>CM077116.1:81214308-91001063 GCA_039619475.1 Icerya purchasi
ACAATACAAGTATTTCAGAAATTTTGTTCTGCATTCTCTCAATTAACTTAATATATCAATTTATCGTATTACGGATCTCGTAAACAAATATTCCAACTGAGATGTATATTTACTTTAAAAAGGATCAGTACTAGATGTATTTGTGCATCATTTCAAAGTATTTAAGTGAATAATAATTGTATCCGTGTTTATGTTAATAACGAATAGGTTTTTAATTTCAGTTTTTTTTTTTTTTTTTTTTTTTTAAATAATTTGCGGGTCCCACAAGGCACTAGCCCGTCTGTGGGTTCCCAACATAATTATATCGTTTATTTATACAATATAACATCAACTTAAGTTACATTACAAAGTTAATTATCTTATGCAATACTATACTACAAAATTCCCACTCTCAATTATACATTTATCTAATATATTATTTGCTATTTAGATATCTTAATATATTAGCTTATAAATTATAATGGTATAATAAAATTTTTATATAGTTACCACACTCTGAATAGCAGCTTAAAACTGAGGATCGTAGCCAATCGTATATCAAAATTTTTATTATTATTATTATTGTTATTATTATTGTTATTATTATTATTATTGTTATTATTATTGTTATTATTATTTTTATTGCTCTTATTATTGTTATTATTATTATTATTGTTATTATTATTGTTATTATTATTATTACTATTATTTCTATTGTTCTTTATACCATGCTATCAGCCAAATTTTAATTTTGTTTTTCCATATCTCCAGTTTTTCCTCATTTTGGATTTCCTTTGGTATCTTCTCCATTAATTTTATTAAAGTTTGATGTAAAAATTAAACATGTAAACATGGTTATTTTTAATTTATTTTGGTGTCTGTGCGTTTTATCCACCTGCGGTATCTACGTTTATAGTATAATACTTTTTTATGAATTAATTAATGTAAAATAAAAACACTTTCTTTTCATACACGTTTTCCATATGGAATGTAACGAATATGCATCTCCGTACATGGGTGACACACTCTAAGCGATTTTTTAAGCGATAGGCTGCTTTCAGAAAAAAAAAACACATTAAAAAAGTGTTTAAAAAAAATGAAGTTAAAAAGACACACAATTTTTATATAATTTGTCATTTTTAGAATTTTTCAAAATTATTAGCTGATTCCAGTGAAATACGTGGGCTTAAAGTGTTAAACAAATAAAAAAGAACACAAACGACGGGAAATTTTGCATATTAAAATAATTAAATATAAACACCGACTAGAGTTTTGAATTTATCGAATGGTTTTTTTTTTATTTGCGGTAAATAATTTATTCGCCTTCAGTTACTACTTGTTCCAAACGATATTCTAAAATTCGTTGTATTTTTTTCGAAAAATGCGAAACTGTTGCATGACATCTTCAACACTAAGGCAACACTGTTATCCGCTCTTTAGTAATTATTACTCTCGCACAAATATTTCGAATGCATTTCGTTTTCCATTTAATTTTAAACATAGTCCATTCGTCATTTATGCTATTCTTAATTGCCGTTATGTTGTAGTATTTATTCGAGATTATGTATTGAAATGTAAAGGTATAGTTGATAAACTGCCGTCCGTGTATCGTGTAAAATAAGTATGTATTCATGTTGAGAGAAATGGTTACAATACTGATTGCTGCATTGCTGATTTTCTATGTAAACGTTATTACACATGAAATGTACGGAATAATCCTGTCACGATAGTTCAGAAACGACAGAAATATTCAATTGAAATATGCAGTAATTCACGAACGGTTTCACTTATAAACTTCAAAATCGCATCGTAAATTACAATTAAAATTCTATCTGTGACAATCTATAACTGCAAGCTGATCGATTACTCTGAGCGGCAAATAACCTCCAAAAAACCGTCAAGAATATATAATATGGAATTTAAAACGACCTCAAAAATCACCCTTAAAAAATCATAACTCATCACCAAATAACCCTTTAAAAGTGAAATTCAAAATATAAAAAATTAAAGTTCTATCTGTGACAATCTATAACTGCAAGCTGACCGATTACTCTGAGCGGCAAAAAACCTCTATAAAACCGTCAAGAATATATAACATGAAATTTAAAACGACCTCAAAAATCACCCTTAGAAAATCATAACTCATCATCAAATAACCCTTTAAAAGTTAAATTCAAAATATAAAAAAAAACGCAAAATCATTTTTATAAAATCTTTTTCTTTTTAATATATATTGTGGTAAAACCACGAATGCTGGTGTAGTTATTTAAGAGCGATTTAGTATAATTAAAAACAAATAAGAAAAATGAACGTAAAATCTGGCTAGGTTGTGCTCTGTGTTATCTTTTCAATTATAATTTAATTCCAAATAGCGTATTCATGCGGGAAAGTAACGTAATTTTAAAGTAAATAACAATGAAAACAGAGAACAGATTAACGTAAAATCAATAATTAAGGAATTCCGCACTTGTTGCCCGCAGATGAGACGGAAATTTTGAATTAAACACTTTCGGAAATTAAAGTAACAAAAATATTATTATTATTATTATTAAAATGTTATCTGCGATTAAATAGCTACACTAGCGGGGTTCGGGGTTGAACAGCGGCAAGATCATATTCATCGACCGGGGTAAATCTGCCTGCTGGTTAGTTCTTGTGTTGTCTGTGTGCTGTCGGACGGTGTGATCGTTGTTTATTCGCCGTAGCGTAGATTCACCGTTTGAGGCTGTATCATCGTGTCTGATCGAACTCTTACGTGTTTTATCGAAAGTATTATTTTTTGTTATTGAGTCGTTTTAACGGCTCTGGCGCCCGAAATTTGAGACACCTGTGTAGTACGGAGGAACAGGGTTGTTAAAAACAATATTCGAGTTAAAGGAAGGGTTACAACAATATATATATATATATATATATATATATATATATATATATATAATGGTCTCGTCAACCAAAGATCTTTACAAAGAAAAAATTAGAAATCAAAAAGAAAAGTTATATAATAATACGATTTAAAAATCTGTCTGAGCATTCTTTTATGTTCCTCCTTGAGCTCTTTAATTCCTTCTTGTCCAGTGGTATCACTCCCCTTTCCTGGAACTCTTTCATCATCATTCCTATCCCTAAGAAAAATTCGTCTTTACGCCCTATCGCTTTGGCATCATGTTGCAGGAAACTCGTTGAAAGTATGCTGAACTGGCTGGAACAAAATAATTTACTTCCTTCCGATATGTTTGGCTTTCGGCCAGACATCGGTCCTGTCGATTGCATTAGTCTTTTTGCTTTCCATATTTATAAATCTTTCGTTCACAAACAGTATACAATAGCTTCTTTTAATTAATGTCTCTTAAGCCTTCGACAACGTTCATTTGCCAACACTGAGAGATGCAATGGCTGCAATTACCCTTCCGATCAAATTCACCGCTCTATCAATTAATCTTATGATGAATCATACTCTCTATATGTCCTTTTCGATGTCCTAAGCTCCAAGAAGTGTTTTCTGTAGTCTTCGACAGGGTTCTCCTTTCAATCTTACTCTTTTTAACATTTACACTATTGCTGTGGCATCTCTTTCTTTAAACTCCCTTTCTTTATTCTTTGTTGCTGATATTATTCTTTTTTCCTCTTCTTACGACATCACAGCTGCCAACGAGGCGCTTAATTTTTCTCTGATTACGCTACAGCAATGCCTGTTGTCTGTTCATCTTTCTACTTATCCTTCCAAATCTTTTTGCATGGTTTTCACTTTGCCGCCCTATAATTCCGCTTCTGTTAATATATCCATAAATCGGATCCCTCTTTCTCTTCTGCTATCTTGGTGTTTACCATAACAGTGGACTAACCTTTTCCGAGCACATTAATTATTTTTCTTGTTCCGCTGTTAAATTACTGAACTTGCTGAAATTCTTATCACCAACCAAATGAGGAGGTGATCCTCTTGTACTTATTTCCTTTTATAGATCCATTATTTGCTCCAAGTTCGATTACTGTTAATTTATCTATGGCTGTGCCTTCAAATCCCCCTTCTTTCCAAATTTGGTAGAATAGAAAATTCCTGCCTTCGTTTATGTTTCGATGCTCTTAAATACGCTACTATTTCAGAAATTCTTGCTGACTCTAATACATCTCCTCTTTCAGTTCGAAGATATTGTTTTGGCTATCGTTTTCTTTCTAAACGTGTACCTTGCATTTTCTCTCAACTTATCTCTTCCTACATTTCCATCGCCAGAAACTGGCGCTTTACTCCTAATAAAATTCCCATCTTAGCCGTTATCTCTTGTCTTCTTAGTTATTTTTCGTCCTATATAATTTTCAGTAATAATTTCTCTTACTTTTCCTTTAATTACTTTGATCTCTCATAACCTCCCAAAGTTTGTTTTTATTTTCAGTCGCTAACGAAAGATGTTCTTAATATCATGTTTTTAGTTAAACGCATGCTGCAAATGGCCTAAATTTGAAATTTCAGTTAGGCTCCGCTTAAATATATCAAAAAGGTGGCATTTTAAAAAATTCACCCGAGTTCAAAAAATATAAAACCAGACGAAAAACATTGAAATAAATGTCTAGAAATTCTAAGAAAAATTGCCACCTAAAACTGCCCCAATGATGCTTTAAAAAAAAGTAATAAAGAAAAGTTTTTTGTTTTTTTTTTAAATTTTACACAGAAAGCCTAGAAAAGTGTTATAATGGTGCCAGTTTTAAATGGGGTAATTCATCTTCGTCTTAACCTGAAGGAGCGATTTTTTTCTACTGCTTTTTCCAAGGAATTATTTGACGAAAAGTTCAAGTGCGGGCAATTTATTTGTTCGAAAGAAGCTTTCTGGCAACCATTGAAGCTTAAGAAAGGCGTAAGAACTGGTTATTAAAAAGAACGGGAATATTTTAAGTGCGATTTCGATATTTTCCGCGCGATATTATTTAACGAATTAAAACATTTTCTTCTTCATTTCGCGAAGACAAAATGAAAACGACTTTAATGAAATGCTGCTCGGTTTGTAAAATTTTAGTTAAATTATTTTAAAAACGGAAAAATACCGGCTTCGAGGTTTCAAGTCGAAAATGTATTAAAAATGCGTTAAAAATTAAAAAACAATTACTTGATAAAAGATAATTTTACTTTTATTTTTGGCTGCATTTTTATTAAACTTTTATTAGTAAACCTTGGAATAGGCATTTTACACTTTTTATTTCAACTGTCAGTGTAAATATTTCTCAACAATAATACGGATAGACAAAAACCGAAAATTCTAAAAGTGTAAAATTCAAAACGTAATATTTCCGTTAGTGATAATAGCTTATAAACAGCATTAAGGGGATTTAAATGTATTTTTTATTAAAATCCGCATTCATCCGTACAAATTAACGTTAAAGTTCTTTGTTCGGTTACGTTGAAAAGTATTTTTCTTTTCAGCCTGTGTTTCTGTGAATTGCTTATTTATGCGTGCTTCAGAGCATAATTCCAAATTTCACCACCATGGCTTGTAGAAGCGCTAGTGTTGGACTGCATAAATGTGTGCAAAGGACCGAAACTGCCCCTGTTTACGATGTAGGAGCTTACAATTTAACCAAAACTCACCTAGCTTCTTGCATCCTACACTTCCGATAATCCGATAGAATTTTAAAAATCAATCAAAATATGGCAGGACAAAATTTGTTTCATCCGAAGCGTCTTAGGCTGAACCCGTTCGGTAACCGATGAACGCGTCATAGTAATAATGTTACGGACAACCTCCGCAGATTAAATATTATTCAAAACGTACGCACCTATAGCAGACAAGTCAGAAGACGAAATCAATAAATTCTATCATACACTAAAACAAGCATTAAACTTATCGAGGAAAAATGATGACCGAACTACTGTCACGGACGATTTCAATGCCAAGATTAGGAACGGTGAAGGAAGCAATCTAATTGGTAAATTTGGCCTCGGTGTGCAAAATAAAAGAGGTGATCGTCTTGGGTATAGAAAATAAACTCGTGATAACAAATACGAGTACATTTTTCAGTCATTGTCCTCGATGTTTATAGGCCTGGAAATCGCCAGCCGATTATGTCAACAATATTGTTCGCAACCAAATTGACTTAATTATGATCAATAAAAACATCAATTCAGATCACAATCCTGTAGCCGTGAAAATAAAAATGCAACGTACGGTCAACCCAAAAAAGACACCAATCTGAAAATAAATGTAGAAAAACTAAATTATGAACCATTTAAATTAGAGAAATATCAAAATCTCTAGAAGGAAGAATACAAGCGGAAAGACATCGAATTAAGAACCAAAAACATATTTTTGGAATGACATCAAGTAAGTGATACTGGATGTTCAAGAACGAAAAACTGGATTCGTCGAGGCTGGAAAAAAGCAGAGGTAGACGACTGATGAAATTCCCGACATGATGGAACAAAAGCGCTTAGCTAAGGACAGTGCCATTGAATATAAAAAGATAACAATGCAATACGGACCTTTGTATAAGAGCTAAAGAAAACTTTTGGAGCACAAAATGCAAAGAAATAGAAGATCTTGAACGCAGACATGATTCTTTCAATTTACACAAAATAGTGAAGGAGGAGGCGAGTGTAAATGGAAAAATAAAAAAAGGATATAAATAAAAAAGTCATCACAGGAATAGAGGCACAATTAAACACATGGGGAGTGCATACATTGAACATCTATTCAAAGAGAAAACAGAAACTCTACCCCGCCAATTCAGTACTAGCAATACAACGAAAAGGACCAGCAATAACAAAAGATGAGGTAGCGTATGCCATCAAATGTCAACGTAGTGGTAAAGCAGTTGGTCCAGACAAAATTCACTCGGAGTTCCTGAATATAAATATCATAGCAGAGGAAAATGGCAGAGGTCTTGAATTAATATACACAAGAGTTCAATAATACCTATTGCTCGGGAAACATTCCAAATGACTGGTTAAAGTCAACCTTTGTACCTTTGTCGAAAAAATGTTAAATTGTGAAATGTGGTGATATTACCTTACGATCAGCCTCATGATGTTGCACGTTCTTAAGACGTTTCTTAGGATCATATATACAAGAATATATAAAAAATGCGAAGAAAGCGGTAGCAACACACAGTTTGGCTTCAGAAATGGCTTTGGTATTCTCGGGAAGCCCTATTTGCAATTCGAACATTCTTACACAACGCTGCCGGAATATGAATCATAATGATTATGCATGCTTTTTAGACTACCAGAAAACTTTTAACTGTGTTCAACGTGATAAGTTGATGGAAATATTAACAATGCGAGGTATAGATAAAAGAGATTTGCGCTTTATTGATCAACTATTTTCAACCAGATAGCTGAAATGAAAATAGGCGGTCGAAGAATTTCTGAAGAAGTAGCAATGAAAAAAGGCGTTCGGCAGGGATGCGTTTTATCCCCGTTTCTTTTTAACTTATACGCAGAGGTAATAGAGTATATGACGAAGCGCTGAAAAGGGAAATCATGGGAGTCAGAATAAATATTAGAGTAATATTAATAACATAAGACATGTGGACGGCAGTCTTGTTTTAGCAGATAGCCAATCAAAATTACAGATAACAGTGAATAGAGTTGTAGAGTATAGCAGTAAATTTGGAATTTTAATTAATATCACTAAGACGAAGGTCACGGTTTTTGCAAAGAAACCGATGAGATGCGCATTGAAAATTAATGAAGTGGAAATCCAGCAAGTATCAACAATTAAATATCTTGGCACAATCCCGGAGGATCAAAAAAAGAGATCAGATCAAGAATAGAACAGGCAAGGGTAATGTTCGCGAACATGAAGAATCTATTTATTAGACGGGAGTTAAAAGTTAAATGAAATTAAGGATGCTTCACTGTTACATATTCTCAATTTTGCATTATGCATGCGAAGCATGGACACATTAGGCGCTACTTTAGAGAAACGTATACACAAGCCTTTGAATTATATATACATATATACGTATATACCGTCGTATACTGCGTATTTCATGGATAGAAAAAATTCGCAATCAGGAAGTGCTCGATAGACTGGATACTGACCAACGTAAAAGAAAGAAAACGAAAATATTTAGGCTATTTTATGCGAGATCTTAAATATGAACTTCTAAGATTAATTATTCAAGGAAAGATCATAGGAAGGAATCTGTTTCTTCTACTACTCGTCAGTAGAATTATTGCGGTCGGCCGTTTCAAAGGATAGCCTGTGAATTATCATCCTTCGTGTAGGAGATGATTCACGAAGAAGAAGAAAAAGAAAATTCATTTAAAACGTTTTTTCGTAAATTCAAGTACATTTCTCTGATTTTACCGTTTATTCAAATACGTTCTGAAGCATATTACTGATCTACTCATATGCGGTACCGTCACTGCCCGGTACGATTCGAATAAACGAACAAACGTTAAAATTAGTCTAAACAATCAAAATTTACGAGTGAAAATACATGAAAAAAAAAAAAATACGCAACAAATATGTAACCTACTTTTTTTTCTTTCTTTTTTTTTCTTTTTGAAGTCAGTAACAATCAAATCCCATTGGTGCTTCAAAATTTTATTATCATGCAAATAATATCCATTCCGAACTTGCCAGCTGCAAAGAAACGGTTAATACAGTTACTTGTCTGTAGAAGAAACAACGGCTACACATTTGCGGAACTGATTATAAAAACTCTTGCAACATTTTCAATATCTGAAACCAGTTTTCCTTCTTTGAAGCCAGGGGCATGATAAAATTTAATTGCAGAATGCAACATCAGCTAAAATGGGTAGAATTAAAAAATAATTGGCAATTATTTCATCGCCAAGTAGAAAAGAAAACTGGTATTATTTCGATTTTTTAGATAAACACATTTAGATTTTCATTTTACCGTCGATATCGAGTTCCTTTCCTCGTCGATGTGTATAATTTTTCAACTCCTTTTCACTATACACTTCCCCATTTCGCCTCACGTCTTTTCTTATTTCAAGCTTCCTTACTTTTCCCATGACTTCACCAGCATTTGGCAGACCATTAATCTTTTCTCTCTTCCTCTCCAAACCAGCTCCATCGCACATTCTATAATCTAAGCCCAATTCCTCCACTTGCTTGATACATCTTTTCATTCTCATCTAACATTCTTCACTGACGGTTCTAAAAATGAGAACGGGGTGGGCGGCGCGTTTACCTCCCTCTCACTGCATCACTCTGAATCCTTCAAGCTCCCTTCCTTTTGTTCTATCTTCACAGCGGAGTTTGTCCCCATTTTACGCGCAGTCTCGTTTATTCTATCCATAAGAGGGATCAGTAAATGTCTCACAAACGTGTTCTTCAAGCTATTTCTTCTCCTCTTTCTCATTCCTCAAACTCTATTATTCTCTCAATTCGTTTTTTCATATCCAATCTACTCTCTTCCCGCTTTATTACTGTTGACCTTTTGTGGGTTCCTAGCCATTCTGGTATCGAGGACAACGAGTTAGCGGATTTTTTAGTCCGTTCGGCCGCTTGCGATGGTCCTTTACTCTTTCATTTTCCTACCTCGGACATCCTCCTTCTTTCCTCAGCTAATTATTGCCGACTATGGTCGGACATCTATGCTTCTTTATTTTCTAATACCGCCTCTTATTATCTTCATATACAACCGGTTGTTCTGAGCCGTGGTTTCAATCCTCTTCTTATCAACGCTCCGCGATCCTTAATCGGACTGCGTTTTAATCACTTCCTTCTACCCTCTTCACGTTTTCGCTTTTCCCTGTCCTCCTCTCCCAATTGTCCCCTTCATAGTTCCATCTCTCCTCCCATATCTGATGCAAATGCAAACCACATCTTCTTTGAATGCCCTGACCTTGATTCTGAGCGCTTTGTTTTGTACTTTAAAATCTTAACACTGGGTCTTCCTGATCCTTATAATTCTTCCGTTGTCCTTTCCTTTCCTTTCCATCTCCCGATATAATCCCTGTACTTCAATCTCTCCTAAGCTCTATTTCTAATCATCTCTATATTTAACCCTTTCCATAGTTTCTATAGTTGTTGTGTCAAAACCGTAAAAAATAATATATAAAATAATGTTATTATAATTTTATATTAATAAAAATAAAAAAAAACATTTCCACACTTACACACATCTTACTACACTACACACGCTCATTCCAGCGGATGGTACATTACTAGCCCGATTTCATTATGCTTAAATTTTATGTGTAAAGACGCGGGCGCGGTACAACCAGCGATTCTGCTCTAGATCGTCTTCTTTAGCAATATTCGGTTGGGAAATAATTTAATAATGATTAAAATCAAATTCAGCGATTTTTAGCTCCGTAGGAAGAGCTGCTCTCGTTCCAATGCTGCGAGTACAGACACGTGTATGCCTACCAGTCTTCCTGTTTTTGTACTCTATTTTAATCAAAGATAACCGATGAACAACGATCATGTAAAGAAAAGCAGGCATAGTCGAGGGTAACTGATACGGGTGTACTCAAGCGAGATGGGCAAATCTCTGGCGCTGACGGTTCAATTGAAATTTATGACCTATTTATGGTAATCGTCTGTTTCCGTTGAACTGACAAACAACACCGAAGCGGAACGTGTTTCGTCCTTTTTCCGGCTTACTACGAAAAAATGAAATCTTTCGCGACCCCGCATAAACTCCTACACCGAAATTATTCTTTGAAACAATTCCTTTTTCAATTACTTCTCTTTTTCTTTCACTCCTCCGATATCTATCGATCAGAATTTATTCCTATTTCTTCCTCCACACGCTATTCTTCTAACGTAAAAATGACAGAAAGATTTATCACACGCTACCGCGAACATTGTGCAGCTGCCAGTTTTTGTCAGCTGCGAACGACGGCTGAAATATCCGATAAAGCTTATCAATTCCGCTCAATAAGACCGAGCTAAAGAGTCGACAATTCTGCCGGAATTCATTGACGCTTCGACAACAATTTTTGTTTCTAGCGCATAATGACTACAATTAAAATGATACTCATCTCGAGTAGAGCCCCTCCATCTCCTATAGCGAAAAGACGCTCTAGCCATACTGCGAAACTCATCAATTAGCAAAGTACTGCAATCTAGTGCATATTCCAAAAAACTATAAAAGACGCAGGAAGCACGTGACAAATGTAACTGTTCCCTAATATAATCGAAGGTAGGCGATAATGTAGCATACCGCTGAAGGACTAAAAAAGAAATGCAATATTAGAACACAACGATATAAATTGCACTCCGTGTCTCGACGCATGTATGGGATGAGCACTAAACACTGTTTAATAATTTATAATATGCTAGTTGTTCCATTATTCACGTACTGCGTATTTATGTTTGAAGAGGCTTTAAAGCGTAAAAGCATTCAGGAAGTACTAGTTAAATCCCAAAGGAAATTTCTTTTGTTTATTCTCCGCGCGCATAGAACTACTTCCGGTGATGCGTTGCGAACAATAGCAGGACAATTGCCACTGCATTCCGTATTGCAGCATAAAATTTTGTATTTCAAAGGGTTAAATAATCTCAATTTGGAGTTGGATCTAAACAATAAATTTATTGAAATGCAAAATAGCTGGAACAATAGCTCAACTGGAAGATTAACATTTAGTTTCGTCCCCGAGGTTAAAACCAATCCAATCAAAATTAATAATATTAATACGTATGTGACGCAATTTCTTACTGGACATGGTAATTTCAAAGTTATCTGCACCGTTTCCATCTAGCAGACACCGATTTGTGTTCCTGTGGAGATGCTCCTGAAACTGTCACCCATATCGTTAATGAGTGCGCCAAATGGAAATTCTTGTTTAAAGACGTAAATTGTTTTCCATTAAACAACGATAATTTATCAAAATTCCTGCACGCGGCGAATTTTATCATGGCTTCCAAATATTCGGATGTTGAAGATTTTTCATTTAATGTATAATTTTATTTTAATTTTTATATTGGTTAATTTTTGTCTCTTTCATTTTCTTTTTATTGTTTCCAATCCATGAGGTGTTCATTCAACTGAGATACTCATGGCTATGTTTCAATTACTATGTATTTATGTTATTATTCATCAAATAAATAAATAAATATATGAATCATCAAATTTTGGTGGCCACTTAGTAAATCTGCTTACTTTTGTGCGTAAAATCAAAAATCAAAAAAAAAAAAAGCCTACAAATGCTTTTATTTATTATATTTAATAAAAACGCAAAAATTTGTACCAGTCACAGAAAAACAGTTCGACTTTAATTGCTCGGTATGTTTTCGAGTCAAAAAACAATTACAGTGAAAATATCGGCTATAGATACGGATAATATATTACTGGAAACACGACGGAATTCCATAAAACTTTCATCTCTATCGGTTATAAAATCGATTATTACAACCAAAAAAATGTTGGTACATAGACAAAAAATTATCGCTTCGTAACCACATGTAACATTTAACTTCGAAAGGTAAAATTTTGACAGAAAAAAAATCCTGCCCTGATCGTTTTCTATGAAAAACGAAAGTGGACATAAACGGAATAGATATATATTAGTTTTTGTTATTGCTACGTTGATGCTGCTACCGTGACATATGATTGGTTAAGCAGTGTGGTGTTTCCCCTTTCGGGAGAGACCTGATATCCCGCTGCCGCTCACTGACACTTGCAAAAATTTCACTTGCGCTGGGTGTTCCATAGTAAACGCGCCAAAAAAAAAAAAAAAAAAAATTGAAACCTCTGCTGTTGTAACATGTTTTCTTTTTTTTTTTATTTAATAGTAATTTAAATTTCATAAAAATATGACATTTGTGGAACTTAGTAAAACGTATGTACAAATAATGACACTGGTAATGTTATAAATGATAAACAGGGCAAACTGCTTACAAAAGAGAAAGCAATATGTGGAAGATGGAAAGAACATCCGGAAGCGATATATAAGACAGCAGAGAATATAGAAGAGATGATGATAAATAAAAACAAAGAAGATGATGATAAAGAACCCGAAGAATTTAAATCGGCATTGAAACAATTCACGAAGAAAAAAGCACCGAGCTCGGATAACATACCGGCGGAATTAATGCAAATGGAGGATGAATTTTTTTTTTTTTTTATTGCCTGAACAAATACAGTTCATTTAGAGGAATTGTTTAATTTAACGAAAAGGTGTTATGAACAGGGTAAATTGCCTACAGATTTTAAAACTGTGGCAATAATAGCATTACAATGTGTAGGACACAAAAGAATACTCCGAATATAGAACATAATAAGTTTGATACCACATTTATCAAAAATAATAATAAAAATTGTAATAAATAGAATAAGACAAAGGATAGAGGAAACATTAACCGATGACCGATTTGAATTCGGGAGAGAACAAGGTACTCGAGAAGCCATATTGACATTAAGATTAATTATCGAAAAGAAGATAGAAAAGGGGGGGAAGAATTATGTATAGCGTTCATAGACATAGATAAGGTGTTTGATTGTGTAACATGGGGGTGTATTATTCACAAAATTTAGAGGAAATAAGATTACAAGGGTAGAAAAATAATATGAGAGTTGTGCAAAGAACAAACGCCAGAGATAAGAGTCGGCAATTCAAAAGAAAATGTAAAAATACAGAGAGTATTAAGGATGTCTATTATCACCTATACTTTTTAACTTACCAATACGGAAAATTAAAGAAGACATTACAGGTGTAAAAATGGGTGAGGAACAAGTACACTGTATAAGATTTGCAGATGATAATGCATTAATCGTAGACAATGAACAACAACCAATATCGATATAACAAAAAAAACTTAAAGCAAATAAATTTAAACATAAGCCGAAGTAAAACAAAAATCCTAGTAGCGGCAAAAGATGAGAAAATAAAAATAAAACTTTACACCAAATAGAACAATTCAAATACTTGGGAAGTATAATTACGAATACAGGAAGAAGCGACACGGAAGTGAAAACAAGAGAATTGCAATAGCTAAACAAGCGTTTACGAAAAGAAGAGATGCATTCAATAGAAAAACGAAAATAGAAACAAGGAAAAAGTGATTGAAATCATACATGCGGAATATTAATTAATACATGGCTCGGAAACGTGGGTGTTAACGAAAAATCTAAAAGAACGTTTGGAGGCCTTCGAAATGTGGGAGTGGCGCCGCATTATAAATATATCATGAACGCAAAAAAAAGAGGAATTCAGATGTGCTGGAAATGGTAAATGAAAAAAGGAAACTGATGGAAACAATACAACAAAGACAAAAAAGGCTTCTAGGACACACACACTGCGTCACAACGCTTTCATGAAGGTTATAATCGAGGTGAAAATTCGGAGAAAGAAGAAAAAGCGGGGAAGACCTAAGATAACATAGATGGATCAAACTCAAATGACGTATAAAGAGATCAAAAACATAGCAGGCAACAGGAAAAAATGGAAGAAGATGATTGGCTAGCTATAACGACAAGAGCGGATGTGCAGGCTATGTGATTGTAAATGAAAATGATTATTTAATCAGTGAAAAATCACAAAGTATTTCATGGAAATTTTATACCGCGGCAATAATGTTTAGCAACATATTTTTTAGCGAAATTTACGAGATTAGAAATACTTTACTCGACATCGGATGTAACGAGCCCGAATTATTTAGCTCTTTCGATGTTGTTATAATAACTGATTTTCACCGTAACTATTTGCTTGCGGTTTACATATATATGTTTTTTTTATTAAACATTAGAATAACATGTTATTGCAGCAACTTTCTTGCACGATTGATTTCGCTCAGTTTTGAAAATAAACGTCGATTTTTCAAATACTGGAACACTACGTTTTTCCAGTTTTATTCGGCTGAATAAAGAACTGAAAATAGCTTTATAACCGGAAAACTTCGAAGTATGGACATTTTTCGAACACATTCCGTTAACAATGAAAATTCGTTCTTTTTACGATAACGAGATAAGATTTATTTATTCCGTGACGCCGATTAAAAAAAAAAAAAAAACGAAAAATGGCGCATTCTACGCCTAACAATAAAATCGCATTACTACACGGACTTGCAGTAGAGAGTACCAACGGGCTAGATTATCCGTATTGAACGACATCCGGCAAGAGAGGATAACGATTCTCTTCTTGGACAGAGTGCCCGACATTCCGGGAAACGATGGAAATTCAAAAGTTTCGTGACGCAACGATGGCAACATTTGTCGAAGTAAATTAACCGCGTATCCGAATCAAAAATGACAACAACACGGTATGCTAAAATGAAAACTTATATTTGTAAAATACTAGAAAACCAAGTATTATTTTCAGTAATGAGACAAAATGGCTGTTTCTTACGGTGCAACAAGAATATGGTAATATGGCCTAAGAGAACTGTTCTTTTTTTTTTTCGTTTTTGTTTACGAGGCTGCAATGCGGTAAACCTGTAGACGTAAAAGAGGTTAACCGCATTTAAAACCGAAACCCGTACGAGCAGAATATGGAGCGATCATCGCCCTCCATTTAACTAATTTTAACCTTCCAATGGCGCGAGAGGGAAAGATAATTAGGTTATTCGAAGAGGAACGCACGTTTTTATTATAAAGAAAACACGCAACAGCGCGTAAAAAAAATATATTGTTTACGCGTAGATGAACTAGAATAGGATTATAACGGCGTAAAAATAACACAAGAAGCTTTAAAAGCAGAAACGAAAGGGGAAGTTTCAGCATAGTGATGGATCAAGTGCTTCATTGGCCTGCTTAAAAGAAAGCCAAAAAAAAAAAAAAAAGGTTTTCGTCAAAAAAGAAATGACTAAAAGGATTGAGAAAAACTACGGAAAACCTTTTAATAATAAATGAAGTAAATTAGACTGAAATGTCATCTACTGTCATATTATCTCTCGCAAGGTTGCTAGATGAACATAATATCGAAAGTACTGCAAAGAACGATGAAGAAAGACAATACGCAACGTTTTTGTATGAAATAATGTTCTATATATGTGTATATATATATATATATTTTTTTTTTTTTTTTTTTTTTTTTATTATTACTTTAATAAAGAAATATAACAAACTAGAGTACCCTGCGAATTAGCTTATGGCTACCAGTAGCGATTATTTGTATATATGTTTAATTTTAAATAATTCAGAAATGAATACAGGAAATTGTTCTAGTAGTCTAGTAGAATAATTTCATTTAGTTGAAGTGCACAGTCAATCATATACAATTGTCGCAGGTGGTTATACTTGCTACACGTGTATATTATATGCTGAACATTTTCTACTTCATTACTTTCACAATTACAACATTTACTGTCTGAAATAATGTATAATTTATTTAAAAAGTATCCAATGGAACCATGACCAGTGAGTATTTGAGTCATATAATAATTTACTGTAATGTTTTTATTTTTAAAGCGTTTTATTACGTTAGGAAAGAACTTATTTATTAATTTGCCATTTGATAGAGTATCGTATCTTGTTTTAAATTCATTAAAAATTTGTAAATCAACTTGCTTGAGAAGTTCTTTACTTATAATACCATTATTTTCTTTTTTAGCATTAAAAATTAGAGATCTCTTTTTTATGTAAAGATCGATAGGTAAGACCCGTGCTATGGTCTGAATTGCAATATTTGAAGCAGTTACATATGAAGAAGTTAAATCAATTAGAAATTTCCGACAGTTGGAGTTTACGTTATGTATTTGTTGTTTAGTTAACCGGTTATAGTAGACACCAGCACAATATGAGTATAATGACTGCACTAAACCTTTATAGAGTATTATCTTAGATTTATAATTTAGTCCCCACAGCTTACCGCCAAGGGATTTAAAAATGTAATAATATTTATTAACCTTATTATTTATGTACTGTATATGCTTATTGTACTTTAATCTATCGTCTAAAATGAATCCTAAATATTTAATATGGTCAGTAGAACTGAACGTATGATTATTAATTTTAATATTATTGTAACAAATTTGGTCAAGGTTTTTGTCTCGAACAGGTATCACCATGATTTGAGATTTGGTAATCTCAAATTTGAGGTTTAAAGCATTTACTATTGTTTTAAGTTTACAAATAACTTCATTACAATTAGCAATGTGGGACGACAGAGTCGAGTTACTAGATAAATGTACGTTGTAGACCAAAAGTAAATCATCAGCATAGCTATATAAACGTAGGCCTGCGTATATATTACTTAATTTTGAATGGATATTAGAATATAAAATATTCCACAAGACCGGTCCAAGAACTGAACCTTGTGGAACGCCGAAATTATTTTTAACATCAACAATGTCGTTTTGATAGGCCCACTTTACTCTCCTGTTAGTTAAATAATCGTGTATTAGGGTTATTACGTTAAAGCTAAAACCATTTACAATTAATGTATCAATTATCACTTGACGATCACAATTATTAAATGCTCCCTCTATATCAAATGAAATAATAATAGACGGATTATTCCGTTGTTTGTTTTGTAATAAATTATCAGTTACATCTGCAATAGCAAGTTCTGTAGAAAAGAATTTTCTAAAACCGTATTGGTATGCATTAAGCACGGATGTGCTGCTAATTTCATTATTTAAAAATTTAAGAATAATTTTTTCATAAACTTTACTTAAGGAATTTAATAAGCATATTGTTCTATGTAGCCATTTACTTTACTGAAATCCCTGTTTGGTTTGTTTAACATAATTAAAGTAGCACATTTGCAAGCGGACGGAAACATATATTAAATTGTAATAGTTTATTGTAAAGTGTGTTGAAAATAAATTTGGAAAGTAAAAAAATATAATTGTTAATAAGCTTGTTAGTTATACCATCCGAAGACGGTGCTTTTCTATTAGTAAGATTTTGTATAATTTATTTTAGTTCAAAATATGTCACTTCAAACTGCTGTTGTTTATTTATATCTGTGATTTTATCTAATGAAATAGAACCAGTTTCTTTAAAATTAAAAAATGAATTCATTAGTAAACTCATTTTGTCTTTATTGCTAGTAATAGAGGAACAAGTGTCATTATTACCATTAATTTTTAAATCTGGAAATTTACATGGTTCAGAATTCGTTAAAATTTTATAAGGTTTACCCCAGGCCCTGGACGAACTACAAAATGTTCTCCAGGCCTGTTGCTTGAAATATTTAATTTTGTTCCTATACAATTTTAAAGTTACTTTATATATGAGTTTATTTATAAAATTTTTGTGTTTAATATTATTGAGCTTTCTGACAAGTAATTTAAAATATTCTAAATCTCTGTTTCACCAGGATTTGTTCGTCTTAGGCTTTTTAACCTTGGACTTATTTACATTATTTGTTAAGTTATCAGTAAATTGTTTAATAATATTATTTACTTGAAGTTCGGTATTTGCAAGTTTTAAGCTCGATTCGAAATTTAACATTAAGTCGGCATTAAGATTACTAATAAATATATCTGTATCCAAGGTAAGAATATTATCATTATTAATAATATTTGTATCAAAAATTTCAATACTGATATTTTTATGATCACTTAAGTGAAAATCTTGAAGCATAACACTAGACAACTTATACTTAAAGTTAATGTTTACTAGAACATAATCTATCAAGCTTTGTCCATTGTGGTTTTGAAACGTATGTACATTATAATCATTTTTAATTGTTAAGTTCCCTGAGTACACAAAATTTTCAAATTGTGCATTTCTGGGCGTGTGTGGGAAGTTTTTGCTTTCCATAAATTTTAATCTTGAATTAAAATCTCCCAGTATTATTATGTTATATCTCCAGTTTTGTTTTATATGTTTAAGCAGTAGTGTAAATTGATAAATTAAGTCAGTATTAGGTGGAAAGTATATTCCAAAAATAACAATATCGTTTACGTTAACTTTAATAATGTAATCTGAAATTTTGGTACTACTAACGTTCTTAATATTACTACAGATAGCAACATACTTAGTATGCAATAAGAAGTTGTACTGTTTTTCATTACCGTATAAATAAGGATCGCAAATGACACATAAGTAATTAGTGTTATGTTGATTATTTAAATGTAATACTGATTGCGCTTCCTTGCAGTGATTTACATTTTGCAAAATTAATTTAATATTAGCCATAATTTATATTATGTTTTACTTTATTTACGATTTTAATATACAATGGACAAGCATAGGAAAAAGTGTTGTGTGTAATATTATTAATAATATTTTTCTTAACTTCTAGAGAAATGTTACCTTTTTCTTTCACATGCTGTAAACAGGCATGCGAAAAACAATTATTACATTTTGCTTTAAGTTGATTTTCATCCAGTGTATATTTGCTACTAGTTGAATCAGTTTTACATTCATTTTTCATGTGGCCGAACCGGAAGCAATTAAAACATCGGATGATCGGAATATAATCATATACTTTGCATTTTGACCAGTTCACAACCATGTAACCAGCCTCTATTAATATATGATAGGCATCAGGATCCAGGCGTACAAATGCACGTAGTTTACCATCACTAGTTTTCTTTAACGTAACAGTTTTTGGATTTTTTCCCGTTTTGTTGTTAATCGCCATACTAATATCTAGTTCTGTAGTTGAGGAATGAACACTAACATCTACCGTGATCATTGGGTCCTTCCTTTTTTAATGCAGTTTTGGTTTTTATATTTGTTATATTGTTTGAAACTTCTTGTTTTAAGGTTTCAAATTGGTTTACATCTTTAACACCAATTATAACTCTTTACGTTTATGTTGTTTTATAAATCCAACATCAACTCCGATTTTACTTGTGTTGATTTTGTTTAAATCATTGTTCCAATTCCTATCATCTGAATTACTTGTATCTTCGATAATTAGAGTTTCGTACTTATTTTTAGTTATTAAATTACTATTTGTAAGCAACTTAGTTTTTAATTTGGAAGAATAAGATGGTTTTTTGTCTGAAATAACCCCGGAAACTGTATAGTTGTTATGTTCTTTTCCGTATTTTTCTTTAACTCATTGAAGTTACTATTTAATTTATTTACATGCGTCTTTAACAAGTCTAAAGTTGTTACCAGGTTACCAATTTTTTGAAAAATTTCTTCTTTTAGTTTCACTTTCATATTGTGCGATTCATTAAGCAGTTGCTTAATATCATCTATGTATTTAATGCTAGTGTCAAAATAAGTATTTTCGACACTAGTCATATTCGCTACTAGAGATATGTATACATATGCACGATGTATAAGTTAGATAAAAACAAAAGTAAACCGCTTCAATAGATTTAAATTATCAAACGAACTCACCAAGTTAAAATCCTTATCAGCTAAACTGAACGCGAATCAATTAAACCGCACATCACAAACATCGATAATGTATATATATATATATATATATATATATATATATATATATATATATATGTACATATATACAGGATGTTCTGAGACCAATTCAAGAAATTTGTTTTACGCTATAAAGCTCGTCAAAATGAACAAAAAATTTCTGAGGGAAAAATCATTCGGGCGAACAATTATTTAATTTAAATGAAAAAATATATATATTTTTTATAAATCAATACTTTGTAAAATAAAAATAAAATAAATATCGAAAAGAAGTAAAATACGTGTATTAAAATGTAGTCGTAAGTGTATAGTCAACAATCAATAGCCTAGAGCAAGTGCTTAATCTGTTGACTATTTTGCTGTACCACCAACTATTACAATGAATGAATTAAATTAATTATTCGCCCAAATGATTTTTCCCTCAGAAATTTTTTGTTCACTTTGACGAGCTTTATAGCGTAAAGCAAATTTCCTGAATTAGTTTCAGAACACCCTGTACATATATTAACTACAACGTAATTCTTAGGCTACCTCCCATTAGAAAAAATGTCCCAATTTTATGTAACGAAAAAGGTCCCAATTTTATGTAACGTTTGTTATATTTTATAGGATTTTTATGATTATGTTGTTATATTCATATGGACCGATATAGAATTACGTTGTAAATTTTGATCATTTTATACAAAGTAAAGAAGAGAAAGAGATAGAAATGTAAGCAAGAGGGGTCAAGCGGCACAGCCCCTTGCGAGGACAAAATGGCTGAGTTATATATATATATATATAATATAAATGTTCCGAATTTGTCATTATACTTATCACCGAACAAGATGTTTATTTAACATACCTTCAAACAGTTTCGACGTAAAAAAAATGTTTCATTTTTGAGATGGGGATGAGAAAGACGATAAAAAATTACCTGAAGTAACAATTACAGCTCTGATGGGAAGGAAAGCATTAGATATATATAATAAAGATTTTCAAATCAGGCAGATTTTTAAATGGCGAAAAAATATTTTAAAAGACATCGATCTTGATTCATGATATTTTGAAAGCGGCTAAGAATTTTCTGTAAATGGAGTAGAATTTTATTCGTCGTATCTAGAAGAACAAAATTTAATAAATGCACGCAGCAGATGAAAAAGAATATTAACAGCGAGACAACGTTTGATAAGTAGATAAAAATGTTTAGCAATTTTCTAGATATACGAGAGACGTTCGAAAGTAAAGTTCCCTATTTTTTTATTTTCGAAACTAATAAAGTTAGATAAAAACGGGAACCGGCATTTATTTACTTTTCCATATAAATTCACCTTTTAAATTTAAGCATTTTTCGAGTTGAGAAATTAACTTATAAATACTGTCCTCGTAGAAACTTGCCGCCAAATTTTGTAACCAGGTAAGAACGAAATTTTTCAACTCTTCGTCGGTCTCGAATTTTTTTGTATGGTACCTTGTGGCACACTCGGAAACTGGTCAAAAAGATCGGAAATGGTTTGGCCACGATCGGATCGCAGAGTTTCTTCGACTTTGGCACCAGTTCGTCCGAGATTACGGATGGTCTGCTGCTCCGTTGCTCGTCTTCTACATTCGTTCTACCTCTTCGGAATTCAGGACCATAAACTTCCACGATTTGTCGATGAATTTCAATTTGTTCAATTTATTTATAGTTTAAAAAACGAATAATAACTAAGCGTATCTCGTAGTCGACGGAAACTTTAAGAATTTCACTCAGAATTAATTCGCATAACTCGAAAACGAAAAAACATGCAGTATTGCGGCTTGAACTAGTTTTAAGTTGAATATTGCAGCTACAAAATGAGATCACGCCCACTCCCGAAAGTTTATTCTAACCGGTTTTACAAGAGTGGGAAACTTATTTTTTGAACGTCCCTCGTATAGGTAGAGCGAAAGAAAAGCAGAAGCTCTTTAGAAAGAACTTTTGCAGACTTGTAAGTTTACACTAAACTCTTGCATCACGCCTGTTGTATTTATACACTATATCGTGTGGAATTTAAGATCCTGCAAGTAGTAGCGTGGCTGGCAGTTATACGCTGTGTGCATTCGAGCAAAATAGTCGTGATAATTGAGCACAGAGAAGGGTGACGAGAGAAGCAGTGATTAAAAAAGAACAATTGTAACAGAGTGCAGAAAGAATTCCTTTTATCTCTTGATTAATCCTGTTCCTCCTTCTCGTCCTTAGTTCTATGAGTTTCCCAGTTTGCGTCGGTCCATAATTAGTAAATTATCTCGCCTCCGGTTCTCGCATAGTCTCCTTCCTTCTTCTCTAAATCGCTTTTCCTTGGCTGCATCTCCTTCTCGTTCATTGGATCCTGAGGGTTCCCAGTATGTTTGTGATGCGAATCACGTGCTCTTTGACTGTTCTGGTTTATCTCGCGAGCGTGAGTTACTTTATTATCATCTTTTGAAGCTTGGTCTTCCTGCTCCTTTCAACGCCTCTTATGTTCTTTCTCTACCTATTATCTCTGTTGTTCCTGTCCTAGGGGTGTTCCTTGATTCCATTGTCGACAAAATAAAAATATAATTTCTATTCTATTCTATGCACCTATTCCTTTTTTCTGGGCTAATGCTGTCTGGTAGCAAACCCAAGGGGGGTAAAAAAAAAAAAAATTTATTAAGATGGTACGAGACTAAATTGAATATTAGGAGGTAAAAGATCCGTGTAAAAGTGGAACAAAGTCTAGTTAAGTGGGTATTCTAGTCTAGAGACACGAATTTAGGTTTTCTCAAGCTCAATAAAAAAATAATAAATATTTTTACCATCCATTTTTTTTATTATTTATTTATTCATGTTTTCGGAATACACAAAAAAATTATCAAAAAAAAAAAATCATAATTCACTAAGTTACAGGCTGATGAGGTGGAGGGGTAAAAAAAAAGGTGTGTCCTGATTGACACGATTCCAACCCTTCTAGTCATCTGAAACAAAAAAAATAAAAAAAAAGATTCCTAGTTAGTATGGATGTGGTTATAGCCCTACCGCAGAGAAGAAAAAAAAAATTTTTTTTCCGTAAGATGGTGACTGTTTGAAAAAAAAGGTCGATTTTTTACCTGTTTTTTGACTTTTCTAAATTTTTTAAAAATAGTAAAAATCAAAATTTTGCCTTTATTCTGGTAGGGGCTATAGAGGGATATATAAAGAAGATCCATACCCAATTTTAAGTAAATCGGTTCATTGGGACTCGAGATATCATGTCGACCGTGTTGAAAGAAGTAGTTCTGAGAAAAACGCGTTTCAAGTTTCGAAAGATTCGAGTAAAGTTCTAAGGCAGTCTATTTCATAGAACGGTGGTACGTTATACTTAGATTTTCGTAATCGGCGATTCCTGCTTCATGCAATGGACCTCCTGCTACTTCAGATTGTACATTTTCTGAAGTTCTAAAACTAGACGAGCAGTCCTAGTTTCCTTTGAAGCATCAGAAGCTCGGATTTCATTCAATCCGAATTGCATCCCGCCTGACAGTCTAAATGTTATTTTTTTTTTACCTATCTGGACGCACGGCACTTCCTTTGCTACTTTTTTTATCAATTTTACACTTAATAAATAAAATATTCACTTAAAATTTTATATTTTTGAACTGTACACAGAAAGTGTCTACATTACTTGAAGATTGAAACGAAACTGACCTGAACTGAACACTAAACAAGAAAAGATTTAAACAAAATACGTTACAATGGCCTTCGGTTAATCAATTTTTAAATATAAATATAATGTATAAAAGAGTTTGATTTATCCTCAGGCAATCGAAGAGTATCTACCGTGTCTATTATTTGATCCGCTCTGACTGAGCCGATTTAATTACCGCGTCACGAAAATATCTATAACTCCGTAAATAATTTTAATTTTGAGAAATATTTTTAGTAGCATATTCTTAAATGTCTAAACTATCAGAATATGCAAGGAAAAATGTTTAATTTTTTTAAAATTTCTAGACTAGAATACCCCCTTAACCAGCAGGGAGAGAATAGAACGGTTTGCAATAAATAAAAGAAGAGAAATTAAGAGGAATTAATAACATAATCACGCTAGTTAATAATGGGGAAGAAGAGAAAATCAAATCGAACTTAAAATTAAACAGGAAAAAGATATCGCTGCGGAGAATCTACCGTTATACTCGTAGTTTGTGTGCAGAGGCAAATCGATCACTGTCCGCGATGTGATAAAATGAAAAAATGAGAAAAGAGAATGTGAATGACATAAATGAAAATGTAAAGTTAAAAGAGCGAGCAAGATTAGTAAAGATACGAATGAGATGGATAAAGGTACCGCAACGAAATTGCAAAAAGAAGTACGACCAACTTTAAGAGGACACCTTGGCGACTACTCCATCGAGAACTCATCGATTGTTTATCTAATTTCATCTATTGTAAAAGAAAACAGTCTTCATTGCGCCGCTATGAACACCCTATTATTTGCGCCGCATCGTCCAGTAACTTTTTATTTGTTCGCTATTTAACATGGGGGCACTTTACAAATAATCGATTTCCATTTTTGAGTTTGATATATTCGCAAGCAGGACTATTAATGGAATTTCGCTAGATGTAGACGACCGAAAATATATTAAATAAACAACAACAAATGGACCAGAATTTAGATTATATAAACGAAACAAAAATAATATTTTACGCAGTATTCTTATTGCAAGCGACATAGTTGATGTGACGCGTGTTTAATTGAAAGGTTCGAACTTTAAAAAAACTCGACAACTGTTTAAAAATTACCTTTTTTTTCTTTCATTTTTTTCTTCTTCTTCGGTATTTTTACATGCACAAATACGAAAAATAGCCTACAGAATACCGGATAAATAATAAAATGTACAATTTTAAAATTGAACTATAAACTTTAATCGAGCTAAGAGAAAATTTTAACGACGGTTTGAACGTGTCACAAATTACAGACTTTCTTCATTCTGATAAACTTAAAGTTGTTCATACTTCTTTTTGCAATTTCGTTACCTTTATCCACCTCATTCGTATTTTTATTACTTTGTAATCTTGTTCGTTCTTTAAACTTTAATTTGAAATGTACGCCATCAAGTAGCCGGGACTTACTCCATCTCTGTAAATGGTTAAATAATTGATGAAAATCGATAACTTCCTAATGAAAATTTATTTTTTAACTTAAATTGCCGAATCTGAGATTTTTCGTTATTAATGTAATGGTGAAAACAATAACTCTCGTTCCTATTCAGACATCGCGAACCGGATGAAGAACAAATATGTGTTCTTACGGTAATGACGACGTTGAACAACTGCCTTTCATCGTATTATCACAATAAATATAGAAACTGTCTTAAGCAGCGACCAAACAAACCACCGGTGTACGCAGTAGTAATGTTGCATCTACTTTGTTAAGAGAAAAGTAATCACTAACATTATACGTTTTTTTTTGCCCCCCCCCCCCCCCCCGGGTTTGCTACCAGAGAGCATTAGCCCAGCAAAAAGGAACAGATGCATGGAATAGAATAGAAATTATATTTTTATTTTGTCGACAATGGAATCAAGGAACACTCCTAGGATAGGAACAACTGAGAGAATAGGTAGAGAAAGAACATAAGAGGCGTTGAAAGGAGCAGGAAGACCAAGATTTAAAAGATGATAATAAGGTAATTCACGCTCGCGAGATAAACCGGAGCACTCGAAGAGCACGTGATTCGCATCACAAACATACTGGGAACCTTCGGGATCCAATGGATAATTACGAGATGCAGCAAAGAAAAGCGATTTAAAGAAGAAGGAAGGAGACTATGCAGGAAACGGAGGCGAGATAATGTAGTAATTATGGACTGACTCAAACTGGGGAACTCATAGAACCAGGGATGAACAGGATTAATCAAGAGATAAAAGGAATTAGGATTAGCGAAAAGAGAAACATGAGTGCCTAAGATGGCAGGATTTAGTTGGAAGAAGAGTATTGTGTGCTGGAACCCTACTAATAAAATTTCCATTGGAAACAGATACTTTAGCAAGGAGGTCGACGGCTACATTTCCATCAATGCCTGAATGTCCGGGAATCCAGAGAAAGTCAATCTGGGTAGACGTCGATGAGGATAGATCATGGAGAAGAGAACGAATAGAAAGGATAATAGCATCAGTGGAAGGAGAAAGTGAAGATGGAGATAGCGCTAGAAGAACACTTAAAGAATCAGAAACAATAAGGAATTTGGAAGGACTTGCAGAAGAGGAAATATAAATAATGGCTTGTAAAATGGCAACAGATTCCGCAGTAAAGACAGAACAAAAGGACGGAAGTCTAAGCGACTGAGAATGAAAGAACTGAGGGCACAAGAATGCCGCCCCAACTCCGCTCGTGCTCTTCGATGCGTCAGTAAAAATTAAAGAGTGATCGCGGAATAGAGAATTTATTGCATTATTAAATTCCACATTGACGATATGAGAGGGAGAGGATTTAAGGAAGCATGACATGAAGATGATATTTGGTGGCTTTAACAATTTGGAATAGACGTAAGAAAATAATGGAAGCTTTTGATGGGGAATGACAAAAGGGGAAAATTTAGAAAGGCGAAAAGATATATGAGATAGTATAGGAATTTTATTGGAGGAAAAACGCCATTGACGAAGGATATAAGAATAAGAGGTACTGATAAAACGTCTTTAGAATATTACAGTAAAATATAAGCTAGTAATGGTTTTCTGTATAATATATGTTTACTCCTGGGAAAAAGCATAACTTATTGTTAGTGTAAAAATATAGAAAACCCCCTATCATCTGAATATCCGAGGAAGACCGGGGAATTATTACGTGCCTTAATCGAGAATCTGATAAAAGAAATTTATCAATAAAGATGACCGCGATGTGTGTGAATCTGAAGGGAAACTCTAAATACTACAATTATCTCCAATATTTTTTTTTCAAATTAAAGATTAATTCGGATTCCCTTTAAAGTCATACGCAATATTTATTCTACATTTATATATTTACTCTTTTCCCTCCGCTAGTACTAAAAATACGGAACACATTCCGTCGAAAAAATGTTACGCACTATTGAATGTGTTTATCCTTAATCATTAATCGTAAGCGATTAATTTTATTAATTACTGTAAGGCCTTATACTGTCCGGTTAAATGAGGTAAACCGCGATAAAAAATAAAAAACCTCCATCAACGGACCAGCACAAGAAACACGACTACTTTTTCTCCCATTCCTTTAATCTTTCCTTTAAAAAAATCATCTTCACTCTCAATTTAAATTCATTTTTTACCTTCAATGCGCTAATTACATTTAACAGACAATACGTTCAATCTACCTTCCTCCGTGAGTGGTGGCGAACATAATTATTTTACCTCCCGCCATTTCCCAAAAAAGAACAAGCACACCTTCCCGCCCACATACTGCAAATTTTATTTTCAAAACGTTCTTTCTTCAACTTGTTTCATTATTTCTTTGGTCTTTTTGTTTATTAGACAATTTTTAAAAATAGTAATGCAGTGTACATCATTCTTGCTACGGTCGCAGCATCCGTACACGTGAATTTATGGCATCGAGCAGGGTATTCTAAATACCAACCACACATCCACGTGCTGTAATAGTCGAACTACTGAACGTTGCGCGTTGCTTTAATATTATTAAAAAAAATTAATTAATAAAAGGCGGAACAAAGTGTCAAATTCGGAAAGATCTTTCTAGCGAGTAATATAAAAATTGTAAACAGCAAAGGCACGTAGACTAAATTTATAATCTGTAGTTAAAACATCCTTTCCCCTTTTTCAAATTAATGAGTAACTTTATAAAAAAGAAAAGTAAATTAAAAAATTCCGCAGTTTTAAATAATTAGCTTCCACTTTTTGGTACCTTCTAATTTATTTAAATTAAAACATACATATACAGTATATATATATATATATATTTTTTTTTTTAATGACATTTTTAACCCTCCCGCTTGCACATTAAAAAGTGTAAAATTAAATATCCTAATTAATTCCAAATATCTTCGCCTTGAAAATGTTGGTTCCGACGAGAAACGATTTTTCAAAAAAATGAAGACAACTAACTGACAATTAAACGTTCCTGTTTATTTATGTATATGCGAAGTATCTAAGCCTGCCCGCTTTTTGATATACATCTTTTAATGCTTTACGCTACAAAAACGAAACATACGTTGATCGGTGTTGTTTTTAGAGTAGTGGAACATTCACAATCACAAACAATCAAAGAACTCTATAATTTAATGTAAAATACAGTGATTGCGAAAACGTGCCAAAGGCGCAAGTTTATGAACTGCCTATTTTTTTCTTTTCATCGTCTTTTTCTAGGCTATTGTTGAAACAATCCGGCACGTAATTCGGACTGGATTTTGCTTCTGACATGCTCGATTGTGTTTGATAAACGATTCTACTTTAGCTAATCAGTCGATTAACATCAAAATGGTGTCTGATGCAGATACAAAGCGTAACAGCTATGATAGCGATTAATAAATAATAACGGTAAAAATAATAAGAATGATATCTTTAATAAGGCGAATAATTCAAATAATCCCGGTTTAACTTCATCATAAATCGATGCAGGAATTCAGCAATCGTTAAAGTGCATCATAAGTTTTCAGACCGAATCTGAATATAATTGATTATATGGTCCATTTATTTAACATCCATTTATCATTTCTGAACCAGTTTTCAGTTACGGCTTTTTCGTATATAAGAGAACTTTCATCGGTTACATTATAAGCTAAAATTGTCCGCCGAGATTTCTTTCAATTAAATTTATTTATTCATTATTTTAAATCGGATTTTTTTTTCATATTTTCAACTGGCAATGAATTTTCAGCTTAACGTTCGGTTTCGAACTGGAATTTTTACGTTTGGGTTTCTTCCAGTACTTCTACATCTCTTAAAGGTCACAAATATAATAAAAATATCGTTGTTAACTGTATTCCAGAGAATCCGCTTTCTTTAATCTACCTTAATAAGGCCGTCCGTAGTATCTGGCTGAATACTCTACAGCTGAACTGGCCTTTTACTTTCTGAATACATACGTACTCGAAAAACCTTTATTTACTTGTAGAATTTTTTCTATTTAGACGAAGCCAACAAAACCAAAAATAAAAAATTTATTGAAAAAAAAAGTAAGGATTCAACGAAGGTATAATTTAAAACGAATAGCAAGCACGCCGCCACGTTGAAATTTAAATAATAACCTTGTATGTGCAGCTTCTGTAGCGGTATCTTCGCAAAGGGGGATACGCGTTTATGAGAATTTACTAGCAATCAGAATTACGCTGATAGGAAATTCTGATTGTTGACAAAGTGTCTCTATTACCTACCTAAATACAAAGTGCAGATTGATTATCGGAAATGTGTTGAAAAGCAACCACTTTAATCGGCTGAATTCACTATAACGAGGTTTGAATAAATTATTATTTATATCATCATTTCGATCGATTCTCCGGTGATCAGTTTGTAGCGATAATCACATAAGTGCTAATTTTTGACATTATAATTTTGAAACGACTGAACATGCGCTCAAACATATTTCCCCCGACAGTTAATTGAAGAGATTTAAATATTACTATCACATTCCGTCGAAAATAGTGAAACACTAACGTAAAAAAATGCTACACAAATTCGAAATCACTTCATTATTTGCACTTTAAGTTTTTGTGCCGGCAGTTTCGAGACTTCTCCTTAATATTTATAATTGTAAGATATTGCCGCGCTTCGTTCTCTGCAGAATCCTACCTGTGAAAGATCGCATATAACCACTTCAGTGCATATTCGGAAAAGGTCTCCAAACGATTACAGAGATGTTAATTTTGTTTCAGGCAGCCGGAATTTTGTGAAAAAAAAACATTCCGTTTTCTCTTAAGTGTGGAAGGGGCATAACAGCATTCTTCCGAATTAAAAATATTTTCTTTAAATTTTAGTTTAGATGACTAGAAACCCTGTAGTCGTGTCAACCAGAACACTTCCTTTTTTTGTTGCACCAAACTTTATCAGCTTATAACTTTTTTAATTTCAATTATTTTTTTACCATTTCCTTTTTTTGTGTATTTTTAAAATATCAATAAATATCTCGCAAAAAAAGTGAAAAATAAAAATATTTTTCTCTTTTTTTTAATCCAGCTCAACAAAATAAATTTATGCCTGTAGACCAGAATACCCCCTTAATACACATGTCGTAGTCAGTCGTTAACTTTTGCTATATTAAGTCGAGATAAAATAAATCAGTCACAACATTCTCGATTAACTCTACTACGAAACTTAAGGTTATCCTCCTAGGCTTGTGCAGAATCGAAAATCAAGGTCACTTCAGTTTCAATATCCAAGGTCACAACAGAGTCAAACTCAAAATCAATTATCTCAGAACTGAAACTCAGAACTGCCACAAAATCGGTGTTAATTTTAAAAAAGCCCTCTAGGAAATTATTAAAAACTTGCCAGATTTTACTATATTTATGGTTCTTTCAAACAAAATTCAGCAGATAAATCGAAACTGTTATACGAGAAATATTTAAACAAAAATCGGTTATTCGATGTTTTCTTTTTTTCTTATTACGAATAATTTAGATAGAGCCGTTTATTTGTTTAATTAACCGTAATTACAGTAATGTTCATTACAGACCGTAGTACCGTTATTCCAATGATACAAAGCAGATCGCATTTTTTCAGTTACAGAGGAAGTGGTGAAAAATCCCAGTTAAAAATGTGATTTAGCTTTAAGCAAGGTTGGTTGAACGAAATCGTGAAAAAAAAAGGCAACCGAACAAATGGCCAAAATCGAAATAGTACCAAAAGCAAAAGTTCTATCGTTAATATTTCATAACGAAAAATCGCTTCCGACAAATTTTATTTTTTTTACTACTGTTCTCGACAGAGGAGATACCTGACAGGACTTAGCTAGATTCTGTTGGAAAGCATAACAAATTTTAACCAATTTCTGCCCCTGTGTACCTACAAATTTCAAAGATATCTCGAATTATGAAATAAAAGATAAGCTCGGTGATGCTGACAATCAATGTAAAAAAACTGATTTACGAAATAATTGTGGGTGCGAGATAACATAAATAACCGCTCAAAAAATCACGTTCAGGCACTTGATGAAAATTAATGTTCAAATAGTAATGAGCTGAAAACCATTAATAATCTTAACTATTCCAATACATGCGCAAATAACAACCATCAACAAAAGAAAAGTACTTAGAAATTTCAACTTCACTTCAAATTCGAATTATTTGTTTTTTTTTAAAATAGTGTCCGCAGGTTTGTCAGCAATAATGATTGTTAAAAGAGCTGTCCAGAAACTTTTGAACTAAAGAATTATCGAAACACAGAATACTACTACAGCGTGTACGTATGCGTGTGCGAATGTGTGCATTAAAGGGTAAAGAAAAAAACAAGTTAACTTTTTGATAAACCACTGCAGAAACTAAGAACATAACAAAAATTAGGTATTTAGGCCTGGAGGCGGGAAGGGAGACAATTTGGTAATATAAATAAAATTTTTGAAAAACTAGTCATTTTTTCAATCAAAAATAATAAAATTTACAGTTCATTTCAAGCAATAAATATAAAGTAAGTAAAAAAAAAAAAAGAGTGAAACGCTAACTGAAAATAGTAAAAATTCAGGCGAAGAAAAAAATACACGCTTTCGATACGAATCTGGGAATCGAAATGCAAATAGGTCTGCTATCACAACTCACGACCTATATTAAGTTTTTTCGAATATGTTATGTATCATGAACCAAACTCCTTTGTAAAAATTGAAATACAAGTAGCAATCCCCAGAAGAAGAGGCGCGACCAACCACCAAACAGACATACCGGTTAGATCTCAGAATTCATCGGAAAGACACTGGTGGTATGTGTACAAGTCACCGCAGATAGAGGCAAGTGGCAGAATTGGATGTGGTCATGAGGACACGGTTGGTTCATGACACTCGAAATCGAGCCTACGATAGAAGAAGAAGAAAATGAAAACAACGTGTTTCCAAATCACTTACTCCGTAACCATAGTTTCAACTCCTGAAAAAGATTATAACGTCACGACCATGATTATAGATCGTAGTTATAACTATAATTATGGAGAAAATTACCCTAAAACGTGTTTTTGAATTACTATATTCTAAATTTTTTTCCTACTCACTCGAGCGACTTCGTCACTCTTCGCAAACGCTCGCTTATTTATAATTTCCTTGCAAATCATTTCGTCCGTATCGATCTGTTCTGGGTTCCTAGCCACAAAGGAATAGGCCGTAATAAAATGGCAGATTCCTGCATTCAGACTGCTACATCAACCTGCCTCTATGTTTTTAAACGCCCTACTTCTAATGCGCTTCCTCTATGTAAAAATAACCATTTTAGATTTTGTTTAGATATTTCTGCTCTTTCTTTTCTAACGAGTCTTTCTGCCCTAGTTTGGTTTTACAATTTTCGTTATTCCGCTATCGTATCTATTGTTTGTTTCTGCCTTAACCATAGAGACTTCTGCTCTCCTCACATTTTCGTTTTCTTTCAACACCCTATCCAAACTGATATCTTCATTTTAATTACAAAACTATTTGTGATTCTAATAATATCTCTTTTTAATATCCATCGCTTTAATCAGAACGCGCTATTCTTTATTCTAATTTGTTGTCTTTCGGACTTCTCAATCGTGACACTTTCTTTGTCCATTGTTCCAGTTTTTTTCGTTCACTTTTTCAGTTTCTGACTTTATCAGTATCTAACTAACTATTCATTTTCTCTTTTTTAATTGTTTCTAAGCGGAAGCCCTTTGCCGATGTGCTCAATTGAAAAAAAATATATATATAGTACACATATATATATATATATATGTATATATTTCGATTTTATTTATAACACAAATCGGTTTTAGATTTTTAAACTTAAGTTATATATTATTTAAAAATATAAAGAAAGCTGCAAATAAATAGCAGTCAAAGGAGTAGCAATTTGATTATTTCAAATCTCATTCCGAGGGGAATCTGTTAACGTTGCTATATGCGAAAAAGGTTGTTTCTTTTTTATTTAAAATTAAATTACCGTTTACCTTGTTTTAATTTTGCTTTTATTATTACATTAAAATTATTATTATTATTATTATTATTATATAATTAATTTCATAAAACCAATAAATCAACACATATAAATATACAAAATGTATAGGTATTGATAATTCAGGTATATATGAGTTGTATGTGTGTATGAATATATGAGTGCGTATGTGAATATATCTGCATGAATTGACACGTTCAAAAATTTCGCTCGTGCTTTGTTAATTGACGCGTCCAAAAATAAAAAAAATAATACTTTTGATGTACATATCTTGAGTGATTATTTACACATATGTACTCCTCTCCCTCCCTCCCCATTCCTTTCTCTCTCTCTCCCTTTATATATATATATATTATATATATACACACACACATATACATATATACATAAATATACACAGATATATATGTATGTTTCATGTGGCTGAAATGAAAATGTTACGCTGGTCCCTTAGGCACACACTCCTCGACCATATCAAAAACGAGGAAATAAGGGAGCGTATAGGAGTTGCACCTGTACGTTTGAAATTATGGGAAGCGAGACTCCGATGGTACGGTCACATCATGAGAAAAACAGACAATAGCCCTGTGAGGATGTTAATAGATTATAACCCTGAAGGAAAGCGACCACGAGGAAAACCGAGAAGACGGTGGATAGACCCTGTCTACAACGACATGGTGGAAGTCGGTGTTGGGGTAGAGGACGCCGAGGACCATAGAAGATGGAGAAGACAGTGCCACCAAACGGACCCCGCACCGGGAAATCGTTAGGAAAGAAAAATATATGTATGTATGCATATATGTACATCTATATGAAAAGATGAAATCCATTTTATTTTATGAAAAATTTATGGATTTTGTTTTGTATCACTCTGTCAGGTTTCTTTTTTACGTCTGCAGATCGGAATTTATTTATTTATTATTTATTTAATTATTACTTTTATTTTTGTATGTTTTCATTAATTTTAGTTTATTTTCATTGTTTGCGCTTTGTAGCACATTTATGACTTTTAAAAATAATAATAATAAAGATTTAATTTGACTTGACTGATATTATTATTATTAATAATAATGCGGAATTTCACAAACAAATCGCTTTATTTGGTAAGCAATACATGATACAGGCGTTAAAAACGTCAATCATCTCTATATACTTTAAGAAATTAACTGCGATCATTGAATAATTTTCTGGTCAGATGACATGTGCTTTATATTACTTCATTAGTACACTTTGGTATTTTCAGCAAGTTTAAACTATTAATTAAACTGTCCGGCGACTAATCTTGCTTCCGACATTACCATCATTATTATTCTATTTTTTTGTTTTTATTACTATTATTTGACAACCATGGATGTTAACTCATCGTAAGTGGTGGTAATTCTTTGTGCTTTCAGTGACGTTAGAAATCCACTGTAACAAAACACTGCTGTCTAACAACTCTTTATGTTACGGTTTGATTATTTTTACACTCAAAAAAAATTCTCAATGATGATATATGAAAAAGAAAAGGGAACCACTTTAATTTTAGGCGTAATTCCAGATTCGCTTTTAATTAACATAATTATCTCAAGCATTTTGAAAAAAAAAAAACAATAAGCAAAGAAATAATGATAACGGAATAATAAAGAGGAGAAAAAAATGTAAAAAAGCAGAAATCTGTACTAAAACGACGTTTTAGAACTTTTATAAAACAACGGTTTATTTCGTGGTATTTAAAAATCTAGCATAAGTCGATATCATCGAGGAATAAAGCAATCATTTAATTATATCGATTTTTCAAATTATAACGATTTTCATTATTTCCCCTGATCAAATTTACACTTGATTGAATCGACCGGTTGCAATGTTTTCAGTATTTTAATCTGAGAACATACGAGTATATATATCAGGTGGTTTTTTCTGGCCAGTTTCGGCAAACCAGTCACTGTTCCAGTACATGTTCTCGATCGGTAGTGATTATTGTGGCTAAATGAAAGCGAAATGCGTGATCTATTTCGAAGCTTCGATTTTAAGCAACAAGCGTTGGCTTATCAGGTTCGACCGTGAAAATACGATAACAATAGGCGACGTAAAAGATAAAAGATTGAGCGACTTACAGGCAGGCAGGAAGGAAGAGGAGCTGCGTCTAGTGGTATCGATTCGGACTGCGGTCGACTAACAGGTTGCTACTATTTGATTGGTTCGGATTTCGCATTGACGATATCGAATAATCGCGGCGAAAAAATCGCATAATAAATTTATCGAGCGGGAAAAACGTCGCGTGGAATTTTATTCTCGGCAAGACGATCGGAATTGCTTCGGAAAGAGAGCAGCGGTAGTACGCGTATCACAAAGAAGACGACGAAAAATTCGAGCAAATGCCGGAGACGGTTCGCAAACAGCGACTGCTGAAGGTATATTTCGGTGAGCAGACGGTGTCACACTAAAGAACGGAGTTCGGACGACAGCACGAGATGCGATCATTGTCAAACTGAGCCTTGCACACACGCGTACACACTACGCTCAGGCACAGTGTGTTCGATATCTTTTCCGTTCTACCGTTCAGCCCGGCTCAGGCAAACTGTATCGGCCCGTTTGCCGACAGGAACGCGGTTGTCGGGGTCGCTAGCGCTAAGGGACGCAGAGGTATTTCCCGAAAGCTCTTCATCTACTCTAGAAGTTTAGCCTAAAGCTGTGCGTTCCAAGGACCCGGCCGAACAGTTGTGTGGAGCGCGCGCCACCCAAACTCGGGCGAACTGATCCCCGATGTTTACATACGCATCGGAGGAGAGGGCGGAGGGGGGAAAGAAGAAAACTACCAAAAAAATAAATAAATGAAAAAAACGCGAAAACCTAGAAGCCCACGGGTGAATTTTCTATAGTCCCACAATGTGCCCGATATCCAGTTCTGCTCGTTTCTACACAGAACGTGCTTATATATACGCTTGCGTACCTATTAAATAACAAACAAACAACAAGGTCAACCGTACTACCAGGGAGTAATACGATTTTTACTATACCCAACTGCCGATAGGCTACACACCAACGCGAATTAACCAATACCAGTAACGCTCCAACTCAACATCTCGCGAAATTACTACTCTTATTATTTCCATCATTATTACCGTTCTATTACCATCATTATCATTACAAATTTTTCCACCGTTGTCACTATTAGCGCCGTTATCGTCGCCGTCGTCGTCGTTATTGCCCCTACACACATCATTCTGTGTCACCGGCTGTGTGTACCTTTAAAAATCGAAAATCTAATAACCAAACGGCGCTGGAAAGTAAACAAAATCCTCTGCGCCACCGTTGCACCGTTAATAGCTGGAAATTTCGCGGGGCAACTCTCAGCCTGCGAGAGAATATTATTATTTTAAACTTGAAGGTTTAACCTTGGCGACATGCGTGCGTACGTACTAGGCTCGGACGCTCAAGACAACGTGTTCGAACTGCTTTATTTATTTTGATACATCATTTTCCTAGCTCTCTTCCGACCTTTACTTTACTCCTTCATAGTCTCAATTTCGAATAAAACTTTTCAAATTCGTTCCCGAGTGTTCGTCTCACCTGTAACACTGGTTTGGGTCCGAACCGGCCATATCTGACCTTTTTGTAAAATGATCTGATCAAAAAGAACATATAAAATTCTTATTAATCTCGAGCCAAATCAAAATGGTGAACCGAAGAAAAGACCGGTAAGCTTAGAAAAATTAGATAAAAAAAAAGAGGATGATAAAAGACTAAAATTCCAAGAATAAATGAAATAATGAAAAACTGATTTTTTCACGTAAAAATAAAAATCGAAGACGCTCGAAGGATGATAATAATTTTCAAGATTAGTACTATGAGGGCATAAAAAATAACGCCATATAATAATAATAATAATAATAATAATAATAATAATAATAATAATAGTAAATATAAGTTTACCGGGAATATTATTATTTGGAACACGTCTAAGTATTAAAAGAATTTATAGGAGAGTTATTTGAGAGAATATTTTAACAAACGAAACGGAGCACAGAGATATGATTAACAGAGAAAATGTAGAAGTAAAAATATGTAAAAAGAAACAAAGTCGTAAAGGAAGCGCTTCCCATAACTTTATCCTCCTGTATGGGACAGGAATTTTCCGATTTTCAACACGAAAAGAACATATAAAGACGTGCAGTTAAATTTACAAAGGATATTATAACTTTTTAAGAATGGTAACCGGCACGATAATACAGATAATAAAAGTAACGAATAAAGTTATAAACATCAAATAAAACATCTTACAGATAAACCTTAAACAAGACACGACAAAAACAATTTCCACGAAAATGTGTCCCATATCTTTAATAGTGGAAAACATGAAAAAAAAAAAAAGCACATTAGTAAAGATATACATTATCTGAATATCTGAACAAAACGTGAATCATCGTCTGTCTTCAGAAAATAGAAAACCAATAAATTTATTATTCGTATTACGATGAATATAAAATTACCTGGAGTTTTCTGATATATGCCATTTCAATGCGCATTAAACAATTGCTTATCCTATTCCGGCATCATTTTGAAACGACTATCTTTTTATTTACTTTTTTTGGAGCAATAACAAATATGCCAAGAAACAGTGTAGAGGGGAAAGAATCAACAGTTAAATATTAAACATTCATATACACTTTTATTAAAATAATAATGTATAAAGCTTATAAAATGAACAACATATAACACTTTATGAAATAGTTAATATATATTTGAAAAATGTATGCTTGCGCGTTTCGAAGCGATAGCTTCGTGATCACAAACGCGTAAGCATAAATTGTTCAAATATATTAACATTATTATTTCATAAAGTGTGTTATATGTTGTTCATTTTATAAGCATTCGAAACAATGTGCGTAACAAACATCAATAATGTATGAAGCTATTAACTTCGTCAGTGTTTTAACTTTAAATACATTATTATTTTATAAAAGTGTATATGAATGATTTATTTAATAAGTAATTGAATGTGTTCGTCGAATTTTAATAGTTAAATAACAATTCGGTCAGAGATGGATAATAAAAAAGAACCAAAATGACGGATAAAAAAGGGGAATGGATGTACGAAGAAACCTTAAGTTCTAGGAGTTGAGTGTTTAAAAATGGATCGTTCATTTGAAAGGGACGGACACTCAAGAAGAGTATGGTTAAAATCACAGAAAGCCTCATCGTTCGGATGAAGAGGGCAAAACGGAGAAGATGTTAAGGAAAAACGAAAACGAGAAGATAAAAGTGAGTAGTTCAGACGTAAAAAAGTAACGGAAACAATGGCAAAATATTGAAGTAAGGGGAAATCAAGGAACCATGGGATAGAAGAAAGCGTAGGTTGAACAGTAAGGTAGTGAAATATATTACCAGAAAAAGACGGAACATAAATACTAGAGCCTAGTATTTAGAATGAAATTTTTTGAAAAGAGGTAGGAGATTCTAACCTGGAATTATAGAGAAGAAGATGGGCGAGGAAGTAGCAACTCTAGTCAAAGAATCGGCCAATTTATTCCTTTTTATTTTTGTGTGACCATGAATGAAGAGAAAAAAGATCATAAATGAGAGAGCTTATTCAAAGAATGATACAATAACAGGAGTACAGAACATGTGGCTTGAAAGTCATCCGTGGAATCGGAGATAATCAAATAGTTCATAAAATAGGGATAGTAAAAAAATATAAATAATAGAACGTAGGATAGTTCGGCTGCAAACATAGAGCAAAAGGAAGGGAGTCTGAAGGATTCAGAGTGAGGGTAAAAGAGGCTCTAACTTCAGCAGGATCCTTCGGGCCATCAGAAAAGGTATTCATATGTAGGGAAAATAAGGTATTTAGTAGTGTTATGGAATTCCTGCATAGCGACGGTTTGAGATAAAGATAGGGACGGTAAGGACAGGTAGAGAATCTTAGGAGAATATATGAGACTAGCAAAGTCGAACGAGCTATAGGGAAGGTTGAAGGAGGAAATTACAAAAGAAGAATAAGAACTAAGTCGCAAGGCGATGTGAGCAAGAGCAAGAATTTTCTTTGGAGTAAAACACCAGTTCTTTATAATATGGATGTAGGAAGAAAGAAGTTTGAAAGATGTCAGCGGTAAGTGTTTTGTGAGAAAACATTAACCTAAATAGGATCCGCGGATGAACAAGGGAGACGTATTTGATTCAGTAAGAATTACTGAAACTGGAGAAGACTTAAGAGCACCAAAAGACAGAGATGAAGACTGGAGTTTTGGGTTACATCTGATAGTACTAATACTGATTTTATTATTTTCTGAATGTTTCTCGGGCCGGAAGTCATTCGAAACGACTCAAAATAAGAATTTTCTTATACTTTTAGAATTTTACAAAAAAGTATTTTTTTACTAAATTTTTAAATTGAAATCAATAATCCTTAAATTAAAGTATCTACGATCAAAATCCGCGCAAAAAATAATTATCTGAAATAAAAACATTATATTAAGTTTTTTTTATAAAAATATGATCGTCGTAGTATCGACAGCAAGCGTATGTTTTAAACAAGCGGTTTCGAGCATGATCGGTATATCGCTCTATTGCAAACCAAATCACTTTCTGCGATGATGTGTTTTTTTTTTTTTTTGTCATATTTTGTATATTTATTTATTAGTTACAATATTTCTATAATGGTTAATCGATATATCCCATGAAATTAAATTTTGGCAACACATTAATCCCATTTTACGATATCTTATTACATTATTACTATTTATTTATTTAGAAATACTGGTATATTCCATACAGATGTTTGCCCAATTACAGACGGCATATTCCGCAGAAGTAACATATCACATTATTAATAACATATTTACAATAATGATGGTTATATGACAGTAGCCAAATGGTTTTTCGCCAGACTAAAACAAAACAAAAAAAAAACAACAAAATGATGGTTATTAATATTACATATAAACAATTGCGATATTCGTACAAGAAAAATATTCTAGGATACACAGAGTGCTTAAAGGAGAACATATTTATCCTCCGTGACCACCAATCAAGAATCTTCTAGGCGGAAATATGAAGAAGTATCCTCCGTTGTATTTGATACTAAAAATCTTGAGAATACTCAACTCTATTATCGAAGTGCATATCAATTTCGGGATATTCAATTAATAATGTATTGAAACAAATGAACTGTAGACCGAATACTCAGTTCAATATTTATACGTGCCTGAGTTTCAACAAATAAACGAGTCTTCCTACTAGTCAGTCGTGGCATTTGAAGAGCATTTTTGACAATAGATGTTTAATCTGTGATTCGCATTTATCATGTATAAATTTTAATTTAGCATGTTTCCGACTCGTACGTAAAGATTTAAAAATTAATAATTTATTCAAGATTCATATATTTTGTGTAAACTTAACCATGCGAAAATGAAGATATCTTAAGAATTTCGACATTTTCGATAATTTTATTATATTTATCATAGAAGGGATCATCCCATATTATTGAACAATATTCTTACTGAGAACGTACAAGTGTGCCTTATAAAGAATACGAATAGTGTTTGCATCGTGGTTGAATGTGCTCTAAAAAATCGACCTTACTATCAACGTATACCCCAAAATCCCGTACACAGTTTAAATTTTTAATGTTCCATCTATTCATAATATAATTTTGCACTCGAATATTTCTCTTACGGGAAAATTTTACATGTACATATTTTGAATAATTGAAAGGCAGATTATTCCGCTCACTGTACACTACTAGCTTATCTAAATCATTCTGTAATTTAATGCGGTCAGATATAGATGTAATTGATAATAAAAATCTTGATTTAAGTGTACATCATTAATGAAAATTAAAAATAGTAGCGAACCTAAATTCGAACTTTGTGGCATTCTTGAAAGCGGCACATAATTACAGGAATTGTAACCACTATAATGTACGTAATATTTACAAGAGTAGAGGTATGATTATTAGTTGAATTTTTCTTGTACTGTAATTATAAATTCCACCAATAAATTGCTTATTTCTTCTTTATTATCACAGAATTTTGCACTATTGTATCAATGTATTTTTGAAAGTTTTTTAACCATACATCAATCTTTTCCGTATTTTAACAACTTATCCTTAAATCCATAATTTCAGAAAATATTGTCATATTATTGTCAAGTTTATTATAATCTATTACTCTAATGTTATCATCATTTTATTTACCACTTGTTATTAAGTAAATATGTATATATGTAAAGTTATCACTATTATTTAATTCTCTGCTAACTTCCCAGTTTCATTTAACACTAATGCTGTCTATGGCGCTACCTTTTTTTCTTTCTTTTGAACGTATATTTGTTTTTAATATTTAAAAAATGTAAGTCATATATCTGTATTACTCGGTTTAATTCTTTTCCTCTGCTATTGTTTACTTTATCTCATCTGAGGTTTCTGAAATTTAAACCCCCTAGTAATACGAACTTTTCTAAGTTAATATTTTGCATATAAGTATTTAATATTTTGAAAAATACGATGTTGCTAGCTTGTTAGGTGGTATATAAGTTAGTATAAATGTTATCTCGTATATTTGCAGATAATTTTCGGACACAGGTGTGTTAGAGAAGTATATTTACTCGACGTTCCGAAAGGATTACACCAACCATTATCAGAAACAGCAGAAAGTCGAAACATAATTTCTTAACGTAATCTAATCGCCCGACAAAAAGGAGAGAGAGAGAGGGAAAAAACAAAAGAAGCGTAGAAATTCGCACAACGTCACACGAAGTGAACAAAATATCGACTACACCAAAAGGCATAGAAATGAAAAAACAATTTCCCAAGCTACTAGTGACACAATTTCGTCAAACTAGTTTACTGGTTTCCACACCGCAGAAATGCTGAGACGATTTTCTCTATTGATATTCGGCCATTTCACAATTTCGATAGCTTCCTTAACCATCCTTTTGCCAATGTGAATTTCCTTTGACTATTTTCAAACCTAATCGCGTGGTGATTGGTTTTCGCCGGATGTTCCGCTTATGTGTACAATCATCTATATGCTCCATCACTCTGGTTTGAATAGTTCTACCCGTTTCTCCAGTGTAATTCAACTCACAAGAACGTAGTACTTTATACACACCAGCACTACGTAACCGGAGTAAACTATCTTTAGCACTTCGTAAAATGTTTTTTATTTTCACATACGTCCCCTAAAAACCGGCCTAACATTATTCTTTCTGAGAATCCCCCCAATCTTCTCTGTGACCCCTTTGACAAAGGGAAACGCTATACTAGTAGAATGCTGTTCCAGTTTAATAATTCTATTCTGTCTAACTTTGCTGAACTTATTTATATATCTATCCGCTTCATTCATGCCATATCCGTTCTTAACCATGACTCCTTTAAGGTGAAAGTTTTAAACATTTAATACATTCTATGTATCATGTATGTAGATAGTATTAACCGATTAATTAGATCGGTATATTATCATTAATTTACTGTGTTAAAATTTTTGACAATTGTTCAGTACGTAGTTCTTATTGCATATATCATATACAAATGTAAAATCGATATTTTCTGCTGCAATCATATTCATAAGTGATAAATTTCTTACTGCTTAACAATGATTTTCATTGTATTGGAATATTTATTGATGATTTTGATCAATGGCGTGTCAAGCGGGGGCAACAGGGGCAGCCTCCCTTGAGAAAAAACTACAGGGACGACGCCTCATCAGAAAAATATATATTATACCAGCACATATATAACAGTTATTTAATAAAAATCCAAGAAAATTAAACAAAAAGCTAAATAAATACGAAGAGAGATCGTTTGAATTAATAAAATTCAATTTTTTAACCATATTAAAAATTATATATTCGTCACAAAAATAAAACGAGGTGGCCACCGAACCGAAAAAACAAAAACCAGAAATTTCGGATAGTTAGAAAAATTAAAAATTCGATAAGAGAAAATCATTTAAAATTCTAAAATACAGTCGCTCGTTACATGGTTATCGTAGTTTATTAAAGTGGTCGATTGAAAACAAAATTGTTTGCCCCTTCAAACTTGTTTTCCCCAATGATGTACTCCCAAAAGTAAACAAAATGCATGTAAATATAATTTTCCCCTTCCGTGCCTGGCGGAAGCTAATAGGTTTCCACTGCTTCCACTATGGGACCAGTATCCAGTAAAGATAAATGTATCGCTATCAGAGTACAAAGGAACACCTGCAGAAGATCTCAAACAGAGGGCAATAAAGGTGATTAATAGATGTGAAGATTTCACAAAGGCTATACAGACGGATCTAAGGAAGTAAATTGTTTCCAGTAGCTTGCGCTTACGAAATTGACGGAGTACTAGTAGGGGTCGTTTAAATGATGCTTGTTCGGCACTTGATGCAGAAATGTTTGCAATTCTGCTCTATCTCCAGGAATACTACAGTTCTAACGCTCAACGGAAAAAGATACTGGTTATTACTGATTCTCTGACCACCATACAAAATCTACAAAATAATAATACAGAAAAATCAATCGCGCAAAAAAATCAAGGCACTCTGTTATTGCTAGACCAGAAGAGCTACCGGATCGAGTTACTGTGGGTCCTTGCACATACTCAGATCCCGGGGAATGAGCGTGCGAATCTAGAAGCTCGGTCTGCTCTGTTATCCCCGATGTCGCATAAATTAGAAGGTCCAACAACGTTCGATACATTCCTACAAGAAAAAATAACTAAGCAGTGGAGCAAAGAATGGATGTCCAAGACTACATTCCTACGTCAAATAAAACCGATGATCGAACCATAGTGGCCGCCGACTAATAGCCCGCGTGTCGAATACACAACGATCAATCGGTTAAGAATAGGGCATATAAAAAAGTAATGACCACATACTGCAAAGGATAACTTCCCCTAACACGTGACTATATAATGCAGAATTAAAATATCCGTCAGTACAACATTCGTAATTGAACTCCGCAGTTTTAATGCAGTCCGCCGGAGCTCTTTCATGTCGTTAGCAAAAATATTAAACGACAAATAATCATCGTATAACACACTTTGAAGAAGTACATTCAGGATGGTAGACTGTTGTTGGGTGGTCTTCAAGTAGCCTAGGAAGCTCTCCCCGTGATAACCTTAGTACTTAAAAACGATAATTCAATGGGGGAAAAATAAATAAAAAGAAAACAAAATAAAAAAGAAAAGCGTTTTTAGCATATTTCACCTCATAATTAAAGTCTCTTTTTATTTATATAAAATATTACCAGTTGCGACAAAAAAAAACTATATTCCTTTTTTTATTAATCTATATAGGCCTTTTCATGTTTAGGGGTAATTTATGTTTTTGCCCCCCCCCCGTTATGATTTAACATGTATACGTAAGTTAGTATTGTGGGTAATTCAAGTATGCGCAGGAACAGGCAACGTTTTAGCGCACCCCCTCTGTCCTGACATCATTAGTGTATGTAAAAAAATGCAGCAGTTTTGACTGGCGTGTGAGTGGTAGCACTAAAGTACGTAACAGCAGCTGAATCTGTCAGCAAGTCGAATTAATTTTTACTATTTGACGAACAAGTTTGAATTACACCTGAAATTAGGTTTGCACATCTGTGTATGACATATAGTATGCTTGTATTTTTGTAGACACACGTGTATCTGCAAACAATTTAAACGTGATGCTAGAGGTACCTATGGAAGATACTTAATGGAACCGTAAGCCAGTACATTTAATAATAAACTACTAATATAGTATGCAGAATCTTCTGTCCTTTCTTTTCACGCAAAAAATGTTTACATGGTTTATTTAGCTTGTTCTTTAGCAACCTTAGATTACAACATTATGTACTAGTATCGTTACAGCTTCTGTAATGAGGCCCTTTCATAACCATTTTTAATATGTGTCGGGTAAGATGTCCTGACCTATACGGTATCGCCCAGATTTAAAGAGGCTTGTTCATCAATTAATTTGGTATCAGTAATATCCGTGATCTTATTATCAGTCTTAAATATATAGTATAATAATGAAATTGGTGGAACGCCTTTTTGGTTAGGCAAAAGTTTCTTCGGTTTATCGTAATTACATAAACTTCTCGCCACAATTTCAAAATGTGTCCGACTTCAGTGCATCATTATCGGCCAAGCATTTGCTATTGAATCGACTTTCTTTAACTGGTCCACTGTTAAATCATTGCCATTTTTCCGCCATTTCACTGTTTTCCTTCTAGCCAAAACATTATCTATATAGTGATAAGAGTAATATAGTTTTCCATTTTTATCTCACAATTATGGAAGAATCTCTCTATACGTTTTGTTTCAAGTCTGTTTGTTTCGTCATTGAATCCGATGCGACCTTTGCTTTTCCTACATTATTAAGAGACTACACGCTCACTTACTGTTATCTTTCATACTCGCACATGATTCAGTCTTTACCGCATCTGCTAACACTATATCACTAGTATCGCTTATCACTGAATTCAAAATTTTTCCAAAATTTTTAAGAAAATATTCCACTTTGCTTCGCTAAAATTGGTAGAATTAGGTGTCCCGCGTTTTTCTTGCACTATTTACTTCTACGAATAGAAAAGCAGAGTTGTATCCTCTTTCCTAAACGGATTGAAAGAGCTCGGAATAACAATTAGTTTACTTTTACCTGCTATTCTTCTACCTTTTAACCAACCACAAGTTAATATTGATGACTATTAAAATCTTCCATAAAATAATACACTGTTTCTGATATTTGAAATTTAAATGTTGTATGAAGACAAAATAAATATTCATATAGTAATACCAGTGCATTATATAATGGTGATTTTGATATTATTGATATCGTTTTTTCCGTTTAAAAAATCTTGATATTACGTCTTAAAAAACCGCGTTGCCAGATAATTCTTGTGCGGATTCTTTAAATCCTGCTCGTGACGTGTACTTGCGAACGAGGATCTTTTCCAGATCGGTGAATTTTTTGTATGCATTGCATATCACATTTCAGATCATGGCATAGAGACTATCAAAAACTTAGTTCTTTTTTCTTTGCAGTTTTCCTTCCATATTAATTGTGGTCATCCTCTTTGTTGAACATGATAAGAACAATGGTTTACCAACATTGTTTTGCAGGTTTCTTTCAAGTCCCCCGCTTTCTGTTTGGATTTGTACATTGTAAGTCTTTACAATGAAAAGGTCCTGTCATTGACAAATTTTAAAATAAATGATTATTTAGTTAAGCAGCTGCCGAAATGAAAGTTTATTCAAGCGATAAACGGGACATAATGTTCTCTGGTAAAAAAAGCTCTGTTGTTTATAAGGTTGCAACACTGCTTAAAGTCGAGGTATCGGAAAATTTTTGTTTTGTAGAGTGAAAGAACTCGCTGCCGAAATAATCCGCTTACAAGGAATAAAAAAACGAAATAATTTCATTCACGTACGGAACGTACAAATATGTGTAACTTGCAAAACCATGTTGGTAAGGCGAGCTCGGATCGAAATTTCCGAATGAATCATGCACCGTTCTACTAACAATGTCTACCTTCATTGTGAACGTATAAATGAAAAAATCGCGTCTTAAGCTACCGCAACTAATGCAAACTTTCTGATTACAAGTAGAAGTCAATGTTACAAAAAAAAATTCGTGACGTTGACAATCCAAAAAAAAAAAAAATTGGCGCTAGGCACCTCCCTGTTGGAGACCCCCGGACCAATTCAAAAAACATGGAACATTCTTTAACCGTTTGCTATCTGTTAATATCTCTAATACTTTCAAATGTTTCTGTACGATATGTTAAAATTGAAGATGCGATATTGAACGTCTTGAATTCGAAGGACAATTATAATGTTAACGATGTCACATGATCGTTAGAAGTAATGGACAATATGGGTTTATGATAGCTGAAGTAACTTAGGTAATTTTTAGAATCAATTTTATCGATGTGAAGAACGAAGATCAAATCGGTACATGATTCCTTCCACAAGTAGTTGGTAGAGCTTGATTCGTTTTGAGTCGTGTTCCAAAGGTTTCTTCCATGAACCGAAATAATCGCCGATTTTCAGGTTTCTTGAGATCGACGTTGATATCTCCTGATAGAAGTATATGGGTATAGTAACTTTCGTTGGAAACTGTTTTTTCGAAAGATTTGCGCAATTTCCATGATTTCCGTATATTTGCGTAATTTCAATGCTTTATTTCATTCATCAAAAGTTTTCTTTTTCTTTAGTTCGTACATTTCGTCAAAATCCTATTTTTTAATACTTCTACGTAATCAAATTTCTTTAATTCATTCAACAACAGTTTTATAGCTTTTTCTTGCAGAGGCACCATTATAATTCACAGACATCGATGAACGGCTATCATCACCATAAAAGACGGGCATCATCGGAGCGCGGTCTAAACACGACTGACTTAAGCTAGAAGAAAAGACTGTATCCTTATTTTAGTGTGACATTTTCTGCTACATCATCGGAGCGCGGTCTAAACACGACTGACTTAAGCTAGAAGAAAATACTGTATCCTTATTTTAGTGTGACATTTTCTGCTAGTATGTTCCATGCTAAAAAAAAGATGAATCTCGTAACTTTTTATATTGCATAACGAATTATGTCATATTCTTTTCTTATACTTGGCTGTATTTTCGGAAACATAAAAACTGAATGAACGCAAGACCAAGACCGATGTTCAGAGGACTTCTAAGCGGGAAATGCAATACTTTTTTTAGAGCCGTGGTTATTTATACATCATTCCTGGTAAGCAAACGATGTACAGTAACAATGTCGCACGACTGATTCCTATAATGACAAATAGACGTATCATATTAATTGTATTATCTGTATTGTCTGTGTTATCTGTATTATCATCCGTATTATTTATTGTCGTTCGATAGCTATGCGATGGACACAATGTGCTCTCGCAAACTTGCAATCAGAATAAAGAGCGATTTTAAATCGTCTGCAATAATAAAAGTGCAATAACAGTGAAAGTTAGAGTAGTTGCGAGAGAGTAATTGGATGAGAAAAGAACCTCGGTTGCTGTTCCTAGCCCGAAATAGCGAGCAAATTTATGCGGCACTTGAACTTGCAAAAGAATCTAGAGCACACCGGAAAAGCTGAACAAAGACCGTAGTAGTATATTTCAAGTATCTCTCTGTATGGAGCAGATATTTCCTCAAAGTCACCGCTTCCATTGCAAATTCCGATGTTTCTTCTTTATCTGCATTCCTCAAAATCTGATTATTATACATTGCGTCGCATCCCTTTGCCTTCTACTTTTCACCGCGAAACATTCCTTTACGTTATTCGCATTAAAAAGGATATGATTTTTGTATGTAAAGAAACAGAAATTTACCAGTGAGCTATGTCTCGAGAATTTTAATGGAGGGAAAAATGTCTTACAAAGTTATCCTCCCCCTCTGTCGAATGTTTCTTCCAAATTAGCGCCTTTGATTATCGCATTTCGTAAAACTTATTTTATTTATCACTTGAAATGTTGGTCAAGCTGTTCCCTCTACAAACATTAATGTGATTCGTTCGCGTTGTTTATCAGATAACAATTGTCCTCCAATAACATCGTCTTCGATTTCTTCGACATTGATCGATATCATGGTAGCTGATAAAGCAAACCGATGTAATTGTTCCGATTTATCTATTCTGCTTCCGTCTTTCACCTGCTCATTGTCCTTATGACCGTAGATGTACTGAGTGAATTAGACAAAAGGACATCAAAAGAATCATGGCGTATGAAAATCTGTCTTTCCATGAAACTTTTAAGCAAAAGGCTAATTCGTTAGTCTCTCAAGGCTTTTCATATATCGCGCATCGGATTCTGTTCCTCTTCAAAATACTCATAATTATCCAATTATTCATTCTCCACCTCCAGCTAAATCTTGAACGCTACGTAAAACAAAACCGTCTAAGTTTTCTTCTAAGCCTACTCCTCCCCATTTTCCTTGTCTTCCTACCCTTCGTATTTGTTCTCCATCAAATGGAAGGACACTAAGTAAACTCAACCCATCCATTAGCAGCGATTTTTCTAACAATCCTTCTAACTTCCCTTCTTTTTCTGAATTTACTCCTTTCATCAATAATCTCTTAGTAGTCATCTTGGACTTGATATTATCCTTTAACATTGACTCCTCTTCAAACTTTGCTAACTCTCTTCCGACTTTCCTCTCCGATAACCTTCACTTTAGATAATTTTTGTTCACTTCATCACCTTTGCACTCACAAATACATTTTTCCTTCATCTTTTATATTAACTTTAACTCTGTTCTATCTTAATTCTCTCCTAATATCCTTTCCTTTTTCTTTTACGCCTCTTTTCCTCCTTTTAATTTTTCAATATGCCCTTTAAATTTAACATTCTCCAGTGGAATTGTCGTAGCGTTAAAGCTAATAGATTTGCCGTGGAGAATTTACTTGATATACATCAAATTCATATTGCGTTAATTTCCGAATCATGACTCAAACAATCTGAAACATTTCATCTCAAAGATTTCTCCGTGGTTCGTTCTGATAGAATAGACCGCTACGGTGGTGCAGCCAACCTTATTAGGAATAACATACATTTACAATCCCATAATGTACACTTTTCTTCGGTGTTACCTTCTTATGATTCGAACGTACTTCACATTTCTATTCTTTCCATCTTTCCTTGTCTAATAAACTTAGTTTGCACGTATTTTCCTCCTAATTTTAATCTCAACAATTTTCCCCTTCCCTCTTTTCTTAATAGTATTCCTTCACACATCATTATTAGAGGCGATCGGAACGCTCACTCTCCTCTTTGGGCCTGTTCTGGTCGAAACAGTAACGGAGTGATTCTTGAAAACATTATCCTCAGGTACAATCTTATCCTACTTAATGTTCTTAACTATTCCTGGAAAACTCTTGATGGTACTTTTGGAAGTGAACATGTCCCTATCATTGTATCGTTCAAGAGTCTTCCTCCGCCATCCTTTTACTTCAAGCCCCTCTGTGCCTCCAAATGGTGTATCCACAAAACTAATTGGGAACATTTCAGTCGTTCTGTTGACTCTTCTCTTTCCCTCTTGCATAATAACTTAGATCCTATCTCAAAGTACAATTACTTTACTGATTCCATCTTACTTGCTCTTTCTTCCTCATCCCCTCCCGTTCCAGTGCCTTTAAAACCTCGCCGTCATACAGCTTCATTCTTATGGTGAAACGATAACTGTCGGATGGCTTTTGAGGCCAGCGTCGTTACTTTAAGAACCTTCCGTCACTGTTCATTCTTTTCAAATTATATTGACCATAGGAAAGCTAACGCTAGAATCAGATACATTCTAAAACAAGCCAAGAAGGACTCCTAAATCCGAACATCCTTCTTATCTTCATTCTGGCTCCTAGCTATGTTCCTTCCTTCGATAAAGTAAGTTCTCATTTTCTTTCTCTCGCAGGTTCATCCTACATCCTCACTTCTGGTTTCCATTTTAATTAAGAAATTGATCCCAATATGCTTTTCAAATCCGTTAGACCCTTAAGTCTTAACATCCAAATCCCCGACACTTTGCCGAAAGTATGAGGCTCACTTTACTTTATATGTTTATTGATAGTGTTTTTAGCGGTCAACCGTACTGCAGAATTTCTGTTAGATATTTAATCAATATGAAATGTAATTAAGCCTGCCGATCTGTGTAAAATTTAAAAACTAAATTAAAACATATTAGTATTTTAAATGTTTCTTCTAGCATAAAGTCGCAGTACACTTCTCCGGGGGTAACGTCTATCGTTGCAATTGACATTTCTGCTGGATATAAACAATACTGCACGTCAAGTAATAAAAATAACAATTACACCCGTTACAAATCTCTGTAGAAAGGTAAATTTTTTATTTTATTATTTATTGCAATATTTTCCGATAAAATTGACGTGGCTTTATATCATCCAGCTATCTCATATGTGATTTTTTTTTTGGAGAGGAGGGATTAAATACCACTAAAACATTTAAAAATGCTAAATACTGCATGAAAATTATAAATCGTGCTATAAAAAATATTTCAGTTGCTCCGCTAATGAAATTAAACGATCTACTGCATTTTTTATAATTGCCGGTAGAGTAAAATTTAACATTGTTTTTAAACATGAATCAACTAGATCTTTTGCGAATTACCATTTCTAGATGTTACAAATTTCACGGAAGAATGCAAGTAGAGTATTCCCGAGCTGTAAAGTATAACTGTCATTGAATATTAAATATTTACTAAATACTTCCAAACGAGGGTGTAGAATACTTGTATATACACGTAGTTAACGGTTTATTACTGAATATCAAAAATAATAAAATTAACCACTTTGATCAACTAGCATATAATGCATGTTAAAATATATGTTTACTAAGATAAGGATAATCAAAACGTTAGTTTTCCTCATTGCTATGTACGTGCGCGAAACAGGAAATAAATGAGAAACCAAAAAAAAAAAGAAGAAAAATAGAAGCTTTTGAGATGTTTTGCTGATGCCACATACTAAGGGTTCCGTGGAAAAGAAAGTGCGCAAACACGTTTACGTTGAGCAGTCTAGAAATCGAGGCACAAAAAAAAATGTTGCCAACAATCCATCGTCGTGTTTTAGGGTTCTTCGGACCCGTTATGCGCCACGAACCAAAATCACTGGAAAAACTTATTATGCAGGGTAAGGTCCCCCCCCCCCCCCGCAAAGAGAGGTAGTGGCCGACCTCCAAATAGATAAAAAAGTGAGTCCCACGCCCTTAGCAGGGCGTCGAGGACTATGAAATTAAGGTTCATAGTGTACTAAGTCCAACGGCACTAATAAGAGTAAGAGGGCCCGTTACTATCTCTCGGTCGTCTTTACAGTCTCAGATTTATCTGGTACCCAATTATTTCAGGCTGGGTAAATCTGGGAGCGATTCGGATCTGGAACAAGACAAGTCTAGAATCTGTGTCCCCTGATTTTGTAGCCAAGCGTCTTAACCACTAGGCTATTGATCAAATCCCGGAAGTTACAGGCTCGAAGAACGCTTACGAGCAACGGAAAACCGAGGCAAATAGCACGATTGACTTCGGTCACTGTAACATGGATGGTTCACGATGTTCGGAATTGAGCAACATGGCGGAAAGAGAAAACATGATTTTTAGTGGGCAGGAGCGTATCTTAAGCAGTATTCTATGAACTCATATATATTAAATTGTTGAGTGTATACATGGATGGTATATATGTACCTGCTTAAATAAATGATTACAACTCTTTATATTAAAGTCTTGTTTGTATGTATGAGTTTTAAATGTGATTGCATGTTTAGTTAATTATGAGATATTATAATTGAAAATTAAGAAATTAATTGAAAAGATTTTGTATACATTAAATTTTACTCCACTGCTTGCGCTAATTTTGCATACGCATAGAATTTATATATCGCTAACGTCTACATCGAATAATTTAGTTTAATTATAATCAGATGTATCGGGATTATGAAAAAAGTAAAGTTCGTAACGTACCTTGTCAATTAAGTTTCACCATGTATTAAGCCAAACGGTTACATTAAACGTGCCACACGGAGAAGCAACTGCCTTTTTTAAAATAATTTTCCAGCATTCTGTTATACGTTGACTTATGATCTCAAAATTGACTTGTACTTGTAAAAAATATATATATATACACACGCACACATACATATATATGTATGTATATATATGAACAAAAACTGTATATGTATATTCACCGAAGCGGCTAACGATTTTGATGAAATTCACGAACTAAGTATTTTTAGGGGTTTAAATAAATCTATTTTCGAGGTTTTATCGTCGAGAAAATTCTACGAAACAAGAAATTTAAAAAGGGGGCGACCAATGTTGGAATTAATATGATATTGTTTCTCGCACTAAATCCCCAAAGCCGTACACCCACGTAGGCGTCAGAGCATCTGTTTATATAACAGGATTTTATTCTGTAAAATTAGTTTCAACTCTTTTCCAGTTAACCGATAAGGTTTTTTCGGGTTTTAAATTTATTTCGTTCCAAATTACCTAACTCCTTTAATTTTATTTTTTCTTTTCTTTTTATTAAAATTTAGTTCAATTTAAGAAACCTATTTTTTCAAAAAAAAACAACAAAAAACATCTATATATATATATAGGAGGAGGTCTTGAAAAAGCGTCATACGAGTCAGCTTTAAGCGATTCCAAACAGGCTAAAGTTCGACAACCGAAATCTAACAGTGTTGCCTTTTATCCGAGAGGCTACATTTTTAAAATAGAAAAGGCTGTACCAGGAAAGATGTATGAATTATGAATGCCAATTTGTTAACTTCCAGAATATAATTAGCAGCAGCTTTCCGAAACGAGAAGAAAAAAAAGCGATCACTTAGACGGCAACACTTGCTTTACGCAAGCAGTGCAAGTTTTACGCCGCTTTTATTTTTCATTTTTCTTCGATTTACCGTATTTCCGCTGTTTTGTTTTTGCCGTATAGAGATACATTTTATTTATTTCACGCCAAAAGAGGGACCCCCCCACCCGTGTCTCTATTAGCACATTTGTTTCTTTTTACATCTATACATTTTTTACCTTCGGGTAGTTTTATTATATTTAAATAATCCATCGCTCGCGCATAACCTACACAGATGGAAATTGTGCAACAACAATAATAACAATAATAATAATAAAGACATTTGAACGGGTCAAATGACGTAGGATGCGCAATATATTGAAGTGGCACCACTCCAACAGCCTCACCACGTCAACGCCAACCTCACCTGCTCGTGGTGATTCCTGCACGCCTTGACTGGAGTGAACGTTTCGCGGTTTTAATCCGTTAGTAGTAGCACTGAGAATTGCGACAAACGGGGAAGGTGTAAATGGGATTACAATTTCGCTGTAGCCCAAATTTAAACTACAATCTGTCAGTGATACATGTGATAAATAGAAAATTAATTATACATAAAATGGCAGGATAACATATATACCAAAAGATGAAATAAAATACAAAATGCAAACTGTAGAACTGACAATTCTAGTTTTAATTCTAAAACTGGTATTCCCCTCCAAAAAAAAAAAATAAATAAATATTATCAGCAAACTTTGGTTCGTAAAACATGATGGAAAACCGGTCAAAGAAAAGTGGCAATTTGGAGGAAACATCAGTGTGCATTCAAACGTAGTACCACCAAGTAGTAAATAACTCGAATTTAAAGTTAAATGAAAATATATGTTGTTCGGAACATTGAGAACATCAAATTCACTGTAAAAGTACGAGGGTGGTTCAAATATAAACCGGAATTTTTAAATAAACGCGCGAAAAAATTATTGTGGAAAAAGTGGGTTGCACTGGCAGTTAGACCGGTTTGTTATGTAGAGCAATTAGAACGGCGTAACGTCACTTTTTAGTGTAGTTAGAGCCATGAGTGAAAAAGAAGTACCAGTGTCTGTTGCGCAACGCATCATTATTTGTTTTTTAGTCAAAGACGACGTAAAATCCGTGGAAATTTACCGAAAATTACGCGAACAGTTCGGGGATGAGTGTCTCTCCAAAACTCAAGTGTACGAGTGGTGTTCCGCGTTTCGAAAAGGACGTGAAGTGGTGTCAAACATACCACATGCGCGGCGCCCAAAAACCAGCATTACAGATGAACACGTCAAAGCCATCGAACAACTCATTTTGGCTGACCGACGCGTCCGTCTACGCGATATGACCGACGAATTGGGCATCAGCATAGGTAGTATTGAGACAATAATTCATGATCGGCTAGGTTATCGCAAAATTGCAGCCAGATGGGTGCCAAGACTTCTGAATTTTGAACAGAAATTCACTCGTTGGGAAGTTTGTACGCGTCTCCTGCAGCGGTATGAAGAGGAAGGAGAGAATTTATTGCGGCGAATATTCACCACGGACGAAACTTGGGTACACTACTATACGCCGGAGAGTAAATGCTCGTCTATGGAGTGGCGGAAGAAAAAAGGAGGGAGCGCCAGTCAAAGCGAAGGTTACACAGTCAGCTGGGAAGGTGTTGTGTACCGTGTTTTGGGACATGAAGGGAGTGATCGCAGTCGATTTCCTAACTGAACAACGTACTGTGACGGCGCAGTATTACAGTAACCTCCTAAAAAACACAGTCAAACCGGCCTATCGAACAAAAAGGCGCGACATTCCGATCCGTAGTGCGATACTGCTTCAAGACAACGCCAGGCCACATACCGCTCGGCTCACGATGGAGACATTGGCCGAATTGGGCTGGAAAACACTTGAACATCCTCCTTACAGTCCAGATTTGTCGCCTTGTGATTATTATTTGTTTGGCCCGTTGAAAGAAGCACTTGGTGGACAACGTTTCGACAGCAACGATGAGGTGGAATCGTTCGTGCGCAAATGGCTATGTGACAAGCCGCGAGATTTTTACGAAAAAGGAATAAAAAAATTGCCGGAGAGGTGGAAAAAGTGCGTAGCGTGCGAGGGGGGTTATCTTGAAAAATTGTAAAAAATATGAGCACTGTAAGTATAAAATAAAAATTTTTATGACGAAACTCCGGTTTATATTTGAACCACCCTCGTAGTTTAAAAAAATATTAATCTTAGCCCTACAAGAAACAAGATTTAACGACGAAGACGCAGAAAAGCGCAGAATATTTAAAGGGAAACCGACAAAAAAAAAAAAAAAAAATGATGAAAGGAATGCTCTACATTTAGGGACAGCATTCTTTGTACACAAGAAAATAACGGACTTCTCAGTAAGTAACTTCAGGTGGTAATTAAAAAGTTCGTCCTTATTAATCTGCTAACAAAATATATACTTCAATCAATGTGCACGCCCTAATTAATCGAGATAATAAAAGAAACGGAAAAAAAAAATGCTGAAAAATACTGGGAATGGCTGCAAGAACAAATAGGTAATATATGCCAGACAGATATGTTAAGAAATATTAATGAACGATGTCAGTGCTCAAGTTGGAAAAGAAAAAAAAACTTAGGGAAATAGTTGGAAAGTACCTGGGCACTTGAAAGGACAAATAAAAACGGTGAACGATTGACCGACCTGCGTAAAATTTTTAATCCGAAAAATTTTAAAAATATCAAGAAAACGTTTTTGTTTTAGACACGAATATGTCTTATAGTTGGGGGTCATACCAAAAATTTGCCAGTCCATAAAATGTCACAAACTGTGCTGTGCATTACCGAGAAAAAAATAATAATTGGGAAGATAAAACTAGATGAATGGCAGCATATCTTTCACGGAATATAAGAGAAGCGGCAAAAGAGATAATCCCATTAAACACCAATAGAAGCACAGATGGTAGAATGAAAAATGTAAAGTTGCTCGCCAAAAAAAAAAAAAAAACGGAATGCTAGAAGATTCAAATGAACCCAAAGCTACACATACGGACAATTTAAAAATCGAAGAAAATTATAGGAAATATAAAGGGAATTTTTCGAAAGCAGCAATTAGATTAAAAATAAACTCCAACAAAATAAAACTAGAAGCCTTTATAAAATAGTTGACAGGATATTCAGCCTCAAATTTATGTTTCAAATAAGGAGAAACTAGCTCTCAACAATGAAAATAATTGCGATATATTAGCAGGATATTTTGAAAAACTGTTAAATTATGATAGACTCAAAACACTACTAGAGATACATACATTTACCAAAGAAGAAATAGGCAACCCTCCGAATAGAATAGAATTGAATAATAATAAGATTAAAAAATGATAAATTTCCGAGTGAAGACTCGATAAAGGACGAATTGTTGAGAAGTACCCGATGAATCAGTAGAAATAAAGCGAACAAAACTTCTAGATAATATTTGGAGACCAGAAACGATATTGTAAGAGTGGAAATGTACATTATAATACACATCCACTGCGTGAGAAACATGATAAAATAACTGCAGAAGAATACACATCTCTGTTACTCGTAACTTATAAAATATTATGCACGGTATATCGAGCAGAAAGCAGAAACAGAAATCGCGAAAAGTACCAAGCAGACTCTGGAAAGAAAGAGATGATGTACGGAACAAATATTTAAAGCCTATGTAGTATAGCAGACTTCGGGAAAATTCAATATACCTGATGAAAATGTTGCAAGAATTTGGTGTAGACGATAAATCTATAAAATTAATTCAGTAAAAACCCTTTTTAGAAAACTAGAGTTAAATTTATGATCGAAATTTCTAAATCATTTGAAATCAAAATGGGAGCAAAACAAGGGGAGATGAATATCGGGGAATGGGAAAAATTACTAGAAGTGAGTAATACAAAATAGACAAATACAAGTAGGGTATAAAAAAAAAGGAAAAACCCGCGAATCAACTGTTTAGCTTTTGCAGATGACCGAACAAATTTCTCGCAGTACATCGGCAATAGAACGGATTAATCTTTTAAAAGAAATATAGCGGAATAAACTGATTTACGAATGTATGACAACTATTACAGATTCACCCACCACGGACCTATGTACAAAGTATGGAAAGATAAAAAGAACTGGAAAATTTAGTTCACCAAAATGGTTTAGACGGCAGTACGCTTAAAATGAGAGCAAGAAAAACGGAAATGGTATTCCAATTAACGCGAAATGTATGCGATACAAAAAATCAGTGTCAATAAATGTCAAGGTAAAATACTAACTACAGCGCAATAATTAAGCCGAAATAATTGTATGCAACTGCGAATAATACCTGGAACTAAACAATGTAGGTCACCACATTGAGCAAATTTTAGAGAAGCATCGAAAAATCATAAGAAAAATTCTCGTTCCAAAGAAAGTAGAACAGAATTATTTAGGATACAGGAAATTTAAAACCTTAAAAGAACAGAAAAACTGTTGGACACAGAAAGGAAATTGGTGTTCTATGCACACACATCGAAAGAATCGATAATATAGGCGGCCAACAAAAAGAACCTTTCAACGCCTTGACAAATTCTTAAATAGAAAAAAAAAAAAAAAAAAAAAATACTAACAATAGTGGAACAGAATTTGAAAGAAAATTAAAAGAACTTTAGGAGTCAAAAAGAAGACAACTGGGAAAAAATAAAAGAAACACGACGGGACGATGAAAAAGTACGGAGCAAAAACGGAAAATCGAAAAGTAGCTGCTTTTGCGTGTTTCATAGATGGCCAAATTCAAAGAGAACAATAAATAAAGACGAGACGTTTTCGATTTGATCTAAAATAATGTACACTATTCACTAAGAAATCGTCGTAAATTCGAATGAAACAAAGAGTATCCAACAACAGCAGCAGGAACTGTGATTATAAAACAATCGGAAAGAATAAACGATCATAATTTATTCTTTAATTTACGTATATTAGATATTGTCGTGGAATTTTACTGTTGATCATAAATAATGTGTTTTCGTTTCGTTGATAATAATTGCCGAGATACGGAAAATATGTACACATTAACCGAAGCTAAAGAGAGAAAGAGAAGACCGTACAATACAAAAACGTGGAACAACAGGAAAACGTGTATGGGGCCCGTCTCTGAAGAACTCGGTAAAACTGCGAAAGTATAGCATAGGGGGAAAAGTGACGTAAAATTGATCGTGGAGTAGAAAGCGAATAAGCTGAGGCAATTTAGGTGAACGCGCTCGAAGAATCATTAGGTGGAAATTTTTCCAATTCAATCTGCCATTTTCCAACGCAACACCGTGTAATGCATTTTAAATTTCCCTCGCCGAACACGAAAGGACGATGAAGAAGAGCGACAATAATGAAATGAGATAGCGAGGCACTGAACTCGGCTGATCGGATCTGCGCGCACATAGCCTGCCCCCTGACGACAAAAAGGAAACAACAACGCACAAATGGCGCACGCAATATTGCATTATCCGCTATACTAAAGGTCGTAGTACAGTTTAGCGCGGTAACGTGGTGGCGCTGCAAAAGACAGGAAAACGAGCATTTCAACGGCGCTCAAAAGGATTAAATTAAGAAAAATTATCTTTCTCAGAGAGAAAACAAAGGAAATAAAGCGAAGCAAACGAATGAAGAATAACGCGTACACACGTACAGTGCGGGCAGCGTACGTTTAGAAAAACATCTGGCTCGACGTCGTCGTGTCCTCGTCGTTGCTGTGTACCGCATGAAACAATAAAAGATGAGATTCCGAACAAAAGAAGCCTAGAGAAAACGGTGCACTACAGAACGTGCACGAATTCCGCGAGCCTTGTTCAAATCTGTTCGCCCGCTTTGTTCGTAAGAAACCGCTCTCGGATGTATCCGGAGACTCGCCGTCTGCCATTATTATCGTTTTTAACGAGGCCATTCTTAAAAAGCTGCACCACACAATAGTTTACCGGCCGCCTTCCACTACCACAGACTCTTCCTACTTCCGAGCAGCCACAGTGAGCTTTTCCAGTCGCTAGCGCACATAACAACATCGAAAACATCTCTTTACAATGCCGTCTTCCATCGATATCAACATTATTCTGCGCCTAAAATATTTTAACGTGAAAAATACGGGGCACGATGAGCGCGATCGAAAATGATATCTAAAAATGCACGGTTAATAAGCGACGATGTAGGCTCGCAAAAAGTAAAGCTTGGCGAAACTTACTTCATTCAAATTTATCAATTCGGAAATTCGATTAGCTGATAACGAAGAATCTGATAACGAGGTGCCAAACTAGCGTTTCGCAAAAATGTTGAAATTAATGACTAATTTTCGGGTTCTTTTTCAATGTTTTCTACTTTCACCGATGTCATCGAAATAGCCTAATAATATTACTTTTAATCATCTCACGCGGGTTAACTGAATTTAAATTGTTTGAAATAAATTACCAGCGCAAGAAATTATGCATTCTTTTACCTTGTAAATCACTGTTAATTTCCAAGTTCCATTTTATACCCGGACTTTTACCGAAAAGATTATTACACCGCACACTTTGACTACTTTAAAATTCGGAGTAATCGAAATTTTTTATTTTAAAAATTAATATAAAACTATAAATAGTCGTATTAGAAATTTGTTTGTAATCTCTATAAACAAAATATAATCGAAATTGATTACAGTATCTCGGAAATATTTCAACTTTTTAATACATTACGAGTGAAATACCAAAATTCAAAATTATGTTTTTTTTTTAATTATCTCATTATAATGTTTTAAAATGTTTCCACTTTAATTTTAAATATTCTTCGAAATTTCCATCTAGCAACCAACATGCGCCGGGCCATTTGTGTTGAATAAATATTACAACATTAAACTAGCTCACTTCTAACGAAACATGTAGCATCAAATGTTACATTATTTTAGGTTGTACGGCAGTTGTATAACACTCCGATTTTTTAGTGCTGCCAAAAAAAAAAAATATATATATATTTTTACACTTTGCATTTGTTCTAAAATAAATTTGCAAACTAATTTTATCAAAATAGTAAATTTTACTTCTAATTTAAAGGAAATACATAATATATATTTTTCAAATACTAAATAGTAGTTACTTGTAAGAAATTTTTTCTCATAATTCCCGGTTTCTGTGGAACAACATCGGCACGCGGTATTTATAAAATTTAACCGCGTGCTTATGACTTTTTTTCGAAATTCTTGTCTCACAACCAATATCGAGAAGTACAAAACTTATGAGTAAAGTATAAAACTGCCGTTCATTCAATCCGAAAATATCGCGTCGATAAGTATTTGTTACTTTTTCGATGGCACAAAAAGTAATCTAGAATTATGTTTATAAAATGTATTTATACGTATAGTACACACGGTAGATCAAAAAAAGCACCAATTGTAAGAAGAAAAATTTAAACCAACAGAATCACAGCTTCATCAAACTGAAGAAATTAAAAAAAAAAAAAAAGATGTCTTTACCAAAACAGATTTAACACGCTTTATTCTATTTTACATCGCAATACGCAGGGATATAAGAAAAAAGAAAGACTAAAAAGAGGGAGTTCAAAATTAAATTCTTTAACAAAACGAATATATAATTTCAAATGAGAAAAACTAATTTTAAAATGTTTGTCAACTTTTTATTATATTTGCTTTAAATTAATATTACGTTAGTGATCTGATGACATAGGACGACCGTGTATTTGATCTTTTTTTCTTCTGCTAAAACATAAAATTCACCTAGTAAAAATTAGGTTAATTCATTTAAATATTATTTAAAAATTCAGTTCTCACTAACATTAAATTATTTTAGAACGTATTTATTAAGTATAGGTAATTTGATAAACATTATGTAACAGAAGTAGTACAAGAAATTAAATCAATACTGTTTATAGCACTAGGCAGGAATGTGTTCTAAGACCCTCCTCCCCGCTTTAAAAAATTAAATCCATGTAATAATGCGTTATTGATAAAAAATTACGCCTTTCTCCATTACCAATAGACGTGTTTAAACATTACTAGAACAATATAAAAACTAGGTAGCGGAGTACGTGCCTCGAAAATAAAAAATTAAAATTAACACTTTCAACGCTCTTTCGTAATTAAAAAGCGCAGAGAAAAAAAATCTAAAACTACCATAAACCATAAACTTAAGTTTGACTCTTTGAAACTCTAAAGGAACTGACCGCCTCATCAAGTATACATTATGAAAAGCTTAATTACACAATCTATGATACCTTATCGATGATATATGAGACTTGCTTTACTTTACTCAAAACCCCCCTTCAAATTATAATCATACACTATTATCAAGTAGTAACAAAAATCGAATGAAAGTTATAAATAAACACCAGTAACCATTCAATTTTGACATCCATGTTTTCGCAACGCCGCTGCCGTAATATGAATTTTCTTGCGATATATAAACGGAAACGACGTACGTAATATATATTTTATAACCGGGAATGTCACGAAAACCAAATACCACAGAAAAACCTTAAATTATTACCAGGCATGTACTGCGGCGACAGTTAAATTGCTGGAACAATCGGATTAAGAAATCAAGGTCATGTGTCGTGATCTGGTGGCGACAAGTAAAAATTATTGAAAAGTAAATAATTATTAATACGGCAAACCACAATGCGCGTATCGCCATATTGTGCACGCGGATAATAGATGCATACTTGAACTACAACTGTTTCGCGATAAATCAAACATTTCTAATCAGTTTCAAGTAAAATCTTGAGAGCCTTATATGCAGCCATGTTACGCATAACAATAAAATTACCGTAAGATCTGTACAGGTGTACAAATGCACGACAATAGTTTCAAAAAAAAGAACAAAACAGATGCACAACTTGAAAGAATATTACGATTTTTCATATCTCCGTTAAAGGCTTGACAAAAGAGTAACGCAAAATTTGAGGAGGACCAAATAGTCAGCACTGGAGAGCAGTTTTCGAGAATAGTGTCATTTATTTCTTTTTCGTAATACTTTTTTTTTAAACAAAAATAAATAAATAAATCCGTACAGTAAAGCACATAAATTATAAACTGTCCCGAAAGTCATAAAGAACATGCCAATATAGCTGTATCTTTTTTTCTCCTTTTGACATGGATATGTCTTACCGGTGGGGGCCAGCCAAATTGTTCGTCACGCTTTTTTTAAGAGCAAAAAGTGTAACATTAAAACATATGAGTTACGTCAACTGAAACGTGTGATATTAATTATATAGGTGATCAAAATAATTGCTGCTACCATAGTATCAAGGAGTATCATAACCAGGAGAGTGAAGACCTCCTGGAATTCTACATTGGACATTTTTTAGCTGAGGAAAAATAAGACATATCCATGTACCGCGATATATCCGCATCTAGTGTAGATACTTTACACTTCCTTTTTATTTTTAATCATATTTGACAACTCGTTAACCATACAACAAATTTTATTCGTCCATCACCGAATGTTAAACTCTTAGTGTACATTTTCGATCAACAATACGTTAGTTTTATTTTATTTTTTTTTTTATTTTGAAATTTAAACAGTTTATCAACATAATTCTTTTATCACCCATGACATTTTCCAAACGTCGAATAAAATCTTACAATATACTATTCCGTACGCAAACAAAAACAATATGAATCAAGTAATTACATCGTATATTTTATATACTATGTAATAGTTCAATCAGTACATGATATGTGCGCGTGTATGAAAATGTAAATGGTAAAATTACTATTATTAAAACGGTTTATTGTTTGTTGTTTTCTTTGACGGCGATGGAAAAAAAAAAAAAAAAAAAAAAACGAAATAAATCTTATGGTAACAAAAACTTAATTCATATTATAAAATGATCAGAAACGAAAAAAGACAATAATATGTTTGTACAAAAAAAGAAATGAAATAATATTTACAAGGAAATTAACAATGTACGCAATACATATATATATATATATATATACGTGTGTATATTAAAAAAAAAGTACATACTCAGAAGGAACAAAATGCATTTTGCTATTTTTAAATTTTAAAGTCTTCTCTTCAATAAATTTAACATTTTATATTTTCACGATGACTGTTTGGAACTCTTGGAGAGTCAAATTTTTAATGGATAAGTAAAAAAATCAAGAAACAACCGAAGATTTAAATTTTGGTAACGACAAACCGAATTTACTTTCAATGCCGGCAATTACCGGAAACACGAATTTGTAACCACCAATGTGGTCGGCATCCGCTGATTTAACTTCAAGTGGTTCAACACGTGCTGGAATCTGTTGTTCCGATCCGGATGGTCTCCTGAAAAGATGAAATTGTTACTTTAAAATTTATATTAGCGCGGTATTAAACGTTAGAAATTTAATAAGAATAAAAATTTTATTCGAAAAAAAGAATAATCCGATTATATTTGAAAAAAAAAAAACAAAACCGTATCGTCTCTTACACAAAATAAAACTGTACAAATACAACATACTGTATAGCCTTACTGATATTTTTGCATTAAAAGATTCACCGAATAGTAGAAAAAAGAAAATTTTATAATAAGATAATTGCCTTGCGCGGCACAACTTTTAACTAGAGTCGTCTTCTCTAGTAAATAGTCATTCGAGTTTCCATCGGCGGAGAAACAAATCAACAACCACGTGATTTTCGTACGTCCACGTCGTGCAAGGTGGTTTTTCTTTCAGCTTTGGCGGGCTTAGCGTTGAGTAGAAAAACTAAGTCGAAATTTACAATTTTTGGTTTATAGGAAAATGGAACGAGGTTCACTTGTCGGGTATGTTCCTACTAATAAATATCGTTAAGGTTTTTACCGTATAGCGACTACAGACTATCGACAAATCGTTCGCAGCAATGTACCCCAGTCGGATTGACGAATGTCAACCGAGAAAATCGGATCCTCTCGGCTAAGGGAGTACACCCTAACAGAAAACCTGGCAAAAGGCAAGAGGGAAATCACTCAGGTTGTCATAATGGCAGAAAATGCAAAAGTAATGACCCTGAGTACGGCGCAATTCTTCAATGGGCAGAGAGTGCGAAGAATTCCACCGGTCTGCCAATGGTTATGATATAGGGTCGTAAATAAAAATTGCTACGTGAAACGTCCGAACTTTATATCAAAAGCTAGAAAGTGGGATAATGTTCTACAAGAAGTGGAAAGATTGGAAATAACTGGGAATTTACGAACACAAGAAATAAAGGCAAAAGAAGGAAAATTTTACTATCCTGAAAATCAGAATTCACAAAACATATAAATGAAGTTAGTTTTAGTCATTATAGTAAAGAATATACTCCTTTTATAATAGGTTTTATATCTTTCTCAAATAGACTAATGTAAGTTAAAGTTCGGTAAAACTGTCATAAATAAAGAGCAGGTTTACATGCAAAATGCAGACAAAAAATACAATGAAGAAACTGAAGAGCAGTATAATAATATAGCACGGATATTGAACGGATTTAAGACAAACGAAATACTGATAGTAATGACGATTTCAACGCTGAAATTGATGACGTCGGAATCTGGCTGGACATTTCGAACTAAAAGAATCAAACAGAAAGAGGAGAAAAAATGTTTCAGTTCTGCAGGCAACACGATCTAGCGGTCACAAACACATGATAAAAATTACCGAAAGGAAAATTATATACATGGGAATTATTCGCAAATGAACATGTGATAGTACAAAATCAGATAAACTGGTATTAAACGAGAGATATCGAAATGCAATTAAACGCGAAACAGCTTATCCAGTCGCGGACGTAGGGGATCGGATCACAATCCCATTATAGCAAAATGTAAGTACCGTTGGAAGATGATCAGAGCTAGGAAATAAAAAAGGCATACATGCAGCTAAACTACAAAACAAAACAAAGAAGATAGAGGGAAATGAAAACATTTTCGGAAATATATGAAATATCAAGGTCGAAGAGAATAAAACAAAAAGTAACAAAACCCTCAATTTTAATTGTTGTTAAAGAACTAAGCAAAAGTAATAACAAAACAAAGAAACCAGAGGGATGACGAAGGATTTATTAAAATAATTGCAACAACGCTGACAAGTTAAAAATGATAGGATACTATATGTAAGAACACGCACAAAACAATAAAAACAGCAAGCCAAAAACGAGTGGATGAAACAACACTGTCAAAAATTAGAAAAACTACAGAAAAACACGATGTTTATAATATCTACGGAAAAGTTAAAAAAAGAACGGCACTCTGTAGGAAAAAAGATCCACAAAATTGTTAAAAGAAGATAGCACTCCAGCATCAAATTCAAGAGAGAAATTAAAAGTATGGGCATAGTACATGAAAAAAAAAAAAACGTTTGATGATAGAATAATAGAAAAGTTAATAAAGATAAGCATAGAGGAAAAAAGTTGGAAATTCTAAAAACGGAAGTAAGGCAAGCCACACAACTAACAAAAAATCAAGAAAAGCCGTAAAACACAATGACATACCAATTGGTGTAATTAAGCTACTCGATGATGACCGTTTATCACAAATTAACGGTAACTGTTAATGATATATACAATACAAGTGAAACGCTAAAAGAGTGGCTAGAGTCAATATTTATTACGCTACCCAAGAAGGCACAAAGCAAACATATGTGACGATTAGAGAATGAACAGTCTGACAAGCCACCTATTTAAAGTCTTACTACGAATAATATATTCCAGAATACGTTACATATGTGAATGTGATCCAGCCGCGGGTCAGTTTGGCTTCAGACAAGGATACTAGAAGAAGCACTAGTAGCGGCATATATCCTGTTACAAAAATGCCACGACCAACAAAAAGAGGTATTTACTCGCTCCCTCGACTACAAAAAAAACTTTCCACCAAGTATAGCATAAATGTCTAATATGAATACTGAAACAAGGATTACTGACAAAGAATATAATTTCTAAACGGCTAGTAATTCAGTGTTATTTATTGCTTCCAGTTAACCACCTTAGGTAAATATTTTTAAGTTAACTCTCAGGATAACACTTGAAAGTGAAGTAACGTTAATCATGAAGCAAAATATTCATAATAAATAGGGGTGGGGAGAATTTTATTTATACGATATACACATAAGTATATGAACAAGTCAGAATTTTGCGCATATATCTATTATATAAAGCTGCGAGAAAAAAAAATCGTACAGACTGTTCTAAAGTAACTAGAGAGTTCATTTTTTTTTCAATCGACGTAGTTTCTTCGTCAGATCATAAGAAAATTATAAGACCCTCAACATTTTAAAATTAAAGGCCCCAAATTTCAAAAAATGTAAAAATCAAGTTTTAAGAATTTTTTTTTTTTTAAATTCCATAGCTGGTTCTATATGAGTTATGGTATTAACTTTCTTTTCAACCTGCACACCAAGATCTCCAAAATACAGGAAAAATAAAAAATTCGAAAAATTTTGATATTCAGGGACCAAAATTTATGAAAATACAAACTTAAAGCGGTCACCCCGGGAACTAAAAAAGGTCCACAGAGCTCTTAACATGGTAGCCAGAGGGTCACTTTTTTTTAAATGATGTATTTCAATAGCAAGAATATAGGGGCCCCTAAAAATTATAAAATTAAAGTGCTCAAATTTTGAAAAATAATTTAAACATACAATTTCTGGAAGGATTGGAGTGATGGCCAACAGTGACTTAATATATTACTGCCTTGATTCTAATAAAAAAAAAAAAAAATTTCATCATTGCATTTAAAAAAATAAATACTGTTAATGTCTTATTTTAAAAAGAATTAAGATTAACCTATTTCTCTGACATATATTATCCTGTTAGCGCTTTCAGATATTTTAATTTAAACCACTTTTTTGATTGACGTATTCAAAATATATGTGAACGCTGCAGTCTTTATGAAAATTTACAAAGTAAAATAGCGACCAGCGAGACCAATCCCCTAATATATATATATATATATATATATATATATATATATATATATATATATATATTTGTGTATATGTATAATTTTATAGTTTACTAATAATCCTTTGTAAGACGATCACATTTCTTTGCTCGGCTAACGTTTAAAAAGTTGCTTTGTCGTCACAGAAAGAAAAAAAAATGTTAAACTAAAAACTTCGTAATTTAAAATTACTTCTCTGCTTGTACCAAATAAACCATAATTTGAGCAGCGGGGGGAGGGAGTGCAGATAATGTGCAATTAAAAGTAACATTTATTATTATTCTACTTCCGGTTAGCTATACAGTTTACATTTTTATTGTACCTCAGATTTTCAATTAAAAATAGTTTTGAAATTATTTTGTTATTTTAAACGTTTTTCGTAAATTTAAATTTTACAATGTTCTATTTTTATAGTTTATTAAAATAAAAAATACACGGTTATAAAAAGCAAAAATATCGTTCCTCTTCCTTTTTGCAGCGGAAAAATCAAATTCCTTTTTTTTTGAATTCAATATTATGTAAATGTAAATTATAGCTATCGTTAAATTACAAACGGAATCTTCAGCGCATGAAACATCATGCTTGACTAAACTAGTTTTATTATGACAGTCTTTCTCCCCACTGACCGCCCCTTGGTATAATTAAGGGAACAGCCTGGATTATAATTAATAAATTTCTCTGATTATAAAAATAATATAAAAAATAAAAAATCCCAATAAGCATCTTCTTCTGTTTTTTGATACTTCATAAATTTATAAATTTAGACAAGAGCTACTTTGTTGCCTCATGATTTTGATGAAATTTATTTTTTTCAAATTCCACTCACAATAAATGATTAAAAGTATAAAATTACAAATAACAAAAATATATCAAAAATTTACAAAAATTAGACCAACATGTTTTGGAATAACATACTGCACACAATCACGGTCAAACATAAAATTAAAACACGGACAAAGCTTATCCAAAAAAAAAATATATATATTTTCATTAAAATTATACGTTTATTAAAATCGGCTTTTTAAAATCGTTTAATTTTTTTCATTTTTCACTTTATTATTAACTTTTTATACTTTGAATTTATCGATATTTCTCATATTACTATTTACACTATCGATGTTTATGCACTGTTTTGAGTAACTTCATATTTGACTATCGTTACGGAATACGTTACTTCGAAACGTTTCAGCCTAATTTTTATGAATTTGAGAATATAGTTCCGTTCTTTGTAATTTTATACTTTTAATCAGTTTTTATGAAAACAACAGTGGAATTTAAAAAATAATTTCATCGAAATCATGTGATAACAAAGTAGCTCTTGAATTATAATGTTAGTTTAACGAAAATTGTATTCGATATACAAATAATTATTAGCGTACTATAAAATTATATGTAAATTTTTATCTCTTTCTTATACACGTTATGCACATGCCCTTTGCATGTAAAATACCCTGTCTATTAACTGCAAACAATTATTACCACGACGTTTTTAAGTACATATGGAAAGTTAATTTATAAGTATTCATCCGAAAAATATTAAGCCCTACTACACCTCGATAAGTCATACTGCGATGAAATACATAATAAACAATTATTAAATTAAACTAATTGAAGTTAAATGCATAATTAATCACTTCGCAGACTCCAACAGCAAAAAATTAATACATGGACTGTCCAATATTAAACAAAGCGCTTAATACTTCGACGTAATAAACTCTAAAAAGTTACTTAAACAAAAATAAAAACCAAAAAAAAACCTCCAGTAACCACTCGAAAATATGAAAATGATAAAGAAATTATATTTCGTATATAAGTTAATACAAAAATACAAAACCATAAATATTACGCACGCATAGACACAACAACTTTTTTTCCGCATACTTAGTTAATAACTGAAATAAAATAAAATCAAGCAAGAGTCATTTTTTTTAATAGATTCAAAAGATAATCCACTACTGCTCCTACCTGCAGCAATCAAAAAGCAGCATTTCATTTGCACTGCGAAAACACTATAGTCTTTCTACTGCTCAAAGACAGAACAGTTCCCATATTCATACGATTAAATTCTGAGCATGCTACCCAATAAATTTAATTTATCGGAGAAATATAACAACCCGTATATATTATAATGTTAATTGGCAACTATCAAAAATCTGGGATTACAGAATCGTCTTGCTGCAGATTCAAGATGCCCTTAGGACTGATACCGGAATAACTTGGGAAAACAGAAACGATTGAGAAGAAATAAGTGCCATACGTACTCTTACTATTGTAGTTAAATTTGGTAAATTGTAAACCTCTTAACTTTTCAAATTCTGATGCCCTGTCAGAAATACAAGACTAACTTTTACGCGCAGTACGATAATAACTTGTAATTATAGCAGTCAGTTGGAACCATTGTAAATTGCTCCCTATATCTCAGTAAATACATGACTAATGCGCTACACTAACACATGACAAATATACGGTACATTAAAAGATTAAAAGTTTCGAAATTTCTTTAAACAAATTTACAAGAAAACTTTAATCTAAAAAAGTTACGACGATTTGAAAGCTTTATAAAAATCTGTTTCCTACTTCACTTATTTTTACGAGCTACACTTACTTGAACGGTTTCTTTTAGCGTTTCTGTATCGACAAACACAACATTAAACCAGTCACTAACAATAATTACAAAACGTCATCATAAGGAAGTTAATGACGTTCATTAAGAACACTATACCCATTACATCATTTGAAAGACAATACCTAAACATTATCTGCAACTATTGCATTGTCATGAAGAAAATTACAACGTACCGTCAAAATGCAATAAAAGGGGGAAAAATCGGCGCTGGGTTAAAAAACAAAACGTCTTGATTTCCAAAGAAAATAATAATGTTAACGATTTTATTTAAAAATTTGTTTATTTTTGTGTCACATGATCCATAGAAGTAATGGACAATGTGGGTTTATGATAGCTGAAGTAACTTAGGTAATTTTTAGAATCGATTTTGTCGATGTGAAGAGCGAACATCAAATCGGTACATGGTTCCCCCCACAAGTAGTTGATAGAGCTGGATTCGTTTTGAGTTGTAATCCAAAGGTTTCTTTCATGAACCGAAATAATCGCCGATTTTCACGTTTCTAGAGATCGACGTTGATATCTCCTGATAGAAGTACATGGGGGTATAGTAACTTTCGTTGGAAACTGTTTTTTCGAGAGACTTGCGCAATTTCCATAGATTTGCGTAATTTCAATGCTTTATTTCATTCATCAAAAGTTTTCTTTTTCTTTAGTTCGTACATTTCATCAAAACCCTATTTTTCAATACTTTTACGTAATCATATTTCTTTCATTCATTCGACAGCAGTTTTATAGCGTTTTCTTGTAGATGAACCATTATAATGCATAGTACATTTACATATAGACCTCGATGAACGACAATCATCACCACAACAGACGTGTTCATCGGAGAGCGGTCCGAACACGACTAACTTAAGACAGTTAGAAGAAAAGGTAGTATCCTTATTTACCGCCCGCGTAACGGTCTTGTGTTCCACTTTAGTGTGACGTTTTTTGCTAGTTAGGTCACGGCTAAGCATGTTCCATACTAAAATTAACGGGCGACACTGTTTCTAACAGCTTCTATTTAGTTAAATTTCCAATAGGAGAAATTTCACAACTTTGGCTACTGAATGCTTCAATTTATAGAAAATAATAATAATAGAGATTGAAGTATATGCATAATAAAAAGCGGTATCATTTAAAATCAAATAATCCAAATTAAGCAACAGTAATGTTAAGAATAATACTAAGCATGATATATGAAAATGAATGAAGATATATATATATATACATACGTATATCCGTTGTGTAACATATGTTGCCAAGAGAAGCAAAAATGAAAAATAATAAAAATACAGTAATAATAGAAAAAAAGAAAACAATAATAAATGTGTAAGTAAAAACGCACAGAAGAAAAGAAAATAATGAATTTTTTTTCATGCGTTTGCGCGATAGTTTCGTTTGCCAACAAGGTTACCGACGATCATGCGAATGACAATGATGCCACTAGATTCATCGTGGAGAACGCAATGGCGGAAAATACCTAAATAATTTATCCGGATGCAATGGCGGGGGCAGAATGAATAGTAAAAGCAACGACGTAAATATTGAACTTCTTTATTACTCAATGCTCGGTACGAGAGTTCTTAAACAACACATGGCTGGTAAGTTAAGAAAAAGATAGAAAAATCTTTCGGATATCGCAACCGAGTCCACGCTTAATTTTGTTTAGGCGTACGATGAACGTACGGGCACAAAATTAAAAATGAGAAGACGCATCAAATACAAAAAATGATTCAATGTTCTTAACTACTGTGGACGTTGATACACTATCGAAGTCGATATACACTGGAAATAACATAGCCACATATATTCGAAAGAATTTGAACAATCGTAAACAATTTAGACGAGTTCGGCGTGCTTAATATATTTTGCAGACTAGCGTACATAAGGAGGAATATGAAGGCAGAGAACAATAGCTGCACACGGTAAAATATATGGACGAGAATAGATTAGACGCTGTTTTCAAAGCTGAATAGACTATTCGAAACAACGGCGAACGATATAATTTATGTAAATATACACTTCGAGAAATAGCGCTATTTAGGCGACGATTTCTTACATCGATATGTCGGTCCAAATAAAAACATTTACGCTTCGAGAATGTGACCGAATCATTACAGACCTTAAACAAAAATCAGTAATGCAACCCTATATCACGGTATCGATGATGACACTTCTAGGTCAACGACAGATTACGTTTATTTTAAATGTGACATGAAAATTCTTAAAATGCAATAAAAATCAATATCGTACAAAACAGAATCACTATTATTTGTAAATGTATTTTCGTCGCTGCTAAAATAATTCATAACCCACTTCACCTTTTACAGTTAAATTATAATTAATAATATTAAACTGTTCGCAGCAAGTGTAATCGAAAAGCAAAAAAAAAAAAAAAACAAGAACAAAAAGTGATTCTATCAAGTCCGATTTCGCCACAAAACTGCAGACCCGATTTTTATTTACTATCATTAGTATTATTATAAAAATAAATACAACTGCATCATCACTGCACAAATATCAACCAGAAGTATTTCAGTATCAGAAAGTTTCATTCTTCAGCTAAGGAGTATGTAAATATTGAAACCTAAATGACGTACAGTGAAATTTCTCAGAGCGATAGGCAATATTATGTTTAATATTTATCACGGTAACTGAACTTCAAGCACAAAATATAAATCACCCGATGGCGTCGATTGAAATTTGGAAATAGTGAGAATTTATTCGTAAACGAGTATTGAAGTTCCTGAAATGCATTGGAAATTAAAAAAATAAATTATACTTACGATCCACCAAAGTCTACGTAAAATAATCTCTGCAATAATTCGTATGATAATAATGTTACACCGAATTGAGGCGAAGATCTGCATACTCGCGCTAAAATCAACGGACATGTATTTTTTTAATAAAAAATAATTATAAAATTATTACAAGCGCCGAAATTCACTTCTTTTTTTTTTTTTTATATAATATCTTACGAAAAAATGAATTATTTTATGAAAATCAATCGGCGTTCTTTTAAACTTGCCGCGTTTTTAAAAACAGTACAATGAATAAACAAATATTTTACTAATAAAGCGAAAGAGCCGACAATTTATCCCGCAGCAAACTGAACAGATAAAGAGTGACTGACTCTCTACACGTCTTATACATACATTTGAAAAAACAAACGTGCTGTAATTACGTCATTTAATATTTCTGAAATGCAAAGTGCATCGAAAATGATTCGGTTATTTCAAATTAGTCAATTTTTTCACGTAACGCCGGTACAAGCACGAAAAGGGCCCTGCGTTTATGGTAAATCATTGTATGGCGCGTTTATCTGCGCAATAAGCGGTTTATTTCCTGTTTAAATTTTCGATTAATTTACAAATAACGAATTTCTGGCGCGTATCCGTTGTAAACATCACAAGCAACACCGTAAACAATTTGTTTCAATTAACCGAAATTAGAAAGATAAAAATTAAAATTAAAATAATTTAATCGTTCCGCAAGACGAATAAGTTTCGCAATGATAAAATCAAGGCTAGATACATTTTGCTCGTGTTAAAACTAGAATCGACAAAAACTACGTGTTTACTTTAATCAGAACAACAATAAAGCTCGTTGCATAGCTATTCTATTATAATTCTATATTAATTTGTATCCTGATTGGCTAACAATAAAATAAAATAATAAATAAAGTACATTTGGTTAGCAGTGAGTTTGGTATGATACATTTTAATTTTCTTTTATAGCATATAACTTCTAACAATAAGCAGAACCAAAAACAACTAAGATCAAGTATCATAGATCAAAAAGATGTTGACTGAAATTAAGTTCAAAAATAATAAAAACGTAGAACCGGGTCGCTCTTCATAATTTTAGCTTTAACCTATTTTTAATTAAATATAGATAAATCCGTAACCTGTTTGTTATATACGATAAATAAATTCCCCTTAATAACAAACAAAAATAAGTATAATACTTTACAAATAAATAAATAAATAATTAAATAATAGTCTAACATTGCAGTTACTCGATGTTATATTTACGTTATACGAATTCACATTCACTATTCACACATACACCCACACACACACAATATATATATATATATATATATATAATATTGATTATTTGTAATGGGAAAAATAGATCAACTTCACCAAAACTTTATTGTATTTATAAAACTTAAAATATTATTGAAAAACAATAAAAACATTTAAAAAATGCAATTAAAATATTTAAAAAACATTTAAAAATTACTCTCCGTCCGGTTTCACCTGGATTTTATAGACATATTCACGAACATTACAAAAATAAGTGTAAATTTAATTTAATAAAAGACCTCGATTTAAAAAAACGTTTTCGGGCGCAACTCGTCATCAGCTAACAACACAGAGTACACTGAAATAGAACTAAAAAGTGTACTTTTTGTTTTAACTGAGTACACTCTTGTTATGTCAAAAAACGTTTCTTTAAATCGAAATATTTATTTTAATTTATTAAAGTGTAAATAAATTTATACCCATTTTTGTTTGTCGTTAAAGTATTTATTTATTGTATATCTATTTTTAATTCATTAAAACGTGCCAACGTTAGACGTTACTATGAATTAAAATGAATAACGACAGTTGATTTCTCTACAGCTTTGTAACTGCAGAAGTAACCACTGCACAATGGATATTAAAAATAATCATAACCTTCTTACTTTATACAAAGAAAAAATCAGCTGAGAAGCGTTTAGGAAACAATTAGGCAACAAACAGAAAAAACTATTTAAAGTTTGATGTATGCGCAGACTTCATTTGTACGTAATAACCGTAGTTAGTAGTCATATGATTTTATGCTAAGCCGAAAAAATAAATACCTAAACGAAATCAATCATATTTACCTCCAGCGCCTTTCCAAAATGCCCTCCCGCCTTCTTCTTTATATATTTTCCAAGCACAATCTACTAATCCATTATACGTTGTCTGGCCTTTCCGAGCAACAACCTAAAAAAGAGAGGACGCAAATAAGGCGAGAAAAAGAAAAACAATCATTTAAAAAGTCATTTAGGTAAATTTTTGCTTAACGAATAACAGCATTGTCTTTTCTTAAAAATTTAATTGTTTATTTCGCAAAATGTAATCTGTCAATATAAGGAAAATAGATAAAAAAATAAATAAATAAATATTTCGATAAACAATTATTCAGATTTTAAGAACATTAATATTAAATAAAAACAAAAAAATAAATGCTTACTGTTATTCAAAAGGAAATAACTACAACGAATTTTATTTATGTTAAAACATATATCAAATTATATAGAATGATTCTGCCTATACAGTTTCCAACTTTATCATAAATTACTTATGAAAAGAGTTCTAAACACTTAAACGGATAACATTAATATACTAAATAGTTACAAAATTACATGTTTCGAGGACTACTGTTCCGTAATCGGAGTAGGCCGGTATAATTAAAATTGTTTCGGTAATGTTATCCACTTAAATGTTTATAGCGTTTTTCATAATTTATACAGTTCAGCTGGTTACAAAAACATTTAATTTTTAAACAACTCTTCAGTTAAAACTATTTGAACCGCGTGGAGAAGACTTCACGAAAATTAAAAAGTTTAAACTTCTATTGAAAAGAGCGGAAAAAACAGAATGCAACTACAAAAATTGCTTTACTGTAGATATTCGTCTATACAGAACGTTAGATTTCCAAATTGTGTTTAGAGATCAAGCTTTAGGAGGAAGTAGCAGAAAAGCGAAAAGAACTTAATAATAATATTAACAGTGATTAATATAACAGAGAGGTTAGTGTTAGCAATAACCGCCTTTTTTACTGGATCCGATAGATATTAATAAAAGTGTATGAATTTACATTTTATACGTATTTATATTATTTTTAAATTATATATGTGGTGCTTGTTAAAAAAAGCTGAATAAAAGTTTATCATGAAATGAATAAATTTCGTTAATATTTTATTATTTATAGTGTACTAGATTTAGTAAAAATTTTGCCAGCAAGTGAAATCTGAAAATAATGAATGTGGACGTAACGAAAATGTTAATGTATTTTTGTAAGTAAAATATATAAAAACGTAACTATATCATGCGCATGCATGCGTTGGCGAATCCAGAAAGATATTCGAGGGTAGGGGGGAATTATATGATTACATATTATCTTATGCGGTAGACAATAGATTTGAGGAATACCTTGCTCTATAAAGAAAATAAAATAGCAATCTCTTTAAAAATTCAAAAATATTTTTAAAATACATAATCATTACAATTTATTTTAAATTTTGTTTTATTTTTAGATTCTTAGAAGAAAACTAGCTGGGTGTTATTAAGATACGTATGTTTATAATTTTTTTTTTTTTTTAATAATATATTTACACCATAAAACAAAAGCAAAATAATAAAAACCAGTATGAAAAAACAATCAGATTCTATAAGAAATAGTAATAAAATGTTGTTTAAATAAAACAGTCCAATACAAAAATCACAGTTACATAATGCTGCAAGAAAAACGGCTGCCTCTGCAGCAGTATCTTTATTTTTCTACTAACTTATTTTTGTGAGGGTTTCAATAATTTTTAGAAAATTTATAGTGAATTGCAGGACGGCGTCATGCCTTTCTACTCATCTTGTTTTACAAAACTGTACTAAATCTATTTCAAAATATTTAGCTAAAGCAGATTGACGTTTTGAATAAGAAACTTTAAAAAAATATGTTACTTCTCACATTATGCCAAAAAATTTTAATTAAGAGTATGCTTGATGATTCAAAATACTATTGTTTAGCTTATATGAAAAACAGGATGTCACAAAGCATTTTTAGCCTCCAACTGTACTTCTCTTATTGTTCCATTATTTTGTCCAATCATTGCAGCACATCCATCTGTGCCTATGCCGACGTAATATTTTAACTGTAGTTCCATTTGTTTCATTTGATTTAAGACAATTTTTCCAAAGGAAGGTCCAGTTAGTGAAAGTTATTCTACACTAGAACGTTCATTTGTATTAGTATTTTCTTCTAGTTCATCGTATTCTTTTTCATCTTCAGAGTATTTGTCTTTTCCTAATAAATTCATTTCTAAATTACCAAATGCATCAATGAATCCTGTAAAGCCTTCTTATATAATAGGTTCATTAGAGAATAAATCAATATACCAAAGCATCATACTAACTTGAGCTTTACCTGACAGATCTGGGGACTCATCAAAAATAATAGAATAGTACTCAGCAGAAGTAATTCGTTGTAAAATATCGTCCAAAATTTCCAATTGACAACAATATCTCTTGGATCGTTTTACTTATGTATGTTGCTCTTCATGTTGAAATTTTAAAATGATTTTCTAATATTATGTCTCCTGCTTCAACTCAATATCGAAGCATTTCTCTGAAACTACCTTAATTTTTTGCGTGAGGAACATTTTTAAAGAGGAATCCGTCATCTCTATGACCACATAATGGTATATTTTTCTTTCCTAAGAAAATTATAGTATTTACAATCGGTATAAGCCTTTTTCTATTTTCCTGTATTTGTAAATGTATTTCAACCCTGAATACTGCATTACTTTTTCAAAATAAAATCAAATAACTATTATTTATTTTCTGCGATCATAAACTATTTCATCAAAGCAATTATTGTACAACTATCTGGTAAGTGCTACCGAACGGAAGCAATTTTCCAACTTCATCAAGAATGTACAAATTTTGAAAATTTAAAAAACAACGAACAGCGTTATTAAAAATACTTTACTCTGCTTAATATTTTTTACCTAGTTTTTTAAAATCAAATTTAATCATACTGCAAATAATATTTGTAGACTTCCCGACTTTATTTTAACAGTAAACTGCAATGAAATTCATCTAAATTGTCAAAAATACATTTTAAAATTCGATTAGCCGTTTGATTATTCTTTACATTTAGAATACGATAAACGTTTCCTGAATATCACCACTTGCATTATTAACATAACGAAAAGTTATAGAAATCTGTGATTTTTTAAAAACATCATCAACAAACACAGCAACAAATTTTGTCTTTAAAACTTGGTTTTATTTATTGGTATTAGGTGTTCCATGCAAACTTCAATTAAGTAGTTTAAAATTGTTGCAGATTGTTTGGTAAAAACAGTACGATTTTTTAAATAAATTTGTAATTGTCCATCATTTGTTTGTAAATAAATGCAATAATTCCCTGGCATTTCATCTATTTATTATATTTTTACATTAATTACATTCTAAAATAATATTTGATGTGCTAGAAAAGTAATTATATCTATTAATTTTTGATGTACTTTAATCATTTCGATATATTTTTATAAATTTTTTTCGTAGACTTAGCTTAAGAAAAATTCTATTCTAATAAATAATGCCAACAAAAGAATTTTCATAAATTTTTAAATCCGCATAACCAAGACATTTTACCACATTTATTACAATAAAATTTAGGTTTCGCCATTTTACTACCAGTGTTTCGCTCTTAAAATAAATTAGGTAATAGAAAAGTAGCTTTACTTTATGAAATTAAATTTTTTTTACTGATTGAAACATAAATAACACATAAAGCTCTAATGCACATACGAATTTATATTTACACCTTATTCATAAATTATTGTTTATATTCAAACAAATAAATGATAATAGCAAAGAAAGACTGTTATTCCTATTACATTAATAACTGTTAATGTTATTTATAACTTCTTTTCGCATTTCTGCTTCTTCCTCCTCTAAACATATTTTGGAAATCTAACGTTCTGTTCCGTCTATACTCATCTTAAAATACAAGCAAAAATTGTGTGTATATGTGTATGAATATATATATATATTAGACTGGGACAAAAAAAATTGGCATTTTTTTTTTTTTAAAGATATATCGAGAATATCATTCAGAATGAAAAAAAAAAAAAATTCGTGAAAATCTGAGCCTTCAGTATTAATTTTAAGAGGTCTATCATCGCTATTTTTAATTTTTATTCATGATTTGATGTTTTACATTAGAACTGTCAAAACATTAAAATGAAAAAATTCATTTTAGCTTATTCTCATGTAAAATTGAATTCCCTATAAAAGAGGTCTGATTGAAAATTTTCGTCAGACAAGCCGTTTCCGAGTAATTAAGCTTAATAAATCGATATGTTTTTTCGATTTGACTTTATTACTGTGGAATTTTGTAACTAATGAATCAATGAATATCTAAAAAAAACACCATGACAGATTCTTGAAGGAAATTTAATGTTCTACAAAAAAGCTCTCTTAATATTTTTTCCGAAATTGACTTCTTCAAAAGTTATTCACGATTAAAATCGAAGAAAAAATTGAAATCTTATGTTTTTCGTTTTTAAATCAATTTTTTTCACTTAACGGAACAAATTGACTTTTTTGATCATCATTAATCATTATTCATCAAAAATCTCTCAATATTTATCATTATTCTAACAATATTATTACAAAAATATCTAAATTTCATAATAAATATAAATTTATTCTTGCTTAATTGATTTTTTCTCTACAAAAACGTAGTTTTACTGTCTCAAAGTAATTTTTAAGTAAACGATTGAATGATATTCTCGATATATCTTTCAAAAGAAAAAATAGCCAATTTTTTTTTTTGCCCAGTCTGATATATATATATATACATCTCCTATTTAACTGATTTCTCAAAACGACCCTAAAGATTTTGATGAAATTCACGAATTAGGGGTTTTTAAGGGGTAAAAATTCGACTAGTTACTTATAAACGATGAACGGAGGACCATATTCGTTTTAGTAATCATTCTACTTTTGGGGTTTATTAAAAAGTAGGTAAACGTATAATTACCATGTCAAAAAGTAATATGTTTATTTATCATAGTAAGTAGAAAAAATTGAACATAGATAGAAGTATAAAATCTTCGCTTCACGATGAAACATATTTATTTACAGACATGATAGTTTTAAATATTATGCCAACTAAAATACACAGATGTGTACGGATGATAATTTGTAATAATTTTGGTATTATTTTACATGACACGAGAATACTTCAATAAAAATAAATAAAAAAAAAAAACAAAAAAAAACAATGCATACGAAAATATAGTTTTTATATTAAATATGTATCATCCGTTGTATTCGGTTGTGGGACGTAATAATTTTAATAAAATTCGCGAATTGGCTACTTTTCTAGAGTTCGAAAATTGATCGATCAAAATCTAGCATTTTAAAAAATTATTTTAAACGAGGAATTCTTAAGGCGACCAATGATCCTTACAGCACGACACTTATATTTAGGATTTATTGAAAATAAAATAAAAATTAATACGCATGATTAAAAGCAAGCTGAAAGCGGAGCTATATGATTATTTAAAATATTACGGCAATTAAAATGCACTAGTCATTGTAATATTTGTTTGCTAGCTTACGAGTTCTTAGTTTAGTTTTACTTTTTACAAAGCGAGAATACTTCAATGTAGGAAAATAGCACGGTGTGTATACGAATGTAACTTTCATATTGCATGCACATTATTTCCGTATTTTTAAATTTTAGTGAACTTCGTAAATACTTAATTAATTTGCCCAAGTTTAGAATAAATCTAAGCAAAGCTCGGTAGTAATAATATAAATTTAATTAATTATTGGAATAAATGAAAGTAAAAAATCAATGTATTATATTTTAACTGCTTTAATTTAATAAATTGATTCCTTTTTTTCTATTCATTTATTCCAATAATTAAACATCGGTTTCTTTTTTCAATTTATTCCTCATCTTTTATTCTTTACTTTGGGTAGAAAAATATTGAAATTTTTACAATTAATTTTTACAAGCTTTAAACCTGTAATATCGAAAAATATGAACTTCTTTCGCAGTTAGTCTTTATTCTAAAAATAGGTGTCGATCATTAACACAATCGTATTACAAACCATACAAAGATACAAATACTGCACAAATAATCTTTTAAAATTAGAACGATACTTTCAAACAAATAAATGTAAATAACATGTAGTTAATACCGCACAATCCGGTACACAAACAGTTTATTATAGAGATTATTACGAATTATTTATCATAATTCATAATTTTCATAAGCAACCAATTACAACTAAATTAAAGCGATCGGACGAAATTATATTCAGAAAATTTTACATGTTTTATACTATAAACTAAAAAATAAAAATTGTAAGTAATAATTGTTTGTCGAAAGAGAAGTACCTCATTTTCGGATACAGTTTTCTAAAAGTGTGTTATGGCAACAACCAATATATTAAATTTCGAAAATTTAATTTTTTTTCTTCTTGTAAATGTAGATTTCCGAAATCATAAAATTCAAACAATTTTCACGTATTTAAAATTTTTGCAAATTCAAAAAGAACAAAATTAATTGAAATAAGTTAAAAGAGAATTCCATCGAGTTATATATGAATAAAAAGAAACTTTGAACTAAATTAAATCATAGCTACCTGTAACCTAGTCTTAATGACGTCCGCAGGAGTGACGAGAGAGGCAGCTGGAACGCCAGCAATACATCCGGCTAACAGAAGTGACAATGGACTGTTATATCCTGTTTCATCGGCTAGTTTTAACTTTGCGTGGTGGTAAGTAGGAAAGTATATGGCACTAAATGGAATGTCGCGCAAAAAGCAGGCTTTCGCTCCCTAATGAAATAATTTCAAAAATAATAAACACTCAATGAATGGTAATTTAAAATTTAACCATCGTAATTTAATAAAATAACGTATTACACTGATACACCCGCACAACGCAACTGTGCTCAAGATAAAGTATAAACACTCACGATTAAGCAATAAGAGTACGAGTTTAATGTAGTGTGCCAGTATTCAATCTCCTACATGTATGCAAACGGTTATTTTCAGATTTACAATCATTTAAATATGATTTTTATAGTAATGTTAATATTAAAATAGTCCATTTTCTGTACATCAATACAAATGAGTATGTTACCACAATTATGGAGTAAGTGACTCCGAAATATGTTAGTTCGTAAATCTAGTAATTTTTGTAACATATATTTTTGGTGAATTATTATATATTTTCTGCTTTGTGTTATACTCATTTGTATTATTTTTATAGACGAATTATATTACAAGCACATAATATATTTATTAAGAATTAATGTTTACAATATTACTTTTATTTAATAGTTTCAGCTGATTCAAACTCAAAATGACTGCAGTTTTAGATACTACCGCTGAGGCAATATCTTAAATGATCTTTTAATTGCTTAAAAGTAATCAAAAGAGCAATTCATCTCAAACGATAAAATTACAATACCTTATAAAGTCCAAACAAGCCCAATTCGCGCACAACGTTAATAGCCCTTAATTTTTCGCCCGTTGCAATTTCTCCGGCTACTTGTAATCTTATTTTTACGATTTCCAGCGGATTTGTAAAGATAACTTGCGAAAATCCAGCCTATATATAAACAAAAATTATTTTCATTTTACTTTTTATGCGGCTATAATAATGGAGAAAAAAATAAACTTTATATAACAACATTTTTTACGAAAAACATAATTGTAAATATCAAAACCATACTTCCATAAATTTATTTAAGGAAAGACTGCTTATAGATAGTAGTTTTGAAATTTACTGAGCCTATTATCAAAAAGTCTTTACAGCATTTACTTCTCAGTGCGTATAAGTTATATAATGCTCTTGCACAGTGATCGAGTGGGGAAAAATTTTAATTTCCCAGCGCAAAAACGATAGTGAAAGCAGCCTTAATCAGTAATGATATCAATTTTACTTTTTCATACGTTCTACTCAGTTCCTCTATTTTCACAATTAGCACTTAGCTAGAATTAATTACAAACTGAATTAGAATTAAATCTAGCAGTCGTATAAATTAAAATGACTCGACACGGTACAAATCTGATGTTAATTAAACTTTTTGTGTTTATTTTGTATTTAACTAACTTTTTTTCTTTTTATTTGGAGAAAACGTGTAATTTTAATCAAATAATAAAGACGCTCATATAGATACTTTATTTCTGATAAATGGCACGCTAACCTGCATAATTCAATCAAATTTGATGTTATTAATACTCGGGTTAATTATCGGATTGTGTAATTTAATGATGTAAATGTATTTATTTTACAGAATATATATTCAATTAAAATAGCAGGAAAAAAATATAAAAAAGGTATTGACATGTTTTAAAAATCGACTTAAAACCGCAATGACTGTAAACGAAAAAATGTAAAATTCGTACTTTGTGTAATGAGAAATCCACTCAAACAGTCGTGACCAAATGTAATTACAGAATATTTTTATTTTTCTACTGTACTGAGTGTCGAACTAGGAAATATAAAGTAGGCCAATCTTTCGAATGAGAAATTTGAGTCCAAGATATAAATTCTGCAGTCAGGATCTAAGGGGAAATATTTACAATTAAAACATAGACTATGGAATATATAAATCTTGATGTAACGTTAAATCAACGATACACTTTGGTGCTGGCGTGATTGTGCGTTGAATAATTGACTGCTGTCTTTGCATCTGCGCGAGATTTGCTTTTGTTAGTGTTTCCATACAGTTCAAGATAATACTATATCGATGCTATGACCATTAAGTAGACGGATCTGTTCAATTTTAAATCTAGCGTAGATTTCTTTCCTATTAGAGGATATAGTAGTTTGGCACGTGCAAAGATTATCTTACGAATTTGCGCAACATGAAAACACCACGTAAGCCGACGGTCCAAATACATGCCCAGATACTTAACTGAATCCGACTGCTTAATTTCAATGTTATCTTTAGCTGGGCCAAGTGACAAATTTATTCGTAAAGGTCACTTTTTGGCACGTTTGCTCGCTAAATTTAATCCTCCAGTTGTTTGCCAAAATTTGTATTGTATTGATAAGGTTTTGAACGGTTGCAATTGCAACAATCAGATTGATGTCTGAAGCCAATATAGCTATATCATCTATGTAAGTTGACATGATGGTTTAATTTAATATCGTTAGATCAGTTATGTACATGTAATATAGAATGACATCAACAGGTTACCTGCGGAACAAGGGCTAAAATTCTTCTTTCCTTTGATACTGTGCTAGTGATTTTTATAAACGGCCCTATTTTGTAAATAAGATGAAAAAAAAAAAGAAGTATACATCCGCTGGAAGGATTTGCCACAGTTTGTATAAGAGCCCCAAATGCCAAACTCGGCCGAACGCTTGAGTCACATTTAGAAAAACAGAACACACTTCTTGCTTGTCCAAAACTGATATATCGCATCAATCAGGCCATGACACTGTTGAATAGTAGAATGTTACACTCGAAATTCAAACTGATGATTTGGAATAATGTTTATTACTTGTTAACAATAGATAGGAATAAACTTTTCCAGAATTTTTAATAATGAACTCGATAATTTGATAGATCGATATGACGATGATGAAGTATGGGGCTTGTTAGGCTTCAAGATTATTAGTATAACTGATTTGTTCCACAATTTTGGAAAATAACCTATTCGTAATACAGCGTTGAGTATGTAGCAAAGAAGAATAGTTTTTTCTTTGATAAATAAGATAAGATTTTTCCAATTATTTCATACAATCAGCATGCCTTTTTCCTTTAGACATTTATATAATTCACCCGAAAAGAATGATTTAACAGGAAGATGGAGTTGTAACGGTTGCACTAAAAAGTGCTGCATAAAATCTGTGTGTGATGGACTACTGGCGTGAAGTTTCCAAATGAGCAGCAAAAGCGTCCACATCCCTTATCCGTTTTAGCTCAGCTGCCATTTTCAATTTTATGTTGTGTCCCTTGGGATTGTAGCGTTTTTTTTTCTTTTTGTCAACCACAGTGAGCCATTATGAGTGTTCAATGAATTCAAGTATTTTGAAATATATAATTCTTGTATTTCCTAAGAAGTAATAACGTAATTTTTTTAAATAAAATTTAAATTTAACCGTAAAATTCAATTGTAAAACAGGATTAAGGCAGGCAGAATCAGGCAATTAAAAAATAACTAAATATTATATATATATATATATATCGTTTTGAATGTAACATAAAGTACCCAGTGATTGGCTAACCAGTAAGTGTAAAATTTAAAGAAGCTGGGGATACGCATATTTTTTATTCTTAGACTCATATTACTGCACTTTATATTTTAATTAAACGCGGGGTTTCGACATCTTTGATTTCCGTTTAAATTAATATTTTTAGTTAAACCATGTTTCCACAATTTATTCGTAATATTTATACATCATTTTCATTATTAAAACATGCTCCAAAAGTATTAAATCTTCTAACTCTGCGTAACCAGGTCCACAAATTGAAAATTTTAATAACGAAAAAAATATAAATGCCATTAAAATTTTTTTAATCTAAATATCTTTTTTATAAACCAAACGTAGTTTCGTAATTGTTAGTCTTGACGTGGATAGATATATAAAACAAGATTTTAAATACAAAAGCAGTATTTACAACAGGGCACAAAGACTAAAACTCGTAAAATTTACTTTTTATATAAATCTTCTAATTGTTTTCTAACCTGTATAGCCAAAGTCTTAAATTAATTTTGTTACTCTTTTTGTTTTAAATAGTATAAAAATTATATTTTTCCCCGTTCGAATTCAACATAAATATAAACAAAAAAAAAAAAAAAAAAAAATTGAAAAAAAATTACAGAGGTAACCTCTTTTTTAACATGCTAGTGTTCGAATATTATATTAAGGAGAAATAACCGCGACAAATTTAAATAAAATGATAAGCAAATTGAGTTGTAATAGTTTAAAAACTTTAATTTTTTTTAGGGAATAAACGTGGTAAAAAATTACACATCTTCGTATCACATTAAAAACATTTTCTTTCCACTGATTTTATTACTGAACGTAAACATTAAGTATTTGTAGTATTATTTGTTTGTTGAAGTATTGAAATATTTCAACTTAAATTTTCACCTCTTATAATCCTACATCGATTATAATCAATCATGATGTTACTTTTGATGTTTGTCGCGTACAACAGAGCCATGAAACAGTAGATTTATTAATTTTTCCACTATTATTTTAAAATCAACTGAAATTTGAACCTCAATAAACTGACCACTAGACGCAGACAAACATCCTCCACAACACTCCGCTATAAACAGTGTTCTTTCTGTGGTTGTACTGATATAAAAACAAACTAATAACAGGGAGAAATTTTTCCATGAAAATATTAAATTACTCGATCAACCCGTTCTTTTAAGCAGTATTTTCATAATTTTCAAGAGCAATATTTACATTTTGTGATTTATCGTTTTTTTTTTTTTATTTTTTAAAATTTGAATGCTCGCTACGTTAATAATCACGTATAAGCGAAATATTACGAGAAAACGTTTAATTTTAGTTTATTTAAAAAATGATTGCTTAATTTCGAACATCACAACCACCTTTTCATACATTCGTATTCGTCAGATATGGAACATTCTGCGCACAACTCGAATGCATGCAATATTACACTTGGAACTAATTACAACAATTTCTTTTATACAAGTGCAGCCCAAACGTGTTTGCCTATACAGTGACTTGCGCGCGTATGAGGTGTGCACGGTGATTTGCTATTGCCTCGCACGCTATTATTAAAAATTATTTATTTTTAAAAAATTTTAAAACCACTTGGAGTCCCGATTTGATAATTTCATCATTCTAACAACTCATCTCCCACGAATTGCGAACACAAAAAATTGAAATTACAAGTATTTTTCATTTTTACTTTTTATATATTGAATATAATCAAAATAAATTTATAAAGTACTTAAGAAAAAAATCCTTTACGTCAGCAACTAAATAAAAATATTACGGAAGTTACAAAATACTAACTAGAGACATTTCATATTCTTCTGAAAAACTTTTGTGATAAAATGTGATAACTTTGCAATAATACTGTCATTATTTCAGTTGCAATCAAAAACAATAATAAAACCTGTAAATGTGTAATAACACGGAGTTTTATATAGTTTTACCTAATGATTACATTTGGTTTTTACTAATTACACAATTCAATACACTTCGCCAACGTCTTTCCATATTTTATTTACTTTATAAAATTGATCAATAAAACTATATTTTTCATAACATTAAATGATTTTCAAAAGCGCAGTATATTTTTAAAGAACAGTATTAGTTTATGGATAAAGGTAGAATTTTATTAAAACAATAGATTGATTAAAAAGTTAATTTAATTATTAGTAGTGACTAAATGGATTTAATGCGAAACAAAAAAAAAAAATATATGTATTTAGTTTTCCTATGTTTCACTGCTTTAGCTACCTTTTCTTCATCGGAAGCTGCAACCATTATCTTTATTCTTAGTATTAAATTCTTTATTTCTTAATTTCCAATATTAGTTTACAAACTATAAAATAACGCGTGCTTAGTGGATAAACGTTACAAAAATTGTAAAATCATAAAATATCAAAAATGAAAATATACTAACACAAGCGCCAGAAATTACTTCGCCGTACAGAGGTAATTGGTCATTCACGGTTAACTTATCGCGTACTAAGTCATTAACGGTTAATTTAATTGCCTTCTCAGGAGCAACGCCTAATAACTGAGGTAATAATCCTCGGTAAAGACCAAAGTAACCTTCATATCGAATAACCTATTTAAAAAAAAAATTAATAAATTTCAATTAACAAAATGCGGAATGTGAACTACTAAAACAAATTTTCATAAAGTACTATATACATATATATATATATATATTAAATAATTTTCAAAATACATCAAAAAAGAAGAACAACCAGTCGATTAAATATCGCACTGAAAAAGATTTCAAATATAGACTCAACTAACTCATAAATAAAGAAATAAATAAATACAAATTCAAGAAAAGTTTAAAGTGTTAAAATTATAAATGAAATATTTCGAAATTTATTTTAATATAATTCGTATTCAATTCCTTTTATTTCACTTCCAAAAAACTGAATTGCTTAATAATTTTTTTTTTTTTTGGTAGGGGGCTATAAAACTATTTATAAAAAGAAAAACATCAGAAACGTTATTCGTTTGAAAAATAATATTTATTAATAAAAAATATTTTATATTCCAAATATTAAAAAATCGGTTATTAACCACTAATTTTTATTGTTCTTCAAACAACCAGTCAGTAATAGTAACCAGATAGTTTTGAGCTGAGGCTCACATAAAGAAAAAATAGTTAGTATAACTAAAATTCAAAATACAATAAGTCTAGTTATGGTAAATGCCACACACCCACACCCACACTCATACCCACCCACGCACACACACACATATATATATATATATAAAAATCTAATCATTATAAAATTAATGTTCATTATATACGAGCAAATACAATTTCAACGCTGATAAAAAATGAAAATATAGTATACTTTTTTATCAGAAAAATCATAGTTTTTTTTAAATCAGACTCATGATTATGAGCGCAGATTTAAATTTACCTTTTTAAAACAATCGAAACTATTCCGATACATCAATTCTCCAATAAAGGAACCACTTCTCTGGTTCTGCATACGCGTCTTTACTAGATCAATAGGGTAGACTGCAGTAGCACCGATAGCTATGAAATATTAAAACTTAAAATTACTTTGTGAAAATAAAATCATGTATATAATAAACTTATTTCTTTGTAAATAATTTAGAAAAAAAAATCCAATTATACATATCTAAAAGTAACATATATTTGTGAAATGCAACGAACCTCCTGACAAAGAGCCCAAAGTAAATCTATATAGACTTTCCAGTATTTGTATAAGAACACTTCTGTCCGACGGCCCCTGAAATAATGCGAACAACAACCTATTAGTGTAAAAAATTTATAAAATATTTAAAAATAATTTTTTGATTAATCACGTTTAGGAACAAGAAGTTCTCTTTGAAGCGTCTGTAAATAAACGTTGAAAATTAATACCAAATTAATGCACACGTACCGAAACTGCGTGAATTTCTGCCAATCTATGGTTGTGAATATGTTTGAAATATTGCTCAGGGGCTATCGCTTGTAAATCGCTGAACGTAATTTTACTAAATTAAAAAATAAAAATTTAATCAATTTTTCGCATAGAGCTATTTGTAAACAATAAATTATGCTATCTTCAAATCGATTTAAAAAATATTAAATGGCATTTCACCTTAACAATTATACATAACGTATATTCGATCTTCATTTTTCATACAATAAAACGCATATTAATATATAACGTGAAAATTTCCGTAACTTTAATGTAGTTTAAAAATCATTTAAAATGATCCTACCAACCCGCCGCGTTGATGAATGAAATTACACAACAGAAACAAAATGTCTACTTCCAAGGGTGTTATCTGAGACATCATTTGAGCAGAATACAGGAATTCATCTAATTTTGTAAACAACGGAAAATTAAATATTTTAAAACAAATTATTATAGCACTGCAATCAAAATCTCAAATTTATTTATAATGAAGTTTTTTTCTGAAGAAAATAAATAAATGAAAATATTAAGACTAAGTATTATAATTAAATTTAAGGCTTTTACAAAAAGTAGTATTATAACATTCGATTCATATCACTGATTAAAAAAAATTAATACAAATATTTGAAACGTTACCGTTAACTAGTTTAAGCTAAGCGGGGCAACCACGAGGTTCTACTATCGTGGATTATATTTGTTTAAAATTTTATTTTTTGGTTTTATTGTTAATGGTTATTATTATGATTATATTCAATTATCCGATTGAATTTTAACTTATATATTTTATAATCCTTTACACCTATCTTTCTCTACCGGTCGATCGCTGAAAAGCACAATAATTAACTACGGATATGACAACAAAATATAATACAAAATTAATTAAATTTAAAAACAAAACTCTACGTATCACTGTTGTCGGTGGTGGTTCGTGATCCGTTGGTTGACGGTTCGTTGACGATTGGTACGAAGAGATCGGATTAAATATTAACCGAGCCTTTACGTTCGTGTCCTGCGATTCGTCACACTTTATCGGACTTAGTAATTTCGATACCGGACCAATAAAAGTTACTACTACTACGAGTACCGAATACTTTATAGAACGATAGATCGCGACACAAATTTTATAACTTTTTTTTTGATTACAGACCACAGCTGCTGTGCTGAGATTGATGGTTAACGTCTGACTAACCAGAGGGAAGAATAATTAACTTCAGAAAGGGTAAAACACAACTAATTTTTATAAAAATCTTTTCCCCGTTTTTTTCTAAATTCTCCTGTCCTTCCACCAGGGACCGCTCGAGCTGACCCTATCAGGTAGACCGTTTTTTCTTCGTGATCAGTGATTGGCTACCACAACCGACAACAGAATTTCAAACATGCGCACACTTATTCTCGCGCCACCCATTCTAAATTATGTTCTATTTTTATATTATATTATTTTATTTTTATTTTCTTTTTCTTTGAATTTTATTTGAACCATGTAATGAGCACATTACATATTTCCAAAATAGTGACCAGTTCTTTGTAAAGCAAAAATCGATGTATCATTGGAGAAATTGCTAAGAACCTAATTGAGCACAAATATATAACAGAATTCAGACCCTTATTAATATATAACATGATAACAAAAGCTTAAATAATTTGAAAAAATAGTAATAAATAACATCTACTGATATTATATAATAATAAAAAAAAACATAAAAATGTAGTAAAGATCACTGAAGCAAAGAATGGTTAAAAGGAAGCAGAATAAAAAAATAGGAAGAACCCATAACGCCGGGGACGAAATAAGAGCTCTGGTTAAATATGATGATAAATGAAATGAAAGTCAACAACTCAAAAAATGAGCCAACAAGTTAGCAGCCCGACTACAAGCTCGCAATGGTGATCTCAATTCGGAAAATTTTATTATTTTTTCAATACATTTTCGAGATTTTTTCTGCTTTGATATTTGTTTTGTATTCAGTCTTTTCTCTTTTCTGTAAACATTTTAACTTAATAACTATTCTTCGAGTACCGCAAAGAGCAGAAAACTATCATTTCTTTAGCAGTACGAAGATAATATTTTGTTGCCATGATTAATGATAAGTACATAGGCTGTTCAGTAAGTAAAGCCTCCTCGCTTGTAGCGCGCAAATTTTAACTATTCAAAGAAAAAAAGGTGGTCATTGGAAAAAGAATTTCATTGCAATTTCAATAACATATTAAACTTCGTCATAGTCACCGTTTAACACGATGCAACGGCGGCCCACCAGTTTTTGGATGTCGGTTTCGAAGAAGTCGACCAGCTGTAAGCGTAGCCTCAATGACACAGCGGTCTGTAATTCCTCGCCCAAGACATAGCGAGTTCCTTTCAAAAGTTTTCTGAGGTGGCGGAATAGTTAATAATTCATAGAGTCGTATCGCTCGATTTTGAGCATCGTGATTACCTATTTGTACACTAGCAGTAGAGAATAGGCAGCACTCATGGCAATTGCCATACGCAACGCGAGTTTACGCACGCAAGACCACACCCGGAACTGATTGCAATCGCTTGTTATCGCGCTACAAGTGCAGTCCTCGCATGTGTCTGCTGTGTGTACTGAACTAGCGCGCATATGGTGGTATACGTGGTGGTTTGCCATTACCTTCCACGTGATTATTAGCGAGTATTTAATTTAATTCTTTGTAATAAGTTCTGTCGTCGCCCGGGATCGAACCGGTGACCTTCGTAACGGAAGTCAAGCACTCTAGCAACTAGGCTTTACTTGGCGCCAAATCGGAGCTGTATGGAGGATGCGGAAGAACGTCGAAGCCGAGAGACGAAATTACCTCTGCCGTACGCGCGCTTGCGTCATCAACTTCGGAACCCATTTGGCGCATATTCTGCGGTACCGTAATTCTTTTACGAATTTGTTTACTATCCCAAGAACTACTCCTATTTCCACGCTGCGCGTCAATCATGTTCTTTACCTCATCTGACCTGCGTAGGTTTAGGCGGCCTGAACGTGAATAGTTTTATGGTACCAGCACGAGCCAAGCGACCCCAGTATCGCACCTTACTCACACCAAGTGTGTCCTCACCAAATACCGTTTGTAGACGTCAAAAAATCATGATAAGCGGCACATTTTTTCAAATTAAAGATTCAATAATAGCTTTCTGCTTGTACCGTTTCTCGGAAGTGCGCTTCACCTTTTCATCCATCGGGAGAAACCCCGATCACCTAGCGCGAAACAAAATATACCACTGTATAGCTGTAACTTTCTTCTTTCTAACCAGCATAAACATAATTCTGTACGTTGCGTACAGAGCGCGCTAGGAGTGAGGATCAGTTACTTAGTGAACAACTTTTGTATATACATTTTACTATGTAATACTCATCCAGCAAGAATGTAAAGCGTCATTTCAGAATTATTCATAAAAGGTTTAATTCAGTTAGACCTGTTAGTAGTAGACTGAGGAAGAAGAAATAACATTTTTGGTACAGCTTTAGTAACACTTGTTTATAAAATACGCATGTACGAGGGTGGTTCAAATATAAACCGGAATTTCGTCATAAAAATTTTTATTTTATACTTACAGTGCTCATATTTTTTACAATTTTTCGAGATAACCCCCCTCGCACGCTACGCACTTTTTCCACCTCTCCGGCAATTTTTTTATTCCTTTTTCGTAAAAATCTCGCGGCTTGTCACATAGCCATTTGCGCACGAACGATTCCACCTCATCGTTGCTGTCGAAACGTTGTCCACCAAGTGCTTCTTTCAACGGGCCAAACAAATAATAATCACAAGGCGACAAATCTGGACTGTAAGGAGGATGTTCAAGTGTTTCCCAGCCCAATTCGGCCAATGTCTCCATCGTGAGCCGAGCGGTATGTGGCCTGGCGTTGTCTTGAAGCAGTATCGCACTACGGATCGGAATGTCGCGCCTTTTTGTTCGATAGGCCGGTTTGACTGTGTTTTTTAGGAGGTTACTGTAATACTGCGCCGTCACAGTACGTTGTTCAGTTAGGAAATCGACTGCGATCACTCCCTTCATGTCCCAAAACACGGTACACAACACCTTCCCAGCTGACTGTGTAACCTTCGCTTTGACTGGCGCTCCCTCCTTTTTTCTTCCGCCACTCCATAGACGAGCATTTACTCTCCGGCGTATAGTAGTATACCCAAGTTTCGTCCGTGGTGAATATTCGCCGCAATAAATTCTCTCCTTCCTCTTCATACCGCTGCAGGAGACGCGTACAAACTTCCCAACGAGTGAATTTCTGTTCAAAATTCAGAAGTCTTGGCACCCATCTGGCTGCAATTTTGCGATAACCTAGCCGATCATGAATTATTGTCTCAATACTACCTATGCTGATGCCCAATTCGTCGGTCATATCGCGTAGACGGACGCGTCGGTCAGCCAAAATGAGTTGTTCGATGGCTTTGAAGTGTTCATCTGTAATGCTGGTTTTTGGGCGCCGCGCAAGTGCTATGTTTGACACCACTTCACGTCCTTTTCGAAACGCGGAGCACCACTCGTACACTTGAGTTTTGGAGAGACACTCATCCCCGAACTGTTCGCGTAATTTTCGGTAAATTTCCACGGATTTTACGTCGTCTTTGACTAAAAAACGAATAATGATGCGTTACGCAACAGACACTGGTACTTCTTTTTACTCATGGCTCTAACTACACTAAATAGTGAGGTTACGCGGTTCTAATTGCTCTACACGCTTCGTAACAAACCGGTCTAACTGCCAGTGCAACCACTTTTTCCACAATAAATTTTTCGCGCGTTTATTTAAAAATTCCGGTTTATATTTGAACCACGGTCGTATTATCATAAAATATATACCACATTAAAAAATTTTCTACTTTATGCAGGTAAAATTATGTACCATGCCCACTCAAAAATTTACACAAAACAAGAAACTATTTATACATTCGACTGAAATAATTTGTATAGAATACCTTTTGTTATTTCTTGGGTACGATTTTCAGAAGTAGAATTTAAATAAATTCGCTTCACAATTTCCATGTTGTTTAAAAGTGAGGTAAAAGCCATGAAGTACGGAAAACTAACTCTATGAGCACCTTGTCCACCGCCAGCTATCTATAATTTTTTGCACGACAAAGTACAAAATAGAAGTTATTAATTATTGTGATAATTATTTACTGCAATTACCGTATAAAAAAGAAATCAGTATTAAGGTCACAAAATTGAAAATGTCATTCTCATTATTCAAAATAAACCGGTTAAAAAGTTATAGTATATAAAAGCAAACAGCAACAAAGTTCATGAATTAAAAAAAAATTTAACATGCTGGATGCCGGTTTGCGGTAAATATTTTAACATATAAATAGTCCTGGTGACACATAACACATCAGTATTTACGTGTTAAAATTACAAGAAAATATGTTCAGGAATGCGTAAAAGAAAAAACATAGGACAAAAACGCAAAACAAAATAAAAATATTCTTTCACCGCAGTATTATCTGTTAATTTTCATTCCATTTCAATAATCATATCTTTATTTTCTTCTTCTCTTTACAAAATCTTGTTTAATTTTTTCACTTTTTTGAATATTTCGGAAAGTCTCAAAACATCCCCTTACCCAGGTTAGCAATTTTCTGATTTACAGTTTTCACACAAATATGGTACGTTTAATTGAAATTCATAATTATGAAAGTTTTAGTGGATGTACACTACGTTAAACAACACCCATTATTGCGGTGACATTTAATTCTAATTTACTTACATTTCTGTACGTGTTCCATTAAATACAAAAATTACTCTACAATAAGATAAAGTAAACAAATTATTACAGAAATTAAGTGAGTATGTATATGAACTTTATGTGCTTAACTACAAAACCGATAACCGTTAATACAAACTATTTGTGTTAATACGTATTTAAAAAAAGTAATTAAATTAATAAAATTAAGCTAAGTGTACTGTGTTATTTATTAACTGTATCTGTTAAAATTATACGCTTCTTGCAGTATCATACTCGTAATATATTCAACGATAATATACCGATCAAAAAATTTTGGTTTAAATGAATATTTAAAATCAGCTGTAGTCCGCACAGAAAGAAAAAAAGAATACTAATAAAATGATTACCGGCAATTAATATTATTTGACTGTTCACATCAGAGAATGTTTCTTTTACCCGTATGTTTAATAGGACAAAAAAAGTTGTTCAAAAAGAAATCATTTCACGCATTTTAATACAATTAAATATCTCAACCTATATTTCTAAATTATACTATCTTATTTTAGGGATAAATGAAACCCTTAAATAAAGTATTTAACGTTTAAATGTAAATGAATAACTAGAAATATACTATTCACAAGATTTATTATACATAAAAAAGTTCGCAAATTTTCCTTGTTTTTTTTAATTTCCGGTATTATAACAAGAAACTGAAATATGTCACCGTTTTACTTCAATATTTTCATATTAATCGACTAAAACAAATTTTTCTTTTCTTTTTCTTTTTTTGAGATCGATATAATTTCATGTATTCCGCGGAAATCGGAGTTATTTCGTCGATAGAAAGATAACTAGCAGGTGTGACGATCGGATATTGTAACAAGATGGATACAATTTATACATACTGAAATTATTTATTATACTTATTTCATTTATCTTTAATAAAATTATTTAAAAAGAAAAAAAGAAAGAAAAAAAAAGAAAAAGAAGAAAAAGCTTTTTCAAATAAAATCAAAGATTATAAATTATCAATTACATAGTCATAACTTTTTCTATGAGAGAGAATAACGGATGAAAAAATTAAAAATTCATTTGATTTAGTAATAAAGAATTTACGAAGCATATCGTGACGAGTTAGTTAAAGCTCATTACAAGTAAAGTTTGTTTTATTATACATCTTAATTTAAATCGAAACATGCAAGGCTAAATAAGATAAAGTGTGATTAGATGTGCGAAGGTTGATTCGGAAGCCCCAAATATATTAATGACATACAGCAAAATATAATCTAAAATTCATAATCAGTACAAGATAATTACAAAATAGACATGAAATATATGAATGTGTTTTATCTTATGTATAATAATCGTCCGACAACGAATGCTTGCCGGTTGTCAAGTTATACAGCGGAAAAGAAATAATAAAATTTTTACGTTACAATATAATGAAATTTATCATCAAACAAAGTAATTTTTTAAACTAGAATTTATATTTTCCGCAATAAACATTTTATTTCAATTTTTTTAATCTACACCAGTAAAAATTTTATTTAACTTTTTTTTTTTATAAACAAACGTAACAATAGTATCCGTCATTCGGAATCATATTTCATAACCACGCTCGGAAGCCCGTCCAAAAAATGATTGTACGAGAAGTAAAACGCTAACGCGTTAATTATGTATTATAATATTAGTTAATATTTATCAATTCACTGTTTAAATCAGCGTTTCTTAACCTTTTCCACAATGCAGATTCCTCATCACATCATTTTCATGCAACCTCCCAAAATATTAAAGAATGTAAAATTCAATTTCATGAAAACAAATTATAAAAGGTACATACTGAGGTCTATTTTTCAAGTTATTAATTAAATACCTGTTAAATTTATTGGGTAGGAAAAAATAAATAAATATGTATAAACACTTTTATATTTATTGATATAATTTCATATAAATTTAAAATTCATAATAAAATTTCGTTGTTTTTTCGCTATTTCTTCAAACTTTTGGGGAAGGTCCACAGAAACTAGGTTGAGAACCGTTCGTTTATATAATTTCATTAAACAACATACTAATATAAACACTTTTATTTCAGATAGTTGTGCAATTCATTTTTGACGATTACCATTCATTCAGTTGATACATTCTTAAATAAATTAAGTTCACACAATTAAAATTAATCAGATTAGGTTTCTGTCTTTCATAATGTTTATTTTTATAAAATCTAAGTTTTCGCGAAATTCGTAAAGGGCAATAGTAATGAAGTTAAAATTAATTATAAGTGACGGAAATAAATAAGGATACTAGCTCCTACATCGTTACAAATTACTGTAATTCTTTCGTTAATTTTAACAATTTCTAGAAATTATCTATTAATATAGTTAATAGATTGTAATATTACATGATACAAATGATTTAATAACACCATGCTGAAATAATGTAACTACTCGTATATAATTTCATTGGCAAACTAAAATTTGTAGGTCTTTCCTATTTTTTTAAAAACTATCAGCAAGCATTTCAAAAAAATAAATAATGTTTCAAGTAAAGAATTAGCAAGCCCAATTGCAATACGACAATAAAAACACTTTTAGAAACATCGCTCAAATATTAAATTCATTAAATTATTTCGATTAGTATATACACGTATATAATATATATGCCACTTTGGCCTCGTGACCCCTCTTGCTTACATTTCTATATCTTTCTCTTCTGTACTTTGTAGTACTACAATGTCATTCTTACCGCCATCAACACACAAAAAAAAAAAAAAAAACAATCACAAAAATCCTATTCTAACATTTAACTTTCGTTACATAAAATTGGGACATTTTTTCGTTAGAAAATCTAAGGCGGGCCGGCCTAAGAATTACGTTGTAATTAATATATATATATATATATATATATATATATATATATATTCGTTTAATATAGTTAATAATTATTCGTACACTTTTAAATTAACAATATTATCAGAAAAAACTTACAGCTAACAGATTATCTTTCACCGGACCGGTTAAAAGATGACTTTTAACTAGTAACATTACGTACTGAAAATCGGTGGCAGATATGAAACCGCTCCCATTCTTATCGTATTTACGGAAAGCTTCAGTTCCACATTCTTCATGAAAATCCTATTTTTTGTGAAAGAATATTATAAAATAATTCACATAACAAATATATAAGTCATAACGAAATTACATTCGTAAAGAATATTCCATTATAATTAATGAACATAATGATAAGAAAATAAAAGCAACAAAGTATAGTCGATCCCTATCATTCGCAAATGTAACATTCTGAATGAAAACATAGCAATCGGTTCTATATGTACGGCTTGGACATTCGCAGACGTCAAATGCAGATGCGGGAAAACATTCAAAAAAAGAAAAGAAAAATCCATCTTCAGTACATCTTGTTAAAAATAATAAATGGATGTAATCCGCCTGCATACATAAAAATCAATTTCTATCTGAATGTACATCTGTATGTCCGCAATTTATTCGAATATTATTTGACGAATCACTGCCAAAGTTATTATTCGTAGCGTAGAAAAAGTTCAAGGTACTGGAAAAGAGTAAGTCTTCTTAAATATTGTAAGAAATGTTTTACTAGAAATTATTAAACCGACAAATTATACTGCCTCGCTCTCGGGCGGCAACTCCCAAAGCTAAGATAAATTTTAATTTCAACTTAAATAAGTGCTTCTGAATTTATATTGAATACCTAAGAAAATCTGAACAAGGTTAACTAAAATGGTAACAATCTCTTTAACTCCTACACATTTAAAAAGCTCTGAATATGCATTCTTACTGTCATAGATAACACTGGGAGATCATTTAACGTCTTAAGAAATTTTTAAAAAATTGGAGCGAAGAAATTTTCGATAACGGAAAAGTATTTTTAAGTGAAAATGACGCATTCGTTAGAAATCCATTTCGGAAAAGAAAAAGGATATATAGTCGCAGAATGGGATTTTCTTGGAAGTCCAAAACGATTTTCGCAATATGCACGGGTTCTGTTACCATTTTAATTGGTTTTTTTTTTCAGTTTTTCTGAAGTATCCCCAATATAAATTCGGAAATAGTGATTCAAGTTAAACTCAAAATTTATTTTATCTATGTAAGTTGTCATCTCTAAGTAAAATCTCGGTCACGTCCATAATTCTACATTGTCCAATTGCATCGATACTCGATTATTATCATTGCCAATCTAATTGTTATCACTAAATAACTCACATATATATCAATATTTTTTCTGGCACATCAAAGCACGTCGTAGCATCGCTAGCATAAAATTAAAAATTTTCCGAAATAGACATTTTGAATTTTCCTCGGCATTTAGATAAAACAGGAATCGCCATCGTCAGACAATCCGATAGAGTTCTTTCTATCAAAAGCTTTACTCATGTAACCGTATAAAGTTGGATTTTTCTGTTCGAAAAAATAATTAACCGACCACATGTAAAACATAAAAACAATACGAAGACTTCAAAATAGATATAATAGGCGATGCCTTTTTAATTAATGTTACAACTGTCAGAAAAATCACTTTTAATTTATTGTTTGACGAAAAATTCAATTTTTTTTGTACACCTTTGAATCGCGAATCTTTTGTTCATTCAAACGTATAAACTTAGTAACGTGCAATTTTAGTTTAATTTATTTTTAAACATTTAAAACTTCTGCGATAATTTAACATTAAAAATTAGTTTTTCGTTTGAAATCATGATTAACATTTACATTTAAGGTTTTGGGAAAGATCGTATTTAAATTACCGTCTTATCAATTAATGAAGAGATGAAATTATTCAGCTAGATCACCCGTCAACTGCGCAATTAATGAATTTACGGCATGTATTCGAAAGTGAAGAATCGGAAATTAAACATTTAAAAGATCCGTATAATATCAATGCAAGTGTGTGGACAAGACAAAAACCGCTTCTTATGCAGCACGATTTAAGAACTCATCATGCATGCTGAGAAACTGCCACCAACAAGACGCTGAATATTTCAGGCATACTTCTAGCTATCTATTATCAGTATTATAAGAAATCCGGGAAATTTATGGCCATGATTATCAATCGAAATCCAAAATTAGTCCGCATTTCTAAATATAATTAATCTCTATGATTATTATTTCGTACTTTATTTATTAATTTAATTATAGTTAGCGCATTTTATACCGGAACACGGAATTAAAAATAATTAAAGATACTTTGAAAGGGCTATAAAAATATGTACGCATTATTAGTAATTTAAAAGAAGGATAGTTTTCGCAGTTGTTAAAATTATCCACATATCCATTTTCGGTAGAAATCACGTTACAAAAGTTCATATTAGGCTCTAACGTTTTTAAATAGATTACACTGTTCATTAACGGGGGGACAACTCTAATGATGAACAATGTAATCTGTTTCGAAACGTCAGAGTCTAATATGAAATGGACATGTGGATATATATGCATTATTCTAAATTACATTCAAACGTCATATTTTCAGAAAGTCAAGACAAAACTTTGTTTCATAAAAGTAGTAATACCGATAATACGAATAATCACAATCATCATCCTAATGCGGAACCATCCTAATTTCACATTTATGGTTTCATATTAAAACAACTCAATGAGCAAATACTTTACAATCGTTTTTTAATAATTTTTCTTTTTTGAACAAAGCTTTTCAAAACGTTTATGTAATAGCTTTACCGCTTTTCTAGCAGAACTTTAGTATATTATTTCTGAAATTTTTCAACATCGTTACCTTTTAAACTCTATTATGTATCAGTTTTTGATTTTAACTAATATTTCTTCAGTAACACCATTCTTTACCATCTAGTCGTAATTCGACAAATCAACAAGCTAAATACGATAACGAACATTTACCAACTTCAATTTAAACGCACAAATCTGTCTTAACTTATAATAGGTACTTTGGATAAGTGACATGTTTCAACTATTACTGATCGCTCATTGGAGAAAATAATAAACGTTTGGTATAATATTAACGATATTCTTTTGAAAAAGATATAAAATATATTAACTTACATGTAAAAATTGAGCAAATTCTGAATAGTTTATTTGTCGCTTCTTGTCCACACCAAAATATAACTTGAAGAACGGCGAATTCAGATCAAACGGCATTCGTTGATACAATTCTGTTCGTTTAATCACAAACGTAAACTCTTCTACACTCGGAAAAAAAAAGAAAAAAAATATTTTTACGTTATTACATATAAAACGTAACTTACTAAAATATTTTACAAATACAGTTACTTCCAATTTAAGCTTTAAAAAGAACAAAAATAATCTATTATCCGATAGTAGTACAAATCATACCGAAAACGAAATTAATCGAACAGTTAATCCTCTATTCGAGAACTTGTTGGATATCTAATAAAAAAAAACTGACTTAAAAGGCGATTACTTCATTCACTGATGCATTTATTTTTGAATGCAAAAAATTACTTTCACAGATTTGATTCTTTTTGTCTTTGTTTTTGATTATGTAAACTGTTATTAAAATTTTTTTCCTTGAACTTATTTTCTACATGCGAAAAACTGTTTTTAGTAATGCTTAAATTATGACCAGTAATAATAATTCTATATCTACAATTAGTTTATTAAATTCCTTTATAGCCTGATCTGTAATTATTTATTCATTATTGCTACTCCCCCCTCCCCCCTTTTTTAGTAAATCAATTCAAAACACCAACCAAATGCCAAAAAAAAATATATAATAATAACAATAATGAAAAATGTAACATATGGATTTTTCCAGAAAGAATAAATGCCAATAATAATTTGTAACGAAAAGGTGTTACAATGAAAGCACTACGCGCAGCCTTAAATTACAAGCACTAAAAACCTTACAAAAACCTGTATCTAAGAATAATTGACGGAAAGAACAAGCCCATAAATATAATTTTGAATAGTAATATACCTAAAAATGATAAAAATCCATTAATTTCTTAATTACGTTTTGAGACAGATACTTTTTAGTAAGTGGGGTAGTTAACGGAACGGTGAATACAGTATTTGTTAACGGTACAACACAATTACATTATTATCAAAGCTTCTGCATCCGCTATTATGATCGTTGAAAAAATCCTTAATTTTTTTAAAATACTCTTCGAAGCAATGGAGATCATGTCGCTTTCGCAGATAGTTTTGGAATTAATTCCTTAGACCTTGACTAGCCAACCGTTAATTTATGAAAATTCAATATTACGAGGCAGTATTTTTTAAGTTCAACGAGAATTTCAGCCATTATAAAACATTATTTAGTAATAAATCAACGAAGGGCTACAACACAGTCTTCTTCTTACTCAGCTTCCAGACTTTTATACTTCTTGACTCTACTTAATTCAAACATCTGTAACTCGAACACCATGAAACTTTCACGCTAGATTATTACTAATCTAGAGACAGACAAAATTAGCTGATTGTACAATAGTAACGTTAAAATCAACTTTGCAGAGGAAAAAATTATCTATCGTTTAACTACCTAAAACGTTGACTCGTTATTCAAGGAAATAATACTAAGCCACTATGTGCACGATTTGTACTTTTCGGTTACATACCAATGATAATCAAGTGTTAATTACAATATTTATCCTTTAAAAAAAATGATTATGTAACACTTACTTTTTTTAATCTCGCTCAGTGTTTTCTTTTTCTTTAAGTAATTTTAATCGTTTTATTTATCACAATTTCCCTTGCTATAACATGTTTAAAATAATATATTTCCTAAATAACAAACAAATAAGGATAATTAAAAATATAATTATAGCAGGAACGTTTTTAGGTAAAGCCCATCTTCAGCTAGCAGAAAAAAAAAAAAAAAAAAGGAAACATTGAACCAAATATATGTTGCGAATAAAATTATAAAACTTTTAATATACGAACATAGAACAGCGTGCCACAAACGAAAAGTGAAAATTATTTTACTTTTCATTTGCGGTACACATTTCCATTCTATGTTCGTGTTTAAAATATTTATAATTTTACAGCGGCCGCAAAACATGTTTCAAACACAACCAACCCTACATAATGATTTAAAAGACAGTATGGAAAGTTCTATAAAAAATTAGGTACAAATTTTAATTCTCGCATTAATAAAGTGAACATCAGAACACTGCCCGATAACCCTAAACGAAGATTAAAACATAGGTAATAGTGCCGTAATGCTCTTCAAATAACATAACATAATTAATTTTTCGTTCATACGTAATACATTTATCTAAACACATATCGTAATACTATCAGTAGGAGATTATGGACCATATTTGACTGCATCGATTGCCATGGTACTCTTGCCATTATAAATATTATATTTTATGATACTTTACAGAGTTCCATGGGCCATACTCAACTGAATCGGTTACCATGTTATTCTCGATGTATTATATATTACATTTTGAAATAAGCACCCGGTAACCAATAACGTTCTTGAACCTTCCTTAACAGATTTTGGCAAGGTTTCATGGGCCATACTTAATTGTATCGGTTGCCACGATGGCCTTGCTGCTCTATAACATCAACTAAGATCATTGACCTAGTATCTCATTGGAGGGATGGGTTAGTCCCCAGATTATTATAATATATTATTCGATTAATAATATATAACAATGATTCAGGTTACGAGCACTGTTTATGGTTTTACCGGCACAGTGAAAGAAAAAAAAAAATTGTTCGCGACATATATTCGGTTCTGTTTTTGTTCTTTTTTTTTCTTCCTGAAGATCGGCTTTACATAAAAACGTTTCTGCGATAATTATACTTTTAATTATCATTTACTGTTTGTTTACTATTTAGAAAATATATTATTTTTAAAAAAGTTGTTTCTAGCAAACAGGTACGAATAAAAATACTACTTTTAAATGGAACGTTTTTTCCCGATCAAAAAGAAAATAAAAAAAGACACAGATGCAATAAAGCGTCAGAGATAAAAATCACAAATAATCACAATAGCATTTTAATACCGAAATTTCCACTGAATCCCGCATCGTATACATTCGATCTTTCGAACTTCGCCTTGAAGAGACCCTGTAGACCATAAAATGCTAGTCTTATATAATTCTAATGAAAAAATCGGTTTCAATCAACTGTGTCATTATTCATATAATGAAATGAATGTCTTATGAGCGTAACACAAAAAGTTACAGATTTTTTTACAGGATTTTCTTATTAATCTTTGCAAAAGAATAACCGTTATTATTATATACCATTATATATACATATATATAACAGATGCCTTATTTTTCAACAGTGTCTACAGTAAAAAACATAGTATTATATATTATTTACATTTTTGCTGCATTAAATCTTAAAGTATAAATTAGTTTTAATTTAAAATGAGTTAATGTCCCATCAGAATTAAAACGTTTTGTAGAAGAAAAAAAAACAAAAAAAAAACAAAACAGAATTTTATTTATACGTTTACAGTTATACAGTTTTTTTAAAAGTTAATTTTTTTGATTAAAACTTAATCAATAACTCAAGGCAGGTTAAAATAAACGGATACAACTGAATATAAAAGATCATATGGTCCTTAAAGGTTACAGCCGGGTTTACATGGGTAATTTGCCCCCGCGGGTTTTTCGATTTGCACTTGGGGAATCATTTTGACATGAAATAAAAATAATTCAGCCAAATTTTCAGCTATTTATCTCAAACGGTTTTCGAGTATTTCAAAAAAACCTCGTTTTTCGATTTTATTTTTTTCTTAATAGTAAAATTCAAAATAAATGAATAGCGATTCTTTTCCTTATTCTTAGGAGTAAAAGACATAAAAAAATACTATTACTATCAATCTCGGGTGGAAAGCCGATTTTTAAGTACAGAAATAAAATTAAAATGAATTTTTTGACCGCGTTTTTGAAAAGTGTCCACCGCCAAATTTTGTCAAAAAATGTCTTTTTTACTCCTTTACACTTAGAAATTCTTTCATTTTTTTTTGAAGTCGTGGAACATAATGAAAAAAATGAAAACCATTTTTTTTCCAAAATATCGTGTTTAAACACACCAAAACTTTTTTGCAGGTAGAGAACTATATAGAAAATAATTTTTCAAGTGAAAATATACATTTTACTCATAAAAGAAATGCTCTCTTTCAAATAATTAAAGGCATTAAAAATTTTTGAATTGACGTTAAAAGTTTTTTTAAATTTTGGTATATCTTATTTTGATTTTTGTTGTCTTCAGAAATTCATTAAAGTCAGTGCTAGATTAACTCGTTAGCGCCATCTACTGCAACTTTCAGAACTATTTTTTCTCTATAGTGGTTGCTTGATTATAGTTAACCTAAAAATAATGATATAACCATTGTTGTATTTTAATTGTATCAATTTACTTCAAATCTATATTTTTTCTTTTTTCAATTAATTTCAAGACTATAATTTAAGTTTAGCAGTGTTACAATCGTTAACTATCTTGCTTACGCTCGATATTTGGCTGAAATAATAAAACCTGCCGAAATATTGAGTCGGCTGTTTATAAACGAAAACGTTAATGCCGTAGGAAGACTAACTGATGTTATTTAAAATAGTTTTTCATATATATCTAATGCGAAATCATTTCATTTATTGTAAATAATAAATGATAGCTTTTTTTGAAAATATAAATAATGTAATATAACTTATCAAATGAAAATTTTAATTTTTATTTATTAACAATGTAAAATTAGTATGGCTAATAACACAGAAAAATTATATCTTTTTTATTCCAATGAATTTTTGCATGAAAAAAAAAAAAATTTAACATCAATTTCTTAATTTTCTAAATATCATTACGAGTAAAATGTATATTTTAAGTTGAAAAATTATTTTCTATATATTTCTCCAACAGCAAAAAAGTTTTGGTGCGTTTAAGCACAATATTTTGAAAAAAAAATTAGTTTTTATTTTTTTCCATTATGTTCCACCACTTCAAAAAAAAATAAAAGAATTTCTAAGTGTAAAGGAGTAAAAAAGACATTTTTTGACAAAATTTGGCGGTGGACACTTTTCAAAAACGCGGTCAAAAAATTCATTTTAATTTTATTTCTGTACTTAAAAATCGGCTTTCCACCCGAGATTGATAGTAATAGTATTTTTTTATGTCTTTTACTCCTAAGAATAAGGAAAAGAATCGCTATTCATTTATTTTGAAGTTTACTATTAAGAAAAAAATAAAATCGAAAAACTAGGTTTTTTTGAAATACTCGAAAACCGTTTGAGATAAATAGCTGAAAATTTGGCTGAATTATTTTTATTTCATGTCAAAATGATTCCCTAAGGGCAAATCGAAAAACCCGCGGGGGCGTAATTCTTAAATAAACTCGGCTATACCCTTTACACTATTATGGGATGTGAGATTCAGTTAGAACTTTCGTGCCGCAAGACGCTTGTCAAATCACTCACTTTTATGGCTTTTGCCTATAACGCTTTGCTGCATCTATGGTCTTTCTTTTATTCTTTCTTCGTGTATTATCTTTGTTATGAGCTCTACTGACTAACCTAGAGAAAAGAAGAAAAAAATGGAGAAACAAGCGAAATAAAAGTGAAATTAAAAAGAAAATCTAGTAATGTTAATTTATAAACACTTAAAATTTACAGTTTATTTTTAATTTCTGTACTACTATTGGTAACTTATATGTAGCTTAGATCAACTAATCTTTTGTACGAATAATCTGGCAATTTCCATAATTTTTTTTTCTTGTCTTTTCTATCCAAGACGAGCGATCATAAAGTGATTTTCACAACTCATTTTGATCAAGAGTAAACGTTACTCAGTGATTAATCCAGTAAATATTAGATGTAATTTATAACTTTTCATTCGACGATGCGAAATAGGTTAAGTCGCAGCACTTAACTCAGCGAGTTAGCATAAGAAAAGGGGATGATCTTTGAAAACATTTATGGAATACACGTTCAAAGCATCAAATTCGAAAATAAAACACGATTAAATACATAGAAAGGAAATGTATAATGCATGACAGATCGGCTTAGGTCGACGGGTAAAGAAAAATCTGGAAGATCGTATTTCCAAAAAACAGTCTTCCATCATAGTAGCCGTAAGTTTTCTAACATGAAAGAATAGAACTGGATTTATCCCGTATCTAGCCACAATGCTACACGAGCAACCCCGTCTATTCCACATATGTTGCACGCGACAAAAGTCTCCCGTCGAGAAAGTAAATGTGAATACGGGTTTTGTACATTCATTTTTGGTCGGTTAACAGTAACCTAAAATAAATGTTTTTAAGATCGTATCGCTTAGTGGATAAACACGGGCTATTTTAAAATTTTATTTACTCCTTAAATTTTTGTCACCTGTTACAACAAAGCAATAAGATAATAAATTTTGAAGAGTCAATCTTCTCCCATCTAGGAGCCTTAAAACGCAGAACTCTGAATTAAAATGTATAGAAAAATAAAACGGCTAATTAAATGTAAGCAAGAAAATGTTATAAAACGATAACTGTACTCATCTCCTGATATCTAGGTTTGAATAGTAACTAACACTAATAATAATTTAAATCACTCGCATTTTTCCCATTTCGAAATTTGAGCCCTTGAGAATTTTAAAATATTGAGGATTTCGCAGTTTTTCTATATTCGAATGAAAAAAATACGCGGATAAAAAAAAAAAAATCAACTCACTAGCTATTTTTTTTTTTTTTTTTTCCCTTACCATGAGCCGTGTATAACTGCATAGGTCATTACGGCATACGGTAATTACCAAAGTTTAAATAACTGGAGCGATTTGGTTTGTTCTAATGTATGCCAAGGTTTGGACGATCATTGCAGGAGTATTGGCGAGGATCTTTTGTAGAGAAAAATTAAGGTTGTATGATGAACGGGATGTTGTAAATTTAGTACACGCGGAAAGGATATGCTGAACTGAGGGATAACACGGTTGAGAGCAGAAAGGGCAGGTTCTGGGAGGCGAAGTCCTGTGAAACACGTAGTCGTGAGATAAGGATATGTGCCCAATTCTTAAGCGATTAATTATTATAAAGTCGCGCCGGGACATATTCTCCGGTGGCCACCAAGGCTCCGTTGATGTTTTTATTGTGCTTAAAAAGGTGTTTTGGGAGGCCCAGTGTGACCTCCATTCCTGCTTAGACTTATGTTGGAGTAGTCTTTTTATCGATGCTGGTTGGGCGGCATCTGGGCTCACCGGACAGTAAGTTGCTGCCCGTGCAGCCACGTCCACCCTTTCATTGCCAGGCACCCCAGTATGACCAGGAACCCATAAGTATGACACCTTGCAATTTTCTTTCGTGAGATCAACCATGATCTGTTGGATTTGACAAACCAGTGGGTCTTTTGGTTGCGAGGTGGGTATAGAATAGAGAGATGCTAATGAATCTGTAATTATGAGGACTTTCTGTGGGCGGGGGTTAGCTAGGTAGATATGCTGTAGGCAATACAAGATACCGTATAACTCAGCGTCGAGTATTGTGCACCAATCACCTAGTCGAAATGTTTGGACCGAGCCAAACGCTTCAAAAGAACACGCTGCTGCCGCCTGGAGTGATGCTGTATCCGCCTTTGCACCATCAGTATACGCTGGTATATAGTCGATATACCTATCGATAGTTTGCGTTGTTTTTTCGAGTGTATCTTGTAAGCTGTTTGTTTGAGCATAGGTAAGTAGGGATATATTTATGTCTACTTCTAGGTGGTCCCATGGTGCTATAAGATTAGTTGGGTGCATTATAGGAAATTTTATATTACTTTGGCGTAAGAATGCGAGGACTCCTGGTAATGGATCATTTGGGAAACACAAGGGAGGAGGATGGTTGGAAGGAGAGTGAAACTGGTTGCGTATATGATGAGTAAGGGCATCAAGTTGTGAATAGTAACTCCTGTAGAAGAAGAGAGGTGGGACACCAGACAAGGCACATATGCTAAGAGAAGGAGAAGTCCTGTGGACACCAAAAATTGTTCTGAGGGCAGTATGATGGATAGGATCTAAGGAATTTAGGACGGTTTGTTTGGCAGATGAGTACACCTGGCACCCATAGTTGATTCGGGATAAGATTAATGCTTTGTACATACTAAGAAGTAATTTCGGAGGGATATTGTATTTTTTATTGGATAAGTACTTTAAAATAGCCATGGACTTCAAACATCCTGTTCTCAAGTTAGCCACATGGGAACGCCATGATAATTTTGGGTCAAATAGAAGACCAAGGAATTTGACATTTGGTTTAAAAGGAATTGGTGAGTTATAAAGATTTAAGGATATGCCTGGGGTAATTTGACGCCCTCTAAAGAAATCTAGGCACACAGTTTTGGAGGAGGAGAAGGTCATGCCATTGTCATCGGACCAGGACTGTATTTTAAGGATCGTTTGTTGGAGTATGTTTTGGGCGTTAAGTGGAAGATTAGACGATAAGGATATGTTTAGGTCGTCGATGAACAGCCGGGCTGAAACGGGCGGTTTAATGCAGTCTGTTATATCATTTATGTAGAATATGAACAAGGTTGCGCTTAAGGCAGAGCCTTGTGGGATTCCATTCTCTGATGGAAAGATTTGTGATATCGACGAACCGATTCTCACATTAAATGTCCGGTTATACAAAAAACTTTGTATGTAATTTCCTATATTACCGGTTATACCGACAGACATTAGCTTCTTTAATAATCCATGTCGCCATACTCGATCGAAAGCTTTTTCAAGATCGAAAAAAATGGCATATAAGTGTTGTTGATTTTGGAAGCTTGTTAATATTTGCCTTTGGAGGCTTAGTAAATGATCGACTGCAGACCTTGCTGTACGCCCTCCGGCTTGGACCGAGGAAAGGATATTATTTTTCTCTAGGATAAAGAGAAGGCGTCTGTTTACCATTTTTTCTAGCACTTTGGAAATTACACTTAAGAGGGATATAGGTCTATAATTCGCTGGAAGTGTGGGACTTTTATTTGGTTTTAGGATAGGAATTATTGTGGCTAACTTCCAACAGTCTGGGATACTATCTGTTGTCCATATTTGATTATAAATGTGGAGTAAAAAGGTTTTTGCACTTATCGGAAGATACTTTAGCATAAATGGATGTATAGAATCGGGTCCGGGTGCACTATTGGGACAGTGGTATTTTAATTGGAAGTTAAGTTCTGACATTGTAAAGTTGCAATTATATGGATTTACAGAAATTGAATTAAAATTTATTGGTGTCCGTTCTTGTATGGATTTTTTACTTAAAAAGGCGGAGGAATAGGAACAGGAAGAGAACTCTGTATAGTAATGCTGAGCAAAAGAGTTAGCAATATCTTGCGGGTTGGATATTACTGTGCCGTTGCTGATGAGTGATGCAGGGATGGGATTAGAATTAACACCGTTTATACTTTTTATTTTTGCCCATACATTGTGGTTAGAAGAGGATTCGGAAATGGATGTTATAAAGGTACACCAGGATTCTTGCTTCTTTTTACGTATCAATATACGAGCAGAAGCTCGAAATTTTTTGAATGTGATGAGATCTGGCAAAGATTTTGTTGATTTGTATTTTCTTAATGCTCTTTTACGTTGGCGGATAGCGACTGCTATTTCATTGCACCACCATGGGACCCTTCGGGGACGGCAGCGAGATAAAGATTTAGGAATTGAAGCGTCAGCCGCCATAAATATAGCATTAGTAAGTGTGGTTATATTAGCTGTTATGTTTGATGAGGGTTGACTTGAAATAATAATTTTTTCAGTATAAGACTTCCAGTCCGCTTTGTGGAATTTATAACGAATCTTTTGAGGAGAGTATTGCATAGGCGGGGAAGAAATGGACTGGATAATGATTGGGAAGTGGTCACTTGAACAAGTGTCTTGGAGCACAGAGGAACATAGTTTTGGGAAAATGGATGGAGAAACAATTGCTAGATCTATGGTTGAAAATGTATTGTATGAAGCGCTGAGGTAAGTGTAGTCTGGTGGTGGAAGGATTACTAGGTCATTGTATAATATCAGTTTATTGATTATGGAGCCATGGCTGTTTGTTGATGGTGCACCCCACAGTGGGGAGTGAGCGTTGAAGTCTCCAAGTAGAATTACTGGAGCCGGAAACTGGACTAAGAGATTCTGTAGTTCCTTTAGGTCAATAGGGACATTTGGGGGAAGGTAGCAGTTACATATTGTTATAGGGGAAGAGGAAATGTGTTGCAGGTGTACGGACACTGCTACCGACTGTAGTGATGTGTTAACGTTGATGCGGTTTACTGGGACTGTCGTATAAATAAGGGTTGCTACGCCTCCACTTGCTCTACGACCTCCTTCGCTATCGTGACGGAAAATAACATAGTCTTTCATTGAGGGGTTGTTTGACTGTTTTAAGTGGGTCTCTTGTAGACACATCACTAATGGAAGGTGGTACGAAATTAGCTGTCGCAATTCAGCAAGTTGGTTGTAATAACCTCTGCAGTTCCACTGCATGATAGCTCTTTTGCTTGCCATTGTTATAGCTTAGTCGTATAAATTTTTTATCTGGGTGGTAACATGGACTTTTAGACTGAGTTTGGTTCACTCTGTTCGTCGGTTGAATAGTCTTCTAGGGAAGTCGACAGCCTATTAATAATACGCGTGCACCTATTTTTTATGCTTTTCCCATTTAGATATGGCTTTATTGTCATAATTGTATGTATCAGCCCCTCTTTATCCTCTGTGTAATCAGATGCAAAGTTAATGTAATCAGTATTATTGATGATATTGTTGATAAAGTTCTTAAACTCCTCATATCCCATGGTTAATGATGGTTGATTTTCTGTAATGAATGGTTTTGCACGTTCTAATATGCTTTCAAGGTCATTATGTAATTGCTTTTTTTGATTCACTTTAGTTCGGGTATTATGCTCCGTGTCGACTTGGTCTGTCTTACTCACATTACACTTAGGCTTACTACTCGTCTGAAGTTTTTCCATATGTTTTGTCTTAGGTTGGGATGCCTGTTCTGGTTGGTCTGTACTTCTATTAAAGAACGGTCTAAAATTTTTTATTTTTTTCTCTTGCAGTTTGACATATATATTTTTCAAAATCAGTTCCCTCAAAATTTTATATTTTTGGAGGTTTCGTATTTTCTCTGTATTCTCAACAAAAGTATGACAAATAATAAAAAAAAATTAATTTTTTATTCTGAAACGAACTGTGGAATTTTTTGTCTTATGATTATGCGTATATTGTCAAAATTTGGTCCTTTAAATTTTAAAATTTCAGAAGTTCCGCAATTTTTCTATAATCTAATGATGAAAATACTCAATTAAAAAAACAAAAACAAAAAAAAAAAAAAAAAAATAAAAAAACAAAAAAAAACAACTTTCTAGCTATTACAAAACTGGCTATGGCATGCTTCGCAGCTTTTTATAACGTAATACACAGACACACACATAAATACCGTATACTATAAATCTCGTACATCAACATTAATAACTGTATTTTGATTTAATTTTTAGACGTGTAAAAATTAATTACAGCATTTTATGAAGAAAAATTCTTTAAAATTATTGTTTCTTTTTTCGTTACAGTCGTAATGCATGCTATTAAATTAGGTGCAATTAAATGTAATGTTCTTCTTAATCGTCATGAAAGCTGATTTTAAAACTATCATTGTAGTTTTAAAATAAATCATATTAATACCTGACTCATCATTAATTTTTAACCCTTCGTTAACAATCTTTCCAAAAATATTATATTTTAGTCGAACATAATTTAAATAAGTTCACTAAAATAAAGCATGGTATACAATCCAATATCGAATAATATACAATTTTCATCGCTAACAGTGTTAAATCTTTTTTTATAAAGACAACAATTCCATGACACCGAAGGAAGCCCAACTGGGAAAGTAACTGATATCCAAATTTTTTAAAGCTAGTCCTTCTTTTACACTGGGGAAAAATATGTGCGTTTTGCCTACCAGTAGATGAATCATTCCAACGTGCCATATTTTGTTGATTACTGTGCTAATACAATTTTTAAAACTCTTTGCATCAACGAAACCATCGTATATTATACGCTAGTGTTATAAAACTGAGCAAAAATTCAATAATCAGAGTTTAGTAATTCTGACTAATCTGTAGAACCTGGATTCAGAAGTTAATGCCGAATTGAATACCGTAAGTCCATTGTATGAAGACCAGTAATTATTGAAGCTGTTGCGATTGATACTGTTCTATAGAATGAACCTACGCTGAGAAATATTTTTCTTTGTTTATTTATAACAGATATAATCGCCGATTTACTTAATTTTAATATATATACTTGCACCACAATTATAGATTGATTGCACGATATTTTTACTTAAACTGTTCTGTTGTTTTTTTTTTTCTATACCTAATACTCCTACTGTTTGGTTGAAGTTTCAATATAAAATACTCTATCAATTTTATCATTTAAATTCTAATTTATTATCTACAATAATTCTAAGATATTTAAAAAATTTTACAATAGATATTGTTTGGTAGCAAAGCAATTTATGTACTTTTTTCCCTAAAATTTAAACAAGGTATATTTGCCATTAACATCATGACAGATTTATCTATAGTAAACTTAAGCACGCAGTTGGAAAATATTTTACTAAATTCTCGATAAATTTATCTATACTGGATTATTAAGCGTTACTATTACACACAAATGATTTGTAAAACTAACTCAGTCAGAAATCACAATGTTGAGAAGACAGGAATAGAACACATTCCAAAATATTTTTTTTCAGTTATTGATACAATTTAACAGTGTGGTTGGTCTGTAGTCGTTACATCGCTAAGTCCTTATTTGTCTCGTGAAATTATCCAATCGTTACGGCAAAATACGAGAAATGAATAGTTTAAACATATTTGACGAATAACTAAGACAAAGAGCAGTCAAATAATGTGATCAAAATAACGTTGAAAAGAATATAAATGCGCTACTTCAAATCAACCTAAAATCATTTACTAATTAAAACTCTAAAGAACCGATATATTACTGAAAATATTTTTCAAAAATTAAAAGGGAATTTTTATTTCCTTATCCATTCCTGAAATATAACTTATTTCGTCAGATATTTTAAACTTGACTAAAGTATTAAAAGAACCTGAAAAGGTAGAAGCAACCAAAATAAGGAAGGTAAGATGTCTGTTATCGTTAGTATCATTAGACTAAGGATATTCGTTAAAGCCCTATAGAGGGGATCCATCGGATTCAATTTATTTTAAATCTTTCCTTAAAGTAAAAAAAAGACCACGAAAGTCGTTCCTAACCTATAATATTTTGTAATTTTCAGGTTAAAAGTAGGTTTTCTGATATTTGCCATTAGAATGTGAAAGCAGTAAACTGGACACGTAACGCAAACGACATACAGCCTAGGGTTACTTGGCATCCCTATATTTGAATTAATAATTGTTGGGCTTAAAACTTTCGGAGAAATTTTTGAAAAATTCAGAACTGAAAAGAAAAAAATAAAATGGTATTATTTCACACGAATTTATAGTTGCTTTTTTCCTCGTACATTATTACATCCAAAAAAGAAAACTGAGTGCAAATCCATATTCTATCCGAAAATAGCGCAAATCCAAATAACATATTTAAGTTTATGACAGATGAATAACAGAATTTTTAAGTTCTTAATAATTCCGATTGGGTTATCATACTTTATTAAAGAAAAATTCAAAAAAAAAAAAAATTGTGGGCTCTGTATACCCTTAACGTTAACATACATTATCGCAATACATAAAACAAAGCAAAAATTTACATTAAATAATCAATAATAAATTAAATACACTGATGAGGAAGCATGATCATCAACCAACAAAGACCCTACCCAAATATCAATAGTGAAATCGTTATTTTTTGTATCTTCACTGAAAAGGAATACACAACCGTTTCATAAACATTTCTCAAACAAATTAAACATACAATCGAGTCTAGATGGTAATTTTAGAATGTAGATAAATTTTTCGATTATCAGTTATTCTAGAATGCTATAAGAAATGCAAATTCCAAGTTCCTGTTTTTTTTTGTTTGTCTTTTTTCCGTATGCTGTTTACACTAGTTTGATTACCGAAATTTAATCGTAACATTTAAACCCTTTTTAATAATTAATTGAATCAGAAATTTCAAAAAAGTAGGCGGCAATAAATAATTCTAAGCCTTACTTAAAAGTTTAATAAATTTAAACGCTTTCTTATCAATTCCTCCAAACTTCAAAAAAATGGACGAGCTAAAACCAAATTTTTATTCAACCCACTCTTCGTGGTACACAAGAAAAGAAAAAAAATATTTGTACAACACATTGTATTAATTAAAAAAAAATAAAAATGTAGAAACATTTTAGATATGTTTGGGACTCAAGATTAACTAAATTCAGCCTAATTATGAGCATAATGTGTGTCAAAAAATTATAAAAATTAAAAACGATCCAATCTAAATTATAAACCTAATAACAATTTTTTTTTTTGTTTTTATCATTATACATGCGTTTAATTAAACTGATATTTACCGTACCAAAACCAATTAGGCCGGTTCCATTGATATCGAATAATTGAAATGCCGTTTTATACAAAGCATCTGGATCGCATAAATGTCCTTCAAATGCTTGAAATTCTGCAAACGAAATAAGTCTGAAACATAAAATACGATACATTTAGCTATCGATCTAATAGTTTCAGCCTCTGCTGGTACTTAACCACCTTAAAAACTAAACACTTAAGTTTCACAAGTAAAGGTCAATACTTTCAGGTAACGGATAGCTTACAGTTAATGTAACAACTAACTTCGTTTATTAATAAATAATAAATTTAAAAATGAAAATGCACGCACCGTTCGAAGAAACTTTTCTTTATTTTTTTTTACATTTTATATGTCTCATATAATAATGTTTGTAAAAATAAATTTTCGAATTCTATTTCAAATATAAAAACTAAACAAAAAATATAACGCTCCTTTATCACTGAGTAATCCTTTAGTGTAATCCAGTTATAACTTGTTTTTAAAAAAATAGTCGTTATCAAAATCTTAATTTACACGGTAACATAACAACTCGTTTATTACCAAATTACGTAATTCTTAGGAACTATTTTCCTTTTTTTTTTTTTTTTTTTTTTATTTTTATTAATGGTAATATGCACTTCTAAAAGAGATTTGACTACCTTCCCCCATTAATTAGAATTTTAAAATTATGTTTGGGTGTAAACTCCAAGCAGCTAATATATTAAATCGAAATATAAGCTCCTGTTTTTATTACACTATCTTAAAATGGTATTTAATATTACTTGGAAATTAAATATTCCGTCATCATATTAATTTAAATTTATGAAGAACAGCACTTCTGAACATACCAAATTTATAGTCGATAATTTAAATTTAAATAAACATACAAGATGCAATGTCATACTCATAGTGGTAAGTAGAACAAGTCCCATTCCCTTGACAGGGTGTTGAGATTGTGAAGTTAAAGTTCACAGTGTACTAAGCCCAACGACACTAATGAAAGTAGGAGGGCAAGTTCTTTTCTTTCGCCTACCTTAACTTTCCCGGAAGTAGGGCTTTTAGTTTACAGGTAGCACACAAAGGTGCCGCTGCAGGTAATTGGGCCTAGTAACAGCTTGTCCATCGGTCCGCCCACACATGGAGCTCCCATCCACTACCGCCGCAAACGTGCACTTTCCGTTCCCACGCGCGCTCCCATCGCTACCGTGCGTTATCAAAATTCGGAGCGCAAGTAATCTAGCAGGGTTCCAAAAATTAGCCCATCTGATCGCTCGCGTTGCTTTCTACCACCGTTACAAGTCTCTGCTTGTAATATATGTAGCGTAATTTAATTTAAATTTTTCCAGGATTGGAGGGGAGAAATTTTCGCAGAACACTACCCTTAGAACCCAAAATTTAAAGAAATATTCCAAGTCGCGTTTCGTTCTAGCATCTTGTTTTTTTTAATTTTTACTTTACAAGCCGTATAGAAAATAAAATATATTCGTCCACCAAGCAGCCACTTTTCTTTCCGCGCACCATCGATCGCTACCACATTTTTTCGAAATTCCGAGCATAAGTATTCTAGCAGGGTTCTAAAAACTATCTCACGCGATCGGCGTGCAGCCACACGCACACACGTTTCCACGCACGCTGCATACTTTAGTCACACAGGCGTATTATATAAGATTTTGCATCTAATAGGCGTAGCGTAATTTTTAATTTTAATTTGCTGAGGATGGGAGGCTTGAAATGTTGGCGGAGTGCTAAAAACGTTCGAATCTCGACCCTTAGAACATAAAATTTAAAGAAATTTTCTAACTCGCGTTCTGTTCTGGCATTTTTTTTTTTTAATTTTAATTTTTACTTTAGAAGACGTATAGAAAATATGTATTCGTCCACCATGCAGCCACTCTTATTCCCGCGTGTCCATCATTCGCTACCGTGATTTTTCAAAATTCGGGGGCGTAAGTATTCTAGCAGGGTTCCAAAAATTTTAGTCGTTCAGCCACACGCACTCCTGTTCTCGCACACGCTGCATACTCTCGTCACACAAGGGTACTATACAATTCTCTGCTTGATGTTGCACGAAAATATGCCCTTGAACCGTTCCTTCTTGCCAAATTTTGGTTGGGATAAATTTACATTTTAAAGTAATAATATGCATTTCAAACTTTTCACTAAAAAAAAGACAGAAAAAAAAAAGAGAAAAAAGGAGAGACAAAAGACAGAAAAAAAGAGAAAAAACGTAGGAAATTATTTTCTTTAACGTTAACGTAAATTTCTTATTATGATTGCTTTAATTGAGTTCTACTATTAAAAGGTGATTTACTGTTGAATTTTTTAAAGAGCTAATAAAAAATTAAGATTCAAAAAACACTTGCAGTTCACTTGTTCGCTTGTCTTCAAAAAAAAAAAAAAAAATGAATTTCCTATTTAAAATTTTTTTTAGGAGCATAAACCAGCTGAAAGTAAGATCCAAAAATTAATTCCCTTCCATTATTTATAGGGCGAGCAAACTGATTATTTATAAAAGCCCTATAAAAGCTATTCCATTTAATCCGACAATAGATAAATTACTCTTAATAAGTGCCGCTGATTTAAACTAAATACTCTTCTTAGAACTAATACCGAATGTAAGAATAAATTGTTTAATTTTCGTACATCCATTTTTCTCATATATTTATCATCCGTTAATATTTATTTGCAATTTATAAATCGGTAAGTTAATTTATACATTCGTGAAAATAAAAACCAACTAGTCTGATGTTTCATTTTTACGGTATGGTCACGTTATTTTTATAACTTTAATATGATGATTGAATTTTGCTCGTAACATCTATTTAAATGTATATTAATTATGTTATAAAGTGCGTTCTAACAAGTTTTATTAACCAGTGGCGGATCCACGGGTTAGGAAATAGAGAACACCCCCCCCCCAAAGAACCAAAGCATCTACGTAAAAATTTGTTGTAACAGAGAAACTTAATTTATACTATAAACGATTTTTATAAATGTTACCTATGGATTTAATTATAACTAATGTTTAATACTATTTTCTAGTAAAACTATTAATGTTACGTTTTTATTTTATTTTAAACCCAACTGTCATCGATCTATTGCCTTTCTTATTTATTTTTAATTTTTATTTTGTAATTTAAATGAAAATAGTTCAATGAGAAATATATATATATATATATATATTTTGTATTTGCTCACGAGCAAAGAATTCAAATCGGATTACTAACAAAAGTAAAAAAGAAGTAAAGTCTAATAAAAATACTATCTTTCTTACTATTTAAGTTCTAAACTACCATTTTAGCTAGAATTTTTTTATTTTTTACCTAAAAATAAAAAAAAAAATTAATTAAATTGTAATACTTATATATTTTTAAAACATTTTTAAATTTCTAAAGAGATCGTTGTTTGATTTTACTGCTTACCGTAGAAGATATTGCGTAATTATATAACCCCCCCCCATAATATCTCTATGGATCCGCCCCTGTATTAACATAATGAATCTCGTGAACCCGTCTTTCTTCGAATCGAAACTTCAAGGTATTCAGCGATCAAACAATCAAGGTCAAGAGCATTCGAGCGAATATTTTATGCAAAACGTCGTCGTAAAATTATGTACTATGCCCGGATCCCATAGCGCTTGAATTTGCACATATTTTAATCTTAAACTCATAATCGTCAGCCTCGTGATAAAATTGACTTAGTAAAATAATTTTTTTGGAATCCATCAACTATGAACGTAAGTGTAATTTTAATACTTTTTCAATGTGCAGCAGCGGGATATGAACAAAATACCGCCGCCTAAACAACTACGCTTCGGTAGCTGGCTTAAACTAGTTTTTTTTGCTTTACCGAATGAAAAAAATATAATATTGTTCTTCGTTTATTTGGAGCTAATAACGATTTTGTTGTAAGACCGTTTTACAATGACACAACGGAAAAATAAATAATTAAATAAAAAGATTCATTAGCAACGTTCTGCGTAACTCTGACATGGTTTTATAGTCCGGCTTAGAATCATAAATTAATTTAAACACAAAAAATACATATAAATAAGGTAGAGGTACCAGTAATTGACAGTGTACCAGTGATTGACACTTTTTTTTTTGAAAGCCAAAAATAAGATTTATGTACGATAAATGGTCACACTGCCAAAGCTATCTGATAAAGGATACATCTGTTAATAACAATTTAATTTAGTTGATCGAATAAAAATCACGTGGTAGGTGGTGAATTGTGTTTCATTTGCAAGAGTTGAAAAGTGCACCTAATTTGTCTAGTTTCTAAAAAAATTCTTAAGAAAAGTAAGTTTGGTTTTTCAATATTATTTTCTCAACTCTTTATGATAATTGTGTTCGAATATAGACTAATTGATAGAGAACATCCTAATGTATCGATTTGTGTATTGGTTGGATGAAATGTGACAGTAGTAGCCATTTTTATTGATGTGTCAAATACTGGTCTGAAAAATATACCAACCTTCCAGTTGATTGACAATATGTCAATCATTGGTTTTATTAAAAAAATTGAAAGCATCTAATGATTGACAGTCGTGATTTATATACTTTTATTGTTGTGAATTACAATTAGATGCCAAAGAAACCAGCCCAGCCTTACGATGAAAGCAGGATGGAGAAAGCTTTGTTCGATATGGCTAAGGGTATGAAGGCTTATACTGCTGCCAAAAAACATAATGTGCCTCGAACTACATTAAAATATAAGTTTGAGAACAAGGGTAAGTTATATTTGGATTAGTGAAGTTTACTGAAGATACTTACTGAGTCAATATAGAATGAATAAGAAATAAATAAGGTGTTTTAATTTTTTTAAAGAAAAGTACTGTATGGAGCCAGATCTTTATATTTCATTTGAATTTGAAGATAGGTTGAAAAATTGGATTTTTGAGATACATAAATCCGGATTTCGAATAGGAAAAGAACAACTCTCACCAGTATCTTAAAGAATTGAACGAGCCATCAAAATTTAAAGAGAATCAACCAGGAGAGAAGTGGTATAAGCTATGGAGGAAACATCACCCAGATATTACATTACGAACTTCGCAACGTTTGACAGAAAGTCGAGGCAGTATTACAGAAAATAATATACGAGACTGGTTTCAAGACATGAAAAAATATTTGAACAAAAATAAATTGTTGTCAGTTTTTGAAGATCCGCGAAGAATTTTTAATTGCGGCATTATATCTGGCTCTAAATGAGGGGAAAACATTTGCTAGCCGTGGTGATAAAACTATATATCGTCGGTCCAAAAATTCCGAAAAAGACAATTTAACTGTAATGCTAATGGAGAGTTAGCTCCCCCAATGGTTGTCTTTCGTTACGAACGAATTCCAAAGAATGTAGCTGAATCAGTTCTAAATTCATGGGGAGTGGGACGCTTGGAAAATGGTTGGATGACGAGTTCCGTATTTTTTGAATACGTTGCGAATATATTCGAGCCATGGCTAAAGCAACAACATATTTCTAGACCAGTATTATTATTTTTAGACGGACACGTTTCGCATTTGACATTACAACTTTCTGAATTTTGCAGCCAACAAAAAAATTTAAGTTCTTGCCTTATATCCAAATGCAACTCACATAATGCAGCCTTTGGATGTTTCAGTTTTTCGCTCATTTAAACAACGTTGGAAGAATACTGTACGGTCTTTTAGAATAAATAATAATGGTGCGAGCTTGACTAATGCAACTGTTTGCCCATTGATAAAAGCAGTACTTGACACATTGCCGAAGGAAATTTTCATAAATGGGTTCAGAACGTGTGGGTTGTCCATTTGATGTGGATCAGATTGATTTTTCCAAATTTGATCTATCACATCATTCATTTACGAAGAAACAAAATTTGAGCACCTTGAATGATAGTTTTTTCGATAATACGACCAATACGAGTACAATGCCGGTAATATTCCTTGAACTTTTGGAGGAACGTATTGCACCTAATGTAATACAACTGTTTAATAAAATTTTTCATGGTGAGGAGGAAGAAACAGTATTAGAAGAAGATAAACTTACATCGCTCTTCAAGCTGTGGAAAGATGCTAAATGTGAAGCAAATCCACAAGTCGTACAAAATGATGAAGCCGTCTCGATTTTACTTGATGCAGATCTAAATTTATGTGAAAATACGACTAATGATAATTCATTCTTAGCAAACTCTAAAACAATGATAATGTCAACGCCTTCAACTTCAGGTATTCAAAATATTTCTCGTCACGATCCACTTGTTACTCCACCATCAATTTCTATTAATGAGCTCATATGCACGGATTTTATTGATCGTGTTGCACCGATTACACCATGCTCAACTGCAAATCCTCTGCAAGAATCTTCTGGAGAACAAATACTAAGGGAGAAGTATAAACCACCAGACAATCAAGTTCCAAGTCCTTTCAAAAAAGCATTTTTCTATCAGATGCCAAATTATGCTGGCCTATCTAAAAAACGAAAACGGGAAACTTTTCCCAAAGCTATAACATCACAAGCCTGGCAAGACTATAATCGTAAGAAATAACAAAAAAAAGCCGAAGAGGCAAAAAAAAAGGAAGAACGTGCTGAAAAAACAAAACTCAAATCATTGAGCAAACTCAAGAAGAAAAAACAGCCTATTGCCAATGAGGAAAAAAATGATGAGCCTAATCGTGAACTCATTAGTGATGAAAGTGACGGCGAAACCTTTTCTGATTTGGAAATTTCAGAAGACAATGAAACTGGCCAGGAAGAGGTTATAGTTGGTAATTTTGTACTCGTGGAATTGAAAATTGTCGCAAAAAAAAATATATATTACGTAGGAAAAGTGACACAAATAAAAGATGACAAATATTTCATTAACTTTTTACGAAAATCTGAAAAACAGCATGATACTTTTTTTTACCCAAATGTAAAAGACAAAATGTGGGTGAAAAAAAATATGATTAAAATGAATTTGAAAGACTCTCTAACTAAAGAGACAAAACGTGGTCGCGAGAGAATAAAATTTGAAATTAGTTTAAGTAGTTTAAATTTAAATAGAAGTTAATTTTGTACTGATTTTTTTTTAAATAAATTTTGAACTAAACCTTAAAATACCTTATTCATTATTTACCACTGCAATTATATATCTTATACATCACCAATACTTAAAGATATGTCATCTTCTATTTAATTTTTAACGATTTATCAAAAATTATTCAAAAAATGAGAAAATTTTATTATGTCAATCACTGGGCGTCAATCACTGGAACGTCAGCTTTGTGATATGTCAATCACTGGTACTTTTTACAATTCTCACTTTGAAGTTATCTTGTCGAGGTTGTAATTGAAATGCAAAGTAAAACTAAAAATGAAAATATTAAGTAAACATTCCTTAATCATTATCTATGAGAAAGAAATCGATAGCTAAAAACAGAGAGTTATTATTCGCTATTAAAAGGGGGAAAATGCTTAAGGTGTCAATTACTGGTACCTCTACCTTACCGACATGTTTCGGAATTACATACTCGATCATAATCGTGGTAATAATGATTAAAGTTAACTTAAAAATTATACAAATAACAAATATTAAAACGATTATAACGCTTATTTAAAAAAACGATATATCGATATGTTAAAAAATGTTTAATTTTGAATTTTAAATAGAGGCTTATTGGTAAAAATCGGATTGTTAATAAAATTATTTTTGAATTTATTAGTGAGGTATTGTTCAGCGAGATATAGTAAATTTTTATCCATTATACATTTTAAAATTTCTAAAACAGCATCAATATGTAATGATAATTTATGCTTGTTTATAATTATTATGATCAGCGACAGGCGACTTCTGTATATGTCCATTTGCGGTTACATGTTCATTGTAATGTATACGAAAGGTTCGACACGTTTATCCAATGTATATTTTATTACATGTGTTACACTTTATTTTATATATACCGGATTTATTATATTTGCCATTATTGTGAACTTACTAAGGTTAATTAAATTGCTATACAAATTATTTTTTGTTATGTACGATGTTGCGTGTTTTACACTATTCGAGCTCATTAGATATGCTCATAAAGAATATTGGGAGACTACATGGGCAAATCCATTTTGCGCGCAACAGTACAAAAGAATTCAACCTAATATTCCTGACGTTCCTTGGTTCAACCACATTACGACTGTTTCGATGAGCACTAGATCGTACATTGTTACCTTATGTCTCCTCCGGCTGGGGGTAAACCGTCTCCCCGCTTCTTTGTACAACATGGGTTTAATCTCTTCTCCCTATTGCCAACATCCACTAGACTCGGACAAAGTGGCGGACGCTGACCACCTCATCTTCGAATGCAATTTTCACACGGCGCAAAGAATTATTTTGTATAACTCTATAATAAATTTCCAGATCCCTCTGCCATGTAGTATCAATTCTCTCCTGGCCACCGGGAGTGCTGCAGTATACAAGTTATTATATAATTATATAGTACAATGTAATATTAATGTATAGCGTTAATTAGTTAATTAATTATATTACATTGTCGACGGGTTGAATTTTCGACGCCCAAAAAAAAAAAAAAAAAAAAAACGTTGATAATACGGGGACACTCGAATTCCGCACCAGACCCGAAATAGCCCACCCGCTGACAACTCGAATTGCGCACAGCCTTTAAAAAAAATACTCTGATTTTATAAAATCGATGAAGGAATAAAATGAGTAAAAGTCGCTCTTTCAGTGACTTCCAAAATGTGTTATCGTAATGAAACGTTTACTATTTGGAATAATAACCGAACTACATTTCAGTCGATTAAAAAAGACTTTAACGTTTGCGAAAAATAGGCTACTATCCCGTTAGCAGTACGATTGTTATTCGAAATATTTTTTACAATCTAGAAACGTACACATATTTAAAGAAATGTTGCATAAAATAGAATAATTTTTGCACGAATATGATATAAAATAACGTAAATTACGATAATTTCTAACTGAATATGTAGAATTTTCAGCGCACGGCATATTATGTTTCATGAAGCTTCTATTTCACATTAATACAAAATACGTTCATATCAACTGATTTTAATGTACATAAAATATAAATGTGACCATGTAAAACTTTCCAGTTTGACAAATTAAATATGTTGTTATAATATAGTTACTTACGAGTTTGAGGGAACCGAGTTTCGGGAAAGTTTCAGTTCAGATTTTATTTTATCCATTAATCAGTGTTCAATCTCAGTTATAAATTGTCATTTGAATTAAAACCAAATTTGTTAAAAATCGTAATTTTTTCATTTAGTGTACCAATACATAGTATTCTAATTAAATTTTAAATGACAACGCAAAAATTTACCATTAAAATAAAATCCTATTTAAAACAATTTAATTAAAACTTACAATGATAATAATTACGCAAATAAATAGTGTTAGTACTACTACCTTTTTTCTTTAAATGTTAGTTGGATTTAACAAGATAATTTTCCTTCGTCAAGTTTTTATAATTTGTAGTTTATTGTAAATTAAATAGTTTCTACTCTAGATAATAGATATTTTTGCGCACATTTGGTTGGTATTAATGTATTTTGTTAGATAAATGATAAAGAAGCAGAAGTTTAAACTCAAATTTAGGTTATGAGAATAAAAAAGTAATTCTTAGAAGCAACACTGAAATATGATTTCATTACTTCTGTGTAATGTTTTCCATTAATACAGAACATGCTCGGGAAAAATTTTTTTTTTGAACTTTTAAGTTTCCAGCACCCTCCGGTAATTTAAATTTAAAGCTAAAATATCGTTATATTTTTCTTTCCAAAGTATCCGTTTATATATTTTCGAAAACTACATTCGTTTACCGTTTTTAGATGCAAATGGGGTTTAAATTAAGTGCTTATTGGAAATGTTTATTGCGATGCAAAGTTTTTGTTGTTTATTGTATATTTTAAATTTCAGGAATAATATCGGTTGGTGATTCATGCATTTTGAAGTAATTTTTAGATAATTTTAAATTTGTCATATTACATATTCTTAACTCGTTGAGCGACTTTTAGCGCTCAGAGGTCAGAAGAGTTGTTCAAACGTTAGCATTTTCTGAAAGAGCATTTAATACTATTTTTGTATATAGCTTTACATTTTAACGTGTAAGCGTCATAATTTTTCCTCATCAAAAACCATCAAAAATTATCATCCGGCTTATAATAAGTACATAACAGTAATTCGACACTGTTTAAATTACTGCTCTATTTTTAATCATAGAAATAAAATGATGTTTCAAAATTGTTATTTTACAGGCGCTTTGTAGAATTCAAACTGTTCTAGAAATATTTATCCCCATGATAAAACTGTTAACACTGATAATTTCTTAACATTAATGGTAACACGAAATTAACATTAACGTATATATGAAAGTGAAATATTTTATTAAAAATAATAACTTCCAAATAAGGAAAAATTTTAGCTGCCGCTATGTCAAGAGGTAGTATACACGTTTAATCATAAATATAATTCTTTTGAAACTAGAAAGAAAAAAGATCACAAATGTAGACAATTAGGAGTAAGCTAAATTACTGAAAGTTGAGCTAACTGGTAAATTGCAAAAGCCGGAATCAATTTTTAATGATTAAAACATAAATATATCACAGTTATTTATCGGAACTACTTGTTTTAAAAAAAAAAATGGAATTAGAAGTTTAAACAATTACGTATATTTAAAATTAATCTGGCGTATTCTCAAATATTTGTTAATAAACCGTTATACAGGAATGATTTTTAATACATAGACAGGTGTAGAGTATTTTTCATTAGTAGATTAAAAATTAATTGTCAAAAATACGATACGTAAAAATGTTGAAAGTTATCGAACATTAAAAATATAGTACGATCAAGCGCCATCAGTTTTGGAAACCCTTAGTCCAGCGAACAGCGATTATGGTCCGAGCGTCGTTTTCGTTTGTTTTTTTATATTTCATACCTGCAAACTTCCGGTGCGCAATTCGAGTGTGGCCGATATTACTGCTTGCCCTTTCGTATACGTTACAATAGACATGTAGCTGCAATTAGACACAGACATACAATAACATCGTATTCCGAATGTAACGCATTCTGCTTTAGTTGCAGAGAAGATTAAGTTTTACGTTTCTGCCCATTTTACTAGTTCATTGGTGGTGTTATATTGACGTGTTGTTTCAATGGTTTTTCGTTATATATTGTTAGGTAAATTATTTCCGATCATCAGCAAAGATACTATGTTGAACCGACGATTTGATTTTTTGGATATTTCGTTGATTTTCCCTTAAAATGAAAATAAATCAATGAAAGGCTCCTTAAACTATTTTTCAACTCGATACTTCGTTGCAATCTGGATGTTTTCGTATATCAAAAGAAGTAATTTATTCGTTAAATTTTTAATTTTGACTCGACAATATCGTTGATGATTTCATAAAAAATCGCATTCTCGAGTTACGTAAAAATAATAATTAGAAAAAAAACCTACAAATTTCTGTTACAATAGACAGATATACCGATGTGTACATAAACACCGGATTCACGTAATCACACAGAGTTCCTGAAACATTAATATTTACCAAAATGTTACGCAATAATAACGATTATTATCTGGCTTAACTTCCGGTCATTTGGTTAATTTATTTTTATCAACTATTTTGTAAATTTTCCAACCAATAAATAACGTTTTTTGAGCTTTTTTAAACAATAATTTTCTAAAACTGAGTTAAAAATTAAAAAATTTAATCCGTTCGGACACGCTGAGCAGGGAAAAAAATTATTAATCGGATAGCAACAAGAAAAATACTAGAAATGCTCTAAATCTCAGAAAACATTTAATACAACGATATTTGTAGGTATAAAACGAAATAGACACAAACATACAGAAATTATTTAAAAATTATGAAGCACAATTAGTACACCGACTAGCACGATCCGAAAATAGTCGATGTTCATTTATTTCATAATTTTTAATAGTATCTTTATTTCATTTTATAATTAATATTCACATTGGACGTCGTGGAAAGTTACATAGATATTGAATAACGTTTGATTAAATTTAGCGGAAATGACTTGACTTATTAAAATTGGAAAATTTTCCAATATTAGCCGGGATTCCACAAGGTACCGTACTCGGATCTATTTTACGCAAAATTTATGTTTTGAAGTTACCAACCTATGTTAAAACATCAGTTTTTAAAAGAATGTCTCTTAACATAAGAGAAACTTGAGTTTTTCAATGAAAATATTACCAAAAAGATTAAAAAGGAAGTACCTATGTGAGAATAGTATATTTAGGGGTGGATCGTATTCAAACAAGGTCAAAATAATCCAAGATACCTGGTCTGTTCAGAAAAAGACCGAACTTTTTAAATTGCGTCCGAACGGTGTAAAATTTAAATTCGCGCGTCATGCTACACGTGACGACATTCTTTCGAAACAAAATGAGGCGCTTACCGCACTACGATAGTTTGATCAGTTGGCGAATGGAGCGATCAAGTGAACACGTGCAGTCGTGAGAAAGCGGAAAAGAAGGACTTTGTGGAGCAACGTTGCAACATTAAATTTTGCTTTGACATCGGCAAATATTTTTCTGAAATATTGGAATTTCATCGGCAACCCCATAAAAGGAGAACAGTATGTTACGAGCGGTTTACGCGTTTCAAATCGGGCAGATCATCAACCGACGAAAATTCAAGATCAGGACGATCCTCGACGTCTACAAATTATGAAAACACTGATGTCGTTCGATCTGTGATTCATGAAAATCGTCGTTTAATTGTGCGGGAGGTTGCAGAAAAAGTCGGGATCAGCATTGGGTCGTGTCACGAAATTTTGACAGAAAAACTTGGCACGCATCGCGTCTCAGCAAAAATCATGATAACGCGCCAAGTTACTCGTCCCTGCTTGTTGGCCGATTTTTGACCAATAATGGAACAGCCGTACTTCCCCATCCTCCATACTCTCCAGATATGGCTCCAGCAGACTTTTTCCTATTTCGGAAACTGAAATCCACCTTGAAAGACGTCGTTTTCGAAGTACAGGAGAAATTCAAAAAAAATCTCAAGCACAGCTACGAGACATCATACCAAACGAGCATACGGACAGTGGAAAAAACGATCGGACCGGTACATAGCAAGCAAGGGAGAGTACTTTGAAGGAGACAAACATGTATAAAATTGTAAGTATCGCAAAAAAGATTTTATGACGAAAGTTCGGTCATTTTTTGAACAGCCCACGTATTCTGGATGACAATAACCTTTCTATCTTCAATCCCAAAGAACACACTCATTTCAATCCTTCTCACAACTCCTGGTCAACTCCTATTTGGAACTTCTAACCTGAACCATCTAATTCACGCATTTCATCACTCGATATGCCAGCGAGCGATCGTGTACCCTGATTAATTAACCTCAATATAAATTCTTCAATCGGGGATACACCGAACAGATGGAACTTTAAGCATGCAAACTAGAAACTATTTCAATAACTGTGTTCAAGAATGCCAGATTTCGACCTCATCAGTCATCAATCACATGCTTGATTACGCTTCTCAGTCTATACCAAACTAAAATACTTCCCGCAAGAAAACCGTTCCATGGCGGACAAAAGACTGCAGAGTTGCAATTCGTAATCGGAGAAGAGCCTTAAAAACTTTGAAAATCCTTCCAACTCAATTTAACCTACTTAACTATCGAAAACTGAGAGCCATAGCTAAACGTACTATTAAGCAAGCAAAAAGAGACTCATGGAGAAAATACATATCTCATATCAACTCCACCGATTCTAGCTGTCTTAAATCTGGCCAGTAATTCGAAGAATAGAATCAAAAAAATGCAGCTCCTCTCCTAAAAGCGTTCTCATCAACAATGCAATCAATACTGATCCTAGGGGCGTTTCAAGTATTTTTCTTCCCGATTCGTTTACTTAATTTCTTTTTATTGTAATTTTGCCGTTCTTTTTTTCGTGAACAGTACTCCCCGCATTATGTGCTTAAACTGTGCATACTACTTTTGTCTCCTCTCCTCTTTGCCGTTCATTACGCAGTAAATTGAAAAGGACAAAAATCGTATTTTCTAACCTTCGGAGTGCACATCAGAGCATAGTAGTTCAATACATACGTAATTACATTTTGTCGATATGACAGCCACGTATTTTTATCTTGCACAAGGGTTTCGTTTTCATTCGTACGTCATGCAAAACCGTACTCTGTGTAGAAATATGATATCCCTCATTTCAGCCTTCGCGTCACTTTTATGGAGCAAAGAAAAACTATTTTTGCACGTAAATAAACTACAACATTTCTCACTGTTCCACTCTATTTACGTTTTTTTTTTTTTTAATATACTTTTTCTATACATAAATTATTATAATTATTATTATTTTAGACCGTCAAATGAAACTGTAACCTAGTGCAAGCTATTTCTATACTTTTAATGAGCGCAGCAGTAAGATTCGAACCGAATTCCACACGAAAAAAGCATCGCTGCCTAACCAATTAGCTGACTTCTATTTTAAAAGCTGAAACATAATTTAAACATAAAGATCCTTTTCTATCTCCCTGTATCAGTTACTTTGGAAAAAAGTGGGAACATTTTTATTAAACGTTCAAAGCTTTCGTACCACAACTATCGTCAGAAATAACTTTTTCTTAATTAAATCGTTTTTTTTTCTTTCTTTTTTTGTAAATCTTGGCAAAAAATATTACATCTACGTAAGAGTGAACCTTTCAATTTCTACTCGCACGTGGAACATAATTTGATACAAACTAAAGCGTTGCAATAACAAGGTTATACGCAGAATAATTACAATAAAAATAACCGGTTTAAACGACCAACAAAAAATAAAAATAAATAATCTGCAAAATTTAATTCACTTTTAAATGATAAACTGTAACAGAAATATTCGAAGCAATTGAATTTTGTTGTTATATAATCATACAGCCCGTCGTGAGAAACGATACATTTCCGAAATAATGGCATACTGTTACGTAAACGAGGAGATAAGCTAACGAACAAAAAAGCCGCTATTTTTCGGATAACATTGTAATCTCGCTGCAATAAGACCGACGGAAACAGCGCGATAATTTATATGCATGCAAATTTTAAGGGCAAAACGCAGTGAAAATTATTAGAAAATAAATTTCTAAACGGGAATTACTTTTTCAATAGATCGCGATCATTTAAAACGTGATTAACATGATTTAACAAAATGCAGATTTACATCGCTAAATATGTTATTTATTTTGTAATGTTCGCGTATTTTCAAAACTTCGATACTTCTATGCAAATGCAGAATTATCATTTTCAATTCAATCTATTTAAAAAATCGTAAGTAACAGTTCTCTTTGTGCGTCCAGCCGCTTATCGTTAGAACGATAAAAATGTGCCATCGTAAGCAAGATAATATTTTTCCTCAATTCAGTGGATTTTATATTTATTCTATATCATAATGGCTACTCAAATGTAATTTTTAAATTCCGAGTTTATTCCCGATTTTCCCGGTCCAAAAACTGTCGATTTTCTGATTACTAGAATGGAATATTTTCGTTACTACTGATAATATTTGATTGCCGCAACATATTATATATAAATAAAATAGAACTTTGTAATTTACTTATTACCGAGTAAAGTACATTAAAAAATGCATTCATTTTTCGCTTGATTTTTTTTTTTTTTTTTTTTTTTTTTATCAAAACTACCGCGATTGGGCTGTTTTTACTTTCTTTGCAACATATTACGAATGATAATAAAAATAATATGGCGTGCATCATCATTATCGAATGACTATTAACATTTGATTCCATCGTTTTTTGTATCATGAAATATTTTGGGATATCGAGGTAATAGATTAATGCGATAGCAACGTTTATTAGGTAAAAGTAGTAAACTTCATAATTCTAAATGTGTCTTATTCGAACTGACTACAACGCTTGCAGCCGTCTTCTAAAATTTCAACATTAGTATAATTCTCAGTATTAATTACAACGTAATTCTTAGGCCGGCCCCCATCAGAAAAAATGTCCCAATTTTATTTAGTTTGTTATATTTTAATTTTTAACGACTTCCAAAAAGGAGTAGGGTACACGTTCGTCACTTATGTTTTTTTTTTTTTTTTATATTTGTTCGCGCATAACTCATATAGACCGATTTTACTGATTCTTTGTCCATTAGAAAGAGTACCATTCAACTTAGGTATCATGCGAATAATGATGAAAATCGGTGAACATAAATTGAGTATTCGTCAAAAAGCGTGAAACAATGTAGTCCTTTTGGATAATTTTTTTTTTCTTATTATTTTTTATTAGTATAACAAAGGCGGCCGACTTAAACTGCTATCAATTTGCAAAATTACCGTGGAAATGTAACTTCGTTATCGACTTCCAAATAAAATTTTACCTTTTTTATTATATAAAATCGAGACATTATTTCGTCATAACATCTAATGGGGGCCGGCCTAAGAATTTTACGTTTTAAATTTTGATCATTTTATACAAAGTATAGAAGAGAAAGAGACAGAAATGTAAGCAAGAAGGGTCAAAGGGCAGAGCCCCTTGCGAGGCCAAAGTAACCGAGTATATATATATATATATATATATATATATATATATATAATATATTGTATATTTTAATTTGATAATTATTCTAAAGACATTACGAGTGACGTAAATCGTAAAAAAATACAATGGGACACGATCGTAACGCTTTTTTTGCTTTTTTTTTTTCGTTATTGTGGGCCATCTGTATGTTAAACTGTGTAAGTTTCTACGTCAAATTTTTATCGCACTGTACATATACATACTAAATAATTCAAAATTGTTTTACATATTTATTAAAACTCTAACGAAAATTCTATTTCTTCGAAACTCTTAGCCGTCCTCGCTAAAAATTTGCTTCACTCCTTTGTAATTTGAAGCAAATTAACCCGAAATAATTTTAATAATTTAATGTCTTTTTTTTTTGATACCTCGTTCAAAATGTTATGTATCAATAATTTCACGTTATTGAAAAAAACGTTCACAAAGTTTGCCCTCCACTATCGGCCGCCACTTTCTGCAGAAAAACCGTAATTAACGATAAGTGCACATCACCTAGCACCTAAAAAGGGGGAATAACACAAAACTTTACAACTATTCATAAGGACTTTTGAATTGAGGAGAAGGAAGCTTGTGCCTTTAAAATGAAAACTACAGTTGCAAGCAACAAGCACATTTTATAAAACCAATATATTAACTTTTTATGCGTCGTAAGTACTAATAAAACGTAAAAAAAAAAACATTTGTCGCTAGAGTTACGGTTAAAGAAACGTTTTTCTCGCGCGGCTACTAAAACTTTATTCTCAAACTGCTAAAAATAAGTCTGAAATAACATCAGCTATCAAAAACGTCAACCCGTCTAGACCAAAACTGGGAAGTTGAACGATACAATTAAAATTTTTTAAACCACCGTCAGGGCAGACTAGAAGAAAAGTCAATCTTTGCTAAACATTTAATTTTAAAAAACATGAGATTTATAACGGCACACCTAAAGACTTGAAAATAGTAAAAATAATTAAAGATCATAGAAATACAGATTTCGCTGAAAATTATTGTATTTATAAAAACTTGAATAATATCATTAACAACTTATCGAGCCAAAAGCTATCATTTAAAATTTAGTAACTGCTATTATTTATTCAATTTTCAGTTTACATGTTTTAATTAATAATTTTTAAGTTCATTTTTATTTTTTTATTTACTTGTTTCCTTGATCTTGATATTTATATTGATTATATATATATATTAATTTTAAATTTGCGACTGTCGATCTTGCTGCATTATAATAATGGTTTTGATTCTTATGTTTGTATTACACCATGAATATGGATAATTTCCGCAGCTAGACTATGGTTATAAAACTTTAATTATATTGAGTTGTAAAGTTTGCGTCGATTGTTTAAGCTAATGTTACACAATAAATATGTTCTTCTGTCACATTATAATTGGGTAAGTAAAATCAATGGGAAAAGATGCGATAGAACAGTTAAATAATGAAAAATGAAACCCCGGTTTCATTATTACTGTGATACAATGGAATGAAACTTTTATATCAGCTCCCGATTGAAGGTGCACCGTCAGTTGTGTTGCTACTTTTGTTATTAATCATGGACTTGCTCGTATATCAACTGACGGCGATTTTGCTAAATCTACAAATAATTAGACGTATATTTTTAAATTAGTTCGTCGCACAGAAAATGTAAAATACAAAAACATCGTTAAATGACAATTTAATGTGTAAGGGAAACTGTGAAAACAACGCACGTGATGATCAACGTACAATAAAAATTACATTTGTTTAATTTCCGGCACAAAACATCATGCACAGGTATTGTAGAAATTTACTCGACTAAAGGATAAATCGTTTTTTTACCGCTCCTCTTCGATTACAAAATCAACCAGCTCTGTCATTTTTTATTGATAAACCTAAAGACTAAGCACTGATTGTGTAAAGTAGTAAATGAAAATATCATTTTTAAAAAAAATAGAGTTACCTTAGACTAAAGAAACAAGCATAAACGATAAAAGATGATTAGTGTTCATTAGCGGTAGCGAGTACATCTACACAACATTATGTAAATTGTGGCGGTTGACTGAACACCGAATTACTCGGTGTTCGGTGAACTGGTGACAAGTTGACACTTCTAATTAGAAACACGCTCTTTAGTCTTTTGTTCGCAATCGTTTCTAAAAAAATCAGCGGTCATTTTATTAACATATATTTCTGCTTAATAAATGATATTCCTTTCACAACAGTGAGTACGTAACACGACGTTGTTACTAATTTTTAGTAATCACTACCTTTAGATTTCTTTTAAGATGAAGTTCTCCGCAATATAGCTATCAAATTAAAAACTTAGACTGAAATAGTTCAAAAACCGGCTGATGACTGGTAATTTGAAAAAACAGAATTCCGCCATTACCAAATTCTAATCGAATTTATTCGTATTAACGCTATCTATTAAATTATTTTCTCGCTCTTTTATACGTTCGATTTTGATTTCATAGATTTCTTTTAAAAATATTACAAAAATAACTTCACGACAGATCTAATTAAAATATATAGTAGAATAGCTGATTACAACATTCCACCACATTCACACACTTATATCTATACATACATACATACATACATAGAGCAAAGACAATGATAAAATTAAATTAGAAACAACTAATGGAAAAATACAATTTCTCATTAAAATCGAAATTCAACAAACAATTATGCATTAAAACATAATTTACTGTTAACAAACATAAACAGTAATATAAAATAACGCTTTAAATATCAATCTGAAAAACAATCCGGATAATTGGAACATTATATAAATATGTACTACAATTAAACTAAAAAGGGCGTTAATCGCAGGACAAAGCGAAAAATTTATAATTGGAACAAACTATTTTCCATCTGGCCTATCTATTGCAATAGATTAACTGGGGATACATTCCAACAATTATTATGCGCCTAATATACCGAGAAATCGTATAATGAAGAACGCTGCTATGTTTTCCATACATTAAGTTTCTAACTGATAAAAATACTTTAATCATTGATCACTTATCTCAACTTATCTACAGATATCGCGCCATCGAAATATGAAATTTTAGTACATTACATCAAACCGACTCGAAGTCATTCCTGAAACTGCAATCGAATTTTTATCATTATCAATCCTCACCTTTGTTGCTTCCTTTCTAATTTTTAGAATTATTCTTCCCATTTTCTTATTTTCTTCAATTCTTCATCGCGTCATTATTCTTTTTCTTTCTTTGATAATAATTCCACACCCATTTAAACTCGTATTTTAAAAATGAATGTTATAGGAATAATTATGAAAAAAAAATAAATTTAAACACATACTTCTAAGTTGTTGTTTTTTTTTTTTTTTTAATTTCTTTCCGACATATCAGTAAAAGATATTTTAAACCTTTTTTATAATTTCCACATTTCACTAATATTTTCTTGACCGAATCGTTCTCAGAGAAATCTTCCCCTAATTTTATTTTATTTCCCTTCAAACCTGCTTACCACATTCGGCCAGTTGACATCAATCACTTTTTCAGATAAAATAGCTATTTCTAATCAGATTCCGCCGTGGAATGCTCTAAATACTTCAAAAATCACAATTAATCACAACTATACAGAAGTTCTATAACGTACATGACCACGACAAGGTATACATAAAGGAAAATAAGCAAAACACCCAATATACAACCAACTTTCTATATATCCATTTCGTTTAATCAGATACATACACTACCTCAGTACTATATGGATCGGTAAAACTCCCGGACATTTAATAGGAGTTCTATCGAAGTAAGTTGATTCTGATTTATTTATTTACGTAAATCGATCAAAACCATTATGCGCGGCATAAATTTATATTCTAAGCTAAATGATGATCAATTATTTTTAATTTTCTTGGCGAAAAAAATATAAATTTAAGGAATAATCCGATTTCTATTTAAACGCCCGAACGAACTCGTCCCCTTCAGAAAATTTATTTAACGAAATACTTTACACCTGCCTGATCAAACGACTACAATTAAGAGTAACCGGTTTCATCGTTTATTAGATGTTTTTTTGTAATTCTCCGCGTTACCTATAGTTTCCAACAGGAATCAGGTTTTCGCAATTTTTCTGATAATCATAAACGTCAATTTTCGATTTTGTTAACTCCTAAACTACTTCCTAAGTGACAAACTCGTTGCATCACTTTTTTAAAAATTATTTTCGTTTACCATCAGTGCTCATCCATATCCAACTACTCGCCCTATTGACGTCATGGAAGTCGCGTCATCAGTTTGATCATGCTACAGAACAATGATAAGAATATAAAATTCTCCGTAAGAATTGTTTACTCCTATTTCTTACTCGAATAAAAATTAGATGTCTAAAGGAATTAACGTCAGTAAAAAAAAAAAAAAACAAAAAAGAGAGGAACAAACAACCCAAAGAACTCTTGCTTTCAATACCTACGATGACGACAATGGCCGAGTTTAATAAATAACTCTAAATCACACAGCCTAACACCGATATATATTCCAAATCTCTTCTTTCCAAATTAATTGAAAAACATTTTTTTTTTTCAATTTAATGTATGAAACAAACAAGTGAAGAAAACAGTATGACAACAATATCTCGAAAAATTAAACAACAGTGACATAAAATTTCAACGCATACCAGAAGCCTTTAAAGAGCTTTAAGCTAATGGATCGATTTCAAATGTTTTCAAATTTCGGTGAGTGCGTTAATGAATTCAAAAAAAGTACACTGCATTCTCTACGCCAAAACAACTTTAATGAACTGATTAAATATAAATAATATATAAAACTAGTAATTTCAGTCGTCGCGACAACCTAATACTTCCATCACGGAGGTGCTGAGTTCGATCCCAGGTGACGTCAGATATTATTATTAGTAATTAAATAATCGCTAATAGCAACGCAAACCATTATATATGCCATCATATGCGCACTACCTGGTATGTAAGCAGACACACTTAGGACTGCATTTATATATCGACAAATCAAACATTTACAATCAGTTTCAAGTGTAATTTCGCGTTTACACTTACGTTCATATTGCAACCACCATTGATACGCATTTATACAACTAGAAAGTACACGTAGGTAGAGTCGCCTATGCTCAAAAAATGAGTATGACACTACAAAGAGGTAAAATTTGAATTTCTATTCTTCTTTTTCCAGAAGCACCATTTTTTGTGGCTTCTGGAAAAACGGGCTTTTAAATTTCCATCCTCTGAACGTCCTTTATGGTTTAAGGTGTCCAATACATTATATAATTTAGATAAATAAAATTAAATAAATAACAGAAAATATGGTGAGAACGAGAATGCGAAAATGTATGAGATCTTCGTGTCGGTCATAGGTGAGCTACTCATTGTCTTTTTGGAAATGGGTGGTAAAATGGAACAAGGTTGGAGGAATCAGAGGATCGAGGAAAAGACAGCCGAATGATTTTTGATCGGAAAGCAATCGGAGTTTTACCTGCTTTCAGGTCACAATTCAGTTTTTAGCTGCTCTCAAGGTTTGTTGCCGACCTGCTAAAAAAGTTACTCATTGTAAAAAACGGTTACCTTGTCTTGTTTAACTACTCAGTTTTTACCTCGATGTCCAGGTAAAATATTGTTCCAAAATTCGTAATTAAAAAAGTTTTTATTACAATTTACCTATCCCCACTTCCCACCGCAGTCCAAAAATTTGCAGACTAACACCGGAGCAGACAATGTGATACGTAAAATTTAAATTATTTCAATCCTTTGAAATTTTCTATTTGTGTACAATGCTAATTTTGCATTTTCAGAAGTGGGACGATCAATAAAAATTTGTGTAGGTATGTACTTGCATATTCTAGCTATACAGATGTAGGCAGTTTTCATGGCAACTGCTATATGCTATGCAAGTGTACTACATGCAAGACTACACTTTGCATTGATTAGTAATCGTTTGATTTATCGTGCTACAAATGCAGCCCCATGTGTGTCTGTCTGTATAGTAACTAGCGTACATATAGTGGTATGTATGTTTGTCATTGCCTTCCATGCGACTATTGGCGACTATCTAATTTAATTCTTGTAATAATTTCCGAACTCAAGACTTCCGTAACGGAAGCCAAGCGCTCTAGCAACTAGGCTATCACAGCATCTTTATCATACCATTATAATAATAACCGTAAAATTAATAACTAAATAAACAAATAATAAAAAAATAATTTAAGTATAAAACAATACCGCAATGGCATCCCTGAAGGCGTCATATTAAAACGTATACCGTTATATAGTCGAATATCTTTTATTGATACTGTTGCTTCTGCTTACGTTCCTAACATTCATGAATTGTATTCAATTCCATTTCCGAAAAATTTTCATTTACACTACTAAATTTTGCCTTCAATATCAATGAATTAAAGTTTGCTTTTTCCATATTTTATAGCCTCACTACAGATCTTGACGATATACCTTTTCTTGTCTCAAAAAAACCTGTCTGACAGTCGCTTAAGTATTTCCTAATTTTTTCCTTTCGGAGGGGGGGGGGGGATAACTCTTCTCATCTGAAATACTTTCATCGTCATTCCCATTCTTTAAAAAAGTTCTTCCTTATATCCTATTTGTTTGGCATCCTGCATTAAAAATGTTTGAAAGTACATTAAACAAGCGCTTTGTTTGGTAGTTGGATCACATTAATGTATTTTCTGGTGGCTTTCAGCCTAGTAGTAACTCTCCTATTAGTTTTTTTACATTTTATATATAACAAAACCTTTATCCAAAAACGTTATACTTTAGCTTCCTTTATCGATTTATCCTGTGCCTTTTTTTCTACAATGTTCATTTAATAGCTCCGAAAGACGGAATGACAATTAAAATTCCAGTTTACTTCCGTGATTATTAACCTTACGATGAATTGTTCTCTCGGTCTTTCTTCTTCATTTATCTCTACTTCAAAATTATTCAAGGCTCCTTCCTCAATTTTACTTTTTTCAACATTTATACTTTTCTCCCTATAAATTCTTCTACTTTATTCTTTACTGATCTGCTCTTTTCCTCATCTCATGATATTATATCAACAAATGAATCACTTAATGCATTTCGTACTGTGCTGGAGCATTCCTTTGCCTCTATTAACAATTCTATTTCTCCTATTAAATACTTTTACGTCATATTTACCTTCTAACCTTATAATTCTGTTTTTATCAATCTTGCTTTAAATAATATTTCTTTTTCTCGTGTTGGTATCTTCCTGGAAGCCGTTTGTCTTTCTTCAAACATATCTCATATCTTTCGTTCTTTATCAATCACAAACCTAAACTAGCTGAAAACCCTATACCCAGCCGAATTTGTTTCTCTGCATAAGTACATCATCCGTTCTAAATTTGATTACTGTTATTTTATTTACAGTCGTGCGCCCAAGACTCGTCTCTCTAAATTATACACAATACAAAATGTTTGTTTACTACTATGTCTCAATATTCTTAAATCCTCTCCAATTCCAGAAATTCTTGCTGAATTTAATAAGCCACCGCAGTTTGTTTATAGATCTTATTTAGGCTATCGTTTTCTTGTTAAGCGTCTTCCACTGAAGCCGGCGTGTGGTCCTTTTTCATCGAGTAGAACCAAGCAGGTCAAATCTTATATTTCGTTTTCACCTTTATAATTTTTATATCGGTGTAATTCGGTTTATGAACGAAGTTAATTGTGAATTGTGTGTTGCTTGTCGTATATTATGTGATTATTATCATAACTCGGTTTTTCGATTCAGCAGTACTGTTTTTATCGTTCTGTTGGGAAGAAAATATTAAATTACTAAAATAAAACTAAAATTTAATCACGAAATAGACACCTAACGAAGAAGTGTGCACACAGTCGAGACTGATACTTGAAAAAGTGTTGGCTACCACCGTAGCTCTGTCAAGCTAACAAAGGACAATAATAAACTAAAATAAAAATAAATAAATATATATATATAATAAAATATATATATATATATAATAAAAATAATAATAAATAGAAAAATTTCATAATTTTGTCAAAGATCCATCTTGAATTTATACGTTTAATTATCACATAACTAGCCACCCCATCCGACTAGATATGCGATATTCTACATAAAAAAAAAAAAAAAAAAAAAATCCTAAAGAATATTTTACAAGTACACAATCATTTACAAAAAGAACTTTTGTAAAGTAATAAAAGTTTGTGAGTGATGTAACTACAGTTTTTACAAGAATATTTCCCATGTTACAAATTCATAAGTAGTTCAGTAAACAATGCGATGTACACTGTAAGTACTTAAATTACTATTACGAAAATGAGAAGAACTGAACTATACAAGCACGCACCTACGACAATAAACGGAAACAGACGAGTTAACATGGAAAGCTGAGATAATAAACATGCAATTATGACGTCACAACAATAACAGAGCACTAAATAAGTAAAGAATAGAAAACAAGTGGACAACAAAAAACAGAATACCCTTTACAAAATAAATACTGCCTCCGATAGAATTAATTCGAATACTATTAAGTAAAAACACGATTTTTATAGTAAAACACATGCCTACTTACTTTTTCATTAATTAAATTTAGGCGAAAGCGCTGAAACCAAAAACATTTGCAAAAACATCCATATATCAAATGGATATGCAGCCGTTTAAAACTAACGATGCACACTTACATTTATTTCGGCCAAGTACTATGCTTAACACAGAAGCAGCTCACATTCGATTCATACTAGTCAGTTCATGAAAAACATCAGGCAAAAAATTGCATTGCATTCGATTGTTCTCGCATTTTTACCGGTAAATAAATTACCATACCATATTAGCGAAATTTTCTTCCAAGATTAATCGCTATTGCCCGCTCCCAAAAATTCTATTTGATTTTTAACTGTTTATTTTTTTTGAAGGTAAAATTTTTAAAATTTCTTTTCGTAATATTTCAATTCCCGTTCGCATTTTCGATTTTTTTCTTAGAATTTTCCCGGTAAAAGAGAAGAAAATAACGTTATCTCAAATAACATTCACGACGTTCTTCGATATGGCGGCACATTCTAAAAAGGGGTTTGGGGAGTTCTGCCCCCTCCTATTTCGATTCAGAAGAAAAAATTTTGAAACATCGTTAGAAAAAATAACAACGCTATTATTATTAATTATTCTTTAATAAAATCTCGGTATAAAATTTTATTTTATATAATTACATTAACTCTTTCATTCACGCACTTTTATTACAACAAAAAAAATGCATTTATTACTAAAATCATATACTGACTAATAGTAAAACTTTAATTCTACTCTCAAGATATAATATAACGTAACTAATCAGCAACATTTTGACTGAAAAAGTATATATATATATATATAATTTAAACGGAACATTATCAGTATACAAAGATATGCCATTAATTTACAAAATTCAACAGAACCAAATAAAAATTTATTTTACAGTCAATATGACACGACCGAATAATAAATAAAACAAAATAATTGTACATAAGTTTCAAAAACACCCACACCTAAAAGTACCCTTTTATTTAAAAAAATGACATATCACAGAAGGTCACAGAGGACAATTATATAATAATTTTATTAGTGTGCGACTGCCAGATACGCAACTTAACATTAAAATTTGAAACTACAAAATATTCTGAAAAATAAAAGCGGAGGCCGCAAGCATTTGTTCAAAGTGAAATGGAACTGTGGTAGCAGATCACTGTGAGATTCAGCTTCGACATCAAAAAATAAAAATGAAACTACTACAAAAAGCCTTCATTAAATTTTATCCGAACATAACTATCAATAAAATTCCAACCAGTATTCATTGTACAGGAAATGATGAATGCAAAATGCCTGAGTTCGGTAAATGAAAAACTATGCTCTTCATAGTGCAACATATCATTAATTCCATCGTGAAATCGATTAACAAAACACTTCTCAGTAAACCAAAAATTACATGAGTATTCAAAAATCATACATAACAAAACGACGTCTAATAGAAAATATTGTCGTGAGAATAAATAACCGGCGGAAATTTTTTCTCCATTTTTGAATTCGCTCGCTGACGATATGAGCTAGGAATTCACTGGCTGTGCTCACTTCATTCGACTAGCTCGACCATTTCTCACTAAAATGGATAGCGTTCCATTTAAACATACTATTAATAAATTATCACATTTCGCATTCCATATTTCTTACTACAGTAGACAGTAGACCTTATTCTCATTACACGTACAAGCATAAACCAATTTGTATTCCATCATGCTAAAATAACAGCCACATTGAAAAAAAAAAAAAAAAAAAAAAGGTGAATTATTTTTTAATTTCTGCGCATCACTTATTTTAATTTTACAAATTAATCTCAGAAATAATAATTACCCCGAGTATTTAATTCACATTCAACAGACATTTTAGAAATTCGTTGAATTTTTGGTGTAATTAGAATTCAGAAATCGATTTCAAAAAAAATTTCTGCATACATTTTTTTATTCTTACTTTAAAATGATCACGTCCTGTAATAAAACTGTAAGATAATCTTTGAAGAACAATTTAATAGACCGACATAATATATTCCTGGTTATTTATTTTTTTAAAAACTATAATTATATTGTACTTTTGATACTTTGAAAATGATAATGGAAATCATTACGAGAGTAGCGCTTTCTGTTTTAAGGAATTTTTTAACTAAACTAAAAACAAAACTAAGACGAAAATCATTAAACATACTGTACTTTTTTAAATTCTATTTCTCAAAAAAGAATAAAATCAAATGAAGTAAAAATTTCACTTAATATTCTTATTCACACTAGTTTAAGGTGCAAAATATATGTTACTCCTTATTTGTTTAATTATTGTTATTATTTTAAAAATACACATTTCAAAATAAGCATAAATATTTTTACACTTTTTTACTTTTTGAAAAAAATCGAAAACTAAACGTTTTAAAAATAATCCTTTGTGTTAATTTTACTTTTTTTTCGGTTAATCAGTTTGCTTGAATAAAAACTGAAACCTGAAAAACCGGGGTTTTCAACCAAATCTCCATTACCAACTAAATTTTGTTTATTTCAATCAATAATTGTATATAGGTGAATCAATAGTTATCTCAGTTGTTTGCAAAAATCGTAAATTTAATTTGAAAATTTTACTAAGAACAAATTCAAGCTGAAATTTAGTATAGAAAAGAAATCTATTTAAACTTTGTATTTAAAATTAATTAGAAAATAGACGATTATTTTAATTTATAAGCATAGTGAACAAAGTGAAAAACAACCATTGCAAAACACTGTATACATTTTTGTAAATAATGATTTTAACTTAATTAATTCAATAACAAAAACACTTTTGATCAATTACATTTCAATCCTATTAAACAAATTTAATTTGTTTTTTCAGGTTCTTGTAAAACAAATTTTTTAAACTTATAATCGACCGATTTTTTTCGATTTTTAGTTAATCGGCTTTATCATAGTCATATTACCTAATCAGTTTTTTCAGTTATTAACTAAATTTACTGTTTTTTTTATAGTTTTCAGTTGAGAACTTTTACTTGGTTACAAACGATTATTCGATTTTTAATCTGATGTTAACTTACTTTAATTTTATTTCAATTGAACAGGGCCTTACTCTTTTAATACTTCATTATGCCGTGTCCGCATTTCATTAAATTATTCAGATATCACGTACAGGGTATTTATTAAAACGAATTTTTATTTTTTGGTAATTTTACAAATGCCAATTTAAATTCCTCGGTAATATTTTTAATGCCAATTACAGATTTTTTTTCTTCAGAATCACTTTCTTTAATTTTTTTAGGAGGGACTTTTACTTCTCCAAAAATATTTTCCGTTACACGTTCCTAAATTTTTTTAAGAATTATACGTAAAAAAATGGTGGTCTTAATTTCTATTCTGACGGGTTCAGCTAAAACTTAACAACCAAAAAGTAATCTTACAAAAAAAAAAAAATGCATGCACATATGAATATGTAAACATGATAACGAAATAAAAATATAGTTTCTATCTAAATCTAATTCACACGATCAAGAAAACTCTAGACACCACGAGTTTAGACAAAGATTAATTAGCAAATAAGTTATATACAAAAAGGGCTGTCAATTTGTGTGTAATGCGGTTCATTATTGGGTTATCATTTTAAATGTTATAACATCACACAATCAAATTCATTAATGAATTTTAAATAAATGTTTATTGTTATCATACCCAGACGGTTAAATTATCAGCGCTGATTAAATAAATTCCCAATTATCCTTCGTATGCAATCAGAACATAATTTTAATTATACATTGTACGAATCATTAACTTATTAGTTCAAAAAGTACCGATAAACAAAGCATAATATTTAAATAATTTTATAAATCAAAAACTTTTTCGAATTGTAGCCAGTGTTTTAAAATATATATAATTCGATTAACCGTTCCGTTACATACAGTTCCGACATGCAACTGGTTCAAATTTTTATTACTTTAGACGACAAATACGCGGGAAACTCACTAAAATCGTTAACATCAACGATAAGCAAAGTAAGTCACATACCTTTGACAGGACGCATTGGAGATTGTAAAGTTAAGGTTCACAGTATACTAAGCCCAACAGCACTAATGAGAGTAGGAGGGTCAGTTCCTTTCCCTCAGCAGCCTTTACTTTCCCAGACCTTTTGGTATCCAATTCAATTTCAGATTAGATATATACCTGGGAGCAAACTTGCACCCGGAACTAGATAAGTCTCGAACCTGTGATCTTTAATTTGGTAGCCAAACACCTTAGCTACCTACATCAACCGTAGACTATTAAAATTATCTCCGTTTCATCCTAAATCAACATTTAACTTTTTTATAAATATCTTTTAATCGGAACACTAGTAAGTAAAAAAATTAATATTAATTTTATTTTTATTACTTGTGAAACAAAAAAAAAAAAAAAAACAACAACATTTTTATTGAAAATAAAGTAATTGTTTATAAATGCATCTTGGAACCTGTTATTTTAAACCTATTTTATGTTAAATTATTTTTGTAGAATATATTTTTGAATCGATCAGAGAACAGCAGAACATTTACAATAAATACCATATACTAAAAATGTCGTTTACCTCAATATGTTTTTTTTTTTTTTTAGTTAATGTATTTTATTGTACAAAAGTTTGTTTTTTTTTACAAATTATTGGAATATTAAATACACGAATTATACTTTTCAAAAAAGAACTTCCATAAAAAATATAAAATTGCAATAATTCAAAAAAATAAATAAATAAATAACAACCGAATATGGCAAATCAAAAAAAAAAAAAAAACATACACAAAATATGCTAAAATTCCTTATTTAAATAATCTCCAATACTCTTTACAGCTATACATACGTGTTAAAATATTTCTGAAATTTTAATTTTAATTTAAACTCTCTTTTTAACAATTTTTTTTTTCAAAATACCCCTTTTTGCGCTTGTCAATGACTTACCTAATATCAACGCAAGTATTATCAAATGAAAACTGTTATATATGTTAATGTTAGAATTGTTTAATAAGGAATTATATTTTTTAAATAGGCTTCATCTATTTCCCCAAAGAACTCCATCGCAATTTTTTAATAGTAAAATGAAAAAAAAATCAGTAGAAACGTAAAATTTATTTTGCGTCTTTTACTTATATGGTAGTACGATAGCCTAGTGGTTAAGGTGCTTGGCTACCAAATCAGAAGTGTCATAGGTTTTCGAGACTTGTCTCATTCCGGATCCAAGTCGCTCCCAGGTTTACCCAGCCTGAAGTAATTGGGTACCACAGAAATGTGAGAAAGTAAAGGCGGTTGAGAGAAAGGAACTGCCCCCCTGCTCTCATTGGTGCTGTTGGGCTTAGTACATTGTGAACCTTAACTCTTAACTTCACAATCTCCGACGTTTTGTCAAGAATATGGGACTTACTTTACTTGTACCATTACTTTTATACCCTTATTTAATAGTCCATAACGGGAATAATAATTTAGATGCATAAATTTATACCACACAAATCAATCAGATACGAGGTTACCAAGCAAGCCCGTGGTCGGATACTTTTTTCTAGTAGGGACACTTGTTACAACTAATATACGTTCAATGTAGGTAGTTTAATTTTTTTCTAAACAGTTTTTTTTTTTTATTTCAAATTCCGATATATTTAAGTGAAACTACCAGTCAGTATACACTGCAGGTGTATTTTATCAAATTTAACGAATTCTCACATCGGTAAAAGCTCGGATTTAAGTATGAAGGTACCTAATAATGTAGATTCAAGATCTTGGATAGATTCATCATGTCCACTTAGTGTTTAATTTTAAGTCCATATGAAATAAGGTTTATTTCATCGGTACATACATAGATAGATATCTACATAGACACATACATATAAATAAAAAAGGAATTTATAGAAATAACAATAAAACTGATAATACAGCAATGAATAGAATAAAAGGGCACTAAATTATTTTTTAATTATAAGTTACAGAGGTCATTTGTTACAAACTATCGGCAATGATTATGTAATGTATACTTGCCATTATATATAAATGATGTTTAATATCTAGCCATGTTTTCACTCGCACTACCGTTTCTTTAGATGATTTTTTAAAAATGTTTTGCGAGTTATAAAAAAAACTGGGTTCTATATAGTAATAAAAAAGATTTCCTAGGAATAAATAAAAATTTATAAGCAAAAATTCAGAAAAAAATTATTACAATGCTCTTTCTTTAGAACCTGACTGGGCAATACTGTACTGAAAACTGAATAGAAATAACGCAATATTTCACTTTTTTACAAAAAAAAGTTTATACCATTCTTAAAGGATAAACATATGGACAAAACATTATAGCAAACAAACTATAGGTAACGGATTTGAATATAACGCTTTATCTAATATTTATTGTCAAATCCAGCTAAAAAAATATACTGTGCAGAGCATATAGAAATAAGGAGAACGCAACTAAAGCTTTTGAAGCAGAGGATAATTAAATTTATGGAACTACCACAATCATTTGCGATGATTCATATTGAAATTAATTAAAACACTTACATATCGGTATTCTAGAATGTCATTTTAAAATTACTTTTTCTTTATAAGCAATACTTTTCATCTAGATTTAACATCATTACCACATGCAATTTCGTTCTTACAGGTCAGGAAATAATATTAGAAAATCATCGTTTCAATTCACAATATATTAAAATTAGTTGAGTTTCCTTATACAGTAAAAACTATATTAAAAGTAATGATTAAAAAAAAATTTCAAAGAAGCAATATTCATTTTGAAACGGAAGAAAAGGTTTAAAGTTGATTTTGATTTCTATTAACATATAACAGAAAAAAATGCTAATACTTAGAAATACACTTTTTCTCATATTCTGCTCTATTTGGATCATTACTAATTAATGTTCTAATTCTAAAAGCAATCACACCTAAAAAAATTTTTAACTGGGTACTTTTTAAAATCGTTAAGAGAGGCGAGATATTTAACACTACACAGGACAAAACAATAGACCAGTTACTGCACTAATTTTTAATAATAATCTTATGCGAATTAATCATTTTAGACCTCACGATCTTTGAAAATTAAAGATTAATTCAAATAAATTGAATATCCATGAATCTTTTATTAAAATGTTACTTTTGCTCATAAAAATAACGAAAAACTAGATTCTGCTTGAAAGTCTTACATTCTTTTAATTCGATTGCGTATCGTTTATTTGAAAATTCACCACCTTTCTGCAAGAAAAATAAAATAATAATACGTCCATATAAGAACATGCAAATAATTTAATAACTTTCACTTCAAAAGGCAGAAATAAATAAATAAATAAAATGCATACGCTATTGCAATTCCAAAATCGACAGATCTATTTGCATACGATTCGAGTCGAATACAGCAAAACAAAAAGGTAAAGATGATCTAGCAATAAATAATTAAATTTTAACAATGATATATTCTACTTCCAAGAGGCAATTAATGCATATAACAAAATTTTGAAATCGGCGTAACAATTTATTATGCGAATGAAAACCTTAACTATCTAGAAGTATTATTGTGAATTAAATCCCCCTTCCCCTTTAATCATCATACTACAAAATACGTTTTCTTTATTTAATAGAATTCCATATTATTTTTTTTTGTTTGAGTGCAATTCGTATTTCAGTAATGCTTGGCTCAACAACTTCATTTGATTATAACGATAATTTGGAAAAATTAAATCCTAATAACTATAAAGGCCACTGTACGCATAGGTCAAGTACAGGCGCAGCCATGACCTTAAATATAAAACGCGAACGATTAACTCATAATCACCGCGCGAGTTCAGTTATTCGGAAACACTTCAGTCACGTATTGTCGTTGACCTGAACATAAAACGGGTAAATCGAATCATTTTTAACAATTAATAATTATCGCTGCGAATTAAAAGTACTGATTAAAAAAAAAAAAAAAAAGTAGATATGAAAATAAAAATACAACGTAGTTAATAAATAGTTCAGAAATCACTATTACATAACTAATATCGAAAAAAATGAATTCCTTCGTTAAAAATATAGCATACATCACTGAAATATTAAAAGATTCTTTGTTTAATGCTTTTGCTATTTAAACTAAAAAATAATTTCTATTATTTTTAAAAGTATAACAGCATTTCACAAATAAGCACTTCATAATCCAAATTCAATGTAATACTTTTAATGAAAAAAATATCTTACCCATCTTTAGTCGTATCCGCAATACCAGCCAGTAATTGAATCGATTCCGAAAGACTATTCGGATCATCATACAGACCTAGATATTTCTGTATGAAATCAGAAGCGGTCATAAACTTTTCTCCATTCTTTTCTATCGAAGCATACTAATGTATTACCAAAAAAAAACAACAAAACAAATATTACACATGCTTATATTTATTTATTTATAATCACCAAATTTTAATGTATTTCACCAAATGTATGCAAAACAAAAAATTAAAGAATGATTTTTACCTTCAAAAATACAGATTTTAATTTATCTGTGTTAGCTCGACGATGAAACTCTGTTATCACAGCATTCTAAAATCACGTAATAATAATTATATTATCATGCGAAACATCACTAAAAAGAATTCCTGTCAGAGAGTAAGGATATTTAAACAATCAAATTATATCATTTTCAATAAAAACTTCGTTGGTAAATTTTTAACAGTTAGGAATTCTGAAAACGTTGAACTATGCAAAATATACTGCAAATTAAGGTTTAATGATACATACTTCGTGACACTCAGCAGTTGATATAATAGAAAAAGATTGCAATAAACTTTGGAACATCACAAATTTTACGGTACGATTTTAAATTTATAAACGCCTATATAAAACGTAATTCTTTATATTTTAACGAGCTACAAAACTACAAAAGATTCACAAAGTACAGTTTAATTAAATTAACAAAGAATTAAGCAGCCACTTAAAAAAACGAACACACACGCACAACTCATTAACTATAATAAAAGAACGAAAACTGATAATATACTTCTATATATATATATACATATCGGTAACGTTAAATGCATTAATTTACCGCAATTTATCAGTGCCACCAAGCATATCCCTTCAAATATGTAACAGTGTCTACACTTTGTTATCACGCATCCGTGATAAATAGATGTATTTAGCAAACTGAAACAAACAATAAATTCAGAAATTAATAAAAAATTCAATATAATAGTTTAAAATAAAAACGATGATTCTTAAACGTTGATATCAATATTGCTCTGCTGAAATCTTCTTCCATTATTCATCAAAACCTGACCATCAAAGTTAAATTAATACTGTTTATTAAATCATTTTATTTTTTAAATTAATTATCGCCATTTATCATGTTATTAATTTCAGTTATGATCACTGTGTATTCTTCTTAATTTTATTAATTTAAAGCCAGTTTATACGAGTGGAGGTAACAGTATAATACATAAGTAAATCAACTCCACCGACCAATTCCACTCTACCATTTTCAGTCTGGTTTTATCTACACGTATTTTACAGTTATATTTACCTTCTAGAAGTTTATTTACAGGATTTATCTTTATCAAACCACATACCTTGTATTAAAATTTCATGGTGATTAATTGGCGAGTTTGTTAAAAGGAATCGTCGAATCAATTTAATGAATCAGATTCAAAAGAGTCATTCACAGCATTGAATTACTTTTTCGATCATTACTGCAGTGTTTACGGTGCTGAAATTAGCGGCATGAACGAGTATTATGTTTCATTTTAATACTTTGATTTTGTTGTTTATAAATTGTATTGAACATAAAAAAATGATAAAACTTTACTCTTCAGGTAAATCGATTCTTCTTTTCATAAGTTCATTTTATTATATGTATATATGTATATATATATATATATATATATATATATAAAGTAGTTTTGCAATTTATTTTCTTATAAATTCTAGACACAATAAAAATAATAGCTGTAATACTAGAGAACGATTACGATTTACGAAGATAATATCGTTAATGCAATGGATAACGGAGCAATGTTTATTTTCTTAAATACTACGGTTGATATGGAATTTGGAATTGATTTGAAAATTTGGCAAATTGGAAGCAATTTTAGAGGTATCAAAATGATACCTCCCGGCCCTCATTACATTTATTACAAGTAATTTGTTTACAAGTGATATGATTTATAAATGTATAGAATCTATACTTCGTACAAATTTGTAATTGTATATTGCTGTTTCTAGTCATACAATTGATCCCGACGAAGTGGTAATGAGAAAAGGTTTTATGCATTATTTTAAAGAAAAAGAATTAGTAATAAGAAAGTGGAATCCGGAATCAAAAAATATTTCCTTTACAGGTAACAATTTTGCGTTTCAGCGTTTATAAAAATTAGATTTTTTACAAAAAGAAGTACAGTGTAATAAATATTTACATAAAATAGGTACTATCTTTTTAAGGCAAAATATATATTTATACATACAGTAATTAAAAATTAATGGTTTGGTATAATTTTTTATGACTTTTTTTATCTTATAAGATGAAAATTAAGTCTTATAATACAAATATAATTTGTTTTCTTCTTTAAAATTTACGGAACACATGTTTGGTTTTAGATTTTATTAAATTATTAAAAATTTATAACAATTAAAGTAAATATCGCTTTAAGTAATCATTTTTTTTTTATTAGACAGCAAATTTATAATGACTGATATATATTATCAATAGTTAAACACCCACAGATGTTAATTATTATCCACAAAAAAAAAAAAAAAAAAATAAAAAAAAATCGATTAAGTTTTAGGTTACATGTAATTCTTATAAAATAGAGTAATTTTATTAAATTTGATCAAGTTAAACTGCATTAATTCATTTTAGAAATACCCGAATCCGAATATGAACGATGTAAGTCTAACATTGAAGAAATAAGAAGATATTTAGGTTGTTATCCCGCCGAAATGTGGAATAAATGGAAATGTTTAAGTAAACATATTACTGGTAAGATGTGAATATTAGAATTTTTCCAAGTAATTAGTTGTTTTTAAAGGTCATCGAAATTCTATTAAATGCTCATTTATACAGAGTGACTGGAAATTCGATGTATTCCTTGAAAGGGGTTATTCTAGAGATCATTTGTAGCAAATTAAGTCCTATCAAGTAAGGGTCAAAAATGAATGGTTACTGAGTTATAACGATTTTACGAATTTTTAGAAAATCTTAGACTTCGCATAAAAAGAAAATAATGGTAAAAAAATTACTTAATTGTGAACAATCAATTGATATTTTTCTAAAAGCTAATTAGCTATTTATTACATTGGAAAAAAATACATGCCCAGAATTATCATAATCTTAGAAATAAAACTATTTAACTAGTAATGATAAATTTATTTTTTAATTTTTGTTCACAATTTGTTATTTGAAAAAAATGTATGACACTTGACATATAAATTACAGAAATTAGTTCCCTGTTTCAATAGTTTTCTAAAAATGTATAGATGTTATCAGTTTGTGCACGAGCACACAAGAAAAATCACATTAAACTGAGGAAATCCCCAAATTTTAAGAAACATGCCCTTATCAATACCGCCATGCTTTTGTTTCCTTTATTGCATTCGTGACGGGAGTACGAGTCGGTAGACTTCGAATACTTTCGGGGCAGTTCAAATCGAGAATAAACTGGGAATTTAAAAATTATATTTGAATGGCCACCATTAATATATATAATATCGATTTAATTATTTTGTAATTTGGTTAATCTTTAATAAATAGTATAATTTATTTTAATTCAAAAATACAAGTTCTTTATTTAATAATTAAAAAAATAAAATATCAAGCAACAGCTAATAAAAAAATCACTTGTAAATTTGAAACAAAAATAAAATATGTTTATTTTTGCCACGAAATAATTTTTTTTTTCATCGTAAAGTATACATTGTACCGCACGGAATGGAGATTTTTATGAAACATAGTTATAACATGAAACGTGTTTGTGCCCCACTACCCGTTGTGAACTACTTTAAAAGATTTAAGATCATTTTTAATTTCTTCAATCTTTTTTACAGTTTTTATATTTTAATTTAATAATTTTTTTGACTATTTTTAAGGATTTCCATTGTACTGTTCATAATGTGCAAGTTTTTTTTTTTTTTCTAATACCGTACTTTTGAATTTGTGGGTGAATTATATTAGAACTTATTTATTTTCATGAGACTACATAATTTGTCAATTATCATCGAGGTGTAAATGTTAAAATTTAATTTATTTAAGTAATTTAATTAATATTTTTATTAAATTTTTACACTTCTGTATTATATTCCATGATTGGGATTTATTTGAAGATTAATATTTTGTTCTCTTCCTTGAAATTCTTAAGATTATGTAAATGATATAGCTTAAATTAAATCTAATTTATTTTTCGAATTTTAATATTGTAATTAGATTAATAATGCGCAACGCTATGTTCCGTGATTCTTAATAGTATGACGGTGAAGTTTATTTTTTGAAATTATACCCAACTTACGTTATGAAGCTCTGGTATAAAATTCGTATTTTGTGAACCGCTTTGAACATTTTTTCTATTACTTTTATTTTTAATTCATCGACTGGATGTTACTATTAATTTTAAAACATCATGGGTTCTAAAGTTGTTTTTTTTTTTTTGGAAATATAAACAATTTTTTATTAAATAACTTTCTTTGCAGAAAATTTAATTACTCAACTAACCCCAAAATGTAGCTACATTCAAGCAGTTGTAGATACTGTTTTATCACCCAAAAAAGAAAAAAGCCGACGATGGATCAAGGCACGAACAGATGTGGAAAGACATGAAGATTTATTACCTAATTTAGTACCAGTAGAAGGAACAGAAATACGGTAAAAATAAAGTATTATTTATATATATAGATATATGAACTTGATCCTTTAAATGCGACCATGCGGAGACTCTTGGAACCTAGATGGTTGTCTTCTATAAAACACAATTCCATTAGGAAATATATTATATTCACACATCCCATTTGTTAAATAGTTAATAAAATAATATAATTATAAACGCTATAACAATTACTAAACAAACATAGAAACGTTTTCATGAATTTCTTATCTCCAACTGGAAACAAAAAGAAAATGTATTAATAAAGATAAGTTTAATATTAAATTATTTGGAACCTGTAGGAAAACTAAATAATTTATTTCAGGGTGGCCACCTAACCGGGAATAAGTCAGGAATTTAGTCGTAAAACCGGGAAAAAAATAAAAATAGCCAAAAACGATATTTTTAATAAGAAAACATCATTTGAAGCGAAAAATGAATGTATTTTTTCATGTACTTCACACTGAAGAATAAATTACGAAGTTCTGTTTTATTCATATAAAATATGCTGCGCCGGTCAAATATTTCAATAGTAAGAAAAAATGTCTATTCTTCTTTTTGTACAATTCTAGGAATTAGGAAATCGGGAGGACCAGTCAAATCGGGAAAAAACCTGGAATTTAAAAATTATATTTGAGTGGCCACCGTGATTTTCTTTAGAAAAGATAAGGAATATTAAAAAGTGAATCTAAATACTTTACTTTTAATTTAAGAAATAAAAATAAAAATATATATGTATGTGTATATAATATACGTCTATATTATTTATTAATGCTAAAGGAGTACTATAATAGAATTAACGGTCTAAAGATGGAGAGTGGTTGTGTTACTTAATTATTGCGTTTTGGCCGAAAAGAAAAACGCAGAATGCGTGATCAAAATATCAAGCAAACCTAAATCACACTGGATTAGAGAATAGGAATATAGAAAATACAATTATATATATATATATATATATATATATATATATATATATATATATATATGATCGTCGCGTTTGGCTTAGTGGCTAGAGCGCTTGACTTCTGATCCGGCGCAGGTCTCGGGTTCGATACCGAGCGACAACAGAACTTATTACAAGAATTAAATAAATAATCGCTAATAATCACGTGGAATACAATGGCAAACCACCTCGTACAACATCATATACGCGCTAGGTCAGTACACAGCAGACAACACGGGACTGCACTTGTAGCGCGATTAAAATCAGTTCCGAATGAATTCTTGCGCGTGTACACATTCGTACTGTATATAAACAATTGCCTAGTACACTATCTACATCTGTACAGCTGAGATGTACAATTAGGTTGTCCACCAACCGATAAGGTTGATGAGAAAAGAAGATATATATATATATATATATATATATCTTAATATATTTTATTTTTATTTCTAGCTGAATATTGGGAATTTCCGAAAACGTTTCTAGTTTAATACTTTATGTTTATTTAATATTTATTTTTAATTTCATTAGTTTAATTTTATTCGATCCGAGCATTGTGAAATCATGGACCTCGATTCTACGCATTTTTGTCCGCCATATGCCTCTGTTCTCTGCATATCGAATAGCCTTATGAAGTGTCGCGATGTTTGCTAGTTTTTTAACACTATCCATGTATCTTTTGGGTGCTCTTCCTCTGCCTTTAACCGTGCCTTTCAGGATTATTTTTTCCAATCTGTCCTGCCGTGTAACATAGCCAAAGGACGTGGCTTTTCGCTGCATCGCTACATCCCGAAAAGTATTTTCGGACACACCTTATTTAACACCGAGAGGTTTGTTCTTTTCTCCGTTTACCGAGATCCGCAGCATTTTTCTCCAAAGAAACATCTCAAACGCACCTATCCGTTGAATGTCTGTTTCCTTTAACCTCCAACATTTCGCCGCGTTCAGAAAAATAAAGAAGACTAAGGTATTCATGAGTAGGGTTCTCACCTCTCCCGGAATCGAGTCCTGAAAATTAAAATCTCCCGGAATTTTAGATTGTTCTATAATGCGACCAAAGTCAGTGGGCAGATTTCGTGTGGTGATTCAATACTATTGTGTAGTGGACTCGATTCGCACACTCTCACCTTCCAACGCTCGCCCCGCGACCAATCGTCAACCACGTGGCAGTACTTCGTTTTGCTATCTTTCGTAAGAGAACGCACGTAAAGTATTGCAGTGGCGTTGTGTGTGTTTTAATTAAATTATTTTTATAACATGGGAAAAATATTGCTTAGAAATTGTTCTAAAATAAATTTCGTTGTATTTACAAATAACAATTATAGTCCGGCGCATTATCGCTTTATAATGTATGGTGAAGAAAACGATTCTGATTCTGCGAGTGAATTTTCTCCTCCACAAATACCAGATAAAAAGACAATGTACGACAAATATTCAACTTCGTTTTAAGACAAGTGGTTGATTGGCTTATGAAGAGAGACAACTTTAACGAAGAATGTAAATGAGCCGGAAAGTAATTAATATTAAGTACGAGGGTGTTAGAGCTATAATCGTACTTTCCCAAAGCAAGAAACACCGATCGTTAATGCTGAATAATGATTCTTCGCAATCAGTTTCGAACATTTTCATGAAGAAATCTTCAGAAGAAGAGGACAATATATCAGCAATTGAAATTATTTCAGTCTATCATGGAATTAAACACCATCACAATTTCAGTAGCCGGGAGTGCACAAACAAACTTTATAACTCTTTATTTCCGGATACTTTTTTTGGCAGAAAAGATATCATGTTGCAGAACAAAATATGCAAGTATTTGCGAGAGTGTGCTTACTCCTGCAGCTCAAAAAATAGTTTTAAGTGAGATTAAGGAGGCGGAGTTTTTTTCATTCGCAACAGACGGGTCAGATAAAGGCAACGTTAGCATGTTTCCAGTAGTTTGCAGTATTTTCATAGGGTAAGTGTGATAAAACATGAACTGCTTGATTTTTACCATGATTCTTAAGAAATAAATAATGATATTAAAGAACAGATTTGTCGAGTTCTCGTCGAAAATAATATAATTATAAAAAATGTTATTTCGTTTGCTGCTGATAATGCTTCCATCAATTGTGGCTTAAATAATTCTATATATCAAAAACTTAATATTGATAATGAAACATTTCAAAAGCGAACTGTAAATGTCACATATTGCATAACTGCACAAAATTAGTCTTAAAAGGCATGAAATTTGGCATTGGAGCCCTAGTCTTGAAAGTTTATAGTGAATTTTCAGCTAATGCTAAACGAACAGTGTCCTTGAAAAATTTCTACGTGTTTTTAAATATTGAGTATCGCGAGATTTTCCGCCATGTTGAAACCAGGTGGCTATCTTTATTGTCATCTATAGAAAATTTGCTGTCTAATTAGCCAACTTTGCGGGCGTATTTTATTGAAGAAGGAGAAGAAAAATGCAGTACAATTATTTGGCAAGCATTTAAAGACGCAAACTCTCTGTCTTTGTGCTATTGCTACTTTTTACACAATATTATACAAATTTTCAATAATGATATTAGAGTGCTCAAAAGCGATTTTGTTACTTGCACAGAATTGCACGATGTTATGCTTGAAATCTGCCGAAAAATAACAAATAGAAGAAAGGACAATTTTTTTGTTAGTTCCGTCAAAAATTTTTTAAACAAATTAAATGAAACGGACAAGGCAATGTTTTACAAAAAAGCAGACATTTTCTTTGATAGATGTTTAGATTACCCGAATAAATTATATGATTTCAAAAATTCAGAGTACAGTAAATTGAACGTACTTTCAATGAACAACCCGATTACATAGAATGGTTTAAAAGAGATTTAGCCATTGATTTAAAGATTAATTTTTTGATGAAAATAAACTTTATAAAGATTTCTGCATTTTGAGAGAGGCTCAAGACAGCATAGTTAAATCAAATGAGAGTAAATTTGAGGGGGGGGGGGATTTTCTTAACAGTCGAAAATGGTGTTGGAGACATGCTGAAGAAAATAGTTTTATTCGTTTTGTCTGCACCTGTATCTAACGCTGCCTGCGAGCGTATTTTACTATAGTATTCGATACATGGCCAAAGCAAAGGAACCGTTTAATGAAGAACATACCAAGACAGAAATCCAGACGTTTTTCAACTTTAAAATAGACTGCAAAGAATTTTTCAAATTTGTCGGTTCCAAATCAGATATTTTCAAATTTGTACGTTCAAATGTAAAATATAACTTCAGAATAAAATAAAATGTTATGAAAATCGGCCTTTTTCCCCCCTCTCAGATTTAGACAGCCACAAAGTGGCAACCCTATTCATAAAACGTATTTTGATCATTTCTATTAAGTGCTGCGGTGTACCAGTTCCGTCCAAAATTTTCCGTAATTCCCTCCATTGTACATAGTCAAATGCCTTGGTGGAATATATAAAACATGTTGTTTTTAATACTGAATTCCCCCCACTTCTCTACTATCTGCTGTATGTTTATAATTTGTTCTACTTTTTTCTCTTAACCTCCCTCCAGTCGTCGTCATTCTCATACTCAACCTCTTCCAGAACAGAACTCTCTTTATTTCTTCTCCCTCCCTTTCCTCCTCCAGATGCGTTTATCGTGGGCTCCCACAGGGTTCCTGTCTGAGTCCTACACTTTTTAATATCTACTCTTTTGATATCGCTTCTCTTCCTATTTATTCTTCCTCCCTCCTCTTCGCTGACGACATTTTGGGCTATTCCACCTGTGACAATCTGTCCGTCGCTATTGATGAGTTGAATAATTCCCTGTCTATTCTTAATAATTCCCTTTCTCGTCTTCACCTATCTCTTTCTCCTACTAAGTCGTCTTGTATCATTTTTTCTCTCCGACCCTTTAACCGAGCTCTAACTCGCATCACTGTATCTGGTATTCCTATCCCCGTTGTTAATTCCATATGCTATCTTGGCCTTTTTTTAGATAGCCGCCTCACGTTCCATGAGCACATTAATTTTCTCTATAAATCCTGTCTTAAAAGACTTAATCTCCTTAAATCTCTCTCTCCCCTCAGATGGGGAGGCAATCCGTTTATCCTTCTAATTCTTTTCAAAGCCATCATCCGGTCCAAGCTCGACTATTGTTCCTTTATCTACGGTAATTCTTCTAAGTCTCTACTCTCTAAACTCAACGCAATCCAGAACTCTTGTCTCCGTTTGTGCATTGGAGCCTTGAAATCCTCCCCCATTCCCGCAGTTCTATCAGAGTCGGTTGCCCAACCACTGTTTATTCGCCGTTCTCAGCTTGGGTATCGCTTCTTAATTAAACGGCTTCCCATCTCCTCGTCCAAACTTATTTCCTCCTATCTATATATCAAAAACTGCTGGCGTTTTTCTCCTCATAAAATCCCAATCCTGTCGCTCATTGCTACCCGTCTTTCTAATTTTTCTCCTGTTGTCCTTGCCTACAACATTCTCCCGTACTTCTTTCATGATTTCAATAGCCTATGGCAGCCTATCAAATTTTCCTCTCTCCCACTTCGAGCCAATTCCTCCTCTCACGATGCAGTCAACAATGAATTTCTTCATTTGTTGAATTCCTCTTTTCCTGCTCATGTATTGATCTTTACGGATGGTTCCAAGAGCGAGGACAGCGTGGGTGGTGCGTTTACTGCTCCGTCGCTTCGACATTCTGAGTCCTTCCGGCTTCCTTTCTTCTGCTCTATTTTTTCTGCCGAGTCGATCGCCATCCTTCAGGCTATCTCTTATATTTCCTCTTTAAGCGATCTTTCCCAATTCCTCATTATTTCGGACTCTAAGGGCGTCCTTCAAGCCTTATCCTCTCCTCCTTCACATTCCTCTGATAATATTATTCTCTCAATTCGTTTTCCTTATCCACCTCCAAACACGCCAGACTTTGGCGGGATATTTATCCCTCCCTATTTTCCAATCGTCATTCGCATTGCCGTTTTATTCAGCCGATTCCTCGTTCCCTGTCTTGGTTACATTCTATTACTTTCGGTCGTCGCTCTTCTATTATCTCCCTAATTCGCCTCCGGATCAATCTTCTCTCCTCCTCTCCTCTCGCTTTCGATTTGCTCTGTCGCCTTTTCTTTATTATTTTCTTCACGATTGTGATCGTCCTCATACATGTGATGCTGATCACATTTTCTCCTCGAGTGTCCTGCTCTTCGTAACGAACGCTCCCTTTTATACAGTCAGCTCCCGTCATTAGGTCTCGCTACTCCCTATAACTCTTCCTTTATCCTCTCCTTTCCTTCATCTTCTGTGGTGTCCGCACTGCTGTCCTTTGTTGCGTCCATTTCGGACCGCTTAGTTATTTAATTGCTTAGCTTAGTTTTCTTGTTGTTGGGTCAATGCCGCTGGCGCGCTCCCAAAAAAAAAAAAAAAAAAAAAAAAAAAAAAAAATAGAATTTGTTCTCTTGTGCCTTTTCCTGTCATGAAACCTGCTTGTTCTCCTGATATTTGGGGTAGAATATACGGTTTTAGTCTCTCGTGGATAGTGCGCAGCATTACCTTGCTAGCGAACGACATTATGGCTGCTGCTCTGTATTTTTATGAATTGACACATAAATCGATATTGTTTAGTCATTCAGCCATACGTTCGTATTCTATATTTTTTGGCATATTCGATAAAGAGAATTTCTGTTATTGAGTTTCCTAGGTATTTAAACATTTCTGCGGCAGTCTGACCAGTCTTCTGCTGCCTTAAATGGCTTTAGCTTCTGTAAAACAGCACGTATTTCATCCGTAACCACTATGAGTTCCATTCTAGTTGTTTTGCCAAGTATTTTAGCTATTTCTTTTTCCTCATCTTGTTGTTTAAATAGATGGTTCAAAAATGATGCTCTTGTAACACGAATGAATAGCGTAAAAATTAAAATTTCAAAAAAAATTGATTTCTCTTTAACATGATTTCTATTGTATTATACAACGGTAAAATAGCGCAAGCAGTTAATGTAAAGAAAAATTCCAATTGGATAACGCTGAGATTAAGATTATGATAAATTAGTTACCTAATGAAGAATCTTTTTTCATACTGTTTGTTAAATATATAAGTGTAATAAGTTAATAGAAACAGATATAATAAACAATTATAACAAATAAATAAGATAAATTTTCTTCCTTAGTAACGTTTTCGGGCATAACCCATCATCAGCTAAAACAATATGTGAACAGATACAAATTCTAAATCACAATTTGTATCTGTTCACATATTGTTTTAGCTGATGATGGGTTATGTCCGAAAACGTTTCTAAGTAGGAAAATTTATCTTATTTGTTTGTTATAATTGTTTATTATATCTGTTATTATTAACTTATTATACTAATAAGTTACCTAATTTGAAACAAAATATTGATATCAGTTACACCTTTAAATTTTAGAAAAAATAAATAAAAAAACAGTAAAACTTTTAAATTATTTAATTCCTACATCCATTCTAACAGTCTTCCTAGTCACCGTGGTCATTGTCAAGTCCAGTCACTATTTGTCATACTCTTCTTGAATATTTCGAATTCTCCAAAATTCGATCTAGATTATTTTTTCCATTTACTTTTTAAGAACTTCTTGCAAAAAATAAAAATGCAATTGCTTGCTCTTTTTCAGTTCTCTAAGCTTTTCGGATTTCTTCCGGATACTTAATTTCCTGTATTTTCTGTTCATGTGGCCGTTGTTTCCGTACATAACAAGTTAATGTAAAAATAAAAAAATCGTTGCTCTCAACTCAGTGGAAACGTATTATTTTATCATTTAGTTGTTTAAAAGAAAGTTTTTATTTTTTTTTCAAAATCAACCTCGAATATATTTCTTTTAAAATCACGCACTTTTAGATTTACCGAAATACCAGAAGAACGGTTTCCTGAAGGATCCACTCCATCAGAAATCACGTCACATTATTTGGATGCTACTTATATTTTACAGAAAATGATCGATTCTTACAAACAGTAAGTATAAATGCGGTTCGTTGCTGTTAATTGTCTATTCTCAGTGTAATACGTGCTAATGGTAACATTGTCCATCTGTCACGAAAATTGACCAAAAGACTATTCCATGTATATATTTGTTCCTTTATATGTAATATAGTCAGAAAAAAACCATTATTAATGTGTAATCAGAAAGCAAACATAAAAAAAAAAATAATAATATAAATGTTTGCTGAAAAAACACTTTTTTAAGGTTTTTTTTTTTCTTTTTTTATATAGTTTTGGATTACATCGCAATACAAAAACTGCAAATTACTGATAAAAAAAAAGGGAAAAAAGAAAAATCTGCAGTTGTAATATTTCGTTGAATGTTTATTTAAATAAATAAACTAATTCGTTTAATAATGAAAAAATTATTAATTATGCTACAACATCGCGGTATATTATAATGTATTAAAAATGGTGCATTACGTTCAAGTCTGCGCAATTAATTATACATAAATAAATATATTTTAGTGATTCTCCGACTAGTCATGTATAATGTTTATAATACAAAGTGTAAAAAATTATACTCGTAACAAAATGTACACAATTATTTGTTTTATTCTTGTGTTTTTGCAGTCCTTTGGAATTTATCGGAGAAATACAATTCGCTTTTGCAACTATGTTGATCGGTTTGAATTACGATTCGTTCGAACGGTGGAAATATCTTGTACAGTTAGTGTGCTCGTGCGAAAAAGCAGTTATCGAGCATACGAATCTTTATTCAGAATTTATTACCTGTTTATCAGCTCAGATGGATGAAACGCCACTGGATTTTTTAGCTGATATCGTTACAAATAATAATGTCATTTATTCTAGTTTGAAAGATCTCTTTAGGACTGTTCTGTCTATCTTGGACAGTAGCGTGAATCCTAGATTGAGATCAAAAATATTGAAATTTAAAAGTCAATTGACGGAGAAATTTGGCTGGGATTTTAATAATCTTGAATACGAATCAGGAGATGAAGCCCCAGTTATAGTGAGCAATGAGATCAATGATATACCGATAGAAGAATGAGATGTGCCTTTTGAAACATGAACTTTTGTTGTTTATTCTAATATGCAACAATTTAACACTTGGTCAAGTGGAAATGTTTACATATACTTTCCTCCGTGTTTTATCGATTGTTTGATTACGTTACTTTATATATGTCTCCTCGGCTAATTTTAACCTGTACTGGCCGATCCGTCATTTATCGTTGACGGTTTTTTTTTATTCTTTCAGATCTTTCTGACTTTTAAACGTTGATTACGCGATGTTTCCTGCAATCTGCATCTTTCTTTGTTGACATTATTTCGGGTGCGTAGAGCGATCGATCCAGAGTGAAAGGAATGGTCTTAATTTTTTCGCTTGCCTGTTCCCTTCTGAATAAAAATGTAGATATGTTAAAAAAATTATCTGATTCGTTCTTTATATGGCAGGCAAACGTTTTTGCACTCATATTTACGTAGGGTAATTTTTTGTTGCCTTCAAACTATGATTTAGTAGGTAATTTAAGTGAACTGAATGATTAATAGAGTTTGGATTGTGATTACATCCGTTACTGCTGGTATGTCTAAAATCTATACTAGTGATAAATAAATAAGTAAATTAAATGTAAATTAAATAAAATCATTTGGTTTTTTCTTGATTATTCCGTTTAGTTATGAATATGCCAGTTTTTTCCAAAAAATAATCGCAAATAATCGTCTATTTTATCATTAGACATTTTTTATGTATTGCATTTACAAAATATATTTCTCCGTTAGGAGAATAGAATATTGTTAAAAATTCATTGTAACTAAATTTTCCGTCGACAAATGGAAATAATCTCCCATGGTAAAACATTTATTGTAATGCGGCTAACAGTAACATTAGTCGGAAATGTCAATTGAGAACAAAGGAAAAGCGTTCGTCACGATGTACTACTTCATGTGTAAATGTATGTTGCACATTTTTTAGCAAAGTCACAACGGAATTTTCTGATACTGAGGTCTGATTGATGACGCTATCGCAGTTCAGCCGAATGAGAAATGTTAAATACGGGAACTAATCGTAGTATGTTTAAATAAAACGTTATCAATTTTGGCTAGAAATAGTTGAACTAGGCTAGCGAATTCTTAGCTTAGATGGTTAGACCATTGGATTTTTAAAATCACTTCTCATTTTTTTTTTTTTTTTCACTGTCACTAGTATAAAAGTTTTGTATAAATTTTACAATTTTGAATAATAAACACTTCGTTATTTATTTATAGTTTATGTTTATTCTACATATTATATGTATTTGACATATGCTTCATAAAGATATTCTATTTTACTTATAGGGGGAACATCAAGTGTGGATCACCAATTTGGTCCAACTTTTTTCAGATGGCAGTGTATTCAGTAAAAAACGAAACCTAATTTCACCTTTTCCACATAAATCCGTGAAAGTTGAAAAAATCGCGTCTAAAGTTAGCGAATAATTATGTAAATCTTACAAATGTGTATCGGTATCATTTTTCAGAATTCATTTTTTTTTTTTTGGCATTATGGTTAAAATTGCTAAACAGAATTGTGCGAATTTTCACATTTTGCTATAATATGTATACGGAGGAATTACTAGTTAATAAGCTATATTCTTTTTTCTAAAGTCACAATGGTTCCTTTAATAATAGTCAATATTTTTAGGTTTAAATTATAGTATGTCGAGTTATTTGGCTATTGCTCTCGCAGTGTTTAACTTCTTACTTCCTTAAGAATCAGGAAAATTAATTTTTAGTACAGATAAAAAGAAATATTATATAAGGGAAAAAAAGGTAAAAAAGAGCAAAAAAAATTGACAAAGCGAAGATTTGAGCGTTTAACCGAAAAATTTATACGCTAGCTCGCTAACTTTAGAAGCGCTTTTCTCGAGTTTCACGAACTTGACACAAAAAATTATGAAATTAATTTTCGTTTTTTACCAAATACTACCATCTGGAAAATGTTGGACCAAATCGGTGACCCACACCTCTGATGTTCACATTGTTAATATATTTTATATTACAGCTTAATATGTTAATGTGTACCTATGTACGGTTTTATTTTTGTTTTTTTCACTATTTTATTCCTAACAATGGAAATTATTTATAATACTTTTTTATTTTTTTAATACAACGAGCAAATACAAAAATTATTTAAAAATTGTGGCAGTGTACACTCAAGGTCCCTCTACCACTTACTTGTACGTAATATACAACCTTAAGTAAAATATATGTTAAAATTTTAATTTGAACATCATTATAACAATTATAGTAAAACAAATTTAAACCTACTGAAAAAATTAAAAACATTAAATTTAAAATAAATTAAATTCAATATTTCAGTACCAGATTTTTTAGACTGTTGCTAATATTAATCGTTTAATAGTACACATGTTGCGAATTTGCCATTTTAATAATTCTGGTTTTTTGACTATTTTTGTTCCGTAATGATCTACTTTTACTCTGCACAAGAAAGGATCACCCGAAATCTGTGAAAACTATCGAACTATCTCACTGATACCGCATATAAGCAAAATGATGATCAAAATTATATACGATCGTTTGTATTCTCTGATGCACACTCAGATTCCGCCAGAGCAGGCTGGTTTTACAAAAGGAAGGGGAATAAGGGAACCGATCCTCAATCTTAGATTACTTATTGAAAAAACGCGTGAATATAATATCCCAGCTGTACTCTGTTTCGTCGATTATAAGAAAGCTTTCGACTGTGTGCATTGGTCAGAAATGTGGGCACATTTAGTATGGCTGATCAAGCAGCTATATGAAAAAACTTCAGCAAAAGTCCAGATAAATAATGGAATTTACTCGAAAGAGTTTTATCCCGCGGGGGTGTACGCCGGGGCTGTACCCTTTCACCGCTACTTTTTAACTTATATGGTGAATTCATAATGCGCAGAATACTGCAAATCGATACAGCAAATGGTACAGTCAACTGGGATGGAGGTATCTCGGTTGGTTGGATGTACATCTCTAATCTCCGATATGCGGATGATACCACATTAGTAAGAAAAAAACGGAGAGGAAATGTCATATATTCTGGATCGGCTGGTAAAAATCAGTGCAGAATATGGCCTCCAAGTTAACAAAGCCAAAACCAAAATAATGATCGTCGACCGTTTCGAGAATACCTGCGTAACAATACGTGAAATTGAGGGTATTGAACTAGTACGCCGCTTTACATATTTAGGCTCTATAGTGGAAAACAGCGGCGGATGTAAAAGTGAGACACGCCACAGAGCACAGATTACACGCAACGCAGTGAGCCGTTTAAAAAGAATATGGGCTGACTCCGCTGTTAGTAAAGATGTAAAGATTCAGCTAGTGAACTCCCTCGTCTTCTCAGTGTTTTTATATGATGCGGAGACCTGGTCGGTGACCAGCACAGACAAAAAACGTATAGACGCACTCGAAATGGGGTGTTGGAGGCGTATGCTGCGTGTCCCATGGACATCTAGGAGAACCAATGTCTCCATACTAAATGAGATTGGTAACCCGAAAAGGCTACCATCGGTGGTGCTCTGCAGGATACTGCGGTATTTTGGTCATGTGATTAGAGCGGACAATTTGGAAACGCTGCTCATCCAAGGAAAGGTCTACGGAAGAAGAAGACAAGGTCGTGCGCCGACTAAATGGTCAGACGCAGTGTGCAAAGCTGCTAGTCGTACCTTTCAGGATTGTGTACACATCGCAAGCGATCGGAATTGTTGGCGCAGTCTGATCAGCCGAGTGACAAATCATGGTCACGATACCCCTACATGGGGTGAAACGATTCGATAATAATAATGATCTGCTTATTTTAATATACATATATACATATACGTTAAAAAGTTGTAAAAATCACGGTAATCAAATGAACTCCTATTTTTCGAAGCGTTTTCTACTATCTGATAAGAATTCTTGATAATCAGCAGAGACAAAATTATCCTCATTGGTTTTATAATGTGATTCGGAGAGGTTGCATGATCTCACGTATATCTACAAGGGAACACAGTAATACATAATAACGCGCCTACTTTTAAAATCATCCTATATTATGCCCATACTTTTAGTACTAATTCTATTTGGAATACACAAATTAGATACCCTCCTTAGTTACACTACTGTTAACTGGTAATTTGTACTCCGGTAATGAAAATAATTTTTCTTACATTTTCACTGCAGCAGAGTTGTCTATCAAGAATTATTCGTCAGTATCTGATGTTAGTATTTACTGGAATGGTATTTTTGTTGAACTTTATTAACAGAAAAAGACCTCTATTCGGAGTAAAGATCATTTGTTGGCTTTTACGATGGTTAATTTTTATTTTCCTTTTGCTGGTTTACAGTTGGATCTTATCTGTTTTCACGTTTACCTGGAATACACTTGTCATCAGCGAATGTAGCAGTAACTGTCGTTTTAACGTTGGAATATCGGTTGAATACGAGGAGAATGGTAAAGATTCCCTTATTTTAAAATACTTCGACTGAAATAAATTCATTTTAACTTGAAAGCTCCTATTTGATGCATACAATTCTAAAAATTTATAATATGTATAGCATTTGGAACTAATATATATTTTTTACTTTATTCAGTAATCATTGATGTTAGAAACGATTAAATGATTTTTCCGCGTCCGGGAAGTTACAATACCGTCAACAACTGCTACGCGATCTGTTATCCTATAGATGTGCTGTGCAGTTGAACGATTTGATCGGAATCTAAAATTGATAACCTGGAATAAGAGCAGTTTCTGTTTGATTAGTAACTAGTTCAATTAGTATTTCTAAAATCTCAGATAAAGTGCTTAATAAATGGGTAGACTTAGAAAATGCCGTTTCTGATATCGATTTTCTCTACTTCTTCTTATTTTCACGTTGAATAGTATGTATGTTACCATGAATATTCCTCTGGATCTTATATTTCATAATAATTCTTCAGTAACCGTATCCTCGCCTAAAACTTTACAAAGTGGAAACTTTTTGTTCTGAATTTCCCTGGATATCACATGTTTTGGACGAGAGTTAGTTGAAGTGCAGCAGCGACGCAGTCTGTTGTTTATTATCCGAAATATTAAGATGAAGTTAAAATAAGAAAATAATATATGGAAAAAGAAGCGAAAATAAGCAAAGTGGTCAGGCAGGGCTGCAGAGAACAAATGATAAAAGAACGGAAACAAAAATAAAATAACGAAATTTCAGTAGGCGGTATTAAAATAAGTATGTTTAGGTTTACAAATAACATGACAATTAAGGTTCTCCCTAAATCAGATGAACCAAATATTTAAAACATATAATATGAGAATAAATAAAAAGAAAACAACAATAGTAAGTTGTAGAGGAAAGAAAATGGTAAAGAAATAGGTATACAAATAGACGGAGAATAAATAAAATAGTGAAAAAGCAAAATTATCTGGGGAGCACAATTACAAAGGATGGAAGAAGTGATTAAGATATAAGGGAAAGAATTGCAAGGACAAAAACATTCAATAAAAAAATAAGCCTCCTAACATCTAAAAATATTCAGAGGGAAATAAAGAAAAAATGTATTAAAGTATTCGTATGGAGTGCACTACTCTGTGGTTCAGAAACTTGGAATTTAAACAAACGGTTGAGCAATCAACCAGAAGCATTCGAAATCTGGTGCTGGAAATTCTGGCAAATGGATGTTGTTTGCAAATATACGACCAAGAAGCTTATGATTACTATTTAAAATAAATTTATTTCCTAAAAGATATCTATGAAATTTATGAATCCCAAACAATTACGTTTAACTTAGTAAACATTTGTTCTAATCTATTCAGGTGCCGAAGCCTTCTAGAATAGTATCCAAAGATTTCTGAAATATGAAGATGCAAATGTCGCAAAGCAATTGTTTACGTTCAAAATAATTTCGATGTATAGCAACTGTTAAATAAGTTCGAGAAAATTGTGACACTTCTGATTGCAAAAGAGCGAGTTTCATTCCATAAGTCCAGCAAAGTAGGGTGTGAGGACTTCAAATTTTGATGAAGGGTGCAGATGAATTTCTACGAATAGGTTTTATCGTTACTTAAAATCATAACAAAAACGAATTTGAACCTGCTTCTTTAATATTATGCTTAATCCAGAAACCTATTCTACAGGTGTTTTTGAAATATCCACCGGTTTCCTTACGTTAGATTTAATAAATCTTATTTATTTCCACATCCACCGTTAGTTTTAACGTATATTATATAGACGAACTTTAGTAACTCTATTGGTGTAGCATTAAATTTAAGATAATTGTTTATTTTCCCAATATGATTAGAAAATAAAACTGGAACTTTTTTCAAAACATTTTTTTATCTGAATATAATACATTAAAAATAAGACTTATTTAAGATCAAGTAATTTTTTTGATTTTGAATACTACTATAATGGTATTAAATAGTTTGCGTGCGCGTGTAATTTGTAAAATAATTTGCTTATTAGCAAAGTAAAAAAAAAACGAAATTAAAACCATTTGTGTGTCATCGAAAATAATACAAACAAAATAAACAAATAATTACGCAATAGACAAAATTTCAGTTTGTCTTTTTTTAAATTTTTGACTTCAATAATTATAAAATCAAATTTATCTGTTTTAAAATTCGCTTTGTAAGGTGAGAGTGCTTTATTTCTTATGTAAAAAATTTCATATATCGGATGCACACAGACTTGTAATGTTTTGAATTTTTTCTTACTTTTTAGCATAGGAGGCGTCTCCGATTCTTCGCGATCGTATATTATTCAGTGTTATGTAAACATTTTTTTTTTGTATTGATGTTTGTTATTTCTTCAAAATTGGAAGGCGCGTCCTCGTTATTTCCGCACCAAATTATTTCAAGTAAAACAATTTCATGTGCACTTTTAAAAATTAAATTTAATAAACCCTAGCTTCCTGGACCATGTTTTATCAAATGAGTTTCCTCAAGTGTCAAAAAACGTTCTCTATCAAACTGTGACTGGACGCTTAAATTATCGAAAGTTGTGTTCGCGCTGGGTACCGAAAATATTGACTGAGGAGCACAAAATCAAATGTTTAGCCAGTGCGTTGAGTTTTTTTGAGCGGTACAGTACGGAAGGTGATGATTTTTTAAACCAAATTGTCACAGGCGACGAAACATGGGTGGCATTTGTTACATTGGAAACAAAGCAAATTATCAGTAATGACTGAAGGTCGCCCACTTCGCTCCACATCTTAAACATCCGGCGGCCGTCCTTAAAGGCTCTAATCCATTTCCGTACCATTCCATCACTCATAATGTTTTCTCCATACACTTCACTGATCTGACGATGAATTTCAACAACTTTTAACCTTTAGCACTAAGAAAACAGATCACAGCGCGTATTTCGCAGTTGGTGGGATTTTCCATCGGCGGAGGCATTTTAAACGCTCGTAAACAAACGTAAACACGGTCGAATGTTTTCATAAAAGCGTGTAGTTTCTTTCTGATAAATGAAAGTACATAGCGCGCATGCGCCAAATGCCCACTGCAGCGCTGCAGCGGCAAAATTTAAAAACGATACTTACTTAAAAAACACACCTCGTATATTTTTTTTTGGCATCGAAAATTCGACCCATTGTCTATATTATATTTAGTTTTGTTTACATCAATCATTATACGTTAATTTGTGAATTCAAAATAATATAATTAAATTAAATTTAAGGAAATTTAGTTATTCTATAAAACTGATCATTTTGTCACTTCCGAAAAGAGCCCCTAATATTTCCGTAGCCCCGGGCCTGTTTACTAATCCAACCAGCCGAATAATTTTCTAGTAACCTCTTCAGGTTTAGGAAGCCATTAAATTTTACTGGTATGAAATAAGTTGCTATCTGTTCTTACACACATAGCTGCTCGGGTCTCTAAGTTTTCTCCTTATGTTTCTTCCGCAATAAGCTTCCTTACTTTTCTTTTGATTTCAATAGAATATGCTTCCCCATCTCATTCTCCTCTCTTCCCCTTCGCGTTAACTCCACTCCCCAGAGTACAGTGGTTAGTGAATATCTCCACATCTTAAATTCTTCATTTCCCCGTCATGTAAAAATCTTCACCGATGGTTCCAAAAATGATAACAAGGTGGGCGGTGCTTTTACAGCCCCCTCACTTAATCACTCAGAATCCTTCAAATTGCCTTCCTTTTGTTCCATTTTTTCTGCTGAAGCAATCTCAATTCCCCGTGCTGTCTCCTTTATTTCCTCTTCAAGAGGGACTTGTAAATTTCTCATTATTTCTGATTCCAAATCTGTACTGCAAGCTGTTTCTTCTCCTCCTTCCCATATTCTTTCTGTTCGTGCCTCTATTTCCAACTTGCGCTTAGCACATTCTATCCTTATTGACTTTTTATGGGTTCCTGGTCACTCTGGTATTGAGGGCAACGAAGCAGCCGACTTCCTAGTTCGCTCGGCGTCTCTCAATGGTCCACTCCTCCCCCATTTTCCTGTCTCAGACATTCTTTTTATCTTCTCAAGTCTCCATGCCAGACTATGGGTTGACATCTACCCTTCTTTTTTCGCTAATCGTTCCTCCTTCTACCTCCTCCTACAGCCTAATCCCAACACAGCCCTGGTTTCAATTTCTTCCCTTTACTAGGCGCTCGGCTATTGTTTCCTTAATTAGACTAAGACTTGGTCATTCTCTCCTTCCCTCTGCTCGTTTTTCTTTTTCTTTTTCACCTTCTCCCTTTTGCCCTCTCCACTCTATTGATCCTCCCTTTATTTGCGACTCCAATCATATCCTTTTTGAATGTCCTGCTCTTTTTCCCGAGTGCTTCCATCTGTACGCCGAACTCTTAGCGTTGGATCTTCCTACCCCTTTCAATGCTTCCTTTATCCTTTCCTTCCCATCTCTAGCCGTTGTTCCTCTCCTACTCTCCTTTATACTCTCTATCTCCGATCGTCTCAGAATCTGAGTAGGTGATCTAAGCTCATGTAGTTGAGTCAGTGCTGGCACCGAACCCATTTAAAAGGTAAAAAAAAAAGTTGCTATTTTTTCAATATGGGAAAATGGTATTATGTAGTTGAAATTTTAAATTTGATTTCATTAAAATTAAAGACAAGCAGAAAAACAGATTTTTTAAATAACGAAAAACCATTTAAGTTAAAAATGAAACATGCTTGTGAGAAAATAATCCAACCGATGCTAAAATTTCCAAACTGAAATTAGTGCTAGCGTGTATTTTATACATTTATATATATATATATATATATGCGCGCGTACACATACGTACACGTGTGTGCGTGTGCATGTGTGTAAAGAGAGAAAAAGGTGAAGCCAAAGATGGTCCAGCCCCCTTGAGTAAAAAATTAATTTTTAGCGAAATAATATTCACTTATTTGCACACATATACATTAAAAAATATATATATATATATATATATATTTTAATGATAACGTCAAACAAGGACAGTAACCAAAAAGCTAAGGATAATATTAAAAATGAGAAAAAGATTAGATGTAAGATTTTAATAAATAGAAATAGAGGAGACGAAAGCAGCCAGCGCGAAATCTAATACCATTGCGCATTTTATTTTTATGTAGAAAAACGTACACATAAAAAATTAGTATAAATTTCTTAGATGCCTCTCCACCCTTAAATTTCTGACTCCGCCGAAGTATATATATATATACAATATGCATATATAATTTATCGTAGAAATTGCGGGTAAACGATTAGGAAATATTTATTATACAATAATATGAGTTGTAAAAATTAGATTTTGGTTAACTTTTTCAATGTCATATTAAAAAATACATTGTGTATATTATATAAATGAATAATACATCAAAATAGAATAGTTTTATTCGATGTTATATAACAGTTTATATATATATATATATATATCTTACACATATATACATACAGAAGTTTTCAGCATTCGCCAGAATTGACAGGATTATCAGAGTAATAAATGTTAAAATAATCTAAAATATTTTTCATAGGAAAAATTACTCTTCGATATACGATCCCCTTTATTAATGTTTTTTTTTTATACTATTCAAAATATGACGAGATTAAATTGCTTTCAGATTTAAAAACGATGAAATTCCAACATGAAAATATATGCTATAAGAGAAGAGTTCTGATGGAAGATATGGTAAAGTTTCGAAAAAAAATTGGACACGTTGGATATGAATTAAGTGGGTTTTTTTGATTTTCCATAAATTTATTTCATATGTGTTCTTAATTTGACATCGTTGTTCAATTTTTCCGCGAACGATGAAAAACGTGTTGATGCTTTTTTAACCATGTCCGTTTTCTTCAGAGAGGATAATATATTCTGCTTTGATGATACATCTTTCTTTTCAACAGCAATCCGATTTAATCCTTAATGTAAACGGAAAAGTTAATGAAATGGCGTGTGATTTGCAAATTACATATAATTACATATATATATGTATACGAAATGAACGTTTGTGAAAAATAGTTTTGTTACCGTTACTTCATCGTAACTTTCTAAATGCTTCAGAAGTTAAACGATTAGAGTATATTTTCATGTTTCATTAGGGCTAAGGTTATCATCAGTGATGGATGACGTTAACGGAACTTAACACTTGTATTATGCATTAATAGTTAATAAATAATTAATGAAGTACATAAATATATTTCAAATCAAATATTTTTATTTTAAAATTCCACACGTGCGCAAAAAAGCGTGAGCAGTGGAGTACATGCGCATGAAAAGATAATATAAAAAGTAAAAATAAGGTTTTTTATAAAATAATAATTTTTTTTATATTTGAGTGGGTTTACTTTGTACCTTCTGGGAGCCGGAGCTCTAGCGGAACGGGGTGCGTCCACAGGTTGCGGATTGTGGAATAACCTCTAGATATAGAGGCTAGCTGCGAATAAGCCCAGAACTTTCAACTGGACAAATTGGTGGAAAGTCTCATTCGCAGACGATTCCAGTAGTGACAGGATATATATGGCTGGAGGGCGTGGAGAGGTTATAAAGAGGATGGTCTGCTAAAACTCCAACAATGTCTATCGAAAGTCCTTTTCCTTGGCGAGTTGAGGCCGCCATAAGTCTCGTCCGCTATCTCCCTAATAGCAAAGGGTAGGACAGGCTCTCTAGAGCTGTAACGCAACTATCCTAGGAGAATGGATACTCCGAAATTAAACTATTCTCCCCAAGCACCTTGAGCAAGCGCGGGGAGTTCCTTTCCCTTTTTACGTTTCCTAATTCTTTTTCTTCGTCCAGCTATTTACCCATCTTCTTTCTGTTCCTTTTCTTTTGGATAAATTTATCCTATTCCTATCCGCAGTTAACTGCACCAACTGCATCAGTCCAATCTTCCTGGTCTCATCCTTGCCATCGGGTTAACTGGTGTAGTTGGGTGGACAGCATGATTGTTGTTTGCGCACTAACTTCTGTGCTCCTATAATATGCGCAGCTACCGTCATTTCTCACTTCTTCATTTCTTTTTTCACCAATCTTACCCCTTTCCCGTTTCTCCGATCTCTCCCTCTTCCTGTTTCTTTTTTTTATTAAAATAGGATTAGTATCCCACATGCGATTCAGGCATCGTATTATCTGACGGAGAAGAAGTGATAAGAGAAATGACACTCATACTCGACAGCGAGTGAGTTAGAAGAAGAAGAAAAATACTTTATTAAATATTTTATAATATCATGTGTTACAGAAAATCATGCTTTAAAAATATTAAAAAGAGCCAACATGTTTCGGAATTACGTACTCCATAATCATGGCATTAATAAATAAAGTTAAAAATTAAAATCGATAAAATATTTGTCAATCTTATAAACTAATACAATATATCGATATGTTATGATTGATTCTTAATTTTAAATAATGGGTTATTATTAATTATAAGATTATTATTAATTAAATTATCTTTAAATTTATTAATGTAGTATGTTTCAGCGCTATTTAAGTAAATTATAATTATTAATATTAATAATAATATGTTCCGTAACAAATGATTTATTAATGTGTCCGTGTTTAATGGCAGCAATATGCTCGTTTTTAATTTTTAACTTTATTTATTAATGCCATGATTATGGAGTACGTAACTCCGAAACATGTCGGCTCTTTTTAATATTTTTAAAGTATAATTTTCTGTAACACATGTTTTTATAAAATTTTTAATGAAGTTTAACTATTTCGTTTAGTGTTGTATTCGTGGCATTTGTTCGGTTTATTTTCCTAATATACTAGTTTGTTTACGGACATTCTAGATTTATTTTTAGAAGAAAAAAAAATAAGGTCGAAAAATATTAATGGAGAAAGGTATTTAATTACTGATCTCGGTTTTCGAATTTGCTTTACTTCTAGAGAAATTGTGATCTATAAAACTTAAAGGATAATTTTATTTTTGAGAATGAAAAGAAATTCTTCCTCACCGCTTAACAATAAATAATTTGAATTACACGAAGGAAATAATCTGTCAATAATCAAGCTTTCAAAGAATTTTACTCGATTTTGGGTTTGTTATTATTTAAACGAAATAACTAAAAGTTACATGCGTGATTATAAAATCTTCATTAACAAATGATTATGTGTACTGTCTATCAATGAATACTTTCCACCATCGATTCATAACTGCTACCGCAACTCTTGGAATACTATATTAAATTACTAAACAGTCGGCGCTATAGCGGGGGCAAGAAAACCGTCAAACGATGAAATATTCTCTGAAAATTTCAACGATAAATGTGTATACCCAGAAAGTACCCGTGTCCATAAATTCATTTTTAACAACATCTAACTATCGTATCCAAATATTCTTACGAATGCGCTGATGTTTAAACGTTGATTATATTAAGTTATATAACTGCACTTGCTTAATCTTGCTGGTATTTAGTTTTTTTTCCAATTGCGTGTATTCACGTCATCTGCCTTTACTTTGTAAAGGTCGTCCTAGAAATTCCATTACACTCAACTAAGCAGTTAACGCGCGTCCTTAATTTCTTTTGCTACATATTGTTTCTCTTTCAACGAAGAGAACGCCCCCATGCCTCTCGCAGGTAAATGTGTTCGAAAAATAACGTAGTAATTATAAATTTATACCAGCGTAAATTATAATTGTTAAAACAAAAACCAGAGCGGCTGTCGTTGTACTTGAAATGATCCGGTCTTTAAAATAAATTATTTTTTTACACAATAAATTCGGATGCATCTTTGGCATTGTGTGTTTTCTCAGTTTCTTTGTCTTGTATGACAAAATTTAATCAGTCTCCCCAATGGAAACGTTTGTAACTAAAGTTAAGCGTGGTGTCCTTTTTTCGATCGTAATGCTAGTTCGTATACGAAAATGGTTATTCTTCTAATCATACATAATTTTTTTTCAGTCTCTTTTTTAACTGACGAAATTACAGGCCTCCAAGATGAATAGGAAAACGTGACATTTGTGGTTGAAGTTTAGCCATTTCTCTGTTTCAGTGTCTTCCTGTAAATGGATTTTATAGCGACATTAAACTTAATTGGATTGCCACTTTAAATTTCATAATATAAATTGTAATTATTAAAAAAATATATTATTTGAGGGAAAAAAATGACTTAATTTCTGATTCATTCTTTTTCTATTCTGTTTTAATTCAGTCAAGAAGCTGTACCAGTGTCGAACAAATAATTCTTAACCAGGGTTCGGCTAGGTTGATTTTTCAGCACGATTGTATTCGCAGTCGGCTATATAATTAATGACCCGATCAGACTAATGTAGTTCGGGCCGCAGGAACAGGAAATGCTATAGATGCCATCGGTATGAAACTTGGGTAATTTAGAATTTTCCTTAATACTACTGATTTTTCTGCGTTCTGTAAAAGTACCGTTCTGATGTTCATTTCCCCTTTAAAATTCGGCCGGCAATTTTTTCAGCAATGCCTTAATGTTCGTGACTCAAGATTCCTTTTCCGTCATCTCTCTTTCGCTGGCTTCACCGAATCTGTTAATGTAATCATTAGCTTCGAAAATTAATCATATTTCTTCTTCAGCCATAACTTTTTTCAGATTTTTTTATACTGCAGCAAGATTATTATGGGTATTACAAATTATTTTTCCCTAACTGTAGAGCCTTGAAAATATTTAACTTTTGACTCGAGCATCAAGATGCACTTTGCGCTAAATGATATACCCGTTCTACTACCATGGCTCCCCTATAAAGTAAAGAAAGTCCTATACCCTTGACGACCCTTATGATTAAGAATACCTACTAACACGACGTTACTCTCCTCTTTCATGATAAACTTGATACTGTCACGACAAGGGTTCCGTAAATGTTTCGGTTTAACTCTACCATGCTGCCAAACTACGTAAGTGTCATCGACATAACTAAATCAACACTTCAATTTGCAGAGTTCTTTGATGCTGCAGTCTCACCCGTTTGTTGCATAAAAATATTAACGAAAATTGAAGCAATTATCGAACCGAATATTTTAACCTTTAGCGAGATGAGATTTTTCAAACAGAATGCTGGGATAAGAGTTCTGGCTCGAATCTTCGTCAATATATTTATAGGAGGAACTCTAAACCGTCTAGTGGTAACGTTCATAAGTGACTGCGGCTTTACTTTTGAGACACTTTATACAGTTTTTAATGTTTACTCGGCATTTGGTTTACGTTTTATGTAATTTACTCTTTTTCTTTAACTTACAGAGTTTTGTTTATTTCTATTTTTTTTTGTCCGTATGTTGACTTTTACTCGTTATTATCGAAGAACTTGTTTATTTTCGATTCTGGTGACGCTTTTAGTGCTATCCGAAACGCCCGTAAAGTAATATTATTAAATGTTGTTTACTAAAAATAATTTTAATTCTAACTAGCACGGGAGTTTCAGGTTTTCGATAGAGACCGTATTCAATGTAGCAAGGAAACAAACGGAAAGAGATAGGGGGAGCGGGTACGATATGGGTACGGCGTGTTCGAGAAGAAGAGACAGAAAATATAATTAGCGTCGCGGACGATAGCGCGGGGTGTACATGTAAAAGGGGCGAAGAAGCAAACGCAACACACCAATGAGGGAGTAAAGGAATAGAGTGAAAACTTAAGTGACAAATAGAAGTGATGGCGACTAATTGAACCAGACGCAATATCGGGTAGAAGATTGTATTACAAGATACAAAAAAAATAGCAAAGCGATGTAAATTAGAGCGGACAGTAGAAGGAAGTTTAGTTATAGACCCCAAAAACAACTGTTAGCTAAGGTCTCCATTAATGTACCGAGCCCATCCAATGACGCGATCTAGGTCTTTTCGCAATACAAGGTTTGCTCGAATGCGGCGTTCATTATACCATTGCTGAAATAATTATTTCGAACGAACGAATAAGTAAACTTTAGAAAAATGAACATTTCAAAGACCAAAGAAATATTTACTTACTAAATTTACGTTCCTCTAATTGCCGGTTTGCTTCGTCCAGTTTTTGTCGCGTCGAGTTTACAAACTCAGGATGTTCATTTAACACATCTGCCAATGCAGTGATCAGTATATCTGCGACATTTTTCAATACATAACCAGTTATAATATTCGAATTTTTACAATGACACAGATATTTTGTAATCAATTAATCGTAAATCCGCGGCATAATAATGATTCGGAATTAAGCGCTACTTCGAATAGTCTCAGAAATATAATGAATTATTTTGTAAAATCGAAAAGACGCCGGCAAAACTCTATCATCGTCATCATCAATACGGATTATATTACGATCGGGTCTTCTCTTCAGATGTTTTTTTTTTTTTTATAGTTGTTTTTACACGCTTCTATTCAAGTTCGTCTTTCATTTTTGTAAATTTCTCCTCTATTTCTATTGCACCGCGTTCTTTTTTGATTCTAAAAATTTTTTTTCAAAAAAAAAAAAAAAACGAAAACATTCTACATTCGATTTGGTGTGAAAACTTTTTTCATCGTGTTTTTTTACATTTTTCGTTTATCAATATAAAGTCAGTCTGATTTATTCTACGATTATTTGTACGCGTACAGTAGCGGGCTATTTTTCGTATTAAATTTAATTTACTTTTTCAGCGGTTTTTATATCATGAAATTTTCATATTCACTAATTAGTTTTGTGCGCACTTTGAACTATCAGTTGAAAATTCCTCACATTACAACATTAATCATGTGCCCGATTTGGATATCTCTTCTATTTCAATGTAAAAATTATCTTTCGATAAATATTTTCCGATCTGGCTCTAAAAACTCGGTTTTCCATTTCTCATTCACCGTCAATAATGTCGTTAATATTTCTGCAAATAATAAAAAGTTCTTCCTCTTAGTATCCGGGTATCTAAATCTGATTTTCCTACTCAGTTAATTATTTTTTGCGCATATTACAAATATCCCCCACCACGAGAAACCTACTCCGGCATATCATTAATTTGACCAACGGAATTGCGTGGAAAAAAAATACGAACACCGGTTTCCCTGTACTTTCTGTATTTCAATTTAAAAAAAAATAAAAATAAAAAAAATATTACAATATTCTTGTCGTCTTATAATCGTGCTGCTACTCGTAACTACAACAGCAACTCGTTGCCCTGTTCAGTGTCGATGGTTTTTTCGGGGATTTTACACAAGAAACTTTCTCCAAACTTTTCCAACGTCCTCTAATGCATCTACCGCTCGTAGTCTACCCTGCTTCATTATCGTAGTTTATTCGTAGTACTACTCCACGTCTGCAGTTCACTGCAACACCCCCTTTTTTAACCTTTAGATCATCTTTGGTTGCGTATACTTTTTGTTAATCTCTATTAAAGTAACACGGCTCAAAACAAAAAACAACGAAGCAAAAACAATAATAAAAAAGTTCGTTTGGGAATGAGCATCAAAAGTGCCTCAAAATATAGTGGTCATCAGTGTATCGCCTCAAACTGTGTTGCCATATGCTTCAGTACTTTTTTTCGTCCTAATTAACGGTTCTCCTTATATTTCGTGTTCGTAATATTAACTAAGCGCTGTTCTAAATTTCTTACATTTCTCTATTGTCGACTTTACGGACACGAACATCGTAAAATTGGAATTTTTTTTAAATACACGTGTGTTTTTTTTTAACCTATACTGCTGGATGTAGACACTTTAGTGAAATAAGTTGGCCTAATCTCTCGAGCTAGTCGAACAAATTCGGAGATGACATATTGTATTACATAGCGCTTATTCTTCCTTCTTTTAACTATTTTCGCAGGTCTGTTAGTACCTCACTTAAATGAGCTGTTTTCCTTTTCCCTATTTTCTTCGTTGCTGAAGTAATTTTCTCCTTCGATTTTTATTTTTTCTCCACGTTTTGAGCAGAAGTGTATTAAGAGGTTTATTTTTTTCTTTTTTTTTAGGGGACGTAAAATTAATGAATGCTGATTAAAAGTATTATTTTTTTTAATTTACCGACTCAACATTGCAACTTGTGTTACTTTGAATTCTTGTTATGTTTCAGTTGAAACCATAATCAAAATTTTATAATCTTTTAGTCGAAATTTCGACCGCAGTCAAGAACACTAAATCTGAAACTTTGAAAATTTAAAAATGACGACTACTGTTTAGAGGCAGAAATATTTAGGATCCTTCTTTGTCTCGAGACATATTTTTTCAGCCCAGCGTCTCAGAATGCTCTTCTTATTACAGACTCGCTTCAATCTATCAAAGCCATCCAGAGTCCAGACAGTTGCAACTCTCTGGTAACTAAAATAAGAAACCTGCTATTCGAAACCTCGCGATCCGGTGTATTTCTCATGGGTCCGTGGTCATGTTGACGTTCCTGGCAATGAGCTGGTTGACTTGGCTGCTAAGGCAATTCTATCTAGCTCGATGCCGTTCAACGCTGTACTGTCTCGATTAGGACCGTCAGTATTTTTAATGACCTTTTCTGAAGAGTAGAGCAAACATGGTCAGAACAAACGACCTGGCTCAAATCCGTAAAGTCGAACATCGTCGATACTGCGCCTAGGGTACACTGCACAGTCACACAACAACATCTTTGAAGGAGATCCCCCTTCGTCTTCCTGTCCTCTTTGCGGGTTCATGGCCTCGCCAACTATAGAACATTTGCTAAAATGGTGCCGGCATACTTCCCGTACTTCTAACTATACCCCTTACCCCACCGTCTGTTGTCGAACCATCCGGACTGTGTTCGAGCAATGTTGAATTTTGCAGCATCCAACAGACTGCACCGCCTTCTGTAACTTTCAGTGAGTCTAGGGGCCATAATAGCCCAGGTAGTAGTTACACACGGCGCCTAGATTTATATTTGTAAATTAAAAAAAAAGTTAAAAAATATGCCGACTGGAAAAGTCGTTCACCTCTCTACCTGGGCATAAACATCAGCATCGGTTTCATACAATTATTAAAAATAAGCGCCTTTGTGATCACTTCTTGCAACCATTCCACGTATCCTCTTAAAGTGTTCACTCTCCAGATATTTTTCTTAAACTGCAACTATTCGGGAATTCCATAACATTATTAATTTCCTATTTTCGTCACACAGTTTTATCTTTACCGAAGGCTCGTTTTGGTGGAGTTGGGGATTTTTTAATTAATTTCTCTGTTCAGACTTCCTTCCTTACGTTCCGTACTTAACGGCTACGGTCTATTAGTTATATTTTTTCTCGTACACTCCTTTCTCTAATTATTTAATCACTCCACATTTCAAACTACATTGTTCTTCTCTTCTCACTCTTACTGCTGTAATTTTATCATTCTTCATATACTCCCATCCATAATCTCTCTTTTCTTTGCATTCAATCTGTATTGGTTACAGGTTCCAAGTCATGCATAGTAGGTAATGATGGATTTCGAGTTGAAAACGTGATTTCTTTTCTAAAATCTCGAATCTCCTTTCTCTTTGCAAAAAAGTCCAATTTATAGATTCTAGTGTCTGATTTCTTTATTTCGTTCTTTTCGAATAAACTACCTGTCACCTAGCTCTCCAACATAATCTTCCTTCTAAACTATGCTTCTATGATTTTCCTTTACTTAAATCTTCTCGCGTTCGTCTTTCCCTGTATTATTTTCTCCCTATTGTTCTTCTATTCTTATTGATAAAGCTTTTCATGACTCCAACCACATCCTGCTTGAATGCCCTTTTCTCCTCTGAAATGAAAATGTTTTATTTTGCATTCTTGTGCGCTAATATTTACGCTTCCTATCTCCTATTTTTTTCTTCATTTTATCAATCTCTGATTGAATGGCTGTCTAACTGCGATTCTTTTCCCTCCGTATTATTTCAGGACAGAAGTTCTCAAGTGTTTAAAAACAAGAAAAAATCTTTATTAGTTTCGGCATAATGTGCTTCAATTTACTTATACATATATATATATATATATATACATATATAAATTTTCTCGGGGCAGAAATCTTCACAGTAAAGTAGAAATAACATTTCTGAATTAAAATGTAAAATTTTCGATTTTAATCAATTGTCGTGTAAAGCTCATTTTTTCTCCGTATTCTTGAAAGTTTTTCATTCAGTCGACAAATCGTTGATATTTTAATTTTCATTACTTCCGAATAACCTCAGAACGTAGTATACGCGCATCTCTTTGATGACACTTCATAGTCATATTTAAAACGAACACGTGATGTTGTGAGATATTTAAAGAAATTAGAACACTCAAAGAATCTCTAACTGATCTGCCGTCGATATTTAAATGAAAATTTCGAATATTAGACTTAATAGCGGTCAATTACGGAAAAGAAAACTGGGTTTCAGTTAGTTTGTACAATTGGGATATTCGAAAGTGAGACTGAGTTTTTCTCGTGAGCAGTTTAAAGTCCCTACCTTTTTTACACATGGAAAAAGAAAGAGTCGGAATAATTTAAAGGGAAAAATGTACCACTATTATTAAGAAGAACCACAACGGGAATGTATCACTCAGATTTTCCGCTTTCAATTATCAGCTTAGTTCTGGTTTTTATCGTTGAGCTCAAATTGAATCGGTTCGGGTTCCCGTTGTGGAGAAAAGATGATATAAAGTAATAAACGATTTTATTGAAAAGTTTCCACAATTTTTGCGTACCGCGAAAAAAATTTATTATAACTTTTTAAAAATAGAGACAACGCGAACTGGATTTTTTTTTTTTAAACGAGTATTTAATGTCTTCGATTTCAGAGCCGAATCAATAAAAACAACAGGCAAAACCCAAAATAAAAAAACTCGCGATTATCTTTAGTGAAAATTCACTGAAAGAGCAAGAAAGATAGGTAAATAATATGTACCTAAAACTTTTCTCTCCATATTTCTCGATATGTGTCCTTCTTCCACTTGCGTTTCGAGGAACGTAGTAAATTTCTTTAGCGCATCTTGCACTTCGGAACCGCCTGATTAAATACAATTCGATACAAACACATTTAGAAATTCGTTAAAATGCGAAAATAAGCGATATTTATTAATTTTTTTTCGAGTGCTTTTCTGGATATTTCAATTTTACTTAAATTTTGGTTTTAGAAGTTTTTTTTTTTTTTTTTAAGGAAGAAATATATGTAATTCAATCATAGGAATAATTAAAATGTAATATTTCCAAGATGATAAAAGAAGGATTGATAAAAAAAACGAAAGTAACCAGTTTCCATTTTTTCACCAATTTTCAATGTCGCGGCAATTATAATATATGTCTTTTTCAAACACATAAACGAAGCGGTAATTGTAACGCGGATATTGCTAACATACTTGCGCTGTACAGAGATTTTAAAAGCTTTTTATTATCAATATTATTTTAAGTCGGAGTATTTTACGGGAGGAGGCCCCGAAAATGAAAAAACAAAGGAGCGTAGAAAATGATTATATCTAAGTAATCAATTTGTTCGGACTTCTAGTAAATTTAAATTTCAAATAAAATTTGGGAATACGTTTTGGCGTTAACAATCTGGGAATGTGCAAACTAGTTCTTGTGTGCATTGACTAAGTAATTTGGGAAAAGTAATTTATTTTTATACGTTATTTAGTTAAACTAACGAAATGGAAACTGATTTTGTGAATGTTTCCCGGCTGTTCAATTTAATCACCTCCTTTATTAGTCGGGAAAATCTGGATTTCTTAAATTCGGTTTAACCACGGTAAAATGTCAGGCGTATTTATCTCGATAATATAATACCTTCTCAACTGCTGGATATCCATACGAGATTACTTTGTATAATGCGTAACGATTGAAACACATGGTTGTTATATGGCTTAACAAGAAGAAGGACGGTGTTCTGTTGCGTTTTTAAGGTTTTTTCGATTTGCTTATAATTTTTCAGATAGTTTAAAAAATCAATAGACTACGTAATAATCATTTTAATACTTGTATGTTATAAGGTAAGTCTTTAAATATACATTGAATTTCCAGGATTTACTTTTTCACTTTTTTATGAATATGATAAGTTAACTGTATGTTTAGGGCGGAATAATGGTGTCTTCAACTACCCCTGCCGAAAAGTAAATCAAATTTCGCACTTCTCATTTTTAATCTTTAGTATGAGAACGTACGATAAGCGCATTAAAAGAGGAAATTGAAACTGTGGAGATGTGTTAGAGGTCTGTGCGAGAACCTGTAATACAATTTAAAGTTTCAAAAAGTAACCTAGAAAGTTATCGTGGATAATATAAAGAATCTTGCAAAAAAGAACCGTTTGGACGAAAACTAAGTATTCAGGATGCATGAGGAATCCAGAGTCCTCAAATGACATGTGTTCATCGTTGTCAACTAGATTTTTCCGGTTCAACTAGTGTTTTGCTTCATCTGTACTGAAGTTTATTACCGTATAGTTTCAATTTAAAATTTTTTATAAATTTCCATCCCTGAGGCTATATGTTTTATACGGTATTTTCATTTTTGTACTGAATTTTAACTTTTTCGTTATATTTCCGTTTTTGTATTAAAATTTTATTTTTATATTAAATTTTCGTACGTAATTTTAAAATGATTTTTTGGTTTATTTTTATTTTTTAAGAATATTAATTGTTTCTTCATTTATTTATTTTCCTATTTAGTCGAGAAGATTAATATTTTCTCATCTTTATATTTTTGCCAAATTAATTTTTAAAAGTTTCCGACTGAAGATAATTTTTTTTTTTTTACATTAACTTACGTGAATTGTTCCTTAAAGTTTAGAAACAATTCAACATAGACGAAATATTGTTTTTCTAGCTCCATTCCAGATCTGGACATATCTTCGTGTTTTTCAAATGCTCCATCTTACTACGAAATGAGAGAACTTCATCTTACTCACATAGCAAGATGAAATTTTGACAGGTTTTTTAACTTTGTTATTGAAAAACTTCAATATCTATTGTAGTATCCTGTAATTTAGGTAATTTATCAACGCTGTTGAAAATATAAATTTCCTTTAAAAATATTTCTTAGTTATAGAGAGCAAAAAAATTTCTGAAATCAAATTGGCATACCCTATTTCTAATACTATTTTATTTTATTTTTTCTAATTCCTGTTAAATAAATACCGATTTTCTTTCTGTTAAACAATAACTCTGTTACTGTTACGAATTACCCGAATAAAGTGGGAATGTTTCGGGTATAGACTTTGGGGGGGGGCGGTCGTCTACAAGGACATTGGTCCAAGAACTAAGGAAAAAGGACACGAGAAACTCCGATCAAAGATAGGCGACAAAAAAGAATCAAGAGCTTGGATAACAGAAGAAGAAGGAATGGATAGAATGAACGAAGCACTGTATGGAGTGGGAATACCAATTTGTAAAAGGGAGGAGTAGAAATAAGCTTGATACAAGAGACGAACACGCGAACATTATGTGATCGGGATCACACAAATTAGATATTGAAGGGGTGCAATGGACAATAAGGAGACGGCACAAGAGAGTAATGGAAAAACGAGGAAAGAAGCAAACTGTGACCAAAGCGCAGGCGGCAGATTGCAGAGATGCTGGAACGATGCATAGAAGGAAAGACAAGAAACCAGGGGAAGCGAAAAAGGAAAGGCTGAATAGACAGGAAAAATAAATCCGGATTGGAAAATAAGGAGACGTAAGAGTCAAACCATAGTTTGGAATGAGCAGCTGCAGACAGAAGGGTAATATTGGAAGAAGAGAAAACAGGAAGAAACCTACCGAAAGAGGAAGATAACCGAGCGAATGAGTCGACTAACTCATTACCATCAATTCCGGCATGGCCAGGGATCCAAAAGAATTCCTTTTGGATTAAGTGAGAATAGAAAAGATCATAAATCAAGGAGCGAATAAGAAGAATAACGTAGTCGGTTGAGTATGGAGGGAGAGGAGATGCGATAGTCCACAGCACGTTTTGAGCATCCGACAGGATAAGGATATTGCGAGGGACAGGTGAGAATTTGATAAAAAGAAGGGCACGCAGAATAGTAGAGGACTCCGCATAGAAGATTAAGCAAAAGGAGAGAAGTTTAAAGGATTCGACATAATTTAGAAAAGGACAGAAAAAATCTGCACCAACACCATTGGGTCCCTTGGAGCCATCAGTGAAAATCAAAAAATGGTTAGGAAAGAAGAGCTTAGATTCAGTAAAATTCTGATCTAACAACATTATGAATGACAGGTTTAGGAGGAATCGGAAAATAAGAGTAGTTAATAAGGATGAAGAAAAGAGGAAAAATTAAAGAAACAATATGGGAGTTTATCGTGAATGTAGGTATACGGAGAAAACTGAATAAGACGGGCAACGATAAGAGATAGAATGGGAGTTTTGTTGGTAGAAAAACGCCAAATACGTAAGATGGAGGAATAATAAAAAATAAGAGAGGAAGAGGAAATCGGAAACCGTTTGATGAGGAAACGATAACTCAAGAAAGAATATCGAAGAAAATGAGGAGGAATGTGAGATTCAGCGCGCAAAGCTGGGATAGAAGTAAATTTTCGGGCTCCACAGCAGAGGCAGAGGCATGTATTTTGGACCCGATCGAGCTTAGATAGAAAGGATCTAGAAGAATTTCCGTAAATGTAGGAACAGTAATCAAGAATAGAGCGGAAAAAGATTTGTAAAACATAAGCAGGATCACAGGATCACCACCCCAATCAGTATGAGAAAGGGATTTAATGAGGTTGAGCCTTTTGCAGGCGGACACGAATAGATGGTTGATATGGTCATGGAATGAAAGATCCAGAAAAACACCTAAATAACGAAAGGATAAACAATGAAGGATTGGGACGTTATTTAAAACGAGATTGATTAAGGAAGGAATAAAAGGGCGCAGAGTAAAGACAACAGCAGAAGATTCCACTTTCTTTGTACTCTGTATAGTACATCTAGGAAGTCTGCAGGTTAGCGAGTGGCTTATTTCAATGGTAACGTATGTTTCACGGACAAACCGCTATAATTATTATATATACGATAGATAAAACTAAACATAAAAATAAGCAAGTCAGCGATTGATTTACCTAATGTAAACGATTGAGAGAAAAGTACTTTAGCCAGTTCGTATATGACTTCTTCCATAGATGCTTCGGAAAAGAGATTTTCGAAAATCTGTAGTTTCTCGATCAGCGTTTGGTAATCTTTTTCGGTAAGGCGGATTCTGTTATCATTTTCTAACTGGTAATTTTGTATTTCATTTTCGTCTTCATCGCGTTCACGATGGTACTCTTCAATTAGTAATGAACGCAAAACAGAACAGTAATTTACGTTATTTATTTATTCAAACAAACCAAGTCAATTACAGTGTACACATTAAATTTATATACGAAATACTTAAAAGCGATCTAAATAGCCTACATATAAACTTATGTTAATACATACAAAATTCAAAAAAATATAAAAAAAAATATATACACTCGAAACACATATAACATATATATCCTCATGCACACGTGTAACATTTTCTGATACACATAACGTATATCTCTACACGTGCCATATACATTATAATGAACTAAAATAATTTTAATAATCAACTAAAATAATAACAAATACAATATACACTCAAACACCTCAATAATTTTATTCATTATATCGAAATTATTCATTATTGATTAATAACAAACACACTGTTTTTAGGAAATATTATAATTAAATTATACATAGATTACGACATGTTTCGGTAACAAAGTAGTAGTGCCATGACACTACTTTGTTGCCGAAACATGTCGTAATTTATGTATAATTTAATTATAACATTTCCTAAAACCAGTGTGTTTGCTATTAATCAATATATAAAACAAGGAAATGGATCGTTCAAATATTATCACTATTATTCATTATATCATATTTTTTTTTTAAATGGGTTCGTCAACATGGACATTGGCCCAAGAACAGCGGAACAGAGAGGAAAGAGAGACTCAGATTCTTACACGATCAGAGATAGCCGACAGAAAGGAATCAAGAGCTAGAATAACCGAAAGAGAAGGAAGGGAGAGAATGAATGAAGCACAGTATGGAGCGGGAAAACCGATTTGTAAGAGGAAGGAATAAAAAGAAGCTTGTTCAGTTGCAAGCGACGAACAACTGAACATTATTAAAGCAATCGTGGCAATTTGCCTGTAATTCTGAATTTTAATCAACTTGCGGACGAGATCATGCAAAAACACTACTCCCGTTGAGACTGTGCAGGCCATGACCCTTCCGATTGATCGCTCGATGAAGTGTCACGAAAATGTCATAAGTGTACCGTATTACCACATCCTTCTGCTTATGAAACTGCAGCAGTAGGAAGTCTGGTAACGGCCCCCGAAGATGGTTGCGGGAACCTTTCTGGCGGACCGTCAGTTTTGGCTTTCGGTGGACCCGATTGACCTTTCGTTACCATGCACACTTTACTCGTTTATTTCGACTCCGAGTTTCCGCAGATTTAACACTGCGCTTGTGATTGCATAGTTGTACAATCGTTTATTAGAGGAGACGTTCAGAAATTAAATGATGTAAATCGCCGTAGGTATCCGTTTTATTCTCTTGCAGAAGTCTGTGCCCACATGCAGTCTAATCACTCATCAGTGCTCGACCGCTTCGTTCATCGTCACGTGTACTCGTTTTTCCTTCTTCATGCACACACTTACACGCCATAATATAGTTTGTAACTCCTCCAGCAGTCGGTAATTTGAAGATCGCCTCTATGTCGCAACTCGCTCAGAAGCGTTCATTGACATGTTTCGCAACTATGTGAAGACGTTCTACTGATCAGATCGGAATGCGGCAACTGTGTTCATATCTTCCTCAACTATCATTTTATGCAGCCGAAGTTCGGACAAGAAACAAGAGAAAAATAAAAATGCGAGAAAGGTAGTACAGTATGATTAAAATGGCGCATGCGAATAATAGGAATAACAACAGAGCTAGGAATTCGAGAGAAATTAGAAAAGATTACGTTGAACAGATAGATAAAAAGAACGTCACGAAGGGGGAACGAGAAAATACCCGATACCAAAAATGGATTTCTTTTCTATACAGAGACGTGGGATATATGCACTTTTTTAAAGAAAAAATACGAAAGGAAGCAGCAACCCGAGCCGAAAAAGCCGTCATCTCGTTACCCGCAATGCCTCTGCGACTGGGAAACCCACAGCCAATTAACATAAACGGGTACTTATATTCCATGTTCTGTATTGCAATACAGAAGATATGTTGTATAATTTTGCACAATTTTACTAAAAACGTAATAAAGTCTACGACTGGCACATGCGAAAACGTAGTCATTAAGTTATATAATAATAATAATAATGTTATTTAAAAACTAGACTTGATAATTCGTTCCTTATTGCGGTTCTTTTTGAAAACGGTTAATAAATATAATGCAAACTTACTATACGACTGATCAGCAGTTTCATCTGAGGCTGGAAAACTTTTCATGTATTTATTTTGTAATAGTTGTTGAATTTCTCGCAAGTCCGATAATGCTTCGGTAACTTCTGCTCTTGATCGCGGATAATCAAACACTTTTTCATATACGCTTTGTGGTTCCTGATAAAATATATCAATGAAATAACTTATAAGCCGACGCAGTGCAGTTAATGTAACAAAACTATCCCGTTAATAGAATTAATTCGTTATTAAATATTTCAACCGTAACCGAAATATAATTCCTGTTGTAACAAGTAACACTGTGAGTTTTTTCGTCAGACTAAGTTGAAGAAAAAATTGAATACCTAGCATTTGAGGAAAACATATTTCATTCGATTCCGCCATAGTTAAACGCGCGGTTTGCATTAATAAACATCGAGAAAAATGTTTAAACACGAGCACCGCAGAATTTTTCTTCAGGGGGCTAGCAAGATTAAAAGAAACATAATTCTGACTGTAGAAAATACTTTATTACTACTCAGAAACCGAGATACTAAACTAAAACTAACTCGATTATTTACTTCGAAACGTAAATTACATAATTTTTCCTTCAGATTGCAATTGAAAGGAATATTATCGTTAGTTTCAATGTCGATTACTCATGAATTATTTTACGTACCAAGTGGGTCATTAATAATTGTAATAATTGTTATATCGATAAATTCCGGTGCGGTTTTCGACACCTCTGTATTTTGTATAGTGTTTTTTTTGTCTTTATTATCAATTAAGGTTTTTTTTTTTTTTTACTGACAACAGGTCTCCAAGACTAACTTTACAGTAAATCTTCCAATCTATTGAAATTATTATTAATTACGATTTCAGTAGCTTAACTGGTCTATTTTTAAATTTACTCTCGCGATTCCTGTCGAGAGGAAAAAAGTAAAATTTACAAAAGTCCACCGAAACAACCGAGTTAGTTTTAGTCTCGCTTCCGATGAGGGACAACGTTAAATAGTATCTTTAATAATGCCGTGGTTTCTGTTGAAAATTTTAATTTCGGTAAATAATCGTAGTAAAATAGCAAAAAAAAATATTCTTCTTCCAGATTGAATATAGCAGTGTTACATTTCTAACAGCTAGAAGCTAAATGGACGTACTTTTTACTAGATGTACAAAGGCTGTACGCTACAATAGATAAGAAATTTCCATACTTCCTAGTTAAATTATCAGTAGTTACTTACTGAACAGAAAATTTTCACTTAAAATCAATGAAAAAAGAATCCTCTTCAACAACAACTTTTACGTCCCGCAGAGTATCCTTTTGTTCCTAATTCTCGGATGATAGGCCATTGCCTTTAGTTGATGTTCCAAAAAAAAAAAAAAAAAAAAAAAAAAATACCGGAAGGTAATTCCGTTTTTTTTTTTTTTATTTTTTACCTTAACGACTTCTCCAAATTTAAAAGTGTTTCGCGCTACAACGATATGGGAAAGCTATTAGAAGACAGTTTTTATTTACTTAATAAATACTTGAGAAAATGGAGAATGAAGCTCAATTCCTGTAAAACTGAAGGTGCCTTATTTACCAAAAGAAGACCTATGGTCATTTCCTGCATTACTCGTAGAGAACAACATTACCGAATTCAAAAATGTATTATTTTAGATAAGGGGCCAGCCTTTAATTATATTTACTATTGAGGGTAAATTCTTATTTTTGTTATATTCAATTTTTAATAAAAAAAAAAAACGCATTTTCATTAATAATAATCTCATTACATATGATTGCATCATAAGACCCATTGCTACCTATGCAAGTTTTATATGTGATTTAGCATCTTCAGATAAACTATTAAAAAAGTGCACTCGTTTCAGAATAAACGTTTTCAAATCATCTTAAACGCCCCCCGTGTCTACAATGATAGCGATTCTATGCGCAATTTTTTTAAATTACCTTATATTAAAAATGTAATTCACTGTACTAGATTCTTTCATGTTTAACGAGTGATTCAACAAAACTGGTGAATACACGACGACCTTTCCAGAAATGTAAGCATAGCAGAGTCAAGTACTCCCTTTTTTGGAACACGTGCTTCTCTGTTTCGTGTAATATTGTTAATGTATGCTTGAAAAGACATTTATTTATCCTGTAACAGCCGTTTTGTACTCGCTGTCACGTTTTTTTTCCCGTGTTCCATATGTTAAATTTATTCTGTTCAGTTTATTTCTTAAATTTATTCTTTCGAGGTAGCGGCAATTAGTTCGGCAAGCATTTGATTAATATTATTATTCACTTTGTACTTTATTATTTTAATAAACCGTTTATTTATTTACTTCGTTTATCGATCTTTTCTAAGATCTCACTAAAATAATTTTTAGTCAACTTTTTTAATTCAAGTTCTATCTAGGCAACCTTTAGGTTCTCCTCCTTTAATATGTCCAAAAAAGAGAAAAACAGCAAAACAAGCTAATTTCATATAATTTTTTTTTGTAACTCAATTTGATCTACCGGAAAATTGTTTTTTATAGAATGGAAATTTTACTATCTAAAAATTATGATACGTACGTTTTTCTTATATCTTCTGGCTTGTTCTTGAATACCTCGTAATTCAAATGCATTTAGTGCTGTTTTTATATCTTGTAAATAATTAATAGCTGATTCCCTGTCCAACTGTGGAACAAAAACAATTTTAATTTTGTTAATCGGAATAATTCTCACATAATATTTTCTTAATTACATAGATACAAACATTCAATATTAAAAAAAGTAAAAAAAAATTATGATAAATTGAAAACATGAAGTTTTCAATTCATCATAATGTATTAAGTGTTCGTATCTATGTAATTAATTGAACAAATATATTTATACGAACGTAAAAATGCTTATGATAATATTTTATTTTCAAAACTTGCAATAAAACGGTGTTTTTTCGCTTACTATTTCTGTGTTAGTGGAGAGAACGTCGCGAAATGAATATTTTAAGTTCAGCAAATGTCGCTTAAAACTTACAATTTTTGCAAAAAAAAATTTCTCGGTTTCCACACCAGTTCTAACGCACTTCTCGATCTTGATTAAAGTCGTCATCCACTTAATGTCCCGGCACCAGCTCGGCATGATCTTAATTTGGTCGCGTCGCCACTAAAACACTTCGACTACTCTAAGCTTCACTACGTTTGGTGGAGGCGCTGCTGTCGCCGGTGCGTAAGTGATCAAGACCGTTGAGTTAGGAAGGTGGTCCATTGACGGTGCAATGTTTTCAAGTGACTGCCACTGTATTATATGAACTCTACGTAAGAAATGAAGTTGCCAAGTTGGTGCCACGACGATAATTAGATGACAATCCTTGCTGTGTTAAAGGTTTTAAGATAAAAACATTTTAAATCGAATTAATTCGGTCGAATAATAAACTATGCGAATTATTCATGTTACCAGTTCGTTTTGCAAATAATTTTCCACGGCCAAAGTGACAGTTTTTTCGTCTCCAGTTGCATATATGTACTCAGCCATTTCCAACGGAGTGTATAGCACCGTATTTTTAGAATTGTACTCGTCAATCTGTTAAAATACCGTTATATTATTAAATAATCCAAGGAGAACAAAGTTAGGTTCCATATTCAAGAATTTATATTTCATTTTTGTAAGAAAAACATTAACAATGTAAGTTATTATATACAATTTTAAAGGCTTTTATGTAACTGGGGACCTTCTTGTATGCTTGTAACCGAAATTGACTAACCTTAAAAATAAAAAAATATCCGGTTACACTTTTAAAATGCTTATAAAGTATTGCGGATTTAACGGTAACTTATTGCACTGCTGTCTAAAATGTTTAGCCGTTTGTGTTTGTAATGCGATCGTTTATTATAAAAAGGTTTTTATTTAACTTGGCCTTCTTGTTGGTGTTCTTGTATTCTTGAAAATCTTGAAACGCTGAATAGGCCAATTTTTAAAAATTGACACCTAGATAAATTTTAAACCTGTAGATGGTTTGTAAAAAAAAAGTCGGGTAGAAGTTGCTTCTGATCATTTTGTTGCAGATACATGCAGGACTTTAGGTTGGAAAAGACTGATAAAAAAGTTCAAATAAAAATCAAAATCCAACCAAATTAGCAAATTACGTTATTTAAAATTAGAATCGTTATGCGAAAAATTTCATTCTTTCTTACTCGTACAACGTTTTTATAGATAACTTTTTTCGTTTCTCTTTTACGCTCTCATTCGTTCACAAATGTAACTAAAAATCGTAAAATAAAATAATATAAAAAAATATTTAAAAAAAAAAAAGGATTTTATTTCAAAAGAATAAGATAAAAATATGTTGGTCTAAAATTAAACATTTCAATTTTGACCGACGCTTTTACCTCATTTTTTAAAAATATCTCCCTTTGAAGTATCTAGAAATAATTATTTTTCTCGTTTTTATTGCATTAATAAATAAGACTCTCTTTAAATTTTTTTTTATATTATTTTATTATTTTCTTGAATAATTTTTATTTACTATTATTGCAACATTGAATTATTTAACGTTCCGCAAAATGGTTTACAAGTGGAACAACCAGATAAATTCAGATGTCTGGACCATTGGGTAATGGTCTCGCATAATTAAAAACTAGCACGTGACCAAAAAAATGTTCATAAATGTATGAGAATTTTTCGACAGCCGCAATATTAATATAGTCCGAAATTAACGAACAGCGCATGCTACGTTTTTCCGGTGTTTTCGTTGTACGGAATTGAAACATTCTAAGCAGTTTGTGTCCAAAAGAACTTGAATGTACAAATATTTATAATACCATTTTAACAGTTACAAAATGTCTATAGTTGAAACTGAAGTAAGTATTTAGAACATCGCTAAAATTAAAATAATGAAATTATTAACGAAAAATAAGTTTAAGAAAAAGGCAAAATACATGGGCACAATGTATGTTATACGTAATATTTTATCAAATACAACATAATATATACACATACACATACACACATATATATATATATATATACACGTATTCAGCTTTAGATAGAATATACACATTTTAAATAAATATCAACGACAAAAACTTAATAATCTGCCGTGACATATTTAGGAATGTAATTTGGAATTTATAATGTCCGTGACGTGCAACCTCTCGAATGGGAGATGCAACAATAATGATGATGAACTATCTTGAGTAGTTTCTTTCGAAAATATCCCAAATTTTTCTTTGCAACAATTTACAACTTTCTCTTATGTTATTGTCGCTGAATTTCACTTTTTAAGAGAAAAAATTCAAATCACAGTACTACGAAGTATTATTGGTCTGTATATGCCGGAAAATATAACTTTTCAAAATGCCGCTGGTATGTAACGGTTCTATTGATTATTTTCAATGCATTACAGACATACAGGACTATTATAAGAATTTAAATCGTTGTTTAGAATTATCTATTTATTTGTATGTCAATTTTTTATTCTATAATTTCTTCAGTAGTAAGCATTGCAAATAGTTTAACTCGGTCTGTAACCTTGCAAGCATTCCTCGCTTTGTGCGCAACTGGTGTTTTTGAAAATATCCGAGTAAGAGGACAGTCAGTCTCTAAACTGTTTCTTCGCTATATTTCAAAATTTACAATGCCGATAGCAACACCTTTTCTATCATTATGTACTAAACTGTCGCAGGTAAAACGTCTTCCCCTTCATCGCTGATAAATGAATTCATCTTTAGACTCCGAAATAACCCTGTTTGTATCTGTGCATCTCATCAGTCTTAATAATCCGCTCAATAAATAAAACGTGTTTCTTGACGTCACAGGAAACAACGGAAAAAATATAAGAAAGCTATTGAACTTTAGCGTAATAAATTGTAAAAAATAACGATTTTAAGAAATAAAATCGCAGTAAAAAAAAAAAGATAATAACGACCTCTTTACGAATATGTCAAGAAGGGTATCTAACACCATACGCCTGTTAGTAAGCCAACTACCGTATCTTAGTTAGTTAGACTATGTTGTTTTGTTTTTAGGTAGGACCTAACTATAAATCACGATTTTGTAAATTAAGAATATAGATAAATTCCTTTTGCGTCGGGTTAACACCCATAATTGTCAAAAAAAAAAAAAAACTTGGGTCGAATTTGATCCCTGCTGTATTGTTTAAAGGTTAACTAATTGAAGGAGAACTCAAAGTTGGCAGCACCCCGGGTTGACGAGTATGGATGATGAATGCAAATGTAGAGTAATCTTCATAAATTCAAGAATGCGATGGTTGCTAATCTTTGAATAAGAAAAATGATAAAGAGATTTTTTAAAAAGGTGGTTTTTTGGTTTTCCCATAAAATAAAGCAGAAACGTTGGAAAATGTTAATTCGTTCGGAATAATAAACCGTTATTGCTGTGATCATGAAGCTATTGCTTCGAAACGCGTAAGCATAAATTTTTCAAATATATTACTCATATCATTATTATTTCATAAAATATTATACTGCTTCGACAAGCCTTTAGTTAAAAAAAAAAAAAAAAGTGTTATATGTTGTCCATTTTATAAGATTACGAGACAATGAAACGGGTAGTGATGTTTGTAGAGTTATCATTTTATTAATCTTTTTTCCTTTCGATCAGGACAACTAATGCATTGATCTCTTCTGAATTTCGATGCTGGCTACCAGCGTGATTGTAGAGCAGAGGAACATTATAAAGTTTTGTAAGTGGTTTCTCTAGCCACATTTTGAACACCGTGTGAATAAAGTAACCAACAAAAACAAATTTTTACATGTTTATAAACCGATTCTAATTAAATTAATACATTTTACTCTTACGACAAAGATTTCATCAAATTTACGTGCGGAGCTGTCAGATATATATACATAATAGAATACATTATTTTGCTCGTGCAACTATTCGACACTTTACCGAAACAAATTAATTAATTAATCTAAGTGCTGCATAAGATTTTTATAATGTATTAAATACCAGAGGTTGCGGCTAAACCGATTATAGCGGTGACACTAATGAAACGGAGATAATACGAGAGAACTTTTAAATGCAGGTGTTTAAAGTAGCGCGGTGACTTAATTATGGCAGATGGATCATCTATTTTCGCTGTTAGTATTGCGGATGAATGTTGACATTTTAACAAGGCAAGAGTTTATCAAAAAATTAATAGATTCGTTTTAGATAAATTGCAGATTCGAGTGACATAAAGAACAAACGGTCAATGAAATCTTGTAAAGTCGATCTCAATTATACTGATTTTTATGAAATTTTCAAAAAATGCTCGTTAATATATAATCCAACGTTTCAGTTTTTTATGGGATTCTACCATAAATAATTACAAAAATAATGAAAATAGTCCGAATTCATTTCTATAGGGAACTTACGGGATGTGCACGGTATTTCTCTACCTTCACAAGTAAATAATTAATATTTCTTCTTTGGAATTTTAGCTTGAGCAACTTTGTGACACAGTGAGCTTATAAATTGCTACGTTCTTCGTTTTTACTCACAACTTCAACATAAGCGTATCGTTATGGAGACCTAAAGAGAATAATAGGCCAGTTCATTTTTCTTACCCTCTCTCTTATTTTCGGTGGTCAAACTTTTAATTATTAATACGATAAGTAGATTTAGAAAAGGAACAAAAAAGGGAAAAAAACAACACCAGTGAATTATTTTACCAAATTCTCCATCATCTGTCTGCTATTACGGAATAATGATTTACGCTTTTGACTGGTTTTCGTATTTTGATCCTCTTCGTTTTGGTCGCCGCTGCTTTGTTCTATTATTTTATGTATATTTTTTGTAGGCACTTCATATTCTGTTAGCAGATGTGTCTCTGGAAGACTGGATTGGCTTTGTTGATTCATATCCATTTTCTGTTGCACTCGTTCCAACATTTCTCCGCCCTTATTAACTAAAAAAAAAAAACAGCAAGATTAATAAATTGAAATTGTTCGTATTGAACAAAATTCGATATAAAATGTAAAAAGAAATGCCAAAAATCGCTGTAAAACATAAAACAAGTGATTTTTTGTACGTTGGAAAGAATTTTTAATTGGTATTCGCAGAGGACTTTATGTGTTGAAATTCGTAAAAAGATAACAGAAGTGCCAAAGTAGAGTTTGCAGTAAAATATGCACTTTTTTTGTTTTTTTTTCCCCGTCTAAAAGAAATATTTATTCGACCATTTGCCATATCGAAGACTTGCATGAATATATGTCAAGCAGTCATCTCCATTCTGCCTCTTAGTAAGTTCAACTAAGTCGATTGAAATACAGAATACTAACTTCATTAAACGCAGCATTTCTGGTCGCAACATCAACTACGTCAGCGTAAAGGAAATCACTGTGATTGGAATTCAACACAGTTGAAGTTCTTTGTCTTGAGATGTTTAAGTGCTTTTCTTTAACATTGTGGATGACCGGATGACAGCTGTAGTCAAAGTTGCTCTATCTGAGAGCTATTAAAGCCCTCTAGTTATCTGAACATAAAATTACCTAGCTATTACTATGAAAAACCTTTAAGACATATTCAAACCCTTTATCTGTAGCCGAAAGCTTTACGGTGAAGACTGATACCTCCGGTAGTAGCCTAAACTTTTCAGTCGTTATATCACAGATATAGAAGGCAAAATCAACTGCACTAATACCGCCTCGAAGCTCAGCCCCCTCTACTAATGAACATGGAAATAAAATTTGTTTAATGCAATCTAAGGAAGTCGAAGGGAAATGTGTTTACATTGTTGATAACACCTGTCTGTAGTTGAACAACATTTGCAAATCATTACATTTGCGGTATTAAGTATGTTAACTGTCCATGAATATGTCGCATAAATGTCGAAGCCGGTCGGACTATCTTATTGTATTTATTGTTTTTATATATATTATTCATTCGTTTTTGTGTGTTTTGAACAATTTTAAGTTTATTACAATATCAATAATGTTATATACTATTTTGTGAATTGTGAATGTCGTTCGAACAATAAAAAAAGATAACATTAATAACCACATATTAACAGTTATTTTCAATAACACGTCAAATATATCGGCTCATTGAGTGTTGCTCCAAAATGAAGCTGAAGATCAAACTTCTTATATTAAAAAAAAAAAAAAAACTATTATAGGCCCAATATGGACACTTATGGAATACAAATATGGAGATGTGCTAAAGCGTCTAATCGAAAAATAATCCAAACGGCTCAGGATAAATTTCTTTGGCTAATTACTAATGCTCGTTGGTTTCAACGAAATTATGCACTCCATACGGATTTGCAGATCAAATGGGTCAACGAAGTAATATATGATTATCTCGACAACATCAGAAACGGCTTCATTATCATCCGAAAGGCCTTGGCACTTTTTTTGTGTACAGATCCGGACATAAGAAGACTTAATAAGCGTTTTAAACCTAATGACTTGGTTGTTATCTAATAATATAATTAACAGAGTTTAGCTATTAAATCCCTAGGTTTCAAGTCCTTTGTGTTGGGTAAATGAAAAAAAAAAAAAATAGTTATTGGGCTACCTTTACATATGTTATGCTAATTATGAGTACTGCTTATTTAGATTAGATCTAAGATTGCAGAAACAGCTGTCCTTATCAGGAGCTATATTAATAAAAAAAAAAAAATTACGAGAAGCTAATGTCGGAAATTTGTTAACCTCTGTTCATAGACCAGTGATAAAATTTTTTTTTTATTTTTTCTTCCCTTAACTAGAATGCATTTTAATCGTTAAGCATTAGGCTTTTAATTTTTAAAAAAAAAACAAACTTCATCTCCATAGCATGAACTTTTAGAGTTTTATCGTAGGAAGTAGTTGTGGGGAAATCCGGAAGGATATGTGCGGATCCGTATTCTACAGCGGAATTGATGGTATGTAATTCCGACTGCAGTTCCGGATACGTATCCACAACTTCAACACAGCACTGACAAGATCCAAGTTCACACGGCTCTACTATGGAAGCTAAAGTATTGATCTTGAACAGAGGATCAAATTCGATACAATTTTTCCTATCTTTTCGGAATATTTTTTGGCGATTTTTTTTTTTGTAGATTCATATTTAGTCAGTGACTTTTTAGATAATTTCCAAGATAGAAAGGCTCGGGCGACACAATTTGAAAATTTTTTTTGAAAGTAGTAGCTGATAAATTAAAAAATATTTCCAATTTAGAGAGAGCAACCTTCAGATAGTTTTCGAAATAGGTTTTTAACGATAGATCTTAGAGTTGCACGTTATAAATCGACAGAAAAATGCGAAGAATATCAAATAAATCCAATTTCGATTTTTATAGATGTGGTAAAGCATTTTTGACTTCCTGGACCATTTATCCAAGAAGGACTTTAATCGGGGAGTTCAGAAAAACTATAAGGTTTCTTGTTGAAACATGTAGTATTCAGAAATGATAGGTAGGACAAAAATGGACAAGAAAGGGAAATATTTATTATTAACTACACCTATGAATATAAATAAAAAACAAATAGAAATTAATATATTAAAGACTTTGGCAAGAAATAACGGTTATGACGAACAAATAATAGATAAATTAATTCACAAAATAAAATCAAAATCAAAATATATACAAAAATTAAGAAACAATAATGCCACTAACAATAAAGGATGGATAACATTCACATTTATAAACAATAACATATATAAATTAACCAACTTATTTAAAAAACAGGGTTTAAATGTAGCATTCAAAACTAAAAATAATTTAAGATATAAAATAAACACTTTAAATTTAAAAAATAATAATATTTATGGAAATAGTGGTATATATAAAATAAATTGCACTGATTGTGAGAAATCATACATTGGTCAAACAGGGCGTAAAATTAATTGTAGATATAAAGAACACATAAAATCATTTAATAATAATGAAATATAAAAATCAACATATGCTGAACATTTAATTAAAAATAAACATAAACCAAATTCATTAGAAAACACTGTAACCGTCCTGGCCACTTATGGCAAAGGAAATATTATGAACATTGCTGAAAATTATTACATAAATAAATATAAAGATAATATTTTAAATGACCAATTACCAAATAATAATAATCCACTTTATAATATAAAAATTTAACTTTAGGCTCCTCCTACTTCATTTTACATTATACATATATTAAGTATTAATAATTTCACTACTTTGATTTTTATATCTTCCATGTTTTGTTCCTCCTATGTATCTACTATATATACACATGTATTCCATATATTCACTCCAGTGTGTTTTAAGTTTCCACTAAGTTAGTTTTAGCTGATGATGAGTTATGCCCGAAAACGTTTCTAATTAAGGTATTTATCTAATTTATTTTTATAAATTATTTTACCCTTATTGTTTGTTATTAAAGTTTGTTTTATTATATAAATATTTTAACATTGAAAAAACGGTATAGACCTACTCTGCCCAATCCTATTTAATGCATTCCTAGGAGAAATTTTTAGGAAACGGGAATGGGATAATGAAAGAATTAACGTAAATGGACGAATGGTTGAATAGTTTAAGTATATTGTAAAATACGACAATAACTTCCTGCACTTAATTAGATGAATGTTAATGGGAGAGTCGCGAACGAATATAACAAAATTATCAATATAAGGCTGGAAAAACTTTTCTGCATAGAGAACTAATTTTATATAATTAAAACAACAAAATACGTATACTTAAAGAAAAATTTATTAAAAATTTTAAATTAGAATAATATTTAAGAACATAATATGAAAAAAGCACATGCCTGACAATTTAGTCTACAATCAGATAAAAAATTAATGAAATTGATTGAGAAAGATTACATTCAATTATAACTAAAAATAATAAATCAAATAAATAAATAATAATATACGAATTACTTAATAATGGAATAATAAGAATTAACAAAAGAAAAAAAAAGACCGTGTTGGCACTTTGTAACGCCTGAATTTCTACGTAGCTGTTTACGATAAGTACTAGGGTTTATTTTTTAAAATACGCTAGGTGTTAATCATTTAGAAGAAGAAGTTTAAAATGAGAGGACCCTTTTGATAAACTGGCACGTGGTATCTCTTCGGTTGGAAGTTAAATATATTTTTTTTCTCGTGCGCAATTTCACGGCTTTTCGCGACAGTTTTGGAAATTAAATGTAGAGCTAAGAGAAACACGGCATACAAAAATTGCCTAGCGGGTTAGTGTTTGCTTGGTAGTTCGATATAATTAATGTATTTTCATTCTAGTCGATAAAATTTCTATTTCGAAATCAATCAATTCTTTATGCCAAGTTTAATGTTATTCCGTTCTGAAATCGTAAGAAATAAATGGATGAATTTAAACGATGGAAATTTAAATATTAATCTTTGTAACGATAACGATGGAGAATTTTGTTAAATGCTGCTGCAGCGAATTTGATAACCTAATTGAAATAAAAATGAATTTAAACGACTAAATATACAATTCAACTGCATCGCATCAGCGCGTACTGGTTTAATAATTTCCTATAGATATAAATGTTTGTGTTACGAAAAATTAAACTTTCGCAATAATTTTCTTTTTTTTTTTTGACAAACGCGAACATGATCCGAATGCTTTCGCTTATGCCATGTGCCAATTTTTCGTCCCACTTTATTAGAACTTATAAGACTGTTCCACGAACTTTTAATTTTTTTATAACCAACAAGGAATTTTTTTCTCTGCTCTGTCATCTGTATATTATGGCGATTCTCTGTTCGTCAACTTTCCCTGTTCTGGGATCCAATTGTGACGATTCACGATTCTCGTTCCTAAAACGTATTCCAATTGTAACAAGTCTAACCCTTGTTGTTTTGCCTTCAATACTAAAGTTGAGTTCGAGCGCCGCGTATCGCCTCGCACTACGAATAATACTATTTTCTTTTATTTCATAAACGAGCAACTTCTAAAAACCTTTATCTCACTCGCGGCATTTAATAAAATGCAATAATTATTAAAGCTTTAAACAATAAGTATGTATATATCAATGAAATGGCTGCAAACGAAAGTTAATCGCACTAACTAGTATATATCCCCAGCCCAGACAACGATTCACAACATGTATCGACAAGTAATTTCACAAAGGAAACAAAACATAAATATCACACAAGAAAACAAAACGAATATTTTTTTCTTCCTTTCACTATCGACTAGATTCCGAAACTATGCGGCAAATTACATTCGTTTCAATCGTACAACGACCATTACTCTTCGCAAAGGCGAAATATTAAGAAACGACGACAATAAGTCTGACTAGTAATGGTGAACAAGCGGCAATTAACTCTCTACAATCCTTGGTTGGCGTTCCCAAAAAAAAGAAAAAAAAAACTCTACAAAGAAATTAACAATAATTAACGCAATAACGATTCTCCGCTGCTATCTGCGCTACTTATATTCTTATCTATCTGTAACGATCAGTCAGCCGGTAGATAATTCTCTTCCGAATAGCGGAACCGCTGATAGAGACGCAAGTCTGTCAGACAAAGCTAAAGGAATAATTATTAACGGAATGTCGGAACACGGTGAGCTGTATTCTTACGAATGAATAAATAGAAGCAATAGTTCGTATCGCTATAAAAAAAAAAAAGTTTCAATAGCAATAGGTTTTGGAAAGTCGTTCTTATGTATATCTAGTACAAACGGAAACAAGGATACTCTCATAAGGGACTCCGGCGAGACCGTTTTATCTAAAGAGTTCGAATTATCAACTAAGATCGAAAAAGTTCTCTCTGTTAGATTTCAAAAGTTTTAACGAGATGAAATGGAAAAGTGGAAGTTCATTAGTTATAATAATCCTCGATTTTTTAGTGTTCAAGAATAAAAAATCGATGTTTTATTTGATATTATAATTATCGGTAACGTAATCAGCCGACCCGTAACTGTGCGTAACGGTGAGAGATTCTGATATGGAATCAAAAGATTATTATTAGAAATTTTTTACTTCCGAAATTACTTCATCTGGCTTAGCGGTGGGAGTGATTAGAACTTTTTCCCACGAAATTAAGGAAAGTGCTTAAGGAGAAGTACGGTAATCAACAATGCTGTTCAGATAGACAAGTGTAAAAAAAGCATTTTCAGTATTATTACAGGCACCAGGGCCGTATCTAGGCCAAAATTTCACAAGGGGTTACGAAAATAATTTTATAAATAAATATATGTATATATATATATATATATATATATATATATATATGTGTATGTGTACGTGTGTGTGTGGTGTGTGTGCGCGCGCGTGGGTGTATGTGTGTCTATTACCATGAAATATATTTATTTATAAATAGTACAGTAAAGCCTTGTAGTCAATTATTGTATATGTAATATTTGAACACTATAATAAAAACAAATAAAAAATAGTCGTTTCCATAGAATTCATAAAAATTTAAATTTTCTTCTCTTTTGTCAAAAATTGAAAAGAGAAATAAATTTATTCTGAATTTCTGTCCGTTTAATTCCAGCAGTTATTATTTCGCAGACATTTCGGGGGGGGGGGAGCTCTCACTGTCGAGACCAGTATAATTTTTTGTTTTCCTATTGTTTATAGATATTTTTAACATCAAAAACAGTAAATGTATCCATTAGATATTCAAATAAAGTTGCGGAGCCTAATTAGATAATAATATAGATTGCTTTATTAATTTTATTTGTAAAGTACGACGTAGCCTCTCACTGACACATTAAAAACTGTAGAATAGACTTTTCTAATAAATTAGTTCAGTCACTGACATTAGATAATGCGAAGATGACTCTGTACAGGTTGTTCTACAAATACTATGCTAAGTTTCCGAAAAGGTTTTGTGCGCTAATTTTGGACAATTTTTTCCAATTTTTATTATGATATTCTATTAATCTAATTTTCTGACTAACTTAAAATATTTTAAATATACTAAAAGTTATTCTATTACTACGCTTCTAACAGCTTTACGAAATATGAATTTTAATTTTATAAGTAAAAAGAAGTAAATCGGATATGGTATGCATACATACATACATATATATATATATATATATATATATATATATATATATATATATATAACATCATCATCGTCATCATTTCCTCCCTAACCCGAAGGTTAGTGGGAAAGATGTCATCGTGTGAGATATTCGCGCGCTTCAGTTAATAGTTTTATTTCCGTCCACGACTACCTTCCTTTGATACTATCCATGAAATGAATGCGAAATTGACCTTTTTGTAATGTTTTTTTGTGCTTTGCTGTCGATTACGTTAATAATTTATGTAGAGTGCCATATAATATGTCCTGTTGCGGAGTTTCGTCTTTTTTCTACTGCCTTTAATATTTCTCCTTTTTCCTGGACTTTGGTTCATTATTCTATATCTTATCGGTCTATTTTATTCTTAGCATTCGTCACCAACACCAGATTTCCGACGACCCCACTTTGCATTTGTCCTTTTTCAACAGCGTTCAAGTTGCGCATCCGTACAGGGCAACACCCCAAACAAATCTCGTTATAAATTGTTTTCTAATGTTTATATATTTGTCGACGAAAGGAAGCTCGATTTTTGCTAAAAACTTTCTCAACTTAGGTTACTCTCCTCTTTTTCTTATTTTCCGTTCGATTCTACTATCGTTTGTTATTGATAATTCGTTTGCTTGTTCCAGCGTTTATCCATTTACAGATAAGTTTCCTTCTTTACTACGCCGCATCACTTTAGTTCAGTTTACCTTGGTTTTCACTTTACATTCGGAATTATCCGCTATCAGCGCTATTCTTAGAGGAAACTGTTGATTAGGCTACCGAGCATTGCATGACATTCCATCGGATAAAAAAAAATTGTTCAAGTTTTCGCCCAAGCTTTTTGACCGATCTGATTTTAAGTGACGCATTTGAAATTCTGTACGTTTTCCTTTTTTAGCTTGCACACTGAAAATTATTTTTTTTCCTTTAACCGACATCATCCAGTTACAATTGATCCATGTGACGCAAAAGCCGACAAGATCAAATACGCAACTATTAAAACTTTTAAGAGAGTCAAAGCTATCCGCTCCGGATAACTTTATATAAAAAGCTTTTCGCTTTCAATTCACTTCACATTGTTACTATTTGGCCGGTATTATTTGTTCGGTTTTGTTTTTGGTTTTTTGTTGGGTTTTTTTTTTGGTTTTTTGTTGGGTTTTTTTTTGGTTTTTCGTTGGGTTTTTTTTTTTTTGTGAAATGAAAGCAGTTGTTTATTATTAAAATTAAAGAAAATGTTTAAACGACTAATACAACTAATATACATTTTATTCACATTCCGGCTAACGTTAACATTAAAAGTCGATTTCACGATGCATAGGACCAGTACTACACTGGAAGCGCACTCCGACTACCAATAACCTCTGAAAAGTCAAGTTAAACACGGTTCCGTGGAAATCATCCACAAACTCATAATCACATACTTAAAAAAAACTAAACAGTTTTCTTTTTTTTAAATTAATTTTTAAAAATATTTCAGTCCTTCAACGTGTTTTTCCTAGAGAGTATAATGGACGTCGATGAAAAATGATGCTTTAGAAAGACAGCAGTAGTTACGATATTGTTGACAATATTGCTTATTCGGTTTTGAAATGTGCGCGTCGGTTAGAGGCTCGATGAGAAACTGTACGTCGCGAATCAAACGCTCTCTGAAAATTGTTTTCTGGCGTACGGGAAGTGAAAATAACGTTCGCTTTCTCACCACTAACAACAATAACATATTTAAACTGCTTTCCAGGAAAATTTTTATCAATTGAGCAAACAGAGTGGCACTGCGGCCGGTAAACAGATGAAAATCATTTTGACGATGATGAAAGAACGATCGAAAACCAAGTCAAAATGTGTTTTCTTTAATGGCCGAATGTGTGTATATTTTTTCGTTTTCCCGAATTTTACTGATGACCCTGAAGTTAGTTTTCTGACGTTTTCTTCTTAACCCCGTATCTTCTCTCCATTTTCCGCTAAGAGCCTAAACGAACCCCGAACGAGGTCTGCGCTACTCCCAAAGGTACGATAGAATCTTGTACCGAAGTCGAACAAAAAGAATAGAAAAGGAAACTAAATAGAAACGGAAAATGTTAACGTGTTGTTCGCAGTTTTTACATCGACTTTTCCTTCGGATGACATGTGTTAATGTCCATACGGTTACAGTGTTTATTAGTAGTCTGATATGTTCCAGGAAATTTTAACGCTTTGACGTTTCTATTCATTTATCGTCGCACACGCTTCGATATTATTTATTTTTCAGTGAAATTTTTGGAAAATTTTCTCGCAATATCGTTTACGGGCAGATAAAGTATGAAAAGCTAATATTTTCAGTCAGTAAGTAAATGCAAAATTGAAATTTCCCAATAGACGACATTATACATGTAATGCATTCTAAAAGTTTCTAACATCGAAGAGTGGCGTGGGGTATATTTTCCTTGACTGCGTAAGTACTGCCGTCTTTATTTTAGTTATTTTTGGCGACCTTCGTGATTTTATGGCATGAGTTGGCAATTGAAGAGACTTTTCTTCGTTAGAAATGGTTTATGTTACGTTGTTTCTATATTTATTCGTGTTCTACGTTCATTGTAGCGCGCAGTTTTTAAGTTTAATTCTGCTCTGTTCACGTTAGATCATTCTCTTTCTTCACTATTTTCCTCCTTCAAAATCGTCTTGCGTGCTTTTTACCATTTCCCCTTTTAATCACGCTTTAGTTAACCTATCCTTAAACGCATGCCAACCCACCGTATTAGCTCAAGTATTAATTTAGACGCATGTGGCATCAAACTAATACTTCTATACCCTTTATAAAGCGTTTCTCCAAAAAGAGTTTGAAACGACATTACAACAGTTACCCAACAACTAGGCTACAGGAATAGGTAATATCTCAGCAGAACTATGAATAGCTAATGTTTAGAAAATAAGGAAAATTTTATTTAATATGATATAAAACACAATAAGGGATGAATCGTGACCTCAAGAGCACTGCAAGTCAATTATAGTTCTAATACCAAAAATCACAAAACATTGTAAGGAGTATCTAATAACTTTATACCACATGTGTTTATAATAAAATGCATGTCAACCGTGTCTGCTTGTGTGGATTGATTAAATTCGCCTAATTCATCCGCAGCTGGCACATGTAGAGGAGCTGCTGTGCAAACGAAATCATAAAACCAATCATCATTCGTTGCGGTGTGGCTCTGCACATTTCTGTTCTTGAAGCGCTTCACTAATAACCAAATATCTTTTAATGGCGTGTTCCTATTAAACTTGCCACAGAAATTTTTCCAAGCAGCTCTTTTGCTAGATTTTAGCATTTTACATGTTTCTGCAGCAATTTTTTTATATTCTATATACGACGACATAGGTCCTTCTGCACGAAACTTTCTTAAGGCTTCATTACGTTCTTTAATTTTTAATTCGCATTGGATGTTCCACCATGGCTTAGGTTGTTTTTTCCCTCTCTATAAGAATGCTCGAGGAACTGATTCCTGTAAGGCTGAAGAAATAGCACTCTGAAATAGATTATACTTACCTATAGGGTCAGTGATAGAGTAAAAATTATTCAGGCCCAAGTCAAGCGTATCTCGAAATTTGACCCAGTCTGCCTTTGAAAGTTTCCATCTCATGGTGGTCTGTTCAAAGCAGCGTGCCTGCGCATCAACGCTGTTGGAAGTCTCTATATCGATATCAATAGCGATCGGATAGTGGTCACTACCCATCGAGTGAGGAAGAACTCTCCATGAGCAATCAAGGAATATATCTTGTGAGACAAATGACAAATCCACTGGATTATTAGAGTAATGAGGATTTCCTATTTTAGTCATAGAACCGTCATTAAGAAGACAGAGATTGGAGTTGGAAATGATATCCATTACTGCCCAACCCTTCCTGTCATTGCAACTACAACCTCAGCCTCTATTCAAGGCATTAAAATCCCCGCCTAAAATGATGGGGACATTGTTAATATTTTCTAAAGCTTCAACAAACATTGTAGGGTCAATTGAGTGCTTGGGTGGAGAATAATATGAAATAAATATCCCAGAAAACCTCCTAATATTAACAGAGACCGCGACAGCATTAGATTTCGTATCGTTATTACGGCTTGTAAGATTTAGATTGATTTTAGGGTGAGTTAGACAATTCTTAACTAAAATCGCCACACCACCATAACCATCTCCCCTATCTTCACGGTAACAACTGAAATTATTAATATGCAATTTTTTTTTGGCAGTAAGCCACGTTTCGGACAATAAGATAATATCTATATCATGTTGAACTAAAAATATCTCTAAATCGCACTTATTAGCGAGAATACTTCTAGCGTTCCACTGTAACACTCGAAGCATGATATAACAAAAAAAAAAAAAAAAAAAAAAAGGAGAAAGAAGAAAGAAGGGAAATAAAAGAAAAGATATTCATAGTATTAACGTTGCTCTCATTTCGGAAACGTGGCTACGGTCGGATATGAATATTAATTTTCGTGGGTATAAGATAATCAGATGCGATCGTGACGATGGTTATGGTGGATCTGCTATTCTTATTAGGAACGGCATTCTATTTAAATCTCATGATGTTTCCTTTAATTCCCCTTCTAGTCCTAATCAGCCTAATATTGTACACATTTCCATTCCTTCCAATGCAGCTCGTCCGCTTAATATTATTTCTATTTATGTTCCCCCTAGTTGCGACCTTCGTCACTTCCCTCTCGTTTCTTTCCTCAGGTCTATCCCGCATCCGTTCATCATTGGGGGTGACTGGAATGCTCGGTCGCCCTCATGGGGCTGCTCAAACCATAACAACAACGGTACTGCTCTTGAAAATCTTGTTCTTTCTAATGATTTAGTCCTTCTTAATGATCTCTCTCCTACCTATTACAAGAGCGCATCTAGTTATAGTACTCTCGATTTAACTTTCTCATCTCCTTCTATTGGTTTTGATTACAATTGGTCAACTCTCATGGGCTCCTATGGTAGTGATCATATTCCTATTCTAATTACTCCCCAGAATCCTCCTTCTTCTCCTTGCTTTAAACCTCTCAATTACCTTCGATGGAACCTATCGAAAACTAATTGGGCTCTGTTCCACTCCTTAGTTGATTCTATGCTTCCTAAACTTCTAGATGGCTCTGATCCTGTACTCCATTACCATCTATTCCTAAATTCGATTACAAATGCTCTATCGCTGTCTTCTCCTTCCCGTAAACCGTCATCGTCAGGCCATCGTGGATCAGCATCGTCCCTCTGGTGGAACGAAGAATGCAATGCCGCTTTCGATCATAGTCGCGCTACATTTAGAATTTTCCGATCAAATCCTACACGCGAAAACTTTCTTGCCCACAAAAGGGCCAATGCAAGGGCTAGGTTTATTCTAAAATCGTCTAAGAAATCCTCTTGGAAAAATTTCTGTTCATCTTTTTCGAGAACTACTCCTCTCAAGCATATCTGGAAAATGGCCAGAGCTTTCAAATTCCCTTCTTCTGAACGTCCTTCTATCCATACTATTTCCTCCGACAGTTTGTCTTCTTTTCTTGATGCTGTTGCTCCTGCTTATGTTCCTAACGTTGATGAATCCTGCCCGTTTCCTGTTATGGAAAACCCTAATTCTCATTCTCTTTCCTCTGCGTTTAATATTAATGAATTAAAATCCATTCTCAAAAAATCTTCCAGCCCCACTCCAGGTCGTGATGGTATTCCCTTCTTTGTCCTAAAAAAGTTATCCGATCTTGCTCTCCGAACCCTTCTTTGTATATTCAACTCCTTTTTGTCCAGAGCAGTCACACCTCCTGACTGGAACACCTTTATTATCATTCCTATCCCTAAGAAAAACTCCTCTCTTCGTCCGATCTCCCTAGCATCGTGTCTCAGAAAACTGTTTGAGGGCATGCTTAACAAGCGCCTGGTCTGGTGGCTCGAACACAATAATGTTTTTCCTTCTAATATGTTTGGTTTCCGTCCAGGCTTAGGTCCTGCTGACTGCGTCAGTCTGTTTGTTTCCTATATCTATAAATCTTTCATCGATAAACAGTACACTCTAGCTACTTTTATCGATGTTTCCAGTGCTTTTGATAATGTCCATCTCCCTACTCTTCGAGATAGAATGATAGCAATTAACATCCCGACGCATTTTTGTTCCCTCATTGTTAACTTGATGTTAAATCGTACTATTCTCCTGTCTTCTTCTTCGTTCGAGGTTACAAGAGTTGTTTCACGTGGTCTTCCACAAGGATCCTGCCTTAGTCCTACTCTTTTTAATATTTATACTATTTCTGTTGCTTCTCTTTCTATGAACTCCTCTTCCTTATTTTTTGCCGATGACATTCTTCTCTTTTCCTCATCCCGTGATATCGTAGATGTTAACGAAAGTGTTAATTCGTCTCTAGCTACTTTGGAACAATCTCTTTCCTCTTTGAACCTTTCTATTTCCCCTTTAAAATCCTCTTGTATTGTCTTTTCTCTTCGTCCTTTTAATCCCGCTTTAGTCTCTGTATCCTTAAACTCCAATCTTATCCCTCGTAGGGAATGCTTCTGCTATCTCGGTGTATTTCTCAATAGTCGTCTCTCCTTTTATGAACATATTAATTTCCTTTCCTCTTCTGCCCTTAAAAGACTAAACTTACTGAAAGCTCTTTCTCCAACAAAATGGGGAGGCGATCCCTTTCTCCTTATTTCCTTGTACAATTCGATTATCCGTTCCAAATTCGACTACTGTTCCTTTATCTATGGCTCTGCCTCAAAATCACTTCTTTCCAAGCTGGATATAATTCAAAATTCTTGTATTCGTCTTTGCCTTGGTGTTCTTAGATCTTCTCGAGTACCAGCAGTTCTCGCTGAGTCTAACTCGCCTCCCCTTTTCATTCGCAGATCCTATTTAGGTTATCGTTTCTTGTGTAAACGCCTGCCGTTATCATCCTCCAAACTTATTCCTTCATATCTTTCTATTCTGCAAAACTGGCGTTTTACTCCCAAGAAAATTCCTATTCTAGCCCACATTGCTTTGCGGCTAAATTCCTTTTTATCCTGCACAATTTCTTATAACAATCTCCCTTACTTTTCTTTCAATTTTGCAGATCTCTCCAATCCTCCCAATGTATTCTACTTTCCTTTTTCCTCCAAATCCCTTTCCTATCCAACAGTTATACAGGAATTCCATAGTTATATCGAATCCCGTTTTCCTTCCCATATTGCTATTTTTACGGATGGTTCGAAGGGGCCTAATGGAGTTGGAGCTTCTTTCATCATTCCGAGCATTAATTTCTCTGAATCTTTTCGTCTCCCTTCCTTTTGTACTATCTTTACGGCCGAGTTAACGGCCATTTTACGTGTCATAATCCATATTTCCTCACATCGTTCTTCTTCTAAATTTTTAATTATCTCCGACTCCATGTGTGCTCTTAAAGCTATTTCCTCTCATTTCCCCTCTCACTCCTCTGACCTTTTCATCCTCCGTATTCGCTCTCTCATTCACACTCTCTTCTCACTTCACGCTATCCGCATTGAAATGCTCTGGGTCCCCAGTCATATGGGGATAGAGGGTAACGAAATGGCTGATTCTTTGGCTCAGATTGCTGTATCCTCCCGCTTTTTTTTCTCTAAAATTCCCGTTTCGAATTTACTCCCATTGTGCAAAAAGTTTCATGTTAGATTTTGGTCAGATTTTTACATTTCCTCCTTTTCTAATCATTCTTCCTTTTATTTTTCCATCCAACCTAATCTTCCCACGCGGCCTTGGTTTTACGATTTTCCTTCGCTTCACCACTCCGTTATTGTTCCTATTATCCGTTTACGTCTGAATCATACTCTTCTTCCTTCCTCACGCTTTCGTTTTCATCTCGCTCTTTCCCCTTATTGCCCTCTTCATCCTGACGACGTAGCCGTCTGTGATCCTGACCATATCCTCTTTGAATGTCCATCCCTCGTGAACGAACGTACCTCTTTGTATTCCAATCTGCTGTCACTCAAACTCCCTACTCCTTATTGTGCCTCGTATATCTTATCGTTTCCGTCGATCTCAGTTGTTCCTATCCTCAGTTCCTTTATCTTATCAATAGCTGACCGAATCTACATTTAACTGATCCTTCTCCTTCCTTTCGTTTCTGGGCGAAGATCCTTTGTTGATATGCCCAAAGGGAGGTTATAAAAAAAAAAAAAAGAAAAAAAAATGAATTAAACTTGTTTAAACATAAAAAATCTTGCTTTTATTTATACGAGGAAAAATAAGAAAAAATAAAAATAAAAGTCTCTATAAAGAAGGTATATATATATATATATATTATCGCAGCTCCGTCGGAACTGTTCCAATAAAACTGCGATAAATATTTTTTCTTTTAGTATCTCGTTTCTTTTATTTATTTATTTATTTTTTATACACGTAAATTTAGAAGAATTGCCTAGTCGGCCGAGAACCTCTCACATCCACACTTATTCAATAAGGTTATTTTGGAATTATTATTATTTATTTTTATTTTAAATTGCCGCAAACAATATCGAGGAGGAAATGCAGCTGCACCAAAAAGACAAATAAACCGCAAATACAAATGTACTAAACAAATAACACAAATGATTACTCACACATAAATTAAAACATACACATACACATACACATCTACACCGAAATAATCACAACGTTAAGTAAAATATAAAAAATCTGGCCTGTTTAATCCTTGTGGCTTCCAAGATCTTCACCGCCTCGGACGATGTTCAACTTCGATCGTTTCCGCTACCCGTACTCCTTCGATGATTTGCCTCCGGTAGATCTTGATCAACGTCCTAATTCCGGCAGGTTTTCAGCCGTTGTTTTTAATTTTATGGTAGGTCGTGTGAAGACTAGGGTTTTTTGACTGGACTAGATTCTTCGCGGTGTTATTAAAATGATTATATATATATTTTTTTTTTATTAGTTTATTTTTCTCTGACTAGCTTACTTTCAACACGAGCCGTGGCACATATGTAAAGTAACAAAATTAACGATAATATAACGACTCTTACGAGATGACGCGATTTTGAACAAGCGTGAACGTTATCTGTTTCGATACTGCCCTCGGCCGAAGCACAGGCTTCCCTCGATCTCTTATCATTCTGACAAGTCATTGTCCGCGACACATTGAAATTCCCTTTTTACCGCTAATTCTGACTTTAATACTATTAATAATACACGTTTCTGGTTTCTTTCTTAATTTTAACTCATCCCGCAATTCCCCGGCTTATGCATTACCTGTCGACTCGTATTTAGAATTTATTTAATGAATATAGATACTTTCCGTTTTTAACCTTCTAAATATTCCCACCGAATTACGCAATACTTTACGGCATTATTGAATTTCTTTCAGCCCAGTTATGGCTATAACGCCATAATACCCCCCGGAAACGTTTCTGAGTATTACCGAAGAAACCATTTGTTCTCCAGCCCAGAATGTCTGGAGATAAAATACACAACGAGATGACATCATTCAATCACAATTCGTGACTTTAATTTTGTCATCAGTCGACAGATAAGCTGTAGCGCCGCTGAATCATTGTTACGTGAAACAATTATTATTATTCAACGATAAAGGTAAATCCTGATAAGAAACTAGACATTAGCGTTGACCACCACGACAAGTACACATCTATTCTCTCTATATCCGTCTTACTCTTTTATCACAATCGTTATTGGTCATAGCCCAGTTCCATCACACTCTCATATATTCTTACAACAATCTAACACACATCCTTATTGCACTTTATCTCTGGCGCCATGTAATTCGATACTTCATCAATATTTATTTACCTCTACTACCATCTAACCAATTCATTTACTCTTTATAGATATATCTAACAAATTGCATCTACTAAATACGAACGCGATTAAATATAATACAACCAGAAACTTAATTCTCATTAATATCAACAAGATGCTTTTAGTTAAAGGTTTTTTTTTTTTTTCCGACTACATAACATATATATATATCTAACAAATTGCATCTATTAAATACAAACGCGATTAAATATAATGCAACTAAAACTTAACTCTCATTAATATCAACAAGATGCTTTTAGTAAAAGGTTTTTTTTTTTTTTTTTTCTTTTTCATTAATTTTACGTAATTTCTAGCATGATGCAAATATTTATAATAACATGCCAGATTAAATAATTTTAAAATTGAAACAATTATAACTTATGTAATTGATATACATCAAAACCTAACATCATTCAACATAGAACGAAATAGATTACAGTAATTCAACCTACCGTTTATCTACGTGACCAAAATGCTCCATTTCCGGCGGATCGCTTCACTTTCAAATTTCTTAACTCTTTTTCTTTTTATTTTAACCCTTTCTGAGATTTTTAACATTTTGTATTCCTATTATTTTATTCTTAAGGTGGTCTATGATTTCATAAGTATTTACCCCAACTACTTTATTCACTTTAAATGGACCCTTGTACACATCGTTTAATTTTTTCATTCTTCCTTTCCCTTTGTCTGATATGGTATAATTCCTAATATACACTATGTCACCAACATTGAATTTTGTCGGTGTCGACCCACACTTTAGTTCCCTTCTCCTAGACGCGATTTGTAGTGATCCCCTAACCTTTTCAATTATCTTCTCATGATCTACTATTACCTTATCCGGATATTCTATTTCTTCTCGCAATAAACCATACCCTTCTTTTCCAGTAAGTACCGTAATGGGACATTCTTTCGTTACTCCGTGCGGTAAATTATTCATAATTCTCTCGATCTTTTCCTGGAACCCCCAATTCTTGTGTCTATAATTGTTCAATACCCTCATATACTTCGCGATTTCCAAATTACATCGTTCCACTGGATTGCCCTGCGGAAAGTATGGTGGTGTATGTCGTATTTCAACGTTCTTTTCTTCAAAGTGTTCTCTCCATAGTTTACTCGTAAAGATGGTGGCATTATCGGAAACTATTGCTTTCATTTTGCCAAAGGTATCAATAAAGTGATTAATCTTCGCAATCATGATCCTACTCGACAGCCTCTTTACCGGATACAACTTAACGAACTTGGAAAATACGTCATACACCACTAATACTTTGTCTTTCCCTTTCGACATTGGAAGTGGTCCGAAAATGTCAATTGAAACTAGGTCTAGCGGGCGATGTACTACGTGTGCTTTATATACCGGTTTATTTTCCGCGTAACTGTATTTCACCCTTTTACAAATTTCACATTTGTTAATCTCCCGTCTTACTAACCATGCCATTTTCGGAAAATAGCATTCATTCTTTAACACATCTATTGTCTTGTTAATACCAATATGTGCGTACTCACGATGATACATCCAAATCACCTCTACTACCATCGCCTCCGGTATGTATAATTTCCAATACATTTTCTTTCCACTCGCGTTTATAAACAAAGCCCCTTCTCTATACTTGTAATATAATCTCAATTTTCTATTCATCGACATCTTACTGATGACTGCATTTATCGCTCGGTCCTGTTTTAGTGCCCACTTTATTCTCTCCATTATTTCCGTAGTCACTTTTACTTTTTTTATATTCCCTACTAACACGCTATGAGGTTTATGCTTCTCACTACTTGCTAGATAACGTGATAAACTATCTGCCACCACATTTTCCTTCCCTTTAATATATTCAAGTTTCAGATCGAACGATTGTAAAAATAACATCCACCGAATTAATCTCTGAGATTTCCATTTACTTTCCCATAAGAATTTTAAACTATGATGGTCTGTCTTCAATACAGTCTGATGTCCCTCTATAAATATTCTAAATTTTGTGCAGGAGAAGACTATCGCCAGGAGTTCTTTTTCAGTGCAGCAGTAGTTTTTTTCATATTTATTCAGTAATCTGCTCACAAACATAATAGGTCGTGGAGACTCTCCCTCATATTGATACAATTCCCCTCCTAGTCCCACGTCGGATGCATCAGTCCGCACATAGAAAATTTTCTTATAATCTGGTACCTGTAGGTGTAATTTTTTTGAAAAATTATCTTTGAATTTTATAAAAGCCTTCTCCTGTTCTGGCCCCCAGACGAAATTCTCCCCTTTCCTTTGTAACCTAGAAATGGGTTCTATTAGATGAGCAAAATGTTCTATGAATTTGCGATAGAAGTTGTACAATCCTAAAAAACTCTGAATATCCTTCTTATCCTTCGGTGGTTTAAACGATCTAATAATGTCTACTTTCTCCTCCTGCATGGATATTCATTCTCTTCCCAGAACATATCCCAAAAAATTCACCCTGGATACCCCAAATTCGGATTTTTTTATGTTTACGGTCATATTTGCTTCCTGTAGTTTCGTTAATACTAAATCAATATGTTTTAAATGTTCTTCTTCCGTTCCCGACACAATACAGACATCATCAACGTAATTAATCATAAAACTTTCGCACTCCTTACCTAATACAATAGACAATGTTTTAATGAAAGATGCCGTACTAATAGACAAACCAAATGGGACCACGGCGAATTCATAGTTTTTTCCCTCAAAGGTAAACGCTGTATATTTCCTTGAATTTTCTTCCAACGGTACCTGTAAGAAACTTGCAACCAGGTCTACTGTGCTCAAATATTTAAAATTTCCATGCTTATATAGTAATTCTTCCATCGAGACCGGTTTCTCATTATCCATGATAATAATTTTATTAATTTCCCTAGAGTCGAGACAAAGTCGTATGTCACCATTTTTTTTTATAACCGCCACTAGCGGACTACTATAAGGAGAGGTTGAATCCGTAATTATCCCCTCATCCAATAACCTTTGTATTTCAATGCGAACTGCTTCCTTTTTTTTTATCGGTATCGGATACGTCCTATTACATTTGAAGACCCCATGAGGTATAGTGTTAATTTTATACTCAAAAACTCTACATTTTCCCGGACGATCACTCAAAACACTCTGATGTTTCACTAATATGTTAACTAAATTATTTTTCATTTCTTGGCTTAAAATACAATTTTGTACTGATGACCTTATCTCCCTAATTTTCTCTACCTCTGACACCTCTATGTTAAATACCTCCTCTTTAATTCCTACTACACGATTTTCTACTTGTCCTTTTCCTACAACAAACATCTTTACACTTTTTCCCGTATCACTTACCCATGGTATAATACACTCCTTCTTTTTTTTCTTGTCATCACCTCGATTAAGCCCTATTACTTTTACGTGTTTCTTTTTATAATCTATCTTAGCCAAAACTTGCGACAGCATATCTGATCCCATTATAATGTCCACATTCAAACCAGGCACTACGAAGAAATGTACCTCTACCATTTCATTGTCTAATTTAATAGGTAGTTTTATCTGTTGTTTCACCTGCTGTGGTTTTTTATGACACGCCCCGACTATCGTCATATTCGTCACCGGTAGCGACGGCACTCTCCTTCCCTCATTAGATTTTCGAATTTCACACCACAAATTCTCTGATATTGCCGTCACCTCTGACCCCGTATCTATTAAAGCTACTTTTTTTTTATTGAATATTTCTACTTCTATCTTTGGCAATAATTCATCTTCTTCGCCTCCACTATCCTCTAATAGATCCTTATTAATGTTATTGACAGTTCTCGCCTCCCACAAAGACATGCGTCGGCTTACCGAAAAAACCTTTCTATTTCATTCTTCAATAATTCCTGTCCTATCCCATTCAAATGTATTCCATCTGGTCTTCCATCGTAATAAAATGATTCAAACAGTTCTCCCCGACATTCATTCTGTCCCATCGTTTCACTGTACAAATCAGCCACCATTACATTTTCTTTGACTAATGATCTAATATGTCTATTTAACGCCTTGCATCTCTCTTTTCCCTCTTGTGACGCATACGATATACGCGAGGGCACCGTGATGAGTAAAATTTTCTCAGCCCCTTTTTCTTTTACCAAATCAGTTAATTCCTCATAATCCCGTTTTACTTCCTCCATATTATATGACCTTTCTATGTCATTACAACCTACGAGAATTACCACATTATCTCTTAGTTTTCGATTTATCTTACCTACGTAATTTTTTAATGATCTAGTTGTAATCCCCGATATGCATAATCCCACCTTGTTACTTCCTTTCGCGGTTTTAACTGGTTTTAATCCGGTATATCTTTCGCAGAATCTCACCAACTGACTATCTCCAATTAATTCACAGTTTTTGAAACGTGCAATTTCGGCTTCTCTACCTTGATCATACGAATAATTTTGTCTCCCATAATTCCGGTTATTATTATTATTAAACCTGGTACTTGACTCTCCTTTTTCTATCATATTCATTCTTCTTTTATAGCCTACACTACTACCCTTCTCCTCTAAGGTTACTCCGCTTCTCGGTTTCTCCCATTCATGCACACACTCCAGGAGTTTTTCTTTCGTATTCACCTGATCACACTTCATGACAATCCTCACTTCCTGCGGCAACTTATATTTGATCGTACTCACAAATTCTTCATCTGATAACGGTCTATCTAGGTGCTCTAAACGATTCATCCATTTAATTATGTACTCTTCATAATTTCCATTTCTATGGAAAATATTCTCGTCAGAATAGAATTCCGCAATTATTTTCCATTGTGTCTCTTGACTCCAATATCTGTTAAGTAATTTTTCCTTAGCTTTCTCCCACGTTTCACTGTTACCTAAAACACTCTTAGCCCACGGCTGTACTGATATATCCAGTTTTCTGATTGCAGTTTCTATCTTCTCTTTTTCACTCATCTGATATCTGTTAAATACTGACTCCAAATCCGTTATGTACTCCTTGATATGTGTCTCTGTATTATTCTCGGTAAAACATCTTACATGATCTTCTAAGCTATATGCAAATTTTATCGGTGTCACTCCCGTACCATTTTCTTTCAGATCCCTCTTTAGGTTCCCAATCTCACTTTCCTTCGCTTCTAGACTCCTTTTCAAGCCATGAAGCTCCATTTCTAGTTTCTCCTCAATACCGCTGATTTTCTTATTGACCGTCTCTTTCAAGTTACCTTCGATATTATTTAGATTCCTACTTTGCTTCTCCACATTCTCATTAACTTCTTCTATTTTCTCAACCAATTTGGTTTCCACTTCTTCTATCTTACCTTCCATCTCTTTCTGAATATGTGTTTTATGCTCTTCCCACCTCACATTAAAAATTTCGTTCTGTTCCGAAAATTTATTCTCGATGTTTTTTAAATAAACGTTCAAGCTCCGATTTTGTTCCTCAATCTTATTGAATTTATCATTAAATTTTTTATTTAATTCTTCTAGTTTGTTATTGAAAACTTTATTTTGACTATCGAATTTATTACTGAGATCATTGAAACCTTTATTTTGATTTTCAAATTTATTACTGAATTCGTTATTTAATTCTTCTAGTTTGTTATTTAAAACTATGTTTTGATTTTCGAATTTATTATTGAGATCATTGAGACTTTTATTTTGATTTTCGAATACTGATTTTAACCATGCTTGCATCTGTATTAATGAGGTTGCTTCTATCTCTTGTAGCGCCTTCACCACTGCTGTACTCCCTTCTGACACAAGCACAGACGTATCTGAACCAACAAAACCTGAATCATTTGGCATTTCCTTGTTTCCTCTTCTTACTACTGGTGGTGTTATACTATTCTTTTCACTTCTTAACACTCTTTTTTCAGACATACTTGCTCGTTTCACCAATCGCAAAGTACTCTTTAAATTCCTTGCGAATTAGTGTATCTCGTCGTGGTCGCCGATCTTTATCGCAGCTCCGTCGGAACTGTTCCAATAAAACTGCGATAAATATTTTTTCTTTTAGTATCTCGTTTCTTTTATTTATTTATTTATTTTTTATACACGTAAATTTAGAAGAATTGCCTAGTCGGCCGAGAACCTCTCACATCCACACTTATTCAATAAGGTTATTTTGGAATTATTATTATTTATTTTTATTTTAAATTGCCGCAAACAATATCGAGGAGGAAATGCAGCTGCACCAAAAAGACAAATAAACCGCAAATACAAATGTACTAAACAAATAACACAAATGATTACTCACACATAAATTAAAACATACACATACACATACACATCTACACCGAAATAATCACAACGTTAAGTAAAATATAAAAAATCTGGCCTGTTTAATCCTTGTGGCTTCCAAGATCTTCACCGCCTCGGACGATGTTCAACTTCGATCGTTTCCGCTACCCGTACTCCTTCGATGATTTGCCTCCGGTAGATCTTGATCAACGTCCTAATTCCGGCAGGTTTTCAGCCGTTGTTTTTAATTTTATGGTAGGTCGTGTGAAGACTAGGGTTTTTTGACTGGACTAGATTCTTCGCGGTGTTATTAAAATGATTATATATATATTTTTTTTTTATTAGTTTATTTTTCTCTGACTAGCTTACTTTCAACACGAGCCGTGGCACATATGTAAAGTAACAAAATTAACGATAATATAACGACTCTTACGAGATGACGCGATTTTGAACAAGCGTGAACGTTATCTGTTTCGATACTGCCCTCGGCCGAAGCACAGGCTTCCCTCGATCTCTTATCATTCTGACAAGTCATTGTCCGCGACACATTGAAATTCCCTTTTTACCGCTAATTCTGACTTTAATACTATTAATAATACACGTTTCTGGTTTCTTTCTTAATTTTAACTCATCCCGCAATTCCCCGTCTTATGCATTACCTGTCGACTCGTATTTAGAATTTATTTAATGAATATAGATACTTTCCGTTTTTAACCTTCTAAATATTCCCACCGAATTACGCAATACTTTACGGCTTTACGAAATAATTTATTATTGAATTTCTTTCAGCCCAGTTATGGCTATAACGCCATAATATATATATATATATATATATAAATAAATAAAAATAAAAATAAATAAATAAAAAACAAAAAAAAAATTAGTATTATTGATCATACTTGAGTAGAATTCGAGTAATATTGAAATTTCGAAAATATATAATATCATAAATGTTAATCAAGGCTTTTTTTTCAGTACTACTTTATTATCTTTAATATTTTTATTTTTTGGTGGTAAATCTACTGTCATTTTACTTTTAACAACGGGATGAGGTGACTTGACTATCGTAGCAGCAGGTGCAGAGCTGGAGGCATTTCCCTGCTGCGTATCAATATTTATTTTCTTCGTTGTATGTTTCCTTTCTCTACTTCTCCTATCTTCATCTGAGGAAAAGAATGAGACTGAGCGTTTTAAAGGAGGATCGCTTTTGGAAAGTAGTTGGTTTTTATCACGTGGTTTGTAAGTAGGAATATTAGGAGTATCTCTGTCAGGTTCGTTTGACGGAAGGGACGGGAAGTTATCATCATTCGATAGTAGTGCAAACTTGTTGTACACTCTGTTTGAATATAAGTCATTTTGATTGTAGGACTTCGGAATTTCAAGTGAAGCTTCTTGAAAACTTAAGTTATAGTCAGCCATCATCTGATTAATGTTGTTTTGTCTTTTTCTCTCGGAGCAAGACGCGTCTGTGGATTTATGATTGTCACCGCAAAAAACACACAAAACCATTTGACTGATGCACTGAGCTTCAATGTGGCCGTTTCCTCCGTATCTGGCACATCTAGGTTTGCCCTTACATTGATTTGCGATATGTCCGTATCTCATACAATGGAAGCATTGTCTGGTTCTTCGGACATACGGTTCACAGGGAAAACGCACATTCCACATGTATATATAGGAAGGAAGATTTTGTCCTTCGAAGGATACCAGAACTGTAGAGCTTGGAACGTATTTAGTCTCGCCGTTTACAGTAACACGCTTATTAAGTCGTTTTACATAATTAATCATATATGGTTCACACAAGATCATTTCTAATAATTGTTGTTCGTTATAATCGATATCGACACCCTTAATGATTCCCATTCTGGAAGTCAGATACGTTGGAATATAAGTCTTATAGCCATGAGACAGGAAGAAATCGTCTCCAGCTAAATTATTTGCCGAGGCAGCGGTGGCAAAATTGACAATGACTCTGTTACGCCCAACCTTTTTAATTTCATTAACGTCTTTACATAAGTTTGATTTTCTTAGAGTTTCGGCGACTTTGAGCGCACTGATTGATAAACGAAATTGTTCTTGATCATCAGTATTTAATTTTTCGACAAACACTTTGAAGTGTTTTGTATCGCTACCGTAAACTGGGTTGTATTTATTAATTGTTTTAGATATAAGCGAGACAGAGATATCCTCGTTGCTTGAAATATTATTATTTTTATTATTCGTATTAATTTTATCTAAATCATTATCACAGCTTTTATCTCGGTTAATATTATCATTATTCGAATTATCATTGTTGTTGTGCGGTAAATTAAAAGAGGAATAATCCATAACTGGCTACAAATGTCTGTTGAGGTTATCGTGAGAGAACTATTGCCGACCGGGGGGGGTTAAACATATTAAAGAACTATTACAGATAAGATAACGGCGTATACCACCCGCCGAGAGTGTGTGTGTAAAGTGTATATCGGAGATCGATCAACCGAGGTGGAAGCCGACAGCAGAAGCAGAGTAACACGAAGCAGCAAATAATAAAATGAAATATGTCAATTCGATTGATGAAGAGACGTTTGTTATCGAAAACGCGTAAACACACAACCAAACCGAAAAGTATGACACGAACAACCCCTACCCTAGCTCTTGATTCAGTTTTGTCGGCTATCTCTTATAGTGTAAAAATCTAAAAAAAAAAAAAAAAAAAAAAAGTTTCTCTTTCCCCTCTGTTCTATTGTTCTTGTGTCAATGTTCATGTTAACGAACCAATGAAAGAAAAAAAAAAAGATCTTAACGACATTAAAATGAAATAAACAACTCTAAAGCCAAAAAAGTGAAAAACAATTTAAAACTGGATTGCGATATTAGAAAGTTGTATTATTTTTTCATTAACTTTTGCAGAACTTGCACGGTAGCGAGAGCTTAAATATGAATTTAAAAGTTACAGAATGCTACTAGGTATCATGAACGTTAAATTAAAACGTAAAATCAAATTTGGTCGTTGCTTCAACGTTAACAAAGTAGAAAATGCAGTAACATTGTGAATAAATTATAAATTAAATATGTACCGGGTACTTAGCGAAAAAAAAGGATAAATCGGACAGAGTTATTACAGAATAAAGTAATTTAAAATAGCAAATGAGAGAAAAAGTAGGTAGAGCTGGCGCAGTGAGATAGTGGAAGAGGTAAAAACTCAATAAAGCGAAGGGAGGTTATGTTGCCGAGCGGATAACAAAAGCATCTTGCAATGAGCTTCTAGATAACCACGTGTAGCTGAAAGTAATGGTAAATTTTGTGATTTAAGTGACAATCGTCAGCTAGACTAAACTACTAATTCCACTACAGATAATAACAATAAAAATAATAGTAATAATAATAGTAATAATAATAGTAATAATAATAATAATAATGACAACGGTAATAGTAGTGCAAATGAAATTTGTGGGTTACGGTTACTGATTCCATGGCACTGCTCCCTTTAATGTAAGGTTTTCATAGATACTGGCTTTTGGAAAAATTGATGCTAGAGAATAATTCTTCTTCCACCCCATATACTTCTAAAAAGGAAAAATTTAACAATGTGGCTATATTACGCTGCGAAATTTTTTTTCATTTATTTATTTTTTATTAAAAAAAGAATATCTGCTCATTAGATAAAAACAGTTTAGAGGTGAATAAAAAAAGGTTAAAAACAAATATACGCTAATATACACGGGTTCTATTTCTGATATATTTTCATTATTACCGGGTTATTAAGGGCAATGAGATAGCAGATTTTTCACTCGGGTTGCTGTTTCCTTTCGTTCCTTTTTTTAAAAAACGCATATTTTAATCTCACGTCCCTTTGTAAAAAATTCCATCACAGATTCTGATGGCAGATACTTACTCTTCTCCTTTTTTAACGATGGTTCTTTTTATCTTCAATCTAATCTTTCTTTCTAATTTCCCTGATTCCTCAAATTTTCTTCGCTTCCCGGTTCTGTTGTCATTTCAATTATTTGCCTGTGCGAAATAGAAAGTTGAGACTGTTACTTTTGAAGAATTCACTGTTAGAAATGAATTGATGGCTTTATTATACATAAGTTGTTTGAAAACAATTTGCATTTAATTTTTTATTCAAAGACAACGCTGCGTATGGGGTTAACAAATATAGTGGGTTGTAATATGTCTAATACTACATCAGCAGTAAAAATTTTTTGAACCTAGGTCAATTCGGTGCCGAACTAGAACGTTTTGGATGAGCCTTGATCGATTTTCGCGCTCCACTTTTGAAATTTTACGATGTAAAATTGGCAACACTGCAAATGAGGTCAACGATGCCGAAATCGTGTAGAGGATGAAATTTCAAATTTTTTGAGTCCAAATTTCATTGAAATCCGATAATTTTAAGTCAATTTAGAAAGATTTCAAAAAATGAGTACTGTAAAAAAATACCAAATTTCTTACCTTTGAAAAAAAGAACACATTTTGAGTACAAAAATCGTTTTATTTTCGAAAATTAAAAAAGCTTAAGTGGTTTCGGGTCTCTTTCAAAATATCTACAGTCTTTGAACATGATTAGGAGCCAAAAATTCAACGACCCGCTAATTCTAAAAATAGATTACTACTTGTACGAATTGAAGCTAATGGATAGTCACATGTCGCTGCTGTGGGTTCCTGGGCACATTGGAGTGCCTGGTAATGAGAGTGTCGACGGAGCAGCACGTTCTGCCTTGCTCTCGTCAATGCCGCAGGACGCAGAGCTACCCTCATCAATTGCATACCCATTCCTAAAGGCGTGCGAAAACCAGTGGAGAACTGAATGGGCAGCTGCTACAACATTCCTAAAAACCATTAAGCCCACAGTTGAATCATGGTGGCCACCGGAAGGAACATCCCGATACGATTTTACGATCCTCAGCCGGCTGCGAATTGGCCACATCGCTATTTCGCACAAACATATAATTGATAAAATGACGTCTCCGACTACATGCCCCTTGTGCAACCAGACAACCGTACCGACAGTTTCCCACATAATACTTACCTGCCAAAAGTTTACTATGTTACGAAGGCAACTTGGTCTACCCAGAGATATAGGGCAGACCCTCTCAAATGAGGTAATCTCCATCAACAGGATGATTATTGCCTTCATTAAAATGAGCAACTTAACTCAGCACATTTAAATTATCCCCCTCCCTTGTGTGTGCTGTAATGACTATAGTAGTTACACACCGCACATACAATTTAAGGGGGAAAAAAAATAAACAACTATAAACAAATGAAAACGTAAAATTTCGTTCGATTTTTTAAAAAAATGCTAAAGTTCTACGAACAAAAGGTGAAGTCTTTCAAAACATCGAGATATAAATTTGTTTAAAGATAATATTTCTTGTTAGCTTTGAAGTACGCCAACGGATTTTTCAATTGTTCGTTGTATTTTTAATAGAGAATTCTTTGTGTTTACACCCGATTAATTTCAAGTAAGTATAGTAAACTAACATAATTTCCGGTAACGGATTAAAATAATTTACCTTGTTCTTTGAATTCTCGATGACTTGTTTTCTTCCCATTTTCTTCGGAAAAAGTTATTTTCTCCGATTTTGCCACAGATACTGTATTTGCTGCAAAGAGAATAGAACGAACTATAAATGCACTACATCTATACATCTGGTTTGTTAATTAAAATCTAGTAAAATAACGAATAATTTTATAAACGACAAACATTAAATAAATATATCGAAAAAAGGAGGTATAACATGTAATGGCGACCATCCTGCCAGCTACAGAGGATGTCCCGAATATAAACGTGAAGTTAAGGAAAGGATTATGCGTACTGTTAATCCTACAATGAAAAATGTAAACCTTAAACAGGCTGATTTTCCCCCGTTACCGGTTAGTAATTTCCGTTCCAGCAACCCATGGATTAACAATAATACAAGACTCAACGAGACGCAGAACATAAAATTCACAGATAACGTCACTGGGCTCCCAACAAAAAATACACAAAATATGGACCCCTTAGAAGTACTAACAACTAAGATGTTAGACTCAATGGACAAAATGCTAAATGATTTCAAAGCCATAGTAAATCCTCTATTTGCTATTTTAAATAAATTATTAGAAAAACTCCTTTAATGTCACGCAACGATATAACAAATACGTCTCTGACAGTTATGCTCTGGAACTGTAACGGTATTATTACTAAAAAAGCGGAATTAGAATTATTTTTACAATCACACAGAATTGACATAGCACTTCTCTGCGAATCACACCTGAAATCAAACGTCAGTCTCAATATTGCAGGTTATACCGCATACTGCACCTCCCATCCCGATGGAAAGGCACACGGGGGAGTAGCGGTTCTAGTAAGAGACAGAATTAATCAGCACGAAGTATATGCAGAAGCTTCCTTCGCTTACCAACTACAAGCCGTAAACATTCAAACGCTGCTTTTCGATTTTACTGTCGCCTCCATATATTGTCATCCTAATGTTATTCTACCAAAAGAAAGAATGAAAACACTAATTACTAGTCTGGGGACTAATACAATCGTAGGAGGAGATTACAATGCTACTAGTCCTAGGTGGAACTGCCAAAAAAGTAACTCAAGAGGAAGAATGATTGAAAAGCTAGTTCAGCAGAGCGGCCTCTCAATTTTATCGCCAAACGAACCCACCTACTGGCCAAGTCATATAAATCGAACGCCAAGCGTACTGGATTTCTTTATCATGAAAAACATGCAAAATGTCAATATGTAAAGCAGTTCCCCTGCTCGGTTCTGACCACGCCCCAGTATTGGCATGCCTTTCACTGGAACCAATTGAAACAACACCACGAACCTATCTAACGAACAGGAGTACAGATTGGATTGAATTTTCAAAATATATGGAACTTAATACGAACCTCAATATACGCTTAAAATCTCCTGATGAGCTAGACGAAGCAATATCAAATTTTACAAAAAATATACACGCTGCCACTTACAAATCTACAACCTATCCTAAACATCGAGAAACTCAGCGCGAACACTCATTCTATATTCCTTTTAAAGTGAGAGAATTGATACAGATAACAAGAAATGCTAGGGTGCAGTGGCAGCGCAACAGAAGGAAGTCGCTTAAAAAAGTTTATAATGCGTTACACAAACAACTACGTGAGCAGATAACGCAATACAGAAGCTACAGATACGAGCAGTTTTTCTCTCAATTAAACCCTGAAGATAAATCAATATGGAAAGTAACCAAATCCTTCCTCCAAAAGAAAGAGAAACTCCACTTCGTGCGGAAGCGCAATGGAGAATGGGCTAAAACCAATACCGAAAAAGCTGAAGTGTTCAGCGACCATCTATTTCATATTTTTCAGCCGTTTGACGATCTAAATGATGATTCAAATGATGAATTAGTAATGAACTATCTGGAATCACCACGTCAGCTAACGCTACCATCTAAACATATATCTCCCAAGGAAGTAGCGAATAAAATAGCCCACCTATCATCAAAGAAAGCTCCGGGGAAAGATTTAATCACCTACGAAATAGTCAAAAAGCTACCTAAGAAGAGCATTACTTTTCTGACATACATATACAATGCAGTATTAAGATTGGGATATTTTCCTAAAACTTGGAAAGAGTCCGTTATCCAACTAATTCTTAAGCCGAAGAAAAGTCCATCTCTTCCTTCGTCTTATAGGCCAATCAGCCTATTAAACGCATTTTCAAAAATACTTGAAATGCTTTTACAGGACAGAATCCTCAAGGCTCCCTCAGTCAACAGCGTTATTCCTCATCATCAGTTTGGTTTTCGCACTGGACATTCAGCCATCCAACAGGTTCACAGAATAACAGATAGAATAGCTACGGTATTCGAAAAAGGACAATATTGCAATGCGGTCTTCCTCGATCTGGAGCAGGCCTTTGATCGAGTTTGGCATAATGGACTCCTCTACAAAATTAGAAGCATTCTTCCTAACGACATATTTGCAGTCTTGAAATCATACTTGTCGAACAGATCCTTTCAAGTTAAGGTGAACTCTGCTATGTCTGCTCCAAAACCTATTGGTGCGTCGGTGCCGCAAGGAAGCATACTTGGGCCGTTGTTGTACTGTCTGTACACGGCCGATCTTCCTGTATTGAAGACAACTATTACAGCTTCATTCGCTGATGACATTTGTATCTTAGCTGCTCATGAGGACCCAAATTGTGCTTCCTTGTTAATCCAAGAACACTTGGACAAGATTCAGAGTTGGGCCGTAAAATGGAAAATTAAAGTCAACCACAGTAAAAGTCAGCAGATTACATTTACCTTAAACAGGCGAACATGCCCAAAAGTTAAAATCAACAACAACTTTCTAACTCAGAGCAATACGGTCAAATATCTTGGCCTCGTTTTAGATCGCAGGCTAACCTGGTCTGCCCACGTATCATATACTAAACAACGCATCCAATCAAGGAACAGGCTGCTCTCTCAATTAATCGGTAGGAAATCTAAACTAAATTTGCCATGTAAACGGCTAATATACTCCGCAATCCTGGCACCAATCTGGAGGTACGGTATTGAAGTCTATGGCGCTACAAGCAGGAGCCATTTCAACCAAATCCAGCAGATGCAGTCCAGGATACTCAGGCAGATAGCCGACGCTCCTTATTTTGTCTCCAATAGGACTCCCCATAGCGATCTGAGGATACCATACACGCATGAATATTATAAAGAGCAGTATAGGAAATTTTTCAATAAGCTGAGGGACAGTGAAAACATTGCAATTGCCAGCATGCATCATAGAAACATTCAAGCGAGAAGGCTTAAAAGAGTATGGACCAGAGACATCCTGGACCCAGGTTAAGAAGATCCTGATTACTCTTAGAGACACAGCATATATAAGCTGGCTATTTTCTCTTTTTGTCTTGTACTAGATTTTACTATTTGTTAATAAGCTGGCTATTTTCTCTTTTTGTTTTGTACTAGATTTTACTATTTGTTATCTTGGCTTATCTACTTATTTTACGTACTTTACGCACTTTAAGGTTGTAATACTATTATTTATGTCCTTTTTCAAGGGAAACAGGCATATAAAACTGTAATTATTACTTAAGTTTAACCTATAATTAAGCTGTTAGCCTCGCCAATTGTGGTCAACAGACCGGGGTGGCTTAGAAGAAAAAAAAAAAAAAAAAAAAAAAAAAAACATTTTCGGGGATCATAGCAATTTTCGAAAATTTTTGTTTTTTTTTTGGGGATCGCGCATTACCTAATCTTCAGAACATCAAAAGTGATGTTTCATAAAAATCCGTATTGTAGCACAGTTGTAGAAATATTCCTACAGACATTCCAGTTGTGGCTGTAGCAATGTAAACAAAATAACATAATCGGCTTTGTTTTTGATATTTCTGTTTGATTTCATTCATAGATTTCCACTTTCGAATTTCTTATTTTGTCCTAGTAGTGCTGCAGAATATGTTGTATGCCGTAAGTTGGTCGTTCCTCGACGAACTGTCCAAAAAAATTCTTTTTTGTTTTATGGCCACTTAACAAAACATTACAAAAGTGAACAAAACCCGAAAAAACTTAACAAAACTGAACAAAACTTTTAAGCCACCGTCACACACCCACTTACTTATAAGGCGAGATAGGTTTTTTAAAATACCGAGTTTTTGCACCTATACACGTGTAAAACCATGAAATTACAGCGAATGAATCTACTAAGTTAGATTCGCAGTGGACATCTGTTGTTATTCTCGTTAAAAGTCGACTTCTTATTGTATTGCAAATCGCATGCAAAACTAAAGAGGTTCCACAGACCTTATCAACCTAATCTTGGAAATTCAATATGATTTAGATTTATTTGCTCAATAAAAACGGCTCTTGCTTCTCGTAGGAAAATTACAGCACATGCGAAAAATCGATATATATATATGTACATATACATATGCCTGTATTTGTTGAAAATTTACCCTATAGAAAAAAAACATTGTATTCTTCGGGCAGGTTTTCTTTTTGTTTTCATTATTAAAATAGTTTGTTTGTGTTACGAAACCTGTTGATTTCCAACATAATTATACCGTTTATTTAAACTATTTACAATATTCCCTAAATTATGTATTAATAATATGAACTACGTTAATTACCTTAAAATAATAGAAAATCACAAGCAAGGAATAGGTGCTTTGGAAATTCAAGAAATGCAGAAACGGAAATTGGAATCTTTTTTCTATATTCTTCTTTCCCCCCTTCTCTAGATTTTTGATAAACCTGGCAGCAACTTCCGGTATGAAACAAGCCTCGAAATTGACACCCTTGGTTTGGTAGCCGAGCGCACCTTAACCACTAAGCTACCGCGTTACTCTGTTTTCTGCACATTCAATTTTTTTTTTTTTTTCATTCCGATGCCTTTATCGCTAATGTTTATCAGTTCTTCTTCTTCTACACTGATCACGTTTTAAATGTCTTCAAGTATCGTATGTAGAAAATTTTATTGTAATTTCTGATGCTATAAATCCTTTTTCTCGTCGGAAATTTTATATTCCGTTCATTTGATTGCAATAATACGACATTTTTGCGAACGTTTCGTTATTTATATTTCATCATCACCTGATCGTGTTACCGAGTGCGAGTGCTGCTTCTATGTATATACCTCAGATGTGAAATAAAACCAACATTACAGCGAACAGGCAAATATAGGAAAATGAAAATAGAAATTAACTATAAAGTGCGAAGTATTAAAAGTATAGAAAATATAGGGGCGGTTAGAGGTGGATTGCTAGATGGAGGAAGCTGTGTAGCGACACAAAATAGGAACATGAAAACTGTAGCGTAACCACATTCTTATGCTGTTCAATTAACCATTCAACAACAAAGCAAGATGAAGCTGACGTATTTTTGCGCGCGAAACATATTTTTTTTGTTTTCTTTTTTCCCCGGTCCCCAATTCCAACAAACGGATGGGGAAAGTATATTTTATATTAAAACGTATATAAAGGGACAAGGTACTAGAATAGTTTCTTGCCAAGTATACTTAAGTTCAAGAGTGAAAGAGGGGATGAAAAATAGTCCCCTCAGTCACCAAATGTGTATGTAATAGTGAATATGCCAAATATAAAAAAAAAAAAATAAATATTCAATGATACTTTAACAAAAATAAAAAGTGATTAACACGCTTCTTGATTAGGGTTCACGTTTTTAATTCAGAAAGAATGTAATGACAATTTTAAGATTACACAGCAAAATATCATGCGAATTAGCTTTATTAGATAATAAGAAACTAATTGGATTTTACATCATGTTTTATACGTAGATCTGTGAAGGCGGACAATGAAACATCAGATGATCATGTCATCGGTTTCACTTGAGTTGCACAAGGAACATTTTGGCTCTCCGGCAAGCTGGAACCTTAATAAATAGGACCCAAATTTGCCGTGACCAGAAAGCACCTGTGAATTATAAAAGGTGATATTTAACTTTTTTAATTTAGACCGTTCATTAATCAATGGAAAAAACAAATAAGTTTTCCTACCAGTCTGGGCCGTGTCCCATCTGGGTTGCCAAGCTAAAGCAGAGATGAATGTATGAAATTTTTGAAAATTTTAAAGTTAGGATGTATTCTTAGACTACCGAAATCAACTGATAAGAATTTAATGTTTAATCATTTAAAGACATCTCTCTGGAGTCTATATTCACATATTATGGAACTGCCAATGACAAAAAGTCCCAATGGTAAGATATTAGAAATTACATTGGCAGCTGAAGTGGGACACGTCCTATATGGGGAAGCGAGATTAAGTAGAAATTTACGCTGATAATTGTTAACGTCAGCGATCGCGTCTCTTATTCAAATAAATAACTGATCCGTATCTACACAGAGGCTCAGCGAGATCACTATATAGAATGACTCTTTCCCTACACTTCAGACCATAAATATTCGATCGGAGCCTTTTGAGTTTATAATAAATATCATCACACTTTTTCTGTATATATTTAACACGGGGAATAAATGTAAGTTTGTCGTCGATTAAGATACCTTAGTATTTTAATTGTTTTGTATGAGAAATCGATTCATTAGCAATGAGAGCGAGTCTTTTAACCTTATCTATTATTCCCACGATATCATAGCTTTAGTTCGCCGAGAAAGGTGTTCAAAAAAGAAGAGATTTTGATAAATGGCCGTGTTAAATAATTCCAACTAGCGTTAAACCGGCAGCGTGTCGTCTATTGTGAGCTTTTGGGTGACTGCGAGAGAAAGTTAATTTGATCGGGAAAAGAGAAAATAGGGTAGTGTGAAAACGAGCACGTTGATAAGAAAGCGGATTACTGGAGAAAAGGAGGCAGGTACGCAAACGACGTTCGTTGTGTACTTGTTCATTGGATGATATGGAAGAATGAGATTATTTCAGAGAACTTATCAGCAGCCGGCACGGAGTTCATAACGAAACAGATGGCAAGGCCAATATAGCAGTACATGCTCGATTTGCTTCGATTGTTACAACTCGGCAGCATCAACGCGACAGTTATCTACAGGGCAGTCAGAAGAAACATGCACCGACAACAATTTGGATAAACGCCGACTGAGGACCGAAACAGCCTAACGACCGATTTCGGAGAATACCTAGTCGCTTTTTTCAACCTACCACTACCATGAAATATTTCCTACTCCTACATCAATTTTATTCTACTGCCTCGGCAATAAATAATGATTATTTCTTCTCCGTTTACCTTTCCAGCAACAGTTTTGCTTCCTTTCCGAGTGAAGCTACAAACTCTGGCAACTAAAAAGAATGATCCTAAGTGTTCAAGTTTTTATTTTCCACCTATTTCTTTCGTTATAGGGTCGTTTTTTTCCCGCTAGCTCGCGCCCGGACTATCTGTTTTTTTGTACTAATTTTTTTCAAAATTATCTCTTTAATTTCGTACTACGAGCTAGTTTTAAAGTACGTACTTTTAATGTGTAACTGCCCCCTTCTGCTGGCATTTCTTCTCTTTTAATATCGAACAAAAGAAACAGTATACCTTTTTCAAGTACATAATAGTCGTTGCTGGCGATGTCGCAAGTTACCGGTATACGTGATGCGCATGAAAGTTTTCAAAAGATTTGGAGGTTTTTATCTTACACGGTTCCTACATTTAACATCAGCTTCCCGGTAACTATTAACTATATTACACTTTTGAAAAAGTACCGAAGATATTATTTCGGACGAAAAGTTGGAACAAATCTGATAAGTTTCTATTTGAAGGAAATAATACCGAATTGACAACTATTTTAGTTCAATTCGAAATTTTTGTCATTGCGTTTTAAGTAATAATATTAAAAAGTAATTTTAATTTCACGAAATTTTATTATAAAAACAGATGTGAAAACTATAATTTATCAGTCAGTTGCTAAATTTGACGTTTAAAATTTACGATTGGACCCTAGGTCTTGTATAGAATAACATCTTACGCTCTGTGTAACGGTAATCGGATTTCAATAGAACTAACTATTCATTTTGTGATGGTAAATTTACGATACCGGTAGCCTGGCAATGAATGTGGAGTTGCAAACGAACAATGTTGTAAACAATTTCGAGTTTTGAAAGTTATTTTTCTTTTTCTATATATTTTACAAACTTAAAAACCTTTTTTTCTTCAAATAAATAACATCAGTGCGTCCTATCTTCTTATATACACATTCATGTAAAAATGAAGCGACCGTATGTTTGTGACAGCAAAACTCGAAAAGTAGTGGATGGATTGATCTGAAATTTTTACGCAACGTTGCATTTCTATATAAGAGTGTTTGTATATAGTTTTTATTCCTAAGCTCCCCTGGGAAGAAAAAATTTTAAGCGTTTTGAAAAATAATTCAAGTGGCGCGATCTATGATTTGCTTTCGGCATTATAGAGAGGAATTGCAGAAAAACATATCGTGACTGTATATACGAGAGGATGTATAATTGCATAAGTGTGTGTAAACACAAATACGGGGCGGCAGTCTCCGATCAGGGATGGGATGAGTACGAAAGAATATATATGAGAGAGATCGAGGGTGCGTTGCAACAGGTTCGTTTGCAAGGAAGCGATCATCAGCGTCGAGCACGCAAACAGGTTGATAATGATGCTAGAAAAAAAAAAAAAACGTTTTTTTTTTTTTCAACAGTTTTCTTGTATTCAAATGCGCATAATAGAATTAAATTTTTAACATCAATAATAAATTAAATGAATAAAATATACCATATTTGAAAAATCATGTTAATAAATTTGTATGAAAAAAATAAATTACTGAGAAAATGTAACGGAGAGAAAAAAGTAATTGAAATGTATGTGCTCTGAAGGATTAAAATAAAAAAATTAAATTAAAATCTAGATGAAAAAATAAAATTGTGACGTAAAATAAATAAACCTAATTTAAATTATCGGAGAATGCATGAATGAAAACGACATATAACCATCCAGTTCTAACCTTTTATTTTTATTTATATTAAATTTAGATCGCTTCAACAGCTAGGTTCAAACAACCTCTGTAACCGTGTTTTAATAATTCGTAAAATGTTCCTGCTACATATACATGCGTTTTGGTCACTCTTATAATATTTAATTGATAAAAGTATATTAACGATATTATATTAAATAACTGTAGCTGAACAAAAAGGAAAAACCTACCGGAAGGTTTCAAACTTTGCAATTCACGAACTTCTTCGTCTTCCAGCTAAGATAATAAAACAAAATAACAAATTAAAATGTCAATTATTTCATTAATACACAATTTACTTAACGATGTGCATGACGCAAACGTTCGTAGTTAATCATATGCAGTCTGCGATCTATCAAAATGAGCGGAAATGAACTCAACGTCCAATACTCCAAACCCTGCGGCTCAAGCACAAAATATCTCCTAACCTTAAATTTCAACTATAACTATATCATATCCCTTCTATCCTTTCTTAAAGAGTCTGCACTAATTAAAAAAACATAGTGCCCAACTTTCCGCAATCTAGCGAAAGATGCTATAAATGGTGCAGTAAATAAAAAAAAAAAGAATAAAATGTTTAAGCTAGCAGTGAAATAATGATGATTACGATAAAAACGGGCTTGTCTAGTACTATAACGTAAATATTTGCTTTTTTTTTTTTGTGAAAACTTAACAATTCCCTTTTCTTTTATTTTTTTGGCTCGTCAACCGGGTACCTTTATCCAGAAACAATTAGAATAGGAAGGAGTCAATTATATCTTCATACGATATCAAATGTTGTTAGGAAGAAATAATCAATATCATAAGAATAATCTGTGGAGAGGGAAAAGATAGGACATAAGAGGCGCAATATGGAGCAGGAAAACCAAGTATCAATAAAATGGAATAGAAAGCAGAAAGAGATGAACACTTAATAAACACATGGTCCGCATCGCAAACATGCTCTTCGTTTGAGTGGAGAAGACACAATATGGAGAGGCAACCAACGAACAACGAAAACGGAAGGAAGATAATAAAGTATGGCTTACGAGCGCAAGCGAATAACGGAGACAACAACAGAACGACGAAGTGAAGGAGATAAAGAAAACCGTAGGTTAACAGGAAGACTAGGTTGAACAGATAGATAAAAAGAATAATTGTTAGAAAAAGAGGAAACGTACATATCCGACCAAAACCTAAGATGAAAACCTTTACACAATGGAAGGAGATTAGACGATGGGACTTTTTTAGAGAAGAAGTGAGAAGAGGCAGCAACCCGAGCCAAGGAGTCCGTAGCTTCATTACCGAAGTTGCCCGAATAGCTAATATCAATATAAATGGAACGAAGGGAAGAAAGAACGTGGATAAGTGAGCGTATGCGGAGTAGATTAAATCACAGGAATGATCAGGTAGGGGATTCCCATTTAGCAATAAACAAGCTTGTTTTTTCTTTTTGTGATAAATTGTATTTTTTTTGTTGTTTTTTTATTTTAAATTTTAAACGATTTTTTTTTGAGATTATTAATGTTGAAAACTAACATACCTCAGTAGAATAAGTTTCGTTATAACTTTGATATCGTTCAACTGATTTTTTTTAAATAGGAGGAAAACATTAGTGCTCGAATTCGGATCAGTCAAAAAGCTCCACTTAGTCGCCTGACCACACCCTTTTACTGATACTCATTAAAATGAGATCAACTCTCTTGTCAATTTTAGTGCATCAGTATTGTATTCAAACACTCACTTTTTAAAGTATTCATGAGAAGTTGCTGCAGTGAATAAGGACCACTAATTTTCTAATAGCCATTCTCTTGCGCCGACATGATTTCGTTCCAGTTGGTGTATATGCTGTGTGTGCGCAATCAGCAATAAGCCAAGAGAAACCAGTCCTGGCAACTCTTTAATCTGTACTCAGCAATTTATTAATAAATACGAATTTCTAGATTTGACGTAAAGCAAACTAAAACTTTTTCTCGCTAATGCGATGCACAATACTAAATATATTGATTTCTTATAGATTCCTGACACCCCGGAATCGAAGGAATTAGCTGACTCATTAGCTCGACTATTTTATTCTTCTAGCAAGTTTCTTACTACATTTCCATCCATCAATATTACTTTTTTGTCTACTGCTTCGCATTACAAATTATGATGCAACTCCTACTCCTCCTCATTCTCTAACCCGGATTTCTTTAACTTGTCCATTCAACCTATCCCTGTTTTCTTGACTTCCCTTCCATGCGTCACTCTAATATCTCTGCAATATGCCGCTTGCGCTTTGGGTACAGTTTGCTCCCTTTATCGTTTTTCCGGTTTTCTCTCGTGCCATCTCCATATTATCCTCCTCATCCTTCCACAGTTACTTTGTATATAATCCTAATCACATAATGTTCGAATGCTCTTCTCTTTCAGTGAAACTATCTTTTTTGTACTTATTTCTTTTATCATGCAGTGTTCGCACTTCCTACAGCGCTTCATTTATTTTTTTCCTTTCCTTCTTCTTCTATCTAGCGATGTGTAAAGAAACGAGGAACACAACTAGAACCGAGTTCTAACTATATAATAGTTCGTTCCATTCCAGTCGATAATATATTTACGTTATTTTGTTAAAGTAAGCCGAGAGAAACTAGCTTGACAACTCTTTTTTTTTTTTTCCTCCGCGCTGTGTACAGCAACTAGGCTAGGAGCGCGGCCTGCAAGTTTATTATATTTTATTAAATAAATTTAGGGATTTGAAAAGATCGAGAAGGGGTGCGACGGATGGTGAATCCTGCGATAGGAGTGACAAAGGAAGATATTGCGGAGGGAAGCTGGAGCATAGGTTTAGGATCTTTGGACATTCGGATAGAAGGTGGGAAATGGTGATAGGAACTTCACATCTGTCGCATATTGGTGGAGCAAGCTTCTGAAATATATGTGCATGTGTGAGGATGGAATGGCCGATACGTAGGCGGCACAGCATCACTTGATCCTTTCGAGCTTCTGGCTGAAATTTCCAATCGCGTACTGATGGTTTGACTGCATGTAGGTGAGATGGATTTTGTTGTTCCGTCCATTCTTTCTGCCATAATTTCCAAAAAAGGTTTTTACTCGCTTCCTTGATATCACCGGGTGGAATCTGAATTCGTGGTACTGGAAGTATTTTTGACGCCTCTTTGGCGGCATGATCGGCCATGAGGTTTCCTGGAATCTTTGCGTGACCAGGAACCCACAGAAAGGTTACCCTCGGTGTTGAGTTATGAAGGATTATATTTATGGAGTTAGCTATCGGATGATTTGATTTTTATTGGATGTTCTGTAAGGCTGCCAGTGAGTCGGTGGCTATTGTTATTGTATGTTGGTTTAATTTAACCGCGTGTTCCAAAGCTAGGAGGATGCCATATAATTCTGCGGACAGAGCAGTGAATAGCGGGGGAAGTGAAAATATGATAATAACGTTTTGACCAACTACGACTGCGCAGCCAGCAAATTCTGCTGCCCTTGTGCCATCTGAATAATATAACCTATTTCTTTGCAGAGAGAGTAGTTTATGGACTATGAAAAAGTGAGAGTGCTTGTTTGGCAGCAGCGAATAGTCAAATGAGGCGAGATTTGCTTCCCATGGTGGGAAGACTCTTGCAGCTTTATTGTCTACGTTGAGGAAGTCCTGTATCGTTGATAATTTGGTGGGAAGAGAATCTGATGCGTAGGGTAAGATTCTTTTTACTCGCGATCCTAAGAGTCTGGTTTCTGAAGAGCTCTGGATTGATCTTATGACACTGTTTGTTGCTGGGAGAGCCGAGTTTGCAACGGTGCGTAGCAGCAGGTTCACTGTAAGATAATCGCGTCGAAGCGACGGAGGCCACTCTGAGGCTTCGCAATAGAGGCTAGTTCTTGGAGATGTTCTGAGTGCGCCTGTAACTAAGCGAAGAGAAGCGTTATGGATGGCATCTAGTTTGGAAAGGTCCGTCTTGGTTGCTACGGAAAACAGGGGGGCTCCATAGTTGCATTTCGAGCGGATCTGTGAGCGGTAGATCATCATTAATGAAAAGCGGTGGGCTCCGTATGATGTGTGCGATAGATTTTTTAGCAGATTTAGGTTTGTTGTACACGATTTAATTAGTTGGGTTATATGCATTCTCCAGGTTAATTTGTTGTCGAAATTTAGTCCCAAATAACGGACACAAGATGTGGGTTGTATGGGTGAAGTGTTTAGTGAGAGACGTATGTTATTGTTGCAGGATCTTATTCAGCAAAAGTGCACTGCTTTTGTTTTTTCCGGAGAAAACTTCCAACCGCTGTTTTGAGCTCTTGTTGTGATTTTGTTGATCGTCTCTTGCATTACGTGTTCTCCTTGTTCTACGTTAGAACATGCAAGAAATACTACCAGGTCATCAGCGAAAAGACCGGCTTTTATCGGAGGTTGAACGTCTTCGATAATGTCATTAATAGCTATATTGAAGAGAGTCGGACTGAGGACCGAGCCTTGCGGGACTCCGTTCTGCAGGTGTTTTGCTTCTGATACTCTGCCTTCCACTTTGACCTTAAAGAAACGATCCGACAAAAAGTTTGCTATAAAAAGGGGTAGTCGACCTCGAAGGCCCCAACCGTAGATGGTGGTCAGTATTTTTTGATGTGATGTAGTATCGAACGCCTTAGATAAATCAAAAAAGACCGCCAATAGATGATGTTGGTTGGTAAACGCTTGAAGTATTGCTTCTTGTAGATAGAGAGCGTGGTCTATTGTTGCTCGGCTTTTGCGGAAGCCGCACTGGTATCGGGATAGCCGGTTATGCGATTCCAGTTCCCACGTTAGTCTGCTGTTTATTATTCTCTCCAATACTTTTCCGAGCACTGATGTTAGTGAGATCGGTCTGTAGCTCTCTACTTGATGTGGATTTTTGTTAGGCTTTCTGATTGGAATTGTTTCTGCTATCTTCCAGTTTGGCGGGAGATGCGACAATGACCACAGCTTGTTTAGCATTTCGAGCATTAGGTACTGAAATCCTTCCGGCAGATTTTGAAGCATGGATATATGGATACCATCGTGTCCTGGTGAGGACGGTTTTGTTTGTTTTATAGCTCTGTTTAGTTCTGCCATAGAGAGTGTCGCGTTATATGATTTTTGATTAGTTGAGGAAATGTCCTTCGGCTGAATTCGGTCTTCTTGGTTATATTTTGTGAACTGAGGGTGCAGATTTTCGTCGCTGGAGGCGAATGCGAAGTATTTGGCAAATTCTGCCAAAATGATGGTCGGGTCCGTAATTAGGGAATTTTTTATCATGAGTGTCGACGGTGTAGAGAAGATCGACGATCCTTCTATTGCTTTTACTTTCTTCCAGATTCGACAACTCTTTAATTTGTACTCGGCAAATTATTAATAAATGTGCCACTCCCCCACTAAAGTATTTCCAAACCTTTTATTACCACCGTGAGACCCTCGCTCTTTTCTCTCGTAAACGTGCCTGTCCTATTGACACAAATGACCTCCCCAACACCCCAGAGTTCCATAATGACCCTCTCCCAGAAATCCTGGCCCTTCTATCGCAGCACAACGTGAGCGTAATCCCTTTCCCTAACCTAGCTCCTAACACCGTGATTCCGCCGTGGGCCCCTTTAAACATTGATGTTAATCTTTCCCTGACGAAGTATAATAAACCCCTGCACCCGAATATCGTTCAGTTGACATCAGCAACAATACAAAAATACTCCGACCACCTCATTTTCTACATGGATGCTGCCAAGGCTACCCCAGAGGCTACTTCATCCCCAACCGCCTGTTTCTTTGAAGTCTGCGGCGTGATTCGAAGCATTCGACTGAATGACAATTGCTCGGTACTGGATGCTGAAATATACGCAGTATTTTTCTGTTTGAAATATTTTCTTTCTACAGAGCCTACATCACTGAAAGCCCTGCTGGTATCTGATTCATCCGCGGCTTTATTGACAATCTCTAACCCCTTCACCAAACATCCTGTAGCAATTCGAACCCAGCAGGTATTATACGAACTTATTAAGAGACAGTGGTCCGTAGCCTTTCTTTGGGCGCCCAGTCATGCTGGGATTCCTGGAAATGAACGCGTCGATACATCCGCCCGAGCAGAAATATATTGCCCCTCGCCTAGTAACAGCCCTCCTCCGCCTTATCTCTCGAACATAATCTTCAATAATCTCACATCCTTATGGAAAGCCCATTGGCCCTCGTGTCAGACTTTCTCGAGGTTAATTAAACCCTCAACGGAACCATGGTGGCCAGAAAAAAGCATTTCCCGCAGAGATTTCTGTGCACTTAGCTGCTTGCGCACAGGCCACACGGTCATGTCGCATAATTTTATTTTGCAAAGAACCCCCTCTCCTATGAATTGTCCTTTTTGTGGCCAAGATGTTGCTCCCTCAACTCCTCACATACTGTGCGACTGTCCAGCACTATCACCCCACCGGCCCCCTTCAATTAATAACAAAACAATCACCAACATTCTTGGGAATTCCCCCAATGCAATTTTATCTGTAACACAATTTATCAGAACTAGCGGAATAATCAGATATCTATAAAAACAGACTGCGCATCTTCGTACTGTAATAGCCACAGCAGTTAAACACGGTACAGGATGTTGCTTTCACAAAAAAATAAATAAATAAAAAATAAATGCGCATTTCTGAATTCGATGTAAAACTAACTAAAAAACTTTTTTCGCCAATACGATGTATAATATTAAACATATTGAATTCAAAAAGTGAGCCGAAAGAAACCAGCTTCAGGTCACTAATAAATGCGCATTTCTAGATTCGATGTAAAACTAGCCAAAACGTTTTTCAGCTAATGCAGTGCTTGATATTAAATAAATTGAATTCAGAAAGAGCCCTCGCAACAGTTACCGCTCGAGAATTAACCGTGCAATTCGCACACTAGTAGTTTCTTTATAAATCGCATCGGGACTAATTTAGTTCATTCCTTCTTCGAATTGATTCGTTTTTTTAAACTTCAGTTCATTTTCCATTAAGTTAAGCTTATTTAGTTAACTTTTCCTCCAAATCTAGTTTATTTTTTCCTTCTTTTTTGTTTTTTTAACAAATAAATTTTATATTACATTGTAAAATATTTATATTTTTGACTTGAAAACAATTTCGTAGAATACCCCTCATTGAACACAGTTTCTGAGACCAGAACCCAAATGACTCATGTAAGTTTCGCTTTATTTGTATGTTTGACAATCTGACGTTGTTTTTTACTAAACTACAACTTACATAATATATAATGAGGTAAAACAGTTTAATTTGTGCTAATTTCTTAATTAATTGTTATTAATACTCTCGCTAACCGCACTATTAAAACGCACCATCATAACTTTGTATCACCAACTCTAATTTTAACCAAGAACAAACCTTTTACACGCTGCAGAGGTCAACGATTCACCCGAATTTCATTACCAAAGAACGGAAGAATTAATTAAAAATGGTTTAGTTCATATAGAACCTAGCTTACTGCACATCTCATAATTTCACAACTCAATTAAATTCAACGTTTTAACCTAATAAATTATGCGTGTAATTGTACACCTCGAAACAAATCTGTTCTCATCGACAACTTACAAATTAATTATGTGCTGCTTTAGCATCGTCTCACCTAAACGCAGTCATGTTAGAAGAGAGAAATCATTACTTCATTCTACTGTTACACTATTTTTGATTTTATTTTATTTCTTACATCATCTTAGGATGAAAATAGGGGTTATAATGATACATACTTGCTTTTTTCTGTTTAAAAAAAAATAAACGGAGCGACCGTAACCGATGTGTTAATATTTTAAGCAAAAAATTTTCTGAAATGAGTGTCATAGTCGTATTCTGAAATTTTAAAATTCCGCCGAGACCAGTATATATAGTGACAAAAATCTTGCTGTTTTTCTTGGAATTTTCGGTTATAATATCAGTCTGAACATTTTAGACTTCTCAAACCGCAAGGAAATAAAATCGAAAGGAATAAGAGATTGCCAATTTTTCTCCAGATCTTAAATCAGCCAGCTCGCTGACATGAATAAAACGTCGGCTAAGAAGCTAATAGAATTTAATGTGAGTGAATCATTATTGTACAATATGTAATTTTCAATCTGAAAATTCAAAGAGTATATCAGAATACAGATTGAAACTCAGTTGTAAATGGTTAATATTTTAGATACATCATTGTACACCTTACTAATAGCAACAGGATATTTACATGATCGTTTCAGTATTGCATGTTAAAACTCGGCACCGTTATTTTGAGAATAACAAAAGTCCTCGAAAAGAATTAGTTTTTCCTTGCATCTTGACAATTGTTAGTATACATTAATGTAAGCTACAAAAGTCCCATACCATTGATAAGGTTTCATGGATTGCGTAGTTAAGCTTTTCATAATGTACTAAGCCCAACGACACTAATGGCAGCAGGGAGGCCAGTTCGTTTCTCTCGGCCACTTTTATTTTTCCAAATGTCTCTGGTACCAAATTATTTCAGACTGAGTAAACTTGGAAGCGATTCAGATTTGGAACGAGACAGGTCTCTAACGTATGTTTTCTGATTTAGTAGTCAAGCACCTTAACCGCTAAGCTACTGCGCTACCTATCCGTTAATGTGTAAAGCTGAAATACAACGTCCCGGCATTTTTGCTGAACAATGTTGAATTATTGAACTTACGTTTGCATTCAATTAGATCGTTTACATGAACTATGACATTGAAAATAAACATTCGATTATACGGGGACGTACATTTTTCTAATTAATAGGAGTATATATTACTGCACGCGTCTAGGTACATTTACATATATACGAGTACATGAAAGACTTACCTGTTTTTCATATGTTGATAGATTTGTAGCTCCTCGCTTTAGATCACCATTATCTACAACAACAGATATAAATAATAATAAAGTTACTCATTAACTGTACAAAAATAATTTAAATAATTTCATATTACACGGTTATTGGTTGAAACGATGAAAGGACAAGAAAAAGTAAAATTTATCTTTTCCTCTGTACTTGTCATTTTGTTTAGAAATCTTACACCTGTTATATTATAAATCTTCCCTGCATTGGAACAAAAATTTTCATTAACCTACTGAGTACTAATTATTTTAATCTTGAAAACTATATTGGTGAACAAAATATTGATTAAGTCAAGTGACACTTCTACTCTGGAAAGTTCCAGACGATTATAGCTACGTTGAGACTGAAATCGAATCGAGTACTACAGAAATATGTAAAATATCTGGAAAAACTCGAAGAGGAAAAGAAGGCCAAATGGTGAAGTGAAATATCAGTGGAAAAAGTGCTCAGAAATGAATAGTGGCTACTATTTCAAAAAAATCATGGTGTTGTGCAACTTCCCAACGCTATGTTCGAAGTAAACTTTTTTTGGAATTCCGGTTTCTACAGATCACAATTCATTTTCTATTTTCACTGTTTTAAGGCTAAAAAATGTCTAATTTGTTCTAAATTTAAAATGTTCTAATGAAAATATACCAGTATTTTCACAAGAGGCGTGCAATAGGTAATTTATAAATTACAGAAGACATTTATTTGATAAGTGAACTGATTTTGTTTATTACTTGTGTGAAAAGGAATCAATCAGCATGGTCTAATTATGTTCAAATGATATAATGAGCGTTTTTTTTTTTGTTTTTCTTTTTATGGTCCAACATTAAATTATTTGCTAATGACGAGGGTATTAAGGTTTTTAATTTACTGTGTGAGTACAATTAATGGAAACTGTTTGTACCTAAAAATTGTTTTGTATATAAAATTAAAAATGACTATCATTTGTTTCTTGGCGCGGAATAATTATTTTCTATTTTATTTCATTTCATTTTATTTTATATTATTTTATTTATTAGCACGACATTTAAATCAACTTGACCAGAAATGTCCAGTTTAAAATTAAAATTGAATGAAAAGTATAAGATCTGATGAAGAAAGCAGGAAACGTGGCGGTACTAAGATTATTTTGGAGAATGAGAGACAAATTATGGGGCAGAGATGGAATTGTTGAGGTAGTGCGAAAGAACAGTGCATAAAGAGATGCTTCACAGTCAAATAATATAGTGTTGCCGAAGGGAAAATTAAGAAAGATACGTTTGTCAGTTAGATTAATGTGTCCCGGATAAATGTGGTAGAAAATAATTCCTCGCGACAAGCGAGTAAATGATTTCACATGCTTTAATGGTTTTTGATAACGTAAAGGTGAGAAAAATCTGTCTGGTTTAGCCTTGAGTGTTGCCGCAGTTACACGGAAGTTTCTCATTTAGATTTTCATGGTGCTATCAATTACATCTTAGGAAATTCAAAGAAACGACACTTCTTGTAGTATCGCTATATCAGTTGCTTGAATACATATTATACTCGTACCAGCGAACGTATTAAATCTTTCTTAATATTTTGCAAAGCAGCAAGAGAGTCGGAATAAATTATATAAATGCAATTCGAATTTCGAATGGTTTCATGAAAATTTTTAGACATATTGCAGAAAGTCAACGGAAAAGTTCCTTCTTAGAATTATGATTTGCGCACAAGGAATTTAAATTTGAGACGTCAGTATGGCACTATCTTTTAGTGAAGAGATTTTATGAAAGATGGCGAATTTTGAAGAAGGATACTTAAGCAATGAAAAATCAAATGAATCATGTCTGGCTCGAATGTAATTCATATTCATAAGCTCTCAGAGCACTTGATTTATACATGAATGAGCTAAGTTCTGGATGAAAATTCTAGAATGAAAGTAGAAACTGGTAAGTAAACGATTTCGAATGGCTGCTAAAACACGATTATAAGTGGAAACCAATTTTTAAATATATACATATATATATATATATATATATATATATATATATATATATATATATAGTGCCGACGGTGTTACATTTAACTTTATAATTTTAATCTTCTGGAGTTGTGATCACTGTGGAAATCTGAATTAGAAATTTTATGTTTTATTTATGTTTATCAATATGAACCCCCTCCCAAAAAAAAAAAAATAAATAAAAAAAGTTATAACAAAAACACTCTTTTTAAACAAATGTCGATATGTGCAGTTACGTGGACGGCTTTGCTCCAGGCAGATTTTTGTGACAAGATTGCGTTTGAATAAAGCAGCTTATCTGTGGTTTACGTTAGACAATATATATTGAAGCGGAATGGAGAGGCTATTCAATTTTGGGAGAATTTTAAATAATTTGCACCGTCACGGGCGCCTTTTATTCTAGTCCCGCTGTCAGCATGAATAGTAAATCTGGTCTCCTTCATCTTCACTATAGAAGACTAGTCTTATCATCCAACTTTCTTGCCTTTACTCTACGCATTCCTAATCTCCCTCTTTTCAGTATCCTATTCCAAAATAATTCCCCTGCTTTAACCCTCCCCCAAATACCCGAACCATCTCAAAACCAATCTCGAATCTTTGTTGCCTCAATTTTCTCAAATTCTCTTGACTCCTTTAATTATACCAATCTTTGCTTATCCCCCCTCCAAGATTTCTATCCTTCGAAGATATAAATTTCAATCTACTTGATTCTTCCAAAACCGTGTCTACCATCCCCACATCATCCGCCAAAATTACTGCCTTGAAACTTTAAAATATCCTAATTTTATCTATTGTTTCACTGATGGTTCAAAATCTGATAATCGTGTAGGATGTGCTTTTTCGGTCCTCAACTCCATACTGAAATTTCGTCTTCCCAAACACTGTTCTATATTCACTGCTATCGTACAACGCATTTTCCTTCTACTGAACTCCCTCAGATTTGCTAATGTCCAGATCAATTTCATACGGATCCCTAGTCACGTAGGAATCTCTGACAATGAAGTCATTGATCAAGCAGCCAAGGACGCTTCCTACCTTCCCGAAATTACCTCTCCGTCTACTTCTTTCGATGTCAGATCCCGTATGAAGTACTTGATTTCCTGTTCCTGGCAACAATCTTGTTCATCTCAACCATCTAAGCAACTCTCAACGATTAAACCTAATGCTTTAGTCCTTGCTCCCAGTCCATTCCGATCCAAAAAGAAGAACATCATTCTTACCCGACTTAGAATCTCCCATACCGCCCTCACTCATTCTCACTTAATCAAACGACTTAACCCTTCCATTTGTTCCTTCTGTCAAAACCACCTTCTCAACATAGTTCACGTCTTATTATGATGCCCTTCACTTCAACCTGAAAGATCCTCTTTTAATTTTTCGCACTCAATTCCCTAAATTTTTTCTGAAGACTTAACTCACCTCAATAACCCCTTGCTCTTCTTGAAAAACCTTAAACTTCTACACCTAATCTAATATTTCTCGTAGTCTCTCCGGTTTCATATGGCCCGAGGAGAAAGCGTCGTCGTTTTTTTTTGTTTCTTTTTTTTTTTTAAATAATAAATAATAATAAAGAAATCCGAAAAAACGCATTACTAATTATATAATATAAAGTTAAGCGCCCTGTCAATTGACGAACGTCTGATTATATAAGACAAGAGGTTTTCGCAAAAGAACAAAAAAAAGTCGTAAAAAATTAGTTAGTTAGCTTTATTTTAAATTATACCGAAATTAACACTGAAAAAACTGAAAAAAGAAGTTTAAAAAAATGTATATATACCAATATTTGTACAGTGGTGACAATTAGTCTGTGCCAATAAAAATTAAATGAAAAAGAAAACGATTACCTAATGAAAAAAAATAATCTAAAGGACGATCCTTTTTTTTTATATAAAAACAAGTTAATTTTTATGTATATATATATATATAAAAAAAAATAGAATAGACAACTCTTTTCAAAGACGGCTACGTTTTTTTTCTCATCAAATTGGATGGGAGATAAAACGTTCATTTTCCATATAAAGTTCCTAAATTCGAACTGAAAAGAACATAAAAGAGAAAAAATGTTGGAATAAGTTTTGTCCGCAGAAAATAATTTACTGAACTTTAATAACGAAAATGGAATTTGGACAGTAATTTAAATTGATCTCTCAATACGACGCACACTTGACCAGATATCGCTCTCAGACTAATAAATACGAAGGTGACCCCTTTCGCAGCTAACTCAGTTTACAGTAGGCGAATTTGTGTTTCCGCCAGTATTAGTAGGGCGATGAAAGCGACGTAATACGCGTCAAATCGAATAATTGGTGTAATTTGTCGGCAGACCGTGTTTCGGCAAGTTTGCAATGTCGATGATAGGCCTTAAGATCCCTTTTGCCATGGTAAAGTTCCCTTTTTGAAGCTTTATAAAAGGCTAAATGAATACGATGACAAATGTAGCCGGAAAATTAATTACTATACACGTGATCAAAATGACAACAGTAAAACAGTCATTATCGATTTCATGTTATTCGGTGTCAGTCGATAATTTTTTTCCCAGTTATTATTGTTGTTCGAAAAAGAAAAAAGAAATTAAATTTACGGTCCAAATTATTCTTCTAAACGAACTTGTAATAATTAAATACCATTGAAAATTTGATTGCATAATAATTCGGCAAAGTAAAATATTTCTTCCGCGCCTGTCTAGGTCAAAAAGAAGAAATATAACGAAGACAGAATGGTTCTACTGATGCGGTACGTTTACTTTTTATAAAATATGTATTTATTTATAAACTATACAGTTTTCGTAATACAATAGCGTACGCGCGGACTGTATTAAAGTGTTTAAAACAAATATTGCTCGTACGCGACTAATCAGTAAAATGAGAGTTAATTTCCGTAAACACTGCCTGGAATCTAGAAAAAAATACCGATACTTGAAGATTTACTCTAGAAATTGAATGAAAACGCACTGAAAAGTAAACAAATAATTACCACCGATAAAAAAATAACATCTTGTGTACAGTAAAATATACCTGTAAAAGACGGTTTAATGGTTATTCTTAAACATACTTCAATTACAGTTGTCACCAAAATCAAATTGTAACAATTAAAAGGAACATACTAAACGAGTATAACAGCGTAAGCATTCTCGGTTCCCATAAGCCAAGTATTGGAAACATGGGGAATGTTTAATATGGTTTCTTACTCGTAATTATTACAGTTTGAATTGGGTGCCGCCTCTAATTAAGGTACGGATGTTACACTCTCCACATTTTGTTAAAAAGATTCCTGGTCACAACATACTTCCCCTCTCCAAAAGAATGCATATCAGACTTTGGTCGGATGTGTATCCTCGCTCCTTTTCTAATCCTAACTCATTTTACCTTTCTATTCAGCCTAGACCCCTTTTCTGTTCTTGGTTCTATAATTTTCCTACTCTTAAACGTTTTTTCATCATCGCTATCTGCCGTCTGCGATTCAATCATATTTTGCTCCCCTCCTCACGGTATCGTTTTGCTCTTTCCCCATCGCCTTATTGCCCTTTGCACTCTGGCGACAGTTCCTTCGTTTGTGATCCTGATCATGTGCTGTTTGAATGTTCCAGTCTTTCCTCCGAACGCAATATCCTGTACGTTCAGCTGTTAAAGCTGAATTTTCCTACTCCATATAGTGCTTCCTATATCTTAGCTTTGCCGTCATCCAATGTGGTTCCCATTTTTGTCTCTTTTCTGTCATCGATTTCTGACCGGATTAAAATTGAATCTCTAATCTTGTCCCTTGGTTGGCCAAGTCAAAAAAAAAAAAAAAAAAAGTACGAATATTGTTTACGAATAATCTTAATATACCCTCGAAGCATATTACTACTCCAAAATTTAATTATCTTTCATCATATAATTATTACTTTATAATGTAAATCGCTGCGCTTTGGGGGTTTCATTATTTTTAATCGAATCTTCGTATAAATTAACGTGTATAATTCTTCAAGTCACTCGCATTCGTCGCCTCCAGTAAATTTTAAAATTTTGGATGTTCATATTTTCCCTGTACACGTATTTTAATGAAAAATTTTTAATTAATTTTTTTTTCTGAACCGTATAAAGCCGGGTATTTGTTTAGGAATAATGTCCAAATTTCGCCCGTGCTTAGTTTGTAAATCCCGTTTTGGGGGTTTCAAATTCATTATTTTTATTCGAATTAAATATCTGAGTGAGACTTGAATTATTACTCATGTTCATTTAGGAAAGATAACTAAAGAACATTAGTGAAAATGAACGTAAATACTTTGGTTTTAATCTGAAGGAGATCTAATTGATATTTAGAAAATAGAAATATAACGTATATATGAAAACATTAATTGAGAATGATTTTACGTTAGTAAAGATATTAATTATATATATATATATGTGTGTGTGTATGTATTGTTGAATTTTTGAGAAGAAATAATTTACCTATTTTTATTTAGTAAGAAAAATCAAAGAAGTTATTGGTATAAATGAAATAAGTGATTTGAATTTGAAACTGATTTAAATCACATTTTAAATCGTAAATACAAAATTTATAGGTTTACTAGTATAAATCATTTCTATTAATTATTCATTTTCATATATATACATATATTAATATATTTCTGTTTTTTAAGTATTGAAGTGATTTAGATCCCTTTCAGGTTAAAATTATAATATATTTTAGGTTAATTTTTACCAATATTCTATGATTTCCTTTTTTCAATGAACAATATAAGATAGTCCAGGTCTCCTTTCGGTATTTAAACAATATAAACCAATTTTATCTTTACTAATGCATGTTTTTCTTTTCTTTTTTCTACTACTAGTGATGTTCTCTTGAAAAAATATTACCAACATATTTTAGCCGATATTCAATTTAATTGTTATTGCCCTTATAATTTGGTTATTTCATTAATTAATTAACCAATAGAATGTATAAATACGCTTATTTCGTAGATCTGAATTTGTAGGCTAGTGTTTTTTAATTGTTTCATTAGTTTCGTTGCACATCGCCGCGATCCATAAGAAGGCCGGAAGCTCTAGGTCAAGAAACGCTACTGTATACTCGCAATGTAAACATTAATGGTAAATGATTTATTATTTCGATAAAAAGGTATCGCTGTCTGAGTGGCAAAGTGTTTTGTGTGTGTCTATGGACGATAAAAATCTAAAAAATGGATGAAAATCTAAAAAGAAAATTAAATCATCCAGCGTAAATCCAGTGAACGTTTTCGATAAACAAATGTTGCGATATAATTTCTTTTGATTTTTTCCCCCCGCAACTATTATTATTGTTTTCTCCGGCTCCATCCCTGTTTGATTACGTACTGGCAACGGATGATGTTGGAAAACCAGGTTTTACGAGCAGGTACTTTTAAAAGGACTGTAAACAGCGGATGATTTGATTAAGCCGAAATAAGTTAATTTTTATCAGACTTATCGTACGCTTTTGAATGGTGCGGTGATTATCGCTGTAGCCGTTATTTTTAAAAAGAATAACAGTTATTTATAAACAGCGAAAATTTAAAATGTATTAATTTATTAACGAAAAACAAGGACTTTTGTTCGGGTTTTGCGATAGTTATAAGAACATAAGGGTGAACACAGAATTCGAAATGACGGGTAAATAAAAAGAAAAAAAAGTTTGCGACATCATCTTTTGTTTCTTCTGTATAATTACATCAAACACTTAGAACTGGTACACTTTCTTTTTTCACCATTGGATCTTATACGTCTTGCGAATTTTGTACAAAGTTATTCTCATCTTCTTTTGAAAGTATATAGGCTCAGGCTCAGTTTTAAATGTTTCTTCTTGCGATAATGCTGTTTACGTCTTTTGACATTTGTTTTTTCTTATTTTGTTTTCTTATCGGTCGCTGCACACGATCGGAAGAAGGGGTATTCCATTTAGGCAGTCGTTTTTTTTCATGTTCATGCCGACACAGATATTTCGATTCGGCGGATGGCGTTGTAACAGCTACTAAGTCCTTCAAATTAATGTGTTAGTAACACTTTTCATACTGCGCGTCGTTCCCGTTTGAAATTAACGCGTCGAAAGAGATTTCTAAAGTTTCATTTTACCAGAAATGAAACCGCCAATACCATTTTTTCTTATATTTTGCCAAGTCACTTTTTTGAAGGAATAATCAAAAAATTATTTTTCACTGCAAATTTGTTTTGTCGAAAATATTACATTCTTTTTAGTTACGTTACGCTTGGTTTCAAATACGGACTAGAATATATTTTATAAGTTTATGGATGAGTACGTGAAGAATGATAAAATCCCGAACTGACCGGTAAAAAAATAATCATGCAGTTAGAAGTCGGTAATCAGAAAAAAACGATTAGGGGAAGTGAAAATAACGTACCCGAAATGCAACTACTTTCCTACATCGGCGGAGCGACCAGCGTTTTTGCATATTACGCATTATTATTATTCGCATGGCCAAATAGCTGATAATCTGATTTCTACTGATATTTCTGCTTTAGCCAAGTTAATTTTTGTATTTATTATTATGACACATTGTTAAGTATATTCACGGCAAAATAAGTTTTTTAACACTTCATTAAACAATTAAATGTATAATTTTTATATCCCCGACGCATTTCGAAGCAAACACTTCATGTTCACGGGAGTAATTATGAATAATTTCTGTTATAAACGAAGTATTGACAAATTTCTTTCTGATTTCATTTTCTTTGGCACTTTTCCGCGCAGTTGCAAGTACGCAGTAATAATATATATTAATTACAACGTAATTCTTAGGCTACCCTCCATTCGAAAAAATGTCCCAATTTTATATAACCCAAAATGTCCCAATTTTATGTAACGCAAAATGTCCCCAAAAAATGTCCCAATTTTATGTAACGTTTGTTATATTTTATAGGATTTTTGTTATTGTTATTTAAAAAATGTCACAATTTTATGTAACGAAAAATGTAATGAAAAATGTAACGAAAAATGTAATGAAAAATGTAACGAAAAATGTAATGAAAAATGTAACGAAAAAATGTCTTAATTTTATATAATGAAAGTTAAATGTTAGGATAGGATTTTTGTATTTTTTTTTGTGCTGATGCCAGTAAAAATTACGTTGTAAATTTTGAAAAATTTTATACGAAGTATAGAAGAGAAAGAGACAGAAATGAAAGCAAGAGGGGTCAAGGGGCACAGCCTCCTACGAGGCCAAAATGGCCGAGTTTATATATATATATATATATATAATTTTTTTTTTCCATTGCATACAATGTTTATTTATTTATTTATTTATTTATTTATTTATTTGCAATAATTCGGACATGTTTCGAACAGGCATTAGCCTTATTGATCAAAACATGTCACCCGTAATACAATTACATTAACTAGTAATAAAACGTGACATACAAAATTAAAAAGAAAAGAAAAGTACAATCTGCCTGAAAAGAAAAAAAGTAGAAAACAGACAGATAATATGAATACAAGAAAAAAAGAAAAATAAATATAGTATCACGCTGCACGTTAAAATGTAAAATTTATTGGGTAAATAAATTACTTGAAAACTGTGAAACAACAAAGCGCACGGTATTTCCTGCTGTAATACATACATTAGTGCATAACGGAGTGATATACGTAAATTCAAGTTAAATTAAATTATGTCAAATATTTTTACCATATCCACATGAATAGCTAACTGCGGATAACAACCTAATAAGGAATTGTGTAGCCTAAAAGTAGAAGTTAATGGGGCATTAAACCCCAGATTTGTACGTCCTCGTGATTCATAAAAAGAGCGTCTACTTCTGCTACCATTTCTCGATACTATAAACAGTTGACAACAAATAATCATTATCTATGTGTCCAGTACATATATCAAGCAAAAATTTTAGCTTACATATTTTCCTATGTGTATGTAGTGGTTTAACATTGAAGTAACTGTTCAATGTAAGATAATTTTGCATATTTAGGATAATTTACTGTCAAGCAATATACCAAGTACTTCAGAAACTTCGTCTGGATTCTCTCAATTATCTTACAGTTAGTATATTTATCATAATACGGATCCCGTATAACATTCTAGTTGGGACCTTCCTATAGTATTGTAAAGGGAGAAAAAGGTTTTCGGATTGCGAAATCTGGCTGGACGATTTCCTTATAAAGAAGGAATAGGCAATTCGAAATTTGCAGATTTACGTTTTTTCCAGTTGATATCTTCGTAAATATTGAAGCGGGTAAATTTGACAACTTCGCAGTTCCAGAGAAACTGAAGAGCACATCCCCTTTTGACGCGCTCATCTAGAAACAAAAAAAAGTAAGCAAAACAAAACAAGAAAAAGAAAAAATCACAGTAATAATAAAAGGAATAAATAAAAATTGAAATAAAATCCGACTACAGATGAAACTAAAATTAAATCAGCTGAAAAAGTAATAGAACAGTCACAGCAGGGAAGCTGGAACGAGGAGCGGATAAGCAAAATAATAAATTTTCCACTAAGCTCAAGATGCACATGTCAACCGTTTATCTGTTTCCTTTTTCTGTCCAATGCTAACTGAAGCATACTCTAAAAAAAAAGTTGCTTCTGTTCTGCTTGTGCCCCCCTCCCCTGTTCGTTCCGGACACAATTGTTCGTATTAAATGCGAAATATTATATATTTTAATTTGCTTATTGTTCAACATCAATATGAAACCTAAATTACATAGAACTTACTTAATAATTTAAAAGCCTCCGTGAGCTAATTATAAAATATCACAAAGAACCGGTGAACGAAATCTATTTTCTAATTAGCTAGTGGTGGATTTTAACTAAAAACGTTATCACAAGTAATTTATAGATTTATCGTTAAGTTTTAAAAAATTAAAGAATATGTTCTGGCTGTTTTACCTAACATCAGAAATGTTTAATACTATGTCGTATACGAACATCAAAAAGCGCGTATATTAATATTATAATTAAAAACTCGACCTGCATGAAACAACAGTAGCTAATATCGATTATAATGCGGAATGTCTTATAGCACATTGCACCAAAATGAATGAATAATTTTAATACATTTAAGTATCGATTTTTATCGTTCATTTTCATGTTGTTATTTACGCAAAAGCAATCATTTAATTTATAATATACCGTCATGACGTGAACGTATTGATGTTTTATGATTTAATAAAATTTCATACAATTTAAAAATTTTTCAAGTTTCAACTTTTTATTTTTGATCAATAATTTTTGCTTCTATCGGTAATCGAAAATATTAGCGTGTACAACGATCGTCGCAAAAAGGTATTAAACTAGCCGGAATAAAAAGAAAAAATAATAAAATGCGGAAAATAAGGTTTAGTCTCACGCACAGTTCGTGGAAATATATAAGGCTTCCCTGAACAATAGAGATGGCCCGATCATTTGCATTTCAGTAATTTGTTTCCAACATTTAATCGGATTATTTCGTCATCGAGAAAAATCAAAACATTCCCTTCACAGAAATTATCAGCAGTGCGGACGCGAATGTCGGCAATGAATTCCCACAAGTTAAACCAAAATGCAAAAATTAACGCACCTATAAAATATGCTACAAAAAATCGTTTTTATTTTTGCAGAGCGAGATTTTAATCACATTGTACGGCGCCGGTCCGATCTATACCTTTTGCTTATTAACGAGAAATATATTTCAAACGTAATAATGGCGGGCCTTATAAGTTGCGCCTGAATTAAAAACTACAGAGCTGCCATCTCAATTTATGTAGTACAAAGAGAACTTTTTTGACTAAAGTAAATAATTTGAACTGCTTGTTAGACATTTTCAATTCGCAAGCATAACTTTTTACTTCTTACACTACACGGAGTGCAAATATAAGGGTTTTTTAAAAAAAAAGAACAATTAATGCAAAAGTAAAAATAAAGAAAAAACAAATTAACCAGAACGAGACCTAAGTTACATGTAAAAAAAAAACATCACGACTTAATGATCATTTACAATTACTGCCTACTTACAAAGAAGCGCCTGAAAAACAGATGGCTTCACTAATGCTACTAAAAATTATACATATTTAATGAAAAATTAAAATATATATCAAAATTTCCAAAAAAACTATACCTATAAATTAAATTAAAATATTACATTTTTAGTAATCTTGTTCGGATGTTTACACTTTCTCTTTTTCTAATAATCACATCTTTTTTTTCCGTCTGTTCTTTAATCCGCGGTTCCTTTTGTTTCCCTCACCTCGCCCCGTTCTATTATTGTCTCCATTATTCGCCTACATTTCAATCATTCGCTCCTAGCCTTTTTCCGTTTTCACTTTTCGGTGGTTCCATCTTCATATTATGACCCCATTCAAACAAAGCATTTGCTCTTATTCTGAGCGTTCTTCTTTTTTTCGCTAAGACTTGATATTTCTATTTCTTATCCGCGTCTTTTATATCCTGTATTCTCTCTTCCGTACGTTATACCCGCTATTTTTTCCTTTATAGGAGCATGTTCCTCGATAAAAGTCCTTGGAACTGATATTTGGAAGAGAATTTTTAATCACTAGGCCTTAATATTTATCGATAACAGTTTTCAAAAGCTGATCGTCGAAGAAAACAATTTTTCAATTTTTCTTATACTATTTTCGTGTTTTAATCAACGCGAAATTGCTTCACAATTACATTCGGTATATGTTAAAACAAAGAAAGGAACTGCCCCCCCCCACTATCATCAGTGTCGTTGGGCTTAGTACCATTATGGAAAGCTTAACTTCACAATCCATGATACCTTATCAAGGATATATGGGACTTACTTTACTTTACTTTACTTTATAATGTTAAAACAGATTACCTTGGTATCCCATTCAGTCTGTTTTAAAAGTAAACATTACGCGATTTTCTAAATTTGTATTTCTTTGTCTCTATGTTGCAGTTCATTTTATTTTATAGATGGTGCGCCTTTCAATCCAATTCTTTGTATTTCTCATCGCTTCTTATTTTGATTAAGACTTCTTTGAAACTTCTCGTCGCATACGCAACTGCTATTAAATCTGAATCTTGAGATCGAAGTAGCTATGAGATGGAATGTGTGTAGTACTTTTTAATCAGTTCCGTTGCGTAGATTAGAAAGATAAAACACTATCCCTTCATTTTTATTTTTTTTGGATGCGGACACTTTTACTCTTTGGTACTGTCGCCAAGTGCAACTACCTTGAAATTTTAATAAAAATTTTACTGACTGCACAATACCAGTAAAAGACCATAGTACAAGTATTAACTGCTCTAAAAGAATATGGTTTATTTTAATTTGCTTTAAGCTTTCAAAAATAACAAAATATCGTGCAAATGCACTAATATTAAACCGAAGTAGTAAGCACGGCAGTAAAGTACACAGTATAATTATGTACTTGATCCCTTATTCGAGTTTAACAACTGCATAACCGCTCGTCACTTTGGACGCACTATGTCATTATTATCCGACAACATAATATTTTAAATTTAACCGTTTATCCAAAAATGCTTACGATGATACGAAGTATTTATGCTCTCTTTTATTTTTCATTCTTCACAGTAAACGTATCGAATCGCAACTGCTAATTGTTCCGCTCCCCAAGTCTTCTGTTTAGGTCTACCACTACTGAATATCAGACCCGCTTTTACTTTCTTAATAATATGTTTCTTATAATACAGAAAATTTTTATTTGTTCCTTAATTCGTATTATGGGATACGACAAATTTATTTTAATTACTGTAATGGGTCACATTTTTAGTATTAAGGAGAATTACCCTGCAAATTATATTGATCGACAGCGAAATAATTTAGGGTTACTTTCGATCGCAGATTGCTTCATTTACAGCGGAGCCGTGTGCATCGAATAATTTGAATTTTATTATTATTATTTCTGGCTTGCGTTTTTTTTTCTCGATATGATGTGAATTAGATTATTATTACTGGCTTATTATTTTTAATACTTCTGAACTCGATATATATTCTAATTTTCATTATTACGACTTCTGTTAGCTTAACGTTATTAAAAAAAAAAGAAATATATATATATATATATATATGTAATAATTAAGTTTTTAGAATTGAGAACTAATATTGTTTTTATAATTGCGTTCCCGATTACAACCAGCGATTATATATAAATTTATCGGATAATGTATGTAAGTTATTGAAATTAGTTTCGAATATATACATATATTTATATATCTTGTTCTGATTGCAATTAATTTGATGTACATATAATTATGCAGAAAAAAAAAAATTGAAAACAAAAGAAACAAATACAAAAAAAAAAATATATCTACATATAAATTATTATTCGTATCCCGTCGTGGTCGTCAATTTGTTATAGTTTGACTCCCCTTTTTTAAGAGTATCTACAACATAAAAAATATTTAATTTCCTTTTTTTAGACACGAAATCAAAAAGGATATAACCATTTAATATAACGATATCAATTAATTTGACTTCTTGTTTCTTGTATCATCTGGTTTCTCGGAACTCATTACAAATAATACTCGATGTTAAATTATATTTTTCGGACTATTGTCGCAGCGGATCTTCTGTTGTAAATTAATTTGCTAATCTGAATGAAGTTCCTTTCGCCGAATGATCGAAATTAATTGTAATCAGGCCAAGATGTATATATGTATATATATATATATATATATATATATCTATATATATTCGAAACTAATTTCAATAACATATATCATCCGATAAATGTATATATAATCTGATTGTAATCAGGAACGCAATTATAAAAACAATATCAGTTCTTAATTCTAGAAAATTAATTATTACACATATATATTTCTTTTTTTTTTTTTTAATAACGTTAAGCTAATAGAAGTCGTAATAATAAAAATTAGAATATATATCGAATTCAGAAATATAAAAAATAATAAGCCAGTAATAATAATAAAATTCAAATTATTCGATGCACACGGTCGCCTCTCAGCTGATAAATGAAGCAATCTGCGATCGAAAGTGACCCTAAATTATTTCGCTATCGGTCAACACGATTTGCTGAGTAATTCTCCTTAATACTAAAAATGTGACCGATTACACTACATAACGTATTTATCGATAACAGTTGGTCAGGGTTCGTTCAATTAAAGTTTATGGAAGCCCTTTCAATCTCGTTTTACAAGATACAGTTATTTACAATATTAAGCCTACACGAACTTTATTCGGCTTAAGTAATAAAACAAATCCAACAAATCTAAACGAAAGCAAATAAAGTACTAGCCAGGAACGAAAAAAAAAAAAAAACACAAACTTGAATTTTCAACATCACTATAGAAATATGTATCCCCACGCATTTGCATTTCTTATTCCTGACTGAAGTTCTCAAACCTTAACACCGCCCTCAAAAATGTATCTAGCTTATTAAGGTACGTCAATTTAGTTTTTTTCAATATCCCGCCTTTTTTTAAGTTATAACGTTTTTCATATTTTTTTGACCGTTTTATTTCAAATTAGCTCTTTACATATTTCTTCGCGTCCTATTCATTTTTAATCGTGTAATTTTAGTCCGCCCATTTTCCCGTTATTCGTACTTTGTATTAGTTCACACACTACGAATGAATAACAGCAAAAATAAACAAACTAAAATTTCAACCAAAAACGAATATGATGTGAAGAAAATGGAAGCAACGTAAAGAACTAATCTGAAAAATAACGAACATATTGAAAATGGCGTGGAAAAAGCGAAGTAACGTAAAGAGAAAATTATTAAAAATAACGTCAAGATAATATAAAACATTGTAGTGATCTTAAAAAAGTGGCGGGTTATTGAAAAGACTAAATTGGCATAGCACCTGCGGGGCGGTGAAAGTTTCGGAACTTCGGTCGAGAACAAGAAATGCAAATGCGAGAAATATAATAAAAATTACGCAACAATAACAGATGGCGGCCGGTAACTTTTTTTCAATTCAAAGGGCAGCAGGTAAATCAAAATATTTATGCGGATGCCAAATTTGAATAATTGTTTAATTTTACATAAAAAGAACCAGTGTTCATCTCTCTCCGTGGTGCGTTCTGCCTTGTATACTTATTTGCTGAAGCTTGGACTTCCTAGCCCTTATTGTGCTTCCTATATCTTGTCCTTTCCTTCCCCACTAATTATTCCTGTTATTTATTCCTTTTTAGATAAAATTTCTAATCGGATCAAAATATAACCGACTTCTTTCTTTACCTTTTGTTTCTGGGTAAAGGTCATCGGTTAAAAAAACATAAAAAGAAGAAAAAAAAACAAACTGAAAATCAAACTACGCGTAATTTTCACTAAAAAAGAAATAAAAAAGACAGTTTACAATTTTTAAATTTTAAATTATGATTTGAAATTTTTATTTAATTTTCAATAGGATAAAAAATAAATTTATCGACAATTATCCATCAATCGAGTAAGCTAGAAACGAACTATATGAATGAACTGTAGAAGACCAAAACGAACTGGTGAGTGCAATGTAAAAATTTACTAAAAATTCGAAAATCTGATTTTCAAAACCAACGTTATTTCTTGGATCATACACTTATTATACGGTAGATTAATTCTTCACCTTCAATAATGTGGTTAAGTCAGACTACAAATATCGAACATAAAGTCAAAATCTACCATGACGATGTTGTTCATAAAGGTTGAGAAATTGTTGCTAAATTACCAGAGAAAATTTTAACCAAAGAAAAATATATCCGTAAAAACTTACGTTACACAAAGAATATACATTCGAATGAATTTTTTAAATAATCGGAACAAACGGCCGCATGATGAGGCGACAAATAAAATATTAATAAAAAAAATCAAAATGTTTATGTCATGAACGAAAGTTATCATCGACGTATTATTTTAGCAACCCAGTTTGCTTCAAATTATATTTTTTCAAGTACCTAGATGAATTTTTGTTTGCTACATATAATCTACCGTAGCAACTTGCATTTATGAATCTCAAGTTAGCAGTCGCTTTTTTAATTATTTAGTTTTTCCTTAAAAAATAATGTGTATTAATTACTGTAAAATTGTAAAATGTGCTACAATATCTCTATTAATATTTTTTAACTATACAAACTGAATAAGAAAATAATAGTAATAAATGAAAAAATATTACTGTAATAATAAAAATGAACAACATTGTTAAACAGTTATAGCATTATCAGTAGCTGAACCGTAACTGACGTCATTTGCACATTCAATTAGGTTACACAAGTTATATGTATGTGAGGCAACCCTTTATGTATCAACTTTGATGGTTAGACAGTAGTGTTTCGTTCGGCCAGTACTTAATACTTGATATCCCGCTGCTGCCCGTTGAAATTTTCAAAAATTTTACTCGCACTGGATTAACGTCCATAGTCTAAAAAAAACTTGGTTTAAAGCTAGTATTGGTTGAGAGCCTACATAAAGTCATGTCCGTAGAGAAAACGAGTAGCCGCAAGAATGTATTGTTAATTATTGAGATGTGCGGTTATCAGGGCCGTATCTAGACCAAATTTCGGGAGGGGTTACGAAAATATTTGTACGAGTATATATATATATATATATATATATATGTATGTATGAATGTGTGTGTGCGCGTGTGCGTGTATTATCATGAAATATATTTATTTATAAATAGTACACTAAAGCCTTGTAGTCAATTATTGTATATGTAATATTTGAACATACAATGGAAACAAATAAAAAATAGTCGTTTCCATAGAATTCATAAAAATTCAGATTTTCTTTTCTTTTGTCAAAAATTGAAAAGAAATAAATTTATTCTGAATTTCCGCCGTCCGTTTAATTTAAGCAGTTATTATTTCGTAGACATTTCGGGGGGGGGGGGTGTTGAACCCGGAAAAACCTCTCTCAGATACTGCCCTGGCGGTTATAGTTTCTTCCATCGCACAATAAAGTTTAAGCGCGGCTCTGGTATTATTCAGTTTAAATTTAATTATTTCCTTAAAATAAAGGACTATAAAACTTAATACGTTACCCCTGAACACCTTAGATCACAAATTTCTCATTTAGTGAAAGATATTTTTTTGTTGTAATACCACAACTGGTGCAATATTAGTGCTACCCCGTGTGATATAAATGGAAACTGTGTTCCAGAAACGGCATTTCATCTACTGCTGTCTTGGTGTTCAACCGAATATACTTAAGAAAATAGACGATAGGTCGGGCAAGACGAAGTGTTAAATTTAGAACGAAAATAAGTTGATACGTTTAAGGAAGTTCAAAAAATTTAAAGAATATGCAGCGGTAATAGACAAAATATTCTGTAGAGAAAGAGGTTGAATAAAAAGGGGGGTCTTAGGGCATTTAATTTTGGATAGGTTAAAAAGACGAGATATTACAATGAAGACGTTACAAGATAAGTATAGTGGTGGAGGAAATGCAACTATAGGATAGTGTAGAATGATCCAGAGGTAGACGAGTGAACTGCGACTTCTTCTTTTCAAGTTTGAGAAATTTGTTTCCTAGAGCGAATTGGAATTATAGCTGGACCAAAGTTTACGTGATCTGTCGAATCCATACGTTATGATCGGAGTTATTTCAGGTCTCAAATCTGCTATTAGCTTTAATTCTCGGGCGCGGATTAGATTATATGCGAAATGTGATCTTTTCTTTTGAGTATTGATATATATTTTAAAACTTGGCGAGATTTGTAAATCTATTAGCGAGCACAGTGCACATTAAAACTAAAGCTAACTCTAAGGCATTTATCAAACAGCGCATCAGGACTTTGATTGCATAGATCGGTTGATGAGACTTCTTATCAAGTAATATCTTTTGATTTAACATAGAATGACTTGTTTTGATTATTAACCCATTAGTACATCTTTTGTTATTACGAATAGGATGTTTAATTCAATTTTCTTCGTTGCTATTTTAATAAGGAACGCAAACATTTCTCTCATTATCGCTTTTTTTTTTTTTTTTTTTTATTACGCCCCATGTTGCAGTTAATGAAGAAAATTAATGAAGCAGTAATTTTTAAATTCTGATTAATTTTTTACTGCAAATTTAAACGTTTGAACTGATTCATTAAGATGAACACGCTCCACTAGCTTTACGGGAAACAAAGAGAGAAAATATCGGTTTTAATTAATATTTCGCCGGACTTTTCTACGCTCATTAAGCTATCCATTTAGTTCCAATATTGATATCATTAAAATCAAATTAAAAATAATACAGGCTAAATGAAAAATTTTATTCTTTCATATCCCATAAAAATAAATTTTGAAATATTTCAATTAAAACAATATCGATTAGTTAAAAACAATGAAAAATAAAAATAAAGTAAATAATAACATATCACCGTTTTCACCCACGTTTAATTTCGAATTACGTATAGTTTGATACTAGCGAGTTTAATTTTTTTTAAAACTTTAGTTAATATCATATTTAAGGCGTAAAAAATAATCATCGAAATCAAAAAAACACGCACGATTTTTTAATAATTAATATTTTAAGTAATGTATAAATTAAAAAAATATTGAAAACTGCTGATTTAAACAATTAATAATTCATCATTTCGTAAGCAAATTAATTACTGATTTCGTGAATATTTTTCTGGTTCGATGATTATTTTACGCCTTAAATATGGTATTAAAGGGAAAAAGTTGAAAGCATACTGACACTAAACTAAATCCAGATCGATATAATATAAGAGCAAAATGCGACGGTCCTTTGCACAGGGCCACCCTCTTTCGATCATGATCATTTAAACAAGATTGATTCGGTGTGAACCATATTCGTACAGATTTTTTCGGCGTAGATTGCGTAGCGAACGGATTTCCTTATTCAGATCTTTATACGAATTACCTGCGGTTTTTTTAAAATTTCTTCGGCTAAACATTATCATTTGTGTTAGTAAGAAACTTGGTGTGATCGGAATGAGCGGTATGGCGGTAAACCTTCCTCTTATTCCTAACCAACCTACCATAATTCACATCTCCATCCGTACTACCCTTTCGCATCCTATTAACATTATCTCCATCTACGTTCCCCCTAATTATGATCTTCGTCAGTTCTCTCTTTCCGTCTTTTTTCAGCTCTATCCCGCAACCATTTATTATCGAGGGTGACTGGAATACCCATTCACCCCTGTGGAGTTGCACATTCTACAATTCCAACGGTTCCATTCTTGAAAATGGTATCCTTTCCGATAATTTAATTCTCCTTAATGATCATTCGCCCCAACCTATTTCAGGAATCTATCTATTTCTAGTTCTCTTGATCTGACCTTTGCTTCTTCCACTATTGGCCTTAATTATAACTGTAGAACCCTTACGGTAGGGCAGTGAACATGTTCCTTCCTAATAACTACTGTTAACTTTTCTTCTCCTTGTTTGGTGGCTAGAGCATAATAATGTATTTCCTAGCAATATGTTTGGCATTCGTTCTAGTATTGGTCCCTGCGATTGTATTAGTCTTTTTGTTTCTGATTTTATCATACTCCGCATATGTTCATTTATCCACATTCTTTCTCCCCTTCGTCCGATTCAAATTGATTTGCTGTGGGCTCCTAGTCATTCGAGCATCTTCGGTGATGAAGAGACGGATTCCTTGGCTCGGGTCGCTACCTCTTCTCACTTTTTCTCACACCGTAATATGATGAGTTGACTATTTTTTAACAAAAAAAAAAATTATTAAATTCGATTACCACTTATAAATAAAGGCTTAGATAATAAAAGAAACCCTAATGGAACATTATATATCACGAAATGAACTTGCTAATACCAATGAACAAGGTAAAATAACAAATGTGCATTAGAACCAAATTCAGTTCATTTATGCCATATTTTAATTGACAGAGAGCCACTAGTCTCTATAATATTTTCAATATTGCTGACTGTATATTAAATCGAAAAAAAAAAATGTCATTCGATAAAAAACTTGACCGATTTGCAATACAAGTCATCTTCATCCGTTTCTTACTAGCGGAACTGTTAAATATGCGTGGCAAAAGGCTGTTTATTTCTATTTCACACCGAAGTCGTTATTTCAAAGGAATATCGGGCGACAGCTTAAAGCAGGTCTCTACTTTATTTATAACAGCGGACTATCACAACCTTCTTCTGTCGCCGTTCATTTACATCTACTTTGGAAACGCGCTTTCCTCTTAGTATTAATGTATTGCCTTCATTATTATTAAAAACACTAAACTTCTGATCATCGTCCTCCTAAAACCACAATTTCAACAGTTCTGTTTAAAAGAAAAAAGAAAAAATTTCATGATAATGCATGTGAACAGTTTATTTATATTTATAACAATCTCATTTCAAATTACTTTATTTTAATTTCTGTTTCTACAAAAAAAAGAAAAAAACAAATAAAATAACATAATAATAACCACTGACAAATGCTATTCTTATTAAATTGTGAATTATACTTATGTGTCAGCAATATAGGGGTATCAATGAATGGACAAAACGAAATTTTAAAAAAGCATAATAAAATTAGTTTCGTTCCTACCAAAACAGCAACCTTTCAATCAGTATATTTCGCACCCAAAAAAATATCTAAAATTTTGAGCTTTCGGTATACGCCTAGGCACTCTTTTATATACATGTTTCAGATATATTTTGGCTTCTTCAAACTTTCACTCGGACTATTTCTTTCATAAACATTCTTATTTTTTTATGTTTTTTGTCCAAAAGAGCGCTTTTTTTATTGGTAGCTTTTTGTTTTATGAGAATTTCTGCGTTTTCTTTGATATTTTGAATTCCACCTTTAAATAGTTATCTGATAGTTATGAATTTTTCAGGTGATTTCTAAGTCGTTTTAAATTCCGTGTTGACGTTTTTTTGGATTTTTTACCGTCCGGGATATTCGATTAGCTCAAAGTTAAAGAGATAATTCTAATTGTGATTCACAATCCAATTTTGATATTTATATATTAAGCTGTTCCTAAGGTATTAAATTTTATTTGGTATTTTTGTTGTTTCTGAACCTTTTCATTAATATTCCATACATTACATGTGTACATAATAACAAAAATAGGTCAAAAATATTTAAGAAAAATTAATAACTTAATAAAATTGCGCGATATATATATATATACGCATTGCAAATATATATATATATATATATGTATAACACGAAAAAAATAAATCGCTAACTGGAAACGATATTTTTGGCACGAAGGATGTTTCATGGTAATGTATAAAGAAGTTTGGTAACTCAAGTTTATTACTAACATAAATGTGATAATGTTTAGCTGAAAAATGTTTAAAAACACCGCAAAAAATTCTTAATATAAATTAGCGCTCACTACCGGCGAAACTATTCACGCCAGAATATGTGAACTTTTTTGTAGTTGTTAGGCGGTGGTGTTTCATTCCCATGGAATCTCTGGTCTGAACCTCGTTACTGAACAGAGAAAATGTATAAAAATCAAACTGGCGCAATATCCACAGCTAACGAGCTCCTCTCCTTCAAAAATAAGTGACGAAATTTATTGTTTATCCTACAGAATCGCGATGAAAAAAGTAACACAATGTGCCAGTCAAATACCCATTATTTTTCACGGGGTACCACCACTTGTTAAACTATCACGATACACATGCTAAAAAACATAAAAACAAATTAAATGAACGAGGGGAAAATACGCGATAGCAAACGAGATTTATTTCCCCTACTTTAGCCGTTCGATTATTTCCTCTATAGTTCGCCTGCGGTTCAATCATAGTTTGCTTCCGGCTTCTCTTTTCCGTTTTTCTATTGTTCAATCTCCTTTGTGTCCTTAGGATCCTCCAGAGCTCAATTATACCTGTGGTGTCGAATCACATTTTGTTCGAATGCCCCTTTATTTCCTCCGAACGTTCTACTCTGTATTCTAGTCTTCTGCGCCTTGGCCTTCCTACTCCTTATAGTGCCCACTCCATTCTTGCAATCCCCTCTCTCAATATAGTTCCTTTGTTGGCCTTGTTTATCTCCTCAATTTCTAATCTTTTCCTTATATAAGGTACATTTCCTTGCGTTGGGTAAGTTCCACTGTTGACGTGCCCCCCCCAAAAAAAAAAAAAAAAAAAAAAAAAGATTTATTAAATAAAAAAGTAGGAACCGTAAAATCATTTGATAAAACGTTGAAAATAACAATACGATTGTAATTAACGATGTCCCGACAATGAAGAGGGTATTCCACCAATATTTCCAGGCGGAATTTTTAGAAAATTTTGGAATGCAGATTTAGTTTGTGATTAAATTTCAGATCAGCCCCCGGGTGGTTAAGCTATCACGGTACACATACTAAAAAACATAAAAACAAACTAAATGAATGAGACGTTCAATCGAAATTTTGGTTTCGGCAAAAAATTAAAAATATAAAATTTCAGTTACAGATTCAAAGAATTTAACTAATATGAATTGTAATCAGAAGATACTTAATTTTATGAGAATTAGAGATCAATACTACGAACTTAAAGGGAATAGAACCAGTACTCGATATAAGGGACTCTATAAAAAATATCGAAATAATGTCAAAAAAGAAATAAGGAAGGCAAAACAGGTGTTTTACTTAAGTCAAATTGATAGAGCAAATAATGCGAGTAAAAACATATGGAGAATAATTAATAATATTGTAAATAAAAGGAATAAAGTATCAATCGATGATTGCATTTGCAGGCATTTTGGAACCGACTCATTATTAGTGGAGAAATTCAGTGAATATTTTGCAAAATCAGTAGAACAATATAAACATAAGTGTGATGTCCAGTTATTGAATACAAATGATGAAAACAGGTTGATGTGTTCTTTTTTCATTCCTCCAGCTGATAATATACAAATCGAAGCAATAATAAATAGCCTAAAAAATTACAAAGCACCAGGTTTGGGATGGCATTAGGACTATGGACATTAAGCGAAATTTAGAGAAATTTGTTCCTATACTAACAAAAATGATTAATTATTCTATAAAGAGAGGTACAATCCCTCAGGGGCTAAAAAAAGGAATAATTAAACCAATTTACAAAAAAAAAGCTCAAAATAAGCTGGAAAATTACCGCCCTATAACAATAATTTCGGTAATAGCGAAAATTTTAGAACATTACGTAAACAGTCATCTAAAGAGTTACCTAGAATCAAATAATCTCCTTTACGAAAATCAACACGGATTTAGAGGAAAAAGATCCACCTTAACGCTATTAAGTAAATTGGGAAATGAAATAAATATGGGACTATCGATAGGGAATCAATTTATAATTACTTTCATTGACCTATTCAAGGCGTTCGACTTAGTAGATCATGATTTATTAATAAAGAATTTAGAAAAGATTGGTATTACTAACAGACAGCTCCAATGGTTTACAAACTATATTAAAAATAGAAAGAATTGTGTAAAAATTGCAAAAAATGAAAGTAGGGATAGGATGTTACAATACGGTGTCGGACAAGGAACCATACTGGCTCCCATTCTTTTCTTGATATATACTGACTCGCTTCACAAATATATTAGAAATGCAAAGGTGTTTGTGTTTGCGGATGACATTGCGCTATTGGTAGAACGCAATAATATACAAATGGCGGAGAAGCTACTTCAGGAGGACGTTGATAATCCTAGTAAATGGGCGCATGACAGGAGGTTAGCAGTGAACATAAATAAATCACATCCACAGTAGCGAATGTGTCCATGATTTATATTTAAGGAACAACAGTCCAGTTTGCGCATGTAAACCATTAGAAAAGGTGCAGGATTTTAAATATTTAGGGGTTTTTATAGATAGCAATATGAATTGGAAAAAACATATACAAAATTTAAGTGTAAAAATCAGACAGACCATTCCAGCATTATATAAGATGAAACAAGTACTTCCATATGAAACACTAAAAATTTTTTTTAACGCAATGATAATGTCTAGGATATTATATGGTATTCAAATATGGGGAGAAGCGAAGAAATCACAACTTAACAAGATAGCGAAATTGCAGAAAAGATGTTTAAAATTACTGCTTCCTCATGGGGGGCATAATAATTCAACATCATCATGGTGGAAGGTAAACAATGTGATGTCGCCAAAAATGTATTATTATTATTATAGATTATTGGAGCTCAAAACCAATAATATCAGAATACCATCAAGACCTAAAATTAGAGTTACGAGAGATCGAAATAAAAAATACTTTATTCAACCAAGGGGGACCAATTTAAGGATTGATAATGCACAGCAGACAGTACTAATTAAATTACTACGGGAAATTCCAAGTAATATATTAAAGGAGAAAAGATTAGGTGCGTGGAAGGAAGACGTAAAAAAATGGCTGACAGATTGGTGTGCAGATTAAGAAACTATCGAGGATTCATCTATTTGTACTACCATATCGGTGACTCGTCTTTATTTCGTAAATTAGGTTTCTAAATTTCTCTTTGCTCAGCACAGGAACTACAACAGGGGCATGTAGATGATTTTCAATAATGTAGCGGAAAAGATCTTCTTTCTTTTACATTAGTGAGAATGATTATTTTGAGTGTGACTGGTTGGTGATGTATAGGTGCTAAGTGTGTAGTCATAAGAAGTTACTGTACTAAATTAATTAAATTACTATAGTTATAAGAAATATTATTTTAGATGTATTGAAATGTTATTGGTAAATTGTAAATTTATGTCAAATAAACGATAATGAGGGTGACGGGAACTCACGAAACGGGCAAAATTGCTTTGTGAGACCCACAACTTTCTTATTTAAAAAAAAAAAATCAAGATAAAATTTCGTGATCGGCATCGCTAGCCATTTACCTTAAACATATAAAAGTCTCTTAGAACGTATCTGATATATTATCGAAGAAATCGATATTAATTAAAGGATATGTCCCTGGTTTATAACTGAAATAACGCACAACAAATGAATGAAAACGTTAAACCTGATAAGGCGATGATTTACCTAATACGGGGGAAAAGGGAAATATATTTTCCCTCGACCCCCACTGCCTCTTTTGTCATTGTTCCTATTTACTTATTTATTTTCTAGTGCCGTGGGAGGGGTGAGTAAGATAGTACTGCCAATTTAACACGGTAGTACACGACATTGCCGGAACGAAGAAAATCAAGTTTTAGAAATAGCGAAATCGGAGCTGTCAAAAAATGAAATAAAATCCGGCGTAATTTAGCCTTCCAATCGGTATTGAACTAAAAAACGGTTAGACCCCGACGTGCAGACTTAGGCTGCAATTCTATTAAAGGCGTTATTAAGTGTATAGAATCAGACGAATATTTTTAAATGCAGCTGGTTAACTTTAAGCGAAGTCAAGTTGATATTTTATTAAAAAAGTTTATTTATATTTTTATATTTATATTTACCGTAGTAAATATTTTATTCACATTTGGTGATCTATAATTTGAGTTTATGCATTTACGAAAACGAAATGGTCGTATAATACTTCGCAAGTCAACCGAAAGTCATATCCGTAACAAATTGTAGTTCTGTACAAAAGTTACGGAGATACTCGTTTAATTTTTTTTTTTTTTCATACTACTTTTTGACCAATATAAGTGTAATAAGCAAAATTACAAAAACAAACAAACAACTAAACCCTGATTTTTGTCATTTTAATGCAATTGTCGGTGGGAAATAGTGTAACTAGAATCATTTCGACAAAAACTAATAAAACCCACGCAAAACATATTTAATGAAATCGCAGCCTTAAAACAACAAAAAGCAGAAGATAATAATGGATAATAATATCGAAGTAGCGAATGGTGATGGAACGGATATATTATCGAAAGCGGAAGATAGCGATATGGAGGGTAAATGGGGAGGAAACTAAGGTTATTCAATGTTAGTTGGTAAAGTTTATATTTGCATCATATGAAAAGTTAATGAAGAGACCTTTCTCTGAACCAAACTGTTTCATAGGGCCTGATAGAGAAGAAGATTATTTTTACGAGGCCAGCCTGCTCGGAATCATTAAAATATGGGCCTATTTATTTTGTATCATTTTGCGCAATTTTCCGTATTCGCTCACGCCTCGAAACTCGTAAGTTCTTATAATTTAAGTTAATAAACATTATTATACTGAAAGAACGGCAGTTTCCAGTTTTCGAAAGTTCTTAACCAAAGCTACGGAAATCCACATTTGTCTTTGGAAGCCGGTGAATCCTTCGCTGACTGAATTTACACTGCCCAATAAAGGTTGCTCCGTATGGAGACAGAGAGTTCAGTCTGGATAACGAACTTTTCGACCGTGTGAAATTTAGTTCGTTTTGGCGGAACTTTTAATTTTACTTCTACCTTTTGTAAACAGTGCCAGTGAAACTGTTTATTTTACTTCTGTAAACCGGACGAAAAGTTTTTTGAATGGCAGTAACGGTAGTGAAGAAATTTTTCTATTTTAAACGAGCCTATATTTTGATCATAATTTAGCGGGAATTACATTTTATCTCTTCTATTCGAATTCGTATACAGAAAAAAGTAATCTAACTGCATGAGTTTTCCGATATGTTCTAATTAGGCGGCATAAAACATCGAAAACGTATTCAGAAATGTAAACATAAGTAATGTAAACATAAGTAATGTAGCAAGCTTTTATTATATTTAATATATATACACAATATATTTCTGAATGATATGTTTTAGTTGTTTCACTTTACGTAATCGAATTCGATTTTACAAGTTTTACCTCAGTTTTTGCGTTTGCCGAATGAATCGTAATATTTTTTTTGTCGCGTATTTCATTATCGGCGGAAGCCTTTTCGTTGTTTTTTATTTTCATCGTTAAGATTTTTATCTTAATTATCTTTAAATGTTTTAGAAAATGTAGTAGGTTTACTACCAGTTAAAGCACACTTCGGCGAATTCCTGGTTAAACATTTGCCCTACACGATTTTGTCTAAAAAATGGTATCGATTAAAATCGTCGGCGCAAATAATAACGTGATTTTACGCGTATCGACGGTGCGTTTAGGAGTGAAGAAAAGGTAAAAAATTTTTACGAAATACGAGAATATCTTTAATCACAACAAAATTGGAAAAATTTTTATACAAAGTGTGAACATTTTTAACGGTAAATTTACGCGAGATAAACTGAAAGTCAGATACATTTTTTAATTAATAATTAAAATATTATTACTGGCGGTATTTTTTTTTTTGTGAAGTTATTTAACGAAAACAATTTAACTGCGGCACGTGAACATTGAAAATAAATTGTTACTCTAAAACTTATTTCGGTTAAATTTGGTTCTAATATACGGTATCTGGTTAAGGTATAAACATTTTCCTTCTTTTCAAGTGACTTTGTAACGAATGACGGGAAAAAAAATTTTAACGAAGAATTTTCTTGTAAAGCCGTGCGTATGTAGTTCCACGAAAGAACCGATGGTCGCGGGTTATGGAAGAAAAAATGAATCAACAATATAAATGGTGAAAAATAAATTTTCCCGTAATAATAGGTGTCAAAGAAAACTGATACCGGGAACTGTCGATGAAAGCAAATATAAAGCATTATCATTCGGACGGACCAATATAATGATGTCCTGAATAAAGAAACAATTCTGATGGTTTAAAACTAGTTCTAAATTTTATGATGTCCATCTTATGGTATGAGTTTGCATGTCGTCAGCTTGCGGAATTGAAGAATTAGTATTTACTGATGAAAAATACTGCTAAGACACATTTGAAGATTTTGAAATCTTTGCACCATTCAGTTCTTCAAAATATCAATTCTAAATGAACAATGATGATCCGAAGTATAAAACCTGAATTATCCGAGAGTATTGGCGATATCATTTCTTACTGCGTATGCCAGTAGGTTTATCTAATTTAAATCTAAATGAAAATTTACGGTTTGAATTGCGTTTTAAAATTCATGGAACGCCTGTAACTTTTTGTTTTTTTTCCCTTTTGGCCATCAACCAATACTTTTATTTCTATTAACTATGCTTTTCTCTTGTGCTAATTTCAGCTTTTTCACTCTACCATTTTCTTTTCCCATTATTATTATTATTATTATTATTATTATTATTATCGATCTGCTGTTATTTAAGTATCCGTCATGCCATTATCAAAATACAAAAAGAAATTACGGAATTTGCTTTTTATAGTGGGCCTTTGCAACAACCATGGCCATCGTAGATCACCTGACCCGCGGATGCCGAAATAAGATAAGTGGAATTATAAACTGACCATATGATGACCGAAGTGCCACGAGCACTGAGTGATCACGACTGAACAGCAAAAAATTATGAAGTAATGAACAATGTAAATGAAGTAGCACAGTGTTATTTTGTAACTGGGATCTAATAATACTTTATTTTATTTACATTATTTGTTTAATTTCCTTTTCTTTTCTTTCTGCCTTTTTTTCCCTTCTTTTTTAAATGTATATTATTATTGTCACTATTATTACGAGTATTATTATAAATTATATTTATTTTACAGTCTCAAATTCCTTTGCACTATTACATCTAACTACACGAGTACTATCCATGAACTTTAAATAATGATCCCATTCCTTCTAATAAATGTAAATATTATTATCAACGCACGATTACCTGAAGCGAGTTAGGGAAAAATACAGTGGGAAACAAACCGCCGGCCTTTAAATCCTCCGAAAGGAAGACTCTGTCCCAGTTAGCGCCTCACAATTAAACGACAAGTGATTTTAATTTCCTCACGGTAAACTGTGCTAATACGTTCATTACAGTTGGAATGTAGAGGGGTTCCATCTCCAAAATTAAATTGCACCCTGTTATGCCCTGTACGAAGTCTACAGATAATTTTCACAAACCTTCGTACCAAACTATCTGGAATAGTAGAGACATTGTAATACCAGGGTCTAACTGGAAGAGTCGACTAGACTAATATGTAAGGCCCGCTTAAACTAGGCGCGCTCTTGATAACATTTTCCCATTCAATTAAGTTATCTCTTTAACCTTCTCCAAAAGATGCGTTAATGGAATGTATATGTCACCCTGTTCAAGGCAACATTCTTAGCTACCCGATCCATCACTTACTTAAAAATGATCTCACAGTGACTAGAGATTCAACAAAACTTTACTGTACCCCTATTGCCCCAACATTGGCGAGTTTTAATTTAATTTCAAATATCAGTGGGTGGCTCTGATGCTTAAAGAGTGACTGTTCTCAAAGGCTGCTTAGACTGTCTGAGCATATTACCGATTTTCCTCTACCGTATGCAGCATTTAAAATAAAATCACAGGCCTTGTCAATGGCGAGCAACTCAGCAGTAAACATTTAAATACAAAGTCCCCTCTCATTATTTATAGCTGTGTTTGCGATTATTTAGTAAAATTTTTACGTCTACCGGTAAAGAACTATACATAACAACTCCAGCATACTCTATTTGAATTCTTGTGTGGAATTTATAATATCCAGGGATTTAGGCATTAAAAGACCTTGTTAAACCAGGTTTAAAATAAATCTTAAATTAACTCCTACTTGCAAGTTGCAAGCACGAGTCATTGTAATTTATATATGTATATCACTTACGCCAGGCTTTGGTAGGATATTTATCCCTCCCTATTTTCTAATCGTTATTCTCATTACCGTTTCATTCAGCCAATTCCTCGTTCCCTGTCTTGGTTCCATTCTATTCCTTTCAGTCGTCGCTCTTCCATTGTCTCCCTAATTCGTCTCCGGATCAATCATTCTCTCCTCCCCTCCTCTCGCTTTCGATTTGCTCTATCGCCTTCTCCTGATTGTTCTCTTCACGATTGTGATCCTCCTCGTACATGTGATGCTAATCACATTTTCTTCTTCGAGTGTCCTGCTCTTCGTAATGAACGCTCCCTTTTATACAGTCAGCTCCTGTCATTAGGTCTCGCTACTCCCTATAACTCTTCCTTTATCCTCTCCTTTCCTTCATCTTCTGTGGTGTCCACACTGCTGTCCTTTGTTGCGTCCATTTCGGACCGCTTAGTTATTTAATTTCTTAGTTTAGTTTTCTTGTTGTTGGGTCAATGCCGCTGGCGGGCCCACAAAAAAAAAAAAAAAAAAACTTCAATAGCAGAATAAGTGAAGTATTTTTTGTACCGCGACTTATAATTTTCAATACTGCACCCTGTAGAGTTTTTGAAGGTCTTCCCATTTATGATTTCATATGAAATAACCGGCGGCTGATATAAAGCAAAGTAAATGCTTCGTAAATGACAGGGTGGAAAATATTATGATAAATAATAGAAGAAAACATTTAACTTTCTTATTTTATCAGCGAAAAATGACGGTTGTAAAAGCCAACTTCATTTACTGCCAAATTTTATACCTAAATATTTGATATCCAACACCCGATCAATTTCCAGATCGCGTGCAATTTTGAGATATATGTTTGCACTGGAAAAGTTTTACAATTAATCTATTATAACTAGTCGATTACAGAATCAGTTCCGGATTGAGCAAGATTTTGTAGGATATCTGGGTAACGATATTAATTAATAAAACTGTATCATCGGCATATACTATTAATTTACCTGGGACATTTAGATTGCATAATTTATTTATCATCATTATATCCTCAACCATTCGGTTGGTGGACAACCTATTCTCACATTTTAGATATACAGATATAGGTTGTATACTAAGCAATTATAATATATGCAACGCAGGTGTACATACGCAAGACCACATTCGGAACTGATAGTAATCGTTTGATTTATCGATATACCAGTGCAGTCCCGTGTGGGTCTGCTGTGTACTGACCTAGCGCGCATATGATGTTGAACGTGGTGGTTTGCTATTGCCTTCCACGTGATTACTAGCGATTATTTATTTATTTATTTAATTCTTGCAATAAGTTCGTCGTCGCTCGGGATCGAACCCGTAACCTCCATATCGGAAGTCAAGCGCTCTAGCAACTAGGCTATCGCGACGACATATATACATATATAAATTAAAAATAGGAAAGGGCCCAAAATGTTTCCCTGCCACACTCTGCAAATTCTGAACCTCTTCGTTACTGTATACACTGTTAATTTTAAAGGAGAACCTAGTAGGTAACGATTTTAACCAGTTTAATATAAACCCTCAAAAACCTACATCCTCCAGTTTAAAAATTAACAGTTCGTGATTTATGGTATCGAATTCCTTTTTTATATCAAAGTAAATGGCAGTAGTGTATCTATCTGCTTTTAAATTTTGGTTGTAATATGGAATATGCATTCCGATAGGGCAGCATAGATATTCCCGCTCTTTTAAAAACCTGTGTATTGGTTTTTACTAAAATAATTGTTCTCTGTTAGATAATTCATTATTTTTATCTTAAAACATTTTCAAAAATTTTTTCATGGACCGAGAAGAATACATATAGATCTGTAACTGGAAACTGATACTTTTTCATCACTTTTATAAACAATAACTCGAAATTCAAGGATTTCAGGAAATGTTCCCGGAAAAAACAAATTAATTTAATAACAACGCTAATGGTCGTACGAAAAAGTTCAAATTTTACTAGTTCAATTGAAATTTTATCGAACCCATATGATGATTTATCTGATATGGACAAAGTTACATCCTTTACATCATCATAAGAAAATTTTGTAAAGGCAAAAGAATCTGGTTGTTCTAATGATTTTATTCAACACTGCTGTATTGCTACATAATTTATCGTTACTTACGATGTTACATATCTTTAAAGTAATTCTACGTAAATGACAAGGCGGAAAATATTGCGGTAAATAATAGAATAAAAAATTTAAATGACGGGGGGTGCAAAAACCAACTTAACTTACTGTCAAATTTTATACCTCTAAATATTTGTAATATCCAACACTTTGTCAATTGCCAGATTTCTTGCAACTTCAAGGTTTATACTTTCACTAGACGAGTAATTATGGGAGCTATACAACATAACAAAGATTGCTGCAATATTAAAAACCCACCGCAAACTTAAATGTTTTTTGTTTTTTTTTTCCTTAAATTTATATGGTCCATGTGCTGTGTGTAATTGCCGGGATTATTACAGCACATGGATCAGTGCAGGATCAGAAGTGTTTTAATATGTTAGCCGCTCTAATATGGTTTAGTATATCCTCGACCTGTTTTGGTTCGTTTGACAACGCAACCGTCGGTAAGTTGGAGGTGCCTGCAGGCAGGCAATATTCCAGAACGTGTTCAGCGGTTGGTGAAATTGGGGAATTGCATATGGAACAGGCAGAGGGAGGAGATGTTCCTTCCAGCAAATAGTTGTGGGATATTGCTGTGTGCCCTATGCGGAGTCTAGTTAATGCTGCAAACTCTCTGCGGGACATGGATATCGGTGGCCACCAAGGCTCAGTGCTCACCTTAATGGATCGCAGCCATGATGTGTGAGCCGACCACATAATTTCCCATGTCTCTGCCTTATGTTGCTGAAAAAAGGGTGGCCCCAGCTGAGGCCGAGGGGCACCTTCGGGCATTGGACTATATGTTGCTGCCTTAGCAGCCAAGTTCACACGCTCATTCCCCGGCACACCGGTATGACCCGGGACCCACAAGAATGTTACCTGTGAGCCAGCCCGGAAAAGCACGTTAATGATGCGCTTTATTTTTCGAGATAATATGTGAGAGGTTTTAGGTGTCTGGAGTGTCCTAATCGATTGCAAGGAATCTGTGATTAGAAATGCATTTCGACGTTGGGGGTAAGACTGCAGATATTCTCTCAAGCAGAAGAAAATACCATACAGCTCCCCCTCCAGCACTGAACAGAGGTCGTGGAGCCGAACCGCATGAACAAATCCCTCCACCTCGTAGGCGCAAGCCACCGGCGAGGACCCATTGAGGGAGTTTGCTTTGGCACCATCTGTATACAGCTGTCTGTAGCTGGGAAAAAGTTGCATTTTTTCCGCCACGTACTGGGACGGCAGAATGACATCCTGTTCCGAGCGATCGCTCAGCAGAGATAAATCCGCAACAATCGGAGTATCCTCCCAGGGGAGTTCAACATGCTGATGTGCAAGGTCAGAGTTCCAGTTAATTCCTCTTTTCTTAAGGATGGCTAGTACACTGGGGAGGGGATCGTTCGGAAAAGACGGTAGTGGGATTTCTGAATTATCGTTGTGGCGTAATTTAGCTTGGTACCAGTAAAATAAATCTCTGAATTCATAAGAATTTCGGATAACCGTTAAGGGTGGGATGCCCGCTAGTGAACAGATTTCCAACGATGGCGACGTCCTATGCGCTCCCAAGATAATTCGTATAGCAGAATGATGGATTGTGTCAAGTGATTTAAGGAGTGCTTTGTTTGATGAGGAGTAAACTTGGCACCCATAGGTCAATTTACTTAAAGTGAGAGATTTGTACACAGTTAGCAGGAGCTTAGGATCTATGCTATATTTCGGATTTGACAGACATTTTAGTATATTTAAGGATTTCATGCATTTATTTTTAAGATGATGAATGTGATGTGACCATGACAGTTTTTCATCAAACACAAGACCCAAGAATTTAATTGTGTGGAGCAGTGGTGAATTCCTTAGGAAAAGAGAGTTATGTCGGAATCGGGATCACGCTGGCGTCTCTTGTGAAATTTCATACATACGGATTTTGTCGGAGAGAATTCCAGGCCATTGTTATCAGCCCATATTTCCAAGTTATTGATTGTTGATTGAAGGATTGATCTCACATTGGACGGAAGGTTAGAAGGAAGGGATATATTAAGATCATCAATATATAAGCGGGCTGTAACTGGCGGCCGTATACAATCTGCCATATCATTTATGTATAATATAAACAATGTTACGCTCAGCGCTGAGCCTTGCGGCATTTTCGATAAGGAAGGAGGAAGATATTTTGGAGCCAATCCTAACTCGGATCGCCCTATCAGAAAGAAAGTTAAGAATGAAATTGCCCGTGTTTCCGCTGATTCCGGCGTTCGTCAGCTTAGTAAGCACACCATATCGCCATACGTGGTCGAAAGCTTTTTCAAGGTCAAAAAAGACCGAATATAAGTATTGCTTTCTGTTTTGGGCTGTAAGTATTTGCCTTTGGAGGCTCAGAAGGTGCATAATTGCGGATTTTGATGTACGGCCACCGACCTGGATTGCAGATAGGATCTCCAAAGTTTCTAGGACGGAATAGAGACGCCTATTTACCATTTTTTCCAGAGTTTTTGAAAGGACCGATATTAAGGAAATTGGCCTGTAACTTTGAGGAAGGAAAGGATCTTTGTTTGATTTAAGAACAGGGATTACTAAAGCAGTTTTCCAGGAGTTAGGGATGGATGATGAGGACCAGATTTGATTGTAAATATGCAGTAGAAGACTTTTAGCGGAAGGAGAGAGATGTTTCAACATGAGTGGGTGAATTGAATCCGCACCGGGTGCACTGTTTCTAGTTTTATTTAGTTGGAAGTTCAGTTCATCTATTGAGAAAGGAAGGTTGAACGCTTCATCTTTCTTGGAAAGGAATGATATTGGTTCACTTTCCACTGATGTTTTTTGTTTCAAGAAATTGGGAGTGTACGAGGCAGAGGAGGAAACATTTGTGAAGTGGAGCACAAAAGCACCCGCCACCTCGGATTCATCTGTCACCAGCGTCCCATTTATAAGTAAAGAGGGGGTCGGAGTGGAGCTAGCGTTACCATTCAGCGCCTTTATCTTCTTCCACATTATAGCACATGGTGTGTCCTTTGAGATGGAGGAGACAAAGGCTACCCAAGATTGCCGCTTTTTAATTCGTATAAGCAGGCGGGCTTTAGCTCTGTATTTTTTGAAATCGATTAAGTCTTGCTGCGACCTCGTTGCCTTGAACTCTTTAAGTGCTCTTTTCCGTTGGCGTATTGCGGACTTAATTTCTGGGCACCACCATGGAACGCATCGGCGCTGATAATTCGATGTGGACGGAATCGTTGCTCGGGCTGCATTATTGATCGCATGAGTGAAGATGGACAAGTTTTCTTCTATACTTAGTGCAGGGCGACAGGGTATTATAGTTTTATCTCGATAAGTGCTCCAGTCCGCCTTCTGGAACGCGAATCGTGGTTGCACATGGATAGGGCGTCGCGTGGGTGACAGAGTAGGAAAATGAATAAAAATGGGGTAATGGTCACTGGAGCATAAATCCTGGTGCACCATGATGTTTACGTAAGGGATCAGCACCGTTGAAATGAAGGCAAGGTCTATTGTTGAAAACGTGTTGTGAGTTGCATTGAAGTGTGTATGGGACGGAGGTCTCAGAAATATTAAATCGCTACCTAGTACGCAGTCAGAAATTACTTTTCCCCGCGTACTGGTATAGGCAGCACCCCATTGAGGGGAATGAGCTTTAAAATCACCTATCCAAGTCACGGGAGTGGGTAACTGACGAAGCAACCTCTCAATCTGAGCTTTAGAAATATTTACTGAAGGAGGAAAATAACAGTTACATATTGTTATAGAAGGGAAAGAAAGGGATGGCAGCTTTACTGTAACTGTTACTGCTTGTAGCTCTGTGGTAATACTAAGGAGTTGGGATGGGAAAGACTTATGCACTAGTATGGCGACACCTCCACACGCTGATATTCCTTGAGAGTAGTCTGATCGGTAGACTAAAAAATTTTTAAGCGAGAAAGACTAGGTTGGTTTCAAATGCGTTTCTTGGATACAGATGATGCCCGGCGTCCAATCACTAATTAGTAATTTGAGTTCTTCTATATGCTTGAAAAGGCCTCTGCAGTTCCATTGCATAATACTGTCTCTAGTAGCCATTATTAATTTATTTATTTATTTTGAGAACGAGTCAAATAATAATTGTAATACTTTATGGACAAGGAAGTTTATTAATTTGTGTTGGATACGTTGCCGTCGCTATGATGTCGTTCGTCTTCAGACGTTGTGATCGTTTGTTCCGATAATTTCCTTATAATTCGGGAGCAGCGACTTTTAATGCTTCTGCCGATAATCGCCGGCCTCGGGTCAGCAAGTGCATCTGGGGTCTTGGGATAAGGCCGTTTCAGGGGACTAGCGTCCGTGTCCATCTCTATTTCCGGCTGCTCAATTGTGGTATTTGAATTTATTTTGTCTGGACCTGTGATGTCTATCGTTAAGGGGGAGACATGGGTTTCCTTCTGTACTGTCTGGGGCAAATCGCAATCATGGTCCGCGGTTAGCTGTTGAAGTTGGCAGATGATGTCTGGACGGCTGGAATGACTCTCTTGTTGCGTGTTCACCAGTTTATTTAAATGTTAAAAATACACTGCCGAAAGAAAGAAGAACAGTTAAACCAAGACTAAGCAGATGATTATTAGCTCAGCTAGCTGATTTTTTCACTTCTGATTCCAAAAATGGTTGTTCCGATAGTTAATGTGTTCAAAAAAAAAACAAATAAATAAAAAAGAAAACATAAAATGTACTCCATAGCCAATGTGCGCATGTGCGGTTCAAATCTTTAAAGTTCAACATTAGTTTTGTCGTACATTAATTTAGAAGTGATAATGGGACACTCTGATAATGTCGGAAAAAACTTGATCTAGAGATACGATTACCGATTGCTTAAATGTCTAAGCAGGTTTAGAGGCAGAAATAATTACGAAAGAATGCCCGAATAGAACGACTGGGGTGACCGTTTGCTAATACTGTTCAGAATTTAATGAAAAGTGAAACAGGAATCGAGTGTAGAAGTAGCTTAATTTACTAAGAAAATGTCATATTCGGCACTGTTTTGTTTTCGGCAATATTTCATTATGTACGTATAATGTAAGCAGTTTGTTAATTTTTAAAATGTTACCGAACACAATTCCCGGGAGAAAGTTCAAACAACGGAATTTAAAGTTTTATACTGTTGCTGCGGTATAGTTTAAATGAACCGACGAACCGCAACATATTCGGCGTGAAAAGAAAATACAAGCAACAGCCAAAAGAATCGCATTAAGACAGAAATCAAGGTCGGAGAAAATTATTCCCCCGACACCGGGATATTATTAAATATACATGATTTTTTTTAGAAACAAATCTCACCTGTAAAAACACATTTGTATAGTTTTAAAAGGATACTTTTTTACTTTAAAAGAATTACAGATTAAATTCGATCGGTGTTTACATTTATTTAATAAATATCAAGAGTGAATAATTTATTAAGCGTACTTTTTACCGTAATTCTAAATCTCACCGAGCGAACGTTCTTATTTAAATAATTTCAAAAGGATCCGATAAAAAGTTAACAGAAACAACTCAGCAAAATATTTTTCAAAATACTTCTTTTGCGCTCTGTCACGAATTTGATAACGTTTTAAAGCTCGTATCCCCACGAAAAATTAAATCATATTGTGTCGAGACTACACCGGCTCTGGCGCCTATTTCCCCACAATTTCTCTCTTCTTTTTTCTGAATTACATACTGTGAGCTCCCTTGGCGAATTCCCGGATTTCTTTCTCCCGTTGCGTGATAAATAACGCCTGTGGTTTTTCTTTACAGTCTACTTTTTTATGTTACTCATTTATTTTATTTTTCTCTCGCTTCACATTCCCTTTCAGTTCGATCATTTCGTAGCAAATTTTAACACATCGTGATATTTCAATCCGCCTAATACTTTATATTATTCATTTTTAATAACTTAACAGAGGCCTTGATAGCCACATTTCAACAATGTATAAACGCTTTATGACATTTTTAAGCGTCATTTAATAAAATCAGTCTGGTATAAGAGTAGCAACTCCAAATTTTGAACTACATTTATGTTCTTCGGTGTAACAAGAGATGTTGGACTGTTCTTTCGACACAGCCAGCTCCCTTTTAAATGTCTCAATCAACCTTCTGGCTTATTGACCGGAGTTATCTACTAAAAGGATTTTATTACTTATTTCTCCGTCGGTACGACGTTCATTCTTCAAAGGGTTTATTAAACGGCCGCGCCAGTTCATTTTCCGCGACTTTAGTTCGTTCATTTATTACTACCATTTGTAACTCGAAATGAGTTGTATTTATCTCATTTAAAAGTATCGTTTAGTATGCTAAAGTTATGTTCGTTCTAATTATTATTACTTAGTTCGTATTTAGATAATTCTTATCTTATCGTTTTATTTGACGGTGTTGTAGCACTGTGCGTAGAGGGTTTTTAACCCTGACTACGGCGCGATACGCAATGCTAAAAGCAAATAATGCCAACTGCTTCACCGAATTTGTTTGTTACCGTTTTATAGACATAAAAGTAGACGGTGAATATTCAAACCGCTTCAGACTGGCAAATGATATAGTGCTGTTTGGTACAAAAGCAGAAGAATTACAAACGATAATTGCCGAACTGAATGCATGGCTAAGTAAGACAAGATTGAAAACAAACCTACAGAAAATCGAAACAATGACAAATGCAAAAGGTAATATCGAATAAGAAATGGAAATACGAGTCGTTGACCATTGTGTACACGTGATTCGTAATGTTCTAACAAACAAGAAGATGATAACGTAGCCTCGAGGTAGCAAGAGTCTAGAGGGGGTGGTATTCGGTAAATTAAACAAAATAAAGAGATGATAAGTAATCTGAAAAGCAAAGTCTAAAATTAGTGTGCTTCGCGCTGGTCCCTTTGCGTTTCCACAAAAAAGAAAGGTAACTAAAGTAGCCCCAGAAAAAATAATATTAAACATAAACCTTAGGGAGCGCAAACCGAAAACGTGAATATCAATCAAGAATACACGATATAGCATAGTGTGGAACAAGGTTCAAAAGACTTTGAGTTGATCCTCAAAAAAATACCACAGACGGGAAAGAGAATAGATCCGAAGTTTTAAATAAAAATCGAATCGGAGCAAACAAATATAGAAGACTGAGGTGTATCCTAGATCTAAAACTGAATATAATTTATTCATGTTTTGTTTTGGGCATGTCAACTAGGGGGACCTGTATTTACAAGGAGACCGTGCAGCCTTGGGAAACGAATTTCAATAATCTTTGGTTTAGTAGTAGTATACCGTACGAGTATATACTATGTGTAAAATATTAAGGTGCAATAATACTGAAATATATTCGAGAAAAAAAAAGGAATTTAAAATTTCTCCACACTCTATGTATAGGTTATATTATATAAATTATAGAACATTTTGCTTGAAATTGCGGTGATCTAAATGGTCACTTTCGTGAAGCGTACAACGTGGGTTCAAATCTAGTGTGCGCGTTTATTTCTTTATTTATTCTCTTCTTTTATATAAATACTTACAATTTCAATTCCTTTATTAGAAAAGTAAATAAATTATTTGCTTATTTACTCATTTATTTATTTTTTTAATTACTTATTGTTTTTTCAATGATTTTTTATTATAAATTTCATTCTACTATTCCACGTCTAATATTTTTATAATTTTACTTTTTATTAAAGTTGTTGCCAGTGGCGGTTCGTATATATTGCAGCACCCTTAAAGAAGGATGAAAATTATTTTTAACAATAATAATATTGCAAGCAAGCTATGTTCAGTTAAAAAGGAGATCTGTTTAATATTTTTCAGGTAAATAATAATTTAAGACAGCTGCGATTCATATTCTCTTTTCTCTGTTTGAACTGAATTAATTGTAGTGATTTTAAACCGCATGCTAACTTACACAAAACGTTTTAAATACACCAAAAAACGTTGGCTCAGTAGCACTACCAAAATAAACAGCGCATAAAAGAACGAAAACATCGTGTTCGGTGCGCTCGAAGAATTTTAAGAACTCGATCAATTTAGAGTTCTATATGGAACTACGATATTGACAGTGCCATTTATGCATGAATGTCGTTAGAAGTAGCAGAAAAAGCGATCGTTCGTCGTCCAGCTAATGCTAAAAGACATTGCGTTCGGTTGATTTCGGTTATGCTAGCCAACATTGCTCCTTCGGCACTGCTCCTTCGGCAGTGTTAGGCATCAGTGTTTATCTTAATCGTCTGTTCATCGCAGGCATTGCTAAAATAGTAGTGCCGTTTACCATGGGGGTCGCTAGCGGCGGCAGGGGACATCTGCCCCCCTGGGCCTTGAAACTTTTTAATCAGCTGGCCAAGATGAGTATTCATAGGCGCGTAATCATGGACAATTTGGAAGACTTTTATAATAAAATAGTAGAACAATTTGCCAGAAACCCACGAAAATTATGTTTTAATTAAGATTTTATTCTTGTTTAATAAAATATTGAGCCTTTACAACTTATAAATTTTATTTTTTCTATAACTCATATCCTCTTTCTACCATCTTGCCCTCTCCCCGAATCTGACAACTAATCCCCCCCCTGGCTCATTGGCTGGCGATGTCCTTGCCGTTTACTACTGCTTTTCTGTTTCTTCTCTTTAATTTATAACTTCTTGATTAACATGGAACAATTGAATACTATCTCCTTGTCGTGAATTTTGCATACAGCAACATTCGAAATAATCATTGAATGATTTATATCTGCGGCTTATCTGTTAATTCAATTATCGGTTGTTAAACTTTTTTCTGGTAAACATATTGTGTTCGAAGTTCGTTATGTCTTTTCAATGTCCAAATTATTTCATCGGTATTTCTTAAAAGTAACAAAATAATCGCACGTTATTTTAATATAAGAACATTTTAATCGTGTATTTTCAGCAAAAATAACATTTTCAAGATTCGCTATTTATTAGTATTTGCTTTGTTTTAAATTTGTATAGAACTAAAATTGAAAATATTATCTTTTTGTTTAACTAATTTGACTGACAATATTTCTTTTAAAAAAATAATGTTTTTTTTTTTTTATGGGCTCGGTGTCAACACTAACCCAACTACATGGACTTAGATCACCTACTCGGATTCTGAGACGATCGGAGATAGAGAGTATTAAGGAAAGAAGGAGGGCAATAACGGCTAGCGATGGGAAGGAAAGGATAAAGGAAGCATTAAAAAGAGTAGGAAGATCCAACGCCAAGAGTTCGGCGTATAGATGAGAGCACTCAGGAAAAAGAGCAGGGCATTCAAAAAGGATATGGTTAGAGTCGCATAAAAAGGGAGGATCAGTAGAGTAGAGAGATCAAAAGGGAGAAGGTGAAAGAGAAAAAGAAAAACGAGAAAAGGGAAGGAGGGGATGACCAAGTCTCAGTCTGATTAAGGAAACAATAGAGATGTGTTTAATATAGTTTTTACTTTTTTGTTTTAAATAACCATGAATTTAACTGTTAAATATATAAAAAATTCGAATTTTTTATTACTATATGAAAAAATAGAAATAAAAACGAAGGGTTGTCCTAGTCCAGATGTTGTAAGTGAAAATAAAAAATACATTCAATCCGAATGGTATAATAAAATTAAATGGCTCTGCGAATGTGAAAGTACGAACGCGTTATTCCGTTTTCCTTGTTTACTTTTTGGCGATGGTACTACATGCACTCAGAATGGCTTTAAAAACACAAAATAAAAGAAAAGAAATGCAAAAAACACAAAAAATCACAAAAACATATGGAAAATATGTTTTATTTTTCACTTTTCGGGGTACATTTCCGAACAACTCGATGAGGGTTATTGCATACTGAATGTTATTCGTGATCAAATAATATCAGAAATTAATGAAACATCATAATTTGCTGATGGTACAATAGATATTTTCTAACATGTACAAACAGTAATGGTTTTCCATTATGATTATCACAGGGCAGTTTACAAACGATTTTGGGAATTTTTCCACTTCAGAAAATACAAATGCAAATAGCTTATTCAACTGTACAATTAACGAAATAAAAAAAATGATACAAATAAATTAATAGCTCAAACATATGATAGAGCTCATGTTATGAAAGGTGACATCGAGGTGTCCAGTACAAAATACAGCAGTTATATCAAAAAGGTTTATTATATTCACTGCCATGCACATCAGCTGAATCTTGTAACGAAACATACAACATTATCAATTAAATCAGTAAGATTATTTTTTGCAAATTTGACTGGAATAGCAACGTTCTTTTCCAAATCTCCACACAAATTAGCAATATTAGATAAATATTATCAGGTAAATATATTCCAAGCATATCAAATACACGTTGGAATCTTAAAAGGGTAGACTGGTTAATATCGTTTCCGAAACGAAAACTGTCTCATTGAATGTTTTAAAAAATTGCAGTCTTCTTCAACGAATGATAAAATAATTCAAGCATCTTCAGGATTCTTAAGGTTATTAAAAAACGGTACATTTAATTTCTGGCTGGAAATTTTTCAAAAATTGATGCCTCATGTAGAAATATTGTATAACCAAACGCAATCACGTAATATTGATGCTATTTTAATTCAAAAAGGATTGGGCAAATTTTATGATGCAATTTCGAAAATACGTAATGCAGAGAATTTGGAATTTAGTAGTTATAAAAATAATATGGATTTAAAAGAAGTTTGCGACCACATTTTTACAGAATCAAAAGATAGGTTTACGTATACTAAACATTTAATAGCAGCAACATTGTTCTATAAAGAAAATTTTGAAACAAACTGCAATGGTCATTACAGCACATGGGCCAGGGTAAAAATATGTTTCATATTAGTTTTATTTGCTTTCCCCCAAGCTATTGTTGCATAATTCAAATGTGATTGGCATAGTGCATTGTATATTTTTTGGATGATACATACTTTTTTTTAGTTTATATAACAGCAGGATTGTTTTCCGAATCTTTATGCTTAGGTCATTTACATGGTCCTTCCAATTAAGGTGATTATCTACTTTTACTCCCAAATATTTATAATTGTTTACAGTTTCAATAATGTTGCACTGGTGGGTGTTAATATTTTCTGTATGTATGCAATTTGAAGTGTGACATTTTATATTAATTTTGTATGGCGGATAGTGGTTACTTGATTTGATCCATAATAATTTGACTTTTTCTGCATTTATTCGGAGGCCTTTGTCGTGTAACCATAAATTCAGGTTGTTTAAATCGTTTTGAAGTTGCCTCTTCGCATTAGCGATGTTTTTGTCTGCAGTTACCAATGCGATATCATCTGCGTATTTTGATAGGTTGATGAATAAGGCTAAACAATGCTTCCGTGAAGCTAAGTTGGCGTATATGACATCGGAGAAATCGCTTAATTACAACTTCCTACTATACGGGAAGTTTTACTAAATCATACCATACACTCTCAGCAGCAGTAAGTCACAAGCGCGGCTATATATCCGAGCAGCTCCTGATATGGCCCGTTCGATCAGTCTTCTGCTGCACATAAAAAATACACGTCAATTTTCAGATGCTCAACAATATTTTAACTGAGCGGAATAGTGAGCTGATCACAAAAAGAAATAACAAGTAACCCGTAGATAATAATTAAATGAAATTGAATTACACAACTTTTGATTCGGAAATTATATAAATATTTAAATTTGAGAACCAAAACACCGACACGTTTCGGGAACACAGTCCCATATAATCATAGTATTTTACCCAATACCATGACTATATGGGACTCTGTTCCCGAAACATGTCGGTGTTTTGGTTCTCAAATTTAAATATTTATATAATTTCCGAATCAAAAGTTGTGTAATTCAATTTCATTTAATTTGAATTTTCGAAAAAAGAAAAGAAATGATTTAAAATCTTATGACCATACGTACTATTGAGGATAGATATTCATTCACCGATCCAGTAAGCCGAAAGATTTCTTCATAGTAGAGTATCAATGTGCTGATACGTCAATAAAATTATACGGCGTTTCTTTTCTTTTATCATTAAACGTAATTGACCGATATCACCTACAGGTGAATATGCTTTGCAAGGAACATCTAAATTATTTCAGCAATACTACTTTGATCGCGAATTCAAAAGTGTGTTCGGCCACATCTGAGCGCGTTTACCATGAAGTACATCCAAGATTTCGGTTGACCCGGTTCACTTGCAATATATGAAATAAATGAAAAGCTGTCCTTCGGGCATCGTCGTCAAATGAAAATAGTGCAATGTCAGCGTTGGTGGAAATTTTCCGTAAAAAGTTTCTAAACGTTACTATAGAGACGAGAACAGCGCGATTAGGATGTTTATTTAAGCAGCCTATTGTACTCGTTTTCATTGTGTCAAACACCGTACGCTCAACCGGACTGGAATCGGCCTGTGATAACGAAACAAGGACGGCTAAAACGCAATACTGTTCCTGAATGCTGTGGCACGTTCTCAATATATTATCAGAAGTATTCAGCGGGCGTTTTTTTAACAGCCGGAGATGCTATATTTTTTTAATATTTATTTCGTGGACTTCTTCAGACGGAAGGTAACTTGACCCGGAACGAACGTGAAATATTATACAAGCTATTTATCGTTATTAGTTTTTTCCCCTACACTAGCCTTTTCAAAGGTGTTCCCCTTTCAGTTGGTCTTTTTCAAGGCTAACAGCTAAACGTTTTCGTTCCGGTTTAGATCGTTCCCACAAGTCTAGTTCTGTATAGAATATTTTTTAAATTATGTTCGTTCCAAACAGAGCCAACTTTTTTCCGCGCTACTGTCAGCGGAGTCTTTCAGATGCATCGTTAGCACGATCCGCATGCGATTAATTCGCAGTATTCGAAGCAGACACTTGTTTATTATTACACTTATCCTTTACTATATTCTCATTGTTACGTTTACCATTACAATTACATTGTAATTGTTACAGCGCCGTATTTAAGCGAGGTCCAGCACTCAAATTAATACAAAATCCTTCAAACACTAATTAGAAGAGGAGAGTTTCTCGATAGATTACTTTCAAAAATGTCATTATCTCCATTAGAGTTATTTTAAAAATATACCTTCTCAGATTATTCAATCGAAAATTATTTGAGCAAATGAAAGCCCTAGAAAACAAAATTAATTTATTGACACAACTATTTTGTACGGTTTATAGTCGAGAAATTGTATTTCAGAGCCTCGTATAGGTACGGAACATTTCAGGTGCAATGATAATAACTTCAGAAGGAAAAAAAGTGTGCTATGATTAATCTTTAAGTAAGGTTTAGAATTTAGTTTACTTAAAATGTTTCCTATTTAACCAGACTCAGAGGAATGCGAAATATGTTGCACGTTCAAATTCGAAAGTCTAGAAAGAAAACGATAAGTGTATAAGTTGGAGCATCATTGTGATAAGCAAGGCGATGTGTATTTTTTTAGAAAAAATAAATAAGCAAATAAAAAAAAACCCCAGTAGTAATTCGATGTTCGATTTTAAACTCGTTTTTCGTACTGATGCATGAATTTAAATTTTATACACAAAATTAAATGGTCATAAAACACAATTAACTTTTTTAGATTTAAAATTCTGCGTTTTGGATAAAAATTTAATTTACATATCTAAAAAAAGCAATGTCCTGCAAATTTTAACAATGGCTTTGTGTAAGCTTTCACAGCTCACCCATTGTTGATGATTATTTAAGAAAATTTTTCAAATCCATTCTTTCTGGATTATGTGTATGTAAAGTTTATATCAGTTCAACATTTTATATGTATACGCCAGTGGCGAATCATGATTTTTCCGTTTCGCACTTCTCTGAGGCAAAAGAGACGTTGAAATTAAATTAATTCGACATAAAATTGTATATACTACCGCATAAACAAAGGCAAATTAAGAAACTGTTTTGTTTTTTCTTTCTATTTAAAAGAATAAAAAAATAAATCGATTTAATTGATACTCTTAAATTTATATAAAACAAATCTATTATAATTAATTTACACGAACAATAAAAATGAATAACGCAACAGAATGGAGATTATTAAATAACAAAAATTTATAAAATCAAATATGTACAGCTTCTCACCTTGTAATGACAAAAAAACTGAAAAAAAAAACATTATTTAGAAGAGGATTAAATCACACTAAGAGATCTACGAGGGTCATCCGGAAAGTAGTGCCCGTTTTGGAATATGAAGAAAAGTAGTACACATTAACAAATATTAACGTTTTATTTGTAAAAAACATTGCTTAAACTACTTCTCTATATAGTCACCTTGCAAATTTAAACTTTTGTCGTGACGTGTGACGAGTTTTTGTATCTTAACTTCATATTCCTCCGCCACCAGTGGAATAAGATACGTAGTCACAGCTTTTTTCAGTTTTTCATTACTTTCAAATTCCTTTCCCGCTAAAAAGTCCTTGAGTTTTGTAATCTGAATGAGCCAATTCTGGACTATAGAGTGGATGGTTGAAAGTTTCCCGTTTGAATTGCTGCACAAGTTGTTGTGTTATCCAAGCCGTATGATACCGGGCATTGTCGTGGTGGAGAATGACATCACTAGACAACAAACCTCGCCGTCGATTTTGAATAGCCCGCCATAATTTCTTCAATGTCGCGTAATATGCGTAGACATTGATAGTGGCTCCGCGGATCATGAAGTCAATGAGCAGTACACCTCGCCTATCCCAGAAAATGGTTGCCATGACATTTCGGGCAGACATTACCGTTTTGAATTTTTCGGATTTTTTTGGTGAATGAGTATGATGCCACTCCATTGATTGTCTTTTACTCTCAGGTGTTGCGTAAGAAATCCGTGTTTCGTCGCCAGTGACTATGCGAGTCACGAAAAAGTCACAAGAGAATAACGTTCCAAGAAGGTCAATTCTGCAGCCATACACATGGTTTTGTGTTCGTCAGTAAGCATGCTAGCAACCCACCTCGCACAAATTTTCGAATAATGCAGCTGGTCTTTAATGAAGAACAGTTGTTCGTGAAACATTACGGAAATATTCACAGCGATCACATCAATTGAAACGTGCCGATCGTTCTTCGCGAATTCGTTCACTGAACTCGGAAGTTTGTCCGTAATGAGTGACGGCTGTCCTAAACGCTCGTCATCATGGGTGTTCTCTCTTCCCAAATTGAAGTTACGACCAGCTCCGAACAGACAACTCATCCATAACGCTGTCTCCATACACCTCCCTCAATTTGAAGAGACGAGTCTTGTAGGTAAACATTACGTTACAGCAGTGAAGTGAGTGTTCGGATTTTTCGAAAGTGTCAGACTACTTAAAATGCTACATGTAAGGCGCAGCACCGTTATTCAACTGGAACAGTATTATTTTATTAGTTTGCTCTAGCATTTATGTTTCCCATTCCACTCGCTGCTCATATATTAAAATATCAATGCATCCTAGACCTTTCAAATCATCAACTGCGCATCTTCCTTCGCGGTAGAGAAACATATGCGCATATATATTTATGTCGTGGTTTGTTTTGATATTTTTATATAATTCGATTTGAGTTGTCGAAAAAAAGATTAATAAAAAATAAAAAGTAGTCAAATTAAATTAAATTAAGATAAAATTAATATAAGAATTAAAAATTAGATGGAAAATAAATTTTGTATAGTGGAGTGGAACTGCAGAGGCATATATTCGAGTCAAGAGGAATTAATGCAACTATTAAAGAACCATGATGTTAAAATCTGTGGGCTATGTGAGACATGGTTATCAAGTAATCAAAAATTTCACATGAAACCATACAATGTTGTACGATTTGACAGACAATCGTGAAGAGATGGAGGATTGGTCTTGTTAATTCACCAATCAGTGCAATATAAAATTAAAGACAAAAATACAGTACAATCAACGAAAATACCACAATATATTGTGATAGAAATTAAGTACAAAAATGTCCATTTAGACATTATGCTAGTTTATGCTCCTCCGGGACACAGAACAAATAACTCAGAATGGGAAAAGGTGATGACAAACTTAACAAAACCCTTCGTTATTATTGGCGACTTCAATGCCTTGCATACCTCATGGGGGGGCAGCAGAGGATAATATTGAAGGTAAAAGTTTGGAGCACACAATAAACAAATTGCAATTATATATAGGTAACACTGATCAGCCAACACGTATATCCTCCTTTGGTAGAGGAAATAACAATTTAGATCTAATAATGGTATCTGCTGTATTGGCTACACAGATAGAATGTAGGGTCCTGTCAGAACCTATGAGGAGCGATCAGCTCCTAGTCTTGACTAAAAAATTAATGATAATGGAAATAAAAGAAAAAAGGAGAATGGTGTGCACTGGACTCCTAATAATCTAGAAATAGATTGGGATAAATATGTACAGGTTATATCCGATAAAATAAGTAATATAGACGAAGATGAGTTTGTGGCCATGCCCCCCGTACAGAAATATGAAGTACTAGGCTTGGCAATGCAGGACGCCCTGGACAATAGAAAAACAATAATATAAAAAATTGTACAACTTCCAACCAAAAATGCACAAAAACTTGGTGGAATACAGAATGTAATGAAGGTCAGCTCTGCGTATATTCAACAGAGAACCTTCTATGAAAAACTATATAAAATATAAAAAAAAACAGGCACAAACAAAAAAAGCCTTAAAGGAGATAAAAAAAAATACTGTAGCCAGATTGGGCCTAGGATTAGTCTGCGGGAGATATGGCAACGAATTAAATGGTTTAAAAACCCGTCTATTAATACGAAATATATTAAATCACGAATTGGATAAATAAATTTATAGAGAGATTTGAGAGTCCAGTGGACACCACAAACCTATCACTAATATTAGATAATATTACCGAGAGAGATAATGAGATATTAAATAGAGATATTACGATGCAAGAACTAAATGGCAGTTTGGAACATAACAAAAATACAAGTGTAGGTATGGATGGAATTCCATACGGGGCAGTAAAGAAATTACATACAGAAGGGAGAAAATATTTATTAAATTTTTATAATACGGCCTTGAACTCAGGATTTGTTCCTGAACAATGGAAGAAACATTATATTTGTCCAATCATTAAACCGACAAAAGATCCACACATAAGTGACTCTTACAGGCCTATTTGTTTGCTCTCCTGTATAGGAAAAACGCTGGAGAAGATTGTAAAGGAGAGGATAGAGTGTTGGCTGATCAAAAACAACAAATTTCCAAAAATTCAGTTTGGATTTTGGAAAGGTTCAGGTACCAGAGAAGCTTTGACCGTATTCTCTTTAGATATTTACAATAATCTATCCAAAAATTGGTACACGATTGCAGTGTTTCTAGATATAACGGCGGCATATGATAATATAAATTTAATTCAGCTAATTAAGCAATTAAAAAGAATACATATTCCAGACAAAACAATACGTTGGATATATAACTATTATAACGGTAGAACGATGACAGTTCGATACAGGAAAAGAAATTATGGATTAGCAATGACCGGAAAAGGTATACCACAGAGCAGTATACTTAGCCCCCTATTATTTATTATATACACACAGGAACTAGAGAAGATACAAAATAAGCAAATACGCCTGGTGCAGTATGCTGATGATTTGGTAATTTATGCCTCTGCAGCAACACTAAACACCGCCATAGATAGAGCACAAAAAGCAGTAAGAGAAATAGTAAAAAAACTAAAAAAAAATCAAATCTAGAAATTAATATAGAAGAAACGAGTAGATTAGTGTTTACAAGAAGACACAATTTAATGTCCCCGCGGATACAAATTGAAAACAAAACAATACATTTCTGTACGCCACACAAATATCTTGGGGTTATATTCGATACTAAAATGAGTTGGTACTATGAAGTAAATAACATTTTGAAGAAATGTGAGAAAGGAATAAATTTAATTAGAGCAATTGCGGAGAGTAAATGGGATGCAGACCCAGAGTCGGTGAGCATGATATACAAATCAATAATGAGAGCACACATAGACTGTGTAGCCCCGTTTACAAATTTTAGTCAAAGCAAAATGAAAAAGTTGCAGACGATTTTAAACAAGGCATTGAGAATGTGTATAGGAGTTATGCCGTCTTCTCCTACACACTGCGTTTTAGCGGAAGTAGCAGAAATACCACTGGATTTGCGTGTGCAATTTGTGTCAGGTAAGTTTTACATTAAAATTAGAGAACAAAGACACCATGAGATTAACAAACAGATTCTTCGTTTAAATAATATGTTACATAATAAGTACTGGAGGAATAAGAAGGTTTGTCCTATAATCACAAGTTTTAAAAGAATGTCACATCTAAATATCATTTCGAATATTAAACATGAGCTGGGAAGAGCGTTGGATACCCCTTTCAATAGACATCGAGGATAATAAATTTTATACAATAAATGGTCAAATAAATAATATGCAATTTAAAGAAATGTTAAGAAATTATTTAGATTACGTATACTTATACACTGATGGACCAGTGGGCAGTACAAGAGACATATATTCGGCCGGTTTTTATTACAGTAACCTACAGATTAACAGGGTTTATCGGCTCACATACGCTGGGACCTCGTTTATGATGGAACTCTATGCAACATTCCTGGCACTGGAATTTCTGAGAAACCGACATAATAAGAAAATTCTACTACTATCAGATTCGCAGGCCAGCTTAGCTAAATTAAAAAATACAAATCCGAATAAAGCGTATAATATTGAAATAAAGATTAGAAAACTGGTAATGAGACTATACAAACAAAGCAACATAGTCAAATTTAAATGGATTCCTGCACACAGAGGAATCGAAGGAAATGAAATAATAGACAATTTATGTAAAAGGGGAGAATATAAAAATAGGCAAATTAAGTTAAACTGGGAGTAATTCGTTCCTTATATACGAGATGATATAGTTAGAAGATGGAACGCAGAGTATAAAAACAAGAATGAAATAAAAGGGAAAATATATTACGCTATTAAGAGCAAAATAGAGAAGGATCCATGGTTTAAGGGAAAAGGTTCAGATCGAGAATACATCTGCGCAATATGTCGTATAAGATTAGGCCATCATCGGATTACACATTACAATAATTAGGAATAACAAATAACAACAACTGTAATGAATGCGGATTAGAGGGGTCAATCGAACATGTGGTCAGGCAATGTGAGAAATATAAAAAGGAAAGGGAGAAACTGACGAAAAAAATTTTTAAAAAATATTACACATTACCGATATCTCTATACCAAATGGTAAAGGAGCCATTGCCCTTAGAATGTAAGGCGTTATATATTTTTTTAAAAACTGCTAATGTAAAAATATAAGAAGGAAATAGTCAGGTATTTAGATCTGAGTATAGACTGGCCCAAAGGCGAAAGCTGGGCCAAAAAAAAAAAAAAAACAAATTATCCAACATCGCTAAATAATCGCTACTTGGTTTCACATCGACTATAAACGTACACACATTTTAATGTTATTTTTCTGAAAGCCGTGTGTACTGGAGTTTCAACAAAATATATTCTAATCGTAATTCTGAAAGATTAAATTGTTTATTAATTACTAATATTTTTTCATCGAAAGGATCATCATCCACATTATTTGATGGTTAAGTCTGGTGTAATTTTGTAAATTTTGAAATTTAAAAAAGTGCAAAAGATCTGCTAAAAAGCCTAAGAAGTCGCAGTCGTTCGCTTACATTACTGTAAGAAACTGTTTAAACAGTCTCTGTTCCAGCTGGCCATTGTCCGATGAAAACTATAGAATGAACTTTACAATAGTAAAAAACGCGAATTATTAGAATCAATGATTTTTATACGTCACAAATTCATTTTACACGTGCATTGTGTTTATGAACAACCTTTTTTTTCGCTCATCATTTCCGGCGATAAGCTTTTAGCCAAAAAAGGTTTTGCGATTATTTAATTATTTAATTTCGTGAACTAATTAACAAACAGCATACAGATACAATAGTGTTAAATTCCGCTCGCAAAAAAAAAAAAAAGTTCCGAACATCTACCGACAGTTTCGGATTTATAATTTGTCCCGGTTTTCATTTGAATTAGAAAAAAAAAAAAAAAAAACAAAAATCCAGACAAATTTCTCGTGTTCTATAATTTATATTACAAGTTTTTAAAAGCAGATATGTGTGCTGGCTTGTCAAAAATTATATCAGTAACTTTATACCGAGTTTAAATAAGATTATGCTGATATTTTTATGTTATGCAGGGGGAAAAAAACACATAAGACGATGCAATAAATCCATTAGCGCAGCAGAAGGAAATATCTTGCTTAAGTGAAGAGGAATTTTTTGTACAGACTATGTGCGAGTCCACACAAAAATTCATAATGTTTTTCTCGCGAGGAGAGGAAAAAACCAGCGGGTTTTACCCGAGGATTCGGAGTTGGCTCGGAAAAATTAACGATAAATAGATTATCGCGAGGCAACATGCGATTCGTGGTCTATAATTAAGCACACGAAGATTTGCAAACAAATTTAAATGTAATACGTGCTCGGCGGTTTTTTCTGGCATTTTTTCGAATTTTCGAATAACGTTTCACCTACGTTATCCCCAGTTATTTGTTTGAAGGGAATCGCTACTAAATCAATCAGATATAGAGAACTTAACGGTCCACGACTTTGCCGGAGAGTTCAGGCGACTCTATTAAATCGTCGCTTGCGGACTTCCTTTTGCTAACGGCTGGGGAAATTAAGAATAGTACATGGGTTGACTGCGGCGACCGAACTCTGGACATTTGAAATCTCCCACGAGACACACCCTCCACAACTTGTTCTGCGAAAGTCATTGCGCAGCAATTTCACTACGGCGTATACGAATTTAGTAAAATTACCATTAAATTTTCACTTTTCGTAATTTAGCTTTTGCTCACGTCGCACGTGTGTTGTTTCCGAGAAATGCTGATCAACTGACCAGCTGCTAAAGTAAAAATGTGGAATGAGACCGAATTTTAGTAATGGACTTTTAAAAACGCTCGCGCGATGCGGACACAAAAGCCGAATTACGGAAAACGAAAATCCGACGCTAATTTTACCGGTTGCAATTCGTATAATTCGCCGCTGTTGCGAGCGAAATTTCGACAACTGCTGGAACAAGTTGAAGGGTGCTGCTTCGGAAGATGTTTTTCGTAATTAAGTGTGTCGAAGCGAGCGGTTGTCCTACATAATAATATCGATGGCGCTGCTAGTCCGAGGTACACATTAAATGTATCCAAGCGAAAAGATATCAGCTCACTCGGATTCAAACTTGTTTAACAACTGTGTTGCTACTGAAGGTGGTATAAAGACCAGGAAAAAAGTCAGATACCTTTCTGCGGAATAAACGAATTCGAATTCTCGGGAATTTATTTCGGGGCATTTTTTTTTTCTTTTGGTAATTGAAAAGACAATAAGGAAAGCTCGACTTAGGAATTATTACGTTGTCATTCGTTTGACAGGTTGTCTTACATTCGGACTGGTGGTATTTTTGCGCAAACTTTTATCTTCTCCAAATGAACAGAGAGCGGCATGAGCCGTTCGTCTGTAGCTGTAAAAATAATAATTCCAAATAACAGGTTCGTGTTTCCCCAAGTTGACGTCATTACACAAAAAAATAATTCAATTCAGTTCGCGAACGAAAAGAATTATTTTCATATTTTAATGAAACGAATTTAACCGCAGCTTCAGCGTTCGCAACAGTCCCCGTTCTGCTATATATGTAGTATAAATATCCGCGAGGTTCCGTTTCAGAGAAATTGTTTATTCGCGGCATCTTGAAATTTCTTTAGGGCTAAACTTTTTCACTGTTTATTTCTTAAACAGAGGCAGATTTGACAAGCGCTAAAACTGAAGATAGCTTTAAGGTTTTTTTAAAGTTGTTTTTCTTTTGTTTGTGTGTGTGTTTTTTTATGGTGTATTATTAAAACAGTCAGAATACAGGTCGTCGATCAAATTTCCCCTTTATAAAAGAACATTTAGGCTGTACTTTTCGACATGAACTACGCAGATTTAAATAGGACGGGGTTAATTTGGGGATCGAGTTAGCTGTTAAACGTCAAAACTTATTCTTTGAAAAATCTGAATTAGTTCGATTTTTCCTTTCGTCCCCCCTTCCCCCACCCCCGCGGGATATGATGCTTTTTGGCCAACAGAAGGATTGCTTAAAAAAGCTTGAATATTGCATGTAGTTGAGAAGATTTCTATTTATTTTTTTATTTTTTTATTGTTCGTCAGAGATAAAAAATTAGGCTAAGAATTGAAACTTGCATTCTCTTAAGGATGGGAAATGATAGTAATTTGAGGGTGGAAATGAATGAAGCAGAAGAAAATGAAAAGTTTAAAAGAAAACAGCGATAAGGAAAGTAGAGGTCGAATTTTATTAAGGTAAAGTAAAAAAAAAAGTGTTCATCATCCGATAGTGCAGAATATACTTGAATAGACCGCGGCGACCACAGAGTGGGAATATGATTGAAAAGCGTGAAAACGGTGCGGGAAAGAGGCTGCGATTAAATCGCGAAGAAGGCGACAGGTGGCCGAAATCGCGTGGCATTTTAAAGAAGGGAAGTACGGAATAGATACGGATAGACCGGCAAATAAAGAGAGCGATATTGTGAACAGAAAACGTACCTGAAAATCTACAATTAGAAGTGTGACAACTAGTGATGACCGAAAAACAGTTCTTTTCAAACAGTTGTTCGTAGTTTAAAGAACAGTTCTATTTTAGCTACTGACTCCCGATTCTGTAATAACTGTTTCTTAAACAGCTCTCTGATCAGTATGTCAGCTCTAGTGTAATACTGTAGTTCTCATCCCGCTGTTTTTCAGCTCTCATTGATTAAAAATAAATAAGCAGTACTGCAATTTACAATAACATACGATCGCACCACAATTTATGTATGTGCCTAAAAGAGAATAGAAGCGTTATAACAGATATCTGCTTAAAACAGAGTCTGAACCAGCGTGCCTTGCCAGCTATTGCTAATAACGCTGTGGTGTCTGGTGTTAGGTCTCTCTCTTTTTTCTGTAGTAAATCAATTTTAAATAATTTAAAATTGAAATTTTTGCGTAACCATCGAAACGATCTGTTGATATAGCAATGAATAGAAAGGTCAAAGCGAAATATTGCCGTCAGACGCGGAGTTCTTACACGAAATGCGTAGATCGGCGAGTGAATTCCATTCGCACTACTACGACATCACCGGCAGTGACACGTCATTACGATGAATCATTGAGGTATGCGCGGTTCAATGCAACACTTTTCGCTTGTTCTACTACAACGAAAATCATTAATAAGCCGTCTAATATTTAAGTTAATTCACAGATGTTACACATTGTATATTTCAAAATAAACCTTGACTAGATTTGAATTGAAACAGAATGAACTGTGTCCTCCTTGTTCAACTTACTGCCATCACTCTATGCCGCGGTCTTTTGCTACTAATGGAAGCTGGGAACTGAGAACTGTTACAATTATTCGTAAACTATTCATGAAACCAGCTCCTTTTTAAAACCTGTAAACAGACCATCACTAGTAAGAACAATTGGAATGAATCCACTAAAGCTCGGTGAATCCGCGGAGAAAATCTCAACCTCAGTTGAGTGAAAACGGTCGTGGAGTATGCAAAAAAAATTATATATATATATATATATACGAGGGCGGTTCAAATATAAACCGGAATTTCGTCATAAAAATTTTTATTTTATAATTACAGTGCTCATCTTTTTTACAATTTTTCGAGATAACCCCCCTCGCACGCTACGCACTTTTTCCACCTCTCCAGCAATTTTTTTATTCCTTTTTCGTAAAAATCTCGCGGCTTGTCACATAGCCATTTGCGCACGAACGATTCCACCTCATCGTTGCTGTCGAAACGTTGTCCACCAAGTGCTTCTTTCAACGGGCCAAACAAATAATAATCACAAGGCGACAAATCTGGACTGTAAGGAGGATGTTCAAGTGTTTTCCAGCCCAATTCGGCCAATGTCTCCATCGTGAGCCGAGCGGTATGTGGCCTGGCGTTGTCTTGAAGCAGTATCGCACTACGGATCGGAATTTCGTGCCTTTTTGTTCGATAGGCCGGTTTGACTGTGTTTTTTAGGAGGTTACTGTAATACTGCGCCGTCACAGTACGTTGTTCAGTTAGGAAATCGACTGCGATCACTCCCTTCATGTCCCAAAACACGGTACACAACACCTTCCCAGCTGACTGTGTAACCTTCGCTTTGACTGGCGCTCCCTCTTTTTTCTTCCGCCACTCCATAGACGAGCGTTTACTCTCCGGCGTATAGTAGTGTACCCAAGTTTCATCCGTGGTGAATCATCGCCGCAATAAATTCTCTCCTTCCTCTTCATACCGCTGCAGGAGACGCGTACAAACTTCCCAACGAGTGAATTTCTGTTCAAAATTCAGAAGTCTTGGCACCCATCTGGCTGCAATTTTGCGATAACCTAGCCGATCATGAATTATTGTCTCAATACTACCTATGCTAATGCCCAATTTGTCGGTCATATCGCGTAGACGGACGCGTCGGTCAGCCAAAATGAGTTGTTCGCGATGGCTTTGACGTGTTCATCTGTAATGCTGGTTTTTGGGCGCCGCGCATGTGCTATGTTTGACACCACTTCACGTCCTTTTCGAAACGCGGAACACCACTCGTACACTTGAGTTTTGGAGAGACACTCATCGCCGAACTGTTCGCGTAATTTTCGGTAAATTTCCACGGATTTTACGTCGTCTTTGACTAAAAAACGAATAATGATGCGTTGCGCAACAGACGACACTGGTACTTCTTTTTCACTCATGGCTCTAACTACACTAAAAAGTGACGTTACGCCGTTCTAATTGCTCTACATAACAAACCGGTCTAACTGCCAGTGTAACCACTTTTTCCACAATAATTTTTTCACGCGTTTATTTAAAAATTCCGGTTTATATTTGAACTACTTTCGTATATATATATATATGTTATCAGGAAAAGGAAGCTTGCAGAACATTTTTGGAAAACTAGAAAGAAGAAACAGATAGAAATAGGGATTTGGCGGAGAAAATCAAGAGAGCACTTTTATTTTCACACCTGTTTTTCCTCAACTGCTCTGGCAGTCACGCCTAGTTCAGATTAGGTACCGCTCGGAGTGATGCGAGTTTGGAATGAAACGGTGCCTAGCTGCTGACTAGCCGAGCTGTTCGCGGGAAAATCGTGGAAACCACCCCGCTGAAAGAGTCGACGGTTCACATTTCCATTATGACCAATCTGGATAAAATTCAACCACTTGACTTTTTTCAGCAATAGGTGGAGTTTTTTTTCGCTTGGGTACTGTCGTTTATAATGAAAAAAGATCCGCATTAAGGACAGCAGCGGTGGATTAATCTTAGCAGTCCGGTAAGAGCTGAGAAAAATCTTCAGCGTCGTAAGCATTGTTATGCACTAGACAATATTTCATTATTTTCCGAGCCGTCACTTGAAGTTCTTTATTGCATTCCGAGCCGGTGGAAGTTTGTGATAAGCTCATTCAAAATTTAATATGAGACTTTAAAGGACAAAATAAAATCGCGCTATCGCACAGACGAGTGTATTTTAGTAGAAGGATGTTTTTTTTCGTTTTTAACTGAACGGCACAGGAGTTATCTCGTTAAGGGTTCTTCAGTTACGCTTTGGTTATGCTGGCAATACGTAAAATTATCTTCCATTTAAAAGGCGTATTGAATTAGTTGACCTTCGCTAAAAAATATAATGCCGCTATCGGCTTGCGTTACCCCTGAACTTTAAATCATTTTCGGCGCCAGTACATTTCTGAAAAGAAATGAAAAAGAAAAAAGGGTCGAGCGATCTTTATGAAAGCCAGTTTTTAGAAAACAGGAGCTAGAATTAGGGGAAAATTAACAAGTTTCAACAAAGAGTAATTACCGCTATACTGCGGTTCTACGCAAAAATGGTAAACTACGTTCGGTTTTTGTAAAATGTATTATGAAACGGAAGAGACATAGGCCCTGATTGAATCGGATGCTTAGCGACCATTTTGAATAAATAAGGTTAGTATTCTTATAGTAGTTAGCACACGCGTTGATGACAAAAGTTAATTTATTTTAAACATGCGCTGAAAAATTTCAATGGTTGTTGCTGACGTTTGTGATCGAAATAATGGCCAATAGAATCAAAGAAAAGCAAAAAGCACGTCTCAACTAATATTATGAGAAGAAAATGTTCCACGTGTAGAAACGTAAACCCGTAAGGCAACAAGCACGTCCCGTTAAAATCATCAAATGTCTTTTTGAAGAATGAAACAATTCTCTCATTTTATTAATATTCAAAAAGACAAAAGAACAGAAATGAAGTTGGCACCACAAACCATATAGATAGTCGATGATGAAGGTAATTTTATAATAGCGGAATGTCACATTTGAAAATGATAAATTAATGGGTGAAGAGTAGTGGAAGAGCAACTCGGAATTTTGTTTTAAATTTATTTCGTCTCGTTAAAAACGATCGGGGGGGGGGCATTTAGAACCTCGCGTAAGCAATGATCATTTTTCGTATTTTCAGTTTGTACATTCCACTCGAGGTAACATCACTGTCTTTATTTGAAATGAATTTCTGAAACACCCGTATAATATTAGACTGTGTTGTTTATGCGCAGATGCGAAATTCCCTCTTTTTGGAACAGTTCTTCTCGGTCGTCAACTTCAATGCCGACGAATTCAAAAAATAAAATGAAACAGATATTATCGTGTGCTCAGTCTTTATAGCTTGTGACTCTGGCTTCTCAAAACTCCTCCGGTATCAGCATTGTATCAAGAAAAAATACGGAGAAACCACTCAAGCTAAAGAAATAGCTATCTCACGGTGGCTCGGCCCGCCGTGTCCTCCCAACTATCAACCTCGCCTGGAAGCTCGCGTTATGGGTCGCGTAATAGACGCGAATAAATTCAAATTGTTAATAAAATAAAATATGTATATTCACGCACAATTAGACAAGGCCTAGTTACTCGGTGACTAGAGTAACAAAAAGCAGCTGATCGAGACAACGGCCAAAAAATAAAAATGTTAAAAAAAAATTCTCCGACGCGTATTAATTATTGTGAGGACGGACAATAAATTTAATCTGAAAGTTGATGCTAGTCCGCCGACCACGCAATCGATTCGACACAACGGCAACTCTACATATCCAAACGGATTCTAAACGGATTAATTACCGAACAACCGAAAGAGTCGCTAAAACCCCGGCAGTCGACCAGCTGTCCGTACTGCCCGACCAGTCGCACCGACACATCATTCATATCATACGCGTAATTTTGCCAAAATTACGTCGCTTTAATCGGGCGGTACGTCTAGCCTTTGTTAATTTACGATATATTTTAATTGTGTTGGTGCGGCATCGGAATAGGATTCCAACTTCCCAACCGTTCGAACCATTTAATCAACTACGTTACTCTTTACCCGGTTCGAATATTACTTTAGAAATATATATATATATATATACATATATACGAAATACTATACCGTGTGCAGATTTAAAAGAAATAAGATAACAATATGATGTTTTTCATTTCCCACAGCATAGTAAAACCAGAATTCCAAACGCAAAATCAGGATTTTATCTACGTTAATCAATAGTAGGCTATATTGAAAACATTTGTAATATACAAGAGAACCACCAAGACATTAGGTCTTTGAAAAAAACTTTAATTAGTTTTAAAAAAAACAAAAAACAAAAAGCATTTGCTGACTGGTCAAACCTATCGCGTCATTTCGATCTCTATATTGACTTTTAATTATTCTAAATTAGACGAAAAGCGCGGTTAACACCTCGTTCTAGCGCACGGTGTTTTTCTAACTGCAACGCTGCTTTTAACATCGACGGTCCCGACTGAAAATCACAATGATTAGTAAAACACCGTTTTAATTAGACAAAAAAAAAACGCAATAATTACTTGAAACTGGTAAAGCGGTTACGTCGAATAGTTGACACAGCAGCAGAAATAGCCAGAATACCATTAAACAGTATTTCAAAATCCAATTTGAAGTTGCCGTCGACATGATTAAAATTAACCTGTAACAAAAATTGAAATTAAAGAGAGTCTTTACATTCGAGAAAGTTTTTATTCGATTTTACCGCGAATAAATTTCAATAATTTCCGCGTATTATTCATTAAAAATTGGCAGAATTCTTAAACTAACGAAATTGAAAAACGAAACAAAAAAAAAACAAAAAACAACGAAAAATCGTCGGAAATAAATCGGAATTTTTTCGTATTTCTTTTTTGTTTGTTTTTAAGAGATTTTTTGAGGATCGTGAAATAACAAATAAAAACGATGTCAAATTTCATATTTTTTCTCATCTACCAAAGTGACGCACTACACACCGACGTTGGCTGTCCTTTCATTATTAACTTATCATCCGCGTACACAATTAATCGATTTGCACTCTCGCCCGAAAGTTCATCTTCTACTGCAATAATTACATTAACGCTTAATTTTCAGTTTCGATGTTGCTTTGAAGATTTTAATCGGTAAAATTGGTTAAATTGGAAGCCCTATGATTGCATTAGATAACAAAATATTAATACGCGACAGTTTAATGGAGCCGAGATATGGGCATTTGTCCTGAAAAATATGAGCAACAACTGAAACACGTTAACCCCATTAGCGGAATTTAAGATTTTACTTGAAATAGTCAATGCACCATCATATTCCACGGCGCCCAAGAAAAAACCTTCCTCCGATTGCTTAACTGAGGCAGTACAATGTGAATACAAAGCATTTTTCGATAAATCAGGAGCTAACGAAAATATGCTTGCCACTAATCTCGGCAGTTCACCACCTTGGCGTGTTCTAAACGATCATTGCCGCGTGGCAGTTTCTATAATGTTTAAACTTATTTTCAAATTTAGTACGCAGTAAACAGATTGTATTCGGTGTTACCAATCTGTATTATCTTTTCGCCTAACGTTATTACCAACATCAATTCTACCGATTACATATGCACGAAGAATGAAGAAAAAAGAGGAAGAATGAAAAATAAAAGTAAAAGCATCGGTTAATAATATCAACACGCGTCATAATGCCGTGCAGTCAAATTAAAAAAAAAAAAGAAAAACGGTTAGCACTATCATATATATTAGGGAGTCCCTTATTTACCAAAGTTATTAAGCGCATGCAGGTTCTACTAGTTCCGTTCATTTGCCCCTGCTAAAATGCGCGTACGTTAAATTTACGCCTATTTTGAACACGGCGAGCCGACATCCGTCGAAACACGTCCCCCTACGTGTTGTGCAGAAGACCAACGCAGCAGCAGTACTCAATTCGTCGCTTAATAAGCGCCTATTGTTTTAGTGGAACTTAAAATATGCTAAAAAAAGGCTTTCCTAGTCGGCCAGGTTAACCGTCAAATAACGGGTACAAAATTACCGTCTAGTCGACCAGTCTCGCATATTTATTTTATAATATTCGCGAAGTTAAACCGACAGTTGATGGAAGTACAAATCCTATAATTTACGAGTGTTTGGAAAAGGCAAAAGTACTTACGAAAGCGCTACCTGTATAATGAAACTTATCGATCTCTATTAGGTTTGGAGAGATCTTCAAAAATGTTTTGTATAGAAGTTCCGGGACGTTTTTAAAGGATTTTCAAAAATGAACTTGTATAATTTATTCCATATCCCATACGCAGATGCCCTTGAAAGAATGAAAATAGAGGAAAATTACTCTTACGGAAACAAAGAGAATCACGGCGTTAACTGGCAGAGAAGAAAGATTAAGACAAAAGAAATTAGAAGAAAATACGAAAAAGGACACACGCAAATATCTTCAAAGAATGCATCGACTTCTTCACACACGACTTACTGCCACTGTAAGAGCTCCATGACTAATCTGCTAGCTCTAACGAGAACTCGGAAGAAATTTTGCCTTCGACATTTCAGTTAACAACTGCTTCAAAAAGAGGAAAAACTCATTTTATTACGCTAAAGTTAGTTGCAGTTCAGACAGACACCGATTGAGTGCAAGAGAATCATGTTTAATTGAGCGGTGCTAGAAGCACTCGGTCTCAGTTGTGAGGTCACTTTTTAGTCTATTCAACGAATTCGTATAGAAATTAGGAAAAATATAGTAGAATCCATGAAACTGGATTTTTTCAGAATGCCATGTTCGTTACAGCTCATTTGGATGGGAAGTTGTTGTCTGGCTTAAGTGTGAGAAGTTCTAAGATCCTTACTTCATTTGAAAATAATAAGGAACGACATCTTGATGTGTCGAAACTAGACATTTCTGTTGATTAAGTTAAAGTTGTTTCAACGGCATTCTATAATCAAGATGCAAATAACGCGTTGTGACGTGGCAGCTTTTAATAGAGGTCGATTGAATGGAGCGTGCGTTCTTTTTTAATAAAACCTAAAAAAAAAAAGAGTTACTGTTTGAAGACATCAAAAAACAATGAAAGAGTCGGCAAAATAATTTTCAATGCAGATTTGAGTACGTTCTTCGACACTTGCGGTATCCATCTCAGGAAATAACCATATTATCACTGTTTGATAATAGAAGTCCATGAACAAACCAAAACACTGATATTGTGCGAACTTGCAAAGAGAGAGTTTACATGATTTTGGGAAGAGATATGTTCCATTGAAAGAAGAGATATCCATGTTTGTATGGCAAATGGGAAAAGATTCCTGTTTGATTGATCGCTGATTTTTTTCACTGTTCTTTCTTCTTCTGAAACAAATTCTGCTTAAATTTTATTTGAATTTTACTTTTTGTTCTAGGAAAAACGCTGGCTAAGTTTGTGTTTACGAAGAGCAAAGATTTTTTCAAAAATTGATAACAATTTCCTTCGGGAAAGTATTTCTTCATGGAAAGAAAATGCCGTTTGTGGGGCAGCTAAAATAAAGAGATTCTTTCTCTGAAAGCAGTGAATGATACTAGCTGTTAAACTAATGCAGGATTAATTACCCGAGAGGTAGAACAGAAACAGTTCTTTTTACGATGTGCGCAAGAACAGAGAAACACTGTAAAAAAGAAAATATCCGCAATAATTTTGTCATTTTATGTCTTTAACAAATAAAATTGTTATTTGAAGTTGTCATTAGTTCATTATTTGTCTAATATTATATAACTAATTGTAATGATCCAACCGCATATCAAAAACCACTATTTACAAAAATTTTGTGATTCTGTCGGCACGGATTACTGTCATCGTAGGTGGCTTAAGTTTTAATTAGTAAATAAACCTTAGTAGTGTAAAGAAAACTAGCATGTTTATTTTATTTTTTTTTTTACTATATAAGAAACACCCTAATATAATATATATTTATATTTATATATATTTATATTTATATATATTTATATATATATATATGTACAGATTGAAACGGTAAAAAATTAATCTTTTAAAGCGCTACAATTTTTGTCTTATTGTGTGCGAAACATAATTTCTAGAAGAATTTTAAGTATCCACAAATTACCAAAATTTCAATCTTCTACCGTTAATTATCCCTGAGATCGGAAACTACATTTTAGAGGAAAAAAAGTTACCGAAATTCCCAGGTAAGCTTAAATTTATCAGATTTTGAAGTAATCATTTAATAATAAAATGCGCACAACGTATATCGTCTCTATTTGAAGTAAAAATCGGAAAATAGGACAAATTAACATTCGAGACTTGTAAACCGCATACGAAAATTGTACAACGTAAAACATTTTTAAAAGCAAAGTCTAAACGAGTCAATCGCAAACTTCTAAAGTTTTAAATGTTTCTATATTAAAAAACCAAAAACTTGAAGAGTTAAAAAGCTAAAATTTAATTGCAACATTCCTGACCTGTAAGTGATCTGCAAAAAAAATAAAACCCTAAATAAAGCCAGAAATTTTCAAGAAAGCGTGGCACACACACCACTAAAAACATGCAAGGAACAGAAAATCGGAAATTTTAAGTATCGTTACAAAAATTAAAATACGCGGTCGGATGTGTGTCAAGGCGCACATTAACATATACAACGGATGTCTGAAAAGTTCTCGAACTGAATTTTCGTACTCGATGCAAACGGCGCCACCCCCAATTAAAGGGTTATCACGTAGTAACGAGTGTGGCGAGCGTGCGTACAAAAGTTCAGTTCATTAAGTTCTGTCTCGAGTTATGTTCCATTATACACATTGTTTTCACCTCGTGCGAGCTCAGGACATAGAACAAAAAGGTGCAATAAAATCTTGTTTTCGTCTTGGAAAATCAATCGCGGAAACTTGCTCAGTGGTCAAGGCTTTGGCGATGACGATGAACGAAGTGGGTGGGTCTGATTCATCATGAATTTGTTCCGATTAGTCAAACTGCGTGCGCCAAGCTCTGTTTAGAATGAAGCGTTTGATGCATCGCACTGGACAAATTCGGCCTAAATACGCAGGCAATTGGACTTGCGTGACAATGCATTCGCACACACACCGTAACACTTTTAACGCATTATAGCGCAAGAAATAGAATCACCGTCTTATTCTAGCCGCCCTATTCACCTGATTTGGCACCGGCAGATTATTTGCTGTTCCCAAAACTGAAGTTGAAGATGAAAGGCCGTGTTTTGACGATATTCCGACCATTCAGCTTGTACCGAGCAGTTGAAGGTGATTCTCTAAAAAATGATTTCTCCAGAGCGTTTAACAAGCTGCACCGGCGCTGCATGTAGGCTAAAGTGAGTAAAAATTCCCTCATCTTGAAATGTGTGATTTTATTTAAATCAGTTTTGAGAACTTTTCAGACAAATCATTAGCAGATGTCTAGTTCATAATTACCATCATTTACTCTAGGACTGCTATTCACCGACGAACAGAAAGAATCCAGTCTAGTGATTGTACCACAAATTAGTTTACGAAATCGTAGTCCGAATTATTCAGCTAATAATTTACGATCAGAACCGTATTCTTCACTTGAATGTGTAGTAGCATCTGATATTGATGATTATTGATGATTCCCATCTCGATCTCCTTAAAATACAATCCATTTGATTCCTAATGTTCCCTGATGCAGATTTCCATGTATGTTACATATATGGTGGGTGCGAATGTTTTTTTGTTTTTTTTTCTGTTGTTGTTGTTTAAACCGGTGTTGGTTATAAGTTGTTCGCAATAAAAAAATTCGAATTCTGTTCGCTCATTTACTTATCGAAATGTGCCTACCATATTACGTAGATTATTGTCATTGATGTGGTTACTAACTGTCGCATTAAAAAAACCTCCGTTGTCAGCTCTCTTTTGCTGATCTTTTCGATTTTGCGGGCCTTCGTAAAATAATGAACCTTGCACGGCTAGTGCACATATTTTTTCAGCAGGTGTAAATTATTCTATCGCTTTTGACAACATCGTTCCTTATCTCGATCAGAATTTTACTCTCCTTTCTACCTGAGTAAAGTAAAGTAAGTCCCATATCGTTGATAGGGCGTCGGCATTATGAAGTTAAGGTTCGCAATATACTAAGCCCAACACGGCACTAATGAGAGTAGCTCTCGGCCGCCTTTACTTAGTAAACCGTATTTTCAGAGCAGGTTAAGGAGTGACTGCATACATGCCAGTGAGTTTAATCCCATCAGGAGGACTTTTAATCTGTCATACTGCTACATGGTTAATTTCGCTATTTCTTTTAAACCTTCTTGTTTCATGTTCCGATGTTTACTCGATGTTTATTAGGCGCAATAGTATATTTAACGGTTTAGGACTGAATCCGCTCTTGCAGCGCCGATCGCGTGATAGGTCGCATATTTCAAAACTCCAATAGTGTCAGTCACGCGATAAAACTGTATCTACGTCAATGCTAGAGTTTCCTTTAAATAGTACACTGATGGTTTTCAATTGCATTTCAACGGATTTTCTATCAGAGATTATATACTCCCTTAGCTGAACTCCGTTTTAAGGTGCCGAGTACTAGCCTTTTAATCCTAGACTGATATTCATCAATCCGGCTGAGCTACACAGTCGCGAAAGAAGTGCCACGGTAGTCTGCTGTTGTATAAACAGTAGAAAGTTTAACGTCACCTAATAGTGGGCACATCTTCGGCAAATTAACCTTCCTCCATGTGAGTTTCGATTTTCTAGTTACAATATCAAGCGGAGCATATTAATATATTAATTACAACGTAATTCTTTTGCCGACCCCCATTAGAAAAAATGTCCCAAAGAATGTTCGAATTTTATGTAACGATTGTTATATTTTATCGTTGGTTTTCTCTCCCTATTGTCCTCTCTATTCAAACGAAGGGCATGTTTGCGATGCGAACCATGTCTTTATTAAGTGCTCATCTCTTTCTGCTAAGTTTTCTGGTTTCTATTCCATACTTGGTCTTCATAATCCATATTGCGCTTCCTATTCTCCACATATTGCTCCTGTTATTAGTTCATTTCTCCTAACAAACATTTGATATCGTATGAAGATATAATTGACTCGTTCCTTTTCTAATTGTTTCTGGGTAGAGGTCCACGGTTGACGAGCAGCTCAAAAAAATTTTAAAAATTAAAATTAAAAAAAAATAATTAAAATTTTTACCGACTTCTAAAAAGAATAAGTTCATCGTGGCGTACGTTTTTTTTGTTTTTTTTAGTTTGTTCGCGCATAACTCATATAGATATATAGACCGATTTTACTGATTCCTTGTCCATCAGAAAGAGTACCATTCAACTTAGGTACCATGTGAGTAATGATGAAAATCGGTTAACATAAATTGAGTATTCGTCCAAAAACGTAAAAAAATGTGGCCTATTTAGATAATGTGTTTTTCTTATTATTATTTTTTATTAGTATAACGCAGAGGCGGTTGACTTAAAATGCTACCAAACGCTTCAAATTTTTCTATACCCGTCGTTTTCCAATCAAAACGCGTATCACGTATAAATGTGGCAAATTCTTCGCTATTGCACAGTTCGTTGTCCCGTTTTTGTTTCCGCAATTCACATTGGCGTTCGGTAGCGGTTTTCATTTTTGGATATATAATAAATAAACTTCTTATTACTGTGCAGGTTGATGAATAAAAAGTCCCACCATAAGTTTAAGCATGTAAAGACTATATTGCTACTTTTATAATATCATGGGTACGCAAAGAAGTATTACTTTTATACGTTGTAGTATGTTAAGTTGTTTCGGTAATTTAACCCGGCAGTGGGAACGTTGGGTCAATCTGACCCAGCGACATCTATACAGAGCTCTACTAACAAAACGAAACTAATTCATTACTTATCCATCAGTCTACCTTCAAGGTCAATCATGTTAATCAGCTGACACTAATTATTTTGAGTTTATCACAGAAACGTGTTGTGTTATTCCACTTCAAAGTTGTTGATGGGTCAATCTGACCCAACGTCCCCGTTAATGTGATTTTTTTAAAACATGGCCGGTACATCTAAAAAGTATTTTAATTTATCGGATGTAAAAGATATCGAATTGATACACGAGCTTTTAGAAAGTAATGATTGTTTATCAAGTGACGATGAAGTCGGGGATCCATCACTTGAACTAGAAAATTTACACAGTTCAGATTCTAAACAAGAATTTGACGAAGTTGAACCAGAGCATCAAAAAACTGAACCAGAACCTTTAGTAAGTAATATTGTTAATAAATGTTAACTTAACATTTATTAATTTTCATCTGATGTCCACAATGCACCACAGCGGGCAAATTTATGAAAGTACTGGGAAATCCAAAAAGCCTGAGATAATAACGTTTTATAATGCCACTAAAGCTGCAGTTGACATTGTAGATGGCATGCGTGCACAAATGAATGTTTCCCGTTACTCCAGAAGATGGCCGCTAACTGTTTTTTTTTTTCCAGCTCCTGAATATAGCAGGAATCAATGCCCTTATTATACATAGAGCAAATAATAGCATTAACAAAGATAGACGAATTTTCCTGAATGAATTAGGTAAATACTTTATTTCGGTAAAAATTACAAAACACACACCCATATATATGTATATATATGAATGATTTTTTATAATTTTAGGAAAAATATTAATTAAGGAAAACTTAACGGTACGAGCCACCAATTGATAGTTAGATAAAGAGACACGGTTATTAGCACAAAAATTGGCAAAGTACGATTCTCCAAAAAGAGATCAACCTGAATCAAAAAAAAAAAAGAGGCTGGTGTATTGATTGCAAAGACAATAAGTCACAGCATTATTGCAAAAAATGCTTCCGCTATGTTTGTTTAAATCATGCAGACATTTTCTGTCAATATTGTAATGATTAACTCGTTTTACGTTCTCATATGTATATATATATATATATATATATATATATATATATATATATGTTTCTTATACGTCCACTACACCGTTGTAGGCATATGTAAGCATTAAAAAAAAACATGTAGTACATTATGTGATTTATATTAGGCTAGGGGTTTAGTGACATGTTTTACTTAATAATAAACTAATAATATGTAATCAGAGTGTTTTAAATCACCTTTAATGACTAATGGGTCAATTTTTATTAAGAATCTAAATTATTTGGTCGCATTTTTTAAACTATAAAACCACCTATAATCATAATCAGTATTTATTTTTACGAATAGCAATAAAAAAATTCGATGATTTAATGATTTTTATCGAACAAAAATAACTTTTAAATAAATTGTTCTTTTTTGGAATTCTTTCTGATAGAAGGGATATTAATGGTAAATGTTTGTCATTGTTTCGAAATTAGCTTTAATAATCGATATCGCTTCTTTGCCTATAAAAAAAAAAAATAAAAATAATATAAATAAATAAATAAAAGAAAAGAAAACGTTATTTTTACTAGGATAAAAACCAAAAAACCGAAAACAATTTTTTTGCCAATCTGACCGGAAGAAAAATCTATGCAATTCGAAATGCTGAATTTGCGTAGCAACAGCAAACAGGTAGCCTTCCTTTCGCTATAACGGATAAGATAGATGTGCTTTTAGCTAGATTTTTAGACGTTTCTTTTTTCCTCTGCGTTTAACTCGGCCGAAATCGATCAAGTTATCCACGCTCTTTAAGAGATTAACTTTCTCAGCATATCATTCTAAGCGTTTTTTGTTCCCCATTTTCTTTACACCCGATAAACTAGTAAAGCACCAAAATAAACTTTTTTATCAATTCGCTTCACTGCCTCCCTCCCATCGGGAGTTACATTAATTGATGTAGTATGTATCCTTTTTTTAGAATCTGTAACGTTGCTGGTTGTAAAATGATCGAATCTATAACTGCGTGATTTTTAAAAAACCCGGACATTTTTTCAGGTATATTCTCTCGTTGCTAATTTTTAAAAATAAATACCGATCTTCATAGCGGGAAGTATTTTTTTCCGCTAATAAAATGTCATTGTACTTTTACCGTTTTCAACACATTATGGGAAGCTGGATAATGTACAAGTTTTCTAGAACGCAGTTCGGAACGGAGCCTGAAGTATTGCAATTTTTCAGCTCAGAAGGATTAACATCAAACAGATTTAGCCTGTTAAAATATACGCGCGTGCTGTTAACCGTTGTAGTTTGCATATGACACGAATAGGTTCAATCGGAACGAAACACCATTGCCTAACCGATAAACCACGATAGCTGGCTAATGACACGAATGGGTAATGAAAAAGGAATAAATAAAATATTGTATACTGCTGGAAAAAACAAAAAAAAAACGTTGAATTCTTCAGTCAAATACAAAAATAGAAAAATAAAACGGAAAAGTTACTTTTCAGGAAACGCATGCTTCGATAAACTACAAAATAGAAACAGATTTGTTCGCTTCGATGAGGTCAGGTTGCCTTTTCTTTCGACATTTTTTACTCTTCCCCACCGTCCATTTTTAAAATTGTTTCATTAAAAAACTTTGAAAACTAATAGTTTTAAAATTCATTCTACACTGACAACTTCTTGGTGATTATTCGGAACAAATACATATAAAGAACTCGAACACATAAGAAAGAGCGAATCAGTACATAAACGCTTGTTGTCGGAAAAAAAACAAAAATACTGGTCACATTTTCTCACTAGGCTGGTAGGAGAACAAGATTTCTTTTTCTCCGCTACTTCGATATTCATCCCTCTTTCTCATCCTTCTTTGTTCTTTACTTTTTCGCATTTTCTCTTTCTTTATTTATTTTTTTTGTTTTTCAGGTTAACGTGAATTTTTTACAAATATTGCAAAGTAAAAACGGCTGTTACCGATTAAAATATTTTTTTTCTAATTTTATCATAGCGAATTTTTTTTTTTTTTGTACTTTTTGATTTTTTTAAAAATTATGAGCAACATAAACGTAAATGTCGATTCGCGATGAAGAAACACCGAATTATAGTAACGATAAAAGCGAGTAACCGGAACGATCGGATTACTAAATCAGAGTCCTGGAATGCCGGTGAAGAATCGAAATCAGTTTAAAAAGTTTATCAGTAATTTTGGAAAGCTGTAACAAACCACTATTATCGAATCGGTAAGATGCTTATTACGCGATGAGTCAAACATTGGGTCAGTCTAAAGAATTGCTATTTTGTAATGCGACGTAAAAATAAAAAAATAAAAGTAAGTGTTCCACCAGTTTTCCAGTTAATTAATACATGTACTCACTTTTTTTCTATAATTTTTGGAAAAAGTATGTACCCATTTCATTCCAACGCTGATTATTAAGCGAAATAATATATCATTTTTTTTGCTTAAAAATGCTATTAAATTATAAATTTTTGAAATTACTTTATGTCGTCAGCAGGAAAAACTCTAATGATGTGTGTTACATTCGCAAAAGTAAAAAGGGTATACAGATTTATGAGTTTACATAGGCCGAAAAATATCAGGGAAAAATGTTCGTAATAGAGCGTAAAAACATTCCGTAATTTTTTTTTTTCTTATTTTTTAATCGAAGCCCGGTTTTATTATAGCCTGATAAAAATTTCATTTTATTCGTAAATTTCAGGACACAATGTGCCCTTTAATTACACGAGATAAATTTGAATTTTACGAAATTAGCTGACCACCAGTCCTGATTATATCTGTGTTCCGAGACGAGACCCTAATTCGTTTGTACAAAGTAAAATCTAATCGGTGTAGCATTCCCAAAATAGGCTACGTTATCGTCCATTCCCAATAAAATGAAGCGACTGGAAACAAATTGTAAACACTGTTTACAATCACGAAAAACAAGCAATCAACTTCCTACACACGTACACGTTTTCAGGCGAATTCTGTTTCGACTTTGTAGACGAGATTTATCGTTATTACTATTCCGGGAGATAAATGCATTACGGACACGCCTACGCATGGCCCGCCGAATAGTTCTCTCTTCATTAAATGACGTCACAGTTTTGCGAAAAGCCAAAAAAGAGAAGGAAAAAAAAAGGAACCTTAATGTACTCATCTCGCAATTGTTATCATTGGTCGCATTTTCGGAGGAATCCAGCATGAATTTCATAGTGTTTTGCGAGTGAATAATTTAAAGTTGACGAAAGAAATTTATTTACAAAATAAAACGTATATTTTCGTCGAAGAAAAACCCGAAAATGGGGCTTTATTTAAGATAATCGAGTAGAACAAAAAATTAACCAGCTATAGTTACGAAATGTGAACTAAATGCGCACAAACTTTGAGCTAAAGAAGACGTGCCAGCTTGAATCGCGTCCATGAACGATAATTACAAATCCTCTCTATGCAAAAAAAATAAATGAAATATTTTCAGCCCTAATCAAAAAACGTCGCTCTCATAAAAAAGATTAATCAGTTTTTCCATGGCAACGCGTCAAGAAATATATCCAGCGTTGGCTAGCAGTATTACACAGGCTGTGGTTACCGCGGTCCAATTCGAAATAACCGAAAGTATCCTATTAAAATTATCTGCCATGTAAATAATCAAACATAATTGACGAGCTATTTTAATAGAAAAATTACTTCTACATTTTCAATAGAACTACCGTTACGTGCCGAGACTAGTCTCTTTCATATTATCCGATAGCGCTCTCTTTTTCGCTTTAATTTGCAATTCGTTAGGTTAATGTGTCATTAATGCGTTGCGAAAAAACGTTTTTGAGTGCTTTTGGGTCTTTTGAAAGTGTTTGAAAAATCCCTCGAGGCAAAAAGTTTCAAACTAATCGGCAATACGTAAGTGTCCGATGCTAAAGCAGCATTTCCGACTCAATGTTGAGCAGGATGCACTGTGGTCTCATTTCGTTCAAAGTGAATTCTGTTAATACACGCTTAAAACTAAAATCGCCGAGGACATTATTGATTAACATTGCGAACTGCAGAAAATGTAGTTCAAAACAGCTTAACAATATAGATTCAATTCGATCATTTGTGTACTATAATCCTTAGCTCTTTCTTATTTTCCAAAAAAGTTAAAGCGGCTGTTTATACACCTATATACATATATATATAGTTTATATTTCAAACTAATAAGTCCCATAATTTTTATAACATTTGCAGCTGTTCACTTTGACTACTTCTATTTGGTTTATTTTGTTTTGGCCAGTCTACGTCCATTTTCCCCCAAAAACCTGAAAAAGCTGAAATTTAAAGGGAAAAGAAATGGGACCTATGAGCAGAGAAAGAATTATGCAAGAAAGGACAGAAAAAATGAAACTGGTGAATAAAATATCATTTAGAATGGGAGGGATAAAATTACATAGGAAAGGGAAAATGAGAACAAAAGAAGATGCCGTAGTCCTAAGTGCAATAATTTGAGCGAGTACTAGAAATTTTCATTTCAGTGCAATAATATCTGTAAAGGATATTTACTTTCATTTTGTCGGGTACTCGCCATTGACGAGCCCAATGCAATAGAGGGGGAAATAAAGAAGACATTTGCTTAATGAAAGAAAGAAAGCCAGTTTCAAGTATCAAAAAACGGAGTGACGACCGGAAAGGTGTGAACGGCCATCTGAACAGGAAAATTCATAAACAACAATAAATGCCAATTACTTGGCCGGACTTTGCATTGAAAAAAACATAAAAAAAACAAAAGCGCAATAGAAATATTCACTAACATATCAAGTAATAAGAATATGAAACTGTAAATATCAGTATCAGAATGTTATTGAAAAATTGATTATAACCTAGTAGTGAAGTTCTTTTTTTTGGGGGGGGGGGGGGGGGCTCGTCAACCGGAGGCCTTTACTCAGAAACAATAAGAATAGGAAGGAGTCAATTATATCTTCATACGATATCAAGGAGAAAGCAGCACAAATAATAGGAACAATCTGTGGAGAGGGAACAGATAGGACATAAGAGGCGCAAACTGGAGTAGAAAGACCAAGTATCAATAAAATGGAATAGAAAACAGAGCACTCAACAGAAAGAGATGAACACTTAATAAACATATGGTCCGCATTGTAAACACGACCTTCGTTTGAGTGGACAATATGGAGAGGTAACCAACGAGAAACGAAAACGGGAGGAAGATAATAAAGTATGGCTTAAGAGCGCAAGCGAATAACGGAGACAACAACAGAACGACGAAGTGAAGAAGACAAAAAGAAAACCATAGGTTAAAAGACTAAGTTGAACAGACAGATAAAAGGAACAATTGTTAGAAAAAGAGGAAACGTACATATCCGATACTTTCACATTTTAATTTTTAATTTTTAATTTTAAAAATAATTTCTGTTAAATAAAGATTTTATATTGTTTAATAAAGTGTTAATACAGAAATGGATGAAAATAATTTTAACCTAAATATAAAGAAGTATGTACATATCCGATATCATTATCTGTGATGAAAACCTTTGCGCAGCGGAAGAAGATTGGACGATGGGACTTTTTTAAAGAAGAAGGGACAAGAAGCAGCAACCCGAACCAAGGAGTCCGCAGCGTCATTACCGAAGTTGCCCGAATGGCTAAAAATCCATAGCAAATATCGATGTAAATGGAACGAAGGGAAGAAAGAACGTGGATAAGTGAGCGTATGCAGAGTATGATAAAAACACAGGAATGATCAGGTAGGGGAGAATGAATTGAAGGACGACCATGGAGTCAGATATAATCAAGAATTTAGAGGAAAGGTGATTGGAGGAAATGAAAATAATGGAACGTAGGATAGTCATTAAATCATTTATCGATATCGAACAGAAAGGAGACAGACTAAAAGATTCTGAAAAGCCAAAATCTGGGAGGATAGAAAAGGCACCGGACACCATCCGTCCTCTTCGAATCATCTATAAACACGGTTGCTCGCGATGAAAATTCTGAATTGATAAAACTGTGGAATTTCTGTCTAATTAGGGCCTACGGAAGGAACTTAGCGAGCGTGAAGTTAGACAGTCTAATGAAGAAAATAAAAAGTCAGATATCAAAATAGAACTGTTTAGCCGCCCATTAGAAATATGGAATAAATAATAGGTGGGAAGCTTAAAAAAAACGTGGTTTAGGGATGCGAACACGTTCAAGAAATTTGTATGACCCAAAATAAACAATTTAGAATTATTCGAGAGACGATACTGTAGACGAAAATCCTTGTAACATCGAATACGGGAGTGCTGGGAAATCAACTACGAATTGAAAATTAACTATGATGTACAATATTAACCCCCCCTAGGCTTTGGTTTAAATAATACTTCCGGTTGCTTTATTTTAACCGGGATTATTTTCGTATTTTGTTTTGGACTAAAACAAAACTTGATTCAAAAAAGAAAACCAAAAAAAAAAAACCAAAAAAAAACTACCTTTTTTACTTATATAACAACCGAGGTGAGTACAGCTCGCAGTCATCACTGTCGCGATTTTTTGCATTTTTAGTGACAATATAATCTTGTGTCGAATATTTTAACGAATCAGATAAAATATAACGCGGAATTAGTAAGACAAGTTTTCTGGGGAATAATCGTATTTGTTAAATCCCGAGAAAAAAAAAACGAATGAATGAAATCCTGCCAAGTGGCCGGTTGTTGAATACCGCCGATAATAATTTCTCTTCTAATGCTCCATTTCGGGATTTTACTACAGGGCGCAGCGGATATTAACTTCCATTTTCGTCCTAGATGCTCCTAGTCGACTGATTGAAACCACAAGTTCAATCGGTCTACTTGTTTCCTCGATGATACTGTTTTTCGCTTACCGTGACATGTGGTCTTTTACATTTAATTAACTTCGCTAATTAAATGAGCCCCGTTTCAAGGACGTCTGAAAGTACATGTGCTCGGCCAGAAAGTCGAATTATACGTTAAAAGCGTACGAAAATTCAAGTACCTCTTCAACTTTCCAAAAATCAATATAAAACTTTACAACTAAAAATCGAAATAGTTGTGTTTTTTTCGTTTTTTTTCCCAATTCACAGAGCTTTCTCTCGAGCGCGTGTGTTAATATTTTATTAACGTAATAACGTTAACATGTTAAGTGTTACTTTTTCGAAATGCCGTTTCGAGGCCTTGCTACTTCGTTAATAAAGTTATAGCCGTAGGACCCGCCAGATTATATTAAGCGAAGAGGTAGATAACGCAATTATCACTAAACGCATATCTGCTAATAGGATAAATATGTAACTGGGACATGTAATTTTTCCGATAGTCGAAAGCACAAGCTTTGGAAAACACTCTATTCCTAACCGTCAACATAGCAAGACGTACCAGTTAAACACATAAGTAATAAAGCCATAAATAACGGCTAATGCTTTTTATTATCGTAATAACGCTCCATAAGTAACGAGAAATAAAGCAATTCTTTATCCCGTACGTAAAAATCTGAAATCATAATAATTAATTAACGCTAATTTCGTAAACGTTGCCTATTACGTAGAAATTATTAACTGAAAAAAATGAGAACGCTAAAAGGGTGGAGGCATAGCGAATATGAAGATTATAGACGCCCGTTGCCTTAAGTAACAATATTAGGAAAATATGTAAGTAATCTGGACGAAGTATTTAATAGGAGATAATTGACAAAACACAATACGGTTTTCAAAAGGGAAAATCCACATCGAAAGCAATCGGCACGAGCTTACTAAAAAAATAAGAAACAGTTTTGAAGAGGGAAAGAAGGTACTGATAACCTTTTTAGAGCATTTGAAACAGTGTCGATCACAAAATACATTCATAAACACATTAGAGGAAATAGGAATAATGAATGATTAAAAAAAAAGTGGCTTCAAAATTATTTAAATCAAAGGAAAACAGGTGTAAATGTATTAAATGTGCAAAGTGTAGAAGAACAGATGAATAGTGCGTTAGTAACGTTAGCAAATTAACGTCAATACTGTTTATTGAACATAAAAATAGTGTTTATACAGGAATTAAATTATAGTAATATAATCTCATTCGCGGATGACATAACAATAGTTACATCACATAAAGGTATTAAAGAGGCAAACATAAGAATACAAAAATATTTAATAACAATAAGTAAATGCGCACATGATAAAAATCAAAGAATTAGTTGTAAAAAAGATTAGGATAATGGTATTACAAAAAAGGAAAAAAAATAGGGACAGGTAGGATCCGTATTGTCCAAATGTAATAATGCACTCAAATGAATGTGTACATTCGATTGGGGAGGGGGATGAAGGTAAAATGGAAAACTGTCCCAAGTTAGAAATAGTAAATCAATATAAATATTTTTGGGGGTAGTGATGAACCGACACTTAAGATAATCCTTAGATGTGAAACATATTGCAAAGAAAAATATAGAAATATTACCCCAGCTTTATATACATTAAAGAAATATGCAACATATGGAAAAAATTAAAAATAGTTTATTACGCGCTAGTAGATTCGAGGATCAAATGTGAAATTCAGGCTTGGAGAACGGAGGGGAAAGTCTACCCAGGGAAAATAAATAAACTGCAAATTAAATGCCTGAAATTAATAGCAAATCCTTAAGGGGAAACTGAAAGTGAAATAATTTTAAAAAAAGACTTAATGAGCATAAGAGAGAAAGAATAGGAATACGTAACAACGGGGAAGAAAATCGAATCGGATGAAATAATATAAAAACAGGGTGCGCGCTGAGGAAAAAATAAAGATAGAATACGAGCTGAGGAACAAATTTACATAACAACAGCCGTTGGCAAGGATAAAGATGGATGATCAAACTGACAAATATATTATAACTCAGATATTAGATAAAATACTTAAGAAAATAATAATAGAGGAGGAAAAAATAGGGAAAAGAAAAATAAAAATAAAAGAATGTCTTCAAGAAGAAAGAAATGTAAAAAAAAGTAATAAACATAAGAGATTACGCAACGAAGAAGTAAAGAAATATATGGATTACAAAACACAAAAATATATAGATTACAGTTATATCCATAAGTACAAAAATAGATTAAGATGTAGATAGTAGATACTCTACACGAAGATATGTATATGTATAACTTATGATGTTAGAACGTATAAATAGTTCGTTGACATTTAGTTTGACGAAAGAAATCGATGTAGTTAAAAATAAATATGTATATTCCAAAAAAAAAATAGTTATCTTACTAGAAAATTAAATTTAAAGCGAGTTTAGCGATGTATAACCGATATATATATACATATATATATCTAATAAGTGTATTATTTGAGCCGTTCTGTTATTTCTTCCATAATTCGCCTCCGCTTTAATCACAGTCTGCTTCTTGCCTCCCTCTTTCGTTTTAATATTGTTCAGTCTCCCTTGTTTTCATCCTGGTATCTTAAATTTGACTTGTGATGTAAATCACCTTCTATTCGAATGCTCTTCTATCTCCTCGGAACGCGCAATCCTTTATTCTAATTTGCTTGGGCCTCCCGACCCCTTACTGTGCCCACTACATTCCTGCTTTCCCTTTTCCTTCTGTTGTTCCTGTATTAGCTACCTTCATTTCTTCTATTTCTAATCGCTTCCTGATATAACTTTCAAATCCCTACGTTTCATCATTCGTTAGTCCTTTGTGTTGGGTAAGTGTCCTGTGTTGACGCCCCCCCCCCCCAAAAAAAACAAAATTTTTTTCATTCTTATATGTTTCCTTCAATTCCTCTTCTAGTCTAAATCAATCTAACATTGTACACGATTCTATTTTTTCCAGTTTTGTATATTCAGCTAACGTAATTCCTATCCAACTCCTTGCTGTAATCTTCGCCATTATTCTGCTATTCCCTTTCTTAATTACATTTCTCAACCGTTTATTATTGGCGGTGACTAGAATGCCGGTTCACCCTTATGGGGTTGCTTAAACCACGACAACAATCGTACTTAAAAATTTCATTCTTTCCAACAATATAGTTCTGAACTTCGATGATTTTTCTCTTACCTACTACAATTAGCTATTCCTCGACTTATATTTCCCGCCATTGGTTTTAAACTAACCCCATTCAGTCCTATAGCAGTGACCATATTTCTATTCTAATTAGCGCCCGGATTTTTTTTCGTCCCACTTCTTCTGAACTTTATTATCCTCAACGAAATTTTCTCAAAACAAACTCGGATCTTTTCTATCGTTTAGGTGATTCCCCTCTCCTTAGCTCACTATAGCAATCTGATGATTCTATATGTTGATGCATTTTATTCGTAAATTCGATTACTAATGCTTTCTCACTCATGTCTCCTTCCCAACGATCGCTATTGTTCGATTCTCGTAGAACCGTCTCATCTCTTTGATGGAACGAGGACTCTGCTGACATTATCTTCGATCACAGTTACGCTACCTTTTCAGCATTCCGTTAGAACCAAACGAGCTAATGTAAAAGCTAGATATAATCTGAAATTGTCTAAGAAGTCCTGCATTTTTGCTCTTCTTTTTCAAGAATCACCACGCTTACATTCGAAAAATGTCATAGCATTTAAATTTCCATCCGCTGAACGTCTCGTTATCTACAACCTCCCCGTTGACAGCCTATTTTGCTGATGTTACTTCCGTTTATGTTTCCTACGTTGACGTTCTTTTTCACCTTCAGAAGACTTTACTCTGCAAAACTTCCACTTTCAATATTAATGAATTCAAGTTCATTCTTAAAACGTCTTCCAGTCCCACTCCGAGTTTTAATGGCACACCTTTCCTTTTCTTAAAACGGAATTGAAACAAATTCGTTTACACGCAAAATATATTCGCAATAAATTATAAATTATAAAAATTATAAATTACGAAAATTATAAAAATAGCCGACTAGTTTTGGATAACAATGATCCATAATTGTGGCTTATTTATTAGAGTCGCATATACAATGATATTAATATAGATATGGCACGGTTTTAAAATTTATGAAAGATATAAATCGAATGAACAATTTTATATTAATAAATTCAACAATAACAAAATATTAAACACACAATTTCCGGACAATAATCCTTTATTAAATAGTTAGTATGAAAAAGTTAATAAGCCATGATTATGGATCGTTGTTATCCGAAATTAGTCAGTTATTTTTATAATTTTTATTAATTTATTGTGAATATATTTCGCGTGTAAAGGAGTTTGTTTCAATTTATTTTTAATAATCGAAACGGAAAAATTCGTTGAAGATTTATATACCTTTCGTTGTTCTTAATAATCTGTCTAAACTTCACTGACGGCGCGAAATCATGCCCTGTTTCCGAATCGTCTCCTACTGCTTGTTCCTTTCACTCTAACCTAGTTTCGTCGTCCGCCCGCCTCCATGACCACTGTTCCGTTCTCGATGCCGAACTTTATGCCATTTTCCTAGCCCTCGAATCCACAGTTAAATCCCCTCCACCCAACAGCCGCATTTTGATTGTATCTGATTCACTAGCAGCTTTGGAGTCCCTTCCTCAACAATCCCTATCGAATTACATAACCAACTCTATACAATCCCTAATCCTAAAATTAAGATCATCCTCCCACCAAATTACTTTCTTATGGGTGCCAAGCCACACCGGACTTAGGGGTAATTACTTAGCTGACATCGCTGCTAAGTCAACACTGTCGTGCCCCATGCCCTGTTCCCCTCCTCTTCCCGCCGACATAGTAAAATCTATAAAAATTCTTGTGCAATCCCAATGGAAGCAAGATTGGCTCACTAGACAATCTTGCTTTCTAAGAGAGATAAAACACGGAATTGACCCTTGGTTCCCTCCTTCTGACCTCCCCAGAACCCACTTTGTGGCTATGGCAAGACTTCGCATTGGTCATATTTCGCTGACTCATGATCATCTCCTACTTAATTGCGAGCCCCCTTTCGAATGCCCCTTTTGCTCCCTTCCCCCCTCTCCAACAGTAAAACACCTGCTCCTGGAGTGCCCATCCTTCGCGCTCCAGCGCGCCAAGCACCGGATAGCGTCTTTGCAGTCGTCTTTGGCCAACTCGCCTTCGAACATTGCAGACACTATTCGGTTTCTTTATACAACTAACCTATTTCGAACCATTTAACTCTCCGATTGCCATAGTGTCGTAATAGCCCCGGCAGCTGTACACGGCACTTAAAAAAATAAATAAAAAAAAAAAAAAAAAAAAAAATCTCTTTAAACTCTTCTCAATATATGAAATTATTTTATTTCTAGTAGAGTTGCACGCCCTCCTAGAATTCCTGTATTATTATTCCTTTCACAAACTGCGCTCAAAAAAGCGTCGTCTCGTTTATTAGCTCAAGCATATGTACGGCTCTAAGGCACATCTGAAGGAACTGTAATGTAATTTTAGCTTCTGAACGTACAAAAATATACGATTTTAACTCGCGCATACCTAAAACTAACGCTGCATATACAATTTTCCAATTCGCATGCACCTGAATAAACTATATATTTCAATTCTCACCTTTTTAAAAACACAAACTACATGCACGATTTCGGTTCGTTCAAATCTGAAAATGAACTATGTACATGATTCCAACTCACACGTGTTTGTATGAAAACTATGAACACGATTCTGACTCGCACGCATCTGAACAAATCATATTAGTGATTCAAAATCATAACATTGGAATGAACCGTGTATGCGATTCTGATTCATACGCATCTGAACAAACCCGCCATTCTAGTTCTATGTGTGAGTTTAACTCGTACGCAAATATCACGAAAGAGCTACGAACTGCAAATATTTGATTTTTTCTTATTGTTTTTTTTTTCTTTTTTTTAATACAACGATAAGATGTCGAAATAATTTATCGGGATTTTGACGTGAATTCAAAACGATGAAATATTAAATAAATAAATAAAAATCTACAACGAACAATTCGATCAAAAGCGTAAGTTCAAATAAAAAAAAAAAACGATGCGGTTGCGATCAAAAGGCACGTATAATATAGAGAGAAAAAAGTTAGAAGTCAACTTTAGATATCGTCCGGATGAAGATGGTGATAGCCGACAAAGTCGGCATAAAATTAAGAACCGGAAGCAAAAAAAAAATGCCGTATGAAGAACAAGCGGATGATTAAAAATTACTGCGTATATCAGTGTGTAATACGCCGAGACTAGTGCACCGATAACGTCATCGTGATCCATTTAACTGTATTTAACAACGCAGACAGAATAAAAGAATGATTACAAAGTGGAACAGCAGAAAAATGGGAAAAATCCTTGAGTTGTGTGACCTTAAATTTAAAAACTGCTTTGTAATATTTATCGGAGAAAAAGTGATGATGCGAAAGAAGTAATGAAAATCTAGTATACGCTTCATTAATTCATATTATTTCCAAGAAAAATGGAATTTAATGAAAATTTCCCGCAGCAAATTGATTTTCTTCAGAAGCGGACAGGCCGATAATAAGAATTTTTCCTTTCTCCGTTAGCGAAAAGAGTACAGTAATAAATTTCGCGATCGTGTCTAACTTCTTCTACTGAGACGGTGTGCTCATTTTCGCAAATAATTTTCCCGCTTTCTTTTTTTTTTGCGCTAATCTTGCGTAGCCCCCTGTTTACGTCTCGCTGGTAAAACTGAGCACCATTGCTACTTGTAGGGAACCCGTTAACGTCTTGCCTGCAGAAACGGCTGTCGCATGAGAGAGACTAAACGCCGAATTCCACTCGGCTTTCAACGAATTAAAATCGCCCGACAGATTGAATCGCTTCCGCCTTTAATGTGTGTCGAACCTTCTGGCATGCGGAGCGTATCTATTCGTCACTCTATATTTGCACACTGTTCGCAACGCCGATGAATAAAAGTTCACTGCCGACGTTTCTTTCACGCAATGAACTGGCGGCAATCTAACAAAAGAAAGTCTATGTATTGAACTCAAAATGCAACATTTTGGAAAACGACCGAATCACCACCGTGTACGTGGCTGAACGCAAGCAATTTTTGAACTGAACCTTAATTAGATCTAATCATTTTTAATATTTTAAAATTTCTTTTGTGACGTTTTTTTTTATTTATTTATTTATTTTTCCAGAAACGATAGAATTACTCGCTTTGGGTTTTTATGGATTTTAATCTGTGGAAAGAGGAGCCCCCTTACATGTAAACTATATTTATTACAAAGTTAGTTTTACAAGCAAACACATCAAATAGCTGGGAAAGCGCATTTAAATAGAAAAAATTTCAGACAAATTAAGATGTGTACAGCGAAATGTGTGAAAATAATTTCCAGAGATGAACGGAATAGTTTTAATATCGGTTTTTCAGATTAACGATTAGATATCTAGTTCGTAACGTCGCTGCTTTCTTCGGAGCGAGACAAATACGTATAGAAAGTTCAAAATAATAAATTTTAATGAAATTCACATCAATGTCTAATTAGCGTTCTAATCATCGTTATTTTTCTTTGTGCATTGAGCTCTTCTTCTTCATCATAAGCTCGATTCGAATATCGTGTGAAATCATGAAGCCCGCGATTCTACTCATTTTTATCCGCCATACGTCCACTGCATATCGAATAGCTTGATAGAGCGACGCGGTGTCTGCTAGTCGTTTAACAGTATCCGTGTATTTTTTGGGTGCACTTCCTCTTTTTCGTCTGCCTTCAACCGCGCCTTCCAGGATTATTTTTTCCAACCTGTCCTGCCGTATAGCTAGGCCAAAGTACGTGGCTATTCGTCGCATCACTACATCCCGAAGACGTATTTTCGTGCACACCTCATTTAACACTGAGACATTTGTTCTTTTCTTCATCCACCTGGATCCGCAGCTTTCTTCTTCAACAAAACATCTCAAACGCATCCGTTCGTTGAATATCGGCCTCCTTTATCGTCCAACATTCCGACGCGCACCGAAAAGTAGCGAAGACTAAAATGTTGATGAGATGTGTATTTTTGTACCCATCGTAATATCGTGACTCTTTCACATTTTTGTAAGTGGAGCTAACGCCATCTACTCAGCTCCTATCCGTCTTTTAATTTCACATGTCGAGCCTCCATCTATCGTAATTACTGCCCCCCCACAGATATATGTACTTATCAACCACCACTTGAATGTTGTTGAGATGTTGTATGTCTTTGGAGTTATTTCGGTCAACGATTATTACCTTTTCTTTCCCTCTATTTAATTATATTAAGCCTGCTGTTTTACTTGAGGTTTCCAATCTTTGGATAAACGTAGGATTTCCTTCGACGAAGCCATTATGGTTATATCATCAGCACATCTTATACTGTTGATGAGTGTTCTTCTTAGTTTTGTACCATCTTCCCATCCGTCCATCGTGTTCTTTTTCATTATTCATTCGCTATAAGTGTTGAACAGTATTGGTCTTAGTATGCATCCTCGCCGGACTCCTTTTTCAGCTTGAAATTTCTCGGACAATTTATTATTAATCTTCACCTTTCCGCTCGTAGTGTTATACACGATAATTTGATCATCTCTATTAAATGTTGCGGTGTACCAATTTCGTTCAAAATTTTCCGTAATTTCCTCAAATGCCTGGGTTTCATCTGTGAAACATATGTAGACTTTAATACTGAATTCCCTGTATTTCTCTACTATCTGCCGCACATATTTAGAATTTGTTCTCATATGTCTTATCCTGGCATAAAAGCCGCATGTTCCCGTGATATTTGCGGTAGAATATACGGTTTTGGTCTCTCGTGGATAATGTGCAGCATTACCCTACTGGCATACGACATTAAAACTTCTGTAATTTTCACACTTTTTTATGAATTGGTACATAAATCGATGTTGTTCAGTCATTCGGCCATATGTTCGTATTCCATATTTTTTAGTATATTCGATAAAGAATTTCTGCCACTGAATCCCCCCCCCCCCTAAGGTATTTAAACATTTCTGCGACAATTTAATCTTCTCCTGCTGCCTTAAACGGCCTTAACTTCTGTATAGCAGCACATATTTCACCCTTAAGCAACATGGGTTCCATTCCGATAGTTTTGCCGAGTATTTTTTGATTACTTCTTTTTCCTCATCTTGTTCCTTCATGAGTTTTTCACAATAATCACGCCATCTAGATCTTATTTTATTATCTTCACACAGTGTTTATCCATTTTCGGTTTTTACCGTTTGGTACTGCGAGGTAAAATTACTTCTTATTAGCCTAATTTTTCAAAACATGTCTTTCACTCTTCGTTCTTATTCTTATTTTATTCAATGCCTTTAATCATTTAGAAACTTATTCTTATCACTCCTACATTATTTTGCTTAACTTGTTTATTGATGTCGTGGTATTTGCGCGTTGCTTCTTCGCAATCTATTCCCTTCTTTTTTATATCTCTACGCATGGTTTATCGTTGCCTATGTTCTCTCTGTAATCCATGGCTTTCTGCTATTATACGACGTCACGTTATTATTTCTGAAATCTTCAATTGATTTCTCTAATGCGCACTACGTGTGCTCCCACGCGACATTGACCTCTTCAAATTCTTATTTCTAAACGTATACTTTAAACGAAAATATAACAGATCCACTACGTCGTTATCGGGAAAATGAAATAAACATCTTCTCTATAATCGCGGCGTAATAAAATTACAGACTTTGTTATACACTTTTGTTCGTTACAAAATTTCTTCTTATCCCTCATGAAGTAATGACTAGTCGTCAATATATATTTCTCAGTTATTGAAATATCGCGTATTTTTTTTTTTTTCCCTTAAATTTATATGGTCCATGTGCTGTGTGTAATTGCCGGGATTATTACAGCACATGGATCAGTGCAGGATCAGAAGTGTTTTAATATGTTAGCCGCTCTAATATGGTTTAGTATATCCTCGACCTGTTTTGGTTCGTTTGACAACGCAACCGTCGGTAAGTTGGAGGTGCCTGCAGGCAGGCAATATTCCAGAACGTGTTCAGTGGTTGGTGAAATTGGGGAATTGCATATGGAACAGGCAGAGGGAGGAGATGTTCCTTTCAGCAAATAGCTGTGGGTTATTGCTGTGTGCCCTATGCGGAGTCTAGTTAATGCTGCAAACTCTCTGCGAGACATGGATATCGGTGGCCACCAAGGCTCAGTGCTCACCTTAATGGATCGCAGCCATGATGTGTGAGCCGACCACATAATTTCCCATGTCTCTGCCTTATGTTGCTGAAAAAAGGGTGGCCCCAGCTGAGGCAGAAGGGCACCTTCGGGCATTGGACTATATGTTGCTGCCTTAGCAGCCAAGTTCACACGCTCATTCCCCGACACACCGGTATGACCCGGGACCCACAAGAATGTTACCTGTGAGCCAGCCCGGAAAAGCACGTTAATGATGCGCTTTATTTTTCGAGATAATATGTGAGAGGTTTTAGGTGTCTGGAGTGTCCTAATCGATTGCAAGGAATCTGTGATTAGAAATGCATTTCGACGTTGGGGGTAAGACTGCAGATATTCTCTCAAGCAGAAGAAAATACCATACAGCTCCCCCTCCAGCACTGAACAGAAGTCGTGGAGCCGAACCGCATGAACAAATCCCTCCACCTCGTAGGCGCAAGCCACCGGCGAGGACCCATTGAGGGAGTTTGTGCTTTGGCACCATCTGTATACAGCTGTCTGTAGCTGGGAAAAAGTTGCATTTTTTCCGCCACGTACTGGGACGGCAGAATGACATCCTGTTCCGAGCGATCGCTCAGCAGAGATAAATCCGCAACAATCGGAGTATCCTCCCAGGGGAGTTCACCATGCTGATGTGCAAGGTCAGAGTTCCAGTTAATTCCTCTTTTCTTAAGGATGGCTAGTACACTGGGGAGGGGATCGTTCGGAAAAGACGGTAGTGGGATTTCTGAATTATCGTTGTGGCGTAATTTAGCTTGGTACCAGTAAAATAAATCTCTGAATTCATAAGAATTTCGGATAACCGTTAAGGGTGGGATGCCCGCTAGTGAACAGATTTCCAACGATGGCGACGTCCTATGCGCTCCCAAGATAATTCGTATAGCAGTATGATGGATCGTGTCAAGTGATTTAAGGAGTGCTTTGTTTGATGAGGAGTAAACTTGGCACCCATAGGTCAATTTACTTAAAGTGAGAGATTTGTACACAGTTAGCAGGAGCTTAGGATCTATGCTATATTTCGGATTTGACAGACATTTTAGTATATTTAAGGATTTCATGCATTTATTTTTAAGATGATGAATGTGATGTGACCATGACAGTTTTTCATCAAACACAAGACCCAAGAATTTAATTGTGTGGAGCAGTGGTGAATTCCTTAGGAAAAGAGTTATGTCGGAATCGGGATCACGCTGGCGTCTCTTGTGAAATTTCATACATACGGATTTTGTCGGAGAGAATTCCAGGCCATTGTTATCAGCCCGTATTTCCAAGTTATTGATTGTTGATTGAAGGATTGATCTCGCATTGGACGGAAGGTTAGAAGGAAGGGATATATTAAGATCATCAATATATAAGCGGGCTGTAACTAGCGGCCGTATACAATCTGCCATATCATTTATGTATAATATAAACAATGTTACGCTCAGCGCTGAGCCTTGCGGCATTTTCGATAAGGAAGGAGGAAGATATTTTGGAGCCAATCCTAACTCGGATCGCCCTATCAGAAAGAAAGTTAAGAATGAAATTGCCCATGTTTCCGCTGATTCCGGCGTTCGTCAGCTTAGTAAGCACACCATATCGCCATACGCGGTCGAAAGCTTTTTCAAGGTCAAAAAAGACCGAATATAAGTATTGCTTTCTGTTTTGGGCTGTAAGTATTTGCCTTTGGAGGCTCAGAAGGTGCATAATTGCGGATTTTGATGTACGGCCACCGACCTGGATTGCAGATCGGATCTCCAAAGATTCTAGTATTTAGCCTGGGGAAAAACATTTACGAAATTTCGAAGCATTGTACAGTATTAGAACCAAAATGAGAACGTACAGTATTAAACCGTATGCGGGCTGATAAATTGTTATTAAAACTGTAAAACTGTAGCATCGCACTGTGCGATTATAATTAAACTGATGATTTCCTTTATTGCCAATATCTTCGATGTGTGCTAATTATTTCAAAATTAAGTTCTGCATTCGAACGTTTTGTGTCCAGTACGAGATGCAACATCGTGTGACATACAGCAAAATATTAAGGCTCGCTGACTTTTGGCTATGTTTATAGTAATATCTTAAATGTAACTCAGCTAGTCAATTTGTCGAATAAAATATATTTACGCAGTCGGTACAAATACGAAATAAGAAGGAATTAAATTATTTCAAAAATACAACTAAAATAGCGTATAGAACATTTTTAATGTTATTAACTGTTGCGCAGCGTAATTTTGTCGAGAGAACGATCGGAGTTATAAATCAGTTATAGCAGTATTGTAGTGATCTATTATAGTAATCAAAAATTTCTGGAATTCCGTAAATATACAAGTTAATTTCTATCAATGATAACAACAATGATTATTATAATGAATGGTCAGGTTATGTAACTTCCTCAATGACGTTATAACCAATTGTCACTGTATCTAAACACTTTCTATTTTTTTTTTTTTTTTTTAATTTGAATTTTTCGGCAGTAATTGTAACTACTGTACCATTTCGTAAATGTAAGTGCAAAGTTCGATAAATTTTGCTTTCGCTGTAGCAATAAAAATGTGAACGAACGCTGAGCTTTGAAAATTAAACGAGGACCTTCAAAAATTATCCATTCATCGCGGGTATTTATTTTTTAATTATATAGAACAACGTTTCAGAATAGTTTCACAAATTGATTTTAATCGCTAAATTTTCTAACCGAAGAAGCCTTTAAAACTTAATCCAATTTTCTCGTTACACTACAACGATGGCTTATTATTTAGAGGTCGTTTGATTAACCGCTCGCTTTCCATTGTAAGTTCCCTCGTGAAAATCAGATTATAATTACCCGTTTATTCGGAAGATGTATTAAATAATTAAATTACACGCGACGCTAGTTAGTTTCAAATTAAAATTATCCTGCTACGTCGTATTCGAATTATAATCGTTTTAAAATAGTTTCCTCTTCAGTCTGCATCGTCGAATTTAAAATTTAATCAGGTAAATTTGTTTGAAAAAATTTTTTTGCATTAGGTTATAAACTACGGATTACATTATCTAATTAAATTTAAGCGTTTGTTACTGTTCGATCTTTACATAAATATACGTACTATATGTAAAACTCAGTCCTTTAGATCTTACCATGAAGGCACATCCTGGACTACCGCTTTTTAATCTTCTATAATTCTCGTAGGAGAATCAATTTTAATTAACTATGTCGTTTGTAGAAGCTATATATCACCAGAACAAAACATTACGTAAAAACGTTACATAAAAAATCATGTATCTCCTTCAGATTAGCCAGAAGGACACTCCCAATGTTAAGTTGTACGAATGGTAGATTCGATTAAATAGAATTTGAAACCCTCAAAGCTCAATTTACAGGATGTATACATAAACTCGGCCACTTTGGCCTAGCAAGGGGCTCTGTCGCTTGACTCCTTTTGCTTACATTTCTGTCCCTTTCTCTTCTATACTTTGTATGAAATGATCAAAATTTATAACGTCATTCTTACCGGCATGGAAATAAAAAAAAATAATATAATCACAACAATCTTATCCTATTTCCTTTAAATCAAACAGATGTAGAAAAGTTTGAATCGTTAAAATATAACAAACGTTACATAAAATTAAGACACTTTTTCATTATATAAAATTGGGACATTTTTTCGGGATATTTTGTCTAATGACAGCCGGCCTATGAATTACGTTGTAATTAATATATGTATATATATCGCGGTATTTTGGGTTATGAAATGGTCCTTTACAAGTACCTCTTGAAGGAAGAAAAAAAGGAATTTCCTACTTATTCCATTCTTTATATTCTAGTTTTAAGGACAGCATTAGTGAAAACTAATCTTTGCTAGCTTGCGACTAGTTGGAAAAAATTCGAGGTAGTTTACGAACCGCACTTAATAAAAGAATGTCTAATATAAATCGTCGGTAAAGCTCCTCTGGCAAAAGAGGTTCTCATCTTTTGGAAATAAAGTACTCAAAAGATCGGAACACCTGTCCACTATTGTGTACGTTCCTTTTTCACGCACCGAGCGACAAGTTTTACCAGTTTTTCGGACGAGACTCCAAACGGAAAACTTTATAATAATAACAATAACAATAATAATCATAATAATAATGATAATGATAATGATAATGGTAATGATAATGATAATGGTAATAATAAAAATTATAATAATAGCGGACTAGGGAACGACGACAAACAATACCGATAAAAAGAACGATTAGGATAGCGGGGGTGAGAGGAAAGCCAGGTGGTGGAGGCAAAGCAAATGAGGAAGTGCAAAGAACGATAGCGGTAAAGCCGCGACGGGAAGATGATGAGAATGAGTTCACGAAACCCTGTGCATATGTAGGTCAATGCGCCCATCAATAAAATTTTCACCGGGACCTAATTCCTGCGTTCGACTGACGAACTAGTTTTCGAGGCAGGAACGCGCTGCCATTAAGCGACTAGCGCGTCGCCCGCAGGGCTCATAGCTGGCAGCCCAAACGAAAAACGCAATACTGGGTCACCGAGGAGAGCAGCAATAATCCATCCGGTGCACACTGGCCTAAATTTCAGGCAGGTGTAAGCCGGCAAATCCTATTAGCGGGCCAACTCCAATTCTCCGTCGTCATAACTTTCTTTATTCAGCAGCCAGTGAAAGAGACCCATCCCCGATGCAGAACTGTGTCATTGTTACTATTTGATTGAAACGTACAATAACAGAGCTCCGAGTATGGCGGAGACGGTGTGACGCAGCTCATCCGATTGCAGAGAAAGTACCGGCATTTGCACTGTCGCCGTTCCAGGAAGACCGGCTGGCGGAAGGAGCTGGTGAAATTTGTCGTCGCGAGACAATTTTCAATAAACCGCTGCCAGCGACCGTCTTTGTCAGTCTAACGGCAAGTGGTAAGCTGCTCGCAGTCGCGCTAAATTGGATTCCAGCTAGTTCGCTTTCTGACCCGATTTCAGTTCCGTTACCTGTGCAAATTGAGCGAAACGTCGGATTGCTCTCGAAGCAACCGGAAGACATAAAATTTCAATTACCCCGTACCGGAAAACGTGTCATCTGAAGAGCAACATCATATCTGGTTCAAAAGGCTTTTTCTTCTCGCTAGTGCCTTCGCAAGTTTCCTTCAAAATCTTCGCTTTCTGTTGCATTAAAGAACGCTTACGGACATCGAAGGCTGAGAAATTTCTTCGGAAAAAAAAAAAGGTTTGTTTTATTACCGGCGGCGCGATGATGAAACATAATCGAAGAGCTTTAATATCGCGGAATAGCAATTAGAAAAAGAAAACCCCATCGAAAATGATACGTAAAATTAATAAATTCGCTAATGTTTAAAATTATTATTAATTTTAATTATTTTAAATTACTCGATCGATGAAGACTTTGTTTTGTTTATTTATCATTTTTTCTCGTCGAATTACTTACAATGCGCTTTATCAAGTGATTTTTCCTTTTATCAAATTATTCGCGTAATATTTGTATTGGATAATAATAAATCAGAAGAATTAAATTAAACCGATTAATTATAATAATTATTACCATATTTTTACGTCATTATCGAATATTAAACGAGAGAAATTTTTGAAAAGAACAATCGGTATACTACGGTATTAATATCGTTTTGACAGGTTACCCTTAACCGATACGGTCATCATGTCTCTTTAAAAGTGACGTCAGTACTATTAATATACCATTTCGAAGAATATGTTGTTTCTGATGATTGTCCGATTATTATGTTTTGATAAGAATTTTTTAATCACGCAAGATGATTTGAAAACAGACACTGACTGAATGCGCTGGAATTGATGCATTTCTTTATAAGATTCCGCGGCACGTTTTGATACGTTCATTATTAAAAGTTCGTAAAATTCGAATAATTTCATTTAATATAACATAGATGAACTTTATACATAAATAACTGCTGCTATGTAAGTTTCTTTTTTGTTGTTTAATTAAAAGAGATTTATACTAAAAAATTACCGTGTCGGTATGTCCAATTTATACTCGTACAATTAGCACTATGCCTGCACATTACACATATGTATATAACACCCGTATAATAGTGTAATGTAAAAAAGAAAAAAAGAACATTTTTTTCCCTTGAAATTAAAACTTGTTCGTTCAGCTATTCGACTGATCCTTTTTTCCGTCGTCGTACGAATTTACAGGAAATTTCTTTCTTTTTACGCAATGTATATTTAGGACACTTTGATTACGAAAAATGTCTTCGACAAAATCGAGCATTTTAAACGGAATTATTTCTGATCCTACGATATCACTCTTAAGAGCGACAACGAACGTTTGCTTCATCATCGAACAGCGAATGAAAAGGAACTCGTTACGCTTTCGCATAAATCAGTCTCTCTTCCAGGACGAGACGAACCGATTGCCGGTTGGCCACACCAGACTTGCAAGTCCGTCAGTTCGAATCGTTCTGATTGTACAGCAACCGTTCGTTTTTGCTTTTTCTCCTATTTATAGCCTTTTTTTTTTCTCATTTTTTTTTTATTTGAGACCGCCAACCAAGGGCAATGATCCATCATCTAAGAATTACGAACAAGGATTAAATTTTAATATATTAATAGAAGAAATGAACTCTGCTAAAGCTGGAACAACATGTGGTGACGGAAAGGAAAGTATGTAGGAAGCACAAAAAAGAGTAGGTAGTTTTAGGTGTAAGAACTTAGTGTAGAGAAGGCAGCGCTCCTGCCCAAGAAGATAGCATTCAAAAAGGATATGATTTGTATCACAAACACAGTCATGATCCGAGGGATGAAAAATACAGTGTGGAAAAGAAACAATAGAAAAACAAACGAAAAAGGGACGAAGGAAGACAGTTATGGTTGAAACGAAGACGCGTTATGGAGGAAATAATGAAGCGACTGAGGCCAGGAAAATCATCAAACCAAGACCGTGATGAAGGAAGAGACTGTATTAGTTCGTAAAAGTAATGAGGATTAGAAAAGGAGGTAGACATCCGACCACGATTTGAGGTGTGCTTGCTTAGATGGAAAAAGGATATTATTGTTAGCAGGAAACTTATTGATAAATTTGCCGTTAGAGGAAGCAGAGCGGGCAAACGAGTCAACTAGGTTGTTGCCTGCGATTCCGCTATGACTGAGAATCCAAAGAAGATTGATTTGAATAGAACGAACTAAGAAAAGATTGGCAATCAAGGAACGAATAGAAAGGATAATGTAGTTTCGTATGAAGGGGGTGGAAGAGGAGAGGATATGGCCTGCAAGACGCTCATCGAGTCGGAACAGATAAGTTGTTATTATAGGAGAAAAGTGCAATGAATAGAACTGCACGGAGTGTTGCATACGTGATTCCGCCAAATTTTGGACTGGCAAGAAGGAAGGTTCTTCTTCTTCTTCTTCTTCTCGTGCCACCCGATTCGGGTATTGCTTAATCATCATGTATGGATTGGATTATCTGCTGAAATTGATTACGATCTTTTGCTATTCCGACTAGATCTTCTGTTTTCTTAATTCCGGCCCATTTTTTTATATTATCTATCCAAGCGGTCTTTCTTCTTCCCGGATTTCTTCTTCCTTCTATCATACCCATTATTATTGTCTGTAGTAATTTGTATTTTTCACCTCTCATGAAGTGCCCGAAAAAATTTTATCTTCCTTCTTTTTACTATTGTCATTAATATTCAGTCAGTTCCCATTAGTTCCAGTACTTTCTCATTTTTTAACTTTTTTGTCCACGGTATTTTCCACATTCTTCTGTGAGTCTAAATAAATTAAAAAAGAAAAAAAGAAAACAGAAAAACTTGTGACATTAAGCGAGTTATTTAGAAAAGAAAAGATGCAAATCACCTAATAACTCCCGTGATCATGTTGTCTTCGAAACGCGTCGGGTATTTAAAAATTAAATAATTGTTTATTTTAAATTTACTTACTATATAACGTGATGCTATTCAAGTGTAGTTTTGAAAAGGATAATTTTTATTTTTTTTTTTTAATTTCCGCTCGACATATGTCCCTATTTAATAAAGGGTTTCTATTTACTTTTTTTTTATTTTTCACTTTTTTTTATTTTTTTACTCTCGGTCCCTTCGAGAAATCATGAAAATTGTACTAGCGAAAACTTGTGATTTTTTTTGTTGGAAAAATATTACATTTGCGTCTTTATTCGTTTGTTTTCTTTTTTAACCGTGCATTACATGGAAATGTAACGTTTTTTATTTTGTCTCATCGAAATAACGGCTTCTTACATTATTTTATCACCCTTCGAAATGAGAAAAAAAGCAACACGTGTCTTCTCGCTTTCTTCGAGAACTTTTATTACATCGCGCAGAATAAATGGAACTACGTACATTCCGTTTTTTTTTTTTTTGTATTACTGTGCGGTATGTAAAGTTCGCCGAATTCGCAACTTAAGATTAGTCCCCCTAGAGGCGAACATTTTTACTTGATACCTTCTGCAACGTCATCACAAAACGAAAGAGTAATCACCATTTCATTCAAATTAATAACGACATAGGTGATTGTTTCTTAGCGAAAATAACAGTCGATGCCAGCCGATTCCCCTTCATGAGCGTAAAAGCCATTAAATACTGTCCGATGTTGGTTCAGATTTGCGAAGAAGTCCATAAGATGGTCGGAATCTGCGCGTAAATTAATCGACGAAACTAGTCCGCGAAGTTTGCCATCGGCAACGAGCGCTTGTCGGTATTAAATTTAGGCGGTTCGGCCGCAGTATCGTAAGTATGAATACAGAGAAAAAAGTAAAATAAACATTCGCATTCTATAAAATTTATCATTTCATTCGGAAAGTTGGACGATTTATCGCAGTCAACAATCGTCTTTTATCATTCCGTCATCAGTCCCCCTCCATGTCTCATCACTTTCTCTTAGTCATCGACTGATATCTTACTTGCAAGCCTACTCTAAACGAAAACTCCGAACTTTTTCTCTAAATGATTATTTATTATCTTCGTAAATATAGCGCGGTCCGTGGCTTATATTTTTCCCGAGTTTAGTAACAAAGTTGCTTTTCCGTTTGCAATTTTACATCTTCCGATTTGAAGATTCTTTTCATTTATATCATACAGCCCCAGCAATACAGACTTTGCCGGAGCTATTTAACTGTCGTTTTACAAGAACAGCCACAGCACTACTTTTTCGTAACTAAACGTACATGTGTGAAAAATTTTAACGTAAAAAATTAAAGTATTCACACCGAATAATAACAATTAAAAACTTTAAATTTGAATTTTATAAATGTTCGAATCCGTTTTCTGTTTTATCACCTTATTAAATATAGGTATATAAGCACAGGTATTACAGAAAATAATAATTGTTATAATAAAAAATATAAAATACAGTCGACATGTTTTTCGGAATTACATACTCGATAATCATGGCAATAGTAAAATAAAATTAATAGTAAATAAACGATAACATATTACATGTCTTCCTTGCAATAAATTGATCTATTCGGTATATCGATACGTTATAATTGACAGTTAATTTTAAATAGCGGCTTATTATTTATAATTAAATTATTGTTAATTAAGTTGTCCTTAAATTTCTTAATATGATACGTTTCGGCGCTGTTAAATAAATTATTATTGATATATTTTATTATTTAACGCAGATTAAAATTAAACAGAAAGGACGACTTAGAAATAATAAAATATATCAATAATAATTATTATAGAATTATAACGAATACAAATATAACAAACAAATTTAAGAATAAAATGAATGCTTACTTAGATTCTTGCCGTCGACTCTGCATTGGTGCTCTGAAACCTTCTCCTATCCTTGCTATTCTCTCCGAATCCAGTACTAAAGATCCCGCCCTGCTTGGCCACCGTTTTCTTATAAAATGTCTCCCGATCTCCTTACCCAAGTCTATTTCCTTCTATTTGTATATTAAAGGGCACTGGCGCTTTTTCCTCATAAAATCCCAGTTCTAGCTCTCTTAGCTGTTCGGGTTTCCAAATTCGCTCTTTTAATAAGCTTCCCTACTTTTCTCTTAACTTCAACAGCATATGGCCGGCCATCTGTTTCTCCTCTCTTCACCTTCGCGCTAATTCTTCTTCCCACAACTTAGTAATTAATGACTATCTCCAAATGTTAAATTCTTCATTTCCCCCTACACGTAAAAATCTTTACTGATAGTTCCAAAAGTGGAAATGAAGTAGTTGTTGCTTTCACAGCTCCCTCATCGAATCACTCAGAATGTCTCCCTTCCTCTGCTTAATCTTTTCAGCTGAGGTTATCTCTATTTTCTGTGCTGTTTCATTTATCTCCTCTACAATGGAGATCTTCAAATTTCTCATTGTTTCCGACTCCAAATCTGTCCTTCAGGCTATTTTCTCGCCTCTTTCCTACTCCTCTAATGGTATTACTCTTTCTATTCTTGCTTCTATTTCGGAAATGCGTTTGAATCGTTCTATTCTTATTGATTTTTTGTGGATTCCTAGCCACTGCGGCATCCCGGGCAACGAAGAAGCGGACTTGCTGGCCCGCTCAGCTTTCCTTAATGGTCATCCCCTCAAAAATTTTCCTGCTTCAGACATCCTAGTTCTTTTCTCAAATAACCGTTCCAGACTATGAGTGGACCGTCTACCCTTCTCTCTTCTCCAACCGTTCTTCCCATTACCTCCTTCTACGGCCCCTTCCAAATTCTCAGCCTTGATTTCAATCTTTTCCCTCTTCTCGTCGTCCTGCTATTGTTTCCTAAATTAAACTAAGACTTGATCACTCACTCCTCCCTTCTTCCACTTTCCGATTTTCTCTTTCTCCTTCCCCCTTTTGTCCTCTACATGTTTTCGAACCTCCTCCTATTTGCGACTCCAATCACTTCCTGTTTGAATGCCGTGTGCTCTTTCTACAGAATGCTTTCACACTTGTACTCTCAACTCTTGGAACTGGATCTTCCTGCTCCCTCAGTGCTTCTTTTGTCCTTTCCTTCCCAACAACTCCTGTTATTCCCCTGTTACTTTCCTTCGCGCTTTCCATTTCTGATCGCATAGGATGTTAACCGTTTAGGTAGTTGTTCTTGCTTCTTTCCTTTCCATTTATTTCTAGATTAAGGTCCTTAGTTGACGAGCCCAAGAAGAGGAGAAAAAAAGGAAATAAAAGATTTTTTTTTTATTTGCAGAAAGATATCTCGTTCGTAAAGAGGTAGAACAATGGTAGTCACACATCCGACAAGGAGAAATAAGTTTTTTTTTTTTTTTATAGTTTTATAAACACGTGGCAAGAAGATATCATCCAACTACAGCCTCGACAAAAAATAAAACAATGATAACCCTGTTTTTTTATTAAAGTTAAAATTTTCAAGCATTTGTTCCGACCTTATCCGTTTGAATATATAATTTTGTGTGTATGCGAGTGTTTTCTTTACGTGCAATTATGAATAATACGTAAAAATCCCCAAAATGTGCACGGAACGTCCGAAATATTCATTTATATGCACGAACGTCCGAAATACGAATTTATATGCACAATATCAAAGCGTTAACTAAAATCAAAAAAAAAAAAATATGCATTATATGCAAAATCCGAGCCCTAGTTATTAGGCTAAGTTTGAAAACATAATGTATCGTCGGTCAAGCGAAAGAAGTCCATTCGAATTTCGTTACTGAGCGTTATTGTTTCTTAAAGTAGTATGCTACCTGCAGGCCGCATATCAACACTTGACGCGAACTTCAATATTTCCGAAAAAAATTATACTGTCACCCTCTCCTGTCATTCTCCCCTTCTCGGAAACAGTAACCTCGCTTTTGTTTCATCTGTAACGTTTATCCGTTCTTTTTTTCCAACCTGTTGCGACGTGGTATTAACACAACGAAAGGTTATATCTGATACGCGATGGACTGAAGGTTAAACTGAAGTGGGTTCCCCTGATTTTACGACGTCAGTGACAGACTATTGAAAGTTTTTTTGGAAACTTACGATCGGGAGGGAAAAGGAGGTGTAATATCAATTTTTCAGTATTGTGATAGTGTACACATAGATTAATTTTGTATCACAGTATCCATTGCCTCATAGAGAATCAATGTGAATAAAAGTTGACGGTGCACTTTGGCAGAGTCTTGCAATAGTAATACTACGAATAAACTACGAGTATGTATAATCGGTAAAAATTTTTATGATGAATTAGTTCGTACCGAAATAGTATATTTAGACTAATTTTGAAAACGTACTAAAACGTACTATGGGAGGTTAAAAGGGTGTGTGCTTAGAAACCGGATAGTAGACATAGCCTAATTTAAAAAATTCGTGATAGGTTACTGAAACGGTATCTGTTTTATTAAATGTAGCATCTTCTGCAGTATTTGAACGAGAATGTAATGATGCATTTTCACAATTTATATGGAGCTCGAAAAAAAAACATGTATCTATTATGTACGATGGACAAAAAGGGAGGATGAAGAGCATTCGTTTTTGGTATCGAGATATCTAATTTGTAAAACTCGCGCTTCGAAATTTGGAATTGCGTCAGAGGATAACGTTCCATCGGTGAAAGAAGGTTGCATCAGCATATTAACGAAGCTGCCAAAGATTTTCACGCCGGTACACGTCTTCATGTGTTCCACATGTGCATGCCAGGCGTAGTCTAATGAAAAGTATACGAACAATAATAAGATCTGATTTCAAGGATAGTTTCGAGCTGCAAATAAGACTGTGCTATTTTCGCAGCGGCTGCGGCATCGGTTTCGATGCAATTGCACACACGTGAACGGCCGGTACACTTTCGTGATACTACGATGTTTGGGAACTCCGGAAAAATAATATTACGAAAGGTTCGATCTGAGAGAGAGAGGAGGGGGGATATTTTGAAAATGGTAAAGTATACTAGGATTTCAAAATATTTACCGCTCAGAGTTTTGAAAAGTTACAGATATCAGAGTCCGGTCTCCGAGGTTAGTTTCAGGGTATTCTGGAATTTAATTTCGGATTTTCATTTATGTATGGCGAGAAGGGCAAGCGGGAATCCAAGGTTAATTTCAGAGCCTATTTCTTATGTAACACACCAAAATTGTTTCCGGTTATCTCGATAATAGAAAATTTCCCAACAGTTCGATTCAGCGAAAGGCGTATCGGAACTTCGCAGTCGTAGCAAATTTATTAGTATCCGAAGGCAAATTTTCGGTACACATCGCGTGTTTAATAAATCTTTATTTAGACATTTCGCTATTAGCACCCTATTAATCATCAGAAAAATCGCAACAATCGAACCAGCTTAATGTAAACGAATTACGTCTCCCCTTAGCAGTATCTTCTTTTTCTCTAGCCGTCTCTTTTCAGTGATTGTATTTTTTTCTATCGCTCTTTGGGCCGTCAATTAATAAATTTTTATTCGATTAGATATGGACAATATAAAAGAACTACGAATGGTGAGTGGAAGGACAAAATATAAGATGCACATTAAGGGGAGTAGGAAGCTCGAGTTTCAGCAGACAAGAATATAGAATACAACGTTCGACAGGAAGGAATGAACATTCAAAAAATATGTGATTGGCGTCGTCGCAAACCACCGCTTGGTTGAGGTGGAGAGGACACTTTGGAGAGGAGACAAGGAAATAGCGAAAACGAGAGGAAGGGAGAGCAGAATGGCCAAAACGCAAGCGAATCATAAAAATAACAACAGAACCGGTAAGTGAAGGAAACTCAAGAAACACGAGATTTTAGAAACGAAGATTAGGTTGCACAGATAGATAAAAGGATTTACCGTTACGAAAGGAGGAGTGGTAAATATCTGACCAAAGTTTGAAATGGAACTTAGTACATATATGGAATTCAAATTAGAGGATGGAACTTCTTAAAAAAAGGAACGAGAGGAAGCAGCAACTCGAGCCAAGGAATCCGCCACCTCATTACTTTTAATGCCCACGTGGCTGGGAACCCACGGCAAATGAACACAGATGAAGTAGCGAGAAGAAGGATAAGACAACGTATGCGAAAAATAATGAAATCGGAAGAGTGATCAGGAAACGGGGAGCTGATCGCTTGAAGAGCACTTGTGCAGTCTGAAATAATCAAATAATTAGAAAACAGACGACTGGAGAAAATGAAGATAATGGAGCGTAGGCTAGTCATTAATTCGCTTATAAAGGTAGAACAGAAAGAAGGGAAACAAAATGATTTCGATATGTTGAAATCCGGAAGTACAATAGAAGCTCCGACACCATGAGGTAGGTCCCCTAGAGCCATCCGTGAAGACGGCTAGATGCGATGAAAATTGGGAATTGATAATGCTGTTGAATTCCTGTTGAATTATTGCTGGAGGAAAGGATTTGGAAAGTGAAAGTAAAAAAAAAAAAAACATTGAGAGAATGACAAAGATCGGCAAAGCTAAGGGGGAAAAATTAGAGATTATTACCTGAGATTGTGTAAGACCAAAAGGAACGAAGGCGTAAGGAAATGAAAGCTAAAACAGGGATTTTCCTAGGCATTAAACGCCAGTTCTTATAAATTGAAAGATAGGAATGAATAAGAGTACAGGACGTGAGTGGAAGACGTTCGGTGAGGAAACGATAGCCTAAATAAAATCTAGTTGAAATGTTTTCTTGCTTTTCGACAAATCCCATTGGCTTTTCACAGCCTTTTTTAGCTCTCTTCATATTGATCCTCGCTCTTATATAGTACCCCAGTTCATTTTTCTGAACTTTCCTCAGCGGTATCCTTAACTCCTGTTCTTCTCTGTATTTCTTTGACCCTTAGAATATTCCTTAAATATTGCTTCTATTTTACTTTCGGGCTATTTTGCTTCTTGTAATTGTTTATACCGTTTATCTTTATTATCTATTGCGCGGAGTATCATCGGTGTAAGTATGTTAATTGATTGTCTTCGACCTATACTCGTTTTCCTCGTTATTTTTCTTTCCCAACTACTTTTGCTACAACATATTGATTATTACGAACATTTTAACGTTTAATTATTATATAGCGTATAAATTTTTAAAATTATTTACACGCTCGCGTAGCTTGGCTCTTAGGCTTTTAACAATTCAGTTATCTACCTTTATAATAAAGTCGAATCGCTTTTTGTAACCTGTGAACATCGCAGCCAGTAACATTTCGAATTTCTAACATTCTTCTATCGTTTGTTTTAATGTACTTCGTTACCTAATATTAATGTTAGCCTTTCCATCAACGAAAGATTTATCGCTGTATGAATTTTTGAATCGTAGATATCTTCTTCTCTATCCGTCAGAACTGAATACTTTTTCTTTAAAAAAAAATGAAGAAAAGCATTTTCGGAACAACGTAGCGACTCGTTTTTATTCGATTTTCATTCCTGTCAATCTAATTATCTTATTTCATATTTTTTGTCGCGGAATTTTAAATTATTTTTAATTTTTCTGGAACCTCTATTCCACTTTTCCTTCTGTTACTGGCAGTGCTGCGCCGCCTCATCTCATTTTTTTCATTAAATCGATGTGCGTGGTGTTTGCTGATCCTTTAGAAACCCTTGTTAGTAATTTTTAATTATTTCTTGGATCATTTTCATAATAACCAACTTCACATTTCTTACGTATTTCCTGAATTCTTATATATGCTTTTTAACTTTTTCTACCATCGATTTCTGTTGTTAAACTTCTTATTTTTTTTTTTTTTCAATTTTAATTAGATTTGTCAGCAAAGACAATAGCCCAAGAAATGGAAAGGAGGAGCAATAATTTTATATTCTTACGCGTTTAAGGACAGAAAATACTTCAAGGGTAGGAATAACCGAAACCGGAGGAAATGAGAGAATACAAGCAATACTATAACGAGTAGGGATATCAGGTTTTAACAGCGAAGAATAGAAGGACGATTTCTCAGCAAAAAAGGATTCAAATAAAATGTGATCAGCATCATAAAGAATACATATGGAAGGGCAGCGAACCGGAAAAAATAGAATAGATGAAAACCGAGAAAATTATGCAGGAAGGAGACTATGGTTAAAGCGAAGGCGTCAAATAGCAGAGATTGTAGAGCGTTTAAGAGAAGGCAAGTGTCAAGAAAACCATGGATGAAGTTGAAGAGATGGCTGAATAGAGAGGTTAAATTAAAAGCAGGATTAGAAAATGAAGAAGAATAGGAGTTGAACCATAGTTTGGAATGAACGACTGAAGAAAGAATAGCAATATTACGGGCTGAAAATCTACCCCTGGAATTAAAATGTTTCAGTGGCTATATCAATAAAGTAATTAATCTGTTTGTATTCTTTGCTTCAGTCGCCCTCATTAGTTGAAGGAGAAAAAATAAATACAATATGAAATTCGGAAAAACTAATATGTAAAGATACTTTTTTTTTTGCATTTTTTAAAACTCCCCAACAAAGAGTACTGATCAAAATGAGAATATGTTTTCTTGTATATATGTGAAAATTCGATCCTTCGGACCTCACCATCGATACATCTACCGAACCCGTGATAGTTATAGAAAAATCAGTATAAACTGAACATTTTTAAATGTTATACATAATAACGTCGTTTTGTATATTTGAATTCAACTAGTATTTAAATCTTTTGCGTAAAGCGTAAATAAATATATTTTATCACGAAACGACAATATTATGCCTTCATTTGTTTTTAATTAACAATGTAAATAAATTTATTATATTTTACGCAAATAAACATTTGCCTACTTCTTAATCAGCCCTAAAAATACAATGATCACTAAAATGAACGCTGGTCGTCATTATTTTTCAATTACCCGTTTCATGGAATTTTCTCGAACATAAGAGATCAATCGATTTATCTAAATTCCTAAAAATCTCTAATTCGTGAATTTCATCAAAATCGTTACAGCCGTTTCGAAAAACCCAGTACATATTGATATGAATTGCGTTTTTCAAGCCCCCGATTGCGGAAAACCACTTGATATGAATTTTACAAGTTCCTGATTACGAGCGTCACTTGATGTGAATTTTGAGAATATCTTTTTTTTTGCAGTTACCACTTGTTATATTCTCATGCCACATTTCGAACAACCCGTCACAGCATTAGGCTATTTTCCGAGTTACCTCTCGATAACAAGAGAAACAAAATAATAGATTTTGTCGAATCTGACAAAGTCGTGGTAATACAAACGATTTCTGGATGGAAAAAAACAAATAGACACTTCGAACCTAATTTTTCACAGTCAAAAAAACAGAAACTAACAAAAAACGCGTATATATATCATTCCGAAATATCACAAATTTTTTCGGTAAGAAAATATCAAAATCGCATGCACATGTCCCGAAAAAATGAATTAATTAATTTCGGTTAGCATGATGACATCTAAATGTTCCAAAAACGACATTAAAATAGCATGGAAAGAAAGTTTCATTTGTGATACTACGACTAGATAATAATGCGTTGGCGGTTTTCAATGGACTAGTACAATACCGCACGAGATAAAGTAACAAAGGCTACCCAGAAGTTCTGCTCTGCCTGATTTTCGCAGGATTTTTGCAAGCTTCTCTCGACTCGATGCAACTCGACACATTATACAGTTAGGCGCTTTTGTCGTTATCTTAACTTTCAACTATTACCACTCAGACACTAATTTAGTCTCTACCGAATGCGACTAATCTTACGAACATGCTCGGAGCTTTTTGGTTTTAGCCCAGTAAGCATCCTTGACGCGACCATGTAACGCGACAAATTAAAACGATGCCCAAGAGATCGCGAATTAATGAAACATCAGGGAATATTTTGTAGCTCGAACACCGCCAAAAGATAGCGCTATAAATACCGAATCCGTCTCAATATATATATATATATATATACATGTACATCCAATTTTTACTCATGTATAGGATAGATGTTAATGGCAACGGCATTCTTACGCTCGGGATAATTTGAAAAACCCGTTATAAAATACATAACGCTTTTCTGTTTTGTTTTTTTCCCCTTAAATTGTATGTGCTGTGTGTAACTACTGTGGTCATTACAGCACACACAGGGAGGGGGAGGTCATATAAATATGCTAAGTTAAGCCGCTCATTCTAACGAACGCAATAACCCTCTGGGGATGGCAGTTGCCTCATTTGAGAGGATGCGCTCTATGTTTCGCAATAGGCCAAGTAATTTTCGTAATACCGTAAACTTTTGACAGGTAAGCAGTATGTGAGAAAGTGTCGGTACGCTTGTCTGACCGCACATGGAGCACATAGCCGGAGGCGGCGTTTTATCGATTACGTGTTTATGGGAAATAGCGATGTGATCGATTTGCAGCTGGCTGAGGATCTTAAAATCGTATCAGGATGTTCCTTCCGGTGGCCACCACCATTCAACTGTGAACTTAATGGTTCTTAAAAATGTTATAACAGCTGTGCATTTAGTTCTCCACTGGTTTTCGCACACCTTTAAGAATGTATATGAAATTGATGACGGTAATTCTGCGTCCTCTGGCATTGGCGAGAGCAAGGTAGAACGTGCTCGTCCGTCGACCTTCTCATTACCAGGCATTCCAATGTGCCCAAGAACCCAAAGCATTGACCCGTGACTGTCCATTAAATACAATTGGTTATTGGTATATTTTTAGTACTAGCGGGTTGTTGTATTTTTGGCCCTGGTTTTAAAAGACTATATTTCGAAACTACTCTTCTACTATCATCATAGTAGAACTAGGATATGGTGGTCAAAAAAGTTTTCCCCTTGGTTGGGACAGAAAGGCGGAGATGTTTTTTACGAGGATACATATACAAACTCCATCCTTCGGACCTTGCACTGAGGATATCCTATAATACTTACAAAAAAGAAGATTTAAATCGATTACGTAATTCTTAAAAAAAAAGAAAATATTACAATATTTTACAAATGTATAAAATGTTCAGAACCGATAAGTTTAACATAAATTTGATTTAGGTTTACGTAACATTTTTTATTGTGTTATTTAGAATTCCCTTTACAAAATCTGCACGTTTTAAACGACTTCAAAAAAGACGCTGTGAATGTTTGTTTTTTTTTTTTTCGTTTGTTCATCCATAACTTCAGCCTACAGAGACTGATTTTGATTTCAATAATTCGTTGTTCATTTAAACATGTACGATTCAGAATTTCTACCATATATGCACTTATAAATATCGATAAACACAGACTGCGTAGTCATCAAATAACGTGAAAAAAGGAGGCCTTATTATTATTATTATTTTTTATATACATTAATTTAAATTATTTCTTACGTTATTTACCCCGTATGTAAATCGAGAAAAAACGATTTTTAATGTGACCAGAGAAAAAATTAAAAATATTTTCAATGTTAAATACTCTGTAAATGTATAATTTGGAACTCCCGTAGAGCTTTTACGAGCCCATCGCTAGTTTCAGTCTCACAAGAGTACTGATTGTGAAATCATATGAACCCATAAAATTTCAAAAGCGAAAGCAAACATTTTTAAATTAAAAAGGGCGACGTACGCGAGTGCTTTAAAATATTATTACTTACAATGAATTTAAAATCCCCGAAGCGCCATTTACAAGCTCGTCACTGATTGAATTTGAATATAACTGCCAACCCAATAATACCCATAGCTTTATACAGATCAGAAAGTAGCAGCATTTTAGACCGGTTTATCCATATTATTAAAAAAATATATTTATTTACTCTAAAAATCGGTAAATAATTTTATTTTCTTTAAAGCAGCTTTAATATTTACTCCGAAAATTAAATAAAAGTGCACTATAAATTTTAAAAAAATGACTCCTTAAAAAGTAATCCATTTCTGAATATTAAACTTAAATTTGATACTATAATTGAATCTGTTATTTAAGAAACTACATAAGTCCAAAAAATCAACTTCTCAGGAGAGACAAAAAACGTATTATCTTCGGTTCTTCTAAAGTTATCGAATTGAAACTATAGTATGTTGAATACTATCACATTACACACCTTTTCCACCTCTTAGTCAAATTCGCCGATGAAGGCTGTGGCGGTGAGCGCGCATCAAAGGTTTTGGAGTTATGTTGTTTCATGAATGAATCGACGAAATTTGGCCAAAAAATCGTAGTAGGTGAACGAAATCGTACTTTTCAAATATTTTTCAACCCATTTTAGGGTGTTTTTCAAATTTGGAACATTTGGACTACCATTTTTGAACCATAAGGTGTCCAAAAAAAACGCATATCCTGAAAATTGTAACACAAACCTGTTAGATCGGATTTAGGCGACATAGCACTTCACTTTTTTGAAAAATTGATATTTTGTATTGAAAATAATATGAACGTACACGAATATCTCGAATAGAATGCAATAAGAACGCACGCGGAGAAATTAACCTTATCAAACCTTGTTGAACAATTCAGCTTTGTAAACAACGCGATAAAACGCGTGGAGTTATGTTGTTTCATGAAAAACTGGTACCAAAATTTCCATGTTCCGCCGCGAGATGGCGCGTTTTGACATCACCAATCGACGCGGCAGGGTTGACTTAGTAAGAAACGCTAAAAAAGCTAAAATGGCCAAAAATGGAGTTATGCAGTTTCTTAAATAACAGATTCAATTATTCTCAAACAACATTAATCAGTAAATTCAACATGCAACAATAATTAAAAACCGCATTAAATGTTTCTAATTTTTCCAATACTTGACTTATAGGAAACGAATGATTCCATCGTTATACTTATTTCATATGGTTTTATTAAGTGCTGCAATTTTAATTTGTTGCCAACTCTAATAAGTATTAATGTCGGTTAAGAATAATCGTAATATTCTCTTAAATTATGCTATTCTGAAATGTACTAATTTTTATTAAATAATTATTTTTTACTTTTTAGTGCGTTCCATTCAATTTTTAGATTAATACTTGAAGTCGATATTTTTTCTCGAAAAAATTTTTTACTTTATGAGAAAAATAAATACATTCTAAAAATGCAAACTATTTTTTTCTTTTTTTAATCAAGAATAACGTTTTCAATTAAAATCGACTCTTCTATAAGTATTGTAGAAAAACTAGCATCTAGAAATTCAAAAAAGTTTCCTTTGGTCCAGACGTGAAAGACCGTTTTTTTTGTATTTTTTGTTGTTTTTTTTTTTCGGGCTCGTCAACCGGGGACCATTACTCAAAAACAATTAGAATAGGAAGGAGAAAATTATATCTTCATGCAACATCAAATGTTGTTAGAAGAAAATAATCAATATAATAGGAACAATCTGTGGAAAGGGAAAAGATAGGACATATGAGGCGCAAAGTGGAGTAGGAAGACCAAGTATCAATAAAATGGAATAGAAAGCAGAGCACTCGGCAGAAAGAGATGAACACTTAATAAAGACATGGTTCGCATCGTAAGCAGGTCTTCGTTTGAGTGGAGAGGACAATATGGAGAGGCAACCAACGAAAAACGGAAACGGGAAGAAGATAATAAAGTATGGCTTAAGAGCGCAGGGCGAATAACAGAGATAACAACAGAACGACGAAGAAGAACCATAGGTTAACAAGAAGACTAGGTTGAACAGAGAGATAAAAAGAACAATTATCAGAGAAAGAGGAAACGTACTTATCCGACCAAAACCTAAGATGAAAACCTTTGCATAGTGGAAGAAGATTGGTCGATGGGAGTTTTTTAAAGAAATGAAAAACTGGCTATTTACCACGAGGCAAAACGCATTATTTTTATTTACTTTTCGATAAAACATAGTGTGTGTATGTGTGCGTGCGTCCGTGTAAATTGTTAATGTTTATAAAAAATAAACTGATTGAATGAAAATGAAATCATGTTGTATATTTCAATTCAAATTTATATGCCGACCAGTAACACTGAAGAGGACGAAATAGAAAAAACGTACAGTAAACTGGAAGAATTAATAAAGACGATTAGTACAGAAGAGATAGTGATCCTGATGGGGGATTCGAACGCAGTGGCTGGAGAACAAGATGAAGGAATGGAAGTAGAGAAATATGGCCTGGGAATCAAGAATGACAAAGGTGAAAGATTAATCGAATTCTGCAAAGAACACAAATTAACGCTGACTAATACATTGTTTCAACGTCATAAATGCAGACGATACACATGGAAGAGACTTAGCGACACAGGAAGATACCAAATAGATTACATAATAGTCAAACAAGATTACAGAAATCAAATAATCAACAGCAGAGCATATCCAGGTGCAGATTGCGATAGCGACCATAACCTAGTACTTATGAAATGCAAAGTGAAATTAAGAAAAGCAAGAAGATCAAAAGAACAACGTATAAAAAATGCGATACTGGAAAATGTAAGGAAGAAGGAAGGCGAAATGATTTCGTGATAAAAGTAACAAGAGAGCTAGAAAAATATAATACTTGCAACGAAAGAGATAATACGGAAACAAGATGGAAAACAATTAAGACAACCTTAAAAAAGATAGCAAACGAAGAATTAAGACCAGGGAAGCAAGAAACACAAAGAAAAGCATGGGTAACAGAAGATATTTTAAAAGATATAGAAGAAAGGAGAAAATACAAAAATAAAAAAGAATACGTAAAAGAATACAATGTGAACTAAGGAACCAAATACATCGGAAATGCAAGAAAGCAAAAGAAGAATGGATGAATAAAAAATGCAAAGAGATTGAATCTATGATAGAAGAGCAGAGACCGATCGGGCTTATAAACTGATACGATTATTCTTTAGAAGGAAACGAATAAACAGTGTACTATATATATATATATAAAGAATAAGAATGGGAAAATAGAAACAAATGAAACTTGAATCAAAAATAGATGAAAAGAATATCTAGAAGAATTATACAAAAATGACGAAGGAATAGAAGAAGACAGAGCTAATTGGCAAGGAGAGGAGAAGTACTAGAAGTGCTAGCATCAGAATTCAATAATGCTGTTGAAAGCATAAAAACAAGAAAAGCAACTGGCGTAGACGAAACTTCAATTGAATTAATAATTAATAGTGGCGAAAAACTAAAAAAAGAACTGAAAGAGCTGTTTAATTACACAATAAAGAACACCGGGAAGCACCGATAGATTTCAAAAAAGCCAGACTGGTGATGATTCCAAAGAAAAAAGAAGGCAGATAAATGTGAAAACTACAGGACAATAAATTTACTGTCGCATTCCTCAAAAATACTGACACGTCCAGTACTAAAAAGAATATAAGAGACAATCAACAAAAATCTTGATTCAGATTAATATGAATTTCAAAAACAAAAAGGGAAAAGAGAAGCAATACTAGCACTACGGCTCATAATAGAAAAACAGCTAGAATCGGAAGACCAGACTATTGCTGGCCTTTTTGGATTTAGAAAAGAGGCCTTTGACCGAGTGAAGTGGAACAAAATGTTCGAAATTCTGCGAGAAATTGATATACCGGAAGTAGAGATACAAACAATCAAAACAATTTACGAAAACCGAACAGCAGAATTTATGGTAGGAAAAAGCAGAGAGGAAATAAGGATAGGTAAAGGGGTAAGATATATATAGAAAAACCAATAAACTTAATTAAAAACAGCCTGCGGAATAAGCAAATTGGAGTACAAGTACAAGGTGAATAGCTACAAATGATAAGATTCGCAGATGACATTGTCATTATTGCTAAGTCTGAAGAAGAACTTCAAGAAGCACTGACAGAAACGCGGGTACATCTAGAAGAATACAACATGAAAATAAACGGAACAAAAACTAAAATAGTAATATGCGAAAGGACACACCAATGCCATAAAAGAAAAATATATTATTAAATAATAAAATAATTGAACGAGCCAAAGATGATACTTGGGCAGTATGGTATCAGAAGGTGGGAAAACTGAAAAAGAAATTCGACGCAGAATAAGTCTAGTCAAATACGAATTTTTGTAAAAATACGCATTACTCAACAATAAAAATGTGGACACGGAACTAAGGAAACGGCTAATAAAGACTTATGTATGGAGCACACTACTGTATGGGTGCGAATCTTGGATAATAAATGAAGCCGATGAAAAGAGGTTGATGGTAGCAGAGATGTGGCTGTGGAGAAAGATGTTAAAGATAAAATGCACAGATAAGAAGAGCAGTGAAGAAGTCATGATGAACATGATTAGTGAAAAACGGGAATTAATAAACGTAATAAAAAGACGCAAATCAAAGATGTCGGGGTATCTCTATTAAGACACGATGAAAGACTAAAACTGATTATAGAAGGAAAACCCGAGAAAAAGAGAAGAAGAGGAAGACCAAGGAATAATTACATAAAACAGATTATTAAAGATATAGGATGCCAGACATACTCGGACCACCTAAAAAGGATGGCCAAAAACAAAACGGAATAGAGGAAACGAACCCTATTAGGTGTTCAATGATTAATTATAATAAATTTCAATAATGTAGACAGAAAATAATCAGTTTCCGCTGATACAGGATCTTGAAAATCCTATGAATTCTTCGAACGTTTTTGTATTGAATCAAATGCGCAGTGTTAATTCGGAGGCAATATTACGTATCGCTGCAAAACGTCAGCGGAGAAATAGCGCGCTCTAGAGCGAAGCGATCAATTCAGTTGCTCTGTTATCTTTCAACCAATTCAAAGTGAAAGGTAAACAACTTTCGCTAATATTTGTTCGCGCCGCAATCGTCGCGCATTAAATAAACAAATTTGCACGCCGCCCGTGAAATCAATAAACCTCCATAAAACAGTCGTTAAATTTCAGCTATCAGATGTCGCCGGTGTAAAGGAAAAACAGCGAAAAGAAATATTTCCTTTACTGACGACTTGAATTTATCCTTTTGTGACAAATTGGCTAGTTACCGATGTCACGTTGAACAATTTATTTCTTGTCAAAAAAAAATATGCCGCTAGTTGTTGGTAACATTTTCCAGAACGCGTTTCGCGTTGAAAATTTCCCGAGGGGGTGTAACTCTATCTGTATTTTATTCACTCGGTTTTTGGATCCTATGGCTTGGGAAAAAAAAATTAAAGAAAAACAAAAAAAAAAAATTGTGTTTCCCTTCAGATGATATATACATCTTTTAGAAAAGCCCGCTACAAAAATTACCAGTGGAAAATCCTTTAAAAAAAGCACAGAGTGTCGTGATGCCCTGCGGGTAACAAGGTCACGGAGGTCCCTCTAAACAACACAAAAAAATCTACATCATACTTAACGGATAATGTTTTGCCATTTGTAAACTTGCAATAAAATGATTCTTGTACTAACTTTTCCTTTTTATACTATTTTTATGCAGGTGAAATATTTCGCACGCTATTTTAACACGAAAAACTAAAACGATCTCATTAATATAAATAAATCGACTTGGAACCTTTTTTTTTTCGAGACGTTAACGTAAGTGATGGCAAAAAAGTCATCACTAGATTGTGGCTGAATAATTCGCAAGTGAGATTCGAAAAAAAAAATGCGCCTATCTCATTACAACTTAAACGTAAAATAGTGAAAAATTACAATTGAATAAGTCATTGTAGGACATACAGATCATCGCAGAATATCATTTTAAAAGCAGAATCAATTAAAAACACAACCGAAATTTTTAAAACTCACATCGCATTATACTCATAATTTAAACATTTCGGCAATGTTGTAAAATTGACAGTATCACCGTTATAAAAACGTCCAGTCTATTTTTATTATTATCGAATTGTCTGTAAACATTAAAAAGATGACAATTGTTAAAGTCACTTTTTTTTTTCTTCTTATAGAATGTAAATTTTAATATGAAAAAAAAAAAAAGTAAACAAAGAAAAAATACTGTTTGCGAATATTTAATACTTCGTAAGTTCGTTGAGATCTTATTCAAGTAGCAATGAGGGACGGTATTCGCAGTGATCGACGAATATGAAAAATTTCGGTTCTGTTTAGATTATCGTATGACGTCGTGAAAATCATAAATTTCTTGAACAATTTGGAAGAGCATCGTACATATATTAGGTAACAAAAAATTTCAAAAATTAAACAAATACCTCCGTACCTTCGAGTTATAAGTTGATAACATCTCTCGGAATGTTGTCTGTTTCTCGCGTTGAATTGTTGTTATTATCGGCGTTATCAAATTTAATTTTTAGTTAAAATAAATCCAATTAAAAGATGCGTTATCATTTTAACAACTATGCGATTGAATATAATTGTATTTAACACGGAATTAAATTACTGTATTGTATGCTAATATTTCACGACCTCGTAGCTGGTATTTATGAACGAAGATTTAAAAAATTTGACCGGAAATTTAGATAAAATTGTAGGATATTTGGTAACAATTCGTGTCTCATTAGTAACAAATCAGTTAATAAAATACATAAGAAGCAAATTATTGAAGCTGTTAACAACGTCGCACTTAGAATTTACGAAATTAAGAGTAGTAGCGAAAATATTTTACCCGAAGTTTAATGAAAATTTAATAGTAAGCGCGCAGTTAAACACTCGTTAAATCGTTAAATAATTTTACAATCAAATATAATTAATCGACTTCGTATCGGCAAAACAGAAATATCGAAATAAATACATTAAGTTACCTATATGTAAAAACTGATGGTAATGTTGAGGACCTTAAAAATAAATTAAAAATCAGCTTTTAACCTGAGACCCTAGGCGTCGGAGTGGAACGTTTCTTTTACAAAGGTTATACGCTAACTGCAGCTGCTAAAGTAAAGAAAAGGCACTAGTAAACTGAAAAAAATGATACAACTAAAAATTCGAAAATATTCTTATTATTGAGAAAAGAGAATTGAGAATATCCGATTATTGTCATTTATGATGTCGAACAAGTAGGCCCCTAAAGGAAATAGAAGATAAAATACTACAATTAACGGGAGAAGGACCTGGAACTATTACTAAAGTTTCTAAAAACAATAAAGATAAAATTTACACGCTCAGTTTCAAAAATTACAAAATAAAATCAGATTATAATTGACTACGAACAATTAAATAGAATAATTGACACTAATATACTTGCTACCATAAAAGCATGCATCGAGAACGCAGTAACGGTTCACGAACTAAATCATGAAGTAGAAAAATTACAAAGATACTTGACCGTATCTATCGCACTCTGAAGGCCAATAAGAACAAATATAACGACTGGTGAAACCCTAAATTGGAAAAACTTAAAACTGATAATAAATCGAATAAGGAAAAAACTGAACAAGTAAACGAATATTTTACAGAATTATATTAAAAGAACTGAATAAAAAGTAAAAAAAAAAAACAATTGAGTTAACCAAATTTGATAGATGGGAAGAATTCGTCGAAAACTTTTAAGACTTGGAGCAAAGCCTATAAAGTTATTTTTGAAAAATTTAGAAGATTCCAATTTCCAGCTTTAAAAGTGTCCAATGTAATACTTTCCAGCAACGTAGATAAATATACAGCACTACTCAAACACTTTTTTCCTAAGAAAAAAGGAGTGTGGATATTAAAAAACTAAAAGCGGATGTAAATATTAAAAATTATACAATCAATAACTCTGAACTAACGGCTGTAATCAAAAAAATAAATAATAAAAAAAGCACCAGCAACTGACAGAATCACTAATAAAATAATTAAGATGATTCACTTAAAAGTAGCCGAACTATTCGAAATGCTTTTCGAAAGCTGAATTAAATTCCAAGTGTTTGCAAATGCCTGGAAAATCGGTGATATCTCATATTTTAACAATCCAAATAAGAACTTAACAACATGCGGCGGCTACAGGACTATTACACTGTTAAACTGTACCAGCAAAGTGCTGGAAAAAATTATTAACGAAGAACTGTTGCGTGATATCGATACCAAAAACATTACTCACAAAAATCAATTCGTTTTTCGTCGCGGTCACTCGCCAGAATTAACCATCAATGTTAACTAATAAAATCAACGTGGTGATTACTATTGACGTGAAAATTGCTTTCGATAGTTGCAAGTACTCGAAGTTTATCGAAATTCTGGAACAATATAAAATTAATGAAACGATTATAAACCTAATTATCAATTACCTACTAGGAAAGCCAGAATTAAAATGGATAATTTTTCAGTTGAAAGGAATATGAGCTATGGCGTTCCACAGGAATCGGTTTTAGGGCCTGCTCTTTGGAATGTGCTCCGATCCTTCGTTCACAAAACTATGGAGAACTTTTGAACTAAAAATAAAATCAAGATTAAATTTATTAGTTTTGCGAATGATATGGGTAGTAATAACTCTTAGTAATCCAAACGAAATTGATAATATTAGGATCACTTGTCAGAGGTTAAGTAAAATATTTTCAGTTTGTTGCTTTAAATTCTCTCTTAGAAAAGTCGGCCAGACCAATAAACCATATTCAAATATTACGAAAAAGCTTTTTTTTTTTTTTTTCTTGTTTGGGTTTTTCCCTGGGCTTATCAGCAACGGACGATTACCCATCAACATGTGTACATAGCAGAAATTAGGAGTAACAAGGAATGGAATCTGACAAAGAATGCTATACCAAAGATGGAGAAACAATAACAATCAACGTCAAAAAATGCCAAACGTATGCATCCTGAAAAGAAAAGGAACGACGAAGGTAAGAGCAAAAGGAGTTAGCTGTCCCATACCATGGCCACATCTGCAATTACAGAGCCCACAGTACAAACGGACAAAGGAATCTGGCTATAAATAATTAAGGAAGAAGAAACACGGGATGTTTAAAAAGCAGTTAGATCCATCAAGCACGAAACCTATATAGAACACAGCACTTAGCGTCCGTAAACAATTATCCGAAAGTTCAATGACTTTCTCCATCACTATAAAGCAAAGTTTATAGTTTTTAATTGTGAAACATTAATCATATTTATGGCGACGACTGCGGAAACAGCGCCTACCATTCTGTTAAAAGGAAATGAGCAGAATTTACACCGAACACTATGGCCACACTGCAACAGCAGCGCCCGCAGTGCCGGCTGACAAGGAGTTTACCTATCTACCGTTAGGGCCGCAAATGCGACAGCGAGCTCGTAAAATTAACTGCGAGCTGTGCCTGTTTGTGACTGTAACTGCAACATCAGTGCGTGTTCTTCGTTTAGAGAAGAGTTCGTTGGAAATAACTGGACACGATAAGTTAGGAATGCCAAAATGGGAAATACTGAAGGGATTAGATATTAATATAATGTAGTACAGAGGATAGGAATTTTGTTACAATTGTGATGATCAATGTTGACTGTAATGAGAGAATAAAGGACACACAATATGGAGTTGGAACATCATGTGAGAGAAGCTCCGCGTATAGAGCTGCCCTTTCTGATGATAAAGAGAGGAGCATTCAAAGAATACATGATCAGAGTCACATACGACTGTGTTATCGATACACAGCGGACAAATAGGAGAGGACACTATGGAGAAACGATACAATGAAGCAGGAAGTCGACTGTGACCAGATCGAAGACGACAGATAGCAGATATGATGAATCGGGGAAGGTGCGGAAAATGTAGATACCATGGTTGAGTAGGTGGATTAGGGTGAATGGAAAAATATTGTGAATTAGGATTGGAGAAGGATGATTCATAAAAAGATTTCCAATTGGCCTTTTGGATACTTTTTGCTATATTTAATAATTCATGAGAAGGAATCCGTCCGACTGGCCGCCCAGAAGAAATAGCCGAACGAGCAAGATAATCCGCCTTTTCGTTGCCCGCAATTCCGGCATGACCAGGAATCCAATGAAAGTCGATGGTTAATGAGTGCAATCTGCAAAGGCTGAAAATCAGTGATCGGATGCACAAAATAATAGGATCAGAGTAGGAAGGAACATATGGAGAGGATATACACTGAAGGGCGCTTTTGCAATCAGAAATTAGGAGGAACATTTTACATTGAGGAAAAGATGGAATGAGCTCAATGACACGTAGTAATGCCAATGTCTCCGCATAATAAATTGAACAAAATGAAGGAATTTTGAACAGGCTGGAATGGTTAAGATCAGGAATGTAGATAGATGCACCCACTCCGTGTGACATTTTGGACCCATCCGTAAAAATTAGGGTATGGTTAGCAAAGAATGATGAAACTGCCTGGTTAAATTCATAAACTGTTGCATGAGCAGGGAGATATTTTACAAAAGAAGACAAAGAAAAAAGATTAGGAGAAAGAAATAACATTTAATATCTCAAACTGGAAAAATGGAAGTTTATCGAAAGTTAGGATGAAGGGCGAAAACTTAATAAGACGCGAGGCAATGTGGCAGAGAATGGGAACTTTATTAGAGGAAAAACGCCAATCTTGCAAGAGAGAAGAATATGCAGGGACAAGATTGTTTGGGTAAATATGTAGACGTTTAATAAGGAACCGATGCGCGAGATAGGATCTACGAATGGATAAAGGAGCCACATTAGCCTCTGCTAAAATCGCAGGAATAGGCGTGGATTTTAAGACTCCTAGACATAAGCGCAGGGCTGCATTCTGAACTAAATATAATTTAGCTAGGGGAGAAAGAGCAGCAGTACCATACAAAAAACAACAGAAATCAAGTTTGGATCGAACAATGGATTTGTAGAGCATAAGAAGTATCATAGGATCACCTCCCCAATGGGAAGAAGATAAAGACTTTAAGATATTCAAACGTTCTAGAGTAGACGAATGGAGGTAATTAATATGCTCAGTAAAGGATAAACGACTATTCAGAAAGATTCGTAAGTAGCGGAAGGAGGAAACAACAGGTATAGGTGTATTGTCGATATTTATGTTGATTGACTCAGGATTATAGGAACGAAATGTGAAAACAATGCATGAAGATTTTGGAGGAAAGATATATAGATGGATTTGAGAAAGAGAACTCTGCAGAATGTACAAGGATTCTTGCATGGAGAAATGCAACGGAAGGACGAGGAATTAATACCCTTGGGGATGGGAACGATAATAAAGGATTTCCATGACGGAGGAGCGGAACCTAGATGGAGAATAGAGTTAAATAGATTTAAGAGTATTTTAAGATAATATTCAGGAAGATTCTTAAGAACAATATAAGATAATCCATCTATCCCTGGAGAAGAGTTAGGATTTTTCGGGAACGCTGATAATAATTCATTAAAAGTGAACGGAAAGGTTAGAAAATGCTCAGAATGGCTTGCGGCAGAGATAGAAACGTCAAATTCATCAAAGTTAGGAACATAGGGCGGAGCAACACAATCAAAGAAAGCAGCTAGCTTGTTCTCCGAAACGCCGGAGGTAAAGGGATTTAAGGACTGAGGGTTTCGGAAAGCCTTAGCCAACCTCCAGATTTGTGAGAGAGGAGTAGATCTAGAAAAGGAAGAACAGAAAGCAGCCCAAGACGCCTTTTTAACCTTTTTGAGAGTAAATCGAAATTTGGCATTAGCTCTTTTGTGAGCTAGGAAGTTTTCCAGAGAAGGAGCAGCTCGAAAAATACGAAACGTGGATACACTGGCTTGGTGTGCAATTGAACATTCCGCATTCCACCATAAGGACGAGGCGTAGGATCGCCTGATGCTCCCAGAAGGAGATTTTTGTGGAGGAGAAGACAAATCTAAAGCTGATGATATTAACTGAACGAAGTTTTCATACTGAGGCGTAACAGCTAAGTTAGGATCAAATCTGTAGGAAGAGGAATCCAGGAACGAACGAAAATCAGACCAATTAACTTTTGAAACGTTCCAACTAGGAGAACGGGATTCTTTTTTTACATGAGAGGAGGAAGTCCCATGAACGGACACAATGATAGGAACATGGTCACTACCAAAGGTTCCATCAAGGGTATTCCATGCACATTTCAGGCTTAAATTAGAAGAGGAGAAAGTTAAGTCTATAGAACTGTAGGAATTTTGGTTTTTGAAATATGTAGGAGAGCCGTCGTTGAGAACCACAAGGTTGTAGTCTGAGGGTAGAGTTTGAAGGAAGGAACCGTTTCTATTTAGTGACGAACTACCCCGGGCGGGAGAACAGGCGTTCCAATCCCCGCCTATGATAAATGGGTGAGGTAAGGAGTCAAGAAGGGAGGAAAGAGAAAGATCCTTTAGGTTACACAGGGGAGGAATGTAAACAGATACAAGATGAAGGGGATGAGAAATATTAGCGAATGTGTGTGAGATAGAAATATGAACAAAGTTGGGAGAGGAAGAAGGACTAGGGATGTCTAAATTGTGGGAAGAAAATGGAATGCCGAACCTAATGAGGATAGCTGCACCACCATAACCATCTTCGCGATCTGATCTAATTACATGAAAACCCCTAATTGAAAAAGTTGACGATTTCGGACGCCATGTTTCAGACAACAACGCTATACTTATATTATGTAAATTTAGCAAGCCTTCTAAGGCTGCCTTATTCGCCCGAATGCTACGACAGTTCCATTGAATAATATTAAATACAGGCGTCATTTATAAGATAAGAAAAAAGGAAGAAGAAGAAGAAGAAGAAAACAAAAGAGATGGAAGATTATGTAAGGAGGGCCAATAAAAAATTTGGCTAAGAAAAGTGTAAAGAGAGAAGTTAATTTAACTAAACTGGACATTGTTGGACAAGAAGGATGCAAGGTTATCAACAAAGGAAGCAGAAGAAACTATGTTAAAAGAAGAAAGGAGCTCCGTAATTGCTGTAGATAATCTGAAGATATTGGAAGAGATATCAGAAGAAAGGTTGTTAGAATTTCTGTGTGAAGATGTGGAGTGTTCAGAAGGTAAGGAAGGGTTGGGGAGAGAAGAACTATTCAGAGCCCATCCAACTGGGGGAGAAGGAGTATAGTAGGATGTGACAGTTGGAAATTGAGGAAGAGGTTTGGGATGAGGTTTAGACTTAGGTAATTTATGGAAGGTGGGGGATTTTGGAGGAGGAGGAGAAGGTACCTTGGAAGCTACATTGGAAATATTCAAAGGGAGAGTAGATGATGCGGCTCGATTAGCATAAGTAAATGCCTGAGTAGCAGCGCTGGAAGATTTAAGCTTAGCGGCTTCTTGAAAAGATACATTTTCAAAAGCCATAATTCGCTTGATATCTTTTTGCCTTTGCCATTCTGGGCAAAGACGGTTCGAGGAACTGTGACTTCCTTTGCAATTACGGCAAGAAGCTTGGAGATTGGAACATTCATTGAAAGAATGTTTAATGTTTAGCTGAACAGTGAGAGCAAATAGAGTGTGAACTGCGACAATGACGCGCTATGTGTCCGAAGAGAAAGCATTTGGCACACTGAGTGGGGGAGCGGCTAAAAGTATATAAACTACTTTACGACCAAACAACACCTATTGTTAAATATCTCGGTGTAATAAACTTAAATTCAATCGACATGTCAAATATTTAAACGACAAAATCAATAAATTATTCTATATGCTACTAAAACTTCAGTCAAACGTTGGCGATATTAAATACAAAGAGTTATTAGGTACAAGGGAATCGTGTAATCGATTTATAATTATGGAGCAAGTACGTACACTCTAAAACTAAATAAAACAGAGTTTACTTCTATTAGGAATAAACAGAGAAAAATATTTCTCATCGTGGACTCACTATATAGAACAGCATCGATTGCTGCGGCACCAGTGATCACTGGTCTTTACCCGATAGATTTATGCCTATTCAATTCAGCTTTAACCTCCGCATTCACGTTTTATAGGTCGGGAAGAATTAACAAGCCCTTTTAATTAATCAACTTTTTGCTCAGCTTTACGAAGCTAACGTAACGTATAATGATTTTACCGGCGCGAAAATCTTTAAAAATTACATGAACACAGTGCTTACCAACATATGGCAAAACAGATGTAATGACCAATCTATTGACAGACATACACGTTATTCCCTTAATGTGAAAGAAGATAAAGTTTTTAAAAAATTTCAACTATTTCTCCAGCTAGAATGTTTCCGGTCATGGAAATTTCTGTCTTTGTAAGAAAAGATTTAACATCGTCAACGATGATAATTGTGTACTTTGCGACATGAATGTATCGGACTGCGTCTTCCGTGCCTTATTTCAGTGTACTTATTTAAACGAGTTCGTGCAAAAGATTCTGGATCCGTATCAAAACGGAGTGTTGAAAATTAATGGTGGGTCAGGTGTCAACATGGTTAATTTTATTATTACTATGAAATTTTTAAAAGCAGCTGTTATGATTAGAAATAAAAATTGCGCATAAGTTACGTTCATTGCGCAAATCACGATTACGCTTAATGTATATCGCGTTCGCAAGTAAAAAAAAACAAACTTCCATACCTTTTGTACGGAAATACACATTGTAACACGGATATGTCCTTCAGATGGTACATAAAGTGAGACGCGACGACGTATTTTCTTTCAGTAAAAGCATGACTTCAACTGTTGATCACAAATTGAATAAAATGTTTATTATGGTATAACGAAAATTATAAAATTTCGTGACATTTCTTCGTGACGCACAAAATTTTAGATTAAGCTCAGCCATAAACATATCTGTACCAATATAAAATTTGTTACTTCGTTAAAATGTGGAAATTAAACGAAAAAGAAAGTAATAAAATTTCGGAATGAAATATCGCAACTGCTCCATTTAAATTTCAATATTTATTGAATTATTTTTGAAAGAAGAAAATTAATCTGTTTCATAACTAAGCCATTTCCTACGCGAGAGGAACGGAAATTAAAGAGTATCTAATATAATCTAAACCAGGAAATGGGATTAAAAGATAAAAGGAAGTCGCAACAGGAATTAATTGAAATACGTAGACAGCTTGAATTCAATTTAATTCGCCTGTTTGAAAGGATAATGTTTATTTTCAAGTAAAAATTTTTGCAGATTGCATCGCAAATTGAAATCAATTATGAGGCATCCAACGCACGAGTGACATTTTGCAAGTATTTTTAGAAGACACGCCATTATTCCAATTCCATCTCCAACATCTCCGACAAAGAGACAGACAGCCGATATGACATATTGTACACTCTGTAAAATGAAAATTGCTTTTAATTTCGAAAATTGTAATCGATAGGTTTCTAAAGATTTTTCAAAATTCCAAAGAAATGCCGATCTTATTCGTTGTGCGGGCAGCACCATCATTTACCGTATTTTTTTATTTTTTTTGTTTTAAATCCAAAAAGAGGCTTGACTCAAGTCGAATTAAAAAATATTTAAACAAGGCGAAAAGTAACCATAAAAAACCGAAACCATATTACAAATAACAAAGCCAAATTAATACTGGTATTTTTTCATCAGATTATGGTGATGTTAAAACAACTATTAACGTAAAGTCAAATTCCACTTTTAGTAAGCGCAATGACACCTTATTTATAAAATATAATTTACACTACATTCCACATATCCACTTTTCGACAAAAGAAGAAGGTGAAATTTTATTAACAAATAAACTAATACACTTAATGACAATGACATTCTTACGCCGAGAATAATATAAAATCACCGTTATGAAATGTGTAACGTGTTTCTGTTACGTTAGAAATAAATACACGATAAAAATCGAAAAAAAATTTAAACTGAAAACTGTTTTTATTTTTTTTGTCAAATCCAAAATAAAAAAGGTAAGAATGACACAGCAAATGAAACAGCTCTTCGTTAAACATTATAGAACAATATTTTGAAGTCAAAGGGATTTGAATCCACTTGGCGAGTTCCGAAGGACAGATTTCACCCCCCACCCCCGCATATATATATATGTATGTATGTATGAGTCTGGGAATGTATATGTGGGTGCATCACTATTTTAAGGTATACATTCTAATGTTAATTTTTGTAAGATAGATATATAGTGATGTATATATTTAATTATAGATAAATAATGGTAAGTCATAGTAATTAAGCTCGTAATGTTTATTACATAAATATATACATGTTTATTTATTTAGGAACCCGCGACAAGTCACTCAACGGGGACTAAGGTATTGCACATGGTTAAAAAAAATATTGACTATATTATTCTTTGCAAAATTAAATAAATCTCTTACATGCGCGCTATCAAAAAACATACAGCTTTCATTACAGAATTTTTTTATCACACCTGGCTTAAGAATAGTAAACCATTAATATATATTTATATATACACAGGGCGGCTACTCCTTTTTTTTTTAAAATAAATTTCCCTAACTTTTCCGGTTTTTCAGATTATTTCGGCCTTTTCTCCGACTTGGAAAACAATAGCTGTACAGAAAAAATCGTTCATTATTTCTAAATATTTTACAATATGCTTTTCATCGCTCTCTGAAACAGTTCAGTCACGGATGATAAAATCTCAGATCACTACAATTTTTACTTCTCAGTTAAAAATGAATAAATCTCCAGCTTTTTCGATTAAAAGCATAATCCAGTGAAATCTTTTTTATTGTTTATAACACGCATTGCAGCATTTTACAATCGTTTTTAACATTTCAAGGTTCTATACATTGTACAATACACAGGTATTTCTGTACCTTCTTCAAATTCTCTCATTTTAAACAAATTTTCCTGCCTTTTCCCAGTTTTCCAAAAAGCAGTCACTTTTATAAATATGTATGTCTATATATATCTCGACCATTTTTTCCTTGCAAGGGACTGTGCCCCTTGGCCCCTCTTGCTTTCATTTCTGTCTCTATCTCTTCTATACTTTGTAGAAAATGATCAAAATTTACAACGTAATTCTTACTGGTATCAACACAAAAAAAAAATAACATAATCACAAAAATCCTATCCTAACATTTAACTTTCATTATATAAAATTAAGACATTTTTTCGTTACATTTTTTCGCTACATTTTTCGTTATATATTTCGTAACATAAAATTGTGTCATTTTTTCAATAACTATCACAAAAATCCAATTTTATATAACAAACGTTACATAAAACTGGGACATTTTTTCTAAAGGAGGTAGCCTAAGAATTACGTTGTAATTAATATACATGTGTGTAGGTTCCGATCTAGTTAATTCATTTGACTTGGAACGCTTATTGAATAATCTTGTTTCTCAAAAGTCTGATGAGTCGTTGTTTTTTGTTTAAAAAGTTAATTTTTTCTTTGATTTACGCTAATCGTCAAAAAAACGGACCTGGCCAATCCAAATGATTTCACATGTGTAATTGCATTTTTTTTAGAAGAAGAAAACATAAATTATACCAATTAGGGAGCTCGGCCCCTTGCTTGCTCCACTTACCAACCGCAAGCCACCTTTGTTTACTTTTACTGCACCGCGCGCAGCATTGTATTGTTAAACTCTCAAAATATTAAATATTTATACTCCTATGAATACTCTTATAAACTGTAATTTATCATAAAAGTATTCCGATATCTAATGTACAATTATTTCTCTTTAAGACATATATGATTTCTGATGTTTAATGCTGCCAAATTCTCAATTTTTAATTAATTTCATTGCAATAATGTAAATTATCGCACAATATACATATTATAATGTGAACTAACGTCACTAGCGAACAAAAACTTTCAAATACTATTCAAATATTCTAAATTATTAGTTATTTTTAGCCATCCGATTAATATTGAAATAATTTTTAAATTTTTAAGTTTTTAAATGAAACGTAAAAAAGAAAAAATGAAAATAACAAAGAAGGGATATGTGGGGTATTTCTTAATGTTATTATTATTATTATTATTACATTATTATTTCTAAACGTAAATTGACGGAATAGAAATCACCTAAAAATTACAATAATCAGCGGTACTATAATCTTTTCTATTCATTTAGTTTTCTTCAATATTTATTGTCCAATACTTGTGGACGCATATCGGAAAACTAATTTTTCGTAAATTGATCTGTCAATGGAACGCGTGATTTATTTTCACATTTTTATATGCAACAATTCGCAACCATATGTACAAATGCAAAAACACTCCAAACTCTTTGTGTTATTTTTAACACTTTAGTCTTAACGTGATCAAAATTTATCGTAATAATATTATATTAGTTTTTTATGTGTAGTCCTTTTAAATTTAAAAATATAGGTATACCGCGAAATGGCACTTTGATCGCAGGTTGGATAGGTCTGGGGTAAGGTGCAGAACATGATATAATTAATGTCAATAGTTGTATCGCATTTTACGAGCGTGAACTTTTGACTGCTTTGATTTCTATAATGTGTTTTACACAAAAGAACGACGATTATCGGATAATTTTACAAATTGAACACTTCAAAATTACAGTAATTTTTAAAGTAGTCCTAAAAGGCAGTAGTTGCTTATACTAATAATATAATAAATTTAACGCCAAAAATTTTGTGTCTATTATTTCGTACTGATTAATTTCTTGCCTAATTTTTTCTGAAAATTTTTAATTAAGAAGCCGGAATAGGGTGAAGTTTCTAATGTTACGTTAAACCGAGCGGGCTACTACAGCGCGAAAGATAAATCGTGAAATTTGTTCAACTTGAAATTAAAAATTAAACATCAAAAATGTTTAAAAATTATGCGTATACATTGTAGGGTTGTTAACGTAGACGAATTTGGTTGGACGGGAGGGGCAGAGAGGTTTTTATCAGAATGCATAATGGGAAATCGGCCCACGCTTGTGCAGTTTAATAATCGGAAAATTACCAAATCGTATCCCACACAGAAGCGCAACTCGAATTAAATGCTTCAACTTAGCAACAACCCACTCAAATGTTACTCGGTCTTTTTCCTCTTTCAGCAGTAATTTCGCCGGTTCCTTCAGCTCAACGTATCTGCATAAAATCTGAAACCGAACGAAAACGTAAAATGTTGAAAATATTTTACGTTGGAGTTTTCTTTTCATTGAAAAAATTCCGAAATTTTATTTACTCATTTCGTTACTTTCCAACACTTTACTGTGTGAATTACTCTGTTGAATGAAAATTTAATTTTTTAATTCCGAGTTACCACCGTTTCTCCATTTCCCTTTTCCCATTCTTTATATTATATAACTGTAAACATAAACGTACAGCACACACACACACATATTACGCATATATTTCTGTGTGTGCCTGCTTGTTACATTCTCAAAATTCTTATCATTGCTTATTTACGTTATACCACTTAAAATAATTAATTATAAAAAAATTAACCGAAATTAAAAATAAAAACCAACTTCAGAATTTTAAATAACTTTTTATTAATTCCCTTGAACTATTAACCTGTTTTCCTACTGTGCTGGTAAAAAATTTTTCTATTTTAAAATACAAAAAAAAATAATATATAGAAAATTTATCCTTTATACATATATTTACATTTTACACAGCAATCTCTCATATCGCTAATCCATTTCACCGACTGTCGTTCGGTTTTTTAAATTTTTCTCCTTAAATTAATAATACCGGATTAGTCTTAGAACAAAACTGGAAAAAACAATAGAAAAACGGAAAAGCCTTTATTTTCTTTATTCCCCTACACCGACCTCAAACTCGTGTTCTTTGACTAGTAATTCATTATAAAATACCGAGTTACATAATAATAAAAAGAAAAGCCCGGTCTACTGTTCGCAAAGACCACATGAATGACTTCCCGATTATATAAATATTTGTCATAGGGCTCTGCCTACGCCACGAATAGATTATAAGATACAGAGATACCTACAACCTGCAAACAAGTAACAACAATATATGAATATATACATCATATGTATAATTTTTTAAAATTAAAACCTATTCAGTTTTTTTTTTTTTTAAATCTTCCTTAAATAATTCTGATTTTTACGAAATTAATAATTATAGTGTTTTTACATTTTTTTATGTTATCCAAAAAAAAAAAAAAAAAAAGTGTGCAAATTTTCTTATAATAATTCGGATTTCACGTCAATATATATATATATATATATCGAAAATTATGTGAACTGGAAAAAAAAATCATCATTTGTTCAAATGTAAAGTCGCAAATTTCTGTTTACTGGCACTTTCAAAAACACCTTTTTCCGCTTTTTTTGTTTAAAGAGAAAGCTGTTTTGTTTTTCACATTCGAACTATATATAAAGAAAGGCTAGGTCATTAATTTTTACAAAATGGCCGGATTAATTTTTTCGTGTTCCTTCGATTACTGAAAATGAAACGGCTACGATTTTCCGCATCAGTGCGCATCGAATGACATGAGCCAAAAGCAATAAAATTCTGTCAACAATCTGCCAAAATCTTCTAAAATTTTCAACTTCAATTTTCAAAGTGATTATATAATAGTTTCCATCTTCGGCAGTTTAATAATAATAACAGCTTTGATCATTCATGCGAGGCATATTTCTATTTCGCCGCGCTATTCCTAACTGGAAAACAACTAGGGTTTATATTTGAAGATTAATTTTTGTCCCGACGACACTAGATTACTTACTTATTTATTAATTTCATTACATTTTAATTGTTATTAATTTAATCGCTTATTTTTAATTTCACTGTTTCCTTCCTGATAATAAAATTCACTATTTTATCCAAAATATATCAAGCAAAAAGGTTTATTCCACGTAATTAACCCATAATGCTCGTGTATTTTGTAGTTTAAAAATTACTTTGAATTTTAATTACATCGCGAATTCCACGTTATCGAAATTACTGAAACCATTTGAAAATGGAACTTACATAATGGCAAAATTAATTTAAACTAACCTGACCTTTCACTCATTGCGGTTCGCAGAAGAAAATTACTGACCAATATCAAAAATCAATGATCGTGTAAGAGTAATCGATTGAAAATTAGTGTAATACTAAATGCAAAAGGAAATTATGGGCATAATTAAAAACGGTCGACTTTTTTCATTTTTGAGCGGAATTTGTATTTGTTATTAACCATTTTATTTTATTCACTTGAAATTTTTTTTTTCTTTTTTTTTTTTTTTTTGGCGCTTCAACTATGGACATTACCCATCGCGAGTGAAAGTTTCAATCTGTGACAGCGGGATATAAGGTCACTGCTTAATCAACTACGCTACGGTAGTTGGCTTTTAAAACACTTCAAATAACGTACAGACATTTCTCCCCTTCTCCTATTTTCTATTTAAGCATACTAGCACGTGGATTTTTTTTTATTATCAACAATTTTAGTTTTTAATGAAGTATGTGTATTTTAACGCACAGCAATTCACAGTTATTATATCATCCGAGATTATACGAATAAAGCGATTTTCACCGACTTCAAAAATGGTACGTTTCTCTTCTTTTTTTTTTTTTTTTTTTTTGACGCCCGGAATCTAAACCATGTGGTCACTTTTAACATAGATAAACTCTAAACTGAAAGTAACCTTCTTATTTTAAACATATGAGATAAAAAGCAAAACCAATAACGTACATCAATCGAAAAAAAAACAAGAGAAGAAAAAAAATGAACTCTAAATTATCACCATCTAAACCGTAATGTTACAATCGACTATAAACCTGAATAAAGCAACCAAAGCCTGGTTTTCTCAACAATGCAAATTCTGAACATTATATGGTGAAAAAGCCGACAGGAAATTATAAGTTCCTGAAAAAGATATCTTTGCGCCTGTCAAATAATTTACGACAAAATAACAAATGATTGATACTCTACAAATAACTAATCATATCGTGACCACTGTAAATCAGATTGGAAGTTTGATTCTGAAAATTTTGTGAAAGACTACAGATCAAAGTACCAAATATCCTCCTCTCAGAGATAGTTAGCGGCACATCACAATACTATGGTCTCGACCGGATGGTTAATTGGATTATATTAATGTACTTAGGTTTCAGTTATTCTTTATATTTATCCAATGTTGTCTAATTTTCCGAAACAAAACAACAGAAAGGATGAAAAGATATGGAACGCTCCCGGAAACAGCTTTCTTGACCAACAGATCGACACCATATCTCTATTTCACGATGACCCGGAATCCAACAGAATTTTAAATTCATTTCTTTATTAATCATCTTAAGACATTTATTTCTTAATTCGAAACCAGCGGGTGTAATTTGTAGCTAACTGCATCACCCTGTATCACTGACAGCGAACTTTGGCCTGTCACTTCTTTTTTTTTTTCTTTTTTTTCTTTACGTGTCGCATACAGCAACTAAGGCTAGAGACACGGCAAGAAATTACAAAATTATGAAAGTTGAAAGAAAGAAAAATAAACAGAAATTAACAAGGATTAGCAAAATTATAACAACTTTAACAAATTAGAAAAATTTAGAAACTGAAATAATTGGTTAAGCGCGGTTTCTTCGTCGCACAGCAAATCCTCTAAATTCGATGGTATTCCATGTTGTTTCCGATAATGATCATCAATTAGGCATTTAATCAGTAGGTGTTCGACGGTTAATTAGCAATCACATGTCTGGCACTGGGACGCAGGTTCTTTATTTAATAGATATGTGTGTGTAAGCCGAGTGGTACATAAGTTGCAGTCTGCATAACGTTACCTCCTGCTTTCTGCTTTTTCTCGGCTTGAGGAAAGCCATGGTTTCGTGGACGATTTTATGGAGCGTAATTTATTTCCTGTTGCTAACTTTTGCCAATCGCTGCTCCAGATGTTGTTAAAATGGCATTAAAGCTGATGTTTAAAGTCGGTAAACGGTACCGTTACGTTTGAAGTTGACACACGTTTGTTAATCGTTTTAACGGAGCTTTCCGCATTTTCAAAGCTCTGTATGCCGCGCTGGGCTCGGATGCACCATAGTGGTAAGGAGATATCGGGTCCCGGACCAGTACTAGAATTTGGATGTTTAGCTGATGTAGAATGGACATAACGTGATCAATTGTTGTTCCGTTCTGGTTCTCAGTGGTATCATCTGGAGAGTTTGGCTCTGTGCTCCTTATGATGCTGAAAGCCAGCACGGTTAGATAAGTTCGTCGCAAATCTAATGTTGGCCTGTCACTTGAAACTATAGGTAATCGACATTAAATGAGATTGTTATAAACTACAAAGCCTTATCTATAGCCAAAATATCTTAGCAGTATAGGCCGTCGCCTCAGACGGCAGCTTAAATGTAACGTTATTCCTTTCATAATAAATGCTGCACCTACTGCACTACCATGTTCTTCGATTTTAGAACCATCAGTAAAAATTATAACAGAAATATTGATTAGATAATTAAATCACAAATTGACGATACGAGGCGGAAGGTTTTGATTTTTCAATTCTTTAAATAAACTAGTATCGATATATATCTGGCTGTAAACAATTTATATCATAGTGAAATGTAAAATAAAGCGATGGATGTACATGTGCGCTGAGAGCTATTCTACTTGACAGTAAAGGTTTCTTGGAATCAATAAATCTCCACTCAGTATTAACTTCAAAAACAACTGTAGGTAAATAGAAAAATTGGTAATTACATAATTTCATTAAATACCTATTCGCCAAAACATCCCTCCTAATGAATAAAGGAGAGAAATGAATTTCCGCATTCAGACAAGGCATCGGAGCTAATGATCTGCTTTATTAGAAGGTTGGGCTAGAAATATCTATCTCCAAATTAACATCCTCATTTTTACCTTGAGAAGGGTTAACACTCAAGAGCAGTTTATGCAAATCTACAACGAGGCTATTGTAGCAAAACCTTACGTTAAATATTTAGAAAATAGGAGGTTGACTGATCGTCACGTGTTTCTTTGTTTCTTTTCTTTTTCTATGTTTGCTCACGCATAACTTATGCGGACCGATTTTAATTATTTTTTGTCCATTCGAAAGCGTACTGCCCACTAGTAGTGCCGTATGAGTACTTATGAATATCGATGAATACAGACTGAGTAGTATTCAAAGAACTGTAAAATAACAGAAATCCTCTTAGAGATTTCTTTACCTATTAAAGCCAGACAAAAATTTACAAAAACAGTTTTCATTAAAATACCGGTTGATAATGTTAAAACTAAAACGAGCTGCTTAAAAAAATATCAACGTCGATTTATACAAATGTGGATTTTAATTTACATCAAATATTACGTTAGAACATTATACTCTTTAAGAATTCCTTTCTCTTTATGAAGTACAAAAGGTAGCAGAATTTTTGGTTGGTCTATCATCACTCAAAAATATTTACAGTCAAAAAATTATAAAATAAAATTGTTTTTTTAAACAAACACCAACTTAAAGATTTTGCTCTAACGAATAAAACTGTTAAAGAATATTTTATCATCCTGTTTGTTAGTAACTATAGTATAAAAATAAAGTTTGTTATTTTAGCATTTATTTTTATAGAATAAAACTGTACTGAAAAGTAAAAACGAATCGATGAAAAGATAATATCAATTCTTAAACAGTATTAATATACTTTAATTCGAATTTGTATAATAATTAAAAACAACGTTAAATGTTTTTCTTATGTTTTCAATTATTGGCTTATTGGGAACACACTCGTGGCTGCGTTATTTATATTCGTATAATATGGTTTCATAACAATTGTAATTTGAATTTGATGCTGGCCTTAAATGAATATTGATGTTTAAAAATAATCATTACATTCCCTTTAAGTATATTTTGCTGTAAAATATATTATCTTTATTGAATAATTATTTTTTACGTTCTAGTGCAGTTTTATTAAATTTTTGGAATTGAAGTCGTTTTTTTTTTTTTTTTGAAAAAGAAACTTTTAATTTTTCGTTTTAACATACGAAATTCTAGAAAAAATGCTGTGTCTCCATTCGGTAACCTACACGTTATCGTCGTAAATTTTCCATTTCAAGACAGAGTTAAATAATTTTCAGAAATCTATGCTCTAATTTTTATATTTTTTGTCCGACATCTACAGTTCATTTTAATTTTTCACTTTAAATTAATCAGTATAATAAGAAAGTAAACGAGTTAGGCGAGGAAGAATAAATGCCGAAAAACGACAAAACCTTTGTTGAGAATCAATCTAAAAACACGTGAATACAAGGGTGATGCTGACAGAGCATACGAGAGAAGAGTGGACATTAGGAAAAAAGAAACTGAACTGGCGTTTTGTAGATTCAGAGAAGGGTATTTAGCAAAATTAAAAAGAATGCGATTGGATTTGAAAAATAGGAAGACGATAATACATGAAGCAAGCAACAGTGTTGTTTCAAGTAGATCTTCAAAGATTTTTGAATTGAACCAAGGCACGCGACAGCAGAGATTTCACATATTGCTTAAAAAATTCTGAACAAACGTATACTCAGGGGAGTAGAAATTAGTATAAAAAGATACGAGTGTATAGGTACAATGAAAAAATTCAGTGCTGGAAAAAAAGATACAAAGAATAAGAGTAACGACTGAAAAAGATAAAAGACGCTGAAAGTAACAGAAAATAAAAACAGAACGGACGAAAATTAAAAAGAAGGATACAGAGAGGGTAAAAGGGAGAATCAAAGTATATTTAAGATTCAAACAGAAAAGAATGAAGATGTGCAAAAAAGATTATAAAGGAGTAGCTATGGCCAAAAAGAGATTTGAAAAAAAGAATAGCTTAAAAACTGAAACATGAGCAATCTTGTTTTCTTTTATATCACTAGCCCTGAAATAAAAATGTAGAATATTAACGAGATTTTAAATATTAAGTGCAGACATATGGATATTAGCATGAGCAGAAAGAGGTGTTTAAAGTTATGAGTAGTATCAGTCTAACGGAAGTAGTTTTAGGAAGAAGTACAAGAAGAGAGTGCAAAGAATTGGATAATGAATGAAAAAAAGTGGAAAACATTTTGTGGCGCTGCGTTTCAAATTCTGGAAATATTAAGAATGGTGAAAAGATCAAGAAGTGTTGTTTTTATGTGGCTGTACTTTTTCGGAGAACACAGAGACGATGACGGTAACTTCTACTTTACATATTCCAACTGTCACTGGTTAATTTCTGTTCAATGCGTCGTTACCTTTACCAAAGAAACCCTGGAAGAACTGTCACCGCCTGTCAACGACTCCCGCTTTTTTAACATTTCTAAATCCTTCGAACTTTCGTTTCCTACTTTACTTTTGTCGCTGAACACTAGGAAATTTTTCAAGCCCCTATACTTTTTCTATTACCGGCGTCAATAAATTTCTTTCAGTTTCCAGACTACTCCCTGAAACGGTTCTACAGTTTAATCTCGTTCTCTCTTTTCTTCCGCTTCTTATTTCAGCTTTGGCTTTACGATTCCTTTTAAGCGTCTGACGCACTACACTGCTATAAATGATAAAAAACTGATATTCCTTGTAGGAGTCAGCAGTTCGTGACGACCGCAGAGCAAGAATAAACGCACGGCTATATTCGGAAGTAGTAGAGCGCAGACTCGACGGTGAAGGAAAATTATTTTTTTTTACCGCCTGTTTTGCACCGTTCATAAATATAATGAGTCGGAAAGTATCAAACAATTGAGCCGCTTCCATCAGTCGCACAGTGCAAATAGAATCACTTGTGCATCAAACGTTCGCGTCAACAGCGTAATAAAAATTATACCTAGAACCTACTTATATACATATGCAGTATAACGAGCAAAGTTTAATCACGCAACGGTTTCGTAAAGTAAAGTAAAGTAAGTCCCATTCCCTTGATAAGGAATCATGGATTGTAAAGTTAAGCTTTCCATAATGGTACTAAGCCTAATGGATCTGATGAGAACATTGGGACCATTCCGGCCGCCTTTACTTTCCCAGATTTCTTTGGTACCCAATTATTTCAGACTGGCTAAACTTGGGAGCTACTTGGACCTGGGACGAGACAAGTCTCGAACCCGTGACCTCTGATCTGGTATCCAAGCACCTTAAACGATTTCGTACGGAACTACGAGGTGTGACAAACCCTTCTCGGCCAATTCGGGTCGTGACTCGTAAGCGTTTCAAAACTTCAATGTAGAATGCTGCATTGACTGTCTGGCCTGCGGGAACCTATTCGTGATGAACAACGCCGTTAATGTCGAAGAAAGCGATCAGTAGAGACTTGACTCTTGATTTGGACATGCGAGCTTTTTTCGGACGCTCCCCGTCCTTCTCCATCCACTGCACGCTCTGTCTCTTGGTCTGAGGGTCATATTCGAACACCCAAGGCTCGTCTCCCGTGATAATGAATGACATCCACTGGTTTCCTTCTGCGTCAATTCGATCAATCATATCCTGACAGATGGACCTCTGAAGCACTTTTTGCTCAGCTGTGAGCAGTTTTGGAACCATCTTGGCGCATAATTTGCGCATGCCTAGATCGTCATTTAAAATCTGCTCTCGGCGGTTGATGTTTAACTCTTCTTCTAACATTCGACAACTCACTCGACGGTCTTGGAGCACGCGCATGCACACACGTTCAACATTTTCCGCCATTTTTACGGTAGAAGGACCGCCGCAGCGCGGATCGTCCTCGACTGATTCACGGCCGCCTTTAAACCGCTTCGCCCACTTCAAAACAGAGTCCGTTGTTTCATAGCATCTTCCTTAAACACGTCTTGGTATTATACGAGGATTTCCCGCGACGGCGGTTTTACTCTGTGCGTTTGACCAAGAATTTGATCATGATACGTCGTTCAGAATTTCCATCGAACATTTTCACGATACGCGTAAAAATCTTACTTTGTTTAAACGACCACAGAATATGAGATATACGTACTGCCGTTATGAAAACTGGATATACATACTAACTCAGAAATGTCCCTCTCCTTCCAACGAGATCGCGAGCACATCGCAATGTTGCCACAAGTCTCACTGTGAAACAATTCTACGAATACAATTGTCACACCTCGTATATTCTAATAAGACTTCGCTTCAACCATTCTCCTCTTCTCTTTTCTCACTTTCGTGATTGTCCCCCCTTCATAGTTCCGTCCCTCCTTTCATATACAATGCAAATCACATTTCCTCTTTAAATGCTACACACTCTTGCCGTTGAATATTACCTCCCGTACTCGAAAATCTTAGCTCTGGTTCTTCCTACTCCTTATAATTCTTCCTTTATTCGTTCCTTCTCATCTCCAGCTATAATTCCTTTATTTCAGTTTTTTCCACGTTCCATCTCTAATCGTCTCTCGATTAAATTCATTATCTAACCTTTCTAGGTCGGGTCAAGGCCGCCGGAGCATCATATAAAATAAAATAAATAAAAAGAAATATTTATTGTAGTTACATAATTATAAATAAAAATGAAATAATAAGAAGCAGAAAGGTGGCATTTTATGCGGATCGATTACAAATTCATGAAAATGAAATGCAAACTTTTGAAATGTAAATAAACAGGCGAGCATAAAGGAAATAGTTTGAGAACATGAAGTTCATATTAAAAGCGGTTGTAAGAGAAAAACAACTTTCCATAGTGATACATGAAAGAAAAAAGGATGGATGAAGAGGATAATGAAAAAGCGGGATTATTTTCACGGGACAAGGGGGAAATATGCAAAGGATAGAATTGGAAAGCGATATGCGAAAAGAATGGAAACGCGCTGCTCCGACAAAAAAAAAAAGACGCAAAAGACCGCACAATTTTGTAGAAAAAGAATTAAATACTACAAGGGTTTTCAGCGTAATAATTATTATGCTAATAAAATGCATATTTAATACCATTTATATCGCTGAAACCGAGCCGAACGTTATACTAGAACGGGATAAGTTGGTATATTCTACAGAGGTCATATTATTTTCTGTACAAAGTGTTGTTCTAAGTTAACAATCCAGCGCGAATAGGCAAAACCGTTGGAATGAATTCAAGCTGTGAATATTCATTAAAAGAACGGTTGTGTATTTTTTTTTTTTCCTTCGCCACACCAGTCCAGGAGAAAATTGGCGTTGCAACTTCATTTAAGCCGAAACAAAACCATTAGCGCGGCTTCATCCAATAATGAAGAAACGGGAGTTATATATACATATATATACATACATATATATATATATATATATACGTGTGTGCGTGAAGGGGGTATAGTTGTTTTTTTCTTATAAAATTATTTATAATACATAATAGACAGTTCGTAAAATTTCAACATAGGCCACAAATATGCTTTTCAGTTGTATATTTCACACTAAACCATTCGTTGCTCGCGTATACACTACTGTTGTGCTTTTCTAAGCATGTCCCATTGTAAAAACGAAAAATGTGCTTATTTCATTGAATATTTATCAATGGAAGTAACGTATTAATCGGCTTTTAGTTTTAATTTTTGGATTGATTAATTTAAAAAGATCAACGGATCATGTAAGAGATATTTTATCAATATATTACAATTAAACAATATAAAAACGCTGGTTAATTTCAGACTATTTCTTCGTGGTGATTATGATGGAAAGAAGTCAGTGTTTTTGTGATTCAATAAAAATAATGAAAATTATAAACATAACATCATAAGACTGAATACTTAAAATAAAAAAGTATTCCGGTAATATATTTTCATTTGAATGTCCTTTCTGTCGAACGTTGTATTCTATATTCTTGTTTACTGAAACTCCCTACTCCTTATTGTGTATCTTATATTTTGTTCTTTCCCTCGCCGTCCATAATTTCATCCATTGGTTCCTTCATACTGTCTATATCTGACCGTATCAAAATCTAACTGACGGCTCTTTTCTTTCTTGTTCGTTCTGGGTGTAGGTCCTTAGCTGGCATGCCCAAGGAAAAAAAAAAGAACATACACCTAATCTATCTATACGTATTTTGTCAAGCTGAATCATTTTCAAGGAAGCAACTTGCTCTTATCTCGCTTAGATTGTACTTTTTTTCGTGTTAACTTTTTTTTCCTTTGCGTAAATAAAAAGAATACGAAAACTCGTTTTACGTTCCTGAGTCATCACACATTTAAATTATAAGTTTGATTTAATGTACTGATCCATTCAATAAAGTAAAAGCGATTTGATAGATTGCATAAGCACAATTCGTTAAATTTGTTTTTCAATTTTTTAGAATTTCTGCAGTATACTTTTGAATTATGTCATACTATGTCTTATAAAATGAATGAATTTTGTAAAGTTGATATCTTCAATTTTATGTTTTGCTCTAATGAAATTAAATTTTTTCCATCTTCAAAGTTGATCGGTATTTATTTCTACGTTACATTCTTTAAATAAATTATTTTCACTGAATTTGAATTTTCTAAGATGGTCAAAAAAATGTCCATGACCTGTAAGAAATTATTTAGAAAAAAAAAAGTTATATTTACAAGTTATTAACATTATGAATTGTTTTATAAAAATAATGTAAAATTATAATAACAAACACAATTAAAATAAACATAAATAGAGATATACGGTATAAACGTTCTTGAGAACATTATCGTCACAAAAAAAGAAAAGCATTAATCTCCCACCTGTTATTACATCGTTATCACATTGATTTTAACATTCAGTTATTGTTTTTCATTTTTAATTTCATGCGCGTTTGCTTTTACTATTTTTTTCATAAGGTTTCTTATTTTCATATTCAATTTTTTCTTTACATCATTTATTTTTTCAATTACAATGTAAATATAGTACCGACATACGCAGACGTATACGAAATTGTTTTATAACTTGAAATAGTAATATCTAAGCGGTTTTTTTTAATAGTGAAAGTTATTTTTTAATATCCGATTTATTAATTTTACCGACGGTGCTATATTCAGTAACTTACATAAATCATTATGGAGTGATTTTTCTGTTTTTAAAAATGCAACTGATGCCCTCTTCCTATATATTAAAATCCTTCCTTTAGTATTTTCAAAAGCAGTGTCTGACTGTAATTGTTTCCAGAATTGTACTACAATTCAGTTTACAAAATAGTACCAATCTATTGTGAGTGTATTAAAGACGAATATTTGCCCATGTATCCAATACAGGACTGGAAGCGGCAGTAACACTATAGAAATATGAAAAAGATTATTTCGCCTATCAGGTGTAGGCAAGGAAAAATGCCCATTTCAAGAAGAAAATAATAAGTGTCAGAGTCGATCCAGATCACCAGAGAATGGAGAAAAAGAAGTCGCTGATAATCAACTAGTTGCAGTAAATTTCTGCAGAGATTTAAAAGTTAGTACGCCAAAAATATCGAGTAATTTCAAAGGACGACCCAGACGATATATTACCACTAGTTATACAAATGCAAAACTTTGTGGTGCTAGTGCATGGAGATGTGTCAAAAGATCCGAATTTTAAAAATGTGGTTCTACACAAAAATTTTGTAACCGAAGCTATATTATATATACAGCGCGATGTCTTACAGTACGGAAAAATGTATACAACTTTCAAAAAGTGGAAGACATCACATAAGTCTAGACAATATGATAAGATTTGAGACGGTCCATAACATAACTGTAAATATATACAGACATCTTGAACCTAATTACATCACTAGGCAGGAGATTTCGAGGTAGTCAAAGCGAAAGTTAAAAAATTCGACATTTAAAACTATCGTACATATACCAATATACCGTGCTGGTGACTATTTAAGAACGCCAACCGATATTTTTGGATGCATAATTTCTCCCGACTAATGACTGGATGACGAAATTGTCTAGCCGTCGTGTTAACAGAGGATTAAAAATTGATGAAGACTGGTACGATGCAATGTTCGATGATGTTTCTGTGTCTAATTACTCAAAAAGCGATAAATTATATCTCAAGCATAGTTCTGGCAAGAAATCTTGTCCACTTACGTAAAATTTCGAGAGCATTTACTCACAAAACTGAGTGCAGATAAAAAGACTTAGTACGCATTAGACAATTTAAGAGCATGTAAAGAGATATATATGTTTGAGTACACAAATGTGCACTTGCAGTCTGATATAAAAGTTTAAAAAGTATAGCGCATAAAAAGTATTACAAAGCAATATGGTCATTGTTTCACACGGTTTCTAACGCTAGCAAGGAGAAAGATGAAAGATATATAGAGGTGCAAAAAAAAAAAAAAAAAAAGCGATAACCGCATCGGAATGACGTTAATTTACAAACATGCTAACCGCTGTAGCAATAGTACGGGAGTAGACAAGGAAATATTTTCAATTAAGGAAAAACTAGTCAACGGTAAATACATACAAAGAAAGCGCTGTCTACTACCTAGTTCCAGTGTGGTATAGTAGACGAATTACATATAACCGAGAGAAAACGATATCCTCTGTGATGTGAAAATTTGTCGACCTGAATAACCTCTGGCAGCGATCTTTTAATCATAAATTCATTTTGGCAGTCATCAATACGTTCAGCAAATAAACATAGGTAAAAAGCAAGAACGAACTTCTCATTGGTAAAGCCTTGCAGCAGATACTACAGGCGCGAGGGGTTACAACGCCTACACATTTACAAACGAGTTGCGGTATCTACTATAACCGTCAAGTGCATTGCTCTTAACTTTAACCTGTGTACACGGTCCTTATTCGCCCTTAAAGGCACCCCCATTGAGTGGAACGTTCTTTAATCGTACGTTGAAGCGTTGGATGCGAAAGGAGTTCACAGCAAACCAAAGCAAACAGTAGTTGCAAATATTGCCAGAAATGACACGTAAACATAATGATGAAACGCATAAAACTATAAAGTTTGCGCACTTGTTTATATGTTCGCCACATTTGGAGAATGGAGTTGCGCGAAACATAACGGAAGCATGTAGTAAACGAGTACTGCTAACGTTTAAAATTGACTATATAGTTCTTATCAATAGGGTCAAGACATTGATGGAAAAGGGCTGAACATCGAATTACACTGGCAAAACTATTTACTGTACAAGGGTAATGTTTGATGTTAGCTACGGATTATTATATTCAATACTTTTTATTGAAACTTTTCATTTCAAAAATGGTAAATATTACTAGCACCTTTTTTAAATAAATAACGTTACAAACATGTTTTAAGTACCCTAATGGGGTGCTTTAATTTCTAAAGCGTTTTACATAAATCGGTACAACGTTCAGCATATTTCAATTAGGTTGGACCACTGAATTCAAATAACGAATTGAAATAAATTAATACGATGGCGCTAGAAAGAACAGCAAATGCTTGTAATCGTTTAAACACGATTCGCTGCAGCCACATTAAAACAGTTTACCAGCTATTACTATAAAAGAACAGCTTAAATTTCGCAGTATTCCTAAGATCGATTCCTGTTATAAAACGTGCTTCGGAATTTCAAACAAAAATTATGTATTATCACGCCATATAATCCGGACTAATTAAGACACACGACATCTGATGTTTAAGTCTGCTGACGTCATTATGTGTGTTGTTTCGAGTGTGTAGGTGTTTATGCGATTGGCCGGATCAGATTAAGAAACCTGTTACCGTTCACAGAAACACATATTTTCCCGGCAGGGGTGTCTCTTAGAAAACACGCGCGCGCGCACACAATGCAGATTAATTCTGCATTTTCATATTTAGCGCGTTCGGAGAATTATTAAATGAAAAAGTCGCTTAACAATTCCGGTAGCGACGGAAAATATTTAAAGCCGAAATTCAACTAGCCATGATTGTCGACAGAGGATTAATAATCGCTCAAAGCACGAGGCTAAACTTTCTCTGAAGCCTAAGCGTGGAACAATAATGGAAGAATGTTGCAAGCGGAAAATCGCATTAGCCTTGTTCAGCGGACGAAAAAAAGGCTACGCAAAACATGAAACAAATATGGAAATCTTTCTTTGCGTTTTGATCAGTTTTCGTAACAGGCAATGAACAAATGTTGCCAGGTAAGATTCGCCATTAGATCGAAAAATAAATATAACAACAACACTAAAATGGCTTAATTCGAAATAACACGTGATGAAACTTATACGTAAGCCGGCTGACAAGGACAAAAACTAAGTGAATTATAATATAGAGCAACCGTCTTCTACCAGACAAAAAAGCAAATAGATTCTTGGATAATTCGATTTACGAAAACTCGCCGAACGAATTAGAAAATTTTACAAAATACATATGTGATATATTCGTCTTTTTATTTAAGCAACGTAATGCGACAACTTCAAATTAATACTATACGATCTTGAACATGGGAGGCAACGAGTTCATCCGTCTAAGTAGTGTGCAAAGAGATATGACACACTTGGTCAATGGTCGGCAAAGGAATGCCACTGTATTCCTCCATAGAGCAAGCAGTTCCGGATAGTGCACAATGGTGTTTCCCGATGTCATTTACGCATAAAATTTATATTATTTTTCGTTATGAGTTTTCCGAAACTTGAACACGAAATATGGCAGGTGTGACAATCACATTGGTTTCAGTTTTACAGAAGACAGTAGTCGTAATCATTTGTTTTTCAGTTGAGTGGCTGATTCGAGCCTAGTAGAATATCTCAGTTTTCGTCCGCCATATTGCATATATTCGGTACTATATTGTGATGACTGTACACGTTAGTTACATATTTCAAGTTTATAACTATACTGATTTAACATCGAGCTGATACATATGAATTTCCCGAGGATAGTTTTGATATTTGCTGTGGGTTCGAACAGTTGAATTGGCAGATTTATTTTCTTTTCAATTCCCCTACCTTTTTTTTTTCTGCTTTTTTTTTATCTCGCTTCTTTGATGTTTTGTATTCGGTTCGTGTAATAAATTTTATTTACACAAGTCAAGTAGATAATTGCATCTTACAGTATGACCATCTTATGCTATATTAATGAACAGTTGCCAATACTGTTGGGTCGAAAAAAGAAAAAAAAATTGTCACAAGAATAGACAAAAAGTAGTCGACAATATTTAAAGTTAAACAATATGATTAAAAAAAAAAAGAGTAAACCTATTATCGGGAAACTCAAAAAATTTCGATTCCTAACGACTGAAAGCAATTCCGGTGCCGTTACATAAACCGAAGGAACACTTGAGCTTCCTCTGAATTCTCTAATTTTCAAGAAGGAGACGACAAAACAAAATGTCACGATCGGTGGATAGAGACGTAAATGAGATTGATTTTTTGACTAGCAATTTGAGATTTGTAATCGCCGTTTCTTTTTTTTTACTGAAAAATCATTCGATTGATTCGATCGAAGTCGTTAGTTTTCAGAACCGGTCAGTCTTACGAACTTATAACGCATGTGCGAAGAGAATGTTATTAAACCGTCCATGCATACTCACCTCAACCAAAATTAATATTCAGCAAACTCTTAGGCCTCTTTCACGCTAAATCAGTCATGTCACGCGTAAAGTCGACTCAAATTATAATAAATTTTCATCGATCACTCTTAGACTGGATCAATCAGTTTGATTAGTCTGTTGCGTCCGTATTTAATGAATCAAACCAGCGGGTGAATTCATGCAATCATTGAAAAACAGGTACTTTTTAGGATCTCTATTTCGGCCTCTTTCTATTTCGAAGTAGAATTAATCTAATGGTACATAATCTTTTAAGCGACATGCGAACGGGAAAAGTATTAAAAGCCACTGATTTATTTTGTAAGAAAATTAATTACTGATTTCACGGTTTTTTTTTTTTGTTTCAACGATTATTTTACTCCTTCAATAAAATAATTAAAAAAAAAAAAAAAAAAATGAAAGCTCGCAAAAAATAAACTAAATCAACTTTGAAATTGGGGCAGAAAAGTTGTGAGGCCAAAACGATCCAGCCCCTACTTTTTAGAATATTCCTCCAAACTAAGATTTTGCAATAGGGCCCCCACAGTTCTATTCCATGTATCCCTTTCGACACTAGACCAATTTTCTGTAGTATCAATTTGTTCTGTATCGGTTGATTTTCTCCTGAGTAGAAGGTAAATAGTACGGAAAGTCCATTTTTTTACGATGTAGGACTCAAGTGAATCTGCAGTCCAGTAACAAGCAAAAGTATTTGATCCGATATAACATCGGTTTCTGTTTATAATAGACAGTTAGAGGCATCTTTCTCCGGAATGAAGGGTATATTTCCGGATTTTTCAGGGTTTATTTTAATTCGCCATTTAGTGCATTACTCTTTGCTTTACATTTCGGCGGATTAAATGAATCATCGATATAAATTGTTGAATACAATGTTACATCTGTTAATCACACATATTGTTTACGTTTATTGTACGGTAAGTAAAATTTAAATACACCACACTATCAACGATTACTTAATTTTTATCAAACGTATGAAGCGTTTCGAAGACAAAGCTTCAGGATCACGGGAGTTATTATATAATACATAAATTTAACAAAGGCAATAACTGAAAATATAAAAATAACGGATATAAGTCGATAACAAAAGTCGATTACTGCTAAATATAAAATTACAAAAATGACCATTAAAAATTTAAATTTAAGCAATGTTTACAAAAAATATGAAAATTAAAATCAAATATAAAGTAAAATTGCAAATGAACAAACTAAATTACACAATAAGTCGCTAATATAAAAATTAAATCAAATCACAATTACATAAGAAAATAAACGGTTATTAATTGCAAAAAATTAAAATATTGTTTAAAATTTAAATATGAAATGTTCGATAAATTAATAACTCGTTCATGAAACTTATGTAAATTATCGTTACTGTTCATATTTTCGTTACTGGTTAATGATTCTAGCTTTTTTATTAATCTTATTATATTTCTCAGTCATGATATTCTTAATTTTATTAACAATTTTTATGAAATATAATTCTACAATATTCAAATTGGTATAATTACTTAATATAAGGTGTAAATGTACAAGTCTAGCGTTTAAAACATTACTTGTTTAATCCACATTATCTATGCAATGTTTTTTGTTGTTTTCGCTGCTTATGATTTGCGATTTATCTCTTGATTCTTGCGTATAACTTTACGAATTAGACACTGTTTTTTGAAATATATGTTAGCGATTGTCTTCATTAATTTTAATTTAACGTTAGAATAACTGTAAATATGTTTCATCAGGTAGATGTTATTATCGTTGATTATTATTAAATCTTTTAAATTTTTTCAATTTTTAATAGTTATTTTCGTAATTTTATATTTAATTGTGTAATAATCGGCTTTCGTTATCGACTTATATCCGTTATTTTTATAAAAGGTTATATTATTGTCATTCTTTTGAAGAATTATATAGTGTTGTACAAAGTTTTAAATATAAACTTTAAGTTACAATAAGTTTTATAGGTACGTAATTTCAGATTATTATACTGGTGAGTAGAAAAACTTCTAGTAGAAGATCTGATAGTAAGAGTACGAAACGAGATTAAACCAGTACACGATCACATTGAATTATTAGTATCAAAATTAGACAATTTGGAAACAATGTACAATCAATCTCAGGACTGTGATAATGGAAATATTGCGCGTTGTAAAAAATGAAAATAGTGAACTTGTAAAAGTAAATAATGAAATGCCGGAGCGGGTGGAGCAACTAGAACAACAAACTAGGAAAAATAATATAATAATATCCAACATACCAGCCACTCGCAACGTAAATATCAATCAGATTGTGACTAAGATAGCTGAGGTAACCGGAACCAATTTAAAAGAAGATTTAGATACCTATGATTGTCTCCGGAAATCGTCGAGACAGCAGTATACAAATATTGTAGTTGGACTGTGCAGAAGAACGAAGAAATTCGAATTAATTAAAAACCGCAGGTTACGATACCTTAAACTAACGCACATAGGCTTTACATCGTAACACATAATGACTAACCCATGTAAACAGTAGGTTGTTGCAGGAAGCGAGAACTTTAAGGTCAAACAATGGGTGGAGGTTTGTGTGGACCCGCGACGGAAAAGTTTTCGTCCGTAAAGATGAACGTTCGCCTGTAATTAGGATTACTTCGGTAAGCCAGGTTTCTGGTCTGAAAAATTCATTTGGATGACTAATAATGATACATTTTGTTATTTATAATGTAAGTTTTAATTCGACGTTTAATTATCGTTCTGTTACATTTCAGCTCGTAGCGACCTCAGCGGCAAGTAGTTATTTAGTTTATTATTTTAATTATAGGCATTCTTCTTTAGATGCGGTACAATTTTACTTCTGAGCCTATTTTAAATTTTTATCACCTACTAATACTTCATTTCGCTAGTACTTTATTTCTGCTAACGTTACATATGACTACGAAACCTAGCTGTTACTTAATCTATTCATTCTATTTCAATTTAACGTTAACTTTACATACCGATTTCGTTAGCATAAATTTAACACCAATTTGTCAACTGTTTAACCCACATTTCGGTTTTATTCTTATTTTTTCCTATTTATTTTTTATTAAATTAAAGTTAAACATAAAAACCATTAGATCTCAAGCTCTAAAATTTAACATTACGTTAACTTCTGATTATTATTTGTGCATTAGTTTTAAAATTTCTACCCGGTATCGCAATTTTAACATATCTTAAATTTTTATTACCTACTAATAATTTATTTCCGCTATAGTTACCTATGTTTATGAAATCTAGCTGTTACTATTCAATCTATTTCAATTTAACGTTAACTATACATACCGAATTCACCAATTTCCATTTGTCATTAAATTGTCAACTATTTAATCCGCAATTCCGTTTTAAACTTACTTCTTTTGTTAAATTAAAGTTATGCATAGAAACAATTAGCTGTCGAGATCTAAAATTTAATATTATGTTAACTTACCTCTGCAATAATTTTATCGGTTGTATTTTAATTATAAAAAAGTAAAACGACAAGTTACTGCTTGCAGTTACTGTACTATAGAATATTATGAGCTATATTTTAGTGCAAAATAGTTATTACTATTGCAGTTTTAAGTATGATCTGCGAAGAGAGAATAGCTTTGTAAATTTTAAGTTTGCAAAACTAATAAGATAGTTGAACTTCATATTTATTTAAAAAGATGTCTAACGTTTTAAAAATCGTTATGTTAAATGTCGGTAGCTTAAGAGTGCACTTAAAATGTTTTTGGATATAGGACTTATATAAGTGAGAAACGAAAAGACTAACACAATCAGAAGGGCCAATACCAGGCCGAAAGCCGAACATATTGTCAGGAAATATATTATTATGTTCTAGCCATCAAACAAGAGGCGTGTTAAGCATACCCTTAAATAGTTTTCTAATGCAGGATGCCAGGGAAAGAGGACGTAGGGAAGAATTGTTTTTAGGAATAGAATTTCAGGAGGAAGGAGGTTATACCCTTCAAAAGGAATGAATTGAAAAGACTAAGAAGAAAAGGGATTATTCAGAAAGATTTTTAGGAGCGAGATAGAGTATACCGTCAAGTCCCGAGGGGATTGAGCAGAACAGACTTTAATTCATTAAAATTGAAATCCGAAGTTATGAAGTGTGGAGGTTTGTGGAAATGGAGAAGAGTGCAATTCATAAAAAAAAAAGGAACATAAGCTAGAGTGACAGAATCAACAAAAGGAATAAGGCTATCGTCGGGAATACTGAAGTTGGAAGGGAGAGGAAAGGATGGGAATTTAAAGGCTCTGGCCTTTTTTCTAAATGTGCGCAAGGGAGGTAGTTTTAGAGAACTTAGCACAGAAATTTTTCCAAGAGATTTTCTTTGCGGATTTCAGTATAAACTTAGTTCTCGCATTAACCTGTTTGTGAGCCAGAAAATTTTTAGTCGTAAGATTAGAACGAAAGGTTCTAAAGGTGACGCGACTGCGATGGAAAGCGGCGTTCTATTCCTCATTCCACCAAAGCGATGAGGCCTTACTGCGGTGAATAGATAATGACGAATGGCGGGTAGGAGGAGATAAAGAAAGAGACGATGTTAAGGAACATATAAAGGAATTATAGTGAGGTGATCATAGTCCAGATGAATGTGAGGAAGAGAAGAGTCGACCAGGGATCGGAATAGCGGCCAGCTTGTTCTGGAAAGATTTCAGCCAGGGAGAATCAATAGGCGTGGAATCAGATGGAGAGTAAAACTTACAGGAGTGTTCAAAGCAGGAACCTCTCTGTAACCTTCGACATAGTACATAATAGAGACTAATAGGTTTATATGAATTTACCACAAGTAAAAGGTTTATGTGATTCTAAGATCATTGTTATTACTGAACTTTATTCCAGGCTTCCAGAAAATAGGAAATCCGGATAATTACATTAAACAAATGTAAAAGCTGCACCATAACATTTCTATGTAAGCAATGTAAAATATTACTGATTATCCTGTTCGTCATTTCTATATTTCGAATTCTGAAAGTCGTAGAGTCTATTTATAGTTTTATTAATTTTTCTACATTATTAACCCTTTTCCAAACGCACTAAAATTTTCACAAAAATTATAGACACCTGCAACAATTTCTCGCTTAAAAAGGTAAACAACAATCTCCAATTTGATCGATTTTAAATAAATATTGATATCGACTTTTGGTCGGCCAATAAAAATTTCAGCTTAATAAAGTCCTTAAGTCCAGTTAGTATGTTCTACTCTAGACATGTAATTGATTCGGTGCAAACCAAATTCATATAAGCATATGCATTTAACAATAATTTTAACTGACTTAATCGAATAATTCCTATTTAACATGATGCGACAGATTGCATGTGAAATAGAGTCCTTATTGTTTAAGATGTCATTGAAAATTTATTACATATTGATTTACAGTCGCTTTAAATTTTCTTGATGCACTATCAAACAGAAAAACAATCAATGATGGTCTTCTTGAACAATTCAATTTCACTGCCAACAATGGGCAATTGCTCTGAAAAGCTTTTAAAGTAGCGCATTATTAAACGAGCGAATAAAATAATTATGGCCGTACCGTAAAGCAACAAAATAGTACTTAACATTAATGATAATTAAGTAAAACATCACCTAATATTGTCCGTTTTAATTACGAGTACAATGTACGTTTGTAGAAATTTGAATTAGAAATTCTTAAAGTCCAGAACACCGTTTCATATTTACATTAAAGCACCAGATATGCTTAAAAAAACGATATAATTCGGACCTCTTCTCTGCACATTGCATAATGGTTATGTGAATGGATAATTTTAAAGAAAATCTTCATCATACCAAGAGATGATGTCCCCCCAGTAAACATATATTTTATCATTACTTCAGTGTAGTACATACTGTTAAAAACACAAAATATATTTATACGGATTATAAAAATAACCGATTAATTTCAGATATCGTAGATCCACAACTATAGCAACAATAGCACCAGTCGGCTATTTTTATAATTTAATTATATAAATGTATTTTGTGTTTTTTATACAGTGAATTTAATATTAAAACACGACTCCTGAAAACGATTTAACCTCATCTTAACTTACATTCTGCCTTACTATGATCAACGCGACTTCCCTTTTCAATTATTTATTAATTTCCTCCCTTCCCCTTTTATTATAGCCAATAATTGGAATACTTACTAACCTTTTTAAGACTGTAACAGGTACGAAGTAATAGTTTCGTACTCGAAAATTTTATCTAACAAAATTACTTAATCCTCCTTAATGATAGTTCATTCATTTGTGTTGAAAGTCCTTTGTCTTTCAGTTCTATTGACCCATCATTTTCTTCTCTTGAAGCCCCTTTAGAAGTGATCATATTCCTATTATAATTTTTTTAAACTACTTTTTCTTTTCTCCTTCGTATAAACCTTTTCACCTTTCGAATGGATCCGCCCTAAAATAAACTGGGTTCTCTTCTGCTTTTTCGTTGACTCTACGTTCTTTTCAGTTTATTCTAAGCCCATCTTTCCAATATGACTTCTTTGTTGAACCAATCTTCTCTGCCTTAACTTATTCTTCGCCTCCTATCGACCTACTCTCAATACAAAAAACCCAGATCGACCCCCTCGTTGCGATGGAATGAGGACTGTAAGGTGGCCTTTAATTTAAGTATGTACACTGATAGAACTTGTCGCTCCTAAACGCCTGCTTATTTATTCTTTTTCACTTGTTTCATTTTACTCTTCTGAGATAAATGGCTATTTATCTCTAATGAAACTTCAATTTTATCCCCTATTTCTGTTTGTCTATTTCAATTTTCGACATATATTTATAGCCATTTCTTACACATTTTTCAGGCCAGTCTAGTTATCTAATCGTTACACCTTGAACGTAGAAGATGTTATCAACGATTACAGACGGGTAGCTAATAGTGGAGTGTCTGAATGCACGCGAAAAAGGCTCGTCTTCCGTCGGAACGCAGTAATATGCTTGTACTTTGATTTTATCTGTTTAAGTTGGCTACAATCTTCTCTGGAATCTTAGATTTGATGCTGGAATTTTGGGTAATTCAAGGTAAAAAAGTAACCGCACATAGATATATACAGTTATCGCGAAATCTGTAATGGAAATAATGAAAAAAACATTAGATATAAAATAGGTTCTGACCTAGACTCGTGAAAAATAACAAAGCTATCAGATGTGGATGCATAGTTGCGGATGTAACAAACAGCGGTGTATTGAACAAGAAAGCTTAGAACGCTGGAATGTGATTAAACTAAAACGGTTCAAAAAAGCCAATTTATAGAGTACAAAAATTGTGAAGAACATTGCTTACTCTACATGCAAGCCAGTGATACCAAAAATCCTGAGTAATTGTCCGGATGAATTTATAATCTATCAAGTAACAAACATGAGAGAGAATGAATAACACGCAACGTGGTTTTTAACGTTCGCACATCGTAAAAATACCGAAAGAGTGCGAATCATTAATTTCGTTCTTCGTCAATTGCGCAAAAGTAATTAGCTCACTCCGACGGAAGCTTTAAAATATCTGGTGTATGTGACACTGAAGAAAACTTCTACAGTATTTAAAATAAAATTAAAATGAAAGGAGGCAAGGTGTAGACCTCCAAGTATTAAAGAATCAAAATCAAACACTAATTACATAAGCGCAGGTGCCCCTGGCAACGTAGATTGAATTTATGTCAATCTATGGCTAACTACACCACCAAAATTGTCAAACCCAAACCTATACTCAAAGTGCAAATTATGTCAGAACCTTCTTTAAACAAACCTCTTCAGGGCTATAAGACGAGGAATATATTCAGGAATTTCCGAATTTTACAGCTGAACATTGAAGGCATTTCCAGAAGCAAAGCAGACTGCCTGATCAGGATTGCTGCACAGCAGAACCATCGACGTAATAGTCATACAAGAAACTCATTCAGGAAAGGATGAAGATCTAGCCGCTTGTGGCTCAGTTCATGGATATAGAATTATTGATTGTATCTCTCATCGTAAATATGGATTAGCTACATACATAAATATTAGTCTTGTCTCATTGGTATCGAAAACTGAAAAATCTGATAAAAATAATATCTTTGAAACTGCCACAACCATCAGTGAATTAACAATTGTTAACATATATAAACCTCCAAATATACAATGGCCATCTCCAGTGCCTTTAAAAGTATACGCAGAACCATGCATAACAGCCACAATACAGCCTGGGTAGATATTCAAAGGATGATGCAAATAGCATCGCTATTAGTGAAGGGGCCGAACGTAATAATTACGAGATTATTTTCAATGCTAAAGACCACGGAACTTTACTTTTATTAAGGTGGAAGAAGGAATATAATCCAGATTTATGTATCGCAAGAAAAAATCTAACGCCCTTTAATTCGCAACCAATTAAGAATTAAACCCTTTCCTTTATATACACAACATCGCTCAATAACAATTGACACAGGTTTGCAAATTCCTATCATAGACTCCTTCCCAAAGAACATCCAATAAAACGGACTAGAGCACATATAAAGAAGCGCTCGACGAGAAATAAAGCGACGTAATTCCGAGTATCCAGAACTACGAACGCTTGGCCAAGGCTATTTTTGAAGCGGCCCTAAGAAGTATTCCTAGAGGTAGGAGAAAAGAATACATTCCGTGCTAGTCGAGAGAATGTTCGGAACTATACAACTCCTTTAAGATTACTTTAGACTAGCAACTTGTAGAAGAACTTTTAACCAAATTAAATGACGAACCGCAAGAAAGATGGATGAATATACTGTTGAAAACTTAGATTTTACACATAGAGCGTGGAATCTTTCGAGAAAATTAGGTACTGATCTAATAAAAAGAAGTGTTCGCAGTAAAGCTACTTGTCCCGATAAAATTGTTACAAACCTGCTAAAGATGATCTAAATTCAAACAGCATAAAGATGAAGTGAGAAATATTAAGAAAGATCTAAGCAACATTACAAATAGTCTACAACCAATAGAGAAATTCTCCAGAACTATTACGATGAAAGAGCTTACCAGAGCTATATTACAAACTAAAAGTGGTAAAGCAGCAGGGTTTAATGGGATCTTCCTTGAATTCATGAAAAACCTAGCATCAAAGGCCTTTCTACTCAGTTTATACAATATAATTTTACATTCCGGCATTTTACCGAAAGAATTTAAAAAATCCAAGATAATCGCTATCAAAAAGCCATGTAAAGAAGGAAACGACGTCTCCCATTATAGGCCCATATCTTTATTATCTGTCTCTTATAACATTTTAGAATGGATACTTTTTAATCGAATCAATGACGAAGTGAATATTCACTCGCTAGTAGAACAAGCGGGTTTCCGGGCGAACAGATCATGTACGGAACAATTTGCAGGAGTAACGCAGTGCATTGAAAACAGCTTTGGAAGAAACGAAATAACACTAGCGGTAATTTTGGATCTTACTTCGGCCTATGACACAGTCTGGAGACAAGGGCTAATACGAAAGTTAGCCGACTTCATTCCCTGCAAGAAAATTATCCGTTTGATAATTAACATGATTGCAGACCGATATTATAGAATATCTGTAAGAAATAAAAGCAGCAGATTGCTGTTTGGCATATATTTTAGTGACATCCCCAAAACTACTTGTAAGAAGTTTCAGTATGCAGACGATTTACCTTTTACGATACAAGGAAATAACTTACACACGTGTGAGGCCACGATGGAAAATAATCTTAAGGTGCTAGAAGAATACGTTTACAAATGGAACCTACAACCTAACCCTATGAAAACTGAAGTGGCTCTCTTCCATCTTAATAATCGCTCAGCTAATATAGAAGCTTCCATTGTTTTTAAAGGTGTTTGGCTGAAAAACTACAAATTTCGTAAATATATCGGTGTCACGCTGGATCGTTCGCTTACCTACAACAAACATTTTAAAAACTTACCTAAGAAGCTAAAAACCCGAGTAAACCTAACAAAAAAGTTAGCCAGCTCACGCTGGGGTGCAAGAGCAAGGGTGCTGTGGACTTCCACACTAGCACTGATGTTCTCAGCTTCCGATTATTGCTCCTTTGTGTGGTGCAATAGCGCTCACACTAAAAAAGTTGATGTAGTTCTAAATAAAGCTTATCGTACAACAGCTGGTTTGCTAAAATTGACACCTATCCAGTAGCTACGGATTTTAGCCAATATACCTTCTCCGAATATTGGAAGAGAAACTGCACTAACTAGGGACTATAAAAAATTTAACCAGAGCCAAAGTCTCCCGATTTCAGTGAAAATAAATACTGCTCCTACGCAGGGTTTAAAATCAAGAAAATCTCCCTGGACTTGCAGCACAAATACAGAGATCCTAAAAGAAAGCCTAGAGAAATGGAAAATAGTGTGGGAGCTGGACAAGAATAACATAAGAAATTCCTGGTTAATAGAAGATCCGCGGAAAGAGCTCTCAGACATGGACTTACCAAGAAGGGCATGGAAGATGTTAAATAGGACAAGGACGGGACATGGCAAATGCGGCTATATGATGTACAAGTGGGGCTTTAGGGAATCCCCCAGCTGCTGTTGCGGAAACCTTCGTCAAACAATGCAGCACATTGTCAAAGAATGCCCAGTCTTTTCTTCGGGTCAGTTGTATTTAAAATATATACATGACGTAAAAAACGACGCCTTAGATTGGCTGAAACGATTACAAATTAACTTATAATGATGTACATTATTTTTATTTTAATGTTAATTTTAATTTTATCCGACTCTCTATGTTTGACTATTATACAAAGAAGAAAAAGAAAATTAATAAAAAAAACCGAAACCCGCTATCCTTAATATTGTTTAACTTATGCGCTGAATGTACCATAAAAACAGGTTGGAGAAACGTTAAAAAAGAAAAAATGGATAATTTACGCATAACGGATAACGAGCCATAAATAACATAATATCAGATATTTCTCATACGCCCCCATCCATTTTCATCCTCCACTCGATCTTCTGTGGACTTCCAGCCATTTAGGGTTATTGAGGGTAGTGAGATGGCCGATTCAGTAGCCCGTTCTTTCATTTTCAGGGTGAGAATTTTGGGAATATTTTCAGTCCATAATATTGTTTTTCTTTCCTTAAATACCTCATTCCAAATTATAGCTAAACTTCTTTTATTCAGCCATCTTTTCTTCCTCATCCCCATGGTTCCATGACTTCTCCTCCCATTTAAACGCTCTAAAATCTCTGCTATTTGTTGCCTTCGCTTTAACCATAGTCTCCTTCCTGCATCATTTTTCCTGTTTTCATTTTCATCCACCCTAAATTTGTCTTTTTCACCCCCCTTCCATAAATTTTCCTTTTGATCCTGATCGCATTTCGTTTGAATGTGCGACCTTAACTCAATATCTCTACTCCTTATAATACTGCTTGTATTCTCTCATTTCGTTCTGCTTTTGTTAATCCTCTGCCCTTGAATTATTATTATCCGTTGTTCTTAGACGCATAAAAATATAAATTTATTTCCTTCTCCTTCCCACTTGCTGGGCTAATGTCCTCGCTGTCTAACCCATAACATAAAAAAAAAAAAAAAACAACAAAAAAAGGTAATTTTTTTTTCGGACCGGGACTAAATAAAAAGGAATAAACCCGATACAAGGGATCAATATATGTTGGAAACTAAGAACGGAATCAAGTATGGCCACCGGACAATGAGTTTTCTTAACTGTAATTCAAGTAGATTGGTATGATTTCTAATTTTCTCAATGTTTAATCGCGTATCCGAGACCAGGTCGATAGCAGTCGAAACGTCTAATTAGTTTCTGCGTCTACAGGTGAAGAAGGATGCTCGAGATACAACGAACGTCGAACAAAACGAGGCACATCATTTAAGTGAATAATGTGAACAGTAAAATATTTTAATCCTATTGCATGAAGCAGAAATACAATTAGGGGAAGGAATGCAGCAACTAGTCATTCAGGAAAAAGTCGTTGAAACTGATTTTTGCCAAAGCTATGCTGCAAGGCGAACAATTGCGAGACGCACTAGTTAATCATTCATGAAGCGTGTGCGCCAGACCGAAAATTAATGGTGGATAACGGTCGCAAAAAAGTTAATTTCGATGTTGCTTTAGAAGACATACGACGGAAGAAATTACCAGTTAGGATTTTAAATCTTCAATTGTCGACTCCTTTAAAAAATCGTCACAGGGAAACACCGCTATATTTTCTTTCTTCTCTTTTTATTCTTTTAAAGCTTACCGACTTTTTCGAACCAGGGGAAAAATTTCGCAATCAAACTCCACCGTCGCTCGAAGTTTTCGTCTATTAATATTTAAAACTAGAAAAAGGTGTTTTCGTAGAGAGGCGACTATTTTTCTTTCATCTTTCTTTATAAATAATGCAAAACCATCTGCCTGCGTGCTTCTAGATTATTTATTATTCCCCGTAATTATTCCCTCTGTCCGCAGTGAAAAAATAACTTTGTTATCTCGCGAATTAAAAAATTCCGATACAGCTTCCACCACTTATTTTTTTTTTTTTACCTTCACTTCCACTATTCGCGTTACGTGGCACATTTGCGGGTTTAATAATAGTAATAATAATAATAATAATAATAAAGATTTGATTTGATTTAATTATTATTATTATTATTTTGCGCAGAATACAAGATTTTACAAAAACAGAAGGGATAATAAATAATTTTCTGAGGCAGAAATAAGAAAACTTTATTATTTAAGAAAATTTCTCTGTGAATTTTTCTTTATTTCATTCGCTTTTTGCGCAGTTCCAAAACCGTTGTATTATTAAAGTCGATTTAATAAATTGCGAAACATTGACGCAAGTAGTAATTTAAACTTGAAAAAAAAAAAAAAAAAAAAACTATCGTCGCAAGACTTCCAACTGAGCAGAAGATGATAATATTATTCTCTCAATTCGTTCTCTTACCTCCACTTTGCAGTCATCCCGTTCTATTCTCATTGATTTTTTGTGGGTCCCCAGTCATTCCGGAATTGATGGCAACGATGCAGCCGATTCTTCGGCTCGTTCTGCTGGTCGCCTTGATTCATTCCTCAACCATTTCCCTTCTTCAGATATCCTTTCCTTATCCACCTCCAATCACGCCAGACTTTGGCAGGATATTTATCCCTCCCTATTTTCTAATCGTCATTCTCATTACCGTTTCATTCAGCCAATTCCTCGTTCCCTGTCTTGATTCCATTCTATTCCTCTCAGTCGTCGCTCTTCTATTGTCTCCCTAATTCGTCTCCGGATCAATCATTCTCTCCTCCCTTCCTCTCGCTTTCGATTTGCTCTATCGCCTTCTCCTGATTGTTCTCTCCACGATTGTGATCCTCCTCGTACATGTGATGCTAATCACATTTTCTTTGAGTGTCCTGCTCTTCGTAACGAACGCTACCTTTTATACAGTCAGCTCCTGTCATTAGGTCTCCCTACTCCCTATAACTCTTCCTTTATCCTCTCCTTTCCTTCATCTTCTGTGGTGTCCGCACTGCTGTCCTTTGTTGCGTCCATTTCGGACCGCTTAGTTATTTAATTTATTAGCTTAGTTTTCTTGTTGTTGGGTCAATGCCGCTGGCGCGCCCAAAAAAAGAAAAAAAAAAGTCCATAATGCCGGGTTAATGGCTGCTCCCCATGGCCAAGACAAAATATAGCGTGTGTAAAGCTAAAGAACCAACTGTCCGAATGGCTGCAAACATTACAAAATCACATATACATACGACAAATGCGCATCGTACTCACCAAATTACAAACCCTTTGAGTTAATAAATATTTTACAAAACTTAATAAACGTCTAAAATGTAGTCAATACTTCCAAAGACTGAAACATACCTTTATTCGACACTTCTCTTCACATGAGTACTTGCAACAAGATCCTCAATACTACCTCTGAGAGACAATGGGAAGGACTCGCATGAGAGTGTATGCAATGACACTCTACAGTAACTACATTTATTTCTATTATTTCGCCGATGAGCATTCAGAAGTTTTGGAATTTAATTATTTTTAATTGTACGCAAAAACGCGTTGCAAAAGCCAATTTATTGTACTCGCATGCATGTTTGTATTGTCGAAATAAAAATTAATTTAACGTGTAAATTAAACATCAGGCGAGGGGCGTTCAATAAATAATATGACATGCCTTCGAAAATGACCTTTCAGGAATCTAAAAATTATGAAAAAAATACCAAAGAAATTAGAAGAAATTGATATTCTACGACGTAGGTATTTAAAAATTCTTGTTACATAAATAGTTGCTAAAGATTTTTAAAAACCTACGTTTTTAAAAATTTTTATGAAACTATTCAGGGTGGTGGCCACCCAACCGATAAACCGGGAAAAAGCCGGGAATTTTGTCGTAAAACCGGGAAAAAAAGTAAAAATAGACAAAAACGACATTTTTAATAAGAAAAAATCACTTGAAGCGAAAAATAAGTGCATTTTTTAATGTACTTTACTTTAAATAAAAATTACAAAGTTCTGTTTTATTCATATGAAAATGCTGCGGCGCTCAAATATTATCAATGGGAACAAAAAAATTCCATTCTTCTTTTTGTACAATTCTAATATTCAGCAAATTGGGGGAAATTTGGACTGGGAAAACTGGAAGGATTTGGATCAGGAAATCTTGAGTGACCATCATGCTATTTCATCGGTGTTTTATATATTATGCAACAAGACGCGGAACAAATAATTGTAAAAATATAATAATATGAATAACTTATAAAAACCTTGGATTAACAGTAGGTAACAATGTAATGGTATTTGTTACTAATCATCATGCCCATTGCCAGTCATTACTACAAACTCTCGGCGGCCGATCTACAATTATATGTAGGTAAAGGGAATGTGTAATTACATGAAGGTATTTTACTGTTATAGGCGCAAAATGGTAGCGAAAAAGAGAAAATTTTCAGAAGACTATATTAAATTTGGATGTACCTTCATAGAGAAAGACGAGCTACAATTGCCGCAGTGTGTGATGTATATGAAAGTTTTAAGTAACGATAGCATGAGTCGCCTTGAAAGGCATTTGGGCTAGCAACATCCTACTCTGATTTCGAAATCGAAAGAATTTTTTTCTTCTAAAGCAGAATTACTGAAGCGCATGAAATTGGATAAGTCGGGAAGTTATCATCACACGGGTGTATCACAGCATCTCAAAGCTTCATTTGAAATAGCTTATTTGGATAGCAAAGCAAAAGAAACCTCACACTATCGGCGAGAAATTAATCAAACCATCTGTCCTAAAAGCCACGCAGATAATTTTAGAGGAAGAATCCGAGCAAAAAATGAAGTCGATTTCTCTTTCGAATAATACAGTCGAGCAATCGATGACATTTCAGCAGACATAAAGTCATAAATAATTAACAAAGTAAAATTATCGTAAATTTTTTTCTATTCGTTGCGATGAATCCACCGATATCGTTAATTGTGTACAGTTAATAGTTTATGTTCGTTACGTCAGTGGAAATCACATTGAAGAAGAGATTTTGTAGTTTTTGACAGCAGGTACTAAATCTGAAGATATATTTAATTCAATATCTGATTTCATCGAGAAAAATGATTTGAACTGGAATAAACTCATTGGACTACAAATGGCGCCACCGCAATGATAGGTGTGTGATCAGACTTAGCTGAAAAACTCAAGGAAAAGAATTCCGCGATAATGTGTACTAATTGTTTTATTCACCGGCAAGCTTCGGCTTCCAAAACATTGCCATATAAATTACGAAAGACTTTTGATTCAGCTATAAAGATCGTAAACTACATCAGAACAGTCAATTATTTAGTTTACTTTGTGAGGATCTCGGATCACAGAGTCCTTCTATTCCACACGAAAGTACACTGGTTGTCTAAGGACAACATGTTGGCTTGCCTTTATGAATTGAAAGGAGAGACCTCTTTCTCGAGTTCAAAGAAAAAAAAGATTTTTTACAAATGTTCAACAATGAACAATTTCAACGGAGGTTGACTTATTTAACAGATATACTTGATGCCTTGAATCAGCTAAACTTGAAGCTTCAAGGCAGAAACGGCACTGTAATAAGTAACTACGAGTATGATCATATTCAGGGGGGTTCATATCAAAACTTCAACTTTGGAATCAAAAGGTATCTGCTGAAAATGTAATAATATCTTTTTTTTGACTATTCGAAGCAATTAAAAGTAGAAAACTGGACGAAGATTTAAAAGTTGAAATACAAACTCATTTGCAAGCGCTAGAAGACAAATTTCATCGATGCTATCGAGACATTAATTCAGAATCACCAATATGGCACAAGGCCAGAAACCCATTTGTTGTCGATGTCTTACAATTACCAGAAGAAGTTCAGGACGAATTTCTAGAAATAAAGGTCGATTCGACAACGAAAGATGACTTCCATCTTTTGACATTGGAGAAATTTTGGATCAAACGCGATTCCTTGTTAATTCCAAAGTTGCCTCTTTTGCTTCGGGAATACTTGTTTCTTTTTCTTCGACATACTTATGTGAAGCAGGGTTTTCAGCTCCGGTTTTTAATTAAAGCTAAGCAGCGAAATCGTCTTGCTGTTGACAGCGACCTGGAAAGAGCTCTGGCAAAAAATAGAATCAACCAACTGGTGCAAAGGATGCAAGCTCAAGTATCTCATTAGTATTGTAATTATAATAAATTATTTCGACAAAAAACGTTTTAAATTTGGTTAAAGTTTAGTTTTTCTACAACTTACAATTAGAATTCAAATAAATAAGTGTCGTTAAACCAATATGCATTTTTCTTAATGAAAAAATTAAGGGAGCATGAAAATGTTATTTATAATTCGGGGGGCTCGACGAAAAAAAGGTTGGGAAACCTTGCTCTAGAGCTACGGGACCGGTTCTTCAGCGAAAAACAAAGTTCTTACATCAAAACTCCCGCAACGTGCTATCTCTTTTCCGTGTTAAATTATTCACAATATTCGGCTCCGCATTAAGTAACTTTTTTTTTCTTTATCGCGGGAAGTGGAATCAGCGTTAACTGGAACTGCATGGTTAAAGAGAGAACGACAATGCTTCTGAACGGAGGTTAGCAAAAAAATTTCCTGCATTAAAAAAGGCATAAAGTAATATGGAAAGAAATGTTGAAGATAATTTCGATTTTAATAACAAATATGCGTGTAGTTGATAATCAGTGTACTTAATGCACCTATAATGACCAGACGGCGAGTATAAACGATTCCTTTAAAAAGATGTATTTATTTAATGCATTTAAAAACGCAACTGGTTCGTATTTATCGAAACAAACGGAAGACAAGTTTGCGCTAGGAGAGAGAAGGGTCCGAGAAGTGTTTAACCTACTTGTATATTTTTATAAGCAAAACTATAAGCGCACACAAGAACACAACGGCATTGGCCCAAATTCGAATACGTTAGGGAAAACTATGCAGAGGAAATAACACAAGTGCTTGAAATTTTCGCCAGGAACTATAAGTAATTGCTCGGAAGAAGAGAATTTTTCGACCTCATTATAAATCTTCCGTCCCCACGCTGTCTGCTAGTCTCGACCCGAATTTCAATCTTCTTCGGAACTTCTCCAACCCCCAACCTCTTCCTCCGCGGCAGAGTGCTCTGTTCAATAGTCCTGCGCTCTGAAATGTCGTTTAGTCCGAGAAATTACTCGCCATCTATCTTCTCTTCATACGTTTGCTGTTAAAATCTATTTAACTTGTTACCGTTTCAACGCACGTGTCCGTCCGTTTTTGTTTTTTTTTTTGCTTCTGACTTTATCCGGCCTACTAGAACTACGCTTGCTATTGAAATCCGAAATCTTGCGACAATTACGAAGGCGATTTCTCCCGGCTTTTCTTGCACGCTTAATAAAGGGAGAAAAAATGTCGGTTAACGTACATTCCGACGTTTCACTTTCTAGTCACGCAATATTTAATTACCCTATATCGGCTTCAAGTCGTGTCAAATTCGGTAATCCGTAAATCATACAAACGCAAAACCATGATAAATAATCAAAAGTGAAGAATTCGAATGATAATATTGCCTTCAATTAATGATTGGAAGAACTCCACTCTTCCTTCTCTGCAGTCACTCCAAACTCCGAAGCGTACTCTTCCAACTTTAATTTTTCTTTATATGTCTGTTCAAACATTCCTCCGCCCTTCCAATTTTCCTTCTGTGAAGCATTCTAATTCTCTACTTTATGCTTTGCTCCTTTCTTGGCTTTTCCGTTTTTTCTCTTGCGCCGTTTTCTTCATTCCTTTAATATTAACATAATGTGTGCTCTGAACACCTTCCGTCTGAATGCTCTTCCCTTTCTATTGACCACTACAATGCTCCGTTTATTCTCCGTCTCTACTAACTTGGAGGGGGAAGGTATAGTTCATTGTTGTGAAAGTCCGATAAATCAGAATCACCGGGAGCACAACGACGTCAGGTCCTTGTACTTGCTGTGCCAGCAATAAAAGAGGATTCATTTGGTGTGTGGGATTTGCAAATAAATCAAACGCTTAAACTTTAAAAAAGTTTAACATTTTTACACTTAAATCTAGAAAATCGTAAGAACTATATTTATACACGAAGTGAATATACACCTGCTATAAAATGTTCATTAAAAACTGTAAAAAAAAATAAACAAACTATATATACTTTCATATTAATGTGAAACTGGCGGCGGAAAACATTTCCTAATTTTTAACTGAGCACACCGGTAATATGTTGTTTATTAATTATAAGTTTCGTCTTAGAGCAACCTGAAAGTTTAATAAAATTGCTGGACTTGCGGCTGGTTTCAATTGGGAGTCACATTTCGCAGCCAGTAGCTAGTCCGTTATTTCGAAAGTCCGTTGAATTTTTATCTACGAGAAACGATGTTCGCCATTTTTACGAGAGACTCTGTTCATCGGACCAAAATCTCGAAATCATTTCCTATTACCGTTAATGCTCTTCTTACTGTTCACCGGCGGATTTAATATTTCAGATGCAGAATGAGACGATGTTTCGTTTTGACATCTTCCACCGTTTTTGCACACAGAGTGCTTGTTATCGACTTCAGTTTTTTTTTAAATTCATTTTCATCAAGAGCCAATGTTTTACGTCGATCACTTCTTTAAAGGTGGATTATTCGACTTGATCAGAGATGATTGTTGGCTGCTCCATCTCTGTGCATCTAATTACTTTTGCAGAATCTAGATATACTAGCCGATCAAAATCCGTGTTCAGTGATTTTCTCGCACATGAGTAGAGTTAAGCCAACGTTGATACGACTTCAGTATGTACATATATTATCTTTCGTTTTGCAGCGGTTTAGTAAGTTGACTTCGACGGCGAGAGAGTGAGAGATCTATCATAATTTACTGGTTGTTCAGTTTTCATCGTGAGCCGCTAGTCTTTAATTTCTACGCGGCGAATATTTACCTATTTCGGCTCGATACCGAATATCGCGAAATCGCCTTAGTAAATAAAATCAATATTTTTCGAATCACTTTTTTTCATTAATTCCTGCAGTCAGATTAGAGAAATTTTGTGTATTTTTAATCGTTCGCATCGCGGTAAGTAGTGGGTCATTCATTCAGCTGGCTTGATTTCTTTTTATGTCTCCTTTGTTCTGCCAGCATGACGCGAAAAGTCCAGCAAAGTGTAATTTTAGTCTCCTATGCGCAGATCAAGTGAGAGTTCGTTGTACAAAAAGTATAAATTCAAACGTTAATTCGAAAACATCATATGGAGTGCACTGCGATAGAATTCTAGGAAGGGAATATTTTTAATACAACTGAGTACATACTGTGGACATATATATATATATTTTTTATATGTCTATAATAACATCTGAAGTGCTGTTTTTAGCTGCCAAGGCTATTGCAGCACGCAGATGTTCGGTCGGTATTTAGAGATAATTAATTAACTCTGAAAAACCTGAGCACATGCCTAGTATGTGCGATACAGTATACAGTAGGGATGCTGCTTCGTAGGCAGAGTGGGCAGAATGTAGGGGATGCAGTTGCCCGGAACCTAAAGTCATGGAACAGAGCTACATGTCCCGTTCGCAGCCGGCTCAGGTCGAAAAACTCTGTACGAAGCGTGTTTTCTGATGGTCACCAATTGTGGCTTTAATGGATCTTAGAAACGTCTGGCAGGAGGCCCAGTGCTCTTTCCATGTAGATCAGTATTTGGCCAAACACAAAGCTAATTACGCAGTGTTGTGAAGAAGTTTTCAGGCATGGGAGAAAGCATTGCTGATGGAGCAGATATACCGACCCGATCATTTCCGGGGATCGCAGCATGGCTGGGCACCCATAACCACGCTACTGAGCAGTGCCTCTTGGACAACGTATGTAACATCCAGTGGAATCACTACCGGATGTTTGGTGCAAAGATATTAGAGCAGCTGAAAAGTCTGTTACTATTAGCGCTTTTTGAGCCGTAGAACGTATACTGATTTAATGATTCCAAGGGGTCAAAAATCACATGTGCCGGTTTCTTTAATAGGTTGATCTTTAGCGAATATGTTTTTCTTTTTTTGTTTTTTTTTTGTGTGTGGTATGGAGAATGCAGTACTTCCGAGTTGAATATCAAGCCGCCGAGGTACTTCACTGTAATTGATGAAGCAATAAACGAAATTCCCGATAAGAACTTTGACCTGTCCATTTCGTTGCTTGCATAGGTGAACAGACTTCGATTTCACTGCTGAAACTCCGAACCCATTCCGCTTTCGGGTTTCTTGTAATATAAGCTTTTTCGCCGAATTATATATAACCGAGAGTCGGCCGCAAATGGAGCAACTTTGAGTGAACATTTTTCACTTCGCACGCTATGCCGAACAATGTCAATATATTCGGAAAAAGATCAGTATGGACATTTAAAATGTTTTTGAATTTTCGCAGCAAAGTATTGAAACATTTCTTCGAAAAGCATCGGGGGGGGGGGGGGGGGGGAAACGATAAAAATACTTTTTTAGTTATCGAATTTTGACGGTAATGCTTCTACAGAAATTACGTGCTCGAATTAAAAAATAAAAGAATGTTAAAATAATTTTCAAGGCTGTGTCGAAGATAATTGTTATTATTCTCGCGTCATCAAAACAACTAAAGTCGAATGAGATAATTACAGTCTTATATTAAATTAAAAAATCACACGGACAAGATTGCACGTTTCGGTTCGGTTTATTTTTTAATGAAATAAGACCGTATTTATTTTATTCTGTTTTTAGAGTTGCTCTTTCAAAAGCAGAAGAGAAACATTTCAGAATACAAATTAGTTTCGAAAGATGATTTTATTACGAATTATCGCAACGGTGGAGTTTTAAATTTTTAATTAAGACTGTTTGCAGGATTTCTGTTAATCTCGGGACAAAGCAAATGTCTTCGTACTTTTAATCCGGATACCGCACCGGGCATCGTAGAGTGCTCAAGATCACCGCCGAATATTTAAAAGAATAATTAACGCATTTCATTAAATAATTCAATTGACAATGCTCAGCGTTTAAATCGTTTCCGCGGGTTTTTTGTGCACTAAACGGAATATTATTTTCTAAACAATGACTAAAGATTGTCATTGGAAGTTCAAACTTTTTCTCGGCCATGTTAGCCGTTTAAGTTTCACTATTAGCTTTATTTTCGGCTTTTAGCTGAATTTTAATTTTAGCTAATAACACGTGTTTTCTTTTAATGAAAGTTACCTGAAAGAAACAGTGGGATTTCGTAAAGCACTTTTAAGTATCTAACATCATAACCGAGAGCAAAAATATGACCATTCTCGGCTTGCTGAATAGCCTTGTATGCCGCAGACAGGCCAAATATTGTTAATCGTGTACATTTTTATTCGATATTTTATTCGATATTTCATTCGATATTTTATTCTTATTTCCACTACTCGTAAGCAATTCGTATTTAATGTTTATTTTATTTTGTGCCCGTTATTAAGTTTGCGGATAAGTGTTGACGAAATTTGGTTGCTCCATTGCCTGCATTTTCTTTTCTCGCTGCTGATTCGTTCTTTCGTTGACCGTTATTGCGTTTTTCAAAAATACAATCTCGCTCGTTCGATTTTCCGGTTCGCGGAAACAATTGTTAAATCTCGATTTTCGCGCGCATCTCGATTATTCAGTTTTTCTCAATTCCTTTTATCGCCTCGCGTTGCTCCAATTTCCCGTTCCTAGTAATTAATTTTCCTTTTTTCCTCCTCATCTCAGCATCATCGTTCGTACTGAAGTATAGAAATAGAGGGCTCACTTTAGCGTTTCCGGTCGAAATACTTCGCGATCAAACGCTAAACAAACCTTTCATTCTATAAAAATACTCCTAGTTCTGCGCTTTTGCATTAAACAACGAAATAAAGAAAGAATGAGTAGGTATTTAAATCGATCTAACTGGTGTAACAAAGAATTTTATTTTTGTGGTTACAATGCTTAAAACAATTGACAATTTTTATTTCTTTCGCTAATTCCGAGTACGTTTTTGTATATCGATTCTTTTTCTTTCTGCTACAACGTTACAAGATTTAGTGTAATCCTAAAAACCCCATTTTCCTGACCATTTAATTATAATCAGCTAAACTTGATTATACTTTCATTGTGCTATATATATATATATATATAGAGAGAGATTTTTATAGCTCATTGTTTTTATTTTAACATATAATAAGTAAAGAAACACACCGATATAAAACAATTAATTCACATAAACGCGTTGCGTGTAAATAAATATAAATTAACTGTTTCTTTTTTTATATCATCGGTGTGTTTTTTTACTTATTATATGTTTTTTCAAATTTTGATTATAAATGTTCGTATCCATTTTCTGTATAATAACATTTATTAAATACATATAAGAACGCGAATGGACAGAACACTATTTTATTGCAAAAAAAATTCGGTCTGAAAAATTTCGATGACACTGGAATGATCAGGTAATAATCCTAAAGGGCACTCATAATATCCGAAATAATCAAATAATTGGAAAAAAAAAAAGACGATTAGAGGCAATGAAAATAACGGAGGATACCGTTGGATAGGCATTAACTCAGTTACGAATAACTGAAGGAAAGAAGACGAAAATATTTCAGCAAGTTAAAATCTGAAAGAATAAAAGAAGCTCCGCCAATACCGGACTCCTCTTCGCGGACCATCAGGAAACGCGGGGTTGTGCGTGAGAAGGAAATACGGAACTAATAATACTGCGGAATTTCCCCGTCTAATTCGTGGAAAAAATTTAAAATAAACATTTTAAAATAGAAAGGGTTATTATTATGTAAGGGCAAAACGAACTTAAAAGCGAAGAGAAATAGGGGATAAGATAAAGTGTAAAGTTATTAAAAATAGAAATAAGAATGGATGTAGAGGATGCGAGTGTTTAGCACGGAAGCCTAAATATGATCATAAGCGTGACGTATTAGATTTAGCAAGAACCGATGACATTAGAGAAGGCTTAGGAACATCTCTAGACATAGATGAAGGAAAGAGTTTTAGATAGCATCGAATTTAGAGAGATGAGACTTTCGAAGTGTACAACAACCGTAGAGAAAAGAACAATAATCGAATTTAGAACGGATACAAACAAGCACACACCTATAGAGAGAATAAGTACGTAAGAATCACCACGTCGTTTAGTTTAGGGAAGGGAAAATATCGAGATAATGGAAAGAATTAACTCGAGAAAGAGACGTATTTTTTAAGGCTAGTTTTTGATAGAAACAAGTTTATAAAGTCAGAACAGGATTCAATAAGAGAAATCGAAAGAGTAATCGGAACAAAGGAAAAAGGCTCTCTAGCGAGAGGCGAATTAAATTTTTATAGATTATCGTTTGAAATGTTGTAATCGCTTTAAGAATATAAATAATAAAATCAACAAAATAAATTTTTGTAATAATAAGAGTAAGAGGCGAAATTTATTTTTAAAAAATGGCAAAATAATAATACTATATAATGATAGAATATTATCGAATGTTTTACGTGTTGTTACATGAAGAGACTTCGAAGAATGCTACAAACCGTTCCTGGGAATTATTTCAATAAAACCGATATTAAGCTATTTATTGTCGTTTATTCTTAACAGTAGTATAATGTTATCTAAAATGCAAGAACACTTATCAGCTTATATACATATAATCAAAAAATAACGCACAATATCAGTTTAGATCATAAAAATGTAATAAAAAATTACCTATATATGTTTTAAACACGAAGATAAGGGGTAAGGTTTTATTTTTGAGCAAGGTGTATATGTCTGCGATTCACGGATGCACAATACTGCGCTAACAATAAATTAATCGCGATATACAACTCTGCAGGAAGAAATTTATTTCAGTAAACTTAACGGAAATCAAGTAGTGTAAAAGAGTAATTTACATTCGTACTAATGAACATGCAGTTGTATAACATTTTTGTAATACGAAGCTTATCATAAATATAATAAATAAATGAAAAAAGACGAATCGTAACAAGTTCATCTGGAGTAATTCAGAAATCCAGAAGGGCCAGGAAAACATTTAAGTTGTACGCGGAGAGCTTAATCAGCACTTTTTTCTCGAATAAAACTGACGATGGAAATATCATGAAAATGTTAAAGCTTTATTACGCCAATTACCACCGTGAAATTCGAAAAACAGGGCTAATTTCAAACTAGCGACCTTTTCGAAAGTTGAGAAATTTCAGTTTACACTGTTGCCGTTTTATTAATTAATTATAAGAATGCTTTTAATTAATTTCTCATAGAGAGCCGTGTCGTTTGTTGTTGACAATAAAGAAGCTTTTAATTACCGTACAATACGCTTAGTTATAATATGATAAAGCGACGACGAGGGATTAAAATCGAGAAAAAAAAACGAAGAAAAAGAGAAAAAAATCTCTTTATTTATTAACCTTTTTTTCTAGTCGTAATTTAATTTTTTTTTTCACGCTTTGTACACCGCGGTTAATTGCATCAGCTTATAACGAATTAATTGTATTTGTAAGTATTAATTATATCGATGAAAAGGTGTTTTTTTCTCCTTTCTGTAAGTAATTTGTTCTAGCAGCTATCCTTTTCATTTTCCAATGCCGTTTAATTAAGTTAATAAAACAGATTCAGTTTACTGAAAACTGAACGTAATTGTAATGCAACTTCTAATTAGGGCTCTCGAGAGAATTTTTCTTTACAAAAGGTTATCGAGAAAGCGGATCATTTTTTCCGTAAAATAGTCATTACGGTTATTTTTTCTCGGACTTTTATCGCAGCGCAATAATTTGTGACTACATCCGGTCATAATTTTATCGTTTTTGTCATCTTACTTTACTACTCTTCTGTGGAAACACCAAACAGATACATTACATCATACAGGCGGACAACAACTCCTCCTTTACGCATATTGATATAATTGCTTTCGCAGATTAGTACTAAAATGTTTTCATATGTCGTAAGTAAATTGAAAAATAAGTAAGCTGACTTCACGAAACAGCGAGGGGTTTTGCTTGAGATGCTGATGACGTAATAACTGTAATTCGTATTCGGGACTGTTACTTATAAGTAGTTACAGGTGTTGCTCGCAATAAAATAGATGCTAAATTAATACGAAATCTTCTAAAACACGACAAATGTATTTTTTAGACAGATAGCGAAGAATTTAGAAATTTTTGGGCTTTAGTTCAATCATTTCAAATATCTGGACTTCATACTGGATAATAAACTTAGTAAAGTAAAGTGAGTTCCATACCCTTGACAGGGCGTCGGGATTGTGAAGTTAAGGTTCACAATGTACTAAGCCCAACGGCACTAATAAGAGTAGGGGGGCCAGTTCCTTTCTCTCGGCCGCCTTTTCTTTCCCAGATTTCTCTGGTACCCAATTATTTCAGGCTGGGTAAGCTTGGGAGCGACTTGGATCCGGGACGAGACAAGTCTCGAACCCGTGACCTCCGACTTGGTAGCCAAGCACCTTAACCACTAGGCTACCACGCTGCCTATAATAAACTTACTTTCACTAAATCTCGTCAACAGCGAATAGAGCCCCGTACGCGTAATGTTATCACTGCGTTTAATCGTAAGTCTTACTATTCACAAATCATAATTGCCGATTAAAAAATTTTCCCCTGACAATCGATATGCCTCGCGCAGACTTTGTTGAATAGAAACATAAGAAAGTGTATTAATCAAACATGAAATATTGAACATAGTTCAAAAAATAAAAGATAATGTGTAGTTAAAGACTTAAATTCGAGAACGTATTAATTAATTCCATCGGTGATTGCGAATAACAAACTGTGCTACGCACAAACCTCACAGACTTAGGCATAATATTCTGAAGTTTTTTCCTTTTTTTATTTTTTTTTTTTTTGTTTATTTTATTTATTAAAGGAAATACCCTCTCAGTTCTACCTACGAGTTTTCCCGAGTCATACCTAATCTATTAATTATTTGCAATTTAAATCGTTTTAGGCAAAGTCGAAAATTACGCTAAATTAATGAACGTACTTTTTAATTTGTAAAATTTCTGTAATATATTTATTAACACTACGTCACGCTGTGTCCGTCGATATTCTGTGAATCAAAGTCTCCAACTTCGTATTTTTCTCTAACGGTTTCAAATTTATTATAGTTTTCAGAAATGTTGTTCGATGTGTCGGTTGCTGGCATTGCATTACCAAAATCATTTTCAGTTTTATCTTAAAAATTTATAGAGATACTCGGCAAAATCACCGCGACCCGTAAGAAATTGTGTTAAGAATTTGTTTGTAAATTGTTATTTTTTAATAACTTGTATAGATCTCCGGTGTGAGCAATTCTCCTACCAAAATTGACATCTCTTTTGTGAGTGATTCATTGCAGTATTTCATTTTTTTCGTTAATCCGTTTTAATTGTAACGTAATGGGTGTAAAATACCAACGCAAAAACGTTATTTACGTTCTTCGCGTTAGTATAGAAATTTTCTGTTTCTTTTTCTTACGAATATACGCGTGTATTCTACAAATTTCGTAAAGTTATAGGGAAATTACGCATTTTCTAAAAGTTTGCAGTGATTTAACGCGATTGCTTAAAAATCTTCAGTAAAAACGTTATCTGAGATAAACTGGCTCAAAAAAAAAAAAAAAAGCTTATTAAAGCAGTACTTATTTTTATTTAACAGAGAATTTAGAACGAAATTTACGCACGTGTAAACCAAAAAAAAAATGCGAAAAGAAAGAGTAGCAAAGACACACCCACGATGTTCGTCAATTTCCAACGCACGGCAAATATGCCATGTGTTTTTATAGGAAAAGCCGATAAATTTTCTTTCGGTACATGCAAAGTGTTACTTCCAGAACAAAGCCAACGAATAAATTTCCCGGCTACATGTATATAGGCGAGTTATCATCGTTGCCATAACCGCGGTAAAGTCTGGAAGTTTTTCTTTTCCCCGAAGACAAAGCGGGAGTGAAGTAATCTTTCATTTTCCTCTTACGAAGTGTATAAAAAGCTCGATAACGGTGTAACTGCTTTCACGAAGAATCAGCAGTGATAAATGTGCTCACTTCAAAGTGTGTAAGGGACGAAAATGTAATATTACACGAGCAATTTAGTTTAACGAATTACCGAAAACCGTATGAAAACCGTATGAAAACCGTATGAAAATCGTTTGAAAATCGTTTGAAAAAGTGGAAACCGCATTTCCACTGAAACCGTGTTAGTGTGTGGGAGTAGGTTTTTCGCATCTTGCTGCATCCAGACCGGATATTAATATGCACAACCGATGACACCTCATGAAAGACTGTTAATAAACGTAGACCGAATATGGCACGCTTTATTTCGAGTGATCGCAGATCTTACAGTTAAATACTAGTTTAGATTTTTAAGATTCATTTTAACGATTTCTGGTTAATGTTTTTCGCGCGAATTTTTTACCTCAAAATGTCGCATTAAGGATTGTGTGTCATCTTTACGTCGATGGCAATAATACTTATAACGCTTTCAATCGGTTTTATGCGATGATGGAAGTTATTAACTAAATTCACGAATTAAGACGTCGTCGAGAAACGACAATTAAAAATCTGCTGCGTGAACTGCAAACTGAAAAATTACACGGTTAAATTGCAAGAAATGTAGAAAAAACCATCACCTACAATCGTGAGCATCGAGTTTATATTTACTTTCTGATACCAATAAAAGCCATACGACGAATGGTCGATTATGACAAATGTTACTCACCGGTTTTTTGTCGAGACTTGAAGTAGTGTACCTGACAGTTGGACGACATGAAAGAAAAAGAAACGATTATTTCTAAGAAATAACTCAGGTTTATGAACGTATTCCTCCATTATTCTTTTTTTGTTTGTCTTGAAATCATGCGTTTACATATTTCAGTTTTTCTATTTTCAGCTCGTGGAGTTATATAAAATATTGTTTACTGCATACCCACTTTCTCTTGTGTGCGTTGATGTTTATCGGCGTAATCGTACAATTTGCTGATTTTTATACTGGAACTATGTTCTTTGTTTATTTTTTCCCGGTCGCTAAAATCAATAACCGCTTTATAATCTTATAAATACTAACGTACGAAGATTTTTGGCTCAGTACGTGTATTATTTATGTAATTGGTTGAACAAATTTCTGCTTATTCGTAAATTTACGTCAATAAATTCATTCGTTTCGACATTTAAAATAACGGAAAAAAAAAAAAAAAAGAAAGAAAAAAGTATTTATTTCTTTAACTGATTAAACTACCCGTTCATCTCTTTTGTTTTTGGTCCCACAATTATATGATCCTCCGTAAAGTGTAAAGTTTTTTTATTCTCTTCCTTCTAGGACTGCTTTTACTATAAAATTCGGGTATTTAAAATTTTTCTTAAGTTCCGCCTGTGAAAATATTTTAAATTTCCCACAGCTGTTCCACCTGAAAACCCTCGGAATTCTATTAATTCATCTCTTCGTTCCCCTTTTAATCATATAATCTTTCTGTCCAGTATTTCCTACAAAACATAAATATTTTTTTTTTTTTTTTTTATTTATTTATTTTTATTTTTGGTTACACCTTTTCTAGCTTTATTGGCACGTAACATGTCTAAGTCCAGGGGTCAATTTTTCTTGTGTTAATATTTCACGTCGTGCTCCTTACGATACCGGGGAAATCTTGTTAAAAATATTTTTAAAAATAATTTTTCTAAAAAAACTTTGATCAAGTCAAATTTTCGTCTATATATATTTCTGGACTACTATGGGATGTGCTCGATTGTACTTTTTGCCATGGTGTCCATGTTCTAAATGAGATATATTCTCTAATCAGGCTCCTATGGACAATGCCAAATCGCATAGTCGCCATGGAGGCTGGGCACTAATTTTATACATTTCCTATTACATCCTCACTGCAGAAATTTTACCTCGGGCTAAATTCTCTCGTTGGAGGAATTAGCCCGGTTTATATTCTCCGGGAGGCTATTGTAAAATTGAAATCACTGGTGCTGTTTATAGTAAAGAAAGAAAAAAAAAACTTTCTTTAAAAGCAGCTGTTTCCATTACGAGAAATTTTACTGGTAAACGAAGGAAAACTTAATGCGTTAATAGAAATTACGCGATAGCCTTACTTATGTATTCATAACTTACAAAAAGCAATATAATAGATACATATATATTAAGATTAACTTTAAAGTACACCTAACTCTATAAGGAAGAAAATATATCGATAGTGGAAATTAATTAGCGATGGAAAGGTACAAGTAAACAACTATCGTTTAATCTATTCCGATATGCAAAGTAGCAAATCCTCTGTATACTGCGTAATAGCTATTTACAAATTTGATACCCTCGAAATTAATTCCAACATTTACATGGCAGCTTTCGAGAAATTCCCCTCAAATTCCTAATCGTGTTCCCTACTCTTGTAAACTGGGTTTTCGTTAAAATAGTCTTTTATAAACTTTAGTAAATAGTAAATTTCACACTAAGACAAACTGTTGACCTTCTTCTTCTTTTTCGCTCCCATTTATATTTGATGTCAAATAAACTACCTACGTCGTGCCTCTAGCAACAGGTGCGGTATGTGGCACGTTACACCTGTAAAAGAAGAAGAAGAAGAAGAAGAAGAAGAATGGAGCGACTTGTAACATTCGAGAAAATCGAAAATTGACATCCCGATTCTTCAGCCGCGCACTGTTCGTATTAATTGTTTGAATTCTCGATGGCCATTTTAAAAACTGTTCTTCGAGTATCGGATGCAATTGCAAGTATCGGAACGAGAACGGCGGACGAGAGAAAAAAACAAGGATGGAAACGCATTTGGCGGGTTCATTTGCGACAATTAAAAAAGTCAGAACGATTTCTGTAGCGAAAATTTTGAAATATAATTCGTACAACGTTGTACAAATTCCTCACAAAGGGCGGCGGTGTTTAGAAAAGTTCTCGCTTTATTAGCGTACAATCCGAGTCGTACTCTGCAGTAGAGCATCCTCAACCGGAAGTATGAGGAATGAGTTTTCAGGACACTTAATTAATAATTAAAAAGTTAGCCCGACAAAAGCCTACAATGTAACGTACATCTGACGTCATTATTAATGAGCCAACTTTTGCACATAAAGAATTACACTAGCGTGATGTAATAAAAACACAAGCTGTTTTAAACGTATTTCTGCGCCTTCTACAACGCGGCAGCATATATTTAATAAGGCAAAAAACACGCTCGATATATTTCCATTCCCGTTTGTGCATACAGCATATGAAACTGGACATTTTTTTTTTCTATAGGTTATAAGATAAGGAATCGGGCTTTTTTTTTTTTTTTTTTTTTTTTTTGGCCTGAACAAATACAGTTTATTTGGCCAGCAAACTACACTACCAATAGATATGAAAAATTAATAGTAATAGAAAAATAAGGAATGAAAAGCAGGGAAGGAAATCTCATTCTACAGTATGGTCGCAGCGCAAAAAAAAAAACCAAAAAAAACAGAGTAGCGCTCACAATGCTCAATGAAATTAACCAAAAAAAAAAAACAAAATAAGAAATTAAAATAGGTTATCATTCCACAATATGACCGCAACTTGAAACTTAACAAACAGAAATAAGATTTTTCTTTCAGGAGAAAAAAAAAAAAATGAAAAATGCAAATTAAAAAATTGAAAAATTTCCATTTCACAATATGACCACAGTTGTCTGGCAATGTTCACAATGCCTGATGGGAAAAGGAAGTAGCCACACTGAAGACTACAATGAGAGAAAAATAAATAAATAAATAAAGAATGCAATAAATCGATTGATAAGGAATATAAAATGAAATAAAACCGTCTTCATCAACAATGTAATAAACTCCAATAAATGAGAAAAAAGAAAACGAAAAAAATAAATAAAAATAAAATAAAAATTCTGTTTCCTTCAATAAAATCTTTCTTTAATTTTCTTTTCTCTCCTCTATCCCCTTTCTTTTGTTTCTTTTTCCTTTTCTTTTTTCTTTCCTTTTCTTTTTCCTTTCCTTTTTTCTTTTTTATTTACTATTATTATGAATTAAACTAAAATGTTGTTATTAATTATAAAGTGAACCATAATAAAAATTGCTGTATATCTAGAATAGAGTAAATAATGAACATTACATGTATATGGAGGGAACAATCCGCATGAAATTAATTCTTCATAAAACCGTTTCCTATTGTGCTCGTATTTGTCGCAGCTGAACAGCGAGTGATTAATGTCATTAATGAAGATAGACCGAATGTGATTACTGTTGCACCGAGAGGAGTCTGCAAAATTTAAAGTCACTCGGGAATGCCTCGTCTACAAACCAGCGTGACATACGAATAAGACGATCGGTAATAGACAGTGGAATATCAAAATACCAAGGAAGCGAAGGGATATCAGATTGAACCATATCGTAATATCTACCAGCATTCTGGCTATCTCTACGAGCTATCCAATAAAGCAGTGGCCTGACTCCTGTGATGTAAGTCTGAGGAAGGAATGAACGGGAATATAATTCCATTCAAGGCGACGCATTTAGCCGCGGCATCAACGTCATCATTTAGCCCAATCCCGCGATGACTACTGGGAATCCAACAAAAGTTTAAACGGCCTTTGTTATTAATAATCTAAAGGTATTTTTAGCTTTGATCTCGTAAATAAGCGGGTGACATTTATAATTAAACGAACCATGATCTAAGGCGATCAAGGCACTCAGGTTATCGGAGAAAATTGTAAATTTATTATCCGGGTTAAGAACATTCAATCTGAAATCGAGCGCCTTATCGATAGTCAACAGTTCGGCGGTAAAAACAGACGCATCGGGAGGAAGCTTAAATTTTTGAATTGTAACGTTAGCTACAATGAAAGCGGAACCAGTGAGACTGCAGGGACCTGTGAGCCTAGCACCATCTGTTAATATTTTGATGCAATCCGGATATTTGTTATTAATAAAATTCTTAAATATTTCGATATAAACTCTTTAATCCACAAGTAGATAACAATTTAATTATTCTGTCGAAATATCTAAAGTTACGTTATTTTTTTTTCTTTTTACATAAATGGTGTAGGGGAAATTTTTTCGATCAGTAGTGATATAAGAAAGATAAAAATGAAGCGCTACTATCTTTGTAATTTACAAAAGTAGCCTCGGCATATATTACATACTGTAGGACTCTGATTTGAGGACTGCCCGATTCCTGACATTGTGAAGTCCAGTTGATCTCAATCCCGGTCTTATTTTTAATCTCGAAATAACCAAACTATTAAGAGAGTCATGTAGAATTGTTAAAAATAAATAATCTCGTTAATAGGTGGTAGGTAATACATGTAATATACGTTGATAGACCGAGACGTATGCGCACGTTGTGTAGTGAAGCGACTAAAAGTCAAACGATATCACGATCGATTCTTCTTCTGTTTTTTCTAAGTATGCCTTATGTGATTTTCGAGCGTAGCGACCGCATGACCAAAATGCAAATGTCCCGATTTTTAGCAGCACGAATTTATAGTAGTCATTCCAGTCCATTCTCAAATACTCTGCGTAGGATAGTCTCCTACGATCAACCCCTCTTCTTCCTTCAATTTTCCCTCGAAGAAGAAGCTGTATCATCTCGTATCTGATAATGTGTCCGAAATATCCAATATTTCTGCCCTCAACTGTCTGGCGGTTCGTTCTTTTTTCTTTAATAATACATAGTAGGATTTCAAGGAATCTTGAGCATACGGCGCTAAAATCATATTTTGCGTGACTCAAGATGAATGCCTTGGCAGAATTGGCTTCGACACCGTCCAGCTTAATAGGCCGAATACAACATTTCAGCAGTCTTCTTCGAATCCCTAGATTTATTAATGTGTGTAATTTTTCGTACACATTCGTGTTGTTGCACATCTATTCTTCTCTTTATTTCCATGCGTTTCAATAAGTAGCTTTTTTGCTGTAATTCTCTGTCTTAAGTGTACATATATAGCTTTCCACCTACGGTGCTGATTATAACTCGAAGGATGCTGAGGGTTGAAAAACAATAACATGATGTAGTAAGGAGACTAAAACCCGGGATAAGAAAGAAATAATGTAGCGCGCAAGGAAGGAAAGCTATGAAAAAAAAGAAAAGAACAAGATGGAAAAGTTGAATAGAGAGATAAAAGGAGAACGTTAATTGAATAAAAGATGAAGAATATGATTGTCCGATCAAAATTTGAACTTCTTAGGGGCATTAGAAATAGGTTATTAGCAGTGTATTTGTCAATTGAGACTCCATTAACACAGCCGTATCACGAGTTTCATTTTCCTCTGCACCAGCATTTGGAATGTGGTGAGTTTGGGGAAAAGGTTCCACAGATAACTGAACGAATACAAAAAGAATGACAGAATCAAGGATGGAGAAACGAAGACGAAATTGTTCGCGAAATACCTTCAGCATTAAAAATGATTAGAAATGTATTGTTGTTCCGAAATGAGGATGACTCTCGGAAAAGAAACTGGAACAAGCTGGGAAAAGTCTAAAACTTTCGTGAACAAGATGCAGAGAAAAAACTCCGACAACGCTATGGGAACCGTTCAATCTATCGGTAAAAAATAAGTAATGAAAAAAGGGATAAAGAGAATTATCAACATTAACGCATTCCGTATCAATAACAACATGTTCTAAACCGCTACAACAGCGCACTTATAAGAACTATTTATTTGCTGGAACCGGTTTAACATTTATAATATTAAAACAAAAAAAAGCTGTGCGTTTCGCCAAATTTCAGCAGCAGTTGAGTGCTGTTTAAAAATGTTCCCGTTGAAATCAAGTCCACCGATGACCTAAAAATTAAGCGAAACACCGAACGTCATCTCCTGAAATTGTTCGCAGAAAATTTTCAGCACTCAACTCTGGTTGTTTACCCGTGTAATTCGAAAATGCCACTTTCTTCCTAACTCATCTGCTCGGAATCTGCCCCACCTACAGCTGCTGTTCGAAAATTGCATCGTTTCTCCCGAACCCCAACAGATTAGGAAAACATTTAAAAAAAATGAATCGCATTCTGACGGTTGCCACCACACGGTACCAGGCACCTAGTAAAAGGACACGGATAAATAAAAACAAAATAGTATAATTCTGTGACGTATTTTGTTCTTTAAACGGCTTATAAAATAATAATTAACTCTATACGACTTTCCGCTTTTAGATCTGTTTGCTTTGCGAATGATATTTTATTGCTATATCTTTTATCTAAAAAGCCCCGTCGCCAGTGCCGTTTCGTTCGGGTAGACAATATCCGTATATTCGTTGAAGTCCATAGTTAACAACGTCAAAAAAAAAAGAAATATATAAAAAAATTCCATCTAATGAATTCGCAGATAAGTTCTTTTTTTTTTTTTTTTTATTTATTTATTTAGATTTTTACTGCCTACATAGGTTATAATCTACTTAGTCTAGTTACAGTACGGTACATAGTTTTATAAAACTAAGTGTAGCATTGTACGTTTAAGATAAGTTCTTTGTTATTTTGTATGTTTTTTTTTTCATTTTTCCGGAAATAATGTCGAAAGTTTATATAAAATCGCCAATTTGATTTACGTGCAAGTCTATTTAAAATAATTTCGTCTCTTAAACGGCTAATGCATATTTCAAACTTAAATTTTTATACATACAATAGCAATAATTTATTAAAAAATTGTTCAGCACGTACCTATAATTCAACAATTAAACTTTTTCATTTTTCATTTTTTTCCCTTAAATTTATCCGACATTTAGTCGATTTATGCGGGTCTATTTATAAATCTATTTTCCAATTAAAATATTCAGTTCTTTTTTTTTTCAGTCGCACGCGTTAGTATTAAACATAACGGCGGGGTGTGTTTAAATGGCTCATTAAAAACTACCTAAAATTACGATTTTTTAAAATTAAAACGATAATCACAAGCGAGACGATGTGCTAATAGAAAAGTAAAAAAAAAAAAAATACCATAATCTTAATAAGAAAAGCGAAAATTAAACAAAACAAAATAAAATAAAATCGTATTTTTCTCAATAATTTAGTTTAAAAACAAAAATTCCGTTAACTGGCCAATTCCACGCCATTGTTTCCTGCGCATTATTTTTCGAGCGATAATTTCCTGCTTTTTCGGACACATTCTCCTCATGCTCTGTACACATAAGTAGCTGAATTGCTATTGACAGAGTTCTTGTTTTATTTTGTATCTCTTTTTGGCCGAATAGCGTCCAACTGAAAGAAAATATAAAACGCCGTACCGTCCATGTATGGTACCACTGCGTAAGGCGAACACGAATTTATTCGAGAGAAAAGTCGGGTTGGTTGTTTACTTTACGCTTCGAACGTTACCGTATTTTCACTCGAAACCGTCGTAGATTTCCGGTTATGGATGCGCCTTTTTTGTTGGTTTTTCCTAGTCGCCATGTTGAAATAATTTTCTCCTCCGAATCGCTTTTATCGTTTGTTTTTTTTTTTTTCTTTTTTCTCATTGACGCGTGTAATTAAGTTTTGTGAATTTTTGTAAATTGCTTGTTCGTCACGAAAATCGCGATGGCGGCTGGTTTTTTTTTCTTATCAAATTCGTTACATTATTCGGCGTAATTCATAACATCAAACTCTCCCCGATGGTGGTACTTGCGGAAATGTTCCCGATCGCCCGCCAGTGATTATTATAATAAATATAGAGTTAATTTTAAAGAGAAATAAGCGGTATATTAAAGAAGACAAAAAGTTACCTTAACACTCGAATTTTATATCGAAAGCAGTCAGCGGCACCTTTACGTCAAAAACAAATAAAATCCTCCCTACTATGAGAATAGCGAATTAATAGCTTCCGTGAAAAATGTTAGAAAACATTCACAGTTTAACCTTGAAAATTTTATACAATTGCTCGTAAAGTTTAATTGCCCTTAAATCGAAAAAGGCCTCGCGCCCAAAACCTTGACGAACGTCGCGCTATAATAAAATTATCTCGACACTTCTGCTGGATTAAAATAAATCTTCGGTCCGATTTTTATTAACCCCTCCTTCGAACATACTTATACGAAACCGTGTGGCTCATCACTGACGATTTCTACTTTCGTCCATTTGGGGATTTTTCCGCACTAAAAACGGTCGAAATATTAAAATCTATCCGGATTAACTGGCCGAAATAAATAAGTCTATCAGCGCGAATCTGCACAACGTTTGTGGTTTTCATCAAAATTTTATATCGAAAAAGTATAATCAAAATTTGACGTCGCGTCGCAAATATTTTTGTTTTGGGACGTATTTAAATCGCACCTGCAATACAGGAATTTGAATTTATTTTTCGGTCGAGGGGGGTTACACATCGATTTGCGCAATTTTCAAAAATTCCGATTTTCTCGTCACTAAAGCGATTGAATTGGAAAAATTGAAATATCCAAATTACCTACATCTACTACAGATGTCATCGGTACAATTTATTTTATGAGCGCCGATAGCTGACTGAAAACATTACGTGCGTTATTATGAGAAAATTTTGTCGCATAATTATGTAAATCACAAATTACATAACGTAATAAAATGTTATATAATCGATAACGCTAACTATTTTTTTTTTTTTTTTACAATGAATATAAAAAAAAACATACTTAAGAGAGAAAAAAAAAGGCGGCAGTAAAGCGAGTAGGACGCGAGGCTAATAAGTCTTAGCAAGCGACGAATGCAAAATAATCTTATACGATAGAGACGCTGATGGTACAGAAGTTGGGGTGCATCAGCGAAGAAACTAAAACATATCTGTAAATTTTTAACCCCTATATCATTTTATAGACTCTAACATAGCATTTTGGTGACTGCTTATTTATAAGGTTGCTTTTTATATTTATTTAATTTTCTAAAAAAATTATTACCTCTTTTTTTTTATTTTATTTTATTTTTTATTTTCTTTTGAGCATGTCGGCTAAGGCCAATCCAAAAGTGTGACGGCATTAATGATTATAAAGGAAAAATAACCAAGGGAGACGGGAAACAAAGGATGCTGTGAGCGCTGTAAGGCGTAGGATAAGACGCAAAAAACCGGAATACAGTATCGCGCGTTCTGAAGAAATGGAAGGACATTCCATCAAAATGTGATTCGCATCGCAAATGAAGTTTGCTTAATTGCTTCTCTTCGTTTGCGAATAAATCTTTCGCCTTTTACTAAATTATTACCCCAAACTTTAAACACAGATTTTTTCAAAATCGATTTTTTAAAAAAAAAAACCTGTATGCGGCATAAAAGATAACAAACATTTATTTTTTTCTATTATCTAAACATAAAAAAAAGTTGTACAATTTTCTACATGCATCGACTGAGGCTAAAAATTATCTTTCAACCGAACGTCACAACCTCTTGAAATATTTTTCTTCTTCATAGCGCCATACTTAATTCCTAAGCGTCGGCGACTACCTATTCGTCCATCTCAGCTGTACAGACACAGGCATAGTGTACTAGGTAATTGTTATATGCAACGCGAGTGTAACATACACGCGCAAGACTTCATTCGGAACTGATTGTAAATGTTTAATTCATCGATATACAAATGCAGTCCCGTGTATGTCTGCTGTGTACTAACTAGCGTGCATATGATGGTATACGTGGTGGTTTGAAATTACATTTAAATTATCTATATTTCTAAAAGACAACGCCGCAGTAGCCTAATGGTTAAAAGGTGCTCGCTACCAAACCACCGAGGTATCACAGTTTCCGAGATTTATCTCGTTCCGGATCCAAGTCGCTCCCACAGGTTTTGTACTTGATCTGAAATTTAATATTGGTTATACCAGAGAAATGTAGAAAAGTAAAAGCGGATAGTCCAACAGTAGAAAGGAACTGGCCCCAGTATTATCATCAGATCCATTAGGTCCTTAAGTACATTATAAAAAACTTAATTAAACAATCCATGATACCTTATCACAAGGATATATGGGACTTACTTTACTTTAGAAAAACTGAGACAAAATCACAAACGGAAACAGTGATGCGGCTACATCTTATTTAAAATAAAAAAAATAAATAAAATAAAGATCCGATTTTCTACGCGTGCCACGAAAGAAGAATATTTTATAACGTTAAACATTAATTAAAGCGCGGGATAGTTTCCATTATTTTACAAAACCAACAGCCAAAATGTTACAAACGCTTGTGTTTTTTTTTTGTTCTGTTTTTTTTATTTTTATTTTTTAGGGAGCATCGCCTTTTGCTATTTAAACGCAAGAAATTAGTCCGATAGAGAAGGAATTTTCTCGGAGCGCTATTAATTATGAAAAAAATTCAAGTTGCTCGCTGAGTATCAGAAGAAGAAATTTCAAATGAGAAAAATGAACCGCGCTAAATCGTGTCGGATTTACTTTCTTTTTCATCCCACATAATAGAACGAGTTTCCGAATGTAAAATGTCGGTGCACTCCGTGCGCTGCAGGTGTTGGTAAAATTCTGAGCCCAATTCCGGCAATCAAAAGGAATAGACGTATATACAGAAAAAATTCCTTGAAAATCTCCCAGGCAGCGGTTTGATTTTCCATTTGATTCCCTCTGTTTACGTAATCTGTTTAAATCTTACGTAAATCAGATTATCGTTCTTTCTTGTACCTCTCCAATCAACTCTTTTCAGATTAAATCGCACTACACACCTCCGTCCGTCTATCACTACACATCCGCGAAAAACATTAAAGCCTGAAGTTATCAGACTCACCGTTTATTCATCCGCAGGCATATTATACGATTACTCAACTTCCTATTCGTTCGAATTTTGTTAACCGTTAATTTCTTTTCCGCAACTAACTCTTTTTCCCTTCAAACAATTTTATTTCTTCCTCATCTATCTCTACGCTCCATGTTTTCTCTTTTCACGCTCTCCTACGTTTCGCGTACTAACTGTCATTCTTTTTAATTTACTTTCCTTCTTTCCGAAATTTCTTCTTCGGTGTGCTTTTGTCAATTTTGAATTTCGTGCGCTCTCGTTATTCTTTTTTTTCCGCGTCATCTTTGCCGATTGTTCTAACGTTATCTTTTCCGCTTCATACCTTTCCTAATATCTTCTTTTCCATTCTAACGTGTAAACAACGTTTTTGTCTATACACATTTGTTCCGCAAAAGAAATCAGTAGCTACTTCCGGCACTCAAAACGCCATATATATTGCTTCTCTCGTCCTCTTCTACTCTCTACGTAGACCTTACGGCGTTTCTTCAAACTGACATTTTTTCTAGGAACCTGCCGTTTAAAGTTCTCTCTCGTTCTCGACAATTTCCGCTTTAGGCCATGGCACCAGATAGCTCTAACCCTTTTATTTTCTCTTTAATCTTCGATCGTATTAACGTCGGATCTCACCTTCCCGGAACTTATTCACTCTTCGTCGTTCGAATTTTCAGCCGTGTGCTTTTTTCCTTCTAATCGCAATTTACGTTCAGCGCACTAATCTTTCCCTTTGACATATTTCGTCTGTTTTTCAGATTCAATTTTAATTTCCGATGCCAATCATATTTTCTACAACGTTCTTCTCTTCTCTCAGCTGAACGCTTTTCAACTTTTTGTTTTCGGTGTTTATCCGTTCCCTGTAACAGGCTTCTTCTTTTCCGGTATTTCTCGTATACACAGTTTTTCTCCATCATGTGCCATCTAGGTAGTTTCGTGTTCTTTTCATCCCACCGATTGTTGGACTCTCCTCTCTAGTAATTAGGCGGCCTACTCCTGCTTCGCTGTTCATCAACTTTTCCATTCTTGGCTCAGCATTTAACGTTCGAAAAATTTGGAACACCGTCTCTTTTTAAGATCATCGGATTGATCTTTGTTTATCTTCAGTTCCTCCAGAATTGGTTTTACTTTTTTGCGCAGAACTGGTTCTATATGGTATTCTTACCATCTGCTTGTAAGTTCATGTTTGCCTGCGACCGCGCCTAATGTCTGCTTTCTTTAGCATCCACGAACGCATGTATTGCAACGGAAAATATTAAACTGCTGAGGAATTTCGTGTGTTCTTAGTTATGGCTGATTCTTTCGAAACCACTAACTGGTCGAGATTAAAATTGGTCGCTTTTTTTGTTGTTTTTTTTTTTGTTTTTCATTAGAGCTTATACAAATTAATTAAATATTAACTATTAATTGTTAAAATTACCCTCCAGATTTTTTTGTCTGATGTGTTACATCGCGCTAAATTTGTAAAATCATTAAACTAATAACAGCATTGTGCTACTTAAATAGTAACAGTTACTTATTACGAATGTTATAGGGAGCTGTGGAAAAGATACCAACATGATCGCCGAATTATTTATCAGTAATTTTTGCTATAAAAGATTTTGATATTGTTAGTATTTCTCGCAATATATAATAATGCTCTTAATTTTCAAATTGGTAATTTATATAATTATGCTCTTCATTTTCAAATTGGTAATTTATGTAATAATTCTCTTCATTTTCAAATTGGTAATTTATGTAATAATTCTCTTCATTTTCAAATTGGTAATTTATGTAATAATTCTCTTCATTTTCAAATTGGTAATTTATATAATAATGCTCTTAATTTTCAAATTGGTAATTTATAAACACGCAATTTGTAACTGTTTAAATAATGGTTTTATAATACTTATTTTTTTCACCCACACCTGTTATTTTTAAGATGTAAGCCTATGCCAACCGTCCGGTTTCGAAATCCGGTGTAAACAATTACACTCCTGTAATTACTTTCTTCGCTCTTCCATTTTCCTTTTCGCGCATTCATGATATCGGGTATTAAGACATCTGTCAACGTAATAAAATGTTACTTAATTCTTGTGGGTCAGTAATCCAGGAAACGTTTTGGAAAAAACTACTACGTTAATGGGGTACAACGGTAAAAGTCATTAAAAACATTTTGAAGTGAACTTTAAAAACTTTTTAGTTAAGCCCTTAAAAAAAAAAAAACGAAGAGTGAAATAAATCAACTACTGCGCATGGGTCTTTTTTATATCTAATATTTGTAGCAGACCGATCGCGCAAATACTTAACCAAATAAAAAAATGGAAAAAATTAAATTTTCCAAAAAAAAAACACACAACGTTTATTTTAGGAAATTCTTTAGTTCAAATTTTTTAAAACAGAAACAGAAAAAAAATGTTATCCATTCCATATCATTAATTGCTCCGTTTACTTAAATTCGCAACGGGGGAAAAAAAAAGGAAAAAAGGAAAAATGAACTAAATAAAAGGTCATCTCTTATCACTTCATTTCTTTTTATGTCTCTCCAGTTCGTTTCGACTTTAATAATAGCGAGAACGACAATGAACGGACCCGAATAGACAAAAACAACCGTTTCAATACACCCACGTCGAGCTAAAGAAATTGACAGTCTACTAGCCGACGATTCTGCTAAGAATATTAAAAGCGTCCACCGGATGGCACCAGACGGTACCGATAAAAATGATAAAAATATTTCGATATTGAGCCAAAAATAGAATCGCAAAAAGTGGGCGGTGAGGAGAGCGGCCAAGTACGAGTAGTAATTTTTCCCCGAGACCGGGAAAGAAAAAAAAACTACTTTGATAACTCTGAAAAAATTTTATTGTTCTTCATCGAAATCATCATCCGAAACGGAAAATGGAACGAAAATTTCTAGCCTCGCTATCTAAATTGAAGTTTGCCGGGGAATTTTGCTCCATGACGAAAGTATTAAGAACGTAATTAGAAAACTGGCGCTTCATCCTGTTACTCCGATTCCAAGAACTGTGCCGCAACGATAAAATTCGCTGTTCTTTTTTCTTTTTTTTTTTAATCTTTTTACCGAAAGCTAAAGTAAAACGGTCTGATTTCAGGTTCTCTGAGATAGAAATTTAATAATCACTTCGGTACGTAAATAAGCGCTTAAACTAAGTATTTCTATCTAGCGAGTCTAGAGGTTTTGATTAAATTTTCAGTATTTACCTATGTAGAAATTTTCCCATTTCGGTGCAGATGAATCTATTAGAGAAACGTTCATTAATTGCCTCGAACGGTTCTTTCTCGAAAATAGCAAAAGCGTTTTACAATCTAATCCCAAAGTACATTAAATAACTCGATAAAACTTCTTCCCTAATTATTATTTAAACCACGGAAAATGTTTAGCTCACAGTTCTTCTTCTTCATCCGCCGTCTCCATTTCGAAGGTTGACGATCCACAATCGGAATTTCTTTCTATCAGTTCTGTTGAGGAACAGTAGAACCAGTTGCTAAGATTGTTCATCTATGAAGTTTAACGTCTTCCTCTCGATCTCTTCCCGGCAATTTTACCCTCAGGTATTTTCTTACCACTTAACTCATTAAAAGGCATATGCGACACGTACTTTCTAATAATCACCATTCTCAGTTTTTCTTTACTCGGCAATAGAACTTCAATAACCGACGTTGCTACCTTCCGGCTAATTCATTCGTGAGCAAAACTCGTGAAGTTCAAAAAAACCGCGGATGTACGAATTAAGTTCTAAAAATTAACCGTTAGAAGATCATCCCAAGCATTGCGTTATTTTCTTATCCGACAGGAGCTCCAAACCCCTAATTTCCTATTTTATCTTCCCATTCGGCCTTTCACCTTCACCTCTCCAGGTTTTGCATGTTTCCTTCCCGTCATCTTTCCCCGATTATATGCCGCCTACATTTTTCATAGCTTTCACCTTTCGCCCATTAATCACTTTCCCTTATATATTCTCCCCGCGGTGTATTCCAATGATTCTTTCCGAATCAGTGCGATGCCAATCGTGATGTTTTAATATTTTTTTTTACTTTGATCACCTTATATTCCCACCTTTTGAAATCACCTTATTCCAAATTATCTTTTTTATTTTTATTTCTTTACTTGTCTGCTGTTTTTATCGTATATTTAGCTCGCACTAAATTTAATTTTAATTTGTTGCGTTATTATTGATCGAATCTGTATATGTGCAGGTAGATTGGACTGTTGCTCTTAGGTATTGTACTCCTCCACCACCGAAAAAGGGAAAAAAAGAAAAAGGAGTTAAAATGTACGATTTTTTTATTATCTATTTTTTATTCACTTTTATTCGGCGAATGGTTTTATGGATCTTAAAAAGGTCTGCTGAAAACCTCCATTCCTGTTTAGACTTATTATGCTGGAATAGTTTCTTTACTGACGACGGTTGGGCGACATCTAAGCTGCCCGTGCGGCCACGTCTACGCTTTCACTGCTAGGCACCTCAGTATAGCCAGAAACCTATAAGTCCTGCAGTTCCCCTTCATGAGGTTAATAACTATGATTTGTTGAATCTGACAAACCGGTGAGTCTTTAAGTTGCGAGCTGAATATGTTAAAAGAACCGCGCGATAATGGTTCGTGTCAGTTTGGAAACCAATTTTTTCAATCTATTTTTAGGTGATCCATTATGATCGATTCAGTTTTCGAACGAATTACCAAAGTTCGGCTGATATCGGCTTTCCAAAGAAAAGTTGTTTTTTTTTAAATCACCTTTTTAATTTCTCTTGTTCGGATACTAATGACATGGCTGATTTCAAAAATGACAAACGAGCCGACTACCGGCGACGGATTTGGCTAAGCAACCGTGTTCCGTTCGATTGGAACCGCCGCACATTGAACGCGTCGAGTTAAAGTTCATAAGAGGCGGGCTGGAACAAATTTAAAAAAAAAAAGAAAAAAAAAAAGAAAATTGACGCGCGATTACTTTTTTTATTATTGTTGTTTTTTCCGACAAAATAAACTGATTCTATCGGCGTACACCTTTTTCCACCACTGATTGGTTGATGTTTCCCTCGACGAGCAACAGTCTTTCCAATACACAATTATCCCCTCCTAAAATCCGATTGGCCTTTTTTTTTGAGGGGGAGCTACCAACTAAAACTTTTATATTATTTTTATTTCGCATTTTTTTATTATTAATATTTTAATTATTTAATTCGAGACGCGATTTGTAGTTGAAATTTTGACATATTATAATTATACGTACGCACACACACAGATATGTATGTGTTCATAGAATGATGTGTGTGTGTGTGCGCATGTGTATAGTGTTTAAACGTATCGACTCGAGAATTTCCGTTATGTCAAACGTGAATGGCAAATTTATAGACGCTATTCAACTCAGAATGACTTGCGATGGGACACAGTATCACGCTTTGTTTGGTTTTTCTCCACCCCCGTTATTGTGTGATACCGCTGAAAGTTAAACTGAATTTACGGAGAAATTTCAACCAAGTTTTTTTATCATATTGTTCATTCGCATAAATATTAAATTGACTTGTATCTAAAAAAAAAAAAAATGCTAACCTGAATACTTGCGAACGATTATTTAAATTGAAGTTCAGTAAATTTATATTTTTCTTCGAGAAAACAACGCAACGGGACTCATGTAATTCGCATAATTCGTGCGCACTGGTTACCTCAGCAAGTTCCTGAAATAACATTTACTTTCCAACGCTGATTATTCATACAAGATTCTCGATGTTCTCGATGAAGTTTGAAGACCAATTACACAACTTCTCAGTGCGAAATTTTCGAAGCCCCAAATAACGGACCATAATCGAAACTAATAGCTGCGCGGTTTAATTTTATTTATATATTTTTTACCATACTATTCGCCGTTTGGCGGGCTCTATGCGCACTGTTCTTTCGTTAGCCGAGTTGTTTACACGGTGTTAGTTTATATACGAAAGCAACATTTTATCGTACGTTACTATATAGAAAAAAACATTCGGACAATGTATGAAAACAAAAAAAACACACAACACTAAGCAAACGGTAGTCGGTCTGCGAAACAGAGAGCATACGGTAGATGTTAAATTAGTAAATGTATTATTTCTTCACATTTCGTTGCCATTTCTTAAGTGCCACGTTTAAAAACACGCTTTTATTCAACTTCGCTGCAATGTCGCAGTTTAAATTTGAACCGTTTCTCAAGAACACGGAAAGTTAATAATGTACAATATATCGTGCTTTTTTTTTTTAATTTTTCAACAAATAAATACAGTAGAAGTAAGCTATTTAAGAAGGATAAACATAATCGGTTCGTTGTTATGATAAAATTAACCGTTTTTTGATGTCTAATTCGAAAATTTGTTGTTTATGTAGCTTTCAAAAAATATGTTCAGAACGATTTTTCAAGACTCCCCCGGAGGGAATGAACGAGTTATGAGAGATGCAACACATCTTTTAAAATTTTATCAAATGGTTTTTTCTAAGACTGAACGATAATAACGTTAAATTTTTAAACAATTTGAGGTCAAACACATTTCAACCATCAATTGATCTTTGAAAAGACAATGTCTATGACGTCGCATACTGAATATCGTGCATACCTAGTACTTCGTACGTTAACTTGCCGTTGTAAAATTGATCGGAACATCATTTCTTTATTAAGTTTTAAACCATTCAAGGAAATTTTTGTTCAATACACTTTTTTTTTTTAACGAATTTGTTTCCGTCTTGTTTTTTTTTCTTAAATCGTTGAAACTGTAATATGTTAAACTTTTTTTGCTAAATTTTTATTGGACAGCCCATTCCCTAAATGTGAAAATATATAAGCTTTTCCTTTAATAAATCACATCTTATATTTTTAGGTTCATCGGAACAATATATTTTATAGAACGAATTTCACAAGTACGCTGAATAAACTCAATAACAAACTTAAAAAAGGAAAAACACGTTTATGACGCTCGCACTAAAAATTTCTAATATAATCAAAGCCGCTTAAGGGAAATATAATTGAAAGTTGAATCAGATTCTATTGGTGCACACAGAATTTTATTATATTCCGTTTAATCCGAAAATTTAGTATCCCAAAAAATTCAACATTTTTCTCCAGACCTATCTGATTTCAAACAATTAGCCGCGGTCGATACTCAAATTCCCCTCGCTATTTTTAATTTCTTTTTCTTTTGCATAGGCGAAAACTTAAGTCAGTTTAGATCTTCTGATTGGACATTTAAAAAAACAATTTTTTCTTTCAATTCGAAATTGTAATCGATATATACAATTTCGGTAAAAATTCTTGTATTATAACAAGTAAAAGTTAATGTATTGAGCCTCTTTGTTAAAAAAAAAAAAAAAACAGCAAAACAAAACCAGTCCGAATGCGATTTCATTATTTTCTCTGGAAACGCGTTATTATCTCAGGTAGATTTTTTGAGATGAGTGCATGCTCGCGGATAACGTTTTAAAACGATTTCTACTACGACGAACACTCCAACCAATCTGAACGCGACATTATATTCTTTCGATACCTGCGCGATGTCTGCTGATCTGCATCTTTCAACTACATACCTAATAAACTAAAAAGATATCCACAATTTGTTTGAATTTCGGTTAAAGGCAAGAGGAATTAAAATAACGAGAAAAACTAGCCATTTAAAGTTTACACTCCAAAAAGAAATACCTCTACCCATGCATTTAAATGGAAATATTATTACCCCAGGGTTAATAATATTGAATAATTCGGGGTATGTGTGTGTGTGTGTGTGTGTGTGTGTGTGTGTGAATATATATGTATATATATATATAAACTTGGCCATTTTGGCCTCGCCAAGGGCTGTGCCTGTTTACCTCTTTTGCTTTCATTTCTGTCTCTTTCTCTTCTATACTTTGTATAAAATGATTAAAATTTACAACGCAATTCTTACTAGCATCAACACAAAAAAAAAACAAAATCACAAAAATCCTATCCTAACATTTAACTTTCATTATATAAAATTAAGACATTTTTTTTTTACATTTTTCGTTTCATATTTCGTTACATAAAATTTGGACATTTTTTCTAATAGGGGGCAGCCTTAGAATTACGTTGTAATTAATATATACACACATACAGAAACAAAATATTTTAATGTATCAAGGAAAGTATTCCGACTCACTACTGAAAAATAAAGTACTTAGACATAGACCCATAATTAAACCAGTACGGTTATATCACTTTAATTTAAGATGCTCTGCAAAGGAAAATCATATAAATTGTTTACAATGTAACGAAACGAAAACAATACGAAAAATTGCGAATTATTTATATACATTCCTTGACTGGCCAGATCTGGAATAGATTTTTGTTGACATTTTACGCTGGTCCAATACATATTGAACGACAAACTGATCAAAACAGCTAAAGTTAATTGCCCTGGAAACGTGAAATTTACACGAGCAACTACCCAAAGAATGGTGTGTTTTGGAAACTCCATTTCTAAACCGAAAAAAATTTAAAAAAAACTGTGCACACGTGCTCATTGAAAATTTTCTAACCGAATTTTGATGCAATTTTTTACGCAACATTAATTAAGAATTTTATCCTTCATAAACGCCAGTGTGCGTGCCGAATCGTTACGTCACTGTATTAAAAGACACAAAAATTATTTTCATCGGGTAAGCGAAAATGGCAGCAGAAAGTACATAAAGCTCGTGTTCATTAGCGTGTAAAAACCGGTAATAATCTTTGACGAACTTGCTGTTGCTACTGTGGTCGACATTTATTATTAAAATGTAGCAGACACGTGGCAAAAACGCTCGCTGTGGCTAATTTTGCCATTGCAAACCTTATTTGGACAAGTGTCCTTTCGATGGAAGAAAAATGAGAAGCAAACGATTTCTGTGTAGACCGAGCGGAGTAATAGTTCTGTTTGTTGAAAAATCAAATAAAAGTGAAAAGGGATTTGATGTTTACCGATATGGAAGATCAGATGATTATAAAATGCATGCAAGTATGTAAAATGATGAAACTGTGTTGCTTTCGATATTTACATTGCGAAGGGTATCATTCAACGCTTCTTAATCAATTGCTTTCGAGTCTAAAACATTTTTAAAATAAAAATAAAAATCATCTTAAAACTGAACATTTATTAATATACTAGAAACATCTTCTTGAGAGATTATCCCATATTTTTAGTAACGAAAGTATATGAATTAAACTTCGTATTATGTTATTTGAACATCTATAAGAAAACTAAATAACCTATTTTCATCAAAAAAAATCAAAGAATATTAGTTTCCCCGGAAAATATACTCGGCCATTTTGGCCTCGCAAGGAGCCTGTCCCTTGATCTCTCTTGCTTACATTTATATCTCTTTCTCTTTTATACTTTGTATAAAATGATCAAAATGTACAACGTAATTCTTAGGCCGGCCCCAATTAGATTTTATAACAAAAAAAGTCCCAATTTTATATAATAAAAAGAAAATACAACCAATAATTTATACTATAAATGTTATTAAACTACCGAAACAACTTAACATATTACAACACATGTAAATAATACTTTTTCTGCGTTTCCATAGTATCATTAAATTAGCAATATAGTCTTTATATGCTACTCCCTATGGTTACGGAACTTCTTATTCATCAACCTGTGAACGGTAATAAGAAGTGTATTCATTATGTGTTTCCAAAAACCACCATCGAACGCTAACGTGAATTGCAGGAACGAAAACGGGACGACGAACGGTGCAATAGCGAAAAATTTGCCACATTTATTACGCCTTTTGTTTCGAAAACGACAGATGTAGAAAAGTTTGAAGCGTTTGATAGCATTTTAAGTCAACCGCCTCTGTGTTATGCCAATAAAAAATAATAAGAAAAAAAAATTATCCGAAAGGATTACATTTTTTCACGTTTTTTGACGAATAATCAATTTATGTTCAGAGATTTTTTGCATTACGCACGTGGTGTATCTAAGTTGAATGGTACTCTTTTTAATGGACAAAGAATCAGTAAAATTGTTCTATCGAAATATAAGTTATGCGCGAACAAACAAAAAAAAAAAAAACATACGCAATGAACCTATAACCTCCTTCTTTTTCGAAGTGGGTAAAAATTAAAATATTTCAAACGTTACATAAAATTGGGACATTTTTTCTAATGGAGGCCGGCCTAAAAATAACGTAGTACATATATATATATATATATATATATATAACCCGGTCATTTTGGCTTCGCAATGGGCTGTGCCCCTTGACCCCTTTTGCTTACATTTCTATCTCTTTCTCTTCTATACTTTGTATAAAATGATCAAAATATACAACGTAATTCTAAATCGGTCCATATGAATATAATAACATAATCACAGAAATTCTATAAAATATAACAAACGTTACATAAAATTGGGACATTTTGCGTTACATAAATTGGGAAATTTTTTGGGACATTTTGCGTCACATAAAATTGAGACATTTTTTTCTGACATTTTTTCTAATGGGGGGTAGCCTAAGAATTACGTTGTAATTAATATAGAACTCGGCCATTTCGGCCTCGCAAGGAGCTTTGCTCCTTGATCCCTCTTGCTTCCATTTCTATCTCTTTTTCTTCTAAATGATCAAAATTTATAACATTATTCTTACCGGTATCAACATAAAAAAAAAAATAACATAATCTCAAAAAATCCTATATCTAATGGGTGCATGATTAAGAATGATGTTTTCATTTAACATTTAACTTTCGTTCCATAAAGTTGGGACTTTTTTTGGGACATTTTTTCGTTACAAAATCTAATGGGGGTCGGCCTAAGAATTATATTGTAATTAATAAATATTTATATATATATATATATATATATATATATATATATATGTTTCTATTTTAGCTTAACATTCTTTAGTTTCCTTTTTTTCGAATGAAGATAAATCGTTTAGGTCATCTTCAGATGTTCAAATAATATAATTGCCGTTCAGTCAGGTCAATTTCTATCTATATTTTCTTCTTCTAATATTAATGTTCTTTTCAAGGAGTGTCATCGTAGACGATGGCACGATATTTATCCCCTTCTATTCCCTAATACTGAATTATTTTTTCGTAATATACTATACAACCTCAACTTTCTAATTATCCTCGGTTCGATGACTTCCCTGATCTTTCGCGCTTTCTTATCTCTTCTATCTGCAGGATTCGCCTTGATTTTCTTCTCCTTTTTATTCATTCTATTCTGATGATTCTGATTTACTCTACGATTCAAATCATATCTTCTTCGAATGCGCATCTATATCCATATAACGCCTCCATTTTGATAGTCAACTACTCAATCTTGGCTTGCCTGCTCCGTATAATGCTTCGTTTATTCTTTCTCTTCCGTCTCCGGTGATCATTACTATTATAGAATCTTTCATTTTTTCGATCTCTAGTAGTATTCAGTTCTTATTAGCTTCTCCCTCTCTCCGATTAATAAAATCTGGTGCTGGGTAATACCCTCGGTTGGCGATCCAAAAAAAAAATAAAAAAATACCATTATTGATATTTTTTTTGTTTTCTAAGATAGGGAATGGAAGCCGAAAAGACGTTCCTTTAGTATGTATATTAAAACTCAATCTAAAATAATAATAATAATAATGAACATGGACGATTCAATAGAACGAATAAATATTCTTAAAGAGATGGCAGAAAAAGCGAGACTAAAAATTTCCTTTGAAAAAACGAAATATATGACAGACGTAAAAAACGCTCCTCGATTTATGGTCACCCCAAGTACAGACGTATAAACAGAGTCAGCACATTCCAATATTCAGGGGAAGTTATAGAAACAAACGCGTTAAATAAAACAGCTAACCAAGAACGAGCAATAAAAATGGAGTTAGCTTTCCAATTAACAAGAGATATATATAATAAAAAATCGATGTCCATAAAATCTAAATTAAGACATTATAATGCGGTAATTAAACCGGAATGTCTGTATGCCTCGGAGTGCTTAGCAATGAATGTAGGCAAAGAACTGGAACAAATCAGAATGAAGGAAAGAAAAATAGTACGCAAAATTCTGAGGCCGAGGTTTGATAAGGAAATATGGAAAAAATGTGAATAATAAGGAAGTATATGAACATACTGAAGCTATTATTAGCACAATAAAAAAAATGAGATTAAGCTATTATGGTCATTTAAAAAGAATGGAGGCAAAACGTTTAACAAAAAGGATTTTCGAATACTTTGATAAAAACCCTAAAATGCAAATTTCATGGTTCCGAGAAGTTAAGAAAGATCTTGAGGAAGTGACCATCACGGAAGATGGCATTATAAACGGAAACAGGTTTAGAAATAAAATTAATATATTCCGGAGTTTTCGAAAGAATACGAAGAAGAAAATTGGTGCCAAATGGACAGATGAAAGGAAGGAGAAACGCAGCCAAACAATGAAGAAATACTGAAGTGAAAGGAAGAGGAAGAAACAGCCATCATGAAAATATTTCACGTGGTCCATAGTTAGCCAATTCGAATAATAATAATAATAATCAAAATCAAATCCAATCAAGATTAATAATAATAATAATAATAATAATAATAGTAAAACAAAACGTTTACAAAACACTCCACCTACAATAAACCATTAAATAATAAAAAAGCATTAAAATACTCCATTTTATAACTTTGTTTCCAGTAAACCCGACCTCGTATTAGTGGGGAATTTATCGATACAAATTGGACAGATTTTTGTATAAATGAAGTTGATTTGCGTTTCGTAATAGCCATTGTACAATTACTGGTCAGGGAACAAAATTTTACCTATCAAAACCTTTCGTATCGTCTCGAATATGTTTACAGCAAATTTAATTTTCCATCACTCCTTTAAATAATTCGTTATTTTTAATTCCCGTTCGGCTCCCCTAATTAATTTACTCCTAACTTTACTTATAACAACCGAGTTGGATTAAATATATTTTCCATTCTCCCTTTACTTACAGGAACTGGAATAAATTAACTTGCAATCAACTGTCCGCCGTACTTCATTGGCATGCAAGTGCCGGTAAACGAGACACTTTTTTCGGCGGGACATTGTTTTAACGAATTTCGTATAAAAATTGATCATTTCGCTTTCATTCGTAAAAATTGAAAACCAAAACCATCTTGGGAAATTAAAAAATCATAAGACAAAATCAAGCGCCTTCGAGTTAGCGGCATTTTTTATATTATCAGCTGCGCGCATCGTTCATGTAACATAAATCCATATAATAAACTACGACTAGTTACGAAAGACTTGTACTTACGTGTTCGAAACAACTGAACAATCGAAACGATATACTGCCTATGCTGTATATTTTATTTTTTTTATATTCTCGAACAAAACGAAATGGATAGCAGTAAAAACCGCGAATAAACGCGGGCCGATATAGCCGTTACTTCGAATGCGACTCAGAAGACTGCATAGGGAGGCCGAAAGTGTTGACACTCAACGGATACCTTTAATAACTTTAAAACACGCCTACGCTCACTACGCCAAGCTACACCACCCTCACATAAAACGGTTATCTGGCTTCTGCGTGTTCTTTCGCTAGTACCACTTTTTACGAAAAATTCGAATTTTTTTTTCATTACTTTTAAATACGAACATTTAATTTCAAATTCTAGTCAAGGTTACATTTCTTATGCAGGAAAAATTCTTTTCTACGTCTCAGCATTTCCGCGCCCGGTTATTGCGTACTCGTATATTCAAGCTTCCAGTTAAACTTTTATTAGCTACGTCGCTGTGTGTTTATATTTCCCCAGTCGCCTGTTGTTCTTCGGTGTTTTCGCGCGTAAAACTTTTAATTGTGTAACGTTTGCTCGCGATAAAATAAATCCTATTTTCCCTCCGCTTTCGGGACTGTGTTTTTATTCGTTTATTTGTTCCGAAATCTCTTCCGGCTGATATGATTGATAGCTGTTTTTCCGATTCTCGACTATTGGCCAACCAACTCGATTTTTTCTTAATAGACCGCGGAAATCAGGCCGGAAATTTGCTCCGATATCTCCGGATTACGTATAAAAATTCTGCCCGTGCGTGGAGTACACAATACACAGACACTCCGACACATAGAGACATTCAAAACCAGAAAAGACAAAAATGGTCGTTCTTCTTTTTTCACAATTACCCGACGACGCATGCATTACGGCTCTAATTAGCAGCATATGCTACCTCATATTAGTTTCTTATACTTTGTGTATACAAAGATAATTTTTGAAAAAATCCCCAGTTTGAAAGTTATTATGGCGCAATTTTAAAAAAGTAGCTTTATGCGCTAGACGATCATTCGGTCTAGCAGTCGAAGTGGATTACGGAAAATATTAAGGGAATGCGACGGAAAATTATATTTAACGATTAATATTTTCATATTTTCCAAAAAAAAAAGAAATTATGATACAAATGATAAACGGAAATAGATTGATGAAGTATCTTACTTTTATAATTATACTTCTGAAGTCGGAAATCGGTCCCATTTCGAACCGAGAAGAGGGGTTTTCAGAAAAACAAATATCTCATTCACCTCGAAAGAGAATGAAGGGTAATCCGATGGTACACATGCCTTTCCGGTTACATGCTCCCTTTTAAACCGAAAATGTGAAATATTCGAAAAATAATTAATATAGAAGCGTCTGTCGACAAAGTAAGAAGCGGTCTTAGAGTCAGTGAACTCTATTAAACGATCCACGTTAAATATGGGAGACGAGAAATACAAAATGCTCAACCGCGGAAACTGGATTGAAATTCGTGAAAGGATATTTTCACCACTGCTCGGATCATCAATAAAGATTATTTTTCAGCGACCCTTCTTCGTCAGGTGTGTTCCATATGTTACTTGTTACAGTTGTGCTATTGGTTAATTGTTTTATTTTCTCCGTGTATCTCAGCGAAGCTCTTCCGCGTTTCGTTAGATTATCCCGCCGTATGACCAAAAAAGGTCATTTTCCTTCTCATCGTAACCGATTCTGTTGAAAAAGATCGTTTAGATTAGATACGTTTTTCCTTTTTTCTGCCATCCTTTTCATCTACAGAACATTTTAAAGGCATCACTCGGTGTCGTCGGATGTCCGCTATCGTTAATGTCCAGCACTTTCCGACGTCTATGAGAAGACAAAGACAACCATTCGTTAATGTTTTTTTGCGCATCTATTTTAATGTTTTTTCCATATTTTTGTTAATTATTCGACCGCTGATTTTCGAGTCTCCCCGTCTCTGATTATTATCGCTCCGAAGTATTTATCGATTACTTGTTGAAATTGCCCCAATTATTACCACCATTGTTATTCCTGTCGATTATCACTTTATCTGCATTTACTGTTGTGACATATTTTTCCCTAACGGTTTAAGTTTTTTCAAAAAGAATTTTTTTTTTTTTTTTACATATGGCCCATGTGCTCTCTGTAATTGCCGAGATTATTATAGTACATGGATAGGATTAGAAGTATTTTACTAGCTTAGCCGATCTAATATAGTGTAGCATACCCTGAACTCGTTTTGGTTCGTTTGATAATGCAACCGACGGTAAGTTGGAGATGCCTGCACTTAGATAATGTTCCAGAATATGTTCGGTAGTTGGCGAAATGGGGAAATTGCATATGGAACAGACAGAGGGAGGAGATGTTCCTTCCAGCAAATAGTTGTGGGATATTGCTGTATGCCCTATGCGAAGTCTGGTCAGTACTGCGAACTCTCTGCGGGACATGGATACCGGTGGCCACCATGGCTCAATGTTCACCTTGATGCATTGCAACCATGATGTGTGAGCGGACCACATAGTTTCCCATGTCTCTACCTTATGTTTCTGAAAAAAGAGTGGCCCCAACTGAGGGACGCCTTTGGGCATCGGACTATATGTTGCTGCCTTAGCAGTCAAATTCACACGCTCGTTCCCCGGCACGCCGGCATGGCACGAGACCTACAAGAACGTTACCTGCGAGCCAGCTCGAGAAAACACGTTAATGATGTGTTTTTGTCCTCGAGACAGTGTGTGTGTGAAGTTTTCAGTGCCTGGGGTGTCCTAATCGATTGCAAAGAATCTACGACTAGAAATGCATTTCGGCATTAGAATTACAGATATTCCTTCAAGCAGAAAACAATACGATACAACATTGAACAGAAGTTGTGGAGCCGAACTGCATGAACAACTCCCTCTACCTCATAAGCGCAAACCACCGGCAGGAACCCCTTGAGGGGGTTTGCTTTGGCACCATCTGTGTACAGCTGACTGTAGCTGGGAAAAAGTTCTATTTTTTTGCCACATACTGGGGCGCCATTGTGACATCCTGGTCAGAGCGATCGTTCATTAGGGTTAAGTCTGCAACAATCGACATATCTTCCCAGGGGAATTCGATATACCGATGTGTGTAAGGTCAGAGTTTCAGTTAATTCCCTTTCCCTTAAGGAGGGATAGTACACTGGAGAGGGGGGGGGGCGTTTGAAAAGGACGCTAGTAGGATTACTAAATTGTCGCTGCGGTGTAGCTTAACTCGGTACTAGTGAAATAGATCTCTAAATTCATAGGAGTTTCAGATATCCGTTAAGGGTGGGGTGAACAGATTTTCAACAATGGTGACATCCTATACGTTCCCAAGACAATGCGTATAGCAGTGTGATGAATTACGTCAACCGATTTAAAGGAGTGCTTTGTTTGCTGAGGAATAAACTTGGCACTCATAGGGGTCAATTTACTTAAGGTAAGAGATTTGTATACAGTTAGCAGGAGCTTAGGATCTATGTTGTATTTCAGATTTGACAGACATTTTAGTATATTCAAGGATTTCATGCACTTATTCTTAAGATGGTAAATAATGATGTAACCAGAACAGTTTTTCATCAAACACGAGACCCAAGAATTTAATTGTGTGGAGAAACGGGAGTGGGTGAATTTCTTAGGAAAAAAATTATGTCGGAATCGGAATGACACAGGCGTTTCTTGTGAAATTTTACACATATGGATTTTGTCGGAGAGAATTCCAGGCCATTGTTATCAGCCTATATTTCCAGTTTATTGATTGTTGATTTCATTTTTCTTTCGACGAGGCAAGTGATACCGTCGATAAGTTTTTCTCCGATTTTTATACCATCAGTATTTTTTTCATTATCTATTCGCTGTATATGTTGAACAGGATCGGTACACAAAATTTCACTTAATTTTTATTGTTGATTTTTATCTCTTTCCATTATTGTTATTATATAAAGAGTTCCAATCAATTTTATCAAATTCCGTGCTGTTTAATATCTGCCCGTAATCTCTGCCAAATCACACAGTTAAAGGCTTAACTGTAACCAGCAAAACTTATATGTGAATTTGTGTTGCATTCTCGGCACTTGTCCATTACTTAAGGTATGTTAAAAATCTGTTATACCTTTTCCTGATACAAAGACCGCTTACTCCAGATTTACGGAAACGTAAATTGTTTCAATCTCTCACAAATAATATTTAGCATTATTTCGCTGACATGAGGTACCCATTGGAACTATTGTGTTCTCTAATTTTTACGTATGTCTGAAGTCGCTTTCAACCATCTTCTTAGATAGTGACTGATGAAATACATTCTTTTTTATTTTTCTCTTTTGTGATATTTCCTATCTTTTTAGCTATGCAGATTATAAGCTTCATTTTTGTTTTAACCTATTAGCAGTTTCTATATATAATTCATGAAGACCTCTTCATGTATCAACATATTTTGTCAGGTTCTTGTAATCTATTTTCCATAATGCATTTCATTATTCTTCTGATATTTCTCCTTTATATTTCTATTTCATTTTCAATCTTGATTTATGACTTTCTGTTTGCCGAATGTACATGAATATTTTAGGAGCAGCGCAGTAAACTGCTGTTTATATTTCTTCCATAGTGATTTGCTGATGTATGTACTGTTCAAGAATTTTATTTATTATTTGAATATTTCAAAGTGTACATTTATTTTCACGCAATTTTGGAAGGTTCTGTCTCCTAATAGGATTTGTTCCGCTCCATTTTATTATATAGGCTTTTAAAGTTTATTGTATCTTTTTCTCTATATTATTGATCTCTGAAACTGGTTTTATTATTCTTTAAAATGACGATTTATCTGCTGATTTTTTTTCGTTTGTTAATTTTTTATTTGATTCAATGTTTTAGCGTATTTCTTGTACTTCCTTTGTGACAGCGCTCCATACCATTTCAAAAAAATGAAATTTTTAAATACAAAACCATTCTATTGTACAGTCTCAAATAGATGAGTGAGCATTCCAATCACCGGCTGCAATAAAAGCGGAAGGGGGGAATTCATGAATGATTGAAAAGGGAAATTACGTAGATCATGGTTAGGAGGGGTGTAAGCTGAGATGAGGTTAATTGTTAAATATTGAGATGTGAACAAGACTTGGATTAATCGGGTTAAATGGAATAAATATATGTTGCGAGTTAAAAAGTGGATACCATACGAATGTTAAGCTTTAGAGGAATCTTTTAGTCAAGTTTCTGAGAGCAGCGCAATACTTATGTTGATCCAACAAGTTCTCTAGAGGCGTTCTATTCGCTCTAAGGTTACGAAAAGTTTACTGTAATATTTTAAATTGAGATAGTCATGATGAAGATAAAAACGAGAAATATAAAAAAGAAGGAAATGAATAAAAAAAGACGAACTTAGCTAGCGGGATAATAGGAGAATAATGGAAAGCTCGAAGGACTAAAGTATGAATAAGAAATCTGAAAAACTATGATGTAGCCGTTCACACAGTCCAAGTTGAATATGAACCGCAAAGGATTAAGTAAAGAAGAAAAAGTATGATTAACAAGAGTCTTTAAATCCAAGTTCCAACCACTCAAATAATCACGGTGAAAGTTTCCCGCCTTCCAGTTAAGTGGACGACATTTAATAATTCAATTCAGTTTATCCTATTATCTTAAGTACTTTGTGTTTTTCTCTCTCGTATAGTATATAACGTGGAAATTTTAATAGAGTTCAGTAACTCTTGAAAACCTTTTCTCATTGTCAGTTTAACGTCAAATTAGCTTTCATTCTCCTTCGGTAAATGAGATGTTTATTTTTGCAAAAATCGTTCTTTCTGGTTCAATAAGATGTCGATACTATAAACATATAATCATCATCTACAAAAGCACTAAGAATTCTTTTCCGTTTATCATCGTATGTTGACAATATTTTGGAAGAAAAATACGATATTAATCGACAAATCTAATTTTCCACCACTTTTTTCACATTCAATTTTACCTGTTGGACGCAATCGAGCTATCGTCGTACATAATTTAATGAAGCATTTCCTTGTAATTGCGCCATGACTTTTCTTCAAAGATCATCTCTTTCTTTAAATTTTATACTATCTTTAATAAATCAATCGTCTTTTTTGAAGTTGTCGAATTTGTTATTTCAACTTCAATGTGGGAAAATTATTGTACTAAATTTAATAGGAACACCCCTCTCTCAAAGATTTGGTCTCCTGCCAAAAGATTCAAAAATAAAAATCTCCCGTACTGGGATAGACAAGATGACTCGCGCTAACACGTTGCTCCTCCGTATGCCAATTTCTTAGAGGAGTTAATTAACTTGTTCCGTTCAGATCAAGATGTGCACTTCTTAACATCCCAAATTAATTGCAATGAAAACTCTTTTCATCCATAAAGTCTAAAAAGAATTCTTCGCCGAGTCTTGATGATTACACATAGTCCGTTCTTAAAAACGTAGGAAAAACGCTAGGAATTTTCTCGTGCAGATCTTTAATGATTTTTTATACAACGGAATCTTTCGTGAAGAATGGTCTCAGTTTATAATAATTCCGATTCCGAAACCCGATAAACCCCCTTCGAAACCTTCATCGTATAGACCTATAGCTCCGGCTTCCTGCCTTCGGAAAAGCTTTAAAATAGTACTTAAGAATAGGCGCCATGGGTAGTCTGAGAACCAGGATGTCTTCCTTGAGGGCACGAATAGTTCCAGACCCGGTCTTCGAACAACTGGTTTTGTAGCACATTTACTTAACAATATCGATTCTTTATATATTAATAAAGACTTTCTTATAGCTGCATTTTTGGACATAAAAGGAGCTTTTGACAACGTAATTAAACGTGTCTACAAAAGGCCGACACAGGGTTTAGTCTAAGTTCCATCTTGTTTAACTTTCATATTTAGTCTCTTTTTAATGCTCAGCTCTCTTCTAACACACAATCGCCGATCATTTCGTTATTTACTCCACAAATAAAAACATTTTTAACTGCAGACAAAAAATTGAACTAACTCCAACTCTAATTAACCACGCTTTCTTTACAATCGGTTTAGAAGTTTCTTCCGTCAAGTCCTGTGTTTCTTATTCACTGCTAGCTACGTGCCTTCAGGTTGAGACAAGAATTCCTCTACTGTTTATAAGAAGAAACAACATGGCCGATAAATTCCTAAGTAATTATTGCAACTTTCATTTTTCATCCCTGTCTAGTCGTCTTTACGAAATTAGCTCCAGCTGAAGATTCATCCGCTCTAAATGCCGCTCCTAGCGAGAAGAATTTCTCAATAACATAGAAACAGTCCTACTTTAATTCCCGGCTTTCCTTCTTCTTACTTCACAAAACCATACAGAACAAACTTCATAATTAACCTCAATACTTCTTCATTCGTTCGTCCCAGTGCCATGCAGTCCCCTCTCCAGTTCACCAGTAATTAGTTTCACAGCATTGCTAGAAATATGCATCCCGGTCATATCGAAGTGTTCACTACTGATGGCGCCAAAATTCTCTAAGCCGGTATGTCTTGTAGGTTCTGGTTTTGTTATTGCTGCTATGACGGCTCAGAGGTACATACTTCCCCCTGAAGCATCCGTATTCACTGCGGAGTTATTGGTCATTGATAAGGCCTATAATTTCATTTCTAAATAGTTTGCAGCCTTTCATTTCGTGTAAAATTTTGTCTAATGCTGGAATTGGAAAACTTTCTCGCAAAACAGCATCATTTACTCTTCGCATGTCGACAGCATATTATCATTTCTTTCTTTTGGCTTATTATAATTGGCGAAACTCACCAAGTTGGTTCTATAACTTGTTCGATAATATCACTTTTTAAATTAATTCATGAATGCATATTCTCAACGACTTTCTTAACTGAAAAAGTATATTCTTCGACACAGTTGTGAAACAGGTGTTGGAAATTCTATCAGAGTACGAAGTTGAAAATCTCTAAACTTTCCTAAAATTTCAGAGTTGTTTTTAAACTTTTTTTCCGATATGTAATACATTCAATTTTTTCGCGGTTCCATTTCCTAATAAATACTCATAAACATCTTTGATGTCAGTTTAAAAACGTAAACTGTTGCAACCGTATAGACCTTGGCCGTGCACAGAATTTTTATGGGAGGGGGGTGAAAATTTTCTTCGCATATTTATTTTATAAATAACAATACATTTTTCACTAATATTCATACTATCAATAATTTCTGTCATTTCGATTTATGTATTAATAATTTACATAAATGAATTACCAAATAAATATTAATAAAAATTATGTTACATATGTTATTGATTACACTCGTAATAAAAAATTTTGCATAAAATATTAATGAAGTACCTAAAAATAGGAACACATTTTTTCTTTTTTTTTTTTTTTCTAATGTAAGAACACCCTAAAAAATCATCAATATTTATTTTAAATTATTGATAGTTTTCAGATTTTTGTATATTTATAATAACTATTTCGGTTCAAATGGGAGGGGGTTTAACCCCCAAAAATCTCCCCGTGGACACGGCCTTGGTGTAGGCATATTATTTGATGTAAGTTCCGTTTTAAACCTCTAACTGGAACTGAAACTTTTTTTCCGAAAACCGTAATTTCTTGTTAGAACACATTCACATTTCACTTTCGTCGTTTTCATATATTACCCCAAGTTTTCCCGTTAATAATATTGCACGTAGTGCCTGAGTTCAGCAACGAAATATTCCGACTCGCATTTATCAATTTGTCTAATCATATCATTGTTTAATTCCGTTTTAGTTTTACAATACTTTGCAATGTGATTAGACAAACCACATTTGTAACAAGTTTTTCCTTCTGCCGGACATTTACTAGAACGGAAATACTTTCTTATTTTATTTTAATTTTGATGAAGTTTAAAGTTACCTACTTGATCTTTCCGTTTATATTGTGTACTAATCCGGTCTGTACTTCCGTCCGAATTAATCTGATTGTATCCGCAATGTTTCTAATATACGGCCCCTCTTAAGTCAACCGTTTTTTCTCTCCGGAACTTCGCTATTTTAAATTCCTTCAATAATCTAGTCTAAAACGGCCTCTTCGGAGTTTGTAAATTTGCTTCTGCTAGCTTCATTGCTTAACTCTGTGTAATTAACTGATCAATCGATTCCGCTTCCTGATTAGTTTATCTAAAATACGTCTTTGATAAATTTTATTTATCCTTAAATCAAAATGTTTGCCCAAAATATTGTTCGTATACTCGAACACATACATTTCTTTCGAAATTTGTCCTGCTTCTGTAATTGAATCAAAAATATCCTGCAACGCTTCATCTCGCCCAAATGCAGCGGAATTACTTGTTTTCTCTTAGGTAATTCCCCTTTCACCTTTATATACAGTTTCAGGGGACGTCTTCACTTCATCCAATTTGTATTTACCCCTGGAACGTCTGATGATTATCAAGGGTTTAATATTACCTGTTTCCATATTTTACAATGATAAAATAAGTAAAATTATATACAAAAAAATGCTTTTTACAAAAAATAAATACCGACTTCAAGGTTTATTATAGAAATTTAAAAATGCACTAAAAAGTAAAAAATAATTACTCCCGATAAAAAATATATATCAGAGTGATATAACTTAAGGTGATATCGTAATTCTTATACAACATTAACTTTTTGGAGTTGGCATCAAATTCATATTAAAAGAATAATTAAAAACTGCGTTAAATGTTCATTAAATTGTTCCTAGATATTGTAACATGAATTTGATGCCAACTCCAAAAAGTTAATGTTGTATAAGAATTACGATATCACCTTAAGTTATATCACTCTGATATATATTTTTTATCGGGAGTAATTAATTTTTACTTTTTAGTGCATTTTTAAATTTCTATAATAAACCTTAAAGTCGGTATTTATTTTTTGTAAAAAAGCATTTTATTTTTTACTTTTTAGTGCACTTTTATTCAATTAAATTAAAACATTTTAATAAGAACAGATATTTCCACGGTAAAAACATCAAAAGCTACATTTCCATGGTAATTTGGCAAATTTATAGTATTTTAAGTCAATAAATCTAACCCGACGATGAAAACAATCATGAATGAAAAGCATCCAAAAAGCTTCAATCTTCCACATTATAAAGGATAACTCAAAAACTACCGGTCAGATCTTGATCAAATTTAAATGGGACCATATGAGAAACACCGCCTTTCAAATAAAAGAAGAACCATCGAAATCGGTTCACCTAGAAGAAAGTTCTGTGGTAACACATATAAAAAAAAAAAAAAAAAAAAAAAAAAAATACAGTCGAATTGAATACCTCCTCCTTTTTTGAAGTCGGTTAACAAAGAGTCTTAACGCGGAGCAAATTTAAACTTTACGGGTAAAAAAAATCTTCGTCGCCGATGTTATACTTCAAATTTTACACGTATCGTTACAATAAAACGTCTCTCTATACTGAATACTTTTATTTTAAAACTTGACAATAGAACAAACTGACGTAAAACAAAATACCTCTTCATCGTAATTATATTAGTGTTTTACTTTTGGACTTCAGCGTATATCTAACACGCTAATCGATTGATATTAAATTGATTAATACAAAACAATCTCGGTATACATAATGAGGTGAAAGTAAGATGAGGGGTCGCGTATGATGTCTATTAATTACACTTTGATATCGAGTAAATCTGATTTATTTATGGAAAAAGTGGAGCAACAGAGTTGTCCTTTTACTTGTTTACTTTTTCGTTTTAGATGTCTGACTTTATACAGATGAATTGCCAACACGAATAAGATTTTTAACGAACGAGACGGTTTTTTGAAAGTAACAGATACGAAAATCAGGAAAACAATTACTGAGCTCCTTAATCAATCATATCAGCCGAAAGAGACTCCCGAGAAAACGAATAAACAACTCGAATACAGCTTTGAAAGAAGTGAGAAAATGGTAATTTTATCGCAAGCAAACACGTTCACGCTGAAAACTACAACACAGTTTTGTCGAAAGGAAAATGTCGACGCTTCGAGCAAAAATCATACATTTTTCCGTTTTAATGTATGCACACAAACTCGCACAACATATTAAATGATGAAATTAAAAGATAAAAAAAGAATGAATTAGACAGTTAACTGTAACGAAAGATAACTTTAAAAATAAATTTTATGATATATAAAAATAATGAAAAACACGCCTCTCAGACACATATTTTTAGATACACACTGTGACGTGAGCGGAACTGATTTTTTTTTTTTTTTTTTTGGCGTGGGGTTAAACAGAAGACTACAGCAACTGCAGTCACGAATATTAAGGCAGATGGTTAACGCTCCGTATTACGTGCCAAATAAAACCCTCCATGAGGATCTAAACCTTCCGTACGTCAAAGATGTGCACAAAGAACTATATATCAAGTTCTACAATAAATTGGCAGTTAACGATAGAGCCAGCGTGAGGCGGATGAGCCTTCCGGGTTGCACACCGGAAACTGAGAAGGACATGGTGTAGAGACGTTTTGGCAAACCGATGACTAGGGAACGTTCACAACAGCGTATATGTCGCCATGTAGCATCATAATCGTTTAACGTTACTTATAATTCTAAGGTATCATTTATTAATAATTATTTTTTAAGTCTGCTATTATGTATCAGAAGGGGAAGGCTGTATATTAACATTTTCCTTTATTTCTGATTTCTGTACTCTGTTGTTCTTTATACATTTTTCTTATGCGTTTAATTATATAAGACAGCATTGATTAATAGTTATTGTAAGTCTAGCTGTAGTTATCGTATGTTTCGCTGTTGTCTCTGATCCGCTGGGAGAAGAGATAATATTCTTAAATTTCTGTTTTTCTTTTTAGTATAGTGACAGCAGTGTCAATAGTAGTTATCTTCGACTGGTGTGGCAAAAAAAAAAACAAAAATACAACAGTTATGTATTGATGTTTCCATGTTAAAAAGTTTAAAATAGTTCAGAAATATCCTTCTGAATACATTGTACTTGAATTCCACCATGTGTACAGAGAAGAAATTTAAAAAATAAATAGCACTCTAGCACGAATTTTCTGGATATTCATTCAAAACTTCCGCCCTCCTATTCCATCTGCTCCTAAGCGCGTATCAGCAAAATTTTGTTATTTTCAAGTAAGAATCTATATAAGACTGATACTAGAGATGTAAAGGAAGAGATAGCCCCTGCAGAGTTCCGCTACACTTTTTTTTCTAATTGTCTGCCATATTATTTTCGTTTTAGTCGTTTAGTTTTAGATTTGAATTCGTACACTGGTGCTTGGTCGTGTCATTTACCATTTATGGTTGTTAATACGGGTTGACGGAGATGATGTAAAATGGTTACTCTGCTTTGTTAACTTAATTTTAATCGGTTTGTTCTTCTTCTCTCCGATCATAGGTACGAAAAATGCAACGAAGAGATCACAATTTTAATTAGCGAGATGAAAATTTTCATTTCTTAGTTAAAATCCCTAGACTTCAAACAAAAAACGGGACAAATTGATTCCTAATAATTTAACGTAAATTATAACATAAACAATAGATCATTTAACCGATATTGTTGTGTACGATAACTGAACTCTTTAATTAACAGCCTTTCATCATGCACAAGTAAAATGAGATACCATTATAAATACATTATTAACAACGCCCACCGATGCTGCTACGCTTAAGAATTATTATAATGCAGCAACGAAGTCCCTATCGTAAACTACCAGTTCGTTAACGCCTATTACCTAAACCGGCAACTTTTCCAGCTTGAAAATTTAACTAATTTGAAGATACTGAAATTATTCTTCCGCTTGTTTCCTTCAAGGACTAAATTTATTTACATACCGTTCTATAACCTACCTTCGTCTTTGTGCTGTCATTTAAAGCCAACGCAACTATCGAATAACAAAAAGGAATGACTTATCTACTAATTGAAAGATACTCGATAATTAAAATTAAATTTAACCTCCCTATATTAAAAATAACTAATCTGCCTTGGTTAATATGAAGGGTAGTCGTCCGTTGTTGGCAAGCCCAAAGAAAAAACAAGGCAAAAAAAAAAACAAACATGAAAGACGATTTTTATAAAGAAAAATGAAAACAAACAAAATCGCATAATTTACTTCTATCAAGATAAAACGAACGCGAGAAACACGATTACAATATAAACAATCGACGGCTTTACAAAAAACATTAAACTTTGAAGAAAAAAAAAGTGAATCTAGAACTGAATGTTTTCTTTTATTTTTATTATTATTATTATTATTATTATTATTATTATTTTGTTGGGTTCGTAAAAAAAAAAGACATTAGCCCAAGAAAAGGGAAAAGGATGAGAAGCGGAATCAGATGTTTACACGATCAGATATGGAGGATAGGAAACACTCAAGTGCTGGAATGACCGACGGTGATGGCAGGGAGAGAACAAAAGATGCACAATACGGAGTTAGAAGACCAATTAACAAAAGAGAAGAGTAAAAGGAAGAACGTTCGAAAGTGATACAGGTACACTCAAACAAAATGTGACTAGCGTCACGTATAAAGTTGTGAGAGGAAGGGTGTAGGGGGCAGAGAGGAGAGGGGACTAGAGAGAAGCGAAATAAGGAAGCAGGAAGCAAACTGTGCCCAAAGCGTAAGCGACAAATTGCAGACAGAGTTGAACGCCGCATGGAGGGAAAATTGAAAAACCACAGATAAGACGGTAGATTAAGCTGGATAAAGAGATAGAAGGAATCCGGATTTGAGAATGAGGAGGAATACAAATTTAACCATAGTTTGGAATGAGCTGAAGTGGACAGATTAATATTATGAGATGAAAAACGCTGAGGAATTCACCAGTAGAAGAGGATGAACGAACCAGTGTATCGGCCGACTCGTTACCTTCGATTCCAGAGTGCCCAGGAATCCACAGTAGGTCAATTTGGATAGAGTGAGAAAGGAAAATGTTACGGATAAGAGAGCGTAGCTCTTCTTTGAAAACCTACACTGTCAGCAAAAAATCACAAAACAGTGTAGATATATTTCCAACAACAAAGAAGGCAAGAAATCTATTTTACTTACAAACACCTAGCGCTAGACGATTTTCGTAACAATAACAGTCTTATAGTTGTGGCAAAATAGAAACAATAACTTTGAGCCAGAAAAAAAAAAAAAAAGAAAAAACAACAATAGTTTGTTTTTTTTAGTGTTCTAAATGGAAAAACATTCAATAAAACATTTCTGATATTGAAAAGTTTACGACAATTTTGTATATTACATTCTATGTATGTAGTATTTGTAAAAAATGTTTTTTCATATTCAAGTTATAATATACTTACGGGTAAACATTTGACGTAAATTAAAAATAGTTTCCCTTCACTGTGTACGTAAAATGCAGTGTCAATTTCTTCGAAAGAAATGAATTAAAAAATATATGAAAAAAATGGTTTTGAATATCTACATATATATACATATATAAAACAAAGTCGGTTTAGTTACACCATTTATAACTCAAGAACGGCTGGACTGATTTTTATGATCTTTCATTTGTTGGATTTGTCTCTGCCCCGAATAGTGCAAAATACGAAATTTAAAAACAAAAAAGAAAAATATTTTTTTTGCTGTTCTGGCCCAAAAAGGGAGTTTAAATAATTTTTTAATCGTAATTTTTGTATTTTATGAAAGGGCTTCCTTGTTTTGTTTTATATTTTGAATTTCGCTTTTAAAGGGTTATCTGGTGATGATTTATGAATTTTTTAAGGGTGACTTTTGAAGTCGTTCTAAATTCCATATTATATATTCTAGACGGTTTCTTGCCGCCCAGGGTAATCGCTCAGTTTAAAGTTGTAAATTGTCATAGTATGATCTAATTTTAATAAGTCAAACCGTTTCCGAGCCATTGTATAATTGAATATTTTTGTCGCTTCTGAACAATCTTATTAGGATTATTCCATACATTATATGTGTACGAAACCTAAAAATCGGTGTATAAATTTACTTTAAGAAATTAAATTACTTTAGAAACACGTTTTTTCGTGTACAACCCATCATCAGCTAACTGCACAGAGTACAAACTTTATTAAAAAGTATATAAATCGAGTGTGTACTCTGTGTTATTAGGTGATGATATAGCCCGAAAAAAAATGTTTCCAAAATAATTTATTTTAATTTTTTAAAGTAAATTTATACTGATTTTTATCATTAAGGGGAATAATGCCTTGCTGCTACGTAAATTACATTAATTTCAATGTAATTAAAATACTTTTCATTTTGTAGATTTATTGAACTTATTCCAATTTTATCTTAATAAAAAACTGAATTTAATTCAGCTAATAAGACATAACATTTATCGATTCTGCGGCGGTACGAAGTTTGCGGGGTCAGCTAGTCTTTCATAAGATGAAAATAGCTAGCAAAAATATTAGTCTGAAATTTCTAAATTTTTACCCGCTTAAAAGAAGATCCCGAATAATTTTTATAATACTCTTCGTTCTCGCTATCCGGAGGGGGGCCAACTTAATTTTTCATGTCGAGACACTTGATTTGAAATTTTACCCGTAAAGTAATATTATTATTCTGTTCTTCTTTTGTTTTGGTCCCCAAGTTTGTAGACTGATTTATTAAATAAACATGTTACAAATATACTTGATATCTTAAATTACAAGTACGACACAAATAAAGTGTAGTATCTTATATTTAGTAAACACAATTATACCGAAGACAAATTTCAAGAAATAAATACTAATATAATTATAAACCTATAATGTTAGTTGGTGATTATAATAATTATAATTAAAGAGTTTCCTATGATTAAAATTTTTCGAATGAAGTAATGACAAATATGAATTTTATTTTGACATTGAATTATTTATTTTTAAAATTCAATTAACAACGATGGTTGATCAAGAGGTTTTAAAATCTTCATTACACCATAAAATATTATTTTGTTTGTTAATGATTAAAGTGTTTTAATTTGTTTCTATGTGTTTTTTTTAAATTCTTAAACGAGTCTCAGTCGAATATGGTATAGCGGATACACATAGTTTGTATTACCTATTCCGCACTACCTACAATTGGTAATTATTTAAAATTTGTCACAATTTACATATGTCCAGTTACTGTGCTTAGAGCCACTGTGAACTACATTTCTTACGAAGGAGATTAGTTTATTAACTGTACACTTTTCAGGATTATGTACATATCACACGGGACAGTAATTGTTGGCTCAACCTGATCAACGGAATGACAAATCGCGGTCAAGATACCCCTGCGTAGGATGATATGATTCAATGATAATGGCAGGCAGTGTGCACATATGAAACGATATACGGAATTTTTATATTTAATCTCTTTTCGAAAATATGATTCATAATCTCCTTGTAAAGTTTTACGCACAAGTTGAGTGAAGATATAAGCCTGCAAGCTAAAATACTAAATGAACTTTTATAATAAAATTATGTCAGCTTCTCTTCAGATGGATAACATAACTAATCATTAATTTTTAAGTACATGACTAATTTTTAAACGATCAGTTTTAAATACAATAATATACACGACAAAATATGAAGACTAGACCCCGATTATTATCATTTCTGTCGTAAAGAAACTACAATCTTTTATAAAGGATGAACAACGTAATTCTGCATGGTTACAGAGCATATATGTATAGCGAATAAGAACATTTTACAATCAGAAAATAAATCTTAAAACAATTTCCATTAAACATTTTTCCTCTGCACAACACTGCTTCATCATCGGCAGCATGATTGCCAATATTTTACCCATATTATATCTTTCTAATGGGAATATCGGTAGTACCTGAATATCAAATAATATAAAATCTTAAAAAAGTAAAATCTCTAAAATTTATTCAAAATTCGGGGGTTGCGGGATGAAATGAAAAGCTCTTAAGGATTATTTACCAGACATGGATAACTCTAGACACAGTCGGATATGTCTCCGATAATGCTATTTAATGTACCTGAACTTCAAAAGACGTTACCTGCACGCGTAAATAAAAAAATTTGTAAAGGACGTTCTGTTGAACTGTGCATTCGAAGTAACGTGTAAAATTGAAGTTGAATATGTTTCCCATAAAGGAGATTAATTAACTGTAAGCCGAGTGCGCATGTCCGAAACCGTATATGGATTTTTTGTGTAACTTTTTTTTTCGTTCATCTCGTTTTAAAAAACTTGATTTATAATCCTATAAATTTTTTCACATCAGTTGAAAACGCGACAGGTCTACAGGTTGAGACATTGAATGTATTTTAGTATTGAAATTAAGTATGAAGCACGCAGATGGAAAGCATTACTTCAGTTCAAGAAATGTTTTACATCACATGTCTAAAAATTTTTTTATAACTTCATTACTTTCTGATTTTTCATTAGGCATTAATCAAACCAATACATTCTCAATCTTCATTTAATTTATTACAAAAAATTTTTTATATTCTCGATTTTTCGTTAAACTCATCATGAAAGAATTTAGAAAAATTTCACATTTCTCTTAATCATGACTGACTGATTTATTTAAAAATGTAATTTCGAATATAATGAAATTTTCATTTCTTTTTAAAATAATTATGCAAGCCCTTCTCTGCACGCTAACCACACTAATAAAATTTTACCAGTGGTTGAATTTCGACTTAATAATTTAAGAATAATATTCGTAATTATAATTTTTTCTTTTCCAAATTATATTTAATCTTTAATTTCCCATAAATCACGAGTACGTCAATCATTGATACGTAGATTAGTAGAGTCACAGTTTAATGTTTTATAAATTCAAAAAGATTATATCGTTGTAAAGTTGGTCGAGATTTTTTTATAATTTTAATTCTTGAAAAGTTTTATTAAGTTAATACTATCGCTAGTAATTCCCATTAATTTATGTTTCATTATGCATTGTTTCATTTTTAATACTAAATGAATTATTTAAGAGAATATTAAATAGTTTATGAAGAGTGCATACTCCTTATTATCGCTTTAAAGGATAAACTGGGAATACATTACTTTTAAGAAATTATAAGTTAGCGGTAATTATAATTTTTTAAAAGCAATAGTCGGTGGTAGCGTTTAAAATAATTAAATTGTTGTTATAAATTAAATATGCTTAATTTTTTGTTGTCTGTATTACATATCATATTCTTTAGACTACTAACATAAATCGCTCCCAAAAAATAAAAATAAAAAACAACAATTTTTAAAACTCTTATTTATTAACGTTACATTTTGCATTATTATACCAAGTCTGATCTAACTCGTATTTAGTGCCATTCCATAAGAAATGTGTTGGCGCTGTTTCTAGTTCAGCATCCTTAAATGTAAATAATTTACTAAATTCAATCGCCAATTTTGACTGAATTAATCCGATAGAACCGACCTTTTTCGGAGCAGGATGATATATACGACCACTATCAGAGCACATGTAAATTTTATTGGGTTCGAAAGGGAGTTTCAACAAATCTGCAGCATGATTGTGGCAAAACATTTCATACGGATCACTTTCCATTTTAATTACGTGTGTAAACACTATTGGATAATCATCACATCTGACGAAATTTCGTTCTCGTCCGCATGGTGAAATATACGGAAATTCCGGATATCTGTCGGTATCATTTACACGAAGTCTATTGAAAAAGAAAACGAGAAATTGCTTATCTGAAAAAATATTAAATATACAATAAAAACCTATCCTTGAAACAATATTATGCGAAACGTGTTTAATATTACTTAGTAAGAAAATTACGTAATTATTTTGAAATGAAATTACACTTGTTTCTGCAAATCTGTTAATATAACATATACTACGTATTTCATTACGAAATATTAAGGTGTCCATATTTATTCAACTATACCGACGTCGTGTAGAAGTATTAAAGAATTTCTCAATTTACATTTAAAAAAAGAATAAGATTTTATTCAATTGAATATAACATAACTCTTATTTTACCTTTAAAGCAAGATGTAAAATTTTTAATTCGCGCATCATCCAAAAATAACTGTAAAGAATGTAAAATATTGCCAATTATTAAGTGTTCTATTAATAAATACACTTTAAGATATATCTTGTATTTAAAATATCTAGAATTTATAAATTTACCATTCCTTGATGGTCAATAAAATAAAAATATTCTCTAGTTCTTGGACCGGGTGATTGACCTTGTACATATGTTACAAATTGTTTGCAGTGTATACGAAGCAAATTTGAAGCCATTTCTAAAAATTCCAATTAAAAATTTTCCTCAAGATGTAGTCGTAATTTATAATTAACGCTAAATTTACAATATAGTTGTTTCCATTTACAATAAAACTACACAGTCATGTAAAGTACAAAAAATTGAGGAAATATTTTTTTATGCATACATACTTCTAGCAATGAGATCAAACTTTTAGTAAATTAGCAATTATTACCAATTTATTACATATTATTTACGATGTTTCCTAAGAATTGCGGATTTTTTCAAAACGAATTTCACTCCAAAACATCATATTTGATTCAATACTTTGTTTACTACATGCAATTTAACATCGATTAATTCTACAATTTATTTTTATAAAAATTCTCTCGATCAAAATCGATAATTCAAAAGTAATATTAAACTGATAATTTTAATTTGTTATAGTTTAAAATATAAATTATGAGAAATCTATGAGAAAACTCTTAATTTGAATCCTTTAAACAATGCGAAAAGAACAGGCAATTAATTGTAAAATGATATCTTTGTTACTTCAGTTCTTTTAAAATAAAAGTATTTTAAAGTAGTTTTTCTAAGGTGCTCGTATTTTCATATGTCACGTTTAACTAACTTCAAACTATATAATTGGTTTTAAAATTAATTATATTCTATCGTTTATCTACATTAATGTAAACAATATAGTGTTTTTAAAGGTTGAGTAAAAAACATTATTTCCTTAATCACCGGATAGCGGCGTCTTTTGTTGATCGCTTCGGTTTGTTACGTGTGTATTCGTTGTTATCATGATAGACAAATCGACAGTTTAGTTCGTAATTAGCATACAAAAGTACTATATCAGAAAACGTATAAGTTTAGAATACCGTAACTTGTAATGTGATTAGTTACTTTATTAACGCTTTATGGAGTTCATATATTCGTTACCATTTTTAGTTTTACAAATACCAAATTTAAAAATAAAAAAACCAACATGGTTGCGAAAACCGTCGGCGATGATAATGTATGGATTAACGCTCATTTCTTACTTTTTAGTAACCGGAGGTAAATAACAATATAAACTAAACTAGACAAAACTGGTATTATATTTTTCAGTATAGTAAATTCAAATAATTAATTTGAATGTTAAGGTGTATTTAATGGAAAAACATTTTCTATGTAAAACATTGTACACATAAAGTTTCATTGTTTAGGTATAATATACGATGTAATCATTGAGCCGCCAAGTATAGGATCTACAACAGATGAGCATGGGCATTCGAAACCAGTAAGTTAATAAATAACATCTTATTAAAAATATGAAGTTCACATTATAGCTCGCTAGGAAGTAGAAAATCATTTTTATAAATAACATTGTAAAATTATAATAGTGCGGTTATATTTTGTTTTATAAACCATTGTTTAATAATTAAAACTGAAATTCAACCATTAAACTTAATTTTGTACATTGATTGAACTAAAATTAATGAAAATCTTTGTTGTAAATAATTTATTTTCCATCTCTTATTCGTTAGATTTCAGCATAATAATGATTATATTTTTCTTGTAGTTTTCTAATATAAATTATTAAAATAATTTCTTTTATAAATGAATAGTTTATTTTTTAAAAATGTATATTTCCATCTCACTTTGTTATATAAGTAAGCAATATTCTATCTGTCGCTTTATACAATTTAATATATTTATTGAATTTACATTTATACGTATAATGTGATTTTTCCGTAGGTTGCATTTTTACCGTACCGAGTTAATGGCCAGTATATAATGGAAGGTTTAGCTTCTAGCTTTTTATTTTGCTTAGGAGGATGCGGATTTATAATTTTGCATCACACGATGGAATCTAAAAGTATGCCAAAATTGAATCATATATTATTAATGTCAGTTGGTTTTATTAGTATTCTTGTGTCTTCTATATGCTGCTTTATCTTCATTCGGATGAAACTACCGTTAGTATATTCTGTGTTTGTATTACGTATTATTAATATTTTTAAACGTTAAACGAAAGGATTCAAAAAAAAAAAAAAAAAAAAAAAAGAATATATACACATAAACTGAAGGAGGGGTGCTATTTTAGTAAGTTTCAGTGGCCATAGAAATTGCAATGAATTGTACTGGAATAATAGAAAATTTATAAATACACTTGTTTAAATCGAAATTAAAATTATTACAATCCATTTTCTGTATTAATATGAAATTATTGAAACATAAAAACTTATTTATAAAAATACCTTTAATTAGCAGTGTGTTTCGGAATCGCGCACTCCATAATCATGGTAATAATAATTAAAAATTTATGCATGTTTTTGAAAATAATTTCAAAAGCAGCTTGGGAAGTTGTATTCGTTTTTTATCAGCAAAAAGAAAAATTTAATGAACCAGCGCAGTTTTTATTAATAATTATTTTGAACGCCCACAAATTACTCAAAAAAAAAAAAAACGTAAAGCACGATTTTACAATATGAGATACAAAAAATACACATCTTCAAAAAATTTATTTGTACAAAATGAGAATACTCGTAATTAATATAATACGCCTTTCATAAATAAAACCAAATCGGAAGAATTTAAGATTAAAAACCAACTAATTAATTGTACTAGTCATAAAGTTAAAAATCTAGATGAGTAAATGAATAAATTATTTTAATCCGTTCATGTTGTGACAATCGTATTTTAGTTTTTAAAAGAAATAAAATTAATACAATTTGTGTTTACGGTAACTTTTTTTTTATCTTTTTTTTCTTTTTTGAAATAAAACAGAAAAATGTTTTTTTCAAACTAAATTTTTGACTCACAAAAAAATCATAGAAATGTACCAAACAAAACTTTTTTGCTTTATTTCACAAGTCGGGAAAATTTGATCTGAGAAAATAATGACCACCGTGAAAGAAGTATTATATATTGTTTAATAAAATCTATGAATTTAATTTATTTGCGGACCAATGTTCCGAAAAAAAAAAAAGAAAAGTATTTATTTTTCTGCCAAAGCATTCACTACAATATTTATATGACTTGAAAATTTTATTAAAATCAAAATAGTGTTATGATGTAATCTATTTATTGCCTACTATAGTTAAAAGGAGCCTCGCTACTAGATAATTTTCAAAAATACTAAATGGTTGCAAATTTTTAATTCTGAACCATTTATTGTTATTGAAGAGGTTTATTTAAATTTTTAGTTATATTTTTTTCTCGCACAAAAAAAAAACAGATTTAATGTTTTATTTTAGTTTATTAAACGCAAATAATTCGATACAGTAATTTTGTTTCTTATATATTCATTCTAAAACCGAAAATTTTTAAAAGGTTTTTTTTATCCTTTTTATGTACGACAAAACACTTCTAACACTTTAATTTATATAAATGGAGTAAAATTTATTTATATTTACATATTCCTACATTGGTCCCATTGTACATTTTTAAGTTTAGGTAATAGGACCCGTTTTCATTCGGCATAGTTTGTAGCTAATTGAAAAAGAAATATGATGGATATTAATGAGGGTTGATTGATTTTGTATATTACAAAAATTATTTTGTTTTTAGTTTCTCCAGATTTAATTTTCTTAATATATAATGTGTTTGTTTTTTTTTCTTTCAGGGGTTATTTACGTTGAAAACCACGTAAAACTAAAAAAGAGAAAAGAAAGGTAAAATAAGTCTACTTATATATTTTTAGAACTTAGGAAATATCTACTTACAAATGTGCAAGTTAAATGATGCATTTTTAAATACGCGTATACTTAATTTTTCTTAAATAAACTTTAAATTTTCAAAAATTGTAATACGTAGCATAGAATGAAATCTCATTACAAATGTAATTTATTGGTACTTTTTTATATACTTTTTGTATTATACGAATTTAGTACAATGTATCTTTATTTTTTCCCTTTTATAATCATTACAGTATTATATATATAATTCTAAATTCTCTTTTATATTGTATTTTCTGTAAATATGAAATATCGTTAGAGACGCAATTTATAGAATAAGAAAAAGAGAACAATTTATTTCGCTCCAAAATAACACAAGCTAATATTTTTCAATAATTATAGCCAAAATGATTATCAGTTCACATCTACATGCAAAATAATTAACACTGGATAGAACTTATTTTGATAGACTGAATAATACTCACTTTAAAATAATGTAATTTATACCATTAATCCTCGTCGTATTTAGAGTATACCTTTATTAATTGCACATAAAATACAGTCGAAGCCGCTTATAAGGGACACATCGGGCGGAAATTATTTCTGTCCCACTAAAGCGAACTTTTTAAGGAAATCAGAACTGTACCTGGAAAACAAAGTACTACTATACAAACAAATATTGAAACCAATCTGGACATACAGATGTCAACTCTGAGAATGTGCTAAGCCGAGTAACATTGCGCAGATACAACGTTTCCAAAATAAAATCCTGAAAGAAATTACAGATGCTCCGTGATATATCACCAATCATACATTACATACAGATCTGCATATAAGTACAATCAGTGAAAAAATCAAAAAAGTTGCAAAACAGTACGGTCAAAAGCTAAGACGCCACACTAATAGCCTGGCCGTTGCATTACACAATAATTCCAATAAAATCAGATGCTTGAAACGAATAAAGCCAACGGACTTGTTGTAGGGTTCAGATATATTAAGCCGAATACCAGATGAAACTCATATCGCTGGATAGGAGTTTCCACAAATTATCATCACCCACACGTCAAGTGCTAGATAGCCCACAAGGCTAGTCGCACAATCACGGAAAAAGAAAAAGTAACTCTGTCCAAATCTCACTATTCCACGTTGAAAATATATAAATAATAATATTTATGCTAATTTTTTACAGCTGGTAAATGAAAAATTAATAAATAAAAAAAAAAAAAAAATTTAATATTATAATTTCAGATTTAATGTTATATTTTCTATGAAAAATAGAACCCTTTCAGTCTTCAAGAACTGTTTGCAAATAGAAGAAATATACAGCGGTAGTAAGTAATTTTACTACAAAAACAAAAATAAACTTATCTGTGTGCATTTTAAAACACAAGAGGAAATTAAGTGTTTCCATAAGTTTATTATATTCGAGATGTTGAAAATTTTAAATATTAACTAATTAGCTGAATAAGTCGTAAAAAAAACTATTTTAATTTACATTTATAAAAAGCGGAATGACCATTGACTAGACGAAGGTAAAAATTATGCAAAAATGTGAATGTAATAAATAAACGTGTGGTTAGAGTGCAGTCAGTTAAAAATTAATCTATAATCTAATCTGGTTTGGAAAATAGAAGTATACTGATAAACTAATATTTCGGAAAGGATTAAACATTACGGGTATCAAAATGCGTAAAAGCAATAATAAGTTTTTAGGAAAAACAAAAAAATTCGTTAAGAAGGAAATGATCTGATTGAAATGCGAAAAGATGAGATATTTTTTAATGCAATATTAAAAAGTGAAGTGCAGTTTTTTGCTATCGATACTTTTTTAGTAGCGGGAAAAAATACATAAAAGCCGTTGGGTTATCCCGTTAACCGATCCAAAAATAGAAAGAAAGAAGGAAAGAAAATAGTAAAAATTTTAGATATTATTAAACGAAAGTAATTGCAATAACATAAACAAGTATTTCAAGAGACTATCTAAAAAGAAGAAAGTAATTTTTGTGGACAACTGTAATAAATTGAAAATGTACTGTCATCGATAAAGGCTGCTGCGCCAATAACTTGCCGATTATGTGTACATATTTATCTTATCTTCTGTGTCAAGTCGCCTCGATTAACACTGTACTTAATTTCGTATTATAATTATGCGAAATAATCAAATTGCTTTTTTTCACATTTCCTTGAGTTACTTAAAAATTCATGGACCAAATATACTCTCGGAGTAATCGTAACTCCACATTAAAACGTCCTGAATAACATAAACTGGAAGCAAATGGCTTTATTCTTTCAGGTACACATATTTCACAAAGTTTTGTCTACAACCAATATGCATAAGTATATAGACATTTGTTTAAAATAATAAACATAAAATTTCCAGTTTCAACAGATGAAAAAGGTAATCATCACATGTTACAAAAATTTGTCAATTAATGGTTACTGAGTTTCCTCGGAGAACTCCTATTGGCGGACTACCATCTATAAAAAGTTTTGTAATTGGTTTAAACCGCAAAAAGAGTGATATTTATTGTAACTGGAGTGATTAGTAAAATTTATTCACCGACTGCAGTTCGTTTGCAGTTGAAAAATATTAAAGTTGCGCAGTAGACATTTTAAAAGAAGGTAGCTTTTTTATGTTCAGTACTATAAAACTTAGAAATTCCATTTCAGCGCCATAAATAAACGTTCCTGCATAAATTAAAGTAGAATAAACTATCGATTATGTATTCCTTCAACAACTTACAGGGCTCTAATGCATTTAATGCAAATCTGGATGAAAGCGAAAAATCCAGAATATACTACAGGTGTATCTATTACCAATGATTCTGAAAGAATCATCATACATTTCAAAACTAACTGAAGTACAAAAGTTTTAAAGTGAGTTAATTTTAATTTAGGCACAATGGTAATATTTAAATTAGGTATAGAGTAATGCATCGTGCTAGAGCCGTTGTAAAATTTTTAAGGATAATTTTAAAAGAGATGATATTCTTTATTTATCTTTAGTTAAATTTCAAATGAAACCTTCTTTTAATGGCAATAATTTTGAAAAATAAAGTAGATATTTTAATAAAATATAAAATTTTCTTGTGGCAAACGCAAATAAATATAACGTTAAAAGGAAACCATTAAAGTTAGCAAAACAAAAGTTGTAATATCCACAATGAAATGCGAACAGAATCAATAGTTGTATTTTACTGAAATTTACGATTAACAATAATAGGTGACGGAATTTTAATAACCTAATTTACTAGTCCCGACATTTAATAATTAACGTTTTCTCCTCCGAGATTTTTAAATTTGATAAAAAATATGATAATTTTTGACAATCCCATCATTTAAGTGAAATATAAAAATAGATATATAAAGTTAAATTACAGATTAGACGAGAATAGACGCGAAAAAGAGAATTACGCTCAGTTATTTCTTGTTTTTATAATAATGGGAGTTTTAATCATTATTATGGACATATATATTTTTAATAAACTTTGGAATTAAATGATCTAGGATCTAGTCATAATTATAATACATCGAAATATTGATACTTAGTTCAACACTCAGTATGAAAAAAATAAAATAAATGTATTAATGTCAAGTAATAAAATATTATGTTGCCAACCGTCATGTTAAGATGACTTAATAGCTTTTTTGTGAGCAAAGTCATTGTTTATTTAAAGCTGTTACTTTAAGTGAATTTTCATTTTTATTAATAACGGCCGTAATATTTTTTTGTTCGGTTCTCAAAATACACAATAATTAAGAATTGATTAAAATTAAAAAAAAAAACAAACCTTACACAACTTTTTTATGTATATTGTTATGTTTCCACCGCCTCTTTTTTAACACCGCGAAAACACAACTTAATTTTTTACTTCTTTTCTACTTTTTTCGGTTTATTAAACTAAATTTCAATCTTATTTACACCACATACATATACGTACAATTGATAATCACGAGTAGTAACAATTTTAAGAACTTGCGTACTGAAACGACTTTACTAAACTTCCTACTGTTGTCAATTGGTGCGATGCTCAGAGCCCGGATATCTGGTGTGGAATTTCTTCGTTACCGCTGACAATACGTGGCAATCGCCGTCATTGCTATTTTCCGATTCGTAATTATTGATAGCTGTTTTAGTTTTCTTACTTGGTGGTTATTAGGGTCGATTCTGAGTTTTCTTTTTATTGATACAGAAATTCTTAAACTTTTAAGTACAAATTACATCTATTTCGACTACATAAAATACAATAAAAATTACGTAAACTGTTCTTTTTCTCCGTTGACGAAGACTGTTTAACCACAACATGTATGTAATGTAGCCAGAAAACGAAGAGACCACTCGATCTAAAATCGATCAGAGCATAATTCACTCCACGATAAGCGCGGATTATAATACTCCTGCATCGCCCTTATAAAGACAAAAGATGGACCGATAGTAATCGCCGTCTTTTGTTTAAATTCGGGATATTTATCTTTGCTCTACAGTTATCGAGCCAGAGCACAGCCATTAGCAGTTCGGTATTAGCTTCCCTTATCTTCTCCTTCTGTTGTCCAAGCTCTTGATTCTTTTTTGTCGGCTATCTCTGATCGTGTAAAGATCTAAGTCTCTTGCGTCCTCTTTCCTTTGTTCTTTAGCCAATGTCTTTGTAGACACCCCCCCCCGTTTCCCTTGTCAATTATTATTATTAGTGTGTACCTGACTGGTTCACAACAATATATATAATATACTATTACTAGCTGTCCATCAAGGACATTTAGCATGGAATTAAACATGAAGGAAGGAGTACCCCATAATACCTACTCGATTACCCCGACCTTAAACAAGATCCTGCAGTTTCTGGCGTTTCAGTCTTCTTACATCATCGGTAACATCTAGCAAATCCTCTAGCAAGAATGTTTGGGTGGATATCGAATTTTTTTGCGTATTTTTTACCGTGAACTTTAATGACATCAGCCACATAATGTATACGTAAATCTCGATGTATGATTAGATTAGTTACATACCAGGGGGCCTTAGTTATCAAGTGAACGATTTTATTTTGGGAAATCTGTATTACTTTCAGATTTAGCGCAACCTCAAAAATGAACCCCGTATGTCCAGATAAGTTTTAGAATTCTTGTATATATTAAACTTTTGTTATCCGTTATTGGTACACTTTTCTCCCTATCACGCAATACATTTTTTTAACTCCGGTGTTTAGTTCATTCTTTTTTAGTGAACATGGTGTTTCCACGTCAGTTAGCTATCTAAGTGAAAATTGAAATACCTGACCGTTGTTCGTACAGGCAGATCTGTGTTATTGATCGTAACGCGTTGGGCTTAAACTTTTCGGTTAGTAAAATGGATATTCGCCAATTTACTCTCGTTTATCCCGATTTTCCATTTTTTAAACCATGTTTCCACTTTTGTAAGAGCCTCTTATAGATTATTGCTAGTAGCTATTTTCAGATCTTCATGTTATGAAAGAAATATTATGTTGTCCGAAAATATAGCCATCTGTACATTCTGTCGCGTGAAAATCTGCTGTGTATAACAAATACAGCGTGGGGCCCAGCATATAACCCTGCGGAATGTCTGTTAAAACAGGATGTATTTCCGAGTAAGTATATTCGTAACGCACTTGGAAATGTCCGATTTTCAAGGTACGATTTTAGCAACAGGTAAAAAGATTACTCGGGAACAAATACTCGTATTTTCATTTTTATAGTAAGCCATCGTGCCAAACTTTATCGAAAGCTTGTTGAACGTCCAGAAATGCCGCGGTAAATACTTTTTTTGTCTACGAACTATTTTTAATTACACTAACCGCCCTATGCAATTGATCAATTGTAGAATGCTGTTTTAAAAAACCGAACTGATGTTGCGGATTTACATTAGTTAACTGTATATAAGGCTGCAACCTTTTCAATATTAATTTTTCCATTACCTTCGATAAAACAGACAACAAGGAAATAGGTATTGCAACGCAATGATCTTTACCAGGTTTCAGAATCATTTCCATTGTACCAGTAAATATTGCGTTGCATATAGAAGTGAGCAGTACTATAGCTCTCCGCAGAAGTTTATTTAATAATTCAGCGCTTATTAAGTCGAAACCTGGGCTTTTCTTTTTTTTTAGCGTTTTAAGTAGACATCCAATTTTGTAAAGAGATGCTGACTTAATTGCTGAAGATGATCCATATAAACTGTTTATAAATGCATGTATTATTTCCCTGTCCGTGTTTGTCTTTATGTTCAGCTTAAACACGGCTGCCAGGTATTCAGCAAGTAAATTCGACTTCTGTTTATGATCTTTTGTCCATAACCCGTTACCATATTTCACCGGAGGGATATATTTATTCGATTGCCTAATATTTTTGGTACACTTCCACGAGGAATAATCATCAGTTGCTAGGGACGATAGTTTAGTTAAATAATTATTGAGTGTTTTATTTTTGATTTCTTCTAAAAGTTTTTTTAGTTCTTTTATTTTATTATTAAACAACTTTTTATCCGAAGGGTTCCCCGTTTTTCTTTTAAGCTTTCTCTTTTCTAAGACAAGTTGCCGGACTGATATTGAATAATTTTTATTATTTTTTTTATATTTAAGAACAGGAATGCTTAAGGTAGCTGCTGTTTGTATTTCGTTCGTTAGATACCGTACAGCATTCTCGATGTCAATTGAGTTTTTTAAAGGAATGTTTAAGTTCAATTTTGTATCCAAAATTTGTTCCTCTCTGCGTATAACCGAATCACCGAAAATTAAAATGATAGAAGAGTTATCTGAATAGAGATCGAAGGAAGAATTTATGTCTGTATAGTAACTAACGGTACCCTCAGAGCCGGTATTTTACAATCATCGGTTGGCCAATAAGTTGGTTCCCCCGTTGATACATAGTTGACATTGTGACATTCAAGTGCTTGTTTAAACATACGTCCTCTTGTAGTTATCCCGGAACCCCACGCTATATGCTTGGCGTTCCAATCTGCCCCTTATACAAATCTACTCCCTAAATTTTTTATGTATTTACAGGATTCTATCGATGTTATTTTATGCCGCGACGAACAATAAGCAGCTGATAATACAAGCTGGCTACCCATCGTTTGTATGCAATTGTTAGTCCCTTGCAGATACTCCTCCCTAAAATGATTTAGTTCGTGACGTACACTTTTTATTAATATTCCTGAACTACCGCGAGATTTTTCTGAGAGGTGTGTGCAAGAGGTACGTGTTGTAATTATTTATTTTGAAACAGTCCTTATTAGTAAGGTGGGTTTCAGAAACTAAAATTACATCTACCAAATTAGAAGTTAAGAACAATTCCATTTCGGCTTTATGATTTTTTAAGCCATTCACGTTCCAGGGTAGCCGAGCATTATTTGGTTAATTTTTGAACTGGTAATCATAGATAGAACCATGCTATTTAGCTCGGCTAATTGACGAAATATGGACATAAATTCATTCAGGAACTCTACCAGGTTCACGGAAGAAATATTCCGCATATCATCCCTTAAATTATTTGATGATTGGGCGTTAATGGAGATTTGACCAGAATTCCGTACATTTGTTGTTATGTTGTCCACTTGACTAGGAGTGTTAGAGTTAGTAATTTGTGAACAAGTTACAGTTGGTCGTCGATAGTTTTGTTTAATGGGTTGATTTGCTGCAACTTCGGAATTCGTTTTATTTTGTACAAACTTTTGATAGATTTCACAATCTATAATTCGCAGAATGAAATCCAGCACACAATCGCGTGTAGCCGGTAATTTTGGGTCCTTTTTGCGTTTGTAGGTCTTATGGCTCCCTCTACATTTAACACAAACCGGCGTTCTTATGCAGTAAGCTTCCGTATGCCCCCGTTGCTGCTGCCATTGCAGAATTGATGCTTTCTTGTTAGGCGATTCTACTTTAATTATAGCATTACACAATGATTTTAAATTATATATTTCTCAACAATTCACCGTGGGCTCAAAATCCACGAAGAATAATGGTAGCGGGTTTTTTGTCCGATATTATTTCCCATTATGAATATTGCGAACTTTAAAGCTGTGCGATTCTAATTCTTCTTCTATAACCATCAGATCGATTGAAAATAGTAAATGTCTGATTATCGCCTTATAAGCCCCGTTCTTTTTTATTTGATAAGTGTGAAAAATAATATTTTGCTCTCTAAAAACTCGCATCAGCTTGCGGTATTGTTCCGAAGAAAACACGCTGATTTTAACCATTCAATCTGTCAACGCTTTAACGTAGTAATCCGATTTGTTTATAATGAGTACTATTCGTTCCTGTATTTTTCTAAAATTTCGCACTCCGTACATGATTTTCTTCATCGGAATCGTTTTTGTCGTCTGTTGAGAGAGCCTCATATCTATTGCGAATCATTTTAACGATGTTACATAACTGAAAACAAAGATTTACAGGAACTGGAAACTATCCTAGGAGGCTGTGCACAATTCGGGCGTGAAAGTATTAAAACTCGCAAAAAAAAAAGGCAAAATAAAACTATTTCAGGATAAAATTGTTCACAATTAGTGGCATTGATTATGCTCATTCTCAATTCTGTCGATTTTTTTTTCGTGTTTTTGAAATATTTTAAGTTTTTAAATTTCATTCGGTATACTTCATGTATTAAAATAGTCTCCATAATATTGACAATGCGTTCGCATCAACGACTGAAATGGCGAGTGTGTAAAATTTTCTTTAAATCTTCAACAGACACCAATTAGCTGCAAGCCCATTCTCATGTCAAGAACACTAGCATCGAAACATTACTGCTGAAAAACGATATTTTGGAAAAAAGTAACTTGTTTCGTCCTGTAATTTTATAATAATAAATCCGAAATTTCGTACATACTGGTTTTTTTTTCACCTGAAAATTCTCTAAGAAGTTTTCCTACTAGTTCTACTGACGCGTTGTACGATGACACCGAAACATATATCCGACTTAAAATTTCTACTGTACACACGGAATACTTCTGATTATATATTCTGTTAATGTTACTCCCATCCACATGCAGTGTTTTAATAAAAACAATTATGAGTTGTTATTGGACGCCCTTTGTATTTTCAACGGTTAATAAAACGATTTTGTAATAAAAAATCATTTGATTCAATAACAACAGGTTACCTAATACATTAAACCTACTTTTCACTATTAGTAATAAGATCTACAAAGGATCAGAATTTTATCAGAATTTCAAATGATGAATTTGGTTTTAAGATCAGTCGAAGAGCAGTATTATGCGCATATACTAACGTGTAGTAGACATAAAACGACTGATAAGAAGGTATGAAAAAAAAGTTTATCTAGATTCTTTTAAAAACATCATTCTGAAAAAGTAACCAGGGCTATTAGAACCAAAAATCTGTCGGTATTGGATACATTATACGTCCATAATATTAATTTAAACTTATCAAAACTTATATTTAATAGTCTAACTTTTATAATAGTGTAATGATCAATAAAATAACAAAATTTAATGAATTATCACCAAAATAAAAAGTACGCAATGAAATATAAAAGTAAAAATAACATTTAATCATTATAAAAATAAATAAATAAATAAATATATAAGATTACATACAAAACAATAAAAACAAAAATAAGAATATACAATTTTTTGCCGTTAAACGACTTTTGAATTCCTTCTTCAGGGACCAATAGCGTAATGAAACATTTTGTTGCGATCATAACCGAATCCTAAACACACTTTTAATAAATGTTAAATCCATTAGAAACAATTACATTAAATAAAGTAATTAAAAGTTACTTATTTTATTGGAAAGAAAACAAAATAAAACCAATATTAAAATAAAAAAAATTAAATAAAAATCAATATTAAAAAAATACATTTAATCTCAAAGAAAAAAAATTTTCATTAGTCGACTAAAATATTTGATTCACTTATTGAAAATACTTTTATAAAACTAAAATGAAACTAATAAAACAATGCGGTGTAATTAAAGTAATTTGTTTGTCAAATTTTTGAGTAATACGAAAAATATCTATATATAAAACAAAGTCGGGTTAGTTACACCATTTATAACTCAAAAACGGCTGGACTGATTTTTATGATCTTTCATTTGTTGGATTTGTCTCTGCCCCCAAATAGTGCAAAATACGAAATTTAAGGGGGAAAAAAGAAAAATATTTTTTTTGCTGTTTTGGCCTAAAAGGAGGATTTAAATAATTTTTTAACCGTAACTTTTAGATTTTATGAAAGGGCTTCTGTGTTTTGTTTTATATTTTGAATTTTGCTTTTAAAGGGTTATCTGGTGATAATTTATGAATTTTTTAAGGGTGACTTTTGAAGTCGTTCTAAATTCCATATTATATATTCTAGACGGTTTCTTGCCGCCCAGGGTAATCGCTCAGCTTAAAGTTGTAAATTGTCATAGTATGATCTAATTTTAATAAGTCAAACCGTTTCCGAGCCATTGTATAATTGAATATTTTTGTCGCTTCTGAACCATCTTATTAGGATTATTCCATACATTATATGTGTACGAAACCTAAAAATCGGTGTATAAATTTACTTTAAGAAATTAAATTACTTTAGAAACACGTTTTTTCGTGTACAACCCATCATCAGCTAACTGCACAGAGTACAAACTTTATTAAAAAGTATATAAATCGAGTGTGTACTCTGTGTTATTAGGTAATGATATAGCCCGAAAAAAAATGTTTCCAAAGTAATTTATTTTAATTTTTTAAAGTAAATTTATACTGATTTTTATCATTAAGGGGAATAATGCCTTGCTGCTACGTAAATTACATTAATTTCAATGTAATTAAAATACTTTTCATTTTAATTTTTGTACATTCATTGAACTTAACTCATTTTGAGTATTCATTTTATCTTAATTAAAAAACTAAATTTAATTCAGCTAATAAGTTAACACAACATTTATTGTTTCTGTGGCAGTAGGAGGTTTGCCGGGTCAGCTAGTATATATATATTATATAAAATAAAATAAAAATGGGCCATGTAGTCGTTCGGACCAAACTCAAAAACTACCGCACAAATTAAATGATGATAAATAGTGCTATAAAATTCTGGCGACAAATGTTGCTGCGTTTCAACGCTGGTAAATGAAAATTCAGCAACAGTACAATGTTTGGATTATTTTGAAGGAAGCCTAGTTGATAATAAATATAAAAAACAATCAAAGGTACAGGATGAGAACAGAGGCGAAAAACCAGAAATGATGGCTTTAAATTACGGTGCACAGGCAAATATATGTAACTTTAATTTTGCTAATGGTTTCATACGCTTGTTTATAAATATCATAGAAAATATACATCAAATTTTGACACGAATAAATTTAGTGATTGAAGATTATTGCGAGCACAATTATTCACATTCCAAAAAACGTTATTACAACCTAAATTAAACATTTCGCCTTTAATAATGTATAAAATATAACCGGATTATGTTCAACGTTTATTCGAGACGCATGTGTGAAAGCAAAACTCTATTTCAGATTTAATAACATAACTAACATCAGGTACGCTAATGAACACCGTAATTATAAGCAATTCCCTTAAAAATGTGCAAAAGTTCGTACTTGCCCTATACACTACTATTAAAGAAATTAGCATTTTAACAAATATTAAAAAAACTAAATGGTATATGATAATATCGAAAGAAAAAAAGAGGAAACTAAAATGTCATCATGATCGAAAGAGAAAAAATATAAAATACGTAAAAGTTTAAATATCTTGGTTGCTAAATCATTGATAATTCTGAACAGAAATTAAATGTCGAATATAGGTAGCCGGAAAAACATTTCCATAAGCTTAAGGGAATGTGTAGTTCTGACATTAAAGATGCGATTAATCACTACACATTACTATACGCATCAAAAATAGTCCACAGCTCAGAAAAAAATCGAGGGCTTCGAAATCTAGATCTACATAAAAATATATAAATACTAAACTATTATGACGATTTAACTAGGATATGGAATTAGTAATTAAAATATGTAAAATACAATACCCTAGTTATATAATGTGAGGGGACAAACATGAAATGATTATTTCTACAGAGAAAAGTTGAAGGAAAACGCGGAAGAAGTAGACCGAAAATATGTTAATTGAATAATACAAAAAGTTAACAATACACAAAAATTCATACACTGGAGGGATTTCAGATTTTGGGTGTAGGCACATACTGGACGAAAGAAATCGGCGATACCTTCATTGCAACGCGTGCCACGTATCAGTAACCATGTAGACAAACTTGTAGAATACGCCTGTTTTCGAGCAGCGTGCTATCATTCATTTTTTGTGCGCAAAAGGTTTATATGTGTCGAAAATACACGAGGAACTTTTAGTTTAGCGTATAGTACATCTTGTATTGGTTCATTGGTCGGTTCGTCGATGGGTTACATCGATTTTGGAAACTTTATCGCTTCTAAATCTGAAGAGTTTGTGCTTTTTATCTACAATTTATCTAAAATCCAAAAGAACTTTTCACAAGTGCGCTATGAAATATGAAAAACTAATAATTGAAAAAAAATGAACCTAATAACTATAATCAAAAAAATGAACTATTTCATTTCTACTACTGTTTATCTTTATGAACTGACAGTTTTTATATCTCGCTCTTCCGTTCTTCTTTGGCACTGACTCACGCGTCTAATCAAACCTTTATAATATAGAGACCACTACTTTTACCTGGAAAAATCCGGTGATTTATCAATGACATGTTCAAATTCCGCAAATGACAATGCCCCATCATCATCTAGATCTGCTTCATCCAGGATATTCTGTATCAGCTGTTGCATTTCTTGTTCACTTAAATTCTGTTCAAGACCAACTAGTCGTTCCACAATTTGTCGCAAATCATTTACTCCTAACATATCGTCTCCATCGAAATCTAGTAATTAAACATAAAAAAAAAGTTATAGATGAAGTTAACGAATACGTACCTCATATTTAAACTATGCAAATACATTGCAACTTCAATCTATTCCTATATTGTTTGTGTCCCTTCAATGTTTAGTTCTCAAATAACTTATTTTATTCCTGGATCTATGTTCGTAACATTGATGTTGCTTTAATTTTTTTATTTATTGTAAAAGTTTTGCAAAAACTGAATAACTGTAATAAAAAAAACTAACGTCGCCATAAAGTAGCTTACATAAGATACCTTTTTTGGACAACTTAACTTGGCCGTATTTTTTACAAGTTTTTTTTTATGTGAATAACGCTAATATTTGTCAATTTCTAAAATTCCGTTTTCAGTAATATTTTTTATTAGTTAGAATCCACTATTTTTTTTCCAATTATTACTAATTAGAATTAACGTTTTTACTTTAACTCCCTTAAATTAATAAAATTATCCTTCGATGGACAGAAATTTTTGGTGTTTTTGCATGCTATTTTACTGCCGCCAATTGTTCAGTACTAATTTTCATATCGGCATGAAATTAATAAAATCATATTCATCCCCCTCACCAGCTCTTTAAATCATAACAAGCAGACGCATAAAAGAATTTTATTTTAATTTTTTTTGTAACTCTGCTTATTTTACAAACATTCGCGTTTTAGTTAGATTAGGATCGGTCATTATCTAACGCAAAAAATACTGAAAAGATACAAAATGGTGGAGTCAAATTTGTGTACTTATGGAGAATGGGTTCTACGAACAAATGGTCTAGAGTTGCAGGTTGTACCATTATAATAATAGCAAATTATACAAAAAATCTACATTACTTGTAAGTATTGTACAAATAGTCTCCGATCCAACCGGATGAAGGAGAAGCTACTCGTTATAAAAATTAATACGAATATAAAGTTTTAAGGTATTAAGTTTCGATCTCCGAAACATATACAACCTGTAGTTACATTGTATTTAATATCTGTAATTACTAACTTTTACTAAATAACCAAAAAGATTAGAAGTAAGCTAGCTAAATGGTAATAATTATGCCAAAAAAAAAAAAGTTCTAAAAATTATACCGCTTTAGACACCACTTACACTATTATACTTATTAAAAAATATTTCCGATTGCTATGTACCTTTTTATAATAATACTTAAAAATTTCAAATTTTTAAGGTGTTTGGGGCTTTGTATTTAAACATTCATAGATTTCATAATTTTTACTGTTATTGAGTAGTTGAGAATATTAGATGCGCTTAATTTCAAATTTCTGCGTCATTTAGAGAGTGCCAAGTTTTTGAATTTTAAAACACAACATTTAAAAAACCTGCTAGAACTTTATATTTAAAGATCGTTATGGTTTTATAAATACTAATTTTCGGATTTCATAATATTTCTGTTATTTACAAGTTGTTATAGAAATATGTACATAATCAAATTTCATTTTTCTGTCCATTTTAATTTTTGAGGGACAATCCAAATTTTTTTTTTTTCCACTGTACCGGCAAGAACCATAAACAGTGCTCGTAAACTCTCTTTCTTGTGTAATAGTCAACCCATCCTTCCAATGAAGGATTGAGTCATAGATAATAATAGAATTGTAATAGAAATAAGCATGTTTTATAAAACCAGCGGGGTATCATGGCAGCCTATATAGTGAAGTATGGCCCATAGAGTCCCGTCAGTACTATAGGAAGAATTTGAGAATATAAATAAGTTATTAAACACCAGCTATATGTGTCTTTTAGAATATTTGTACTTATGTTATTGATAAGGCATGTTTCATAGAATCAGCAGGATATGGCAATCTACACAGTGAAGTATGGCCCATGGAATCTTGCCAGTACTGTAAAGAGGATATTAACAGTATTTTAACGCCCGCTATAATACTGGCATATAGCGGTATAAAATGAATATTATATACATGAATTACGCATTCCGCACTGATTGTATTTGTTATGTTATTGGAAAAGCGTCACGGCTCCATTTTCTTCTTTTTAACCTCCTTTTAGAATTGCTCGACAGTGTTTTAGTGTACATTTTATGTATATAAGGATTCGGATTTAATTTTAATTTTTCAAAAAAATTTGTGATATTGTGTGGTATAAACTTCACTAACAAAGGGGATATTTAAATCAATGTGTAAGGTCATATTAGAGACGTATTTAGGGGCAGCTGCGATTGTTCGGAGAATTTTGACTTGCTGGCTTTGGATTTTTGATAAGTTACTTGCCGAGTACATCCATATTTCTTCAGTCCATACCTCCATATTGGCACTATGATGGTTAGATAGACAGATATTTTTAAGCTTAGGCTTAGAGTAGAAGATCTGCCTAATAGAGGGTATAGTATGCTAGCTCGAGTGGCAATTTTCTGACAGGTCTGAGCAACATGATATCTCCAGGTGAGTCTACGATCGAGATACATTCCTAAATATCTCAAAATTTAACAATTTTGAATTCATCTAGAGATTTAAAGGGAAACTGAAAGATAGAAGTAACCAATTTTGAAACTTTTTCTAACTGAGAAATTTTAAACTTCCAGGTTTCAACAACTTCCGAGAATTGGAGAAATAATTTTTTTCTCGCTGCGTTGTACCATGTTATAGAAAGTTCCCTATTTCGAAATAACGTAACTAAATTCCTCCATTCCATAACGAAACTTTCGAAAGTTAAAAAAAAGAAATACATAAATTAAAAACAGTGTGTACCTAATTAAGTTAAAATATGGCTGGAAAGGATAAAATATATAGCAAGTGAAATACTGAAAAATAAGTTGATGAACCTAATAGATTATGCTAACCGAAAAGTTACTCTTCTACAGATTAAGATCTCACCACAACAAACTGAAGATCTATTACGAGGGCATATTCCTTATCAGAACGTTTTGTAACAAAAATTAAAATGTATAATAATTTAGAACATTAAGATGGTTTCATCCTAACATTCAAAGCTCATAGCAATACCGCAAATAAGTGCATTTATAAGCTAGTTTAAAATTCGTAAACACTCACAGGTCGCGTAATTTTTTATAGTTTCCAAAACTTTTTACCAAGTCCAAAATATATTCCTTAACAAAACGCGAAATATGGGGTTTCGTTTAAAGCGAGCTTCCCCAATACCGAATCAGACGATAATTAAAACAATAAAAGGTATAATTTATTTTATAAATAATATATTATTTATATTTTTTAATTTGAATATTATTATCCCCTATAAACATGCGCAGCAAATTTATTTTTATTCACCTATAAAATTCTTTCATTAAATTAAAAATAAAAATATAGGAATTAAACTGTCCTATTAGCATAATATAAAGCTGATTAGTTTATTTACGGTCTTCGGAATTTTAAAGTTTGGTTCTCATCTATTAGGTCGTTCAGAAAGTTCTGGCGTTTTTTAACGTTTAAGTTCAAATGCACATATCTCAGGTCAAACAAAACTTTATTAATCGAGATAAAAACCATTAGAATCAACACATTTTTGTCAACAAGAAACAAGTGTATTTATGCCGGTAGCGTTAAAATCCGTTGTTCTGTAAGCGCCGAAATCATTGAAGGCGTTTTTAGCATCCTCTTGGTTTTTGAAACATTTCTCTCTGAGAAAGTTGTTGAGGTGCTTAAAAAAGTGGTAGTCAGTGGGCGAGAAAATGAGGTAGAGTCTCGTAGCCCAATTCGTTTAACTTCTGCAGGGTCGGTTGTGCGACGTGTGGCCGAGCGTTGTCGTGAAGAAGAATTGGTCTCTTTCTGTTGACTAATGTCGGAACTTCTGGTGCACTTCGTCGATTTATTAAGAATATTTCTCCGCCGTAATCGTTTCGCCCGGATTCAGGGATCTGTGATAGCTGAGGTCGGCTGCAGACCACCAAGCAGTCACCATAACCTTCTTTTGGTGCAATTTCGGCTTCGGGAAGTGTTGAGGAACTTCGCCGACGTCCAACCACTGCGCCGAACGTCGCCAATTGTCGTAGAGGATCCATTTTTCATCGCACGTCACAATCCGGTCGAGAAACAGGTCGTTCTTGTTCCGAGAAAAAGGGCAGACGACACCTCAAAACGACGATTTTTTTTGATTTTCGTTCAATTCGTGCGTCACCCATTTCTCAAGCTTTTTCGACTTCCCAATTTCTCGCAGATGATTCAAAACCGTTCCCAGGGCGACGCCTAATTCTTCAGCAAGCTCCAGAACAGTTGTGCGTGGATTGGCTTCGACTAAACCTCTCACTTAGTCGTTGTCAACATCGGATAGCCGGTCACTGCGCTCGTCATCTTCAAGGCTCTCGGCACCATTGCGGAATTTATTAAACCACTACTGTGCTGTACGTTTGTTAGTGGTTCCTAGACCAGACACATCATTGATATCGCGGAACAAGAAAATCGTGCCAATTTTCCTCTTGTCCATGCTGTATTTAAAATCCAGAAAAAAGTTACCAGATTATCTTAAAACAAAACGAGTACAACGACTAAATAGAGCGAAAAATACGCTTTAAAATGATATATGAAGTCAAAGCAATATGGTAAAAAATTTATTTGAAAATACGTCATTAAAATTACAGTAACAAAAACCCCAAGAACTTTCTGAACGACCTAATATTACCTACGTGTACGTAAATGTTTATCACTAATAAATGTTCCGACTTGAACCCATTTTTTGAGAAAATTGTCGTCTTGTTTAAATGTAGTTAATAAATATATAAAAATGTATCAAAATACCGTATATTCTAAATGCGTGTTCAGCTTTTACACTTGGGGGAGCACTTTCACTGAATACAGACATCATATCTAAAAAATCTTCAAATGTACAATCGCCGTCATGACTAGAACTAAATACTTTACATATCCGGTCACCAAATGGATTTGCCCTTAATTCTGGATATTGAATGATTTTCGCCATCGGTAGCTTTGCATTTCTGTTGTGACCAACTTTTTCCGGCGCAAGTGCTTTAAATTTCTGATGAGCGCTTAAAAGTAATTTAATAATGAATTAATGATATTACATTTTTTTAAAAAATCGTTTACGCATTTATAGTTAAAACGGAAATAAAGCGAATAACATAAACGGTTTCAGTTACAACCCGTATATTTTACACTGTCTAACGGGTTTACGTGCATGCGATGTTTTCCGCTGCGATGAAAAAACGCATAACGTAAAAGAACACTAAAGAGTGTCCACTTAAATATAATTTTTAAATTACCGATTTTCCCCGTTCAAAATTTACAAATATCCCGGTCAATAGAATTATACAAGAGCTTACACGAACTTCCTTCCGCTCAGATAATAACGTTAACCCAAAAAACTGAAGCGAAAACAGAAAAAAATACAAATTAAACTTTTTAGTTGTTTATAATTGTTTTATTCAAATTTTTAACATCGTACTGTTAAAATTACCCGTAACTCAAACAATATAGAGTTGAACTTTGTTATCACAAATATTAATAATGAGGTTTATAACAAACTGATCACATCACTTGCCCATTTAAATAATTCGGGATTATAAAAATTATTTAAAATTTAACACTTACCTTTGTAATCACGCGCGCTGGACTTCAATGGTTTACGAAGCTTTAGCTCCTCAAAAGTTTTACACTATCAGCCCTCCCAATGAATACACAAAAATTTTTTATATTAAAATTTGAACTTGAAATATAATAATCAAATTATATTCAAGTTTGTTGTGTGTGCTCCGTATCTGTAGTGAACAAGTAACGGTGTTGTTTTATGTTTAAAAACAAAACATAATCATTTTAAAATGGACCTTCACGTTCTTTTCCAATATTTCTCATAAGCCGATACCCACGTTATGTACAACTTCACATAAAACTCAGGCCTTTCTTTTTTGCACTACAATTTGATCAATTATAAATTATTAAATACTTATATGAGCGAAATTAAATAGGTGTAGTTTAATTTTAATTTTGCTTATTAAAACTTTAACAATTCATCAAAACAGAGAACAACAAATAAACAATGTTTTATTTAATTTTCTGATTTCTCAAATAAGAAGCTAAACCAAATGTTACATTGTATCCTATTTTAATTTTTCGTAACTGAAGTTTTGATGCAATCTCACTATCCGAAAATTAAATTTTAAAACTATTTACGCAGCGTGCTGCAACACAAAAAGAAATGCAATTCGTCACTATCTGTAAGCACCGAAAAATTTCTGATTTCATTACAGACTCCGCAAAAAATTGATAATTCTCTGCGGTTTTAGCGTCTACCTTTTGGATAGGACAGGCTGAATCAAGTTACTGCTAGAGGCAGAAGCAGATACTGATAACGTTTCAATGTTACCGCTACTTGTCAAGGAACCCCGTAGAGCATTATCTACAAAGGTGTTTTTAAGAAAATTCGCTAATGAAAGACACTTTTTCTTTTTTTTCTTTTATCATTTAAAGTGTATTCAGTTGATTTAATACGAATTTTAAGCGCAGTTTATTAAATGCTACTAATGTTAATTGTTATTTTACACAATGTACAAATCAGACCTCCTTTAAGCCAAAGAAATTGAATCATGTTCCATTGCAAATAGCAAAAAGTAGGATCGTAATTTATGATCTTAATTTAACATCTACAATTATTAGAAATGAAAACACGGAAGTTGGATAAAATATTTGGAAATGATAGAAAAAGTTATTTACCATTCTAAAAATTCTTATTACAATTGATTTTTTGTTTTAATTATTGAAAAGAACTTTTTTTTTTTAGTTCTTCTCATTAAATAACTTTTATAAACTATATTTAGGCTAAAAAGAAAGTTTATAAATATTTGATATAAAAAAAATGAAAAATATCAAGTTTATTTAAGTAAACATAAACGACCAAAAGGGTAATTTGAGCTCCATACATATACGTTAGTTAATAATATCCGATAATTAATTCTGCTGGTTGTTAGGCTTAAATTAAAAAAGTATTTACGTAAATATTCTTATTCTTTTATTTCGATAGATGCAAAATGAATGTGAAATTTAAAAGTAAAAGATTTTTATAGCTTTTTAATATTCAAAGTTTCGTAATGAAGAAATGAATAATACGAAACGATGAACAATTGACAACACAGGAAGAATTCCGATTTATGATCCTGAAAGAAAGGGTCCAACTGTGACGCAGGTCCATAAAACACAATTTAAATAACTAAGCAAACTACATAATTGTTTTTCTTTTGTTCAATTATATATTATTTAATATTATAGACTCCTCTTATCCTAAAAATAATTGATATTTTTCGATTTGGTATAGTAATTGTCAATATTATATAACAAACATTTATTTTTAAAAATGATTAGTTCTATTTAGTTTAAAAACTAATTTTTTGTCATAAAATCGATTTAAAAAATTTACAGCTTTATAATGATTTATCATTTTACAGTAACGAAGCTGAGTAAAACATTAACTCTAAAAAATTCAATTTTACATATTACAAATTCTGTATGTGATAGTTCCATATCCTTGACAGAGCACCGAGGATTGTGGGGTTAAGGTTCACAATAAACTAACCCTAGCACGGCACTAATGAAAGTAAGAGGGCCAGTTCGTTTCTTTCAGCCATCTTTACTTTCCTAGATTTTTCGGTACCCAATTATTTCAGACTGAGTAAACCTGAGAGCACTTTGGATCTGGAACGAAACAAGTCTCGAACTCGTGACTTCTAATTTGATAACCAAATATCATAAGTACTACGTTACCGTGTTACCATTTCAAATTTTACAAATGTTTTTAAAAAAATATATATTCAATTTAATTATTAAACTTTATGTTTTATTAAAATCCAATGGTATAATGAATTATAATTTTTAAAATATTCTCCACTGCGAAGTTTTCTGGCAACGATCATCTTTAGTAGCTAAAATAAATTTATAGTTTATTTTTTATATTTAGGTAAAGTTAGACTAATAGTGTTAATTAATTTGTTTACAAATAATTTTGAAAACATTTTAAAAATTAAAATCGAACAAAAAGACAAATTTCCTTTTTTTATATATCTGACATAAAAGTTAGTCATAAATTTATTTCCGAAAATTAACTTTACATACAAAAAATACCACTGAAAGTAAATAATAAAATAACATACCTGGAGCAGATTGTAAAACCATTTAAAATTTAAAAGAAAAAAAATAGGAAAAAATTACTTAAAGTTAGTGGTATGGAGAACTTATGTACTGTTGTAAAATATTGTAAACATAATTAAATCTGATCCTTTTTACCACATACCGCCAATGTACTAGCAGTAAACATTAATATTTACCACTCATCTTGAAAAAAAAACAGTTATTACGAAAAATGTCATTCAGTGAAAAAATTAGAAGCAAATTATAAAAGAAGAATGTATTATTTTGCGCTTTAAATGATTTTCTCTTATTGAAAATATCTTTTAGCTTTTTTCATTCTTTTTCCCAGTTCTAGAACAAAATTTTCGGCTTATTCCCGGTTAGGTAGCACCCTGCACTAACATATCATATTTTATTTGTATAGCTTAGATATATTAACACAGTTTTAACGACCAAATAATATATTACATTCGCTTTCTCGGTCAATAAACAAAAATTGTTGAAGATGTATAAATAAACAAATATTTTAACTACAAGTTGACTGTATCTTTTATTTATCATGCTAAGAATTTAAGGTGGCAAAAAAAAATTTTAAAAATTTAACTATTGTTCTTGTAGCTTGTCAAAAACAGTTTTTAAGTTTTCGGTATACTTGTAGAATACCAAAAATTGTTAAATACCGTTGTAAATGAAATCTTGCATCATGAGGGTAATATAAAACAGGTGAATATATAAAAAAATTAAATTTTGTTATAAAGAAATCCCAATTTTTCTATTGCAGTTTGTAAGGAACGTTTTTTTTTATAAAAGTATTAACAATGCAATAAAATCTTTCCTCATATCTTTCAGGAATATAAAATTATTGCTATTGCGTTAAAAATCAATAACTAATAAAAGTAACAAAACGCAGAAATTTAGGAAATAATTACTCTATTTTATTTAGTATAATTAGTAATACTGTATATGTAGGTTCAAAAGTGACTATTATATCATGTTAAATACCACAAAAGAACATTCACAAGTTGAATTTTATCTTTTAATTTGTAAGACTACTTAAAAAATATATAACAAATTATTAAATATATACTTACTGCAAAATTTCTTTTTTCGTAAAGTAGGTTAAATCCTATAAATATAACTTTAATTAATACAATGTAATTTAAAGGAACTTATATAGTAGTAATAACAATAATCGAATAATTAATTTTATTCCCGAATAAAAATTACTAAAATTAATATTTCATTTTTTAAAAAAATAAAAAAAATAGTATTACTTGATAATCTTGCAGCTCTTGTTCCGTAAACTGACTAGTGCTTTGTCCCATTCCGAACTAATCGTAACTAATTTTAAAATAATCATGTCAAATTCATAATGAAAATTTCATTTTGCTACAAAATATTCAGTCTCATAGTTTACCTCAAAAATAAAAATAAAAACAGCTGGGTTTGCTACCAGTATGGCCAGTAATAAAATACAAAATGGTTTAAACAGCAGTAAAGAAAGCGATTATATTATTGTTAAAAAATATATATTAATTTTTAAGAATTAACAGATTATAAGCACACAATAAATATAAATCTCAAAATAGTGACTCAATATAAAAATAAAAAATTGTCAAATCAGTACATATTTTGTTAAATTATCACGTCAAAAATTATGCTTTTGCATTACTTTATAAAGTAAATAACCGTCACTTCAAAATCCCGCATATGTTTTAAGTCTGAAATTAAGTTCAAAATAAACATTTATCTGTTCATAATAAGTCATAAGCAGGGCTTGAAAGCCAGCCGAAAGCCAAAAGCTAAAAGCTGAAAGCCAATCATTTTTAGATGTCATAAGCTTAATCCAAAAGCCATATTTAAATTTCCATAAGCTAAAAGCCTAAAGCTTAAGCTATATTCAAAATTTAAACAGTCGAAAGACGAAAGCTTAAGCTGTATTTCTAAAAAAGCTAAATTAAGCTTTATATTCGGCTTAAGCTTTTTTTTTTTTAATTTCTTGATTTTGCATTTTTGACATAGTTATTTGCATAAGAAATTATTCTTAAAAACTTTTATTTTTGTGCGTAAAGAAAAAAGTTGAAGTTTCAATAGTAATACTAAATAGTTTGATGCATAGTAATTACTAAATGATTTTAATTAACTTTTATTGAAATTCATTTCGGAAGTCGAAAGCTGAAAGCTAAAGCCTTATTTTAAATTTAAACAGCCAAAAGCCGAAAGCCTAACCTATATTTCAAATTCAAACAGCTAAAAGCCGAAAGCTTAAGCTGTATTTTTCAAGGACATAAGCCGTATTAAGTTTAAGCCGTATTATTATTCAGCTTTCAAGCCCTGGTCATAAGTCATATTTTCGCAAATTATCAACGCAGTTAATTTTCTTAGAATTTTATTTTAAACTTTTACTCTCCAAAAATTGAAGTTCATTTTTTATGTGCAATATGGCCGCAACTGCAGAGCAGCGCCCACAATACTCGATGAAACAAACTCAATAATCAAAAGTAACGTCAATGTGAAGAAGGAATAATTACTCCATTCTGAGTAAACAAATAAATAAAGGTTACAGTAAAAGAAAATAAGGCAGTGTTGCAATGAAAAGTGTACCGAAGTTGAAATGTGATTATCCTTATCATCATTAATGCTAGCCTGGGCAAAAAAGTTTTACATTAATCTGGATCTTAATCAGGTTTTTTAAATAACAATTCCATTTCTTTTGATAAATGCAAATAGGATAAACAACATACAATTACCAGAAACAAGTAGTTGAAAAATGCAGAATGGAGGATATAAATCACAAGACATTAGTTTTTCAAAAAAGAGGACTCTATCCGTAGATACGGCCTCTTAACTGAATTACAATTAGTTGATATCCTCGCGATAAACTGTGATTACATGATCGTTGCAATTTGAATGTAAATAGCTTCCATTGAAAAACTAAGACGAACTCTGGTATGACCTATATGAAGCCTGCAGATAGTAGTAACGAAGCATCAAATTAAAATAGCCGGTATAGAAAGCTGTAAAAATAGATGCCTCAGGAGAGAGTTTAAATTTAAATATTAAATTATTATCCACAATGAATGCAGCACCCACTCTACTGTTGGCACCTTGAAATTTAGTACCGTCTGTGAATATTTTTAAACAGAAAGTATATTGAGATTCCGTTGTTTGTAAAAAATAGGATTTAATTGCTTGGTTTGGAAGATGATTTCTATTTAAGTTGTTGAAAAGATTTATATTTACATCAATGTTACATAAATTAATACCATACGGCAGACTAAAATAACTAAATGGCAGCGGAGGAATAAGAGCTGCAAAATATGAAATGTAGATATTGATTCTTTTGACTAAAAACGGCTTCTTCTGTTGAACAAATCTCCATTTGTGGGTTAGTGAAGACAATATCTTAAACATCATGGTGATGAAATCACGGATCAAAAAAGTTATGTCATTCATGCACGGTCATAAATATATACCATGAACGATTCCGGGTTTTTTTTTTTTGAAGTGACACTTGTTTAGGCGCGCCTTATACATAAATACAAATATATGGGGAGTTAACACGAAAAACGAGTGAGCGAGCGCACATGTCTAAAAATTCGTAATAGACACGTAGCCAGTAATACATTGAATTAAAATTTATGTTGAATGTTATTGCATTTTATACCACTTTAAGAGAGATATATACAAAAAAAAAAGAAAATAAATTTATTATAAATTAAACTAGAATCGGAAAAGAAAGGCATCAAGCAGCAGCATACCTGAACCACTTTTTCGAGGGAGGGAGTTCAAAAAATCAAAAAAATTGAGAGAAGAAACTACAAGAATAGTAACCTGGTGTCATTATTGCCGGGTATCTAATACCCGACGATTTTTAGAATCCTAATACCTCTGTAAAACAAAATACGCGCGTTATTTTCCGCTCACAGTAGCTGCGGTCGTTGACCGCTTTGAGCGTATTGGCTATTCTATTTAGTGTCACTGCGGCTACAGTGGAGTTTGCACGCCTGTGAAGATATACCTGGCCACAATGACCACGTAACATTTATATATACGTGTTTATTGTTTTTTATTGTTTATTAATGAATTGCATATCCTTTTTCACAGTTTTACGAACAATGTCATACGAAAATGAACAAAGTTGACTTCTAGCCTTGTTTGAACAAGCTTGTACCAGTGACAGTGAACAGTTCAGTTCAGACGACGAGTGAGGAAGAATATGGAGAACTTACCGAGAGGCTTACATATACGTATTCACAAACAAGTTGGGGAAACTCTGATCTACCCTCCGAATAAGAGTTCGAAAACATATACGAGATGTAAAGACTGTCCTTCTGCCAAAGACAAAAAAAAAAACAAGGCATAATTGTAATAAATGTAATAAACCTATTTGTATGCAACACATTATCCCAGTATGCCAAAGTTGCGTTGATCTCGATAACAATTAACTTAGTAAATAAGTAATAAATAAGCTTTGTTTTACATAATTCATAATTTGATGTTAACGTGTTAAAAACAGTTTTATGTTTTGTACCTAAATCGTTACTTTTTTTTGTTTTTGAATATACATTCTAAATTAGCTTCTAACAAATTTATCTCAAGAGAAATATGTTTGGTTTTTTCAATTTTTGATGATTATATGCTCATTTTATAATAAATAAATGTTTAATTTTCATAAATAATGTATATAACTACCTATTTCCCTAATATAGAAAACTAATATTGACATAAGATAGATTCAATGTACAATAATGTACATGGGTAAAATATGCCCGGCTACAACGGCTGTGTTCTGTTTGGTCGCCACAATGACGCCAGGTTAAAAGACGATTGTTACGTTTTTAAAGTTTTAATACCACTTTTTTTAGGATACATTAATAACCAGCCATATGACAAAATCTAATTTACGTGTGATTTTCGTTTTCTGTTCAGCCTTTTCCTTTCATTTTCTTTTTTTACAATAAAAATCTACTTTAAATGAACTGAATAGTATACACTAACTTCCAAAATCCGTAAATACTTTTTTTTCTATACACACCCATGCGAATTAAAAAGCTGACAGCATGAAAAATGAAACAAATATGATTAGCAAAAATCTTTCCAGTAGTCCGCCTGAATTTCAAATTTATTGCGCTAGCGAGAAAACGAGAATTGTTTCCGTGCGAAAAATAAAACCTCTATTTGTTTGTTATTTATTGTAAGAAAAGTAGAAAAACATATCGCGTTGAACTATTTTTATCCTCGCTATAAAGTGATTAAAAAAAAAGAGAAAAGAAAACAATAAACGACGCGGTTATTTTAAAAATAAAATACAATTGAACACGAATGAAAAAGGCAAAGTATGTCCCTTAAAACCCAGCATAATAAGCGTATCACTTTAAAAAACAATTCCTTTACAGAGTAAGTATGACAAATATAATTCCGCCCCTCAAACTGTACTCCTCCGTGCAGTTGCTCGTTTTTCTGTGCTTTTGGGAGGGTCTTGATATCAAATCTCTCCAAAGTTTCGCGAAAAATGCCTTTGAAGTTTTACTTTTGCCCTGTGTCCCAAAGCACATTCATTTTTTTTTTTTTTTAATTATTTGGTTATTTTCAACTTTATGAATGCTCGTTAGGCCATTTGTTTTTAATTTTCTACTCATTTGTGTGATACTTCATCATTTTCTTTGTTTGTTCCCTAATTTTTTCTTTCTTCTATCCATTTCATTCACACTGATTTTCTGTGCGTTTCTAGTTATAAGAGGGCTGGAGGTAATGATTTGACGACTCTTTAACTATTGCTGCTCCCTTTTTGTTTATTTAAAAAAAATATTTACTATAATCTCTTGCTCCTATTTAAGATATTTTACACCAAATTTTAGTCGGATATTTATGTATTTTCCTTTTCCAACAGTTGTTCCTAAATTTCCTTTACTTTGTCTTTTTCTTACTGTCTCCAGTATTCGCCAGTCTTTTGGTCATTCCCTGTTCTCTTTTCCAATCTGTCTATAAATTTATTTAATGATAAAATACGCATATTTACATTTTAAACCTAATGCAGTGACTATAATTTGTAAAATTATTCACTTCAGAGAAAAGTATGCTTATTTACTGTTTCCACAATAATCTATAATTAATTATGTCCATACCTACATTTTATTTTGTTAGATAAATCATTTTATTTTAATTTTCTAACTTAAAATAATGTACGTGCAATAAGAAATATTCATGAACATCGCAAGTAATAACAATAAGTTTCCTATACTCTTTCAGCATAAATTTAAAACTCGTTGATTTCAAATATTTCTGCAGAGAAGGGTACATAAGTTTTTAAAAAATGTCAGTCCAAAACGAATTAATTTTTATAAGAGGTGGTCTATTAATAGATTTCTCTTCCCCCCTCTCTCTCGCTCTATATATATATATATATATATATATATACCTTAGGTATCAAAAATTTGTTTTCGTATTTACCGAATTTCGATTAAAAGAAATCTCTTCCTAAAAGTAGTGTTTCCTAAAAATTGGTATTATAGATAAGTACACAAGAAAAATTTTATAATAAAACGGATATCATTTGAGATATGTATCCTGCGGGGCACGTAACTAGAGTCACCTTCTCTAGTAAGTAGTCACTCGACCGCCGTATAGTGCTAGCCCCACTGGTGGAAAAACGAAACAACAACCATGTGAGTTATGTACGTCCACGTCGTGCAGGGTGGTAATTTTCTATTTCGGCGGGCCTGGCGCTGATTAGAAAAGCTGAATAGGAATTCACAATATGACGCTGATAAGAAAACGGAGGAGATGCACTTGCTGAAGATGTTCTCACTAATAAATACCGTTAAGGGGGTACATACGTCCAGCAGCTCAAAAAATGCGCTAAAAGAAAAACTGTTTTTAGAAGGGATAGCAATAGAAATTAATAAAAATAACTTTTACAGATTGTTTATTAGCATTTAAACTTTATAAAAAAAATTATTTCATTTTTTTTTCAAAAATTACAACATAAAAAATGACGTTTCCCGAAGCACTATGAAAAAAAGTTGCTCCACGGTCTACATCATTTCTCTTTGAAATGTTGATGGATCTATAAAGCGTAAAAAAAATCTTGTAAAATAAAGTTGTAGTTATAGTCTGTCGAGCCGGATTTTTGAAATTCGAAAAATTTGGCAATTTACGGCAGTTTAAAAAAAAGTGTGCATTTTGTGTCATGTCACACTTTGATTATGTTTATAAAATTTTTTAATCACAATATCAAAAATCCGGCTCGGCAGACTATAGAGAAAACAATTACGAATATTTAAAAAAAAAAATCATTAAAAAATATTATAAAATGTATGAGTTACCATGCAGACCGTGTCGGAAAAAGTAGTTTTGAGAAAAACGCATTTAAAGTTTCAAGTGCATTTGGCTCAAGGTCGCGCGCAACTAAAGCAAGAACTTTATGAATTTTTTAATTTATTTTGTTAACTTACGTCTAATCTCCCATTCCAGCTTCAAATTGTATGCCTTCCTTGTCAGTAAACAGTTGTTGTTTATTTTTTTCCAGTCAACGAGTTGTTCTGGCCTCTTTTGTTGCATTAATAGCCTTGATTCGTGCGTGTTTTAGCCGATTAGCATTTTCTCCGAGACAATAGTGGTACCCCTCGTATTCAATTGTTATTCCAAGTAAACTTTCTATTCTTAATAAACTCTCTGTCCCATCATTAAAAGTACATACAGCAACATTGGTAGCTATATCAACTACTTTCTTACTACCTGGACTACATTTGGGTGCAATTTTCCAAAAATTGAGACTCTCATTGACATTTTGTGTATTATAAATCCACCCAAGCATTTTTCCAGTAATTGATCGTCACTTAATGATTCATAGATGGCTTTCGACATTTTTACGCGTCGTATACTTACAAAATAGCTAATTTTTCACAAAACCTTAAAGGTGGTTTTTTCTAAGCAACCGAAATGTAGTTCTGTTATTAAATAGCAAACGTTCCATCGATATGATAACACATTTTGGAATTATGTATATGCTGATGACATTGCTCTGGTAATTGAACACCAAGACGTAGAAATAACAGAAAGGCTGCATCAGGAGGACTTGAATATGGTTTGCAGATGGGTACACGATAAAAAATTATTAATAAATGCCACAAAAATCAAAAGTGATGTACGTAAGAACACCGAGTAGATTTAGAAAGTTCGTGCCTAAAATAGTTTTGCACAAGGTAGATTGCCTTCATGGATCGGAAGTATGCCGTTGTGAGCCGTTAGAAACGGCTGATAATTTCAAATACCTGGGAATAACATTCGATAAGGCGTTAACTTGGAGAGTACACATAGATAACATTGCTAGGAAAATTAGGCAGACTATGCCGGCGTTATACAAATTAAAACAGGTTATGAATTACAAAACTACGAGACTGTATTTTGACACTCATTAATAATGACTAGGATTAGATACGGACTCGAAATTTGGGGGGAGGCAAATAAAACGGAATTAAGGAAAATTAGTAGGATACAGAAAAGATGTTTAAAAATTTTGTTACCGAATTGGAGAAGTGCGAATCTTGTAACGAATTCTACTTGGTGGGACAATAATAAAGAAATGTCGCCAAAAATGTTTTTTTACTACAGTAAACTTTTAAGGCATAAAACAGAAAAAATAAGATTACCGACAAGCGAAATATGGGACTAGGACTATGACAATTTATGTTTTATAAGACCTAAAGGGATTAATAATAAAATTGATAATGTTGAAGAGGAAGTTATGAGTCATTTACTAGGTAACTTACCAAAGGAATTAAGAGACGAATGTAATTTGAATATATGGAAAGACAAAATAAAAATATGGTTAATTGCGTGGTGCAAAGAATGAGAAATGGATAGTCATAGGAAAGGAATTAAGACGGGTAATTGATTGAAAGAGTAAATAATTATAAATGATGTAATGGAAAAAAAAAAAAAAAAATGGCTTATGTGAAAATATTGTGGTACGATGTACGATGGATATAATAAATGTTGTGAATTAAAATTAGACGTAGAATAGTAAAAATAGAAGTTAAGTTGAATTAAGTATTTAGACATAAGACGAATATGATGTATTAGATTTAAGATGTAGATGATGAATAAACGATATAATTATGTTGGGAACCCACAGACAGGCAATTGCCTTGTGGGACCCGCAAATTATTTACAAAAAAAAAACAAAAAAAAACGACACTTTTATTGATTTTATTCCTTGGTCGATTTTATAAAATCCGGAGTTCTTTTTTTATAAAGCGGTGCGCAATTCGAGTTCTCAGCGGGCGGGCTATTTCGGGTCGGTGCGCAATTCGAGTCCGACTAGTCACTGTGTGAAGTGTTGGTGCGCAATTCGTGTGTGCGCATTTTTCTGTGTTTTTGACAATTTCTCCGGCTTGTCTACTGCTATTTCTCCGGCTTCTTCTGGGCAGCGTGCAAATTGAGCATTCTCCGGCAATAACGCTAAGTCTACAAATTTCGTGAAAATTTCGACTGTGCACGGCGTCAGAGTGGCAATCCGTTCATAGTGTGCGTTAGTGCATCAGACTCTCGTCGGGCAGTCACGTTTTCTGTAATAACTTTCGATTTATGCGGAATTTTTACAATCGACTTTCGCAGAAATACGCCTAAAACTATAGAGAATAATAATCCGTAAAAAAAAAATCGATTTTTTGAAAATTCTAGACATATGTACCCCCTTAAGTTTTTCACTGTATTACAAGAGCACACTATCAGCAACTCGCTCGTGACTCATGTGTCCCAGTCGGATTGATGAATATCAATCTAGAGCAAGCAGGCGAGTATCCAGCGCTTTCAAACTGGGTTCTTTCGGCTAAGGAAGTAAACCCTAACAGAAAATCTGACAGAAGGCAAGGGGAAACCACTGTCGTATCTTCCCACACATCTACATGATACCATGATGAACACTTAGAAAAATTAATGTCAACCGGTTGGCAACCGGCATCTTGATTGCCGAGGTCAAGATGTGAAATATCCGACCGGTGCAAGTGCAAAATCAAAGGCAAAATGTATACAACTGTTTAAAATGGAACTTTCCGTATCGCTACCTGGAATGTGAGGAGTCTATATATACCTGGGAAGATAAATAATGTTGAACTAGAAATGAATCGACTTAAAATAAAAATTCTTGGTTTGAGTGAAGTACGATGGCCGGGAGCTGCAATACATAAATCGAACATGGACACTATGTATATATTATTCGGGTACAGATAATAACCGGTTGATATCAAAATTCAATAGCCAATTAAACTGATACGTGAGCCACAGCTTGAGCAAATGTGAACAGCAAATGTACGAAGTACAGTTTGGTTTCCGCAGTGGTCTTGGAACCCGCAAAGAAATTTTTACTTTGAACATGATAACCCAACGCTGCAGTGATATGAATCGTAATGTATATGCCTGTTTCCTTGATTTTCGGAAAGCATTCGATTGCACAAATTACCACAAACTGACTGAAGTCCTCACGAAGGTTGGAATTGATAGTCGTGACATTCGCATAATAGCAAATCTGTGTTGGAACCAAACAGCAAGGGTGAGATCTAATTATCAGCTATCAGAGAGTATCTAGATTATGAAAGGCGTAAGACAGGGATGTGTGTTTTCTCCCTTATTATTCAGTAACTATTCCGAAGAAATATTCTCAGAGGGATTGAAAACTGCAAAAAGAGGAATAGCCATCAACGGTCGTATTATCAACAACATAAGATGTGCTGACGGTACGGTTCTTCTTGCCTGCAGTCAGCGGGAGCTACAAAGACTGATAGATGCAGTGGTCGCGGTTGGCGAAGCTTGGGGCTTATTCCTAAATGTAGCCAAAACTAAAGTAATGGTTTTTTCAAAAAAACACGTACCGACCACTTGCACAGTTAATGACTAAGTAATTAAACAAATATCACTTTTCAAATACCTGGAAACCCTAGTTTACGAAAGCTGTAAACCAGAATAAGAAGTGCGCTCAAGAGTCGAACAGGCACGAGCAACCTTCATACCAATGAAGAATTTCTTCACAACTACCGATTTGAGCCTCGATCTACACCTCTGAATGATACATAATTTATATCTGTTCTTACGAATGGATGTGAGGCATGGTCCTTCAGCAAAGCATTGGAAGCCGAATTGGATTCCTTTGAAATCTTCCTGTACAGGAGAATGCTAAGGACACATTGAACACAAAAAGTAACCAATGCAGAGGTCTTGCGGCAAATTGGCAGAAAAGAAAGGTGCTTCTGGTAACAATCAAGGAATGCAAGATGAGCTATCTGGGACACGTCATGAGAGGCAGGAAGTACGGACTATTGAAATTATTCCTTGAAGGAAAAATTTGTGGAAAGCGATCTCCAGGTAGGAGACGGAACTCATGGATGGGAGATCCGCGTCGTTAGCTGCAATGCCCCTCCGAAGAGATTTTTAGAGCAGCGACGTCTAAATCTTGCATCATGTGGATCTCTAATCTTCGTTCGGAGACGGCGTAAGAAGAAGAAAAGAAGAAGATTATAATTAGTTATATAATTGCAGGATCTGTACTGACTTGTACAAATTGTTTCAAATGGTCAAAGAAAATGTGTTTTAAAATTGAGCTCTCGAATTAGTATCGAAAAATCAACAAATCTTTGTTAACATTATTATTTTTTTCTATTTCCCCGATGATCTATCAGTTAAAGCAATAACAGTCGTAATAAGTCAATGGTAAAGTATTCTTTTAATCAACAAAACTACCGGTCATCAATCCGATTTTATGAAAAATATCAACTTTTTTTATTCCATAAAACAATAAATTTTCGTATTATCGGAATAAAAAATATATAATTATATGATTTGGTCCCAGATAGAATTCGGATTTCGTATTAACTGTATGATATTAAGCGTTTTTTTCTGGATTAATATATGTGTGTATATATTATATATATATATATATATATATATATATATATATATATATATTTACATGCACGGTTAGTTTCATACACGAATATACAGATATTTTATGCATATGTCTATTATACGAGTGTATAATAAATAACAGTATAATTAATAAAATATTCTTGTTAATGTTTATAGACGTTAATAGTTCTGTTCCGTAATTAATCACTCAGTTCAACGACAGTTAAAGGCTTGCCAAATATATCAGACGTCTTTACATTCCATTAATCTGTTTATTTTGGCAACATCGACATTCATTATCAGTGGTTCTCGTGTCGGTGAGTCTATTTTTATGATTAGTTAGTAATTAATTGTACGCGCGGAAAGACATATAATGGATGATGTGAACGAGATAAATTCGTTTGTGCAAATCTATTTAAATAACCGGTTGAATTCAAATAGTTTTGCGAATAATTATAAAATATCGTTGATAAACAAATTTAACAGAGGTGTTGTAGCGACTGCTGATTTCAAAGTCGGTGACATTGTATGTATCGATGTACCACTTGTTGCAGGTCCGCGAGCTACTGAAATTAGTTGTACAGTTTGTGTTGGTTGTCATAGAATTGTAGCGAATTTAAAAGCATGTTCGAAAGGTTGCCGGTTACCCGTGTGTTCATCGGTTTGCGAAAATAGCACAATGCATCAGTTCGAGTGTAACTTTTTACGCGAAAATGCGATTGTTGATATTTCGAACGAACCATCGTCGACCGATTGGTCTGTCGAACTTTTGAAAGCAGTTGTACCAATTCGATGTTTAATTATGGACGAATTACAGAACAAAATTGTGAATAACTTACATCGGATTAAAGGATCAAATCATTCGTTCGAAGTATGAGTTCATAATACTGAAGTATTTATTTTTTTAATTTTCTTTAATTCTTTAGGTATCACGTATCTTCTCCTCAAATTCTGAGAAAAAAATGAATTCGACAATGTTTAATTACCAAGCTTTTCTTTACACTGGAATGGGGTTTGCTCTCGCGTATTAAAGGCAGCATATTCATATATCTGCAGCGAACATTAGTTTGAAGCACGAGAGGTAGTTACATTTCATATATGACTGTTTCAAGTTGTAATAAATTTTGAAATTTTTTATTTAGGATTTTTTAAAATTTCCGCCAAGAAATAAAGACAGAAGCAAAAAGTAATTCATTGTGCTCCCGATTGTAATTTTCGTTTGGGTAAATTCGAAACAAATGCGAGACAGTTCATTTCGAATGAAGAGTTCTTACTATCCTGTATTGTTGCACTCCATAGACCCGGTAGAATTAAATACTCAAACTCTGGTCATTTTATCTGTTTGTTTCACTTTGTTTTGTCAAAAATAACGAATAAAATCCTTCAGATCTGCAATATTTTATTATTATTATTATTATTTTTTTTTTACTATAAACGCGTTCGTGTATGTATGTACACAGGATCAAGTTGAAAGATTATTTAATTTATGCGTTTTATTAACAATTTCCAATTTGTTTTGGTTTTTTTTCGGCCGCAACCTTCTAGGTGGATTTATTGAAAAAACACCTTAAAATGGATTTAAGTAAATCGGACGAGGATTTCATGCGCCTATGTTGTACAGCAATGGATGGCAGCGCGTACGAAGTATCATTCCAAGACGATATCGGCATCAAGACGAATCTCAGAGCTTTATATCCAGTGGGCTCATTTATAAATCATAGTTGCATGCCGAATACTTCTCACATCTTCGATCGATATTATAAAATGACAGTTCGAGCGACTGTGCCGATTAAAGCGGGCGATCAGATTACAACTTCTTATTGCTGGCTTTTTCTAGCCACTCTAACTAGAAGACATTTTTTGGCTCGCAGCAAACATTTTCTGTGCAATTGCAACCGATGTCAGGATCCAACGGTGAGTTAACTTTCTTCAGGTTCGATTTCTTTTGTAAACATATGTTTCGGTTAATCGAAGGCTAGGGAAATAGTCACCGTGGAAGAATTCTCAATTGTAAAATTTATAAATAAACTATCGATGTCGGTAGCACAGCTAGACATTACTTGTGTGTGAGTGTGCGTGGAAAGGAGGATTTTATAATTTTTTCTAATAACTGTTAACAAAAATGAAAATTCTGAAAAATTTTGCGAAAGAAAACTACTTTTGTCCTCAGCGCATATTTTTTTAAATTTCGGCGAGAGAATGGGTCATTCTAAAACCCTCCCACGTCTAACTGCGAAAGTTCGCTATCATGTAGCGAATAATCGTTATTTCGTAATTTCCATTAGAATAACGGAATCTTACTAAACATCGTGAAGTTTATCTTTTAAATATTTCACGTACCTTTCTTTATTCATCGTCAAATACAGAAATACACCAAAAAAGTTTCAAAAAAATTTCAAAAAAGTAACTCCATAACAAAGAAGGCAAAAGAAGTACACCAAATAGCGTAAATTTAAAATAAATAAATCGCCTCTTATTAACAAATTAAGCATTAAATTACTGTAATAAATTAAACTTACTTTACGAACGTTTTCGGGCTACATCACCAGAGCTAACAACGCAGAGTGTAATCAAATAAAACGAAAAACACGCTGCCTTTTTTAGTTTTACTTAAGTACACTCCGTATTGTTAGCTGATGATACGCTAAAAACGGTTTCTAAAGTAAGTTATTTTAATTTATTAAAGTAGATACTAATCACGGAAAAATATTCGGCTAATTCGGATGATAACGATTAACACAGTCTGGCCGTATGAAGAAGTAATATATATATATATATACATATATATATATATATATATATATATATATATATATATATATGTATATATATATATATATGTAGCGTTTTGCGTGATAATTTAAATTCCCGTCTTCAGATAAATAATATTTAATGAAAAATACGTTGTAATGAATTTCGGATTGTTTACAAATTCAAAAATATTCTCAATCGTTCAAAAAGATGGAATATGATGAGAAAAATAGTGCGAAGCAAACATTAAAACCACTTTTTGGCAAATCGTTCGATTGTCTGACTTGAAATCTTTCTTCAGTTTTAAGAAGAAAAATAACTTAAAAACCGTGAAAAGTCTGAATGTAAATTATTGATAATACGACACGACGACTAGCTGTGAATTAATTCATCTCTCCGCATGGTTCGCTAATAATTGCTAGTAATGTCTCGCTGTTCGGAGTCTAGGATAGCTCCGTGTACCTGTACCATTGAGAGGCAACATGTAATTTTTCGCTCGAGTGAGTTCCAATTTTTGAGAAAATCCGACAAATAAGGCGGCGAAAGCAACTGAATTATGGTTGTTCAACCAGATTTTCAAATAATAAAACTGGGCCTACCGATTAGATTTCATGGTAGAAGTAATTCAGAGGCATTGTGATTGAAGGAGTAAGGAAATTTTAGATTTACCGAGTGCATGACTATTAACGATCATTCATTAACAATGAGCACATCTGAAACAGTTCAAAATGCCTTCATTTTTCATTCTTAACCGAAAGTATGGACTAGTGTAATTTTGCTTTTAGGACTGATAGAAAAAAAGAAAAAAAAGCCATAAAATGGCGCTAATCTGTCGTCGTCGGCTTGCGTTTCCGTAATTGAAAAAAAAAATTATTGTATTTTTAAACAATAAAAAACTCGTAAAGACTATAATCTCATATTTTTTAAAACTGTATGTTTTACAATCAACGAATGATAAAACGAATGATAAAACGAATGATAAAACGAATTTTGTTAGCACTGACGAGTGTAATTCAGTATAAAATTCGAAAAATAATCGAAAAAGCGACATAATTATTTCGAAAAGCATAAAATCGCGCTTTTTATATTTTGTGTTAAGAAATGTAGGCGCCTCCTGAATAAGTTTCTTCGAAATTGTGACTGTCCAGAAAAAATGAAAAACTTCTTGGAATGTTCTAAATGAATTAAACACCGCGCGAAGTTTGTAATGAAATCAAAGTAAAGATTATTTATTTTTATTATATAAAAATAAAAATAAGAAGAAGAACAATACCGATAATGTTTATTTTGCGTAATTTCTGATTGGGATGCAATATCGCGCGAAAAAATAAAATAAAATGAACAGAAAACGTATCATTTTTTAGTATCTCATTCTCTCAAGGATACCACTACAATCTCGACTTCACTGCGGACGATAAATTTATAAGAGACGAAGGAATTTCCGTTATAGATTTACATATGTGTTGGTAAAATATTCTGCAAAACTCTTTACGCGATTTAATCTGTTATATTTATGAAAAAGGCGATAAACGGTGATTAATAATATACGAATGAAATATAATCAAAATTGTACGTACCACTGTTGCCGGCGAAGATCCAATGCGCCCGTTGAGTCGGTGAGATTGGTGTCTGCGTGATCAACGTTTTCGATAGACGCAAAAATTGGATTTTCGACATTAATCATGAAATTATCCGATATTTATGGGTCCATCATAACCGTTCTGACGAGAAATTCGACCGTAACCACTCGATGAACGGGAACTTTTCTGGTGAACGACCGATTTTTAACTTGACCGAAAGAAAACCAGCTAATCGCTGAAAAACTTCGATAGTTATTCCTTTTCTGCAACTCCTTTTCTTGGAATCAACCGCTGTCAGAGCTGGTCTATACTGTTAACCGACGGCCAACACGGTCAACAAACACGCTTACTTTTTTTATGTAATCTCATTTTTATTATTTATTTTTATTACTTAAAAATGTTTTTAACTCCTAATGTAATGGACGCATTACAATATTATATAAAAGTAAAGTAAGTCTCCTATATCTATGATATAAAGTATCGTGGATTGTGTAAGTAAGCTTTTCATAACGTACTTAAGGATCTAATGGATCTGATGAGAATACTGGGGCCAGTCCCTTTCTACTTTTGGATTATCCGCCCTTACTTTCCCAGATTTCTATGGTATAACAAATATTCGATTTTAGATTAGTTATATGTATACCTGAGAGTGACTTGGATCTGGAACGAGGCAACTTCCGAAATCCCATGATATCTCTAGCTTGGTAGGCAATTATTAGCCATTAGGCTCTCGCGCTAGGAAATTTAATTAAAACGACCGATTTCATTTTATCGGAGGTCCCCCTAATCGGTATCCGCGTTTTTTTTTACAATCGAATTTTGTCCTTCATTTTGATGAAAAAATCTGCAATGTCAAAAATATTCGTATTAACAATCAGATAATTCCGGTTAAAGAATCAGAAAAATATCTCGGAATCCATTTGGATAAACAACTAACGTGGAAAAGCCATATAATTCGAAAATAGAACGAATTGAATATAAAGTATAGGAATATGTTATGGCTCATAGGAAGCAAATCCGAACTATCACTGGATTGAATAAATTACTACTGTATAATCAAATTCTAAAACCTATATGGGCGTACGGAAGTCCACTTTGCGGCTCTGCTAAACAGAGTAGTAATATAACGATAATACAGCGTTTCCGAAGTAAAGCACTAAGAACAATTGCAGACGCCTCGTGATATATAAGCAATCTTACACTGCACATGTATTTGGCGGTTAAAGCTGTTAAAGAACAAATAAAAGAAATAGCTCGGGAATATGGCATTAAACTGGATCATCACAAAAATATCTTAGCCCTTGGTTTACTAGACAATTCGGCAGACATCGGACGATTGAAAAGGCCGACAGATTTATTATAAATGAACAGTGATAATTAAAAAATATTAAAATACAGGTGGCGGAAATCCTTGTCGCTGGATAAGGAGCTCCACAAATCATTCATACTGTGCTAATAAAATTGCTAGATAGCCCAAAGCTAGTTGCAAAATTGCAAAGAAAAAAAAAAATTGAGATGTTTTTTTGATTTATTGGTCGTTAGTTTATTTTTAACAAGTGTTTGTTAAAAAAATCGCTGTTAGAATACAAAAATGCGAATATGAGCAATATGTTTTTTATGAGTTTTAAGTACATTAAAAAAGTTCTATCTTTTCTTTTTTCCTTTTTTTTTTATTTTTGTTTAAAAATAAAATCTTTTTGTATATTTCTAAACCATTTCAATAATGGTAACATTAAACAATTTTTCAACTGCCGAAAGGTATTTCTGCTAGTTCGGATGATACGTTATAAATCAACATACCGATTCGGACAAATTAAAAATAAAAAACTCGTAGCAGTTTGAACTTATATCGAATTCTACATAATGCTTTCTTCACTACACTATTCGAGCAAAAGTAAAAATATACCTAGAAAGAATTCTTTATCGCGGATACTTCATTTTTTCCCGGGTTTTTTCAATTTCTTTAAAATTTCAAAAATTGACTTGAAAATTTCTTAATATTTCCGTCTTAGTATTTTATTTTCATTTTCACTTTCACCTTGACTGATATGATTTACTTACGTATAGGAATTCGGAACTAACTTGTCCGCACTGTACTGCCGCGAGTGCGTGCCGAATGAAGGTCTATTGCTTCCGGTAGAACCGTTAGATTTTCAGTCTGACTGGTGTTGTAGCGCTTGTAATGCAACTGTTCCGTCTTACAAAATAACCGTTTTGCAGAATGTACTTCGAAATAATTTAAATTCGATAGATATGGATAGTCCTTCCGAAATACAGCTGTTTCTGCACCGTCAAAATCGTGTAGCTCCGGCAAGCAATTATTTTCTCGTGCAAATGAAATTACGCCTACTGCATAGTTTGGGATATGCGAACGGTTATAAATGGAACGGTTAGTTGTTTTTAATACCAGCATTTTTTGCTTTTTTTAAAATTAGAATTACAATAGACGCATGCATATTATACTTGTTTATCGCTTAATCAAATAAACTCGGTCCTTCGAGTTTCACCACAGGGAAATCCCCAAAACCCCCCGATGCTAGTCTTCCGTAATTTTTACGGAAAAATCTGTTTCAGTTCATTACGTCATTCTTCACAAAATAAGATATCTTAAAAAGGTGAAAAACAACGTTGTATGTAGAATTTTCAATTACTTCTGCCATAAGAATGGCAGTCGTTAACATACATGTATATACCAGCGGCGAATCTTGATTAAAAAAATGTTGAACGATCACAACTACACACAAACAAAAACAAACTAAGAAGATTCCTTTTTAAAAATTTCCTAAAAAATTAAAATAAAAATTCGACTTAAATAAAGAAAATCGATACAAATATATTATAAATAATAAATAATTTTAAATTGTTTTATGTGAAATTCACTAAAAAAAAATAGGCTTGTATGTAGACAGGTTACAAATCTTTTTCAATTTGCTTTGGTGCTTTGTTTGCTGATTACAAGTACCGGAGGATTCGCCCCACTGATGGTATGTGCATACACCTATACTCAGTACTTTGGACCTCGCCTTGAGAAATCTCCGGATAATAATTCTTCTTTAATAGCTATAGAAAAGTAAATTCCAATTGACATTATGTCATCCTTAAAATGAATAATAATTTACGGTTTGTATAGTGAACGTTTTTCATGACAGATTGATATGTGTCTTATGATCGGTTCTAAATTTGCGTCATACTTTTTTTTCATACAGAAATATGAATCAGTATAGATTATATAGGTGACTAAGTAAATGATTAAATTGACTTAATTAATTCAAATAAGATGGTACAATAAACAAAATGATCCAGTGTAAATTAGTAAATTGCTTAGCAAAAAAAAAAAAAAAAAAAAAAAGTTACATAATAAATTATTTTGCAAATTTATAAATATAAAACGAATAAATACCTCGATAGCAAACAAAAATAAGTATAATAATGGTGGTCAAATAGTTTGTTGCCAGATCAAAAAAAAAAAAAGCATTAATCAATTTACTTTAATATTTTTTTCTTTCTTTGGGGAACTCGGCTAACAAAAAACATTGGCCCATGTTTTTTAATTTTTAGATCATTTAAATTTTAATTCTATTAGTTATTGAGCGAATGACGAGTGCGATCAGTGGAAATGTAAGAAGGTTCAGAACGTAAGTATCAATGAAATATTATGAAGTGTAGGAACATTGATTTGGAGTAAATTAGAGTATAGTACGGATTGTTAATTGAATAAAGAGAAACACATCGATTATCGAATACAAATCAGAATTAATATCATTCGATTGTAAAAACTTCAGCCAAAAGCTTGGCAAATACTTTGGCTTTTTCTTCATCGATTTTAGCCAAACGTTCTCCTGAGACTCTTAATGTTCTAAATGTCCTGAAACATCTTTCAGCTTTCAATAATGATCTATTACTATTATCGTACGGTGATTCATTTTCGATGTAATTATTATAAAATATTGATGATAAAAACAAATTAGAAAAGATACAACCGTGTTGAAGAGAGAAGTGTAAAACTGTGTCAAAAAGAAAAAGAAAACCGAAACAAAATCAAAGAGTAAAACTGTTTAACAAAAGAAAAAACGGATTATTAAAGAAAGTCGAAGAAAAAAACAGATAATATCCAGCCTTGGGCAAATATCAAATACGATGATAATAGTAGCAGAGAATGATTAAAAATTAATTAAAACAAAACAGATTTTTAACTTATGTCTAATCAGTTATGAAAACTTTAAAACGTTTTAAAATCACAGAATTATCAAGAAATGTAGTGAACAAATTGATGTATCTTAGTTTGTAAATGTATTAAATTTTGTGATGAAGAAGAAAAAAGAATGTTCATTTTTAACAAATTGAATTATATATTAACAGAATTTTCATAAATCAACCAATTTTACCGATTTTACAATGAAAAATATAAATTTAACCACTAGGTATACAAGTTTAACTATTAGAATAAAAATTCAACGGATTTTCTATGTAGTTTTCTTTTTTTTTTTTACTAATTTTCCATACAGAAATTAAAAAATATATTATACATACGTATGTGTATATGTGTATATTTATATAAATAAAAATTAAATGTTGTTCGTTAGTAAGTGTATCACTTGGGAACGACTGGGCCGATTTGGCTGTTTTTTTTTTTTTTTTAAAGTCCAAATAAAGTTTTTAGGAAAAGAAAAATTGAAAAAATTTCCCGGAAAATTAAAAATTTCAGAAAAAACAAAAAGTCCTTTTTTCTATGGCATTTTTATATAAACTTGTCTTGTCTTCATAATTCACGATTCGAACGAACTATTTTTTAGTTTTATTCGTTATGGTCCTGGAAAAGTTTTCAGAAAAAAAATCCGGGACGATTACATAGGGACGTTGGAAAATTCGGAAAACTGCAGTAATCATAATTTTTACTTAAACATCGATCATGAAATCGAAATCGAAGCGAAAATAAAACATTTTAAAATTCATTGTGATTTAAAATTTAATGGAAGAAAATAAATCATTTGATCGACATGAAATTCTGACTTAATTGAATTGTAACTTAAATTTTGGAACAAAATCGCATGATACCATTACATTCCAAGCACATCACACATTCCCAACATTTCAGCGGTGTACGGCTGATAGGATTTCTGTCGCATGTAAAATTTCCTATTAGCTCAAATTGAATATCCCTGACCATTCGCAAATTCACAAAACCATCACAAACGAATTTATTGAAATTTGTACGGGACAACGTCTGTCAGGTCAGCTAATATATACAAACATGTATAATGATGTTATATTATAGATTTTATATAGAATAGCTAAATAATCGTTGAGTTATTAATTACGTGGAAGCGTTAAATTACAAATGATTCTTCGTAATAATGTTTAATATTTTTAAAAACAATTAGTCACGTCATTTAGTAATACACCGTGTATTATTAACGCTTGATAGAAAAATAAATTTTATTAGAACATTTTAGAAATTAAAATCTCTCTATTAAGTATATAAAATATTTTTTTTACAATAAAATACATTCCTTTATAATTGTGTTTGTGTATACTTTCACCCAGATAGCGCTATAGTAAAGTAATTTATAATATTGTATGAAGTTTTACAATGAACACTTTTTTATTTCAACTTCTTATTACAATCCGGGAGATGGCGCGCAAGCGCACATCGGACGAAGCCCCCTAGTTACTGATAAATTATTAAAGAATACTGCAGAAAAAGTTTCAATACATAAAAATCTTAAACCTTCGCCACATATTTTACTTTGTTGTTTGAGAATTATACTTAAAGTGTGTTTTAATTATTATATTAGTAATATAGCCCCCTAAAAAAAGAAAACTGAATAGAAAAAATGAAGGAAGGATGCAGGGGTTGAAGAAAATGGATCTCCTCTAGTAGAAATATAAAGATCACTATATAAAGAAAAAAAATGAAAAGTTTATAAAATCAGTTAGTAACATGTGGAAGAAAAAGCTATTATATATATGCATAATTTATTTATTTACTTTTGAAGGAGAAATAAGGTGTAATTGCATTATATAGAATATTATCAAAACTTACCTGTATATATCTTTCAAAATTACATTTTCTTTTAAAAATACTTTAATAACGAGTAAAATTTAAAAATGTTTGTTTTATTTTTATAGAATTAAGTGAAGACGATCTGAAACTGAAGAAAAATATATGCATCGAAATTCTCAACATTTCTAAAAAATTACATTTAGGGCAGTGCCGCATTAGAGGTAAAATTTATTTCTTGTTTATAAATTATTAGTTAAGATGATTTATAGAGAAGTAAAAAAAAATTGTTGAATCAGCTTGACATATTCATAAATTATCCCCTTGGTTTGCGAAAACGATCAATAAAATTAATTGGAATTAAACATTATAATCTTATTGCAAGTATTAATTGTCATATGTAAAAGAACCTCATACTTATAAAAATGTTTTTTATTCTTTAAAAAGATAAAGGGTAATACAGTTTTAAAATGAGATGAAAAATTCCAAAATATATTTAACTTTTTCGTTTATGTAAAAATATTTTATTTCCGATTTCAAAAGTAATAGCTTTATTGACAAATAAGAATAGCGATACACAAAATCATTACATTTCCATCATTTTCGAAACGCTATTAGAAGGAAAAAAAGCAAAATATATCGACTGACAATGACAAGATTACTCTGTCCTATATCACCGGTACAGCGAGATAACACAGACTACATCTAAGGTATAGCTACGAATTTTTAATTTGACAAAAAACCATTCAGAAATGCATCATTTTAGAATGGTGCATTAGACGGTGCATCTCCATTGTTTCTTTAATTCAAAAGAGAATTTAATATAATGCTAATGTAAAATGCCTTTACATCGTCATTTTCAATGTTGTAAGAAGTAGTATAGTTATTTTCTATTCTAACAAAAAAATGGTTTTTGTTTAGTTATTTTATTTTATTTATTTATTTATTTTTGTACTTCTTTTTTAATGGAGAACTATGTCTCTTGATGTCGATGGCTTGCAATTTCCTTCTAACTTTTTTATTATTAGCTTTTAATGTTCGAGTTTTTTTGTTTTTTTTCGTTTAATCCCCTAAGATACAGCCTACTGTATATAATTGTTGCGGCTATCACGACATACTGAGCGGAGTTTGCGACTAAATTAACCATTCTATTTATTTTAAGAAAATTAATGATTGAGTTTATTGCTATTTGGGTGTTTAATAGCATATCAGATAGTGTTTATGCGCTAGGAGCATCCGTGTTGATATGAATACTGTACATTCTATTAATATATGCTGAAGGGTTGGGGTGAAACTTCCCGTACAGAAAGGGCACTGCGTTGGAAAAAATTACCCATTTAGAAGATGGTCGTGCGAGATTGTGGTATGACCTGTCCGCAGTCGGCTGATTACACTGAAGTCTCTGCGGGAAAAATTCATTAGCAGCCACCATGGCTTAGTTGTTGACTTTACTTGGAACAGAAAAGTCTGACTTGCGGTCCATTGTTCCTTTCATTCTCGTTTGCTTTTCGCTAAAAACAATTGTGCCATGGATAAAGGGGGAGGTGAAAATTTGTTCTGCACAGCTTGCAGTGCTAACTGTGCTATTAAATTCGTCTGTTCACACCCTGGTATTGTCGCGTGACTGAGGACCCCACATAAACGTCGCCTGGCTTTCAGACTTTTGTATATCAATAGTAATATGAAGAATTTAAGTAGTTATTATATGTCTTATTTTAGGGCTAGATAGAGCTTCTAGTGCTGCCAGAGAGTCTGTATTTATTAATGTCTTTTTATTAGGCTTACAAGAAGAAATATATATATTATGGCCCGTATGGGATGGTATACATTTCTGCGTCTAGTACTATGCAGCCATTATTGAGTCGGAAAGAATACGCTTTATTTGATACTATGAACGCGCATGCTGTTGGCGATGTAATTATGGTGGAGTTATTTCTAGCACGATCTACGTAGACTATAACGTGGTCGGTGTATTTATTTATTGTATTTTTAACTATTTCAATAATGTCAGGTGATCATCATCATCATCATGGTTGCGTCTCTTGAGACAAGAGATTGCATGCATTATTAAATTAATCTATCTCTGGCCCGAGTAATCGTCTCTCGTAGACTTTTACATGTTGAGTTTGCCGGAAGGTTCGTTGTCATTAATTCTAATCTCCTTCGTCCTTTTATCGGTTTTCCTTGTATCTTCCCTTGTACCGCCAGCATGAACAAGTCGTTTTCTCTAAATTTGTGAGCCAGATATTTCATTTTTCGATTTTTGATATCTTCGACTAGTTTCCGTTTTTCCTCTACTTTTGCTAACACTGCCGTATTTTTTATGTGTTCGGTCCATGATATTTTCAATAGCCTCCGATAGCACCACATCTCGAAAGCTGCTAATCTTTTTTCGCAGTCTGCATTCATGGTCCATGTTTCACAGGAATATTTTAGGACGGTCCATACATAGCAGCGCATTATTCTTTTCCGAAGGCTTAAACTCATATTTTGATTTCCAAGCACTCTGCTGATGTTGTTAAATGCCTTCTTCGCCATACCGATTCTTGTTCTTATTTCTTTCTGGTCTCTTCCGTCATTGTTTATTAATGCGCCTAGATATCTAAATTCTGCCACGTTTTCTATTTTTTGATTTTTGATTTTTATATTTACTTCGTTAACATCATTTCTAGAGATTTTCATTAGTTTTGTCTTTTCCGTATTAATCTTCATGCCGGATTTCAATCCTGCGTTGCTTATTTTATCTAACATATTTTGCATTTGAATTTTAGATTCGGCTATTATCACTTTGTCGTCTGCGTAACTTATTTCGTTTATCCTTCGGCCGTTTATTTTCAATCCCATTTTCTCAATTTTTGCTTCTTTCATCATTTCTTCTGCGTATATATTGAATAGCCTAGTTTGAAATTGTTTTTAAGTGATACGTCTGTTTTTATTATTGGAAACTCCCATGGGGGAACTAATGTGAGGTTTTGGTTTATAGGGTTTATTGGGCTTATACTATTTAAATTTAGTAAGTCGAGGACCTCGGAACAGGATCATTTGAGAAACTTGGTGTGCATGAGAAATTAATGACAGCCAAAGGAGTATGTGTTAAGGACAGAAGAGTATTACATCGTCTATAGTACTTTCTGTAGTATGACAACGGCGAGCACCCCAACAAATTGCACATGCTGAATGCAGAAGTGGTTCGGTGAGCTCTTAGTATCGAATGACGGGTAGAATTATGGATTACATTTAATAAATTTATTATGGAATGACATGCTTGGGAGTAAGCTGGGCACCCGTACATGATTTTAGATAAGATGATGGATTTATATACTGATAGAAAAAGCTTGGGGTGGATATTATATTTGGGATTTGATAAATATTTAATAATGCCGAGGGATTTTAAACACTTTTTCTTTAAACCTAATAAATGTGGACGCCAGGATAGTCTGCAATCGAACAATAATCCCAAGAATTTCACTGTAAATTAGGAGGGTATAGGATTATTATCTAGTGTGAGAGAAATAGCAGGCAAGGCACCACGTCGTCTATGGAATTTAGTATATATTGTTTTGGAAGGAGAGAAAACTAGACTATTGTTATTTGGCAAGGATTGTAATTTATTTATTGTTTTTTGGAGAATATTTTGGGCATTGGAAGGAAGGCTGGAAGATAAAGAAATGTTCAAATCGTCGATATAAATCCGGGCAGTAACAGAAGGCTTGATGCAATTTGCTATATCATTTATAAAGAATATAAACAAGGTTGCACTTAGAGCAGAGCCTTGTGGAATGTCATTCTCTAGCAGCATAGTTGTTGAATTGGTACTACCAATCTTAACTTGAAACTTTCTATCTGTTAGAAATTTTTTTATATAGCTGGCCATATTGTTTAAGACTAGCGTTACACTCGGAACATCGAAGTCTATAGTATTAGTTAGTCCATAATCGGTATTTCACTAGTTTTTAATAATAACGGTTCGGTTTGTCATACATCGAATTTATTTTTGTATGTGTAGTAGCGTGTGCGATTGTATATTAATTCCATTTCAATATTTTTCTGTCTTAGAGAAGGACGGGGGGAAAATCGGCACTCACCACTTATATATATATATATACGTATTTTACTTTATTAATATATGTGTATAAGTGAGTCCCGTATCATTAACAGGGTGTCGGAGATTGTGAAGTTAAGGTTCACAATGTACTAAACCCAGCGGCACTGTTGGGGGTAGGGAAGCTAGTTCCCATCTCGTAGCCACCTTTACTTTCCCAAGTTTCTCTGGTACCCAATTATTCCAAGCTGGATAAACCCGGGAGTGACTTGGATCCGGAATGAGATCAGTCTCGATATATATATATATATATATATTAATTACAACGTAATTCTTAGGCTACCCCCCATTTGAAAAAATGTCCCAATTTTATGTAACGCAGAATGTCCAAAAAAAATGTCCCAATTTTATGTAACGTTTGTTATATTTTATAGGATTTTTGTTATTGTTATTTAAAAAATGTCACAATTTTATGTAACGAAATATGTAACGAAAAATGTAATGAAACAATATCTTAATTTTATATAATGAAAGTTAAATGTTAGGATAGGATTTTTGTGATATGTTTTGTTTTTCTTTTTCTATTGATGCCAGTAAGAATTACGTTGTAAATTTTGATCATTTTATACAAAGTATAGAAGAGAAAGAGACAGAAATGAAAGCAAGAGTGGTCAAGGGGCACAGCCCCTTGCGAGGCGAAAATGGCCGAGTAATATATATATATATATATTGGGGGGGGGGGGGGGAGGAATTGTGAACGCATTAACTATGAAATGACAGTGGCAACAAAAATGATGATATTAGTAGCCAGTACATGGGCCTAGCAGTTTAAAAAGGTTTTCAAAAGTCTCCATTTTATGTGCAGATGTGATTTTGTCCGAAATTCAGGCTAAAATTTTGTAATCTTTTCTTTTTTTTTTTTTTTTTTTTTTGAGACAGAATTTTAAAACATTAAAAGGAGGAATAAAACATATGAAAAACTAAACGACTAATCATCTTACGAGAAGATAAAGCAGCAAAGAAAGCAGCCTTTATTACACCCTTACAATTAATTTTGGTTCCTTCAAAGGATTTTTAATAAAGTATTAAACAATCTGACAGTCATGAAGTCGCCGCGGGAGAAATTTAAATAGAAGCAACAAATTATAAATTATAAATCGCGAGAGCAAAAAAATGGTCCACATCAGTAGATCTATCTCTTAGGCAAGAAATGTTCTTCCATTATGTAAGGTGCGCACAGCTATAATAATCTGTTAAGCGAAACGCATTATGGTACGGACACATTGCTATCACGTCACGTGAGTTTGTTTCTTGGAGGAAATAATAAACTCATACGCGTGATAATGGTGTTCACACTGCTGTCACATTCTATCAATATTTCAGTATCATTAGACTGTGTTATTACTTAGTGGTGTATCTTTATTTCACTAATCCGTGTTACCGTTGCTAAACGATGCGCGATGTAAGAAGTAAACAAAGAATATATCACGTGATTAGGCTGTTGTCAAGTCTTGTGCGTTTACACATGATAACGAAAAATGTAGTACTCGAATTTTACATGGAGTTGTAATGTGTTGTGATTTGTCGTGTTCACACTGAAGTCACATCATGTACTTCGCGTTAGTTTTTATAGTGCCGTGATTACACGTTTTTGCCAGATCTGGAGCTACTACATATTTTTCCGGCGTCAGATGGCATTTTATTATTGTTGACGAGCGAATTAATTACCGAAAAGCGCGCCCAATCAGAACGTTGTATTTTTGATGTGTCAATGATATTTCTGTATCTTATCATTTCATTGTATTTTTCCGCGATTATTTACGTTATAAAAATATAAGATTTTTAAACTCACTACTAATTATAAGAATAGTGTGATGATAACCAAATAGTTAATTTGCGAAATAAGTGTACAGTGTACTGAATAAAAAGTATTTTGATCGTTGATAATGCAGACAGTAATATTTTGTTACAGTAAATTTCAGTGGCATAATTAAGTTACAGTAGCAGTTATGTATACGTTTACCGTACTTGTTTATACATATATACTTCTATTTCACTTAAAGTCAATCAATTAAAAAAGTTACATCAGATTAATCACGGAACTTTAGAGAAAACTATCGAAGATTATAGTTGTGACATAACTTCTTATGACTCCATGAATAGTATGTGCAATAAATGTAAAAATCCAACGCTTAATATTCAGTCAACTGATAATACAGATTCTGTGACCTTTTCTCAATGGAAGTCTGTTATTGAAGAAAAAACTGTAAAAGGCGAAAATAAGACATTCAAGATAACAAAGAAGGTTGCAGTTTCATCCAACGTCATTGCTCGAAAAAGAAAATGACCGAGAGTATTATTACTTTGATATTGATATTGATATTTACAAAAAATTTTAACTTTTGTTTCTTTTTGTTAATATTCTTTTGTTTAATTAATTTGCTAAGCTTATTTTTGTTAGAAGTTTAATATAAAGTTATAGAGCTTTATTATTTTATACATGTTTGGATGGTTTAATTATTACCATCAATATAAAGAAGTTTAATATGATTAATAATCATACTTGGCTGTGTCCATTGTTCAGTAAAAATACTGTTCAGAAGTGATTTAAGCTAATCACATTATTATTAAAAATAAATGTCTAATAAATAAATAAGTATAATATAAACATTTTCGCTTATTGAACTCATAAACCTAAATTTTATATATATATATCATTCAGGGAACTCCTAAATCATTCTATGAACACATCATCATTTCTGAGAACATCTCTTAAATCACATATAATACACTATTATTTTTGATATTTAAGAGTGGTATTAAAAAAAGGCAGACTTCACATACCTACAGCTAATTAATATACATGTAAGTCGGCGATATTGTCTAATTTAGATAATTTAGTACAAAGAAATTGAATTTTAGCTTCAGTCGTGGTGATATTTTACTTCTAAACGATTTTGTATAATTTTACCATGGAGCTTTTTAATTTTTTATGATTAACTACATGCTTCTGCTATTGTAAAGGCTTAAAAATAAAGACATCATTTATATTCTAATATTATTATAATCCTTACAAAATCGTTCCCGGAAATGTTCCACGACAGCTCACTTTAAAAACAAAATTACATAAAAAGTAATTAATGCTATACTTTGCCATCGTAAATATCGTTTAAACACAAGTTTAGTGATCATTTAAGCTAATCATCAAAGTTATAGCTTCTAGGTATATTCATCATAAAAATGAATTTGGAATTTGCCACCTTGGTGATTTTGACCCTTTTACATTTTAATATTACTTAATATACACATATTTTATTTACATACGTTAAAAATTAAAAAAAAAAAAACTACTTTTGTAAGTGACCTATTTGAACAGCATCTAGTTGCCAGGTTACACTACCAGTATCAGAAGTAAAATAGTCCTTAAAGTTTTCTCGAATCTGAAAAGCTGTACGAGAACTATTTCTTCTAATTGCATTTACACGCAATAAACCCGATTCAGGAGGAATCGACTCATTATTTAGTTCAAACATATTGTCTGTACGTAATATGTTGTGTAAACAACATGCCGCAAGGACAATTTTGTCTACAAATTCGAGCTGCAATTCTAGCCGATTCCTAAAACATCGCCAGCATGCGACCAATGTTCCAAATGCATTTTCTACTACACGCCTGGCCCTGGACAATCTGTAATTAAATATTTTATTATCCTCATCATGTAATTTATTTTTGGGATATGGCCGAAGAAGATAATTGGTTAGTGGAAATGCTTCATCTCCTACTAAAATGTATGGCTGTGGCTCGCCATTTTCTATTAGTGGCGTTGGTGATGGTAAATTAAATTTGTTATTTTGAAATTTTTTGCCCATCTGAGATTTGAAAAAAAATCCACTATCACTGTTTCTATGGAAAGAGCCGACATCGACAGAAACAAATTTGTAATTGGCATCAACTAATGCCAGAAGTACAATAGAATGACTTCCTTTATAATTAAAAAATGTCGATCCAGCATTATTGGGGCTCTGAAGATTTATGTTTCCCATCAATGGCAGCTATACAATTGGGAAAATTCCATATATTTTTAAACTGCTCGGCATTGTTCTTCCATGTTTCCTCTGCGGGGGGTGGCATTGCAACCTCTCTCAATGTATTCCATATGACATCACAAGTTTCTTTTATAATTTTACTAACAGTACTGAATCCTAATCTATAATTGAATCCAATACTCCGGAAAGAATTTCCTGTTGCTAAAAATCTGAAATAATACAAAAATCATATTTATCTAATCATTCTTATTGTAATAATTTTGTTTTATTAACATTTCAAATATTAATAAGAATAATGAAGAACAGAAAAATAAATTATATTTTATATACAATTTACAACTCACGAAGCTAAGGAACGATGGGATAGACTAAGAAAATGTTTCAATAATGCAATAACTAGAATGGTTGTCAAAAAAAAAAAAAAAAAAAAAAAAAAAAATTGGAAATATGAAGAACATAACATTTCTTTTACCATATTTGAAAAATAGAAAGTGATGATCTGATTAATTCACGGTTAAATCACAAAAATTACATAAATTATCTGTTAACTACATAATTTGTTTGAGAAATTGAAAATTGTTTAAGTAAACAGGTCCGTTTTTTAATTTAGACATATAATAAAATAGAAAAATTCTTAAGTGTATGATAAAAATGACGTGCTTTTTTTTTTTTTTTAGAAAATAAGTTTTCTTTTAGAACATCATGATTGTAAAAAAGTAACTATATTTCAGAAATGAATCAATGTAGATTGCTTCATGCTGAAAAACCTTGGTTTTAAATTTTTTGTCCCTTTACATTCTAACATTTCAAATTCTGTATATTTTTGTTTTTATTCCAACTTTCAGGCAATAAGTCCCTATTTCAGTTTTCTCCATATTCATAATAATCCCAGAATAAAAATATAAATAATAATGAACATAAAGTATTAAAAACCTTAAACAGACGGCTAGCCTTTCTTCAGTAGATATAACTCTGCAAAATTGAGTATTCTGTTTTTTTAATTTGTTTTTTATTTTACTATGAAGACTATCAAATTGGTGCATTTCCATTCGGAAATACATTTTAAACCGTTCCGGGTCCTTCCTCAATTGTGGAATTAACCGGTGGAATTCCCCAAATTTTTCTCTTTTCCAATTAATGTCATGCACCCATTTCCTCTTTTTTACTGTTTCAGTCACTGCCAAAATACCTGTAACCATTTCTTCTTCCCAATCTGAGGAACTACTTGTATCCGTCATAATTATAATTTAAAAAAAAAACACACCAAACAAAACTAGTATCGCAAAGTTAATGAAAAAGCCGGTAATAACAGAACAAAAATGGCGGTAATAACATAATATAAAAAAGGCGGCAATAATGAAATATAGAAAAACTGTTGATAGCATGTGACAGCAGTGTGATCACAAGCATGACATCACATTCAATTAACAAAGGAAATAAATTGTTTACATACAGTTTATTTTTTATATTAATTGAATTCTCATGTGTCTATAATATTTAAGTTACAAATATATTAGTTGTACAATAATATGTATATAAATAAATATAAACTAAAAAATGACAGTTTTTCTAGAAAACAAGTTGGTTTATTATTTCTTATATAATGTAAAGTGAATAAACATAAAATATTTAAATTTAATTTTCATTAGATGGTGACAGAGACATCACCTCAATTAATAAAGAACAATCATTGTAACTGGTTGACGGCAAGGAACATTGTGAAATATTTTGGAACGTAGAAGGAAATGCATCGTTGTTAAATTGCTCCATTTCTGCAGATAGCACCATTTTACTTATTTCAAGTTTAATTCTTGATTGCTCACGTTTTGGAAGTTTTTTTGTAATTGCAGACATACTAAAGAAGAACATGTCCGTTTCATCTAAACTTTGTGGATGGCTATATTTATTTTCATACCTTTGCTTCCTAATTACATAATTATCCTTTAAAATATTAATCATTTCATCAATTCCTTTGCTTTTCATTCTTTTTCGTTTTCTAGTTTCACGTTCTTCATTTCGTCTGCTTTGCACCATCTTTTCATTTTCCTCATCTGATTCATGTTCTGAATGTAGTACAATATCATCCATATCAGATTCTCCTGCTGTAACTGTAGAATGCTCTAATTCATTTAAATTACTGATTGTTCTGTAAAGAAAATAGATATATCAATAATTAATCAAAATTAAATTACTTGCTTAAAAATTGGTTAAACTAAATTATTGTTTACAATACTCACTTTCTATTTTTTATATATGGTAAAAGAAATGCCATTTGTTCTTCATATTTCCAAATGTTTTTTTTTTTGAACAGCCATTCCAGTTCTTGTATTTTCACGTTGTCTACTTCTTGCATTGTTAAAACACCTTCTTAGTTTATCCCATCGTTCCTTGGCTTCATTTCCTAATAATTATTTATTAAAAGTAAGAAATATAAAGATAAAATAATAAACATTAAAAGGTTTTTGAACACTTAAAAAAATATATATCTAAAATAAAAGTTTTTATCAATAAGTTTTACATTTTAGTAGTTTTTAACATTATCAAAAATTAAATAATGATCACAATTTTACACTCTAAAAAAGTTTCATATCATTATAGCAGGTCCAATACTGTAATTTCAGTAAATAAATGCATAATAAACATTTCAAATAACAAAAAAAAAAACACTTGATTTTAATCAAGAACTTAGCAGATGCATTATAGATATTACAAATTTTTTAGTGATTGTACGAAAAGAAAATCACTGTATTTACAATATATAATCCATTTTTAAGGTTTATTCATTCAACTGCAAAGTATGTCATTTCATATAAGTATATACATTAAAAAGACAAAAAGTAAATTCAGTAATTTATTAATAAAATAGTGTGCATAATAGAAAATGTAATGTTTAACCAAATAATGAATTTTGCAAATATTACGCCATATACAAGTTAATACCTGTTGTTATTTCTAATTCATTTCCTATTTTCTGGCAAACTGTTTGCCATAAAACAGTATCACGATAATCGATTAATTGTTGATCATCGTATAAAATCGGATATTCTCTAACTTTTTCTATTAAACGTTCTTCCATTTTAAATAAATACTATTGTAGGTAAAAATGCAAATAAACTATTTCAAAACAATAACTACCTCAGGTGAAATTAAAAACGTACAAGCTCACGTCTCAAAATATCTGTGCATGAGATCAAGTAGAAAAGAAAAATTTGACGTGATTTACGTTTCGTGACTGCAATGTGATCACACAGCATTAAAACAACGTTCCAGATTTTATGTTAACATGTACTATCATGTGACGTGATAGCAATGTGTCCGCGCCTTTAACGTCACGAAATCAGGGCAACTCACGTTAACATTCAGTCCATCGCGTATCATCAAACACACAAATTTGAAATATATTTCATACCAAACCCGAATACCAATTAACGGGGAAAAATAAGTATTCTTTTATTATAAAAATTCGATAAAATCTATTCGTTGTGATCTTTTCAGGTTGTTATTTAAATAAATATTTATGTATCTGATAATTACGTTGTCCGTACTTCTTCGCAACCTTGGAATTATGAGAAAATGAATAAACAATGCTGAAGCAACAACGTTTGCAGTGCGCGATTATTCAACAATTGCCACGTCATTCTTAGCAACATTGTGTAATATTAATTCTTTTTTCTTTTTTTTAACGCACACAGCTGTCGTTTCCTGGTAAATCATAGTATTTCAAAGTGCTCCTTAATGATGCAATTAGAAAAAGATTAAAAGTTTAACTTTCCGTCTAATCTTGTAATAATGTTTTTTTTTTTTTTTTTTTTTTTTTTTTTTTCCAATGTGCACCTGTAATGTATTAACAATTAGCACATGTGCGGGAGCCTATTAACAGGAATTAATAAGTTATTCAGCAGTAGCTCCTTTGAGCAGTCAGCTGTGTGCTAAGTTGTTCAGGTTACTGATATACTGAGGATATCACGGCACAACCTCCTTCCTAGCCTTCTGCGCGGTCTGTCAGGTAGCGTTGTTGTGAACATTCTTCGAATTAACGGGTTTTCATGCATCTGTAACGCCTGATAAAAGTTTTGATAATTTTGTTGATAAATTTCTGCTACTGTTTTCACGTTCAAGTCATGATGTATTTGTTCATTGCTTACGTAATATGGAGCATTACACATTGACCTCAATGTTTTCGACTGGAATTGTTGAATACGTTTACAGTTAGTTTTTGCGGAAGTACCCCACAGTTCGATTCCGTATTTCCACTTTGAGGCCAGAATTGTATTATATATTAGGACTTTGTTTTCCAAAGATAAGTTAGATTTTCTTCCAATTAAGTAGTATAAGGCTCTTGTACATGCATCAAGGTTTTTACGTAAATGCAATATATGCGGTAGCCAAGTGAGCTTTCTGTCTAAGATTATGCCCAAGTATTTAATTGAATTTAACTGTGGAATTGGTTCAAGTTCATATAGAACTGGTGGACACACTCCTTTGCGTAGAGAGAAAGTTATACTGGCTGATTTTGTTGAATTAATTTTTATTTTCCACTTTGTGCACCATCTTCCTAATACCTTAAGGTGCTGTTGTATTAACTGGGCAGCAATTTCCGGTCTCCTATCCGCAGCCATAAGAAGCATGTCGTCCGCATATGTGAAGACTGATGAATACGCTGTTGTTGGAATATCCGCAGTGAAGATGGAGTACAATACTGGACCAAGCACACTGCCCTGTGGTACAGAGGCTAATATCGGGTACCAATCAGAGTATTCGGATTTGTGACGTATTCGGAAAGTCCTAGCTTCAAGGTATGAAGCTAAGAGAGTGAAAATTTTCGCTGGAAACGATTTTTTAATCTTGAATAGTAGTCCTTGATGCCAGACCTTATCGAAGGCCTGGCTCACGTCAAGGAAAACAGCTGCACAGTAACGACCAGTTTGAAAGCAAGAAGAAATCGCATCAACCACCCGATGACACTGGTGGATAGTGGAGTGACGCTTCCTAAATCCGAATTGATGAGTAGGAATTAATTTTGATTCTTGTATCGTTATCTGCATTCTCCGCAAAATAAGTGATTCTAAAATTTTTGCCATTGAGCACAGGAGACTTATGGGTCTATACGACGAAGCTTTATTAGCTGGTTTGTTAGGTTTCAGGACCATAATTACCACTGACCTCTTCCAAGCTTCAGGGAAGTAAGAAGTGCGAATTACAGCATTATACAGGTGAAGGATTTGAATAAGAACACTTCTGTTTAGGTGTTTTAGTATATCATTGGTTATATCATCACAGCCTGCAGCTTTGTTGGCTGGTAAACGCCGAATTTCTTGCTCTACTTCTGTAAGTGAAAATGCTTTAACTGGCGGAGAGGATTCAAGTGGAATTTTTAAGTATTGTTGAACTTGTTCCTCAAAATTTTTGTTTTGCATTTCTCCGTGCGGCTTGAAAACTCCGGATAAGTGCTCAGCAAAGAAACATGCTTTCTCGCGTTCACTTCTAACCCATTTCCCAGAGTCATTTTGCATAGGATAGTCTGAGTTATGTTCTTTCAGGATGCTTTTTGTTGCATTCCAAAGTGTATTGTCTTTTGTGCTTAGTTTTTTAAGATGTATTTGGAAAGATGCATTTTTGTATTCCATGATTTTAGTTTTCATATTGTTTCTTAGAAGATTGTATACTTTACGATTGCTTGGGTATCTGAAACGCTGCCACTTGGCTCGTGCTCTTCTAGTTGCAGCTATGAGCTCGCGAATTTCTGCTGGAAGACTGTGCACTTTACGTTTGTTGAAACTATTTGGAAAATTTGTGGAGTTTTCAGCACTTAGTTGTATGGATTCAGTTAAATATTCCACTCGGCTGTCAATATCTTGTTTTGTTCTAAGAGAAACGTTGGTTAAACAGTTGTTAAGGAGAGCATTAAGTAGATCCCAATTTGTTGTTTTATTCGTTAGCTGCTGCTTAGAATAGGTTTCTATAGGGATAGAATCTATTATTAGTTTAACAGGAGCGTGATCCGAGGATAAGTCCGCCGTGGATTTGCAAGAATGATAATATTTTTTTACACCTTTAGCAATATAGAAGTCAAGTATGTCTGGCAACCTGTTTGCGTGCGATGGCCAGTATGTGGGTTCATCCGAGGCTATAATATGTAGGCCTAAATTTTGAATGATTTTCCTGAAAATTTTACCTCTGGGGTTTGTTAGTCTTGATCCCCAGTAAGTATGTTTAGCGTTGAAGTCGCCTCCGCATATATAATTTCTTCCCATTTTTATTAGATGTTGAGCAACTTCATTCTCAGTTATTTTGTAGCCTGGGAGGCAGTACATTGCTGCGAGTGAAAAATCAAATCGAGAACTGTTTAACGTGATTGAGATAGTTTGAATTTGGGGAGAGGAGCTGGAGTAAGAAAGAAAGTGTTTTATTTCCTTTCTTATTAGAATAGCTGCTCCGCCGTGAGCCGTTTCATCCGGATGACTACAATTGTAAGTGATATAATCAGCTATAAAGAATCTATTATTTGGAGTTAAGTGCGTTTCCGTTATTAACGCTACGTCAATTCGTCCTTGTTTAAGAAAAATCTCCAATTCGGTTTTCTTTCCAAGTATTCCATTTGCATTCCATAACACTACTGAAAGAGATGACTGAGTAACGGTAGCAGGTGTATTCATTTCGCTTGTAATAGCTTTTCTATGACTTTAGTGAGGAGATTTATTAATGGAGATATTATTATTTTGAATTCATTTAAAAAGGATGATAAGGAGTCAGAGATATGCGCTTTCTCAGGACTTTGGTCCAGATTACGTTGTTGCTCTGGCATATGATTTCTTGCTACCTTTGAATAAGTCGGTCTTGTTACTTGGGTAGTGCTGTTTATTTGCGAATTTATTCTGTTTAATGGCGGAAAATTTGCCGCACTTATATTAATGGTCTTGTGTATTTTATTGAGTCCTCTTGTATATGGATTTAAGAATGTTAGTTCCTCCTTATAGGCAGGACACCCTCTGTAGTTCGCTGTATGTGGCCCTTGACACAAGGCACATTTTGGAAGAACGTCATAAGGCTTTGTGCATTTAGCTGACTCATGTTTTTCACCACACTTTACACATCTGTAAGGTAAATTACAGTACTGTTTCGTGTGTCCGTAGTTCTGGCATCTTGTACATTGTGGCGTTTGTTGAAATTTTTTTGGTTCTTCTATTGTTACCACAGAATGAAAAAGGTTGTTCAGTTTGAAAATTTCTTTGTTAGATGGTGATTGATGAAGATCGATAAAGAAGAGTGGAAGAGGGTTTCTTGTTTTCCTATGTAGAATGTTGGTTATTGATTTTACTGCGTGACCATGCTTTTCAAGTTCCGCTTTTATTTCCTCAGTTGGCGTGGAGTGATGCAAATGTCGGAGGACAACGCGGAAGCTCCTGTCTTGCGATAGCTGATAGGTAAAAAAGTTTACATTTTTTATTTTTAAAATATGTACAATATGTCTATAGCATTCTGGAGTGGCCGGTTTTATAGTAATTCCACCTTTTGTTGCTTTGCATTCGAACGGCTGATTTGGCTCAGAGAGCTTCAGTTCATTTATAAATTGCATATAATTTGTAATGTTTTTAACCAAGATTGGGGGAGGATTTATCGGGATCGCTTTTGTAACTTTTTGCTGCATATTCTCATCACATACTTTTTCTGGACTTATTGTTTCACAGCACATATCCTGATTTGAGTCAGTATCAGTAGGTTCCTCTGCGAGGTACTGAAAGCGATTATATTTGTAGAGTGTTGGCTTACTATTTTTATTAGCGTTTTTCTGATTAGTGTGATTTTTATTTTTTAAACATAAGGTGTTTTCATCTTTTAGGAGTTTATGTGTGTGATTTTCTTCTTCACTTGTGCCGCTAGAGTGTGCACGTTTATTTACAAGTTGATAATCATTATTTGCGGTGCGTAAAATGGTAAGCGGAGCGATCGGTTTAAACGCACGATTAATATCGGAAGTTGGATCGAACGCAGGCCGGTTTGTGGACGGCGAGTTAACAATTGTAACATTATTACCTGTGTGCCGCGGAGATAACGGTCGAATCGGAAGTTGATCGGAATGACTTGCGCTAGCAGGTTGTAATGGCTGACTTACCGAACAAGGACCGGACGGGTTTTGCGGGGGGGGGGGGGGTGCGGGGCAACATCGTTGGTTGACAAGCAACCAGCGCGTTATCACTTACAATGTGAACGAGATAAGAACGAACGCACTAATTCACAACTGTAAATGTTAAAAAGATATGCTAAAATCCGTAATAATGTTAATGGGATAAAAAAATTTACCAATAAAAACACGAATAGAATTATATTACATAAACCATCATCGACATGTTTCGTAGTTGCAACTTTTACTAAAACCAATTTCTCCCAAAGCATGTCAGTAATAGTTTAAAAATAATCTTTTAACGCTTTTCACCTTTATTCTTCTAAGAAAACGATATAATTGACCGGTGATTAAGTAATTGCAAATAAGAACTTCGTAGACAACATTTATGGAACTATATTATTTTCCTAACAGTAAAATTATAAAAAAAACAATTTGAACGCGCGAAAAAGCAAAGCAGGTTATGCAAACAACACAAGGGATAAATAAAAATATTAGTTCTTCTAAATAATAATAGTTTTATAGTATATTTATGTTGGCTGCAGAAGAACAATAGAAGATTAATATCATCAACAAAATAGTTTCTGGCATGCATGTTGCAAACGGACGCAAAGAATGTAAACTATTGAAATTTAAGGAAATCTTGAAGTGGCTAATCCATAATTTCTATAGATAACCGTGACAAAGGGTCTAATAGCGCGCTGAATCTACCATCACAGTGTTTTCTATCGGCACTTGGGAGAGGGGGAGATCGTTTTAGTGCCGAATAAAATAAATCCGCACCAACTTTCAGCTCTTAATCTTATTATTTTTAGTTTTTATTTTTTTCTAATAGTAAAAATGAAAATTAGCGAATAGAGTGGTTTTTTTCCGAATGCCAGGAACTAAAAAACGTGAAAATAAAATATTTTTACGATTCTCAAATGTAAATCCAACTTCTTATAAAACAAAACTAAAATATATTTTTTCTAACCGTACTAATTCAAACATGCAATTACCAAATTTTAACAGTAATCATCTTCCACACTTTTCTAGGTTCAGAAATTTCTTCAAATTTTTTGATTTGCGCAACACATTATGAAAAAAATTAAAAATTGATTTTTTCGGAAAACTGCCAATTTATATGAGTTTACTTAAAAGTTTTTTATGAGAAAATGTGTAAATGAATTGATAATTAATATTCGAAATCAATTTTAAACTAGGCTGTGGCGATGAGAAACAGCATTTGACAACAGTTTTGCCACAACCGTCACATCTATCAGCAGAGTTGGTTGCAGTATTCGTAGTTCACGTAGTTGCGAATATGAGGCATTCATATTCGCCGCTACAGATGCTGTGTATTCGTGCAAGGTATTCATGAACGACTAACATGAATACATTAATAAATATTTCTTCTTTTTTCATATTTCTTTTTGGCCACACGCGATGGCCTAATGGCTAGAGTGCTTGGCTTCCATTTCAGAAGTTTCAGGTTCGATCCCGGACGATGGCAGAATATGCGTGTTAGTTAGTATAATACAGCAGACCTAGGGGGAGCTGCATTTGTATATCGATAAATCAAACGGCTATAGTCAGTTTCAAATGTGGCCGCGCACGCTAGCGTCGCATAAAAATATTCAGCCGGCGAACAATTTAACGTGAATAGAGTTGTCTTGGTTCGCCTCTCAATAGATATATTTTCTGAAGTTGGTTGGTAGCACGGAAGCTAGATTACACTCCGGCTTACGTGCTTCTCAATTGCGCTCTTATCTTCTAATTATCCCATAAAGTAGAAGATACTCTCATACTCGTAATCGAGAAAGAATAGTAGACATATTTATTAATTTCTTTGACATCTTGGTGGTATAATGTACATTTATTGTTAAAAAATTCATTAAATATATCATTTTTTATTAATAAAATATTATTCGTACGTCTAAATACAAAATTTTCCAAAAAAGTCGATTTTTCATTTTTTTCACAATGTTGCACCAAATCGAAACATTTGAATAAATTTCCGAGTATAGCATAACTGTCAAAAATTTACTGGTATTTTTTAATTAGTGTTCGTAAGGTAATTGGGTCATGCTTTGTGTGTCCTATCGTAGCAAGTCAGTGTTATCAAATAGTTCGTCCGTTTAATTTCGGTTGATAAATAATTCTTCTTCATCTTATTTTACACACACGTACGCAGGCGTGGTATAGTTTGCCCTTTTTATCTTTCTTACTTCCTGCGTAATCTGTCTTTCCTCCCTATCTGACGGATGATCCAGATCGTCCACCTGACCCGTGAGGGGGGAACGCCCTGTTTCGTTCGGTAGCACAAGTTGGGCTGACGACGGTACACTTTTAATTTCGCCTCGAATAATGATAACTATCAGGACATTGAGATGAACAATGATAGCACTATTTCAATTAATTCGGGTAAGGCAAGTGAACGATAACGCCGTAGTGAATTCTTTCCCGCTTCATCTGACATAAGCAATTCGCACACGTCTACTAATAATTGAATCTGAGACAATAGCACTAATAACGAAAATAGTAAAAATAATAATAGCCGGTTTAATAACAATAACACCAGGTAAATAGCAATTATGAAAAGTCCAAGTGTAAAACGGTAAGGCGTATATTTCGTATCATAGCATGAGTAAAATTAACAAAATAATGTTTTATGTTAATTTCGTTTTAAAAAAATATGTTTTTTTAACACTGCTGTTATTTTTTATTCTGCTCCATAGCTATTTTATAATTATATAAAATCATCTTTTGTAATCATCCTGTTTTTTCTTCTCGTCTGTGACTTGGCCGTATTTTCACATTCATTTACTTTTGGAGTTCACTCACCAAAAGAACTCTGGCCTGAAATAATGAGAAAAATAAATCAAAAAGAGCAGTCAGTAATTATATGTGAAATTGATTAGAAATTAATGAATAGCCGCTAGGGAATATAAAAACGTAGTGAGTGTACTAAGATGAACAATCTTTGTTCATTATCGAAGTTTTTAATCATTAGTTAAATTAAATTTCCAATTCCGGGGAACAGCTTGCTTTTTACTGTCCGTTATTGTTTGTTTTCTTTTGTTTTAATAAGCACCAGCACGCCCCATTTAATAAGTTTTGTTCATTCAATTAATCAACAGCTGATGTTTGTTTCTGTTCATTAAAATTACTACACTTCTACATCGGTGTTATAATACTTTGAAGACTTTTATATCAATGAGGGCAAACATGATATCGCCATCATTTACCTCGCAGGCCCTCGGAAGTATAGCTGCTTTCGAAGAACACTCCATGCACACTCTGTTTTATTCAAACGATTTCATTTGCGCTCCATAGTGTTACGCGTATCATAGCTATTTGAAGAAATTTCTTTAACAGCGTATTAATCATGGTCGGGTGTACAGACCCATTCTCAACCTTGTTTTCACGAGTTTATTAAATCACTTTCTCTTATTCACGGCTAATATTTTAAATCCGCCAATTCAGTTTTTGATATAAATTTAGTCTCTACCAGTCAGTACAACATCTCTACAGTTTTGCTTCCGATTAATTATGCTTATTCCAGTTCTTACAAAATTATATATTATTTACGATGGAACCCGTTTCACGATAAATTGCGACCGGACTAACTGAAATTTACAAAACATATCTTCTTATGCGACATATCTTATTCCTGGGAATTTTCTTGCCATGCGACTTTAATAGTTTGAACTGGGCAATATTGCAAACAACTCGCATTTTCGAATTTCATTTCAGATTTTATCATCTTTAGCTGCTCCGAGCATGTACAAACTTTCAGTAATAACTTCAAGCCATTTAAAATATTCTCCTACGGTTTAACGAAGCATTTAGATTGTCATCACTTTTTAATTTTAACAACCGCTCTAAATATGAATATTTATGGAAGATTTTGTTTTGCAAAAAGTTTGAATGAAAAAAGAATTTTTTTGATAAATCTTCGCGAACTTCTTCTTCTCGTGCCACCCGATTCGGGTATTGCTTAATCGTTTTGTATGGATTGGATCATCTGCTGAAATTGATTACGATGTTTTGCTATTCTGACTAAATCTTCTATTCTCTTAATTCTGGCCCATTTTTTGATGTTATCTAGCCAAGAGGTATTTTTTCTTCTTTCTATCATGCCCATTATTATTGTCTGCAGTAACCTTTTTTTTTCCACCTCTCATGAAGTGTCCAAAAAATTTTATCTTCCTTCTTTTTACTATTGTCAAGTTCCCATTAGTTCCAATACTTTTTCATTTTTCAACTTCTTCGTCCATGGTATTTTCCGCATTCTTCTGTATTTCGAATGATGATATACGCTTTCTCATACTTTTCCTTTATGGTCCATGTCTCGCTTCCATACAGTAGCACTGACTACACGTAACATTGCAATATCTTATCACACTGCATCTTTCTTAATGGCTAAACTTTCAGTAACATTCTTTATTATTTCACTCAAAATCCTACTACACTCTGTCTTTATTTTACGCGGATTTCATTCTAAACATGTGTTAATCGATCCCACTCTGTTTATATTACTCGTATTTTATTACTTCGTGAGGCAAAAAACGATCGCCGAAATCTTCGGCTACATCTGTTAAATATATTTGACACTTCGCTCGATGGTGAGTTGTTATTAGTTTATTTCATTTTTTTTTTTTTCAACTAATGTCCCCGTCATCATTATTATTAAATAATTCTTAACTATTCACAATGCCGAAATCGAAAGGATTACAAAACACAGCGAAAGAGTACAAAAGGCAGCACAGTGATTGCAGCACGTCAAGTACTGAACCAACTGCCAAAAAAGCTACAAAAATAACGGAGTACCACTCGAAAGATGACGAACGGGACAAAGAGATCGAACAGTGTTCTGTTCAAGAGCTTAGGAGAGAGTTCACGGAAATTAAAAAATGCTTCGAATTCATTTCGGAAAAGTACGACGACCTCGTGCAAATTCACGGCTCTCTCGTAAATGAAGCGAAGGCGTTGAGGGAGCAAGTTAATGTCTTAACTGCTGAAACAAAAAAAAAAAAAAGATAGTGAAATCGCCGAACTGAAAACGACAGTAAATTAATTAGCCCAATATAGTAGGAGAGAGAATATTGAGCTACATGGAGTCTCCGAAAGACCAGGAGAAAATGTAGAGGAAATTGTCATTAAGGTGGCACAAAAATTAAACATTGAGGTAAAAAAAGAGGACATTCTGGCTTGTCACAGGGTGCCCAGCAAGAACTTAAAATTACCGAAGCCGATTATTGCTAAACCCGGTAGACGGATAGTTGACCTGTTCCTCGAGCATAAAAAGAGCGTCAAAATATTCGATAAAGAAATATCGGGTAATGAAGAAAGTGCCTTGCAGATATATATTAACGAAAATCTCACTAGATACTATAAACATTTATTATGGCAGACGAAAGAAAAGGCCAGAGCGCTTAATTATAGATTTGTTTGGACGAAACGAGGAAAGATTTTTGCAAGGAAAAATTAAGAGGATCGTATACTACGTATTCGGAACGAAGAAGATGTGAACAAATTATTGCAATTGTAGTTTCTCGTGTCGATTTTCGTTTATTTAAGTCGCCAGAATGAATTAATTACTAATTGTTCGTATGTGTGTGGCTCTGTATAAATGTGTGTTCGGGTACGTGAGTTACGCAAGCGGTAGGGCAGTGAGAGGAAACATGATAAAGTTTATAGCATGGATGGAAGCGTATGTGCCAGCGTTAAACAAATCAGAGTTTACTAAGAGAACGCTGTGGACAAGGGTTTATTTGTCGGGTTGTATGTTTAAGCAGCAGGTTCAGTATAGAGATACGAGAAAAGATAAGAGGGGAGGAGATATTGAGGCAGCATTACGTGATAAGAAGGAAGTGATGTTGTATTGCAAGATATCAGTCATGTTGTGTGTATGTAGGTTGATAGATCAAGTATACGAGAGTAGACAGTGCGGTACGAAGGGGTATGTGAGGTTGGCGCATGGTGATGCTATTATGTGCCGCAATACCGTCTGCGTAGACTTTTTTTATGTGCGTCAAAGGCAGATAATGTGCGCAGTGTGTGCGAAATTCGTGTGTGACGATATATATATTTTATTATTATTTTTTATGTTTTATTCCGTTCCGTACTGTTTAGTTTTAGGTTTTGCCGCGCGGAGGTGTTATGTTATGAATGTGGGCATACGGGTAGATGCGTAGGCGTGTGTGTATACTTGAATGTATGTCTATTATGTACTTACCTTAGGTGTATGGGAATTTATCAAGTATATGTATATAATTATAATCAAATTATTAGTTTGATAAGTGCGATGCGAATGGAAGGCATAATTGTGAATTTAATCCACATATAAATCCAGGCTTTGCAGTTTTACATCTATTCTTATTCGAAAAGTTGAACTTAAGTTAAATAGAAAAATGATTATGCAACCAAATGACATCTCTATTACAGTTCTGTCACAAAATTGAGTGTAACGAATACGAAACCATAAAAAAATGGAATGCAGACATAAGTAGAAATTTTAACGGGAAAGAGGAAAATAGTAAGAATATTATTAAAATAATCCATTTAAACATTCGAAGCATTAGATGCAATTGGGATGAGTTTTTAATACAAATTCATAAACAGGATGTTAGCGTAATAGTTCTTACCGAAATAAACATCAAAGAGCACGAGGCTGAATATTATAACATAGAGGGTTATGAGAAATGTGTAATTGAGAAACCACATAACCGTAATGGGGGAATAATGATATTGGCGTCAAAGGCTTTCAGCTTCAACGTGGTTCACGCGGGCAATTCTGCTGCTGATAGCATTACTGTAGAAATAAGCCTAACAAAAAATCAAAAAATTTACTTAATGGCAATTTATAGGTCACCGAGTAACAACGTTGGTCACTTTCTACGGGAACTCAAAGAGAGACTGAAAAGATTAGATCGGAATACAAAATTTATTGTCTGCGGAGATTTCAATATTAACACTGATTCAAGGAGTAAAATAAATGATCAATTTCTGAACATCTTATCAAGACACGGTGGAATGCTAATTAAAGGAACAACTAGAGAAGAGGTAAGAGCAGGTCGTATTACCAAATCTTGTATAGATAACATCTTCATTAGACATTCAACAGAGAAAGTAATGGCGGGTATTATAAAAACGAAAATTTCAGATCACTACATAGTTTGTGGTGCACTATGTATAGATAGAGACGAGAACTTGAAGACCGTTAGTACACGTGAAATCTATCCGAATGAGAACTTGTTAAAAGATAAAGTAAATGCTTTTCACTGGCAGGGCTTGCTTGCGAAAAGAGAAGTGGAAGAATTAGTATATAATTTAAAAGTAGTATTCAATAAACTTTATGACGATTGTAAATTTACTAGGCAGACAAGGAGGGAAAGGAGATACAATCCTATTGCAGCTTGGATGAATAGGAAAATATTAAATTTTATACATATTAGAGACCTATATTACAAAAGATGTAAAGGGAATAATTCAAATAGAAGATATAAAGAACTATATAAGAAATACAGGAAATAGTAAAGCAGGAAATAAGACAAGAAAAAGAAAAATATTTCCAACAGGAATTACTAAAAGCGAATAATAACATTAAAAAAACCTGGAAGATAATAGATCAAGTAGTGTGTAAAAAAAGGTCTATAATTATAGATGAGGCAATAGGGAAGAATTTTGATGGGTATCGCAATGCGGCGCGTGAATTTCAAACATATTATATGGAGGCTATATGAAACATAATTGTGATATTAGACTCATTAGAATCGAGAACGTGAATACTACGGTTACGTCATTTTACATACCGAAAGCCACAAGTGAAGTGATAGAAAACATAATTAAGAAAATGAATAAGAATAAAGCCCAAGGACATGATGGTATACGGGTGAAAGATGTAATTGCACATGCAAAAAAGCTTGCTCCGCTGTTAACAAAAATTATTAATGAGTCTGTAAAAGAAGGTATATTCCCCAGGGAGTTAAAAGTAGGGATAATAAGACCAATATATAAAAATGGGGATAAAAAACTCTGTGAAAACTATAGACCAATTACGTTAATATCAGTTATTGCTAAAGTGGTTGAGCACTATGTAGGTAACTATCTTAAATTGTACCTAGAAGAGAACAACCTAATATATCATGACTAATATGGGTTTAGAAAGGGGAAATCAACTGTAACTCTGCTCAGAACTTTTACATCTGCGATAAATAAGGGATTAGCATCCGGCAAACAATTTTTGATAGTCTTTCTAGACCTTACTAAGGCTTTTGATTTAGTGGATAGGGAAATATTGATAGAAGACCTAAGCAAAATTGGTATAACAGGGAGATATTTTAATTGGTTTAGATGTTATTTACATGAAAGGGAATGTTTAGTGAAAATTGGTAATGAATATAGTGATATGGGGAAAACGAAATATGGAATAGGACAAGGAACTATATTAGCACCGTTACTGTTTTTAATTTACATCAACTCCATTCACAATTGTATTAGGAACGCCAAACTTTATGTATATGTTGATGACATTGCTCTGGTAATTGAACACCAAGACGTAGAAATAACAGAAAGGCTGCTTCAGGAGGACTTGAATATGGTTTGCAGATGGGTACACGATAAAAAATTATTAATAAATGCCACAAAAATCAAAAGTGATGTACGTAAGAACACCGAGTAGATTTAGAAAGTTCGTGCCTAAAATAGTTTTGCACAAGGTAGATTGCCTTCATGGATCGGAAGTATGCCATTGTGAGCCGTTAGAAACGGCTGATAATTTCAAATACCTGGGAATAACATTCGATAAGGCGTTAACTTGGAGAGTACACATAGATAATATTGCTAGGAAAATTAGGCAGACTATGCCGGCGTTATACAAATTAAAACAGGTTATGAATTACAAAACTACGAGACTGTATTTTGACACTCATTAATAATGACTAGGATTAGATACGGACTCGAAATTTGGGGGGAGGCAAAAAAAACGGAATTAAGGAAAATTAGTAGGATACAGAAAAGATGTTTAAAAATTTTGTTACCGAATTGGAGAAGTGCGAATCTTGTAACGAATTCTACTTGGTGGGACAATAATAAAGAAATGTCGCCAAAAATGTTTTTTTATTACAGTAAACTTTTAAAGTATAAAACAGAAAAAATAAGATTACCGACAAGGGAAATATGGGACTAGGAACTTTGACAATTTATGTTTTATAAGACCTAAAGGGATTAATAATAAAATTGATAATGTTAACGAGGAAGTTATGAGTCATTTACTAGGTAACTTACCAAAGGAATTAAGAGACGAATGTAATTTGAATATATGGAAAGACAAAATAAAAATATGGTTGATTGCGTGGTGCAAAGAATGAGAAATGGATAGTCATAGGAAAGGAATTAAGACGGGTAATTGATTGAAAGAGTAAATAATTATAAATGATGTAATGGAAAAAAAAAAAAAAAAAATGGCTTATGTGAAAATATTGTGGTACGATGTGCGATGGATATAATAAATGTTGTGAATTAAAATTAGACGTAGAATAGTAAAAATAGAAGTTAAGTTGAATTAAGTATTTAGACATAAGACGAATATGATGTATTAGATTTAAGATGTAGATGATGAATAAACGATATAATTATGTTGGGAACCCACAGACGGGCAATTGCCTTGTGGAACCCGCAAATTATTTAAAATAAAAAAATAAATAAATAAATAAAAAAAAAAAAAAGGCTAATTAGAACTGAAGATGGAAACTGAGATTAATTTGTTGAATTTTGACGAAGAAGGGAATGACAGCACCAACGTGACACTTTCGCCTGAAGAAAAGCATATTTCAACATTAAAATGCGTAAGAGAAAATAATTTTAATAATTGTCCGTAAAATATAAAATATTGTTGCCCGGTATTCTCCGGCTAAATAAGCAGCATGAGGTACAAACGGTGAGGTTTATTAGATTTAAGATGTAGATGATGAATAAACGATATAATTATGTTGGGAACCCACAGACGGGCAATTGCCTTGTGGGACCCGCAAATTATTTTAAAAAAAATGGATACGACTTTTCTCATGATTATTCTAAAACCGTCAGTAGCTTTATATCCCTTCATCGCGAAAACACGAATACAATTTGCATTTTTGAGACTTTCGAGAATGATGAAATATTTTTATTGACCGGCCTGCTCTGTATACGTAAGTAACAGTAGAAAAACTTACAACTAATAAACAAATCGGTTAATATCAAACGGTGTTAACTATACGGGGTCATTCGTATAACTTTACCATTCCAGAAAATCTGAAACTCGTGCCAAAAGATATGATACAGAACTAGTCTGTGCACTTTATCACAAAAAATCAGTTTGCAAATTACAGGACTTGCTGGGAACATAAACGTTTATTACAAGAACGGTATCAACAAATACGTAAGCGATCGTTAGATAAAACAAATCCGGTCAAATTAAAAATCCACGGTGGAATCAATAAAAGAAATATCCGAATTTCAAGTATGAGATAATTCTGATTATAATACGAGCTTAATTCTAACTTTGAATGATAATTCTATACAAAAAACTATTCAGCTCTTTGGCGTATTATCGAATGATTTCAAGTTGTTACTTCGCACTTTACTATATTAAATAAGTTACTAGATAAACTCACGTTTTGACTGCTGTAATTACCTAATAATAATCTGGCGATCGTGTTTTGAAATTGCAACAGTTTGAACGATTAATAACTGTATTTCAATAGCGCTGTTTTTTACAATACCAGTTTTCGTACAAAGGTGCCAAGCCAAACACAGCCGTTAGGCTTGATCTTGACCTAGAACCTCCTTACAATAAAACTTAAGTAAGAAATTTTAATTTTTTTTTTTTTTTTTTTCATATATCGGGGTTTGAGAAACTTAATGCTACATAATCTGGTGGGTTATGCACTGTATACTTATTTAATAGACAATAATATTTTTATTTTATTTTATTTTTTTTTTTCTGAAATTATTCTTATATGACAGTAGAAAAGACATTTTACTATTATGTGAACCACCCTCGTAGTATCAACGTCCAGTTTTAAGATTAAGGGCTACACCGGTAGCTATATTTCATATCCGGATGGCAAGTCTGACGAGGATGTCGCAATCTTAATACGTAATAAAAATTACTATCACGACTACTTCGAAACTGCCTATACTTATCAAACTTACCGTATCAGTTATGTATGATCATTTTCCTGAGAAGAGATTGCACAATAGCTACTTAGACTAGGCGAAAGACTGACGACAGGAAATGATATTAACACTAAAAGCTCAAAGTGGAACCGCTTTAAAAGTAATTTTATTAGTGAAAATACAATTACAAAAAATAAATTAACGCCAAATGATCCTGCCTACCGGCCATCGCATAACAACCGAAACCTTGAAGTACTGGACTTGTTTATAAGCAGAAACATCTTGTTCTTAATTTTTTTTTACTTATTCGCGAATAATGGAAACGCTTACATTTCATTTTTAATCGTTAAAAAATTTCTATACGTAATTCGTAATTCGAATGCGACAGAATTTTAGATAATCAGTGATGAGAACATAAGCGATAAAAAGTGGATACGCAAATAAAAATTTCGCTATCGATAAAAATGCGTGTAATGCGGCAACGTTTCAAATGAAAAAAAGTTTTTCTCCTTAAGAAGCTGCATGGTTCGAAAACAACGGTGATAATTTCGCGAAGCAAACAATTCCCCCTCGATAAAAATTTTTAAATCTGTTACATCGGAATGTATCCAAATTTAAGAACGGACAACACTATTATTCAAAATCAAATTTTCCCAAGACATTAATCAAAAATACGTGTTTTTGCACACCCCAAAATAATTAATTTTGAAAGTTGTTTACTGAAATATAGATTTTCTATTTCTTATTGCCTGCATTTTATCCAGCATTTTCTTTCTCAGTACGCTGTCACTGCTGTTACGCCTTTTGTACCGTCAATACTTGATCGTATTAATATTAACCAACTTGTCTCAGATTCTAATTCTTTACGGGCAGAGAGGTCTTTGGTTGACGAACTTGGGAAATTTACCGGAACTTCTTCTTCTTTCTTTACCATGTCCGCTCAGCAGACTTCAGCGCCAAACTGGTATGCATGTCCCGATCTCTGGCCATATCCGTTAGTTTTCTTATTCCAATAATTCCCGTACAGCATTTTATATTCAGTCTATGTTCGGTCTATTCCCGTTTCCCTTCTATTTTTCCCTAAAATATCAGCTCTAATAGTTCATATCTATTTCCCCTCGTGTATCCTAGATACATTATTTTGCGTTTTCTTACGATCGTTAGTAATTCACAGTCCGTCTGCAAGCGTATTACTTACAAATTGCCTATACACCCGCATTTCGAACGCTACAATTTTCTATGATGCAACTGCTGTGAGTGTCCATGTTTCCGGCCCATGTAGCGGAGTTTCCTAAATGTAACATCTAACTAGACGCAGTTTTCACATCGAATAACATAGTGTACACTCTTAAATTGTTGAAATGCTTTACGTGCTACATTTCCATCCTGCACCTGATCTCCGTATATCCGAGTTCCCCCTTTCGGTTAGCCAGCTTCCTAGATATTTCAGCGCAGAGAGACTTTGTGTCTTTCTCGTCTTCGTCACTTTGTCCGCGTTGTTGTCTTCCCTTCTAGATATTTTCATGTACTTTGTTCTTTTCACATTAATTTCAATTCCCATCATTTTCTAACACTTCTATGCACACACAAATTGATTTTTCGAGTTCTTTTCCAGAACTAGCTATGAAAGCATTATCGTCAGCAAATCTTACTTTATTTATCAGTACTCCATTGGTTCGTGCGCCTTTTTTGGATTCAGTCACGGCCCTGTTCAAATATCTGCTCCGAATAGGTATTGAATAGTATCGATGATAAAATGCATCGTTGTCTCACACCATACCCAATCTCTATGTACTTTCTTTCGTCTGTTCCTAGCCGCATCTTGTCTTTTTGGTGGCAATATAGATTTCTGATACATCTCAAGTCTTTTTCATATATTATTATTGTACTTTTAACCGAACTAATTTTTTGTTATTCTAGAGATTTTAGCGTCAACTGCAAAATAGCAGCAATAATTTTAGATAAAATCATTTTTCTTAAATTAAACGAGTGAAGAACGATTTAATGCCTTAACGATGACGTCTGTAAATATAAAAACTTAATACTCAGTGTTTAATGAAGAATTCGACAGAAAAGTCATTGAAAAAATTTCAGTTAAATTTTTATTTATTTAAAAAAAAAAAAAAATTGTGTTTTACTCGTTTTTATCTATTTTTGTATCATTTTTTTTCAATCCCTATAATCCATCTACATTTTTCTAGAAATAATAAATATTATTGAACGGCTCGTAATTTCAATTAATTTAAAAACACGGACAGAAAAAGAAAGTAAGTTTACACTGCGTTTCTTTATTTTCTAAATTGTAACATGATTTCCATCATCCACCAGTGGTGCTATTGGCTTGTAATCAAACTACGTGAAATGTATTCTCAACTTCACTAGTTTACTGCCTCCACTTGGATGCAGTAAATATGGATCAAATAAATTCAGATAATTTTATAAAGTGTCCCATTCGTAACATTCAAATATAAGTGAATATTTTTTTTTAACCGCAAATTAAAACAATGGTAATAATAGTTCAACTCTAATTATGAATTTTTGTATTCCACACTGGTGATATACAACCTATCTTTGGTGATCAGCTTTTATCATTTAATAAATATTTAAAAGAAAAAAGAATTAAATAAAAACGGGAAATCAAGTTCAATTCGAACAAAATTTAATTCAATCTTCTTCCAAAGAGAGTCAAAAAATCAAAGCGAAGTTATACTAATTCTATTTTACTTCAGATAACGAAATTTGAAAGCACAAATTCATTTTCTGTGTTATTAATTTTAAAAAATTAAAAAGCTTGTACATTTTCTCCCTTCACGGCTAAACGTTGGATCATAGATGAGTCTTGCGGATTCATATTTTACGCTGCGCAAATGAATTTATTACATCATCTTATGTAAAATTTTCTTTTGTTGCGCAATGTACGCAGTTATTGCATCAGCTTACCTCATAGGATAAGCCAATTTAATAGTTTATTACACCGTCTGTAGCGGGAGTTGCGAGCTGGCAGCTCGCGTGCAATACTCGCCAGTTCATTTTTCACGGCTCGAGACGGATTCATCGCTAATAGAAGATCTATTCAAAAAAATTCATTTTTTTATTTTATTGTTTTTGTTTCATAAGGGGTAGGAGTATTTTCAATTTTGATCTTTGTTATACAATTTAAATTTCACAATTAACAGATTACCGGGTGGCGAGTTGTGAATTTTAATAATGTTTTTTAGTTAATTTAAATTCCGCGCACATACACGTTGTTGAGAATTTTTTTTTTCAGTTTCTAGCGGCCAGAATAATTGAATGTCTTTAAATTATACACTTCCGGAGGGAACATTTTAGTTGTGATTTATAAGCCAAAATTCAAGCTTATATATTCGACAGTTTTAAGTTATTTTTCTTTTTTTTTTTCGTATTTCCAAACTACTGAAATTCTGAAAATCGGTGAATGCGCCAAAACTTTATTACAACGTAATGGTTATAAAGATCAAAAATGCCAGCATACCTTCCAGTAATTATTGTCATTTCTGGTGTTTCTTTTTTCTTTAGTATGTAAAATGTATTTCGCTGGTGTTAAATGTATTCGTAATACCGATATTTTACTTTATCCTAATAACATATAGTTCAATTGACACGACGTGAACGACTTAGACCTTGGGCGACAAGAAAAAACCCAAAATTCAGGGTAATATAAAAATGGCGGAAATGGAAATTAAGGTGATAGAGGGAATAAAATGATACATTATAGGAAAAATTTCAGTTGTAGTATTCTAGTGTAATACAGGGGTAGTTAAAGAAAAAAGAAAAACTCGCACATCATACATGAAGCGTTAAGTCCTGAGTAAAGGAGCAGAATAGCAACTGGGAAGACCTAAAGCGTGAGGATTGAAATAACTGTCAAGGGGAGAGCACGACCTCGGAAATTCACTTCGAGACAAAACTCTATACAATAATAGTACTCCCATATGGTGTTCACCCTTTGATAATAATAACGTCGAATGGCCAGTCAATTCGGAGAAACAAGCCTTTGTTATACTAACAAGTTTATTTATGCTCGGGTTCGAATTCTTTTTTTTTTTTTTAATTTGTTTAATTAATTATTTTTACAATTAAATAAATCTGTTAAGGTTTTTATCTCAGATTATGGTATCGGATATGTACGTTTCCTCTTTCTCTAACAATTGTTCCTTTTATCTGTCTGTTCAACCTAGTATTCCTATTAACCTATGGTTCTCTTTGTCTCCTTTACTTCGTCTTTCTGTTGTTGTCTCCGTTATTCGCTTACGTTCTTAAGCCATATCCTCCCGTTTTCGTTTTTCGTTTTTTTCCTCTCCATATTTTCCAAACGTAGAGCGTGTTTGCCATGCTGACCATGTGTTTATTAAGTGCTCATCTCTTTCTGCTCAGTGCTCTACTTTCTACCTCAGTTTGCTGCGACTTGGTCTTCTTACTCCTTATTGCGCCTCTTATGTCCTATCTTTTCCCTCTTCGCAGATTGTTCCTATTATTTGTTCCTTTTGCCTAACAACATTTGATATCGTAAAAAGATATAATTGACTCCTTCCTATTCTAATTGTTTCTAAGTAAAGGTCCCTCCGGTTGACGAGTCCAAAAAAAACAACAACAAAAAAACCAAAAAAAACAAACGTTAACAATTTAAATAAAAATTATTTTATTTTATTTAGAAAAACGGCTTATTAAATATTTTTTTTAAATAAAAAATAACGAATAATTATAATAATACTTATAAATATTTATTATAATAGGTAAAAAGTTTAAATTGTATTATTTAATTTTATTTCACATACATTTTCTATTACAAACAAGAACCCGAATGATAATTGTCATAAAAACATAAAACAATAAATTTTTTGACATCGAGCACACAATTAACAAAAGAGGAATTATTGCAAGAATAATGTTCTTCAAGAAGTTCAGTTGGAAAAAAACATCACTTATATTCAAGAAAATTTCTCTTTTGCATATCGTATATCAAAAATTGGCAATGAAAATTGATGATGACAAATTGATTGAATTTTAATACAGTGCTCTCGTAAATTTATTTCTTGGTATTGTTCGGCTAAATATGCTGAATTTTGTAAACGTTTAATTAGATTTTTTACCTGTTTATGATCATATTAAAATTTAGATTTTAATGATTGAAGTAATTGTAATTACTATTTATATGTATTATTATCGAAACTACTAGTTATTTTGTATTTTAAAAAAGAAAATAGTTACTATAATTAAATTATTATTTAATATGCTTTTTTTTCTAAACAAAATAAAGTCATTTTTATTTAAATTAGGTATTGATGTTTGTAAATAACAAATTTATTTAATTGTAAAAATGATTAATTAAACAAATGTAAAAAAAAAAAAATAGTCAAACATGAGATTCGAAACTGAGCATAAATAAACATATTAGTATAACAAAGGCTTTTTTCTCCGAGCTGACTGGCCATTCGACGCTATTATTATTAAAGGGTGAACACCATAAGGGAGTACTATTATTATGCAGAGTTTTGTCCCAAAATGAATTTCCAACGTCATGCCCTCCCGTTGTGAGATTAGCGGTGTAATAAAAACAGGAAAATTTAAAAACCTTCGAACTTAAAATAGAAAAGGGTAAAAAAGTGAAGTGACGAAGTTAGAAAATGCATTTAAAAAACATTCGTTAAACGCAAGTTTCAGGGTCATTCTGCCTAAAATTTTGTTGCTTTGGACACCGATGTGATCGAGGTTTGGAGAAAGTTAATTTCCAGGAAGCAAAACGCAAGAACAGAAATATTGGAATAAATATTTTTTTTTGTTTTTTTTTTTTTTGAAGCTCATTAGGATTTTTACCCGGAAACTTTTAAGAGAGAAAAATATCGATTATACTTTAATCCGATCAGCTATCGTTAATAAGGAGTAATCAGGAAAGAAGCACTACAAGCAGCAGAAGGCCCAAGCCTCAACAAACTAAAGTACACAGCATTCCAAAGAAAAAGATATACCCTTAATACGTGATAATCGCTTTAGGCAATCGTATAGTTTAAATGGAGAGGGCAATGTGGAAAGAATGCCAACGAAAAGTAAAAAGCCGATAAAGGCGGTAGGAAATGGCTCAAATACGATTGAATAATGTAGATAACAACAAAACGACGAAGAGAGAGAGACTACATTGGGCAGTCAGATAAAAAGAGCGATTGTTAGAAAAAGAGGAAGCATATATATATACATATACATTCGACCAAAATTTGAAATGAAAACTTTTACACAGTGGAAGCAGATTAGAGGATGGGATTTTTAAAAAAAAAAAATTGAGAGGAAGTAACAACCCAGAACATTGTAACGATTGGAGTCAGGAAGAAGTGAGTCGGGGCTTGTACATTAAAAAAGAATTCAGATAGTATTGGAAAGAAGAAAGCTCAAGCACATTTGTCTAGAAAACCGAATGAGATGTGAAAATCTCTTTTTAACTCGAAAGAAAGAGGTTTATTAGCATCTGTGCCAGGTTGAAGCTGAAGCCGAGTACTCTATAGTCATCGCTATGTACGCCGACAAATCTCACAACTGCATAAGTGAAGCAATAAATGTGAGATAAAAATAAAAGGAAAATACAATTCAGTTCAAAGTTAGAGCGAGTCATGTCAACTTGGGTCTACTGAAGAGAAAGAGGAATGAAATAAATATACTATTACCCGATAATAGTTATGACCATTCAGCAACGATACATTTAGTTAAGGAAAAAATGGAATAGGAAACAGTGAACATTAAATATAAGTCGTTAATCAACTGATTTAAAAGTTTCCTCTCATGCAGACGAAAAGAGATTAAGCAAGAAAGAAGAAAAGGAAATTTAGAAAAATAGTGAAGCGATAGAAGAAAACAGTAGGGAGAAAGTTGAGGTCCGGAACTGCTCACTTTCCTTCCCTTTTTTTTTTTACTTATTTTCGAGAGGAGAGATGAACACTAATAACTGTGCTAAACAATATACCCCCAGGAATGTAAAATTCTGGATACTGTGTGACGTGAAAAATGAAGATGTGCAGAGAAAGTGGAAGTGACCAATGGAAATTTAAATAAGACAGGGTCCGTACCCTGAAGGAAAATATTAGTAAAAAAAGAGAAAATCAAACTGATTAGCCGGGCAAGAGCCGAAAGATAAATGGTCTGGGTATTTTTTTGTGGAACAACTTTCAACGTGAACGATAAAAGCTTAATAATCCGATGAATACATTCAACTTTAAATAATATTATAGTTACTAGTGTTATTATTATTATTGTATTGCTTAGGTTATGAATTTTATAATATTTAAATAAAATTTGCTAGTAATGTATTATGCATATGAATCTTCAATTTTTCTGAATGCACACAGAAATTATTTAAATAAAATAATATTCAGTTTATTTTGCCCTTAGCAATATAACTGATATTTTATAAACTTAGACACAAATAGTCTTAGCACGTATCTCACCCACAAAGACCACACTTCAATATATATATATATATATATATATATACACACACGCACACACACGCATATACATATATATACATATATAACTCTATTCTTCGGATTTCGCCATGGGGAGGCCTCTTGAAAGCCGATGTTAGACTTTCATAATTCTTATGGAAGTGTTAATTTTAAATGGCTGTGCCATTCTTTGCCAAATGAAATAATTTCCTTATAAGTATAAAAATGTTAGTTCTTGTTTCTGAAGTTTCTTTCTACTCTCGACGTAAGAGTGTCATATCATTAATATTATATACCAACCTCTTAAAAACGTTAAAATCATTTCCGGTACTTGTAACCCTATTCTTGTCTCGAACAATTGCAATATTTCAATTGGTAATGAAATGTTATCTACCCGTCACCTTCTCAAATAATATCGTGATAACGAAATATTGAAATTTAAAATACAAGCTGAAATACATAGCTGATGTAATCCGAATTTTACTTTCGAAATTTTTATAATACTACTTGCTATTGGTGACTGAAAGTTAAAACAATGATTTTTATTTACTATTCTTTCTTTCGTTTTCGCTAAATATTATGAGAGGCCTCTCTTTTTAGCGCCATCGTTTCGGGAACGGCGGAAGGCGGATTTTATTTCGATCCTTTTGATTAATTAAACACTATCATTTGTGTTAACGAGAATAATGGTTTATCAAAATTATTCCCACGTCACTATGAAGCGCCTTACATACAAATATGTGTGTATGTATATATTCCCCAACTACGTTTTTTAATTATTTCATTCAATTATTGTTTTTTTTTTTAAATACTTTTCCTATTTTCGATTTTTTTTTAAAGTTAATTTGGATTTGCCTATTACGGACATTAAACTATCGAAAGTGGTAAAGTTCAATATTTTCAAAAATCGGATTCGAACCTAGCTCTACTTGAACAAAACTCGATACTTAATCAACTTCACGAACTTGGCCGGCTAACCTATTTTCATAAATATTGCAACGAATTTAATAAGAACAGCATTTCAAACGCATCACCTGTGCAGTCGAGAATTTTATTTAGTTCACTACGCTATGTTTGCAATTAGCTAATAATATTGTAAAAAACGTATGAGCAGAAAGTTATACAGGCAGTAGTTCTCGGTACATCTTGACTAATCTTTTCTTTCAAATACTTTTTTAAATTATTTTTAAATAAAGAACAGTCATTAAGGTTGTTCATTCTGTAAATGAGGTATATCTATAAATTAGAATTTCCTCCTATTTTCGTACATAATTTTATTATTTCTATTTTACTGCAAATGAATTTTATAAAGGGGTATGAGAATTAACGATAACAACTTTACTATATATTATATATGTGCAGTAAAACCGCGATTATCCGTGTGTGTTTTAACCGGTTGGCTGATTAACCGTACATCTCTTTAAAGTCGCGTGCTTCCTGCAAAAAAGGTTCCAAATTGTGACGGGAAAGAATTTGAACATGTTGATGATGAAAATATGAAAAAGTGGATAGAAAGCGATGAAATTGATCCTGGTTACCGTATTTTGTTAAATGAAATCAATGCGGATTCTGAATCGGAAAATGAAGAGTAAGTCGAAAGGCTGTAGCTGTGACTGCATTACTTTCAGCTATCGTTAAGTCAGAGGTGTATAGAAGGTAATGGTCCCAGTACACTTCCTTGCGGCGCACCAGCTTTTATTTCTCGTATTTCGGTATATATGTCTTCTTGTTTGACTCGAAAGTATCTATTTGATTTATATGATTTGATAATGTTAGTGAATTGGCAAGGCAACATTGTTTTAAGCTTCCAAATGAGCCCATCATGCCACGCTTTATCAAACGCTTGTGCAACATCTAAAAATATTGCGGAACATACCTTCTTTTCTTCAAGTGTTTTTTCTATTACATCGGTTACTCTATGTAACTGGTCGATAGTAGAATGTTTTTTCCTGAAACCAAATTAATGTTGTGGGATCAAATTGTTTGCTTCTATTATTGGTTACAGCCTTTTCAATAAAAATTTTGCAAACAATTTTGACATAGCGGGTAATAATGAAATTAGCCTGTAGGATGTCACTTCATATAGTGATTTCCCTGGTTTTGGTATCATTATTACCTCAGCTACCTTCCATAAATTGGGTACATATTTTAATTTGAATGTTGCGTTGATAATATTTGTTAACCTAACGATAACTTTCTTTGGTAGCTGCTTTAATACTTCACCCGTAATAAGGGTATATCCGGGTGCTTTTCTCGAATTAATATTATTCTTGATTTCAAGCGTAACTTCTACTGGTGTTGTTAGTTTTATTATTTCCTCTTTGTGTGTTTAACTTCACTGGAAGATTTCCCACGTTGTTCACTTTCTATTTTTGGCTTTATTTCACTAAACACTCAAAGTTTCATCACTTTGTTCCATATTAAGTTGAAAAATACCTTCTAAATACCGAACAAATTGTAATGCTTTTTGCTCACTACTTCTGGCCCATTTTCCATCTTTGTCATTTATAGGTGAATTCTGTATAATTGGTCTTTTAATCCTTCTAGTGGTTTTCCAAAGTGAATAGTTAGTTTCACTATCATTAGTTAATCCGCTTAGATACGTTTTAATAGTCTGATTCTTAATTTCTTTGATTTTTCGTTTTAATTGTTCACTTAATCTATTTAATTTATTTTTATCTCTTGGGTCTCTCGTCATATGCCATTTGTTTCTTTGCTTTCTTTTTCCAGCCAAAAGTTTTACTATCTATTTTGGGTATTCATTGCCGCTAATTAATTTCTTAATCACAGGAGTACATTCCCAAGCTGCATATTGTATGTCTTTAACAAATTTTTCTAGATCAATGTCCAACTCTTCCGGGCTTTGTAATGGATACTCTTAAATTAATTTTTTCCCCTAATTTAATTTTGAAACTTTCCCAGAAAGCTGGGTTGTTAGGTTTGTTCATTACCTTATTGCTTATTATTAATAAAACTGGATAATGGTCTGAACATAGATCTAATTCTTCCGCTGCATGAATATAGTTTGAAGAGCTACTTTTGACGAAATAAAAATCAATTAAGTGTGGGATTTTACTTGGATCTGTAGGCCAATATGTCGGTTTTCCTGTTGATGCCACTTCGCGACCATATTCATTAACTGCATTCAGTAGTTCTTCACCTTTACTTGTAGTTAGACGAGAACCCCAATAAGTATTTTTAGCATTAAAGTCACCGTCAATGATAAGCCTACTTCTAATTCGATTAAACAGTTCAATATATTGTTCCTTTTTAATCGTATGTTTCGGTGGACTATATATCGATGCTATCTTAATTTGGTACTTCATAATTTGTTTGCTAATTATTGTACTTTATATTTTATCTGTTTGGTATTTAATTTCTTCATAATGCTCGATCGTTTCTTTTATAATGACTGCGCTGTCACCTTTTGCTGAATTTTCAGGATGTGGAGTGTGGTACACTTTATATCCTAAAAATTTAATGTAAGATTGTTTTATAAAATGCGTTTCAGAGATAAGGCGAATATCTATATTTTCTTTGTGTAGCACTATTTGCAATTCATGTTGATGTTGCAATAGCCCATTAGCGTTCCATGTAAGAATTTTTAATTCCCTTTTCATGTTTTCCTTTTTAATTCTGGGTGCAGCTCCCTTAACGCTAATTTCTATTTTCTTTAACCTCTCCTCAAATAAACTATTAATGGATAGATTTCTACCCTGCATCTCAATATATACGAAATTTTAAATATTTCATCAACATTTTCTTGAGGATCAAATGCTAACATAAACATACTTAATGGCTGTTTGGTTCTCCATTTTAACTTATTTACCGCTTATATGATTTTATATCCTTGGCTTTTTAAATCAGCCACAATGCTTTCCCCTGTGCATGTATAATGCAGGTTCTTAGCCATAATTCTAATTGGTCTATCCTGTTTGTTTTCATAAGAGTGTCATAACTATTCTTTTTCCTCGAGAAATTTCGTCAAACTTCTATATATGTCACTATCTGGTGTATTAAATTTAATGCTTTCATTACCTAATAATTTCACACTATATATTGGGCATTGGGTAGGTGACTTTTCAACAGTTTATGATATTCATCATAATCTTTGATCCCTTAAACAATAGTTGGAGGAGGGACAAACAATTTTTTCCCTTTCTTTTGCTGGTTTTAGTGTTAGTACTTTGTGTCTGAAGAGGAGAAAGTGTTTCTATTAGTTTTATTTTTAACTCTAATTCATTCAGTTCCTTTTGCCAAATCTCCTTCATCGGTATGATATGTTTGGTTCTCCTGACTAACCTGATCGGAATTATTTTTTAAATTTGAAACGTCATTTTGTAAGTTTTTAATAGCCCCTTGCAACTGACTTATTTGCATATTCAACTTTTTATTCTCATTAACAGAATTTTTTCAAGCCGTGTATATAGTTTGTTCATTTTGCGATCTTTTAAAATTCTCTTGGAACAGAGAAACCTCAGTTTTAATATTAGTTCGTTGATGTAATGTAATCTGTTTATTATCAGTAGAACTGGTAATAAATAAAAGCGGTACGAATCGATTATAGATAACAATATAGCAAATGACAAAGGTAACTTGCCAAAATGTTGTCTGTATCTGAGATAAGAGCTGAAGTTCCAAATAAACGAATTCGACAATATAACGCAAACACGTCGTCTAGCTTAACGCTATCACGCAATTCTTATCACAACCGAAAAAGTCGGCGAATTTGTGGAATTTTTTAAAAATTTTTTCTTAAAACTTGATTTTCACATTTTTCAAAAATTTGAGCCCTTTAATTTAAAAATTTTTGGGGTCTCATACTTTTCCTATGTTAAGTGATTGATATACATCATTTAAAAAAAAAAAATCACCTTCAGCTACTATGTAAAGGGCTGTGGACTTCATTTTACCTCTTTAAGCGTGTATTTTTCCAAATTTTGGCCCCTAAATATTAAAATTCTTCGAATTTTATATTTTCCCCATATTCCAGAGATTTTAGTGTGCAGGTTAAAAAGAAAATCGAAATTGTAACTCATATAGATCCGGCTGAGGAATTTTTTTCTTGAAACTCTATTTTCACTTTCAAAATTTGGGCCCTTTAATTTTAAAATTTTGGGGGTCTCGTATTTTTTCTACATTCCAGCGAATGAAATACAGTATTTTAAAAAAATAGTGACCCTCCAGCTACCATGTAAAGAGCTGTGGACTTGTTTCCAAGGTTACCGCTTTAAGTGTGTGTTTTCACAAATTTGGTCCCTAAATAACAAAATGTTTCGAATTTTTTATTTTTCCTGTATTCTGGAGACCTTAGTGTGTAGATTAAAAAGAAAATTAATACTATAACTCATATAGAACCTTTCTCTACAAACTTGTTTTTCCCATTTAATTTTAAAATTTCGAGGGTTTTATAATTTTCTTATGATCTGACGAAGAAAATACGTCGATTAAAAAAAAAATTAACCCTCTAGATACCTCAGAACTGGCTGTACGATTATTTTTTTTGCAGCTTTATAACACAGATATACATACATATATATATATATATATATATATATATATATATATATATATATATATATGTATAGTGTGTGTATATTTATATGTATAACCCTTTGACCCCTAATCTTTTTTCTTCTGAACTACTTTTAGAAGAATCGCTTTCAATTGACTACGTCATTCTAGCAGCCATATAAAAAAAAATCGTTTTTCTTCAATCACATTTTACACGTATATACAGAATTATTATTTATATTTGTTTTTATCGTCGCCTATTGTGATGGACGTTGTAATAGGACTCTTTTTTGCAGTGTACGCCGGGCTAAGAATGACATAGTCATTAATATGTGGCGCCATGAGAGCCGAACTGTTAGACACTTGACTTCCATCACGGAGGTCTTGAATTTGATCCTACGTGACGACAAAAATTATTACAAATATGGGATCCATATTGACTTGCTGTAGGTTCCTGACCATTCTGGCATCTCCGGTAATGAGACGGCTGATTCTTTGGCTCGGGTTGCTGCTTCTTCTTCCTTCTTCTTCAAAAAAACCCCATCTTCTAATCTATCGCCATTGTGTAAAAACTTCCATCTCAGATTTTGGTCGGATGTGTACACTTCCTCCTTTTCTAATAGTCCCTCCTTTTATTTGTCTGTTCAACCTAATCTTCCCTCCAATCCATGGTTCCTTCTGTTTCCTTCACTTCCTCGTTTTGTTGCTGTCTTCATTATGCGTTTGCGTTTTAATCATTCCTTGTTGACTTCCTCCCGCTTTCGCTTCTCGTTAGCCTCTACCCCATGTTGTCCTCTCCATTCAAATGATGCGGTTGTTTGTGACGCTGAGCACGTGTTAATTAAGTGTTCATCTCTCTCGGTGAATTGTTTGGCTCTGTACTCCCGTTTGCTTAGGCTTGGGATTCCTGCTGCTTTTTGTGCCCGTTATATCCTTTCTTTTCCTTCTACACTTATTATCCCTCCCATTTTTGTTTTCCTATTAACGATATCTGATCGTCTTATTATATAACTTTCCTTTTCCATTTCTAATTGTTTCTGGGTGAAGGTCCTTGGTTGACGAGCCCAATTTTCTTTTTTTTCCCCTCTTTTTTTTAGAAAATAAATAAATAATCGCTAATAGTCACGTAGAAGGCAATAGAAAACCACTAAATATACTCTCATAAGCGCGTTACCTAGTGTAAAATAAGCAGTCACACTTAGAACTGCACTTGTATATCGATAAATCAAACATTTACAATCAGTTCCAAGTTTGCTGTTGCGTGTATACCAACGTTGCATATGACAATTCCCATAAACGCTACATTTATACAACTAGAATGCACAAATGGGTAGTCACGATGTTCGATGTCGGCTGGTACGGCTTAGAATTGATATAAATAAAGAAAGAGAGAAAATAAATTGTAGCGATGTTATAAAGACAAATATTGCAAAAATTCAATAAAACTATGTATTAACCTCCATCGGTTATAACATCAGCTGCGGCATAAACAATTATCACTTATAACAACCGAACGACAAAAAATGAAAGGTTTTTGCAGATAAATTTTAAAGAAAAATGGAAAAATAAAATTCGCACAGAAAGAATGGAACAGATATATTGTTATTTTTTGTTCTTCTTACATTTCTAATTAACATATTAAACGCTTATCGTAAACTTAGCGAAACCGATGAAAACCTCCGGAAATGATCATTACACAATATACTGAAAAAAGACTGCGCTATTCATTATGTTATAATAAAAATTTGAAAATTACAAATTTCTTCGAAAATAAGAAAAAATTGAACCACCCGTGTTTTCACTTTTTCATACTTGTTTTATATTGATTTAATGATGTGTTTACGCTTTAGAATTAATTCAGAAATATCTCTAGCTATGATTCTTCCCCCCTCCTCCACTGGTGCATGTCATCAAAGGATCTTCGCCCAGAAATGACACGAGAGAGAAGGATCAATTAAATGTAGATTCGGTCAGCTATTGATAAGATAAAAGAACTGAGGATAGGAACAACGGAGATAAGATATACGAGGTACAATAAGGAGTAGGGAGTTTGAGTAATAGCAGATTGGAGTACAAAGAAGTGCGTTCGTTCACGAAGGATGGACATTCAAAGAGGATATGGTCAGGATCACAGACGGCTTCGTCGTCAGTGTGAAAAGGGCAACAAGGGAAAAGAGCGAGATGAAAACGAAAACGTGAGGAAAGAAGAAGAGTATGATTCAGACGTAAACAGATAATAGGGACAATAGCGGAGCGGCGAAGCGAAGGAAAATCGTCAAACCAAGGCCGCGTGGGAAGATTAGGTTGGATGGAAAAATAAATGGAAGGTTGATTAGAAAAGGAAGAAATGTAAAAATCTGACCAAAATCTAACATGAAACTTTTTGCACAATGGGAGTAAATTAGGAACGGGAATTTTAGAGAAAAAAAAGGCGGGAGGATACAGCAATTTAAACGAAGGAATCTGCCATTGACTGGGGACCCAGAGCATATCAATGAGGGGACAGCATGAAGAGAGAAAAGAGTGTGAATGAGGAAGTGAATACGGAGGATAAATGAGAGGAGTGAGAGGGGAAATGTGAAGAAATAACTTTAAGAACACACATGGAGTCCGAGATAATTAAATATTTAGAAGAAGAACGATGGGAGAAAATATAAATTATGGAACGTAGAATGGCCACTAACTCGGCCGTAAAGATAGTACAAAAAGAAGGGAGACGAAAAGATTCAGTTAAATTAATGCTCGGAATGATGAAAGAATCTCCAACTCCGTTAGGCCCCTTCGAAGCATCCGTGAAAATAGCCATATTAAGAGGAAAACAGAATTCCATATAACTATGGAATTCCTGTATAACTGTTGCATAGAAAAGAGATTTGGAGGAAAAAGGAAAGTAGAATACATTGAGAAGATTGGAGAGATCTGCAAAATTGAAAGAAAAGTAAGGGACAATGTTATAAGAAATTATGCAGGATAAAAAAGGAATTCAGCCGCAAAGCAATGTGGGCTAGAATAGGAATTTTCTTGGGAGTAAAACGACAGTTTTGCAGAATAGAAAGATATGAAGGAATAAGTCTAGAGAATGATAACGGTAAGCATTTACACAAGAAGCGATATCCTAAATAGGATCTGCGCATGAAAAAGGGAGACGAGTTTGACTCAGCGAGAACTGCTGATATTCGAGAAGATCTAAGAGCACCAAGGCAAAGACGAATACAATAATTTTGGATTATATTCAGCTTGGAAAGAAGTGATTTTGAGACAGAGACATAGATAAAGGAACAGTAATTGAATTTGGAACGGATAATCGACTTGTACAAGGAAATGAGGAGAAAAGGATCGCCTCCCCATTTTGTTGGGGAAAGAGCTTTCAATAGGTTCAGTCTTTTAAGGGCAGAAGAGGAAAGGAAATTAATATGTTCATAAAAGGACAGACGACTGTTAAGGAATATACCGAGAGAGCAAAAGAAATCCGTACGAGGGATAAGTTTGGAGTTTAAGAATACGGAGACTAAAGCGGGATTAAAAGGTTGAAGCACAGAATGCTCCTAAAAACTCTTCATCGGTAATCACGTTACGCATTTCGTAAAACAGAGTATCGATCAATTTAACCAGTCCTTAATCACACACCGCAGCAAAAGCAGCCTTCCGAAGTACATGCTTCTTCAATTATACATTATAATCACCAGATGATCAGATAGAGGACAAGTTGCTAACCTTGCTAACCATCTCATACGCTTCGCGACTGGTACATTTATCACTCGCCGGAACTTCTTAATAACGCCCGTGAATTAATTCTCGGATCTGCAAGAACGGCAGTGTAGGAGACTAAACGCTTAGTGGTCAGATGAAGATTAGACAGACCTTCAGACATCGAACGGATAAACAAATCAATTACTAATTTGCCTAGCTGATGAATCGAATTCGTCATATTAAAATTATTACAAATTCCATTAACCTATCGGCAACCAGAAATTCCCCGATCTGCAAATCGGTCTTAATTTTATCATTTGTTCATCAAATACGGTCACACAAACCGCAAACGGAATCCAGATACTGGGTGTTGACATTTCAAACTGGCCGTTTAATTCCCGTTTCTATTATCGCCAGTTCTGCGTTACATCCTTCTCTATCTCCTATTTCTTCTACCGCAGATTTCCAATCTTTTTTCGAAGGACTCTACTTTCTTTAATTTCTTCTGTCGTTTTCTAATATCTCCACTTATGTTTCAGCAACTGATTGCTCTTCTCTCTGGTTTCTTGCACATTTACCATGTAATTAGCTTTCCAGGAAATAGCCGAAAGGATTCATCTATGAGTAAAATTACACTTTGCACGAATATATTGCTTACAGAATCGCCAGTAAACAAAGCTACCTTCTCTGCAGATGAGTTATTTTCGTTGAAAATTTCCGTTACAAAGAAAACAGCCTTTGCCCCTACAATTAAAAAAAATTGGTTGGTAAAATAATTCCGTTAATCCTATTGGGTATGAGACTTAAATTTCCCATTGTTGCATCCATAACAGCTACCCCACGTGATGCTTTAAAAAATTTTTAACATTTGTAAAAATTAATTTCAATTATATTTTTTGTCAGAAAAATTAATATAAAAAAAATTGTACAACTAGAATACAAAAAAAAAAAAACGAATTTAGAGACTAATTAAAAGCTTTGTCAGAGTAAGTCAATTACTACGCTCAATTCACTAATTAAATTATTTCTGAAATTTGCCGAGGGAATTCAATATGCAACATCATTAAAAAATCACAGCTGTTAAGTAATTGTAAGCGATATTTTTTTCAGCTAGATATTATTGAGAAGAATAGCTAATTACGTAAAAAAGACCATCGTAAAGTGGGCTATAAACTAATTATAAACTACTACTCAGACTTAATAAAAAAATAAGAGTTACAGTGGCGAATGAACTGACCGCTTCTTCTCAAACATTCGTGATTGTATATGCCTTATTTCATTTATATTTGAGTAGCGCTATTTTACGTGTTTATCGACGGCTTCTTTTTAAATGTCTGCCATTTAAAATTTAAAATTAAATTTCGTTTGCAATACGATACCTCCATTAAAGGATGTTCTTTTTCTTTGCAGGCACTCCGTTGTCTTTGATAAGTAAACTAAATAAAATAATTTCGTTTCCATTTTTTTTTTCTTTCGATAATTGTACAGTGAATGTGTGTCAGGGTTCATCGACGTTCACGCATAATTGCAGAGTGTGAAGTTGTTATTCAGTCCTTGAGCTCCTAAATAATAGATTGCATCGAATAACAGCGAAGAAAGTTTTATTCATTCCGCTTAATCGAGAATTTAGTTATGGAGAAACTATTTCATTGTTTGTTGAATAAGTGTGAGTGAAGCTGAGGGGATTTATCGAAGCAATTATTAGAATAATGTAGAAACTTTCTTTTCTCCTTTTTTTGCGGATGTAAGCTGATCGAAATATATTTTTAAAAGGGTAGGAATTATTTAAAATACGATTCAATTAAAGGGAAAAGACCGGGTGAAAATAGAATACGAAAAAAAAGAGATTATAAATGAGAAAACGTAATGGAGTATATAACTAAACGGAATAGGAGAAGAGATAGTTTGAAAAGCGCTGGAATCAGCAATAATTAAGTAATTTAGGGAAATAATGATTCAAATTAATGATGAAAATAATAGTTCATGGGATTGTGAATAAAATTTGACTGTGGAAATTGAAGGGAAAGAAAGTGGTAAAATTGATTTCGAGTAATCTTAATTAGGAAGTACGAAAAAAGCTCTGGTTTCATTGATCGGCCAGTAAAAATGACACTGGGGGGGGGGGGGATTGTTCGTATTACTGAATTGCTGTTTGGCTGTAGTTTAAGAAAGTGGTTTCAAAAACCAAATAATTCGAGAAGTTAAGAAAAAAAGAAATTGAAGATTTTCTTTTTAAGTTAGCTAACTACACTCGGAAACAAAAAGAAGGCAAAAAGGCGTTAGTTAAATTTTGAAACGGTCGGGATATTGGCAATACAAAAGAACATACAAATGGAGCGATGGATGAAGAAGGGAAAGGCAAAATATAAGATGTGCAATAAGGAGGAACTTGAGTTTTAGCAGATAAGTATATAGAATAGAATGCTCGACAAAAAGAAATGATATATAATCAACGTTACAAATATTAATGCTTTGTTTAGGGGAAAATTTGGAGAACAAATATAAGAAAAGAAGCGAAAACGAAAGGAAAATAAAAGAGTATGATTAAAATATAGCACGGGCGAATAATTGAAATGACAACAGAACGAGAAGAAGCAAAGAAAATTTGAGGAACCGATGAAATTAGAAAGGAAGATTGGCTCGAACAGGTAGATAAAAACAACGATCGTTGCGAAAGCAGAATCTAGAATAAATTTTTTCACATAGGGTCGTGGGATTAGAATATGAATTTAAAAAAAGAGAGAGAAAGCAGCAACACCGGCCAAAGAATCCGCCATCTCTATACTCTAAATAGGTTGAGATGGAGTAGTGAGAAGAAAGAAAATGGCTAAGACAGCGTACGAGAAGCATAATAAAATCGAAAGAGTGATCGGAAAGAGCAGCACATTTGTTTGACAGACACGAAGTCAGATATAATTAAATAATTGGAAAAGAGGTGATTAGGGGAAATGCAGGGGAACGTGAAATAGTAATTTATGGAGGTGAAACAGAAAGAAGAAAGACGAAATAATTCCGATAAGGGTTAAGATTTGGAAGAATAAAAGAAATTCAAACAGGAAAATAGTTACATGTGAGGAAAATTTAGAATCGGTGGTACTGCAAAAGTCTCCTGTTTAGCCACTGTTTGAGGAAGGGATGCTCCATATTTTTAGGTACTTCATTAATATGTTATGCAAAATTTTTTATTACGAGTATAATCAATAACTTATGTGTAATTTTTATTAATGTTCATATACGGGGTAATTCATTTATGTGAATTATTAATATATAAATCAAAATGATGGAAATTATTAATAGTACGAATATTAGTGAAAAATGTATTGTTATTTATAAAATAAATATGCAAAGAAAATTTTCAAAACCCCCTTTCTTTCCAAAATTCTGGGCACGGGCCTGACTTAGTCAACTATTCTGAATATTAGAAACTTGTAGTTTATAAATCGCACTGTCAATTTACCATCCGAATTCTGAAAACAACCTATATCGAATTTATCCACGACAAATGGAAAAATTTCCATAGTTTGTAACACGCTAAAGCAGATGTATTTACTAAAAACGCAACACCAGAATGTTTCGCGGAACAACTACTCCGTTTTAAACTTTTTAATAAATACATCTGCTCTATTGAGATATAAATTAATTTTAATCGCGCACTAACGGATATGGTCAATGATGTTAATAGAGAAATTTATCTCTACATCGGATTATCGATAAAATTTATTTCATTGGCAAAATTACTTTTACGAATTTATCGTTACTTTTAAGTTGCATTTAGCTCTTTTTTCGCTCTTTTTTTTTTCTACAGAAAAAGCTCTTACAGTGAAACAATTCTTATCGGTAAATATTTCGCCTGGTTTTTTTTTCAGGTTTCTGTTTATTACAGTTGTGCTTAACCTTTCTGGAACTGAAAAGTAGAAGTGCGCGGAATAGTATTCGTTGGGAAACGGTAAACAATTTTAATTTTATCGTCATTTTATTACGTTCGATACTTATGAGAGACGTCAAAGGTATAAGTAGTTGAGGAGCAGTTTAAGTTTTAACCAGATTATCTATGGAAGTTCATCGAGCACAGCTATTAATAAGCAGATGATGATATATTGTATTGTTTGTTGTAGTCAAACTGTTCATATTGCTGCGAGATTATTAAGCTTCACTTCTCGCTTTATCTAGTCAAACTGATTAGAAGCTACTTAGAATAAACAGAATTTTTCAGATCTCAATCGAATGAAATTAAAACGTCGCAAAAATGGCAATCTTTTGAGTGGAAAAATCTGTAGCAAAAACATGGCGATCCCATCGAAAAACGTTCCGAAGGGAATTTTTAGCACCAGTACTGTAAATAAACGGGAAAAGCATCGCAATGGTGTGACTATATTAATCAGCAGAAAAGGCGGGTAAATAAGCAAGACAAAGGTTATATTTACAGTCTTAATGTAGATAGCGTACACAAATTAGGCAACGAGGCGTGAAATAGCCGGCTTTTATGATCTTATTGAAGTCTCCTCGTGTTTTCATATTCGAGCGCATTCATAATTTCAACCGATAAAATTATGAAAATGTTTATGCTAAATTATTTCTGGCTTTCTGCGCGTTTCCAACTGTCGCTGTGTCAAAAATTGAATAAAAGAATAACACATACATATGGAAGATTAGATTTTCTAAATCAACCCTATTTACCCGTTTATACTGGAATGTCTTTCCAAAAATGTCATGTTATTCATTTTCAAACTCTATAAATACATAAGAAACTGAAGAGTCATTCCGTTCTCTTGGAAGTCAGCCGTCATTATCCAAAACCCCACAAGGACTCTTTTTGTCTCAACCGCAAGTGCTGTATACAAGATGCTTAAAAAAGTAATTTATCTCATTCAGTCTGAAGTAAGACTACAAAGGCAAGTATTAACGATTTATCAAAGACACAAACGCTTAATTACCATCTGTAGGTACACGATAGTCAAATTGAAAGACCCTAGGATAACTGGAAATATATTCTAAATTTATCCAAAATTATTGAAAGGTATCTGAATAAACATCGGCTCGCTGTTGCCAACAGCAATACTTGTTGAAAACGGAATAACGCAAGGCCCGGCACTGAAAATGTAAAACCCTTTGTTTACAGCGCATACAAACGATATTCAGACGCCAGCATAAGAGCCCCCTTTCTTTATCGATGATCTAGAAATCTCGCTGCTATTCGATGATCTTCCAGTACAGTGAAACTGACCAGTTTATATATAGACTTCCGTAGAAAACTTTAACCCGCTCAAAACACTTCCGCTATGAACAACTTTGCGATCCCTACTAAATTTAAAGTAAGATATTCATGAATTATTACCGATTGCAAACCAACTAGGCAATCAAATAAATCCTAGTTGAAAACTCTGGGTATCAAATTCCTGTCTGTCCTTAAAAATAACTATTTTAAAAACATTCGTGCGAAGTTACTGGGCCGCCGTATTATTCGTGCACTCCCCTGCCGATACAATACATCATTCGGTTCTGAGGATAATCATAGGAACACAATGTCGCCCGGTTCTAGCGTCTATGCCATGCAGGCAACAAACACATCATATTCCCTACTTAAAGTTATAGCTATTCTCTCCGCAATTAATATCCCGCTCGAGGCAATGCCAAGGCCGGATTACAATGATGTTGTTCTCCTCCGACACGTTAGAGCGAGGAATAAAGTATTTAATTTTTAAACATGTATATAGATGGGCAAGTCCCTTTGATCCTCAATCCTTTTTTCTTCTAAACTTCTTTTAGAACCTGTCTTTTATTTTTTTTTAAAAAAAAAATCTTACCAATTGTACAACACAGCATTCAACCTTTGTTATTTTATATCGGAAACATCTCCCTATTACAGAGCGTTGTACCACATAGAAAGTGTTCCCTCGATAAGGGAGATTTGTGTGAGGAATCTTGGTGTTTTACTAGATGCAAAATTTACATATAAGCCTCATTTAATGCATACAATTCGTAAAACGAACAAAATGTTAGGATTAGTTTTGCGGAGTAGTGCAATGACTTGAGACACATTTAATTTTATTTGCCCTATTAGTCCGCTCACAGTTAGAATTTGGTGCGCTAATTTGGAATATCTAGTTACTTAATAAACAGGGTTGAAAATGTGCAGAAAAAAAGTATCTAAAGTACTCGCATTATAAATTTATTGGCTCCAGTGATGTACGTTTCAAGTACAAAGAAACACACTCCGGCTGTTAAATATGCACAGCTTGGATGATCGAACGAAAGGAATTAGCACTTCGTTTTCTGCGCAATTTAATGCACGATAAGATTAACTGTCTTCCTACTGTTTTAGGAGTTCCAATTTTACCCGCTCAATTCGTACTCTGGCTGTTCCGTTTGCGAACACTCAGCACTACGCATGTTCCCCTCTCCGTTCTTCATTCATATTATATAATAATTTGGAGAAAGGTCATCGTGAGCTAGACATTTTTAATGGTCACGATGGTGAGTTCTTAAAAGCTGTCCGGAATTTAACGATGTGAGGCTGTGTTATACTGACTTCCCTAAGAGTTTTGTTTGCGTGAGCATAGTGTGTATGTATGAGAATGTATGTACACGTGCATGTTACATGTGTAAGCTGCGTTGGCATAGGAGAAGTAAAGTAATGTTAGATAGAATCGTTGTATACGTACGGGTATGATTTATATATTGCGTAATTTCGTAATTCTTCTTTTCTATTGTTTGATTGTACCTGTACTTGTACATTTTACTGAATTGTTTTATTATATTGTACTGTGCAGTAATTAGCGTAAGCTGTTGCGCTGGAAAATTGTATAAATAAATAAATTGAGGGGGGGGAGATACTCATGTAATAAAAAATAGGACAAGAAATGTAGTTTGCCCCGGGCTAAGAATGACGTAGTTATTAGTATAACGTTCAGATTTCAGCTTGAAAACAAATAAAATTAAATATTGTACTAATATGCTCTTCATCCTGCCCCTGGCCTAGATACTTCAATTAGCGAATCATTGCTAAATTCATTGTTCTTTAATAATTTTAACTTTTAAAGATCTGTCAAAGTTCTTTTTTGCCTTTTCAATAAAATCTATTGAAATCAATGATATCGATATTATTTTAAAATAATATAATGTGTGCGTGCCTTGAATAAAATGCCGTTTTTTTTTAATTTTATTTTTAACCGAAGAATAAAATATATTAGTTGGCCGGTACAATTAATAATTGGAAAAAATGGATTTCCGCCCCCGTTATATATTTTATAACGAGGGAGGATTAAATTAAAATCTTCTAGCAATCGGTTAATACATTTGAAACTTTCATAAAGTCACAAAATTAAACAAATACTCAAACGAACATTTTAATATACTTACAAATTTATATGTATGACCATGGGCGTCGCCAAGGGGGAGCAATGGAGGGCCGTTGCTTCCCCTGGAATTTCGGAACTTTTTAATCAATTGGCCATGATGAGTATGCATAGGCGCGTAATCATGGAAAATTTGGAAGACTTTTATAATTTTATTATAAAAATTTCCAGAAACCTACAAAAATTATGCTAAAATTAAGATTTTATTCTTGTTTAATAAAATATTAAGCCTTTACAAGTTATACATTTTATTTTTCCTATAACTCATATCCTCTTTCTATCATCTCCCCCCGCGCCACATCGGCTGGCAACGCCCTTCCGTATGACTCGTATTGAAAAACTTTAAAATGCACACCTTTATATTATTTTAATAATAACATATGCAAAAAAGACGGTATTTTATATTCAAAAAAAAAGGAATTATTAGTTAAGTGAACTGATTGATAACAATATTTTTACAAATTTATTAGAGGTGAAGGAGCGGTTTGTTAACTTTTTTACATTCGCCGTCATTCCATCTTGATCTGTGTATTTACAGTTTTAATGAAGCATAGTTATCATTAATTTCAGGACAGCCAGATTGCTGATATTAATTTAACAACAGCTATAACCGAAGTAGAAGAAACGTACAAATACGATCAATTTGCCCCAGATGGAATGAGCAGATTACGACTCCTTCTATAAAGTGGCTATTTTTTACAATTAAAAAACAACGCTGTCACTTCTTTTCGGTTAACTTAGAAATGAAAGATTTTATTCTAATACACATGTTTTACTCTAGCCGTCAAGTGTGTTTTATATAAATTTTTACGCATCCTTTTGATACCTTTTTCGCTAACGTCAGAAAGTTTTTTCCCCTTACAACGCTTTTTATTATATGACTAGTATTATCTAGCTAATTTTTAAAGAATAATTTAAAGAAACGTCTCAAACAATAATGAGGCATCTAAAAAAAACATCACTTCAAATTCGGTTTTATTAAAATTTCTAATTAAAGAATTTTATTTTAATTGTCCCAATGAAAACTTTCTTTAAACTGCATTATAAAAATTGTGAAAATGTATTATATTGTTCAATTGGTATTTCGTTAGCAAAACAGAAATGAATTTCGTCTAATCTAAATCAGACTGCCAGCGATAAAAAATACTCTAAAGCAATCCGATCTTATCTAGACATAAGAAGTCCAGACCTTTTAATACAGCTCAGAACTGATACTGTAAAGGTTTGGAAAAGAAAAGAAAGTCCTCTAAGATGTACAACTGTGTACAACCGATTTGATATAGCCGATAATGATGTTAAATCAGCCGGTTTTTAACTTGTATAAGGCGCGCGGTCTTTCTTCAGGGATCATCCCCGAGATTCGGAAGGAAAAAAGGTTCCACGAGAAGCCTACATGCAAAAAAATATAAATCAATGAAATTACATATTTACGAGTACACTGATAATAAATGATTAAAAATGAAGTAAAATAAAGTCTTCGAATAATCAATGTCTCCTTTTTTAGACTTATTTTGTAGATTTCATAAATTCCATTAAAATTAATTCTCATCATTGCGCTTTAATTGGCGAAAATATGGTTCCTTTAAATAGCGTTTATGAAAAAAAAAAAATAAATAAAAAGAAACGGAGCCATAAATTCGAAATTACCGAGTTGTAAACAAAATCGAAAACAACAAAATACAACAATCTAACTCGAATGAACGGAGTAGAATTCTATACGAAATAGCACTTCTGCCAAGAAAACTATTCGTATATGTTAACTATGTTGTTCACAAAAAGTAAAAGATGAACGCTACAAAGTTCGTTTTAATATTCTTTTCTTTCTTTAAAAGTTGTATTTTATCTTCGAAATTGTCTCGTATAGATATTAAAGCCTTTCGACTAATTCTACCCAAATGTACGATTATTAAGCTTTCGAAGAATTCTATTTTACAAGGTTCTTCAGCTTCGTATACGTCAATTAGTTATTAAGAAGTTTCCTCCCATAGAGTGGTTTTTGACTTATTGTCACTCGAATACCCTTAAACTTCCTATAATTAAAGTGGTGTAGCCGAAAATTTGTCAAGAAGAGGAGATTAAAAAACCATTCACCGTTTTTTTTTTTTTTTTTTTTATTAAAAAAATAAGTTGTAGGTCCCGCAAGGCATACTGACCGTCTGCGGGTGCCGAACACGCTTATCATCGTTTATTTAAGAAAAAATGTGTTACAATAATTCTTTACAATTATACTATTAATTTTCATACTTATAAATAGTGAGAAAATATAAACTAAAAATAAAATAATAATAATAAAACAAGACTAAAAAAGATAAAAACAAAGAAAAACTACATATTATAGAATTTCATAACCACATGTTCGACAAATACGAATGGTCAATTCTCCGCTACAGCCAGTTCCCAATTTATCTAATCTAATGTCACTCAATATTATCAACCAACCATTGCTTAATTAATAATTTCCAAGTTCCTATTTCTTTTTGCATTATATCTTCTGGGATTCGTTTTTTTTTTTTTTTTTTTTTTTTTTACCCCACCTTGGGTTTGCTAGCAAAGAGGATTCGTTCTAGAAGCTTAATAAAAACTATTTCATCAGTATTACCAATCTCACTATTTATGCCTTTCGGTCGAATAAAATATACCTCCCTATTACTCCTCGTTGTCCTACTTCTTATCATTGTAGCTATTGATATACTTGTAGTCTTATATTCAAGTAATCGGTGATAAAAGTAGTACAATAAAAACAAACTTTAATAACAAAGGGTAAAAATAATTTATAACAATAAATTAGATAAATACCTTATTTAGGAACATTTTCGGGTATAACCCATCATCAGCTAAAACTAACTTAATCGAAACTTAAAACACATTGGAATGAATATAAATAATACTTGTGTATATATAGTAGATGCATAGGAGGAACAAACATGGAAGGTGTAAAAATCAATAGGGTGAAATTACTAATACTTGACACAAAATATAAAATAAAATAGGACCTAAAGTTAAATTTTTATATTAAAAAGTGGATTATTATTATTTGGTAATTGATCATTAAAAATATTATTTTTATATTTATTTATGTAATAATTTTCTGCAATATTCATAACATTTCCTTTGCCATAAGTGGCCAAGACGGTTACAGTTTTGGTTGTTATTTGCGTGCAATTATATATATATATACGTTGGTGAATTTTTTTTGTCGTCTTTTTCCTTATATGAACACGTGGTGACCCACTGTGAGATCTCCCTTGAGGAGAGGTGCTGCGGCACCGGTGAATATTTATTTTTTTATTTTTCTGTGTTGAAATCACTGTGATTCCACCACTGATATGCCGCTAGAAAACAATGAATAGTAGGTAGTGTCAGAAAAACCTAAGCTCGGCCGAGAGCTGGTCAGTTCGTGATACGTTGTATCACTGGCGCCCGCGGGTATAGCCTTTCGCGAAGAATAACATCTAGTCGTCTACGCGAAGGATTTTCTTATTAGAATTTTTGAAGCAGTGACCCTAAATTAGGGACGTGAATATCATCAGTCGTAACATTGGCTTCCCGTAACAGGGACAGGAAATTCATCAATTTCGTAACATTGGCTCCCGCAACAGGGACCAGAGGATCATCAATCGTAACAATTTTAACAGATTTATATTAAAGTCCCCACATATTAAAAGTTCTTGTTTATTCTCAATCTGTTTAATAAATAAATCCAGCTCATACAAGAATTCATTAACATTACGGCTTGGTGATCGGTAAAATGCAAATATTCATGTTGTTTTCTTGCTATGTATTTCTATGTCAACAGCTAAGTACTCGAACGAGTTATTATTATATTCAGTGTAGAAGTTGGATTTAAAACTATTATTGACAAATATGGCAACGCCCCCATTTAATTTATCTGGCTTTTTTGTTGCTATACCTGGTGAACCCCGAGATATTGTATAAATTTAATTCGTTTTCTCTCACATTTGTTTCCGCGATAATGATCACACTGACAAGCGATTTATAAATGTACGTCGCAAATTCATCCCAGTTACTTCTTAGGCTCCTAATGTTTAGATGCAGTACATGAAATAGATCTTTATTAATTTTTGTACACCCTTTGTCTATATTAAGTAGTCCCATACATCCCCTCTCCCAGTCACTAATTGTTGTGTAATTACCGCTGTTAATTTTCTTACAAAATTGAATCGGAGAAGTCATTATTATTTTGCGTTAAACACTGGTGCGATATTAGAGAATTTACCATATTCCGAACACGTTGATTTATCGAGACTCACGACTATCGCTATTTAACTTTAATTTCCGCTGGTTTATATCTAAATCTATGCACACTTCTACATTCGCACACATACCACCCTACCTCACTCACTCACGCGTACCTAGCTAATCAAACATCGCTGCTTTATCGATCGAAACCGACAAGCCTGACGCACTTATCATACACACTGATTTGCAATTGACCACATAGCGAACCGTGTAAAGATAAAGTAACAAAATAAATTATCGTGCTAAGCTAACTGTAAACAAAAGAAATAATAAGATTTATCAAATATCAGCCACTCTAACACCACCACCAGGAAATACTTCTTATAAATACAAATATGTCTCCGGCTTAGTGTTTGCACATAACATCAGTGCACACTCACAGCTATGTCACACACCGATCACATTTCGCTTCATACCACCGCACCTCAAGCCGTTACAATATATCGCAAATTTAACACAAAAAGGAACTATCAAAACTACACACTAACAGCCCTACTCTTTACAACAAACGACACTGACAGAACTCTTTCCGCATACCAACATCCACACAACATGTACACACTCATACCAACAACTTTCGTGTCACCAAATCTATACATTTCGCCACCACTACAAACAAACCCACCGGCACCTACACCTCATTTCTATCCATCCGGCAACATACAACGACGCACACATACACATCCATACCAACAATGCACACCCGGTTACCAATTATCACGGAATATAATTCCTTTCCGATCGGTGTTATTTCTGTCCATACTAACCAATATAAATTAATTCCGATGTGCACACGCATACATATGGAGATTCTACCATGCATTAGAAAATAAGAGCTGTTAACGAACTGCCGTATTAAATCATTTCGCACGCACATTCCCGTTCGCATATATACTACACCCACACATCCACATATACCACACCACATACTCATCTGTATTCTACGTGTTACAATAAAAGCGAGAATATAAACTAAATGAAAACTTCTTATATTATCGAACTAAAATTAATTTATTTATATCGTCCGCCATTGTGGTATTTAGCGCTCCTCCTTCCATCTCCTTTTTAGCAAATATTTTGCCATTTCTTACCCACACAAATCTGTAGTTAAGAGCTCTCGCTTTCTGCTTCACTTCCCAAAGTAAATTTTTATAATACCGAGACAAATTTTCGTTAATATATACTTTTAAGTTACTATTGTCGTTTCCGGTTATGTCCTTGTCCTGAATTGAAGACTTCTTCTTATTCACCATTAATATGTCCGCATTCCTCCGACCTATTTTAGCAATAATTGGTCTAGGCAAACTTCTATTCCTGGAAGGTATCCTGTGCGCAGCTATGATATTCTCCGCTGTTAATGATACACCCATCTGTTCTGCTACCTTCTTGACAATATTCGGCACGTCTTCATTAACTATTTCAGTTACTCCGTGCAGTTCAATATTCTCGCGACGCCCATATTGTTCTAATTCGTGAACCGTGGAGGTTAATTCTTTGATTTGAATATCTTTGCTTTTTACTTCCTCTTTTAGTGCTAAAACTTGTTCCCGCAATACCTTCACTTCCGAGATCAACGTTTAGTTTGCAATCTTTAAGTCCTCGTACTGATTGGCAATGAAATTCATCGAGTTTTTTATTTCCGCAATTTCTTTCCTCAACCATTCATTTCCCAGCGAAGCCACCAGCGACGAATCGCAGTCCGAGTCAGAATCCTCTTGTTTCTTATTTACTGTTTTTTTTGTTCCTACCTTTTTCGGGCATTTTTTGTTCGCTGCTGTCACTCATAAATCGCTTATTTTGATTTTTATTCGCTACTACACTCTTAGAGGATGACATAATTCTGCAGCTTAATTTATCCGTTTGTGTGAAATAAAGTATTCAATAGCTTACTTACTGTTTTAGAAATGATGAATCTCTTCAACGTATAGACACGAGAAAGGACGTTATCACTGAATTACATACTGTTCTGTTTTTATAATTGTATCTGATTTTTTTAATACGCGATATTTTCATACTGTGGTCATATTGTTATATTCAAATTATATTTTTTACGACTGTGTATCTATCACTTTTCAATTTAACGTCAAATATGTTAACGTGTAATATAGATTAATAAGCGAGTTCGAACCGGTTCTGTTATTTTTGTTAATTTGAATATTTTACTTACATAATTTTCGTTACAGTCGTCTAATTAGCACCAATATAAAATGTCACACATAAGTCTTTTATAATACCGAAAGATGATACATTGTTTCGCGGGACGATATTATATACTTGTACGCCCTTCAAGAGTACTTTTTTTTTAACTAAACGCGATCCTATGTGGACATAATGGCACTGCAAGTACGGACCTGTAGTGTCTAGTTCATCAAATAGCTGGAAAAAAAACTTTAGTTAGGATAGCAGCGTGACTGGCATAAAGTTCGCGGCGCGGTATTTGTCGTAACTTCGTTATATCACGCTCGGTCTTACTGGTATCCTTGACGGCCGAGGGAGCAACAGTAAAGTGTCTAATAGAAAAACTCCAGTCCACTTAAAACAGTCATTTGTAAAACACGTTTGCGAGATTAGTATTTCGATAGAAGCATTTCTGCCAGGTTCGTGCTTTCCGGAAATTAACCTAATAAAAACATCTTAGCAAAACTGGCCATCTCTGGGTGTCCTTTGGTGGAATTCTTAAGCTATTGATCGTATTATTTTGGACACGCTGTGAATTATGTTCACCAGCAGACTGTTACCACGTGATAATTCGAAATATAGTCGATGTTATTAATGCTAGTAGTAGCGTCGGCGCTGACGAATACGATGCTCCTAGTTCTACTCATTACGAGGAAATCATTTCCTCGATGATTTCCGACTGGTGCAGTCTGTGTTTCAAAACAGACACAGTCAAACAGCTTTATTTTTCCCGAGATATTTGCAATGAAATTATATATAACTTCTCCCCGATTATCAATGCGCTCATCGTTATACATAGTTAAGTTTTTCGGATTTTTCGCACGTAACATCTCTGGTACACTTATAGCGAGTACTCTTTCGTGAAGGCCTTGTCTGGTTTGTGTTTCAACAGCACAGTGAAAAAAACGTTTTTTGTTTTTTTCAAACGTGACTTCTAACTAGACTGGTAAAACAATTTTACTTCTCTCGCAGTTTTCTCGGAATCGGTAAAGAGAAAGTGAATATCTAAAATGCTGGACACTCCGGAAAATTCAACATTTCCGAATAGCACAGCTGAAGGCAGTGATTTTATTGCTGAAACGATGTATTAGGGAGTTGTTAACCCAGCTGTCCAATCGAGATGACTTAGAAGGACGACAGTAGACAAAGGTGAGCCGTTAGAAACGGCTGATAATTTCAAATACCTAGGAATAACATTCGATAAGGCGTTAACTTGGAGAGTTCAAATAGATAACATTGCTAGGAAAATTAGGTAGACTATGTCGGCGTTATACAAATTAAAACAGGTTATGAATTACAAAACTACGAGACTGTATTTTGACACTCATTAATAATGACTAGGATTAGATACGGACTCGAAATTTGGGGGGAGGCAAAAAAACGGAATTAAGGAAAATTAGTAGGCTACAGAAAAGATTAAAGAATATTTTATCATCCTGTTTGTTAGTAACTATAGTATAAAAAATAAATGCTAAAATAACAAACTAATACGTAAGTAACAAAATTAATATAAGAATATCAAACTTGTTATCTTAGGAACGTTTTCGGGCATAACCCATCTTCAGCTAAAATAATCGAACTAAATTAAAAACATAGTGTAACAGTGAACACAATTTAAAACTTCACTTTGAAGCTAAAATAAAATAAAATTAAAAATAAATTAAAATGAAAATAACATGAAACATAGCACACATGTGAACCGAACTACAGTCTAACACATATTGAAACTAAAAATTAAATCACAAGTTTAAAACGGTAATTAATGTGAAATAAAAACAAGAAATAAAATTGAAATAAAAAATTAAAATAAAAAATGAATGATAAACATATTTGGAGATTAGATAAGAAATAAATAATAGAACCTGTCTAAGAAGGGCTAGTTTAAAATTTTTTATTAAGGTATTATATTAAAGAGTGGGTTTTGATTGTGTGGAGTTTGGTCATTTAATATATTGTTTTTGTGTTTATTTATGTAATAGTTTTCAGCTATGTTCATTAGGTTTCCTTTATTGTATGTGGCTAATACTGTAACTGTTTTTTCTAGTGAATCAGGTGTATGTTTATTTTTTATTAAGTGTTCTGCATATGTGGATTTTTCCGTTTCGTTATTTGTAAATGATTTAATGTGTTCTAGGTATCTATATTTTATTTTCCTACCTGTTTGACCGATGTATGCCTTTTCACAATTATTACAGTTTATTTTGTATATACCACTATTTTCAAATATATTATTATTTTCTTTATTCATAGTAATTATTTTGTTTTTTAGGGTATTGTTTGTTTTATAAGCTATTTGTAATCCTAGTTTTTTAAATATATTACTTAATTTGTATATATTTTTATTTATGAAAGTGAATGTTATAAATTTGTTTTTGTCTTTGTTAATATCGTTATTTTTTGGTTTATATTTTAATTTTAATTTTATTTTTTGTATTAATTTTTCTATTATGTGTTCAGTGTAACCATTATTTATTGCAATTGTTTTTAATATTTTTATTTCATTTTGTTTTTTGTTTTGATTCATGGGGGTGTTTAGTAATCTATTTATGGCGTGTATGAAGTATGCGTGTTTATGTTGATTTGGATGGTTTGATGTTTTGTTTATTATAGTGTCGGTTGTTGTTTGTTTTCTGTGTATATTGTATTGTAATTTATTGGTAGTTTTATTTATTATGATGTCTAAGAAGTTAATTTTATTGTTTATCTCTTTTTCCATAGTGTATTGTATGTTTTTATGTATTTTATTTAAATCATTTAAAATGTTATTTTCAGTGTTATTGTTGTTTTCATCAAAAATAACTAAAGTATCATCTACATATCTGATATATGTTTTTATATTATATTTTTTAATTAAATTTTCAATATATCTTTCTTCGAGATGTTGTAGAAATATTTCACTTAAAATACCTGATAAGGGGGATCCCATACCTAAACCACTATTTTGGGTATATGTAATATTATTGAATTTGAAATAATTTTGTTCAATGAGTATTTTTATTAAATTGATTAATTGGTTATTATATATATTATTATTTGAAACATTTATTGATTTTTTGATTATTTCTATTGTCTCATTAATTGGTATGTTAGTGTATAAATTGGTTATATCGTAAGAGATTATTTTAGTTTTATTGTTTATAGGTATGTTTTGTAATTTATCAAAGACATTTTGTCTATTTCTGATTGTATATTTATCATTTAAAGATATATTTTGTTTTAATATATTGGATATGTATTTGGCTAATTTATATCCAGGGGCAGTTGTGTAATTTACTAAAGGTCTAATTGGTATATTTGGTTTATGTATTTTTAATAGTGGGTTGAGAGTTGGTGCTTTGGGGTTCATATTTATAAAGAATTTGGCGATATTGTTATTTATTAGTAAATTTGATTCTTTTATTATTTTTCTTATTTTAGCCTGATATTTGTTTGTGGGATCGATTTTTGTCGTATTTATGTTATTTTCTTTTATAAAATTATCAGTTTTTTGAATAAGTTCATTTTTATTTATTATAATTATACTATTTCCTTTATCAGCTTTAGCGGTAACAGCATTTTCTTGGTTTAATTTATTATTTATATTTTTGATGGTTTTTTGTATTTTTAAATGGTCTGTGTTTGTTTTGTTTTTCTTTATAATGTTTAAAATTGCGTGTGTTGCTTCGGCTCTAGAAACTGAAAATGCAATACAAAAATTACCAACAAATGAACAAACTATTACAAGAGCCGAAGCAACACACGCAATTTTAAACATTATAAAGAAAAACAAAACAAACACAGACCATTTAAAAATACAAAAAACCATCAAAAATATAAATAATAAATTAAACCAAGAAAATGCTGTTACCGCTAAAGCTGATAAAGGAAATAGTATAATTATAATAAATAAAAATGAACTTATTCAAAAAACTGATAATTTTATAAAAGAAAATAACATAAATACGACAAAAATCGATCCCACAAACAAATATCAGGCTAAAATAAGAAAAATAATAAAAGAATCAAATTTACTAATAAATAACAATATCGCCAAATTCTTTATAAATATGAACCCCAAAGCACCAACTCTCAACCCACTATTAAAAATACATAAACCAAATATACCAATTAGACCTTTAGTAAATTACACAACTGCCCCTGGATATAAATTAGCCAAATACATATCCAATATATTAAAACAAAATATATCTTTAAATGATAAATATACAATCAGAAATAGACAAAATGTCTTTGATAAATTACAAAACATACCTATAAACAATAAAACTAAAATAATCTCTTACGATATAACCAATTTATACACTAACATACCAATTAATGAGACAATAGAAATAATCAAAAAATCAATAAATGTTTCAAATAATAATATATATAATAACCAATTAATCAATTTAATAAAAATACTCATTGAACAAAATTATTTCAAATTCAATAATATTACATATACCCAAAATAGTGGTTTAGGTATGGGATCCCCCTTATCAGGTATTTTAAGTGAAATATTTCTACAACATCTCGAAGAAAGATATATTGAAAATTTAATTAAAAAATATAATATAAAAACATATATCAGATATGTAGATGATACTTTAGTTATTTTTGATGAAAACAACAATAACACTGAAAATAACATTTTAAATGATTTAAATAAAATACATAAAAACATACAATACACTATGGAAAAAGAGATAAACAATAAAATTAACTTCTTAGACATCATAATAAATAAAACTACCAATAAATTACAATACAATATACACAGAAAACAAACAACAACCGACACTATAATAAACAAAACATCAAACCATCCAAATCAACATAAACACGCATACTTCATACACGCCATAAATAGATTACTAAACACCCCCATGAATCAAAACAAAAAACAAAATGAAATAAAAATATTAAAAACAATTGCAATAAATAATGGTTACACTGAACACATAATAGAAAAATTAATACAAAAAATAAAATTAAAATTAAAATATAAACCAAAAAATAACGATATTAACAAAGACAAAAACAAATTTATAACATTCACTTTCATAAATAAAAATATATACAAATTAAGTAATATATTTAAAAAACTAGGATTACAAATAGCTTATAAAACAAACAATACCCTAAAAAACAAAATAATTACTATGAATAAAGAAAATAATAATATATTTGAAAATAGTGGTATATACAAAATAAACTGTAATAATTGTGAAAAGGCATACATCGGTCAAACTGGTAGGAAAATAAAATATAGATACCTAGAACACATTAAATCATTTACAAATAACGAAACGGAAAAATCCACATATGCAGAACACTTAATAAAAAATAAACATACACCTGATTCACTAGAAAAAACAGTTACAGTATTAGCCACATACAATAAAGGAAACCTAATGAACATAGCTGAAAACTATTACATAAATAAACACAAAAACAATATATTAAATCACAATCAAAACCCACTCTTTAATATAATACCTTAATAAAAAATTTTAAACTAGCCCTTCTTAGACAGGTTCTATTATTTATTTCTTATCTAATCTCCAAATATGTTTATCATTCATTTTTTATTTTAATTTTTTATTTCAATTTTATTTCTTGTTTTTATTTCACATTAATTACCGTTTTAAACTTGTGATTTAATTTTTAGTTTCAATATGTGTTAGACTGTAGTTCGGTTCACATGTGTGCTATGTTTCATGTTATTTTCATTTTAATTTATTTTTAATTTTATTTTATTTTAGCTTCAAAGTGAAGTTTTAAATTGTGTTCACTGTTACACTATGTTTTTAATTTAGTTCGATTATTTTAGCTGAAGATGGGTTATGCCCGAAAACGTTCCTAAGATAACAAGTTTGATATTCTTATATTAATTTTGTTACTTACGTATTAGTTTGTTATTTTAGCATTTATTTTTTATACTATACAGAAAAGATGTTTAAAAATTTTGTTACCGAATTGGAGAAGTGCGAATCTTGTAACGAATTCTACTTCGGGTGCGACAATAATAAAGAAATGTCGCCAAAAATGTTTTTTTATTACAGTAAACTTTTAAGGTATAAAACAGAAAAAATAAGATTACCGACAAGCGAAATATGGGACTAGGAACTATGACAATTTATGTTTTATAAGACCTAAAGGGTTTAATAATAAAATTGATAATGTTGACGAGGAAGTTATGAGTCATTTACTAGGTAACTTACCAAAGGAATTAAGAGACGAATGTAATTTGAATATATGGAAAGACAAAATAAAAATATGGTTGATTGCGTGGTGCAAAGAATGAGAAATGGATAGTCATAGAAAAGGAATTAAGACGGGTAATTGATTGAAAGAGTAAATAATTATAAATGATGTGATGGAAAAAAAAAAAAAAAAAAATGGCTAATGTGAAAATATTGTGGTACGATGTGCGATGGATATAATAAATATTGTGAATTAAAATTAGACGTAGAATAGTAAAAATAGAAGTTAAGTTGAATTAAGTATTTAGACATAAGACGAATAAGATGTATTAGATTTAAGATGTAGATGATGAATAAACGATATAATTATGTTGGGAACCCACAGACGGGCAATTGCCTTGTGGGACCCGCAAATTATTTAAAATAAAAAAATAAATAAATAAATAAAAAAAAAAAAAAAGGCTAATTAGAACTGAAGATGGAAACTGAGATTAATTTGTTGAATTTTGACGAAGAAGGGAATGACAGCACCAACATGACACTTTCGCCTGAAGAAAAGCATATTTCAACATTAAAATGCGTAAGAGAAAATAATTTTAATAATTGTCCGTAAAATATAAAATATTGTTGCCCGGTATTCTCCGGCTAAATAAGCAGCATGAGGTACAAACGGTGAGGTTTGATTTGTTAATTTTTGTATAAATGACGAACTGCTGTTTTATTATGTTGCTGCATTATTTTTATTATACAGTAAATTTTACTAGTTGCACATATAATTGTTATTTAAATTAGGTATGAGTTATTCAAATTGACTAATAAATCCTTACGGCAGAAATTTTTTACGATGATTAATGAGTAATTCCAATAATCTGAAAATTTCGGGCGGGGGTGCTTGGTACGTGCCGGGGTTTAAATTGTAGCACATACAAAAACTTCTTTTTTAGATTTTAACGGCTGTGCGTAAAATTCCTTGAGGCTATATCGCATACTGAAAAGATAATTATTATTATTATTATTTTATTAAATATATATAAACACACGTATTATAGAAAATTATAGTTATAAAAAATATAAAATATAATATGTGTCTTTCTTACAACCTATTCGGTATATCGATACGTTATAATTGATTGTTGATTTTAAATATCGGGTTATTATTTATAATTAAATTATTATTAATTAAATTATCCTTAAATTTTATAAGGAAGACACATGTGATATCGTTTATGTACTTTTAACTTTATTTATTATTGCCGTGTATGTAACTCGGAAACATGTCGGCTATATTTTATACTTTTTTATAACTATAATTTTCTATAGTTTATATATATTTAATAAAGTGACAAAACAGAAAATGGATACAAACATTTCTAATTTCAATTATTATTATTATTAATTATATAAACTTTATTTCATAAAGTTGTAATTTCCCGTTAGATTCGCATTTGCATAGGGCAGTTTAAAAAAAAATTCTTCACGATAAACATTTGCCGCGTTAGTCATGCATCAAGATTGTTTTCTCCGCGATGAAAATTAAGCGAACAGCTGTAATAACTGATAAAGAGATCGTAATTCACCCATAAAAAATACGGTAAGACGTATGCTAACATTTTATAAAGAATTCGTATTAAAGACTTTCTGTAATAATGCCACTGGTTGAATATATAACGTGTATATATTATTATTTTTTTTCCAATCTACACCTTATCACTAGATTCTGTTACATACTCTAAACACTTGAACGATCTCCGCCCACTGACGTAGGACCTAATTGTAAATAAAATGGACTAATATTACCGCTGAATTTAAAACCTAGCAATTAATATATTGAATCTATTCTTTTTTTCTTTCATTTTTTTTTTTTGGAACGAAATTCTTTTACGCGGCTTGTGTCGGTAGGAGTAAACTAACAGAAATGGTTAGATAACAAAGAAGGAAGTAGCACTGTGTCGACTGCGCATTGGCCATACACGGATTACTCACCAAATTCTCTTGAACAAATCCTTACCACCTCTATGTGAAACCTGTTCCTCAGTTCTCTCCGTCCAACACATTCTGTTAGACTGCAACAAATATAATCACACTCGAACCGCGTTTTTCCTTCCGTCTACCTTGAAAGAACTCCCTAAGACTAACAATAAAGTAAATATAAAAAAATTATTCGCTTATCTCAACTCCACTAACCTTCTATCACAACTATAGAATCCTAACTTTCCGTGCCTCTGACCTTTGTTGCAGTTCATGGCACGTAAATGAAGAAGAAGAAGAGAAAAGTGTTATGCGTCGTCCTTCAGGCGGATCTTCACTTTCTTTCTCTTTCACTCTGTCTCTTTCTGTTATATACGGGTGTGTGCATGTGTGTGCGTGCATGCGTGCGAGTGCACGGTCAGCTGTATAAGCTCAATTCTAAACACGTGTACATTTTATTGAATTTGAAAATTGCCGCGGTTTTTTAATTATTTAATTAAACCGATTAAGCTAAACGCTCGTCGATAAATTATCTTATACATTCTAACATCAAGCACGTAATTAAAAATTTCACGTTTTCTCGGTTGGAGTAAAATTCTGTTAAAATTTTGCCTCTTCTTAACTTCGCGAAGTACAAGTAGCGCGCGGTTTTTCTTTTAACCTGTTCTATTTTTTATCGTGTACTTTACCGAGTAACTTTATAGCTAATATCTGTCAAAAAGCGAACTTCGTTCCTACCGGGTGCCCTTAGACACTATCTCTTTTTTTTCTTTTTTTTTTTTTTAAAGGAATAAAATACACTCTTTTTGGCCCTTTTTAATTTCCAATACACCTCTCATTGACAAATATTTTAAGTTTTTCAGAAATATCTTATTCCTTTGATTATATTAAATATAATGAACCAGCACAGAAGAATTTTACCCGCATTATTAATCCCTGGTACGCTGAATGACACAGTCACCGAGTGTTGGCAACGAACCTGATAAAAAGTTAACACAGTGCGGGAATATGTGCAGACGCAGTACACATTCAAAGTTCGTCTTTGATAGCTGCACACAAAGACAAACGTTGAAGTTAATATTTCGAACCGGAAATAACATATTCTGAAAAGGACTCGTTGTATTGAGCCAACCGTGTGATGATAAGTACATGAGAAATTTAATTCGTTATTCAACCACTTACAACGATGATTAATGTCGGCTCAATGAACGACTGGTTAAATTAACGTCGTTGACGAGTGTATGTAGCGTTCACTTCGCTAGTAAAGCACACTGAAATATCGTTTCGCTTTAAATAGTCTTCAAAACACCATTTCGACGAAACTTGAACCATCGATCGTCGAATGCACCACGTTTAAATATTTTCACAAAAATTTGCACTCGTAGCAGCTAGACAGATAAAACACTATTTTCCAGATGAACTGTTCATACGCTGAAAATTTAACATACGGAACCACTTGGTCGTTAAACTGACGATTATTATTAAATTGTTTCAAAAATACTCCTCCACTCATTATCAGTAGGTGGAACACAAATAAATGCTTTGTTCTTCTTTCTGTGAGCTCCATCGAAACATATTGATGTGTACTAATTAAAACGTGTCCCCTCCTTAGGTTAACTCTGCCATTCAATTCAACCGTGTAATTATTCATCTGGATTGCTGAAAGCGGTAAAAATTATTTAAGGAAAAAAATACCAACTCAAAAAAAAAAAGGAGAAAAAAAGCAATAAACAATTATTTTTGCAAAAGTATGTCTTGTATACTCGCGCAAATGTACAAATTTTGTATCATATTTAAGAGGATGAAAAGTAAGTATTCTAAAAGACATTTTCACGAGTAAAAAAATAACGAAACAATTTAAAACTAAAATGCTGCGCTTAAACTTGGATAAAAATCTGTGTAATCCTCTTCAATCTCCGCGCATATCTCAAATCTTTTGTCAAATAATACGGATGCTTCTGCAACCATGTAGGATACTTTAAGATGAATAGAGCCATATACCAACTAGACGAAGTTACGCATTGCGAAACTATTACAATTAGTGTATTATCCAAATATCTACTTTTTAATGCTTCGCTTTTTTTTTCCGAGTAAGACTTGCGAGAAGATAATTTTACAAGTAGCAACCGGTTTTTATTTGCTCAGCTTCACTCTCTTTTAATAAGTCCCGCTTCATGGAACAATCTTTCCTACTTGCCGTGAAAGCAGCATTGAGCAAACTATAGTGTCGTGCTGAATATAATAAAAACTGTTATGAAACGTACCCGTTAGATATGTATATATGTATGTGCGAAGGCAGCAAAAGCTAGTTTTAGGGGATATTTGGTATTTTTGTTTCAAAATTCGCTTCATTCATTTTCAATTCCAGGCAAAAATTAACGCAAAGTAATTAACCGTTTGGTTTTTAACATTTTTTTTGATTCCATTTCAATGTCTTAAAACATTATGTATCAATAATTTATGACAAAAGAATTTACTCAAATTTCGATGAGAGAAAGATGGATTGTTTCTTTTCCGCCATATAAGGGACCATGTGTAACAATTAAAGGTCAAAACCACCTAAAATTAATCTCAAGTTTTTGTCTTTCACAAACTTCAAAACAGTAGTATTATAATAATATTACAATTTGTATTATCTGAATTATTTACCAGCATATCGAAAGAAAAATATTTTTTTCTTAAACGGCATAATTAAAAATCATAATGCTATTCGTGATATTCCAGAAAAATATTTTAATTAGGCTAAAATATAAAAACGGCTACTATAAAAATTTACACCTTAAACACCAGATTCAGAAAAATATTTAATATTTAAAATTTTAGAATACTTCACTGTTCTTTAAATTTCCCGAGTTTTTGAACTATACGATATTGCAAACATAGTGTGTGTATTCAGACTTATTTCTTAAAATAAAGCTTAATTTCGTTGCCAGCTTTTGTTTAACTTCCTTTACCGTGCTATTATTATTCCATTATTCACTTGCGTGTGACCATCCCTTTTTTATTAATTTGTTAACAATTTAGGTTCCTATTTATAACATGTGTATACGACGTCTTTACTGATATTTCTTTTCTTCCCCAGCTAAAAAGGAAGGATGTTCCCTCAAAAAGACGTTACTATTCATTCTTAAAATGTTCATTATTTAAAGTTATTCATTACAACAAATTAACAAACGACATATCTATATAATAAAGCGCCAAGGAAATAAATAGACGAAAAATCGGAAAAAAATAGACGAAAAAATCAAAAAAAAGTCCTGAGACCGTTCTATGGCACTTTAAAAGCTAAGTTTTTTTTTAATCGACAACTCCAGGTCAGTGGCTTTTAGGAAAATTTTTAAATGTCAAAAATTTTCATACCTTAGGGCTCAAAACAAAAAGTAAATAGATCAGTGCTAATTTAATAAGATCATTACCAATCACATGAAAACGCGGCATTGTTGTATTTACCTATGGAGTACCGCGCTTCCATCCACCCATCAACCGGTACTGGCTTTTCGTTCATCGTGTATTACTCATAGTGGACGAAGACGAAACATGTTTTGTTAACGATCCTTCTTTTGTTTCCTCTATGGTGTATTATTGGTGTATTTCGACGATTTAAAATCAGAACAAGGTGCATCTACCAAGTTCTGTGAGCAATAAACTTACGAAAAATATTAAACAATTACTGTTGCATGATTAAAACAATAAGGTAAATTCGAGAGCAGAGTACGAATTTAGCAAAAAAAAAAAATCATTGTTTTAAGAGCAAACTTGGTTACGACGAAAGTCCTACAAAACGGGTGTTTGGGGGCGGAGCCGCGGGGGGTTGGGCCGCGAAGCGGCCAGGTGGCAAAGCCCCCTTGTATATATATATATATATATTAACTCGACTATTTTGGCCTCACAAGGGGCTGTTCCCCTTGACCCCTCTTGCTTATATTTCTATCTCTTTCTCTTCTATACTTTGTATAAAATGATCAAAATTCACAACGTAATTCTAAATGGGTCCATATGAATATAATAACATAATCACAGAAATCCTATAAAATATAACAAACGTTACATAAAATTGGGACATTTTTTCTAAAGGGGGGTAGCCTAAGAATTACATTTTAATTAATATACATAATGTAGATAAATATATAGATTACATCGAAAGGTTTCTATCAAAAACATTTTCTAAAAATATCAGTCGAAGAACTGCTAGGTATGACACTCCTTGTATTCATAACGATTGTTGTTATATAGGGTGCGGCAGCATAACTTCCTTTTTTAAAATGCTCCACTTTTTTTCTAATAAATTCTGTTACAGAGAAATAATAACAGAAAATCGAAATAACTACTCTAGGTCCCATTGGCTATGCTTCTTCCCTTGCAGTTTTATTTCGATTTTCTGTTATTATTTCTCTTTAACAAAATTTAGTAGAAAAAAAGTGGGGCATTTTAAAAAAGGAAGTTATGCTTCCGCACCCTGTAGATAACATGTAAAATGTATTCACAATAATAATAATAATAATAATAATAATAGCAGTAATGTACCGCGAATTTTTATGGAAAATATTTTTTTCGAAATAATTGTTTAAATTTTTTATTATGATAATTATTGCAGTAATTTAAACTCGATATTTCATTTTTAAATCTGAATTATCGTAGCTGGTAGTAGTATATTTCTGAAATCTTGATTAAATTTCTTCATGGAGAAAAATCGTAAATCCTTTACTAAACTTTATCAAATTCCATACCTCACTCACTTGCACCGTAAACTGTAGTTGTCTTCGCTTAACAGTTGATCCGAATTCATAGCGAATTTGAAGAATCTGAAATTTTCCTGGCTGTGCCTGGATGATAAGATCTGAATGTACTTTTTAAGCTATCTGCGAATAGGAAAACAAATGATGAAATTCACACATTGTGTGATGTTAAAGATAAATACACAGTACACCGGACACGGAAGGTCAAATTACTTAATGGTTAAAGCAGCTGTTGTGAGGCCGGTAACAGATTAGGTGTGGTAACTATACGTGACTCCGGTACGAGTAGATTGGCGGTGCGGGTAAATCTGTCCATCGGGCGGGATGTGCTTGGGTATATTATTTATATCACGTAGCCGTACTGTACATATGCTACACATACTTCTTCGATTTGTGTAACGTTCATTGTTGTAGCCTTGTTTATACCGGTTAAAGGTTATTTTTTGCGATCAGTACCTGTTGCAGTTGTCTTGCATTGAAATACTTTATTGCCGATCACTTATTTTCAATAGCAAAAATGAAACTCGAATCTGTCATACCGAATTTCTCAGCTGATACCACCATTGGACCTATTAAATTCTACGATTTTGCCGGTGACTCGTAAGTTATATTCGTTTTAATTTTTTACTTTTACAAATTCGAACGATTTGAATTTCGTTTTATGTGTACTAGTAGAATTCTGCTTATGCCAAATGTGCACGATTGAGGAATTAAGGTCTATTTATTTGTTCTAGAGGTGTGTCTTTTAAAATGAGGATTAGGCGTACAAGTTGCAAGATAGCCGCCGACTAATTAACAGTGAAATACGAACTCTATTGAGAAACGTTTTAAATTACTAATTTTGATATCGTAAAAAAATATACCGGGTCGCGTTTTCAGCACAAGCTCGTTACATTTAAATCTCACTATCGTCATTTTCATATTTAGTAAGAGAATTCCCCGCCAGCAACGAAGAACGATAGAGTCTATGAGCGTGTTGTTTTTGTTTTTATTAATTAAATTCTATATTTGTTTTAAATTTTATTTTAGTCACTATGTTTCCCTTTAAAATTACCTATTTTAAACAAATTTATAGTAAAGATGTTCACAGTTTAACGTAATTTTATATTGTCGCGATATAACCGAGTATGTTTAAAAATGTAATGAATCGATAAGTAAAGTATATTAATATATAATTAAAATTTTTAGGTAATTGAAAATTGCATTTATCATGTTACTAAGTAGTCTAGTGGTAATATTTGTAATTTACACTTCATAGTCTTTACTTCACTAGTATTTTCTCGATAAGCTGATAGTTGTAATTTAAAAAAAAAAGAAAAAGAAGTAACTTGTTTTTATTTATAGGCATTTGTATTATTAAAAAAAAAAAAAAAAAAAACAAACAAGCGAAATATTTTTACATTTTTTTTTTCTTTTTTTCTTTTTCGCCTTATATGCAAGACAACCCATCTACCAGCTTACAATTCTTAATCATCGGAATTCAATTTGTTTTCTCTTTTTTCGTGTATGAAATATAAGAACCGCTTTGTACAAAATATTTCGATGATAATTTCATGATTGATCTAAACTCTAAGATTCGGGGAATTACGTTTACTTCTTTTTCATATGTATCCTTTTTCGTTTCCGAAGGTATCGTTTTATTTGTTTTACTGTATTAAAATAGACATCCCCTAGTGTGATTTATTTTATATAATTATAAAGATTATACACCGATTTGACGAATTCCAATACAGCCCTTATAAAAAATTATGTAAATTGCAAATAACCGATACTTTGTTTCATTGTAGTTTTTTTTTTTTTAAAACGCAACATATGTGCAGTTTCGAACAAGCATAATTAGGTAAAATACCTAGTTTAGAAATGAAACCGAATGAAGATGGTACCTATAGTGTTGGCGCTCGTGTTTCGTTCTGTAACCCATTCTATCGTATTTTTATATTGTACTAATTTCAGCCGAAATGAAAAACTGCATTGTAGGGAAAATTAGTATATTATACACATTAAAACAATCCGAAACTAGTGAACGTGTGCACCTTATTACATTGTTATACGTAAGAGAAATTAATAATTTTGAACTTCGAAAATCGAGCTGTATAGGGGAAAGTGGGGCAAAATCGGGACCCTAAGCTATTATCGTGTCTAGAAAAGCTCCTGCTATAAAGAATTCGATAGAAATTACTTTGTGGGTTAATATATTTGTACCTAAACTGAAATAGAATCATTTACTTAGGCAAACTCTATTAGATGTGCAGAGAGAGCGTTTACCAAAAAAATTACATTTACCCGGTTTTGCCTCACTAGGTGGGGCACAACCGGGTATGCTTTTTAGTGATACCCGATTTTGCCCCATTTATTCCAAACATAAATAAAACAACAAAAAATATATAAAAACTGAATCAATTATTGACAAAAATCACACACAAAAGTATCATCTTCTTCATTAGCATTACTGCAAGCCTCGTGTGCCCAACATAAGTAATTGACACACCTTATCCAGCCTTCGTTTTTGGAGCGAGAATATAGCTCGTTACAAAAAATGCAAGCTTCGTCGTGCTCGTAATCTTCTTCTGACGAAGAATCACTGACCGGATCTGCGACCCGCTGATTTTTAGACTTTTTCTGCCTTTTCTGTTTTGATTTAGTTTGGGAAACTTCAATTCCATTACGTTTTCTTGGAGCTCTTTTATTTGGAGACAAGGAAAGTTTCTTTTTGCCTTGATTCTTTGAAGTTTGGGCCATCTCCAATTCTAGTTTGTAAGGCGAAGAAGTCAATATCGCAGTCTTTCCTCTTCTGTTCATACTTTTTGTTTCTTTTTCTCTAAACAGATCTTTTGGAACGGGCTTTATTTCTTTCGGAGAAATGGCAAATGAAGTAGAAGGTACAGCTCCATCAATTACAAATATGGACGGTTGGGCTCTATTTTCGGTAGATGGGGGTAATCGGAGTTTCTCGACTGTGGTTGCAGATCGTTGGACAATTTTCCTCGATGAGCTTATTTGGATTCCCTCATCTGTGGGTGCAAATTGTTGTATTACATCCTCTCTCGTAGAGCTTGGCTGGAGTCCATCATCTATAATCGAACTATCCACTCTTATCAGTAACGCACACCACGATCTAGATCGCCAGTCTGGCGCCGTACACAGTCGAATTTCTCACGAATTTGTCGATTTAGCGTTCTTGCAGGAGAATGCGACGTTGCACGCTGCCCGAGGAAGCCTGAGAAATTGTCAAAAAAACGGAAAAATGGAATTTAGAAAATCATCATTATCATTTTTTAATTCAGAAAGTGTGAGAAATATAATGTTATGGCGGCCGAATCCGTCTCAATAAGTATAATTTTTCTTCTGATTAATATTATAACTTTAAAAAATAATAAGGGGTAAAACCGGGTACTACCCGGTACTGCCCCACATCTTGGTACCCGATTTTACCCCGAGCAGACCATAATCAAACAAAATGGTGTTACTCGGCGATAACTCAATATAAACAATTGAATAAACCTTAGAAATGTTCTTTATACTATGCATAATCAATGAAATACTCACCACTATATGTTGTGTAAAGTCAAATGTGATTCACTGTACTTAAAATCAATACAAAAATCGATAATATTTCACTAATTTTCAATAAATATCATTCCAAGACACAAAAACACACGACGCGCGCAGTAAACCTGTTACAGACTATAATTGCGTTAGGAGCTACGTAATTCACTATAAAATCCGTTGATATCGCTTGTAATTATGGAAATTTTGAGGTACCCGGTTTGACCCGCCTACCCGGTTTTATACAACTTTCCCCTACACATCAGAAACTATTTTAAATATCTTAACGGATAATAACTCAGCATTTAGAGTGGATGCGTGATAAATTATAGTGAATTTAACAAACACTTACAAAAATGCTTGTACTGCTATTTAAGGAAGTTTTACAGCTGTTAAAATAGTGCCGAATAATGCGACACATTGCGCGTTTTAATTTACTCATTTGTTTACAGTTAACTATAGTTTATTACTATCCAGTAATATAAGTAGTGTTTAAACAGTTGGACAAAAACAAGAAAGTGTTTTCTTATTTTTTTTATTTTTTTTCTTCTTTTCTTTTTTCCTTTTATTTGTTTTTTTTATTTTGTTTTTGTTTTTGTGCATTTAATCTAATTTGAACGTAAGCCTACCGGCCAAATGAACTATATATTATTGTTCAGGCAAAAAAAAAAAAGAAAATAATAGTTTACCGGTACAAAAAATATTTAAGTTATTTTTAGTCTCTATCTTTATTATATTGAGAAGTATTTTTAAAAGCCCGGCAAACGAAATTCTCTTCAAATATAAGAGAATACCTAAATAACGAATGTTTAAAATGTACAATTATTTTCATCGTACGATGTGTAACATTTATTTAAATATCGGTTATTAACGGATTCATGTTTATTTATCATCTGCAATAACCGTTTTTTTTAGAAAGTTCTCTCTAGTTTTGGGCCAACATCCAAACGGTATTCTTTTATTTTACTAAATATTACGAAGCGCATATAGTTGGCAATGGAACAACGACACTAGTTTTTCAAGTTCATTCGAATCTGTTAAATTTGTGAAAGTGTTTTGCAAAATTAAACTTATTTAGGTAACCAAAACTTTTAAAAGAGCCAACTGCGAAAACACGTGTAAACATATGTGTAATTCAAGAGACAGTTTCCATTTCGCAGCTTACAAATATCTAGAGCGAATAGTAATACACGCTTTTGTTAATAAAACATTTCAAGTCTCCACTGTGGATATAATGAGAAAAACAATTTACACGGTTAACCCCGTGTTTTTGAAAATTTTTATTTTTATATTTAGCGTTTCTGAAAGCTTACACTTACCATCTCATACTTCTGATGACGGGGGACTAAGCTTTCCGAAACGTTAAATGTGAAAGTAAAAATTTTTAAACATGATGTCTGGCGTCAACGCTTAAGTGATTTCAGACTAATGTATTGGTGTACCTACACAAAAAATAGGATAAAGTGATCAAAGGTTTAGAATTTTTATTATACGCAAACACAGCGTCAAAACGGTTTAAGAGTTAAGGTCTAGCGCGTGAAACGATAATTTCCAAATTTTGACTACGATAAATAAAAATGGAACATTTTATTTCATTAATGAAAATTAATACAACTAGACTCGGTGTATTTTTTTAAATAATTTAAACTCGTTCAAAAGGGTCTCGTGAAGAATCGAGATAAAATAACCCGGCCAAATTGATTCCCACATTTATACAGTTTTTTATTACGCAACAAGCGCAATACTATGACAAGTATTTCATATCACGTTTAATTCGGAGAAAATGAATCAAAATCGAACGAAAGAAAATGAAACATTAATTTGTTTCCTCCAATCAGATGAGATATGGGAATTAAGTGTGTACACTGCATCCGAGAAAAGTAAGCGTGTTCGTTTCCAAGAGGTCAAAGGTCTTCCCCTTAAGAACTTTACCTCTTGCCGAGTCCTATTTTTTGATACATCGAAATTCTTAAAAACGCCTTTACTGTTATTTTAATGTATAGACATCGAAAGAAGCTTATATTTTTCTAATAGCGGTTATAAGTTTAATAAGAAGTATCATAATTTCGCCTCTCCTTGCTTCTTCGATGAATGCATAAGACGGGGAAAATTAGGAGTATACGGGCATGTCTAGCTCATCTAAACTTCAAAACTGTTTTCATGTTAATACGCTTTAAAGGTGAAAAAAGTCATTAACTTGATCGAATAAAGGAAAAACGATTTTGATCATTTTATTCTGAATAAAATTAAATAAAATTACAATAGCGTACCTAAAACGTAATGATAAAATATGAATGCGCTTATCTGGCATACTTATATAACGCGTACAGGAAATAAATATTTTTGAGGAGGCTTCGCTAACAGTTAACTTTGATTCAAAAGATTAAATTTAAATATATTTCTAAGCTGCAATGCATCATATCTATATGTACAAGAAGTGTGATACATTTAAAAAGAAGTTACAAAAGGAAATTAAAAAACAAAAATTGGAACATGTATCTATTGTTGTTTTTCTGTCTGTAATGTTCTATGGAAAATCATATTAAAATATCGCAAAATTTTCGGCACACCGAAGTCGATCTGAAAAGGCAACAAATTCAAATTTGAATTTTCGTTTTTATTTGATGGACATTTTTATATTTGTTCAATTTTCAACTTTTATTTCAAACATTGCTAGTTATAAAATTATATTTAGTATATATATATATATATATATATATATATATATATTTATATATATGTATATATGTATATGTGTATGTAGGTATATGTATATATATGTGACCGGCTCTGAAGAAACCCGGCTCATGCCTAAAAAATCAATTTTTGGATTTCGACAGTTTCCATGTCTTCAAACTTTCCTTTAAAACGTGCCGTTGATAGAAATTGAAAATAATAATTATAAGCGACGATATAGCCATTTTTTGTCGTATGCAAAATAGTTGAAAATTCGCTCTTTTTCAATAATTAACAGATTACACATTCAAGAATTTTTGAACCCCCTTTTCCCTCATAATGAAATGTTTTTTGTGACATTGTGCTGCTGGAACGAAAAATATTTCATCTTTTAAAAGAATAATACGTACTACTAGCAACATTTATTACAAAAAAAAAATAAAAAAACCTTTTTAAAAATAGCCTTTTATTTATGCACTAAAAAGTACAAAATAACCTTTATTAGTGTGCGGCTACCAGATACGCATCTTAACATTAATATCTGAAACTACGAAATATTTTGAAAAATAAAAGCGGGGGCCGCAGATTAATAATTAAATACTGGAAACCCAAATGTTCCAGAGTAAAGAAATACACAAAAATGCGTATTTTTTAAACCTTGTTCAAAATTTTTAGCTATAAAGCTGAGCCACAAGCGGTGGCTACACGTCGTTTTTTGTGCTTTTTTAAACTTTTAGTAAACTTACAATGTTTCGTTAAGAAAACGAAATACGAGTTTTTTGCTTCCGACAAATAGCGCTCTTTCCAAGAGTATATCATATGCCCGGAAAAAAATATTTTTTTTTTCAAAAGTTCGATCTTTCGAAGCCCCGAGAGGCTAATTGTAAAGTTGGAAACCTAGATGTTCCAAACCAAAAAAAATATACGTGCATGTGCATATTTTCAACCTTGTTCAAAATTTTTTACTATAAGACTTGTGCCGTAAAGAGGGAGCTACATATTAGATCTTGCGCTTTTTGAACTTTTCGTAAACTTCGAAAGTTTCATTAAAGAAATACAATACGGTTTTGTTCTCGACAAATAACGATCTTTCCAACGATATATCACATATCGGAAAAAATATATATTTTTTTCCAAAATTTCGAGCTTTTGATGCCCCGAGGGTCTAATTTTAAAGCTGGAAACCCAAATGTTGCATAATATTGTATTGTCATCTATAACAAGTATTTATGCAAAGGACACTTTTTTAATTCATCGGGAAGTAGGTGAAAAATCGTCCGCAAGATTGCCCCCAGACAAGCTGAATGACAGACAAAATGCAGACAGACAGAAAGACAAACCGAATTAAGTAAAAAGCTATAATTAAAACAAATTCTGGAGCATTTTGCTTATGACACAAAAGATTTTTTTTTTTAGTAAATTATTTTTTGGGTAAAAAAAGTAACAAAATAATAAAATAACATTTAATTTTTAACTGAGAGTGATGGAGATATGATCTGTCCTTAAATGGTTGCCCTACTCTTAATCCGTGTTTAATTTAACAAATATCCCGAAAGTTTCGCGCGCTATATCCAAAGACGTGAAACGTTTACAACATCTTGAAATGGCCATTATGTGTCATATTTCGAAAATTGCACAGAATTAAAATAAAATCATTGAAAATCTACAATACACCGTAGAACACTTTAGTAATGCATTTCCGTTAGTGTTCAAAACACGCTGCTGAAAACAGTTACAATTAATTTCCATTACGTTTAGATGAACTAATTCACTCGGCGGCTACCTTTATTTTCTTGACCACAAAATCAGATTGTACAACGGAAATAAAAAGTAACTATTATTTTTTTAGATACCGCTCAACGGTGTTAGAAGAATTGGTTTTCTAAAAAAAAAAAGTAATTTATTTTTTCATTATTATTACTAGATGGGTGCTGCTGTTTTCTCATCCGTCCGATTTTACACCGGTTTGCACTACCGAACTCGGTAGAATGGCTGTACACATTGATGAATTCAAGAAACGCAACGTTAAACTATTAGCCCTATCTTGCGATCCAGTTCAGAGTCATTCGGACTGGTTAAACGTGAGTATACCTTATTACCACTGTAATTTTTTGCAGTCAATAATATATTTCATTGGAATTTTTGTTTCTTTTTTTGTTTTTTTTTTTTTTGTTTTTTTGTGTGCCAAACTATACTTTTTTTTATTGAATTCTGTATATAGCGTGAAATTGCCAATTATTCTTTGGAAAATATTATTTTATCGGTTGTTAAACTTTTTTTCATTTTGTATTATTTCACAATTCTTGTTAACAACGAAGTAGTTTTTTTTGTTTTTTTTTTTTTTTTGTGGGCATCGAAAATTCAACCCATCGACAAACGATGTAGTTGATATTGTCGAGTTAATAAAAATTGCGAATTTTAAAACCTTCTAAAAAAAACTTATCGACTATTTAGCTTTTATTGCTTCCTTTAACCGATTGCCTATTTTAAATTCGATATGTTGCGCCCAAACTTTAGTAATTTATTCTTATTAATACTTGTTGACGTTAGTGTCTAACGGAGACTCCAGTGACAAGTTATATAATTTAGTCGATCTGTAAACGCTTAAAAATTTTGACGAAATGGAGAGAAAAGGAAAAGAAGGTTGGTTGGTGTTACTTTTAATGAACCTTGGGAAATTTGGAAATACGATCTATTACTGATTTCGGCAGCGTCTCAGGAGTGAATAATCCTTCTTGCGAAGCAAAAAGAAATACGCTAAAATGGAAACGTGAATAATTTTTATAGTCTTCTGGAATGAAATTAAAAATAAACGAAAAAAAAAAGAAAATCAATAAAAAAGGCAAGTAAGGCAACGTGTTCGTCAGTTCTAAACGGTACTTAGAAATTGTTCGCATGCAGTGCTCGAACGTCAAGCGAATAACTGACAAAAAGATAATTCGGTACTCCAAATATCACGAATTCTGATTAGGCTGCAGCTGATTATTAAGAATTCGAGATATTATGAAGACGTAATGAAAAGAGAATAAGTGCACCTGCGAAATACTTATACAAAAGCGAAAAATATAACATGGTACAAAATACGTATAAGAAGAAATATGCAGGCCCGTGCCCAAAATTTTGGAGGGGGGATGGGGGGGGGGGGTGAAAATTTTCTTCGCATATTTATTTTATAAATAACAATACATTTTTCACTAATATTCGTACTATTAATAATTTCCATCATTTTGATTTATATATTAATAATTCACATAAATGAATTACCCCGTATATGAACATTAATAAAAATTACATACGTTATTAATTATACTCGTAATAAAAATTTTTGCATAACATATTAATGAAGTACCTAAAAATATTTTTTTTATTTTTTTTTTATTTTTAGAAGCCATTTCTAGCCTATTGGCTATCGGTAGCTGATATGATAAATGATTTTGACGTGAAGGGTTCGTAGTCCAGTGACTAGTCCCTGTATTAGTAACTTTGTGTTTGAATAATTATTGCAAAGGTGTTTTTTTTTTTTTTTTTTTTTTTTTTACACTAAACCAAGGTCTAAAGGTTTTGTTCTTTTTAGTCTGCGCACTTGCGTTTGTGACGAATTATCCAGTAGGCCAATTGCAGACCAGTTTGTGTGGTTATATAATCGTTCCTGATGTTTTATTGCCATCCTGTTGATAACGTCAGCTACATAATCCATGCGAAGATCATCGTGAATGGTTTTGTTCCTTACGTACCATGGGGCGCCGACGATTGACCTTAGAGTACTATTTTGGTATCTTTGAATTTTCATAACATTGCTCTTTGCACTGCAGCCCCACAATTCGCATCCATACTTCCATATTGGAGCGAGTAATTGGTTGTATAATAATAGTTTATTTTCCAAGGACAGTTGGGACCGTTTTCCTAATAGCCAGTGTAGTTTGTTAGTTTTGATTCTAAGTTCAGTTTTTTTTGTGTCAATGTGCTTACGCCATGTTAGCTTCTGGTCTAGGTACAAGCCTAGGTATTTAACGTCTTTTTTGATTGGGACTATCTTGTTGTCGATTTTTATATTTTCTGGCTCTATATGTCGATTTGTAAATATTATATGTGTTGATTTATTTTCATTTATTTTAATTCGCCATTTCTTGCACCACGACATAACTTTATTCACGGCTTTTTGTAATTTACTATTTGCTTTTGTTTGGCTTAAATCAGAGCATAGTAGTGCGGTGTCATCCGCAAAAGTTGCCATTAAGGAATTGTCTTCAACCGGTATATCTGCTGTAAAAATAAGGTATAATAACGGCCCCAAAACACTTCCCTGTGGAACTCCTGACTTAATTGGATATATGTCAGATACTTCATCTCCATACTTGATTTGATAGTACCTTTCGTCCAAGTACGATGAAAACAACTCGTAATAGTGATTTGGAAAACTTTTTTTTATTTTATACAATAAACCGTTATGCCATACTTTGTCAAAAGCCTGACTTACATCCAGAAATATGGCATCGCAAATCCTTTTCTCCTCTAAATCAGATTCAATCTGTTGTACCACTCTATGTACTTGTTGGACTGTAGAGTGTTTAGCTCTAAATCCGTACTGATGAAATGGTACTATTTGATATTCATTAACTGAAGGAAGTACTCTTTTTAATAACAGGGTTTCATATAATTTCGATATCACTGATATTAATGAGATAGGCCTGTATGAGGCAACCTCTGTAGGTGGTTTATTAGGCTTCGGTATTACTACTATTTGCGAAAATTTTAATTGCGCAGGGTAGTAGGTTAATCTTAGCATAGCGTTAAATATACATATATGTTAATAGCAGTAACCCTTTGCGCGGTAACTCATTTAAGATCTTAGCGGTTATTAGATCGTAGCCTGGCGCTTTTTTGGGGTTCATAGTTTTAATTGCAGCCTTAATCTCCCCTGGTGATGCTGGCTTGATAGGAGGATAGACATTAAAGTTATTTTCATTCGTGGGTAGTGTATCGTCTCCAGGATTTGGAGTAAAGACGTTGGCAAGGTGTTTAGCGAATTCTTCCGCTTTTTCTTTATCACTGTGAGCCCAGCTGCCATCACATTTCCTAATAGGGTGGACTGGATTTTTTGGTCTCTTTAAACTTCTCGTTGCTTTCCATAATGAGTACTCATTATCAATAGGAGATAAGGAAGATACATATTGATTGAAAGTATCATTTTTTAGCTTTTGAAGTAATTGTTTAACCTTTTTTACTTGTTTATTCAATTTCCTCTTATCTCCTGGATGTCTGCTTATTTGCCACCTTATTCTTAATTTACGCTTATATTTTACTTCGTTCAGGATTTGTGTTGGATAACAAATAACTGGTGAAGTTGTTCTAATTTGCGGTGTGTTGTTCCAAGCCGCTTCTTGAATGGTTTTAATAAATTGCTGTAATACGTTTTCTATGTCAAGTTTATTCCGGATTGATACGCGTAGTGTGGTATTTTCTTCGACTTCCTCTCGGAACATTTCCCAATCTGTGTGTTTACTATGAAGTTTTGGTTTGTTTTTTTTAGTTATAACATTATTGCTTATTATAAGAATCACTGGGGAATGATCAGATGAAAGACCAAACTCTGATTTTGTTAGTATGTGGTTTGAAGCTAGTCCCTTGACTATGAAAAAATCTAGTAAGTCAGGAATTTTTTCTCTATCGGTAGGTCAGTATGTTGGCGATCCACTCGTTGTGATGCTGCATCCGTTAGAATCCAATGATTTCTTGAGTTCTCTGCCTCTAGATGTAATCAGCCTCGACCCCCAGTACGTGTTTTTAGCATTATAGTCGCCTCCAACTATATATGTATTACCAAGAGTACGTAAGAAAGAGTTGAACTGATGATGAAGAATTTTGTGTTTAGGTGGGCAGTACACCGCAGACATTACTATGTTTTTATTTACGCACTGAACTTTTATACTGGTTGCCTGAAGATAGTTTTCTTGATATTTTACAATTTCATGATGTGCTATATTGTTTTTAATTATTATAGCTGATCCTCCATGGGCCGTACCATCCGGATGGGGGGTATTATAAAACGAGTAGCCATTAATATGAAAGTAACTTACATCTGTAATATGGGATTCCGATATTAATAATATATCTATTTTTTCTTGATTCAAATATAATTCTATTTCTGCTTTGCGTTGCAGAATGCCATTAGCATTCCAAGTAACAATTTTTAAAAAGTTCATTTTTTGTTTATTAAGACAGACATGACTGTTTGTATTAGTCCATTTATCATATTATTTTGTTGATTTAGCATCTGGATGAATACATCCTTAATTTCTTTCACGAATTTGTTTAAAATGACCTCGGTATTTGAAGTATTATCATGATAAATATGATGCGGATTACTACTTATTTTATTTTCATTTAAAACTTGGGCGTAAGTAGGATTAGAATTACTTGCATTTCCGTTCAGTGAGTTTTTATTAATTTGAGGAAAATCTCTTTCGTTATATGGAACACCCCCTTGGGTTATTTGTTTTATTTGCGTATTATGTTGTGTTAAATTGTTTACCTTTTGTGCTTTATTCCTCCTGTTTAATATTTCTTGATAAACAGCACATCCCTTATAATTTGATGTATGTTTTCCATTGCAAAGAGCGCAGGAAGCATCCGTGCCTTTATCTTTATCGCATTTGGATGTTTCATGTCCTTGTCCGCATTTGACACATCTAAATGGTCTCGTACAGTACGCTTTTGTATGGCCATATAACTGGCATCTCATACATTGAACTATAGTGCTTTTTTTCCTAGGTTGTTCAAATCGAACCCGGGCGTTTAATAAGTACTCAATATTGTATATATCTTTGTTATTACTGCTAGGTTCGATATCTATGAAAAATAGCGGCAGTGGATGTTTGTATAATCTGTGTTTAATGTTTGCTATATTTCTTACTTAATGTCCCTTTTCGGCCAAAGAAGCTTTTATATCCTCGATTGGTACTGACGGGTGAATATTTTTTAATACAACTTTAAATGGTCGTTCTTCTTTTAATTGATATGTATGAAACGCTGCATTTTCCTTAATTAATATTTTAACTATATCTCTATAGTCTTGGGGGCCTTTAGCGGTCATTTTAATTAGACCATTGCCATTAATAGTTTTATAGCTGAAGGAATCAGAGGGTAAACTTTCTTCAATTTTTTCTTTCAACTTTTGAAAGTTGTTTACACTTGGAATAAATATTGGTGGAGGTTTCATTTCTTTCTTGGGTTCATTTAATACTTGACTGTTGGTAGGGGAGTTTTCTCCATCACCGCAGTGTTCCGTTTGCAGCAGAGAGAATCTATTTTTTGTTATAATTTTAACTTTTTGATCGGGTTCGGGCGAGCACGGATTTATTTCCCTTTGTCTTTTTTTATTGTCTTTATGATAGCTAACAACTTGCCATTCCGGCGTATTTGATAATGTTGTATCTCGGATAATTTTAATTGGGGGTACTTTTGCGGAATCGTTTTTATTATTTTTAGATATCGGCATTGTATTTTGTAAGAGACTATCTTTTGTTTGAATTAGCACATCGGAATTGGTCGTATTTACTTCGCTAAGAATATTACTATCATTATTAGAGCGTTGTTGTTGATATGAATCGGCGGCGCAGTTATTATTAATTGAAAAGTTGTTGCCTGGTATCATTTGTGTGTGTGAACCGGAATGTATAGATTTTACTTCGCAGATGCTACCGTCAGTGTCCATCGGTACTTGATAGTCGCTGACTGAATCGGAGTGCGGTGGAACGGGTGTGGTTTGATTAGATTTCTGTTTAGGCTGAACAAGAGCCTTATCAGTAGATTTGGCTTTTTCGTTGCCGAGACGGAGTTTCGGCGGATGTATCATGTCTTCTGCAGCGGAGGAAGGCAAAACTGATAACGAGTACGCGACACGTCGCGCAGACGAATATCAGTGAGCCGAGTTCGCGTATACGAACGAGACGCAAACTTCGATAAATATTCGAACAGAAATATACGAACGCACAACACACGTGATAAAACTAACACGAAATGGATCTCTAAAACCCCTAAAAATATGGAGCATATTTTTTTCTTTTTTCTTTTAAACATCCTAAAAAATCATCAATATTTATTTTAAATTTGTGATTTTTTTCAGATTTTTGTGTATTCATAATAACTATTTTAGTTCTCATCGGTGGGTGGGGGGTTAACCCCTAAAACCCTCCCCGTGGACACGGCCTTGGAAATATGTATGCACAAAAATTAACTACCGAGCTCGTCTGCGGGCAGTTATAGTTGTAAAATACGTAAATTGTCACAGGCAACAATTCGAAACGGCACACTCAATTTGTTCGTTATATCGTGTAATTTCTGTTAAACGTACAGATTTTTTTTTTTTATTTGAATGTTTAAAATTTGCTTCATTTTAGTTATTCAATATGTACCGATTAGAGTTTATGAGAAGTTACTTGGATCGGCACTGCCGCTAGGCCTATTTTGAACTGAGAATTTTCTTATAATTTTACCATACATATTAGAGAGCTATACTTAGAAACGTAACGCGTATTTTAGGTCAGTTATAAAAATTGTTCCATCGGCAATTACCGCAAGGACTACTTAATATAGAAAAACCGACGCTAAGTAACCGTACCGGGTTTTTTTGTTGTGTATTATTTGCCTATAAACAATTTTATATAAATAAAAATAAATAACAAATACGTAATTTTATAATTCAAAATAACATGATTATATTTAGTAACATTATGAGCATAACATTTTTTTTTTTTAATTTATTTATTTATTTATTTTTTTAATTTATTTATTTTTTACATATAAAGATTTAATGTGGTTAGCGGTGGAAACCATCCAATTAAGTTTTTGGTTTCCTCCCCTCCACATTGTACAATCATTAATTTTATGTTAACATATTATAATATTAATATAAATTGATATTGTATTTTCTGTATTGCAATTCCTTTTTAGCCAAATTATTGAATATATTTATTTTTTCCAGCGCCAATTCTCCATAGTCCTCCGCGATCTCCATGTTTAAAATGTTACATCTATTCAGTATATGCTGCACATTGTCCTGCTCATTGCATCTAATGCAATTTTCCGATTCTTCTATCTTGAATCTTTTCAAATATATTTTGAAATTCCCATGGCCTGATATAAATTGTACATTGAAGAAATTTGGCGTATAATAATTGTTGTTCAATCTCTACTTGAATGTTGGGAAATAACCTTTCGTTATTCCACTATGATTCGTCCACACCGCTTCAAACTTCTCCGCATATTCTTTTATGATAAATTTTTTGAATTGTCTGTTTGTTATTATTTTATTTTCTACTATATATTTTTTGTTTATTTATGTGATTTTTTCGAAAGTTTGTTCTACCTTTAATTAATTTTTCAATTGCAAATACTGTGATGTGTTTTTCTATTTCTAAGTATGAATATTCCAGAATGCATTTGTATAATTTATTGTTTTGTAAGCTTTGATTAGTTTGACTGTTATGGTTCTATGTATGCTTGCTAAAAATTTTTGAAATTTATTGAACTTTAGCATATCCTTATAAATACTACTACTATATAATAGATTAGATAATATCACTGTTTTGTATAATATTATTCCTTTTTTGTAATTCATCTGATTGTTACTGTTAAACAGCTTTGTGAATATATTAATAAATTTCGTAATTTTTTCATTTATGTACTTGCAGTGATTGTAAAATTTAAGGTTTTTATCTATCAGTACTCCAAGGTATTTTACTTGGTCCTTTACTGTGATGATCTGTAGTCCGTATTTAAGTTCATGTTGATTTTTCTGCGGTTGAATATCATCAAATTTGTTTTGCTCATATTGATCTTTAGATTATATATTTCCAGTAACTCTTTTATATTCTTATACACTATTGCTATTTTGTTTTCTAACTTTTCCGTATTTCTATCTGCTACTATAATTGCTAAATCATCTACAAATGTTATAATTTTAACATCGTTCGGTAATTCTGATATATTTGTGCAAACAGTATATTCCATAAATATGGGCTTAACACCGCTCCTTTTAATATACCTGTATCTACGTGTACCTTTTTTTTGTAGTTGTTTATATTAATTTCCGTATATCTTTGATCATAATATTGATTTAGAATCTCCAATAAGTTATTGTCTAATTTTAATTTTTCCAATAGTTTTATCATTTGATTTACATATTTCAATGCTATCAAATGCTTTTGTAATGCCTATAGTTAACATTACCGTTTTGTATGATTTACTTTTGTATTCAATGTAGGTGAATACATCCTGTTTGTTAAAATGGTATAATAAAATAAACTTTAATAACAAACAATATAGAACAATAAATTAGATAAATACCTATTTAGAAACGTTTTCGGGCATAACCCATCATCAGCTAACACTAACTTAAAGGAAACTTAAAACATTTAAGTTTCCTTTAAGTTAGTGTTAGCTGATGATGGGTTATGCCCGAAAACGTTTCTAAATAGGTATTTATCTAATTTATTGTTCTATATTGTTTGTTATTAAAGTTTATTTTATTATACTTTTGTATTCTTTGATAGTACTGTAAATATTCCAAATTGCTAACTCTGTTGATTTCCCTTTCAATGCTCCATACTGACCTTAATTAATAATATTTCTTGCTACACAAAAGTTTTTGATTTTACTTAGTATGCATTTCTCATAAATCTTACTAAAATTTGATAATATGTTAATCACTCTTTATGACGTAGACTCTTTCTTTGGTTTACTGATTTTATGTATTATTATGATTCTAGATAATTTCCATATATCTGGATAGTAGCTTTTCTCAAATTATTTATTTATATATTTTGTTATTACTCCTGGGTACTTTTTATTAAATATGTTTACAAATGTGTTTGATATATTATCTGGTCCAACTGCTGTTTTCTTGTTTAACTTTTTAATTATTTCATTTATTTTTTCTTCTTTCATTTTTGTTGTTAGATTAGGTGTTACTATTGTTAGATCAATTACACTTGTTTTATTATTCCTGTTAAAGGTTATATTATTTTTTTTATTTATTATACTATTTCTGTTTACTTTGTCATTTCCTTATTTGTTTCCCTTTTTCCTATTAATCTCTTTTCGTCGTCATCCAAACTTTCTAAACTTGACACTGCGTACAGGTTGTTAATTTCCATTTCATTACTATCGTTAACGGTATTTGTATTTTCTGATGTTGATGGGTGGCAAGATCTTTTACGTTGTTGTTTGTACACTTCCGTCGTCATTTCTTCTCTTTGTTCCTCCTTATGTGTTATTGTATTTGTGTTTTTTGTTATCTCGTTTTTTTTCCCGATATGATAGTTGGTCTTCTGAAATGAATATGCGGAATTGTTTATTTTCATAGTTGATAATTAATGATTCCGGTAAAATTTGTTTATTTTCCTCAGTTTCCTCAAGTGTCGCATATACCTGTCTTCTAAAGCTACAAATATGTTTGTACCCTTCTTCTGCTAAACCTGCTTTAATAAAGGATACCGGTGAGTTCATTTTTATATTGTGTTGTTTTAATGCATTTTCAATTATATAGTGTGGTATATGCGGCGATACATTTGATATTATGATACGTTTTGCCGCCGAGTTTAATAATTTCCTTATTTGTATTTTGTTATTTTTTATTTGAATTGTGTGATGTACTTTAGTAATTTGTTCCACTAAGTTTTTATTTGATAAATATATACAAATTCTGCCGTTAGAAATACGCGATGCAAATAAAATATTGTTTGCTTCAACATATTTTCCTACTTCGTATGTGTATTCTTTTAGTTTGATTTCGCTTATTGCATTTAGTATAATAGCTTGTTGTCTTTCTGGAAATACATTTGTTTGTAAAACCGTACTATACGATGTCATATTTTTAGATTTAAGTTGTTCATAATTATCTGCTGGCCCTATTTGGGCCATTTGTTAATTTATCTGATACTGATAGTTTTACTTTACATTAATCTGTTTAATATATCTGATGTAATAACATTAGATAAGAATTATCTGACTGCTGCATTATCGAATCTGTCTATTATATTTCTTATCACTTTAACTCATAGACGCGAACCGTACACTTCAACTGTTTATTAATCCTCATAACATATTAACAGTTTTACAACAATGATGTAACAATTTTACATAAGTGTTTTATATGTATATAACGAACCTTTGACTAAACAAACATAATGCTATAACAGCAACAAAAATAATTTACCTGGTATTTTTAAACAGTAAGTATCCAAGAGATATGCATTCCAATCTAAAAGAAACGCAACGTTCTGTACAACTGCATACACTCAAAACACAATAACAGTATTTTATACATCTCATATATTGTTTTATAAATAAATGATCTTTTCGTAGTCTATCTAGAAAAAAATATATAACTTAATCTCATCATTTTCAACCCCGCAAAGCAAAAAAACACTTAGCTTCATTTTCGGAAAATTAACGTGTAAAAATGAGAAAATTATAACAAAGAGATAGGTCAAGAGTATAATATTACATTACTTTTGAGTAGTTTTAAGTTCCAATCATAGATTTTTTTCGAAAATAGTTTATTAATTTAATCATTTTTAGTCAAATTTATGGACAAGTTGAAAGAATTGAGAAAGCTCGAAAAAAATCGAGAAATACCGTGAAAGTACCATTTTGCCTAATTCCCATTTCGCCTAAAAATGAAATGACCCATAAAAAAAAAAAATAATCATAATAATTTGAAAAAATCAACTTGGCAACACAGTCACGTTTGATAAGCATAAAAAAAGATTACCCTGGCTTAGGAGAGATCCCTGGATTTTTTAACTGAGAAAGCGTCTTTGACAAACAATGCCGCGTTTGTCCGCTGCCGAGACCACCCGAGAAATTGAACGATTGTTACCCAAATTTTATTATTTTTCTAGCTCGAACAGCGTCATTAAAGGTCGTAAGAAATGTCGAATCCGTCTCAATATGCGGAAAATCACCGCATACTGACTGCTTTACGCTATGAAGTCGCAATTTGTTCTGGCTTGGGTCTTATGCTTTGCACCGTTCTGAAAGAAACTATTCTTCTATCTTGAATATTATAAGTTGTCGCTTGTGAATAAAACAAAAATTTTGAATCAGTCTAATGTAGTAATGGATGTATCATATATATAAACAAATCGAGCAGGTAAATAATACATATATCTAATATTTGTAAATTGAAATATTTATTGCAAATTACGTTTTAAATGAAATGGTATTCAATTAGATTTCGGCAACAGAGAATAAAAAAAATTGTCATCCATTAAAAAATTATTTTCGCTTAATTGCTATAAATTTTTGTTTTGTACGTCAGAAGTACATTATAAAATATTTGGTTAATTGAATAGCGTCTTTTTATATTCTATTTATTTTTCCTTTTTGTAATGTTAAATCGTAATCTTTTGGCAATTTATTGAATTAAGACATTTTAAATAGTAAAATAGAAGGTTTTTTTTCTTTATCTTCTTTTGGATTTGCCGAAAAATGGCGTCTGAACCAGTAAAATGGTCAATCTATATGAATATGAGTTATGCGCAAACAAACATAAAAAAAAAAAAAAATCAACATACGCGATGAACATATAACCTCTTTCTTTTTGTAAGTCGGAAAAAATTAAAAATTAAAGACAAGTTTATTGACATAAAAAATTTAAAGTATACTATTAGATTAATAAGTCATTTTTGCTTAATATTAACTTTACTTTTCGTTTATTAACTTTTTAAATCCAGGTTCTTTTTGATGGGTAATCGTCCGCTGTTGTTGAAAACCTTGGACAAAAACTATATTGCTTTGTTGCAGAAAAAGATTAGGGACTGTACTTGCGGTTTGTCTTTGGACAAGCTGATAACGAGTCCACATTCTTACATCAGTAGTATTGCTAAACAATGTCAAGTTGTTTCTTTCTCCTCTAAACATGATTGGTGGACTGACAAGCTGGAATTTTTCAAAAATAAAATTAATCTAGTGCGCAAGAGGAAAAACAAATGTAAGGATGCTGTTAAGCGATTCTTTCTTGATAGCACTTTGAAACAGCTTAATAAGGAGTATAAATGACAGATATGCAGGACAAAACTTCAACAGTGGAAGGAACTTGTTGCTTACAGTGTACTGCCTGGGGCAAACCTTATAAAATAATATTCAAAAAAAAAACACAAATTAATGCAATTCCTGATATAGTTTATCAGCAGCAAGTAATTAGTAATGATGTAGGAAAATGTGATGCTTTTCTCAAGCATTTCTTACCTCAAAAAGCTGATATTCCACTTGTTATTTCCCCAATTTCTGAGATTCAGTGCCCTGTAGTAAACCGAACAACTATAGACAATATAATTAAAAATCTCAATAATAGAAAAGCGGCTTCACCTGACAAAATCACTAACAAATTGGTAAAACAACTTAACCTACAACTTGAAGAAATGTTCCTCCTAATCTTCAATAAATGTTTATATTTTCAAGTTTTTCCCAAATGCTGGAAAACCGCCTTTATTAAACTTCTACCAAAACCGGGAAAGGTACCATCTGACATAACTACCTACCGCCCAATCTCTTTACTTAGCACTGTAGGTAAGGTCTTTGAGAAAATTTTAAACCAGTTACTTATAGCTGAGATTGACATGCAAAACCTGTTACACTGTAACCAGTTTGGCTTTCGTTCTGGAAGGTCTGCTGAGGGCGCAGTGTATAAATTAGTTCAAGTAATCAGGAACTTTATAAACTCTGGAAATACTGCGGTGGTGTTTTCCTTCGATAATGCTGGAGCATTTGACAACTGCAAATGGTCCGCGATAATTGACATTATGAAAAAGAACAACATCAACCCATTCCTAGTTAACATGATAATTAGCTACCTTTCTGATAGGGTTGCGCACCTTAACATAAACAACTCCAATAGATCAATGAGTGCATGCTGTGGTGTTCCTCAGGGCTCTGTCCTTGGTCCCACCTTATGGAACATATTATATTCTTCTGTGCATCACAAGATTGAAACATATTGTAAATTCTTTAATAGCAGCTGCACTCTGATATCCTACGCTGATAACCTCTGCCTTGTGTTTGAGGTCACTAACCACTTTGATTATAAGCAAATGTCTTTAATTATAGAATACTTAAATGAAACAGTCAACTGCCTGGGACTATCCTTCTCTGTTTCCAAATGTTCATACTCTGTGTTTGGCAACAAAAAAGCAATAGAGAAAATTCACGACCTAAAACTTCTATCTGATCAGGGCTTGCAACACACAAATTTATTGAAATACCTTGGAATTCTCATAGATAGTAAACTTACTTTTCTGCCCCACCTTAAATATATCAAAACCAAATGCGATTCTCTGTTTAGCAGTATCAGTCGACTGCAACATAACTGTTGGGGTTTACGTTACTCTGAATGAATCATTTTATACAAGGGTTTAATTCAATCCCTATTTGGCTATGGAGCTGCCACTTACGTTAATCACAAGGTGTTGAAAAATGTCAATAGCCATCAGAGAAGGTTTCTCCTCAACATTGCATCTCTTTATAGAACTACATCTACATCCGCAGCTTGTGTTATCATTGGTATATTTCCTATGGATTTATACATTACAGGCAGGGCTATCACAAGGGAGTATCGGATTCGCAAGGATGTTAAATTGCTCACATCTCTGAAGCTAATAGATAACAATTTGGTTGAAACTGTTAATTACAACTCCTCTATATTACTTAAAAAGCAAGTTCTACAGACTTTAATTGCTGAATGGCAGAGGAGATGGGCTGCTGATCACACTGGAAGGAAAACCTATTATTTTCTCCCTAGTATTTCAGACAGGCTAAGGATGAGTAAAATTAATATCAATTTCTATAGCGCACAGATACTTTCTGGGCATGGGAAGTTTGGTGCCTACCTGTACAGGTTCCGACTTGTCAGCAGCCCAGGCTGCACCTGCTGTTCTCTTAATATTATTGATGACGTTGATCATTTTCTCTTTGATTGCCCCATGTTTAGTTACTTACGTTCCAAGTTCAATATTATAAAAACTAACCCCTCCCACATTAATAGCACAAATCACTACCCCTTACTGAAGTTTGCTGAGGCGGCTTTGAGGCGTAAGTTTCAACTGAGTAATTAAATCATTTCTGTAAAATCCAAACATTTACGAAACCCTATTATTCAGAATTATCTGCCTTCTCTTCACAGCTCATCCTAACTTAATTTAACTTAATGTAATTTTATTTAATTTATTTATTTATTTATAAATTGTAATTCAGTGATAGCTATTAAGATTTGTTTCCTTCAAGTCGTTAATTTCTTTTTGATTTAATATTAGTAGCTTATTATAGTTATAGAATTACAATTCTCACGTATGCACTAAATCAAACGTTATCCCAACAACTTTTATTTTCGTACATTACGGCTACTGTATTTTACCTTTCTTATTATTACAGTTAATTTAACTAAGAATGTTATATAGCAATTAAATACTTTAATTTTCTTGGTAATAGTTGGGACTATGTTCTTTATCATCCTGACTAATACCCACAATTTATCTATAAGTACACTTTTGCAAAGGACCTCTCACACACAACTCTTTTTTTTTTTTTTCTTTTTATTTTTCGTTTTCATCCTTTCATTAATTCTAGATTGTTAGTTTTGAGTTCATAGTTACAATACACACACAGTCCTCTGCACCTTTATACACTTATTTTCTTAATATACGGTTTATTTAAAAAAAAAAAAAAAATCGTCCGCTGTTGAAAAGTCCAACGCAATAAAGAAAAAACAAATAAATAAATAAATACACTTTCTGCCTCTTTTGAAGATTTAAAAAGGAAATATTCGAAACAAGTTTCTGTCAAAACGAAAAAATTAAGAAAAAGAAAAAAATTATTCTGTTTGTTTTTTAACGAGGAACTTGGATAAAACTAGCATAAATATGCATTGTTTTCAATTTGTAATAAAAGCGTTTGTTCGTTTACAACTCTTTATCTAGATTATTTTTCTTTCTTTTTTTCTGGAACTCCAAACTTTAAAGGTTCATGTCACACTAGACAGCAATAAGGCTTTTATTATATACTGACTGATAAGGCGGGTGGGATTTATACAGCGGTATTTTTTCACTTCTGATTTTCATATAAACGTTTTTGTTATTTTTCGAAAATAAAAATCAAATAGCAAAAAAAAATGATGCGTTTAGTCTATTTAAAATTCGACAATAATGACGCACTGTTGTCAACACGAAATCATTCGTATGTTCGTCTGATTCTTTTTTTATTACCTGAGTAACCGAAACCTTAAATTTAGGCGAAATGGGAATTAGGCGAAAAATCGACAGTCTCGACTCGTCCCGTCGCAGCATTAATTTACCTGGCTCGAGAATCAGGAGCGCGAAAATTTTGGGTTTTCGCACATCCCTACTCAATGTCCACGTCATACATTACTTATCGGACAAAGTGATTTTTTTGTGAAATTCTACAATAATAATCAAATAATTATTATTATTGTACAGATGTCCCACATTACCGGCAAAATCGTGCGGGTGATGGGAGTATTACAGTATATAGAACTGAAAAAATAAAAGGAAAATAATAAAATAAATTAATAATTGTGTAAATAAATGAAATTTCTTTATGCAGTTACAATAATAATACAAAATAATAATAATGATAATTTCATAATAGTTAGCACTATTAATGATAGCATTGATAGTGCTAATAAGAAGGGGAAAAAGTGAAAGAAAAAGAATAATAAAAACAATAGTCATGATAAAAATAAAAGGAAAGCGGTAGTGGTAACAATAATGTTAAGAATATTCAGAGTATTAATTTGTCTGCTTTTTCTGCGCTTAACGTTTTATTTTGATTGGTTTAAAAGTTTCTCCTGCTTGCTTCGTTAACTTACTCCGCATTCGCGATAAATGAAAATATTTCAGATAAATAGCGGGAAATAATCAGTTCCTTATTTTTATTAAAAATTGAAAATATAATAATCCATATTAAAGATCTTCGATGTTCTCAACGAAGCAATTGCGCATGGTTTAATTGCCTTGTAAAACAGTCTTTTATAATTTTTTCCGAAATGTTTAATCTTTTTCGATCAATAATTTTTATCGTATAACATTACGGCTGGTGATGTAATGATAAAAGTACCGATAAAAGTAATATTAAAGTTTATATGTTGCATAAATTATAAAATTTTATGAACACAAATAAAAATTTGTTTTTGTAATCTAAAATTTTTTTCTAATTTTGGGAATTTATGACGATTAATGGGGAAAAAATCCTAAAATGATGTAAAATACTTATTTTTATTAAAGAAAAATAAATGCAATAATTAGTTATTTTTTTAAGTAAAATTTTAATATGTATGAGAACTACTAAATATGTGTTGACTAAACCTCGACAATGGCGATTAATATAGGTGTATCGTTTTGGCCAAATCAAATAAGCAGTCTTTTGCACAGAAAATTATCACTGTTATTTATTACATTGTAATGTATCCATTAGAAGGCAAGATAAAATAAAAGAAAAAAAAAAAAAAAAAGGAAAAAGAAGAAATAAAAACTGAAATAAAATAATAAAATAAAAATAATTCGAAAAGTGTGGTGCGAGTGAAAATGTGCGCGTACCTGAAATCCTGTTGTTGGTCGGGGGTAGCCAATCATCGACCACCGCAAGAAGAAGCGAGTACCTAATTTGATAAAGGTCAGCGGTCACGGGGCGGAAAGAAGGAAGAAATGAAAAAAAAAATCGGACAGTGATTTTTTAGTTGAAATCAGTCGCGGTTTAGCTGTAGTTAAAAAAATTGTCTTTTTAAAAGAAGTCGCAAATTAATCGTCTTAGTGAAAAAAACAGTTTTTTTTTAGTAAGCAATAACGTCTACAGCGCGAAATGGTTAAAATCGATTAACAGAATAGTTAAAGTTCTTAAATCGATCGTGAATTTGTAAAATTATTACGCGACGAAAAGTTAAACCAAAGTCGTTTTCGCATCAACACTGCAATTACTGGTCGATTGTATACCTAAAACCCGTCGCTTGAGCGTTCCAGAGCCACCGTCGACAACAGTGATAAGTAGTACTATTTTATTAATAATTTTATAATCATTGTTTTGCATCGTATTTATAATTAATAATTGCTTTTCAGTGGTTGACCGGTATCGAGGGATTTGTGTAGGGTATCGTTAAATATATGTAGATAAAAAGTCAAATTGATCATTCAATCTCAACAATAATAATAACTAAACAAAATAAATAAATAAAATCCACTAGATTAAAATTTCATGGTTAGCATCCCTGGGAGTCTTCTATAACGTTACAACATTTACCATTTTGTGCAGTTTTTAACTAAGTGCATGATAAAGTCTGGCCAAATTATATAGCTAAACCAGATACCACTGTTCCGTTTGTATTTGCTAGGTCACCGATACGTGTCCGGAACTGTAGCCGGAGTTACATCAATTCCACTGTGGGATACGGACCAGCAGATTCGTATCCTCCTCCAGACCGGTTTCAGATTGATGTATCTGTTTTTGTTGTTGTTTTTTTTTCAATCTTAAATGCCAAAAAGCGTGCGCACTAAATAATGTTACAGCAAAATGGATACTTTGCGCAGGCGTGATTTTTATTTTTGTTGCGTTCGTCAACCCAAGAGAAGGGAAAAAAAATGAGAGGCAGAATTAGATGTTCATGCGATCAGATATGGAGGATAAAAAAGACTCAACAAGTGCCGCAATGACCGAAGGCGACGGCAAGGAGAGAACAAAAGATGCACAATAAGGAGTTGGAAGACCAATTAACAGAAGAGAAGGTAAGGAAGGAAGAACGTTAAGCGATACAGATGCACTCAAACAAAATATGATCAGCGTCACCTATAAAGGTGAAAAATTTTCTTGGAGTTTCCGACAGACGTTTTACGAAAAAAAAAAAAAAAAAATACATAAATCTGCATATTTTCGTTACTTCTAAATATTGGAATTTTACCAGATGGTAACGCGGCAGCTCAATGTGATAGTCTGAATGAAAATGCAAAATAATCTTTTATCTTTTGCTATACCTGTATATTATGTGCGCCCGATGTAGGCACGGTCACTTTTCTTAATAATACAAAAAATAGCGCTAAACGTATCAATCAATCCGTAATAATTTATTCGGATTCAGCATTTGGGTTCAGTTTATACTACGTTGAACTGCGAATATCGATTTAGATCGATTTCCCAGGGATGCCGACCACAAGATGTTTTAAACCCCGTAGATTTAAAATTTATAAATTTAGTTAATTACAAGTATTTCCTTTTCTTTTTGTTTCCTAGTGGAGATTATTATTATTATTATTATTATTATTATCATTGTGATGATTTATTAATGAGACAATGGGTTTTTCTTTAGCCTATATTGACAAAAAAAAAAACTTACACTTATTTTTTCGGAACGGCCGACCGCTAAAAACACAATGATTAATTATGATATGCGGGTAAAAGACAATAACGATTAGTTATAAGTTATACAAAATTATACGTATCACTGCTGCGATTGTGGGCTTCCGGGTGATCCTCGTTGACTGGCAGTTGTACGTGCGAATTTTCGTTCTGAATTTTCGGTGATGCGGTATTCGAACAATGATCCTCGAAGTATTTATAATTGTGATAATTTACAAACTGAGTTTCGATACGATTGGGCCACGATCTCTTCAACGATTTACGAAATCACGACACTTTCCTGCGACTGCTCGTTAAACTTTTCTGGATCTGTCGGGACTGAAGCCTAACTAATTTTTCCGAGAGCAAAACGAGAACTAATTCCTGCCCAACTAACTATCTCTTTATTTTCTTTACTGCCGTTGTTCCTTCGACCTGCAGCTCCTCTTGCCATTGATCTGCCAATCAGCGTCGTCAATTTCCATTTTCTGCGCGCATCCCTTGCTGGTGATACGTCCCCAATCCGCAACTAGTTCCCACTCACGCACACTATCGCTCTCACACCACACACCATTTTGAATACTAATTGTTTGTAAAAGAGCCAAATACACGTTAAGTATTAAATATTAAGTTACGGCAATCCTTGCTTTTAGATTACTTCAATTTCCCGTACAAAAACGTAATCTTCGTAACATTAAAATCTTGTAAATTTTTATATTACTTTTTTTATTCATTTTATTTTTCCGATCCATAATGGACACATTGCAATGTATAATTGTGTACAACACTAATGAAGTGAAATATCGCTTACAGTTCAGTTTTTTGTTATTTGCGGATCCTTCATGCTACAACTTGTGTTTCTTTTCATGAATGGCCGTCAAGGGATTACGAGGTCTACACATATTCCATGTGGTGGTAGGCTATGAGTATTTCATTGATTTTTTACTTTAATGTAGATTAGGGTATTTTTTAAAATTTGTTCAGCACTCTGCACATGGCTAAATAGATTTTTTTTTCTAAGTTGATATAAGAAATAAAATCAAATCAACATTTTGTAACGATAATGAAAGAAGCATGAAGCTATTTTTTTAATAATGATTCGCAGATTACACGGTATGTAGAAAGAAAGATGTTGAAATCGCAGTCTAAGTCTATTGATCTGTATTACGTCAACAATTTATTCAATTAAAATCTATTTACCAATGTGGAACAGGGTTTTAAAATTGTTTAACAACATATAAACCAATTCTTCATTTATCAGCTTTCCGAACTACATTAGAGAACTTGGTTTTTCTCGCCATTATACTTTGAACCATGATGTAAATTAATTAAATCGCTGACTTCAGCTATTACTTCGCAAATTGTTTTAATTTTCCGTCTGAAGTTCCAAAATTTTAAGAATTAAAATTTAAATCCGCAAACGATATCCATCACCACGGTGAATCAACAATGATGCAACTCATCGGTAGCTTTGACATATCGTTGTAATTTAATTTAAAAAAAAAATTTATTCGCTACTGTTTAGTGTTGTTCTAATTACAATATTTCAGATTAGCGACCGACCAATTGATTATTTAATAATCAATTGATAAAAGGATTAAAAGATGTGTTTATACATGTATGCAAAATAAAGTTATACATCTGAAATTTAAATTTAAGCACTGCGTTATTCACAATTTACAACTCGTTTGTCATTACATTACAGGACATCAAGTCGTACTGTTTGGACATCAAAGGCGGTTTTCCTTATCCAATAATCGCTGATCCGCATAGAGATCTGGCTGTAAAACTGGACATGTTGGATGAAGAATCAAAGAATAAACAAGAATTTGCGTTGACCGTAAGAGCTTTGTACATTATTGATCCAAGTAAAAAACTGAGACTATCCATCGTTTATCCAGCAACTACAGGCCGTAATATCGAGTAAGTGTCACTTCACAATTATTCATAAATTTACCATTAATGATTAGGCGAAATATTTAATTCTGTTACATATATATATATATGTGTGTGTATGTGTATATATGTACTGGTCAGTAATGGAAGATTGGGTCATAGAAAGACAGAAGAAGAAGATAAAAATGAATAATGAAGGAAAATTTACTTTAAATTCAAAAAAAAAAAAAAAAATTCAACACTAAATTATACTCTGAGAAAAATAAAATAATAAAATAACAGACATAATTTCAGTTAGGTATGAATGATTATGCGTTTAGAATTTTATATGACCATTTTAATGTTTTCGTACTATACCGATAATGCGACAGATTTAGCCCTAGTATTTCTATATTAATCGATCCGTTTGTAATGAAAAAAGGTGTCCCTTTAAAAAAACACGTTTAGAAACAGTTAATAACTGTTTTAAGAGTTTATTCGCTCTATTTTTAGTGTAAATATTTTTAAAGATAATGCAGATAGACTGACCAAATCTCATAAACTACCAAACCGATATAGTTTTGGTTTTCACCGGTCGATAGGCTGACTTCTGTGAAATATTTTAGTGCATAATTTATAGGTTTCCGATTTAACCGAGCTATGGGGATTTTTGTCAATGAAATAGGGAAAATGAAAATATAAAATACACTTTATAAAATAAAAAAAATCGTATAAAATCATTTGCCGTATTGTAAATATAAATTAAACGTAAAAATTGAAATGAAATATTTGCAATGGTAAATGTAAGTTTTAAATAACGTTTGCATCGCGTTCCGTCTCTTCTGTTTTTACATTACTCAAATAATTAAACCGCTATGACAGGTCTAAACGTATAAGTCGCGCTTCTAACCTTACTGCTGTAGACATCGTGGAGATTAAAAAAAAAAAAAAGTTCTTTATTAATTTTCACAGAGAAATAAAAAATACTGCAACAGAATTTTTAATAATTTTTATCCGAAATATTTGCACTCAAATTTTAATCCCAACTATTGTAATATGAAGTTCAGTTAACTCTAATAAGTATTTCGGTAAAAAAAATGAAGTCCCGGAAGCAGCTTTATGGCGTAGATATAGTTTCGAATTACTTCGTAAATATTAATCATGGAAAAATGTGTAACATAAATAATTCTTTTTAATAGTATATTTTAATTTTTTGTAAATACTTGTACAATAAAATTTTTTTAACACCGTTCTTGGTTAATAGTTTCGGACTATAACGAAAATCAGTCAAGTTCGGATGAACATACTTCATTATTAGAGGAATTTGGTACATTGAAACAGGATGCTTCGCCATCGACTAATATTGCAGACAATGCAATTAATAAAAAGCCTAAATACAGCGAACAGGTTAAAAATAATAAAACACGCGTCTCTCCCATTTTTGTTAACAATGTTCAAAATATTAAAAAATTGATAGACACATTTGAAATGATAGACAGATCGATGCCAATTATGCAAATACCTTAACTAATAATACTATTAAAATTAACTGTGTGTCTCGTTACGGATCCAAGTCGCTCCCAGTTTTACTCAGCCTAAAATAATCGGCGAAAACAGAGGAATCTGAGAAAGTAATAATGGCGGCTTAGAGAAAAGAACTGGCCTCCCTACTTTCATTAGGGCCGTTGAGCTTAGTACATTGTGAACCTATCAAGGATATGGGATTTACATTACTTACTTTAACGAAGAAAATTATAGAAAAATATACGATATTTTAGTAGGTATTCAACGTAATGCAGAGCACTCATTACATGGACCGGAGTTTCATACATATCAGTTGAAATATTATAAACTCTTTATTATGGTTATTAGGGGATTGTCCACCAAACTACATCTACAGATGATATAAAGGTAGAATTTACTAGCATAGGTCATGAGGCTTAAACCGTTATCAATATAATAGTTTAAAAATTAGTAGTTATGAAAAATACTGCGGATGAAGTGGTAACTAAAACTACCGTACCAGTTCATATTTGCCTCTATTTTGTATACATTTAGAACTAAAACAAAATAAACATAAAATATATAATAATGTCACACAAATTTTGCACTAAAAAGTTGAAATTGAAGCACAGTGAAAAAAAAAAAACAAAGTGCCACAATGCAAAATATGTCAACAGTTTGGTCATATCAGAGCTTTCCGTGTTCACGTTCCCAAATGTGTTAAGTGAGTAAATAAACATGAAACTATGCAAAAAAAAAAAAAAAAAAAGAAAAGTAAATGACATAGTCAAATATGCCAATTGCCGAGGTGAACATACTGCAAAACTGGAAAGCATGTCCTGTTTATAAGGAAAAAATTGCTCTCGCTTCTAAACCTAAATTAACGATTAAAAAATCAGAACCAACTCCAGCAGATGTATGAAATCTTTTACAGTCGAAGTTGGAAAATCAAGATGGTATCAAAGAACTCTAAGTCTCAACAGAAAATAGAATGATGGAATCTGCAATTCGATTACCCCTGTAGAGTGCAGATGGTCTTACCAGGCGGGAACAGCGAGTTTTATCATTTTTTAAATTATAAAAAATTAATATCGCTTTGATATCAGAAACGCATTTTACATACTTCGCATCCTGGTGGAGGAGGATAGCGTGGATCTGCAGTAATAATAAGTAATAATATTAAGCATTATCGAAATGCAGATATAAGCAGAAATAATATGCAAGTAACTGTTGTTACCATTTACAATAATAATACAGAAATTAAAGTAGTTTCAGCCTATTAACGGCCAAACAAAAGAGGTTTAATGATAGCGAAAGAAGAGTGTATCGCATTGTTTAGTCAGTTAGGAAATCGCTTCATTATTAGGGGTGATTTTAATTCTAAAATAGCAAAAAAAAAAAAAAGCATAAATTCTTTTGAAATACGGAATTATCGTAAATTGTTTAAAATTCCCTGGACAGACTTCGTTAGTAATAAAATTGTTCTAACTAGAGTAGACGAAGGCATGAGACAGCCGACAGTATTCAGAAAAGGAAAGTGAAGTACACGGCTCATGAGATACGGAACAAAAAAAAAACGGAATCTTCATGTTGACAGCACAGGGGAAATACAAGGGAAACTCTGCAGAAGGAGAAGAAGACTGGAAATAATAACACCGAATCTACTCACCAAAACATTCCAGAAAATAGTGATGCATGCCGGAAATTGAATCATATGATTTGCACATTATCTCTTGTCCCACGACCGCTTGGGGCTCTAATGTAATTAATACTCGAGGAAAAGCGTTTCTAGAATCATGTGACATCTGCAGTTATAGATGCACGTCAGCTGACCGGCCAACTGATCCAAGTAAAACTCCAGAGTTTTCGGAATTTTTTTATAGTTAAAGGTATTTCTTTGAATTATACAGAAATTAAAAGTTATAACGATTTAACTTTTGGCCATACTCCTGTTCTACTAATATTCAGTGATATACTATGTTTGTAACGAGTTTGTCTTAAAATAAACAGTACTTAAACTGCATGTATCAAGTTTTCAACTTGGTAGGAACAGAGGCTGTGCGAGTAATTTGTTGCTAGCTGCAATGGATTTCGCTCCGACTGTATCGTGTATGTACATTGTATTTTCCGATGATTCCTAGCACTATTTGTCTCATGTCTTGGTTGTTTTATATGCTCGAGAAAAGATAAATCTAAACGTATATTAAAAAGATCCCAGGCTAATATCAGTGCAGCGTAACTTAAAAGAAATTTTAGAATGAAGCTGATGATATAGTTTTATAATGTTCTAAGAACTCCTGGTATGGGGCGTTGGGAAAATTGGATTATATGATAAATATTCTTTATTGCATAAGAGAGATTCGTTAGCTTCGTAGATGGCTTAGATGCAAGCTTCGCGTCACTTCATCCGTGTTAAATTATTGTGGGTGCCCAGCCATGTAGGCATCGAGGGTAATGAGGCGGCAGATTCTCTGGTTCAAGTTGCTGCCTTCGACAAAATCCCTAATCTCCTGTTACTATGTAAAAATTTCCACCTTAGATTTTAGTCAGTTATTTATATTTCTTCCTGTTACGGTTGTTCCTTCCATCCGTCTGTACAACTTAATCTTCCTTCTGTTTCATCGTTCTTCGAGTTTCTTTCATTCCCCCGTTCTCCTTTGTTGTTTCTATTATTCGTCTACGTTTTAATCATTCTCTTCTCCCATCCTCCTGTTTCCGTTCGTTTCTTCTCCGCATTGTCCTCTTCATCCGACGAAGCTGCTTTTTATCTTTCGGGAAGAGAGTCGAATTAATCCAGATCGGACCGACACCGTAGTGCTGAATTGTTTTAGTCCTTTTCTTGAAAAAATCAGTGACTGTATGCGCGACATTTGATCAAGCGTTGCCGTGGCATAGATTTGATTTATAGAGTATAATGTTGATTCAGAAAATCCACGGATGGCGTATAATGCTATAAAATTTTTACCATACGTAGCTCAAATAAATTACGTTTCAGCTCATATTAGTTCGCTTTTAAGGCCAGATTATCATTCTCGTTTCTTTTTAATCCTGACGTGTTGATAACTGTAAAGTTATAATAAATCTGTTAATTTTTTAAAATGAATTTTTCAACTGTAAAAACCAGTTGACTTAACAAAATATTATGAAATAAATCAATTTCATAATAAATGGTCTTAACAATTTTTTACATGCGGTAAGTATAACCGAAAAAGTAATTAAATTTTGTATAGTATCGAATAAAAAGTCTATAAACTCTCGAAAAAGTAATTAAATTTTGTATAGTATCGAATAAAAAGTTTATAAACCCTCATAATTATGAACACTGGTCCTTTGTAAATTTTTTTAAAAGATTTTTATTATATTGTCACATCCACTGTGTAAACGTAACTTAAAGTAAAATGATGCGGATAGATTAACTTTAGCAATAGAAACGAGCACTTTTCTTAGAATAAAAAAGGGGGAGGGTATTTTTATAAATTTTTCTTTCCCTCGACACCATTTAGGAGACTGACTAAAACGTTTTCATTCGAGAAAAAACGGTTAATTCGATTTCTTGCTGTAAACTCCTGTATCTGTTATTGTTTAAAATTGATAGTTCGCTGCTGCGCAAAACGCTGGAGAGAATACGATTAGTATTGCACATCAACGAGCATACATTATACATAATTGGAGTAAGGAAAATTAATTCCTATGAGAGTAGCCTTTGTTATGGAGCTTTGCTTGCAATGGTAATCGAGGAAAGTTTTAGTATCTAGTTTATAATGTTTTGATGTAATTTAGATAATTTACGGGGATTTCAGTGGAAAGAGTGAATAAGAGGGGTAAAATACACATGATAAAACAAACATAAAAAAAACACAGTGTTTACTATGGTAATTATAAATTCTAGATGAAATTTTTTAAAAATGTATCTATTCCTTTAAAATAAAATGGACCGGAAAAATACGAAACTCCGAAATGTTAAATTGATTAAATAAGTCTAAAGAAATAATAACAGAAATTAAACACAGAAAATTAAAATACTTTGGACACATAATGCGCCATCCAAGTCAATATAGTACACTCCAACTTCTGATGCAAGGAAAGATCGCTGGAAAAAGACCACCGGGAAGAAAAAGAATAACGTGGATACAAAATTTGACTCAATGGTATCAGGTGTCCACCATTAAACTGTTCCGGAATGTACTAGACAGACGAAAGGTTACTCAAATGTTAGCCAACGTTCGATAACGGACATGACATCGTGATGATGATGATTATTTAAATGATTATTAAGATACGGGCGGCGCTGTGGACAATAGCAAATTTATTACTAATGGAAACGTTTTTTTTAAACAATCATATGTGCAGCAATTTACGCTTTCGTTTATGCTTGTGAATATTGACATTTTTGGTATTTCTGCAAATATTCTGAAATACCATCCCCTACTATTACTTGTGACCAAATAGTTTTATTTTATTTTTACCCGTATATGTGTGTGTAAATGATGGGAATGGGAAACTGATCACGAATTGCAATGAAGTCGCGGGACGCTGGCGGGAATACTGCGAATCACTGTATGAAGATAAATTGAATGCATGGAAATTAGAACAAGATATAAATACAATGAAACATATTGATATTGGAAATAGAAGGTGCAGTTAGGAAGTTAAAAAAATAATAAATCAGTCGGAAAGGATGGAATCTGCACAGAAACAATTAAAGAGCGCTTCCTCGAGAAGGAATAAGGATGATCCGCACACTATGTAATCAAGTGTGGCGGGGCGGAATATGGCTGCGTGACTGGGTGAAATCAATTTTAATCCCGATACACAAGAAAGGCTCTACGAGACAATGCGAAAACTTCAGAACTATAGCATTAATCTCGCATCGTAGTAAAGTGCTCCTATAGGTGATCAATCACAGATTGAAATATTACTTAAACTGGCAAATATCAACTGAGCAGACTGAATTTATTAGTGGAAAAGGTACAAGAAAACAAATTCTGGCCATTCGGCAACTAATCGAAAAAAGTATTGAATATAACAAAACTTTATTTCTGTGTTTCGTAGACTATCACAAGGCTTTCGATTGTGTTAGCTGGAAGAAATTATGGAAAATATTGGCCAGTATGGGAGTACCAAAGCACCTAATATTACTAATAAATAATTTGTACACTTGTATGTAAGCGATGATGAGAATCGATAAGATACCGCCAGAAACATTCCACCCGCGCAAAGGGTTACGGCGGGGATGTATACTGTTTCCCGTACTGTTTAATATATACGAAGAGTTTATCATGAGGAAGGCCTTAGATGGCTTCACGGGAGGAGTCAGGATTGGTGGTGAACACATATAACGAACTTGAGATATGCGGACGATACCGCGCTCATCGCCGAGTCAGAAGAAGAAATGAAGAACCTGTGGAACAGAATTGAACAAAAACAAGTATTAGGCTAGGTCTGTCTATCAATAAAAAGAGAAGATCATGACCATAAGCAAAAACTACACGCCGAGAAATCTACAGATATTTCAAGATATCGAAGTGGTAGAAGAATTCGAATACCTTGAATTATTAATCAGCGATAAAGGCGGAAGCGAAAATGAAATCAAGCGTAGAATTGCACTGGCGAAGTCGGCGATGGCACGATTATATAAAATCTGGAAAGACCTCGGTGGTGTATTAATACAAGAACAAAACAGAGACACTGGTAAATGCTCTCGTGTTTTCAATATTCCTATATTGAGTAGAAACGTGGACCCTGCGAGAAGCTGATAAACGAAAAATTGACGCGTTCGAGACGTGGACTTGACGAAAAATGCTGAGAATCCCATAGACAGCGAAGCGCATAAACAACTCGATTTTAGACCAATTAAACATAGAACAACGTCTCTCGGTTACTTATCAAAAGAAAATTATGAAATACTTTTAGACCAATTAAACATAGAACAATGTCTCTCGGTTACTTGTCAAAAGAAAATTATGAAATACTATGTGGTCATATACCATGAGAGGAGAAAGAGATAGTCTTGAAAAATGCATTATAGTGGGTCCAATAGAAGGAGCAAGGCCTTGTGGAAGACCGCCTCGACGATGGATAAACACAATAACAGCATTAAGCGATCAAACGCGAACCACGGCAATGCGAAGCAGCCAGAACAAAAATCGCTGCAGACAACTAGTACTTGGTAGATGGAAACAGAGGTCACGATGATTGCGCGAACGACTATGAAAAAGAATATATGTGTGTATAAACTCCGCCCTTCAAACCTTGCCATGGGAACACCTCCCAGGTCCCCAGAAAATAATTTTTCTTCTAACGAAGTAGTAGTCGGTTTTAATTGACTATGCCGTTTTTTAGACGTTACATCTAATCGATACACAAACAGAGCATAATTTTTCATGTAAATAAGTCCATGCCTGTTTGTTAATACTTATAAATATAAAATAAATAAATACCAACGTAAAAAAGTATTAAATTACTTTGAAAAATTAAAATAACTTACTTCAGAAACTTTTCCCGGGGCATAGATGAGCTATGCCCGGGGAAAAGTTTCTAAAGTAAGTTATTTTAATTTTTTAAAGTAATTTAATACTTCTTTTTTTATTATTGATGGGTATTTATTTATTTTATATTATAATTTTTCGTTACCCTTGACGTAGAAATTACGTAGTCATTATAATTTTAATGACCACTATGCTAGGAAAAATTAGAAGTTCTCATTACGGAAGTTGTAATAAAAATTGTTAAACAAACCCCATAAATTAAATAAACCGATTGTGCAATTTTTTTTTTTTTTTTGATCGACGTGAAAAACATCGTTGTTATTTTGTAAATAATGACATGGTCAATTGAAATGGACTCTTCTATAAAAATTATAAAATATTATCATCTGGGAATCCAAGGGGGATGCCAGATTAAGTGCACATATGTATATATGTATAGGAGAATTTTTGTATTTTCCATGTTAGTTGTTTATTTATTAGAATTGATATCTTATTTTAAAATATGTACATCTTGAGCTTTTTCTATTTGTCAATTTATATATCTGCCGAGCGCTGCAGCTATCATTTACAATTATACTACCTAGAAAGAAAAATTTCGATGAATTTATTTCGTTCTAAAAATATGTAATTAATAGTTTATACTATTACATATTATAACCAGGGTGAGGAATCTAGTTAATGAACAATATCAATAAAATTATCTAGCTAATTTGTTTTACATAATCCGTTAATTTAAAAAGAAAAAAAAAAAAAAAATGAAGTTACACAGAATAGCTAAATATAAATTTAAACTTGTTCTAAGTATGAATGAATTTTATCTTCAATTTTTCTTTTTGATTTTACATGAAAGAAAAAAAAAATAGCATTTAATTCGTTTTATGTATCTACAATAAAACTAAATTGTTATTCGTAAATGATCAAAAAATTTACTATTACTTTGTATCGATAAAAACGCTTATATAATATTTTCGAATTCCCGGTACGTAAAATAGTGATATGATGTATGTAAACAAAATTGCCACCGATAAGTTTATCACGAAATGAGGAATACGAATTTACCTTACACGTCCAATTATATTATTAACCGATAAACAGTTACAGAAAAACACCTTTTTCTTATCTCTTTTATAGTACGGTATATTTTAAAATCGGGAACTTTCCACTTAAGCGAGTACATTTCTCATTATTTCTTATCTGTGTTTCATTAAAGCACGTATCTTTTTACTACCGTTGATTAACAATTACGATAAGGCTAAAATAACCGTCGCGTTGCTTTTATTTCAGAAACATTTTGTTTTATTAATAGTATTTAATTAGCATCTATTATTTTAACTTAAATAATAATAATAAATTTTGTTTTGCAATCGCCTATTAATTATTGCATTAACGTGTAATTAGTTATAAGTCGCATAGTGTCCGCTAAAACCCGCATGTCCAAATAGATCTTAGTTATTCGATGATTAAATCGTAAAAACTCGAACAGCGATTTACTCTTCTGCCTTAGAATCGCACTAAATACTTGTGCAATTCGAGATCCGAAAGAAAACGTTACAACGATCTTCGAAACTATAACTATTTCTAATATGATTGGCCCGACTAAAAGCAACAAACGAACTACAAGTAAGAAATAATATATCGAATGTAGGTCGACTAATTTCATCCAGTGTACAGTTTCTAAGAAATACGCCGAATTAGCTGGTAGCCGCTGATAATGTAATAAATACTCTCTACATAAGAATGTTTGTATGCATTTATTATTTATTTATGATTTGGTATGTTTTTATATCAAGTTTCGATATGGATTTAAATTACCAAGTACGATTTTTTACTTTTTCCGTTACATTTAAAAAGTTGAATAAGTAATTGGTTTGACTGCAGAAATCCTACTACAGTTACTTGCAGGCGAAAAAATTTCGATAGTATTATGCAGAATTTTAAAATACCTTCATTATGTTTACGTCTCTGGCGATTTTGTTTTCTTTTTACGTGAAAAATTCGAATTCTGTTCAAAAACAGTTGTGACCATGCTCATGTCTAACGTGGGAGGATAGTCCCGTATCCTCGACGGGGTGTCTGTCGGAGATTGTGAAGTTAAGGTTCACAATGTATTAAGCCCGCCCAACAGCGCTGATGAGTACATTATAAAATTTATAACATGAGTGGCCTGCCAACACCCGAATGTGTACAATCATTTTGATTTTCTAATTTTAATCTACACTAAACAAGTGTATATTACCAGGGCCGCATCAAATCTGTTGTGAGTGGTAATTTTAGGTGTATATATTGTATCATTGCATTATGAAGTGTACACACACCCATACATGGCCACACCGGTTCACGTGTCAACATCATTGGCATTGTTACATCACACGCATACCATTATGCTATAACACATATGTATACTACACCAAACGTGCATAAAGCACATCGACTTCATACATGTAACTGTATTGGAAGAGTTTGACTCTTAATACACTGAAAATTTCATAGAGCCGTACATAATTAAATGGAATACTCAGCACATGTCGGAAAAGTAATTCTGCTAAATATCAGACACAACCTTTGTAACAATTGAGACAGTTAAATAGTAGTAGAGGTTAATGGCCTAATTGTTTTTTGTTTTTTTTTTATCGATCATCCAGTCTGATTACTCATATGCAAAGCATTACACTAGAAATGTATGGGAAAGAATGAGAATAAACCTTATTGAGATTAGTACTGTGGTTATTTTGGTTAGATATATGTGAAAACCTACTAAAATCTGTAAGCTGAGATATATCCCTCGTATATATGTTGTCGTCACAATTATTTAATTTAGATATACATTAATGTATCTTTTAAATCATATAAACACAAACACAAGTATTGCTAGCGAAGATTAGCCTAATTTCAATTAGCCAACACATCAAGCCATTTTCAATGGAATATTCATTGGGACAAACACGGGAGAAATAGTCATATTGAGTTAGAAAGTTATATTAGCATTGGATAGTTGCAGATATAATAAAGCACATCCCCAAAACATACACACGAAAAACAGCAGATTTGGTAGGGATTTAGAAAAATTTAATGACGGCTAGTCAACAGTAAATCATATTCTCAAAGCATATACAGTCATAAATAGCTAGTATCTGTTAGAAAATTATTACATTAGTTAGGCAATCATAAATGTATCATCAACATACATGCAATCGCACAAGCATATTAGCAAATTATTACATTGATTCGGCAATGGTAGATGTATCATCAACATACATGTAAACATATAAAACGGCAGATTTGGTATGATTAGTCAACAATAAAATATATTCTCAGTGTATAAGCAAAAACATAAACAGCTAGTACTGGTCAGTAAATTATGACTTAAATTAAGGCAATCATAAATGAATCATCAACACGCATGCAAACAAGCTGAACACACAAAGCAACTTAGTATGGATTAGAAAAAATATAAGCAGCTGGTTAAAGCCTTTCCCCTAATCCAAGTTTTAGCTAAGCATTGTTGCTGGCTAATGGGTATTCCTGCACTGTTGTCTGCAGAGAAATTTTACTAAGATAGCTTCGTGTACTACAATAATATTGGTGCAACACTAGCGCTCTTTCATACCTTTATGTCCCAGAGACATTATTATAAGGGTGCAGTTCCTTGTACTGCTACAATACTAATGCAACACTAGCACTCCCGCATCCCCTGGTGGTGAAAATTGGAACTATGTCCTAGAACGAACGTTTTCTATCTACTCCTGTCCAGTCGAGCTAGAGCAGTAAGAAAAAAGGGAAAAAATAATACTATGGAAAAAGAAAAGAAATGAATGTAAAAGAAAGACAACACAGATCGCTGAAAAGAGAGAAGAACCAGTGATACAAACAAAACCCGATTAAAATTAGGAAAAAGTAATTATCGAAACTATTTTAAAACGAGAAAGATCTTACCCGATTCATATAAGAATATTACACGAATATTTCTTAATATGACATGTTTCAACCTTGGAAAATTTTTCAAATGACAGGTACTGAATGCAGTTTTAATTCGTTTTGTAAAACTGAAATTTATCAATTAGAGCTCTTTTTCATTTGATATTAATTTTAATTTCAATTTACTTTATCTTTTTAGAAGATATATTTCAGTGCCATTTAAACCGTTCGAAGTGTCTATAGTCTAGATAATCTTTATCGAAATGCACAATATCAAGAAATAATGAATGTTCTTACGAACTGTTACTTTATTAAATAATTAACAATAAAGTATAAATAAATTATATTTTGTTATCCTGCCATAACATATTGGTCTATAAAAATAGTTTCGAAACAAATTAGAAAAATTATTTTGCGATCCTAATATTGAAAAAAAAAGAAAAGCAATAGCCATATTGTTAACAGTTTATGCTATTACAATTTATTATTACTGCTAATTTGACGTATTGAAATTGTTACAGCGAGGTATTGCGAGTGATAGATTCGTTGCAACTGTGCGATAAATATAATAAAACAGTAGCCACACCGGCAAATTGGACTGTAAGTATTTTTTATTTTTATCTGAAACAATATCATTAATCGTAGTGTAATTTGGTGTGAAGCGCTATCTCTCGTGTTTGCTAATACTGGAAATGTTTTTAAAATATCGATTCTAATAGATAGAGCTACTATTTCAAATTTATGACCAGACGCTTAACCACACTCGCTATATTATCAAATTATTCGTTTTCCAACGCGAGCATATCTCAAATGGTGTTCATACTTTTTAGAACAAAAATCTTAGATCGTTTGTGTATTGTTGGCTATTGGCCAAATGTACATACTGCAACATTTATTAGTTTTGTAAGCGGTTACGTAAAAAAAAAAAAACAATAATAATAATTTTTAGTTTAAAAAAGTTTTATTGTCGTCGGTTGTATTTTACCGATATCGAGAATAACTCTTTCCAAATTATGACTCGGTAAAAGTATTTGGAAAACGACAAATGTACAGGGGTTCGCCAAATAGACAATGAATATTAAAAGAAGAGATATATTCGTTACCAGACTCCGACTGGGACATATGCAACTCACACATGGTCGACACCGGCTCTGATCTGCAGCATATGTAACTGTGATCTTTCTGTTCTCCATATCCTCACAGAATGTCATCAGTTCTCAATTCCCTCATTAGCGCAGCTAAATCGTTTAAAATTTCCAAAAAGTTGGACCTGATAAAAATATTTTAAACCTTTACTTTTGCTGAACCTTCAACAAAACACAAATGTAAAAAGATGTTACTGCATGAAAATGGGCAACAACTGCACAAAGAGTTCTGCAGCTAAAACTTTATAAAACTTTGAGAGAATATACATATAGATTTGTTAATTTTTGTTTGTTAATTTTTTAATGAACTTCGAATACCCGTTTAAAACTGTAGCAAATTTTTATAGAAATTTTCGTAATGCTCGAATATTTTGCTGTTTATTTATTTATTTATTTATTTACTTTTTATTCGCCATCCTTTTCGTTTGACAGTAATGTTGTAAAAAACTTGACTTTAGAGCGGCAGGAAAAATTTTAAATTGATAGTAATTTTCAGGTTAAGGTAACAATGAATATAAATTATATTAAAGTTTCGAAGAAAGAGTATGAAAAAAAAAACAAAAAAACAGAGAAACAGGCGAGAGGTTAACTATTAAAAGAAAATGCATCCACGAAATAGGTTTTACAGATTTTACGCAAAAGGCAATTATGAGTCAAAAAAATAAGTTCAACAACAAGCCCGCTGGCAATCATATGAAGTGAATTACGGAACAATTTGTAGAGCACTACGGTGACAGGCAGTTTTATCTGTTTCAAAAAATTGAATTGCAAATCTCTAACAGACTTTATAATCCAAATATAAACTTTGTTCTACTTGCAACTTATGCAGTCATAAAATTGTGCTCATTTCGAAAGATATTTCCAATCATTGAACATATATCGCTACTAAGGTCTCAATGCGAAGGCGAGAATTTGAAGGAACATTGTTTCAAACGGAAATCACTGTAGAAATAAATAGGAGCTGTTCATTCACGGTAGAAGACTGATGTATGAATTAAAAAGAAAAAAAGGGATATAAATTATATATTTGACGGTAGTTTTTGTTAATATATGTATATTTATTATTCTTTACCGGAAAAAATGATAATTTTTCGTAGTGTTTCTTTTAAGGTAGGGAATTTTTTTAATAATTCATAATTTTTCCGTTTTTAGTTTACGATATTGTTAAGCTATTTTTATTATTGTATTTTTTCTTAATTAAAAGTTGCGCAAATATCCCAGTGTAAGCTTAAGTAAAATTAAGTACTGATAAATAAATGAATGCTTTATCATTGTAGCCCGGTTCGAAAGTGATGATTTCGCCGAGCGCCAAAGAGGAAGACGTGAAGAAATTCTTCAAAGATTCGGACATAGAGGAAACCAAAGTGCCGTCCGATAAATGTTACTTGAGAACCACCACTAAATATAAATTGTAATTCTCTTTCACTGTTCGCTTTAAATCTGTTAACATTGGGGCTAATTCGATTGAATTAATTTTGTATACTCCGCTATCATGTAATTGTAATAATATATCGTCGTTAAGTGACGCACATTAAACAACATTTATTTAATTTTTGCATTTTCATTTCTTAATGTAATAGTTCGTAAAAAACAGTGTACGCAGTGCCATTGGTTTTGTTAATGGACAGGTAATTATTAATAATCAACTCGCATTACTTACGGGATATAAAAATAAAAAGTGTTATTGTTGATAGAAAACCGGCTAAAAAACGATTAGTGTCAATGTTTAATGTTTGTCTTTGCGTGAGTAACGTGAATTTTCTCTCGCCATTAAAGACATTTTCAAATCCTCTCTTGGTCTTGGAAAGTGTTAATATATGTACAACATTGCATGCCGGGCGTGGAAGATAAAAAAACTCAATAATAATATCCACAAATTGACACTAATGAATTTTGAAATTCAGCCTCCAATTTCACGTACACTGTTATTGCTATATTGTTTTTTGCTGTGTCTTTGCATCGGCATGTTTTCTGCACTGTATCTGATACACTGAGAATATTAGCTATCGTCTCGAGTTTCCGTCTCCGGTAAATTTTATATTTTTGCACTATCACGGCGATTTGGAATGTTTATTAGCGTAAAACATTTTTGAAATTAAACCGACATATAAAAGAGGTATTGATAAACATTATTGCATTACAGAAACTATATGATCACGAGGCGACCGTTAATGTAAAATATCGCCGATGTTAAATATTATATATGGTTAAATGGACTAGAGCGTAATCAGCAGTTTTTACAATTTTCATCCACATTTCTATATGTCGTTTATATACGATTATTTAATTTTCGCGTGAAAATCACTAATGACTTATTACAGCGTGTTCCGAGCAATTTTTCATGGTTAAAGCCAAAAAAGCCTTAATTGTTCTTCCGATACTTTTGTAAGCAGACTCAATGTAAGTAAAAATAAGTTCAGTTAACCATGAGGTTTCATGCGCTGCGGATTCCGGATGTAAGTTAACGATGACTATAATTATTTAGTAAGTAAGAAAATTTGTTTGAATAAACTTCCATTTTTATTTTATTATTTTAATTGAATATCTTAATAAATTTTAGAGACCTTTTCTAATAATAATTTAAAACAGTAAAGTAAAATACCAATTTAAATCGACGGCTTATTAATTTGAAGTGCAATGTAATGGTTATGAAGAACAAATATATATAAAATATTTAATTAAATCATTTTTTTCATTTATTTAATTTTTATTTATTTTTTTAAATTATTGATTTAGATTTAATAATACTAATATTAAGGTTTTATGATTTTTTAAAATGTATAATTTCATTATTCTCTACACCTATCTTTTTCTTAAATAGCCGATCGTTAAAGACACTTAATAAATATATAAACGAAAACACGCAAAAAAGGATTAATTAGAAATAATATAAATGCTACGTATCACTCTACTGCGGCTGCTAGAATGTTGGTATTCTCTGCTGGCAGGTTAGTGTACTTTGGTGATTACTTCCTGGATTCTCGGTGAACAGGAGGGGGAGGCACGGTAATCAAAATTATAGTTTACGAATTTTGTAAATGTCACTAATTTGAAAACCGAATTTCGAGGCGATTTGGTTACTAGCACCTTGTTGGATCAAACTTCTTTCGGTTGCGAGACGAACTGGTTACTTTACCAAAAAGGGACGATATAATTCCGCGATGTGACAAAGATTGTCGTTCTACTGAGATGATTTTTGAACAATTCGGTTTTTTCTTTCGACTATCTCAATACGTTAGACCATTATTAAATTTTTTTTAAATTTATTTACTAGCATAATGCGTTAAATTGTTTAACAAATCGAAATACTATTCGCATCTGTTTTTCGTCAGGCAAACGTAACACCTAAACAATGATACGGTGAGTCCGTTCCTTTTATATAACAACACTAACATAAGCCGTAATGAAAATAACTAAACTGAAACCTGCAATCCCGTTCCGTTTTTTAGCCCTCGTACTAACACTACTAACGCAAATTATTGTACAACGATCCGAATCAAATTCTAAAAACCGCTGCAGTCTCGTATTCCGATAAAGCCAAAAGGGATGTTCAAACCGTGGAGTCGCATATTTTATACCTTGTTCCAAATGTATAGCTATAATACTCGCGTCGTAAAGAGGGAGCTAGAAATTAGAGCTCGCGCTTTTTTGAACTTTTCGGAAACTTTGAAAGTTTCGTTAAGAAAATGAAATACGGTTTTGTTCATGACAAATATCGATCTTTCTAAATATATATCACAAGCCCGGGAAAAAAAATATTTTTTTTCAAAATTTCGAGCTTTTGACGCCTTAAGGGTCTAATTTTAAAGCTGGAAACCTAGATGTTCAAAACTAGATAAATATACGTGAAGTCGCATATTTTTAGCTATAATATTCGCGGCGCTAGGGGGGAGACACGTCATTTTTCGCGCTTTTTTGAACCTTACGGCAACTTTGAAAGTTTCGTTAAGAAAATGAAATAAGGTTTCGTTCCGGATAAATGGCGATCTTTCCAACAATATATCACATGCCCGGGAAAAAAAATATTTTTTTCAAAAATTTCGAGCTTTCGGCGCCCCGAGGGTCTAATTTTAAAGTTGGAATTCCGAATGTTCCAAACTAGAGAAATATACGGGAGTGCGCGTATTTTAAACCGCGTTTAAAATTTTCAGCTGTAATACTCGCGGCGCTAGGGGGGAGACACGTCATTTTTTGCGCTTTTTTGAACTTTTCGGCAACTTTACATAACTTTTGTACCGTAATTTTTTGATTTTACGAAAGAACTCCTGCATTTTGATTTATATTTTGAATTTCAGCTTTATAGGTTTATCGAGTGAAGAGTTATAATTTTTTAAGTAATTTTTGAGGTCGTTTTATGTACCATATTATATATTCTTGGCGGTTTTTTGAGTTTTTTGTCGCCCAGAGTAATCGGTAATCTTTAAATTATAGATCGTTTTAAAGAGAATTTTAATTGTGATTTATGTTCCAAATTTGAAGTTTATAAGTCAAACCGTTCGTGAGTTATTGATTTTTATTTGATATTTTTGTCATTTGTATACCATCTTATTAGGATTCCGTACATTATTACGGAATCCTAAAAATATGCAGTTTTTTTTTTAAATGCCTACGTCAAGATTTATTCCAAAAATTTAATAAAATTGCCGGAAAAAGAAGAAAAATAATTACCCGATAAGAAGATAATGTATTTCTTAAACGACATTAAAGCTTTTATTCGAGTTCACACCAAAGTCAAATTGTAACAACAGTTAGAAATCATATTACATGAGCATAACACACGATCACTCATTTTCTATAAGCCAAGTACTAGAGACATCCAACAGTTGTAATTTTAATTTAATATCAATTCCGGTAAATATTAAAGTTATTTGAGAATAATAATAATGTTTTTACGTATATTTTACTGTAAAATACATATTACCTTTTTGCTAAGTCAAACAAAATAAATGCTTCGAAAGTTGCATACGTAATAAAGCGGAAGTTGTTAAAATCGATGAAGAACTAAGCAGAGAGGAAATTGCTTTAAGAGGTGTAGGGCAAGGAACTATATTAGCTCCGTTGTTGTTTCTGATTTACACCAACTCTCTTCACAGATATGTTAAACATTCGGCTGTATACGCCTATGCAGATGACATAGCACTCGTAATTGAACACCATAATATTCAGGTGGCTGAAAACCTGTTGCATGTTGATATTATGAATAGGTGAATACATGGCAAACAACTAACGATTAATATAAAAAAATCAAAGGTTTTATATATAAGAACGTCCAGCAGATATAGAACATAAAGACCATGTATTATAATGCATAGTAATGGTTGCTTACAGAACTGTTCGACTCCTACCTTGAATTGTAGTTGTACTTCACTGGAAAGGACGAATGAGGTTAAATACCTCGGACTAACTTTTGACAGAACATTATCCTGGCACAAGCATATTACAAATTTATCTAACAAAGTGAGGCAAACGATGCCTACATTATATAGATTAGCTCAATCGATACCATATAATGGTCTTCGTGTATACTTTAATGCTATAGACTTGTCACGAATCTCATATGGAATAACAATTTGGGGGGAAGAAAAAGTACAATAATCAAAAGGATTAGTAATCAACAAAATAGACGCTTTAAGATAATAATCCCAAAAAAAGATCACGATAGCAGTAACAATAGCTGGTGGAGAGAGAAAAAAGAAATGTCCCTAAAGATGTTATTTTATTATCACCGACTGCTGGAGTATAAGACTAATAATACTCCATTATCGTCGACGAAAATAGGCAGAATAATTAGGAACCATAGGGAAGAGTACTGTACCCGAACGAAAGGTATAAATTGCAAGATAGGCAAAACGGATGAGGCAGTTTTAATTAAATTGCTGGTACGAATTCCAGAAGTTTAATGAACACAGAGATAGGACTTTGGAAACTAATAATTAAACAGTGGCTGGTTGAAAATATAAATGAAGGAGAATAAGTTACTTTTTAATGGTATATGGACAAATGGTAGAGAATCGATCATATGTATATATTTAAGACGAATGATCGCCAAGTGTAATCGCATGTTAAGTATACTATATATAAGGATAAGTAGGTATTAAGAAGTTTTGTAATCATATTTATAAATAAACGATAATACTGTTGGGCACCCACAGACGGGCAGTATGCCTTGAACTTGTTAAAAAAAAAATCTATTTTTTACTTCCTAGTGTATTTTTATTATATTTTTAGAGTAAATTTTTAAAGTTTAAGTCAATATGTAAATATATATATATATATATATATGTGACCGGTTCCGAAGAAACCTGGCTTATACCTGAAAAATCAATTTTTGGATTTCGACGGCTTCCATGTCTTCAAACCTTCCCTTATGACGTGTCGTTGGTAGAAATTGAAAATAATAATTATAAGCGACGATATAGCCATTTTTCTTCACCCGTTTGTCGTATGCAAAATAGTTGAAAATTCGCTCTTTTTCAATAATTAACAGATTACACATTCAAGAGTTTTTTGAACACACCCTTTTCCCTCATAATGAATTGTTTTTTGTGACATGATGCTGCCGGAACGAAAAATATTTCATCTTTTACAAGAATGATACATACTACTACCAATATTTATTACAAAAAATACACGAATTATGAAATGTGCGAAGAATACATGAAAAAATTGACAAAAATTACATGAAAAATTATCTAATTCTTAATTAGACACATTCAAGCTGTACAAGAATAAAGACATCTACTGCTAATTACAAAAAATGCTAGCATGATTCACGAAAAATACATCAGAAAATTAATGGAAAAGTACCTGAAGAATTATTTGATTCTTATTTAAAATTTTAAGCTTTACTAAAACAAGACGTACTGCCAACAATACGGACACAATCGATAAAAATTAGATCGAGCAATTAAGGGGAGATTATATGAAAACTTACTTAAAATACATCAAAAAATGAATGGGAAATCGAAAACTTGCTTCATTCTTACTTATGGTAATCACTTTAAGAGCGACCTTGACCACAACGTCCACCCTCCTCTACTGCAACTTTAACGTTTTCCTCTGTGACCACGTTCTGCCCCTCTATTTACACGTGATTCCTCACGCTCTCAATTCCCGGATAACTCTTATACTAGCGGTAACACTGTACAGAAGCAAAAGACAACGTAACAACTGCTGAGAATAATGAAACGTTGTTTCGAAACTTCAAACGCGTTTTTCTCGCATATTGCGTTTTAGGCATAAGCCGGGTTTCTTCGGAGTCGGTCACATAAATTTAATTATTTTATTTCAAATTTTTCAGTGGTAATACGGGTAGATCAACTTAAAATGCTGCTGCTTTTTATACTTCATAAAGCTGGATATTGGCTTTGAAAAGTTGTATTAAAATTTTTGTCAGTGATGAGCTTTTATAAATGGCGCTTTGAAGGTTTTCGTAATTATCTTTATTTGAATCTGCACTTGTACCTAACGGTGGTAATTGTTCGCGTTTATCGTTCCTTTAATTTTAAAATTTTAGATTTTCCTATTTTCCTTGTATCCAATCCTATCTAATGATAATAATGAAGAATCGTATAATATCAATCTGACATGGCACGAACTAACGTCATGCATTAATAGTCACATTCACAATACAGCTCCCGGACCAGACAATATTCACCAAATAATGGTAGAGCATCTACACATTACAGCACTAGAGTATCTTTTAGCAATTTACAACAAAGCTTTTAAAAAATCAATATTTCCGGCTACAGCTCTAGTGGTAAATGATCTTGTCATGAACGTCAAAAAATCATTCATAAATTCGAATTCCACAGTCGCAGTTTTCTTCAATTTTTCTAAGGCTTATGACCGTGTATGACGGTACCTCATCCTCAAAAAACTACATCAAATCGAGATAGATGGTAATTTATAATTTTTATTTGGTTATATTAAGCAAAGAAAGTATATCTCACAGGAGACTCCTTTTTTCAAAGTTTATTTCAATGATACTAAGTAATCACCGATACTCATTAGTATTTACATCGGACCATCTAATAAACAAAAGATATCATTGGAGAGTCAGTTGGACCTCCGGTGTATTTTTAAATGAACAAAGAACCATCAAAACCACGTGGGCACAAGTTGTACGCGAAAAAAAAAAAAACCCAACGAGAACTTCGTCTTTTGAAGTCGATCAAAAATTGATTTTTTTTATGTTCACCTACTTTAATTAATGAAGTGCATAACAATCGTTTTCGAATATTAACATAAATAGGTTGAGTAAACAACACGTTACATTCTTACAAACTTTTTTTTACGTTTTAAGGGGGTATTCTAGAATAAAGGCATAAATTATGAGCGTTTTGATGAGCTCGATAAGAAAAAAAAAGTATATTTTTACTATCCATTTTTTTGAAAGATGTTTATTAATATTTTAAAAATATACAAAAAAAAATAAAAAATAAAAAACTAAAATTAAAAAAGTTAGTAAAGTTTGAAATAAAAAAAAAAAGAGGAGTGTTCTGGTTGATAGATTACAGCCCTTCTAGTCATCTAAAATAAAATTTAAAAAAAAGATTCTTAATTAGTAAGAATGTCGTTATAGCCCCTACCTAAGAGAAAACGGAATTTTTTCTTCGCAAAATGGCGGTTGTCTAAAGAAAAAGAATACGTTTTTCAATCTTCTTTTTTTATAATTTTTAATTTTTTTAAATAGTAAAAAACATAATTTTACTGTAAGAGTGGTAGGGGCAATAGAGGGTTATATAATGAAGGTTGGGACAACATTTGAAGTAAACTGCTTAAATAGAACTTGAGATATCATGTCAACCAAGTTGAAAAAAGTAGTTTTGAGAAAAACGCGTTTAAAGTTTTGAACAAGTTTCAGGCAACCGCAGCAGTCCATAGAATGACACGTTATACCTACATTTTGTTAATCGGAAATTCCTGATTTACGAGTAGTTCTAGCTTCATTAGAAGCATCAGAAGCTCGTTATTCGGAGCGTTCAATTCGACTATTGTCCTGTTTAGTAGCGAACGTGTAAGTGTCGGGACCAATAGTGATTCCCATGGCACTGATAATTTTTAAAATTGGTTAAAAGACTTCATTGAAAATGCGAATAGCTATATAATTTTCAATTTCAACTGCCCGTATTCCTGCAAGTATATTTGATTTTAGGAGGATTTTTACAATTTTCTCCCTACTCGATGTTACTCGGCACACAGTACAGATACGCTCAAGCAGATATTTACTGTCTTAGCCTTCGACTGTTATCACTCAGACAACAACGCAGTCTCTACCAGATGCGACTATTCTTACGGACGTGCACGGGGATTTTTGATTTAGCCGAGTAGCAACTTTGATGGAACCATATAGCAACGTCAAATTAGAACGATATCTGAGAGTTCGTGAATTAATGAAATATCACGGAATATTTTCAAACCCGAACATCGCTGACAGATAATGCTAAAGTACCGAATCCGTCTTACACTTTACATATAAAAATTAAAATTAACACTAAAATGATTTATTTTCAAACTATGAGCAGCGTACGTACGTCTACGTTTCTTGAAGATTAAGGCTAAATTAAGCTGAACTGAATAGTGAAAATGAAAAGGTTTTCAAAAAAATAGGTATTACGATCTTCGGTTAATTAATTTTTAAGTGTTTAACATTTATTTCACTGCAACGGTTTTGCTTATTCTGAATAAGATGGAATCGATAGTGCTGTGGTTTTATATATATATATATATATATATATATATATATATATATATATATATATATAAATGAATGTTTGTATGTTTATTCGTATGTTTGTTTGTCTCGTATAAATTCCTGTACCGCTGGACGGGTCATGCTAAAATTTTCTGGGTGTACTCGTGTTGTCTCAATGAAGATTTTAAGGTTTGGCTGAGTTTTCTAGCCCCCTTTCTTTCACGAAATATGAGGTTTATGAATATTCCGCTGATCCAGTTACACTTGATATTTCGTGTTTTGAACGATTTTTACATATTAAAATACAAATTTAAAAATATCGGACAACTTATAATTTGTTGGTATTTTTAAAGATTTCCTTTAGTTGTATATTGAAAATATTTGACAGAAAGATATACAATATTCAAGATTGGTATGTTTAATCCATTAAGAAGTATAATTCTTCGGTGGGGATAAATATACAGTATGCATTCGCAGGCTACATATGGAAAATTTTGTATAAATCTTTCTTTTTTCTCTTAAAAATAATCGCACACGAACTAAGGCAACAAAATTATATAAGAAGAGAAAAATGGCGATCCGAAACCGTATAGTATGACATTGTACATCAATCATTAACTTTAAATTCGTTACACTTCAACTCTGTACTCGTACATATGAATCGTGCGTACCGTAAACGGATTTCGACAAAATTAAGCTACGCCTTAATTTCTATGATAACTTTGAAACAATGCTATTATTAAAAACTTTTAATACAAACTTTAAAAAAGCACATAGCAACAAAAGGGCAATTACAAGGAGAATATTGTCTATATTTAAGAAAAGAATATTTATTGTATATGGTATGAGATCCTAGTGTGCAGGAGAAGAATTCCATGGTGTTGATCACTCGTGCCTGTTAAATAATTACGTTTTCTATCAAGTAATCAAAATTTAATAACAAATTGTTTTAAATCTACATCATGGTTTTGTCGACTTTCTTGTTTTTACATTTATTGAACGTATCCGTAATTTAATTTTTCATCATTCTTTACAAATCAGAACATATTCGCAACTGGTAAGAATTATATTAAATTACAAAACCTGACTTAAATTACATTCAATTCGCCTTTTGAAAGTTCATGTGAGTTTCAGCAGTGTTAATAGAAGTAAAAGATGCATTGAATAAAGAAATTAAGACTTATCGCAAAAAGTTCAAAATTCATTTGCTGTTGTTATCAAAAAAAATTTTAGTCTTGTAAAAATATTATACCTTTCCGAAAACGTTACATTAACCGGTATTTTTCTAGAGAATAAGGAAATAGACCGTTTTGCCTGCAGTTACCGCTTTCTTCAAAATTTTTCCCTAATTTTAAACATAACTTAATTTTAAAGTGTAAAAACAAAAATGAAAAAATTATTAATTTTCTTTTAGATTCTAATTGCCTTTAAAATTTCGTTACCGGAAGTATTTGAATGCTGTACGCTTAGTCGTTTACTCGTGTACAAACTTGTACATATATATATACTGGTGCGAAGCCTCAGGCAGACGATTCCAACAATGGTAAGGTAATCAGGTATGAAGGGCAAGGGGATAGCTTGGAGAACTACCTGACAAAACGATACTAAACCCCACAACGACTATCTCACCTTTGCCGAGTCGAGGTCAACACAAACGCCTCACCAAGCTGCTTCGCCAATAGCAACCCGTTACTTTGCGGTTAAGATTGTTATTTAAAGGCTAGGTTATCATCCCGAACAAACCAATACAACTTATGAAAGTGTTCCAAATTAATAAACGTGTTGAACCCGTGGGGCAAATCCTAACCGATTTGCTAGGCAGTGAGTGGCCTCTTATGACAATACAAGGTAGTTCGAATTCTCCCCGCCTCTTTTTGTCCCACTAAATAGCTTCTGAAAAGACGAATGTTTTTTTTTTTTTTTTTTTTGAACTGTATATAAAGAAGGGGGAAGCTCAGTAGCTTAAAAATAGTTGCGCAAAGAACAAATTTAATCAGTAGTGTAAACTAAAAAAGTTATAGCAAAAAGCTTAGATAATATGTGTGGAAACTCCGTGCAAAGTGTACTAAAAATATGAACAATAGCAGAGACAAAAAAACCTAGTTCCTTGTACTGCAGGTAGATGAAGTTGCATACACATAGAGAAGTATGAGTGGAAACAAATAAATATGTAAGTAATTAAACTGAAGTTTAGATAAAAATAAAAATTATTTGCTTCGTAAAAAAAAAAAGAAGTATTAATAAAAGGAAACTATGAAATATGCTTTCGTACCTATTAGGCACGGAACTCTCCGGGAGGAAACAATTTGGCCTTCGTTAATTATGAAAAGAAAATTTGGACTTTACTACGTGGAATTTAGGAGCTTGCTTGATTCTACTGACTGCCCTATAAGGAGATCAACAATTATATTGCAAGAGTTACAGAAATATAACATCGATATTGTTGCATTAAGTAAAATAAAAATGGCGGAAGGAGTGAAGCTAATTGAAAACGTCGCTGGTTACACATTATATTGAAAGGGTGTTTTATCAAGACAAAAACGAGTGCATGGGGTTGGACTTGCCATAACAAGGAACAAATAGAAAGGGAGTATGGTCACGATGAAACGAAACTCTTAACCAACGAATCCAAAATAGACCATGATATTTTGCAAAATCTCTCTAAAATTTGAGTGAACGAAGACATGCGCCGCCAACCGTACGAGAACCAATCAAATGTTGTAAAAATAATAAATAATCTAGATTACACGGTATTTCGACTGATATATACAGAATGAGCGGAGAAGAAATGGTAATATGTCTGCATAGATTATATACTGGCGTATGGGATGAGCAAATAATTTCAACGAATTTCAAAAATGCGGCATTAATCAGTATTTTTAAAAACAAGGTTGATAAAGCAGATTGCGGCATCATAGAGGCATCGTGCTTTTATGCCTTGCTGGAAAAATTTTTAACAAGATACTGAAAAGACGATTATAGCCATTAGTCAATCAAGCTGAGCTTCGGCAGTAAAGGAGTGCAAATTATCTTTTTCATGTTAACCAAAAAACACCGTGTTTATTGACGTGAAAAAAGGTTTTGACTCTGCAAACAGAGAAGGGTTATGGATATATTTGAAGAATATCGAATGTCCGCCGAAAATGCTAAGCCTAATACAGTAACTACATGGCAGAATGGAAGCGGCATTCGAGATTAACGCGGGAGTTAGACAAGGACGCATACTTACGCCAATACTTTTCGATTTATGTATGAATATATGGTCTATTATGTCTTCAAACAGAGTGCCTGCCTGAGATGTGGGTGTAAAAGTAAATTTTCGTGCTGATGGTGGTTTGTGCAGTCTCACGAAGTACGAAACGAAATGGGCTACTAAAACCTTTACGATGACAAGTTTACAGTATGTCCGTGATTGCGCTTTATTATACGAAAGGAAAAAGGATCTACAGAATACGCTTGCGTGCTTGCAGGTAATAAATCAAGCATTTACGTTAGCGGTAAACTGTAACAAAACAAAAATTATGCGGATGGCGCGGATCGAACTGACTTCTGTTTGAACGGGAAAAAATTACGGTACGCAGATATATTCAAATACCTCGGCAGCAACATTATTAAAGTTGTAACTTCGTACGACAAAATTGACTGTAGAATAAGAAACACAAATGTAGTGTATGAAAAATAGTTTCGTCAGGTATTTGATAACGAAAATTTGTCAACCAGCACAGAGATCGCTGTGTACGAAGCCATCCTACTTCCAACTATGCTGTTCATTGTACGGAAGCGAAACCTGCACAATTATGAAGATGAAAATCAGGAAATTAGAAAAATACTTAAAATAAGTCGGAAAAATTTCATCTCGAATACGAGAGTACTTGATTTTGTTGGTATCCAGTCTATTGAACAAATCATAGTGCAAAAAACGTATGGGATGGGTCGGACATATACGAATGAACGAGGACCGTATACCCAAATAAATGTTTTACGAGGTTTTAAACTCGGGAAAGAGATGGGTCAGTTGAAAAGCTAAGATTCAAAGACATACTTGCAGAAGATCTAAAATGTATCGGGATAAAACCAAGAAGGACTAGCTGAGAAAAAAGTACGTTTGTCAGGCAGCATTGGTCAACAGTAGTGAATCGCATGGTACAACAGCGCCTACAAAAATGTCCGTCCAGCAGAAACAAAGAAATTCCAAATCTAGGCATAGCCATTACTGATCAACACTTACAGTCACTTGCAATGTTTGTGGTTTCGTAAGTGTTCATCGTATTGGTTTGGTATCGCACATCCGACACAAACATTCATGGTTGGAAATAAACAGCACTCATACTCGGTTATAAGAGAGGAAAAATGATAATGATGACGACGATGATATATATGTATATATATATATATATATATATATATATATATATATATATATATATATATATATATATTAATTACAACGTAATTTTTAGGCTACCCCCCATTAGCAAAAATGTCCTAAAAAAATGTCTCAACTTTATGTAACGAAAAATGTCCGAAAAAATGTCTCAATTTTATGTAACGTTTGTTATATTTTATAGGATTTTTGTGATTATGTTATTTTTTTTGTATTGGTGCCAGTAAGAATTGCGTTGTAAATTTTAATAATTTTATACAAAGTATTCTTAAGCTTCGAAATTATTTATTTATTTTTCAACATAATCACCGGGAAGACGTTAGTCTCCCAACGTGTAACAAGTTTTTTCATTCCGTCACTGAAAAATTCTTCCGACTTTTCTTGAATGCAGGGCTACTTGATAGCTACTTTCATTTCATCATCCGAGGTGTAATGATTACCCTTGAGGTCTCTCTTCACTAGAGGAAAAAGATAAAAATCGCAAGGCGCAAGATCGGGGGAATAAGGAGGGTGTGGATTCGGTTCAAACTTCAGCTTTTTCATTGACGCTGTTTGTTCTCGTCTGTTAAACGGCGTGGTACCTATCGTGCACAGATTTTACCGTATCCCAATTATTCAATAATGAAGCTTGGATATTCCAACATGATTTGCGATACGCTGTTGAGTGATCCGCCGGTCATTTTGAATCAAATCATCAACAAGTTTGCGGTGCTTATCGTCTGTGGCAATGATCGGACGTCCGCTGCGCGTTTCACCAACAATTATGGCTTTTCCAGGCTCGCAATCACGAAATTTTATTACCCATCGATTGACAATAGACCGATCAACAGCATCGTCACCATAAACATCCTTTAAACGACAATGAATTTCAGTAGGAGTCACTTTTGCAACTGTTATAACAGCACGCTCTTTAACCCATCTCGTTGACATAACACTAGAATACGTCTTCATATTTACGCTGCTCACAGCACACTGGATGGACACAAGATTTTCAAAAACTGCGCATGTGTGTAAAGGAGGAATGTCACTTACGAATGCCACCAGGCGCGCTTCTGTAGCTCATTTCGTTCACGTTCTACAAGCATGTGTGCATTACTTTTCAACCGACCCACGGATATTTGCAGCGATTTTATTTCATTTACTTTCTATCAGATCACAGTTACTGCATCCTTGATATTGCACGTATTTTTCTATAGGACGATGATCGTCTACTGCATGAGTATAAATGCCGGTATGGAGAAATTTCCGTTTCTCCGATAGTAAAATGTTACATATCCAATCCACGATCACTTCTAAAGTAGAACATATTTTCACATTTATTTTTTTTCTCATTCTTCGATAAATTAAATATGAAAATAAAATTAAGAAATATTTTCGTTTCGGAAATTAAATTCACACCGGAAATCACCGGAACCGAATGAAATTTTCAAAATATTCGCGTTATTCTGTAATTATCCCCCATATAATAACTTTCTAAATTTAATATTGCCTTGCATCTATACATAAATATATACATATCTATATATTTACGTGAGTGTGGGTATGCACGTATGCACAGGTGTGTAATCGATTATTGTAACTTTTTTATGATTTATTTTTATTACAGTTACTCTAATAAGCAAAGTTCATTTGCTGTGATACTTACGGTTTAGTACTTTTGGGATTTTTTTTTTTTTTTTTTTTTTTTTTTTGGAAAAACTTTATTGAAAAATAGCAGATGCTTTAATGCCAATACGAAATATACTTTCTGCGCCTCAATTATTGCGGAACACGGTATTTCAGAAATGAGCCTTCTATATTGTTTTGATTAACTGAATCTTCGGAAAGGAGACTGAAAAGACGTTAATAGTTGTGGTTGGTGATGAAATTCTCTTTTGCGATTTATTGCTCTTTTCGACTTTGGCGATAATTGAACAAGTGTCATCACCGAGAACTGAGTAGGAAGATTGTCAAAGATGTCAGCAACTGACGGCAGCATATCGCGGAAAAGCCTCTCACTTAATATGTTTCTTAACCAATTTCAGTGGGCAAAAAGTGTACCTCATATTACATTTAAAAGCATCTATTATTTTTCAATAAAAAGGTCTTTCTTGAAGTATTCTGCTTGCATATCGTGACGTATGTTGCAAAAAGAAGGTTTCTATAGTTTACTATCAAAATTTAAAATGAAATGCCAATTACAAAAAACGACGCGTATATTTTGTTCAATTACGAATTAATAAATAAAAATTAAAAAATATAAAAACATTTTCACGCATTTATAACAAAAGAATATATTAAAAAAAAGACAGATGAAGAAAAACAAATTAGACCGGCTGGCCGAGGAACGAACTACGGAATCCGCTATTATCTACGGGGTTCGGACGCGGTCTGTTGAACGATCCTCGAACGTCTGTGTTACCTTGCTGATTATTACTATTCGGTAGTTGAGCTTGACCTCTGTGCGCTTGGATGTGTTGACTATTGAGCACATTGAAAGGGATTTTGTCTCTGGGCCATTCGCTGTTGATCCAGTTTAAATTATCGACCGGATAGAGAGAGCCGGCATCGGTCGGCACGATGGGATTCACGGTGGAACCGCTGCCGAAACGATTATCAACGTCGTTTCCGGATTCCGAAGTGTACTGCGGAAGCACTTGAGGGTAATTGTACGGGCCCGGTGCATAAGGAGATCTTTGCGGTTTGGCTACCACGCAAGCAACCATTACGATCAGTTGAATAATGACAAATCTCAACGTCTGGAAATTCTGAAAACACAACACGTATACCATTTGTAGTTTCGAGTACGTAAACGAACGAACGATTTACCCTAGCACACCGTAATAGAATAAAAATAGGCTATTACAATGCTTAAAGAAAGTCTGCGAAGGAGTACATTACCCGACGCGGTATACGGAATAAAAGCGTCTACTACTACTGCAGTTGAAAAAAAGGAGTTCATAAATAAAAAGAAAGAGAATTCAGAAGAAAAAAAAGCACATAAATATATTTGAATTTTTAAATTTGAATATCAGTAAATATTTTTTCTTTAAACTGGAAATATTTTCCCGACAATATCTCCGCATTAAGGCTATATTTTCCGATCAAAGGGGATGTTGGACGGTTTCTACGATATGGAATTTCTTATAATAATAATTGTATCACTGAACTTCTTTGAACTTTAGAAAAGTTATTTTCATTGGTCTAGAAAATTATGCCAAATATTTCTGCGTTTACTGAAAGATCTGACGTCAAATGTAACGTTGCTTGTGATTTACGACATCGAAACAACGTATTAATGTACGCTGTCCATTTTTAGTCTTTCACCGTTTCCGTACATTATTTTCGGTTTTACCAATAAGGAACTAATAATTAGCGAGCTATCGTCGAAAAAAGGTATATAATAATTTATGTTCTTCTTCGGGAATTCAATTATTAATTAATTAATTAATTAACGTTTTGTTAAGAAAGTCATAAAAACTATTCAAAAAACCCTCCAAAATTCCGAGCTACTTGAATGAAAAATAAATTGCGATCAAAACGATTGCCGTAAATTTTCGTATTGTACAGGTGGTTAGATTAGCTGAGGTAAAAATTTTCATTTCCTTGTTTGCAGCAGCGCGATCTTTGATCGTTCCGATTACAATGAACTTAGCCGTCTGACGTTCGAAACGTGCCTAGATGCGTCAGTTTGAAATACGTGATTAGTATAATAAGCGTGAAATGAATAAATCGGTTGCAAAATAACAAATGAGAAAAGCAATAATCACAATCCGCGTGTCTTTTATGGTTCCGTCTATTTTCTGCGCCGTTTGTTAATGAAGTAAACTTTGAACTTGAAAATGTCTTGTTTTCCTTTTATGAACTGACCTGTCTGATTTTATGTTTTATGTTTTTTTAATTGTTGAAATAATTAAATTTTCAGCAGCTCGCATTTTTCCCGTGCATGTGAATGAAGCCGATATAATTTTCACTCAGTTGAACCTTGTGATTTTTTGCAAAAGGAATAAAAATAGGCGAAAGGAAACACCGCGTAATTTCCAATTTGTAACAATTTTTTTAATAATCCCAACGATTTTCTATTTTTTTCATTTATTTGTTCAATGCCTTTCCGGATTATACACATTTTAAAATAGGTAAAATTGAATTAAAATTTTAGATGATAAAAATCTGATGGCAATAGCAATTTATTCCGATACTTAAAAAAATTACAAATACGTTAAGCGATAAAGGAATAAACTGATTTAAAATTTTCTAAATAAATATATCAAGAAATAAATAAAAAACACGAATCACAGTTAACCCTCTACAAGTGAAAAAGTCAAAAAGCATCTGTTAATAATTGCTGAAATGGACACTAATTAAAGTGTAATATATTTTTGTATATAATTCCGACACGTTTCGAAGTGTAAAGATTTCTGATGACGAACATGATCGTAAAGCCGTAAAATGCGTCGGAATTATATACAAACCTGTTATTTTAATAAGTTTTTATTGCGGTATTATTATTAATATCGTAAATAAAATGAGTGACATCGGTGAAAATATTAATACTTATTGATAATGATTTAAATATTTTATAAACAGCCATTCAAATTGATCACAATAAATTGCTTTATTTGTCGTAGTAATTTTCATTCGTTTTTGCAAACCGGTTGCGAAGAAATGTAAAAACAATCGATACAAGCGAAATAAAACAAAAAAAAAAACTGTTTGAAAAATAGAATGAACCTGGTTCCTCAAATTATAATTGCAATAAATTTAAAACTGTAATCGCAACCAACCAACTTAATTTTTCCCTGACTCACAGTTCGTCGTAGCGTTAATATTGAAAAATTTTAATATTTTCGATAACAGTTAAAATTATCTTAAATAAAAAAAAAAAAATAAAACATGTTTTTATTTAAAAAAAAAAAAAAAAACCTAAGAAAAATTATACTACGACATAACTATTTAAACGTTTCTAATGCCGTGTCAAATTCTGTTTTATAACTGTTTCGCCAACTGCGTCTAATCGTAGATAAACAGTATTTTTATTGCGTCGTAAAATACAGAATTCTTTTCCAACGGAAAAAAAAAAAAAAAAAAAAAAAAACTTGTGAATCAGATTTTTTTTTTGGTGAGTAATAATACAAGTCCATAGATGTACAACATTTTTAAGACGTTCTTAAGTAATAATCCAAGTCCATAGATGCACAACATTTTTAAGACGTTCTTAATATTATTTGTAACTGTAAAATTTTCTCTTTTTAGCATTTGCAAAATTAAAAAACGTCTCGGTTACAGTCAAAGTTTTAATTGCATTATCTCATTGTTCTTTTTTTTTTTTTTTTTTTTTTAATTTTATATATATATGTATTTTTTTTTAGGGAATAGTAGAATTAAATTGATATCTTTTCAGAAGACCTGCCCTGTGAGTGGTAGAAAACTATTGAGCCGCATAAAAAATTAATTTAATAATAATAAAAAAGACAATAATTACAAATTACAATTAAGTAGAGGTTCAATTTTAAATCGAATGTTGGAAAATGTAAATAGTTTGTATTTATTTTTTATATTTTAAAAAATCACAAAATCAATAATACATGTCAATAATTTGCCTTTGTAAAAGCAGAAAAACTACCGCCACAATTGAACCTTATTAGATTTGAATTTCATTTATTAAATCGATTACATATAACTCACTAAACTGTTGAAATTTAAATAAACACCTGCTGGACCGATATTGCGGCGTGTTACAATTACGTAGTTTCTTTGAAATGAACGATAAAAAGAAAACAGTTGAAAATATTTCCAATGATACACAGCACGGATGAATGAAATTAAACCAAAAAATTAAGGGGTTAAATTTGAAAAGTTGAATTTAAATTAAATCACGAGAATCATAGAAATCGATAAAAGAACATGTAGATAAATGAAGTTCTTCAATGCTAAAAGCATAGAAATCTGGAACACGTTTTTAAAAAAATATAAATGATTACTTCTGTAAAACACATAAGTTAGTACGATGTTATAGAGCACGCATCTCGAAAATGAAATATTTACCCTCGACCTAAAATCCCGTTTCGTAAAAAAAACGAACGTTTAAATATGTTATCCCTAACTTTGAAAAATATATAAAAAAAAAAACAAAAAAACAAAAAAAAAACAATAAGCAAAAAAGAATCGAGGTATAAAAATCCTGAAATTAAACAGTGCAGATAATATGGGAAAGAAAATTTGAATTAGTTGCCTAAAATCGAATGATAAATAACACTCAAGTGCAAATAAGGAAACTTCTCAAAAGAGCCTTTTACAATTTTAATTTTTCAATGTAGCCGCTATAATCGACGGAAATACTATTATAAAGTATTTAAGTGAAAATTCCTTTTCCTTTAAATGATATTCTAATGTAAGCAGTGTTGCGATGTTTTCCTTTTCTGTTCTTTTTAAGATGATATACCATAAAAATCGAATCAGTATTAGACACTGGAGAATGCGCCAATTATCTTGGGATAAATTACGGACTGAATTTGATGAAATTTATTCCATTCTAAAAACTGAATAGAAGGATATAGAAGAATAAATAAGAAAAAATGTAAAGGATCAGACTTCTCTCGTTTATTGTTCCCTGCATGTACTTTTATTACCTACTGTTATTCTTAATTTTTGCCGACTCTTCCCAGGATTCTGTAAATTTTCTAATTCGAACCGATTACACTCTTTCCTTTACTGATCAAGCGATATTAATTTATTTCGGGATTGTCTTCTTCTTCTATTCGTCAATCTTTCGATTAGAGTTGTCAATCTTCTTGGAAGTACTACGCTTAGAATCGCGATGCTTTTAAATCTCTAGCTTGCGCTTTCCGTTTCATTAACTAGTAATTATCCTCTTTGGTGTCTTCCAATATTTGCCTAATGAATTTTTGTCTCATTCCTGATCTTTTCCATTTATTAATCTTTTTATTATCGTTGTTAAGTATCTATTATTTCTTGCAACATAATCCAATTGCATCTTCTTTCTCTTAAGGTCCTCATTAAGCATCTTTCTTCATTAATGCGTTCGGGCACTTCCGTATTTCTAATTTTATCTAGCCATTTAATTTTCTGCATTTTCCTCCAGTAATTCGAAAGGCTCCAGTTGTTTTTGCCTTCCCTTATTTATTGTCCACATCTCTGCTCCGTATAGGAGCACGCTCCAGACGTATGTCTCTATTAATTTTTTCCGCACTTTTACACACTTAGGGCTTTGGACGTTAAAAATGAGTTCTTTCTGATGAACGCGGCTTTCGCCTGCGCTATTCTGTATTTCCCGGTCACTTCTTCCATCCTCTGATATTATTGAGCCTAGGTATCTGTGGGTTTTTACATATTGTATTATTTCATTATCTAATTTTATTTCTAATTCCTTATTATTCTGCGTTTTGCTACATCTCATAACAACCGTTTTCTTTTTATTTATTGTCATATTATACCCTATATAAGTATCGAATTTAGCTTAGTCAACGCATCCGAAAGGGCCGCTTCATTATCCGCTACTACCGCTATGTCGTCGGCAAATCTAAATGATTTTATCTTCATTCCGCCAATATTAATTCTACTGTTACTAATTCCCTTCCATTGTCTGAACGCTTACTCTCTCTCTCTCTCTCTCTCTCTCTCTCTATATATATATATATATATATATATATATATATATATATATATATATATATTGAATAACAACAGTGATAAACTGCATGCCTGCCTTACTCCTTTCCGGATTCTTGCCTCTTCGTTTGAGTTTCTTCCTTTGATCAGTAGTTTTTGTGTTTTGTATAGTTCTTTTATTATTCTTCTATCCTTGATGTCTATGCCTACTCCTTTTAAAGTTTGATCCAAAATTTCCCAATCACAATTATCGAATACTTTTTCTAAATCTATCATTGCAATATATACTGATTGATCTAACTTCCTTTCAATCACCATGCGGAGGCTTAGTTTTGCTTCTCTTGTTCCTCTTCCCGATCTAAAACCATATTGCTCATCGTTAAGTTCATTATCTATTTTGTGTTTTATTCTACCGAGTATTATTTTTGTTAATATTTTTGAGCAATGCGATACCAGACTTATCACAATCGGTGTTCCTCGCACTTAAATATGCCATTTATTTTTCGTATCATTATTACTTTATTCCGGAATATCTCCTTTTTCGTACATATCCGCGATTAATTTGTAAATGTTTTTTTTTGCCTCCTTCCTTGTGCTTTTTATGTGTATTTAATTCGTATAAATTGTATTACCATGTGTTTATTTTTACAATATTACATTGCATCATCTGCGAAGGTGTTTCTTTTTTATTATTATGAAAAAAAATGCTGTTTCAGTTTTAAAATAGAACATCCGCTTATTAGTTTTCATCCCCGCTGATTGATAAGGAAAAGAGCGAAATGTTGAATATGTTCGCCGTATATTCACCGCGCAAAATCTCAGACCTCAAAAATATCATATGAGAAAAGGTCGTCGTCGTCGTCGTCGTCGTCGCAGCTCTTGGAACAAGAGATCGCGTGCAACTCATATGATCCTATTTCTGGCATGCGTCACTGTTTTCTGAAATGTTTTGCTAATCAGATTCGATGTTACCATTTCCAGTCTTCTTCTCCATTTATAAGGTTTCCCTTGTATTTTTCCCTGTGCTGCCAGAAAAGGTATCAAGTTCAAAAAATTATTAAATTTTCGCATGAAAAACAAAAAAAGGTTATAAAAAAGCCTCCAGTTTTAGGGTTGAAAAAGGATATTTCTAGGAAGGGGTATGTTTCTTCAGCTGTGTATTTGTGCTGAGCTATATGCGTCAAAACATCTAAATAAGTGATTAAATAGCAACGAAAAGAAATGTTTATTGCGGAACTTTATGAATTCGGTTTATTGTTCAGTTAAATATTTCAGTTTAGTACGTAGGGAAAAAACATTAATTTGAATATTCTCCAAAACGTTTCTTAAATTTCTGTATTTTTGATATTTATTATAAATTTACGATATTTCAGTTTTATATTTAAATTTTTAATTACAAAAACATACAATGTGTAATGCATACAGATTCGAGCCTACAACAGAGTCTGTGGTCTTTTAGTAGAAATTTTATTATTTAAAAGTAAATTTCCCAATAAACGTGAATTAAGATTTGACTAATTTTTTACATTGCCAGTAGCGAAACGAAGTTGGTTGAAAAAATTAGCAAATTGAGTAAATATCTTAATGACGGAAAATTTCTAAAATGTACAATAAATAGATTTGGCTAATAAACGATACCGGGATTATTCCTTTGTAGGATCTCAGATGGCGAAGATGTGAAACTTTCATATTTCGAAACCGCCGCTGCGTTCACATCTTTTTAGCTAATAATTAGGCATTCCCGAAAAAAGTTACCGAGCTAAATATTTATTACACATCTCCGAAATCGTTTTTGTTGTCGAGACTTTTGTAACATCTATTAATATTCATTAATTAACAAACACGAGATACCATCAAAAATTTAATCTTTAATCGCAATTCTCTTTGAACTGATTTATAAGATGCTTGAATAAAAGTTATCATTCGATCTTTTATTTGTAGTTTTTACTTAAATCATGAAACTGTCAATTGTTGACAACAGTGTTTGCCGTATATTATCAACGCTGCCCCGACGGAAATTCGGAAAATCCATTGAGCGTTCAATCAGATCTCGACTCTTATTAGGATCTGCGTTTAATTTGTTCTATTTCGTATCTAACACGATACGTTAGCCGCGAATTAGGCGTTTAATTGACGAAGATTACTTAATCCGGTATGATGGCTTAGTCGTTTGTGGACGATGTCGTTCGCTGTCTAGATAATTATTTTATCGGTGGTAACGTTTTGCAGGCGTAGCAGATGAAGCTTCTAATCATCCGTCGATAGGATGCGCTATATAGCATAGTATGTCGCTGTCGTATTTTCGACACAAGTGTACAGAGCATGTACAAGATAGGTGTACAATGACGCTGCCTAGGGGCACTTTGGCAAAAACCGGATAGAAAGTTGACTTTGCTTCAGCGAAAGCTATGCGAAATGCCCTACATTGGACAGGCGTGTAGCAGCGACAGAAGTTCTGTAAGAAAAATTTGGCGTTTATCGAATAAAAAGTCCCTAGGCAATATTCGTGTAAAGCGCTCGCAATTAATCAAGCAGGGAAAAGTTAATACTATTTTTCCTGTCGAAAGGTCTGTTAATAACGGCTCGATGAATTTTGTAACCTGTTGTAGAGCGTTGACGTCGCAAAACGGAACTGATAACGGTAGAATGAATTTTTTAACTGGCATTGTGGAAAATCTTATATAAAACTAAATGAAATCGGTTTGGAGGATGATACTGCATTTTCACAGGTTTTCCCGAATTTCTCGTTATAATTGTTTAGACGACTTCGAAACGGTTGCGAAATAGCGCACCTGTTTTTAATAGGAAATTAAATGATTAGGGAAAGGCGTTCTAAAAATAAAAGAAGAAAACCCGGTTTTCAGGTAAGCGAAACGTGACAAAACGATTAAAGGTGAATTTGAAATAGTCTGTCAGAAAGAGAATAATGATGGTAACAGAATGACATGGAAATACTACGGCAAAACATGGTAAAGTGGGAAAGAAACTGGAATCGAAAACTCCATTGCTGGCGATTAAAACGTTACTATTTCCGGGGGGATTCCACAAAAATTGAGATACCATCAGAAAAAACTTGCTTAACAATTGCATTGATAACGCGGAAATTTTTGTCTATGCCGGCGATATTGCAATAGTATCTGGGCAACTGAAAGACTTTGAGAAAGAAATACGAATATATACCCGAGAACCGCTTCATTCCGACATCTTTATCATGTTAAAAGTGAATTAAATCTGCGTTTATATTCTTTACTAAAAGCGTAAATTGACTTTTCGTGACCATCAGCAGCACCCCCCTTTAACATCGCCCAAATTGGCAACAATGTGACTGGAATACTTGTATCATTTTCGTCAAATGCAACATTAATTACATGTGTGTGCATGTTATTAATTTTAAAAATTCAGCAGAATTGATTATATTTTATAGTAAAGAAGTCGGTTAATAAAATACGATAACACGTTATTTTCAGCAATGCGTAAATAATGATTATAGATTATCGTTTTGCGAAAGATAATTTGGTGTAGTGTAAAATAAAAATTATCTACTTTCGAAGGTTAAAAATGTGTTCCACGTTAAAAAAGCGTACAGATAATAACGGGTTAAATATCGTACGATTAGTTGATTGATTTTGAAAGTATTATAAGCGATTCTGTACTAGAGAAGAGAAGCGAGAAAAACAAAGTTCTATCATTTTTAATTAACGGTATTAATTGATAAAAATGTTTTTCATCTTCGATTTCTAGGTTTTGATCTAAATAAATTCGATATGCCCGTCAGTCACTATTTCGCTAACGAAGGTGGCAAAAAGCGACCTCGCCGAATTGAAATCCTTAGCTACCGAAAAAAGCGGTAAATAAAGATATCGTTAAATTTGTACTTTCATTTTTATGCCTGAAGGAATTCGATTTGTTAGAAATAAGATTAACTAGGCTCCGTAATGTTAAAAAACTATAACGCGAATGTAATAGCGGGAAAATTAAAATCGGCCAGTTATAGTGGTTGGGCCAGTTATGGTCTAGTAAACGTATTTTCGTTATTTCTTTCTCTTTTGATAATACAATTTTCAAAAATTTAGAGAACATACAGTGTCACAGTCCTCTGAAACTGTCATTTGTAGTTATGGCAAAAGTTGAGAAAATAATCTTACACCGTTTCGCACTTTTCGTGTTTAATGAAACAAAAATACGAAAAACGCAAATATACATTATTCGCAATTAACAAATTAAGATTTATTAGCATTTTTGAATTCCACAATATTACACTTTTTTCCGCGGCCGCTCATTCTAAGTTACCACATAATAACTCTTATTTCTTCTTTTACCTGTTCAATCGTGAGTTTCTCGAATTTCGTTCTTCACCGCGGTCTTTAACTCTATCCGCAATCTGTCGTCTACCTTTTAGACAGAATTTACTTCTCTCATCGCTTTTTCGTTCCCCACTTATATCTTCTCCATTCTGTCCTCTCCGCGGTTTTTCTTTTCATTTTCCGTATGACGACACGCTGATCATATCTTGAGTGTCTTTCAAACGCTTCTTTTACTCCTTACTTTTACTAATGAACTTAATCCTATTGCGGGTCCTTCATCCACTCGTTTCCTTCTCCTTATTCCAGGACCTTTGTTGACCACGTACAAATTCGATTTCTTCCTTTCCCTAGTTCCCCTGTGCTAATGTCTTTCGACAGACTCAACGAAAATTCAAAAAGAAAAAACCAATGGGGTCTTGAACGTTTAATTGTAAATAATATATTTTGTATTTTACGTACCTATTTTTGTTTCAATGAATAAAGAAAAACGTTCATTTAAAAGTATCAATTTTAAGGCGCTTACTTTTTTGGGATCACTCTCACATTTCTGTGTAACATCAAACCCTATTAATTTCTACTCTGGCTGGTTTCTTTATGCATATTTTCCCTCTTACGAGTGAATAATTTTTGATGATATTTTTGATACATCCGTTCGTTTTATTACGTTCGATATCAAAACTTTAAATACGTTTATACATCAAAACGGAGATGAGAATGGATTGCAAACATCACTAACATAATGCAGTATGGAACTTACGCCTTCCTACTCTGTATACCCTATCTATTTTTAATAAATCTCGTTTTTCAGAACAAGTTGTTAAATTTTTTCCGGTTTTGTTTTTCTCTTTTTGGGCTCCGACAACAAACCCATCGGCTTTGTATTAAGGTCAGAGTTATATTTATATTTTTGCTTCCACGATAAAATTATATAGTAATTTATATATTATCAAATTTCGGTTGGCAAAGCGACTTCTAATATTAATGCAGAACGTTACCTGGAGGTTCATTAAAGCTGTATATAGTTTCTGTCTATACTAAAAGAAGCAGTCGAAAAAAAAAAAAAAAAAACATGATCTGCGTCAGCAACCCTACTTACATCAGAAACATGTTGATAAAAGGGAGACGATACCAGGTTAGGCCGGTAGAGTGAAAACGAAAATTTATTGGGTCTTAGTCTTAACCTACAAACAGAAATGATAAATTTACGAGAGATCGCTGAGGTTTAAAAATGCATACCAAGATATATTTAGCATGTTCGGTTGTATACATGTATAATAAGATGCCAAGATTAGCCCAAATGGCTTTCCAATATTCCTTGTGAGCATGCTTAATAAAATGTAAAAGATCATTACGAGGAAACTTGGGAACAAAAACCTCCTCTTGTCTCGCCGACTTAGCGGCCTTCATCGACGATGCTATCACCCAGTATTATTCCTATACGGGAGGGGATCCATACAAATTCCACCAAAAAATACCGAATTAGTGAACACCATTAATATGCGTATTAATTTATAAAAAAAAGGGGATGAGCTCGATAGTTGAATGAGGAATTCTTAAGGGGCTCAAGGTAGCTTTTAGAATCGGTCAGCGTCATAATTTTGGTAGCAAATAGATCCGACAATACAAAGGTTAGGGCCTTAATGTTAGCGTTGTTGAATATTTTTTTTTAATCTGGCCATTTTATCATTTATACGATATACTTTACCGTAACTTTAAAAAAAACATTTTAATAGGAAAAATGTTGTCTTCCTTCATTGTTTTTATACAACAACCTATGATAAGTTAACGGGAGGCAAAATGTTTACGGGATCTCCTACAACATACTTTTTCGTTTATCATTTTTCCGACTGGCAAGAGCAACTTTAAAAGCATGTTCCTAAACCACATAGTGTTATCATTATAACGTTATCGTTACAAAATATTCCTTATAAATCCATTATTTCCTATTTATACACAGCCGTTTATGGAAACAATAAAAAAAAAGGAAGAAATTTATAGGCGTCCATAAATAATTACAGTTGGATTTTTTTCAATATGTACATTTAAGTTAATTCTATATATTTTATGAAGAACAATTATTTATTTTTTATATAAATTATTCTCTGTGTTCTTGTGTTATTATATTATTTTTACCACCTTCAAAAAGGAGAAGATTATATGTTTGTCGCGTTTTGTTTTGTTTTTTTTTTTTTTATCTTGTAACCATGCGAACCGATTTTAATGATTATTCATGGGAAAGTATTCACTGAGTCGCGGCCGGTACCGCATAAGTACACCATTGCGTATCGGTGACACAGTTATATTCTGTAGTCATCAGGAACGAAAAAGGCTATTGACACTTAAAATATCATCAGTTTATCGTTGAAATTAAAATTAGAAAAAAAAAAAAAAATTACAAAATATTATCTTTGTTAATATTATCGCGGATAAATAGAAGAAAACGAATTAAAAATCTCATCGCCAACCGAAATATTACGTATCTTAACTTTATTGCGTATTTGACCGTGTGGACTGACTCTCCATAATAATGATATGCTTTACTAGAAAACGTTGTGCCGGTCAGTAGTGGTTCTACATATATTAATACTAATGAATATCGGTGATTACCGAATAGTCATTAAAATAAACATTGGAAAAGGAAGTCTCTTTAGAAATATACTTTCTTTGCTTAAGATAACCAAATAAAAATTTTCATTTGAATACGAGGAAATTAGAAACGTTCAAAATTTTAAAATTAAAGGAACGATAAAGGCGGACAATTACCACCGTCAGATATTAGATTCAAATAAAGATAATTACGAAAACCTTCAAAGTGCGATTTATAAAAGCTCATCACTGACAAAAATGTTAATATTGAAAGCCAATACCCAGAGCTTTATGCAGTATAAAAAGCAGCAGCAGCATTTTAAGTTGATTTACCCGTATTACCACTGAAAAATATTTATATTAAAATATTGCAATTAAATAATTCAGAAAAAAAAAAAAAATACTAACATTTACTTTAAAAATTTAATAAATAATTATTTAAACAAAATATAATGTTAGGATATTACGGTTATTCTTAAACAACATTAATACTCATTATAGTCGGCGCCAAAGTCAGATTACAAGAATATTTAGTAACAATTCAATAAGTATAACAACGCAACTACTCTATAAGTTACGTATTCAAAACATCAATAATGTTCTTTATAACCGTGCCGACTGTTAATAAGTATTAATGTTGTTCGAGAATAATGATATATTCTTATGTGCGTTTTACAGTAAAATATATTGTCTTTTTTTTCGAGCAATTATTTTTTACTTTTTAGTGAGTTTTTATTACATTTTTAGGGTAAATTTTGTCGTTTTTTGCTTTTTTTTTTCTAATCTATTTTAATATGTAATGTTATTTTTAGGAGTGGAGTTTTTAAAATCTAATTTGTATAATTTTTTTGTTTTATTTATTTTCCACGGAACGTGTTCACTATAATTATGATGATCGTGTTATATTTAGTATAAATTTGAATTTTTCCAATTAATAATACAACTTTGGTGGTATACACTGTTAAACAATTAAGCAATGTTTAAAAATTTTACGAACTTTTTCAAAATCAATGCAGCCGCGATTGACAATATTATACGTGCCAATAGATAAAAAATGTCGGTAGAATCTAATTTTTATGATAAATGCAAATTGATCTTTAATATAATGAAAAAGGCTTTACGCCGAGCATATTTAACGGTACTACGAATTGTGATGATCGTGCTTTGGTGTAATAATAAAAATCGAAAAAAATTTTAAATATTTTTTCTCGCTTACCATATTTTTGAAATTTTCCGATGCGTATTTTCTGAGCGAAAAATTTCTCTAAAGTCGCGTAACGGCACGATTACAAGCTCGAACTAGGCTGTTAGAGTGTATATTCGGATAGTGTTCGGCAATTTAAAACGTTTACTATTTTTAATCGCATCTGATAAGGAAACTCATTAAAACTCACAGTCGAGCTAATGAAGCCAGTCAGTGAAGCGTCGTACAATTTTATACGCGCACATCGTAACAAAGTTGAAGAAGCGGGGGGGGGGTTTATGGGGTAACGGTGTTACGCGTTATTTTTCGATCTTTCCATTTCGGTCAGAAGTGTGCGAACCAGCGAGCGGTTCGATCTCAATTGTGATAACATGTTTTGGTACAGTTGTAGACGGGTTTGTGCGTTAATAGAAATGCCAGAGAGAATCTAGATTGTTTTCTCCATTTAGCATTGTAATTGTGCGACGACTGTGATGTCTGAACTACTCCCACTGGCGCTGTTCTAGTAGTGGTAATAGTTGTCTGAGGATTGTTTACTGCAGTCTTGTTTGTCAGATGCACTTTATTAAGCACGTTTTCTGATTCATGGAACAGGTTTCGTTAGGTTCACGCACGCCGAATACTACTGAGAAAGGGCGCAGCGATTGTTAGAGGAAATCCGAAAATTATGGAAAACCCAACCAGTCATCGATACCAACGGCTGTGAACGCATCATTTTGCAACTGACCCCAAGTAGCGCGCAAAATGACGGATACTGAATATTTACTTCACATTTCCCGTACACAGTTGCGCAAACGACACCGCTCGTTGACGAATCTAAAGCAAATCAGTCGTTACGGGAAAAAGGAAAAACCCGTAATTGGCTGAACTAATGTAAGAGGACATAATTGGAAAAAGCCTTGCCGGAAGGGAAAATGCACGCGTCCTCGCTTTAACCGAAATAAACCGTCTTACCTGAAATCTCTTTTATCTATCTATACATACATATAACGAATTTTATTTTGCGTTTTTCTTTTAAATTTTCGAATAAATAAAAATGCCGCCAGATTTACCGAAATATTTACAATTAACAATAGCAGGGCGTAGTGCCGAATGTCCCCCAAGACAAATAGTATACACTCATACATATGTATGTATATAAAGTAAATCATTTATTATTAGAACTAACAATTTTTATTTTTAAAAAAGAAACATTATCGTCTATATGTGTATTTTTCTTCGCGATAATTTTTTTTTTTTTTTTTGTTTAGTTTTTTCATCTCTAGCTGACGTAATGTTTGGTAAAATTGATGGTTTAAGATTATAGACCAGAGATTTACACCCTGACTAGTTAGGAAATCACTGCGTTATCCGAGCATGTTGTAACTAAATACAGTTAAATGTTTACAAAGTAATACCGATATAACATGCAAAACACAAAAAAACGTGATGGTATTTTTCTATTAAGGGGAAAACCACACTATTTCTAATCGACAAATACAAATCCCGGTAATATGAAACCAATTTTATTTACCTCTGCCGTTTTTTTTTACTTTCATCGTTAATTAATTGCATTGTTTGAAGTGTTTCTTAGTAGTTTTTCTTATTAGTTTCCTCTATGTCGCTTTTAAAATGAAAACGCGTAAATTCGCGATCACGGAACTAGCTCTGTTATAAATCAACAATATTCTATTTCTATAATCATACAATAGTGTAGGCAGAATTTTTTTTTCGTGCGGGGGGGTCTTAATAATTATCAGTGATATAGCTGAAAAAGGAAAGGAAGCTAATAAAATGAGTATAACACGAAGAAAGAATAATTCGGTAATGTTAGTAATCTAATTTTTTTTTTTTTTTCGGAATAACCGGAGGGAATAAGCAAAAATGAATAAAGGAGTATAATTCCCGCTTTTTGTAATTTTCTTAAAAATTAAAATTTTTCTTTTATCTAAGTGAATAAATAGTATAAATGCCCCTTGTGCAACCAGACAACCGTACCGACAGTTTCCCACATAATATTTATCTGCCAAAAGTTTATTATGTTGCGGAAGCAACTTGGCCTACCCATAGATATAAGGCAGACCCTCTCAAACGAGGTAATCTCCATCATCAGGATTATTGCCTTCATTAAAATGAGCGGCTTAACTCACCACATTTAAATTATCCCCCTTCTCTTGTGTGTGCTGTAATGACCATGGTAGTTACACACAGCAGATAAAATTTAAGGGGGAAAAAAAAGTAGTATTTAATTTAATTGAATTGAAAAAATAATACTTATTATCGCATTTAATTTATTTTAATTTAGAACGAGTATAAATCAGTATTTGAGTCAATTAACTTTGTATGTACCATAGATGTTGTCGACTTTTCAACGGGACTATTAGATACCAAGATTTTAAAAAAATTCAAAATTTCTAAAAAATTACTTAGGTTTTTGTTGGATTTTGACATTCTAATGATTCACGATGTCCTCGAAGAGCCACGTCCTATCGACTGCAAAATACAACCGTTTTTATAACGGGAATTATTAATTTGCGGTTTTCTAGAACCTTATTTTAATTTTTTTCTGGTAAAATCGATTTGGAGATTCGCGGATACTGTTTCTTGTTCAGACATATTTTTTAGATTACGAATGGTCATTTCAACATTTTTATGGTAATTTTCATGGCCTCGAAAAACTTCCAAAGAATCTTTCCACTTAAAAAATTCTTCTCTGCATAAACACCGCAACTTCTGTCTTCCCCTGTGTAAAAATATCAAACAAAATCTACAAAACATGACATCTATTATTTTTGAATTTGCTAACCATGGAAAAGAATCAAACCAGTTATACTGAAATTTTAGTTTCTTCCATTTACAGTTCTAATCAGAAAATTAAAATTACGCTCCGGTTTCGTTAGTAAGCTGTTTTTTAATTTTTCAAATTCATTTAAATCATTGTTAAGAAAATAAAAAATATCATAATTTGTACCAGTGGCGTAGCGTGGGTTTTAGCCGCCCGGGGCGCAGGCAAATTTCGCCGCCCCCTTATGTATGGTATTTAAATTCAAAAGACTCTAAAATATACGGTAATTCTAAAGAACTTTTCGGCAAGAACAATCATCATTATTGGGCATTATACAGGTTACAAATAAAAAAGTCATATATATATATATATAGGTTTTACAATATAATGATCACATTTATTACAAAAATTCTTACATGTATGCCACTTACATTGATATAAAAAGTAAGTAAAGTAAAGAAAGTCCCATACCCTTGACAGAGCGTCGGGGATTGTGAAATTAAGGTTCACAATGTACAAAGCCTAACGGCACTAATGAGAATGTGCGGGGGGGGGGGCAATTCCTCTCTCTCGGCCACCTTTACTTTCCCAGATTTCTCTGGTATCCAATTATTTCAGGCTGGGTAAACCTGGGAGCGACTTCGATCTGGAACGAGACGAGTTTCGAACCCGTGACCTCTGGTTTGGTAGCCAAGCGCCCTAACCACTACAGAACACTTATGATTGTGTTAACGATCAACAAGATTAATACTGTTAGTATTTATAATCTTTATTAAAAAATAATATAATTGATAGAATTAAAAATAAAACTTCTGTCTTTAACTGAAACTCTACTCATCCAATTTTTTTAAGAGCAAAGTATTTTATTGCACTATCAATGTTTATATGACATACCTGTTGCTCAATGATAGCCAGATTGGTTAGCCTTAAAGTACTCATTGTTGATTTTAAATAATTTTTGATCAATTTCAAAATTTTAAGAAACTTCTCTCACAACTGGGATTGCTTATGGCAATTATGAGGGATATTCGGAGCATTATTACAATATTGGGCAGCGTATCTCCCAGTTTGGATTTCACGATAGATTTGAATAATTCAAACGAGTCCGCGTTAATTAATTTATTTTCATTGCCTGTGGCAGCAATGAAAGTCCGCAGTCTAAGTCGTTCGAGCTTGAAGTCATGCTCGTCAATTTCGGCAAATGCATTTTTTTTTTTTTTTTTTTTTTTTTTATTCATAGTATAGATTACATTTAATGTCGTCCGAATCTAGTAATATAGCCGGAGCATTAGATAAACCAATTTATCCGCTAAATTCTGTAACTGCTGAAACCTTTCACGAATTTCTACAATTATTCTATCTAATAAAGAAATCAGCTTCCGTCTCAACTAATTTTCATAAGACAAGTTGGCATCTCTGGTTCCGTCATCAAAAATGCGCCCTCTTGTTATGTGCCCCTGAGGTTCTATGGAAATGCCAAGTTCTTTACACATATTTTTTCCGTAACTTACAGCGCCGTCTGCCCATACCTATCGTTTCTCTATCAGTACCATCTGCAAAGCATTTACTTTCTTAGCGCACAGGCTTATATCAAGTTCCTTTGTTTGTAAATATTTTTCTGCATCATTCATTTCATGTAGCACCGGTTTCCAGAGGCCCAAAAAACAAAGAAAAGAAAAATACTACATCGTAATTAGCAAAGTTCCTGCATCTGTTCTTGTGTTTAAGCTTTGAACTGTTCCTGACAGTTTTTCCAAAGTGATGACAATGTCTTTGTAATGATGCCATGTCATATTTACGTCCTCACCTCATGCACTCCATCGCGTATTTTGAACACGTTTTAAACTTTTACTACCGGTAGCTGCTATCAGAACTTTCCAACAATGTGTGGACATGGAAAAAATGAATAGCAACGTTCTAATGCGCCGAAAAAAATTACTGAACTCGCCTCAACTGAGGCAGCATATAAACAAAACAGGTTTAACGAATGATTTGAGCAAGGTACGAATTCAACTTTGGGATTTATTTCTTTAATTCTTTGCTGAAATCCTGAATGTGTTCCAGCCATAACAGCAGCATTTTCATATGCTTTCTTGTCCTCTACAGTTGTTTACATCAAGACCATCAGCTTCAAGCTTGCTCAAAATCATCTTTGAAATTCCTTCAGCAGTTTTATCTTTTGTTTCAATGAAATCTATAAAAGATTCCACTAATTGTACTTCCTGATTTTCAATCGCTACATATCCTTAATACCTGGCTTGTTTGATCTTTATGAGAAACATCTGGAGTACTGTCAAATGTAATCGAATAATACTTGGCCTTTTTTACTTCTCTGGTGATATGTTGGCTAACTTTATTTCCCAAAACTGCAATAAATTCGTTTTGAATTTCTGGTGACATATACCACCCCGAACTATGTGGACGCGCAGACCTCACCGGTGGTTGTTTCGTTTCTCTGTCCATGAGACTAGCACCTTATGACAGTCAAGTGACTACTTACCGCAGACGGTAACCCCAGCTTCAACCACCTGTGATCATGGGCGTAGCTAGAGGGGGGCGTGGGCACTGCCAGAAAACTCGTCACCCCCCCCCCAGAAGAGCCGTCTAAATGTTACACGGAGAAAAAGTGTAAAAGTACAATGTACTTCGAAATTGATACCGTGATTATCTCAATAATTTCCTATGCGCGTGCAGGCCATCTGGCTACGCTTTGCGCACTATTTTACTACAGGCAGAAATCAGTATTAGCTTTCGATTATTAAAAATCTCCCTCGGTGACTACTTTCAGACCGTACTCACTTAATGTCGGAGTAAGTTGCACCGTCTGAACATAGTCACTAAGAGAAGAGAACTTTGATATAATTGAAAGCCAGCACTCTGAATGTGCTCAAAAATATATGTCCTATCAAAATTCTCCCAATGCTGCAGATGTCTATCAGCAAATTCTAAGGCAACAGAAGAAAAGGGTTATTCAAAAATATAGAATACTCATTGAAACTTATTGATGTTATAATGACTCTTGTCCGCCATGGTTTGCCTCTAAAAAGACATCAAGAAGACATCTCATCTAAAAATAGAAGCAATTTCTTGGGAAATATCTCAACTTTTTTCAAAATGTGACAAAAATTTTTCTCTCCACTTTGAAAGACATTTTTATTATTTGCGGTCCAGACATTCAAAATGAAATTATTGAAATAACAGCATGCTTAATTGTGGAAGAATCGTAAAGGAAGTGAGAAAACGTGATTTTTTTCCCTTAGTGCAGATTGGGCGAAATGCAACAAAGAAGAACAACCGTCAATCACCATCAGATACACAGTCGTGTTCAATATTGTAGAAAGATTTATTTGTTTTATCGATTATTCTACGTCTAGATGTGCACAAGAACTGGCTACGCTAATTTTAGAAGAATTAATAAAAATCAATTAGGTGAGATTCCGATTATAATTATTGCTCAATCTTATGACGGCGCCAACGTCGTGTCTGGAGAATTTGGAGTCCAGCAAGCGATTATTACAAAATTTCATCTTCATGCCACATATATCCATTGTTAAGCATATAAATTCATGTCGCCCGTAATTAATGCTAACTCCTCTAAACCACTTATAACATTGTTTAGATCAGACGGAAATTCTGCATTTTGTGAGTCGCAGAAACGATAAATACCTACCAGCGAAAAGTAACGATTGTTATCGAGCATAATATTTGCACAGACAATATTACCGGTTGAGATTTGTACATTTACATCCGAAATTTTGATGTCCTCTTTGATATAAATTAATGTTCCACTCGATCTATTATTTATTCTACAATTCTCACGGCAAATGTATCCAGGAATTTCGTGTCGCACTACTTCATCTTTCGTTAACCAAGTTTCAGTTAACGCTATAATATCGTAATCCGTATTAGACTCGTTCAGTAACAGTAACAGTAACCGTTCATTGAAGTGCACTCTTAAACGGCTTACTTTTAAAGTAAATACTCATAAAATGTTATTCTGAATTTTTATTCTTTATTTGTTTATTTCACGTCTAGGATAAATCCTTAACCACTAATAAGTAATAATGCGAGAAATATTCTGTCGCTAAAATAAATGTATAACATCAGGGGCGGAACTAGAGAGACATTTAGGACGGGATTATATAATTACGTAGCATCTTATATGGTAAACAATAAATTTCAGAAATACCTTGTTTCATTGGCGCGCCCAGGATTTGTCCCTGTGGGAGAGGGATGGAGGAGGGGGCTAAAAGAGTAGCATATAGAAACGAACATGTTTAGCATATCTAGATCTCTCTTCTCTCATTTATATATTTATTTTTGTGTAAAATGTATTATTTAAAAACACACTTAAATTTTTATCAAATATTAATTTTTACTGTTAAAAGTTTTGTCAACAACAAATTTGGCCACTATTAACAGTGTCCGTTTATTCTCCTCAGGGGGGAGGGTGGTTGCAGCCCCGTAGCCCTCACCTTGACTGCGCCAAAGTCCGTATTTCATAAAAAAAATCAAACAGTGACATTATTGAAATTTAAAAATTTTTTAAAAATATATAACTATTACAGTTTTTGTTTTATTTTTAAGTGGAAAATAAAACGAAATTATAAAATTGTGTCTAAAATGGTAGTTTAGAATTTGAATTGTAAATTACTAGAAAAATTAGAACAATAGTATTTTTTATTAGACTCTAATTCTTTTTTATTTTTGTTAGTAATCCAATCCGAATTGTTCGTCCGTAAGTAGGTACAACAGATATACATATATGCTTGTATTTCTCACTGAACTATTTTCATTTACATTGCAAAATAAAGATTCAAAAGAAATAAAAAAGACAAAAGATCGACGACAGTCGCATTTAAAACAGAATAAAAACGTAGCATTAATACTTTTGCGAGAAAACAGTATTAAATATTAGTTATAATTAAATCCATAGGTAACATTTATTTTTATAGTATAAATTACGTTAAGGATTTGATTATTTTTTTTTAGAGACGAGTATCCTCTATTTCCTCCCACGTGGATCCACCACTGATAACATACATGAATATACATAAATTTTCATATGTTGCGCTCAGCAAAAAATAGACTATGAAAGTAGATGAGCAATGGAAACAAGAATTTAAACCACTGGTTAACTGTAATGCTCATCCACACTACGTAACACTTATAAAACAATCTATCAAAGATACATACAAAATTAATGAACGATAAGTATTCAGGTAATGCTGAGAATTGGCGATTATGATGGTACGTGCTTATAATTTATTTCAGTAATTTGCAACTTTAAAATTTTAATTCAGCGTTGATAATAATAAGGCGTAATTTGTACTGTTTGCTTGCATTATAACACTAAAATTCAACTGCTTTTCCTATTGAAGTTAAGCATTAAATTAAGGCATTTCGCGTTAGGAACGGAAATAGGAATGAAATGGAGTATATAAACGGTGTATAATGTAACGTAGGTTGACTCAAAGAGTGATAATCCCTATTTTCTAACCACCAAATGAGCCGCCTATTTAATAAGCTTTCGAACAGTTTTCTTAAGTAGGAAGCAAGTGCTATAGGACGAAGAGAAGATGAATTTTTTTTAGGAATAGGAATGATGATGAAGGAGTTCCAAGAATAACAATATGTTGCTTAAGTAAAGTTTAAATTTTTACCCTGTTTTACATAACAAAAATTACAAGTTTTGAAACATTTACGTAACGGGTTAATGTGGTTCGAACAATTCATAAATATCAAAATTAAGTAAAGTTAAAAATGTAATTAGTATATGCGATAACGCAAATCACGAATAAAATTTAGTAAACAATAAGTATATACATTAACGCAATCAATGGCGTCGCCAGCCGATGAGCCAGGGGGAGGCAAGATGATAGAAAGAGGATATGAGTTATAGAAAAAATAAAATGTATAATTTGTAAAGGTTTTATATTTTATTAAACAAGAATAAAACCTTAATTAAAACGTAATTTTCGTGGGTTTCTGGTAAATTGTTCTACTGCTCTATTTTAAAAGTCTTTCAAATTGTCCATGATTACGCGCCTATGAATACTAAAGTTTCGAGATTCCAGAGGCGCCGAATAAATATGAATATTAACGCAATTAAAAATAGAATTAAGTTTACTGTGGGTTTAATCATTAAGGAAAAAAGAAACTGAAATTTATGAACGACACAATTCCCAGTAATAATAGTTGTAATTTATTCGTATTCAAAGTCGTCGTGATAGCGCAGTTGTTAAAGCTGTTGGCTTCCGTCACGAATGTCTCGGGTTCGATCCCGGGCAACGACAGAAATTATTACAACAGATTAAATTAAAATACTCGATATTTCACGTGGAAGGCGATGGCAAACCACCTGTAGCGGACTGCATTTCTATATAACGATATAAATCAAACATTTACAATCAATTCCACCATATGCAGTCTCGCGTCTGTACACTAGCTTCGCATATAACAACTTCCTAGTACACTATGCCTATATAAATTTATGGGATATTACTTCCCCAACTGAGTTTGGTTCTAACAAAATTTCAAAAATTTACATTGTTAGGATAAAAGTTCCCTACATTTATGCGTAAGAATTAAATTAAATAGCCGCAAAATTATAAAAATCAGCTTTTCTTTAAAATGATACAAAAAAAAGAATATGTTACTCATCATGGATTTGGAAACCTAAAATTTATCGCAATCGACAATTTCTGACAAATTCGTGTTTTTTATTTGCGGTGCATTCCGTAATTAATTTATCGCGGGTTATAAATTACTGTAAAAAATTACAGTGAAAACGTATTTAACGGTGAAAATAATTAAGGGTCCACTGAAAAAACGTAATTTTTCTTTCATCCGCAGAATGTCGTTCTTGGAAAAACGTACAAACAAATAATTTCATCAATAGCTCGCACAGCTGTCTATCGCAACGGTAAAGTTAGGCGTTTGTTTAACTGCAACAACACAGGTAAACAACGCATTTGAAAATAATTTTCAAAGTCTAAATTAGGCAAAAAGAAAGGAAAATTACGTTGTTTTCGTCTGAACGAAATGTATCCTGCTATCACAAAGGTGACCCATCGGTCATCGGAATTATTCCAATTTCTGTTCTTTCTACGAGTACGTTATCGTCGCTTGATCAATCGATATGCATCGTTCACCGAATTCGCCCGAGTCAAATGCAATCAGCAATTCTCGAAGTTCTCGTTTAAGCTGGAATAATCTGTTCAAGCTTGTTTCCGACTTCGCGATGCGATTCTGTATGTGTACAAGCAAACCTAGTAAGAAACAATTCTTTTACTGTCTGATCGCCAATTTCGTAAACATTTTGGACTTCGTTTTAAGTTATGAACTAATTACTTCGCGGAGCGTTCTTATTTTTCTGTTCCGGCTATTTTATATCGTAACGACACTGTATTATTTGGATTGCTTTTGGTTACGAATGAATAAATATCGGCTGATTCGTCTAAACGAGAAATCTAACGGACTTTTATCGTACGCCGATGCTGAACTTGAAGAATTTCGGAAGTCACGCAGCCGTTTGCCACAGGCTAGAAATCAACAGGTCTTCACGATTATTATGATTACATTAACTTCCATCACCCTACTTGGATGGTTGTCGTATTTAGTGGCATTTTGCCGTGGCGGTTATAATGACGAAAATTATGGTCGTTACATACCAAATAATTGGAATTTCCCGATCGAAGTAAATACGGTTTTTCGATATTTAATTAGTTATTCAATTGTTATAGCCATCATAATTCCCGGACTTATCGGTTCGATATGCGCAAAGTCTTTGCTTTATTATTTCAGCGAGTTAATTTCTATCGAATTGGATGATTTAATATCGGCACTTGCACAAATTGACGCTCTAGTGGCGGCTAGAACGAAGCGTTTCGAGCCGGATCCGATGTTAATATGCGAAAACATCGAACGATATTATCCGCTGTACGATCGCTGGGTTCAGGCTAGAGATGAAGTTTACCGCGATCTAGTCGGACAATGTATTCACCATCACCGAGTGTTAGTTCAGTTTGCGAAGGACTTCTTAATAGCTTTCCGATTAATTGTACTATTGGGGTACATAACGCAATACTATTTACTTATTTTTGAAAACCACAACGTCATTGTTACAGAACGATCAATCACTGTATGGATAAACTTTGCCGTAAACGGTACGCACGCTGGCTTGTGGTTGTTTTACTTTTGTCGTGTCGGAGAACGGTTATTCAAATTGAACGAACGCTTTGCCAATGCTCTTTATCAAACGGACTGGCACGATAAGCCGTTAAGCACTCAGAGATACATATACACCGTGTTACTGACATGCAAATGGAACTTGGTACTCAGGTTTGCACCGGATTTTGTTCTTTCTTACGAATTTTTTGTCATCACAATAAATTCTGTTTATAATGCGGTGACATTTTTAGTCGGTACCGTACACTAATATTCTGTTTGAGGCGTTTGGATGATATTCAGGAGAAATTTCTGAATATCTTGGATTCTGTCAGTTAAAACGTTTCACAATATTACAAAACTCGTATATTATTGCTCTTTATTATTATAATATAAATAACATTTTAAATGCAACTAAAAACTCTTCTTTGTAGTACATAATTTCACTGCGGTTTGTTATATATTATATTAATAATTATAATCAAAAGTAGTAATCAAGAGTGTAATTGCGGTTAATTAGAATAAAACATATGTACACGTTTTTTTATGAATTTAACAAACAGAAAAAATTATGAAAGCTTCTTCTTAAAACCGTGATTTTTTTTTTTTTTTTAAATATCTGGCGTTTGACTGAAGTAAATTATATGGAATGTATCAATTTTGTGTTTTATCGTGGGAAGAAATTAAAATTATTTTTCCTCATACCTAGATATGGAAATTAGTAGTTTTCTTTTCTATCGAATTGAATGCTTATAAAAATTGCAATTAAATCATGATTGCTTCCTTTCGGTGAAAAAAATACCTTAGGATTTGTTACTTCATACTGACCTGGTCTACCAAGAAAAATACATTTATTAAAGTAGAAATCTAGTAACTCGTCCTCTGTAATACCAAGTTTTCAGAAAATCCAGTAAATCGATGATTATTTTCTTGTAAGCTAATTTCAGAAGCTCTATTTCTATAGTAGTGAATTTTGGTGACGATTTGTTAACTAGCAGCTGCAGTACCGCCAAAGAAAACGCAAAAATTATTTCGAACATTGCGACATGAGAAGCAAATTATGTACAGTTGTAAAGGATATTCAAAATTGTTTTTACCATAAATATTATCTAATTACTGCGCTCCTTTGTCTGTGTGAAATGAATTATTCGCGGTGATCGTCGATAAATCGCGTACTGACTTGTGTAAAACGGCCAAATGCACCGAAAGGTTTGCTGAGTACTACCGCAAGTAGCACGCATAGCAAAGAAAGCATCGGAACTTTTACTAACATTGTTGATCAATTGGCGAAATGATATGTTCGTAGTTGTCCGGTATGTTTGAAAAATCGTAAAAACTCGATAAAATTCAGTTATATTCGATTGGCTGCGGTATTGTCGTTTATGCAATTAAGATCATTAGAAGCATCAGAAAAAGTGAGCTTTCAAAGTTTTTTCGGTTAATGCTGAAATAATTCTCACTTGCCAACACTCGCTTGGCACTGCTCCGTCCTCGGTACTAGGCTTCGGGGCATTAACATTAATGACTCACTCATCACGAGCACTGCTGAAATAATAGTATCCAATTCTTCTATTTCTCTCGGATTTACAGTGTTCTAATTAAAATAGGACACGATCTAATACCGCGCCCTTGTTAAACACTACCATTGATTTTATTTCAATATTTCCTACCGGAGATGTGTTCGATGCTATCCTAATAAAAGACTATATAATATAGAAGTGTGTGATTGCAGACAGTAAATGTTTCAAAGTATGTTAGAATATGTCAGTTTTTATTACGCGTTTCTAGTTCTGCCTTTGCATGAACGAGTATTCAAAATATTCTTCGTTTAATGATTTCGCCCGCCGCATTATGAGTTTATTAATTATCGTCCGTTAAATGTTTTTACTAATGCAGATAATATGGCGTTAATGTTGCAATCCATTACGTCCTTTCATCACCGGTATTCCTTAATTAAACATGAACCTTGTTCAGCTATGCTCTGTATGAAAAAATATAAATATCCCAGATTTATATTTGATGGTATGAGCAAAATTGAAAAATGCACCCGATCACTTAATAATGAATGGTTTCATACGATATCACGATATGCCTTTGTCGATCCACTCCGGGATGAATGCTTTTCCCAACATCTTTCATCCACTTCTGTTCTGTGCATTCCGCATCCAGTTCTTTCCAGCTACCTTTACTGTATCATCCTGCCAACGCGTCACTGGTATTCCTTGCTTTCTTTTTTTGTCTATTGGCCACCATTGCAGGACACGCTTCGACCATCTATTATCGTTTCTTCTAGCTACGTGACCTGCTCAACTCCATTTCATTTTAGCCATCTGTTCCACCGCGTCGTCTAGACCTATTTGTTCACGTATCCATGTACTACGAATGCGATCCATCTGCCTTATATTTAGAATTTTCCTTTCGTGTGCAGTTTCAGTTTTTCTAATCCTTTTTATACCAGTTTTTGTGAATGGTCACGTTTCCAAACTGTATGGCAGGACCGGAAGTACACATTGGTTATACAATTTCCTTTTTAAGTTAATCGGAATTTGTTCATTTCGGAATACCCTGCTTAATTTTCCAAACGCAACCCACGACAGTGATATTCTCTCCTCGTTATTTCTGCTTTCATGGTTGTAATAAAGTTAAATGACTGCGTATATGAAAGTATGAAGGACGCCAAAATTCATGAAAACGTAAGAAAAATACAGCTTCTTTTTCATCCTTTTACAGCATGTTCAGGACAGGCGAACATCGTGATGCTCACTTGTCCGAGAAACATCACATAGAGGAAGTGGAAATTTTGACTGAATATTGCGCAGTAACACTAAAATATTTGGAATCATGAACGAATATCACATCTTTTTCCGGTAGGTCATCTCTCACTGCATACTACTGCTGGTAGCATGTCTGTACCTGAATCTGGGGCTAAGGGGTGATTCAAAGCTGTTTAAATGTTTTTTTTGTGATACATTACTGGACGGAACATAAATGAAATAAAATTTATACTGCGTAAACAGAAAAATATTACGAAAATTTTCCGGTTTTTCATTTTATAAAATAATGATATGATGATTTTAAATTTTTTCTTCAAAAAAAATAAAATCTAAGAAAATCGATTTTGTATGACTAATTTTTGATTTTTGTAATGTAGCTCATATTATGATTACGATAATTCTTCGGTTTGAAAAACATGAAATCTTTGACGTGGATTATCGGATTACTCCAGTAGCTATGTTACCTTTTTCTGATTTTTGAAGGGATTCGGGAAGATAGTGCATTCTCGCTTTTAAATTACTGCACGATTTGCTGATACGTTCCCCGAATTTGAAAAATAATAAAATTTCGTGCAATAACACTAATAGCGACAACAGTAACAAAGTAAATTTAATAACCATTTCAATAATAACAACCATGTCAACAGTAACATCACATATAGCAACAGTAGCGGTAACAATAATAATCAAATCAAATGTATTTTTACAATTTATAAAATTTACATCAATTTACAATTTAATATGTTTAAGCCGTTTATGCGCATGGTTGCATAAGTAACGAATGTATAAGTGAACGTACGTGTGCTAAATATATGTTCTGCAAAATTCAAAATTATTATTTTGTTAAGCCAAAATTTATTTTATGTACCTAACCTCTTTTGTTTAGCCTGTGTTCACAATGTTCTCTTAATATTTAAACAGTTAAAGATATACTTACATACAGGGCCGGATTATAGTCAAATGCCGCTGTGGGCTCAGTAATTTCTGCCGCCCTTAGAATAATTTGTAAACTAAGTAATAAAACATACAATCGAGTAACTAAAGTAAGAAAGCACATAAATACAAATGTATAGAATGCTTGAATAAAAGGAAGGAGTAGGATGAGATGAACACATGGATTCTAGGACACTTCTGGTGTCAGATATTATTAGAAGATTATTGATTTCGAATGTGAAGGAAATGAAAAGAAAAACACGGAAAATTGCATACGATTCAGCATAAAAGATGGAACAATGAGGAGAAAGTCTGAAGTATTCAAAATAATTTTCTAAAGGAATCTACTCCATGGGCACCTTTAGATCCGTCAGTAAAAATGGCCAAATGAGAAGGAACGAGATATTTGCCGTTCGGTGCGGTAAATTATCAACAAAAAAACAGCTACTCGTATTATTTGTTCTCGTTTCTTGAGAGAAAAAAACGTCGCGAATAAGATTTTAGCACCATTTTACAGATTTGTAATAACCGCATTTGAATTTATCATAGAACAAAAACGAAAGACAGACTTTAAAAGAAAATGATAGTTTTTTTTGTATTCATTTTAGAGTCAAAAAAAAAAGAGCTGCTGAACATCATTTTTCTGCTGACTATTCCATGCTGTTCTATATAGCCGACGTAGATAAATGAATTGGTCTTTTTTTTTCAGATCGGTGCATATGAATTCTGTCTTTTGAATTATTGGTTTTACAAAACAAATTTTTATTCGCCTATATTACCAGCTTGCCATCGAACTGCATCTACTTCAATTCTCAAAGTTTTCACCACCTTAAATAAACCAAAATTCATTTCCATTTCAAATTGCTAATTCATAATTTTATTTTTATTATGCACCAGTATTATGAAAAATATTTTCACATTTGTTATCATATATGACCGGCAAATTTGTTTTGCCGACTTCAAATTAGAATTTTCCGAAAATGCCGACAGAAATTTTATAGGTTTTTTTTTTTTTTTTTTTTTGCAATACCTCACTCATTCCGTGTTTGATACGTTCCCGATCACGACACGTACTTATGAGCACCGAAATCATAGGTTGGAAGGCGTATTTATATATACGATTAAGTCAATGTAAATTGGACGACTGATGATCGAGCAATAAATAAAACTTTCTTTGATTTGTTAAAGCATCACTCATGGACTTTCTTGAAGGGACTTACCCGTACTGTAACCTAATTTGCAGGTGTTATTATACAATATTGAACACTATTCTTTATATGAAAGAAGTCATTCTCGCTGAATATTAGTCGCAATCAATCCGAGCACAAAATAAAACAGCGGGAATCCCTGCAAGTCAGTATAGACGGTGTCGTCAATCACTACAACGGGCAAGATGGTTACATTCATTAAAAAAAAAGAGGATTCCCCGGTTCCGTCACAGAATAAATATGAAAAAGTCCCGTGCTCATTTTAATCGGTCCGAATTTTAGGTGCGTCAAAAATATGGAATGGTTCCAATTTTTACAAGATATTATTATTAGGCATTGTGAAACCTCGCCGCCCTTGCCGTCCCCATCCATCTATGTTGAGGGAGGTAACTGTATACTAAATATTTCGTTTTATTAACGTTTAATCCTATGCCATTTAATGATATACAGTCATATATCTTGTTTACGTCATTCTGTACTAATCTTTCAAGTACATTTGGAAAACGAGAACATTAATATAGATTAGGAATAGTACGGGACCCAAACTACTGTCTTGTGATACGGCATATTCCTGACTTACACTGTCGCTAAAAGTATTGTTTATTTTTGTAATAAATTTACGCCCTGATAAATACGATTTGAACCACTCACAAATGAAACCGCGAAAGCCACACGCATATAACTTTTTTAATAGTATACTACAGTCGACTACGTCGAACCCTTTGCAAAAATTGAAGTAAATTGTAACCACAGAGCGGTCGTGTTCTAAACTATCAGCTATAGATGTAATGTGATTAAATAGCGCATATCGCCTGTGCATTTGTTCTATAAGAATCCGTACTGGTTTTTACTGAAAAAATCATTCTTATGTAAATAGCTTGTAATTTTTCCTTTTAAACATTTGTCAAAAATGTTTGTAGAAGATGATAATAAGCAGATCGATCTTAAATTTGAATCGTCAGACACGTTTCCATTCTTATATACTGACGTTATAAATACCCGTCTTTAGAATGTATTGAAATTTACCCTCTTTAATGGACTTATTTATTAAATAGGTTAGTGGTTTTACAAAAAATGTTACATTTTCCTTTATAAAGATAACTGATAAATCGTCAAACCCAAAGAAACCTTTGTTTGATAATGACAAGATGCTAGATGGTGTTTTTTTTATTTAATTTATCAACAAAGCTGAACGAATTACAATTTCTGCTAAATGCACAATGTGTATTTCGATCAAAATTCGAATTCTCTTTCATTGTTTTGACAACATTTAGAAAGTAATTATTAAAATTATTGGCTACTACATATTTATTCTCCTTTACCGCTAAAATCGTGTCATTAACTTTAATATCTTTTAGGATAGATTTTTTGTTACCTATTATTTATTGCCTTTCTAACTAATACCCAATATTTATTTGGGTTCTTATTGTAGTCCTGTAACTTCTACGAGTAATACTCTATTTTTGCTATTCGAATTAATTTTTGTAACTCTCTCGAAACTTATAACGTACAATATATAAATTCACCGCCGGCAGGATGCTTTTTGATCAAAAATTATAGTGACTTTTTTTCTAACGATAATTTAATCGCCTCTTCTATGACCCATTCCGTTCTTTTATTTTGTAATTTGCATTAAATTGACGTTTGGACCGCTTTACGACATTCATTATCGCTGATAGAAATGTGTCAAACTTCGCATCGATGGTTATATTTTACTTATATTAATCGACGTTAAATTTTTCTGAAACAAAGATCTATCAACGAAATGAATAAGGTCGCTAGTTTTTTGCATAAAATAGTAGTTTAATTTAATGTTAATGCTTAAAATAGAGTTGTCGGAAAAAGCACAAAGGATGATATTAATGATAATCTCTAACTTCGTGTTTACGTTATTAATTCCCCGAACAATGATCTAAACACGAAGAATACTTTCCCCTACGAAATGTTGGTTGACTTTGTATAATTTTAAATCCAGTCGAGCTTAGTAAGTTTAGATAGCCTTTTGTGTTGTCCAATAAATTTATATTTATGTGGCCCGTGATTAATGCTAATTCCTCTAAACCGCTTATAACATTGTTTATATCAGACGGAAATTCTGCATTTTGTGAATCGCAGAAACGATAAATACCTACCAGCGAAAAGTAACGATTGTTATCGAGCATAATATTTGAACAGACAATATTACCGGTTGAGATTTGTACATTTACATCCGAAATTTTGATGTCCTCTTTGATATAAATTAATATTCCACTCGATCTATTATTTATTCTACAATTCTCACGGCAAATGTATCCAGGAATTTCGTGTCGCGCTACTTCATTTTTCGTTAAACAAGTTTCAGTTAACGCTATAATATCGTAATCTGTATTAGACTTATTCAGTAACAATAACAGTAACCATTAATTGAAGTGCACTCTTAAACGGCTTACTTTTAAAGTAGATACTCGTAAAATGTTATTCTGAATTTTTATTCTTTATTTGTTTATTTCACGTCTAGGATAAATCCTTAACCACTAATAAGTAATAATGCGAGAACTATTCTGTCACTAAAATAAATGTATAACATCAGGGGCGGAACTAGAGAGACATTTAGGACGGGATTATATAATTACGTAGCATCTTATATGGTAAACAGTAAATTTCAGAAATACCTTGTTTCATTGGCGCATCCAGGATTTGTCCCTATGGGAGAGGGATGGAGGAGGGGGCTAAAAGTGTAGCATATAGAAAAATATAAAGGCGGAGGTCGAACATGTTTAGTATATCTAGATCTCTCTTCTCTCATTTATATATTTATTTTTGTGTAAAATGTATTATTTAAAAACACACTTAAATTTTTATCAAATATTAATTTTTACTGTTAAAAGTTTTGTCAACAACAAATTTGGCCACTATTAACAGTGTTCGTTTATTCTCCTCAGGGGAGGGGGCAGCCCCGTAGCCCCCACCTTGACTGCGCCAATGCCGTATTTCATAAAGAAAATCAAACAGCGACCTCTTTGAAATTTAAAAATGTTTTCTTTTTTTGTTTTAACTATTGTTTGCTCGCTTTCGCGTCTTCCTTATCAGCGCATTGTAATCGATAAACCGGTGAGACCGTTCTTTTATTATCTATTTACAAAATTACAATTTCGCAGCGTAATAATTATTTATTAATTTTTACCTGCTGTACTTTCGTTTACTGTTAGCACTCTTACTTTTATTTATTTATTTAATTTTCTTTATTCTTTTTTTTTCCCATTATTTCAGTAGTTTACTTTATTTTAGTCGTGAGATCGTCTAAGGAGCTCCTCCATTTCCAATAAACCGTCTCGTGAGGTTTGTCCCTCAGTTTGATGGAGGTAGATTCCTCTATCAAACGGAAACTTCCAAGTCCTTCTTCTCTTAAAGCACCCTTGCCCTCAAAGGAATTTCGACTTTCGTGAACTGATTTAAGTGCTCCCGAAAACAATAATAATAATAATAATAATAGTATTATTATTAATAATAATTAATTCAAATTCAAATCATTTATTTATTACAGATTATAGATAGTAATAACAATAATAATGATAATAGCAGCACTAAAGAAAATTTGATGTTTGCCTCTGATCATCCAGGACCTTACACCGTTTACGTTAAAGGTTGTTCTTCAGAGAAAAACCTCGGCAATCTTCATCCTTTGATCCTTGCTAAGCTAATTAATTCTGTTTCGTCCCTCAAGGTAGGGGCCGTGTCTCAGTTAAATTTCCTTCTCTCTGTTCCACAAATTCTTTTCTGGCTCACCCCAATTTCTTCGCGTCGCACAATATTAAAGCGTTCATCCTCAACGGTGTTCTTTTTAAAATGGGCATAATTTCAGGCGTTCATCCGTCCTTCTCCGAAGATGAAATTGCTGAAGGAATTGAGTCCTCAATCCCTATTACCTCAATCCGCCGAATTTACCGTTCTTCCGAAGGTTCTAAAATTCCTATTCGCTCAGTCGAGCTTAAATTCCGTAATACTACCCTTCTTGAATTTGTTTCAATTTAAAAATTACGTTTTTCCGTTTCCCCTAGCGTCCGTTCACCTACGCAGTGTTCAAAATATTTTCTTTTTGGTCACATTGCAGTAATTCCTCGTATATCTGTTCCCACTGTGCTTCTAGGCACCCAGCCTCAGAATGTAGTTGTCTACAAGATCCTCCCATCTGCCGAAATTCTCTCACTGTTCGTACGATCGATCTTGCCCTGAGTGGATTAGGCAGAAAGAAATCAAACGCATTATGGCTTTCGAGAATATCTCTTTTCAAGAAGCCTCACTTATCAAAAAGAACTGCTTAGTTACTCATGCCTTTTCGTTTGCCGACCGAGCCTCCTTGCCTTTCTCTTCCCACAATAATACTACAAAATCTTCATCATCACTCCCCTCTCTACTTTATAACCTTCTTCCTCGTCCTAAATCACCTACATTCCACAAAAAACGGTTCTCTAAACCTATTTACAATCCCTCTCCCCTATTCCCTCCTGTTCCATCTAATCGTATCTCATCTCCCTCAAATGGATGGGCTCTCAATTGATCCGTTCCTTCTTTGCCTAACCCTACTTCAGAAAGTTGTCTTCCCGCAAATCTTACTGATAACAACCATGTATCCTCAACTCCTCTAAACTCTTCCTCTTCGGATTCTTCTCCCTTAATTAATAATATCTCAACAGCGGTCTTAGAGCTTCTTTCTTTAACACTAAACCTACCGACACATTTTCCACATACGTATCTTTTACAATTTACGCAAATTTTATTAGTTTTATTGTCTTTACAATATCTTCTTTGACAAGTTTTCCGTTCAGATGAATTTACAGTTTTAGGAGTTTTTGTTATTTTTTCTAATGAACATTCCTTGCTTGGCCGTCTCTCCTTCTGATATTCGTGCCCAAGCTCTTCTGCCAATTGAAATAAAAATGCTTGCCTTGATATTTTTTTACCAATCGTTTCCTTGTATAAAATACAAACATTTATTCCGGCTAAATCCAAGATATTGAAAAATACCTGTAAAGGCCGTCTTTGGTATTTAGATTTTATACTGTATTTTCTGGCCATTTGATCGGTTACATCCACACCGAATTTCGTGCTATTGTAAAATCTAATTGTCTTTGGTATTATCACTTTCTTCAATTTCAACGGATGAATTCATTGAGCTAAGCATCGGCACATTTTTATTAGCTTTAGAGCTTTGTAAATTATAAGAATAAAATCATTAGATTTGTATATTATTGTGGAGAAGTGTGCCGTACTATCATTTGACTCTCTCGTTAATTTTGGTAGCTCTCTTTTATTTCTATGAATAGTTCGGACAAACGTAGTTTTTTTGCTCGAAGTTTTCTTGCTAATAACATACTTGCAAAAAAATTGTCAGTAGTAATATTTCTCCCGTGGCCCGTATATGGTTCTGCTAATTTGAAAGCTACAAACTCCCCAAGTGGGACCACCGATGATTCACTCATCTTTTCCCAAATATGAGAAGCCGTTTACTATAGTACTAACTATTTACATCGAAATCAAACCAGAATTTTATGCCAAATGTGTCTGGTTTATTGGGCATGTATTGAGTAAATCTGCACCGTCCTTTTGTTGGAAACAACTGTTCATCTATGCTTTTGGTTTGTAACAATTTCGACTGTTTTCGATAAATTTGTACCAAACTTCAGACATCAAAGCGAACTTATCATTTTGTAAGCGTTTGCTTTGTTGATTTCTGTTGTGAAACCGAATAAACCACATGACTTCGGTAAACTCATTTCGGCTCGTAGTTGTCGAGAAAAATGATGGACCCCATTTCTGATTCCATAAATAAGATAAATCCATATTTTTAGCCTTGTATGAACCGCGTGCATATAAAAGTCCAATAAATGCACGTAATTTTGCAGCAGATAAATTCCATTTTGTTTTCAGCACTCGAAATGCTTCTAATTCCATATATATTCTTATCTGTTCAATCATGTTATGATCAATAACCAAGGAAAATGCCGATTCAACTTTTCCCTGCATAATATTTCGTTTAGCGTATCCTATCGGCCGCGACATTTCATTGAAAATATTATATATCGGTGCTCTTCCGCGGTTAGACTGTTCTCTTATTTTTCCCCAAACAGGTTTGACAATGGACGACAATATGTGTAAAAAAGTAATCGATTTTTTAAAAAACGCTTCACTTTTTAAATTTATTTAAATTTTCATGTACAACTACGCTTGTCACACATCGCGTGACCCTTTTGTTTTGTTTTCTTTTCCTTTTCCTTTTTTTTCTTTTTTTTCTTTTCTTTGCTTGTTAAGTAATACTGAAATAACTTTTGTAAATGTAAACGATGTATTATACGTCGTAATCTTTAAGAACCGAATGTAAATTTCGAGGTCGCTGAAGGCCAAGATGTCATATAGCGACCATAAATAAAAAAATATAATAAATAAATAGTTCCGTCCGTACTAGTTTCAATCTCTTCCCCATTTTCATTTTTAAAATTGTTTATAGTTCTCTTTCTTTTTTGTCCTCTTGGTACACCCAAAATATTCTCTTCGTCACTACTGCTGTCAAATAAGTTCTCCGTTGTATCACATCAATATCGGAAACTTCCTGACCATCTTCCTAACAATCCTTTTTTTTCCCTTGGGCATGCCACCTAAGGACCTACACCCAAAACCAACAAGAAAGAAAAGAGCCGTCAGTTAGATTTTGATACGGTCAGATACAGACAGTATAAAGAAACCAATGAATAAAATTATGGATGACGAGGGGAAGGAGAAAATATAAGATGCACAATAAGAAATAAGGAGTTTGAGTTTCAGTAAACAAGAATATAGAATACAACGTTCGACAGAAAGGAATGAACATTCAAAAAAGATGTGATTAGCGTCACAAACCACTGCTTCGTTATGATGGAGAGGACAATTTGGAGAGGAGACAAGGGAATAGCGAAAACGTGAGGAAGGGAGAGCAGAATGGCCAAAACGCAAGCGAATCATAGAAGTGACAACAGAACGGAGAAGTAAAGGAAACTCAAAGAACCAAGGATTAGAAAGAAGACTAGGTTGTACGGAAAGATAAAAGGATTGATCGTAGGAGGAGGGGTAAATATCTGACCAAAGTTAATAGGGAATTCAAATTAGAGGATGGGACTTTTTTAAAAAAGGAACGAGAGGAAGTAGCAACTCGAACTAAGGAATCCACCATCTCATTACCTTTAATTCCTATGTGGCTGGGAACCCACAGCAAATCAACACGGCTGGAGTAGTGAGAAGAAAGAAAATGGACAAGACAGCGTATGCGAATAATGATGAAATCGGAAGAGTGATCAGGAAAAAGGGAACTGATCGATTGAAGAACACTCATGGAGTCTGAAATAATCAAATAATTAGAAAACAAACGACTGGAAAAAATGAAGACAATGGAACGTAGGATAGCCATCGATTCGGCTGTAAAGATGGAACAGAAAGGAGCAAGACGAAATGATTCAGATAAGTTGAAATCCGGAAGGATAAAAGAAGCTCCAACATCATAAGGTCCCCTGGAACCATCCGTGAAGATGGTTAAATGCGATAGGAATTGGGAATTGATAGTGCTGTAGAATTCCTGTTGAATTATTTCTCGAGGAAGGGACTTGGAAAGTGAAGGTAAAAAAGAAACTTTAGGGGCATGGCAGAGATCGACAAAGCTAAAGGAGAAAAAAGGGAGATTATTACTTGAGATCGTGTAAGGCCAAAAGGAACCAAGGCGAAGAGAAATGAGAGCCAAAACAGGGATTTTCTTAGGTGTAAAACGCCAGTTCTTATAAATGGAAAGATAGGAATGAATAAGAGTAGAGGACGTGAGTGGAAGACGCTTGATGAAAAAATGATAGCCTAAATAAGATCTACGAAGGGGCAAGGGTGGTGTATTAGATTCTGCAAGAATTGCTGGAATTGGAGTACACTTAAGCGTACCGAGACAAAGCCAAAGACACGAATTTTGAATAATGTCCAATTTAGAAAAACGGGATTTGGAGGCACAACCATAGATAAAAGAACAGTAATCAAGTTTGGAACGGACAATGGCTTTGTACAAGAAGATTAAAATGTAAGGATCACCACCCTATTTCGTTAAAGACAGAGCTTTCAACAGGTTTAGCCTTTGGATAGCAGAAGAGGAAAAATAATCAATGTGATTAGAGAATGTCAGCCGACTATTGAGAAAAACTCCAAGATAGCAGAAACAGTTAACGTGAGGAAGAGGTATATTATTTACGGATAGATTAAGCGGAGCAGGATTGTAGGGACGAAGGGAAAAGACAATAGCCGAAGACTTAGAAGGGGAAATAGAAAGGTGAATTGAGGATGGGGAGTGATCTAGTTCAGTAAGAGACGAACTAAGAGCATCATTAGCGGCTACAAAATAGGAAGCGGAAGAAAAAGCAGGATACCATCAGCAAAAAACAAAGAGGAAGAATTCAAAGGGAGAGAGGCAACACTAATATTGTAGATGTTAAAGAGAGTAGGACTTAGGGAAGAACATTGAGGGAGACCACGAAAAACTTTTCTTTTAGGCAAAGAAGTGGAGAAGAAATATAAATAGAGCGATTCATCATGAGATTGACAATAAGGGAAGAAAACTTAATTGGAACGTTAATTATCGACATTTTTTCTCTTAAAGTTGGCAGATGCACATTATCAAAAGCACAGGAGACATTGACGAAAGAGGCTAAGGTATACTGTTTACGGATGAAGGATTCGTATATATTGGAAACAAAAAGACTAATACAATCAGGAGGGCCAATACCAGGCCGAAAGCCGAACATGTTGTTAAGTAAAACGTGGTTATGTTCCAGCCAGCAAAAAAGGCGTCTGTTCAGCATACCTTCGAATAATTTTCTGATACAGGATGCTAGAGAAATTGAGCGAAAGGAAAAACTTTTTTTGGGAATAGGAATGATGATAAAAGAGTTCCAGCAAGGAGGAGTGATACCGGTGGAAAGAAAGGCATTAAAAAGATTGAGGAGAGTAATAAAGGATAATTCAGAAAGGATTTTAAGAACAAGATAAGATATGCCATCGAGACCTGGAGTGAGGTTGGAAGATTTTGAAAGAACAGATTTTAATTCATTCATGTTGAAGGAGGAAGTAAGGAGATGAGGAGGAGAGTCTTGTGAAAAAGGAACAGGATAAAATTCGTTAAAGTTAGAAATGTAAGCGGAAGCAACAGAATCGATAAACGGTACTAGGCAATCGTCAGAAATGTTGGAATTATTAGGACGTTCGGAGGATGGGAATTTAAAAGCTTTTGCCATTTTCCAGATACATGAGAGGGGGTAGTTCTTGAGAAAGAAGAGCAGAAATTCCTCCATGAGGACTTCTTCGAGGCTTTTAGTACATACCGAGCTCTTGCATTCGCCTATTTATAAGCAAGAAAATTTTCGGTTGTAGGGTTCGCACGGACAGCTCTAAAAGTAGTACGACTACGATCAAATGCGACGTTGCACTCCTCGTTCCACCAAATAGAAAATAACGCAACACGCCGATTGACGGATGAGTGATAGCGAATAAGGGAGGAAGCATTGACTTGACAGATTACAAGAAGGAGTTATAAGCACGTAAGGAATCAAAGCCAGAATGGAAAATAGGAAGCGAAGAATCAACAAGAGAACGGAACACAGTTCAATTAGTTTTAGATAGATTCCATGGAGTAAAATGTGAAGGTCTGATATAAGTAGAAAGAGAAAGATTAGTAGAATAAGAATATGATCACTGCCGAAGGAACCCATAAGAGTTCTCCAGTTATTATTAAAGCCAACATTAGGAGAAGAAAAAGTCAAATCGAGGGAGCTAAAACTGAAAGGGCTCTTAAAATAAGTAGGAAAGAAATCATTAAGAATGATCAAATTATCGGATAGAACTCTCGAGGACAGAGCCATTAATGTTATAGGCTTTGCAACCCCACAATGGAGAATGCGGATTCCGATCACCACCGATGATAAACGGATGAGGAATGGAATTAAAAAAGGAAGAAAGGGGGAAGTTATAAAGGTCATAGTTAGGAGGAACATAAATGGAAATGAAGTTAAGAGGCCGAGCCAGATTACAAGAGATAGATATGTGAACAATGTTGGGAGAATTAAGACAGGAGGGAATATTTAAAGTAACATTATGCACGTGAAAGGGAATGTCATTTCTAATAAGGATAGCAGAGCCTCCATATCCATCATCACGGTCACATCTAACCAACGTGAAACCTCTGATGCTGAAGTTTACGTCTGACCGAAACCAAGTTTCTGAAATTAACGCGACACCGATATTATGGAAAATTAATAGACCCTCTAATGAATTACGATTGGCCCTGAGGCTACGACAGTTTCATTGTAATATATTGAATACAACCGTTATAGTGGAACGCCAGGAGGCTAGAGTGAGAGAATAGGAAAGGGGTAAAAGAGGAGAGGGAAAGAAAGCTTAAGAAGCAATATAGCTTTGAAAGAACAAGAAGAGAAATGAAAAACAAAAAAATTAAAGGGGTGAAATAACTAGGCAAGGAAAACAAGAGAAGAGAGTTGTTATAATTAAAGATTAGAAAAAGACAAGCCGAGGCTACTAGGTTAGGAAGGAATTGGAACAGCAGAGAAAGGAAGAAAAGAAGAAGAAAGTAGGTTGCTAGGATACAAAATGTGCTGAAGGAGGAAAAAGATTTGAAAAACATCTGTATGGACAGTACAGTGCCACTATATGTTAAATTACAACTGTTGAAGCCAATTGATATGCATCTAGCACTGTTGGAATTAACATATTCGTACTTTATGATAGTTGTTTGCATAAAGCAATAAATAATAACACAAATACAGCTCAGTTCAGAGATGGTGTAAGCCAACTCAACGTGAGTGCATTTATAGAGAAGTAGAATGTAGCAAATATAACTGTGCCCGAAAGTCTCAGCATCAGTATATTTAATAAATACAAGGAAAATCAAATACGGAACAATAGAAGTTAAAATTACGCACTCGGGTAATTATTAACCCAGATGTTTTATAATATATAAGAGAGGAATAAATAACTGGATAAGCAGAAGAGAGATTACGAGAAGAAAGAGGGAAAATGGAAGAGAAAGAAAAGATAACTCAGCCCCGAGCTTTTTCATTTTTTTTTTTTTATTTAAAGAGAAAATCAGGTAGAATGAATGTTATTGTAAAGAAAGGAAGATAGAGATTCGACAAAGGAAGATGAAGGAGCGATGTTATTGGAAGCCAAAAGCTCCATAATAGCCGTGGAAACAATTTTAATTATGGGGGGAGAAACAGAGGAAAAAGAATTAGGAGAAATCAGAGGAACCATGTTGTTATTGTTTGATGTAGGCGGGAAAAATTTTTTCTCATTAAGATGGACGGGAAGAGAAGCAAATCTATTAAGGGCACATCCTTTAGAGAGGGATGGAACACGATTGGATGGAAGAGAAGAAAATTGAGGCGACAATTTAGGAGATGTTTTTGGGTTACAAGATCTGTGGAAGATAGGGGATTTAGGACGAGAGGGAAAGTTAAAGAGCGGAGCAGGGACAGAAGATGTGGATTTAGAAGAAGTATTATAAAGAGGAGAAGGTACTGAGGCTCGGTCATCATATGAGAAATCATTAAAAGCTAAACTGGATGTTTTAAATTTAGAGGCTTCCTGGAAGGAGATGTTTTCAAAGGCCATTATGCGTTTAATGTCCGTTCGTCTTATCCGTTCTGGACAGGACCAGTCAAAGGCACAGTGCGAGCCTTTACAATTGCGGCAGAAGGGGGAGGCTTGAAAGTTGCTGCATTCCGCGATAGGGTGTCGAGGGGCCCAGTGGGAACAAATGGAAGAAGAGCTACGACAGCGTTTTGCAATGTGTCCAAAAAGAAGGCAATTGGAACGCTGCGTAGATAAACGAACACTGGGGGATACAGGAAAACGGAGTTTGTAAATTGAAATAAATTCCGGGAGGAGGGTGCTTTGGAACTTAAGTTCTACAGATCTAGAGGGAATTTTAGCACCCTCGGAAGAACGATAGATACGGCGAATAGAAGATATTGGAACCGACGACTCGATTCCCTCCAATATATCATCCTCTGTAAACGAAGATGGGTACCTGATATAACGCCCAGCCGGCATAAAATACTATTAGTGATGTAATCTCTGATGTTATGGGACGAAAAAAAGTTAGGGTGAGCCAAGAAAGCTTCAGCGGTCAAAGCAGAAGGAAATTTGACCGATACTTGGCCTCTGCCTTGGGGAACAATACTGGAAAGAGAAGGGAAAACAGAATTTAATAGCTTGGCCAGGGCTAATGGATGTAGATTTCCTATGTTTTGAGTAGACAAACAATTTTCCACATAAACAGTAAATGATCCCGGATGATCGGGAGAAAAGATTGTATTGTCTAAATTATTATTATTGTTATTGTTGTTGTTATTATTATTATTATTATTATTGTTATTAATCAGCAATTTGCAGTATTATAATTCTAACAGAAACCTGGCTGTATGTCGACGAATTTTTTTTTTTTTTTTTTTTTTTTTTTTTTTAAGTGCCGTGTACAGCTGCCGGGGCTATTACGACACTATGGCAATCGGAGAGTTAAATGGTTCGAAATAGGTTAGTTGTATAAAGAAACCGAATAGTGTCTGCAATGTTCAAAGGCGAGTTGGCCAAAGACGACTGCAAAGACACTATCCGGTACTTGGCGCGCTGGAGCGCGAAGGATGGGCACTCCAGGAGCAGGTGTTTTACTGTAGGAGAGGGGGGAAGGGAGCAAAAGGGGCATTCGAAAGGGGGCTCGCAATTAAGTAGGAGATGATCATGAGTCAGCGAAATATGACCAATGCGGAGTCTTAATCGACGAAATTGATAAGTATAATATTCGCGGTTATAGTGTGCGTGCACAATGTGGAGAAGGAAAAAGATCAGGTGGAGTCATTATTTACATTAAAAACGACGTAAAATTCGTACATACTGAAACTAAAATATCAACGGGAAATATAGTCAGTGTCTTATTACATTTGGATATTAATCACTATATTTCTGTCACAGGAATTTACGGTTTTTGCGATTCCTCTATCACTGACTTCAATAATGACTTGCAAAAGATAATTGACTCATCAGTAAACACCGCCATCATTGCGGGTAACATAAACATCAATGTATTAGATACGAACAAAAATTCCGAATACCTAAATGCGATGTATTCAAATGGGTTTATTAATATTGTAAACGAACCAACTTTTGTAAAATCTAAAGAAAACTATTCATCCCGTCTCGATCATATCTGTATTCGAGAAATTGAGCAAGATCAAATGAATTTGAACGTCAAACATGAAATTATAAAAATAAGTTTTTCGGACCACTACGCAGTTAGTGCGACTATAAATATTACATATAATTACCATGCGAAACAAACCCAGAATTATTATTTTTTCGGCAAAAATCTCTTTCGAAATTTACTAACTTCAACAAATATGGAATACAATTATAATAGCGTCGATAACATCGATAGTAAATTTGAATGGTTTTTGGCAACAATTACTAACATTACAAAGTGTTGTAAACGCTTAAAACATTTAAAGAAAGGGAATTGCAAACGATCCGAGTGGATTAACGAAGAGATTATACATCTCGTTCAGGAGAAAAACAGACTTTACAAACTACAAAAATCAATGGCAAATGTTACAGCCTCAATAACAGATAGTTACAAAGAAGCATCTAAAGCAGTACAAAGAGCTGTTAGGAAACCTAAGAGAGAGTATTACTCAAAAAACATTCCACAGTAGATGAAATTGAAATCGGGGATTGCAAACTTAATGCAAATAATAATAAAAACTTAATCGCAAATCACTTTAATAAATATTTCATAAATTCAGTCAACACTTTGATAGAGAAATCGTATACAACTGCAAGTATTCCGGAACACAAGTCACAACGAATTAACGCGTAACATGAATTCATTTGCTTTTATCGGTTTCCTTAAATGTGACATAAAAAAAGCAATATTATCTCTAAAAAATAAAACATCATTCAGATCGGACGAAATATCAATAATGTTAATTAAAGATAATATAAATTTTTTCATAGAACCTTTAACATGCCTCTTCAACGAATCAGTGAAATCAGGTAAATTTCCTGAAATTTTAAAATTGGGCAAAAACATGTAAAGAAACAGACGTCTCAAATTACAGACCAATTTGAAAACTACCCACAATCGCAAAAATCTTTGAAAAGTGTATAAAGGAATTAATAGTCAACTATTTAAATATCATTAAATTTTTCAATAAAAATCAATTTGGTTTTATGCAGGGAAAAGGTACTGACGACTCATTGTTCGATCACGTGACGTACATTGCAAAAAATATGGAGCTAGGCCACTCTGTGGCAACCGTATATTTAGACTTCCGCAAAGCATTTGATCTGGTAGACCACGATATATTACTTAAAAAACTATATGAGTGTGGCTTTAGAGGAAATACACATAACTGGTTTAGGTCATACCTTCATAATAGAACTTATGTAACGAAAATAAACGGCATCTGGAGTGACAGATTAGTCCAGAAATTCGGTATACCACAGGGAAGCATCCTCGGACCTTGCTTATTTTTAATATATATTAATGATCTATTAAACATAAAAATCTCTGGGAAAATTTCTTGCTACGCAGATGACACAGTATTAGTTACGCGTTCCCGCTTTCCAGAAATCTTACAAAATATTATACAGAATGATGTAACCAGAGTCGCTGAATGGATCTGTAATAACCGCCTAATTCTAAATACGGATAAAACAAAATATGTTCTATATACTTATCAACACCAGAGTAATTGGGACAACTTCAGAATTTTATTTAAAAATGAGCCGATAGAAAGAGTAAATGAGACTAAATATCTGGGAATCTTTTTGGGTCATAAATTAACTTGGTGTAGACACATTGCGTATGTTTTAATAAAAACAAGAAAACTGAATTATCTTTTTTATTATCTAAAACAATTTTTCTCGGACTCACAGCTACAAAAATTATACCTTTCATTATATCAGCCGATTATAATGCACTGGGGTAAAGCGACTTCAAGCCACATTAAACCATTAACATCTCTTCAGCAAAAAGTTTTTAGTACCATAGCAAACAAACATAACAAAAATAACAATTTACTAAACCTCCAGCAGTTATACCAAGTACAGTTATTAAACTTCCTAAGTAAAAATAAAGAGAAATTCAATATCTCAACTAGAATCGGAATTACAAGAGCGTCGGGGGTAGAAAGAGCCTTGTTGCCAAAAGTAAATAAACAGCATATGCGAAATCAAGCGTTTTATACAGGTTCAGTTTTTTACAATTCACTACCTGAACCAGTTAGGAATCATTTGACAAATTACAAAAAGAGGCGCAAATATATTACTGAACATATAATAATGAGTAGTGATCTTCAGCCACATTAAGAAACAAAACAGCATTCAATGTCCGATTCCAGTATATACATAGTTTATCTGCAACAGGAAAATTTAATGTTCGAGTGCATGAATAAAATAAAACAGCACCACCATAGCCGTTGTTCCCCTCCTTCTTTCCTTTATACTTTCTATCTTCGATCGCCTCAGAATCTGAGTAGGTGATCTAGGTCCATGTAGTTGGGTCAGTGTTAACACCGAGCCCATTTAAAAAAAAAAAAAAAAAAAAAAAAAAATCTTATAAACTGATATAGTATTCCCATTAAAATACAACAATAATTTCACTATCAAACTTTCCGGTAATTATAAAGAAAAAAAATAAGTTACAAAAACGAAATTTAATTTAAAAAATAAGAATAATCGTTTTAGGTAATTAGAATATAGATTATAAATGCACATAGCTTTATTTAGTAAAATGTTGTAAATTAGATGCAAAAAACATGTATATAATATTTTTATTAGTTTTAAATTCAGTACATAAACAATGAAGTGCAATGCATGTGCATGTACCTAACAAAAACTAACCAATTTGCCCATAATTTACAAATTATATTATTAATTAAATGTTTTATTCATTATCAATTACTTTAACCAAATTTCTTCGTCTGGTTTACTATATTATTAAGTAGAAGTCCATTTTTCATCATGTAAAAATTCAGTTTAAAAACGACAACACTATATTTCCGTTTGTTCACTTTGATGTATTTCGTTCCGTAATAACCAATTTTATTTGCACGTTTATATAGATTACGCACCGCTCTACTATGTATACCATATGATATATCTATGCGTAGGTATGCATGTGTGTCTGTGTGTATGTTTGTGTGTCTGTGTGTACATATACATATATAGATGTACATGTATGTATATCTGGGTGTATGTATATATATATATATATATATATATATATATATATATATATGCGTGTGTGTTTGTCTATTAATCGTATTTTTCCTATCTATTTTGATTTCCAAATCGGATTCTGTACTGTTTTATTTTTAGCAGATTTCAGTATTTTGTTTATTGTATTTTCTTCAATTGCGTATCGTTTTATTATATCCACTATTAGCGCTTTTGAGCGCATTTGTGGAATTCAATGATAATAATAATAAATAAATTGAATTGAATTTAACTGAATTAGTATTATTATTATTATTATTATTATTATTATTATTATTACTATTATTATTGTTGTTTGAATCATTATTTTTATTGGTATTATTTTTACTACTATATTCATTATTACTATTAATGTTAAACGTAAGATTATTGTTAGGATTACTATGGTTTTTATTATCAATAGTAATGCCATTACTATTAATGCTAGTACCTACAGCCTGAGACAACCGAATTTCTTTCGGCAGAGTTGCGGCAACGGGTGAAAGATGGTCCGCCGATTTACACTTAGTGTTGATGTCCATGTACATAATTATGGGTAGATTTGACGGCTTGTTTGGTTTGAGAGAAGCACGGTCGGGAGGGCGCTGAGTGGCCCCCTTTAAACATGCTCATCTAACAGAAAAAAGCGGTAAGAGACGAAGAGGGGAAAAAATAAATAAATAAATAAATAAATAAATAAATAATAAATAAGACAAATGAAAGACAACAAAATTAGATACTTTTAAATCAACGGAAAATAAAAGAGAATAATTCGGACGGCCGAATATATAGTTGAAATAAAAATGAACGATCTCGCCGGATTATTAGTTGCGACGAAAACGAACAATAGAACACCGATAAGCAACGAGGAATAGCGACTTTATCACGCGATAAGCAAATACATTCTCCTAACAATTCTCGTCGATACTATTTATTTTGTCTAATAAATTGATATTTTTCGAATATCTTTTGACATTTTTGGAGATTAATATACAAATCCTCATCCTTTGCTGATTCTCTTTCTCGCTTTCTCTCTAATAATGTACATTTTAAATAATTCCTTTTCTAATAACAAGGAAGAATCAAATAGGAATAAAAAGGAGAGAAAGTGAGAAGATTCAGAGCAGAATTTTCCCTTTTTTTATTTTTTTGTCCTTACCCTTTTCCGCTCCCTTTCTTCCCAACCTTCTTGCTTAATCTCTTTCCAAATGCGCAGTATGATTCATCCAAGTCAGTTTCCCATTGACTCAGTTTTAAACACTGCTGTCTCCTGCTTTATATTTCTTTTAATTATTAAAAGTGCCGTTGCTGTAGTGGCCATACCCATTATTGAGCTTTGGTACTTTTTTTCTACTCATTTTTTTCTCGAATGGGCTCACGCCGAGTTGACTTACTCAATATGTGGGCTGAGTTCCATTCGGGCTAGTTTTTTTTTCTCACATTTGCTGTTACATTTATACAGTTGTAAGACTAGCTGACGTGTATAGCTATGGCTTCGTAACACCCAGCTCCAATTTTAAGTGCAATGGTCTAACTTCACTGCTCTATCTTCTCGGCCGAGTCAATCTCAATTCTTCGTGCAATTCATTTCATATCCTCTACGAGTGGAGTTCACAAATTCCTGATTGTCTCTGATTCCAAAGGCGTTCTTCAAGCCATCTCCTCTCCTCCTTCTTATACTTCTGACGGTATCATCCTCTCTATCCGATCTCTTGTCTCCTCTTTGTTCTCGTTCCGCTCCATTTCCATAGACTTTCTATGGGTCCCTAGTCATTCCAATATTGAGGGAAATGACTCAGCTGACTCTTTAGCTCGCTCAACCGCCCGCACTGGTCCTTTCCTCGACTCTTTCTCTTCCTCAGACATTCTTTTCTATCACGCTCTAATCATTCCAGACTTTGGTCTGACATGTATCCATCTATATTCTCAAATCGCTTTTCTCAGTACCGTCTTATTCAACCGGTTCCTAGTTTCCTGCCTTGGTTTCAATCTATTCCTATCTGTCGTCGTTCCACTGATGTTTCCTTAATTAGGCTTAGAATCAATCATTCTCTTCTCCTCTCTTCTCGCTTTCGATTCGCTTTGTCCCCTTCTCCTTTCTGCTCTCTTCACGCTTCTGAGCCTTCTTGTATTTGTGATTCAAATCACATCCTATTCGAATGTTCAGCACTCTCTAACGAACGCTCTATTCTCTACACCCAACTTCTAGTTTTGGGTCTTCCTACTCCCCTTAACGCTACCTATATTCTTTCCTTCCCATTGCCTTCAGTTATCCCATTGCTACTGTCCTTTGTCCTCTCCATTTCTGACCGTCTGGTTATTTAGTTATAACTGTTAATTTTTCATGTTGTTGGGTCAAGGCCGCTGGCGCGCCCAGGGTAGGGAAAAAAAAAAAAAAGACTTAATTTTATTTATTTAGATGTTTTCATACCTCTTTCCTGTTTTTCCAAAATCTCCGTATATCTCCTTCATTTCTGCTCCCAAATGTGTTTATATTCTCCTTTTCTATTACCCTTTGTTTTTTCTATAATCTAAATGCCCTGACTCACTTCCTTCTATTTTCTAACCATTATAGTCGATTGTTCCTTTCTTCTCTATCTATCTATCTTTGCTATTTTAGTATATCCTCCATTGTGCCCTCCTATTGCTCCCCATTTCATTCTTTTACCTCTTTTGTTACTAGTTCTTCTTTAGCTCTGTAATGCCGGTTGTGTTTAATCTACTACAATGGAATTGTCGTAGTCTCAGAGCCAATAAAAATTCATTGGCGGGTTTGTTGGATCTTCATAATATCTAAGTTGCTCTCATCTCTGAAACGTGGCTCCGGTCAGGCATGGATTTTAACATTAGAGGCTTCAAGGTAATCAGAAGCGATCACGATGATGGCTATGCTGGTTCTGCGATCTTCGTTAGAAATGGCATTCCATTCAGCTCTCACGAGATTTCTCTCAACCTCCCTCCTATTCCTAATATTCCCAACATCGTTCACATCTCCATCAATCCTCCTTCTATACGTCCTATTAACGTCGTTTCGATTTATGTTCCTCCTACTTACGATCTTCGTCACTTCCCCCTTTCTACATTTTTCAACTCTATCCCGCAACCGTTTATTATCGGTGGGGATTGGAATGCTCATTCACCTCTGTGAGGCTGCACATCCTACAATAACAATGGTTCCATCCTTGAGAATACTATTCTTTCTGATAACTTGATGCTCCTTAATGATCTTTTCCCAACCTATTTTAGGAATGCTTTTATCTCGAGCTCTACTGATTTAACTCTTTCTTCCCGTGCTATTGGTCTTACCTTTACCTGGAGAACCCTTTCGAGTTCTTTCGGCAGTGACCATGTTCCCATAATAATTACTACTGATAGTCTTTCTTCTCCAAATTATCCCAGGCCTCTCCATTCTCCTCGATGGAATCTCAGCAAAACTAATTGGACTCTCTTCCGCTCTTCTGTTGATTCGTCACTCCCTGATTCACAGCTAAATTGTGATCCCATTTCTCTATATAATTTCTTTACCATTCTATCAGGTCTACTCTTTCTCTATCTTTTCCCTCTCGTCGTTCTCCTGCATCCACTCATTCGGAGTTCTGATTTAATAAATATCGTGCTGTACGCGTTCATTTCGTCTCAGAGGTAATTATTACTTAATTGCGCTGATTCTTTATTGTGTCCTTTTTTTCTATCGAATTTCTAAATCGGCTATTCGTATCGGACGGCCGATATAAGGCTACGGTTTCTGCACGGTGTGTGTGCACAAGTAGAACAGCATGTTCTGCCGCACACCACCTCCACCTCTAATTATCGATAATCAGGATTCGTCGGCTGCTGCTCATCGACATGAGCAAACAAATATCACGGAGGATTTATCTCTGTCTAGCTGCTCTAGCGGTGCGGAGGAATTAGATTCCGATTTCATTCCTGCCGCTGACACCAACACTAACCATTCCACTACAGAAGCTCATCAGTCATCTAGCTGGACGGTAGCGGAACGACGCAAAGGCGGAAGCTCTACCAAACGACTGAGAACTTCACCATCTACAATAGCTACGAGTAATCGCTTCGCCCCGCTGCGAGTTGAAGAAAACATCATCAAGCAGACGTTATTCGGCGAAGATTCTAATAACAAAGTCGGTAAATACCCTCCGATCACAATTGTTCACGATAATAATAATATCGATGTAAAATCGCTAATTTATACACTTAAAAGCACTGTTAGCATAGAGTTTAATATTCGGAGTTTTAGGAATATTTTTTTTTTTTTTTTTTTTTTCTTGTTTGGGTTTTTCCCTGGGCTTGTCAGCAACGGACGATTACCCATCAACATGTGTACATAGCAGCAATTAGGAGTAACAAGGAATGGAATCTGATAAAGAATGCTATACCAAAGATGGAGAAACAATAACAATCAACGTCGAAAAATGCCAAACGTATGTATCCTGAAAAGAAAAGAAATGACGAAGGTAAGAGCAAAAGGAGTTAGCTGTCCCATACCATGGTCACATCTGCAATTACAGAGCCCACAGTACAAACGGACAAAGGAATCTGGCTATAAATAATTAAGGAAGAAGAAACACAGGATGTGTAAAAAGCAGTTAGATCCATCAAGCACGAAACCTATATAGAACACAGCGCTTAGCGTCCGTAAACAATTATCCGAAAGTTCAATGACTTTCTTCATCACTATAAAGCAAAGTTTATGGTTTTTAATTATGAAACATTAATCATATTTATGGCGACGACTGCAGAAACAGCGCCTACCATTCTGTTAAAAGGAAATGAGCAGAATTTTCACTGAACACTATGGCCACACTGCAACAGCAGCGCCCGCAGTGCCGGCTAACAAGGAGTTCACCTATCTATCGTTAGGGCCGCAAATGCGACAGCGAGCCCGCAAAATTAACTGCGAGCTGTGCCTGTTTGTGACTGTAACTGCAACATCAGTGCGTGTTCTTCGTTTAGAGAGGAGTTCGTTGGGAATCACTGGACACGATAAGTTAGGAATGCCAAAATAGGAAATACTGAAGGGATTAGATATTAATATAATGAAGTACAGAGGATAGGAATTTTGTTACAATTGGTATGATCAACGTTGACTGTAATGAGAGAATAAAGGACACACAATATGGAGTTGGAACATCATGTGAGAGAAGCTCCGCGTATAGAGCTGCCCTTTCCGATGATAAAGAGGAGCATTCAAAGAATACATGATCAGAGTCACATACGACTGTGTTATCGATACACAGCGGACAAATAGGAGAGGACACTATGGAGAAACGATACAATGAAGCAGGAAGTCGACTGTGACCAGATTGAAGACGACAAATAGCAGATATGATGAATCGGGGAAGGTGCGGAAAATGTACATACCATGGTTGAGTAGGTGGATTAGGGTGAATGGAAAAATATTGTGAATTAGGACTGGAGAAGGATGATTTATAAAAAGATTTCCAATTGGCCTTTTGGATACTTTTTGCTATATTTAATAATTCATGAGAAGGAATCCGTCCGACTGGCCGCCCAGAAGAAATAGCCGAACGAGCAAGATAATCCGCCTTTTCGTTGCCCGCAATTCCGGCATGACCAGGAATCCAAAGAAAGTCGATGGTTAATGAGTGCAATCTGCAAAGACTGAAAATCAGTGATCGGATGCGCAGAATAATAGGATCAGAGTAAGAAGGAACATATACAGAGGATATACACTGAAGGGCGCTTTTGCAATCAGAAATTAGGAGGAACATTTTACATTGAGGAAAAGATGGAATGAGCTCAATGGCACGTAGTAATGCCAATGTCTCCGCATAATAAATTGAACAAAATGCAGGAATTTTGAACAGGCTGGAATGGTCAAGAGCAGGAATGTAGATAGATGCACCCACTCCGTGTGCCATTTTGGACCCATCCGTAAAAATTAGGGTATGGTTAGCAAAGAATGATGAAACTGCCTGGTTAAATTCATAAACTGTTGCATGAGCAGGGAGATATTTTACATAAGAAGGCAAAGAAAAAAGATTAGGAGAAGGAATAACATTTAATATCTCAAACTGGAAAAATGGAAGTTTATCGAAAGTTAGGATGAAGGGCGAAAACTTAATAAGACGCGAGGCAATGTGGCAGAGAATGGGAACCTTATTAGAGGAAAAACGCCAATCTTGCAAGAGAGAAGAATATGCAGGGACAAGATTGTTTGGGTAAATATGTAGACGTTTAATAAGGAACCGATACGCGAGATAGGATCTACGAATGGATAAAGGAGCCACATTAGCCTCTGCTAAAATCGCAGGAATAGGCGTGGATTTTAAGACTCCTAGACATAAGCGCAGGGCTGCATTCTGAACTAAATCTAATTTAGCTAGGGGAGAACGAGCAGCAGTACCATACAGAAAACAACAGAAATCAAGTTTGGATCGAACAATAGATTTGTAGAGCATAAGAAGTATCATAGGATCACCTCCCCAATGGGAAGAAGATAAAGACTTTAAGATATTCAAACGTTCTAGAGTAGACGAATGGAGGTAATTAATGTGCTCAGTAAAGGATAAACGGCTATTCAGAAAGATTCCTAAGTAGCGGAAGGAGGAAACAACAGGTATAGGTGTATTGTCGATATTTACGTTGATTGACTCAGGATTATAGGAACGAAATGTGAAAACAATGCATGAAGATTTTGGAGGAGAGATATATAGATGGATTTGAGAAAGAGAACTCTGCAGAATGTACAAGGATTCTTGCATGTTATTGCAAGCATTTAGAATGCTAGGAGCAGTTGAAAAAAGTAGAATGTCATCTGCAAAAAATAAGGAAGTAGAAGGTAGATTAAGAGAGGCGACACCAAGAGAATAAATATTGAAGAGCGTAGGACTAAGACAGGAACCTTGCGGGAGGCCTCGAAAAACCTTTCGTGACTCTGAAAAGGAAGGAAATCTTAGAGTAACAGTTCTACTTAGGAAAAGACTCATGATTAATAAAACTCTGATTCTGGTTAAATCCTCGAGTAATTTCGATAACGTAATTAATTTTTTGAAAAATAACAAAGTTCCCTTTTTTACACACTTGCCACGCGAGCGAAAGCAGCTAAAAATGGTACTAAAAGGACTTCCTCTTTCATTCTCAGTAGCTGAGATTGAGAGCGAATTAAAAACAATTTGCAATCTTGAGTCTATTAGACAATTTACCAAGAAACAAAACCTATCTAATAAGCCTAACTTACTACCGATCTTCTTAGTTACCTTTCCTCCTGCTACCAAAATTGCCTCCTTGCTGGAACTCTTTTATCATAATTCCTATTCCTAAAAAAAGTTCCTCCTTTCGTCCAATTTCTTTAGCATCCTGTATCAGAAAACTATTCGAAGGTATGCTAAACAGGCGCCTTGTTTGGTGGCTGGAACATAACCACGTTCTTCCCAGCAATATGTTTGGCTTTCGGCCTGGGATTGGCCCTCCTGATTGTATTAGTCTCTTTGTTTCCAGTATATACAAATCCTTCATCCAAAAACAGTACACCTTAGTTTCCTTCATTGATGTTTCCTCTGCTTTTGATAATGTACACCTGCCAACTTTAAGAGAAAAAATGTCGGCAATTAACGTCCCAGTTAAATTTTCTTCCCTTGTTATTAATCTCATGATGAATCGCTCTATCCATATTTCTTCTATACCTCTCTGCCATGAAAGAAAAATTTTTCGCGGCCTCCCACAAGGTTCTTCTCTTAGTCCTACTCTCTTTAATATCTACACTATCGGTGTTGCTTCTCTTCCTTTAAATTCTTCCTCCTTGTTTTTTGCCAATGATATCCTGCTTTTTTCCTCCGCCTCTGATTTTGTAGCCGCTAATGAGGCTCTTAGTTCGTCTCTTACTGCACTGGATCACTCCTTATCCTCAATTAACCTTTCTATCTCTCCTTCTAAGTCTTCGTCTATTGTCTTTACACTTCGCCCTTACAATCCTGCCTTGCTTAATCTATCTGTGAACAATTTACCTCTTCCTCACGTTAACTGTTTCTGCTATCTTGGAGTTTTTCTCAATAGTCGGCTGACATTCTCTGAACATATTGATTATCTTTCCTCTTCTGCTATTAAAAGGCTAAACCTGCTGAAAGCGCTATCCTCAACAAAATGGGGTGGTGATCCGTACATTCTGATCGTCTTGTATAAAGCCATTGTCCGTTCCAAATTTGATTACTGCTCTTTTATCTATGGTTGTGCCTCTATATCTCGTCTTTCTAAATTGGACATTACCCAAAATTCGTGTCTTCGGCTTTGTCTTGGTGCTCTCAAGTCTACTCCAATTCCAGCAATTCTCGCAGAGTCTCACACACCACCCCTGTCTCTTCGCAGATCCTACTTAGGCTATCGTTTCCTCTCCAAACGTCTTCCTCTTACGTCCTGTACTCTTATTCATTCCTTCCTTTCAATTTATAAGAACTGGCGTTTTACGCCTAGGAAAATCCCTGTTTTAGCCCTCATTTCCCTTCGCCTTAGTTCCTTTTGGCCTTACACAATCTCAGGTAATAATCTTCCTGTCTTTTCTTTTAGCTTTGTCGATCTCTGCCATTCTCCCAATGTTTCTTTTGTACCTTCACTTTCCAAACCCTTTCCTCAGGCAATAATTCAACAGGAATTCCACAGCATTATCAATTCCCAATTTCCATCGCATGTACCCATCTTCACAGATGGCTCCAGGGGACCTCATGGTGTTGGAGCTTCTTTTATTCTTCCGGACTTCAATTTTTCTGAATCATTTTGTCTTCTTTCTGTTCAATCTTTACAGCCGAGTCGATGGCTATCCTACGCTCCATTATCTTCATTTCTTCCAGTCGTCAGTTTTCTAATTATTTGATTATCTCAAACTCCATGAGTGTTCTTCAAGCGATCAGCTCCCCTTTTCCTGATAACTCCTCTGATTTCATAATTCTTCGCATACGCTGTCTTATCCATCTTCTTTCCTCTCTCTACTCCATCTGTGTTGATTTTTTGTGGATTCCCAGCCATATGGGCATTAAAGGTAATGAGACGGCCGATTCCTTGGCTCGAGTTGCTGCTTCCTCTCGTTCTTTCTTTATAAAAATTCCATCTTCCAACTTGAATTTCCTATGTTCCAAATTTCATCTTAAATTTTGGTCAGATATTTACCCTTTCTCCTTCCGTAACAAACAATCCTTTTATCTGTCTGTACAACCTAGTATTCCTTCTAACCCCTGGTTCTTTGGGTTTCCTTCACTTCCCCGTTCCGTTGTCATTTCTATGATTCGCTTGCGTTTTGGACATTCTGCCCTTCCTTCCTCTCGTTTTCGCTTTTCCCTTGTTTCACCCTAATGAGGCGGCGAATTGCGACGCTAATCACATCTTTTTTGAATGTCCATCTCTTTCTGTTGAACGCGGTATCCTATATTCTTGTTTGCTGAAACTCAAGCTCCCCGCTCCTTATTGTGCATCATATATTCTGTCCTTCTCTTCACCATCCATTATCTCATCCGTTAGTTCCTTTATATTGTCAATATCTGACCGAATCAAAATTTAACTGACGGCTCTTTTCTTTTTTGTTGTTTCTGGGTGTAGGTCCTTAGCTGACGTGCCCAAAGGGGGGATCTAAAAAAAAAAAAAAAAAAAAAATTGCCGATGTATTAAAAATTAAACACTTATTTCACTGCGTAGTTCACTGGGATAAATATGTCCGTAAAAGTGTCTTAGTACAATGTTATAATTGTCAAAAATTTGGACATGTATCTCAAAATTGTAACCTTCCACCAAGATGTGTTTCATGTGGCCTGTACCACCCCAATGAACCTTGTAAAAAGTTAAATATGCCTAAATGCGCCAACTGCGAGGGATCTCATGCCGCTAATTCCAGTGATTGCTTAGTCTACAAACGACTGCTTCAGCTACATCCAAGCAGAAAATTATCTGATACTAGATATAGATCACCCTTGCTGACGCATAACCTTACTACTGATTTACCTAAAAATCGGAAGCAGGATCACATTACTTATGCTCAGGTGGCTGGTGGTGTTCATAATACCTCCCCTAAAATTAATACCACGTCAGATAATTCTTCCCTTATTTCTATGCTTTCATTCTTAAAAAAAATCAATCTGCCCAAGATTTTAAAAGTTATTCAAATAATCAGTAATAAACTTAAAATTAATGTAAATAACGATGTTATGTCTAAGCTAATTATTATTTTTGAAACATGTATTGAACTATTGTTATGAATAACTTAAATATAGTTGCCTGGAATTGTTGTTCTATAGCTGACAAACATAACAAACTTCATAATTTCTTAATCTCGAACAAAATACACGTAGCTGCCCTATCAGAGACCAGACTGGATATTACCTGTAAAACTGTATTTCCTGGTTATTATATTTACAGGAATGGCATTTCTCGTAGGAGCGGAGGAGTCGCTATACTAATTGATAAAAGAATAAAGCATAATACCGTTTACTTACCACCGTTAGGTTGTTTACAAGCTGTTGGAGTTCAAGTCTATAATAGCGCATCACAAAATTATAACGCTCGAAGCAGCGTATTTATTTATGCTGTTTACAAACCGCCTAGATCAATGCATAATTTCTGTAATGATATCCTTTCACTAATCAGATCTAATAATCACGTGCTTCTAATCGGTGATCTCAATTGTAAAAACAAAACCTGGAACTGTTTTTCCAACAATGCAGCTGGTAATATGTTATATCAATTATCTATACGTGAAAACCTACAAATTCTTGCTCCTAGAGAACCAACATATTTTCCATCGATACTCCGGTTAAGGCCAAGCGTCTTAGACATTGCTGTCGTAAAAAACTTAAGCATGACTTCTCCAATCTCTCTAAACTGTCTATCTTCAGACCACAATCCCATCTACACTGCTATTACTGATAATCGACAGTATATATCGAATGTATCCTATTTTAACTATAGTAGGGCTAATTGGGATTACTTCAAACAGTATATTTCAGATAACGTTAACCTAAACGGTCCTATAGTCGATTCTTCTAACGTAGAGTCTCGACTTGCATCTTTCACAAAATTAATCAATGATGCTACTACTCTTTCTGTTCCAACTAATACTCGTACCCATTCTGAAAAAACACCTCTACCCACTACTATCTTAACGGCTATAAAATTTAAAAATTACGTCAGAAGATTTCTCAATAATAATAGATCACATAGCAATGCTAAACATATTAGAACTCTATATAACTTTACATCTAAACTAGTGCGCTATATGCTTCGCAATCACAGAAATAATTGCTTTAAACAGGTCCTTTCTAGTCTTAACGTAAAAGATAAGAGTTTGTGGAAAGTATGTAAACAGTATAATAGACAGCCTTGCTCCATTCCTCCGCTGCTCGACTTGAACTCCAACTGCTACGTGTATCAAGACCGAAATAAAGCTGAATTGCTTTCAGCGCATTACTTTTCAGTACACGGTCAAAATTCTCATCTTGCAACTAATTATCAACGAAATAAAATCAGAGATCATGTCGCTCGTTTTTTAGAGAATGCTAGTATTAGCCTAACCCAAGTGAAACTTTCTACGCCCAAAGAAATTCGTAATTATATCAAAAAACTTAATTCCAGCATGTCCGTCGGGAACGATAATTCTTTATATTGTTTCTCAGCGACTTTCCTAAAATTTCTAACACTGAGGTCGCTTTATATGCTGACGATGTTGCCTTCTATTGTAGTTCTTATAGACCTAGTACCAAAAGTAACAGACTTCAGAGAGCCTCGACACGCGTTCTAAAATACTTTACCCGATGGCAGATTAATATTAATCCATCAAAGACCCAAGAGATATTCTTCACCCGCCGGCGACCCCAATTGCCAAGAAAACTAATCATTTCTGGAAATGGCATTGCCTGGTCTAATCACATCAAATATCTTGGCTTAATATTAGACAGCAAATTAACTTACAGCAAACATATCGAGTACATCTCGGTTAAAACAAACAGAGCTATCTCGCTAGTATATCCCTTGCTCAATCGCAAATCCTATTTAAGTGCAAATAACAAATTTGTCATCTACAAATCACTAATAAGGCCTATTATCACATATTCTTGTCCAGTGTGGTCTTCTGTTAATAGGGCACATTATAACAAGCTACAGATAATCCAAAATCGATGCTTAAGATGTATTCTTGGAGCAAATAGATACACAAGAGTAGCATATATGCATAACATTTTAGAGTTACCGCAAATCAGAGATTATGTTTTGAGTGCAACTACTAAGTTCTGTGATAAATGTATAGGGCACGAGAACTTACTTATCAGCTCTATTGGTAACTATGATTCCAGGCAACTACGCACTATGTATACTAAGTACAAACATCGTAGACTTAAGCATAATATATTATTCTGAATTATTTAACGTTAGTACTAGTATTTAGTTTTAGTTTTATTTTTAAATTATTCTATTTGATAATCACTGTGTAAATATCTATGTAATGTGGCACTAGCCACCTAGTCCTCCCCTCCTGTAGTAGGTTTTTGGTTCTTTTCCTACTAACTTAAACGTCGCATATCATGTCTTATTTATATGTATATTCATTAATTTCGTTATGTGGTAAGACTCGTGTCGGTACACATATTAATAACTATATCATGAGTGCAATGTTATTGTTTATGCAAATAAATCTTTCTTTCTTTCCACTCATCGTTGTGCGGTCTCATCTCTTTGGTAGAATTTGGAGTGTAGCGCCGCATTTTAACCATTGTCGTTCCACCTTCAGAACCTATTGCTCTAATCCTACGACCCAAAATTTTCTGGCTCATAAACAAGCCAACGCCAAGGTTAGGTTTATTCTTAAAGCCGTGAAGAAGGCCTCCTGGAAGAAATTCTGCTCTTCCTTTTCTAGAAATACCCCTCTCTCACATATTTTGAGGATAGCTAGAACTTTTAAATTACCACCCTCTGAACGTCCTTCTCTTTCTAATGTATCTGCGGATAGCCTAATAGTCTTCATTGATTCGGTCGCTCCTGCTTACATTCCTTCCTTTAACGAACTTTACTCCAACACTTCTCTGCAAAATCTCTCCCTTTCCTCGGCTTTCAATCTTAATGAATTAATATCTGTTTTATCCAAATCTTCCAGCCCTACTCCAGGCCTTGACAGTATACCTTATCTTGCTCTTAAAAATTCACCTGAACTATCCCTTAACTTTCTTCTCAATCTTTTCAATTCTTTCCTTTCCAGAGGTTCCGTTCCCCCCTCATGGAATTCTTTCATCATTGTCCCTATTCCTAAGAAAATTTCTTCCCTACGCCCCATCTCCTTGACATCCTACATCAGAAAATTGTTTGAGGGTATGCTAAACGAGCGTCTCGTCTGGTGGTTGGAACACCATAATGTGATCCCTAATACTATGTTCGGCGTTCGGCCGGGTATTGCCCTCCTGATTGTATCAGTCTTTTTGTGTCTCATTTATATAAGTCTTTTATCCAAAAACATTATACTCAGGCTTCCTTCATTGAATTCTCCTGTGCTCTTGACAATGTCTATCTTCCAACTTTAAGAGATAAAATGACAGCAATTAACATTTCAGACAATTTCATGTCCAATCGTTCTATCCACCTCTTTCCTCCATTATTTGACACTTCTAGAAAGATTTTCTGCGGTCTTCCTCAAGGTTCCTCCCTCAGTCCTATTCTTTTTAACATTTATACTGCTAGTATCACTTCCCTTCCTTTAAATTCTCACTCCTTATTCTTTGCTAATGATATTCTACTTTTTTCTCTTCCCACGATATTGATGCAGCTAATGGAGCTCTCAGTTCATCCCTCAATTTGCTTGAAAGTGCTCTTGCCTCAATTAACCTTTCGATTTCTCCTTCTAAGTCCTCCTATGATGTATTTACCCTTCGCCCTTATAATCCTGCTTCTGTTAATCTATCCTTAAATAGTACAGTTCTTGCTCGTGTTAATTGCTTTCGTTATCTCAGTATCTTTCTCGATAGTCGTCTGACTTTGTCCGATCATATCAAATATCATTCCTCCTCCTCTACTAAGCTGTTGAACTTGCTGAAGGCCTTGTCTCCTACTAAATGGGGTAGTGACCCTTACATTCTTATTCTTCTATATAAATGCATCGCCCGCTCCAAGCTTGACTACTTTCATTCATTTATGCCTACGCCTCCAAGTCCTGTCTTTTTAAACGTGATGTGATCCAAAACTCTTGCCTTAGACTCTGTCTTGGTGCTCTTAAATCCTCTCCTATTCCAGCACTGCTTGCTGAATCGAATGCACCTTCCCTGTCTATCCCCAGATTTTATTTAAGCTATCGCTTTCTTGCTAAACGTCTTTCACTCTCATCTTCTTCTCTCATATTTTTCCTACTCTTCAATTTCTCGGAATTGGCGCTTTATGCCTAGGAAAATTCCTATCCTGTCCCTTATTTCTCTCCGTCTTAGTTCATTTTGGCCGTATACAATTTCCTTTAATAGTCTGCCTTATTTCTCCTTTAACTTCAGCGATTTCTGCCATCCTCCCAGAGTATTTATTTTGCCTACACCTGCAAAATCTCTCCCTCCAGCTATAATTAAACAGGAATTCGAGAGTACCGGCAATTTTCTCTTTCCTTCTCATGTAAACATTTTCACTAATGGTTCTAAGAGGTCTGATGGTGTTGGTGCTTCTTTTATTCTTCCAAATTATAACTTTTCTGAATCCTTCCTTCTTCCTTCTTTCTGTTCCATATTTACAGCCGAGCTGATGGCTATTTTACGTTCCATTATTTTTATCTCCTCCAATCGTCTTTCTTCCCAATTTCTGATCATTTCCGACTCCATGAGTGCTGTTCAAAATATCTCCTCTCCTCTTCCTAATTATTCCTGTGATTTTACTATTCTCCGCATACGTTCTCTCATTCGGACTCTCTCTTCTCTCCACGCGATCCATATTGACTTTCTGTGGGTTCTTGGCCATTCTGGCATCTCTGGTAAGGAAATGACTGATTCTTTGGCTCAGGTTGCTGCTTCTTCTTCCTTCTTCTTCAAAAAAATCTCATCCTCTAATCTCTTGCCGTTGTGTAAAGATTTCAATCTAAGATTTTGGTCGGATATATACCCTTCCTCCTTTTCTAATTGTCGCTCCTTTTATCTGTCCGTTCAACCTAATCTTCCTTCCAATCCTTGGTTCTTTCTATTTCCTTCACTTCCCCGTTTTGTTGTTGTCGCCATTGTGCGTTTGCGTTTTAACCATTCCTTGCTGCCTTCCACCCGCTTTCGCCTCTCGTTGGCCTCTTCCCCATGTTATCCTCCCCATTCAAATGATGCGATTGTTTGTGACGCCGATCGCGTGTTCTTTGAGTGCTCTGCTCTTTCGGTGGACGTTCAGCTCTATACACCCATTTCCTTAGGCTGGGGCTTACGACTCCTTTTTGTGCCCGTTATATCCTATCTTTTGCTTCTACACTTATTATCCCTCCAATTGTTTCCTTCTTATTAACGATATCTGATCGTCTCACTATATAACTTTCGTTTTCCTCTCATTGTTTCTGGGTGAAGGTCCTTGGCTGACGAGTCCAATATTATTCTCCCTTTTTTTTTATTTAAAAAAAAAAAATCTTTTAAAAATACATACCTATTGCAGTTTTTGTTTTATTTTTAAGTGGAAAATAAAATGAAATTACAAAATTGTGTCTAAAATGGTAGTTTAGAATTTGAATAGTAAATTACAAGAAAACTTAGAACGATAGTATTTTTTTATTAGACTTTAATTCTTTTCTATTTTTGTTAATAATCCGATCCGAATTTTTTGTCCGTGAGCAGGTAAATCAGATATATATTAAGACGGATTCGGCAGCTGTAGCGTTTTAATTACGTTTTATACGATTTCTGATAATGCTGTCCGAGGTAGAAATTATTATTTCGATTTTATATCATTTATATTTCGGGTTTTTCTCGGGCAGCAGAGATGACGGTGAATTGCGATCGGAGAAGCTATTTCGACCGAGAAGCCTGGTTATCCCGAACGCAGCCGTTCTGTCGGCAGTGTTGCGGGAGCGAACTGGTTTCGCGGGAGAAATCGCGGTCGCGTTTACCGTCGAAACGTATAAGTACGGAGCATGTAGCTACGAGAGTCGGAAGAGAATTTACAAAATCCCGGAAAGACAGGGTAGTAGCCGCTTTAAGATAAATATAATATATAAAAATGTTCTAGAAAAATCGGCGTTCGTATTAATTGATAAGGTACGGGGTAATTTTCAGCGATTCGACTATGTCGTTTGGAGTAGCCCATCGTGTAATGAAAATCTTCATTCGTGCTTTTCACTATAAATCGATAGCCAGATTAATTTAATTGTTCAGGCGAGTCGGTTTTATTTCGCTAGTCTATATTGAACGTTCGTTTTTAATTGTTGTCGGAAGATCACGCCGTCGCGTGTATCTATCTTCTAACCCTAGTCATTGTTAATCTCCGCGTGCATTCATCATAATTTTGTTCGAAATTTCGTTTTTTTGTTTAATTGTCATGTTTGGAATTTGTTTGCCCTGTGTTTTTTTTTTCCTTGTGTAAATTTTGTTTAAATATATACGTTTTATAGAACGCTTCGTTATTGGACACGTGGAAAGCCCGTGACATCTCCACCGGGGAGAAACTACCGCCATCGAACGGCGAATTTCGCGAGTTTTATTTTTATCTTTTATTTTTTTTCCCTTCATTAAAAGCCTAGAGCTCTGCTCGGCAGAGTTTTCCGGTAGTGGCAAGCCGTTACTTTGCCGCTGGCACCCGTAAGATAGTTTTTTTTTATTATTATTTTTTTTTTTTCTCTCGTACATCAACCAAAAAGTCGATTTACATGAACTGGCTTCCCGAAATCTGGGACCCGAAGAATAACAACAATTTGATTTACATCAACTGGCGCTCCGAAACAACGACTGGAGAAGTTGATTTACAACAATATGTATATATTTCTTATTAAACTATTAAAATAAAAATTAAAAAAAATAAAAAAGACAAAAGATCGACGACAGTTGCATTTAAAAAAATATAATATTAATAGTTTTACGAAAAAACAGTATGAAATGTTAGTTATAATTAAATCCATAGGTAACATTTATAAACATTTTTTATAGTATAAATGAAGTATTTTTCTTGTCAAAAAATTTTTCATCAAGGCTTTGATTCTTTGAGGAGGAGGAGATATCCACTACCCCCCCCCCCGGACGGGGATCCGCGGTTGATAACATAAAAGAATACACATACATTTCTACAAAAAATAGACTATGAAAGTAGATGAGCAATGGAAACAAGAATTTAAACCACTGGTTAACTGTAATGCTCATCCACACTACGTAACACTTATAAAACAATCTATCAAAGATACATACAAAATTAATGAACGATAAGTATTCAGGTAATGCTGAGAATTGGCGATTATGATGGTACGTGCTTATAATTTATTTCAGTAATTTGCAACTTTAAAATTTTAATTCAGCGTTGATAATAATTAGGCGTAATTTGTACCCGTTTGCTTGCATTATAACACTAAAATTCAACTGCTATTCCTATTGAAGTTAAGCATTAAATTAAGGCATTTCGCGTTAGGAACGGAAATAGGAATGAAATTGAGTATATAAACGGTGTATAATGTAACGTAGGTTGACTCAAAGAGTGATAGATTCAAGCGGAGGATGATACAGACAATGTAAAATTCTATGTACATTTAAATTATGGAAAAAATGAAATAACAGATGATTTAAAAGTAGGTTTTTGAAATCACAGAAAGAACAGTTTAGATAACATTATGTTTTATTTTTTTTTTATTTTTATTTTTTTTTTGGGCTCGCCCTTAATATAGGCATTAACCCATTCCAAAATAATAAATTAATCTATTTAAGCTAGAATCGAATACGGTTAGATACTGAGGACTAGAAAGAGGCAATTATTGGAATAACCGAAGGATGAGGAAATGTTAGCAAAAAGGAAGCACTGTAGGGGGACGGAATATTAATTCTAAGTAAATTTGTGTATAAGATATATCGTTTATGATATAAGGAGGAGCACTCGAGAAAAACATGGTTAGCATCACAGTAAAAGTTGTCGTTTGGGGGGTGAAGCGGGCAAAAGGGGATGGGTGATAGAGAAAAACTGTAACGGAAGGAGGGTAGTAGGCTATGTCCGAAGCGCAACCTGCACACAGGGACTATTATGGATCGGCGGAGCGAGAGAGACGAAGAGAACCATGATTTTTGGGGGAGGGCAGGTTGGATAGTCGAATAGGATGAGCTGTGGTTGGAGGAGGAAGAGGCATAAGTGTCTGCCCAAAGGCTGAAATGGAGCTCTTTGGAGACGGAGATGATTTTATCTGCCGGAAAAGTGTTAATAACATTGCCGTTTTGTGCAGCGTTGCGAGGCAATAGATCGACATCCTCATTACCTTGTATGCCGGAGTGTCCGGGGATCCATAGAAAATCAACCTGTATAGAGTTGGTTCTGGATAGACTAGCAATGATTGCGCGGATGTGGAGAATAGTTGATTCAAAGGATGGAGTAGGATGTGCGGAGCAGATAGATTCTGGAACTTTTTTTTTTTTTTTTTTTTGTGGGCGCGCCAGTGGCATTGACCCAACAACAAGAAAACTAAGCTAAGAAATGAAATAAATAAGCGGTCCGAAATGGACGCAACAAAGAACAGCGGTACGCACACCACAGAAGATGAAGGAAAGGAGAGGATAAAGGAAGAGTTATAGGGAGTAGGGAGACCTAATGGCAGTAGCTGACTGTATAAAAGGGAGCGTTCGTTACGAAGAGCAGGACACTCAAAGAAAATGTGATTAGCATCACATGTACGAGGAGAATCACAATCGTGAAGAGAACAATCAGGAGAAGGCGATAGAGCAAATCGAAAGCGAGAGGAGGGGAGGAGAGAATGATTGATCCGGAGACGAATTAGGGAGACAATAGAAGAGCGACGACTGAAAGGAATAGAATGGAACCAAGACAGGGAACGAGGAATTGGCTGAATGAAACGGTAATGAGAATGACGATTAGAAAATAGGGAGGGATAAATATCCCGCCAAAGTCTGGCGTGATTGGAGGTGGATAAGGAAAGGATATCTGAAGAAGAGAAATCGTTGAGGAATGATTCAAGGCGGCCAGCAGAACGAGCCAAAGAATCGGCTGCGTCATTGCCATCAATTCCGGAATGACTGGGGACCCATAAAAAATCAATAAGAATAGAACGGGATGACTGCAGAGTGGAGGTAAGAGCTGGCGTCAGAGATTAATAGAAGATTATTGATTTCGGACGTGGAGGAAATATGAAGTAGAGCACGGAGAATTGCATAGGATTCGGCATAAAAGATGGAACAGTGGGAATCAAGTCTAAAGAATTCGAAATAGTTTTGTGAAGGAATTAAGAAGGATGCTCCTACTCCATGGGCGCCTTTAGATCCGTAAGTAAAAAAAGCCAAGTGTGAAGGGAAGAGGAGTTGCTTTGTGTTTTGGAATTCAATATTAACAACATTAATCGAGCACGATTTGGCCTGTACAGGTAATAAAAAAAGTTTCGGTGGTGTTAGCATGTCGAAAATATTAAATGAAAAATAAAGAGGTTTATTAAAAGAAATGATATTTTGAGAGAAAGTAACCTTCTAGAAATATAGGAAAACAGTGGGATTCTATTTGGGAAAAAGCGCCATTTATGCAATATATATCTCAAGGAATGTAGAAGATTGGGAGAGGAAAAGGGAAGTCGTTTTGTTAGGAATCTATATCCAAGAAGAGATCTGCGTAGAGATAGGAGTAAAATAAGGGCCTCCGCGTGAATAGTTGTAATGGGGGTAGACCTCAGAGCCCCCAAGTAAAGGCGTAGGCACGAATTTTGAATGCGATCCAGTTTAATAAGTCGACTTTTGGAAGCGCTCCCATAAATAAAAGAACCGTAGTCCAATTTAGAGCGAATTATATTTTTATAAAGAATAATAAAATGCTTGAATCGCCACCCCATTCAGTAGGGGCAAGGGATTTAAGTAAGTTCAGTCTTTTAAGTGTAGTATTATGTAAGTAGTTGATATGCTCGAGATACGTGAGTCGACTGTGAAGAACAATTCCAAGATAACGGAAGGAATTAACTAAGGGAACTAAGCAGTTATTCAAGGATATATTGACTGAGGATAAATTATATGGAAGGTAAGTAAAGACTAGGCAAGCAGATTTGGTAGGAGAAACTGAAAGATACATGTTGGAAAGAGAGCTTTCTAGCTGATGTAGTGAGTTATTAAGTCTTTCATCAAGCGAGGATGAGTACAATACAATGTCATCAGCAAAAAACAAGGAAGAACAACTGGTAGAAAGGGAAGCTATTTTGAGTGTATAGATATTGAAAAGGGTGGGGCTCAAACAAGATTCCTGTGGTAATCCACGGTAAATTCTTCTTTTAGTATCGCAAGAGGGAAAAGATAGATGAGTTAAACGATTTTTTAAAAGATGGAGAATGATACAAATGAACTGCGAGGGAATATTGATGGACGACATCTTACTTTGTAATAAAGGGAGATGTACGTTATCAAAAGCCGAAGTTACATCTATAAAGGCAGCAAGGGTATATTTTTATCTAAAAAATTTTAATATATATCGGATATGAGTGAGCATAGGCAGTCACAAGAACTTCTGCCAGGGCGGAAACCAAACAAGTTATTGGGCAGTAGGTCCCTATTTTCTAACCACCAAATGAGCCGCCTATTTAATAAGCTTTCGAACAGTTTTCTTAAGTAGGAAGCAAGTGCTATAGGACGAAGCGAAGATGAATTTTTTTTAGGAATAGGAATGATGATGAAGGAGTTCCAAGAATAACAATATGTTGCTTAAGTAAAGTTTAAATTTTTACCCTGTTTTACATAACAAAAATTACAAGTTTTGAAACATTTACGTAACGGGTTAATGTGGTTCGAACAATTCATAAATATCAAAATTAAGTAAAGTTAAAAATGTAATTAGTATATGCGATAACGCAAATTACGAATAAAATTTAGTAAACAATAAGTATATACATTAACGCAATCAATGGCGTCGCCAGCCGATGAGCCAGGGGGAGGCAAGATGATAGAAAGAGGATATGAGTTATAGAAAAAATAAAATGTATAATTTGTAAAGGTTTTATATTTTATTAAACAAGAATAAAACCTTAATTAAAACGTAATTTTCGTGGGTTTCTGGTAAATTGTTCTACTGCTCTATTTTAAAAGTCTTTCAAATTGTCCATGATTACGCGCCTATGAATACTAAAGTTTCGAGATTCCAGAGGCGCCGAATAAATATGAATATTAACGCAATTAAAAATAGAATTAAGTTTACTGTGGGTTTAATCATTAAGGAAAAAAGAAACTGAAATTTATGAACGACACAATTCCCAGTAATAATAGTTGTAATTTATTCGTATTCAAAGTCGTCGTGATAGCGCAGTTGTGAAAGCTGTTGGCTTCCGTCACGAATGTCTCGGGTTCGATCCCGGGCAACGACAGAAATTATTACAACAGATTAAATTAAAATGCTCGATATTTCACGTGGAAGGCGATGGCAAACCACCTGTAGCGGACTGCATTTCTATATAACGATATAAATCAAACATTTACAATCAATTCCACCATATGCAGTCTCGCGTCTGTACACTAGCTTCGCATATAACAACTTCCTAGTACACTATGCCTATATAAATTTATGGGATATTACTTCCCCAACTGAGTTTGGTTCTAACAAAATTTCAAAAATTTACATTGTTAGGATAAAAGTTCCCTACATTTATGCGTAAGAATTAAATTAAATAGCCGCAAAATTATAAAAATCAGCTTTTCTTTAAAATGATGCAAAAAACGAATCTTGGAAACCTAAAATTTATCGAAATCAACAATTTCTGACAAATTTGTGATTTTTATTTGCTGCGAATTATGTGATTAATTAATCGTGTGTTATAAATTATTGTAAAAAATTAACGTGGGAATGTATTTAATGGTGAAAATAATTAAGGGTCCACGGCAAAAAAGGAATTTTTCTTTCATCCGCAGAATATCGCTGTTGTAGAAACATTAGGCGTTTGTTTAACTGCAGCAACACAGGTAAACAACGCATTGAAAGTAATTTTCAAAGTCTAAATTAGGCAAAAAGAAAGGAAAATTACGTTGTTTTCGTCTGAACGAAATGTATCCTGCTATCACAAAGGTGACCCATCGGTCATCGGAATTATTCCAATTTCTGTTCTTTCTACGAGTACGTTATCGTCGCTTGATCAATCGATATGCATCGTTCACCGAATTCGCCCGAGTCAAATGCAATCAGCAATTCTCGAAGTTCTCGTTTAAGCTGGAATAATCTGTTCAAGCTTGTTTCCGACTTCGCGATGCGATTCTGTATGTGTACAAGCAAACCTAGTAAGAAACAATTCTTTTACTTTCTGTTCGCTAATTTCTTAAACATTTTAGACTTCGTTTTAAGTTATGAACTAATTACTTCGCGGAGCGTTCTCATTTTTCTGTTCCGGCTATTTTATATCGTAACGACACTGTATTATTTGGATTGCTTTTGGTTACGAATGAATAAATATCGGCTGATTCGTCTAAACGAGAAATCTAACGGACTTTTATCGTACGCCGATGCTGAACTTGAAGAATTTCGGAAGTCACGCAGCCGTTTGCCACGCGCTAGAAATCAACAGGTCTTCACGATTATTATGATTACATTAACTTCCATCACCCTACTTGGATGGTTGTCGTATTTAGTGGCATTTTGCCGTGGCGGTTATAATGACGAAAATTATGGTCGTTACATACCAAATAATTGGAATTTCCCGATCGAAGTAAATACGGTTTTTCGATATTTAATTAGTTATTCAATTGTTATAGCCATCATAATTCCCGGACTTATCGGTTCGATATGCGCAAAGTCTTTGCTTTATTATTTCAGCGAGTTAATTTCTATCGAATTGGATGATTTAATATCGGCACTTGCACAAATTGACGCTCTAGTGGCGGCTAGAACGAAGCGTTTCGAGCCGGATCCGATGTTAATATGCGAAAACATCGAACGATATTATCCGCTGTACGATCGCTGGGTTCAGGCTAGAGATGAAGTTTACCGCGATCTAGTCGGACAATGTATTCACCATCACCGAGTGTTAGTTCAGTTTGCGAAGGACTTCTTATTAGCTTTCCGATTAATTGTACTATTGGGGTACATAACGCAATACTATTTACTTATTTTTGAAAACCACAACGTCATTGTTACAGAACGATCAATCACTGTATGGATAAACTTTGCCGTAAACGGTACGCACGCTGGCTTGTGGTTGTTTTACTTTTGTCGTGTCGGAGAACGTTTATTCAAATTGAACGAACGCTTTGCCAATGCTCTTTATCAAACGGGCTGGCACGATAAGCCGTTAAGCACTCAGAGATACATATACACCATGTTACTGACATGCAAATGGAACTTGGTACTCAGGTTTGCACCGGATTTTGTTCTTTCTTACGAATTTTTTGTCATCACAATAAATTCTGTTTATAATGCGGTGACATTTTTAGTCGGTACCGTACACTAATATTCTGTTTAAGACGTTTGGATGATATTCATGAGAAATTTCTGAATATCTTGGATTCTGTCAGTTAACAATTCACGATATTACGAAACTCGTTATTTATTGCTATTTATTATTGTATAAATAATATTCTAAGTGCACTTACAAATTCTTCAGTTCAATATATAATTTCACTGCAACTTGCTATATATAAAGTAATGATTTTAATTAAAAGTAATCGAGAGTGTAATTGCGGGTAATTAAAATACATCATCTGTATGTGTCTTTTTTATAAATTTAATAAACATTAAAAATTATAAGAACTACTTCTAATCACTTTAAATGCCGTTTTTTCTTATATCTGCTGTATGTATGAAGTAAATGGTTATACAGAGTGTGCCAATTTTCTGTTGAATTGAGAGAAAAAATTGGGATAATTTTTTCTGTACACTTAAGCTGAGAACATAAAGTGTGACACGTCGAAGAGATCTGCGACCTCAGAAAATGAGCAAAGCGAAAAAGAATATAACTTCGATGGGAGACACAGAGTTACGTCTAGAGCTTAGTGAAGAACGACAAAGCGTTTCAGACAACACACTAATATTCGGCCAATTGATAAGAAATTAAAAATGGATGTTTGGTTTGGTCGAAAATTCTATGCTAAAAACATTCTATTTAATGAAAAATAGAAAGAGTACAAGAAAATGTAATGTACACGAAGTAAACAGAGGTAGAAATATACACGGCGAATTTCACCATTCATATGAAGAATTTAACGCGTTCAATTACAATGGACACCGACTTTAAAATTTGCTTCATACCCGTATTTTTGCATGATTATTTCAACTTTTGAGTATATTTTACATAATATTCAATCAAAATTAACACCCAAGTGAAAAACCTTTTTTTTTCTCTTGCCAAATTTAAAATTCACATATATTATAAAATATTATGTCAAATATATAGGATCATATGATAAAATAAACATAATAATTTCCGAAAATAAATATTACGGCAACTGTGGTAATGAATATTTAATTTTTAAACCTAGCCTAGTTTGTTTCCTAAACATTTAGCGCAATAAAAGATTTTTAATATGCCGGCTATAAATTTTTCAGTATAGAAATTATGTTAAATTATCCATTTGGAATTCATAATTAGAAAATATTTACACAAACGTTTCGAATTTACTTGTAGATTTCATTTCACTAGCTACCTTAAGCCAGAGTTTATCCAAAATAAAGCGGATGTGGTGATCATCATTTTATTGATCTCAAAATGATTTTCGAACGAAAACACTACTAATAAGTAATTCTTTATTCCTTTCCATATAATTTTTAATTTGCACCTTTCATAACATCAAGTGTTATACAATCATCATCCATTTTATTCGGAATCTCTTCTGATCTAGAAGTTACAAGTGCCAAATCATGAAACTGAAGTTGAACCGAGGGTGTGGATAACTTCAGCTATTTTCTTTCAAAATTATCCATAACAATTATCACAGGCAATTTCGTCACTTCACCAAATTGAACCATATTCGAACACTAACGTTTATTGATTCACGTTACAGATAACGTGAGATTTAAATTCGGGATGTTACGAATGTTATATTTTCGATATTCGCGAATGTGCCAATGCGAATGTTTGGGAAAGTCACTGTTGTCGATAATATTTTTTCATTTTTTATATCTTTATTTTTTATACTCGTATGTAATTCGGTTTCGTATTTTTTTATATATTAAATCGGTTCATGCATTAGCGCCGCTATAAACGATCGGCCATTTTTCTAAGGGATGTCGTCGGTCTTTGTTTAGACGGCATGGCGATTTTTTTGTTTGGGTCAGTCGGGCAGTCTACTGCAGGTAGTTGCAAAGGTTGGGCGTGTGAGATTTTAGCGACAGGCGTTGGCGTGTTTCGATCGCGTAGATGTGTATACGCGTGGTACGAGATTTCTGTTTTCTATTTTGTATATAAAATTGTGTTAACATTTGGTTAAATTCGTATTGGTAATATTTGTTCGTTGTTTTCGTTAGTTCTTTTTTTGTTTCTCCGTATCGGTATTTTGTCTTGTGACCCGACGCGCATCGAGGGTCTTTACAAATTATTTTTGGGATTGACTACTTTCGAATACATCGTGTGAAAACTATTCGAACATAATTATTTCCGTTTTATTTTTTTTAATTTGAACTTTACTTATAAGGATATATATATATATATATTTTTTAATTATTTTATTTACAACAGTCACTAAAACAGATTATTTTATTTAATCATTTTTATTAATAATTACATTAATGCGGTACAGTACTAATAACTCGTAACATAGAAAATATCTATTATAGAATCGATATATTATATAGTTTTGTTTTAATAATCAAATTTTAAAAGTGGCAAATTATATTTTATACATAGCGTAATTTAGCTGACTTTTCTCCCACGAGGCGATTTCTGAGTGGCTCATATATAAGGCCGGCTGTACTAAATAATTGCTCACTCGGAACGCTGGCTGGAGGAGCACTGAGATACTTCCGAACAAGATCTGACAACTTGTCGTATTTCATATAATAAAAACAAACTTTAATAACAAATTAAATGTTCGGCATATTTTGTTTTTCTATTTCATTATTATTAAATGATTTTATGTGTTCTTTATAGTTACAATTAATTTTCCGCCCTGTTTGACCAATGTATGATTTCTCACAACCAGTGCAATTTATTTTATATATACCACTACTATCATAAATATTATTATTTTTTAAATTTAAAGTGTTCATTTTATATCTTAAATTATTTTTAGTTTTGAACGCTACATTTATACCTTGTTTTTTAAATAAATTGGTTAATTTATATATATTAAAAGTAAAGTAAAGTAAAGTAAAGTGAGTTCCATACCCTCGAGAGGGCGTTGGGATTGTGAAGTTAAGGTTCACAATGTACTAAGAACAAAGGTACTAATGAGAGCAGGGGGGCCAGTTCCTTTCTCTCGGCCACCTTTACTTTCCCATATTTCTCTGGTACCCGATTATTTCAGACTGGGTAAGCTTGGGAGCGATTTGGATCCGGGGCGAGACCTCGAACCCGTGACAGGGATTTGGTAGCCAAGCACCTTAACCACTAGGCTACCACGCTGCCAACTTATATATATTATTGTTTATAAATGTGAATGTTATCCATCCTTTATTGTTAGTAGCATTATTGATTCTTAATTTTTGTATATATTTTGATTTCGATTTTATTTTGTGAATTAATTTATCTATTTAATTTTTGTATATATTTTGATTTTAATTTTATTTTGTGAATTAATTTATCTCTAATTTGTTCGTCGTAACCATTATTTCTTGCCAAAGTCTTTAATATATTAACTTCTATTTGTTCTTTATTTATATTCATAGGTGTAGTTAATAATCTATTTATTGCAGTCATGAATTAAGCATATTTATGTTGGTTTGGATGATTTGATGTTTTATGAATTATATTATCAGTGGTGGTTTGTTTTCTATAAATATTATATGTTAACCTATCCTTTGATTTTATTATTGTTATATCTTAAAAATTTATTTTGTTATTTTCTTCTTTTTCCATAGTATAATGAATATTTTTGTGAATTTTATTTAAATCGTTTAGAATATCATTTTCAGTATTATTATTATTTTCATCAAAAATTAGTAGTGTATCATCTACATACCTAATATAAGATTTAATGTTGTATTTTTGTATTATCTTTTCCATGTCGGAGCCGTGTGTAGTAGTGCACTAATGATATACTATCACTTTTTTTTTAAATTTAGTGTTCCCTTTATGAAATATGAAATAAATCGGATCAGCAAATTTTCAGGCGCAGACAGGCTCGCCATTCTCACGGTTATTATTCGCCCCTCTTTTAAACGATTAATAGTTTTTATAAATTAAAAATTTCCATATGAAAACAATTGGTCTTCTCTTTGAATGTTTAACTTAAGCTAAATTCAACAATGTCACTAAGTAATTTAAAAACTAACGCTTTTTTCCGACTATTAGTACATTACAAGTTTATTGTTAAATTGTGAAACGAAATTTTTTATATGAAAAGTTGATTTTAAGTAATTTCTTTATTTTAATAACTAAACAGAGAAATTAATGTAAATTATTAGAAATTTCAAATTTTTACATAATGTAGAATTCCTCTCAGACACAGTTTTTTTTTTTTTTGATATCTCGATATCTATTAATAAAATTAAAACGATAAACGGAACAAGCCAGTGAATGTTAAATTTCGTCCATCTACAAAGTTGTATTACATTTGCAAAATTTTAATTCTTAGACAAAAATTATAGAAATATTGAATATTAGTGTAATAACTACAAGCAAAATGTTTGATCATCACGGGGGTCCAGAGACACCTCAGCCACCAACCCCTCTTGGTTTCGCCACTGTAATAATATATATCGTTAAACTGCAAGTGTCAGCATATGTGTGTATTTTATGTGGTTCACAGTAATATCGTGTAAAATCAGTAAAATTATATTTAGCGGTATTCGTATCGTAAGACCTTACGGAATTCGCAAAGAGAGCCTAAATAAACTGAAATTTGTAAGAAAAATTTAATTTCGTTATATTAAAAAATATTTAAAAATTTCACCGAAGTTTGTTGCATTCTCTTTTTACCTGTAACAAGCACGCGACGGTTTTGAAAAACAACATCTATCTGCTTCACACAGAAAAAAGAGAGTGATCATTTTAAACCTTTGATGATTTTAATGAAAATAATAAAAATTTAGAAGGTAAAATTACGAATAAATTTGAAATATAATTTTGAGCTTCGAAAATCAAACATAAATGATGGAAATTTTATTTATTTCGATTTTGAATTAACCGCACGGATAATAATTTTCAGCTGATCGCGTTCAATCATCGGCTCTAGCACAGTGTTGACCAACAGCTGAAGAATATTATCGATTAATTCATACAGTGTTTCTCGATGAAATATCAATTTTACTGAAAGATAGATTTTCGTACACAAAAAAAAAAAAAAAAAAAAAATCGATACCTGGATGGAGTATTAACAATAAAAATACAGTAAATAACCAATTCCGAAATTTATCGTGCCGGCTGTACAGTTTTATACAACCGACCTTTTAGTAAAGATATTTTAAAAGGAAAATCGGTTTGCCGAAGAAATGGAAAAGATGGAGTCTGCTTAAAAATGCCGCTGCAATTCCAAAAGCTATTTTGAAAAAGGCAAGTGTTCACAATTATGAAAATTTTTCTCGTAATTTTAGCGGCAATGTCAGTCACGACATTTTCTACTGAAATTCTTTTTCAACAACTTTCTAAAGAGACCGTGAAGTTCTTTTTGGAATAATATGTAGTACTGATGAAGAAAGATAAGAATTCACCAGCATTAATAACTCTATTCGGAAGGTGTGTTCCACATAGTTTAAGTAGGCTTTACCGAGCATCAAGCATACACGGCAATTGCCGCTCTTCTCGTGGCTAATATAAAATACAAAAAACAAATTTATTCCTTTAATTTTTAGTCATGATTTTTTTTTTTGAAATACATATATATATATTTTTTTTTAAATAAAATTAATTTCTATTGTCAAGCGAAACACTTGCTGAGTTCATTAGGAACCGTACGTAAAAATTACGTGTTGATAGAGTGTTGGGTGATTATGGCTGTAATAATGGTCGATTTGTAACAGAAATAATCGTATCACTTCGAAGAACGTTTTAACAGGCGTAAAAAATACTTTTTTTCGTGAGTTTCACTCAAACAAACTAGCAATGTCAAACTAGAATGATCACAGTACATACATTTCAAATCACTTCATAAACGTAATCAGAGTTTATCAATTTTAAACTACAATAATCAGTCAACAATAGTATTCATCAGTCTGAACTTCTGTACATCTTCTCAATGTTCTTGATAAAATAATGTAGATGACTCTATCTTTCTTTTAGGAAGTACTGGTAATAAGTTGGTATAAAATTCAGACAAAAAATGTAAATGACACGTTTAAAAAAAAGAAGTCAACAGTCTGGACAAAGTTTCTTCTGATAGGAACGAAAAATGAACTTAGAACATTTTATGCAGAGTGGTTGTCATTTTCTTCTTTTCCCATGGGCACAAAGAGCAGTGTACTCTCTTTTCTTTTGTTCGGATTGTGAACGTTCAGCGGACGAATGTTCATCAACTTGTACTGATGGTGGTGTTCAGGAAGAGCACTTATTAGGAACCACACGTCAGGAATGCGTATACAAGAATATGCTTATTAGGAACAACACGTATTTATTACGTATGGAAATTTACATTCATTAAGAACGACGCGTAAAAAAAGCGTGGTAACTTTTCAGAATATTATTGTACTCACCGACAACAACGCAGGTAGACCGAAGGCCAACTGAGAAGCGGTAAAGGGAGACCTGAGGGAGGAATAATTAGGGGGCAGAGCCTCATTGCTGCCAACACTAAGCCTCAGAAGACAACTTTCCCATACAACACGTAATATTTTCGTATAGTTCCAGTTCTAGGGTTAAGAACATTTTTTTGAAATAATTAAAAAATTTGTACATTTATCGAATAATCAAAATACTAAAAAAATTTTAAATAAACCGTTATCAAACGCCTCACATCGGTTATTATTATTTTCTTATTTACAACCCATGTTTCTGCTATAGCAGAACCAGTTTACTACAGTGTCTGATGAATTGGATATTGAAAAATACTACGAGTGGATCAGTAACGTGATAGAAATATTCGAATTTTATCGTGAAAACACGCAAGCTGAATTTGGAAAAACTTACGATGAACGTGTATAACTCGCTGTAATTTAAAACCCTACATATTCGTTTGCGTTAAACAAACTGCACTAATTGTAACCTTATCATATTTCGATTCGTTAACAGATTCGGTAAAATGCACACACTTCCACAAAACAACACAATAATTCTTTCAATCAAAAAAATTTGACATTAAAAGAAGAGTAGTAAATGGAAAATATATAATACTGAAAATCTTTTTCATCGAGCAGAAAATAACTGTTATAATCTTCCCATATTTACTGTAAACTTTAAGGAATTTTCAACTAATTTATTACGGTACACATTATTTTATCAATTAAGATAGTCACACAAATCGCAATAACGTTTCCCGGTACCACTGAACGTTCTGTTTCTAACGAAGGATAAAAATATGACTCTGATCAAACTGAAGACTAATTGACCATTCTTGGGCTAATGAAAAAACGTAATCAAAGAATAAAATACAGTTCCTAAATGATGTTAAAAATGTGTTTACTTAAAATCCGAAACGTTTGAAATTTCTCTTTAAACAAACTTAAGCATTTATAAAGACATCGCACATTGCAGTATTTATTCAACATTCGTGTATTACAAATGTTTGCTACACTACTATTAACAAGTTTGACAATTCATGTACGTACTTTTAAATAATTGTTATTAAATATATTAAATTTAGAGTGTATATCTGCATAATAAAACTTATAGAAGAATTGCCCTCTTTAAAAAATTACAGGATACACACATACATATATATAACATATATGTGCAATGAGAGTACACATGTGAGTGAACGTACGCGTGACTCTTCAGTCTAATATATAATTTTTTTCTTGGTTAGTTAATGTTTTACTAAATTTTTTAATATATTCACCGTTTTGAATAAATGAATAGATTGATTTAAGTTATTATAATTCTCTTTAAAGTAAATTTTAATTATTTTAACAACTTGAGTTAATTTTTGTATATTGCAGCCTTTAGGAAAAAATACAATTCTTTGTTCGGCATAGTATGTTAGAACACCGCTCCCTCCCCAAAAGTAATTTTTGTTTACGGTTTTGAATAACAATGTGAACAATATCGTATGGAGTCAGCTTCGTCAAGTTATTCGAAATACTTTTCATTTTTTATCGATATTAAGCCTGCTGTGAATTCTTAGCGTAGTTAATCATTTATTTTATTTATTTATACAATAATATTACGAACTAAATAAAAACAAAAAAAAAACAAAAAATCAACTTACTTTTGTGAAAACTTTTATTTCTTGGGAACAGAAAGGAATTTTCACACGACAACTCGTTGAATGAATAAAGATATTCGACGACTATGTGAAAACTTTTGCTTCTCGTAAACGCAAAGTATTGATGCCGACGTATTCCGGTACACGGCATATAAAGACTAAAAAACAATACAGAAAAATAGCAGTATGATATCTAACTGAACGACGATCTGTATTCTTCGCGATGTTAGATCGCCAACCGAGATAGATCGATACTAGCTGCGTATTGAATACACACATACTTGACGAGTACTCACACGTGCGTGCAGGTCAGCGGCAAATCCTCAGGCACAACCGGTCATGCAGCAAAGTATCAAAAAAAAAAATCGAAAAAGAAAGAAATCTGTCATTACTTATTCGGCAGTAAACATAATCGGAAGAGGGAGTAGGAAGCAGGGAGAATAGCTTGAAGAAAACTTTTAAAACTCGAAATTATAAACATTTTATGGAACACTAATTAGTAAAGAAACAAAGTGAACAGCGCGTAAAATAGCAATAGATTCCGCATAGAAAATTAAGCAAATGAGGGAAATTTAAAAGACCCAGAATATAATTGAAGGTAGAACAGAAAAAAAGCAGAACTAATTCCATTCGAGAACTTCAAGCATCGGAAAATTTAGTTCTGACGACATGCTGGGAAACAGATTTGGAACAGAACGGTTAGGAAAGACATTTAATAGGACGAAAGGAACTGAAAAAACTGAAAAAAAAATAATTTTTATTATGGCTTTAAATAAATGGTGAAAATTAGTTTTATTAGAGGTAAATTGCCATTTATGAAGGACAGATAGGTAAGAAGAAACAAGTAAAGAAGATTAAATAGGCAAGCGTTAGTCAAAAAAAGCAATAACCTAAATAGCATATCCATGAATGAAGAGAGGATGAGTATGGGATTCAGCTAGGTTAATCAGAACCAGGATAGGTCTTACGGCACCGAGGCAGAGACAAAGACAGATGTATATTGAATGCAATTTAATTTTGAAAGCTAGAGGAATTTTTATAAGTAAAACAATAGTAATCTAGGATAGAGCGGATAAAATATTTATAGAACATGAGTAGGATACAGGGATCGCCTCCAACCCAATTAGTATGAGAGAGGGTTTTTAAAGGATTGCGTTTTTCAAAAGAGAATAGATGCAAATGATTAATGTGATTATAAAAGGAGAGACGCCTGCAAGTCAAAAGTTTACAAGGGGAATTTGAACACCGTTTAAGATAAGACTAATAAAAGAAGGATCAAAACGGGCGAAAAGTAAAGACAGCGATGACGGTTTTTAGGAGGAAGAAATAAAACGATGAATATTGGAAAGATCATTTTCTAGTATCATTAAAGAGCTTTGAAAATGGGAGTTAGCTAATGAGATATTACGATCAGAGGAGTAAGTGAACACACATTGTCAGCGAAGAAGAGCAAAGTAGAGTTAAGAATAGAAGTGATTTTAATCAAGTCAATATTAAAGAGCGTAGGTACTAAGGCTAGAATCTTAAGATGATCCTTGATAGATTAACCTTGTAGCAGAATGTAGAAAAGAGAAAAACGAATTACAAATCTGCATTGAAAGAAAGTAATGGTAAGAGAAGCCAAAGTGGACAGGAACGTTGGAAGAGTATATTATGTTAAAGAGTGCGGAAAGGAGAACGTTATCAAAGGCAATTAATATACCGACAAAAGCAGCAATTGAAAATTATTTATTAATAAATGACATACAAATGTATCCGATAGAAACATACCGATACAATTTGGTGGATTACGAAAACCGAACATATTGTTAGGTAACAAATTTCCGTTCTCAAGCCACCAACGGAGACATTTGTTGAATTTTTTCGAGAAGCTTCCGAACACACACGAAGCAAGAGAAATAGGATGAAACGAAGAAAAATAAGTGATCCCATCTAAGCCCGGAAAGGAATTAATTGATTAAGAACGAACGGAATTCTGAAATAGTAAAAGGAGGATTAAGAAAATGTGAAGAATTCATAGGAGACTAAGGACAAAACTCGTGGGAGCTAGAAATATAACTAGTAACTATAAAATCAATAAACGGAATTAGTTTTTTCAGAAGGAAAATTATGATTAGAAAAACGTTATGAGAGAGAGAATTCAAAAGGACTTATCTACTTTCCACACAGGAGAAATCGAAGTGGATCGAGAAAAAGAGGAGCAAAAGCTTTCCAATGAGTTCTTTTTAGCTGTTTTAACGGCAAATCTGACTTTAGCATTGACATTCTTACGAGCCAGAAAATCGGAAAGGAAAGAACAGAAGTGAAAAGTTCTGTAAGTAGACACTCTAAAATTAAAAGCCGCTTTACCACAGTCCTCCTTTCACCACAATGAGAAGAACGTTCTTGTTTTTTTGTGGGAGTTGGTTAGATGAAAGGAGAAGAATGAATTAAGGCGGAGAAGATTGATTTAATAAAGAAGTCATATTGGGAAGGTGGGTTTACAATTAAGAGGAATTAAAAAAACCGAAGAGTCAACCAAAGAGAGCGCAAGATAGTCCAGTCTACTTTAGTGAGGGTTCATTTGCAAAAGTGAAGGGTCTGATAAGAAGCATAAGAAGGAAAGTCGTTAAGAGAAATGATGATAGGAATACTTCGAAAGGTACTGTTTAGAATTGACTATGAACACGTGAGGCTAAGGTTTTGGCCAAATGAACAGTATTTGTTCAAGTTAAAAAAAAAAAAAAAAAAAAAGGTTAGGAGAAGTAAATGACAGGTCAATGGAAGACAAAAGATTTTTGACACAAGTAGACAAATCATCATTAAGGAAGATTAAGTCACTTTTTGGATAAAATTTTTAAGTGTAAAACCATTACTGTTGTATACAATCTCAAAGAGGTAAGCGAGTATTCCAATCACCGGTTATAACAAAAGGGGGAGGGAGAGAATTAAAAAATGATTGAAAATAGAGGTTACGTAGATCATAGTGTTAGGAGGAATGTTGAGGTTAAATGATTCTGAGGAATTGTTGATTATTGAGATGTGGACAAAATTTGGATTAATCTGATTCGATATAGATGTTGTGAGTTAGAAAATAGATATTGTTTCTCATTAAAGTAGTTGAACCACTATATCTGTCGTTGCGATTAGAACTAATTAAAGAAAAACCACAAACGTTAACGTAGGAGGAATCCTTTAGGCAAGTTTCTGAGAGAAACGCAATACTTACATTGATCCAATAAACTCTTAAAGAATTTGTGTTCGTTCTAAGGGCTAAGGCAACTCCAATTGTAATATTTTAAGTTTACAAGACACGATGAAGGGGAAAATAAGAAATTTTGAAAAATAAGGGAATAAATAAAAGAAGGCGAACGTAAGCAAGCAGGATAATAGGAGAGTAATAGAAAACCCAAAGGGTTAAAATATGAATAACGAACCTGACAGACTTTGATGCAGACATACAGTTCAACTTAAATACAAACCACGTAAAGATTAAGCAAAGAAAAAAAAAGTATGACTAACAGAGAATTATTTTTTAAATACAAGTTGTCATCGTTGAAATGAATCATTCATTACGTATGGTCCGTGGTATGCTGTAACTCAGTCAAAGGCAGCAATGACCAACGGAAAGCGTTATAGAAAATATAATCAAACGACAGAAAGGTAATTGCAAAATAACAAGGAAAACGATGCAGAGTCAGATTTAATCGGGAACAGCAACACCCGTCGCTCAAACAATTCCTTTCATCGGTTGTATTCAGTCAACAAACAAGCAACACTAAAAGAAAACGCTAAGAGAAAAAGTCAAAGCCTTTATGGAATCAACGTTGGTATTGAATGAATTTTGTTGATAACCATAAACAAATAATTCATATAACCATTTTCAAAAATCCTTATAGATAAAAATGGAAGCCAAGGAAAAACGCAGAAAAGAACGCAAAAAAATATTGAAAGCGATAGAAACCCGAAATACATATGAGCAGAAAAGGAATATCGAGGCGAAGAAGAGACAATACATAAACAATAGAACAATACATGTTAACATAAGAAGAAATAGAAGTGAAATTAGAAAAAAGTGTTGACTAACAATCTCTCTAAAACTGCAAAACTTAACATAAAGCTGATATTTTATCATATTCTAAACTTACTAAGAGTATATAATTAAGTAGAAGTTATATTATTTTTGGAAGGAATGGATATGAGAGCAGTAGAAACAGCTCAGACGAACTTTTCGAATAGCCAGGAATTATTGACCAGGGCATTATTGATTAAATTCGAATGGTATTTGTTAAAAAGATTTTGTGATTTCGGCTGGGAATAATGAAACGTAGTCTAATATACGAAGAGGAGGAACTACCGGAATAATTTTGCCTTTTCCTTTTTGTGATAGTAGAAGAGTCTCGGAAATTGTTTGTGTTAGAAATGTCAGCAAAAGTGAAAGTCGGGGAGACCATCAGCTTCTCTTGATTAATATTCTTAGCCTTGGGGGAGTGTGAAATATTTTGAAAAGTCATGGTTGTATGTATTTTTATTTGCTCCTTAAATACCGGAGATACGCAGTAAAAAAATAAGTTTAACTGTAATGTCCGAATCGTAAACAATTACGACGAAGTTTAGGTCCACGAATAACGGGCTCAACCTTGACGAAGTAAGCAACGTAGAAATTGCGAGCCCAAAAATTTAATTTTCATAACAGGAATCGCGGCGCAAAAGAATTTTTAGAAATACGTTTCTGGAATCTTCGGATATTCGAAATTGGTACCTGACAACAGCAGTTTAAGAGAAGTTCATCGATGGACAAATTAGTTTTGCAATGTCACGAATTATGCTGAAACCGAATAATAAAGATCGCAGAGTAAACGATTATATTTTAAGTTCTTAATGGACGTTGTCTGAAAGCAGGAACTGGTTAGCTACAAGAGTGGAGAAAATGATTAAATCAGGGTTTTCCCGGAGCGAATAATTGTGGATAAAACGCTAACTTCTTTATAAAATATTTTAGCTGAACTACATATGTTTTTATTTTCTAAATTCTCGACTAAAACCACAAATTGTCCTTCAAAGTTATTAGGAAATAGCGGTACAGTTTCAGCTGGAGAAATATTGTTAGAATTAATGGAACCATCTATGTAGTCTTATTAACATTCTCTATCGAGCCTGTGTTGTCTTCCGAAGTAGATAAATCGGACGAAACACTTTTATTAGTTTTGTAAATCGTTTTAACCTGTAGTACGACAGTGTTAGTAATTCTTTTATCAACAGTGCGGGAAGAATTAGAACGGTCCCCTTCCCCGCCATACGATTACGGCAATAATTTAAATTAAATTTAAATTAGCGATTAAAATCAAAAACTAAATAACGGTAGAGCGAAAAATGAAACTGATAAGAACGAAACGGACGAAAAAAATAAATCAATAGAAATAGAAATAAAAGCAGATAAGAGAGATAAATAAATTAAACGATCTCAACGATTTCTTCAACGGACACACACACCGCGAATAAATTTTATCACACGAGGCAAGAAGTTGATTCACGTACATAATGTTGTATTAACCCCTAGAGCAGTGTACCTAGTTTGTGACGACATCATCCTCCGACCAACACGCGCACACCATTTTGACCGGTGTCACATCTAGCCACCAACCTAAACGACATATGATACGAAAGAAATAGACGATTAAAACTAAACACAAAACACATTATAATAATTTCGTCGCTACAGTTAGTCAAAAGATAGCGCCACAAACCTCGATTCATTACAATATCTTCGAAGTCTCAATATATTGTATTCCATTGAGGTCGCCTCGTTCAGAATCCACCTTCACTACAACTGAACAGTAATACAGTTACTTATAAAACAACAGCAACTTTCCTTGACATCTTGATGGACGCCAAACTGACCTAGAAACCCTTTATATCTGATTTAAAAACTAAATCCCTTCAATCTTTAAGGGTGATCAAGTTCTCGTCAAATCCTAAATTTAACGTCCAACCGAAGTTTCTTCTACATATTTACAAAGCAGTAGTTTTCAGTAAAATCAATTATCGGAGTCAGATGTACTCGTCAGCGAGTGGTTCCTTATTAAAAACACTTGATCCAATTCATAATGCCGCTATTCGCATGATTCTTGGCGCCCATCGCACATCCTCAGCTAAAAGCCTATGTTCGGTAGCTGGTGTCCCACCTTTATCTTATAGCAAAAAATTCTTCACTTACCGCGATATGCTTTCATGGGCTGCAGGGAATCACAGTGACGTAATTATAGAGTCTGAATTTCCCAAAGATAATCTACCTGAAGTCAATGCAATTTTGTCGGAAAATAACATAAAGCCTAACTTTAAACCCAGAATGGACTATTCAAAACTAACTCCACCCTGGACTTCTTTTCGGGTAGAAGCTATTACAACCCTCACCGATAACAATCACCCACCACCACTGCGAGGGCACAGGGCGCTAGGCATTATCAATAAATACACCACATTTTCGAAAGCATATACTGATGGATCCAAACCTGATAAGTCCAAGGTTGTCCCAGCTGCAGGCGCTTTTGAAATAGACGGAATCGCAGAGGGCATACGGCTGAACAACGTTGTATCGATTGCGGAAGCCGAGATGTGTGCTATGTTGTTTTGTCTTCAGGCATATTTAGAATTGAGACCCCAACCGCTCGGAATCTTACTGGTGACTGGTTCCTTACAGTCCATACGTGCTTTGCAGTCGGATCACCCTGAATCACCAATGGTCCTAGAAGTTCTGTCTACCTTATACCAGCTGAGCCGAAGAGGATGCCAAGTTCTTTTTTTTTTTTTTATGGGTCCCTGGTCATACTGGAATTCTGGAGAATGATCGGGTGGACCTGGTCGCTCGGCCATCCATGATGTGCCCAATGCCGCTATTTGCTTACGATCCATTATCCCTAAGAAGTTTCCCATCGGATACAGTCTTCGCACAGTGGAATCATGACTGGACGTCTCAATTGATCTTTCTCAGAGAATTGAAACCTACGACGGAGCCATGGTGGCCTAGAGTCAGAACGGAACGCAGAGTATTCTCGGCAGTCTATCACCTGAAAACAGGACGTACGTCTTTTTTCCACAACTTCATCCTCAAACAAGCTCCAAAGCCAAATACCTGCCCACTTTGTTCTATCGATGAATACCCATCAGTTTTGCACATCTTGCTAAAATGCACACGTCTTAATGGGTTGCGGCGCGGCCAAATTACATCACTTGCAAACATCCCCTCAAATACCCCTGCTGCTTTGATCAACCTCATGATTTTTGTTCAGTCTAACGAGCTGAGGAGTCTGATCTAAAACGTGGGTCCACTCACTGCGATAACTTAGGTAGTTACATGCAGTGTGGGGATTAGTAACCCTCCTTAAATGAAAAAAAAATATATATATATATATATATATATATATTACAACATAGAACTTTCGTTAAATTTAATATTCTTTTATTCGGTTTTTTCTGACATAAATCATTTTAAATTATATTCGCTCTGCTATCGATGAAATTGTGTCATTTTTCAGCATAAGAATTCAATTAGCCATTTGCCTCTTCTATTTCTTTTGTCTAGTTCGAAAATTACTGTAATATTATTCAATTTTTCTTCTCCAACAGCAGCGTTCCAATCTCCGAGTATTATTAAATTTTTTCGGTCTTCCACTTTTAATAGAACTTTTTCTATTTGCTTGTAAAGTTATTCTATTTCTTCATTGTCACTTCTAATCGTTGACATGTAAAGGCCATAATAAGAATGATAAATTTGGCCTGAAGAACTATCGAGTTGATATTTGGGTCGTAAATGGATGCCATCAAAGAACATTCGTGACAGAAGTTTCAGATCCCTCACCCTTCTAGTTTTTGAAAAACTCCGTTTTTGCTGAAATACAGTTAATTATTTTTTTCTCGAGCACAGGTTTACCGATTTTTTTAAATTTTTCAGTATGTTGTAGACACGTGGGAGGGACATCTTGGAAAAAATTAACAACTCCCTCCCGTCACATTTCACCTTCCAAATGACACTTTCTAGCATTGTTCATGTTTTTACCAATGAAAATACATGAGCACAAAAATAAAACTGGCATTGTCAGATGCATTTTAGATCCCTGAATAACGTATATTTTGGTGAAAAAAATATTTCGAGTGGGTCACGGTCAACATTGGAAAAAACGTAGGGTAAGTGAAAATTTTATTGAAAATGAAATCGTTTGTGATACAATATTTATATTCCACCTATATGCTGCTTATTTCAATACCATAGACAAAAAGCACCGACTCCCCTCAGTCCTTCTATAGATCCTTGTAGCACCCAAACTCCCTAAAATTGAGTAGAAACGAGGTAATACAAATATGCATTATACTTGTGGAGACTCTTAAGTAAGAATGCAAGAAATCTAACATATGGAAAGAAATTTATTTCAATACCTAATAAAAATAAAATCAATAACATTAATCCTCGCCACTGTCATCTTCGACCACCACCTTAGTCTTACCGGTGTTGAATAGCCGCTTAAGAATTTCAGCCGATCTCACAATTTTGGACCGATAACGGTCATATGCTAAATAATAAATTATGGCTATTGCGAGTCGCTACATCCTCATCCGACAAGATCAACTTGAAAGTACCTTTTGTCTTTCTTAAAAATTTATTACAGATATAGGAAGTGATGTGTAATGGTAATAAGAAGTTCAGTGATAACGCGTTCAACATCAGCAATTACGTCGAAACATTAAACAAGCCAAGTAAGATTGTTATCTATTATTACATAATAAATCGAGAAGCATATTAAACAATGCCAAAAGAAAAAGCAAAACCGGTAACCATTATTACCACAAAAGAAGCAAAAAGGCAGCATAGTAGTTACAGTACCAGTAGCGCTGAACCAATCAAAAAAAAGACGATCAAACACAAAAGTTACCAGAAAGAGGAGGAAGAAGATGATTCGGACATACAAGAGTATGATGTACGAGAGTTAAAAAAAGACATGCTCGACATAAAAAAATTCCTGCAGTACATTTCCGATAAAAACGACGATATCGTACAAACCAACGATTCATTAATAGCAGAGGTAAAAGCTCTAAGGGAACAAGTAAGTTCACTAGCCGCGGAATTAAAAAAGAAGGATCAGGAAATCGCATCGCTGAGAGACACGGTGAACGAATTAGAACAGTACGGTAGGAGGGACAACATAGAGTTCCACGGAGTAACAGAGAGGCCAAACGAGAACATTCCAGAAATTATAATAAAAATAGCAAAGAAGTTAGATGTAGAAATTAAAAGAGAGGAAATTGCAGTATGTCACAGAATACTAAGTAAAAATCAGAAATTACCAAAGCCGATAATCGCAAAAACAACAAGGCGAGCAGTAGAAATGTTAATGGAAAGTAGACGAAAGGAGAAAGTTTATGATAAAGAAATAACGGGAAACGAAGCCAGTCCGCTGCAGATTTATATAAATGAAAATCTATCGAAATATTATAAACAACTGCTCTGGCAGGCCAAGCAAAAGGCTAGAGAAAAGGGATATGCATACGTATGGGCAAAAAGAGGAAAGATATTTGTTCGCAAGAGACAGAACGATCCGATAACGCAAATAAAAAATGAAGAAGATGTAAATAAATTATCATAATGTAATAGTAACATTAACTAAATAAAAAAAAAAAAAAAAAAAAAAACGTTATTTATAAGTAGATAAACGAAAAATGTGCGTAACGGTGGGATGTGTGATACAAGCTGTATGGGATAAAGCGTGTAAGAAACGATTATTAAGTAAATGTATGTATATATCAGTGCGAGCGTGTAAGCGAATGGAAACTGCGGGTGAGAGAGTGAAAGAACACGGGAAAAGTCGGTGTTTATGTAATATATTCGCATTATTTGTAATTCGTTGTACTCGACTAAAAGAATATGGTTCGATATATGTGGGTGTGAGTGTGTACTATAACTGCAAACAAGGAAGTGCATATACAATGCTCGAATGCGACAGCATGGAATTTACTTTCAAGTGTGTCGTAGTACATCTACAAGTGGTGTTGGTGGTATGTCTGTGTGTATGCGTCGCTATACGTAGCCGGCTGAGTAGGAATGATGAGGTGTATCTACTGGCGGAGTGGTCTGAAAGGGTAGGAGTAAATCGCGGTTCGGAAACTGTAGGTAGAAATTGGTATGTGGAGAGGAAAGACGTGTGCGGAGCGAATCTCGATGTTGCATTTGGAGATAATGATACAAGTGGTGTTAGTGTGTGGCATCTGTTGGACTCCGGCCGCGAAAAAGGATGAGATGCAATGAATCGGAATGAGGTGGTAGTAGTAGTGATCGAATTTGAGAGCGAAGTGGCAGCTAACCGTGAGTATGCACAAACTGATTTGTGCAAATACAAAGCCGGAGACGTATTGGTAATTATAAGGTTCTGCGGGCGGTGGCGGCAAAACCGTTCTTATTCGATAAATCTTATCATTTCTTTTGTTACAGATCGAGCGCAATTACGATACTTTAGTATACTTTACTTCTTATTCAAGCTTTTCGTGTGTGTTATCGGTTAAGTCGGCGTGTGCGCGAGTAAATGCTGTACATGTAAAGACACATGCAAACTGTGATAAGATATTCTGCCTCGCAGCGTATAGTACTGATAAGAATAAGGATACATGTTTAGTTCGCGGAGTATAGCGTGTTTGAAAGAGGCAGAGTGATACGTGTGTGCATTAAGAATGATAAATAAAATAAAATAATATATATATTTAAAAAAAAAAAAAAAAAAAAAAATGGAAAACGTGAACTTAAAAATTGTATATATAAATGTAAGATCATTGAGGAAAAATTGGAATGAAATAGAATTACGATGTGCCAGAAGAGAAATAGACATACTAATACTAGGGGAAGTAAATATAAAACAAAACGAAGTAAATTTATACGAAATGGAAGGATATGCGAAAATACACAATTTATCAGAAAAGAAGGTAAAGCATGGGATAATAATTTATATAAAAAAAAGAATAAGTGCAAAAGAAGTAGCAAAAGGCATGAATACTGCAGAAAGCATAATAATAGAAATAGAGGTAGACGGAAGCAAAATATCTATATGGACAATATATAGATCACCGTCATATAACGTAAAGGAATACTTAAAAGAGATACTACAAACTGACGAAAATTATTTTCAGAATAAAACAACTGTATACATAGGAGATATAAATATAAATACAGAAGTGCAAAATAGAATAGCAAATGAGTATGAGAATATTATGGCCGGTATGGGATATGAAACCCAGATGGAGGGGTATACTAGAGAGGAGTGGAAGGGAGACGTATTTACGCAAACTAAAATCGACCACATTTACACGAAAAAAAATAAAAAAAATATAAAATTCAAACATACTAATATTGGAGAAAAAGTAGCGGATCATAATATGATACAGTGTGAAGTTCTACTAGGCACTGATATTGCAAAGGAAAGTGAACGACTGGAAAACAATAATGCATTGATAGAGGGTAAGCTAGCAAATAAACTATTGCAAGTAAGCTGGAATGATAAAAAAACAAAGGGAGCGGAAGACATATACGAAGACATAAAAGGAAAATTCGAAGAGCTCTACGAACAATGCGCGGATAGGAAAAACGAAAAAAAAAGCAGAAAACGAAAAGGGATAAAAAATTGGATGACCAAAGAAATATTAGAAAGGATAGAACTAAGAGACAAAGTGTACTCAAAATATAAGAAAAACCCGAAAAATGAGAAAATGAGGAAAGACTATCAAATTTTAAGAAACAAAGTGAACAAAGAAATAAGGATGCAAAAAGAAAAATTTATACAGCACGGATTTCAGCTAGTAAATGGGGACATAAGGAAAACTTGGATGAACATAAATAGGCTGATAGGAAAAGGGAAACCATTACAGGTAGATCAAATAATAAGGAAATACATAGGTAGAAATAAAAGCGTGAAGGAGATTGCAAACACATTTAACCAAACTTTTAAAGAGGAAGTTGAAAAAATTGAGCATAAATGTGATAAAGATCTACTGAGAAAGGTAAAAGAGAAGATAAACGTAAATATGTATATCCCAAAGGCAAATGTAGAAGAAATTAAAAAAATAATTGAGCAACTCAACCCGCAAAAGGCAAGTGGCATAGACAAAATCAGAATAAAAGATTTAAGAAAAGTGAAAGATGGTGTAGCAAGTATAATCACAGAATTAATAAATGAGACGATTGAGACAGCAACTATTCCAGAAAAAATGAAAACGTTGATAGTGAGACCAATCTATAAAAAAGGAGAACACACAGATTACAAAAACTATCGGCCCATAGCGATAATAAATGCGATCATGAAAATCTTGGAAAAATATATAAATAAGCAATTAGTAAAATATATAGAAGAAAATGAGATTATAGATAAACAACAATATGGGTTCCAGAAAAACAAATCAACCTCCAAAGCACTTGGAGATTTCGCAGAGCAAATTAGGGAAAACTTTGAAGCAGGAAATAAAGTCTTAGTGACATATATAGACCTGACAAAAGCATTTGACACAGTAAACCACCAGAAGCTTCTAGTAAAACTAGAGGATATTGGGATAACTGGTAAGGTAAAGGAATGGTTTAAAAACTATTTACAAAACAGGAAAACAGTAGTTGGGATATTAGGGGAACAAAGTGAAGAAATAGTAGGAAACAAAGGGGTGCCTCAAGGCGGCATTTTGTCGCCGCTGCTGTTTATAATATACATAAACGGGTTGCAGAATTTATTAAAGCAGTGCGAGTTATTTGCTTTTGCGGATGACCTCGCCATAATGGCAGCGCATAAAGATGCCAAGGTATTAGAAACGCAAATGCAGCAGGATTTGGTAACAATAAGTAGATGGGCGCATGACAATGACTTAAGAATTAATATAACTAAGACCAAAATGATGCTGTTGACGCCAAAGAAAACAAAAGAAAGTTTTGAGCCGAAAGTTACAATGCACTCAAATGAATGTGTTCATGATATAGAAAGAAAAAAGGAATGCCAAAGGATAAATTGTGAGGAAATTGAAAGAGTGCAAAGTTACAAGTACTTAGGAGTCATAATAGATGATCATTTAAGATGGGATAAACATACAGATTATGTAGCAAAAAAGGTAAGGGGAGTAATACCATCATTGTATACATTGAAGAAATATGTAAGTAATAAAACATTAAAGATGATATATTATGCCCTGGTTGAGTCGCACTTAAGATATGGAGTACAAGCATGGGGAATAGCCGGGAAAACGTATATAGGCAAAGTAAACAAGATACAAACGAAATGTATAAGATTAATATCAAAAAAAAAAAACTATGTAAATTCAGAAGAGACTTTAAAAATAGAAAACTTATTAAGCGTAAGAGGGTTGTACTTAAGTATAAAATTCTGGGAACACTTAAAAATAGACAGTAGAGCAAAGATAGAAAAACGAATGGAGATAACTACAGAATTAAGAAATAGACCCAGATATAAACTCCCGAGAGTCAGAACAAAATATGGAGAGCAAACGGATAAATATGTGTTGGCGCAAATGCTAAATAAAATGCCGGAAGAAATAATAAAGGAAAAAATGGAGAGGAAGCTGAAAGAGGGTGTTAGAAAGTGGTTACAAATGGAAAAGAATATAAACAAAATAATAAAATAAACGAAAGGGAAAATTAAATAAAGGAAACTATGTGTAAATGAAGTGGATGGATGGATAAAAGTGATGGATGATTGAGCGCTTATATACTTTAAAAACCTAGAATAAGATAAATAATAAGAACTCCGTCGACAAGCGCAAGCTTGACGGACGTAAATATAAGATTATAAAATGTTAAAATTTAAATATACGTTTTTAAAAAAAAAAAAAAAGTACTTTGCTTTATTCGTAATAAAAATTACACAAAGCAAGGAAAAAGCCTGGAATCCCGGATTTTTAGGATGACTAAGAAATACAATTTTCGTTTCTTTTATAAGCTTTCTTATTTAATAAAATCTACCCGGATGAAAAAAAAATAGTGAAAAAACACACGATCAAATTCTTTCGCACCTCAGGGGACTCCTGTTAAGATATATTGACAAGATATCCGGTTACTCGCCGCAGAACAACAATAAAGAAAATACGGGTGAAATCTTGGATTACGTAATCGGTGAAATAATGAGAAAAAAATACCATATAAAAACGTATATTCATTGTTCTGGAAATTCACCAATTTTTGTAATCAAGGGAATATTCAATGCAACGGTAAATTCTTCGCGACATAACCTGCGCGCATGCCGGCACCGTAAGCTAAACGAAGGTTTTTAAAAATCCCACCTAAATCAGGCAGAGTAGTGAGTGGAGCGTGTGCTAGAAAATACGATCAGTTTTGGGTACGTACCCCTTACCAATTAATCGTTGTAATTATCGTTTCACCATGGAGTTGATCACACGAACAATTGCCATAGCGTTTGTCAAAACAAAAAATCGGTTTTTAAATTTTTTATTAATTTTTTTTTTGGTTGTGTTGCGAAGATTCTGTCCAGAAAAAATCATGTAAGTTTTAAACGAGGTCGTGGCCGTATATCTCTAAGATGGTCCGATGGGATTCGAGAATTTACCGGGAAAAACTTCAGTGAATGTGTTCATAAAGCGTGCACAATAGAGACAGATGGTGTAAACTGCTTGCTCAACGATTTCAGCATTTCTATGTCATGATGTCCCTTCTAGGAATACACGATTCAAAGAGAGAGAGCGAGATCATTGTCATCGGTGGCGATCCAGTGCACGTTAAGTTGGTGGTTTTCTAGTACCTCTATAGGCATAATCTTTATTTTCGAGTTGGCAGTAACGACAAAATTTACATCTTTTTTCCACTATTTAGAGTCGCTCAATTCAACTGACAAAAATAACCGTTTTGATGGACGATCTGACTGTTTCGCATCGCAGACTCTTCCTAACTGCTTAATGAGCGGGGACTACAACGATTTCACTCCTGACCGATAACAGGATTTCTCAGGCGCACTTACATTCTCTCTCACCACGCCTTGTTTACCGTTAATTTACAAGTATACACATTACAGTTTTTATGTGACTTATTTAGTTAAAAACAAATTCTTTCAAATATATATAAGATTAGTCTTTGCTCATTTTGAATAACGGTAAAGTTGTTGGCAAAAACTCCAAGTATTATTCACCGTTAATGGAAACCGATATATTACTGTTGAATAGTTATAGCTAAATATTTAAAAGAAAAATGCCTAAGTTTAATAAAAGAACGCGTTTATTATAGACATTAAATGGAGATAAATAAAGACGGAAAATAGAAATGTAATAATTCGTGAAATAAATAAAATTCAAAATTAATCGACATATTTCGGGGTCACATACTGCTCGCAGTATCTGGGTAAAATTATGAAAGAATGTTTGAAACAGCTCGGGTCAGTTCAAAAAAAAAAAAAAAAAAGGGAAGATGAAAAAGACGCAGAAAAAAGGATTCGGATAAAAATAAAAATTAACGTTAATTTCTCACTGGCGTTGTTATAAATACATTTTATGTTAGCAAATAGCACGATCTAGATCGTGTAATCGCACGTTGCTGGGAGCGCGTAACCGTTTAAAGTGTCCAATGCGTGTATTTGACTCTTGTGAATCATTTGACCTTAATTTAAGAGGGTCGAACAAAATTACCTGATTCGACGTAATAAACTTACGCGCGCTATTTAAAAAAAAAAAAAAAGAAAGAAAAAAAAAGTGTTCGCAATTCGTTAAAATTAAACACAATTTTGTTGCTTGAATAATCACTCTTATGTTACTTTTTGGTCAAGCATCATTTTCGATGTTTATCAATTGAATTTTTCATACTTTTTCGTATTATTTTTTTACTAATTATCGATGGCATGTTATAGTCAAGGCCAGTAAGGAAACTGTAAGCAGGAAGAATTCATTTTCCTTCTAAAACCGTATAGAAATTTAACACTATATTAAAAAATTGCGTATATCTATGCGCTGTTAAAGGAATAGTTTCCAGGTTGCGTTTTGAATAATTAGAACACGGTGAAAATGGCTCATAAGCACTACTTATTTCATTGCAATGTTCGTTTTTTTGCTTCCTCGCCATTAAGCAGTCAAAAATTGATAAATATTATAGTATACGAGTGTGGCGCTATCTTTACAAAATATGTAGTAATTAAATTTCCATATATTTTATACTATTGAAACCAGATCGTGATCAAGTTCATAATGGTGCATAGTTTAAAGCAAAAATCTGGCTATATTTTTCTTTCGAATATTTCCTAATGTAACTATTATTCGAATGCTCCTATATCGGTTCCGAACGTTCCTCATTCTACTTTTACTAACTGGCAAATCTTTATTATGTGTCTTTTATTCTCTTCTCGCGTTCTCCTTTAAGTATTTTCGCCCTTGAGTTTTTTTTATCCTCCACATCTCATCGTGTAAGCGTCTGATTTCACTTCTCCTTCTTTCCCTAGTTTGTTAGGCTACTATTCATTTTGACAACTTTTCCTTCAAAAAAAAATTGGGTGTGGCTGTGCTGAGGCACAGGACCGTTGATTTAACGTGAAACATCTATACCGATTTAAGTATTAACGATTGAATTGAAAGCAAATCTGACTTCGTTCTAAAAATTTTAATATAACACAAGCACGCATTCAGCAGTTTTTATTTATTAATAATCAATAACGATTTTATTTAACATTGGTCCATAATACGAAAAATAACATATATAAGGCATAACTTCAACATTAATATACCTAGTAAACGTATGGTATTACTCTGAAATAATATATTATTTTTTATTGAATAATTATTTTTTACATTTTAGAGTATTTTTATTAAATTGTTATAGTTAATCGTGAAATCGGAATGTACGTTTTAAAAAAATCTTTTTTTTTTATTTTTTCTCTTCTTATTCGCAACATTTGTAATTATGTTTTGACTATTACGTTTCTGGTTTAGGATACTATTTGTTTCATAAATATCTATTTCGAATAGCTTCAAGTTAAAATTCAGTTTGTTTCTCATAATTACATTCAAATCATAAAGATTAAAAAACAAAAGTTTTTCTATGTACATCGCAGTGAAAATTTGTGTAATGCTAGGAAATATGATTTTCTCATAATTTCGTAACGTGTAAAATATATGTATAAAATTCAATTAAAAAATAGAGTAAAATTAGAATTTTATTTATAGGATGAAGTTTGAACCAACGCCCTTATACACATTGTATTGAACTTACAACAACTACACATTTGTCTGCTGGAACTTATTTTTATTTATGTCATTTTACAACAAAACAGAACGGTGAGATCGTGTTTCATTGCCAGTTCATCCATCTCGGATTACTTATAGCGCGTTCATTATTGTTTCATGATCAATCTTATTTAAATTCTTCAAAATTATTTAAATTAAGGATTTATTGAATATCTGTTTGATGATTATACGAAACTGGTTAAAAATTTTCTACTTTCTAGCGATACAGAGTTAATTATAGATCACTAACGATGATTTCCTAAGAATTTTTCGATTTAAGCTGTTTTGGTAACGGCATTCTAAACGTTATAATGAACACTGACTTTTTTCATTCATTATCCCAAGTACAGTCCATGTTTCTTATATTTTTATTATATTTTTTTTCATTTTTTTTTTTCTTTTTTAGAATGGTCGATGAAATAATCTAAACAGATTTCTTTTAATTACATTATAACGACCATGTCAAAACATTAATTGTTGATAATGAATTGTTTTGTTCGTCCTAGTGGAATTTTTTAACTTCTTCCTTCGGTAGCGTTATATATGTTATCTTAAAGTACTCGTAAATTAATTAATTGCACTGAAAAATTTCAGTACAAGAAAATTCTATTCAGTTATCTTTTCTTAGTGAAATTACTGCGTAGAAGTATTTGCATTCACTACATCAAACGAAAGGTTATTTCTGTATTTAAAGTTGTTTAATAACTTATCAACATTTAAGTTAGTATGATAAAAACGTTGCAACGAGCTGGAACACGAATAATGATTATATAATTTAATAGTATTAATATGTGTGTGTGTGTGTGTATGTATTTTTAATTATTAATATAATATTTGCTATAAACGAAGACTAACTCTACTATACAAATTTCGTATCTCTGTGTAATAAATTTGTTGTTTAATATTTTATCGTTTTTAACACGTAATTAACATTGACTTTTATAATAATTTTATAAATTACCCTACTTATATTGTTAAATGCTATAGGTTAGCTATAGTTATTATTATTATATTTTTATCATAGTAATAATAATATTTAAACCGAAATGTTCATCATATTTAATAAATTGGTTGTTACTTAAAGCTCATACACTAGCAAAACCATAATACTAAAAACATGCTAATTACTTAACAGATCCTCCGGATTAGTTGACGACTTCTTGTCCGCCGGTTATTTTTCCAGGCCTATTTCTGATTACTTCTGGCTTATACCCGAAGTCGATAGAAGTCGCACACTGTTTTCGGAAACCGCACGCGGTATACATGTAAGCTCGCTGACGGTGTTTGTTGTTCTGAGTCGATTCATAAGTGACACGGTGCTGATAGCTAAGCTTTGTTATCGTATGAAAACTCTACGTAAAACTGCTTCCAATAAGAAAATACTGAGCTCTTAAGCGGTTGAGACGACTACCTTAACTCTGAATTAGCTGTTAAGCGCAGTTTCATTTCCGCAAATTAGTTACTATCCTATTAGATCGGGAAAATTAGTAACCGAAACCAATTTTCATAGCCGAATTTCTCGCTTTCAATGAGATTTAACGAAACTAACAAACACTATCTTTCGATTTTATTTTTATTTTTTCAACTGTCATGAAATCAATGTAAACTTTTATTCTAGCGTTCAAAATATTTCGCTTTAAATCATTGCTGCGAGGTAAGATGTACAATATTATTGTAACGTACGCTCTCACTCTGAAATTAATTATTTGTTTTTTTTTTTCAATCCTACTAATTTAGTTAAACAAATATTATGTGCTACGGATTTCCGCATAAGAAATAATATTTAGTGCGGAGGCCTTTGGAATCAATAACAGCCTGCAGGTGACGGGACATCTATTCTACCAGCTGTGCCGTGATTTCTCGCAAAACTTCATTCTATTCAGCCTGGAGTGCGTGCTAAAAGGTGAGCGCAATCGAAATTTTATGTTCATGAACTTTCAGCCCAACAAAATACAACAAATTTTCAATTGGATTCAAGTCTGCAGATTGCAGTGGGGTATGCGTTTTCTTAACTCATTAGCTCCTACTTATGTTCCCAACTTCCAAGAATCCTGTCACATCCCGGCTTCCTCCACCTTTTCACATTTCCTACTCTTTCTTTTTACTTATACTGAACTGGAACCAACCTTACACAATCTTCTAATTCTTCTCCTAATATAGATGGAATCCCCTTTTCCGTTGTCAAAAGTCTGTCCGACCCTGTTCTCCAATTCCCTTTAAATATAGTCAATTCGTTTTCTCCAATCTGGTTCTACTTGATCTGCTTCGAATACTTTCATTGTTATCCCAATCCCGAAACCTAACTCTTCTCACTTCCTCTAATCTATCTTGCTTCCTGTGTCAAAAAACTTCCTGAAAAATCTAATCAACAGACGTCTAGTTTGATAGCTTGAGCACAGTAATCTGTTAGCCAATAATATGTTTGGTTTCCGCCCTGGACGCGGCCCTCCCGATAGTATCCGTACATTTTTGTCAGATGTATATTTATTATTTATCAATAAAAAATTCCTTATCGCGTCTTTCGTCGACGTTACTGCTGCTTTTGATAATGTCCACCTTCGCACCTCATTTGATTTTATGCTCTCTTTTAATATTCCAACCCAAGAGCGTCGCCAGCCGATGAGCCGGAGGAGGGGAGATGAAACAAAGAGGATATGAGTTATAAGAAAAATAAAATTTATAAGTTGCAAAGGCTTAATATTTTATTAAACAAGAATAAAATCTTAATTAAAACATCATTTTCGTGGGTTCCTGGCAAATTGTGCTACTAGTTTATTATAAAAGTCTTTCAAATTGTCCATCATTACGCGCCTATGAATACTCATCATGGCCAGTTGATTAAAAAGTTTCAAGGCTCCAGGAGGGGCAGCTGACCCCCTGCCCCCACTGGCGACACCCAGTTCTAACCTTTTTTTCTTTTCTTGCCATTGGTCTCTTCCAATTGAGAACCATTATTTTTTCTTCTCCTCTCTGTTCCGTTTCAGACTGGTCTTTTGTGGACTGTCGCAGGGCTCTTGCCTTAGTCCAGCTCCTTTCAACATTTATCTCATTAGAACTGCCCCCGTGTTGCTAAAATTCTTCTTCCCTATTTTTCGTCGGCGACATCCTCATTTACTCCACCCATAATAGTTTGTCTACCGATAAATCTCAAAATTCCTTAACAATTTCAGAATGCGCTTTATTAAATATTCATCTTCTATCTCCCCAACTACTGTTGTTTTTATTCTTCTTCCTTTTGATCCTCTCTTAACTAGTCTTTCCTTAAGTAGTGATCCAATCCCCCCTGCTAACTCCTTCCGTTACTTGGGAGTATTTTTCGATAGTTGTCTTTCGTTCCACAAACACATTGACTATATATACATGTCATCACTTAAAAGGCTCAACCTTATTAAGCCCCTTTCGCATACGGATTGGGGAGGTGATCCGTGTATCTTGCCCATATTTTATAAATCTTGTATCCGTTTCATTCTGGATTACTGTTGTTACATTTATGGCAACTGTTCCGGCTCTTTGCTTTCCAAGCTTGTTCGCAATGAAAATACTTGCCTCCGCCTTTGTCTTGGAGTTCCGCAATCTTCTTCTATCCCCGCTATGAAAACTGAAACCCATATTCCTTCGTTTTTATTTAAGTTACCTCTTTCTTATTAAACGTTTGCCTATCTCCTCTTCCTCGCTTATTTCTTCTTACTCCCTCATCTTTCGTAATTGGTCTTTACTCGACTCGTTTCAATTTTTACCATATATCTATACTCAGGAAAAGCTTCGGTATTTTTTCTTCAATTTTTCCTCCTTCCTTCATCCAATTAACTGTTTTTATTCTCATATTTATACAAGTCTAGTAATTTTTCCACATTCCAGTTATTCGGTTTTTAAACTCAATATCATAACAACTGAATACCTGACACAAGAAACTCGCATAGATGAAACCATTAAAGTAGACAGCATAAACTTCAACGTGACCCAGTTTTTAAATACTTGGACTCCTAAATCGCCACAAAATCTGGTATAGAATATGATGCAAATTTGTCTATTCAAATAGCACGGATGAAATGGACGCAACTAACCGAAATATTAAGTAGCAAATACCATCCCATCCCAAAGGAAGAATTCATAAAACATTTATCAGACTTGCAATGTTATACAGATCCGAGTACTGAGCAATGAATTTATGTAACTGAAATGAAAATGTTGCCCTGGTCTCTGGAGTACATACTCCTCGACCAAATCAAAAGCGAAGATAGAAGGAAGTGTCTAGGAGTTACATGTATACATTTGAAAATACAGGAATTGCGACTCTGGTGATAAGGCCGCATTATGAACAGATGACATGAAGATGCTGATGAAATATTACCCTGAAGGAAAACAGCCATATGATAAACAATGTTGCAGACCGCAAGAAATATAAAACAATGTGCCAACAAGCGAGCCCCGCGCCCATGAGAAAACACTAAAAAGGAAAAAGTATAGTCTTTTTTAAAATCATTTTTTAAACTAATTTTTTTTTTTTTTTATTAATGTGTACTTTTATATTAGAACAATTAGCATATGAAATCATTTGAATATACTAGACTAAAAACCTTTACTTCAGTAGCTGTTTCACCAATCAACCTACTGATTTATATTATTACATGCAGTTGTTGAAATGGCTCAGCTTCTATATGGCTTACCTGGCAATGATGCAGCATTGGATTTTCATGGCCCTCAGAATTTTTATGAAAATTCTGAGATCTTTGACAATAAACTTGTTCCACTGCGAATACTCCATTGTTAACATAATATGACGCATCACCAGTGGTGTAGCGTCAATGGTCGCGATGTGCGCCGCTTCCACTAACAAATTAGTATGAAATTGTTTTTTAGTTTTACGAAAAGAATACTAGCCCCAGAAAGAAAATGAAGTAACTTGTTGAATTTAAGTGCCAAAATTTAAAATTACTAGAAACAAAGAAGCGCTAAATGAAAAAGCATCTACAGGAGCGAGTGACATAAATAACCACACGCTTACTACGAGTATTTCACATTACTACATTACTACTGCCTGGAGTTGTCTCCGAACGATCTGCTGCGAATCGATTATAGAAAAAGGTTGCGCACGCATATTCAACTTTGAAGCGTCAGGTTGTGTCACTTCAAGATCACATCATTTACGCGAATTTTTATCTGTACGATTCCTAAGTAATATGTATTGAGAGTGAAGAAAAAAGCGCGCGCATGTTCAGTCTGGAAGCGCTGAGTCAAATTGCTTCACGGTTACATACACCCATCAACAGCGCGATTTTTATGCATGTCAGTGTGTGTGAGTACAAACATAGGGTAGTGCGGTATTTGCAGCACATTTTCTTTGGATCGATTTTTACATGCTGTTGTTTACTAACAACGGAATTAGAAGCGATGATCGGTCGTACTTTTCAGTCTGCAGTAGAAGCTACACTGGCTCGTTTATCTTATTCCCACCACAAATACTAATGTTTCAGTCTGTTAAAATGCTAACAATTTTGAAATTGGGGCTACATGCAATAAACTTCCACTGATTAGTTTTAGTTCATTAAGTTTTCAAGAAAAAATTAATATTACTCAAAATGATGAACCAACATCTAAGAAAATTCGAATATAAAATCAATAGGCATGTAAAATATTCTCTTCCATAATTTATCGAACTTCTCTATGTGTGTAAAATATTTAACCGCCATTTTCAAACAAATTTATGCGCAACAATGCCATGGTTATACAGTTGTGGGAATATAAAAAATTCTTCTGTTAGACTTTCCTTTTATTTAAGCCAGAAAAAAATATGTATGGAATGCAAATGGCTTTGACTTAAATCAGTTTTTAGGGAAGACAGAAAGCTATCATGAAAAAAGATATTTTTAAAAATTATTGATGTTACGCAAAAATATATGTCTAATAATAGATTTAATGATGTAACAAAATTTAAATTTTTAAATCTTTTAAATGCAAACAATTTTAAATTTCCAGTAATATTTTCTGAAGAAGACTTTTTAAATTTAAAATAGCATTATGGAAATTTTTTCAATCTTGCAAGCTTGAAAAGTGTACTTTCAAGATCCTAACATACATAAAGGCACTGCGGTGTGTCTTATACTTGACCGCTTCAGATCTAACAGATGTTTTTCCAGTAGTGTACAAGCTTTCTCATTTAATAACCACAATTCCGGCAACCACTTCGTCTGCAAAAAGATCGTTCTCAGCAGTGAAACGAAATAAATACTTTTGACTGGAATTTCTGTATCTGACTGCAGTTAGATTTTGCAATAGAAACAACTATTCCATATATCCATTTCAGTATTAGGGCTAATTTTGTATTTTGTTATCAACAGAATTAATTTTCTCCTAAACAGAAACATCAGTTTTTATTTATAATAAATCGTTAAGTAGATGCTTTTCTACAGAGTGAAGGTTATATTTTCAGATTTTTTAGTTTATTTTGATCCGCCATTTAGAACATCACTTTCCCGCTACATCTAGGTAGTATTAAACAAGACAGCTAGCATTTTTAAGATATTTGTTGACGGCTACGGTCAAAGCGTCATCGGTATATACCAGAATTGTTGAATACAATGTTGCTGGAACGTTATAGTGTAAACTGAGTACAAAATTTGGCCGTGAATGCTGCCTTGTGATGTACAGGTCGTTACGAAAACTATTTGGGGGAATCAGATTTATGCTGTGTACCTTTAAGTTTATGTAATAAACCCGGGTGCCAGAGTTTATCAAAGACCTGGCTAACGCCTAGGCACGTCGCTATTTTCAAAGTGGTTCGTTTTATTTAAAGGCATATATACATATTAATGAGAATATATCAAAACAAAACTGACCAAGAAATTTCAACAATAATACATTGAATCTTAACTTATTGAAAGAAAATTTTATCACACCTACGCTTAATTTCATTTTTAATACGAACAAAATTCGGACACTTGCTTTTATGGAATATAGTTTAGTAATATTTAAATAAAATATTCTAAAACATTACACTTTTGTAAAGTTTATTTTTTTTTAAATGTTACGTAAACAGCAAACATTTTCAAATTTTGTAATAAAACAAAAATTCAAAATAACCAAGATCGATTAGTGTAATAGCCTACAATATAGACAGTAGAAAAAATATATAAAGTTCCAGTTTTAAAATATTTTTTTGTATCTCAAATTATAATCTTTCAGTTCTGGAAAATAGTTCATACTTACCAGTGTAATGAAATCGAATACTATCTAGTTATAAGAATAATTATGTATTATTTAAATAATGGAACAGTAGGTTCATTTTTTTTAATATAAGAACTTGTAATCTACTTTTTAAATACTCAGCTATATTCTCGGGATGATTTTGACTAGTGTCTAGCCCCCAAAACTCCTCATAGATGTTATTAGTATTTTGCTTCGTATTTGTTTACATTTTGCACTTGGTGAAAAAAGTTCAACACAATTATAAGTGAAAGAGTGAATTATTTGAATTAGGTAGAATTTTTAAATTTCTCTTCAAATAAATAAATAAAGGAAAGTGTTTTCAACCATGGGCGCCGCCAGCGGGGAGCAGAGGGGGTAGCCCTCCCCCCTGAATCTTTAAACTTTTTAATCAACTGGCCATGATGAGTATTCATAGGCGCGTGATCATGGACAATTTGCCAGAAACCCACGAAAATTGTTTTAATTATGATTTTATTCTTGTTTAATAAAATATTAAGCCTTTACAACTTATAAATTTTATTTTTCCTATAACTCATATCCTCTTTCTATCATCTTGACCCCCCCACCCCCCGCCGGCTCATCTGCTGACGCCGCCCTTGGTTTCAACTCATTTTAATCATATTAACAAAATAATAAATATGAAAAGCGAAATACTAAAAATAACTCAAAAAATAGAAATTTGGTTATATATATCACTACAGAATACAGAAAAGGTAATGAATTATATCTAAATTATAAATGAAATTAAAATTAACTCATATCACAAATCGTAATAATATATAGAAATTTGGAAAAATGTGATGCACATTTTTATGAGATCAATATTAAATTTATCTTCACCTTGCTATTCTAAAACCGTTCTGAGCAACTTATACGCTTCATTTCTTCGATTAAAATTTTTTACTTTTGTTAAGTTCTGTTTTGCCACGTGCAATATAAACGAGATTTCGACTTTCCCATGCACCATCCAGAATATATAACTTATCCGCCATATTACTCATAAACACATTCGCTGATATTATACCAACTTTACACTTAACGTTTTCGTAAAAAAAAATTTAAAATTGCCTCGTCTTTACGATTAGTGAAAGCACATGGTAAACCCTGACGAAGCTCATCCAGAACAATTATTGAATATAATTTGATATTGTAGCCAACTCCATGTGTACCATCAACTGCGATTACATCTTCCCAAAACTTTTTCAATAACTCTGCCTGACATTCATTCATCATAATCAAAACAGTCATTTTCTTTCAAAAATTTGTGTTTGTCATCATATTTACCTTGATTTTTATAAAGTAAAACAGTTTTATCTTTAGCCGTTTGCAGATCTTTGATTTTTGAGTTTACACTAACTGCATCATTCTGATTTTGTTTATAAAAAACGCCAACATTGTATTCAGCAGCGATATTATGTATATAATTTTTTATACGAAGATAGATTCGTTTTATATTCTCACCATTTAAAATAAGTGAATCCCTCACTTCTTTCAAAATTGCTTTCGGTGGAATTTGAATCGATAATTTGGCTGCAATTTCTTCCTTTTTTGTTCGAGAAAGACTTATATAACGCAGTTCATTTTCACGTCCTATGTGAGGTGCTGTATATTTCACAACGATATCATTCCTATTTTTTAAAGTCACTTTAATAAATGCAGGACAATGAGTATTCGTTTTTGTTTTATCCCCGGTGTTTTAAGAACGTTTGCCGGTGCTTTCAGAAACGAATTCGCCGTTGAGACAACACATATCTTTCAAAATTACCTGTTCTTCCGCATTCTAAAACGAAACTACAATTTGTTTCATTTTCCATTTTTTTTCCATTGCTCCCAATGTTGCTTGGAACAGAAATTCGATGTTCCTGTTTCTAGAAGAAGAGCGTGACAATAAAACGTAATGATCATTGATCTCTTATATTTTGAATTTCAGTTTACAATAAGCACAAGTGTTTTAGTTTGTTGTATTTTGGAGTTTCACCTTATAACGACTGGTGAATATTTAATAAATGTCTTTTGAAATTGGATATTTTTACGAAACTTTGGCCACATATTTCGCATAGAATAGTCATTCTGAAAAAAAGCAAAAAAAAGAGATGTACATTTTTTATTTTTTTACAAACACAGACTACATGAGCTATATTACTGCTTAATCATAATCGTAATGAATGAACCTACTTTGAGAATTCGAATTTCATATAGAAGTATTATAAATATTCAACTTCAATTTTAATATTGAATTTTTAGCAAAGTAGAAAAATGTAAACAAACACGAAACAAAAACATTGATAACATATGTAAGGACCGAGGAGTTTCAGGGACTAGACCCTATATAGTATGATTTTGTTCATCGACTCACAATTTACCCGAATATTCGTCCACATATGAGAGCATATATGTTTGTCTGATATGTAAATTTGCCATTTGGCGAAACATTATCATAATTAAATCTAATTGATATTTTTTTTATTAAATAAGTAATCTGTTTTTTTAAAAGTACGCAGTAAATAAACTGTTTAATATAAATTAAATTTTAAAATCTTTTTGTAGACATCGCCGGTTTTTTTGACATATGAAATTTTTCTATTTTCCATTAATGTGTGTAAATAGCTTTATATAAATTAACCGGACTTCATGCTGCATTCGAAAATCCAATTATAATTTATTCAAAAGTATATTTTATAATGTTGCGGTAAATATAAAATTTTCAATGAGTGTGCAGTGAAATTACTCAATTTTTATGTATATAAATTTAACGTGATTTTAAAATGTTGCGTTTGGTTGTATTGAGAGTTAACTGTCGTATTAAGAAGCTTCTAAATACTTCTAATATTAAAAGGGTAATGTACAGTAACATATATTATTTTTATTCGGCGAAACGTTCAATTTAATAATTTTATAAAATACTTTTTTCCACGGTAATTAAATTTTACATTATTTTAGAGGGTGTACATTATGTGACCTTTAGCTACCACATATGTAGGATCTACATCAGTTCAATGTTGTATACATTTATATGCTACGATATCAGTGGTATATATATATAATTAAGTTATTTGTGATACTATGAAAATGGTATTGATAATATTAGTCGAATTATTTTAATGTTAAATGAATTAAAATGTAAGAATTAAACTCGTATTCATTTTATCAATTGGAAAAATGTGAAAAAAAATATGCAAATAAAGTTTGTTTCGGTTAATGAAAACATCTATTATTAGAGCACTTAATTGCCGGTGTCTTAAGGTGACCTAAAATAAAATATAAAAAATCCCATAGATTGAATTAATAATTGCGAATTTTAAATTTTAGTGCAATCATGTCTATTGAAACATTTAATTATAGGTTTTATTTATTTATGTATACTTTTTTTACAAATTTAGTTAATGTTGGTTTCGGTAAGTTAATTTTTGTCTTATAATTCTGCATTGTTTATGAGTATCAGGTTTCATCTGTAATTTTACTTATCAAAATAAAAGCGTAAACTAATTTAATCAAACCGAGCATTTCTGCAAGTTAAATGCGTGCAATTATTAGTATTGACTCTTGACTAAAAATCAGTCAGTAATAAATTACAGTCTAATATTCAGTGTACAATTTTTAATGTATTGAATGTTTATATATATTAAAGCAGATAACTATAAGAAATTTAGCATCTTTACCAAAGAATACGGGATTCACAGACAATGAACACATCAGAAATATCGGGATATCAGCGCATATTGATTCGGGTAAAACGACACTTACTGAAAGAATACTTTTTTATACGGGACGAATACAAGAAATGCATGAGGTAATTTTGTTAAAATAACTTCGTGTGAGACTGTTTCATTCATTACGGGAAAAAAAAAACAAAAAAAAAGCAACGGATATAATATAAATTTAAACGAATCGATTTCTGTGTTTCATTATTTTAGGTTAAAGGTAAAGATAATGTTGGAGCTGTTATGGATTCAATGGAATTAGAACGTCAACGCGGCATCACCATACAATCGGCTGCCACTTATACCATCTGGAAGGATCATAATATTAATATAATTGATACTCCAGGTAATTATTTCATTTTTGATGTACTTCAAAAGGCTGCGGTTACATTGAATCAGAATTTGTACGAAAAATTGGTCGTACGAATTCTTACGACTTGGTCTGAAAAGAACAAACGTGTACAGAGTTACACGCGTGATTACATTGCTTGCATTTTTTTGGTACGAATTTTTACGAAATCGTACGAATTCGTACGACCAGTTTCATAAGACCAATATATTTTGTTTTTTTATCAGAATTCGTACGAAGTTTATATTACAGTATTCGTTTGCAGCTTTTTTATTTTTGTTTATTCTGCAATATGCTAAATCACTTTGAACTTTTTTAGGCCATGTCGACTTCACAGTGGAAGTAGAACGCGCCTTAAGAGTTCTAGATGGAGCAGTATTAGTGTTGTGCGCGGTAGGTGGCGTTCAAACTCAAACTTTAACAGTTGACAGACAAATGAAAAGGTATAATGTTCCTTGCTTAGCATTTATTAACAAACTGGACAGATCTGGAGCTAATCCAAATAGGGTTCTTCAGCAAATTAAGTAAATATATGTATATATTATTATTTTTTTTTTTTTGCTTTAAAGATAATAAAGATATATAATACAAATTTTTCTTGAACATAAATTTTAAATAAAAAAAAGTAAACTCCTATCTAATTAGTGAATTAAACTGTTTCTGAATAGCTTTCTTTAGTTAAATAATCAGAGTAAAAATTATTAATCTTTTTGCGTGCTCATTTTTTTTTCTATTACTTAGATTTTTTAAAAAGAAAAAATTATTTTTTGTTATTATGGTTAATTGCCAGTGTTTTTTCTGTTTTCTCTTTGTTATTAGCTTTTAAAAAGTCTGATTTTTTTTTCTCTTATGACGTTTCATCGGTATGTTAAAAAATATTTTAATCATGTCATTTTCATTTTTCTAAAGCTGTTTTTTTTTTTTTTTTTTAGTGCTTCAGTTAGTGTACTACCAAACGAAAAACAAAAATTAAATATTGTTTCTGTATCTTAATCGCGGTTCTAATGTAATGATATTTCAGAATTCATGTAATTTTTTATAAAATTTATGCTAGTAAAATTGATTTATTTATTTTTAATTACATAAACAAAAACATTTTATAAATTATAATTTATGTTTATATTTAGCATTTTTGTAATTTTATTTATGTAATTAAAATTTAGCACCTATTATTATTTCCAACATGAAAAAACGGATTTAATTATCGTTACCTTATTTTTTAATTATATTAATATTTATATTGTAGTTCGTATCAGTGTTCAGAGTTTGTCAGCTTTTGTTACTCTAGTAACGACCCGAGAATGTCTTAGGTTATTTATCACTTTATTTACGAGTACTTTTGATTTAATCCTAGTGCTCCGCAATATATACATACATTTTATAATATGATTATAGATATATTGTTTTATTACCAAGGCTCGGAAGTTGTAGAAAATGCTTGCTTTTTTTTAGGGACATCTTGAAGGGATGTAGACTAGCTACAAATCGATGTTGTAGCATCCCGGATCTAAATACCAAATTTTATTTTGCTTTTTTTTGCATTTATAGTGCTTTTTCCAGTTTCTTTTTCTGGTATTTTTATTCATTTTTTAGCAATATTATGTTTTTTTTTTTTTTTATCGAAGTTCAGAAAATTGGTTTGTTTTAATTGATTTTTTTAAATATTTTGCTAATTTTTTTTTTTTTTTTTTTTGGTTTATTAAACTTTAACAAAAGACAACATATCCTTATCGATTTCCAGATACTTTTCAATATAAAAAGTGGTTTTTGTGTTGTTAGACTTACAGATAAATATGAAAAAGTTTAGAATCTTTCCAAGAATTGATTTAGTGTTTTTTTCTACACATAAGATAGAATGGCTGTAAATGTGTGGTTGAATGTGTACGATAGATTCATAAGTAGTCTAGTGAAAAAAAAGATACTTCGTTTTAACACATAAAATCTACTGCATGTAAGAAAGAATTGTAAAACATCAAACCAATACCTATATTTTATATATTGTACACATGTGTCCGTATGTGATACAGATTAGGTATTTGCGGCGCTATCATTCGATGATGCTCGAGTAAAAATCATTATTCGGTTAAAATCATTTCACTTTAATCTCAGGCATCATCCTACTATTTTGTTGTCGTTGGCTGAAACCGCATCATAGACGTTTGCTCGGCTAAAATTCCGTGCGTGGTTGAACTTTGGTGGATGTCGATGTTCAGGCTGTGTAGGTTTCTGTGAGTTAGTAACTAGCGGCAATGTCAGCATATGTCGGTGTTGTGTTATAAAATGCCAGCAGCCGGTGTAGCCGGGATGATGTTAATTTTTGCTAGAATATTGGACGATCTTCACAAGGCTTTGTTTTATTTATACGTTGTTGCATCGTTTTACAGCTAGTTGGATAGCGTTAGAGCAATTTTGATTGTTTTCCCGTATTTCGAAATTAATGAATTATATTTAAAATGCCAAAAATTAAATGCGATAAAGCAACCTTGTTGCGAAAATATATTGACAAATTCGAATCAAATGTATTTTCGATTGATAATTCGGTTTTATTTTGTAATATTTGTGAGTGTAAAGAAAGTAGTGAAAAACTTTACATTCTGCAGCACATTAACTGGGGGAAACAACTCATTTTGCTATTTCTTTAAAATTTTACAGCTTTTTAATACTTTAAATTTTATAAACTTTTTTGCGTTTTTAGGTTTTTTTGGGATTTTTTATGACTTTTTTTCTATGATTTTTTAGGGCTACATCTTCCGAGCCCTGTTTATTACTAATTCGGTTTTTGTTACAAAGTGTTGCCATTCCATAGAGACCGCTACTATTTTAAATGAAAGGTTTATTTCTTCCTTGTTCTTAGTTCAGTGTTCAGTTAACTAATAAATCCATTCAATTTTAACTGTCAATAATAAAAATCGTTTTTTAACTGAAATATTAAATTTTACGGTAATATACGTACGCGTATATGTGTAGACATATCGATGGGATTTTCGAATAATTTAATAATTGATTCGCTTTAAGTATAAAAAAATTATAAATAATATTTTAAAAGGTATATTTTTACTTAAGATTTAAATGGAAAAGAAATGAAAGAAATGTATAAAACTAAATTATGTTATAAGAAAAAAATAAAAGTGTTGTTTGAAATGTTTTCATACTGCTTTTAATTAATGTGCTCACTTGCAATTTTCATTCCTTTTACCGAGCATCATCGATTGTGTAATATTTATCTTTAACCATATTTTACTGTGGCAGTAGATTTCATTCCTTTGCAGATAGATCGAAAGAGGTGTTATGTTTAACGATAGATTAATCAACGCAGGACCTTAATAACGTAGCGTAAAAAAGAGCAAGAGAAAACTTAGAAGGAAATATACAAAAATGCATTGAGAATAGAGAATGATCCAGAGTAATAAGAGATGAATTAAGAGCTTTTATTGGCAGTTATAATAGCGGAGGATGAAGAAAAACGGCAGAGAAGCAACACTAATAGTGTAGATATTGAAAACAGTAGGACTAAGAGAAGAACCTTTGGATAGAACGCGGAATTTCTTGTAGCGCAGAGAAATATAGAAGAGAGGTAGATAGATTGATTCATCTTGAGATTAATAATAAAAGAAGATAACTAAACTAGAATATTAATTGCTCACATTTTTGCTCTTAGAGTTGTCAGATGCACATTATCAAAAATACAAAAACATTGATAAAGGAGGCTAAGGCGTAATGCTTTTGAATAAAGTACTTATGCACATTGGAAACAAAAAGGCTGAAACAATCAGGAGGGCTGATACCAGGTCGAAAGTCAAATGTTTATATTACTAAGAAAAACAGTTCAAATTTAATAAATTTTGTTACCTAAGAATATTTGTTAAAATTACCAATTGGAAAAATGGTTATATGTAAAAAAAATAATTAAAATTTTCTTTTATTTAACTTGTATAACTGAGGTGTGACGATATTACAATATTTTAGTATAAATTAAAGTATTTTAGTTGGGTGCAAATAAATACTTAGTTACGTGTAAACTTAGGGCAAAAAATAAATTTAATTTTAATACTTGATACAAAAAAAAAAACAGATATAAAGTTAGAATAATTTTATTAGATTTGTATTTATTATAAATAAAATTGCCTTATGAGACCAGACTTGGAGTTGACATCGAGAAAAAAAAATGTATTTAAAAAGTCGAGGAATTTACTTCGAAATTTGTTGCAGTTTGTTGTAAGATGTTCACAATGTTTTTTTTTTCTTCTCCTTTTAAAAAAATCAGTTATATTATTCTACAAACTTTTATATTTTAAAAAGTTTTTAAAATAATCAATTTACCTCTTTTTTCCTTTTTTCACGATTAACTTTTGCTTATATTCACTTTTCTATACACGTGGAAGAAAATAAATTTTATTAAAATATTAATTTCAACGCCAAATCAATTGTATACACATATTTCTATCAAGTAGTCGTATCTAAATTTATATTTGAATAAAACAAATGATGGAACAGTAGTTAACCTTAAAGACATTCCCAATTTGTATAATTTAAGTTGCAAATTGGAGAAATTTTGAAAATTTTAATTAATTGATAAAAAAAAAAAAAGACATTACAAAAATATATCTTAAAATTAATTATTTGCGTCATTTACTTTACCAGATTATGTAAAATAAACTGAAGAAAATTAAATGTAATTTCTATTAAATTTTTTTATAGCACTCAGTAAGCCCGGTATTTAAGCTTTCTGTTACCGAAGAACGTATTATTTCTGATTTTCATTTCACCCAACAGTAATGTATCTAAATTCTCAAATTTAAAAAAAAAAAAAACGGTTTATAAAACATTTTTGACGCTTTGTTAATTAAACACATTTTCAGATTATAATCAATAATTTTATTAAATATTTATTTTCTAATTTCTTTTAACAAATCAGAGGAAATAAAAATTGTAAAAGTTATTTATTGTTTCCGTCTAATTTTTTATAGAGAGAACTATTGCTATGACCGCTTCGAATACAAAAAAATAGATTAAAGAATGTAAATTAATTTTTATATTAGGCGGCTGCCCAAGCGCCCATCTAGACAGAATTTTGATTACGAGTGATTTAGCAAACTCAACAAAAAGTTAAATATCAACTCTAGTGTTACACGTATGTTAACATAAATGAACGAAACTAGCTAAATTTTCCCCCTCTTTCTCCGAGTAGTTTTTAACTACCGCTGCAACTAATTTTTGTGGTTATGTGTTCGGCTTAGATTGCATGTAATACATTTTTTTTTCACTATTATTATTATATTAACCTTAACGATAGAATTAAAATATAATAATTTTATTGTTTAGATAATTATTATTACTATTGTTAAAAAATTATGTAATTTACTGTAATTTTATTTAGGTCAAAACTGAAGCATAACGCTGCATTTATACAGTTACCAATTGGTTTAGAAAATAATGTAAAAGGAATTATTGATCTAGTAGAAAGAAAAGCCTTTTATTTCGATGGAAAATTCGGGTAATATTTCGTGCGTAATGTAATACGTATTTATAAACGAATGAACGATTGGACTGTATTTCTATTAACAAATATGTAACTTTTTAATCATTAACAGAGAAACAGTTCGCATTGAAGAAGTGCCAAAAAATATGGTTGATTTAATCGAAGAAAAACGACAAGAATTGATTGAAGCGCTATCTAATGCAGATGAGCAGATCGGAGAAATGTTCCTTGGTAAAATCAATAACATGTTTTTTATGATTTACATACTTTAAAATATGCAATGTATTTTTAAACTGACTGGAATACCGGTATTTAAGGGTTAATTTAAAATTTTTCCTAGATTTATAATTTTTTCTTTGTTGTATAAATATTTTAATGATTAAATAAGCAAAAAAGTACCGAAGTTCCTTTATTTTTCCAATATCATCGTAATAGATTATTAAAATGTCTTTTACATACTAGGTCATTAAGTTCAAATTATATGTATATATTTGTGTGTGTGTGTGTGTGTATATATATGCATATATATATGTATGCCAATGATTTTTTGGATTTGTTATGTGCAGGATTCCTTAAATAAATTTTTTTTCATAGACTACACCTGGCCTATTAAGTAAAGCAATTGGTATACCAGAGATTAATTTTATTTAACAATTTTACGAGAATACGAGTATATTAAAAATGTATGTAAATATCTATTCATGCTCATAATAAAATAATGAAAGTAAAGTATACATTGAGACTTTCTCGTTAATTCGTCGGTTCTTAATATTCAACATGACTCTTTGATCCCACGCCTTTTATAATTCCTTTCTACAATTTGTCACGTCACATCTGCTTTTACTGCTTCTTCTTCTTATCACCCTTCATCTTTTAATTATTATGGCGCGAACTTATCTCTTTGATAGAACGAGGAATGCAAGATTGCATTTAACCCATAATTGTGTCATCATTGGGGAACCTTTTGTTCAAATTCTACGACTGAAAATTTTCTCTCTAAAAAGCGGACTAACACAAGAGCTACGTATATACTTAAAACTTTGAAAAAGTCTTCGTGGAAGAATTTTACTCTTCTTTGTTTAGAACTAACGTTTATTTCACATATTTGGAAAATGGTTAGAGTCTTTTAAATTCTCGTTTTCCGAATGGCCTTCCAATTTTGATATTTCCGCTGATAGCCTACTAACTAATTCTGTTTCTGTTTACATTTCTAGTTTTTATTAATTGTATTCTATGTCATTTTCCCAAAATTCCCTTCACTTCCTAACTTCTGCTCTACAATATTAACGAATTAAAGTCTGTTCTTTCAAAATCTTCCAGTCCCACTCCAAGTCTCGATGATGTCCTTTTTCTTGTTTTTAAAAGCTTGTCTGAACACAATCCCTTTAGTATTCTCGCATCTTTTTACTTTTTTTCGAAGAATACGTTAAACCTCGTAAGGACAGAGTTCTACCTCTGCGCAATAACTATTTTGCTACATGATGTGATATTTACTGAAATCATTTCTTATTAACTTATTATGTTAGTATTTTGCGACTTAATTTCCCGTTCTTACGCAAATATTTTTGCTTCAGTAAGGTTATAACTTAAAAATCATACAACGAGTATATAGCTAATAACACTGAGCAACGTCTGTGATTGCATCACGCTGCAAAATAAAACATGGGAACACTTTGGATAAGTTTTTCTTCAACATTACTTGACATTTGTTTAATTTGCCTGCGCTGTGTTATTTAATAATGGTATTTCTTGAAAATATCTTCAGAAATCTTTAACAAAGTTTATTAAACTTTCATTTTTGCATGTATTTTTTTTTTTCTTTCCGGCAGTTATTATTCTTCTGAATCTATGAGTTATGAACCGTTAGGTCCAAGTTTCAAATTTTTTAAATTTCCTAACTCTTCTTTAAAAATTTCGAAAGGCTGGTTTTTAAGTGTCGTTCTAATTTTATCGCCTCTAATGAATGGTTGCACATATGACACATTAGATTTTTGCTTTTCTGTGTATTCCATATTTAATGTGAAACCAAATTTTTATTTTTGTTTTCTCTTTGGTACTATTATCTACAAGTCATTATGCTGTATTTAAAAATCAGTCGAATTATAATACTTTTAAGAAACAAATCTGCAATATTTTCTAGTTCGACGATCTCGCTTTATTTATTATATTACGACCGATATTGCATAAATCAAGATTCTAAAATCTATATCACTTGATAACTTACTGGACATACAAAAATTCCTTTTGAACAGTGTAATCACTTAAAATCTCGATATATTTTATAAAAAAATTGCTGTAATCGTAGCAACAAAATTTCTTATTGTAAAATAATTAGGAAATTTTACTTACCCCCCGACTATTGACAAATTTACGTGATTTATTAAAAATCTGCGTCTACCATCAGAAGTTGCTAATTTTACATTAAGGATAACATGTGGTTTTGTAATAGCGGTTTTGATAATCCTGAAGTTTATCGAATTTTTGTAAACGAAAATATAATTCGGGGAAAAATAAATATCTATTTATAGAGACTGTAATGGGAGCTCAAGAAATATGATCTATAATTATGAAGGCATAAATAACCGAAAAGAATGGAAAAATATTATTCCTTAATATGAAGATAATTACGATGTTGGTGTAGCAGCATGTACATATACATATATTCCTTTTAGTGTTAGTTATAAGTCATGTATCTTTGCTGATGAATGTTACATAACTAAATTTCTTAGAAAACTGTTAAATGTTTTAATGAGAAACTAGGTATAAAGAAACAATCATAAACATCAGATATCTTTAAAAAAATATATTGGTGACTTAGTGGTCTGGCAGACTGCCCATAGACAAGGATTACTAATTTTTAATGTTGATTAACCGCGAACAGTATATTATTGAAAAGGATGAAACAAAAAATGTATTGTCGCTTTTTTTTCCCATGTGCAATGAAAAGAAGAGTTCTACGTTCCTAAATTTTCTTCCTTTTGTCTTTTTTCCGTGACTCGGTTGTAAATTAACAGAAAAAATAACTACCATTAAAATATAGAGACTATTTTTCATCTCAGGTGCAATAAAAAATATGTTGACATGTAATTTTTTTTGTTCTTCTTTTTAAACAACAATGTGTAATATTTTCACATCCAAATTTAAATGCAACTATGTATAACCAGTATCTGGTAGAGATAAGTATTATTTAATTTAAAAACTTCTAATTTTGAAAATACCTAATTTTTCATGTATTCCAGTAAAACTGTCCACATAGTGAACTATACTATAATAGTGAATATGGAATTTAGGTGAATTTCTAATTATAAATCTGGGAACCTTGTAATTTAAATTAACAAGTTAATGTATGCGTGTGTGTTGGAGTTATATATATATATATATATATATATATATACATAAAATCACTAACAAGAATTTACATTTAAATTCTATACTCATTCATGCTGCCAAATCGACTTTGTTCCTAAAATTTATAACAAAGGGAAATTATGTTACCCTTGTGAAAATTAAATTGGTTATCGAAATCAACCTCTCCCGGTCTTCTTAAAGTGCAAGGTAGCCAAAAAACTCGCCGATTTAAAAATTCTAGGATTATTTAAATTATGAGGTGCTTAGATTTAATTATTTTGTAATACAAGCACTAAAAACATTAAGAGGCCCAAATTATAACCTTAAGGAACTTTTAACGTGAATAGAAATTTCCATGAGAACCGTTTGATGTAAATAACAGTTTTTAAGAAGAATAGACAGCAACCAACTCGTCTGTTAAAACTTTTAATTATTACTTTCGATAATTCTGTTGCTATTTAAATGTAAATAACTTATTTTAGAAGAAAAAATTCCATCAGTAAGTGAAATAAAAGCTGCTATACGACGAACATGTTTGAAAAAACAATTTACACCAGTACTAATGGGCACAGCCTTAAAGAATAAAGGTGTTCAACCACTACTGGATGCTGTTCTGCAATACTTACCTTGTCCGCATGAAGTGAATAATTATGCTTTATTAAATTCATCCGAAAAAGGGTAATTTTTTTTTTTAAACTAATTGATGTAATTTTTTAAAATTATTTTATTTTTAAATAATTGTTTGTTTCACTCGCCTGCCTTTGTATGCAACAATTTTACATTTTTGTGCTAGAGTTGTATGCTAACAATGAATTAGCGATATATTCATTCCATGATACTGCGTTATAAATATTAATGATGTGTGATATTTTTATCTGATATTATCAACAAGTATGAGATAAAACATGACTTACTGAATATAAAATCTAAATTTATTGTTTTTCGTTTTATGCTATTTAATTAGTTTAAATTTAAATGTTATAATCATCAAACTATTTTTGAAATCGGTAACAATTTTTAAAAAAAAATAAAAACAATTCATCTTTAATTTGAATTCATAATTTACGTACGCCTAATTCGTGTTTTCATACTGTTCTTAAGTATGAAACGTTTGAAACTATCGCAGTGATTAACCATTATAAATAATTTGCAAACAACTGCGTTTAGAAAATGTAATATATTTGTTTCTAAAAATAAAACCCTTAACGTTTCGGTCAGCTTATAGTGACCGTCATCAGAAGCGAACTAAAGCACCAGAACGCAAACTTCGGTCAACAATGGCGACAAAAGTAAAAAAAAAACAAAACGAATCCTATGATACGGAAAACCCAAGCCTAAAAAAAATACCTAAACAAAACAACAAAAACATCATACACAAAGGGGGATACAGGAAAAAAAACCCAATAGATATAAAAACCAAACTAAAAATCAACGGGAAAAATTTAAAAAACAACAACGAACTTAAAAATAAGACTGATATAGAAAAATTAGAAAAACACAAAAAATATAGAGTTGGAAATTCCAAAAGCGGATACAAACGAACAGCAAGTAACTAACTTAAAAATAAAATAGAAAAAAAAAAAAATAGGAACCGATAATCCAAAAAAAAAAAAAAGAGAGAAAAATATAAACGAACGAGTTAAAAAGAGGAAAATAATGGACTTAAAAATAAAATTAACATTAGAAAGAAAAAAAAAGTACCTGAAATAAATAAACACCGCCGGAAACAAAATTCCCCCAAAGGGGGCAAAAATAAAAAACGAAAACATGAAAAATTTACCAGAAAATAACTTGATAATCTACCTGAAATTTATCTGGAAATTGACCAGAACATTCGCTGGGAAGTGCACCAGAAGATAAGTTTACTAGTTCACCAGAAATTCACCTGCAAAAAAATATGAAACAAAGCACAAAAATGGCAAAGCACGGTAGATTCAAACCAACAGAGATCTAAGAAAGGAAAAGAAAACAGGAAGTCAAGAGAACGAAGGAACCAGAAAACTCGCAAGAAAAATCACCAGAGACACTAAAAGCAAAAAAAGGGAACAAAGAAACAACCCACCAAAGACGCAAAGCAATGGAAATCCAAAAGAAAGAGAAAGAAGGAAAAGGAAAAAACAAAAAACAATGTCACCGTAGCTTCGTCAAATGAATCGCAAGTTTCCACGCCGCCAGAATACGTAAACCATACTCCCTGTTAAAATTAGGCCATTTCTCAATCTCAATAGCTTCCCTCGCAAGCATCTTACCGAAAACACTTTCCCTAGCCAAAATAGTAGTTTTATCAAATTCAATCATGTAACTAGTACTCGCCCGATGTTCCGCTAACGCTGATTTATTAACTCGATTGCCCTTTGGGTGTGTGTGTGTGTGTGTGTGTGTTGTTTTGTTTTGTTTATGTATTTTTTTAAGCGTGGGTTTTCCGTGTTATAGGTTTCGTTTTTTTTATTTTTGTCTCTATTGTTGACCGAAGTTTGCGTTCTGGTGCTTTAGTTCGCTTCTGATGATGGTCAGTATAAGCTGACCGAAAGGTTAAGCGTTGTATTTTTGGAAACAAATATATTACATTTTCCAGACGCAGTTGTCCGTAAATTATTTATAATACTGTTCTTAAGTATTTAATGTGTAACAGAAAAAATTATGATGTAAAACATTAATAAATAATTTTTTTGTTTTGGAGTTGGAAAAAAATAAGTTAATTTTAAACAAATTGTATAGCTATTAAAAATATAAATCAGTAATTTATGAAGTTTGCTTATTACAATTAACGATTAAAAATTCTCCCATATTAAAAATACTAATTTATTGTAATGATAGATAATTTTACTCGCAGTTGAATTTAGCTTTAAACTTAAAATTAATTGATCTGTAACAACTAGCTTTTGTTTTCTTTGGGAAGACCGAAAATTAGACAAATTTTTTAAATAGCTCTGTAATTTAGTTTCGTTCAGTTATCGCTGTTTGTGTAATTTTGTTTACATTATAATGTTTGAATTATTAGCGCGAGTTTTGGACAACAAAAATATAGTAAAAAAAAAAATTTGACGTTTAAGTTAAAAAAACATTCAAATTAAAAATGAATAAATTTTGCAGAACTACTTTAATTACAAAAAATTTTGATTTTTTATTACACTGATTTTTACTTAATACACATTGTAATCGAATTCTGTAAATCCTCTAAAAAAGTAAATCCTTATGGTAGGTAATCCTCATTTTTTTCTAATATTTCTTATTTTTTAACGATTTCAAAAAAAAAGAATACATGTGTGTGTATATATATATATGTGTGTTTGTGTGTGTGTGTGTGTCATACCTGAAAATGAAAGCGTTCTATCAATGTATTCTCCCAGTGATAACATATAATTACGAAACATGAATACTAACCAAGAATCTCAAACACAGATTACAAATAGTTCAAAGGTCAGTGGAGGGATGCGTGCTATCAATTACTAAAAAAGACCGAAAAACGATAGAATGGATTCGTGATAAAACAGGAGTAACAAATATAATAGAAAGAATAAATAAAATAAAGTGGCAATGGGCTGGACATACAGCGAGAAGAACAGACTAAAGATGGACAACAAAAATTTTACATTGGTATCCACGAGGAATAAAAAGACCCCGGAAACCACCGCATTGAGGTGGGACTATGAATTTAGACGAAGACTGGGGTCACCTGGACCAGAATTGCCCAAGACCGGCAGAAATGGTGAAGAATAGTGAATGAACAACGGAGCACCTAATCTGAAATTCAATTCAAAAAGAGGGTACACTACGAAATACTAGTTGATCTGCTGACGAATAATAATAATATATATATTTTTTTTTTTTCGTATTTGCTCTCGTGTATATTTGTTTTTTCGCGCATAACTTATACCCACATGGACTGATTTTAACTAAATTCATCTCATTCGAATGTTCCGGTCATCGATGATATCATGTGAGTACCGATGAAAATCGGTGAACATAAGTTGTATGGTCATTAAAAAAGGGGAAAAATGTCTTATTGAATAAGTTTTTAATAATATAACAAATGTGATTGACTTAAAACTTAAAGTATTATCAATATTAATTACCACGGAAATATAGATTCGAATAAAGAAAACGAATTTGAAATCACCATAGTGCTATTTATAAACTCATCACTGACGGAAACATTACGTCTCTTAGCACTGCTTATGACTTTTGAACATGTGAACCGATTTCAATGATATCCCCTTGGTGTTAGAAAATATACCGGTTAATGGTGGTCCTATATGAATACTAATAAGTGTCGGAGATTACTGAGTAATCATTAAAATAAATAGGAATTTCCTTATACTTTCTTTGTTCAATATTACCAGACAAAAATTAGCCAAAAAATTATCATTAGAATATAGGGGAAATATGAACATTTTTTAATTCTAGCTAATAATCGTTATTGGTTAACCAAACTTACTATGTTCGGAAAATGGTAAAAAATTACAGTAGTAAATTGTTATTTCTGTATGTATTTGTTTAATTATCGAATAATTGATAAATTAAACTTGCTTTAGATCGGAAACTCAAAAGGTTTTAATGAATCCGGAGCGATCAGAAGCTAATAAATTTGTAGCTTTAGCGTTTAAACTGGAAGCGGGCCGTTTTGGTCAACTTACTTATCTGCGTTGTTACCAAGGCAAATTAAATAAGTCCAGTTTTATTTTTAACACTAGAACTGGCAAAAGGGTGAGTTGTGTCTTAAATATTACTGATAAAATGATTTTTTCTAAAATAATTTTTATATATATTGTTTATTTTTTAAATTAGATAACCATTAATTTTTATTAAACTATTACGTCCGCTATAATTTAATTTATAGAATTTTTATTGTTTATTTCATAAAATTAATTCGTTATATTTGCAAACTCAAAAGTGGATTTTGTTTCAATCTCATATAATTTAAAAATGACAAGTATTGCAATAACAATAAACTTTTTTTTATAATTAATTTTGCAATAAAATCTTCTTTTTTTCACCACTAACAAAACAAAACTGCAGAATAAAATTTAGTTTACAATTTACTAGAACATACTTATGTGACATGTACAAAATAAATTCTTTATATCATTATTATCTTTCTGAGCACAGAATTTTTCAACCTCCTGGTTTCTTTTGTCTGCTGTAAACCCGTATAATTAGGAAGTGTTAAACTTGTTTTTAGGATTCCACGCATATAATGTACAGAATCCTAATAAGATGGTTCAGAAATAACAAAAGTATCAAAAAAAATCAATCTCACGAACGGTTTGACTTATAAACTTCAAAATTGGATCATAAATTACAGTTAAAATTCTCTTTAAGAAAATCTGTAACTTCAAACTAACCAATTACCCTGGTCAGGGGAAAAAAACGTCAAGGATATATAATATGGAATTTAAAATGACCTCAGAAATCACTTAAAAATTCATCTCATCATCAGATAACCCTTTAAAAGTGAAATTCAAAATATAAAATAAAACGCAGAAGCTCTCTCATAAAATCAAAAAATAACGATTAAAAAATTATACAGACCCCCTTTTGGGCCCAAAAACGGCAAGAAAAAGAATGTTCACGTAAGAAATGGTCCGAGTAAAAAAGTTGAGAAAACCAAAACGTATCTTAAATACACCCTGTCAAGAAAGTATCGGGAATTGTTAAATAAAACGAACAATTTTTAATTTTCATCCAAATTTATTTTGTCACCTTCAAAATAACATCCATTCGAAGCGATGCACATATGCCAACGCTTTTTCCACTCGGCAAAGCACTTCTGATAGGCGGTTTCCGGGATGGCCTTTAGCTCTCGCGTCGCATTCGTCTTGATGTCATCAATCGATTCGAAGCGCATTCCCCGTAGCGGAAATTTGAGTTTTGAGAATAGGAAGAAGTCGCAGGGTGCTAAATCTGGTGAATACGGCGGTTGTTCGATGATATTTACCGAGTGTTTGGCCAAAAACTCATTCACAATTATGGCTTTGTGAGACGGCGCATTATCGTGATGGAGAATCCAAGAATTGTCGACCCACAAATCGTTACGTTTACGACGGATAGCCTCTCTCAAACGTCTCAAAACACTTAAGTAAAACTCTTTGGTGACTGTCTGTCCGGCTGGCACATATTCATAGTGTACCACGCCTCGAATATCGAAGAAAACAATCAACATGATCTTCACTTTCGATCGGCTTTGGCGAGGTTTTTTCGGCTTTGGCGCGCCAATTGGCCGCCATTCGGACGATTGCTGGTTCGTAAGCGTGTCGTACTCGTACACCCATGTCTCGTCACCAGTAATTATCTTTTCCAAGAAGGTAGGATCCAAATTGGCTCGATCCAGCATGTCTGCAGCTACCTGTTCTCGGTACTTTTTTTGAAAGAAATTCAGGTCTTTCGGAACAAGCCGAGCCGCAACGCGTTGCATACCCAATTTTTCGTGCACAATCGTACGTACGCTCTCGTGTGACATGCCCAATCCATGAGCCATCTCTCTCAAGCTCACATGACAATTTTCAGCAACGATTTCCTTGATTTTATCGACGTTATCATCGGTCACACTCGTTGAAGGCCGTCCAGAGCGAGGCATGTCTTCGACCGTCTCCCGACCATCCTTGAACGCTCTGTACCACTCGTAAACCCGCGTTTTTGATAAAGCAGATTCACCAAAAGCCTTCTGTAACATTTTCAGTGTATCGGCACAAGAAATTTCGTTCGAAACACAGAATTTAACACAAGTACGTTGTTCAATATTTTCACTCATTGTAAAACTTCGACAAAACACTTCAAGGTCGACTGATTTTAACAGCTGCTGTAAACACACTGGTTGACAGATCGCGCTAAAAATAGGCATCATAATACAAAACAGTTGTACCAACCTGGAAAAAAAAAATTATCTGCCTAGTTATTACCCGGGAGATTTAAATTGACAATTCCCGATACTTTCTTGACAGGTATATGCATAAAGGACTGCTTTATAGGAAAACTATATCCGAATTTACAACTTTATATTTGACTCTCGGAGCGCTAAAAGCTCGAAAGTTTCGAAAAAAATATTTTTTTTCGGCCATGTGATATATCGATAGAAACACTGTTATTTGTTGGGAACAAAACCGTATTTAATTAACTTTCAAAGTTGGTGAAAAGTTCAAGAAATCGCGAAAAATGGCGTGTCTCCCCCTTTGCGACGCGAGTATTATAGCTAAAAAATTTTAATAAAGTTAAAAATGTGCGCATCCCCGTATATTTCTCTAGTTTGGTACATCCGGGTTTCCAATTTTAATATTAAGTCCTCGGAGCGCCGAAAGCTCAACATTTTTGAAAAAAATATTTTTTTTCGGGGCGTGTGGTATATTGTTGGGAAGAGCGCTCCTTGTCAGGAACGAAACCGTATTTCATTTCTTTAACAGAACGTTCAATGTTGGTGAATGGTTCAAGAAAGCACGAAAAATGACATCTCTCCTTCGTTATGGCGTAAAAAATCTGATTTTTTTGTTTTGAATTTAGTATTATGTAAACGTAAATTATAGTCTTCAAGGCTGTATCTAGACCAAAATTTCGGAAGGAGTTACGAAAATTTCGGTCCATTTAATTCAGGCAGTTATTATTTCGCAGACTAAATGGTGGAGGTTTGAACCCTGAAAATCCCCCTTCAGTTACGGCCCTGATAGTCTTACATACTCTTCAGCGCATGAAACATTATGCTTGATTGAACTTGTTTAATTATGAATTGTTGTGCTTTGTTACTCAAATTATAAATTACTTAAATTTACCTTAGTTATAATCGGTTCAGAAAGTCAAGATTCTTCTGCATAATAATTTACGTCTGCGTTATATCTCGTTAATAATAATCTACCTAAGTACGGAAATTTTCCAATGAACACAGAGCGAAACCAGAATTTATCAGCATATTAATATAACAAACAACTAACTTCAGGGAAGTACTTTGTTACACGGACATTAATTTTTAAAACTTTTTTTGTAAATTTAACCGGTTTGTTGAGTTTTTCACTTCAGAGCCGTATAATAACAATGATTAAATGAAACTCATAAGAGCCTTTCAAATATTTTCATCGAACTCCACATAAACTTGAAATATCGAGAGATAAATTTGAATTCAAATTGTACCCAATATTTTTAATTTAAAAAAATATAAAAGTAAATAAAACAAAAAAAAAAATCATTACATTCAAATTATTTTTGGAGTAATACAAGCAAATCAATCCTGATGATTTATTAAGGGATGGAAATATCCTTATAATCTTTAATGTAACATCTTAATAATATGTCATTAAAATTAAATTCAAAGTATTTCTCAAGTCATAGCCCATGAACTTGACTCGTTTTTACCTGGCGGTCGATGTCGAGTTTCCTGCTCTTTGAAGTTGATTCAATATGGAATGATTTCGAAAAATAAAATTATAAAAACGAGTTCTTAGCCTAAAAGAAATAGAAGTGAATAAATTCGTGCAGAAAATCCGCGGATATAAAGATTTCACGATGGAAACCGCAAAGTCGCATGTAAGTGCGAGAAAACTAGTATGAACAGTGAGGAAACTCATTATAATTCTTTGCACGGTTATCGATCCATTGAATTTTGTACCAAAGTTTCTGTGTTATTGAAATTAGTTGTATGTTATGAATGTAAACATGCAATGAAATCTGAAGAAACTTATAATCGAGACATGTATTTAAAAACCGTTTTATTATGCTGCTGTGGTCGCAGAGAGTTCAATCTAGAATCGTTTATTCATTTTGAATAAGTAATTAATCGAAGTATGGTATTTGTTATGCATTCTTTAGACATTGATAAAGAATTTATCTATTTATTTTTCAATTTCATAGACATCTACGATGGCTTGAGTTTAAGCTAATATAATAAAATTATTGCAAATTTATATACCTTTGCTCTATTACGGTAAAAGAGTTGTGGAAGAAGAAAAACAAGAAAGTAAAAAACTTGAAAGCCTTATTTTAACAATAAATATCAGGTGACAACCGCTATAAAAACGTGACTTCAAATCATTAATACTATGTTGCAATGTTCACTGGCTACCGCTTTGATTAAGATATAGTTAGGATGTGAGTATTGCAAAAATAAAACAGAAATTGAAGAATATCGAGAATGGTGTAAAGGACATGCGAGCCAGCCGATATGTTTAGAGAATCACAAGGGCTCTTCAAGGGAAATTAATTCAATCAAAGAGATATTTTCGCAATCGGAAAGATATACGGCGTAAAATATGTCAGTTACATAAGAGATGGAGATTCGAAGGAATTCAAAAAAATGTCAATTATAAGTTTGTATGGTGACGATTTTTAAGTAGTAAAAAGTGAATATATTAACATTATATTTTTCAGATTGGTGAAAGCGTTAACTCAAGACCAGATCAATCACGCTTTTCTCACATCTTTTCTATAATATTACTTCCTATATCAATCTAAAAATTTTGAAAAATCTGTTAAAACCTGTTGAGGAAAAAAAATTCAAAAATATAATCTAAAATTCGAAATGTTTCTAAAAAAGTCCCATTTCGCGATTTTTTTCCAACTTTATTCAGGTTCATTTACAAATTATAGCCTTGATAGTAATATAGAAATTTCCCTTTATATTTCAAATCAATTCAAGAAGCTCGAAAAATTTCACCAGTTGATAATGACCACAACTCCACTATTTGGGATTATTTAAGAAAAAAAAGATTCTGTAAAAATTAAATTGTCGGAAAAAGTACGCGCACGGGCATACGCACAAGTGTGGTTGTATAAACTTGTTAATCTTCGAGACTACTGTGAGGATTTTAATGCGTCAATCACAACTAATTACGGCACTTTCCGAAGATGGTTTCAGTGTCTGAATTATTTTGCTGTGATAAATCTATTTACTGATTGGAAGCATATAATATATAAATTAATCTATTTGATTAATGTATCCAGAACTATTTAGGTTAGAAACTTGAAATTGGAAATGAAACTTATTTTTAAAATTTATATGTTCGCTAAAGAAACGTTTGAAAAAAAAACTGATTTTAAGTGGATTAAGCAAATAGAAATAGACTTTCAAAAATCGGATCTACAGTGCATGGTAATTTCAAATTCAATATTAAGATTATTTTATACAAACTCATTAAAAATAATTCAAAAAATAAATACCTGTTAAAGGGGTAAAACATAAAACTAATAAAAACCATTTTAAGAATAAATTTATGTATCTTTTTTAAAATTTGGGACGTAATGAGGTGAGCTGTATATTATATATGATAGATGTTCTGGCTTAAATAACTTTACAAAGGCTAACTTTTTAAATGAAAATTATAGCCAATAACATAACATTTATTATTAAGCGCATCTTAATAAAAAAAAAAAAGGTAATTTTCATTTAAGAGTTGCATTTTATAAAATTAACTAAGATTTTACATCCCTTATGTGCATGTGTGTGTACTTTTTAAGATAAAAATATATGTATGTGTTAATGTGAATGTTACCCCGCATGTGTATTACATTTGTTAGATGTATATATTTTACAATTCAAAATTTTAACAAAAAAATAAATAAATCCTTTTAGTATCGAGTTGCACGTCTTGTACGTATGCATTCAAACATGTTGGAAGATGTTGATGAAGTATATGCTGGTGATATATTTTCCATATTTGGATTAGATTGTGCCAGCGGAGACACATTTGTTACGGAAAAAAACTGGAATATTTCTATGGTATTTTCACATAAATCTAATTAAATTATACAAATTACACACTATTGGAAATACGTTTTAAAAATATAATCACGGCTATATAATTAATCTTTTATAATTACAATAGTTATCATGCGTCACTGATGATGTGAATCTACAAAGACTTTCTTGTGAAACAAATGTCTGTTCTGCCCTTTTGCTGGATAGTGTGCATCGACTTTGAAAATTAAGAATCTTTACATATCTAATGGAAATATTTGTTTTTGAGTTTAAACAGAAATCTCGGGTGCCAAGCTCGTTCAAACACTTGTGCTCCATGTAAGGAGAAAGCAGAGCTTACTTTTTTTTCTCTAAGATTGATGAAATACTATTAACGAGTTTATGGTATCGTACAGTAGAATGTTGATAATTGAACTTAAACTAGTGATTGGGGATAACTTTTTCGTTTTTTAATCCAAATAAAATGTTATTTAAGAGTTGCTTTCTTGGTACATGGAGCTCAGACTGCAGGAAGATAGTGATATTGAAATTTTTAGGGTTTTAAATCATACGAATAGTAAACGTTAACACTATTTAGAAGCTACGCCAAATGCAGAAACACATTGAAGATATAACAAATAGCTGTCATAATTCTTTTTGACAATTAGAACAGAATTCCTACTATTAGCTAAACCGTGATATTTCTGGAATGACATTTTTTTTCAAGGTAATTGATGACATTCGTCTGTTATACATCTATTTTGATAAGTTTGTATATTATAATGGTTTTTGTTTGACCGAGTAACTTATTGGCTACCGTGCAGAATAGTCTTTAATGTCTAAGGATACGAGTATTACTCGGTTGACTTGTTTTTATATTCATTAATAGTTTTCTTTAATTCGTAAAGTAATTATACTGAAAGGAAAAGCGTTTGCCATCTTTTTTTAGCTGTCCTAGTTTGTTTTATGAATTGTCTATAAACAACTGGAATCAATTTTCTTTTATTTTAATATTTTTTTTTTTTTTGGGGGACAGAGCATGTTTTTTGGATTAGTTCTCTTATGTTGTGTTTGCATATTTTAACTTTATTAATAGATTGATATAACTTTTCATTAAGTTAAAAAGTAGAGTTCCAATTGGTAGTTGAGTTGCATACCTCTTTTTAAGTTATAATGAATTAATGTCTAATGTTCCCGTGGCCGGAATGTAATTTTAATAACGGACCATCTTTGTTTCGCAATTGTTGTCAAATTTTTGCAAACCTCGAGTAATATAAAAATCCGGTATAGCAGGCTGTCGATGTTCCGGCCAGTACGTGAGAGACATGAGAGAAAATACAGAGAGTAAAAAAAAACTGTTTTTAGTGTTATCTTTAGAGATTTATTTATCAGTCTCGAGTCCCATACTTCACTTTTAGCATTAAAGTTCCCGATATATACTCGTATAAATTGATTACCAAATCTGTTAAATATATCTTAATATTCACTGTTAGTATGAAGAATCCAGTGTAACAGTAAATCGTTGCAAAAGTTATATAGCGTCGATTGTTTTTTGATGTAGGCTACAGCGATCAGATAAGCATGTGTGGTGGTGCAGAGAGAAAGTTTACAAGTTATTCTATAGAATTTTTAATTAGAAACATTGAACCACTATAGACTGCACCATCTGGATTATCCTCTGTGTACACGGTGTATCCTGTCATTTTAAAACTATTACAATGTATCAGGTGGATTTCATTAATCAGTGCGATGTCAGCTGCATTCTAAATGAAGAATACTTCCAATGCATTCATTTGGTGAATATTCGCGATTCTTAAAATTTCATAACCGTTATTTTCTTTAGCCTTTTTTTTATTGTTACGGTGTCGATACTACCAGTGCAGCTTTCTGAATACAACTTTAAACGGCTTATATTCAAACAATGAATAGGTCTTATATAAGTATTTATTAATTTTTAAAGACTTTATAATAATCCTATAACTAAGAGGGTTGCTTGGATTAATGATAATACTTGATAGCGTAGCTTTTAGTGTCTGCCACGTGTAATGCATATTTTCTAAATAATTTGAAGTCCTATATATTTTTAACCATGTTTACTGGTGGGAATTTGTTATTTGTGATTTGACCATTATTCACGTATTATGTGGTTTGTATTAATTTTGTTCCTAATATCACCATTGGTAAATTTTGATCGTTATCTTTACCGACGTTGTCATTTTCGACTATCATGAATTTCAAATTGTTGTGTTTATTACTGTTGAGGGTGTTGGAGAAATTATGAGAGAAATAAGATTGCTTTCTTTTAGAAGAAACAGCGTTCTATTAATTTTTAAATCCTAGGGATAAAAATGTATTAGAACTTTTACTGTGTTAACGGGGTTATCTTTAGAAGATTGAATGGGATTGTCTAATTTACGTCTGTGAGCATTTCAAGACTGGGTGGACAACTGTTTAGAGGAGGACACTGACGTGGAATGTTGTTAAGAACGGAACGCGCAATACTCGGTAGTATGACGTAGCACATCGATGTGTATCAGACGAAATAGTGCAAAAATATTAACGGATAAGCCAGCACCGATACATACCTTAACGAAAATAGAATGATCGAACGGTAATCGCATGAATGTAATTAATTAAAACGGTCTTATCGGAGTAGAGATAGTTTATGTTTACACTTTCACGTGCATCTATTATACGAAATAATTTTTAAAATACTTCGATAAATATTCGTTGCGTATAGGAATCAATGTTTGTACCGGAGCCGGTAATATCGATGTCTATAAAACCGGTAAACAGCAAAGACAGGGAAAATTTAAGCAAAGCAATAGCAAGATTTACGAAAGAAGATCCAACATTTCACTTTACGTTCGATCCAGAAGTTAGAGAATCTGTAGTTTGTGGAATGGGAGAACTACATCTGGATATTTACGCGCAGGTATTTTGCTATGATAGTAATATCAGTTCATATATGCTTTTATTGATTAAGTAAATGAAAAATTTGATACGTTTCTTTGAAAAAAATGTTACATTAAACATAATTTTTAAAATTAAATGGTAGTGGGGTATTGTCTAATCATGAAGAGTATTGAAATACACTATAGTTGCGAAAATGCGCTATTAATTTTTATAGTTTATTACATAAAATATTTTAATATATATTTGAATAAATTTAAGTTTGCAATTTTACCTAACTAAAACAAATATCAGTTATGCTTTAAGAAATAAGATTTTTCTTTTTTGGAGGGTAGGGTACTACCCATTGTACAACTTCTTGCTACTGATAATATTTTCATTGCTTTCATCTTTGTAAGCACTCTATTAAATCTTTTCAACAGTCCTCATTTGTAGTCTTGTCTTCTTCATTTCTTTTAATTATTCCTGATTCAACGTTGCTTCTCCTTAGAAACAACTTTCCTCTAACTTTGATAGAACGTTACTCTATGAATAAGCTCTTTTCATTATTGTATAATAATTCCTGCGCTTAACACTATTCAATGGAATTGCCTTGAATTTCTTATTGAAGAGGTTCTATACAGTTAGATCATACCGCGAAGAAGAATGACGAGAGGGAGCTATTCTCATTGAGTTCGCCATTCTATTCTTTTCTTGCAATTTTCTAATTCCTCATTTTCTTCCAATTTTATTCGTGTCTCTACTCCACATACATTTGCCAAGATTTCTTTTCCCCTTCATCTCGTATTTTTTTACATCCTTCTTCTGTATAACTTTAAAGATCTTAACTCCCTTCCTCGTCAATTCATTACTGCCGGAGATTGGGACACCCGTTGTCTCGTCTGGAGTAATTTATCACTAAACAAATGGTTCTTTCCTAACTACAACCTTGCTATCCTTAATAATACTTCTATTTATTTTAAAAACTAAACTACCTACAATTCTATTAATTAAATATTTTCCTCTTCTGATTTAAGCTTGAAATGTGCATAGAGAACCCTTAACGGAACCTTTGGTAGCAGTTATATTCCTATTATTGTTTTTGTTTACGAACTCCCTTCTCTCATATAAATAAAGTATTCTGCTTTTCTAATTGAAAATTCTCGAAGGTTAACTAATCTAATTTCCATTCATTCCTTATTATAAATATTATTTTAATGTTTTATTGATTTTTTGATATAATTTACAATAATCAGATACCTAATATAATAAAAAAAAAGAAGTCGTTAAGCAAAATTATTTCACATTTCACAAAGTCACATACACAAAATAATGGATTAGGCATGGATTCCTCTTTGTCAGGTATTTCGAACGAAATATTTCTGCAAAATTTAGAAGAAACTTATATAGAAAACTTATTTTTAAAAATATAACATAAAATTATAAATCAGATATGTAGGTAATACATTAATTGTTTTTGATAAAAACAATAACATACTGAAATTAATATTTTAAATGATTTTAATAAACATAGCAATATACAATGTACTATGGAAAAAACAGAAAACAATAAAATAAACTTTTTAAATATCACAATTACCAAAATAAAAGATAAATTACTGTACAATATTTATGTGAAACAACCACTGACACCATAATAAACAAAACATTAAACCACCCTAATTAACGTAAATATTTATATTTCACACATGCTATAAACAGGTTAATAAACACACTCCAATGAATTTTAATAAAAAACAAAATGAGATGAAAATACTAAAAACAAATGCAAATAACAACGGTTACAATGAACAAATAGTAGAAAAACTAACACATAAAATAAAATCAATATTAAAATATAAAGAAAAAAATAATATTAAAAACAGCAAAGGCTGGATAACATTTACTTTCATAAACAACAGAATATATATATATATATATAAATTAAGTAATTTATTTAAAAAACCATTTAAAGCCAACAATAATCTAAAAAATAAAATAAATACTATATATAAGAAGAATAATAACATAATGAATACAGTGGTATGTACAAAATCAGCTGCGTGGACTGTGGTAAATCATACATTGGTCAAACAGAAAAAAAGATTAATTGTAGATACCGTGAACATATTAAAGCATTTAATAATAACGAAATTGAAAATTTAACCTACGCGGAACACTAAATAAACAATAAACACAGGCCAAATTCATTATAAAAAAAAAAAACGGAGCAATCCTAATTATATACAAGGGAAACACCATGAACATAGCTGAAAAAAACTACATAAACAAATATAAATCTAACATATTAAACGACTAAATACCAAACAGTAACAACCCCCTTTTTAATATAAAAATTAGAATTTTGGGAAAAAACGAAAAACATTTTCGTGTTTATCTTTACGTATCCTATAACGTTCATATTTCCCAAGGTGCTTGTTGTTATGGTCAATAATTGTTTTTTTTTTTTTAAGGGTTTTTTAAATATTTGTCTGATTTTACCTTTATTTTTCAGTTTTTGCTACTTAAAATTTTCCAAATTTTTGTGCCTTTCATATCGTCCGTATTTCCCTAACAAGTTTGTTGTTACAGTCGATTATTATTAGTTTTTTATTTTTTATTTGTATATATTTTTTGTGAGGCTGGTCCCTTGGCTTTGACCCAACCGCTTGATTATATAATGCTAGGAAATTAGATTCTGAGGCAACAGCAGATGGAAAGAGTTTCTAATATTTTCTTATATATACTTCTTTTCCCCGGTTTTATTTTCTTTGGGTTTTTCCCTTTTTAATAATTTTTAGTCTGCTTTGTGTTTCCTATTCTGGATTTTACTTTGTGCTTTTTTTTATGATTTATTCGCAACATTTATTAGGTTTTGTGTTTATGTTGTAAATTCTATTTTTCCAGCTGAGGATGGGTTTCGCCTGAAAATATTTCTAGGTAATATACACAGATTATACTTTTAAATTTGTTTGTTATATTTGTATTTTATTTTTGTTCCGAATTACTATACTTCTGATTAACAACAATTCTTTCCAATTATTTCTGCCTTATTGATTTTATATATATAAAATATACATCGTAATACTGTTTATTTATCGTGTATCTATTATATAAGGCTGGAATTTTAATATCACTTTATTAGGATTAAAATAGGTATAGATTCAAATTTTTTTACCTAATATTATATTGTTACTGGAAACCCACCACTATGCTAAATTTCAAAACTGTAACTCTATTAGAAGTGGGTAAGAAATCAATCTGAAGATTTGAAAAAATGTGACATAAAACGACAGAACAGTTAACGATAAAACCAAAGAGAACAGTTGCTGATAGATGGGAGGTCAAAAATAGTAGTAACTAAACAGGCAATTGTAGAAAGAAAAAAACGTTATGTAAAAAAATGGTTTTAATATTCGGATAATTTTAATTTTTATTTAGCAGCCACGTTCCTGTTTTTGGCAAGAGGTTTGTGCGACCGTTTCATCGTGGCAATTATTGTGTATTTTGACTTGTACGACTACCTAGAAAGTAGTACATTTCTCCCGTATACATACATTGAAACCTTGAATAGGTGCGGATGGTTACACGTCAGCTATAATATTTAGTCTAGAAAGCACGCTTATTTGATCTAACCACTGGAACTATTGCATTGAACCCAATTTCGTAGGTTATCAAAGATTGTTAAATTTATATTAAATTAACCACCTATCAAGTAACCATTACAATCACGATCCAAGAACGGGATGTTTATATGACTTTTTCATTAGCAATTGTAATAAATATAGCACATCGTGGCGCAATTGGTTAGGCAGTGATGTTTCGTTTAAGTAAGTTCTGGTTCGAATCCAACTGCCACGCTTTGGAACTTAGAAAAATTTCACTTACGATGTTTAGTGTCCATAGTTAACGCGCCCCAAAAAAATTAAAATTAAATAAATAATAGAAAACGAAAAGAAAATTTACGTTGAAATTATTTTTGGGAAAAAATTTAAGGTAGTTTTTTTGGGGAGAGGCGGTCATTATAAATCATGCTTCACATGTTAACTTTTATTTGTTGCAACAATAAAGAACCAGAATGCATATATTTAAATACTAAAAAAATTCGTTTGTTAAATTAATGTATAAAGTTATATTTATATTCGTAAATGTTACAGAGAATGGAACGGGAATATAACTGTCCAGTAATTTTAGGTAAACCACAAGTGGCTTTTAAAGAGACATTGTCAGCTCCTTGTGAATTTGATTATTTTCACAAGAAACAACACGGAGGCCAGGGACAATATGGCAGGGTGATCGGAGTGATAGAGGTAATAAAGAATTTTCTATTATTTTTTCTGATATGGATAAATATATCATATCATATAGTGTCATACTCAACTTCTGGATGTCGACGATTACCTATTCGTACACTTCAGCTACCGATATAGGTAGTGTACTAGGTAATTGTTATATGCAACGCCAGTGTACACGAGCAAGACTTCATTCGGAACTGATTGTAATCGTTTGATTTATCGATATACAAGTGCAGTCCCGGTATGTCTGCTGTGTACTACCTAGCTCGCATATGATAGTATACGTGATGATTGCCATTGTCTTACACATGCTTATTAGCAATTATTTTATTTAATTTTTCGTAATAATTTCTGTCTTCGTCCGGGATGGCACCCGAAACTTCCGAAACGGAAGTCAATCGCTCTAACAGCTAGGCCATTGTGACGACTTATGGATCAATATATAATGAAAAATTATCAAACCAAATAAGAATTATTCTTATTAATTATTTTTACTATTGTCACTGTGATCGATTTGTTTACTCTATTTAGCCGTTGGAACCTCATTTAAATACAAAGCTGGATTTTGTCGATGAAACATGTGGACCAAATGTCCCGAAAGATTTTGTACCGATTATTATGAAGTCATTTTTAAAAATGACGGAAAAAGGTATTTCTATTTTAATTTATTAAAAGTACTAATTATTAAAAATTTAGAATCTTATTAATCGCGCGCATGATCTCTCTATCTCATCGTTGCCCACTAAGTGTTCACATGATAAAATAGAGTGAAATTTAACATTTCAACTTTATTGTCAAATTATGCATTATATTGATCGGGGGCGCGTTTCACAAATTAACAATGGTGATCGTCAAATACATCCGTTTTTTTTTTTACTAAAATTCATCTGCTATACAAATATAAGGAATTTGTGATTTTTAAAGATTTCATTGTTTTTCGGTTTTTTATGTATTTTTTTTTACTTATTATATATAGTGTATTTAATTATTATTTTGATTGTTGCGTGGTTTTGTTGAAGTTATTTTTTGAAAATTACTACTGTATTTTTTTATGTAATTTCCAATTTGACAGTGAATGATGAAATGAAAAAGAAGTTTAAAATACTAACTTGAAAAGTTAGTGATATAACGTTATTTTAATGAAAATCTGTAAACTTCAATATTTTCTGTCGACGTCTATCCACCTGGTGCCAACAGAAAATATTTAAGTATTATGAACATATTATACGGAAATCTAAGGTAATCTCGTGACATGCATACTGGCTGGACAAATAGAAGGAAAAAGAAGTAGAGGCAAACCACCAAAGCAGTGGATGGACACGATCACGTTTCTGACTGAACTAACTAGATCACTGCCGAAATAGGAGTAGGTGGAGAGGGAAATATCACAGGTGCTACCAAAGCGGTCACATACTCAAGAATTGAGTTACCGAATATGAAGAAGAAGTAACTGTTAAATTTATCAATATTTCTTGTAAACTTAAAATTATGAATTACTATCAAAGATATTGTGTCAACTAAATGAACTGTTTGTCATAATTCCCTTGTAATCGTAACATTTATAAAATTATTAGATACGTTTTTAAACTTTATTGAATGAATTTAAAAATATAATAAAATATTATTTATGTATCTGAAGTAAAATTTATTATTAATAACTAGGAAATCACGATATTTCCAACAATTTTGTAATGTGTAAAAAACGCAGGGCTCGTTTAAAATTTTAAAATTAAAACACTTTATAAACGGCAGGACTTAACCGCATGTACATACTTAATCGTACGATGTTACCCTTTAACAGATAACTCTTCTCATTTTTAATCCATTTATAGCACAGATTTTTTAAAATGAACGTGAAATATAAATTAATATACCAGTTGCCTGTAGGCTATTTTTCATAATCCTTCATATCAGCTACTTTTGTAAAGTTTATTGTACGTATGTAATTCAATGTTTGTCGTTTTCGTCTCTGGCTGTATCCTTGTTTGCTACGCCAGTAGATATATATTAATGTAGTCAATCTTCCTTAGGATTACTGTATTGTTGTAATTTGATTTTGAGTGCTAGAATCATCATATGATCCCGAATTAACGGTATCTAACTTTTTATTCTATACTTCGTTTCATTTTTGATGTTTATATATATGTGCGTGTGTGTGTGTGTGTGTGTGTGTGTGTGTGTGTGTGTGTTAATACGAACTGACGCACCTGGATTCAAAATTCTAAATTATTTGTTTGGTTGCGTCAAATAATATATTTGGCCCGTTCTCTTGGCTAATTTGCAGAAGCGATTAATATACACGTGCCGAATATCGGTATTGAATTTCGTAAAGTTCATTACACTACTTGGTCTGGTGTGAGTGTTCGTGATCGAATCATTCGATAAAATCCGATGAATTCCCGATATTCGAGGATGATAAATGCGGCTGTCTCCACATGTGTATATTAATTCTGAAAAGTTGCGTATTGTTGAACTAGCAGAAGTATGTATTAACTGGGGTGGTGTGAAGGTACCGCGCATGTAACGAACACCATGTGTTGCGTGAGGTAACACACCAAGCGGCAGAGAAATACTGTAATTTTTCTATATCAGGGAATAATCGGCGATATAATTGTTCTAATTGACGATATAATTGTTCTAATTGACGATTAAAAGACACGCATTGTTGTTCATTAGACTAGTCAGCCGATCGAAACCCGTCGTTGTTTTTCATGCTAATCACTGGTTAAGTGTTACACTCCGCAGTTAAATAAATTTATTTTTTTTGTTTTGTAATCGAGTACCAACATACGTGTTATTTTTCCATCAGAAGATTTCAATTCGATCATTTGCGTTATTTAGAACACTCAGCCATGTCGGATTAATACTCCTCCAGGAAGAGTCCCACGTTGCTTGCGAACAAAAGAAAAGTCTTTCCACATGCTTATTTTACATAAAAAAGAAGGAATAGAAAAAGCCTAATGCTCATTAAACACTGAATGCGGTTCGTGTTACTTGGGTCATCCAATAAATCTGGGGTCGCAGTATCTTCCAAGCTCTGGATTCGGGACCCAAAAGAAGCATCGCTGGAGGAAATTTGAAATTCATTCCAGTAACTCCGAGAGCAGGGATCCGCATAGTCAAGAAAAGAAATCATTGAGTTGACTCACGAACACCAAAGGCAAACAGAAGAGGCAGAAAACCCGACCATACTTTAAATTTTAATATCTCGATTTAAAAAAAAGCGATAAAATAAATATTTTTTTACTGAAAATATTTTTTATTTCTTCCTATTTTATAATATAAAGTTATTTCAATAAAAATTATTTTTTAAAAATTATAGAATTTAAATGAGAACCCCTATTTTGATGCATTTCTTCAGTAGTTTTTCAAAATTGATGAATACTTTTTTCAACGTACTTTTCGGAATTGCATCAACTTCGGCTTGAATATTATTTTTTAACTCCTTCGAGGTTCATGGTTTATGAATATGCACAGTGTTTTAGGTGACCCCATAAAAAGTAATCACAAGCTGACAAATCCGGCGAGCGCAGTAGCCACGAAAATTGATCGCTGCGCGAGACAATACGTTCGCCAAAGTGTTTATGGAACAAGTTCAACGTTTCCGTCCCTGTGTGACATGGGGCATTATCTTGCTGGAACCTGTGTGCTTTACCTGCCGTCTACGCTATAATTCAGGTAACATTTGTCTATAGCGCATTCCATTGACAGTGTCAGTAAAAAAATAAGGACCGACCAATCCATATTGTACTACTCCTATCCAAACTGTGTGACCTTTGGCGAATGATGCGGTTTTTCATGTATTATCTGTGGATTCTCGTCGCTCCAGTATCTACAGTTTTGTTTATTTACGGTGCCATTTAAGTGAAAATGCGATTTATTTATCATCAAAATTTTGTTTAACAAAATTTCTCCATTTTCGAGTCTGCGAACCATCTCTTCACAAAATTGTTGCTGAATCAAATAATCAGTTGGATGAATTTTCTGCGTGATTAAAATTTTAAAGGTTGAAAATTGGGATCATTATGAAGAATTCGGCACATAGTTCGAGTCGATATATTCAGTTTGGCGGCGTGATTTCGAGCAGAACGGCGCGGATTATTGATCATAGATTGACAAACACGTTCAACGTTCTCGAGGGTCCGAACGGTCCTTGTGGCACACTTCGGGTTTTTTTTTTTGGTGACATTAACTGTTTCTTAAAAATTTTTAACCCATCTTTTAATAGTTTTTTCCTTAGGAACAGGCTATTTATTTGCGACTTTGAAGTGTTTACGTAATGTGCAAATCATTAATGTACAGGAATTCAAGTTACGAAAATAGGCCTCTATAGCAAACGTGTTATACGACAAAAAAGGGACAAAATCGGTTATCGAATAATGCATAAACCATTCCTTTCTCGGTTTTATTACAGGAAAGAGAAGAAATTAACATCTGGTCGGTTTCTCTGCGTCACCCTGTGTGTGTGTGTGTGTGTGTGTGTGTGTGTGTGTGTGTTTAGAGAGATGAATCCCGCAATACTTCTGCTCACGTGACCAAGTATTAAGCAAACAAAAAAATAATGAAATCTGCCAGTATTTCTCTAGCAGCCGAGATTAACTTGGCTAAAGAGGCAGTTTTTAGTGTATCAGTAGAAATTTAATTATTTGGGTATGTGAAGAAAAATACTTAATGTGTAAGATGACAATTGTTCATCAATGTCAAGTAATAAATGAATTTTAGTTTGACGATTCGTTCCCTTTTGTACTGTATTGGCCAAGTACTGCGAGTCCTTCTCTAACATTAGCAAGTCACTAAGCGTACACACAAGCAATAATGTAAACAGCCAATCATATCGAGCATTTAACTAACCAAGCACAGTCGACTCGCGATTATCCAGATTAATTGGACGCTCAGCCGGTCTGGATAGAAAAAAATCCGGATACGCCGGAGTTCAAAGCTAAATACTGCAAATTAAATGAAAAAATGAAAATTAACTTATCTTATAAAAAAGTAAACATGAAAATTAACTTACGATGTACATTAACTGGTTTTTAAAGAAGTCTGTGTCTTTCGCTGCATTCTCTTCCTTGCCGATATATCTCGCCACTTGTATAAACAAATGATATCAGCCGGTGACGCTTCTTCCTGTTGAGTAACGTACTCCACCACTACTTCGATCGCCTTCAGTCCTTCATCGTGTGGTATAATACTTTGAAAGGGTTCGTTATCCATATTTTCTTCAACTGGATCCTCCTTGAGTACCATGGCCACAATATCCTCATTTGCCGTTTCTTCAAAATAAGTAAATTCTATCATAATCGATCGGTAAAGGGGGTTGAGTGGACAAAGGGGATTAAAGTTAGTTTCATACATTAAATATAAGTTATTAGTTCATTTTTAAATGGTTTGGATAACTGGAATGTTCGAACCAAGGGTGCAAAGATTGTGGGTCCTTCCTGGGGTGCTAGTGTTCCAATTAACGGGTTGTAGCGCTGAAGAGTTATACTTAGGTGAAATTTATGTACCCTGGCGGGAAATTGGGTTATAATTTAAATATATAGAAGTATAATTAAAATATAGATTACTTTATAGCTATGGCACAAGATTAGGGGTTGAGAATCCTTTTCTGGGGGACAGGGTGTTTGGATTATCGGGACTACTGGGGAACTGGGCGAGGGAATTCGCTGCGAGCACAATTTTAAGGTTGTCCCAGCTCATACAATTATAGGCTACTTTAATATTTATGAAAAAGATAAAATCTTGAATATCACAAATTCCTTATAGAGTAGTTGAACGACATATTAATAATTGAATGAGCAACGAAAAATCGATGTGTTTCGCTGTAATCATTGATTTCATTAATTTTTAGTTATGTAATTAAAAATTGATTTAAAAAAATAAGTAGAAAAATATCAAATTACTTATATGTAACTATATACATATTTTATAAAATCAGTTAGGTTTCATAATCTAATTATATAAAATTTATTTGAAATAAAAAACTAAAAACGTTGAAATTTTCTTCGTTTGTGGATTTGAATTGATAGTAGATCCTTAGAACAAAGTTTGTACATCGTACTACTGTATTCATAACTTCACAACTATTTGCATTTCGTTTAGATCAATAATTTTTTATTCAAATTGCATATCATAGCTAGGTTGAAATGTCTAATTTTTTCGACTTTGTTCTCTGGTCATTATGGAAAAATTAATGATGAATGTTTTATAACTAGGTCCTTTAACTGGAAATCGTATCTCCGGTATCCGATTCAGATTACAAGATGGCGATCATCATATTGTTGATTCGACAGATATAGCTTTTGATATATGTACACAGTTAGCAATGAAACAAGGTTATTACGTTATTTAAAATTAAATGTGTATTGTATATTTTTTTTGTAATGTTCGGTTTTTTATCGTAAATTCAAAATTTGCTATTGATAATACGTGTAAAATAAAATGTCCATTATATAAAAGATCTAAAAGATCATGAATGAACTTGTACAGCATTCAAGTTAATTCGTTTTTTATTCGATCTGGTTATCAAAATTGTTTGTGTCTGTCTTGTTTTGTACATAATAAAAATCATTTCCGTCGTGAAAGAAAACAATTTTTTTTCTTTCCTCCATACGTTTGTCGTCAATAAACAGAGGGAAAGGCGCAAGTCATTCGATTAGTTTTTTCAATAGAAGTGTCGCGATTTGTACATACATATATAAAAAGAAGAAGCACACATAAAAGTGAAAATGAATAAGTTATTTTAAGAAACCTAATTCTTTCGTAATTATTTAAAATTTCGTCTAGTCATTTCCTATTTATTTCTTTATTTTTTTTTGTTTTGCCTAAAAATGTTTTTTTGTGGAATCCGGGTTGATTGAGTCCTAAATTAGGAATCTAAAATTATTCCGATTTTTCTGGAGAAATTCTGTTACAGTGGCTTCTTACAACAAGAATTAAATTCCGCAAAACATAATTTGTTTTGACATATGTAACGTTGCTTATACAAATATACGAATACAGTATATAATTTAATTCTGTTTTGTTTAACATTCCGATATAGTGTTTCATATTTCGGGTATCATGACTATGCTTATTTGAAAATATGTGTAATCGGCTTACGTATTGTAGATATTTTTATTTTATTTTTTTTTAAATTAAATTCTCTCTACAATTACGTACACAAATGTATCAAATCACAGCAATTTTTTCTGTTTTTTAAAGTAACTGAAATTGTTTTCTGTTTTTAATTTTTTTAGTATTTGAAAATGGTTCTTGGATGCTGCTGGAACCGATAATGAATGTAGAAGTAACAGCGCCGATAGAAAATCAAGGCACTATCATGGGTATGTTAACGAAAAGGGGAGGGTTAATAACCAATACGGACGGATTAGATGATTGGATGACAATATTCGCCGAGGTAATTTCATTTTAATTATTTGCAGCGCAATTTCATTTTCTTATAATAATAATTTGTGAAATCACTGAATTAAATTTGATTTGCTTTAACGGTCTGTAAATGATTCTTAAAAATTAAAAATACAATTAACATTTCAAGGAGTAACACATTTTTAGATAAGAGTGAATGTTAATGTGGCGTGTATGTGGAATTGTTCATGTTTAAATATAAATAAAATATTTGGCAAAAATTGAATCATCAAGTGTTCGAACGCAACAATTATATTAATACGGAATTTTAAATATTCCAAAAACATATTACACGTGTACGCTTTCAGCGAGGCTCAAAATATTCTCCGTTGTTTATATAATAATTTTGAATTTTGAGGGACAGTAAAATAAAAATAGGTAATTCTTACTAGTGAATTCTGTTAAAAAAGGTGAGAATGAAATTTGAGTTTTCAATTTCTAATATGAAATTTGAAAAACTTATCGTAGTTTTAAGTTTTAAAATTTCACCAATTATAAGTGTTAGTCAAGCATGATTTTCATGAATTGAGTATTCCATATGTTATATTAAAGATCGCCATAATTTTTATTTACATAATACTTCATAACAAATATTTACGCAGTATTCTCGTAAATAGGTATACTGATTTATAGAGTGATTAAACATTTTCAAATTTAAAACATGCGCTCCAGGATGTGCACTATTTTTACTATTTTTTGAACCTTTATAAATTTTTTGTAAACTTCAAAACGTATTTTTATTCGCTGCTTTCGAACAGCGAGCTTTCTATCCTGGAAAAAAAATTCCCAACTTTGGAGTTTTTGGCTCCCCGCGGAGTCCAAAATTTGAAGCGACAATATTGGCTATATTTTTCCTACAAAGTTTACATACAAGTTTAAAACGTGTTTGGGATTTTTAACTTCTGTATCCGAGCTGTACCACTTACAGAAATATACCTTTTTTTCCAGTTTTTGTCCCGAATAGGGGAAATTGAATTAATATGTTATGGAAATGTACATTTTTTTATGGAAAAATGTTTGTTTTTGTTGCATATTTTAAACGTTATGCGTAATAGGTTGTCTGGTGTCAAGTTTTGAATTCTTAAGCAATATTTTAGGTCGTTTCAAATTCCATATTTTATTTTCTTATCGTTTGTTTTTTTTTAGCGGTCAGGGTAATCGATTGTCTCAAAGTTGTACGTTGTTTTAAAGAATTCTTTAATCGTAATTTCAAGTTATACTTAATTTATTGAATTTTATTTGATTGTTTTTAGTGGTTCTGAACCAATATGACTCCATTTGTAGTAAAAAAATATATGAAAAATAACCAATTTGCAAAGTCTAACAAAATAAAATTAACTTCGGACTTTAAATTATTTTTAAAAACTTCGCTCGATTCATATGATTCAGTTGTGAGTGTCAGTTGTTATTTACCACGTTCATAGTGTAACGAATTGTAACAATTGTTTAACGTTATCTTATCTAATATTTGTTATCGATTGTATCCGATCATCTACTACCGCGCGGTAAGTCGTGTATGCGTTAAATATTTTTTACCTTTTCCTAACTGGAGCTACTTTGCTCGCTGATAAAATATCGATCAAAATACTTTAAACCTACTTGCTGTAAAAAAAAAATCTCTCCCCTAACTGAATTTTGAAAAAAAAAATCAAGGCATAATATTTTCTTACACTCATGACTGCAATTTAACAGCTGTCATGAATCTCGTTCAAAGGCGGATAAAATTATCGCCGTTTCTGAAGTCAGTAACAAGAGTAATTTTCTTTTTTTCCAAAATCAACAACTAGTCGAACACTTCATGAATAATTATGGTGCATTTATGTTTTAATTGGAATTTATAAAATGTCGCGAACTTAACTAGTCCTCAAATGAATATCTCTCCTACTATTCCAAACGTGATTCTCTAGCACTTCATCATAAATGAATTAAAAACCGAAACACTGTCAGGTGTCTCCGTACTACATGTTAGCCTCTTAGATGATGTTTTTGGCTACATAATAAGTTGGCAACGCCAAATCTATGTGAACGGCGATCTGAACATAGATGCTCTCTGAGATTTTTTTGAATTAACTTATAATGGAAAGAAACACCGGATCTTCATCTTAGGTGCCGACTAAGGCTAAGCACGTACTGGGACGTCGAAGAGAGCTGCAAGAAAAGCTAAGAGTAAAGCGACGAAATTAAAAGCATGGCTTGTTACGGAAGTGAATAATAGAGGCACGTCAAAGATGATCGCGACAGATCTATCATCGACGAGCAAAGCGGAGAATTCAAACTGATTCGCTTTCATTCCCTTCCGTTCTTTCACCACATACCACAACCGGACTATCAGTTTCAGCGTACCGCGATATGTTGTCGCGTTCGCTGGCTAGAAGAAATTTTCATACATTCCGTAAATAACCGGGCACATATTTTTGGAAGAAAAAGAGTGCGTATGTAACTATTTTTATTTGATCTTGGCTTATTCATCGTCTAGGAAACCAGAAATGTACTTTCTGTAATATTTGCATCCTAACCAGTTTCTTCACTGAAAAATAATTCTCTTAAAAATTCAGCAAAATTTATTAATTAGTTTTAGAGATAAAGTTATAGCCACAATCTTAAATTATTTTCAAATCTTATAATTTTTTACTAAAATCATTTGGAAATGAATAAATAATCGCTTATTAGTAGTATTTTCGTTCGAAAACCACTTTGGGATCAACAAAGTGATGATCACCATAACCGCTTTATTTTAGATTAACTCTGGGATGAAATAACTAATGAAATGAAATCTACAAGTAAGTGTGGATTTAAAAACATTTATGTAAATATTTTCTGATTATAAATTATAAATTGACGATTTAACATAATTTCCATATGGGAAAATTTATGCCCGGGATATTAAAAATATTTTATTGTGTTAAATGTTACAAAAACAAAAACGACTAGTTTTAAAAATTAAATTTCTATTGCCACAGTTACCATATTTTTTTTTTTGGAAGCAATATGTTTGTTTTATCATAAGGTCTTATATATTTGACATAATAAATACTTTATAATATATGAACTTTAAATTTAACGACGAAAAAATTATGTTCGAAGAGTGTTCAATAAAGACTGCCACAGTCTGCATAACGTCGTTTATTTTTGAGATTAAGACTCCAAATTTTTTACACATTCGATTTGAGCCATCGTTTTTCCCAATTCGCAAAACAGCGCTCGAAGCAGTTTTTCAGCATCCTTTGTAATGAGGTCTGCATTTCATTCTGCAGCTCCATAACCGACTCAAAATGGCGAGACTTGAGATCTCTTTTCACACCAGGGTATAGGAAGAAGTCATTTGGCGCCATATCCGGACTATAAGCTGGGTAGGGTACTAATTCTATGCCTCTACGTTTGCAAGAATTTCATGACAAAATGAGCCGTATGTGGACGCACGTTATCCACATGCAATTTCCGATTGCCGTTCTTGTATTCCAGACATTTTCGGGCAATGTGAGCCTTCGTCGGTTGTTTTATTACCTTTATAAAATCTGCTGAATTCACTGTTTCGCTTTCAGGGACATAATGCACGTAAATCATGCCCGTTTTGACGAAAAAAGTAATCGCCAAACATTTTTCAACGCCGCGCTGTCTCTGCCTTTCTCAAATGTACTGTACCACCTATAGATGGTTGTTCCGTCGAGAACATGTGAGCCGTACGCTTCTTTCATCATGGCTATAGTTTCTGAATGCGTTTTTCGTAGTCAAAAGCCAAATTTCACTGCGTATCGTTGTTCTCGTAAAATCTCGGATCTATTCACTTTAAAAAAGTGCAGGGGTAAGACGATTATATGTTGCGCGTTTTACGATAATTTGTGAACACGTTAACAAAACTGAACCAAACTCCATAGATACGTTACTAATATGAGTCAAACCATCAGCCATGTGAAGATTGAATCGATACAGAGCTGCCACTTTGCGCAACGTGAATTTTAGCAGTCTTTATTGAATGCCCCTCGTATATTCAACTGTATATAATTTAATTATTTATAAAAACAGAATCTGTCAACAATAATATGAGTAAAAAATAAAGCTTTAAAAAAATTTTAATATAAAGAATATAAACATAAATTTATTAATAAAGTTACCCCCATCGGATTAAATCGAGTTAAAGACGAAAAATTTCATCAATTTATTTAATTTTATCATCCCGTATAAATTTTACTAACAAACTGTTACATTTTCAAAGAATTGTAATAATTTATTTCAAAAATTATTTAGCTGTAAAATATTTTCAAGCTGATGATTAAAAATTAATTTTCTGCTTTAAATTTTTTTGATAATGAACCTTCTCTTTCCTTATTTTATTTAACTAATTCAAAATTCTTTTCTGACACAAAAATATCTTAAAAATATAATTAAAAGTTGAAATGAATAAAATTTTTCCGGGTGTCTTCTTAATCCTTCATATAAATGATGAAATTCGCCAAGTATATTTCTACTTTTCTTTATTTTGTGTACATTACATTATCTGGGCACTTTTTTTATTTTTCGTTAAGTGGAATATTTTTAGCGCAGAATTTTCGGTCAAAACAACATGCATTTTTTAATTAACATCTACCGGTCCAATTCCGGTGCGTTGTCTGAAACGCTTTATCGATCTTCACTCTGCTCGAGACGTCACTATGTCTTGATACTTTCTCATCGACGCTATCTTCGGTTTGCTCGTTTACTACTATTGCAGCTCTCTTCGACGCGTCACTATGTGCTTAGCCTAAAAGAACATCAGGCGGAGGTTCGTTCATTAACTGCTGATGATGTTACGCTCTTGAGGTAGAAGAACTTGTCCCATTAATTAATTTTACTGGTTATAAAATTGTCTTTAAACTATGAGCAAATTTCTATAGATAGAAATCTAGAAATTATAGCCGCAAAACTTTATTTATTATTACGATAACTATCTGCTCTATTTACTTAACGCCAAATGAAAATACCGTCTATGATAAACTTAACAATATTATCACGTGCCTTCCTCATCTATTTATACTAAATGGAGATTGTAAGGTGCACTCCTCATCATAAGGTGACATATCATTAAACAACAAGGCCGAAGTTCTAAAAAATATCCTGGTTCGAATTTATAAAATCCATTAACCTCAACACATCACCTAGCATGATGTAAAAAAAAAAAATCGAGCTTATTAACAGAAAATCGTTCTCAACACCTACGAACAGTGCTTTCAACGAACAAATATAAATTTAATTGCTTCCACCTTTGCTGATTTCTTAGCATCCCAGTCTGATGATGATTATCTTATTAAAAATGTATGAAGATTGCTGAAAAAGATATTACTTGAATTTTACTTTACTAAATGAGAAATAAAAACGATCGTTACAGAAAGAAGTGTAAATATCTGACCAAAATCTAAGATGGAATTTTTTACACAGTGACAGAAGATTAGAGTATGGGATCTTATTGAACAAGGAGAAGGAGGAGGCAGCAACCCGAGTCAGAGAATCCGTCGCTTCATTACCCTCGATATCTTCATGCTTGGGCACCCACAACAAATCAACACGGATGGATTGACGCGAAAAAAGAAGATGAATAAAACAAAATTACGAGCAATTAATTAAATATCACACTGAACACAACTAATAATGACCGATAAGTTGAAAAATTTTTAAATGCTTCTTATTATGCAGGCTAAAGATGAATTCTCAGCGGTTCATGTTAGTTCTCACACGAATCAGTTTCCTGCAAAGTCATGCTTTAAAAAATGAATCCAACAACCATTTTTTCTCAGTATTACTTGTGCTAGACATTTTGATTTCCTAACAATCCATTTTAAATATTGATTTTGGGCAATTTTCACTTTTCTATTAACCTTGCTAATAGAAAAAAATGAAGCAAAATTTCTATCACGTGTTTCGGAAAGTGACTCGTGGCTTTTCGCACCAGCTTTACCTATCTCGACGTTATACATTCTAATGAACAGAGAGGTGTTTATGCATTTATTTTCTTGGCAAAGTTAAACTTTTCAACAAATAAAATTTCATATAACATGTATATCTAAATAAAAAACTTTTGAAAATCGATCACGGTGTTACGAAAATAAAAGTTGATATATTTTGCGATATTTTTTGAGAATTTTAATACAAGATTTTTAAATGCATCTCCATCAATTTTTTTTTTTTTTTTTTCTGATAAGTCTACCAAGGTAGATGAATTTTGTGAATTTTGCATTTTGTAAAATTTCAATTTTTCTTGGAATTTTTATTCACTATAACAATTTTCAAACGTAGCAGAAATTATACAGCCAGCAAATAAGTAAATATAGCAGTGTCTTTTGAAAAAAACTACAGATCTTGTATGTTACACAAATCAGCAAGTAAATAAATTGTATAATTGTCGAATAAAGTCAGTTGAAAATGTTATAACGTGAACTAAAAATTCTGATACATTTTGTTAAAAATTAATCACGTTTTTTCATTTCTTGATATATTTGTCTTATATTTAGGATCTGTCTAAACTATTAAAAGTTAATCTCTTAATACCGTTATAAAGAAAAGTATTCCACAGTTTTTGAATAGTTTTATCTTACAAATATATCCTCATATAATTTTACACAAAATTATATATTTTTGAGCTTAGCGAAAATTATCCAACTCTGCAAGCGTTAGCTTAAATAAAGAAAATAAATTTATTTTTAACGATATTTTTTGTTGTATTTTACTTTAAACTAATAATTCTCAAGCGCAGTCATGTTTAATTTAATGAAATTGATTTAAATTTGGAATGAAAGGTTTTAATAAAATATGTTTTAATGTGGCCAGGTGACGGAAGAGGAAATTTGTAACGTATAATTTAAGTCACAGGTGACACATTTTTTTACTGGATAGTTTAGAAAAATTTGAATTGTAAATTGGTAATTAATATTAATGAATTATCAATTGAATGAGATTTTTTTTTGTGCAAAGGACAGGAAGTAAGCCTGACAAATTACTATAATTAAAATAAATAACACAGCTAGTTTGTAAGTTTCTAATTAGACCACTTAATTTTGAGCATCGTACTATCTGTTTGTACAATTTTGTTATACCGATATAAGTAGCGCTCGTGTTTATGTTATTGTAAAATAGTGAAAATGTGAGTGAGTGTGTGTATATACTTTTTTTTACCTCATACAATAATAACTGTAAAAAGTTTGTGGATTTTCAGTGTGCGTCTTTTTTAAATATACAATTTTATTTTTCAGGTATCACTAAATAACATGTTTGGGTTTGTGGGCGAATTGAGAGCATTAACTCAGGGCAAAGGAGAGTACTCCATGGAATACAGTAGGTATTCTCCAGTTTCACAAGCAGAACAGCATAAAATTGTTGAAAATTATCAGGGCAGTACGGATCATTTACAAAAACAGAAGAAAAATTAAAATCATGGTAATAAAAATTGTTTTAATTTTATGAAATATTTTTAATATACAGTAGCCTCCCGATTAACCTCCGATTTTTTGGTTTAACCGAGCAAAAAAATGCATCCGATTTCTCCGCTTCAACCGATGCAAAAAAGTCGGTTAATTTTGTTTTATCCGATTTAATCGTTATTTTCATACTTAACAACGGACAAACGATTGTGAACGATTAGAAAAAGCTTGTTTTTACATGGTGCCACTAATTATGTTGATATCGAAACGCGACGACGGGTGTATGTAAGAAATATAACTGTCATTTTCTCCCATTATACGTAATAATCGCTATATTAGATAGAAGACACATATTGCTTTTTGTTAAGTTGATGCATGGGCGAAACTGATACTGTTCTTATGAAGAATTTTTTCTGGTCCAACGATTAAAAACTTGTGTGTTCTTAATTCCTTTTTTGTTTTTTGCCATGTTTAAAAAATGAATGCTAAATTGAAAAGTAAATCTCTTACCAAAAAAAAAAAAAAAAAACCAATACCTCGACAAAATCAAAATGTAAACGAGTTGCCGTTTCTATCGATAAAAAACTCGAAGCCATGAAAAGTCTTGATCGAGGAGGAACATTACGTGTAATCATTGTCTCGTACAATGTTTCTAGCAAGATTGGCGCCAAGATTGTAAAAAAAAATTGAAAGATTCGTTGCTAAAAGTACAGCAATTGACACTGACAGGAAAACTATGAAATTCTCTTTTTTTCCAAAAACGAATGAAACTGTTTATTTGTTGTTTTACTCCGAGAAAATCCGAGGACTCCCTACATCAGGACCCACCGCCAAAGAAAAAGCTCGAATCTTTTCCAAGAAATTTCCAGGAGAAAGTGAAAATTTTACAGCTTGTGAGGGTTTGTTGAGCAGGTGGAAAGCTTTTTATCGAATTCGACAGTTGAATGTTTGTGGCGAGTCACCTGCTGATAAAATATCGGCGACATTGTTTTGTAATGAATTAGGAGATTTAATTTACAATGGCGGCTATTCTCTGGATCAGATTTTTAATGCTGACGAAACGGGACTATAAAATGCTACCTCATAAAACGTTAGCATCAAAAGCTGAGAAGGAAGCTCCTGGAGTGAAAATGTCTACAGAACGTGTAACCGTTATGTTGTGCGGTAACGCATCCAGCTCTTTTCGCTTACCTGTAATGATAATTGGTAAATCTGCCAGACCTCGAGCGTTACAGCATATGAATTTCAACTCTTTTCCGGTACTCTACAAAAATCAAAAGTCTGCATGGATGGATGTTCAACTTTTTGAGACTTGGTTTTTTCAACAATTTGTACCACTCGTAAAGAAATTTTGGAAATAGAGTGACCTTCCTCAAAAAGCTGTTTTATTGATCGATAATGCGCCGTCACATCCGCCAGTTCACTTACCAGAAAGCCAAGGGATTACCGTTGTGTTTTTACCGCCAAACACAACGAGTATTATTCAGCCAATGGACCAGGGAATTATTGTTTTGTTCAAAAGACATTATCGAACAAACCTTCTTCAAGAGATTTTATTGAATTCCGACAAAAATTACGTTAATTTGACAAACTGCTTGAACAGTGAAAGACGTCGTTTTCTGGGCAGCTGATGTGTGGAATGCAGTTACCATATCGTGCTTTCGAAAAGCGAGGTGTCCTCTTCTGGATATCAGTTACGAAGATGAACCAATCGAAAAAACACATCTAAAATTGGAGAATTTTTTTTTAAAAAATACCCAGTTTTAGTGACGTTACTTCTGATATTATTGAGAAATAGGTCACCGAAGATGAGCCTGAATTAATGACGAGTGACCAAGAAATTGTGGCATCCGTGTTATCTCTAGGAAACAGCTCATTGGAAGATCTTCAAGAAGAAAATGAGTTGAAAATTTCACCTGATCAAGCGTATTCGGCTTTACAAACATGGTTGGATTTCATTGAAAGACAGCCAGACGCAGCAGCGCATGGAATTCCAATTTTGCCGAAGTGGAGAGAGTTGCCGTTCTTCAACAATTTTCATCGAAAAAACAATCCGTTTTGACTGATTTTTTTAAGAAGAAATAACTTTTTGTCTTCTTATTGTTCGTATAATTTTGTTTTTTTCTTGAAGAATAAACATTTTATAGGTAGTTCTCTATCAAGGATACAATTTTTCTTTAAAAAAATATGACTTCGGTTTAACTGGTTTTTTCTGGTATCCGAGTTTCCTTTGTCCCGATTAACTCGATTAATCGGGAGGCTACTAAGTATATATATATATAAAAAATACATAAATTACGGGCGCTAGCGACATTTACGATGTGCCACAACCGGTATAGCTCCACCTAGTAGAACACCATGCTTTTTGGAAAAATATTTAAAACAAAAAATCATGGATAAGGATTTATTATAAAAAAGAAATAAAGAATTCGCGATCACACCGTAAAACGGCGGTAATGTCTCCATATCGGAGATGTCACGACGGCCCAATCACATGTCCAATAAGAAATCTCGGTAAGAAAAAAAAACACGTATATTTCGGAAATAAAACTACAAAAAACCCAAAACGGGAAATCGACGGCATATCGGACGTGTAAAGTTGACGATGACTAGAAAAAAACGACTCCTTTAACGGCTATTTCAAAAGAAAGTTTTATACGGGGAGCATGGCGCATAAAAATTTGACAAAAGAACGGTAACGCAACGACTAGATTAATTACTACCACGCTCGATGGCGATCAAGAATGGAATCGTAACAAAACAAAGTGTCCATCAAGACTATCTCTAACCGAACGACATTACCAAATAATCTTAGAACAGTTAATAAATGATAACGATATCGGTGTTTCTAGAATATCTAAATGATACTACCGTTCCCTCGGCTCAGTGCTGCTCTGCATAGCTTTTAAGTGATGCACACACGCATTGGACTCATTTAGTTATCTCTGCTAACGGCTTCTATCAGCAATACACACACACACAGTCCTAACCCCGACACAACTGTCCATCCGACTGCGTACAGGAATTTCGGTTTTAGCCGGTAAGCATCTTCGATACCTACAAGCCGCAATCACGTCGAATAAAATCGATGTTCGAGAGACCACGAATTAATGATTTTTGCCAGAGAAAATGTTTCTATAATTCGAAAACCGCTAAAAGATGGCGTTGTAGGAACCGAATCTGTCTTAATATATAGGTTGGCCTCACAAGGGGCTGCGCCCCTTGACCCCTCTTGCTTAGTTTTCTGTCTCTTTCTCTTCTATACTTTGTATAAAATGATCAAAATTTACAGCGTAATTCTAAATTGGTCCATATGAATATAAAAACATAATCACAAAAATCTTATAAAATATAACAAACGTTACATAAAATTAGGACATTTTTTCTAATAGGGGGTAGCCTAAGAATTACGTTGTAATTAATATATATATATAAATGCTGCTGTAATTTATGTATTTATAAGTAAAAATTCACACGAAAAATTTTATTACGAAAAGAATTATTAAGTCATGCTTTAAAACATTACTTTGCGACATCATAATTCATCATGGGAAAAATTATGAATTTTTGTAACCACTTGGCTTTTCAAAATATGTGTTTATAATTATATTTGCGAGTATATAGCCTATATGTTACTTATTATTTATTTGCATATTTGTAATAAGTTATTATTTATACTAACTTTGATTAACATTTTCAAGAGATGATTCCGTGACAAGTCAAAATAAATAATTGTATAAAAAAAGTCACTCCCAAGTTTACCCAGCTTGTAATAATTGGGTACCAAAGAAATCTGGGAAAGTAAATGCGGGCGAGAGGAAGAAACCGGCCTCCCTACTCTCATTAGTGCCGTGGGACCTAATATATTTCTGAACCTTAAGTTCACAATCCCGACGCCCTATCCAAGGGTAGGGGACTTATTTTACTTTTTACTTTATAAAACAAGTTAGAAAACGTCGAATATAAAAAAAATGCATAACTGCCCATGAACAAATCCATATAAATTAGCAATGTGTGTTTATTTAATAAAAATAATCAATCGACATAAAAAATTGAATGTGATAGAAAAACCGAAATAATTTAGCTACTTATATTTCATTTTTTTTCTTATGAGGGACTCGGGAATAACTGAAAAGTGGATATCATGATATTTTAAAGTTTTGGAATTGCAAACATTTAAACATAAATATTTTAAAAATTTATTAGTGAAAAGTTTTTATTCGACGTTGCCATGTAGTAGCTTACTTCTAACTTAATTGGCAATGCTCAACAGTTATGGAATATATTAACGTGAATTTATTTTGGTATAAAACATAACTAAAACAATGAGCTACATGTATCTTTTACTGTTCTCATAAGAATAACAAATTTGAGATTGATGTATTTTAAGAAAATTATAAATGCGTATTAACATTAATTTACAGGATTAAACAATGCCACTGATTTAGAAGTATGTTTTGGAATGATGATTTAGGTAATCAACAAGTAAGCAATGCAAATAATGAATATAACTAATCGTAAACTAATTTTTGAAACAATGTATTTTCATATTGTAATATTTTTGAAGACAACAATGTAACCGTTTATGTTATGCAATAATCGACAACAGTGAGAAACAGAACGAAAATATTCGTGTTAACTGGTTGCCACCAAAGTATTTTGTATACATATAAAATATTCGTTTAAATTATGTTTTGATTTTTTTTTTTTTTTTTTTAATTTTATATTTCATGTTTGATAAAAATAATGGACTTCCAGCTACCGAGTTTTCTAGTGATTTAATTATGCTACATCATTCATAGTAATAATCTGATTACTTGTTACTTAGCTTGTAAAGTTTAGATAATTTTTCTAGCAACTCAGGATTACATTTCGAGCTGAAATGGTTTGTACTGTTAAGAACTCGCCTCTCTCGTCTGATTCTCGGTGTCGCTTATTTGAAAAAAACTGATGTTCTCCGTGGAATTGATATAAACCGCATACCAAAATTTCTTTTTCTTCTTATTTTCACTATGCCACGAATAACTCAACGCGGTACCTTAAGCTTTATTACTTACGAATAAATGATTTTAAAAAAACGACATTAAGCGCCAAATTTAGAAATTTATTTGACCCTGTGACCCCGATTCCGTCTACGGGAGCCACCTTTCTCCGCTGAGGTATGTCACTGCGGAAATTCACCACGGGTTCAAATAATAGATAATGGTCGTAAAAAAGCTTATATTTATAAAAAAAAATCAACATCCAATATTGTCGTGGAAATTGAATTAACTTCAGCGAACTGACTAATTTTTTTAAAAATTATAAACCTGACTTTCCGACGAAAAAAATTTAAATAACTTCTATACTTCGATAGATGTGAATTTCAATGCGTTCGCTACGACCTCAGAACAACTAATATTAACTTCAATGATCATGTATACATCCTTACCAATGAGAAGTGATGTGTGACGTAAGCGAATGCTAGTAGTCAATTCTGATAGTAAGAGTGCCGTAAAAGCACCTGTTTGAGGCAACAGTTGCAAAAATGATGTAATTGCCTGCACGGCAGATGAAAATAACATATTTTTCTATACGTCTTGTAAAGTAAAAATTACGGTGATAATTTGTATATAAAAATTGCACGTGTCATGACAAATATTATTCGATGATGGTTTCCACGACGTGATAAAACCAATATATATATAAACCCACCTCCTCCCATTTGAGATTGACGAAAAAGTTCGTGATTCCTAGAAATAACAGGGTGTGTGTGTGTGTGTGTGTGTGTGTGTATGCGTGATATAAGCCAATTAAACTAAAGCGGAAAATTTAAAAATTTAAACTTTATGTTAAATAAAAGTTGCCATGTAAGTTTATATTTGTAAATTGTTTGGTCGCATGATAATCTCATTGAAGATTAAATGCGTAAATAAATGTATATTTCTCAATTAATCGTTTGCATTTCATACTACGTTAACTCCGAGCTTATTTCTTATATAATGTAATCGAAGAAAGAGAAAGATAACTAATTATTTTGTGATAATCAAAATCTTTATAAAACATGCTTTAAAATAAAATGTCTACAGTCAATCATTGCCTTTCAATTATATAATAATATGTGTTTTAAATATTAAAGTACTTTTCGTCATTCTTATTGAAGTTTGGATCAAGAATTTGTTTCGTGTTTTAAACGTACATTTATGAAGAGATCTATCGTTTCAAAATAAAATAAATCCCACGAATGTAGCGCCTTAGGAATATTTCTCAATTTTCACAGACCTAACCCTAATGGATTCATTTAAACAATGTATAACCATTTCTCACCTACACCTCAGTTATTATCAAACGAAATCGCATCTTTTCTTAACTTTATGATATACCGAAGCTGCTAGAGCGAGCTCCCGAAATACAAAGAATATTCTTGCGCTTTTGAAATTGAGGACACAACCTACACCGAATGCCTAAATGATTTCACTTTGGAGAAAAATGTACCGAATTCTCTATCTTTAACTGGACTCTTCCAATCCTTTGTCCAACAATGCTCTCTTTATGACAAATTTTCTATCTACCAAATCTATTCCGGCCCAAAGCAATATCGACCCTTTAAAAATAGAAGATATATATCGGCTCTCTATATCTAATATGTACGTACTGGCCTGTAGTGGACGTCATTCCGAATCTCACCTAGGGAATTCTCGGTTCTATCTAGGCAGCGGTTAAGAAGCACGCCACTATTTCACGTCTTCGAAAGCGTCTTTCCTCCTTTATTCGTGCTCACTTTGTGGAACAGATCTCACCAATTGTAAATAATCTGAAACGTTGGCAGCGTTTTGCCAACTCCGCTTATTCCACTGCAGCAACTATTGTGTCGAAGGAACCGGACTTCGTTTCAACAGTTTTAAATTTTACTTTAAATCGTCTAGTGTAATTTTTGCGAGCTCTGAGTGTCGCAATAGTCTCAATGGTTATATAGAGTGCTTTATTAATTTTAAAAAAAAATATACATATTCACATAGATATACATATACGTATATACAAAAACAGTTTTCTGATAACGACCAATGTATTTTTGTGAAATTCTGTACAGTTTTTATTCACTATTATTATCACTGTTACTTTCGTTGCCTATTCAGCAAAGTGACGTATTTAACCAGTACGTACGCGGTATGAAGTAATTAAAAACGAATTAAATTTTATAGTAAGCCTAATTTAGAAAAATTTAATGTCCTTTGTATATTTATCAAAATGTAGTGTTGTTAAAAACTTCGTTCGATGATAGCGGCATTAATTGGAAAATCCATTAACGTTATTTGACGCTTGGTAGCCATCTGTGTATTCCATCTGATTGATAGCGAGAATTTCATCAGTTTGGCTTATTATTTCATTCCATGCGTAGTGGATGTCTCGTTCTTCAGTTAATCTACCGCATACGACAAACCGGATAATTAATTTGGTATTAACCGTCGCGACAATCATGTATATGTTGCGTCTTGACGTTAGTTTAGCGTGCAATTCTTCCGTTAATTTATTATCGCCCTGTAAAGGTAATAAATAAAAATTTTAAAAAATAAATAAATAAATGTGTTTAAAATTTTTGATGTCAAACATCAGTGAAAACGAAAAATTTGTAAAACTTTTAGAGGTTAAATACAATTAGTTCAATTATTAATATAGTCATTTAATTTTAAGATTCATATTTTGTTAGAATTTTAAAATAAACTTTGGAAAACAAGAAGAAATAAATACAGTTCTGTTACACGTTACTTTCTAATAGTATATACTTGTGTTGTTTTGATTCGTTTTTTTTTTTTTTCTTTTAAGATGCATAAATGTGTACTTCTCTCGATTCGTAGTAAACGAAGAAGTTAATTTCTATACGATTAATGCGGTTTTGTTCATAACCGTTAAAATTTATTGGTTGTTGAGCGAATTTGGAAACTGAAAAAAAGGAGCAGTTAGTAAAAGAAAGGGTAAAGAGAATAAAAACTAGGTTGGGATAACTGTAAAATAATTATGAAAAGATGAAGGGGTTCCACATTTGTGAAAATCTTTTTGCTAAATGACCGATTGTTTTGTTAGAAAGAATATAAATGAGCAACAAAATTTAAGTCTAACGAAGAAGTTTTAATAAGTTTGCGAACGTTTAATGGTTTGTTTTTTTTTTTTTTTTTTTTTTGTAGAGTCAGTGATTTGTAAGCTTAATTTTTCTCATTTAACAATTTCGTCAATCTGCGCCTGTTACCATTATTTAAATATATATTTATAATTTTAAACTTTTCTCTGATCCTTTTTTTTTAAAAAAAAAAAAAAAAAACTATTATAAAATTAAATATCATACAGAATTAATTATGTAAAATTTCGTCGAAAATTTTTATCGATATTGTAATTTCACCATGCTATTTCCTATTTACTTTTTGTTCACTTCTTCATATAATCTCGCTGAATTATCACTATTTAGTTCTTAAAAACGGATTTAAAATATTATAAGCGAGCTTTTAATGTCGTACATGGTTCATTTCTTGAAATGCTCAAACTTACAAGTCTTGCTTCACATTTTAAGTTGAGGATTAGAGGAAGTAAATTATTACCTTCGCTCCTCGGTTTAGCAAAAACTAAGAATAAAAAATACTCGCTTAAGTTTATAAAGTAATCCCAAAAAAGTAAAATAAGAGATAGCCGTTAGATCAATAAACATATCATTATCGACTGCAGTAAAAACCCTTAATATTCGCGAAGGATACGTTTCAAAATTTCTTTACAAATGTTACGTATTTTACATTACTTTTTCCATAGGTAATGACTGTGGGGGGGGGGGGGGGATAATTATTTTTTTAGCCGATTTATAATAATTATTATTCGAAGTTAATTTCTAAAAAATGATAAGAGAGTATTAAATATTACGCCGAATTTTTTTCTTATAATGTCAATAATATAAATTTACTAAAAATGTGCGTGAAAATAAATTTAAAACAATCATATTTATATTTCTTTCGGGAAATGTGATGCAGAGACATCGTATCTCGTATTTTTATGCCGCTGTTACGAAAACACGTCGATTAAATACAAAGGTTGTCTCTCAAGAAGACCGAGACCAACGCTGGCGTCGCGCATCGAATCGACTTGGCACCTATGCCATCGTGTAGAGCATTCATTTCTCTCACTATAGCAACAAGAAGTAACGGAATCCGTTCAGTAGTCGTCGCGCAGTGCCAGTTTAAAGAAGACGTGTACGTGCTAACCCTACCGGTTTTTTACGTATGTGAATATGAATAACGCAAGTGCTGAAACGAAGCAGCATTACGCGATCAAATATTGTGTACGGCGTGGTTTGTCCGGCATGGAAATTCTCCGAGAACTTAAGGAAGTGTTTAAAGATGATGTTTTAGGCCGAAGTACAATTTTGAGGTGGCATAAGCACTTCGTCGCGTCCTTAAAGCAACGCCCGAAGAAGAATTCAGAAAAACGATAACTGTGAAGTGGCAGCATCGAATGCGCCAATTTATCAAGAACGGAGGACGTTATTTCGAACGTGGTTTAGGTTTACGCGATGATAATAGCGATAGCGATTGATTTTTTTCCGATTCTGTGTGATTTTGTACTTCTTGAAATAAAAGGTGTAAAGAAATCAAGTTTTCATCTTCATTTCACTTCAGTAAAATCGTCATAAATCATTCAATTTTCGACTTACAGACTTCACCAAGCGTCCATTTTGTAGTCAATTAAATTCTTCGTAAATTCAAAAAACCTATAGGGTCAGAGCAAAGTAGGTTGTGTAAAATGCCCATAACTTGGACAATTTTTATGTTACAAATTTCAAATTGGTCTCATTTTGCAGCCAAAAGATTGATCTAGATGCCAATATATTCGCCAAATCGTCTGTCTTTATGAAACAACCTTTGTATATTATTTTCGTATTACAAGAATATGTAAATTGAGAATTTTAACTGATTATTTATATAGCGCTACTGTTTTGAATCTTAACTTCTATGAAGGGTAAGGGACTTACTTTCACTGTTTTTATTGCAATTTAAAATTCCAAAATCACGACATAGACTTACTAAACCAGAGGCAAATACACATACTTAGTGTTACACTTTTTGCGAATGTTGGGAGTTATAAATCTTAAAACCGGTTACTTTCCGTTTCTTCGGAAATTTAAAAACCGCGAATGTTAGGAATCTACTGTAATATAAATACATATGTTTTGAAAAAGTATGGCATGATTAGTTTGCATGTTTTTGCCGGAAAATAAGGTTACAATTAAAATTATTGAAAATTAAATACGGCTTTACGTGCGTAATATTTATTTGTAATTTTTCTTTTCAAAGACTTGCGCATACTTCTGAATAAATAAAAACTTTAGAAAATACACATGTATGCTTATATTTTGAATAGTAATCTGTACAATTTAAAAAAATTTGTCGTTCAATTACAGTTACATATTTCCGCCGCCCCGAGGACACCACTAAACCGAATGCACTTGTGTGCGAGCTTGAACTTATTCGTCATTAGTATATTAAATATAGGGTAATTATATTAGTGTCGTCTGATTGAATTTCGGTGTAGTTTGAGCTTTCGAAAATGTAAGCTATTATTCGATTTTAATCGACAATCATTACTTTTCAGCATGGAATGAGAAGAAGAAAAAAAAACCTTTACTTTTAATTCCAAGCAAAACGAAAACGGGGCTTTTCTTCGTACATTTTAGAAACATAGAGACGAGTTAATGTGTAAATAAATATCGATCAGAAACATTTTTTCTCCAATTAATCGCAACTATTGAGAGATCGAAATTATTTTCCTATTTCATTATTATTACTTTTATTATAGCACAATGTATTAGTGAACTATTAAGACCTCTGCTGGAATTACATTTTATTAGTGATTCATTGATGCGTTTAAAATATTATTTTTACACGGCATTTAGAAGAAAAAAAGAAAATTTTTTTCATTCGACTTTTTCTTTTTTCGGAAATAGGTATACTGCCGAATTTCGTTTTCTGTTTTGGTTAAATAAAATGCACACCTTCGTGCAATTTAAAAAATAATCTTTCGCTCGAAAAAGAAGTTCCTCTGGCTTAATTTGATTCCGTTTGTCGTAATATTAAAATAAAACAAAAATGAAACCGATTCGAAATTATTTAAGTTCCGTATCGCTAATAAAATGTGTCAAAGCCAAGAAAAAAATGAATATCGCAAAGAAACATTTTTAAATTGTACTATTGTTACAGTGCAGCGTTGGCGATAATTGCGGCATGATAACATTTATTTGTGCGTAATTATTGAAATGCCTACTTTTAAACGGAAACAAACGAGACCCATTGAAACCGGAGTGACAATTTCGAATCGTTCATCTTGTCGAATGAGATTTGCAAACAATTGCGCGAGACTAATTTGTTTACGTAAATGATCTTGTAATCCTTTCAGACCGTAAGTTCGCAGCGTAAACCATAGTTTCAAAGAGCGAAATCTTCTTCCTAATGGTATTTGCCAGTTCTAAATTACAGTAAAAAAAAAAAGAAAAAGAAATAATAATACAAAATTAGAAATTAATTTATCCCTTCGATGTGTAAAAAATAATCTTAAACTTTTATGGTTTTTTGTATGAACTGTACGTCTATCTTCGGTGTAAACCGCTCCTAAATTGTTCACAGCTGACGTTTCGAATATAGCCTATTCGAAACGTCAACTGTGAACAATTAAACGTGGTTTATATCCCCACGAGAGATGAAACGATTGATTGATGTTAGTACCGAAAATAGATGTATTTCCTCGATGTGTATTAAATAAAATATTGCGAAATATTTTAAATTTTCATAAATTAATCATTCTCGCACGAAACAGTGCGCATTTCTTCGAAATTCTAAAAAAATGTTATGTAATTACGGGTTATTAAACAGTGTATAATATAACAGCTGCGAATTATTGATTCGTGGAAAGGAAGAAATTAGTTTACTACAGTAAAACCTCTCTCGACCGGCCTATATCGGGAACGAAAGTTTTTCTCCTCTCTTTTCTTCGTCTTTCTCTTTCAGCAAATCCCACCTTTCTATACCGAATTCATTTTTCTACGAATCAGTACAAGTTCTTCGCTTATCGTTTTGTTGGAATGTTTCTCCGCATTTCGTAGGAAATAATTTCTTGAAAATTAGGAAAAGATGAGGAGCTTACAAACTCTACTGAACCTTTTTCTTTCAGTTTTGTTCTCGTCTTTATGCGGGTAGTATTTGTTGAATAAAAATGAGTGAGTCAAGAAAATGAAAACGTGTAATCGTCTGAGACAGACGGTTATAAGAGTGTTAAAAAGACTCGACAACGGGGAATCGGTAAGAAAACTCCGTGACGAAATGAACGTGGGAAAAAGTACCATCAACGATTGAAAATTAAATAGACGATCGATTGAAGAAATATATTCAGAAATCGAGTCCGTAAAAATACTTGCAGTTTAGTATACTAATAAAAAAAAACAGTTTGTGACATTGTCGATGAAGCTCTTCGGATGTGGTTTTCTCATGAACGTCGGAGAGGAACCCGCATCATTTTGATTGAAAAGACATTAGTAATTTATAGTAAAATCGAGAATGAACCAGCGCATTTTCTGCTAGTCAAGGATGGCAGGATCGTTGGAAAAAGCGTCATAGGGTTCATTTCGCTCGCATAAGTGGTGAAAAAGTATGTCAGCAAATGAATCAGAAGCTGCTGAATTTAATAAGTTCCTTTCTGAAATTTTACCTAAGTGCGAGGATAAAAACTTGCCTCTCCTGGAAAACGTGAAGAAGATAAACATCGAGGGTGTGATTTTTATGCTGGCTGGTGCGTTTGAGGAAATTCCTTCTTCTAGCTTTGTGAAATTGTGGAAAAAATTTTACCCTGATATAAGAAATCTGGTCAAGAGTAGTAACGATTCGGAGAATGAAGAAATCGAAAATGAAGTAATTTCACACGATCTGCTGTCAATGCCAGGTGGAAACCGAATGCAGTTGGAGTACGTGGAGGAATGAACGGCAACAAAAAGTGGCGAAGGACTTGAAAACGAATTCTTTACGGACGAAGAAATAATCAATATTATCAGTGTAAAGATAACTGCGAACTTGAAACCGACGGAGAAAATACAACGTGGATGGTTCGCAAAGAATAAGTCACGAAGGAACAAAACAAATCGCAAAAATTTTATTGCAATATTTTAAACAGCAACAAGATACGTAAGAAAATGGAGAGACTTGGCTTTTAAAAACTTGTCAAAAGGGAAAAAACAGAAAAAAACAACTAATTTTTTCAAACAATAATATATGTTTACTCATACCGAAGCGTATTCAGGTAATTTAGTTAAAGTTTTAAGTTTTCAAAGTTTATGTAGTCTAAGTTCATTTCTTATGTTCAATTGTTTTGTATTACTTTATGTAGGCAATAAAATTAGTTGCAATAACGTCTTACACATATTTGCTTGTTTATTCACGATACCTGATGAAATCTGTTGCTTCATTTTGAGGGAAAATCAATTTTTTACGGGAACTTCGGATTAACCGGCGAGGTTTCGGTCCCGACCAGACCGGTTAAGAAAGGTTTTTACTGTATTTTTAAAGCATTTTTCGCCGGTAACTTCTAATGATGCATTTTATAATATTTTTATTATATAAGAAATTTGCTATTTAAAAATGAAAGTGTCGTTAATTTTATTGCAGTTTGGCCTTTAGTACTGTAAAAATGAATATTTCGCTTTATAGAGAGAAAAATTAAAAACATAGACGCGATGAAACAGATATCGGCATTAGAATTATCAATTGCTACGAGGGAAAAAAAAACAACCCCCTTAAATAAGTGTATATATAGTTTATCACGAGAAGTGTAACTCTGTTTTTACAGCCTTTATTTAAAATCAGAGAAGACACGGTATTACTACGGAAATCGTAAAAGCATATATTTTTCTCGAAATAAAGTCGTTCATACAAGAAATAAGTTTTCTTTGAATTAACATTAAAAGAGCGGTATATTATTTTCGATTATCTCACCTTTGCACTTTAGTGTCGCTTGTAATGATATTTTTGAGTCTCAAGTAAAATATGTTGCTAAAAGTATTAATTTGAAATAGTGGTAACGGATTTTGATGAATAACATGGCCGTTGTTTAGCTGAATTCGCAGTATTAAAAGTGAGAGGAGGAGACACCTTTGACCGAAGTTCCTACGGATTAATTACTAATTTTCGCGTGAATTAAAATCGTCGATGTAAGTATTAATTTTTTTGTACGAATACAATTACACAAACTTTGATAAATCATGCGACTGTTGTTGTTTACTGGTTTAACGATATAGAATAGAGCGGTTTTTTAATTAAAGATAATTCGTTACTGATTTTTCCGTGTAAATTAAAGTTGCATCGCATATCACATACCTGACGGTAAACAGTCGATTTCATTGAACCTACTGAAAGTGCTAGTTTCGTTTGTATAGAGCTATTCAGACATTCTATTTTTTTTTTTATTTCTTTTTTTAAATAAATTTTAATCAACAAACGAAGTTGTACTCAAAAATTTGACTTTATTAAAGCCGGTCAGCTTTTATCTGTGTATATGATAGATTATAAATAATTATTAATTTAAAACAAAAAAAAAAAAAACGAGTAAATAAAACTATCACCAGCAACTTACTCGGTACTCTGGAACCTCCGTATCTTCGGTATTACTATTTAAATATATTCTATTAATTGAAAGCGTATCTATAAGTTCATTTGAATCTTTGACCCTAAAAAATAAATTCTTTTAAAGGAAATTTGTTATTTCTAATATACTTATTATATGTATAAAAGAAGGAGCGCTTCAAAAAACTTCATTCTACCTGCTTGTTTAGGGTTTATATTTAAAGACTACTGATTTTAAACGACTGACTAAAATTTTTTCAACGAATAATCGCGCTGTATTTAATGTAATAATAATTATAATAAGCCGTGATTAATAATAATATACAAAATACAAATTCACAAAACGCAATAAATTATAAATAAAATATCGCCGACTAGATTCGATTACACGGCGATCATATACGAACCGTAATATACTTCCATGTAACTGAAACTAGTTGGCGATATTTTATTTATAATTAATTATGTTTTGTAAATTTAGATTTCGCACACTTTTATTAATTATAACATTAAATAACATAATTTCTATGACGGGTATACAAGCCAATTGCTTTTTTTATGTTTGCCGTAAAAATTGTAAAATTAATCGTCGAATTGTATCTGAACCAAAAAGTGAAAAAGTTGCGCGCACGTACATTCACCAAAAAAAAAAAAAAACCAAAAAAAAAACAACCTGTATAACACAACGAAAACCTCGCACAAAATCTGAAACAACTTCAATCAGAATTACGCAACTAAGTGCAAACGCAGCGAAACGCACATTTATGGAAATAGGCCGTACGAATGGTCGCAATAACTACATTATCAGAACAGTCGAGAAATCGGGGTCCTGAACTTGAGAATTGGCGGTGACAATTAAAAATTAATAAGAATGTACGAATAGAGATAGTCGCGATGCTCGAAATAGAGCAATATAACTATAGAAAAAGTGTAGCTACACAGACATTTTTTTGAACCTTTTTTTAACTTATTCTAACATTTTTAGGTTGTTTTGGGACTTCCAACTCGGAAAAAAAAAACATTTCCTATTGTCGATATGTGTACACTTTGCAGTTCCATTGTATTCTATTTATGACCGTTTATCTTTATGGCTGTTTCGTTGGAAAATATCCTCGATTTAACAACCATCGATGATTATTAAAATCCGGCCCCTTTCGACTCAAATTGTAACGTATTTGAACTTTTTTAGGTTATAATGCACAGTTGCTTTTCAGCTCAGATATAATTGGACTGGTAACTATTACGGTAATCGATAATTAAAGAACATATTTTGATAAAAAAATCTAGTATTTGACAATTTATCATACCGAAATAACGGAAATAAAAATAAGCGAACATTGACGCTATTCGAAGTACTTAATGCAAATATTTAAATATAAATTTAAAAAATTTAAATGTTAATAAATATAACTCGAATATTAGTCTGCTTTTAAGTTTCCAGGTATAGTATGATGAAATTAATAACGTCAGAATTTATTTGAAAAAGCCGCATACGATTTAATGCTAATAATCGCATGAAATTGAAATAGAAAAGGATTCTCGGAGAATTGTTTAAAATGTAAAGAACTTCGAGGAGACATATATAAGTTCTATAGGTTCGATAACATTTACATTTATACGATACATTAATATTAGATTCTATTCAAAACTTTTGTCACTTTTTAGGAACAGACGATGAGTGGAATTTGAGTTTAAAGCCCAAAAAAACAAAAAAAAAACAAAACATGAAATTTGATATAAAAAAATGAAAGTACGAGTACAATGTAAATAAGAGCACTTCTTTTCTTTAAAATAAATTTTATCAATTATCAATGGCTAAGCCGTGGCATTTCTTTTTTTTCTTTTTTTTTATGTAGATACAGAGGAAACCCAGCACATTTCTTACCCCTCCTTAATATTTTCACTACCAGCGAAGAAAAATATGTTTCAGTGAACAAAACGAATTTATGTCGGGAGTCTGTACGCTGGTAAAACTTTCACTTTATTCAAATATCGGATTTTTTGTCAGATTAAATGTGGCTTATGTGCTACAGCCTTAATAAGTACTTTTGGTTTAAGGCTGCCTGCAACTTATCCGCTTGTTGACTATCAAGTTCAAATTCGTTTCTACTAATGTAAAGCCTCTTTGTTCATGTAGCAGATAAGTTATCCTTATCTGATCCTTCAAGTTTATATCTTTCTCGGAAAACTCTAATCTCTTTTCACACTATTCATCGATTGGTTTCGTTCTCATCTTCAGCGGTACAAATTTTTCTTGCTATTGTCGTTAGAATACGGTGTAATGTATCGAATTAAAATATGACCCGCCAAATTTTTCAACGGTCATCATTGTAACAATTAGAATTGACGAACACGATAAAAATATAACTTTTTAAAACTATGACATGCGGTTTTCTTATGGAAGGCGAAATTTTCACAAAGACACGTAGAAACTTTTAATATAACCGAATAGAAAATCGGTACTTTTCAAAAGTTTCATTACCGAAATAGAATTAGTTCGACTGTAATTTAAAGAATTTCGATGCTTCAGAATGCGCGAGAAAGAACTAAATTTGGTGGTGCATAATGTACGAATATAGTCGCGAGGACTTCTTTCGTTACGCGTGCTTCTAGTCTTAGTACTATTTACAAGCCATCGTGTAGTTGTCTTCTGGGTATATTTTAAAGAGAGTCCAATTTTTCGTTTCTGTTTTCGGTCGATATTTCAGCTAATGTCGTCTACTGGTTTTATTTACCTTACCAAGTTTTATACAAAAATCTAAGGATACACAGGCAACGTAAGTCAAGACATATACCGCTCGTTTCAAGCATAACGACAAGCTTATGCACAATACGTCTTAACTAGCCAAGTGCCATTTCCCGCTTTTTATCTCAGCTCCAGAATTTAAGACAACACCAGTATGTACATTATAATATTACGTGTTAAAGTTGCGTTCGCTCAAGTCGCACCAGAGTGACGGATTTCGTATAGAAACTTTGTGCACGGCTAATTACCGTCAAGTTTGAATGCTTAACGTCATGCAGCTGTAGCCCGCTAAATTTATTTACACTTCACTATTGTATAAGGAATACTGTAAAAGTGTAACAATAAAAAATTCCAGCTTGCGCGCTGTGAAATTTAGTGGCACAGTTGTCGAGAATTTTTTAATACGTACCATAAAGCGCAACAGTCGAAGTTAATTAATAGCCACTTGTGAGGATTAAAACAAAATGAATCGGCGTACGATAATCCATCGAATAAATACCGGAATTCCGGCAGAATTAGAGCGGCTCCTGTTGAAATTTGAAAATTTACACATTAGACGACTGACAGCGGCATTAGGACTATGTCTTTATTAGTAAAGGAAAAAAAAAAACAAATAACGGTATAGTAAATTTTAAGTTCGTAGTTCATTTTTCATCATTCACTACACCGCTAAACGAAATCTCTGCCTCGGTTACTTTTTGGATGGCACCTTTGGTGTATTCCTATCGTAATGTTTTTCAAGAGATGACCCTCTTTTCGTCTTTCTTTACTCCTCTTTGTGCTTCAGAACAAATCCTTCCCCAAGTTGATTAACCTAAATTTCGTTCTTTTGTTGATAAATTCCTACAGACACATGTGAATCTTTTTTTCCCAACATGATTTCTCCTCCGTAGATTCCATTTCCTGTGCTTTCACTTGTTCTTCTCATAACCGTAATTCAACTCGTAAAAAAGATTACATCGTCTTCCTCTCTCTGTTATGAAATCAAAACTGTAAGATTGTCTTTGACTTGAATTTCTGATATTTTCGCTCTTGTCAAATTCGCAGAAACTTTCTTTCCCATAAAATGGCCAATGCTAGAGCTAGATTTATTCCCAAAACAGCTAAAGAAAGTACAATTAATTAATCAACTGCGTCACAGTAGCCTGCAAAAATTCAGGATGAAATAATCCATTAATATTTTTCGATATTGCAATCATTACACCGTCATTATGAAAAAAATGAAGACCGATTATTCTGTCGGTGAGGACAGCGGGGCAAAGATTTATTATTTTAGGTGAATCGCAAACTTTGCGGGTTAAGATTTTCGTGTCTCTGCCATTGAAATGTCCACTTGCCCGAAATGACGCTCCATTTCTAAAAATTAACTTATTTAAAAATTTAATACCAATGATAAACGCGGTGTATTGCGTTATCCTTCTTTTGAATAATTGAATTCGAGTGAAATGGTAATTTCAACGAATTTTCAAAGTTAAATTTTTAGGCAAATCTCCCTGTCTTGATGCATTATGTGTGTGCGTGTGTATATACCTGCGTACGCAGCGTCCACATGTAACCAAACTCCGAATTTTCTACAAATGGGCCCCAATTCGTTGAGGCGATCGAAAGCGCAAATACCAGTTGAACCGCATGTCGCAATAACCTGAAAATTATTTATAATCATGTCGATATAAATTTCATTTAAAAAATTATTGACATAATAGAGGCACGTGCATAAAAGCGAAATATTTGTTTGAAATATATAATTCGAAAAATTCTCCTAAATTGAATAGCTCTGCAAAGGTGAAATGAAACGCTAACTAATGATATTTTTTAATTAAGATAATCTAAAAAAAAAAGAAATATCCGTGTGTGTGTATGTAACGCATGTATGTAAGACGCGGACAGAGTTTTGTGATACGTTTGCACTCGAACAAATAATTCTATTTATTACCGAATCAAAACTGTTGGATTTTAAGCAAATTTTGTTCAGTTGCTGTTAAAAAATTTAAGAAAACGTAAAAAAGAAATTATTTATTTATTTTGTGTAAACTAATTATGGTGTGAAATTGAGCGTGATATTAATCGACGTTCTTGACGTATACTATATACTTATATGGTTCAATTATAAAGAAGATTAAAAAAAAAAGGGGAACCGGAGCAATAGATTTTTCTTTTAAATTATTTACAGTTTCGATGCGTTTGTGTGAAAATATATGATATGTTCGCGAAGCACACGAAATTTTTGTGACAAGTACATATATAATGAAAAAGATATTATAGTTATAGTACATCTCATGTGAATGTATTGCAAACAGATATCAAAAGAGATAAATAATTTAGAGAAAAATGTAAGTAAAACGTTTTTATATTAAGAAAAATTTTTTTTCTCCCGATTTTTAAATTTTACGATAAAGCAATTAGAAAAACAGTTTTCAAATAAATGAACGGTTTCTTTTTCCGGAATTTTATGTACCTCCCCATCTTTTCTATATGGAAAAAAAAAAGTACCTAATTACATCAAAAACAACAAGCTAGGATGTATGTTATTCAGTTCTACAAAAAAAAAAAAAAAAAAAAAAAAAAATGATGCGGACAATTACAATTTTGAATGTATTATAATCTCGTGTGTACTATTCGTTAGCGTACAAAATCTATAAATGAAAAATATTACTATAAATAATAACGACTTCATTATAAACATTTATTCTTTCAATAATACGTATGTTACATAATAAAATTCTGCAATAAAATTTGTAAGTGCGAGAGATATCTATTTTATTTCGAATTACATTAAAATGTAAAATTAACATAGACTGAATGACAAAGACACGGGCGTATATATGGCTATTCAGTGGGGAGCAGATTAAATCTAAAACTTCCATAATTTTTTTTAAAGCAAAATAAAACAGTAGGTCACTTTCTATATTATACTATATTACATCATTATTTATTATATTAAATAATACTGTCTTCTTTCATTCTTTGCTTAAATTTGAGTGTAGTTTAAAATTTTAAATTGAGCCGTTTACGCCATATTGCCGACATATTTACACAATTTCTCAGAATCCAGTTTTATAGCCAGCTGACCGTGAACTCTCGTACAAGTAAGATTTGATCGCTAATTCTGTTTCTAATGTAGGTTTTTAGCCTCTTTAGAGTGGAGAAACATCTTTCTGCGGTCACAGTGGACACTGGAAGTGTGGCTAATGCGATAAGAAGCTTTTCTATCAAAGGGAAAACAGTTCATCGTAATGATCCAGTAACAGGTTTTCGAGTTCCAGATTTCCAGAGATTGAGCCATATCTCGTATTCGATCATAAATATCGTGCCTTCATTTTCACCAAGAAACGTTTGTGCTGTTTTTTTCAATCTTTGGCCTGCTGGCATATGCTATACATACGATATATCTTTTGGTGACAAATAAACTTGGGCATTCTTTCGTAACCCAAATAAGGACGTAAAAAAAAATCAAACCGTTTTAAATCCAATCCAAGGCGACAGCAGCGTAGTCATACGCTGCGTTAATATATTCAACTAATATGAGATGGGGGGGCGCTAAAACCCTTCCCTTACTACATCAATGGACAAAGAGCATCTAACTTAAATGAAGTTCACAATTTACTAAGCCCAACAGCACTAACGTGTGTAGAGAGGCCAGTTACTGTTTTTCAGCCGTCTTTATTTTCACAGATTTTTCTAGTACCCAGTTCTATTTCAAATTGAACATATACCTGCAAAACAGTTTAAGTCTGGAACCAGATAGGCCTGAGACATACGAACTCTCTGGTTTGGTAGCCAAACTCCTTAGCTACCAAGCTACAACGTTACCTATTTTTTTAATAATAATAATAAAAATAAAATTTCTGCCTCGCCCTTTCTGCGTTCATCGAAATCTTTAAGAACACTATAAAATTCGAGAAAAAGTATGTAATATTTGTTAGTTGAAAATTTTGAAAGCTGAAGGATCAGAATAAATCATAAATATGTGTAAATACTAAGGTATTCAGAGGCAATGCAGACCCTTCAGTAGTTACAAAACTTAGAATGTTGCAGATCCCGAATTGCTAATCTGAAAAATTCGTATTTTTCATCTGTTACAATAAGCATTACATGGTGTGAGAAAATTTTTAAGAAGCTTAATATCACAATGAACGATCGAAAGATCAACAACAGGCAACTTCGAAGCCATTCTAAAGCGCTAAATTCCAGATCATTCTAAATTATAGATTGAGAAGTAAGCAACCCAGCGTGAGCAAGAGCATGTACCATGTTCTGTACATTCCTTCTTGGTATGTAAATAAGAGTAAGGGAGCTGGGGACCGGTCGGGATATATTCACCGCCTTCTTTTTAGCGTCCACATTTCAACATTATTCAGCTGTTTAAAGGTGTCTGCGTTTAATGTCAACGTTTCTGCTACGTACTTCAGAACTTACATGACTGGCACTGATTTACTTTCATCTTTGTATTCATTTTCAGCGTTTTATTCTTCACTGCAGCCTCTAGATCCCTGAACGGTTGCTTAACGGTTCCGGTACGAGTTTTAATTTCCTTTATGTCCGGGCCGTCGTTTGTACACAACATGCCGAGATATCTAATTTCATTTACTGCTTCTTCTCTTTCGTTTTCAATTTTTAATTTGAGATCCACATAGTTAGCTGTTCTCGTATGTTTTTTCAGCGTTTATTTTCACACCGTGTTTTTCCCTGCTTGATTTAGTCTATTAAACATCATTTGCATTTCTCTAATCGATCCTACAAGCAGAATCACCTGCATATACATCCAATTAGACACACGTTTATCTTGAATTCAACATTTTCAGTTTTTACAATTTTCGTTATCTCCTCTGAGCGGATGTTAAATAATCTAGGGACGAGCGCGTAGCCTTACAACTTTTTTAATTTGATGTCCGCCGTTTGTGATTTTTTTCTCTTACTTTTATGTTTGCAGTAGATATGATTATTTATAAGTTTTTGTTATCCATGTTGTGTACTTTTGTAGCACATTTACCAGCTCGGTATGTTGTACTCGGTCTAAAGGTTTTTCCATAGTCTACAAAACACGCAATTACTTCGCAACCTGCATTAGTCGCTCGCTACACCACGACTTCAATAGAACTATTGCGTTCCTAGTGCCTTTCTTTGTGACAAACCGACATTCTGTTTCATTAAGCTGCGTATCTAGTTTACCTTCCATCCTGCTGTTTATGATTGAGAATAGTAGTACTTTAGGAGTATGGCTAATTAACACAATCGTACGATATTTGTCATATGTTTGAGATATAGTCTTTTCAAGAATTGGAACAAGGGTTAAGATTTCAAAGTCTTCCGGCATTTCTCCTTCTTTGTATGTTCGATTAAGTAATGTCCACACAGGCTTTGTTTACATCTGAGTATGATATTCTTTCAGAATCCGGCTGATATTTAATCTTTTCCTGCGGCTTTTTTATTTCTCGCTTTCTTAGTGGCATTTGATAACTTGCACATTTCTATCTTCAGTGCCTCTTCTAATATCTGTTTGCAACGGTCTATATTCCGAATCATAATTTTTCTTCATTACCTTTGGCAGATGTCACCACTCTTGTTTTTGATTATTGCGATGCGTGTTTTCTTTCACTTCACTTCCTTCATCAAATTTTTATACGCATTACTCTTCTTATGTTATCCTTTTTTTTCAAGATTAGTCTATTTTTAGTCTCTTATATTCATTCTCAGTTGCATTTTTTACTTCTCTTCTCGTATTTATTAGGTCAGTTATATTTCCTCAGCTATCTATGGCTTACTCTTCTTATTCTTCCTTTTTCGTATAGTTTTTTTCGTTGCATTTATGATAACTTTTTTCCACTTCCTCCATTGATCTTTTCCTGCTCATTTCCATCTGCATCCATTCCAGCTTCGTAGTTCTTCATTTTTTTTTCAATTTTAGTCTACAGTTTTGTTTTTATTTCTCTATTTTTTAGACTTTAAAAATTCGGTGCTTTCTTTATCTTTTAGTGAAATCCGATATTTACCTATCAGCAACTTGTGGTCTGAGTTAAAGTCAGCTCTTGAATATCGATGACAATTTGTTTTCTGCATTTTCGTATCTTGTGTTGATGAGTATGAAATCTGTTTGATTTCTGCATCTGTCTCCAGGGCTGACCCATACGTATCATCTTCTCCTATACTGTGTGATCTACGTGTATTGCAAATTTTCAAATCATGTGTTTTTGCAAGCTGCAGAAACCGTCCGCCTCGTTCGTTCCCTAACTACTTATATATGCATGTATATTAAGGACTATGCCATCGCTGTGCTGGAGGCAATATGAAAATCCTGTAAAATTTAATCCGTAACCTTTTTCTATAACCCCCCTCATAAGTTATTTATTTCATTTTGCGAAAAATGTCATAGCAACTTAAAACCGATTTTTCTACAAGAACTATACAAAACTATCACCTAGGAATCTAGATGGTGTTTTCATCGTAAACATCGAAAGGTTAGGTTTGTAGACGTATAAATGTGTGTGTGTGTGCAATTTTTTGAGAAAGTAAACTTTAAAATGCTGCCAAAAACCGTAGGCTACAAAATAATTTATGAGCTCGGAGAGAAAGTGACAAAAGCAAAAGTTATATGTATTTTGCCTGGGTTTTCAGCAATTTTAAAGAAACATCAAAAAATTTCCTTTCTTTTCCATTCAAAAGCGGAAGGATTAAAAATTTAACATCATGATTACTTTGATAAGCTAACCCTAGGGTCATGTTAAGACTTCAAAAAATCAAAAAGGAGAAATGATTTTGTATTTTTTTTCATAAGTTGAATTTAAGTTCTATACTATTGAAAAAATACTAAAAGTTTTTATATGACCGAATACGTACTAATTACGACGAAACTGCCATTTTTCATAAATAGTTGAATTTTGCGTTAAATAAGATACGAAACGAATAATGTGCGCATGTTGTATTCTTATAGTTTCATGTAAAATTATTAAATATATGAGAAAATTATCAATCATTACGATATAAAATATAAGCACTTACATAACATGGTATTAAATTATTTTTAATGTCTTCTCGGAACGCGTTTAATAATATATCGCCAGTTAGCTGTCCATCTTTATTGCTACGTAAAATCCTAATTGGCATACTGGCCACAATGGCTGCTTTCTCTACACTGCTGTTTGCTTGATCTTTAAAAAAACATAAACACATTATCGTACTTTCCTTTAGTGTAACGGACAATTTATTAACACGGCGTAAAACTTTATCACCCTTTTACCCCATTCTGTCGGTTTTAAAACAGTTGTATTATGAAAAGCAGCAAAGTGATAGTGTTGTTAAAGAAAGTAGAAACATTAAACTTACCGTGGAACATATTCATTGCGTTCACTAAAGCAATAATCGATTTGATTAACCAAAAAAATTGCACAATACCGTCTCGAATATTTACAAAGTCTACATAATTTTGAAATTTAAAACAAAATTCCCTTCTAAATAAGAAATGGAAACAGTTAGCTATAGTGTCGAACTTTATACTATAATGGAGCGCAGTGATTATACTATAAACATTGTAACGCATTGATTAGCATTAAATAATTTCAGTGCAGAAGCGGTGTTTTTACTTGTCTTTATGAAATATTTTAATTTAAAAAAGTTTGCATTAAACTGAATAAAACAAGGTCATTTTTTCAAAACTGTTTTCGTTCGTAGTCATATTTACATTTTCGCTTGTCTCAATATCCTCGAATGTATTGATAAAAAATGTTCGAAATTGTTAAAAATAGCAATTTTTCTTTATCCTTAACAAATAACCCCTTGTTAATAACACATTTAAATGCACATACTTCATTAATACTGGAAGCATATATAAGAAAGAATTGAGGGTAGTTCCTCTAAATTCAAAGTTAACTCCACCCCCCCCCCAAAAAAAACGTTTCCGTCTTAAAAAAGTTATAACAATTATTTTTATACTTTTTATTTGTTTTTTATATATATGTTTTACTTATAATTTTAATGTAAAAGTGTAAAAATTAGTTATTAAAAAAAAAAAATCAGATAGCTTTCCACGGTAAAGTGAAGTAAGTTCCGTACTCTTGGAAGGGCTTTGAGGATTGTGTAATTAAGGTTTTTATAATGTACTTAAGCACCTAATGAATCTGAAGAGAATATTGAGACCGGTTCTTTTCTTTCGGCCACCTTTACTTTCGCACATTTCTCTGGTGGCACCCAGTTATTTCGGACTGGGTAAACCTGGAAGCGACTTGGATCCGTAACGAGACAACTCCTGAAATCTCATGATACCTCCGGTTTAGTATCCAAATACACTTTAAATACTAGGCTACCGCGCTACCTCAGCAAATGGGGTGAACAGATTAATTAAGTGAAATAAAAGCAGAGTTAGTAAAAGAAAAATAAGAAAAGAATAATAAAGAGTCGGTGTCATCAGAGGAAAAGCAAAAATCCAGCGGTAATAACAGAATTTTTATTTATGCTCGGAAGAATAATCATTTCTCTGGCTCAGATTGTTTAAAGTAAATTAAAAACATCAATGAGTGAAGTAACATATCAACGATATCGGCTTACTCTTTAAGGCGGCAAGGGAGAGAAATTATTAGGAATAGCCTACGCACTGCATAGTGTACGGCATCAAAAGAAGAAGAAATTATACATATATAATGTCTAAATTATTGTTACATAATATGTTAGTTTTTCCGTTACTGATTTCTGATAATCTGTTAATAGGTGACATAATAGCTGACTTCGACAACCTGTACAGAAAAATATGTCTGTGTTTTGGAAAAGACAGCTGTGCGCCAGTTTAATGTGACCAATCCTTAAACGAACTAATATAACTTCATTCGGCTTTGACAGAACGATTTGCAATTTGTATAACTTTGTTCCCATTCTGCTGGCCAGTGATTAAAACGGTGTTGTTTAAATTAGTTATTAATATGTTTTCACGTGCAATTTCCAGCGAACTGGTGTTTAATTCGGTGCATAGGAGTTCGCTGCATACACATATCGGACTCGGTATTATGGATTTTATTTTGTACAATTATAGGTACACAGGATCGCTTATTTTTCGGCATGCTGCTTTTTCATGAGGAAAACGATAGTTTGAAGAAGTGTTTTAAATTTGGCGATCTGTAAAGCCAAGTAAATTCATTTTTATAAGTATACCAAGTATAGGCTTAGAAGTCCGAAAATAAATCGTACTGTTATGTTTCGAAGTATATCCAGTTTTGTTTTTTTTAAGCCTTTTATTTAACTCGCTTTATCTGTCTGTCTATCTGCGGGGAATCTTCCGAACAATTTTTCACCTATTTCACGATGAATTAAAAAAGTGTCCTTTTGCAGAAATGCTTGTTATAGATGACAATACAATATTATGCAACATCTGGGTTTCCAGCTTTAAAATTAGACGCTCGGGGCGCCGAAAGCTCGAAATTTGGAATTTTTTTTTTTTTCGGGCGTGTGATATATCGTTAGAAAGATTGTTCGAGAACAAAACCATATTTTATTTCTTTAATGAAAATTTCGAAGTTTACGAAAAGTTCAAAAAAGCGCGAGATATAATATGTACCTCCCTCTTTGCGACGCGAATATTATAGCTAAAAATTTTGAACAAGGTTGAAAATATGCACATGCATGTATATTTCTTCGGTTTGGAACATCTAGGTTTCCAACTTTAAAATTAGCCCTTCGGGCCTTTTAAAGCTCGAACTTGTGGAAAAATATATTTTTTTTCCCGGGCATATGATATACTGTTGGAAAGAGCGCTATTTGTCGGGAGCAAACTCGTATTTCATTTTCTTAACGAAACATTGGAAGTTTACCAAAAATTTAAAAAAGCACAAAAAACGACGTGTAGCCTCCGCTCGTGGCTCAGCTTTATAGATAAAAATTTTGAACAAGGTTGAAAAAATGCGCATCCTTGTGAATTTTTTCTACTTGGAACATTTGGGTTTCCAATTTTAAAATCATACCCTTGGGGCGCGGAAAGCTCGAAAGTTCCAAAAAAATATTTTTTTTTCGGTCATGTGATATATCAATGGAAAGATCGCCATTAATCAAACAATGTGTTTATGTGCCGAAGATTCCGTATGTATTGTACGAAAAACAAAAGACAATATAATTGAAAGAGTGCGATCCATTATTTAATAATAAAATGTAACACAAATTTCTGTAAATGTCCTACAATCAAGATATTGAATAAAATAAAGCAAAATAAAATACAATTCTGAATTTATTGTTTTTTATTGAAATAAATAGTAAAAAGTCCAGACTAAAAAATAAAAAAATAAAAAAACTTATTAAAAACAGCCTTTTTATTTTTGCACTAAAAAGTACAAAATAACTTTATTAGTGTGCGACTACCAGATACACACCTTAACATTAAAATCTGAGACTACAAAATATTCTGAAAAATAAAAGCCGGAGCTCTTCTAAACGTTTTTGGACTGAGAATCCGTGTTGATGCGGTCAAAGGGGAAAAAAAGCTCTGAATTTGTGAAACTCATCCAGTTGTGTAGTTTACATGAAGATGGATTTTAAAAATTGTAATGACGAAATTATTGTAAAATATATCATACAAATAACATCATGCGTTTATAATAATTTTATGAATTCAGTATGTACGGGTATAAAAGCTTGTGGCAAAAAAAAAAAAAAAAATATATATATACATATAATGAGAAAAAAATAGATTACTTTTCTCAACTTCTTGCGGCAAACTATTATGTTTCTTAATATTAATGTATAACGTTATTATCTGTATTATATCATATATTTTACGATAATTTTGGCATTGCCTTTATCAAGACTCACACCCATGTAAACTACATAACTAGATGGATTTTTCCAAGCCGTAACTGTCAAAATGTTATTTATTTTATTCCTTTTAGTACTTTTTTTTTAAAAATTAAAAATTATTTTTAAAGAGGTTTTTTTTGTTATTTGGGTTGAAAAAACAATGTCGAGCATATTCACATTTTACATTTCAAAAACGATTGCACAATGTTTTTGATAATAAATATGTTTGACATGGTTTTAATCGAAAAAAAGAAGTTCCAATAATTTTAGATTTGTTACTTAATAAGTTTTATACGTATTTTTAATTTTTTGATATTATTTTATTTGAACTATACTTGGTCAGTTTTTCATCTTTTTTTTTTTTCAATTGTTTCATTCTTTCTCCTATAACTTTTGGCTAAAATTTTATTCGCCTACATAGAAGATCGTCATAAAAAAGTGAATTTACCTGTTGTATACGCTACTAGCTTGCCACTAATTTCATTTTCTGACATGCTGGAATTTTGGTTTTTCATCGTTCTTGAAATGGTTCTTTTCTTCGCAACAAATAGACATAACAATGTTGATTCACTGGCTGAACCCTATGCCAATTAATCAGAAACATATTTAAAGGCTCATTTTAACTGAATGCTTTAAAAATTATTCAATTTGTATTACGCTGTATGCACGAATCGAAAACAACTCATTTTATACTAAAACGATGCTTAATTAATAAAACAAAAAGAAAAAGGAAATAGCAGGAAAAAATATTTTTCAGAGAAAAAATGCGAATTTTACACATGACTATCGAAGCAGTTGGAAAAATATTTCTGAAATTTGAGAATAAATGAATACTTTGTGCACTATTGCATGTTGGCAGTTAATTCTGGTATTTAAATCAAACATCTTATTAAATGCGGTAGCTACGTACTTAAGACGTTTGTTTACCAAGTTCGAGATGTTCGAATTTAATTCGCTTCCACAGATCCTGATTTATATAACCGGAAATCTAACTTGATAGCGCAGAATTATAGAGAATTTGGATTTTAGTTCCGTTCAGATAGAATGAGTTTAACGAACTGTAAATCGTAATAATTCAAGGAACTCATTGCAAAAGAATTTTGTAAAGCAAATGAAACTGACTCCTCGACTTACTTTGAATGTTCAATCTGAGATGAATTTTCCTATGCAACAGATTATGTGTCCGCAGATGTTCCAATTACGAAGAGCTTCTATTATTTTACATCTCATTGTGCCGAATGCTTTGATCAATTGAAAGAATAGATCAAACGTTTAAGATAGGAAGTGGAATTTCGATTTCTCCGCTTTAGTCAAATTTTCATATTTTCTTTTAAAGTTGTTTCTATCTAGTGTTCGTTTTATTGCCTTTTTATAACAAATGGCCCTAACTTTTTTTAAATGATGAATTTCAAACTCATCGATTCGTATTTGAAACTTTGTCTATTTCCGTTTATGGAATTGACGCACTTACAATTTTTTTACACGTGTTAATGATATTAGTTTGAATTTTGAAATATTTTCAACTGAACTAAATTATTCTATACCTTGTCAGTTACGAGACTGTTAATAATCTGGCACAAGCGCATATTATAAGCTTTATTTTTCTTTAATGATTCCGTGATTTTATATATATATATATATATATACAGTGAGCAACATAAACATTGAGACAAAGGTTAAAAAAAATTGAAACAGGTGATATACGGAGAAAAAAAGCATGTATAAATATCTAATTTATTCAAAAATGAACAAATGAACACCGCTGATTATAAATTTTATTAAAAGAAAAAGTAAAAATAAACGTAAAACAAAAAAATTACAGCCGATAAGAAAAAAATAAGCAACATAAATATTGAGACAGCAACATAAACATTGGGAATTAAAATTTAACACGAAAAATTCTAAAATAACGGCTTCTCAATATTTTGTATGCAAACCTTTTGCTTGAATTACAGCACTGAAGCGTTGCGGCATCGACGAAACCAGTTTTTCAAAATATAATACTGGAATTTGAGCCCATTCTTCTTGCAACCGCTGTTTGAGATGGGTAGCACTAGTAATGGGAGTTTTCCGAACCTCTCGATCTAAATAATCCCATATATGTTCGATTGGATTAGGATGATTACAATCAAGTGATTGAGGTGGCTTCTCGAGTACACGCGGGCGATTATATGACAGTCATAGGTCCGTTTTATGCGCCTTGTGTTTAGGATCGTTATCCTGATAAAAGTTAAACGCTTTCCTGGTGCCCAATTTTTCAGCAGACACATGTAAATTGTGCCGCAATATATCAATATACATATCGGCATTCATTTTATCATCAATAAATACCAGCGAGTCGACACCGGAAGCTACAAAACACTCCCAAACCATGACATTTCCACCACCGTGTTTAACCGTTATATTGAGATTCTTTTTTTCTAATTCAGTATTCGACTTTTTCCACACTTTTCCATTTCCGTCGCTCCCAAAAATATTGAATTTCGACTCATCATAAAAGAGTACATTATTCCAGAAATTTTCAGTAACATCACTATACTTTAATGCGAATCCTAGGCGTTTTTTCTGATTCATCGTACTAATAAAAATTTGAATCTGGCGGTGCGCGAATTATAACCCGTCTTTTTAAGAACTCGGCGTATCGTTTGCCCTGAAATTGTACTGCTACTTCTTGCGCATAACTGGGTAGCAATTTTAGGGACACTTATTTTTGGATTTTTTGCGACACAACGCACTATAAAACCTCATCTTGAGCCGATAGCTTCGCAGTCGTCCGGATAGCTTCATAAAATTGATTCTGTTTTCTTTATTGAACCTGTTAATAATTCTGTAAACAGTAGCTCGCGACATTTTTTGATAGAGAAGTAATCTCTTGAACCGGGTTTTCTTCCACATGATGGAACAGCACTAGTTGACGCTTATCAAACGAAGTGTTTGACTTTTTTGACATTTTTATTTCGAACACGCAAGGATTTTAAATTTATACGTAAGTACTACGTAGCTGCGTACTGTAAAATAATTGTTAAACAACGTAGAGTATTGCTCACGTGCGTGCATGCATTATTAGCGTTTGCAGTGAATCAGGAAAAACCCAGCGACGTCGATAATAGAATGAGTCACGCTGTCTCAATGTTTTTGTTGCTGTCTCGATACGTACTTTTTTGGTATCGGCCGTAATTTTTTTGCTTTACGTTTGTTTTTTAATTATTTTTCTATCATATTTATGATCAGCAGTGTTCATTTGTTCGTTTTTCAATAAATTCGGTATTATACCTGGTTTTCTCCCCCGCATATCGCCCTTTTCATTTTTATAAACTTTTGTCTCAATGTTTATGTTGCTCACTGTATATACATATATTTCTACCAATATGAAATGTGCAGCAGATGATGTGATTATCTGATATTTTAGAATTAATAATACCCGCATAAATTTTGTGCGTTGTATTCCTTACAAATACATTATCTATGTATGATTGAACTTCTCTTTCTATTCTAAATTCCTTTCTAGTGACATCGTTAATCAGTCGTACATTAATAAGATTTAAAAAATTTCCGAAATAAGCGTTACACTTTAAAAAATCAATTGTTTATGTATTAATCAGAAAAACAACACAACGATTAAGGTTTCAAGAAAAATAGAAATTATTTTTTTCGCGTCAGCAAAACGCAGTAAATCAAAGGAACCATCGCAAAGGTAGACCTGGAAAGGGCTATTTCAAATTAGGCTACGAATGATCACGTGAATTAAAATAAAAAACAACAGAAACTGGTGCAGATACCGGAAAAGAAACTTTTAAAAACAGGAAAAAGTGGCGAACTAATAAAATAAGTAAGTGGGAACGAATAATTAAAAATGGGAATAGAATTAACAAAAACAGACAATTATTAAAAACGGACAAAATCGCGCGCTAGCACAATAACGGGATATTTAAATTTTATACTGCGACGGTTAAATACCGATCGGCACGGATAATCGAAATAGATAATAACCGCTAAATGACAAATGAAAATTATCAAATTTAAAATGACTAAAAATTAAATATGAAAATATAAAATTAAACAGCGTAATAAAATAAATAAAATAAAACAAATTTAATCGAAATAAAAATAAATTTCTTTTAGTAATATAAATTTTCATTTCACATCAATGATAAAATCTCCATACATAATAAAAGTTTGTTACTTATCTACACCATTTAATAATTAACCTAATTCTTTTATAAACTTATCTGAGTTGCGCTCTTACAATAATTCGAATTATTTAATAACGATCGATTTCATTGTCAATGGACAAGCAGTTTCATTCATAACTGTTATAATTAATATGAACTTCAGATTTAATGTTATTGTTAACGAAAACAATAATTTCTCCATCATATTCAATAATTATTTATTTATTTTTCTGTCGCATTCGTTCCAGTTATGAAAGTTACGTTGGTTGGTGTCCTATTGGTTTATGTTAACAGTTCATCCCCAAATCGTCTTGGACTTCTGCTATATTTGATCGCGGCCAATGAAATAAATCGTTGTTAACTATTAGGTCGCTGTTTGATACGTTGAGTAAATTATTGAACGGGTCTTCCCAGTCACCTAGTCCTGAGTAATGGGTCGATGAGTGGTCTTCATATAAGCCCAAAAAAAGAAGAAAAAAAAATCCTGAGTAATTTCGACGGTTAATTTTTTTTTTTAATTGATTAGTAACAACGTACCATACTTAAAATTGACTATAATCTTACGTTCTAAAAATACTCAAATTACTCGCTAATACATCAACGGAGCTTATACACACACACATATACATATATATATATATATATACTCATATGCCGTCGCGATAGTCTAGTTGCTAGAGTACTCGACTTCTGTTACAGAAGTCTTGAGTTCTCGATCGCAGGCGATGACAGATAATACAAAATAAACGATTAAATTAATCTCTAATAGAGTCATATGGGAGAGGCAATGACAAACTTGCATACCACTATATACGCGCTAACTGATGTGTAATAGGCAAACATAAATAGGACTGCATTTTTGTGTCGTGATAAATCAAACAATCACAATATAAGTTTCAATGTGTAGTCTTGCGTCTACACTAGCGTTTTGAATATAACAATTGCTTACTACACTATGCCTACATGTGCACAGCTAGACTGTACGAATAGGTAGTCGCCTACAAAGAAAGAAAAAAGATTATATATATATATATATATATATATTGTGGTGAACCGCGAATATCGTAATGTAGCATTGTCATAAATTATATTAATTATTAAAGTATTTATTAGGTAACGTAAATTAAAAGGTGCTTATATTTATTCTTTGGTTTGGAATCGTTGTTTTGTATGTATTTTAGAATTTTGAGTGACGTAACGTAACTTGGGATATATCAGGAAATTCTCTGCTCATTTATTGTGTTCATTGAATGTATCCAGCTTTATGATTGTTCACGTTCGGTTACGCGTTTAATTGTTCTCGATAATTTTTCTCTCTCGAATTGATTACGGTAGTTGATAGTTTCCTATTCGTTGTATTTGAGTCGTGTTACGGCAAAGTGGTCGGCTTGCTGATAAGCAAGCCGGTATTTCGTTATCTTTACCCTCGCAAGTAAACCACCGGAATGGTTTTACGATCGCCTATTATTCAACGCAAGTCTGTCAACAGCCGACAAGCTGATGATGCTGCTGCTTCTTTTGAAAATCATATTGATGATAACGACGACTCGATGCAAATCGGCGGTGAGTCCGTTCCTTTATCTCCGTTCGATTTTAATGGTGGTGATATTATAAATAACATTAACACTAACAATGCAAATAATAATGTAACTACGAACACAAATAACACTGCTAAAGAGCATAATATCAATTTCGCACGTGCTAATAAAGAAAATACACAAGTGACGGATAACACAAATTCAAAAACGAAAAAAAAGGTAACTCCAATCACAATTGTGCAGTCGGCAAATTCATGGCAAATTGTACCAACTCGAAAACGACAACGAGTATTAACTCCTGATAGTTCCCCTACTGTAGTAATGAAACCAAATAGATTCTCGCCTTTAATAAATCACCCGGATAGTGATACTCACACAAGTAATGTACAAAACAGAAACAGCAAAAATTTAGAATTGAAAATTTCAAAACCTCCCCCTATAATTCTATATGGTGTAGTTAATTATAAAGAAATGGAAGCATGTATCTCTTCAATTTTAAATAAAGACGATTTCGTTTGTCAGGCCCTAAACGACAAGAAAATAAAATTAAAAACTAACAATGCTGATAGCTATAGAAAAGTTATAAAACAGCTAAAAGAAAAAAATATAGTATATCATACATATCAACTCAAAGAGGAGCGAGCCTACCGCGTTGTAATTAAAAATATACATCATACAATGCCGGCAGAAGAAATAAAAGAAGATCTGAATGAAAAAGGATTCATAACGAGAAACGTTATAAATGTACGTAATCCAAGAACGAAACAGCCCCTACCCATGTTTTTTGTGGACCTCGAGCCTAATACAAATAACAAAGATATTTATAATATGCAATATCTCTTAAACATGAAGATTAAGGTGGAACCGCCATATAAGAATAAGGGAATAATACAATGCACCAGGTGCCAACTATTTGGCCACAGTAAGTCTTACTGCACACTACCATTCGCTTGTGTCAAATGCGGTGAACAGCACGACTCTAAAAATTGCAACAAATCGATACAAGAACATGCTAAATGCATACATTGCGAAGGGAATCACCCAGCAAATTATAAAGGTTGTACCATATATAAAAATTTAATCAATAAAAGGTATAAATCTCATAATACAGCACAGCGAGTAAACAAAAACGTACGAGAGTTCGTTCCAACTGAAGCAGATTTTCCTGCAACGCTTAATACCTCCTACACAAAATGATTTCACATGGGCTAGAAATACTATACTACACGATCGTAAGGCCAAAAAAACTATATCTCAACCCACGTTGTATAACACAGATAACAACGCTTTAAATATAAACGACTTAAACTCCGGCATAGGATCCCAACTCAACGAATTCCTGGTAGAATTCAAAAATATTTTCAATCAACTTATTCAACAAAATAGTATGATATTGAACATGTTATCAACTTTAATTAACAACTTCTCGTCCAAATGAATAAATTACTTAGAATAGCTACTTGGAACATTAATGGTTTGGTGCAGTATCGCCATGAAGTTGAAGCGTTCCTAATAAGTAATAGCATTGATATTCTTTTAATATCTGAATCTCATTTTACTAATAAAAGTTATATTAAGATACCCCATTACACAGTCTACCACACTAACCATCCAGATGGCACAGCCCATGGAGGAACCGCAATTATTATAAGAACCGCGATTAAGCATTCCGAAGTAAATGATTTTACAAGAGAATACCTGCAAGCAACTACCGTCATGATAGAGACCTCGTTTGGGCCACTTACAATATCATCAGCTTACTGTCCCCCCAAGCATAACATCAAGCAAGAGCACTATGAAGAATACTTCAAAAGTCTTGGAAACAAGTTTATCGTTGGTGGCGATTACAATGCTAAGCACATATCCTTTGGATCTCGCCTAACAACACCCAGAGGTAGGCAGTTATACGCATGTGTTCAAAAAAACAAATACCTGCACTTATCTGATGGTATACCATCATATTGGCCAACCGATGTAAACAAGCTACCGGTCCTATTAGATTTTTTTATCATCAAAGGGGTCGACGTTGACCACACACTAGTAGAAACATCCATGGATGGTACGTCCGATCATTCCCCAAAAATCTTAAGCGTTAATAGTACAATAACACAAGTTCCCATGAGACCAAGCCTGACAAACAGACATACCAACTGGCATGTTTTTCAGCAGACGGTCGAAAGCAAAATAGATTTAACTATTCCATTAAAAACGGAAGAAAACGTCGAAATTGCTATTGAACATTTTATCAAATGTATTCACGAAGCGGCATATCAAGCTACCCCACAAAAAAAATTGTGTATGAAATCTACTAAACATCCTAAAGCACTAAAGGATATGATCGCGGAAAAAAGACGACTAAGGAGAATCTGGCACAGGGACAGAAACCCAATCAATAAAAATGCATTAAACAGAATAACGAAACAATTGAGGAAAGCGTTATCGGACAGGAAGAACGAAGTCTTTCAAGATTATATTACACACCTGACGCCCAATATTGATACCGATTACTCGCTATGGAAGGCCACCAAAAATCTAAAACGTCACCACACACCTCAACAACCACCCTTAAAAAATAAAAACCACGGATGGGCAAGAACCAACAAAGATAAAGCCAAAATATACGCTGAATACCTCTCTGAAGTTTTCCTTGACGACAACAGCATGATAACTCGCGATGATGACCACATATACAATTATCTACAAGCGCCATTCCAAATGTGTCCACCTATAAAACCGGTATCACCAATGGAAGTAAAATCTTACATACAAAAACATCTTCAACCAAAAAAATCCCCTGGATATGACCTAATAACTGCAAAAGAACTGAAAAACTTACCGAGAAAAGCGATAACATTATTAACATATATTTTCAATGCAATAATTCGTACCGGCTATTACCCCATTCAATGGAAATTCGCCTCCATAATAATGTTACAAAAACCAGGCAAACCGCAGGAAGAAGTATCATCATACAGACCTATCAGTCTCTTACCCATTACTTCTAAGCTATTTGAAAAACTTATCTTAAGAAGAATAAAGCCAATACTTGAAGAAAATAAGGTAATACCTGACTGGTAATTTGGGTTTAGAAAACAACATGGCACGACAGAACAAACTCATCGATTAGTTGAAGTTATCAACAGCAGTTTCGAACAAAAAAAATATTGCAATGCGCTATTCCTGGATATAGAAAAAGCGTTCGACAAAGTCTGGCATATAGGTCTACAATTTAAACTAAAGAAAAATCTACCACATCAATATTATACACTATTCAAATCTTACCTAACGGACAGATACTTTCAGGTGAATTTTAACGATGAGCACTCTGAAATATATAGTATACACTCCGGTGTGCCTCAGGGCAGTGTACTCGGTCCGGTACTATACCAGATTTACACTTCCGATTTCCCAGACAATGCTAACACTATAACTTCTATGTTCGCGGATGATACGGCGATATTATCAAGCCATCATGACCCTAATGTTGCTGTGGAGCATATTCAAACTCACATTACGCATATAGAGAATTGGTGTAAAGCATGGAAAATCAGAGTAAACGAATCTAAATCTACGCATGTCTTGTTTACGCTAAACAGAATTAAGGGAAATACACCAATCCGCTTTAACGACGAAATAATTCCTGAGTCCTGTTCCGTAAAATATTTAGGACTGCACCTGGATCAAAGGCTAACTTGGAAAAACCATATTTTAGCCAAAAGGAAACAACTTGAGCTCAAACTACGGAGTATGAACTGGCTAATGCATACAAATTCATTCTTATCAGTTAAAAACAAACTGTTAATATATAAAGTTATTTTGAAGCCTATATGGACATATGGAATAGAAATCTGGGGAACCGCCAGCAACTCCAGACTGAAAACTATCCAGCGTTTCCAGTTTAAGGTATTGCGCAACATCGTTGGAGCACCGTGGTATATCTGTAATACTGATTTACATAAGGATCTCCACATGCCTGATGTAAAAGAAACGGTCAGAACACACAGTGGTAGATATATGCAGCGACTCCAGAAACATGTCAATCGACTGGCTGCCAACCTCAAGCGAAATCCCACAGAATTCAAACGTTTAAAAAGATATGGTCAAATGGATCTACAACATCGTTATTAATTAATATATACAGAGAATGGCTGCTAATGGGCAGCATCTAATGATAATACCGTAAAACATTAGTGCTACTTATTGACCCGTTCAGGGACAGATTGTACGCAAAAATAAAAAAAAAAAAAAAAAAAAAAATTTATTGTGTTCGGAAATATTTAACGTAAATTTAATCTGCTTATGTTATTGTATTTGTATCGGAAAACAATGATGAAGTTAAGTATAGTCGTCGCACGAGACGAGAATGTGTTGGTGTGTGCGGCGACTACGTTTGATTCTCATTGTTGTTGTGTATCATTACTGTAATTTACTACTGCGTAACACATAGCTACAGTAAGGTATTCGGGTTCGCGAACAGATCGATTCTAGTCGATGTTTTCGGGAAATTTTGATGAATTTGTTTGATAGTTATGCCGATCGTTGTCGCTCCACTAGCAAATTTGTTGTTCTTCGTTCTGAATGATCCGCAGCATCGTTTACTTGCTCAGGCCTACGCGCGCACGTAAAAGTTTTGTAACTTCGCGTAAGGCCTCGATTCAACGAAGACTAGAACAACCTTTTTGTCTTCGATTCAACGGAATAGCGCCTAAATTTTATAAAGAAATAGAGGAAATCGTAGCAATATACATGGGCGTCGCCAGCGAGGGGCAGGGGGGCAGCTGCCCCCCCCCCTGAAGCCTTGAAACTTTTTAATCAACTGGCCATAATGAGTATTCATAGGCGCGTAATCATGAATAATTTGCCAGAAACCCACGAAAATTATGTTTTAATAAAGATTTTATTCTTGTTTAATAAAATATTAAGCCTTTACAAATTATAAATTTTATTTTTTCTATAACTCATATCCTTTTTCTATCAAAGTTGTTATCAAAACCACAAAACATGTTACAAAATGACAAATTCAAATGAATACGAAGGAAACCGAAATAATAATATTCTAAAGATACAAACTTATTATAGATAAACATATTTATGTTTCGAATATACAAATCGATTAAAAAAATTTCATTCAGTAATTTAGACCGAATAAGAAACTAATATTTACTAATCATACTGAAAATGTCATCAATGAAACTCAACAGAAAATCTATTAATTCCCATGTTTCACAGAAAATTACAGCTATCACTTAAAAATAAATTAGCGAACAACTTATACTACCTAACATTTTATATGCAATGCCGTTGTCTGGGCACACATTAATAGAAGCAACATTCAAAAAATATCTCACTTCAAATAAGACACAATACGCCAAAGTAAAATTTACACACGGAAAACGCTCAATTTTTAAAGGAAGAAATTACACGAATGATTAATTAATAATATCGGCAACTGTGGTGCCCAAATTGCAACGGGTCCTGACGTACAAAACTTATAACGTATCAAGCACATTTTACTAATGTAAAATTCATAGTTCTCCAGTCCCATATGCCTCTCTCTGAAGTTATGCACGATTATCAGGAAAACAATATACGAGTGTTAGAATACATTTAATTTTTTTTTCCTACGAATTTAATCAATTGTGTAATCAATAAATATATCTTAAGAATTTAGCAGTTTCAACATGTTATTCTCTGGGAAAAAAACCATTCTATTATATTTTTAGCTTCAGTACAAGTTAATAATAATACGCATTACTTGTTAACATTGTATAATTAATTTGCTGCAAATACATTTCTTTCTTTTTTAAGAAAATATAAAGAATACCTGTAATACTCCGCCGCCGGGTCCGGGTGTGCAATTCAAAAACTCTTCTGGCAAACCCAACATCTTCCCCATCCAATTCATCATTACCACTTCTAACTCAGTGCATGCTGGACTCGATTGCTGTATTAAAATAAAACGGTATAAGATCAAGCTAAATTATTATGATTTAACTTATCGCCAGCTTTAGCCGGAAAAAAATATACTATGGCGCAAGCGTAAAAAACAAAGTAAATCTATTCAATCTCCATATTGCGTTTGTAGATTGTTGAGTGAATTTTCACATATCCTAAAGAAAAATGTTGGAACGCACTAAATCAGCCGTAAATGAGGCAAAAAGTGATGCACCAGGCATTGTAACTGATATTGTAAAAAACTTTAGTAATGAGCGCTGCTTTTACAAAACTGCGCAGAATTGAAGAAAATTATGTTACAAAGTACTAAACAGCTATGGAGTTAAAATATAGATTGAATAAGATAAATACTCTTCTTGGTACAACAGGCAAGCTAGAAACTGTCTTCTTGGCATGCTAACCTGATCTGTCAGAAAAGTACTAGCATAATGAATTTAAAGTTACCTAAAAATCACTTTAAAATGTATAACTCGCTAACCGATATTTGTTTCCCCTTTTTCTCTAGGCTTACCAACAGCGAGCGATTACTCATCAACACGTGCAAATAATGTAAACTAAAAATCATAAGAAATGAAATCTGACTGAAAACACTACACTAAGGATGGAAAAACGATAACAATCATAGTCGTTGAATGGCAAACGTACGCATACCGAAAAGAGAAGGAATGACTGTGCCAAAGGGAAGAAAAAAATAAATATAACAACCTCTGGCAAGAGGAGTATAACGCTGAACAAACAGGAAGAAGAACCTTTAAACTAATTCCAAATATCGAAGAAAGACTTAAAAATAAGATACTAGAACCTAATTTCCACCTCACTCAATTTTTAACAGGACATGGAAATTTTGGGAATACCTCAAAAAATATAAAATAACAGACAAAGACACATGCATAAACTGTAAAAAAGACATAATAGACACTCCGGATCATTCCTTTTTAAGCTGTCCAAACTTCAGTCAAATCAGGATAAAACATAAAATAGAAGAAATCAATGAGAAATGGTTTACCAACCGGAAAAACACAACAACAACGGTGGAATATGTAAATGAAATAATGAAAAACAAAGAGAAGTACATTTAAATAATAAGGTATTTAAGTCGCGTACTCAATTAATATAATTGTGATGACCTGCGGAACACTGATAAGCGAATTCAGCAAAAAGTGATCCCCAGGCCATATTACTGCTATTGTAAAATTGTATTTTATAATAAATGAATTAAAAAAAATAAATAAAAAAAATAATAGATTTTTAATGATGTAATGAAATTTTTAATATACAAACAATTTAAAAAAAAAAAAAAAAAAAAAAACTAGACTAGTCCTCATTTTCAAAAACCGTCTTTTTTTAAACGTATTTTTCGAAAATTTGCTGTTTTCACAATAATATTTCAAAGTATTGGAGTCAGATAGTAAATATTTTTGAAATCACAGGCTATTAAAACGAAACCGCTCGATAGTCAGTTACCGTACTCTCTTCGCCAGCGCCTGGCAGCTGCGCCGATTCACAAGCTCTAACGGCATGTTTCCGTAAAATTTTGCATTCCTCGATGTAAAATAAATACCGGTTTTCTCGTCTTGAGTTGGTTTACAACATTAGTGATCCTATAAGTCGCGCTGTAAACGCGCACGGCTTGTCAGTTATGTACAATATGTTCTGATTTGATGGAGCGGGTAGGTACATTTACTGCCCTAGGTCGTGTAGAGCACAGTGCAGCTAAAATTGAATTCAAAATGAGTGAATATAATGCAACCGGGAAATCAGAAAGGCACGAAAGAAACTCCAGTGCGTAAAAATGTTTGGTCGATAGCTTGCAAATTATGGAGTGAAATATACCCGTTACATCAGCGACGGTGATAGTGCTACTTTTAAAGGTATTTTAGATATGAATGCATATGATGTAGAAGTCGAAAAACCAGAATGTTATTTACATGTTAAGAAAAGAATGGGAACGCGATGTGTCGAAAAGTGAAAAGAAGAAAATGCGGGGTTTGGGGGGCAAAAGTAAGGACACGATAAAATTAATTGATAAAGTCGTAAATAAGCTCCAAAAATATTATGATCTGACTATATAATAAGACCTCAGGATAATATAGACGAAATTAACTACGCGATTTGGACTGCATACATTCGTATGGGTTCAACTGACAAGAAGCCGCAGCATCAAAATTGCCCGACGGCGCGAACAGCTGGTGCAAGTATCGCCGAGCGGAAGTTGAAGGTTATAATATGAAGAACTTCAAGCATGATTCTCTTTCGCAAGATGCGGACACGTTTTAAAAGCATTAAATTCAATTTGCACGCGAATTATTAAACAGGTGTAAAGGAAGTAATACTCGAACTAATAGTGAGAGTTGCAATGGCTTGTTACGACAGTTTGCTCCAAAACACCTCCATAGCGGCTTAAAAACTATTCAATTAACCAATAATTATTTTGCTGTTGGGATCTTTAACGACGACTTTCAATTGATACTAAATATAGTTAAAACTATGGGAGTGATTATTTGGATCTTATGATGACCAGCGTGATATGACGCGCATCCTGTCAGCGGAGAAAAGGTACCAAGACATTTCAAAAGAGGCTCGTGTACAGCTTGTAGGAAGACTGCAGTGGCTGAGCAGCAACTTTTTGAACAAGAGGAAGGCGAATGGTATGGGCCTGGATTAGTAGAATAACTATACGAATGATAAATTTAAGTTTATAAATCAATAGTTAAAAGTTTAAACGTGTTTTTCTCGGAACAGCATTTTTCAAAATAGCTGCAGTTCTAAATCGCGAACAAATCGGTGAATGGATTTGAAATTTTTAACGAATACTCAGCACGTCTTTTTACATAACATGAACTAGGATCTTTGTGATCCGTTAAAAAATGAAAATTTGCAATGCAAAAATGGGTGGTGCTTTTTTTTTTTTACAAAATTCAAAAGTTTTTTTTCAAAATACTGCTACCTTGTCAATTTTCGATATTTTTTAAAAATCCTAATTCGATGTATGTAGAATATTATCTAGTTTAAAGCCTTTTTTGCTTTTTTTTTAAGTTTCAAACATTCTAACGTCACTGACAACTGCAGCCGTTTTCTTTTATGGACTTTCAAGGAATGGCTTATATCTCAGTCATGATTTCATATGTTAACGTGAAAAAAATTATACAACTATATTAAATGATGCTAAATAAAATACCTCAATCTTACAACATTTGACCGTTTAGTATTTTTCTTTCAAAAATGCCAGAAAATTCACCCAATTTTTCATAATATAAACTAGTATAGCCCCTTAAAGTGTTCCGGAACTATTGAGTTTTAATTTTTACGTTATTTCCAAACCTTCATAGTAGGATTATATTTAATACGTAGCATGTTTTTTTTTTGTTTTTTTTTTTGTTTTTTTTTTGCGGATTCGTTAGCAAAAACATATTAGCCCAAGAAATAGGAAGAAGGGAAAATTCTTAAACATTCAAAGATAGAGGATAAAAATAATTCGAGAGCAAGAATAACAAAAACAAAAGTAATCGAGAGACTATGGATAAAGTTCGAAATATTTTAGAAAACGGCGCGTTACAGGTTCCTAGTGATCAGGATCGTAACAGGAACTTCGTTACAAAGTTACAAACTGTTAAAAAAAAGAGTAACTTACATATATAAATAAATAAATAAAATGAAACTAAATTTAAGTATATAGTTTAAAAGCTAAAACAATTTAGAATCAATAGAAGATAATTTCAACTTAATATCTCGAAACTTTAATTAATCATTCAAAACAAATGCGCTGTCTAAATTTAAATATTATTAACATAATTTAAATGTTAAATTTTTATAAATTACATAATAAACAGATTTTCACGCAATTCTAATAAACGCTATTGCACTTAATGTTGGGATTTATCAGAGTTTATTTTTGAGGAAATTTCTATTACTTACAGTTGATTAATGAAATTGTTTTAATCTAAATTTAATTGTACTAAAATAAAATAAAAACTCTAAATTAATTTGCTGAAACAAGTAAAAAATAAAATAGTTCATAGGAGAAATTATAAAGCAGCCAAGCAAGACAAATAGACATCCAAATAAAATAAAGTAGTAGATTTGGAATTTGATAAAGATCGCGCTGTTAAAAATGTTGATGGTAGTATATGTAAAACTCCAGAGTTGTTACCGGTTGTGATGCCAGTTATCATCACAGTATACTATGCGCGATCATCATCATCATCATCATCATCATACGCACTGTACATAAAGAGTAAGGTGCTCTGCTCATAGGCAGATTTAACTAGAAGGTAAATTACGCCGTTTCCAGCTGATAGTAACGCACAGAGACACGCAACAACTAGAGATGCGCAAATCAACTCCGCTGAAGCAGTTTTGAGTACACATATGTATCCGTTCCGACTGCGGACATAGATCCGTTTCTCAACTCCAACTCCGATCGACTAATCTATTTCATGTCTAGCGTATAATCGCAATCATTTTCGGCTGTGTATTCAACTCCGACTCCTCGGAAACGCACAAAGCAAACAGAACGTCCTTGAACATGCTTCTCATTTTCTTCGCACAATTCTGATTTACTGACAGCGGATGAAAAACTTTTCACACATTCAGTGCGGATTGCTTTTAAACATGCTTGTGGGCGCGTTTTGTTTAGTTCTGTGCCCGAATTAAATATACCACCTTAGAAGTTAGCTAGACAGAACTGTTGCGTAGTTTTTTTTTTTATTAATATTCCGCATCTTGTTAATTATATTGAAGGAGCAACACCTTGGCAAACAGAAAGAACAATTCATAAGAGGTGGAGTTCTTTGCAAAATAAAGTTATGCGACAAGGCTGCCTGTACGTAAGCGGCTAAGGGCACAGAAATCTCTACGGGAAACGCTTTTTTCTGGCCACCATGGTTCAATTGAGGGTTTGGTTAGCCTTAAGAAAGTCTATATTTAATTTATATGTATTGTTGATTAAAAGAGAATTAACAAAATCTCTCCATCTGCCGTTTTTTTTTTTGTGTCTTTTTTTCTATTTCCATTATTTCTGGTATTTAATAACATAGCAATAATGCTTCTAGTCAATTGGTATGATTTTATTTTATTTTTCAATCAGTTCGGTAGCTATAATAAATTATAATAGTATATTTTTCAAATACCATGAAATAAAACCTGCTAATTATTTTAATTATATTTTTTCCTTTTGGATTTAATTTTAATATTTTATGAGCCTAGTAATGCTAATTTAGTACATTAGTACAACAGTTCATGTCAGCTTTCGAGAGTTTACGCTTTTCCGCTCTCTTGTGTAAATATTACGGCCAACAAAATAAATTAATAACATTTTTTAAAAAAAATCCAGTTGCTGCCGTTATCTGAAAAAAAGGAAAATAAGAATATTAGATAGACTGACACTGAATTAAATTGCGTGTAAAAATTGGCATAAGAATGAATACTCATTATAATCATTATTTTAATTCAAATATCTAGACGATAAGTTTTCTTCTAATTTCTGTTTGCGACGAAATAAATTGCTTATTTCGTTCTACTACTACATTTGAAAGAGCTTGGTTCAGAATAGATTTTTCGGATTTGAAATATTTACATGAGAGAGTAGAAAAGCGTGAACTTTTAAAAATGGATAAAATTGAATTAATCGATAATGTTCATCAGGTGATCGCGAACAGATTTGAAAAAATAATTAACTCTATAAACTTTTGTGGAATGTTAGGATTACATTACAAGAATATTAAGCAATGTGTTATATTAAAAACATTCAAGAGTATGTGTCTTAGTATTGTTTTTATTTCGTGGTATTTGAAAAATATTTAGTCATAATTTATTATTGCCACTGATTTCATTAAAAAACCAAACAAAAACATACAAATTGAGCAGAAGCATTATTGCTTTGTTATTAATTATTTTTAAAGTTAGTTCACTGATCTTTTTTATACACATAAAATTCATATTTATTTTTATATTTTTTCCCATAAGTTTTCTATCCTGCGTAAACGCCGCCACTTTTTACACAACAAAAGAACATCGTTGAACGATATTTTAACAGATCTAATGTTCTATGTATGCACCTACTGGCAATAATACATACAAAAAATAACTATATAATTTTTGAATTACAATTTGTAGAAGTTATAAAAATGACTATTATTGAAGGAAGAAAAATTACAAAAGAATCAAAACGAAAAGCGAGAATAGTGATAGCAAATGTTATTATTAACAATAATAAACGATGCAATAACCGAAATAGTAACATTGATTTAATCATCAATAGTTTTTTAAAAAATAGGCAAATATCTGCTATTAATTTTATATTAGAACTTATAAATAATAATTCATTTAATTTTTTCGGTGTTAACCGTGAGGTCTCTAAATTCATTTAAAATTAACCCTGCTTTAGAAAAAATCCGTTCACGGGAAATGGAAGTCGCAATTAAATTTCATCTTTTTAACATATAATTATATAAAATTAGGTAGACTTCTTTTCTATCATGCCACCATTTCAATGGATCTTCATGGCAGTTTATTAGTAAATGTTTTTCAATTTCGGCAATACCGGCACTAACCGGATCTACTGGAACAAGTGTTGCTATTTTTTCATCGAAGTCATCCCATATCGAGAATAAGTTTGTTTCTTTTTTTAGTGGCGGAGTATAACAAGTTTCTGTACCTACGGATGTGGACGGTACAATTTTGAGTACTTCTCCCTTTGTTTTTAACCCTTTTAATGCTCTGTTGTATCTTTTTTCGTTGAAAAATCCTTTTGTTTTTAAATCGCGGATCTAATAATATCGCTTCAGCATGTAAAAATGATTGTTCAATATCAAATTTATCGTAGAAACACGATTATCGATTTCTAATTTTATTTTTTAAATTAAATTTTGTATTAAAAGTAATTTTCCATTATATTTTTGAATATATCCTTTTAATAATTTTTACAGTGTATTATTAATTTTGATAAACTGACATGTTTATCGCAGCTGATTTCAGTAGTAATTTCATAAAAAAATTTTAATATCGGTAAGCACTTATTTATGTAATTTCTCAATCTTCTGTTCTTAAACATAAATCATTTTCAATTAAAGCTAATGTAAAATTCACGGCATCTTTAATCGTGTAATTACACGATTTAGCATGTCATAAGTAGAATTCCACCTTGTAGAACAAACATCCTGCTTTAATTTCAGTTTTTTGGTAAATTCATTTTATTTTGCATCTCTAATAATTTAGATTGTGCTTCAGGATTACGTTTAAAATACTCGACTGTATTTTTAACTTTTATTACAGTACCGTTTATTTCTTTAATTCCATGTTGTGCAATAATATTTAACTTATGCGCAAAACAACTTATTGAATGCCAACCGCCAATACGAATAGCTACAACATAATTTGCTGCATTGTCACTAACGATCGCAGTTACCTTATTAGAAATGTCCCATCGGATTATTTCATTTGTTAAAAATATATTGATATTGCAGCTTAATGCAGTTACAGCTATATAATGTTCATTTTTAATAAACGTCCATCTGTCTGTTGTCAAGCACACTGTTTGAGATGCAGAAATTCTTTCTTTTACCTCATGTTCTATTTTTGTATATAACTGGCAAAAGTATTTCTGACAAAGTTTTCCTTTTAGGTAACGAATACCGGAGACAAAGCACGATAATGAACTTTTTAAACTCTATTAACGACAAAGCATGATGCTCCTTCGATATCATTTTAATTGATTTCTCATCCAATTGCATACTTTTTTGAATAGGAAATAGTTTTGAGCATTGCATGTAGTCAGTAATTTTAGCCGATAAACATTTACGTGGCTTACCTGACAAATAATCATTAGATGTTGGCGGCATAATTTCATTATTTTCCAAAAAAATGCTCCCAACAGTAACTTCACTTTGGAGTGTAATCCCCCTCCCCCTAAAAAGACACTATGCGGTCTCACTGCGTCAAAGATTAAAGAAATATAGAAGATATCCGATAAAATTTCCCAGCCAAATCATGAGAACTTTCCCTCTCTCTTTCTCTCGCTTTCTTTACAGCTCTTTCTCGCTCTCTCTCATGGCGTACGCCTAATCGCGTCTGAAGCATTCGATGTTTTCCAGTCCAAATTAGCTATGACCCTAATAGTTTCGCCTCAAAAAATGTCAATCGGATATCTTCTATATTTCTTCAATCTTTGCTGAGTACGATTTTCCTGTAATAGCAACATTTCAACTACCTGTGTAATGTCTGTCACTTAGTTAGTTTATACGGTACCATTAAAAATTTTGGTAATTTTTTTAGATGTAGGAAATTTGGCAGCTGATTTTACGATTTAGCAGCGTACCATATGTTTCTGTGCTTTAGGCAGGACTGCCACGTATTTCAATTTTGAGATAAACACCAGTTGCAGTGAAGTATTTAATATAGGCAAATAATCACTTAAAATTATTTAAACCAATCCACGCAGTTTCCGCATGAAAATTTTTGCTAGTTTCTGTTTTTTGTTTAGAGCAATGTTGCCTATTTAACTTCACTTTTTCTAAACATGCTTAAATGGTTAATAAAAAGTATGTCAAATGTAAAAAAAAAAAATCGCTTAAATTTTGGTATTAACGATAGTGGAGAATGTACAGTCTAGGTAGCAAATAACATTTACAAAAAATAAAAATGGTAAAAGCGGAAAACCTAACAATCGATTTAACGCTAAATCGGCTTAAAATAGCCGATTTAACTTTTGTTGCTAATTCTTTATTACTCTTGGCTTTTTGGGAAATTTGTGGTGATTTATCATGAAATCAGCTGTTAAAATCAGCTAAAAATGCTCATATAAACTAAGTAACTGTCAGTGAGTTGTCAATGTCAACCACATTAGTTTCACGCAAGCGTCTTGTGTGTTTCGAGATGTGTGTGCCATTTAGTAAAATAATTCAAATACTTTTTTAAGCAATTCGACACGGTAAATGATAGAGTTTGATTACATATTTAAATATTTTTAGCCGATGAAAATACAAATAACAATGTTTTGAAAAGTGTGTTTTATTTGCTGTGGATTTTAAGGTGCTATATGAAATCCTTTTTTCTGTCAAGTGTTTTTTTAAATGCCCCCCCCCCCCCCCCTCCAACTGAGCCTACGTTCCAGATAACACTTATTTTTCTTTTCGAGTTCATAATTAAATATTAATTATACACGTACACAGCATACAATTTCACTAAATAACTTAAGAAAGATAAAGGTACTGAACTTTTTTCGTCAAATCACTCTTTCATCAATTACGTTATAATATAAAAAATAAAAACATTAAAATTTGTTAATTTTAAACTCAAAACCACAGCAGCGCAATTGATATTTTTCTTTTTAGCAGTACTGAATGAAAATAACTAAACTTCCTGTCGGCGTATATAAATTTTTCGGTTTATTTTACCAAGAAAGACCGAACATTCACATAAAACAGGATATCTTGGTCACAAAGAAAGCAGTTAGAAGACAGGTGAAAGGAATCAAACCGAGTATCGAAAACCAAGAAAATGATGCAAGATAAGAAGTACGATAAAAACGTAGGCGATAAATAGCCAAGATTGCGGAGCGTTTAAGAGAGAGTAAGTATCTCGAAAACTATGGACGAGAAGGAAGAGAAAATGAAGAATAGAATAAGAAAAGAAGAGCAATATAGTATGAGCTGAAAATGTGCTCGTAAATCTGCCGCTGGAAACGGAAGAACGGAATGAATGAATACCTACTAATTTATTACACTCAATACCTAAATGGTCAGGCATCTGTAGAAGATGATAGCGATCGAGTAAAGAAGGAAAGCGATGGGCGAATGTATGAGAAGTATTATATAATCGGAAAAGATAAGCCTGTAAAGCACTTTTGGAATCTGAGATTATGAGCATTTTGTCAAAAACTAGTGATGATGGAACAGTTCGATGAAGACCAAAAATTAATCGGATGGATGTATGATGTATTGGATCAAGTGAACTGAGTAACGGCTGATTAGTCAAGGAGTACACCTGATACCCATAAGTTAATCTGGAATGGATAAGGACTTTATAAATGGTGACGAGTAGCTTGGGGTGAATATTGAATTTTTAAAATGGAGAGGTTCTTCATTCATTTATTTTCCAGCTTGGAAATATGGGGAGACCAGGACAGAGAAGAATCAAAAATTATACCTAGAAATTTAACAGAACTGGAGAACGGAAGAGAAGAATTATTGAGAAGAAGGCGAATTTCTTAGTTATCTCTATGCAGACGACTCCTGTGGAAGTTAACATATGAAGTTTTGGAAGAGGAGAAATTTAGCCCGTTCTGTATAGCCCAGCTATACAGCTTATCAATTGTCGTTTGGAGAATAGGCTGGGCATTGGATAGGAGATTGGATGAAATTGATAAATAATCGGGTTGTTACTGGCGGTCTAATACAGCAGGAAATGTCATTAATAAATAGGATGAACAAAGTCACACTTAGAGCGGATCCCTAGGACATTCCATTCTCCATAGGAACAGGAAAGGACATCACTGAGCCTACTTTCACTTGCATTGCTCTATTAGATAAGAAATGTAGGATGAAATTGCCCATTTTGCCATTTATTCCGGCATTTTCAGTTTAAGTAGCAAGCCGTACCGCCATACACGGTCGAACGCTTTCTTAATGTCAAAAAATATTGTGTACAGACATTGAACATTACTTTGGGGATGAATAATTTGCCTTTGAAGGCTAATAAGATGAGATAAAGTGGATTTACGTGTACGGCCGCCAGCCTGTATGGAGGAAATTAAATTGTTCGATACGAGATAGAACAGGAGCCGTCTATTAACCATTTTCTCCATTACCTTTGACAGAGCACTAATTAGGGAAATCAGACGGAAACTATTAGGGAGAAAAAGATCAGCATTAGTCTTAAGGATCGGAACTACAACTACGGTTTTCCAAGCTGGTGGCATGTCACCAGTCGACCATATTTGATTATAGATTTAGAGAAGGAATGACTTAGCTAGGTTAGGAATATATTTGATCATAAAAGGATGGATGGTGTCGGCGCCAGGGGCGCTATATTTCGTTTTATAGTTTAATTGATAGTTAAGTTCGGAACGTGTGAACGGAAGATTGAAATTGTCATCGCTCTCGGAAGAGAAGGATATCGGTGTTTTCTCAGCTTTAGATATTGGAAGTCAACAGAGTATGAGGAAGATACTTTGGAATAGTGCGCCGCAAAAGTATTTGCTACAGACTTCGGGTCAGCAACCAAACTATTATTTATTAGCAGGGATGGGGAAGAGGATGAACTAGGAATTCCGCTTAACGATTTAATTTTCTTCCACGTAGTACTTGTAGGTGTAGATGAAGAGATCGAATTAACAAAGGATTTCCAGGATTCACGTTTACTTATGCGGATCAAGAGCCGAGCCCTTGCCCTGTTTCCTTTTTGAAGCTGATCAAGTCAGATAAAACCTTCGAAGATTTGTATTTCCTCAGCGCCCTCTTTCTTAGAGAAATTGCTGCTTGGATTTCTGGCGTCCACCACGGGACAGGGAAGGATCGTCTTACGGGCCGGCATTTAAGGAGAGTGGCTAAAGCTGCGAAATTCATGGCGTTTATTAGTCTATTTAAATTGTGCTCAACTGTTGGCGAAAAATCTATGGGAACTACAACTTTAGATTTGTACGTTGTCCAATGGATTCGTAGAGGATTATTACTATATAGAGGGGGAATTAGGGAAATAAGTAAGAATAGGAAAATGATGGTTTGGTTGATGGCCAAATGGTTTTTCGCCGGGCCAGAAAAAAAAAAAGGGGGACGGTTAATTTTTTATTTTTTTTAGCGGGAAACTAATATTTTTCATATAACTTCATCAAATTTATACTTGCGACATAAAAATTCCCCTTGGACCAAAAGAAAAAGAAAAAACAAACAGCTGCGAAGGTAAATGATTAAAAAGTAGTTAACGTAATTTTAGGAACTAAAAAACAAGGTTTATTGTTTATCAAAAGACTCAAAAAAAAAAGCAACCGTACGAAATTAGTAAAATACAAAATTTTCATTTCGCGCTCATGTCAACTGATAAAATCTCCGAATGGTGTATGCGGCGGAGAACTAAGATCAACGAAGATAAGTCGGTCCACATAATATTCACTAATAGACATATCTTGAACCTATTAAAATGAACAATAAAACAATACACCGTTAAAACAGGAAGTAAAATATCTGGACATGCACCTTGATTGTGGACTGACATGGCGCAAGCATATCGTGACAAAAAGAAACGAATTAAATATTAGAAATAGGAAGATGTATTATTGGTTACTAGGCAGAAACTCGCAGCTCTCTGTAGATCATAAAATATTACTCTACAGGCAGATTCTTGCTCCGATATGAAGGTATGGTTGCGAACTCTGGGGCTGCAGCGCAGATTCCAATATAAATATATAATACAACGATGCTAAAATAAGAGGTTGAGAGCAATGTGGTTGATGCTGCATGGTACACGTAAGTTATAAAACTCTCCATCAAGATCTTAACATTCCTTATATAAGGGAGGTTATTGCAAAATCAGCCGCAAGACACATCGGAAGACTTCAAAGGAGACAGGTTGGCTGCGCAGGAAGAAACCATTAGACTTAAGCGCTTGAATTAAGTTTGGGTCCTACGTCAGCGGGCGGGGATCGTTCAAGTGTTTAGAGTATGTAACAGAATCTGGTGATAGGCTAATGAGCCAAGTATATAGATTAGGGGGGAAAAAATTCAAAACCTGGTTGATCGCAAAAGTTATTTATACATCAAAAAGATTACTGCGTCAAAAGCCACCTTGGTCAGAAATTTTCCTGAAACCCAAATGAACATTCAGAAAGGAGCAGCGATGAGTCACCTCCTAGCAGCGATGAAGATTACATGCACTTAATTACTTGTTCGGTTTTGCGATTGTTATATATTACAAAGAATATTAATAAATTAAAGGTGTTATGTTAAAGTTCGTCAGCTTTTGAAAGGTAAACTTGTATCGCAGTCATTCTGCCTGGAGGACACCGTCAGATATGAAGATATCCTATAGGATATAATTTTAATTTGAAAACTAGCTCCTTAAACTTTATTCAAGACTATCGTTTGTACACTGATTAATTTCAGTTTTTTTCGCTTAACTGATTTTCCGGCTAGCTTAAAAATTACTCTATCCCTGTTGGAAACAAATTTGATATCTCGGCTAATACTTTTCCTACTTTGCTTACCCCTTTGCAACCTTTCGATTCCCCCCTACACCCCTCAAAAGTAGTTTCTGTCGCCGCTGCATTTATTATATTTGTTCGAAATGTAAAAAAGTCATTGAAAAGAAAACAGAAATGTAAATCGAAAAATACTCTATTTTTCAAATCTCACAACTTTAATTGTTCATACGAACCGAATTAGAACACGATATCGGTAATTTTGATAATTCAGAAATTCTTACACACGATATTCAATCGTTCGATAATGTAAAAAAAAAAACGGTTATTCGCTAAACGATATACATATATGCGCGTAACGTAAAATTTAAAATAGATTATAACTGAACTTAAACAAAATTACCCAATGAAATCCGATGATTCCTAAGGCAGCCGACAACAAATCACCCACCATAGACGGAAATGAACTACCAGTTGGAAAAAAAGCATGGAAATTCGGTGATTGCCAGTGAGTTATCTGAAATGTGCAAACCACAGATTGTAAGAGTTAAGCGTGGTTCGCGTTGATGATATTTGTGAAACTTATTTTATACATAATGAAAGCCGTCTAATTAATTCTAGCCTACGATTTTTATCAATACTCACATGTATAGTTTTTTTTTTGTGTGTGTATGTAAAATCGCGTAATTACCGCTGATATTTAGTAATTTATTGCATCTCTTAATACTCGAAATCTCTTTTAATCTACCACTTTATTACGTCATGTTTTTCCGTCATCGTTCCTTTTTTTTTCGGTTTCCTTTTGTTAATTATACTATTTACTCTTTACACACTCTGGGAATATGTTAAAATTGTTTTACGAACGGATGGAACACTATGATAACAATATCAGTTTTAATATAAACAAATGTAACGTTATTTCTGCCATTTACAAAAAGAAACACTCCTGTATTAAATGATTAGGTTATGAATGATACAATTTTGAAGAAAATTAGTAGTGTAAAAGATTTAGGTGTATTACTTGATTCCAAGTTAAAGTTTGATGACCACATTCGACAAATAACTTTAAAAGTGAGTCGTATAATATCATTTATTATTCGTCACTGTTCACTTTTTCAGAATTTAAATACATTATCCGTTTTTTTTTTACTCGCATGTACGGTCATAATTAGCATATGCAAATATTTTTTGGGGAATCCTTCTAATAAGAATCACATACTTTTACTTGAAAGGGTTCAAATGCGTTTCTTAAAGTGGCTACACTTTAAGTTTCATTATAGTGATATGTTTCCTTTCAATTATAAACAACAGTTGAAGGAGTTCAGTATGCCCACGTTAGGGAAAATAGAAGGAAAATATCTGCTGCTGTTTTATTTATACGTAATTTATTGACTGGTACTATAAATGGTGTTAATTTACTATCAAAAGTTGGTTTCCGAGTTCCCAGATTAACGGCTAGAAAAATGCAATTATTGCATGTACCATTTGCAAGAACAAATAGCTATATACGAATTCTCCCCCCTTTTGACTGCGGTAATAACAACAAATTATTTCTTAATGAACGAATCGGAGGCTGACATGTTTTTTAGTAACATGAATTAAGCAGATGGCTGAATTATTTTACTGCTCAATGGATTAATTAAAAGTGTGCGCAGTCTCTACCCTCTTCCATATATGTGTACTAGTGATATATAAACAACTTTAATACATAACTTATATTAATTCGCTTGTGTGTTACATAGTATGTGTGTCTGTATGTGCCATGGATGTATATGTGTTATATGTCGTTGGTGTGTGTATATATATGAACGTGCGTGTAACTTCAATACAATGTGTAATTACTAAGGAGATCTATTTTACGTACATAAGGAATAAATTTATTTTTTTATTGATCGTTTGTTAAAATTATATTAATTCGTTACATGGCATATGTGTATTCTTATGTGTTACATGGTGAGTGTATGCATGTGCATGTTATATGTGATTGGTGTGTGTGTGTGTGTGTTGTTTCCCTGTCACACCTATCTACCCGGAACGCCTTCTTTAGTCTTCTCTATCTAGAAACGGGACTTTACCCCGGAAGGGAAACTGTAAGGAACACAAACGGAACAGGTGGAAAATGATGAAAAAAAAAACAAAATTTAAACTAGATTTAGCAGCGTACTAAGTCGGGAGTTCGCAAAATAGAGCTAGACCTGCTCCGATATTCATGAAACCAAATACGTTAAGCTTTGCGAAAAATCCACCTATCAAGAATTCTTGGAATCGTTTTTGTCTGCATCTTGTTAATTAAGATTTTTGCGTTGCTGGTAAACGAAACATAAGCTGAGCACTGCATTAATTTTTAGGAACACAACCGCTAACAACTAGTCGCATGTTACCACTACTCTGTCCTCACTGCCGGCTTTTAGCAAGTAACGGGTAACTTTTTCCGTCGCTTGTTTTCAGCTGAGTTAGATGGATCTCGCCTGCGAGTGCCCCCAGTAATGCGCATATAAATAATTTTCGAATTTTAACCAAATGGAGAATTAAGTTTTATCGCAGTGTTATCATCTTTTATTTGTGTGGTTATATTACAAATTCCTTAACAAATTTCTCAACAATTAAAGCATAATAACTATTAGTTTTTCAAGCTAATAGACGTTCTACTTAGTACTAATCAACAAACATTGATAAGGCTGCTTTTATTACAAAAAAAACATGTCTAAAGTAAATTGATCTCATACGCGTGGCGGCGCAATGTTGAGGATTGTAAAGTTAAGCTTTCCATAAAGCATACTGAAAGAAGTCTAGTGAATCTGAAGAAAATACCGGAGTCAACCGTTTCTGTCGGCCGCCTTTACTTTCCCAGATTTCTTCTCTGGTAGCCAATTATTTCAGACTGGGTAAACCTGGAAACAACACGAGTCCGGAACGGGAGACAAGTTTCTAGCCCGTAATCTACAGTAGTAATTCATCGGATATCGAAAGTTTCGATTCGTGAGAACTTTCACTTCCACGCACAACTACAGAAATTTTTTAATTTGTCTAAAGGTTCATTTCCTCTACTTGAAAGCGAATTGAAAGTGATCGCTATTTTTTTCCAGTAACGTAAGAATCGTGTCAGAAGACTGTTTGCTGTAGGCGATGTGTCGAAAAAAAAACTACCATATTTATTAATACCTACGCATGACCGAATTTTAAAGCACGAATAACATTGTATTTTTACCCCGGGCATAATTAATTTATCAAAGTCTTCTAATATAATTCGCCAATTTTCACCATTTTCCGGTATTTCTTGCGATATTTTATCATAAAGATACTTTGGTTTTACATCCGGAAGCACTGACCTGCGAACGAAAAAAAACATATTACACATTTTTGAGTAAAATTCATTATTTTTTTAATTTCGTTAGTATTCCTTTCCCACGGAGAAAAGAAATAAAAGAAAGAATAAAAATATAGAATATTAGAATAACAAATTTGAAATAAAATAATATCCGATTTTATCGAAACTATTAAAAATGGAAAACTTTTTGGGTGATAAAGCTAAAAAAGGGTTACTTATATCCCATACCATTTATGTACAAACAGAATGATTGTATGCTAAAATTGTATTTATACATACAAACTGAAGTCGGCGCGTTAAAGAAAATAGTCACCGGCAACGGATAAAATGAAAACATCACTGACACAAACAAAATTAAGCAAAAACTGAAATACAAGCGTAATGATCTACCAAAAAAAAAAAAACTCCATTGAAAAATGGATCACATTCGCTTTCATTAATAATAAATTATACAAACGGATCAACAACAAGAACAACTTAATTTTAAAACTTAAAATTACAGAGCAATTAATAACTCTGCAACGGGAGTTTCAATATTTTCTAAACATTGTAAAAAATTTTCTTGATCCAGAAATGAAAGAAAAAGCGATATTAAACGAAAATCAGTTTGGATATCCTAAAAACCAAAATCAACTGAATTAGCAGTCAAAAAGTTACGCGATTTCATTGAAGAATATAAAAAAATAACGAGAGATACATTATAAATCAGTTTGGACATACCCCCCTGGTGCATTCGATATAAAATAAAAATTGATAGCATCTTAAACATTTTACGAAAACGAAATCTGGTACAATTCAAACTATTATTCAAAATTACTTAACACACATAAAAACCGGTTTTTATTTAATCAAGAAAATAAAATCGTTTACAGCCGAAATATCAACTCAGCGCAGTACCAAAACGATTGGTTCTTAGGCCAATCTTCTTCAACACGGCGATAAATGAAATTCGCAATAATCGATTAGATCAACAACACTGTAATATGATAAACTGTCCAGACGATGTAATAGTCCCGGGAATTAATAAAAAAAGATATACACGATATAAATAAAATAATAAAAAAATTAAGTAAAAAAAAAAACATCTAGGTTTACACATAAATAAAACCCAAACACTACTCTAATAACAAGCAGAATTCGTGTTAAAAAAAAGTAGGAAATAGTACATCATACCGAGCAGCATTTGTTGATAAATAAAAATAAAATAAAAATTATAAATGAAATAAAATATTTGAAATTAATTATTATCAACAGTTTAAATTTCACATGGAATATGTAATGGATAAAATTTAAAAAAAAAATTGATTTCAAATTAGAATCATTATATTTTAAAAAACGTTTTTGGCTTCAAATACAAAGATAGAATAGTATTTTTACAAGCCACAACAGTTCTACGAGAAAAAGAAAAAAAAAAGATGCGAAAATTACAAAGGAAAACACTAATAATTTCTGGTTACCAGTATACTTCCATTAATATTATAGCAAAAATTTCACCTATAGAGATTTGGAAACGGCGTGTAATATCATGATATAGAAATTTAATCACGAAAACAGATTAATAAAATTACATTAACTGGTGCCAACTCAGATACGACAGATTACAAAACAAGCAGAATAACACCGCAATGGTTCAAACCATTACAGAATTATACGGATTTTAACTGGATATGGAAAAAAAATGGAGCATATTTAAAACGTTTTAAAATGACCAGTTCGAATATTTGCAATGACTGCAATGAGAATATTAATGACTGCGTTCAATTTTTGAATGCAAAAAAAAAAAAAAAAAAGTTAAAATCAAAAGAGATAAACCAATAACTGAGATACATAAGACTTCATGTAATGAATTTCTAATAAAAAAAAAAACAACAATTAATACAAACTCGGCTTAAAAAACCGCCATCTACCGCGAAGATAAGAAAAAAGAAAAAAAAGCAAAGAAAATTTTTCTTTTCAGGAGACTTTTTTTTTAATTTTTTTTTTAATTTTTTTTTTTAATTTTTATTTTAATGACAGCTCTGTAAATAATCACCGAACTCCCGGTACTATTACGGGACCACTACTGACCGGTGCAATCACCAGTAAACAAAGGTCATCATCGCTCCACATGGTCAAAACGCGATATTAGGATATATACTATTTCTAATGGCGATGAGCTGTGAATTATGCCGGTATCTTCATTCGAATCCATATTTATTCATGACAATTAATATTGATAATATTTTAGTTTTTTGTAAATTTTTTTTCCAACTTTTATTTTTTCACGCTCTAACCTGATTTCGCTATATTACGAACATTCATTTTAATGACTATCGAGTATCTACGTTCACCAATAACTACCGAGATAATAGAAAGAGGATCTGAGTTATATAGGAAAAATAAAATATGTATAATTTGTAGAGGCTTAATTAATTTTATTAAACAAGAATAAAACCTTAATTAAAACATAATTTTCGTGGGTTTCTGGCAAATTGTTCTACTACTTTATTATAAAAGTCTTCCACCAAATTGTCCGTGATTACACGCCTATGGAAATAGTCATCATGACCAGTTGATTAAAAAGTTTCGAAGCTTAAGGGGGGGCCTCCTCTGCCCCCATGGCGAGGGTCATGACCAATATGATACTGATCATTTACCGATATAACGAGAAAGCATTAAAGTCGGTCCGCTTAGAAGGGCTAGATTATAAAAGACCTCTCATTATCCGCTTTTAAGGCTAACCAACTATAACTAATTAAACATTAGATTTTAATATTTTACACGTAGGCTTATAATAATTTTATTAATAAATCGCAATGGCTTAAATAAATACATTTAATGGAGAGTACCTGTTTCTAATGCTGTCTATGTAATCTGCTATATAGTCTATCGCAGCCTTACCAAACTTTCTAAATTCTTCCGAGTCCATTCCTTTTCGCTAGCCGGAACTGCACTTTTCTTTAGCTAAATTGAAACATAATAATTAACGGTTTCTTTTATGTATAAAACTAGAATATTCAAAATCACCGGAGCGACACTCAAGCGGTGCGTGGATATTCGTAGAGCTTAAAAATCACCTTGATACCTTTGAAACATCGCGAGCAAATACATGAAGCTCTTAATGTTGGTCGTGGTAAAAAAATTATACCGAAACTCTAACGTGTATCCCTCAGATGCATTCATTGTTAGTAAGAAATTACCCGTAAAATAAATTATAGGATTACTAAAAAATTGAACAAAATTAATCATTTAGATTAATAATTCGTTAATTACTCGAGGTAAAAATAACATTTAAAAAGAAATATTTGTACACATGAACGAAAGAGATAACTTTGAAATATTACGAACAAAAAGAAAAATACGAGTATAAATTCTTCTAACGACACCCTGCCGTGCGGCTTACTTTACTTTTTAACGGTCTTTTTATTTGTTTAGTTTTTTATTAAAAAAAACCCGCCTCTCATTATTTTTGCATTATTGCTCCACGTGTGAACTTTTTAAACATTTATTCCGGTAACATTTAAAATTGTACATATCTTCTGGTATATTTCTCGCCTCATTACACACCACACTTTTGCAATATCATCTTCCGAGATTTAGTTTCGTTGTGTTGTACTTTTTTTTGTTTTTCCCAAATAAAATATGTTTAATAATTACAACTTACATTATGAAATTTAAAGTAGCAATCCGATTAAGTTTAATGCCACTATAAATTCCACTTACAATCTTTCAGTTAAATACGTTGATTTCTATAATTTTAATAATCTACAAGTAACGATAGCGTATATATACATATATATATATATATAAGTATATAAATGATATTAACTTAAACTCCTTGGTATAACAGATTACAATTCTTTCTATTGTTTATTTCTTCGATAGTTAGCTAACTGAATACTTTAAATTTGCTATTTACTAATTCTTCTATATTGCAGTAACCATCCTCTGCAATTACGCCCTTGCAAAATACGATAAACTGTATCCGGACAATTACATGTAATACAATTTTCTGTTTCCGCGATACCAAATCTTCTTAAATATATTTTAAAACTACCATGAGCAGTGTGATAAGTTTCGTTATTGTATTCAATTACTTTTAGCTTTTGTAATTCTGAATTTGCAGAAAAGTCAAAATAGGGCAATGCAATTAAAAATAAATTGAATTCTTCCGCTTTAATTTTTGGTATTCGTGAATAATGCCTGTCTATGTGTGTGTGTGAAAGTCTTTTGCTTTTTTAAACTAGCCATATAACTGACCCAACAAAAGCAAAAACTTTATGGCCTCTTCTAATTTGTTTTCTCGTCCAAGTTTCGTTCGGTTTTGTAAAGAATTTTCCGGTTCTTTTTAAGATTCTAGATAAAACGAATTCGCGTGATTTTTTTTAATCATGCTCGTACGAATACTTTTTTTAAATCTTACACCATAATCCATTTCGTCTAAACTTGGTCGCACAACCATCAAATGCAAACAAACCAGTTCATTTTTTGGGTGACCGCACGCGATATCGAACGATAAAATTATATTCGCCTAACTATGTTAACATTTTAAAATTAATATTGAAAACTTATTTTGTGAATAGAATGGAATCACCTTTACGGAATCAAAAGTATGAAATATCGCAACGGAATTATTGTCTTCAAAGGATAAGCTTCATCTCCTAAAAGTTCTTAATTCAACATATTCATCAGGCTAAAAGTTTTTGGTTCTCAACATATTCATCTCTGTGTTTGTAAATACCATTATGCCAATTTTTTCCTCCCCATCGAGAAACGTATTTTGTAAAGCACTATTCCCGAATAAAGAAATCGTTGGCATTTCTTGATTCCTTTTTGGGGCCCTATTTAATGCTTCTTGGTCAGAAACAATATGACCACAAGCAGTGTGGACCAGTTTTAACCTCAGCCTCTTACTACTTTTTCTTCTTCAGCATCACCTTATTCAGTATCTATAACACTGGACCGAACTTCTACAAAATTTTCATCATCTGTGTCCGCTTCATTTCTCTCAACTTTATTAACAAGCACTGAATTTCTTCAACGTCACCGTTTAATAGATAAATCCATTTTTAGACATTTGAAAAATAAAACACGAACTAGAAATAACGGGAAAAAAATAAAGCCCCCCCCCCCCTATTATTTATCGCATGAGCATTCTTGCCGTGATTAAATCTGTTAAATATTCGCCTTTTTGTTGTAATGTTTATTACCATGGGTGGATCCAGAGTGACATGGGGGGGGGATTATATAATTACGTAATATTTTATACGGTAAACAGTAAATTTAAGAAATACAGGGTGCGGCAGCATGACTTCCTTTTTTAAAATGCGCCACTTTTTTCTCTATTAAATTTTATTAAAGAGAAATAATAACAGAAAATCGAAATAAAACTGCAAGGGAAGAAGCATACATATTGCCTCAATGGGGGATCTAGAGTATGTATTTCGTTTTTCTGTTATTATTTCTCTTTAACAAAATTTAGTAGAAAAAAAGTGGCGCATTTTAAAAAAGGATGTTATACTGCCGCACCTTGTACCTTGTTTCATAAAGAAAATCAAACAGCGACCTCTTTAGAAATTTCGAAAATGTTTTAAAAATACACAACTATTATAGTTTAATTTAAATTTTGTTTCATTTTTTAAAATTGTGGCTAAAATGGTAGTTTAAAACCGGAATAGTAAATTATTAGAAATTTCCGATTCTCTCTCGCGGTATCTCCGTATTGTCCTTTACATCCTCCTAACAGTCAACATGTATGTGATCCTGATCACATAATGTTCGAATGTTCATCACTTTCATCTGAACAATCTTCCTTTTACTCCTCTCTCTTATCAAACAATGTTCCTACTCCCTATTGTGCTGCATTTATTCTTTCCCTTCCTTCTCCTTCTGTCATCCAGGCGCTTGATACATTCTTGTTGAATGTTTCACGCCGCATAAAAATCTGATTTTTTCTCTATTCCCATTTCTTGGGCTAATGTCCTCGCTGACGAACCCATTGTAAATATTAAAAAAAAAAAAAAAAAGAAAGATAGTATTTTTTATTAGACTTTAATTCTTTTTTTATTTTTGTTAGTAATCCGATCCGAATTGTTTGTCCGTGAGCAAGTTTAAATATTGAATATATTTCTCATTGAACGATTTTTAATTAAAATTACAGAATAAAAATTAAAAGTAAATAAAAAAAAAAAAAAAAAAATCGACGACAGTTGCATTTATAACGGAATAAAAACGTAACACTTTTACGAGAAAACAGTATTAAATATTAATTATAATTAAATCCACGGGTATATAGCATTTATAGAAATTTTGTATAGTATAAATTAAGTTTCTCTGTTGTAAAAAAATTTTTCATCCACGATTTGGTTCTTTTGGGGGGAGGAGATTCGTCACTGTCATGACTCTATAGAAAGCAAATAAAGGAAAAGCAAATTACTTGATACTAACATCGAAAAGGTTGCCGCATTCCAGAAAAATGCAATTTCTTCTGAAAAATAAATAAATTTAATGAAACACGTGTTCACACGGACTGATTAACTGTTAATATGTAGACTTGATACAAATTACAATATTACGAAATAGAGATACCCGGTGTATCTCCCAGATTATCGCGACCTCCAGAAGGTTAAAGTCAAGAGTTTTTATTTGCTATTTGCTATTTCTTTTTTTCCGCTAGCATCAGTGACGTCATTTTTAATATGTCCGTACGACTGCTAAATTTTATTTTCGAACAAGTAACGTTTATCGATTGACAAGGTATGTTTGATCGAATTAATAACGAAAATATTACGACGACAGCGAACCCGAAAACTTTGTTCTAATCAAATCAGTGTGTAATTACGGTTATTTGTAAAGCGACAAAGTGTAATTTGTCACACTGCAGAGGATTCTTTCTGCAAAATTACCATGCAGACATGTTTACTGAACACGCCTTGCCTAGAGAAATCTTTTAATTAATACGTGCACGCTGTAATACTATAGATGATACCTGGGTGAAATCGTGCAAACGAGTTTATAGAAAAGTTGAAAGAGAATATAATCGGCTGAGACATCAAAGTGTGATAGTATCTTTTGTGACTTAGGGGCAAAAAAACAAAAACGACTTCCCATTCAATGTCAATTTTTTTAACATTTTTCTTTATAAATTGATATTCGTATTAACCGGATTCGGATTTCGGCCGTAATAACTTTTATTAAACATGAATTTGTTTGAAAGACTTGGATTCATTTTGGTAGATTTTATTTACGCATTTTTACTAATAGCCGGATTAAAGTTCAAAATGAAGAACGGCGGCAGACAGTTATTTTCCATTTCAATGTCCGTTATGTAAATAACTTTTAGATTGTATCTATTAAATTTATAATATTTAAGTTAATTTTTTCGGAAGACATCTTTAACGCGAATTCATTTCACGAATAGTTTCGTTTATATATTAATAATTTACGACAGGTGACTCGAATAAAATGGTACAGAGTCAAATTCCAGCGTAATAATCGGGTTTGTATGCGTGTATTTGTCTTATCGCGGTTTGGTTAAACATACCGAGCGCTTAAAAATTATGTTTTTTTTCCCAGTCACTTATTATTACTAAAAAAATAAAAGAAATAAACAAAATGCAACATGCAACACATTTGTTTATTAAGTACTTTTTTTTTTTTTTTTTATTTTATGAAATAAGTCGTGGGTCTCACAGGGCAACTATGCCCGTTGTGTGAGTGCCCGACACTCTTATTAACGTTTATTCAAAAAAATATATACAATATAAAAATTATAATTTATCTTAACTTATTCTATAATCATAATATTAGTACTCTAGCGTTAAGATTAAGTATAAATATATATACGCATGCAACTACGTAACACGCCCCGTAATACGTATCTGTACATTATTACATGCCGACAGCTCAATATTTAAAATGGGAAACATAATCTTCTTTACAACTTAATGTCCGGTAAAGACACTAGGAAGTCAAAAACTAAAACGTATAAAAAAAGAAGCATTAAAAGGTAGAGAGATTCAGAACGTAGCTTGTTGTTCAATCTTTGCACCATTCCTTTAACCAATTTTCCACTTCCTTTTTCCACACACCAATTCTTTTTTCCTTTAATATATGATTCGGGATTGTACTTATTAATTTAATTAAAACCGAATCATCCGTATTATCAATTCGCAGATTTACCCCACGAGGATAGATGTAGTATGTATTACTTTGGTTTCTTGTCAATCGAGTTTTTTGCCTAGATGGTAATTTTACATTATTGACGTTCAATTCTAGTAGTCTATAATAGTAATAGTACATCTTGGGGGACATTTCATTGTTTTCCTTCCACCATGTTGATCCAGGGACGTTTTGCTTCCAATGAGGGAGTATGAGTTTCAAACACCTCTTCTGTATTTTACTTATTTTATTTATTTCAGTTTTCTTAGCCTCGCCCCATATTTGAATTCCATATAAAATTCTAGACATTATAATTGAGTTATAGTATATACGTAATGTTCGATATGATAGTACCTGCTTTATTTTATATAAAGCTGGAATTGTCTGTCTTATTTTTGAGTTTAAACTTAGAATGTGTTTTTTCCAATTCAGGGATTTATCTATATATACACCTAAATATTTAAAGTCATTTACGTTTTCTAAAGGTGGACAAGGACATAAATGGGTGTTGATATTTACATGAAGTTCATGAATGCAATTGTTACTGTGGAGGATAATTCGCGGTTCGCGTATTTTATATTTAGAACTATTCCGAATGTGTAATACTTTTGATTTATTTATGTTTATACATAACTTCCTATTATGTGCCCATTTACTAAAATTATCTACATCATCTTGTAGTAATTTTTCCGCCATCTCAAAATTGTTGTGTTCGATTAACAAAGCAATATCATCAGCAAAAACATATAACTTTGCATTTTTAATATATTTGTGTAACGAGTTGGTATAAATAAGAAAGAGAATCGGGGCCAATATGGTACCCTGACCTACTCCATAATGAATATTTTTTTCATTACTTATATTCCCTGCAATTTTGACCATGCTTTTCCTATTTGTTATATAATTTTTAAACCACTTAAGTTGATTGTTTTTAATGCCTAGATTTTCTAAGTCCTTGATCAGTAATTCATGATCAACTAAATCAAACGCTTTGGATAGGTCAATAAATGAAATTAAAAATTGGTTCCCCATCGACAATCCCATATTTATCCTATTTACAATTGTTCTCAATAATGTTATCGTGGATCTTTTTTCTCTAAAACCATGTTGGTTTTCATAGAGTAGATTGTTTTTTTCCAGATAATTTCTTAACTGTTTATCAATGCAGTGTTCTAAAATTTTAGTTATCACAGATGTTATTGTTATTGGACGGTAGTTTTCAAACTGATTTTTCATTCCTTTTTTATATATTGGTCTAACAATACCTCTTTTAAGCCCATCAGGAGTAATATGTAGCTTCCTTTATAGAATAGTTAACCATGTTAGTCAAAATAGGAACAAAAAGATTTAAGTTTTGTTTTATATCTTTAACCCTAATTTCATCCAATCCAGGTGCCTTATAAACTTTTAGATCATTAATTATTACTTCTATTTGGTATTTATTTGCTGGCGGAATAAAAAAGGAAGAATAAATACGATTATCAAAATTCGAATTCAATAACTGAATGTGTGACATTCGTGTCTATGATGTTCCACTGAACATATAAAATAATCACTAAATTGTTCAGCAACTGATGCAGAATTTCCAAAATGTTTTATGATGAAATCATCGATTGATGTTTTATTGTTTTTATTAACAATATTGTTAATTACATTCCATACTTTTTTACAATCATTGTTTGCTTTAACTATTTGACTCCAATAATAATTCTGTTTCGCATTTCTTATTTCAGTTGTAACCATATTTCGATATTTTCTAAATAAGTTTTTATATCGAATATTGGTTCTATTCCCTTTACTAAGTTTAAAGTACTAATCTCTGATTTTCATAAAATTGATTATTTTTTGACTCATCCATTCATTTTTAGGACAGTATTTAGTCACCTTTTTACTCTGCCGTACTTCTATTTTGCATTCTTTGTAAAGGCCTTTAAAAACTGAATTTATATTATCATATATATTTCCTGACGTTGTAGCGCACCTTACCTCATTCCAGTTATGATTAATTATCTTATTAACTTTATAAAATAATTAAAAATAAAATAAAAAATAATTTAAAAAAAAAGTTGATGGCCAGATGGCAATAGCTAGGCACAAAAGGAGGAGGAAAAAAAATCATCGATAAATAACTAAAATGATCAATCTAGTAATGAAATGAAAAAAAATTCAGAAATGATCGCTTTAAGGAACCATACAATTATTATTAAATAATCTTAACAACGCTTACTAAAACATGTTGCACGGCTCGTTTGAAAAAATAATACTGCCGACGCAGTTATATCGAAAATATCGCAAGTTGTGCATGATAGTTAATTTTCAACTGTCTCTGAGTTAATATTTATTTGAAATTTTTAAATATATTCGGCCGTATAGCTGAATTTTGCAATAGGCTTGTGTATAATATTGTAGAATTGTTTTTTCCCTTGCTTCTTTTACTTGTTTTACCATTACGGTTCATCAGCCGATAGACATTAAATAGCAAACTACTCTAGGAAGGCAGTGCATAAGAGGCTTGAAATACCCTCCAGAGTCCATCGCGAGTCTAGGAAAAAGAGAGGTCTTGAAAAAATGCGATTTTTCTCTTCTTTAGAATCATCTTTAAAAGAGGAACTCGATTAAATTCATCAAAGAGTAATTAAAAAGCGGGTCAATAAATAAACATAAACATAAACATAAACATAAACATAAACATAAACATAAACGTAAACGTAAACATAAACATAAAAATAAAAACGTATTTTTCGAGGTCGCGCTAAGTTATTAGCGATCTTACAAACTAAACTACTTTTTAAAGTTACATTAGGCTTTAATATGTAAATATAAATTAAATTACGTTGATTGAGAAGATAAATTCAAACTAAAAGTTTCTTTACGACCAATTAAGAATAAATTCAAATTTTACAGATTAACTTGAAGTTGTTGAAACAGTTTTATGAAGTAAATAAGCAGAAAGCAGACTATTACAGAAATTGCATATTCGATGAATATTAGAGGACATACAGTTATTAATATACTCGTGAAGTCATAAGTATCATATTTAACATTATTTCAAATTAAAGGTAAAAGGTATTTTTTCGACCTTTTTATTTGTTTTTTTTTTCTTTTGTCCCAGCTCTCGCCCTTTGACCTCTTTTACTTGTAAATACGGGGAGCCCTAATATCGTTAACAATTGTGAATTCAACTGAAGTAAACAAAAAAAAAAAAAAAAAAAAAAAAAAAATCCTTCAATCCCCACTTTTGGAAATTTGACATTTTCAATATAACTCTTTTCTTCCATGCGAGAGAATCAGGAAGAGGAAAGAGTACTTCAAGTATGTCGCTAACTGCTATTCGGGAAATTCTCAGTAACATCTTTTAATCTTGATCCCATATTTTTCTTTCAACTTTCTTTCAACATACTTTAAAAACTTAAACTCTATTAACGTTATTGCATAAAAATCAGTATTTCACATCTGTAACAGCTCAGTGTGTGAACAGTATTAAATGTGATTACGAAAATATAGCAAACAACTAGAAATTATATATAACACTATAATTATTTATAGCAAAGTGTTCAGGTCTAAACACGCTAGTAGGCTTCACTTTTAGCTGATTATGGACAGAACCCGAATTACCACGGATAAGTTTTGTCACATATAGATTCAAGTTATTTGCCGTATTCGTAATTATGTTTTATAGCTTATGATTTTAGCAAACAAAATGGTGGATTTCCCCATAAATAAAGTCCACAAAATATTTTCATTTCCGCTGTTTGAATGATAAAATTATTATATTTTTGGAGCTGTTCGAATTTTGAAAAAAAATTTCGGTTCAATAGATGAAAAAATCGCTTCCAAAAGTTTCAACGCGTTGCCGGGGAATACGAATAAAAAACATTATGAAATATGTACAATGTACAACGGGTAAATTACTATTATAAAGAATGGTCTATCAGTTTAAATTTCACTATTCTATAAGTATTATAGAAAAACTGAGGGGCTTGAAACACGTCTTCCTCCTACGCGATTTACTCCGACTTTAAAAGTGTCTTACACAAAGTACACCGTTCTCTTTTTCATTCTTTTTATTTGATTACATTTTCCTTTCCGTGTACTCTCGAAATGCCGATCTTTCCCCAACTTGTTGATCTCCTTTAGATTCCCAGTCATTTTGTTACATCGTGGATAGTTCAACAGCTTTGCTTTTGACAACGACCAATTTATCAATAAATTTCCTGCCCCCCATAATATGCCTATCAACGCGCGCGCATAACCATAGTCTGATAATTATATTCCTTTTCTAATGGCCACTCCTCTTTACGGTTTAATTCAGCCTCACCGCTCATTACGGCCTCGGTTTAATCTTCATCCTAATTGTTTTTCTATTTCCTCCATAAGACGTCTCCGTTTTAATCGTAGCCGCCTTCCTTTATTTCTTTTTTTCGGTTTTCCATTGTTTCCTCTGCTTATTCTTGATCTGTGTCTGACTACGACTGCATCTGTGTGACGTGGATCAATTTTCTTTGAGTGTTCTTTTCTTTCATAGCTCTCTCCTATACTCCAAATTTTTTACATTTTAACGTTCCTGCCCTTTATTGCGCGCATCTTACATTCTCTTACTTCCTTTGTTAAATAATTTTTCTGCTCTGGCGAAGTTCATTCCTTCCATTTCGCAAATATTAAAATCAATTTTAATTTAAGATTAAGATCAACGACGCACCTAGTCAATTAGACTCTTCTATAGAGCTATTATAGAAGAACTTTTACCTACCGGTCTAAGGGAGGTTTCTCCGTGACAAAGTCCGAAAAATATTGAGTTTATGTATAATTTTTATGAAAATTATAACCGGAAAATGTTACATATAAAATTTATTGAAATGAACGACGGGGATAAATGAGCTTGTTTACTTCTGCACAGACATTAAAAATCTAATTATATGGATAAGACCTGAAGCCTCATATGTTATTTTTCATTTTTTGCGAAATATGCTAAAAATTGTAAATTGCAGTAAAAAAGGAAAATTGCCAGCCCAGCATTTTCGTTACAAAACATCAAAATTTTAATAACGGCAACGCGTGTTGGAAAGTTTCTGTAAATCCGATATTGTTTTGATAATGTTTCAAAAAAAGTTGTCAACTGTTGATCGATAATAAATGGATTTTTAAATTGATTTTGAATTTTAATAAAACATTCACGTTAAAAATATACCAAGGGGTAGAGCGTCATCTAGATCTTCCAAATAACGTTCAATGATTTGTTTATATATATTTTATCTTTTACCTAAAGTCTTTCCTTCCTAAAAAGCATTGCACCACTGAAATACAGTCGAATTCGTGTGTGTTCGTTCATAACTAATCTAGAAAATTTCATTATTTCTTTTTAATTAACGGCGAATATTATTTTGGGGAGTTTAAAATGGTTGGTCCAAAAAAAAAAAAAAAGTAGGTCAGCGAAAACTAACATACGCTTGTAGCGTGGAATGTTTTACCGTAATTCTGAAAATTTCAGATCGATAATTTCGGCTTGCAATCTGCGCGAAGTCGTATCAAATTCCGCTAACGGGATTTCATGTTAAAAAAAAACGCGATTTTGTTACAAAATTTTAATATATATTTCAGTCGTCGTTTCTATTTTTATAAATACCGTCCTCCCTGATATTTCATATATTTGTTTTCCAGCCATTTCAGCTTTGAAGTTTTCTCAACCCCTTAGCCTGAGGAACGTGTGTTTAAGGTCGTCCTCATATTTTCGTAACAATTCGGTTGTAAGTTTTGACGTATTTAGCAGTGCTGCAGTGTGTCCATTCTCACGAAAATACATCGACATCGAAAATTAAAGTCACTTCGTTAATACGTAAAATACATGTTCACTCGCAGATAATGTTTAAACGATACCGCTTTTTCCTCCCCCCAACAGCTTAAAATTTTCTACATTATTCAACCATGTCGTTCTTTTATCCGCAACAGTGTTACCGTGCGAATCGCTACGGATATCCCACTCTAAATCCGTAGGCGGATTTTGATACGACTTTTGCGGATGGCCCGTATATGAGTATCCATTTGAAGCTGTCCGGTTGAAATTTTCAGAATTAAAGTATAAAACATTCCACGCTACAAGCGTATATAATTTATTTTTCGCTGAGTTATTTTTCTGCGCGATGCGAGGGGGGTGTAGCCAAAAATTTTTGGATCAACCATTGTAATTTAGTTCATACGTTCCTAATAGACCACTTTAATTTTAATCACAGACTATCAGTTAGAGTTTGCTAAATCAAAATTATACTTTATCTGCAGGAACAAAGCAGAAACTTCAGCTGTTGAGTCACAAATGCTAATATAGCTTTCCCCTTGATAAGCGTCTAAATTATATACGAAGAGGCCACACACATGTATGAGAATTTCGCATAAGTTCACACCAAATATTTCGAACTATTAGTTCACAATCATGGAGAGCATTTCTAAAATTAAATTGCATTTTTTTGGAGCGGGTATTTCTTCTCTCTGAATCAAACTCAGGGGCTTTATGCGTGGTTTTTTTGAAATATTTTAAATTAACCGAACGGCTCCGCGTATTTTTCTAGTCATCCATTTAGCTCTTTCCATAGAGAGATATCAATCAAGTTTTCCCAAAGTATTCTTCATTCTCTTCTAGAAAGTAAATTAAAGGACAATTTCAGTTCTACTGGTGTGTGTGTGTGTGTGTGTGTGTGTGTGTGTGTGTGCTAATATCCGCTTAATCTTCTGAAATTGATTTTTCACGTTAGTGTAAACTCATAACTAATAATATCGCGATTTTTGACTAGAACAGCGGGCAAATTCATATTGAGAATCGCTCGACAAATCATTGATTCATCGATGCACTTTCAAAAGTGGAATTTTCTTTATTTCTTTCACCGATTTGTCATTCAGCATACATTTAACACAGCTAAATAAGGTTTTTTGCAATTGTGTAAGCTTTACTCGACATTTTATTATTCGATAATTAACCTCACTACTTTTTTTTTGTCAAATAAACTGCGTTTCATGTTTGACAATTCACCGCGTTTACATATAAAATTCTCTCCATGTACAGATTTCAAATAACAGCACAATTTAGCTGAAGACGTATTCAAAAGAATTTTGGTACAAATAACGCATCAAGGATTATTAACTGAACGTCGCACTAGTATGTAACTAACGTGTCGTATTATTTTATTTTTTTTGCTTCCGACCAGTCGCTGTTGTCAATCGAGCGTGTGGTAATGCCATGTAAATATTCTACCAACATCGTATTTTCGAGAAAGATTTTGCACACACTGAATAAAAACACGTGTTAGGCAGGGAAACTTTTTTTAAGCTATCGTTACATGTGTAGAAAAACGATATAACAGAATTTTTTAATATTTCATTTAATTTAAACCTTTTCCCTTTTCCCAGACTTTAAATTATGAAATTTTTTGTTATTCATGATGAAAAATTTATTTCGCAAACGTTTTTAAAAAATTTTCAATTTCAATAATTATTATAATTATTTACACTCATTTTTCGTTTTATTGAACAAATTTAAAAACAATAGGAGAATTTATAATTCTTCGCTATTTTAATTCAATGATGATTTACAATTATTTAAATTTATTTCGCGCTACAAAATTATTAATCGATGAAACATTATTAGATACGAATTTAAGCTAATTATAAGTAAGCAGTCAAGCAGTCCCAGGTCCGCTCATCGCTGTTAAATCTAACCCTACTATTACGAAGTTATACGAATAATACGTAAAATAAATAAAGGTTCGTATTGTGAAAAAAATTTCTTTCATACTTTTACGAATAATTCGATCATTACGATTTCGATATCAAAATACAGATAGTCCAAAAAAAACTCCCTTGCTTCTAGAACGGCGTCTAACTAATGTATTTAATGTCTGAGAAAGAGGTTCTTCCTCCTTCGTAAATATTTCGAAATATGTATAAAAAATGTTCCGAAAAATTTGACAAGAAACGTGTTTATTCATGCGACTTTTCATAGATTACAAAAAAGCTGCAGACGCATAAAAGACGCATAAATTGTATAAATTACACAAAAACATTTACAATGTTCACAAAACGAAATGTTGCTTGAGAACGAAAAGTTTACGCGGGTAAAGAACGTGTTAGTTTTGGTTCCCTTTTTATTTCTCTTGAAGAAAAATTCATCGATGAATTAAAAAATAAACATTTCGATCATAAAATGAGAACCGCCGACATTTTATTATCTAAATCATTTTATGATTTTTTGATCATCGGGCTCGCTGAATAAGTCAGTTTTTATTTTTCATTATTTTTCTTCTTCTTTTGAACGACTTCCATTTGTTTCAGATATGAAACGTTTTTTCCAGATAACGATTATAGAAACATCATAAGTAATAATTTCAACATTTCTAACTATAGATAAATATCTAAAAGAAAAAGCAATGCAATAAGTGTACGTAATCCATTCTGAAATTTTATCTACATTGATTATACAAACATATACCAGTATATATATATATATATTTATATACATGTATGTTTATATTAAATTGTGCTAAAAAACCGCCTGGATCGTTTGAAATATTTTCTAGTTTGATTACAATGAGTAATCTTGAGAATCTAAGAAATGATGGTAGCTTTTCTTCTAGCTGTTTTCATTTTAAAAAATATTAACGGTCGGGGAAATGGCGCTGAGCTCTATCGAGTAAAGTATCAGTCGCGTAATTTAATTTTAGTTACCAAATTATAATATATATCTTGTATTTGTGTTGTGTGTGTGTGCGTATATTGAAAAAATAAAATCAACTCACCGGCTTGTGACAGTTTTTGTTGCCTACTTGTGAATTTGCACTTGGGAAGACTATAGATTATTCGCACAGAACAATATCAGTGTTACGCTGCTCTGATTGAGACCTACGAAAAAGTGCCAATAAACACGCTCCAATGTTTACTCTTCACCTTGAGGTAGAACACAACTGTCTATCGCGACGTAGCATCTTTAACTTAGTCTGGCGTGTTCATCTCCTTTCATTCAATTGATTTCTTCTTCGGCTGATGACAATAATGAGGAAACGCAAATTACCCGACATCAATAGATGCGAGCGATCACGTAACTCGATTGTTCCCATCTTCGATATTTTATCCGAAATATTGAATAATATCACTTTTTGTTTTGTTTTTCTCCTCCAATATAAACATCATCACAATAGCGGGATTTTAAATATGCTCTACACTCTTGAGCCGTTCGGCACTTAATGTTAACCACATAGTAACCTTGCTGCATGAAAATGATCTACCGCCAGACGAAATTTAGTCTCACATCGACATAATCTAATTGATCTTGAATATTAACGCTTCGTCATGCGTGAAAAAAATGCACCGTCTGTCTTGACGTCTATTTGCAATCTATACGCAATTGTTTCGTGTTATCTGCTCCCGCTTTTAACGTCGACAATAACGATGTAATATTTCACCGAAAATTACACATTGCCGACTTCAAATCTAAGTGAAATTCCGCCTTCAGTCTAATCAGATTATACACCGCAGCCACTCCCGTCTACTCGTAATTCATATAATTTCCTAAAATAATCAGTAATCGTAATTTATCTTAACTTTTAAATAATAAAAAAGCATTATCAATACACTTATATTAAACGGAGATTAGAAATATCGTTCTAGAAGTCTTACGTAATTATTGCGCCGAGATCGTTTCGGCGAGCTTCAAGAGGGAGGCTACCGTCCAAAATATTTTTGGAACATTACTAAAAGAGATAACAGAGAAACATTTAATTTGTGAAAATGTTAGAAAAACATATTCTCTATCTTTTTTTTTTCACCGGAATACCGGTTAAAATACAGCAGCTAGAGATAAATAGGAAAAAAGAAAATGAAAGCAGCTACTACAACAATTACAAAGAGAAATGAAAAAGCGTTTTAGAAACCGAGCATATAATAAGAAAACTGCTGCAAAGAAAGATCACGAATTATTTGAATTATAAAAAGGAAAAAGACAACTACGAATTTTGAATAATGTTACTTCTTTAAATTTCCCGATTTCCTTTTTAAAAAAAATAAACAAATCAAAAAAATGGACAAACAATTGTAATTTTTGTGATAAAGAGTTTTTTTTGGGGACACGTCACCAAAAAGCCACCACCCAGAAGAAATAGGCTTATTTTGTTTTATCTGGTTGACCTTTATAAAAGCGTGCTTTTGATTTTTGAAGTTAAAATTTAATCGCGATAATTTATGGCTGCAGAATGATTAAATTTTCTGTCAAAATAAACACACCGCATGTTGAAATAAATTATTATCCCCATGAAGCTTCAGCTCTACGTCATAATACTTATCACGGAACTCTGCGACTTTGTTTGCGGTATGTGAATTTTAGCGGATAATTTCCTGCAAATCGGAATGAGGATCAGTTAGCGCGGATGCGATATGTGTTTCTTGAAAAATTTATTACACAAAGTGCGCGCGCATTATTCAAATAAAAATTCATTCGGCAGTTGTAATTTAGGCACCAGAGGGATGAATTCTTAGAAAGGCAGTGTCTCCCCGAAACTCTAAATTGCCCTCTCAGAACATAAGAGAAGTCGTTTAAAAATACAGAAATTGAATTTTTAAAGAAAACGCACTTAATTTGATTTAAAAAATAAAAGAAACTATATCATTGTTAAAGTTAAACAATAGTTATTCAATTGAAAAATGTTATTTTAGTCGAACGCTCACATAAAGGTAAAGTATTTAAGGTCTAGCGGTTTGACACGAGAATTATGACCGCCTCAAAATGGTTTTCCGTAATGAAAAATATTGTGATATCAGTACGCCCTCCATCATCCCTTTATCCCTTTCTATATTTTAGGTAATAAAATTAGATTTCTTTCTATACTTTAAGTAATAAAATTAGATTACTTTCTGTACTTTAGTTAATAAAATTAGATTCATTTTCGACGGAGTTTTTTTCGGTAGAAATTTTAAATTAATTTTAAAATGTACCGCGCAGTTATACCTGGAATAGAAAAATAAACTTATATTTTCAGGTGATTTTTATTTAAACAAATAACATCGCATTAAATGACATCAAACGGTAGTGTAAACTTGATGAGTGATATTGATGGATGCTTTAAAACTATAATGTTGTAACTTCGCAATATAAAATAAATATGTATATATTCAAAAATTATTTTTAACGGAGATAAAAAATGAATGAAAAAAAAAATAATAACGATTTGTGACTATTTGATTAAAAAAGCAAACATTACGAGCATATCTAGTTATGTTAGTGAACAGTATAATAATAATAATAATAATAATAATAATAATAATAATAATTAAGATTTTATTATTAATCAAACTGAAGATTCTGGACATTCTGAAAGTACACTCCGCGTTATTTTAATTTAACACAAACAGAAAGAATCTGTGATTAATCCTTCGTCATTTAAGACTGGTCGAAATTATCAGAAAGACTGGAAAAAACTTTTTTTTTTTTTTTTGGTCGATTTACATGTGCATGTGATAAGCGGTTGTTCATTCGCGTTGTTTATTAGATAACAATTGTTCTCCGGTAACGTCGTCTTCGATTTCTTCGGCATTGTTCGATATCATCGTAGCTGATAAAACCGGTGAGATTGTTCCGATTTAACTATTCTAGTGTATTTCTCTTATCTGTGCTGTAAATTAACTTTGTCGCTTCGCTAATTTAAGTTAACTTGTAGCGTTGTTTTTATTTCATTTATTTCGTCTTCGTCTTCTTGACGATTTAATTTTTCGTCATTTTTGTTTCTAATTTTTATTTATTTACTTTTTAGTTGGTTAGATGAGCGCAGCCAAGGGGGGTCGCTCTGCGGCCTCCTCCCCAAGTCCTGCTAAAGCTATTAAACCGCCGACCAATTTGTCTATTAATATGGACGTGGACAGTAATTCAAAACGTAAATCTGTTGATCCTCTTTCGCCCATTTCCTCTGTTCTACCGAAAGAGATTAAACTCTCTGAGGCTGAACCTAGTACATCTCCTGTTTCCCATGTTGTCGATCATCTCAGCCACAACATTGTTAATAATAACACTAAGATCAATTCAAATAATTCATCTACTAACAACATTATTAATAATAGTAGTAATAACATTAATAGCAACAATAACGACAACAACAACAATAATAGTAACATTAACAATAGTGATAATAATAATAATAATAATAATAATAGTGCTAGTAATAATAGTTGCATTACCGCCGTTTCCAATACTTGTTTCGTAAATGATCATCCGCGACCTTTCATTGTTTTTATCGAAAATTTAGATGACGATAAGAACATAGGCAATAATCACCCTTTGGCTCTTGCAAGATTATTAAATTCTGTTTCTTCGTCATTTCTTAGTGTTTCTCCTCGAGGAAAGGACCGCATTTCAGTCACCTTCCCTTCTGCTTCCACTGCAAATTCCTTTTTATCTAATTCTGACTTCTTTCTCAGTAAAAATATTAAAGCTTACATTCCCAATAGCGCCTTATTCAGAATGGGAATTATTTCAGGGGTTCATCCTTCGTTTTCTGAAGACGATATTACGGAGGGGATTGAATCGTCTATTCCCATAGCGTCCATTCGTCGTATCTATCGTTCCTCCGAGGGTACTAAAATTCCGACTAGATCCGTAGAAATTAAATTCCACAAATCCGTTCTTCCAGATTTTGTTTCCATTTACAGACTCCGTTTTCCTGTTTCGCCTAGCGTACGACTACCTACACAGTGTTCGAAATGTTTCCTTTTTGGGCATATTTCCAAACACTATCGTAGCTCTTCGAATATATGCCCTCACTGTGCCTCCAAACATTCTTTATCAGACTGCAGTAATCTTCAAGAGCCCCCTCTTTGCCGGAATTGTAAAGGCTCTCATTGTGCTTATAATCGTACGTGCCCGGAATGGGTGAAACAAAAGGAAATTAAGCGCATTATGGCATTCGAAAACATCTCTTTCCATGAGGCTTCTAATTTTAAAAATAGTAATTTAGTTTCCCAGGCTTTCTCATATGCCGACCGTGCTTCGTTGCCTGCTTCCTGTCCTAATGTATCTTCTAAGTCCTCTCATACAGTTCCTAAATCTATTCCGCGGCCCAAATCCCCAACTTTTCATAAACGTCCTAATTTTAAATCTTATACTAAACCTTCCCCACAGTTTCCTGCCCTTCCTTCTAACCGCCTTCCGTCGCCCTCTAATGGTTGGGCTTTTAATAGTTCTTCTTCTACTAGTAATTCCACCTCCATTAATAGTAATTCCTTAGTTCATGACGCTTCCAGTTCTAGTTCCGCTTCTACTTCCAAAGTTCCTTCATCTACTGTTCTTCCTACAGCAAATTTTATAGCTGAAGCGATTTTAGATCTTCTTGCGTCCAATAACATTGATTCTTCTCCTTCCCTTGTTGACTCCCTACCTCTCTTTTTATCTAACTACATTCACCTTAATTAGTCTTTCTTCTCACTTTTGTTATAAAGTGAAAGTGAATGCAACCGGGGCTAGCCTTTTCTTTCCCATTTCGTTTTTTCTCTGCTTTTTCTGTCTTTATTTCTTTCCATTTTCTGTTTTCTCCCTATTCTCTTTTTAAGATCACTATTATTATTACTATCAATATTTCCTTTCATATTAATTTCCTCCTTTTCCAGATTTTAAGACTCCTGAATGTATTGCCCAGAGGCGGACAAGCAGCAGTTGCTTTTTTCACATTTCAATGTACTGACGCTGCTGTGACTAAAATCACTGCCGGGCTCAGATATATTGGTTTTATTCGTATCATGATGCATTATACTCTTGTCTTTTGCCGGATTTTAAGATACTTGGGTGTAATGCCCAGAGGCAGACATGTAGTAATTTATTTTTTCACATTTCAATGTACTGACGCTGCTGTGACTAAAATCACTGCCGGGCTCAGATATATTGGTTTTATTTGTGTCGTTCTGCATTGTATCTTGTCTTAATATTTTTGAGACCGCAGCACTTTGACACTGTTTTACGCTATTGTAATTTACATTATATTCTCGAAAAGTTGAGACAATTATCGAGAATCATAGCGACTACGAATTTCGCTCTGTTATGCAACTTAGCTGCAATGGGCTCCGAATCATTTTGTCCGTTGCCTCTAAAATCCTGTTCCTTACTTTTCATTTTCTCTTTTATTTATTCCAGTCTAGCATCCATCGCCGTCCTTTTTTCATCAACAGTCTATTTTTGTTTAATTGTTTTTATTTGTTCCTTCCCTTTTCTTATTAACTTTCCTCTCATCTTGCTAGCCCCAATTTTCCTCCACCCATTAAAGTTTCTTTCCTTCTGTCTTTCTTTTTTATATTGTAATTATTATTTTTTTTTCCTACTCTACCTTGCTGTTTTTCTTCTGGCACTCTCTTCGCCTCTCTTCCTTTTCCTCCCCCTCTATCTTTTTGTTTTTTTTTTATTTCGTTTTCCTTTCCCCACTCAAGTCTTTTCCTTTTATAATTTACTATGCCGGGTACTTTTAATATTTTACAGTGGAACTGTCGCAGCCTTAGAGCCAACAAAAATGCATTAGAGGGTCTGTTAGACATTCATAGTATTAACGTTGCTCTCATTTCGGAAACGTGGCTACGGTCGGATATGAATATTAATTTTCGTGGGTATAAGATAATCAGATGCGATCGTGACGATGGTTATGGTGGATCTGCTATTCTTATTAGGAACGGCATGCTATTTAAATCTCATGATGTTTCCTTTAATTCCCCTTCTAGTCCTAATCAGCCTAATATTGTACACATTTCCATTCCTTCCAATGCAGCTCGTCCGCTTAATATTATTTCTACTTATGTTCCCCCTAGTTGCGACCTTCGTCACTTCCCTCTCGTTTCTTTCCTCAGGTCTATCCCGCATCCGTTCATCATTGGGGGTGACTGGAATGCTCGGTCGCCCTCATGGGGCTGCTCAAACCATAACAACAACGGTTCTGCTCTTGAAAATCTTGTTCTTTCTAATGATTTAGTCCTTCTTAATGATCTCTCTCCTACCTATTACAAGAGCGCATCTAGTTATAGTATTCTCGATTTAACTTTCTCATCTCCTTCTATTGGTTTTGATTACAATTGGTCAACTCTCATGGGCTCCTATGGTAGTGATCATATTCCTATTCTAATTACTCCCCAGAATCCTCCTTCTTCTCCTTGCTTTAAACCTCTCAATTACCTTCGATGGAACCTATCGAAAACTAATTGGGCTCTGTTCCACTCCTTAGTTGATTCTATGCTTCCTAAACTTCTAGATGGCTCTGATCCTGTACTCCATTACCATCTATTCCTAAATTCGATTACAAATGCTCTATCGCTGTCTTCTCCTTCCCGTAAACCGTCATCGTCAGGCCATCGTGGATCAGCATCGTCCCTCTGGTGGAACGAAGAATGCAATGCCGCTTTCGATCATAGTCGCGCTACATTTAGAATTTTCCGATCAAATCCTACACGCGAAAACTTTCTTGCCCACAAAAGGGCCAATGCAAGGGCTAGGTTTATTCTAAAATCGTCTAAGAAATCCTCTTGGAAAAATTTCTGTTCATCTTTTTCGAGAACTACTCCTCTCAAGCATATCTGGAAAATGGCCAGAGCTTTCAAATTCCCTTCTTCTGAACGTCTTTCTATCCATACTATTTCCTCCGACAGTTTGTCTTCTTTTCTTGATGCTGTTGCTCCTGCTTATGTTCCTAACGTTGATGAATCCTGCCCGTTTCCTGTTATGGAAAACCCTAATTCTCATTCTCTTTCCTCTGCGTTTAATATTAATGAATTAAAATCCATTCTCAAAAAATCTTCCAGCCCCACTCCAGGTCGTGATGGTATTCCCTTCTTTGTCCTAAAAAAGTTATCCGATCTTGCTCTCCGAACCCTTCTTTGTATATTCAACTCCTTTTTGTCCAGAGGAGTCACACCTCCTGACTGGAACACCTTTATTATTATTCCTATCCCTAAGAAAAACTCCTCTCTTCGTCCGATCTCCCTAGCATCGTGTCTCAGAAAACTGTTTGAGGGCATGCTTAACAAGCGCCTGGTCTGGTGGCTCGAACACAATAATGTTTTTCCTTCTAATATGTTTGGTTTCCGTCCAGGCTTAGGTCCTGCTGACTGCGTCAGTCTGTTTGTTTCCTATATCTATAAATCTCTCATCGATAAACAGTACACTCTAGCTACTTTTATCGATGTTTCCAGTGCTTTTGATAATGTCCATCTCCCTACTCTTCGAGATAGAATGATAGCAATTAACATCCCGACGCATTTTTGTTCCCTCATTGTTAACTTGATGTTAAATCGTACTATTCTCCTGTCTTCTTCTTCGTTCGAGGTTACAAGAGTTGTTTCACGTGGTCTTCCACAAGGATCCTGCCTTAGTCCTACTCTTTTTAATATTTATACTATTTCTGTTGCTTCTCTTTCTATGAACTCCTCTTCCCTATTTTTTGCCGATGACATTCTTCTCTTTTCCTCATCCCGTGATATCGTAGATGCTAACGAAAGTGTTAATTCGTCTCTAGCTACTTTGGAACAATCTCTTTCCTCTTTGAACCTTTCTATTTCCCCTTTAAAATCCTCTTGTATTGTCTTTTCTCTTCGTCCTTTTAATCCCGCTTTAGTCTCTGTATCCTTAAACTCCAATCTTATCCCTCGTAGGGAATGCTTCTGCTATCTCGATGTATTTCTCAATAGTCGTCTCTCCTTTTATGAACATATTAATTTCCTTTCCTCTTCTGCCCTTAAAAGACTAAACTTACTGAAAGCTCTTTCTCCAACAAAATGGGGAGGCGATCCCTTTCTCCTTATTTCCTTGTACAATTCGATTATCCGTTCCAAATTCGACTACTGTTCCTTTATCTATGGCTCTGCCTCAAAATCACTTCTTTCCAAGCTGGATATAATTCAAAATTCTTGTATTCGTCTTTGCCTTGGTGTTCTTAGATCTTCTCGAGTACCAGCAGTTCTCGCTGAGTCTAACTCGCCTCCCCTTTTCATTCGCAGATCCTATTTAGGTTATCGTTTCTTGTGTAAACGCCTGCCGTTATCATCCTCCAAACTTATTCCTTCATATCTTTCTATTCTGCAAAACTGGCGTTTTACTCCCAAGAAAATTCCTATTCTAGCCCACATTGCTTTGCGGCTAAATTCCTTTTTATCCTGCACAATTTCTTATAACAATCTCCCTTACTTTTCTTTCAATTTTGCAGATCTCTCCAATCCTCCCAATGTATTCTACTTTCCTTTTTCCTCCAAATCCCTTTCCTATCCAACAGTTATACAGGAATTCCATAGTTATATCGAATCCCGTTTTCCTTCCCATATTGCTATTTTTACGGATGGTTCGAAGGGGCCTAATGGAGTTGGAGCTTCTTTCATCATTCCGAGCATTAATTTCTCTGAATCTTTTCGTCTCCCTTCCTTTTGTACTATCTTTACGGCCGAGTTAACGGCCATTTTACGTGCCATAATCCATATTTCCTCACATCGTTCTTCTTCTAAATTTTTAATTATCTCCGACTCCATGTGTGCTCTTAAAGCTATTTCCTCTCATTTCCCCTCTCACTCCTCTGACCTTTTCATACTCCGTATTCGCTCTCTCATTCACACTCTCTTCTCACTTCACGCTATCCGCATTGAAATGCTCTGGGTCCCCAGTCATATGGGGATAGAGGGTAACGAAATGGCTGATTCTTTGGCTCAGATTGCTGTATCCTCCCGCTTTTTTTTCTCTAAAATTCCCGTTTCGAATTTACTCCCATTGTGCAAAAAGTTTCATGTTAGATTTTGGTCAGATTTTTACGTTTCCTCCTTTTTTAATCATTCTTCCTTTTATTTTTCCATCCAACCTAATCTTCCCACGCGGCCTTGGTTTTACGATTTTCCTTCGCTTCACCGCTCCGTTATTGTTCCTATTATCCGTTTACGTCTGAATCATACTCTTCTTCCTTCCTCACGCTTTCGTTTTCATCTCGCTCTTTCCCCTTATTGCCCTCTTCATCCTGACGACGTAGCCGTCTGTGATCCTGACCATATCCTCTTTGAATGTCCATCCCTCGTGAACGAACGTACCTCTTTGTATTCCAATCTGCTGTCACTCAAACTCCCTACTCCTTATTGTGCCTCGTATATCTTATCGTTTCCGTCGATCTCAGTTGTTCCTATCCTCAGTTCCTTTATCTTATCAATAGCTGACCGAATCTACATTTAACTGATCCTTCTCCTTCCTTTCGTTTCTGGGCGAAGATCCTTTGTTGATATGCCCAAAGGGGGGTTAAAAAAAAAAGTAACTCTTTGGGGGGGGGTTCCCTGGGCTTGTCAGCAACGGACGATTACCCATCAACATGTGTACATACGAATAGTTTTATTTGAACGTATTAAAAGAAGGAGATTCCGTAAATATTTTGAAAGATTTATAAAAAATATTGTTCAAGTTATGCAAACAACTGGTTTTTATTCCCATCCATAAAGCTGCCTTATACCCATCTCGAAACCCCCTTACTCGCAGCGTTCTCCTACCGGGTTTCACAGCTACTCCCGAATGTCAATGCCAATGAATCTACAGAATGCCGGGCAACAGCCACCAATTTGTTTCATTTGTGGCGACTGGAGCCTGTAGCAGGTAACCTATCGATTCTGCAAAAGTGTAAGACCAACGGCTTGTCGGAGTAATTAGTCAAGCCGCGTGTGAAACAATGAAACAGTACGGCAGCGCCATCCAATGTTATACAGACGGAACAAAAGCAGAGGGGTGTCACCAACCGCTTGCGCCTTCGAAGTGAAGGAAGCAATAACAACCATCCATCTGAGCGATTACTGCTCAATTTTAGATGCCGAATTATACGCGATACGCTTTTGTCTGGAAATGATCCTGGCGTCCACAGAGCCATTCCGTGACGTACTATTGCTAACAGACTCATTAGTGGCGTCTAAGATGATAGGATGTGGAACCCCGGGGAGGGGATAAACAAACTAAGTCCTAACACTCATCATGGAGCTGCAGTCAAAGGGCTACAATCTAATTGTGTTGTGGGTCCCGAGTCATGCTGGAATCCCAGGTAATGAAAGGGCAGACACAGCAGCTCACTCAATCATTACATCCCCCAGTCCACAAAACATCCCTGGGTCCCCTCAAATATCAGATGCAATACGAAATCAAATAATGGAACAGTGAAACCAAGAACATATCTCCATCCTGTCCCACCTCCCAAATATTAAGAAGTCCGTGGATCCATGGTGCCCCCCCGGAGGGGGGATCTTTTGAGTATATTATCGTGTGCTAAACCGCTTACGCCTCGGTCACACGCGACTATCCCACAACGACTATTTGTTGGAGGACGGTCACCCTCCAACCTCTTGTCCGTCTGCCGCGCACAAGAGCCACCGGCGGTTGAATATTCTCATAAATTACCCTACATTCCAACCTTCCAGAACGAGACACGGATTTGATAATCTCAGCCATGTGCTCTCGAATTCAGAGGTGAACCAGCGCGCAATGTTTCAATTCGTCAGGGGCAATGGATCAAGGGCAGTCCTGTAACCGAAGACTCTTGGGCCGTAATAGTCTAGGTATTATACAGAGCCCAGAGTCTAACCAGGGTTGGGAGGCATAAATAAAAAAAACTAAAAAAAAACAAAAAAAAAAAACAACTGGTTATTATTAATAAACTATTTATATTTTATATTCGGTTGAATTTTTACGTGCAGTATGAATCAGATTTGTTACATCACTAACTGCAACTTCGATGCCATTTCTGGTTCTTAATTTGATTTTTAAGTCCATGCTATTTCCACTGCAGCTCCAAAATTTTCCCAATCAGTTGAACAGTTGTATAATTAGCACTGTTTATGTTACGTTACAGATTAGCATGCAGGCTTGTGATAACTGGCACGTGCTCAGAGGAAAGATGAATTATTGTTTAACATTTCTTATAGTGCCTTTTTAAGCCTCGCAATATAAAAAAGTTTTATGTCTGGTGTCAGGCCTGGATTTAGGTGGTGGCTAAGGTGGCTGCAGCTCCGGGCCCCGTCTTATAAAGGGACCCCCAAGAGGCTCCCACCACCAACATGGATAGTTAAACGTGCAATAATAGATATTTTTCCAAAAATTTATATTGCATGTAGAATATTTGTAACTATACCGATTACAAATTGTGGGGCGGAATGATCTTTTTCGATATTAAAAAGAGTAAAAAATATGTACAGATCAACAAAGCTAGATGATAGATCATCGGCATTATCTAACGATCGAAACAGATTTTCTCCGTTCAATAGATTTTAACGATATTATACAAGAATTCGCAGGAAAAAAAAACAAAAAAAAAAATTCATTGTTTAAGATTATATACATATATATACATATATATATTATTATTATTATTATTATTATTCGAATTGGCCAACTATGGAGCACGCGAAATATCTTCATGATGGCTGTTTCTTCCTCTTCCTTTCACTTCAGTATTTCTTCATTGTTTGGCTGCGTTTCTCCTTCCTTTCATCTGTCCATTTGGCACCAGTTTTCTTCTTCGCATTCTCTTCAAAACTCCGGAATATATTAATTTTATTTCTAAACCTGTTTCTGTTAATAATGTCATCCTCCGTGATGATCACCTCCTCAAGATCTTTCTTAACTTCTCGGAACCATAAAAGTTGCGTTTTAGGGTTTTTATCAAAGTATTCGGAAATCCTTCTTGTTAAACGTTTTGCCTCCATTATTTTTAAATGACCATAATAGCTTAATCTCCTTTTTTTCATTGTGCTATTAATATCTTCAGTATGTTCATATACTTCCTTATTACTCACATTTTTTCCATATTTCCTTATCAAACCTCGGCCCCAGAATTTTGCTACTATTTTTCTTTCCTTCATTCTGATTTGTTCTAGTTCTTTGTCTACATTCATTGCTAGGCACTTCAGGCATACAGACATTCCGGTTTAATTACCACATTATAATGTCTTAATTTAGATTTTATGGACATCGATTTTTTATTATATATATTTCTTGTCAATTGGAAAGCTAACTCCATTTTCCTTGCTCTTTCTTGGTTAGCTGTTTTATCTAACGCGTTTGTTTGTATAACTTCCCCTAGATATTTGAATGTGTTACTCTGTTTATATGCCATATATATATATATACATATATATATATATACATTTTTTTTTTTTGGCATCGAAAATTCTATCCATTGTCTATATGATATTTTGTTTTGTTTACATTAATAATTATATGTTAATTCGTGAATTTAAAAAAATGTAGTTATTCTATAAAACTGATAATTTTGTCAATTCCGAAAAGGGCCCCTAATATTTTCGTAGCCCCGGGCTTATCATACACTTAATCCGGGCCTGTCTGGTGTTCAATAAAAAGCCATTAAGCAGAGGACGTAAGAGAGAAAGTAGACGACGAATCGTTTCGTATTACACTATTACACGTTCTGACTTATTTGCGATGATTGACCCCGACAGTTCAGCGTATTGCATTGAAGTCTTCTCAGCAGTTAAAATTATTGCTATAACATTTTTAAAGATTATATTATACTCACGTTTTTATAAGGAGGAAACAAGATTGACAGTAAACAGCAGCGGAAAATGTTAAACAGCTTGCGACCGTTTGAATATTGACCGCATCTAACTGATAAGTAAATGAACTATAAGAAAAAATGCATGTTGCGCGTATAAATTTTTTATGAACCACGTTTTTTTTTTTTTTTTTTTTTTGTGTGTAATCTACTCGTTGGCCATGTATAACTGCCAGGGTCATTACGGCACAACGAGTATCGGATTTATTACAATTTGTTTATTAGATTATTTCTGTTAAGGAAGATTAGCATTGTCTGAACCTGTTCTGGACGGTTATCTAAAAGAAGGTGTAGTGGTTCGTCCTTGATTCTTGTTAAGTTTTGACATTGTTTCAGGATGTGCTCCACCGAAGGTAGCACTGCTGCATTACAGAATGGGCAGGAAATCAGTGGAGGGGCTCCCTGGAGGACATGGTTGTGAGATATCGATGTGTGTCCCAGTCTCAACCTGTTAAGGGCAGAGAATTCTTTTTTGGACATTTGGATCGGTGGCCACCAAGGATCAACATTTGGTTTAATATTCCTTAGGAAAGTTGCATGTTGGCACCAGGATGAGATCCAATGTTTTTTCATATTTTTGTGGAAGAAGGGAGTGATTTCTGGTGATGGGACATTGGGTGGCATAGGGGCAGACAACATTGACTTGGCGGCCCAGTCTACACATTCGTTTCCGGGTATTCCAACATGTGCCGGCACCCACAAGAAGCCTACTTGTATCCCCTCTTGGGTAAGGCGATGTGCTGTAGATCTTATTTTATAGACTAATGAACTGGTTATAGTAAGTGACTGAATAGTTTGAAGGGAGGCCAGTGAATCTGTGATAATTATGTATTGTTTGTTCTCAGATTTACAACACGCACATGCTTCCAATCCAAAGAGAATTCCGTATAGCTCGGCTTCTAATGCGGAGCTGTCATCAAGTAGCCTCACTGCTTCGGCTTCACCTGAGATTAGGTAGGCACATGCTGTGGGAGTGGACAGTGTGCCAGCGACATTTGCTTTAGCTCCATCTGTATAAACGTGTGTATCATGTGTGTAAGTTTGTATTTTTTCGATACTTTTTTGGCGAGCTGTATATTGGTCCTCGTTAGATGTACGGTGGATGAAGAGTGATAAGTCTACCATCAATAGGGGGTATTCCCATGGTGGTTCTTTTGGGAACAGGAGGAAATCCGGATTGTATTTGATGTTTTTCTCAGTCAAAAAATTTAGAATATTAGGTATTGGATCATTTTGATAGGCTGGAGGAGGAATGACAGTGCTCCTCGAAGAGAAGTGATATTGTTGGTACCAGTATAGATGATCGCGGGAGGTGTAGAAATCAAATATATAGGATAATGGCGGAATTCCTGATAGCACACAGACACCCTGCGTGGGAGATGTTCGATGCACCCCAAGGATGGACCTTAAGGCAGTGTGATGGATTGATTCAAGTGATTTTATGAGCTGCTTACTAGCCGAATAGAACACCTGGCAGTCGTAGGTTAATCTGCTTAGGATAAGTGATCTGTATACAGATAGAAGTAGTTTTGGATTATTGTTATATTTATGATGTGATAAACATTTTAGGATAGCTATGATTTTATTACATTTGCGTTTGAGTTCTTTAATATGAGGAGACCATGTCAGATGGGAGTCAAATGTTAGACCCAAGAATTTAGCTGAGGATGTGACTGGAAGAGGAAGTCCATTTAGGGTAAGGGAAAAATCATGGTTTGGGTTTACTCGACGACTTTTCTGGAATTTTACACAAGAAGTTTTATTTAAGGAGAAAGTAAGGCCGTTACTTTCGGTCCACGAATATAACCTATTGATTGTGGATTGTAGTATAGATTTGGCGTTGGAAGGAAAGTTTGATGCTAAGGATATATTGAGGTCGTCTATAAACAATCGGGATGTTACCGGCGGCTGTATGCAGTCCGCCACATCATTTATGTATAGGATAAAGAGTGTTACACTTAGAGGAGAGCCTTGAGGAATACCATTCTCTATTAGGACAGGAGAAGATACAGTTGAGCCAATTTTTACTTGAACGTGTCTGTTTGACAAATAATTCATTATATAGTTGCCCATATTGCCTTTTATATTGGCGTTCTTCAGCTTTGTAAGCACTTTATATCGCCATATCCGGTCGAATGCTTTCTCTATGTCAAAAAAGACAGTATAGAGAGCTTGTGACCTCTTTTGGGCTTCAAGTATTTGTCTTTTTAGGCTCAGGAGATGTAACATTGGGGATTTTGATTTGCGACCTCCAATTTGTATTGGGGAGAGAACGTTTGAAGATTCTAGGAAAGAGGATAGTCGTCTGTTCACCATTTTTTCCATGATTTTGGAGAGTGAAGATAGTAAGGAGATAGGTCTGTAATTTTGAGGAATGAAGGTTTCTTTATTAGGTTTGAGGATAGGAATAATTAAAGCTGCTTTCCAGGATTTTGGGATGGAGGAAGTTGTCCAAATTTTGTTGTATATGTCAAGGAGTAGTTGTTTAGCTGGATTAGGTAGGTATCTGATCATGAATGGATGAATGGAGTCGGCTCCTGGTGCACTGTTTTTTAGCTTTTTATCGAGCTGGTAATTTAGTTCAGACATTGAAAAAGGATCATTGTATTTTTCTTTTTGATCTGGAGGAAAGGATATTTTTTGCTCCTCTAGTCTCGATTTGTGTTCTAGGAAGGAATCGGTGTAGGATGCTGAGGAAGATACTTTAGCGAAATGTTGCGCAAAGGCATCTGCCACTTCTTTGGTGTCTGTGAGCAGGACATTGTTAATGAGTAAGGAAGGGGTAGTTGGAGGACGATAGTTACCACACAACGACTTGATTCTTCTCCAAATCACCGTCGCAGGCATATCTTTCGAGATAGATGATACAAACCACGTTGTGCTGTACTATCTGGATAGTTTTCCGCGTATATATTATAGTCAAATATTTTTTTACTGCGAATGAAACGGGTCTCAGTGACTAAAAAACGACATGGACAACTTTCCGACTGAGAGACATTTCGAGATCGTTTTTTTTTTTTTGTTTGTTTTTTGCATCTTTGTGCTATACCGTTTGCATTCGACAGCATTATTATAAATGAGTACTGAGTGGCTAATATTTAGCTAATATCTATGGAAGAAGACGGTCAATAACTTTAGTTCGTAACAAAATTAAGGGTTTAATTGACGTTTTGAATTCAGTTAAAAATTCACAGGACTGCGATTTAACTGCATTCACATAGGTATATCATTTGTGTTATTGGGCGCTGCCCGTATCACGTCCACGTCGTGCGCCTGGAAACGCTATTAGCGGCCAAGAATACGGGAACCAGTCAGCGAACTTGTTAAACTCATAACCTCTCGCTACACTGGGTATCAAAGGAAAAACAGCAACCTAGAATGAAACAACACCCCAAACCTAAAAATCAAAACAGCCCTTTTATTCGACGAAGAATAACAACATTCGAATGATTCAACTAAACGTAGAAGGTATAACCCGAGCAAAATGCGAAATACTAGAGAAAATAACTCGAGAGGAAAAAGTAAATGTACTCATATTACAAGAAATACACATAGCTGACGGAAGGCTGCTCCCCAAAATACACGGCTTCGAATTGGCAGCTGCGGTCTGTAATAAAAAGTACGGAATTGCCACATACATCAAAAATGATCTACCATGGAGTACCATCAGCGCAGATGAAGACTACAGAGGGACAGCTACTGCAAAAATAAAAATCGCAGGTATCTCGATAATAAACGTCTATAAACCTCCAAGCACATACTGGGAACGGCCGGTGATTAGAATAAGTAACAAAATAACTATCATAGCTGGCGATTTCAACAGTCATCACACTATGTGGGGCTACACAACAACATGAACGAATTCTCTATTATTGATGATTTTAGATTTTTAATACCTGGTAGAAATAAGAAATGCAGATGTTAAAACAATAAAAAGAACACTAGATGTAGAAATTCAAATTTGATAACTTCCTTATAAAAAAAGTGTATCCTGCTCTTTTGATAGTTTTGCTAATTACACAGCGGAAGTTTAAACAGTATCGATATAAAACAAATTAATTGGACGTGAGACTTTTTTTATTCGCTGCCCCATGCACACAGTTTACAGTTCAAATGCATGCAGAATTATGCCTCAATATTATTCAAGATATATGTCACTTCTTTAAGTAAACGTAAAAAAAAAAAGGCATTTATTATACAACGTAGAGAAGAGATTAGATCTATACGTTTATTAATTTTTTGGGCCCGCGAACACCACAGTCATCGTTATCACCATTTCTAACATAGTTACTACACTTCTGATGCAAACGCATTTGCAACCGTCGGAATCAGATCTTGGTGCTTGCATACTTTCTATTTCAGCGTGTATACGTTTCGCAAAACCACGCCTCGCAGGCGCATATACATACTACCACAAACACGCGCATACGTGCTCTTATAGCCAAGCCTTTGACAACTTTATTCGTATGCGGATACATATCCAACTTTCAGCGTTGGAACAGAATTTTTTTAGTGCAATATTTCATCAGCCACACCCTACTCAAAAGGCACGTATTGAGACAAGTCACCGAACAGAAGTATTCGGGGTCCGTCAATATTAGTTACTTATTTTTTTGTTTTTTTTGGCCTGAACAATATAGTTCATTTGGACAGAAGTTACTTGTTAAATGTTTACTCTTTCTCATGTCAGTGTTTCTCATGCAAATATTAAAAGTTGTAATTTTTTCGCTTTTAAACAAAAAATTATTTCATCATCCTGAATAATAATATTACGGTCAGCAATTCAAATTCTGTTAACACTAGCGAATTTATTCAGAATCTTTTGGAAATACCGATGATGACGATACATAAGTAATTTTCCGGATATACTATCATCACCTCCACCTACGCCACCGTAATCAGATGACGCATATTCATCACCAACATCAACACATTTTGCATATAAAATGAATAGTCCAGTATTATTAAAGAATCAGATGGATATTCACGAATATTTTGTAGATTTTAGCCACTATAAAGTACCCAGAACTAGCGATGATTGATATGTCCGGTGGACTATGTTTGCAACCACTGTACAAGTCCAGCAGGAACCGCATCAGAATTACCGTATTTATAATGCAAACCGATAAGTCACTACTTAAATAACTCTTCTCTGCTCCCCTACCGAAAAGAAATATCAATCACTATATTGTCTCGCAGCCAGGGGTTCGTTTATGTCTTTTGACCATATATTCGAGACGTATTTTATCAGAACTAAATAAAAAGTCAAAACTATTACGTGACTTAGACTACGAAATAATTGATATAGAGAAAATCTTTCGGTTACCTAGTGTTGGTAATTTTGTTCAGAGAACTTTGGTATAAGCGATTTAGCGTTTGTTAGCATTACATGTCGTGAAAAGCGCTGTAACAATGAAAACTTAGTATAATGATGCCATTCGCCCACTGAAATTTGTAAGAAACCTAGATATAAATAATTTAAGACAGCTAACATATTTGCTACAGATTCCAACGAAGTGGTAATTATATTATTTCCAAAATGTGTTGAGGACATTTATATATTCTTACCAGGTAGGCTAAAAAAGGATTTTACGATAAAATTATTTCTCAGCACGATGAAGGAGATCATATAGACGACGATACGCTATGCCAGAGTATTTTTTTTTTTTTTTTTTTTTTTTTAATGGGTTCGTCAACATGGACATTGGCCCAAGAACAGTGGAACAGAGAGAAAATAGAGACTCGGATCTTTACACGATCAGAGATAGCTGACAGAAAGGAATCAAGAGCTAGAATAATCGAAGGAAAAGGAAGGGAGAGAATGAATGAAGCACGGTATGGAGCGGGAATACCGGTTTGTAAGAGGAAGGAATAAAAAGAAGCTTGTTCAGTTGAAAGCGATGAACAACTGAACATTATATGATCGGGATCAGAAATACATTGATCGCCGGGAGGGTGCAGTGGACAATAAGGAGAAGGCACGAGAGAATAACGGAACAATGAGGAAGGGAGCAAACTATGCCTAAAACGCAAGCGGCAAATCGCAGAGAAATTAGAACGGCGCATAGAAGGAAAGTTAATAAACCATGGAAAACGTAGAAGGGAAGGTTGAATAGACAAGCAATATTATATAAAAGTAAAAGACTGCGATAAGTATAACCCTGTGAATCCTCGATTTGTGCCATATCAGAGCTAAGAAGAATTTGTAAATTTTTAACTTACAATTATCTCATAATAAATTTTTTTTATTTCATCATTGTTTCAATTTTTTTTATTACTAATGTCTGTATGCATAAAAAATCACAATGAAATATATATATATATATATATATAAATATATATAAATATATTACAGGAATATAATAATACATTAATTTTATCTAAAATAGTCTTTTTTTTCGATACTATGTTTTTTTTTTGTTTTTTTTTTCCCCATCACAACTGACCGGTTTTAGTGGTCATTTAGCGATTAATTTATTGCGATAAAGAATGTTTTGTGGAGAGGTAGTACTCAGCAGTACTCCCTCTGAACTTTATAATGGCTGGACAAGGTCTAGAGGTTTATTTCGCCATAGTCTACGTATTTCACCGGAGTTATTCAGTAGATTGTTAGCAAGTGGGTTCATATGGATGCTAAGTCGGGCAACATGTTTATTTGCTTGTTTTTTGATTTCATCCTCCACAGACATGACATTCAAGTCATTATGGAGGGTATAATTTGAGACGAACCGGGGGGCTGCAGTAATGGTTCTCAGTACCCTATTTTGATATCGTTGTATTTTCTGTAAGTTCGATGTTTTTGCGCACCCCCACAGCTGTATACCGTACAGCCAGATCGGTTTTAGAGCTATTTTATATAATAGAGTTTTATTGTCTAACGATAAGCCCGATCTCTTAGCTAACAACCACGACATGGTTCTAGTTTTAAACCTCAAATGCTCCATTTTTTTTTGAATGTGAGTACCCCAGGTCAGCCTAGCGTCCAAGTGCATGCCTAAATATTTTACGTTATTGGCATATGGTATTACGACGTTATTTATTTTGATTGGCAGGCGTTCAATTTTTCGATTTGTGAATGAAATATGCGTCGACTTACTTTCATTGACTACTATGCGCCATCGTTTTAGTCAAGTTTCCACATGCCGAAGTGACTCCTGCAGTTTTTCTGTGGCTGTGTTTTCACACTTATCAACGGCCAAGATGGCTGCGTCATCCGCGTACAAAGCTACTTCTGTATTATCCAGCATCGGGAAGTCGGTCGTGTAGATCAGGTACAATATTGGCCCCAGAACGCTCCCCTGTGGAACCCCGGCCCTTACCGGAAAAATATCTGAGTATTCATCGGTTATTTTCACTCGAAAATATCTTTCTTGTATATATGATTTAAATAGTAGATAGAAGGAGTGAAGAAGCAGAAGTTTAATTTTATACAATAATCCTTGATGCCATACCCTATCGAAAGCCTGCTGTACATCCAGAAACGCGGCCATACAAATATTCTTGTTTTCCAAGCTATTTTCAATAATCTTTGTTAATCTGTGAACCTGTTCTATAGTGTTATGGTTCTTACGAAAACCAAATTGAAAATCGGGAATAATTGTATTGTTAGATAATATTGGAAATAACCGTTTTAAAATTAATTTTTCCAGTATCTTTGAGAGGACAGGAAGCAACGAGATGGGTCTATATGATGATACCACCTCAGACGGTTTTCCAGGCTTCGGTATAACAATTATCTGTGAGAACTTCCAAGCTAGTGGGAAATATTGATTGCGAAGAACAGCGTTATATATTTGTGTTATAAATACAATACTTTTGCGTGGTAACTCATTTAAAAGCTCTGCTGTGATTAAGTCAAATCCGGGGCACTTATTCCGTTTCATATTTTTGAAGAGTTGCTGTATCTCACTAGGGGCAACCGGTGTTATAGGTAAACTCATTTACAGCGGTTTATCCAGGTATTCGAGGATATCTGTGGAGTCAGCAGCTTGAGGATTTGGTGTAAATACATCGTAAAGATAATCGACAAAAAGCGCCGCTTTATCGAAGTTAGTACGAGCCCAGCTACTGTCGGGTTTTTGTATTGGTGGAATACACATAGTTGGCCGTTTAAAACGTTTGGTCACTTTCCACAGTGAGTAATCATCGTTTTTGGTCGGCGGCAAACTCGACAGAAATGTTGCAAGCGTTTCGTTTTTATTTTCATGCAGTACTTTACGCAGCTGCTTGGTTTTTCTGTTTAGTTGCCTTTTAATAACCGGATTTCTCGTCGTATTCCAGGTTTTTCGTAATTTCCTCTTTTCACGCACTAGTGTTAGTATATGTTTTGGGATATTATTAGACGCCTTGGAAGGTTCTACAGTGGGAGTAGCTAGCCACGCAGCATTTTGTATGGTTTCTGTTAAGTTTTGAACTGCTTTATCAATATCGTAATTAGTTTTCAGAGGCATATTTAAACTAACGTTAGTCTCTAGATATTGTTTAAATAAAGGCCAGTTGGTTTTTTTATTGATAAGGTATGGCTCAGGTGTTTTTGTTATTTGCGAAATGCTCACCGTTAATATAACCGAGGAGTGGTCTGACTGTAGATCGAAACAGGAGTCCGCTCTCATATATAGAAATGGGATTCCTTTTGTTACAAAAAAATCGAGTAGATCAGGTTTTTTTCTGTGATCCTGAGGCCAGTAGGTAGGCTCGCCCCCCGAAAAGTAACCTAGATTTTGGATAGAAATTACTTTTTCCAGAATTTTTCCCCTGGGATTATCCAAACGAGAGCCCCATTTGCGACTTTTTGAATTCCAGTCTCCACCGAATATGAATTTTTCTCCCAATGACTTAAAATATTTAACGAATAGGTTTTCATCTAGTCGTTCATTTGGAGAGCAATATACGGCTGAAATAGCGACAGTTCCGTTAAATGAGCATAATTTTACCGTACAAGCCTGCATTCGTATTTCAGAAAATTTTTCCTCCTCATAGTGTTTGATAGTTTTTTTGATAATAATTGCACTACCGCCGCGAGCTTTATTATCTGGCCTAAGACAAGTGTACACGTCATAGTTGGGAATATTAAAGACTGTTTTATTTGTGAAATGCGTTTCTGAGATGAGCAGTATATCAATGAAGTGAGATTTTAAAAATAGCTCTATTTCTAACTTACGTTGTAAAGCGCCATTAGCGTTCCAAAGTGCAATTCTTAATGAAGTAGCCATTATTTACTAGTTTTATTCACGACTGTGGACAATAAATTTAATATCATCGTATTCTGATTCATTAACTGTTGAAACATATTTTTAAATTCGTTTAAAAATGTATTTAATATTACATCTATACCGGTAGACGAGTTAGATGCGAAGCGGTTATTACTTTCGTTAACGCCACCATTTTGGAAACCAACACCGTTATAAACATTATCACTAAGATTAAGCATTGTATTAGCGCCGTTGGTTCGCATACGATAACTGAGGTTTATGCCCATTTTGAGGGATAATATCACGCGTAACATTACTGTAACTTACGGGGAGATTCGATTTGTCAGTGAGCGCCTGCTCTGCGTTGTATTTCGCATTGTATAATTTTTGATACACCTCGCATCCCTTATAATTAGAAGGGTGTTGCTGCGCGCATAACGCACACTTCGGCGGTAAGTCTTTTCCTTTTTTACAGTCAGCTGAGTTATGATTACCCGCACATTTGACGCATTTATAGGGCCGATTACAAAATGATCGTGTGTGTCCATACTTTTGACATCTAGTACATTGGGCTATGTCTCTTTTTACTTGAGGTGTTTCTACTCTAATTTTTGAATGTAATAATAAGTCGAGATCATATATACGTTTAATGTCATCGGCCGGCTCCAACTCGATGAAATGTAGAGGCAGAGGTTCTTTAGTTTTTTTATTTTTAATATTAAAGACAGACCTGACTTGAAATCTTTGTTCCTCGAGAGCCTGCGTAATGTCGCTGTCTGTGAAAGAGGGATGTAAACCCCGAATTACGACTTTATACGCTCTTTCGTGTTTTAGTTGGTAAGTGTGGTAGTTAATGTCTTCTTTTTTGAATGTTTGGATTATTTTTCTGTAATCGTCAGGAGAGTGTACGTTGATTTTGACAGCGTTATCTTTCAAGGATTTTGCTCTGAAGTCTTGTTTCCCTAATACGTCTGTAATTTTTTTCAACATTCCCGAATAATTAATTATATCGTGTACGAATATAGGCGGCGGAGCAGGTTCTTTTGTTACATTTTTAGCCATCTGTGCAATCGAATTCTTATTTTGTGTAACTTCGTCTTCGACTTGCAAGTTTTTGAACCTATTTTGTTTCATAGGTAACTGATTTACTTGTTGGTGGTTCAATGGTCTTTTCCTAGCTTTCTTTTTTGGAATCTGCCAGTCGTTCTCCATGTGTTCATCCACCTGCGACGATGCTGATAATGCGTCCTCCGAGTAATTAGATATTGTGTTGTTATCGTCGGCTATGTCCTCGTCTCTTGTATGATCATCGGTAATTTGGGACTAAGGAACATTATTACGAAAAGGAACGAAATGCGTGTTCGGAATTATAGGGTAATACGTTTGTGGTACCTGATAGACGTTTTGATGCGGATAAGAAACAATCGATGTAGGTAAAGTTGTGGCCGTGTTGTTAATGTCGGGGTGTACAAGATGGCTTTGTGGTAGTAATGGTGCAGCGACACTAGCAACATTTGTATATAATGGCGATGATAACGACGGCTGTGGATGATATGAAGATAGTGTGTGTGGGTTGGTGTAATGCGACGTAGTTACAATCGCCGGCTGCATGTCGGCAACGGTAACATACGTGCATGCGTGATAAGTGCAGATGTGTGTACGTTTGATTTAATAACTGTATATTGTATAATTTTATATGATAAATTGGTTTTATCTCACCAACAGCAATCCAGGTAAATGAATATAGAAATAAATAGCACGATAAGATCGAAAAAGACGAACGATAACGAAAAACGAGATAAGAAATAAACGCACAACATAAGTACCGACACTTTCGCAAACCGGAAGGGAATCCTCGATACTATGTGTATAGAATTAATTTTTTCTTTTTTTTCTTTTTGATTTTCAAGTTCAAATTTTACGAGTTTTCAAAGAAGCAACAGACCATCTGTATTTGCTCACATAATATAAATAAAAATCAAATTCCATTGCTGCTAAGGATATGAAAAGGAAATTCTGAGAAATCACTGAAAGCGACCGAAACTCGTCACTTAGATTACAAATTTTGACAGACATTTTTGTCGCATGTTCCGTTCTCACACTTCATTTCAACAATATTTCTTTTTTAATCTGATTGCTTGAATAGACAGTTATATATCGGGGAGATAATAAAAGGTAGATTTTACATTTGCAGGGAGAACAAAATATACGGAGACTGATAAAAACGTTTTAGTATTAATACTTGGAATACAAATTTTGAAGGAAATTTTTATAAAATTTTTATTTTTAGGTTTTTATTTATCTATTTATTTATTTATTTACTATTTAAAAAAAAAAAAAAAGAAACAAAACTTGGCTACTCATCGGGCCATATGCAACCGGGGACTAATTAGATTAGGTGTAGAAATTTAAGGTTTTTCAAAAAGAGGAAGAGGTTGTCGAGGTGAGTTAAGTCTTTAGAAAGAATTTCGGGAATTGAGTGCGGAAAATTAAGAGACGATCTTTGGAGTTGAAGTGAAGGACACGATAATAAGATGTGCAATATGGTAAGAAGGTGGTTTTGACAGAAGGGACAAGTGGAAGAATTAAGACGTTGGATTAAATGAGAATGAGTGAGGGCGGTATGTGAGATTCTAAGTCGGGTAAGGATGATGTTCTTCTTTTTGGATCGGAATGGACTGGAAGCAGGGATTAAGACGTTAGGTTTAATCGTTAAGGGTTAATTAGATGGTTAAAATGACCAAGACTGTTGCCAAGAATGGGAAATCAGGTACTTCATACAGGATCTGATATTGAAAGAAGCAGGCAGAGAGGTAATTTCAGGAGGGTAGGAAACGTCACTGGCTGCTTGATCAATGATTTTATTGCCAGAGATTTCTGCGCGACTAGGGATCCATATGAAATTGATCAGGACGTTAGCAAGTCCGAGGGAGACGGGTATAAGAAAAATGCGTTGTACGATAGGATGGGAAGCATGTGGATTCTGTAGTGCTAGGAGACTATTGAGAGAGTCAGACTTTATGAGATATCTGGAGTGAGAATCAGAAAGAGTTAAAAATTCGAGGCATTTTAAAATGGCGAAGAGTTCAGCGGTAAATATAGAAAAGTGTTTGGGAAGACGAAATTTTAGTGTAGAGTTGAAAACTGAGAAAACACATCCTGTACCATCATCAGATTTTGAACCATCAGTGAAACAACAGATAAGATTAGGATATTTTGAAATGTTAAAGCAATAATTTTGGCGAATGATGGAGAAAGGGTAGACGGTTTTGGAAGAATCAAGTAAATTGAAATTTATATCTACGGGGGATAGATCTATGGAGGGAATTAGCAAAAATTGGCATAATTACAGGAGTTAGGAGAATTTGAGAGAATTGAAGAAACAAAGATTCAAGATTGGTTTTGAGATGGTTCGTGTATTTTAGGGGGTTTTGTGAAGCAGGGGGGTTGTTTTAGAATAGGATACTGAAAAGCGGGAGATTAGGAAAGCACAGAGTAGAGGCAAAAAAGTTGGATGATAAGACTAGTTTTGCTACGGTGGAGAGGAAGGAGACCAGATTCACTATTCAGGCTGACAGCGGGACTAGAATAAAAGGCGCTCGTGGCGATGCGGATTGCAGAGTTTTGGATGGTATCAAAAGAAGATATAGCAGACTCCGGCTGGCAGACCCATACGGCTGACAGCCATAGTCGAGTTTGGATCTAATTATCGATTTGTAAAGAAGCAGTAACATTTTATGATCTCCTCCTTTATTGTGGTTGTTGATCTTCTTTAGCAATCTTACGTTGTGGATACTGGACTTCATCAACCATTTGACATGGTCGCTCCATGATAATCTCGTATCCAATATAAAGCCTAGGCAACGTACGGAATTTTTAAATAAGAGATGATGGTCGGCTCGGTTTTTCAAATATTGTTTAATAAACTCACCGTCGGAAAATGGTTTCGATCTTTTGGCTATTAGATTTACGATTATACATATAAAGCCTTTGTATTAGACTTTGTCAGAGTTGCAACATTTTTAAAAAACTTTTGTTGAAAGGTAAGGTCTTTTTTTATCAAGGCTATTTTATCTTTACAACACATTCCTTAATACACATCGAATTTGGAAGCATCTTTTTACATATAATGTCTTTTCAAATTATATTCAAGAAAGGTATAGAGCACGACAAATTAAGCAGAGCGCCTTACTATTCGTCTCAAGAAGAAAATAGTCTTCTGTCCATTTTTCACTGAAACATCTTTTTTCATCGATATATTTCCTCCTTTGAGCACAGTTTTTTTCTTGAATCCATACTGTAATAAAATCTTTTTTAATTATTTATGCAGCAAATATAATGAGATCTTTAACATATTCATGAAGGACAAAATCGTGTCCAGTTTCTACATTCGCAAAATGAAAAATTCTAAATAAACTCTATATTGAAATTTATCAATTTTCAGATTGAAACGAAATGTAATACTAAATGAATTGTTTAAAATTCTCAATTTATGTATTTTTTGTACGACCCCAAACGATGAAATTACTATATTAAATTTATTTTTATGATATTTTTAATCAATTTGTCATTCATATTATTGACGAAAACCTTGGTGTAATTGACGTGGATTTTGGCTGGGAATCGTTTCACAAAAATTCGTAGGTCACACAAAAATTGTATCCTGATGACGTCATTGAATTCATGATTTTGATAAATTTTATTCAAATATTTACATTTATATTTCCCGCAGTAATCATTTTGTTCACGTTGTAGTTAGTAATTTGACTGTGGCTTACTTTTCACTTGGATTGACTTATAAATGGCAACTACCAACTACGATACGCAACTTGTTCCCGTCAAATCAACTCTTCCGCAGTATTCGCACGCTCGCAACACTATACCCCTATTACTCGTTGCGAACAAAAATGTATGGGAGTTTCACTTTCCACGCATTAACTAAGATAGGTTAGAGAGGGCCGAATTATAAATTAACAATTTTGACTACATTAAGCTCAATTGTGCAGTGAGAATTTTTTTTTTGTTCTGCGGAGCGATTTTTGGACCAAGATTACGTGACGACAATCGGCCTCAAGCCGAAGAATTTTGCTGTGACAAATTTCGATTTTGATCCGTACAGGGTTGATACGATGTAAGCTGTCACGTGTGTAAATCTCTACACGAGCGCACGTGCCCAGACACGTGGATAGCTAACTTGATATCGGCTCGCTAGAGTAATTTCCTCCGAAAAAAATCATTTGCTCTTTGTTCGCTTCGCGAACCGCGGGTAGGACACTACTATAAATTTAGCCATTTTTACTAGGATATCCATGGATAAAAATAAAATATTAAAATCTTTATAGGCAGATATATTCTATCGAATAACATTTTGTACAGCTAAAGAAAAAAAATAGAAACGACGGATAGGAAGAAATTATTTAACGGCGAATCTAGTGACGGGACTCTGACCTCAGTGATGCAGATATTTATGAGGATAATGAGAAACCTGATGAGCAAACGATGGAAGATAATTCTGCAATAAAAGAAGAAAAGAATGAGAAAGAAGAAAATAGTGATTATTATTTAGGAACAAATAAAATAGTATGAAATAAATTGTCAATATGGATTAATGTTAAAACTAGGCCTTACAATATTATTATCCGTTTACTTGATCCAAAGGGTAAAGGAAAAATGTAATTACAGAATTGAACGTATACATTTAATAACTGATAAAAGAATAATTGATCTTATTGTTAAAAGTACAAATATATATGACAATAAAATAAAGAATGAGTTTTCCAAAGACTGCGGTATAACAACGAATTGAAATTTGCGCACTTATTGGTATTTTTAATTTTACGGATACAACGGAATTTTTGAAACTGAATTCTAAACGATTGGACAATGATAAAAGCAATATTGTTCCTTGAAAAACCCTCCATACGAAATATAAAATATTTTAATAAAAACATGGTTAATCATTTTGCACCGCAGAAGGACAGAAGAATAGAACTTATAGTAAAAGAAAATTGATACAGTACTTTTTGATTAAACTTGTGAAGCACTAAAATTCACCTAGCGATGTCCATTGGATTATTATGCTTATCCTTAACGTAACATACTGAATGCCCAACTTTTGAAACACTTAACCGACCTTATTTTAAAATAAAGGCGGGCACAGTACAATAAGTGATCGTATTCGGTGTTTTTTTCAGAGATATTCCTGGAGGGGGGGGGAATTAGTGAATACAAAATACGCGGATCAAAGGGATAAACTATACAACAATATACTTACTTAAAAAAAACAGATGAACAAAAAAAGTATAAAAAGGTAAATGAAATACTAGTTACAAAAATGTATTGTAAACTAAGAAAAGAAAATCTATCAATATTTTATACTTTATGAATTTTCTAAATTTATTGCATCACGTCTTTTTGCATAAAAAAAAGGAAAAATGCTGAAATTAAGAAATGGCTTATGAATATACATATATAAAAACATAAAATAAATACATTTAACAACGCACGCAATTCTTCATTTTTAAACAGTGATTAAGGGTTTCTAGAACCATTCGATTCGCCCCCACTCTTGTCAATATTCTATTCATTGAACTAAACAGTCTCAACAGATGCTAACAAAGTAACCTTTTAAACGATTTTTTTAGAGTGCTATAGCCAAAATTCGATTCAACAATAAACTGAATTGGCCTTATATCTCCCTTTATGATTTCAATACATTTAAAAGACGTCACATCCGAGTGTAATACGTTTCTTCGTCTACATCGCTGAAATAATTACACATAACTTTAATATCGCCCCCGTTTATTGTTTTAAATAAATCAAATGTATGAAATTTAGCAGCAGTATCTATTAAAGGCAGAGCGCAATCATTAAAACGCATTTCTACTTGTTATACCGCTGATGCAATAAAATCTCTAACATTAATAAAAGTCTTCCTTTACTGTTCATTTTCATCTATAGTCTGGACAAAAGACAAGGGATGCAAGATCAACACCATCTTTATGTACGCATTCACATTTCTTGTTAAAATGATATTAATTCGTTATATGACACATGTGTGTATTTTCATGTGTTACTTGGTGAGTGTATGCATGTATATGGGGATAAATATGAGTTATATGTGATTGGTGCATGTATATGTGCGTGTAAATGGGAAAGTGTGTAGTATATTAAAGTGAATTTTGCTTAAAGCGTATGTATTGTTATGCATTTATTATATTTATATATATATATATATAGAAGAAAGTCGTGTTAGTTACACCACTTATAACTCAAGAACGGCTGGACCGATTTTTATGATATTTGATTTGTTGAATTTGTCTCCACCCCGAATGGCAGAATAAGAAATTTAAAACAAAATTTATGAAGAAATTTAATTTTTTTTTTGCTGCTTTTGGCGCCAAAGGGGGTCTACACAATTTTTTAATCGTAATTTATGGATTTTATGAAAGGGCTTTTGTGTTTTGTTTTATATTTTGGATTTCGCTTTTAAAGGGTTATCTAGTGGTATGAATTTTCTAAAGGTGATTTTTCAGGTCGTTCTAAATTCATATTCTGGACGGTTTTTTGCCGCCCAGGGTAATCGCTCTGCTTAAAATTGTAAATTGTCATAGACAGAAGTTTTAATAATTTATGATCCAATTCTGATAAATTAACCCGTTTCCGAGTTATCGTATAATTGAATATTTTTGTCGTTTGTGAACCATCTTATTCGGTTATACTGATCTTTGTTATTAAGGAGAATAATGCCTTGCTGCGACGTGAATTACATTCATTTTAATGCAATTAAAATACTTTTCATTTTGATTTTTGTACATTTATGGAACTTAATTATTTTGAGTATTCATTTTATCTTAATAAAAAAATGAATTTAATTCGACTAATAAGTTAACACGACATTTATTTTTTAAAGCGGTACGAAGTTCGCCGGGTCAGCTAGTGTATATATATATATAGATCTTATGTATACACTGTAATTGGCTTCATGCTATTGCGTGTATCCCTATTAAATAAATAAATAAATAAAACCACTGCTAATTTATATATGACGTTAAAACAGCGTAAATAGTAAAAAGTTTAACTACCATATATTGATTATTCCAAGAATTTTAATTATCGAATCTTGTAACATAGACCATAGATCATGAAACATTTTTTCTCACTTTGGAAATTTTTGAAGCAGTTTATATACATAATTTGAACTTGTTTTACCGTTACATCGTTATTTTATGCATTTATTACAGTTAAAGATAAAAGATGAGCTCTGTGTAAGGAATGTGTGGAATTTCATATTGAACTTCATACGCTTATTGTATCGAAGCTTGGCTATTTGCTTGTTTCTTCAGCGGATCTAGCCGGATAAGTAGGTCAAAACTGCCTATGAACGGATCGGGATGATGAGTATGCCCCCTTATACAGCACTAAAAATTATGAAGATTTCTATGTTTTCAGGTCAAAACATTCTAACCGAACCTCAGAATCGAATATTATGAGTTTTTCAGTTTTTTACGATATCTTAGCCTCTAGTTGACCAATTTGAAAAAACCTTGAACGATCTTGTAGGGATTCTTAAATTACACCATCATGAATTTTTTCAGATTTTTTGGCGCAAAATTTAAATTTTTTATAGGGGGTTCAAATTTTAAAAGTTCGATAAAAATGAAACAAAAAATATGATTTTCTCAAAAAAAACAAAAAAAACATGTATTTTGACGATAAAAATGTTCTTGAAATTTTTCAGAATTTTTGCTATGATGGAACAGGATCAAAAACGCAAAAACCCGTTTATTAAGCCGAGAATAGGCTTTCTACGATGTTTCCGGTTGCCGGGGTGATTAAATGAGAAAGCTTGTACACTTCTAGAAAAATATGTTAGATCTGAAGCGATCAAGTATAAGATGCACCGCAGTGTTTTTATATAAATTAGAATCTTGAAAGTACACTTTTCAAACTTGCAAGATCGAAAAAGTTTCCGTAATTCTGTTTTAAATTTAAAAAGTCTTCTTCCAAAAAATTTCATTAAACCCCTATTATTAGACATATTTGTTTGCGTAACATCGATAATTTTTAAAAATATCCTTTTTCATGATAGGTTTCTGTCTTCCATAAAAACTGAATCAAGTCAAAGCCTTTTACATTCTATACAATTTTTTTTCTCACTTAAATAAATGATAAGCCCAACAGAACAATTTTTTATCTTCTCACAGCCGCATAACCATGCCATTGTTGTGCATAAATTTGTTTTGAAACTGACGGTTAAATATTTTATATACATAGAGAAGTTTGATAAATTATGGAAGAGAATATTTTACATACCTTTTGATTTTGTAATCGAATTTTCTAAACAGTAATACTAATTTTTTCTTGAAAACTTAATGAACTAAAACTAATCAGTAGACGTTTTTCAATAATACCAATTGCATGTAGTCTCAATTTCGAAAGTGTTTGTATTTTAACAGACTGGAACATAAGTAGTTGCGGTGACGGAAATCAGATAAACCAGCAGATATAGCTCCTACCGCAGAGTGGTACTACGGACTGAAAAGCGCGACCGATCATCTCTTCCACTTCCGCTGATAGTAAACAACAGCGTATAAAAAACAATCCATAGAAAATGTACTGCAAATACCGCACTACCATATGCTCGTACTCACACACACACTGGCATGCATAAAAATCGCGCTGTTAATCGGTATACGTGACCGTAAAGAAATTTCACTCGGCGCCTCCAGACTGAACATGCGCGCGCATTTTTTCTTCACTCTCGGTACACATTACTCTGGAATCGCACGGATAAAAATTCTCGCAAATGATGTGATCTTGAAGCGACATAACCCGGCGATTCCAAATTGAATATGCGTGCGCAACCTTTTTCTATCATCGGAATGCAGCAGGTCGTTCAGGGACAACTCTAGGCAGTAGTAACGTGAAATAGTTAATATGTTAGTTTTTGTCATTCGCCTCTAGCAGATGGTCTTTCATTTGCGCCCATTTTTTTCTAGTAATTTTTAATTTTGTCACTTAAATTCAGCAAGTTACTTCATTTTCTTTCTGAGGCTCGTAGTCTTTCCGCAAATGCTAAAAAACAATTTCACACTAATTTGTTAGAGGAAGCTGCGCTTCCATCGCTTCCATTGACGCTACGCCCCTGCTTCGGATATATTTTTGAGGTATATTATTCAAGATATTGAGTGGCTATCTAGGGCAATAGAACTATGGAACAGGAAGAAATCTTTGAATTATGATTACAGGAAAAGTCATTAATCATCATCATCATCATAAAGGTAGCATCTCCCAGTCGGAAGGTTGCACATGATAAACTTTATATACGTCGGCATCTGGCTAATTCTATTAACTGAAAAAAATCATTAATTTCCATGTTTGTGTTGGTTAATTCCATTCTTATTCCCACTTATTTTGTCACATCCTAGCCAGCGCGTTTCACTGATTCCTAAAATGTAAATTTCAAGCCTTTCTGCTTCAAGCACTCCGCCGAATAGAAAATTACCACCCTGTACCTGTACGACGTGACCGTATAGAATTCACGTTGTTGCTGTTTCGTTTCCCCGTCGGCGAGACTAGCACCTGTGTGACGGTCGAGTAACTACTTACTAGAAATGGAAACTCTAGAGTTACAGCAACCTGCGCCCCACAGGGCTCTTTAATCATTAGTTCCTCAAAAAAAAGTAATGTAATGTACTTCAATTTTGCATGGCGGAATAGTCTCAGTATATTTCTGGATTCTTTTTTGGTATTGTACCATACTGAAAATTTAACAAATGCTACTCTCAATCGCATAGTTTCGAAAGATAATCCTCAGTGATATGCACGATTTGACATGTCGCCAGACGATGTGAAATAATTATAATTGATCCATCAATACATTCCTCTCAATATTGATTCTATACGAAGAACCATATACGAGTATATTGATACGGAATCAGTACCTGTAACGCTATCTTTTGACGGTGTCCGAGCTAGAAAATACTCTTTGATACGTCAATTCTCGGTCGCTCGGACATCGTTCTTATTTTACGCCGCTGCGTTGTCTCGTCGAGGATGCTTACTCGGCCAAAACGAAAAGCTTGTTCGGTTGCATCGGGTAAAGACTACGTTAGTGTCTGCGTATAGTGGTCGAAAGCTAAGGCAGTGACATGTACCTGCGGCATACGCGCAGTTGTGCTGTGTGCCGTGCAACCTTGAGTTGAGCAAAGATCGTATAAAATCCCGCTAAAATCAAGCAAGGCAGCTCTAGTACGATGTTCTACGCAGAAGTGTTCTAGGACATTCTGCGTAGCCTTTTGTCCTTTTGTTACAGAGATTGCTCTTCGCTCGATATAATCGTGATAAAAGTTATGAAGGAAGCAAGGATAATTTAATCGTCTTAATCGCTATTGTCGTTTTTCGGGTTAATTTAGGTTAATTTAGCGCGTTAACTTCCATCCAGTCAGATCGCCGTGTATAGACGTCTTTTTTTAGAGATTACCGTGTCGCGTTCTAATCGCGTTTTTTTCATTTTTTTATTGTTAAAATATAATTAAATTCTTGAATTTTCTGCGACTGTGCGACCGGTTTGAGAACAATAGGCTGCTGCTCACATGTAACAGCGCCTATTTATTATTTATTTAATGCTAGGTACCAATCTAAGATCTTGCGACCAGCAGAAAGATTGAATGATACTTTTGTAAGAACGAATTTTGCGCCTCTAATAAGTGTAGATAGTGACGAGAATTAAGGAGTTCGTCACAACTACAGTAGCATTTTCGGAAAATCTACGTTGAAAATTATTCTAGAAGCGTCACATCATCCGTATGAAAGAACAAATAAAAGATTCCGTTTAAAAGTTTTCATGACATTCTAATAATTTTCATCACTAACCGTCGTAGAGTATTTTTTTAAATTCACTCTGGGATACTTATGACATGCAAAATAGAAATACATGACATTACTATTTTTCGAGAACCTATGATTAAAGACTTTTTCTGTAATTATAATTCAAAGATTTCTTCCTGTTCCACCGTTCTATTGTCCTAGATAAGCACTCAATATCTTGAGTAATATACCTCAAAAATATATCCGAAGGTTCGGTGTGATTTTAGGAGATTTTTAAATGATAACTTCAAGATTCGAACCGAAGAAAGTCCATTCTTGGCTTAATAGTTCCACCATAGCAAAAATTCTGAAAAATTTCAAGGACATTTTTAGCGTCAAAATACGCAATATATTTTTTTCTTTTGGAAAAAACCATATTTTTTGTTTTATTTTTATCGAACTTTTAAAATTTGAAACCCTTATAAAAAAATTTGAATTTAAAGCAGTAATCCATTTAAGCTTAATGCCACTGTAAATTCCATTTACAATCTTTTGTTTAAATTGATCTATAATTTTAATAATCTTTCTTTATACAAATAACGATAACGCATAGATAAATAATATTAACTTAATCTCTTTAGTATAACAAAATATAATTCTTTTTTTTTTATTTCTTCGGTAGCTACCTGATTGAATACTTTACATTTACTACTTACTAATTCTTCTGTATTGCAGTCTAAAACCAACACCATACAATTACACCCTTGCAAAATATGATAAACTGTATCCGGAAAATTACACATAATACAATTTTATTTTTCCGCAATACCAAATCTCCTTAAATATATTTCAAAAATATACTGACCAGTATAATAAATTAAGGACAACTTACAGTGCTATATAGGGAATGATCAGGGCCGGAAAGATGTAGGGTTTATTATAGATCGACACTGGGAAACAACTTAACGAAATTTAAGGGAATTTCGGAAAGGATAGTGGTAACGGGAGGGGGGGGGGGATAATAAGACTATAACGACGGTGCAAGTTTATACTCCGACGGCGAGCTCGGAATAAAAAGAATGCGATGAATTTTACAAGCAAATCTCGGATATTTTAAATAATTCTAAAACCAACCCGAAGCATCATTTATTAATAATGGGAGACTTTAACAGCCAAATAGATCAGAGAAATGACGAGAAACACCGGGTTTTAGGACCATACAATTATGGCGTGAGAAATGAAAGAGGTTGGAAACCCGTGAACTATTGTATGGAACAGGAACTAAAAGTAGTGAACACTTTATTTAAAAAAAGGGAAGGGAAAAGATGGACTTGGGTCTCTCCAAATCAAAAATATAAAAATCAAATCAATTACATATTAACCGCGGCAAGCGAAAATAAAATAAGGGACCTTAATGTAATACAAAATTTTAAATTCCACTCAGACCACAAACCAACTTCGTGTAAAATCAGTCTTTCAAATTGGCGTTTTCCGTTTTCTGAGAAGAAAGACTGTAAAAGTATAAATGGATTATGAGTCAGAGCTAAATAAATTGTTGAAAACATCAACATGCAACATATGGTAACATAGAATTATTTTACAAGGAAATAACAAACTGTATAAAGAAAGCGACGGAATGTAAAGGAGTAAATTACAAAAACCCACCCTCGGTAGGTATATCGACAGACATAAAACAGCTGATAATTGAAAGGGAAAAATTAAAAAGACGGACGAATAAAACAAGTAATGAAATAATTGCATTTAATATTCTATGTAAACTTATAAGAAACGGGTTGAGAACGTATAACGAAAAGAAGAAAAATAAGTTCATTCATTCAGTGTTGGAAAGTAGAAAAAGTACAAAAGCAATAAGGAAAAGCTTAGCAATAGAAGTCAAACGGGTTTCTTTTCTCTTAGATGGGGATTGGAATAAAATCTTTGATGGTACAAAGATAATTGAACACGCTACGGCCTATTACAAGGAATTATATAAGAATGAAGATTTAATATTATTTGATGAAGAAAGTTTAGAAGAAAAGCAGGAACCCAGTATAATAAAAGCGGAGATAACAGATGTAGTGTCAAGACTGAAAGGGAACACAGCTCCGGGTGTTGATAAAATAAGTAATGAACAACTAAAATTTGGGGGATCGTATCTGATAGAGTGTTTGGTTATATTGTTCAACATGATTCTGGAAGGTCAAAAAATTCCACGGGAATGGAAAAAATTAAATATTATTCTATTTTATAAAAAAGGAAATAAAAACAAAATCGAAAATTTTAGACCAATAAAGCCCTACAATCTGGAGAAAAAAAAAGATCAAGAAGGATTCAAAACAAACTGAACTATCATTTATCAGTTGAACAAGCGGGTTTCCGGAAAGGTTTCTCCACCATAGATCACTTATTTGTTTTAAATCAAATCATATAGAAGCCGAGGGAATATAAAAAATCAGTGTATTTAGCTCTTATAGATTATTCCAAAGCATTTGACTCTTTAAAGCAGAAATTTATGTTGGAGGCTCTTAAAAATCAAGGAGTCTCGTGGATATATCGGAAAATAATATACACAATGGTATAGAGTAGGATACTTACAGAAAAACCTGGAGAATACTTTCAGATAAAGAAGGGGGTAAAACAGGGAGATCCATTATCACCATTGCTATTCGTATGTGTGTTTGAGGAAGTTTTTAAAAAACTAAATTTGGAACACAAGGATATCAAAGTAAATGGGGAATTTTTAAATAACCTACATTTCACAGACGATGTTGTACTTATAGGAAAAAACTTATTCGAATTTAAAAAATATAATAACAGAACTCAACGAAGCTGGAAAAGAAGCGGGTTTACAAATGAATTTGAGGAAAACAAAAATTGTTACCAACATTGAAGAAAAAATAAAAATGGAAATAGGCGGACAACGTACTGAATATGTAGAAGAAATAGTTTACTTGGGTCAAAGAGTAAAACCGGGAAACATGACTTCAGAAGAAATACACAGAAGAATAGCGTTAGCGTGAAAGAAGTATTGGTCGTTAAGATGTATATTTAAGGGTCCTTTTGGAGTCAGATCGAAAAGAGAGGTATTTAATAGTTGTGTCGTTCCTGCAATGACACACGGATCCCAAACGTGGTTTACAACAAAAATGGATGAAATGAAAATGGATAGTAGTAATAATAAAACGTATAGGTCAATGCTAAATATCAGACGTACGAGTAAAAATATTGTCAGGAATACGATTATCAAAGCTGAGCTTAAAAATGCAATAAATTTTGTTAATGAATGCAGAAGGAAAAAATGGCATTGGGCTGGAAATGTAGCGAGACTAATGGACGATAGATGGAGATCCAGAATTAAAAAAACCTGAAATATAGGAAATAACAGGAATAGAGGTAGACAGTTTCTACGACGGGAGGATGGTTTAACAAAATGTTTACATAATAAACAATACGAGAGGATTGCCCGGAAGGACCGAAGAGAATGAGCAAGGTTGAAGGAGGACTTCGCTCAGGATATGAACTTTTAGTTTTAATTTATTTTAGTTTTTATTTGTAATGTATTAATACAAACGTTTATAAATACTATTGTAACGGCTAATAAATAAATAAATAAATAATATTCATTCGTTATCTTTTTAATTCAAGGTATGTACATCAAATTTATAGTGTTTTTTTATGATTTTTTTAGTATAAAAATATTTTTTATTTTATCCCATTGCAAGTCACATTATTCGACGAAATTTCGACAATAACGGTAATCTTCATAGAAGTATTTAAAATACAATGATTTTTTGCATCGATCGCAACATACAATAGCGACATTTATGTATCCTTCTATTTCGCAATGCATATTACAAGAATCTCCAAAACTAAACTATACAGAATTTTCAAATTTATCCGGTCTTTCATCTACATAACCAATTTTGTACCAGGAATATTTAAAAAGATCTTCATATCTCAGCGAAGACAATTGGTTGTGAACCAATAATTGAAGTTTTCTTATGGTATTATTTCTAATATGTAAGTGTAAATCACAATTCATTAAAATTACATCAGAAAACTTGCAAACATAATAACAATAACAATAGATGTAATAAAAATTACATTAACAATATTGAAAACAAAAATAAAAATATTTACATGTAGAAAGGAAGCACATACGTGCTTTACATTAATAAAATATACTTAAATGTTATTTCGGGGATAGATTACTTTCTGTATTACTATAGTCAGTTACAAATCTACGCAAAAAACTGAGTTCCTTTGGACTCTTTTTTTACCGTTTTTTTTTTTTTATTATTTCTAAGATACATCAAAAACACTGAGCTTTGTAACATGCTGATGATGTAGAAATTTATTGCAATTAGACTTACTTCAACACTTGTCTTTTTTTATTGCTTTAATAGATTACACATCGATACAAATTCTCTTAAAACGTAAACAATGTTTATTTTACACGTAAACGCCCTTAATTAATGAAGAATGTGATGAATTTTTAAAATTATACATTTAGAAAGATAAATATTTGCTTCACCATACAAGCTGCGAATTTATAAAAATTATCAGTGACTCTGTCTTGTCTTTCAAACAACTGCGAATCTTTTATCTAGAATGAAAGCAAGCAGCGAATAAAAGTTCCCTGAAATTGAAGGTATTTCATCATTAAATTCATCAGAAAATTTTATTCAAACATAAAGGAATGAATTTAAAGTCGTTCAAGAGAAAGTCGAAAAGTACAACAAATGCGATAAAAGAAGAATAAAAGAATGATTTTCCTTTGATGAAGATGAAGTGATAAAATGATTGTTGTGCAAGTGAAAATTTCGTTTTATTTTCCATCATTACTTAATAAGTGGAATTGGCCAAAGAAAAAAAAAATACGCGAAAACATTCGGCGAAATTTTTAAATCATCTCTACGCTCTTTATCTTAGAAAAGTGAAAAAATAAATGAATTAAAAATGCGGAAAAAAAAAATCATAAAAGCCACATAAATAAATATCAATGTGAAAACTAAATTGAGCGCAAATTCCGTTATTATTTCCAAATGAAGAAAAAGAATAACATGCGTGACTGATAGTATTAGATATGAGACATTTCCAAATGTAGCAGGTTATTTAAAAATACTTCGATCACTGTAATGCTTCAGCACAACGGAGTTTTTTTTCTTATGTTAATGAAAAAAGATTAAGATGTACTTTTTTTCTTTTTATTTTATTATTATTATTATTATTTTTTTTAATATACCCTACTAATCTAAAAACAGCCGTATATTGTAAGTTTTTCATCAACCGCGTACATTAATGTAATAAAAGAATTATACATTTTGTAACAGCTTTTTAATGACTTAATCATTATTTAGAAATTCTTCCGTTTTCCGTAAGACTTAATAAATTAACACGTTCAATTCGTGCATACAATTATTGATTAATCTTGAAAGCGCTTAATCTGAATATTATTTATAATTTACCGCAGTTTAGAGTAATGCTCAGAAATCGTTGCATGTATTGTTGTAATGGAAAAGTAAATAAAAATTGAAAAATTATTTTTCAGTAGTGAATTATTTTACTCGTAATTATCACCGTAATTGCCATGTTTACAGTGTCTTTATTAACTTTAGTCGTCCTTTTCTTTTTTTTAACATTAGCATGACTGTATTCATAGAAGAGGCAGTTTTATTATACATATTATACAGTCCTATAGGACTTCCTACCCCTTATTGTGCATCCTAATTTCCTTCCCCACTAATTATTCCTGCTATTTGTTCCTTTTTAGTTAAAATTTCTGATCGAATCAAAATATAACCGACTTCTTTCTTTACCTTTTGTTTCTGGGTAAAGGTCCTTGGTTGACGAGCCCAACAAAAAAAAAAAAAAAAAAAAAATATTTCTACACAGTACAGTTTTTAAGCAAAGAGGTATTTTAAAAAGATTAACATATCCACATAATTCAGGGGGCCACCCATAGAGATAGCCCCGTTTTTTTCTTTGTTTCTGATCGCCCGCTGAACATCAAAATGTTGTTATGACGCAGACGTTACGTCATTTTTTTTTGTTGTAATTTTGTTTATTCTTAATTTCTGAAAAGTAACGGACATCCTCTTTTCTATTCGCACCATTGAAAAATGAGAAACAAACATTTCATGCGGTTTCTCGGTACTTTTATTGCAGCAGACCAATTATTGGAAATGAAGCAGTCTTGTTATTTTTGAATTTATTACAACGAAATTTTGGAAAATTCCGATCTAATTAGTGCTCTTATTTGCGCTTATTTTATAACATTTGGATGGACGTGCAGAAAAAGTTTCTGCGGAGAATCGGGAAGGTTTTCTGAATGTACTTACGACGAACACTATGTAAGACAATTTCAAAAAAGTAATTGAATAACCAGGATAAAAAATCATCAATGTATTCCTGACGAAACGTGATTGAACGTTCGGAAATTAACAGATTTATTTTACCTAAATAATTACTATGAGAAAAGTATGCTGCTCCGCCTAGGAATGACGAAACCGGGGCACGAAAAATAAATAATAATGTTCGGCTCCGAAGTTCCTTACTGTAAAAACACATTCACGCTTGAATACACACGAAAGATCGAAGAACGGCAAACAGAACCGTAGTTCAATTGTAATTAAGACAAGGCTAAACAGTTTGCAGAATTTTACTGGAAGAGTGAATGAGAAATTTATCCCAAACAACTAAAGCGATACGCCACACATAGATTATCGAAATTTTTTATGTAGGTATATGGTAATTTATTTCTCAAAAAAGTTTCAAGTGAAGAGCTTTCACATCTGCTGCTCTAGTTTACAGTGAGCGTGAAATCAATGTTGAAAAGGTAAGATTTAAAGCGAGTGAAATTGAGAAAAGCCACAGACTCAAATGAAATAACGACCAAGTTACAAATATCTCAAATGCGTTCCTTCGTGCATGATTCATCATTTTATTATCGAGAAACGAAGCCTAAATTAGTCCGGATTACGATATTCTATCGATGTTTCCATTTGCTATTTACTTTTCGTCTGTTGCTTCTTGAATATTTTGCGTCGTTATCATTAACCGAAATTTGCATAAATACAAAAAAGTATCACATTTTATTATCAAATAAAAACGTCGGGTGTAAATAAAAGACGCTATAAATAAGCAAATGGCTCGTGGAATTCGCTGATATAACAGATTATGAAGGCGATTCTGATATAGAAGATACAATATAGCACAGTGATCACAAACGCCTAAACGGGAAAAACAGAATATGAAGATATAATATCAGAATTTAACCGGTTTTGTCGGCAGAGATAATATTACCAAACGGTGTAAAACTAAAACCTAATAATAATAAAGTATGTCCCGCGAGACAATACATTATTATATACCTACCCCGGTTAGCTCAACCTACTGTTACAGAAATAGATTGTCTTAAGTTATTCACGGCTGATGATATAATTTTTTTAATTACCAATATTTAACAAGGAATTATTTGCACATGAAAGGAATAATAAACCGACAGAATTAAAATAAGGACATATTTAATAGGATGTTTATTTTTCATCGGTTGTTGCGGTGAATCTAAGAGAAGTAGTGCAAAATTCTGAGACAATTTTCATCGATCCGGTATTGTGAATCTTGTTATTTAACGATGATGAAAGATTACGACGTTTCATTTAGATCTTTACGTTTTGATTGATGATGTACAAATGCGGGAAAAAACTATGTAAACTGATAAATGAGTTGCGATAAGAATGTTTTTTTCGAAAAAACGTTAAACAATTTTAGGGAAATATTTTAGCGTCAGTGTTAAAAAAACGAGTTACCTTTAGAAGATGATATCCTTTTCGACAATATATTCTGTCAAAACCAGCCCAGTACAGAATAAAAATGTTTGCTCTTGTAGAAATGTTTACAACACCTACAATGTGAAAATATATGTTGGAAACCAACTCTATACCAGCTGAGTAGAAATTCTGCCTAAAATATAGTTTTACAATTAGTTAGACCGGTGGAAGGTACTAACAGAAATATTACAATAACAAGCAACTGATTTTCAAACGTTTCGCTTGCAGTAAAACTGTTCACTGGAAAGTTACTTTTGTCGTACGATGCAAAAAAATTTTAAGGAGATCCCGCTTGAATTTTTACGAAAACAGTAATAAGGACATATATATTGATACGGATTCGGTATTTGCAGCGCTATTTTTTTGACGATGTCCGAGTTATAAAAATACTCCCCGAAACGTCATTAATTCACGATCTATCGGACGTCGTTCTTTTTAGCCGTCGCTTTGCCTTGTCAAGTATGCTTACTCGGCCAAAACGGAAAATCCCGTGCCTGTTCGTTCGATCAGCTGCACCGGGATGATACTCCACTAGTGTCTGTGTAGTGGTAGTGGTCGAGGACTTAGGCAGTGACATGTGCTTGCGGCGAAAGCGCGCATCCGTACTGTGTGTCGAATGACCTTGAGCCAAAGCAGAGATTTCAAATGTATTCCGCCAAAAGTCAGGCAGGGTAGTTAGTGGGGGGGATCTACGCAGAAGTTTCTGTAAGAACACTTCTGCATAGCCTTTGGTTACCGTTTTTTAGTTTTAGTTAGTCTTCGTCGATCGTTCGGTGTTCGTGACATATCTGGTCGCTGTCGCACGTGTATCGAAATGAATACGCGCCATGCCGCATAAGCTATTATAATTTTTGTTAATTTTTTGGTAAAAAATTAAATTTTCTGTTATTTTTTTATCGTGGCCGAGTATATGTGTCAGGATCGCCGTCCTGTCAGTTTTTTTTTTTTTGTGAACTTTTCCGTCAAATATAAGTTTATTTCTTGGTAAAAGTTTTGGTTATTGAACACGTGGTATCGACTTCGTGATATCTCTAGCGGAGAGAACACCGCCGCTTCGGGGCCGGATCGAGAACGAATTGTTGTATATATTTTTCTTTTATCTTACTTCTATATTCTTTTTAAATTATTTTCGATAAATTAAAAAATTTGTATAAAAGCCTAATGCTCGTATGTATAAAAAAAGAGAAAAATCTCGTATGAAAAGAAACTATAAAAAGCTATCACGATAAACTATTTCATTAACGGGAAAATAATAAAAAATCATTTCATCAACATAAACCGTATCAAGTGAACCTGTAACAGGGAAGAAACGTTGTTCGTATCAAATGGCATCCGGAACAGGGACGAAGTTGTAATTCGTGCAAAGTGACCCCGAACAGGGACAAAAATTTAAATTAAAAAATCACCCAAGTCGTATCAAAGGCGCTCCGAAAAAGGGACCTAAAATCATGAGAATCTGTATCGATATATAGTTCAGTTTTTGATTTTCAAAAGAACATGACTTTAGTCTTTTATTCTACTCACAAAGATAATAATGTTACGACAGCGGAAAAGTAGAAAGGAGTCTCTACTCGAAAATAGTGTCAAAAACGCTAAAAAAAAAAAAAAAAAAAAAAAGAAAGATACGTAGTTATCATCTGATTTTAGTTTGTAATCTGTTTTCAAGAATAATATAGGATTCTTCATTACATTATTACTGAAATATACAATGTAACGAACGTAATACATTACTTTTAAACCATTACGCAATTTTTTCTTTTCATTTTTCAAATAAATTACACAGCACCGAATAAGAATGGGAAAAACAAAAAAAGAGGGGCGTTTTCAAAAGTATGTATTGTAATCTACGCGCGCCTCTGCGTAACAAAATTAGACACGCTCGATGTAAAAAACATCCAAATTTAAATATTTCGAATATATCGTGAGAGATAAACGATAAACGTATAAAAAAAAAAATTATTTTAGAATTTGCTCGCCTAAGTTAAATCGAACACGAAAATTGGAAACAAAAGATGGAAGATCACATAAAACCAAATATTCCAGCTATTGCGTAATAACAACCGAGATCAGGCGACATAGAGACAACGACGCTGAAATAGATAACTCTGATGTCATGAAACAAAGCAAATTCAAAATAAATTCACCCAAAAAGACATTACAGTATAGAATCCTAATCAAGAATAAATAAACAAAAGACGACTCAGACGGTGCACGTATGCATTGCGAAATGAAAATAATTCACATCCTAAAGATTGCAGAATTAAAGTAAAATGACACAATAAGTAGATACAAAAAGCGTCGGCTTCCATAGAGACATGGCCCGGAGTAACGTACAGCGAAAACAAACTTGCTGCTACGGGATTAAAATTTACAACTGAAAAATAGTAAATTTAATTTTGTCACTTAGAATGTACCGATCACATCTCTAGTATTAGTATTATTTAAAAAATTAATACAATAACAGAGATTTTCGATAACACTGTATTTAAACAAAATAAACATATATTTATCTGATTTTATTTAATATCCTGCGATTAATGTGTTTCTGTGTAATTTTCATTTATTTATTCAAAGACGCAGGATGGTAAAGAAGTATTATAACATTAGCACTGCATCGACAACGATGTTCTTAGGTATTCAAAAGAACCAGATATATCAGGAAAGAAAATTCGTTTTGAACGCGTCAATAGAAGAGCAGGCGGATTTTTATTTAGGAGCAAAAAAACAACGTATTATTGGTCTTAAAAAAATCAATTTTTATTTTTGCTCTGAGTATATATATAGTAGTTCCCCGAAAGTAAAAGAAAAAGAAAAAAAAAAAATCTGCACCGCCCACTATATGAATTACAATCCGAATACCACTGAAATATGTCGGAAATGATCGTGTATTTTCATTAAAACTTATGGTGGAAAGAATTTACATGTGTATGTTTTTACTTAGCATTTATTAATCTTCGATTTATTCGGTAATCACGAAATTTTTTCCCTAGTTAGAAATCGTGCTATGCTTGTAAGTAAGCAAAAAATTGTCGCGTTTAGTGCAGATAAAATTAGTTTTACAAACTGAACAAGGTTATTCAACAGAATAATAGGTGGTACCGTCAGTTTTAAGAATAACAACGCTTACATTTTATATAACTTAACATAGTTACAACAATATAAATAAAATTACTTTGTTTAAATTTTAATATGGAAAATTTATGATAATGCAAAATTTAATATTTGAAGTTAACAAAGATTATACATATTAAAATAGAAATAATAAATTCGTTTTGCTAGGGCGCAGAATAAAAAAAAAAAAAAAAAAAAAAAAGAGAGAAAAAAAAATATCAAACAACCGATGCACTATTATACTCTCTGTTTTACATACCATTATTTTTCTATTCACATTATACATACACATATATCTGGACAATATATGTATATACATAATAATAGTTTTTCGAATTTCTAACTTAATAGACATTTCCAGGTTGTTTAAATTCGGTTAATAAATTCGCGCTACAGTTATCAATCAGCTCGCTACTTTCTAGATGATGAGAATAAATGATGACTCCGTGAAACGGTCAGTGGAAATGAAGAACGAATATACAATACATCGAGGAAGTATTATGATTAAACACCGTCGCGCGTCAATCATTATACACCCACCAATCTTTATCGTATCCTTCGTGAACGTGTTCTAATAATACTTTTCTTCTACCGTCACAGTATCTACAAAAAAAAGTACATCGCATTATTATATAACGTAAAATAATTTTCAAAAAGTATCGTAGTAAAATTAAAACGAGTTATATCCGACACTTTTTTTTTTTATTATTCCTAATCAATCCCCATAATGCGTTTTTTTTTTGTGGAATTCCAATAACACACATGCTGTAGCAGGCTAAAAATTGGCTACTCAACCTGCCTAAACTTCCGGCCTAGTACGACGATAAAATTACTCTCTCCCCATTCTCTTCCTTTTCGTATCTTTCCTATTTCTTTTTTCGCCTTTCCTAGATTTTATGCTGACGCCAAGACCTGATTTTGGCTTAAGAACATTCCTTAAGAGAAATTAATGATCCGAAATCTTAATATTTCATTAATAAATTAATATTAACCACATTCCCAAGTAATAGCTAATCTCATCCGATCAACTGCTATGAAGATCGCAAACGCACAAATAACGAGATCGATAATTTCAACGACTGCACTCATAATCAGTTCACTCTTTAACTGTTTATTTATTTCAAAAGATAATCTAGCGATAATATAAGTCTAACAGACCAATAAATCTCGTTTTAAAAATTTTCATATTTAAAATCTTGACCGAAAGAAAAACGTAATTCTTCCTAAAACTAAATTATCTATGAAAAAATTATCTACGATGAATCTGGTAAATATCATAATTCGAGCTTCTAGGTGTGTCCGTGGTCCAAACATCTATGATCATCTAGGCGAAGTTTTTTGAGATGCTGATACGGTTAATCAAAAGCTGATCTACAGGTCAGCAAGAAAAGTATTATTTAAAATCTTTTACAAGGTGGTGAGTTGAAAGACGAGTTTTCTAAGACCTTCTACATTAGCATTAAGTATTGTGTAAAAAATAAGAAAAAACACCTATTCTTTGTTATGATTTTTCCCTGCTTTTATATGCAACACACGTGTTTTTCACCGTTTTCCGTAAATGTAATTTATTTTTAAAAAATACTAAAATGAATAATAGCCAGGCCCCCAACTCTGTATCTGTTCGAATACCAATACGCTACAGTAGTTACCGTTTCTTGATATTACAAGAAAACAAGGTGAAATTAATTTTTCTCGCAAAAAATTATATACGTTAAATACCTCTTTTTAAAAATATCTCCATTTATCGTTATTATTTTCGAAAATCCGATATCTGATTACGATATTAGTAAGAGTATTTTATATTGTACTGTTTTGTTTAGAAAACATACTGTAATATATTTATGAATTTCAATATTGAATATACGGCAAACAGAAGGAGAAAAAAAAAAAACAACTTAAATTATTTAATATTTCTATTATAAAATTTTCATCAGAAACGATAACGAGTCTCGATTAGGAATCGGTTTTTCTAAAGATATTCTAAAATATAAAACTTAGCAAAACTGGTTTAATGTTTTAAAAACATATGAAACGTTACATATGGCGGTATCTATATTGATATCATCGCATTTACTAAAACATCCAAATCGCCGTTAAAAAATCGACAAAACTGCCGTTCATTACAAAACTGGAACTATGTCTTACTTATATATTTTTGCGAATAGTAGTGATTTTAATCGCGTATTATTTTTAAACAATGCTATTTAAATATACCTCAGTTTAAAAATGAAATAATCTAAACAAAATTATAATTTTTATTTTACTAAATTAAAATTTAATTTAAGAAAACTTTGGACTTTTTGTTAATCTCTTCGATCCATTATTGTATATAATTAATACCAATCAAAAAATATAAAACCCTTAGTCGTATTACACTGCGTGCGGCGGAAAAACCTACCGCGCATTTTAGATATTCCATTTTATAAAATGACACAATTGTTCCATGGAAATTACGGATTTTAAATGAGCACATATACTTAGTCGACTTTTAATATCTTTCCCAGCATACTTTTTGGAATCGCATTAACTTTGACTCCTCGAGCATTTTTATTAGGACCCCGAGATCTTTGATTATAACTGGACACGCGGTGTGCTTCAGACAGTAAAAAGTAATCGAAAATTAACAAATATAGACTAGTGGTCAGAGGGTTTTTTTTTTTTTTTTTTACTGAAACTGTTAATTAAATGCACTGTAGAGGCAGACGTTAACCGAGTTCGTTACGTCGGAACTAAAACATACATGGGGCTAAGGCATACACTGTTCCAGCAAGACTGAGTAATTTGTGATACAACAACCGATACGAATAAAGAATAATTTTATCAAACAAATTTAACTGTAGCAATTTTCTTTACCGAGTTATTTAAATTTAAACTATGACCTAGCTTTCTGTCCACCCTGGTAGCAAATCTTAAATATCAAATGTACATAAGGTCTGACAATTAAATAATGAAACTGATTGAAAAAAAAAACACGTATGAAGGGCCCACGTCCTCGCAATCTCTGGACGGACTCTGACAACCCTTTTTCACAACCGTTCCAGTACTTCAAGAAAGGATCACTTCCAATCTGTTCAAAACAATCTTGCGCGACGGACCGTATGTTTTTGTTGCTCCAAAAGGTTTTTTAAAACCCATCTTTGTACAAAGTTATTTTTTCACCGACAAATCTTTAACTAAAACTTTTTTCTAACTATTTGGCAATCAAAGATTCGAACAGTTGACCGCCGATGTTGACGGACAAGAGTGCGCACATGCTGCGCGTTGTTGTCAGTTTGAACTTCAATCGGCCTTCCAGTTCGCGGTTCATCTTCGATCCTCCTCGACCGTTTTTAAATTCTTTACGCCACACAAGGCTTCATCACCAACCATTTTAACCCACTTTAACCCACTTGATCAAACGTTTTCTTTTGCAAAACTTTATTGCGCAACGCTCATTTAAATTACGCCACTCCATAATTGTGACAAGCAACACATAAACAGACTTAAACAACAAAACACAACTTGGGAAAACTAATGCTCGTACGAGATTAGCGAAATTGTCTACCGATAGGGGAGGGATAGAAGGTTAACTTCGCGGAGTTTCAAAAAATCAGTCTCATTACTTAATTATCAGACCTTATACACATATATCACAGAACAACAGAAAAATAAGCGTACATCCAACAATTTAAAATAAAACATTTTTAAAATAGTTGTACTGACGCTTATATAAACACTTTTTTCAGTCATACCACTCCTTGCTGAAATTCAGAAAAATATTATTTCCTACTCCCGTATTACAAAATGAGCTCATTAATTAAGAATCATCTTATATCTTCCACCATATTATAATTTTTTTAACCAAAGTATAAAACTGGACAAAGAAAATTTTAAATAAACCTTATTAATCGTCATACTTGCACACCAAAAGTAATATGAAAACCCGTTATGAAATATGTAACTAAAATTGTGATCGAAATTGCTAGGTAAATCATCAATTAAATTTTTTCAAAAAATACAATCAGGTATTGTAGAGGAACTACCAGCTGCGAGTTCAGAAAGTATTCCCACAGCTAGGTCCAGAGAATCGAGTTATGCCCTTTGACCCCTCTTGCTTTCATTTCTGTCTCTTTCTCTTCTACACTTTGTATAAAATGATCAAAATTTACAACGTAATTCTTAGTGGCATCAAAACAAAAAAAATAACATAGCCACAAAAGTCCTATCCTAACATTTAACTTTCGTTATATAAAATTAAGACATTTTTTCGTTACATTTTTCGTTACATATTTCATTTCATAAAATTGTGACATTTTTTAAATAACAATTACAACAATCCTATAAAATATAACAAACGTTACATAAAATTGGGACATTTTTCGTTACATAAAATTGGGACATTTTTCGTTACATAAAATTGGGACATTTTTCGTTACATAAAATTGGGACATCTTGCGTTACATAAAATTGGGACATCTTGCGTTACATAAAATTGGGACATTTTTTCTAATCCCGGTAGCCTAAGAATTACGTTGTAATTAAAGGATGAATGTAAAACAAAAATTTCACTATGGAATACCATGCGCGTCTTCGTTAAAGTTTTTACTCGACTAAGCTGTTTGTTCAACTAAAAACTGCATAAATGGATGTTAACGTAAAATTTTTCGTTTTGAAATATCTTTCATAAGGTTAGCAGGATAATGTCAAACTATCGACTTATTACAATTAATTTACGTTTCCTTTTTATACCAAATTTTATTGAATTCATATATTTCTTTCAAACTTCTCGAAAAAATATATATAAATTAATTTTTCATTAAATTTAAGAAATCATTTTCAATAATTTAATCATAATGAAATAATTAATAAAATTTTGAACGACTGCTGAAAAAATAATACATTAAACAATCACAAAAATCTAATTTATATTCGCTAACGAAAAGCTCAATAGAACAGAACTACAATTACGTAAACCAAGATAAAATCAAAAGTTAACCGACTGATAACAATAATATTAAACTGTGTGAAGCTGTCATGTAGAAATGTAAAAATATTTACGAGTATATGAGAGTATATTTCCTAAATAAAACAGTTCAGTAGGTACGTGAATATAACCCTTTTGCACAAAAAACGTTCTATCTTCATCAAAAAAAAAAAAAAAAAAAAATTTAAATTCTTTCTATTTTAATAACTCTGAGAGAAAAAAATATTTTTTGTGAAAAGCTACTTTTTAAAGGGTTGTCAAATTTAAAATTTATAGTAGGTCACTCGTAATAATAAAACTATTCCACGAATAAAGGAGCCTTTTTATCGTGGCGAGGAGCTTATTTATTACAAATACAAAATTTTTACTTCTTCGACATTAATAAAAATTTATGCAAGAAAAATTACATTAAAACTATTACATACTTTACAGAACTTTCACTATAAATAATAAATACCTCAAATTTTGTCCTACTTACTAACAGAAATGCAAAATAAAGCATGAAGTACAGTTTGGAATATTATTTTATAATTCGTCTACTATGCCCATTAAAAAAAAAAACTTTATCGGCACATACATATATTCGAAATATTACAGATGATTATTTTACGAAGGATAGAAATTCCTTTATCACAGAGAGAAAAAAGTACGCAATTTAAATGACTACAATTTTTTATCCTTAAATTTAAGTTCAGTTAAAACCTGACTTATCCTGGTTTTCCAGGAAATAGGCATTCTGATAACAAAAGGAATATGAGGAAGTTAAGCTTTTCAAGTTTGTCCTCGTCAAGTAACTTATGTAGACTTTTAGTGACAAAGATACATCAGTAATAAAATAGAGTTTCGGAAATTGTACTTTATCGTTGACATCAACATGTTAATGTAGTTTTCTGCGTGACTATCATTTACGATCGATTGCACCTTATCTTCTACAATGAACACAAAGTTCTGATCTACTAACGAATGCTTACCAATCATAGTTTTTCTACAACAGCACTTATTTTTCCTACTAAGTACCATTTTTTTCATTACCTTAAGTACGTATGCCTGTTCCAATATTTTTCTATTTTCATCTTATCTTTCCACGATACACTCAAGGTGTTTTCTTTTGAAATCACATCCCACACGTCTCATGTTAGTTAATTGTTTTTATTGTCATGTTGCTACTTATTTTCCGTAAAACGGTATGAAATAAATAGAACATCTTATCAAATCCGGTCTTATTTATAAGTTTAAAGTTTTTTATCAGCTCGCAGATATCCTACTGGAAGTAGTGCACATACACGTATCCTAATTCCCAAGTCAAAATTTAAATCCGTCACTATGTGGCAGCCCAAGTTCTTGCATTCTACAAATTGTTTTATTACGGCATTGTTAATTATTTTCGCAATTGCTTGAGACTAATAACGGACAACAGTGGGGTTTTCCTTTTTTTTTTATTAGCTCTCCTTTAGCATTCCACTTATCAAGTAATCCTCATCATTCTTAAGCATATTTCACCAGGCTTAATATTACTTCTCATCTTATACTCAACTAATTACCCAATCTGTGTGTATATTAAACAGCAAAGGAAGTTCAATATACTCCAGATGCACTTTTTTGAACTACCAACATTTCATGTTTTCATCGCTCAACAGCTTAGTTAACTAATTATAATAAACAATCTCAGTTGTTTTTCGTTAACTTTTGTCAATTAAAATATTCCTAAAAGTTAATAACGTATCATATTGAACTCGAACACTAATACGCGATCTGAAAAGAATACATATTCAGACTCTCTGTTCAGTTCTTTACATCTCTTTTATAGCTCATTGGCTATTACAAAAAGCCAATTACTCCTAAACCTGATCAGAATCTAAAACTATGTGGCTGCAACATAAATTTTACATTTTTGTAACAAACACGTTTTCTGAAACGCTACTTATAATAAAACAAATACATACTTTTTTCTTCGTCGGTCAGTTTTTTCAATATAAAATTGATACATTGCTTCAATATTTGTTCCCTGAGTAATATCATTTCCAAGACGGTTATCGTGCTAGATTAAGATTAAACGGAAATAAATTACCTTCCTCCGTTTATAGCGATCGTCTCATCGTAATTCCTGCCTAGTCCCATCCAACTGACAAAGAATCACGTTGCATAATTATACAAGTCAATAAGTAAACTAGATGTCCCTCAACCTGCAAATATTTCCTTGTCTTAAACATAACCCAACATTAAAATCAACAGAATAAATATAGCAGTAGGTTACTGTAGTTCCGTCCCGAATCATACGGCTGTTTACTCTTTATCGCACTAGGGATGAATTCAAATATTTGTTTTGTTTTTTGAAGGGGGATTTTGTCTTCTGCGGAAGCACAGTTTTTTTCAGAGGTTTTTACTAGGAACCATATTCAGTGAAGATAAATGTCAAGGAAAATGGCCCATTTCAGACAAAAAAAATTGTCTTAGCATATTGTAAAATTATTAATTCTATATTGCAAAAAACATATCCTAATGCGTTCATTATCTTTTCATAATAGAAGAGTATGGTTTTCTGCGTATGCAACTTAAAACATTCGTAATGAACTCATCAATCAAATTTTCTAATCCTTTAATATTTATTTTCCTCTAAGAAAGCGTCTGTTCCCATCTTATTTCTAATTTTAGAGTACGATTAATGATACTGAATAAATATTTTGCAGCAGCTGTTAATACCGATACAGACAAAAACTTTTACATAATATTTTTAAACGTTCGTATATCCTATATTACATTTCCTAATGTAACTAATTAAATTTATCTTTTAAATATCTGGAGGTATGATAAATTTAAGACTCAATATCAGTCCACTCTGGATCAGTGTAAATGTAGTCTATAACATAATCCGTCAATATGATCATGTTTTTGATGTATAAGCAACATTTTAAACATATGAAATTATTTGTAGAACTTTTTCTTCATTAAATATATTATTCATTTCTTCCATAACAGAATCTAAAAATGACAGACAAAAGAAGTCTTATCCGCTGTTTTATGTAGATCTAAAACCTAAGGATAATAATAAAGAAGTTTATGATATAACTAAAATTGCATATTGTAAAGTAAAAATAGAGCCGCCACATAAAACTAGTGAGATTCCTCAGTGTAAGCGCTGTCAACGGTGGAATCACACGGAAAAAAAACTGTGGTAGACCGGTGAAGTGTTTTAAGTGTGCAGGTGAGCATGATTCCAAATTATGCAAGAAAAAGAACCCAAAAAAGTTTAGATGTACTAACTGTAAAGAGGACCACACAGCTAATTATAAAGGCTGTGAAGTTTATCGTGAAATAGAAAAAAAGATTAAAGCACCTAAAGAAACAGTAGTGCAACGCTTGCAGAATACAAGGATACAAACAAAGCAAGTTGATAGTGGTACTACTTATGCGAATGTAACCAAATCAAATGTTAAGCCTAACCAACAACAAACGGAAAGCAGCATAATTAACCAACAAGCAGAAATACAACTTCCCAAAGATGTACTTGATAACATTAAGAAAACATTAGAAAGTCTTAATAAAGAAGTTAAAGAAATAGTCATTAGATTAAATAAAATGGAAGGAGATTATAATCAGAAAACTGGTCAGTCTCATCAAAGTCAACGCCAACGGCGACAATATAAAAGAAATGGCTGAGTCATCACTCCGTATCGTAACATGGAATGCGAATGGACTTAATATTAAAAGATTAAGTGAACTGGAAGTATTTCTAAATATCAATAGAATTGATATAGCTTTGATATCTGAAACACACTGGACTATTAGAAATTCTTATAAACTTCAGGGATATGTAATATATCATACTCCTCATCCTGATGGTGGAGCACACGGCGGATCAGCTGTAATTATTAAGCAATGTATCCGGCATTTTATTCAACCGGAATATTGTGAGACTTTTGTACAAGCAACTTGCATAGCTGTTGTACAGAGTAATACAATTCTCAGTGTAGCATCCGCTTACTTTCCACCTAAACATCTCTTGAAACAACCACAATATGAACAGTTTCTTCAACATTTTGGAAACCGATTTATTATTGGAGGTGATTTCAATGCCAAGCATTAGGCATGGGGATCTTCCTCAGCCAACAGCAGAAATCCCAGCCCTGCTCATGGAAAAGGAAAAGAGTTATTGAAGGCATTGCGCAATAATCACAGTTCTTTTATATCTGCAAGAAAGCCAACATACTGGCCAACAGATAGAAGGAAAAAACCTGACCTAATTGACTTTTTCATTATAAAAGGAATTGCAACTAGTTTTGTATTAGCTGAAAACCTAATAGATCTATCATCAGATCATACGCCAGTATTACTAACAACAAGTACAACTGTCATACAAAAAAAAAAGGAAGGCTCTAACAAACAAAGCTACAGATTGGAGCCGATTTCGTGAGGAACTGGATCAAAGAATTGAGCTGAACATACGGCTTAAAACCCCTTATGAATTAGAAGTGCAAACATCTAGCTTCATAAAAGCTATCCAGGAGGCAGCTCAGGTTGCTACTCCACAACCAAAGAATGACAAATATCAAGAAATTGTCTATCCACTTGAAATTCGTAATAAGATAGCAGAGCGACGGAAAGCCCGCAGAAAGTGGCATAACACACGATTACCATATGATAAGAATAAATTTAATAATATTAACAATCAACTTCGGTGTCTTATTAAGAAGGTTAGAATAAAGACGTTTAAAGCTTTCTTAGAGGAACTCAGTCCTTATGCTGATAAGAGCTATTCGCTATGGAAGGCTACTCGTCGCATCAAGCGACCAGTAATCAGAGTTCCACCGCTAAGAGATGAAACTGATAACTGGGCTCGATCTGATGAGGAAAAAGCGGAACTTTTTGCACGACATCTTTCTCGCGTGTTCACACCAAATGATATTCAGTCAGATATAATTCCGGTACCAAACTACCTAGATAATCAAATGATAAGACCTTTCAGTCCACTAGAGGTAGCAACAGAAATTGATAAAAATATCAACCCGAAGAAAGCTCCCGGTATAGATGAGATTTCACCGGCTGTACTTAAAGAATTATCACGCAAAAGTGTTATTCTTTTAACATATTTATTTAATGCATGCTTAAGACTTGAGCATATACCTAATGTTTTCAAGGTCGCACAGATCATCATGCTTAAAAAACCAGAGAAGCCTGCAGAAGTAGTTAACTCATACAGGCCAATATCAATACTACCAGCGGTAGCTAAACTCTTAGAGAAATTGTTACTGAAACGTTTACTACCACTAGTTGGAGAACACCTTCCACTTCATCAGTTTGGATTTCGTAAAAAACATTCCACAATCGACCAAGTGCATCAGGTTGTAGCAATGATAAATAGGGCTCTGGAAGAAAAGAAGTATTGTTCCGTCATCTTCTTAGACATTGCACAAGCATTCGATAAGGTGTGGCATGAAGGCCTAATCTTCAAGTTGAGTCATTTGCTGCCAGGTAACCTTTGTCGACTGGTTAGGTCGTATCTAACAGATCGGAAGTTCAGAATTAGTCATGAGGATGCTAAATCAACATTTTACAATATACAGGCTGGAGTTCCCCAAGGGAGTGTCCTTGGACCTCTCTTGTACCTTCTGTATACACAAGATTTGCCTGTAAATGATGATAGTACCACCACTGCAACATTTGCTGATGATACCGCTTTAATGGCTGTCGACCAGAATCAGGGTGATGTTACAAACAAGCTTCGGCAAAGGGTTGATTCGGTGTATAAATGGACTAGAAGGTGGAAGATTATGCTGAATGAGCAGAAATCCATCCACATTCTCTTTACACTGCGTACTGCTAGTGATCAATACCGCATATATCTTGGTAATCAGGCGATTCCACAAGCTGATTCTGCAAGGTATCTAGGTATGCATCTGGATAAACGTATGTCGTGGAAAGTTCATGTCAAAATGAAAGTGCAACAAATTAAAACCAAAGTACGACAATTGTACTGGTTAATCGGCAGACAATCCGTACTGGATACGTCCTGCAAACTATTATTGTACAAACAAATCATTAAACCGATTTGGACGTATGGAATTGCCTTATGGGGCTGTACTGCGCGTTCCAATCGAGAAATGATCCAGCGGCGTCAAAATATAATCTTACGTGCAATTGTAGATGCAAATCGATATTCACGTAATGATGATATTCATACGGATCTCCAAATGGCTACCGTCAACGATGTCATTAAGGAGTTTGCTCAGATACACGAGAAGCGTTTGCATAATCACGTAAATGTGGAAGCAATACAGCTGCTAGATACCGGCTATGACATCAGACATCTCAAACGCAGACATCCATCAGACTTAGTGATCTAAATATATTTTTATGGGGTGAAGTCACTGGACTTATACTCCAAATAAGATTTAATTGTTAAACATTTATCATTATTGGTACTTATTTAATTTAACGGTTAAGATTGTACCTTTATTATTAATATAAAAAAAAAAAAAAAAAAAAGAATTTAAAAATGCAATAAATTTTTCTGCTACAATTTTGCTTGCTTCATTGTTTTTAATGCTTTGCAAGATTTCGTTATTTTTTTAATAACCTTTTTGAAGATTCACTTTAATATTTTTAATATAGATGGAACAAATAAATTAAATTTTATTTATTGCAAAATATTACTTAAATTAAATATAGCACTTCAGATTGCATTCAAAATCAAGTATTTTTAAAAAACTTGACTTTTTTAATTCAAGAATTTCGCCCAATATTGCACAATAGACATTAGTTGTATAAATATGTTTATACATATGTTACTGTAGAATTATTATTATTATTCGCGTGTCCGGTCGACTAAATACAACAGGTTGTCCAATATTTTATAAATTTTATCAAGTCGTTATCAACGTTGTCGTACAAGCTTCCAAGTTCATATTTGCCGCCGACGGGACATGTAAATAGATGATCATAGTCTTGAACTTCACCGCAGTCACATCGATCGCTATCGGATATTCCCCACTTGTATAGATTATATTTTGTGCGCGCAGTTCCACTTCTCAGTCTATTCAGGGTTCTCCAAAGACTGTAGCTTAGATGATTCCCGCTAGGCAGTGCTTCCGCCTTTTGTCTACCGTTTGCTTTTATGTTCCATGTACGAAGTCTTTCCTTTTCTGCAGTGCCTGTCAATTCTTCGACCTTTTGTAGAAAGCTGTTCCTGGATTTTAATCTTGTTTCAGCCAGCCCTTTATATTCATAAAACGGGTGTCGGTTGTCGTTGGCTGCTTTAAACCTTTCATTTTTTGCAGCTACCTCTTGTCGAATTTCTGGAGGGGCGATACCAATAAGTTCGTAAAGTTTTGATAGAGGAGTTGGTCTCAGACATCCAGTTATCAGCCTGCATGTTTCGTTTAGGGCCACATCGATCTTTTTGGCGTGTGTTGAGCGGCCCCACACAGGGCATGCGTATTCACCAGTAGAATAACAGAGCGCCAAGGAAGAAATTCTGAGGGTGTTTGCGTTAGCTCCCCAGCTAGAATCGATTAGTTTACGTATTATGTTTGTTCTGGCCATGGTTTTCATTTTAACTGATTCGCAGTGCTGTTTGTATGTAAGCGATCTGTCGAGTATAACGCCCAGGTATTTCGGATTATCTTTGTGCTTCAGATCGGTATCTCCCCATTTAATTTGTAGTTGCTGCTTTGCCTCACGATTTTTTAGATGAAAGGCACAAGTCACTGTTTTTATCGGGTTTGGCTTCAGTCGATTTTTCTTGAAATAGGTATCAAGTTCACCGATTTCATGGTTTAGCGTTTTTTCCACTTCTCCAAAAGTGTCGTGCTGTGTCGCTAAAGCCAGATCATCTGCGTACAAAAAATACTGAATATTATCAGTCATCGGCTGATCGTTTATATATATATTAAATAAGATCGGTGACAAGACGCCACCTTGAGGAACCCCGTTTTGTTTTAAGTCTCCAGGAACTCTTCTTCCCATTTAATGAAACATAAAATTTCCGATCTTTCAATAGCATCGATATAATTTCTGTAAACTTAAAATCTCTGGTAACTTGGTATACTATGTGTTTGAGTGCACGGTGGTGAACTGTGTCGAAGGCGGCAGTGAGATCCACAAAGACGATCCCAGTGACTTTGCGTTTTTGAAATCCGTCCTCTACATGTTGCGTCAAGTGTAAGATCTGGCCGGTACTCGACTTTCCAGGCCTAAAACCTGCTTGCTGGGGAATAAGTTTCTGATCAATTTTCTCTGCCATGCGGTTTAGTATCACTCGTTCAAATATTTTATAGAAATGACAAAGCAGGGATATTGGGCGGAAATTTTGTGGACTATTTGCGTCTTTCCCTGATTTCTGAACAGCTATGACGTGAGCTTTTCTCCACTGAGAATTATAACAAAAGAATAGTTCTCTTTTTGATGATTACTTAAAGGACATATATCTTCGTTAATATTGCAGAATCATTTTACACGTATTTGTTATTTGAATTGTAAAATGTTTGCTCGGCAGTGAATAAAAGAAATCTCATGTCTCATAAATTTGTAAAGTTTTACATCGACACAATCTATATTTCCAATGAAATTAGCCGTTCCATCAAAAGGGCAAGATACACAATTTTTTCTTAGGAAAGTTAACAAATTTTAATTTCTTTATCTATTGTTCTTTTTACGATTTTAACTCTGCATTTCTTAATGTTTAATAACATTTCCAAAAACCATCAATGTATCGAATCATGACAGACAGCACATTCATTTGGTTTATACTTCTTTATTCATTAGCTATAATGGAATAGAATTTATTATTTAGATTAACTTTTTCTTCATTCTCTAATACCTCACGTGCGTAAAGATTAATAATCCAATTCCTTATACAGGGTGCGGCAGCATAACTTCCCTTTTTAAAATGCGCCATTTTTTTTCTACTAAATTTTTTAAAGAAATAATAACAGAAAATCGAAATAACATACTCTAGATTCTTCCCTTTCAGTTTTATTTCGATTTTCTGTTATTATTTCTTTAAAAAATTTAGTAGAAAAAAAGTGGCACATTTTAAAAAAGGAAGTTACGCTGCCGCACCTTATATGTTGATGCTTCACTTTTTTTTTTAACACACCATGTTTTTAATGTGATACAGTTTTTAAACATTGTTTTATCGACTAATTTTGTAAATTTCGTTTGGAGAGGGATTTCGTTCTTAACAAGAAAATACGAAATATAAAATGCTTATAAAAAAATTTTAAAGTATTTTTGTTTCCTTGCTTTTCTTTATCATCGGTATTCAATAATGAAGCGTGTTTCTATTTTTTGGAAATATTTTACGATAATACAATTTGAATATTTTACTGTTTTCCCTTTCGCTTCAAATTTTTTTTTAAAATCTATAAATAGTTTATTAATAAAAAACAGCTTTTTGCACGACTTAAACAATATTTTTTATAAATTTTTCATTCCCGCTGAGAAATATACATATATACGTATAAAGTCTGTCTACTTTTTTATGAAAAATCAACCAATAATCCGTTTCTAACAGACTTCTAAGTCATCACCACTAACACAACTGTTGAAATTTACTAGTTTTTATGAAAAGAAATATTTCTTTTTAATATTTAATACTCTGATTACCAACTCGAACTACAGTATAGCTATAGTAATGTCTCTGCAATGAAGACAGACATTAAAACGATACGCCTCTGTTAAATAATTGCAAAGTACAGTACACGTCTCAACTTCTTATAACAGAGTCAATAATATTCGAATTATTACTTTGTAAACATTGTACCGCATTGAACGATTACATTTATAGTTGCACTGAACATCTTCCCTCAAATGGTATTAATGCTCCTTCTGTCGCACTAATATTTAGTATATAAGCTAGAACCAGGAATGCCAGAATTTTCATGGCTTCCAGAAACTACTGAGAAGTGCGTTGTTTTCATTCATTGTCAATCATACAGGTTTAATGAAGCTTATATAAAATTTCGTCAATATTTAAGAACATTCTGATTAGAAATATAAAACATATCACGTTGTGTACATGTTCCAAATCCAAAGAAGCTTTTCTTAACTTAGTACCCCGGTTCTATACAATACGTTAGCACTAAGTTATGCTATTGGAAGAATATCAACGCCTTCTAACGAAATTAGAGGCAAATTGGAATAGTAGTGAAAAATTTTCATTTACCTTTTCAAATATATGACAATGCCAAATCACTGAGTTCAATTATGCTCATAAAAAAAAAAAATTGTTTTAAAATTAATTTTTTCCATACAACGTCTTTATAGATATAAATCAAATTATTTCTAACTATCTGTAGCGTACACTAATATCTTTTTAAGCCTCAGTACCGATAACACATTAAATGAATCAACAGAAAATATACACTTTTTTATGAAATACGTAATAATACTATATTTAATTTTAAACAATGACACGATTCGAAAATATAAGCTTCGAAACGAGTCAGTGTTTAAAATTAAATATAGTATTATTCTTTCATAAAAAAATGTATATTTTTCATTGATTCATTTAATAAGCAATAGAAATAATGGATTCAACAAATTTTAACATTGATAACATAATTTTTTGATTTATTTAATCAATGAAATTATATTTTTGACGCATCCTTGATAGTAATTTACATTCATATTCGGTCAGCCCGATACCACAAGTAAGATAACAGTTAGTACAAAAATCGGAGAATAATACCTCAATGTGACTATATATATGTATATAAAATAAGTTTAATAATGAAATTACCGCAGAAAGAAATAGTTTATGATCGTAATTAAGTGAGACTCGCGTTTAGTTTCAACAGAATAAGAAGAAAAATAGCGTTACGAACAAACACAGATTTACCGGATTACACATTTCATATGAAGTAATGTTATAAGGGTTTATTTATAGACAAACCTGAATTTATCTTGCACTTTTTGTTTTATATCAGCTAAATTCTCCGAGGTGATATCCCTTTCTAAATATTCCGATAAAACTTCAGTAGCACTTTCTAAATCTCTCTGATTATCCTGAAACAGAAAATATTAAATGTATCTTACAAATTCGATTCATATCAAGAAACATTTTAAGTAATGATTTTATTTAAAAAATATCATTAATCTTTCGTAAAACTTTCACTAAATATTAATTTTGATGCGATTTATTAATGATTTAGAAGAACAATGTGTAATTCCATGATTGCTTAGCTAATAATTCGCTTATTTGTGATGTTCTCAAAATAAATTATACAAATTTGTTCAAAATGTTAAGCGAATTTTTATGTACCTTTAACTAGTAGGCAAGTATATCAAACCAACAAAAGAAACAATGTAGCTTGCATCAATCAATGAAAGAAGCAAAATTAAACTCAATAATAAAGAGCCATACTTATGATAACAAACATACATTAAAAAAAAACAACAAAGAAACGAAATAACCAAAATAGTATAAAAATAACTCGAATATATGGAGCGTTAACTATGCACAGTACACCACTAGACCGCCCGCCTAATTAAAAAATAAATATTAGGTCCATAAAAATTTTATATTCTAGTATTTATAATCGGTTTCACTCTGGTGTACCATAATTTCTAATATTATAAATTTGAATAATTTTGAGTTGTTAATCCGGGTAAAAGTGATGTAACTGGTACACTATAATGCTTTTTTTCTTTATAATCATAAAAAATTTTCTTTTGAAATAATTCTTTGCAGAGCTACTAAAAAGCGAACAATGGATGAATGTAAAAGGTAAATAAATTAACAGGTAAATATTTCCACTTAATAGTTTCCAAAAGTAACCAGAATATTGTAAAGAGAAAAAGTTTGTTTGCAAAAATTATAAACAAGTCAAAATTCTTCAAGTACCCTACATTTGTTTTATATTTGAATGTATTTTAATAAGTGAAATCTTAAAATCCAATATAAGAAGTGATTTATAAATCAGTACAAGTTTCATTAACATTCATCAAATACTTATAAAACCTGCTTGTTTTAATTAGAATCGCATCTTTACTTTATGTACGTGTGGATAGAAACAGCAAAAGTACTGTGGTAACATTCGCTTCTCCTTCAAATTTTTATTCTATAAAATTTTATATGATATATATTTTACGTTTCTTAAACAAAAATGCTATTTAAATTATATTTTTTAATAAAAAAAACAATCCATTCCATATATATTGAATATATGTGTTACATTAAATGGAATACTTCGTTACAATTACGTTCATCGATCAAATTACAACCAAATTTTAATAAGTTCGTTTTAAAAGCTCAGTAAAGTATTTCGACTATATTACTTTTGCTGTTTATTAAGTGCCTACGATTATGTTTTAAACAAGTTAATAATTTTAGTTACAGAGTCATATAATCATGAGACAAACATTTCGAAATAAGTTCATGATACGAACATTCAATGCTTATTTATTTAACAACTGGACATACTTAAACAACAGAAACAGTTAATGTCTTTAATAAGTTCAAAGAAAATCACCTCAAATAGAACAGACTGGTTATTCTTTTTCAGATAATACGCAAAAACATACGTATACATCAAAGTCTGCCTGCACTGGCATAAAACATCTACCGCTTTTTTTAGGAACTGTACCTGCACAAAAAAATTGAAATAAGTTAACTACCTTTTACTCGTTGCCGCGCAAAATGCAATTTAAAATAACAACTGCTTAAATGTAAAGAGAATATTTTTTAAAAGAAAATATATATACTTCAATCCATGACATGTGATGCTGCATTTCTTCCATTTTATTTTTCACAGATGCGTATAACTTATGTTCAAATTTCAACGATTGCATGTGATTCATGTACCGATTACAGTAAAATAAATATCGTTGCAGAGCAGCTCTGGATCGTTCTTGTGCATCACGAGCTGCTTTTGCTTCTTTTTCATCATACCGATTACAATTATACCTACAAGTAAAATTATAGTTAATATATTATCTGTATGACGCTACAAAGCCGAACACATTTAATAGTCGGTGAATTTTAGGTATTTTAAAATGAATTTTTGAACAATTAAAAATTTGGAAGAATTTATAACTACATCATCTATGAAGAAATTACGAAATATAGTAGATCATCAGTGGCTCGGCACATATTTTACCTGGATAGTACAGAATTATAGAAATCATTAGATTAAAGTATTAGTATTATCAATAACAAACAGAATACAAAATGATTTTTCAAGAAAAAAAAAAATATCGCCACCCATTGAGAAAGAAGGTAGCAGAATATGTCAGCTTTAAGGTTAAACTGAAATCAGGAAGAGGAAAACAGTGGACCGAAGAAAGAAAAGAGCAACATCGACAGCGAATGCGGCAATATTGGTTACAAAAGAAAGCCAAAAATTCAAACAGTTGAAATATCGTGGTCCTAAGATGGCCAATTCGGGGGGGAAAAAAATATATATATATATGTGTATATTGTTTCAGACTCGTTCGACACAATTAAATTTTTCCTCAAAAAATTGCCGAATGCACGAAAATACAAAGGAACTGAATTCACGGAGAAAGGAAAAAAATCTTTTACCAACTATACAGGCGCCAGTGACAATGACCGTGCCACACTACCAACAATATCCGCGGCGGAGCCTTAGGCTTTTAATTTAAAATAAAAATAATCTATTCTTTTATATTTCTCAAGAAAACGACTAACCAAAAGAAATCACGAGAACCCGCCCTCGCACAACGGGCGTACTTTCCTCCAGCACGAGAGGCCTCACGGTGGCACCGCATCATATGTTCAATAAGGTAAAACGTTTTACAAAAGAAACGCATATTTTTCACGACAGTAACACCAATTTCCTCAAAAATTATAGAAACGCAGTATCGTACACGCAAAATAAATTTATCCGTGACTACATCGAAATCGAGACGGGACAAATTTTATCTCAATTTCTCTGTGAACGCTTACTAAAATGGCGTTTTTAAGCAAAATTGCGCGCAGAATCGGCGATGTGGTGACCACGATAACGATTTTTGATCACTTTTAATAAACGACGACGACCAGAACATACCAAACCGCGACACACAACGTTGCGTAGACTAGCATAATAAGAACGGTAACTAACTAATGAATATCGGCGACTAATTTCGTTCGTAAGAACAGCTCAAGATTAAACTGAACAATTAACGGTAAATTCAGAATTAAGATAAGGCTATTGGCATATCACACACATGGTACAATGCCTGATTCTTTTCTCACGGCTCATGCTGCTGGCAGACGCTACTCTGCTGTCACAAACCGCACACACCAGGACACTTGCAAACCCCTAACATTATACATGCCGAAAAATTCGATACAACGCAAATTATTGGGAGTGCAAATTATTTTGGTCCGTTTTTTGGTGAAAAAGGTATTTATTTTAGAGCAAAATGAAATTAACAGATTAATCAAAATGAAATGAATAAATTAATCAAAGTATTGCCCATCACTGGCTACTACTTTTCCCCACTTCTCAGGTAATTTTCGAATTCCATCTCGAAAAAATGTCTCATCTTTTGAGGCGATCCAAGTTAGGAGCCAATTTTTAATTTCCGTGAAAGAAGTGAACCGCTCACCCGCTAAATCACCCAGTAATCAGAAGGAGCAATGTCCGGCGAATACGGCGGGTGCGGTAAAATATCCCACTTGAGCGTGTCCACATATTTTTTTACGACTTTTGCGACATGAAGCCGAGCGTTGTCATGTAAAAGAACAACTTTGTCATGTCTTTGCTCGTATTTCGGCCGTTTACACGGCTCAAACGAATCAATTGTAGCCTGTACTGATTGCCCAAAATGGAATCGCCAGGTTGTAGCAGCTCGTAGTGTACCACACCCTTTTGGTCCCATCAGATACACAGCATGACCTTCGAACTATGAATGTTTCGCTTTGGTGTTAATGTTGAGGTCGATGACAATGATTGACCGGGCATAGCGTAATATTTTTTCTTCTTGGAACTGTCGTAGAATATAAATTTCTCATCCCCAGTCACAATTCGATGTAAAAAAACCCTTTCTTTGTTGCCTTTAAATTAGCTGTTCACAGGTAAAAAATTGCTTTTCAACGTCTCTCGGTTTCAGTTCATGAAGCACCCAATTGCCTTGCTTTTGAATCATTCCCATGGATTGTAATCGTACCGAAACTGCTTGTCGGGTAACTCTCAACGATTCTTCAAACTTCTCTTGCGTTTGACTATGATCTTCACTGAGTAATACCTGCAATTCTTTATCCTCAAATATTTTGGCCGTCCAGAACTAAGCTTGTCTTCAACGCTGAAATCTCCATTCTTGAAACATCAAAACCATTCCTTACATGATTTATCAGTTGGAACATTGTCACCGTAAACTTCCACTAGCATTCGATGCGCTTCAGCTGCACTTTTCATCCAATTAAAGAAGAGAAATAAAACCTCCCGCAAATGTTGTTTAGTTTTCACAAAAGTTGACATATTCAACACAGTAAAACACGATTTTCGTACGAAACTGAACGCGGTATAAACTCTACATTATTGATAGATGTCTTATCTTTCTAAAATCATCGAATTCAGCTGCTACTATACAACGTCCATAACAGCCAGCGCCATCTTTTAAAAACGGACCGAACTAATTTGCACTCCCAATACAAAGTCAGCCGTGTAAACGTCTCGGCCGTATTCTCCGCCGATAACGAACAATGCGATGATGCCGAGAGATCAAAAATTAATGATTTCAACCAGAGAATAATTTCTAGCTCGACATCGCAAATACAGAATCCGTATCAATATATAGAATATTATATCATCAGACGATACTTTTATTTTTTTTATATACAATAAATTATGCATGATAAGTAAATTGCACTTCGACGTTAATTGTCATAAATATTAAAATAATTTTAAGATGATCAATGAGGTCATTCTATATCTGAGATTACACAGTATGTCTGAAAAGTTCCCGATCTAATTTTCTACGCTTGATACAACTAGCGCTTTTTCTCGTTCAACCAGAAAAGTATGTAGTACGAAGTCTAAAGAGTGTGTATACAAAATTCCAGCGTTGCCAGTCTCTTAGTTCCCCAGTACTATGCGGTTATGTATTGCGTGTTCATAACCCCTTGTGCAAGCTCGCGATATGAAACAACGAAGTGCGTTTAAGTTCTTGATAAATCTTCCCTAGAAACTTTTTTGATGATTCAAAAAGCATTCGGTGATGAAACTCTATCGCTCACAACAACTACATCAAACGACAATCTTCGGCATGGTTAAGCCCGAAAGCTCAAAGACCCACGAAGTTCGGCAATAAAAATCCAAAGTGAAGACAATGCTCATCGCATTTTTCGACTCAAAGGACCTCTTATTCATCATGAATTTGTTCCAACCGGGCAAACTGTGAACTCGGAATTCTATCTGGAGGTAATGAAGCGTTTGGTACGTCGAATTCGTCGAATCCGGCCCTAGTATCACGATCCGGGCAGTTAGACCATGTTGCATGACAATGCGCCGTCACGTACGGCAACTCTTTTGACGCGTTATTATACCGCAAATCAGATCACCGTCTTGTCGCATCCGTCCTATTCACCCGATTTGGCCTCGGCAGACTATTTTCTGTTCTCAAAAATCAAAATGAGGATGAAGGATATTTCGGCGATTCAACGAACTTACACAAAGTGTTATGAACACACAATACTTAACACTCGGAAACTAAAAAACTGACAGCGCTGGAATTTTGTATACACACTCTTTAGGCTTCGTACTAAATACTTCCTTGGTTGAACGAGAGAAAGCGCTACTAGTATCGAGTGTAGAAAATTAGTTCGGGAACTTTTCAGACATATTGTATATATCAAAATTATGTAACAAAAAAAGAAAAGACTTCTAATAACACAGAGAATAGGATCAAGTTAGGGAAGTATATCACGTGAGGCATAAAAGAAAGCGTAATGAGGTGGTTTTAAACGGTATATATATATATATATATATATATATATATATATATATATGTGGGGGGGGGTGTTAATATAAACGATTTACTTCCAACGTGTAAGAAAGGTGTATTTTCTCTTTTTTTGTGAATAACAAAAACATAAATCGGAATAAAACATCAACATAATAAAGCATCTTTGTAAGTTCATTAAAATGTTTGATAATTAACGCACAACAAAATAATTTACAAAATCACACTTTACCAGGATGATCCATGCGGCTCCCAAGGTCCTAAGCAAACCCAACAAAAATCAGCTTTACAATTCTGGTTTTTACAAACCATATGGTTGCATCCGCCATCTTTTTCAATTGTGACGTTGCACTTTGGACATTCCTTCGTTTACATACAAAAAAAAACAAATCAAAAGACTTATCATCAAATCAACTAGAATTAATGATCAATTTTATATTAAATAAAATAAATATTCAAACATTCGAATTATCTGATAACACTAAAAAATGAAGATGCAAGTAACCGTTTGTTAATAATTTTCCTTCTTAAAGCTAATGAATAACGTTATTAACATTAACTACATCAAGGCTTTGTTCTAATTTAAAATTTATCGAATAGGATATTAAAATCAACTTAAGCTGTAGTAGGAGTACACACCGTGTGCATAAGAAATCTGTACTTTTTTATGCAAAGGAACTTGTCGAAATAAGAATATAATTAAAAACAAAAATACCTTTGTATTTGCTGCAATCCAATTCGATGTTTCTGAATCATCGTCGCACTTTTTAATCCACCTTTTCAGTAAGTGACATTTAACTGGTTCGTGCCAATTTTCTCCACATTGGAAACAAAAAGTGTGCAAACATTTACATGTTACCGGACGAGCCTCAACACTTTGGACTTTTATGGCGTTAGTGCAATCAGGTGATGGACACCATCTCAATAACCGATTGCACTGAAATCAAATAATAAACGTCCAACTTAAAAAATAATCTCGTATTCAACTTTTAATTTATTTAAATTAATTGTCATATCTTAATGTTTATCTTTCACGTGAAATTATCATATATATTTGCTTACAGAGAAACTTTCCTTAAGATGCATGATTTAACTTCTTTCTTCTCCTTAATAAATAAATCACGGATCCCATGAAGAAACCATACTCGTACTTGTGAGGGGGTGGGGGGGGTCGACTATGGGCATTAACCCGACGCACGTGAAATTTTTAAAAGTTTCAATATGCAGCAATGAAATTTGACATCGATTCTGCCTTTGAGAGAGGGAATTACAAGAACGGCGTAGGCACTGTAAGGAGTAGAGAGGCCAAGGAGCAGAAAATTAGAATAAAGGGTAACACGTTCGGAGGAAATAAAGAGGCGTTCGAACAAGATGTAATCCGCATCGCAAGCATAATTGAACTCTGGAGGGTCAAAAGGACACAAAGATGACTGAACGAGAGAAACCCGAAAAAGAGAAGCCGGAAGCACTATGATTGACCCGCAAGCGAACTGCAGAAGAAATAATAGGGTAGGAGAAAAGATTAAACCGGAGAGAGAAGAAAGGAAAGGACTTTCCGGTTTATTCCTGGTTTTCCCGTCCCAATCCTCTCGATTTCCTACTTAACAGAATTGTACAAGAGCTTACACGAACGTTCTTCCGTTTGTATAAACTTGTATAATAGCAAACCTAACAAATTGAAGCGAAGGTAAATAAAATATCAGTAGAAACAAAAACGTTGCAAATTAAATTTTTTAGTTTTTTGAAGTTATTTTATTTACATATTAAATGCATTAGTGTTACAATGACCATTAACTAACTCAAGCAATATATGCTTACCTTTTTATTACAAAAGTTAATAATGAAATTTATAACAAGTTGACTGCAGTACCCTTACAACCATTTAAACAGTTCTGACGTATAAAATTTATTTGACGCCTAATATGTACATTTGTAATCATACGCGCTGACTTCAAGGGGTTTACGAAGCTCAAGCCCCTCCAAAAGTTTTACTGTGAGGTTCGACCCTCTCAATAAACTTAAATGCGCAATAATAAGAAAATTGTATGCGTTGCGTTAAAATATTAGCTAAAATGTAATGACAATAAATATAAATATTATTCATCGTGAAAATAGACCTGCCGTTATAGAAAAAGTCTTTTAATCGCAAAAAATCAAAGACAAATACTCTAAAAAAAGATGGAATTTTTTTCGTTATTATTGAAAATGTTTCACCGCCATTGTATATTTTATACAAATAAAAAAGAACTTCATAATTTATTATTGAGTAAAGAACATTAAAAACGTATTCATTTTCCGCTTCAAATGATTTTTTTTTATCAAAACTATCATTTAGCTATTTTTACTTTCTTTTCCGGTTTTACATCAAAATTTCCCGCTTCTTCCCGGTATGCGAAATTCCCGGCTTACCCCCGGTTTCCCGGTTGTATGGCCACCCTGAAATACGTTTTGGATGTACATGTTAAAAACGTTTAACGGTAAAAGACACTATGAAATTACATTATTACCTGAACAAAACTGTTAGTTATAATATGTTGATATTTAATTCGCACTTTTGTATCTTTCACTAATCTCATTACCGTAGCATCATCTACTAATATATCACACATGTACGCTGCGCAAGCAATCGTTTGACCCAATCCTTCTTCCATAATTTTATTCGATAAGTATTCCGTCCAACAATGCGTGCAAAATTTATGATTACATTCCAATCCAGTCATACACTGTAAAAAAAATTAAAGCTCTAAACAAAGTGAGCATTAAAATTACAAAAAAAAAAAAAAAAAACAATATATTCCTTAATTCGTGGTTTACGAAACATTTTATACTAATATAATTTTTTCAATTAAAGAAACCCATCGATTTATCTTTTTATTATTTTACAGCAAATATACATGTTATGTGATTAAACACTTTTCCAAACAATTATTATATCTGTCAAAAACTACGATGAAAATTCGTATACATGAAAGAATAGCTAATATTAAATAAATTCACCGACATGCTTCGAAAACAAAGAGTTCCATATTTATAGTAACTATGAATTAAAATTGGTTTCATTTTTGTGAATTTGTAACATAGTTTTAAACAGATACACATATATTAATTCACATTAATAACTACTTCACAATTCTAACTCACTAAATTTTTTTTTTTTTTTTGCCCTTTGTATTTTTTTTTGTATGGTGTTTATATTTTTGTTAACAATACGTAAATATTCTATTTTATCACTCTAATGTAATGCGGTTAAGTCTCTTTCGAGCTGGTACGCATTTTGTTTATAAATACTGTATTACTGTACTTAGCCAAATATACGTTCTGTTCTGTTCTATTCTGTTCACTAAATTTTTAAATAATAAAAAAAAAAAGAAGCTAATATTAATTCGTAATACGCAAAATTAACTTTGCAGATTTTTTTTAATAGTATATGCGTTAATTCCTTCTTAACAGTAATTTGGAAAAGAACTTTCAAAGACAAAACGTTCAGTTTTATTATCTTAATTTACTATTCGAGATATAAATAATTAACTATGAAAATATATAACTTACTATAAATATAATACAAATGTATCACGAACTGGAAATACTTTAAACTCTCATGTTTCTACTGAAGTACTAAATCACTTATTTTCTTTTTTGCAACGCTTTTATTTCCACTCTTCAACTACGAACGATAATCGAGTGTTAATCATGATAACTTCCTATACTTTCAAAGTGTGGTACTAAGATTCGAGTCAAGTTCCACTCGAACAAAATAGCACCGCCGAACCGATCGTGGCAGAGCAACGTTTAAGTTTAGTACATTTAATGCGTTCAATATGTACATCCAATAAACAACTTGATGCGAATGCGTTATTTAAAAAAAAAAAAATTAATTTAAAAATTTTAGTGAACATTTTTTTTATTAACCGTCTACTGAATCATATGTTGTAAAATCTCGACCTGTTTTTTTTTTCTTTTATTTTATCAATCTAATGAATATACGGATTATTTTAACGTTTTTTTAGCAATCAAAGGAAATCCCAAAATGTGTATGCTAACTATATTTAATATCATTTTTATTAAGACCCATTAATCTATGTTGTTTTTATTATTTACTATTCTTATAATTTTTTTTTGGCACTTCGTTTTTTACTGTCGATGTATATTTTTCAGTCGGATCGGACGAATATATTTATATGTATTAGAAAATATTCGCATTTATAATTAATTAAAAGAAGTTTCGTAATAGTTTTCTTGTACCATTACAATTTAATAACGTTTGCCACGATCATTATATCAGCTGTAGGAACTTCATTTCCAAACGACTCGAAAGATTATTACGATATTAATGATTGCATTTTCCATTTTAAATTAACGTGCAAAGTATTAACACAACATAACTAGTAAGTCTGAATGATTATAATTAAAAAATTAATTTAATTGTTTCTTGTGCTACGTGCACGAAATTTGACTTATTTTTCCAAATTAATAAAAGGCATTATTATTAGTCCTAATCCTGTCTAAGGGATATCGTGACTATAGTTCATATTATTACTTGTTGTACTAACGTCAGTTTCTCACGGACATTCCACGAAACGATTTCCCCGTGGCTTTCCATATCGCGACGACGCGCCTAACATATACTAGACTTTGAGATTATCTTCTTTCAGTTTTCTCCTGTACGATTATTCTCGCGCCGCATGACATGATCAAAAAGTTTTTCGGCTAATTAATCTGTTCGTAATCTAAAGCCTCTAAAATCAATATATCAGTTTGTCTAGCTGTCCAGAATATTCTCAACATTAGCCACTATACCTACATTTCAAAACTATCTATACGCTTTTTGTTGGCGGCTTTTTGAAGTCCATGTTTTTGATGCATACATAAATATGAAAAACACAAAGGTCTAATTTCTACTGTATTTGTAAAGGATACATCTTTTCATATTTTATTTAATCTGCTCGTTTTCGTGCTAGCTGAATTTCGCGTTTTATCTCATTTGTGGAGTCACCTACAACTTCTATGAGCGATTTCAAATATACATATTTCCAGACTTTTTCATACCCATCTACGTGTTTTTCAGTTTGAGGTATCCAATTCATAGTATTAGATACCATAAATTTAGTATTTTCTTTATTAAGTTCTAAATTATGATATTTACTTCGCCGAGTAGTTCTGAGAAATATTTCATCTCTCTAACACTGCTAGCTATCACTGTTGCCATCTGCAAAATGTAAATTATTTTTTTCTAATGCCATCATTTCAATCTTCTAGTGTCGCCAAACATTCATCATATAGACTGAATAACATCGAAGAAAGAATACAACCCTGCCTTAATCTTTTTGCACCGTGAATTCTCTTGGTTGCACATGTCGATCAATGAAACCCATATTTTTATTACGATCGTAGAGTCGATTAATAATGTATAAAACTAGATGTTTCGGAGTTCCCATTTCTGGACCATCAGTGTATCATATTTGAAAGATTTTTCAGTTAACTATGGCTTGATTCGTATCCATTCACGACATCCTCTTCCTTTAATGAAACCACTAATTATCTTGTCTTTACCCTAATGTTGTACATTTCTTTAATTACATTAGCCATTATCCCATCACATCCAATTGCTTTATTCCTTTTTATATTCCTAATAACTTCTTCAATTTAATTTTCCAGAATAGGTGGGTCAGGTTCCTCCAGCAGATCTGCTATCACTGTTTCGTTTTTATTTATACTACTGTATACAACTTTTAATAGTAATTTCTCCAGACTTCCGAAATTTCATTTTTCTCGGATTTGATACAACCGTCCTCATTTTCTACGGCCCAATTTGTCATCTTGAAATCTCTAGTGATCATTCGAAGCTTTTTATATAAATTGTCCAGTACATTTTTTTCCGCATGTTCTTGAATATCTTTGCAAATAGTATCACAGTGTACACTTTTATCTGTACGACAATAGTTACATATTTTCCTAGTTATTTCAATTACCTCACTTTTATTCGACTGCAAGGTATTTCTTAATTTTCCTCTTTCTTTAATCACCTTAATTGTTTTGTCAGATATCCATGATTTCCACTTTTTCTCCTTTCCACGTGGTTGTGATTTCTCTAAAGCTCTAATGATTTTGTTTTTGAACATACATTATAAAGTATCTGCAATGTCAACTTGTGCATATATATCTTCCCTCATCTTTTTTTTTTGGTATCAACAATTATACAAATATCTTGGCGTAATCATAACCGATGATGGAAAGGAGGATGACGAAGTAAGAACACGACTTGGCACAGCTAGAACAGCGTTTAACAACTTAGAAAGTATATTGAGAGACCGCAAAATGAAACTAGAACTCCGCTTAAGAATTCTGAAGTACTATGTATGGTCCATTGCAAGATATGCAACAGAGACATGGATAATATCCAGAAACGTCGAAAGAAGAATTGATGCGTTCGAAATGTGGACTTACAGAAGACTCAATAGGATTAAATGGACAGAAAAAGTCACGAATGAGGAGGTACTGAAGAGGGCAGGACTGGAAAATACGATTCTGCTGACCGCAATTAAGGATTGTAAGCGGCTATTTATCCAAAATAAAATGACGAATGATGATCTGTTCTCGTTGGTAGCAAACGGAAAGATTCCGGGCAAAAGGTCAAGAGGAAGAAGAAGACTCACAATGCTGGATCAAATCACAGAATAGTACCTACTATGTATTATATTGTATATTATAAATTAAGTATGTAGCCTTAGTGGAAATAAGATGTATATATTGTCGATTGCAACCTCCCGCAAGGGAGACGCATACAAAATACAATACAATATAATCAACAATTATGACACCAGTAGTGATATTTTTTTTTTTTTGATAACAATTTAGACGTCAATACATAGGACAACTAATGGTTCTATTTGTAACAGGAAGGATACATGTACGTCAGCCATCATTTTTTACTCAACGGCAATAAAGCGACCTAACTTCAATTCATTGTGACGTCCTCAAGTGATTCACTCCGTATATTTTAATCTTTGCAATTTTATCAAATTTTATCGCAAAGGCAAGGAATATTAGAATTAGCCTTGAAATAATATTTTGAAAAAAAAAAAAAGTAAAATAAGATACATACTAAAATATTGCAGATATTTTTTTATACATTTTACTGGTTAATATTTTCTTATATATAATTATTTCTTTTCCTCGCTAGTTCATTCGTAGTTGATCTTATAATCACGATCGTGATTTTTGACGCCGAATACTGTAACAACGCTCGAATAATAAATCATCTACTGTTAATTCTTGAGGATAAATTTTGTGTAAGTGCAGGATTTCTGTATCATTACCGATACTCTACCCGTTTCTTTTAAAAACAATATTTAAGTTTATTTTAGTAAATCATTTTTTGAACGAGTAGTTTATTAGGGAAAGAAACACACGTACACGCACACGCGCGCGCGCATACACACATACATATATATAGAAAAAATTGTGGGGAGTGGAGTACGCTAATTAAGAATAACAACTCAATGAACGTAGGATTATGAAGATTAGACTAGTATCAACAACAATAAATTAAATTTTAAGAGGCTTAAACAGAAACATAGACAAAGAAGGAAATGAAAGACAATAAAAAGCGTCACATAGAATAAAGAGATAAAGATCCTAAATCTGAGAGTGAAGGAGAGATCGCTTTGAGGAGCGTAAAAACTTTTAAAATCAATAATTGACATTATATGAATAAAAAGAATCGGTGAAATGAGAAGAATCGAGAGAGTATGGGAAAAAAATCGATAAAGAAGCTACGAGGGAGCTATGTCTGAAACAAAGGCAACATATAGCAGTGATCAAGGAACGACAAAGAAAAGGAATCTTATAAAACCAAGGAGAAAGAGATGATAAAAGTTTAATACAAAGATAAAAAGGACTTCAGAAAAAGGAAGGATAAATATCACTCCGCAGCTTGCAATATAAATCTTTAAACAAATAATTAATATTTTGAGCGAAAAATTTTCAGAGAAAGTAACCACTAAAGGCCTCCGGGCGAGTCAAAGAATTAGCTATTTCATTTCCCTCAATTCTAATATGACTAGGAATTCACAGTAGATTTATTTGAATGGAACAAAAACGGAATAAATCATGAATTAGAGTGCGAAAAAGAGAATAAAAAAGTTGAAAAAAAGGAGTGTAGGAGGAGAAAAAATCTCTTGTAAGACACTTTCGGAATTACTATTAAAATAATATATATATAAAGAAATAAGAAATAAAAAAAACCGCATAAAGATTACTGCCGATTCAGCTATAAGAATAGAACAGAAAGACTTTAGTAATCAAGAAAAAAGTATAAAGATTTGTCCAAGGAAAAAATGTACTGAAAATAATAAGGCGAACAGAAACTGAAGATAATATTGAAATTTGTTGGAATGAAGTGTTATGAGAAATTAAGCTATAAGCAGATATAATTTTCGAGGAAAAATAAACGTCTGTTAAAAAATACAATTAAATAAAACTGATCAACAAGAGGGATAAAGATTAGATTGGTTAAGGAAGGATTGTACGAACGAAGAGTAAAAATCATAGAAAAGGATTTAAGAGGAGAGACGAAGAGATGAATATTGGAAACACACTTTCTATAGTGATTAATGAAGTACTGAGCTCTAAAATAGCCTCTAAGATATTACGAAAAAAAGAGCAAATAAATACGCCATCCGCATAGAATAAGGTAACAGAGTTTCAGAAAAATGAGGCGATTTTTGAAATACAAATGGTGAAGAAAATGACTAAAACAGAAATCTTGAGGAAGACCACAAAAATTTTTTTTTGAAGGTAAAATAAAAAGGAGTAAGTAAACGTACCATACGTGTTTGAAAAAAATTGATAATAATATAAATAAAATGGATAAAAAAATGTAATGAAAGTATTATATTCCTAAGAGGAGGAAAGTGGATACTACTGACGAGACATTACTGTTTTGGGTGTAACTGATGGATTGCAACCTCCATCATGGAAAAAAGAGACATAATCATTTTAAGAGGTATACTATTTTCATCCGTAAATTTTAATCGACTGTAAATAGTAGTTCAACCGATTGCTTTTATTAACACGAAAAGCAATGTATTTGACGTTTAATCACTACTTCTTTACAAGGATCAAAGTAGATGAGAATAACAAGTAACACATAGTTTATACTAGTGCATAAAAAAACTGACGAAAATAATAATAAAAAAAACACGCTGAAACTGAAAAACCAGAAACAACTATGATTAATTTACTCCATATGTCGAGCATTTAACTTTGCACTTTTTATTTATAGCCACTGTTAGAATCAGATGAAGCTGATTCCTCCATTAGCACACAAAAAATAATATAAACATATTAACAGATACATACAATTCAGAATTATTTAAAAATGAAAATAACTTTTATATCATTAAATATAAAGATAATTAAAATTATCTTAATATTACAATCATGTCGCGTTATTAATGGTAATCTTTAAATCAAACTTTAACAAAAACAAATACTTTCCAATATTATCAATGTACTGAAATAATAATACATATCCTTATCACACAAAATTAAAATTTTATTATATAATATTTTTTTTCGTTTGATTTACAAAAATCAGCGTTATCAAACTGATTTTTATGCACTGTTCAATGTTTTTAAATAAACCTAACCTCATTTTTATTTCAACCATATTCATAAATTACTTAACAAAATGGCTAACGTAAACTAATACCATGATAATAATTTATTGCCAACTGTAGTTAATAAATACAAAAATACGTACTGATGAAGGTAATATCATATAACATATTAAACATTCTTCACTTCCACTGGATCTTTTCTGCTGCTACAATAACAAAAAAAAAAAAAAGAAAAAAGTAAATATCACTTTTCAGGCGAAAATTTCAAAACAAAAATAATCAGATTATTCTTTATTGACAAAAATTACCTTAGGTTTAGGTGTAGAAGGTTTGCGAAATGGATTTACAACTCTCGCTTCGGCAAAAACAGCATCTTGGTCACTGTCATATAGCCTCTCCATTAGTTTTTCTTTATCCCATTTAAAATGATTTAATAATATTCTAGTCGTTGTTGGTGGCAACTGAAAACAAATATAAACGTATAAAACAATTCCAAGAAATAATGAAGTTAAAAAATTAATTTTCAATATTAATTTAATGTGATAATGAGCTAAAATTATAAGAAGATACTTTGTGGAAGTACTTTATCTGCTATAAATAGTAAATGTTCAGAACCTAGTATAAAATAGAGTTTAAGATGAAAGAATAAATTACAATATTTTAAAAAACTAAATAAATAAACAAATATAAGTACATATCAATACATTTTATCAAATAACACTATATGAGAAATATCTTCAATAAAATCATTTAAAAATTATTATTTAATATTTAAAAAACAAAAAAAAATCTACATACTTTTAAAAAACTGAAATATACCTAATAAAAACACTACATATATTAGATTTATCATTAATGTTTATTAATATTTTAAAAATAACTATTTGAAAAAAATACAATTACAAAATTACAAAAAACATAAAACTGGCATAATGTTGGAGTACTTGAAACAATCAACGGCCAGTCAATAACGAAAGAGAAAAAATCCGCTTTATTTCTGACATAAACGGAAAGATCGTTCATAAATCGACGACAATTAGTTTTTGAGCTTTCAAAAAATGGCACGTGGCCGATTAAGAATCATTGAAATAGTATAACACAGAATATATCTCCTTTCGTACAGGCATAAATCCCAAAATTTTAATATACCATTAAGAAAAAAACGTGACCTATCTATCATAAAAACAGCGAAAAAAGATTAGTTACAGTGAGGTAGTCTCGTACGCGGATAATATAGCAATAGTTACGTCACATAAAGATGTTAAAGAGGCAGAAATAAGGATGCAAAAAGATCTAATAACAATAAGTAAATGGGCACACGATAAAAGTCTAAGAATAAATGTGAAAAAGACTAAAGCAATGGTACTACGGAAAAATAGAGACAACTCCGATTTCTATTGTCCAAATATAATAATGCACTCAAATGAATTTGCATACTCGATTAGGGAGGAAGAAATGAATGTGAAACGACTAACTGTCGAAAGTTAGACATAGTAACGCAGTATAAATATTTGGGAGTAATGACAGACCAACAACACTTAAGATGAGACATACATATGGAATACATTGCAACGAAAATAAGAGCAGTTTTACCAGCTTTATATACATTAAAGAAATATGCAACAAATGAAACATTAAAAGGAGTTTATTATGCGCTAGTAGAGTCGAGGATCAGATATGGAATTCAAGTATGGGGAATGGCGAGAAAAGCATACTTGGGGAAAATAAATAAACTGCAAATAAAATGCTTGAAATTAATAGGAAATCATAAAGGAGAAACCGATATTGAAATAATTAAAAAAGAAAACGTAATGAGCATAAGAGGAATGTACTTATTACTGAAGATATGGGAGTGCATATCAGCAGAAAAGAAAATTGAATTGGAGGAAAGAATAAACACAAAATGCGAGTTGAGGGGAAAACTTTCGTACCAACTGCCGTTAGCAAGATCAAAAATCGGAGAGCAAACGGATAAATATATTATAACTCAGATGTTGAATAAAATACCCAAAGAAATAATGGAGAAGGAAAAAATAGGGGAAAGAAAAAGGAAAATAAAGGAATGGCTTCAGGAAGAAGAAAATATAAAAAAAATAAACATAAAATAAAACGACAAGGCGCAACAAAAAAACTGGAAAAAAAAAACTTTGAATATAGAAGATAGAAATAGATTATTAATTATAGATATGTAAAAAGACAGATTAAGACTAGTAAATATTACACGATTATGTATATGTATAAGTTAATTTAAGATGGTAAAGTGTTCGTCGACAAGCGTTTTAGCTTGACGAAAGTTTTGTATGTAAAAAATAATAAATACATATTTTTCAAAAAAAAATCACGGAGATTTTTAATTTTGACCTATATTTTAATTTTTTGAATGAAAACTTAAAGGGCAGTACAATTGTAAAAAATGAAACAGATATAAAGTAACAAAAGCATTAAACACATAACATATAAAAAATAAATCGACGCAGATAAACATTACGATAAAAACAATTCACAATATCTATCGAGTAAATATTTCATGATAAATTCATATGTACATATAGAAATTGTAAATACGACCACAGAAATCCCAATGCAGAATCAAACATAAATGGCGATTATATGTAAGTTTTTCTTTTATTAGAATTACTAGATTATTATCGATAATATTGTTCAAAATACATTATTTATTAACGAAATTATTCAATTATTTGCATTAATCAAAAATATATCTGTACATGAAATCATTATTTATCATTCGGGATACCATAAATGTCCTAATATCTAAAATTATCAATAAAAAACTTTATCTGAAAAAAATAATTACTTATATAACTTGAAATATGATTTTAACTTTTAGTCTGTTGACAATAAAACTTAATTCTATTTTCAATTAAATCGAATGTAAAAATCATAATACGATGCAAAGAGACTATTTGATTTTCCAGAATTTAATAGGTCCTTCTTTTAGATGTATTTTACAATTTGTTAATTTCGTTCCGATAGTTCACTTATGTAATTATGATCCATTTTATACATAATATATAACAGTTTAATATAAACTCCACTTAATACCATATTAATGCAAAAATAAAACATTTTTTTTAATTACCGCCTTCTTCGTAGTAAGTACAAATTTACAGGATTATATTATTGATAAAAATAAATAAATGAATAAGAATTTACAGCTGCTAAATTTTTAAAAATGTATAGAAACTCTCAAAACATGAAATAAGTAATTAATTAAATTCATATTTCTGAGTATGATTCACCTCCATGTTCGAAGAATAACTCTTTAATATCGCCGAAATAAGAACGGGTTTAAATGCAGTTGTTCAGAAATATTCGCAGATATTAAACGCAGCGTATTTTCTTTTTCTGTTTGTCTTCAAAGTTCTTTTTATTTTTTGGATCTTTAAAATTCACAGCTACAATTCAGATTAAATTTTTGTTCAACGTAAAGACTGACTATTTCATAGAACACAAAATTTATCAATTTACGGATCAAACGTAATCAATTTTCCCAAAACCTGTAATTTTTTCATTTATTGCTAACTTTATATCAAATTGACTTGTTTTTAAAATTATTAATGAACTATTTTTTCACGTTTGACTTCAATTCATTTAATACCATTATTCAAAAATTAAGCCCCTAAACTACGGTATAAAGTCTCAAACATAAATTTTTACAAGTAAAATATTTTAATAAAAAGCGATATTACAATACCGCAATACTGAATCGGTAGATAATGTTGTTGTTATTTATGTTGTTTAAGTAAAAGAACGAAACATAAGGAACCCGAAATTTAGAAAAACTAATATATATTTAAAAAACACAATGTGTAAATGTAAATCCCCGCGCAAAAATCAACGTTCTATGAATAACGGGTTATTACTACATAACTTTACACTTATAAAAATAAGAAATTATGTTCGATTCAATACCTGTAATATAGCATTTACTTCCATAATGGAATCTATCATATGTTGGACTATTTGTTCAGTAGATAACACTTCATAGGGATAATCATCAAATTCGTTTTGTTTATCTTTAGTATTTTTATCTAGCACCATTTCAAAATCGACATCATCATCATCGCTAGTCTCATTACCAGAATCAATATCAACTGGTCCTTCATCATCAGAATTCATATCTGTTTTTTAACCGAAATTTAATAGTTAACTAAAGTAAAGATCTAACAACTGGACGACTATTACCATTTTTTGAAATCACGATTGTGAAAATCATCGCTACAGCCAATAAAAATTTAATAGTATTTATCGATACTTTAATGCACTATCGAAAATAAAAAAATTGTTAGAGATATCGATTATAAGTGAATTAGAATTATCAATGTCAGAGGCAATCTGAGTTTAAGTTAGTAAGCTTCTCCGAGAATTTCATACAGTGTTCATTTTACGAAATATCCAAGCATTTTACAAACTGCCTGACTGTGAGTAAGCAATTTTAAATCGGCGTTTTAAAAAGTTTTCAATTAAATTTTAAACGATTATTAAAATTTAAAAAATTTAGTCACACATCGAAGCAAAAAATAATAACTAAAACAAAGCAACGTCATTTATAATGCATAGGTAACTTGTAATCCTGTCACGGGTCAATCACAACACATATGTTAAGACCGGAGTATTCATGCTCACGATTTTATTATACTGTTACAGATTGACATGACTGAATCGCAAAAAAGTCGATTTTTCATTGTTTTAAATATGTTGTGGCAAACTTGTTCGTGTAAGTGTTTATAAAGTTGTAACGGGCAAAATGTTTTAACAGATCATTATTTGACTGTGCAAACAGATGATTCTGATTTTTTTTTGTTTTTGTTAATATTTTAAGATGTTTTGATTTAATTTCAATTTAGAAAATGTTATTAAACAGTTAATTTTAGATAAACAAAAGTAAAATTGTTTAACTTTCAGGCGTTTTTTACTTCTATTTTTTCTAATTTTATTTTCTTTATTTTTTACATCTTTAGATCAAATAATTATTACTATCAAAATTCAGTTTTTCGTTGACGATCACTTAATTTAAGTTTACAATGTTTTTTTTCCGGTAATAAAACGCTTTCAAATTATGAGCACCAATAACAAAATGAGTGTAACAGAGAACGTGCTTTATTATAATATGCTAAAATAAGCTAAGTTACCTTAACAATAACTGTTTTTTTCATTATTTATTTTTTGTTTCTGCTAGACCAAAGTATGTTAGTGTGGTTTGTGTAATTATTTTCAAAATTTGTGTATACTTGAAATTTTCAGAAATTGACAATAAAGTTTTCAAAAAAAAGTATTTTATCATACCGATGATAAAAGATGTACGAAATAAATAGAAATAAAATAACTTTTTTACTTGTGCGTTTACTATAATAAAATAATTAAACAATAATCAAATGATTCGCAACTTAAAAAAATAATCATCTCGTAAAGCGGGTGTTACATTTAAAACCACTCACGCACTAAAAGAATTGTGACAGTATGTGCAGTTACATTTTAACTTCAGCATACCAAATGCGAAGAATAATAAAAAGAACCTTGAACAGATATCGTCATTGATGTGTTTGTTTGTAAAAAATCCATAATGTGCGCTTAATTTATTTGGGGCACTTAACCAATGATAGTACGGCCTAGAAAAAAGTGAAAACTGTTATTTGAAGTTCACAACGAAGTTGATAATCTAAAATTTTAACATTAAAGCAATGGGCTAATGTATAATTATGTTACACAAAATGTACAATTTTACAAAGTTATTGTATCTTTTACGGATGGTTTTTGTTTCCAAAACTAGCATTTATATGTTATAAACAGAAAAAAAAGTATGAATCAATCAATATTACAAAAATGTTACTTTAAATAAACTTTTAGGTACAAAGAACTAATTTTAAAATATTTGAGAAGTAAAGAGAATATTCTATAATCAAAATTTAACTTCACTTCATACAACACATGAGACTGTTTGATGAGTTCCTTTTTTCCTAAATGTATTACATACAATGTATGATTACAAATAAATTGTAAACATACAGTGAGTGACATTAATCTTTGAACAGTGGGGATCGGAATGAAAATACGCAAAAAAATAAAAGAAAAAAAGGTCGATTCTGAATTTTTTAAGGCGAATAACAAAACGGAGAATCTCTTACCCCTGTACAGAAACAAAAATTAAACACAGCGTCGCTTATGAAGAACACAAAAATGGCGAAATCATACATTACATTAATCATTGAACATATTCCAAATCATAGAAAAATTCTTCTGTCTAGTACAGCAAATGGGAATTTAATATTTGGTATGACCACCTTTGACCTCCACAACGGCTTTAAGCCTTCACGACATAGAAAAAACCAACTGCTCTAGGTACTGTACCGGAATCTTTGCCCATTCGTCTTGTAGACGATCTTTCAATTCATGTTTGTTTGAGACTGGCCTCTCTCAAACTTTATGGTCTAAATAATCCCACAGGTGCTCAATTGGGTTACAATCTGAACCCCATACTTTAATGTTGCCACCACCGCATTTTACTGAGGCAGTTAAGTTTTTACTTTCCATTTGCTGCATTAAGTTTATGCCATACTCTGACTTTCCCATCACTGCCAAACAGGTTGAATTTCGATTCATCCGTAAAAAGGGTATCACGCCAAAACATTTCTGGTTCGAACTAGTACTTTTTTGCGAACTCAAGATCCTTTTGTTTGTTCGCTGCATTAATGTAGGGTTTTCTATGAGCCGTTTGCGAAAAGTAGCTCATCCTTTTTACCGCTTGGTGTACAGTTGCGACCAAAATTGTTACACCTAATTGTGATGCGCTTACCTGCGGAGTTTTTGCGATTTGTCGCTTGATCCAGCGTTCATCGGTCTCAGTTAATTTTCTCGGTTGTCTTTTTTGCAGAATTGAATGGATGCAATATTCTTGTTTGAAGTGCTGTAAAACCACATATACGGCGGTTCGCCGAATATTTAGTAACTTTGATATTTTACCTCCCGATAAACCTTCCTCATAGTTTGAAATTACGAGTTTACAGATCACAAGAGGGGTATATTAGTCTTTACACTACATTTTTTCCTACATTAAGCGCACTTTTTTGAATTGTGACAAATCTTCTTTTTTTTTTTTTGTACATAACTAACGTTTTTTGATTTACTTTATTTTGTTACGATAATATAGATTTATTTTAGGTTCACTTATCTTCACATACAGTAGGTAAAAAAAGTATTTGCACACTATTGAAAATGGCAGTATGAATGTAATCAGACACATAAGAGTATAGAAACATGTTACTGTTAAATCACAATGAATGTTGGAGATTAATGTATATTTAAAAAAAATTAGATTAATTTTGTTCTCAATGAAAAATGGCTACATACATAGTCAAAAAAGTTTTGTATGTGCATGGTGTGACTTAGTGAACAGATAATGCAAATGAGAAGGAACTCATTGGGAAAAACGTGCATTGAAGGAAAAAACAATGACATCAAAATATGTTCTTACTGTTCTTAGTCAACTGCAAGCACATAGTTATATGATAGCACCAAAAATAAAAGAAATACTGTTTAAAATGTGTATGTGGATTACTGAGATGTACAAAAGTGAAAAAAAAGCTACCACAGAATTGCGAATAAGACAAAATATAGCATTTCCAAGATGTGATACATTATTAAAAGGTGTCAGGAGACCAAAAAGAGTGAAAACAAGCTACAGAAAGACAGGATCTAGAAGATAACAGCCATAGAAAAATGGAACCTCATTAAGAGATCACAAAATGCTTTAAGGTTAGCCACACAAGTTGCAACAGAGTCAGGTAAGACGATTAATCTACAAACTGTACAAAATATCTTACACATGGCTAATATCCATGGGCAAACTTTTTAAAACAAACCATATAAATCAGAAAGGAATCACATTAAACACCTCCAATTTACAAAGTAGTATGTAAATCATCCAATTCCATTTTGGAAATTTGTGATATTTTTGGACGAGAGTAAATTCAAATGCTTGAATCCAATGGAAAAATATGTGTGGAATACTGAACTTACTCCACAAAATATAAGGCTTGTGAAACTTGGTGGAGGCAGTCATGCGGTATAACGCTGTATGGTTCATAGAGGGGTTGGAAACCTGGCATTTATCAAAGATATTATGACAAATGAGGTATAGATCAACATGTTACACCATGATCTTTAGTCGAGTGTGGCTAAATTACATCTACAGATACCTTCTATTTTTAACAATGCAATGATCCAAAATAAACTGTTATTAACTCATGAATGGCTTTTGTACAATGCCTCACAGAGATTATATACACTATAATCTGTGGATTTGAATATAATTAAAAATTTGTGGCATTTTGTTTGCCTAAATGTTTGTCAACACAAAATTTCAAATGGGTACACCCTCCAGCATGCACTTTAGGCTGTATGGAATGAAATTTTAGCAAAGATCAGAGCCCAGCTAGTAAAATCAGTGTGCAGAAATACATAACATCTTTCTTTACTTGAGATTCCTTCCTTTTCTTGTAGTGTGAAAATACTTTTTTTACCCATTGTATGCATCACAAACGAATATTTTCCATTAGCATCTAATTTATTTTTTCACACGTTTGTAACTTTCAATTTTTGATTTTAAATATATTATCTAAAAGCATCTCAATGTTAAAAATTAAGTTATGTATTTTACTTTCCAATACTATTTCCAAATTGAAGTTTAATTACAGCTGGACTACGTTACACTTTCATTTTTTATACTTAATGCAGATTTTGAGCTCAATTCTGTATTTACTCAAATTGACAATATATTAGATGTAACTTCATAGTATATGAAATAAGTAAAAAATCACATTAAAATGCACACAACAAAGTTTTCAATGCAAAAATATATTTTCATAATTTATAATATACATAAACAGACTAAAGTCATATACAAAATATACATTTATCATTAAAAATAAACAAGATTTACAAACTAAGGACCAATAACGTACTGGATTTTAAGGGTGCACCGGGAAAATTCAGAGGTAAAAGGACGCTTTACAGCACATTGCCAGCTAGAACAGTCCAGCGTCGCGTTGAAGATAAAATATTGATGAACAGGTCAAAAGTGATTTGTTATCTTATGACATAATTAGTATTGCAATTGATGAAAGTACCGATATAAATAGTACTGGTAGGCTTGCAATAATTATTAGATTTGCATCGATAAATAGCTCGAATGTCAATGAAGAACTATACGTTCTTGCTTCAGTGAATGACACGATCAAAGGCACTGATAATTTACAAATTTCGAAAATGGGCAAGTATTTGATTTAAAAAATAAATTGTTTTCCATAACAACTGATGGTGCTCCGAGTATGAGAGGAAAAACTGTTGGATTTATAAAACTAATGGAAAATAAACTTGGCGGCTCACTTTTATAGTTTCATTGTATCATACATGAAGAAAGTTATTTGCAAAGGCGTCTACGCAACAACTTAAGGGTGTAATGGAAAAGGTTGTTAAGATCGTAAACATAATGATAGCGCGATCAGCATTAATACACAGGCACTTTAAAGCTTTTTTGGAGGAAATTGAATCGAAATATGGAGATTTGTTGTTACATTCTGAAATACATGGATGGTTAAGTGGAGGCAAAGTTCTTAATAGATTTGTAGAGTGTTTTGATGATATACAATTATTTCTTCACGAAATCAGTAAAAATGATCTCGAACTCAATGATAAATAATGGTTTTTAAGACTATTTTGTTTTTACAAGACATAATGAACCATTATAATGATTTCAACGTACGACTCCAAGGAAATAATCACACAATTTTGAAAGTGTATGAGGAATGGAAGAGTTTTACTTCAAAATTGATATTATTTGAAACTGAGATAAAAACTAAAAAATTTAATTTCTTTCCCTTGTTAAAAAGGGAACATGAAAAAGAAAATATCGATGAAAGCAATCTAAATATGTTCGAAAGTTGGATTTTCGTCATTAAAAGTGAATATGAAAGTCGGTTTCAAAGTTTTAAGAAGCATGGAAAAATGTTTACATTTATAATACAGCCCGAGGAAATAGAAGAAAATGTTTTAAATTTGCAGTATTTTCAATATCTAAAAATTAACAATTTTAGTTTAGAAATGATTGACTTTAAAAGTTCAACGTTATGAACGGTAAATTTAAGAAATTGCGGAAAGATTTGGAAAAAAAAGAAGATAATCATCTTCTCATGATATCAACATGTTGGACATTACTTCCTACGAAGTTTTCATCTTTGAAAAAAATTGGCTTTGCCATTTCGTCCACATTCGGTTCAACTTATAAATGGGAGTGAATATTTTCACAAATGAAATTTATATTAAGCCAGAACAGGAACAGGTTAACTACCGAAAATGCAGATACTTGTATTCGTCTTAAAACGACTAACTCTATAAACTAGATTTGACTAAATTGATGTCACAAGTTCAACATCAGGGGAGCCATTGATATCGAAGAGAACGTTTTATACGAGTAAATAAAGTTCATTCAACTATGTTTGTAATTATTTTCTTAATAAAATTCGTCTTATTATTTATTAAAAGACTGTTTTAATTCGAAAATATCTCTGACCCAAACGTTTCTTTAATACTCACATTTTAGTTGATTTTGACCCGCGGCCAAAAAAGGTTGCAGACCCCTGGTTTAGCTAATGATGGGTTATGTCCGAAAACGTTACTAAGTAAGAAAATTTATCTTATTCGTTTGTTATAATTGTTTATTATATCTGTTGTTATTAACTTATTATATTTAAATGAAAAATAGTCCTTTCCATAGAATTCATAAAAATTTTAATTTTCTTTTCTTTTGACAAAAATTGAAAAGAAATAAATTTATTTTAAATTTCGGTCCATTTAATTCAAACAGTTATTATTTCGCAGATATTTCGTGGGGGGGACCCGAAAAACCCCCCTCAGATAGAGCTCTGCTATATATTCTTTGTTTCTTTCACAATTTTTTAGGCCCACAATAATCAATTATTTTAAAGTTAAGCACCGACTCAAAAATAATTAAAATTGTGACTTATGTGCATAATTTCAAGTTTATTACTTAAATCACTCCTGAACTGTTTTTGGCACTTCTGAGTAATTTTGTTAAGAGTGCGTGTATTATATTTGTACAAAATCTTCATAAAAATTTAATCATACGGCATATTTTTTACAGAAATAGTTGATACAAATTAATTTTTGAATGACTCAGAAGTTAAGCAATAGAAAAACAAAGAGAATAAAAATTAAAATGACAGTCTACACATACATTTTTCAAAATAAGCTGTAGCTTAAAATTTACTACACTACTAAATGCAAAAATTAATTTGTGCCAACACGAAAAAAAGATCTTTATTTGAATAACAAACACCTTTTAACTTCTAATTGAATTAATAAAAAGCGTCACAAATTGCAAACTCCAACCAGTTTTTAAAAAAATGCTTAGCTGAATTTATTGACTGCAATATCAATAAAGCGCGTTATAAATTTTTATAAATGTTATATAACCAAGTTGATCCTTATTATGAGAAAAAGCTGTTTCAATCCTATGGAATAATTATATTTACAGAAAATGGAATGTAAAAACAAAATTAGAAACAAAATACTAATAACTTATTATAGAAATTTAACTGTTTTTCCCCTTGGAAGTATTTTCAAAAAATATTATTTTTCATTTGCTCTAAAGACAAAACAATAAATACGATAAAATTAATATTATCAGGAAAAATGTAAACCTTTCCAATGATATTGTCTACTTATTGTAAAACTCTATTTGTTTTAAACATTTAATTATTCCACTGAATTTCTTCCAACATGTAAAAAGAAAAAAAAAGTGAATTGGAAAAACATAAAACACTTGAAAAATTATAGAAATAAACTTGGATCCTTATAAAATTATTGAAATTTACCATCTGAAGATCAAAATTAAATAAAACGTAAAAGAATAAAAAAAATTAAATACTATCTGCAAATAATTTATTGTACTTAGAAATCTTTTAGCACATTATTTAGTTAGCATTTATATTTTTTTTACATAGTAGCAAAAAAGTTTATGTTTTACTTCTCCACGATTATTATTAAAACATACTAAGATTACAAAATCATTATAAAAAAAAAATTATCATTTAATTCCATATAATAATCACTATTATCATTATCATATTCCAATTGCTTAACAGTACAGGCTACAGACTACTTTTTACGCGGTAAAAGTAACTGAAGTTGTATCGGCATTTAAATTTTACCTTGAATTAATCGAAAAATGTAACTATTGATCGAAGTGTTTTTATTAACTATTAAGATCGATAATTGTAATTACAATTTCTATAAAAATGTAGTTGTTGAATAAGTTTCATTTTCAACTAATCTGGGAATTGAGCAGTGCACCAGCTTAATTTTGAGTAGTATTCTGTTTTCTTAAGTAACGTTTTCTTGTTCATTTTTGTATGGAAATATGACGTTGTTAAGCATTTAACTAATGTATATGTTATATGAGATAAAAAAAATTGCAATATGAGTTTAATGGATGGTTATACGGTGGTATCAAAACTCGGTAGTGGAAGTTATTCTACTGTTTACAAAGCGCATAAAAAAGTAATCGTTAATTTTGTGTATATTTAATTTTTTTAAATACAATTTTGTATTTTTTGCTTATTGAAACTGAAAAAGTAAATTATATTCATTGTTTCAGAACGATAAAACATCCGTATTAGCCATAAAAGTAGTAGAAAAGGCTAAATTGTCTGCTTCCGGAAAGAATAATATTATTACCGAAATATCAATTATGAAACAATTCAAACATCGCAATATAATTAAAATGGAAGATTTTTCTTGGGATGATAAGTATGTACATCAAATTAGTTAGTAATTTAGAAACGTGTGTATGTTGGTATTTTTAGTGAAGTTTTCAGAATAAAAAAAACTGATATCCTATTTTTTCTTTTTTTAGTACGGCTGAATAAAATTTCAATGTTTCTTTTGTATTGAATCTGCCACAGTTTTTATGAACTATCGTATTATTTTCAAGTAGCATTAATTATTTAAGTGGTACAATGCTATGTATAGACATTTTAAATCAGATAGGTAACACAATTTGGGGCGTTTTAGTTATTGTTGTACACAAAAAAATGATTATGTTGATGTAAAGAAAAATTTTAAATATTAAAATTCTTCGCGTCCTATAGAACCTTAATGATTATTTTTGCCTTATTAGCTTTCTAAATTCAACATATAATGATTTGTTACAAACAATAAATTATAAATTGTGTAAAAGTAGACTTGATCGAAAATATAAATAAAATGATCGTTTGAATGAAGAAAATAACATGGAGAAGAAATAAGAAAAAAGAAAAAAACATGAAAAAGCAGTATGAAGGTGACTAATAACTACAAGTTAGAATAGCGGTTTGAGAAGGAGGAAGTCGGGACATGGTAAAAGTTAAGATGTTAAAATCCGAAGTACTGTTGCTCTAGCTGGTGAATTTATTTTTATTATATTTTGTACTCACTCGTTAAAAATCTGCACCAAATCAGTTATTAACCGTTTTTTTACTTTTATAATTTGAATATTTACACGTTCCAAATTTCACATTTACAGAATGAATACATACGAAGTCATGCAAGTTTAATATTTGGAAAACTATAGTCTTCTGAAAGGTATATAATTCTGGATACTGAAAAGCTGTCAGGAATAGAACATTCAGTATATTTTTATAAACTTTGTAATTATTTTGAAATAATTACTTAGGAATATATACATTGCACTGGAATATTGTAATGGAGGAGATTTGTCACGATTCCTTAAAACTAAAAGAAAATTACCGGAAAGTACTTGTCAGGAATTCTTACAACAACTAGCCGTTGGTTTACGATTCTTAAGGTCCCATAATATATGCCACTTAGATTTAAAACCGCAAAATTTACTATTAATGAAACCAAATTTGGATCTAAAGATCAGCGGTAAGTTGTTAATTAATTTTTTTTTTTAAATTTTTTTTTGGATGTATGAAAATCAGTGTGCTTTGTTGATTATAAATTTTAACTTTTTTTCTAATTATAGTAAATTTTTAAATAATTTGTTTATAAATATATATTTTTATATATCCTTTCTAATAATTGATACTGAAAAAATTACTCTCTTTGTAACCGTTAATTGTACTATCATGAGTTCTTCTTTCGATTTATATCAGTTATGTTAGTAAATGAGTTATTCTACAAGAACATTCGCAGTTTGAAATTTAGGAGTGTTCAATATTTTTCCGGTCATTCGGCCTATAATTATGACTTATTTTCAAGATTAGATATTACCATTTCACTGAAGAGTTTAGTTGATAATTTATATTTCTTTGTGGAACAGGTATAACTTAAATCATAGTTTGAAATTGTGTATAATGACTTACAATGCAGGGTAATTTTGCAAAGAACTGGTATATTTACAGGAGTAATTCTGTGAATGAAATGCGGTAAACTAAACCGCTATATAACATATTCTATCAAATAGTTTTTGAGCTGTGATTTTTAATTAATTTTAAAAAATTTCCTTTTTTAAATTTAAATGAAATAAGACAGCTATTATTGGCAAATAAGATTTATTCAAGTTCAATTTAAAGCGAATTCTATGAAGAACTATTGAGTTTTGCAGTGTACGAAAATATCAAATTCTAGGTGCTGTGTCAAAGTTTCACAATAATTTAAAAACATCTATAACTTTACTGTTGCGAAAAAGGTAATAATATATTATCGGGAAATATATTTAAAAAAAATGTTCATTTTCTGATCTTTTTAAAACAGTATGGGTGCTTATTAAACTCTAAATAAAAATATTATTAAAGAAAAAGTAGAGTACAAGATTTTCTATCTTTTTAAATATCGCATGAAATAAAACTACTAGGCTAAAATTTATTTGTTGCCACACCTAAAAGAAAAATTGTAAAATAAGTGTACAACGTTACCAATTTAAAAAAAGAACGTTACACTATGTTAAATGATAGTTTTAAAAATTGTTTATTTTGTTATAACAAAACGAAAAATTATTACGGAAAAAAAATGCTAATCAAAACTAAACAGTAAAATATCCGGATTGCGAGACACGAAACTGAAAAAGCTGAATCCGTGAATTTAAATTCCGCGGCTTTTACATCTATACCTATAGAAGGAATTTAAACGAAATACAGTTAATCGAAATAATATCCGACGAAAGAATGTTAACTTAAGGGAACAATCGAAAAAAACGAAGTTAACGATGCTACGAGGGGCGTTAGATAAGTAAATTGTATGGTTTCATAAATCGAGAAGAAATGGTTCAAAAAATTTGAAAAAATGTATTTACAATCTCTAGACTTACACTTTATTTCGACATAAAAACCATCAATATCCAAGCATTTGTTCAATCGCTTTACCAACTTTGAAATTCCAGTAGCATATAAGTCAGCGTCCAAATTTGCTAGCCATTCTTCTGTTATAGCGATAAGTTCATCGTCAGTTTCGAATCTTTTGCCACCAAGAAATCCTTTCATGGATGCGTTATTATTTCCCATTTGATTTTTTTTAACAGTTCTTGAGTCAATTTTGCGGAATGTGGACGGGCATTATCGTGCAACAGTATTGGTTTTTGCGTCAAAAGTCCGAGTCTTTTGTTTTTTATTGTGGTCCTTAATTATTTAACGTTTTGCAGTACGACTCTACGTTTATTGTGGTACCTTTTGGCATCTATTCAATGAGGATAATACCCTTATAATCCCAAAACACAGTAGTTATAATCTTCCCCGTGGACTGCACAGTTTTAAATTTTGTAGTTTGCCTGCGCGCTGCATTTCGGTTATGCTCGTTCATTCCCTTTCAAATTGTTTTATGCACTTCTAAACCGCCTCGCAGGAGAGTGCTTGGCTGCCATATACTCTCTGAAGTTCGTGGTGTATGAATTTGATAGATTTATCGCACGCGCGAAGGTATCGGATAACTGCGTGCAACTCTACTTTACCGGACGACAAGGTGGGGTGGATTTCCATGATAACCGGCAAACAACACAACATCAACTACTCCGATTAGGGTGAAATTTTTACTGAAGACTCGTTATAGTGTAGTCATATACCGTGCGCAGTTTCGTCGAACCAGTTTTAGCAGATAGGAAAATATGAAACCATACAATTTACTTATCTAACGCCCCTCGCATATAGATGTTCACAAATGAAAATAAAATAAAAATACATTCCTAAATTGTTAACCAATAGTGCTGTAATTATGATTATGGTAAAACATTTTCGCTAGCCACTGTTGATCTTATACATTTTTTTTAGAATTTTCATAGCGAACACTAAAAACATCTAACGTTCCAGAATGTCGCATCTGTTTGTTTGCGCCTTTATTGCAGGTATGCTCGACTTAAACATAATTATGTGGTCAGATATTAAATTAGTTACAGCGATTTAATTAAGATAATACTTAAATAATCATTAATTTTTTTTTTAACATTAAATAGAATATCATTGCCACTTGGTGGTCGTTATAAACATTTTTTACTGGAACGTTTTAAATATGTTATATGTTGAAGGAAAAAAGGAAAAATGCACTCTATAATAGAAATTTGTTAGTTTAATGTCTTATTTCGTAACTTTTGTTTATTTTTGTTACTAAAATGAGAAAATATCGTTGGACTTCAGAAATGTTACTATAAAGAAAAATAAGCGAAACTCACATCTTTGATACTATATCAAACAACTAATTGAAAAGAGTGAAGGACAGCTTCTTTTCACTTGTTCACCTTTATTTTTTAGATTTTTTTAGTATCCATTTATTTTAAACGACATAGTAGACCTGAAAATAATTTGAATCTGGAATCCGAGATTTCATGTTTAGTAGATGAGAAATTTAACATATATTTTTCTTGCTAATAATATTTGTTTGTTCATCAGTATAACCATTGTTTATGAGAAGGAAGAGTTATGTAGCAAATATAAGAAGTTAATTCTTAATTTTATATTTGATATAATATAATATTCGGTGATGTAACTATAGATTTTGGGTTTGCAACGTTTCTTAATGATTCAACGCAACAAGATTCGATACGTGGCTCTCCTTTATATATGGCACCAGAAATTTTGTTGGGTTTAAAATATAACGCTACGGCTGATTTGTGGTCTGTGGGAATTATAGCTTACGAATGTTTGTTTGGTAAACCACCCTATTTTCCTTGTACACTAGAAATTATATTAAAAAATGCAGAAGATAAAATCCCGATAAATGTAAGTAATGAATATAATTTTTTTTAAACGATATATTTAAAGGGTATTTTTTCGATATTATACGATAATAGTTCACGGTTAAAGATGTAAATCTACGATTAGTTATTTCACATTGATTAATTGGCTTATGAGAAGTAAAAGTTAACAGTTCGAACAAGCTATTACTTACGGGTTTGTCCGCATTTGCGATGCTGATCATGTGTTCTTTGAGTTTCATCTCTTTTTGCTGAACGTTCTGCTTTTTATTCTAGTTTGTTGCGACTTGGTCTTCCTATTCTGTATTGCGCCTCTTATATCTTGTCTTTTCCTTTCCGACACATCATTCCAATTATTTATTCTTTCCTAGTAACAATATCTGACTGTATCAAGATATAATTGACTCTTTCGTTTTTCAATTGTTTCCGAGTAAAGGTCTTGACCCCCCCCCCCCCCCCCCAAAAAAAAACAACGATAAAAAAAATCGTTAAATTAACAGGAAGATGAATAAATAAAATCTTTAACAGATAAAGTTTTTTTTTTTAAATTAAAATAATATACAGTTTTATATCTGTGTACAGTTAAAGAAGAATTATTTTCATTAACTGAAAATTTATTTTTTTTTTGAAAAATGCATCGGTGTTATATAAATAAATCTCATACTTATTCTTTTAGATCCCAAAGACCGTTAACCTGTCTAAGGAATGCCGAAATTTCCTAACTGGTTTACTACAGCATTCTGTTGAAAAAAGAATGACGTACGAAGAATTTTTTTCTCATCCATTTTTAAATTTAGAATACTCTCCATCGAATGAATCGTACGAAAAAGCTGTGAATTACGCTACAATGGCTGTTAAATTTGATCGAAGTAATAATTATAATGAAGCGTACGTTCATTACAATAAAGCTTTGTTGTATTTGTTACCTTTAGCAAGCAGTAAGTATATTACATTATTAATTTATTTAATTTTTACAAGTATTTAATGTAATAAATTATAAATTAAATATATGTTACATTTAGAAAACAATAATTTAAAATAATTGATGTTAAATGTTAGTATTAACTACTGAATAATTACTGTTTTGTTTTATTTATAATTTAATCAACTCGAATTAATGTGAATTACGAGTATGTAAGAAAATGAAATCAAAAATAAGAAACGAAGAATATACTTTACTAAAACGGTTTGACTTAGAACACATCTTTCCACATATGAAAATATATACTGAGTATTCGCGAATATTATATAGGACGGTCTAATGGGAAATTTTATGCTGAGTAAAAACAATTTTTATAAACGTGGAGTTACATAGTGTTTAGTATAGAGCTAAAGCCAAAATCGTAAAAAAAACATCTTGCGGCATTCTTTTTTTTTTTTTTTTTTTTTTTGAATATTCTGATAATTATTAATTACATTAAGAAAATTGTAAACGAGTGTTATTAATATTAAATACTTTGCCGGTTGAGTATTGAATCAATTGGGATTATGATTTAGTTGTTAATTCGAGAAAAAATAAATAAAAACCTAGTGGATTTAGTCAATGCATTTATTTATTGAAAACGATTTCATACATGTTTGTATTTGTAATAAATGTTATTAACAACTTAAATGTTAAAATACAACATTTTTATGAACAATAAAAGAAACCTTCTAATAAAATATAGTAGCAGTGTGAAATTAATGACGTATTATGTCTAATTGGGAAACGAAACGTGCATTCCATTCTAGCATTTCTGTTCTCAAAATTGTATGTATACATTGTAACGTGATCGTTTATTTGTTACGCCCACAGGGATGCCAACCACGAGGTTTTAGTCTCGTGGATTTTACTTATTTAAAGGTTTATTTTTATTTTTATCGATTATAGTGATTATTATTATGATATTAAATTATTCAATTGAAATTTAAAACAATGTATTATATAAAACTTGACATCTATCTTTCGGTACCGGTCGACCGCTGAAAAACATTACGGATACGACAACAAAATATATACAAATACTAAAATCAAAATCAAAATTCTATAATTCACTGTTGCCGGTGGTGATCCGTGATCCGTGAATTGGCGGCTTATTCATCGGTTGGTGCGTAGAGGCTGGTGTAGCTATTAATCGGGCCTTTATATTGGGGTTCCGCGATTCGTTAAATCTTATCGGATTACTAATGCGACCGAATACTAGATCGCGGCACACCTTTTGCAACTTTTCCGGAAAGACCACGATTACTTTGCCGAAACTGATGGTTAATTCTCGATTCTTGAAGAGAAGACCTTTTAACTTGACCAGAGGTAAAACGCAACTGCCTTAACTCTCAAAAAATCTTTCTTTCGTTGTTTTCAATTTCTCCCGTCTTTCCGCCCGCGACCGCTGGAGCTAATCGAAACAGGTAGATCCTTTTTTCCTTGATGACCGGTGATTGGCTACCCAACCGACAACAGTTCCAGGCACGCGCGCATTCGCCCTCGCACCATTTGTTCTAAATTATTTTAATTTTATTTGTATATTATTTTTTTATTTTCATTTTATTTGACCATGTAGTGGACACATTATAACATAAAAAAAAAAAAAAGCATTGTAGTATTCTACGTTAAATTAGTTTCTACATGATAATTCCGATAGTGCAATACTGAACTAACACTATTTAATATTATAGTGGTTCTCAAACTTTTTAAATCTAGAATGCTTTGGGAAAATTTTTCATTTTGTGAAGCTTTGAATTTATTTTTAATTTTTACCGACTTCGTGACGCATAACGTTTCTCTTTTTTACCATTTAATACCTTTTATAAACAGATCTTCCGAGTAAATACATTGATTTCTAATATTGCTTAGTATTCTATAAATAAAAATTATTTGACGTTGTAGCAGGCGTTAGTTGCATTCAAAAATAAATTATCGAAAGCGAAACATCTAAAAAAAATTCAAATAAGTCTACAAAATATAGATTGCAACATAATACAGCTATCGAGAAACCATTATAGTTGGTCGTATAATATAACAATACACAGGCTGCGCAAATGTTATAAGCTATTATTACGGTATTAATAGACTCTACAGGCGCAACTGTTAATTAAAACCTATATAGTAAATGATGTTAATCGTTATTTTTAAAAATGGATTAGTATTTAATTTAATTCATTTATTTTAAGGCTCTATTGTAATATTTATTTTATCGAGTGAGTTGCGCCTCGCTATCTATTCGATTATCTGCAATGGTCGTTTTAGTCGCCTATTCAAATGACCAATAAGAGCCCGGTAATATTAACCTTTTCAAATTTTTTAATCGGAACGCCCTTGCTTTCCGAGGCACTAGATTCGACTCCTGCCGCACCTCTGAAACAATAAATTTGATGGCATTATGGAGAAACTAAAGAGCAGTTTCAATGCCGTTTTGGAAAAACTTGGAACCGAATTACTTCAACGATATATAAGTTCAAAATAAATGGTTTATCCAGCAAACTAATTGAAAGGCGACGATGCAGTTTTTAATTACGACCTGGGAGTGCAACACGGGCACGGTTACCGATGTATGTCTTGTCCCAAAAGGTGATGTCTATGCCGAAGACGTTAGATTTTTGTTACTGGATTATAAGTAAAAGTTCATTCAGGGAGAGCATGTTAATAAATGATTTTCAGTCGCTATTCGATGTATTAGTTTAAGGTTTGATTGCAAAATTTATTTTATCGAGCTAGTTGCGCTTTGCTAACCATTCGTTTATCTGTGGCAGTCGTTATGTGATTGTCATCGCGGTATAAAGTTAAATTTGGCTATTGTTGTTCGAATTCGTGTAATAATTATGAACTATTTTTCGCTTTTCGAATCCTTTCGTTAATTTCTTTGTAACAATTTTCCTGTGGGTTGTTTCCTTATTTCGCAGATATTTTCCTTCTTATTTATTTTCATTGTTTTTAATTCTATTTTAATTTTCAGTAGAATAGAGCCACCTGTTTTCGATAATTCAAAATTGAATGCATCTAAAATGTGTATTTCGGTTCTCTGGAATTCATCGGATTATTTCGCTAACAAATACAATGATCATGAAAGCTAAAGTTTATTTTTCTGAAGTGAACTAAATACATAAGGGACACGGTACTCTAACGTGTAGAACACGTTTTTTGAATGTTACTAAAAGAATTCCGAAGTGCATGAAAATTCTTTCTTAGAATTTTCACGTGCTTACTCCAACGATGTTGTGTAGACTTCAAATACTGATTATGAAAGAACGGTGCTTATACAAAGTTTAGATTCATCCTATCTTGGCATTAAAGTTATGAAAACTAAATAATGACAAGGTGTAATTCCCTATTTGTTGTTTTCGACTGACAACGCGAAAGTTAAATATATATAAAGGTTTATTTTAAAGCAATTGGTTTTCAGTATTTTTCAAAGAACTCTTTCCGCAGAACACAGCTTGTGGAGCTCGGCTCTAAAACGTCAGACTAACCCTAAATTATTTAGAATATCACAGTATTTTGTATCTACACGCATATTAATTAGGAATAGCATACTGCAAGGGGAGAATACTTGCGCCGTTTTTCAACGTGTTCCGGGAAGATAAACTTTTCAGTTTACATACCAAGATATAAGAGAATGAAGAACAGTTATTCGATTCGATGCCTGTCATACTGATGCACAAACGAGCGACAGACCAATGCAACCGGATGGAGTCTTAGTACTCGGAGAATTTCCATCCATTAAGTGCTTCAAACAGCCTTATTTATGCAACATTACAAAAAACCCGGTAATATCCTTTCCATTACACTCTAGTTCTCATTCTACTAAGTTTTTAATTTACTACCGTATTATTATTTTTTATCGAGGAGTTGCTTACTTTTTATTATTTACATACTGCGGCATTAAGAAAGGGAACTATTTAATTTCATTTACCAGCTGTTAATTAATTTATATAAGTTTAAACATATCCAACTATCTTTGTATTGATTTTGTTTCCTTTTTTTTTCTTTTTTATTATTGCCAGTTACATTATAATCTCAGAAAGTTCGTCATTCAATCGGCGCAGAATTTAATACTGGGTATCGTCTATTTAATTTTTTTTCTTTTTTAAATACAGTTAGCGGTTTCTGCAATATTCCAAGAAAAAAATACGTTTTTTATTTAGGTTTTTCTAGCTTTGCACTGAATCATTTTTACGCTATATTTATAAAGAACCCTTTCGCTCAACATAAATTTTCCTCTTATACCCTCCAATTTGGGACTTATATCCGCGGATACTCTATCTGATTGAGCTAAATTATTCCAATTTTAAAAAATAACTTTAAGTTGGCCAAAAAAAAAAAATACAATATCATTGAAATGGCTTTTTATGAATTTTTTGGGAAGTACCATATAAAAACAAGTATTCAGAATTATCAAAAAAAGATGTTTCATATGTTCCATGCAGTTTTTTTATATTATTTAAAACAAATACGTGAACATGGACTGATTTAAACATGTTACTTTTTTAGGTGAAACGGATAAAGAAAAGAAAAAGGTGTTATACGAAAGAATTCGGGAGTATGCTAGTCGATCAAGAAGATTGCAGAATTTAATTATTGCTTGCCCGTCTGAACAAACTTCTGCAATTGATTCCATACTTTCTGAAGAAAAGCAATTACGTAAGTTTTTCTTGCAGAAAAATAGTTCCATATATTAAGATAGTAATCATTAAATAAATTAATTTGCCTTTGTTAGTAATATGTTAACAGCCATCAGTGTAACTGATATAATGTAATAGTTTTGTGCTCGTACATACTGTACGAATCGCTGCAAACTTGGAATTTATTATTAAAACTTTTTTTATCTGGATATTTCTATAAACTTATAAAAATTGATACTTAAACATAAATACGTAATGGTTATTTTAACCTTATAATACGATGCCACTTAAAATGAATATTTTTACTGTTGCAGATCATTGGATTTATTTATAATCTTTATAAAAAACTAAAGAATAACATTGTTTTAAATTAAAGTGTAGTTCATTTATGTACCAATAAACATAAATAAATAAACTTGAAAATTTTAAGTATATTAATTCACAAAGTAAAGTTAATCAACTTGCTTCGAAGTCAAATATTTCATATTGATAAAATTTAATTTTTAACACAAAAGCTACAACAGCGCAGCACATACTAAATACAAATACACAGGCAGATTCAACCAAAATTTATCTATTTCGCATCACTCGATAAATTTTTTAATAAATGCATCAAATGCCATTTTAAAAATGATTAGATTTTAAATATCTCTCGTTTACGCTGTACTTCAGTGTTTATAGTTTTAAGATATTTGAATTCAAATTTTAAAAAAAACGCTAGAAAGGTAAAGCCAATGAGAGATCTTATAAATTTGATGCTCCTTAAAATGAGATATTAACTAAATTTGTAGATTTTTTTGTTTTTAAGGTATTCTTAGAAACTAAAAAAAAAAAGGAACACTCTGTTAATTAAAATTGTTAAGCTCTCCTTAAAAATATTTTTAGGTTTTTATGATTTTCAGTAGCGTAAATATACAGGAACTGGGGCACCTCAAAGCCTTCTCACGTCACTCCAGCCCCAAGGACACCCTCCAGTCGTGGAACGGTGGACTCCAGTCCGAGACCTTTGGCGTTCGTTTTCCGACAGCGTCACGTCCCCTACTTCGACTACCACCCGTTGTCTGCCGAGTGGGTGACCACGACCCTGCAACCCTGCTTCATGAGGTCAGCGCATGATCGCCATAATTAATTACCATCACGAGCTCGTTTGCTGCGTTTTCGCTGTAATTGGCTTATTGCAAAGTGAAACGTATCTATACGACGAATATAAGTGCCGATAGAGAGGCGATAGTATGTAAACATAGCCAGCTATTACTGAACAATATACGCTGTCTGCTTGTGGGACCTTGCGGGTGTGGTAAGACAAATTCTACATTTACCTTGTTAACGAATCTAAATGAATTGTGCTTCAAGAATGTCTATGTGTACAGCAGGTCGCTCTATTAACCAACGTATGCTTTATTGCGTCAGCTTTTCAAACCGTTGCCGTACATTGGTTATTATATGTTCAGCGAGGAGGCTGATGTACCTGCATTAGATAATATTAAGCCAGACTCTGTGCTCGCCTTTGACGATATGGCTCTGGATGGAGATCAGTCGATAATTAAACACTACTTTTCGATGAGTAGACATAAAAGTATTGATTCCTTCTATCTCTGGCAGACTTACGTAAAAATTCCGAAGCATTTATTCTGAGATAACACAAAGGTTATTAGACTTTTTGTACAATACAACATCAATATGAATCACATGTATTGGAGCATGTAAACGGTGCATGCTTGTTGAAGACCTTTCATGATATGTGTCGTCTATGCTGGAAGGATCAGTATGAGTCCTTGGTGCTGGATAAGGAAAAACCTATAAATAGCGATAGGTTCAGGTGCATGTTTGGTGAGTTTATAGCTCCGGAATAAGCGTGATAGAGGTATTAACTGCAAAATATGACTCAAGGCCGAGCTGGACAGATTATGCAAGGATATATCCAACAAATATCAACAGTTTTCCAAAAGTAAAGGTCGAGCCTGATGTGGACATCGCCCAGCTCCCTGAGTCCTCTAGCACTGTGAAGTGGGAGTTAGCTCTATTTGACTCGTCTTCGGATCCTTCTTATGGAGTAAAGATCGTTAAAAAAACTGGCGTTATGGTGCTCGGAAATAAGCCTTTCCGCTTTAGCGAAGATGGTGCTGAAATATATGTGGCGCAGGATCGTGATGTGTCATCGTTTCAGCTTACGACGGGCTTGTACCATTTATTGACTCGGCCAGATGTTGATGATAAACTGTACACGTCCAAAGACTTGGCAGTATATAAACAACTGCTGGAACTAATGATGCTACATTTACGAAATGATAAAAGTCTGAAAGGAACCAATACCGAAAAGTACCGCAAAGTAATTAGACTGCTATTTCAACCTAAATCTGTTAGCGCGAGTCTAGTGGATGATGAGGGTACAATTTAAGCTAAGTTACATTAATAGTGCTGCGATTAGAGTATTGGGATGACGTTAACGAATTGGTACAGCGCTTACAATTGTTACCTGCCAGCAGGAACAGCGGCGATACTGGTGTAGATAACAAAATATCATCGATGGAGGAAGAATTAATTGAGAGCGGTTACATCTATCCGCCTTATTAGTATGCCTAGCGTTCGAAAAGTATCGTCTGTGGCTGGCTTCCAGCGTGATATAGCGAATGAATTACATAGACCGAGAGGAAACAGATATTGTACATAATGTGTGTGTGTGTGCTCGGGCTGAATGATCTCTGGCAGGCCGATTTCATCGATATGAGGTAATTCACGCACGTTAATCGAGGCTATAACTTTATTCCGGCTGTAATAAACGCTTTCAATAAATATGCTTGGACGGTCCCTGTAAAGAATACCCTAATCTCCACAGCTCTGCAACACTTACACGCTGATTGTGGTACCAAATTGTATAACCCTCAAGTGTGAGCTGTTCTCAATCGTACAGTATTTTTGGTAACTTACAAATTTAATAAAAAATTTATGCGTTATATAAAATACTTCCACATCTAATGCATTTAAATAATATTTAAAAGGGTGAGATGGGATAATGCCCTTAAAATATTAGAGAAAAAAGTTAAAAAGAAAAATGTTTTATTTTTAATTTGATTTTTTTTTTTTTGTTTTTGTTTTGAATTTTTGATACAATTTTAAATTCATCATAGCTGCATGGTTTAATGTTGAAATTTTTAAAATTTATATTTACTTGATGATTACAAGTTCTATATTTAAATCAGTTTTAATAAAATTTATATTTATAATTCTGAAAAACTTCAATGACAAATAAAAAATAGAAATACTGAATCATTAAACTAATTTGTTTATAGATTTGTGTTTTTCTAATAATATTAATATTAATAGAGAAAGAAAACGATAAATTAATACTGGAGTATTCTTTCAAATTTTCAAAGATCACATTTTATGTGTAAATGTAAAAAAGTTAAAAATGATTTGATCGTAAGTCTTCTATTGATTTAGTCTTCATTAAATTTTTTCATAAAATATTTTGTATCATGATTTGGTCTAATTTTTTTATTGACTAATGTAAAACCACTTTGAAGTTTTATTTATTTCTTTTTTAGTTATCAGTGATTTTGATAAAATTCTGAATATTTAGATTTTTGGATTAGTTGCTAATTTTTATGTAAATAAAGCGCTAAATTGTTGCAAAGTAATTTCTTTTAAAAAGGCTTCTCTCCATCTTTCAAAATTTGTTATAATGCGTATGTATAATAAGTGCGATGCTAATTAATTAATTTAAGAAGAACAAGTAATCATAAATTTTCGGCGTCTTATTGTTTATTTATTTTCTACATTACATTTCGACGAAGACACTGTGTACATTGTTAGCTTTTTAAATGTTTTTGTAACAGTAATCTGAAAATTACAGTATAAACTTTTATTTTACAAAAGAAATATTGTACACTATGTAGTTTTAAATATTAAGCAGAAGAAATTTTTCGAGTATGGTAGTCATTTTTTTTTTAAACGGGCACTTATAGTATAATTTCATTTCTAGTGGCTCTTTGTTCCTCATCCTCCGCGTTAAAGACTGCTATAGAAATCGGAATAGCTGCTGAAATGTATTTTAATGAAGGTCAATATCAGTTTGCCTTCGAAAAATTTCAGTCATGTTTAAGCATTTTGCTACCAACCTTAACGCTGGAAACGCCGTGTTTACGTAAAGATATTCTAAAAAAACTCGTAAGTAATTAATTAAATTATTAATTATTAGTTTTTAATATGATTTTAGTATGTGCATTTGAGCATAGACAATCAAGGAAAAATAAAACGAAAAGCTACCGAACATCGAAAAAAAAAAAATGAAGAAGAAAGAAACCGAAAAGAAAAAGACCAACGACAAAAAAAATATACAAACAAAACAAAAAAAAACACCGCGGCGGAACAATCGCCGAAAAATAATAATTCAGAACTCTATCGCATTCGATTTAGTTGGGCCGGCCTTATTTCGTATCAACATTCGATATAGTACGATGTTTGGGCACATGCTGCAGTCCCGCGCACATGTGGATACCACTGATCCATACACAAAGACACTGACCACTGACCGGTCCCAATAATCGGCGACGTCGGAAATCGAAACACGAAACAGTACTAAAAACCGAACTGCTAATTTATTAGAACGTTGTCAAAATATCGCACTACAAATCTGATACGTGTATATATATATATATATATATATATATATATATATATATATATATATATATATATATATATATATTAAATACAGCGTAATTCTTAGGCTACCCCCTTTTATAAAAAATGTTCCAATTTTATGTAACGAAAAAGGTCCCAATTTTATGTAACGTTTGTTATATTTTATGGGATTTTTGTGATTGTTATTTTAAAAATGTCACAATTTTATGTAATGAAAGTTAAATGTTAGGATAGGATTTTTGTGATTATGTTATTTTTTTGGGTTGATGCTAGTAAGAATTACGTTGTAAATTTTGATCATTTTATACAAAGTATAGAAGAGAAAGAGACAGAAATGTAAGCACGAGGGGTCAAGGGGCACAGCTCCTTGCGAGGCCAAATATATATAAGATCTGTTTAGTAAGTAACGCCTCCTCGCTCGTAGCGCGCATATATTTAATTATTCAAAGAAAAAAAGGTAATCATTGGAGAGAGAATTTTATTGCGATTTTAATGACATAGTAAACTTCGACATGATCATCGTTTAATGCGATGCAACAAATTCAGTGACCAACTAGTTTTTAGATGCCGGTTTGAAGAAGTCGACCAATTGTAAATGTAGCCATGATGACACAGCGGTCTATAATTCCTCGTCCGAGAAATAGCGAGTTCCTTTCAAATGTTTTTTGAGGTGACGGAATAGGTAATAATCACTGGGCACTAAATTGGATCTGTATGGAGGGTGCAGGAGAACGTTGAAGCTGAGAGACGAAATCACCTTTGCTGTGCGCGTGTTTGCGTTATCAACTTTGGAACCCATTTGTCGCATATTCTGCAGTACCCTAATTTTTTTACGAATTTGTTTACTTTCCCAAGAGCTAGTCTTGTCTCCACAGCTAATTCCCTTTGTGGATATCCCGATTTTACCTGATCTGCTCGTCAATCATGTTCTTTACTTCATCTGACCTGCGCAAGGTTGGACGACCTAAACGCGAATGGTTTTATAGTACCAGCACGAGCCAGGCGAGCCCAGTGTATCGCAACTTGCTCACATCAAGTGTATCGGGGCACCAAACATCGTTGGGGATCGTCAAAAGATCATGATAGGCGGCACATTTTCTCAAGTTATAAATTCATTAATTGCTTTTTGCTTGCACTGTTGTTCGGAAGTGCTTTGCACGTTTTCACTCATCGCAAAAAATCCGATCACTCCTACCGCGAAACAAAGTATACCACTGTAGTATGGTGACAAGATTTCTGGTAAAATATTCGGGTTGCAATTTCTACACTGAGTCTTGAACTTTTAAAACCTTTCAAGAAGTGAACGACCGAAACGAGTTCTCTACAAATCTCATATTCTTACATTAGTTGTCTCTTGAAAATATATTTGTCTACTATTATACGGTATTCTATACGAAATCTTTCAAGGACTGTTTTTTTTTTGTTTTTTTTTGTTTTTTCGTCTATTATTTCCCTGGAAAGTTTTCGGACCCTTTATCGTAAATTTTGTTAGATTTAGACAGTTTCTGCCATTTGTTTTGTCTGACCAAATGGATTTTCTTTTTAATGTGTTTCGTTAAGTGTTTTCTTACTTTTTCTTCAAATTGTTCATGTTAGCCTTTTAAAAGTTGATACAGCATGAAGGTAGTTCTGCTAAAGGCTTTATAGGTTGCCCGGTAAATTGTAATTTAATTTAGTATTTTTAGTATATGAAAAATATTTTAATTATGCATAAAACGTAGAATTTCTGAAATAACATTTAAATGGTTCCGTACTAGGGAAATTTTCGATGATAAATTTTTCGACCATATGTAGATCGTAGCAAAGTTTCAAGCGAGGTTTCTCCGCAACGGATATTAAGATTTACAAGAAGATTCTGACGCGGTTAATCATATAGTATTGTTAGAGAAATTATATAAACGTCGATTTCATAACTATATTTATTAATTAATTCGGTCCTTTTTTTAGTAAGTAGATCATATGTGTTACAAAAGATAATAATATATAAAGTCATTATGTTATTCAATATTAACGGTATGTCCCAAAGCTTAGACCACCTTTATTTTTAAAGTTTACACGTGTCTGACAAAATTTTTTGATACGCCGACGGTACTGCTCTTATAGTAATTTTTCAATATCGGATCAGCTTACAAAAATGAATACAATCAGAGTTGTTAAAAAGCAATCAAAACATTAAATGAAAATTACCTATAAATTTAAATAAGACTAAATTTCCAATACCTAAAACACATTAGAATAATTTCAAAATTTTCTAAGATAAAAATATATTCTCACAAAGAACTTACGATACTAAATATTTTGAAATTTACACGACATTCTGTTTATATATCTACTAAATTACGCCGATTAAATTATAATACTTTATTACTTAAATAAATTTTTCAACAACGTAACTTAATCAGTTCCATTTAAAGCATTTTATTAATTAAACAGGTCGTTACAATAGCCTAGTTGTTGGAACGCTTGACTTCCGTTACGGAAGTCTCGGGTTCGATCTCGGGTGATGACAGAAATTATTACGAAAAATTAAAATACTCGCTAATAGTCACGTGGAAGGCAATGGCAAATCGCCACGTATACCATCATATGCGCGCTGGGTAGTACACGGCGGCAGACACGCACGGGATTGCATGAATGTATAAATAGGTAGTCACGACGCTCGGAATCGAATAATACGACTGGGGGATTAATTAAACACTGACATGTCACGATGACACGATATCACGATATGCCTATCTCAACCCACTGCTCAGTGTAGGCATTCCCCAAACATTTCCAACGGCTCCTATCTTGTGTGGCTCGAGTCCAATTAATTTCTGCCCATTTTACAACATCGTCCCGTAACCTAATCATGCACTTTCCTTGCAAACGCCGGCTACCAATTGGCCACCACTGCAATATCCGCTTGGTCTATCTGTCGTCATCTTGTCTCGCTAACCTGCCCATTTCCATTTTAGCCTAGCGATCCGCTCCATTGCATCTACCAGTTTCGTCTGCTAACTAATCCACATAGTCGTCTTGCGGTCCTTAAGCATGATGTGGAAAATAATTCTTTTGTGAGCCATTTGGGTTTTTCTAATTCTTCGAATTGTCCCTTTTATAAGGCTCATGTTTCAGCTCCGTATATCAGGACCTGATTGTACAGCTTGCTTTTTAGGCTTTTCGGTATTTCTTTATTCCTAAAAATGTTTCCTAACTTTCCGAATACCACCCAGGCGAGCGATATTCTTCTTGACATGCAGATAAATATATTTAGACAGTGTTGCTAAATACCATTTAATATAAGTAATTCGGCTACAAAAACATGTATTATCGTTATTTAAAAGACTTCTTTCAACTAAACTCGGAAATTTTACTATAATTACTTTTAAACTGTATGAAGTGGAATTCCTGCTTTATGTCTTAAAAATTAACACAGATTCGATATTTCAGTTGGTTTTAGTAAAACTACAGTTTTCAGTAAAGAAAAACATGATATTTTCCTTATTTCGATAAATGTTACGTTTAAATATAGGCTCCACGGGCCGTGATGAAATTATAATTAAAAAATTAAGGCCGTAACAAAAATGCCTCACGCTGTATGTCGCTACGACTCCATATCAATTAACTTAATACAACCTATTGCAATTTTTGGCATTAATTATAACATTTTCTAGCGTCAGACCGTTATTGTTCTCGCTATTGGGGTTGACTGATTAAATGTGAAGCGTATGAGTGTCTGTGAGCCTACCTGTTTATAAGATTATAAATATACACATATATCTAAATATATAATTTTAAGAGTTATGTTTAAACGATTATATGTGTACTCTAATATTACACTCTCGTATTCTTATATCGGCATATTTTTTTCTTTTTCTATAAAAACTAGTTTAACGATTATTTGTGTTCTTTCATTATTCTGTATATTCGGTAAATCTTGTTCTAAAACTACATCTACATTTAAAATTGCGCTACTGTCTGTTATCACTTGTCGATTGCTCATCATTTTATTTTCCGGTGTAATTGCGGCTTTCTATCACTTTGTTTACAATCAATTTTTATTAATCTCCCTGCATGCTGCATATTTCCCCTTTTACCGTAGAATTTATTTGTTTTTTTCTAAATTATTCGCGATGACATTTTTATACCACACTAGATCTTTTTTCTCTTCTTCAAACATATAACACTTCTTTGAGGATGCGTTTTCCATCCTTACGAATTATCCCGTCCACTTTAATTCGCTTCTCAGTCAAGAATTGCTTAATTGATGATGAATTTTTGGGATACCTTCGTTATAATATATACATTTTTTGTCCTGCTATTCATACGGAGCATTATTTTCAAAGAATTGGAGTGGTACGATTATTTCACCGCTATAGAGCATGTTTGAAATTAGCGCTAATCTATATATTGGTATCCTAGTTTCAACTGATAGAGTTTTATTAGTAAACGATCTATGCGCTCATTTTTAATATGCTATACTAACTTGCGCGAAGAAATTCTACGAGCAAGAGTTTGATCCTTGTAAACTCCGAAGATACTTAAATAAGTCTACTGAACATAAGTGTTCACAATTTAGTGCGAAAATCAGTTAATGTGGATGATTTCAATTTTTTCTTGGTTTATCATAACTCAAAAGTCCTTATTTGTTTCTACCACTTGTAATAGCACATTCTGTATCTCGTTCACTTTATCGTTTGTCGTTACAAAATCATCCGCATACTGCAGACTGCTAAGCTTATCTTGCTGAATACTTTGCTTACTGAACACATTTCAACAATCTACTTTATCTATTTTATTTTTATAAGTGGAAATGTAGTTTTGGTTTTAAGACGCCAAACACTCGTTTGCTCATCCTGGACTGACATGCATTAATCCGACTGGTCATAGATGAGTTGCTGATAGCCTGCTTTTGTAAACGAAGTAAAATTGCTTAACAGTATTTATTGATGGGTTTACCTCGGGCTAGTGAAACTCTCTTCGTTTTACCATCAGCGATGTGTTGTGAGTTCCGGATTAGCTTTTCTAATCAGCGCTCTGGGTCCACTAAATAGAAAGTTAACACTCTGCATTACGTGAATGTAACGTGTATGGTTATTACTTTTTGTTTTTTTTTCGTGGGAATAACTGGTATTTTATAACAGTCAAGTGCTTCTTACTGAAGAAAACGTTTCTAGTCATAATAGTCTGAACATGCAGATGATGGAAGTATATGTTGGCGTTTATGTATTTTCGCGCGTGTGTATATGTATGAGAGAATATGGTTGAGTATGAAATGTATTATTAATTCATATTTATAAGAAGCTATATGCATTTAAACATTTTATTTTATATATTTTTTTGAAAATGTATTGCACACTAATTCGGATAAGTTGTGAGCACTTGCGGATTTTTATAATAAATAAATAAATTTGAAAAAATTATATATACGGTTGCATATTAACAAATCGGTAAAATATACAGTTAAAATTTTAGAAACCAAACAATATATTGTGGTTTTTCGAATAAAAATAATGAAGATGACCGAACAAATTTTAAAAACTTACGCATATCTATAATAATGGGTAAATTTAAAAAATGAGCACTCGTTTGATAGTAACAGTAAATTTAACGTATGTATACTCTCGATGAAATTGTTTTTATTTTAATTAATAATAATATAGTTCGTGAAACGATTTCGAACAGAAACGTATACTTCAATTTGACCATAATTTTCAACAATGAAAATTTCAAAGTAAATGTACGCTGCAGCAATCATAATAAATCGTTTTAATTTTTATTTATGGTAATTATAAAGTACATGATTACGTGTTCGTTTTATCATCTTTAAATGTTAAGATTAATTTCTTGTACACTTTAAAATTATTTTTCTACGTATAGTAACTGTGTACGTAATTATTGATTAACATTGCATTTCACAAATGCTTTAGCCCAATCTTTTCTATTAACAAAATGAACTACAAATAAATTCGTTTCAGTTCGAGTAGCCGTAGTCAATAATTTATGGTTCTAATTTCGATAAAAGAAAAAACTTATTAAATTTTTAATATGGTCATTAAAATTTAAATACCATTTTACTTGTAATATGTGTTTAAACAATTCGTTAATGAAAAAGTTGATTATTTCATTTGCAAAGGTTACATTTTTAATTTACTTAGGTTGATAAATGGTTGAAAATGGCCGAAAAAATAAAAGAATTGGAAAATGATTCTTCTGACTCGGTGGAAACCAAAGGTAAATAAACTTAAAAGAAATACTGTTTATAAAGTAACGATAAATCATAATTTTATAATGTTTAAACTATTAAACGGTTTATTTAAAAACAGTACATGAAACTTAAGTGTAAATGAAAATGAATGCTTGACTACCCATGAGATTGCCAGCAATCAATGCGGCTGGCATTATTGGGCGGCCGTCTGTGGAAACGAAAATTAGCTCGGATTCTCCCGTATTTCCAAGTCATGAAACTCGTCAGCAGCGAACATGAGAATACGATCGAAAAGCAAAGGCTCAATGTATAACAATGCCGCAGCACATATCAATAGAAGTCAAGATAAGCATGACTGGTAAAAAGATAGGTTTTTGCAATTTCATTAGAAGCCTATTGTACAATACTAAATTATTAGTCTGGAGAATAGTTATTGTCCCGCAGAAGGATTGAAGAAGTACAGTGTAAATATAAAACTACCGAATAAAACTCATATGGGTAAATTCGAATTCGAAAAAAAAAAAATTAAATATACATTACTTTGGGAAGGTCAGATAGAACAGAATTGAAGTCTTCATAACATGATGGTACTTTTTAGTCAAGGAAAAATTAGGGGTAGTTAAACGTCATGAAGCTTATTTCTAACACATATTGATGAATTTTATGTTTCCTTTGTAGTCGTGATTTATTATTGTATATTTATTTACAAGTTTCTATATAATGTTTGTTTTATTTTATGTTGTCTTCTTTCCGAAAAATATAAACATTTACAACATTTGAGGAGTATTTAGCTTTCAAATTTTTTGAAAAAATATCAAAAATATACGCAGTAAGAATTAAAATGAATAAAAAAAATTATCATATAGACGCGGAATTTAAAATATTAATTAATGATTAAGGATTTTATATTACATTAATACCTTATTAACTCGTTTCACTTTTTTTTTTTTTATTTTTTTTTTTTTGTAAAACTTTTATGAAGTACTTAAATTTTTTACATATTACTTTTAAGAAGAAAAAAAACAAAAAAAAACTTGTTTCCTTTTACTTCAAAAAAATACTTATTTCCGGCTTTTTTTTGGAAATTTTTATAAATAAAGTAGCAATGATATTAAAAAAAAAAATACTTATTCAACCCTTAAAGAGAGATTAAAATAAATTTAAATCACGGGTTGCTCCAGCAAAAAAAAATCTTTTTACCGCCTACTGTAAAATATGTTTGAAATTTTTTACATCCAGCAATATGACAGGGACAACTCTTAAATTGCAGCCAAATTTTCCAGAACTTGATTTCTTTTATAGAAATTTCTGTTAATTTTTTTTATTTAATCTGAGCAAGACAATTATGACGAACCTCTAGTTTAAATAACTAAAAGCGGCAGCTACTTGTTGCCATTATCATTACGGAAGTGAATTAATAATCTTTCCTTTAAAAGAGAAACTATTACTGTCTGCAACGTACCGTAAAATAGAGACAGTAACGTCATTAAATATTCTGATCTAAGTAGTACAGGAAATTATTCGCTTGCGCCTTAACCATTCTCTGTTGCCTTCCTCCCATTTTCGTTTTTCGTTGGTTGCCTCTCCATATTGTTCTCTGCACTCAAATGAAGAGCATGTTTGTATATTTACGATACGGACCATGTGTTTATTAAGTGTTCATCTCTTTCTGCTGTGTGTTCTACTTTCTATTCCATTTTATTGATACTTGGTCTTCCTAGTCCACATTGCGCCTCTTATATTCTATCTTTTCCCTCTAAACAGATTGTTCCTATTATATTGATTATTTCCTCTTAACAACATTTGATATCGTATCAAGATATAATTGACTCCTTCCTTTTCTAATTGTTTCTAAGTAAAGGTCCTCGGTTGACCCCCTCCCCAAAAAAATCACAGAAAATAAGAATCTAAATAAATAAAAATAAGTTAAAACATAATTTTTAACTCTGCGTGTTTTCCTGCATAAAAATCAGTCGAACACTTATGATATTAAATTCGGTTTTTAATTATAATTAATTTGTATTTCTCGTTACAGAAAGTTGTTGCATTGCATGATTACTGGCTGTTAGCTGTTTTAATGGAAATACTCGAAAATGATACTGTATTCTGACGATGTAGTTGTTCAAAACCACTCTCTTAAATAGTCAGTAATGTTTTTGTTTTTATGTGTTCGTAATTATCACTAATTTTGTTATTTTTATAATAAAGATATTTTTTAAAAAAGCGAAGAGGACAGAAAATCCTTTATGAAATATTATATATACATCGGTTTTACAAAACATAAATTAACTTTTAAAATAAGAGAAAAGTGAGTTGGTGTACACAAAATATATACCATATATTGTGTAAAAAAATTCTACGATTAAAGAATGCAAATTCTATACGAATAAAAAATAATCTAATTATCCATTGAATATTCAAGAAATGCAGTAATTTATTTTTTGTTTATTTTTAGAAAATACGAATCATATATTTTTCTTTCCACTTTACTTGTTTTATAGCAAAATAAATTTAAGGTGAGAGTTAAAGTGTTAATTTCAATTTCACATTTATTAATCAGAAAGTATCTTAGGAGATCTCCTTTAATCGGCTAGAATAAACAGCTAATGACGGAATCAACGTTTCTATAAAAAGAAAATTGAAAATGTTAAATAGAATCGAAAAGGAGAAACACGAGGATGAATATGTATAACGAAGTTGGGAATTTATTATCCGAGTTTAATAACAAATTCGAATACGCTTATTAGGTAACACATAGTAAAATAAATGATCTAAAATTACTTAAGGATGGAATATCATAACATGAACAAATAAGATTAGATTATTACGGAAAATGTATTATTAATTTTATCGAATTTTAAAACAGTTTGCTTTTTATTAGCCATATTTTACCAATTAATTTTATTTGTACAACAAATAAATAAATAGATAATAAATAAGTAGCGACTGGAAGAGCAAAATAAGTGAAGAAAAGATAATGAAGCGCTGAATTATAAAATATGGATAAGTTATGTGTATGTAAATGAGTGTTCGGTGTGTATGTAACGTTATATTATGGGTGCTTTGAAGATATCAGTTGACCGCTTATCGGACTAGTATAATTCCGCGATAAAACTCGACCACAGAATATACACCGCACGAAACGAACAATGTAATTTTACTCCTTGACTTATATGCGTGGATCTTAATTTCTTTACGAAGAAGAATTACTGGACTATTTTTTTTTTTAATCGTAAGTCATGTTCGTAATAGTAGGTGGCCAAAAAATATCAAATGATTTCCAATTTTTCATCGTATTATTTGAATCCTAATAATTAACCAGCAATAGAATATGAGAACAATAAAAAACTTTTTTTTTTTTGGCTTGGAAACAAACCATTTGGCCATTATTAAATTAATATAAACACAGATACCATCTATTCAAGCTATTCAAATATAATTAATATTACTCCTTACAAAACATAAAAATATCAAGCAAACATGGCTGTAAATGGCTTGGCGTAACTCACGAATGCCAGTATATTATAATTAGGGGGAGAAAATTGGCCACACCGAGCTTGAAATGGATTATATTCTCGAAGTCGAGTGAGTACCGAAAGTATGGAATACAAATTAATATCACAAATGGTCAATACTTTAAAATAGTAACACTCGTTACATATGCTTGGGTTTATGGCCGGAATTGATCGTATATTCTAGTTAACTTGTATCCAAAATAAAGCGTTTTTTTTTTTTTACTTTTCTATACGTTTTATTTTATTTTTTTCCTTACACACACACACACACATATATATATATATATTAATTACAACGTAATTCGTAGGCTACCCCCGTTAGGAAAAATGTCCCAAAACATTCCCAATTTTATGTAACGTTCATTATATTTAACAGGATTTCTGTGATTGTGTTATTATATTCATATGGTCCGATTTAGAATTACGTTGTAAATTTTGATCATTTTATAAAAAGTATAGAAGAGGAAGAGATAGAAATGTAAGTAAAGGGGTCAGGAGCACAGCTCCTTGCGAGGCCAAAATGACCGAGTTTTATATATATATATATATATACATATACTTAACTATTTTGTAGGTGTTTAATTAGCATTAGTCAATGTAAGGGCGGAATTACTTTAACTTAAACTAAAATTTTATTTTTATGAATAAATTTAATGTAGGAGGTCCCGTATCGTAAAAAAGTATATGATGTGTACAATGTGGTGGGTGAGATCTGTGCCAACATTAAATCATTAACAAGAACTGATCTTCTAATTTCAAATAAATTTTAACAGTTAAATAATAAATTGTTAAATCGATTTGCGCTTTAAAAATTTAAAGACACCCTGAAGTGGCCCATGCGTAACCGACAAATAATTGTAATAAATTTACGAAATAGCCGCTATCAATGAATAATTTTGGTAAAACCAAGGAAATTTCGGAAGTGAAGTCTGAACTATACTAACGTATAAACTTTACTTACCGCTGGGAAATTTTGTAATACGATCAGACTTATTATTCTTCCTAACCATTTCGATAAAATCGGTTGATGGTATAAAAGGGAATTTATAACCCGATTGTTAAGTCCTAGGCTGTTACAATGACTTGACACCCAGCAAAGCTTGATTACATCTTTACGTTGCATTATCAGAACACATTTATTTTCGATATCGCAAATAAAAGTGTGACTTTTATAATTAAAATGGCTATGCTTAAGAGCTAAGGGTGCACCGTGGCTATCAGAACATATATTAAATATCCCCCTGAAATTTAGAGCATTAAGAATGTACTACTAGCAAGCCTTATCAATAACCAATATCTCTGCGGTGAACATAGATGTTTCAAGCAAAATACCTCCGATGATCCTATTCTTTTGCAAAATGTACTATTCTCAGTGTCGGCATCGCCACAGACTTCTGGTAAAGTCATTTCGGACTATGACTCGATAGAATATAATTATTCGGATAGCAGTGATTTGGTTACGGACTATAGGAATGAGGAGTTCAGTTCATCATCGAGTGATGAAGTTCTCAACGAAGAAGTACATCCAGAAGTTGAAAGGACAATAGGGAGAAAACGAAAGGCCAATCCATAATTTTGGAAGAGATCAGTAAAGAAATCATGCAAAAATTATAGGAGAAAATACACGCATGTCAGTGCTCAAAAAGAAACAAAGGTTGTTAATGAAAAAACGATAGGACCACCGTGTAAAGACAGTTGCAGACTTCATTGCAAAACAAATGTGACCGAAGAACGACGGCTGGATTTTTTTCAAATTATTAAACTCTAGGCAATTTAGAGAGACAACGTGATTTCCTGTTATTCAGTATGAAGTTTGTTGAGGTTAAATATAGGTATATTCGTGAGAGTAGCTCTAGGAAGAAAAACGGTACATTTTATTTTACTATTAATGGTATGAAGATAAGAGTGTACAAAATATTTTTCAAGGGTTTGCTATATCCGTCAGGAAAATTAGAACAGTGTTAGAAAAATGTAATGATGCCGGCATTATTAATCTTGACAAACTAGGAAAACATGGTATAGATGATTTGCATAGGGACTACTGTGATCAAAATGAGGAGCCGTATACTAATTACCTTATGTGTTCTAGAATTTTCAACACGGAATTTAATATTGCATTTAATCGTTCAAAAAAAAAATCAACATGAAGGCTGTATAACTTTTCAGAATTCTCCTGAAGAAAAAAAAACGTTGAAAGACAATTACCAGCGAAATCTGATAGAAAAAGAATTATCTTGTGAAGAAAAAAATGGCTGATAAAAAGTGCGAAAATAAAAATTTGGTTATGGCAGTTTATGATTGGAGGTAGTTCTTCAGTGTCCTCGGGGAGAGGCGTCCAGTTTCTATTATGTATCCAAAATTAATGTATTTAATTTTACTCTTCACGAACTGAAAGCAGAAAATCTTAATGTTTTTTGTTACTTATGGGATGGTGAGGCACAAGCTAAACGTACAGCTAATGGGATTAGAATCTGCATCCTAAAATGCATTGAATCATTGGAGAATAGAGATTCAGTTCAGAATGGGGAGAAGCTAGGCGTAATATTTTACAGTGACAACTGTTGTTATCGATGTATTTCTATGCTCTAAACAAATGCCCATTCATAACTTGCATAACACACACGCTTTTAGTAAAAGGACATAGCCAAAATGAGGGCGATTGTATTCATTCAGTAATTGAACGTTCTGTTAAGAAAAAGTTTAAAAGCAGTCCCAATTTGTATACCAGCGCAATATATAACATTAATTCGTAGTGCAAATAAAACTGGAAATCCTTACCAGGTTATTAAAATGAGCTATGACTCCTTCTTTGATTTCAAGGATTTGGCTTCACAATCTGTAGTCGGTGTTACGATATTTTCGAATAGTTTGGTTTATTTTGTTATAATTTTAATGCATGTGTAGTGCCCGATTTTCGAACCGCCATTTTTTTGTGACCGCCCGTTGATCGGCTAAGACAGCCGAGGTCGATATCCTTTGCCTATTCGTTCCGTGCCGTCTCCAGGCATTTGGAAACACGTGTTGTCTGTTTTGCCGACCATATTTTTTATTGTTCTACTCTCGCCTTTCGTTATATTCGCTCTTCGCTCGTAGTCGTCGTTCGGCCTTTGCTCGTCGCTGGCCTTTGTGGCAATAATTCGTTCGTTTCGTTAATGTTCGTTTACTATCGGGCTATGAATTAAACGTTTCAAACATCAACTTATTAATTTTTAAATAATTCGTATTTAATTCTTCAACATGGTCCTCCGGGCCGGATATATTACGCCGGTTTGTTTTTCTCGTTAACATTCGATGTTTGATTGCGTTTAGCTTATAGTCAAATAAATTATTTGTTCGCTCCATTTGTAACGGAACTTCAACTGTTCCATCGTTAACATGTCGGAAAACAAATGGAAACGTGGTACTCTGAAACTCAACCTCGCTAGGTTAAGAGATCAAATGGCTGATCTCAACTCGAAACAACCTCTCGACATCGAAAGTCTGAGTAAATTGGAAGCTATGTTGAACGCTTATCGGGATTTGAAATCCAAATTCGAGATTCAGACTAATGACATCATAGATGCGCTCGATGAAAATGCCGATAACTATATCACCAAAGCTGAAACCTACATGAAGGAAGTCTGTGAAATCAGCGATGTCGCATTTCATTATGAAGCGGTCATTAAAACTTGTCATCAGAAATTGCGGAAGGAAGATCAACGCCAATCACTTATTTCGTCCAACCCTGAACTCAACGCGTCTTGTCATAACTCATCAACTAAACCGAAGTTGGAAAGAATAGCCGTACCTTCGTTCGATGGCGATATTTTGAACTTTCAGAATTTTAAAGGTTTGTTCGAAAATTTAATTCATAAAAACGATGAACTTTCTAACGTGCAAAAACTTTATTACCTTAAACAAGCATTAATCGGCAATGCTAAGGATTATATTCGTGATTTCAAACTTGATGATAGAGCTTACTCGGAAGCTTGGTCGCATCTGCTTTCTCGTTTTGATAATAAACGAGCGGTGATCAAGGCCCTTTTCCGTAATCTATACAATTTAGAGTCGATTAAAACCGAAAATCAAATTCGTAGTCTCTTAGATAAAGTCGAAATAATAATTCGCGGTCTTAAAGCTTCAGGTGAAATTATCGATGAAACGTTCTCGAAATTTGTAACGTATATTGTGTCCAGTAAACTTGATTCCAAAACTTCTCGGGATTGGGAAAATTCTGCGACTTCGACCGATTCGCACCCAAACTTCGACGAATTGCGGAATTTTTTACAAATTCGGTCTTTTAATGTCGACGATCGTTCGGTAGAAGTAGCTAATTCGTCGAAACTTAGCAAAGGCTCGAAGCCAGTGTTCGATACGGTTGAAAGAATCGTTCGTTGCAAATTCGGGCAAATTAAAATGTGTCGTGTGCCAAGAAGGCCATTTTTTGAATCAGTGCAAATTATTCGGGTATAAAAATGTAACTGATCGTTTTCAAATCGTGAAAAAAAATAAATTGTGTATAAAATGTTTTAATCCGTTTCACGTCGTTGCGGAGTGCAAACGCTCAAATTGTCGGTACTGCGATGGCAATCATCATTCCATGCTGCATCGGAATAATTCATTGTCAGAGCAAATTACGATCCCGAAACAAGCTTTAAAACCGGAGTCTCAACCACCACCCACTAATCCGAACTCGATTGTAGCTAAAACGACGATGTGTGCTGTCGATGCAATTCACAAAATGGTATTCTTGTCAACAGCGGTTGTAAAGGTGAAATCTGCCTCAGGTACTGCACTCGCTCGTTTATTATTTGATCAAGCGTCCGAAACTACGTTAATTTGTCGTGACTTTTGCAAGCGTATTAAACTCCCGCTTGCAAAAAATGAAAATCCAACCGTTCTTGTCGGTATTAACGACAATTCGACCACTCTCGATTCAGTAACGCAATTCGTTTTGCAATCTGGTTTTTCGAAATTTTCTATCGCTTTCGAAGCGGAAGTAATCGGTAAAATCCCGTACACGGTAGCACGCAGTAACCTCGATAACGTAATGCGATATTTCCCTAAGTTTAATTTCGCTGAATCGAACGATCTCCCTTATAACGACGTAGATATAGTCCTCGGCGCCGAATATGTCGAATATATTTTAGAGGATCAAAGACACCTTTTCGAGGGTATTTGTTTATGAAACTCTAAATTTGGTTATGTTATCTCAGGCTCTCACAAAGCGTCCTTTCTCGCTACCAAGCCGTATTGCGGACTCTCGAAGGTAGACATCGTCGCTCAACTCAAACGTTTTTTCGAAATCGAGGATGCCGGCGAGGAGTCGTCTTCCAAGAACGCCGAAATATTATTCGAACACAAAATGATTGAGGAACATTTTGAAACAACTCATGAACGTCTTGAAAATGGTATTTTTCAACTTCGTTTACCAATTAGGTCTAGTATCGTAAATTTAAATGGTTCGTATTATAAGGCCAAGTCGATGTTAGTCAAAATATGAAGAACTAGGTCATATGAGAAAACTTTCCAACTCTGAAATTGTCGCTAACTCGTACTATATTCCCCACCATATTGTTAGTAAGCTCAGCAGTACAACAACTAAATACCGCGTCGTCTTTAATGCATCAGCTATCGATGAGTCTGGTACTTCATTAAATGATCACCTTTTAACTGGTCCAATGCTACAACCTGAATTGTTCGATGTGATAATCAAATTTCGCTCTCATCGCGTCGCATTTTGTGCAGATATCGAGATGATGTATCGACAAATCTTAATTCACCCAGATGACAGAAAGTACCAACGTATTGTTTGGAGATCTGATCCATCAGAACCCGTTAGCCACTACGAACTTAATACGGTGACATTTCGCTGGTAACTTCGCATCCAATCGCCGCTGGTGTGATCAACTCGAACTTCTATATGGATGATCTTATGACCGGAGCTGATTCCGTCGAGGAAGCTCTACAATTACAACTCGTACACGCAGCTTTGCTATTAGCTAATTTCCCGCTAAGAAAGTATCAGAGTAACTCGGTAAATTTTTTAAATCATATTAATCCGTCGCTAATTGAAACATTAACCGCTAGATTGTTAGGATCGGAATCCTTTGTTTTTGTATTAGGCTTAATGTGGCGCCCGCAATCCGATGTTTTTAATGTATCTGTAAATTTATCCCCGTTACCTAGTCCAATCACTAAACGCGCAATGTCATCCAATATTGCTCGTATTTTTGATGTTCTCGGCATGTTATCCCCGATCACAATTAGAGCCAAAATTTTAATGCAAGATTTATGGCGTGAAGGACTCGATTGGAATGATTCTATTAGTGGCGAACTCGAACGTGAATTTTTGTCTTACCGTAGAGATTTAGGATCGTTATCGAATTATTTTATTCCACCCTGTTACAGTTTTTCAAGTATTGTAATTTCTCGCCAACTAATAGGTTTTTGCGACGCCGTTCTATTTATGCGTGTCGTTGATGATCAGAACAACGTAACAATTTCGCTCGTCTGCGCTAAAACTCGAATAGCACCAATTAAAGCGTTAACTATTAATTATTTAGAACTGCAGTCAGGAGTTGTTTTATCGCAACGTTTACTTTGTGTGTCACATAACTTAAAAATCGAAACTCGTAATATTTTCGCGTCAAATAAGCGTAGTAAATTGTTTGCAATTAATGTATTTCTAGATTATAATAATTTAATTCATGTTGGCGGTCGCATACCTGCCTCTAATTTTCGATTTTTTGTTTATGTTAATATTCGTTTTAAAAATTTATCATTATTGTTATTGTTCCTTCATGAACCCCGTTTGGTTCATGGGGGAGAGTTTGTTACGATATTTTCGAATAGTTTGGTTTATTTTGTTATAATTTTAATGCATGTGTAGCGCCCGATTTTCGAACCGCCATTTTTTTGTGACCGCCCGTTGATCGGCTAAGACAGTCGAGGTCGATGGTCTGGTACCATTTCGCCTAATTCCCATTTCGCCTAAATTTAGGGTCGGGTTACTCAGGTAATAAAAAAAAGGTCAGACAAACATACGAATGATTTGGTGTTGGCAACAGCGCGTCATCATTATCGAATTTTAAGCAGACTAAACGCATCATTTTTTTTTCTATTTGATTCCACTGTGTTAAGGTTTTTTTTTCTTTCCGAAATACAACAAAAAGGTTTACATGAAAATCAGAAGTGAAAAAATACCGCTAAAAATGTTTGATGTAAATATACGCGGAACGACCACTCCGATTAATATTTGCGAGTTATTTTATTGGATGTCCAGTGCTATATAAATCCCACCCGCCTTATCAGTCAGTATATAAAAGCCTTATTGATATTTAGTGTGACAAGAACATTAAGGTTCGGAGTTGCAGAAAAAATAATAAAAAAGCTAAATTATAATTAGGTGTAGTTTCGAAGTGGTCGCGTTTATGTAAGAAAAAAGGGGAATAAAAATCGAATAGAATTAACAATAATGACATGACATCGAATGATTATTACAGCGGTAATTTTATTATTGATTATTAAAATTACAATTATAAGTACATACAAAAAGTAAATGTTAAAATTAGGAAAACAGTTGTTTCTTTTTTTTTAACAAAAGTTCCTGAACCTAATTTCATTTTTCTTTAATTCAAAAAAAGTGAATTTGCAAATCGAAAGAATTTAAAAATTAAATACTGCTTCGGATTTGAATAAATAATCAACAGTAACGTATACGATTACAAGAGATTTTTCAAAATTTGGATATTAGGACGAGAAAAATTACTAGATTTACTATTAAACTCTGTGTACAGCAGAAATAGAGGAGTAAGCAAGGAATAAACAAGGTGAAGATCCTGTTATATGGGGTCAGTTCATGGTTTTTATGGGATTAATAAATGAGCATAGATTTAAAAGCACCATATCAAAAAAATGTATATTTTAAATATTATTATATCTATCGAGTATATTTGTTATATTTGATAATCTTTAACAATAGATTTTTAGTTGTAGAAAGCAGTGAAAATAAGGACAATCGATTAAAAAATGGCGAAAGATTGGTAGTAATAAGGGGTTATTACATTTTTAGATGTGTCGCATGGTATAAAAAAAATTTTAGAAGATACAGTCATGATTTTTTCCCCCATTCTACAAGATGAAACGGTAAAACTTGGCATATGTTGTTAAAAATACTTCTAAAATTGAATTTTAAGGTATAAATAACTTCTCCAGAAGCCTAAATGGTTGCTGTTGGACTTTGAAAAATTCCTCTTCAAATTAGTCACGTTTATTATAATGACGATGTTTTTCAAGTAATTTCAATAATTGGAATGAAAAAAATAAATAAAACGCAAAAAATGTTGTTATTAGAGTTTCTGACAAAGTAAAAAAAAATTTTTTTTTCTTCAATTTTTTGGGCACGTCAACAGTAGAACTTACCCAACGCAGAGAATTGTACATTATATAAGGAAAAGATTAAAAATTGAGGAGATAAAGAAAGCTAACAAAGGAACTATATTGAGAGAGGAGAAAGCAAGAATGGCTTTGGCACTGTAAGGAGTGGGGAGGCCAAAGCGCAGAAGATTGGAATAAAGGAGCACTGTCCTCCTTACTCTTGTTTCTTCTATTTCCCCAGTGTCCAATCGAATTAGATTATAATATTTTTCTTCTTTCTTTTATAATCTGTTAAGTCTGCCAGAATTTTTGGCAAATCCAAAAAAAGGCAAAGAAAAAAAACCTTCTTCTTACTATTTAAAATGTGCTTCATTCAATAAATTTCCAAAAGATTACGATTTAACATTACAAAAAGGAAAAAGAAAGAGAATATAAAAAGACGCTATTCAATTAACCAAATATTTTATCATACACTTTTGACGTACAAAATAAAAATTTATAGCAATTAAGCGAAAATAATTTTTTAATGGATGATAATTTTTTTTATTCTCTGTTGTCAAAATCTAATTGAATACCATTTCATTTAAAATGTAATTTGCAATAAATATTTCAATATACAAATATTAGATATATATATATATTATTTACCTGCTCGATTTGTTTTTATAAATGATATATCCATTGCTATATTAGCCTGACTCTAAATTTTTGTTTTATTCACAAGCGAAAATTTAAATATTCAAGATAGAAGAATAGTTTCCTTCAGAACGTTGATACATATAACACTCAACCCAGAACAAATTGTGACCTCATAGCGTAAAACAGTCAGTATGCGGTGATTTTCCGCATATTGAGATGGATTTGGCATTACGAACTTTGAAAATATTAAAATTTTGGTAATAATCATTCAATTTCTCGGAAGGTCTCAGCAGCGGGCAAACGCGGCATTGTTTGTCAAAGGCGCATTCTCGGTTAAAAAATCGAAGGATCTGACCGCTACGCAGGGGTAGCGAACTAGTTTCGTTGTGCGTGGCCGAGAAGCGGAAATAGAGCACTTCCTGACAGTATAGGCGTTTGAAATGCGTACCGAGCTACGTTGAGCCGGAAGAAGTTATTTTGATAAAAAGCCTAGAAAAGGCAAAAAGGCAGGGTGAACTAAATGGAGCTTTATTTATGTTTTCCTAATTTTAACATTTACTTTTTGTATGTACTTATAATTGTAATTTTAATAATCAATAATAAAATTACCGCTGTAATAATCATTCGATGTCATGTCATTATTGTTAATTCTATTCGATTTTTATTCCCCTTTTTTCTTACATAAACGCGACCACTTCGAAACTACACCTAATTATAATTTAGCTTTTTTATTATTTTTTCTGCAACTCCGAACCTTAATGTTCTTGTCACACTAAATATCAATAAGGCTTTTATATACTGACTGATAAGGCGGGTGGGATTTATATAGCACTGGACATCCAATAAAATAACTCGCAAATATTAATCGGAGTGGTCGTTCCGCGTATATTTACATCAAACATTTTTAGCGGTATTTTTTCACTTCTGATTTTCATGTAAACCTTTTTGTTGTATTTCGGAAAGAAAAAAAAACCTTAACACAGTGGAATCAAATAGAAAAAAAAATGATGCGTTTAGTCTGCTTAAAATTCGATAATGATGACGCGCTGTTGCCAACACCAAATCATTCGTATGTTTGTCTGACCTTTTTTTTATTACCTGAGTAACCCGACCCTAAATTTAGGCGAAATGGGAATTAGGCGAAATGGGAATTCACCAGGTCGATATCCTTTGCCTATTCGTTCCGTGCCGTCTCCAGGCATTTGGAAACACGTGTTGTCTGTTTTGCCGACCATATTTTTTATTGTTCTACTCTCGCCTTTCGTTATATTCGCTCTTCGCTCGTAGTCGTCGTTCGGCCTTTGCTTGGCAATAATTCGTTCTTTTCGTTAATGTTCGTTTACTATCGGGCTATGAATTAAACGTTTCAAACATCAACTTATTAATTTTTAAATAATTCGTATTTAATTCCTCAACAGTCGGAAACAACCTGAAGGATTCAAATGGCAATATCGTTAAATTAACAAGCGCGTCTATATTTCGTTTCGAAAAGGAAAATTCTCAAAAGTTTCTTTTTTAAAAGATCTTATTCTCAGAAAGAGTTTCGTGAGATTAATTTGAAAGAAGGACGATCAAAAGCCAGAACTACAATAAATGACTTAAAACAGCTGTATACAGTGGCGTGCCAAGCGGGGAGGCAACAGGGATCGTCGCTTCTTTTAGAAAAATATATATAATACCAGAATATACGAGTGTAACAGTTGTTTAATGAAAATCCAAGCAAATTAAACGAAAAGCTAAATAAATACGAAGAGAGAGCGCTTGAATTAATAAAATTCAATTTTTTAACCATATTAAATATTATATTGTCGAGGCAAAAACAAAACAAAGTGGCCACCGAACCGAGAAAACAAAAACCAAAAATTTCGGGTAGTTGAAAAAAATAAAAATTCGATAAGAGAAAATCATTTAAAGTAAAAAAGAAAAGCGTTTTTATTTCACTTCATAATTAAAGCCTTTTTTTATTTGTATAAAATATGATCAGTAGCGACGAAAAAAACTACATTCTTTTTAAATTAATCTATATAGGCCTCTCTATGTATAGGGGTGATTTATGTTTTTGCTCCCTCTTGGTTGTAAAACGTTGGCATACTACTGGCTGTATACTAGAAAATTAGGTGACAATAGCTAAAAAACCAGGTCTGCTGAAACTACTAGAAAAAAATATTATTCCAAAAACGTATGTATTTTTTTTTTGAAAATATGTATTTTATAAATATTTATAATATAATATTAAATTTATAACTTTTCTAAGTTATAAAACAAATACAAGGCTCATATTTTTTCTTTAATAGTTTTATTTATTTTTTATGATATAATAACTACAATTATTAATTATTATACAGAGTGCGGTAGCATAACTTCCTTTTTTAAAATGCGCCACTTTTTTTCTACTAAATTTTTTAAAGAAATAATAACAGAAAATCGAAATAAAACTGCAAGGGTCTTACATATTGCCAATGGGATCTAGAGTATGTATTTCGATTTTCTGTTATTATTTCTTCAAAAAAATTTAGTAGAAAAAAAGTGGCGCATTTTAAAAAAGGAAATTATGCTGTTGCATCCTGTATTTACGAAGTTCCAAATTGTAGAATTGAAACAAGGTTGATTATAATATTATTTTATTTTTATCAATAAAGTGTTATGTTTACTAATTATGATTTAATAGAAATAAATAAAATGTATGAATTACGTTGTAATATTTATGAAGTTCTAAGTTAAATACCAAGACAAGGTTATGTAAACTTATGTTACATTTATTTTTTGCAATAAAGTGTTGTTTTGTATTGAGTAATAATAAAACTGTATTTTTTGTATGCATTTTTACCAACTGTATTATTACGGATATAATAAAATACCAATATAGTGCGAAATATAGTTTCCAACAAGATCGTCATAACTCGAAAGAAGGATAAAATAGAGCATTTTTGGAGGTTATTCTTAATATTATTAAAACAGATTTGTTATTATTAGGATGTAAAGTAAATAATTATATAAATTTCCAAAAAAAAAATTTAAAAATTTGAAAGATCCAAGATTATGACGAGCATTGCAAGAAACAAGAAATCTTTAAACGGCTAAACTGGAAAATTTAATTTTTTGAGTTGTGTCACTGTTGCTGTGCACCGACAATATATTGACTAAGACTTGGTTGTTTAAAATACACTCAGATATATCTTTCTGTTTTGTACATACAAGAAAGTCGTCAGCATAGGATAACATACGCAAATGAGGAGCCAGCTGTTTGTCAAAAATTTGGCATACACAGATATTAAAAAGTACAGGACTAAGGAGAGATTCTTGCACAAGTCTTCTCTACAAAGTGCATTGCTTTATCTTTTTAGTAGCAGAGTTTAAAAAATGAAGACGCCTATTTAAGAATAAGTTGCACAGAAATATTATCGCAAGATCGGGAGTACCAATAGTATGGTCAGACGGGATAGGTAGAGAGATGTTGTTAAACGCTCCTTTTTTGTTATTTTGTTCATTTTTGTTTAAAGTAATGATTGTGTTTATGACTTACATAATATTTATGACAAAGCTAAAAAATATGACAAAAATTCTTCTTATTATTCATTTGGTTGATGGTCCAATGACTTTTTTTTGTCAAAGTTAAGGTGAAGAAAAGCTTGTTTCTTTCTGTTTCTTCGATCTTCATTAATATACCTATATCTAATTTTCACTTTTAACACAGTAACTTCATCGGTCGATTTCTAGTAATTCTTACCAAAATGAAAAATTATTTTCATTTAAATATAATTTTTTGTAATAATCCCTGGTATGTTTGATGGTCAAAAAGATTATGAAATAGAGCATTTTTAAAGTGAAATATTGAGTTCTATTCTTTATTTAAATGCTATTGGGAACGGTTGATGTTTTTTTTAAATTCAGTTCTAATATTCCCCCTTTGCTTTAAAAATTTAGACATTTTTCTTAGGTTGTTCTGATTTCTCTTTCTTTCCTTTTTTTTATTGGAATTTAAATGGAATAGTTGTCTTTAAATTATAGTTACTTATCTTAGTTGACATTTGAATACAGTAATAAATTGATCTTTTTGTTGTTTTTTTGTCACGTTCAGTATTTCTTGTTTTTTTAAAATTTGGTTTCATATTCTTTTTCTTCATCTCTTCAACGAGAAACTACACCTGAATCTGATTGTAATCACTTCGGATACAAGTATAATCCAAGTGTGGAATACACCAGCCCACTCATATTTCATAATATACGTGGTGGTGTCCCATTGCTTTCTGTGTGGCTATTGGCAGAGTTATTTAATTTAATAATTTTTATTCGTTGTTATTTGTTTTCAAACTCCTGCCCCCCCCCCCCCCCAGATAGTCCGATCGTTCTAATCACTCGACTATCGTGATGATAATTTGTAATGTTTAGTCTTTTTCAAAAATCCATAATCAGTGCTGTAGCATATTCCCGTAGTTTTTTCAATGTTGTATTAATATTGCCCATTAATTAAATACGCTTGTCATGTCTGTTATTAGGCGGTTGTTAAGTTTAAAGAAAAGGATAATAATGTAATTAGTACTATATGTTGTTATAGTCTACAGCTATTTGTTGTAACCTGCAGCTATTTCTCCGTTTTATCGTAGTTATGTTGGGAAAAATTTTAATTTACGAGACAACAAAAAAAATTAAAATTTATTTAAACCTTTTATATTTCTGATACGTTAACGCGGACAGAGCTGAGCCTACGATGTAGCTCTTTCATCGGAACCATGAGCGAAGACTAAATTAAAATTACCGACGGTTGAAAAATACACGAAATACATCGGAATATATTTCCCTTGTACATATTATTCACACAGAGCTTCAGTTAACCTCGAACACTTTAATGTGATTACATATAATACAATAGAAAATTACGTTAACTAAACGGAACAATGCGATATCTCGAAAGGAGACGCAAGAGGCAAGGATCACTTTATTTAAAATCTTTGATACTGTTAAATTTGTAGCAAAAACAGCACTTCCATTTAGAGGTACATACAATAAAAAAGAAGTTTTAGAATATACAACATTTATAGAAATATTGAAAATGCGAGCTGACGATATATGTACTTGAGCTCAGCGCCTGGCTGAAAAGATCGAATCAAAAATGGTTACATGATTTGATTATCGGGGAAATTTTGAATCTGTTTACTGATTTTGTTTTGAATTCATTGTTAAAAACTGTAAAAGCTTCTAAATTCTTTGATGTCATGATAGACGAGACATTTGACATTAGACTGTTAGAACAAGTGGTTATTTATCTACAATATGTTACGAATACTTCGATTGTGGTGGAAGAATTTATCGGATTTTATGAAACAAACAAGACAAACGTTAAAACACTGTTTTATTTTCTAAAAGATGTACTGGTCCGACTTCAGTTAGATTTAAATTTTATTCGAAATCAATATTTCACCGGCGCGAGTAATGTAAGCAGTAAATCTTTAAGTTTGCAGGAGAAAATCAAGGAAAATAATAATAGTGCTTTAGTTATTCATTGTGCAACTCATCGTTTAAATTTAATTGTTCAAGACGCTTTAAACAGTATTTCATTTGTTCGAGGTTTGATCACATTTGTACAGGATTCTCCGAAACGTAAAAATATGTTTTAAGGAGCTTCAGAGTGATGATGCACCCTCGCTTTTAAAATATTGCATTACTCATTGGTGCGTTAAAATAAAATCACTGATCGAAGTTACTTATTCATTTTTTCATGAAATTGTTGGTGATTCAAATTTTGACACATCCATTACAACTATTGCTGTAGATTCTCCTAATAAACTCGAAAAGTTTTCATTTTCTTTTTATTTACGATTTTTGATTTCTATTTTTGAGCGAGTAAAAAATTTAAATGAAACATTACAGAAAGTCGATCTACATCTTTAAAAATCACATTGGTACCTTTAAAAACAGTATTGAATTCTCTTAAAAAATGTTGCCCTAACAATGATTATTTTAGCATTCTCTGGAATGACAAAGTAAAAATGCAGAAAAGTTAGATAGTGACTTGATCGATGTGCCGAGAATAAGGAAAACTGCTAAACTTATTAATGGTAATTCGCCACCTCATGATTTTAAAATACCGGAAGCATGGGCGTCGCCAAGAGAGAGGGGACAGGGGAAGGCCGTTGCCCCCCTTGGAGCTTCGAAACTTTTTAATCAACTGACCATGATGAATATTCATAGGCGCGTAATCACGGACTATTTGGAAGACTTTTGTAATAAAGTAGTAGAACAATTTGCCAGAAACCAACGAAAATTGTGTTTTAATTAAGATTTTATTCTTGTTTAATAAAGTATTAAGCCTTTACAAATTATAAATTTTATTTTTCCTATAACTCATATCCTCTTTCTATCATCTTGCCCCTTCTCCGGCTCATCGGCTGACGACTCATCTTGCTCCTCCCCCCCCCCCGCTCATCGACTGCCGACTCCCTTGACCGGAAGAATGTTACAAAAAACAATTTCCGGAAATACCCGAAACCACAATAACATCGTTGATGGAAAGATTAAGTCAGACACTGTATCATTTTTGAATAAACTTGAAAATTGTATTATTAAAATTAATAAATCCAATGCATCTCAGAGAATGAAATATTTGCGTTCTACAATAAAGACAGTTTTGATCAAGGGCGAATAATCTTACACAGAAATATGTTTTATGATATTATAAACAATGATGTAAATTGAAAGTCAAATTCACTTCTTGATGTATTATTCTTGAGAAAAAATTTGCTAATATTAAATTTAATACCGGAATTTACCAAGTTAATTCGTATCATATTATCTATTTCAGTATTAACATGCACATGTGAAAGATGATTTTCTGCACTGTGTCGTGTAAAGACTATCTTCGTTTTTCTTTTGCAGCAGAAAGGTTAAAAATCAATTCAGTGTACTACATATTCGCAAATATTATACTGATACTTTGGATACAAAGCCTCCTACGAATATAACAAAAGCTAACATTTGCAATAAAGTTCTAATATTCCCAATTTCACGTTTTAACACTTATTAGGTTTACATTCACATGCCAAAATTGTTAATACGTTTTTAAAAATGTTCTACATATTTATTTGTTGTCTGTGTGATATATTATGTTATTTACAGGGTGGAACTATTTCCAAAATAGAAACATATTAAACATTTTTATTGATGTTTCGTGGAACGAGAAGTGGTACAGACTGTACATGCTACTAGATAGTATTAAAAAATCTTAATTTTCTTGTTTGGTTATATACCACATGGGGAAATGGAAAAGTGCCGGCTCCGATTATTAGTATGTATAAACACGTATCTTTTAAAACTGAACTCTACAAATAGCTTCATATTCAATTACAATATTCTTTTTATAATTGATATTAATTCTACATAAAACTAAAATAAAATTTATTTATTATTATTTTATTCGTGTTATATCGTTTTGTGGTAATAAAAATTGGTAGAGAAAAATTATATTTGTATCGATTTTATTTTAACCACTTATTTCGAAAAAGTAATTCTTTAAGAATTATAGTTTGTCACTTTTGAAAATTATATACTAATTATTGTTTTAAAATATCTATGAATATTTTTTCAATCAACACTTATTAATTTATTTAATGCATCGTCGATAGGAATGAATTCAAAAATAAAAAATTCAAAACTAATCACAATTTCAGTGTTTGTAAAAACTGAAGAAACAGTTTGGAAATTGATTTTAATTTTATTTTCATTAGAGAAGGTCTTTAATAAAATTAATGAATTACAATAATATAACAACGACACTTTTTTTTTTTTTTCTGTAACCCAAAAAAGCACCAAATTTGTTTCATTTTTTCTTTGTTTATTATGGTTTAGCTTCAACTAATACATTTTTTCAACATTCGCTTTAAAATTTTTTATTGTATCTATTTTTTCATTCATTATTAAGTATATACTTCAGTTAAGCTCTACACGACCAAACCAAATTTGTAAAATTAAACTTAGCTGGTTTTAAAAGTTTTTTTTGTAACGTTTAATTTATTATTTAAAAATTCTCTTTATTTTGAATGAAATAAAAATTTAATTTACTTACTTTTTGTTCATATAATTTTATCATAAAAAAATTCATTGTTGTTTTTCAAATTCTTAATGTTTTGTAAATATTATAAGCTGTGAATGTAGCTTTAATTGAAAAATAATGGTGATTTAGTTGTAAGTTTCACTCTGAAAGCTAATTTTCTTTTTCTTTCGTTTCTTGAATTCTAGTGATGCGCGCTTATGAACTTCTAGATCGGTATGTAACGATTTTAGTGAAATGATTGTTTATAAGTTATAATGTTTAAAAGAAGATATAAATTTGTATATAGCGATAAATGAATGGTATGCAGCATAATTTGCTTATTTACACAAAATTTGTTCTGCAGGTCAGTCTGATTATTTGATTTTTAAAATTTGATAATAATTATAACAAAATTATCGTTAATATTTTAATTAATCAGTTTTTAATTAATTGAAATAATTCCTTGTGATTATTGTTTAATTTAAATAACAGCAGAATATAATTGTTGGGTGTGATAACTTTATATTTGAACTATCGTTTCTGCATATATGGTTTAATGATAATTTAGTTTATAAATGTGTATTATTCTTTTATCGTTTAATAGATTCGGTATTTTTTCATTATTATTCCATATATAAATAAAAAATATATTGTTTTAGCAACCGTTTTAAAAAGCACGATTCATATATGGCATTTTAATGATAACTTAAGAATTAGTTGCCGTTCACGGTATTGAGGTAATAGTTTGCGTGCCAGGTATGCATTCTGTTGAATCTGAAAATGAGAAACCAATTTAAAAAACATTGTTAATATTATTTATAAATACGAACAAACTAATTTTAAAATATTTTAATGTACGGTTTTGAGATGTTTTAGTTAGATTCAATTTTTAAAATATGACAAGTAATTCATTTAAAATATTACAGGATATAAATTTGACTGAATATGGAGTATGAAAATGGTATAAATACGTATTATTCGGAAAAGGTAATTATTTTGGACGCTGGTTCTCAATATGGAAAGGTGATAGATAGAAAAATTAGAGCATTAGATGTTGAAAGTGATTTGATGCCGTTAGAAACATCGGCGTCTTTTATCAAAGAAAAGGGATATAGGTATGGTCTTCATTTATTTTAAGTTTAGGAAAATATATAATAAAAAATTGAATTCGTGAAGGAAAACACGCCAGTAATTTGATTTGAGTTATATCACTTTACTGTAAATTTTTCCTATATAAATCGAATACGCAGATCTTATAATGCCTAGAATAGTTATAAGTCTACATATGTTTCGAACATAAAGCAAGTGATAGACTGAAAATACAATCTGTATGCCCTATATTTTAATAGTTTACTTGGTAATAATATATAAGTATGTGTATAGTAATAAACATATTTGGATGTGGTCTTAAAATTATTGAAAAAAGCATTAATTCAGATTGTTATGCTTATTGAATGTATATTTTTGGATAGTTTTTTAACAGTTGCAATGTTTAATTTCAGTGAAGCGTTAATGTTTGTTTATGCTTAACAGTAGAGTAAAATGGTTGCAACAAAAATATATTGTTTTTTAAAATTGAAAAAAAAAATGCAGATAATAAGAACTCGGCAACTGACATACATACATACATACATATATATATATATATATATATACATATGTATGTATTATATCGACATTTTTTCTTGGTTATGTACAAGTTTGCTAAAATGTGTAATTGTTATAAAAAAAAAAAAATTAAGAAAGGTTGAATCAAATTTTGCAACTAATGGTCTATAAATGCAAACTTCCAAACTGTAAAAGAGAGCGGATACTTCAGTACAGAATATATAATTTATAAACACATTTTTGTTCTTTTTATTGAGTTGTCTTCATTCATAGCAGTATGTATCTACATGTTTTGCAATATGCATACGAAAATATTATTAATTAAGTTATTTTAAGCATTATGAATAGCATTGCGTATAAATAACGTAAACACTTATAGAACTGTTTTGACCCTTTTTTTTTTTTCTTTAAATTCTGTTAGTATAAAGGATTACAGGCATCGAAAGCCAATGTAATATAAATCGGTATTATAATAGTATTAATAATTTTAATATCATATTTAAATAACCTTATTTTTATTAAATGTAGAGCGATCGTTATTAGCGGTGGGCCAGGCTCTGTGTGCGCAGAAGATGCACCTGATTTCGATAAAGAAATATTCAAATTAGGATTACCAATTTTAGGTAGTTTTGTAATTTACTTTTAGAACATTTTGCAAACATTTTTTAACATCAGTTTTTATTTTTATAACATTTTAAGTTCTTTAAATGTTGTTCTCTTACTGTTATGTAAACACGGAGCAACTGTGTGAATAAATGTGTTGTAACTATCAAATTTTTTTACTGTGTAGTTGTAGTCTACAAATTTTTCAGTACTTTTTGTGTTCGAAGTAACATTTAATATTCGTGGTCACAGTTTACATTAATGAATGCCGAAGTAAATTTAAATTGAAAATAAACCGGTTTAATTTTTAAAATTTCAAAAAGTAGGAAATGTAACAAAATAATTGCAGTTCTTTACAAAATGAAACTAAAGCAAATGAGGATGATCGAGTTACTCCGAAACGGTACTTTTTTTGAAGATTAATTATATCTGGAAAATGAAGTTTTTAGCTGGAATATGCGGTCCTTTGTGTAAGAATGTGATATTTCGTTAAAAATTTCTAATGTTTTTTTTTTTAAAAGGAATTTAAAACTTGATTAATTTTAATAGAGTTTTAATGAATTCTAAACGTTCGCTATCTAGAACGAACTGTTGTTATGCTCTAGTGTATTGTGAATGTCGGTCTGTATAAGAAAATTATTGTTTTACATTATTGTTAACGGCAGATTGGAAGAAGTCATCTTGAGAACAACCCGATTATTTTTCGATCAACTTGTACGACAATTCTTCATCGTTTTTCTCATCTACGATTCTTTTTTATTTTTTTAGTCATTATTCCCTCGTTTTAAGTATTCAACATTTAAGGTATTTTTTTATTTGTGTACAGTTGATAAATGTTGGTGATGAAGTTAGTAACATAATTTCATAGTACCATAACTCGCTGCAGCTCTTGGCGTTTTGAATAGACATAAATATAAATTATAGATTACTGTCATTTGAAGATTTTATTAAAATCGTTTCTCTTCTTTATAATAATCTTTCTGAAAAATGATTACCGGAAGCAGTAATGAATTTTACTATTATTATCGGAACAACTAGTATTGGAATCAATTTCTTGCTATGTTGTTATTACTGAAGTTACGTTGCTTATATGAAAATAATAGTTAGCAATGGTACATCGGTAATGTAAAGAATATTTGAAATGATTGACACTGTTAGATCAGTTGTATTATTCCTACTATGCAGACTGGATAAGCATCATATTCATTACGCCGAAGGCCGTGCCTTAGATTAACGGAGTCGAGGATAATCAAAAAGACTACCTAAAAGTGGTTGAAAATAAATAGAATTTAAGAAATTTTAATTTTCCTAAGCGAGACACATTTAACGTTTTAATTTGGTTTTTCTCGAATGGTTTTCCGCATTAACGGTAGTTCAGATCAATATTAACGCAGTTGTAAATATTATTTCATGAAAATTTTCGTAATCAAAATTAGTGGCGTTCATTTTTAATAAATGTATACATTAAAAGAAGCGATTCTAGAGGTGGAATGCAATAAATTAGGTCACTGTATACGTTATCTAAAATTTAATGGTTTCTGAAATATTTTAATTTTTTGAAAAAGTGTATATTTTCTTTCTTGAAAATTGAATAAAATAAAAACTGCTGGTTGAATTATGGTTCTATAAATTTAAAGGAGCACCTTTATTGTGCTACGCACGAAAGCACCAAGAAAGGTATGAAATTTATTTTAGAATTTTTTTAACAAAAAAAAAAAAAAAGTCAAACATATTTTTAAATTAAAATTTAAATCATGAATGTATCTTTTGAATGATATAAGGGTTTTATTTACGATAAATTTTTAATGCCTATTTTTGAAATTTTTAGTAATCTATTTTTTTTAAAGTGTCTTTTTTTTTTCTTTTTTTTTTGTTTAATGAATTTGACTTGTAAATATAAAACAGTACCGTAAACATTTTTTTTCTGACACTAACAATTCTGTCGAATTTAAAATGATAACTTCGCTTCACTTATCGTTTTATATTAAGTTAAATAACCGTTAATTCTTTTATTTCGAAATTTAAGGCTTTTATATATAAAGTGTAAATAGAACTGTATAATTGTAACACAAGGTCAGTAATACTAGTTTCTTTCACATTTACATATTTTTAAAATTAAATTTGCGTATTTAAAAAAATCCTAAATTCATTATCTTTTATTATCAACTTTTTTGTGTGTAAGTAGTTATAATCTGCTCATATTAAAAAACTATCACCGTTCAAGTAATTTTTAAACATGAAAATCGGCAGCAATTTAAAATTTAAAACAAAGAGTGTTCATTTTATTTTTTGGTTGTGTATGGAGATGTGCTAGTTCGTTTACCTTACAGATAAACATATTTAATGATTCTGTTGTTTGTATTAACTTAAGAAAAAAGGAAAAAATTTATACGGATGCGAGGAATGGATAAGCGCTTTATAAGTCAGCTGAAAGTAAGTTATACGAAGTGTAATAAATGAACAAATACAGTAATGTTTATTGTGCGTCGCAGTTATGATCTTACTAAAACGTTTTTCACAGGCATTTAGATTATAAATTTATGTACATAGAGGATGTGATTATAAAGTCAATAATGGAAACTTCTTTTAAAAAAAAAAAAGGTATACTTAAATCATATCATTAAGAAATAGAACGTATTCAGTAATTTTGGATATATGGATAATTATAATTTGCTAAAATTGAAATGCCTAATTGTTTTTTTTTTGGCATGTGAAGTGGTTTGTAGCGTTCTCGGCACTTTGTGATTTAGATTAAAAAAATGAATTCATTTTTTCCGACGATATACTTATTACAGTTTAAAATATTCAGTTATGTAATAGCGAATCAGAGAGCGAAATTGTGGACAATATTTTGTTAACCTCGATGGCTCAATTAAATTAAAATCGATTAATTATTAAATAAATAAAAATAAAGTGGGAGAAATGGCAACATTGGCAACATTTTTTTATAAAATTGAACTTAAAGTTGTATATAAATTTAAAAATAAAAGGAATGAATGATTAAAGCGCGTGATCAGTTACTGTAATTAATTGTTTAAATATTTGATTCAAGCAACAGATGAAATGAAAAAAAATGCTATTAATTATTGAAAAATTCTTACTTCGTTTGATTAATGCCAAGTGTATTATTTCTATATATATATATATATATATATATATATATATATATATATATTCAGTTAAAACTAGTTTATTATCGTCAAATTTCGTTCATAGATGTTTTATTTATAGCAAATTCTTCTGTGTTTAAAAATATTATTTTATTGTATTAAGTTGTAATTAACTGCGTTTCTGTATTAACCTAAACCTGCTTTTTAACTATATTATTAATTTATTATCAAACAATGAAATTAGGGATTGCTTTCATCGGAAACGCACAGTATAAAACCAGCTGATTTCATACTAAAAAGTACTAGATTCTGAAAATAGATGTATAAAATGTTCGGATCAATAGTGTTTATACATACAATATAATAGATTTAATAGTCACTTATATCGATCAGATATTTTGATAATATAATTGTTCATTGTAAAAGTCCATTAAATTACTATTCTAAGTGTAAACGAGTTTATTCATATGTTCAGTGAGTAAGTGGCAAGCTAACTGCTAATAAGACATATGTTGGTTTTTTTTTTTGCATACCAATGTTCTAATATTAATCCTGTATATATATATAATAATTATTGTACGCATTTTTATTTTATAACTGATTTAATTTCTATAACTCTGTGTGTAACGTCATATTAATTTTTAGTAACCGATATTTACATATAAAAATAATTATAAACTTCTCCGAGGCATTATGCGAATAATTCTTGAATTTAGCAATGTAATATTATAATGCATGTAGTATATGTATTATATTCATTATAGGAATTTGTTACGGAATGCAATTAATAAATAAATTTTTTGGTGGACAATTAAACAAGGCCGGATATAGAGAAGACGGTATACATGAAATTCAGATTGATACAAAGTGTATATTATTTAAGTAAGTTATTTTAAAATGATATGTTGAACTTAAAAACCTGTTTCTCGATTGTATCGTTTATTTATTTTACGATAAAATGTTCGGTTTTTCTTCTTTTCGCCTTTTTTATTCGAAGATTGGAGATCCATTTATCAGTCTGAATTCTGAAACCTGATTCTCGAAATATCTCTTTGATCTGTATTGCAATTATTTTTTAACCATATGTTCTGAATCTACTAACAGATCTTTTATTTTTTATTTTTCCTTACGAATCGGTCTTAAGTCTCTTTATATCTTTTTCATCGTATTATATGTTTAAGGTACCCAGTTTTCCTTTTTTAATGGTTGCATTAATCAATTTTCTCTATTTAGACCATGAAGAATTTCATTATTTCTTAATATTCTTGCTCAGTCATTTCTTTTTTTTTCTTTTTTTTTTTGTAGTTAAGTCAAGTATTTAGACTTTGCAACCATAAACGTGGAGAAAATATAGTTACGAAACATCCTTAATCGTATTTTTAAACTAAGTTCCGATCTTGTATAGTTATTTTTGATTTTAAAGAATGTTTTTCCTGCTTATTCTATTCTCGATCTTATTTTTCTGTCTGCAGGAATGCTAAGATATTTAAAAGTGTTGACTTTTAACTGATTTCAATTTGGAAACAATCATTACTTTCGTTTTATTACTGTTCATATTGTTATTGAATGACATTTAGTGAATTTTACCTCTAAACTGACGATACATACATATACATATGTATCGCAAGTATTTTGATGGTTAGTAATATAAAAAATGTCCATCGTATATTATTAGAAAAACGGTGGATACTTCAAAATATTTGATACTACTTGAAACTATTTAAGATTTCCAAAAAAATAAAAATATTGTACGACAATATGATTTTGTTTCAGTTTTGTTATTTAGAACTAATTATTAAGCAAGTTTTGTGTGAGAAAATAATGGAATATTACTGTAAAAAGAAAATAATTGGAATTTAGAGGTCCCCCGAAAAGGATTTTTATTGTAGGAGCTCTTTATGTGGTATATTACATGATTCGGTGTGATTTATATCATGCATCTTACAAACATCTCCTCGCTTGTAGCAAGCAGATTTTTAATTATTCAAAGAAAAAAAGGTAGTCATTGGAGAGAGAATTTTATTGCGATTTTAATAACATAGTAAACTTCGACATGGTCATCGTTTAATGCGATGCAACAAATTCAGCCACCAACTAGCTTTTAGATGCCGATTTGAAGAAGTCGACCAGTTGTAAACATAGTCACGATGACACAGCGGTCTGTAATTCCTCGACTGAGGCATAGCATGTTCTTTTCAAATGTTTTTTGAGGTGTCGGAATAGATAATAATCACTTGGCGCTAAATCGGAACTGTATGGGAGTGCGGAAGAACGTTGAAGCCGAGAGACGAAATCACCTCAGCTGTGCGCGCGCTTGCGTCAACAACTTCGGAACCCATTTAGCGCGTATTTTGCGGCACTCTAATTCTTTTACGAATTTGTTTATTGTTCCAAGAGCTACTCTGGTCTCTACGGCTAATTACCTTTGGGTGATATCCCGATTTTATCTGATCTGCGCGTCAATTGCGTTCTTTACTTTATCTGACCTGCGTAGGTTTGGACGGTCTGAACGGGAATAATTTTACAATATCAAACGAGCCAGGTGAGCTCAGTGTGTCGCACTCTGTCACATCAAGTGTATCCGCGCAGCAAGCATCATTTGTAGACCTTAAAAAATCATGGTAGCCGGCACATTTTCTCGAGTTAGAAGTTCAATAATTGCTTTCTGTTTGCACCGTTGCTCGGAAGTGGGTTGTGCATTTTCATTCATCGCGAGAAAACCCGATCACCTATTGCGAAACAAAGTATACCACTGTGTATAGCTGTGACTTTCTTCTTTCTAACCTGCACAGATATAATTTTGTGCGTTGCCTACTGAGCGCGCTAGGAGCGAGGGGGAGTTACTTAAGGGGTAATATCACCTTGTGCTCACAAAATTTCGGGTGATTTTCTGAGACTTACCACGAACGATAGAAAAGAGATAGAGATATGAGGTTTTGTGCACATGAAAGAATTAGTCTTTAACTACAAAAAAATATGGTTTACTTTAATTTGTACAATACAAAATGGCGGCACAGCAGCGCACGCAAAAAAAAAAAAAAATTTGGTCGGTCTATTCGGGCGTACTACTACAGATCACAATGTTTAATCTGGAACAAAAAACCAAAAAGTTTCTTAAAATATAGCTCAGAATGAAGTGAACATCGTAGGATTTTTTCAAAAAATTAATTTAAAAAGTGATGGCGGTGATTTGATTTTTTTTCTCTTTTTTTTCGAAAAAATCGGCCGAAAATCGCTTATAAAATATGTAAAAATCAATTTATCAAAAAAATCCTACGGTGTTCACTAGAAAATCTTATTTTAAAGTTGCAGTTAAAATTTTAAGTCAATCGGATAAAAATTGAGGGAGCTACTGGTACGTTCAGTTTGAAAAACACAATTTCGAGATATTGCTGTTTAAAGTTCTGAGTAGTAGAATTTTGTTGAAATTTTTATTTTACCTCTAATCTGCTATGCCTGCTTCATATAATTGGCTTTCCGATTTGAGGTTTTCCTCCTCCCCATCCTTACTTGTTGAAATTACGTCCCTGCGGGCAGTTTTAGCCTCTTCGGTGAGCGATCGTTCGGAAAGGGAAATGTGTGTCGGATTGGCTGCGGTACAGAAATTAGAGAAATTTAATCCAATTGTTAAGTCCAATAGATCCATAACTTGCATTAATCCGTTGTAACCATCGTTGAAGCAATATAAACAGCTGTCAAGCTTTCATTACAGTTCTGCGTGAATCCACCTAAATAACGAGTGAGGAGACTGTCGCTGCTTAACTCTTTGTAAATTGGCTTTACGGCTTTGAATACTATCATTGGCATGGTATGTTTATGCTTAAAATTAACCATGTCTCCATCAGTTGCCTTCCCTGCTTGCCAAGAACACCCCAATGTCGATCCTTTTGGGCACAAGCGATGTCGTGGCTTCTTGTCGAAATCGTGTATTTAATGATGCGACCGGAGATTAATTTGTAACTCGAAAATTGTCAACAGATAGCACTGCAAGTACCGAATCCGTCTCAACACTAACAATTTTACCGGAACACTGATATACACGTGGAGAAGCCAAACACTAACTGCTGTACGTTCGAACGGACTTTCTACAAACAGCTGATTTCTCAGCCTTAAAATTGGGGTAGAAGAGGCATCTATTAACCAAAATTGAAAGCTGGAAGTTAGAAATGTGTCCGTACAATTCATATAAAGAAGAATAAAGACCTCAAACGCATGCCTCCGCGCACTGTTGAAAAACCGCTAATTTACGACTATGTTCAGAAAAACGACTTTTTGACCCACTTACAAGTTCCCCCCCCCCCCTCATAATCAACTTTTCACATCATTCTTGGATACTTTAGGGAATGTTTAAGCCAATAAAAAAAAAAACGTAAAAAAAAATCACGAGGTGATATTACCACCCCTTAATGAACAACCTATGTATTATATATCTTGCTTGTAATTAGTACTTCTCAATACCACACCAGTATTTTTCTTTAGAATCCAGGCGTTTATAATTATTTCGTGTTATAGTTATAAAGTAACAGATTTAAAAATTTTGATCGATTTTTTTATTGTTTTAAAATTTACAGATAAATTGAGAGCAAAAAAATATTCATAAATACTTTCAAAATGGTATAATACAAGTATTTTAATAAAATTTTACTAAAATTATACGACAATAGTCTAAAAAACCATAAAACATCGAGAAACCGGGATGTTAAACAGCCACACCGCGGTATGAACAACTTATTAAAAATATAAAATATTAAATAATCATTTTTATCAAATTTTTCAATGTGGTGCAAATAAATATTTTGCAATTGAACATGAATTCGGATAAAAAAGGTTTACTGTAAGTCGATTTTTAAGAATTAAAATGAACTTACACGTGCCTTAAGATTGGTAAATTTAGTAATTTTTTTGTTTTCCAAGTTGATTAAATGATATTTATGCAGAAGAAAGTATTAATTTGTATTGTTTTTGTTAATTTTTGTAGCAATCTGGAATCGCCTCAGTCAGTAATGTTAACACATAGCGATTATGTAGAAAATGTCTCGCGTTCATTTAATGTTATAGCTACCATAAATAATTCCGTAGTCGGTATTGCTAATGAATCGCTGAAGATTTATGGGCTTCTATTTCATCCAGAGGTAATGTCATCATCTTAATTATTGTTATTAGTAGTAGTAGTATATGTAGACTACTGAATTTTATTTATCGTAATAATTTCAGTTGTCAGAATTTTATGCGATTAATATTATTTGTAAATTACCTAACGATTATTTAATTATATTTTACAATTCCGAATTCAGTTAAACAATTACTTCGTTAGCTAAAATTAACGAAAAATACTAAAATATCCTATTTGATAAAAAAAATATATTGAGTTATAGTCCACCATGTATATTTACACTTTTAATCCTGAAACTAAATAAACGAAGTAACTGCCTTTTTAAATCTTAGGGAGGAATATTTACAATTGATTCTCATTGCCCTTTTTATTTCTAAAACGTTGTTTATAATGAGTCCGTAGTATTTGAACAAATGATCAGTGCTGCACTTTTTGTAAAAGTACTTAAGCGATTACGGAATAGAACCACATGCCCGAAGAATATTTAGGGCATTCACTACGGTAGTGCACCGAGTTCTATACATCGCTAGTGAACGAGTTTTTGGTGAGAGAGTCTGTGAAAATTTTGGCATAACCTTTTTATACGTAGCACTTAGCACCTTTTAATTTACTTAGATCATCCCACGTAAGAGGACACCACTTTAAGACTGTTAAAAACATCCAAATTTCCATGTACAATATTTTGAAAAAAAAATTGATCGAGCGAACTGCGACGCGCGCAAAAACTGCTGACAAAGGTGTGTTGATGTTTGAGGATGTTATTTTGAGGATTTTTAAGTATATGGAAATATTTTTTGAAATTAACAAATTTTATAAAGTTTAATTACTTTCTTGAAAGACAGTAAATACGAGTATACAGTAATATTCCTGGAACTTTGATGAGAATTATAGGAAATCTTGCAGAAGGATAAAATATTTGCATTTAGTTTTCTTAAAAAATCTCATTTGAAATAAATCGAAAAGTTACCATTGGTCGGATTTTTTGTTGGGTTGCTCGCCAGTAGTCTTGAACCAACAGTATGAAGGACACAATTATAAATTTATATCATAAGACAGTTGGAGAAGGAAAGCACGAAGTATTAAAGCAAGAGAATTCGAGCTAGAAATGAAAAGGAAAAATTGAAGGAAGCATTGTAAGTAATAGGCAGACTCAGAGCTAAGATTTAGAAGTACACACAAAAACGTTTATTAATGATTGCAGAGCATTAAAAAAAAACATGATTAGCGGCACATATGGGAGAGGAAGCTAGAGAAAATCGAAAATGGAAAGGGAGGAATAAATATGGTGTGTCATCAACAAAAAAAAAAGTAGATTGAAACCAAGGCTAAGGACTCGGAATAGGCTGTGTAAAGAGGTAATGAGGAGTACGATTAGAGAATAGAGAAAGATAAATGTCCCAACAGAGTCTGGAATAATTGCAGGAGGATAGGAAAATGATGTTTGAGGCAAGAAAATTGTTGAGAAAAGATCCATTGGAGGCGGCCGATCAAACTAAATAATCCGCCATATTGTTTCTGTCAATGTTAGAGTGCTGGGAACTCGTAAAAGGTCTATAGGAATAGAATGGGATGAGAGTAAATTGGAAATGGGAGATCAAATTGAGAAGAACGAGAAGGGGGAGAAGAAATAGCTTGAAGAACGCCCTTGTCGTTGGATGAAGAATTTGCAGATTTCACTTGTCGAGTGCAGGAGATAGCGTGTGAAATGTAGATTGTTTCAGCCGAAAAGGTTGATTAAAATAAATGGAACTTGAAAGATTTAGAATGATAAAGTGAAGAGGTTGTAAATGCGCAGCCCGCACCGTCTTTTTTTTTTTGGAGCCATCAGTAGAGAATATTACCTAAGAAGAAAATGAGGAATCTAGTATGCGAAGAAATTTGGACTTGATTAATTTATGGAAGAAGGAATTAGCATGAAGAAGAAGAGAGAAGAAACTGATAGGTTGCCATGTAAGATTAATGCCACGGGAAAAAGTATAAAAGCTTGCTGCAGGAAAAAACAAGGTGAAAATTCGAAAACTCAAGCAGACCAAACGCCGACGCTTTTTAATATGAAGATAGGAGGAAACGAAGGGAATGAAATTTGTTGAGGTGATGGGGCTACTTTTAATTAGGAACGATATCCAGTAAAGATGTACAGATAACGGGTGCAAACAAAAGACGGATGGAAATGAAGGGGGTGTCCACTTTACATTCCTCGTTAGTTTTGTGACAGGGAATAATTAGGATAGGAGGAGAAGATAAAGAAAGAGCAGAGTAAAGAGAACGGCGGAATAGATCGTATTGAGATAATAAGGGATCAGCATCAGCCTAGATAGAAGAAAGAGAGGAGTCCATTGAAAGAAATTTAACCCGAGCGTTTTTGAAAGAATACAACAGAGAAAATGGAGGGGCTCGAGTTGTGTAAGAGGGGAAATATTGTTAAGATTTAGGAGGATAGATGTATGATTGTGGTCGAAAGTGCTATCGATTGTTTTCCAGGAGCTGTTAAGGCTAAGACTGGGCGAGAAAAAGGAAAGGTTAACAGAGTTGGAAAAAAGGCATTTTTAAAAATAGAAGAACGATCATTAGGAAAAAAGATTATGGTTTATGATAGAAAACGAGAAATTAGTGTTGAGCCCAGATGACCCCAGAGAGAAAAATGAGCTTTCCAATTATCACTGACGATAAACGGATCTGAAGTGGATTTAAGGAATGAGCGAGAGAGAGGTTAGAAGGGCTGTAGTTAGGAGGATTGTACACACAAGGGGTATAGATTTGGTTGGGTAGCAGATTTAAAAAAAGATGTATGAATCATATTAGGGTAATTAGGAAAAGGAGAGTGAAAAGAAGAAATATTGTGGACTAGTATGATAAGCTAGTCTTCATTAAGATAGTCTTCTTTCCATACCAATCCATAATTGAAACGAGTTATGGGAAAACATTTGAAACGCATAAGAGAGGAGGATTTTAGTCGAGCTTCAGATAGCAAGCGACTTGATTGTTGTAAAGATCTAATAAACCTTCGAAAGTCTGTTATTTGCCTATAAGCTACAAAAATTTCACTGCAAAATGTTTAAAAGGTAGAGTAAATATAAGTTGTCTTATAGGTAGAGGAAATAATGGAGAAAAAAGAAACAGGATGAAGAGTGCAGGTAAAGGTAGTTTTGAAGGACGGGTGCTTGCACGAAATATGTCGTGGGCCATTTTGAAAGTTTCTCTTCATTGGAAGAAAAATCAACATTAAGTGTCCGAAAGAATACCTGCGTGAGATTAGTTTATTGGCTTCCTTTTATAAGAGATAAATATGAAAAGGGAACTGAGCTATGCATTTGTCAGAAGAGAGATTACTAAAACAGAAGAGAATTTTAGCATATGAGAGTAGTGTAATGTGTTCTATGCTTGTAGATCCCAATTTTTAAGTTATTCGTGTGTAGGGAGAAACAAAATAGGTGCAGAAAGGAGAGGTAGATAACGAACAGAAGATAATAAAGCGAACAAGATTAAGATAGATACGCAGAAAGAAGATAGTTTAACTTAACTGACATTGTAGAACGAAAGAGGAGGAGGAAGCAATATTGAGAAATGCAAGGAATTCCAAGATCACTGTGAATAAAAGAGATGTTAGAGGAAATGTCCATAGGTAGTTAAGCGTATTGTTATGTGGAACAGTAACATAACTGAATGGTAGAGGAAGGTTAGACGGTGAGGAACAGAAATCTATTTAGATCTCATTCAACTGATGAAGAAAAAAAATATTGAGACGATATAGAAAAAATTGAGGGAGAATTTTGAGAAGAGGTTTGGGTTTGGTAGCGATTTTTGGTAAGGAGGAGAGGTCTTATTGGGAGCTTAATGGAAGAATTTGAAGAACGGTGGTAGTGGCAGTATGACTGGTATAAGTAAAAGCATCAATTTGGCACCTTTACGAAATATTTTCAAAGTCTATAATTTTTTTGATATTTATTCTGTTTTTGCTATTCTGAGCAATGGCGATCGGACTGGCAACATTTGTAATTACGACGTAGAGGGTGCTCCTGAAGACTGTTACCTACAGAAACAAGATGCTTAGCTGAACAGTGAAAACAGATAATTTGTGAGTTACGACGGTGTCGCTGTACATGCCTGATGTATGGAATAACGTCTATTTCGGAAACATGGAATCAAAGTTTGTATATGGATATGAACTCAGGAAGGGAAGATATGGCGAATTTTAATTCAGCACTTGTGGGAATTTTACAGTTTCCCGAGGTGCGATAAATTTGGTGAATTGATTCATCCGGGATAGGTGATCTGAGCACTTCTTGAATATCCGTTTCCAAAGGGGAGGAATAAATACCGGTAATTAAATCGATTGTGTAATAGCATTACGGGGAATGAAGACGCTTAGATTGATTATTAGATCTAAAAGAGGAAAATTATTTAAAAATGAGTTGGCAGCGGAAGCTAGTGCGAAGAGGATATCGGGCGGCGGAGATACACTCTTTTCTTGGAGGATCGATGAAGGCTGTGAAGCATCTGCAGATGAGTTTAGCTGCGACTGAAGGATTTAAGTTTCCTAAATTTGTATCGTGGGAGCAGTGCTCCAGGAAAACTAAAAGGATCCGCGATTGGTCGGAAGAAAAGTTATTTTCGTTAAAGTCGTGTTTGTGGTTATTGTCGTTGTGCTACCAGTATTATTTATATTCGTGATAACTGGAGGTATGTTTAAGTTTGAAATACCAATTTGAGAGAGACGAATCTTTACATGACGAAGATGTCGTCGGAAAAATGCTTGTGCTTCGCTGAAATGTACATCCCTATTGGGTTAACAGAAAAATTGCTTCGTACTAGTGTTCGTGAGGAAGACCATGAAACGGCCTCCTTTAGCCGAGCTTCTCATCTATATAAATAGAAAAGCAGAGAAAAGATTTGTATAAATAGAAAGGTAAACGAAAAAATTACATTTAGTTTTTTATTCCTTTTTCGGGCGGGAGTTCGTCAACTATGAACAGTAACTTAGCGCAAGGAAAATTTATTTGTTTTCAATATGCAGCAGCGGGATTCGAACCAGGTTCTACCTAAACAAAACACCACAGACTAACTAACACGACAGCTAAGTAAAATTAGAAACTTGAGTAAGATTTTTTGAATTAGACGAGAACAAAATGTAATTTGATAAAATAAAATTAAATGAGATAAATAAAAACGATCGCTACGTGGAGATCGAAATATTAGAGATCTGCTCAAATCGTTTGTCCATTTTATAAACAATTGACAAGCGAAATGCGAACGCGAGAGTGGTTGATATTTTTATTTAATAACTCCTAAAGCGAACGCGATGAAAATTTTTTTTGTTTATTTCAGTGCACATTGTAATTCTTACACCATTTCCTATTTTAAAGGTTTCAGAAGGTTTATCTGTATTTTCCCATGCGGATATGCTTATATTATTTTTTCAGAATTTCCGTACTCCTATCATTTATAATTTTGAGGCTTGAAATACCCAAAGTTTCTTTTCTTTTTTTTTTTACATAAAAAGCTTAATTAGTAATTTTACATGGTCGTGTTTTTGGACAATGAGACGATTACTGCCGATCGCTTACTACAGAAATCAACACGAGAACCAAAAAAATATGAAATGTTCTGAAGATTTTCAGAAACAATGTCTCTTGCTGAACACAAATATCGCATTTCATGGTTTATTATTGTGATCGAAATAACGCAAAAGACTTGTTTATTATTAAACAAAAAATACTAATATTTAAATTAAAATGAGTGTATATGATTTAGGTAGATCTGACCGAGCATGGCCAGGAAATGTTAAAAGCATTTTTATTTAATGTCGTCGAATTAAGCGGGAGCTATAAACTAGAAAGTCGCGAGACTTTCTGTATGGATTATATCAAAGAGGCGGTTGGCAACAAAAAAGTTTTGGTGAGTTATTTTTTTTCCGCGTTTTGGTTAACAATTACTAATGTGTGTTACATCTATTAACAGGGTTAAAGATAAAAAACTCAGTTTATATATGAATAAGGAATTATAAATTTTTATCAGTTATTAAAATACATTGATACAATAAGCATCTGCGATTATTTACTTTATTATTTATTGCAAGCGATCGTTTGACCTTGATGAAATGAATCTAGGGTTAATATAATTTTATAAATATATAAATAGTTCGAGAAAAAAGAGGATATTTTGGTTTTCAGCAGAATTTCATTTAAAGAAGAAAAGAATGTCTAAATATTTGGATATTTCGGAACGGTTCAATTGAAATTCATCAGGTATTCTGCTTGAAGGTGGGGCTCTTTAATGCTGGCATTTTTTCCCCGTTTTATTCTTCAGTATTTTTATTTGATATTTCCGTATTTCATCTTGTGAATTTGGTTTGTTGTTTTTTTCTTTTTTCTTAGTCATACCAACTCATACTAAACCGCTGAGCATTAAATTTTATTTCCAAATTTCTCAATCTTACGTTGCAGCGTTATTTTTAAACTAATATCGTAATATAATTAATTTAAATTTTCGTTAGATGCTACTAAGCGGCGGAGTGGATTCGACAGTTTGCGCTGCGTTATTGCATAAAGCACTAGGACCTAAAAATCTGATTTTTGTCCATATTAATAACGGCTATATGAGAAAAAATGAAACTGCTCAAGTTAAACAAGCTTTAGATGATCTCGGTCTAGACGAAGTACATGGTAAATACTTTTTATTTTCTTTAGTATAATTTAATTATTTCTATCTGTGCAGTTAAGCTTCTTGGTCTATGAGGAAGCACATCCCTTAAGCTACCGAAACAAATTATGTACATTAATAAATATCTTAGCAATGAAAGTTATAAATTAAATTCTAATATCGATCCGAATTTTAATTTTAACAAAAAAATTTAAAAAAAAGAAAGTTGTGTGGAATTAGAGAATACATTTAATAGTAATCAGCTTGACATTCCAGAGTATTAGAAACTAAAAGATAAGACAATAATATTTTAGGATTAAAGTCAGCGAGTATTGGGAGAAAGTGACAAAGGTCAAAGTGGCGTAAGGTTTCCTATAAACCGAAAATGGAGGAAAAAGGTAATAGAATATAGTGTGGATTTATAGGTAGAATGGCATTAGTTAAATTTGAAACAAATAAGAACAATACATTTGTGATAATGTAAGTTTTTGTCTCAATAGTAAACTTAAAAGTAACAAATAGTAATTATTTTTTTAATATGTTAAATAAAATTATAATGGATCAGAGAATTAATAGAATCCACCAATTTACAACAGCAGGGGGTTTCAATAATGAAATAGAAATGAAAAAATTAGAGGATGGTAGGAAAATGGGCTTTTATAATTATTGTAAAAAAAATATAAGAGGTGAGAAAGTAATCCAATTCTGCCTAGAAAAAAATTGAATGATATTAAATAGTTACTTTATGAAACGTAAAAGATGGTTATGCATACGGACCGCTCTAAATGAAAGACATAATACCCAAGTAGATTACATGTCAACTAAAATACCGCGGAAATATAAGAAATTCCAGATATTATGTCATTTTCAGTATTTGTCGGACCATAGCTGATATGTTGTGAATTAAAAGTTGAGGAAAATAGACAAATATCGGTAAAACTTATTAAAAGGTCTAGGTGAACTAATGAGAATGATAGACGGCGAGTAGAACAATATATAATGAATATTTAAAGCTTTCACAGTGATTACTCATAATTTTCGGAAACAACTGTGTTTTAAAAGATATTTATTATGAATATATAATGAAGTATACTATGCAGATAAGCAAATGCGGACGCATAGAATTAAGGAATAGTTGAAGAAACGAAAGGGAGATTAAACTATTTAAAAATCGAATACAATGTAAATTATAAACTTCCGGCAGGAATTAAAAATTAAATTAAGAAAAGCAAAGATTAGTTAACAGGAAGCGTAAAACTCTACTGTAAAAAATTGATTTAAGTTTATCATGTAAATTAATAAAATATAAATTAAGAACTTCCAATAAGACGAAAGAGGAACAAAGGTAAGTGAAATACTTAAATTTACGAAAAGATAAAAGTAATGAATGATAGGTTTTAAGAATAAGCATAGTATACGTATTTAGTTGGCGATACAGGTGAGTTTCACCTCTAAATTGTCCGGTTGTGATCATAGAATCAGCATTTTTATGTTTTCAAGGTCGCCGAACACGAATCTGAAGTTACTTTTTATCCACTAACAATAAGGAACCATTGAATAAAATTCAGCTATTGGGTATTACCTAAAATATAGGAAGTTTTTCGTAAAATTTCAGCTCTTTATGTTTAAGAGAAAAAAATATATGCAGTTTCAAATTTGAGCTTCGAGTCCAGGCATGCGTGTTTAATACCCACTAATCACTGCGACTGGCACATATAGGCGCGTAAATAATGTTAATTTTTTGAATAATATATTTAAATGATATATAAGTATATATATTGACTACGTCATTCATAGCCTGGAGTACACCACTTTTTGTTCCATGATCATGTCCAGTTAGTTTTTTGTTAAATTATTATGTCCCGTTAATTTATACAAGATAACAAAAGTTGAATGCTGTGCTGTACAATTGCTAAAAATTTTTAAAATAAAAGGCGAGTAAGGATGACATAGTCGAAAACCAATTTTATAAAAACAGTTTAGAAGAAAAAAAATTGGAGGATCAAAGAGGCTTGCCCTCTTACGAGACCCGAAGGGCAGAGTTTTATATATATATATTAATTACAACGTAATTCTTAGGCTACCCCCATTAAAAAAAATGTCCCAATTTCATGTAACGTTTATTATATTTTATAGGATTTTTGTGATTATGTTATTATATTCATATGGATCGATTTAGAATTACGCTGTAAATTTTGATAATTTTATACGAAGTATAGAAGAGAAAGAGACAGAAATGTAAGTAAGGGGGTCAAGGGGCACAACCCCTTGCGAGGCCAAAATGACCGAGTTTATATTTATATATATATATATATGGGTGTGTGCGTGTGTGAATAAATAAATTTAAAATTCGCAATTAAATGAAAGCCACTGAAATATCACGAAGCTATTGGTTTATTTTATCGGCATTAGCACACGAATCTTTACAGTTACAGACATCACTGAATTTAAGATTAAATATTACGCAAGGGCAGATTACAGAATTTTTTCTAGTGCAGGAATAAAAGTATAAAAATTTCTATTGCAGTAGGTCTAACGTAATAATCTAATTGTAATTTGTTGCTATCTACCAACTACCCAAACTTTGTTACATCTTCGAAAGCAATTATGGATTCTGTTGCTTGTTTGCGCTCGTTTATTTGCCAAAGGCTCCCAAAATATATTTTGATAAAGCTGGTTTTGACAAAGGATGTTTTGCTATGTTGTGATTTTTTTTATCGGTGAATTATAGCGTAAGGAATAGAGCGAATACTTTTCAACTTTTTTTGGGATCATATAAATATCAGACGAATAAGCTATCAATTTTTTCCACTTACCTACTACGGATTTTAGTTAAATTGAGAAATTTTTCATTCACTATGTTTCTAAATAAGTGACTGCTTGTTTAGGGGATAGTATGTGAACATTCAATCATGAGCTTGTTAAAGTAGCACGCCAAACTCTGACCATCTTAAAAGTTCAAATATTTTAATGCAAAATAAGTAATCGTAGAACCAGAATTATATAATTATATGAGTATATTCTGTCAGCATTACAATATATTATAAACAAACCTAGAAAATTACAATATGTAAAAGTTTATGAAGAACATTTTTATACCAATTCAATTAAAATATTAAAAACGATATAATAAGTAGCCGAGATAGTTACCATCATTTAAGCACCTACATACGCTTGCTATAGTGATCAATGCACACTCTCAACTTTGTAATTGCATATTTTTTTTCCTATTTCACATGAAGAGCTGAAATTTTAAAGTAAACTTCCTTATATAGTACTATATTTTAATACCCTACAGCTGATTACTCGAAATTCGGAACTTTGTCATTTAACATTTGCGATAGTATATGAGAACTTGTAAAACCTGGCGGCACTACTCCAAAAATTCTTCGTGTAGTTAATTTTTATTTTGGAAAGTTTGAATAGAGTTTGTTTTTTAGATAGCACAGTGGGAATAAGTAGTTGAAATTTCAAAATGAAATATTAATAATTATCTGAAATATAGCGAGTTGTCAAAAATTTTCCTAATTACTTACTAAATTACCGTTTTGTTCAGTGTTGTTCGTTTCAAAGGGGAAAAATAACTTAAGATCCGTGTTCAGTGACATCAAAAATATAGGAAAAAATAATTCTATCGATTTTCGTGGATTACTGTTTCCAAGTGACTTTCCAAAGCCGTCCCGCTCGCTTATACAACAAAATATAGCAGACTAGGTGTAAATACAATTTCTAGATTGTTACTATCGTCTTTATAAAAACATAATGAAAAAAAAAAAAAAAATAATAATAATAATAGTAATGGTAGAGAAAGTGAAATACTCACAGATGAACCAAAAATTTTTCAGTTCATAAATAGAGAGGTTGAAAAGAAATAAAGCGACCGGTTCTGAAGAAAATACAAATGGGGAAATAAAAAAGCTAGATAGAAAATATAATCGAATTATTAGTTCATTTATTTAACTTTATATTAACTTAGAGGAAAATCTCTAAAACTTGGAAAAATTCCAATGTTATTCTGAATAAGAAAGAAAAAAAAACAAGTGAAAGAAAAAATCGAAAATTACAGTCAGTTGATCTAAGTCACGCCATATCGAAAATATTTTCCATAGTGTATTAAATCGGAGTAACTCCCGGAACAAGCGAATTTCTAGTCAGCTAGTGTGAATTGATGGTTGTAAGGAAAACGCTATCATTTCAGTCATAGCTTAAAGTTAAAATGATATTACCGCCAATGAAAAGTTGATGACGCTTATAAATTTTTCTATAGAAATAAGGTATTATTTTTTTGAACAATTTTGAACAATTTTAATTTTTCATTTTGTACGCGGTTTATTTATATAATATACAATATGATATTTTTAATTTTGGCAGTTCTCAATTGTAAATTTAAATTTATGTACGGCACTACGATTGTACCAGTTGATAAAAAGGATAATCGAACTCGGCACACGAAAGCATTGTGTAAAGTTGCAGATCCTGAAGAAAAAAGAAAAATTATCGGCGATATATTTATCGAAGTAAGATTACGCTTATTATAATTGGGTACCAGAGAAATCTGGGAAAGTAAAGGCGGCCGAGAGAAAGGAACTGGCCCCCTTGCTCTCATTAGTGTCGTTGGGCTCAGTACATTGTGAACCTTAACTTCACAATCCCCGATACCCTGTCAAGGGTACGGGACTTGATTTACTTTTTTTTTTTTTATGCGGTATTTATAATAGATTGAAATGTTTACTTTTTTAAATTGTTAGTTAACTTAAGTGTTTATTTTAACGAGTGAGAAAGGCAATTAATTACGTTTCCGCTGTATATTGGTATTCGAGATCTTTCGAAAACATATACAGTCGTTCAATTTTCTTAGATAATCAGATATTATTTATGTTATTTATTTTGTTATATTATTGTACGAATTTTTCCTACTTTTTTTTTATAATTACTTCGATTTTTATAATTCCGCCCCGTTTTATTAGTACATATGTCTCTTATATCATTCGATGTTAAAGAATTCATATTACATCTGCCTTATATAATCGACACTTTGACTTTTCGTTCATTTTTGAGTTGATTGTTTTAAAAGTTTACACTTTAAAAAGCAGAGAATTGAGAAAGTTGCTTAACTATTAAACTCATAAGTTGGTGTTTAATTCAGAATCGAAGTAGATTGATTTTTAGGTTTACTATTGGTCCTTACTTAAGCATAAGGTGCTTCGCTACTGCTGATAATAATTTGAAGAATTATAATGGGAATGTCGTTCATATGTCTTGTGAGTGTTCTACATCGCAAATGGGAAGTAAAATATATATTTTTTTAAATGGGAAGCTGAACTGCAGCAATAGAATTTAAATATGTTTAGAAACAAATTTATAGTTTTATTTAAACCGAGGTTTTATTCGATTTACCTCTTAAAGGATACAAAGATAATGTGAACAAATGAAGAAAACAAAGATATTACTGTAAGATCGTTCGCTTATCTTTCTACATCAAGCGTATTATAGCCCGCATTTGCATTTTATGTATACCGATTGCGTTCATGTCTTACAGTGTTTACCTAATTAAAGTTTGCGATTGATTAAAAATGAAATTTTCTAAGAACAAGTATACAAAACATGGTGCAAAACGAAAAATAGTCTATTTCAGGGCAATGTGTTTCAGGAGTGTATTTAGTATAATTTAATTATAAACCAGACTTTATTTCAAAAGTTATTGATGCTCCGCATTTTAAAACAGAAAGTGCAGGATTTCTAATAATCCTGCGGCAGCTTAAATACAGTTGGAAGTCAAATTATAATACCGTTATATCAGTGTTTAGATTGCACGATAAATCTAAAACAAATTCCGGAAATTAGCGATTAAACTGAATATTAATAAACTGCTAAATAGAAAGAGGTATTAATGAATTTCGAAAAACCAAGAAACTGTAGAAATAAAAATAAAAAAATAGAAATTTAGAAAACAAAATTCTGAAAAACTACATTATCACGCCCCTTTAAGGAATGTTTATATATGTAAAAGCGCTTGCGATAGTCATTAAAATAAAAATGAGAGATACGTAAGTGGTGAGCGATGAGTGATTGGAAGTGTGATTGAAGGAATTGCTAAATTTTGACTTGTCGGTTCACAATGTAAAATCAAAAAAAGTTGTTTGGATTTTTAATTTTTTTTTTTTTTTTAGACAAAATAAGTATTGAGAACGTAATATATTTGTATCCGTACTTTATGGTAAAATAGTACAGTTATATTAATAAAAATGAAAAAGCCACAGCGGATTAATGCATTCAAAAGCGAAGACTGTGGTATGTAATAAAAATCACCTACGCAACATAAAGTAGCAATACGAAAGTTTAAATAATGAAACAATTTCGACTAAAGGCAATCAATCATAACTCGATAAAAAAATTATTTAAAAGCCGGAAAAATGTAACGATACGTACTAGTTTACGAATCTTTTAAAAAAAAAAAAAAACATCTTTATCCTTCAACACTATAGTGGGGAGCTACGAAGATGAAATACAGTAGCGAAAAACGGCATTGTAATGTTGCAATCTTGAAGTTATAACAAAGGGGAAGATATTGATTCCTTAAATATTCAGAAATCACGCACATCTGCAAGTAAAGAAAAAGTCGTACACTAAGAAAAGGTGTGCGTTGCGTGTATTGATGTGTAAAGATTAGCTGTAGATTAATTTTTACGATAATAATACAAGGTTACAGAGTACAGTTCCGTAAATTTAAACCTGTTAGTACGTTGTTTATTAAATATGTTTCTATAATAAAGTTTCAAACAATATCTGGACGTATGTTAATTTCGTTTTTAAAAGATTAGAAAATGATGACAGCCAGTGTGCGTTAATTCACCCTTTTTACGCCATGAACAAGGAAAGTGTTTTTATACTTGTTTTTAAAAACGTGAAAAAATATTGCATCACGTAAAGCACGTTTCACGAATATGGAAATGTAAAAGACACGATATCAAGTCACGTGTAACGTAAGAATAAATTAAAATTTACATCGAAAATAGACAATCGAATTTTCAAATGAAGAAGGAAAACAAAAATCTTTAAAAACGCCAAGTAAAAAAGAACAATACTGCATTTAGTTAAGCGGAGATAAAATCTGTTTAGTTATAGCTCAACTAAATAATGTGTGCGCAATTAATCGAAATGTTTTGTCAGCCATTAAAAGAGATTTAGTTGTCTTCGTCGGTTCTAAAAAAAAATGCATTCGTCTCGTACCGTAAATAGACGTTTTCATTAATGTAATTCTGTAAGTACACACTGTTGAAATTCGAGCTTGCCTAAGACGAATGTAGACCTTTTTAAACATTATTATCGTTGATTGTATTCTTTTCAGGTTGCGGATCAGTTTGTTCGTGATATGCAGATTGATGAAAATGACGTGGTCTTAGCTCAAGGCACACTGCGACCCGATCTAATTGAATCGGCATCTTCAACAGTCAGTTCGAAGGCTGATGTCATTAAAACGCATCATAATGATACAAATTTAGTCCGGAAATTACGAAATAAGGGTCGCATTGTGGAGCCGTTACGAAATTTTCATAAAGATGAAGTAATATAAAAATAGAATTTTGATGAATATATTTATTTGTTTTTAAAAATTGCCTTTATAATATTTACCTATATTCTTTAAAGAGTACCGAGTACTACTTGTACTTTACGCTTTGTTGGTAATTACGTGCAATATAATTATTCTTAATAATAATTCTTATAATTATTTTATCGCTTTGAAGAACGAAATTATATCACACTAAAGATTAATGCAGTTTTGTTAATTATTTTTCATACTTTTTTTTCTTTATTATTTTCACGCGTAATGTTTATAGTTATTTTAATGTTTATATAGGTTCGAATGATAGGAAAAAATTTAGGTATTCCGTCAAAAATGTTGGACAGACATCCGTTTCCTGGACCGGGGCTTGCTATTCGAGTATTGTGCGGAGAAGAACCGTATATGGAAAATGATTTTTCAGAAACTCAAGTATTGGTCAAAATTATTCTCGAATTTGAAAATATGGTGCAAAAAGTAAGTAAAAATTATGATTATTAAAAATTAATTATAAATATAAACATATTAATTAGTTAAAATATTTAAATTACGCCGTTTTTTTCTTCTTTTTTGAATGGAGATATTTCAGACGGGAATACCTTAGAATTTTTTCAATAAAAAATTTCAAAAATAATTTAATTATCGGTCGAAACAAAGTTTATTTCATTATTTTTAAAATTCACAGAATAGCTTTATTTTACGTATTATATTTCGGTGTTTTTGAGTTAATTTCGGAGTATAATTTAAAAAAGTCGATTACACTACTGTCTTTCCAGTAAAGACTGCGTGACATATTTCGTTTTCTCCCTCGTAATGCATCAATTAAGATGACTTTACGAGGGATTATTTAATAAAAACCGGTTTGTAGTTAATGTTCCGGACATTTATGAAATACGCTTAAAATGTGATAATGTAACTTTTGCGTATAATTTGAGAAAAGGAAAGAATAAGAAAAAGTAAGAGAATAAAAATAAAGAAAACTTTATAAAAGCATTCACTACTCTCGTAAGTCACACGTCCGTGCGTTGCATGCGTCGTTGTTATTTGCATTTGCCTTCTGTATTGATTTTTTTGTTTTCGTGTTTTGTAAATACAGTGTGCCGATTTTTTTAGGACATTTTAATATCCTCCTCCTCCTCCTCCGTAATGGAAACGGACTCCTTTTTGTAGTATTTTTTGCAAAAATCGGTAGAATGCAGTTGGAATGATATTTTCGATGTTCGTTTCTGTAATTATGTGCGGCCATTACATAAATTATTTAAATGATTTCAGCAACACGCCTTGTTACATCGCATAGAAAATATAACGAGTCCAAAGGAACGAAAAAGATTATCCGAAATGTCTACTAAACATGTTCTCGCCGGTACAGTTTTACCGATAAGGACCGTGGGAGTTCAGGTAACGTAATTTTCATTTTCATTCTTCATTTTTATTCATGTTACACCCGCTACTCTTACTTTTGCAGTTTGTTCGTATATAGATAATGAACAATTAACGGAGATTACGTATGGAAATATTTTATTGTTCATACTTACAACTCATGTCTACGGAACACCCTATATTTAAGATTGTGCCTTTAATTTAACATTTATATTTTATTTTATTACATGTTAATAACCAAAAGGACGCTGAAGAATATTAATTTTTTATTGAGAATCTCCTGCCTTTAAAATGTTGAACTGCAGTGATATCATATAGTGCTGTGTTCTTGTTTATTTTACGTACACATCTCGATCATTAAGAGAAAAAAGAAAAGAGTACTTGCAGCTTTTTAATCAGAATTCCCCTCACGCACAAGGAAAGTTAGCCTGTTGTACAGTATTATCTCGTTTTCTATAATATTTTAGGCTTAAGTTTAGTACAAGTAAGAAAAGTAAGTTAAGAACTAAAATAAGGAGAATTTTAGTGTATTACGATTACAGCGGAGACGAAAGAATTATTGGGCATTGCATCAAAAACTTCGGATGAATTAGTTGGATTTTGTTTACGTCATCAACAATTTTCGAATTGCATTGTGATTTATAAAACTGACAGGAAATTTGAACGTTTTTAATGATGTTGTACTTCAAGTTGGCCGTAGATGCACGTTTTAATGTAACCAAATTTAAATATAAAGTTACGACTTTAAAAAAATTACCGTACGATTTATTTTGAAATTTATACTGTATAAAAATTTTTGTTCGGCATAGCTTATGTTCTACTGTTGAACGAAAACGTTTAAATTTACTTTAAACTATAGAGCTACATGTATGACCGTGATTATTTTTTAATAAATTATTGTGCGTGAAATTAAAATGTTCAAAATGATTTGTAATAACAGTTGTTATTTGCTCTTTACTATACGCGTGCAAAATGTTGACAAGTATGTAAAGAAGAAGCTTGCAAATTTCGCAGCGCAATTTAATTTAGAAAACTATATCAAACTGCTGGTATGTATTTTCAGTTGACGAAATGCCGAGTTGCAACACATAGGGGAAAAACAGGATGTTTTCCATTATGCGTTTTATGAAAATTATAAGTAAACTTAATAATCATGTAAAGTTCGACTATTATCATAATTTCTTAAATAATTATTCATGTTCGGGACAATATTGTGGGTTAAAAAATGCCAAGCATCGGTGCGTATTAAATAACATCAATTATTGGTGCTTAAGAATTCACGGACTAAACGACATGCACTTGGAACTAGTGTGGTCTCCGCTTGTTTTTACGATAATGTGGTGCCGGTATTTCCGGCGTCTATAAAATGATCTTGCCATATTCATTTGCAGAAATTATTAATAAATTCGCAGTTTATTGCTTTAAATGAATCGGAGTTTCATATCGGAAGAAAGTATATTTAAATCTCTGATCTTGAGCAAATTACATTTGTACAAATGACCATCTAAGATGTCGGAAAAAAAAATATAAAGAAACTTTCAAGATCTGAAAGAAAAATAAATTGGAAACAGCAGGAAACAATGTAACCTTCAACGAATGCCACAGTCCAAATTCGTATAAATTCCAAAAATTACCGGTACCGCTGTCTTACCCAATTTATTAACTGCGACACACGTATTAGTTTAATATTTTTCAGATTAATGCTTATTTCAGCATAATTCGTCATATGGAAAGTTGGTCAAAAGGTGAAAGCTAGATCGTTGAAATAAAAAGAAAAAAAATAAAAGGAGAGAGATCGTAATGAGAAATGACGATCGGTGTGTGAAAATAGCTCAAAAAAATAGTTTTTTCCATATAGATACTTTTGACTTGAATAATTAATTTACTACGGCAATTGACTATTTTGTTTACCGTTCGTATTTATTTATCAAATAAAGTAAATATAAACGTTAAAAAAATCAATGGTTTTTTAAATGACATTATTGATGGCGATGTTACAGAGTACATTTTCTACTCGAGTCCTTTTGCTTTCGCATTCTATATTAGGTGAGCAGCTTACGGAACGGTATATTACAAAGGTGCACGCATGATTTCGTTCACACATTTTTACTTTATATAATTGGCAACATTGTGAACGAAGCGGTTAAACATACACAAACCAATCGTAAACACATACCCGCTTTTTTAATAACTGTTTTTGTTTGTAATCTACCCGTGCAGCAAATATGTATATGAAAATGTACGCAAAAGTCTTCCATCCTTTTTCACATTCAAAGAGAACATCAGTTTGATGAGTTGTGCGAAAAAAAGCGCACAGTAAATAAACCGGTTACAACCATTTTTGTTCTAGTTCCTAATCCCTAGCCTCAGTGCCAATTCTGTTCTCACAGTCGTTTAGTTAACTCTGTTAGCTGCAGTTAATTAGTAATCTCTCGTTGAAGTGTCTTGTTTAAGTTTCGCGAGTTTTCCGTGTTTTCTGAATGTTTTAATGGAAGTTTTAATAACTAACAAGAGTGAGCCTGCAGCACATTATAATGGATACGCTTATGGGAAATAGAGTAATGCTATTCGAAACGTCAGCTATGAATAATTTTAACGTGGTTTATACACTGAAAATAAACACGTATAATAATACAAACAACCATGAAAATTGAAGGTTATTTTTGTACGGTTCTTTTTGCACCACATATATGTGCATGTATAATATTATAATACGACATAGTTAAATATACTATAGATGGAACAAGTAGTAGCGGAAAATTTTAATCGAAAAATAGGAACACCGAATTAAAAATATTTTGTGTAAGGAATTTGTAATATTTCAATTTTTGTAAAATTGCGTTTTTCAAAAAAAAAAAAAAAAAAATTAATTTTAAACGGAAAAACTCATGATTTTTACCTGTATAAAAAAAATGAAAATTCTTACATCAATTTTTGATTACGTATTTTTAAGGGTATTTAGTAATTTTCAAGTAAATCAGGTAATATTTGTTTGAGTTATATGTTTACACACTATTTCGGATAGTTTTAAGTAACTTTTTCTTTAGTGAACTCTCCGATATAATTAACATTTTTAATATTATACAATTATCCCGAACATTGGAACATCTAAGACATCTAAGTTACTTTATAATAAAACAAACTTTAATAACAAACAATATAGAACAATAAATTAGATAAATACCTATTTAGAAACGTTTTCGGGCATAACCCATCATCAGCTAAAACTAACTTAAAGGAAACTTAAAACTTTAAGTTAGTTTTAGCTGATGATGGGTTATGCCCGAAAACGTTTTTAAATAGGTATTTATCTAATTTATTGTTCTATATTGTTTGTTATTAAAGTTTGTTTTATTATACAGTTTTAACAAACAGGATGTATTCACCTATATCTAGGTTACTTGATTACTGTTATTTTTTCTAGTAATACAATTGCCAAAACTGTAGTAATTTTCATTCTGAAGAATTCCCTTAGTTATACTGTTTTTTCCTTAGTTTTATTTATTTGCTAAAATTTGAAATATTCATATCGATTAATGCGCTGAAATTAGATTTAAAAAATTCTTAGCTTTTGCAACACATAATATACGGTAAAAATTAGCGAAATATTCAACAAAATACGCAGCAAAAATACATAATTTGGAATATTTTATCAGCGATTGGTAATGTCTGATCAGTATCGTTTTATTAATTACAAGTTATTTATCCGTAAAATTTAACGGAAGAAATAAATAAAAATTAAAATTTCGTTGAAAATTAAACAGCGGAGAATATTATTTAAAGATATTTAGAATGGATATTAAAAAAAAACTAAACATTGAGAAGTTTAGAGCAGACTATAAATCGACTTTATTTCACTCGATCGTGCAGCAAGAAATATTTTTTTTTGCTCAGCGGAGCTATTTTTAAACTGTGATGTATGTAAAGTCGACCGATAGCAGGTTTAGCCTCGAGCTGGGGAACTTTGATGACCAGGCAGTTTTAGGTTTTATTGCAACATTTTTGTGTCTTTACTTCTGTTGTCTTTTATGGGGTTGTAACATCGAGTGCGGACGCGCGTAACCAGTTCTCCGCACAGATGTGTTTGTGTTAGCTAAGCAGCGTGTCTTTGACACGACTTTTGTCGTTTTCAGTTCGTTCTTCTTCAATGTCGTATGAAAGAGCCAAGTTGGTTTTAATCGTTGCTCGCCAAGCCATATTTGTTGATTCGATCGTTTTTCAGCCACTGAACCGTATTGTACAACGTATTTTTCTTTTCTCTAATTACCGAACTGAAAATAATCTAAAATTTTATTCTTATCGCCGATTCTCATTCATATGAATGTATATGTATTTTTAAAATTCAATTTAATTTCTTCCATATAAATTTCGTTTTTACCTGACCGCAATTTTCGACATTATCCAGAAAGTGGTAGATATTTTTTGCTGACGGTTTGTGATAATTTTCGTTTTTTAGATTTTTAAGCCTTTCCCTTGTGAAATAATTTTTTTTTTTTTTTTTTAATAAAAGCCTAATGCTGCCCGCGAGGAACAAGATAATTTGGTTGAGAAATTGAGACCCGCAAAATCGAGTATAATCGGATCAAGTGATGACAATTGAAGGACCTATTAGTCTATTTATAAAAATGGCGCATCCGAATTGAGGGCTCTAATTAATTGGAGTCAAGTAAATTCTTTTCAATATATTATTTAAATTTTAAGTTTATAGGCAAGTTTTTAATAAAATGAAATTATCATCGACACTCTTCGTTTATATTTTGAATTAAAATTATTACATAATTCCGGTGATATTGAAAAGATGCCATCATGAATTAAGCGAATAATGTTTTAAAAATAAATTGACACAGAGATTTTTAAATAATTATTTAACGTTAAAACTTTTTTCATTTTTAATATTAGTACACGCGCAGATTTTCTTTCTTTTTTTTTTTAAATAAATTACAAAGCAAATTTTACTAAGAGGTATTCACAATAAAACGGAGAATATTATTTATAGCGTGCATTTTCACAGATTTAATGACGATGTTGTGTGGTACAGGGCGATAATCGAACCTACAGCTACGCTGTCGGTATTTCGAGTCAGCAAGAGCCAGCTACGGAAGAAGATTGGATTGATTTATTCTATTATGCTCGGATAATACCGCGCGTATGTACCAGTGTTAATAGGGTCTGCTATATTTCAGGCGGACTTGTTCGCGATGCAGTGACCGACATTACCCCAACTTACTTAACGTCTGTGACGCTATCAACGTTGCGGCAGGCCGATTCTATCGCTACCCAGGTAATGTATTTTGTGTTTTACTGGCGACGAAGTCAAGCGTGTAAAATAAATCATTTTTACGAACAAGTTATTTTAAATTTTAAGTACCATTTAACAATATATTATTGAGTAAAGGAATATAAAAAACACGTCTTAGCAAATAAGTGAACGGCTTTTTTAGAAAAATAAACCTGAATCCATAAATTAGTAAATAAATAAGCGGGTTCCGAATAACAATGCTCTTTCCAGCGTATGGAACAATTAAAATACTTATGTAAGAACACGTACACGCACTTACTTGCACACACACACACACACACACAAAAGAATACATTAAATAAAAAGTACATTATTAATAATATTTTTCTTGCAAAGTAAATCGGGAATATCTTAAATACCGTTAATATTATGCTTGGTCCGCACACTTGAAAATATGTTACGTTAAATATGTATTTTGTGTAATAAAGAATTTTTATCATATTCGGTTTTCATGATTTACCAAGCAAAAGTAAAGTAAGTCGCATCCCTTGATATAATGTTTCATGGATTGTGAAGTTAATGTTCGCAATTTATTAAACATCACTGATAAAAGTAGGGGGGTAGTTCCTTTCGTAAGCACTTTAAGTACTAATCTACCAAATCTTTTATAGCCCAAGAACAACATCAGTATTAAAATAACAAATATATTTTCAACAATCGTGGACCTAGTATATTATTAAACGGTTTAATGAAGAAAAATACTTTTACAATTTTATGTTCTCTTCTTTAAAACATACATTATTTTATAAAAACTGGTTGAGTTGGTAATATTTAATACTTCATCTATTAAAATGTGTTTATTTTTGTTAAAATATAAATTAACAAAAACGGGTTTATTCTGATTTGTAAGATTCACGTAAGCCGGTAGTGGTCTTCAACCTTTCGAACTTGGAGGACGACGTAAATGTTTTGAGATGTGCGAAGGACCATACAACTAAAATTGTTATTAATATTTTTTAATTGGAAATAGTTTAACACAACTAAATTAATATGAAAGATTTATGTCAGTAAAATAATTAAAAAAATTAAACCTCAAATAATAACGATACAGAAATAAGGAGTTTATTGAAATATCAGTAGTACTGACGAGTTATTTCAATTTTTTTCCAGTTCCGAAGCAAAGTAAAATCACTTAATTTTGTAATTGTTAGTGCGATTTTTGGCTTTGTTTATTTTTCATCAGTTTAACACTATTAGCTTCACCCTCGGAATTGGATAATCGTTTTTTTTTTAAATTAGGTAATGCTGTAATAAATTTATTTATACTAGAACATGTGTAGTTAGGTAATTCTGGAAAATTAGTTAAATTCCTTTTTTTTTTTTACACTGATTTTATCCTAAAGTAAATTTATTTTCTAAGACACGGTCATAAATATTATTTATCAAGTAACTTTTTCTTGAAATTTTAAATTTAGATCGTTGAAATGTGCTTTGTTATAATTAAAAACCCAAAATTCGCTAATTTTTCATGATTTGAAATTTCAGACATAAAATTTCCCTTTGCTTTTCATAAAGGTAACAATGATTTCTCTTTATATTCTGCATTAATATCGAAAAGAAGGGCTCGAAATTCACGATAATTTGACTCTTTAGATTAAATAAATTCAGAATCTCGATTATAACTTTTATAATAGTAGTATCCTAATTCATTTATACATAAGTGTTTGTGATGTAGGATTGTTGTATTAAAAAAGGAAAATCTCTTTCGGTTTTCTTGATTAAAAAAACATGTTCTGCAATTGCAGATAAATTTTTTAATCTCGCTCTATATTTGGTTAACATCGTCACCAAACTTTCGAAAATACCAAATTTTTCTGTAATTGCTGTTATTGGATAAATACCATTCACTATTTCTTTTTGGTAATTTCATAATTAATATTAACACAAATTAGTGTAAAACAACATGAAACAGAAAATATATTAATTCCCTTAAATATATGCTAAGAATTTAATAAATTTAAAAAGCAGGCATGTTTCGAAGTCAGTTTTTTTATAATCGTATTTCATGAAATAAGCGAAAGTTAAAATAATACAATATGCAAATATAAAATCGATTAAAACAGCGATTCACGATATTCCGATATATTAATAAAGTTTATTATAGAGTTTAAATAATGCGTTATTGTTTAGGACTAGATTATTGTCGATACGAAGAAACTGGGAAATTTTAGTATTAATTTGAAAACGTATATCTATATTATTAATACCACAAATGAAAATTGCCAACTGCGCTGCATCATCAGACACCTCAGCGCTTTCATCAGTAGCAGTTGGATAAAAAATAAATTTTTATACGCAACTTTCTAAAGAATTTTCTAAATTCGCTACTAATTTCTCAATTTTCCTGGCAATGCTTAGATAAACTTACTTTTGGGAAAAGATATATTTATGAAACGGTACTCATATACATTGCCTTAGAAATTCATTATTAGTAGAGGTTTCAAAGTTTACGGCTATTTTTTCTACTATAACATAACTTACCTTAACACTAGCTTCACCATCCAAACCAGTAAAAAAGTGTTGATGGCGTGATTTTTTTTTATCCGTTCCTTTATCTATGGTAATTAAAGTTTGCATTCAAATTTAACAGCATGTTTGGTTTCGTAGTGCTTTTTTGCGTTATATTCTTTTATTGTACGGATTTTTTTTTTTTTTTTTTTTTTTTTTTGAGTGCCGTATGCAGTTATACGACACTATCAATGTGGGGACGCTAAATAACTCGAAACAAACCTGCGATGTTCAAGGACGGGTTAGTTAGAGATTACTGCAGAGACACTATGCGGAAATTAGAACGCTGAAGGGCAAAAGAAGGACACTCCAAAAGCAGGTGTTTTATTGAGGGAGCAGGGGGGAGGGAACAAAAAAGACATTATAGAAGAGGCTCGCAGTTAAGTAAAAGATGATCGTGTGTCAGAGAAATATGTCCGATGCGGAGCCTTGTCATATCAACGAAATGGATTCTAAGGTTGGAAGGAGGGAACCAGGGGTTAGTACCGTGTTTTAGCTCCCTGAGAAAGAAAGCTTTAAAGAGAAGCAATCTTGCTTCCATCGGGATTTCACAAAAATTTTTATAGACTATTATGTCAGAGGGTAGAGGAGGAGAACACGGCACAGGACACAACAGAGCTGACTTAAGCAGTGCCAGGTAACAAATTACCCAAGAGTCCAGTGTGGCCTCCCGGCACTCACAGGAAAATAATTTGGTGGGAGGATGATATCAGCTTAGGATTAGGGATTGGATTTAAATGGTTATATAGTTCATTGGGGTTTGTTGGGAAGGGGTATCCAAGGCTGCACGGATCAGATACAATCAAAATGCGACTGCTGGGTGGAGGGGATTTAACTATAGATTCGAAGGCAATGAGTATGCCATGAAGTTCGGCATCGAGGACGGAACAATGGTCATAGAGCCGGGAGGACAACGAAACCAGGCCAGAGTAAAAGGATCAAGCAGGAGGGGACGATTCGGAAACAAGGCACGATTTCGCACCATTAGTATAATGTGACTGATGGTTTGAATAGCTTTGTAGCGTTTAGAAAATCCTGGCGCGTAGGGAGGAAGGATAAACATTTCCCTTGGAGAAGTGGGCAAAGGAATAATCTATCTCGGCTGGGAGGGTAGTGAGGGTGGAAGAGGAAATGGTATATTAATATTCTTTAAGTGCTGTGGATCGATGTTGGAGTCTAATAGAATTTCCGATAGACGAAGGACAGCACCATTAGGAGATGGGAGGTAAGGATCACGAAGTCCGAGAAGGAAGACTTTTAGAGGATCACGAAAGGAGTGAAAGGATCTTTGAAAAAGTACATGGATGGTGAACTCAATAAAGAATTGAGGCTATGAGCGGAGGACGTGTGTTGTGCACCCAGTATTAATAGGACGGAAGAATTCTGCAGCTTATTTAACATTTTAAGAAAGGATGAGGAAGCGATTTTTTTTTTTTTTTTTTTTTATTTATTTGGTGAATAATAACATAAATACATAGTAATTGAAACATAGCCATGAGTATCTCAGTTGAATGAACACTTCATGGATTGAAAACAATAAAAAGAAAATGAAAAAGACAAAAATTAACCAATATAAAAATTAAAATAAAATTATACATTAAATGAAAAATCTTCAACATCCGAATATTTGGAAGCCATGATAAAATTCGCCGCGTGCAGGAATTTTGATAAATTATCGTTGTTTAATGGAAAACAGTTTACGTCTTTAAACAAGAATTTCCATTTGGCGCACTCATTAACGATATGGGTGACAGTTTCAGGAGCATCTCCACAGGAACACAAATCGGTGTCTGCTAGATGGAAACGGTGCAGATAACTTGAGGAAGCGATAGAATATATTGAGTATCCGTAGGAGAGACGGCTGAGAATAAGGAATTGGAAAAGTGTTAAAAGAAGCTTGGGAGAGGAATTATGGCTTTTGTAGGATAGGTATTTTAATGTGGTGATATATTTACTGCACTTTTTTTTAACGGATACCAGATGAGGACGCCGGAATAGTTTGCTATCAAAATTGATTCCAAGGAAAGTGGCTGTACAGAGAAATGTAAGAAAGGAATTGTCTAAGAAAATGATTAAAGGAGAAGGAGTCTTTTTTCCTATTAAGTCTATGCAACCTTGACCATTATTCTTAATTTGTTAGCACTTTTTGTAAAGTTTGTTGGACACGGGAAGGATTCGGTGATATCAGAGAAATGTTCAGGTCGTCGACGAAAAGTTGGGCAGTTTCCGGAGGGGGGAGATGTGTTTGACGATCTTGTTTATATATAGGTTAAAAAAGAGCACACTTAGGGTAGAGCCCTGAAGGAGCCCGTTTTCAGGGAATTATTTATTTTCACACGAATAGATCTGTCATGGAGAAAAAAGTACATAATCATGTTTCCTATAATACTGCTCTTAACCATCTTTCGGAGTAATCCCAGTTGCCAGAACTGATCATACGCCTTCTGTATGTCAAGAATTATTGAATAGGTATGTTCCTTGCTAACGAAAGCTGCTCTGATTTTATTATGCAAGCTGGATAACTGCTCTATCGTCGATTTTTTTTTCTGTCCGCCAGGATGGCAAGAGAAAAGGATCCCACAGGTTTCTAAGATCCAAGCGAGCCTTCCGTTGATTACTTTTTCTAATGTTTTTATCAGTACCGACATCTACGAAATTGGTCTGTAGCTTGAAAGGAGAGTGGGGTTCTTGCCACGTTTGAGAATGGGCACTATGACAACTTCTTTCCAGGATGGCGGTGTGTAGCCGGAAACCCATATTTGATTGTAAATTGCTAGAAGGTACGAAAGGGTCTGTGGTGATAAGTGCTTTAACATCAGTGAATGAATTCCGTCGGTACCGAGGGCTGAATTTTTTGAATGAAATTTTATTTGATAACCGAACTCGTTTAAAGTAATAAGGGTGTGCGTTACTATCATTAAAAGTTATCAGCGATTTTTCTTTCTTAGTTTTATGCAATAGCAAATTTTGAGAGTAAACCGAGGACGGCGATTCATGACTGAAGATGTGGAAAACACATTTGCCACCTCAGGGGATTCAGCTTTTGGACAGTTGTTTATTTTGACAGGGGGGATTGGTGGAATGGTGGAGACGCCGTTTATTAATTTAATTTTACCCCAAATTATTCGGTTATATATGTTTTGAGTTACAGTAGAGATAAAGGCTGTCCATGCCTCTTGTTTCTTCCGGCGGATTACATCTCGTACGGCAGCACGGCCTTTCCTAAAAGCAATGAGATCAGAGGCTAGGTGAATAGATTTATATCTTCGGAAGGTTTTATTTTTTTTTTATTTTTTTTTTTTTTGCAGAAATCGCTATGCGAACTTCGCTGCACTACCAAAGGACGCAACGTGGGAGTGGAAGGGTCGAGATTTAGGAATGGATGCATTGTCAGCTGCAGTTAGTTTATCCGAGAAAGTTGTAATATTTTCTCGCACTGAAGGAGAAGAAAGGGGCATAGTCCAAGGAGAGAAGTGAAAATACTCCAGTTCGATTTTTTGTTACACATGAAACATATAGGTTCTTGCTGGAAATCTACAAAAAAATATAACTCGATCTATTTTTCTTGGAACTTTCGCATTTCATCATTAATTTTACTTACTAGCTATCATAAAAAGAAATATATAAAACAGAATTAATAAAATATTGTGATCCCAGTGATCAACGAATGGAAATTGTATGCGGTTTAAAAACTACACAGTCAAAAGAAAACGTCAATAGTTTCAAGAGATGTGTATCGAAAAGAAAAAAAAAACGATCTTTCAATGACTTCAAACTAATTCTTTTCTGTGCATTGCCGCCACTCCTCCGCTTTGAAACTTTTTTATTATTATTCCTATTCCGGAGAAGAATCCCAATTCCTTTCGTCCTATTTCTCTAGCTTCTTGTTTAAGAAAACTTTTCGAACGTATGATTAATAAACGCCTTATTTGGTGGCTAGAATATAATAATATTCTTCCTGATAACGTGTTTAGTTTCCGTCCTGGCCTCGGTGCTTCTGATTGCATATCCATTTTTCTCTCTGATATCTATAAATCACTCATCCACAAAATGTTGATGCTACCTAAGCTTTTGATAAGTTCCACCCTTCCTTCTCTACAGAATAAAATGCTTTCCATTAATATTCCTCTTGAGTTTAAATCTTTAGTTATCAAACAATTTCGGAACAGAACTATCCATCTTTCTACCCCTTTCTTTTCTGATTCCAGGACAGTTTTTCGAGATTTTCTGCAGGGATCATGCCTTAGTCCTACCCTTTTTAGCATTTACTTCCTTAGTCTTTCTTCTCTTTCCATTCCATCTAGTTCGCTATTCTTTGCCGACAATATTCTCGTCTATTCTTCTTTTAATGATCTGTATTCTGCTAATGAGGAGCTTAATAACTCCTTTGCTGTTTTAGAAAATTCTTAATCCTCTCTTCACCTTTCTATTTCCCCTGAGAAGTCTGCCTGTATCGTTTTTACATTTCGTCTTTTTGATCGTTCCTTGGTTAACCTTTTCATGTGCCAGGTCCCTATTCCTTTGCTCACTTCTTTCTCCTACCTCGGCGTAATTCTTAATAGTACTCTATCCTTCCATGATCATATTAACTATCTCTGCGCGTCTGCTCTCAAAAGACTGAATTTTTTGAAAGCGTTGTCTTCCACCAAAATGGGGTGGTGATCCATATACGAGGCTTGACAATTAAGTAATAAGACTGACGTTATAAAAGCCGTATATTTAAAAATTATTTACCAATTCTTTAATCCCCTTCGAAGTACTCCCCTTGGGCAGCTATACACAAAGCCCAGCGATTTTTCCACGCTTGGTAACATTTTTGGAACTCTTCAACTGGAATGTCCTTGAGTACCCTCGTCACGGACGTTTGGATCTCCTCAATCGACTCAAAATGGGTCCCTTTGACCACCGATTTCACTTTGGGGAATAGGAAGAAGTCGTAGGGGGACATATCGGGCGAATAAGGCGGCTGCGGCAACAGGGTGATCCCTTTGGAGGTCAAATACTGCGAAACCTTGAAGGCTGTGTGGCACGGCGCATTGTCATGATGAAGGATCCAAGTGTTTGCGATTTCTGGACGCACCCGGAGAACTCGTTTTCGCAATCTTTCGAGTACCTCGCAGTAGAAATGTTGATTTACGGTCTGCCCATGTGGTACGAATTCTTTGTGGACGATTCCGCGGCTGTCGAAGAAGGTAATGATCATTGTTTTCACCTTCGACTTGCTCATGCGAGCTTTTTTCGGACGAGGGGCGTTTGGAGACAGCCACTGCGAGCTTTGACGCTTGGTTTCTGGATCATATTGAAATAACCAACTTTCATCACCTGTAATTACTCGATCAAGCAGCGTGGGATCGTTTTCAACTTGCTCCAGACAGTCTTCTGCGACATCCATTCGATTCTGTTTTTGCTCAGTAGTGAGGTTTTTTGGGACCATTTTTGCACACAACTTCCTCATCCCGAAATCGTCCGTTATAATTTGACGAACGGTTTCACGATTAATACCGACTTCAGATGCCAACATTCGAACCGTTAGACGGCGATCTTCGCGGATTAGGGCGCGCACGCGCAGCGCATTCTCGTCGGTTCGCACTGCGACTGGTCTCCCTGCTCTCTCTTCGTCTTCAACACTCTCACGACCCTCCTTGAACTTTTTGTGCCATAAAAACACCTGGGCACGACTAAGAGAAGCACTACCATACACCTTCAATATTTTGGAATACGTTTCTTTACTGGTTTCGCCCAATTTCGCACAAAATTTTATCGCGACGCGTTGCTCTAAATTTCGTTTTTCCATTTTCGTGACGAGCACTAAAAACACACATTCACTTAACACGACACAGCGGACGAACTACTGCAGCTGGAGCGACCGTAAACATACCGTTGGAAATGGGAAGGATGGCGCTACACACGTTACCACAAGCGCGACAATAAAATCAGTCTTATTACTTAATTGTCAAGCCTCGTATTTTACTCATGCTGTATAGATCCATTATTCTTTCTAAATTTGACTATTGTTCTTTTCTTTATGCCAGTGCTCCCATTTCCCTTCTGGTCAAACTTGATCGCATCTAAAACTCTTGTCTTGGTGCCCTGAATTCTTCTCCAATTCCAGCTTTTCTGGCCGAAACTGACTTCGTTCCTCTTTGTATTCGAAGACTTCACCTTGGTGAAAGGTTCATGATTAGACGTCTGCAGATCTTTCCTTCCAAACTCATGAATTCTTATCAATATATCCGGGTCAACTGGCGTTTTTCTCCTCGTAAGATTCCAATTCTTTCTCTCATCTCTTCTCGACTCGTTCCATTTTCTCACTTCGTCCTCTCCCAGAACAAATATCCATTCTTTACCTATAACTTCTCCGAACTGTCTCATTCCCCTAAGCTATTCTCTTTACCTTCTAACATTAAATCTCTTCCTCGTCCTGCTTGCTATTCACGAAGATCGAAATCTGCTTCGGAGGTCGGTGCCGCTTTTATTCTTTCTGCCCTCAACTGTTCTGAGTCATTTCAACTTCCCTCCTTTTCTTCTGTCTTCCTAGCCGAATCCATGGCTATTTTGCGTGTGGTTCTTTTTATATCTTCAACTTCCAATTTAGTGAATTTCCTTCTATGATCTGACTCAAAAAACGTTTTATTAGCTATCGCGTCTCCTTTCCCTGAACCCTCTTCCTGTCCTATTATTCTTTATATTCTTTCCTTGATTTACAATTTATTAGCTTCCCGTTGTATCCATATTGACCTGCTTTGGATTCCTGGCCACTGTGGTATTGCCGGTAACGACCTTGCTGACTCATTAGCATGCTCGGCCGCAGTAAATGGTGATTTCATAAGCAGGTTTCCTTCCGAAATTTTTTACTCTTTTTCTTTTCGTTCTCACCGTGATTTTTGAACTGATCTCTATCCGTTTTTTTCTCCAACCCTGGCCCCTTTTACCTTGCCTTACAGCCTTTCCCGTCCTCTTCTCCTTGGTTTAACAATTTTTCTTGTATCAGGCGTTCTGTCACTTCTTCCATAGTTCGCCTTCGTTTTAATCAGTTTGCTCCCGGCTTCTCGTTTCCGCTTTGCTCTTGTTCAATCTCTTTTGTGTCCCTTTCATCCTCCTACCTTAAATGTCACCTGTGACGCAAACCACGTACTATTCGAATGTTCCTTTATTTCCTTAGAATGTGCGATCTTTTATTCTAATTTGCTTAGCCTTGGCCTCCCTACTCCTTACAGTGCCCTCTGCATTCTCGCTTTTCCATTTCCTTCTGTTGTTCCTTTTGTTATCCGCCTTCATTTCTTCTGTCTCTAATCGTTTCTTGATATAACCTGTCGTTCCATATGTCTTTCTATTCTTCTAATCTTTTGTGTTGGGTGAATGTCCGTGCTGACATTAAGTAACAATTGATAATTACGGGCGGAGCTTACAAAGCGAATGAAAAATTTCTTTAATTCAGAAAAATTAAAACACTATCTTCAGTTGAAGTTTATCCGTTAGCATTATTTCTCTTAGGCTTCATCTGCCATTTTTTTCAAGTTGCATTTAAAACATCGTCGAAAATCCATTTTTAATGATAGTTTTCTCTTCGCTATGGTTTGTTTTCTGTTGATTTTTAGAAATTTTGTAGACATGTTCAGAATCGTGCTAATAAGATGGTTTTTAGGCATAGCGTATTCAATAAATAGCCGTGCTGCGTTTGAAATTGGTAACATGGCAAGAAGGCCTTTAAGCTTTATAGATCTTTGCGCGGATATCATTAATAAAAGAGCTAAAATTTTTCATTTGCGCGGAAAGAAAAAAAAGTTCTAATTTTGATAAAAGCGATGAAAAGAAATGTATGCAATGTAAAAGACTTCCTTTTTACTCGTATTTTAGAAATGGATTACTTACAGTGCTACAAAATAGACAGTTCTGCGAAGATTCACATCTCGGAATATATGCATCACATTCTCTTTTCAAAAAATTGAAATGTTCGCAGCGTGTTTCCGTTACACGGCGGAATCTTTATTAGCTAATATTTCGATAATTTGCAACAAAAAGGGGGGGGGGGTGTCGATTGCAACTGAATTATTGATGTTCATTTTTTGGTCTGTATGTGCTCAATTGTAGAACTTATTGTAAATGGGATGCGTGTGTTTTTGATAAATTTGTACATTCTATGAAACAGAAAACTCTTTTATTCTGAGTTTTCAGAAATATGCAGTAATTGTGATACACCTTACCCATTAGTACTTAACAAACTGTGTTCAATTATCGAAAGCTTTTAAATAATTACTGTAATCAATGAAATCGGAAAAAACTGGTATTAGCGATGATCCATCATTGAACAGTAGTTAATACGTAAATTTAGTACGCTTAAATAATTATTGCCCACTTTAACTGATCAAATTACTAATGTACATGTAACATTTTTCAGTTTAATAAACATCCTTCATATGTATTATATTTATATACATTATATATCTATAAATAAATAGCCAAAGATAAAACAGTTCATTACCTTTTTCTCCTCTGTTTATTAACCGATTTTCTTTTTTTTCCCTGTTTGGTAGCCTTTGACGATCTTTAGTGTTATCAGTAAAAAACTTTTGGAAAAGTTATATATTTTTTTTCTTATTTAAATAATAAATTAATACAGAAAATGAAAAATGAAATCGCTATAGCCATTAAATCTGTTTTTATTAAAATGTTTTAATTTTTCATTTAATCATTACTACTGTTTTTTTTTGCAGTGCACTAAATCTTAAGGTATCATTTAATATCAATAAATGAGGGTTTTTAAATTGTGATTTAGTGTTATTTTATTGAATTTATTTTTTATTCAATTATAATGGTACTGAAATTTTTTAGCCAACGAGGGATGATATTAATCCAGTAACAAACCAAACTACATTATATTACTATTTGATTGGAAACAGAGAAGATAAGGAATCTAATAAGAGAATTTAAAAAGTAGGAAGTAGTACCTGAACTAGAAATTTACAATAACGCTCGTAACTTGTTATTTATTATTGTGATAATTTGTTATTATATAGTAGTCTGGGTTATTTAGCACTTTAGACAATAATCCAAGTTTTTTAAAATAACTATCGTAATCTTATAGTTGTTTTGTAGACAGAAGTTTATTAGTTTTTTCGTAGTTGTATGAACGCCTCATTTTATTTTTCTGTAGTTTTCTTTTTCCTATTTGACTATTGAAATCCCTCGTTACAATATTGTGATGTTTACTATTAATTTTTTTTTTTCTTCTATAATTTCATTTACATTTTTATGAAACGTATTACATTCTTATTCATTTAAGATGGCTAATAATGAATAACCCTGCATTATAATTATTATTATCGATCTTAAATTTTGCAACCGCTATTTTATCTGTGTATCCACTCTATTCAGTTAGTTTAAACCTCCATTTTTTACTTTTCAAAAAACCAGCATTATTGGGCCCTTTGTCATTTCCTTTCAAGCATAATATTTTTTCTGATTTTAATTCTAGTCTTTGCTAGTTCTCTAGTATATCAAAATTACTTTTGTTAAATGCTTCTATTTCTTTTAACTTATCATTATATTTATTACAGTTCTTATATTTAAATCGGCTATCTTTATTTTTATTCTATTCCTATTTTTTACTAGAACTATTAGAGTTATCACATTTAATTTTTCTTTGTTTGAGTGGGTTGAGCGGTTATTATACCCTTACTGATCAGGCTTGATTTTGCTGCGACTCCCGCATATTCCGACTTACACAGCTTCATTTGATTTGTTATTAGTTAGGTTGTTCATTTCCCTGTTATTTAACTTTAATATTATTATATGTGAAATTTTTATGTTTTCCTAATTGTACATTTAGTTTAGCTGCTATTTTAGTTATTTATAATTATAGGTGGTTCCCCTGTATTTGAACGGTATTCCTTGAATTACGTAATTTTTCCTAGAATATTAATTCACTTTGTTCATCTCTTTCTTCAGGCGGTTATTTTCCTTTTCCAACCGTTTCACTTTTAATTTAATCACCTCGTTTTTTCTCTCTTCAAACAAGTTATTACTAGCGTTATATTGTCGATTTTTGTATTTGTTTTATCCCGTATAGGTTTTATCCCGTATAGGTTTTATTATTTCAATGTTACCGAACATCGAATTAAACTTATATCAACATTTTGGTTTTAACGACTTTAATGCATTTAGATTTAGTTGGAATACGATAAATCCTCGACCGTAATTTTCATCTCTCACTGAGGCGCTTTAATATTAACATAAATTAAAAGTAAACATAAAATATTGAATATATAACCGCGATATCGATAATCGATATTAAAATACTCGTCATGAATTATTCCGATATGTATAACCTAAAAAAAAAAAAAAAAAAAATCGTACATAAAGGGGCGAACTAAGTTTGAAAAAACAAGTATTTGTTAACTTTTTCAATCTCTGTATTGTTCATAAATGCTTTTCACTAGCAATGCCATTTCTCTCATTTCATTTTATGAATCACCATCCACTTGGTTTTTATAACGAGCATTTTTAATGCACTAGGGTTAAAAGGTAATTCTCGTTAACGGAAATTTTATTTTTATTTTACCGCTTAAAAGTATAAAAAAGATTTATTACAATTCATAAACATGAAAAGTCATCGCGATAGCCTAGTTACTAGACCCTTGGTTGCATCATGGAAGTTTTAAGTTCAATCGCGGGCGACGGGAGATTATTACAAAAAATTAAATGAATTAATCGATCATAGAATCTATGGAAGGCAATGGCAAACATGTATATTATCATATGCACGCTAATTAGTACATAGTAGATACATTTGGGGCTGCATTTGTATATTGATAAATCAAAAATTTAAATCAGTTCCAAGTGTAGTCTTGCGTGTACACTCGCCTTTTGAATATAACAATTGCCATAAGCACCACCTTTATCTGTACAGTTAGAATGTATAAATAGGTGTAGTTGCGACGTTCGAAATCAAGCAGTACGACTTACACAAATAAAAATTATACGTCAGTCTGTAATTAGATATCCTCACTAGTCAGTAATTTATGATAGTTGTAAATTTCATTTTTACAAATTTTATAGACGACGTGATTTTGTATTTTTATTTACAGACGCTTTATGAAAGTTCCTGTTATAATAGTATTTCCCAAATGCCAGTTATACTGATACCGATTCATTTCGATCGTGATATAGCATTGAGAATACCGTCAGTACGTAGATCTGTCATAATTCGTCCTTTTGTAACAATGGACTTCATGACTGGAATGGCTGCGATGCCCGGAAAACATATACCGATAAAGGTAAAAGTTTTTGTTCGAAATTATACCATCCGTTACTGGTACATATAATTTATAGTAAATGTTTCGGTAATATTGGCAACCTTTAATTTTGCCTTATATATATATATAACTCGACTATTTTCGCCTTGCAAGGGACTGTGTCCCTTGACCCTTCTTGCTTATATTTCTGTCTCTTTCTCTTCTATACTTTGTATATTTTATAATTTACAACATAATTCTAAATCGGTCCATATGAATATAATAACAATCACAAAAATCCTATAAAATATAACAAACGTTACGTAAAATTGGGACATTTTTTCTAATGGGGGGTAGCCTAAGAATTACGTTGTAATTAATATATATATATATGTATATATATTATCCTAAGAAAGTTGTATAATTAACATTTTTTAAAAAAATGATAGTAAAACTAAATTATACGTATACAGTAATATTAAAACCAACATCATATTTTATGAATAATACATAAAAGTGCTTCGTTGTTATATTACTGTTTAGCGTATGCGATGAATTCAGTAATATTTCACTATCAACGTATTACAAAATAATTATCCTTTTGGAATATTACAAATTTCAAGCAGAGTACAGAAATACTCGAAAAAAAGTAATTTTCGCGACGATTTATCTTTGTATTTAAAACTCTAGTTACTAAAAATCAACGAAAATCTATATTTAATATAAATATATTTTATACATATATAAACTTGGCATTTCGTGCTTCTTAAGGGGCCCCGTCCTTTCACCCTACTTGGGGACACTCCCGGATCCCCAGTTTTATCATTTCTATACTTTGCATAAAATTAGGAAAATTGTCAACGTCAAGTAATAAATTTTGTTGGTACTTTGTATACTTATATATACAGCATGTAACGTTTTAAGATAAATTTTTGTGTTAGGGCGCTGTACTAAGAATGACATTATCATTTCCTAGCAATCCATTTTGTCGGTACTTTGTTTTCTTATATAGGGCGGGGCAGATGTAACGGACGATTTTTAAAATACTATAGTACCGTTACAAAAAAAGAGGCGAATAACCCAGCCGCTTCTGAGTAGAGGAATCTGTCAAATTTTGATTCAGTTTCATTTGTTCGTTATGGCGCCATGATTGTGTGAACATAGCGTGTTTGCGGTCGAAACGTGTTTTAAGAGTAACGGATCTGTTATCACGACAGTGCGTGCGTTTCAAAAGAAGTTTAAAATCCTTTCGCGAAACATGATACTGAGGTGTGTGAATAATTTCCAGGGAACCGTCTTGGTTCTGAAAACCTCCCTCTAGGTCGTAAACTAAGGTTGCGTATATTTGAGAAGGTTGAAGAAGTGAGAGTCTTGGTCGTTCCGCGCATAAACATTCCGCTTCTCTCAATATTTCTGATTGCACACTGAGAAGATACTTGACGAGGACTTGAATTTCCATCCCCACAAAATTTTGATCACCCAGAAATGGTATCCTACCGATTAAAATGTTAGGAAATTATTCGCGGACGTAATGTTGGAAAAATTTGATAATGATATAATTCTGCTCGATTGTTTGATGCCTTACGTGAAGCGCATTTTATCTGATGGCAGTGTGAGCAGGAGTTTTAATGTTCAGAATAATCGGCCCTTATTTTTTTACCGACAAAGTCAACACTGAGCGCTGAGCGCTACTTGATTCTTGAATTGAAAAAAAAAAAAATAGAAAATATAGTCGAGTTTGATTCTAGCAAGCTACATGCTACACTTTGAAAATTACAACTATTCATTAATGAACACTCTGATTTATAGGTTGTTAATGCGATGCTAGCTCAACTACGAGATCTCCCTGGTATATCAAGATCGCTGTATGATCTTACAAGTAAACCACCCGGAACCATTGAATGGGAATGAATGTGCACCATCTGTGGCACGCATTTTGTCTACGGGTCCTGTGGTTAAATTCGCGATGATATTTCTACGCATCATTTTCACTTAAAGTAAATTTTTGCGTATAATATTTATTTTTGTTATATGTATATTAAATTCTAACATGTACCTTAAGAATAAATATTTTCTTTGCAAACTTGGCGAATAATAAATTTAAATTGACTGTTTTTTTTTTTTGTTTTTTTTTACATATTGTAAATGTTATTTTAATTTTTTAAACACGTTATTGTGGTCTACATAGTCGTAACATAATTTAATAATTTTTAATAACAAATCAGAATTTAAAAAATGTTTTATTACAAACATATTAAAATTTAAACTGTATTATTTATTAAAATCGCATTATTGTTCATGTATAAAGTCGATTGATTTAATAATACTAGATTTTCATTGTTTACATTTGCTATGAAAAAAGTAAATTAATATTATCGAGTATGTAATTTACAACGAATTGAAAACGGAAAAAAACATTGACTTACCTAATTTTATGATCAGCGTATTCTTGTTCAATACACACTGTACTTGCAATTCCATTGGTTAAAACATTCTTTTTATTTTTAAGTCTGTTTACAATACTAACTTGATTTACATCAAAATACTTTTTAAAAGAATTAAGATGCAGTAATATACGTATGAAGAGCGGTAAAAGTTTTAAAAAATGCCACAAGATTTCTTTTATTATTGAAAATTTTTAAAAGTAATATTAGTAAATGAATGCAAGTGTACGTAAAAAATATAATAGAAAAAATAAAGGCAAAAGCGAAAAGGAAAAAAAGGAAAATTTAAAGTACCTATAGATCTAATTTGCATTTTTTATTCGGTCTGACATCAAATTATGAGACTGTTAACTCGACACTAATTCTTTCTTCTCTGATATTAATTTCTGATTTTATTAAAAACTATCACATATTGGCAGTTGAGCATTTTAACTCTTACAACATTTTATTTGGCAGTAAATGATTTACGGAAAAAGACGTCTGTAAGAAATAATCAAAATATCGACCAAGATATTGAAAATATTTAAAGAAAAATTATGTTCCAGAAGATATTAGCATTGAAATCTCCTAGTATTGAAAAATGTGAAAGTACGTTTTTGAAAACAAAATAATCGAAAATTTATAGCACCGGAGCTAGTTGATTTTGGAAAAATTGTTTTCTCAGGAGACAACAGAAAGGTACTTTTTATTTAAACTGTTTAAGGCTCTGAAATGTTAAAGAACTGAAAAGAAACAAATTATATTTTTCGACGATTGGGTAGTAAAAGTTCAACTTACTTAAATATGTTGAAATCAAAGTTATTTCCTACGGTAAAATATTTAAAGTACCTAATAATAATAAAATTTTACAACCAAATGTTGAAGGAAATACAATTCTAATGGAAAAAACACGAGAAAAATTCTTTTCCACAATTGTTGGAGTACTTCAAGTGCTTTATTTGCATTTTTACTCGAAGAAATCTTTAAAATTTACCAACAGTACCGAAAATAAAAGTTTGTTTTTTAAATTATGCAATTTTTGGTAATGTACTTCATTATTCGAACATTTTTCAACACTGTTCTATATTTATTATAATAGTTAATGAATTATCACGTCATCAATTTTATAAATTCTGGATGTATTCGGTAGATGAGCTCGGCTAAAGGAGACCGCTTCATGGTCTTCCTCACGAACACTAGTACGAAGCAATTTTTCTGTTAACCCAATAGGGATGTACATTTCAGCGAAGCACAAGCATTTTTCCGACGACATCTTCGTCATGTAAAGATTCGTCTCTCTCAAATTGGTATTTCAAACTTAAACATACCTCCAGTTATCACGAATATAAATAATACTGGTAGCACAACGACAATAACCACAAACACGACTTTAACGAAAATAACTTTTCTTCCGACCAATCGCGGATCCTTTTAGTTTTCCTGGAGCACTGCTCCCACGATACAAATTTAGGAAACTTAAATCCTTCAGTCGCAGCTAAACTCATCTGCAGATGCTTCACAGCCTTCATCGATCCTCCAAGAAAAGAGTGTATCTCCGCCGCCCGATATCCTCTTCGCACTAGCTTCCGCTGCCAACTCATTTTTAAATAATTTTCCTCTTTTAGATCTAATAATCAATCTAAGCGTCTTCATTCCCCGTAATGCTATTACACAATCGATTTAATTACCGGTATTTATTCCTCCCCTTTGGAAACGGATATTCAAGAAGTGCTCAGATCACCTATCCCGGATGAATCAATTCACCAAATTTATCGCACCTCGGGAAACTGTAAAATTCCCACAAGTGCTGAATTAAAATTCGCCATATCTTCCCTTCCTGAGTTCATATCCATATACAAACTTTGATTCCATGTTTCCGAAATAGACGTTATTCCATACATCAGGCATGTACAGCGACACCGTCGTAACTCACAAATTATCTGTTTTCACTGTTCAGCTAAGCATCTTGTTTCTGTAGGTAACAGTCTTCAGGAGCACCCTCTACGTCGTAATTACAAATGTTGCCAGTCCGATCGCCATTGCTCAGAATAGCAAAAACAGAATAAATATCAAAAAAATTATAGACTTTGAAAATATTTCGTAAAGGTGCCAAATTGATGCTTTTACTTATACCAGTCATACTGCCACTACCACCGTTCTTCAAATTCTTCCATTAAGCTCCCAATAAGACCTCTCCTCCTTACCAAAAATCGCTACCAAACCCAAACCTCTTCTCAAAATTCTCCCTCAATTTTTTCTATATCGTCTCAATATTTTTTTTCTTCATCAGTTGAATGAGATCTAAATAGATTTCTGTTCCTCACCGTCTAACCTTCCTCTACCATTCAGTTATGTTACTGTTCCACATAACAATACGCTTAACTACCTATGGACATTTCCTCTAACATCTCTTTTATTCACAGTGATCTTGGAATTCCTTGCATTTCTCAATATTGCTTCCTCCTCCTCTTTCGTTCTACAATGTCAGTTAAGTTAAACTATCTTCTTTCTGCGTATCTATCTTAATCTTGTTCGCTTTATTATCTTCTGTTCGTTATCTACCTCTCCTTTCTGCACCTATTTTGTTTCTCCCTACACACGAATAACTTAAAAATTGGGATCTACAAGCATAGAACACATTACACTACTCTCATATGTATGCTAAAATTCTCTTCTGTTTTAGTAATTTCTCTTCTGACAAATGCATAGCTCAGTTCCCTTTTCATATTTATCTCTTATAAAAGGAAGCCAATAAACTAATCTCACGCAGGTATTCTTTCGGACACTTAATGTTGATTTTTCTTCCAATGAAGAGAAACTTTCAAAATGGCCCACGACATATTTCGTGCAAGCACCCGTCCTTCAAAACTACCTTTACCTGCACTCTTCATCCTGTTTCTTTTTTCTCCATTATTTCCTCTACCTATAAGACAACTTATATTTACTCTACCTTTTAAACATTTTGCAGTGAAATTTTTGTAGCTTATAGGCAAATAACAGACTTTCGAAGGTTTATTAGATCTTTACAACAATCAAGTCGCTTGCTATCTGAAGCTCGACTAAAATCCTCCTCTCTTATGCGTTTCAAATGTTTTCCCATAACTCGTTTCAATTATGGATTGGTATGGAAAGAAGACTATCTTATCATACTAGTCCACAATATTTCTTCTTTTCACTCTCCTTTTCCTAATTACCCTAATATGATTCATACATCTTTTTTTAAATCTGCTACCCAACCAAATCTATACCCCTTATGTGTACAATCCTCCTAACTACAGCCCTTCTAACCTCTCTCTCGCTCATTCCTTAAATCCACTTCAGATCCGTTTATCGTCAGTGACGATTGGAAAGCTCATTTTTCTCTTTGGGGTCATCCGGGCTCAACACTAATTTCTCGTTTCCTGAGTACTTTATCATAGCTTGGTCAACGAAAGTGAACCAAAAGTTAGTCGCAATAATGCTAGATCTTTGCGTTATTTTGATACATATATAAATATCCAACCGATATTCCTCATTCGAATAATTACTGAATATAAGCTGACAAAAAGTGAATTTCCCCGACAGTTCAACCCGAAGAAGAAGAAAAAAAAAGGGACAACGGACCACCGTCGTTGAGGAGACCGCATCACCCGGTCGATATATAGAGTTATGTACCAAATTTGTATATCTACTTATTGATTCGTTTAGCGTCTTATTCGATTTGTTGTAATTACTTTTGTTTATATCTTTTGTCTTTTTTACGGTCTACCGTCCAAGAAAGAATAATGGAGGCATTTAAAAAATACAACTTTAAATCGTGATTTCCGTTCTTAAAAATGAAAATAAAAATAATAATCATAATACTACGCATTAAAAACTGATATTTCACTATAGACATAATGTTCACGACAGTTGTTATATCCAAAACGTAAGTGTACACACGTCAGATTATATTTAGAACTGATTGTAAATGTTGGATTTATTGCGATACAAATGTAATACCGTGTGTGCCTGTTCGTTATACATTAACTAATATGGTGTGGTATACGTGGTGATTTGCCATTGTTTTCTATATGATTCTATTAGCGATTAACTTAATTATACCTTTTTCTGTCGTCGCCTGGGATCGAACTCGAGTTTTCCGTGACGGAAGTCAACTGCTCTAACAAATAGGCTATCGCGACACGTTTAATTTATACGTGATTAAATATTAAAAGTAAATATATTTGTATAATGGCGGTAAACAGCTGACGAGGCGTATTACAGAGCAACCATTCATTGGTTTTTAGCGCAGTATGCTTCGGATAGTTGTCCTGTTGAAAAATAAACGACTCCTCCAAGCCTACTTTGTGAGCGCTGCTCTTTAAATTATCACGTAATATGTTAATATACATATCGGCTGCCATTTTTCCTTGAATGAAGACCGGATTCCCCTCACCGCTGGCCACCATGTACCGCCACACGAGCACCTTGCTTCCTCCGTATTTGACGGTAGCCAGTAAATTCTCGGTTTGTAGCTCGATGTTTGCTTTCTGCCATACATATCCGCGTCCGTCCGATCCGAATAAGTTGTATTTACTTTCATTCGAAAATAAAACTGATTGCCAACAGGTTGCGGGTTTGTTTATGTACACTTTTACGAATTCCAAACGTTTGATATGATTAGCTTCGGCAAAATGAACGGGTTTTTACGAAAACATCTGCCATGAAAGCCAGCCGAATGGAGCACTTTTCTAACAGTTTGAGGGTGAACTTTTACGCGGATGTTAATGCGAGATCATCGACCAGCGCTGGAGCGTCCAGAAATCGATTTTTCCGCGATTTTTGTATAACGGACCTTTCATTTCTTAGTCTCAGTTTTTTCTGTCGTCCTCTACGAGCGTCATTTGCGATTGTTTTTCTGGCTTGAAATCGTTTCATTACATATCGTACTGCGGAAAATGTAAACTCAACTTTCTCCGCTATTTCTCAGTAACTTTCACCTTTTTCATGTAAGGTAACAATGCGCGAACGCACAGGTGGTGGTATTTCAGAAGCTTTCGGCGACATCACACTTCAATTTCTTACAATAATTAAATTAATTTATGCTAATGTGTACACCTATCGTCATTCATGTACTACTGCACTCGCTACAGCGCTCGTACATACACGATATGATCACTTCAGCGGTTTTTCCAATGTCGAAGTTGCCTACGTGAGTCATTTGTTCGTGCATGTGCAAATACCTTTTTGTGATGCTTTCCTTCCTTTTTACCAATAGCGGTGTTGCTTTTTATTTGTCAGAAATCGTATGCTGCGCATTTTGGGTGATCCTCTACGTCAAACGTTATTTCCTTTTACCCGGAACCCTATCGCTGCCCTTTTTTTTTCTTTTTTTGTGATGTGCAAATACTTTTTTGATCCACTGTATATTCCTTCTCGTTTTACACATGTCTCTTTGCTCTTTCATAGTTGTTGGAAGGCTTCGTAAAATGTTTCTTTCGGAATTTCCCTTAGGAAGTCGGTTACTTTTCTTTGAATGTATTTTATGTCATTAAATTGACCATCCCCGTTGATACTAAATCGGATGAATATGGAACATGATTGAAGATGATAACCGTTTTTTTCTTCTTCAAATATTGCGAAACAATGATAAATGCGGTCGTGCATTATCGTATAGGAGAAACCAATTTTCAGTCTGGTGTAATTCAGGTCTAACTCTTTGGATTTTCTACAAAAGTCGTTCCATTACTTCTTTGTAGAATGGTTCATTTCCATTTTGCCCAAGTTGTACAGCCACAAGAATCAAAAAAAAAAAAAAAAAAAAAAAACAAAACAAAAAGTGAGCATTGTTTTCAGCCGCGATTTTATTCTACTGACTTGTTAGTTTCGACTCATCAGGCCATACCATTCGGTTGTTTGGCGTTTCGTGGTCGGTAAATCGTGACAAATACACAAAACGCGTCAATTTTAAATGTTTCTAAAATACGAACTAACTGCCATTTCAGCAAAATCTAAAGTTCTGTAGATTCAGAAAAAATCGGACTAATAATATTGTTCATCGCAAATAGATACCGTTAAATGATCCTTCTTTATGATCAAAGTCCAGTACTTTTTGAATGCAACATGTACTTATGTAATGTTTCATGTATTTATAATAGTATTAGTAAAAACAAAAATGCTAAATGCACAGAATCGGTCATCACTAGGATGCGTAAGGAAATAAAATGAACTACTTAATCTATGACAAAATAAATTAAAAATGAATATGAATGATAAAGATTTGTAATTATTATTATATCTAAAAATATTAGACCAATAAGGAAACACCAGGGTTAATTGTTTACTTTTCATCAGTGTTCGTTAAAAATAAAAGTATGCAACTACATAGAAAGATTTCTGAAAGTTTGTAGCGACTTTTATAATCTACATTTCGTAAGTTCGGGAATAAGCGGCGTTATTGTAAAATTTTATTTTAGTGTTTTTTTTTTCTGGCGTAGAAAAGCACGCGCAGGTAATCGTTGGCTTTATATATAGTATTTAATTACAGTTGAAGTGGATGCTGCTACATTACTGCTGTTGCTGCTGCCTATTTCAGCTTCCGTTACATATCCGAATGTGCTAGGGCAAATTATATGTATTTATTATTATAGTGCAAATGATATTAGAGTAATATAAAATAAAACAAAGATTCGTAACTTTACGCAATGTATCAAAAATTAAGTACTTTTAAATCTTCTAATCGTTTCACATTTTAAGTTAAGCGAGTAAAGAAAAAATATTCGGTAAAACATGTCCTTTGTATGCACATTATTATATGTTACTAAATGAAACTCGATAAACTATGTAATCAAATTATATTTTCCCTTTTCTATCTATGTTGCACCCATAATATTAGCCGAAAAACTAAAAGACAGATTCAGTAGTATTAACTAAAGTCAAAAATAGAAAAAAAAACTGACACTTCTGATTTACATATGTATGTAAACTTTTTCTAAATTATTTTTATAACTCGTAATATTTTTTTAAAATTAAAATTTATATTCCTGTAAGAGAAGAAGCATTCATTATTATTAAATTATTGTATTACTTGCAATGAAATAATCTGTATTTTATAAATTAATGAATTGGAAATGAAGATTTCACGTATTTTTTCTTCTTTATTTCCATATATTTTGATTATAATGGTATATTGATTAATTGCGTTATTTATTAATACTTGCTGCATGTACAGTAACCATATTTGTAAATGCTTCCATAAATGAATAGATATGACGAATGCAATAGTGCGACAAATTAGTAAATAATAAAAGTACTACTTTATTAATTGAAAATCTTTCATATAAAATTTTCTTCATATTTTCCCTCACATCCCCACAACCTCTCTTTTATATTAGTCAAATTAGAAAAAGAACATAATATCGAATATTATTCCAACTAGCAATATTGAAGTTAACGTTAATTTTCTTTATTTTCTTATTTCTCTCTTTTTTTTAAAAAAAAATATACATATACATACACACACACACACACATATATATATATATAAATATAATACCCCATAATTGATTTTATAATTCTGAATATGTGTATAAATGAAAATGAAATTTTTGTTATTAAATTTTAATATTTTACAATGATTATATACATTACATTAAAAAAAAAAACACTTTCAGTTCTTCTAAATTTATATTCATCCCTTCAGGTTTATGGAAAAAGATCACCACTGTGCGACTATCAGAACACATCGATAATGACTTAGAACGAACTGAATTTCTATACCTTCAAATACGCTCATTCTCGTCGCCTCATCAATCGTTAATATTGGGGAGAGAAAAGAATGGAATTCCGTCAATGCTTCCTCAACTGATTGAGGAAATGATAATGGAATTACAAAAGTTGTTATGTGTTCAATAATTATATCATTCGACTGGTTTTGAAGAAAAAAGAGAAGTTGTAAGAATAGTAGTAGTGGATATCTCTTCATCACCAGCTTTAGAATGAGGCGGTGACAAAGGATTATTTTCTCGAAGGACGTTTCTCCGAACGAAAAATATCCCGAAAAAATATTTTCCCGAATACCGATTCTCCGAAGCAATATGTTCACGAATACGTAATTATATTTACGTTTCCATGGAATGTAATAGGTGATACACTCCGTCGCAAACGTTAGTCATGTGCTCGGAGAAGTATACGAACATGGCGAAAATTGTAGGAGAAAAATTGTTTGTAAATAACTTTGTTCATGTACGACCAAAAACTTGCAATGAACGTATGTGCTGGGACTGTGGACTCATGCGAAGCAAGGAGTACGCGGCACGTGCAGTAACGAACGTACCGCTGAGTGATAATAACGCTGTCGTGATAAAAGGGCCCACTCAGTCGAATGCACGTAGCATACAGCAATGAAGCCGACCGCACCGTTAAGGTCTTTGTGTACTTGATATCCACACTCGCCTTCGTCCCTGTGGATGATGTATGCGCAACGTTTGTAATTTTGCGACATGAATACCGAGATGAATTGCTACCTGCTATGGATTATTTTGACAACACATACGTACACGACCGATCTGCAAGGGGAATACGACAAGCAGTCCTGCCGCACTACCCACCAGGCCTGTGGAACCAATACGGAGCAGCGGTCAGCAGGAGTCAGCGCACTAATAATACAAGTGAGAGCTGGCATAACAGATTGCGGGTGATAGTCGGTAAACATCACCCCGGTATTTATTTTGCTTTGAAGGAATTTAAGAAGGAACAAGCGGACAAACCGCCATAACGGAACTTTTACTAGGACGACGAGTGAAAGCAGCTCCAAATCAAAAATAGTGGAGTTACATACCTGGATACAGGCAACAGCGACCAGATACGATGAGTACAGGCAGACCAGTATACTTTACTTGCGTATCATTGTTCACAATATTGTACTTACCTAATAAAGTAGTGGGGCTTCATTCGGGATTTGTTAATTCGGAGCAATGAATTCGGGAAATTTTTTGTTTCGTGGGTTGTTTTTTAGGAAATTGTACGGGAACCGTGATAAAGGAGGCGAAAAAGGAAACAATAGTGAATGGGATGGAGAGTAAGGGGGTGATATTGGAATTACGGAATATTTAGATGCTATTTTCGTATCTAAATAAAGAAATTAAAAAAGTGCACGGCTAAAATTTTTAAAAATAAAAATGAAAAAATATAATTAGAATTTATAAAGTTTCGAAATTGTTTTGAATAAATAAGAATTTTTTTTTTTTAGAAACTTTATTTAATCACGAAACATGTACGTGATTAAATTTTGAAAATAAAGCCGTGAATAAGAATGCAAGTGAAAGTTAGTGAATAATGAAAATGTATCAAAAAAAAAAAACAAAAAAAAACACTTCAATGGTTATAGAAATGATGTAAGAATTAATAAAAAATTAATTTTTTTTTTATAATTCAAATAAATAAATAAATATAGCGCGATTACTTACCAGTTGTGGATAAATCATAATGAAGATAACAAATTCAACGTTTCGTTTAAACTGAAACCTTGGTTGCGTTCGCCTCGACTGGAACTTTGCGAATGGCGAGGGAATCTCGGAAGCCTCTCGATCTATACTCGATTTCAAAAATGGTTTTGAGCGTAGGTGATTTTTTTTCCCGCTGATACTTCGAATCCGATCTGTATGTACCTAGGGGGATATCTTTTACGATCATTATAAATTTGAAATGCAACGTGTTCGATTTCTATTTAACAATATATGTATTACACAAAAAATACATCGACCATCCTGAAATGTTGTTTTATAGTGGAAATATCATTTGAGTTCCCATTCCTTACATTAGTGGTTACAATGAATAATGATAAAATCTTCAATAAAATGTCGGCAATCTGAAAATTCTCCAGGGTGCGTATCGTATCATTCTAGAGTCCTACCTTCCGCAGTGTAACATATGAGTATTATAGTACTAAATTATTCGTATGAACGAATGTCTGGGTCTAAAATAAATGTCCCAGTACCATGCAAAGGTAGTAGAGTATTCCGTTGTTGTAATACTCAAAAATATCGATTGAAAATAAAAATATTAGGCTAGTGTATGGAGGTATATTTTGTGTGTATTTTAGACAGAATCCTACACGAACATTACAAGATTGTTCTAGGGTGATGTAATCGGTAACATTTAAAAATATCCGTTGAAAAATAAGAATATTAGGCTTGTTTGTGAAAGCGCAGTGTCTGCGATCAGGGGAGTCCACCGGTGGGGAGCGTGATCGATCGGATAGTTAATTTTAAATGACCGTCTCGAATTCGCCCCTTGCACCCCGCGTCACCACTATTCGGCTGCCGGGGCGAACATTTTTTCGCTAAAAATAAAATGAAAAAAAAAAAAATGTTGCATGATTGTGCTTTATTCGGTTGCTGGGACGTTCAAAAATTTCCGTTAAAAATAAAAAACATCTAGCGAACGTTCAGAAATTGCCTCCTGCATCCCACGTCGCCCGCATTCGGTTGTTGCCGGGACATTCAAAAATTTTCGTTAGAAACACGGCGGTCGCAATTTCGAACCCTTTAAGTTGTAACCCGCGATGCCCGCTGGTCGCTAAATGGTACTTTGCATCTACCAACACTACTTAGATACAAGGCCAACCCACAAGTAAACTGTTACATTACTAAAGAGGCGGAACGGTTTTCTTGTCTCCTCGCTATCTCTCTCCCTTTCTTTTTCTCGTTTTTTTTATGGAGCGCTTTCGCGGTTGACTTCTCTATCCCATCTTTTGTATATATATATACCCCCCCCCCCCGAATATAACTTTTGTTTGCCTGTGTTACAATAGCGCAATAATTCATGGACTAGAATTTTCTATTGCATGTGGTCCAGGGTTCATACATTTACATACATTTACATACATTTACATATTAAATTGAAATACATAAGTAAACAACATAAACGTAGTTGGAAGGAAAGGAATAAAATCCAGCATTTTTCAGTAATTTATTGGGAAAATTAGAAATACTTACAAATGAGTTACAGAATTTTACGTTACTCATATCAGTTTTAATCACAAACGAGACGTGAATAGTGCGACAATTTATCAAATGACGAATTCAAAAGAATTTCTTAAAGATGTTCTAAGTGAAAGAAGAAAATTAAAGTAAATTTGGGCTGCATAAGCGATTTTTCATTCGCAGATTTATCGACATAAAATTTAAATATGCCTTAAAGGAAGTATAACTAAGAGCATTTTTAATTTATATACAAATAATTTTAAAACTCGGCGCGGTACAATATCTTATTTTCAGTGCACGCGATTATGAAATAACAGATATAACAACTCATTTCGTAACGTAATAAAGTAAATAACGTATTTAATCCAGTAAGTTTTCGATAATTCCGCACAGATCTGCGTTTTACCCTTTCAATAATATATTTATTTTCTAAGTATTTTTTTTTTAAACCATGTGCGATACCTTAGTCTCCACCAAATCAGTTTATCAAGTTATTAACTTTATTATTATTATTATTATTATTAGTTTTTTTATACATATTTAACAAGTTTTTATGTTGATAAAGAGAATACATTATAATACTGTAGCTTACCTTCTGTATTGAGATTAAAATATGTCATTAATTAATAGCGGTTTTCCGTATACCGATTTCATCGTTTGCTGAATGTGGTTAACAATTTCGCAGTACGTATTTTTCCAGACGGTGGAATCCGTTTTGCTTATCAATCTAAAAACAATGAACAGACGTAGACAATACTTCGAATAGCATTTATAATTGAAAGAGGAAACAACAATGATATTCTCGGCGAAATATTTTAAAGATATCATATTAAATTAGAGTAAAATGAACCCTGTAAATAATACGAAAAGAAACGATAATAAACCCTTAATGTCTGTAATCGTATTTCGTAGAAAATATTTTTCCGGGACTTTCAACGGAAAATCCATAATAAGTTTCATAAGAGCATAAAAAAAAAAAAAATTTAATTATTTGATATTTTAAAATTAACATGTACAGATTTTTTAAATTTAACCGCGAAAAAGAATTGCCCGTCGAAAATGAATGTCTGGGGCGTTTAAAAGTTGAAAATTTTATTTTACAATCGAAATACAGGATTATTAAAACTTACCCTACATAAAAGGAAAAAAACTAAAATTTCACAAACTGAGCGCGGTGAAGGATAAGCAGACAAAAAATTTACCTGCTTCATGAAACGTTTAAACGCTTCTGATGATGGTCAGTATAAGCTGTTGTATTTTTGGAAATAAATATATTTCATTTTTTAAACGCAGCTGTCCGAAAATTATTTATAATTACCTACTTCATGTTATTAATTGAAAGAAGATTAATCTTCATTTTAAGACTCCTTACACAAATCGGTAAAATGTAAACGAGTTAGAGAAAATTGCAAACGATCTTCAAAGTTAACAAGTTAAAATCAAAAATTATTAATAAATAAGCCAATATCACGTTTTACGTTAACTATTATTTAAACGAAAAAACAAAATATATAGGAAATCTTTTAGTTGTTAATTAAATATTTTTTGTGTGAATTATTTTTTGAATTTCTCCACCTTTATTTCAAACTGTAATTCCTTTTTGTAAGATAATCTGTTTGTGCTGACAAATACGCTAAAGCAATAATAAAATTTCGAGATGAATTTGCAAACAACATTTCAATAATGAAGGTTAGAACAAAACACGAATTGGAAACGAGAACTGGAGATTTATAGTCTCTGGTCTTTCTTGTTAGCACCATAATATCAGCTCCATGACGATTTACCTCGGATATTCTATTATATAGAGTTTACGAAAATGAATGTCAGTTTTTCACTACTGCACCGTTAATGAATCAGATCGCGACAAATTCAGATTTAGTCAAATACATCTCGCGGTGCACCCGTCATAAATTACGCTTACTGCGTCCCGTTACCGCATTTTTCGGTTGCAGTGTAGTCGAAGTGTTTTAATGTCGACGAGGATGGATTAAGGTTATGATGAACTAGCGCTGTTGTGTTAGGTGGGCCAGGACGTTTACGTACGTTTTCAGATGACATAGCTGTCGCTGAATCTGGTTTAAAAATCAAAGTTGTGTAAAGTAACCATTATTATTAATAGCTACTGTTAATTTTTTACGATACGTAAAATTTCTCTGTGATTCCTCGATTTGGTAATTTCTTACATTTCTAATATTACTTCTCGTTAATTTACCGAGAGGAAAGGAAGGAAAAGAAGAAGCGCGCTCGTTTATAAACTTTCGATTTACCTATGCATAAGTCGAAATAAAACATCTACTGGCTCCAGATTTCGTTCGTATATCTTACACTGCAAGTAATTCGTTATCATATAGATGTCGCACAATTGCGGTTCTCCCGCTTGCTTAATCCATTCGCTAACGGCAACTTTTATTTCGCTCGACGATATGGACGGTTTTAGACGAACATTGTCACCATCTGTATAACAACAAATGTTCGAAAGAAGTACAAAATTATTTTATAATTAACATCCGTACCGAGCACCATTGAACAATGTTTTTTTTACCGATAACAATGTATTCCGACGGATAATCATCGATAATCGGACTCGTATTATTAGCAGATTGTTTACTATGGACGAACACCGAGTTACAGTCGACGGAATCGTTGCTGAAATTGTCTATTAATTCCGATTTAATATCATCCGGAAGGGCTTCTAAAACACTCTGATCTATCTAAAAACAAAATTACGAAACATTAAAATCCGTTGCACAATGCAGTGACGAATGCGGAATTTATTGAAATACCCGTGTAGTTTAATCAATGCAATTTTCTTTTATTTGATCTTTAATTAAATACCGTTAGAGTATTCATTACAGCTAAGATATTATTAATAAAAATTCCTCTCTCTCTCTCTTTCTCTTATAGTCGTATTTTCTATAGTTCCTTCCAACCTGCATTTTGGACATGATTCACTATTTACTATAATCATTCTAGTTAAGTGAGCAGGCGTGCAGTGGTCACCCATTCTTAACCTGTACATTACCACTATGAAACCTCTAGACATTTTCTTCCCTACAAACCAAATGCTAAGACTAACAGTTTTTGCTAATAAATAGTATGCTTTTCCACTCTGTTGGCTAATATTTCGGAAGTGTTCATTCCGCATGATACGTATAAGTTGTTTTTAATTAAACGTATATATATATATATATATATATATATATATATTCCTCCCTCTAATTTTTATATTCCTCGCTGTAAAGTTAAATCTTGTTAACACATCAGCCATTTCGTTACCACGAATTCCTACATGCGCCAGTGCCCATTTGAACGTGACAGCGGTGTTTTGTTCTTTCAGTTCAGTAATTAATTTTCTAATTTTAACCTCTACATTGTACGTATTTTATTCAAAGTTGGCTCGCTTGAATTTCTTTAGTACTTCTTTAGAGTTGGTTTTCTCTCTTGATGAATTCTAGTGCTACTGACATTGCATACAACTCCATCATATAAGAGGAGCCGGCGTATGGTATTCAGTAAATTTTAGGTATGTTCCCGTTCACATAATAAAACACTACCGTATTTATTACCTCTCATCTACCCAGTGACTTGCTAGTGTATATTATTTCATAATCCCTAAATCACAAATTCTGACTACCCCATCAAGTTAAACATTCATTAGCTGCGAAGTTGAGGAAGCCTTGAGTTTGATATAATCCTTAAATGTGAAAACTGTTAAAACAATTTTCAACTCATTTTCTTCTTGAAGATCTTCCAATGAGCTGTTCTCTTGAGGTAACACGGATGCCACGATTTCTTGGTTACTCGTCACTAATTCAGGCTTATCTTAGGGGGCCCATTTTTCAAAGTCGTCAGAAGTAACGTCACTAAAACCGGGTATATTTTTCCGAAAATCTCTCCAATTTTGGATGGTCTTTTTCGATCGGCTTATCTTCGTGACTGATATCCAGAAGAGGACATCACGTTTTTCGAAGGTAAGATACAGTAATTGCATTCCAGGCATCAGCTGCCCAGAAAACGACGTATTTTATATTGTTTTTTTTTTTTGAGCATTTTGTCAAATTAACGTTATTTTCGTCGGAATTTAATAAAATTTCTTGAAGAAGGTTTCTTCGATAATGTCTTTTGAACAAAACAATAATGGTCCATTGACCGAATAATAATCGTTGTGAGTTTGGTAGTAAAAACATACAGGTAATTCCTTGGCTTTCTCAATAAAATTGATTTTCGTAGAGTACCAGTAATGAGTTGAAATCCATATGCGGTAACGCTTAAAGTCGGGCAGATTTACCAATTATATTGGAGGTAGTGAAAAGAGCCGAATGAACGGATACACGTTCTGTAGACATTTTCACTCCAGCAGCTTCCTTCTCAGCTTTCGATGCCAACATTTTATCAGGTAGCATCTTATAGTCCCGTCGAATCAGCATTAAAAATCTGGTTCAGAGAATAGCCATCATCGTAAATGAAATCTCCCAATTCATCACAAAACAATGTCGTCGATATTTCGTCAGCAGATAACTTTTCGCCATAAACATTTAACTGTCGAATTTCATAAAAAGTTTTCCATCTGCTCAACCAACTCTCACTAGCTGTAAAATTCTTACTTTCTCTTGGGAAATTCCGGGAAAAGGTTCGAGTTTTCTCTTTGATGGCAGGTTCTAAAGTAGGGAGTCCTCGGCTTCTGTGGGAGTAAAACCATAAATAAACAGCTTCATTCGTTTTTGGAAAAGTAGAGAATTTCATGGTTTTTCTATTACTGCACTTTAATTGACAAATCTTTCAATTTTTTACGATCTCAGCGCCGAACGAGTTGCTAGAAACATTGTATGAGTCAGTGACTACAAGTAGTGTTTCTCCTCGATCAAGTTTTTTAATGATGGAAACGACGACTAGTTTACGTTTTGATTTTGTCGAGGTTTTGGTTTTTTTTTTTTTTTTTTTTTTTTTGGTAACAGATTTACTTTTTGATTCGGCATCCATTTTCCAAACACGGCAAAAAAACGAAAACGAAATTAAGAACACATAACTTTTTAATCGATAGGCTAGAAAAAGTACATTATAGAAACAGAAAAACGTTTCACATCGTGTATTAATTTCGCTCGCGCATCAATTCAACAAAAAATAACGAATGTCTCTTACTCCAATTTAGCGATAAATACGTATAATTGGAGAAAATTACAATTTTATTTCTCACGTACACCCGTCGTCGCGTTTCGATATTAACATAATCAGTGGCGCCATGTAAAGATAAGCGTTTTCTAATTGTTCACAATCGTTTTTCCGTAGTTAAGTACGAAAATAACGATTAAATTGGAAAAAAAAATTAACCGACTTTTTGGCATCAGTTGAATCGGAGAAATCGGATACATTTTTTTGCTCGGTTAAACCGAAAAGCGGATAATCGGAAGGCTACTGTATATACATTTGAAGTTTGAAAAAAAATGGGTTAACAAAGCACATTGAGGAATAAAACCCTCGTTTTTCATTATTTTTATGCGCACATTTCACAACTGCGTATTATTACATAATCAACATACTATATATGAAATATCAAGAAATAACATAATCATTTTACTTTAAATGACTGTCGCATAAAATATCTAGTCAAGATACCAAAAATCATAAAATAAAAATGCATTTGGTAAATATTATCGTAAAAGCAGGAAAAAAACTGATTACTCTTAAAATCAACATAGAATTTTTCAAAATTATGATAAGCTGAATTAAAAATGAAATCTTACTTGAGACCATGTTAAATTATTATATAGCGGTGAAATTTCTGAACGACTAGAACTAACACAATGGCTGTTTATAGTTTTTCTCGGTACATTCGTGATAACATTTTTATCAACCGTTCTTGATTTAACAGTACTGCCTAAAATTTAAATATAATTACTTCGTAACACTATATCATTATCATCATCAGCTAAATAATATTGTTTAAAATACCCAAAATTAATTTTAGAGAATTAAGTTTGTTCTTAGCTTTCTAAGCGCACATTGTGTACTGCATTCTTTATTGGTATCTTCGCGAAACCTATCGCATTTACTATAACGGAAAGAATTATATACAATTCACTTTCAAAATCAAATACTTAAAAATTTTTGGAAAATTTCTTTATTGGATACCAGTGGTGTTACTCGCGTTCTTTTTTCCTTATAAATATAAAAGACTAAAAAAAAAATGTACGTTTATGTTGCAGTAAAAAAGATAACAGTCTGAATTTTATGCAGTTCTCTTTACATTATGTAAGTTATTTTTCCTGATGTTGATTTATTTTCTTAAATTATATACAATAGTAAGTAAGCATATACTATACCGCACTTTAATTCAATAATTAAACCGAAGAACGATAAAAATAAAAGATAATTTAAACAAAAATATCGTAAGAATTACACTCGAAACAAAAATTAATTATTTCAAAAAATAGTATAACGATCAAAAACTTCTGATTAATGATCATTTTTACATGATACTAAATATTATTTCGGTTGACATTTAATAGACTTGTTTATTGTCTACCTTTTTTTATCACTTTAAGAACCCATATAGCATATATTTAGTTTCCGTTACAGTGATTTTTAAACACCACTTTTCATGTTTGTGACCATTGCAGTTATTACGGTATATGTTTCGTTACAATAAAAATTAGCCTAAAGTTCTTTTTGCATACAAGGTCTTATAACTTGGATTTGATTTAGATCAATCTTTTACAGTTTTTTAAAGCTAATTACATAAAAATAGCTATGAAAACTGATTTTTACTCATATATTCAAGAACAACAAATAAAAATATTATTTATTTAAGTGTTGATTTATATAACAATAGTATTCTTTTTAAATCGAAAATAATCTGGATGAGACCGGTTTTGTCTACATATTTGAGTGAGTGTATTACATGTTTTTAAAAATGATTGCAGAACCGTTATTTTCGGTACGTAACAATTTCGTATAGTAATATTAGCGGTACTTACGAATAATTGTAAATAAGTAAGTATAAACTCAAATTACCTTTTGATGAATCCTCACTGACAATATTATCGGCCGCAGTTTTAAAGTAATAATTGATATTTTTTTTGGAATTAGTTCCACTCATTTCATTTGATGATTTTTGTGCAGCATTTCCACATTCAATGTGTAAAAATTCATTTTTAAGTTCTTGATCGATTTTTATTGGTTTGTTATTTTTTAAAAATTTATCTAAACCAGTTAGTTTTTTCGAGACACCGAAAGATTTTTCCAACTTCGTCACTTGAATACCGATTCCGCGCATATTTCTCGCATCAACTGCGTTATTACGAACAATTTTTAATATTTCCCTTTAATAAAAATAAGTAACAAATTAATATAAAATTAAATCAATTCTAGCACTTTATATACAAAAATTACAGTTTTATAACCCGTACTTGAATATAATTGCTGGATCTGATGTTGGCGCAGTCACGGAAGTAGATTTTGTGAAATAATTGCACAAGCCGTGGCCCATAAATTTAGCAGATTCCACCGGAGCATCCTTTGCTTTTATCTATTTATAATATTTAAATGTATTACATATTAACATTAAAATAGCATTATGTTTTTCTGAGTATATCAGTAAAATATAGAAAAAAATCTGATGTGGGCAACATATGAGTTCCTTGTACAACTATTAAACATTAAAATTAGTGAGTAACAAAATTTCAATTTTTTGCGACTACTCGTTTTTAAGTTAAAAGAAAATTTCTAAAAATCCCTTAAAGAAAAGCGTCCCTTTGACTTAACCAATTGTAACCAAAAAGCGAGGTGTACAACTAGATGTTAAAAGAGTCCTAAATTCAAAATATAAACCTTCTGCGACTAGCCGTTTTTGAGTTATACGTAATATATACATACCTACATACACACGTAACAAAAAACACATGGATGGTTAAAATGGATATTTCTGTTGAAATTTGATTGAAAATACTTCGCGAATACAGTACTTCCTTTTATCATCATTGAAATACGGCTCAGTATTCATAACCATGAAAATGTAGATTTGTACATAAAACCCAATTTGAAATTCTCATTGCTCCATTCACAAACTCATCATTATCAGTAATATTACGTTTATTATTGATTTTAATGATCCTTTGTTTATTTGAAAGTGCACCAGTCAGTGATGGTTCCATATCAGTACTGATGAGTATTGGTGAGTACTAACTAAATAGTTATTAGATATTAAAAAGAGAAGTCTCCGAAGAAAAATATTTCCTTTCTTTAATATAGCCGGGGGAAAAAAAAAACAAAAAAACAAAAAAACAAACAAACAATTGTTATGTAGACAAATTTTATGCACCGTGACATCACATTGTTGCGTTCCGACTGCGAGTGAGTAGATAGCGAGAGTGGACGAATCTTATCACTAGTATCTGATAAGAAGATCGACTTCAGAGAAATCACTGTTGTCTTTGCAAGGCGGTGTCCGATTTAATACCTGTTGAGGTAAGATAATTAATCGGTGCGGCGAACCCGGGTTTCTATTCATTATATGTTGTTGAAGGCTACGAATAATCATCGTACGCTATATAGTTATTGTCTAATGCTAGTAATTGATCACACGATACACATTGACGCTCGGTTACCTTTGTTAATATTTCATTTAACGCATGCAAAAAATGGAAATTAAAAAAACGAGGCGTTTTAAATTATTTTGAGGAAGACCCATTTTGATGAGGCTAGCTGTCAACGAACATATTGGAAAAACTGAGTTACCTTTTGTACTTGTTATTGAAGAAAATGTTATTATAATTAAATTAAGAATACATTAAGAGATTTGTAGTAAACTGAATGTGTGAATTTTCTTCAAATTTAACAAATACAAAAGAAAACTCGTCCACTTTTCATGCAGAATGTAATGAATAAAAAATGATAAAAAAGAAAAGATAATTGACAAAAGGATTGTTAGAAAACTTGTGTTCGAAGCACATAGGGTTTCGTTTCGATTTTCGATAGTCAAAGTCTGAATCACGACAACATTTAGGAACTATTAGATTTTAATGAAAAAATGATATAAATACCAGTAGTAAAATATACTGTACCATCAGTTTTAAAGTGATACATTTCCCTTTTAGACCGGCATTATCTAAACGATTTCCAACTTCATCGGAAAGTTTTTTTAAAAACTGTTCACATTCAGCATCGTTTTGAAAGCGAATACCATAATTCACGTCAGCCGAAACCGATTTTCTTTGATGATCAAAATTCAGTTTTCTATCATCTTCTCCAAAAGCATGTCTATCGTTATACAATTGAATATATTTAAATAACATAAAATTTAATCGTATTACAATTTAGTTATAAATTCAGTCAACAATTATAATTAAAAGCATTTATGTCCGTTAAATTTGTACATACTTGTAAAGCGTGAGTCCAAATTTATTTCCGAATTCTAACTGAAGTGAATTTAAAGAGGCGTTTTGTAAGTCTTGACACGTATTTATTCCCATTAAAGATAATTTCGATACAGTTGAATGACCAACTCCTTTTAATGTAAAAGATTCAATTAATTATTTCCAAGTAATTGTATTTTTACTGTAATACAAATAACGTACAATTGTTCTGCTCATCGATCCCCTGGGTTTTGTAAAGTTTTTTTTTTGTTCGAATAATTTTAATGGCTTTATTTTACTTAACCGTAACACTTTTCAAGAGCAAAAATTGTATATGAAATTAGTAAACTGTAAGTTATATTACATTTTTAATAGATGATACGATAAGTTGCAGAATCCAACAGAAAACATTTTTGATAACAAAAATTTCTAACTGAATTTCCAATGTGCAGAAATCCGGAATAAAAAAATTATTTTTTATGTTAAGTCAAAATTGTAACTATTATGTACTTAAAATACTCGGATCAACATATTCCATTCAAGTTTGTTATTTTTAAAAAATCTAGTAATGTTTGTTGAAAACGAGCAGCCGCCTGCTTTATGTAAAAAACGTGATTATTTTAAAATTTATAATTGTAGTTACAACGTAAAGTATAATTCCAAATTTCAAGAAAGAATTTTCAGCTCTTCCTTGAATATTTCTCACAAGTCAGTCCCTGAGTTTAGAATAAATGAATTTAAAGAACATTCTTATTATTTACACTTTTAAATAAAACCCACGTCTTTTACTTTTTAACACTAAAAATGAAATCAATTATATAAGTTAATTCTTTGCAGACTGGTATGTACAAACTTGAATAGCTCTTTCACATGACATATACATAATATTAAAAAAAATATTAACAACCTGTTTTATTTTTCTTTTTGAATTATTTTTTCTTATCGAAAATATTTTTTTTTTTTTTTTTTGTGCTTGTCAACCGGGGACCTTTACCCAGAAATAATTAGAATAGGAAGGAATCACTTATATCTTGATACGGTCAAATATTGTTAAGAGAAAGGAACAAATAATAGGAACAATCTGTGGAGAGGGAAGAGATAAAACATAAGAGGCGCAATATGGAGTAGGAAGACCAAGTCTCAGCAAACTGAAGTAGAAAGCCGAGCACTCAGCAGAAAGAGATGAACACTTAAAGAACACATGGTCTGCATCGGAAAATACTTTTTGGATATTTTTACCACTTTTTCCTGATTTAAGATCAAATTTCTGATTTATTACTGATTCTAAAATTCCCGGTTTTTTCGTTTGAATGGAAAATCTGAATAAATACTTAAGAATACGCCGGTATTACCGAGTCCATTACTTTAAAAAATTGAAAAAAACTAATGGGGTAAACATTAAAATTTAAAAGCAAATAATTTCGTAAGTGCGAGTATAAATTACAAAAAAAAAAAAAAAACCTATAATTTTATAACACATTTTTAGAAAATATTAATAACAAATAATACTGCATTTTTATAAACAAATTATCACACGTATTGCAGTAACGGTGCGACAATCGAATTTTTTTGTTTTACTTACAAACAAAACACCTCCTCACTATTTTTTTGAAATTTTATTATTTGACTAATTTTTGGCTATATAACTGAGATGCTGAAAACTATTCGAGTTTTCTCTATGATTTAACCTCAGAATATACTATGTATCTGACGTATATACAATAATGCTGTACAGATAGAAAATATTATGTCCTTTACAGCAACTCAATAAATGGTTATAATTCAACCTCTCATTCTGATATCGGCACATGTACAGAAATAAACAGAGTCAATTCAAAACAACTATATCTTAAAGATTAATTTAAATTTTGTTTAAAGCTCTTATTTTACTGATTACATTATTTTTTCGTTTTTTTTTTTTTTTGTAATAATTTTATGAGTTCTAGCAATAAAAAATTTAAACAAATACCTTTGTATATATATATTATATCGGATTTGTTTTTGTTTTTTTTTAAAAAAGGACATAATATTGTAATAAAATAGTTTTGTCATATTACGTAAATTCAACATAAATGTCGCGTAAAAAATTGAGAACAAACAAGTGGGAAGAAGAAATACGTTTACAAAAATTAAATATTTACATATTTGTCAAATACTTAAATTCTAGTCAAATTTTAATTAACATTTGCTTCATTAAATTTATCGCAGTTATAGATTACAAAAATATTGTTTATTACGTATCGATAAATTTTAAATAATTTTTGAACAATTAGTAAAGGTTAAATTATTTTATTAATTAACCAGCAAATGTGAAGTGAATTAACCGATGAAAATATTTAATATAAAATTGAGTTGTTCTCTAATTTTAAATTTACACTTTTCCCTGAACTAATTCAAATTTTATTACATTTATATATTTAACGTTGTAAATGTAATTAAATTTCGTGTTTTTCAAAACTTTTACTAGTCGCAATTTTTCTGACGACACACTTCTGGAATTCTAACTGTTATATCCGACTGAAATTGGTTTTTCCATAAAAGTGCCGCAGCTTTATTTATACATTTATTTAAGTGCTGACATGGTTTTACATGACGTTAATTTCGATTTCTCCTGATCCGAACGTAAATAATGTGAAAAGATGAGTCCAGATTTTTATGGAAGCTGATTTATATTCGGAACTCATTTGAGTCTCCGATCTACATGAAAATTAATTAGTTTGCAGAAAGTGAGGATTATTGTTGTCAGATTATATGACTAAAAGACGAAAATGTAACACGTATCGTAATATTTTCAACAGTTTTAACTAGTAAACTAGCTACGTAATAAATTTTAATATGTATGAAGCATAGTTTTATATTAAATAACATAAAATTTGAATACTAATATAATGATTAAAGTCGGTAGTCTATAGTTTAAAAACCACTTCCTCAAAAACATTTGAAGTGATCCGCTAACAAATTTTATTGCAAATAGTATTTGCACTCATAACTTTAATGCTGAGTAGAGAAAAAAGTTTATCACTAGTAAATTAGAGGGGCATAATAACGATAAATGTAGAGACTGACCGAACAGACTCACGTCTTAAATATAAATATCCATATTAATTTTGAATTCAATTCATTGAAAATATTCAATTATAATTTGAAAATTGATTTGAAACTTCGGACAATCATATTATTACCTTTAATTTTTTGATCAGTTTATTTTCCTCCCGAAAATATGATTTTTCGTATATACTTTAAGTATCGATACATTAAAAACAAAGTTAATTAAAAAGGTATCTTTATAAAGATGAATAAAAAAAAGGGGTTTCAAAGAATGAAAAAAAAAATTAAAAGTAATGATATTATACTGGCCACTTTATTTCTGTATAATCTATCACTTTAAAAAATAAAAAAAGTAAAATAAAATCCTAATGAGAATTTAGCAATATTTAGTAGCCTCATATTTTTTCAAAGTAAACTACTAATTAACTAATGATAACTGTGAAACATACGTTTATATGAAAGTGTCAACTTACAAAACAAATTTAGATAATAATTTTGATTTTCTACCTCGAAAATAATTATATGGCCTTTTCTTTTTACGTTATTACTAGCTCAATTTATGATTTTTTCCTTCAGTTATGTTTATTACTTTAGATTCTGTTAATCTTTCATATAAACATTTAACGAGGGTGCGATTTATTTTGAAATAGACATTCATACTTCGCAGGTTAAGTTTTATTACTACCGATTTTTTCTTAACTTTCCGCACTGAATGTCCGAATTTAAAATGTAAACCTTCAATATACCAAAAAGTTTTATACGCGATAGATCAGAAAAAAAAACAAAAAAAAACTGCAGACTCCATTTAATTTAGCTTTTTTAACTATGTCGGACAAATCAAAGAATATATGATTCATTTAATACTATGCCAACGGTAATTCGTTAGTTTAGAAATAATTACTATGTCATCTATATTACCAGGCAAATCTGAAACGTTAAAATTTGCCATAAAATCTTTCACATTGCTCTGTTCTATATGAAACTGGCCGTCAGGTTTAGCTTTCTTTGTAGCCAAACGGGCTAAGAGGACATTTGATCCAAAACCAGTTGAACACGGACAACCTGTTATTTCCTGTTCAATGAAAAAGTTAAATTATTAATTTAATTCGTTGTCAATAGAATATTTACTTCCATCTAGCGCTTGATGATTTTAAAAAGATATGCGGTATAAAAAAAAAACAAATTGTCATCCGTTCGTTAAGAAAACAATCAACTTATCAAATTTATAGTCAATAATGCTTATAAAAACAGTAATATGTAAATATGCCGTTTTACCGTCCCAGACCATCATATCTCTTATTGTTTTTTATCATACAATAATTTCTTACATTTTCTTATAATGTTTAATAGTTCCTCGTATTTACTTAATACTTTCTCTTAACATTTTGTTGTTCGTATAATTTTTTTTCTATATTTTTGAATGTAGTACATTTCATACAGTTCATTCGAGGATATTTCTTCAGAACTTAAAATAAAATATCACAATAAAGTTCAAATATACCTTTTGAAATGTTTTTTTGTAACAAGTTATTAAATTTATATTTGTTATTAAAAAAAAAAAAAAAATTAGAGATTTAAAAACATAATGAATACAAAAATAAACAAAAAATAATTAAAGTTTTCGAAATAGGATTTCTTTTTAAAATAAGTATTTTTCAGTTGGCGATTTCAAATTTAAAAACCATAAAAACAATAATTTTATGTAGTTATTAATTATCAGTATATACTAATATGATCACGTATGATCGCAAATTTTCTAAGATTGTATGTATTTGACTTCAATAGCTTAATAAATGATATAGAGAAAAAGATCGGGAAATTATACAATAATAACAATTCAGCTTTATTGTTTTTTCTTACTTCCTAGTTTGCTAATACTTCTGAAGAGTTAATGTCTCTACCACACACGCACACACACACAAAAACGCGCGCGTATTTTCATAAATCCTAGAAAAACTAAAAAAGTCTTTCAAATGTTAATTAAAGAAATAGCTATTAAAATTTAATATTTTATGTCGTAATTGGCAATCACCAAATTCTCTGGTAAAGGCACATGCTACCTTTGCAAATAAAAGTTTAGAGTGCTACAATCTATTAAAACTAAAATTTCAATAAGACAGTAATAATTTATCGGCTGAAATGTTTAATTCTTCATATTTCATTTACCCTATAGATTTTTTTGATTACAATATAAAATTTTTTTTCAGAACGCTACTTTAATTATCTCTGTTAAAGTGAATAATTTTATTTTCCAGTATATGTGAAATGAATGGAGGAAATTTACTGTTATGTATATATATATATATATATATATGTATATATATGTATTTGTTCCGTAAGTTGCTGAATGAAAATTATTATAATAAATTTAATACAAATAGGGAGAAAAAACAATCAAACAGTTTCGTCTGAGTATACTATAGGCTTTTTATGTATAACTTTATATTATTTAATTATATAAACAGAAATAAAAGTTACGAAATATGCCCGTTGATTTTATTTATAATTAAAAACATAAAATACATATTCTTAATAATATATTAAAATTCCGAAACTATTTAAAATGTTCTTCAAATTTGTTAACAGATTTATTTAACTTCAATTTTATCGTTATAAGTGATATATTAAATTTATGATCGTTATTATTGTACTACGCCATTTCGGCAATCTCTTCTCTATTCGTTTAGGTTTCAATAATTTTTTATCAACTGCTCCATTCAGTTAACTGCTTTTCTTTCAAACAATAAATATACCAATTATCTATTTAAAAATCTATCAAAATCCCTTTCAATTACAAGTAAATGCTGATTATGAAAATATTTCTCTTCGGTCGCACAGTTTAACATCTAAAGCTTAAATATTGTACCATCAAATATATCATAATGTCTCTAATTTCAGTATTCCATGACTTCATTTATACATACTGTTAGACCTTAGAATATTTATGAACTCATTAAATGTTCTCTTTCTCAATTAAAGAACTAAAATCTTTACTGAATACAATATACATTTCCCGTCTATTTCTTTTCATGTTTTTACCTTTTTTACAACTGAAATTTTAATCAAATTTATTTTTAAAAACTTTTGGTAACAAAAGCAAAATGAAATTAATATAACATCATTGTTTTTATCTTTTAATTTGATTTTAAAAAAGGTAATAACATTACATAACGTTGCATTGCATTATATTCATAGCATTTTGTTTTATCCCATTTTTTTTTTTTCAATTTTAAAGATATTTCACGTTAAAAAAACAAATAACCAAAAAAAGTAAAATGATAAATATAAATGATAAATCATAATAGAAGCATAATTATTAAAAACAGCAATATTATAAATTTATATATTTTTTCAGTTTTGAATTAATAAAACCGATTTAAATGGATTGTTCTATCTAAACTAAATCTTACCTTAATCTCAGTACGTAAGAATGTAGCAAACTGCATAGGTGTTGCTGCAGCGTACTTTAATATTTCCGTGCAATTAACATACATCTCGTCACAGCTAACAGATTCTATATCTAACGTAAAACTATGTAAAAAACAGAAAACAGATTAACATTCATTTATATCACAATATTTCAAATTATTTTGTTATAACAACTAATACAATTTTAATAAATGCATTATAACGGAAACGTAAATTATCGCCACCAATTAAATGAGACTTTGACGAAACTTCTTTTTTTTTTTTGTATTTTTTTACCGCAACATTTGGGACTAATTTAAAACATAAATTATTTTTTTCGTCTAGATACATTCCAACTTCCTAATTTATCACCATAATAAAATGTCATAAAGCTTCAAATAACAATTGAAGTACTCTTCATTTTTTAATTTTTTACTATTTAAAAAAACAAAAATGAACTATCAATATCTTTAAATATACCCAATTATTTGCAAATGGCTACTTGTATGTAGTGAAAATTTCTGTATTCCCTTTTCTCCAAAAAAGTATTCGATTTTTTCATCTTACACATAGACTTTACAAGTACAAAGGGTTGTAATTTTAAATTATAGTTTCATTTATATGATTTTCACGTTTTGCAAATAAATATCTTTAGATCGCATATCCTGTTATTTCTACAAGATTAGTAGGTCTGGAAGGATACGTATTCGCGGATTTGTATCCCACAGCGGAGTTGATGATGTAACTCCAACTACGGTTCTGGACACATACCCAGATCCGACCCTGCAAATAGCAACTGAATCGATGAATGTTATACAGATCCAGGTTCAGACGATTCCGCTGTAGAAGCTAAAATATAGACCTTGAACAGAGAAGAATAGACCCTCGTCCTTTTCTGCGTTTCATATAGAATGAATATCTAAGCAGAAGTGTGCCAGATTAGCTAAAACAGTGAAAAATAATAACATCGGAATTAGAAAGAAACGCATTCTATTGTTTTTTCTGCAGACACAACTCTCTGTATGATTATACTCCTATATTAGCTTTTTGTAATTTCTTTCTCTCTTTCTCACATACGTAATCTAACCTAACACTTGTAACAGTACACCTCGTCGACAACCAATGCAAATTAGTGGCAGTGTTATGTGTATTGTGCGCGTAAATGTCGAATCTATTCGGGTCTGATGGATACGTATCCGGGATGCAGTTTTTGAACTTTCTATTAAGCGTTTGATAAATAAACTAAAAGAGAATTTAAAGAAGAAATTATGAAACAAGTTTATGCGCAAAATAATTAAGAAAAATAAACATTCGGAAACAGTCATTAATAACATAACTCGCTAGTATTGTTAACCTCTGTTGTTTTGTTTTTTTTTTAATATTCAACAAATTAATAGAATGTAAAATTTCAAAAAGTGCAATTAATTTTTATTAAAAAAAAATATACAAATAATGGAAAAATGTAATAAAAAATATTATTACCCAATAATATGGTTGTACAGAGCATATGAAACTTCTTTGTAACTGTCGAAATCGTACGGAATCGTTTGCAAATTCGGACACAGCTTAAAGGCTTGACCTAATAACATTCCATTCTTGATACCGAATTTTCGAGCTTCGTAATTGCAACAAGCAATTTCAGACATTGAATCCTGTTCTCCAATACCGTGAAACCATTTCGGCTTCCTAGAATGAAATTCGCTTTCGTCGTCTGTAATTTGTAAAGCTTCATGCGATTTATGCTTTAATCTATCTCGGTTATTCCATTCAGTAGAATAAAGATTAAACTCTAACTTCCTATCTGCTCCGTCTCGTTTCGATAATGTTTTATTTCCCCTGGCGTGAGTCACCACAACTGGCTTTCCCTTCAAATGCGGCCTGTTACGAACTCCGACTGATGCGAAAAAACAGTCCATATCTATATGCATTATAACTGCAAAATTCTGATCAAAAATTTCCTCATCCGTACTAACGATTCTAGTTGTACTTATCCAACTTTTAAAACGGTCTCTACCTTCGAATACTTTTTTGCCAGTTGCGCGTAATGACGTTACGTAATCTTTAAAAGTTGTGCTCATTGTTGAAAGATGATGAAGTCGGGAATTGTTGTAAAATTCGTTTAGGAAGTTATCGTCACTCGCCGTTTTAGCTGTACGATTTTTATCGTAACGTGCCATTTGCACGTTGTTCACATCACTACAACTGTTCGAATCGTCTTCGTCTGTAAATAACGGTGTTTCTAATGCATCTTCTGATTGTTCATTAACAGTAGCAGTTTTATCTGATGTTGGTTCCAATAATTTTTCATCGTTATCAGGTAATATCGAGTTTTGAGCAAACGCATTTTTAAAGTAATCACCACGATTATCCGTATATAATAAGTAAGGACGATAATCCAACATTTTACCATTCGATATACTGTCTAATATCCAATCAGGTTTTATTACTTTTATATTTTTTAACTGTTTCATTTTACTAGCCGGTAGATTGGTGGCCACCGTAAATGTTGTTTTATTGGTGTAGTAATAATTATGATAAACGCCGCCATATTCCATCATGAGTATTCGTAGTTCATTTGCTGTAGGAACTAAAAACAGTTCAACGCAAATATCACAGTGAATTATAACAAAACGTTTAAATTATTGGAAATATATTTTAAAAGCGGGTTTTACTATGAAATTTAAAAGTTTATTGTAAAAGAAGTTTATCTCATTAATAGAGTTCGAGTTTATATGCATCAAAAAAGAACATACTAATTTCCGTACTGTATTAGATTTTTTATTTTAAATCTACAGAAAAACAATAATAACATCATTCTCTGCGGACATGATTCTCAGTGCGCTTAGCGTAAGAGAATAAAATGATAGCGAATACGTAAAGGAATGAGATAAAGTGGTTAAACGAATTTAAAAAACTATATTTGGTTTTAAAATTTAACTAATACAGTCGGAATTAAAATTCGGTATACCCCGAGTAGGAAAAATATAAACAAGTTTAGTACTGATGAATTTTAAAAATTTACAAGTGCAGTATACATTAGCGTCTTGGCGATAGTAGCGCGCAGTAACATTTTAAACGGCGAACAAGGCGATTAATTTCTTATAACACTGTACCTTCAAGACCAAAACAGCGGTAGCCGAATAAACTTTTAACATAAAGCGACCAATATCATCTTATTACAATTAACTAATTTAGAGTAACTACCTTGACAACACGGAATTTTTCGTAATTCACTCGCTACTCAATATTACCTGATGCAGCTGGCGATTCTAACAAAAGAAAATATAAAACTGGCCAAAGAGCGAAAGTCAGGCCAAAAAATAACAAAAAAAAATAGCTAGATCTTTTTTGTTGTTTAAAGAAACATGCTATAAAATGTTATCATTCAACAATAAACTTATTAAAAAAAATTATAACCCTATTTAAATATCGTATTTTCTCCATGGAATTATAAATTGAATGTAACATTTCCTCTAATCTTTCTGACAGTTTTAAATATATAACTGTGTGTGTGTATTGTTTATATAACAGTATTAAAAATATTTAAAAACTATTAAATTATGAACAAAATGTCTGTAACGTGCAGTTATGTGTACTATTAAATTAGCGTATTTCGAATCTATAATATTTCAACCCCTTAATACGAAATATCAAAGTGCAAGTTGCGAGAAAAAAAAGAAATGCATTATATGCAAAATTCGAATCCTTGTTATTATTTTATTTCTGTGCCAGATTACAGTTTTCTATCTTTGTTAATGTTCACGGTAATAATAAAATTGTGTTTCACATTTAATCAGTTCAATTACAATGTTAACATCGTGCACTATTTTCTACTAGCTAAAGCCATATGTTATTTTTATTTTTTTTGGGCACATCAACTAAAGACATTAACTCTGGGTAAGTGAAATTTTTTAAGAGTCGATGTGAGACAGCAGGATTTGAACCAAGTCCTACACCACAGCCTAATGAATTACGCAACGGTAGCTGGTTTAGCATTATTTTATTGTTAATATAAATCAATCCAAATTGATCCACACTATGTAATTACTTTTCTCACTGATACACCTAATTTTCACTCTAACATTATGATTTATAATTGTTAATATTATTTAAACTATATTTTACGAAATGCTAATTTTTACCACTACTAACGTTAAATTTCATTCATGTTTAAATAATTTGCAATTTACTTAATTGAAAAGTAATTTTCATAGCATTATACGAGGATATCTGCATATTTACTCTTAATAAAACCATTAAAATGCCATAAATAGAATACTTTAATTTAAATGTATTTAAACTCTTGACATTAAACATGTAACAGAGATAATAATGAAAAAATTTCAAAATTTGCACACTAAGTTGCAGATGAGAGATGTCAAAGTTAAATGGAACAATTGATTTTTTAATGTTATTTTGCTGCTATAAAAATTTAAGATTTCCAATAAGAAAAGTCTAAAATTAAAAAAGTATTTCACACAAAATATTAACAATAAGTACCACAATTTTTTACCTTAAATTATATTAAATGAAAACAGGAAAAAAACGAAGTGTTTATAATTTTCATATTCAAATTTATTAATTTCATTTTCCATACATAAATTAGTTATACAAAGAAACACGAAGATATTTATAGGTAACTTTTGATTCTGTCGACAGTTTTCATTACGAATTACCAAAAGGAACCGTCGAAGTTTTTATAACATTTTTGTTTAATAGCCAACAAGGTAAACTCCTTCCTCCCATAAATATTTATCAGACTACATAAACATATTAATAAGTTTGCCACTAATAATGCCAACGCCAAATCGGTGTAAAATTTATTTATTATATAATTACCTTATATTTCAACATAATTGTGCTATATAATTGATTTGTAAAAGAAATAATTATAATTACCCGTATATCCATTTACAAATATCGATACACCATTAAATATATTCTTTTTCAGAATATTTCCTGCTTTACGTTCATCGTGGAACTGTTCTTCCAGTTTACGTTTTTTTGCTTCCATATATCCCCCCTACAAATTAAAAATTCGCACCATGATTTTTATAAACAACGATAAACTGTACAATATTTTAAATGGTATATGCATTTTATGTTCAACTGAGATCGAAATTCTACAATCCTTTATTCTAAAGACAACACATTTTAACGTTTCCGACAAATTTACATGGTTTATTACCGGAAAAACTGCATGCAAACAGTAAAAGCTCTTTATGTAAATGAACTACTTTCTTTTTAATTACGCGTTAAAAAGGTTTCATTACTTATTTAAAAGTATTTTGAATGCAATAATTACATGGCATTTGTATTAATTAAGATACATAATTCATAATTAAAATTTATACGAAAACTAAAATTACCCATTCTTCAAATCCACTTGTGTCATTTTTTGTTACAAAATTCTGATGCATTACTCACGCTTACAAATTATAAGAAGCTAAACAACGAAAAATCTTTGAAAACACAACCTCTTATCAGTAAATCACAAAAACAAACTAAACCGCCTTTTTTGGTATATCAGTGTGTTCACTCAAGTAAATCGTGAAGTAGTGAATTGAAAAAAAATACGAAAAGTATAAAAATTTATAAAATATTACGTAGTTGACAAAAATATAAATAGATTGATTATTTTTAGCACAATAAATTGCAATTTACATAACTTTGCTTTTTAAGTATGGTAACTTATTTTTTATAATTGATGTTTTTATGTGCTGTACGTATAATAAACAACAACGAGCCTAAAAATAATTTATGAAGCCGAATTTATTTCGCCGAAAAGGCAATCAACATCAACAATTTAGAATTTTGCGATGTTGTTAATTTCACCTTTTTTATATAAATTATCAGGAATATATATGTTAACATTTCTATAATATGCAAAAAGTTATTATTAATTTAAAATATAAATACAAATGAATATTAGAAAAGTTTGTCATTTTGTTGCAAATTATCATTTCTTCATTATTTTCACTGAAATAATAGCACTTATTTCTTTAACTGTCACTAATCATTATTAAGTTAAACATTTTAAAAAATTCAGTAACAATTTCTGTGAAAATAAAAACGACGTAAATTAATAATTATAAATCATTCACACAATTGTAGAAAAAACAAAAACGTACAATTATATCACATGGTAAAATGCTAAATTATACATGCCGGTTGCCCTCAGGTATTTGTTGTAAAATTTTAACATTATTCGTCAAATTAATGTTCAAATTTTACGCATATTGTAATGTCAGATTTATTAAATAGTGTGTTTATTAGTGATAATAGCGGTAACTTAACAGTTTATGATATAAACAATGGCAGCACTTTAATGAATTATAAATGCGGTGTTCTACATCCTCGTTGTTTTTCTATTTTAAAAAATGACTTTATCTTTGGAGCAGAAAAGGGGCCTGTAATTCATGTTTGGCAAATTAATAATCAAGAAAAACTAAACTCAGTTAGATTAGTTTGTCCAGGAATAATAAACTGTCTAAACGTGAGCCCAGATAATTGTTATATAGCTGTAACAAGTGAAGAGAAAATTTACATATGGCAGGTGTGTAAAATTAAATGAGTTCAAATATGGTAGAGTAAAATAATTTATTTTAATTTTGTTTTCTGTATATTTTTATATAATTTATACCATACAGTCAAAATTAAAAATAATCTTATAGAAACTGCATGTTCATAAATAAATTTGGTTAGATAATTTATATTTTTAAAATTTAAGTTAAATTCTATTATGTTAATCGCACAGAAATTTGCAAACATCTTGTTTATTGTACATTTCGAAAGTTACTATAATGTGCAATTTATATATATATTATTATTATTTCGAATTAGCCACTGGTGGACTACGTTGTCAACTGGTTCTGCCATTCTTCTTCCTCTCTTTCCATACTGCTTTCATTCTTTCACTGTGTCTTTTTTTTTCTTTCTTTGGTCCACAAAACGCCAGTTCTTCCTTTACGTTTCTCCGCGAATCTTTTGCAGTCAAATAATTTCTTCTTTAACGTTGATTGCTTTTTTCTATATCTTCAGGCGTGATCTTCAGTTCATCCAGGTCTTTTTTGGTCTCTGTGTACCACGTACCGTTTATTTTTAGCTTTCGCATGTAACTGAACAACCTTCCGGTGAACCTGCTCGGCTCCATCCTTTGCATATGCCCGTAGAATCGAATTCTTCTTTTCCGGATCTCGGTAGTGATGCTTTCCACATGTTGGTATATTTCCTGATTGCTCCTTTTTATATATTTTCCATCTTGTTTCTCTGGTCCCAGTATTCTTCTTACGATCTTTCTGCGATTTCAAATTGCTTATTTAATCCTTTTCTGTTCATTGTTAAGCCTTCCGCTGCATATAATGCTTCTGGTCTGATCACAGTTTTATAGTACCTCAGTTTGGCATTTCTTGTTAGATATTTCTTATTATATATTTCTTTTGTTAAATAAAAAGCCGCTTTCATTCTATCGATTCTATATTTGACTGCTTCTTTTTCTGACCCACTCTGCTCGATTAATTCTCCCAGGTACTTGAATTTATTGACTCTATTCACTTGACCCACATCAGTTTTTATTCTATTAGGAGCGGTTGTAATATTTGTCATAAATTTGGTTTTTTCAAAGGAAATTTGCAGCCCTGCTCTATCCGCTTGCTCCTTTAATAGTTCTATCTGCCGCTTTGCTGTCTCCATTATATATAATAGTAAAACGTTAATGCAGATCGGTGTTAAAAAAGAGCAAACAAATACAGGTAGCACCTGTGAAATGTTTAAATATTATTTATGTTCTACAAAACTTTGAAAAACTGTATATTCTTCAGTTTAAAATAACTACTGCTTGTAAAGAAAATGATTAATTTTCGATTATTTACTTCTCCATAATAGAAAACTATTAAATATAATGCAGAATTCTCGTTTATTCTTGACTCATTCATGACAAAAACAATGAGTAAATTTTTTAGGGGGACTCTATCATAATTAGATGTTTCGGTGAAGAGGTCACGAAAAACCCGTATGTCTTGGTTGCACAAAAAAGTTTAAACATAACAATTATATATTCTAAAATGAACTTTATTTTAAAAATTTCAGCGTTGCTGGTTTTGGATGTAGAAAGTCTGCATTACGAAATAAGTGCATTCGATGATTTAACCGCGACTGTGATTATTTTAGTTGAATAGGTTTAAATTGTTATCCTACAGAGATGGTATACTATTTAAGATTCGAAAAAAAAATAAAAATACTAAACATTCGCTCTATACATTACTAAAAGAAAATTTGTAAATCAGGAGATGTACAAGAGCTACTCTAAAGGCGTTATTATTAACAGTAATTTTTTCATTATAAATGCCAGCTTTTAATTGCCACATTTTCCTAATAAACATTTTAAAAAAAGTTGAAATTGCAAAATGTTTTTTTTTTTTAATAATAATTTTAAATGTAAGATCTTTAATTAAAATTTATGCTATTGCAGCGATTCCTAATAAAATGATGTATTTATCTTATTCCGAACTGTTCTTTGAAAATTCTATTAAATTGTTTTTGTTTGTTTTTTTTTTCCAAATAATTATTTATGCTTTCTTATTAATTGTAAATATTCGTTGGAACATGGGGTTATAAATGTTACTTCTTTTCGTTAAATATTGAACATAAAAATTTTCGCCGCGTATAATAATTACTTTGATTTTTATTTTCCGTTAAATACGTTTGATTACTTTATATAATATTTTCACTAATGTAAAAAATAACATGAAACTTAATTATTTGAACAAGAAAATAACGTTTTTCAAATGTTAAGTAAATTGGAAGGATACAATTCAATATCGTGGTGTAAGATGTAAGAAACAGTTCTGCATTTCGCTGCATGCTATATTCAGTTTGATATTATTTAAAATGCATAAATATGATAATTAGTTCCTGGAGTTTTACTCTATAAGATGCAATTACTGATTTGACTATTGATAGCCACGCTTACTATCTATGTATTTTTCAAGTTTCACTTAGCAAATTCAATATTAGTGTAAAAAGTTGCTTGCTTTGTGATTTAGAAAAATACATTTTTTCGAAAGTAAATCAAACATATAAAGTTTTGCTTTGAAATCGGAAAAATTATCCGAAAAACATTTTAAATATTAGAAACGTTTACGGACATTTTACTCTATCCAGATGCAGATGCAGAATTGGTTCAAGTAGTTTGAAGAAAGCAGAGACTTGATTAAAGATGATTCAAGATAAAGTAGACCATCAATGTTACAAATGACTCGAACAAAGGGAAGATTGAAATATTTCGCTTTCTAACAGTCGTTTGTCATTGCGGCACATTATTAAAAATTTGAAATACCGTTTGAATCATATTCAAAATTAGATCGCCTTAAAGTTGCCGCAAAAGTTTGTCCCTAGTATTCTGAAATAAATGCAAAAATCAAGAAAAAGAGAAGAAAGCTCGGCAGAACTTTTACAACGGATAAAATTAAATCCTCATTAGCGATAATAAAATTTGAATTCCTAAATACAGCTTGGAGACATCCTAAAACAGAAAGGATGAGTCGATTATCGATGGGGATTTGAAAGCTATAATGATCCTTTTTTCAATTACTTCAGGTTAACACATGAAAATTCATGCTAAATTGAGTAATTATCAATGTGGAATATTACCGATGCATGTTTTAGCGATGATATAGAAATCTTCAATATTAAGGGTAGGATTTTTCTTTACTGTGATAGCGCTTGTCTGCATACTATACGTCTTATTCAAGAGTATCTATCGTAAAACCATCTTTCAATCATGACATTACAATTGTATTCACGGGGCCTGCCATTAATTAAATTTTCCCGATTCCTTTAAAAATACGTCATTTCTGAATGACTAAGGAGACGGTAGAAAACCCACAGAGCGCATTGAAAGTTATTTCATGGAATAATATATTTCCTGAAGATATAGAGGGAAACCATTTCAAACGGAATCTTAAGAACAGTTTTAAAAGTGCACTAATTATAACAAAATTGGTACACTTTTTAATCATATCAATTACATTACACTAAATTATCTTCTGAGCTCTTGTTTATATAATTATGTTTATAACGTAGTTGCCTGCTTAATTAATTAAAAATGTTAAAGTTTTATTTAATTTGTGGTCACATTTTCGAAATTAAGCAGGGCATGTATATTAAGACGCGACTCATAATGTTCATCCTTAACAATAACTATTTTATATATTGATTTTCCAAATTATTTAAAAGTTTATCTAATTGTAGTTTTTACAGTTTGTGCATGTATAATATATATTTACATACGTTTCCTTTATTGGTAATTATTGATTTATTTATTAGATTTGTAGTGGCAAACTTCTTTGTACCGCGAGGAGACATTATCAAGCAATAACAGTGTTACAATGGACTCGAGATTCCTGTTATGTTATTACCGGTTAGCAAAGTTCATTAATGATGATAATTTTAATAATTTAAAGTTGATAATTGAATAATTAATTTATAATCTTTTTCTCAGATTTAATTTTGTCTTCATGTTAAATTTTTTATTATAGGTGGTAATGATGGATTAGTATGCGTTTGGAAATTATCAGATTTGGTTACTGGATCATGTTGGTACGATGACAGTAATAAATATAACATTTCTTACAAACACGATGGTGAAGTTAAACCAAAGCTAGTTTTCGACGACCATTCTGTAAAAATAACTGATATATATGTTGGAAATGGCGATTATAAAGCTAGAATTTTTACAGTATCTTTCGATAAGACATGCAGAGTAAATATAATATATATAGTACAGATAATTTTAATTTTAATAACGCCCATACGTGATCTTAAAAAAATTCTCTGTGGTTTAAAAAAAAAAAATTATTTCTATAATCCAGCAAAACAGTGTATTCATTTTTTGTTAGCGTTTTGAAAACTATATCGGTCCCAATGAAGGTTTATAAACATATCTTCGCTTTTGTTCAGCATTACTCATCTGATTATTTCTAAGGAAATTTTGAGATTTTTCGTTGCACAGCAGCATTTTAACTTACGAGTGTATCAATTTTGGTTTTAAAGTATCGTAAACAAAAAATATACACTGAGAGTATGCAACCCCATTTTTTTCGACAAAGAAAGTGTTGACATATCGCTAGCAGTGATATAAAACAAGGACGCGTTCAGAATATAAAATATGTTGTATGAAACTGTTAGATAATAAACAGTTGAAAATGAAAACTTCAACAATAACGTTCACAAAAATAGCTCAATACAACAAAAAACAGCATAGAAAAGTATATATTTTTTATTTTGAGGTAATTGTAGAAAATATTTTCGGGTGTTAATGAAAATGTTAAAGGTGTCTACACTTTATTGAAATATTTTATAAGATACAAATTCGAATTATTACAAAAAGTTATAATTGAATTTTTGAAAATTAAAGTAATAAAAAAATAAATACTAATATTATCGAGTTTAGTAGAAAAGCCTTCTTCAATATAATTAAAAATTTCACCGCTTTTTAAAGGAAAAATAAGACATACGCATACAAGAAGAGAAAACTTAAAAAAAAAAGGAATCGTATATCATATATAAAAATAAGCAAATGAACTTTAAGTTTTTTGGAAATTTAAAAATACGCACGTACTATCCTCTACCCCCCCCCCCCCCCCAAACAAAAAACATGAAAGTTAATTTCGGGTAATACATTTTTTTTACTGTTTTTTACTTTAAAACAAGAAGTATACACTGAAAATGAAATAAATATACAATTTTTTCTAAAAAGGTAACCTAATATTTCAGTTTATGTTGTATTTTAATTTTAGATGTACGATTTGTTATCTGGCCGTCAAATGCTATGCGTTATTTTCGATGATCAGTTGACTTCTGTAACATCGGATCCGTTAGAAACGAACGTATTTGTTGGCACGACAAATGGCAGTATTAATTGTTTTTCACTTCTGGATCCACCGAGAAATCTCGAATCACATTTCAAAAATACCGCTGGAGATAATAATAAATCGACATTCGTTGGGCATAACGATAATATCAATTATTTACAATGTACGACAGACGGAAGTTTACTGATTTCCGCTTCGAACGATAAAACTGTTAAAGTATGGCATTTACATAGCGGCCAGTGTATTCGTACGCTGACGTTAAAAGGACAAGTGACCAATATGGCGATCAGGTTGCTAGAAAAAAATGTTATGTCTCAAAAATTCACATCGAATATTATCGTTAAGAGTTTTCAAAAATCGTACGATTCTGAAGGCGCTGACGTGCTAGAAATAATGACATTGGACGATGCGTTTTCAAGTGACGAACATGAAACCGATACTTTACCGACTGTTTACGACGACGAGGTACATCGATTAAGGTCTGACGTAACAACATTAAAAAGTGTTAATAAACAATTATACGAGTACGCTTTAGAAAACGTTTTTGAGAATTACGAAGAACCAAGGCCGCTAAAAATTCTTTATAGCGTCACCAAAGACGATCTTACGCGCGAATCGCAAATAGGTGAAATGAAATTGCTTAAAAAGGTCAAAAAACGTAAAAAATTAAGAAACAAGAAAAAACGAAAAGCAAACAATTATCCTGATTTTAACAAATCCGATGACGATTAGTGAGCTCAAAATAAAAGCGGAATCTTCTATTTGAGAGCGTACAACGGATGACAGAGTTTGTATTGCTTAAAACTTCTTTCGATTAAAGCTGCTGTTCGTTAGATGGCTTTAATAATTTAAATAAGCTGTATGTTGATTGCTTTTTTTTTTTTTTTAACAAATTTAAATATAAAAATTCCTTATTGTTCGTGTATAACTTTTCTGGCCGTAAGTACCCGTCATGTTTATATTTTACTTGTAATTTTTAAATCCATGAATTTCAAATTGTCTATATTAATTAGCAATAGTAGAAAGTAACTATTAGCTGTTCCGCCTACATTCAGCTAATACAGATTTAATATTCAGATAGTACGAATATTTTAATCGAATACAGGAAACATCCAATTATTATTTATTTTATTTTTTGGTATTAATAAAATTTTTAAGAAAGCTGATTTTTTTTCTCCATTATCTGGGATTATTACTTGACTTCATTACTAAAACTAAGAAGCTACTTTCTCTATTAAATTAGTTAAAGAAATGAAGGGTCCTGGGCTATAATTTACAAAGGTGCTAAAATTGATACTTGGTTTAATTCTTATTGAGATATAGTTTAATAAATTAGTAATGCTTGTACACACTATTTGTTGTTTTAAAATCTTGTCATGAGAGTTAAACTGGTTTTGTCCTTTTTAATTATTTTCAAAATCAAACAAGTTAAATATATATGTTTTTGAAATTGTCTATTACTCATCGATAAAAAAAAATGTATACTCGTATAACATTAACAACTTAACAACTTTATTTATTAAAATTATTCTACGCGAATAAAATGAAATTATATGTTAAATTTTTTACATTTATTTAGAATTAAATGAAGGTGATGTATTTTTAACCTAGCACGGAGCATATTCGAGTTTTATTTTTAAAAAACTACGCCGTACAAAAAATAAAAAAAAAAGTTTCGGTTTCGTTTAGAATTAGAAAAAAACCTAAAATTTTGATTTCCGTTGAAAATTGTTTCGGCCAGATACTGATTAATTTAAGTTTTTCAGTTATATATGAATAAATTGCCTCACTTTTAATTTAGCCTTATTGTTTACCCCGGATGTGTTATAATTTCGTTATATTATTCGCGGTTTAACAAGTTTAATGTATTTTTCAAAATTCAGTTCTTACTTTTATCCTCGCTTCTCAACCTTCTGTGAGTGGCAAATCGCAAAACAAGGGCACAACAAAGAATCGATAATATGGTAAAAGCAAAATTACCTACATGTATTATATTGACCGAAATATGGATAAGTCGCAGAATTCATAAAAAAATTAAAATTATATTCGGTAAAATGTTAATATTTTTGATTATTAGTTATTTGAATTTCGAAAAAAATAATGTCATTTATCATTGGAATAAATTTTTATTTAAAATACATTTAAAGGAATTTGTAGTTTATAATATTAAAGAAACTTCGGAATGTTTAAACATGAACATTTTTTTTTAGCAAATGTTAGTTCTTCTTCGGATGTATCATTTGAAAAAATTATATGATAAAACATAATTTGAGGCCAGATTCAAAAAAAGAAGAAAAGGACAGTAGTCAATTCGCTTTGTTGTTCAAGTCAAATTTGTACCAAAGTAAGTATTTTTGAGGTGATAAAGGCGCATCGAAAAATTTAGGTAAAATGGACAAACCAGTAGGACCTTGCAGATTTTTTTATTGTTGCGGATAAGATATAGAAATATAATTTTATTATTTTGTGTACTACAGGAAGTGTAAATTAACGAATAAATGCGTAATCCTCCTCCCCCCCACCCCATTTTGATTTATTTCATTTTACTTATTGAACAAACTATAATTTTTTTTATAGATATACTGTAACTTTTTTTCAATTTTTATATTATAATAACTTGGAAGTATTTAAAAAAATGTAAATTAAGGCATAAATCAATCCAAAAAATTATAATTTTTATTAATTTTAATTTGTATTTTTATGATATATTCTACTACCACATAAACTGTGATATACACAAGGCGTATACAATTTTTCAATTTAAAATGTAGTTTACGGTCTAGCCAACAGATGGCAGATTTCTAAAAAATGGGTTTATAAAAAAATTTCATAGTTGAAGTTGATAAAAATTACATTTTTCGTTACGAACCAGGAAGTGACTTTCTTATAGAGAGAAATCTACAATAAAATGCATAATAAAAATAATTGATCGAAGTTTAATATTGGTGAAATTAATGTCTCTCAGATATAAATTATAGGGTTGTAGTGACGAAAAATACTATGTTGTTTTTTTTTTATTATTTGTCAAAGTTAGATAAATTGTCATTTTTTTATTTGCGCTTCACTGAGTCGGGCTCTAGTATCTATGATTATATTACTGTCCGGGATAACGTAAAAACCTTGAACTAGATAATTTTTGTAAACTTTTGATCGACTATTTTTCTTTAGATAACACATTGCATCCTTCTGTTTGCTTATTACTGAGTTTTAAATGATTCTTCCAGTTTTGTACTTGATGTTTTCGATATCGTTTATTCTTGTTTATAGTAAATTGACCATATATATATATATATGGTTGTTTTATGAAAGTTGGCCAAATGAATTTTGTATTTTTCTTACTGTATTCTTAACTGGTTCTTAAAAAATATCCATATTAAATCTCAACATCATTTTAGTACAAAAATAATTTAAGTTTTTTCAGAATTCCAATTTTGTTAATTTTACTTTATAATACCTCAGTTATGCTTGTAGTTTTGTTCTTTTATGTTACATATCTATCTTTGCTTTCGGTCCAACATACCGAAATATTTTTACGTTCTTTCTAGAACTATCTCGTTACATAACCATTTACTTTTTGATGTTATTTTCTCTGCATTGTAGTTACTAATTCTGTGCATTTATTTGTTCATTTCACATTTTTCGAAGCAAATTTATTTTTATTCCTCTTGCAGCATGTGAATGTGGAATAGAAATGATATCGTGTGATATTTCCCTATGTGTACACTAAATATCGCATCTTTGAAAGGTTTTTTAAAAGAAAAAGAAATAATGAAAAAATTTGAATCACCACATGTAGTCAGTGAATCAAAAAGTAAAAAATATAACTAGTGTGTTGATTAAAAACTACTGATTAGAAGAAAAATTAAAATTCTGTAGTGATGCTTAAATTTGCAAAAAGGCAACAATTGCTACTGCGACTGTTTACCGCGGACTAGATGAAGAATTAATAACTTCTATTCGCGAAAGAAATTTTAAAATAAATGTTTTTGTGAACACACAAAATTAATCGTGTTCAGTTTATTATTTGAAAGTGATCTATAGAATTATATTCGAAATAAAACATAAAATTAGAATTCAATTATTATAAAATTAAGATGAAATATTTTTTATTTTAAGAAATGTTGGGGATGTGAGTTATTTAATAGAATCAATAAGTGCCCCCTTGAAAAAGTACTCGAAAGTAAATTATATCTATGTCATATATATTGTTAGGATTCAGTATTTCTAAGCTGAGTTTCCGTTCATGGCGTCAGTATAATGAATTCAGTATTTCATCTCTGTTAATGGATATGGACGTTAGTATATGGAATTTGGAAACCTTCAGTTCAGGCTCATCATAAGGAATTCGTGTGAAATAAATCACTTATTCAGTCTCTACACTGGATAATCACGATGAACCGAAAAACATTAAAAAGAATAATCATTATCTTTATTATATCTACTTCTCGTACTGCAAACGTGGCTAATGTCTCGTGCAAAATACGACCACCTACTCTTGAGATATATTGCCCGCGTTATGCGATGGAATGAAAAAAAAATGTGTTTTTTTTTGGGAAGGTTTGTCAACTATGAATATTAACCCCGTGCAAGTGAAATTCAATGTGACATCAAGATTCGAACCAGCATCTACCCAAACGAAACATGGCGCATTGAATAAAAAAAAAAAATATAATACGTCAATTCATTTAAAGACTATATCGCGGAACAACGGATATGTATATGAAATTATCGCCTAACACTATCCGCCGGAGGTAAAATTACTGTTTGAAACAAGAATAAATGATACTTCTGGTATTTCTTCAGAAATCACAAAAATTAATTCCTTCATTTATTTTGCTCACTTTGAGTTATATAATTGTTCTACACACGTACAGTACACGCACTGGGCGTACCCAGGCCAGTTTTTCAGCGTAGCGGGGGGAGGGGCAATAAATTTAAAAAAAAAAACACGACAGAAAAAAGGATTTTACTTAGTAATTATATTTTATTAATAATCTCTTGTACAATGGTTCTAAATACGTAAGGATTAGGATTACTTCTGTTCGTTTTCATTTTGAGAATAATTTACACTAATACATAGTTGTACTGTCAGAATGTCTGATACCAAGACATCTTACTACCGTAAAGCGACAATACAGTAACATAAAAATCCATTTCGGAGGGAGGGGTGGGTGAACCCCCAAATCCCCTTCTCGGTGCGCCTATGTACTGTACCCTTGCGCATATTTTTGCCAGCTGAAGCGTACGCGACTGCCTTAGAATTGTCCTACATGCATACAGACACACCTGTATCCATTATTCGTGAATCTCAAGCTTCTCAGATTTTACCTAACGGTAGTTCGATTGTAGCATCTGGATCGTGATAAGAGAACAATTATTTATCACCATTCAACGACCTTTTACGCAAAAATACGATCACTGCAAAATCTACCCGCTGTTCGGTATGCCAATTCTCATATGATTAGTGCTAAAAATATGATTACTCATAACAAAACAAAACAATTTAGAATTATAATGAAACAAACCGCTCCAGTTCGTATAAAAAAAAAATAAAATAAATATATATATATACATGGGCGTTTCCAAGAGGTGGTAGGGGAGGGACGTTGCCACCCTGGAGTTTCGAAACTTTTTAATCAACCAGCCATGATGAGTATTCATAGGCGCGTAATCACGGACAATTTGGAAGACTTTCATAATAAAGTAGTAGAACGATTTGTCAGAAATACGACAATTATGTTTTAATTAAGATTTTATTCTTGTTTAATAAAATATTAAGCCTTTACAAATTATAATTTTTATTTTTCCTATAACTCATATCCTCTTTCTACCACCACCCCCGTCACATCGGCTGGCGACGCTCTTTATATATATATATATATACAAAAAAAAAGTATCCTAGCCATCTCTTAAAAATAAATTATAAAGTTAATTCCACCGTTGTTTTTTGCGTTAGCTGTCGGTGCAAATTGTTTTTACATACATTATTTGGACCAAAGTTGGCGTGAACACATATAAACAGACCTGTTTTCGTCACTCCTGAATATCGGGATTTTACTAGATATAGAAAATATATTTTAATTACCACCCGAAGACCCTTTATAATGAAAACATATCTACATATACAGTCTATCCGATATCTCGCATATGACTTAATTTTCTTTTAACCAAAGGGCAGCACCAAACACATTTCACATAATGTATATATATAATCTCGAATTTTAACATCAATGTGAAACTTGCATTTTCATTTTTAATTGATATGGTGGCCATTCAAATATGATTTTTAAATTCCCAGTTTTCTCGGTCCAAATCCTCCCGATTTCTTAATTACTAGAATTGGACAAAAAGAATGAAATTTTTTTGTTACTACTGACAATATTTCACCGCCGCAGCGTATTTTATATGAATAAAACAGAAAACTTCCGAATTCATTTTGAGTAAAGTACCGTAAAAAATGCATTCGCTTTCGCTTCAAATGATTTTTTCTTATTAAAAATATTGTTTTTGGCTATTTTTACCTCTCCTCGGTTTCACAACAAAATTACCGGCTTATTCCCGGTTTCGTAGTAAAAAAAAAAACACAAAATTATAAGGCAACTGTTTGTAATGCCCTGTTTTGGAAATTTGGCCTTAAAATACTTCCAAATAATAGAAATTTAAAAATATAATAAATAAAAGCGAATAATGTAATTCAAAGAAGCTTCCTCTTTTAAAACTTTAAATTCCGATGAGAATTACTTTCGACATATTTTTTTACATTATTTTAAATTCTTACAATCCTTTATTTGAAATGAATCTTTTTTTAAGGATCAGTATTTAAAATGATTTGACGAACATATTGGGATTGCGAGCTTCAAAATTAGCGGCGGCGAATAAAAGTTATTAAAGTAAATAATCATTAAAAGTTGCTTAGAAAATAATAGCAAATCGCCACATTACGGTCACATGCGCGGATCGATATGTAGACATTTACATTTGTATCGCGATTAAGCGATTACAAGTAGTTCTCAATGTAGTTTTGTATAAACCAGCGTTACATATAGAATTGCTGTGAACATTGCCTATATCTACAAAACGAGAATGTTGCAAATTGGTAATTATGACGCTTAGAATCGAATGAATTCTTGACAATTTTTTATTCTTTAATTGAAACACGCCAAATTTTGTATGAGTAAGGCCTTAGAATAGACACTAAACTATAATATTACTAAATAAGTTCATAAATTCCACTCTACAGGTAGATAGAAAGTAATTACAGCGTGAAATTTTTTAATTTTCAGAGTTGTCTAGTTTTATACACAAATCATTATTATGAAGTGCCGGCCGAATTGATCATAACAACACCTTAATTTACGCAATGAAATTTTTATGGTATTCGCAACTCTTCGTTTTCGTTGTCGTATATGAACAAGTTTCCGGAAATATCCTATAGCTAATCCATCCACCGTGTCCGGTAACATCTTCGGGATCGTCTGCCCCATTTTTTTTAAGTCACCATTTTCATTTCTGATATGGTTAAATATTGTAGCATGTGATGAGTACATATAAAGCTTACCTGATTACAAGGCTCAATCTCAGAACTGTATCGATCGATCGTTTTGTCGTCTAAGGTATTAGACAAACCACGAAACGGTTGCCTATAATGAGCGACCACATGCGGCTAGGAAAACATTTACCCGCGACGATTTGGCTGGACCACCTTCGATCACCCTCTATATTGCATTAATTTGGTCGCTACTGACTATCCTTTCGACTGTGAAGAAGTTTCTGGGCGAAGTCAGATTAACAAACGACGAAGAACTTAAATTGCATGTTAATTCATATTTTCAAAATTTATCTTCAGCGTTTTATGGTTTGGAATTTTGAAGTTTGTAAACTGTTTAGATTATATAGAAAATTAAAAAATTATGTTCAATTTTAAAATATTTATTTATTATTAAAACCACTGATTTTTATCTAGTAACGAGCGAGCATTACTTCCTGAACGATTCACGCAATATCGTGGGTTTTTTAAATTCCGCAGTCTTGTCACTGTCTTCCTTGTTTAGTTTGCTCTTCTGCAAATTTTTATTTTAGGTGAATCGCAGCAAATTATCAGTGATCAAAGGTAAATAAATGTTTTTAACTTCTCAAAGATCATTATATGCGTTTCCTTGAGTTCAGCCCCACCGCTTCTATCGATCCATTATAACTTTCGTTTTATCTTTGTACAGGATAAGATAATATTTTTCACTGTTGTATAATTATCATATTTTAGGTTGTTACTGTTTCTCCCATTAATCACTTATTTTTCTAGTTTTTGAAAACTCTACGCGCGATAAACTTTATATAAATGCATATAATGTAAAACAAATTTTAATAACTAAGCGTGCCTTTAACATCTTTTAAGTGAAGAAGTACAGAAATATTTAACACGACAGATGTCTGCCTATTGATTAATGGCAGTTGTATACTTATTGAAGAATTATTAAATTTGGCAGCATGGAGTTTGAGAAGTATTTTATCGCTAAGTTGCTGATTTCGAATAATCTAATAACAAACTGTACACTTTTGAGTTTGTCTGTAATATTGATAAACTTGAAATTTTAAAAGAGCCATTTCAATATTTTACTTTCATAGATCCCTTTTTTAAACGACGGGTAACTGTTAATTTAATTGAAAATATAAAATTCATTTAAGACTGATAATGCGCGTGGTTTAATTGAAACACTAGTAAAATTCGGAATAATGATCAATTAGAAAAATAAAATGTTATTTTCAGGCATTATGAATTAAATCAATATTACATAATCTGAATATGCATCCTCCGAATAAAGATTTCCATTAATAATTAGTTCCAATGATAAATAGGATTTAAAATAAAACGACTAAAAAGTTGACAACTGTTTATCAAGTCGATACATCTCACAACTGGTAGGTGGCGTTCAAAAGCATTAAAAATTGAATAGATTTAAGGTACTTATAGGTAACATGTTGTGTCGCACTATATGATGACATTTTATTTAATAAAATGACAACTAATATTGCTTTTATTCAAGGTTTTTTCTCTAAAAATTTGCTAATATTATAGTTTTGTAATTAGATATTATCGGGTTTTATGTTAATACGCAAACGGTTAATAAATGTTTTAAGTTAGTTATTTAAAAAGAAAAAAAAAAAGTTAATAATAATTAAGGATTTTAAAATTTGAAGTATAAAAAAATAAACGTTAAAAAATATTTCAGAAAATTCAAAATACACAATTACAAATATGCGTTGTTATATTTCGTGAATGAGATATATTAAGTGGTCTCCCGAAAACTGTATATTTGATATTAGTTTTCTTAATTTACGTTCGCGATTAATTGTTTGTTACATAAAAAAGTCATAATTGATAGATCCCAAAAATTATAAAGTTTCATTTAAAGAAACTAATAAATTGAGTTTTCGAAGAAGCTCATAATATAAACATAATTCATCGTAATTTATTAATTCAATGATATTTTCTTTCGTTTGATTCAATGACTGAATTAAATACGTATTAATTAAAGTTGTTTCTTATGTTGTTTTTTTTTTAAATTAAAATTACCTAAATAGGAAACAAATAACGCAGTATATAATACTACTTTTTGAATTATTAAAAAGAGTCTAAATATTTTATTGAATAACATAAGGATGAACTTAATCTTACATGACCAGTAAGTAAATAGATGTGTTATCAATTTTTTACTTTTAAGTTAAACTAAAAATGAGGAACACAATTCATTTTTCATTCTCAAACTGTTCGCTTCATATATACTACTGATTTTAAATACACTAATTAATTTTACGCTCTTGGATTAAAACTTTAAATAAATTTAATAACAAAGAAAACAATCATATACTTTACCCGAAGAGTTCATTTACTTATAAACAGTGGCTATAAATGAATGGTTAAAATCATTAAAAACAAACCGTGGTATGAAGCATATTAGAAAAAAGTAATAAAATAAAAAAAAACAATAATATAAAATTTTATTTTATAGTAATTATACAAATGAGCAGTAATAATTAAATTATAATATTAAACAATCAAATTAAATATAAGCACCTTCATATATTAAAATATCTTCAGTTATTTTAAATCTTATGTATATATTACACACATTGTATTCTTAATGATATATAAAATTTAGTAATTAACAAAGAAGGTATTAATGAAACAAAAAAACGAAAAATACACATATAAAAATAAATGAGATCCATAATTACTGTCAATGGCGGATCTTAAGTAAATTCGGAGACTTAATATTATAAATAAATATTGTATGCATTTTGAGAAAACTTACGTATTTTATTTACTGTAAAAAACAAAAACAAAAAACTTATTGGTTTTTAATTTTTTTTTAAAGAAATTAATTTGAAGCTAAAATATTTCAACGTAAGCTTGACCAAATAAAATTAATAGCTCACATACATAATTAACACAAACACCTATAAATAAATACATTTTATATTAATGCAGAATACTAATGAACTAAGTAGAAAAAATAGCGCATAGTGGTAAAGTTAATTTATTAAAATCCATGCATAATAACCGGATATATTAATTAAAAAATGTTTTATATTATACAATACTGATTATACTAAGCTAAAAACTATTGAAAAGTTGTAACATTATTGCCATCGACGTATATCATTAAATTGAAAAAAATTAAAAATTAAACATACAAAAAGTAGAAGAGAATGGTTTAGCAACGTCTGTTTAAAAAATACATATTAAAAATAATCCTGATGAAACTAAAATATATAAAAATTATACATTATAATAAAACACAACGAAGTTTCTTACTTGGTCTACGTTTCGGTTTTATTCGACGAGCTTTATCTTTGCGTATTTCACGAACCAACGTGTAAAAGGCATCATCTACGCCCATTCGAGTTTTTGCTGAAGTCTCCACAACTGGTATACCATATTGTCTCGCCAACTCTCTGGCTTCATTCATATCAACAGTCCATTGCTGTAAATCACATTTATTACCAACCAACACCATCGGTACTTCTTCCGCGTCTTTAACTCGTTTTATTTGTTCCCTATATGTTGATATATCTTCGAACGATTTCGCATTATTTACTGCGAAAACTAATAAAAATCCTTCTCCAGTTCTCATATACTGATCTCTCATCGCACTATACTCTTCCTGACCGGCTGTATCTAATATATCTAATAAACATGTTTCTCCGTCGATAACTACCTGTTTCCTGTATGAATCTTCAATCGTAGGATCGTATTCATCGACAAAATGATTCTGAATTAATTGTATAGTTAAAGCGCTCTTACCTACACCACCAGCTCCAACAACGACCAATTTATATTCGGTCATCTTAGCTTTCATTAAATTGTAACAATGTAGACCGAGAGAAAATTATCAGATACGGATTCATTACACATTGATTTACATTTCACTTGCGAATAACATCACGTCATATTGCAGCAACTATGAGAAAAAATACTTCGGTAACTCACCCGGGCAATAAACGGAAATGTGAGTCATAAAAACACTTCTTACTAACATTAACATTCCATCCACCGAAGCTGAAGTAAAATCAAAACAATTAACGTTTTGAAATATGAAATGAAATAATAAAAATGACAACAATAATAACTGGGTAAAGATACGTTTACACTTTACGTTAAAGAAGTTTTTCAGAAATGTGAAAAGATTAATTTATATATTGGTCCGGCACACTGCGTTAATAATTAATGTACTCGTTACGTTATCCTCAGATTATAATTTGTATCATTTTCGGAACTTATCCAGTTCATGAACTATTAATGTTTTCGGCAATGCGTATATAATCCAGTAATATCATATAATGACTAGGCAATGGCCTCAATTTTCTATAAATATTTTATTTTTGATTACATGTACATATTGTTTAGTTAATTAATAAAATTTCAAATACCATTATGGCAAAATGTAAAATAATACAATTCTTCATTAATATAAAATTATTTCTTATTTTCACGGTCTTCTAAATTCTAGCTACAAATCCATAGCTGAAAGCTTATAAGGAAATTTTTTACTTTTTGCTTGTTTACCGGCTCTTTGTTATCTTTGACAATGATCTGGAAATTATATAACCTGATACTTGCCCGTTTCTGTCAGTTAATATTATTCTAAAAATAAATAATAAAAATGTTTCAGAAAGTGTTAAGAATTTGATTCAGGTGTTATACAAATTTTGTAAAATGTGGTTGATGCATTTAAATGGAAAAACTACTTAATTTACCAGGTTAAACACTATACTTAATATGTATTATTTTTAACGGTAAGAAATGAATAATTATATTTATCGTAAGTAATTATAAATTATAATGCTATGCACGCATGAATGATTGTTTTACTTCACCAAAAAAAAAAAAAAACAAAAAAAAACGAAATATTCCAGAAATAAAAATCCGCAAATATAATTTAATATTATTAGGAACTAATTAAAGTAATTCATAAGTAATGATTAACTCAGAATTACAAACAGTTGCCATTTTTAAACCAACTTCCCTAGATTTGTAACTTTATAGAGGTCCAAATGCAATAAGAGTTATTTAAAATGTTAATTTAAAATGCAAATTCGAGTTTTTTATAAATTTTTGTAACCTACATCTAACGCTCAAATATCGAAGATATTCTGTTTGTTTAACGAACTACGGCATTTACAACATTTTTTTATTAGGGACAGCCCAAATGGACGACTAAATAAAAAGAAAAAAAATATAAATGAAAATTAAAAGAAAAAAAAAAGTAAAAGTACTCAAGTGCAAGGGCGTCGCCAGCCGATGAGCCAGGGAGGGGCAAGATGGGTTGCCAGCCGCCAGGGGGGGGGGGGGGCAAGATGACAGAAAGAGGGTATAAGTTATACGGAAAATAAAATTTATAAGTTGTAAAGGCTTAATATTTTATTAAACAAGAATAAAATCTCAATTAAAACAGAAGTTTTCCAAATTGTCCATGATTACGCGCCTATGAATACTCATCAATGCCAGTTGATTAAAAAGTTTCAAGGCTCCGGGGGGGGGGCAGTTGCCCCTCCCTGCCCCCTGCTGGCGACGCCCATGCTTAAGTGATTACTTTATTAATCTCGATTAAATCAATAAATCACCTTATTTCGGTCATATTTCGGGCTGCTGAGATAAGCCTTTGTCTTTATACTTCTGGGAGCTGGTTTTCCAATGTAAATTTGGTAACCAAGGTACTCAATCTCTGTGGCCCCGAATACATATTTCTGTATGTTATGTATCAACTTGGCATTTTTCAATTTTCTGTAGTACATAATTTGAATATGGAAGGATATTCGGTGCATCTCAAACCGGAACCAAACTGTCCTCGAAATAAGTCGATACCTGGTATCGATCTTGTTCTGAAAATATTGCACGCATCAATCGCTGGAATGTGAACGAGAGCATTTGTCGGATCATTTGGTGTAATTTACCAGTCTCTGTCAGAATAATAAACGCTGTTTCTAGTCACCCCTGTTTGGACAACGGTATTTGTAGATACCCTTAGGTAAAATTTAGTGATAAAAAGTGTGGTCGGAATTGAAATATGCATTTTGACGGTCTACTTGTTAATTCTTCGATAATTGATCATGAATCGTCTCATATTATTCTTCTTCGGTACAAGAAGAACAGGGCTGGCATATGTCCAGTGTGTTCGCCGTGACCCCACTTTTCTTCCACTTGCAGAAAGAGCTGTCAATTTTGGTTTTCTCCGATCGGGCAGTATTATATGGCTTACACTGGACTGGATGGCCATTTGGTTCCTTGATGATGTCCATCTCGATCAGGGCGGTTAACCCGAGCTCTTGCACATTAACAGTAAAATTTTGACGGTGTTCATTCCGGTCACGTCGATGGTCGACATCTTTGTCGACGATAATTTTTTGTAATGGGGTTCAGATATATCTGCTTGATTAAACAGGACAGAGACACTTTTTCCTACCGTTACCTGCATCGCTCTGACTTCTCGATTCGGCGGATTTTCTTTAACTGGATCATATTCGGCGGAAATCATTTCCTCGGCTCCATCAAAGTGTTTTCTACCGTTATAGTGTTTGTTGGAACTTGTGTGATTTGGATCCTCCCGTCCTACCGGTCCATTTAAACTTGCTGCAGCCAAAACGTCTAGTCCTTGATCATTTCATAAGGCTCGAATCGATCTTCTACTATCAGTACATCGTACGACATGACTGATTCCTGCAAGTCCCGGATCAATGTTAGATATTCCATTTGACGGACATGTCCATGTTTGGACCAAACCTCGTTACTTTTACTCCTATTTCGAAACCATAGTCCTGTTTTCTAAACCACTGAATTGGTAATAGTTGAGCAGGTGCGCCCAGTATTGAACAAAGCGCGCACATTCTGCCCATTCACGGTGATTTCTTGGCTGTACGCCAGCTTATGTCCGCGTCCGGGTGACTAGGTTCGTAATTTTTGATTTGAGTTCATCAAATAGTTTCTATTCGGGTGTTGGGCAGTCTCTAAGGAAGTGGTCTATTCGGCCAAAATGAAAACATTCACGTGATACCGATGGAATAGGTTTGGTGATAACTTGCCTACCGTCTCGCTTGGGGACCTTGTCCTGTCTTAGTCTAGCCTGTTGATGACTTACAAGTTGACTTGGATCTCCCATCCACAACACGCTTTCGATATCGAACAACATCTAGAAGATCGGCCAGTGTTCGCGGTCGACTAAATACGATATAACCAAAAAAAATTCAACTATGTATAATACGCGAGAAAAGAGGAGCACGTCATTTTTCGCACTTTTTGAATTTTTTGCTAACTTTGAAAGTTTCGTTAAGGAAATGCAATATAATTCCGTTTTCTCCAACTAGCAATCATTCCATTTATACCCTAAAAAAAAAAAAAAAAAAAATCCTAAAATTTAGGTTTTTCGGTGCTCTGAGGATTCGAATATGAAGTAATATCAGCTATATTTTTCTAGTTATAATATAACGTTCAGCTTCCATCATCACGGCTATTGATTCTTAAATAAACAATAATCAAAATTTAGTCAAAAATTTGTATTAATTAAAAAAATATACAAACATAAACTGGAACACGTGAGCTATATAGTACTTTTTAAAATCACAAACAATATAATATTAAATGCAAAATATTTCATCTTTTTTTCATATTTTTTCTATTTAGAATTTCAAGTCATAGCGGCTTGTTTTATCATACTTGAATCTGACGTGGGCTACCATCATTTAAAAATTAATTCTCAACATCACATAGGATAATAAACAGTTGGATGTGATATATAAAATTCGTCTTTTAACAAGCGTATATAGTAGAATTAATGTACAAATAATCTTAGTTACATCGACGTAATCAAAAATGGAAGCGTCTTTGGTTAAATTGTTTTATTTATTAGCTTGAAATCCAATGATAATGAAGGGAGAATGTTCTATATAGTTGAAGTGGCTTTAGTTGGCCATGTTCTGTAGAGCAGTGAGAGGTGGCTGATGAGAGGTTGGTCATGTTTTAAATTAAATAAGTGTATGGTTTTTATTTTTTATAAATGAAAGTTGTTAATTGACCGTAGTGATAAACATTAATAGGCTATGTAACATTAATAGGACCAGCTTCTTCAGTTGCATGAATGATTGCACGTCTACAGTTTTCAGTATTGTGACAAAGCACAAAAATATAAGTGTTGCTGAAAAATGACTGCAGGAAGATTTGGATAATGTAACTAGGTGGGCCCATGATAGAAGTTATCAATAAGTCAAAGACTCAAATAATGTACACAAGGACCCCCAGTGGTCATAGAAAAACTATACTGGAAATAACGTTACGTTGTCCAGGTTGGTTGCATAGTAACGCTAATCATTGTGATAATTGCTCTTTCGATTGTGTGCTACTTGAAGTTGTTAAAGGCTACACCTATCTGAGGTTAGTGATTGAGAACACATTAACATGGATAATAATGCATAGAAATAACCTAACTCTAAAAATAAGGCAATCTACACCAGCGTTATATAGATTAAAATTTCTGATGCCCCACGATGTAGTAAGGATATATTATAAGGCTTTACTAGCATCTAGGGTCCATTAAGCTGTTCAAGTATGGGGCGAGGCAAAAAAATTGGAAATGAGAAAAATCAGCAATTTACTAGTGAGATGTCTGAAGTGTTAATAACTTCCTCCGGAAATCTGAGAAAGAGGAATATTTCTGAATGTATATGGTGGATAGAAAATAAGTAACTACCTCTAAAAGAGTTGTATTGTTATCACAAGCTGCTAAAAGGTAAATTGCAGGACGCGCGACTGCCATTAATAGATAAGAAACGAAGTACCAGCGTACCGAAAGAACCGTCTTTTCAATTCCGGGGGAGGGTAAATAATAAAATAGATAATGTCGAAGAAAATGTATTAATGAATTTATTGCTAAGAGTACTGAAGGAAATCTGGACGGAACAGGATTTAGCAGTTTGGAAAGAAAAAATAAAAATTTGGTTAATTGCATGGTTGCAGGGATAGCAGTAATGATTTGTAGGTTTCTTGGTCACCCTCCAAATACAATATAGAAGGGTATTCGGGCTTACCTACATTGTGCCATTGACATTGCATGCACGATTCGGATTGTATGCATAATAGAGCATAATTATCTGTTAGAGTCGTTTTGCGCAATAACTGCTCATCGTGACCTCTATTTTAATCTACCAAGTACTGGTAATATTATTAGTTATAAATTTACAGATCGGAAGTGTATACATTTTAATAATAGGATAAGATATTAGTTTGATTTACGAAGATTTTGTTGTATTATTCCACTCGTCGTGGTGTTGTGGCTTGGGTTGCGATATGTGTGCAGTGCTATCGTAGACTACATACTGTATAATAATATTATTAGTTATAAATTTCTAGATCGGAAGTATATACACTATAATAATAGGGTATAAGATATTAGCTTGAGTACTATTTCGCTCGTTCGTGGTTGTGTGGCTATTCTAGTAGCTATGCCGTTATGTATAATAATAGTAATAGCTTAGCGTATAGTTCGGACGTTGATATTACATTGTACGTTATATTTATACAATAAACGATAATAAATGTTTGGGCGCACACAATATAGGCATTGGCCTTGTGAGACCCTTTTTCAGTTATTTCACAAAAAAAAAAAAAAAAATCTAAATGTAAGGTGTAAAGGAATAATAAAGTCGAACTCTACCGAACTGAGATGGGCGCTTGACGATGATAATAATGATAATGCTGTATCCATAATTTTTTGTGTAATTCAGTTCTTTTTATTTAGGGCATACGGCTATAGTAGTAACCTGCTTTGATATTCTCTGATTAAAACAACCTACACACAAGCACGTGTTTCCATGGTAGTTTCATTAATTTCATATTAAGTAAAAATAACCGCCATTTATTTTGTATCGCACATTTTAACGTTCCTTGATCGTCTTTTGCAATAATGAAATCATTTTTTTGAATGATCATTTGCACATTTCGTATGTAAGTGCTGTCAAGAAGTTGTAACTGATCGTTAGCATTTCTTTCCATTAAGGGGCTTTCTCGTTTTTGTTTATAATTGCCCGTTAAAGTCGTTAAGTTTAAGTTTGGTTTTTGCTCGCGTATTGCTCGCTCGTTTTGTTTTGTTTACGTTTTTTAGTGGTTTATCGCGCATTTTTATTTTGATTTCCGTTTCGCTCGTCTGTTCTTTTTTTCTCGTTTGTTGAAAGCGATTAATTTGAAATATCCCTTTTCAGGGCTACACACTTGTTCATATAATACAGTAAATCAACATCGACCCGTTTATTCAACTCGCGTAAATTACGTAAAACATATTTAAATGTTCTCAAACAAATATTATTTCCCATGTTCCACTTCATAACATCCACTAGGTAGTGGAATTTGCAGATTCATTTCTCCTTACTGCTAAAGTATTTTCATAGTATTACAGCGTATTGCATTTGAACGTAATGCTATGTATAAACTGATACGTTGACAACGAAATTAGTTCACTGACTATTGTTGGATAATAATAATGGAGTATATATAGTCATGATGAATTTATACCGGGTTATATAAATTAAAAAATAATAAATCAACTATTTTGACTTGCATCTTATGGCTAGGCTCAGTCTAATTTTTTTTCGTCCGAAGAAATTTTATTCGCCACAAAGAAAAAAGTCACAAAATTTTATAATGATTTTCACTTACAACCAGTTAGTAGCTAGGGAAGTGTCTTATTTTTACCTTGAAAAATATTTTATTCAGTTTGTGATTAACAGTTTGAGGTAACATTTTTACTAAAATGAAATATTCGTGTCACACTTTACGCATTATCCGAAAGGCATATAAGTAGTGAATAAATAGCGACTCTGGCAGGTCTGACGTCACAACCCCAATTCCTGTCCCGGAGGCGAAAAGTCACCTAAGTATTTTATTCGGGAGGCAAAAATTCACCGAATTTTTTATTCCGACACCGAAAATTCACCCAAGTTTCCCCCGATTTCCCCCAATTTCCCCCAATTTCCCCCAATTTTCCTCAAATTTTTCCAAATTTTTTGCAAATTTCCTCCAAATTTCACCCTACAGGTCCCGCTCGTTTCCGATAAACCGAACCGATTATAAATTAACCCAAGTATAATGTTTAAAGCCCGAAACTAACCCAAGTCCCCACTCTTCCCTCCCACCCACAGCGATACCGCGATTTTTCAAAATTCTACGTGTAAGTATAAAAATTCCGAAATTAACCAAAGTATAATATTTAAAGCCGGAAACCCCCCTTCTCCCGCTTTTCCCATTCATACATATTTTTTATTTTTTATTTTTCAGAGTGTAAGTATTATAAAATTAGCCTAAGATATTTTTTTATTTTTTTATTTTTACACACTCGCTTCAGCCATCACTATATGTGACGTTGCATGCAAACACTTTCAAAACCGTTGAAACAGGATCTTAACGTTCTTATAATTTCTATTCCAGTCTATGCCTTATTATGGAACCACACCCTACATGTACACACTAACACAAACATACACTCATACTCAAAGCCCATGACTACTTTATTCAATACGCATATGTAACCAACTATTCCTGACGGAATGACATTTTTCTGACGCAACATTTCCACTAACACAACCGATTTAAAGGTGGTAAAAGCGCACGCATCGTTCTCACACACGTGTCGATCCTTCGCGATACCGTGATTTTTTTAAATTAACCAAAGTATAATATTTAAAGCATGAAACTAACCCGAGCTCCCTGTTCGCCCCTCTTTTTCCCATTTAAATGTATTTTTTAATTTTTTATTTTTCCGCGCCTAAGCATTATAAAATTAGTCTAAGTATATTTCTTATTTTCTACGGTTCCAAAAATTTTTCTTTATTCTCCGATCGTTACAAAAACGTACTGACTAGTGATGGGAAACTTCGAAATGTTTCATTCGAATTATTCGATTGTTCGATAACTTCGAATGCATTCGATTGTTCCACAGTTGCATTCGAAATGTTATTTCATTCGTATAATTCATTCGTATTCACATCAATCATTCGAATTAAAATCATTCGAATCAAAATCATTCGAATTAAAATCATTCGAATCGAAATCATTCGAATCAAAATCATTCGAATCAAAATCATTCAAATTAAAATCATTTGAATCAAAATCATTCGATTATTTTTTGTTTTTTTTGACGATTGTTGATTGTTTCGATTGTAAAAACATTTCGAAATTGCACATCACTAGCTCTGGCGATCACACGCTTATATCTACCATAGCGTTAGCCACCGCGAAAGCGAACCATTCGATCCCGTGCACACTCTGCTCTCAATAGTTTCCCTATCGTTCATAATAATTTTTCCAAGTCTAAGTATTATAGAATTAGTCTAAGTATATTTATTATTTTTTCTCACTTACAATTACTTTTCCATCCGTAAGTATTTATGTATGTTTTCCCCGGTTCTAAAAATAAATTTATCGATGTCTCGCCCCTCAATGAATGCGCACGCATCATTCTCGTGCACGTGTCATTCGTTCGCGTTACCACTTTTTTTCAAAATTAGTCCAAGTATATTTTATTATTTTTCTCATTACGATTATTTTCAGTCCGTAAGTATTTCTGTATGTTTTCCGAGGTTTTAAAAATTAATTCGAACAGACATCCAGACTGTTGTGAAAGCACACTAACCATTCCCGCACAGATTCTACATTATACGTTACTCTATTACGAGTTCTTCAAAAATTGATTCAAATATTTTTTTCATTTTTTTTTTCAATCCTAAAAATTCATTCTTTCTACCACCGCCCCTCCCAGCTAAAATTACCGATCTTTCGTAATCTTCATTTATTTTATCGATTCTAAAAATTAATCAATGGTTCGCTCGAAAGCGTACCGTACATTCCCACACACATTTCTTCTATCACGAATTTCCCTATCGATCATGAACATTTTTCAACGTTAGCCACAATAGCATATCACATTGGTCTCGCATACGCACCACATGCAGTTCTATATGTTTAATTTTTTATTAACGATCTTTATTTTTTGTACAGGTATTACTTTTTCCTACACAGTCATGTCATCATATACACTTAACATTGTCAAAATAATTTTAACCTTTCGAGAAAGAAAAATCTCCGATCAATAAAAAGTATTTATCAACATCACAATTATTTTTAATATTAATCGTTTCGCTACAAACATAATTTTTTTATTTAATAAACTCATCAACATCATCAATCGTTTCAAGACATTATTGTTTCAAACATCAATCCCTCTTTTCCAAAAATTGATAACCTCTGCAGGTATATATCTCGTCGTCGCAACAACCTTTACCTGCATGACTCGCATACCTTCAAGACCACTTGTACATTGCTCGCACGCTATTTACCATTATTCGGTACAAGAATATTTTTCACACTCCCTCACATACATATGCGCATACACTCAAAGTCCTCGATTACTTTGCTAGTATACAAATATATCAGCTTTCTCCGACGGAACAACATTTTTCTGACGTAACATTTCCACTGCCACAACCGATTCAAAGGTAGCTAATGAGATAGACTATCGAACGGAATCATTCAAGCAGTCAGTATTAGTTTTATGTTAAACATGTGTATTTTCTCGAATCTGTGTTCACGCATTATTAAAAAATTTACGTCCATGTTAAAGAAAATAATTTCCTACGTTTTTTCTCTATCATTTTTTTTTCTGTCTTTTATCTTTTCTTTTTCTCTGTCTTTTTTTTTTTTTTTTTTTTTTTTTTTAGTGAAAAGTTTGAAATACATATTATTCAATCATGAACGCTAATATAGTTAACGTAAGCAGCAACTCAAAATCAATTAAGGACGCCAAATTTATTCAGAATTCATTTTCGAGTGATATTGTCTCGCATACAACTTCATTACCTCCAACACCGCAATTAGATTATGGTTATACAGCAGAAGAATCAAAATCTTTTGTACGTAATAACATTGATCCTGTATTATTATCAGAACAAGCAGATATATCGGAATATTTTGTAGATATCAGCATCCATATAGATTGTGATTATGATTTTCAAGTAACCAAACTAGCAGTGATTGATATGTCTGGCGGGAAGTGTTTGCATACACTGTGTAAGCCAAGCAGAGCATGGCATGCATCAAAAATGCCGCATTTACAATGTTCTTCGATGAGTCATTACTTGAAAAACCCTTCATTATTTCCCTGTCGGGAAGAAATATTCATGGCACGCAATATATTCACAATATTGTCCCAAAAAACCGAGAGCTCGCATATATATTTTAACGGTATATGCTAAACTTACACTAACGGAACTTAACGAAAAGTCTGAATTGTTGCGTGACTTAGACTATGAAATCGTTAATATGGATCAAGTCTTTCGACTATATAGTATTGAGAATCTACATGAAGAGTATTTTGGTATAAGCAATTTGATAACCTGTAAACATCTTAATGAGAATGTTAGTTTTCATTGTGCAGTGAAAAACGTTATGGTGATGAAGGCCTGGTACGATCATGTTATCCATCCGCTGAAGCTTATGATTAATCTCAATATAAATGATTTAAGACAGTTGTTCATTATAGCCACAAAAGAAATGATAATTACATTATTTCCAAGTTGTGTTGGAGACATTTATGCATTTCTACCAGATAGATTAAAACAGGATGTTACGATAAAATCACTTCTACCATGTTACGAGCATGAGCATGATGAAGAATATGATATCGATAATGATACATTGCGACAGAGTACTCGAAATTGTATGAAAGTAAAAGATTGTATCGATTGTCAATATACAATTCGCGTGGATTAAAAATTCATTATTTCAATCGTTTAACAATTTCGTGTATATTTGTATATATTTTGTATATTAATGTATATATTTTTTCCCCAATCATCCGCTCGTTCGTTTTTTATGTTTTGTTAATCATTTTGTAAATATATTTTTATACATATGAAAATTTTGTTTGTATATATTTGTGTATATTTTCCCCCCTCAATATGTTTCGTTCTATTATATATATTTTTCCTAATTATTTTTCATCTTTTTACACTCCTTTTCAATTCCGTTTATTTAATTATTTCTATATCTCTCTTTCCCCCTCTTAACTTAAAGTACTGGTAATGATGAATATTACAAAAATCTGAACCAGTTGTGTAAAGTGTACATATAATTATTGTCTAATTTTTGAATATAATCCCACATAATTTGTTCACATCTTTTTAGATTAAAAAATTATATTTTTGATTCTTTCTATAACAAACGAATCTAACTGTTCAAGTTTTTCATGACATCACGTACATCAAGTATTTCCGGAACTGTGTGAGTTTTCATTAATTTGTAAGACTCAACCTAAGACCTGGAGAGTTCTCTCAAATTTTTTAAAATCTTTTATAATCACATTTTTATAAAAAATATGTATTAAGTTTACATGTTACTTAATATTTTTTTTATTTCATAAGTATTTTTCGAGGTATATACGAGATCGTCTATGAGGTGTGTTGATCAATAGAACAACAGGTAGAAAACCTAGTAGTTTACGAGACACAGCATGTTCAAAGAAAAAAATGAGCTAGCACAAGCTAATCAGAGTTACAACGTGCGAGCGAGAGATATATTCTCGAGAGCAACAGCTTGATTATAAAAAACGTCGAAGATACATGCTTCTATCCGTGAACAATTATCACATCAAACATAAAAAAGGTTGACTAAAAGAATATTATTTTCTTTTTCATTCATTCTCGCTACTATTACCACTCGCGCCCCACTATCAAGACCTCTGAACATACATTACTAACGTCGTCAACACTATAATATTTTTGCTCTGTGTTATTAAATTAACCCAAATATATTTTTATTCGTTCATTACACAAACATTTTTTTTCAAATCTTTTGTAATATGTCGTGCACACATTTATAGCCTGCAGACACTACTCGCTTCATTACAATGAAAACATCTCTTTTATTGGTACTTATCATAACATAGTTTTCCTAAAATTGTAGAAAAATTCTCTTCACTCCATTCTTCCAAGGTGATTTATTTCCAAATTTCAAATCATGCATAATTATTTTAGAATCAAATTAAGTATATTTTGTCATTTCCAAAAAATCAAACATCTCTGTATAGGGCATTAACTCATTTTCACATCAAACATATTATTTTTTTTAATCTACCATACATATTATTTTTTATCATTTAAATTTTTCCTTAATTCACAAGTAGCTAACCTATAGAAAACATATTATTGTAAACATGAATGACGAAGTTACTCCTTGTAATTACATCATGAATTAATTTTTTCTTCATTTTTTTTTTTTACCATCATGAAATTGTAGTAGTGTTTTTAATTTTTTTTTATTTCCCATACACGACAAAAGCAATAGAATCACGGCATCTATGAATGTGTACACTGTACGCCTCCAATAACCTATCAGACATTTTTTTTAAATTAGTCCAAGCATAGTATTTTTTCAATATCAAAGCCGATCATACATAATTTTTTCTTCTATATAATCACTAACCTATGAAAACACTTTGTTCGTTTTACTCATACCGAAGCAATCACTCTTTTTCCCTCATGCTAACAAACTTCAAAATTTAATAATATAACACAAAATTATTCTAAATATATATTCATGCTATTAAAATTAATATATCAATTAATCTTTATATTCCTTTTGTACATTTCTGAAAAAATCCTACAACATGTTTTAAAATTAGTCGAAGTATACTATTTTATTACCTAAAATCAATTATTCTCTCATACAGTTTTTCCAATCATACATAATTTTTTTCCATATTATCATTATTTGCAAAGTCATACAAAACAACAACATAATTTTAATCATAATTAATCCTTCATTCCATTCCTTTCATGCTATACACCATTATCATTCAATTCAACGTTATGAAATTAGTCTAAATATACATTCATGCTAGCAATGCATTGTTTCAAGATGATTTATTTTACATTTTTTCTTTAAATTTCCCTCATACTATTTGTTTTGAAATGTAGGATGATGACTATGATTAGAATTCATGATTATGAAGAGAGAGACGCATGCTGAAATTGTCATTGTATATGCGAGATGATATGTGATTGTGGGTGAGTATACATGCATGTAAAATATATGAGTGTGTTAGTAGAAAACATCCGTTCAAGCGTGAACACAGGTACAGATACAGTTATAGAATGAGAGAGATAAAAATATATATTTTGTTATGTTTGATATGTGTATGATAAAGAGGTGAACAATGAATAATCACATTACCCTCACAACTTAGACATTGAGTTATACCTTTACAGTATTTTAGATGTAAAAGCAGTGACATTGACATGTAGTAAACGTTTTCATCACTTTTGACTAATTATAACCAATTTTCCAACATTTCTCACCGTTTTCTTACATTTTAATACTTTTACACCGTTTTAGTTAATTTTTGCTATTTAATACCATTTTTCCAGTGTTTTTACCACCTTTCACACAATTTTCATCATTCTTTCAATATCTTTGTTAGGTTTCTTCTTACAACTCATTATCATTTCGATCGTCATTATTGATATCCATCATTATTTATGCTTTCAATCCTTCTGCTTCATCTATGCACACATACAGCTTAGCAATCGCTGTAGCCATTGAACACTGTAGAACCGCAATTGCGATCTCCATTTGATTATTGGGATTTAAAAGTCACATCTTTGAGTGCTTGATCTAATGCATCAACATGATCTTTGTATTCGCCCACCCACTGTTGGAGGTTCTGCTTGATATCTTCAACAGACTATCATACAGTCGTTTAATAAGAGAATCCGTAATACCCGAGACATTTACTTAACGTTTTCCCAACACATTCACAGACCTACCCTGTACACTAAGGAAATCTTTAAACATCTCTGTAACCATTCCTTTTAAGCTGGTGGGAGCAAGGGACTCCTATAAACGTTTGTCAATCAACACTTCATTGTTCATTGCCCTGGTTTCACTCGCCATTACATAGTCATGTAATAAACATTTTCTTCTTGTACAATTTTCTTATGCTTTAACACTATTACAACATTTTTCCTCATTTCTAACTAATTGTAACCAATTTTCCACTAATTCTTAGCATGTTCTTCTATTTTAGGACCTTTTTTGCGCTATTTTTTCATCAATTTATATTATTTCACATCGTTTTTCTGATGTTTTTAGTGCCTTTCACACAATTTTGCTAATTATTTTCGATTATTTCTTAACATGTTCTTCCGTTTTAGGACCTTTCTGTGCTGTTTTTTCATCAATTTATAATATTTTCCATCATTTTTTCTAGTGTTTTAGTACCTTTCACACAATTTTACTCAATTTTTTCACCATCTTTGAAGATTTTTTCATTTATCTCATACATTATATGTCTGAATGTGACGATTAACTATCCTTTTAAGTACATTTTATAATTCGATATAATGATAGATAATAACGAAAGATCTAATTCAATTTTGTTTAAAATTTATTCAATAATTTTTATGACATTCATCATAAGCAATAAAAATGATCATTGCTTCAATGCTAAATTATATCAGTTAATTATTAAATATTCATAATATACAGCATAAAAAGATTGATTTAACTGATTATATCCTTCTTCTACCAACTTTTCTTGTATCATTCAAATTCCAGCATCTACATCAGTATTTTCCAATTGTTTAGATGTGTGTAGTATCAATAATCATTCAACCGCTTCATTAGGTTCGTCAGAATAAATTTATAAGAGGATCTTCAAGATATACTTTGCGACAAGTGCTATATGTATGTTTCTTTTTTTTTTGTTTCACCAGGATAAACTTTTATACTATGTATGTTAGATTGAAACGGAGAACATATTTTTTTTCTGTATTTAGGAAGTGGAGTTCCCTTTAATACACCAGTAACACATACATGAGATCCAGTAAATTCCAGTATTTGTTCATATAGTGCTAAATCATTATTTGTATATTTATTCTTATCAACATTCATTTCCATCAGTAAATGAATCAAACCTTCCATGTAAGGAAATTTGGTTAGAGTTCTTCCTTTTCCTAAATAAATTTCACCACATTCACAATTCCATAGAAACTGGTCTTGATCTCATCATATACTCATGAGTATTAGCATTATATAGTATTCAATATACTTGATCATTTATACAGATTCATCACCAGATATTTAAAATAAATCCATTTCACATATATTAATAGACTTATATCCAGACTTATTATCACTATTGTTCATAATCTTCTTAATTTTCATCATTATTTTCATAATCATCTTTCTTACTGACACAAGAAAGTTTGTGACGTTTTACCATTGCCATATCACTTATTCCATTAGAATCCTTTTTCATCATTTTAGATATTTGTATTGTTTCCAGAATATCCAATATATGTTTTGTATCAGGTTCAAACACATCAGATGAATTGTTTGTAATAGATTTCCAGAACTGTATTTGCATTATATTTTTCATTATATCACTATACATTCTTTCCCTCTCAATTTTAAGATATGGTTCAGTATTTATTCCATTATTACTAATATTAAACATCACTTTACTCGTTGGCATCATTATTGCATATAATTTAAAAGTTCATCAAAACTCACATGTAAATCTTCTCTATATACACATTTCAGCATCTATTTTGTTCATAGAGATTTCATGATTATTCGTCAACAGTAATTTATAGAAAGTTTTTTTAATGGCTTAAAGAAATATTCAGTTCTATCATCCTTATTATATACTTAATGTATTTCAAACTGCTCCCTAAATATACTATTCATGAAACAAATCTCTATAACAACTATAATAAAATTGATGTGATTTAAGCTGAAAATAAGGTATTTTGCAGTAAAATCACAGTTTTTGCATCTTAGGTGCTAATATTTTTGAGGTAAAATGGTACTTTCCCTTTAAAATTTGATGTTTTTTCTAAATGTGGCTATTTTTTGTCCTAAATGGAGTAATTTCTGCGTGAATGGTACTTTTTAGACTGGCCTATATACTTCTTGATGTGATATTCCATTCATTGTGAAGCTATGCTTTGAAAGGGTTTGTGTCTGGTTGTGGGAAGTTTCCAAACTTTTCTGATGCATCGATTATAGTATAATAGTTGTGTGTTAGTGAGTTGATGCATTGAAGCAATGATCATTTTTATTGCTTATGATGAATGTCATAAAAATTATTGAATAAATTTTAAACAAAATTGAATTAGATCTTTCGTTATTATCTATCATTATATCGAATTATAAAATGTACTTAAAAGGATAGTTAATCGTCACATTCAGACATATAATGTATGAGATAAATGAAAAAATCTTCAAAGATGGTGAAAAAATTGAGTAAAATTGTGTGAAAGGTACTAAAACACTAGAAAAAAAATGACGGAAAATATTATAAATTGATGAAAAAACAGCGTAAAAAGGTCCTAAAATGGAAGAACATGTTAAGAAATAATCGAAAATAATTAGCAAAATTGTGTGAAAGGCACTAAAAACATCAGAAAAATAATGTGAAATAATATAAATTGATGAAAAAATAGCGCAAAAAAGGTCCTAAAATAGAAGAACATGCTAAGAATTAGTGGAAAATCGGTTAAAATTAGTTAGAAATGAGGAAAAATGTTGTAATAGTGTTAAAGCATAAGAAAATTGTACAAGAAGAAAATGTTTATTACATGACTATGTAATGGCGAGTGAAACCAGGGCAATGAACAATGAAGTGTTGATTGACAAACGTTTATAGGAGTCCCTTGCTCCCACCAGCTTAAAAGGAATGGTTACAGAGATGTTTAAAGATTTCCTTAGTGTACAGGGTAGGTCTGTGAATGTGTTGGGAAAACGTTAAGTAAATGTCTCGGGTATTACGGATTCTCTTATTAAACGACTGTATGATAGTCTGTTGAAGATATCAAGCAGAACCTCCAACAGTGGGTGGGCGAATACAAAGATCATGTTGATGCATTAGATCAAGCACTCAAAGATGTGACTTTTAAATCCCAATAATCAAATGGAGATCGCAATTGCGGTTCTACAGTGTTCAATGGCTACAGCGATTGCTAAGCTGTATGTGTGCATAGATGAAGCAGAAGGATTGAAAGCATAAATAATGATGGATATCAATAATGACGATCGAAATGATAATGAGTTGTAAGAAGAAACCTAACAAAGATATTGAAAGAATGATGAAAATTGTGTGAAAGGTGGTAAAAACACTGGAAAAATGGTATTAAATAGCAAAAATTAACTAAAACGGTGTAAAAGTATTAAAATGTAAGAAAACGATGAGAAATGTTGGAAAATTGGTTATAATTAGTCAAAAGTGATGAAAACGTTTACTACATGTCAATGTCACTGCTTTTACATCTAAAATACTGTAAAGGTATAACTCAATGTCTAAGTTGTGAGGGTAATGTGATTATTCATTGTTCACCTCTTTATCATACACATATCAAACATAACAAAATATATATTTTTATCTCTCTCATTCTATAACTGTATCTGTACCTGTGTTCACGCTTGAACGGATGTTTTCTACTAACACACTCATATATTTTACATGCATGTATACTCACCCACAATCACATATCATCTCGCATATACAATGACAATTTCAGCATGCGTCTCTCTCTTCATAATCATGAATTCTAATCATAGTCATCATCCTACATTTCAAAACAAATAGTATGAGGGAAATTTAAAGAAAAAATGTAAAATAAATCATCTTGAAACAATGCATTGCTAGCATGAATGTATATTTAGACTAATTTCATAACGTTGAATTGAATGATAATGGTGTATAGCATGAAAGGAATGGAATGAAGGATTAATTATGATTAAAATTATGTTGTTGTTTTGTATGACTTTGCAAATAATGATAATATGGAAAAAAATTATGTATGATTGGAAAAACTGTATGAGAGAATAATTGATTTTAGGTAATAAAATAGTATACTTCGACTAATTTTAAAACATGTTGTAGGATTTTTTCAGAAATGTACAAAAGGAATATAAAGATTAATTGATATATTAATTTTAATAGCATGAATATATATTTAGAATAATTTTGTGTTATATTATTAAATTTTGAAGTTTGTTAGCATGAGGGAAAAAGAGTGATTGCTTCGGTATGAGTAAAACGAACAAAGTGTTTTCATAGGTTAGTGATTATATAGAAGAAAAAATTATGTATGATCGGCTTTGATATTGAAAAAATACTATGCTTGGACTAATTTAAAAAAAATGTCTGATAGGTTATTGGAGGCGTACAGTGTACACATTCATAGATGCCGTGATTCTATTGCTTTTGTCGTGTATGGGAAATAAAAAAAAATTAAAAACACTACTACAATTTCATGATGGTAAAAAAAAAAAATGAAGAAAAAATTAATTCATGATGTAATTACAAGGAGTAACTTCGTCATTCATGTTTACAATAATATGTTTTCTATAGGTTAGCTACTTGTGAATTAAGGAAAAATTTAAATGATAAAAAATAATATGTATGGTAGATTAAAAAAAATAATATGTTTGATGTGAAAATGAGTTAATGCCCTATACAGAGATGTTTGATTTTTTGGAAATGACAAAATATACTTAATTTGATTCTAAAATAATTATGCATGATTTGAAATTTGGAAATAAATCACCTTGGAAGAATGGAGTGAAGAGAATTTTTCTACAATTTTAGGAAAACTATGTTATGATAAGTACCAATAAAAGAGATGTTTTCATTGTAATGAAGCGAGTAGTGTCTGCAGGCTATAAATGTGTGCACGACATATTACAAAAGATTTGAAAAAAAATGTTTGTGTAATGAACGAATAAAAATATATTTGGGTTAATTTAATAACACAGAGCAAAAATATTATAGTGTTGACGACGTTAGTAATGTATGTTCAGAGGTCTTGATAGTGGGGCGCGAGTGGTAATAGTAGCGAGAATGAATGAAAAAGAAAATAATATTCTTTTAGTCAACCTTTTTTATGTTTGATGTGATAATTGTTCACGGATAGAAGCATGTATCTTCGACGTTTTTTATAATCAAGCTGTTGCTCTCGAGAATATATCTCTCGCTCGCACGTTGTAACTCTGATTAGCTTGTGCTAGCTCATTTTTTTCTTTGAACATGCTGTGTCTCGTAAACTACTAGGTTTTCTACCTGTTGTTCTATTGATCAACACACCTCATAGACGATCTCGTATATACCTCGAAAAATACTTATGAAATAAAAAAAATATTAAGTAACATGTAAACTTAATACATATTTTTTATAAAAATGTGATTATAAAAGATTTTAAAAAATTTGAGAGAACTCTCCAGGTCTTAGGTTGAGTCTTACAAATTAATGAAAACTCACACAGTTCCGGAAATACTTGATGTACGTGATGTCATGAAAAACTTGAACAGTTAGATTCGTTTGTTATAGAAAGAATCAAAAATATAATTTTTTAATCTAAAAAGATGTGAACAAATTATGTGGGATTATATTCAAAAATTAGACAATAATTATATGTACACTTTACACAACTGGTTCAGATTTTTGTAATATTCATCATTACCAGTACTTTAAGTTAAGAGGGGGAAAGAGAGATATAGAAATAATTAAATAAACGGAATTGAAAAGGAGTGTAAAAAGATGAAAAATAATTAGGAAAAATATATATAATAGAACGAAACATATTGAGGGGGGAAAATATACACAAATATATACAAACAAAATTTTCATATGTATAAAAATATATTTACAAAATGATTAACAAAACATAAAAAACGAACGAGCGGATGATTGGGGAAAAATATATACATTAATATACAAAATATATACAAATATACACGAAATTGTTAAACGATTGAAATAATGAATTTTTAATCCACGCGAATTGTATATTGACAATCGATACAATCTTTTACTTTCATACAATTTCGAGTACTCTGTCGCAATGTATCATTATCGATATCATATTCTTCATCATGCTCATGCTCGTAACATGGTAGAAGTGATTTTATCGTAACATCCTGTTTTAATCTATCTGGTAGAAATGCATAAATGTCTCCAACACAACTTGGAAATAATGTAATTATCATTTCTTTTGTGGCTATAATGAACAACTGTCTTAAATCATTTATATTGAGATTAATCATAAGCTTCAGCGGATGGATAACATGATCGTACCAGGCCTTCATCACCATAACGTTTTTCACTGCACAATGAAAACTAACATTCTCATTAAGATGTTTACAGGTTATCAAATTGCTTATACCAAAATACTCTTCATGTAGATTCTCAATACTATATAGTCGAAAGACTTGATCCATATTAACGATTTCATAGTCTAAGTCACGCAACAATTCAGACTTTTCGTTAAGTTCCGTTAGTGTAAGTTTAGCATATACCGTTAAAATATATATGCGAGCTCTCGGTTTTTTGGGACAATATTGTGAATATATTGCGTGCCATGAATATTTCTTCCCGACAGGGAAATAATGAAGGGTTTTTCAAGTAATGACTCATCGAAGAACATTGTAAATGCGGCATTTTTGATGCATGCCATGCTCTGCTTGGCTTACACAGTGTATGCAAACACTTCCCGCCAGACATATCAATCACTGCTAGTTTGGTTACTTGAAAATCATAATCACAATCTATATGGATGCTGATATCTACAAAATATTCCGATATATCTGCTTGTTCTGATAATAATACAGGATCAATGTTATTACGTACAAAAGATTTTGATTCTTCTGCTGTATAACCATAATCTAATTGCGGTGTTGGAGGTAATGAAGTTGTATGCGAGACAATATCACTCGAAAATGAATTCTGAATAAATTTGGCGTCCTTAATTGATTTTGAGTTGCTGCTTACGTTAACTATATTAGCGTTCATGATTGAATAATATGTATTTCAAACTTTTCACTAAAAAAAAAAAAAAAAAAAAAAAAAAAGACAGAGAAAAAGAAAAGATAAAAGACAGAAAAAAAAATGATAGAGAAAAAACGTAGGAAATTATTTTCTTTAACATGGACGTAAATTTTTTAATAATGCGTGAACACAGATTCGAGAAAATACACATGTTTAACATAAAACTAATACTGACTGCTTGAATGATTCCGTTCGATAGTCTATCTCATTAGCTACCTTTGAATCGGTTGTGGCAGTGGAAATGTTACGTCAGAAAAATGTTGTTCCGTCGGAGAAAGCTGATATATTTGTATACTAGCAAAGTAATCGAGGACTTTGAGTGTATGCGCATATGTATGTGAGGGAGTGTGAAAAATATTCTTGTACCGAATAATGGTAAATAGCGTGCGAGCAATGTACAAGTGGTCTTGAAGGTATGCGAGTCATGCAGGTAAAGGTTGTTGCGACGACGAGATATATACCTGCAGAGGTTATCAATTTTTGGAAAAGAGGGATTGATGTTTGAAACAATAATGTCTTGAAACGATTGATGATGTTGATGAGTTTATTAAATAAAAAAATTATGTTTGTAGCGAAACGATTAATATTAAAAATAATTGTGATGTTGATAAATACTTTTTATTGATCGGAGATTTTTCTTTCTCGAAAGGTTAAAATTATTTTGACAATGTTAAGTGTATATGATGACATGACTGTGTAGGAAAAAGTAATACCTGTACAAAAAATAAAGATCGTTAATAAAAAATTAAACATATAGAACTGCATGTGGTGCGTATGCGAGACCAATGTGATATGCTATTGTGGCTAACGTTGAAAAATGTTCATGATCGATAGGGAAATTCGTGATAGAAGAAATGTGTGTGGGAATGTACGGTACGCTTTCGAGCGAACCATTGATTAATTTTTAGAATCGATAAAATAAATGAAGATTACGAAAGATCGGTAATTTTAGCTGGGAGGGGCGGTGGTAGAAAGAATGAATTTTTAGGATTGAAAAAAAAAATGAAAAAAATATTTGAATCAATTTTTGAAGAACTCGTAATAGAGTAACGTATAATGTAGAATCTGTGCGGGAATGGTTAGTGTGCTTTCACAACAGTCTGGATGTCTGTTCGAATTAATTTTTAAAACCTCGGAAAACATACAGAAATACTTACGGACTGAAAATAATCGTAATGAGAAAAATAATAAAATATACTTGGACTAATTTTGAAAAAAAGTGGTAACGCGAACGAATGACACGTGCACGAGAATGATGCGTGCGCATTCATTGAGGGGCGAGACATCGATAAATTTATTTTTAGAACCGGGGAAAACATACATAAATACTTACGGATGGAAAAGTAATTGTAAGTGAGAAAAAATAATAAATATACTTAGACTAATTCTATAATACTTAGACTTGGAAAAATTATTATGAACGATAGGGAAACTATTGAGAGCAGAGTGTGCACGGGATCGAATGGTTCGCTTTCGCGGTGGCTAACGCTATGGTAGATATAAGCGTGTGATCGCCAGAGCTAGTGATGTGCAATTTCGAAATGTTTTTACAATCGAAACAATCAACAATCGTCAAAAAAAACAAAAAATAATCGAATGATTTTGATTCAAATGATTTTAATTTGAATGATTTTGATTCGAATGATTTTGATTCGAATGATTTCGATTCGAATGATTTTAATTCGAATGATTTTGATTCGAATGATTTTAATTCGAATGATTGATGTGAATACGAATGAATTATACGAATGAAATAACATTTCGAATGCAACTGTGGAACAATCGAATGCATTCGAAGTTATCGAACAATCGAATAATTCGAATGAAACATTTCGAAGTTTCCCATCACTAGTCAGTACGTTTTTGTAACGATCGGAGAATAAAGAAAAATTTTTGGAACCGTAGAAAATAAGAAATATACTTAGACTAATTTTATAATGCTTAGGCGCGGAAAAATAAAAAATTAAAAAATACATTTAAATGGGAAAAAGAGGGGCGAACAGGGAGCTCGGGTTAGTTTCATGCTTTAAATATTATACTTTGGTTAATTTAAAAAAATCACGGTATCGCGAAGGATCGACACGTGTGTGAGAACGATGCGTGCGCTTTTACCACCTTTAAATCGGTTGTGTTAGTGGAAATGTTGCGTCAGAAAAATGTCATTCCGTCAGGAATAGTTGGTTACATATGCGTATTGAATAAAGTAGTCATGGGCTTTGAGTATGAGTGTATGTTTGTGTTAGTGTGTACATGTAGGGTGTGGTTCCATAATAAGGCATAGACTGGAATAGAAATTATAAGAACGTTAAGATCCTGTTTCAACGGTTTTGAAAGTGTTTGCATGCAACGTCACATATAGTGATGGCTGAAGCGAGTGTGTAAAAATAAAAAAATAAAAAAATATCTTAGGCTAATTTTATAATACTTACACTCTGAAAAATAAAAAATAAAAAATATGTATGAATGGGAAAAGCGGGAGAAGGGGGGTTTCCGGCTTTAAATATTATACTTTGGTTAATTTCGGAATTTTTATACTTACGCGCAGAATTTTGAAAAAATCGCGGTATCGCGAACGATCGACGAGTGCGCGGGAACGGCGCGTGCGCTTTCGAGGTTTGCTAGGAGGGCGAACGGGGCTTGGTTAGTTTTCAGCTTTAAATATTACACTTGGGTTAATTTCGGAATTTTTATACTTACACGTAGAATTTTGAAAAATCGCGGTATCGCTGTGGGCGGGAGGGAAGAGTGGGGACTTGGGTTAGTTTCGGGCTTTAAACATTATACTTGGGTTAATTTATAATCGGTTCGGTTTATCGGAAACGAGCGGGACCTGTAGGGTGAAATTTGGAGGAAATTTGCAAAAAAATTGGAAAAATTTGAGAAAAATTGGGGGAAATTGGGGGAAATTGGGGGAAACTTGGGTGAATTTTCGGCGTCGGAATAAAAAATTGGGTGAATTTTTGCCTCCCGAATAAAATACTTAGGTGACTTTTCGCCTCCGGGACAGGAATTGGGGTTGTGACGTCAGACCTGCCAGAGTCGCTATTTATTCACTACTCATATATGTCACCATGTACTTTACAAAAGGTGTTGAGATACTAAATATAACACCTACAGTACAACAATAATGTCAATAAAAAAAATTTACACTCAGAGATATGCTAATGTTAAAGATGAATAACATATGAATAACATAAGAATAACAGATAAATCTGTTAGGAAATGTAAACATAAGTTTCGATTATTTAATAACGTTATATTTTTCTATTTTTGATTTATACATTTCATTACTATTTATCTACGGGTGTGTCTCTAAGTCCTGATTAAATTAGATATAGTACAGAATTAATGTTTTCCTCTCTGTCCTCGGTGCTCTTAAATTTCAAATCTCGGCAATCCTTGTTGAAACCGATACGCACTATTTCAAATCGCCGATCTGATTTAGGCTATCGTTTCATTTTTATAAATATCTGTGCCATTCATTTTTTCCAAATTTATCCCTTCCTACTCACATCTGTCTTCAGAAATTGTCACTTTTCTCCTAATAAAACCCCTACTGTTACGATTAAAGATGTTATAACTTTCCGGATGACCAAAATATGTAATTCGAATAATGGTTATAGCTAGTCGAAATAAGAAACTGAACCGATTTAAATAGCTAATGCAATATATGTATTACGGTAAATAGAACAAACGCGAATAAAACGGAAGCCCTGAAAAGGGCTATTTCTAGAGTTCACGCGAAAAGATTGACTAACTGGGAATGATATGAAGGGAAAGAGAAATAATAAAACAAAGGAAATGAAGAAAAACATGATAGCGAATTATCGACAAACGAAAAAGAAAATGAATCGTAATAGAACGATGAAAAACGAAGGAACCAATAACTGTATTTAATAATAACACGGTGAAAGTTACAAAACTACTGGCCAGTTATTTCAAAATAAACGAAGCGAAGCTTGTTATAAATACTAACATTTCTTTAATTACATTAAACTACACGGCGATAAATTAAAAAATGAATAAACTAAAATAAAAATACGAAAACTAATAAATATTAATTTAATATTTCAATTTAATATTTATTAACATACTCCCCTCCCGATGGGCGTTAGTTCAGGCTTAAGTAGGAGAACTAGCTTCGTGATGATGGGCCGACGCTTGATTCCTAGCGTGGATTTCACGTCTGCAACACGTATGTCGCCGTTTGGATCGGAATACGCTATGCCCATGTTCTAGTCGCCTGGTTGCAATTGATCATCTTTGATTAAAGCCACATCGAAATAATATTCTTTTGACTGTTTTATTCAATGCCTTAGTTCCCGAAAAGCGCGATTTTACCAAGTTAACAACGAAAGTTCAAGTAACGTGAAAATAATATTCATGTAGGAATCGTACTTTTTTCGAAAAAATGACTTTTCGAAAAAAGTACGATTCGTACGTTTTACGTCGATGGAAAAACTGGAATTCATTAATCGACCGCTAGCATATTTCTGTCGTCCAAAAATGGGCACAAGCGTTTCAACGCGTTGCCCCTTTTCATTACCATATGTTTCTAACGAGTGAATTTCCATCCTCAACGATGGGACCTTAGAATGCCGGATGAGCGAGACGAAAGCTAGTTTTCTTACTTCGACTGTCGATACATTTGATTCGATTCGTTTATTGGGCGCTGCCTTACAGTTTGAATAAAATCTTGGGTCTTTTCTCTTAGTCCCCCCCCCATTTAGTTCATAATTTTAGTTCGTTCATTTTTGCAGTTATTCACAATGGGCAAACTAACACAAGTTATGATTCAGTTTGTGTTACCCAATGTGAATAACAGCGAAAATGAGTGAACTAAAATTACGAATAGGACGTGAAAAGAAGCGAAGTAACGTAACGATCATACCAGGAAATAGAGCGAAAAGTGAAATACCGGAGGAAAGAGAATATTTTAAAAATAATGAACCTACTCCAAATTATTACAATTAACCGTGAGTAGCCTATGACATGCCGAGCAAACTCTACACCGGAAATGATACTTTGTAAAGGAATAAAAAAATAAATAAATAAAGTGTAAAAACTTGAAAAACGGAAGAACCCGATGTTTGATGTAAAATTTAATGGCATCTTCTTCCGTATATGCCATATCAAATCGAAATAGACGGGCTTACACGCCGCACCGCACAATTTAATTTCCATGACCCAAACCAAGTGCAAAGTGGAAATTCAAATGAGAGAATATGAAAACAGTAATACCGGAAAGAGAATATTTTAATAAAATGGAGTAACGTAAAGATGAGATATTTAATATGAAAAATTATACATACCTTAATATATGGTGAATCCGCTGGTACTGAAACGTAAATTCAAATGAGAGAAAATAATAACAGTCAGACCAGAGTAGTCGAAAGTGGCAGCCAGTAAATAGAAATCTAATTAAAAGGCAGCCAATAAATAGAAATATAATTAAAAAAAAAATAAACAAGCCACCAAACCAACAGTCAGATGAGAGTAGTAGAAAGTTGCAGCAAGCAAATAAAAGTAAATTAAAATAAATTAAAAAGAAAATAAACCGGCCATCAAACCTGTAAATCAAAATATAATTAAAAGGAAAATAATCAAGCCACCAAACCTGTAAATCAAAATATAACTAAAAAGAAAATAATCAAGCCACTAAACCAAACTAATAACAAAAAGAATAAATTTGAAATATATTTTAAAAGCAGTAAATTATCGAGATGAACTAAATATAGCGGTTCATTAATACTGTAAGTAACGATTTCGCGCATGAATGCAAAAATGAACTATGAAAAATGAACTAAATGGGGGGACTAACAATAAGAGAAAAGGCCCAAAATCTTAACACATAATAACCGATAACGTTCAACACTTTTACGTACGAAGAAAATTTTTCAAAAGCTAAATGCTAATTAAATTAGTGTGCGCATACCTTTTGAGGTCTATACTCGGGCAATAGCCTCACTTATATTTTATTGAATAATTTAAACGCTCGAAAATCAGTATAGTATTTAATAAATTTAGGCCCGTTTGGCCGGAAGGAACTGTTCATAAATTTGGACGGCGCAATTCGTCGTGTGCCTAAATCGGTCGGATTTTCGCAAGTGTATTTATATAAAACCAGTTGTCCCCTGAGACTAATTTCGAAATATCAAAAACATGATTGGCTACGAATATCTTTCGAGCGGATGGTCTAAACGACAGTGGAATCCGAGAACAAAAAAGTATTGTCGGAATTCACTTTCAAATTCGTAGAAATCCGAACTATCAATTTCGATAATGATAAAGCACGTTGCAACTCTAGCCGAGGTATTGTTATTTGCTTTACTGGGGAAACTTGAGTCTTCACGAAAATTAAGCTGGAAGATATTATTCGCGAACTGTCGACTCGCACTAGGTAAATCGCGGCACAGTACGCTTTAAAACCAGATTGGATGACCTCGCTTTTATTGAGCGAAGAATAATTTTCCTTTAACTGCATTAATTCGTTATAATACGAACGAAACAATTTCGTCCGTGCCTTCACAAATCCCGGTGGAAAATTTTAGAGGTAATTGCAGCAACTGGTGACAGTAAACCTAATGGATCGAAAATACGATACTTATCTCAGTAATGTTCTTTTTTGGTAATACGCTCAGGTAACACGTTTAAGTTTATTTTCATATACGCTAGAGCTGGAGAATTCCAAGTTAACCCTAAAACATGTATAGGATTTCCAGTTGGGATATCGATATCATTATGGCTAAGCATTTCGCCCGCCATACGTAAATCTTTAAATTTCAACGAATAATATTAGCGGGCGATTTATGCGATATAAACGGAACAACGTCGCAACTTCTGCATGAATTTCGAATTCAGAAAACCTAAAACAAATCTTAGCGCAACTAGTTCTGTTACGTTCGCGAAGTTATGTCAACGATAGTAGTTTTACTCGAATTTTGAAAACACGGTAAATTATTTTTTCGAATGAAATTTTCGGCAACGAGTGTAACTTGCGGAGCGGAGTCAAGAAGTATTCTTGACAGCATATAACGATTGTTTCGAAGTATAACTTTTAAAACGACCGTAGGTAATATTATCAGATTATTTGCCGGAAACTTGCTAGCAAACTTTGGTAAGCATTTCAGATAGACGGCACCAGTTTATTTTTCGTCGTAATTTTAGTTCGTTCATTTTCGCTGTTATTCACAGTGGGTGAACTAACACAAGTTATGATTCATAGTGTGGCTGTGACTACCTCCTTTTTCTCATAATGCATTGTGAGCATTGCCAGGCAACTGTGGTCATAATGTGAGATAGAAATATTTATCTATTTTTTCTTTTGCTCCTTTTTCCAGAATGAAAAAAATCTTGTTTGTTTCTGTTTTGTTTCATTAAGCATTGTGGGCACTGCCAGCAGTTGCGGCCATAATGTAGAATGAATGAAATTTCTCTTCCTGAATTTTCTATTATTAGTATTTTTTAATATCTAGTCGTGTCGTAGTTTGCTGGCCAAATGAACTGTTCTGTTCGGGCCAAAAAAAAAAATAATAAATAAATAAAAAAAAAAAAAAAGTTATGATTCATAACTTGTGTTAGTTCACCCAATGTGAATAACAGCGAAAATGGGCGAACTAAAGTTACGAATAGGACGTGAAAAGAAGCGAAGTAACGTAACGATCATACCAGGAAATAGAGCGAAAAGTGAAATACCGGAAAGAGAATATTTTGAAAATAACGAACTTACTCCAAATTATTATAATTAAGCGTGAGTAGCCCATGACATGACGAGCAAACCCTACACCGGAAATGATACTTTGTAAAGGAATAAAAAAATAAATAAATAAAGTGTAAAAACTTGAAAAACGGAAGAACCCGAAGTTTGATGTAAAATTTAATGGCATCTTCTTCCGTATATGCCATATCAAATCGAAATAGACGGGCTTACAGGCCGCGTCTCACAATTCAGTTTCCATGACCCAAACCAAGTGCAAAGTGGCAACTAGAACAGGCGGAAATTCAAGTGAGAGAATATGAAATACCGGAAAGAGAATATTTTAGTAAAATCGAGTAACGTAAAGATGAGATATTTAATATAAAAAATTATACATACCTTAATATGGTGCAACGGCTGGTACTGGAATGTAAATTCAAATAAGAGAATATAAAGGCAGTCAGACGAGAGTAGTAGAAAGTGGCAGCCAGTAAATAGAAATATAATTAAACAGAAAATAAACAAGCCACCAAGCCAACAGTCAGACAGTAGAAAGTGGCAACCAGTAAATAAAGGTAAATAAAAATAAATTAAAAAGAAAATAATCAAGCCACCAAACCTGTAAATCAAAATATAACTAAAAAGAAAATAATCAAGCCACCAAACCAAACTAATAACAAGAAGAGTAAATTTGAAATATTTTAAAAACAGTAAATTATTGAGATGAACTAAATGTAGCGCTATGAACTGTAAAGACGGAAAACGAACTGGTTTACCCAAACTTTACTCGACGGACCGGCCGACTCGACTGATTTCGGCGAATCAGAATTACATTGGGCTATTGGAGAATTTTCAATTTTAAAAGACAGCGCTAAATGGTCTTTCGAAAGAGATTTGTAATTATTTCGATGCAATATCTTGTTAATGATTACAACTCGTGCATTTTCGATTTCTGCATTCGGTCGCTCGCGAAATGTAACACGCACAGCCGGTTATTTAAATTTTACGATAGCAAAACGCTCATTCGGAGTTTGTTTAATAAATTCCGGACATCTTGAAAGCGGATGAGATTTTTTACAAATTACACACGCGACTACTGATGACACAACAAATGTAGCTTTATTTTTTGAATAGCCTTTTCTTTTGAAACAGTTTTCTCACTTTTTTTAAAGACTTCATTATAAGGAGAGCGTTGACTTACGACTGCTTCAACTCGTATTTCGAGAAACTTCTTCACTTCCTCACACGAAGCGTACTTTGCGTTAATGACTTGACCTGATGCATTAGGAACAATATCCAGCACATTGCCTTCATTCGCTACATTTAATCCGAGAAGAAGGGCTGCCTGTACACAGTATAATAATTCTTGGATATCCGCGTCGCGTCTCTAACTCGACGCAGATGATATAGATCTAGAAAATAGGCTTCGATTATCGCCCGTTTATTTTCATAGCGATGTAACATAGTGCAGACCGTACGTCGGCAAAAGACCGATCGTTTATCTCGAAATCTCAGACAATAAGAGCGGCTTTATCTTTTAAAGCTTGCTTTAGGAGGTAGAGTTTTTTTACGTTCGGTATGTCCGGGATTATCAACGGCGAGATTCGAAAATAAATGTTTCCAATTCAAAAAGTCTATAGGATTACTGTTATATTTTAGTACATCGATTTTAGGAAGCCTCGGCTGTGCGGAAGAATTGTTAGATACCATCGATGCGGAATTTAATATCGAGAATTACTCTTGATTCGAGAGTTTTACACGAAAACCAGCGATAGCTGCTTCTATCGAATTTAAAACACAAATAGTATCTTCTCACCTTCTTTAAAATGTGCATTTTCAAGTTCTTCTTCTTTTTCCGGATTATTCGATAACTCGATAATCTAGCTAGATAATTCTTCAAATTTGGTATGATAAATTTTAAACGATTTAAATTCGATCTCATCTTTTGTTAAAACTGCATCGTTTACGATCTCTTTTTAAATATATCTACAATACGAACTCGAATCGATCGACCTCTTTAACGTCTTTTGGCATAACGACCATTCTCTTTTCAATTTATCCAGTTAACGAAAAAAATTACACTGACTAACTTTTAATAACGTGCGAATAACCGGCGAATGTGAAAAACGTTTTAGTTTGCCTTAATTTTAACGAATTTTCTAATTAACTGTATGTAAATCGGAACGGACTTACTTGATTCGACGATAAACGCGATCTTTGTTCGACTGTATCCGGTTCGGATTGGACTAAAATGTTACGATTAAAGATGTTATAACTTTCCGGATGACCGAAATAGTTCGAATAATGGTTATAGCCAGTCGAAATAAGAAATTGAACCGATTTAAATAGCGAATGCGATATATTACGGTAAATAGAACAAACGCGAATAAAACGGAAGCCCTGAAAAGGGCTATTTCTAGAGTTCACGCGAAAAGATTGACTAACTGGGAATGATATGAGGGGAAAGAGAAATAATAAAACAAAGGAAATGAAGAAAAACATGATAGCGAATTATCGACAAACGAAAAAGAAGATGAGTCGTAATGGAACGATGAAAACCGAAGGAACGAATGACTGTATTTGATAATAACACGGTGAAGGTTACAAAACTACTAGCCAGTTATTTCAAAATAAACGAAGCGAAGCTTGTTAAACACTAACATTTCTTTAATTACATTAAACTACGCGGCGATAAATTAAAAAATGAATAAACTAAAATAAAAATACGAAAATTAATAAATATTAATTTTATATTTATTAACACCTACTTTAACCCTTATCAGAGCTGTTCGTCTTGGCTAATTTTGGTCTCATATAATGTCCTATAATAATCTCGCTTATTTTGATCTCAACCAAAATATTTTCTTTTTTTAACTCTTGTAAGTGTATTCCGCAAGTTATTATTAAAATGGAATTTTATAGCACTATCAGTTTCTTATTTCACTGATGATTCGGGAGGGTGGTGTAGAGGAGCTCTTAATTTTTCTGAATATTCTCACTTTTTTTTTTTTTTTTTCTGTTTTGTCTTGCCCATTTTTGCGATTTTATCATTCTTCGCATATAGACTCACTTTCATGACTTTTCCAATCACTCTATTTTCGCTAATTTTCTGTGGGTTCCTTGTATTGAAGATAATGAAATAGCTCGCGACCTCTATGTAAAAAATTACATTCCAGATTTCGGCCGGATATTTATCCTTGCTGCTTTACGAAGAATAATTGCTTCTTCTGTTTTCCTTTCAATCAAATTTTCTCTCCAGTCGTTGGTTCTTAGAGTTTCCTTTGCTCCGTTGTTCTGCTGTCGTCTCATTCGTCTACGCTTTAATCATGCTCTATTGCCTTCTTCCCGATACGGTTTTTCTTCAGTTTTCTCTCCCTATTGTCCCCTTCACACTAACCATTAACCATCTGCGATCTTAATTTTGTTTTCTGTTGAACGTTTTATGCTTTATTTACATTGGTTAAAGCCTCCCGGCTCCTTATTGTGTTTCCTACATCCTGTTCTTTCTGTTCTCTCAGCGCTGGTAAATTATCGAAATATGTAAGCCTTTTTTTCAGTCCAATAAATTCCCAGAAGTTTTCTCTAGTCCATCATGCATATTCATTTTTTTAAGATTTGGCAGGCAATCTATCTCGATCAAAAACTATAAAATATGGGATTTGTTATTTTTTTTTTTTTTATTTTTTTGGCCTACGATAAACATCGAAATCCAATAGAACTCTATTTAGTATGGAACTAAAATCGAAAAAACCGTTTTTGACTCGCAACAGTATTTAGAGCTTTTTTTTTTTTTTCTACCCTGGGCGCGCCAGCGGCCTTGACCCAACAACATGAAAAATTAACAGTTATAACTAAATAACCAGGCGGTCAGAAATGGAGAGGACAAAGGACAGTAGCAATCGGATAACTGAAGGCAATGGGAAGGAAAGAATATAGGTAGCGTTAAAGGGAGTAGGAAGACCCAAAACTAAAAGTTGGGTGTAAAGAATAGAGCGTTCGTTAGAGAGTGCTGGACATTCGAATAGGATGTGATTTGAATCACAAATACAAGAAGGCTCAGAAGCGTGAAGAGAGCAGAAAGGAGAAAGAGTTAAAGAAAAACGAAAGCGGGAAGAGGGGAGAAGAGAATGATTGATTCTAAGCCTAATTAAGGAAACAACAGTGGAACGACGACAGGTAGGAATAGATTGAAACCAAGGCAGGAAACTAGGAACCGGTTGGATAAGACGGTACTGAGAAAAGCGATTTGAGAATATAGATGGATACATGTCAGACCAAAGTATTTAGAGCTTAATCCTAGCGTACTTGGATCAAAAAACATAAATAAAGACCTCTACTGACTTTTTTATAGACGCACTGATTGCATTGGGACCAGACAACAAAAGTTAAAATAGATAATACAATAAACAGTTTTTATTAAAAAGAGCGTCGTCCGACACGGTTGCGTACTGTAGCTGGCGTTGTTCAGCTGCGACACAGAAAACATTTTCAAAGAAGCTTCGGAGAAAAACTTCCGACGTTATCCATGTATGTTAATGATCTGCGTTACATGAATGGTACAGACATACTTACGAGCAGTCCGACTTAATTACAAAGTAATGTTGGACACAATGCATACAGCAAAGAATCGAACTGGCAGTGAACATTATGAAAATCAAGGTTCTCGCAAAGGAATCGAAAAGTCTAAAATCGGAGAACAGGTCAACTCGCTCGGGCATTTAAAAGCAGACAGTTGATAATGATCGGGCTAGCATTAAAGAGGAAATCCGAGCCGGTTTTCCGAATACGAATAGTTTATTTACCGCAATCGTATCTAGGCATGAAAACTCGACCAAGAATATTGTCGTGTTATGTATTCTTGGTGTTGCTGTGCGAAATTATCGATACTCCAGCATGAAAAGTAAAAACGGAACAACATTCGAAATAGGGAAAATTTTGAGAATACCTTAAGAAAGTTACGAATGATGTAGTCCGAAAAATAAAGAAACATACCGAGCTCTCGTCAACTGTGAAGGAAAAAAAATTCATATGTGGAACGGTCGTGCGTGCGGTTGTAAGTACAAGCGTTCAGATTGATCACACAAGAGACGATAGTAGTTGCGAAAAGCGAAACTTGTGGTTGAAATGGACTTGCAGCATGGGATATACATAGAATGAGTATCTTTTGTAGACTCGTATCAGGGTTCAAATATCTTCTTCAATAGTAATGGAGAAGCGTATGTGTTCCTCTACAGAAGTTATTCAATTCGGTGAAGAATTCTGTAATTGATTTTTGAAACGTATTGTCACCGCAACCGTAATCGCCCGTTCTCTGTTTTTACGAGAACAATATTTTTAATTTTTCCTCTGTTAAATGTTGACAAAAATGACTGCTGGACTGTATTGATCATTTATCTGCTGGAAAAAGAGTTAAAACGAAAAGTATCAAAATATCGGGAAAAAGAAAAAAAAAAACGTTAGCGCTTGCGCATTGTGCTGAGCCGTTTTTTATCGAAAACGATTTTCACCATTTTCGGCACCGAGACAAAGATGTGTTACGTCAAAACTGAATGACAAATCATACTTTTTTTTTTCTTCCATCGCAGACAGTTTTGGATGGGGGTTAGGTAGCCGCACATTTAGAAAAAAAAAGAAGGAGAAAACGAAATAACAAAAGCAATTGCGATGGTAAAATTGAAGAAATTTTTGTAGTTCAAATTTAAATAGCCGAGAGAAAAGAGGGAAATGCGAAAATGAGTAAAAAGAAAGAGAGGAGGGAAATGAAAAAAGGTGTGATTTTTCAATTTTCGGATTTTTCTATCTAGTTTTTCACGGTTTATAAATTTTTCGCGAGTCTATTTGTTTTTTGCGAGAAAACCAGGATGGGGGGGGGGCTACGTACGAAAAGAAAACCGAAGATTGATCGTAGCGCATTTAGTACGAAGTTCGATTATCTTCGACAGAGACAGATATAGCGTGTTTCGCAATCTCGATCAGTTTTTCACATTCAGTAGAAAATTAATTAGCGTGTACGACGTCCTCATCAGCGATGCATAGAATATGTAAGACAAGTAGACATTCGGCGATGCAGATATGCGTAGGTCTTGAGTGGTCAGCGTTATTATTTGAAGAATGAATTTTTGAACGGCGGCCGACCTGTCGTACCAGCTGATCTTTTCGTACAAAGCCGTTCGGAACTTATCGTTTACGGCTATGTAGTTTTCCCCGGTTTGCGAAATAACCCAAAGCACTATACCCTCGATCACGATTCCGATGATCCAGCTGACCAGTTTGGCCGGGATTTCGTTCTCAACGGCCAGACAGATTAACGAAACGAAAAACAAAAAGTTTCCGGTGACCATCATCATGACGGCCGATTTGAAAGCTACTATCGAGTCAGTCGCGTACTTGTGCAAAGCTCGGTGATGGGACAGAAAGTTCAACATCAGACGGTAAAAGATCGCGTCCTCTTCAGCTCGACGACGATATTCGGATTGTTCCGCGTCGTCAGCGATGAGGAACTTGTCGTCGGTTGACCTGTTGTCGTTGTCGGTGAATTGAGCGCCGACGCGCTCGCTGACCGAACGATCAGTTCGTTCGATCAACGAAATCAAAGTATTCGTTTCCAGCTTGCACGTTTCGTTCATGTAGCAGTACAGCAGCAATACCGAGAACCCGCTAAAACACATTGACAGCATTATCGTCAGGTGTACGCTATAGGTCAGCAGAAAGCGGGACAGCTTGTTCACTTTATACGGTTTCCATAGTTCCAGTATGAACAGTTGCTCGTAACTGATCAGTCCGAATTTTTCCACGAAAAGCGACAGAAACATCGGCAGTGAAAGCGACATGGCCACTCCGGTGTAAAGTACGAAGGTGATTTTGATGAAATTCTCCAGCAATTCCTCTTGCCGAACGCGATTTTCCCGGTACAGCGTCTTAAATTCCGGTTCGTCGTCCGGATAGTCGAAGATGTCGAGCGCGGTATCGATTAGCGGCATGATTTTGTTCTTTTTACGACTGCTTATGAAGCAGTGTACGTTGGCGACGAAGCAGGCAAACTGGAAAAAACATTCCAAAACGGTTTCTTTTGTGTGCACGTTCGATGATAAGAATAGAACTATCGATACGAAAAAGTAAACGTTATAACTGAGCGCGTAGCAAAAGCGTAGCACTTGTTCCAGTTTCGGACCGCAAAGGCAGTTCGATAGAATGAACCTCATTAGCGACTTAAAACGCGCCTCGCGATTATTTAACGGATTATTCATTTTTCACCTGTTGCCGCTTACGTTGTCTAGCAAATTCGTTTTAAAAATTCCCGGGAAAGAGTGCAATTTAAGATGGAATTTCCACGCCGGTTTTCGCGAGGCTTCGTATATTCTCGAAAAATCAAAACGTATTTCTCCGTCAGTTCCGTTACACGAAAATCGCTCTGCATTACTGGCCCTCTTGAAAAATTAAATTCTCTAAATTTTTAATATCGACAGAGCTTGCTTAAAAATTTAACATCGAAAATTATGCAGCCCTTTTTTAATCTTTTTTTCGTGTTCGTTCGTTTTAATCGTAAAGCACGAAATGTCGTAATTCTCAATTCGTATTACGAAATTCGATAAAAGTTGTTTGTTTTCCACCGCATACATGTATACATTTTTTTTGCATTTCTTTTGCGTCATTTTTTTATGCATATCTTTTTTTTATTTCTTTCGTTTTCGTTTTCGTTTTTCGTTTTTCGTTTTTTTTTATTTTTGTTCCTCAATAGGAACGTACGAATAAAACAACAAACCAGAACTGTACGAAAGATAACTTCATAAATATCTAAAAATATTAGAGAACAACTTATCATACTTTTCTTCTTTTTTTTTTTTGCGTGTTCGCCCCTTTAAAATTCGTTCGTACAATTCGCCTCCCTTTTTTCTTTGTTTCATCTCTTTCCGTTCTCCCATTTCTGTTTTACATTTTCATTTGTTCGAGTCTTTCCGCTACATCGCGCAGTTTTACTTTTTGCAATATGGAGTAGGAAGACCAAGTATCAATAGAATGGAATAGAAAGCAAAACACTCAGCAGAAAGAGATGAACAACACTTAATAAACACATGATCAGCTTTGCAAACACGCTCTTCGTTTAAGCAGAGAGGATAATACGGAGAGGCAACCGATGAAAAACGAAAACGGGAGGAAGATAGTAAAGTATGGCTTAAGAGCGCAGACGATTAACGGGGAGACAACAACAGAACGACGAAGTGAAGGAAACTAAAAGAACTCCATAGGTTAACAGGAAGACTAGATAGCTCTTTCTATATGCGCTAATCAATCTCACCGTTGAACCAATGGAGCAGAAAATGTGCGAGAAGACAGATAATTCGAATGCAGCCCAGTTCAAAGACTGAGCGAGTCATCTTGAAACGATTACATTCGAAAGAGAAAGATACTTAATAAATGTACTGAAGCGTGATAATGGTTATGAACATTTCAGCGACAGTACAATTAACAAAAGTAAAAATATTAGCAGAAAAATTAGATAAGGAAGTAAAAGAATTTAAGGTAAAAGGAGAGAGACAGAAAAGAACAGAGAGAAGAAAATTCAGCCCCGAATTTTCTTACTTTCCTTCTTATTTTTTTAATCATAGAAAGAGGAATTCATTTATCTGTATGTTACTAGAAGAAGAAGCAATGTTATTAGAAGAGAGTATTTTCACGATGGCCGTAGAAATATTTTCAATTAGAGGAGAAGAAACTGGAGAAGAGGAGTTAGGAGTGACCAAAGAGGTAGAATTACCATTAGCAGGATTTGGGAGAATACTATTAATTGGAGTTAGACAGAGGAAGAGTAGATTTGTTGAAAGCCCATCCATTAGAGGGAAATGGGATACGGTTAGATGGAAGAGGAGGAAACTGCGGAGAGGCTTTTAAGGCGCTTGTGAGCTATCGATTTTATAGAAGCTAGGAGATTTAGGACGCGGGAAAGAATTAAAGGGAAGGGAGAGAGGGGATGAAGGAGACTTAGAAGAATTATTAGAAGAAGAGCTGGACATAGAGGCTCGATCGGCATATGAAAAAGCACGAGATGCTAAAAATTGTTATTTTTAAAACGAAAGGCCTCCTGGAATGAAATATTCTCAAAAATGCGTTTTATATCCTTTTGCCTGATCCATGATCCATAGAGTGTAAGTCTTTGCGATTACGGCAGACGGGCAGTTCCTGTAGGTTGCTGCATTCGGAGACTGGGTGCTCAGAAGCGCAGTGCGAACCGGTGTTAGAAGAACTACGACAGTGCTTCGCGTTATGTCCGAAAAGAAAATATTTGTAATACTGCGTAAGCGATAGGACACTAGTTAAAACAATCGCATCTTGAAAATCGAAACGAATTTTGGGAGAGTGGGAGACAATGCAATCTGGAACTTTAACGCTATCCGAAGAACGACATATACGGCAAATAGAAGCAATAGGGATTAGCGATTCGATTCCTTCGAAGATTTCATCTTTGGAAAAGGACGGGTGCACGTCGGAGATGACGCCCGTTCTGAATAAGACGCTATTGGGAATATACACTTTAATATTATGTTGCGCGAAAAAATTAGGATAGGCAAGAAGGACGTTAGCGGAAGTACCAGAGGGAAATTTGATTGCGATACGATCCCTTTTTACAACAGAGAAATTTAATTTATACTATAAAAAATTTGTATAAATGTTATTATACCTGTGGATTTATATATACTCGTAACTAATATTTAATACTGTTTTCTAGTAAAAGCATTAATGTTACGTTTTTATTCTGTTTTAAATGTAACTGTCATCGATCTTTTATCTTTTTGATTTATTTATTTTTTTTTATTTTTCAATGTAAATAAAAATAGTTTAATGAGAAATATATATATATATATTTAAACTTGCCCACGGACAAACAATTCGGATCGGATTCCTAATAAAAATCGAAAAGAATTAAAGTCTAATAAAAAATACTGTCGTTCTATTTTTTTTCTAGTAATTTACTAATCAAATTCTAAACTATCATTTTAGCCACAATTTTGTAATTTTTTTTTTTTCAAATTTAAATTAAACTGTAACAGTTATGTATTTTTAAAATATTTTTAAATTTATAAAGAGGCCGCTGTTTGGTTTTCCTTATGAAACAAGGTATTTTTCAAATTTACTATCTACCGTATAAAATATCGCGTAATTTAATCCTCTCTCTCCTTTCACTCGGGGGAGGGTCATACGTTCCACAACAGCATTCGAGTGATGCATTCGATGTTCTGTTCTTATCCTACGCTGCAAATCGTCTAGCTCAGTCATTTGACCTCTCCAAAAGAATATGTGACTGTTGGTACTACAAACGTATTTACTGTTTTAACTATATACTTGGCTTGTACTCTAGTCGCAAGTATCATTTTTAATCGCTTTTGAAAAACATCTATTAATTTCTGTTTCATCCTTTTACGTTGTATACCGTGTTTTTCGACCATTCCTAGGTACTTATAGTATGCATCCGGTTCAATATGCTCCAGCTGTATGTTATCCAGTAGTATTGTTGGCGGTGTGATTTCCACTTTTCCTTTAACTGTTTTTATTATGACACATTTTTCTAATCCGAATTCTATATTAACATCTTTTGGCATCGATCTGACAATATCTAACAACGTCCTCAATTGCGTACTATTCTTAGCATATAGTTTTAGCGCATCCATATAAAAGAGATGATTTAATAACATCTTCTTAACGTGTACTTCGTAGCCGTATTGCGTTTCTTTTAAAGTTGAGGATATAAGGTTCACAATAAACCAAAATAGGCTAAGTGCATCTCCTTGAAATATTCCACAATGTATTGGTATTGTATTCGTTGTTATATATTTGTCTCCCTGAGCAATCTGTAGCCGTGTATTCCACTGTTTCATACATCTTTAAAGTATATCGATGACTACTGGCGATACTTTATATACTTCCAGCACTTCTTCCAGCCAGTTGTGTGAGATTAGATCATCTGCTTTCCTGTAATCGATATAGGCAACGCTTAAATTTCTGTGATCTTTACGATTTCTTACACCCCATGGCTCCCTTCCGCACACCTTTCTGTTTCTAGTGTATTAGTTGATTGTTTCCTAGGTGGCTGCATATTCTGTTAGTTATTACTGTCGTAAATATTTTATAAATCGTTGGCAGACAGGTGATTAGTTTATATTTTGCCAGCTCGTCTGCATATTGATCATCCTTCAGTTTCAGGTATGTTATTCCACTTGTGAAGAATTGCGGAATAACCTTCTTCTTATATACTACGTTATTGAATACCTCGGCCATCTTACTATATATTGTAGTAAATTTTTTATACCAGAAATTATGTATCCTGTCCAATCCTGGAGATTTCCATTATTAGTTTTTTGTATTACATACTGTAGTTTTCTAACTGTTCTGTCATCCCATCGCATATTATTTATGATTTCGCACCTGGAACGTTCTGCTCTTAGCCAACTACAGTTCTCGTTATGCCTTTTCTCTTGACTCCTCAGTGACTTCCAATATCACTCAACTTTATCCCTATCAGGTAATCTTTGCTTATTCGGGCTGCTTTGTTTTTTTACTAAGATTTCGGTAGAACATTTTTTCGTTGTCCGCGAATTGCTTGTTTTGTTTTTTTCGTTCATACGACACTGTGTACCAGTCTTCCTGCTTGCAACTTTTGAATTTTTATCTCTAAGATTTCAACTATTATTTCGTTGTATTTTTGAATGTGTTCCACTTTCGGCATCCCACCTTTATTCATTTCTTTATATATTTTTTTTGTTTCACTTAAAACTTTCTTGCTTCTGTTAGCTTTACATGCATATTGTGTTAATATATTGACCTCTCTTCTTAGTCGGTTTACTATATTCTGTAACCTTATTTTACAGGCTGGGTCACCATATTATTATTATTATTATTATTATTATTATTATTATTACTTTTATCGATATTAAAATTTTCAATAGCTTTAGGGGCGCGTTGTTGTTAATGTTATTTGAATTAACGGAATTAAGCAAATTCAGTTGTGAAAGCCGCAGATCCTTGCTTGGCAAAATCGTGGACGGTGAGAGAGGGCCCGAAGGTTTGCGTTTTTCGACAGCGTGAACTCCATTAGGTTTAGCGACACATTAAATTTAGTGGTTTTTGAATCTTTAGAGGAAGGCGCCGGGCGGCCCCCACTAGACGAGCTCATCGATAAACTAACTTAAAAAAGAAAAAGAAAAAGTGGAGGAAAAAAGCAAACAACGAGATGAATTTCAATTAGTATTTAGTGATAGAATTACGATTGTCTAAAGTAGCGAAAGACAACTAAAAATGTTAAAATGAGAAGGCGAAAAATGAAAGCAGAATAGATAAATCGGAACAATCTCCTCACCGGTTTTATCAGTTGCGACTATATCAAACAATACCGAAGACGACGTTATCGGAACACAATTTTTATCTGATAAACAACGCGAACAAACAACCACTTATCACATTAACAACCGGTAAAATCTTTCACTGTCCCATTTCTAACCCTTATCTGGACCCTTCAAATTGCTTTTGCTCTATTTTTTATCGCAGAATCTATAATTGTTTTCTTCACGCTAATTCTTTACTAGCAACGGTAGCAACGAACTCCAATCTTCTTCCGACAATTGTAAAAAAGCGTTCTGCGTTACTTTTCTTTTTCCTAAAAATGTCACGATCATTCGAAATCTTACGCACTCAGCCTACGTTCATCTATTACTTCGTTTCAAAATGACTTCGATTATACTTTGAACAAGTTCAATTATACACCATCGATTAGCACCGTCGTCAATTTAATAAATCTTTCGCGGGTTTTTTCTCTAATAAACAACCGATGATTTATTTGAAATATCCGACGTTTCTTGTAGCAGTAAAGTAACATAGCTCGTATTTCTATTTCTTGTTTAATGAATATTAGAGATGTGAAATATTCTAGATGTCTCTAGACGGTTTTCGATACAGAATCCCGTGTGTGGAAATAAGAATTCGAAAGCGTCCGCGTAATTTCTGCGCTTACCAGAATCAATTTATTCATAATTACCGCGGAAATTTCACGAATGCCGAGGAAACGAATTGAATCAGTGAATCGTTTTAGCATATTTCCTACCATCACGCTTTTTCACATTGAGTATAAGTTTGTACATGGCGTACCAAAAATTGACAATTGTAGGAGCGAAAATACGCGATTTCGATTAAATTATTCCTATTATAAACAGGATCGTTCCAAATAATCACATTATCATTCATAATGAATAACCATCGAAAACTACGAAAAGTACAAACGGCTACTCTTTGATCGGTACCTATCCTTTCAGAAACGATACAGGAATGGTCAAGTGTCACGTGTGTGGTTTGTTCTTCTTTATGGTGTAGAGTCATGGACTCTGAAAGCAGAAGCAATAAACCGGTTAGAGGCGTTCGAAATGTGGACCATTCGTAGGATATTGAAGATATCGTGAACACAAAAAATGAAAAATTCAACGATTCTTGAAATGTCTGGTGTTGAAAGACAGCTTCTAAAGTTTGCGTGGAATAAAGTATTCCTTTTACTGCGTTTAATATTTTACAGGGCAAAATAGAAGATTGGTGCAGAATCGGTCGTAAACCAATGTCATGGCGCGTGCTAAAATATCTGTAACTGAACTAGGGGCACCCAATTTCGAGGAGCTATGATGTCGAGCGACAGAGACACGTTCGTTTAGCGTTGTTGTTTGAAATTCACGTTGTGATAATCGCCATCGCTCAAAGAGTATGGCAGTGCGAGAAGATAATCCTCATAACTGGTTAATCACAAAACTTTTTTGTATTGCGTTCCATTAAAATGTCTAGTAAAAATGTCGGTTTTCTTTCATTTATTTCTGAAAAAAAGTAATTCCTATTTTGGTTTGCAAAGATTTTCATTTTTTCGCTAAAATCCTTTCGGAAAAAGGTTTTCTTTTCACGAACATTCACTTATTTTATTGTTTACGTTATGAGGAAACATATACAACGTTGGAAACACATAATGGGAGGAACTGTACTGGTAGAACCGGTAGAAAAAGAATTGGTGGTAATAGACTGCGCGAGTAGGAAAATATTTTTCTTCTTCTTACGTTGTCCCCATTAGACGTTTGGCAATCGGTTCAAGCTAGTTCCACTTATTTTTTAGTGAGCGTTTGCACCGTCTTTGCATATCTCCTATCCATGATGTTTAGGTCTGCTCCGTTTTCCGTTGACTTATCCTTTTCTATTTACACGCTGGTATACTTTAGTTCGCGATTTTGCATCATTATTGACAGTTCTTTTTCCTTCGAACTATTTTAACTGACACGGTCTAATGCGAACATTTCGAATGCCTTTAGGCTATTTTCGTCTATCTGCAGTGTCCAGCCTTCAACTCGGTACAGAAGCTCCGAGAAAATTTAATGGCAGACGTTTGCGTAATGTTAAACGTTAGCGGTCGTCCCGGCCATTTTAGTTTTAGTTTTTACTTTCACGCTTTGCTCGACTTCTCCGTGAATCCACGTGCTTAAGTATGGGAATTTATCCACCCTTTCTACTTCCTCCGTAAAACTGATAAAGATCTTGTCTGCTATTATGGACATGCATCTTTTTTTTTGTTGCTATATTAATTTCTAAGCGATATTACAAGTTGACATTAATGTTACGGGGTATCTATCAATTTCAACCGTTATCTATTTGAATAGAAACGCATCCCTGTTTGGCGCCTTTTTTTATCGAGTTGTCTTCGACTATTATCACAGCGAATGAGTTAGCTGTCTGATTCCAATGTAAATTTTGAATTATTGTAGCTTCGCCTAGTCCAATTTCTTTTTCGTGATCAATGCGGTCAAACGCTTTTCTGTAATCGATAAGCAGAAACAGAGTCTGTGATCGATATCTCGACACTTTTAGGCTGCTGGTGTACTTAAAATGGAAAGTGTCTCAAGAGTGCCATAACCAAATTTAAAACCGAATTAAATTTTTAGGTGGGCTGATGGCGATGTTTTGTAGTACTGTCGCAATTATGTTACGCGTCTTAATCGCTCTCTATTGAGAGTGAATTATTTTTTAAACTGCCCAAAAGGAATCTGATCTATCGGTGTTAGTATTATGGAGATTTCCGCTGATGCGCTTTAAATTAAAATGGCATAATTAGCGGCAATGTGATTGTCCTCCCCCCCCCCCCCCAACAGATTCCTTTATAATTTAAGGCAAAAAAGATGATTTTCTTATAATTTTCTCAGGTAGGCGCTTTCAACGAATACACGCCCTCTCATTTTTGTTGCCTAATATGTAATCAGTACCATTTTTCGTTGTTCAGTTTGAATAACAGCGCGTCTATCTTTTTCTAGCCGGTTCATTGAAAAAATTGGAGCCTGTTCGTATTCTCTCTCCACAAGAAAAAAACTTCATTATGCATGTGCCTCTTTCGGATTCATTATTTTATACAAATCCTTCTTAAACTCGAATTTATGAAATATCCCCCTCTTATTTTGTGGATTCGAGCGAGAGAAGAATTTGTACAAAGTATATGAATCCGCAAGATATGTATGTATGTTTTTTTTGAGAATGGAAAAAATGTGTAGCCTCTAATTAGTCGAAGTTCACAATTTTCCATTTCTTTTTGCAATAAAATTTGGCGTTTTTTTTTCCTTTTCTTATTCTTTTCTCTTTTGAAACGCACATTTTCTCATTCTTGGCTGTACATGATGAGAAAGAAGTGTTGACTGCTTCGCAGTTCTTCGCTCCACGTTTCAAGCGGACGCAGACGTCTTGAATGTTCAGTGAATGATATTTTAACGGCGCTAACTTACTTAAATGATTGATTAGAGATAAAGTTTATGCGTGACGTAAGTTAAGAATTTATTGCATCACTTTACTCTACTGGATAAGAAAATGTATCACTGTATTTGTTGTTCTTACACATTGTTAACCTTTTTTTAGTTATGATAAAAATAAACTTTAACACTTTTATAACAATTGTATAATTTTTAAAACCCCGACGCGTTTCGAAGCAAACACTTCATGTTCACGGGAGTAATTATAATATAAATAAAAGTGTTTGCTTCGAAACGGGTCGGGGTTTTAAAAATTATACAATTGTTATAAAAGTGTTAAAGTTTATTTTTATCATAATTAAGAAAATGTACTGATTTATTGTATCATCCATAGCGTTTCATTTTTTTTGAAGTGAAAACTTCTTTAGGCGCGTTTAGCGATTTTTGGCAGGGGAAAAACTTCTTATGGGATCGCGTCGCACGCGTCATCGTCACGGACATGCTAATGTCAACAGTATCGACTAGTGCGAGAAGTAAAACCGCTAACGCTTCTCCTCTACCCGCCACTCGTCAGTGACAGGGGAATGACTCTACTCTACCTCTTCCTACTCCTACGACTGTGTAATCAGTAATAAACTACAGAAAGAGAGATAAAAAAAGTTTAATTACATTAGGACCACTACTAATATGGGGAATAATAAAAGTTTATGATACGAGTAAATATTATTGTGAATATTATTTAATAATGAAGTATATTGTAAAAATTACACTAATTCCATAAAATAATAAATACTGTTGACATTGTCGTCTCTGTTTTTCTCGATATTGTTGTTTGTTATTATTAAAGCGGTTGCGCAGCAGTAAAAGGATTTATTATTTTAATTGTTGAAATTAATGATGATAATGATGCAAACAATGAAAATAATGTTGAAAATTAAGTTCATTTAAATTTAAATTTGTATAATTAATATCAACGTGTAATAATCATTATTTCAATTAAGTTGTATTTTTGTTTTATATTACGCTTGCACAGCCCATCATATATTTTGATTAATAAACGAACCATATAAAAATTTATATAATTGTTGCTCGGAGTGAGATGTGAATACCAGGCTGATGTTAATAGTTGCAAGTTACAAATTATGAAATTTTGATTTTTGATACTAAAATTAATCTGGAAATTCAAAAAAAAAAAAAAAAACACTGTTATTTCATAGTTTTAAGTTTCTACTTCTGTCGGCAGTCCCGATGACTGCACCATATTTTTTTTTTTGTGTAAATGAAAGCGTCATGAAAATTTTTGATCGACTTTTAGCCGAAAACGTATCCATTTCAAAAGAAAAACACAAGTGTTAAAGCGTTTTCATAGTTAATCGGAGTTTGTCTTCTTTCATTTTTATCCGTAAATTGTACTTGTTTAATATTTCGGACTGATCCTTTTTTATATTGCTAACTATAACTATCCGTCCTTTAACTAATACGTATTTTTATTATGTTCTTGCGATGTTTTTTTTTTTTTTAACAAAAAAAAAAAAGTAGACACTTCTCTCAAATTAAATAACAACCTTATTAACACACGGAAAATTGAATGGCGCCATTGAAGCCTAATTACCCGAGTACAGCAATGTGTATGTGCAATGGGGTGTAAATATTAGATATTAGTTACGCCGCGAGAACTGCAATTGGCGAATCGACAGCAATTCAATAATTGAATGTTTAATATCTTCTTTGAAAAGTTATTACAAGAGTGATTAGAGCATATCGAACAATAGGACGAATTAACGTCGAGAAAATTGAGTTCCAATCTAGAATGTCCCGTGCACAGACGGCAGACAGTCGTAACAAAAGAGCGTGTTAGATTGGAAGGCAATGAGGAAGGAATAAAATAAGACCAGGAGGTGTTTGATGAACAGACTGTTTTTTGTGAGACATTCTCTCCGCTATCATGTAATAGTTATAAATTGTTAAAATTTCATTCGCTTTTTTATCAACTGTAAACATATATCATGTTTTGTTTTTGATAGCGGAAAAAAAATGTTTACAGTTAATCAATATGTAATTTTAATAGACGCTATAACTTTTTGTATTGTCCGTTTAAAAAAATTCAAAAATTCAAAATAAAACTATTTAAAAATCAACACACTATATCCACATCCGAAAATCACGCGCGTGTAGTCATTTAGAAATGTCTGCAGTTTTCATTAAACTTTCATATTTCATACTGTGTCCAAACTTATCATGCATGGTCGGTAGAAGATGTTTTATTGGAGAAACTAGAAAAATAAATTCTAATTGTATAATTTGTTGCCTCAGTTGTGATCGAAGCGATTGATGTTTTTTTTTAAATTTACGTAGAATATGTTCGCTATTTTCGATGTATTTTAATTTAGATATATATTAAGACTATACATTGCTTTCACACTGTCAAAATCACTGCACGCTAGGAAACATTTTGCCGATAACTTCACGTTCATTATCACTTATCGTAGATGAAAGAAGAAATAAATAAAAATAGTAAGGCATAAATCGATTATTTATTTATGTAATTTTGTATTTACATATTTATACTTACAGCTAAGAATTTATATACAATAACATTATTAATCAATTATATTTTAATTAGATTCTTTTGTTGTTTTGTTTTTTTAAATTTATGAGGATAAAATTGAGTAACCGCAATTTAGAACTATTATTCGCCGTTTATATGTATATATACATATACACACATATATATATATATATATATATCAAATATATGCGTATATATATGAATGCATATGCATAAAATATGTATATATGTATAAAATTTGTTGAAGTGAAGCGGAGGTGACAACATTAATTATTCAACTATAAAGTAATTTGTTTCTTCCATTTTCTTTTTTTTTTTTTTAAATTCTTATCGTTTTTATATTATGTCAAATCTGTTTTCACTTTGATATAAATGTGCTAGTTTACTTGTTATACTTTATTCTAAGAGGTCACTTCATTGCAATAATTATTTGCACATTTGTTAATTGAATTTTATAATTTTTGACCCGCTTCTTCTCCATAAACCCGAAACAGTTTGATTTTTAACTTACGTAAGATTTTTGAATTAATAACTGTATGGTATATTGTGTAGAAGATACATTCAATTTATTGTGGTTTTCCTCTTATACTTCGATCTAACTTTCCACGTTGAGTAGTATGCGGAGATCTGTGTGACAGATTGATCGAACTTGAAAAAAAAAAAAAGTATTTAAAGATTATTTCACTTGCAGTTCAAAAAAGGCTGTAAATATAACAATCTAATTATATTTATAACTTTCAGGACTGTAAAGTTGCAAACAGTTACAAATACTCTGAGAAATAGAGTAATAACGGAATTAATAATTATAATGGTTTTTATTGACGAATTAGAGAAATTCCATTTAGATTAAAGTAAAAAGAAAGAAAAATCTAGTACGGAAAAGCTTTAAGCCAAATGATATTTAAAAAAAAAAAGCGTGTAACTCGAACATTTTTTTTGATTCATTGTTGTGGATCGGAGTTAAAATTTTTATTGTATTTTTTGTAGTTGTGCCGAATTTTTTTTTTTTTTATTTTTTAACAAGTAAATTTCGCGAAGTACTTATTTTACTTTTTTAAATTATTTTGCCCGCGGTAACAGATTTCTAATCTAATTTTCTTAAGAAATTAGTATGCTTTATGAGTAAGTAAGACCGTTTTCTTTTTCACATCGTGGCACTTTTTAAAAAAGTAATTACTTTTCACTGCTTCACTCGGAATTTAAATACTATATAAATAGAATTTGATCAATTACACGACATTAGAGAGCTGAAAGAAGAAACAAAATAGTTTTTTGTAAATTAAAATTGAAAGAGAATTTCGAAAGAGGTTTACCATTATATTTAAAAGTATTTAATATGCGGAAAATTATAAATACGGATTATTTTAAAACGAATTTAACGTTTGAATAAGTTGCGGTTTTAATCTATTTATTAATTTTGTCTATTTATTTGTTTATTTAAATTACTGTAGTATATAATATCACAGGAAGGTAACTTTGTACATTAATCAATCCTATAAATAAACGAATGCCAAAAATTTTGCATCGGTAAAATATTAATTATTTTTCTTTAATGTGTATTAGGCTGGGTACATAGTGATGTGACGAGGAGAACTGTGACGTAAATAAACCAAAAATTGGACCGATATTAAATATATCGTTGTTGGAAGGAAATAATTATGCCGGAGAACTGATGAAAAAAAATTCTCTCTTATGAAGGATATTTATAGAAGTAAAGCACAAAGTTTGAATTAATATCATTGGCCCGTGTTCGTGATGATGTGGTCATGATTTTGCTGTACTATATGTATATATATGACTTAATAACATTCATTTGATCGCAATTGTTGCTTTGTTTTTTGCTGGCATCACAGTTTTCTTATCACTTCGCTATGTGTTTAGCCTTACTTACAACATATGGCGGATGATGCTAACGAAGTATCTTGGATGTACACTGTAGTAAACATGGTTCAAAAGTATGATATACTCACGAAGGTTGCGGGTAGGTTTTTTTTACTACTGATAAGGGTTTTCCAAAACTTTTCTGTTAAATTTAGTTTTAAAATAGCGGTTTTGAAGAGCACGTTTTGTATAACAGTTTTAAAATTATTTTAAAATTCAATTTTATCAAGAAAAAGTTTTTGTTTTATACTCGTAGTTTTGCATTTTGAACTTGTCTAAACATAAGCTTTAAAGAAAAATAAACGTTTTTTTAATTCTAACAGTTTATTTCTCAATGAATTGACTAGTTAAAATAAATATTTACTTTATAAATCATTTGGTCTGCAAGGAAAAGATTCTTTAAATGTAATGTAATGGGGAAACGTAAATGCACAGTCGTATTAGAATAACAGGTAATGTGCGCACTGAGTAAATCAACAATCGAATGAGTTTAGTTGTAGTTATCATTTTTTTTAAATCCCCCCCTCTGGGCATTCCAGCAACGGATTTTCGCCCAGAAACGACACGAGGGGAAAGAATCAGATGTAGATTCGGTCAGCTATTGATAGAATAAAAGAGCTGAAATTCGGGACAACGGAGATCGACGGAAACGATAAGATATACGAAGCGCATTAAGGATTAGGGAGTTTAAGTGATAACAAACCGGAGTATAAAGAAGTACGTTCGTTCACGAGGGATGGACACTTAAAGAAGATGCGGTCAGGATCACAGGTGGCTTCGTCGTCAGTATGGAGAGGATAATTAAGGGAAAGTGCGAGATGAAAACGAAAACGTGATGAAGGAAGAAGAGTATGGTTGAGACGTAAACGGATAATAGAGACAAAACGAAGCGGCGAAGCGAAGGAAAATTGTAAAACCAAGACCGAGTTGAAAGATTAGGTCGGGTGGAAAAAAAATTAGCAGTTTTTTACCGTAATGTGAAAGGAGCGGCGTAGGGGGAACGGTTTTTCACATTTCTCAGAAACGCACTGAATAAAAGGTTGTCCTCTCTTTGTCCATGCCATGGAGGTTACTACCATCGCTAGGAAGTCGTTAATTATTATCTTAAAACTACACAGTTAACCCTAATAAGCTGTATTAGAAGTTAATCTTTTCTCTTGATTTAAATAAGGAATGCTGTAATTAAGCTTCCTCGTTGCCACCGCGACTGTTGGTCTGAGCTCTATCCTTCTTCCTTTTCCAATCCTGCTTCCTTTTACTTATCCATACAACCCATTCCTCTTCTTTTTCCGTGGTTTGTTAATTTCTCCAACATGAGGCGGTCAACTATTTCATCCATAATTAGACTCTTCGGTTTAATCATAGCTTGCTTTCTGCTTCGCTCTTCCGTTTCTCCATTACTCAGTCTCCTCTTTGTCCGTTTGATCCGTCAGAAGCAAATTTCGTTTGTGGTGCGAACCACATTTTGCTTGAATGTCCTTCCATTTCTTCAGAACGCGCGATACTGTATTCCGGTCTTTTGCGTCTTGGCCTCCCTACGCCCTACAGCGCTCACAGCATCCTTTCTTTTCCGTCTCCCTTGGTTATTCCTTTGTTAGCTTCATTCGTATGTTCCATTTCTAATATTTTTCCTTTGTGATCATTAATGCTGTCATACCGTTGGATTGAGTAACGTCCTTAGCTGACATGCTCAAAATTAAAAAAAAAAAAAAAGAAAAAAAAAACTTCCACGGTAGAATAAAAAGGGTAAAACAAATAAAATTTCTATAGTAAATGTGACGATATGATTTGTGTTAATAAAGTTGATATGACAACCTTGGAAACTGTTGACAAAATATGTAAAGCAGATATCTTATACATATGTGTATATAGATCCTGTCAAGCACAGGTTGTTGTAAGCTACAGTTATCTTCTCTAGTACGTAGTCACTTAGACAACAACCCTTTGAGTTCTGTACGTCCACGTCGTGTAGGATGGGGATTTTCCGTTCCGTAGGCTGAGCGCCAATTAGACAACTTAAATCGGAACTCTCGATCGCTGATAGGAAAATGGAGAGAGATTCACTTGCCGAAAGCATTCCTACCGATAAATAACAGCGGACCATCAGCAAATTGCTCGTGATAACGCACCTTAGTCGGCTTGGAATACACCAGTGTAGAGCGAGTAGGCGAGTAAACACTAAAAAAACAAAACTGATGAAAGATAAATAGGAAACTATCATTATATGCTTTTCGAAATATGATGATCATAACTGATGTTTGTATGCTTAGCAGATCGGCCAGCAGCCGGCGTTTCAATAACCGGAATTGAAAAGTGGGAAAACCGAAAAGCAACCTCATTGAAAACTAGGAATAAAACTAGGAACTTGGAACGTAAAAAACCTGCTAAAGGTAGGAAAACTGTAAGAGCTTAAAGCATAAATGAAGGAAAATAAAATAACAGAATAGAAATGGAAAGGAAAAGGGGACTTTTGGTTGAGATAAAGAAAAGAATAAAGCGGCGAATCTAGTACAAGAAACGGAGTGTTTTTTTTTTCGGAGTAGCAATATTGTATTGAATTTGGATAAAAAAGTACTGAAAAAAAGCTAGCTAACGGCGAAGGCTGAGCCATAAAAAAAACTAAAAAAACTGCTGAATGCGTACCACATAGACAATAGAGTACTGATAGAATAAACAGAAGCCGAAACCTGAAAATTTAATGGTTAACCAGGTGCATATGGCAACAACAGATTACGGTGACAAAGAAGTTGAAAAAGTATACAGCGGTATCGAAAAAATAAACAGATTAGCGAAGAGCGAAAGAGAATATTGTTATAAAAGAGGACTATGCTATTATCGGGGGGAAAGAAAGACAAAGAATCTCAGGAAAATTTGATTTAGAAGATAGGAATAAAAAAGGGAAATGATGATGGAATTCTAAAGGCATCAAAAATGTGTATCACAAACACCCTGTTTGCAGCGTATAAAACTCGGAGGTCGCCAGCAGGCAAAAAGAGACATTAAATGAATTACATAGTGATAAAGTAGAATTTTAAACAAAAAAATTAAAATTCACTTACGGATAATCGGGAGCAAAAGTACGGAGTGATCATGTGCTAGTAATAACAAAATACTGGATCGGTTAAAGAAGGTTGACACAAATACAAACAAAACAAATGGAATTAAATTAGAAAAATTTAAATAAAAATATTGAAAAGATACAGATAAGATAATGCGGGAAAATAAAAACGAGGATGAATAGCTAAAACTGAGAGGTAGTATAAAAACAGTCGCTGAAAATATAGTAGCGAAGAATAAAAATGTAAAAAGGAAGCCACGGATAACGGAAGAAATTTCGGATGTAATTAAAGAAAGAAATTAGATAAAAAGAAAACGTGGATATAGCGAAACGAAATTCAAATTACGAATAAATAAATTAGCAAGAATGTGCAAAATAATAAAATGATCACTGACGGATGCGACTTGCCAAAAAATAAAGATATCAGAGACAATGAAGTAGAAAGAGCATATGCGACTATAAAGAAAATTCATAGTGAAGCAAGTACAATGATTCAAAATAAAAAAGGCAAATTATTAACATAGCAGAACGAGATATGTGATCGTTGGAGACAATTTATAGAAGAATTATATGACGAAAACGATAAGAGAGTAAACGAAGTAGGAATAAAACTAGAACAAAAAAAAAACGAAAGGAGGCTAGAGAAAAAATCGGGCCAGAAAAATACTATTAGAGCGAATTTGAATACGCATCAAAAAGCGTCACCAGGAACAAGGAAACAGGGTCAAATGGAATAGCGATAGAATTAATGTTGGATTAACAACGAAACGTAAAGTATACCAGTATATTAAAAAGTGCTACAGGTGAACTACAAAGTGATTTCAAGGACAATACAATAATTACTATACAAAAGAAAGGGAGATAAGGAAATGTAGCAACTATCGTACAATTAGTCCTGGCTCGCATACATCCAAAATATTGCAGCAAATCATAAAAAAAATAGAATACAAAATACTATTAATAGTAATTTAGGAAACGACCAGTTTGGTTATATACACGTTAAGAACGTTGTTTGAGAGACGAATGAATGATAATGGAGAAACGTGTCTGATGTTTGTGAATATTACAAAAGCGTTTGATGAAGTATCATGGGTCAAACGTAAGCTATTATGGCACCTCATTAAAGAAGAAAAATACGAGCTCCTAAGAATTTTCATTTAATGAAAAACTGAAGAAAACAGAGGAGGCAATTGGAAGGGGCTGCCGTGGATGTAAAATACTAAAGATTGATCTGGAGTTCATCAGTTAGTTAGCTCGAGTTTGCCGGAAACTGATACTTTCAGGTGATAGTGCCCAGTATTTTGATAGTAAAAGTAATGATTTTTGCAGCTTAACTATTTTAGTACTGATTATGCAAACTTGTTTATAAAATGAAGTTACGAAGTTAGTTAAAAATATCCTGAAAACAATGTAATTCTACTAGCAAACAAGGATGTTAATGGTATCTATTAATTTTAATATGGAAAATAATAATTTAAAAACCAATTTACAATCCTTTAATTAATACGGGACTGTAGCAAAATGTAATTACATAGCTATGGATTTCAAGTAAAATACCTCGTTTTTAGGAAGTGATGTGCAATACTTGAATGTAAACGAATCTTATCCGAAACGATATTTGTGAGTCGGTTTGAAGGTGATTTTTGCCAGTAAAAAAATATACATACACATATACATTATATTATATTTGGCTATTTTCATTATCACGTGTCTTTTGGCAAATTTTTGTGTGGGTCTCACAATGATTATATACTTCCATGTATATACAAATTTAGTTCGGCAGCTTTTAAGCAGAGAGCGCTTTACAGATTGTATAAATGTTTTGTGATTTAGGATGTCATACAGTTCTTGTGAAGCCCACCCCTATGGCAACACTGCATTTGTATATATATAAACAGACTCGAGTTATTATAACGTTTACGCGAGAACCAGCAAGTACAACATTTCCATGTCATTTTAAAAATACATCATTGTAAAGATGACTAAAGAATGTTGTGAGACCCAACGGGTGACCACTTAAACATGTGTCATTGGCATTTGGTACTATTTGGTATACTTGATTAATATTACATAAAATACATTGTGAGGTCTCAGAAAATTTTTAAACATTTCTTTGATTTAACCACAGAGGCAATGAAATAAAAAACATTAAAATAGATTAAATGGATGAAGCTCAAAAAATTAATATTTAGAAAAATTATTATAAAAATCATTCTAGTACGAAAGTCGCTTAAAAATAGAAAAAAAGAAAATTATTAAAAATTTAATTTTATGTATTACGTTAGGATTCATTTCTTTTCAATAGTCTTATGTGATGTTTGCTAAATGAGACCAAAATATTTAGATCCGCCACTAATAAAAACATACGAATTTATTTTAAATATGTATGAATAATAAACTTCCTAGTTTTTCCTATACTCAAAATTAAACCGCTCAGATTTTCGTGGTAAGCAACAACAAAAGATCCCATGTGTAAAAAATAGGGAACACAAAACTTCTGAAAAATGCTAAAACCAAGTAACGTTGACAGAAAAACTACGGTGATAGCATCTGCTGAGTAGTATCATGCGATAACAGTGTCGAGGGTTTCGTAGCGTCTGTATAAAATCGTAAAGGGTCTCGCATGTAATAGTTTACCTCCTGGGTCTCGCATGTAATAGTTTACCTCCCGGGTCTCGCATAATACATTATAAAACTGTAAAATTTGTATATTTTATTTTTAAATTTAGCTTACCTCTCTATGGTTCCTCTGATTCGTCTGATTAATTGTATTCCAAAAAAACATAATTTTGTTATTCTAGCACTTTAAATAAGCTCGGGTCTCGGGTGGTCCACTTATGTATGTTTATAAAAAGGTGAGAAAATGAGAGAAATTGAGGAAACGTAATCCTATCAGCATACTAGGGCGACACATGGCGAAATCTTTGTTTATTCTAATATATGCTTATGAGACTAGTTATCATAATCATTCCGATCAAAAAATAAATTAAGAATATTTATCTATGCGCTTTTGTTTAGCAACGGCATTGCATTGTTATGGGCTCGCTGGAATTGCCAATGTAGAAGAGACTCGACAAGCTTCATCCGCCACGATATTTATTTTGAAACTTACCGAATAGTCGCGAATTATTAATTAATTTACGATTAAATAAGGCAAACATTAGAAAACTATAACACAAGAATATCAAAAGTTGATGTTATTTTAATTTTAAGTTAATAATTGATAGAAATATACGTATGCGTTTTTGAACCGTTATTACTTTTAGTAAACATTCGAAAAAAGCGTTAATAAGTTATATATACATTTTTTTTTTTTATTCAACTAGCCAACTTAACGCGTAAAAGCTGGAATATCGTTGTTTTACCACAACAAATTAAAGTTATTAAGACATATTGAGATCGATGAATAAAAAAGGAAAATATTATACAAACATAAATGAGGTGCTGATGCTAATTAATTAGAATACAAAAAAGAACGCTAATTGTGAAATAGTTCGTAAAATGAAAATGAAAATTTACCTAAAAATATCGATTACTTTAAAAATACAATTCTTCGTCTTTCTTTCGATGATTGTAACATCATTGCGACGACGCCACGTGTCAGGTAGATAACGGTTTCGATTGATACGCGCTTTCAATGCATTTTTATTAAAATTAAATTCATACGTGTCGTAGTCAGTCTTAGAAAATCCTCTGTGTAAAATAGAATAATTTTAATATTAGACGTGAATTTGAAAATGCAACTACAAACACAGATGATACCCGGCATGATTCTACTAAAGCGCACATAATCATTATGACAAATTTGTTATAGATTCGTAAGTGGTAGCGTAATATGTTTTCTGATGTCGCGGTATCGGTGATCTTAAAATATACACTTTTAATATATTAATATGCGATTTAACGACGGTTTTAATTGAAAAATAAAAATGTGTTAATTCACGTGTTTCTACATTTAACAATTAAAAATAACTTACCACTAATTTATCTGTTATTATGAAGAAGAGGATTTAAAATATTTGTAAATAAAAAGTTGTTTTCCTAGAGCTTACATTTTATCAAGTTTTTTCTATGTTACATTCTTTTTTTTCCTCTTCTTCTTCAAAAGGATAAAAACGAATAACATCTTTTTATTAAGTTTAGTTATTATTGCGATAAACGCAGCTCTAGAATGGTGTAGGCGAATAAAAATGATGTAACTCATAATAAACAATTTTTTCATAAAAAAAAAAAAAAAAAAGAATTTGTTTCGTTTATCAAAATTTTAACCAAAAAATAAACAAATGAGAAAAAAACACGGAATAATTGTTTAAAAAAATTAGAAAAATGTAAAATATTTCGGACCGTAGTTATCGGTACGCGTAATTGTAGTTAAAAAATATACTTATAAAAACATTTGTAAATTTGAAATTTAATTCGATCCAAAGTAAATAAGAATTATAAATGCATTTAGAGCTGTCGTCTTTTAAGTATGAAATAGTTTTCAAGGTCATCGTAGGCAGACTTCGCTCAGAGTTTTTCTTTAGAGGAGAAAAAATCGTATCAATTATTATACATGACGACGTTATTTTAAGTATTTTTTTTTTTTTTTTTATTATTTTCCTCGGGAATTCTGAATATTTTTATTTCAAAAGAAGAACTTTTGTAACTGTATTTTTTAACTTTTTTTCTTTTGTATTCCTTTTATTTTTTAGGAATTTTTTCCACCAAAAAACGAGTATAATTTCTGCCGATATTATTATTAGAATGCAATTTATTTTAATATATAGTTCAAGAATTTGAATGTACACATTTTTTTGCACTGCGCCAATGTCAATGGTTAACACCGAATAGATGCTAGTTCAAAAGTTTATTTCTGCGCCCTTTTGATCACTCACTGTCTACGAAAGATCACTAGAGCAGTACTAAGGATTATATTTTGAAATTTTCTTTTAAATTTCAATTGCAGTTCGATTAAAAAAAAAAAAAGCGAAACTAAGAAGAATTAAAGTAAAATACCATTAAGAGGAGAAATACGTTTTTTTGCAACTTCATTTTCTATTTTTTTTTACGGCTGTCTTTTTCATTATAGCTTCTTTTTTTTCCCGTACATCTTCGAGAGTGCAAATATCTTTTCGAGACGGATATTAATTTTATTTATAATACTTAATTTAAAAGATCCATTTGGTTGTAAAATTCGTTTATAATTGAAATATTTTTATTAATGATCACCGGAAATATAATATTCAAAATGTTCGTAGAGCCTAGAGCAAGGCTAAGAGACAGCGGCTTCCTCAAGAAGGAATTAAGCGATCAAGATAATCAATAAATATCGATTTGCTGAAATCTACATTAAATAACTTGTAATTTCCTAAAAATGTGTTTCGGAAACGTAGTTCTATAATCACATGGACCTACGTTCACCCAAAAAAAAAAAAAAAAAATCGGTATGAAATTATAAGTTATTTAGTATATATTTCTGAACATCGATACTTATTGTCTATCTTAATTAATTAACAATTATGAGAAGTGGATAAAACGCACGACATTTTAAAGAATTAAATACACAGTACGGCCATAAGTTCTGTCAGTAAACTTCGAACGCGTGAAAAAAAAAGGAAGTTTTGAGTGTAGAGAAATGGTAACACTGCCTAAATGTAGTGTACACGATTAATATTCAGTAATTACAGCAAAGGGTCGGCAGTCTGCTTGTACAAAGCGAGTGAGTATGTCACAGTGGAGCCTTTATGAAAAAAGTGTTGCTGTAATCGCATTATTTCAGTGTGGCGTGCAACCAACGAAGATTCATACAACCTCGAAATCGCTTGGTATCAATGAAACGTTCTTGTTTCATACAATTGCAAAATGGAAAGAAACTAACGCACTCGATGATCGGGTCAGATCAGGCCGTCCGCATCCTGTACGAACGAAACAAGCGACGAACGCTGTTCGTACAAGGATAATGCGCAATCCTGTGCTGAAGCAAACAGTCCTATCAGGAGAGATGAATCTCGCTCCTCACACTGTATCGTGCATTCTAAACGGAGATTTAGGTCTTTGCGCATATAAACGATACGCTCGGCACCTGTAGACGAGGAAAAATTAAAAGAAATTAGGCGCGTTCGAGCTTGGAATTTGTTGTGTTTGTACGGCAGCGGCACTTATTGCGATATCCTGTTCACAGATGAAAACATGATTTACTGCAGAAGAGTTGTTTAATAAACAAAATGACACCGCATAGATGCTAAGTGAGCTATCGAAGCACGGGATAAAGTGCCTTGCGTTCAACGCCGGCATCATCCGGCTCAAGTCATAGTATGGTTGTGGGTGTCATGTGGAAGAAAGGTTTTACAGGCGTTTACTTTTGCGAGGCTGGTGTCAAAACGTCCGCGCTTGTGTACCAACAAATGTTGAACGCGGTGGTTAAACCTTTGAATAGGAAGATGCTTGAGGCATGCTGCTGGATTTTTCAGCAAGATACAAAGTGAAGACGACCCAAACCTGGCTTCAGCACAATCTTCACGATTTTAGCCCCGACTTAAATCCGTTAGATTACTCTCTCTGGTAAAAGATAGAAGCTGTAGCATGCGCGAAAAGTCATCGAAATGTCGACTCACTCGAGAAATCTATCAGGAAAACTGTAAAGAATTTTCCATTGGACACGATTATTCGTAATTCCGCATAGACGACGAATGGCCACGACGTCTTCGTAAATGTGTTGCTGCTGAAGGCGGACATTTCGAATAATTTGTATGTATCATAGTTTTGTAGCTTTTTTCATCTATTTTTCGAAAATATAATTTTTATTGGGTCTCCGTTGCTCTGTTATGTCGTAATTCGATTTTTTTTGACCTTTAAACACAAATTCCACCTATCGTCTTATTTTCGTTTCATTTATATATCGATTTTTTTAAAACATATTTATACGTTTTTTTTTTTTTTATTTTTTTTTTTTTCTATTAAAATTAAACGGATGACACTGTTAAATAATGAGATAAATTACCAATAATTAAACAATATTTTCGATAATTCTGTACTGAATATATTTTGTTAATTCAAACATTTAATGCGGAAAAATGATTAAATTTGGTATTATACGCCCAGGTTGTTAAACTTTTGCCCAATCGAAAAAAAAAAAAATTGAAAAAAGTCACACGTAAAGCTCAACTTCTAAGTTTTTGTACTAGGATCTCGATACGTAGAGGTGAAGGAATGGAAAGAAAAATTGAAACGAAACGTTTGCAAGTGAGCGGAACATGCACAAGCTCATACACGTCATATATGCCGATCCACGTAATGTTAGATAGGTAATATTAATTTCTCGGAACGGATTTTCCTCCGTTTTATGCTGGATCATGGAACGTTTTTGGCAATCCAATAATTGAGAATACTTTTTCCTGTGTCCGTGATTGTATTTTGATGAAACCCCTGATAAGTAACGTAACTTGTAAATTTGATATGTGCGTTTAAGGGGGGTGAAATCATCATTGGTGATATAAATCGTGCAGCATAGCATTGATTACATTCATTTCCATTATACAAGCGTATACGACGAATTTGCATAAACAAAACGTTCTATATGGTAATATCAGGTAGAGGCAAATGAACGTGAAGGTCGAGAAAGCCGTTTCTTTTTTTTTGCCTTTTTCCCCCGCCTTCAGCAGTTGACAAACTCCACTACACTTTGAACAAAAATAATTAATTAAATAACTCATCGTATTATTCATTTTTGTCTTTTCAACGTTGACCGTAAACGTCTCATCTACTTCGCAGACATCATAAGCGATAGAATAATGTATTAATGAAATTTTGCCTATTTCTTCATCAAAATTACAAATCGTTATGCTATTGTAAAGAATTGGTAAAGATTGCAACATGTATTCTAACTCCATATACCATAGATTGCAATAAAATCGTCTAGTATTAAAATCAATTTTACGTTAATAAATCGATTTTTTTTGCCTATTTCTTCATCAAAATTACAAATCGTTATGCTATTGTAAAGAATTGGTAAAGATTGCAACATGTATTCTAACTCCATATACCATAGATTGCAATAAAATCGTCTAGTATTAAAATCAATTTTACGTTAATAAATCGATTTTTTTTTTTCATCGATTTGTATAATTTTAGTGCAATTACCGGAAATTAAATTTTAATGCTCGCAAATTTTAACTTTTTTGTTTTAGTGCTTAAATACAATTTGAAATTGTTTCATGCGAAATTCAGTGAACTACTAGAAAAAATTATAACGACAGTATAGTTTTTCATTATCTGCGTGTAACACGTACGGCATTATTATATAGACCCCTCCTAAGGTTAATCATTTTTCCGTATTAATTTTTGAATTGACAAAAATTTATTACCTACAGAGACCCCCCTCCCCCCCGGTGATGTTCATTTTTTTTGCCCTTTGCGTGTCTTTCGTGCAGAGAGATTATGAGTTTTATTGGCTTTTATAGTCGAACTATTTTTGTAATAATCTGTTGGTTTTGTTTTCTTCTCTTCTAAAGAAATGGTTCTTTTTTAGCCTCCGAAAATTTCAATCGTCCAATTCTGCAAATATGTGAAATTAACCATTTTTTACGTAAAACATTCCTAAGTATTTAAATCATATTTTTCAAAAACGAGCGATTATTCCGAAGTTAAGCTTCAGGAGGAAAATAGAAAAGCACTACTTTTGCTAATGATACTGCGATTATGATGATGGTGATGATGTAAAGGGTTCAAGAGGTGTACACATTAACGACGGAACGACTTTTCAACGGGTTTTGCACAGTATTCTTGAATAAATAATAATAGCGGTTTAGATGCGCATGAACGCACGTCTACCGGACGATCGAACGACGACACTCTCCGGTAACGCCATCGGGAAAGGTAGCTTTAATTTTCCAAAGAGCTATTTACATTATATATACATATACATATATATATATATATACATATAAATTGTTTTTATTGAAGTTATTATTTTTATAACGCCGGTTAAACTTTAAGAAGCGTGAAAATAATTTTTTTTATGTGCATCGCGGATTGAATTTAAGGAGAAAGATTTCAATTTAACTTTTAGATATTTTTGAGTAGTCATCTTCACTGTACGTAATTAATAAACATTTCAAACACAGAAAGATGTAATATAAATAAACTAGAGCATATTTCAGTCGTAATCGTGGCACTATTTACAATATTATAATGTATTTACACCGTTATATTATTAATTTGTTAATAGATGAGTAATATTCGAAACTAATCGGCATTCTTATAATTTGTTTATATTTTATCGTTTTGCGTTTAAAATGTTTATTGTTTAAGAAACGAGTAGGAGAAGAACTTCTCACAAACAAAATTAAAAATCTTCTTTTTCTAATGTTAAATTGTAGTTTTTAAAATTTTTTAAAACGTATTTATATAATTTTTATTTAATAAAAATATAGGCGAGCAAATGACTTCAATAAACACAATTAAATTGAACTTTAAAAACAGATTAGCTATTTATTGCTTTTGAACAATCGTTAATGGGTGGTTTAAAACCAACCAATTCTGTACAAAAATTGTTGGAAAATTATTCCGTCGTTATGTCGTTGGTGTGTGAAAAACCTTGATTCGTGGATTCCGTCCATAAATTCTGACTTGGCAGAATCGTTAAATGTTAATATATATATATATATATAAAGTGATCTGAATTATCATTTGCTTAATTTCTAATTGTATTTTATTGTCGATATTAGTTTTATTTCCAATCACACGGAAGTAAGTCGAATTTTCCGTTTTTGTAAACCATCCGAAGTTCATTGGGCAGTTACTTTCGCAGCAGATGTTCCTGCAACAGTTGATATTGTTTTTGATCCTCTTCTGCAAAAACATAAAATTCAGAATTATATATAGTAGACTTCGTATGGTTCTGCTCTAGAATATAGTAGTAAGAATAAAATTACCAAAGCCAAAATAAACCCGAAATAATGTTTAGAAAAATGTTATTAAAGATAAAGGAATGTGAAACGTACTAAGCGTATAAAATAAAAAAATACTCGTGCCGTTCGTTGTTTAGAAAATGTATAGACCTGAAGTTTGTCGTATTTAAAATTTTAAACTGTTATCAGCGATTTTTATGTATTTGTTGGCCCGGTTTCAGTTAATTATCAGGCCGCTTGGCCAGTTATTATTAGCTATTTTGATTAGTGTTTGTGCTTCGACTGTAAAAATATTTCCCTTAAAAGCGATATTATTTTTTCCCCGTATATTGATTAATTTTCGGTTTTATTTATATCAACAAAATTACGTTTAACGAATGCGTAAGAATGATTTCTGCTACGCTTAATTCCGTTCCAAATTTTGGTCGGATATCCCTACGCTCCGTCATTTTCCAGCATTCCCTCTTTTGTTTATCCATTCAACGTAGTCTTCCATCTTATCGCTGGTTTCCACGACTTTCCTCCTCTGCCTTGCACGGTTTTTTTGCGGTTCAATCATTCGCCGTTTTCTTTCACTCATTTTCGTTTTTGCTTAAAAATTGCCCTCTTCATTCAAGTGATAAGGACGTTTGCGATCGCTAATATAATGTATTTTTTGATTTTTTGAGTGCCCATATGTTGTACCCTGAACGTTCTATTCTGTATTCTCACTTGCAATCATTTGAGCTTCCTACTCTTTTGTATTGGTTTTTCGATGTGACGGTGGTCTTTTAATGACGTGCCAAGAAAAACAAAAAAGGAAAAAATCAACTGCAAAGGGGAACAGCCGGTTGAATAATGACGGAAAAGAATTAAGACTTAAACTAACGAAAGCTTGTAGTCATTTAATGAGGGTAATGGAAAATATCGGAGCTACCGGAGTAGGTGAATTATTGATATAGAATTGCAAAGGTGTGTGCGTGTCCCTGAGGATGTGAATGTGCGAATGTGTGTATGTATGGAAAGAATAGGTAGAAGCTAGTTAAATTTTATAACTGGAATATAGGAGGCGGCAAAAATAGTGTAGAAAGTTATCGAAGTTTTTTACGGTAATTATTCCGGACATACAATAGTTGAAAATTCTAGTAGGCCGATAAAAATAAGTAAATAAATACCGACGAATATGGCATAAAACTTCTCGGTCACGTAATGGAAATACACGTTTTTGAGAATATTAGACAAGATACTACGGGAAATGTTTCAACGAATGAGAGACACGATAGGCTTGTTAAAAGCAGTTGTACGTACATTCGTCAAAGTTTACGAAGTTGTCAGCCTAATAAACACGCTATCTGCACTTAACCATTTCAGTCGAAAGTATGCAGCTTCTTTATTAGTCTACGATATTGCAAAAAATTGTATGCGTTACATGTATTTCGATTATTATTTTTTGACTTATTCCACTTGCCTCGCTATCAGAAGATCTATATCTTAAACTGCGAAAGTTCCTCGCATTTAAATTACACTCGTTGCTGTTTTTCAACGTTTTTCTCTATTTTCTTTTTCTTTTTTTTTTTTGCTCTTTCCGGCATTTTATATATACTTTATAAATTCGTACATCGATGTTTGATCCCGTATTAAATTATTAAATTTCAAATAATTCTCTTTAATCCGGCGGCCCGTTAAGGTCCTTTATTAAAGCCCTCATTAGAAAAAAATAAATAAAATATATATATATTAATATAATAATAAAAATAAGCGTAGAGTTTAAATCGGTCGAAAGTAAAAATCATCTAAAGAAATATAAATTTAAATTAAAATCTAAAATTTTTGTTCTCCGGTTGTTCGAAAATTAATTAAGACGTTAACAAGGCGCAAGCTCTGGATATTATCTAACGGATAAAATAATATCTCTCTATTCACTATATTAATTTTATAAATGGCGGTACTACGTAACAAGTTCAAAAGGGTAGCGTGCAATGTTTTTTTTTTTTAGTGTCTTCCATTTGACTATTTCGCGCTAGAGACGCCGAAATTGTTCTTCGACATTGATTTTGTCGACAATTGCGCGGTGCCGCCAACTAGATTATTTCCGATTTTTAAAGAAAAATAATAAAAAAAAAAACGAAAACAAAATCAATTACGAATTGATTAGAAATAAATTAGTCTAAATACATCTTCGTTTCATATTCTTATTGCGGAGTTTGTGACAGAGATTCATCGGTAACGCGTGTGTAATTGAAACTTAATTCGTGAATACTTGAAACGAAAAAAAATATACCGAAAAAAATTCGCGATAATCTTACATAAACTTGAATTTTAAATTAACTTACGGAAATGTAAAGTCACTACACTTTTCGTGAAATTATATCTACGATATATTTTACAGACACTTTTCATTACGGAAAAAAACACCTTGTCCCTCTCGGGTTAAAGCTACGCAGAAACATAATAATAGAGAGAACACAAAAATTTCGACATTTCTTAGCTAACGTTTTAACTTTGCAATATTGCAAGCATTAAATCATTCTGGGGCTTTACCGGATGTTAAATGTAAGCAGCGATGGTCCGAGAACCACAGTGCTGCTTTGTTTTCGGGGAACAAAACACTTGCGATTTTAGAACAGTGTGCGACAAACTTATTCAGATAAGTCTATTTCGGAGCAGCAATGTCTGACAGAACATTTCCTTCATTTCCGATATTCCCCGAAGTAGGGAATTTCGGGCAGTATTGTGTTTACTGCTTAAGTTGTTTAGATTTTGTAGTAATTTTCAGATCCAGTTACATTAACAAAACTCGCATACCGCGTGAAATAAGGGATAGTTTTTTTCTCATCTTTTTTTTTTCTTTTTTCTTTCTTATCATATGGCATTCATTGTGAACCGACTTTTTCCTTTTCTTACTTTTCTGAGCATTGAAATTTTTTCTTTAGTTCGGTGCTCGGCTAGAAATTTTCCGGCAATTTTAAAAATTAAAGGGAGATAATTTGTACGCAGCCTTCAAAAAAATTAATCAAACACATTTGCTAACACATTTGCTTAATTTTTTTGAAGACTGTGTACAAGTTTGCTCCTTTTTTGTTTTTCTCTTCTTTTTGAAGTTTAATTTAATCCGCAGCGCGCGGGTTATACACACACCAGAGGGTCATTATGGCAGCTAGGCGCCGGAAAACAAAAAAAAATATAACAGCCTAATTGGGTTGTTGTTTTTTGTCTTTCTTAAATTCATTTAGAGATGATAATTTTCGATATTTTCGATAGTGAAATATTCGAGTTCCGCCCGAACGAATACGTTCGGCCATTGCTATTTTTTAAGATACTTTGAAATTCGCTCGCTCGTAGCGAATGCTTGGCAGAAATAGGCAAAGCCGAAGAGTGAACGAGTTGCTGGCGGTCTTCTACGATGTGCAAGGCCCCGAACATTCGCTCGAGAAAAAAGGAACGAAGCACACGGCTGAAATCGTCCTGAAACATACAGACTCAGTGCCGAGAATTATCTGAAAGTGAATGGGCAATCAGTTCAATATCCAGTTTCATATGCCCTTATCTCTACGTTGTTCGAGTTGCTCATAATGTTATTGCGATTGTCGACAAAATGAAATTGTCCGTGTTTGCCGGCGATAGCATCGAGAAACGAATTAATTAGATATAGGCTCGTTCAAAGATATTGATAAAATAAAAGAACTAAGGATTGGAATAATAGAGACCGACGGGAATGATAAGATATAAGAAGTATAATAAGGAGATTGCTTAAGTGGCCACAGATATCAGAATATAGAGCGGCACATTCATTCAAGAGGGATGGGCATTCAAAGAAGATGTAGTTAGTATCGATTTGGTTGTTAGGACGAAGAGGACAATTAGGTGGAAGTGCTAAAAGAAAACGAAAACATGAAGATTATCGAGAGAAAACTTGTTAGGCCTACATTAATTTCGACTGCCCGCGTATTGATTTCAAATGTACTAGAGATAACGAATAACAATCTCAGCTTCGTTTGCAAAAAAGAAAAAAAAAAGAGATGTACGGATGCGGTATTTGTGTAGACTGCGTAAGAGAGATCGCTAGACGTGGGTTATATTGAAAGTTTTTTAATAAACTGAAATTCCATGGAAACGCCAAGATTAGAAAAATGTAACACAGACTTCGTCTGGAATCCGTGCTAGAAGACTAAAAAGAAGAAGACGGTGTCGAGATATAACCGCAGACGAGGAAGTACTACCGTTTTAGTAACAATATTATACAGTTTTAGTTTATATCTGCCACGTCAGACGTAAATGTAACTGTTAAATAATAAAAACAGATACCATATTATTACTGGTTATGATAACACCGATTGGAAACGAAATTAACGCGATCCGTTTATACTCTAACGCGTTCCTTTTGCTAACTGGTTTCGAAAGATGTACCTGAACAATTATGCATGATTTAAAATGAAAGTGTTTATGGGCGGTCTCTTTTATGACTATGTCGAAATGTCGAACAGGGTTACAAAAAAAAAAAAAAACAAAAGCTGAACGTTTTTCTTTTTTGGTAAAGCGGGCAAAGGTTTTTTTTTTCCTTCGAATACTACTTATTTCTTTATTTTTTCGTTACATCTTTCCAAGCCGTTATTTTTTTTTTTTCTGGCACGCTAATCAAACGCGAACGGTTAGTTATAAATTTATGATTCGGTCAGATGGTGACGAGAAAAAAGAGGAATATAATAAGCTTATATTTTAATAAAGGATAATAAAGAAAATACAATCTGCGTTACATATTGATTCATTCGGCTGGAGGTTAAATATGGTTCAGGTAACATAGGCGAATGGTAGCCGGTGGCATTAGAAAGGAACACACTTCAGACGTATAGAAAAAAAGAGATGTGAAACACTTCGCCATTTTTCGTGTTGTCATCCTTAATCGTTTCAGTTTTACTAGATGCATGGCCGAAATTTTGTTATGAAAAAAATTTTATTTTATTTCACTTAAATTTAAATCGCGGACTGTCGCTTTACCGTTTCGGGCTTGATAATTGTTTACGTTTAGATAATACACAATCTTTAAACACAGCTGATTGATTAACGATATTTCGATGTTTTCATAAGTTGTTTCAAAAGCGTTCGAACAAAGTTATCGGTAAAATACGAGATATTTTGTTAATACACGTTCGAGAATTCTACATGTTAACAACAAGGAGGGTATTGTAAGTATGCGTTAGAATCAGATACGGAAAATATTCGGAATAATTATATCCTAATCAGCCTAGTAAATAGTAGCGTATTATTGAAAGATAAGCGGTACTTTGTGGTTTTCTATCGTGGTGGTCGCTGTCAGCAGCTTCGATATGAACAACCGTAGTTGTCCTAATGTCGTCGTGGTCTTGCGTTTGCAGCTCTTGCCAATTTAACTCGTCGTACAAATGTTCAATCTCATATTCGCGATCGTTCCTGTTATACTCACCAGATTTCGCCTTTTTCATCAACGTCTCTAATATAGCTTCGTTATCTACCACTTTTGTCGGCAGTACAACCTGTTTAACAAAACAGAAAATACATTTATACGTTAATTTTTAACTTACCGTTAACTGAACGGGTTAAAATATTATTGTGGGCTATTTATCGTTAGTAATAAAACCAACTGCATAGATCAATATAAATATTTATAAGTTTGCGTTCAAATTTCCTGTGCGACAAAAAGAGTGGCATACGCTGAATTTAGCCGTCGTGATTGTCGACGAGAAAAACTTTATTTGTTCTTCGAGCATTTGCGACTATTACACAGGTATTTGTGTTCTGTAAAGCACCCTAAGCCGTTCTAAAGCAACGCTGATAGGTGACAATAATGCGCGCTGCTGACTATGATTTAACTACCGGTAATATAAATATTGGTATCCCTAGATTGCATGTAGAATTTTTATTCTTTTTGTCTACATTGTTAGCATTTGATAACACTTTCAGTCCTATCATCAGTGGCACGGTTATTGCCACGTCGCAAAGTACTTCAAAAGTACGCTCTCGAATAAAACTTTTCGCTTGTTTTGTTGTTTCCGCTAATTCGGATTGTCCTTCGATGTTTCATACAGGAAGTAATTTGGCTACTTCTTTTAAGTGTCTCCGAATGGGCATTTAAAACAGTTTTGGCTAGTAGTCTTGTTCGCTGCGGAACCTTCAACATTTTCAAACCTATAATATCTTAGCTAGCAGTAACATAAATTGCATTAACCATCTATACAACCATTTCTTTTTAAAAATGGCAAACGAAACACACATTTATAAGATAATTTTGATTACTTATAAATGAGTCAGATGAAATACGCATTGAAGACGATAATGATTGTACGTATCTCGTTTTTCGGTAAGATTACAAAAAAATCCTGGTGGTTGATAAACGCCGTTAAAATCCTCGTGGAACAATATTTTCGACTATTGTTTCCACTTTGACGTATTTGATCAATTAGAATTTCCGGTTGTATTACTTTATTAAAATTTTTGTTTTTTGGTCCTTCTCCTCTAAAATATCCTTAGGTGATCTTGAATTAACTGCACTAAAACTATTCGTATAATGCGATAAAATATTTACTAATTGAGACCATTTAGTTCGCTTTAAATGTCGGATGGTAAAATTCACTTTAAATCGTTTTCTGTTTGTTTATTACCTTTAACATTAAACACTAGCAGTTGCATTTTTTTGAACATATACAATTGCTAGTGCATCGTCATAATTAAAAACAGAAGAGGTACACATCCCATTATCGGAAAACTTTAAATTCCCAATAGCTAAAAGATCAATTTGATTTTTGAAAAAATGTTGAAAAATCGTGAATTAAATCGGCATTTAAAAATTTTATGATTTTATCATCGTCAAGTTTAAGAACACTTATTCGCCTAATTTTCGATTTTTTTTTTTTTTTTTTTTTTGTCGGTTACCGTGTACTGCTGCTGCGGCCAAGAGCACCCGGAAGTAGTTATTGTATGTTGTATGGAGTCGATCATATTTATTTTTCGGAAAAAATGAAGGACTGCTTTTACTGCAATTGGATCATTAGATAAAACTTCTTTTAATGAATTGCAATTAAATTTTTGAGGTTGGTGTATGGAGTATTGAAGGCATTCAAAGGTTAAGCTGGACGCAGCGAGAGCGCAATGGTGGGTCTGTTTTATTTATAATACAGCTATGTGTCAATGCAGTTTGATCAATACGGAGACGAGACAGACCTATTCCTTTCTACTATGTGTGAAGATAAGGATCGCTCTACGGTGATTAGTTGTAGGGATTGCATTCCACAGGTCGCAAAAGGTTTCATTTGTTCTGTATTTGATGGAAGTGATTGCATCAGATTTGGATAACGGGAATTAAAGGATAAGGTTGAATATTGACTGCCTCTTTAGCTGTTTTGTCTAGCAGTTCATTTGATGAAAAACCTGTACGACTTGGAATCCATAATAAAATTATACTAAGAGTGGAGTTACGATATAAAAGACTTAAGATCTCTATGTATATATAGAGCTATGGGATGTAATTTGGTAGAGGCGCAGTTGAAATACATAATGGAAGAGAGAAAATCGGAACATATTAGAAGATCTTTGTAGAGTTTTTAGTGAGAGGGCAGTGGGTATAACGAGATATATTGCGTATAGTTCAGCAGAAAATACCGAATATTGCGGTGGTAAGCTATAACGTAGCAGATCACCCTCTGAAACTACAGCACAAGCACAGAATTTGTTAAATTTAGATGCATCGGTGTAAACTTTTTTACGTGCTCTGTATTTGTTTATATGTAGTTTGTTCGATGTGGTAATTTATTTGATCTGTAGAGATTGAGTGGATTGTGGAGAGTGTTAGAAATATGTCGAATCAGAAAGGAATGCCAGGGAGGATATTGCACATAATTTTTATAAATTAAATAGGAAATTTTTGTAATAAGCAAGTGTTATCAGGAAGTTGGGAGAGCGTTTGGAGATGTATATAAAATTTTTCAATAAAGTATTTTCTTCTTAAAAACAGAAGCCATTCTTCAGCTTCACAATAAAGGCTGTCGATTGGACTGTTTCGAAAAGCACTAATGGCTATTCTGATAGCTGCACATGGTATCGAGCTTCTTTAATGTAGTATTTTTAACAGTTATTTTCTTATACTGTTTCTTCGGATAAATAAGAACATAAAAAGTTTGGAAAAATGTTTGGAATGGCTTTATTAACAAGGTCTTTATCATTAGGTTGCAAATGTTTAAAATAAATAAAATCGTAGGAAGTGAAATGCGCTACAATTCGACTGCGTGAAATTCTTCCTAGGCATTTTCCGTAACAATTTATGAGCGGCATTTTTTGTAAGTTTAAAAACACTCTTACCGTTTCATTGTTCGACTCTTTTAGAAATGAACTATAATTACACGCGCAGGAACACGACATTTATTAGACATTTCCACGCAGTTCGTAAACAGATTTTAAGTAAAGTGAACTAATTTAACAACGTAATTACAAAATGTTAACTAAATTATAAAAGCGTTTACATTTTTAAACTACAAAATTTACGCCATTGTCGACTGCACCTAAATGACCAATATTTAAGTACTTCAAGATATTACACATTTGAATAAAATCGGACAATTTTTTCAAACGATTAAAACGCGAATTTTATTTTACGACTGATATAAATATACCGTCGTTTTATGAAAAAAACCGTAATCGAAACTTCCAACTCAAAATTGTAGCAAACTGACGGCACGCTCAAATCAAAAGAGAACACTTTGCGATATGGGAACAATACAAATAGCGATAGGTTAGCTGTTCTGGTTACGTTGCTAATTTTAACTAGAGCATGGATTCTTATCAATGGCTACGGTCAGGCAATAATGCATCGCCAAAAGCATAAGAAAATATGTGAACATATAGAACAACTATTTTTTAGTTGGCAAATTATTACATTGGTTAAGTAAATGTATTTGTTAAATGCCTAAAAAATAGGCACACCGAGCAACTTTTAATGTGAGTTAGCAAAATATTAAAATTGCCCCCCCCCCTCCTCTTGCTGTTGTGATTGAGGATTATTATTGACTAAAGTGGTCATATATAAGGATATTTGTTGGTTGTTAAGTTGTATTTTTTTTTTCGGTTCATAGCACCAAAGATATATGCATACAAAAAGTGGAAAAATGCGGTTGGTGTGGAACATGTAAGCAGGGTGGTTAACTCTTACTCGAAGATCAGTAATAAAAAAGAAACGTGGTCACATGACCAACTACTGGCGCCTAACTGGTCAGTGTATCAAGATATAAATATTATATCTACTATTATTATTCATCATTTTTGTTAGTTAATGTATTATATAAAAAAAACAGCCCTAGATGTTTCATTTCTATTGCCCTCTGATTTCTAATACCATTTTATATTCTATTCTTTATCAAAGTGGAATTTAGTATTTCCCTCTATACTATATGTAATATATATATATATATATATATATATATATATATATATATATATTAAAATATATCTTGTATGATTAATAATTATAGACGCATTACTATTTTACATTTTAAAATACGACATGGTACATAGAGCGTATTTAGATCCGAATTATTTACGTTAATGATGGTAACGCAATACTTACTTTTATCAGTTCTTGAGCAGACATTTTCATCAAGTTTATATCTTTCTTCAGTCGATCCATTATATGCTTAAATTCTTGCCTTTGCAATTTAGGATCTTGTTTCATTTTTATACTTTTGTTTCTGGCCCACTTAACCATTACCTGAAATTTATTTACTTCGCTGACTTTAATATCTTTAGTCATGATTTGAGTGACCAGCGATTCTGACAGTGTCAAAAAATCCGGATGGAGTATTACCTGCGAAAAAGACAATAAACCGATTAACTTCCAAGAAAATTTTATTTTTCTAATTGAGAGGGAGAATAAGGACAGCGCGAATAATGTAACTTTTGTACGCATTAAAAAAAAACAAAAACAAGGTGTTTCTTAATTCACACTTACGATTTCTTAAAATAATAAATCGCATTATTAAAGAAAATTCAAAATTTGTAGTTGTAAATTAATGCTCGAAATTTTGAATATCGATAGTAATAATAATAATGGAAATAGTATAATAAAATACCGCTTTACATCACTAAAAATAAAACTAAAGCTATCGTTTGCAGCTCTGTTTATTAATTGTTTTATCGTTGCCTCTTCTTTACTTTATTTTCGGGTCCCTCTTAATTCAGCATTAAAGGAAAGCTGAAAATAGCTACAAATTTAATTTATCGAAGCAAAACGAAATGTTACCAAAATGTTAAAAGGTGAAAGAATAGATAAGGAATTATAAGAAGCAGGGACATTAAAGCCCGTCTAAAAGAAGAAGAGTAGTACCAATGAGAATAGCAAATTTCGGTGGAAAATGAGGTGAGAATGTAGAAGTGCAAATACTAAAAGATGAGATATGAACGCTGCATAAATTAAGCGGGTGTAATATACGGCGTCACTTAAGAAAGTATCTAAATTAGAAGGATATTTATCTTTCGTATAAAAAAATTTAAAGCGGACATAATTAGCCGGAATTATAAGAAATTAATAATATACTGTAAATTTAAAAAACTAAGACATATATATATATATATATATTAATTACAACGTAATTCTTAGGCTACCGCCCATTCGAAAAAATGTCCAAAAAAAATATCCCAATTTTATGTAACGCTAAATGTCCCAAAAAAATGTCCCAGAAAAATGTCCCAATTTTATGTAATGAAATATGCAACGAAAAAATGTCTTAATTTTATATAACGGAAGTTAAATGTTAGAATAGGATTTTTGTGGTTATGTTATTTTTTGTGTGTGTTGATGCCAGTAAGAATTAAGTTGTAAATTTTGATCATTTTATACAAAGTATAGAAGAGAAAGAGACAGAAATGAAAGCAAGACAGCCCCTTGCGAGGCCAAAATGGCCGAGTTATATATATATATATATATATATATATATATATATTAAATGTTTAGCTTCAGAGCAGCGTTTTTGGAATTATCTGACAACCAGTCAAAAGACAATGTGATGATGTAGGCCTAAAACGAACTGAAAAAATTGTTTTTTGAAGTCGGCCGGACTTTTTTAGAAAGCTACGATTAATGAAAAATAGGAATCAAAATGGATGATAAAGAGAGCAGTAATGATGCGAAAAAAAAAAGTGTACGTTATGAATGGAAAAAGATTTATGCAGTGAAAGCGATAAAAAATGCGCCAAAATGTGTTAGTAGAGTTGAAATTACCAACTGGTAATTTTATTAGAATAGAAGTCATGTTTAAAATTTTTGCTGTTTTCGGACACTTTATGAAAATTGAATTTTATTTGTTAGCAATTAATTAATGCACGAATCGAGGACCACACAACTGCAAATTATTTTGGTTAATTTATTGAAAATTAAAATATATTTTTGGAGCGTGTTAAAAACTGTTAAGTAGTTAAAATTTGTTCTTACGTCTAGAGCATTCTGTTCGATAAACAGAAAGATAAGATTAACCAGTTCAACCGCGGAATTGTATCTCCAAACGTAATTTTCCAAATTATTCAGCATAAGACATATCTGAAACATAATTTATAACAATTATTATTGTAGAGAAGAAAAGAAAAAAGAAAAAAAATATGATTTCTAGATTTATTCGGAACAAAATCGGTGGAACGGGTTTTACGACTTTCGCTTACAATGCCTAATTGCGAAACTGCTTTGGACATTTATCCAAACGAGACTATCCCCCACTTTGTCTCTTTTTCGTAAGGACTAGCAGTAGATGTAAAATGCGAGTTCTAACTCAAAGGATGCCGCCACCGTTGATTAAGGCCTTCCAGAGCCGTTTCCGGAGCGTCTCGGACTGCGGAACCGCATTCCATTTGATTGTCGATCCTTTAATTACCGCACACACATGTAAATGTACGTGTATATACGTCTGCACACACATGTAAAAATCACCATCATCATCACTATCGCGGTAAATTCGTACGCGTGCCATCGCAAGTGACCTTGTACCTGTCAATCATTTGGCCGATGCATGCCTTTACTTGTATGTAAATTACCGTTATTCGGTAGCGACTGGTTTTGGAGGATTACGCATACACACACAATGATATATATACGGTTACGAGCGTCTGTACACATATGTAAAATTAGTTATTATCATTATTGAATTTGTTGTTATCAATATTATTAGTGGTCAGTCTGCAGGAATCGCGGTAAAATACAGGTTTTCGCCATTCCGGTATTTCTAGGAATCGCGAAGATTTTCGTTCGGTCAGTTGCGTAAAACTTTTCTTTGTCCGATACATTATGTACGGGGGGGTAAGTCTCTATCTCACACATCGCAAAAGCGAAAATGCTTCTATCATAGCGCTACACGTAAATGCTAACGCAACCGTTGAAACCGGATCTTAACATTCTTATACTTTCTATTACAGTCTATGTCATATTGTAGATGGATACACCCTACATGTACACACTAACACAAAAACATACTCATACTCAAAGCTCATGACTACTTTATTCAATGCGCATATGTAACCAACTATTCCTGACGGAATGACATTTTTCTGATGTAATATTTCCACTGCAACAACTGATTTAAACCAAGTAAAAGCGCATGCATCGTTCTCACACACATGTCGATCGTTAGCGATATCGTAATTTTTTTTTTAAATTAACCAAAGTATAATATTTAAAGCATAAAACTAACGTGAGCTCCCTATTCCCTGCTTTATACCATTCAAATGTATTTTTTAATTTTTTTATTTTTTCCATGCCTAAGCATTATAAAAATTGGTCTAAGTATATTTCTCATTTTCTACGGTTCCGAAAATTTTTTCTTTATTCTCCGATCGTTACAAAAACGTACTGACTAGTGATGGGCAACTTCGAAATGATTCATTCGAATTATTCGATTGTTCGATAACTTCGAATGCATTCAATTGTTCCACAGTTACATTCGAAATGTTATTTCATTCGAATAATTCATTTGTATTCACAACAATCATTCGAATTAAAATCATTCGAATTAAAATCATTTGAATCAAAATCATTTGAATCAAAATCATTTGAATTAAAATCATTCAAATTAAAATCATTCGAATCAAATCATTCGAATGAAAATCATTTGATTGTTTTTTTTTTTTTTTTGACGATTGTTGATTGTTTCGATTGTAAAAACATTTCGAAATCGCACATCACTAGCACTGGCAGATCACACGCTTATATCTACCATAGCGTTAGCCACCACGAAAGCGAACCATTCGATCCCGTGCACACTCTGCTCTCGATAGTTTCCCTATCGTTCATAATAATTTTTCAAAGCCTAAGTATCATAGAATTAGTGCAAGTATATTTATTATTTTTTCTCACTTACGATTATTTTTCCGTCCGTAAGTATTATAAAATTAGTCTAAGTATATTTCTCATTTTCTACGGTTCCAAAAATTTTTCCTTATTCTCCGATCGTTACAAAAGCGCACTGACTAGTGATGGGCAACTTCGAAATGATTCATTCGAATTATTCGATTGTTCGATAACTTCGAATGCATTCGATTGTTCCACAGTTATATTCGAAATGTTATTTCATTCGAATAATTCATTTGTATTCACAACAATCATTCGAATTAAAATCATTCGAATTAAAATCATTTGAATCAAAATCATTTGAATCAAAATCATTTGAATTAAAATCATTCAAATTAAAATCATTCGAATCAAATCATTCGAATGAAAATCATTTGATTGTTTTTTTTTTTTTTTTGACGATTGTTGATTGTTTCGATTGTAAAAACATTTCGAAATCGCACATCACTAGCACTGGCAGATCACACGCTTATATCTACCATAGCGTTAGCCACCACGAAAGCGAACCATTCGATCCCGTGCACACTCTGCTCTCGATAGTTTCCCTATCGTTCATAATAATTTTTCAAAGCCTAAGTATCATAGAATTAGTGCAAGTATATTTATTATTTTTTCTCACTTACGATTATTTTTCCGTCCGTAAGTATTATAAAATTAGTCTAAGTATATTTCTCATTTTCTACGGTTCCAAAAATTTTTCCTTATTCTCCGATCGTTACAAAAGCGCACTGACTAGTGATGGGCAACTTCGAAATGATTCATTCGAATTATTCGATTGTTCGATAACTTCGAATGCATTCGATTGTTCCACAGTTATATTCGAAATGTTATTTCATTCGAATAATTCATTTGTATTCACAACAATCATTCGAATTAAAATCATTCGAATTAAAATCATTTGAATCAAAATCATTTGAATCAAAATCATTTGAATTAAAATCATTCAAATTAAAATCATTCGAATCAAATCATTCGAATGAAAATCATTTGATTGTTTTTTTTTTTTTTTTTTTGACGATTGTTGATTGTTTCGATTGTAAAAACATTTCGACGCACATCACTAGCACTGGCAGATCACACGCTTATATCTACCATAGCGTTAGCCACCACGAAAGCGAACCATTCGATCCCGTGCACACTCTGCTCTCGATAGTTTCCCTATCGTTCATAATAATTTTTCCAAGCCTAAGTATTATAGAATTAGTCTAAGTATATTTATTATTTTTTCTCACTTACGATTACTTTTCCATCCATAAGTATTTATGTATGTTTTCCCCGGTTCTAAAAATAAATCTATCGATGTCTCGCCCCTCAACGAAAGCACACGCATCATTCTCACACACGTGTCATTCGTTCGCGTTACCACTTTTTTTCAAAATTAGCCCAAGTATATTTTATTATTTTTCTCATTACGATTATTTTCAGTCCGTAAGTATTTCTGTATGTTTTCCGAGGTTTTAAAAATTAATCCGAACAAACATTCAGACTGTTGTGAAAGCATACTATCTATCCCCCGCACAGATTCTATATTACTCTATTACGAGTTCTTCAAAAATTGATTCGAATATGTTTTTCATTTTTTTTTTTTCAATCCTAAAAATTCATTCTTTCTACCCCGCCCCCACACATCTAAAATTACTGATCTTTCGCAATCTTTATTTATTTTATCGATTCTAAAAATTAATCAATGGTTCACTCGAAAGCGTACCGCACATTCCCACACAATTATCTTCTATCACGAATTTCCCTATTGATCATGAACATTTTTTCAACGTTAGACACAATAGCATATCACATTGATCTCGCATATGTACCACATGCAGTTCTATATGTTTATTTTTTTATTAACGATCTTTATTTTTTTGTACCTGTATTACTTTTCCCTACACATTCATGTCATTATATACACTTAACATTATCAAAAATAATTTTAACCTTTCGAGAAAGAAAAATCTCCGATCAATAAAAAATATTTATTAACATCACAATTATTTTTAATATTATTCGTTTCGCTATAAACATAATTTTTTTATTTAATAAACTCATCCGCATCATCGATCGTTTCAAGATATTATTGTTTCGAACGTCAATCCCTGTTTTCCAAGAATCGATAACCTCTGCAGGTATATATCTCGTCATCGCAACAACCTTTACCTGCATGACTCGCATACCTTCAAGACCACTTGTACATTGCTCGCACGCTATTTCCCATTATTCGGTACAAGAATATTTTTCACACTCCTTCACATATGCGTATACACTCAAAGTCCTCGATTACTTTGTTTGTATACAAATATATTCAGCTTTCTCCGACGGAACAACATTTTTCTGACGTAACATTTCCACTGCCACAACCGATTCAAAGGTAGCTAATGAGATAGACTATCGAACGGAATCATTCAAGCGGTCAGTATTAGTTTTATGTTAAACATGTATATTTTGTCGAATCTGTGTTCACGCATTATTAAAAAATTTACGTCAACGTTAAAGAAAATAATTTCCTACGTTTTTTCTCTTTTTTTCTCTATCATTTTTTTCTGTCTTTTATCTTTCCTTTTTCTCTTTCTTTTTCTCTGTATTTTTTTTAGTGAAAAGTTTGAAATACATATTATTCAATCATGAACGCTAATATAGTTAACGTAAGCAGCAACTCAAAATCAATTAAGGACGCCAAATTTATTCAGAATTCATTTTCGAGTGATATTGTCTCGCATACAACTTCATCACCTCCAACACCGCAATTAGATTATGGTTATACAGCAGAAGAATCAAAATCTTTTGTATGAAATAACATTGATCCTGTATTATTATCAGAACAAGCAGATATATCGGGAAGTGTTTGCATACACTGTGTAAGCCAAGCAGAGCATGGCATGCATCAAAAATGCCGCATTTACAATGTTCTTCGATGAGTCATTACTTGAAAAACCCTTCATTATTTCCCTGTCGGGAAGAAATATTCATGGCACGCAATATATTCACAATATTGTCCCAAAAAACCATATATATTTTAACGGTATATGCTAAACTTACACTAATGGAACTTAATGAAAAGTCCGAATTGTTGCGTGACTTAGACTATGAAATCGTTAATATGGATCAAGTCTTTCGACTATATAGTATTGAGAATCTACATGAAGAGTATTTTGGTATAAGCAATTTGATAACCTGTAAACATCTTAATGAGAATGTTAGTTTTCATTGTGCAGTGAAAAACGTTATGGTGATGAAGGCCTGGTACCATCATGTTATCCATCCGCTGAAGCTTATGATTAATCTCAATATAAATGATTTAAGACAGTTGTTCATTATAGCCACCAAAGAAATGATAATTACATTATTTCCAAGTTGTGTTGGAGACATTTATGCATTTCTACCAGATAGATTAAAACAGGATGTTACGATAAAATCACTTCTACCATGTTATGAGCATGAGCATGATGAAGAATATTATATCGATAATGATACATTGCGACGGAGTACTCGAAATTGTATGAAAGTAAAAGATTGGATCGATTGTCAATATACGATTTGCGTGGATTAAAAATTCATTATTTCAACCGTTTAACAATTTTGTGTATATTTGTATATATTTTGTATATTAATGTATATATTTTTTCCCCAATCATCCGCTCGTTCGTTTTTTATGTTTTGTTAATCATTTTGTAAATATATTTTTATACATATGAAAATTTTGTTTGTATATATTTGTGTATATTTCCCCCCCCCTCAATATGTTTCGTTCTATTATATATATTTTTCCTAATTATTTTTCATCTTTTTACACTCCTTTTCAATTCCGTTTATTTAATTATTTCTATATCTCTCTTTCCCCCTCTTAACTTAAAGTACTGGTAATGATGAATATTACAAAAATCTGAACCAGTTGTGTAAAGTGTACATATAATTATTGTCTAATTTTCGAATATAATCCCACATAATTTGTTCACATCTTTTTAGATTAAAAAATTATATTTTTGATTCTTTCTATAACAAACGAATCTAACTGTTCAAGTTTTTCATGACATCACGTACATCAAGTATTTCCGGAACTGTGTGAGTTTTCATTAATTTGTAAGACTCAACCTAAGACCTGGAGAGTTCTCTCAAATTTTTTAAAATCTTTTATAATCACATTTTTATAAAAAATATGTATTAAGTTTACATGTTACTTAATATTTTTTTAATTTCATAAGTATTTTTCGAGGTATATACGAGATCGTCTATGAGGTGTGTTGATCAATAGAACAACAGGTAGAAAACCTAGTAGTTTACGAGACACAGCATGTTCAAAGAAAAAAATGAGCTAGCACAAGCTGATCAGAGTTACAACGTGCGAGTGAGAGATATATTCTCGAGAGCAACAGCTTGATTATAAAAAACGTCGAAGATACATGCTTCTATCCGTGAACAATTATCACATCAAACATAAAAAAGGTTGACTAAAAGAATATTATTTTCTTTTTCATTCATTCTCGCTACTATTACCACTCGCTCCCCACTGTCAAGACCTCTGAACATACATTACTAACGTCGTCAACACTATAATATTTTTGCTCTGTGTTATTAAATTAACCCAAATATATTTTTATTCGTTCATTACACAAACATTTTTTTTAAATCTTTTGTAATATGTCGTGCACACATTTATAGCCTGCAGACACTACTCGCTTCATTACCATGAAAACATCTCTTTCATTGGTACTTATCATAACATAGTTTTCCTAAAATTGTAGAAAAATTCTCTTCACTCCATTCTTCCAAGGTGATTTATTTCCAAATTTCAAATCATGCATAATTATTTTAGAATCAAATTAAGTATATTTTGTCATTTCCAAAAAATCAAACATCTCTGTACAGGGCATTAACTCATTTTCACATCAAACATATTATTTTTTTTAATCTACCATACATATTATTTTTTATCATTTAAATTTTTCCTTAATTTACAAGTAGCTAACCTATAGAAAACATATTATTGTAAACATGCATGACGAAGTTACTCCTTGTAATTACATCATGAATTAATTTTTTCTTCATTTTTTTTTTTACCATCATGAAATTGTAGTAGTGTTTTTAATTTTTTTTATTTCCCATACATGACAAAAGCAATAGAATCACGGCATCTATGAATGTGTACACTGTACGCCTCCAATAACCTATCAGGCATTTTTTTAAAATTAGTCCAAGCATAGTATTTTTTCAATATCAAAGCCGATCATACATAATTTTTTCTTCTATATAATCATTAACCTATGAAAACACTTTGTTCGTTTTACTCATACCAAAGCAATCACTCTTTTTCCCTCTTGCTAACAAACTTCAAAATTTAATAATATAACACGAAATTATTCTAAATATATGTTCATGCTATTAAAATTAATATATCAATTAATCTTTATATTCCTTTTGTACATTTCTGAAAAAATCCTACAACATGTTTTAAAATTAGTCGAAGTATACTATTTTTATTACCTAAAATCAATTATTCTCTCATACAGTTTTTCCAATCATACATAATTTTTTCCATATTATCATTATTTGCAAAGTCATACAAAACAACAACATAATTTTAATCATAATTAATCCTTCATTCCATTCCTTTCATGCTATACACCATTATCATTCAATTCAACATTATGAAATTAGTCTAAATATACATTCATGCTAGCAAAGTTATTATCTCACCCTTTGCATTGTTTCAAGATGATTTATTTTACATTTTTTCTTTAAATTTCCCTCATACTATTATTTTTGAAATGTAGAATGATGACTATGATTAGAATTCATGATTATGAAGAGAGAGACGCATGCTGAAATTGTCATTGTATATGCGAGATGATATGTGATTGTGGGTGAGTATACATGCATGTAAAATATATGAGTGTGTTAGTAGAAAACATCCGTTCAAGCATGAACACAGGTACAGATACAGTTAAAGAATGAGAGAGATAAAAATATATATTTTGTTATGTTTGATATGTGTATGATAAAGAGGTGAACAATGAATAATCACATTACCCTCACAACTTAGACATTGAGTTATACCTTTACAGTATTTTAGATGTAAAAGCAGTGACATTGACATGTAGTAAACGTTTTCATCACTTTTGACTAATTATAACCAATTTTCCAACATTTCTCATCATTTTCTTACATTTTAATACTTTTACACCGTTTTAGTTAATTTTTGCTATTTAATACCATTTTTACAGTGTTTTTACCACCTTTTACACAATTTTCATCATTCTTTCAATATCTTTGTTAGGTTTCTTCTTACAACTCATTACCATTTCGATCGTCATTATTGATATCCATCATTATTTATGCTTTCAATCCTTCTGCTTCATCTATGCACACATACAACTTAGCAATCGCCGTAGCCATTGAACACTGTAGAACCGCAATCGCGATCTCCATTTGATTATTGGGATTTAAAAATCACATCTTTGAGTGCTTGATCTAATGCATCAACATGATCTTTGTATTCGCCCACCCACTGTTGGAGGTTCCGCTTGATATCTTCAACAGACTATCATACAGTCGTTTAATAAGAGAATCCGTAATACCCGAGACATTTACTTAACGTTTTCCCAACACATTCACAGACCTACCCTGTACACTAAGGAAATCTTTAAACATCTCTGTAACCATTCCTTTTAAGCTGGTGGGAGCAAGGGACTCCTATAAACGTTTGTCAATCAACACTTCATTGTTCATTGCCCTGGTTTCACTCGCCATTACACAGTCATGTAATAAACATTTTCTTCTTGTACAATTTTCTTATGCTTTAACACTATTACAACATTTTTCCTCATTTCTAACTAATTGTAACCAATTTTCCACTAATTCTTAGCATGTTCTTCTATTTTAGGACCTTTTTTGCGCTATTTTTTCATCAATTTATATTATTTCACATCGTTTTTCTGATGTTTTTAGTGCCTTTCACACAATTTTGCTAATTATTTTCGATTATTTCTTAACATGTTCTTCCGTTTTAGGACCTTTCTGTGCTGTTTTTTCATCAATTTATAATATTTTCCATCATTTTTTCTAGTGTTTTAGTACCTTTCACACAATTTTACTCAATTTTTTCACCATCTTTGAAGATTTTTTCATTTATCTCATACATTATATGTCTGAATGTGACGATTAACTATCCTTTTAAGTACATTTTATAATTCGATATAATGATAGATAATAACGAAAGATCTAATTCAATTTTGTTTAAAATTTATTCAATAATTTTTATGACATTCATCATAATCAATAAAAATGATCATTGCTTCAATGCTAAATTATATCAGTTAATTATTAAATATTCATAATATACAGCATAAAAAGATTTATTTAACTGATTATATCCTTCTTCTACCAACTTTTCTTGTATCATTCAAATTCCAGCATCTACATCAGTATTTTCCAATTGTTTAGATGTGTGTAGTATCAATAATCATTCAACCGCTTCATTAGGTTTGTCAGAATAAATTTATAAGAGGATCTTCAAGATATACTTTGCGACAAGTGCTATATGTATGTTTCTTCTTTTTTTTGTTTCACCAGGATAAACTTTTATACTATGTATGTTAGATTGAAACGGAGAACATATTTTTTTTCTGTATTTAGGAAGTGGAGTTCCCTTTAATACACCAGTAACACATACATGAGATCCAGTAAATTCCAGTATTTGTTCATATAGTGCTAAATCATTATTTGTATATTTATTCTTATCAACATTCATTTCCATCAGTAAATGAATCAAACCTTCTGTGTAAGGAAATTTGGTTAGAGTTCTTCCTTTTCCTAAATAAATTTCATCACATTCACAATTCCATAGAAACTGGTCTTGATCTCATCATACACTCATGAGTATTAGCATTATATAGTATTCAATATACTTGATCATTTATACAGATACATCACCAGATATTTAAAATAGATCCATTTCACATATATTAATAGACTTATATCCAGACTTATTATCACTATTGTTCATAATCTTCTTAATTTTCATCATTATTTTCATAATCATCTTTCTTACTGATACAAGAAAGTTTGTGACGTTTTACCATTGCCTTATCACTTATTCCATCAGAATCCTTTTTCATCATTTTAGATATTTATATTGTTTCCAGAATATCCAATATATGTTTTGTATCAGGTTCAAACACATCAGATGAATTATTTGTAATAGATTTCCAGAACTGTATTTGCATTATATTTTTCATTATATCACTATACATTCTTTCCCTCTCACTTTTAAGATATGGTTCAGTATTTATTCCATTATTACTAATATTAAACATCACTTTACTCGTTGGCATCATTATTACATATAATTTAAAAGTTCATCAAAACTCACATGTAAATCTTCTCTATATACACATTTCAGCATCTATTTTGTTCATAGAGATTTCATGATTATTCGTCAACAGTAATTTATAGAAAGTTTTTTTAATGGCTTAAAGAAATATTCAGTTCTATCATCCTTATTATATACATAATGTATTTCAAACTGTTCCCTAAATATACTATTCATGAAACAAATCTTTATAACAACTATAATAAAGTTGATGTGATTTAAGCTGAAAATAAGGTATTTTGCAGTAAAATCGCAGTTTTTGCATCTTAGGTGCTAATATTTTTGAGGTAAAATGGTATTTTCCCTTTAAAATTTGATGTTTTGTCAAAATATTGATATTTTAGTCCTAAATGATGTAATTTCTGTATGAAGAGTACTTTTTAGCCTGAGCTGTATATTTCTTGATGTGGTATTCCATTCATTGTGAAGCTATGTTTGAACGGGTTCATGTCTAGTTATGGGAGGTTTACAGAACTTTTCTCTGTATCCTCAATCATTATATTATTTTACACCATTTTCTATTGTTCCACTCCATTTTTTACATCTGATCAGCTCTTTTGATGATTTTTGTTAATTTTCAAAGGTAAAAACTTCATAATGTGAAGTTATTTTAGTTATTGCAACACTCATTACTCACAAATAAAATACAATATCTTAAACACACTCAACTTGAAAAAAAAAAAAAAAAACTTTACAAACAGAAATAAACAATGAATTGCTTAGAAATTTTAATGAAATTTAAGAAACACGTTAAATATTAAAATGCATATATTTTTTCAATCAATGATCAAAACCAGTAGTTTCAGAAATCTAAAAACCCCAAAATTATTTATTGTGTAACTCTATTTGGGGTTTTTATATTTCTGAAACTACTAGTTTTGATCATTGATTGAAAAAATATATGCATTTTAATATTTAACGTGTTTCTTAGATTTCATTAAAATTTCTAAGCAATTCATTGTTTATTTCTGTTTGTAAAGTTTTTTTTCAAGTTGAGTGTGTTTAAGATATTGTATTTTATTTGTGAGTAATGAGTGTTGCAATAACTAAAATAACTTCACATTATGAAGTTTGTACCTTTGAAAATTAACAAAAATCATCAAAAGAGCTGATCAGATGTAAAAAATGGAGTGGAACAATAGAAAATGGTGTAAAATAATATAATGATTGAATGAATCTTGATATTGTCTAGCCTGTCGCATCACTCAGTGTGAACGTTTAATGTAAAACTGGAACAATATACATCAACTAATTTCGACTAGACATAATATATCTGCCTTGCAATGTGTGCAAATGTTAGAGATAATTACCCAACAGTATGCTCCCTGCTTGATGGGACACACTCCACCTCTTACCCATATTTATTATTCACAATCAAACACCATCATCTCACTAACATACAACAACCATTCTACTATAACTGATACAGAGAAAAGTTCTGTAAACCTCCCATAACTAGACATGAACCCGTTCAAACATAGCTTCACAATGAATGGAATACCACATCAAGAAATATACAGCTCAGGCTAAAAAGTACTCTTCATACAGAAATTACATCATTTAGGACTAAAATATCAATATTTTGACAAAACATCAAATTTTAAAGGGAAAATACCATTTTACCTCAAAAATATTAGCACCTAAGATGCAAAAACTGCGATTTTACTGCAAAATACCTTATTTTCAGCTTAAATCACATCAACTTTATTATAGTTGTTATAAAGATTTGTTTCATGAATAGTATATTTAGGGAACAGTTTGAAATACATTATGTATATAATAAGGATGATAGAACTGAATATTTCTTTAAGCCATTAAAAAAACTTTCTATAAATTACTGTTGACGAATAATCATGAAATCTCTATGAACAAAATAGATGCTGAAATGTGTATATAGAGAAGATTTACATGTGAGTTTTGATGAACTTTTAAATTATATGTAATAATGATGCCAACGAGTAAAGTGATGTTTAATATTAGTAATAATGGAATAAATACTGAACCATATCTTAAAAGTGAGAGGGAAAGAATGTATAGTGATATAATGAAAAATATAATGCAAATACAGTTCTGGAAATCTATTACAAATAATTCATCTGATGTGTTTGAACCTGATACAAAACATATATTGGATATTCTGGAAACAATATAAATATCTAAAATGATGAAAAAGGATTCTGATGGAATAAGTGATAAGGCAATGGTAAAACGTCACAAACTTTCTTGTATCAGTAAGAAAGATGATTATGAAAATAATGATGAAAATTAAGAAGATTATGAACAATAGTGATAATAAGTCTGGATATAAGTCTATTAATATATGTGAAATGGATCTATTTTAAATATCTGGTGATGAATCTGTATAAATGATCAAGTATATTGAATACTATATAATGCTAATACTCATGAGTGTATGATGAGATCAAGACCAGTTTCTATGGAATTGTGAATGTGATGAAATTTATTTAGGAAAAGGAAGAACTCTAACCAAATTTCCTTACACAGAAGGTTTGATTCATTTACTGATGGAAATGAATGTTGATAAGAATAAATATACAAATAATGATTTAGCACTATATGAACAAATACTGGAATTTACTGGATCTCATGTATGTGTTACTGGTGTATTAAAGGGAACTCCACTTCCTAAATACAGAAAAAAAATATGTTCTCCGTTTCAATCTAACATACATAGTATAAAAGTTTATCCTGGTGAAACAAAAAAAAGAAGAAACATACATATAGCACTTGTCGCAAAGTATATCTTGAAGATCCTCTTATAAATTTATTCTGACAAACCTAATGAAGCGGTTGAATGATTATTGATACTACACACATCTAAACAATTGGAAAATACTGATGTAGATGCTGGAATTTGAATGATACAAGAAAAGTTGGTAGAAGAAGGATATAATCAGTTAAATAAATCTTTTTATGCTGTATATTATGAATATTTAATAATTAACTGATATAATTTAGCATTGAAGCAATGATCATTTTTATTGATTATGATGAATGTCATAAAAATTATTGAATAAATTTTAAACAAAATTGAATTAGATCTTTCGTTATTATCTATCATTATATCGAATTATAAAATGTACTTAAAAGGATAGTTAATCGTCACATTCAGACATATAATGTATGAGATAAATGAAAAAATCTTCAAAGATGGTGAAAAAATTGAGTAAAATTGTGTGAAAGGTACTAAAACACTAGAAAAAATGATGGAAAATATTATAAATTGATGAAAAAACAGCACAGAAAGGTCCTAAAACGGAAGAACATGTTAAGAAATAATCGAAAATAATTAGCAAAATTGTGTGAAAGGCACTAAAAACATCAGAAAAACGATGTGAAATAATATAAATTGATGAAAAAATAGCGCAAAAAAGGTCCTAAAATAGAAGAACATGCTAAGAATTAGTGGAAAATTGGTTACAATTAGTTAGAAATGAGGAAAAATGTTGTAATAGTGTTAAAGCATAAGAAAATTGTACAAGAAGAAAATGTTTATTACATGACTGTGTAATGGCGAGTGAAACCAGGGCAATGAACAATGAAGTGTTGATTGACAAACGTTTATAGGAGTCCCTTGCTCCCACCAGCTTAAAAGGAATGGTTACAGAGATGTTTAAAGATTTCCTTAGTGTACAGGGTAGGTCTGTGAATGTGTTGGGAAAACGTTAAGTAAATGTCTCGGGTATTACGGATTCTCTTATTAAACGACTGTATGATAGTCTGTTGAAGATATCAAGCGGAACCTCCAACAGTGGGTGGGCGAATACAAAGATCATGTTGATGCATTAGATCAAGCACTCAAAGATGTGATTTTTAAATCCCAATAATCAAATGGAGATCGCGATTGCGGTTCTACAGTGTTCAATGGCTACGGCGATTGCTAAGTTGTATGTGTGCATAGATGAAGCAGAAGGATTGAAAGCATAAATAATGATGGATATCAATAATGACGATCGAAATGGTAATGAGTTGTAAGAAGAAACCTAACAAAGATATTGAAAGAATGATGAAAATTGTGTAAAAGGTGGTAAAAACACTGTAAAAATGGTATTAAATAGCAAAAATTAACTAAAACGGTGTAAAAGTATTAAAATGTAAGAAAATGATGAGAAATGTTGGAAAATTGGTTATAATTAGTCAAAAGTGATGAAAACGTTTACTACATGTCAATGTCACTGCTTTTACATCTAAAATACTGTAAAGGTATAACTCAATGTCTAAGTTGTGAGGGTAATGTGATTATTCATTGTTCACCTCTTTATCATACACATATCAAACATAACAAAATATATATTTTTATCTCTCTCATTCTTTAACTGTATCTGTACCTGTGTTCATGCTTGAACGGATGTTTTCTACTAACACACTCATATATTTTACATGCATGTATACTCACCCACAATCACATATCATCTCGCATATACAATGACAATTTCAGCATGCGTCTCTCTCTTCATAATCATGAATTCTAATCATAGTCATCATTCTACATTTCAAAAATAATAGTATGAGGGAAATTTAAAGAAAAAATGTAAAATAAATCATCTTGAAACAATGCAAAGGGTGAGATAATAACTTTGCTAGCATGAATGTATATTTAGACTAATTTCATAATGTTGAATTGAATGATAATGGTGTATAGCATGAAAGGAATGGAATGAAGGATTAATTATGATTAAAATTATGTTGTTGTTTTGTATGACTTTGCAAATAATGATAATATGGAAAAAATTATGTATGATTGGAAAAACTGTATGAGAGAATAATTGATTTTAGGTAATAAAAATAGTATACTTCGACTAATTTTAAAACATGTTGTAGGATTTTTTCAGAAATGTACAAAAGGAATATAAAGATTAATTGATATATTAATTTTAATAGCATGAACATATATTTAGAATAATTTCGTGTTATATTATTAAATTTTGAAGTTTGTTAGCAAGAGGGAAAAAGAGTGATTGCTTTGGTATGAGTAAAACGAACAAAGTGTTTTCATAGGTTAATGATTATATAGAAGAAAAAATTATGTATGATCGGCTTTGATATTGAAAAAATACTATGCTTGGACTAATTTAAAAAAAATGCCTGATAGGTTATTGGAGGCGTACAGTGTACACATTCATAGATGCCGTGATTCTATTGCTTTTGTCATGTATGGGAAATAAAAAAAATTAAAAACACTACTACAATTTCATGATGGTAAAAAAAAAAATGAAGAAAAAATTAATTCATGATGTAATTACAAGGAGTAACTTCGTCATGCATGTTTACAATAATATGTTTTCTATAGGTTAGCTACTTGTAAATTAAGGAAAAATTTAAATGATAAAAAATAATATGTATGGTAGATTAAAAAAAATAATATGTTTGATGTGAAAATGAGTTAATGCCCTGTACAGAGATGTTTGATTTTTTGGAAATGACAAAATATACTTAATTTGATTCTAAAATAATTATGCATGATTTGAAATTTGGAAATAAATCACCTTGGAAGAATGGAGTGAAGAGAATTTTTCTACAATTTTAGGAAAACTATGTTATGATAAGTACCAATGAAAGAGATGTTTTCATGGTAATGAAGCGAGTAGTGTCTGCAGGCTATAAATGTGTGCACGACATATTACAAAAGATTTAAAAAAAATGTTTGTGTAATGAACGAATAAAAATATATTTGGGTTAATTTAATAACACAGAGCAAAAATATTATAGTGTTGACGACGTTAGTAATGTATGTTCAGAGGTCTTGACAGTGGGGAGCGAGTGGTAATAGTAGCGAGAATGAATGAAAAAGAAAATAATATTCTTTTAGTCAACCTTTTTTATGTTTGATGTGATAATTGTTCACGGATAGAAGCATGTATCTTCGACGTTTTTTATAATCAAGCTGTTGCTCTCGAGAATATATCTCTCACTCGCACGTTGTAACTCTGATCAGCTTGTGCTAGCTCATTTTTTTCTTTGAACATGCTGTGTCTCGTAAACTACTAGGTTTTCTACCTGTTGTTCTATTGATCAACACACCTCATAGACGATCTCGTATATACCTCGAAAAATACTTATGAAATTAAAAAAATATTAAGTAACATGTAAACTTAATACATATTTTTTATAAAAATGTGATTATAAAAGATTTTAAAAAATTTGAGAGAACTCTCCAGGTCTTAGGTTGAGTCTTACAAATTAATGAAAACTCACACAGTTCCGGAAATACTTGATGTACGTGATGTCATGAAAAACTTGAACAGTTAGATTCGTTTGTTATAGAAAGAATCAAAAATATAATTTTTTAATCTAAAAAGATGTGAACAAATTATGTGGGATTATATTCGAAAATTAGACAATAATTATATGTACACTTTACACAACTGGTTCAGATTTTTGTAATATTCATCATTACCAGTACTTTAAGTTAAGAGGGGGAAAGAGAGATATAGAAATAATTAAATAAACGGAATTGAAAAGGAGTGTAAAAAGATGAAAAATAATTAGGAAAAATATATATAATAGAACGAAACATATTGAGGGGGGGGGAAATATACACAAATATATACAAACAAAATTTTCATATGTATAAAAATATATTTACAAAATGATTAACAAAACATAAAAAACGAACGAGCGGATGATTGGGGAAAAAATATATACATTAATATACAAAATATATACAAATATACACAAAATTGTTAAACGGTTGAAATAATGAATTTTTAATCCACGCAAATCGTATATTGACAATCGATCCAATCTTTTACTTTCATACAATTTCGAGTACTCCGTCGCAATGTATCATTATCGATATAATATTCTTCATCATGCTCATGCTCATAACATGGTAGAAGTGATTTTATCGTAACATCCTGTTTTAATCTATCTGGTAGAAATGCATAAATGTCTCCAACACAACTTGGAAATAATGTAATTATCATTTCTTTGGTGGCTATAATGAACAACTGTCTTAAATCATTTATATTGAGATTAATCATAAGCTTCAGCGGATGGATAACATGATGGTACCAGGCCTTCATCACCATAACGTTTTTCACTGCACAATGAAAACTAACATTCTCATTAAGATGTTTACAGGTTATCAAATTGCTTATACCAAAATACTCTTCATGTAGATTCTCAATACTATATAGTCGAAAGACTTGATCCATATTAACGATTTCATAGTCTAAGTCACGCAACAATTCGGACTTTTCATTAAGTTCCATTAGTGTAAGTTTAGCATATACCGTTAAAATATATATGGTTTTTTGGGACAATATTGTGAATATATTGCGTGCCATGAATATTTCTTCCCGACAGGGAAATAATGAAGGGTTTTTCAAGTAATGACTCATCGAAGAACATTGTAAATGCGGCATTTTTGATGCATGCCATGCTCTGCTTGGCTTACACAGTGTATGCAAACACTTCCCGATATATCTGCTTGTTCTGATAATAATACAGGATCAATGTTATTTCATACAAAAGATTTTGATTCTTCTGCTGTATAACCATAATCTAATTGCGGTGTTGGAGGTGATGAAGTTGTATGCGAGACAATATCACTCGAAAATGAATTCTGAATAAATTTGGCGTCCTTAATTGATTTTGAGTTGCTGCTTACGTTAACTATATTAGCGTTCATGATTGAATAATATGTATTTCAAACTTTTCACTAAAAAAAATACAGAGAAAAAGAAAGAGAAAAAGGAAAGATAAAAGACAGAAAAAAATGATAGAGAAAAAAAGAGAAAAAACGTAGGAAATTATTTTCTTTAACGTTGACGTAAATTTTTTAATAATGCGTGAACACAGATTCGACAAAATATACATGTTTAACATAAAACTAATACTGACCGCTTGAATGATTCCGTTCGATAGTCTATCTCATTAGCTACCTTTGAATCGGTTGTGGCAGTGGAAATGTTACGTCAGAAAAATGTTGTTCCGTCGGAGAAAGCTGAATATATTTGTATACAAACAAAGTAATCGAGGACTTTGAGTGTATACGCATATGTGAAGGAGTGTGAAAAATATTCTTGTACCGAATAATGGGAAATAGCGTGCGAGCAATGTACAAGTGGTCTTGAAGGTATGCGAGTCATGCAGGTAAAGGTTGTTGCGATGACGAGATATATACCTGCAGAGGTTATCGATTCTTGGAAAACAGGGATTGACGTTCGAAACAATAATATCTTGAAACGATCGATGATGCGGATGAGTTTATTAAATAAAAAAATTATGTTTATAGCGAAACGAATAATATTAAAAATAATTGTGATGTTAATAAATATTTTTTATTGATCGGAGATTTTTCTTTCTCGAAAGGTTAAAATTATTTTTGATAATGTTAAGTGTATATAATGACATGAATGTGTAGGGAAAAGTAATACAGGTACAAAAAAATAAAGATCGTTAATAAAAAAATAAACATATAGAACTGCATGTGGTACATATGCGAGATCAATGTGATATGCTATTGTGTCTAACGTTGAAAAAATGTTCATGATCAATAGGGAAATTCGTGATAGAAGATAATTGTGTGGGAATGTGCGGTACGCTTTCGAGTGAACCATTGATTAATTTTTAGAATCGATAAAATAAATAAAGATTGCGAAAGATCAGTAATTTTAGATGTGTGGGGGCGGGGTAGAAAGAATGAATTTTTAGGATTGAAAAAAAAAAATGAAAAACATATTCGAATCAATTTTTGAAGAACTCGTAATAGAGTAATATAGAATCTGTGCGGGGGATAGATAGTATGCTTTCACAACAGTCTGAATGTTTGTTCGGATTAATTTTTAAAACCTCGGAAAACATACAGAAATACTTACGGACTGAAAATAATCGTAATGAGAAAAATAATAAAATATACTTGGGCTAATTTTGAAAAAAAGTGGTAACGCGAACGAATGACACGTGTGTGAGAATGATGCGTGTGCTTTCGTTGAGGGGCGAGACATCGATAGATTTATTTTTAGAACCGGGGAAAACATACATAAATACTTATGGATGGAAAAGTAATCGTAAGTGAGAAAAAATAATAAATATACTTAGACTAATTCTATAATACTTAGGCTTGGAAAAATTATTATGAACGATAGGGAAACTATCGAGAGCAGAGTGTGCACGGGATCGAATGGTTCGCTTTCGTGGTGGCTAACGCTATGGTAGATATAAGCGTGTGATCTGCCAGTGCTAGTGATGTGCGTCGAAATGTTTTTACAATCGAAACAATCAACAATCGTCAAAAAAAAAAAAAAAAAACAATCAAATGATTTTCATTCGAATGATTTGATTCGAATGATTTTAATTTGAATGATTTTAATTCAAATGATTTTGATTCAAATGATTTTGATTCAAATGATTTTAATTCGAATGATTTTAATTCGAATGATTGTTGTGAATACAAATGAATTATTCGAATGAAATAACATTTCGAATATAACTGTGGAACAATCGAATGCATTCGAAGTTACCGAACAATCGAATAATTCGAATGAATCATTTCGAAGTTGCCCATCACTAGTCAGTGCGCTTTTGTAACGATCGGAGAATAAGGAAAAATTTTTGGAACCGTAGAAAATGAGAAATATACTTAGACTAATTTTATAATACTTACGGACGGAAAAATAATCGTAAGTGAGAAAAAATAATAAATATACTTGCACTAATTCTATGATACTTAGGCTTTGAAAAATTATTATGAACGATAGGGAAACTATCGAGAGCAGAGTGTGCACGGGATCGAATGGTTCGCTTTCGTGGTGGCTAACGCTATGGTAGATATAAGCGTGTGATCTGCCAGTGCTAGTGATGTGCGATTTCGAAATGTTTTTACAATCGAAACAATCAACAATCGTCAAAAAAAAAAAAAAAACAATCAAATGATTTTCATTCGAATGATTTGATTCGAATGATTTTAATTTGAATGATTTTAATTCAAATGATTTTGATTCAAATGATTTTGATTCAAATGATTTTAATTCGAATGATTTTAATTCGAATGATTGTTGTGAATACAAATGAATTATTCGAATGAAATAACATTTCGAATGTAACTGTGGAACAATTGAATGCATTCGAAGTTATCGAACAATCGAATAATTCGAATGAATCATTTCGAAGTTGCCCATCACTAGTCAGTACGTTTTTGTAACGATCGGAGAATAAAGAAAAAATTTTCGGAACCGTAGAAAATGAGAAATATACTTAGACCAATTTTTATAATGCTTAGGCATGGAAAAAATAAAAAAATTAAAAAATACATTTGAATGGTATAAAGCAGGGAATAGGGAGCTCACGTTAGTTTTATGCTTTAAATATTATACTTTGGTTAATTTAAAAAAAAAATTACGATATCGCTAACGATCGACATGTGTGTGAGAACGATGCATGCGCTTTTACTTGGTTTAAATCAGTTGTTGCAGTGGAAATATTACATCAGAAAAATGTCATTCCGTCAGGAATAGTTGGTTACATATGCGCATTGAATAAAGTAGTCATGAGCTTTGAGTATGAGTATGTTTTTGTGTTAGTGTGTACATGTAGGGTGTATCCATCTACAATATGACATAGACTGTAATAGAAAGTATAAGAATGTTAAGATCCGGTTTCAACGGTTGCGTTAGCATTTACGTGTAGCGCTATGATAGAAGCATTTTCGCTTTTGCGATGTGTGAGATAGAGACTTACCCCCCCGTACATAATGTATCGGACAAAGAAAAGTTTTACGCAACTGACCGAACGAAAATCTTCGCGATTCCTAGAAATACCGGAATGGCGAAAACCTGTATTTTACCGCGATTCCTGCAGACTGACCACTAATAATATTGATAACAACAAATTCAATAATGATAATAACTAATTTTACATATGTGTACAGACGCTCGTAACCGTATATATATCATTGTGTGTGTATGCGTAATCCTCCAAAACCAGTCGCTACCGAATAACGGTAATTTACATACAAGTAAAGGCATGCATCGGCCAAATGATTGACAGGTACAAGGTCACTTGCGATGGCACGCGTACGAATTTACCGCGATAGTGATGATGATGGTGATTTTTACATGTGTGTGCAGACGTATATACACGTACATTTACATGTGTGTGCGGTAATTAAAGGATCGACAATCAAATGGAATGCGGTTCCGCAGTCCGAGACGCTCCGGAAACGGCTCTGGAAGGCCTTAATCAACGGTGGCGGCATCCTTTGAGTTAGAACTCGCATTTTACATCTACTACTAGCTGGTTTCAAAAATGTATCGGTTTAAAACTCAAAAATCAGAGTCTCATTAGGGACTGTTACTTTGTACATGATTGATTCGATGTTTGTAACTTTGGATGTCCATTTCTAGTCGTAGGAATTGACAGGCTGTATCAGATTTTAAGGCGAACCACTCGAAATTTGTTTAATCGCAGTCGTCGGCCACTATTATTGGAGTATAGTCCTGGGGTTCTATCTGTAAATTTTGCTAACAGTTATTCAGATGAATCGGGTATCATCGGAATGTGCGCGATTGGTAAGTTTGTTTTCAAAAAAATGTATCTTGCACCTCTTGAATTATTTTGATAACTCGAGAGTTGGAAAAAAAGCGGAACTTCAGCACGTAGTTTAGCTACTTTTTACCACCACTTGCTGTATGTGCTGATTGTTTATTAAATTCTCCGTTAACGTGCGGGTTGTTGAAGGTGAAGAGTGCTCAAATTTTCTCGGATAAAACGATTTCTTTGTCGAATTCTTCACCTTGTTCCGATTAAAGATCAACAATTACGTTTCAATATTTGCGCTCAAGTTTTTGCTAATTTTGCTCGCTGTTATATTTTTTACGCAACGAACTTTTGCTAGATCTGCACCGTCATGACTTCTGCAGTTCCTAGCGTGGAACCTAAAACACTAGAACGTACGCTTCCGAAGTTACCTAAAAGTGTACAACTATTACTTAGGGAGAATTAGAATGTAAAGAAATTTAGTTTAAAGAGAATAAAGAAAGCAAACTGGCTTTCGAAAATAAAAATGAGATATACGTACGACATCAGTTCGGAGGAATTGTTTCACATGATGAAAGCACGCTTGCAGTAATTCAGGTAAATCGTAATGCTCTGCGGCGCAAATTAATCCTGGAACTGTTGCACAAGTGATCGGACAGGTACTAGTATGCAAGTAATCCAGTAAAATTCGGAATGTATCCGGATCAAACTCGATAATTGAGAACTGCCAAAGAAAAAAATGTAATAATAGTTACGCTTATGAACAATTTCGTTATATATGTAATAATTAAAAAAATTAACCTGGATATGTTTTTGCTTTGCACAAAAAAGAAAGAGAGTAGACAACAAATGTTCATTTTACTGCAACTAAAAAATTTTTACCTAATTTTAAGTATTTTTTCAAATTAACATAGAACGATATAGTTTTTCTGCCTGGCGTTTGGCTCCGCGGCCCAGGGTCTACTGGCGTCTCTGGATGTCATCTAACACTCAGCCATCCGTATAGCCACCGGTGCGTTCTACACCAGCCCCACAGCCAGTCTCAACAGCGAGCCTAGCCTACTTCCTTTGTGCTTCCGAAGGCAAATCCTGGCAGCCAATTTCCTTACATCTACCCTTACAACCCCAAACCTCCCATTTAAGGAACTTCTATGTGATTCTCCAAGCCATAGCCAAATTTCGTCAAGCAGTCCCAGCTACTCCACTAACCTCAAAAACCGTTTTGAATCTACAGTCCCTTAATTTTGTAAATTCATTCGAAACCCGCCGCTTTGCCCAATATATACTGACCCTCCTCCTTGGCTTCTCCAACCCCTTCACATGAATCTGAACCTGACACGACTAACTAAATCTACCAATCCCCCCCCATGTACTGGTCCAGTATATCAAACTGGAAATTTCCAAATATAGTGGCGCGGTGTGCTGTTTTACGGATGGCTCAAAATCTGGAGGCTGTGTGGTGTCTGCCTTCTCAGTTCCCCCCGCCACCCATCGCTTCCGTCTTTCCAAGGTGTGTTCCATATTCTCAGCCGAATCCTTTGCCATTTTCAAGTGCTTGAAATTCCTAACAGCTGCTCCACCTCACTCCAAATACCTTATCCTCTCCGACTCACTCTCTGTCCTAAAAGCACTTTGTAACTGTCACACCGACAACGCGCTGTTACAACGCATATTACTTCTCCATGACCTCCTTAGCAAATCCCATGTCTCGATAACTTTTATGTGGATCCCCAGCCATGTTGGCTTGCCTGGCAATGGGGCCATTGACCGAGCTGCTAAAGAGACCTCCACACTCCCTCTCCTCACCTCCCGGTTTGTTTCCTCTAACGATACCAAGCAATTCCTAAGATCACGCATAACCAAATCCTGGGTCCGTGCATGGAAGTCCAACCATCAAAATCAACTCCTCCCCGTGAAACCTAATCCTCTATCACACATATCCTCTCCGTTCCGATCAAGAAAGAATAATATTATTCTTACCAGACTCCGCATATCCCACACGAATCTTACCCACTTTTACCTTCTACAACGCATGGACCCTCCTCTCTGTCCCTTTTGCCTAACAACTCAACTCCTTATCCCCCATATTCTAACATCGTGCCAGGCACTTACAGCACTCAGAACCCAGCACAGCCTCCCCGCCTCCCTGCCTCAGCTCCTATCTCAATCTTCCTCACATATCCATAGTGTTTTCCGGTTCTTGCAGTCGCTTAAGCTATTAAATCTCATCTAGACTCTAGCCAGCCCCTGGGTGCATATGGCCCGTTAGTGCAGCCTGCGCCCGTTCAATCGTATAATAATAATAATAATAATAATATAGTTTTTCTTCCTTTTTATCTTTTTTTCATCTATATATTTTAAAATAATTACGGAAAATATAGTGTAATATTCTAAATATAGAAGAAAAAACTCATTAAAACGTATCCATGATTTAATGTTTCTGTGAATAGCGTAGAAAATGGCTCCACATTTTTTCATCAGGCGTTTTGGAGAGAACGTATACAAAAAATTTCCACGAAATTAATCTAAATTCGGATGTGTAATAAAATTTGGAAATCTAATTTTTTCGGGTGATTATATATGTTTTTATTGTACGGTTCTATTTACGCGCAGTAGTACTAGTACCGTTTAGAAATTTGTTATCTAAATAAAGGAATTAATGAAAATTTCAATGATTAGGATAGTGATTTATTAAAATTATGCGACGTGATATAATAAAATAATTCAAAATTTAAGCTATGTACTTAAAAATATGTAGAATAATAAGAGTGACTGAAATAGAGATAATTTTAATTTAGTCTAGGAGAAAACTTTTTCATTATCTATCTTCGATTAGTCGTAATAGGATATTTTTGAAGTTTGGAAGAATAGAAAAAACAACAATACCAGCAGTACTATTTCTTTCCCTTAAGATGCACAAATTTTTAATATCGTTATTTCATGTTCTTTTGTAATTGTTTAGGGAGTGTGAGATTTTAAGATCGTTACGAATGTTATTTATTCAGTTGGTTTTTAAAAAAAGTTTTTTATTAAAAATTTATGTTTATATAAAATTTATTTAATGTTTGTCGTTAGCATTTTCTTTTTTACGTTTTTTATAATTCTTCGTTTTAATAAATTAAAATTGTTTCTTTCTCTTCATTTTTCCCTGCTCCAAAATCCTCAATTTTCCTCGTATTTAATTTTTATAATATTTTCTTAACGCGGTTTTTCTCGGAATTGAGTTTTTAATTTTTGTTTTAATTGCTCGATTTTAACTTTTTTTGAATATTTTTTTGCCGACATTATCAGTTTAATATTTAATCCCATCTTTCGTTCAACACTTCACTATTTTTCTCTCACATTCGTAGATTTTCACACTATATGGTCTTATGTTTTTAATAATACTTTTTTTTATTCTGTCATTTAATTTTGAACTTGAGTAACACTGTTTTATTACATAACATCTGGAAAAAGAAAAATGAAATCTATATTCCGGCGTAAAAATTCAGTGTAAGCAATGGTGTTCTAATCAGATATCAAAATTCTTCTTCTTATTCTTATTATTATTATTATTATGCATTGTGGTCACTACCTAATAAATTGTCCTTCGGTGCTCAATAATATTAATAAAAGAAAATTGGGCATTTTTTTCCAAACCATTAACTTATTTGTTTAACGAATCGATTAGTGCAGGAAAATGTTGCGGAGTATCATTTGAATCGAATAAAATACTTGCATAGAAGGTTTCTTCAAATTAGTAAATAAAAATAAGAATTCCGATTTGTATTGTAAATTTTATCATATTAATGTATTATACAAAACTCAGCTATTAATATTCCTACTTAAATACAAAAATGAATTTGGATTTTTCGTTAATAGCTAGGGACTGTGGTAAAGAAGTAGCGATTGTACCAAAATTTAATAAATACCATTCTAGAATGCAGGCATCTTATATAGCCCTATTACCCTATAATCAGTTACCAAATTTTCTCTTAGATAATATTAAAAATCTTAAAAATTACAAAAAGAAACGTAAATGTATATTACATCATTCCGAAAGCAGTTCAAGTGCGTATATTCATCACTAATCCATTATCTGTTTATTAATCGCAAACAATTTTTAAATTTATCCATACTAGTTCTTCCAGTTACTTTTACATTTCTCTTTTAATTCATAATTGCAGTATACTTTTCTTTGTTTTTAATTTTTTAAATTTGATGTGTATATATGTATGTATGTGTATATACTTTTACAAGATTTACAGTTTTTTCCATCAGGGATGAATCCAGTGGGGGTTTTGGGGAGCAATGCCGCCCCAGAACTATAAAATTGCCCCCCCCCCCCAGAACTTAATACAAGTTGTTTAAGAATGCGGTAATTTCATAGAGTTATGTCAGAAGTTGTTGCCAAAACATTTTGAAATGGTTCAAATAGTCATATATTTTTAAATTTCAAAATTACGAGATTTATTTTTGACGAAAAAATGAAATTTCATAAAATAACAATAAAGAACAATTTTTTTTAAAATATGACTTTGACGTTCGCTTGTTATTCTATGAAAAATTGATATGCATTCATTGCAAATGTGCGAAAGATGTAAAATACTCGCGAGCTAGAAAAATTATTCGCTGCAGTTGGTGTTTTTTGTCAGCCTAAAGGGGAACTCTCACGTTTCACGTCGATCCATTTATCATTAATATCAATAAATGTTTAGACGTTTCTTTTCGATTTTCATTTATTCTTTTTTTTTTTTTTAAAGCGACATGATCTATAGACAACTTCATTTCTGTTTCTGTTAATTTTTTCTTGTTTTTTTATTTCCAAGAAAAGTTCATTTAAAATAGCTTAAACCTCCCATTGCTCATAGCGATAGAATCCTCAGAGAATAACAATAATAACAAAAAATTCCTCAGCTGGAGGCGTAAAGACGCTAACTGGGAATTATTCTTCCAGTCGGTAAATCTAAAATTTCCAGAAAACACTAGCGATGTCAATAAGATTAATGAGCATATAATAAAGGAATTAACGGCAGCCATTTCCGATAGTATTCCAAAAAATAGTCCCCGAACGACACGTAGACAACCGATACGGTGGAACCATGATTTTAGTAGAGCGGTCATGGAAAAAAAATAGACTCCTGTCTAGAGCAAAGCGTGACCCGACGCAAGAAAACCGCAAAAACTTCAAAATCGCTCGGGCAAAGTGCAAAAGGCTCCTCAGAGAAGCAAAAAGACAGTCTTGGATACGATTTACATTCACAACCATCTCGTCGATAATATCTGATTCCGGCCCAACTTGCAGCAAGTTGGATATTGCGGAAAGCCTGGTCGATCATTTCCATAAATCATCCGCCACTGAATCGTACGCAGAATCGTTCAAAATTATTAAAAGGAACTGCGAAGGCCAAGAAGCTCGTTCCTCCATCTCATGTACGCAAGAGTTCAATCTTCCGTTTACCAATGATGAATTAATAGATGCCTTAAATCATATGAGATCCTCAGATCCCGGGCCGGATAGCATACATATCGATATGATAAAAAAGTTCCCTGCGGAATCCCTTAGCACAATTCTCCAATTCTACAATTTAATTCGGACATCGGGGAAAATTCCGAATGCTTGGAAAATGGCTCACACAATTTCAGTTTTAAAGCCCGGAAAAAAACCCCACCTCCTCGGCAGCTACCATTCCATTTCCCTGACCAATTCTTTAAGCAAATGTCTGAAGAAAATGATAAACGCTCGTCTAAAGTGGATACTGGAGCAAAAGCAACTTCTTGATCCAATGCAGTTGGGGTTCAGATCGCAGAGATGCACGATGGACCTTCTAGTAAAACTCCACCAGCAAATATGTGACGGCTTTGTTTCGAATCAGTACACATTGCTCATAAGCTTTGACCTGGAGTTTGATCGTATATGGCGACATAAAATCATTCAAACCCTGGTAAATTGGAATGTCACTGGGAACTTGCTTAATTTCGTGAAGGCATTCTTGGCAGACCGCACGTTCCAGTTGCGGATAGAAGATATCTTGTCGTCCCCTAAAAGTCAAGAAAACGGCATGCCTCAAGGCTCGATAATTAGTCCGACCTTATTCATAGTAGGCATATCCGACCTGTCCAAAATCATTGAAGCGCCCGTAAAATATAATCTTTTCGCTGCCGATCTCACAATATACATGACATCTGCCAATATGGAAAGTCTAAGAGTTCGGCTTCAAAACACGATCGATAAATTACAAGAGTGGTCTACAAACCAGGGCTTAGCCTTCTCAGCTGAAAAAACAGCTAGCATTATTTTCAACAATAAACGGAACGCCCCTTCGGACTGCAAAATAACTCTGGGCAACAGCCCCATTAGATCAGCCCCAACGGTCAAAATCCTTGGATTAGTATTCGACAGGAAGCTGTCTTGGTCGAGGCACATCGATGAACTTAAAACGAAATGTCAAAAATCATTCACGCCCTCAAAATGACAGCTCATACAAAATCAGGCGGAGATATGAAATGCCTGCAGAACCTCTAGTCCGCTCTTACGCTGTCTAAAATGGATTACGGTTCAGTCATATACCGATCTGCTAAACCTAATGTGCTGAACAGGTTAAACACTGTTCAGAATTTCGCATTAAGATTGATCTCAGGCGCATTACACTGCAGTCCAATTGACAGCCTTCATGCAGAAGTCCTGCCACTCAAACACAGAAGGCTATTTCTTATGCTGAAATATTTCTTTAATCTGGCCTCAAATCCATCTAACCCCTCGCATCAAAAAACTTTTGCCCCGAATTATATACAGCTATATGAAAAAAATCCAAAAAGTCCAAAACCCCTTGGGGATCGAGTGCCGGAATGCTGTTAGCAGTCTTCAGTGGACGACGATGGCTCATCAGCATATGACTGAAGCCCCTCTGTGGAACGCCAGTATACAGCAATTAACAAAATTTAGAGGCCAGAATAAGAAAAAAAGCCAACATCTGAAGTCCAAATTAAAAAAACATGTATACTCCGTCTGGCAACACGAATGGGAACCAAACTGTCGCTCTCAGAAACTGTTCAAAGTCAAGGGAAACCTTCGGCGATGGAGCACCTCATAGAGACAGGACCGACATGAGGAAACAACACTAGCTCGCCTGCGCATAACTGCCTCCACACACATAGCTACCTGTTTCTAAAACAATCGCACCCGTTATGTGAAATTTGTGGAGTGCCGGTTACGGTGGAACATCACCTCACCTCGTGCAGCAAATTTCGGCAAGAGAGCCGCCTGCTTCAAGGAGGATGCTGGTCTTGCCGAAATTCTGGCGGAAAATGAAAAGGCCTGCGGAAACATTTTCAAATTTTTAAAGCTCACCCGACTTTTTCCTTTTATATAGTTTATTATTCAGCAGCTCTTACCTCCTGTCTTTTCCTTTCCTTTCTTTTCTTTTTTCTCTTTCTATTGTTTATTTTGATTTTCTTTTTTGTTCTTTTCATTTATTAATCTATAGCTGCTGAGCGCCTTTAAATAAATAAATAATTAAATCCCGGCGTATTCGTTTATTATAAAAAAATAATGAACCCGATAGAATGTTTTTACAATATGTTCTTTAATGCTACAATTAGAATTAATCATTTTAAAACCAATTGAGAAAACATTGTTGTTTATAATCGGTTATTTTACTTGAAATTTTTCGTTCACACTTGTTTTTCCATTATTTTAAATTATGTGATAAATCATGTTTTACATATTTGGTTTTATTCAAGAATATCCAAAAAAAATTTTCTCAGTAAAAATATAAAAAAAAATCTCTGCCTCCCCAAGAAAATACATTGCCCTCCCAGAAACAAATTTCTGAATTCACCACTGTTTTCCATTGTTTCATTCTTGCACTCAGTAATTCAAGTTATATTTAAATTTAAGTTTCAGATGCATTGTTTTAATTATAAGAAATCCTCTTTTTTTCTTTTTTTTTTTAAATTGTATTTAACTTTTGTATTGAATTATCCCATCGGTCGCGCAATTTCTGCTCATAGATGGATTTTGTAATAATAATAAAAATAATAAAATAATAATAATAAATCATTATTTTTTTTTTGAGCGCGTCAACTACGGGCATCAACCCACGCGAGTGGAATTTTTAAAAGTTTCGATGTGCTAACCCGAATGAAACACTACTGCCGGACCAGCTACACCACGGTAGCCGACTGGTATCGAAATTAGTCTTTGTTATGTTTTTTAAAAGCTAATCAATTTTTCGATGCTTTATATTTGTATTTTTTTACGAATTTGTGGTTAAAAAGCAGTATTTTATTTTTTTTCACGTAAAGACGGTGTACAACATATGTTCCTTTCCTAAAAATGTATATATTATTGTAATTCGAATGTTGTGCTTTCGAGATTTAAAAGTTACATGATGGCACGATTAATATGTAATTTGCGTTTATTAAATAAAAAATTTCCTGTTTTTGTTCCAGGTTTACTAATGCAGTAATAATAAAAATAAACGCTGTGCAATTATTTACAATTTTACAATAATGGAATACGGGGAAACTTTCTACAGTTGGTAATTCTTCAATTGAGACACTTCGCCTAGCGAATCGGAATAGTACAAAAAAAATGTTTCAGGTTTGGAAACCAACTGATTTTTGATATCATTAGTTGTGACGCGCAATTTTTCTTCAAAGTTATAAAATTTACGGAATAACCGTGCTTATATAGCATTATTTTATTATTATTATTATTATTGCATAAATTGAATAGTCAGACTATTTTAAATCTACCGCGAGGAGCAAATATTTTTAATGCCGCCATTAAAATGCATCGCTGAAAAAAAACCAAGGGGGAAGTTTTCATTTGAATAATAATAGTTTTTTTTTTTTTTTTTTTTCGATCCGGCGTCAAGTAATTCAAAAATAAAAATTATATAACGGGTACAAAAAAAATTTCTGAATCGGATTCATTTAGGATAATTTTAACATAGCGTATTTTACATACTTCGGTTTGGGCTAATTTCGTTTTATCGATTTTTTGAGCGTCAGCGCAAACGCTAAGTCTTGGTACCGCTATTCGAGATGCTTCCGCCACAGCTTTTTCTTTCTCCTTTTCTTTTTTATCTTCTGGAAATATTATAAAATGAATCATTCAAAAAATCGTAATTCTAAAATAATAATAATACAAACACAGAATTCACGATAATAAAACAAAACAAGAATAGTACTTTTTCAGAGATACTTTTTCTAATTTATCAGTTTCTCTTATTTTTCTATAATATAAAAGTTTTAATTTTTTTTCAGTAGTAATTTATAAATTAAATTGTTATTTTTTTAAGCGAGCATTCCCTGAAGAAGTATGGTTAGCGCTATTCTAAGATTTATTTGTTATTAATTGTTTTTCACGTGTTATTTTTATTGTTGTTAATGAGAAGGAAAATTAACTATATGTTTGTTTTTCAAAAACTGCCCTTTATAGCTTAAATCCGAGTCTTCTACAACAACAAGTATCGCGGGAATATTTCGAGAGTGAAATATTATATATTTATACTAATTTTTTAAGTATTATGTACGTACAAATTTATTATTTGAATAAGAAGATATAAATTTTTAATTAAAAGAATAATGCGAATATTTTATATTATTAATACATTAGGGGTAAAAATATCTTATATTCATATACAGACTAGCTGACCCAACGAATTTCGTACCGCCTCGGAATCAATAATGTTGTGTTAACTTATTAGCAGAATTAAATTCAGCTTTTTTTTTTTTTTTTTTTAAGATAAAATGAATACTCAAAATGAATTAAGTTTAATAAATGTACAAAAATCAAAATGAAAAGTATTTTTCATAACTCATCACCTGATAAGCCTTTAAAAGCGAAATTCAAAATATAAAACAAAACACAGAAGCCCTTTTATAAAATCCAAAAATGACAGTTAAAAATTTATTTAAACTTCCCTTTTGGGCCAAAAACATCAAAAAAAAAAAAGAATTTTCTTCATAAATTTTTTTAAAATTTCGTATCTGCTATTCGGGGCGAAGACAAATCAAAGATCATAAAAATCGGTCCAGCCGTTCATGAGTTATAAATGAATCAAACCCGACATTGTTTTATATATATAATATATGATTTGAAGTTTTTGATTACTTATAGTTATCGACAGAGACGAAAGATTTTTAAGATTAACTTTTTTCGTGTAATTTCTGAAACATGTGTATATTACAAGTTTATTTAAAATGTGTCGGAGAGGAAAACGTTCATGGTTATTTGTTTTTGACTCGGCTTTATCGTTAAAAAAATACTAGATGATAAATCATGTCATTGTAGGGACACTAGGAAAAATCAGGAAGTCGCAAGATTAAACTTAATCAGAATTGAAATCTCATCACTTCTTTGCACTATGCTATCATTATCGACACTTACATATCACCACCTGGTTGAAATTTATCGTCTTGGTTGATTGTTTTTTTCTTTTTTCTTATTTTTCAATTTTTGCGCTTTGACGATCGGCAGTGTGCATTTTAAACTTGGGGATTTAATTAATAAACTTGTGACTGTAGTGCGAAGGCCTCATTTTTTCTCTTTTATTAAGGCAGAGGGGATTTTTACAATATTGCATGAAAAATATTTATTTGTTTTTCCCGTTTTTAGCAATTTCTGAAAAGGTTTTTATTGTTTTCGGATATTTTTAAGACGCTTCCTATAATTAAAGTAATATCCTTCTTTATTTTTCTTTATTTTTTTTTTGCTCAGTCACCGAGTAAAGTTGGTACCCTTACAGAAAAGTAACAAAGTACATCCTACGCGTTCGTTTTTAAATATTATTCGCAGCGCATTACTGAATGGATTAAAATTAATTAGTTTTTTGGTTTTTTAATCACACTAAGCAGCTAGTTACAATGAACACTGATCACAGCAAGTGGCGCTAATTGTGATACGAAATTTATAGGTTGTGTTAGAGAAAATCTGTTAAAAATAAATTCGTATAAGATTTATTACTTGAACAATCTTGAGATGATGACCATTTCTTTTTGTCTTCCAAAGTTAACTGGAGTTGCTGTGTTTTGCCGCGAGTAGAAGCCGATTTACCCCAACCCATGGTTAACGTTCCTAAACGTGAGAATGCTCGTTTTACCATTGGAGAACTGGGCACACTTTTAGCTCTACAACAAGCAAATAAAATAATATATAAGTTATCGTTAATTTTCTTAAATATATACAGGTATGTATCAATACTATATTCTATATTACCAGGGCAATGTTTATGTACGGGAGAGTATTGTAAACGCATTTCTCCAAGTGAAAGAAAAAAAGAAATGCAGGAAGAATGGTACTCCAATTATTTTGTCCACGCGAAACTTGTTTGAGTAGCACACCGTGACGATATGTTCGTGCTATGCTCCTGGAAAAGGACGGAAATAGAAGTTCCCGGCTTAGATGAGAAATAACAGATAGAAGAAACGTATCGACCAAAATTTCAGTGTTAATATAGAATTCCGGCAGTACTTAATAACTATCCTGAACCATCAGAGGATGGTTCTTGTACAACAAAAAGTGAAGTAAAAACATTGCATAAAAGAAAGGTAGTTAGACCGGATGAAATTCGCTCCAAGATTTTCAAACTTACTGCTGGACGAGACAGCATGATGCTGTGAAAAGTAAGAAGCCTTTATTCAGGTGATATACCGAGTAATTAGCTGAAGTAAACGTTTATTGTTCTGCCGAAAAAAACCAAGGTTGCTAATTACAGTGACCATCAATTAGTTGTAGGCTCTTAAGACCTGGTTTTGTATTAATCACAGCTGTTGCAATACAGACACTTATATTTTCTTCAGAAATGGCATGGGCATTGAGAAGTTTGCAGTTCTTACGTTGCTGCAACGATGTCGAAACGAATATCTGCTTACGTGCTATTGATTATCGCAAGACCTTCGAATGTATCAAACATGATCAATTGATGGTAATTTTAAAATCGATAGGTATTAATAAAAAATGAATCTTCAAATAATAAGGTGATTGTTTCGGAATCGTTTTGCAGACATACGAATATTTGAAGGAAAAAGTACGACATAAGGATGTGTTTTGCCTATCGGAAAATAGCATCGAATGAAAACCATGGAAAACTCAAAGTGATCGGGGTAACTATCAAAAATAGAAGAAACAGTGTGATTACAGTGAAAGTCAGAAGTAATTGCGAAGGCTGTTCGGTAGAGCAGCACTGATGAAAACGATGCTCTATAGTTCCGTCACTGTATGAGTGAGTTCGAATTATGAAATTCTCAGGCTGATTTCAGGAGAAAAGTTATCGATGGTCTGACCTCAGAATTCTTTAATGGAAGTTCTCTTTAGAGATGGTTCGGCTGTCGGTCCTAATCAGCTGTATCAACAATATAGCTATAGTATCATAAAAATGTATGCCCGCAGTGAAAAGATTACAAACTTGTCCTCTAAAAATAAAATAAACTACGTAAAGTTTAATTCTTTTCGGTTTTTCTTTCTGTTCTTTTAAATACAGAACAATAATACACAGTCCTAGCATTTTGGTTATCGGCGCTAAAGTTGATCCCAAGCTTAAATTTTCATTAAGCATTTTGGAACAGACAGGGCTGTTTCCAACTTCGATCATTCTATAATGGTAAACTGTTGTTACTATATAACCGGGTAATAATACAAATTCGAGTGATTTATATCTCGGCAATATACTTACCAATATCAGCAAATCTACCCCCCATTCCGACGTTACCGTACTTATTTATGAGTGAGTGCAAACAAGAGTGGAACTGTGAGTGGATAATACTGGAAAATTTCCTATGAATTATTAAACTATCGACTCCTAATGGTTTCGGGATTGTACTAGTAGGAAAAAATACTTAATATTAAATTGTCTCCAGACGGGGCGTACGCTGTGTCACATAACTGTTCCGCATATTAACAGTTCTCTACTAAACCAGTTGTGATATAGCTGAGATTTATGACTACGAGAAGTTCGTGCTGTACTGGGCTAATTTACATATGGGAGGGGGGGGGGCTTTTAAATTGGTTACTAAAATGTATATAATTTGTGCACTCATAACTTAGGTATTGTTCGCTTGTATTAAAGAATGCGTATATTCGCCAATTACATTGGTGGTATAGTAACACCTTTCAATTTTAGATACCAATCTGGAATTCCTGTTAAGTAATCTTAAATGTATAATTTACGCGATTACTTTATTAGATTAATTTGAATAAATTATTGAACTATAGAAATTTAAAATTTTCATTTTTCACGGTTATAAAAAACTTTTTCTAAGTCGTTTGATGTAAAAGTTCTACATTGTATAAATACATTCGATTATTAATAGTGTTTTATCGTAACCAAAGCGTTTCGCAACATGTTTTCCAAAATTTTTGATAGATCACCGAGTTAAATATTTTTGTTACAGCAATGCGATTTTATTTTTGCGCAAATAAAATATCATATGTATGTATGTTAGGCGTTTGATCTTGATTTACTAAAAATTTACAGAACAAGAAAAAATGTTCACTATTTTTACATTTAATCTGAGTGTTTTTGCTTTTCTAAAAATTTACGGCTGCAGTGAGCGTATAATCAGTATATACTAGTACTTAATATACCTGCTGCTTTCGACATCAGGAACTTGTAGAAAGTTACTGCTCTTTGGTTTTTGCGGACTAGGGATGTTTGGAACAGCTCTTGCTAGTATTTCTGCAACAGGCATTTGAGGTGATCCGAAACCCGATGTAATTCCGTACAGCATTTCTTGAAATACTCTATGATAGAAACCGATTTATTAAAAGAAAAATTCCATTTAAAATTAATTTTTTCAAAAAAACATCTTTTACGAAATCATCTTTTTTTCTTCAATGAAAATTAAAAAAAAAAAAAAAAATGCTATGAAAAGTAAGAAAATGGTAAAGCGAATTTGAAATTGAAAAATGAAAAACTTTTTTTAGAACTAATTCATACAGTTCGATCAACTTCATTTCGTGCTATTATGACAGATTTAAACTATTCCATCAATAATAATAATATTGACAAAAATAGTGATAAACAAATTTGTAAGGTGAAAAAAACGTTAACTGGGAAAAAAGAGAAACTGGTAAAGCGCGCGAAATGAGATAAGGAACGTCGCATTATTCCTATTTTAGGAGATTGTAATTGCTTATTCCGCGCAATTTCTTATTATTTATATGAAAGTGACAGCTTTCATCGTCAAATTCGGTTACAAGTAGTTTATAAAATTAAGTGTGACCGGGGACATTATAAGGTCTTCATTATCTCGGTAATTCTTCATGTAGATTACTAATAAACAGTGCAGCTAAATATGACAATTTGATATCTTTAGATGGCGAATATGCTGGTCACTGTGGGTTATAACGTATTCAGCGGAACGTTCTTCCCTTTATTTACTCCATTTAAAGTCAAGACTTCCTGCTCCCAACTGTGCTTCCTATATCCTGTCCATTCCGTCTCAGTCCATTGTTCCTGCCATATTGGTTCCTTTATTTCTGCCATTTCCGATCGAATTAAGTTTTAATTAGTTAACTCTTCTTCCTATTGTTTCTGGGTGAAGTCCCTGGTTAACGAGCCCAAAAAAAAAAAAAAAAAGAAAAAAAGAAAGTCAATTTTATATCCTAGCTATTCATTTAAAGTCTGGATGAATGATAATCACAGTTTCGTCTATGGTACATGTAATCTCGTTTGCAACTTATTATTTTCGAGTAATGTTGACGCTGGACATTTTAACGTTTTAGAATGTGGTTTCTTCACATCAAATCGTACTATACGATATACTTAATTTCCTGCTATTACAACAAATTCAGAGACCATTCTATCGATAATAATATTAAGAAAAATAATGATAAATGTGTAAGAAGAGAAAATATGGATCGTTTAAAAATACATTACATTATTAAACTACTTGTGAATTTTCAACTTCATGGGCGTAGTAGTTTCAGCACAATGTATTAATAACTGTTGGACTAATCAAATATTTACAATTTTCTTTAATATATTATATATGATCATTATTATAATGATTATTGTTGTAATTTTAAAAAAATGTATTAATCATGAAACGTGTATTAATCATTTATGAATTCAAATATTACAACTGTAAGTAGAAATTTATTTTATTGGGGGGGTAAAATAATTTTCCCTTTTGTAAACAGGTTTTTTACGATTTTGGTCGGTAGTGCTCCGGTTTTCTAATGTGTTTATATTTTTATATTATTAAAAAAAGCTAATTTATGCAGGTGATCAGATGCATTACATTTAGAAAACTAGAAAAAACAAATGGCAATCTAAAGTGAGCTATAAGACGTCGACATTATTTAAGAAATACTCTGAAACCCGTTGAAACTCGACGAAAATTATTCAAAAAGCTATTTCATGGCCAAACCTGAGTTAACAGCGTTCACAGAGTCTGACGGAGTGCAATAAAAAATCATCATACAACACTATGGTCACACCTGAGTTAACAGCGCCTACAATGCTTAATGAGAATCAAAACTAAGAGTAACCATGCTGCACTATGGTTACAGTTAACAGCACTCGTAATAGCGAAACGAAAGTTAATCATCACGCAGTATCATGGCCACGCTTGAGTTAAAAGCGCCCACAATACCCAGATAAAAAACAAAAGTAAAAACCACCTTAAATCTTTATGAGCAAAAATTTTTTGATTTCCGGTAAATAGATCTTTTATTTCATTAGGATTTTGTATTACAACAACATAAACTAAAGTAACCCCACTTGACGTTTTTTCAGACACAAAATATAACGCATGACAATGTTCACATTTATTATTTAATTCACCGAAAGTAAATGAAATCAAATTAGAAATACTATTCGCAACAGCACATTTATATCCAATTAAACATGACTTCTCTATCTCATTAATCATACCCTTTACATTTTCCTCTGTTTTCTCCGCTCCCGTTTTTCTCTTCTTACATATCTGCATCCTTCTCGATATTATTATCGATTGAATGGTCTATATCTGTTATGTTTTCTTTTCCGTGTTTCACATGCCTTACCAATTTTTCTCTTCTCCCCGTTAATGTTTTTTTCATCTTACAAATTTTTTTATTACAATTTTTGTCAATATTATTATCGATAGAATGGTCTAAATCTGTTGTAATAGCAGGAAATTAAGTATATCGGATAGTATGATTTGATGTGAAGGAAGCAAATTCTAAAACGTTAAAATGTCCAGCGTCGACATTACTTGAAAATAATAAATTGCAAACAATATTACCTGTACCATAGGAGAAATTGTGATTATCATTCATCCAGACTTTAAATGAATAGCTAAGGTATAAAATTGCTGTCTTTGAGGGAAAAACCAAAACGTACATTAGCCAGTAAACTGTATGATAATTTAATTTTTTTGTTCTGTTAAGTTAATTTTATTTAATTTATTCACTTTTAGTTTTTACTTTGCATCTTAAAATACGGCAGACACATTTTTTGACCACGCGGCTCTTATTCTTAAAAAATCAAAATCGATAGGTATGGCCGATAGCCAAAAAAAAGATTTTTAATAATTTTTGAAAAAACTTTTTGGTTTTTAAATAAACGGATATTTATAACCCTTTTGAATTTTCGAAACACTGATGACTTATTTACAGATTATGGGTTTCTGTTAAAAAAAAAAATCTAAATCGGTCAAATGTTGGCCGATTGTCAAAAGGAAGCAACCTCGATTTTAAGTTATGAAAATAATATTTGATCGTTAAGTAAACGAACATTATAACCCTCTTGAACTTTTTAAAAATGGATGGTTTACCTACAGGTTCTGGGCTATTGTTTAAAAAATAAAAATAAAATAAAAAAAAAAAACAAATCGGTCAAATAAGGACCGATGATTGTAGAAAGGAACAAATTTATTTTTCATGTGTATGGGTTTTATTTATTTTTTTTTAAATTTTTTAAAGTTATGTTGACATATCCAGGGATTTTTCCTTCCATTCAAAAAAAAAAAAAAAAATTGTCAAAATCAGCCAATTACAGACTGTTAGCCGATTGTCGAAAGATTACAGTTTTTAATACGTTTTATTTTTAATATATGGATTTAAACCATTTTTAAAACTTTTTAGTCATAAATCACATATCCAATTAGTTGTAAGCTTTTATATATAAAAAAAAAAAAAAATTAACTGGGTAGGCGAAATAACGAGTGCTGGGCAGCAGTCAAAAGATAATGCCTTGCACTTCAAATATATATATATACGTTTATACATCATTTGTTTAAACTTTGTTCATTATTGATGGCTCATAAGCTTTTGTTTAAAAAAAAAGAAATATATTTAAATCAGTCAAACGGACCGCTGGCTGGTTGTCAAAAGAAACGGAAAGAAACGGAAAGAAAACGCTTTGTGGTTTAAGTATATAGATTAACATTTCATATTATTTTACGCATTTTAGTTATTTCCGATACTTACTGAACGTAAAAAAATACACGTGCTTTATATTAAAAATACCATCGGTTCTTTATAAGTATTTTCATTCAGTAATAATTAATCTTCGCTAAAGTGACTTTGTACGTAAATTGATTATGAATGAAGCTAAAACAGTAATTTGGAAAACTTAAAAAAACTTTCAATAGCCTAGGTGTGCAATTTTTTTAAGTGTACCTTTATACTATATATGTGCACTGAAATCTGTGAACTTATTATTTTGGCTGCATCGAGTGATGCTTGTAACTCATACATTTTCTCCCTACTGTTACTTTCAACCGTAAAGTATATTACGGTTGTTGTTGAGTGGTGGTATTCATTTTCAAAAAGAAAGTTTATTATGAAAATTCCGGGTTAAACCCGTAACTGTTAAAATAAAATTAAAACAGGTATGAAGTAATAACAAATTAAAAATATTTAAGTGTTTTCGGTCAGTGACGGGGCGTAGTGAATTTCCTCGGGTTCACTTATGTATTTTAGTCTGTCGTTACGTTATTATTGTTTTTAATTTGAAAGAAATCTAGTAGCATCCAGTCTGAAGAATAGGATCCACATTGTAGAATATGCAAAAGAAAAAAACATTACCAAAGATAGCTTATAAATACGATTTTAAAAACTTACCGACTGCGAACACCTAAAATGGCCCGCACTCCCAAAAATTTCATTTTATCTTTTTGTCCTACCAAAAATGTGATGTCGAATAATTTTGCATTTACGTTTATGTTCTCTATAGTGTTTAAGAAATGTTTCGAGAAATCACGGGTTAATGCTTCGGCATCTTCAAATCGATCTTGAACTGAATCCAATAAAGGACTGCTCGGTCTCATTACTCCTATAGGTCTCCAAGAACCTCTCCTAATGTTAACAAAATAAGTATATAAAAAAAAAAAAAAGAAAATTAATAACTTCTCGAATTTGTAGAGAATAATCGACTGTTATTTTTTTTTTTATATACATATATATAGTCAAACCGCGGGTGTTATGGATTTTCGAGACTTGTCTCGTCCCGGATCCAAGTCGGTCCCAGGTATATATTTACCTAATCTGAAATTAAATTGAGTACCTGAGAAATCTGGGAAAAATAAAGATGATCGAGGAAAAGGGATTGGCTTCTAATATTTAATATTATTATAGAAAGCTTAACATCACAGTCATCGATGCCCTATCAGGGGCATGATGGGGCTTACTTTACTTTATGTATGCATACGTACGACTGCGATACCATTTGGTTTAGTCGCGACGAAGTTATACACACATATACACGTTTAACTTTGATTTAGAAAGACGTTTTACGAACCGCTTATAATTAATTAGGTACGCATTTTAAAATCGTTTACATTATTTATAATTGCATCGCCAGTGCCGGAACTGGTTAAATAATGTTTCGGACGTTCCTTTTTGCAAATCGTAATGATAGTTAAATAAGAAGTGACTGTATCTGGAAAATAAACTGTTCTCAGAATTCACAGATTTTGGAATAATTTTAAAAAAGATTCCAAGCTTGCACCGAAATATGAATTTTTGACTGACGTAAAAATCTATACCTAGTAATTTCGTTATGTAAAAATCTTACGCTATTATCGTATTTACGAGTATTGACTCTATTCCATTGCAGTGTATTCGTAATGATTAAATATGTTTTCACTGTACGTTTATTATGCAGTTCTCATTAAGTTGTTCTACTGTTTCATTACGAGTGTAACGAAGGACACTTTGAACGCATTTCGTACTTTGCCAGTAAAGCAGCTATGTACCAATGCTGGACCCGGTGATAACGACGTTGTAGCCGTTGAGACCGTATAAGAGCCAATACTCAGAAGAGTAGCTTTCTCTGAATTATCAAAGTTTTATTCATTATCGAGTTCTTAATACCCTTTTTTATATTAGTTTCTCAGGAACAATAGTTAAAAGTTGCTCGAATAATGCCGTTATGTTGCGACTCTGTTACTGTAATCAACGTCAGCTATATTAAGTTGAACTTTTAATTGACGTGTAAATATGGTTTTGTTAGCTTTATTTGTTATGTCAAATAAAAAGTGTGTACATTCGTATCGATCTAAGAGAGACGAATGTAAACAAAAATGTTCGTTAAATAACGAGATAAAATTCGAGAAAAACCAGTAATAAATATTTTTGAAAAAAATCGTTTGAAATTTAACGCACCATTATAATAATAGAGAAGAATTACGCGCTCGAGAAACTCGGTAAAAGAGGCAATAGATAGTTACATGATTGAGCTGGTAAGGACATAATACTGAAAGAGAATAGCGAGAAAAAGACAATAAATTATAATTAAAACGTGTGTGAATGATAGAAGCACTAGAACGAACAACAATATCTTAAGAACCGAGGGGTTAGAAAGGAGATTAGGTTGGATAGAGAAATGAAAAAGGCTTATCATTACGTGAAGCTATCCGACCAAAATTTATTGGAAGAAGGAAAACGGTACTCATGAAGTCAAAGATTATTAGATAATCGGTGAAAAGATAATAGAAATGTAATGGAATCGCGGTTCGGCTATAAAAAAAAGGGACAAAAGACGGAAGATTAAACGACTGGAAAAAATCAAAGTTTGAAAGAGTAAAAAAAAAAAAAAAAGAAGCTCCAACATCATCAGACTCCTTCGAATCATTAGCCGGTGAATTGAGATCGGCATAGTTTTGTAGTTAGCGAAGTAATTTTTCAGTAGGCAAAAAAAAAGTTGAATATCGAAAGGTATTTTCGATTATTTCGGAATTTTATAGTCATAAAACATCATCCTGATTAGGGATTAAATGCGGGATTAAAAAGGCAAAAAAAAGGATAATTGAATGACACTCCATTTTCCGAATTATCGGAGATAGTTGATTTACATTTCGGATATACAACTTTGAAAGAATTTATTGGTATTTTTTATATATAAGAATTTCCGTTTAAATATTAGCTATTATTAATTTTAAATAGTAATAAGAATAAAAACTATCGGCGTATAAGATTTCAAATAATAACAAATATGTAGTCGTCGACTGTGTGTACCTGTATGGTTTTGGAATTTGTCCAGTTTCAGCGTGGTTCTGCAAATTGGCTACCAAATCTTCGAGCATTTGACTGCGAGTTCGTTCTTGCATTCGAGCAAATTTCGGCGCTGAGTAGCTGGCTCGTTCACCGTTAACGATTTTAGTCAAAAGCCATTCTCTGAACATAGGACCATGGTCAAACACTGATTGTTCCCAAAGGTACGGTTTATACGCTCCAACTTCATCCCTGGTTACTACGGATACCTTTTCCAATCGTTCAAATAACACGATTATTTATAGCCTATTTGATTATTTCGTTTTTACTTAATAAACGTACTCTTAACATATCGGCTTAAGGTCGTTTTTTGACGAAAAGATGAATACTTCTTTCCGGGATTTTCTTTAGTGCCCTGATTTATTATGAAAAATCACATACACATGAAGTACGAGTTTCAGGTAGCTGTGTTTCGGCAGACCAAAATGGAAAGAGTACGTATTCGAAAACATGAAAAATAAAGAATCATAACATAGCGAAGGCTTTCGCTGGTCTTGATGTAAATAGTTTAATTAAATTATTAAAGGAACTAGGGATGTATTATAATATACTAAATATTATTAATAAATACTGCGCAAATAGATATACTTATATTGAAATAGAAACAAAAATTAGATATGGGAGTATTACAAGGGTCCGTCCCGTATTTATGAAATGTATTTTTTTCTCAATTATATAAGATAGTATTACCTAACGATGTTGAGATATATACCACTTTGTAGATGATATTGCGGTTGTATTTGCCGATAGAAATGAAAAAGTTTTAGAAAATAAGATAAATTTTTAGTGTACCTAGAAATAGCGAATTGGCTTGACAAATTTAACCTTAGGATTAACGAAACTAAATCAAATTATATGATATTTAATAAAAAATATAGCAATTAAATTTAAAGCAGTACGGATTAAAGATCAACTATGTAAAAGAAGTAAAATATTTGGGCGTAATAATAAACAGTAATTTAAAATTTTATGAACATTTTAATTAAAATTAAAACCAAAATAAACAAATTCATAATAATATTTAATAAGTTGTATAATAATCAAAACTGTGTATAAATTATAAAAAAGGAGTCACTTTGTATAAAAGTGTAATTTTACCTAACATACTTTATAATAGTATCATATTATATGTAGAAATGTTAGAAACTAAAAAAATTCAGAAGATGTTAGAAAGCTCTCAAAGGCTTATAGCTATAAAAATGACTAAATCATAAAGAACAATCAGTTATTTGTCGGTCATTGTTATAGTTGGTATTAAGCCAATTGAATATGAAATACAAAAACACGTAAGTTTGGTGGTCGCAATTAAAAATAATATTAACATAGATCACATCCTTTCAATAACGCAATATATAAGATACTATTTTTCGAATATGAAGATAACTTACTTGACGTAAAACGAATGAAAAAACATATGGATAAATTTTATATAAATAAATTTCAAGAAATAGGGAATAATTAGAATGGAACAACGTATCAATTTTTCCCAAGTATAATAGATAGATTTAAAAATAATCAATATACGCTAAATTTTTTTAATGTCCAATTTATAACAGGGCACAGTTTATTTAAGGTATGTTTTTATAAATTTAAGATTTCTGGCTCTGAAAACTGTGTAATATATGTAATTTTAGAGGTGATGTTTTTCATATACTGCAAGGATGCAATTATAATAATAACAATAATAATAATAATAATAGACACTCTGTAATTATGATATGAAACAACTTGTACAGAATTATTTTAATGAATTTAACAAATTTGCAATTGAAGAAATAAAATTCCGAAAAAATAATGTACATTTATATTAAGCAAAATAGTAAAAGTATAGTATATATTGTAAAAAAAACTGTAAAATGGAAATTAATATAATACCAAATACTTAATTGGATGGGTTATATTAATTCCATTATTATAATAAATCATTATTTTAGTAAATAAATGTACTCTACCCGACGTTTTGGGAATAGGAAAAAAAAAAAATCATAACGATCGACTGTGAAATAATTTTTAATTCCAAATGGTATAATATGTTTATTTACATGAAAAGGAAAAATGTGAAGTTTTATCCGACGTGACAATTAAGCAGGAGATCGTTAATGAGAACGAAAGGTAATCTTGGAAAATAATAGTGTAGTACGGTTTCATTAAGTGGAAGTGATAGAAATGATAGTAGAGAGTTTAAAGATCGGAATTGTGCCGCTTTCTTTCAAGAACGGGAAAATCCTAGGACGAAGTGATTTTATTAGAAAAAGCTTCTGAACATTTTACATATGAGAAAGAATCAAATTTGCGAAATATAATTAATGAATTGTAAGAAGTAAAGAAACGGAGAGTTTTTAATAAGAGAGTATTCTGAATAGGCCGCTTTAGGAGGCAGTGAATAAACTTAAGTATGTTAACGAAAATAAGAAAGTTGGGGAATTGGTTTCTTAATTTTTTTTTTTTTTTGATGTCATAGATATCGTTCGTATAAAAGGAATGGAGATGAGACGCATGTTAAATTTAAAGAGAATTGCGATATTCGTGAAGTTGGAGATTTTTAGGTTAGATAAGGAAATAATGCTGTATGTATCGGGCAAACGGGCGCTTCAAATTTTAAGGGAAAAGAGTTATGTGTGTAGTTTTTTTGTATAGACAAAATGAAGTGTACTAGCTAGCGTAGAATAGTTGGTCAAGCAATGGTGTTTCGTTCAAGTATTTCGATCTCGGATCTGCGAATTAAAAATATTTATAAATTTTTCTTGCGCTACGTTAATGTCCGCAGTTGACGAGCCTAAAAGAAAAAAATAAAATTAAACAAAACAAAAAGACATCTAGAAGATGTTAAGTGAAAGTGCGAGATCCATTTTGAAGATTTGTTACCACTACTGAAAGAAGCACTCATGTTTAGCCAAATTGATTTGAAAATGACATATCATCAGATTGAGTTACATGAAAATTCACGGTAAATTTCCATACTCCGTAGTACACCGTCTGGATTAATTATCCATAAACGCTTGAGTCTAGGTTTGAAACGTGCTTCCGAGAGATGTTTTAGAAAATTATGGAAAACTTATTACGTGAATGTGAGAGCTTTTTCTTCTATTTCGACTATGTCCTGGCATATGGGCGGTCAAAAGATACAATCAGAGGCTTGCAACAGTATTTTGTCGTATGCAAAAATTGCGATTTACTCTTAGTGCTGAGAAATACCGCTATCACAAGCCTAAAATTATCTTTTCCGGTTAAGTAACAAAATTTCGAAATGGAGTGAAATTTTAAAAAGTTCAAGGTAATAATTATGTAGTTAAATACCGCATTATCTTTAAACGTTTTAGTAATCAGAGAAACGACGAAAAAAAAAAAAAAAAGGCGTAAAGGGATTTAAATATTTAGGACAGTTAATTATACGTAGAACATCGTAAATTACAGTAAAGGATCATTCTTGTTGCGACATCAAAATCAATAGTTGCGTACAAATAACTATTTAGAGAAATCAATTTAATCCGTTAACAAGCCATGCCTGTTGGCCTGCGAAAGAAAATCGTTAAAAATTTTTTAAAAGTCAGTGATGTTGCGAACGAAACTCAAATTCTAATTATAGACCATATTGAAAGACTGGAAGCCTTTAAAATCCATGGTGCTTAGATCATTTAGAAAAAAGCGGAGTGCGCGAAGAAACAAGACTGCTAAAACACAGAGATACAAGAAATATGGATTAGGTATATTTTAAAGCTCGAAAAGGTTTAACGATCAGCATAAAGAACGGGGCGAGGTTAAAATGGCGAAGGGGAAAGATATAATCGCGAAATGCATGTTTATGAAAGATTTCTAAGATATAATAAAAATTCAAAGCTATATAGAAGCATTAGTCCACGGACAGACTACCGTTAGAAAGGTAAATTATATAGCATTCATAATTTAAAAGTTGAATAATGTGAATGAAAAAAAAAAAAAATGAGAATATGCATTAATCAATTTTTTTCGTTGTTGATTTTTTAACGATTTAATATTTTTACATACTGTTACTTTAAACGTAGTATATATTATTATCGTTAATTTTATTATTGGAAAATTTCATATTATTACGAGCATGTATTATAAAATTCGATCGCCATTTATCATTTATTATGTTTTTTTTAAACTATTAAACGGTGGTACGGTTCAGTCACAATTACCGACTTGATCTCGGTGTTCTCACGTTATCCCCTGTTCCTGCTATCTTTGTTGAATCTTATTTCACACCTCTGACTACTCCTCTTGGTTAGAGATGAAAAAACGTCTTCCTATCTTCTCTTGCAAAATCGTTCATTCTTATCATTTCTTTTTTCGTGAATGGAGATTTTCCTTTAATAAAACTTCTCTTCTTTCCAGCATTGCTACCATATTCGCACTCATAATGAATTGCCTTACCTACCTTTTAATTTTTCTTTTAATTATTCTTACAATGTGTTAATTCAATCCCTCTTCCGTCGTGTACTAAACACTTTTCTACGTCGGACGCTGTCATGTTCAATAATATAAACAACTTTTTACCTTTTTCCAAAATACCAAAAATCATTTTTATAAGCAAAAGCATAAACGGCCCCGGTGCACCATTCTCACAGTCCCTGAAGCAAATAAACTTTTTTAAAATTCGTGACCTAGGCAGTAATTTCTTTATTGAATTCATTTTTTTTTATTTTATTTTTAATGGTGCCGTGTACTGCCTTTGCGACCAAAGACACCAGATATTAGGATATGATTAAATTAGGTTATAGATATTACTTAGTTTGAGAAATGATAATGTTCTCCTGATTTCACGAGGATAATCGGATAAGGCAGTTTGGATAGTAGTAGGAGGATAGATTAAATATTGGGTATAGCCGGAAAGAATACATATGTTCTACTCTTAAGAGACCTTGATCACGGTGTTGACAGAGCAGAGTGTCTGCACCATCCAAGAGACGCTTCTGCGTTGGTGTTGTATGGCTGATGTGCAGTTTTGTTTTTCCAACGTCATTACGTCTTGATGCATAATATTCTAAGGTGCAGCAGTAGGGTCGACTTTTCGCAGCTTATTTGCAAGCGACAATTCTTCCCAGGGACGGCTCCAATGTAACGGGAACTGGATTTCTGTTGTTTTGTAAAGATCCTAATTGCAACCGATGGTAATTTGGACTTCCTTATTGCTCGTTTCGCAACTAAGTCGGTTGTAGTGTTTTCACTTATCTCTGAATGTCCTGGCAGCCAACATATTGCTATAACTATAGTCGAGCTGATACCTAAATAGTGTATCTGTTGGACAATCGGTGTTTTCATGGTGGTATGCCATTCATTATCGCTATTCCTTGCGCCTTTCTTTTCGTTTATTCATTTCCTTCTGCCAGTAAGTTTGTTACGGTTTCTAACTGAGTAAGTGTTCTACAACTTTGACATACCCTTTTTTCTCACAATCAGACGGATTCACTTTATATCATTTTTCCTTGTATCATCATTTTGTTTTTTGTTTTTTTTTTGTTTTTTTTTATATCACGGTAGATGATACCGTGTTTAAAAGTTTTCATTTTTATACTTAACCTTTCGAAAAAATTTTACACTTATTACCGGCAGATTTTAAACGTTGTCTTCCACCATAAATTTTTTTCCTAATTTGTTTAATAACGAAAAAGATGTTTATTTTTTGCGGGCTCGTCAAATTTAACCCAGCGCAAATGAAATTTTTGTATATTTTCAGTATACCGCAGATGCCACTGCCTAACCAGCTACACCATTATAGGTGGAAATGTCTTTTTTGAATGCGACTTATTTCCTCTGTACAAACAATCTGTACACATATCCTGTTCCTATTTTTAAAAAATTCCCGTTCCATTGCAATTATTGCAAGTGTGTATTTCGTATAGCAGAGAAGAGAACAAGGCAGGGTCTTAGAGGGAAGTATCGGTGGAAGACGATAAGAATCAAATAGATTTAGAAGAGGAAAGCACGTTCATCTGCGGAAGGAAAAGGAGCAAACAATTTCTGAAAGAGGTAAAAACCGAACGAGATTTATGTTTACTATTTTATTATATTTTAAAATGATTCATCGAGAGTTTTTTATTTATCTGAAACAAATGAATTACCTCGTATCGGGTGGTCTTTCGTCTCATGCGCGGACTCGTGCGAACTACTATGAATGTATGGAGAAAATGCGACTTAATGCAGGACGGTGAAAACGACGTATTGTCCGCCTCCAGGAATACTACGCAGACAATGTCATTGCCGATATGTCTTTTTCTTTGCAACTGTAATCACATAGGCGTAAAATTGACAAAACATGTCTACATTTATTCCGCACGATACACTCTACGAATTTATAATAAAATCATATCGCGTTAAAAACGCTTGCGGTATCATCTCAGAAAATGACGATATTATTTTTAACATTATGCATAAAACGCGAGAGTGTTTTTCAGTTATTTGAAGTTTTTTAAGCTAAGTAACTTTTTTATTAATTTTTTTTTTTTTTTTTTTCTGTAACAGTGCACGAGTTTAATTCGAGTCTTAAATTTTTTGAGTGCGATTAAAATCGATTTTTCTTTCCGTAATTTTATGCGAGAGATTCGAAAAAAGTCAAAAAGTCAATAATGGAAGTTTCGCATTTTAGAGCTCCTTTGAGCGTGCGAGATCATTGCATAACGTAGAACATCGAGAAAGGCTGATATCTCGAAAGCGAAACCATTTTATATTGAAAAAAGGTTACATTGATTCTGAATCAAGCACTTTATCAATGGTTAAAATTTATACGCATCGTTATAGCAATCAAGCTGTATAATTTTATACCTATTAATAATACCATTTCTATTTTAAATTCCATATAAATGCTGCATAAATAGTTCACAAGTGTTTCCATGTTTTGTCACTGTACGATTGGTTAGTATGTTATTGCGTTTTATTTCCGAGAAAATGCTTGCCTTGTACGCCGTAGTGTTAAATTTTGATTTAGATTTATCGACATAAATGAAGATAATATTAGCAATTATATCAATGCTTAAAATAAGCTCCGGACGGATGGTTAGAGATTGAGATGTTTTCTTTTTGGTTTTAGAAGAAAATACGTGCCATCTTTTGTTCACAGTTCGACAAAACAGTACGCCTATGAAAATGTAACAATGACATGTTTTAGAGATGCGTAAAGACATTTTTTTTCTTCTTTTTTTCTTAGTTCTTATTCGTACTGAACTTATAAAGGGGGGTAAAATTTGTTTTGGAAAATTCGTAAACGATCTCTAAGTTTTCGTAGTATATGCGCCATACTTTTAAAAAGTTATCAAATAATCCAAAATTCTTTTATTTTAAATTTTAAAATATATATATATGTATATATAATTAAACACATACATATATATTTCTGTGAATGGCTTAGATGAATGATTAACTCGAGCGCGGAAAATAAATTAGCCTGCATCATGATCATTGCGGGGAGGATAATTAAAATATAAAATAGTAAATTATATTTCAATATTTAGGTAATCGGAAAATTTCACTAAATATACTTTACTGTGATTCGGGGAACAAAAAAATTAGGCTACACTGGAGTAAATGAATTTATGAGCACATTGCGTAAAACGCGAATAATTAGAAATTCGGCATGTTTCCGCAAAAATAAAATTTCTTTTAAACTACGCGCGAATGAAATACATATATTTTCAGTATAATAAAGTTTGAAATCACCACAACAATTGAACGCAAACACATTCGCATGTGCCACAGTTTCAATCGTTGATCTATTTCCATATTGTTCATCAACTTGAACGTTTCAAATTTGTAAATAGGGACACATAACGTCTAAACTGACTAATGTGTTACCCTATTGTAATTTCCCTATAAACACTCGGGTGAATTCTGAATGTTCCACGTTTCCTACGAAATTCTTTGATTTCGCAGCGGTACAGTTTTTTACGAGTGGAAAAGAATTAAACAAACCTTTTGTGGATCGTGTTTCTCGTAAGGTAGAAAGGTTGACACGTGAAACATAATTTCTATGGAACGCCAATTCGTGTAAACCGAATAGTCTCCAGTTAAATCGTGTATGGTATCTAAACCACCTCTGTATTTCTCGAATCCTAAAAAACAAAGTAGAAATAGATAAATTAAAATAGTGATTTTTCTTGAAGATGATTAATCATTTTTTTGCCATTTCGACGAATTAAAATTCGGAGCATAAATTGAAATTGCGATTGTATAAATTAATAAAATTCTCCCTTCCGCAGTGATTATAGGTACTGTAATGATACTATTTGGGTTTTTACTTAATCAGATTACTATCTGCGGTAGAACGCCTAACGGTATTCGTTAGTCTTTTATATCCTCACGGATGCCACTGTGTGGCTTCAATTTCACGGCGGACGAAATTTATTACAGACAAAAGAATTTAGTTGACCGCTAAAAAAAACACACACAATTTAATAATATATAATAATATAAAAATGAAGGAGAAACCAAATTGTACATATCACTGTTGTCGTCGGCAATCTGGTGCATGTCGCGAATGCTTTCATAGTGTTTCTATGGTCCGTGTTTAGACGCAAAAGCTGGATTTTCCGATTGGCATTAGTCGCGAAATTATTCAAATCACGAAAATAACTATTCCGCAGGCGATTAGATTAATTCACCGCTGCAAACGCGAGCAATATTAACTGATGAAAGACCAACTCTCAACTTGACCGAATATCAACTGGGAAAAGCTTTAATCTCGACCTTTTCTCGATCCTTATTTATTTCACCTCCGCTATCGGAATCGATCACTGAAGATTTTGCACTTCCTCAATGCGTGTGTTGGTCTGTTAACGTTTGACCGAAAACGGCGCATTAAGTAGGACGCATTCTCTCTCCCTCAGTCGCGATCTTCCGTATTTTTAATAATTTTTTTGCAACGTACCACTTTAATGTACACACTGCAATTGATACATTTGCAATTTGACAGTATGACGGTGTGTATTAGCAGTAATTCTTAAATGTGCTAAAACAGTTCGAAAAAGAAAAGAAATCGACAACTCCGGGGTTATCGGAATTTTACATTCCGTACAAATTGTACTTCTTTCACTGCCGTACTCCGTGAGCGTTTGCGATTATCATAACGTGAGTTTTAACTGATAACACTAGGAGTATGTATTTATGCTGCTCGACATAGCTCCCCGAAATCGGACACCCCTGTCCATTTATAGATATTTATGACATTAGTTTACGACCAATTCTACGCCGACCTTCTATTTTACCCTGCAATATTCGACGCAGTAAGGAATATTTTTCTCCACGCAGGATGTGTCTTAGATAACTTGACTTCCGTCACTTTATATTAGATAAAAGCTGTCTTCCAACACCAGCTATTTCAAGAACCGTTGAATTTTTAATTTTCTGTGTCCATGATGATATTTTCAGCATCCTATGAATGGCAAACGCCTGTAACCGGCTTATTGCTTGTGCCTTCAGTGTCCATGCCTCCACACCATGAAGAAGAACAAACCACACGTAACATTTGACCATTCTATATCGTATCTGAAGAGAGAGGTGCTGATCACAGAGTAGCCGTTTGTACTTTGTGAAAGCCAGTCTGGTCTGTTCAGTCCTGAACTTGATCTCCACGACTGGATCTCTTTTTTTCGTTTATCATTGTGCCGTGTAGAGAATTCTTTCTACCGCTTTGCCATCAACGTGCAAAGTAGTGGAACCAGGATCTTTCCTGCAAATGGCAAGCAACTTGGTCTTATCTACATTTATTTTTAACCCAGCTTATTTGCCATGTGCGTTGACCGAATCTAGAAATTTCTGTAAGTTCTGAGGATTTTCAGCAATTAAGACCGTATCGTCTGCATATCTGATATTATTTATTACTCGACCATTTACTTTTTGATACCAATCTCTGTATTATGTAGGGCCTTTGAAAAGACGTTTTCCACGTATACTTTGAAAAGCACCGGGGAGAGTTATACATCCTTAGCGTACCTCTTTCCTGATCTCAAAGTTATCCGTCAGCTTGTTATTTCTCAGCTTGACATTGATGCCAATATAAATTGCCAATAATTCTTTGGTATTACCCATCTAGCCCCACTTTCTGTAAGCATTTCATTAAATCTTCATCTTTGATGCTGTCAAATGCTTGCTGATAGTCAATAAAACACACATATATATCCTGTTTCTGTTTATAACAGATCTGTGCTAGTGTCTTTAGGCAGCAAACTTGCCTCTCTGGTTCCGAGACCACCCTTAAATCCAAACTGAGTGTCTCCATTGCACATTTCTATTTTTCTAAGTAACCGAATGTGGAGAATCCATCGAAATATTTTTAGACCATGATACCAATAGGCAGATAGGGCGATGGTCTTTGCATTTGGCCACTTTTGGCTTCTTGGGCAACATGACAAACGCCGATTTCAGCTAATCATGTGGGATTTCCCCTGTATCATATATGCGGTTAAACAGTTTTGTTAGGTAGATTATATTTTTATCGTCCAGTATTTTTTAGTATTATTCTGTATATACTTCATCAGGACCTGGAGCTATATAATTTTTCGCTGTCTTAATTGCTCAAATTGTACTAATAGTTAGGAAACAAATATCGGCATGGTTTTTAGTTGTCGCTGAAAATTTGAAATGAATAAAATTCAGTAAATAGTGCGGTTTTTTAAATTTACATTCTCAAAAAGCTCGTCGATTTCAAGAGTTACATTTTGCGCGACAGGGAAAGGTTGAACAAATTTGAAAATCGATTACATTTGATGCCGATAAAAATTCTTCACCAAAATGGCGCTGACGCTTTATAAGAAATTTTATTTTATTTTTACTCGCTTCAACTTCAGGATAGGTTTTTAAAATTCCGGAAAAACAGTTGAACAAATTTTAAACACTAAACAGAATGGAATGTTTAAAATTTGTTGCTCCGTATAGTGCAGTTTTTTTTTTTTTTTTATTTTCAGATAAATTTCTAGTCCGGTTTTAGAAAAACAACTTTGCCTTTCAATGTGCGTCAGTTTTTAATATTATATTAAATAAGTTTTTTTTTTGGAATTCTTTATTTTTTGTTAGTATAGCTAAGCACGGGAAACGAAATGTGTGTACAATAATAAAACTTTTAATCGCCATCATTTTTTTAATTAACTTTTTCAAAGGGGTATGTTTTTTTGTTTTGTTTTTTTTTATGACCGGAATATGTACACCTAGCCAGCAAGCTCAGTTAACAATTTAATCAAAAGTATGTAAGAGTATATTTCGTGTTAGAGGCAAAAAAAAAACTAATTTTTTAAACACCGAAAGATTCTTATTATTATTAATATTATACGAGTATTTTTTAATGAAAATTTATAAAAAGAAAATTAAAACAAAATATTTTCACGTTATAAAATTATATTTCAGAAGGCAGAAGAAAATCGCCTATTATTACATTATCCTTGAGACAAGGAAGATTGGGGGCGTCTGAGCATAATACCAGCTCAGTGTGTATGTTTTTTTTAAAAGTAGGGGGTTATATCAAACACCAGTTGCAACTATTTAAATTGTCATAGTAAGTAAATCTATTAATCTAGAGACTCTTTAGCCCGATAGACTAAATGAATAGGTCAAAGCAGGCGCATGTTTGTGACGGAAATTATCGAAATTTGTACATTCCAATAGGATGTGAGAGACCGATGCATATCTTATCAGAATAAAACGGACAAGTAATTGTGGCCAGGAAATGCTAGTCGTGGTTTTAATGGGAAAAAATCGCGTTAAATAAGAATTTCGTAACAAATGGGGGTTTGTACGCATAGACATTAGGCAATCGAGCGACCAGGTCTGCACATTCATTTCCCACGACATCCGAATGACCTTTAGAATAAGCTGGAAAACATTTTGATAATTAGTTTGCCGGATACGTAAGGAATTAGCAACAAGACCAATTCCGTGTGGCCGGGATTTTAATTTTAAATAACCCCATAGACAAAATAGAATTGTTTACGTTACAGCATCTAAAACATAAACGACATTGTTTATATGTTCTCCGTGTTTTCGTTTATGTCAAACAAATACGCACAGTCAGTGCAGATTTATATGCTTTGGATCAGTCAGAATATACATCAAATAGGTGAAGTATTCATCAATGATGTCTAATAACTTTTGTTTGAGCGATTTCGATGATAGATTGTCGTTTGTGAGGGTTATAATGGCATTTATTCGAAAAAAAGCTCTCGGCCGGAAGTAGTTTTTTTTTTTTTTTGGCCCATCGCAAAACCATTTTGGCCATCAGCAGGTAATTTTATCTGCATTAATTTTCTTTTCCTCTTTTCTTCCCTCATCCTTCTTCACGCTCCATAAATTTCATTATTATTATTATTATTTTTTTTATTAAGCGATCCGGCAAACAATTAACAAAACTGAAATTGCACATTTGTTATTAATATTAATGGAAAGTGGAGCGAAAATTTTCAATTACGCTAAACTTATTTATTTGAATTTATTCATTCGATTAGTGTTGAATAAAGCTATGGAATTAAAAAAAAATTATAAGAACATTTTATGGTGAAATCATTACTGAAAGTCAAATTATATTTTAAAGTGGAAAACATATTTGCATTCTAATTATCGGCTTGTAATAAGTTACGTGAGAAGGAAGCTTCCTGGGTTTCGCGATAGAGCAAACAAGAAACCGTTTGCAGTCTTGAAAATGCAATAGATGATTAAAGATGTTGACAAGAATAATTTTGGCATTCTCAAGCTTCCTGTATAGTGGGGTTCAGTGTAAAAAGAAAAAATGATTGCCAACTATGTGTGTTTGTGAAGTCTGCTTAAATACATCTTTAGCTATCGGCTGGAGATGCTCTACTAAGCTAACAAAATCATGAAAACAATCCTCATTGTATGTGACGTTATTCAGTACGCTATTGTTCGCAAAGTGTTTAACTAATATACGAATTCCTTTTAAAGGCGTATTCCTACTTGCTGCCGAAATTATTCCAGAAAGTTTATTTGCTAGATTCTAGGGGTTTATTTCTGCAGGGATTTCTTTATATTCTATATAAGACTGCGCGGAATCCACTAAGATTGCGGTCTCTAATTTTTAATTCACACTCACGATTCCGTCAAGGCTTACATTAATTTTTCCCCTTATGACAAGGTTGCTCAAGGAACCGATTCTTGTAGAGCTCAGAATAGCACACTTAAATAAATTATATGTATCCATTAGGTCGGAAATAGTACTAAATCCGCTTAAGTCTAAGTGTAGTGAATTTTGAAATTTATCCCCTTCACTATTTGTAAGTTTTCATCGTAAGATAGAAAAGTTGGAAGACTCCAAAGTAATATTAGTATAGAGGGGCAAATGATGGTAGGGGAAAGCTCTTCGAGAGTACCCGAGGAAAATATTACTTGAAAGTAAAGTTAAGTTTACCGAATTGCTTGAAAATTGCGGATTTCAGAATTTAGTCGCAGAACCGTCGTTGAGGGGCAGAGTGTAGAATTAGAGATAATATCCATATTACTCGACCCGATTTGTCATTGCGACTACACATTCGGCATCTACCTAATGCATTGCAATCTTCATCCAGAATAATAGGAATTTCGCTCAAGTTATCTAAAAAGCTTTGAAATAGTTGTAAGGTCAACCGAGTGATTTGGAGGAAAATAAGAAATAAATATTCCGGGAAACCTCTCATTGCTAACAAAGACGGCAACTACATTGGATTTTGTAGTAAGGTTTAAATCATCTTTATTAGCGAGAATATTCTGAAAATTACACTGTATACCGGGGGAGAAAAAATCAGTTAATTAAAATAGTAATTAAGTAAAGACTGCGAATAAAATAAGAAATAAAATTATAATAATTTCTAATGAAATAGTAAAAAAAAAAATAAAATATTATAAACATACTTTTCTTTACTTTCGATGGTTAACTAAATTACTTTTTATTAATTTTATCGTTTTTTTGGATTTTACAACACGGTAGTATTTTTGTTAGTTCTTTGTTCTGTTCCTTTCTTGCTAATTGCTCTATTCTTATTACTATGATTACCATTACATTCTACAAAAACTCATACAGAAAGCATTGCACACATAATAACACTTCCAGAATCTTACAAGTAATATTCATAAGGTTAAGTAAAGTTTAGTTAGACTGTATTGTGTTAGAAGTTCAAATGCAATACAGTCCAATTAAACTTTACTTAACCTTATGAATATTACTTGTAAGATTCTGGGAGTGTTATTATTATGTGTGCAATGCTTTCTGTATGAGTTTTTGTGGAATGTATGCGTTTAATCGTGCAGGTAACAACTTTTGTGCGCCTGAGTATGTATAATTGTGATATGCAAGTATGAATTACTCTAAAATATGCTAGTAACTGTACTTATTATAACTCATAATGTGATTTAGAAATAAGCTGTACATAATTTTAACACTACTGTATGTATATATAGGGTGATTTTTTAAGAGTTAAGTTTTTTAGGTTGGCAGCACTGGTTGGTATTGGCGTCCAAACGTCATCTGTCAAAGTGAAAAGTTTTCAGTATACTCTCTGCCATTTCATCATGGAAAGACTTACAAACGAAGAACGATTGTGATATGGTTGAAATTTAGTATCAAAAACCAGTGAAATGAACTGTATTTGTTCAGGCCAATAAAAAAAAAAAACAAAAAAAAAAACAGTGCTCTGTGAAAAATGTACATCGTTTGTTACGACCATATTATGGTCGTCATGATCGACCTGGTGAATCAACAATTCGTGCTGTTATCACCAAATTTCGCACCAAATTTGGTGATAACAGCACGAATTGTCGATTCACCAGGTCGATACAAACGATGCACATTTTTCACAGAGCACTGGTTTTTGATAATAAATTTCAACCATATCACAATCGTTGCTCGTTTGTAAGTCTTTCCATGATGAAATGGCAGAGTATACTGAAAACTTTTCACTTTGACAGATGACGTTTGGACGCCAATACCAACCAGTGCTGCCAACCTGAAAAACTTAACTCTTAAAAAATCACCCTATATTAAACAAATAAATGTCGCTTTGTAAACAATAGCCAATAGGATTGATAAAAATGAAAATTATCAGTAACTAGGTTGGCTTTTGTACTAGGTAAGAAGCAAATAATTAATAGTTAATACAATAAACAAAGTAAAATAATTATATAATAATAATCACCACCGCTCGCGCAACAATGCGCATTTGTGGTAACCATATTTTAGATAAACAAATTTAAGAATGTACACAATTGAACAAATAAATTGAATTGAATTACTATCGTTACTATTTCGATTATTATTTTTGTATCTGGTAGCAGAAGTACCGATTTTTATAGATTTGAAATTACCCCACCTTCTATTCAATGACGTTCAATTTTTCAGAATAAATCTTCTGTCGCTGACCAGAAAGAACACTGTTCCTTTTAATGTAGAAGACAATAACTGATTTGAATCTTGGAAACCTGTCTTTTTAGAGATAGGTTTATATTTTTATATTATATGTTACTTTCTTGGCGCTTCTTCTGTGTAATTGCCAGAAATTCGTCATAGTGCGTAAACGAAAAAAAATTATTGCTAGTTTTGTTCGAACATAAATTTGTTTGTAAGCTCGGACATCTCAACTAAGGTGTCCTGAAAATTAGTCGCCATTAGTTTATTAATGGCAATTTAGCGCTTTTTTTTCCGGACAATATGAGATTCTTTACAATAAGCTTCGATTAAGCTTTTGAACATTGGTTTTCGACATGGTTGAAACCTTCACACATCTTAATGGTAGTTCCCTTGCGCTGACTGAAGATGTGTTCAGATCTGAAGCAATGGAAACATTGGCGCGTCTACTTAATAAAAAGTTCACAACTAAAACGTCGTACTCTCCATAGAAATACATAAGCAGGTGAAGTTTGACCCTCAAGTACTATAAGTAGAAGTTCTCGGAACGAATTTAACTTCGTTATTAATGAAGACTTTTCTGTTTAATCTTTTAATGTAATTGATTAAAAAGGCTTCGTTATCAGTTATATTCAATACTTTTTCGTCTCTATACTCAATATCCGTGTTTTTAATAATAAATAAGCTGGTATAATATAAGTGTTATCGCTAAGAACTACCCCCCTTTCACATATAACGTCTGAGTTTTCAAATTTCATCTTTCAAGTATATTCCTAACTTAATCGGAATTATACTTTACCTCGATTCTTCTTAATCCTTCTCTCTTTTCTTCCTTTGCCTTAATATTAACGAAGTAACGTCTATTTTTATTATTTATTCTAGGTTTTTAAAAATCTACTTGTATATAGGCTCTTAATAATTAATCGTAGCTTCTTATTCTGCACAGTAATTTTTCCTCGGAATTGATTTCATCGTCATCCCTATTCCAAAAAAAAATTGCTGCACGCCTCCTATTTTCTTGGTTTTATGTTTTTTTGAAAATATTTATAATATTACGCTTAACGAACGCTTGCTTTGATGGCTGGCATACAAGTCGCACTTCCTTCAAATATGTTTGGTTTTCACCCATGCGTTGGTCCTCTGCAGAGTGTTTTTTTTGTTCTTCAACTTTCCAAATAACTTTCATTCTAAAATATTACATTTTGATTTTTTGTACTGGTACTTTCTGCGTCTTTGGTAATGTTTATTTTCCTACTCTTAAGGATAGAATAATGACTGACATCCCAATTCAGTTTACTACACTTATTTTTGGTCGCACGATTAATTGTTCTAATCACTTTTCCCCTTCTATACTATATATATTAGATGGAAAGTTTCTCGCAGTCTGTCTATGATTAATTATGGCTCTCAAAATCCCTCTTCTCTAAAAATTCTTTTCCTCGCCTCTAGCTTAGTGTTTTAAAGTCCTTTCCTGTTTTCCAGTTATTTTTACGGAAATACACCTTCTCTGTTTATTCATAGATCATCTTTTAGGTTATTGATTCCTTGCCAAAAAACTCTTGTTCTTCGCAACGTCTAAAATTGTTCGCTTCCAAATTTTCATTTTTAATAACCGATGTTTTATTCCACTCGGTCTATGTTTCGTGTATTGTTTTATCTCATTCTCGCTCTACACAATTTCCGGAAATAACTTTCCATATTTCTACTTCGACTTTGCTGAATTTTTCCATCGTTTTGGAATATTTTTTCGACCCCTATATTTCATATTTCTTTCTCAGGCCGTAACTACATACTTTGGTCTTTTTTCCTTTTGTTCGACTTTTACGAATGAATGGTAGCTCTATTTTGCGCTCTATTAATCTTTTATCTAGCGATTTCTGATTGAATCAGTATTTAACTGACCGTTCTCCTTTCTTGTTGTCGTTGCGCCCCTATTGACGTATCCTAAAAAAAAGTAATAATAGGAAACCCTTTTTCTTCGAATTATTATTTGGTTATTCCCGATTCCATTTCTTCGAATTTCCTTCAATTGTAATTTTCTATCATCTCCGCTATTCATCTGCGCATTCAGCATTTCTTGTTGCTCGCCGCGTTTTTGGTCTCTTGTTCCCCGTACGTCAACGCTTATTATATATTTTTTTAGGATTTCTTTTTTTTTTCTATCGAACGTTTTTCTCTTTATTGGGAAATAATTAAAGGAAACATTTTTCTTCTAATTATTTGATTATTTCGGACTCCACGAGTGTGTCCTGTCATTTTATGCTAATCATTTTCTCTCTTCTTCGTGCGACTTTATTCGCTGTTTAATTCGTATTTATCGCTCTTTATACTAATTTGGTTGCGTGAGTATCGAAGGAAATATGTTGGCCAATTCTTTGGTTTGGATTGTTGTCTTCTCGCGTTTCTTTACGAAAATGAAGAAAACTCTTACTCAAATCTCTCGCCTTTAAAAAATTTCACATGAAATTTCGGTTGGATGTTTAAATTTTTTTTCTCACAACAGTCATTATTCAACCAAATCTTCCTTTGGAACTCTCGTTCTTCGAGTTTCCCTCATTTCCCCTCATATGTAGTTTTTTTATTATCTCAATTATTCATCTACGTATTCATGTTACTTGCTCCGTTTTCGGTCTCTTTGGTCGTTCCCTGCCCGCTGCTCCCTATCCATCAACGCTTATTATATGTTTTCTGAGGATTTCTCTTTTTTCCTATCGCTCTATTCCAGTTTGTTGAAACTTTGTGATCTTTATTGCGTTTCCTAAATCTTGCAATTTTTTATGCTCCTACATCTTCCATATCGATCGTATCCGATTGATTTAAAATTTAATTAGCCGAGTGAAGGGCCTTAAAAAAAAAGAAAAGACTCCACCGAGAACTGAACGGAAAATCGCTTGCATAAATAGGAAATACTAGCGGAAAATGCGACGAAGTTGCTTTACAAATAGTCATCGTAATCGATTACAAGACTAGTTTATCTCGTTCAGTTTGACAATTATTAGTTTTTCATTCGGCAAGGTTAAAAGCGAGGGGCTCGTCGTTGTAGATGGAAAAAAACGCTCCAGCTGATAAGGATGAAATTTTTCGTTTTTAATTTGCTAATATCGTAGAAGCCAATCGACACGACTGGTCTTTCAGTTTATTTTTTAAGCGTTATTTAAACGCTACCGTTATTTCCCCCAATTATATACTTGACCTATAAAAAAAATATCCGAAACTGCAGTATAATTTTTTAATTGTTTTTCTTTGTCCTGCTCAGTTTATTATTTCACAGGAAGAATTCTTTTCAAAAAAAATATACCTTTATCGTTTTATTTTTGTTATTTTTGCTGATTTAGCGAGGGGCGAAAAACTGAAGCGGTAGATTTTTCTCTTTTGTTCATCCTTCTTTTTTAATTTATTTTCCATCTTTAAGTTTCTTTTTATTTTCTTTCCGTCTCAGTGCACAACCACCTGGTCACCAAAAAGTAATTTTTACGCTAATCTGTCAGTTTTAACTCGCACATAATATACCAGTGTAAAGGAGGGCACAATTAAGCGCTATACCGTTTCTCGTATCTAAGTATTTTTATTTATTTACATATCGGTGCATTTATATGCATAGATGTGCTCATTTATGTACATGAATGTATATTTGTACATACTGCGCGCGGATGTGTTTGTGTTGTGTATGTGTGTGAGCGCTAACTTTTAGTATAGGGCAATGTTGTAACTTCCCGTTGCTTTATAATAATAATAATAATAACAGCAATAATAATAATAATAGTAATAATAGTAGTAATAATAATAATAATAACAACAATAATAATAATCAAAAAAAAAAAATCAAAAATACGTTTATTATTATTATTACTACAATAGTCCATCTATGCGCATATTTGCGCGAGCGATGGGTATTAAAATAAAATAAAAAACATTAAAACTTTCTTCAAGCTGCAAAAAAAAAAAAAAAATGCCGAATGCGTACTACTAATTTATTTAATACAATAACTTATACAAATATAAAACGAATTAAAATTTGATGAACCTTTTTTTTTTTTTTTTTTATTACTCTTCTCTCTCTTCTTTCTTTATGTTTCCTTATCTTGTTATAGTTATAGTTATGATGATAGGTAGGATACAAGAATTTTACGGCGTTTTTTGTAGTTTTTTAAGTCTATTTTTAAGGATGAGGGTAAAGAATTAAAAAGTTTGAGACCCATATATATTGACTGATTCCGGATATGGTATTTGTTAATATTTGGTAGTGCTGCTAATTCTTCCCCCGCTGATCTTGTAATACCCTGTGTAACGGAGATGTTAAATTTTTTTCTATTCTTAAGGACAAACATAAGGAGCTGCAGTTCGTAAAGTTTTGAAAGATGTATAATATTATAGTCTACAACTGTGTCTTGACTTCTATCAAATAACCTTATAACATTTTTCTGTAGTTGTGTCAGATGTTTCAAATGGTAGTCTGCAGCTTTGCCCCAGTGCATGATTCCATAACTCAGCACCGGTTGGTATAGGGCCGTATATAGTTTACGGAGGTGTATGGTATTAAAAAATTTGCTCAGATAATAAAATATATAATTTAATTTTCTAATTTTCGATGCAAGGTAAGTTGGATGTTTATCCCAGTACAATTTACAGTCTAATTGAACACCTAAATATTTTACATCATGGACTCTATCCACCAAATAATAATAATAGTAATAGTAGTAGTAATAATAATAATAATAATAATAATAATAATAATGTGGTTTATTGATGTTAAATTTTTTTTTTATTTCAATTTAAAAAAAAAATTTCTTTACACGCATTGGCGTATTTGTACGTAACTGTTAACGTAATAATATTTTAATACTTTTAAAAATATTTTATTTGATTTTATTTACATCCATTTCAACATTATTAGACATATAGGAGTGAAGGCCGGACCAAAATTTAAAAGAAAAGTATATGTATATATATATATATAGTTATCAAAAGTTGTTTTTTTTTTTTTGAGCTCCTCAACTGGGGACTTTTACTCAGAATCAATTAGAAAAGAAAGGAAACAATTATATCTTGATACAATCAGATATTGTTAGTAGGAGGGAACAAATAGTGGGAATAATGTGTAGATAAGAGGCGTAATATGGAGTAAGAAAATCAGATCTCAGAAAACTGGAATACGAAGTAGAACGCTCAAGAAAAAGGGATGAACACTCAAAGGATCTGCATCGCAATCACGCGCTTCGTTTGAGTGGAGAGGACAATATGGAGAGAAAACTAATAAAAATAACAGGAGGAAGATAGTAAAGTATGGTTTAAAAATACGCAGGCGAATAATGGAGACAGCAGCAGAACGACGAAGTGAAGGAAACGAAAAGAACAACGGATTAGTAGGAAAACTAGGTTGAAGAGATAACAAAAAAAATGAATAATTATTAGAAAAACAGGAAGCGTTTACATCCGATACCCAAATCTAATTAAATTTAATTAAAAAAATAATAATTATAGCCACTGTTTGGGAACGGTACATAAAATACCAACTGACCACTGAGTGCATTAATTAAATTCTTTTTAATTTAGATTTTACTTTTACACTGTTTAGGAAACAAATCTGGGATGACAGTGTTTAAATTGCTCATGATCGCGGCGGCGAATTGTTTAACGCACTAATTAAAGTTTCAGCAGTGCTGTGCTAAATAAAATAAGGAATTTAACCTTTTTTTCGACTTTTCTCGTTATTTTAATCAATACGGTTAAATGCATTTATTAAAATGGCTTTTGCGCAGTACGCAACAGAACTTTTATCACTATTTCCATAATAGCATTTCTATTAATAAACCAACGTGGTATCCGTATAACATAAATTTCATAGGCCTAGTGGAGATTTTTAAATCTGTTCGAAGCGATCGAGGAAAGCGTTATCGGCATCGATTAGTTTATTCGTGATAACTGATTGCGTGAATTTCCCTTTTACCTAGATTCGTTTGAAATAAACAGGTATTTCGAATAAATTAATTAACCTGATTTTTACAGATTTCCAATCAGATCAACTAGTAGATGATCGTGATCTTCTGTTATAATCGTAAAACGTTAAAGCTGATCATTCATCAAAACGATTAGAAACATTTCATTTTATTACATTACCTTTCAGTACTACCGTATCGCCTAACAAAGTAAGGAACTCGCTGAACAAAAAGCTGTTTTCGTTATTGTCCAGAATTTCTTCTTCCGTGTACTGGCCTTCTTTTACGTAGATTACTCCGACTTTCAACTCGGACTTGATGAAAACCTAGCATCGAGAATATTTAAAATATATTCGTTATTAAAGAGTTACACAGTAGATTTCGAAAAAATTACGTTACTCGTTGAAAACCGTTTAGCCGGAAGTTCGTATAAAATTTTTAATGAATTTTTTACTTAAGGGAATTAAATTCGATGAACGTACAATGTAGGAAGAAGGGTGCAGGTCCCATGGGTGATCCGTTCATGAATGGTAACGAAACAGTGATGAAGGGTGAAAGTAATTTTCCTGATGAGGTACGGAACGATAGTTTACCGTGCTGCTATTAAGTTCCGTTTGCCTTGCTCATTAACTAATCGGTTTTATGTCGAAATTCGTAAATTTTAATAAATATCTTTCCTTAAATTTATATTTCATAAGCATGTAAGCATTTAAATTCGTGCGCGCCTATTTTACTTAGAGATAAATCCTGTATGAATTAAAGTTAATGGAAATATCAAATTTCGCCCTGGTTTCGGTTAAACATTTTTGAACTGAGTGTGACTTTTTTTCTTTTTTTTTTGAATATTATCGCAATTTCGCAAAGATCTTTCTAAGCATGAACGAACACGAAAAAATAATTAATGTTTAAATTAACGATGATATCTCGTTCAAAATGCGAAGCACATCGATATTACGAAATACAGGGTAAAATTTGATTTATTTAAATTCAGCGAACATCTCCTTTTCGGTAAATCAACGAAGAAACGTTTTCCGTTGCTTCAAACTTACGCAATACATAACGATTGCCTTCTTACACTTCCGCCTAACCTATTACGAAAGGAGAATACCTGAATACGAGCATTTGCGCGGATGTATTTGAATTAGTTTTCGATATTCTCGAATTATTAATTAACTTTCGAAAACAAAATTAAACAATCGAAAAATAGTCCGGCAGACCACTTCAGATAAATTACAAAATTTAGATGAAGGAAAATTCTTATACAATAATTATGATCTAATTAAAAAAAAAAAAGAAAAAGAAAATGGAATTATTTAGAAGTCAGAAGAGTTTTCTGATAGATATTTGTTTTTCGAGTTCGGAAATTATACCTTTTTCGAGATTTATTTTCTGTTTATTACTACTAGAGTTTCTAATTAGCATATATGCGATTATAGTACATACTAATAATTATTTAGAGTAATTGGTGTAGCTGTTTACACAATTATACCTTTGCCGCGAAAAGCTGACTTAAAATTGAAAAATTTATTTAATCAAAGAGAATGAAAAAATTAAAAATAAAATGTTTTTTTTTTTAAAATATACCAATATCAAGATTTACCATAAAAATTTAATAAAAATGCGCTAAAAAGTAAAAAAACAATTATATTGGATAATGAAAATTTAATAAAAATACACTAAAAAGTAAAAAATAATTATATTGGATAATAAAAAGTAAAAAATAATTACTCCCGACGAGAGATAATAATGTATTTCAAAGCTAACGCGTTGCTCTTCGTCGTAAACGCATTGTTAGCCTTCTCTCTCTCATCTAAAAACTGACCCCTTTTCTATATACCGTAATGGCCTTTGAAGTTGCACACGGTAAATAGAACTATAGGGGAAGGGAGGTAGTCTTATACAACATTAATACTCATTAGAAGAGTAGGGCCAAATTAAAATTATAATATCTGGAAAAAAAATTTAATGAATGCTCAATGTTGTTTTCAGTTGTTATTATAATTTGTGATTTCCGTGCCAACTGTTAAAGTGTGTTAGTGTTGTATAAGAACTATTACAATATCACCACCACCTTAAAGTATCTGAAATATATACTTTTTATCGAATAATTGTTTTTTTGATTTTTAGCGCATTTTTATTAAATTTTTAATGTAAATCTTGAAGTTATTTTTTTTTTAAAGATTTTATTTTAAAATTTTTAACATAATATTTAATTTAATGTGACAAGTTTGTAAATGGTGTCATGTTTAAAATTCGTTTTCTTCATTCAAATCGATATTTATCCGTGTTAATCAATATTAAAAATATTTTAATTTATTCAAATTACGTTTCTACGGTAAACTGATAATTTTTAAGTCAGTCTCGCACGTTATATTAATAAAAAAAAAAATCCTCCGAAGAGACCACAATTATATTTATGACTACCGAGTACCAAATATTTTGGAATGCCACGTTACAGGTTCCTAGTGATTAAGAACGTAACAGGAACTTAGTTAGAAATTTATAAACTGGTCCAAAAATAGTAACTTTTGTAATCAAAATGGAAATTTTAAATATATTATAAAAAATAATTATAAAAAAAAAGCAAAAAAAAACAAACAAAACAAAGGTTAGTAAAATAATAATGTTTAAAAGCTAAAATACTCGGAGCCAGTGGTGACTCATCTTAATATCTCGAAAAACAGCGAAATGTGACAAAGAGACAGTAATAGATGTGGAATTTATAACTGCGTCAAAAAAAAGTAGAACCATTTATCTTTCCACTCCTTCCTTCTCTGGCTCTAGATGTGTATTCCGTGGCCTTCCTCAAGGGTCATGTTTGAGTCCTACTCTTTTTAATATCTATTCGTTTGAAATAGCTTCTCTTCCCGTCTCAGCCTCTACACTCCTTTTCGCGGATGATATTCTTATTTATTACTCCTCAACTTCCATCCTCTCTGCTAAAGATGAAATCAATAATTCGTTGAACTTGCTTGAATCCGCTCTATCCAACATCCATCTAACCATTTCATCCTCTAAATCTGTTTGTATGGTTTTTTCCTTTCGTCCCTATAATACTTCCTTAATTAATGTCTCTTTGAACAATTTATCTATTCCATTAGTTAGGTCCTTCTGCTATCTTGGCGTTTTCCTAGACAGTCGTTTATCCTTTCGCGAACATATTTCCTACCTATATACTTCCTGTCTTAAGAGAACTAATTTATTAAAGGCTCTTTCTCCACACAAATGGGGTGGCGACCCCAGTGTTCTTCTTATTCTATATAAATCTACTATTCGTTCCAAACTTGATTACTGTTCCTTCATTTATGGCAATGCTCCTAAACATCTTCTTTCCAAACTCGATAAAGTCCAAAATTCATGTCTTCGTCTTTGCCTCGGTATTTTGAAATCCTCCTCCATTCCTGCAGTACTTTCAGAAGCCAACATTCATCCTTTACATATTCGTAGATCCTTTCTTGGGGATCGCTTCCTCATAAAACGTCTTCCTATTAAGTCTTCTAAATTAGTTTCTGCTTATTCCTACATCCTGGCCAATTGGCGATTTTCTCCCCTGAAGATTCCTATTCTTTCTCATGTCTCTCGACGCCTTGCTCCTTATTCTTCATTTATCTACACATATCATAAACTCCCGTTCTTTACATTCAGCTTTATAGATTTTTTATATCCTCCTAATTTGTTTTTCCTTCCTTCTCATACTAAATATTCACCGTCTATCGCTTTAAGCGAGTTCAACGGAGCTTTGAGGTCTCTATTTCCTTCTTCGTCTGTCCTCTTTACGGAGGGTTCCGAGAGTGATGAGGGGGTCGGAACTTCCTTTCTTATTTCTTCTCTTCCACACTACGAACTTCATAAACTTCCTTCCTTCTGTTCCATTTTCACTGCAGAATCGTATGCAATACTCCGTGCAGTTCTCTTCATTGCACTTTCCTCCTATAATAATAAATACCTTATTTGTTCTGACTCCATGAGCGTCTTGCAGGCTATATCCTCCCCTTTTCCATCCTCTTCATGCGACTACATTATCCTTTCCATTCGTTCCTTAATTGCAAATCTCTTCTTAGTTCGTTCCATTCAAATCGATCTTCTTTGGATTCCCAGTCATAGCGGCATCGCAGGCAACAACCTAGTTGACTCGTTTGCTCGCTCTGCTTCCTATAACGGCAAATTTGTCAATAAATTTCCTGCCAATAATATCCTCTTTCCATCCAAACGAGCACACCTCAAATCATGGTTGGATACCTACATTACCTCCTTTTCCAATCCTCATTCCTTTTACAAACTCTTGCAACCTCTTCCCTCATCACGTTCATGGTTTGCTGATTTCCCTGGTTTCAGTCGTTCCGTTATTTCCTCCATAACACGTCTTCGTCTCAACCATAATTGTCTTCCTTCCTCTCTCTTTCGTTTTTCTATTGTTTCTTCCCCATACTGTAATTTTCATCCCTCGGATCATGACTGTGTTCGTGATGCAAATCATATCCTTTTTGAATGCTCTCTTCTTGTACAGCAGCGTTCCCTCCTCTACACTAAGCTTCTCCACCTAAAACTACCTACTCCTTTTTGTGCTTCCTACATACTTTCCTTTCCTTCACCAGATGTTGTTCCAATCTTAGCGGAGTTCATTTCCTCTATTTCTTTATATATCAAAATTTAATCCTGTTTTCGTAATTCTTTGATGATGGGTCATTGCCCTTGGTTGGCGTTCCCAAAAAAAAAAAAAAAAAAAAAAAAAAACGTGAAAAAAATTAATGCTGTTTTGATAAAAACCATCGTTGAAATCTTTGATGATAGTGTAAAATTCCAGAGTTGCTACTCGCCGCGGTGCCACTTATCATCACAGAGTATACTAGGCGCGATTATATTAAGGTGCTCTGCTTTTTAAAATATATAGATTTAACTGGAGCATAAATAACGAAGGCAGTACGGCATGTTATTGTAACTAAATTTGTAACTGAAGAACGTCGCTCTCAGCCGGTTACAGCAGAATAGTGTTGTCGCTTTAGTCATCATCTGATTGCACCATAATATCGCTGTGTAATAAGCTAGTGAATTGTAACTAATAGCAGATCAAGCAGTGTGAGTAATACATACGAATTGCATCAGTGATAAAGCTATAAAAGGTCGTCGCCAGTATTTCAATTCCTCCTGATTGCTGTCTGTTATTATTGCGTAGTTATTCGTTTCTTTCGTTCATTTGGTTCTAAGACTAGTTACATAGTTACAATTACGTAATTCCTTTTAGTTACAGTGGTTACTTGTCATTTCTGTGACGACAGCAGTAACGAAGTAACGTAAATACGCTATCGACTGGAATGGAACGAGCTATTATAGAGCTGGAACTCGTTTCTAGTTACGTTTCTAGTTACCTTACATATCACTAGCATCTGTGGTCACCGATAATATTATCGACATACAGTCGAATAGTACATTTTCGAATGAACAAAGAACTCATTAAAACCGGTTCACATGGGTATAAGTTGTGCGCAAACAAACATAAAAAAAAAGCAAAATAAACACAACGAACGTATAACCTTTTTGAGAAAACTGAGTACTTACTTGATCTAGTTTCAATAATTCTTCAGGAGTGTCTGGAAGTTGACCAAGCATCAGCGGCGGATTCAGATTTACTTCTTTGCCTAAAGATTGCACGACTTCTTCTCTGTTATATCGATCGGCGAATACGCAAGACGCTGGGATTAAACCGTGAACCGTGTAACTAATCGCCCTTACCAATATCCTGATTTGGGAAAGAGTGTTTAAAAATGTTAACTGGAAAGGTTTATTTTTCGATTATTAATCTGTAAAAGCTCCGAAATGTTCGGATCACGCGCATAGCCACGAAGGTGCAGGTTCAGTTCGGTGAAATTATTTTTTAAATTAAACTTGAAAATTAAAATTTTTTGCTTGCCTGTAGACATTTATATCACATAGCATGGTTGAATAAGGAGCAGTGTATATGGTTTCGCCACCTACTGAAAAGTACGGGATAATAATCAGCTCTAGGTGTTAACGTCCGCGATTGACGAGCTCGGATAAAAATGAAATAAAAAACACCAGTTTGTATTTTTTATTTAATTTTTATTCAAATAGCTTTGTTTGTAAAACACTTTTTTTCACACTTAGTTAAACCATATCAAGATGAAATATCTAATATTTCATTTCCTCCTAAACAAAATCCTGGGGCTACGTTCAAGACTCGAGAATGCCAAAATTGTTCCCTTTAAACATTATCGCTTTCGTATTATAATTTGCAAACGCATCTTTATCTCTTCTAGTGACATATATTGCAGATTTTTTGTCCCATCGGTAAATCAGTTTTGAAAGCGTTCTAAAAGTATTGCAGCTTTTCGGAGCCGCTAATTCTTAAAAGAAAAAAATTACTACTCACAATCAGTTAATTATGTAATTTTACGGATGACTAAATGTCGGTAAATACAAAATTCACTTTAGCTCTTTCTCAAGCACCTATCGAGTTAGACTCTATCGATTAACTTGGTTGGCAAAATTCACGATGGGGGGCGCGATCGCGATACTTTTGTTTCGGTCTCTCGTTCGCTTTTATTTGATATCTGTAATTAATTGTTTCGACTGTTACGCGTGCTCTACATAGTCATTTGTCGCAAATTCGTATATCTATTAGTTAAAGTTTGGTTCATAAATTGCACTAAGATGATAAAGATAATGAAAAGTTCCTCTAAGTATGTGCCGTGTGTAGAAGTATCATTGCTGGGATATACCGAGTTTCATTGCACAGCATTCAGTTAGAATGTGATAAAATTAAAAATTTCACTTTTAGCGTGAAATTCGAATCAACACATTGATATACTTATCAGGTGAAGTAAAAAAAAATTATACTACACCTATAACAACCCTACTAGAGACTATACATTTGTTTCCTGGAACAATTGTAAAAACTGGCTAAATGGCGAAAGCTAAGCCAAAAAAAAATAAAAAATAAAAAAATTGTGTGCGGTCATAGAACTCCAGTCAGGAACGAAGTTCCTTATGCTTATTCTTGTTTTATTATCATTATTATACATTAACATTATGAACATTATTTTAGTTAATTATCTAGGATTTACAATTTCTCTTTAAGATTAAGTTTTTAAATGATACTTATTGAATTGTAGTTGTAAGTAAAGAAACGAATCAAATCAATAAGTGTATTATCACACATGGAAAATGAGCATTTAACATGTTGCGAAATCTGTGCTTTAGGTCTTTTACGCTATTTTCGTCAATTTTTGCTATTTCCTATAATTTTCGTGTGTTTTTAACACCTTTCACACAATTTTCCGCAATTTTTCATCATCTTTGTCAGGTTTGTACTAATTCGGCTCTCTTAACTGTGCTAAAACGAATCATTTCTACCTACAAGAATCCAGCGTTACGTCCATTTAGGTACCCCGCGTTAAAGAACTTCATTCCAACACGCAATCATAATATTTTGCAAAAAAAAAAAAAATTAATAAATGCAGTGTGATTACGTCCCGTCGCGAATTCCGTCAATGAGGGGGGTTGCCCCATGGAGTCTAGTATTATTATACCGTTAATCCGGGCGTACTACACATTTTGCCAGGGCTCTGCAGTGATATTTTCAAAATTTTTTTATACAAATAATTTCACATTACGTAATAGTATTTAAAATTTTTTTTTATTTACTTATTTTTTTCATATCATACGCTTAAAAATGTATGTACACTCTCTACAGGTATATTTATTTACTATCATTATCTATATATAAATGGACAAAGACAAAACAGTACCTTTTTCTCCTCTGTTTATTAACCGATTTTCTTATTCTTTTTTTTTTGTTTAGTAGCTACTGATGATCTTTACTGTTATCAGTACACAACATTTTGGGAACAGTTATATTTTTTTTTCTCATTTAAATAAAAAGTGAATAAAAAAAGTTAAAAAAGAAATCGTTATAGCCAGCACATCTGTTCTTATTAAAACGATTTGATTTTTCTTAATAATCATTATTATTGGCATTTTTACAGTGTATTAAATCTCTTAAGATACCATTTTATATCCGATAAATTTTTTTTTTTTTTTTTTTTTTTTTTGTGAAAGCAACATCCTGTACCGTGTTTAACTGCTGTGGCTATTACAGTACGAAGATGCGCAGTTTGTTTTTATAGATATCTGATTATTCCGCTAGTTCTGATAAATTGTGTTATGGATAAAATTGCATCGGGGGAATTCTCAAGAATGTTGGTGACTGTTTTGTTATTAATTGAAGGGGGCCGGTGAGGCGATAATGCTGGACAGTCGCATAGTATATGAGGAGTTGAGGGAGCAACATCTTGGCCACAGAAAGGACAATTCATAGGAGAGGGGGTTCTTTGCAAAATAAAATTATGCGACATGGCCGTATGGCCTGTGCGCAAGCGGCTAAGTGCACAGAAATCTCCGCGGGAAATGCTTTTTTCCGGCCACCATGGTTCGGTTGAGGGTTTAATTAACCTCGAGAAAGTCTGACACGAGGACCAATGGGTTTTCCATAAGGACGTGAGATTATTAAAGATTATGTTCGAGAGATAAGGTGGAGGTGGGCTGTTACTAGGCGAGGGGCAATATATTTCTGCTCGGGCGGATGTATCGACGCGTTCATTTCCAGGAATCCCTGCATGGCTGGGCGTCCACAGAAAGAATACAGAGCACTATCTCTTAATAAGTTCGTATAATACCTGCTGGGTTCGAATTGCTACAGGATGTTTGGTGAGGGGATTAGAAATTGTCAATAAAGCTGCGGATGAATCAGATACCAGCAGGGCTTTCTGTGATGTAGGCTCTGTAAAAAGAAAATATTCTAAACAGAAAAATACTGCGTATATTTCAGCATCCAGTACCGAGCAATTGTCATTCAGTCAAATGCTTCGAATCACGTCGTAGACTTCAAAGGAACAGGCGGTTGGGGATGAAGTAGCCTCTGGGGTAGCCTTGGCAGCATCCGTGTAGAAAAAGAGGTGGTCGGGGTATTTTTGCATTGTTGCTGTTGTCAACTGAACGATATTCGGATGCAGGGGTTTATTATACTTCGTCAGGGAAAAGTTAACATCAATGTTTAAAGGGGCCCACGACGGAATCATGATGTTAGGAGCTAGGTTAGGGAAAGGGATTACGCTCACGTTGTGTTGCGATAGGAGAGCCAGGATTTCTGGGAGAGGGTCATTAGGGAACTCTGGGGTGTTGGGGAGGTCATTTGTTTCGATAGGACAGGCACGTTTACTAGAGAAAAGAGCGAGGGTCTCACGGTGGTAATAATAGGTTCGGAAATACTTTAGTGGGGAAGTGCCTAACAAGGCACACAAACTTACAGACGGTGAAGTTATATGTGCGCCAAGTATCGTGCGGAGCGCCGTGTGGTGTATTGAATCAAGGGATTTAAGTAAAGAGGGACTGGCTGACGCATACGCCTGGGACCCGTAGTTTATTCTGGAAATGACTAAGGATTTGTATATGGAGAGGAGAGTTTTCGGAGGTACATTATACTTTGTGTTTGATACATATTTAAGAATAGATAGGAATTTATGACATTTAACTTTAAGATTGGATATGTGGGATCGCCAAGTTAGCTTTTGATCGAACAGTAGTCCAAGGAAAGTAGCAGTAGGGTGGAAATGAAGTGAGGAATTTTCTAGATTGAGGCGGATGCTGGAAGAGTTTTGATGTCCCCTGTAGAAATCAACACAGATAGACTTAGATGGAGAAAACACAAGACCATTATTGTTACACCAGGATTGTAGTTTTGAAATAGTTTTTTATAGGATTTTTTGAGCATTTGCTGGAAAACTGGAAGACAGGGAAATGTTCAAGTCGTCAAAGTAGAGCCGGGCGTTTACAGGCGGAGCAATACAATCATTTATATCATTGATATAAAAAATAAACAAGGTTGCACTAAGGGCAGATCCTTGTGGTAAGCCATTCTCAGTTTGAATGGTGCTCGATGTTGACGAACCAATCTTAACATGGAACGTTCTGTTTGTTAAAAAATTATTCAGATACTTGGCCATGTTTCCACTTATACCAGCTGTTGTCAGCTTGGATAAGAGGCCGTATCGCCATACTCTGTCGAACGCCTTTTCTATATCGAAAAAGACGGAGTATACATGTTGGCGTCTGTGAAATGATATCCGATAAATGAAAGTTTTTAAATTGTGATTTACTGTTATTGAATTTATTTTTTATTCAACTATAATGGTACTGAACGGTTTTGTATTGTAAGTACATATAAAAGTGTATGTTGTTCTCAGATATACAATGAGCGAATGTATAAGAGTAGAAAAAAAAATTTTGGATGTTTCCCTCAAATTTTTGATAATAATTATAGTCGAATTTTGACCAATGGGCGAACACTAGTTTTAATCATTATCCAACATTTAAAAAAAAAAGTGCATGGATTGTAGGTAAAATTAAATTGCTATGACAAATTAAATACAAACTAAAAGTGTATTTTCTCGCTCTAAAATAAAATACAAGTACGTTAATTTTATTTAAGAGTAGCTTCTTAAAATAGATTCCCTTGCAATAAACGATGCATTTAATATAAACATTAATGACCAATACCGTGTTTAACACTATTTAGAATCGTTAAACGTTCAGAGTTAATTATAGTAAATGTAGAATAAATCCATAACTCGTTTGTTAACATTTATGAATATAAACTAAATAAATTCCTGAATAACAAATAAAAATAAGTATAAATTTACTTTAATAAGTACCTCAATTTAAAGAAACGTTTTTAGTTTAATCGACTGTGTACTTTGTGTTGTTAGATGATGATGGGCTATAAAATGTTTCTTTAAATTTAGGTAATTAAATTTATTAAAGTAAATTTACACTTATTTTTGTTTATTATTAAGGAATTTATTTATTTTACATTTTTAATTATAGTAAAATGGTTATCATACGAGATATGATTGTTTTCTCCATAGCTTACCTGAACTGATCTCTGTTATTTATACTTTCTTGTTTCAAACTTAAAATTACCGGTCCCAAATCTTCATCGTTCGTAAAATAGTTCCAATGCTCGGTGCCGTAGAAGTATTTTTCGTACGTTTCCTGTTCAACGGATGTCAGTTCAAAGCCCTGATTTTTCTCCCACTGTTCTTCAATTGTCGTTTTTTTCCTACGTACAAATAAGTAACCATGTCGTGAAAACGTGTATTATAAATTTCTAATAAACTTAGCCGCGGCGAAGGTACTTTATTGTTACTTAGGTGAAAAAGTGAGGAATAAAACTGCTTCTAGTGTTACACTTTTTTTTTCTTTTTTTTTAAAAGATTAAATGCAACTATAAGCCGATTAATAATTTTTGTACATACTTTATATATATATATATAAAGAAATATGTATATACAACTCGCTTTTTTAATGAGAAAGGATTATTTTTAAGCAAAATATTAATGAAGCACATAAATAATAATAATAAGCCTTTATTTCGCTGAATACCAATGGCGTGTTCAACTATATACAAAAAACTATAATTAAATATGTATAGACCAACTTAAATATTCCAGTAATCATCTTTCTTTTTTTCCCCTTTTCTTTTTGCTAATCTCTGCCATCCTGCCAAGGTCCAAACTCTTTCCTCAACTTGTAATTAACCAGGAATTCTACAGCGCAATAAATTCTCTCTATCCCTCACATGTAATCATTTTCACGGATGACTCTAGGGGGCTTAATGGTGTTGGTGCTTCTTTTATCCTTCCGGATTTTAACTTTTCAGAATCATTTCGTCTTTTTTCCTTATATTCGATCTTTAAAGCCGAATTGATGGCTATTCTCCACTCCATTCTTTTTATTGGTCTAACCGCTCCTCTTCCGACTATTTAATTATTTCTGACTCCATGAGTGCGCTCCACGCGATCTACTCCCCCTTTCGGGCTCATTCGTAGGATTTTAATGATGTCTCATCCATCTTCTTTCTTCGGGTCACTTCATCCGTGTTGATATGTTATGGGTGTCCAGCTATGTAGGTATCGAGATTAATCAGGCGCCGGATTCTCTGCCTCGAGTTGTAACCTCCTCCTTCTCTTTTTTTAACAAAATCCCATCCTCTGGTCTCTTGTCACTACGTAAAAAATTCACACTTCTATTCTGTAACGATCGTTCCTTCTATCTGTCTGTATACAACCTAACCTTCCTTCTGTTTCATGATTTTTCGAGTTTCCTTCACTCCCCGTTCTGTTGTTGTTTCTATTATTCGTCTATATTTTAATCATTCTCTTCTATCATCCTTTCGTTTCCATCTCTCCCTAGATTCTTCTCCATATCGCCTCCTTTATACGAACGAATCAGCAGTTTGAGACGCTGATCACGTTCTCTTTGAGTGCTCATTCCTTTCTTCTAAACATTGCGTTCTATATTTTCATCTTCTAAAGCTCGGGCTTCCTACTCCTTTACATTCTATTCTTCTCTTCTCTTTCCATTATTCCAAGTTCCTTTATATTTTTGTTCCTGATAGAATAATAATTTAATTGACGCCTATTTCCTTTTCCTTGTTTCTAAGCATCCGGAAAAAGAAAAAAAAGAAAACTACCATAAACGGAATTTTCAAAAACAGTTAGTGAATGTACGGGAGAAATGCTCGGACAAAAAAAATACTCATTTTCGATTAAAATCCTTATAAATCGTACGGTTTTCAACCTGATTCAGAAATTTATACAGAGAACTGTCAGTTCCGATATTAGTTGATGTGAAAAAACCGAAAACACCTGGACACGATATACTTTTAGCCTTTTATGATGAGAGGTTATAATATATATTAAATATCAATGAAATCGATGGTGACACTAACGGTATAAACCATAAAGATTAATCGTTCAATCGTCATTAATAACGAAGGTAATTAAACGTGGGAATGAATTTAAATGTTTGAGGATCATTGTTATTGAAACGCGAGCGCTAGAAATAAAAGTGAAACGAAAAAAGAAGTAATTTCTTGAAAAGTAATAAAGAACTTTCACAAATTGCGAAGCATTAACTTTTAAATGTAGACAAAAAAGGGCTGCAGCGTTATATATATATATATATATATATATATATGTAAATATATGTAAATATGTAAATATGTGTATAAATATGTGTCTTGTTAAAGCTCGGGCTTCCTCGCTCTTATTATATTTATTGTATCTTCTTTCCTTCTCGTCGGTTGATCCAGTTTTTTTTATACTAACAAGTTTTCGGCTCCTTTTTCACACTAACCATTTCCAGTCGAATTAAAATTTGAATTAACTCGGCTCGGAGCGTGGGTTCTTAAATGACGAACACGATAAGAAAAGCAAAAGCAGATGCTAGATTGCGAGGAAAAATGTGATTATGGTATATTATTTTTATTATTATTTTCCCTATTTTTTGCGATGTCTGTATTTATTTCGTGGGCGAGCAGAGTGCTTGTTTATTTCTCTGTTCAATTTTTTATTAGGCCACGATTTTTTTTTCATATCTCTGAAACAATAAGCGACATGCCGTCTTATTTATTAATAATTTGTATAAAGTCTGACAACCGTACATGCTTCGTAGTTCGGTTAAAGTACGGTATTTTATTCTACGATTATAATTTTAGGTTTCTCCTAAGTGTTTCAGAATTTGTCCTCATTTTTTTTATATTTCGGTATTTTTCGTATTTATTTATTTGGAAAAATTTCTGCCTTATTACAGCTTCAACAAAAGTGTTTATTTGTAAATTAGAAAAACATCTTTTTTTTTTTTTTTTTTTTTTTTGTAGGGGAGCGGCGGCACGTCAACTATGAACATTATAATCCGGTATAAGTGAAATTTTCAGAAGTTTCAATGTGCGTCAGCGGGATATTATACCAAACATAATTTACTAATCAGCTACGTCACAGTAGTAGCTGGCTTGGAAAAAAAGCATCACTTCCATATATATCATAAAATAAGTTGTGTTCCTTTGCGCTTTGAATTAAATAATATTAATTTTTAATTAAATTAACTAAGTAGTGGCTCGATAGGCACAAACATTTCATTAAAAGACCGAAAGCGGGAATCGGTATAGAGAATTTTATCTATCGTTGCGAACAAATTTAGAGTTAAACTCGTCTTTTAGAAACCTTCAAATTCGAGTCTAAGAGAGAAAATTAAATTACGTAATCTTTTACCGGTTGTCGGGTTGCCTTTAAAACCGAAATTCCGTTTCATTATGTCACTCAGTTGTTCTCACTTTTAAGTACATGTCAGAAGTTGGATAGTTCTGTTTCTTTTTTTCTTGTCTTAAATTTGTAATTGCGAGGAAAATTTGGCGAGCCGAGTTAATGACGTAAAATATACTGCAGAAGGTTGAGCTTAAATTGCGCTAATGACGTTAAAAGGTTTGTTAACATCGAGCACGAAATGCGTTAATTTGACAAGATAGTCGAAGAAATCGAATGAACAGGCTTCACGTTGTTAATGTAACGGGGCCCCAGATATTTTCACCATTGGTTGGGTTGTATACTTTTGAAATTTTTCTATCGACTATTTCGAATAATATGCCATGCCATCCAAACAAAGATAGCTTTTGAAGAAACCTAATACCGTTCATGACTTATCTCGTAGCCATTTTCGTAGCCATCAATTTCGCTTTTTTTTTTTTTTTTTAATTTTATGTATTTCTTGCTAGTAAATAGTTTATCAGCAGAGATTTAGGTTTTTTTTTAAATTTTTCAGATATCATGAATCGGACTATTTTCATATGGGATCAATGGAAAACAGAAATTAAAAAGCTACCAAAAATAAGTATGATACTGTTTAATAAGTGTCTGGAAGATTTGTACTCGGGTCACTAATAAATGGAACATTCTTTCTTGTTCAGTTTCGATTGTTCGAAGTTTACTTTCTCAGTTTTCATCTGCTTCTACTTCATTTTGTCCTTTTCATCTTTCTTCTAATTACTTTCTTTGTGACCTCGATATTATGTTTTATTTGAAGCTTCAACCTTTTCTATTGAGCAATCGTCCTTCTAGTCTTCCCTACTAAAAACTTGATATCCCTACTCCCTTTATCGGTGCTTCTTATATTCTCTCATTTCCTTCTACTTCTGCCATTTTTGACCTTGAATTATTATTTTTATCCTCTGTTCTTAAACGTTCAAGAATATAACTTCATTTTTTCCTTCTCCCACTTCTCAGGTTAACGGCATCGTTGATAAATTCGTATATTAAAAAAAAAAAAAAACAAAAAAAACCCCACAAATACTCCGCATTTTATAGTATTTTGTCACACACGAGTATAGTGCGGTAACCGATTTTTAAATTTTCGTACACCAATGAAGTTCTTTTATCTCCAATGGGAGGATCAGCACATTTCGACAACAATGTCGAACATTAGATTAATATTCCTGATCAGTGTTTTATTTTAAGAAAATTAACTGTTTTTTCTGACGCTTGTTTTGCGTATTATGTTATCTAATTTTGTAAATTAATATCGATTAAAGGATACGTACCTCTAAATTATCTCACCTGGCGTGGATATTCGCGTTGCATTCAACCGTCCGTTGAAGATCGTTTAATTTATCTTTATTATCTGCTTTTATTTTTGATTTCTATTGTTTTATTTTATTTCGTCTATTTCGTTCTTGTCTCATTTCTTGCTTTGTTGTTATTTAATTTTTGATTTCAACGGCTAATTAAAATTTAATTTAAATTTAATTTAAATTAATGTCGGACTCGTCTGACGGAGAAGGTGCGACCGTTCTAATCCTCACCGAAAACATCAATAACCTTGTCGTACAGGTTAAAACGACTAACAACTCCGATGAAATTGTTTCGTCCAATTTATCTACTTCTAAAGACAACATTGTCTCGGTAGAGAATATTAATTAGACTATCGACGCGGATATTTCCAACGATACTTCTGAAGCTAAATACCACTATTTCCGAATAACTTGGAAGGTCAAATTGTGGTTTTAGTCGAGAATTTGGGAAATAAAAACATAGCTCAGCTCCGTCCGATGTCTTCGACTTGATACAAAAAAAAATAATATAGTTTAAAAAACTAAAAACATATGCTTTACATGTAAAATGCGCTAAAAAGAGTAAAATAATTTAAAAATAATTTAAATTCTTTGACAATACTAACCTAAAAGAGGTGGACATTAATAATTAATTTTAATTCGCAATGAAAAATTTAGTTCTTTTAACGTAAGAGTGAAGAAGTGGACATTAATAATTAATTTTAATTCAAAATAAAAATTTAAGTTCTTTTACAATATTAACATATAAGAGTGAAAAAGCGGGCATTAATAATTAATTTCAATTCAAAATAAAGCACAAGGGGTGATTTTATCAGCAGTCATGCAGTCCCTCAACAAATGTAAATCATACAAAACCACCCCATGCTTTATTTTGAATTGAAATTAATTATTTATGTCTACCTCTTCCATTCTTAGGTTAGTATTGTAAAAGAATTTAAATTAAATTAAGGCTTTTTAGCGCATCTTACATATGAAGCATCTGTTTTAAAACTATAATTTTATTTTAAATTTTTTTGGCCTTGAAGGAAATGTAACAGAAGGATAATATTTGATTATAATTGTTTCCCGCGTTTAACTAAAGCTATACTTAATTCCGTTGTATATGTTCACCCTTTCCGTAAATTTAACAATACAATACAGCGATCTAAATTCATTTTCACCCACTTCCCGATGTCCGAATGATTTGAAATTTTTACTAACTGTCAGAACCCGATGACAATGCAATATTACGATGAAGAAAATAAAACCACTAATACTCACAAATAAATTTAAAAAAAAAGAAAAATATTTATAAACGGAATAATTTTTATTTCCCGGGAAAACACGACGGCTTGACGGAAGCATCCTCAGCCGGTCTCATTATGTTTCCGGGCACGAAGCGGCGCCATGGAGAAAAAGATCGGCTATAGACCTGATGCTTCCGTCGAGCCGCTACATTGTGGCGGAAAGCATAACGAGACCGGCTGAGGATGCTTCCGTCAAGCGGTCGTGTTTTCCCGGGAAATAAAAATTATTCCGTTTATAAATATTTTTCTTTTTTTTTAAATTTATTTGTGAGTATTAGTGGTTTTATTTTCTGCATCGTAATATTGCATTGTCATCGGGTTCTGACAATTAGTAAAAATTTCAAATCATTCGGACATCGGGAAGTGGGTGAAAAATCGATTCCAAAATCCCATTACAAACACGGAAGTTATCAGTGAAACGAATATAAAGCATATAAAAAGTTATGGGTTTATCCACAATTACATTCGTTCAAAAAAGCACCTGCGATTAAGCTTTACTCTTGCAGCCATTTCCGGCTTTCCGACAACGTCTATAAAGAACTTAAAATGCGATCATTTATTCTGTTGCAGCATGGTTTGTGATATTTAAACTGATTTGCCCATCGATGAACTTCTCTTAAATTGCTTCTCTCACGTGCCAATTTCGACTATCCGAACGTTACAGAAATGTGTTTCTGAAGATTCTTTTGTGTCAATTCCTGTTATCGAAATTAAATGTTTGGACTCAACTCTTCCGGTTTTTTTCCAATTTTTACGATGTTTTGTCGCATCAAGGTTGGAACGGCCGAATCGCAGGACAACTACGACAACGTTTAGGTCTACGAATGACCGGCTCAACCTCGATGCGGTAAGCATCAAAGAAATTGACAAGAGCGGCGGAGCAAACCTATCTCTGCTCCTTTCGTTTTTCCGAATGCACTATTGCTGTAACCCAGCTAGTTTTCATTGCGTTTATTGTGCGATGAAAATCATTCTGCCCGCGATCCTCCCTATCCAATATTTAAGAGGCAAGTTAAAATACGTAAGATCACGAGTATCCAAAATGTTTCATACTCTGAAGCTAAGAATATCATTCAAAGACGATCTCTCCGGCTTTCACCTTTCCCGATATTTTTAATCCAAATATTTCCCCGCCTTAGAGAGGACTCTTCTAATATCAAAAACAGGAAGCCGCAAAATTATTCCAGTAGTCCTCCTCTTCTTCGTATATATTAGACTACCTTTCGGAAAACCTTCACTCCCAACCGAAACCACAAAATTCTTTTAACAAATATTATTTCCATTTAACTATTAATGTTGGCTGTAAAGGTGTCCGGTCAGTAATTTCTGGCCATTCGAAAATTACATCTGAGATTCCACCTTTTTCTAGGTCGATAAATAGACGTTTCCAGTCGTTAATAATCCTATTTCTACTGACCCCATATTTATTTATTTAAAAAATGATTCCTAATTTCTATTTTATTATTTACTCTTAGTAAATTCGGAACCACCGATTAGGGACGATGAAATATCAGCTTTATGTCAAGTTTTGGGGTCTTGGAGATTTTGTTCGTCAACATTTCTTCCAATTTTATTTTTTTAAATCTTCTTACGTTAACTCTGTTATTTCTTACGTATCTTTTTTCCCCGTCGCCTAAATATACTTTTTATGCTTTATGCTTTAGATTCTTAATGTTCTCAATATTTTTGTTCATTATTTTTTACTTCTTTCCTTGGCTTCCATTTTTATCTGTAGGACTACCTTCATGTATCTTTCAGCAGAGTTGGTCTGTTTGCTACCAACATTAATTCAATAAAGGTATTTACCATACCTCTTAGCACTTTCTCTTGATGCTGCTCGTTTTTTTTCTTTTAAGTTGGTTGATAGCATACATCCAGACGTAATGGATTTTTTGAACGACGTTTCCTCATCACTAGTTTTCTTGCAAAGTAAATTCGCAGATTCTAAAGGTTTTTTGTAAGCTATCGCATCGCCCCTTTTTTCCCCCTCTTCCGATTATGCGATACTTCCTATACGCCGTCTCATCTATAATCTTTTTCCTCCTTCATTCGATCGAGGTCAATCTTTTCTGTAGATTGCTGATCATTCAGACATTGAGAGCAATGGGATAGCAGATTCATTAGCCCGTTCTATCGTTTCCAGTGGCAGATTTTCAGGCACATGTTCAGCTTATAATATTGCTCTCCTTTCTTTGAATGACTCATTGCAAAAATTAGGACTCAACTCTTATTGTTTTTGATTTCCTAATTCTGGCTCTTTTTACCTTTTTATACAACCATCTCTTCCTTCGCGTCTATAGTTTTCTAGATTCTTGTCCTCTCTTAAACGCTCCGCAATCTCGGCTATTTGTCGTCTTCGTTTTGATCATAGTCTCCTTCCTGCATTATTTTATCGGTTTTCATCTGCTTCTACTTTATTTAGTCCTTTTCATCAGCCTTCTAATTACTTTCTTTGTGACCCCGATATTATGTTTCATTTGAATGTTCAACCTTTTCTATTGAGCAATCGCCCTTTTACTCTTCCCTACTAAAACTCGATATCCCTACTCCCCTTATCGGTGCTTCTATATTCTCTCATTTCCTTTTGCTTCTGTTATTTCTGTCCTCGAATTATTATTTTTATCTTCTATCCTTAAACTATTATATTCTCTCACTATCGAACTGATTTAATAAAAAAGTAGAAAAAAAATACCGCCGGAACGTTGAAAAAAAAAAAACGGCAATGATAAAGAAAATAAAAATATTTTTAACTCTGATTTATTTATTACGAAACTATAAACGGTTATTACTCGCTTTAAATATTCTTTTATAAACTTTATGTTGATTGAAATGTGCGACGTACGCCTATTTTTTGATGTTTCTCGACCTTGACAATTTTTAGTAGTTGCGTTTAAAATTTGTTTGTCAAATTTTGTTATTTTATACTTCTTCTTTATTCATCTACTTTTTGTTAAAAACAGTGAACATTTAACATTACGGTTGCTATGCACACTTGAGAAACTAGTATGCGAATAAAATATTCAACTAGGATTTATTTTTTTAAACCTTTTTTCCCCCAATTTTGTAAATTATCATCCAAAAATTTTAATTTCGCTCTTTAAAAATCGAACGTGTACGCAGGTTATGATTTTGATTCTTTTTTAAGCTAAATTGGTGTAAAGATTAATGAGCATATATATGTATATTATTAAATATAACCGCAGCCAATGTTACTTTGGCGAAGATTTAAATTCATCTTCGTCTTCCTCTTCCTCTTCCATATATTCATCATCTTCCAGCAAAAGACTGTCATCGCGATCCCTGCCGTGTCTGCCGTACTTGATTCTAGACACAGAGGCACCACCTTCGCCTTCGTATTCCATGTCTTCTTGATCGTCGTCAGTGTCCGAATCGTACAGCGCATCATTGGTGATTTTTTGTCGAGAACATTCGATCCAGTAACCCGGAGTTGGTATTAAATTATGCGGATAATCGGCGCAAAATTCATCTATAACAAAAGATGTTCGTAAAATGATTATTTTTCATGAAATCATTAAACCGATAAGGTATTACCGTCAGAAAGTTTGCAATTTTTTCCCCCGGTACAACGCTACAATTATTATAACTTATATTTTTGATGCTTTCAGTTGGTTAAGTAAAAATACAAGTTTTTTCGCGGGAAATTGGTGTTTATAATGGTTTTTACCGATTATACATGTTAATTTTTATAATCGCATTTATTTTGTGATGTCATAGACTTGATGGAATTATAAAATATACTGAATACTAACAGATTTTGCTAGATTCTTTTTTTTTTTTCTATAATCAAAATAGGTAACATTCAGCAGTGTGTATACATATATAAATGCATATGTATACTTCATACTATTAAGTAACTCTCTAACTTATTAACTTTTTTAGATTTATTATAGTTCTGACATTATCTTATCTAGTACAAATTAAAATCAATCAATATATGTATATATTGGTATACATCACAGTCCTATATAGTAACCGAAAACAGAGGTATACAATTAAATGTTATAACAATACCCAAAACTGAATTTCGACTTTCTACGGCTACTCCTTTTTGAGGTTTATACGAAAAACTCCACAAAATCCTCTAAGAAAAGTGAATAAAGCGTTTTTTAACGATGTTCAAGTTTGAAATGGACAGTTAGCGCGCAAGGTATCGTGATAAAAAGAATAAAAAGGAATATCGAGGAACAGGAATTTAAAAGCAAAGGAGCAATTTTGATAAACTAGATGTTGAACAAAGATGGACTGAGGCAGGAACTCTGTGGTAATTCATTGGTGGTGATTTAACGGAGAGGGGAATGAAAGACGGTTCCATGTTGGAAAAGACTATTAACAGGAGAAAAAGAGAGAACCAGAATGTTAAAAATAACGCTATATCAAAGAGAGATATCAAAGGCTGTTGAGATACAAGAAAGGAACCATTAAGGAATGTTTTGCCGATAAATGATATGTAAGCATCTGCTAAAAATTTACTGATAAAGTTGGAAGAGCCGCGTCTAAGGCGGAACAAATTATTATGTTTAAGGCACCAAACAAGACGTCTGTTGATTAAGCTTTCGGAAAGCTTCTTAATGCAGGAAGTAAGCGAAATTGAACGAAATATGGAAGAATTGGGTTTAGGAATTATGATAACGATGAAGATATTCCAAGACAAAAGAGTAGAACCAGAGCGAAGAAAGAATTTAACTAAGTTTAAGGGGAACCAAAAAGAAAAATCAGACAGATTTTTGAGAATGGCAGAGGAAATCTCATCTATTCTAGGAATGGAATTGAAATACATAAGGATGTTTCCAGTTCCATGCAGGTAACATGAGTTACCTAAAAGTGTGATCAGGCGAAAGACAACGTGGGAACGTGATAGGGAGCTTTAGAGTCAGTAAAAGAGATTAAAGTATCAAGAGGATTGAAAGGAGTCTGGATTGAGATGAACTTTTGGCACACATTTATAAGTTACCTGTCAGTGCGATTATTATCACGGAATAAAATGTGAGAGAAAACGAATTTTTTTTTTTTTTTTTGGGCGCATCAACTATGGACCATTGCCCAGACACAATGGGAAGGAGAGACAACTAACTAGAACCTAATTCGATTGGAGACAGCTGAAATAAAGGAACCAAGGACAAGAACAACAGACTGGGAGGGAAGGGACAAGATGTAAGACGCACAGTAAGGCGTGGGAAGCCCCAGCTTTATAAGGGGTGAAGATAGAAAAGAGAACGCTCCGCAGAAAGAGCAGAGCACTCGAAGAAAATGTGATCAGCATCACAGACAACTGCTTCATCCGGATGCAACGGACAATGAGGAGAGGGAAGCAAAGAGAAACGATAGCGTGAAGAGGGCAGCAGTGTGTGGTTAAAGCGCAGGCGGACAATAGAGGAAATTATAAATCGTGGGAGAGAGGGAAACTCCGAGAACCATGGATGAGAAGGAAGTGTAGGTTGGATTGAAATGTAGAAGGAACGATTGTTGGAAAAAGAAGAAGGGTACATATCCGAGTAAAATCTGAAGTGAAGCTTCTTAATTAGGGGTAATAATAAATTTATACAATATCCCGCCAGGGGTATAGTAACAAAAAATCAGATAAATTTAACGGAGGAGTTGCCGTATTTGTCAATAATAAATCCAACTTCTATGCTGAATGTAATAATAAGGCGTTCGAATGCTTAACTACTGACATAGTAATAAATAGTATGCATTTTACTGATCACCAAGCGTCATAATGTTAATGAGTGCTTATATGAGCTAGATTTATTTATTAAACAGATTGAGGAAAAACAAAAATTTATTATATGTGGAGACTTTAATATAAATCTATTAAAATGCAATACTAAATCGGAAAATTTTTTAAATATTATGGCGGGGTGTGGCTGTATAAGATCGATTGATAGAGATGGTAATATTTAACTCAATCGTGTGTAGATAATATTTTTATTAGGAGCTCAATAAGAGAAATTTATGCGGGAATTATCAATTCAAAAATATCCGATCATTATATTATTGGTTGCGTATTTCGCATTAATAGATGTTCTTATCAAAACGCGAAAGGACAAACAAAAAACAGGGTAAACGAAATTGAATCATAAACTTAAAAGCTATAACTGGCATAGTCTTGAAAAGATTGACTCGGCCGAAAATATCTGCTCGCAAATACAATCTAAGTTTAATAATTTATATAAGGAGTGTAGAAAGCAGGTGGTGTACACAAAGGAGAATAATTTTTCATTTAAAAATGACTGGAAGAATATAAAAATTTTAAACTTGATGAAAATTAGGGACATTTATTATAAGCGCTGTAAAAATAATACAGCAAACGCGAGGTATATATAAAAAGCTGTATAAAACATACAGAAATATGACTAAAACTGAAATTAGGAAAGCGAAATTAGAATATTACAATAAACAAATGTAGCATGCTAATAACAATACTAAAAGAATATGGTAGATAATCAATAATATACTCGTAGTATGCAACAGAAACGAATCTTCAATTGATGAGGTCGTCTTGAAATATTTTGCAAGTGCAAGACATGCGGCGAATTAATTTATCGATCATTTCTGCCAATCAAAACAGCATTGTGCCCAAGTGTGTGTAATGTTACAAACAAGCAAGTAGAACAAATAATTAACAGATTACACAAAGCCCCAGGATGGGATGGTATTAGAGCTTCAAATATTAAAAATAATGTAGCTATATTTACCCCACTATTTGTAACTGTTCGATTAAAGAAGGTAGCATTCCTGAGGGCCTAAAAACTGGTGTTATTAGACCGATATATAAAAACGGCTTAGTGCTTGTGACAATTATAGACCAATTACTATAATCCCGGTTTTAGAAAAAATTTTGGAACAATACTTTGCGTTTCATCTAAGAAATTATTTGAAGAGAAACGAGTTGTTGCGTAATAATCAATTTGGTTTACAGAGAAGGAAAATCAACAACCTCTTTGTTAAGAGTACTAACAAATAGGATAAATAAGGGGTTTGAAAACGGCAAACAATTTATTATAATTTTTATAGACATTAGTAAAGCATTTGAGTGGTAAACCATCAAATATTATTTCTAGATATGAAAGGTATTGGTATTATAGGCAAACAAAATAAATGATTTGAAAGTTATTTGTATAATAGAAAGAGGGTAATAAAAATCAATGAAGAATTAAGTAAAGAGGAAATAGCATTAAGACATGTAGGGCAAGGAACTATTTTGGCTCCGTTGTTATTTTTGATCTATACCAACTCCCTTCATAAATTCGTTAAAAACTCGACAGTCTTTGCTTATGCGGATGATATAGCACTCGTTATCGAGCACCGCGACATTCATGAGGCCAAAAAACTCTTTTCAAGAGGATGTGAATAGTATGTGATAAACATCTAACTATTAATATAAAAAAATCGAAGGCGTTGCATATAAGACCGTCTAGTAGATATAGAACATATAAACCATCTATTACAGTGCATAATAATAATTGTTTACATAACTGCTTGACTTCTACTTCGAACTGTAGGTGTACACTATTGGAAACGACGGAAGAGGTTAAAGATTTAGGATTAATCATCGATAGAACATTATCTTGGGACAAGCATATTATAAATATATCAAATAAAATCAGGCAAATGATACCGACACTTTATAAATTGGCTCTTTCAATACGGTAGTTTGCGTGTATATTATAACGCTACAGTATTGTCAAGAATCATGTATAAGATATCAATTCGGGGGGAAGCAAAAAGGGACGATAATCAGCAAAAAAAAATGCTTAAAGGCAATAATCCTTAATAAAGATCAGGTTAACAGTAATATTAGCTGGTGGAGAGAGAGAAATGAAATGCCTCCAAGGATGTGCCACTTTTATCAGCGATCGCTTGAATATAAGACCACAAGTATAGCAATAGCTTCAATGACAAGAAGCAGGACAACGAGGAATAATAGGGAGGTATATTTTATTCGACCGAAAAGCATAAATAGTCAGATTGATAATACGGATGAAAGAGTTTTAATTAAGCTGCTAGAACGAATTCCAAAAGATACAATGCAAAAAGAGATAGGAACTTGGAGAGTATTAATTAAGCAATGGTTGGTTGATAACAATGAGTGTTGTAGCAGAGAATTGACTATTCGTATTTATCGAACATATACTAGTACCAAATTGTTTGTGTGATGATAAGTAGTTCTTTTTTGATTTTATTTTTTTTTACTTTTTATAATTGTGAAAATTAATTGCAATGGAATATTGTAAATAATTTTGATCACTTTATACAAAGTATAGAAGAGAAAGAGGGCAGAAATGTAAGCAAGATGGGTTAAGGGGCACAGCCCCTTACGAGGATAAAAATATAATAGAATTTTGGTGAATCGCACAGCCTGAAAATGATCGATATTTTTGAACTCGTTGGTAAAAATAAATACCAATTAAAGTCTGTATCCATCATATTGAGCATTGAGCAATCATATAGGGATAACTATATTGCGTACTGTGAACCCCTTATTATTACCAATGATGTAATACCAGCACTCGGAGATGGATAGTTAATTAGCAAAATTAATAATTATTAAATATATAAAACTGCTTTTAATCATGCTTTTTAATATTAATCTTTATGTTTTTTTGTTACAAGTATACATTACACAATATCTTCAATGTAGATAGAGCGTGCACTGAAACTTTGCCGATAAAAAGTGTAGGAGTGTGGATTTTTAAGGGGATATTTAAAATTTGAGTTAAAAATGTTCATATCCATTTTCTGTATTGTCACTTTATTAAAAATTTATCAAAACACGTATTACAGAAAAAATTATAGTTAAAAATATCACAATATAAAGCCGACATGTTTCGGAGTAGTCACGTACTCCACAATCATTAATAAATAAAGTTTTAAATAAACAATATGATATTTGTCAATCTTATAAACTAATACAATATTTATCGATATGTATTATGATTGATTGTTAATTTTAAATAGCGGGTTATTTGTAATTATAAGATTATTATTAATTAAATTATCCTTAAATTTATTAATGTAATATGTTTCGGCGCTAATTAATATATTTTATTATTTCTAGGTCGTCTTGTATGTTCAATTTTTATCTATGTTTATTTAGTAATAATATTTTCCGCAACAGATGATTTATTAATATGTCCAAGTTTATTATTACTAAATAAACATAGATAAAAATTAAACATACAAGACGACCTAGAAATAATAAAATATATTAATTAGCGCCGAAACATATTACATTAATAAATTTAAGGATAATTTAATTGATAATAATCTTATAATTACAAATAAACCGCTATTTAAAATTAACAATCAATCATAATACATATCGATAAATATTGTATTAGTTTATAAGATTGACAAATATCATATTGTTTATTTAAAACTTTATTTATTATTGCCATGATTATGTGGAGTACGTGACTACTCCGAAACATGTCGGCTTTATATTGTGATATTTTTAAGGTATAATGTTTTCTACAATACGTGTTTTAATAAATTTCTAATAAAGTGATATTTCGAGGAGGCGGATTTATACCAAACATATCATCGTTAGCTCTAACTAATCAAGAGAACAACTTCATCGCCACCTTTTTCGTTTATATTCTATATATTTTAATTTTACGTATTTCGCTTTTATTTTAATCAATTTTTTCTGCTCGATCGTGCTCACAAACAAAAAAACAACAACAACAACAAAGTATACTTTAGACTTGTGGCATAATCGAGTTTTGATATCGAGTCAAATATTTTTTTTAATAGAGGGGCTCATTGTCAGTGAAATTTTTCTATATTTCGTAGGCGCGGCAGCCGGATTCGTACTAGGTCGTAGCTGAAGAAACACTACCGACAAACCAACTAGTAGCTGGGTCGCATCGAGTCTTCTATAAATTACGGAAGACGGGATTATTTGTTTCGGATTCGGTTTTGTGTAATAGGAAAACGAAAAAAAAACAAAAGAAAAAAACCCAAAAAGGGCATCTGTCGGATTTGTCCGGAAATGTAAAAATGAAAGAAAATCCGGGTTCGATAACAGTAGTAAGATGTTAAATTGTTTTCATTTAGTTTTTTGTTTTATCGTACTAATTCGGCAGCGTTGTTTACGTCAAGATTTTGCGAACAACGGAGGGTGAATTTGTAAACAGAGGGCGAGTATAAAATCCTTTCCGTCTGACATATATTAAATCATAGAGCCACGTCTCATCTGTGCCGGCTGGTGGTAGAGCAGCGCCGAGTGCGTGTTCCTGAAGAGATTAAACTTACTCGTATTCGTAATTTAGGCGCGTTTCGCCGCTAACGCAAACCGGTCGGTACGTGCGAAAATCAGGGCGACAAAGCCGAACCGGATACGTTATAAATCAAAGACAGATTAAACGGATTATTATTATGACGAGCGGGCAGACTTGCGGCGGAATTATTCATTAACCGAAATCGATTGCCGTTTACAGTTTAGCCGCACATCAGTTTTTCTTCTTTCCAGTTTGTTTAAATAACTCGCTGCTCCATTATTCCACTTATTGATGGAGCTCGGATGGTCGAGAAAGAGAAATTGTGTTCAATCGGAGCATTTTGAGCGCGAAATTTCGCTCAAGCGACGGCGGCGGCGGTATATATTTGTTAAAGTAATGAAACCGGTGAGACGAAGATAAATGTGTTTTGCTTTTTTAACACCAGCGGAAATGTGGAAATGCCGCCAAATTGAAAAACTCGTTTGTCTGCGTTTGTAGTCTTTGTAAGAGGGAGCAGCAGCGATAAAAGTTTCAGAAGAATAGATGATGTTGATAAAGATAAGCGAGACAGCTTGCGCTAGTTTAAATAAAGAAAGATGGAGGACTATTAGACTGTTTCCTCTGCTTTTTTGTTTCTTTTCCTTCCTTTTTCTTTATTCGTTCTACTTTCTTCGTTTTTCGGTCTACTACTAGTAGAAAGAAAATTCTCATGGGAACTGGCGAAGAAAATGAATTTTCAAATGGGCAACAGCTATAGCCAAATAGTACACGGCGGTCTGCAAACGAGTGCGATGACACTTTTAGTTAAGATCGAGAGAACAACTAGTAAAGTCAGTGACGCTTAGAACTTTAGTGTTTATTGTTCATTACATCGAGCAGCACCGTGTTATTAAGACGACAATCAACGGCCCCTCGCCTTCGTTTTGCTGCTGCTGCTGAAATACATTTCGGAATGTTCCACTCGCCACGAGAGTATACACTCTGGTCATTTATCAACTCGTCGTCAACTTTTTTCCGTTCGCTTTTTAAAAATGCAACCGTCTTCGAACCGAATTCGACAATAAACTCGCTCGCCGCTGCAGTTAGAGTCGCTTTCATTTGAAATAAGGCTCGACGTGTTGCCTGTTCAAGAATTTTTTTACAAGTTTACGTCGATCATTTTTCATTTTTAAATAAATTCAGTAAATTTAGTGCCCTTTCGCTATTTCGCAAGCCTTAATGAAGTTCACCTTTTCACGCCATGCACAGATATATCATCGGTGAAATATATGTTTCAACGATTATTAATCAAACGTGCCTCTCTCCATATAAATAAATAAAAACAGCTCGCCAAGAAATATTACGGAAGCTCCATTTAAGGCGATAATAATAAAAAAGTGCTACAATAAAAATAAAATAAAACACGCGAAGATGAGAAATTTCTCGATAATCACACGCTGTTGTTACATTAAAATTTACGTGTTTTCTTCGGAATATCTCGGGTAAATTTCGATTCCGGTGTTTATTTAATAGATTTTTCGTAATACTATGCGGTTATTTAGACGTACTTTTTTCGTCAATGTCGAAATGAGCATTGTTATTGACTCCGATTTCTCGCATTAAATCTCATTTTCCAATTAAGCTGTTTAACAGTACTCCTAGAATCCTAGTTTTTTGTAATAACGAATGCGTTAGTCTTAAAACATGAGAGCTTCTTGCTTATCCTGCAAAGAACAACGTAAGACGGAGTAACCACCCTAGTTCGGCAGACCAAAAAGGTAACTGATAGCAGCTTCGAGTCAATATTCTGAATACTGAGCGGATCAGAAATGTTGGGGCACTAATTGTTGATAGGTGATCGGTCTTCGAAACTAACACTACATCTAACGTTTGTTAGTAAAAAAGAGTTCGAGCTTAGCTTTCTTAGATATTGTATTCCATTAAAGTTCCATATGTTGTAAGTGATCTATTTGTTATTACACCGAGCGGTTTGTTAAGTGGAACAAATTTAAAATCATTTAAATCATTAAGTTCCCTAAAATTGTAGTTCATAAATTTCCCATTCGATTACAAAGATCGTCGCTGGGATAACGCCTTCGATTAAATTTATTGTAATCAGTGATATCGTTGTTTTGTAAAGCGCTTTTAATGAATTCCTTTCTTTGATTCAGAGTTATCGGAGACTTAGCAAAGGTGAAATGACTTGATTAAAAACACGATTTTTTTCGTAAGATGTTTATTTAGACGTGCCTGCTTTTTTACTATTCCGGCATATTTGATAAATGTTCGGTTCCGACGCAATTCGTCTTTTCTTATAAAGTTTCGAATCATGTACGTTTCGTCGCATTTAACTCATCTATACGGCAGGTTACACTTGTAATATTTTAATAATTTTTTTTTATAATAAAAATCAGCGCTCTATTACACAATAGTCGATTTTAATCGAAATTGAATGTCTCGTTCCAAGGTTGAGTGTAAGTTAATTCGCGTACTATACGGCTCGGAAGTATTGGTAAATTGTGCAAAAATCGAGTTGTTACCCCGATGTTATTTCTAGTATCGACAACATATTGTAACCGTATCTCATTGAGAAATTTAAACATTTTCTAGTAAATGCATAAATCAAAAATATAGAAAAGAATTTGCGTATTTGTGATTTTGGAATGTTGTTAGTTATATAACACTTTTTCAAATCCCCAAATTGTTTTTTCTTTGAATGCAAATAAATTCTGGTTCGACTTCAACTTGCGACTATTAACTATAATGATGGTATACCAACGAATTTTACGAGATACGTCGTGAAAAAAAACGTAAAATTCATACTATACCACATTTCATTAGAGTCAATAGTCACAAGTTGAAGTCGAATCACTCTACTTATTTGCATTCAAAGAAAAAATAATTTGGGGATTTGAAAAAGTGTTATAACTAACAATATTCAAAATTCACAAATAGGCAATTTCTTTTCTATATTTTAGTATATCCGGGAAAAGTTGTGCTACATAAAGAGGGGGGGGGGCATGCTTTCAGACAATGCAGGCACGTTATTAGCGGTTTATAAGAATAAATGTAAATCGGTGTGTGTGTTCGATGAAGCTATTCGCGAACTTTATTAGAATTATTCGTAAGAAAATTCGGTAATAGTTTCGAAAATTAATAAAAGCTTAGTATTATTACGTTAAATTGGTATATTAACAATTGTGCTAAAACGAAATTCTTTAAGCAAATGCAGAAGAGCGAAAAGAGTAAGTACAGTGAAGTACCGATTATCCGAAAAATCTATTATCCGAAATGGATGTTTTAACTCATTTTAATTATTTTTAATACATATTTAAGGTATTTAAGATTTTTAATATGTACGTACGTAATTACGTATACGTACCATAGGCCTACATGATACGACATTCGAGTTCTTATTTTTCATTACAACATATTACATATTACTGTAGTTTATTAAATTTCGCAATTTTCAATGTTTTTCTTTTATATGTTAAATACGCATAACGTTTCTATAAATACATGTGTAATGCTTCTATAACGATTATCGATTATCCGAAAAAATCGTTTTTCCGAAATTGTCAATCCCCGATTATTTCGGATAATCGGTACTTCACTGTAATTGCAGTTCAAGTTAGACGGGCTAATAATCAGAGCTGTCTCTGAGCACAAGTAGCGCTGAGGTGAACAGCTGTTACGCTACAAAAGAAATGAAGAATTATTAAAATGCCGCTAATTTTATTCAGATCGTTAAAGTGTCGATAGGTACTTTTGGAATCTGCACACCGTTATTGACGCATTCGGAAATGTTTACATTTTTACAAGAAGCATATTAGTCTAGCACGCTGCGTGCAAGCATCGAATTTGTTGCAATGTGCAGAACACGCGCCTAAACAACTTACGTTATACAGTTGTAATAAAATACGAGAGTGCGGTAACGTAATTTGTTATTACTAGTACAGTAATCTCGGCGAGAAGAGATTCTGTTTTAAAGGGTACGAGATTTATTTCGGTACCTGCCGGAAAACTAATAAGATCTGATTTGAATCGGCAGAATTCGCAGCGAATTACGTTTAATTGTACGAGCTTGCGAACTGACTTCGCCACAATTATCGGTTAGAGGAAAACATCGAAAAAAGGTTTCGGAAGTAGCCTTTATTTTAAGCGGGCTTTTCCGTTCACGAAAAAGACGGCTGGAGAATACGGATCAGATTTTCGAATGATCCGGAACGAAGATGAATTATCAGTCGGATTTCGTTTAAATTTTGAACAAAGATTTTAATTACTATTCTGAAATTATCGGAAATAATTTTAACCAGCGGATTAAGGCGGTTCTTTCGGAAAAAGGGCATGAAGCTAATTGCGTTCTTGTTTAAACAGCTCGATTACTCTATTAGGTAAACTTACAAAGTCGGCTCAGCGTTGCTAAGCTTCTTTTTGTCGAATTACCGTGTGTATTTACAGCAATGACCGTACGGATAAAAATCATCGGCACCGTCAGTGAGACGAAGGTTTCGTAGTCGCTTATGGATTATCATGCTGAATTAGCGTTAATACTGCCAGAAGAGCGGATGCACTGTTACTACGTGTTTGCAGTTTAACCGATACGGTCTCCTGCAATTTTTATCACCGAGTTACGGTGAATAAGTTAATTTTCTCGATACGAGCAAACAACAAATGATAAGGAAAATCATACACGCGGTCCACCCAAGAACTTTACCATCCTTGAGACATTTTGTATTATTTTTATCTTTGTAAAGTAAAATTCGAAAAGGAGAGGCGTTATTATTTTCAAACGTTTAAAACTGGAAAAAAAATTGGTTCGATTCCATATCGAACAAAATATCGAGAGCGTTTTCCAACAGTTCGCGGTATGTCGAATTTTCGTTAGAATGACACGTAATCTTCAAATTTAGTTCAGTAAACAGGGGTGAGCGAGCGAACGAACGAACGAACGAACGTGGTTTTTTCTTAGTTGCGATAATTTTAACGTTTCTAACGGAGAAACATTTTTTATTCTGGCACAAAATTTGCTTGCCGTATTTTCATGCGATAGTGGCGCGGGTAAACGAACACACGGGGAACACACCTAGAGCTGTTTGTACAGTAATTTCCGCTAATCGGTCACCTGGAAACACGCTGTTAAATAATTCTTTTAAGATTAGTTCACAACCGAGTGCGCCGATATATTCATCGTAGAGCGAAGTTTTACATTTATAAAACAGTTCATTTCGTGGAGTACGAAAAATTCCTATAATAACAATATGGCGGGAAAAAATCGAACGATAGGAAATATTTTTCCGTATCTCGACTGGAAAGTAGTTTTACGACGTTCGATATGTTTTTATTTTCTTCCTGACTTTCAAAACGTACGAAAAGTTAAATAATTCGGAAAAAAAAAACTTTTTCAGAAAAACTGCAACGGTTTCTACAATATCCGAAATTGAACATTACATAATTTGAAGATAATAAAAAAAAAAAAAAAAAAAAAAAGATTTATACTCCTTGTCAAACTGTACGTTTGGACTAGTTCATCACTCCCCTTATATATGTATAATGATCGATTAAGAGTATTAAATATTTAACAATTCAACGTGAACACCCTGTTAGAACTGTCAACCCCTTTGTAGTAGATCGTTCTTAGGGACGATAAAATTTGACCAGAAATGATTTTTATTTAAAAATCTCGAAAGAATCATCGATTCGATTGGAATGGCTGAAGATAATACGATTATTTCCTCGGCATTAGTCGCATAAGTGTTGGGGAACATCCGGTGATTGTCACGTATCCCACCAATTATTCTACGTCACTACTAACATCGTTATCGTTAATACTAAAATCAGAATTATTCATAATTAACTTTTTAATCGCCATGATTTCGCGTAAATTTAATGTTAACAAATATCAGTTTCGTTATGATATACTATAATTTTTATTTTCTCGATCATTTTTTATAAACAGAATTGAAAGAAATACTTTTTTCTTTTGGAAACTGGAAATGCGAAAATACAGAAATAAATATATTATTCGAATAAAAATTATAATTTTATCATTTAAAATCGCGTTCTTTTAGACGGTTACACACTTTGAATGCGATACTTAGAAACAATCTACTTAAAAATTTCATTCGGTTAGTTTAAAGTATATTTTTCATTTTATGTTATATTTCACTCGAAATGATGGTAATAATAGCAAAGTTACGCAACAAAATAATACTGAACGTTCAATGCAGCCAATGTAATACGTGAAAAATTTATTAATAAATAGTGTAAACAATGTAGTTAGTGACGTATGACACAACTGGTGGTTCTACCTCTGTAACGACAGGGATTGCCATGGATTATCGTCAACCGGTTATTGCGGTTGGTCATCAAAACGCTGCACTAGACAAATATGCGCGCGCTAATGACACACTAAACTGATGATTATTTAAATTCGCTCAGGTATAAATCAGTGGCGAGCGTAATCGTTCATTTTCCATTTGATGAAATTGAAAGACTGAATAAGTTTTCAGAATGACTGTTTTTATAAGCGTGATTTTCTTTCCTTTTAAGGTGTTTTTTTTTTTTTTAAAGTGAACACCTGTTTACTTCGCGATAAATTTGTATGCTTGTTTATTGTAGAATTCGAAGTTAATCTTTGCTTTATGTGTTCAAAAGCGACGTGAATATTTAAATATAAACCGGAATTGAAATGTAACTAAATCGTTCGTCTCTCAATTTTATCGCTTTACAATTTCCGTTTATGGAGTTTTGATACCATTTCGAGGATACACAGTTTTTCAACAAAATTTATTCGGTTTGCAGTACCCTCCGAAAATTTTTAATGAAATTAGCTAGTATTACGTACCAAGAATTAACTAAATCGCAAGATGACGACAATCGGGCTCAAAATAAAAAATTAAATCAGATGAACTTATAAAGAAAAGGAGAAAAAAAAAAAAACAATTTGTCTGTTTAAGAATTTTATGGGGATTTTTGTTTTGACACGGTTTTTGTACACTTCGTTGATTAGACTGTCCGGTCGCGTGCAAATATAATATCGCCGGTTGTATATTTGGTAATGAATCGAATTTGATTATATTCTCTATTCCGAATTTGTCGAAAATCTCGCATCACGAGTAGTGAGAAAGAATGCACGTCGCCGCGCAATAAGGATCCAAATTTAAAAGTTCGGAGTAGAGAAATGAGCGCTCTTGAGATGGAAATGGTCCGTCGTATTGCAAGATCAAAAACCAGTACGCAATGGGAAACTGGCAAATGGAAGGTATGATTGAAACAGAGCGTGCACTATAGAGGATGTGACGCGGTCCTCAGAAGAAATATGTGGTTGAATTTAGCGGTAAAAACAGTGGACATTAGGAAAGGAAAGAGGAATCAGTTTCAAACCATGCTGTAAAATGAATGTGTTGCGATAAAGCAGCTCGGCGGCTATATTCTTCTTTCGCAGGTTTCTTACTACATTTCCATCCGTCAGAATTATTTTTTTTTAACACAAATTGTGATTCAACTCCTACTCCTCCTCTATCCTTAATCCGGATTCTTTTTACCAGTTCATTCAACATTCCCTTCTTACTCCTGGTTTCTTGACATATCTTCTATGCGTCGCTCTAGTATGTCAGCAATATGCCGCCTGCGCTCTGGCCACAGTTTGTTCTCTTCGTCGCTTTACCAGTTCTATCTCGCGCCATCTCCATATTGTCCTCTGCATTCCTCCAACAGTCACTTTGTACGTAATCCTGATCACATAATGTTCGAATATGCTCGTCACTTTCAACGGAACGATCTCACTCCTTTCTGTTGTCAAGCAGAGTATTCCTACTCCTTATAATGCTTCATTTATTCTTTCTCTTCCTTCTCCTTCCGTCACCTAAGCGTTTGATACATTCTTATTGAATGATTCACGTTGCATAAAAATCTGATTCTTCTTCTTTTCCTTTTCCCAGTTCTTAGGCCAATGTCCACGTTGACAAACCCATTACGGGGCGGGATAAAAAAAAAAAAAAAAAAGCAAGAATATTGTGGGTTTGGAACTCTTATATTAATAAATTGAGCGTTAACAAAGACGAAACCAGTGAATTTCGATGACGCCCAGAAAAAACGGCAATGGTTAGATATCCATAAATTTTGACTGATAAATCTACCGGTTAAGATAGCGGAAGAGGAAAGAGCCAGCAAGATGTTTCTAGAATCGGATGGAATAAGAGGAACAATAATATTTAACTGTGGAAACGAAGCAGAAAGAATTTAAACCTTTTCTAGCGAGAAAAAGCTGGAAATATGCAGGTGTAGCACAGATTTGACACCCACGCCATGATTACAACCATTAGTGAAAATTGTAGAAGACGAAGGGAAAGCAACATTTAATATACGGCTGAATTAACGGTGGCCGGAATGAGGTAAGGATTTGGCGTGTGTTAGGGGAGAAAACCGGATTCGGAGGTTTTAAGAAATTCGAAAAAAAAAAAAAAAACGAATGTAAAATAAGGGAGTTTATTATTTGAAAAATGAAAACGGGAAACTGGACTCAAGACGTCCGGAGACACGGGAACGAACAGGATGTTTTTTCAGGAAGGGAAACGGCCTAATTCTTAGTGAAACGGGAAAAATGAGTTTTCAAAAATTGATCCGAAGACGCGTTTTGTAAGCAAGCTATTACCAAGGGTGGATCTGCGGATGATATTTAAAGGAAGCGTGTTAGAGATTCGGAGAACGTTGAAGTGAAGAAACTTAGGTGGCAAACTAAAGAAGCGGATTATTTCGCGATTGAAAATACGAATTACGAAGAGTACATACAACTCTATTCCACGACCAACGCGTTCGGCAGTAATGAATCACGCGCAAAAGGCACGCAGACGTCCAAAGCTGTAAAAGTTCCGTTAAACAGATGTAAAACTTTTAAAACAATCCCGGCTCGGATACAGATAAGAAAATGAAATTTCAGAACACAATGTCAGAGAATGACGAAGAAGCTACGTCATTTACAGCAGAGCAATTCGATTTTACATGGGCTTGATAAATCTACCGAAAAACGTTGAATTTCACAAACTGTAACGAGTACAGAACCGAATGTGTCGCATAACATTTTTTAAAAAAAAACCTTTTTTCAATTTGCGCGATACGGAAATTGTTTCGGCATTTATCCGGATTTTTTTTTTTCTTTTTTTTTTTTTTTTTTTTTTTAGCTAAACGTCAGACCCTCCGAATTTAAATTGTATCGATTTTTAACAAGCGTGTTCAATTGTGAACAAGGTAGTAGCAATCGGGAGATCAGGGCCGCAACATCGTAATGATACATCGAGATATCAAAGAGCATTCGCTAGCGAAGGATGCGAAAGGATTCCAGTCAATTATGAAAATATGTCAGCTTGATTTGTCGCTTGCATAAATTCTCCAGCGATTTCAAATTTTACCATCACAAATATCGCAGTGCAATAGCTACACTTCACGGATAACTCTACTTTACTCGACAGTGTTATCTGCCGTTTTCAGAATAGCATTTTTGAATGATTTAACTACCCTATAACGCGCACCTCCCTCTTCATAATATGCTTGCTCTGCTCTCGTGACGAAATATTAGTTTTAATTTATTACCAATAATAATGACGTAACGTGTAATCTGTAATCAACCGGTTCCGGTTCCAGACCAGGCGCCAAACAAAAAATAGAAGAACGCCGGAAAGTATGCGTTCCGCCGCCATCATGTTATTTAGTGTGTATTATTTCCAAAAACTGTTTACCAATTGCTAAATGAAGAGAATTAGATTGTTAATTACTTACGTAGTGCGGCTGTGAGAAATTTAAGGGAACAGTGAACTGGTAAAAAGGGCTACACGAGGAGTGAACGTGTAGGAGATTCGATTATAGAATACCGGGAACTTTAGGAAATACGCGGTATGTGATTGGAAATATTGACGGCAAGAAAATAAGTGACTGAAATTTCGAAGCAGGCTTCAGATATAAAGAGAAGGCACGTGTTCAGCTGAACAAGAAAACGAAATACGCAGAAAGCGATTTGAACCATCAGGTACAACAGAAACCCTAAAAATAATTGCCGAGAAATACATAACAAAGCTTAGCTGACATCGAAAAAGCCTTTGACTGAATTAATTGTAAGAAGAGAACCGACTTCTAGAGTGAAAAGATAGATTAAAATGGAATCTACGCGTGCGACAGTCAGTGGCAAACACGGTAGAAACAAAAGAAACGCAGCAGTTTGAATTGGGGAAAAAATAAGTCACCTAAGGACGCCACCTCTATTAGTAACGCTGGTTATCAAAGAAGACCGTTTCATTGAAGCCGGAGTAATTAATATGAATGGCGGAAAAATAACAGCGGGGAAATTTCTTTTTGTTTTGCTTTCTGGTACCTTCCTGAGAAGAAAAGTGTAAAACCCGGAAGTGACGCAAATTAAAAAACAGAAAGAAGTCTTGCTACCGAAGAATTAAAAATTTAATTTATATCAAGAGGAAATTTAACAAGTTCACACTCAACTAAAATTTGTAACATAATGTATTCGAGTGGTTCGTTCAAAACTAAGGATAAGCCCTTCCAAAAATTTTAAAATCTACTCTTAACAAAGAAAGGAAAGATAACCGCAATTTTTAACGGTCCTTCCAAAAACTGTTTTTGAGGAGTAGTCCGCGGATTGTCAGATTGTAAAATATTTATCGAATTTATTCTTTGGACCGATTTTGATGAAATTTTTTGTGTGTGTTTAAGTGGATTCGAGAATGGTTTAGATTCACAATTTGGTTCACTACAAAATGTTTTTCCGAATTTATGAAGAAAATTCATTTTTTTTTTTTTTGCCGTTTTTGGTCTAAAAGGACGGTTTAACCAATTTTTTATCCGTAATTTTTGAATTTCATGAAAGGGCTCCTGCGTTTTGTTTTATTTTGAATTTCGCTTTTAAAGGGTTATCTGGTGACGAATTACGATTTTTTAAAGGGTATTTTTGAGGTCGTTCTAAATTCCGTATTATGTATTCTAGACGGGGTTTTCCCGCCCAGAGGGTAATCGCTCAGTTTAAAGTTGTAAATTGTCACAGATAGAAGTTTAATTGTAATTTATGATCCAATTGCGATAAGTCAAACCGTTAACTATTGTCGAAATAAATATTTTTGTCATTTCTGACTTATTGGGATTCCGTCGTTTATAGTGTGTACGGAATCGTAAAAATCGGTATAAATTTACTTCAAGAAATTAGAGATCATTAGAAACACGTTGTTTTTTCCTGTATAGCCCATCATCAGCTAACTGCATAGAGCACACACTTTATTAATTAAAAAGTATATAAATTGAGCGTGTGATCTGTGTTGTTAGTTGATGATATAGCCCGAAAAAACTCGTTTCCAAAGTAATTTACCTTAAATTTTTAATATAAATTTATACTGATTTTTGTTATTAAGGTGAATAATGCCTTGTTGTCACGTGTAATTAAAATACTTTTCGATGTAATTAAAATACTTTTCATTTTGGTTTTTGCACATTTATCGAACTTAATTCATTTTGAGCATTTATCTTAATAAAAAACTAAATTTAATTCAGCTAATAAGTTAACACAAAATTTATTGTTTCTGTGGCGGTACGAAGTTCGCCGGGTCAGCTGGTGTATATATATATACATATATATATATATATTACATATACTTTATTTTTAAGGCACTTAAAAAAAAAGCTATATTAAATTTTGAAATATATTAAAGATATATAACTCCTGCAAGTGTATACTTGCGAGAGTTATATTTCACTAATATTGCAACATTTAATACATCTCTCTTTTTAAATGCCTTAAAGCACATTTTTTTGGCAAGGTTTGAAAAATTTAGCTTTTTATTTTTAAGCGCGAAATTTCATAAATTACGCTGAAACAACGCTTGACACGTTTCTACAAGAAAGAATATCTGAGCAGTGGAGTAAAGAATGAATGTCCAAGACTACATTCTTACGCCAAGGAAAACCGATGATTGAACTATATGATGGCCGCCGATTAATAAGCCCGCATGTCGAATACATAACCATCAATCAGGTAAGAATAGAGCATATAGGTAAAGAGGCATGACCACCTTCTTCAAAGGATAACTTTCCCTAATATATGTTCATACTGTGCAGAATTAAAATATCCGTCAATATAACATATCCTAAGTGAATGTCGTAGTTTTAATGTAGTCGGCCAAGAACTTTCACGATGTTAACAGAAGTATTGGAGAACAAATCGTATATCACTTTGAAGAAGTACATTCAGGATGATGGACTTATATATAAAGGACGGTCTGTGGGATTTTTCTTCAAATTTTTTGTCTTACATTTTGATATATCAATTTTGTATAATTTGGGACCTTGACAATTTTGAGAATTTCATAATATTTCTATATTGTAATGATCAAAATTCTTCGATTAAAAAGTAAGTAACTGACGAGCTACTACGGACAGGCTACGGACTTTAAATTTCTTGTCTTGCAGCTTAAACAGTATAGATAGAAGTCGCTAGTATAAGTGCAAAACATAGAAATTAAAATTAACATACAAATTTAACGGATTATAATTTTGATTATTTATAGCATTATCTTTATTAATGAAATATTTCCGCTTTTTTATAATTGCAAATTCTTCGCACCGTGAATATATATATATATATATATATAATATATTATTTTAATTAAAGACAGTCCTAGCGAATTTTTTCATTTATTTACAATTAGTCCTGTTAATCACGAGGGTGACGACTGTAGATGATGATCAGCATAATATTCAGGCTAGTAAGAAATATTTAATAAAAGAATCTTTTATAGATCATAAATTTATTCGCGGTTTATGTATTTTTAGTTTTAAGAAAAGAAAGAAAAAAAATGCAATCCGGAATAAATTAAAGTGCGATGTTGGATTGTGTATTTTTTTTTTTTTTTTTCGTTTTTATTTTATGGACATTAACCCAGTGAGAAACAATTTTTGAAAGTTATGCGACAGCGGGATTTTCTACCGGAACAAAACTGACCTAAACCTGTCTTGTACTGTTTCTTCGGAAAAACGATTATGTACAGACAAGTTAGTTTTCTTTTCGGTAATGATTGGATACGTCGTATGACTGGTGCTCATTCTGCAAAATACGTAAGTTTGGATAGCTTATAGAGATAGGCAGGATACTACTGGTGGACGTTACGGTATGGTTTAATCTGATATCCCTTCGTTTTCTTGGTACTTTGATGTTCCACCGTTTATTCTCAGTAATCGTCTTATTCGTAGGTCTGTTTTGTATGGTTTGTAGATTGCGTATGGGGCACTCCTCGGTGTGGCACTAAATTTCACAAACTCCTCTGGATGTTAACCACATTAGGTTTACCTTTATTGATGTCATTAATCACTCGCTGTTCAGCTGTGACAGATACGAACGCAATAGAAAAAGATTTTATGAAGAATTAATTTCATGCGGCTTCATATATTACTTTGTTCTGGCCGTACTGAAATTTTTGCCATAGTTCGTTTTATAATTAACAATAACATATTAGTAAGATGGATATATAGCTAAATGGATAAAAATCTGGGCCATAAAAAAAAAAAAAAAAAAACTAAATAAATGCGCACGTAATGGAAAGATATTGCCGTGATAAACAGGCGATCAATCAATCGATTTTTTACTAAGAACTTCTCTTTAAATTTTGTACATTTATATTTTCTGCATTGTGATGTAGAGTACTAGCCAGGGTAATTTCTCCTTGGCGGTTTGATTTCAGAATTACCTTCTCGCCTCGGCTGTACCATAACAGATCTCGATAGCGAAGTTAAAAACCCCGATCAGTATTTAACAGCAACTATGTGATAGAGCCTTGAACCTAGGCATACGACAACGTCGGTTTTGTTATATGGTATAGAAGCAGCTCTATATTCGATAAACGGCAAAATGTGTCTGCATAGAATATTACTGATGGTCTTATGGACTACTATAACATCAAACCAAAAAGTCCTAGAAATGGTGAAGTCGAAAAGAGCGGTTCAAAGAATGGATAATAAAATGGAAAACAGAGGACTTTGGACACATTCTCAGAGGACAGTTGTACGAAATTCTGCATCTTATAATTCAAGGGAAACTTGATGGAAGAAGAAGTGCAGGAAGACGTCGGACAGATTGGATCAAAAATATAAAGAGGGGAGTGGACCGATACCTCCTCAGTCCAGGAGCTTTTATGAAACGCGAAAGAAAAAGGCTGCGGTAACTGCAATTGTAATCGCCTACACTCTTGTATGGCACATAAAGAAGATGCATTTATATTCGCACCGTAGTGTAAATATTCTATTCACTTTGCGATCGGTCTGTTAACTAAAACGGAATTATAATAGTCCCATTTCACGCACCAGCCAAGAGACACGTTTCAATGTGCTTCTGTAAAAAAACGGTGCACAGAGCTACAGGTGTTTAATTTTGTGTTTTGACTCTTGCTTTAATAAGACCGCGTTAACTTATCGCTTCGTAGCGGTATAGGGGTTTCTTTAAAATTTTTTCTTCCCTTAACTTATGTCTCCTCGTAATTTGGTATCACAATACTTTTCGGTGACACTTAAAGTCTATAATTTTAAGCGAGAATCAATACAGAAAGAGTGAGCAGGCTCTATTCGAAAAATTAACAATAGCAATCCTGTTTCGGGTTTTATAAAGGTATCCGCTACTAATTGTAAGCGGAACTAAACGGAATTAAACGGAATTTTCAGTTAAGTAAAAAGTCCTGCTTATTAATTACGGAAAAGTTAGATTTTTTTTCGGCGTTATTATCGAATTCTAAAGACTGCAGCTAGTTAGCAAGCAACGCAGCGGAAACTTTGCGTCGTAGAGAGTTCGAAACACTGATTACGTTCTATAATAATAGGGGAAAAAAGGAAAAAATCTACGGTTATCTCACATGCTTCCGGTAATAGTCAACTTTGTCGCATATTTTATCGTTTCAGTGCCGGATTCTGGTCGGCTCCGTTTCTTTGTTTAACGAGGTCGTTCGCGGGCTTTTAGTTAAATGCCGGTTTACTTAAAACGAAGAAAACGAAAGAAAAAACTGCGAAATTGATTAAAAGTTTTTCGATGTACCGCGATGATTCGGCAACGCTGTTTAAAGCTAACCGGATTTAACGAAACCGCCCCTAATGAGTACTATTACTGGCGATAGTAGAAAGAATGTAGGCTTCCGTGCGATAGCGCTATCTAATGAGAACGATGAAATCGCGCGCTAATGGTTTTTTGCCTGTATCAGTCGCTGCTTCCGTCTGTTGCTAACTTTATTCCGTGCGTATCGCGCGCAACTTTACGAAAATAACGAATGCACAGGACGGACGGCGAACAACTCGCTGAATTGCCTTCGGAAAAAATCACCAGTCTACACACAGTGGCGCAGTTATTTTGTCCGGAAAAAAGCCGGAACGGCTTTAGATGGTAGTAAATATTCGTCGAAAAGTCCAAAGTTTGCCAGAAGTTGGCGGCTGGAAAAGTTGTTAGATAAATTTAAGTCTGGTTGTGTTGTCGCGGACAGTTCCGCGAACAACTTGCCGAGCAGTTTATACACTGACGGATCTCAAAATTCGGAATATGGCGGGAAGATTTGCGATCGCAGGCAATTTTGTTTCGTTCTCGCTAATTTCCTCTGCTTTAATATATACGGGCATGTAAGTGTAGCTCGCAATAATGCCTATTATACACACATACAAAGTGTGCACCACCGATAGAATCGGTTTTCGAGGAAAATTAAAGCGGGCAAAATATGCATGCAGCAACGTTGAGCTTCTAGCGAACCAATAAAAAGCTGTTAACTTTGTTAGGCTTTCCGTTCGTTTTCGTCATTTTTCGTCGTTAGTTCGCGTTTCGACTATTATTAAATATATATGTGGTGTGTAAAAAAAGAGAAGAAAAAATTAACGGGAAAGAAACAAAAAAAAAACAAACAAAAAAAACGGGAAAAACGAAAAAAACCGAAAAAAAAAGTGTTTTTAACTTTTTTTTCTTCGTTTTTTGCAGGCTCGCTTCGGAGAAAACAAATTATCCGCGTACAATAACGCTCGCGTTTCATTAAAAACCTTTTCAGCTTAACTCTCCACGTTGCAAAACTCGAAGATTAATGTTGAATAAAGCGACGCCATCGGTCGGAGCTGGAATATCGAGCGCGTTGCAATGGCGCATGCAGTTACACCGGAACCGGATTATCGTAAGCGAATAATCCGCTAAAATCGCTTTAATCAGACTATGGACAATTTCTATTGCGCGGAAGGAATTATTCCTTTAATGATGATCGCATGTTTGCACTTTCACTGAAATTTAACATTAGCGATTTCACGTTTTTCGTTACAGTTAAGGTTTCGAATTGCGTATTTTAGTTTTTTTTTCCAGATATGTATGTATTTTCTGATTCTTTTTCGTCCTGTTCTTTTGTATTTCATCTCTCGTTGTAATGTTTTTTCCCTATTTCCGATGAAATTTGTTTACGGGCATTAAGAGGAACGTCGCTTCCTCGGTCGACGATCGCTAAAACGGATCGATAATTTAGAAAAAATATCACTTAATTAGGTATAGAAGTGACGGCTACTGGTGATAGCAAGGAGTCCTGATTGTTTTTTATCTTCAATTTATGAACGAATGTAGTTCGTTTTTGTTTTGTTTTTTTTTTGTTATAGTTTTGCTTGAATTTATTCCGAGTTCTGAACTCGATTAATGAACTAAGGAGCTTTTTTTTTTTTTTTTTTTATGTCGGAAGCATTTAAAAATTTCGAAACTCATTGCAATAGTATACGGAAAAGGCGAGACAGAATGAAATCGAAAAAACATTGCGTTTATAATTCGTAAGAGGGTGATTATTTCTAAATAGAAAAGAAACCAAAATGTGAAAATTAAAAAAAATTATATTGCAGATTCAAATACAAGCATCGTAGTAATAGCGATACTAAAAGAAAAATTCATAAGCCGGAAATATTATTACAAATTAGACGCGTGACCCGTGGTGTCTTTTTATTAAATTTTATCATTTTCTCTTAAAAACAATATCTACATATATATATATATCTACATATATATATATATCTACATATATATATATATATGTATATGAACAAAAATAGTTAATTTAATAATATACTTAGTGGCCGAGGTTGCTTCAGATCAATTCTTGCAAATTAATTAGTACGTTTTATAGCGTGCACATATGGAACCTTATACATTCGCGTAAATACCGTTAAAAATTACGGTACATATACCTCTGTAACAGCGATCGGTCGTTGTGTAGTGCGTAAATATAAATTATGCCTTCTTTCATTATTAATTCAAATAAACAGATTATTTATTTATTTAACTTTTTGCGCCAAAGACTTAGTAAGCGTTTTGTATAATTTTTAATAAACTTTAAAAAAAAAATACGACGATAATTAAAACATTGGTCAGGTGCTTTTTAGAAGTGTCCACTTCGTAGAATTTTCTTTTCAACGATAAGACCTCGACCAGGAACTTATTAAAATTATTATATTTCCAGAAAATCCAGTTATATACGTATATACAATTTTTGCTCATATTTTAATATATATCCTAAGCATCGGCGACTACTTATTTGTACATTCTCTAGCTGTATAGACATACGTATAGTGTATTCTCAGTCGTATTGCTCGATGTTCCGAGCATCGTGACTACCTCTATTTGTACATTTTAGCTGTACAGAATGGGTACATGGCAATTGTTATACGCAACGCGATTGTACACAAGGCAAGACTAAATATTCGGAACTGATTGTGGCCGCTTGTTATCGCGCTACAAGTGCAGTTCTTGCGTATCTGCTGTATACTACCTAGCGTGCATATGGTGGTATGCATGTTTGCCATTTCCTTCGATATGATTTTATTAATGAGTATTTAATTTTTAATTTTTCGTAATAATTTCTGTCGTCGACCGGAATCCAAACCGAAACTTCCGTAACGAAAGCCAAACGCTCTAGCAACTAGGCTATCGCGACGCTGTATAGTGTAGCAGGCAATTATGCAATGTGAGTATACACGCAAAAGACTACACTTGAAACTGATATCGCGATTGATTTATCGATACACAAATACAGTCCTATATTTAGACGCGCCTACAACACGTACTTGAACTGTCTCTTTGTAAAACCACGAAATATTTCCGCTGTCAAGTAAAATTAATAAGTAAAAGAATTATAAAACTGATCTCTCTTAACATTGTAGGACTTTTGAGATCTTTTGGGAGTGTCGTTAAAGTAGGTTTGTTTTTGTTTTTTTTTACGTTTCACCGGATATACTTTTTATACTATGCAAATAGCATCATGCTGTAAAAGAGTCAGGAGCATGAATGTTGATTTCGCTGTAACTATGGTGTAGGGGGCAAGTCTAAAAATAGTTGTCAGAGGGGAGGGGGTCAACTAGAGACCTCACCCGGAAACGATAGGAAGAAGAGTTAACTAATTAAAACTTAATTCGATCGGAAATAGCTGAAATAAAGGAACCAATGGCAGGGACAACCGACACTGAGAAGAAAAGGACAGGATATAGCACAGTAGGGAGCAGGGAGCCTTGACTAAAGGAGGAGTAAGTGAAAAGAAGAACGTTCCGCAGAAAGAGCAAAACACTCAAAGAAAATGTGGTTACCATCACAGAAGAATGAAGATAAGGAGAGGAAACTAAAGAGAGACGATAGCGGGAAGAGAGCAAAAAGTATGATTGAAGCGTAGGCGAATACTAAGGGCAATAACAGAACGTGAAAGAGAAGGGAATTCTGAGAACCAAGGATTAGCAGGAAGGTTAGGTCAAACTGAGCGGTAGAAGGAACGATTTTATTGGTGAAGAAGGAAGGATATACATATCCGACCAAAACTTAAAGTGATATTTTTTACTTAAGGATAATAGATTAGTACTAGGGATTTTTTAAAAGTAAAAGCGGGAGCGAACAGTAACCTAAACTAAAGCATCCGCCATTTCGTTACCCATTGAGTGTGCCTTTATGACACCAGAAACCCGCAGAAAATAGTTAACTTCCTCGGGCCAGTTTAGCCGATACAGACACTTTCTGCCGCGGACAAAAACTACAAAACGAATCAAGCGGTTACTCTGCTGCTGCGGGAGGAAGAAAATTTAAAAAAAAGATTTTACATTTGTCGTCGAGGGCGGATAGGAAAAAGAGAACTGGATATTTGCAATATGGTTTCTTGGAATATATACGACAAACAATGCAGAATATAATTGTAATGTTTACGGGTTGTTTTTTTTTTTTAAAATTACATGACGAATATTTTGGACTACAGCCTGGTCTGGGAATATATGTTTTATCTAGAATGAGAAAATATTGTTCGATTTACGTTTCTGTTAAGCAAATAATGTTGTGTAAGCGGACTTTCAGGCGGTATCAGCACATGGAGAATTTTGTAGACTTTTCAAGAAATATTATTCATAACAAAGACACCTAGTCGGAATGGCAGTCGTTTTCCAGCTATCCGTGTAACAAGTAGAATATTTTGAATAGGGACGTAATTTTTCGGGGAGATTGCTTTTAATGACGTCGTCAGAAAATTACAATTTAAGGAATTACAGATGCGAAAGATGCCTGTACTAATAAAGAGGAGGCCGGAATATTACGGACGGTGTTGCGGAGGGGGTATGGGGAATTTTCGGAATTCAAACGCTGGCTATTAAGTAAAAGCTGAGAGATTAGGCTACGGGCGGACGAATTATATGAGAGGAAAAATGTGTGGTCGTCTATTGAAAATAACGCAGGCATCTAGCAGGTGCTCGGAAAAATTTTTTTTTTCATGCGAGCAAAAAAATGCATCTATTTATTCGAGATAAATTATATTCGCACGCGCAATTCCTCTACGTAATGCTTGTATTAGTTATTTCAAATTATCAGGATTATTGAAAGAGTGCTAGCCATTTGTCAAGCGTAACATGTTTTTTCAGGTAAATGTTAATAAGAAACCATGCTCTTGTTTTACTTTTTAATTTAGGTAGAATTAATGTTCAATGTAAAATAAGAAACAAGCCCCTACCTACGCTATTTTTATCTATTCTCCGCAATAAGTATTTTTAAGGATTTTTATTATTATCATTCATTACTACTGCCGTGTATTTCTGTTGCAAAATGAGCAGCGTAGAATGCAAACGCTCATTGCAAATGCCTTTAATAATTCACCGTACGACATTTTATGTTTAATAGATGAAAACGAATTATAATTTCCATGACAAATATGTGATGTACGTGTACGCCGTTTATGTTTTGCGATTTATCTTATAAAGTGTTGCGTAAACAAAGAATTAGTTGGCATTGAATATGTTCTTTTTTTGTTTTGAAAATCATTTTAATCGGCCTTTTGTTCTGTGGTTATTAAAAAAGGCAAATAAAAAACTGACACGCTATTGTTAAAACTATATTTTAAATTACATTTAATGCCGATGTTTTAGATTTTTATGACTAATTGCTAAGTATTTCATCACAAGAAGACGGACCGACAGAAGTGGCCATTTTGCGAACAGCACTAATAATTATTTTGTTCCTCACTGCGTGCTTTGTACATTTACTTTTCGATGTTTATGCAGTAAAATCTTTAAAATTTAAATCGATCGGCGAACGATTTTTAAAGTCTTAAGCTTTCAAATTCAACATTAAATATTTTATAAAAATGATTCAAATGTTCAACTAACTAACTCCGTGAAGGGAAAATCTAATGAAAAAGGTGATCTATAAAATCTCGGCTTAATTGCGAGTGCATACATTAGCCCCTCGGAGTGTAGAGAATACCTGACACAAAGTTAATTTTTTAGGAATATAAATCTTAAATGTCGAAAAAGTATCCGCACTGAATGTTATACGCAGTTTGTGTGGAAAATTTTCATAGTGTGTCTACTACGGGAGGAGACGCTTCCAAAATAACATGCGAGTGGTTCACGGGGTAAGTTTTAAGGTTTACAATAGTTACTAGTAACGATGGTCACTATAGCACGAATAATATAAACGATTTTTTGGGTTTTGTTGGATTTTTTTTTTGCCAGTTTAAAAATCTGCTTAATTACATTTGCGGTTCTTTCTTTTTATATTGGTTAAAGGCAGCGCTGTTTTGATAGGAACTGGGTTTAGACCACAGTTGATAAGCCTCCTCTCTCCAAAAAAAAAAAAAAAAAATATTCCTATCGATTTTTTAAACTTTAGTCTTATATATTAAATATTTTGTTTTTTCTTCGAGTAACGGAACAAGCATTCGAGTTTTTTTATAGGCAGCTTAATCGTTTACGATATTGAAATTTTATGTCAGATATTCAGACATTTTGACATTCGAAAAAAATTATAAAAATGAAGGATGGATAAAAGTGCGAAAAAAGTGGTACCCTTTTATGACATTATCGACTGTTTTAAAACATTTGAACTGGTTTCAAGTATACTATATTTACTTCGATCGTGTAATCCGTTTTATTTTACAACGCTTTTTTTAATTTTATTTTTGGGGCGCTTTAACTATGGATGTTAATACAGCACAAGTAAAATTTTTGAAAGTGTCAGTGTGCGGCAGCGGGAATCGAACCAGGTCCTAACCAAGCGAAACACAATTAACTAACCAACTACGTCTCGCGGTAGCAGGCTATTTGACGACGTTAATTGTCGAATTTTATCCATCTTCCGCATTGACCGCAGCCGGTTCTTTTACAGAATGATCGTTTCTTTCGTCATCACCTCTTAACAAAAGTAATTTCTTTTTTTGTTCTTTTTTTTTTTTTTTTTATTGTGCTTGTCAACCAGGGTCACCCAGAAACAATTAGAAAGGGAAATAAATCAGTTATATTTTGGTGCGGTCTGACATTGCTAGTAGGAAGGAACAAACAATGGAAACGATATGTGAAGAAGGAAAAGACAGGATTTAGGGAAGGCACAATACGGAGTAGAAATACAAATTCGCAACAAATTGGAATAGAAAACAGAACGCTCGATTGAAAGAGATGAACATATAATAAACACATGATCAGCATCGCACACATGCTCTTCGCTTGAGAGGACAATATGGAGAGAAGAAACCAACGAAAAACGAAAACGGGAGGAATGGTTTAAGAACGCAAATGAATAATGGAGACAATAACAGAACGACAAAGTGAAGGAAACAAAAAGAACCATAGAGATTAGCAGGAAGACTAGGTTGAACAGACAGATAGAAAGAACAATTGTTCAAAAAAGAGGAAGCGTATATACCTGATACCATAATCTAAGATGAAAACTTTTACACAAATTTTAACCGAGTGCACATGTATCCTATTTGAATAACGATTGACACAGACGATTCTTGTGCACTAATTTTTTTGGTAATAGTAATGTCAATAGGCGAAAAACAGCTAGTAAGTGACCCTTCCGCAGTGTCGAGATATTTTCATTTTTATCTATCTGTGGATCCATCTTTCGCTGTGTAGAGGCCAAGTCTTTTTGCGTCTGTATCGGGTATACAAACTACGTTCACAGCCATATTTTGTCTGAATTTCAAAGGGAGTTAAATTTTTATATTGAAAAGAGGGTTATTATTATTCTGTATTTGATCGTTTTTAAGGCTAATTTTGTTTTATATTCATTTATCAGAATAGGAATTTTCCAATGAATTAGATTCATGTTTATTTTTTGTTAGATGTTCGGCATATCTTATTATCTGATCAATTTCATTATTATTGAATGATTTTATATGGATTCCTTTTATCTGCATTTGATTTTTCTACCTGTTTGACCAATACATCATTTTTCCCAATATATGCAATTTATTCTAACCAACAGGTAGAGATATTACTGAATAAATTATGTTTTATCGTATTTAAATCATTTCGACCTGGTTAAAAATAATTTCATCAACTATTCCGACATTTTACTGTGCACAGAAATACGCTTTTAGCTCAGATTTCCGTTAGTTAATTTAATTAATTTAATCGGGACTACGGAGTTACAATTTGCGAAATGTGTCCATCTTAACTCGTTGGTTATTTAATGGGTTTTTTTCAAGTGGAACATCCCGCTATCGCACACTGAAAGTATAAATAATTATTATTATTTTTAGGAATGCGCATAGTTGACGAACTCGAGTAGAAAAAAAAAAGGAATTATAGTCTGTTTAACCAAAATGTGCCGCCTATGGAAAAAAGTCGATATAAATCGATATTTATTATCCACTTACCCCGCACCCACTAAAAATGCTGAGGTGTTGCCAATAGTATTTATGATTTCAAGTCAAAATTAAATGTTCAATTAAATCATAAGAAGTTCATTTTTTGTGGTTCGAGAGTTTATTTAATTAATATCATTTTTAATAAAAGAATTAATTAAAATTAAATTGTGACTTTAACGTTTATTTTAATTTGATTAGATTTTTGTTTAAAATTGTTATAAATGACCAAAATAAAATCCAGATTAATTATAAGTGATTGAAATAATGAAATAAATTAAAACATGAAAAATGAATACCACTACAACGTTTACAAATTTTCACAGAGTTTCTATGTTATTAATTTCATTTTTCAAAAATATATTATTTGTAACTAAATTCTGCTTTGTTAATAAATTACAATTATAAAAGGTATGAATACACTTGTAATTCGGTAATAATAATTCCCGTTTTTTTTTTTTTGTTCTTAGTATATGTGTGATGTTGTGTTTATTTTTATAGTTTCGATTTACTTGTTTTCGTTAATACTTTTAATTTTTTTCGAACTATTTTCACTTGTTCTGATTTCCTTATTTTTATTCCTTCTTGAGACTCTTGTTTATACCAGTAATAGATTCCACCTTTTTCTACCTTTTTAACGTCTAACAAAAAAAAAAGAAAAAAAAGACCAGCAGTGGTAATGAAGAATTGGTCATTCTATCAAATTCAGAATCAAAAACAAGTAAAAGTAAAATGATAATCGGAAATGTTTATGAATTTTTCCAAAATTTGGCTGATAACTCAAATATTGTTAAAAACGTTAATTTTAAACAAGTACAAAAATAAAACTGGGTGCTGCTGCATGTAGAATAGCAGCAAAAAGCATTTATAGTATTAAAAAATATATTGATGGATTGGAAAACAAATTTATTCGTAGAACGCGGCAAAAACATATCATTGAGGAAAATGAATTACCAAGCTAGACAATTTCAATGAAAATATAGTACGTCAATGTGTATTCAGTTTTTTAACCGACTTCAAAAAAGGAGGAGGTATTCAATTCGACTGTATTTTTTTTTTTTTTATGTGTGTTACCACAGAACTTTCTTCTAGATGAACCGATTTTGATGATTCTTCTTTTATTTGAAAGGTGGTGTTTGTCATGTGGTCCCATTTAAATTTGATCAAGGTCCGACCGGTAGTTTTTGAGTTATCCTTAATAATGCGGGAGATTGAAGCTTTTTGGATGCTTTTCATTCATGATTGTTTCCACCGTCGGATTAGATTTTTGACTTAAAATATTATAAATTTGCCAAATTACCATGGAAATGTAGCTTTTGGTGTTTTTACCATGGAAATAAATGTTTTAATTTAATTGAATAAAAATGCACTAAAAAGTAAAAAATAAAATGCTTTTTTACAAAAAATAAATACCGACTTCAAGTTTTATTATAAAAATTTAAAAATTCACTAAAAAGTAAAAAATAATTACTCCCGATAAAATATATATATCAGAGTGATATAACTTAAAATGACATTATCGTAATTCTTATACAACATTAATTTTTTGGAGTTGGCATCAAATTCATATTAAACGAATAATTAAAAAGCTGCATTAAATGTTGATTAAATTGTTCCTAACATGAATTTAATTCCAACTCCAAAAAGTTAATGTTGTATAAGAATTAGAGATGGGAAAAGTAACTCTTTGCAGTGAGTGACTCTTTTGAATCTGACTCAATAAATTGATTGTATACAATTAGTAACTCAGTAACTCAGTAACTCAGTAACTCAGTTGACTCAGTAACTCAGTTGACTCAGTAAATCAATTAAAACATTTAACTCTGAATTATTCACTGAGTGATTTTCATCCACGATAATGAAACGGTAAGGAGTTGGGTATGATGATAGCCAAAATTATTCTCAAGCAGTTGCAATTCTAGGGTTTTCAGCTGACAGGTTTAGAAGTCATTTTTGTTTACATTTTAATAAAGCGTATAATTTTTTTTAAAAATAAACATTATGCAGTATTACAAAGAAACGTAAAAATTGGCTATAGTTAATGGTTAGTATTGTTTATTGTGTTATAATAAATAAGAGAAATAACTGGTAGTATTATTAATTATAATTGTATTAATTTATACTTTGTGTCAAGTTTGTTTTTATTATAAAAGCTACTGTGTATCATTTAAATTAACATTTGTAGAAAAAATAAAAGCGATGAATTAAACTTTAGCGATGTATTACTTTTTTAAAGAGAACGTTCTTTATAAATAACGAAAGATAGAAAAAATGTAATACATACAAAATTAGAAGTAAAATTTAAAAAAACTAACTATGATGTTTAGTTAGTTTAATAGAACACAGTTATGAAACTGTAATTGCAAAGGAATGTTTAAAACTAAAGAAATATTTTATTATATTCTGAATTTTAGTGGTAAAGTTAATTTCTACAACAAATTCGTACTTATATCATCTGAAGAATATTTGGAAATCATATTTATTTCTGTTTGTAGAGATGGTTGTCGTTCCAAATTTATAGCTATTGTAGGATGTTTTGTTTTCATGTGTCTACCTAAATTACTAACTGATTTATATGGAATAGATAATATTTGAGAACAATAATTACATTTTGCTTTATTATTGTTTAGTTCATTAAAATGACTCCATAATGAATTTTTTTTTTTTAATTGGGGCCATTTTTAATGCACTTTTATTACTAATAATACAAACTAAATACTAAATTACCTACAAAAACAGTTTAAAAACTTCAATTGTTAAATAAATTTAAATTTAAAACAATTTACATAAATTTCACCAAGATTTTAAAAATAAACACACTATGAAAAAAAAAGAGAAAAAGTCTTTAAACTTCCACCAAATGCTTTTAAAACTAATATATATACATGCAGTATGCAAAAATAAAGGATTTACTAGTTTCTTTAATTATATTCTATTGTAAAAGAATATATATAATATACAACACAACACAAAACTATTAAATACTAATACTTATTTTTAATCTTATTATATGCTTCTAAAACTACTTGTACCAAAAAAAATATTAATTACTGCACCAACATGCTTATTAAACATTAACAACCACCTTTATTTTAAATTAAAACCAGTAACAGAAGCAAATTACAAAATATTAAAGCACTTAAAAAATTCTTATTAGTTGTTGTTTTGTAAATTAAAATTTCTTTGCAAATTAAATATCTGTTACAATCATAGATCACAGGGTAATTTGTTTTAATTCTATAGACTACTGAATTAGTGAGTCAAAAGAGTTACTGAGTTACTGAGTTACCTTTATTCATATTACTGTATCGAATCTATCAAATCAGTAGAAAGATTCGAATCTTTGATTCGAAGCAGTACTGAGTTACACACCTCTAATAAGAATTACGATATCACCTTAAGTCAATCTGATATATATATTTTATTGGGAGTAATTATTTTTTACTTTTTAGTGCATTTTTAAATTTTTATAATAAACCTTGAAGTCGGTATTTATTTTTTGTAAAAAAGCATTTTATATTCACATAGTTAATTTTTAAATCATAACAAAAAAATCAAATATTCTAGTACTTGATATGACCAAGCATTGCATCCGATTTATTTTAAATTTGCACATCAGTCGAAGTATTAATAAATTTCACAAATATTTTGAAATATAGCAATATTTATGTAATATGAAAGTTACATTTGCAAACATAGTGCTATTTTTCTATATTGAAATATTTTTATGTTACATAAAATAATACTAAATTTAAAATTCATAAAGTATTATTTGATCAAATTTCATAATAACCTGTGTACTTTAATTTAGGGATAAATCCAGTGGGGAGTCTTTTTTTGGGGGGGGGCAATGCCCAGAACTCTAAAATTGCCCCCCACTTTGGCGTTTGCTTATTATTCTATGAAAAAATTGATATACTTTCATTGCAAATGTACGAAAGATGTAAAATACTCGCGAGTTGAAAAAATTATTCGCTGCAGTTGGTATTTTTTGTCAGCGTAAATGGGAACTATTTCACGTCGATTCATTTATCCTTAATATCAATAAATTGTTTAAACGTTTCTTTTCGGTTTTCATTTATTCTTTTTTTTTAAAGCGACATGATCTATAGACTACTTCATTTCCGTTTCTGTTGCTTTTTTCTGGTTTTTTATTTCCAAGAAAAGTCCCCATTTAAAATAGCTTAAACCCCGGCGTATTCGTTTATTATAAAAAGATAATGTATTAGAATGTTTTTACAATATGCTCTTTATTGCTACAATTAGAATTAATCATTTTAAAACCAATTGAGAAAGCATTGTTGTTTATAATCGGGGTTATTTTACTTGAAATTTATCGTTTACACTTGCTTTTTCATCATTTTGAATTACGTAATAAATCATGTCTTACGTATTTGGCTTTATTCAGGAATAACCCAAAAAAATTTTCTCAGTAAAATTATAAAAAAAACCTCTGTCGCCCCCCCCCCCCCCAAGAACATAAATGGCACCCCCGGAAACAGATTTCTGAATTCATCATTGTTTTAAATTGGTGTAATGTTTAAAATCGCCATGTGAATTGTAAATTTACTATATCTTTACTTGTTTACAATTTATTATTTACCATAATAAATTAAAATTTAATTTATTTACTTCTTAATAAACCTTAAATACAATTATAATCATTAAAACGAATACTGTTTACTTCCATTTATTATCAAATTAGCGAACAAAAATACTGAAGAATGATAAAAATAATAATGTTGGTGACATGACACGATCAATACTTAAATAAATTTATTGAAATAATAATAAAATAAATAACTGTTTGGCATTTTCATTATTCAAAATCTTCACTTTTGTATTTATGACTAAAGTAAAAATTATGCAGTTTTATTAAAGATTACAAAACGAGTATGCGAACTCGAAAAATGAATGAACAAAATAACGTTAAAATGAACTAATTCATTTTATTAATAAATTAATAAATGCGTGTTAGGTTTGGTTTTTTGTTTTTTATTAGGAATATCAATTGAAAAATATATGTAAAAAATATATGTAAAAAATATGCCATTTTAAATAAAGAAATAAAAATTCCAGCTTGAATTTGAATATAATATGAAACATTTGGTAACAAAGCTGAAATATCAACTTTTATCGAACTTTTTCCATTGGCACATATTCGTTGAACACGGACTATAATATAAAACTTGCTCCTTAAAAACAGATATCTCATGAACGAAGGATCCTTGTCGTTTCGGCTTCTGAGTTTTTTCTTGTTTTTGACTGATCAGATGCCAGATTTCCTGACAACTATCGTACTCATCAAGTACGACGATTCTCTACATTCGATCGAAACCGGTTAGAAGAAAAATTTATTAATAAACTCCTTTTTAATCGGTTATGATATGGCAATTTAGCGGTTTAGTGTGGCACTGATTACTAGCAATCATTAAAATATGAGATAGAAGTGATATTTTCAAATAAAAATAAAGGAGTTGAACGGTAACAGTGGATAATAAAAAGGAAAAATGAAAATCGATATTATTTTAGTAGGCGTTGGATAACAAAAGAAAGCAATTTATTATTATGCGTATTTTTTGTGGTATATAAAATGGGAAAATAGAACAGCGAGTAAATTGAATTACATAAACAAATTAAGCAACATAAATTATACGTCACTCCAAATGATGATATGTAGTTCTAAATAAGTTAGTGGTCATAACTGAATAATATGCAAATGAGACACAATACGAATTTACATAATTACGTCAACAGCGTTAACTTTATATTTATACATTGTATATTAACACTGAGATCGTCAATTTGACAATCTCATTCTAGCCACCCATCAAAGTTCACGTCTAATATTCTTTCAAGATGACATTCATTGACATATCGCCACAGTCATATGTCGTCTCGCTTTTAACCCCGCGAGCGATCAAAATTGGGGATGATGATTTTAAGACGTGCCAGCGACGTTTTAGTCTGTAACAAATGTTTCTTTTTTTCTTTTTTTAATATAAATAAATAAGTTGTGGGTCTCACTGGGCAAGTATGCCCGTTGCGTGAATGCCCAACATTCTTATTATGGTTTATTCTAGTAAACAAAATTACAGTTAATCATTCTTACTACCGAAATCGAGCGTATTAAACCAAAAAATAAAATATATCAATCAACGCAAATATATATATATATATATATATATATATATATATATATAAATAGCACAATAATACACCTATGTACAGGGGCCGCTTAAATATTAGACGTCGCATACATTAATGTACAGGAAAGAAAAAGGAAGGAAGCTGGTAAATAGATGGTCTAAAAGGGCCCTAAATAATGCAGCAATAATAATAACAAAGGGAAAAGAGGATGCAGCAAAATTCCTTAATCTTTGCACCGTTCTTTCAACCACTTTCTCACTTCCCTATTCCATACACCAATTTGTTTTTCGTTTATTATGTGGCTATGGTACTCATTAATTTAATTAAAACCGAATCATCTGTATTGTCGATCCTCTAGGATGAATGTAACAGGTATTATTTTGATTCCTTGTTAGTCGAGTTTTTGGTCTGGAAGGTAACTTTACGTTATTGCATTTAAATTCAAGTAGTCTGTAATAATAATAATGCATTTTGGGAGACATTTCATTATTTTCCTTCCACCAGGTTGATGTCACTCCGCTTCCAATGGGGTAGTATAAGTTTCAAACACCTTTTCTGAATTTTACTTATTTTATTGATTTCCGTTTTTTTAGCCTCACCCCATATTTGGATTCCATATAAAATTCTAGAAATTATTAATGCATTAAAGTATATCCGCAATGTCCCATATGAAAGAACCGTTTTCACTTTATATAACGCTGGAATTGACTGTCTTATTTTGGACTTTAAGTTCTCTATGTGACTTTTCCAGTTCAATGATTTATCGACATATATTCCTAGATATTTAAAATCGATTACATTCACTAGAGGTGGGCATGAACATGGGTGAGTGATTTTATTCCCGTAGCGTTCATGTAAGCATTCATTATAATGTATATCGATTCGTGGGTGATGATTTATTATATTATACGGCAGTTATGACACAGTGTATGGAGAAAAGTCGTGAAAGTTCAAATAGAAAAAGGCAAATGTAAAATTAACGGTTAAATTCGGCGGACAAGAAACGACATAAAGAAAAAGTAATACTTACGAGTATGCATAATCGAAATATACGGTTGCTAAAATTAGAGAGTTAAAGTTCGATTTTTGTGCGAAATTAATGTTACGTTGAGACACGGATTTCACACGTTAGTACAAGGTTCAGATAGTTAACAGTTCAATGCGGAGACAAAGAAGAACTTATGAAAATTTTGATCGTACGTGAGAGTTTCATTAACGGTGCTTGCCACAGAGTCTAGTGTAATCGGTAGTTCTATTATACTTTTGATCGTTTTAAAATGAACCTCAGCAGAGCCGAGATGACTGAGTGATCAACAGTCTCGGTAGAGTTGAAGACATTCATCTAAAAGCAAAGTAATTTTCGGTGCTGTTACATACTTTAACACTTCGACGACAAGGCGAAAGAATTAATAACGAGAATTGGCGTAATCAAGTTAATAAAAGTGTAAGGCCGTTTTTACATCGTTCAATTAATTCAAGAGTCAAATGACCCGAAAAAATATATAAAATAATGAAATTCGTTAAACAGTTACTTTCATGGTAGTGAGTAATACGCTTGGAACGAAGGGTGTCCATAATTCCGGAGACACGCTATAGAAAAAAAAAAAGGAATACCTTAAAGTAAATAAAAAGAACATTTTTTGATTTCAGAACAACGTTAAGAGCCCTGTAAATAAAATTTCGAATTCATGGAAAGGAAAAATGATAATGTAAAAATAAAACCTTCAACGTAGATTTTGTCTCTAATTATAAAAAATTGGCCTAGTCGAAAGTAAGCACTCGCGTCGATTAAGGAAACACATTGATTCGCCTATTGAAGAAGACTAGAGTGCAGCGAATAAAGGTTGCTGATTAAAAATATATATATTTGCAAAAAAGGACGCAGCTTGCGTGTCAGACCGAAAACTCATATCGGCCATCGATGTGTCAGCAGCGAGTTTTTCGGTTTTATTTCTTCGAGTTTTACATGTCCGCCTATCCGGTAAAGTTCAAATTAATATTGGAAGGCTAGCAACTCTCAATTTTAAACCTGTACTTGATAGATCGAGCACGTAGGTATTATACCTGTATAAATCGGATATTATTTGAAACATTGAAATTAGCACAATTATCGAAAATATTTGTTCACCTCCAATGTTTCAGCTGAAAACATTTTTTTTTACATTTGTACGAAGGAGGAGACGCTCTATTAGTAAAACAACATAGTGCAGATCTTTCAGCGATCTTAATTGCGTAAAAATTACAATAGTACACGTATATTTTCCGTTTCAATGCTACTATAATCATCTTCAACTTGTATAAAATCTAACGCAGTTATCGTTCAATTTTCTTACAGCATCGAAAAAAAAAAAAAATAAATAAATAAAAATATATACAGGATTTCCGTGACCGGTATTTTTAATTCAAATGAAAAAGCAATAAAACAGAAATAAGGTAGAAGGAAAAATTTGGTTTCTTTTTTTTTGCCCGAAAATGACAAAAACGGGAGTTTGTAAAAAAAAAACGCGCACAATTCAGAAGAGATCGTTCTGTCGTGTCGACAAATTAAACTTTTATAGAATTAAAAAAGCTGCTCGATTGAATTTACTCTCTGCAGGAATCCGTAAAACGATTTCTGCAACCATAGATGGATATTTAATAGAGGGATGAATAAAAAAAAAAAAAAAATAAGACGAATAAAACAAAATTTATTTTGCGTAAGAGAAATTTTATAAATTGTACGTGGAATTAGCCGAGGAATTAGCGAACTAAAAATAATTGAATATAAATAGAACAGGGAAAAATGAACGAATGAAGGATGAGTAATTTTTTTATTAACGTACGATTCACGGTTTTCATCTCAATGAAAGAATTCTGAATTTTCTCAGAGCCGTAAAAAAAATAAATAAACGAAGAACCTTTAATAAAAAAAAGAGACCGAATATTAATAATAACCATGAAAGCGATGGTAATTAAAAAAATAAAACAATTACATAAAACAATAGTAGTAATAGCGATTTATTTAAAAGTTTTAAGGTGACAAAATCGAATAGCTTTATTTTTTACTGCGCGAAAAAGTGAATTGGAATAAAATAATTCGAGTAACTTCAAGTATCTCATTTGAGGGGTTACGTGTTCAGAACGACCAAAAGAGACCGCCAAGGTCATTTCCTGGAAATCTGTAACATACTACGACAATGAACTGCGATCATATTCTGTTACGGTTCTCTTATAAATTATGTAATTTCTAAATTCGTTATTATTTACTTTAAACACTTGATATTTCTATGTTAACATTAACGTGGTATACAATATTATAAAAACGTAATTTAATGCAAAATGCTTAGGCAATGTATATAATTTTTGTTAATGTAAAATGATAATAGATGAATGGAGACGTACTCACATCCGGTTTAATTTTTTTAATAAAACGCACCGTTGTTTAAATGCTAGATATAGTTTCAGTTGAAAATAAAATGTCAATGATTAAACATGAGTACGCTTTTAGTCCATTTCTAGCAGTTTTAACAAAATAACTTGGCCTCTCTAGTTCGCACGTAATAATAATAATAGTAATAAAAACTTCTAAACACGGTCGTTCAAGTCGAATATAATAACAATAATAAAAAGAATCCGATGGTCGCTCTGAACACCATTATTGGTGGGCGCTCTGAACACGACACCCATTTGAGGTCAGGCATATTTTTGTACAGTATCGGAAAATAAGGAAGCCGAAAGAATAATATACATATATATATATATATATATATATATATATATATATATATATATATATATATACGTATAATCGTATATGTATATTAATTACAACATAATTCTTAGGCCGGCCCCATTAGATTTTGTAACGAAAAAGTGTCTCAAAAAGTGATGTTCCAATTTTATGTAACGAAAGTTAAAGTTTTTGTGTCGATGCCGGTAAGAATGACGTTGTAATTTTTGATGATTTAAAAAAAAAAATTAAAGGAGAGAAAGAGAGAAATGTAAGCAAGAGAGGTCAAGGTGCAGAGCCCTTTGCGAGCCCAAAGTGGCCGAGATATATGTTATTAAGTTATTTAAATGCGAATATTACGGAATTCTTATATTAGTAGGATGCGATATTTTTAAACTGTTTAATGTTCTGGAATTTTAAATGAACGACAATATTTGTCTGTCTCCGATATTTTTATCGAGAACTAATAGAAATTTACCAGAGTTAATTAAATCGATTATTTTAAAAGTAATTTTTAAACGTGTTGATAATTCAACGTGACATCGACATATTCGATGAAACTGTGTGTTTCAGCGAGAATGTCTTAAAACAATCTGTTCTCAAACTTTCCTTTGTTTTTGTTTTTTAATTTTATTTCTGAGATTTCCAGCCTTTCATTTAATATGTTAATAGTTTTTTCTTAATTGATAACTACGACATCAAAGCGTTTTTTCAAATTTATTTTTCGACATTTCGGCGTTCGCCCATATTATAGTATTTCCTCTGAAGTTATCAATAAACGTTATTTTTTATTCCGTCTATCGCAACCGGTTTTGTTCGATATTCCCTATTTCGATGTTCTTACAGAGTATACATATACTGTTCGTAGATTGTGATGAAAAAAAAATTTAAAAAGCTTGTGCTAGTTCGCGTATTTCGTTATCGATGTATTTTTATAGTCAAATTGTACTTTTGAAACTCGATGAAAACCATTTCAAGAGAACATTGTGAAAAGCTTCGAAAATGTTAAGAAAAATGCACGGATAATATTAAAAAAAATCGAAAATTTACGGCATAAGTGAAATCATTATTTTATTTTACTTTTTTAGGGGGTGGGGGCGTTAACTGCGCAAGTTTATTTATTTATTGATTTAACCGGAATGCCCAAAACAACCGATTATCGACTCTTTGTAGACAAGTAAATCTATGTTCAAAATAAACTAGAGGTCCCTTCTATCTCTTCCGATAACAGTAGAAAATCGCACGGCATCTCTATTATAACTAGCGAAGTAATTTTCTTCCAGCAACAACATTCGTGTAACCACAAAATTCGTAGGAGCGGATGAAAATTTTACTCCGTAAGATCTCTCTTGAAATAGAAGCGCGACTGTTAACTTCAACAAAAGTCTCTCTTCTATACGAATACCAATAAAACTATAACTCTCATAACAGACAAACGAACCGATTACAAATCCATAATCGGCAAACTTACTTGAAAACAGAAAATCGAAAGTTATCGTTCACCCTAGAACACCACCTTTGAGGATACTTCTTTTTAGATCCGAGAACGCCACGAAACCTTAGATGCATGCTACACTTATAAAAAGTTAACCTCTTTTTCATGTTAATCAGGATTTAGAATACCTAACGAAGAACAATCTTTACCAACAGCTGTAATTATTCTTTTTAGCTAATAACAACAACCTTCCACACCTCTCAACCTCGTAGTGTTTTAACTTGGCCACTGACGTTTCCAAACTTACCGTTTCCCCATATAAGGTCTTATAATCCCTTATTGGTAAAGAAAAATCATCAAATCAGCATTAATCATCCATTACACCTTTAAAGCTAATGCGAATTCAACTATAAACAGTTCTCAATAGTAGCGACAATTATTCTTCTATGCTGGAACTGAAAGAGTATCTCTGCATATCTCTACAAACGCAATATAATTCTGTAATTATTTTCAAAATTTCATCTGAAACATAATAACAATTTCTGCTTACAACTTTCTCACTCCTCGCATCATAAAGGAAGCCTGGATGTTATGTTCCAACAATTGAGTCATCGCTGAACGATCCGCAAATACTTCTTTCTGGAATATATTTACGGCCAAAATTTACTTTTTCATTTCTAGTAACATGTTCAATTCAATTTCCCGTAAATGAACAAAAAAATCGACTGAATTATAATAACTCTACTCTCTATTGTTTGTTCTCTTTTGAGGAGGACTTTAACACACATTTTTCATCCTGGGAAAGTTTTTATTTTAATACGAAAAGAAAAATACTAAAAGAGACACAATTTTTAATTTAGATCTTGGACTGTAAATTTTTTTACGAAACTCAGTCGATGTTGGGTCTTTATCCTCATGATTAAACAGCTATTTACAAATATGTAATATTGTAGTAACTTCGCCTGGAGCATTATACTTTATTGATTCTCTGCTACAATAATATTTTGTTTCAGTCGCAGTACAACGCAAAGATGGAACCGTTAAAAAACAAACCGAACGAAATATTGTTATTTCTTTCTTCAATATACATCAGATATCTCACTGTAGCCCTCTAAATCACGAGTAGTATATTCTTATACCCTTACCAACCTAGGAATATATGTACAAGAGCTGGTGTACACACTATGGTCGCGAAAGCTTAGTTGCTAGAGCACTCGACTTCCGGTACAGAAATCTTGAGTTCGATGGTAGGCGACGACACAAATTATAACAAGGATTATTACGAAAATAAATAATTAAAATAACCACTAATAGTTACGTGGAGGGCAATGGCAAACACGCATACCGCTATATGAGACATACGCGGCACTACATTTGTATTGAGATACTGAAACATTTACAATCAGTTTCAAGTACTTTCATCTATACTAGCGTTACATATAACATTTGCCGTGAAAACCTGACACATTGGTGCGGCGACAAGGCATTATTGCCTCTATAAAAAAGTTTTACCATATATTACAAATTATGCAGACGCGCGAGGATATATTTATAGTGATTGATAACTGACCTAATGAGCGATAATCGCGAAACTTAACAGAGCTACAACTAAAGTGTTCAAATGGATGCCAGCATACGGAAATGAAATAATGGACGAATAAAATCACAAAAGAATTAACATTGAGACGAATTGGAGAAACTTTATACCGTATACGAAAGAACAAACATAGATATTAGGAAGTGAAGAATGCACAAAATTTGACGAGAATGAAGGGGAAATGTACGCAGTTATGCATGAGCAACCATTCCAGTAATGCGACCAAATCCGATTTTATTGTAATTTCGCCTTAATCTTTTACAAATTTGAATAATCGGATGTATGAAAAACTTGAATCTGAGCTGACTTCAGGCAAATTCGAACCGAAGTTTTTCCACAAAATAAAAAAACGCGAATTATAGAAGCTTAATTTTGGAACTGAAAATTCCTGAAAATCTGCGGAGTTTAAAACCTAAGTTTTGTTAAATTTCGGGGGAAAAATTGGCAGTTTAGGATGGTTAAACATTTCCGTAAATAAGGTATCAACGTGGTCTGATAGGTAAAATGTGTCGTAAGGAAAAAGGAAAATTAAAATTTTACATTTATCATTATAAAAGAAGGAAAAATCGAATAAATTTATGTATCGGGACAATGCACGGATATCACAGATTATTGCAATGTCGGTTTTTTGAATCATAACTAGCGAATCGTACAATAATCTTAACCGACGTAATGAAATATCTAATAGCTAAGAAAATTATTGACCAACGGAAAATGTTGGGCCAAAATTAATAAATAAATTAATACATAAATAAATGAATAAATAAACGAATAAAACCTTAAAACTATGAACAACTTTCAATTGGGTCGAGATTAAAAGTGATCAAGTTGAAATGTAAGACACCCAGGGACTACAGGCAGCACATAAATATCGGGAAAAGTGGGAATACATTTTAGAAGTATCAATTAACTGAATTATTCTGGTCGTATTTAAACGAAAGATATTTTTACGTTAAATATGGTGATGACGAAACAAGTATATATCCGGTTCGAGCAGGCGTTCCTCAGAGGAGTGTACGCCGATATTCCTACTATATCGCACGTTGGTATAGCAACTTTCGCTGATGATACAGCGATCTTGTGTTCAAATAAATGTCCACAAAAGTTGCGCGTAAAAACCTGCAGACAGCAGTCAATAAAGTAACATCTTGGTGCTAATTATGGAAGATAAAGATCAATGAGGGTAAATCATCTCGAGTAGTTTTCACTAACCGAAGAATCGATTCATACAGAAATATAATGATGAATGGTGTGGAGATTCCTCAGAAAGAAGATGTAAAGTATCTTGGTATTCACCTCGACAAACGCTTGACTTGGAGGAAGTTCATTATAACAAAGCGAAATGAGTTGAACATCAAGCTGCGGCAACTGTACTGGCTGTTGGGTGAGAGATCAATAGAGTATCTCTTGAAAACAAGTTGCTCCTCTATAAGCAAATTCTTAAACCCGCCTGGCAATACGGCTGCCAATTATGCCAAAAACAGCAACATTTCAATTATACAAAGAGTTCAGAATATAAGTTATTACGCACGATGATCTGTGCTCCATGGTACACATAACCAATATCACGATCCATGAAGACCTTGGAGTTAAATTTGTAAAAAATGAAATAGAAACTGCTGCCGACGATATGCTGCCAGGTTGAAAGAACATCCTAATAGTACAGCAAAAGAACTGCTGAGCAACCCAGGCGAGGGACGTAGGCTGAATAGGAAACGACCTCAAGATCTCTTATAAATTAAAAATGTATAAATAATATGTGTGTGTGCTGATGTGTGAAGGTGTATGTGCGTGTGCGTGTGTGATGGTATGTATGTGTCCGTGAGAATGCAAAAATATGTGTGTATGTATTTTGTGTATACATATATAAGTTAATTTTACCACCCTTCATTGGATGGGTTGCTTATTCACGTTATTTTAACTTATTCCGTAGATTACCAAATAGTTGATAAGACTAGGTGTAAAATAGGAAGGGGGAAAAAAAAGGAAGTAACTGTTTTATTGCCGGATACGATTCCAATTAACAAGTATTGCAATCGGTAAATATAAATGCGATCAATACTGAATGGGTACTAACATTGAATGCGTATTAATATCGAATGAGTATTATTAAAATTGAAAGAATCGATAACGACTAGATATTAAATATTACTGCGAGATTTGTTTTGTGTTTTCGCAACCGGCCTATTGTAATAGCGTAAAATTAGATTCCAAATTCAGCGCAGCTTCTAAAGTCTTATCCGTTTCTTTTGCAGCTCCTTTTTTACCCATTAATATAGTTATTTCCTGCTCGGCGGTGAAAAGAAAAATAGCTTAGTTATGAAAAATCGGAAGGCTGAAGATAGAAAATTGAAAGATGATGATGAACCGAAGTTGGCAAGTCTCCACTGAAAACGAGGGAAGTACCTTTACTTTTTTAGGCTTTAAACCTCTTTCTCGTTCCTATCGACGACCGCAGTGTTATCTTCGATTATATTTCTATTTTTCATTTCTGTTATTTATCATTTGCTTTTATAGTATTGCTATTCGCTGTCAAAATATTAAATTTCTAGAAAAAGTACGGAAAACGAAATTTTATTTTTGCAATTTACTTATCAGTCAATCACTGGGACGAAATATTCACAATGTCCATCGTTTCATTATGCTGACAACGACATTATGTCACTTCGAAAGTTCTGGCTCAACAGTGGTTTTGGGATGGCCGGACATATGCAAATTAACCACTTTATCGTCAGTGGCACAGAGTGAGCGTGCAACGGTGATAATGTGTATTACGAAGTATTGATTTGTGTTTGATTTTCGATATTTTCACCTATAGCGGATTGGAGTAATGTTTTTGACCGCAATAAAAGTATTTTTCTTTAGTTTATTGTTTTAAGACGAGGATGTTAGATTATTGTAAAAATTATTAAAAACAAGGGTAAGCGTCTACATAGGCGGCACCAGTTCATTTTCCGTCTTTACAGTTCATTTAGTTCATCTCTTGAGGTTTATTTTTATTTGGTGGCTTGTTTATTTTATTTTTTTTTTAATTTATTTTAATTTATTTTTATTTACTTTTATTTACTGGCAGCCACTTTCTACTACTCTTGTCTGACCGTTGGTTTGGTGGCTTGTTTATTTTCTTTTTAATTATATTTCTATTTGCTGGTTGCTACTTTCTACTGCTCTCGTCTGATTGTTTTTATATTCTTTCATTTCACTTCACTTTCATTTCACTTTCATTTCACTTCACTTTCATTTCACTTTCATTTCACTTCACTTTCATTTCACTTTCATTTCACTTCACTTTCATTTCACTTTTGGATTCACCCATTTATATATTCGGATTCGAGATATGTAAATTTTTTATATTAATGTTTAATGTAATTTTTCATATTAAACATCTCTCTATTTTATTAAAATAATTTCTGTACGTTCTAGCTTGTTGCCCTTTATGTTCGCAATGGAGATTGATTTATGTGACGACGTTTGTAATCCGCTCTACTTTGATCAGTTGAGCATGATATTTCATGCGCTGAGGATTCCCCGGATGAAAGTTAAAAATAATTGTGATTCAGGTTTACATAATACCGAATTCAAAACAAAGAAATCCAATTTTTTGCTTCGCAAAGAAGGGACACGTCGTTTTTCATGCTTTTGTGAACTTTTCGCTAACTTTAAAAGTTTCGTTAAGGAAATGAAATATAGGTTTGTTCCCGACAAACAGCGATCTTTCCAACGGTATATCATATGACCAGAAAAAAAAAAAATATTTTTTTCAAAAATTTCGAGCTTCCTGCCCGGGGTCTCACTTTAAAGTTGGAAACCTGGATGTTCCAAACTAGAGAAATATGCAGGTATGTGCATTGATTTAATCTCGTTTAAAATTTTTAACTATGATACTCGCGCCGCAAGGGTGGGCTACACGTTATTTTTCGCGCTTTTGAAATTTTTCGCCAACTTTAAAAGTTTCGTTAAAAGGAACTGAATTACACTTTCGTTCCCAACAAATAGCTATCTTTCCAACGTTATATCACATGACTGGGAAAATAAATATTTTTTTCAAAACTTTTTCGAGCTACCGCCTCCCCCTCCGAGGGCTTGCATATAAAGTAGTAAGCTCGACTATATTTTTTCCATAAAACGTTTTAGTTTCTCCAACTTTGTTATTCGGACTATTTCCTACGTGAACTCCCTATTTATTGCTGCTTTTAGCTCCGAAGGGGGGATCTGTGTAATTTTTTAACCGGAATTATTTGATTTTATAAAAGGGCTTCTGCGTTTTGTTTTATATTTTGAATTTCACTTTTAAAGGGCTATCTGGTGATAAGTTATGAATGTTTTAAGAATGATTTTTGAAGCTGTTTTAAATTCCACACTATATATATTCTTGACGGTTTCTTGCCGCCTAGGTTAACAGGTTAGCTTGGAGTTATAGATGTGGTTTTAAACAGAATCTGAATTGTCATTTATGAACCAATTTTGAAGTTTATTATCGCATATTTTAATTGAATATGCAATGGTAATTTTGAATTTTTCAAGTGTGCCGATTCAAACCGAATCCTCCTCGAATGAATTACCACCATATTAGCTAATCAACTATGCTACGGTAGCTGGCTAGAAGGCATCTGTAAGGACGTACACATTTGGACTGCACTTGTTAACGCTGGCGGAATGCGAATGATTAAGTGTAACATTTTATGTAACGTTTGAAAATGACAGAGTCGACTTTAATGGTGAAAACATTTTTAATTGTTGTCTGTCGACGACATTTTATGGCACATAATTCACGAATTTCATTAACAACTTTCATGAAACAGGTCCGTTACAATTTCCGTTTCTTAAAAACGTTACATCCGTTATATGATTTTTCACCTTTGGCGTAAAAATTACATAGCCATTAATATATGACTGCATTATTTTGACACCGGGATAATGAAAAAGTTTTAAATCGATTAGATATAACGAAAAGCGTAACGAAGTAGAATAATTAGAAATCGCCCTTTAGAGTTTCTGGTGGGAGTGGAAAATTTTATAGAAATTATAAAAATAGTAAATATTTTGCACAACAATGAACTACCGAAACCACATAAATACCAAATGAAATGTATATATTTCTCACGTTTTACTATTTAGCTCGCTCGATTTATTTTTCAGCCTTCATATGCTTGTTCAATGTTTATTTTCAAATTTGCTATTTACAATTTAAAATCGAAACGAACGCTGGTAATTCATTTTTTTAAAATCGACTTATCGGTATTTTTTGTTTTCATAATTATCGATATTTACCGAACAGTTTTCATAATTTACGGCGAGATGAAAAGTGGTTAAGCTATACCCGAATCGGGTTGCACGAACAAGAAGAAGAAGAATTTATTCTTTGCATTTTTCGAAAAAATATAATAAACTCAATTTTATTAGAATTAGTAATAAATTTCCAACTTCTCCATCGTACGGATAGTATTCGTTTTTATATTCTTTGCTTAGCTATAATTCCGCCAGTTATTTTTTAAAAAAGCAAAAAATAAAAAATACCCGGTCGGTTACCTGTTTTTGTTAACTTACGATCACACTCGCACTTTTTTAAAGCAAGTTTTAAATAAATCGCTTTTAAACTTACAATTCGTAACATTTTCGTTCCTTGGTGCGTACTATATTACATATACAGATTTACGCGAAATTAATCTAAAATGTATATACGAAACGATACTAAGTAATGTAAATAAATTTGTTTCGTAATCGTTTTAAATAGTAAAATTACACATTAAAATGATCTCTTCAGTTTCAGATTATGCGCTGCGTATTAAACGTTTTAGTATGTTCCCTATAATAAGTTAACAACGTTATTCAGTTAATAAATAATATCTAGAGCTAGTGTGATATAAGTTCACTGGTACCGGAGATACAGTCGACTTTCGTATAAAAAAGCGGATAATTTGTTTTTTTCTTTTATCGAAATTTTTACCGGATAATATTATAGCTTTATTTCGATTTTGTCCGTTAAGCTACAAAATCGCGAATTAAATAAGGGGATAACTTTATGAGCAATTATTGGGCTCTTTGGCCTTTTATGGCCTTTTCTACTTTCACAAGGCAGTATCGACACTGAGCATTATACATACTTCAATCACTTTGTTAATTGTTCACGAGTAGTAATCGAGGTACACCCCGGATGAATATTAATGTTATTTTAGCATTTCCCTTTTTTGTAATATCCCCTCCGATGATCCATAATCCATCCTCCACAGACAGTAATCAATCATTTGCATCAAGCTAAATATGGTTTGACTGTTCCTTCTTCGAAAACAGTTGCGCATCCGGCTCTATACGAGACGCTTTATCAATCGCAGAAATAACATTTTCCCTTCCCCCCTTAATAATAGATCACTTCCATTCTGCGCCTTAATGAGATTTTCAAGGATTTGACTTGATACAATGTTTCGCTCAAATCATATTTCTAACTTTCAACTGTTTATTAATTTTTGTTTTCAATGTTGATTCGAAATTTTCGCAAACAACAGGCAAAATGTCAATATACTTACCGAATATTTTTACATGGTTCTCAAGTGTACCAAGCTGTTACAGTGTGTACTTGAACCCCTCTCATCATACATCTCTAAGCGTTATGTGCCGTTACAGTTGAAACTCAATAAACATAGTGAGAGACTTTCATGATTACCGTCCACTGCAAAAGGCAAAAGAATATGAAATTTATTTCTTTCTTTAAAAACAAAAAAGAAAACAGTTTCGCGTCTTTGTTCATAGACTTTTTCTTTGAGACCGTTGTGTTCAATATGTTTTCACTAATTAACGAAAGAAGAAGAAAACAACTATATACTTAAAACAATTAATATAAACTTTAAAAGAACTGCACACGTTTTTCGAATTTAAATATTATTTTCTATTGCTTTAATTTTTTACATCAGTTTTAACAATTTTTTCATTAAAAATACGTTTAATGTAAAATTATACACATGCGGTAGGTGACTTAATTTTATATTTTATCGTCACGCAAATTTCCGAATGTGCGAAAAAAATCATTTAAAAATTAGAAAATAATACGAAAAATGCGGCTAAATGTTTTCGTCTTCTTTTAAATCGATAAAAATATTAAATATATATATATTTTAACCGAGGTTTTATTTTTAAAATGTAATCGCACGAGAGGAATTTTACCGATTTCGCACAATAAACGACGGCAAATCTGATTAACATCTATATAATAATACTCCAATTTTATATTACGCGTTGCAGGTGTATCCGGTTATCTGCAGATTATCTTCGACAATTGCTGAATGCTACTTTGCTCCCCTCACCTTAAAGAAGAACACCAAACTTTGACAATAGTGGCTTGGTGCTCTGAGTTAAAGTGGGAGGAGCACAGCAGGGATTGAATTTCGAACACGTAAATGTACGTAGTACAACAAATTCTACCGCAAAAATGTAACGTGGCGTTGAAAAAATTTCCAAATTGAAACATAATGCTAAACGCGGTCCTTGAGGAATTGTTTCCCCGTACAAATAATTAAATCGTACAAAACGGTCAACTATTTATCATTATTAGTTGTTACCACGGTTACAATGCGACTTTCGAGTTTAAAATACGAAAACCTATTCCAGTTTAAATAATGTAAACGCCATCCTTTTGATAAAGTAATATATAGAACAGATTGTACTTAAGGAAGGAATGATGATTTATGAATTAGGGCAAGGGATACTATTCGCACTATTTAAAGCATAGAGATAAGGAAACGCTAAATTCTTTATGCAGATGATCTGGTTATTGAACATACTGACGTAGGGAAAGCTGAAAAGTTAAGACCTAAATAATATATGTCAACGAGCACATGATAAAAAATTATTAACATAAAAAAAAACACAAGATACTACGCATAAAAGCTACATTGTATTTAGGGCATTCGTTCTTAAAATAGTGTTGCAGAACACGCGAGGTGTCCACGCGGCAAAGAAATATGTAGTTGTGAAAATTTAGAAAACGATAGCGAATATAAATTTACCTTAGGGAATAACATCAGATAAAGCTTTAAACATGGAGGGGAGCCACATTGACAACATTACAAGCAAAGCAAGCTATTCTAGCATTGTACAAATGAAAAAAACAGGGTATGACAAGGTAGAAAAGCCTAAAATTAAATTTTGAAGCTTTAATAATGTCCAGAATTAAATACGAAATTGAAATTAGGGAGGAGAGAAAAATATCGGAAATAGGGAAAATTAATGAGTTTCAAAAAAGATGTTTCAAATTGGTGTTACACAACGAGAATAAGACGAACGTATTACCCAATATCACACTTGATCGAACGAAAATAACGAAATGTTACCAAAAACGTTATTTTATCGCAATAAGTTACCAAGGGCTAAAATTGAAGATATCAAATTGACAGCTAGAATGAAACTGGCTACATACGATTTAGAGGAATTTAAACAGTGTGGAGTATCGTTAAAACTAGTAGAAAGCATATCGAAGAAAATTCAAGATGAAAAAATTTGAAGATACGAAAACACAAAATATAAATTCGGTTGATAGGCCGGCGTAAAGATTAATAGAATTAATTACAAAGCGAGATATAATAATAATAAACGCTCCGTTTCTTTTTGCATTTTCTTTTTTCTTTTTTCTTTTTGCATTTTCTTTTTTATTTTTTCTTCTTGCTTTGATTTTTTTCCGTTTATGATACTGCCTAGCCTGCCATAAGGCACACTATATGAATCTGAGATTTAGGTTGTCCGAAATGTAAATTATACAGTATGCTCGTGGTTTGTAAGTTAACAATTTAAAAATATTGTGACAGAAATGTTGACGTAAGATGCTGTAGTATTTTACAAATAAATGGTATAATTTTGTTAGGAATCGACAGGTCTCTGCGCCTTGTGCAAATTATTATTAAATACAAATAAGATAAGGTGCTTAAGATGAAACAGTACAAAAAATTTATACGCGTATTTTATTAATAAATTTTAAGAAATATTGAATAATTATAACGGCACAAATTATATCAATTTTTTCCAAGTATGATAGACCCAATAAAAATAGTAATTGGCCGAATTTATTTAATTTATAATAGAGCTTTATAGTATATATCTGTATAAATTTACGATCGCGTTTTAACTGCGTAATCTTAAACATGATGCTGCTTTTCATATACTGCAAGGTTGCAGTTACGGTAATAATAATAATAAATTTCGTAATTATGATATACAGAAATTGGTAGGAATTTAAACTAATTTAACAAATTTTCGACGGTATAAAATAAAATATCATAAAAATAATGTACATTTATATTAAGATATATATAAGTAAATAATACAGGTACACAGAATTGTAAAATGAATATAATTCCAAAAACTTGATCGGATAGAGGTTATATTAACTCCATAAATAAATAAATATGTATTAAAATTAAGAAACGCACCTTACCCAAGGTTCTAGGTGTGGGAAAAAAAACTAAAAAATTTGCATATATATATATATATTTATTCATAAAACTCTATCTTTTGGACCTTGCTGCAGAGAGACTCCTTGGATTTTCAGATGCTAGCCTTCTATAGTCATAGAATTCGTAGAAGAGTTGGTTTCAAATGATTAATTCCATTTTTGAAAAATTAAATAAATATCTTAAAATATATGTACGCAACAGATTTTTATATAGATAATTCATTTTTTTATTTAAAATATATATATATATGTATATTACAGTAAACATTTTTAAATCTCTACTTTATTCCATCCTATTTTTTTGAATTTGAACGTCGTTTTTCGCCAAAATATTCATTATTGTCAATTAAGTGCTTTTCTGGAGGTCCCATAGCTTTCATTATTGTAATTATCTCTGTTTCTTATTTTTTATTCATCATTCTATTTACTTATTTTATAAACAGCCTATTTACTCATTCTGTAAACAGCCTATTTACTCATTCTGTAAACAGCCTATTTACTTATTCTATAAACAGCCTATTTACTAACCTTCTAGCTGCTACCTACAGCTTTTCCCCGAATAATAATACCAGTTAAATCTTTAATTTTGTATTATTTCTTCATATAGGGTGAACTTCGTATTTCGGCTAAAGATTTATTTCCTTTATTCGGTTTTCCTTTCATTTGAGAATATTACTAATACAATAATTAGAACGAACTTTAAGTACAATCTAAAACTGCAAACCACGGTTGTAATAAGAGTTTAAGATTTTAATGTAACTAATATTTCTGGTAGCAACTATTAAAACTCCTGTTCCAGTATTCTTTATTAATTGCTTTGTGATTTTAATATAATTTTTTATCTACTCTAATTTTTTATAGTACATTACTTATACACTGCATAGTTACTGAAGTGTGCATTCAAATATTTAAAAAAAATTAAAAAGGATTATTATATAACGTTTTTGCGCGATTAATGCTTACAAATATATAAAGTAATTCAGTACCATGTCTACGTTTATTTTCCGAGACTTTCCTTTTTTTTGCTGAAATACTTACTAGAGTCAATCGAGCTTAATTACTGAAAATTATATATTTTTATTCTATTCCATTTTCTTCATACTATCAACTTATTTTATAAATTGTCCGTCTACTTTCCAGTCGATGATAAAATTAGCAAAAGTACGAGTATAATTATTCAGTTAAGTAAAAAAGGTATTATTAGTTTTTGTGTGTATAATGCGTATTTTACAATTGCGACGTTTCCCATCATTCAAATTACAAAATTTCAGTTACTATATAACATGGAAAAGCGAATTTATTTAATTATGTGAAATGTATAAATATTAATTAACTAATAATTTTTAAGTATTACAAGTTTCAAATAAAAGAATTCAACTTCATTAATGTTTATATTACTATTACGTTATTGACATTAATATTCCAAAAAAAAAAAAAATCAGATTCTAATGGTAAATATATTTCTATTAAATATTTCGGCAAAAAAAAACAAAACAGAGCCTAATGGAATCTAGAGATTATAATTTAAGTCAAATGCGCAAATATTTGTGCACAATACGAACGAGAAAAATGTCGATCAGGAGAACTTTCTCAAAAGTTCAGAAAAAAAAAAATTAAAATGCTGTCACATATGTTACCTTTTTATAGAAATGTGACATTTTAGCAGTCCTATAAATGTGGGAAGATGTTCAATTTTTTCCCAGAATTTATTGTAAATTCCTTCACTATTGCATTGGCAATTGTTTAATTACGATTGTATTAATATAAATAACAGCTAAAATACGACCAATCTCGTATCGTATTATGTTAATTTTTGTTTAGGCAAACTAGACAGCGAACTAGGAGCTTAGCTTCGATAGAGACCTTGGCCACAGGATAAAATAGCGAGTCGTATCCATTTATGTGTAAACTAAGAAATAATTAGTTTCGATTACAAACGTAAAAATTATAACTAGTAGGAAGAAATATGTTATCGGTGTCTGTCTGTTTCATTTCTAACTTTTCCGTCAGCTTTTTAAACTAAAGGTACGTTTAATAAATTTAAATTAAATATTTTTTAATAAATTCTGCAGATTAGGGCTTCCGAGGTTTCTAAATTGATCTTTTTATTTATACTTTTTTATATTTACTACTTTATCACCAACTCCCAGACTGCAATAACAAATTTAAATAAAAAAATGTTTATTGTAAAACTTTTTTTTTTCCTACCTTGGGCGCGCCAGCGGCCTTGCCCCAACAACATACTAAATAGCCAGCCGGTCAGAAAGGGAAAAAACAAAGGACAGCAGCAACGGAACAGCTGAAGGCAATAGGAAGGAAAGGATATAGGTAGCGTCAAAGGGAAAACTTCTTCAAAGACAGTATTATAAATTACTTTATTTTCTAGTTTACATTCGTTTTTAGTACTTAATATCGTACATCTCTATATAACAAAATGACCATGTGTAAATATTATGTCTCCTGAATCAATAATTATTAAACCAATTTTATCACATGTTTGACACCCTGTACTTTATTTATAGTCATTTAAAAGGCAAGACGTACTGGAAATTGAATTCGTTTTAAAACAAGGGGCACGCCAAAATCACCTTTGGGTTTATTGTAATTTGTGGTATATGTACACAATTTCTCCCATTTTTTATTGCTTGTAACTTCACACGTTAAAATGGTTTTGCGAACTTGTTTTACCAGCATTTTTGTTTCGTTACATAAACCAAATTAAAAAATATAGAGCGTTGTATAAGTAAAATTATATGCAATTATGAAAGAATGTATTTTATTGTAAAAAATTATTTTATGTAACAGAGAGACAAGTGTATACCGGTTAAACCTATTTTAGAATTTGGTGATTTCCATTGACGAAGTGAAAAAGAAGTAAAGCGTCTTCTCCATGCAACGCAAATAATGCCACTCTTAATATCACTACAAAAATGCCATTGCATTAACGGACAGCGCGAAAAATGATCATGATTGGATAATGACAGATTGGTAGTGGGAGTTTAAAGAAGACTTAAGTAGAGGTCACTTCTTGGCTAATTTTTTAGGAGTGACGAATCGCGTCAAACGAAAGCAGTAATAATAATGGCATTGAAATCGAACAACAAACAACGAAAATGCACGGTAGGTTTTCAGGATCATAATTTTGTTTTGACGCCTTCATTGCATTCACATTCACGGATGATAGTTTTAAATATTTAATATGTTATTAGTAACAAAAAAGTCCTCTTGGAAAAAAAGTATTCGAAATATACAAAACAAAAAAAAAAAAAAAACAATTTTTAGAAACCTTTTTATTAAATAATAAATCTATGAAAAAGCGAATATCTACCAGTTTATGTTATTCTTATAAGAGTTGACTACAACATCCTGGTGCAAATGTTTTATAGGAAAATTGTGCCATTCAAGTAGAAAAAGAACATTTCGCGATTGTAACAGATGTAACAGGGTTGTATTTAAATTTTTTCGCACTATTTCAAAAAATGCAATATTCTGTAAGATTTCACTCGACCCACAGTCCAAACTTTTCTTTTTTTTTTTTTTTGGCGTAATATCTCATAACTGGGATTATTTTTTAAATTCATATCGCACGTTTTATTTAATATCTGCAACAAAGCATTCTTCTCACAGATTACTTTTGTAACTTCAATTACATGAAATTTTACCTTTTAGGTGGAGAACTTTTTCAAATATTTGCTTACATAATCAACATTGATAACTTCGCTAGCGATATTTTTAACATTTTCAAAACTTGCTTGGCTTAATGTTAGATAGTCCACATTTCCAAACGAGGATCGAATTCCTCTTGCCAGACAGTGAATTCCACAAACGAAATAATATGTTACGCGAATAAGATAAAAAATACTTGGAGTACTTTTCTTCGGCTTCAGTGCTTGTGAGTTGTGTCGGAAATAAATAATACAAACTTTTTCATAAATATGTAATGATAATGTATATGCAACATTGCAACTAATATTGAAATTTACGGAAATTCGTATTAATTGTCAAAAAATGTAAGCCAACTCTGGCTACTTATTTTAAAATTTTACAGAGAAAACCAATTAGTTTTTTTAAAATTCATGATAACCAAAAAAGATTAGCTAAAACCGAAAAGTAATCATTTCTAGCGGTAATATCTAAAAAAGTTATCCGAAATATGAAGATTCACATAATTTGTAATTACAGAGAATTCTATTGATTTGTTTGCTGGAATTATAAAGTAACAAAATTAAGTATAATTGCATAAATGACAAACAAACGGAAACAGTATACAATAATATATTTATGCGCAGAGACGTTTCGTACTTAAGCAATTATTAGATAAAAATGGAAATCTGCTGAAGTATATTGAACGAAGCAAGTTGAATATATATATATATATATATTACAACGTAATTCTTAGGCCGGTCCTTATTACATTTTGTAACGAACAATGTCACAATTTTATGTAACGAAAACATGTCCTAATTTTATGTAATGAAAGTTAAATGTTAGGATAGGATTGTGTCGCACTACGATAACATTGAAGAAGACGAGACTGATTTTGACAGCTGTAGTGTTAAAGTGTTTCTACATCATGCATTTGAAACTTACATTAAACCTAAAGCTAAGCAATTGAACCGAACTGATTTGGTGCGATAGTAGCCTAAGAAATTTGAGGTTTCAGACATTGGTTACAACGAATAGGGTGAGAAGGCATGCGCGATAAAAGGTTAAACTGTGACAGGGGTAGCGTGTATCAACTGAAAACTGGAATAGGAGCTGAAAAAAACATGAATGAAGAAATAAAATTAGAACATTAAAAAAAGTTTTACAAATCAAACCCCCCGACTGCTATAAATATAATAATAGACTCTGTTAGTAGTCAAAAAACAACAATAGCAGTAATATTATATGTGATACGGGCAATGTCTTAGTCGTAAAGAAGTATTTTCATAGAACAAGGATTACGCTTTTACCTTTAGGGAAAAATTTTAGAAGCACTTGAAAAGAATTTCTTTTCAAATCAAGTCAAATTTATTTCTTCATAAATAATTCCTAAAAAACGCTCGCCATAAGTTTAGAACGTTCCAGAGCGGCCGGATTTTCCTGTCTGGAATTTTTTGATATTATTAGAAAAAATATTAAAATTGCGGTTAAATTATTTTTCGTTCCCAGGAATATTTCAGTTATGTTTAAAATTTAAAAGGAAAAAAGGGGAAGAATTTACATATGTAATGTACAATTTTTTCGATTACTCAGTGTTAAACGAATAAATTTCTTTTTTAAATTGAATCCTCCTTAATCGTACATGATCTCTCTACGGAATCCGACATGACGAAATACATAAATTTTCGTAAAATTAGTATTAAAGTTATCTTAATTCAGAATTACCCCCTTAGGCAGCTGACAATATATATATATATATATATATATATGTATATGTTGTTTTTATTTTAATGAAGAGCTTTAATATACGTAAATGTGTTATCAATATCGGTATCATCACAGCGTTACATTTAAATTACGCCTCAAAATGTTTACACAAAAGTAAAGAAAGTTACCGTTTTCTTTTGCAGTGTTGACAGCAGCTTCAAACTAATCGATTTAGATTTTTAAAAAATTATATTTTTGTACGGTCTGCAAAATTTCCATTTCATAATAATGTGAATATGATATCTGTGTAGCACGACGAAAATATAAAATTATAAATTTGCATTCAATTTCTTCCTGTGCTTTTTGGACTGCTCTTTTATTTTCCAAAGTCGCTTATAACTTTACATTATACTTACGGAAGAGAAAAAAATTCCTAATTCGCATTTTGTGTCTGATGGTTTTTTAACACTTTCACTTTTGTCGTAATATTCGCACTCATACGTAGACTTTGTGTTTCAACAGTTTTTTTTTCTGTTTTTTGTTTTTTTCTCATAAATAGATAATATCGAATTTGTTCAACTCGAAGACCGGCTGCTATTATTAAGACCATTGCGATCTCAGAGAGTTTAAATAGTAGTGTTAACCTTACGTCCACTGCTCTATTCGAGGGGACCGACTGTAAATTGGAAATGCCAACTTTGGTTCACGAGGACAATCGGCAGATGGCGCGCCTGGTTGGGATCTCCCCACCCTACATGTGATTGTGCTAAGCACGTATGTAACCTAAATTCATGTGACTAAGCACACAGTGTTTCGTTCACGATGTCCTATCGGGGTTCTTCATGATTTGAAGGAAAGAGGGAGTTGAAATGTTTCGAGTCCGCTAGGGTCTAATGAGAAGGGGCAAAACATCCGTTACTTTTGGTAAACTTTGTGAACTTGGGTGCTGCGTCCACTCTTTCATTTTCAGGGATGCCGGCGTTACCTGAGATCGATAGAACAATTAGATTACCGTCATTTCCATGTAACTTCATTATAAGTGACCAGACCTTTATTCATCAATGTATGTTCGGAAGTGTCATCTGTTGGCGTTTTGGCAGCCACTAAAGAATCGGTCGCTAAAAATATTCCCATCTTGTTACCGTAGTCGACACGATCGTTTCCAAACAAAAAAGGATCGTACGCAGTTCAACATCTAGAATTCTACAGTGTCGAATAAAATATTTTTAAAACTTTTCCGGAATTTAGAAGCATTCCGCTTCCAACAAATTATATCCGTTCATATATGAATGCCCCCTATTTGGTGTAAGAAACAAAATGAGAAATTTTAATTCGTACACAGAAAGAAATAATAAATTTTGATGCTGGGAAAATGTTTGCACCGTTTTCGCGAATATAATTGACCGTAAACTTAATTTCATCGCTTAATCTGTGTTTTGAAGAAACAAAATGAAATTCTTCGCACCTTTCCGCTAGACTATTTTTGAGGAAATAGATTATAGTATGCGTTTTACGATTTCAGAACAGCCGGTTTTAAGAACTTTTATGCTTCGTATTTTTCGCTTTGTGCAGTTCTAATATGGCCAGTTCGGTGCCGAAGCAAATGAAACGAAATTCACGAATGGAAAAGAAGACGGTTATTACCTTGTATTATCCGTCGCGTTTATTGTGCCTGCTTGCCAGTACGTACGGAATCGTTCGCATTTTTGCTTATTCTTTCATTTTAACAGATTTTGAAAAATCTAACAAAATGAGAATTTACTGTATCGGGCTGCTGCTGGTAGTTTTTTCGAAACGCCCAGTTGTCCGGTTTTATTATTGCGTCAAATTTATCGTTTTAATTTCTTGTCAAAAAATTAACTTATCTTTAACGTTGAAGTGGGTCGTTATTAAAACGATTCTCCATTTAATTTTTTTCTTCTAACTATAAGCTATTGTTTAGCGAGATATTTAATTTTTGTAAATTTCATTATTGCTAATTTCGTGTTATAATATCGTATACATGCTTGAAAGTGGCATTGTACGTAAAAATTAAATAAACGCACTTCTAGACAATGTACAAAAACGATATCACTGATGTCGAAAATTTGAAAATATCTATGGAATAAAAAAAGCACACAGTAACACAATATCACAGACAATGAACATTTCTAATAACCAGTCAATTTAACCCAGCATTTGGGACAAAAAACTATAGCGAAAGGTTAATAGTTCTTGTATATATATATATATATATATATATTCCTGCAAATGTTGTGTTTCTAGATACTTGAGATTAACAATTGCACTGTCAACAGATAGAGAGATGTTCCGTTTTCAATCAAGTTTTAAAAATCTCTTTAAGAAATTAAAATATGGTTTTGTTATCTTCGAATGATGAGCTTTCAATCAATATGCAACATGCCCGGCAAAAATTTATTTTTCTCAATTTCAGAACTCCTTAGAACTCAGAAGGTCCAAATTTAAAATAACAGTTATATTTTTTTTACAAAATCTTTCAGTTCATATTTTATATATACATATATATATATATATATATATACATATATACATGTATATGTATATTTATAGGTCCATTCAATCGGCTTCACTTCATTTTTTCTCCTAAAATATAGTGCAAACGTTTGTGCCGAAATGCGCACAAACTTTCATCGTATGTGCACGTTCCTATCCTGCTATATTAAAGAAATACTCTTTGAGGGGAGAAAAGGGTGTTGAAAGAATTTTTTGCAAAATATGATGGAAAGATTTATATGTCATTTGTCCTCTCATACATATATTTGTATAATTAAATTAGCTAATTTTTTCCCCATTATTTAGGAAATAAATTTATTACTAGAATGCACTTTTTTAAAAATGATTACGGTTTTTTAAATTTTTTTTAAAATTCTCAATAAATTTTATTGATTTAGTGAAGGGTTTATTAATAACAATTTTTAAATTCAAATCTTATTGTTAGTTGCTTATTTAAAACTCGCAACATTTCCGCTCAAGATGGCAATTACTTGTAATATATAAAAAAAATATGAATTGGTTAATGTTTAAATTTAAATTCAATGTTTTAATTTTTAGTAGCGTTAAAATCAAATTTTGGTGTTCATTCTTATCCGGTTATTTTAATTTTTTGTAATGCTTCTTTAATAGCAATATTTCATTAAAGACCTTTTATTAATATATATATTTTTTTTCTGTTACTATTGTATCATATGCTTTCCTTATTTTTAACTGATTTTAAAAAGGGATTAATGCTTTTGACGTGCACATATGTATTTTAGTATGTCTGTTACTTTTTTAAAAATTTCTTATTAAAAGAATTTCTGATTTTTAATGTGTAGCTTTTTTTTAAAAATCGTCAGTGTAATTGAATCTGCTGAGACTTACCAGATGCGAAATAGTATTTATAATAAACTAAATGAAAATATTAATTTTACATGTAAATAAATCAACTACTTTTCAAAAAATATTTTTACCGATCTTCATATTGAAAAGATTATTTATCAGTGAGTTCGCTAATGTTTCAGTATAATCTTTCATTAATTTTGTTGAATAGAATTTCAACATCCTGCTAAAAGATATTTTCAGGATAGTGGCGTCGAATTTGCACAAACGATCGAAGTTCGAATACATATACAAATGATGCGCAAGCGTTTGCACTACATTTTGGAGAAAAATATTAAAGCGGGTGGTGCAATGTTTTAACAGCTCCCAGCCGTTTACTTCACTGCGGTGGGATGGGAATGTGCAGAAACAATACACAAATATTTGTACTAAATCTGGAAAAAAATACAAAAGTGTATTTGTGTGTGTATGTGCGTGAGCTGGTAGGAGGGGGTTGTTGAAATGAACCTCACACACATATATATATTAATTACAACGTAATTCTTAGGCTTCCCCCCATTCGAAAAAATGTCCCAAAAAAATGTCTCAATTTTATGTAACGCTAAATGTCCCAAAAAATGTCCCAATTTTATGTAACGCTAAATGTCCCAAAAAAATGTCCCAGAAAAATGTCCCAATTTTATGTAACGTTTGTTATATTTTGTAGGATTTTTGTTATTGTAATTTAAAAAATGTCACAATTTTATGTAATGAAATATGTAACGAAAAATGTAACGAAAAAATGTCTTAATTTTATATAACGGAAGTTAAATGTTAGAATAGGATTTTTGTGGTTATGTTATTTTTTGTGTGTGTTGATGCCAGTAAGAATTACGTTGTAAATTTTTATCATTTTATACAAAGTATAGAAGAGAAAGAGACAGAAATGAAAGCAAGAGGGGTCAAGGGGCACAGCCCCTTGCGAGGCCAAAATGGCCGAGTTTATATATATATATATATATATATATATACACATATATATGTATTATATTTTTAAATTTAATTTGATTTTTTCCAGCTTTCGTAATATTTACGACAACGCACATTCTCCTAATATTTTTCGTTTCCAGCAATCAGTGGTTAAATTAGCTATTATTAAAAACGTTCATTTTTTGGATATTTGACGGTTTTCGTGTATTTTTTTAAGATCATTTAAAAATTACGTAGTCTTGTTTTTTGCAATTTTTAGCACTTGAAGTTTTGAAAGAGTAAATTACGATATTTATGTGGCGCATTATTCTGTTAAACCGTCCTTCCAGAATTATCGATTTTTATTCAATTATTTTTAGTAATTTCTGGACCCCATCTTATTAGGATCATTATTCGGTACATTATATTATGTGTATTGAAGCTTTGAAAATCGGTACAATCTTTATGCTAATTATATAAATTTGGAAATCATTTTTAAAAGGACTTTTATTCATTTTTAATTTCTTTTTTGATTTTACCGAATCGCACCATCTTTTTTATCGATTTCTCATTGCGTTTCAGGTCTTGGTTTGTAATTAATGTTTCTCTTTTTCGGGACAACGTTGTACTATTCGTTTTTGGTTAGTGACGGTTCATGTAGTAGGTTAGGTTTTTTTGTTGTTTTTTTTTTTTTTTTGTCATCTTCCAGTCAGTATCTTAATGATGTTAGTCCTAATCTTGTAATTTACTGGAAATTTTTCTTTGTTCTTTTTCTGTTAATTCCGCTAACGAATATATCACTTAATTTGCTGTTGCTACGGCTGTTCCGCTGCTAACGGATTATACGCGTTGAACGTTGATTGCAATTATATTGGACATTTTTATTATTATTAATTCGTATTAAACAGTGTCCGTAGCTTACACGTTTACAGGCAGTACTCTTTCTAGCCAAAATGTTAAAACCCCGATAATGAAGATTTATAGGCTATTTTGATCCTTCGCTAATTTTTGTTAAATTTAATTCGTTCCCAATTCGCAATGGAGTAACGTGAACATTTTTTTAAATTTTTACTCTGAGCCTCAATCCGAAACGGGTTTTTCATTTCTGTCATTGAAACGCGTGAATTTTAAAATGTCACGAGACAGTAAATATTGCGATTCGTAGAGTTATCAGTTCGACATCTGCCCCGTTCAAAATTTTTCGAAAAATTACTCGTTGCTAATCGTTCACGATTCGCGCGAGAAAACTCGGGGGAACTAATTATTAAGTTTGAAGTTGATTTACGACCTCTACTCATAATTCTAGTCTTCCATAAATAGGACTTCTCGAACGGTGCACGTTGACCTTTCTTTCTCGATACGAGCGCGCTTCCGAAAATGGGTTAACACTGACCTTCGATCACATCTTTTTGGTTTCAGGAAAATTCGACGTCGTTCGTTTCAAAAAATTCGTTCACCGTTTGTTTGTTGCACGAAGTGATTCTTAAATAAAAATATTATAGTGCACGAATGATAAGCATCGTAGATCAAAACAAAAAAAAAAAAAAAAAGACAAGTATTTCTAAAGAACCGAAGAATATTTCTGAGTTGTCGATAAAAAAAATTCTACGTGTTTCGTGTGATAAGAATTCATTTTTTTTGCAATCTTCATTCTGGGTCCCTATTTTCTTTTTTTAGGCTCGTCAAGGATGGCTTTACTGTAGCAACTGAAAGAGAAATTTTAATATGCGCTTGATAATCGTGGAGATGAAAAAAGATACTTAATAGGGAGGATAAATATGGCAGTGAAAAAACAATGGAAGCGTTGTTAGGAGTAGAAAAACTGAGGCTTAAGTGTGAAAAAAAAATTACTGAAAGCGCATAATAGAAACAAAGGACCATTCGAAGAAAGTATGATCAGTATTACGAGACATTTGAATATCAACCGGGTGATGAAAAGATCGAAGCAGCTAAAATAAAGTAGAAGTGAAGCTAGAGTAGACTTAGAAAGATGAATTATTATCGTAATATCAAGACTTTCAGTTGCGAAAATTTAGCTGAATAGATAAGAGAACTATTGAAGATTAGAAAAAAGAAAGGTTATATATCACGCGTGCCGCGTTACCTTAAATATGGAAATTCTTTAACAGATAACATTAAACGAAGAGCACTTTGGAAGCAGTTGGATACAGATTTCGACAACGAATCAGTTGGATACCGCCGTAACACCGGGTATTCGCAAAAATCGATTTTTTTGGATGTAGCTTACGGTCTCGAAATAAGAAGTACTGTGGCGTTTATGGATGTTTAAAGAAGTAAACGAATGTAAAACACACTTTTGGAATCGGAAGCTATCAGTACTTGTTGATATCATTAATAGCAGAAATGTGGAGAACCCGAAAATAGCTAGTGTTGTCCAAAGTGAAAAGAATTCACCACTATTTTTGAATTCCTTTTGCGCAATTATATTATATAAATTGTCTGCCTTCATTTTGACGAAAATTTTCATGATGGCTGTAAATTTTTTTTTATTTAAATAATCGAACTATAAACCGCTTATTTACGAATCAACAGCCTCGACTTATAATTAAATTTCAAAAAGAAAAGAAATAAATAACAAACGCAAGACTTTTATAACAAGTTGATGTAATATTTAATAATGTCAGTCGCGACTAGAAATACGCACAATTTGTTTATTGAGAAAACCTCACCAGCAGCTGTTATTTGCAAAATTTGATTAAAAGAGAAAATTGAGAAACGAAGAATTTTTTTAACGCACTCTGTTAATTTGTGGTGGAAATTGTATTGAAAAAAACTCCAGCACTAACGTAAGTTCCGGCCAATTTTATTTATTAAACTAATTTGAAATTGCCGCAATTTAAGTTTTATTATCACCTAAACATATCATGTACATGGGAAGATTTTTATTTTAAGCGCTTATCGCTAGAGAATTAATTTTTCTATCTCACAGGTTTCAAATGTATTAATGTTAGCTTTGAATTTGTTAATGAAGAGGCGAAAATTTCATTCATATCGCAAATTATACCAACTGCAAGCCACTCTTAAAGCATGTTATATTAAACATTATCGAATACATTTTTGGTCACTTTAAGCTGAGTCACAAAAGAATTTCTTAACAAACATCAGGAAATAAATCCATAGAAATTGGGGTGCGAATAACGAAAAATAGAAAATCATAAGTTAGTAATTTATTCGCAGATTGTGCCGAAAGCATTATGAAAAATAGATTTTCCAAAAACAAAAATTATTATTCGGATTAAATTCGTATACAGCCAGTTACTAAGGTCAGTCAACTTCTGCTGAGTTAATATTGAAAATTTGTACATAAAAACATTCGTTTTGTTGTCGTATTGTTGTACATAAAAACAGGTGCAACAGATTTTCTTCTTAACTGTAGCGTAAAAATGACATTGACATTAATATATATCTTGGCAGCGCCTTATTCAGTTCCGAGCGTAGATAACAACATATTCGTACGTTTTAGATGTACAGACATAGGCTCATGACAATTGTTATGTAGTGTAGAGGCCAGACTACATTTGCAACTGATATTGTGAGTGTTTGATTTATCGCGATACAAATGCAGTCCCGTGTGTGTCTGCCTACTATACACCAACTAGTGCCCATAAGGTGATATGCATGTTTGCCACAATCTTCCGCATGACAATTAGCGAATAATTAATTATTTTTTTTAATAATTTCCGTCGTCGCCTAGGATCGAATTCAAGACTTCCGTGATATATATACATATGCATGTGTGTATTTTTTATATATATACAGTGTTACATATTCCGCGCGTCGCATTTTTGCATCACGCATTTTATTGATTGTATTCTAACCTACAACTTCCGAATGTTCATTTTTGTAGGTATAGCTAAATGTAGCAGCTCACATGCATACTTCCCCCTGTCTCTTATTTCGTAACCAGCATAACCGCTCTCTTTTAGACTGGGAGCCTACTTGAGTATTGTCTGCAATATCTTATACTTTTCATTACGTATGACTGCTACTTTTTTCGTGATACAGTAACAGCTCTTTGCTTCGATCTACTAACTTCTTGATGTCACTGTTAGGTATGTGATCGATTCATACTATTTCCAGCATTCTTCTAAACATCCTCATTTTAAAAATTGGTAGCCTATTGTGTATGTATACAAACGGACTAAATGTGCTCGCGCCGTTCTGCGACCAAATTCCTCAGATGTTTAATTTAGTTTGTGAATTTTTAAAATAAAAGGGTGCGGCAGTGTCTATGTAGTATTTATTTATTTTTTTTAAAATATAATATGAATTGAGTCAAAAAATAAAGTTCGGATTAAAATATCTCAAGAGAAATATTTTAAATATAATGCCCCTTTGAAATGATATATTAATCATACTCATTTCGTTAAAGGCATTGCCAATATTTTTAAATTCGTTTTCTTTCTCGAAATAAAGTCGATAATGAATACTTATCATTATCGCTATCTGCTTTAAAGTCGACTGCACGAGGGATATCCCGATTTGCAGACTTTTAATTTTAATGAAAATTTATAATACTTCTCTATACAGAAAGGCTACTTGGATTAATATTTGTACGAAGGAGAAGTTGGTAGAAAGAAATTCGGTAAACGTGGAAATTAAAATTTACGTTGTATAACGGTTGTATCGATACCGAGTTATTATAAACAATCGGAAATTGCCAACATATTTTTTTTTTGTCCTGGCTTTAAATACCACTTGACCACTAACTAAACTTAAAATTTTTTGCAAACAACTTCTCTCTAAACAAAACGAATGAATATGTCTGAATAACTTCGAAAACAGAAACAACAGATGTGAAAAAAGAAAATGTGATTTTTTCAAGATGATCTACTAATTAACAAAAAAAAAATGTAGTGCACAAACTGGCGCATTAGTTTATTAAGTACTACCAACTGATATATTTATTTTTGTCAATTTCGTCCCTTAAATTTAAAGTTTTTGGAAATTTCGCATTTTTTCTGTATTCTTACGACAAAGATACGCAAATTAAAAAAAAAAAAAAAAAGTCAACACTGATTATTCTGCTGTGGAAATTTGGTAAATTCTTTGTCTTGTGCTTCGATTTGTGCAAAATTTAGGCCTACCGAATAGTAAAAACTCGGCGGTTTCAAAGTTTTTCTATATTGTAATAAAGCAAATGCATCGATTTAAAAAAAAACAATCTTCCAGCTACGGCAAAACGGGCTGTGGATCTTTCATTTTTTGCCTTGCAGCCTCGTAATGTAGATAATATACACACATATATATATATATATATATACACATACGTTTATGTCGTCCTTTTTGCATCACACATTTTACTAACTGTAGGCCAGCCTGGAAACGTATCATGTTAAAATGGATAGAATTTAAAAGACAAAAAGTGACAAAAACTTAACTAGACTAAATAAAAACGTAGCTGGGTGACTATAAGGAGACTTACGGGTAATACATATATATATATATATATATATATATATACACACGCACACACACGCACATATATATACACACACACACACACACATATACGCATATATATATATATATATATATATATATATATATATATATATATATGTATATCGGTTTTGAGCGCAGGCTGTTAATTCTAGCGGATGTCTATGTGCGAGGGAAAATTAAAATCTAATAAAAGTAACGTTGTACATATAGAGTTTATAACAAATCTCTTACAGAAAATAATTCTATTGTCGCACTTTTTTTTTAGGCTACTTTTCGGCGCCATTTACGGAACTATAAGATATATCGTTATATTTTGGGTAATTGGCGTTTGACGTTAAATCTCTGTTAAATATTCGAGAGAAATAGCGCCAAATTTTAATTTTGAATCTTAAGACAGATAACTAATTCGTATCAACAGTAAAAGTGGTTGCAAACTATACCAGATTTGGAGAACCGTATTAAAAAAAAACGTAATAAATATCAATCGGATAGTTTTTTCCTAGTTCGGTTGCTAACGCGTCGTACAACTGTTGCTAGTAGTAATGTAAAATTTGAACGAGTCACTTACTATATCGACTAATAGAATTGCCGCTAATAATATCATTAAATCTAGATTAAGAAACAGTTCAGTCGCTTGTACCTTTAGATCGTTTGAGGCCGAAGAACTAATTTCGGTTAGTTATCTGAGGATGAACTGCAGTCACGGACGCCTAATGCGCCGGTACGTGCACATTTTTCCAGCCACATTTTAACCGACAGAAATCTACTCTGAATTACTAGTTGCAGTTTTCATTTAAAGTGAACTTCTCCCCTTTGCTGTTCATTTCATAAATTACGTAATTTAAAGAAGTTTTGTTTTTAAGAAATTCTTTCCCCATTTTATAGAGGTGAAGTATTACAATTCTAACGATGCTAATGAAAAATAAAAGTTAATTTTCCGTGATTTTTCCAATGTTCGCGTACGAATTACTACGATTTCGATAATTCTTATTCAGCATTACTTGATCGCAGCGTAATTTTGTTGTTCGTAATTCAATTTTTTAAACTTCCAGCTCAACTATTCCATTCGGTAACTAAAATTTGTTCTTTCTATATAATACAGCTATTTACAATCTCATTAAAATATTCCTATTTCGGTATATAACTTTTTTTCGCATTTATCATTATCAATTCCCACGCAAAAAAATAAAAATATATAAATAAATATGACTTATGTGATGATTCGAATTTGAAAAAACTTTAAACTTTATCAGAAAAATATATTAAAATTATTTATATAATTACGAATTTGTAATGTATACCACGATTTTCGTTTTTTTTAAAATAAGTTGTGGGTCTCACAGGGCATGTACGTTGCGTGAGTGTCCGACACTCTTAATAACACGATGTTCCTAAAACATGTAGCGGTAGTTACGTAAATAATTTTAATATACTTTTCCGATAAAGTTTATAGTTTTTTCAAATTAAAAAAATCCTTAAATTAAATCACGCGCAAATTTTAACAGTAGCTCAAAAATATGTAATGCGTATTAATTCGTTAAACGGTTCAGGCTGGTCAAAATATCGGCGACAAATTAGAAATGCGCCGAAACGAAGCATCTACATTATAATCTCGTTCGAAAATAACGATAATTTTTTGGATTTCAACTGGAAAAATCTTTTTTTTGCATAATTTCATTCAACGCGATCGTTTAAATCAGAATTTTCATTTAATTTTATCGATTAATCGATGACTGAATTTCCGAAAAATAGACCGGAATAAATTGATTACGTGTATGGGAAACGGATTTTGAATTGATACTTAAAATCAATATCGAACATTCGCTATTTGGAAAAAAATAAATTTAGCAAACTTCAGCGGTATCTCTTCTGAAAATTTGAATGTTACTTTTTCAGTTCCATTACGACTAAAAGATCGCTTATCGCACGAGCGAATAGTCGGTCTTATTAAAAACGAAGTACTTCCTCATCAATCGGCTAATGACCGAAATAAAACAAGAATATATATATTGAAACGATTTGCAGCAAAAAAAAAAAAAAAAGGAAATATAATTCTTCCAGGGAGCGAATCGGAGTATTTTTACTTCCGCGGTCTCAGACTTTCTTCTAGCCTCAGTCTGCGCGGTCTCCCCTGTTTTAGATCCCTAATCTGGGACTCGCTGAAACGGGAGTCGCAGATTTTTAGCTGATCTAAAACAAGCGGAATTGTTCAAGCATTAGGCTCTTTTTTTTTTTTTTTCACTTGATTCTTCTTTTAAAAAAGTAACCTGCAAGTGAGACGTAAACGAGGGACTGCTCCCGGAGAGGTGTCACTCAGACACGGGTCGATGTTTTCCACAAGAAAAAATAAAACGGAAAATATTATAATGGTACAACGCTTTTTTTTTTTTTTTTTTTTTTTTTTTATTATTCTAACCCGTGTATTAATCGAGAAAAATACTTCCGTTAAGCTCGACTTCCGAAATCGTAACTTCCTGGGAAATAAAAAAAAACACACAAACTGAAAGGCAGATAAAGTAGTATAAACGATAGCTTGGAAAAAAAACCCTCGATCGTGTTCCCTGGCCCTACAGCGCCGGGCTCATTCCACTGCTCTGCCCGGATATTATTTGCACATACATGACGCTCTATACCATCCTGTTCACATCTCACGCACCCCTACCGATTGATATTACAGATGTCATTATATAGTTCCTCGGCTGATAATCGTTCAATATCGATGGAGTACTTTTTTGTCATGATCTGAATAAACTCACTGTCCGGAATCGGTGACCGGAGATATTTTACCCGGTCTCCAATAATGCTCGATGTCCTGTTCCGGCGCATACCGCTCGCTGAGGAAGTACAACCTCTGTCTCACCCCTAACTGGTCTTTTTCGCTGCAGAAATTTTACACCAGCCTCCGGAGCGCATCTCGGCCCAGCTCGCGTGTCTGCTCAAAAATATTCGCGCCCACTCATACGACGTCCCATCCACCTTACCTAGTATAAATACGATTTTGTCACCTATCTCTCTAGTGCCAAGCCCCCATTACGGCTTTCTCCAGGTTATCGACAAATTCTACAACGTGAATGTTCGGATGTTTTCCTCCGTATCCTCAGGGGTCGACAGAAGCACTAGCCAGCGTAAGTGGTACCCCGCTGTGAAGTCTTCATTTTATTAGCCCGAGCACATAATAGGTCCTCAACTTTCTTAGATCTTATTCTCTAATTTCTTCGCTGATTTTCCTAACGTCGTGTTCAGCTTCTTCACCGTGCTATCCTGTTCGAGACCAGTTTACTTTATCTCCATTAAGATCATCCGCTACATTTGTGATCGATACATTTAAACTCTCGGAGGTTTCGGAGACTATATTATTTAAATTTTTGAATTATTCTCCACGATTACCAACTGTAGTCTATCTCTGCTTGGTGGTTGCATCTAATTGTTCCTTTTGCTCTTTGATTTTGAGTACTCTCGTACGCAGGTCTTCGAACCGGCTTTCAAATCTTTTCTTACCCTCTCCGATGATTTCTCTTTTATTTTCTTCCAATTTTCTATTATTTTCATCCGATTTCCTATCCTGATATTCTATCAATTCTCTTTTATTTTCTTCTAGAAATCTTTTCAACATGCTTACCATCATATCGGGCATATCTCTTTTTTTTAACCGAAAGATGGATCCGGATCCGTGAATCTTCTTCTTTGTACACTGGGTAGGTCGTAACTCTCCGCTATCGATTCATCTGGATCCTCTAGATTCCCTCTCTCCTCGCCGCTCGTATCGGCGAGAACAGGTTTTGAGTCCCTGCAGTCGCTTATCACCACTTTGGATAAATCCTTATCCTCCATTCAGGCAGGACTGTTAGAATACTGATACCGACTAATATATAATAATAATAATAAAATAAATAAATAAAAAAAAGAATTCGAGATAAACAACGAGAACGAGAAAATGATCAATAAACGGGAATAAGACGAAGAGGAAAAAAAATAAAAATATCGATTTATTAAACGACTTATCTGACACCGCTTGGCTGCCTCTTCGACTGAATCGATCCTTCCTCGATCTCCGACTCCCTCTTCGGTTCCACTATATTGCTGTAGTTCTTTGGCTGCGGTTAACTTCCTGGCTCCAGGATCTTTCATCGAAGTTGATTTTCGTGGTTCCTGCTGCTCAGGCCGCTAATGAAACGATTTGTAGAAAAATGCAAATGCAAGGTATATAATTTTTCCATTCCCGCGATCTCAAACTTTGCTCAGACTTCAGTCGGTGCTGTCTCCTCTGTTTTAAGTTCCTAATCTGGGACTCGCTAAATTGGGAGTCCTCGATTTTTTAGATGATCTAAAACAAGCGGAGTCGTTCGAGCATTAGCCTTTCCTTTTTTTTTTGCTTGATTCTTCTTTTAAAAAAATAGCCGCAAGTGGGACGCTGACGCGGGACACCTCCTGAAGGAGTGTCACTCAGGCACGGACCGAGTGTTTGCTGCCAAAAAATCGAACGGAAAAAATTATAATGCTGCAACACTTTTTTTTTTTCTTTTTTTCCCTTTAATCCATGTATTAATCGAGAAAAACGGTTGCGTTACGCTCGACCACGGAAGTCGTAACTTTCGGGGAAATAAAAAAAACACAAACTCAAAAGCAAATAAAGCGGCCTAAAAGGGATGGCCTGGAAAAAGACCGATAGATATACGCGGTGTGGCGTGGACTAAAAAGGAAAAATTGTACCCGCTGCGTTACATAGACAAGAAAGACAACGGTAGCAGCTCAACGGATGATAATCGACGACTAACTATCTAGCACAATCGGCAATCTCTCGAATTAACGGTGAGACTTAAATTAAGGTAAAGGCTATTGTGGGCATATCCCGATCAACCGATCACACACACACACGCTACAATGGCTGATTATTCTTCTCTCGCGGCTCACGCCGTCGTTAGTAGCCATCGACACGCACACGTCGTGGACAAATGCTACCCTGTAGTCGCAGACCACACCCCCACACACACACACACCAAGCCACCAAGCCACTACACAGTCTTCAACTCGACATCGAAATTTCGATAGAAAGACGGAATTTACACTTTCTTCTGCCGTGTAAGCGTACCGGGCCGTATTTTCCGCCGACAACGAACAATACGATTATGTCGAGAGATCGAAAATGAACGAATTTAATCGGAGAATAATTTCTAGCTCGTCATCATTGTTAATAACACTGTAAATACCGAATCCCCGTATCTTCTTTCCTTTTTCTTTTTTTCTTAAAACGAAGGAAATATATGCACATATACTGGGTTAATAAATGTAAATAATGAATTGTAAATATATCGTATTTTTTTTTTTAACTTTGTAATTGTCTAAGAACACGTCGAAATTTCGTTTTGTTAAATTTATTAATTTTACTACATATATATAACTTGGATCTGTTCTTTTCACTTTCTGTGCAGGATATTATTTTATTTTAAATCTGATGCATTTTATATTTATATTTGTTATTTTATTTATAATTTTTATGTATTTCCTCTAATGATAAGTTCTATTTTATGTATCGGATATTAGTGTACAAATTGAATTTTATTCCGTAGTATCCGTTTTCGTTTGTATTTCCAATGTAGAAATTCGTTTAAATTTAACTTTTTCCATTACTTGCGCTGTGCAGCGCATTTGCGGATTTTCTTTGTTCCAATAATAATAATAATAATAATAATAATAATAATAATAAATAAATAAATTGAAATTGAAATTGAAAAAAAAGAAAAAAATTACGGATTACACTGTGATACAAAACAAATTTGCAACGGTTTTCTATTATGCAGTGAAACTGTATCGGATTATACAGCCAATTCGACTAGAAAAAAAATCGCCAACAATACACGGAACGACTTGGATGCAATAAGCCAACAATCTAATAATACTTTATATTTACATGTGATTATGAACAAGTCAGCGTAGTAGCCACCGGATTGGAATATTTTTTTATCCAAAAACATTCCCTGTCGATCTGAACGAAGCACCCATTTGTCTGTATGAAACTCCACCGTGTAGCCATTTTCGATTTAAACTGTATACAATGCTGGAGCTCAGATCAAACTCTCGTTAATCATTGCCAGCTACTCGAACGCTCATTCACCGGTAGTACATGCTTTGAAATTAACCAACCGGACGCATCTATTATTAATTTATAAGCTTACAACAAGTGGGTGACCAATGTAAAAAATCACACATATTACGGCTGAACCCTTAATTCCTTCTCAATAACTGATCTAGTTCTGGTTGTTGTGAGTCCGTTTCTTTAATTTGCATCGAAGGACTCGCAGTAATAATTTCCCTAAGTTTACTCGTTGGAACGAGACCAAAATGAACCCATATAGCCCACGTTTCTTGCAACACAAAGCGGACTGAAAAGTGATAGCTTAAAGTTTCAACCTCCTACATTCTTAATGGAAATATTAATTCATTTCTCCTTTTCAGTCAGTCGTATAAGCAATACTGTTAGTCACTGATTTGTTGATTTCCCTAGACTCCTATTCTAGTACGAAAAAAGAAAATCCAATTTTCTTTCGAATGCGCAATAGTGTCTGATTGGCGTGCGAATTTCCAGGTGTTACGTTTACGCGGATCCTTCCTAGTCAAGCTTAGGTGGTACCTAAAAATGAACGTATCAACGTGCTGGTTCGATCGTACGTTTCCTCGCCTTTCCAATACAGAAACTCACCACACTAGTTTATCCTATGTTGTTCGAAAATTTAATTAATCTGAAATATTATCAACTGTCAGTCGCTAGTTACAGAGTTCTTAAGTGTTCGCTGATACAGATTAACTACTTCTTTAAAAACCAGACACCCTTACCGTGTAATTTAAAACGGGAAAAAAGATTTATAAAAGAAAAGTTAAAAAAAAACAAAAAACCATACAGTTTCCGTAACTTTAATTCGTTCGTCGCTGTCTAAGTTTTTTTTTTTTTTTGTACTGAATTATTTCTAACCCGATCTAATTTTTCATCATTGAAGGCAATCGGTTAACTTTAAAGACATTACGCAAACGGGAAATAAGCCGTTATTAAGCGGTGAAAAGTGAAATATTCGGCAACTCTAGCTTTTTTTCGTTGAGCTATTAGACTGATAACTAGTAGCAGCTACTGTATAATGTTTTTTTTTTTTTTTAATAGTTCAGCGTAAGTGATCTTTTTCAAATATCGAATACTGCTGCCAAATATGCTATCGTAGTTGATTAACCGCGTCGGTGTGTTCTACATATGTATAATCAGAAATTGCGATATATTCTGGAAGTTTCATATTAGCGGACTGTCACATTCTGTGCATGAAAAATTATTGCGAAAAAGTACTACGTAATAAAGTGTACACGGTATACATTTAAAAATATTTCCATTTTCCATTTTTTTAAATTTTATTTGGGATTTATATAACATAACGTATCAACTTTTTGATATCCATTTTATGCCAAGCTTTGAAAACTAGTTCAAATATTCGATTTTCATTAATACGAAATTTATGGCATATTTTTAATTTTATTAAATTTTAAAACTTTATTCCCTTTTTATACGATAAAATTCTGATGATCTCAAAATTCCGATTAGTCGATAGCAAAATGTATAGAGATATATAGTGTAACCAACCCTTGCGGTGAAACAGTTTTTGAGTGTTTCTGAAAAATTAAAGGTTATGTTGCCGGTAGTGTGTAACTAACAGATAGGCTAACTTATACGGACAGGCCATTATTTACTTTTCTAATAAATAAATTAATTATTAAGTATTTATATAAGAAAAAAAAAAAGGAAAAAAAAATAAAGGCGCACAACTAGATTTGAACCCACGTATCAAGTGTACGCGTCGCGAACCTTACCACTTAAGCCACACGGTAACATTAAATGAAATGTTCTATAACTTATCTATATCCTATACATAAAGTGTAGAGGAATTTTAAATCGTTTTTCCCGATTATATTTAAGTATTGCATCTTAATATTTTACACATAGTATATACCCATATGGTATACTAGCACTAAACCAAAAATCATTGAAATTCGTATCCCCAAGGCCGTAGGGTCTCCTTGTTAGTGGAAAAACCAGACGAAGTGTGTTTCAAATCTAAAATCCTTCAAACAGGAGCGACTTTTGATCGGCTAGAAATGGTCGGAAAATAACTTAATATCTATTAGTAGCGTATTATTAAAACACAATGGAAGAATCCGGAACCGATTTAATATTGGAAATTCACCGGTAAATCTGTGGTAGTACGAAGGCTGCGATAATCCGACTAGAAGGGCAACGGGAAATCACCTCAATACTTATCCTAAGAGATTATAATCAAACGTGAAATACGATTCGAAAAATGAAATTTTTACGCTATAAAATAAGCACTACTGTGGGTATACGGGTCGAGTATGAAAACCGTGTTCCATGGAAAGCAGTCTGAAAATACAAAAAGAACAACGTATCGATTGCAATATGAGTCTACTAACCAATACGGGAAGTGCTAAACTAGAAATGAAAAAACTAGCAATAGATATGAAACAAAGTAGCAAAGTAACAGTGATTTCGCGAGCACTCACTACCGAATTATAAATAGGAACAGACAAGACAAAAAGAACGATCCCGGAATAATATCAAAATAGAAAATGTGGAAATGAAGTGAAACGTAATAGAATAATTACGGCAACACTCGAGGCTCAGTGATAATCCAAGTATATAATATGCTATCGTCTAACTACAACGATGAAGATATAAAAACTGGTGCGGTCTTACTATTAACTATGCGAACAAAAATGATAACTTAATAATTCTAGGAGACAGGAATACAGTTGCTAAAAAAGTGAAAAAAACATGTTGGGAACTATAGGCCAGGAAGTGGAAACAAACGAGGACACTAACAATTTTTTTTTTTTTTTTTTTTTTTGGGCGTCAAAATAACAAAATTTTGCAAAGAAAATGATATAATAGAAAACACAACTTTGAAACAACAATCAAGAAGTATGTAGGCGTGGATAATATCCGGAATGAAAAACAGATACGGGAAAGGTCTTGGCAAGGAAGAGATTTTAAAATGAATCTAGGGGCAAAATATATGTAGTGATTGTAGTATGGCGGTAATTAAATGGACACTAAGATACGAAGGAGGTAAAAAGGGGAGGAACATTAACACAGACCACCGAAAATGGTGTGCAGAATAAAGATGAACGAGACAATAAAATGTTCTATCAACGATAATAATAATAATAATAATAATAATAATAATAATAATAATGGTTGTATATGAAATAACATTAAAAAATCCATAACTGAAGCGGCAAATGAAATGCTAAAATTGCAAAATAAATTATATAAAAAACCACGGACAACAAAAAAAGGAAATAACGAGGAGAAAAATACTAGGCAATAAAAATATTGACAGAAGGGAAAAAATGTATAATGATAACAAAAATGGACAGGAAAGTAAAACAGGCAAGAGAAGAATATATAAAAACAGAATGTGGCAAGAAAACACCGCAAAAAGGGGAACATAGAAAAAGCGTACAATCGCGTAAGACTACGCTTTATTACAAGGAATGTAGAAGTGAATAGAATAAAAGGCGAACATGAAAAACAATTACAAGAAAAGAAATAACAATCGGAGAAAAAATACGTAGAACTATTTACGAATAATAGGCCGAAATTGAAAACAAAGAACATAAAAGCGGTCGCCGGTGTTACACGTCTGGTCTCAATTTATAACTTGTAAAAGAATTTGAATACGCGTTTATTAGTTAAAGAATAAAAAAGCGCCAATGTCGCAAGCGAATTACGAGCATGTCTAAAAAGAGATGCGAAAAACTGCTTCTACAAATTAATGCAAATTTTCGGGAAAAAGAAGAAATTCCGAACCATTTCGAAAAAAATCACTGAGATTACGATACGGAAGAAAAGCGAAACAATCTGATACAAGGAATATAGAGCGATAAGCTTACTCGTTTAATCGTCAAAATTACTAACGAACGTTATATTAAATATAGGAGTGAAATAGAAGAGGATTTTTTAGTAGACGATCGATATAGTTTCTGAAGAGATCAAGGATCATTTGGGTAGGCGATCTGAGAAATTTGAGAAATAATAGACAAACGACCAGTTCTATCATTTCCTTCTGTTCCGGTTATTCCTGCCCCCCTTGAAATATTTTTATCCTCTGCCCTTAAACGCCTAAGAATATAAATTTGTTTCTCCTCCATCCCATTTATCGGACTAATGTCCTTGTTGACAGACCGAGTTAAAATAATAATACAAAAAAAAACAAAAAAAAAAAAAAATCAGCGTAATATGGGAAAAGCTTTTAACGCAGGCGAATAGAATTTTGTTTAGGCGATCTATAGCAAGGTACATCTATCGATTGTAAACAGATAAAGGTATAATTAAAATTTTATACAAAACGAAAAAAATCCCGTAATAAAAGTTAGAGAAGATAAAGTTGAAACAATAATAGAAAAAGGTGAGTCCAGAACTGTGTTCAACATGTAAGCGGAAATAAATGAAAATAAAGCAGTAGCGATGAAATGTGACGGGAAACGGGAGACAATTAATATAAAGAATAACGATAAATTGTGTTAAAACAGGGGGTAAATACATATAGGTGCAGGTGTGTATCTAAGCAGCAGAAATAATAGTAAGTATTAGTCGAACGAAAAGAATTTTTAATGAAAAAAATATCCGTCGATTTTAAAAAAATATAAACTCAGACGCTGGGAAACCTTTCGGCAGTACGGAGTGCATTGTTGATCTTAGACATATTAGCAGCGAAATATATAAAAGATTTGAGGCCTTCGATACTCGGTGTTGACGTCTCTTACGTCCTATTGCTGGATTCCGAGCATCCTGACTAACTATTTGTACATTCCAGCTGTACAGATGCAGGCATAGTGTTCTGATGGCAATTGTTATATTCAAAACGATAGTGTAGACGCAAAACCACACTTGGAACTGATATTGTTACTGTTTGATTTACTGCGACACACAAATGCAGTTCCGTGTGTGTCTATCTACTACACATCAATTTTACACGTATACAGAGGGTGATATGCATATTTGCCATTGTCTTCCGCATGATCCTATTAGCGATTAGTTAATTTAATTTTTGTAATTAGCCGACAATCGACAGCAGTATTGTCATATGGTCGCCAACCTCCTTCGCGGCTGAAGAAGATGAAGAAGAAGAAGGAGAATTGCTGTCGTCGCCTGGGATCGAATTCAAGACTTCTGTAATGGAAACTAACCGCTATAGCAACTAGGCTATCGCGACCTGGCGTAGAACGAAAAAATTCAGCTTGACAAAGAAAATAACGAACAAAATAGTCTCCTCCTCCTCCGGGATATTAACAAAACTGCAAAATTTGATTAAAACTTTAACAGAAAAAGAGGTAAAGTGGATAGGTCATTTGTACAGACATAATCGTGAATTCGTAGAATTAACTAAAAGAAAATCGGACGGTAAAAGGACGCACAGGAAGACCAATAAAAAAATACGTAGAGCTCAGTTAATGAACAGATAATTATACAAATATAAAAAGAATGGCCGAACAGAAGGAATTTCTGAGAGTTATGAGTCAGTTAAATTATTCAGCAATCTCTAGGATCTAGGGACCGAGAGAAGAGGAAGAAGAGGAAGAATGAAATGAAACATTAAATATTTAACAAATGTAAATTTGTGAACGACTAAAAAGATTTCAATGAGGCCCGTAATAAGTAGTAAACACGGCAGTGGTGTACGTTTCTGTGAACATTATTGAAGCCTCAATAATTAATATCGAGCGTGACAGATATAAGTGCTTTATTTACGGTCAGAATGCTTCCTGAACTGGAGGTCCAGGGAGTGTTCCTAGGGTGGGGTCTGAATACTTTTCACACACACACACACACACATGCATATATATATATATATATATATATTGATACGGATTCGGGATTTAAATTATATTTTTTGGAGCAATTCTCATTTAAATCCGGTCCATCGTATATCACAGAGATGCTGGTTCAGCTGAAACCAAAGTTCCCACGTATGCCGCGGTAGAGGTTCTGCTGTAGCATCTTTATCGGCAAGGCTGGTGTTGTAAGTGTCCACTTCTGTGAGTTAGCCCTTTGTCGACTAGTACCGAGCAGAGAGGAAAAATGTTGTGAATAAATTAGCCGGTTTTGGGGGCCGTTTTGCATGAGGAATCACTTTCGTCGTAAGTTGATCCAGCGGTCAGTCAACGCTTTATAATTAATCTGATCTTAATTGCGTTACACGTTTCGTTTGCGATCTAGAATCGTACGTTTAAGTTGATTTTTTTCGCAGTTTTGTCGTTAATTTTTTTGTAATTTTAGCACATTTTCTACTATCACGGCGTTTAGCCGATGATTTCGAAATGCACGTAATTATATTATCATTTTTCTTTTGGAGCCGCGTCTGATCCGCTGAATGAGTATTTGAGGTGAGTCTCGAGATCAGAGATCACTTCATTTAAAATCAAAATCAAGGGTCTAATTTGTTTTATTTTGCATTGCTAAAGCTGGCGCCCGAACTTTTCGTTGGAATTGTAATAAAAAGGAGAAAATAAACATCGTGGAAGAAATTGGTAAGATTTGTGGCAATATGTATTTAATAGCACCATTATCACGGCGGAGATAATATGAAGAAAATCCGTTATACAACACGTAACGTTTTCCTGTTACGTTTTGAAAACAATGTACCGTAAAAATCCGAAATAAAACGGTCCACTAATACAACTCTTTTACAAGCATTATAAAAAAATTAGTATCCAGGAGTGCAAAAGGTTTGCCCCTTGGCGCGGTTCGCATAGTTTTACCGTCGGAACTCAGTCATTATTGAGCACTATGTCTTGAATTTCTCTACTCCTATCTGAAAAAAAAAACGAAATAATCATTCTCTTCAGTTGCCACGACTCGATAGTGTTTCTGGAAAAACCATTCAGACGGCAATTGTTTTTTATATTTCATATTAATTACAAATGCCGCGTTCCACCATTTATGTGGTGGTGTGCGGGCGAACTTCGAGTTACATCTATCCGGTATTTTTTATTACGAAATCGTCAAAATTTCAGATTTTCTTCAAAGTGTTATCCCTTATAGAGAGCTCTAGACGTGTCGGTAGCGGCGGTGTTTTGTTGTTCCTTACGATCAATAATTTTTTATTCAAATTACGTTCCAGACAAATTTTTTCAACCTAACGAAGAAATAATATTCTAGCGATGACTTTTTTTTTGTTTTTCGTAACGACGCTGAAATGTAATTCTTTCGCGTATTTTGAAAATTCCACGATTGGAATCTTTTTCCTTTTTTCCCCCGCGAAATATGTAACGTAGTTAAAGGTTTCCCAACGTTATCATTACTATCTACCAGCCGAATGTTGAAACAACATCTGTGAGATTTCCTTTAAAAACAAACCAAAAAAAACGGCATCATTCAAGTAAAGAAGCAGCTTCTGAGTGAAATTAAAATAAAAACAGTCACTTTTATATGTAGACTAATATCACTTTAATTTTTAAAAAATTCGGGCACGTTAAAGTGTAAAAAGTGAGTTGAAATTCGCAAGAAAAAGCTTTGCATGTTTATTGAAAATGTGACATAATTATTGCTCAATAGTTACTTTTTTTTTTTTTTTCTAATTATTTAATTATTTATTTTTTAAAAATAACTTTCCATCGATGCTTTTTTTTTATTGAAAAATTAAACAAATCTAATAAAATGGATTAAAAACAGAAAGATCCTTTTTTTTTTTTTTTAAATTAGCCTTACTCAGTACGACTCTCGTAGGTGATTTATGACCGTCAAATAGACACACTTAAATTATTGTTGTTATTATTTAATAATTCGTTCACTTTTATTATTTTTATTCGGCAGGTTTTCTTCAAACGATTAGTACATTTTATGAATCCGTGTTCGCCTTGTTTAAAATAGCGCGAATTCGAAATTAACAATGAGCGAAAAAAGGGGAAAAAAAAGTAATCTTTGTATCTTTTACGGGAGAGAGGAAAGTAATGAATCTCGGCTGCAAATGAAATTAAAAAGATCTGATATGAGAGCTTAAATAATCGAGGGTTTGCTAAAAAATTGGATTCGCGTTGAAATGCACAAAACATATCGTTTTGTACACTAGGCGACGTTGCTGCTCGCGCTAAATAAACGCGTTAAAAATTTTCTGAAAGAAATTTTCATTGTTTCATAATTATGTCGGTACTTAAATTAACAGGTGTAATTACGTTTTGATAAAAAAAAAAAAACAAAAAAAGAAAATACTTAAATATTTGTAATGTGTATGATAAAGTGTAGCACTGTGGTTACCGCCGCTCCCCATCACACGTATGGAATTCTCAATTCTATATCGAGATTGTGATTGGGACACACGGTATTGTCTTACAAATACGTCTCGGTAGGGAGCTCCTTCTCTATCTTCCTGCCCTCTGTGTGTGGGCTCGTCAACTGAAGAGCATCTGTTTAAACGGTGCGTACATACACTCCCAAAACTTCAATACCCAATTCCACTGTCTATAATCAAACCATCCGAACTCTATGTTCGGGCGGTTTTGAATTTTGCAACATCAAATGTTGTATCGCCTACTGTAACTTCCATTGAGTGTAGGCGCGTAGTACCCCAGGTAGTTACACACGACACCCATATTTATATTTCAAAAAAGAAAAAAGAAATGACAGGATGCAGCAAACTAAACTGAAGAATCCGCCATAGCTGTACACCGTTTGGGTAAGTTCTACTGTTGACGTGCCCAAAAAAAAAAAAAAAAAAAAAAAAAAAAAAAATTACGGTTGAAAATCCGCAGAAAATCAACAACAATGAAGTAGCGAGAAGAAAGTAAGACGGCGTGTACGAAGAATGGTGAAATTGAAAGAGTGATCAGGAAGCTGGAAACAGATCACTCGAAGAACACCGTCAGAAGTAGGTAAATAATAGGGGCAATTAGTAGGATCTAGGGTAGCCATTAATTCGGTTTTCAAAAGGTAGAACTGAAAAAGCAGAAGACAAAACCATTTCAGTAACGGTTAAATAAAAAAAGCTCAAAACATGGAGCCATCAGTGAAAATGGGGTTATTCATTTGAAGGAAATAGACAAAAAATTGGTGCTGTCAAATTCCTATTCAACTACCGGTTGAGTGGGGGATTTAGAAAGTGAAAGTAGAATAAATAATTACACTGGAAAGATGATGAAGATCGACAAGGTTGAAGGAAAAACATGGGAGATTGTTAAACACGGGGTTGCATAAGACCAAAATGGACTAAAACGAAGAGAAATAAAATCTGAGGTAGGGATCATTTTCTCTAGTGTTATAAATAGAAAGATAACAATGAATAAAAGTAGAGGATATGAATAAAAAAAGACGATGTTAAAGAAAAAATAGAAAAAAAAAAAAGAAAATAAAGAAATAAAAGGCGCTCGTGTATGTTAGAAATGTTCTGGCGGCTGAGCAGAAAAAGATGATTGAAGGGCGATGTGGTAAATAATTTGGATAAAATTTTTTAATTCACTCGTTTCAAAGCGGAAAATGTTTTTCTTTTTTTTTTTTTTTTTTTTTTTACCGTCGCTTAGTAATGTGAATAACTTTTATAAAATAGTAATAATATTTTTAAAATTAAATACCGACACGTTTCGAAGCTAACAGCTTCACGATCACAGTATTACATTACTAATGTTAATTTTAAAATGAAAATACAATAAAAAATATACCGATTTTGAAAAGGTCGATTATAAATGAGATCGATTATTATTATTTTAAAAGAGTAATACGTGCCATAAAATATACATTAGGCAAACACGTAGAAATTTCAATACCACATACAAAGCATATGTCTATACAGAAAAATATAAATATATAGAAAAATCATTGATAGCCGAGCACACCCAATAACCACACTATTTCATATGACATTATAAAAGATTTATTTATTTTGAAATGTATTAATAATTACAAAATGTTAAATTTCGCCGAAAACTATTAATAAATATAACAATATTTGTTTTAATCATAACTTACCCATACACGATAATTCATTATTCAATATTTAAGAGATGTTATAATAATGTAAAAAAATTCAAAATATTTAATTTTAACTTAGTAATCTTAAATTATTTTTTATGCTACCAACTTTGTTACCATCATTTTACCTATTTTTACAGTTCAAGTTTAATTACTATTAATAATCATTATACCATTATTTATATATCTTAAAATGATAATAATCATTTATAATCGACCTTTTCAAAATCGAATGTATATTGTTCATTGTATTTTCATTTCAGAATTAACATTAATAATATATACTGTGACCACGAAACTATTAGCTTCGAAACGCGTCACTGTTTAATTTTAAATATATTATTGTTTTGTAAAAGTGTATAACGCGAGTCGTTTAATAATAATTTAACGATTAAATGCGAAACATACTTTTTCAGCAAAGTAAAATTCGAAAAATTTCCAAATGTTCCGGTGAAAATTTATCGCGTGCAAGTTTATTGTCACATTTTTCAATGATATTTAATTTAAAAACGTAGAAATTGTCGCAAGTTTCTGTTTTATACCGCATCATAACGTAATGAATAATTTTCGACGAGATTCAATCGAAATGTATTCTTTTGAGAGCTGTACATAAAAAATTTACCTCGAAAATGTGTTTATTAAAACAAAGTTAAAATTATTGCGGCCCTCTTTTTGTATTAATATAAAATTACCGTTGAACAAAAACTTACAAACAAAAAACTTAATTATTCGCAAAAATACATTTAAATGTCGAAACGTGTCATTCACTCCGTAATCACGGTAATAATAATTAAAGTTAAGAAAACTATAATATTTACATACTGAGGGAGTCGCCTTTTAAATGATTAATTTATATACCGCAGTGCCTCCGTATTCGCGGCTAATATGTTCCAAAATATACCGTGGATAATAGCGAACATTAAACATATTCGCTCTATTATTTTCATTTCCTCAAATCACCTTTCCTCCAATAATTTTTTAATTATCTCCGACTCCTTGAGTACCCTTCAGGACGTATCTTTTCCCGTTCCTGATCATTCGTATGATACTTTATTGTCCTTTGTATACGTTCACTCATTCATAATCTTTTCTCTCTCCATTCGATTAACATTGATTTGCTGTGGGTACTTAGCCATTCGGGCATATTCGTTAATGAAGCGGCTGATTCCTTGACTCTTCTTTCTTATTCATTGTTTCTTTTGCATCTCTCTCTTCGACGTTCTGATGTTGTTTTCGTTGTTTGTATGCGTTTTGGCCATTCTCTGCTGCCTTCCTCCAGATTTCGCTTTTCCCTGATTTCCTCCTCACACTGTCTTCTCCATCCTGATGATGTAGTTATTTGCGACGCCGATTATGTGTTCTTCCAGTGTTCACCTCTTTCTGTGAAACGTTCTGCTTTGTATTCTCCTATTTATTAAAACCCGGGTGCTTTCTACTCCTTATTGTGCTTCTTATATTCTGTCCTTTCCTTTCCAAATTAATTATTGCTGCTATTTGTTCCTTTTTAGCAAAGATTTCTGATCGGATTAAAATGTAACTGATTTCTTTCCTTTCTACTTTTTTTTTCTGGGTGTAGGTCCTTGGTTGACGAGCTCAAGAGGTTAAAGAAAAACACATTGCGTTAACACAGAAATACCGTACCTACAGGTGCCGTATTTAAAGACATGCAAATTGCATGAGTACACCATGTATAATCTTGAAAATTATTATAGCGGTACATATGTATATTGTTGCGATTATGTACTCACTATTACAGTACTTTATTCTTCTTGTTGCTACCAACATGAGATTATGATGATGGTCGAACGCTGACCGATGGCAATTTTTTGACGATCGTTTTTTAAAAATAAATTTAATAGTATTGAATACTGTGTATGTGTGCGCTGTACTACAGGCTTTAGCACTTTCAAAAAAACTAATTATTATGCATGATGAAAAGTTGAAACTTAAAAAAGAAGAACAAGGAAACTTTAGTCAGAAACAACTTCATCTAAAAGTGGAAAAGGCACACGGTGTTCGAAAAAGATCGCTCTATTACGCTTCCTAATGCAGATGAGCTGGTTTTCTTATTCTTTTCGTTTCGCTGAAGATGTGCTAGAGAGGCTGCATGACATCCGTGACCATTCTGGAGAATTCCATAAGCGGGTCGTCGTAATTCATTATTTTTTCGTTTAAACTTTGCGCTATACGGAAAACTTCTACAAATTTTTCCAGTATCCATTCGGTTTCTTTTGAATCAATTTCTGCTTCTTCTTCCTCCCTGTCTTCCTCGGAAGATGACTTAATTATTTCTTCTAAATCATCGTTTGTCAACATTTCTTGGCGTCCTTCTATATTATAAATAATTTTCTTCCATAAACTGCTTTCAATATTAATAATAACAAAGTAAAAATGTCTAGAATAAACAGACAAAACCAATCGGGGCTAGAATATTTTTTTACGTTTTTACGTTTTTACGTTTTTATACGTATACATTATTATGTGATTTCACCATTTTCTATTATGTGATTTCACGCTTTATATATATATATATATATATATATTACTATTATTTGCTTTTATGTTTTTTCCATATATTATCATGTAATTTTACGTTTTTTACAATTCAGATTAATATTACATGTTGTGAACTTAGATTTATAATTCATGTAACGAAAATATAACATTACGTAAATCCACATAGGGTGATTTACTTTGTTCTTTTATGCGCTCTTCCGCTTCTGCAATATTCAAATCAACGAATCCCTTGCCTTCTTTGTTTTCTATTTTTTTCTAGTCGCGCTGTGACATACCATGAATAATTGAAACCGCGGATACCGTTACCGTGGATACAGCTACCGTATGTATGTTAAAAATTTAGAAAATACAGAAAAACAAGTAAATATGTACACTTTTATAATACACATTTGTATCCGTTCTTAGAAGTCACAGTAATATAAAGTTTTTTCTGTGATTTCTTCGAACTTTTGCGGAGGATTCCTTTCGGGTTAAGAATTAGCCGATATTGAATGCGTTCTCTCTCGTTTAATTTAACTTCGGCCATATTGTGAAATTTTACCCTTAACACGTTTTTTAAACAAGTTATGTAATAACGCTTATGAAAAACGAAAAAAACCAAAAAAATTTCGGAACATTTTGATTTTCTTACGTTAATTTTTTTTTTTTCAACAAAAGAAAAACTCCACTCCTGAACGCGCTATTTTACAATTTACTTTAAATTTCAGCGATTTCGCTGCTGCTAATATTTCAATTAAAAATTTCGAGGTTGCACACAGTGACGGTGAACAGTAACGCCTTTTTCAGACGCGATTCGGAGCAATTGTTTACATTGTAGTCAAATAGGATTTTGCCGTAAGTCGGAGGAGACGGGAAAGAATAAACTTTCAAAACGAGAGTAGAGGGGGCTTTTGATGATGGATTTCGACAGCATAATAAACGGAGCAACGACTAACAGTGTTACGCGTCGTTCGTTCGCAGCTAATTAGAGAACGGGAAGGCTTAAAGTGGTTCGAGATGCTTAAAGCTGCTTCATATTTGCACAGAGTGCTCCTACGCGATGGCAATAAAGCAGATAATATAACGCTAGGTGATAACATGAAACGATAGCGACTGCGGCGTAGATAAGAAGCCGTTTCTATTCAATCGGGCCAGAATTAGACAAAGGAGAAGGTCGCTGTAAAAAAAAAAAGAAAAAGAAAGGCCCACATTTGACCGAAGCAAAAGTGTATGTAGCATTTAGCGTGAAATCGGAACAAACAAATTGGCAGTTTTTCATTTTTCGCTGTGTATTTTCCTGAAAAACTTTTTGCGTTCGAGCTTTTTAAAATATGATATTCTTATCTGGAACGCGGACGACGATAAGGTGGAAACAGACGCTGATGACTGCGGGTATTAGGACTGTGTTCAACAGTCGTTTGGCTCATTTTTCATTCGTAATTTTACGAAAAAAAATGTTGCCGCGATTGCGGAAAATTCAAAAAATTCAGTCGTAAATAACGAACACTAGTATATTATTTTCTTTAAAGCCCCGGTTTTTCGAAAACTTGGTCGCCCCGAATAGAGTGCTCGTTGAAATTTCCCCTCGAACGGAATTTTATTAGTCACAGACAACAATGGCAGAATTGCACGACTCCGCAACACTGCAGGCCTCCTTGCGACATGTATTGCAGAGAAACGCGCTACTTGACGGCCGATATTGTACAGATAATTTCTGTAGAAGCGGCTTAATCAGCTAAAGGTAAAGAGAATATCGTGAACGCGTTCGAAAAGTTTCTTCCATTCGCGGTGAATTTCGACAATTTTTGTCTACACATTTCTCCCAGAATGAAAATGTTATGTCATACTGAACATTTCTAAAAAGTACGTTCACTTTTTTAAGCACGTCAACTATGAACATTACAATCCAGTATAAGTAAAATTGTAGAAAGGTACAATGTGCGGCAGGCCCGAACGAAACACAATTAACCAGTCAACCGTTCCGCGATAGCTGGCCATTTGAAATATTATTTGATAGCAACATAATTACCCCGGATTTTGGAGGCTACCGAAATATTCCGCAATAATCGAGATCACTCTATAATATAACGGCAAATTGACCCAATCGGAAACATATTAATTTAAAAAATGTACCAGTCTGTGAAGTCGAAATAAACTCTACACACACATTTATGCTATTCGATCATACGAAATTTCAGGTAATTGTGTACGTAAACAAAAGCCGAAAAATCTAAAAGTTTGAAGTATGTAATAAAATAAAAAATAAATATTACTGTTTTACATAATACCGGTATTCCCTGATATTTACATTTTTTCATTCATTTTTACATCTATTTTTACATCCATTTTTACATCCATTTTTCATATTTCTGTTCTTAAAAATCTTAAGGATAGGTAATTTCCGAATTTTTATACTATTTATTAAATTCTATCGTTAATCTCTCATATTCTTTTTACACATTCTCAATCGTGTTTTGAATACGCAGAGCGATTACATTGTCCTTTTCATCTAACACAACTCATGCAGTTTATAATTTACGCGATTGCCAAGAGCCACGAAGCAATCCACAAAAAAACAGTCTAGAGACAGCTCAGAGGGCAAAGGAAAGAATGAGGCTAATGAGACGAGAGAAAAAAAGAAGATTGGAATATTAAAAGAAATCCTGAAATCAAATAAGGTAGGACGCGGTGGATATTATCAAAAGCAGCAGTGCGGTAAAAAGAGACGATACGGAACTTATTGATAAATAATGTATGTAATTCTGAAATAATGTACTGATACAATCGAAAAGGCCAAGTCTAGGGCGGAAACCGAACATATCATTGGATGGCAGATTGTTGTGTTCAAGCCACCAAACTGTGGACGCCTGTTGTTTAAACTTTCAAAAAGTTTTCTGTCGCAAGAACTAAGATAGACTAAGCGAATGGAGAGGGAGTTAGATTTCAGGATCGAGATGACAATGAAAGTATTACCCAAGCCGAAAGAGTAGAACAGGATCGGAGAAAGGAAAGAAATCAAAGATATTTAAAAGGAACTGTAGAGAAAAGTTGGAAAGACTTCTTAGAATGGGGAAGGAAATTCTATCTGTACCAGGAAAGAAATTAGAAGAATTGTGTACGGTTGTTTTAAATTTAGATAGTTAAAAGGGAAAGAACAGAAAATAAGAGGAGGTGACGAAAGTCGAGCTGTGACGTAACTGGGAACTAGTGAGCTAACGAATGGAATTAACATGTTAGAAGAAAGGATGCGATTTGAAAGATGTTGAGCTAAAGTGGATTTGGTCTTCGTTATTTTTCAAATATGGGTAAGAGGTGCCGTGAGAAAGAGAAGTAGGAGTTGGCGAGAATTTTTCTGTGTCATCATTTTGAAAGTAAATTCTGGTGTTGGAACTTTTACGAAAGAAAAAATTAGAAAGGATAGACAGGAACGGAAAAAGCTGGGTAAACTCTTCGATCAAGCTACAGGAACATGTCACTTAAAGTGCTGCCCAGAGTGCACTAAGAACAACTGACATTACACAAATCAAAGCTATGAGGAATGTAGGCAGAGATAAGATTGTGTGATAGGGAGAGTCAGAAGGAATAGAAGACGGGTTGTTATTAGTTGGAAATTGCACATACATTGTAATTAGAATAACTGGATGAACCCCGTAGCCGTCTATTCGGTTAGAACTAATAATGGAGAAGGCCCAGAAATTAAGGTCGGATAAACTCTTTGCTTCTGAAAGTGGAACAATGTTTATCCAACAGTCTCTCTTGAGAAGGTTTTATGTTTCTTCCAGTGGAACTGCTTAAATCTCGCTGATGCTCATTGAAAATATCAAAACTTTCGTTAAGTTAACGTCCATAGCTAGTGAGCCTCCCCTTTAAAAAGCAATGTACACACTTTCATTTTTCTTTTGAAGTTTCTCAAATAATGATAAGAAAGTAAATAACGGCTGCGGCATTTAATAATTCGATATCTTATTTCGAAATTAAAATGAGTATCATCACAGAACAGGCGTTTATATTTTAAAAACGGGTTTTTTGCTCTGTGTCCGAATCCTACTTACCATCAATCACAGAATACCTTGAGTATTTATGGACCCTTTTAAAATTTTTCAATATAAATATGGAGTAGAAATTGTTCTGCTTGCACTTATCGATCGCTGTTCATTTTTAGTCCGACCCTTTTGTCAGTGTCATAAATTGTGCTCGTAAGTAATTGAAGTTCCTGAGAATTTTCCGCTATGATAATTGCGTCGTCGGAATATATCGAGAGTGTGCTAATTTAATCTAATTCGTTTATGGTATAAAAATATTTTAGCTTTTTAAATGCTTTCCGATAAATCCTTCATAATGTTACCGTTTAAAACTACAACGTTTAATATGCTTGCCTAACGAAAATATGATATTTACCTAACTGTGCAGCGTGATATACGCCGTTGGCCTACTTTAATCCGATGAAGGTGTATACAGTTCCTTTCTAGAGTAAACATATTTTCACAGGCAAAACACCAACCTTCGACCATATAATAATCATAAATGAAAACAAAAAATAATAAATAATAACAAGAATAATACTCGTAATGATAATAATAACAATGATGATAATGGCTAAAAAGGTGATTCTGTAGTTCGTGATATTTTCCTTTAGAAGTTCGAAAGTAAACTTATAACAGTTTTTCTCGCTGATAAATGATCGCAATTCCGGATAGGGCGTGTTTGTGTGATGGTCGACTATTACCGATAGTAGTTTCGGGGAATTAAATTACAGAATTCTCGGGAAAAGTATATTATACGAGGAGAAAAAAGGTAAAGGGAAGAAATAAAACAGACGGAATTTTTCGTTGCAAACGTGTCAGAAGAATTATTCATAAAGACGAAACACAGGCAAGAGCTGCTAATAAGATAATGTTGCGCGAAGTAATAGGACCACGGGACATGTACGAAGAAATAAGACGTGAACTAGGAACAAATGGCAAAACAATATACCTATGTGTTCGTACCTAGAGCGGGCAATTTTAACGAATGAAACCTAAAAGAACAACAGCATCGAGAAGTTTTTCCCATTCAGTTTTTTTGTCTTCTTGCTCCGTTACGCTGAAAATGACAAAGATAATCTAACGTTATAATTTTTTTTTTTTTTTTTTTTTCGATTTCAGCCTCTATGGACTACGCTAAACAACTAAGTTTTCATTTTACATCTTTTCCTTCTTCCTTCCTTAACATCTTTCCAGTATTTCTTGAGACCCTCCATCAAGGCATTTCTACGGCTTATCGAAAGCGACACCTCTTCCGGTTAACTTGTTCTATTTTAAAGATTGACGTCGCAACTGTTTTATGAAACCATTCCCCTTATTAAACATTTGTGTTTCAGTAACATCCATTAATTTCATATCCTTTTCACATTCATTGAACCATGCAGGTCTTATTTTCTTCGATTTCATGAATTCATAAATTCTCTTGGTTAACCTGTCCTCTTGCATTCTGGTAATATGCCCGTAAAATAATAATCTTCTTTTCCTTATTGATATGGACAATGGTTCAATTTTGCTATATAGTTTATAGTTCGAAACCCATTTGAACTGTCCATCATTCCATTTAACTCCTATAATCTTTCTCAGGATTCTCCGTTCCCTTATTTCTAATTGATTTGTTAATATTTTCTTCTTTAGATTTAACGTTTCTGATGCATATAGCCCTTCTGTTATAATATGTATTAGAATTTCTCTTTTTCTGCTTTTTATATTTCCCTTTTTTTTATTCCCCCTTTGTTTTTAGTAAGAGGAAAAAACTAACCATGCAAGAAGAAATGTTTGGACATAAAAATAATGTTTTTTGCGCTTTCTCTAAAATTAGGGAACGTAATAACGGAACGAATTTTATAAAAATCAAATTTTCTCAACCATCCGTCAAACTCTGCCGAATAATTCTCTTTAACCTGCGCAGTAGAAATTCCAAACCAATAAAACATCAGAGGGTTGTATTATTCGCGTTCCGAACAATTTACCGCCAACTGGTGTTCAGTAGTTAGCATTTACGTATAAACTGTACTGCATATAATGCAACAGATTAAAAATACCGGTAATTTTTTTTTTTTTTTTAATTTACTTTTTCTACATTTTTACAGTAAGTGCCTATTGGACCCGTTAAAGAACTAATAATAATCAAAATTTCATAGTGATTCGCGATGGTTAGTTTTAAGGAATATTATATTGAAATAAATAAGAAGGTCCGCGAATCACTATCAAATCATACTTGAGGCTAATTTATTTCATTTTTCTTTTATAAATATTGCAGTTTGCTGGGCTACCGAATTGCTTTGCATTATTATTGCAAATAGATAGGATGGATTGGAAATATCAGAACTATAGACATTCGACTATTGTCATTATTATTATTATTAAAATTGGCGGGCCAAAACAACTGTAACTACTCTCCGCACGGAGTGTGGACGCTATGTAGAGGGTAAAAAATGAATGAAACGTGAAGTTTATTCTTTTTCCGACAGCAGAACAAGTGCAGAACGAGCGCCATTCTAGCAATACGAACCGAAATATACAGGTGTTTGAACAAAGTATATTTACAATTCGCGTACAGACGTTTTATAGTACACATTGGCATACGAAATTTCATACAAAAAATTGTTTATTCGCTGTCTGATCGCCGTCAGCATCAGCAGGCTTCTTCTCAAAGTATCGGCCGTTCTTCACAATACATCCTTTTTCGAAAACGGGATCAATACAGCTGTTTCACGACCACTGATAAACACTTTAGGCCGTCGCAATATCGTGACCTTGTTTAAACCTTCGGTATCGTATGCGGCTGGGATTTCTCGAACGATGTCCATCGGCGGTAATTTCATTCGAACACAATAACGAATTATGTTTGTTCGGTTTTGATTATCAACTGATAAGCGCACACTACACGTATATTATAGAGTCTGTAAGGGAAACTCTAACTACACTTCGTTCCCAAAACTGTATCTCGGTTCGTATTGCTATAATGGCACTCTCCTTCTGCACTTGTTCTGCTGTCGAAAAAATAATGAACTTGATGTTTCACTCGTTTTTTGACCGCTAGACAGCGTCCATACTCCGTACGGAGAGTAATTGCAGTTGTTTTCGCTCACCTTTTCTATCATCATTATTATGCGAATTTATATTAGTACTATCACTAATGCTGGATTAGTTGATCAGCCACTCTGGCCAGTTGATAGTCGTAGAGGCGGTGGTTCACTACTAGGATCAAATGTGCTCATCTACAGCTGATGAATTTTATGCTGTGGTTTGCTCAAACAAGCCGAGATATCAGTTGTAGATTACATCGAACAACACAATACAAAAATATTGAAATAAATTTACGAATAGAATGCTATTAAGCAACTGACCACAGTGTAGTTAGTTGGGCAGTAGTGTTTCGTTCGTATTTTTAAATTTTCCAAAAATTACGAAACATAAAAATATTTAGGCACGTAGGAAGAGATTGTTGGAATTATAAAAAAATAAAAATTTGCAAGCTACAATACTTTGCTCATATATTACGTTACCCAACGCAATACAAGTTTTCGATACTAATGTTGCGAGAAAAACTAAACGGGAAAAGATCACCAGGAGAAAAAAATAAAATCATGGATGCAAGATCTGACAGAATAGTTTAACATCAGTTCCACTGATTTATTACGTAGGGTTTGCTGATAGATATTTCACTTCCCACATATTAGCCAACGTTCGGTACAGACAATGATGATGATAGTTGGACACGTATTATTCTGAGTTTTGATTTCTGGGGCAGCGAGTTATGGTATTATTGTTTCGCTGTTGTTTTTTTTTATTTTATTTTTTTGAGGGGAGATCGTAAACAACAGAGTTTTCTTAGGGTAAGGTATTTTGTTATCTTTATTTTCAACCTGCGGCAGTAGATTTGAACCCGGTCCTGAATTCGGCTACTGCACATTGAAAATATAAAAAAAAACCTCTTGCGTTGAACTAACAATAACAGTTCACGACTCTCCTCCTTTATAAAAAAAAACAAACAAAAAAAACAATAACATGTTTACTGCCCCAAAAATCGAAATTGAGAATGTTATAATACTTGTAATACGTTTTCGAGCATGACAACTTCAAAAAATGTAAAATTTAAATAAATGCTTAAATGTGTATATACATATACATATACATATATACATATACATGTATAAATATACATATACATGTATACATATACATATACATATACATATATATATAAATACATACATACATACACATATATATATATATGTATATTCTTTTATTTATAGTACATGTAGCATTCTATTGATCAATTATAAAATTATGTAATATATGTTTGGCAACATGATTATAGAACATACACCCACATGCACACTTATATATAAATATATATAAAAACTCGGTCATTTTGGCCTCGCAAGGGGCTATGCCCCCTGACCCCTCTTGCTTACATTTCTATCTCTTTCTCTTCTATACTTTGTATAAAATATCAAAATTTTCAAAGTAATTTTTAGGCCGGCCCCCATTAGATTTTATAACGAAAAAATGTCCCAATTTTATATAATAAAAAAAAAAAAAATCAATCAATAATTTATACCATAAATTTTCTGAAACTGTCGAAACAACTTAACATACTACAACACATATAAATAATACTTCTTTTGCGTTTCCCCATGGTATTATTAAATTAGCAATATAGTCTTTATATGCTTCTCCCTATAGCGGGACTTTTTATCTGTCAACCTGCACAATAATAAGATGTGTGATTCATTACGTTTCTAAAAATGAAAACCGCCACCGAACGCAAAAGTGAATTGCGAAAACCAAAACGAGACGACGAACGATGCAGTAGCGAAAAATTTGCCACATTTGTACGTGGTATGTCTTTTGGTTCGAAAACGACAGATGTAGAAAAGTTTGAAGCGTTTGATAGCATTTTAAGTCAACCGCCTCTGTGTTATACTAATAAAAAATAATAAGAAAAAAAATTATCCAAGGGACCACATTTTTTCACGTTTTTGACGAATTCTTTCTGATGGACAAAGAATCAGCAATATTGGTTTATGTATATATGAGTTATGTGCAAAGAAACATAAAAAAAAAAACATACGCGACGAACATATAAACCTTCTTTTTGTAAGTCGGTAAAAATTAAAAAATAACAAACTTTACATAAAATTGGGACATTTTTTTAATGGGAGCCGACCTAATAATTCCGTTGTAATTAATATATGTATATATATGTATATGTGTATATATATATATATATATATATATATATATCTTTATATATATATAATTATTCTGTGCGTGTGTTTGTGACTGAACTCCTCCTAAACGGCTGGACCGATTTTGATGAAACTTTTTGTGTGTGTTCAAGTGGATTCAAGAATGGTTTAGATTCACAATTCGGTTGAGGGTTTTAAATAGTTGAGATGAGACCAGGGGCACAGAAATGTATACGGAACGAATAAAAATAAATTAACAAAAAATTAATTTTTATAAAATTATAAATAAAATGATTACCACGGTAAAAATAAACTAAACCTAAAAATTTAAATAAAACGATTACTATGGTTATTTTATTAATTTCTGGAGTAAGTAAATCACCGCTTCTGTTACTTCACTTTTTGCGTTATTGAAAAATATATCTGTTACGAAAATAGCTTGAGTTTTATCTTTTTTACCCTTTAATTAAAACATGTTTTTTAGTTTCTATTCAACATAGCTTCCATATTCAACTTAGCTCATATAGTATACACATGCTCACACGCAATCGAAAGGTCGAATTGTGGTAACTGTACACGTTATGAGGTCAGGTATTTTAATAGCTTTCTTTATAAAAATTTTCATAAAAACGTTCCATATTGTTATAACTTATCCAAAAAAGTTTGAAATTTTTGGATTTAAGACGAATTTATGAAGAAATTTTTTTTTTTTTTTTGCCGTTTTTGGTTCAAAAGGAGGGTTTAAATAATTTTTTATCCGTAATTTTTGAATTTCATAAAAGGGCTCCTGTGTTTTGTTTTATATTTTGAATTTAGCTTTTAAAGGGTTATCGGGTGATGAGTTATGAATTTTTAAGGGTGATTTTTGACGTCGTTCTGAATTACATATTACATATATATAAAACAAAGTCGGATTAGTTATACCATTTATAACTCAAGGATGGCTGGACAGATATTTATGATCTTTGATTTGTTGAATTTGTCTCCGCTCCGAATAGCAGAGTACGAAGTAAAAAAAATATTTATGAAGAAAATTCATTTTTATTTTTTGCTGTTTTTGGTCCAAAAGGGGGGTTTAAATCATTTTTTAACCGTAATTTTTGAATTTCCATAAAGGGCTCCTGTGTTTTGTTTTATGTTTTGAATTTTGCTTTTAAAGAGTTGTCTAGTGACGATTTACAATTTTTTTAAGGGTATTTTTGAGGTCGTTCTAAATTCCATATTATATATTCTAGACGGTTTTTTGCCGCCCATGATAATCGCTCAGTTTAAAGTTGTAAATTGTCACAGATAGAAGTTTAATTGTAATTTATAATCCAATTGCGACAAGTCAAACCGTTTCCGAACTAGTGTAGAAATAAATATTTTTGTCGTTTCTGAACTATTTTATTGGGATTTTGTATTTTATAGTGTGTACGGAATTTTAAAAACCGGTATAAATTTACATTAAGAAATTAGAGATCATTAGAAACACGTTTTTTCGTGTATAGTCCATCATCAGCTAACTGCATAGAGTGCACACTTTATTAAAAAGTATATAAATTGAGTATTTACTTTAAATTTTTAATATAAATTTATACTGATTTTTGTTACTAAGGTGAACAATACCTTGCTGCCACGTGAATTATATTCATTTCAATGTAATTAAAATATTTGTCTTTTTGGTTTTTGCATATTTATTGAACTTAATTCATTTTGAGTATTAATAAAAACTAAATTTAATTCAGCTTATAACACAAAATTTATTATTTCTGTGGCGGTACGAAGTTCGCCGGGTCAGCTAGTATATATATATATATATATGTATATATTTGTGTGGTTATATAAGAGCATTAAAAAATAAATAAAAAAAACTACATTAGAAAGAAATGAATTAATTTAAATTGTGTTTCCATTTATCCTTCCAAACATATCTAAAAACTGATGGGAAAGGAATGGGTCATATCATAATAGTGTTCTGATAAAGGAACATGGGAAGTATGTTGAGATATTTTACTGTTTTGGTCGAGTATACTATAGATTTTCAGTTGAATACTATGTTGAAGTATAAACGCTTTTCTTCTTTTGGAAAAGTTTAAGATGTATTCCTTTAACTGTTTTTTTAATTACAAAATTTATTACGTAATACTGAAGTTTTTTCAACCTCTTTATAGAATCGAAAAAACAAAGTTCTTACTGGGATTTTTCTACTCGCAACGAATGACGAAAATATCGCGTCGGTTGCTGCGGTTTTTTTTCGATTGTTGTCGATTGTACACTGTATAACTGTCTTTCTTCGCCAGCACGGATACTGTATATTGTTCGTGATGCTGCATAATGAAACTTTCATGCGCCAATAATTTCTTACCTCGGAAATGTTGAATAGGTCAGTCATATTCAATAACATTATGGAAAAATGAAAAGTACGATTATGTTCAAGGGTCATTGGATAATTCTGTACGAAACTTTGCAGTCTTCTAAGCGTGATATTTTTACCTTAGCGGATGGTTAAATTAGCGAAAGTTTCATAACTTGCAAGAAATGAATAGAAGGGAATTAATTAAACTTTATTTTGGGGAGGCAAGCGAATGAGAATAAAATAAACACGGTGGCACATCTGCTGCATTGATTCAAACGGTATAGACAAACCGTTTAATCGTTTGTAGAGTGCTCACTTGGACACAAATGATGCTGAAAGTTACCTAGATAAACTGTTGCTGAAAATTAATGGAAAAGTTGAAAAAATCTGCAGTACGATAATTAAAAAAGAAGCGGTGAAAAATTCAAGATATTGTTCAAACGCTAGTCGTCTCAAATCATCGAGCATTCATATTTTACATGAATATGTGTATGAAGAAGTTTTATCTGTAGCAATTGTTAACGAGCGATCGAATTTCAAAATACCACTCGGAATAGAATAGCTGCCGATAAAATCTGGATTCGTTGCTATTTACTTGAAAGAACAGTAACAGTCCAAACAACTGGTTATAGTTGGAAAATGCTGCCGGAAGGAAACAGAAAGGAGAAAAAAACAAATATGATGGCGACTATTTTTTTAGCGAGTACCCCCCCCCCCCACTATGATGCTAAATAGGAAAAGGTAGAACGATAACTGGAGAGTACTATGCCGCATTATTGTCAGTACGTTTAAATTTAGAAATATGAACGAGGAACTACTGCATTCGTTGAAGAAACCTCTTCAATCATGAAAACCCGTCAGCTCATTCATCCTGCCACGTGGCAGCAAAATTGACCGAATTATCGCACGAAATTCTTCCTCATCTACCTCATATTCGCCGGAAGCACCGTCCGTGATTATTTTCTCTTTTTCCCTTCTTCCAAACTGTTAAAAAATAGTTTGTTGGTTTTTTTGTTTTTTTTCCCGAAAAAGATGAAAATACTATTTTGAAGACTAAGGATAATTTATACTTTTCTGACAGAATAAATAAAATCGAGAATCTTCAGAATAAGTACTAAACATATAATAGTTGTCGCACCGTGTTGAAAAATGAAATACTTATTTAAAAAAAAAAAAATTATTAAAGCTTTTTATTTTTGCTAAAATTTAATGAAAATTCTTCTTATAACCCGCTCTCACTTTTGTTTTTTTCTTTTTTCTTCTTTCGAGTTAAACGATAGAAGTCACGGAAAAATGAAATTGCGATTATGCTATTCAAGAACAAAAATAAATAAAAATAACTTAAAGATAATTTAATCATTTCAGTGACGGACTTTAAACAACTGTTACATGTGAAACTTAAATATATTACGGAGATGCGCTTCAACGGCAGTTATGGAGATAACAGAACGAATAAATTACTACCAGCGACGATGAGAAGTGAATATGGAAATGAAACCAGGTAATACAGAGCCGCAGTTCTGTACTGAAAATGGGGTTTATTTACTTTAAATATTATTTCCAGCCGTCAGCGATACTTACGTGGCGGAGTTGCTATCGCGAAATCAGAGTACATAATTGGCACGATTCAAGAAATTCTCTTGATAAACACACATGCGGAAATCTAATATGCTGGGCCAAGTACGGCTTGGTTAATGAAACTATGATCCCATGAAACAAATAGTACTGAACTAAATGTAATTTGAAAAATAATTTTCACAATCGACGAAATACCGTTGTTTGTGAGAAAAGTGAAATTCAAGTAGATACCAGAGGTGCAGTGCATTATATTAAACCGAAGGCGTAGAGGACGGAAGAAAAAGAGATTTAAAAATAATTATACGGCTCCGGTGAGTCCCTTCATACAAAATATCCTTTCTAAGGGCCTGGTAATATCGTGAAACAACATATTATTTTAAATTATAATTCATGATAGTGATTACAATCGTACTAGTAATAAATACAGACTACTAAAAAAAAAAAAATTCTATCGTTCTAGCTTTATCTAAAATTGTTTTTATGTCAAACAAATACTGCTATGGAAAGCTGGCGTGAGTCTAGTTAAAATCCACCCATTTATTTATTTATTTATTGGTATATTTATGGTCGTTTTATTACAACTAGGTTTTTAGCTACCACTATATACATATATATCTATATATATATATATATAAGTTTTACAGAATTCAGAATTAGTTAATTAGACTTTAATTAGACAAGGGAAAACATTTAGTTAAATGAAGCTAATTGCGTTTATGGATTTAATGTATTTTAAAGTCTCGATACAATTTTCTGTGCTTCCAAGTGTGCGTTGATAGATTCCGGCATGTTGAACTGTTCTCTAGTTGTCCTGAGGGGGCGAAATTCTATTAAAATATGACGTAAATCAAGGTTTGGATCACAGTATGAGCATTTTTGTGGCTTCTTTTTAGTTATATGATGGATGTGCGACGCTCTGATGTGACCAGTTCTAAGTCCAGTAATTATACATTGGTCTGATCGATTAGTTGGAATCATTGGTCTCGGTGAGTTTATATCTTGTCGTACCGAATAGAGCTTAGAGCTAATGGCATGCCACCTCTTGTTCCGGTGATTTTTTACAGTTTCGTGGATACTTTTTTTTTTTTGCTTTATGGAGTTGGATTGGTATTACTTCTTGGGGTTTAGGCATGGCTGTAGCCTTTTAGATAAGGTATCGGCTCTTTCATTGCCTGGGATCCCTTGGTGTGCTGGTATCCATAGTAGCATAATGCTTGTTCCTCGAGTTTGAAGATCATTGATTAAGACTTGTACTGAGTGGACTAATGGATTTTTAGTACTATAGTTTTTTAGTGCTGTTAGACTAGTCAGTAAATCAGAGCATATTACGTATGTGGTGTCAGCGAGACCACATTTCATACGTTCTAAAGCTTGACATATAGCATATAACTGACAAGTACAGATTAAGAATTGACTAGGGAGCCTGGTCGATATGCAGTCCCTGATCTCTGTGGCAAGTGCGCATGCTGCTTTGCCTTCTTTGATTGATCCGTGTCTGTGTATAGGAATGTGTGGTCCTCATATTTGCTTTTGCTTTCCAGGAATAATTGTTGGTATGCGTGGTAACCGAGATCTATAGTTATGTGTTAGTTCCATATTCACAGGGATTTTTTGAGTTAACCAAGGTGGTAACGGATATTGAGCCCTTTGATAAGTTAATATCAGCTCGGTTTTTAATGTGTCTAGGTGTTCATGAAGTCTGATTTTTAGTAGTTTTGGTAGTCTGGGATGGCTTTGGTGCACATTTACAATGTTATCATCTAAATATAGTCGATTTCCGTACAAAGAAATTCTTGCATCACGCGTATGGAAACTATTTTGCCTCAAAGTTATACAGTTAAAGTTTCATAGTTTCGGAGAATAAAAATTTCGGCTTAAGAATTCCATAATCAAGAAATTTGCAATTGTTTTTATTAGCATAGTTATTGCAGGACGATCGCAACGGCAGACTGTATCTCTGTTTTCTACTGATTAATGGAAAGGTTCCGACCGTCTTTATTACGGAAGAAAGCTTATTGGATCAGAGCTGAAAAAGAAATAATTACCCAAGTTCTCTATACGAAAACGGCGTGTCAAAAAAAAAAAAAATAATAAAAAAAAAAACGATAAAAAGAAATTAGAGGATTGTCGGGGCAGGCTATGTCTACTGCCATCTATGCTCTCAGACACAACTTTTACGCATACCATTTTATATCAAGATGTTGAAATTGAAACTGCTGAAAGGGTCGAATAATATAAAATACGCCAAGAAGAATGGTAGTCAGATTTTTCATGGAACGCGATGATCACGGGCATTCGTAATAAAAATTGGAATTCACTAAAAATTACATTGATTGATACTCTTGAATAGTCTTCATTGATTGAACGCTAATACTTTTCATTGCGGGAAACGGGCACGTTCAATTATAGTTTCACTTAAAATGTCCGATAAATTTCCCACTGAGCAAAATACAGTTCAAGCGCGTGGAAAATATTAACTCGGAGGAAATAGACTACGACGTAATGTGTCGGTAGAAGAAGGTTAATAAAGAGCGTCGAAGGGTATGCATGCAGGTATTATTCACGGCGTACTGCTATAATGTTTAATGAGATATCCCGGGGTATGAAGAGATAGATTATTGTAATAGAAAATAATACCGACCATTTAGTCTGGTCCCTAGGCTTCCGACCGAGTGTGTTTACAGTGGGCAATACACATGCGAAGACTATCTGCTAGAATAAGTAAATATTAGAATGCCAAAAATAGTTTTAACAATAAAAATTTCCACCGGAGCAGCTACAAACGTCCTCGGTCGTAACATTGTTTACGGGCAATAAAAATAACATTAAAATAAAATGTGTAACAATGATTGCCCTAATGTTGCAATGTGTAAATTTTCCTTTGGCCAAATCTAACCGCGTGACTGCAGTCGTCTACGTGGGCGTTAAATTTTTTCCAGTTTTAATGAATGTTTTTTAATGTTCGTATTTCCTTCGTTTAATTTACGAGCACTCAGAAAGGAAAGGGTTCACTGAAAATAGTTTTCGGTAAAAATACCTCGTTTTCACCGGTAACAAAGATCGGTTAAATGCGTGTCCGCAGATGTAACGGCGGTTCTGCTTTTCATGATCACATGAAATCGGTGTAGTTGGGTTCTTACTTTTGAATTCCTTGGGAAAAAACGCACAGGATAAAAGCGCACAAGGCAAAAGCGTACACGGATAAAAGCCTCTGCGGACAAAAACCCATAAAACAAAAATCTTAATACGGGGTAGAGGGTCACATCGATATAATAATGAACGAATCGATATAAAAGAAGCTAAAGCGACATTTTATATATAAGCTAACTTTACTATAGTTTTTATTTACTTATGATAGACTTTAATGCAAAGAAGATCCATATAATTACAGTAAGTTGCAGCGTGACCATAGTGTTGGGTGTAAATTCTACTCATTTCCTTTTGACAGGATGGTAGGCGCTATTTTCGTAGTCGTCGCCATAATTATTATTAATTTTTCATAATTAAGAACTATAAACTTTGCTTTATAGTGGCGGAGAAAGTCATTGAACTTTCGGATAACTGTTTACGGCACGCTAAGCGCTTAGTTTAATATATGGCTCTAACTGCTTTTTAAACATCCCGTGTTTCTTCTTCCTTAATTATTTGTAGGCTGATTCCTTTGTTCGTTTGTACGCTCTGTAATTGCAGATGTGGCCACGCTATGGGACAGCTAACTCTTTTTACACTTATCTTCGACAATGCCATTCCTTTTCTTTTCAGGATGCATGTGTTTGGCATTTTTCGACGTTGATTGTTATTGTTTTTCCATCCTTGGTATATAGCGTTCTTTGTCAGATTCCATTCCTTGTTACTCTCCTGATTGCTGCTATGTACACACGTGTTGATGGGTAATCGTCTATTATTGGCAAGCCCATGGAAAAACCCAAACAAGAAATAAAAAAAAAATACAGTAAATTCATGTTTGGATCAGAATTCAATATGATCTTTATTGTTTTTTTTTTTGCATTTGACATTGAATCTTTATTAATTCGTATTAAAGTGATTAATTAACGGGACAACTGATTTCTTATTCTTTCTTTCATTAGCGAATTCAGTATTAACAATCATCGCGTTTTATATGAATATTACACTACCGAAAAATCTACTAATACGTTTTTATAATTCTGAGACCGGTTGATCATTCGGAAATTTTAATTTTCGGCATTTTTTCAATTTATTTTCTTCAGTCGCTCGGTATGCTTTCGTTGAATACTTTTTCCGTTCTATAAAAACCAGAATGAACAGAGTTACAAACTCTTTTTTTACTTTTAATGAAAAAGCTAAAAGGAAACCGACGAAACAATTAATATTTGTTTTAATATTTGTCTTAAAAAAACGTCGACAGTCTAGAAATACTATATGGGAATAGTGTGGATTCACCTTCGATACATTTATACCGGAAAAAAATCTTTACAGGAGAAAATTATAGCTGATAGTACACCTACATGTTCGTATGTGGAAACTCCGAGTTACGTAATATCTCCAAAATTCGGAATTATTTTTTCTCCGGCCATGTGACATATTTATGAAAAGCAGCTGATTATTTGGAGGTTATGAAATCAGCGGAACTTGCAAAATGCTCAAAAAAGTTTAAAAATTGTTTGTCACTCCGTCTATAATAGTTGAAAATTTTAAATCAGCTTATAATTCTCCTCCTACTCATTCCTCTAACAGTATTTTTCCATCAATTCGTTGCCTTATCTTTAACTTACTATCATCTTGTTCTGTACTTATGGACCGTTTACGGATTCCTGAGACATTGAGGGCAATGCCACGGCAGATTTTCTAGCTCGGTCGGCGCTCTCAACGGCCCTTTTTTCTAGAGTCACTTTCCAGCTTTCGACTTTGTTCTTCTTTCCTCAATCAATCATTCCAGACTGCTAGATACCCTTCCTTATTCTCTAATCGCGCTACTATCTGCTGATGCAGCCGGCACATAGTCCTCAGCCTTGGCTTCTTTTCATTCCGTTCAATCGTCGTTCTACTATTGTCTCTTTATCAGATTAAGAATTAATCATTCTTTTCTGCCCGCTTCTCGTTTTCTTCTTTCCCTATCTCCTTCTCCTTACTTTTCCCTTCACAACACTGATCCTCCTTTTGAATACGACGCAAACCATGTTTTCTTCGAATGTTCTCGGTTCTTGCTAGCGAACGTTCTCTTTTGTATTCGAAAATCTAGGGGTCTTGGCCTTCCGGCTCTTTATGGTGCTTCCATTATTCTTTCCTTCCGATCACCATTAATAATTCCCTTACTTGAATCCTTTATTATTTCCATCTCTTATCGCCTCAGAATCTAATTTTCTAACATAATACACTCAAGTGGTTGGGTCAAAGCCAAGGGCGAACCTAAAGAAAAAAAAAAAAGTAATTTATCTAGTTTATCGTTGTCAAATTTTCAAATTAGGGACGTTGTAAACCCTAAAATTTGAAGAAAAAAAAATGGTAAATCGTTGGATAGCTTCCTCTATTTGTAGGTAGCACAAATAACAGGCGATCGGCTATTGGGTTATCAGTTGCCCGTTATCATTTCGGTACACCAGTTGGCTTATTACGCCATCCGACCTTTTCATATATACCCCGCTAAAAAGTTACAAGTGTGCGTTCGATTTACCAAAAAGTCAAAGTTTATACAATTGAGCTTTTGTCTTGAACGCTATCACCCGATTTTAACTGTTGCGGCTGGATAGTGATGGTTTTCGACTGCAGCGATCTGTGAACTCACTTCATTACTGACACTTTTTTACGAATAAAAGTAGTTTATATTTTTAAACCGGCGCTATGAATTATTTTACAATATTTTATAACTGTTCATCGCGTAGCATTGCTATCATTTAACGTTGAAATAATATAGTTTGTACTTGTTTCCGTGTTCCAATGTATTTATTAAGTAAACTGATGAATTTTTTAATATACTTTATTTTATTGCCAGTTAGGAATACGTGTAATAATAATTTTTTATTTAGCGTTAAAAAAGGAATATGGTTTTTTCAATTTTTTTTCAATTTTTTTTTTTTAATACTTGTATGTACCAAGAAAATCTTGCTTCCGTGACACTGTCAAGCTCATTTATATTAGTTTGAGATTTTTTCTGAGTATTAACTGCAGTACAGACGGCTCCTATTTGATTATTTTGTAATTAATGATAAGTACAAGATTACGTGTAATTTGTTCTCAACCAGAGTTCGGCATAATCGATTACGTTTAATGGATAATTACTTGCAACTGCGATCAATTTAATAATCGAGCGTACGTAAAAGTAATCGTAATTGATTATAATGCCTAACTTCATGCGGTAAGAATCGGGAAATCTTCAAAGAGATCGTAAATTATTCCGCATCAAGATTAATCGTTACGGACAGTATTTTAATACGCGGTAAACTTAAAATTTACATATTCGGGACGATCAGAGTTTTAATTATTCGGTAAGTATGCGCATTAATCGGCAAACTTATTTTTTTCGTTTATTTATACATATATTTATACGTTATTATTTTTTTTTGCAATCATATTTTTGTGTATAACGCACGCCCTAGTGGCAGATTAAAATTCTATTATCATACGGATATTTGAATATTAAAGTTGCTCTGTGTACTGATTAATCTTCATGAAGAATGATATTCATTCCGCAAATCCGATTACTACTTCGCCTATCTATCCATTACAACAATTATTAATTACGATTGCTCTAACGGTATTTGCCGAATAATAGAGTCGCACTTATCATTTCGGTAAAAGATAAATGATTACAGCCCACTCTGCTTGAGAATAGATTACATGTAATTTCGGAAGAATCGTAATTAATTGCGAAATTTCCGACTCCGGCTTCTATCACTGGTTTTATCGCTTAATTAGATTAAGTACGTAAATTAGAGATTATTTTTGAGCTGCTTTTAGGATTTATCATTTTACTAGTCAAAGGACACATTTTGCGAATGTACACTAATATTCGTATATCTACGGTAAACATTATCTAGTTTTGTTAAATTCAAAATATCGTAACGCGGAGAGAGCGAGAGAGAGAGAAAATCGTTAGTAAATTTTTGCAGAGTAAAAATTTGAGGCATTTTTAGAATGTAGGTAAATCCGCGTTGGTCAAGTCCCTGCGGTGAATTATATATTTAGATAGATACATCGCTGCTGACCACGAAATTTTGTCCGCGCTAACAACCAGAAACTGGCGGACAAATACAAAAAGTTCCCAACTTTACCGGTTTAACTGCGTGTTTACGGAAGGTAAACCGCGATTAAAACCGCACGTTTGACCAACATTTCGGACCGCCACGAGTAAAATTAAAAAATTTTGGCTTAATTCAGAATTTTATATTCAGTTTTAATGTTTATTTCGGTTTATTTCTTACTATTTTAGGTTTCATTCATTATTATCGTTATTACTATTATGTAAAAGGATAATTGTTATCCTTATCCTTATTATTATTATTATTATTATTATTGTTATTGTTATCCTTATTATTATTATTTCATTATGCACAACATCTATTAATTTCTTTCTGCAGTACTTGCTATTAGCAAAATAAATATAATTTCGTAATAATATGAGGTGTAAAACTGTAAAATGTATTTCAGCCATTTCAATTAACACTATTCTCATTATTACCTGACCTGATAAATCATAAATATACTTTATCGCGAGTTTTAACACCGTGAATAAGTGTACTACTATTATTTATCATCGCGACTATCATATTATTCTATAATATACAAGATTTTGTTATAACTTTCTCATCAACAACACGATTAATTAATTGCATTTTTTCCAACAGTACCGGTAAAAATGGTAATAAATGTTACCACAATGTCTACTGTAAATTTAGTATTTTCATTGCTTCATTATTATTACTTTATAGCAATCTTATAATTTAATTTGCTGTAATCGTTTTAATTTTTTCTCTTAGTTTTACACATAGGATTATCATCATCTATGTATATTCAAAGTTTCTTTATTGTTGTCACCATTACCATTGAAGGAGTCGTTTTGCAGATCGACACGGGTATGACGCGCTACCTGTATAATAATGTGCATATAAGAATGTGTATTCTAATGTTCTTGCACTAATATTTGTAACGTTTATATACACGTACGTTTATGCGTGTATGTGTGTATGCGTGTATGCGTGCATGCGTGTCGATATACAAATGGTAAAGGATAAATATAAATATACACGTGTGATTTTAAATCTGTTTTATAAATCGGGGTAACCTTTAAAAAAGAACTTTGTAACTCCCTACATTAAAAGCATTTTGCGCTTTAAAAAGATTAACCAAGGGTAACCTTAATGTAAAGAAAGTAAAGTAAGTCTCATATATCCTTGATAAGGTATCATGGATTGTGTAATTAAGTTTTTCATAATTTACTTAAAGACCTAATAGATCTGATGAGAATACTGCGGCCAGTTCCTTTCTTTCGGTCGCCTTTACACTTACCCAGATTTTTCTGGTATAACCAATATTCAATTTCAGGTTAGGTATAAACGTGAGAGCAACTTGGACGCGAAACAAGACAAGTCCCGAAATCCCATGATACCTCTCATTGGTAGCCCTTAATGTACATTTCTTTTTTTCTTTTTTTTTTTTTTTTATGAATATTGCATCTATAATACGTTCTGTTATTTCTGAAATAATCTATAAGATTTAATTTAATTATTATTAAAAATTATCACTATTACTATCGAAAGTCATTTTTGTAAAGCCGTTTATGTTGCGGTTTTATTTTATAATCGACCGAGAAAGTAACGCACTGATGAAACGTACAGAGGCGTGGATTAAAATCGGCGTAAACAGAACGTACCAATTCGACCAGTTTACTTCGTCAATGAAAATTATTCTTGCGGTTTTAGGCGTGCGAGGACGGATCTACGCTCGATTATTTATTACGCCCGTCGAGATTTCAACTTCCTCATGAACAGGTAGAAGTTGATGCAACAGAATAATCGAAAACGCAACTAAAAGTATTAAAATATCAAAAGAAATCAATATATATCTGAATTTAAAGAATTTTTTTTTTCTTATTTCAAGCGGCGAGGAGTATTTCTTCCGCATTTATATCGAAAACTATCAAGTCCCTTTCAATCAGAATGCTAATTAACGATGAAAATACAGAAGAAAGAAAAGAGTTCGTTAAAAAATTATTTACACGCGGTTTAGGAAAATTAGCAAAAGAAAGAAATAACGAAAAAAGAAAAACGGAAAAAGATTAGTACCGAGAAAGCGAATAACGCAAACATTTAGATGTCAAAAATAGGGGGGAAAAGAGGTCTACATAGAAGAGTGAATTTCAATTGAGTATGTAATTCTTAAAAAAGAAAGAGAAAAAATTATTTACTCAAAACATAATGGAAATTTTTTTTCTAAAGCGTTTATAACGGCTATTGTCTCTGGCACAGGAATGACATTGCCACAAATAGCAAACTACAGGCCACTCAAAAACTTGTAGAACCGCAAACAGTACGAACCTGAAATTTGTTGGCAGATTCCGCTTCGCTGTTACATACTTACCAAGAGTGCCTAACGAATGTTTAAATATTAGAACACGCAGCATAACACTATTCAATAGGAAAACCCGTAGATTTAAACGTCTCTTGATCTAATTTTTGGCTTAGTATGTAAGCGCCATTATCATATTCCTTGGTTCAATATTTCATTCGTATTTTCTAATTATCGAAAATTGCATTTAGCCGCGTGTTATTTAAAACAAAGTTCACGATTGGAAAAAACCTATACTAGAACGAGCCTATGGGATAAGATGGAGGCCACTTTTTAAAAAATTATTAAACTGCGAATTCGTGAAACTATAAAATACGCACAGCCGTGAGGGGGAATGCTTAGACATGTCGTACCGCTCCAGAATCGTTAAAGGTGGATTTTTATCAACCGGCCATCTAGATTCTAGAAAAAAGTCATTACTAAATGCGAATGAAATATCGCACCAAGGAATATGATAATGACACTTACTCATTGAGCCAAACATAAGAACATAACGTTTAAATCAACGGGTTTTCTTATTGAATTTACCTGTTCTAATATTTAAACAGCTGAATATTATTATCAAAATTAAAGGCTAAAAATATAGTTTCTTCGTCAAAGCGATTAACTATTTAAATTTATTATAAAGAAGATTTAATCTTCCGTTAAGACTGGTTTTCAAAGGAGTCTTCTATAGAATCCGGCGGCCTAGTCAAATTACACTATAATCGAAGCGTGCTATGGAAAGCGTTTCCACCTTTTCTATCACACATTATGCGCAATATGTATTCGATTATTGAAGAACTTGCAATATAATTAAATTTTATGTTTCTTCGTAGTTCCGTTTTTTTTTTCCCTCAAAAACTTTTTCATGCTAGACACGATATTGTCCAAAAGTGTTTTCTTAGGAAACATCTAACAGTTTCTATGAGGACTTACGTCTGAAATTTCAAATTTGTACGCATTATCGTTCCAGAGATTGCGGGCTTCTACTCGCGGTTTTTTTTTCTTTGAACTTTGGTTTTTAGCGAATTTTAACGTTAGACACTTGTGAGAATTTTGGTTCTTCGTGAATATCTAACAATGAAGCGGAACTTTGCAACAAATTTCAAGTTCATACTCCATGTAGTAGTTCTACAAGTTTTAGAATGATCTTTGTGCCTTTCTTCAACGGCAATGCCATTCCTGCGCCGGAGGAAATAGCCGTTGTAAACATTAAAAAAAAAAAAGAAAATCTGTTATGTTTTGAAATAAATTGCTATGCAAACGGCAAATATGGCATCAGAGATGGAGAACAGTTAACAAAATCACCATTAGCTCAAATCCATCTTCAAAATACATCCCGTTAGCGACGAGTCAGTGTCAAATCTCTGGCCATATACTTCTTAGCCATCGATATTTTCTCAACAACAGTTCAGTTTCTTTACGTTTTGTAACCACTCACCTTCACACTCGTACATTTCTAGAATATTTCCTATCGCCGACCATTTAACCGATTTTTCTTCTTACTACCTCTCGTGCTCTTATCTAATCTTTCATCGGCTAGTCTATTATAAACGGATTATTATTATCAACGTGTCTTTTTACATATTTGGTTATTTTATTTTTTTTTTTTTAACAAAACCGTTCTGCCCCTTTAACACGTAGGACAGGCAACAACGGAGCCAGAAATTGATCAAGGGGGTCTAAAAATTTTATACCAATTTTGTATTTTTTCATATAAAACCAAATAAACTTATAATAGTATTTGATTTTCTGTCATCCGTCTGTGTTTTCCCTATTTCTATTAAAATCTTACATCTAACCTTTCTTTTTCCATTTTCAGCATTATCCGTATAGTTCCTTGTTCACTGCCTTTGCTTAGCGCCCAAATTAAAAAAATACACATATATACACGTGTTTTTTAAAGAATTTCGACTCCTTAGACGGGCCACCAAAAAAGGTATTTATACATAATAAAGAATAAAGAATAAATTACTTAGAAGAAAAAGCAATGAAATTTTTGTTGTATGATTTCCCCTTGCGCACTAAGAATCCGTGTGAGAATCACCGAAAACAATCTATTATGCTTTAACGGAATTAAGATTTATTACATTGGCGTATCACTAGCTAACCTCGCGCTTTAAGCGCAGTGCACTTGAAATTAGATCGCAAAAAGGTGAATAAAGTGGCATCCGGGATTTTAAGGGAGATGACGTATTAAATATTGAGATACTGGATAATAAAGTGTAGGTATGTTTTGAAAATATCCAAACTCACGAAATTCGGAGTCAAACCTAGGAATATTCTACACACACAGTAGACTTCTAAAGGCAGTTCAGAGAATCAGAGAGTGGTGCGATAATGCTCATGGTTGATACCTCCAAAAGAAAAGAAAAAAACCTATATTTTTCTTTTAGTTGTAGATTTTGAAGGAAATTTTTGTACTAGGAAAACTGTTTTGATTATAAAATGGGTGACTAATCATTTTATTATGTCGTGATCTGCAAATTGTTTTTTTTTTTTTTTTTGGATGATTGAAATGCCCCGGGAAATTAGCGTGTTTTCTTTATTTTCCTCTTCAATTTTTCATGCCATTATTTTATTGGCGTAACTTTCTGATTAGGTTGTTGTGGAGGGGAATAATTTAATTTAGCAATTAGAAATAGCTAGAGCCTCGGCTAAATTAGAAGAAAACTTTTAAAATAAATCATAAAGTAAAGAAGAATAGAGTACGTATGAAAAAAAAAAAAAAAATATATAACTCGACAAAAAAGATGAGCAGGTAATCGAAAGAAAAGTTGAAGGCGGTTGCGGAAGTGAGAAAAACCAAAGTAACGAAATAAAAAAAAAAAAAAATACTTTCAAGAAATATATGAACGTCGACGAGAGTGAATGTGCATATATATCGATAGAATTTAAGCAAATTTTAAAAAATAACGTGAAACTCGTATCCAATACTGTGTATCATCGGCCAGTCGTACGGATAAATAGAATTTAGACGTTATTAAGGATATTCGACACTGTTTTTGGAATCCGAGGAGTAGCTGAACTTTTTGTTGTCTTCAAAAATTCGGAAACTAGAGAGCTATAATTGGAATCGGAACAGGTTAAACGCGAGCCAATTTATAAGTGATGCATGGCCTAACATCAATATAGGTAAGAGTGAGATATTTTTACGTGGCAGCGCGCAGATGACATGATTCGAAGGAGCTACGCTAAAAAATACATCCACAACAGTAATGGAGATGGTTCATTCTGTTTTAAAGCAACCTTTTTTTTAATGTATAACTTCCTCAACATGGAAAACGAGAAACATAAAACTTCTCACCGCACAACACATGGAGCAAATGACGCTAGCCACGACACTACGACTTTCTGATATCATTCGATTACGGGAAGTCCGCGTTCCGAAAGTGATTGAGAAATGGTATCGGAGGGTATCAAAGTATTATTAGCGAGATAGTAGATATGTTGATAAAAGATTACAGCTTTTAAGTCGGTATATCATATACGTATATCGTTAGGCAATACGCACAGTTTGGAGATGTGTTGGAAAAACTTTAGACATTCGACGTTAAACAGATATAAAAAGTTCTTTATCAACATTAGCGAAGAAGATGTATCTGGAAAGGAAGGAAAACTGTCTCGATCTATCTTTTTCGTCGAAATCTGCCACTACTGCTGCCATATTTTTCGACCTTACTTCATTTTCCTCTCCAAGCCGAATGGGATACACTTTGAATAAATCGTAACCTATATTCTTTCAACGTAATTCTAAGAAAAAAGACTGTTTTCGCTGACTTAAATTTTTTGCGCAATTTCGAAATTGCTTCTATCGAAATTTCAAAAATACGCCTCCGTAATTTTAATAGTATTTCCTCGAGTTAATGAATGTGCGCGCAAAAAATACCTCCCGAGTTAAATACAAATTTTAAACTATTAAGTAAACATAATTACGAATATGGAAGAAATCGTTTATAATAATATACATTTATGTGTCGCACTTTTTTTCGCGTCATCATCGGTTAAAAGTGAAAACCTATTGAGCTACATTTAAACAAGCCAGTTGATTATATGCATATGTTGTGACCGGCTCCAAAGAAACCCGGCTTATGCCTAAAAAAACCATTTTCAAATTTCGACGGCTTCCATGTCTTCAAACCTTCCTTTATGACGTGCCGTTGGTAGAAATTGAAAATAATAATTACAAGCGACGATATAGCCATTTTTCTTCACCCGTGTGTCGTACGCAAAATAGTCGAAAAGTCGCTCTTTTTCAATAATTAACAGATTACACATTCAAGAGTTTTTTGAACCTCCTTTTCCCTCATAATGAATTGTTTTTTGATACACGGTGCTGCTGGAACGAAAAATATTTCATACCTTTAATAAGAATGAACCATACTACTGCCAATATTTATTACGAAAAATACACGAATTATGAAATGCGCGAAGAATATACATGAAAAAAAATTGACAAAAATTACATGAAAAATTATCTAATTCTTAATTAGACATTTTCAAGCTGTACAAGAATAAACACATCTACTGCTAATTACAAAGAATTCCAGCACGATTTTTAAAATACATCAGAAAATTAATGGAAAAGTAGCTGAAAAATTATTTGATCCTTATTTATAAGCTTTACAAAAATAAGACCTACTGCCAATAATAACCTGTACAAAAATGAGGACACAATTGATAAAAAATAGATCGAATAATTAATAGGAAATTACATGAATATTTACTTAAAATACATCAAAAAATAAAATGAATGGCAAATCGAAAAATTGCTTCATTCTTACTTATAGTAATCACTTCACGACCTCGACGTTCACCCCCTTTACTACCACTTTGACGTCTTCCTCCGTTACCACGTTCTGTCCCTCTATTTTCACGCGATTACTCGCGGTCTCAATTTTCAGATAACTTCAATACTAGCACTGTACAGAAGCAAAAAAACAACGTACCTAACAGCTGCTGGAAATGATGAAACAGTGTTCCCAAGCTCCAAACGCGTTTTTCTCGCATATTGCGTTTTAGGCATATTCTTCAGAGCCGGTCACATACGTACAGTGGAGAGGGATCAAACGAAAAAATAAAAAAAAAATTAAATTACCGGGATTATTAACGTAGATACGGAGGTCGCTCAGAAAGTAAGGGATTCTAAAGAGGTTGATGTAGTAGGGAACGAAAATTAAATCTGAAACTTACATTTTATTACTCGAACATTCTACATTTCTCGATATTATAAGAACCGTTTACGTGTAAACATTTGTCACGTATCTTATAATTAACTCTTTTCAATATTATAAATATAAAATTTCCCATCTGGTAGTTCTTTGAAGATTTCAACGACCCAATTTTTAAGCTATTCGTCATATTCGTGTTATTTGCCGGCTATTTTTTTTTTTTTTTAATTTTGGAAATAAAGCACAACCACTTGGAGAAAGGTCTAGGCTGGGTGGGGTACAATTAAACATCCGAACTTAACGATAAGTTCTTAGGTTACTTTCGCTGTGTGTTGTCGTGCGTCGTCATGTAACAGTTGAATTTCTTTCGAAATTTTTCCTGGCCGCCGATTTGTTATCGTTTTTCTTAAATTGGTGAGTGTTTGTCTGTAGCTCCCACCATAAATGGTCTGCCCACGCTCCAAAAATTCCACTGAAATGATTTCTTCGTCGTCCTAAAATACGGTTACCACTTCAATATCGGACGAATTTCATCGGGGGTTATTCATTTTAAACGCGTATTACAGACCAGCTAATAGTGATGTACTAACCAAACTAGTCTCGTTCTAAAAAACTAACAGCTGCAAAACCAAAAACCTTGATCGCTACAATGCCGCCGTTATTCGATGAATGGCTGCTACGAAAACCTTACTTTCTGAGTGACCCTTGTACATTTCTTACTTTTCAAAGAATTTCTCACATTTTTAACCCCGTCTTTTCAAAAATTAATTATCTCTATCGATAAATTCCGTTTATTCTACACGTTAGAAACTCCAAAATTTCTAAATTTGTCTCATCCATGTTTCTTAAACTCAAAGTACAAGCCTGATCACCGACAAAAACACTGTTCGCCCATGCTTCCTAGCGCTATCAATTTGTGAATTGTATCAGAATCGATATAGGAACCTAGTTATGTATGTACAAGAATTGCTCATTTAATAATGTTCATATTAACCAAGCTCTGCTTGGATCGGAACTTTTGAAATCAGTCCCCGGATTAGTAAGTTCCGTAAGCTTCCAGGTATTTAGCAGTAATTGATACAAAGCTACAGCATTACTCGTTTTTATGTCGCAATATTTTCGGGACTTGAAAATAATAAAAAAAAAAAAGAAAAAATATTTATAATTTTAAAATATTATTAAAAATTATCATATCTGTGTGTATACACAAGTCTATAACGACGTCTTGTATTAAGCTCAAATTCATCACGAAATAAAAAGACATTATGCGAAGATCCATATCCTGTTCGTTAAAATTTATAAATATAAAATAAAGAAATGCTCCCTAAAGCGAATAAAAATAGGTATAAATTTCAATTTACTTTAAAAAATTAAAACAAATACCTAAATTTAACGAAAAATCCATTTAACTATACAGAGCGCACTCAATTTTATAAATATACCATCAAAAATAGGCAGAATGTCTTTGAGAAATTAAGAAACAATAACGCAAAATTAATTTTTTATGACATACTAAATCTATTTATAGCTGTAAATGAAACAATAGATTTAATTTAAAAGTCGGTAGTAAGCAGGGAAAACGATAACATTTTTATTGTAATCAGTTAGTTCACGTAATTATAATAGTCACTGAACAGAATTCCTTCAATTTTAACAATTCTACAGGTATACAAAATAATGGTTTAGCTACATATTTTGATCAGGCATTCTTAGTCAACTATATTTACAGAATTTAGAAGAAAGATATAAATATAACATAAAATAGCATATTAGATATTTAGACGACACACTAATAATGCCGAACGAAAACAATATTCTAAACGATTTCAATAAAATACACAGAAACATTCAATGTACTATGGAAAAAGAAAATAATAACAAAATCTGCTTTTCAGATACAACAATAACAAAAACAAAAGATAAATTAACATAAAATATATATACATATATATATATATATATATATATAGAAAACATACAACTACTGGAAGCGTTATACATAAAACATCGATCACCCAAAGCAACATAAATATGCATAAATAGATTATTAAATACTCTTCAATGACTTAAAATAAAAAACAAATAGAAATGCAAGTATTAAAAACTTTGGTAAAAAATAATGGCTACGATGAACACAAATAACGGATAAATTAATCTACAAAAACAAATAATAATGAAGACTGGATAATATTCACATTTATAAATAATAATAAATATAAGTTAACCAATATATTTAAAAAACAAGGACTGATAGAGTTCAAAACTCGAAATAATTTAAGAAATAAAATAAACATTTTTAAGTACATAAAATAATGATATTTATGAAAATAACAGTGACACATACGGAATAAACTGCACTCAGATTTTGAAAAATCATAGATACAAAAAGAACATATACAATCTAATAATGAAATTGAAAAGTCGTTAATATAAAATAAACATCAGAACATCAACCTAGTTTACTAGAAAATACGGTAACAGTATTTGCTCCCTATATTGGAAACTTAATGAATATAGCTGAAATTATTATTATATAAATAAATCATAATTATTCTTAAACGATCAAATACATAATAGGCTTCTTTTTTTTTTTATCCATTTAAAAGAGATGGTGGTTCCACTTTTTCACATTTATTACGGATTTCTCTCGGATGCTTAAGTAATTTAAAATTTCGGTAAACCGAAATACTACATTCTAAGATAAATGCTATAGTTTTAGAATTCTTTTTAAAGACTGTATACCTGAAAAAATTTTAACCTTTATCAGTGAAATTCTGGCTATTAAGGTATATTTTAAACATTTTTCGGAACCAGCTTGCCCGAAAGGGAAAAAAACCGAGAATACTATTAAAAACGTTCCGAAGCTCGAATTACTTAAGAATAATGGGTTGTTATTTAATTTCCCAAAAAAGTACGCTGTGCCGTCACTCGACCGAGAATGTCCGTAAATACTTTCGAAAATTTCTCGGATAGACGGCGTAGCCATCGTGAGAGAGAATAGAAAGAATTGCCGGTCGAAGCAGAGAATGGTTCAAAATCAGCGTTGCATTTGTTCTTTTGTAAAATTGTAATGTATACAAAATAAAATCGATCGAAACGCGGGAAGGACTTCGAAGCATTAATTTTAACGAGTTTCGTCACTTTATCAGTTTCATCAGTGCGCGACAACGCCGAACGTTTTTGGAAATGTCTCTTTATCGGAGGCGATATTTAAATTATTTATAACGTTATTAATATTTCGATCCGAATATAATTCGAATTAACGAGTGACCCAACAAACAGAAATAAATCATTAAAATACCGCGGCGACACGTTTCGTAACTACGCGGCAATTACTACGAAAAACGCATGTCGATGTTTTAATTTAATAATGTACTTTGTTAGTTAACGCAATTTCTTGTTTTATTTGAGATGTTATTTATTTACTCTTTTCTTATTCGAAATTAATACTTTTTCTATTCGCTTTTTTATAATTCGTAAGCGAGACTAAACGACGAGAGGCGAGAGTAATGCTGTTCGGAACTTTTGGAGGATAATAACGCATTTCCGTAATAATTTAAATTCGTCGAATAAAAGGAAAAAATTAAATTCACCGGCTGAAACAAACCTACACGCACAGACGGAATAACCGGAAAAAGTGGAATTGTTGATTTATCATAACGATAGAAAAAAGTAAACATTGCAAATATCTCGAGAAAAAATTTTGCAGTCTAGCGTATTAGACATTTTTACTACATTTTCATATAATAGCATTTCCCTTTTTTTTCTTTTTCTGAACGCCGTGTTTAAACATCATTAGGTTAGAAGTACAGGTAAATATGGAGTTGCAGCCAACATTTGGAATTACGTTAATAACTAGTGAAAAGTTTAACTACATGGAGTACGAACTGCTCGGCTTGGTATAATATTCAAACGAATATAAAAGTGTTGTTCCTTTAAGCTAGTGTTCAGTTTTTGTTTACGAACCGACCGAATATATCTTAACCGCTGTTTTTTTTTTTTGATACGAAAGAATATTGTTTGAAAGATTTTCGCTGATTTTAACAATGAAATATATTCAAACTCTTTGAACTGCTAGGTCGCCGAATTAATGTTAGCAGACAACGTTGCTTTCGAAACAGTCGAGTGCATTATTATTATTACTATTATTATTGTTATGGTGTTTTGTTAAATTTCTTAACTTATAATTATGTCGTTGATTCAATTCAAAAGGAGCGAAAGAGAACAATTCGTTTAATTTCATACGAAAAAATCGATAATTCTTCTTAACTAATTTAAAAAGGCGTTTAAGCCGAAGTTCATCGGACTGTGATCAGTTCAACTAATGCTGTCCGACTAGTTCAGTGTGAAATAGGCGTAAAGTTGTATGTTTAAACATTAAATCAGTCAGGTTTTGCAAGATTTTGTTTTTTTTCGGTTTTTTCTTTTTTGATTTATCCAAGTTTTTCTTATATAACTTTTCTTTTTTTCTTCCTGTTTTTTCTTTGGGCTTGTCAAAAACGGACGGTTACCCATCAACAGGTGAAAATATTAGCAATTAGGAGTTACAAGGCATGAAACCTGACCAAAAATACTATATACCAGAGGATGGTGAGACAATGGCAATCAACGTCGTTAAATGCATATGCATTTTGAAAAGAGAAGGAATGACATTGTCGAAAGGGAGAGCAAACGGAGTTTGCTATCAAATGGCCAGGTCTGCGATTGCAGAGCCCACAGTACCGATGGACAAAGGAATCAGCCTACAATTAAAGAAGAAGAAGAAACACGGGATGTTTGAAAAGCAGTTAGAGCCATCAAGCACCAAAGCTATATATGTAGAACATAGCGTGTTCAATAACTGTGCTCTGCCACTATAGTTCATAATTCTTTAATTATGAAGAACAATTATAGCGACGACTGCGCGAAAACGGCGTATAATACTGTCAAGAAGAAGAAACGAATAGAATTTGCAACCAACACTATGGCCACACTGCAACAGCACTTGTGTACCTGAATTTAACTCATCTATATTTATTAATTTTCATATTGGGGAGGAGGTTGAAGTCGGTATTTACTTTTTTGTAAAAAAGCATTTTATATTAAATTGTATTACAAATACTGATGAATATTTCGAATATTTTTCGGTTTCCCGTAATTACTAATTAATTAATAAATATTTCCTGTTGATTTTTTTTTTTTTTTTTGGCCTTACCAAATACAATTCATTTGGCCAATGTTGATAATTTAAGACGATTTCGTTTGCGTGTTTATCGAAAATTTGCACATCGTCATCTGCCCGCACGGATTAAGATGAGTTGACACATTCATACAAAACTTTTTATAGTGTTTTTTACGTTCTCGCTTTATTTAATTTAAATGTTTATTAAATTATGCGCTTTCTAATGCCAACGGAATACAAGAGGGAAAGGGAGCACGCATATTACGACGGCTAACTAGTCGATAAAGCCCTGTTCAGAATGACAGTACACAATTGATACAGAAGAAATGAGTATCAGCTGGTAACAAGGCAGTTCGAAAAAATTCTTGCAACTGCATAGGAGAAATCAGTCATTTTCAATGGAAGGAACTGGAACATTTCCGTTAATTCTTGACTAAGTTTACTTAACTAAACGAGGAATAATGCTAAATTTAACAAGTGATGCTCCCAACACCGGAAAATAAACGTCTCAGCCTGGTTGCTTCAGTTGGCATGATAAGCAACAGACTCTCACTGGGAAAATGTTAGACCAAATGTATGCTGTGCCGGTTATCCATGATTCAGAAAAAAAACAAAAACAAAAAAAAAACACGCTGCCAGCGAAAACTTGCGCGAATTTTGACAAGTGAATATACGATTTAAAAAAAAAAAAAGCTCTAGTTTCACTGTTAAGATAAGGACTTTTCTCGGATTCTTTATCATATGACGAGGATAGTGGAAAGAGTAAACCAAACGAAGAAGAAGCTACTGGATTCAGTACCGGAACTGTGCTACCAGCGGGGTTACATGAACGATGATCGGAATATTTGAATTTTTGAAATTTCTGTGGCGAAAAATCAGACGAATAAATATACTTTAGTTGAGTCTGCTTTTTAGTTTTTCGAAATATATAGTGAAAGTCGGTTCTTGAAGGGGAAGAATAATTTGATCCTTACAACTACCGGTTTGTCGCTGTATATCAGGTATTTCGATTCTTTTTAATGTCTGAGGTTTACCGTTACAGAAGAGTTACTCCCTTATAAAACTTTGTAAAATATTTTACATTTATTTACAATCAAAATTTACGCATATTTTTTAATAAATTCTGAAGCGCAAACACGAAATTTTTTCTTTATACATGAAAGTGCACAATCGTGATAAAACCAAAATCGATATGAAAAAAGTATATGAAGTGAAAAGGAACAAAAAGAAAAAAAAAATACCGCGCATTGGTAATTCAATTTTTCCGTATTTTTTAAGAAATTTATAATTTTCGATTTTTTATTATAATAAATACAACCAAACGAGTAGTGCAGCCTTTTTTCAATACTTTTTTAATGACCTTTGCCGAAAGTTTTCATTAGTTCCGTTAAGAGTTTACAATAAGCATTTGACGTCGTTAATTAGCAACATGACAAAAAAAGCAAGTTCAATCAAACATGATGTTACACGCGCTGAGGATTCCGTATGAATTACAATTTACATCTACATAATACTACATTCGAAAAAAAAGAAATCTGATTTTTCGCGCCGCAAAGAGAGAGACACGTGTATTCGTGCTTTTTTGAACTTTCTACTAATTTCGAAGGTTTCGTTAAGAAAATGGAATATGATTTCGTTCCCGACAAAAATAGCGATCACACTTCACCGATACATCACGTGCTCGAAAAAAAAATTATTCTTTTGGAAAATTTCGAGCTTTTTGGCGCTCCGAGGAGGGCCTACTTTTCAAGGTGGAAACTCGGAATATGCGGGAAGATACGTATATTTTTAACGTTGTTCAAAATTTTTAGTTATTATACTAGCGGCGCGCAAAGGAGCGGGACACGTCATTTTCGGCGGTTTTTTGAACTTTTCGCCAACTTCGAAAGTTTCTTTCAGCAAATGAAATACAGTTTCGTTTTCGGCAAATCCGTGATCTTTCTCCATCGATATATCACATGCCCGAGAAAAAAAAATATTCCTTTCAAAACTTCTTTCGGTGCCCCCAGGACCAAAATAGAAAGTTGTGTGCTCGGCTATAGTTTTCCTATAAAGCGGTCCTTTAAGCACATGTTTGAAGTACGTTTTTCCAAACTTTTTTACTCGGGCTATTACTTACATAAGTTCCTTTTTTTTTTTTTTACTGTTTTTGGTCCGAAAGAGGGGTTTTAAATAATTTTTTAACCGTAATTATTAAAGAGCTTCTGCGTTTTGGTTTATATTTTGAATTTCCATTCTCCCTTATTATCGCGTTGTATACACTTGCGGAATTGTTCCTATTTATGGTAATTCCAGTTTCAAATAAATGTAGACCGATATTTTTATACATATCGTATGTAGAACTACATTAGACGCTTCAATCAGTAACAAACGTGTGCGTATATTTAAACGTTTGCACTAATCGTAATGCCTCCTCCGCCATTAATTAAGAAAAGTATTTTAAATCTCAGCGAGTCTTTCTTTCAGTTTTTAAGGATAGTTTGATGCGGATTAACGGAATTTTTAACATGTTCTCAGTGTGTGTTCCGGGTTTTATTAAAAATTTGGAATATTTTTCGATGTAATAATTTCTCGGTAATGTAACTTGTTCGTAATTAATGAGTTTATTTTAATTTTATTAATTGCGACTTTTTCCGCTTTAACATGTTCGAGAAAGTACGAAAAACTTGTCGCCGTGCCTTTGTATTGTTTTCAATACACGTTTTAGTTTTTCGGCGGGTTTGCCCAATCGACTGTTCGTAAATTTTTAATATTAATGAAATTATTCATATAACGAGGGTTTGCATCTTGTAAATATAGAAAAATTGCACACGTTCCGTTTTCGTCATTTTACAAAATGTTCCATTTATATAAATTTCGTAATTGTACCGAACTAATATCGCCAGCCAAAATTTCCGTTCTTGAATATTACATTAATCTTGGGCACATTGTTCCGGCCCTGATTTTCCGCCAAGGCAATAATTAGTAATCGTTTAATTAAATGTAGAATTTTTTCTTTTCTTTTTTTTTTTTTTTTGGGCATCGAAAATTCAACCCATCGACAATGATAATTAATTAACTAAATAATGCTACGCAGTAATATTGCATTGACCTATATAATTAATTAATAACTTGTATACTGCAGCACTCCCGGTGGCCACGAGAGAGTTGACACTACATGGCAGAGGAATCTGGAAATTAATTATTGAATTATATAAATAAATTCTTTGCGCCGTGTGTAAATTACATTCGAAGATGGGATGATCAGTGTCCGCCATTTTGTCCGAGTCAAGTGAATGTTGGCAATAGGAAGAAGAGATTAAGCCCATATTGTACAAAGAAACAGGGAGACGGTTTACACCCAGCCGGAGGCGACATAAAGTAACAACGATGTAGAATTATTTTTTGATAGGTGCGACTCTAAAGTTCTTATTACATAAAGCGGATAGTTTATGTCGGACCGATTTAAATATCAAAAACTAGCTATCCGGATAGCATATCAAATGCTTTCTCAATATCTCTTTACCTCTGTGTGCTTATTTAAATTTAGTTAGCTACTGTTTTATAGCTAAGTATTCAGCTTTCGCCTAAAACCAAATGTCGATTAAAATACAATTTAACCGAACTTCCTTAATCTACTTGAAACAGTGTTTTGCAAACATTTCACTAATATCGCACGCAAGTTTTGTTTTGGGCCGTCAGAGAACCATCTTTATCTGGCTTAAGCGTAAATGGATATTCAACGAATTATAGTATAAGCGGAGACAGGAGTTAAATTATCGTCAATAAATAGAGCGATTTTAACGGTACAAGTTTTAACAAAAATTTCGAAAACAATCTTAAAAAAGGAAGTTTTTTTTTCTTTTCTGTGATGGGGTATCTCCGCCACCATAAATTTCAGTTGCGTTTTGTTTCACTGCCATGAAAATGTTTTAGCCTTAAATGCTTTTTTCTTCAGTAACGCTGTGAGAAATTTAATTTAATCATCCTGTGATTATTCCAAAAAACTGAGGGGGTCATACCCCCTCAAAATATATATGTACATATTATATATTGGTAAATAATTATATAATGTAAATCTAAGAAATTTAAACGAATCGCTAAATGAGTACGGATAAAAGATGATTTGAAATGGTAAAGCTACATTTTTCAGATATATTAAATATTATATTGTTGTTATTAAAACGTCATTTTAATTAAATAATGGTGTTGGAGATTTTAAGTGACGATTGTGCTTTCGAAATTTTTTTTGTTACATCTGTATTTCTAAAAATAATTCAGATTTAATATTACTGGCGCTTAAATTATCTTTTATTTATTTTTAATATTTCTTTTTCAAACGCAAATATAAAAAGTTTGATAACCAATATTTTTTATTTTTGCTTGCACTTCCACAAAGAATTTGAATATATATATATATATAGTGGAAATTGTTTAACACGAAACCGGTTAACCTGAAAAATCGCTTAATACGAAACAACACTACGGTCCCGACAAAATGCCATATAATTACATAAATTTTTTTTCTTTTATCACGAAGCAACAGAAAACAAAAATCGCTTAACACGAAAAGATTTTGCTTCTCAGAAGGACAAATATACCTGCTTTTCCAGTCGCATCCCTTAACAGATAAATAAAATTAACAATGGTTACTATTATTTGACTCCTGGGAATGCAATACTACTTAATTTCGGTCGACAAGTATCCCAAAAAACGATAATTTTTTATGTTTTGTTTACAATGTAATTATTTGAAGTGTATATGTGTACTACCTACAAGTGCTAATGTTAGCGGAAAATCGAATTGATACATTTTACCGACATTAAAAATATTGGTGAGTTTTTAATTTTTTATTTTCGTTTTTTTTTTGCATGTTTCGGTTAACACGAAATCCTTTTAACACGAAGAAATATTTCGGTCCCTTCAGTTTCGTGTTAAACGGTTTCCACTGTATATACATATATATGTGTTTGTGTGTGTATAAATTTATTTATTTCTGTTATTTTTTTCGGTGGCAAGTCAGCTAACCACCTGCGCCCAAAAATAAAAAGAAGGAAAACAACCGTCAGGCAAATTTTGGTTCGGTCAGATATTGATATAAAGGAGAACCAAATGATGAGTAAAGAAGAAAACGACGGAATGTAATAAGGAACAGAAAGTTCGAATTTTAGTGGATGAAAATCGATAGTAAGGGTTGAGTATTCAAAGAAGATATAATCCACATCGAAGGCTTCATGCGGATGGGGAGGATGTCAAGGAAAGGCAAAGAGCGAATAATGTAAACGACGGTAGAATGGATGGTACTAGAAGAGCAAGGAACCGGGAGGATTAGAAAAGAAAATTAGGTGGATAGAATAATAAGATTAGGAAGGAACGAAGGTAAAACCAAAATTTAAAATGGAATTTTTCACATCGCGAAATGAAATTAAAGGGTAAGATTTCCGAAAAGAATGAGACGAAGTAGCAATCTAAAGAATTTGCCGCTTTAGTACCCAAATGTCCGACTAATTAGAAACCCACAGTAAATTAATACGGATGGAGTAAAGAAAGAAAATGAATAGAGACAGCGCATATGAAAAATGACAAAATCATTGAAGTGATCAGGAGAGAGAGAGAGTGCATTGTTTTAAGGGCACTCACGGAGTCATGAATAATTAAACAATTGAAAAAGACCAGATTAGAAGAAATGACAACAACAGAACGTAAGATAACCATTAATTCGTTTGTAATGGCGAAATAGAAAGGAAAAAAACAAAGTGATACCGAAAAGTTAAAATTAGAAAAGTAAAAAAGCTGCAACACTATCGGGTGTTCCTTGGAGCGATCCAGTGAAAATTTTTACCTTCCATAGAAATAGGGAAATGATAGTGCCATAAAATTTCTGCAGAAGCGATGGAACCAATAAAATTCAGGCGGTCGACGGAAATGTTTGAATTAGAAGGATAAAAAGAAAACGTAATGAGCATAAGAGGAATGTACTTATTACTGAAGATATGGGAGTACATATCAACAGAAAAGAAAATTGAATTGGAGGAAAGAATAAGCACAGAATACGAGTTGAGGGAAAAACTTTCGTTCCAACTGCCGTTAGCAAGAACAAAGATGGCGGAGCAAACAGATAAATATATCATAATTCAGATGTTGAATAAAATACCCAAAGAAATAATAGAGAAGGAAAAAATAAGGGAAAGAAAAAGGAAGATAAAGGAATAGCTTCAGGAAGAAGAAAATATAAAAAAAATAATAAACATAAAATAAAATGACAAAGCGCAACATAAAAACTAGAAAAAAAAACTTTGAACATAGAAGATAGAAATAGATTATGAATTATTGATAAGTAAAATAGATAGATTAAGACTAATAAATATTACACGATTATGTATATGTATAAGTTAATTTAAGATGGTAATGTGTTCAATAGGATAATTCGTCGACAAGCGTTTTAGCTTGACGAAAGTTTTGTATGTAAAAAATAATAAATACATATTTTTCAAAAAAAAAAAAAAAAATTCAGAGGATGGAAAGTTAAAAGCTCTCTCTATAGCAGCTACTTTTTATAGCTATGAGAAAGAGGAATAGTTCATGAGAAAGAAGAGTAGACATTCTTCCAACAGGACTACTGGAGGCTTTAAGTATTGCCGTCGCCGATTTATGAACAAAAAAAAAATGTATGCAGCGTTGTGCTCCTACCAAAGAGAAGAGGGTGTACCACGATGATTGGAAGATGAATGGTAAAGTAATGAGGCATGAAGCGAAAACGTGACAGATTGTAGATTAAAAGCACGTATGCAATCGGAGCCAGGTTAAATATTAGGAAAGAAAGAATTAACAACAGGGCGGAACAGAGTGTGTGATTTGCTTTAGACAGATTCTACGAAATAAATTGAAGAGACTCAAAATCAGTAGGAGAAAAAAAATTAAGAGTGCGTTAATTAGAACCGAAACATGACCATTGTCGTACGAACCCATAACAGTTCTGTGGCTGCAATTGAAAACAGTAATGTGGGAAGAAAAAGTGTCTTTCATAGAATTATATTTTGTACTGAGTTGAAACTATTAGTTTAAATGACTATAGTTCATTAAAGGGACATTATTTTAATGAGGCATTAAATATGTCGACCCTTTTAAGTGGTGCAAGGTAGCCCCGAAAGCTACTTGGCCGAAATCGTTTCATGTTCACTGTAGTAACTATTCACGTGATTTTGTCTCAGAAGAAAAGATTAGAATATGTGAATTGATGCCGAATATGTTTAGTAGAAAATATTTTAAAGATTATTTTAAAATCAGCAAAAATCAACAAAGGTCGTAATATAAACATAAATACATGTACAGCATAATATTGTTCTGATGCTAGAAAAAAGTAAAAAGGAGACAAGCGCTGTAATCGGGACAATTCGCGTAAATGCCAAGATAATTTAAAGAAATAGTTGCAGATATTTTAACAAAATCTTCCGAATGACGATCGAAGAGGTATATATTAAGAGAATATAAGTTAAATCAGCTTGAGGCATTATTTTCTATTGAATATGTGCAGTAATCGTACTGCGTTCGTGTAAGTAATTATCTGATAGTTCATAAAAGTCTGGCGGTAAAAAAAAACATCAAAAGTGTTTTTCTCAACATTAAACAATGTCAGATCTGATTTAAAACCTGAAGGGGCACCTCCGTTTTAGGAAAGAAACAAAAAGTATTTTGAAACAATTGCATCGAAAAGGTCCCCCCTCGTGAAGTTAAGGTAAAAAAATCTTATTTATTTATTTACGTGCCATATACAGCTAAGGCTAGACACACACGGAAAGAAATTACAAAATTACAACAAAATTTGCAAAATTATAACAGCTATAAATGTTGGAATACTTTAAAAATCTAAATAATCGATTAAAGATGGTTTTTTCATCGTACAACAAATCAGTTAAAAGACACGAATATAAGAATATTTCATAAACATCTATAAAAACAATCAATGGAAGGTCAACATCGGCAGTAGAAAAGTTAGAAAAGAAAAACAGAGAAACATATTGGGAATTTCATTATTTTAATGTTACAAAACAGTTCCAGAGATGTTAGTCAAAAAAAAAAAAAAAAAAAAAAATCTGACCTGTACGAGACTATTAAAATGACTTAAACATGTCTTTGGAAAAATTATGTAGCGATTTTCTAAGACCCGCAATGATTCAGCAAAGGTTAACTTGTACAATGTTGCTTCACATGCATTAACTTTAACTTTAAAAGAGTCTGCCTGTAGAAATGCAGAGAGGAAAACTCGGCAAATATTTCTGTATTTTCATTTTTATTATCATTAAGTTAAAATATCGGTATTGAAAGTAGTCCTGTTATAATACAATACCCGTATTAACGCTAAAACATTTGAAAATTAGCTCGAACGTTTTAATTTTACCGAAGCTTATGAAAGTCATTTGTTCAGAGGTTTGTCTTAATAGAACGTCGAATCAAAGTTAAGCTTGTGCACAATCTACAGCGGTATTTCAAAAAAATCTCAAGCGGTTTACACAACGTAAGTATATCATTAAATCTGATGATTTTACACTACAGAAACGATTCGCGTTATTTGGAACTTGAGCGAACCACTGGTCAGAAGTATCTAAAACCTAGGTTCCGAACCTAGGGGTGTAATTACCCCCATGGGGGGAGGGAGATAAAATAGATATTCTGCGAGGGTAATAAAGCTGGTAATAGATAACAAATTTTATAATTATTATTGTCGATGTTTAAACAACTGTGTGAGCAACTGATACATGAAGACGGAAAAATCGCGTTTGAAAATTCCGTGGTGCAACATTTATTTGCAATAATCAATTTCCCAGACATGGATAATCATCAGTTCAACTTTTGGATACGAAGATCATTTTCTACAGATGATAAAATTTTTAAAGACGAAAATGTGTCAACTAAAGCAGAATTTTTCGGACTATGCGAGGATAGTACTTTAAAAGTTTAATTTCAATATTATGACATCTGTACATTTTGGAAAAAAGTAACTGCTGAATATTCTATTATAGCTGACAGAGATCCAAGAATCGCCGTTTGCTACGGTTTAGAGATGTAAGAGTGGTTTCTCAACTTTAGTGGCAGTAAAAGCAAGCGTCATAAATCGTCTCAATGTGGAACATGACCTGAGATGCGCTTTAAGTGAAACTTAACATTAAAAAACCTAGCGAATACAAATCTAACCTTCACAGTGAAAATCATTAATGTGCTTGTAAGAACGTTTATTTTTGTACAGTTTATTGTAATTAATAAAATATATTTGTATTTACATGTACCGCGTATTTATTAATAACATTGTCAGGGGGGGGGATCAGTTTCCCTGATAGGTCATAGAGGAGTAACAAGATTAAAAAGGTTAGGAACCGATGATCTAAAATGTACCCAATGAGGATCAGTTTAATTCGGAAAGTATCGTTAAATTTATTAGATGCAATCAGGCAGCAGCACATTCTGTTCATTTCCGAAGCATCCGCATTGAATATTAATAAAACAAAGCGATTATTTTTAATTATGCCCCGCATATTTCTTAAAGTAGTTTAGAAAAACAATAATTTTTTCTTAAAATATTTCTCTTTCATCATAGTTTTTATACAATAATAATTATTTGTAAGAACATCGTTTCTTTTTAGGATTTCGTACATTTATAATGTACGGGGAATCCTAATAAGATGGTTTCGAAACGACAAAAATATTCAATTAAAATATGTAATAACTCATGAATGGTTTGACTTATGAACTTCAAAATCGGATTATAAATTACAATTAAAATTCTCTTTAAAACTGTATCTATAACTTCAAGCTAACCAATTACCCTGGGCGGCGACCCCCCCCCCCCCCCTAACTGTCAAGAATATATAATATGCTATTTAAAACGACCTCAAAAATCACCCTTAAAAAACTCATAACTCTTTACCAGATAAAGTTTTAAAGGTGAAATTCAAAATATAAAATAAAATGTAGAAATTCTTTCATGAAATTAAAAAATTACGGTTAAAAAATTAATTAAACGTCCCTTTTGGGCCGAAAACAGCAAAAAAGGAGGAAGTTTACGTAAGTAATAGCCCGAGTAAAAACGTTGAAGTAACCAAAACGTATTTCAAACATTTGCGTAAAGGACTGTTTCATTGGAAAAATATAGTTAAATTTACAATTTTATACAAACCCTCGGGGCGCCGAAAGCTCGAAAATTTTCGAAAAAATATATTTTTTTTTCGGGCATGTGATATATTGTTGGAAAGATCGTTATTTGTCGAGAACGAAACACTATTTCATTTCCTCGTTGAAACTTCTGAATTCAAAAAAGCGCAAAAAATGACGTGTAGCCCCCCTTGCGGCGCGAGTATTATAATTAAAAATTTTGAACAAGATTAAAAATATGCACACATCTCCGTATATTTCACTAGTTTCAAACATCCGGGTTTCCAGCATAGAAATTAGCCCCCTTCGAGGCGTCGATAGCTCGAATTACAGCGGGAAAAATCAGATTTCTTCGTTTCAAATTTAGTATCATATGAATATAAATATTATAGTTATCGTTAACTTAATATATGCACTTAAGCGCATGAAACATCATGCTTGACTGAACTTGTTTAATTATAATATCATTTTTATAACTTTCAAAAATTCAATACTGCTTTATTTTATTACAAGAATGCCACAAATTCAGTGATACTTTCTGAATGAAGTGACTCCTCATCGAGCACATTTTAGACGATTATATCACTGGTACAGTGGGATCAACCGCAGTAAAATAAAAACTGTATCGGTATTTTTCCATACCTCGATTTGTTGTTTTTTATTTATTTTTTTTTTTGGTTCGTGATTGTTGTTTATTTATATATATATATATATATATATATATATATATATAAGGTCTTTACGCGTTATTTTTCCTTTTCGTGGGTCTCACACGGCAAGTATGACCCCCTTGCGTCAGTTTCCGACACTCTTGTTATATTACACTCATATTCTTGTTAAATATAATTTCGTTTTTTTTTTTTTTTATAGCGTTTTCATTAACGAGTGGATGCAAATCGACTACAATGGTTGTCAGTTTTTCGGTATAGTTGCCATTTTGGCAATTTTAACAAAGTTTCATTCGATAAAATGAGATTAAGTTGTCTGAGAGAGATCTCTGAATAAGGAATCGGCGTAATTTTTGATCCAGAAGTTTCGTTGATATTTTTGTTTGTAACCGATTTTGGCGTAATTCGAGTTTCATTATGGACAATAAAGTTTGGTGGTTTAAACCGATAAAAATAGAATCGATGGAATAACAAAACATTTTTCAATTGAAATTCTGTCGCTAAGTATTCGAATGAACTAAAGACAGTTCATAAAGACTATACGAAAATGGTCAAAATCGTTTTCTTCTTTTTTATTTTTTGGGCGCGTCAACTATAGACGTTAAAAGTCGATTTTTTGAGTATTTTCAACGTGCGTCAACGGGGGTTATCTTAGCTAAATGAAACGTCACTGCCCTACCAACTACGTTAATCTAACTGGCTGTCAAAATCGCTTTATCAAATGTTTCGATCTTTTATTATTATTATTATTATTATTATTATTATTATTATTATTATTATTATTATTATTATTATTATTAAAAGTAATAATTGTAAAGACTGCTTCCAAATCGAACAAATTTTACAATATTACGAAAATCGCGAAGTTAATATTTTATTTTGAAAAGGAAATGTATTCTATGCGGGATTTTTATACTCGTCATTCGGCTATTAGGAATACTCTCTCATTACGAACCAGCAGGGAAAATAGGACAAAGAAAAAAGACGCAAGTAATGAACTGAATTTCGAGAAATACAGTAGTTGGAAATGTTTTTGTTTCAATGCGGCGCACACGTAGAGGTAGTGAATAATAAATAAAGAATATAAAAAGAAAATTGAGTTGAAACGAGATGTTCCCCGGATAAGGAACATTTGTCAGAGTACAAGGCGACCGATAAGTATAAGTCATTTGTAAAACTGTCAGTCGGATAAATCGCTGTGCCTCAATTCCAATTCCGTGTTACTCAGCTTCGACTTTGCCATTCTGTTGTCACTGAATTCTTAAATAATACGTTACATTTGCAAATAAAGAATTCAATCATCCTTCAAAGAAACCAATTTCGATAACAAACACAATATTTCTTCACCACACTCGTAAAATCATTCTAAAATCCACTTCGTTGACGTATTATTTAAATTAAGTCTCATTAATAATCGCGGTAACTTCTTCCGCGACGCTGTACCGAGTTTCCTGTCAAAGAAACTCCAACTCTAAAAAGTTATTCTCTTACTTAAGTTTCGAACAGCGGCTTTTTCAATGGGAAAAAAAAAAAATGTTAATTACACTATCGAATTTATTTTCTATTAAATAATTATAGAAACGGCTTATCACGTCGAAGAAGTTAATGCGACCCTTTAGTATTTTTATAAGAAAAGCAAACAGTATATATTTCTAACCGTTATGGTTTCATAATTAGGTTTGTTTTTTGTTAGATTTTACAAATTTTTTTTAGATCTCGATTTTTTTTTTTTCAAACTGAAATTAAAATATAAAACTGAAAAAATTTAACTTACCTTTTCTATCTTTGAAGACGAAATAAATGTACATTTATTTATCACCCAAAAATAATTTGTCGGTAGATTAAACCTTTTAAGTCTAGACCGAAAAAGATAAAGTAATGATCGAGATTAAAAAAAAAAAAACGCTAAAAAAAGGAAAACATTATTTTAGTTTTTTATTTGGATTTTTGAAGTCTAAAAATTACATTAATCGGTAATTAGGATTTGATCTTGGCACCACTTCGCCCTCATTTAATTTTTACGAGACAGTACGCAGATTGCAATTTTAGTTTCATTGTCTGATGAAGTTCTAAAGCTTCCGATACAAATTGGCCGGCGTGATACATAGAAAGTAATTTCGTATGTATTTCTTTTTTTTTTTTGACAAAAGTAATTGTTATCTCAGAAATAGGTCAATAACTGATGCTTCTACTTTAGCCACCTGTATAATAATCAAAATGCTGTACTGTTCTTCAACTTATCTAGCTCACATAATGAAATGTTTCGAGGTATTCTCACAACAATCTTCAGAAGTGTCTCAGAATATGAAGTTGCATTTGAAGAGGACCCAAGTCAACAATGTGTGTTCCTTTGATTCTCGCTAAGTCAGTTTTCAACAGATCAGTTTCGGTAAAAATATCAGTCACCACGGAAATAACCGCTTCGTGAAAATTAATGAAATACCGTAAATGAAGTTTTTTACGCTTTCCCGCTTTTTGTATTCTTCATCCAAAGTTACCTGATTGCGCTACTCTTCTGAGAAACACTGTGATTTTACTGAAAACTGAAAATTGAAAACATATGTGTGCATGGGCATGATACATATGAGAACGGTGACTGAACTAAGGCTTAACTAATGTGTATAAATAGACTTTTAATGATACGTGGGTGAGGTCCCTGGTTGACACCCCCCCCCCAAACGAATAAAATAAAACGTAAATTATGCGGAGAAAAGCTCAGTCGAGTTTGTAGTTTTTCTTTTTTTTTTTTTGTTCAAAGCGGGAAAAGCGAAAATTAGAATTCGCGACGAGAATGAATAATGCAGTTAATTCGGCCGGTAAAAATGAATAGCACACAGTTAATTTGGTCGCAAAGGGGGTAAAACTAACTCGTTCAGGACCGTCTGGAAATCTATTTGGCCGTTTCCTAGTTTGTTCCTTCGTTAAAGCACCGTTACGTAACAGGTGCGTTTCGTCATTCACGTTGTGAACTGTGTACGCGATCGCACTTCGCGACCCTGTTATTTGGAAAAGTAGCAACCAACGGTCAGCTACTTACATAAGTCGGCGACTTTATGAGAAAAAAGTCGTCGCTTACGAACGACCTAGAACAATACAAAGGAATTCTTTTCAACTGGCAGAAGCGTTCACTAGTCGGCCGAAAGCCAGCAACAGTGATCGTCGCTATTGTTGTAGCTGCGCTGCTAAAAACAATTTACACGAAAGAACGATGACGGCTTAGTGACAACTGGCGGTCCTATTGTCTGGCAGCCGTTCAGCTTACTACGCTCTAAATAATAAATTAGATTAGCATAGGTATCGATCGGGTTTTTTCTCATTATCAAATATATATTAAACGACCGTTTCCCAGCCTCGCCGCGGTATGCGGTGACAAAACTGTAGGCAGAATAATGTCGAACGGAATGTAAAAGTTTGCTTGCCTTTTGATCGTTTTGCATTTCTAAGGTGACTAAACTTTATCGTTGACTCCGTCGTTAGTCCGTGTGCGCCATTTCAATTCCGAAGCGATTTTTCACTTAGGCGAACGTAATTTTAAAATCAGCATCGTCGTCGTCTGGGCTCAGCGTTGCCTGTCTGAACTTGGCCGATCACTTAAGCACAGTCTGAATGGGGATTTTGTTTCTATTTTTAACACGGCTAAGAATCGAAAATTCCAGAGCCGACCTTGTGTCTCAGCTGACGGAAACATTGAATTCACGCGTTAAATTTCCTTCGCGTTTATTTCCGCAATTCGCTGATAAATGTTATCGATCGGAAACGGAACGATAAAATTTCGTGAAGCGAATAAGTGTGAGATTATATTCGATGAAGAAGAATTAACCGATGACGGGAAAAGACTAAAAGCGGGCAAGGGCCAGGTGTGGAAAAATGGTGGTGAACCGTTCCGGAAAAGTGAGAATACTTTCGGGCTGTAATTTAATCGGTGTTAACATTTAACCCGTTAAACAACATGAATACGGGCTCGTTGGTCGGGGAATATTTTTTCGACCGCATCTGGTGCATCTAAGAGCGAACATTTTAACAGCAAATGAAATTTATTCATTAATTCTCTCGGCACTCTTCAATTGTCTATCCGTTCATTCTACCGCGAAATGACGTTAAAACTTTTAATCCCCAGCCGTCAAAAATACTTCGGGCACCTCCGCCGCCGCCGTGTGTCAGTAATGACGCTCGACAGACTATTAGTGTACAATCGATTGCTGTTACGATTTCAGATTTTTCAAACTCGTTTTTGAAAACCCTCGTTTTCTAACATATTATTAGGTCGTTTCTCGGGAAAAGGGAGCAACTGTTGCGTTTGCAAATTGAAGAAAAATCAATTTAGCAGCAGAGGTGGAGAAGCCCCGTGGAAAACGATGTGAAATTTCGCAATTATCACGGAAAAGGCGTGAAGCTTTGATGCTGCGACCGTCGTTAATAACGATTGCTCATTCGGTAATCGTGATGGAGTTTCAGAGTTGATCGCTTGGTTTATTCATCGCACTGTATTAACCAACACCGCCAGGTCGGAGAAAAAATCGACCGATTTTATCGAAAGTTTAGAAATAATGACGGAAAATAAAACGATGAAACGCGCTAACAAACATCTTAAAATTGAATATTAAATTAAAAACACGTTTGATTATTTTTCTTTGTTTTTTCAGAGGAATATGCCGGGGAGAAAAAAGGCGAATTAGTGGAAATAAATTTAGTACCAAATATTTTTAGAAACTGCGACAAATTCAGAGACAAGGCTTATTTTTGTTTAGAAAAGAAAATTAAAAAAAAAAAGAACATTATTAAAAATTAACGTAAATATTTGAAATTAGCAAAACCGAAACAAAAATATAATGTAAATTAAAAAAAAATAAATAAAGTGTCCACGAAAGTGGTGGTTCTTTGTGTTATTATTCGAAAATTGGCTAACTAACTGGTGGTAAGTAAATTTCAAGGAGATAATTCAGTACACGAAATAATAAATACGAACTGGCCAATTTCTATTTACGTGAAAAAAAAATTCAAAATAAACTCCAATGTATACGCCTGAGAATTGTTACTGATAGTCGTAGAAAAATGAACGAAAAGAAAAAAAAAAGGCGAATGTGCCTTGGGGCACAGGTCAGAAATGAAAAAGACATTTTGCACAACTCCGATTTAAAGTTATAGTATTAGTACCAAATATTTACCAAGAGTAAGAAACCGATGCAGAGATCTATGGTTCTTATAAACATATATCCCTATAAAGAGTTTCACTCAAAAGAAAAGCAAAAACAAATAATGAATGCGTTTGTTTTATTAGATGTTTTTCATTGATTGTTGGATTCTGTGAAACATACCGAATAGGCTTATAGCAACTAAAATATGAAATATAAGTTTTTGATGTAATTTTATCAATACATATCTAGAAAATACTGCGTCAATGGTAGTTGCGTACTTTGTCGTTGATTCATCTAGATAATTGAAGTTCAGTTTGAAGAAATTCTCTATCAAAGGCGAAGAATCGTCTGATGCAAATTCGACACGTCGAAGTCCCTCCGGCTAATGTCATTGGAAGTGTATGTAAATTTTATTTTAATAACCTTGAACCATCGGCAATGAAAGGGAGTAATCTTCTATGTATAAATTTAATTATATCACGGACCCTTTGATTTGGAGAAATTAAAATGGCGATAGGTAATTTCTTTCTTTTCCGTCTGACATTGAACATGTATATCCCCAACATCTGTTTAACTAAAATCTAATTGCGTAACATTCTGTGTATTGATCAATATCAGAAGTACAATATTTGACTTACCGTTTCTATTACGATAAACTACAACCCCTCCTGCTCAAACGTTCTACCGTTTAAATTTCAAAATTTGGTATATTTATCGACATTATTCGTTCACTTTTCTGTTAAGATTAAAATGCGGCTTGCTTCAGTTACAGTTCCTTTGAGATCATTGACATTCTCTCTCTCTCTCTCTATATGTCGATGCCTTTCTTTTTCCGATTTTTCATATCCGTTTTTTATGTTTGATTAATTTTTGACATTTTAAGTTCTAATATAAATTTATTTTCTTTTTTTTGATATATATATATATATTTTATAGTTGTCGTCGCGATAGCCTAGTTGCTAGAGCGTTTGACTTCCGTTACGGAGGTCACGGGTTCGATCCCGTGCGACGATAGAACTTATTACAAAGAATTAAATAAAATAAAATATTCGCTAATAATCACGTGGAAGGCAATGGCAAACCATCATGTATAACATCATATGCGTGCTAGGTCAGTACACAGCAGACACACATGGGACTGCACTTGTATGTCGATAAATCAAACGATTATTAATCAGTTCCGAATGTAGTCTGGCGTGTGTACACCTGCGTTGCATATAATAATTGCCTAGTATACTACTTATATCGGTACAGTTGAGATGTACGAATAGGTAGTCGCCGACGCTCAGAAGCTGAGTATGGCGCACTATAAAAAAAGTGGTATAAAATGCAATATCATGCAACATAAATTTTAATTGAATATATTACTAGCTACGAGTCTGTTACGAATTTTTAGATGTATTAAAAACTCTATTAGTTATTCATAACGTACGCTTGCTCGCTCGTTTTTCATGCTAATTTCCGATATATTTTGATTTATATGTAAGGCGCGCCTAAAGAAGTTTCACTTCAATAATTTCACCGTGGTGTTGACTGAACTACATTATAATATCTATGTAAGTTTGGATTATTCTCGGATCGTCCACAATATCTTTTGATTTTCCAAAGTATATCAGTGGAAAAGATAAAAGTATACGGAACCAGCAGATTGACATCATCATATCAACCTTTTATAATTCCACAGAACTTCAAATTTATTCTTTTATCACTTAGATTAAAGCGTTTTTACTTCTTATTTCTTAGACAAATGGATGCGATTTACAGTTAAAAGCATCATACTGTATGGCCGACAATGAACTTAGGCCACCACATGCTTTATTGCTAAAAGTTCAGTCGTTTATACATATGTAATTGTATATCGCTATTTTCACGGGCAACCTTCATACACGAAACCACAAAAATTACTTCTGGTATACACTACTAAGTTTTCAGTTTCCAGTAGTTCAGAATCGGTCGGCGAATATTAAAGTTTTTATAAACTTTTTGTATCTGTAAAATAATGGTTTTCCGACATGTCATTTTATTGCATGAAGGTAAATATCAATACTTTCGCCACCCCAAAGTAAACGGATGGTTGAAATGGAAAGATGATGTTCTTGTAATAATTTCGGCACCTCTCGCCATTGGCAGCATTTTGAACGTAACAATTCTCCGAGCATACTATACAGGTAGAAGTCTGGTGATTATTCTGAGAATTAGTAATTACGATACTTGAGAGTAAATCTTGCGCTTTTCAACAAAGTAGAGGGTAAATGTTTTAGTCTGCAGACATGTAGCGGTTGTGGTGGGGCAGAGACTTCCGGTAATGATCGGCGATCCTATATTTCGTAATATCTCACAAACTTAAAAGCCGGCCTGACCCGTTTGAAAACATAAACGCCTCATATAATATTTCTAGAACTATCCGGATTCGAAAGGATTATTCAACATTTTTAGAATACCAGCGCAAAGAAATTGAATATGGATTGACTGTGTGGGTAGCTTAAGGTAGTGCAAAACTATTTTCAGATGACGTCTAATCTTGTCCGTATTAACAGATGTACGATATATAATCTCATTACGGACTACTGTAGCAGCAGGTAAAAATACAATACGCCTGACACGCCCAGCTTAGAAATTTTAGGCGAATTTTTAACCATCGCTCTCTTTCCATCTGGCTGTCTAAAATCTTTCTTCCCTTCCGCATTTCCTTCGTTTACTTCCCCGTTTCATACTAACTTTAATTGTAACCGTTTAATTTTTCTTTTTGTACTTTTGTCTACGTTCTGGTGCTCGTTTCCGAGAAATATATTGGATCCGCGGCATCGTACCTTTAACAGGATTCAGTTTCAGAAGATTTATTGAACGACGGTAAATTTTTAACTGCTATTAATTGAAAAAGTCTTTTTTAACGCACCGGTTTTTTTTAACATATCTTAAAAATTATTGTTATTTAACGGGAAACAATCAGAGACGGTAACTGTTACACATGTACTCTTTATTACAGGTAACTCTACTTCTCTTATTTACAATTCTACTTCGAGAAAAACTTTAAACACGTTGATAATTTAACGTCACCAATTTCATTATTTTGGAAAAGTTGTTCCTTTTTCAGTTTCATAACGTAGAATAATTTCATTGGCTTCGGATCGTAAACATTTACCTGCAGTATCTTTAAATAGACTTTTTATTTCGTAAGAAATTCGGTAAATGAATTAGAATGCTAATTTTAATATTACACTCGAATTAAGCTTGTGTTTTATTATCGATCTCAATTGTGTGGAGCAGGAAAAGATCGCGGATGAGAAAGCGTATGCGAAGTATTACATACGCAGAATGAGGGAGTAAGAAGAGAAGATGAGCTCAATTGAGATCGGTCTTCTAGGACATTAAGTGTCGTGAATTAGTGGATATTCATTAGACCGCTCTTCCATTTGCAGGTGTAGATTTTTGAGCACATTTTCATAACATTGTTCTTTTTTCCTCGAGTAACTCATTCTAAATTATGGCTCAACTCCTGTTCTTCTTTATTTTCTAATCCGGCCTCCTTTTATCTCTTTATTCACTCATCTCTTCAACCTTTTCCATGTGATACTTGCTCTCTCTTAAACGCTCTGTAATCTAATTTGTGTCTATCTGTAAACTATAATACAAGCCTTTCCAACCAAGTTTTTATCACATTACTCGCATAAATATTTAAACATTTTCGATTGTTTATATTAAGATTACCAAAAAAATTAACCAAAAACCTAACGCTTCGAAATTTTAACTTAGACTCGCGAATGATTTGTGCAAATTGTAAACAATTAATGAAATAATTAGAAAAAACAGAGCGTTTAAACCTTCATTTGTTTTTTGTTTTTTTTCTGTCCTCGCAATAACCCATTGGTCAACCTTTTATCTTAAAGTAATTCTACAATCTCTGCTGTTTGTTGCCTTCGCTTTAACCACAGTCTCCCCCCTGCATCGTTTTCTTGGTTTTCATCTGCATTTACTCCATTCTGTTCTTTTCATCTCCCTTCCATATACTTTCCTTGTGATCCTGATATCATGTTTTATTTAAATGTGCTGTCTCCTCTATTGCGATACCGTCCTTCTATTCTTCACTATGTTAAAACTCGGTATCTCTACTCTTCTCATCGGTGCTGCTTGTATCCTCTCATTTCCTTCTGTTTTCGTTATTGCTGTTCTTTTGAAGTATTTTTATTGTCTTTAAGCGCATAAGAATATGAATTTATTTCTGCTCCTTCCCATTTCTTGGGCTAATGTACTTTTGTTGGCAAACCCAGTTTAAAAAAAAAAAAACAAAAAAAAAACGAGAGCACTATTCCGCGCGTGCGGTTGCATTTTTAAACTTTCATTACCGGACTAATTTTCGCAAGTAGACATTAACTTAGAAACCAGAGCGGAACAAAAATTGAAAATCGGTATGAGTGATCATTTAAATTAAACCGATGTTTGTTCATTATTAGCGAGCGTACTTTTTAAGCTATTCTACCTTTATAATATTATCTAAATATCGATGATGTAATCAAAAGTATAACGCGTTTTAAAAATAAAAAAAATAAAATAAATAAAAAAATAAAATTTTGCAATCGGCAAACGGCGCACCTGTTTATCATGAAATTACAATTTATTTATATATGCCGTCATCGATCTTAACTGTTTTACCGCACAAAGAAGAAATAATCCATGCCGTTTTCGAATCTTCACCTCTTTTTCTATTGAACATCGGTTTCGGTCTTTTTCGTCAATCTATCAAAAAAGCTTCCCCTTCTCGTGCATCTTCCGCATTTTCCGTTTTTTCCTCATCCATCATATTTACGATACCTGTGTACATTGTCCTTTAATTCAGAAGTACACGTATAACAACTGACTGTATCGATGTCCGAGAGTAAAAATAAATAAATAATCGAATTGTTCCAGCGATTTAATTTCGTCGTCGTTTAACGTAAGCTCTGCGCAGAGTTCCTTAAAAATATATCATTCAAAATGTTTGTTAAATGCAGATATTGAAAAAGAAATTTATTTTTTGATTTCGGTTAAATTCGTTTTATTTCATTTGTTTCGTCACTGTTTAATCGAATTTTCGTATTTTATTTATTTTGGAATGTGTATGATTTTCAATCATTCAAATTTTAAACGTTGATAATCTCTATCCGATAGCCATGTCGCTGCAGTATTTAAATTCGTCCGTTTTTGTTATTGCCAGTTTTGTTTCGATAATCGCCCGTTTTCGTTAATTTTAACACCACCATTAAAATTATCCATTCCGTTTTTTTCCCTACGTTTTTCCGTTTTCATTTCTGTTTTTTATTCCGATCATTAGAAAGGGAGCCCTACTCTTTCCGGGATTTTCGATTTATGCTACGAAAAATATAATTCCCCATTTTTAATAACCTTAATTCTTAATGCGAAGTTTGATTTTTCCCCCGATTAATTGTTTATAATGGTTTATTTTAACGTAAAAACAATGTGGTCACCAAGAGACAACGATGTCTTCAAGATTTTTAAAAAACCTAGCCAATTCCGTTAAGATTAGAGTTGTTGTTGTTGTTGTTGTTGTTGTTGTTCGTCGCTAAATTGTCGGTGAGTCTGTAATCGGCTCGAAGCGGCGGTTTATCAGCGACAAAGAAACGTCGCTTGCTGGTGGTTGCCGCGGTGTTAGATAACTGCGTAATAATAGCAAAATGGAAATTGTGAATTTTATCCGTATTCTGCAGCAAAGAAAAGTCGAAAAGTCAAAAAAGATCGACCAATATATCGTGCGCAGTTCTTCCTTGCGCATCTGAAGTAGGCCACAGAACAAGGTAATTGGAAAAGTGGAGAGGTTTTTATAACATCAGTGTGACAATGAATACGATCTCAAAGGAACGGACGTAACGAACGCAGTTTCAGGTTTGCGGGGAAGAATTAATGCGAGACAAAAACGTAAATATTAACAATTGGTGATTGATCACAGTGCTGATCGCTTTCGAAAATATCTTTTTTCGCGTGATGTCGCAAGTAAGATAATTATTTTCATTTCATTAAAAAGCCCCGACTCAAAACGTGTAAAACAAACCGAAGGAGCGCTCTTAATAGTTGTACCCCATGAGACCGCGCGGATAACCCCTGTTTAGACTGATTCAGCCGAAGTTCTTCTCAATAAGGTCATCTCTTAGTGTTCGTATGTGAAATGACCGTTCGCAGTATATAAAAAAATAGTTATCATAATGAAGACTAATTTCCACCCCGAAAAAAAATGTCACAAAAATAGAATAAAAAAAAAAAAAAAGCAGGTGCCATAAAAAAAGAGAGAACGATGTATTTCAAAAATTTAGCTATATTTCACTTTTCCTTAATAAAATCGCGAGCGGTTACGAAAATGGTGTATATCCCACTATGAAAAATATTTAATATTATCATTCATTCTCCGTTGATGTTCACAGCAGACAAGCCCAAATAAATTTTTTAAAAATATATCTATTGCGACGAATCCGTATTTTAATGGAATTTTAATTAAACGTCAGTTAGACAACTATCATCTCCCACATTTTTTTCAATTTTTCCACTTCTTTCTTTAATAAAATATACATATACACATATATATATATATGTGTGTGTGTGTGTGTGTGTATAATTATTCGTCGATACTCGAACTGTCAGTAAAATGTTATAGTTCACTGAACTTCTGTTGAAGTTTACTTTAAGTAAAGTCGATTTAGTCGTGAGGAATTTTTTGTAGTTTTCATAGAGAGGTGAAATAAAATTTAACAGTCGGTTACATAGTTTTAACAGATTATATCGCGCATTTTCTGTCGCGATTCATCGTGAAAACTGCTTTTATCTTTATGAACGATACTTCCTCGAAACCTGAAATAATTTCCTTGCTTACGTTTTACGATCTTTCCTTCGCTTTTATTATTTTCTAATTTTTCCCGACCAACCAAAATCCCCCTTTCTCATTATATTAATTAAACCGGAAAATTCCCAAAACAATAATGTCTTAAATCAAATTAATAAACAATTTCAAAAAATTTAACGCGCATCAGTTCATTAATCAGAGTAAACCATTGGGGGGAATGCACTGAAACGAGATGTCTGCCATTTTTTACAAGATTAAATATCGCTAAAGCTAGCATTAAAATTCGTGAGTCAACGGAATTAATTGCCTTTTTATTATGCTGCCGTATTTTTACACATTCCCACTGGACTTCGATGGAATTCTGTGGACATATATTTCAGAGACTGCTCTTTGCAAAACTACATTGAGTAAATCCAACAGCCTCTGCGTACATACTGCAGAAAATGTAAAATAATGAATAATTATTAAATAACGAACATTATATGATATCAGAACTGTTACACGGCAAAATACCAAAAATTATACCACTCCTCTGTTCAACTACGATTCTTAAAGGCTATTCGTAATTTATTAATTAAACGAACTATTTAGCGTAACATGGCCAACATAATCATTTTCCGAACTTCATTGTTAGCTAAAGATTAAATCTGTTTTGTTTCTTTTTTGTTGTTTTAGTTTCTTTTCTGAGTTCGTCGACATGGACATCGGCTCATGAATTAGTAAGGCTCTTTCGAATTCAAACATTTACACACTTGCGTGTCTGATAAGTGTTTTCATTTTCCCTTTTCTAAAACATTTCGAGCGTATTTTATTTAGCACTTTATTTAAATGTTCCTTATTTGTGTTCATAATTATTCGTTACTAGCAATTACCTGCGGCTTTGTTACCGCACCTGTAATTAAATATGGGTTTGTTGACATAACTGAGATTAATCGTCTCTTTCTTTAATTCTGACAATTAAAATCGGTAATTTAGTAAACTTATTAAATTCCGCTAGAACTGGTTTCGTATCAAAGTTTTTGTGTATTTGTTTTAATTTTTAATTTCATTACCTGTCAATAGCAAAATCGATTGGAAGAAATATTAAATATTAGAAGAAATATTATGTCTATTAGAAGAAATATTAAATATTAGAAGAAAGATGATGTCGGAGTTTTAGGATACACCGCGTAGTGGATTTTCCGTGCGATCTGCTTCGATTTTCCTCCGGAAAGTAAATTTGCAGTAATTTCCGACGTTATTTATCTTTTTGGTTGCATGTATTTCGAGCAATAAAGGCTTCATCAAAAAAGTTTTACCATCAGAGCGTTTAAGAAATATACACCACCGGTGCTTCGCCTATTCTATTCACATTATCAGTGGAAGTTGGTAAATTCGATTTTGTTCGTTGTTTAACCTTGGTTTAGTGTGGCTCATAGTGCGCTGAAGTTGACTTAGATCAAAATTTGTATGTTCTATATATTTCCGATTTAAATTATCGTCAGACCCATCAGGTAATTGTGGAGATAGTAAACTATATATCGATCAATAGCATTGTCGCTTGTTGAAAGTAGAATATTTTGTAACGAAAGTAGCGCAACGATTAGTTATGTTCTCAGTGTAAACATTTATGTCTGCATCTGAATAAAGTCGTTGCTGGTCTTTAATGAAATCTTTGATGAAGTGATTTTTTAACTTATTCCATAACTCTGACGGATCAGAAACACTGCAGAAAAACAATATAATAGCAAATAGTTCTCATGGTTTAGTTGCGTTACTGCCCACGCCGATGCCAGTGATTATCATCTTCTAATAAATCGTGTATCAAGCATACTGCTGCATATGTTTGGTGTAGCAAAAGGATATTAACTATTTTCAGACTTTTGAAAGAAGGTGGTCCTTTAATAGTAACTAAACACATCCGTAGATAATAACATTCTTGATCATTAGGACGTAAGACTCTATGAAGAATATGCTTGTGAAATATACATAGGTCACCTCTTCAACAGGAATACCTGCCATTTTGTGTATCGAATTAAGGTGATACTTTCTGTATAAGTATGATTGAAAGCTGCCGTGCCTAGAGAGCACTTGTGAATTATAAAAATTGATTTTCGTATCTTTTATTTTTAACTTCAAAGATACATCTGGCAGCAGTTCATAAGTTTTCCTGCCAGTAGCATCCATGTCCCACCGTCTCTGTCATTCATGTTGTAATCGTTAACGTATTTTTTTTAAACTTTGTCTGAAACAGGCTGAAAAATCTCAAGAAAATTATTTTCTAGTAAACCAAGCTGTTTCATGAAAGTCGATTCGCCAACCAATCTATGTTCACTGATCATTACTCTACCAATTAAGTACAAATACACTGACAGGACACTACAGATCACAGAGGCGGCGGAGGTTGGCGAAGTTTTATAAAGAGAGGCTATTCGCATTAGAAATTTTCTTTGTTGCTTATTGACTCGATGTAAGATTTTTTTATTGACATATACCACGGCACTGTACCTATACAAAGCTTGAACCAGGCCTTGGTAGAGTATGCGTCGCTCCCTAAAAGCCAGACTCCAGGCGTTGGGTTGAATTCTAGCAAGTTTATAGAGAAAAGGTTCTTACACTTGGAAGTGATCATATTCTAATGTAGTATGAAAGTAAGTTTTTTGTCAATTAAAATTTCTAGATATTTATGAATAATCGATTGACCAGAAAGTAAAGGAAGATCAGCTACCTGACTAACAATCCCGCGATCGCCACTACACTCGGGAGCCGAGAATGATAGTCCGAGGTCACCAATGACTTCCTCTAGATAGTTGGAAATAATTTTAATTTGCTTAAAAGAGTAACTTTTTTTTGAATACCAAAGACCAGTAAAGATCTTTCGTATAAGAAATCAACTCGCATTTATTATTAAAGGAATTACAAAATTGCTCAGCACTAAAGAACAGAGTAAGTTCCGCAGAGTGGGATCCAAAATAGGAACCTGAGGAACACCGCATGAAGTCTTCCTAGAGTGAAAAGCAGTATCCAGCCGCAGACCTGCAACCCTATCAATGAAGTAATGAATGATAATGTTAATTAGAAATGGATTAAGATGATTATCTTTCAATATGTCAACGATCGCGGACCATCTGCAGTTGGCGAAGTTCCCTTTAATGTCATAGGAGTGACAACCGCAGACCTACCATCAGTAATCAGTGACTTGATTTTGTTGACTAGTTTAAGTACTGCACCATCAGAAGAGAATCCAGCACGGAAATCAAACAGGGGATTTAGATGAAGCAAGTCCCTACTAGACACTTCGTTTGAAAGCAGTTTATGCATCACCTTTTCAAACACTTTGCCAATTGAGTTCAACAGAGATATTGGACAGGATAACTATTAACAAAATAAGGGTCTTTTCCTGGTTTGGAAAGCAGCTTAATATCAGCGACTTCCAGCACAGAGGAAAAACCTGTAAAGAAGGACTTCGAGAAGATGGCGATGAAAAGGTATGGAAATTTCTCGTTCAGTAACTTAACAAGTTTGTTGCTAACTTTATCCGAAGCAGATGCTTTCCTATTTTTCAGTTTTTTAATGATAACGTCCATCATATCTCTGCGGTGTTTCTATGTCAATCGGCTGTCTAAGTGTAAACCTAAATACCTGTCTGTTGCTCGCACAGGAAGATTTTGTGTTATTGATCCTAACGGGTGGGACTTCAACTTTTCGGTTAGTAAAATGAGAATATTCACCGATTTGCTTTCGTTTATCCCGATTTTCCATTTTTTAAATTATGTTTCCGCCTTTGTAAGAGCATTTCGTAGATTATTGCTAGCTATCTTCGAATCTTCATGTGATGAAGGCAGTGCCGTGTTGTCCGCAAATGTAGCCATCTGCACATTCTCTGTCGCAGGAAAATCTGCTGTGTACAACTAGTATAACGTGGGACCCAACACAGAACCCTACGGAACGCCTGCTAAAACCGGATTGTTTTAAAAAGCCGAACTGATATTACGGACTTACATTAGCTGACTGCATATAATGCTGTAACCTTTTCAATATTAATTTATCCATTACTTTCGATAAAACAAGCAACAAGGAAATCGGACTATGAGACGTTACAGAGTAAGGATCTTTACCAGGTTTCAGAATCATTACGATTTGCGCAAACTTCTATTGTACCGGAAAATATTGTATGCAAAATATTGCGTTACATATAGAAGTGAGCAGTACTACAGCTTTCCGCGGAAGTTTATTTAATAATTCAGCGCTTATTAAGTCGAAACCTGGGCTTTTCTTCTTTTTTAGCCTTTTAAGTAGACACCCAATCTCGTGAGGAGAGGCTGACTTTATTGCTAAAGATGGTCCACATGGACTGGTTATAAATGCATGTATTTCCCTGTCCGTGTTTGCCCGTATATGTTCAGCTTAAACACAGTTTCCAGATACTCAGCAAATAAATTCGACTTCTGTTTATGATCTTTCCCCATGACCCGTTACCATGTTTCACCGGAGGAATATGTTTATTCGGTTGCCTAGCATTTTTGGTACACTTCCACAAGGAATAATCATCAATTGCTAAGGGTGATAGTTTAGCTAAATAATTATCGAGTGTTTTATTTTTGATTTCTCCTAAAAGTTTTTTTAATTCTTTTATTTTATTATTAAACAACTTTTTATCCGAAGGGTTTCCCGTTTGGAAACATCTTCTACTAAGTTTTCTTTTTTCTAAGACAAGTTTCCAAACTGATATTGGATAATTTTTATTACTCTTTTTACACTTAAGAACAGGAGTACTTAAGGTATCTACTGTTTTTGTTTCGTTTGTTAGATCCCGTACGGAATTCTCGATGTCAATTGGGCTTTTTAAAGGAATTTTTAAGTTTAACTTTGTATCCAAATAATCTCTAGATGATTCTCAGTCTGTTTTGTGGTTATGTAAATGTATTTGCCCCTCTAATATAAATATGTAGAAAACTGAATGTACTTCCAGATTTAACGCTGTTATACCGCAGGCGAAACTTTTTTAAAGTGAAACTTCTTTAGGCGCGTCTTATATATAAATAAAAATATATGAGGAGTTAGCGCGAAAAACGAGCGAGTGAGTGTACGTTATGAATAACTAATAGAGTTCTTAATACACCTACAAATTCGTAATAGACACGTAGCCAGTAATATATTGAATTGAAATTTATGTTGCATCTTATTGAATTTTATACCACTTTGAGATATATATATATACAAAAAGAAATAAATTTATTAAAACTTAAAATAGAATCAGAAAAAGAAAGGCATCGAACATATATAGAGAGAAAAAAGAAATGAAAATGAAGATTCTCAAAGCGTATATAAAGAATCAAAAAAAAAGAAAGGTATCCAGCATATGTATATATATATATATATAGAGAGAGAGAGAGAGAGAGAGAGGATGTCAATGATCTCAAAGGAACTGTAACTGAAGCAAGCCGCATTTTAATCTTAACAGAAACGTGGATGAATAATGACGATAATATCGACATACCAAATTTCGGTTGCATCGTGAAATTTAAACGCTAGAACGTTCAAGCAGGAGGAGTTGCAATTTATTGCAATAGAAACGATAAGTCAAATATTGTTACTTCTAATATTGATATGTCAATACACACAATGTTACGTAATTAGATTTTAGTCAAACAGATGTTGGGGATATATGTAAGACGGAAAATGGAAAAGAAATAATTATTATTGCCATTTCTATTTCTCTAAATCAAAGGGTCTTTATACATAGAAGATTACGCCCTTTCACTGCCGATCGTTTAAGTTTATTAAAATAAAATTTACATACACTTCCAATGACATTAGCTGGAGGGACTTCAACGTATAGAATTTGCATCAGACGATTCTTCGCCTTTGATAGAATTTCTTCAAACCGAACTTCAATTATCTAGATGAATCAACGACAAAGTACGGAACTACCATTGACGCTGTATTTTCTAGACATGTATTGATAAAATTAAATCAAAAACTTATATTTCATATTTTAGTTACTATAAGCCTACTTTGTATGTTTCACAGAATCAAACAATCAATGAAAAACATTTAATAAAACAAACGCATTCATTATTTGTTTTTGCTTTTCTTTTGAGTGAAACTCTTTATAGGGATATATGTTTATAAGAACCATAGATCTCTGCATCGGTTTCTTACTCTTGGTAAATATTTGGTACTAATACTATAACTTTAAATCGGAGTTGTGCCCCGAGGCATATTTACTTTTTTTTTTTTTTTCATTCTTCTTCGACTATCGTTAACAATTCTCAGGCGTATGCATCGGAGTTTATTTTAAATTTTTTTATGTAAAGAGGAATTGACACATATTTATTATTTCGTGTACTTTATTAATTTCCGGTTAATTTTTATTAATTTCTATTAGTTTTAATAAATTCTTATTACGCACCCTTCAAAGTTTTAGGTAGAAAACGAGGTAAGTTTAGGTGTGGGAAAAGATGAGAGAAAATTATTATCTAATGTAAAATGATCAAAAAGGTTACGAACACTTGTTACGCTCCAGCGCTTCAAATGTAGAGTTCTTTTTTTTTTATAATATTCTTCAAAAGCAGACTGTTCGCTTCCACTACAGTGTTCATCGATTTATTTTCACCGAAAGAAATACTAGTTCTGCTAAAATGGAAAAAAAAAGTTAATTCATACATAAACAGTTAAATGATATTTTCGAAAAGCAAAAGAGTTGGTTAAATTTCTAGTATATGCGGTAAAAGAAGTGTCACAGGGAGTCTGAAATCCAAAAAATTTCGATATAAAATTTTCCTATCTGACAAATTAAAAACGTTTTTGTTTCTTCTATTTTTCTTTCTTTCTACAATCTGCAAATATTGCAATTAGTAGAAGTGACCTAGGCAAAATAGCATAAAGCAAATAATTAAATTTGAGCGGTTAATTGAATAACCCCCCAGTCTCCTGGCTGTATTAAGCCTAAATAAGTTCACAGATTATTATCACGCGGCCAACGTCTTTTTAATGGACGAGTTCGGGGATCAGGTATATTTTGATCTGCGAGGTCAGTAACCAGCACATTTGTATTAGCAGATGCCTGTCAAGGAACGCCTTGTATCTCAATTTTACCGCCTCAGTAACAGAAGGAATCTGGAGATTTCTTCCTATCGGCTTTTTCCGATATAAACCACGGTGGTGCACCGATTATCTTATGCAAGGTCTTAGACTCAACTGATTGAAGACGACGTATGTGCGATTTTTTGGCAGTTCCCCAAAGTTCGACACCCATAAGTGCAGATCGGCTTAATTAAAGCTTTTGTATATTAATGTTTCGTTATCTAATGATAATCTAGATCGAGTATTCAACAACCGCGAGAGCAGTCCATACCACTTTCTTATTTCACTTGTTTTGACAGTAATATGTCGACCCCACGTAAGGCGTCTATTTAGATACAAGCCTAAGTACCTTACATTATTTGCCTGAGGGATAACATTGGAGGTGCAATGCCTCTCCGTAATGTAAAGGTGATGCGGTCTGCCAAACATGATTCCAAACGGGTAAGTTGTTGCTGCGAGTAATTTGTTGCTCTAGTCACATCAGAATTGGAAGAAATTATGCATGTATTATCAGCAAAAGTACACAGTGCTGTGTTAGGGGTACTGAGCATATCAGATATGAATGATGTAAACAACACCGGCCTGAGGATACTTCCCTGGAGAATATCGGAAAAGATGGATAAATAGAAGAGTAAGTATTATTACCCTTTTTAACGCTGGAAAACCTCTCGGCAAGATATGCTTTAATAATACGGGAATATAGTGATGGTAAGACATCTTTTAACTTATGTAAAATGTCCGAGTGTCACACCCGATCAAATGACTGAGACAAATCCAAGAGCATTGCAGAACAATACGTTTTATTCTCAAGCGCAGTAGTTATGTTATGACATTGGTGGATAGGGGAATATATTTTTCTAAAACTAAACTAGTGAGGCGGAATCATCCCACTCCCCTCTAAGATAGGATATATAAGATTAAATAATATTTTTTTGAAAACTTTACCCATCAGCCAGAGAAGACTAATAGGTCTAAAAGACGTGTATTAAGACGTGTACAAGTGAGAGGGTTTATGAGGTTTGGAGCCCATTTTTATTATAGAATACTTCCACTGAATTAGGAAGTAGCTTAACCGGAGCATGGAGTTATAGATAAAAGTTAATAGCAGAATTCCTTTCTTTGGAGAGAATACGCAGCACTGAGGCTGTAATGAGGTCATATCCTGAGACCTTCTTGATTGGTAGTTTCATAATTGTGTTTTTAACTTTAGAAACGGAGATATAAATTTACGAATGTGAGGTAATGGTAAGGGACCATAAAATTGTGAAGTATCTTGTTTACATGATCTTGATTTATAATGTCTCGATCAGGTTGGAACGTTTTATATAGATAAGATGCAAACAGCTCAACTTTTTCAGGCTCAATTTTAGCCCAATCGCCGTTGTCATCGAGAAGAGGTAGGTTAGAATTTCTATGGGATAACACACCATTCTAGTTGCTTGCCAGAGAATTATCGGTAGTTAATAATCCTTTGTAAATGTATGAAATAAACCGACTCGTAGGTCTCTTATAGCATTGTTTAATGTCCTATTGAGCTAATTCCAAGTGCGCTTATCCGATAGATATTGAGTCCCTTTCCAGATAGCACTTGTCTTTCTTTTTGTAGTTATTAAATTTCTAATATACAAGTATAATGGTATAAATGTTTGACTTTGAAGATAAAGGCGGTGTTCCATATCGCTTTCTGAATGTTCCGTTTGAATGCAATTGGCGGCAGTGTCAATTTGCTCGGCAAGTTTTAACAAAATTTTTAGATGAAAATTTTGATTTAAGAAATGTTGGAAATTTTTTTGATTAATACTCGATGTAAGATGGCGTTTTTAATAGCGGTTTTAGATTTAATGAAAGTAGAACTGGACTATGATCAGACGGTAGATCTTCCAACGATAAAATCGAAAGAAACATAAACTTACCAAATATAAGTGGGGAGTTATTTTATATTTTAAAATTATTAATTTCTTAGCGGACCTTTTATTATGTAAACAATTTGGAGATAATGTAAATGGTATTATCCTAAGTATAATTCAGCATAGACCGAGTTGTAAACTTTTAAATCACCAATGAAGTTCACTTTTCGATTACTAATGCTATCGATTTCATTGACTGTTTTGTATGCTCAATATACTTAATTTCGCCTATTATTCCAAATTAAACATCCGCGCATGCCAACTTTATAAGGTTTAACCCTGTTTGTTTAAAAAAAAGGAAACAGTTTAAACAGAAACAAACCAACTCTCGAAAGGAAACTAATGTAGGTGACAACGACGAATCTTCAGGTATCTGCATCAGTCAGCGAAGTACCGAAGCAAATTTACAAAAAAAAGGGAAGTCTGCTACTACTTCTCAGTGGTAGAGATAAACTTAGCCAGAAAAAGAGACAGTTTTTCCAATAGAAATCTGCCACATCGATGCGAAGAAAAATGCTTAATGTGTAAGACACTAATTGCTCCGTCAATGTCGAGCAATAGTTGAACTTCGATTTGATAATCGGAGTTGCACGTATCAAAAACTGCAGTCGCAGTTACATCATCAACTTCGCTCTGGGATAGGGATCGTTCTGAACTTACTCATCATTGCTTTATAGTTCTTAAATTAAAGTTACATAATAATGATTTTTGTTTATTTATTTATTCATTTTTGAATTCATTTTTCATTATTCTTTTTCGCGTTATTCACATAAATTATTTCCTTTATCGAAGTTTAAATATTAATTTTCTTTTACATAGATGAAATTGTTTATTTTCTGAAATTAAAAAAAAAAAAACTCTTCTTAATTTGGTTTATATAGTAAAGTAAAGTAAGTCCCATATATCCTTGATAAGGTAACTATAATTAAGCTTTTCATAATGTACTTAAGGACCTAATGGATCTGATGAGAATACTGGGGCCAGTTCCTTTCTTTCGGTCGCCTTTACACTTACCCAGATTTCTCTGGTACCCAATTCTATTTCAGATTAGTTATATACCTGGGAGCGACTTGGATCCGGAACGGGACCACTCCTAAAATCCCATGACACCTTTGATTTGGTAATCTACCACCTTAATCACTAGGCTACCGCGCTTGTATGTCGAGTTAATTCAATTTCAACATTTTCCTATCCTAGAGAAGTACCGGGGAAAAAATCAAGATTGACAGGTAATGATCACTTTTGATCAGTTAAATTTTAAATTATTGGTGAATCTACGAATTCATTTACTTCTCATGATATAAGAATGTGATACATCGGAAAGAAAAGTATTGTCTAATCTATCAATATTTCGTTGTCGGAAAAATTACTAACTTGGGGTGCTGTGCTCAAAAACTGAGCTCAGTGAATTTATTTAATGATTCTTTCGTCCAAAACAGATCGAAGCTACCATTAACATTTTCTGACTAATTTATGTGCGCATACTGCGAGGATTTTATTTAGATCCGTTAAAACAAAAATTATTATAACCACATAGACATGATTTCCAGATATTATTTAAACATATTCAATATTTCTAAATTTTGTGATCACCATTGGTTTCAAACATTTCGCATTACTAAATTCTAGCAATTGATTCTGCCGTATAAATCATGTGCTTCAGTTGAAATGAATTATCATCGTCGACTGAAGTAGAAAAATTAGACAACGTATAGAGTCGGATTACAATTCGCTTAATTACGTTAATTTTTCTTCTCCAAATAACACCGTTATGAAGATAAGTGCGTACATTAGTTTGCCCTAGTTAAATCTTGCATGGTCCAACCTAAGCGTCTACATAATCGTTGTCTGTACTGGTTGGTCATATATACAGTTAAACCCTCTAGCGGTAATCCCATTTGCGAAAATTTGCGATAGGGCACGATTGCACCCCCTGTTTTTCCATATTAAAAAAAAAACGCTTTTGATCATATACACACACATATATATATATATATATATATATATATATATATATATATATATATATGGAAACATATATATGTTTTTTATGTTTGGTCACGCATAACTTTTATATATTTAACTCGATACTCGAAAGTGAACCGGCCAGCAATGATTCCATATGAACACGGATGAGTATCGGTTATTCTTCACTGAATAGTCTCATTAAACATTATGAAAAAGGGAGGTTTTTATAGGGAATTTTAATTAATATAGCAAGCGTCATTGAAACCTACAAATATTATTAATGCTATTTAGCACAGTTTAACGTGGATTTAGAAAAAAGACAAACTTTTAATAAGGCCAGATGAAAATTAACCAAAAAATTTAAAAAAATTCACAGTCCATTCTGCGGCAGCTAGAGAGTTGATTTTTGTTTTTTTTAAATAGACGATTTTTCATCGTTAGAATATAGGAGAAATACGAACTCTCGAAATCTTAAAATTCAACGTAACCTGAAACATAGCACTGCTAATAATCCGGTCACTGATGATGGGAATACTAGTCTTAATTTTACAGTGTGCACAACTTCTAACTAAGGGAACTAAAATGATGTAGTTTATTAGAAAATGTACACCAGTTTGTGTATTGTAAGAGATATAAATATCGGTGACTATTGAATAGTAATCATATATCATTAAGAATGTTCTCTAAGACATATACTTTCTCTAATATAGTAAGACAAAAATTAGCCAAAATGTTTTCATCGGAACATAAAGAACGAATCTTCAACAATTTTAAAAGGCAAAATTTCCAAATTAAAGGAGCCCTTTTATCGACGTTAGTGCCACATGGAAATATAAATTTAAGTAAACGTAGTGAAATTATCAAAGCGCGATTTATAAGTTCATTAGAGACAGAATTTGAACATTCTACTCTTTAAATATACCCAGCTTTATAAAGCATGGAAGGTAGCAGCATTTTTAGTTGATTTCTGTATATTACCGCTCAACAATATTTACATTAAAAATTGTGAAATAAAATCATTTTTTTTTTAACAAAAAAAAAAATAAATAAATAAAAAAAATTATACATATCAACTATAAAATTTACCCTAAAAATTTAACAAAACTGCGGGGTACAAAGTAAAAAAGTAATGACTCGATAAGAAGATAATATATTTTAAAATATAACTTTAAAAGGGAGCATCCTCTTAAATAAAATCAATACTTATTTAGTCGGCGGCTAATTTAAATTGCAACAATAATAAAAACTGCATTGAATATTTGTCTAATGTTTTCAATACTTGACTTGTAAAAACTAAGTGTATCGTTATAATCATATTGTTATAATCATATTGTTATAATCATATTGTTATAATCATATCTGATATGTTTCATTCAAATTCAGTGTTCTGAGACTCTAATAAATATTAATCTTGTTTAAGAATAGCCATAATATGCCCTTAAAGGGTATATTATTCATTGTTTGTTCTTTTTAGCGCATTTTTAATACATTTTTTGAGTAAATCATAAAGTCAGTATTTTTTCGTTAAAAAACAATTTCTTTTTTGTCGATAATTATTTGCTGCACATCTATTTTGAATAGCTTTGATGTTAGTGTATTAAAATTATAAAGACCGATAATAAAATCTTCTACGCATATCATACGTAAAATTTTCACTGTAATTCTGGTAAAAGAAATAAATAAAAAGATGCCATCGTGTCTCGCCGCAAATTATCAACAGTATGATGACCGATGGAGTGTAATACCTGCACGTCATCGTGTAAACGGTGACTGGTAGAAACTGTTTTTATAGCCTTTTATTTAACTCTGTTTGTCCTTCTGTCTGTCTGCCTGGGGGGAATCTTGCGAACGATTTTTCACCTATTTCCCGATGAATTAAAAAAGTGTTCTTTTGCAGAAATGCTTGTTATAGATAAAAGTACAATATCATGCAACATCTGGGTTTCCAGCTTTAAAATTAGACCCTCGGAGCGCTGAAAGCTCGAAATTTTGGGAAAAATATATATTTTTTCGGTCGTGTGATATATCAATGGAAAGATTGCAATTAGTCAAACATTGTGTTTCATGTGCTGAGGATTCCGAATGTATTGTATGAAACACAAAGGACAATATAATTGAAAGAATGTGATCCATTATTTAATAATAAAATGTAACACAAATTTCTATAATTTTCCTATAATCAAGATATTGAATAAAATAAAATAAAATACAATTCTAAATTTATTATTTTTTATTAAAATACATAGTAAAAAGTCCAGACTAGAAAATAAAAGAAACTTTTTAAAAATAATCTTTCATTTATGCTCTAAAAAGTACAAAATAACTTTATTAGTGTGTGACTACCAGATACGCATCTTAACATTAAAATCCGAAACTACAAAATACTATTCTGAAAAATAAAAGCGGGGGCCGCAGATTAATAATTAAATATTAATATTATAATACATCCTAAGCCAAAACTACAATCACTATTTGGTGTTCTACATGAATAAAGTGTCTAGTTGTGCATCACGCGTTATCACTCGCTCGCTGATAAGAATCCGATTACAATTGTCTCTGGTTAGTCTGTCTTATTTATTTATCTTCGATTTTCGTTACACTAATCACCTCCGAATAGAATCGAATTCTTAGCTGTTGTACTTAACGGTGTTACCAGTTAAGAAATGTTAAATTTTCGGACTTCTATCGTAACTGGCTAGGATACGGGTTTCAATGGCTATCCGACAGTTATTAGGTTCCACTATTTTACCTTTTTTGGTAGACTTAAGACCTAAACTTGGAGCTAAAGGCACAAAATATGATGGAATTAAGAAAACGATTAGGGACCTTGTGTCAGAAATTAACACAGCGTTAGCTGAAGACGTCAACCCAGTTAGTTCGAGCATAGACATGAATGAAATTACTAAAGTAATTCATGAAACAATTTATCCCGTTTTAAATAGATTCGAAACAAAAAATAAACCGAGTTATTCGCAAATAACTAAAAATGATACCAAAAAAAATATTACTTCAATTCAGAAATCGAAACTGGACAAAACTATTAAAATCTCCATTTCCGATGATTCTAAGAAATTAGATAAACTGAATAATATCGCTCCGGGTAGTAAAACCTCTTTTGAATTAGTAGAAAAGGTATTTAAACAAGCTATCAAGCCTAAGGATCTTAAAGACATGCCTATTTTCACACGTAAAAAGGATAGTTTGATGATAAAAACCACTAACGAAGACAAGGAAACAATTATAAACCGCTTGAATAATTTTGCTGATAAAGATACATTTACCTTTTCAGAACCGGCAAAAAGAATGCCTTACATTAAAATAACAGGGTTACCTTTTTCCTTTCGTTCTTATGATTCTGATCAAGTCAAAAACGAAATTCTTACTTCAATTCACCAATATACTAACCTCTCAATCGATCGGAACGCTTACGTCAAAATTATCAAGAAGCAAAGGAAAGAAAATACTTACTTGGAAGCGATTGTTCAGGTATCACCGGATGTATACAATTATCTAATTAAAGATGGATTTGTTCCTGTAGAATGGCGCTTATGTCGGGTCTACAAACATATTGATATTACCCAATGTTATTCATGTGGAGGCTTCGGGCATAGAGCTCGGCATTGCAAACTGGATAATGAAGAAAGAGGTAAAATTAAGGAAATCATTGATCGTGGACATTGTCCAAACTGTCACTTTTCAAATGTAGAAAGAAAAACGAACTTCAGTCTGGACCATAAGTATTACCAGCTTTACAAATGCGAAACTGCGAAAAGAATTCATTCAATTTTAGATAACAACACTTGTTATGGAGAATAATAATTTCGATTTCCTCTCTGTAATGCAATTAAACCTACATCACTCACGTGCTGGTAATAATTTGCTACACTTCGATTTATTGAAGGATAACAAAGATATTGTGTGTATCTCAGAACCGTATCTTATTCAAAAGGTAATCCCAGATATTACCAATGCTTATACTCAAACTACAAAGCAGTTCGTGTCAATTTTAGTTAACTCAGCATTATCATTTAAAGAGGTAGAATTCTTCGAACGTTGCGAATATATCGTGGCAGTTCAATTGGAAGAAATTTTTATTATCTCTTGTTACTTTCCGCCTTCACAAGATCTAACTGACTTCTTAGATTTGTTATCGCAATTTATTACTTTCCACCAGAAGAAATCGATTATCTTATGCGGTGACTTTAATGTCCGAAATAAGATCTGGGACAGTCGGGCTTTTCACTCGAGAAGATCTAACATTTTTGAACAATTTATTCTTAGTAATAATCTTTTTTTCGCCAATGAACGAGATGAAATTACTTTTTCTAACGCCAATGGTTTCAGCGTTATTGACTTGACTTTGATCCACGGTCGACCTAACGTAATCAGTGACTGGAAGGTAGATAATAAAGCAATTTATTCAGACCACAGTCCGATTCAGATTAAATTATCAGTAAAAATGAATTTTATTAATAGCTTAACGCATCGCATTATAAATTATAAGAAATTCAATAAAATCGTTGTAGAACATTCGCACTTAAACTACGATTTTAAAACTGCTAATGATTCCCACCAACTGAAAATAATGTTAGAAAATTTCCGTAACACACTTCATGATATGATAAGTTATATATTTTAAAACCTTAATTGTAGGACGAATTTTTATATACATTTTGTGAATTAATAATGTTTGTAATACTTGTATTTTAATAATTTAATATAAATAAATGTTATATGTTTTAGTGAATTGAAAGGTACTCTGTGTCCGTGTAATATATAAAACTATAACTTTTGTAACGTAAATTAAGGTTTTAAAATATATAAATTATCATATTATTGAGACAAACGATTACAGGAAGAAATAACACATAACACTTCATGATATTATTAGTAGCAGCATTGAAACGATTCAATTAAATAGGAATTCGTGGTGGAATATTAATTTAGAGATTTTACGAATAATTCTAAGGAAATTGCGCAAACGGGTTCAACGCTCACACAAGCGGGGAGCTAATGATCACAATGCGCGCCTGGTTATGAATTTGGTACGAAAAATTTTTAATAAAGAAATGCGAAACGCGAAAACCAAAAATTGGAAAAAATTTTGTTCCGATTCGAAACTATGGGGCCTTCCTTACAAGACTATTTTCAAAAATAAACGCCAGTTACAGATTCCTTCGTATTTTTTAGACCAGAATAATCAAAAAATTTTCGATAAGGATTCAAAGATAAAGGCCATTCTTGATCATTTTTATCAAGTAAACTCAAACACAAATGGGGACGAAACCTTCTCATACAAGTTGCAAGAATTCCAGAGATTTAACCTTAGCTGCTTTAGTTTTAACAGCGAACTATTTATTTCCAAAGCGGAAATTAAGGATATTCTTCGCCGGACTAAAAATAAAGCTCCTGGCTTAGACCAGCTGACGAATAAATGTTTGAAGATCTTGAATTTCCACTATCCTAATTTACTTCAGAGCTTATTCATCGCTCTGTTGAGGTTCGGAGTCTTCCCGGAAGCCTGGCGAGCAGGAAGGACAGTTTTTGTGCTAAAACCCGGACGTAGTCCTAGTCTTCCATCTTCGTACAGACCGATTGTCTTGTTAAGCGCTTTAGCCAAGGTGTTTGAATATGTTTTGTTGAATCGTATACTGCCGGTTTTACCTCACGATGATCGGCAATTTGGGTTTACTAAGTCCCGTTCCACGGCAACGCTTTTTGACGAATTATCTAAGCAGATTGAGCGTGCGTTAAGTAAAAAGACTGCGATCGGCCTGCTGACGTTAGATATTAAAGGCGCCTTTGATAACTGTTCGTGGCCAGTCTTATTCCACAAAATTAGAGCACTCAGGCTCGATTATAGAATAATCTCAATTTTAAGACAATACTTAGATTCCAGAACTATTAAATTTATTTACGAACATCAAACATATTTTCGAAATGTTACTCGCGGATGCCCGCAAGGATCGATTTTGGGCCCGATTTTTTGGAATTTGTATATTTCAGACTTATCGTTGATGGAGTTCCCGTCGGCAGTAACCAGATATTTCTATGCAGATGATCTAGCATTCGCGGTCACTTTTAATCATCGTCCCTCCATTTGTAAATACTTCAAGATTACAATCAACAATATTTTAACCTATATGGAAAAACATCTTCTACAGTTGGACGAAAACAAGACTAATTTATTAATCATGCACAGGAAACGAAAAAGGGACTACTACAATTCGCTACATCTCTCTATACCGAACTTTAAAATTAATATCGTCGAATCACTGAAATATCTTGGTATTACATTAGACTGTCGCTACAGTTTTAATCAACATTTCAAAAATTTGTCCAGTAAAGCTACAACGGTTCTAAATAAATTGCACTCCGTGTCTGGACGCACGTATGGGATGAGCACTAAACACCGTTTAATAATTTATAATATGCTAGTTGTTCCATTATTCACGTACTGCGTATTTATGTTTGAAGAGGCTTTAAAGCGTAAAAGCATTCAGGAAGTACTAGTTAAATCCCAAAGGAAATTTCTTTTGTTTATTCTCCGCGCGCATAGAACTACTTCCGGTGATGCGTTGCGAACAATAGCAGGACAATTGCCACTGCATTCCGTATTGCAGCATAAAATTTTGTATTTCAAAGGGTTAAATAATCTCAATTTGGAGTTGGATCTAAACAATAGATTTATTGAAATGCAAAATAGCTGGAACAATAGCTCAACTAGAAGATTAACATTTAGTTTCGTCCCCGAGGTTAAAACCAATCCAATCAAAATTAATAATATTAATACGTATGTGACGCAATTTCTTACTGGACATGGTCGATTTCAAAGTTATCTGCACCGTTTCCATCTAGCAGACACCAATTTGTGTTCCTGTGGAGATGCTCCTGAAACTGTCACCCATATCGTTAATGAGTACGCCAAATGGAAATTCTTGTTTAAAGACGTAAATTGTTTTCCATTAAACAACGATAATTTATCAAAATTCCTGCACGCGGCGAATTTTATCATGGCTTCCAAATATTCGGATGTTGAAGATTTTTCATTTAATGTATAATTTTATTTTAATTTTTATATTGGTTAATTTTTGTCTCTTTCATTTTCTTTTTATTGTTTCCAATCCGTGAGGTGTTCATTCAACTGAGATACTCATGGCTATGTTTCAATTACTATGTATTTATGTTATTATTCACCAAATAAATAAATAAATAATGAAAAAAAAAAAAAAAAAAAAAAAAAAAATGTTGTTCCATTGTTGTGCAGCACAATACCACACACACACACTTAGAATATTTTTGTAACTGCGGCCCCCTCTATTATTTTTCAGAATAGTATTTTGTAGTTTCAGATTTTAATGTTAAGATGCGTATCTGGTAGTCGCACACTAATAAAGTTATTTTGTACTTCCTTTTAGTGCATAAATAAAAGGCTATTTTTAAAAAGTTTTTTTTATTTCTTTTTTTATCCTGTATGTATTAACTAAACATGGTGTACTGATTTTAAGCAGATCAATAAGAAATGTAAGATTATCTGCGTATTCATATCAGTGTATTTAGCAACATCATTTAGATAATGGTCTTAATTTAGTCTAGCGTATGAGTTACTGGAGAATACTGGAAAATCTCAATTTTAAAAGCAGTTGAAAATGAATCATATTTGTGGCTATCCGTTTAAACTATCAAGTCCGCGTCGCGTGATTGCCGCTATTTCAAAATGATATAATAATTTGGATACAAAATATCGGACAAATATTCAATTTAGTTTTTATTATTGTTAAAATTTAAATTAGCCGCCGACTAAATAAGTATTGATTTTATTTAAGAGTAATCATAATTCCCCCTTTTAAGGGTATATTTCAAAATATATCATCTTCTTATCGAGTAATTACTTTTTTACTTTTCACCCCGCAATTTCGTTAAATTTTTAGGGTAAATTTTATAGTCGGTATATGTAATACTTACTATTATTATTATTTTATTTTTTTTTGTAAAAAAAACGATTTTATTTTACAATTTTTAGTGTAAATATTGTTGAGCGGTAATACACAAAAACCAACTAAAATTGTTGCTATCTTTCATGCTTTATAAAGCTGGGTGTATTTAAAGAGTATAATGTTCAAATTCTGTCAGTAATGAACTTATAAATCGCGCTTCGGAGATTATACATTTCCCGGTGAAACCAACGTCGATAATAATTTAAGTACCTTTAATTTTGGAATTTTCCCTTTTAAAATTGTTGAAGATTCGTTCTTTATGTTTCAATGAAAAAACTTTTTGCCTAATTTTGGTTTGACTGTATTAGAGAAAGTATATATTTCAGAGAACATTCTTAACGTTGTTTGATTACTTGTTCGATTTTAAACGGGGTTTATTAAAATGGCAAGTAAATGATCTTAGCCAACGATTAATGAAAAAAAGTTACCGGCTTACATTTTCCGCTTTTACTGATGGAATCTAAACAGTCTTATAGGCTATTCGATCCACTTTCGATGAACAGTTTTTCGGATGGTCTAGACTTTTTTTTTTTACTATTTCAGCATATGCGTTTTCTCTTTCCCAACAATTTTTGTACATTTATTCGTCATTTATTGAACAGACCGATCATCTAAAAGTCTAGCCGGATTCCCTAATTTCTGTATGAATTTCCCGATTTACGAAATTATATCGGTTCTTTTACATGATGTTTGAGCAAGTTTGAAAACGCGTTTTTCTCAATTCAGCCTTTATTTCGATAAAAAATCTATTGATATTCGATTGTTAAGATTTTTAACAGCCTTTGCTCTATTAAAAAAGTGTGTCGCTCCAAATTCTATGATTATTTCTGTGTAAAGTGAACATCAGCAATGTTGTCGTCAATTATTTCACGTCAATAAGTAAAAAATGTCGAATGTAAAACGGTTTTACAAAATCTATTTATTACAGTGTGCGTAGGAAATTTTCAGACTACGAAGATCTTTTTAAAATTGTCCCCCATACACAATACGAATAAGACATATAAATATAATGTAAACGTAAATAAATTTCGCCTTGAAAGAAAACAAATATTGTAAAATAATTTAGTGTAAAACAAACGCGAATAATTTCAATTGGTCGGCGCGAGATGAATGAACAAGTTAATGGTGGGGTGCGTGTCCAATTTTTACACGAGGTAATTTTGAAATGTGTTGGAAAAATATTGTCAAAAGGAAAGTTTTATGAAAAATAATGCCTAAAGGCGTCCCCCTGCGAGCTAGAAGGAAAAGGAATCTTTCGCAAGCGGTACATAAAATATACATTGTGCTCTTCTGGGTTCGCTGATATGCCCATTTTGATGTAACGGGTGAAAAACGGAATGAAAAGAAGAAAAAATACTTTCCATATATTTCACTAAAATATCTTCATCATCGACCACTTCTTGCGTTGCTTAAAACAGCGTAAAAAAACGAACTGTCTCGCGCGATGCATTTTATATTTATTAAAAACAAGTACATAAAACATTATTAAATTTTAAAGACATATAAAGTGTTTTAAAAACGTTGTACGGCGGCCGGCGTTCTAGACACTTTTTATCACCCCGGATGCGTAAAATAAAAAAAATTTATCATTGTCGTCGTAAATATTTTTTTAAATGACAGATTTACGTAGCGCTGTAATTATCGTCATAAAGGAGACAGAAATATCAACGATAGAACCACCATCAAGAAAAGCGAAGGGAAAATTATGATAGTTCGGATAAACGAAATTTGTACGAGCAAAAATGTGATGAAGGGACCAACGCTAAGGGAGGGGCCTCCGTGTTTGAAATAATACTATTGACTCTTCACGACATCAAAATAACTTCTGTAAACTCACTAGAAAATAATATAACTCTATACGTGGACAGCGAAAATGAAAGTGTTGTAGATTATCCGCGAGTTCGAAAATGTATAACACCGAAAACAAAAATAAAAATAAAAAAAGTTACTAAGATCGGGAAAGAGAACTGCAGAAGATTCATACAAAATTAACTGTTACAAAAATAAACTTTATGATGTATATGTAAAACAATTAGAAGGAGAAGGAGTTCGATTTAAATTGAACCAGGTATTGTTAATGTAAAAGCGCATAAAAATAGATACGGAAAATAAAGACAATTAGGGGCGTAATAAGAGGTAGGAATTGTATGTATCTACCGAGCAGAACGTTCCGCAGAATGAGCGAATCAGTCGGAGAATGATTGGATAACTGCGTCATTCAGATGAAGAGTGTGACGAGGAAGCGAACAAAAATTGAAAACGGAAAAAAATGATAGTAGAGTAATGATGGAGCGAATAACAGGAAAATTAAGGAAATTAAAGAAAGCGGGGATTAGAGGAAAAGATAGATTGAACAGAAAGCGAAAAGAGTAATTATTATAAGGAAACGAGGAACCGTGAATATCCGATCGAGATCTACAACGAAACTTTGACGTATCGGCAGGAGGTCAAAGCGCGAAATTTTTTAAAAAGGAAGCGAAAAGAATAATAATTCGAGTCAGATAGCCGAATGGCCGGGAATCCGCATCAAATATCATTAGCAATAGAATGGAAAAAATAATTGATTGGGAAGGAAAAAGTAGACTGAAGGTCTCTCACGAAGTCGGAAATAATCAAATAATCAAATAATAATCGGAGAAAAATTAGAGGAAATGAAATCAACGGACTAACGTAGGATGGTTGTTAATTCGTTTTTGAATATGGAACAAAAAGAGGGAAGACGATAAGATGTTTGAAAAATTAAAAATGCTGAATTCGTAACAACAGGCCTCCTCAAATCACCTGTGAAATAGTTTCAAGAAAAAAAACCCCGCGAAATATGAAATTGATAGCAGTAGTATAGAGTTGTGTTATCTTGGCTAAGATATTCTGAAAGTAAAGGTAGAATAAATATATTAAGAGGGCGAAGATCGGCAAAATCTGGTGGAAAATTGGCATCTAACTTATAGACGCGGTCGCAGGTAGAAGTAAGATGGAATTTTGATCGAATGATGGACTTTTGCAGAGAAATCGAAATGTAACGATCACCGTCACCATTTTTAATTGGTTACAAAGTCACAGTAAGCAATAGCGGAAGAGGAAAGATGTTAGATAGGTTCTCCGGGACAAATGATTGTTAAGAAAACATTCCGAGGTAAGCCTTTAACGCGGCGTATTGTTCAGGGATAAATTAACTAAAGCAGCGCGGTAAAGACGAAGGCGCAATCGTGAGAAGACTTTAATTCGGAAATATTAATAAAGGCGAGCCGGAGTTATAGCGAGAGATGAATTGAGTGCTTTCTTGGCTGCTACAACATCGCGCGAAAAGGAAAACAGGGAGATGTCATCATCGAAAAGTAGAGGAAAGAAATTCGATTGAGAGCAGATGTTTAGGAGAACAGAACCAGAACCTCGGGGAAGAGTATAACCTTTCTCGTAGCGTGATGAAAGTAACGAAATTAATAATAAGGAAATTAAACTGAACTGCGGAATATTAATCGCTGTTATTTTATATCTGTTATAAGATGAATATTATCAAGAAGGCGTCAGTGCCGTAATTTTTTTTAAATAAAATACGTAGAAAAGAAGAAAGGATACACAATCGGATAAAAGCCGAACATATTATTGAGAAGCACATTAATTAAACGACTGTTTGGCACGCCGCCAAAATGTAGCACACGGGCGGCAAGGAAGATTATTTTTTTTTCAGAAGTAGGAGATCGATGATGTGAGTTCCAGAAAGAAAGATTGACGAACCCGAAAAAGAAAACGTTTAAAAGTTACTGTGAACAATTATCCAGACAAGCTTTTAAAAATGAGATAATACACTCTTGAACCCGAAAGTAGTGAGTTCGGTAGAATTTGAATTTTTTCGAATCATCACATAATCCACTGCTACTGAAGACAATATGCCCCCATCGCTCAAATTACACGAGTAAATTGCAAGTGATCGACTTGGTTCATACGTCTGTCATAGCGTGTGTGTACCGCAATCGAGTTAGAGATGACGGAAAAATTACTGCAAGAGGATATAGATAATTTTAGTAAATAGGCTCACGATAGAAGATTATGCATAAATATAAATAAATCTAAAATGTTACATATCCGAAACAGTGCTAAACACATATGATACACGATAATCATCCTTTCTTAATAATGAACGCTTACATGAACTCCATGAAACTACTAACACTCTTTCATGTTGGTGTCCACCTTTAGAAAACGTAAAAGATTTTAAATATTTAGGAATATATATATATATACTCGTATATATATATATATCGATAAATTCTTGAACTGGAAAAAGCACGTTCAAGTTTTAAATTCGAAAATAAGACAGTCAATTCGTATTCAATATAAATTAAAGCAGGTGCTTTCATATAAAACATTACGTATATACTACAATGCAATAAATATGTCTAGAATTCTATATGGAATCCAAATATGGGGAGAGGCTAAGAAAACGGAAATCAACAAAACAGGTAAAACACAGAAAAGGGGTTTGAAACTTATACTACCTTATTGGAAGCAGAGTGACTCGAGATCAATTATAGGTGAAAGAAAAATAATGAAATGTCTCCCAAGATGTACTATTATAGATTACTTGAATATTAAAACATAAAGTTACCATCCAGACAAAAAATTCGAATAACAAGAAAACAAATTAATATATATTACATTTATCCTAGAGGGGAAAATATACGAATTGATAACACAGGTGATATTCAGTTTTAATTAAATTAATGAGTAATATCCACAATCATATTTTAAACGAAAATAGCATATTAGTGAGTAGAAAAAGGAAGTAATGAAGTGGCTGAAAGAATGGTGTAAAGAATAAAAACCGAGCTACGTCCCGAATTTTTCCATTTTATTTTTCTCAGTTATGCATCTCTTTGATTATATATTTTCTTCTCTTTTTCTTTTCTTTGTTCTTGCGTCGTTCTTTTTTCGTTTCTTTCTGCTGTACTTCTTAAAGAAGATCGTGTATGCGAATTGAATATATCAGCTATCTTTATGTATTAGAGTATCTAGAGTGAATGCATGTATGCACATGTTTATATATAGATATTTACTTAGACATATATTAATTTAGATTTCTTATCGATTTATATAATAAGCATGATGAAATTTGTAATGTGTTCAATTTGAATAAACGATAATAAGAGCGTTGAGCACTTGCACAACGGGCAAAATTAACCATGTGAGATCCACAGCTTATTTTAAAATAAAAAAAAAAAAAAAAAAAAATACCTCGTTTTGTCCAGCTTTATCAATTATTACCCGAAATTGAGTTAAGTCTCTTCGCAACGACAGTAATCTATTCTCAATCAAAGTTCGGCGTTACCCCGACACTATATAATTTTCGCAACTATCACACCTACTTAGTAATTGGTAATAATCTGGAAGGGAATGATGTGAAATAAGGAATCACTCGATCTAAAATTACAGAGTACACTAAACGAATCGAACAAACATAATCGTAAATGCTTTGACATTATCTACGAGTGTGTACAGAATCATCAGGTAAAACCAGTCCCAGGTATATTGCATGAGTAACAAAAGTTGAAAATGTGAACATCACCGAAAGTTGATTAGGGCGTTATTAAAAGAAAATTATTTATACAGTTAGACTTTGACGTCGTTTAATATAAATTAATTTAAACAAAATAATAAGAACCCGGTAGGTCACTATCACACAATCTCAAAAAGGAGAGATCATAAGAAACATTAATGCTTCAAAAAACGCACTCGATAGCGTTCATATATTTATTGCAGTTAAAAATTCCTTCCGAGAGATTTGACCGTGCTGCGATAACCCTGGCTTGAAGAATTCAAACTTTCTTGAAAGTGACTCACACGTAACCGGCAAATAATAACGACATATTTATGGGGAAGAGTCGGTCGAGGATACGTTATAATACCAAGAGGGGAGCTCCGACTGCACATCATAGGCTAATCTTTTTCTCGGGGTTTCGGCTATGGCTATTTATTAAGTGAATCCACTTTACTGTCAAAAAACCAGATCGGTTTTAGGGCTATTTTATATAACAGAGTTTTATTTTTTATTGGCACACCGATTTCTCAGCTAACAGCCACGACATGGTTTTCTAGTTTAAAAACCTCAAATGTTCGATTTTTTATAAATGCGGGGATACTCCAGGTCAGTCTAGCGTTCAAGTGCATGCCTAAATATTTTACGTTATCGGCATTTAGTATTACGACGTCATTAATTTGATTGGCAGGCGTTCAATTTTTCGATTTGTGAATGAAGTATGCGTAAATTATTGTCTCCATTGAGACACTAAATTGAAATTGAAAAACTCTGTGCCTCTACGTGCCCAAGTGCAGTTTTTCTGTGGCTGAATTTTCGTACTTATCCCGGTCAAGATGACTCGCCATCCGCGTATAAAGCTACTTCTGCATTACCCAGCGTCGGGAAGTCAGGCGTGTAGATTAAGTACAATATTGGACCCAGAACGCTCCTCTCCGGGACCCCGATACTTAACGGAAAAAAATATCGTGAGTATTCATCGACTATTTTCACTCGGAAACATCTTTCTTGTATATTCGATTCAAATGGTGGATAGAAGGAGTGAGGAAGCAGAGGGTTTAAGTTTATACAACAATCCCTGATGATGCCACATCCTATCGAAAGCCTGCCGGACATCCAGAAACGCGGCACCGTACAAATATTCTTATTTTCCAAGCTAATTTCAATCGTTAACATTCGGTCACTGATGTTTGTTCTTATGAAAACCAAATTGAAAATCGGGAATAATTGCATTATATTAGAAACAACCGTTTTAAAATTAATTTTTGCCAATATCTTTGAAAGGACAGGAAGCAACGAGATAGGTCTATATGATGAGGACTTCAGACGATTTGCCAGGTTTCCGTATAACAATTACGTGCGACAAAACTTCCAACATGTTTGTGTGCTATTTTTAATGAATATGTCTGCTTTTTTTTACGTAATAAATTATGTAATTATAATACACCTTTGAGTTAATTTAAACAAAAAAAAAAAAAAGAAACAAGCAAACAGAATTATCAAAGATTTAAATCCAAAATATGCCAAAAAATGGGAGTTTTTGTTAATATACGTATATAGAAATTGTTTTTTAGTTTTTACACAAGGCTATCATATAAACTTAAAGAAAAGAAAAAGGATTAATAATTTTAAAGCACTCGGTCACGGATGCACGATGTGGGCCCCGAACAATCATCGATATGGGTTTTGACTGAAAACTGGAATGCTAAATTGTAACGATGTTGTTTTTAGCGCTTTCTTATTTCCTTCTGAATCGCCATTGCGTTATGTGTTTCCTTTCCATGCGCGTTTCTTTTCTAAGAAGGGTGGTCGCCTGCGCGGTTTTTGCTGCTTTATCAACGGCGGCACGCTGTAAATGTTTGCTTTTACTTTATTTCCCGCGTCCACTTACTGTACTACGTATTTTCCATTAACCCATTTTCGTTTTAGCGTCGTCGTCGTCGTGAGGACGAGATAGATTACGTTAGGTGGTGTAACGAAATTACGGGAGATCAATCAGAAAGAACGATGTTTGTTCAAGCGGAATCAAGATTCGACCAACTGAATTCCTCGGAAGTGGACTTGGCAGCATTGAGCAAGTGCGAAACATAGCGGTCGGTTTTTGTATAAACAAAAATCTGAAACACCGAGTACAATCGAGCCGAACGACAAGTTCCGTCCTGTTGACCAGTCGCGCATTTTTGTGCACTTGTCTAACATCGAAAATCTGACACAAAACAAACGACCGGCACATTTCAAGCCTGCATCGAACCACCTGATGGTTGAATTACGCCCACGCACATCGTCCCGTTATAACTGTGCGTGCCATACCATCACCAAAGAGTCGCTTCGCATTCTCTGTTTTACACCAAGTCGACCGAGACACTCGCCCGAACGCTAAAATTTCTCAAAGAGTCTGAAGTTTATTTTCACTCTTTACTCCAGTATCGTTCCGCGTTTTTCAGTTGTTTTTTTTTTTTTTTTTTTTTTTTTTAATTGAAAGCAAGTTCCGTTTCTATTTCAGGAAAAAGCTCAAACAACGAAAAAAATAAATAATTTCCCCTCATGAACAAACTGAAAGAGTTTAATTCCTCTTTTTCTTAGCGTTTCCAAAAGTCGATTCCGTGCAGCGCTGCGGACTGGATGATTTCATAAAAGAAACGCTGTTGTCAAAACGCCCTAAGAGTACATAGAAAAATTTAGTATCGAATGTGCAAATAAAAGTGTTAAAAACGTGGACTTCAATTTTTTTTCACATAATGTTTTTTATTTTTTAGAAATTGAAAAAAAAAAACGGCTTTATTCAGTTGAATGAAAAAAAAACTAAAAAGTAATTATTCGATAAAAGATAATATAGGTTATACGGTAAAATATACCTTAAAGGATATTGCGGTTATTCTTAAGCACGAGTGTTCCAGTTTCGTTATTGTTATTCCAATCTGCATTTATGCGCGATAATTATTTATTGAAAATATTTTAATTTTTTTTTGTCTGGCGAAATTAATAATTAGATTTTTTCTACAATCTATGTTTCCGCAGTAAGTAACATTAACAATATTTTACGTTATGTGTTATTTCTTCCTGTAATCGTTTGTTTCAATTATATGATAAGTTATATATTTTAAAACCTTAATTTACGTTACAAAAGTTATAGTTTTATATATTACACGGACACAGAGTACCTTTTAATTCGTTAAAACATATAACATTTATTTATATTAAATTATTACTTAAAATAAAAGTTTTACAAACATTATTATTCACAAAATATATATAAAAATTCGTCCTACCGGTTTCGTCTACTTGACATATTCATCCATGTTATATGTTTTAACGAATTAAAAGGTACTCTGTGTCCGTGTAATATATAAAACTATAACTTTTGTAACGTAAATTAAGGTTTTAAAATATATAACTTATCATATAATATTTTACGTATCAATCATGTTTCGTTATATTAATAAAAATCTCTCACACTATTCGATAAATACTGAATATCTGTCTCTCGTCCGTGTACTTACGTGTACTTATATGAGACTAGTACTGGTCAGTACAGTTTCGAATAAACAGGTAATTATTAAAATCGGTTCACATGGCCAAAAGTTATGCGCGAATAAACATAAACAAAAACAAAACAACACAAACGAGCTAACTTCTTTTTTTCAAGGTTAGTAAAAATAAAATTTACTTTTTGAAGTTTTTAATTTTCTATTGTTTTGAAAAAATTTATTTTATTATAACGTGTATATATTTTTTAAATTTTTTCTTGCCGTATGCTGTTACTGGACTAGGAACGTGAATACATATATCCACAGCAGATCAACCGATCTCCGCAGTATTGAACAAAACACTTTCCATTGATAGAAATTTCTGATTTTTAGTTTCAGGGTGATTGGACTTTGTGTTTCAAAATTTTTTCGGGTATCCGTTTACTTAGTTAGCTTTCGGCCGACAGCTTGACAATGCAATTATGCTCAATTCCAGTTTATCGTAGTAAATGTTGATTGGGAACCTTGTTTATTTATTCTTTTTTGATAACATTTACAAGTCATCCGTTGGCTTTTGTATGCGATAATTAATTAATTTGTAAACAAAAATCAATAATTATATGTGTAATTTTTAATATTTCTATAATATATTTTATTTGTTTAGATTGTGATATGAACAATAAATGTGTTTCTCGAGAACTCTTTGACTGGGACTTCTCGAAATTGAAAACCTACTAGGAACTCCTATGCAGTCTGGAGTTCTGGAATGGCTAGTAGATGTACCGGTTAGCTATGAATACCCAATAAGCAGTCGCGAACCAAGAGCGGCTGCTGATGGAAAGTCTCTAGCAGATAAATAGTGGCAGGGTAATAACGAGGATGCAGATGAGCAGCTTTAGGACTGGCCTACTAAAAGTTTGCGAAATCCTACGAATGTTTTCTTTTCCTTCGGCGAATTTTGATGGCTGTCAAAACCTTTAATCCGGTGCCTCCTTAGTAACGAGCCCCTGCCTTGCGGCCAGAATTTTTATCCAGAAGCTAGGATGCAGCCCCGAAATTATGGAATTTCCTTACTTTTCTTATTTTCTTATCTCCTTTCTTGCTATAATTTCCTTTTCCCCTTTTGCCAACGAGCAATCGTATCGCTATAATCAGTCCAACTGTCCTGATATTTCTCAGCGCTGGAGTAACTGTTGCATTCAGAATGGCAGTTTAGTTGTTGATTGCACTACAGCTTCCCATCTTTCCATGTTGCGCTGTTACTTTCCACTGATTAATTGTTCACTAGAGCGATACACAAAGTATGAAATTTGCATCAACCGGAATGTCAGCTGATGGACGATTTTCTCTAGAACACAGAACGATCTGAGGAGTTCCTCCAAACCTTATAAGCTACTCTCCAGGTAGGAACACATTTGCGCGATCGTTTTACAAAATTCATACTGAAAAAAACATTTGCAACATAAAATGTAAGAACACTTGCGGATAATAAGAAGTTATCAACATCGATAATATTGTCTGAACTTGGAAAACATAGATATTGTAGCGCTAACTAGATCGGTAGACGAATATACTGGAAAGCTGTTATGATACCAGAACGTGGGAATTGTTATAAATAACAAAAAGTAAGCCAGTATATTAAACAAAAACCTACTGGTATCAACGATCATGCTATGCACATGAAGATTATTTTCCAAATAAGTAGCAGTAAAAGACTCATTCGAAACCAGAAGATTTTGCCGTAAAGATAATATATAAAATGGAGCTCAACACGCTTCTATGCGGTTCCCCAGCTCTTGCCGGATACATAAACACCTCGCTTGACCTGGAAATATCTTTCATCTAAATATGATTCCATTATTTTGTAATAATGATAAGGCAAATGAGTTCGTAGCTTATACAATTATGCCAAACTTTATTAAAGGCCTGACTCACGTCCAGGAAAACCGAATCACATATTTTCTTTTCCTCCAGACCATTCTCAATTTTTCGAACCACCCTATACACTTGTGAATGGTTGATAATTAATCGATATAAATACCGGAGTTAAACAAGGAGGCGTTCTTGCACCTACACTGTTTAACTGTTACGTAAGTTTGGTGCATCGGATTTTTAGTCGGCGGATACCGCGAATTGATATAAAATATCACGTAACCAATCAAATGAATGACTAGTTACGTAATAAATAAAATCCTAAATTTTTTATATCTCTGTCGAAAACTCGAAGATGAAAAATTCTCGGAATAATCAAAATTTCCTGTTTATTTCCTTTTCCTTCCGAACTATTTACAATTAAATATTATTATTATTATTGTTAATTATATATATAATATATATACTAGGGAATTGGTTTGGCTGGCCGCTTCGCGGCCCGTTCCTTTGGATTTCAAATAATTTTACTTTGTAAATTTTCATAAAGACTGCAGCGTTCACATATATTTATTTTTTGGATGCTATTGTGGTCTCGGTGTTTGTCACAGACGTAAAATTTAATTATTAATTTTTAATTTAAATTTATTGTTCCTACTTTAGTTATAATTTAATGGTTAATTATTCAAGGTGCGAACATTGACATATATCGATACTTTATGTGAAATAATATATTCTAATTACAATTTAAACTACTTTCTTTGCGAGTCGACCGCTAAAAAACAACACAATAATAATAATAATATACAAAGTTGTATGGATAGTATAAAAGAAATAATAAAATATAAAACAATACGTAACACTATTATCAGCTGCAATGTGATGACGGTTGACTTAGGATCAGGTCACTACGAAATTAGCAATTCAGTATTGAGAAAAAATAAGAAACTGATGTTTCATTAATAACAAAGAATTTCTTCGCAATAGCCAGATGTTTTTTCATAAATTCATAAACTATATATGTTCATAGATTTCAATAATGAATTTTTTATGTTTAGCACGCTGCTTCAGTATACATAAATAAATAAATGTTGTCAGAAATAATATATTATTATATTAATTCTGTTCACACGGAAACGTCTAGGACACAATGTTCTATAATCATAGTTTAAATATTTAGATTTCATGAACTGCTACATTTCCACTGTAACTAACATTGATAATTTCTGTTGCATTTTTTTAAAATTTTGTACTCAATTATAAAATTTTGGATATTTCACGTTTTTCTAATGTTTTTATGAAATGACGTTGATTAAAAAAAAAAAACAAAAACTGTAACTGTTATGAGGGTTCAGCTGGAGATGTATATTTTTTTTAAATTGACATCTTTTCGTCTTTATAATGTAGAAACAAATAAATGGACAAAAATGTTAAAACTTAATGAATCAAATTTTAAAAAATCGCCCAGTAGAATTCGGATTTGCGGCTTATACAAAATTGTTAATCTCTTCATTAGATACGGACGAAATTTTTACCCCTAAAGCAGCATGAACATGAGGAAGAGTCATCGTAATAAAAAACATTGATGCGGAAAATGTGTATATGAGCTTGCAAGGTAAATTTTTCCTGGTTTTGGACCTCCTATAGCTGCGATAGATTTGTCTATTTCACTTCGAGTAGCCGTTTGTAGGATTTTTTTTTTGATTAAATCTAGTAAACTGTAATTTTTCTTCTTCCACCTTACACCACATGTCAACAAAATATTTTTGCCCTAATATAACTGTAATATTTTATCTGAGATATTTTTTTATTTTTATTATCTGCCATATCTATTTACCAACCAACTGAACCATGTGGAAATAATAATGGATATTGCAAACTTTCGTAAGCAGAATTAATTTTCTTTCTATATAATAACTTTTCTCGGATCGTCATTTGGAGAAGTATAGAGCACTTCCACAATTTCAGCACAAGTTGGTCGATCACCAAGTACATGACGATGAGTTTTTCTAATACTTTCTTCAAATTCCAAATGTGACCGATTTCCCTTATCTTCTCATTAATTCTATTCTCTTCGTTAAACTTTCCTTCTAAATTCACAATTTTTCCCTGTATTAGTCTCTCCATTTTCTCTTCCAAAATGACTACCTCATTTTGGATCGTTTTGTAAGGCATAGTTTTAAAATTATCGATGTTTAGATTTATATTATTATTTATTTATTCTTCCTTTGGTTCTTTGAATTTTTTATTTAGGAATTCCATCAAACTTTTCATGTCCATTTGACCTTTAAATTTTGGGGGTCCCATATTTTTAATATATTTTAGCGATTCTACTAAATTATTTAAAAAAGGAAATGACCCTCTAGCTACCATGGAAAGAGCTGTGGACTTTTTTAAAGTCTCCAGTCTTACCGCGTATCTTCCCAAATTTTGGTCCCTAAATATCAAAATTTTTCGAATTTCTTATTTTTCCTGTATTCTGGAGACCTTAGTGTGCAAATTAAAAAGAAAATCAATACCGTAACTCATATAAATCGATTGAAGAATGTTTTAAAAATTTGTTGCTCAAAACGTGATTTTCACATTTTTCAAAATTTGGGTCCTTTGATTTCAAAATTTAGGGGGTCTCATATTTTTTCTATATTCTGGCGATTGAAATACAAAAAAAAACAATGACCCTTCAGCTGCCATGGAAAGAGTTGTGGACTTTTTTTTAGTTTCCAGTATTTCCGCTTTAAGAGTGCATTATTCCAAACTTTGGTGCCTAAATATCAAAATTTTTCGAGTTTTTTATTGTTCCTGTATTCTGCAGACCTTAATGTGCAGTTAAAACGAAAATCAATACCATAATTCATATAAAACCGGCTGTGGAATTTTTTTAAATTTTTTGCTTAAAACTTGATTTTCCCATTTTTCAAAAATTGGGCCCTTTAATTTTAAAATTTTGGGGGTTTCGTATTTTTCCTATATTCCAACGATTGATATACATCATTTAAAGAAAAAAGTGACTCTCCACCTACCATGGGAAGAGCTGTGGACTTTTTTTTTAGTTTCCAGTCTCTCCTCTTTAAGCGGACATTTTTCCAAATTTTAGTCCCTAAATATCAAAATTTTTCGAGTTTTTTTATTGTTCCTGTATTCTGCAGAACTTAATATGCAGTTGAAACTAAAAACAATACCATAACTCATATAGAACCGGCTGTGGAATTTTTTAAAATATTTTTTCTTTAAACTTGATTTTCACATTTTTCAAAATTTGGGCGCTTTAATTTTAAAATTTTGGAGTTCCTGTATTTTTCCTATATTTTAGCGATTGAAATACATAATTTAAAAAAAAAAAGTAACCCTCCAGCTACCATAGGAAAAGCTGTAGACTTTTTTTACCGCTTTAAGCGCGTTTTTTCCAAAATTTTGGGTCCTTAATATCAAAATTTTTTGAATTTTATATTTTCCCTCTATTTTAAAGACCTTAGTGTACACTTTAAAAAAAAAAAATCAATACCGTAACTTATATGGAACTGGCTGTACAATTTTTCTTTTAAATTTTTCTTAAAATTAGATTTTCACATTTTTTAACATTTGGGCCCTCGAATTTTAAAATCTTTGAGGTTTCGTATTTTTCCTATATTCTAGCGGTTGAAATACATGATTTAAACAAATGAGTGATCCTCCAGCTACCATGGAAAGAGCTGTGGACTTTTTTTTAGTTTCCAGTATTTCCGCTTAAGGCGCGTATTTTTCCAAATTTTGGTCACTAAATATCAAAATTTTTCTAATTTTATATTTTCCCCGTATTCTGGGGACCACAGTATGCAAATTAAAATAAAAATTAATACTATTAGTCATATAGAACCGGCTGTGGGATTTTTTAAAAATTTTTTGCCTAAAACTTGATTTCCACATTTTTCAAAAATTGGGTCCTTTGATTTCAAAATTTTGGGGGTTTCGTATTTTTCCTATATTCTAACGATTGAAATACATCATTTAAAAAAAAGATTGACCATTCAGCTACCATGGAAAGGGCTGTGGACTTTTTTTTAGTTTCCGGGGTTATCGCTTTAAGCGGGAATTTTCATAAACTTTGGTCTCTAAATATCAAAGTTTTTCGGGTTTTTTATTTTTCCTGTATTCTGGAGACCATAGTGTACAGATTAAAAAAAAAATTATTACCATAACTCATATAGAACCGGCTGCGGAATTTTTTAAAAATTTGTTTTTTAAAACTCGATTTTCACATTTTTTGAAATTTGGGCCCTTCAATTTTAAAATTTTAAGGGTCTTATAATTTCTTATGATGTGACGAAGAAAATACGTTGATTGAAAAAAAAATTAACTTTCTAGCTACTATAGAACGGTCTGTACGATTTTTTTTCTTGCAGCTTTATATAATAGAGATATATATATAAACCAAAAGATTCGAAAATTTGCAGCTACGTAGAAAACGAATTACACAATTATTACACAAATTACAATTAATATACCAATTTGTTTCTTACACTTATACAAATACATAACATAAAATTATATATACATAAATTTCTCGCCTATTGGATTGCACTATTTATATTCCGATCTCACGCCAAATTTAATTCTAATCACTACTGCTGGAAATATTCGGTAACCTCTGATACACTGTACTAACGTTTCCTTCAATGATTCTTAATTATTGGTTATCGAAGTATTATTTAAAATTGATATAATCTGGATCACTTCTACCGCTGGCGTATGCCAAACCACAAATTTCTCCAAATTTATTTCCATAGCAACCAAACTGTTGTTCAACGTTGTCGACTCAGAAATTGTTGCTGCATAACTGAATTTATTCGATCCACACAACAAGCGTCGAAATTATTTCTTTTTTTTTACTCGATGAAATCTAATTAACCAAATTCTAATAACGAATTTTAATATATACTTTTTTAACGAATTATTTTGTAAAATAACTTGCTTCTAAAGAATACATTTTCTAAAATAACTTGCTTCTAAAGAATACATTTTACGAATTCTTTTTAATAATAACTTGATTCTAAATAAAATTTAATTAGCTTATTCTACATATTACCCCGACTAGCCAGAAATTATCAAAATAATTAGTCAGAAAAATATTAAATTTATATATTTCGCGTATACGAAGTTTTATTTTATTATGATTATTATTACTATAATGTCGGAGAATTTTCCTGAGTTTCTTGGTTATACTTAATACCTTATCGTTTTTTATAAATTCTGTTATACTCTCCTATTATGGCTAAAACGTCATAAAAAGAATAAAGTTCCTATATGATAGAGGATTATACAGTTTGACTAAATATAAAGTGAAACAGCTAACTAAGTCATTTCGTCACAAGTCCGCAACTTACGGATGACTGTGCGTTGGTTAGCGAAAATTCAAATGATTTGCAAGATGACTTGCAATGTTTGCAAATTGTATATAACGATTTTAGCCTCACCATATAAATCTCATTAAAACTGAAATCATGCAGTCCAGCAACGTTGAAGCAACCAACCGGGGTTAACATACGGACACGGTAATGTCATTCAACTACTTCAGGGGCGTCATAAGTAGGGATGTAACTCTCGATGGTGAAATCTCATTTCGACTAAAAAAGGCAAATAACGCGTATCGTCAGTTAGCAAAACGAGTAGTTTTCAATAACTGAAAGGTTACTGTCCAGACACTAAAATGTCGGTGTCTAAACCAACAGTTATTACAGTGTTACTGTATGGTGGGGAAAGGTGGCCTATAATGAAGAAACAGATCAGAAGACTAGAGAACTGCTATCAGTGTTTCCTTCGAAGAATTCTATGGATAAAGTGGACGAATTATGTATGAAATAATGAAAGATCGGTTGCTTGTTAAGAAACGGTTGTAATGGAACTTTGCACGAATGCAGAACGCGTACCAAAAAGAATGATGTACAGAGTTCTATTTGGGTTCTTTTTTACAATTGTCTTAAATATTTATCGCTAGAATTGAATTATCCATTTTCATTTAACCTTTTACTAACGTCTGAAAATTCTCTCTCTCTCTCTCGAAAGAAAGAAAAACAACTAAGTAACATTGCCAGTTGTACAAAATTTCAGGTAAATTTTTGCGTCATCAAGTGTAAAAGAACCGCTGGTGCAGTGATCAATGTGATTTTTCTCAAGGCAAGCCATCGAATATTTGTGTTCTTTGCTCCCTATTTAAGTGTATAAGATAATTGTAGGTAATAATAATAAATTAATAAAAATACCAATTGTAAAATAGGAAGTTTATTTAATTTTGCGATTACTTTTGCTTTTTGTAAAGCATAGTAAATAGATTTTTTTGAATTATTTTATGATTTTTTCTTTTCAATTTAACCGATTCTTCCTTAAATTGTACTGTAATTAGCGATTTAAAAAGATAAAAATCTATGAAAATTACCACTGAAAAGATAGATTCGATTAAAACGCTATGTTATGAAGTGTCCAAACAAAGCATTATTTCCGAGGATGATCAAAATGGCTGATGTGTTCTGACTCGGGTTGTTGTCACTCCACTTCTATTTTAAAAATACTCTAATGTTATAACTTTCTAATTTCAAATTTTAATTCAATACTACTTTCTTTATAAGGAATAATCGTTCATCTTTGCATTTAACCTAACCTTTGAAAGTTTTCTTCCCTTTATCATTCTTCTCATCATTTGCCTACGTTTTAACGACGTTTCATTATCTTCTTCTTGTTATCATTTTTCTCCTTATCTCTTCCTGTTGTCCTTGTCCCTTCTACAATCTCCTAATATTATAATTTCAATGTTTTTTATGTTTTTTTTTTTTGAACGTTCTGTTCCCTATTCCTATCTGTTAAAACTCGGACTTATCTGATATTAAATTATTGAACGAAGGTCTCCAGCTGATGTATGCAATGAAAATGGGAGAAAAAAGAACGTGGCTCGTTATTCGATTATTTGAAACACGTTCTGGAAACTTGTCTGTTGATATCACTGCTGGACTTGGAAAAGAAATATTTTTATGTTATTATAAATTTTAAATCAGTTTAACCGTTTTTTTTTTATTTTTTATTTTTTTATTTTTATTTTTATTTTCTTTTAAAAAAATTAGTTTTAGAGGCATAACGGAAAACAATTTAAGGCGGGCGCGCTTGATATAATTAAATAGCCGTCCGCAGTTATTTATCGGGTTATGAAACTGAGAGGCGGAGCTGGTTGTTTGGTATAAGCGGAAAAAACTCGATAAAAATCGATTGGCCGCATTCTGTCCTAACAGTGAACGAATTATAGAGTTTCTACTAAAGTTTGGTGTGCGACTCGTAATAATTCTGCCGAGAATTTCTATATGGGAATGAAATATGGTAGGCATAAAGAAGTTATTCCGAGGTTAAGTTTTTTTTTGGAAAGATCCGATACAGCATATATCCAGTTGGAAGAAAATTTTTTCTGCGAATCAATCTTGCTGCCAAATTATTCACTCTAATAGGAATTTCAATTCGGTTGGAGTAATAAACATCATTCAGCAGTTGTCCGGTTGGTCAACTGTAATTTAACCAACAGTGCTTCTTACAGGGTATACGTTAAAGGGGATCAAATAACCAAAAGTACCTACGCAGTAATGGTTGTACTGTACTAAGCGTTACCACCAACGTCTTTGGAGAAACATTCTGGACAGCAACCATCGCGCATTCGCGTTGTAGAAAGAAGAGATGAGATTTAAAGCTGTTTTTGCATCCACGCAGGCCACATTTTAGTTAGTTGCCATTCGAATGAATCGTTTATGTCCGGTTCGCACATATTAATGGCTTGCTGTTGATTATGTACTCGGCTTCCGAAATAATTTCTATTTAATTTTTTTATAGGCCAAGTCAAATTCGAAATTTTTATTTATTTATTTCAATTACAACAACCCGTACTATAAACTGCTACAAAGGCCAGTAGTACGAGGATAGCTTAATTTACACACATCAATAGCATAGTTATAATTTCGATGCTATACCGATGTCCTATAAAAATTCAAAAAGGATGTAACGAGGAATGCAGAGGAGGATGGATTGCAGCGTTGGTGGAAAAGGCAAAAGATTTCGGAGCGGAAGAGATAAGGGACATTCAAAAAGAGTGTGCGGAATAGTGCAAGGATAGTAGCAAAGAAAACATACGGGGGAAAGTTCGTTAGATAATAAGTGTCGGTGGGTAAACGAGGTGTGTCCTGTAAGAAGAGGAAGGAGTAGGACGCCGGTTTGCCGACAGCCGGTGGATATGCTGCATTGAGATGGGACTTTGAATATGGATCGAAGTTGGTTTGTGCGGAGTAAATCCTTCCGTCGGCGACATCATTTCGTGACCACAGCTTTCGATTGGAAAGTCTTGTCCGGTTCAGTTTCATCGACGAAAGTAACGGACGACAGCGGACCTCTATGCACTTGGTTAAGTACGGACAAGTCAAATTCAGGACTGTGCGTAACGTGAATAATTTCTCAGTTATCGCGCGCAATACTCCACTATTACTATTATTATTAGGTAAAGCGATGTATTCGTGTCTTTCGTATAAAGTATAACAGACACAGCGGAATTAAGGTCTGTTAATTTAATGGAAATCGGAAGGGAATTAATGTCAGTTTCTTATTTCCGGATAACTTTTAACTTTCAGCCGGAGATGACTTTTCTGGTGTAACTTTCGATCTCCGGTATTAGAGCTGTACATATCACCGTGGAAACAGCGAAATTTAAATATCAGAACGAGCGAGTTCGAATTTATGACATCTAGGGTTTACTAGCCGATTAACTACACTAGAGGCTACCACGCTGCCAATGTTTATTAGCCGTTAATCGATAAAGAAAACAGCTACGATACAAATAACTCTAATTTCTCATCTACCGCATACATGTTCGACGCCACTAAAACTTTTAAAATTAAAATTAAAAGCCCACATTCTGGATAAAACTATTTCGCCCATTCCCTGCAGTCTCGCGGGAAATTCTCATGTATATTCCGCTTTCTCATCGCAACTCTTTCTTTTTTGCCTTAGGTATACCGATTATTTTTACGGTCATCTGTTCAATCCGGTGTTTTTTTTTTTTGTTTTTTTTTTATCGCATATTTTAATTTACTTCACATAAAAATTCTTATTATCTTCGGGTGGGTTTTTTTCCTTTCTTCCATTATGGCATTCGAGATCGTTGAGACAATAATAGAACAACATGACATATTTCAGTTTTCACTTCAAAAATTACCCTATTCTTAAATATGTTTCTTAGTGAACAACTCTTTTTTCTTCTTTAGTCATGCTAAGCTTTTCTACCTGTTTTTTCTGTCGATTACAATTATTTTTTCCTTTATTGTTTAGAGTAATTTTCCTTTTACTCTTATGTTCTCATATGTAGATCTGCTCATCAGTTTTATGTAAGTCGTCCATCGTGCATTTTTTAATTGCAATAGGGTGTTCTTTTAAATTATTTAAAAATTTCTTGTTAACCTTAATTAAATTTTTTTCGATATTTCCTCTGGAGCTCATGCAAACAATTAGTAAAGGTAAAAATACATTCCCTCTCTTTACCACCTCTTTTTTTTTTTAAATATATATTTATATATATAAGAAAGTATTCCGCTTCTTTTATGAGTATTCTCGCGTTTCTACATATCCCATATTAGTATTTTCTGTTCCCTGAATTACAGTCGACACAAAATAACTTCGTAGAAAAGATTAAAGTGGAGGAGGATTAACTCAAGTAGCCCTTCTATTTTTAAGCTAAACGAGAGATATACATAATGTGTAAAAGTTTTGCAATAAACCGTAAATGAACAAATATAAAAATCGTTAGTTTGTTCATGTAGGATCTGAATTCCATTGCCGCGCGTCGAAAATGTACAAAAATTTCGCTTACCCGCTGGGTTAACATCCATAGTCGAGTAAATAATAATAGCAATATATATGTATATATTTTTTTGAAATGATCCCAATCAATTGAGAAAAAAGAAAAACAATAAAAAATAAATAAAATGATTTGCGACAAATACTGGATTAATATAATTACTTCATCGACGTGCCCCGGATAACTTAATCGTTGTCAGAATCAATTAAAACGAAACGTTAAATCAAACATTAAATAATAACAATGGATAAACAAACCGTCGATAGTCAAACGAGGTAAACAAAATCTACTTAAAAAGAAATAAGCAAAATACGGAAATTACAAAAGAACATATAATAATAAATGAATTCCTAATACTACGGGGAATATTATAAATAAAAATGCATAATATATTTCGTAAACTTGTTAAACGCAAGTATAATGATTTACCTACAACCGCGTTAACAGTAATGTAGAAATAAGCATCCTATTTGAGGGCAACGGACTCTAGATTTATAAGTTTTCCGAATAGTGTTACATGATAGAAAATGTTAACAATGCACACACAGTGCGCCCCATAAGTTGTGAGACTGCTTTTGTAAAATCAATATTGCTTGCGCCGTGTTCATGAAATTTTTGAAACTAAATCGTACAACCTTCTTCTCTTCCTATCCGAAGTTTCAGAACAATCGGATTACTTGTAGCAGCGCAGTAACAGTTCGTGCAAGCGCCTCTTGGATACGCGGTTATAATTTTAAAGTGGAAAAAAAAATTTGGACAAGATTTTGTTTTGTTCCAAAGCGGTTAAAAATGCTATTCTGAAACATTTGAAATGTTAAAGGTTGCTTGTTCCGTAATGTTTCGTACTAGCATTAACCGATTTTTGCTGGGTAGAGAGTCGATTGACGACAAAGGGAGAAGTGGGAAGCCTTGGATTGCCAGAACGGATGAAAATGTGAAAGAATGTCGAAATGCAGGCTGCAGGTTGGTAGAAGAGCTAACTGGTGTTCCAAAAAAGAAGCATCGTTTAACGAATTAATAAGAACGATTCTGGAAGGATCGGCTGTTTTTTTTTTATTGCAAGACAACGCGCCGACGCACACCGCTGTAATTAACACACAATTTTCGGCAAGAAAAATGGTTCCGGTGCTCAACCCCCTCCCCTCGTACACGCCAGATCCGAGTCCTTCGGACTATTTTCTATTCTCCAAGTTTAAAATGGAGTTGCTTCAATTGAAGAGATTCAAACGGCCGTGACAATTATGACCGCGTGTACCAAGAGAGCTTGCACGAACTGTTACTGCGCTGCTACAAATAATCCGATTGTTCCGAAACTTCGGTTGGGGAGAGAAGAGGGTTGTACGAACTTGTTCCCACAATTTCATGAAAATAGCACAAGTAGTATTTATCTTAGAAAGGTAGTCCAACAATTTATGGGACGCACTGTGTATTGTACAGTAACTTTTTGCACTACTGATTAAAATGACGAATTTGCCCAATTCCCATCGGCTCTATTAGCGAAATATGATCGAATTTGGTAAACGTTTCAGATGTAGAATAATTTGTAATTCTCATCAATTGAAAAATACTTTTTATCAAGCTTGTTACGGGAATAGACCACCGTTAATTATTTACGTTATTATAACTGTATCTGAATTGCATGTGATTTTGAAAAGGCTGCTGGGCCCACGAGGAACCCCTTCAAAATCCCATGTACTTTCAAACAGTGGTCCATATTTATTTTGTTTAACTTTACAAATTATTATTTCTCTTCCATTCTTACTAACACTGTGTCCCTAAATTTACAAGTAAAAATATACACAAACACATAAATCTTTATAACAAACAAAAATAAGTATTAAATTACTTTGATAAATTAAAATTACAAACGTTTCCGAGCATAGCCCATCATCAGCCAACAATACAGAGTATACTCAAATAAAACCAAAAACACATTTTAAGTACACTCTCGTATTGTGTTATGAGCTATTCCCGAAAACGTTTCTAAAGTAAGTTATTTTAATTTATTAAAGTAAATTAATTTATATTTGTTTATTATTTATTATTGAGGTATCTATTTATTTTATATTTCTAAATATTAAACTAACAATCCATTTACACATAAATATATATAATAAAAATAGCAATTTACAATTAATACTTGTACCGGAAGATCATTTAACCCGAGGTTTTCCCGAATCTTTTCTACATTATAACTATTAGAAAGAGTAAAAAATATAATAAAAAATAGTTAGCATAATATGTGAAAACAGGTCTTATAATTTGTTTACGAGATTTGTATTATTCTGTGTTCATTCCGTAGTATATTTATTATATATTTTTCTGCATTAATTGTATTTTAATTTTACATTTGAACCAATCATAATGATCTTCAATGTTATCTTCAGCTGTTACGTGATCAAATTTGGAACAATGCAGGAAACTAATACTTGCGGTGAATCTACTTCGATTTTGCATTCTCCGAATACGTCATCATTAATTACATTTACTTTTTTTCTCTAGCACTCGACGAATTTTCTACGTCTTAATAGAAACTGAGTTAAGTAAAGATCTGGAATAATTCGTTTAGTCTTTAGTCTGTCTCCAATTCTGGGTAGTGGTACGTTCGCCTTGCTGTTACTTCCTGAATTTGGGTGTTTACCAAAAAAAAAAAAAAAGAAAAAAATTGAATCTCCGTTAAGTTTGAAACGTTTGATATTAATCTTATCTAAAAATAGGAAATTTCCCCGAAAACACGTTTTTAGCATATTTGTTTTAATATTCAATCTTAAAATGTTTGTTATTTATATTTATAATTTTAATTATTTTTTATTAGCTATTTAACAAACGGAATGTATGACTAACAGCCTGCATTTAATGCGATTAGAGTTTAAAAATTGAACAAGCATTACAATTATGTTCTGCGCGGTATATGTTAAAAAAATATATGTATATAAATATAGACAAAAGGATAATACTACCCGGCATTAACGTATAATACCGTAAGAAAAAACCAAACGACACGTCTCATCCGCAGGGATCGACAGATCTCTATCAAAGGGAAATATTTAAAATTGTATTGCCTCACCATAAATAAAAACATATTCGTTCGATGTTTTGCGTCTCTCAAGAAATAATCTATAGAATAGAAAGCTCCGATTATAAAAATCTTTTATAATAAAAGATAGATAAGATAAAGAAAAAAAGGTTAAATCTTTCAATTTTTAAAATTTTAACTCATTGTATTTATCACATCGTTTTGAAACATTTACATTTTACAAATCTGAAAAACCACGGCTATGTTTTATCAGGTGTTGAAAACCCGTCCAACTACGAATATGTAATTTTCTTGCTACCTAAAAAGTTACTTCCGAGAACGTCAACTAAAATCGATCACGTACAATATTTTAAAATCTAAACTCTTATTGGAATCGATTAAATCCTTAAAATTATCGACGTAGAACACGTGTTTTTTGAAACATTCAAGTAATTCTTCGTTACCTAAACGGTATTTCTTTCAACAGCTGCCGGTTCGAAGTAAGGATGATTAAATATAGGTACCATACGGATTTTTAAATGCGCTTGTGCAGACAGTGTTCTACGTACAGATACGTACGCGAAATAATATAAAACAACTTACCAGAACAGGCTTGAGGTGGCAGCGGAAAAATCAGCGTTGTGGAACTTTTCCTTCTGGCGACGGCACATCCCAAAGACTGCGGTTTGAAACTTCTGAGCTGCTGCATAAAATCGCTACATTCCATGAGGGCTACGTCGGCGAAATGCAGATCACAAAGGATTTGATTTTTGAAGCGGCGGGCCCGTTTTTGATTCGGGCCGGTCAAGTTTAGTCCGCACGAATTGCATCGGAGGCATTCCTCGTGGTAATGGTTGTTATCGTACAATGGAGATGGATCTAAATAACATAGATAAAGGGAAAGATCGAAGATTAGAATGAATTTTATTTTCACGGTTAACGCATGGAAAATACGTGGTAATATAAAATACGTGTCGGTATTTTAACTAATTCGAAACATGACCTAAGACTGATGAACGTTCACGGGTAATTGTGAAGAGAATGTGGAAGAAGGTGAAACGGACAAAATGGAGTATAGATGTAGATAGGAAAGCGAGAAAATCAGGAACATATCGAGGGTAGTCGAGATTGTGGAGTGCTTTAAAGAGGGAAAGTCTACAAGGCATAGGCAGTGACCAAATTCGGAATGTAAAGAAGGATAGCAGTTGCACCATAATCTGGAATTTATTTAAGAAAAGGCGAGGAATATCGTGAACTAAATAGTAAGTATGAACGATGCTCCCCCCAGAAACGTTTCTTCTTCTACGACTCCCTTAGGACTATGGATTCCATTGCAGCATTTATGGTTAAAAATCGGGCGACATCACACACTTGGCTGTTTCCGCTGAACGTTCGAAACCGGATTGAACGTAACTTGGATTGCATGTCATAAGGAAAACAAATAAGTAACTCGCCATTTCTTCGCTCGAACGCGCACGATCCAAACACAAAACTCTGGCAGTAGATGATACGAGCCGTGCAGAATTTTCTCTCCTTCGTTATCCGTTATGAAAATCGGAACTCTTTGTAAATGTTTACGAAATACTTACCGAGTTCACTTGTGTTAATTGCATGAATGCATAGGGCTAAAGTGTATTTAACATTCTCTTTGCATCAGCCGCCCGTACGTGTCTTTTATTATTACTCGTGAATTCACTCTCGCTTTGTACTCCGTCCACGCAGTACAACACTACAAAATTGTTTTACCTCCTGCATCTTTCTACTTCAAATCCTAGCTGATATTACTACATTTTCCACCTTTTTTTCACTTAATTTTCTAAATATTCTTAACCAAATGCCGAATTTGTTCTTTTTTTTTTTCGTTCGAAGATTGCAATTTTTGATAAATTAACCGCGCCATTTTTCCCATTACTTCGAGTTAAAAAAATAAATAAACATATCGTGCATATACGTATGTATACAAATAATAAAACTATAGCGACTGATTGTATTTCCACGTCAGACGAAGTACGAGTACATAAGCAAAAACTGTACATTTTCGCCCGTCTATTAAGACGAAACTCGCATAATTTCCAATTCGAGTAGCGCCGAAATTTTAGTGAGGCATAGACTGCGACGACTTTAGATCAAAAGGTTCGGGTTTTTCTTCCTTTTTCTTGGTTATTAATTTTTTTCGTGCATTTTTCGAATTTGCAGCTGATTGTTTATTTCTTTTCTTATCAATTGTTCACGATTATGTAAAATATTCGACAACTTTCTCTTTTCGACATTTTGTGTTTCACTAACGCTAACTATTCTGAGCACTACGATGCAACAAATAATTAACCAGCCCCATACAACGGAAGGTTGCTACAGTAGCGAGTTGGAGTTAACCGTTTATTTCGGTTCCGATCGCTGAATAATAAATTTTAATCAAATAGAGCCGCAGAAAGGCCGGATCGTAGTAGGTTGATAAGTCTTGAATGACAAAGGTACAAACGGCCGTGAACGATCTGTCTGAGGGTAATGAAAAGTGAGAAAAGAGAACTTTTACTCGACTTTTCGTATTAGTCATTCGAAAATGCTCTAGTTACCAACTTTTCTCGTTGACAAATGTCTTGTTCTCTTTAATAATGTAAAATTCGGGAAGTCAGAAGTTTCTCAAACTTTAGAGTTCCCACCAGAGTGGCGGCGGACATTTTAAGTGAACTGAAAGACCTATCTTATTAAATATCGACTACCAAAACGAGATCATTTAGCGCGTAAAGTTAATTATGAAGAAAGCATTTTTCAAAACATAAACAGCGTGCCATGATAAATACGTGAAATACGCGACCGTTCAAATATTTGGCTAGTTTCGTTTAAATTTTGTAAACGCCATTTTATTTCGGGAAAATTAGTTTTTCGTAGACTAGTCTTTACAAAGTCTATAAGAAAAACTGTTACAAAAAATAATACGCATAAAAAAAACAAACTACTAAGCTTCATTCTAATCGGTGACAATATGCGTTGTCAAACGAACCAAAACAGGTCCAGGATATACTAAACCATATTAGAGCGGCTAACCTATTAAAACACTTCTGATCCTGCACTGATCCATGTGCTGTAATAATTCCGGCAATTACACACAGCACATGGACCATATAAATTTAAAGAAAAAAAAAAAAAAAAAAAAATCAACTATGTCATAGGAGAAGATTTAAGAGCAAGGTCGAAGAGAAAATTTTTCGAAACATTTAATTATGGAAAGATTTCGAAGCTTGCCACAGATAACTCCACAAATGATAATTTTAAATATAATGACGGAAGTCTCGACATCAATTGTGGAATAATGTACGGAGCTTTAACAGATTTAACTTCTTAACGGCAGAAGTAGAAAATTATTATTTACAGGAAAATGGAGATACTGTGAGATAGTAGAAACAATTAAAATATCAAAACACACAGACCACTACTTTTAAAGTTGCGAGTCCAACAATACTGATATGCCGAAAGTGCCAACACTCGATATCATTCACTTAACAATAAACAATCTACTCTTAATATGATGATGATGATGATATCCCCTCGATTCCGAGTATGGATTCCCGTTTTTTATTGATGAGTCCTTAGGTGGCTTATCAAGCCAATCCTGGCACCGCAAACCTTTCCACAAATGTTGCAGATAAAAGTGGTGGCTGTGCTCAAATGAGAAACATTTTGAGCTGTTTTTTTCTTTCCAGCGTTTGCAGCATTATTATCGTTTAAGCTTTGAAGGGCTTTTGCTACAAGAGATTTCCAGTTATTTCTTTCCGCCGCTATGTCTTCCCATTTTAAAGTATCCAAACTACATTCTTTTAATATTCTTCGTAGATGATCTCTAAATCGCAATCTTGGCCGACCAAGAGGTCTAGTTCCACTTGCTAACTGACCATAAAGAAGAACTTTTGGGAGTCTGAAACACTCCATTCTCAAAATGTGCCCTGTCCATCGTAAACAATTTCGATAAAGTAAAAATCGAATTGAACTGCAGTTTGCTCGGTTTAACACTTCAAGATTTGAAATATGATGAAACCACCGGATGCTTAGTAAACTTCTGAGTGTACGCTGCTGGAAGTTTTTTAGTAGTTTGATATGCCTCTTATAAGGAGTCCAAGTCTCTGAACCATATAGAAGTGTGTGTAAAACAATAGCTTTGTATACTATAAGTTTAGTCTTCAGAAACAGGTGTTTGTTCCGAAAAACTTTTTTATTCAGTCGGAATATTGCATTCAAAGCTGCTTGAATTCTGCTTTGTATTTCATTATCTAACCGCGAGTCATTACACACGATGCAACCCAGATATCTGAACTGATGAACCACATCAAGGCTTTTTCCGTTTATTTTGAATGCTAGATTATTACCGATATTGCCTCCGGTTGGTTGAATAACAATTTTGGTTTTGTTTTCGTTTACTGAAAGACCGAATAGCTCATAAACTTCAGCAAGGATGTTTAAAGCTTGCTGCGGATTCTCCGGACTGTGTGCTAATATTGCACAGTTGTCCGCGTATTGAAGATCGAAAATCGGTGTCGACTGCGTCTTTGTTGAAGCGCGCAGTCTCTGCAAGTTGAAGAGACCACCATCATATCTACTTACAACTGAGACATCTACCGAACGGAGTCTCTGTTTCAATATAACAAATATGTATGCCATATAAGTCGAAAAAAGCAACGGAGCCAGCACGCAGCCTTGCCTAACTCCAGAATTCACTTGAAACGATTCGGAGAGTTTTCCTTCATGCAATATTCGACAAAAAGTATTTTCGTGTAAAAGAGATAGCAGTCGAAGAAATTTTCTTGGACATCCAAGTTTTTGCATACATGTCATTAGAAATTGCCTGTTTACTGTGTCGAAGGCTTTATTGACATCTATGAAAGGAATACATAAATTTTTCCTTTGCTCGGCAGCTTTTTCTTGTAGTTGTCGCAGTGAGAACACCATGTCCATGGTACTTCGACCGGAGCGGAAACCACATTGTGTTTCAGGAAGTAACTTTTCAGCGAACGACGATAAACGATTTAGCAGAATTCTTGCTAATGCCTTGCCGACAGCAGGTAGAAGAGAAATTCCTCTGTAATTTTTACAGATGTTTTTATCACCCTTTCCTTTATATATTGGGAACAGCAGGCAATTTTTAAAATCCAATGGGATGTATTCTTCTTTCCAGATGGCAGAAAATAATAGTTGTAAAATTATGGCTAGATTTTTTTGATTGAGCTTCAATATATCAGGCGGAATATTATCAGGGCCTGCTGCTGAACCGCTTTTGAGACAAGCCAGTGCAGCTTCTATTTCTCCAGTGGTTATATTTTTATCTAATTCTTCTAACTTTAGGGCATCTGGTATGCATTCAATAACTACTGAGTGGTCAACTACTGAGGGAATGTTTAATAATTCTTGAAAATACTGTTTCCATCTGTGTAATATATTCTTACTATCTGTAATTAAGGTGCCATTATTATCTTGAAGCAGTGTTTTCGGATGGGGATGCGGCCCGAATACGGATTTGACTGAGTCAAAGAATTTTTTATAATCACCGGAATCCGCATAATCCTGAATTTCTACAGCTTTATTTTCCCATCAAATATTTTTTAAGATGCGCATTTGAACTAGGGCTTTTATTTTACAGAAATTTTCCCTTTTTTGTTTATTGGAAATATCATTTTTCCAGACTATGAATGCCTGGCGTTTTTGAAGAATTTTCTCGCCTATCGCAGTACTGTTGTGGGTAAACCAGTCTTGTCTGTTGCGTTTTGTAAAGCCGAGGAATTTATCGCAATGTTCTTGATCGTAACCCAGAGTTTGTCAATTTTTCCATGGCCATTTTCAGGGAACTCTGCCTCTGCCTTCTGAAGAATGTCTTCATTAATTACCTTCCCTAGATATTGAGCAATTTCATCTTGTGTACTTTTATTCTTTAGCTTATTTGTATTATACTTTGCTAAAATAATCTGAGGTGGATGAAAAGCAGTTTTTTTCCGTTGAACACGAATGCGAATTAAAGATCTGAGTAATCTATGATCAGTATCACACGCAGCACCTCGCATTGCACGGGTAATATGCACCTCGCTTCTGAAAGTACGTCGGCATATAATGTAATCTAATGTGTGCCAATGCCCAGATCTTGGGTGCATCCAAGTCCCTTTATAAATGTCGCGCAGGGCAAAATGAGTATTGATTATAATTAAGTTTTGTTTTTCACAAAATTCAAGTAAGCGTAGACCATTGCTGTTGAATCCCTTCTGGCTGTGTTTACCTATCACATGTGGCCAGATGATGGTATCATTTCCAACGCGCACATTAAAATCTCCTATGAGGGACAATCTTTCCGCTGCTGGAATTTTATCCAAAATCTTATAAAGATCATCGTAAAAGAATTTTTTAACAGAGTCGTCAGCATCCAGAGTTGGAGCATAAGCGCAAATTATGTGCACTAACGTAGTGCCACATATATTTAAGGAAAGCTTCAGTATTCTTGCTCCAATACCAACTGGGTTACCGACCAGGAATTTAGTCAAGTGGCGTTTCAGAGCTATACCGACTCCATGAATTTGCTTGTGACCTGTTGAATAACCTTTCCAGAAATACACATAATCTCCAGCGGGTTCAACGAAATTTCCTTCTTCTAAGAGTCTAGTTTCACAAAGACCTGCAATATCAATCTGATACTTTTCCAGTTCCTTGGCTATGTGGGCAGATCTCCTTTCAGCAGTATTTCGATTATCTCTTAGTGTTCGAACATTCCTATAATCCAAGCTTAATTGTAGTAATCTTGTTATTCTTTCTTTTTTGACCGCAAAGTTAGGTACCCACCAGACGCGGTAATCTGGTCAGGATAATGTGGAGTAGCCGATTTTTAGGGTACCTTTTCTAATCCCTTCCGTGGCTACGGTAGGCAGCGGGAGTCCTAAATAGGCCTGCCCAGTCGTACATCCGACTGCCGAACTCAGCTGCTACTCCATTCCAGTTGAGAGCGACCATATAGGATGCACCGCCCATCGTGCAAGACTTCAGTTGATAGTTTCCAGTTCACCAAACCTGCTACCACCACTTTCATCTTATCACCGTGGGACAGGAAAGGGAATAAAAAGGAAATAAAAGGAAAAGGTAACACGTGCAGTAGCAGAAAAGAAGAAGGAGAGGGCAAGTATATGGAATATAAAACGGGATTTATGCGCAAGGGGAAGGATAAGAAAAGAAAATTTAGTAGTAGCGGAGAAAATGAGGGAACCAGAGCGCAGTTGATTCCCCCATTACCCAGCTTTGCAAGACTTGATCAGTGGCACGGAGAGTTCCGCGACGACTGAGCCAGACAAAGGTTTAAGGTTGAATAGAAATAACAAGAGACTAGGGATAAGAATTAAGGAAAGGAAGGACAAGGAAGTGGTCACTATTTCGGGGTGACACCCTAGCCTTTGAGTAAAAACTGAAACTGCAAGGCGGCAGTTTGCTACTGAGAAGGTGGCAACGGAGACTTATACGGCGGCCTCCACGCGCCGAGGATGAGTTGGTTAACAGACTTATGTAGAGTTTTATCAGGCAGCTTCTCAGATTGCCCCTCCACGCCCTCGCAACTCATTGTCCTGCCACTATTGGAATCGTCTACTTGAGACTTTCCACCAATAGCCGCTCGTTGTCCGCGACTGCTTATTTGTTTCTTACGAAACTTATTCGCAGCTAACCATCATATCTGATGGTCATTCCACTATCCGCCGCCTATGGACGCGCCCGTTCTTCTGAGCTCAGGGTCCCCGGTTGTACCGAAGTGCCCCCGGGGGGACTCTTAATATATAAATATTATATTTAAAATTATATTTACTTTTGGACATTTTATAATATTATTCGGGTAATTGTTAAACATTTATCCGGTACTTCTAAAATAGATACGCTTCTCTCAGGATCAATGGCGCTTCCTATTCAAAAAAAAGGTCAGCTGTGGGGTTCCACAAGGCTCAGTCATTGGCCCTACACTCTGGAATGTACTTTACTCCAAAATCCATAAAGAAATTGAGTCCTACTGTACTCTCATTAACCTAGAGTCGACTCTGGTTTCATATGCAGATGACCTTGCAATCTTATTCAAAATTAATAAATACACTAATTTAAAGAAAATTGAGATGGTGTGCAAAAGGCTTGAAGATTATGTGATGGTTCTAGGGGGCTTACTTTTTCTGTTGATAAGTGTAAAGCCATGCTTTTGGGTAACCAATCCTTATTTGGAGAGTGTAGTCGTCTCAAAATTATTTCGGACCAACCAATCCAGTTGGTACACCAATTCAAGTATCTCGGTGTTCTTATCGACCACAAACTTAAGTTCGCCCCTCACTTAGATTTAGTCCATGTCGAATGTAGTAAGTTGTATGATAAACTTAGAAAACTATTACGTAACACTTATGGGCTTAGTCAGAAGGAGAGGATAATTCTCTACAAGGGAATTGTGCAATCCTTATATGGCTATGGCGCCTGTGAGTACATCAGTAAAAGTATTCTGGGCTCTGTGAATAAACATAAAAGGAGGTATATTTTAAATATCTCCTCTCTCTATTGCACAGCTCCCTCTTCTGCAGCCAGTGTTATTGCAAACATTTTTCCTATGGATTTGTTCCTCATTGGGAGGGCCATTACTTCTGAATACAGAATTACTAATGATCTATGTCACGTCAAATCGCTCAAGTTTCTATCTAACACTGCAGATATTTCAACATTAAGTAACTACCCTCCAATTAAACTTCTTAAGTCTTATGTTAACGACAAATTACTTCAGTTATGGCAATCACGTTGGGACATTGAGAGCACTGAACGACAAACTTACAACTTCATTCCCAAAATTTACGACACCTTGACTATTAATAACATAAATATTACTTTTTTCAGTGCACAAGTCTCGACCGGACATGGGAACTTTGGTGTATATCTGCATAGGTTTAAGCTAATAGAATCCCCTACATGTCAACATTGCCAAGCAAATGTCCTAGATAGCATTGAGCATTTCATTTTTCAAGGAAGAGGTAGCTAAATAGAGAGCTAAAGGGAAACGGGATTAGAAAATGAAGAAGAATAAGAGTTGAGTCATAATTTGGAATGAGCGACCGAGGAAAAAAGAACTATAATATTATGGGCTGATAATGTGCCCAAAAATCTACACCTGGAAATGGAAGAGCGGCCTAATGAATATCCACTAATTCACGGCACTTAATACCTAAATGGCCATGAGAGTCCATAGAGGATCAGATTTTTAGAATGCCTTTTCGCTCCTCTAGATAATGTTTTTTATATTTCTGTTGTAAATAATATTTCCCATTTTCTGTTATTACTTTATTAAAAATATTATAAAATAATGTTTTTTGTTGGTGACAGTTTTTTTACAGTCCTCATTCCACTATAGGGAATGTCGCGTCGTAAGCAGAATTTCGATTGGTCAACAACGTTAACAATTGCGTCAGTTATGTATTCGCACACGATTAATTTTGTGGTATTGATTTCGACAGTATCCTTTTTCGGGATGTTTTCCAGCAAAATATGAATAATAGTAAGGAAATTGTGGAATATTTCGCGCATGCATGTAGAGGTAACGTGAAAAAAAGAGAAAAATATCCGAAATAGCAGAAATAAGGAGCGGTTTCGTTTCAATCACGCTTGGATCTATATTAATAGCTAAGTGAACAAGAGCTAGTGTTGCCCAACGGAATAGAATGAACAGTTGCCTACCTGGGCGAAAACTAGTATCGGGGAACAGCCCCGAAAGAGGCTAGCAAAAAGAAAAAAATCTTGTTTTATTTTAACGGACGATTTTTTTTTTTTTTCTTAGACACATCTTACTTATATTTGTGATCGGCTTTTAACATTTAGTCTTATTTTTTACTCACTTTTCAATTGATATTTTTATTAATTATTCGGTTTAACTTTGAACTACCGAAAAGTGCGGAAATTAACTGGAATCGTTAGAAATCGTGAATTTTTATGCGATAAAAAGAACACGGGTACTAAAGTGCATTGACAAAAAAAAAAAAACAAAAAGAAATACAATACACAAAAACTTACAACGTCGAATTAAATAGTCGCATGTATTATATCTACCGAATATGTATGTTTAATAAAAAAAATTAAAACATTAAAAAACTACAAAAAAAAAAGAAAAAAATCAATAATTTAATTAGACTAGAATTCTTTCTTTCAGCGAACTGACTGAAATGGGCAGTCGACAAATGTACGTATTCGGAAAGCGGGCTTATTCCCAAAAGACGAATAACGGAAGCGTTCCACGCACCTACGTTGAAACAAAACGTGCGGCAACTGTGTACCTGCTTGTATCGGAACGAAGCAAAAAACCAGGCAGCTCTGGAAACCGAAGTGAAGAACAAGATTCCACGAACCAACTCTGCCCCGTTCCGGGTGTCAATTGAACGTATACAATAAATTCGACATCAGCCCTTTGACCCTACCAGCGAGCCTGATAAAAAATAAAATATCGAACGAAGCGTTAAGAGACACTCAGAATACCCGAAAATTTCTTATTCTTTTTTCTTCTTTTTCTCCCATTTAGCTGCAACAACCACGTTCACGTCTGTTCCTGAAACTTGACGCAACACGGAACATTACATATAAACCTAAATTAAACGATGAGTGAAGTGCAAAGGGGACTGGTACAAACGAAAACGCTAATTTTAGGCAAACTGTTTTCATAAAATTTCATCGATGCGAAAAATAAAAAAGAAGAAATGTAAAGAAACTGAATTAAAAAGGAGAGAGAAATTTTTCTTACAAAATGGAATCACGCAAACTAAACGGGACACATCGCTAAGTTCATAAAAAAGAAAAAATTAAAATAAAATGATCAACAAACAAACAGAGAAAAAGAGAAAACCTTATCTGATAATGGATATGATGCTTGTAAATGAGAAGATATTAAACGTAATCGAAGGAAAAAAAGACACAGAACAACGACACCATAAATGTGGGCCGGCGCCCCACGTACCACCGATGCAATGATTTTTTGTTAGAGAGTTGACGGCGAATATCACGGATATATCAAAAATGATGGTCACACTGCTGTCCCAGTACGTGGCGGAAAATATGCAACTTTTCCCCAGCTATAGCCAGCTGTACACAGATGGTATCAAAGCAAATCCCCTCAAGGAGTCCTCGCCGGTGGCTTGCGCCTATGAGGTGGAGGAAGTTGTTCATGCGGTTCGGCTCCACTACTTCTGTTCGATGTTGGAAGGGGAGTTGTATGGTATTTTCATCTACTTGAGGGAATATTTACAGTCTTACCCCCAACGCTGAAATGCATTTCTAATCACAGATTCCTTGCAATCGATTAGGACACTCCAGACACCAAAAACTTTACACACATTCTCTCGAGAATTAAAGCACATCATTAACATGCTTTCTCGGGCTGGCCCGCAGGTAACGTTCTTGCGGGTCCCGGGTCATGCCGGCGTGCCAGGGAACGAGCGTGTGAATTTGGTTACTAAGGCAACAACATATAGCCCAATGCCCGAAGGCGCCCCTCTTCTTCAGCTGGAGCCACTTTTTTTTCAACAACATAAGGCAAAGACGTAGAAAACTATGTGATCCACTCACACATCATGGCTTCGAACCGTCAAGGTGAGCACTGAGCCTTGGTGGCCACCGACATTCATGTCCCGCATAGAGTTTGCCGTACTAACTAGACTCCGCATAGAGCACACAGCAATATTCTACAATTATTTGATGGAAGAAACATCTTCCTCTACCTGTTCCATGTGCAATTCCCCCATTCCACCAACTGCTGAGCACATTCTAGAACATTGCCTGCCTACAGGAATCTCTAACTTACCATCGGTTGCATTGTCAAACGAACCAAAACATGCCCGGGATATGCTACACTATATTAGATCGGCTCACACCTAGTAAAAAGTACTTCTAAACTTGCACTGATCCATGCGCTGTAATGATCTCCGCAATTACACGCAGAACATAAACCGTATATATATATATATATATATATCAAAAAAAAAAAAGAAGAGAAAACCTGTTTTTGCTGCTAACTGTCTTTCAAAAATAGCGCGAAGACTACATAAAAGGCTTTTATTAATATAAAGCGCGCGACTCTCATATTCAGAAACCAGCCTACGAGTAAAGAGAATAATGGCGAGTTTGTTTCTTATAGGGATTAACGCGTGTAATGCCGAACGAACTGGATCATTTTATAGCTGTCAAGTTCCGGGTAACGATGTCATCGCGGATTGCTAAATCTGAAAGGCCAACACAATTGTCAACGAGAAAAAAAATTACTTTTCTCACTATTTCTGTCTATTATTTTCAATGGAAACCGCGTCGCAATTTTTATATCGTGACGTGAATTTTATCGAAGATAATAGACACAAATGGTAAATTTAAAAAGCCACGAAAGTTTAAAATCGTTTTTAATGACATTTCTCATTTTGAAATTTCCAAATAGCCAAGTTTCTTCCAGCGAAAAAGAGCTTTTGTTAATCTGACGCCCGATAGATGGTCGTACTTACGTTTTACTCGGTCGTGAAGAATTCCAGTCGATGCGAAGCACTTAATTCAACGTGATTTAAATTTAATTAAAATTACCGCGATAGCTTAGTAGATAAAATGCTTGACTACCAAACGAGAGGTCACTTGTATCTCCCCCCGGATCCAAGTTGCTCCTAGGTTTATCTAGCCTGAAGTAATTGGCTAGTGCTGGAAAAGTGATCTGGCAAAGTAAAGGCGGATCCTTTAAAAAAGGAACTACCTCCAACTTTTCAGATCCATTAGAACCTTCAATTTTGAAAAGCTTAACAATCTGTGGAACCTCATCATTGATATCCTACTTTACTTTTGTGTTAAAATAAATTACAATTATCCGCAGAAGGAACGTTTTCGGGCCAAGTGCGAGGTATCCTGGAAGGAAGAAACGGATTATACATTCTTCTTTCCAGCTTTATTTTTTTATTTTTTTTACGAGATGTTTTAAACATTGCGCTCTGTTAAAGGCTGAGTGGATCATTCCTATCCACGCTTTGATAACGCACATACATGAGCATCTCCTTCGTTCGGCTTTTCTGCTGCCTGTTATCTTTCCCATCTTCACGGATCAAATAACCAGAGTACTCCAACATTTACTATCTTTTACGATGTTAATTAGTTCGCGACCTTTAATTGACAAATACGCAGAACTTACCGGTTAGTTTTCTTCGCCATCATGGGATTTTCCGAATTTAGCATCATAATTCAAAAGCTATCAAGCGATTCAGATTGCTCTTTTTGAGGGTCCAGCATTCGCATCTGTCGTAGCATTTGATGACTATATTATTATATAGGAGAGACATATTATCGAGCGGAATTTATCCACCGAAACGAGTACACTTTTTTAAAACAAACAGAAATACAGACAGCAATTCTCGGGTTTCTAAGAATTGCGAATTATTATCAGTTTTATTTTTTAATTTCTAATTTTTTATTGTTAATTTTTGTTTTTTCGCTTCCAATTTAGATTTATTGCACTAACTGGAAAATTATTTGGTTTTCATTGTTTAATTGCCCGTATTTACTATGTAAAATTGTAGTCTTATATATATATCAAAAGAATTTATAAAATTTTTAAACAATTTCCCCCCGTAGGGATTTTTCGACTTTGACCATTCTTTTTCCCCCCTAATACCCCATAGTTGTTTTTACAAAAATACGATAGTCTTATCGGTATAAAAACACTGTTCTCGGGCGACAGTGATTTAGTACAACCTCTTCACCGCAAACGGGTTTTCTGAAGTCCAAGTAACAAGATGAGAGCAGCGACTCTGATCGACCATCATCGTAAGTACGCGAGTTAATTGAACCAAACGCAGACTCTATTAGCCGAGATGATATTCGTCTGTAAAGCTGTTAAACTGTCTTTAAATAAATTCTCTCACCCTCGACGGTTACTATCACCGTTGCTTAGTCCAGATTTAAATACGATATTCGTGAAATAATTTTGTGTTCCGGGAAAACGAAGTGCGTAAAATTTCTGAACATTTTTGTCGAGTGTTGCACATTAAGTTTCCGAATGAAACAATTTTCTATTATTCGGAATAAATCAATAAGTAGGCTTCTCTTTCTGAACTTCGCGACTGCCTCTTAAAAGACGAAACACGCATAGTTAGCGAGCGCTAAGTGTTGTTTAATAAATGAAATTGTTATTTTAACGGCGGCAAACGGTAGAGAAAGAAAAGAGAAAAAGCAACAGGGCCTAACGCAGGGCCTAACGCAGGGCCTAGCAGAGCCTAGCAGGACGTAACGGGTCTGCGTTAAAAGTGAACTGGAGAAAAGCTACACCACTCGGTATCACTACGTTATATTTAAACAGTTGCTGTTGCTAGTACGCTCAATATTGCAGATATACTGGCCTATGCCTGTGTAGTGCACTTTGCGGTAGTATTTTATATCGGGCAATAATATTTTTTGTGGTTGCGATGGCGAACGCCGAGGAAAAGTTAAATATATATACGTGTAATAATACATAAATAGGGTTTACGTATATATACGCAAACACTCATACACACATAAACACACATAAACATACATACATGTATATATATATTATATATGCGGGTGTATGTTAATGGTATAATCTATAAGAAACGTGTTAGCGTGTGTGTGAAAAGGGATTCTTGAAGTTCCTGTAAGCCGAAGAACGGAGACCTATTAAGTAAAATAAAAACCATCAGCTCTCTTTTAGCGCACATATTAGGGTATCTTTCTCTACTGTCAAAAATATACACTACCGGTGCTGCGCCAAAGACACAATTTTAAACTAGAGGATCACCCACACATACGGCTAAAATCCAAAAGTACGTTTCGTATGCACGAATGTGTGTACTGTTAAATTTCACAAAGCAGCAAAATAACATATATATACACACACACACACACACACACACACACATATATATATATATATATATATATATATATATATATATATATATACGTATATGTATATGTACGTATACGTATGTATGTATGTACAAACATTATGTATTTATATGCATATGTACGTATTCCGTACAGTTTTAAACGAATGACCAGGACGTGACTATATTTTTATCGCGAAGACATTTCGTACGTGTGCTTTACACATAATAATAAATAGAACAAAAGACATTTATGCTGCTGTTTTGTGCCGGATCCTGGAGGTTATTCATGCAACGCTCCAGAGGTTCCTGTGTCTCGATGAAATTGTAAATGTTTCTTTTCCGACCTAATCATTTGTAAAATAGCCTGATCAAAAATTTAAAAAAACAACAAAAAACGAAGCAATCAACGGAAGATAACACAAGTGTAACTTTTAAAATTTTAACGCACTCGCTACACAGAGTAAATTCGTAATAACCAGTGATTGTACCAATGATGATCTATAATTACGTAAAGTATTCTATAAACGGTATTGTTTACAAATTACGCGGAATAAACTGCAATTTAACGGTTTGATAAAGCGGAGGTCTGCGCAGATTTTTACAAAAATATTATTTAAATTTTTTTCTACCTTAGGATAATGCTAGACAGAAATTAGTGAATGTTGCACATTCTAAGTGGTACTGCTCGATGCCGAGCATCGCGACTACCTATTTGTACATTTTAGTTGTACAATTCACGGCGATTATGCAACGTTCGTACATACACAAGACTGCACTCGGAACTGATATTATGAATGTTTTTGGTTTACACCGTTGTTCAAATATGCAGTTCCAAGCGTGTCTGCCCACCGTACATCAACTAGCGGGCATATGCATATGGTGGTAAAAAAAACTTAAAGGTTCTTCGAATTAAGGTGAAAAGTGAAAAAAATAAACTTATATAACGGATCTAAGTAGTCAAAGTTGTTAAATTGAATGCGATCACACACACACACTGAGACAAACACATAAAATATACGGGGGTGTACATATTTTTGACCTTGTTCCCGGTTTTTAACTATGATGCTCGAGTCGTCTAGAAAGGGACACATCATTTTTCGCGCTCTTTGGAACTTTCCGTCAACTTCGAAAGTTTCGTTTAGGAAATGACTTATGGTTTCGCTTCCGTTAAATAGCAATTTTTCCAGCGATGTATATCATATGACCGGGGAAAAAAATATTTTTTTCAAAACTTTCGTGCTATCATCTCTCCTTTCCTCGAGGGCTTGCATATGAAGTTGTAAGCTCGGTTATATTTTTTCTATAAAGCGGCCCTTTATTATGTACAATACGTTTTAGTAGTTTATCCAACTTTGTTACTCAGGCCATTTCTTACGTGAACTCCTTTTTTATTGCTGCTTTTAGCCCCGAAGGGAGGATTGTGTTTTGTTTTATATTTTGAATTTCACTTTTAAAGGGCTATCTGATGGTAAGTTATGAATTTTTTAAGAGCGATTTTTGAGGTCGTTTTAAATTCCGTATTATATATTGTTAATGGTGTTTTGCCGCCCAGGGTAATCGGTTAGCTTGAAGTTATAGATATGGTTTCGAAGAGAATTTTAGTTGTAATTTAGGATCCAGTTTTAGAAGTTTGTAAGTCAAACCCCGTTCGTGAGTTATTACATATTTTAATTGAATATTTTTATCGTTTCTAAACCATCTTATTAGGATTCCTTGTACATTATATGTGTGCGCGGAATCCTAAAGAAAGTAAAAAACTGTTCACCATAATTTTTCTGGTTATTCATGATTTTCTGTTAAAGGTTTATTTTGTTTTGTTTTTTTTTTCCCTTAGGCATGCCAGGAAAGAAAAGAGCCGTCAGTTACATTTTGATACGGTCAAATATAGACAGTATAAAGGAACCAATGGATGAAATGATGGTAGGCGAGGGGTAGGACAAAATATAAGATGCATAGTAAGAAGTAGGTTGAGTTTCAGTAAACAAGAATATGGAATACAACGTTCGACAGGAAGGAATGGACATTCAAAAAAGATGTGATTGGCGTCACAAACCACCGCTTCGTTATGGCGGAGAGGACAATTTGGAGAGGAGACAAGGGAATAGCGAGAACAAGATGTTAAAAGTTTCCAGCATATCTATAACGATATTATAAGCTTCATGTTTATTTTTAAGTACTTTTTTTTTTTTTCTTAAACTCTAAAGTGCAGAAGACAAGGGGCCAAGGTGACTAAATAATCATCTGCAACGGAGACACTGCATCACGAACGACCATCTGCGGTGGTTTTAGCATTTGGATTTTTAGAAAATTTCAGAAGCAGCAGAAGTCTCTTTTAGGTCTAGTCTAAAAATTTCGTTTAGAATGAAAATTTCCACTCTAAATTCGCGGTTAGAAAGAAATAAATATGGAAGAGCGCAATCGGCACGGATTTTCAATTACCGAGGAAAATTCAGAAATTAAAAGTTTCGAAATATTTTTACAGGCACATAGCCGGCGGCACCTAAACTTAATTCGGTCCGCGCCAAATTAGAAAATGACAGAAAGGTGAGACAATCTGCTTTTTAATTGAAATGTTCCAAAAAAAAAAAAACAGAAAAAACCAGAAAAACGAATTAACGATGGAAAAATAAATTGCAAATTTATCTGAAAAGAGAAGGTTAAAAATATATCGTCTATGGTACGCAAATGTGTATTACACGTATGAAATATTTAGAAATGGCCTTTAAACCTAATTAATACCGTATAAACCGCAACTAGCGTACAAACATCAATCATTTTACGTTCGTGATTAACAGTTGCCAGTTGCGAATGCAGAAATGCGACTCTTCAACTGAATTCGCAGAATCAGACGGGTAAATAATGGCTTTCACCGGATGAATATATAGAGCGCGTTATTATTATTTGCTTTCAATTTAATAACTGCCCTTTCGATCGATGTACGGAAATTTCACACCAGTTTTGAAGGTAAAAAAGTTCGCAAGCAAACGGGTCGTCACGCTATAATAAAAGCAATAGAATCGTAACCGAAATTACATCATTTACCGGGCTCCACCTCCGAACGATACGTCATAATTATTTTACGAGTCAAATGAAGTAAAGAATAAAGGTCAGTGGCCGCTAGGATGAGACCGATGGTAGGGTGCGAAAGTAGCGATCTGAAACAGACATCATCATCCACTGCAAGTATAAAAAGGAAACGATTTCTTTGCCAATTCGAAATTTGTTGAAATGTCATCAACAAAATGCTCGTGTGTGCACGCACAAAAAAGTAACTCTGATATTTCATTGAAAACTAGAGTTGGAAGCGACGACGACGCGCAGATTAATTACAACATCAGCTTTGCCTCATCTTTTCTTTAAAAGGGAGGAGGGGTTTTAATTTTACATTACTCGATTCCCGTTGATTTTAAGAAAGAAATTGTTGCTCGGGTGTAACGAAGATCATTAGGAAGTGTTTTTGAGAGAAGGCGGCTGGCATAATAAAAAGGATAAGTCGACGTTGGGTAACGATTCCAAATAGATTATACGATCGCATGTTGAAAGCATCACACGGGTTGAGCAATGCGAGAACCGCAGCTTTCGCTGCGTTTGATGTTATCAGCGCAGGTTAATCTCTGATAACGCAATGCTCATTAGAGAGCAGAATATTTTCCGATTCGTAAGATTTTCGATTATTCGCTAATTTAAAAACTATATATATATATGTGTGTGTGTGCGCGCGCGCGCGGTAAGCTTTAGGGCCTTCCGGGAAAACATTTTAAGTAATTACGAAAAATGCATTGCATGTTCAGAATTTAGAAATTTTTCCTTCTTGCATTAATAACTGTTTAGTCATCCCGGTCTTTACGATTTTTAAATACTCCATGCTCTCTGACTACCATGCATGGCCGCATCCGCTAAAGAAGCTATACTTTTAACGTTTTTAAAGGCGAGCATTTTATGAAAATTACTTGGCGCGAGAATTTAGGGGTGTTTCAAATTAAAAAATAATTTTATACATTTCACCAGTGCGCTAATTTGAATGCGTTCAGATTCGACAAATTAACTCCGGTTGGTATTTCGGATCGATTTTTCGATCCGGTCGGTTCATGTGGAGACACACCACATATGAAATATGTAAAACAGCTAATCCATAGATAGACAATTGCAAAATCGCTAGGAAAGCTCAACCTTTATTCAAATCATTAATTTCGTTAATTATTCCTGGAAGTGCGCAAAAAGCAACATAAACTAAATTCAACAACGCCAATCAAGGACTCTAACCGATACGCATTGTATATCTTTCCTTTCACGTACGACGAATATGTATATATATATTTATTATTTAAGTGATCATGATATATAGCTACAATTAGGCGCCCTTCTTATTTCTAGTCTTACAATAACCAATTTTAAAAATATCATTGCAATTTCTATGTGAACCATATTGATCTACCTCACCATTAATCTCTAACCTTTCGTCGGTGCGGTTAAAGATTAAACAATGAACGAATACCATTTACATAATTTTTGAGCTATTACTTAGATTCCTTGGTTGACTGGACTGTTGCTCTTCGTTAGCGTACCCAAAAATGAAAAAAAAAAAAAAAAAAAATAATAAATAAATAATAACACCGAAATAAGGTAATCCGTTTTTTTCACATTATACGCAGGTGTCATCATCGCTGATAATATTGAATATTTTTTCAGAAAAAAAGTATAGTTTTTTTTAAATACGCGTCGTTTGAAATTTTCAGAAAACCTTCCACATCAAGGTTGAAGGAAAAATCAACAAGAAGTACTTTAAATCTTAATCAGAGTCCCGTTTTAACTAAATAAGCGCAACGCATTTTCCCGTGTAAATATTGTGTACTGTTTACATTATTCGTTTTACGATTACTTTTCTATTATTCCGGGATTTACCATCAATAACTAAGCTTAATGATCTACCCTACTGAAGATGACCAATATGATTTATATAATTCCGTAAGTCAACATTAGTCGTTGCATCGGGGTAGTGTTAATAATAATAATAATAATAATTAAAAAAAAAAAAAAAAAAAAAAAAAAAAACGAGAAAAGAATTTTTTTTGGTATTATTTTTATTTTTACAGTCGAAAATTCTTTTTACAATAAAATCGAATGTTAATAAATGATTATCTAAATTATCTAAATCACACTCATTTTTAAACGAAATAAAAAACACGATGTAAGCTTTTCTTCTTTTTTTTTCCTTTCGAGCCGAATAAAATTCTTTGATAATATTTATTTATATTTTTTGCGGGGGGCTGGAGGAGGCTCTGCTGCATGGAGTATTGACTCATAAGCATTAGAGAAAATTAGTAAGATTCGATCAGAGATAGAAATTATAAAAGACCTATAACCTAGAACAGAAGATCAACATTGTACGGATTGAGAATATTGAGATTAAAGAAAGAATTAGTACATTAAGGAACGTTCGGAAGGCAGAGCGAGGCATCAAAAATGAATATGGTTCCTGGTACATTCTAGGTTATCATTCGCATAGTGCAGAAGTATGGATAATTTACAAGTAAAAAATGATAGGTAACGAAGAACGTAAACTGTGACTAAAATGGGGACCCTCTACAGAAAAATATCGAATAGCGTCGTAAGAAAGTATCAGAAAACCATGAACAAGAAGAGGAACAGCATGGAGATAAAAAGAATATTGATTGGAAATGAGTGCGATATAATCCATAATTTTAAGTGAAATGCTTTAGATAGAAATAGTATAGGAGGGAATATTTTAATAGAGAGCCTGGTAAAACTATGCATGAGTCATATGAACCATAAAAAACAAAAACCTAAAAACAAAGTAAAATACAAAAGAGTATTTGATAATAAAAAAATTACACAGAAATACTGCCACGGTACAAAAGCCCCCGAGTCATTTACGATCGGAAAATTTCGGATTTGTCTCCGAAGCATTTTAGATGGATTGTGGAAGCCGACATCCATTCAGCCGTTACGCTATAATTGATTACACTGCAATTATATGTGATTGTCAAACTAGTTATTCAGGATGCTATTGACGTTTCCATCGTAGCAAGATTAGAGAGTTTTGTTGTAAGTTTTCGATCACATAATGGTTTCCGCGGTACTCCGAAAAATTTGAAAATAGGAAATTTAGTCGTATTCAAAAAAAAATAAAATTAAAATTCAAAATCATTTTGTACTATTCAAAAAATGTCTTTTATCATTGCGCCTTTTTTTTTAATATGGAACTGAGAAGCTGGAAATTTTGAGGCCCTCCCCTTAAGAAGAATCGACTCTGTATTGCTCTAAGAAGGTTATTTTAGGTGGAGATCTCTGGCTGACGAGCCGAAAAAGAGAAAAAAAAAAAAAAAGAAAAGAAGAGCACAGAAATTGTATTTTGTTAAAATAATTTTTCTCGCACCACTACGACATACGAACAACAACCCCGACTGGAGACGACTGTTTTAATGCTATATTAACCCCACGGGGAAAAATTTAATACTAATAAGACTCTCTATTCGTGTACCCTAATTCGAGAATAGGAAGAAAGTTTTTTTTAATGCGTTCGTCTGATTATGAAAAAAACTGACTATCGAAAAAAACATTCCCCGATTTGCACTACTCTACTGGATTGTTGGAAATGTGTACTTTATTTAGCTTGCCTTGTCTTCTAATTACATCTCAGTTATCACGTTTTCCATGTACATAGATAACTCATTTTAAATCCATGCAATGGCACGAATGTAGTTACTTGATCTTTGTTAAATTCGAGTTCAGCATCAACTTCACCGCTACAAACATCACTATCACGAATTTTAACTTCGAAGAGTCTAGTGAACAATTTCTTTCATCTACTTGCGAACGAAACATGCTTAATTCCAAAATTTATTTTTGTTAAATTTCGAACCTTCTAACGAAGTAAAAAGTACTGAGCATTTCGAAAAAAAAGAAATGATCAAAACCGATAAATTTAATTACCCCGTTTTAGCCATTAACATTACTTGCCATTTCCACGCTGTCATTTTCGTCATATTTTTCATACCATCCACTTAGACATTTCCTACAGCTAAACCTGTTAACTTTTTTTTGCGCGAATTAAAGTAAGAACTCCGCCCGATTCAGACCAAATTTTTCATTATAATCGCATTACAGATTTGGATAAATTAAAAAAATTAATCATGTATTTCGGCGTTTTTCAGTTAAATAATTATGAAAACTTTTCTCTTCTACAAGTGTAGAATAAAAAAGGGCGAAATGCGATCATGTAAAGGTAGAGTTTAGCCGTATAACTCCCGATTCGCTTTTTTTAATTTCTTTTTAAAATCCACAGCCGAGCCGGGCGCTATCTAATTATTCAAATTATGTAATATAACTAATGTAAAAGCCCGGAAGCACTTCAATTTCACCTAGAATGCGCCGTACTACCCGTTACAAATGGAATCCCCCTGTCATAAACGTCAGACGGAAGGCCTTTTAGCTTGTAAGTACAAAACTGGAACTTTTGTCGGATTTTAATTTCGCCGCGTAATGCGAATAGGACGACTACACCGTTTTCTAAATTTAATTATATCGCCCACCTGCTGCTATTTTTGGGTTTATAAGTAAAAATTTATATATTTTTTTTTTCCTACCCACCTCCTGTAGGTAAAGTTGATCTTATTTTTTTTATTTTAGTTGGTCTCTCTACTATTTGTCTAATATCCATTTTTAAAAGGAAAAATTAGTCGATTAATCAAATAGGCGGTTCTATATAGAAAAATGTGTTTTTACTTTGTATATTATTATAAATAAATTCGGAACATCCTGAGTGTTCTCTAATTCTTGCAAAGAAAAGTTCAATCGACTTCGTGTTATTCTCCAAAAATTAAACATCTTATAAATGTTACCGCGATATCTGTAACTTTTTAACATTTCCTATTAGCCTGCCTAAAGAATGTGACATAGTCTGATTCGATCTTATTATTATTTCGCTTAAAACCCCATATAACACTTTCTAATAAAAAAAAGTGAAAATTTAATTTCATTTGTAAAAATAAATAATTAAAAACAATTTTAAATAGACGGATTTTATACGAATAAACGAATAAAGAAGTAAATTATACCGGTATTACACTTATTTCTTGAAAGTATTACCGATATGAAACTGACGAACATTTTTGACGTACTATTTATTTCGAGATATGTGGGGAGTCTGTTCGAATGCTATTTACGGAAATATTCGAAATAACAGAATAACTTTGCAAAATATGCAACATTTCCAAGATAATGTACATCACGTTTTATTAACAAGGTTTGATCATTATAATACAGAACAATTAGATAATAAACGAATTTATGACCGAAAAAATAAGTACATTCGTAAACAGCGAAGTATATCGATATATTGTAGAACGGAGTTAATGTCGAAACCTTAAATGGAGATAAGGCATATTAAATGTGTACTATTACATACGTAGGAGGGGAATTGATCGCATAAATGCAATAAGAATTTCTAGGATAGCTAAATAAGGTGTTTTTTACAAATGATATAATCAGCCGTAAAAAATAAAATTATCAGTTTAGTAGATCAATAATAAAAACTTCATATTTTGTCTGAAATTTTTTTTACAATTTTTCAGAAAAAAGTATGAGCTTAGATGATATTTAAACTTTTTGAAAAAGCATATTAGTGTAAATCAACTGTTTAGGTGTTATACACTTAATAAAAGCTGCAGTTTAAAACATTTAATTCCAAGAGCGAAAAACAAACATGAATCGAGGATTATCTCAAAAAAATGATATAGCATCTGCTTTCATGTAATCTATATATATATGTGTGTGTGCGTGTATATATATATATATATATATATATATATATATATATATACCTAAACACAATCGTAGCTAATAAAGCTATTAATCTCTCTTTAGTGCACAAGTTTAGATAAGAACTGAGTTCGAATCCCGTTACCACTAATTATTGAAATTTCTAAAAATTTGTCTCGCGCTAGGTTAATGTTCACAGTTAACGCGTCTAAAAAAAAAAAAAAAATTCAATTGTACGGTATGGGTTGTAAAATTTTGTTTTTTTAACTTTTAACAAAACGTATAAGACACACAAGTGAAACAGTCTTCAAAAACAGTGCCGATCGACAGTTCGTGGCCGCGCAGTCATCACACGCACCACCTTCAACAACGTCACCACTGGCAACAAGTGCGAAACACAAACAGAATAAACAAACAACTTGAACGATTTCTCGACTCATTAAACGCAAAAAATATTTCAACTCGGAAAAGAAGGGTGAATATATTATATTTTAATCGCTTTACGGATCATACAGATGATACCTTTTTTTGTTTCTCGACTCGTCAGCTAAGGAACGTTACTCAAAATAGCGGAAAAAGAGAGGGTAATTCGTTTTTAATTCGGTCGAGTGTTAACTCTATGAAGGAAAGCAGGAACTACGGACAAACAAAAAAAGGATGCAAGATATGGGAAGGTTTAGAAATCCGGAAAAATGCGAGCAAAAATATGCTTCGGGTTTAGCAAAAGGCAAGCAACAGCAAAAAAAAAATAAATGTTTAACGCCACGAATGGGGCTGAATCATTAAAGTGTAAAGGACGATAGATAACGGAAAACAAAGAGAAACGAAGACGGAGGCAGCGCGGACCATGTCATTAAAGCGCAGCGAATAATGGGGACAGTGAGCGCAATTCGAGTAACCAGAATTTGCAAAGAAAATTAGATTTGAATTTAATAAGAAAACGGCAATTGAAATGAACATAAAGATGTGGCCGCAGTTTGACGTACAATTTTCGAAACCGAAATTCGAATAAGGATTTCTTTTAGAAGAGATACAGGACGAAGCGGCAACCAAAATCCTGAGAATCGATCAGCTTATTTCCTTCAGTACCTAGGTGACCAAGAAGTCGTCGCCGTGGTAAATCACTGTGCATAATTATGGAGAGTGTGTGTCGAGAGAATGGTGTAGAAAACAAAGAGTAAATGGCCCGAAGGGAATTCATGGAATCGAAAATAATAATCAAATAATTGCAAGAAGGTTAGAAGAAACGAAAATAATAAACCATGCGGAGAGAGGGGTTATAAAGTCAAAAATTAGACGAAAAGAAAAAAGACCAAAAGATTATCTCAAAACTCGAGGCTGGAACCGGATTCGAATCGTGGGTGCAACAAAAAAAAAAAAAGAATTATGTTACGCGTGATGTAAATAAGAAAAAAATTGAGAATCTTGGAGAATATCTGTTCAATTTTGAATATACAGGGTCAGGAAAAATACTTAAGCGGGATATGAAAGTTCAGTAAAATTGAAGAAGAAACGTGGTTGATTACCCGCAGAAATTCGATAGAACGAAAATAAGATAGCACGCCATGAAGTATATCATTGAAAATGGAAATTTCCCTCAAAAAAAGAAAAAAAAAGATATAATTTAAAATGAGCACACGGAGAAGCTGAACTTTAAAAATAGAATAAAAATTACAACAGGAATATGCCAAAAATGAAAATCGGCCTATTAAACGTAAAGTCGATTAGAAAAACGATGGATTTATCGAACAGGAAAAGGATGCATAAATATAAATATTTATAAAAGAATTTCGATGGAATAAAATGTTTCAGTTAAGACTGAACAGATTACGGTCTTGAAAATATGCCACTATTCGACCAACATTTTTTTTTCTTTTTTTTTTTTAACGAGTATTTAATGCCTTGTCGCTCTATTACTCGCTTAATTAAACACTAATTACTAGATATTATTAATGATCTTCATTTTAACAAGAAGGGATTGAATGCTTATTACTAAATACTATTAATAGTCTTAATTTTAATCAGAAAGTCTGTAAGGCCCTTCAGGTTGTAAACATCTGGGATAGCCGCATTTGTCTCCTTGGAACGGTATTGGGCGTACTTTTGACAAGCTGTGAAGGTGGACCGTTAACGGAGCTTGACATACGTCGCATACTGGTGGTAGCTGATTGCTGAGTAAGTACGAGGGAGTGGTAAGAGTATGATCAAGATAAACTTTATTTACATTGCAGGCCTTGCCAATGAGTTTGGGCCACGTTTAGTGGTCTTTTTGGGTGATTCCAGAATACTGGGTCACGCATGGAATTATCGACCCCACGAACTTAAAATATTCTGGATAGAGTAATGTACATAATCCATTCCTATAGTTATCGGCAAGCAAGTCCGCGATGGCCATCGAGCCGCACGATGAACAGCGTCATGGGAAGAAATACTTCGATGGATTGGAATCCGAACAAAGGTAATTTTCGTATTAATATTACATAACTGCAGTATGAAAAACAAGATATGATCAACAACCGCTACTTTGGAGTTTAAAGCCTCTATATATGTTTTAAAGTTAACGATGAGTCTGAGCAAATTGCATAGTTGTTAGACGGACGATAAGCGATCTGAAGTGGACATTGAAGCAAAGCTACTAGCTCAGCCGAAAGGACTGACAGCATGGACTGAAGGTGGAAGGACTGGATTTTGTTTTGGATGGAATAAGCTCCACCTACATGTGATGCTGTTTTGGATGCATCTGTGTAATATTTAATCGATTCTGACGACTGGTGTAATATCTTTCGAAAGATCTCTTGTATCTCGTGGTTTAGTTTACTTTTGATTTCTGCTGAGGAAAGGTGCTAGCAAACATCAGGTCTGAACTGGCTCCATGGCGGGAGGACTGTTGGTATTCTTTTTATAATGTTGCGTTGAATTTTTAATGGAAACCGGAGTCCGAACGATTTTACGAGTTCACTGATGTGGGCTTGATTTGGATGGAGTTGGTGGCTGGCAACATTTACTGCATATTTAATGGAAAGTAATTTCCGCCTGTAGCAAAGCGGTGGAGTGCCACTGAAGAAACGGAGGCTAGCCGTCAGCTTTGTCGGAAAGGCTTTCAGTGCTATCCGAAGACCGGTATTTTGAATTTTGCCCAATTTGTTGAGTAGGCATTGACTAGCGGATGCGTATATGATAGAGCCGTAGTCCAGTCTGGAACGGATAAGAGCGTAATAGATGTGGAGTAATGTAGAACTTCTTGGTCCGAAGGGCCTCATCATCTTAAGGATCTTAAGTAGCGGTATACAGGAGTGCTTGATTGCGAGAATGTGGTTTTTCTAGGTTAGTCTCGAGTCAAAATGTAATCCAAGGAATTTATATTCCTTCGATTGTTTTATCTAAATTGAAATATATCGGGTCTGATCGTTTTCTAGTAAAAATAACATATACCTGTATATTATCTAGACATTTTTGTAAAAAAATTTGATCGTGGTGGATATCTGCCATTTGTAATGTGATATTCATATCATCTGCAAAGAGTCTGGCTGTAATCGGTGAGGGGATGTACTCGATAATACCGTTCATCAGGATAAAGAAGTGATGAACGCTTAAGATGCTGCCTTGTGGTATTCCATATTCAATAATGGAATCCTGCGATTAACTGACTCCCACTCTAACTTTAAACGAACGGTTAGAGAGGAAATTCTTAATAAACTGTACTAATCGGCCTTTTATGATAATTTTGAATCTCTAGGCCGTATCGTATGCCTTCTGGATGTCAAAAAATATTGAGAATAAATATTGATTTTTTTTTAAATGTATTTAATATTTCTTGTTGTAGACTACACGGGTGACCGAGAGTGTTTCATTGACTTTCGGGACTGAGGTTATATTTTTCCAGATACCATAGTTTAGCTGGCTACAAGTTTTTCCATTAACTTACATGCGCTACAGGTAAGTGAGATGGGCCTATATGACGATGGATTTACGTGTTCCTTGCCTGGTTTCAGGGCAGGGATAACAATCGCTGTTCTCCATAAACTTGAAAAACAATTCTCAGACCAGATTTTGTTGAAAATATTCAGTAAAAGCTTCTTCAAGTCAGGAGATAGATGTTTGAGAAATAGAGGAGAGATTAGGTCTGGTCCTGGAGCAGCGTAGACCAACATTATTTACTATTGAAATGAACGAAATATCTGACCGTAAGCAAATTATCGATATCTCTTCGCCGATAATTTACTAATTTTCTTATCGGGAAATAACATAAAAACTAAAAAAAACAAAATTTCAGTATATACCATTAATATTGACTGGTGAAATGGGCAAAAATCTAAAACATAGAGTGCATTACATTCGCAATACGTCGCTATCGTGCTAAATATCAGGGAAACTCATAAACACCGCAGACATTTTGAGAATAGCTTTTCACGGAAACTTGCTCAGCTCATATTCGCCTAGAGCAGATAAAATGTCATGAAGCAGTAAAAATGTTAAAAATGTCTATTTACATAAATTAAGGCGCAAATAGAAAAATACCATTATTACTATATAGAATAATTTCAGAAAGGTTCTTTATTTTTTTCTTTTTTTTTTTTAGATAGCTTTAGATATTACTCTGGAAGAGGCTGAATACTAGATGCAGGCATTGATGGAAATGTAGCCGTCGACCTCCTTGCTAAAGCTGCTGTTTCCGATGGGAATTTTATTAGTAGGGTTCCAGCACACAATATTCTTCTTCCAACTAAATCCTGCCATCTTAGGCATTCTGTTTATGTATCTCTTTTCGCTAATCCTAATTCCTTTTATCTCTTGATTAATCCCTCCTCCTCGTCCTTGGTTCTATGAGTTTCCCAGTTTGCGTCGGTCCATAATTACTAAATTATCTCGCCTCCGTTTCTCGCATAGTCTCCTTCCTTCTTCACTAAATCGCTTCTCTTTGGCTGCATCTCATAATTATCCATTGGATCCTGAAGGTTCCCAGTACGTTTGCGATGCGAATCACGTGCTCTTCGAGTGCTCCGGTTTATCTCGCGAGCGTGAGTTACTTTATTGTCATCTTTTAAAGCTTGGTCTTCCTGCTCCTTTCAACGCCTCTTATGTTCTTTCTCTACCTACTATCTCTGTTGTTCCTGTCCTAGGGGTGTTCCTTGATTCCATTGTCGACAGAATAAAAATATAATTTCTATTCTATTCCATGTATCTATTCCTTTTTGCTGGGCTAATGCTCTTTGCTATCAAACCCCGGGGGGGGGGTAAAAAAAAACAAAAAAAGAACTAGTGAGATTCTATTCGATAACCTGATTTAGAAGTAGTAATAGTTGATTTTATTTTTTTTTTTTGTTTAGGTACAAAACGCTGGCAGATTATTAATATCGCATAACACGGTAACCAACATTATTAACACGGGAAACATTGGTTTTCGTACCGATGCGTGTATAATGCTGAGAAACTTAGTTAATCAATAAGCGATTTAGGAAAAGATTTGATTCTGTATCGCGTAAAAGTAAATTAAACAAGTTTCAATTGAAAAATTCTACCGATAGAGAAGATATTAAATGAAATGATAATATTAATAATTCAGTCAGCGTAAGTGTGAACAAATGCTACAAACGGTTCATCTAGTGAAGGCGATATATTTTAAAACTAGAAAATAAGCAAAATAAAGAGAGGAAAAAAACGGAAATCATAAAAATAAAAGCGAAAGCAATAAACAAGTAAAACTCGAATCCGATTTTTTAAGAACAAATTAAAAAGTGAAATGCTCCGGAATGATAAAAATTAAATTTGCAAAGAAACCTGCAAAAGAAAAACTCAGTGAAGGAATGCGCTGAATAAGCCATTTCGAAAATTCTCCTTCTCGGTGACAATAGACACGAACAGAGAGATACATTAAGCGGAAACTTGAGGGAAAAAATCCGATAATTAAAACGGATGAAACCAAGGGCGTCGCCAGCCGATGAACCGGGGGGGGGGGGAGAAGAGTTGCCAGCCGCCAGGGGAAGAGGCAAGATGGATATGAGTTATGGGAAAAATAAAATTTATAAGTTGTAAAGGCTTAATATTTTATTAAACAAGAATAAAATCCTGATTGAAACATAATTTTCGTGGGTTTCTGGCAAATTGTCCATGATTATGCGCCTATGAATACTCATCATGGCCAGTTGATTAAAAAGTTTCAAAGCTGTAGGGGGGGGGGGGCGACCCCATGTCTGAAACTGAATAAATATCAACAACACCTATATCGCTGTATGTAATAGTATCCCGTTTTATTCGATTTTGCGACAAATGTCCGAATTAGTTTTCAGTGAGTAGTGTAGTGTCGGTCAGTTTTTTCAAATGGAGTATTTGTCCAATTTTACCGCACTCTGAAGCAAGCCTCAATTACGAGAAACCTGTTGGTTTACCGCATCGTTTTGTCGACATCTTTCTCGGCGATGATTTTTCGCTGCCTCTTTCGTTTCCACGAAATCCGCTATTATTTTTGAGCGATCGCTTTCCCAATCAGCGTAAACGGGCAAAGAGCTGTGATGGGGTTTAAGCAAGACCCTTTATGTGCTTAAAAATATTTTTAGCTGCGCGAGAATTCCAGGAATTAAGCCCGGCTGACGTATTTCCGAAAATTTCACCGGCATTGCGTTAGAATAAATCTTCTATCGAGTTATGAAACCGAAATAACTGACGGAAGGAGCGAGTTTCCCGGCGACGTTGCAACTTACAAGAAACTAACAAGTTGACACACAAGACCGCAGCAACGTCAACATCAATGGCGACGACGACGGTGATTTACGGTAACCCGATTTCGAAAGTGCCTTCTTAATAATTTTAATCCGAAGAAAACCGCTCATTTCTAGGAAAATTTTAATCCCGCCAAATAACGTAATATCACCTTTTTCTCTCTCTCGCTCACTCTCTCTCTCTCTCTCTCCCTTCCTCTCTTTCGTTCTCTCTTTATCACTCAATTTCCAATTAATTATAAATTTTAAACTTTAAAATTAAATCTAAGCGGTTCGGAATTTTAAAAATTAATCTTCACGAAATACACTATACAATAACCTTGAATTTTCATTAAAAAAAAATTTTGTTTTTCGTTAGCGCTGTTCCGTAATTGTCGAATGTCCAACCTTATTGTAAACAAAATCGGATGTTTATTCTTTTTTTCTCTCTTTTTTTCTGTTTTTTTTTTTTTATTATTAATTACTCTCGCCTAAGCCATCAATTTCGTAACTTAATTTTGTTAAATTTTTAACTGTCGGTGCAAGGTGTATTTTACTTAAAGTTTCCTGGTATCTGTGATTTATTAGTTCTTATTTTTTTTTTATTTTATTGAAGTGAGAAAACGCTATGGTTACACAAAAATATATCTCTGGCGACATTTTCTTATATTTCTTTTATAATATGACATTGCATTATCTAAACACCAAAGTGTTTTGCGGGCGGTCAAAAGCTCCAGTACAAAGTTGGCGCCGATTGTATAATGCAAAAAAAAAATTATTTTCGTATTTATTTTCGCATCTAACACAGTTTACAGTTCCATCAGCGGAACTGGTTACCATCGTACTGGTCATTACCGGTTCACCCGATAGAACGATTTTGAATATCGCAATCAGGACTACCATGTAAGCATACCACATTAGGCAAACTATTGCGTCGTTTCAAGTTTTGGCAGTACATTCACAGATTCCCGCTTCAACACACTGCCGGCTGATACTTCAGACAAGATTTTTTTTTTTGTGTGTGTGTGTGGGGGGGGGGTCCTATTAACATAACTCATTGAGTTCTCTTACATACGCATTGGTGCTTTTACAGAGCTCCCCAATCTTCTCCTCTGCATTCAAAATCATTACTGGCCAGTATTCAATATACAGCACATTTCGACTCGCTCTACTAGTGCTATCCGAACATCCTCTACCATGAGTCTGCTTATTTCAGTTTCTCAAAAAAGAACTTTCAGAATTTGCGACGAATTTAAAAAAACTTTTACAAAAAAAGATTTCTTAACGACGAAGTAAAATTGTATAAATAATATACAATCATTATGTCAATAAATGAACAGAAAAATAAAATTAACCCATCAGATTTTCTATTAATATATAATAATCTAATAAATAAAAATACGAATTAAATTTAATCTAATAAATAAAAATGTGAATTAAATTTAATCTAATAAATAAAAATACGAATTAACTTTAATCTAATGAACAAAAATTTGTAAATAAATATGAACATTATCATTAAAAATTTTAAATAAAATTATAAATAGACTATTACGGCGTAGGGAATCTATACAATTGCTTTATAGGAACAAAATTTTGCGAAATGCAACCTATCTAATTCCCCAGTTTGCAATTGGGCTAATTTCTTGATTATAAATTCGTGTTTGTATATTTTTATGTTTTGTTGGAATTATCCGTTACCGAAAACTGTTCATTTTAATATACGTGTCAGTTTGTACTAATTGTACATTTTTATGTGTTATCATCTAAAATCTAAGCAGAGTACTACTCTATATTATACTAAATGACAAAATTACGATTTTTAACAAATTTGCTCAGTTTATACCTGAGACTGAACACTGATTGATGGGTAAGATAAAGTCAGAACTGAAATTTTCCCGAAACTTGGTTCCCTCAAACTCTAAATAACTCTATATTATAATAATAGATGCTTAATTTGTCGAACTCAAAAATTTTTATATGGTCACATTTGTATTTTATGTAAATTAATCAGCTGATACAGAAGTATTTTGTGTTAATGGGAAATTCAAGCTTCATGAAACACATAATATGCCATACGCTGAAAATTCTACATATTCATTTAGAAATTATTGTAATTTACATTATTTTGATATAATATTCGTGCTAAAAATTATTCTATTTTATGCAACATTCCTTAAATGTGTACGTTTCTAGATTGTTAAAAATATTTAGAAGAAGAACCGCACTGCTAACGGGATGATAGCCTATTTTTCGTAAACTTTTAAGCAGGTTTTTTTAAGCAACTGAAACGTTATTCGAAATAGCAAACGTTCCATCGATATGATAACACATTTTGGAAGTCACCGAAAGAGCGACCTCTACTCATTTTATTCATTCGTCGATTTGATAAAATCAACGTATTTTTTTTAAAGGCAGTGCGCAATTCGGGTTCTCGCGGGCGGGCTATTTCGGGTCGGTGCGCAATTAGAGTCTGACTTCCCACTGCGTCAAGGGTCGGTGCGGAATTCGTGTGTCCCCGTAATGAGGACCACGAAAAAAAAAATATTCGTTAAAATTTTTTTTAAGGCATATACGTTCGTGTGAAATAAATGTCATGATAATTCACGAAAACGTGCAAATTAGCACGAATAAAAAAAAGTTTAATGTTTAAAATCTATTGATAGATCGCCACGGTTACGTTTAAAACGTCGCAAGAAAGCGCTATATGCTAAAAGTTAATAATAAATGAATGTAAGGAAAACATTTTCGCACCATGAAACAACGACATACAACCACGATCGCCGAAATACTACAAAACTGGCACGCAACATATTACGCGTTTATTCTTACAAATTTAATATAAATATCGCATTTAAATTTCGATACAACACTATCGTTTTTCGCTAATTATAGAAGTCGACCGTTTGATCGAAGTAGATGAACACAACCTGAAACTCGATTCATATTAATGCCTAAAAGTCTAACTGTAGGCTGTATATGGTTTATAAAAATTAAAATTTTTCGCCTAAATCAAAAAGTTGCACAATTCACAAAATCTGATCAATCTCGATAACCCGGAACGTTGAAATGTGTCCTTGTTATCATAAAAATATCGCCAAATCGTACACTGCGCATCGAAAGCGTCGATCGTTTTTCAACGTATATATTAAATGTCGACAAAAATACCAACAAACCACGACCGCGGCAAAGAAAGACGTGATTTTTTTTTATAAACAGAAAAACACACCCTTCCCAAAAAGAGAACATTGAAGATTCGCTAGTACGAGGTTTCAAAAGTATTCAGCGTACACCGCTAGTAACCAGATATTAATTAGCAAACCCAAAAGAAAAGAAAAAACAGACATAAAGAACGAAAGTTTATAATAGACAAAAAACAGCCATCAACTATTAAGATAAATACCAAGTAGCTCGACAAATGCCGGGTTTTCACACTTAACCGCCGCAACCAATACCACATGGTATACATAGTTGAAAAATCAGTGCTAATCCCCGTGAATATCGACTTAATAGAGCACTTTCCTCTTATTTTGAGCACACTTTTATTTTCCTATAGTAGTTTTATCGTTTCTAATATCTGTCCCATCGCCACGAATGTAATTCTAACTACATCCTTTTCGAATGTTCTGTCGTCTGAACGTTTACTTCTCTACTCTCAAATTTTGAGACTTAATATTCCTGCTTCCTACAATGCTGCATCTTTTCCTTTCCTTCGCTATCTATTATCGCTCCCTTGAATCCTTCATTGATGCTATAGCTGGCCGCATACGAATCTAAATAATTAATTTTCTGCGTTACTTTTCTTTCTTATCGAGCACGGCTCAATGCTCTTTGTAAGCGAGCCCCCCCCCCCCAAAAAAAACAACAAAAAAAACTTTTCCTACACTTTTAATTGCTTTTATTATCTTCTTTTCCTCTGAATAACTCCTCTGACGATCTCCTTGTTCTCTTTTTTGTTTTCCTCTTTTGATGAGTAATTGTTCATCGCTGATAAGCCGAGTAAAATGAAGGGAAGAAGAAGAAACATCGGCCTTTAACGATGAGAACTAGAAACGGTATATAAACCTTCAAATATGAGTTTAGAAAAATATATCGGAATTTTTTTTTTTTAATTTTTGGGCGCATCAACTACGGACACATTAACCGGGAACAAGTGAAATTTTCGAAAGTTCCAAAGTGCGGCAGCGGAAATTGAACCGGTTCTATCTGAACAAAACACAATTAACTAATCAACCGGGCCACGGTAGTTGGCTTAATAGCGTTTTATATTTTTAATCGTTCGGCCGAAACTAAAATGTCGTCGAAAGTTAACTAAAACACAAACTGATTCAAAGTGCTAATTAAAAATTAAATCTGCATTACGGAATTTTCTAAAAATGCAGCTTTCGATGAGTGAAACACTCCCATGCCCCCTATTCTGTTCTTAATAACAAACAGCGCAACAATGCGCATGATTGAAGATGGTGTAATAGATAATCTTTATGAAAACAACGATAAAAACAGAATTTGGATTTGATTCAGACAAAGAACAGCTTGCCGAAATAATTACCAGAATTTTTTTTTTTGGAGATGAGAAACAATTTGTTGAAATCTTTATCAGAAAAGCGCGCTGAAATACTTATCAGTTTTTAAGAATGAAATTAAAATTATCTCCACTTGTACGCAAACATGTTTGCCTACTTAAGGAAAAATCAAAAATAAAATAATCTCCGTGTGCCTTAAGCGAATATCGATCGTATTCATCCGGCTATTTTAGTCAGCTATATAAATCTCTAAAATAAATGATATGTATATATATATATATATATATATATATATATATATGTATATATATATATATATATATATCGTTGTGAAGTGTAACAAAATTGCGAAAAGATAATAAAAATTTTCATTTGTATGGAGTTACGTATGCACGGACAAAAGATAGAACGAGCAACCAATGATAGATAACATACAAAACGAATGACTAGGAAATCGAATAGAATGCTATTGCCGAATATTTACGCAAGGAACAAACGAATCGTCAAAGCAGATAAATTTAATAATAACAATTGTACATGTTATTTCGATAAATAGCGCGCTCTACTTTCAATTTAGACCGCGCAAGCAACTGATGAACTGGCGCTGGCTATAGAAAGTCTCAAAGGTGTTATGCCTCGGTGTAATAACACAGCTACCGATTTCTGCGTAGGAATTAATCTCTTGGCCGACTAAACAACTATGAAAATTGATTTTTTTTATTAAAGCAAAGAAGAAAAAAAGGATAAATAACATAAATCCGGAGAAGAATAAAACGGCAAACGAAAGAGTAAAATTCAAGAATTTTCATCAAAAGAAGAAAAACATGTGGGTATACTTCCGGTTGAAAAAAAAATAACCACGATAAAAAAAATTCAACTAGAAAATTAATTTATATCGGGGCCTGAGTAATATTTTGCGCAAAAAGAGGACGTCATTATCTTTAGCCAGATATCTGAAATAATTACATAAAAGCAGGATTTGCAATCGATCGTCCAGCATGAAACAATATTAGATTTTTCATGTGAAGCCTATTAATATTTGTCCTGAATTTTCCTAACAAGCGACCTCTTATCGACTCCACAACGGATTCATGGAGCGTGTCGACGCACAGAAGTTAACGATTTCGGAAGCGATTTCATTAGGAACACGACCGGTAATAAAACTAGTTAGAATGTTCGGGAACGCCGCAATTTCCGTGAAATGTGTCAGTCAATCCATATTTCAGACTCCACTTAATCGTGGCTTACTCAGTAAGGCAGTATGTTTTTCAACTTTAACTCTTCTTTTCTCACGAAATAAATACCAATCGTTAGCCAAGCAAAAACATCGGAGTATTGTCAAAAACTCTGGGACTTCTATCTCGACAGAGTAGTACTTCATTCAATTTTATTGGCATATTCACACGCTAGATAATTTTAGCATCGAATATAAACCAACGTTTTTAGATAATACGGTAAATACCGCAAAAAAACCCTAATTCGCAACCATCCGCGACGGACCGAAAAAATGTCGAACGTAACTCTATACCTCGTATATTTTAGAGAACCCGCAGAGGACTGTCACAGATTGCATTGCCTAAGAAAAAGAGGAAATATGTACCTATCAGTCCAGAGAGGACTTGCTTAAAATACCGGAAGAACCAACCTAGCACCCGGACGTGAGTACTTACGATGTCGTTATAACTTCTCAACTGTTTGACAAAAGATCCGAGTAAATCTGAATGGCACGGAAGCGCTGCAATTTCGAGAATTCCGAGAAATTGCAGAGTACGCAGCCTCAATGCCTATCTCTCCCCTGGTTATTTGTGATATTCATAGGCGAGATTACAGAACAATCCTTTAGCTAAATTCGGATTTTTTTTTGGCACGAAAAGAATGAATATCATCTTCCCTTCCAAATTTTTGAGACGAGCATGTTAACAACAACGTCGTCTTTACTGGCTAGGTGCTTAAATCAAAATTTTTCGGATAAGACGCGAAGTTTGCCATTTTTGTTTCTTTTAAAAATTTCAAACGATTCGTGAAATAACCTTTTGACCATTATCCGAAATTTTCTGAAATCAAAAAACCCGTCCAAAAGCTCTTTTCCGCTAGTAATGTAATTGTAGTCCCAAATACGGAATAATAATAATAATAATAATAATAATAATAATAATAATAGCAACAGTAATAGTAATAGATACACGATTTGATTGGATTTAAACTTGGCGCCTGTAGGAAGTCAGTTCACGACTATAACTGGCCTGCGGTAACTCTTGTCATCAACTTTAGGTAGTACCACTTTGTTGAATACATCTAATCTGACCATAGACTATCTATCATAACTACCTGGAACTTGATATCACCCGAAAACACGCTTTAAAAACGACTGTTCACGCTTTACGGACCAGGAAATCGACGTAAGTTGTAAAATGTCTGCAAACGATTTGATAAACTTGCACGAGAAATTGGCCATGCCAAAAAGAACTAGCCACCACGGTTGAGGGAAATTTTTTCGTTTTTTTCTAATTTCCTCGGACTGCACCGAATCTCTGCAGATATTATTATCCGATGTAATCCCCAGCTGCGTCTTAACAAAAATAATTCACGGCTAGCCAACGCCCGCAATACGATCAACAGATAATTTACATACGACCGAGGTAGAACACAAGTCAATGCGAAAAGTTAGCGCAACGCGAGAAAGAACAAAGGCTAGTGGCCTAACGATTGCACTGGCGCTAATTTTTAGGCCAAATGGCATCGCGTTGAATTCGTAACACTTTCCTTCGAAGACAGAGGCCGTTGAGATTTTTCGTGCAGTGGAACCAGGTCAAGACTACATAGAATCGAAGAATTTGAATATCCTTGTTGTAGGTTGCGTACGGGTTAAAGTCGATTGCTTTCGGAAATAATAATTTTATTTACGCGCTTAGTATTCAGCAGCTTTTTCGGTAATACGAAGAATAATTAGACGTGCAGATCTATCTCTGAAACCCCGGTTTTGTTGGGTCATTCTTCGATCTCAAAAAATCGTTGGGTTTATGAAAAATGGAAATTCAATACATTAATGACTATGGCATTTTTATGTCATGAAAAGAATACTAAGTAACAAAAAAAACTCTCCTAAAGTAAAATATTAACATTTAAGAGATTTCATTTGCTAAGAATGGTATAGTTATTTGAAACTGACTTTTCTATAAGAATTACAAAATACTGGAATTTGGAGGTCCATAGGGTATCCCCGTGGTTCGCATGATTGAGTTTTATATATACATACATACATATATATATATATATATATATATATATATATATATATATAATCTATTTCAGCAGTTCAGAAAATCAAAAAAAATATATCTGTAACATCTAATAGACATTTTAATAATACGATACGAAACGTCGGAGCAAAATTAGGATTTTTAACACAGTCCGACAAGTGGTCCCAGATTAAGCTCCACCAATAAATTTCATAAAGCTCAGCTCATAATTCGAAGTTCTTCACATCATCTGTACTATGACAATCTTCGAAAACACCTACGAATTTTATTACATAAGAAGCTACTCGCACGTTATTCACGCACATATATCATTCGCCTCGCTCGTCAATCTCTATTCGGTTTTGCTTCACGCTTCCTTGTTTACTCAGTTCTCTAAAATTTATTATACAATTCCCCAGATAAATCCCTTTTAATCGTTAATAACAGTGGCTGTATCGGGTACTGTTAATCAAAACCGCACCGCGCACCGAAAGTCGGTATTAACGAGATTGCTGTGAAATTGGAAATTAATTGCATCCCTTTTTGACAGTAATGATCAAAAGAGATATGAATATTCCATAAAAAAGTGCACACAAAAAAAAAAAGTACTCCCAGATTAGGTTGCGGGAACTACAATTTCCATGACTTATTGTTACTACAGTCGTTTTTATTTTTTTATTATTTATTTTAATGATTTGTAGGGAGGAATCGAAAGACTGATTGAGGAAAGAGAATGTTCAGGCGGAATGAGAGACGAATTAAGTGATCCATTCGTTGCTCATATATTGTAAGAAAAGGTAAAAAGTGAAACTTTATCAATCTTTTTTTTTTTTTTTCTTTGAGTACACTAGTAACATAATTAAATGCGATAATAACCGTAACAGTTGATAAGGATTTTTTTGTTGCAGCGTTCTCTTTAATAATTTCTCTGTAACTTATGTGTCTGAATTATTCTAATAAAATTTATTTTTTAGTCAAATATTATTAATGTACGGTCCTCCCCAATTACTAAATTGCATAGTCATAAAAAAAAAAAAATATATTACAGAGAATTATTTTATAAGAGAGAACATTTTTACGCGATCCTTATGTTCATTAAACAATTCGATATCTACTTCACATAGTTTCTTCCGGCAGTCTCGATTGTAAATTTTTACTCTTTTTGCAAAAGTCCTTATTAAGGTCAACTCAGTATCATTTCCGAAGGTTCTTTAGATATTTCTTTTTTGTTCCTTTTTCATCATTCCGTTTTCCTCATAATGTCACTTCTCTGTACACCGTCCGTCTACTTACCCGTCCGCACTCTTGGGATTTAAATATAATTAATTTTTAATTATTTCTGTTTTTAATTAACATTTTTATGAAAACAAAAAGTTGAATAATGTGAGTTTAGCCGTTTTACTTTTAACGGACCTCTAAGTTTTTCCGTTTTTTCTTACATATTTCTAGTTTTACATTATTAAACTAATATGCCCGTTGCTTTAGTTGTGCATGATTCGTAATATTTTCGGTTTAAGGTTTATAGCGAAGTTTCTTAACAGTAGGCAACGGTGTTTTTAATGAAATTGTAGTTGTAATATAATTCAGTCATAATAGTTAATGTTCTCTGAAGTAGTCTATAATAATCCGAGATCATAATATCGTATTTGCAATAGTGGAGTAATATGACCGCTTATGCAATTAAGCCCGACCAAATTAATACATTTCTAATACTACAATGATATCACCATTTCGGCATTTACCGAACTCAATGGAATATTTGTATTTCCTATTTGACCTCAGTGTGGTTTAGAATTTGTTTCTGATCACATATATTGAGTTGTGTTTTTAACTGATGATGGGTTATATCAGAAAACGTTTTTAAGTAAGCAATCATTTTATATTTAAATTTGTTTGTTGCATTTGTGTTTGCTATAACTTACTATATTCTATAATTAACAAACAGGATGGTAAAATAAAATATTTGTCCGATCCTTTGAGTTCACCGTGGTTCCACAGATGTAGTAGGTTTAAACATATCGCTAAAGCACTGATGCCAAGTGGTGTAGACGGATCATGTCTTCTTAGTAAATAATTTAAATCCCGGCTAACTATTAAAGACGGCACACAATAACCTTTTAGAACCTAAACAACATCTGAGGAGCGCCGACGCGCGTTATTTTACATTAACCACTTTATGAAGAAGCTCTTTTTCTTCATCGATTGAAATAATTTCTAACTCGGTATTAATTATAATTTCACTTCATTTAACGGTAATTAAAAGGGAATACATTAAACTTTAATCTAGTTTACGTCTTCTTGGTATATTAATAAACTCCGGGCTTGTATTCTTGTTAAACTGGAAATAATTAGGAAATGTCGTACCAGACAAAACAAAAGTGTGTGCGATCAGTTTCCGAACTAACGAATTAAATATAAATTAAAAACAATGCGGACGCTATTCGAAAAATGCGAATTAAAAAACTGTACTAATGAATATGATTTTTCGAATGTACTAAGCCAAAAATAACTTCAAAATACACATAAACCAACAGATTTTCGTACTTAATAGTATTATTATCAAAAATAAAGGTTAACAATGTGAAAGAACGCTTTACCGTCAATGTGATTAAATATTTGAGTTTACTAAAAAGACTAATTCGCTCCCTGAAGGCTCCATTTACGTCCTTTACACTAGCTGCTGTGAACATGTGTATTATATATGCTTATCAGTTCGCTCGCCGTTTTAAATGATTTAATATGAGATAAAGTTTTAAGTTTAATTTCGCTAGTTTTAAACACGGAATTATCCGAAATGACTAAATAAATAACAGTCCCGGTATATGAGCAATGTTTTCATATGAAATTTCAATTATCTGGTGTTAATGCGGTTCCAGCTGTAGCATGATTTTTAGTTTTTTTCAAAAAGCGACTGGTTGACTTTTGCTCCAATTTATATTTTTTTATGTGTTTTCCCATGCTGTAAGTAAATTTCGTCATTAAGCTTTGTGTGAATTTTTACCTTTATAGACTTAATAATTTCAGTGGCATGTCCATAACTATTAGGTTACTTAAATATTTACGAGTTTTCAAAAACATTTTATTAATATTTGCATTAAAAATATACTAATTTTAATAACTATAACTCAAGTCAAGTAAGTCCCATACCCTTGATAAGGTATCATGAAGATTGTGAAGTTAAACTTTTCATAATGATATTAAACCTAACGGACCGGAAGGGAATACTAAGGCATTTCCCTTTTCTCAGTCACCTTTATTTTCCCATTTTACCCAATTATTTCAGGACCTAGAACGAGAAAAGAAAGAAAAAACAAAACAGAACGGAACATGTGAACGAATGAACGATATAGTTAATTTCAAACACACTCCTATAATGTAAAAACAGTAAAATTAGAAACAAAATAAGAAATCCATCGATAAGCTTAAGCTTGACGGATCTAAATTTCAGATGGTAATTATACTTATGAGAAATATACGACTTAAAGAAGAAACAAGTAATTGGTAACCTCTGCTTCGGTAGATGAACACCTTAACTAATAGGCTATCACGTTACCTACAATTATAACTATTATTTTAATAAAAGAAAGAAAAAATAAACGACACTTAATGAAGTGCATTAAACAACAAAGATGTACAAAAAATCCTAGCTTAAAAACAGAATTTTCAGAATTTGCGATTGTTAGAAAGGTCCGAACGTAATGCATTCCTAAAGTTTTTAATATATATATTTTAGTAGTCGTGCTTTTTTCTTCTTCGGAATTCGTTATTTTTAGATATTAAGCCGACTTTTATATTTTCAATGTGCGCATCCAGCTACTAACATGGCAGAACTAATTACGCCAGAGTATTATTACGATTTGTAACGTTTTTTTAAAATTTATTAACCACTAATAAACGGAATCTTAATATATTTACAATGCCCCCGAATTGCAAATGTTTAAAAACAGCCTCAGCTTACCATTATAATGACAACTGGTTGTTTTTGAAAACTTATTTTAGCATTTTTAAGTAACCTTTTCTCGTCATCATTTATATTTTTGAATATTTAAACACTTTTTTTTCTCTTTCAATAATTTTTTTGAAATAATTTTGTTCTAATTTTTAAATATTTTACACAGAAGTTTATAATTAATAAAAATTATTTACCTGATTTATTATTAACTATTCTTAAAGTAATCGAAAAAAATATATTTTTCCTTTTCTTCTTTCGAACAGCATTTTTATTATTATTATTATTATTATTATTATTGTTGTTGTTGTTTCTCCCCTGGATAGAGTTTAGGAGATAAAATATATAGGCGTTCAATCAGACTATAAACTGTTCCGGGATAGTAAACATCCAATTTATCTTGCAGCAAAAATTGGAAAATTAAATTATATATCTCATTAACTAAGCAAATTTGTTAATGTCATACATCTCCGTAAACTATACATTGTATTATACCAACCGATATTAAGCTATGATGGAATCATGTATTAGGATGAAGCTGCTGACTATCATTTAAAATATGTGATATCCTGAAAGATACGCCAAGCAGCTTTGCACACTGCGTCCGACCATCTATATAGTCGACGCACGACCTCGACTTCTTCCTCCGTTGACCTCTCCTTGGATGAGCAGCGTTTCCGAATTGTCCGCTCTGATCACAAGACCAAAATACCGCAGTATCCTGCAGAGCACCATCGATGATAGCCTCTTCGGGTTACCAATCTCATTTAGTACGGAGACATTGGTTCTCCTAGCTGTCCATGGGATACGCAGCATACGCCTCCAGCACCACATTTCGAGTGTGTCCATAAGTATTTTTTCTGCGCTGGTCATCGATCAGGTCTCCGCACCATATAAAATCACTGAGAAGGCGAGGGATTTAGTAAAGGTGTAAAGATTCGGCTCGTGAACTTCCTCGTATTCTCATACATATATGTGTATATATATGTATATAAATATACATATATGGGTCCTAAACTCTTTATTTATTTATTTTTTAGCTTGTCAACCGGGGACCTTTACTCAGAAACAATTAAAAAAGGAAGAAGTCAATTATATCTTCATACGATATCAAATGTTGTTAGGAGGAAATAATCAATACAATAGGAACAGTCTGTGAAGAGGGGAAAGATAGGACATAAGAGGTGCAAAATGGAGTAGGACGACCAAGTATCAATAAAATGGAATAAAAAGCAGAGTACTCAGCAGAAAGAGATGAACACTTAATAAACACATGGTCCGCATCGTAAATACGCTCTTAGCTTGAGTGGAGAAGACAATATGGAGAAGCGAACAACGAAACAGATAATAAAGTATGACTTAAGAGCGCAGATGACTAACGGAGACAACAACAGAACGACGAAATGAAGGATACCAAAAGAGCCATAGGTTAACAGGAAGACTAAGTTGATCAGACAGATAAAAGGAACAATTGTTCGACAAAGAGGAAGCGTATATATCCGATACCATAATCTGAGATGAAAATCTTTGCACAGCCGAAGGAGATTGGCCGATGGGACTTTTTTAAAGGAGAAGTGAACAGAGGCAACAACCCGAGCCAAGGAGTCCGCCGCTTCATTACCGCAGATGCCCGAATGGCTAGGAACCCACAGCAAATCAATTTGAATGGAATGAAGGGAAGAAGGAACATGGATAAGTGAGCGTATGCGGAGTATGATAAAATCACAAGAATGATCAGGAAGGGGAGAACAAATGGTTTCAAGGGCGGTCATGGAGTCCGATATAATCAAGAATTTAAAGGAGATGTGATTGAAGGGAATGAAAATAATGTAACGTAGGATAGTCATCAAAACTAATTATTTACCCTCTTCTTTAAAAATAGATTTGAACAATTATAGAAAGCGCCGTAAAATTCTTGTATCATATTTGTTACCTTAACTAAATAAAAAGAGAACATAGAGAAAAATAAAAAAAAATAAATAGTTCGCTAAATAACGATTTGTTTCATTTTATTTCCCCCTTTTACTATTGACTATGTTGACAAGTGTAGTTCCGTATCTTTACATTTATGCATGTGTAATCAGCGAATATATGTATATGTGTATGAGTGTATAAGTGTGTATCTGTGCCTGACTGCATATGTATCTGGATCCTGTGTTGACGTGCCCAAGGAGAAAAAAAAAATGTAATTACTTGTTAATTTACACTATGTATGCGTATGTGGGTGTGTATTTATTTTGTTCCATGATCATATATCATGCATTTGATAAATCCATGATTAATTTAAGAAGTTTATTTGTTCTAATTATAGTTTTCTAATAATGTTTTGTTTAAGAAATTTTTATTGTTTTTAATAACCATCACTCGCGCAAAATTTGCGCGTAGATGGAATATGTATAATAATAATAAAAATAATAAACTTGATTTGATTTGATTTAATTGTTATTATTATTATTATTACTATGATTATTAATTATCATTCGTGTTATTAGAAATTCATTCAAAATATAATATTATGCCTTTTTTTACTTGTTTTTTTGCCAGAACTTTTACGTGTGGTGGTGCCATTTTATTTTGTCCGCGTTTTCAAAACACAATTTAACGTGGTCGAATATGAATATATTTCTTGGAACGGTGCCGCCGGTGCGAGGGTAATTTGACAAAGTGTAGTGCTGGTAAATTGCTTTCTCACAGCTATCGTTGGCGGTCAAAAGGCCTCTTCCTTTCTCGAAACGAGCGGAGGTCGGTATTATTGATTGGCGGTTAAGAAGACTCTGTATAGGTAGCTGGGAAGTAAAATTTTTCTTCGCCTTTTATTCAATTTACACGCCGGCCTGTCTTCTAAACGCGCTAGACATAATTGTTTATTCAATTTTTAATTACTACAAATACAGCGAAACACAAGCGATATTTGCCGACAGGCGCGCGCACACGTTGTCCGTATCCCGGTGTAAATTATATTCCGATCCATCATCTGCGCAACAGTTTGCTCTAGCACTCATTCCGATTAGTTAATTGAGACAGGTACTTATTATTCCTTGAGGGCGACCGATTGGGACGGTTTGAAATTAAAAAACCCTATCCGGAATGTTCAGTTCTCGAACTAATCCGGCTGTTCAAAAAGTACATTTATTTGTAAGCTCATTCCTGAAATGTCGGAAGAATTTTTATTTTTCATATTACCGCGTCGGCCGAAATTACCGAAATAAAAGTAAACACACCTTCCGTCTAATCTGACTGACCGGCATGGTGCCGTAGTACAAGTAAGGTCCGAAAAGAGCAAATGATGGTCGAGATGCTTCTGCATGAACACGATGCTACAAAGTAGTCGATTTCTTTTTTAAAAATTTTATAGTTCCAACAGAAAATCATTTTTCCCGGTTCTCTGAGAAAGCTGGAGAAATTATTGCTAGATTGTCGCATCACGGGCAAGCGGAAATGTTAGAAAATGGTTTCGATTTATACAAAAACGATCAAGTTCTGCATCGTAGACGATATTTTCTAATTAAAATTGAATTTTTTAAAAATTCAATTCGTTTTATATTTTTGAAATTTTCGCGCGCCGTTGCTTTTTTCCTAATTCGTTGTTCACTACGGTGCAAGCTCCATGATCAAATTGAGTTACAAGTCCTTTTCCATCGACTGCCCCTGCCCTTCAATAATTACCTGCCGAGATTGGTTTTTTTTCCATTGATGGTGATATCTCTTGACTGCAGCAGACTTTCTGCACACGACGCATATCCAGATAGGTACAGATGACCTTTCCACATATACGAGTATTTGATTGTATTAAAAAATGTCTTTTTTATTCTGTCATTAATTGGCGTAACATCTTAGGGAAGAAAAAAATTGTCCAGTATTAAAACTGAAACATATTTTCCTACCCCGAAATGTTCGAAACTACCGCTTGAATCTGATCCTAAGTAGGGTCAAGTAGCAGTGCTCTGGAGGAATATTTTTATGGTTCAGTAGTCGCAGATGAATTGAATCAGTGAATTTCGAAATTGAGTATATTTCAAAACAGCTTCTTAAATAAACGCCGTTACTACTTATTTATTTACAAATCACGAATACTACGACCAAAAAGACGAAAAGAAAACATCCTTCCACATGTTAAAATAATAGTTTCGATTTTTTTGTCACATTTCTATTCGCGTTTTACAAATTTGCACATTATTTCGATAACTGGCAAATAACCGGAAAAGTTTAAAAATTAAGAATTATTCCATGTTTTTTGAACTTGTCTATAAAGAAGAAAGTTTTAATCTAAAACTATTAATGAAACCAGCGAGCACGGCTGCAGTCTCCTTCCATCCGCGAATTTTTATTATAGGTTTACTGCAAAAGGTTTTTTTTTTATAAATCCGGTTACGATAGTGCAGATATCTCGTTTGAATTTTTCACTAGACTAAGTAATTTTACAGATCTGCAACTTATAATTTCAATTCAATAATTCTTTTTGAGTGTATCTATCGCGCTATAATTTTAGAATCAATTTTTTTTTTTTTTTTTTTTGTCGTGGCAACTGGCGATATTTTGTGCTATAAATTTATTCGAAATTGTTATCCTGTACTCCATTAAAAGCTATTTCTACTTTACGTTTGACGTATTTAACGTATTTTTAACAAAAATACTTGATATTTCTGTAGATAATGTTTTTATTATTTTGGTGCCCATTCTATTATGACCGTCGTATTAAAGATTCCACGAGTTAAACGGACTTGTTGGAATAATAGCGGTCAGTTTAATTTATTACATCCGAAGTGAGGCTATAATAATCTGGCGGTTCGCACACTACGCAAATATTATGTATGAAATCGCGCCGTGTTCATTTCCCCGGCAATTATCCCCTTCAATCACCAATTTTATTTCCTCGATCGATTATTTTTTAGTTCTGCCATGTAATAACGTCGAATCCGCTTCACATATAATTCTTCTTTCGTTGAACTATTTCGAATTCCCGCGTCAACTTCTTCTCTACTTTACGTCTAAATACATTTTTTTCATCTACCTGTACTGTTATGTGCGCTTCGTCTTGCCTTGACGCTATATTTTTAGTTCCTTCGAAGATTTGTTGTTTCTTTCAAATTTCTAATTTTTTCCTCGCTGAGGATTAAACATCATTTTTTATACCTTTTTTCTGTTTTTTTTTTTTTTTGTACTTTAAATTCGTGCACTATTTTCTAATGCTAAACGTTGTTTAATTGTCATTTAATTAAAAATTCAACGACAAAAATGAATAAGTAAATAAATAAATAATAGCAGCTCGTAGCTAATGGTTGCAATTTTTGGTTTGATTGTTTGGTTCATCAAAATTTTATCCATTTTCGTAGAAACCGTTTTCCCTTTTGGTGGTTAATAAAGTATGGTCCAGATTTTTACCTCAATTTATCGACTTGCTTTTTTCAAATGTCAATAACGTCCAAATTATATTTATTAGCCAGACGCGTCCGTTACTTTCAATACGAAATCGAATAATGTCACGAAACGGTAGGGGCCGGCTATTTGATCGGTATAATTTAACTTCCCGTCATAGTTCACTGAACTTTGTCTTTCTTTAAAAAGAAAAAAATAATAAAAAAAAAGAAATAAAAAATTATCGCGCTAAATAGACCTCACCCATTTTTAATAGGCTTTCGTCGGTTACTAATAAAAAACTCGTAAAAAAATATTTTTCATTTCCCACAATTAATAATCGCCATAATCTCCGGCTATCAATTAATTCAAAGAGAAATACCGACTCGCACCGTAGAATCGAATAAATTTGGTACGTGTACAAGGCGAAAAATGTATGTACAGAGTCTAAACTGCTGAAATGTAATTTAACAACGATGGTGGAACCGGCAGCGAAGTTAACTTACAAAAGGAACTTTATAAAGACGCGAATTCGTACAATCTCGAATATCGCCGCGGGGCTAATAAGTTAGTCGCTTGTTCCCATTAACTTGATGAAGGTGTCTAATTTAGTAACTTCCGATCTGGGAAACTTAAATCGTACTAAAGTGGATACTTGAACGGAGAACACACTACTCTGTCGCCTACAGTGATTGAGTTGCGCTTACAATGTTATCCCGATCACTTACTGAAAAATTGCTCACACAAGAAGAATTCCGCTAAAATTATATGTATATATATACATATATATATATATATATATATATATATATTTATATATACATATATAATATATATATATATATATATATATATATATATAATATATATATATATATTTCTTTTTTTAAAACTAGTATATTATTCTTTTATTTAATTGGTTTTTCGCATCTCAATAGTCAGAGAGCTTCGCCTGGAATATTTTTTTTTTCGTGTTTCGTAAAAAAATATATATAAAAAAAATTTTGGAGTCGTTTTGGACGATTCCGGGAACCCTAATTTTGTTAATACGAAAAATAGAAAACTGTATCAAAACAGCCCCCAAGAACGGGGACTGAACTTCTTAGGCTTCGAGGATACGTTATTCTTATCGATACATAATTTTTTCAAATCTGTTCTTTCTTTTAGAGAAAAATAACGGAAAATCGAATTAAAAAAAATATAAAAATCAGGTTAACTGAAAAATACAATTTACCGATTTTTGTATGTTTTACTTACGGTTTAAGAAGAACTATCAATATCACAATCTCGAGAAAATGTACTCAAACAAACTTTGAAGAGGAATATACTGAATTAACCTATACAATTTCTACCTAATAAAAATTATTAACACGAAGTGTTTTATACGTGTAATAATAATAATAATCAAATCAAATCAAATCAGTTTATTTAATTTATATAAACTTAAATATTAATGTAACAAAAATAACTACCACAATCGAATGTTCCTCACTCTCTCCAGAACATTCTCTTTTCTATTCTCGGTTTTTGGATCTTCGTCTTCCTTCTCCATACAATGACTCTTATGTTCTCTTATTTCCTTCCTTGTCAGTTGTTCCTATTCTAGCTTCTTTCATTCATTCCAGCTCGCACCAGATTGAAATCTAATATGTTATTCTCCTTTTGAGCTATTACTTAGATTTCTTGGGTGATTCGGCTGTTGCTCTTCGTTGGCGTACCCATAAAAAAAAAAAAAAAAAAACAAACTTTTACAAACTATAAAGGCCCACCTAGTTATATAATAATAATAATAAGCATTAACCGATACACCTGCCTGCTCATCAATTTAAGTAACTATATAATATTTCGACACAACACTAGCAAACGTCGTACGGTTCTCAACTGTAAAAGAAGGATTGTACAATAGTAAATGATGCGAATAATGTATCTAAAAATAGAACAAAAAAAAAAAAAACGACGTTAGAAAAATTAAAACAGCCTTAATTCCGGTTAGCGCGTAAAAAATTCCGGCGTATCACTCGTAAGAACTCAGAATTAATAATAAATTTCCTGCTTCATGAAATACAGACGGAACAACATCTTTTTTTTCCTCTCGGCTCAGTTCCCGCCATTTGACCATTTCTCTCCGTTTGATTTCAATTTCTATTTTCGCGGCCGTAATGAAGCTGTATAAGCATTTACATTCATTACGAATTCGACTGATCTACAATTTCCAGAACTGTCAGAGGTAAGGTATATAGCTTGGGTAATATATATATATTTTTTTTAAATAAAAAAAAAAAGAAGAAAATTGGGCTCGTTAACCAAGGACCTTTAGGAACAATTAGAAATGGAGAAGAAAAGTTATACATATATTAAGACGATCAGATATCGTTAATAGGAAGGTAACAATGAGCGGGATAATAGGTGTAGAAGGAAAAGACACGATATAACAGGCACAAAAAGGAGCAGCAAGCCCAAACCTCTCATATGCTATATCCTGCCACGCTAAATGCTTAAGACCCCCAATTTCCCCGCAATTATTACAATTTTCATTATTTAATATACACCTAATTGGCATAATTTAAGTGCGGTTATCTTCTCCCTTTTTGTTTGCTTGTTTCTTTATACGTCACCTACCATCTTTCATACATTCCATTCTTCATTTCTATAATATAATCTTCGCAATTCAAGTTCATCAGTCGCGTTCTGCCAATGCCTCATCTAGTAAGTAATTCGCCCCTCCTCATTTCCGCGGATGCCCGCATGTCTAGGTACCCATTTAAAATTGACTAAAACACTCCGAGAACGTAATTTATAATAATAATCTCCTAATTTTGCCCTCTGTACGCCTTCTTGGGATTCAAGTTCCCTAATTTTGTTAATACCTCTGATGAGTCTGAAACTATCAACATTTTTCACCTCCATCACTCCTCACGCACTACTCAAGAGTCATGCTAATTGTGTATAGTTCAACCATAAATAACAATCCAACATATGAAAATTGACGTGCATTTCTTCCTGAGTAATAAAAGGCCGCGAAGTATATCGTCCTACTTTCCTGTCCACCGACTTATCGATGATAAAAATTATCTCATAGTTCCTGTAGTGCTTGTATTTACCTTATCACTGGGGGGCACTATTGTTCTCCATTATCTAATCTTTCAATATCCCTCCCTACATCAATCTTTAAGGGACCCCAAACCTCTTCCCATTCCATACTATACACTGGAAATTGCGTAGTATATTTAACTGCTGCAATCCCTTATAACTTTTAACAAGAGGGATGACCGGCTTATTATCCCAATACTCGTGATGCATAGCACTGCTAGTACCGTGTATTTTTCCCGTGATCGGATGATGCCTCTGATCCCTAATTTTCATAAAGAATTTATCTGATATATATATTTCATTCGAAGATCCATCAGAACCTCCGCTATTTCTCTCAGTACGCAATGTGTGTTGCGGTAGAATTCATCGCTCCCAAACACATTGTTTGATTTTTTAAATTTACACCTGCTAAGATCAGCAAAAGGTCATATACAATCTACGTTCGACTTTATTAGAGCCCTATAAATAATTAACATAACAGTAGGGTGGGCTCTCCTGTGAGAAAAATACTCAAAAAATTAAGCAATTATCCGTCGTAAGTCGAATCGTTTTCTAACCGACAACATGTACTCGTAATATTTTTCGACCTGAAGAATCCCTTCGACACGATGTGGCACAACTTATACAGTCCTGGCATCAACGGCAACTACTATCATTCATTAATCATTTTCTTAATAATAAAAGTTTCACGGTGCGTTTCGGATCCGTCAGCTCCAGTCGTAAGCCCTATACGTTATTTAACATAGAATTTAATAGCGTAGTCATCGAAGTTCAATACGATCAGTTTTATTCTAGGCGACCTCGTAATATTTCTTCCACGCGATACCGTCTCTTTTGAAGAACAAGTTTTACAAGAAACCGTTGTTAACCGCTTAGTGGCCTGGGCATATAAATGTGGCCTTGAATTTTCGAAAACAAAATCCAGGGCCATGCATTTTTGCGTTGCGGAGGAAGTGCAACCGTCAACTTAAAATCATCCAATTAATGGTTCCGTTATTCCAGCCTAGCAAACGGTGACTAGTAGTTGGGACTCATTTTCGATCAACAACTTTAACAAAGAGAATACATTAGAGCACTCGAAAATTCGTGCTTGTCAAGGTGTTAAACCTAACGAAGAAATTAACTAACACGATGTAAGACTTCACAATTCACTGTTGTTGTTACTCTATGGAATTCTCATCAGACCCAAATAATGCGATTAAGGCGTAGCTATTTCTTCTTCGGCATCAACGAGTGCACTATCGCTACTCAAGGTGACTCATCGTTCTGCCTTACGATTAGCGAGCACAGTTTTTCACACAGCACTCTGTACAAATTTATATTTCCTACATGAAATGAACTTCCGCCAGACCTGCATCGCGCAGCACAACTTCTGCAGTTTCCAGCGCGCACTCAATCGCTAAAACAAACGAAATCCGCAACTAGTATATGAGCATAAAATTATCGTATCGGTACTTCGTCCAGTGCATAGAAGATCACTGTCGTCCGTTATTTTTTGTTCGATGAAATTAAACAATCGGACAATACACGGAATGGTGCCGTCGATGGAAAAAATTACAGTGGAAGCAAATCAACTCCGCGGTTCATAATCGAAGTCCTATCTTAACCCACCATGTCTACACTGCCGGCAAACTGATGTCCTACTCTTTAGCCTTCTTACAGGATATACCTCGTTTACTTACCGACACTTATTATCTTAAGAACCTAGCTCCCTATGTTCCCTTTGCTACTAGCCCTGCATTAATCCGCACATTCTTCTTGAATGTCATCTTATCTATTCTACCAACGCTGCGATACATCCTCCGCTACGCTCTCCTTATTATATCCTTATCAAATTCTTAAAGGACGTTGGTCTAACATCGAAATTATAACTCAGATATTGATGTGTGTAAATTAAGCTATTCCAATATTACTAGCTTTTATAGCAGTTTATAGTACGGGCTGTTGTAATCGAATAAATAAATAAAGAATAAATAAAAAAAATTAATCTATACAGAAAAAATTGCAAGAACGTGTTTTCTGGGTGCCTCGGACAAATCGAGTTAATTGCTTTTTAAGGTTAATTTGCCAGTCACAAAAATACCACATTTCGCCCGTTACAGAGGGTTCTTTATTCGCCTCTACCAATTTAAGTGTGCCGCTCCGAAAAATACGCAATGCTTATTGATATCTTTTGATAACGGTCTGCGTTTTAAGATTGCTTGTTTTCTTTTTTACTAAAAAATCGATTTCCGTTCGTAAACAAGACACTTTTTACTCACTTCAACACATTCACCTAATCTTACGTTATTTTAAAATAGAACCAGCGGAATCTGTTCTTGCAGTCTTCCAGAAAAGGCTGTGCATTGCTTAGGTACACATTCCTTTTTATTAGTCCGTGTGCGTATGTGTGCGGAGAAGAGGCGTGCTATTATTGGCTGGCCAATTTTTGTATTCTGTTCGAGCGGAACGAACCGAAACCGTTCTAATGAGCTCAATAATAACCGGATTTAATAAGTTCAAAAATAACTGTGTTATTTTATAACACCGCAATGGACAGCATTATAAAATATTGGTTTAAAAAAGAACGCTAGTAAGTACACTCCTCTTTATTATTTATTATATTATTTTTCCAAAAGCACTGTTCAGATACACTCTCGAATCTTCGAAAAATTATCAATCGAGAAAATTTATTTGTAAGCACTCGTTGCACAATCCACAGTCACCTCAGATTCTCTCTACGATGAATTACAACCTACGTCGATTTTCATTTTCGGAGAAATAATCACGAAAAAATTCAACAGACGATAATCTGCTGCGCAAACTGTAAATTAAACGATTACTTAATATATCAAAGCTGACTTTGCTAGAAGAATTACAGAAGACGGTCATTTTTCGAAAGGATTTCCATGATCAGGACCCGAAGGATCGAATAGGCTAGTTGCTAGAGCGCTTGGCTTCCGTTATGGAAGTCTCGGGTTCGATCCTGGGCGACGACAGAAATTATTACGAAAAATGAAATCAAATACTCTCTATTTCACGCGGAAGACAATGTGGCAAACCACCACGTATACCATCTCATATGTGCGTTAGTTAGTACATAGCACCCACACAGGACTGTATTTGTATATCGATAAATCAAACGATCACAATATCAGATGCAAGTGTAGTCTTACATCTGTGTACACCGCCCAGTACACTATATACTTGTACAGCTGAAATGTAGGCATAGGCGGTCGCTGAGTATAGCATTATATGATGATGATGATATATATATATATATATATATATATATATATATATATATATATATATATATATGTCTTTATATATATATATATATATATATATATATATATATATATATATATCGAACAGCTAAATACTTAAATCTTAAAATTAGTACAGAAATTTTAGTAATTAAAAAAATCCATTTTACATTTATTCATAGTTTCATAATTTATAATTATTCATCCCTCCTGCTAAGATGCCAAATGACGCAATAAATTTTACTTTATGTTACCACGACGTAATAATACGGAAATTATTCCTTTTTTTATATTACTTACTAGCTGACCCGGCGGACGTCGTACCGCTTTAGAAAGTAAATGTTGTGTTAACTTATTAACCGAATTAAATTCAGTTTTTTATTAAGATAAAATTAATACTCGAAATGAATTAAGTTCAATAAATGTACAAAAATCAAAATGAAATGTATTTTAATTACATTAAAATGAATGTAATTCACGTGGCAGCAACGCATTATTCGCCTTAATAACACAGATCAGTATAACCCAATAAGATGGTTCACAAACGACAAAAATATTCAATTATACAATAGCACGTTATAAATACAAGGTGGCCCAAAAGCATGAAGAGAGCAGAAAGAAGAAGGGGACAAAGCGAATTCAAAGGGAGAAGAAGGGAGTAGAGAATGATTAATTCTGAGTCTAATTAAGGAAACAACAGTGGAACGACGACAGACAGGAATAGAATGAAATCAAGGCAGGAAACGAGGAACCGGTTGAATAAAACGGTACTGCATAAAGCGATTTGAGAATAAAAATGGATACGTGTCCAACCAAAGTGTCGAATGATTAGAGCGTGATAGGGAAAGAGACTAAAGAAGGGAAAGAGTCGAGGAAAGGATCATTGCGGGCGGCTGAACGAGCTAAAGAGTCAGCTGAGTCATTGCCCTCTATATTGGGATGACTAGAAACCCATAGAAAGTCTATGAGAATCGAACGGGGCGAGAACAAAGAGGAGACGAGAGATTGAATAGGGAGAATAATACCGTCAGAGGAATGAGAAGGGGGAGAAGAGATGACATGAAGAACGCCTTCGGAGTCGGAAACGATCAGGAATTCGTGAACCCTACTTGTAGAGGATGTAAAATGAATGGCACGAAGAATTTCGATCGATTCGGCCGAGAAGGATGATTTGCATCATTCGATATTTACGATTTTTCGGGTGAATTCCACTTTTTTAATGTAAAATCTTTTAGATTAGCATCACTGAAAAGGGTCTTCTAGCCTCTTTTCTTGATGGGCAAATTAAAATAGTCGTGAAAAAGTCAATTTTTGTATCAGCCGACAATTTCGAGACCTTCCTTTTATGATTAACCGATTTCTTTTCTCTCTATCGACCAAAAAGAGCCTTGCTCCATTTGGTTGCACTTCCCTCCCCTGAATTTATGTCTTATTTATTATATTTCATATATTTTTAATTGCTATTTGCGCGCTTGTGTTATAGAGGGTATTGCGATATTCATCTTAATCTAATTTCAAGACTGCGAAATAAATGAAACGCAAAAACACCGACCTCATTCGTAAAACTTCGCAGTAGGCACATTGAGGCTGAACAGTTTCAAACAGGCCGGCCATAGATATAAATGCTGTAGTTTACATAAGACGTAGAGAAAATCTGATGAAATTCCTATTACATACAAATGCCGAGTTTTACTAGTTGTCGTCAAGTTCCCGGAGTAACGTTCGGGGGTTTTTTTTGTTACGCGCGCAGATCAGTGGAGCCTGATACTGAGAAAGCATTTGGGACAAAGTGGCGCGATTAGATCTTGCTTCAGCACTGGCGAGGCTATATAAGTCTGCTTGTGCCAATAACTCTGGTGATAACGGTGCTGACGCCATTTTTAGGATTCCGTACACGTATAATATACGAAATCCTAATGAGATTGTTCAGAAACGACGAACAAACTAAATTAAAATATGCACCAGTCCGGGTCAAAATTGGATCATAAATTATAATTAAAATTCTCTTTAAAACAATAACTTCAAGATAACCGATTACTCTGGCCGGCAAAAAACCGGTCAAGAATATATAATATGGAATTTAAGACGAGCTCAAAAATCAGCCTTAAAAAATTCATAACTCAACGCCAGATAACCAACTTTAAAATGTGTGATTCAAAATATCAAACAAAACACGGAAGCTATTCCATAAAATCAAAAAATTACGGTTTAGGCCGAAAACAGCAAAATAAAGGATGTTCACGTAAGTAATAGCCCGAGTACAAAAGTTTGGGAAACCAAAAACGTATCTGAAACACATGCATAAAGGACCCCGCTTTATAGGGAAAATGTAGCCGAGCTTACAACTTCATATTTAGGCCCCCGAGGTGCCGAAAGCTGGAAATATTTGAAAAAAATATTTTTTTTCAGGACAAGTGACGTATTGATCGGGAAAGATCGCTATTTATCGGGAACGAAATGGTATTTCATTTCCGTAATGAAAAACTTTCAAAGTTTTCCAGCAACATATCACATCCCCAAGAAAAAAAAATTTTTCCAAAAATTTCAAGTTTCTAGCGCCCCGAGGGTTCAAATTTAAAGTTCGACACCGGAATGCTATAAACTAGAGAAATATATCGAGGAAATGCGCATGCTTTTAACTTTAATGAAAATTTTTAACTGTAATACTGGCGGCGTTAAAGGGGAAGGTTATGTCACTTATTGCACTTTTTTGAACTTTTCGCCAACTTCGAAAGTTTCGTTAAGGAAATGAAATACGGGTTCCTCCTCGTCAAAAAGCGATCTTTCTAGCAAAATATCACACGCACGGGAAAAAAAATATATAATTTTTTTCAACGATTTTGGGCATTCGACGCCCCCGGGGGCTTAATTTTGAGATCGGAAACCCGGATGTTCCAAACTAGAGAAATATACGTTGATGCGCATATTTTTATTCTTGTTCAAAATTTTTAACTCTAATACTCGCGTCGCAAGGAGGTCTACACGTCGTTTTTTGCGCTTTTTTAAACTTTTCGCCAACTTTGAAAGTTTCGTTAAGGAAATGAAATACCATTTCGTTCTCCATAAATAACGCTCTTTCCAACAATATATCACATGTCCGGGAAAAAAATATTTTTTTCAAAACTTTCAAGCTTTTGGCACCCTTCGAGCGTCTAAATATAAAGTTGTAAGCTCGGCTATCATTTTTCCATAAAGCAATCTTTTGTTCATAAGTTTGAGGTATGTTTTGGTTTTCTCTACTTTTTTACTCGAGCTATTGTTTATGGGAACATAATTATTTTGCTGTTTTTGAGCCCGAAGAGGTCTTATAATTTTTTGCTTTCATGAAAAGACTTTTGCATTTTATTTTATATTTTGAATTTCACCTTTAAAGGTTTATCTGGTGATGAGTTATGAATTTTTTAAGGGTGATTTTTGAGGTCGTTTTAAATCTTCTTCTTCTTCGTGCAACCCGATTCGGGTATAGCTTAACCACTTTTCATGGATTCAACCGTATGACGAAATGCGTCTCGATTTCTTGCAATCTGGAACAACTCTCGTACTTTTGTAACTCCAGTCCATTGCTTAATATTTTAAAGCCAAGAAATCCTTCTTCTTCCTCGTCCTCCCTTCCCTTCTACCGCTCCCATCATAATTGTGTGCAGAAGGTGATATGTTGATCCTCTCATGAAATGTTCAAAGAAATTAATTTTGCGTTTTTCAATTATGTCCACTAATATCAGATTTGTTTTCATCAATTGTAATACCTCCGCATCTTTCGTTTTTCTAGTCCATGGTATCTATCAGATCCGGCGATAACACCACTTTTCAAATGATGAAATACGCTTTTCAATATGTGCTTTTATTGTCCACGTTTCGCACCCGTATAAGAGTACGGACCATGCATAACATTTTAGCACCTTCTTTTTGATTTCCAGATTTAATTTTCTGTCGCAAAGTACATTCTTCATCTTCATAAATACATCTCGGGCTATTTCGATGCGCGTTCTTATTTCTACGTCCGGATCATTATCTTCCGTTATCCAACAACCTAGATACAGCATATCATATATTCTTGGCGAGATTTTTTGGGTTTTTTTGGCGCCTAGGGTGATAAGTTAGCTTGAAGTTATAGAGATATGGTTTTAAAGAGAATTTTAATTGTAATTCGTAATACAATTTTTAAGTTTATAAGTCAAACCGTTCTTAAGTTATTGATTTTTATTTGATACTAGCTGACCCGGCGAACTTCGTATCGCCTTAGAATCAATAAATGTTTTGTTAACTTATTAGCTGAATTAAATTTAGTTTTTTATTAAGATAAAATTAGTACTCATAATGAATTAAGTGCAATAAATGTACAAAAATCCCATGTTCACATGTACCGCCCGTCCGTTACTCGGCGCTCTTCCCGTGTGATTTCTTGTTCATCTGCAGTGGATTGATTCGTAATATTCCGACGTCTAATTGCATTACGGCTTCGTTGTGAAAGATTAGATATTCTAGCTCGAGGCATTGTAAATAACACTGGAAATACTCACATTAAACAATAACCTTCAGTTTTAAATAATATAAACTGTACAACGTAAATAAATATAAAAAAAAAAAACAAACAAAAAATAAAACATTTTACGTAGCCGACAAAATTTAAATAATTAAAAATAAAACTTACGAAAAATTTAAACAATGAAGCAAATGAAAAATGTATGCATATCATTTTTAAACATAGGACACCATTAAAACGCGAATATGAACGGATAATACGCGAATAAATATAATTACTGGGAATTTTATCTGTAACCTTTGTTATTTAATTGTAAGTACCCGGCGCATCGAGCATTCGCGTTTGTTTTTCTTTTACTGCGTTATAAATAATAAATCGCAATATTTATATGAATGAAATGTAAAAATGTCACTGACCGCACAAATGTAAGAATATTTTATGAAAATATTACCAAACGTTGCGAAAATGCCGAACACACATTAAACCATGAATACAAACGGATAATACGCGAGTAAAGGACGGACGGTACACACGGGATTTTTGTACATTTATTGCACCTTAATTCATTATGAGTATTAATTTTATCTTAATAAAAAACTTAATTTAATTCAACTAATAAGTTAACAGAACATTTATTGATTCTAAGGCGGTACGAAGTCCGCCCGGTCAGCTAGTATTAAATAAATTGAAATTAAATAAATAAATATTTTAATTATTACTAACTGACATTAACGTTTTGGCCAAATCCAAACTGCAATAATAATTAGAAACAATTAAAAGAACATATCAATACAATCACTCGTTAAAGATCGTGAATATTAAATGTAGTTTTTAATAATTATTGTTGCAATCTGAATTTTATCCGGGTCAGTTAACTCTTAATAGAAAAAAAGCCGTTCCATACAAAATGTACGAGAAAATGGATTTTCTTCATAAATTTTTTAAAATTCCGTATTCTGCTATTCGGGGCGGAGTAAAATCCATCAAATTAAAGATCATAAAAATCGGTCCAGCCGTTCTTGAGTTGTATGCGGTGTAAATAACCCGAATTTGTTTCATATATTATATATATATATAGATTTTTGTCATTTCCGAACCATCTTATTAAGATTCCGTACATTATACGTGTATGGAATCCTAAAAATATATCATGACCAAAAAACAAAAAAATATGAGAAAAAAAAAATGTGAAAAAAATTTAAAACTTTGTTATAACTTCTTATAAAAACTTACGTAGCGATGCGAACAAAAAGCTAGAACTTCTTTTAACACGTGGAAAAACAGAGAAATACAAAAAGAAAAAATAGATAATGTTTCAGACGTTTGAGAAGTAAAATTGAAATCTGAGATAAAACGGTAGGCCCGGACGGTGGTACGGATAATGAAATATTAATTTATTCACCTTTTGTTCGGGTTTTCTTGCTCTTTTCCATCGTTTATAATTTTATATGACTATTTCATTATATTTTAAGAATTGGTATGGTTTGCTACACTCGACTAAATTTCGTTGTGCTACTACATACGATGTATTTTCGATATTGTTAGTGATGAAGTTTTTAGATCTGTTCAGGTCGTTTTTAATTAAGTTTTCCTTCTATGTTTAATTTGATGCGTTGTCATCTACGCAAATCATAAAATTCGCACGCGCTGCTATCTATTATTCCCAAACGTGCCAGACGAAAAGGAGTACGATGATGACCGAATCGAATCCTGTGTATAGCCAATCGGAGAACCACGGATGCTAATCATTAAGACTGCCACATTGCCTTTGCATCGATTCATCTCTCACTATGATGTTTTGCCATTGTTGTTTCAGCGAATGTTCTTTTGCAGCTGTCACGTGTTTCTGCCAGTTTAGCTTTGTTTTATTATTTTAACCTTGTCAAAGAATCAGCTGTTTCGTTTCCGCAAACTCCTACACGAGCCGGAATCCACTTGAAAACTACAAAGGTTCCTTGTTCCTTAATCAACGTATTATTTTTCTGAGTTTTGTTGTAAAATTAGTCATTTTTTGAGGAAATTCTTCGTTTAATTTTTTATTTTTTACACCTCCATTGAATCCGTCAGTATTGATATTTTCTTATTTCTTCACAGCTGAGTCAGTTTCCATTTTTCTTGCGATACTACTAGCGAAATCTTCATATATTTCATTGTTTCCGATTCGAAAAGCGTCCTTCAAGCAATATCTTCTCCTCCTACTCATTCCTCTAATAGTATTATTATATCGATTCGAGTTCCTTTATCTCTAACTTACTATCATCTCGCTCTATTCCAGTAGACTTTCTGCGGATTCCCAGTCACTCTGACATTCAGGACAATGACACGACGGATTTTCTAGCTGGGTGGGCCGCTCTCAACGGACTTTTCGTCTAGAGCCACTTTTTAGTCCTCCGTTCCTCAATCAATCGTTCCAGACTTTAGCGGGATAGATACCCCTTCCTTATTCTCTAATCCCGCTTCATACTATCTTCTTATACAGCCGGCACCCAGTTCTCAGCCCACTTTTCATTCCGTTCAGTCGTCGTTTTGCTTCTGTCTCCCTAATCAGACTAAGAATTAATCATTCTCTTCTCCGCGCTTATCGCTTTCGTTTTTCTTTATCTCCTTAACCTTTCTGTCCCCTCCACAACTCTGATTCTCCTTTTGAATACGATGCAAACCATGTTTTCTTCGAATGTTCGACCCTTATTAGCGAACGTTTTCTTTTGTATTAAAAAATCTTAGCTTAGGGTCTTCCGGATCCTTACAGTGCTTCCTTCATGCTTTCCCATCTCCATCAATAGTTATCGTACTTCAATACTTTGTTCTATCCATCTTCTATCGTTTCAGAATCGAACTTCTTACTATAATAAATTCTAGTCGTTAGGTCAAAGCCAAAGGCGAGCCCAGAAAAAAAAATAATATTGCGACAATTTTTTATGTACTTTAATTGGGATATTTATAGCGTATAGTTCTGTCATAAAAGAAGAACCATGTCATTCGATATACTAATATAGTGCTCATATTTATGGTGCTCTCTCCTAGATTAAGGTGATAGAAATGAATATCGCGTCCTGCAGCTTTACTTACAGAGCCGTCAGTAAAAGTTCATAATTGTTATTTAACTATTTCGTTAAACTGGTTTATTATTTAATTCCTTATTTATTATTATTTTAATGCAATTTTCGTCAATTTTTATTCTCAAGGGATTCTATTAATTCAGAATTTGATATGATATTTAAATTTGAAAAGTTTTAAAAATTTCTAATGATCATAGAGTAGCTTTCCCGTCCGACATTTATTTCGCATAGGCTAATTCAACTTGTTGAGCATTTGTTTATTAATTATATGATATCTTTGCTGTTTAATTTTAATATAATATTCGTCAGCTATATACTGTATATACATAAACACACCGACAGTTCGCATATTTCTGCACTAGTGTAATTCCCCGCTCCTCGTGGCTCTTAATACTTAATGCCTTGTTTCAGATTGTTTGTGAATTTTTTTCGAGGTAGTTTTATTGAAACTTATAAATGGCCTTACTTATTATATATGACGACATCTGTAAGAAGGTGCGCCCAATTTACAACCTTATATCGCAAGGAGTATGTCTCACATGTTTTTCGGCAGATATTTCATTTTTTCAGTTTTGAATTAGAAATTACTGCAAAATACTTTTTCACGGGGAACTGGGTTATGTAGATCTGTTATTAATTTTCATTACTGGTGAAATGATTTTTTTTTTCCCCTTGTAATAACTAATCCCGTTGTCCGTAAGATAGTTTAAATTTAAATTATTCACATTGTTTTTGTATTAGAATTTACTGAGCTCTAGCGATAGTTTACTGCACGGATATCAAATCACCGGCACATTTATACTATTTGCGTGTGCTTATTTTGTAATTGATTCAGTTCATACGTGTATAACATAAGCACTATATTTTAATATGCTTCCTTGCGGTGACTTTTAACAGAGTATACAGAATGATACGATTTTTGATTATAACAGTCTATGACTTTTCTGCTATTGTAGTAATTATAAATCCATTATGTAAACTTAATTATGATTTTTACTGTTTTTGTAAGTATCGCACTATTACCGATAAGTCGGAATTATCATACGCTGAATTAATACCAATGAAAATCACGATCGTATACCAATTTCTGGTTAACATAGATTGCAGGTCTAAGGTAAATTTAGTTAGCGCAGGCCCTCTGATCTTTTTCCAAATCCATATTGTATTTTAAGAAGTTTATTGTTTTTAAGAATCCACCACAAAGATTTCTGCTTTTAGTTATGATTTTTCTAAGGTGTTCCAGGGACGCATACGGGATGCCCTTTACCTGGCTGTAAACTACATAGCCTCTAAAGAAAACTGCAACCAGAAATATTTGCTACTAACCGACTCCGTATCTTCACTATTGAGTCTAGAAAACTAATGGGCAAATCAATAACACTCTCTCGCCAAAGAGATTATCCAGCTGCTCTTCTCAAACACTTCTTTGCATGTCATCTTTGCATAGATACCCCCAACCACAAAGGCATACCGGGAGCAACAACCCGGCTGACAAAACCGCAAAACAAGTATAAACTTTTCAATTCCAAACGTTCCGGTTCCCTCATAGCCGATTGCACCATCCAATGTCAACTAAAATAACAATGGCAGCAACAGTGGACTAACTTCGGTCACTACCATCTTCGCTCCTTAAAAATCTCTATTGGAAAATGGAAATCAAACCTTTCATTCGACAGAAGACACCAAGTTGTTCTTGCACGCGTGCGTCTCGACTATATTCTCACTTATGGCCATCTCTTTACTCGCACCCCTCGCCCAGTTTGCCCAAACTGCTCAGAAGCTCCGATTTCTATTCGTCACCTTCTACTTGACTGTTTAGGGACACTTTCACAGCGTCAAAAATCATACAAAAATGCTTCTCTATCACATCGCTCCTGGAGGACTCGGACAGCTCTGTTTCCGCTCTCTTTGCGTTTCTCCAAGATACCAACCTCTACGGTCAAATTTAAGCCCCCTCCTAACGTTGTGCTGCTAGCCTATGGTGCTGTAAACACGTGGGGGCAAAATAATAATAATAATAATAATAATAATAAATTTAGCCATTATAAGTAAACGTATCAAGCTGGGTCTTCAATAATAGCTCATATATATGTAGTATTTCACTAAAGAAGCAACAATCGACGAAACTAACACATTAAATAAAAATCATTATTATACGTGTCGGTTATTCTAAATTTATTATATGAAATGTTTATTAGTTGCAAATAATTCTAGGTTTTCTCCTTCTATGACTTAGTAATGTCGCATACCCATGCTAGATTTAAAGAAAATTTATTTCCTCCATTATTAAAAGAGGATTTTGAACCCACATGCGCTACTATTTTTCCCCATCTAAAGAAGTTTTCTTATGTCTCGATGGGGAAAAGTTTCATTAAATTCTTTATGTAAGATGTTTAATCTGTCAAAATAAACAGAAGCAAAAAGTCCACGTTTTAACCATTTTCGAGTACATATTTGAAGGTTCCGCCGGGACGTATACGTAACGTGGACCACCGAACTGCATTTTGTGTCAATACGTGTTTTTGGTAAATTGGCGAATTTCAAGCTAATCAGATTGTTTTTCCAAATCCTGGATTCAACGGCACACAACACTTAAACACGCATTGCAGCGCCGGCAGCCTATGCGTCACAGCAAGTAACATAATAAGGATTGGGGGTGCTTTTTGTGACATTGGTGTGCCACATGCAGCTGCACAGTGTGGTACTTTTATTCGCGTGCCTCAACGGTCGAGAGTACAATTCGGCAATAAAGGGCTGAAAACCGTTAAATGCTGCAAGTTGAAAAGGTGAAAAGAAAGCGGTATAAATTTTAATTAAGCGCTATTAAAATAATATTCCGCGGCAAATCATTCGCTGAACTGTTGACCGGGATAATGACTTCAGAAGTAAACCGAAGAAAAACCTTATGCAATTTGTTCCTGAAGATTTTTTAATTTTTCATATTTAGCGATCGGGGCGCGGGTGATGGTGAACGTGTCGGTGTGTCTGTGTGTGTAGGAAGATAAATGGACGACGTTGAAATTCAGTCTGAAAACTTTATCCTCTGTGTGCAATGCAGAAATTAATTGTGAAAGTTGGCGCTCAGGTGAAAAACTTTTGTAAAAGTACCAGAAGAACACTTTGCCGACGAACGTTCCCAGCGCATTTTCGGATAATGCAATTATTATATTCGCTCTTTAGTCGCTGCTAGTCGACACTTTGCTCCAGTCTTCGGGCTGTAATGAAATTACCGCCAACGAACTACTTCATATTCCGTCTTTTTATTCCAGTAGGAATTTTTCCTGTCGTCTTTTATAGCAATTTTCCAGCTCCTGCGTTCCGGACTGCGCGCGGACACCCGACCGTCCGCTCCAACAATTTGCCTTGACGTTAATCAGTACGGGCCAGCGACGGTCCCCCCCCCCCGTTAAACGAATTGACTAGACGACTATTAACCTGCCGATAGGACAGACTTAACAGCGACCAACCGTAAAAAGTTCCCCCGTCAAGCGCACTGCTATTAACTGTTTACCAACGGAACAACTAGCAAACGTAATTACCGCTCGCGTTTACTCTCCGTGTGTAATCTACGTTCGGCGGCGACTCCGATAAAATTGTCTGCCTTCGGCTTGCCAATTAATTTGTTTAATCGATTAAAATCGGAAGTATCGCACAACACGACTCAGCGGATTAACTTGAGACGTAAGAAGATAAAAATCAAAATTATCAGAAAACTTCGGACTATCAATGTTCGCCAGTGTGCAGGCATATACCCTTCGTGTCACTATATTCCCGGCCGTAAAGCAACTCTGAGAAGACTCTGAAGGTTAAACCAAGTGATAAAGTGTAGTTTACTGAATTCTCTTACTAAGTCATTCTCGCACATCTAAATTATTTTTAATCGGCGTTAATAAGATAATATAACGAATAATCGTAATTATAAATGTAACGAGTAAATTGAGCGCTGAAATATGCCAGAAACCTTTTACGAGCACATACAAAATCAGCGTACATGGTCTAAACATAAATCGCCTGTCTTCATTCAAAAAACAAAACAAACTGGTATACCGCTTTATAACTTATACATGCTTACAGTTGTGTGATATTTCTGAATAAATGAAACATTTTCAAATTGCCACGAATAACATTTAGGTAGATTTGTCCAGCGCTACAAATGTAATAAGAGTCTTTGAAACTTTAGTAATATGGGGCATATGTTTACGGCTTCATGCGTGCTGTATGGACAAACGACAAGTGGATACAATAGTTGCGGATGTCAACAGTCTAGTGCAATATTTAATACATCGTAAGAAAACATTTTGATTATATTTTTCATACATGGAGAACGGGTCGAAATCTTCTGCAAGAACAGGTTTTCAACTAACTGCAGTTTTGCAAATTTCTATGCAATTAAATAAACCGTTGAACTTGTACCGATAGCAAGAGTAGAAGCTACATTGCCATGACTCCATCTCGGCCTTAAAAAGTTGTCAATAACACGTGCAATTACACGCAATTGCTAACGATAGTCTCGCTACGAACATATTGTTTTTATAAACCCTCCAGCTGCTCATTGTACCCAGGGTAACGATGGAGAACCGGAATTGTTTGTCCGCAATTAAACGTACTTGTGTGTCGCTATTTAGCTTCAAACAGCATCTAAAACAATATTTCGACAACAAATATCGGATAACTCCTCATAAAATTTATCAACTCGGAATGAAGTTACAACGAATTTCATTACACACCGATATATAGCAAAGGAGAAAAAGTGCTATCGGCTGCGGATAGGACACATGCCCGAGATTAGGATCCATCAGATAATGTTCTCATCATGTTGCAGTGTCAAATAACTGCGGAGTTTACAATATCGACATGGTGTCGATCGCACGATGCACTCTAAAGGTCCTTTACCAACTTTACGAATATGTTCCAGACGAGACAAGTCATTAACCGTATTGTAATTTTATCGTTAGTTCCGTGCCTCTGGCTTCTTTACATGGTACGTAAGTAAACGAGTAAATAAATAAACACGCAGACTGTGAAAAATTTGGTCAATAATTTCTACACTGTTGCGAGTGGATTCTTTTGTTCAGCTGGCAGCTTCGAGCGCATGCCTTTTTTTAAAATGCAACATTCCTGCTTTTTTTGGCTTGTAAAGCGAAAGATTATTTTAAAGATACAGCAGTTTCCAGAATGTGGAATCTTTCAGCTAACGATGCTGTGCAAATTTTTATTGAAACATTTTCTTTTTGAAAAATCTGAAGGGAAATAAACTCGCGGAGATACGAAAAATTCAAAACAAACTTGCAAAATTACTCCTCTACTATGCAAAATTCCGGTTGACATGTATATATGTTAAAGAGCATTTATACTTCAGGTAGTAGGAATCGCTATTTCATTTTACCGTTATTTAGAAATTACGTAATTGCGTTGCGGAAGTGCCTAATGATAGTTGTGATAGAAATTGGAACGTAAAAATTTGTTTCTGAAAACACTGTGAAAAAAAAAAACAAACCCTTATTATTATGTTTGCGAACAGTCAAACGCCAGCTTGGCTCTTCTATAAGAATTACAGATGACTATAATCGGAACTCCAGCGGGTGTCTTCATGGAAGAATTTAGTTTGTATATTATACACATACATATTATATATATATATATATATATATATATGCAATTCAATCCTTTGAATGTCTTTATGGGAACACCCTTGAATCACCGATGATAGTCTTCTATAATTCTTTTTAAAAACATTAGCGAACAATCAATTCATCAGTGAACAATAGCAAATGTAGAAAACGAAAAAAAAAAAAAAGAAAAAAAGAGAAAAAAATGAAGAAATATAAACAATTTGTTGCCTTATTTTCTAATACAATCCCATTCAATAGACCTCTGATTAATGATAAATCAACAGGAAAATGCAGATAGTAAATTTCTTTGAAAATTAATTCACCGCGCTTTGCCGTTTCTTAAATGAGACGCCCGTCTATATTCTGATGAGAGAATTTTTATATCGGCATTTGTCGCATTTGTTCGAATCCTAGCGATCTACCGTAAAAAAACATCCTCGAACGATGTTCCCATACTGCCTTTAAAGAATGTTAGGTCTCCCCTTATTATACTGAACAGTTTGAAAAAGTAATAATAGCGTTAAAAATATTATACTCCAGTCGTTTTATTATGTTCGGTCATCTGCCATTCGTACGTTTTAAAATCGTTTGAAGTTAATTTTTAAGATTTCGATAAAATGATTGATGTTTTTACAGAATTTGAACAGTACGAGAATTTATTAGCGAGATTTATTTTTATACTACACGAGTCAAGAGAAGAAAAATAGCCAAACTATTTCAATTCACGCAATACTTTACTTAAGGGCAGGGTAAGGTTTTAAAGACGAAATAAAGGCACATTTTCATGATTTTTTTTTTTGGTAATATTAATAATATCGGTTTGTTTATTTCTTATACACGTTATAGTATAACATTTAAAGTATCTTTGAAAAAATTTTCAATTAAAAATATCAACAAATAAGTCCGTGACAGCGAATCTCCGGAGGCGCCTCGAAAAAAAGTTGTTTTGTGGTGAACTTCATAATTCGTTACTGGATCATCGGAAACGAAAAAATCGAAATGCGTTTAAAAGGTGATATGTTTCCCGAGGTAGTCAGAGGGAGTTTTTTTTTTTTTCGATTTTTTTTATTTTTGGCAGCATTTGGAAGTGAAAGACGCGGTTTTTTGGATAAAAAATTTCGGTGAATTTGTTATTAACAAAATGGAAAAAAATTGTACGAAAAAAAAAACCCCTCTGATTACCTGTTGATTTATGTGTAGAAATAGTGTTCCAAAAGGATTGGTCAAGTAGATTTTTAGTTATAATGTTCACGAACTTCAAAAATGACGCTTGCGAGAAAATCGATTTTTTATACTCCAACATCCAAAATTAAGCATCAATAAAAGGGTATAATTTTTTATACTTACACAGAATCATCAATTCCAGCTCCATATAGTGAAACACTGTCATTCAGGATGGCCAATGCATATTTTTGCTCTTGGCTACGTTGGATTCTACCCTCTTTATTTGTACGTGCAGCTTGTTCGTCCGCTCTGGTTATTCGTAGTTCGTCAGATGCGCGCGCCCAGAGATGCTCATTTCATTCAAAATGGACAACAAAGCAAAAGATCTTGCATTGAAAGTGCATGCTGCTACATTTGCTGCAATTTAAACAACGATTGCAGTACCGCTCACTAATTTCGAAGAGATTTTCCAAATAAGTTGATTGAAACTCTCGTTGTTATTCTCTGCGTGAAACCTCCAAGACATCGCTGCAAAAGTGTGCCCTTGCTCAAATCTTCGTAGATTGGCTTTATCGCTTCTATAACATCTCTAGGAAGAGCACACTGTAGCTGTGTTTGAATGAATCCAGAGTGTTTGCAGTTGCCGCTTTTTGCCATTCACACCAATAATCCTCACCGCTCGGGCATTTGTCGTGGTTTCTCGTCTGTCGAGCGGTAGTGATAGTATGTCGCTCAAATCGCATTTTTCATTTTTTTACACAATCGTGGTTGCATATTATGGCCAGTCCATAATATACTGTCAATTTGTAGATCATTTTTGCCGTGAGTTTACCTTTTTCAGAGAGACTTTTCCTTTTTATTTTTTTTTTTTTCTGTTTTAGTTTCACTATCGACCACAGTTGTTTTTATTAGTTCACGTAAACGAGTATCCATTCTTTTCTGCACATGTCCTATGCACTCTTTCTTATTTATCATGTAATCTTCACCGTACGGTTCAGCATGTAGGTTTTCGAGTCGCCATCTCTTATATAATTTTTAAACAGCACTCCAAAATATTCTCAGGAGCGTTTGAACATCTGTATTTTGGCGTCTACTTCTCTATTACCTGATGGACCAACGTGATTTATTTTACAGTTTCCGCTGTTGACGTGTTCTTCGTTCTATTCTTCGAATTCGACGGTATCTAGCTTATTTTCCCAAATTTTACATTGATGGCAGTAAGAAATTTTGACAAACACATCAAAAACCTTTCCGGTATAGTAACCGATCAAAGAAGCGACACCGAATAGCGAAGTGAATCCCCATGTTTCTTCCGTGTTCCGTCGCCTGATACTGTTAATTCGTTAGTATCTTGTACGTTATTCGCTTTGCATGTTTCCTCTTTCTCTTCTTTTACAGCAGCAGCAAAAAATCTTTTCGCAACATTTTCTACAGCCGTATGTATCTTCTGCATATGCGTGTTATAGCTTGGTTTTGATAAGAAAGACTCCGCTAAATCCATCAAACCGCAAAACTTATCACATCCAGCTAAGCCTAGACCTAACACCCGCATGACGAAAGCAAAACGATGATTCACTTCATAATGCGATTGCCTTGACCGTTTTTTCATTCTTTCACTAAACGAAACATACCGAAACTCTTTGCATTTTTCATATGACACTTTGATTTTGAAGGCTAAACCTTCCGTTTTGGCATGTGCGAAAAGACATTTTCCCATCACAATGAACGCACTTCACTAATGTAGATAAAGTTGAACATACTAAAAGGAAGTCTATAATTCTGTAATGTTTCTCTAAATCTTGCTCTACACTTCCTACAGTACTCGGCTTTATTTATTTATACGATGCGCTCGACGCTTTCACATCGTCATTTTTGCGTTTTGGGAAATTTTTTTTTTCTCGTTCTGCCGATCTTGTCTTGTCACTTTTTTTGGCATTTTGCAAATAAATTTATCACGACACAACAAAACCGAGCGAAAATACAGCTACAAAAGAATGAACACAAACAAAAATGAACGAAAAACTACGATAAAATTTTACCGTCTTTGTACACATCCGCTCGGCTGAAAGTGGGCCTGTAAACTGATTTACCGGAAATATACTGTATACGATATACCGGAAATATACAATATATGCAAGGTCAGTTTACATACTTAGAAAGACCCATAAAAGTAGAAAGTAATTAAGAGTTTACAAAGGGATTAAAGCAAATTCCGGGTAGGCGCGTCAAGCAGTTGTCAGGCAGGAATAAAAATCGAGTATAAGGGCCGGTCGCTTGAAACGCTGTATCTTCGTTAGTTTTGCTCTGATTTACTTGAAATTTCGACATAATACTCTCGACATATTGTACATTTAGAAAAATAAAATAAAAAAAAAAAAGCAAAAAAAAAGTTTTAAAACCTTACCCCGCCCTTAAATAGGGCCGAGCGGTTAGCTAATTTTCCGATTCCAAGAAACAGTTGTAAGAAACTTTTTTTTAACCGCTCATGAAACTAGTGCAAAAGAATATCCTATTTTAAAGTCTATCGTGAATCAGTTTAATTCTTTAGTAGGGACACTGTTCTGGCGAAGTTTATTTATTCTTTATTATTTGCGGCATAAATTAAAAAAAAAAATAAAATATATATATATATATATATATATATATATACATATATATATATAAGATATGCTTTCAAATGCATTAACATAGGCATTTATGCGACTATTATTTTATATATTTAATATCATTTTCATCTTCATTTATTATTAATGATTATTACCGTTTGTTACATATAGAGTTATTTTTTATACTATGTTATTGTACACGACTTTAATGTAATTTACGCTACACTGTATAGTAAGTATTGCGAACGTATAAAATTGTAAAATAAAATAAATCCGAGATAAATTCATTTCTTTGAAAATTTTTCGGCATTTAATTCTCAACTTCAATTCTTTTATAATTTTCGACGTGAACTAAAAAAAAAAAAAAACAAAAACAAAAAAAAAAAAAAGAACAAAAAAATGATTTACATTTGAATAATTCCATTCCTATTCAAAAGATTCCATATGCAAATAAATGTCACGTATTTCGCTTCAATCCATCCTTTAATTGAGTTCGGTTAACCTTTTCCCATCAGACTTCCTTCAGCGTACTCTTTAGAATTACAAATTAAATTTCTTGTAGACATTCTGCGATTTTTATTAACCGCGAGTGAACATGTTTAAATCTTACCTTAACTAATACGAGGTCACAGATGTCTTATAGCGTTCGTCGAATGTGTATAATACGCCTTAAATTTTCAACAAAACTTAGACGATGTCCATTTGAAAATTGAAACGGAGATTCTCCTGTTAAAATCAGCTAAAATCGTGTAATTTCTTTATTTTTAATTTTATTTTCTTGCGCGCGTCCCCACAGCGGAGTTACGAAAATTGTAATTTTCATAAAATTCCGGAGATAAATTGCTCATCGCCGTTTGGTAAACATTTTTCGCGACGCTAATATTCTCTTTTTTCTCGTCTATCTTCGGGGAAATAACTTCATCGTCAAACGCAGTCTCTTTTGGCGGTGCTTTTTCTTGAATTTGCGCATTACTATTAACTCGCAAGGATTCTAGCTGTAAGTTATTCGGCAGATAATGAGGATTTCGATTAATAATAATATTAAAACTTCTGGAATTGAATAAGAAAGAAATAATTATTATTTTAATACAGACTGCGAACGGTGCAAGAATTAGTAAATAGAAACTAAATGGAAGTAGATGTAATGTATGCACCTCAGTTAATTAGTTAATAAAATATGGATAATTATAAATAAAAGACTTACCTATATTAAACAATTAATATAAATAATCATTGATAGTTTGGATCTAAAACTGTTACTAATAGCGTGAGTATACTAGACACAGAACAACAACTACTAGGTACATTGGCTGGAAGAGTGATATATTCAGAGTTTTTCTTTAATAAATCTTATTTATAGATGACGATGAATTAAAATTTAAGAAAAAAAATGAAACAATTTTTATATTTACCAACCATGATAAATATATGTATATTAAAAATTATAGAAAATTAATATAAATTTATATACAGAGTACTTTAATATCTAAGCAAAGGAAGAAAATAGATTAATATAAAAGGCTGATGATTAAATGGAAAGATGACAATATCAATTGAAAAAAAATAAATTTACAAGCATACTCTAGTGGTAACTTGTATAGTAAAATATAGAAATATGGCTTAAGGAAGTAAATAGGGATAATCCGCGCGGAGGTGTAAAAAAGATTGAATGAAGAAACTTTAATAAGGAAACATCGCATGTATGTTAGAGAAATTATTCAAAATACCATATGTGATCTTCAAAAACTCACGATACCCTTTAAAAATAAGAATATTTAAATATAAGTGAAAGACTATACGTTCCCCCGATTCTACACTATAGATTATACATATTTTTCTTCTATATATTTCGTATTATACTGATTTGCAAATACACTTTTATTTATTTCACTTATTCATTATAATATACAATTTCTAGTCGTTTTACTATTAATTTCGTCTGTTTTTTAAGCTTTTTCATCGGTTCTCTATTAGTTTACCATATTTTACTCCTTTTATCTGTCATCGACTTTTTGTATATATGCATACTATTTGCCTTTTTACTTTCTAAGACGGCGCGATGTAAGTTTCCATTTGTGTGAGACACGTACACTGTAAATATTGCGATCATCCTTTTCTAATGTTTATTTTCTTATTTTTTACGTCATGAAGAATGCTACTATATTTTTAGTAGCATGCCCAAGATTTAAAGCACAGATTATTCCCATCGGTGAATAAATAAAATTCATATAAAAACCATTTTCTATAAAATAATATTTTTGTATGATACATTTCTGAGCTGATGTGTGTGCACATTCCATAATGGCGAAGCCATCAGACGAACGAGTCGAGGAATATAATAATTACCATATCATAGAAAGTGTTTTTTACGTGAATTTTATTATTTTTTTTCCTTTTATAATGGAAAACAGAATATCCCCGAAAACGATTTCTATTCATTTTAATCGATTATTATTCGTAATTAATTTTATTTTAAGAAATAATAACAATTTAAAAAATATACTTTCTCAATTTTACAAATCGAACGAATTATCGCCTTCCGAAACATATTCGATTTCTGGTTAGATCTTTTAGTGAATTTACGTAAAACAATTTAAAAGCTTAGCAAATTTGTTAATTTTCTTTATCTAAATATAAATATCAAATTCTTCTTAAATAAATCTGAAAAAAAGTTAGAAAAGTAGCTTCTTAATTTGTTTTTGTTTGTGTAATAGTTTACGTTCGTTTGTATACCGTTAATTCCATTTCAATCGTGTAAAAAGTATCGGGAAAAAGAAAATTAAGGATGCATTTGACTTTTCCTAAGAGTTTTGCCTTTTTTTTTTTTTTTTTTTTTATCGCTTCTCTGGTACTCAGTTATTTCAGGACTGGCTAAAAGCGGAAGTGACTTGAATCCAGAACGAGACTTTGTTGCGAATTTTTATATCGTGCGAATATAAACCGGGTGAATGATATGTCCCGTCTGGACCATACAAATTAGAGATAGTGAAATACAAAATTTACGGATTATTCATACGTACCGACAGTAAAAGTGTTTCCTTTTTCAGATTCTGCCTTAAAGGTGATTGTAGAGGGAAGAAAAAAGACGTCGACTGAAAATCGACACGTTCAATCTCATCATTGTTCCCTTATTGATACCGATTGGGAAAGCGTTTTCCAAAAAATACTACCGAATCAAAAGGCGCGAAAAAGGAAAAAAAAAGAATTACGCGATTTTACAAAACTTTGTTTTCGTACTTTACAGTAGTCGTGTAATGCGTAAAATGTTATAAAAGCGTTCTCGTTCTGTTGACATCTTGCGTAGGTATTTGCCGAGGAAATCGAATGATTAAAAAACTCAGAAAGAAAAAGTACGTTTTATAGAAATTTAATATCACTTGGAAGTATTCAAATTTTCTCAGTTATGTAGTTCGCAAAAGAAAAGAAAAAAGGACAAAAAAATGGAAAAAAAGAAAAATCCGATGCGAAAAATCTAAACTTTTATTAATTTTAAACTCGACAGAACAAATTTCGTTTTCTTAAAGAGTGTGTTCCATTCCACAAATAGAGTGATTCGATTGTTTAAAAGGGCGAGACGGTCGCCGTCTTGCCCTTCTTTGTAAAACTGACGTCATTAGCATTAATGCAACTTTTTGAGTCTATATTTTCACAGTTACCGCAAATAGTTTTTATTAACAAACATTTGATCAAAATTACACCTGAAAATAATAGGTTAAAGCCTAGCTCGTTGACCCCTATGCTCAGCTGGAAACAAATGGGGAGCTTTTTAGATTTCACACTGATAAAAGCTTCGGCTCTTATACGTTTATACGTATTAGCACTATCATCAACCCTAAATGTAAACAAATGGAGCTTTTTAGGTTTTATCGATATAAGTTTCGGTCCCTATAATTTTATATACGTATATAAATTATGTATATGTATATAAATTATAAACGTATATATAATTACCACATTTGTTTTTGATAATAACGTAAGAAACACGGAGAAAGTTGAAACGTTCTATTTTAAGCAAAAATGATTAAACACATTTCCGTTCTAAGCCGAAATGAATATTACGAGTACACATATCCTTGTAGTCTTTCATTTGTTTTTCTATCAAACACCCCCCCCCCCCCGTAAATGACTCTGGACTATTGCATACTGTCTGTTGGTCGGAATTTTCTAGCATTCGATTATATATGCAAGACAAACTGAATCAACGAATGTTATACAGGTGTACGCCGTTCCGCTATGTAAAAGTTAAAATATTGATCTTGAACGGAGAAAAATAGTTTATTTTTTATTTATATACATATTTTACAAAGTTATTTATATGCCCCGAACACGAATTATAAATTGTACGTGTTCGGCGTATTATTGGGAATAAATAACTTTATAAACTATTATATATAAATACAGTGCCAACACCGTGTTACATTTAATATTATATGTTTATTTCGTTGCCCGCGCTGTTCACGTTTATTCAGCATAACAGGCTGATTTAAGTTCCTTTGCCGAACGTTTAAAAAGAAAATGGATTCCCCCGAAGCGATAGCGATGAAAAAACATTTAGGAATTTAGACTAATCGATTTAACGCAAAAACAATGAGTACGCTGATGATTACTTGCGCCGATAAATAATTTGCTACTACATGAGCGAATTCAGCTCCAGACTTCAGCAACTGACATGACGTAATCTAGCCTAACATCTGTAACTCTATACGGTGCGTCATCAACTTGGCTGCAAACTGACTTCCCATTATCGAGTGTCCTGTAAACATCCAGTATACGGATCCGATGGATACTTATCCGGGATTCCCGAACGTCAGTTTCAGTTTAACGGAGGAGAACAAAAATTAAATAAAACAACCAACTTACCCATCACTAGTGTTTACTTTAAGTTCTGGAAGTAGAAGTATTTTAATCTGCTCCCTTCGAACTCTTACAGTATTCTTGTACAATATTTTTGGTACACTTATATAAAATACTTCTTATTTCACCAATATCAACTTTTAGCTGATCTCATTTGTCCCTTTAATATAGTTGTCGATAAAAATAGTAGGCTTGGTTTTTCTTTTTACTTTTTAAATGATTTATCGTCAGAAAATGTCGCTTTCTCAAAACTGTAAAGTTTTATGGTCCCTACGGTCTTGGATTTCGGTGTGTGCTTATTCGTATCGAACCGTAATTCGTAAAATAGTCGACCACAAAATAATTGGTGATTTTTATTTTCGAACGCATTATTCAAGTACAGAACTACAGTTGTTTGCGCAGTGTTTCCTTGGAACAGGACACAGTTCTGTGACTTTTCTCGCTTAAAACTTCTGCGAAATAAGACGATTAGTAGTCGCAGTATTCGAATACACGTACAACTTCGAAAAAAGTACCGTACACTTATTTTCCGTCTAATCCATTCAGCGTGCATTATATATTTAAAAATGATCAGCTTCCTCTTTATTATTGAAGCAGAACGACAAACAATTACGATAAAATAGAACAAACTTGAAACCGGCTAACAACACAATTACGAAATCTCCTCTATAGTAAGTGTTCAAAAAGAATTTTTATTTTCAGCCTTCTTAGCGCGCTGTAATGTATAAAGTACGCGGTGTCGAGATCGATCTCATTTTAACGGTGTTTGCGATAGTTAATTTTTTGCATTTATTCCCAATTCACCGGTTTTTAGTCTGGCCATTTGTGCTCGAATCATTTTTTCGCCTTCTATATTTTTCATTTCATATTTTCATCCTATTTTACGCGATATATTTATCTGTTTTTCTGTTGGACGTGAGATACACCACTATTGACTGCGTCTGTAGACATATTTCTATTGCACGTTTAATAAATTCCGCCATCCTTCCAACCCCCTCTCGCTCACTGCAGAATATTAGCCATACCTGAATACCGAATGGTGTTTATACGAGCTTCTTTGTCGTATATTTCGTACTGATCACCATTTAATATTTCCATTTTTTCGAGATGACCAGCTGTTAGATTAGGCCCTGTTCTCGGCCGTATTAGTTTCTTATTTACTGCGCGCTAGTAAGTATCAGGTTCCATCAAAGAGCTTGTAGTTTATGAGGTAATTCCTTTTTTTCCCCATCCGCAGGTAATTTTTTCCCTCTCCTTTTTCCCCTGGTGTCTTGTTCTTTCACTGTTTCATCTGCAGCTTGTTTTGTTTTACAAATTTTGCAATCCCATTTAAACTGTTGTGCTCCCAATTGCGAACAGCAAAGTTGTTCTCCGAAACTAGGGGGGTTAAGAATAAATACAAGCAGTTCTCTACAGATTGCCGCCGCACTGTGTACATCATTGGACTTGATCTCGTTCAGATTTTATTTTAGAATTTTACAGATCTCTACTTTTTTAAACTACGAATAATTATCGTGCGCATACAATTTCGTTTGACCGTCGAATTCGTACTCAATGTTTACTAATATTTAATAAAGACAATTATATATATATATATATATATCTCGAATGCGAAAATTATATTTAAATTTTTTTTGAAAAAAAAAGGAAGCTACATCTACTTTGTAATATCGTTAGGTATTTTCATACCAGCTCACCCACGTAGATTTCTATAATCAGTTTTATGCTGTATTATGTTTTATTCAAGTGCTGAAGCCTGGAAAACATTATTATTAGTGTCTTCCGCTAAAAAAGCGAAAATATTACAACTAATGCTATGTAAAACATTTACCATTTATCATCGTGCGACATTAACGTGAAATATGTGTTCCGTATAATACGGAGTAATTCTGGGAAATGTACCGGATGAAATCAATCGTTCTTGTTCGATTTTCTATAATGTGCAGATATTTTACCTATAGATAACGCGTTAATCGTCGCGTCGTGTAAAAAAAATATTCGTTACCCAGTAATTTCATATAAAAGTTGCGTCTGAAGTTTTGGTCGAATTGATGAACCCTCCTTTTCTAATCGACTTTCTTTTAACTCTCTATTCAACCCTTCCACTTTATTCTAACTTCCTTTCCTTCCGGCGCTACATTATTTTTTCCTCATGTCGGTTACGTTTTAATCGTAGCCTCTTCTACTCTCATCTACTTACATAGACTCTCCCTATGGCTCTTTGCACTTTACCAACGATAATCCGGAATGTAATTCTGATTAAGAGCAATTGCGTGTCAGGCCCTAAATATCTGCCGCGAACCGGAATCACGCCACAACCCTCAAAAGAAACAGTCAAATTTTTGAAAAAAAACGGCGAAGTAATTAAGAATGAGAGATTTCAGGATACGGTATATATACATACATACATACATACATACATACATACATACATACATACATACATACATACATACATACATACACACACACACACACACACACACCACTCTTGCTTACATTTCTGTGTCTTTCTCTCCTATACTTTGTATAAAATGATCAAAATTTACAATTTAATTCTAAATCGGTCCATATGAATATAATAACATAATCACAAAAATCTTATCCTAACATTTAACTTTCATTACATAAAATTAGGACATTTTTTCGTTACATAAAATTGTGACCTTTTTGGTTACAAAATCCTAGGAATTACGTTCTAATTAATATATATAAAGCCGGTAAAAATTAAAATATAACAAATGTTAAATAAAATTGGGACATTTTTTTTATTGAAAGGTGGCCTAAAAATTACGTTGTAATTATTAATTACAACGTAATTCTCAGGCTACCCCCCATTTCAAAAAAAATTTCCCAATTTTATGTAACGTTTGTTATATTTTAGAGGATTTTTGCGATTATATTATTATATTTATAGGGACCGATTTAGAATTACATTGTAAATTTTGATCATTTTATACAAAGTATAGAAGAGAAAGAGACAGAAATGTAAGCAAGAGAGGTCAAGGGGCACAGGCCCTTGCAAGGCCAAAATGGGCGAGTTATATTTATGTATATATATATATATATATATATATATATGCGGGAAATCACACAAAATGTACCAAATAATCCTTCCAAGAAATCGAGTAAAAATTAAAACTCAATATAATTCCGGAACAATTAAACACACCTGAAATTGTATGCGTAAGCGTCGAAATTAAAACACTCTCAGTATAACTGTGGACCCTGAAAAACTGGAAAAGAAACTATCAAGATTATCAAAAATGTGGAATTTAAAACTACCCAATAAAAAATCATCTTTAAAAATCCACAACTCCCTATTTGGTAATCTATTAACACGAAATTAGAAAATGTATAATGACAGTCGAAAAAAATTTTCACAACATCAGTTAATTTAATCTCCCTCCAGCCGTTCACTCAAAAATAATAAAAAAAAGTACGTTCTCACAATAGCTCGGCTATCAGGGCTAAAAAAAAACAAACAAAACACATCTTAAATATGGTACATGAAAGGGAATTTTAAAGAAAGAAATTTTTAGCCAATATTAAAACATCAAATTTCGGTCCTCTGAACACTACAAATTCCATAAAAGCCAAATGTGACACAACTTTTAAGCAGTTTGAAGGAAAAAAAGAATATATTTTTTTTATACATTACTTAAAACTATTTTCTCGATGATATAATGCCTGGGTAACAACCGGATCTAAACTAGACTGAGGTAAAAGTAAAACGCGAATCCCATTGACTTCGAGACAGAGAGTGGAGGAAATGTAAAATTAAGCTCTTTTCGTAATATGTCTTGAAGGAAATATTACAATTTCTCTTTTTAGGATGATACGTCTCCACTTTCTCAGGTCCCTCTGGTTTATTAGAGAATATTTTTTTTTTTTTTGATATTAAGTTTACGTAGCACTAGTTGCGAGACAAGTTTGAAATTGATACCTTCGGGTTGCTGGTAGCATGTTAACACGAATTGTATGTAATGAAATATACTATGTAAGAGACTTACGACAATTTTAATTCCAAAAAAATAACGAGTACACACGTAGATGTTTTTTTTCATCTTTATGATTTTGGAAAGTTCTACTAACTTTCCACTGCACAATTTTTTAAGCGAAGATACTGGTTAGAGATCTTACGAAGAGTTAAATCGATAAATGACAGTTTGTAGTTTAGGTAATGTACAAAATAAACTCCTATTCAGCGCAATCATCAGTGTTCGATCAGTAACAAAACATTATCTAACCGGGGAGGTGTGTTTACGCTAATAAGGTCGCATTTACAAAAAAAAACGAATACGTGACAGCGACCTGTTTAAAATCTGCTTCTCCTAAACACCGTTATCTGAAAGTAGCACCGCGATACTTTAAATTGAACTCGAATTTTACCTGGAAACCTATTTAAAACACTTTCCCCTTATTTGCCATTAAAAAAATGATCCGGCTTCTAATAATGATTATACACGCTACCGCAACAAAGTCGAACAGTTACGCATTTTTCCGTTTTTAATTTTAAAAGCCGGCCCCGTTTAGTACCTAAAATACGCATCCCGGCCCGTAAAATGGAAGACAGACCTTTTTTTATATTGCAAGAAGAAAATTTCAGGGTTTAGGCCACAGCTCGATGAGACTTGCAGCAGAGGAGCCACTACCGTTGAAGCTTATCCGAAAAGATCGATTTTTATTTTACCAGCACATTCTCTTTAAATTTAGACGGAAGTTACTTGAAAGAAGCGGTCTTTTTTTTCCGCTTTTCGAATGAGAACGGTCGCGCAAAACCGTGTTTGGCCTAGTCGAAAAAAACTCGATTTACCTCGAGGGAATTTCGCTTCTTTCGATTTCCGAAAAATTTCCTTGGATAGGTCGATTTAAAGAAAAACAACCGATTCGATTTGTTCGAAAGGGTTTCGAAATTTCTGGAACACTATAAAACGGTGTACCAGTTCCGTCCAGTTTGTTAATTCATTCAAGTACGGCTGATCTTTAGGTAAAGGCCGTTTTTGAAAAGTTCTAATTGTATTTTACCAAAATTATAGTAAGGGACAATCCAAAAAAAAAAAAAAAATAAAACACCCGAAAGAACATATAAAACATTTAATTTAAAAAAAATCGAGTTAGAAGGTTACATCTTCATGGAATTTCGCCGCAAGATGTTCCCCAATGTGTTCATTAATGACGCATAAGGTCAATGAATTCTTTTTACTACCTCTTTTTTGTTATTAGCTTAAACTCGTTCTATTTATTTTTATAATTTTTACATATAATTATCGCGTGTATCATTACATCATCTCTGTAACCTTTCTTTTTTTTTTTTTTTTTGCCCCCGATTGATTATTAAACCAATTTGTATAAAAGTAATAACAAATGACAGTTCCTTTTTTTTTTTTTTTTTTTTAAAGAAACAAGTGTTAACATTTGTGAAACGCGTGTTAATGGGGTCTGGTTTTCTGTTCAGACTCGCGATGATGATCGATCGCATTTATCACGATAAAACAAATAACTCATATTAGGATGGATGATAAAACCCCCATATGGTTATGTTTTGAAAAAAGAATCATCTAAGACGATTACGATTCACCGAAGCATGACGACACGTTGCGAATATTGCCTGGTTTGTGTACCGCTCAAGTAGGAGATTTTCGAATTTCGCCAATAGGGCAGGTATCTAAAGTCACGTTTATAAAATATTTTACGGTAAACCAAAGCGGAATTAATTGCAAACTTTACGACTACTGGAAACAACCATCTGCACTAATCAAATTATCGTAGATTAAAACGCTGCTGGCTACGGGATAATTTCGATTTGATGTAGACCATCCGTTACTAAAAGGCAGGGCCTAGTACGTGTTGTTCCGATTAATTTCTATTAATTTATGATTCATTTCGCAGCATCCTACGCTGCTTACACATCGATTTTGCTTATTGCACAAAAATAGAAGAAAAAAGCTACACAATTGTCCAAAAAGTAAGATTTAATTAACGGGAGAATTATCACTTGCACTTTAGTGTTCGATTTTCCGGTGATGATTGATTTCTTTTCATTCGTGAATTAGTGTACTGGTGACTTTATTTTATCACTAAAAAGTGCGACAGAAATATAATAACGACGACGTTGTTCTTTTTCCCCCGGGGAATATACAAAAGATCTCATGAAAAACTGTCGTGCAACGTGTAACTGAAGTTGTGATAAAAATATCAAACAATAAATTATTATTTTTTTTAAGAATGAGAGAGAAATTGATTCTTCTTGAGGACAAGTGCAAAAATGAGTCTCAGTGTCAGAGAGTGAAATCCACAAGAAAATAGGAACAAAATGCACGGAAGAAAAAAAGAAAATCCATGGAGAGAGGAATAAGAGAAGTATGGATTATGGAAGATCAGGAAAAACGCACAGAAATGAATTAGATTGCTTTGCGTGATTGTGCGGGGTATAAACACACTTAATTTTGTATACATACATACATACATATACATATATATATATATATATATATATATATATATAATTAATATGCGTTTATATCTTATTTAGAAATTAGAAACGTTTTTTTTTTTTTGTTTCATCTATAATTTACATAAATTGTAATATACCTTTTTTTAAATCTTTATTTTATTTTACCCTAACTTTTTACCCGTTTCATTGATAAAAACCCGCATGGATTACTTGACTTGAAAAAAAATTATGTAAACTATGGTCTAAAATCTTTCTTAGGAATTATTAATGAAAGCGGAAAAAATCGGTTCTGCATTTCTTTGCCGGCAGTTTTCAGATATCAATAGCTGTTTATTAATTTATTTTATTTATTTATTATTTAAAAAAAAATAGGAAATTAAACGAAAACGGCGCTTTCGGTTACTCATAATAGCCGTTTAAATTTTTAACTCTTTCCATTTTTTCTTTTCTCTCGGGAATATTACTAATATAATGATTACAGCGAACTTTTAAAGTAAATCCCACAACAGAAAACTATAGTGATCGAACTTGATGACTACTAAGTTTGTGTTCGCCGATATTTATTCGAACTGTTATCCTCGGCTGTGTATTAACCCCCATTTAAATCTGTATTCAAAAATTATTATTTTCTTTTTTGATTTACCTATAAAATTTATATATCTATCTATCTCTTTCTCTCTCTATGCATGGGCGTCGCCAGGGGGCAGGGGGAGCAGCTGCCCCCCCAGAGTCTTGAAACTTTTTAATCAATTGGCCATGATGAGTATTCATAGGCGTGTAATCATCGACAATTTGGAAGAAAAAATTTGCCAGAAACCCACGAAAATTATGTTTTAATTAAGATTTTATTCTTGTTTAATAAAATATTAAGCCTTTACAAATTATAAATTTTATTTTTCCTATAACTCATATCCTCTTTCTATCATTTTGCCCCCCCCCTGGTGGTTGGCAACTCATCTTGCCCTCCCATGGCTCATCGGCTGGCGACGCCCTTGTCTCTCTCTCCATATATATATATATATATATATAATAGTAAACACTTTTTTAAATCTTTATTTTATTTTACGCCTTTTTTTAAAATTTGTACGTCTTCTGCCAAAATATTCATTAGAGTCAACTAAGTGACATTTCTGGAGATTCTGCAGTTTTCATCGTAGTAGTTTTATCTGTTTTTTATTCCTTATTCACCGTTTTCATCACATCATTCATTTATTCTATAAACGTATTATTTAATTACCCGCTTACTGTTGTCCGCAGCTTCATCTGCGTAAGAATATCTGTTTAAATCTTTAATTTTTAGCCCATTTTTATATGGTGAACTCTATATGTCTTCTAAAGGCTTATTTGCTCTATTCAGTTTTCACCTTTTTTGAGAATATTAGTAATACAATGGTTAAAACAAACTTTAAATACATCCTGTAACAGTAAACCACAGTAGCTGGCTAGAGTTTAAGATTTAAATGTAAATAATATTTCCAGTACCAACCATTAAAACTTCTGTGACCAGGGTTCTTTATTACTTTCTCTTTGTAATTTTAATATATTTTTTTATATAACATTTGTATATTCAATAGAATTTAAAAAAGATTAAAAGATACTATTATAAAGAACTATTTATAATGTAGCCTTTTTTGCGTAATTAATACTTGCGATTATTCAGTAATTCGATTGTCTTTGTTATAAAGCAATTTTTCGCCGAAATCACCATTTTTGCTGAATTACTTGTTCCTCAATCGCACGCGCCTCTATAAACTAACACTAAAGCAACTAAGTCTTCATTTTACACCTTGTCCTTTTTCCTTTCTTTACAATAGTAAATATTTTATCCATTTTTTTTTTTTTATCGGGTGTATTTTAATTTCCTGTTTTCAACACTTCATTGACGAGAACATCCACTGCCCGGCTAAATCAAAACGAAAAGCAATAAATCATGCGGTATATATAACATCTTATAAAATCTTGTCTTATATACAAACTTAAAGATGAGTCCGTGATTAGTTTACGCATTCTCCCGAAAGCTGTTTTTGCGTAGCCACATCTTCGCTTAACTTCAACAGATGGATCAAGAGTGATTCTACAACTTCTTTTATACTTTTTCCGTTGATTGTGATAGTTTCATTGTGATGCCGTTTATGGTTTATTATCATGAACTTCGTTTTCCTTTCATTAATTGTAGTAAGTCCATATTGTTTACCTATCAAGTCAATTTGTTCCACTAGTTGTAATTCTTTGCAGGAGTTCGCTAACAGTATGGTATCATCCGCATATCGGATATTGTTAATACGTTTTCCATTTATTTTAATACCGAATCTTTTTTGTTCTGTAATGCCTCTTTATAAATCGCGTCAGCATATACATTGAATATTAATGGTGACAAAATACACCCTGTCTTACTCCTCTGCAAAAGCGTATTAATTCGGACTCCATATCATCTATGCGAATTTTAGCACTTTGCTCGCAGTACAGATTTTGTATCACCCTCAAATCATATTCGTTTATGCCTTTTTGCTTTAATATCTGTATTAATTTGTCGATATTAAACACGATCAAAAGCTTTTTTCGTAATCCGAAAAGCAGATAAACACATCACGTCTCTGGTCCCAGCATTTCTGTAATAGTACATTAACTGCGACTAATGCTTCTCTGGTTCCAAATCCTTGCCGGAAACCGAATCGGCACTCATCTAAATCTTGTTCGCATTTATTATGTATTCTCATGTGTATTATACGCAAGAAGATTTTCAACATATGGCTCATCCGATTAATCATTCTACAGTCATTACATGTATTAGCTTATAGTTTCTTAGGTTAGGTTATAAACATTGGCTCTAACTATCCCCTGGATATTTTGCCTGCGCTATAGATATTATTAAAAATCTTAGTTAATCTTGAGATGTTTGCATTATCTAACAATTTGATAACGTCGGCTGGTACGTTGTCCGGGCTTGTCGCTTTCCTAGTTTTTATTAACTTTATAGCATATTCCACTTCTGATTTTAAAATATCCAGATTTGCGTCCTTAGGTGTTTGCATCAAATTTATATTTCTTGTAACTTTGAATATATTCTCTATATATGTTATAATACCTTCTGTAATCCTTGTTATGCATTCTCTTACATTATCTGTTTTTGTTTCTTTATACAGTTTTGAAAAGGTTTTATTTATTTGGTTCTGTACATTTGATTTGTATTTATTCGATATTTCTTGAATTTATTCACATTTATTTTATTATATGCTCATGCCATTTTAGTTCGTTTCATCTAAGTGTAAACTTTGCTATAATAGGATTGTGGTCAAAACCTATATATGCGCCTGGATATGCTGCCACTCTTTTAGTAGAGTTTCTAAAACATTCGTTAATCAAGATATAATCAATTTGGTTTCGAATTGTAATCTCTTCATTACTACGGGACGATTCCCATGTATACAGCCTTCGTTTTGGAATTTTATACCACATATTCGTGACTACCATCTTATGTTTTTCACAGAAATCGAAAAATCTTTCTCCTCTTTCATTGGCTTTACCTAACCCAAATAGTCCGACCAGATTTCCTCGTCTTCCCGTACCAATTTTTGCGTTGTAGTCTCCCATTATAATTAAAATTTCATGCGGTTTAATACCTTTTCTGAGTTCTTCAATGTTGCTGCAAATACCTTCAATTTCATCGACATATTTCGCATCAGCCGTTGGTATGTACATTTGTATAACGTTCATGATTGAATATTTTTAAATTTGAATCTGATAAGGTACAAAACCTGTTACATATGGAACGTATTCTTTCCTAACAATTATTTCGACTTCGTTAATGTGTTTTGAGTTTTGGTTACCAGAATAATATAGTTTGCTATGTTGGGTATTAATTTCCCCATTTCCAAGCCAATTATGTTCAGATATTCCTAATATTTTTATTTTCATCCTCTCCATTTCTTGTAAAACGTTTTCCCATTTACCGGGCTGATATAAGCCTCGGATATTCCATGTGGCTATTTTAATTCTTGAGTTCGTTATGTTATCCTTAGTAGCAGCGGACGGTGGGATTCTTCGCATCCTATGCCCACTAAAAGGCCGCACCGGACTTATTTTATTATTTGCTGCCATCGTGATAACCTGGGGATGGGATACGACGGTGGTTTCCATCTTGCCTTCCGCCAGATTTCTGTCAGGGTTTGCTCCCTTACCCGAAAGGACCCGGTTTTAAGGCGCTGGATACTCGCCTGCTCGTTCTGGTTTTACATTCATCAAACCGACTGGGCACATTATCACGAACGAGTTGCTCATATTCTGCTATTGTAATGCAATAATATGCTTCAACAGGATTTATTGGTAGGAGCACCTTCGGCAGGTGAACCTTCCTCCGTTTTCCTATCATATATTGTTGTGAGCTCCGATTGAGCTTTCCTAAACAGCGCTGTGGCCGCTGAATAGGAAATTACCACCCTACATGACGTGAGCTTACGGAACTCACGTGGTTGTTGTTTCGTTTCTCCGTCGGTGGGGCTAGCACCTTATGACGGTCGAGTGACTACTTATTAGAGAAGTATACTTTAGTTACAACAACCTGTGCCCCGCAGTTTACCTACTAAATATTAATATACATATATATTTTTTTAAATTTTGAGGATGTCAGTTCCTGTGTTTCTTTTTAATTATAAATTTTATGAAAATTTCAATTAATTTTTTTAGTTATAATGTTTAAAAGTTGCATTCAGTTTAGCATAGATTTTTCATTGTTCCAAACTGAGGAGATTGCGATCTACGTAATCTTGCCGAATTACGTATCTTTAATCCAGTAGGGTAATGTAAAATTTGAATAAAATACTTTTTAATTTTGAAAATAATTTACAAAAAAAGTATTTTTACTTACACGATATAATTAAAATTATCGAAATATTATTAGTTAATAAATAAGTAATAATTGCAATCCAAATAAATGAGGAGCTACGAAGATTATGGTGAAAAATATATTGTATTTTTTTACGTAAATTGGAAATAACAAACCCGATAAATCTGTGATTCTAACAAAAAGAAACGATTCTTTAAGGAAAAAATATTTCTTGAGTATCGAAACAGCTATAATCATAACCTAAATATAATTTTTAGAACGCAAAATACCTTGTTCCATTTATTTTCTGCTCCGCTGGTTACAGTTCCTTAAGGGAGATTGGATGTTGCAAAACATGAAACCCGCCTTGTTATCTCGTAAATCCGTCAATGAATACTTATTGATCTTTATTCAAGCATTCTAAAAAAAAAACAAAAAAACAACCCCGGTAACCCTTTCGCATGGATCCGTAGCGATATGAAGAAATGCGCCTCGCATTCTAAAACAGATTCATCGGGGACAGTCACGACCTCGTGAAATTTAAACAGTTCAAGTCCTATATTCACTATCGATCTGTTTTCATAAACGCAAGGCCTGGGTTTTTATCTTGAACTAGAGATTTCGCATGAATCCTTTTAATTTGGAAGAAAATCAATTTACTTAATGGAAATAACGAATATTCTGCTCCTAATTGTTTAAGAATCTAAAGTAGATAGTCTCTGCAACACTATGCTTTCATTGTTCCTCTTGCTACTTCTTCATTTGTTATATCGCGTGAAAAAAATTATTTAAAACTACTTTTTATTATTAATACGCGCAACGAAAATGGTACTTCCAGTTTTTGTTTTTTTTTCAAGACTGAACTGTATATTTGCAGTTATATTTGTCTTTGCTACATACTAAGTGACACTGGTATGTACCACAACCGACTCACTTACTTTCGCGAGTGCAACAACGAATCTGAATACTAATGTCCGCTTAATTTGAAAACATCTTTCTTTTATATTGCGCACGAAATTCAAATTTTGTTTTTTTATGAATATATTCAGCTATTCTGATATTTATAAAAACGAAAGGGCTCATTTAGCAGCCGCCCGGGTTGACTCTGTTATGTTCGAGTTTAACCTTTCTATCACAGGTCCAACTTTCATATTGCATGTTTTGCATTCCTTTTAGCAAATGATAAAAAGGGGTGAAAAAAAGTCCTTTAGGTAATAACTGACCTCCTTGGAAATTGTACCACGATTCATTAAATTACATGCCTCCGAGATGTATGAAATTGTTCATGACCACATCTTAAGCGCGAGCGAACTTACATTATCTTGTCTCCTTCGTGACCCGCGGGTCTTTCGCCTGATATCTTTTGCTTGAGGACAAGGGGCTACAGAACGCCACAAATGAGTATGGGATTTTATTCGGCAATGGCCTTGTCAAAGTTGCCAGGCGAAAGCTATCTTAGATTTTCTAAGAATGAATTTTTAAACGATGGATTTTTAAGTGATAAATTTCTAAGCGATGGATTTTTCGTAAAATTCAAATCAAATTGTTCTCAACTGACAAACTCATTCTTAACTAACATTAAAGATGGAAACTGCTGGATAAACAAGAATTGTCCAATTTTTGCGGTCCATTATCATCGTACTCTTGTCCTAATCGCACGAAATGACAAAATTCCATATTATAGGATTCCATGTAACTCTTATAATAACTGCGTACGGAGATCTTTCAGTAACGATAATATAAAACAAGCAATTAATTTTGCTTTAAAAGAAATTATGTTTAGTCAATTATTTAGTGATTATAAGAAATTAACGAAATTAAACTCCTTAATTTTACAATAGAATCCTGTTAATATCAAAATAACATTTAAAATCTCGGCCTTCCCTGTAGCGTTGAAATTGTATAATACATATTGCTAAATAAAGTTAGAAGCAACGGTAAAAACCTTTGTCAAACTCATTTGCCGGCCTGAAGACAATTTTTAATAATACAGAAAAATATGGCAATACCGTTTGGAATATTGATAATTTATTCGTGGGATATATATATATCGATAATGGTAATACCGTAAACTATTTAAACCGACACTAGGGCATAGTAACATAGTGGAAAATTTTATTATGGGTAAACTTGCAAGATAGGTTCCAGTTTTACGATTTACCAAATTAGGTATCCTCGTCGGAGGGAATACAATTCGCTATTGGAAAACAGTGATTACTTACGATGGGAGATTAAATATAAAGATATATAATTGCGGAAAATGCAGCTGTAATATTTACAATAATGTTGTTAGAAGTATTTGGTTACCTAGCATGTGATCAAGGACTATATCTGTCGACCGCGTTAAGGTTAGAACATTTTTCGAAACGGAAAATGTTAAAATAGTTTTATATATGATGGAATGGGAGCTATATCACGTTCGATCGAGCATTTAGTTTGCTAGTCACAATTACCCAATAGAGTTCAAAAACGAAAATATATCACGGGCCAGCAGTCATGAGTCAGCGAGTGTTAGCGAAGGCGTTTTACATAGGTAGCCTAAGAAAAATCATCCGTCTCTGAAATAGATTTTATATGATTCTTATATTCAGCTTGATTTATAATATCCCCCCGTGTTAAATTTTAATCTCTACCTGAGAATTAAACGTTACGCGAAATGGTAATTATAATCTGAGTTTTAATTTAGCTCCAGCTAAATGGTATTTTAACTGCACCAAAATAAAAAGAAAACAAAAACGAACCTGAACTGAAATCGAAAACCAAATACGTACTAAATGTGCAAGCGGAAAATGAGTGTCGTTTCTGATTTTGTTTTTATTTATTTTTTCGCTAAAATCGGCTCTTTTCGACATTATGAATAAATTCGTTTTTTCACGCGGAAAATGCTTAATTTAAAACAAACGCTTTATCGATAGTTATTAAAGAAAATGCCGGTTCAATAAGATTTTTCAAGAAAAAAGAAAGTGAAACAATTGTTAAAATCTTCAGTTTCTTTTAACTTTCCTTCTTCAGAAGCGGAATTTTAAATACAGTACAAAAGTAAAATACAATGTACAAAGAAATAAATAAAAAGCTATTTTGCCTCTAGTAGTATTATGAATCTAGAAAAAACAATGCGATAAGCGTATGTACATGAAAAATTCTGACGAAATAACGCAAAATATTACGCAGAAACAGTGAAAAACAGGAAATATTCAATAAACTATAAAAACAGGCTACTTCATTAGAAATAAAGGAAAGAACCCGACAACGAAAAACTGATTTTAACCCAATAAAAAATGTTTAAGTATCGTTGAGAATTCCATCGGTCATATTATTCCGCGAATCTGCACACGACTGCAATGCTTTTTTTGATTTTTTCCTTTATTACTGGGTGATATTTGTAAACTATACAAGAGCCTCTCCAACCAAGTTTTAATCACATTACTCGCATATGTATTTAAACATTTTCGATTGTTTACCTTAGGATTTAAGAAAAAACCTATCGCTTCGAAATTTTAACTTAGACTTGCGAATGATTTGTTACATTGTAAACAATTAATGAAATAATTTAAAAAAAAACAAAGCATTTAAATTTTAATTTGTTTTTTTGCCCTCGCAATAAAAAACCCATTAGCTAACCAGCTTTTATCTTAAAGTGATTCTACAATATTTGACATTTGTCGTCTTCGCTATAACCGTAGTCTCTTACCTGCGTCATTTTCTCAATTTTCATTTGCATCTACACTCCATTTTGTCCTTTTCACCTCCCTTCCATGTTAAATAAAGTAAAAAATAATAATATAAATATTAAGAATACCGAGTTAAGTGTGGTATTTTTAATTTTAATATTAATCTTATATTAATTGTAATGTAGAATATTTTAAATGTTAAATAATGGATTATCTGGATTTGGGAAATTATAGATGAAATAAATATCCTTATACATATTTGTTAATGGAATGATTTTCAGTGAAATTTACCATTGCGTAATTATTGATATACTTTAAAATAAATAAGTCCTTGGTGATATCATAAACATCAACATCATTACCTTTACTTGAATCTACATTTCCGTGTAAAAAATAACATTAAAAATACTTTGATTCACGTGCACTTTTCGAGCCTTTAATTTTAAAGCTTGCGTGTTTGCCCGGTATTCTGTAGAAAATTTTTTTTTCAAACTTTTGTCTAGCTATATTAAGTGTAAAGAAAGTATAACTCTAAGGAGACTTCTATTCCTTCTGTTCCTGATATCACTTTTTTATTTGAATGTGCCATCTTCTCTGCAGAGCTATCGTCCTTCTATTCTGTTAAAACTTGATTTCCCTGCTTCCCTATCGGTGCTTTTTCCATTCTCTCATTTCTTTTTGCTTCTGTTATTCCTGCCCCCTTGAATTAGTTTGGTCTTCTGTCCTTAAACGCATAAGGACGTAAACTTATTTCTCCTCCTTTCCATTTCTTGGGCTAGTGCCCTTGCTGAGAAACTCAGTAAAACGAAAAAAAAAAAAAAAAAGAATTAAAGGTACATTTTTAATTTGAATTTTGAATTTTTTCAAGCCGTAATTAAAAAGACCAGTACTGAAAGGAGATATTATATATTAAATTACCCGGAAAAATAAAAGCTTCTATAATCCTTCAGAAGTGTAAATTTTTCAATCCATTGCAGTATACATAAACACGGTTCTAATCATTTCTAATTTTTTGATCTACATATATGTACATACTAATTACAACGTAATTCTTAGGCCGGCCCATATTAGATTTTGTAACAAAAAATGTCACAATTATATGTAACGAAAAAAGTGTCCTAATTTTATGTAATGAAAGTTAGATGTTAGGATAGGATTTTTGTGAATATGTTTTGTTTTTTGTGTCGATGCCGGTAAGAATTACGTTGTAAATTTTGATCATTTTATACAAAGTATAAAAGAGAAAGAGACAGAAATGTAAGCAAGAAGAGTCAAGGGACGCAGTCCCTTGCGAGGCCAAAATGGCCGAGTTATATATATATACACAGATTAAAATAATAAAATGTCGATTAATTTCGACGTTGATACGTTATTATCTAGACAAATGAACCTGTTCAATCTGTTCATTTGCCTACACGGATGATCGTCGCATCTAGGCGTTTTATTTTCATATTTTAATGTAAGATACATCGTGAATATTGGCACATTCCGGTAAATTTTATAAATATTATTCAACATTAATTTTACTTTATATAATAATATATAGTTGGCCCATTACGATTTTTTTCTTTTGGTGGAGGTGCGGTGTATTAAGGATTAACTGAAATCATGAATTTCCATTACGTGTATGAGACAGCGGTGATTAAACAAACAGTGACTAATTTGCTACACTGCTGCAGCGATATATTAAACCGTTTTATAATACCCTCGCATGATTTTATGACGTTTTTCCAGATGGTTTAGAACAATCCAAGATTATTGGGCGATCTAACGAATGAAATTTGCTCAAGCTACCAAAATAGTAATGAATGAAGATTTGATAAAACTTCTTCTTTTAGTTCAGTTGGAATTTACCGCAAATTTTTTTTGAACAAAAATACTTACAAGCTAATAGGGAAATACGAAAATTTATCGGCCTAAGGACCGGATTCTACAAAATTTCCATTTCCAGTTTGTGGGGCAGCAATTTTTAATGTCCTTTAGACAACTACTGCTAAATCTCATGCTTTAGAAATTTCGTTTTATAGACGGTTGAGTGGTAGCTGAATTTTACATGAACATTACACGTACAACTCAATCGTTCGGACTTCCCTAAAAGGACGCTTCCTACTGCATCATCATCATCATCTACAATCGTCATCCTAGATGGGATATCGTGATTAACATTTAGTCTGCCAACAATTTTGTGATTTTAGGCCCTTCGCTCGATCCTGTGACGTACGCATTCTGCGAATGACAATACCGTCACTTCCTGGACAACATTCGTCCACCTTTTATGTGTAGTGTTCTGTAATTCTTATAATTTTAATTTATGGTTTGCTTAGCAATGATTGTCATTTCATTTTCAATGGCACTTCCTAGAAAACGTTACATCCAATTCATGCTAAATTACCCTCAGCGTAAAAATAATGGCATAGTCACGTAGAAAGAAGGGGAGAGAGAAAGAGAAAACAAAAAAGTTGTAAGGGAATGTTTATTCAAATTTTTTCATTACGTATTCCTGTAAATGTTTTTTCTCGTTAATATTTTTTTTTACTTTTTTTTTTTTTTTATTTTATCGTTAATTTAATCTAGTATACTTTTACTTTTATGTTGAAAAGAAAAGCTCGCTGTAAAACAAAAAGAAAAAAGATGAATCAACCGTAAAAAAAATATCTATTTAAAAACAAAGAAATCAGAAGGGTCTTTTTTTCTTTTTGACAATAAACTGGAACGGATAATTTGAGTATAACCAAATGAATATTCTGTTATATTCATACTGTAGGAATACGTGTAAATCTGAAGAATAAAGAAGGAAATAAAGGAAATGAAGGAAATGGTGAGTAGCAGAACGCGTGTTATAAATCAGAGAGATAATGGGGTCATGAAGAAAATTCGAATAAAGGCACGATTCATAAATCGGGGCAATAGAAAAAATGTGGTAATGAAATAAGAATTATGGAATACTTGTCATAAATCTGCTTCCAGAAGAATGATCAAAGGGTTTTTAATCTAGTTCAAGAGGAAAAAGTTGGCGGACAGATGAAAAGAAAAACTTCATTGCGAAGGAATAATAAATGATTCGATAAGTAGGAAGTGACTTCAGATGTGCAGAAGTTTTATCTGTGACATGCACTGAGAAAAATGGCAAGTTTTCTTTTCTTTTCTTTTTTTTTTTTTTTTGATATTTCGGATAAATTTCGGGTAAATTTCGGGGCTCGTAATTTTTAAACGTGTCTAAAATTTGCGGTAAATTATAAAGATTTCGTTAGATCTTTTGATTAATGAATTACCGATATGAACTTAATAACGGAATTGTTCAAAAGCCTTGTTAACTGTATCAGGGTAAAATCGGGAAACACGATTACAAAATTCGGTAACAGCCAGCGGAAAAAAAATTGAAAAATTCGCAAAAAAGATAAATCTGAAACAGTCGGTGATTACAATGTTTCGATAATTAGAAAACTGTTTGCTCGTATATTTTTCGTTATTTCGGCTTACTTTAACAATTTAATGTATCATCGACATGCGCAAATGGTGTTCCTGATTTATATTTTTGGGTAGGTATTTGAGGCACTTCGAAAACTTGCTCAATACGTCCTTTAGTAATACCTAAATGCGAAAATACACACCTGGCTGGAGGGTTAGGGGGCTTAATCGATCCTTACATTTTTAAAGGAGGGAAATTTTTTTTGCAAAAAATGTATTTGAGGCACGATGAAATTTTAACGTATTAAAATTATATATTTGAAGAGTTAAAAAATCAAAAAGCCAATCGAAAAAATGTACTTGAGGCACGATGAAATTTATACAGGATAATATTCGTGGGTTCAGTAAAGTTTACTTTGAGATGAAATTGAAAAAAAAAATTTAAAGATGAGTTAAAAAAAAAAAGTATTAATGAATAATAAAAATATTGTGGGATCAAAAGGTTATTTAGTCGATGATGACTTGTTTTCTCTCATAGAAGAGAAAGACGTTATCCAAAATGCTGCTCTTATTTTACGGCAAACAATTTTAAACATGGAAAAAGCTCCATTACCCGAAAATTTGCACACCTCGGATTTCTTGGAGGGAGAAAGCAAAAGACCACAAATAATAAAAGATTTTTATTCGGTTGTATTGTATGGGTATCGCTACAAAAGTATAAAATCCACGGAACAAGAACGAAAATGTTTCTCATTGGCTGACGATTTAATTTTTAATGTTACACATGGAAAAATAGAAACCAGTAAACATATTGCACTTGGTATGACGTTAAAAAATATAACGAGTTCGCGAAAAGTTGTTGAGATCATAAATAGGCATGGCCATTGGTGACCATACGATTGAAGAATTAGAAACAGAGGCTACATTTTCATCAGCCAGCCGATCCATGTTGTGTCTTGAATGTTTTGTTACTGAAAATGGGTTATGTATTGGAGTAGCGTTTGACAAGTTCGATCGTTTTGTCGACAACGCCTCAGGTAAAGGCACATTACGCGACACTGTTGGTATAATTTATCAAAATATATCTCCGGTAAACAATTTAGAAGACAATGATTTTGAAGAAGTGCAAGAAGAATCAACTTTAACCTACCCATAGCGCTACTCACTCACGCTCCCGTTGAACATTCTCAATCGCCTGGCAGGTAAAATGTCCCACCGAAACGACCTGTCTTTTTGTAAATATTTATTTTTAGCCAGGAATATTATCCTGTATAAATTTCATCGTGCCTCAAGTACATTTTGTCGAATTTATAAAACATAATTTTGCAAGCACCTGACCAACACTTTTGCCCATTTGGCTTTTTGATTTTTTAACTCTTCAAATACTAAATTTTAACATGTTAAAATTTCATCGTGCCTCAAATACATTTTTTGCAAAAAAATTTTCCCTTCTTTAAAAATTTAAAGGTCGCTTAAGCCCCCTAACCATTCAACCAGGTCTGTCTTTTCGTATTTAGGTATTACTAAAGGACGTATTAAGCAAGTTTTCGAAGTGCCTCAAATACCTACCCAAAAATATTGATCAGCTCTCGGGCTATTTATATTTATTATTTTCAATTTCGTTTTCAGATATTCATGTCGCAGCGTAACATAACTTTTGAATGAATATTTCTTTTTATTAAATTTATATTAACGCTCGTTAATATTTACTTATTTATTTATTATTCAAAAAAAAGAAAAAAAAGGAAACAAAATAAAAAACGGTGTTTTCGGCTACTTATTGGGCCATATGCAGATTATGATTGATTTAATCAGATACAGGTAAATTGTAAACGTAATATTATTCAAACTTAATACACAAGAATGCTTTTTGTAGTTGCGAAATTTATAACCTAAAAAGAAAGAAGTGAAGGAAAGAAGAAGGGGAAAAAAAGAGATAACGATTGACGAATTTCATCGTTAAAAAATTGTACAAAACTGGTTTTTACATACATTTTTGATAAGAAGACTATTCGAACCGATATTAAAATTATAATCGCCCATTTTCTGTGTATTGATATGAATTTTAGTATAAACAAATTTTCCGATAAGAAAAGTATAAAAATTCGCAAAATATATATTTTGTTAAATACGAAATTTTCGATGGGAAAAATATAAAAATTCGCAAAATACATATTTTGTTAAATATGAAACTTTTCGATGAGAAAAATATAAAAATTCGCAAAATATATATTTTGTGAATTATTTAATTTTCCGATAATAAAAATATAGAGGTCCGCAAAATATATATTTCGTGAATTATTAAGTTTTCCGATAAGAAAAATATAAAGATCCATAAAATATATAATCTGTAGATTATTAAATTTTCCGATAAGAAAAATATAAAAATCCGCAAAATATATGAATATTTTGTGAATTATTCAATTTTCTGATAAGAAAAATATAAAAATCCGCAAAATATATGAATATTTTGTGAATTATTCAATTTTCCGATAAGAAAAATATAAAAATCCGCAAAATATATGAATATTTTGTGAATTATTCAATTTTCTGATATGAAAAATATAAAAATTCTGTATTTCGTTTCAGTTACTCCGTGAAAATTACAAATAACTAGTCGAAATACTATAAACAAGGTTATTTAATTTAAAATAGAAAATCGGAATCTGAAACTGTTTACCCGCTTATTATTGAATTTATATTAAGAGTGTCGAGGGATTTTTTTTTTTTTTTATCAACCTTTTTCCTTGTACAATTAATACAAACTTAAGCGTTTCTCACATATAAAGCTGACCCGCGTCACTCTACATATAGTAGCTCATTCATAATTGGGTACAACAGGTAACAGCTTTGTTTTGAATTCCAGCTTCCTCTTCGGCGATTTCTACTAGCTCAATTCTCGAATAACTCGCGCACTTGTACTTATCAATTCTTTATATATCTGATGGACTCACTTTTTAAATTTCCTTTACCGTCTGTTAATTAATTAATCACGACCGCTGCAGATATCTTACTTGAAAATTCATGAAGGACAAATTCGTAATACTTTCCGAATCGGTCCGCTACATTTTTGAGATCAGTATTAACCTGTTTTATGTATAGTCTGCTTTTATCGAGCGCTGCCACTATTTCACGAGTAAAATTTATCATTCCAAACAACGATACGAATAATTTTTTTTATTTTTCATTAGCATCGAGAAAAGAAACAAAAAGAAAAGAAAAGAAGCGAATATACCTTTTAATCAAACACTTTAAAACGATGGGGTTGTTGAATTTTTTAAGATGTTCACTACCTCTAAAAGAAAAAAAACTTACCCAAGACGATACTCAAACTCTGATGACGACTAATTTTTGCTAATTTTTCGTACACGTCGTTTAACAATATCTCTTTCTTCTTTTGTTTTTTCCGGCTCTGTTGTGAGATTACTATTCCAGAAAATTACGAAACATGCCGGATGATCTGGCCGATGAACGAACAAAAGAATATTACCTTTTTTTCACGAGAAATGCGCAGGTGTGTTAAATTTTATTATCACGGATCAGCCGCGCGTGCGTCTTTAACCGAACTACGCGGAACATTGTTTCAACCGTATACGAAATAATGATAGTAGAAATTACGCAAATAAAAAATTTTCATGAACGTCATTCTTCTAGAAATAAACTGACGATTAAAAAAAAGCACCGAAAACATCGATTAATATTTATAAATAGATGCGCGCGTATATTTAAATACGGAAAAAATACGAAAGGAAAAGAAATAAACAGAACAAAAAAAATGGAAAAATTCAAAGAGAATCAACACTGCACATATCGGACGAGTCAAAACGAATTTTCCAAAGCAACTGGCCCGATTCAGGTTGGCCAGGCCGGGCTAAGGGTTTTTCGACAACAGCCGCTACAGAAGTCTTCCGAGTCGGTTGGCTTGTTTGCTCGTCCAACTTGTTCATTCGTTTCGTAAACACTTCTATACTGGCGCCATCTGTGGAACTTCCGCACAATAGCCTAACAGTCTCGTTTAATAAACGGCATTTTGATATTTTAATTTTTACCGCCGATAAATTTGCACCTACAAATATTCCGCGTTACTCCTTCGCATTTCTCTATTCGCACTGTTACCTGCGAAAAATAATTCCTGCGCGAAATGTGCCATTATGCAATCAATACGCCGTTTAAAGAGAACGCGTTTTCAACTAATCACCAACTACTCCGCCCGATGATGATGTCTGATTGACCTCCGCCTCTCAATAAAGTTCTAAAACCGAACAATTATTTACGACCTTACAACACGATATCGGTTAACTCGAACTATAAAGTCTGCACCTTACTAACCAGCCTTTTGCGAAGAAGAAGTTTGAAGGTGCAAAAAGAAATACAAATAAAAAACAGGGACAATTATAATATCTTCGCGGTCAAGTCATTCCGAAGCGATGGCATAAACTATGGCAGTCGGTAGTTCAAAAAAAAAATTTTAAAAAAGAAACGTAATTAATGTTTCAGTGACAGTACATATGGTTTGAAAATAATCAATCTTATTTTTTTTTTGTTATTTGTAAATTTTCCAATTTGCCTCTTAGTTTATTGGTAACTTTCAAAAATATCGTAATTGAAATAGATTTTAGGATTTTAGGTGACGTTCAATTATAAAACTGTGAAAATATTCTCAATCAAGTCGGTTATCGAGTTAGGGAATTAATTAATATACATTACCCCAATACTGAATATAGGTAAAATGAGACCCCCTAGATTGACGCTTCATCTATTAAAAATGTTCTTTTATGTTGTTTTTTTTTTGGGGGGGGGGGTGTCATCAACTATGGATATTAACCAGCCTAAGAGGAATTTATTCGTGATTTACAGAATCAGAATATCAGGTGGTCCTACTTGAACGAAACACCACTGACTAATCTAATGCTACGGTAGCTGGTTATGCATTAAAGTCCTTCGGTGCCTGTTGTATGATATTCTTTTTCCTTTTCTTTATAGTGCCATACTCAGCTTCTGAGCTTCGGCGACTACCTATTCGTACATTTCAACTGTACAGATATAGGTAGTGTACTAGGCAATTGTTATATGCAACGCAGCTGTACACACGCAAGACTACATTCGGAACTGATAGCAGCCGCTTGTTATCGCGCTACAAATGCAGTCCCGTGTGGGTCTGCTGTGTACTGATCTAGCACGCATATGATGTTGTATGTGGTGGTTTGCCATTGCTTTCCACGTGACCATTAGCGATTCTTTTATTTATTTATTTATTTCTTGTAATAAGTTCGTCGTTGCTCGGGATCGAACCCGTGATCTCCATAACGGAAGTCAAGCGCTGTAGTAACTAGGCTATCGCGACGACTTTATTAATCGAAGTACAAACAACTTCCGGTAAAGACTCTAGTTAAAATTTCTCCGGTAAACGTTTACCCGTCAATGCAAATGGAAACGCCCAACTTCGATAAGCCGAAGTCGCGCGATATAACAACAAAATAATTTTCAATCGAATCGAATAGCATCGGCGAGAAAGTAATGGAAAGATCGAAGATGTACTTTGTAATATCGAATTTCAGATTCTAAAAGGGGGCAAGCCTTCTTGACCACCAATCTGTTTTCTTCTAAAATTCTTTTAGAAAAATCGTTTTCAACTGACTACGTCATTCTGCCCCGTCCTTTATGGAATTAGCAATTGTGCAACGTAGAATTCAACCTTTATTACCTTATATAAGGTAACGAAACATAATCATGGGACAAAAAAAATGTACTAGACCTCAGCATAAAAATATCATAGTCATTAATATACACATATATTATATATATATATATATATATATATATTAGCGATTATTTAGCGATAAAGGGAAAAAATGCAATGTTTTCTCTTTTTAGCAGAACTATTGCTTTAACATTACTAATGGTAAGCTGGAAAAATGGACACCTTCTTCAGGTGAGGTGTTACGTTAAAAAAAGACAGTTATAACCCGTCTACGAAATAAAAATATTCTGCTGGCGAACAATCGCATCAAGGTGAGTAAAGGCCAGTCGTCTTGACTTCGCCTCGTCATTGGCTCACGTTGTCGGCAACACGAAAGCTAGGTTGCGCTCCTGCTTACGTGATTCTCAACTGCTTTACTACCTATCCTCTAATTCTCCTCCGAATTAGAAGATAACTTATACTCGAAACTTCGAGTGAGCTAGATGATGATGATGACGAAATGGAACGCGTGACTTACTCATTTGTTGTCCAAATTCTTTCCATCCTTGACCGTCTTCATTGCTACATGGAACGCTTAAAGATTGACCGTCTTTGTATGTGTTCAAAAACAACTTTTATGCAACTTTCCGACCAAATACATCAAACCGCACTCAAGCTTTCACGGATTCCTATCAATATATGCTGGACAATTGACGTTTCTCCCCACGAATAATTCCAATTCTTATCTCTTTTCGACTTGTCCTATTTTTTCACTTTATCATCTCTATACCAAACTTACAACTACTCAGAACTGTTGTGTTCTCTTAAGCTACTCTCTCTCCCTTCTAACATTAAATCTCTTCCACTTACTCATTACGAATTTAACCAGACTTTATCCTTACTATTTCCAGCTCATAGTACAATTTTTACGGACGGCTCAAAATCCATTTCAGGTGTCAAAGCCGCTTTTATTCTTCCTAATCTCAACTCCAAAAAAAAAAAAAAAAAAAAAAAAAAAAAAAAAAGTTTTCAATGATTCCAAGGTATTAAGTCTTTTCCGAAACGGATTAATCCTTTTCATTTTACTTAATTTCATCTGATTTCCAACCAAGCCGTGAAGCCACAGCTATTCGTAAATCAACTAATAATAAAAAAAAAAAAAACACGCGATTTTAACAGCTTTTCTATGCAAGCATGTCTTCGCATTATAACCTTACGTATAAAAATTTTACTTTTATTTTTCAGCATACAGAAAAGAGAAATTTTTAGAAAACAGCCGTACAAAATATTAAACACAGAAAATTTAATTGGTTATTTTTGTACTCAACATTTCAAAACTATCGGATATCAAACCGTCCCCGTATTAGTTAATTTTTTTCCTAACGCCGTGCTATATTTTATATTTCAGCTTTAAGGGGAGGTTCTCATCTGGAGGCCCCAAAACGACGTAATTTTCTCGAATTTTTTTCTAATAGAGGGAAATAAATTAGACACTCAAACTTCTTGTCACTTGCTTAGTGTGTTATAAACTACAAAAAAAATAATGTTTTATTAAAAAATATTGCGACGATAATTTTTGACATGCCTTGTAACGTGACCGTCTCAAAAAAAGGTACCTTACTGTTGGCCACTCTAGCACCTGCAAAAATGATCAAAAATCAATAATCGAAATTTTTTTATAAACTATATGAGTGTAGTTGGAGCCCCTACTAGAATCATCCATGAAAGTCAAAATTTACCAAAATGGCGGACGTTTGAATTTTTACATATAGTTTTTCACGATTTTTTGCTCTTTAAAGTACTGTAAAAAAAAAAAAAATATGCATATATCATCTTGATTGTAGTAGGGGCTCCAACGACTTAAATCTATTTTAAAATGAAAAAAGAAAAAAGGCGATCCGTCAAGTAGTTTTTGAGAAATCTTGGCCAACAGTTTGAAAAACACGATTTTTCAGGAAACACGATTAAAGATTTTATCAACGATTTTTCTGTGTTAACATAAAAAAATATATATCTTGTGGCTAATCGGCGATTCTAAGGCTATACATCAGTCCTTCCTCAAGTTCATAATGCTCCTGAAGGGTCCGTTGGTCGGCTTTTTTCGAAAATGCAGCTGCCCTTGCTCCCTCCAACAAACTGCTCTCAGCCGCAGTAACGCGTTTCGTATTAACTAAGTGGGCAAATTATTGGCTTCGAGCCTAACTGTAATTCCTAAGATGTCCATAATTTTTAACAGTGCTGTATATCCTTCATTAAATAAACTAGTGGCGATGTAAGCGGCAATTTCTACAGTCTTTGCACCGTAGTGAAGTTGTTTCGGAGCGAGCTTCCAGACGCAAGAGTTCACTGACTTGTTCGAGTATTGTGTGTTTCCTCCAGTGCAACGCTCCATCAAATCATCCAATAACAAAGACTCAAATATAGGCTTGATTGCATTTTGAACGTTGTCTGCAAGAGGTGGTTTGCGCTCAAATAACTTAAGAGTACCGTTGGCTTCTGCTATGCGCTATTTACACCAGCTATCCTTTCTAGCCGGACAATATTGGTGGTGCGGATTTCTATCGGTTGAGATATTATGGTAAAAGACAGCCCCCGCGGCATCCTTTATTGCCCCTGCCGAATCTGAATTTCGTCGAATCGCCAATCGATAATATGTTGTTAAGTTACAAATTACTTTATCAGTCAATTTACCTGTACCTTTACCTCCGAGATTCTTTGTTTTCTTTTTTAGAGCCCTGAGACGAGTTCCCAATCGTTTCTGGACATGGCCCACGCGTTCCTTTTTTTCTTACTATGGGGTCTTCGTAAGGATTTATATCTAATATGACCTTAAACGTTTTCGTATCGCTATCGCCAATGTATGAGTCATACTTTATACCGAGTAATTCTTGAGAACGAGATACCTGTGATTGTGTCCACTTCTATTTTTCCGGAACTACCATGATGGTTTGCCGTGCATGTCTCTTCATGACTTTCTTTCCATAAACTAAATCTGACGGTTCCTTCTTTGCTTTTTTTATTGGCACTAGCTTGACAGAAAGAAGATTTCACGCAAACATTAAGAACCTTACTGGTATTTTTTCCGATAATCGTGGCAAAACCAAGAGTCGTACCTTCAAATTTTTTCGGAGTCATAGCATACATGCGACAACTGGTGGTACTTTTGGTAACTCTACTTACCATAGTATGGATATATGCACGTGTTATTCAAAAATATTGATGTAAAATACACTCCGCTTGAACTACCGCTCGATTTAAATTTTTGACTAAAAAGGTGGGTCTCGTTTTTATTCCATAAATTAAAAAAAAAACAACATATATTCGAGCAAACGGTTTTGGGAATATATTCTACATATAATTTACTACAAAAAGATGAAAAAAAAAAAAAATCGATTTTTTGGTAGGTCCTGATTCTCCCTCCCCTTAACGATTGATAATCGTAATCATAAATTTCATACATTAAACCGATAGCGTTATTGTATTATATTAATGCTAGGTAAAAATATTTTCTTCTTGTTTTTTAACGATAGACAACCTATAAAATCGATTGCGAATAATGAAACATGAATGAGCATTATCGATAAAGCTCGTTGGTTTACGAGATGATAAACTTCTTTAGAAAATCGGACGACTTGTGTTCTTAATGTGAACTTTTTATCTAGTGGCTTAATCGAAAATAGGAATATGCTATTTCCAAACCAAGTATTACTTACTTTTATGCAATGATTTAAAAGTTATCAATTTTGGTAGAGATAATCGCTTCTGCTATTTTTTTTTCCTGTTTAATGTTTCTCAATATATACTAAACTACAGAGTGAAGGGTAAAAGTAAGTAATAGAATTCTCGAAGCACACATGTTTTAGGCAAACACGTAGGAAGAAGAAAATGATTAAAGTTTGTCGAATAAGGAATGTAACTAAAAGTCCGATTTCGAATGTTCCATTACATTCGATAATGTTTCAGCATTGCAAAAAAAGACCGAGAAAAAACTATTGATGAACTTAAGGAATGCGCTAACTAGTTAAGACAAAATAATGAACCGAACACGAATAACAAACATCCTTTTTTATTTATTTTTTATCCTATGACCAAGCTTCCGCCTTTTGGACATTTTTACACTATTTCATTTTTTATTATATGTTTATTTTAACCGTTTTAATAAATCTGATTAACTTTTTTCGTTCGGTACATACCGGCTAATAAATATTTGTGTCACTGATAACGGTATATAGAACGCGGACAGGATTTACGAAATGCTGCCATATGCTGCACACTTACCACATACATTGTGTCATTAATAATTTTCAACCTGTTTGTCCGATGATGACCCATCTCGATAAAACTGATCATCACCATACATTCCCTCTCTGCGAAGTTTTCATAATACTACGGTTTTCTTTTTCTATACACTCTCTAAACAGATAGTATGGTTTTCCTTTCTGGTGGCTGATTTATTCGTGAATTATTTCCCATTTATTATATATCTAGTTTTTTTCCCCCATGTCTACTACATATTCCTCCCAATTTACTTAATTCATTGCCTACCACCCCCTCCTAACACTGTTAGTTTGTCTGTTACTTCATTCTGGTATATGCTTATATGACTCGAGATCCTCTTAAACTATAACATCCTGTAATTGTAACCTGCCTACAAATCTCATAACCATGCACTCTGCATTACATATCCATTTCCGATTCGTTTTACACTCAGCTCGATCAGCACTCTTAGTGAACTTTTCTGTTTTTTCCCGTTTAAAATGCTCTAGTGTCACGACAATCGTACATAACTTCACCATGTATGTAAGAGGATCCAATATATATATATATATATATGAAAGTTGGCATATTCTCGACACTTTTTTACTCTCATGGTAGAAAACTGATCGATAATTGATCTGTATAAGGAGCCCCATCAATGATTTCATAATCTCTACAATTTTTCTATATTATCTGCTTAAATTATGCTCTATCAATTATACTTTTCACTAGCTGGCCGAAGTTTTTTTCATTTCGAAATTTAGCGATGGCCTTATTTCATTCCAGTTCATTATAAATATTTGTTCTTTTACATTTAACCGTTATGATTCTGACAACTAAGAACAGTAGGGATCACATTTCTATTATTCCAATACCCGATTATTTGTAATGTTGCAAACACGTTCTGTATCTTTTCGTTAATTTGGTGATACGGATGACATTTCTGTTCTTTACTTTGTATAAAAATTCATCCGAAATATAGTTTACTCACAATTCTAACAGCACCCTACCATTTTCGCTAATACACAATATGCATCCGCCTGGACGTCATTACTCCGATATAGCAAACCAATTATGACGAAGTAGTGAAATGGAAAACGATTAGGACAACGGTACAATGTAGATGGAAAAAGTTTAATTTGGAAACGGCGAATAGTCTTCAAAAATGTAATGGATATTAAACATTTCTAGCATATTTGATTTAATATTCGTCCTTAAGGTGTTCGTTATTTGTGTTTAAAATTATCAATTATTTCATCTTATAAATTAGAACTCCAAACCAGAGAAGATGAAGGAAAGGAGAGGATAAAGGAGGCGTTATAGAGAGTAGGGAGACCTAATGACAAGAGCTGACCGTATAAAAGGGAGCGTTCATTACAAAGAGCAGGACACTCGAAGAATATGTGATCAGCATCACATATACGCTCGGTTCTGGTCTTGTATAAAAAATTATAATTAAATTTACCGGCTAGGGATTTTGAAGGATGTAGTGCGTAGGGCATTGGTCGGTACAGTTAGTCTGCGGTTATTCCATCTTATACGCACTTTTAAATTTATGAAATAAATCTTTTGCATGGTTATCTTCTGTGTGATGCGAACATTTTGAATAAATATATAATTCTCAGAAAGGACTAGAAGAATTAATACAAAGATTGCATAGAGACGCTGACGTGATGGGGATTAAATTTAACTTTGGAAAAACAAAATATATGAAAGTAGCTAGAAGAGAAGACAGCAATACGGATAACATAACAATAGACGGAAAACACATAGAGAAAGTCACTGCCTTCAAATATCTAGGAAGTTGGCTAACAGAAAAAGGGAACTCAGACAAAGAGATTAGGTGTAGGATAGAAATAGCGCGTAGAACGTTCCAACAATTCAAGAATATTCTATGTGGTAACGATATCGGTATGAAATTAAAACTACGACTAGTTAGATGTTATATCTGGGCAACACTGCTATATGGAGTGGAAACATGGATCCTCACAACAGCCGCATCAAAGAAAATTGAAGCGTTCGAAATGTGGGTTTATAGACGATTGTTGAAGGCCAGTTGGACGAACAAAATAAGCAACAGGAAGATACTACACCGCTGACAGAAAGAATGCAAACTATTAACAACTATAAAAAAACGCAAAATAATGTACCTACGACATAATATCATGAGAGGAAATAAATACGAAATACTCCAGCTGGTACTTCAAGGAAAAATAGAAGGCAAACGGAAACGTGGCAGACCAAGGAAATCGTGGATACAGAATATAGAATGCTGGACAAAAATTAATGAAGTGAGAAAACTAACGGATATGGCTAGAAATCGAGAAATATTTAACCGTTTGGTCGCCGACGTCTGTTAAACAGACATGGTAAAGGAAGAAGAAGATATAATATAATATGAAATATTGAGCTATTAACTGTAACAAACTCGAACCGGAATTTGTATTAAATGTTGTCTTAGAACAGGAGGAATTAATCTTCGAGAAGAACAATTTGTATTATAACGAATAGGTATTAAGTGGCACTCGTAAAAGAAGGGACTCGAGAATATTCGTATTAAATGGCGCCCCTGAACAGGGAATGTAATAAATTCATATATGTATATGTACATATTTTTTTCAAACGGAATTAATTGTGAGAATGAAAACAAAAAAAAAAAAAAAAATCTGAGTCGTTAACGGAATTAAGAAATATTTTTCGAATTCCTGTTTGTATATTTTAGATGTTTAGGTTTTAAATATTATTTTCTTTAGCTACATTCCTATTAATCTAGTTCTACTTTTTTATAAAATAAATCGCGGATTTTTCGTCCATTTATGTTTTGGTTTATATTGGAGCGGTCGCCGACTGAAATTCGAAGGAACTGAGCCGGGCCAATGAAAATTGTTAGCCGCAAAACGATGGAGCGCGGTTTTTGATGCATAATTTTCAAGATTGTTTTAACAGGATTGTTGGGCTGCAAAATGGAATTAGTGTAAATCAATTTGAACGACTCAACGCACTCAGTTTTACTTGCGACATGAAAAGTCACTCAACCGTGTGAACTCGCTCGTCCCGAAACCGATCCGATCGTATTTCCACGCTACGCTCGAGATTCGCACGAACGGATTGCTCTGCTGGTACGGTCTTTTTGCTCATTTTCTCTCAGTACAATAATCCATGAACGGGGAGAAGACGAAAAAAAAACGAAAAAATCATTTCAAAAAAATCCTATGTACTTTCAATGTTTGGTACAAATTTCCGTTTAAATAAAACAGTGTGTAGAACAGTCTCGCACAATCGGAAATAGCGCAAATGAAATTTTCGACACCCAATGATCGTACCGGAATATTTTCCGACGATGGATAAATGTCGAAATAACGATTTCTCAAAAATGTACATCGTAAAATTTTCGCTGCTGAAAAAATTATAAATTTTTAATGATCGAAATACCGTTATTTCTCTTACTAAATTTAGTCTTTAATGTCCGAAGATAGCGGGGGGGGGGGGGGAATATTGTGTGCCAGTCGAGAACTAACGGCGTTGGAAGTGAAACTTTTTACGGAACGCGATAAATTTCAAACGAGGAAACAAAAAAAGAAAATACATCGAAGTAAAGAAAAATTAACTTAAAACTATGCAATGATTTACGTACTATTAATATGTGCAGATAATCTCGAACTAAACATTATACAGAAGTCATATACTAACCATATACTCGTATATGTTAGAGAGCACATGAAACAATAAGTACAATGCAAGACTTCTGTATAGTGTTTAATTCGAGATTATCTGCACATATTTATAGTACGCAAATCATTGCATAGTTTTAAGTTAATTTTTCTTTACTTCGATGTATTTTCTTTTTTTGTTTCCTCGTTTGAAATTTATCGCGTTCCGTAAAAAGTTTCACTTCCAACGCCGTTAGTTCTCGACTGGCGCACAATATTTTTTTACGGCGGCCTCATTGACAATAATTGAAGAGAATGAATACTACAGATTTCATCATCTTCATCTTCACCGTAACTTTTATTTGAAAATTTATGATGACTGTAATAAGATACAAAAATACTGCATCAGATCTTAATGAATTTAAGTATCTTGGAAAAACAGCATCCAAGCAAGCTATATATCGCGTTGTTTTTATCATGGTAAACGTTTTATTCAAATTTTCTTATGACCCTCTCGCTCTACGTTCCAGCGAACGAGCATTAGGAAAGGACACAAGTATAGTTTAAGCAGATTTCGTTAGCTCGACGGGTTTACATCAAACTCGTAATGTTCCATAAAAAGTTTCACTTCAAAAATACATTCTTGACGGAATCAGAGAACAAGTTGTATGAGGAAGCAACAGGATACTTGTGAATGGGGGGCAGTTATACTTTTTAGCGTGTACGAAAATCACTCATCTGCGACCGAGAATTCAATATGCTTATTTCGTTAAATTTGTGAAACGCGACATTGATCAAATAAAAAAAAAAAAGATCACGAAACGATGCTTCATCAATACTAACGTATTAAATTAATAAAATTAATGATATTAACACCTATTTACTTGAAAAAAGTGATACGTAACGAAAGATTCGGCGTTACAGGTGCGCGAAACTTTTTAAAAGGGTCCAGCCGGTTAAGGGGGGGGGGGGTAAAGTGCCTTTGAACCAAACTTTATGAAAAAAATTATATACATCTAGGGCATGAAAAAAGTAGTCGATGCTGAAAGTTTCAGACCCCTAGTCCTGCTGCTGTAGTCACCATTTTGTGATTTTCGATTATTTTACGATATCTCAGTTATTTTTCGATCGATTTTAAAAATTCTTGTTGGAGGTTAAATATAATGGCAAGTTCTATAACGGTGATTTTTTTTTTTAAATTTGTAGCAAATTCAAATATTAAGAAACGTTTAAAATTTTTAAAATGTCGTAATAGATTTTTTAAAAATTCAGTAACGACGAAAAAAATATATAACATGTATCGTAGTGTAAACTATCTAGTGAAATTTTTTCAGATTTTTAAAAATGGTGCAAGAGGTTCAAAAAAAAAAGTAAAAGCATGCATTTTTGGCTGAAAAACCTTTTGAAATTCAACTAGTAACAACGAAATAGAGATGATATATGTATGTTACGTATTTGAAGATAAAAAATTTTCCGGAATTTTTTCAGATTTTTAGAACGGAGGTGGAATAAATGGAACAAGTCAAAAAATAAATAAAACATGCGATTTTGGCTGAAAAACCAAATGAAATTCAACTGATAATAAAGAAATTACGTAAGATAACAAGTTTTCCTGAACTTTTTCAGATTTTTGAGACGGGAGGAACGAGCGGAGTATGTCAAAAATTAAATAAAACTATACGTTTTTGATTGAAAACCTCTTGGAATTCAACTAAATGAAATAAATACATGTTACATATACTAATTATAATAAAATATTTTTCTGAATTTTTTCGGATTTTTAGAACAGATGAAACAAGTCCAAAAAAAATGAAAACATGCATCTTTGACTGAAAAACCTCTGAAAGTTGAAAAAAATTAGTGATCGTTGCGGGAAATATTATTACAAGTGTTTATAGTATGGCTATTGATAATACTTGGTTTACAAAATGGCACGGGATTATATTTGTGTTTTTTTATTTCTTCTAACGCGAGAAATATTGAGAAGATTTAATACGATGCAATTAGATGCTAGTGGAGACCCGGACTACGTTGAGCACTTGAAAGCCATGCAATCATAGTCATATTATGCAAAAAGTGAACTGCGCGGAATATGTACCAACGCTACCCGTGCGAATATTGCACAGATCGTGCTGGATTCAGCAGGCGACAATGCAGCAGCCATTTACAACTATGTATAAAAATAAGTGGAGCGACGATGAGATAATTCCCGATCTCGGCAAGATGAATTAGTCATTATTTATCACATACTAAAGTATCTCTACTGATTAATAAAATACCTACAGATATGGGAAATTAACTCTTCCGGTGAAAAAAGCCTAACAGAGAAAAAACCCAGCTGGTAACCTCCTTTTTATACGTTTATAATAGTACATACATTTGCAAAATTCTTTTTTTCGCAATTTTTTACAACATTATTCCTTTCGGCAGGTACACTTAATCGATAGTTCGCTTGCTTTTGTATTGTTCGCATTTATTACGGATCATATGTTCATTCTGGTTCGGCGTAGGAAAACATTAAAATTATTTCACGTACATTCGAGGTAGATTACTTCACGCTACCTGTATACTCGTTAGTTTTTATAGGTTTTTCGATAATGTGACGAAAAAAGTATAAAAACTGCTGCACCAGTCTATTTTCTTACACCTCAAAAAAATGCGATATCACCCATTAGCCGACCGAGATCTTCCGCTACATTTCGTCGATTCAATTGTAACCGGTTGTTAATGAATAATGACTCGACAAATTAGATATTGGTCGCTGAAAAGTTTATTTTTCGGTGAAAATTAAAATTTTTTAACACCGCCTTGTCGTCAACAATTTTTTACCAGATTCGCGAGTTCTGCCCGTTATCGTTGCAGTTACGTTCGAAATGAGACCGGAAAAGTCATAGAACGCGCTGGCTGGTCGACCGTATCGATGATTCTTTGCCATTATGCATGCGCCGTGTTTTAAATAAATAAAAAATCAGTTTTCGATAAATAATAGGAAAAAAGATGGGGAGAATTTATTTTTGAAAAGTTATCTTTTTCGGCGGCTTTTTCAACATTCGGAATATAAATTAGGTCGCAACAAGATGAAAAGGTGGAAAACTGAGATATAGACGGTTCTGCTTCGAATATCAATGCGCTTTCGGATTATGGCTTTTCAATTTTTTCTCCAGGTTACATTTCGATCCTCCCCCCAACCGTCCAACATGCACAAACACACACACACACAAACACACAAAAAAAGCTAGCGAAAAAAAGAAAGAGGACTAAAAAAGAAATCCAATTTACTATTCAAATAATTTAGCTTCCCGCAAAGGTCTCTCTACACGGTCTGTAAAGGAGCATACATTAATTTCTCATCATTCGGACCGCAACGAATTCCCATAATTATTGGGGGAAAAAAACATCGTTCTTTGTCAGATTCCTTTTTAGCTCAGGAGTCCGGAATGTTAATACACATCGTCGAGTCTAAAAGCTTTATATCTATTTTCACTATGCGTAATTTTTACGACTGACCTTGTACATATTACAACACGATTCTCGCCGGAAGCAGTTAAATGCGACTGTTGTTCCATTACTTTTTTCCGCTGGAAAAGTCACGTCAAAATTATATTACGATCGATTAACGTTGTCCAATTCCGTAAGACAAAAAGAAATTGAAAATGAACAAAAGACATTCCGCGATTATTATTACGTAGGCACCCCTGCTCGCTTCCGATTGGTTATTGGAGAGGCAAAATGGTGTCAACCAATCGCAGGCGAACTCTGAGAATGCCGTCTGCTGTTCATAACCGTTTCCGATCTCCCTTTATCTTAGCTGTCCTTGCGGGCAGCGCTAATCTGTGTTTAAAGTAATAATTCCGACGTAGTTTTTATCGCAAAGATGACACGGTTATGAAGCACGAAAATTTGAAGTTCAATTTAATTAAATACGAGTTAAAAAGCCTTATCTAAATCGTTTTCGTTTTTATCCTCTCCAGTTCGCGTTAATCGTGCCCTCGTTCATTTGTCCTCCGATTTTCTGCTATTCCCTCTCCACATTGCGACCCCTTTGATCGTTTCGAGTGCGGTAATTTTTCTTCGAATGTCTCTTCGTTTGTAGAAACGTTTTGTTTTTCTCACTTTCGATTCTTCGTATCTTCCTCTCTGTTATGCACATCTTACATACTTTCGCTTCCTCTCTTAGATGCTGTTCATACGTTAAAATTGAATCTCCTTCCTTTATCTCTTTACCCAATATGTTCTTTAATTTTTTACACGCAGGTCGGTGTCGTTGGCTGTTCCGCTCCGGAATAAATAGAAAAATAGGCGAAACTACCTCTACGATACAGTACAGTGAAATACCTGTAATGGCAATGCATACTAACTTGAAATTTGTTTCCTAGGTCTCCGAACTGTAGTGCTTTCGTTACACAAAAGTACAACGGTGAAAATTTCAAAAAAACCAAAAGTGCAAAATTATCCGATTTAGTATAATTTCTACGTGTACTTTAATTCCTGCTTAACAAAAATGCATTCTGAGAGTAGTAATAATATACCGAGAAGACGTAAAGGTAGATTTTTTTAATTGCACTACATTTCCTTTTAATTACCGTCGAATGAAGTGAAATTACAATTAAGACAGTGTCGGAAATTATTCTGATCGGCGAAATAGAAGTGTTCCATCAAGTACTTAATACATGCGCTAATGTTCGCCTTATCTGATGCACAGTGACGTCTCGATAGCGACTCAGATTTTAACTGATATAACGTTTTTCTTCTTAGTGAATATCTGGAAAATTTTTAAACTATTTATTCAGGCATAAGTTGCACCACTAAGTACAGCGACACTTTAGCGATATCACATAAGGAATGGGTTTTCGAAAGTTCTCTCGGATGTGTATATTGTGAATATTGAGTATATCCGAGAAATCCGGGAAAGTAGAAGCGAATCGCAAGTATAAAGGAACTGGCCGCGATATCCTCTTCAGACCCATTAGGCTAAAAGCCTTCACGCGATACCACCTTATATCAAATGCGACGTACCCGACTTACTTAATAAAAAGGGGTTGGTCGTCGGCATTCAACAAGAAATAATAGCGATAGTGCAACATTTTAGATACTTGCCCGGAAGAGCTGTGATAGTAGAGAACAGGTATACGGTGTCGAAAATTATTCGTAACATTTTGCCGTCGAGTTATAAGTCCGTTTGATGGCAGTTGCGTAACCGCTATGTAATGGGTCTCGCCGTAAACGCACGGCCTTACGCTGTTGAATGAATACGTCCTCTTCACAGACGTGCAAACAAATAACTCTTTCAACGAGGTCGTACAGCACAGTAACCGATGACTTGTGATCGAGTCGGACTGCTAAAAGGCAAATAGTGGTAGCCGAGCGTCCGCTGTTGTCGGGAAAGATTAGGGTAAAAAAAAAAAAAAAATTTCAAACGTGCAGCGCGGAAGCGATAAGGAACGTTTTTGCCGCGTGCGATGTAACGAAGTAGGTGCCGCCGGTAGAGAGATAGCATGCGGATCGCAGTTGAACATGCCGGCTTAAGTAGTAAAAATCAGTTGGGCTAAAAAAGGCATCGTCGCTGTGGAAAAGATGGGAATTGTCGTTTTTTGCCTTTGCAGCTAACAATGGCAAGCAGCGGGCCCGCTTCACCGGATGTAGTGGGCGGATTGGACTGGGATGTGTGTGCTGCTCGTTTACGGAACAGCGACTAGCGGGCATTGTTCATTTTAAAGCTGTTTAAGCGGCTAACGGCTACGTCGAATCGATTGCCAAATGATTAATGAATGCGTTCGGCAGAACGACACGTCGTCGGCTACACGCCGCTCTATAGGAAATGCTCAACAAATCGCCGATATCGCAAATGTAAATGAAAAACTTTTCGCCTTTAGGAAATTTTTCATTTCCCGCGAAAAATAACAGATACATAAATAAATAGCCGGAGCGATGAGGCAGAATTTTCCGGGCAGAAATGTAAATTTAAAACACCTATTGTGCCGGGAAAATATTTCTTTTTTCCGATGCAGCCCTCTCCAACGCTCTTCTATATGACACCAAGGCTTTTCCTCTGGTGGCTGAAATTTTTTAAAAATTTTCAGACCCGTTATCCGGAACGTTCTTAATTTCGCCCAGGTGAATTTTCTTACAACATTAAAAAATTTCCCCAAGCACCATTTTTAATCCGGGCTAAACTAATAAGAAGGTTAAACGAATTTTTCTTTCCTTTCTGTCTTTTTACTTTGTCGATGTTATAGGAAGTTTTTCTATTTCTCCGTTTTTCTCGATTTTATCGGTTCGTTAAAAATATAATCAACATCACATGGAGTATATGTGGAAGAGGGTGGGGAAAAGACAAAATAGAGTAGATGCGAATGAAAACTGAGAAAATGATGCAGTAAAGAAATTATGATTAAAACCGAGGCGACTAATGATCGTGGAGTGTTTAAAAGAGGAAAAATCGAGGAACCATGGGTACATTGATGGTTGAATAGAGAGATAAAAAGAACCGGAACTGAGAATAGAAATCGGCCCATAGTTTGGAATCAGCAACTGACGAAAGAAGAAGTTTTAGTGACGTTAGAGAAAAGTTCAAAAACCTTTGTTAAAATACTTTTTTTTTTTTTTTCTCACGGAAAACTGCGTCATATTTATATCCATTGGAAAATAGAGGAGATAAATCTAATAAAAGAATTACCGAAAAAGATTGAAAAATTCGAAGCGTTTTTAGGCAGACCCGGAGAGCTGATGAAGGAGATAACGTTCAGCCGAATGAGTCGAGCATTCCAAGGGTACTCTCATCGATAAAGAAATATTATGTAAATCATCATCATCATCTGTGTGTCAGCCCTGCGGCTGGTTCGCACCATGCACCAATCGTCTCCAGGCCAGCCTGTCTATCGCCCTCTTCTTTAATTCGGAGTGTGATGACATTCCAGTCTCCTTCAGTACAGTATTCAGAAAAGTTATTCGAGGACATTTTCCCTTCTATTATATCTTTTAATATATTCTGGTTCTGCCGGAAAACATGTCCTAGCCACTGAAGTCACATTTTGCGAATCCGTTGCATAACATTTCTTTCTTCCCCCATTCTTTCCAGTACTTCCTTGATGCTTACTTTGTCTGTCCAACTGATTTTCTGCAACCTTCTCCAGCACCACATTTCGAATGCCTCAATCTTGTTCCGCTCTGCTTGTTTCAACGTCCATGTCATATAAAGCAATCATTATGCAAATAGGGAGATGAAAAGATAGAGAAAATCGAAAACGTGACGAGGAGAGGAAAGAGTGATTGATTCCGAATTTAAACGGAAGGGAGAGTACTTGAAAGTGATATAAGAGATTTTGGATTACGAGGAGCAACGCGAGAATGTGGAAAGAAAAGTATCGAACCGTAACCTGGAATGGTTAAATGCGAAGGAATTTATCCAGAACCGTCCGCCGTATTATTAATATCGAAATCACTAAGAATCGAGGATGGAAAGAAAGAAAATAGTTTGAAGATAGTGGACAAATTGTCAGAATAGTACGGCTGAAGAAATGTGAGAATGAAATAGGACATATCTACAATTAGACAGAACAGAGAATTTTTAGAATAATTAATGAAGGACAAGAGCGAACATAATTTTTTTTATATTTTTAATAATCAAGTAATGTTACACTTACAGACCGCGTCGAGTTTTTTGATGAAACTGATGCGAATTCCATTTTTTATTTACTAACAATTGTGAAGTTAAAAATATAAATAGGAATTTTGCTTCCTAAAATAAAAAGCTTTTTTCTTCTTTCAAATATATGTACATATCGCTCATTAAATACAATAACGTCATAACTCAAAAAACGCTACTTCACAGGAAACGCAAATTAACATTTATATTTACTATACTTTGAACAGTGTACCCGTTCCAAAAGCAATAATGCTTATTTTGTCGAGTTTCTTATTTACAAATATGGCGTTCTAACCTCTAATTGTACTCATAAAATGCCAAATTCGCTATTTTTTGAGTTGTGACGTTTTTGTATTTAATGAGTGATATATATATATATATATATATATATATATATATATATGTATGTATGTATGTGTGGTATATTACAATTATAAAATGATCCTGCATATAAACGTTTCCAACTTACTATAAGATTATATGCAAAAATACAAATGGAAAAACGATTAAATACATTAAAAACGATCATAATACACCGAGACATGTTAGACTACTGTCCATAATCACGGTATACGATTATGGAACACTAGTCTAACATGTCTCGATGTATTATAATCGTTTTTAACCCGCCAGTACTCGCTGCGTGAGATTTTCTCTCACATATCTGGATGAAACGGTGTTACGTAGGGTACACGAAGGTGGGAAAGTTGGGGCCTTCTATAGCTGGAAGGGAAGGGCACCTCTAGCCAAAGGACACCCTACAGTCAAAGTCAGTCACCTCTAGGCTTCGGAAGGAGGTATTTGTTTTCGTTAGTGCTGAATTGTGAGAAAAACTCTCGCACGCGAGTGCTGCAGTTTCAATTTTTTCAGTTCCTGCGAAACTTTTTCATGGGCATGTGTGGTATCATTTTCCATGTAATTTTGAGCGCTGAATCGATTGATATGGATCGCACGGCCGTTCTATTACATGCGGGTGACTATGGGTGAAAAATAGGTGTAAGAGTTCGGATTTTCGATGTTTTTCAGAATACAGGCATGTGGGGGGTATCGTTTTCTATGTTATTTCGGACGCTGAATCGATTGAAATTTATTATAATTTTTATGATTTTGTTAAATTAAAGTGATAAAATAAAAATCAGAAGTGTAATAAGTTGATTATTTTAAAATTAAAAAATTAATGTTGTATGCGGATTGACATATTTCAATAAAGATTCTTCGAAGAAAAAGCTGAATAAAAGTCAAATCGTTAAGGTGTACAGTTCCAGACGATAAAAACCAAAGGACGTTAATATGTATAAATATCGCTCTTCGATTGTCGGAGAATAGAATAGCGTATTTCTCAAGATATATTTTTCAAACGCTTAAAAGTATGAATATGAACGGGGGATAATAAAATTTATATTAATATATGCAAATAAATATTATTTTAGTTTTGTCGTTTTTTAAGTCAATTTATTTTTGAAGAATAGAGGAATATTTCACGACTCGGCCGTATTTATTATTCTCATTCGACGGATCCAAATATAGACTATTGCGTTTTTATGTATACCTAAAGGTACCAATTAAAAAAAAATTAACCTAAAAATGGTCTTCAGGGCCTTAATTTTTGGAAGTTGAAGTGTAAAAGTATAGTGAAAAAGTAAAAGATGAGAATGATGAATGAACAGACAATTATTTTCAACCAGACTGTTCAATAACTGGGTAAAGTTTACACAGAAATCCCATGTGAGAGAAAATCTCACGCGCGAGTACTTGGCGTCCTGCTATGCCTAGCGAGTAGTGGCGGGTTAAAATATCTAATTGTTTTCGTTTATCGCGTTTCCACGCATAATTTTATATTATAATTATTTCAAAGGATCAAAATGATTTTATTAATACAAAAAAGGAAAAAAAAGGAATGTATGTACTTTTGTTACATTCTGAAATAAAGTGTGCTTTTCATTTTTCGACCCGTTAATTGTATAAAATATATAAATATCGCGGAAGTTACTCAATTTTCTTAAGAGCCATTTTTTTATTTTGATATATTTGTAATGTCGATAGAGGTTGTCTCGAGGAAATGTAATGGAGTGGTTTCTCGTTACCTTCTTCATCGCAGTGCGTTTCCCGGTTCACACGGTTCTCCCCAATCTGCTGCTGTTCCGAGCTACATGATCTCCACCAATAGTTGATATTGAAAGTGTTGCTGCATTCTTCCAGAATAAACGGCTATACGATTGCACGGCATCATTCGCCACGTCAAGATAAGTGAAAAATTGACGCGTTCGAAATGCGGACTTGGCGAAAATGCCAAGGATCCTATGGGCAGCCTGACGCACGAATACTTCGATTTTAGATCGATTACACATCAGACAACAACTCTCCGATATAAATGTCCAGAGAAAATCTTAAAATACTATGGACATGTGTCATAAAAAGAGGAAGGAACAGTCCGGAAAAGTGTATTCTAATTAGAAGGTGCAACACCCCGAGGAAGACCACCAAGACGATGGATGGACACAATAACAATTTGGAGCGGTCAAACTAAGTCGCTGGAGGTAGTTAATACATGATGCATTAAAGCAGAGGTTACGAAGAGTAGTTTTTCTTTTTATTTTATTTTTATATTTTGGGCTCGTTAACCGGAAACCTTTACCCAGAAACAATTATAATAGGAAGGAGTCGATTATATCTCGATACAGTCAGATATTGTTTGGAGAAAGGAACAAATAATAGGAACAATCTGTGGAGAGGGAACGATGAGCCAAACGACTATGAAGAAGAAGTAATATCGATATCTTCGGGTAATTCATTTAAAAGTTTTCTATAGGTTTTATTTTCGTTTTTTATTTTGCATCGCCTAAAATTGATCTTAGGCAACATCTGTTTCCTAACTAAACAATTTCAATAGGATTAAACAATATCTAAGAGTTGTTTGCTTAAAAATTTTTAAATCTTAGGTCTAACTTTTCTTCATGATGGTACTTGGAAAAACTTTTTTCTGCTGAATAATTCGTTTTTAAAATGTCTAACCGCATAATTAACATGTGATTTCATTTAGACGTGAATTATTAACATTAAACGCGTTCGAATTGAATTTTTGTTTCGAACGGTGTCTGCAGAGGGTTTTAGTTATTTTACCCACTTCTTACTCCGTTCATTTAAATAAATTATCCACAATCGCGCCTAAACGTAATATTTATATTTTATTACCGAAAATCGATAAATTTCTGCATTTACATATGTGATACGTATTTATGTTCACCTTTATTTTAATCGACTATTGGTGGCTGGCTGGATTCCCAGTTCGGTTTAGATTTATCTGAATACTATTCTCCCTACATCAATTTTTGATATGTATCGTTTAACGGCGGTATAATCATCAACGGCGTAACTTAAAAAGGTTCGGTATTTTACGGAAAAAAAAAAAAAAATGTTTCTGAGCAGACCGCACCTCTTTCGTATCAGATATAAAAATGCAACAAATAGCGCGAATGGTACATAAAATTTCATCCGCTCGACTAAAATGGGCACGAAATTTTATTTTTCCAACTTAAAAATATCGCGACGTAGACAATTTTTTTCTATAATTGTTAAAAGTTTTCCGACTATTAATTGTCTGGACTGTGAAATTAAATTTATTTCTTAATTTCACCGGGATTTTTACAGCATACGTGCGCAACGTATTCTTAATTTTTACACACTTGTTCAATCTGCAAACAAATAGGTGTATAATCAGTGTTAATACAATTGAGACTGGTAATCAGTGTTAATACAATTATGGCTCCTCGAGACCTTTCTAAAATATTCCATTGAATGAGAAAATCATAAACAGAAATTTGAAGATTTGTTTCTCGCTATATTATTTATTTCGATAGGTGGCGCCCCAGGTGGATTTATGATTTTTTTTGTTTTATGTAAACAAGTGGAAAATAGAATGCGAGAATTTTAATGTGTAATTCATCGTAGTAAAATGTTTGGATTATTTAACAATGAAAAGTACTATTTGTAGGATTGCTCAAATTTTCTTATGTTGTGAAGAACTATTCAAACAATCATCATACACTACCAGCAGTAGTATGTACACTAATCGCTTTCGAATATTAACATATTGGCTGCCGGTCTGCAGTTAGCAGCGCAGTTTATGTCTTTCTTATCCGTGAAATATAGCGAATTGAACTTTTGTGTTTCCTCTTGAATGCATCTTTAAAACAGTTTCCAGCCATTATGCATTTCATAGGTCGTTCGCATCGTAACTAAAATCGATTTCGTTCTATTTTGTTACATTTTGACAAGTATAATCGTCTACATGTACTTATAGCGAATACATGCTACGGGGTTTTCGAGTAAGGCAACGGTGATCCACGTTTATTTGTTTGGTTATATTCTAAATTATTGCGCAATATTTGATATTTTTTCCTTTCCCGCTTCCTTTTGATTTCTTACTCGATATCTTTCCCCATCGGTCATCGCTGCTCCGATGAACTTGTTGCGTCCGACAAAGCGAATTTCATTATTTCCGATTTCCCTTTTTTTTTTCTCCAGCCGTTTTATTCATTCCTGTCGGTAGCCAAATTTTCACATCATTGAAGCGCTTCTTACTTTTTTGACTTTCACATTCGCTTAAAATTACATTAAAATTTTTTAAGTGATTTTCTTGTTTTCCAGCATCAATTCTAATACTTGTTTTCGAATTCTCCGTCCTCTCTCTTATTTCTTCTTCACATGTATTGTTTTTAGATTCAAACCTTTTTTACTTTCAATTAATGGAAAATATCGATTTTTTAAAATGACGGATTTAATTGCAGACGCATTGGACGGCAGCCCTAGGCCTACGAACTTGGAGCGGTCCGTAAAACTTCCCTTTGAGAGAAAAAAAAAAGGGGATAATAATTATTTCGCAAGCGAAAATTTCATTTACAACACACACCTTTCATCCAATTTGTGAACACTTAAAGTGAACAAAAATATTCTGAAACATTTTAAAATTTTCTTTACACTTCCCATGACGCTAAACAAAAAAGAATATATATATATATATACGTATATACATATATATTAAAAACCCGAAGTAAATTATAAAAACGCTTAAATAATATCAATTTAAAGATAAATTATAAAAACGCTTAAATAATATCAATTTGAAGATAAATTATAAAAATGCTTAAATTTCAACTTGATGATAAAGTTGAAAAATTTCTGCTGTATCTAAAAGAAAAAAAGAAGAATATTCTGCTGGTGGTGCATATAAAGAGTAACATTGATCATAAAAGAAACATTTTTTCTTTTTTTTTTTTTTTGAGCGTAGAAATTGTTATTTCAAAAATTAATCTCAAATATTACATATGACGTTTCAGCAAAAATCTTGTTTAAGGAATATTACAAATTATGTATGAATTAAAATGAATGTCAAAGGCAATATGTCGAATATTATTAAATACACCCGACCGCCAATAGATTATTGATCGAAATTCACGAAAGAAAAAAGCCAAAAAAAAAAAAAAACATTTTTAAACAATTATTTTAATGCGTGATTTTAGACATACAAGTTTACCGTATAATTTTTTCACTCATTTAGCTTTCTGTTATGAAAAGATCTTCAGATATATAATAATATTGCTGTTGTTTTTCCATTAAATATCTCGTTCAACTTAGAGAATAAAACCTAACATTACGTAGTTACGGATTATTTTCCTGTTACGCACTTTGTAAATGGTACGGATAAATTTATTAAATAAACGGGGCCATCCTATTCATTTTTCCGCCGTTGGCAAATTATCTTCGCCTCGTTTAATAAAAAAAAAAAAAAAAAAAAAAATTCGGCCCTAATATTATAATATTATTTCTAATTATTGTAGACCATCGTTAGATAAACTAGTTGAAGAGCTATTAAAAATTCTCTATCGCGGAAGCGGGTCATCGTAACTTTTTAAACTCAGAATAGACGAGTATCTTGATTCTCTTTTCATGAGTTCTTTTTGAACAGAACCGGGGGATCTGACTTTTCTGCCATCGGCATCAAAAGAAAAAAGTTGAAACTATGCAAAAACTTTGCCAGTTTTATATATTTTTGATCGCGTTGCTGGATCTACACTTAAAGTGTGCCCTATTATTACAATGGAATAATATCTTCATTTCCGTAATTAAAAAAATCCGTTCGATAAGCGTAATTAGCTGTCATTTCCCGAACGTATTTTCGATTGTTTCATTATTTTCGAGATCGTTACGATAAGAAAATTCCGGGATTTGTAAAAATTTTCTCAATATTCTGTAAAATTTTCCGGGTTCTCATTTCTTTCACACCATAACAATGGTTTTCGCAACGGAACATTTTACAAAAAAATTATATTCGACGTAACTTTCGCGGAATATATTGAAATTAAGATGAATACGTCACTATATATTATTTATTGCTCGATTCATTTTTAAGAATTTGCGCAATTAATAAAAAACAATAACTTATTATTATATTAGATATTTAGCGCAGACACGCAGTTTTAAGACTCTCGATAACAATTACCGGGTAATGTTAAATTTTTTAGTCACTCTACCTTTTTAAATGTTACTATGCAGTGGGCATGGCGATTCCCTTAAAATGGAAATCAGTATCCGATACATGTATAGAGAACTATGTAAAATTACGAATCAACAAATTTAATACAAATAAATTACGAACACACAAGCACGCGAAATATAAATATTTAAAAAAGTAAAATTCGACATGCTTTGTGTTTTTGCATTTGTAATTTATTTATATCGGTGAGATGCGTTTATTTTCTATTTTATTACGATTTCAACATTCAAAAACTTCAATGGTAGATATAATTCAAAGAGTTTAATTTTAAAACTTAAACGTTCATCTCAAATTTCAGAAAGCTTGCATTTACCGTCATCAGGAACAAGTGTAAGCTTTCCGAAACGTTAAGTTTTAAGATTAAAAGTTTTAAAATAGAATTTTTTAAACAGGGTGTCTAAAATTATTTTCCTAATTTTACGATTTATCGATTTCCGTTCTTTTGTTCATCTAAATTATTACCTATTTCTACGATAAAAAAGTATTTCGTTATTTATTCCTCCGTTGGCACTTTCCCTACTTTTGAACTAAAGCTTCGCTACTGATAATATGCAACCGATAAAAGAAAAGCTAAAAATACTTTTTTTCCACGTTATAATCTAATTTAATCGAAGCAAATTTACACTTAAAAACACGTTTTAGTGGTCGGAGAATCAAAAATATTTTACGTCAATTTCGAGACAATTGCTCGACCGTTGAACACGAGAAATAATTTAAAAATAACACATTTTCACCGAGGGATTTTCACCGGGATAAAAGGAGCAATTTCAGTAAGCTGCGCCGTCTTCAAATTGAAGGTTGGCGATCTACGATTGAAAATTTTCTTTTACAATGGCGACCGATCCAAGGAGTTATATAGAAGAGCAGTCGAACCGGCTGATAAGATTGTCCATTCATGAATTTTGACGTTTTCCTCTCGATCTCTTCCCATTTATCTGATTTTCAGAATTTCGTATTTGGGGCCTCCCGAGGTACTACAATATCCGTTTCTTGATGGTTTGCATTACTTCAAGGGTCTTTCCCATTCTTTCAAGTACCTCGATATTAGTGACTTTTTTCACCCGTGATATTTTCAGAACGCGCCGATAACGGTACATTTTAAATGAGTTAATCTTTTTTTCCAATAATACATTCAGGGTCCAGCTCTCGCAACCATAAAGAAAAATAGAGAAGATGTAACACCTTAGCAGTCTGATTCGAAGTTCGAGCCTCAAGTCTTGATGGGTGAATAAGCTTTTCATTTTGGTGAGAGCTCTTCTAGCTCGCTCAATCCTGCTGCGTATTTCCGGAGTTGATGTACAGCTTTTCCTCTAGTATACTCCATAGGTATATTTAATGCGTTGAACTTGTTCAATCGTCTCTCCCTTTATCTTGATTTTGCATTTGATTTGGTTTTTTGATTTTTGCTTTTTTCAGAAAAAAACCGTCACTTTTGTTTTGGAGACGTTCACTTTTAATCCGTAACTTTGGCTTTTATCAACAATTTCATTCAGCATCCGTTGTAGTTCTTTCTCGCTAGAAGCAAGAATTAAACTATCATCCGCATAGCGTAGATCATTCAGCGTGACTCCATTTACTTTAAGATTTCCCATGTTATCGTGTTTAGTACTTCTTGAAATATTGCCTCCGCATATACGTTGAAAAGCAAGGGAGACATGACACAGCCCCGACGCACTCTTTTTTGGATCACTACTTCCCCCCTGATGTGGTATTTTCAACGCGAATTTCGGCAATTTGATTCCCAGTATGGGCGACTTATTATTCTCAGATCATTCCTATCAATAGGAATACTTTTCGAAATTCCGAATAATTTTTCGTGGTTTACGCAGTCAAATGCTTTTTGGTAATCGATGGCGCATGCGTAAACATCAATATTCATGTCACGACAGCGTTAAGTTAGTATTCGACTGGCAAACACAGGGCCTCACGGGTGCCAAAACCGTTTCTGAAGCCGAACTGTGCTTAACTGTTCCTCGCAGCGCTTGTAAATTCTTGTATGTATAACGCGAAGAAAGGGTTTTTAAGGCGTGGGACATCAAGCTAATTAAACGATAGTCATCGCAGCAATGGGCATTACTCTTTTTTGCGATTGTTACAAATGTTGATTTGACCCACTCTTCACGTAGACAGCCGTAGATTTGATTAAAGACCCTGGTCATTTTCAGCAGCCCTTTTTCGCTATATTCAACTATAACTTTTAGCATTTCAGCATGTATGCTATCTGGCCCAACTGCTCTACTCTGCCTCATGATTGCATATCGTACTTCTTCTTGCGTAATTCATGGTCCTTCATCGCTGAATTCCAGATATTCTTCAGTGTAGTACTCCTTGTATCATTGAACAGAAGCTCGACGACGTAATTTTTCCATACAGTTAACTTGTTCGCTGTCCCAACCGTGTGAAATATTCCCGAGTTCCCTAATCATTAGCGGAACTTCTAGCAGAGCCATAAGGCGGTGCTGCCAGCCACATTTTGATATGAAACGCAACAAGCCCCACATTTAGATCTCGCGCTGACTTACAATTCAAAAATATCCCGATCAACTAATTTCCTATACAAATGCAGCAAAAGCTGACTAGGTGCTGCTTCATTGCCAATACTTCCTTCAAGAACGTGTCTCAAGCAATACGACTTAAAACGAAAGCTGTGTACGTCTTGGACGCAGAGATCTACGAAATAATTATCGGTCTTCGGTGCACATCCTTCGGAGCCTATGCGTCTCAGCACAAACGCTGCTGGTACACACCTAAACTGCCTCGATGTCTATTCGACCTTCCCCTTACGAAACATCCATTAGCGATATATTTAAAGATTACGTACGCGTTTTTACGGTTGTCCAGCCACGTTGAGATTCGCAGAAGAAGCGAACAGCGGGTCGATATTTTCAGCACACCGCTTAAGCCTAATAAGACTTTTTACCACTGCATTTGTCAGTTTTGTTAAACTCTATTCGTTCTGGAACACACACACACACACTCTGGTACTCCCGTCAGACACTGAACTATGGCGGCTAGAGAAGAACATTCCTATCGTCAGAGAGTTCTGCATCTTTAGTTGACTGCCTACAGAATTCATATTGCGAAGAGCCCACAATTAGTCGATTATGTTGATCACTGATATGTATCGATAAATATACGCGTAGTATTTTCATTATTAATATGCTTAAGTAAAAAATGCGTGTTGAGCAAAAAAAAAAAGAGTTTCTCGCCGGCAATATTAAAATGCTTTCCGTGTTGGCCGTCTGGCAACAACAAATGAACGAATATTATCGGAGAAAAATAACGAAACATTTCCGAGCGAAAGATAATGGCAACGCGTCGCTCGAATTCTGGCAGCCATTAAAACTGCGAATAAAATTATTATATAAAAATTAATGGCCAGTCGGCGATATAAAAGGAAGCTGTTTACGCCGGACGAAATCAGGCGAGAGACAATAAGGCGCCGACTAGAAGAAAGCCAGGTCACGTTTGATCAATAGGACCGGAGCATTTTGTTTGCAACAGAGACCGGAACACATTTAAAATTGGCCTTCCTGCTTATTGTCGAGAGCGCGTGATTAATCTGGGCCGAACTATATAGATTATTACGATATTATTAATGAACGCGCGCGCGCGCGTTTCTACCTCGGTGTGGTTTCAGCTGCGGCGGCGACGACACCATAGGCCATTTCCATTTCTGTATTATCGTTAGCATAGACAATGCCGTCGAACTTCATTTAGCCGAGCAATTCTGCCGGGCTTTTGCTAGATTACGTGTTAAACCGATCTCACCACTACCGACGCGACGGCCGCGTAAACGCGCGTACGTGTGCAACGAATGTGCGAATAGGCAAATATTTCGCAGTTAATTAACGAGACTGTTGAAATATGAATTCGGTTTAATTATCGAGAAGGAAACGGCAGAGTTCACAGTCACCGTGAAGAAGCTGCCTTGCCTTCACTTTGCCATATTCTTAATATTCGCAGCTGACGATGGTGCCTAAATAATAAACAGAATCTGTCTAGGCGCAGTTCTCAAATTGTGCTTCTTCAAACAATAATGCATTTTTATAATTAATAACTTCGGCGACATTTCCATCTGTGGTCTCATTCCTATTCGGCGAGTGGTAAATTTTTTCGTAAGGTTTCCCGTTTTATCTACTTTTCAGGTTTTTACGCGATATCATGGGGCGGCTGTTCTAGGGGAATTATTTCAAAGTTTCCTCGGAAAAAGTTCACGAAAATCTATGATTTTTCTAAACTTTTTCTAGTTTACAAGGAGACTCTGAAATTTTTGATGTAGTGGTAGTATACCATATAGGTTATAGTATCTGTAATATAATAAGGTGCAACGCACCCAAATATAATCGAGAAAAACGAATTTAAAATTTATCGAAACATTATTTATTGGTTATAATATGTAAGTTATAGAACATTTCGCTTGAAATTGCCGCGGCCCAAGTGATAACGTGACGCGTACACTACGCGGGTTCTCAAATATAACACTTGCGTGCATTTATTTTTTAAAAATATAAATACTTATAATTAATTCATTTATTAGAAAAGTAAATAAACGATATATGTATTTATTTACTTATTCATTAATTTTTTCATTACTCGTTGGGTTTTTTTCAGTGATATTTTATTATTTATTTCATTAATTTAATTTCTACTATTCTCCGATAGAAATTAAACTTGAATAAATACTAAAAAAGCATTGAAAAAATCAATTAAAATAATAAAAAAAAAAAAAAATGAATGAAAAAATCGTGGAAATTCGTTTTTTGAAGAGGCCGTATACAATCTCCTTGTTAGACACATTTTAACGTACATCCATTCAGTTTTGTTCGAGTTTAATTTTTTATTTTTGTCTCACACTTCATCATTTTTGTCCTAAGGAACTTCATCATCCTTTTTGAAGATCATTTTTTCGCTCGCTACTGATTAGCTCAGGTTCAATTTATGATTTTTAATTTATAAATAAACAGGTAAACAAGGTGCATGCTGACTTGCTCTTCGGATATTTCGCGTTAATTTTATTAAACCTTTATGAACGTAATAGATGAATTACAACACTCTATTAATCTACCGATTAAACTGTATCCGAAACTGGTCGGAAAATTAATAGTTGTAATTTATTTATATTATATGTACTACGCGTATTAAGTGTTTATTATCTTCATACATATAAAAAAAGCTGATATGAAATTAAAGCGCAGTAACTTAACATTTATGATGGCGGTTTAAAAATAAACATATATTTGAATACGCGCGGTGCTGCGATTAAGTGACGAGGATGCGTATAAAAAAGTAGCTTATTACAAATATTATTGAACAAATGTTTTTTCACTTTCGATATACACCTCCTTTGCCGATCTACATAGCTCCTGGTAACAAGTTTTTTCTATTGTTCAAAGTAGTGTTGGAATTCATTATTTTTTTTTTGTGCACGCTTCTAATATGTCTGCCCCGTTTTCTGTTTGACCTCCTCTATCGATTTTAGCACCGACTTCATTTTAGGGAAGAGAGAGAAGTCGCACGGTGCTAAATCCGGCGAATACGGTGTATGCGGAAGTACTGGAAGCTCGTGCTTCGCCAAAAATTCCTTCACCAATAAGGCGTTGTGCCTCGGTGAAGAATCCAAGACTTATTTCGCCAAAGAGACGGTCGTTTTTTTTTTTTTTTATAAAACACATTCTCTCAAGGTCGCTCTAGCATGATTAAATAATAATGTTGATTAATCATCAGGGACACATTCCATATATTCCTTTAATGTCAAAGAAAATGCTAGCTCGAATTTCAAGTTGGACATTCTGACTTTTTTTGATTCTCGGAGATGCCGGTGTTTCCCAGTGCATAGATGGGCGCTTAGTTTCGGATTCATGTCCCACTACTCGTAATAACTATTTCCGTTTTGCTATCGTGTTCGACGATGTCAACACAAATAAATATCCTTATGGGGGGTCGTCTGTACCAGATTGGCACAGATTTTTGTTACGTTCAGAGCGTTATGTATAACATTTTTCGGAACAGTTTTTTTATCCACACGTACCATCTCAGCTTTTATCTGAAGAAGGCTCTAATGATGACCTGTGCGAGCAATTTCATTAATTTTGACAACCATATATCCGGCGTTGAAACTGTGACAGGGCGACCCGATGTTGGTCATCTTTGCAGCTTACCCTTAAGAAACCTTTTTGCCAGTCAAAAACACGCGCACGTGACATACAATTCTCCACTTTGAACGTCTTTTCGTAATGCCAGACATTCAGCAGGAGTTTTTTTCAGTTTAACGAGAAAGTTCAAGTGGGCGCGCTGTTCGCTTTGTTCGTCGTTCATTTTTCTGGCAAACCGTACTACAAACACGTTTTCTTCAATACGCCTAAGCGAAATTGCACGCACACGAACGTGGTTGCCTACACCAACGGTGGACACCTCGAGCTTATTGCAGCTGTATTTGTGTCGCCGGTCGCCCGTAAAACCAGTCCAGTAAACAACGTAGTCTCTTTATTTAATCGCCGCACCTCGTATCTATTATATATAAAATAAAGTAAGTCTCATTCGCTTGACAGGGCGTTGGGTATTGTGAAGTTAAGGTTCACAATGTACCGAGCTTAATAGATCTGAAGGTAATACCGGGGCTAGTTCCTTTCTCACGGCTGCTTTTACGTTCCCAGATTTCTCTTGTACTTAATTATTTCAGGGTGGGTAAACATAGGAACGACATGTATATTTATATATACTGCGCGCATACATACATACATACATATAATATATATATATATATATATATATATATATATGTAGAACTCGGTCATTTCGGCCTCGCAAGGGGCCCTGCCCCTTGACCCCGCTTGCTTTCATTTCTGTCTCTTTCTTTTCTATACTTTGTATAAAATGATCAAAATTTACAACGTAATTCTTACCGGCATCAACACAAAAAAAAAGATAACATAACCACAAAAGTCCTATTCTAACATTTAACTTTCGTTATATAAAATTAAGACATTTTTTGTTACATTTTTCGTTACATATTTCATTATTTTTAAATAACAATAACAAAAATCCTATAAAATATAACAAACGTTACATAAAATTGAGACATTTTTTTCGGACATTTTTTCGAATGGAGGGTGGCCTAAGAATTACGTTGTAATTAATATACATAGGAGCTAAAATCCAGGATTTTTTCCGTAATTATTTTTTTGTGAGGAAAAATTTCCAATAAATTTGATTCGAATTTGAATTGAATTCGAATTGAATTTGATTGTAGAGTAAATAAGAAACAGGGAATAAAATATTCTGTAGCTGGACGCTGTAAGGAGCTAACGATCGAAATATTTACAAAAGTAGAATGGGTGTAAAATTACGATATCAAGTTTTATAGGATTTGAGAAATTAAAGTAGATTTTATTTACTTCGGTTGATCCAAAATAGCTGAGGCGACAATTGCTTTTACGGTGTAGCACCACTGTTTGTGGCTTGGAAAACTGTCAGGCGTTAAAATTTGGTTCATTATCTATCGAATGATTTTTTTTTCTCTCATTTCATTGAAAGTTCGAATCGAGCCATTTTTAAAAAATGCCCATTGACGAACTCCCAGGTTTTTTGAGCAGTCGAAAATAATGAAAAAAAAAAGTCAAATAAAAAAAAAATATCGCTTCAAAACGTCAAATGTGCCGTGATTTATCAGGCAGTGGTTGGAACATTACGTGAACACATGTTAAAAAAAAAGAACATTTTAAGAACAATTTCATCTTTCACCATGACAATGTGTCTACCGATACACACATCGATTGCGTTCGAGAAATTCGTGAGGTAAAAAAATTCGAAATCTTCTCCCTCTCTCTTCACTTGCCTGACCGTGCACCATGTGACTTCTGACCCTTTCTTACACTAAAGGTCCACTTACCAGGCATTCAGTTTGCAAACAGATCACGGAAATCACCACCGCTGTGCATGCGTTATCGAAAGAATAGTACACGACGACTGTCACGAGGTAGCGAGAGTGTATGAAAACTTTGGTTTTTAAAAAGCTACGGTTCGCATTTCGGAAGAAAAAAAAATTTAAGTACTGTGTATGATGAATTGATTTTTTTTAGATTTTTATTCGGTCAAAAAATTCAAAGGGGTCCATGAATTTTTTAAATAGTGTCCTATAGGTTCTAGTTACCGACCAGACAAGGGGAGAAAAATCTCGTTCGATAAATAGTGATCACAATTTTAACAACTGGTAGTTTTTTGTTTTTTTTTTGCTGCCTTATAAGCAGTTTGCTACTAACATCGGAGAATAAATTATATACGTTTATTAAAAATTTACGTTTATTCTATTATTTATGTAAAAGAAGAAAAATGCGGTTATTTTATATACTTAATTGCGCGTACGCGTTTAATAAGTTAACGAAGAATGTGTATATTAATAAAATATCGAAATACGTCTAAATTCACGCTTAGATGTCCTAAATTGTTGTTTGAATTGTCAAAAATTGTAGTAGTCAATTTAAGTATTAAATTTCTTTTTTACATAATTTACGGCAACTATTCGTTTTTTATTACGGTTTTAGGAATGTATAAAAATTTATTACCAACAAATACGACAGTTTTAATATTTTTAAATCGAAATGTCTACGAACCTAATATGTGTACATTTATTGGATAAATGATGGTCTCGATAATGAAATACAATAAAAGTCGATAAATTAAATATCGAATAATAAAATAATTTTTTTATCGTTTCTTGATTACATTTCTGTACTGATGAATATGTGTAAGTTATACTGAGAAACATGTTAACATAATTAAAAACTTCCGTGGTTCATCGATACAACTCGGCTATTATTATCGGAAAACCCACGTCAGATATAGGTCACTTGCTAACATTTCGAACAGAGATAAAATTCATCTTCAGATAAACGAAGCAAAGGATGTTTCGAAACGGTTATATATTATGTATAAAAATTTAACAAGTGCTCGTTCGCTTCTCATTGGCTATTTTAAATTTCAACTGTCTTAATAACGGCGGTCTGCAGGTTTCCTTTATTTTTCAGCTATCGTCGCGATTAAAATATTTTTCAGTTCCGATCGCTTCCGCAAATAATTCCTAAAACTTATCCGATGTCGCTAAAATAATTCTGTTATCGCAAGTGATTATGCGATTTACGTTTTTTTTCGTACTGCTCCACGCGTTTGTGTCGACAATCATCGACTATGTGTTTTCTCGCTGTTACTATTCGATTTGCCTGGTTGATATAACCTTTTTTTTTTGTTAATTTTTAGTCAGGCCGAGTAAATGAGAATGGCCAGGTTAAACAGATTATTAGAAACTGCTACATGCAGCCAGAACTAATCGAATCATTCGGAAACAGATCCGCGACCGGACGAACTAACAATGTAAGAAACCCGGCCGTAAAGATGGAGCAGAAAGGAGCCGAATTCGGGGAGGTCGGAGCGAGAAAAAACTTTTAATAACAATGTGTCGTGGCTCTTTTATGTTTCAAATAAAAAGCATTAGATGACCGAACGAAATCGCTCCAGTACCAATTAAAATCGTCCTCAAAAAGGTCTGCTGTTTGCATAATCGGAATTATAGTCTTGCGTCGAGCAGTTCATCTTTTGAAGATAATGAATCGCGCGATGATCAAACGAAACTTTTATATGACTCGCGAACTATCCGTTTAAAGTGGCATTTATTCCCGACGGCTAAAGGCGAATTATTAACTTCAGCCTGTGCCACTAGTCGAAAACTTTTTGCATAATAGTAAGGCTACGCTTGGAGTGAAAAAAATTTTTTTTTAGCCGAATCCCGTTACATAATCAGTCACAAAGAACGGTTCGCATTATTTATTCGTCCGACTCCAGGCGCGGGGCACCTTCTGAAATTTACAACCTCGCATATCGCCTACTCATCTTATTTCTTGCCAATAACTAGCAAAATAAGCAAAATTTGAAGGAAAAAAATGGTTCCATCAAAACTTGTAATCTTAGATCTTTCCGCGTCTTCTAATTTTCATCATCGCAATACTGTCAAAGCTTTCTTCATTCTGACGGACATAAATTTTTCTGAATTTTTGAGACCTCCTTTTGCTCGCTATTTACCAGGGAATAGCCCCATGGTTTACTATTTATGTTGTGCTTTTTTCTTCCTTTTTTTTTTTTTTTTTTTATTATTTCATCACAACTAGTGGTCATTTAGCGATTAATTTAATGCGATAATGTTTTGTGTAGGAGCAGTACTCACTGGTACTCCCTCTGAACTTTATAATAGCTGGACAAAGTCTAAAGGCTTATTTCGCCATAGTCTGCGGATTTCACCGGAGTTATCCAGCAAATTGGTAGCAAGTGGATTCATATGAATGCCAAGTCGGGCGACATGTGTATTGGCTTGTTTTCTGATTTCATCCTCCACAAACATGACGTTCGAGTTATTATGGAGGGTATTAAGACGTACCAGGGGGCTGCAGTAATGATTTTCAGTAGCTTATTTTGATACCGCTGTATTTTCTGTAAGTTCGACGTTTTTGCGCAGCCCCACAGCTGTATACCGTACAGCTAGATTGGTTTTAGAGCTACTGTTTCGTATAATAGAGTTTCATTGTCTAACGACAAGCCCGATTTCTTAGCTAACATCCACGACATGGTTCTAGTTTTAAACCTCAAATGATCGATTTTTTTCTGAATGTCCCAGGTCAGCCTAGCAGTGCATGGCTAAATATTTTACGTTATTGGCATTTGGTATTACGACGTTATTTATTTTGATTGGCTTGATTTGTGAATGAAATATGCGTCGACTTACTTTCATTGACTACTATTGCGCCATCGTTTTAGCCAAGGATCCACATGCCGAAGTGGCTCCTGCAGTTTTTCTGTGGCTGCGTTTTCAAACTTATAAACGGCCAAGATGGCTGCGTCATCCACGTACAAAGCTACTTTTGTATTATCCAGCATGGAGAAGTCGGACGTGTAGATTAAGTACAAAATATTGGACCCAGAGAACGCTCCTCTCCGGGACCCTGACCTATACCGGAAAAAATTGTCCGAGTATTCATCGACTATTTTCACTCGGCAAAATGTCTTTCTCGTATATTCGATTCAAATAGTGGATAGAAGGAGTGAGGAAGCAAAAGTTTAATCTGGATGCCATATCGAAAGCTTGCTGGACATCCAGAAATGTTTTCCAAGCTATTTTCAATAATTTTCGTTAGTCTGTGACTATAATATTGTGGTGCTTCCGAAAATCAAATTGAAAATCGGGAATAATTTTCTTAGTAGATAATATTGAAAATGACCGTTTTAGAAGTCATTTTTCCAGTATCTTTAAGAGGACAGGAAGCAACGAGAGATGATAGGTGTCTATATAATGAGACCACCTCAGACGGTTTGCCAGACTTCGGTATAACAATTATCTGTGACAAAACTTCCAATACAGTGGAAAATATTGATTATAAAGGACGGCATTATATATTTACGTTATAAATACAATATTTTTACGTGGTAACTTATTTAAAAGCTCCGCTGCGATTAAGTCAAATCTCTTTTCCCGTTTCATTCTTTTGAAGAGTTGCTGTATCTCATTAGGAGGGCAACAGGTGGTGTTATAGGGGTAGACTCACTTGCAGCGGTTTATCCAGGTATTCGAGGATATCTGTGGAGTCAGCAGCTTGAGGATTCGGTGTAAATAGATCGTGAAAATAATTGGCAAAAAGCGCCGCTTTATCGAAGTTAGTGCGAGCCCAGCTACCCTGCCAGGTTTTTGTATTGATAGATTACGTACAATTGGTCGTTGGAAACGTCTGCTTTCCATAGTGAGTAATCGTCGTTTTTGATCGGCGACAAACTCGACAGAAATGTTGCCAGCGTTTCGTTTTTATTTTCACGCAGTACTTTACGCAGTTGCTTGGTTTTTCTATTTAGTTGCACTTTAATAGTCGGATTTCTCGTCGTATTTCCCAGGTTTTTCGTAATTTTCCACGCACTACTGCTAATGTTTCGGGATATTATTAGACACCTTGGAAGGTTCTATGATGATAATGGCTAGCCACACAGCATTTTGTATGGTTTCTGTTAAGTTTTGAACTGCTTTATCAATGCCGTAATTAGTTTCGCATATTTAAATTTACGTTAGTCTCTAGATATTGTTTAAATAAAGGCCAGTTGTTTTTTTTATTGACAAGGTATGGCTCAGCCGTGTTTTGGTTATTGGCGAAATGCTCACCGTTAATATAACCGAGGAGTGGCCTGACTGTAGATCGAAACACGAGTCCGCTCTCATATATAAAGATAGGATTCCTTTTGTTACAAAAAAATCGAGTAGATCAGGTTTTTTCCTGCGGTCCTGAGAGACCAGTAGGTAGGCTCGCCCCCCGAGAAGTAGCCTAGATTCCGGATAGAAATGACTTTTTCTAGAATTTTTCCCCTGGGATTATCCAAACGAGAGCCCCATTTGCGACTTTTTGAATTCCAGTCTCCACCGAATATGAATTTTTTTCCCGATTACTTGAAATATTTAACGAATAGGTTTTCATCTAGTCGCTCATTTGGAGAGCAATATACGGCGGAAATAGTGACAGTTCCGTTAAATGAGCATAATTTTACCGTACAAGCCTGTATTCGTATTTCAGAAAAATTTTTCTCCTCGTAGTGTTTGATGGTTTTTTTCAATAATAATTGCGCTACAGCCGCGAGCTTTATTATCTGGCCTAAGACATATCGTAGTTGGAAATATTAAAAACTGTTTTATTTGTGAAATGCGTTTCTGAAATGAGTAGAGTATATCAATGAAGTGATATGTTAAAAAGCGCTCTATTTCTAACTTACATTGTAAAGCGCCATTTCCAAAGTGCAATTCTTAATGAGGTAGCCATTACTTACTATTGTTTTATTCGCGAGTGGGGACAATATATATTCAATATTATGGTGTTCCGATAATCATTAACTGTTGAAACATGATTTTAAATTCCTTAAAAAATGCATTTAATATTACATCTATACCGGTAGGCGAGTTAGGAAGCGGCTATTACTTTCGTTACCGTTACAATTTCGAAAAGCAACACCGTTATAAACATTATCGCTAAGATTAAGCACAATATTAGCGCCATTGGTCCCTAACGTATCTTTCGCATACGACAACTTTATTTACTTTTTTTTTCTTTCTTTTTTTTTTTTTGGCGCGAAAACTTTGGAGATAATGCGCAGCGCAAGTAAAATTTTTGAAAGTGTCAATGTACGTCGACCGGAAACAGGGTAACAACACTGCCCTATTATTTATCTTCTGATTGTTATTTGATTGTTTCCGACTCCACGAGTGCTCTTCAAGCTGTAAGCTCTCTTCTGTTTAATCGTTCCTGTATCATAATCTATCGTAATCTCTCTTTTCCGTTTTCAATTCATATCGATAACTATTATATACCCCTATAGTCATGCATAGTGGGTAATGAAATGGCGCATTCTCTGTAACGAGTTCATTAACGTGTTTTCATTTGTGAAATACCCCAAATTCATACCTTTTTTTTCCTTGCAAAAAATTCCACTGCCACGTCATTTTCTAGTGCACTACCTTTAACCTGTCAGTTCAACCTAATCACTTGCGTTTCAATGACTTCTCTCTTCTGTGCTGTCAACTGTCGTTTCTATTATTCGCTTGCATCTTAAATACGTTTTGTAATTTATTGCTCGGGTTCGTTTTCCTCTTTAACATTTCATTTGCGTGTTATCCTTTTCATCTGAACCGTGAAGTTTTCTGTGTAGCTTCAACCGCGCTCTCTTGGAATGTCTATCTCAAACGGACGTTCAATTTTTTATTCTCGTACGCTAATATTTAGGTTTTTTACCTCTTATTGTGTTTCTTTTTTATCATCTCATTTCCTTCGATATCTCTCTTCTTAGTTATTTCACTTTATCAATCTCTGATAGAATTGCTATCTAACCGATGATCCTCGTACCTTTGCACTGTTTTTGAGCAGAAGTATTAAAAAAAAAAAAAAAAACAGTTAGAAAACCACAATGTTTATTTTTTTACAAAACCAACCACCACGATAAAATACTGAGCAATCTATCGCTTGGCAGCGGCAGGTTTATATTTACATCCGAGGTAAAAAGTTATTATTAACTGGCCTTTATTAAAGTTTTACTTTTCAATCAAACCTCGCTGTCCGCTTTCATTCGAAGATGTTTCTGTTGTGGCGTAATGCTAAACATTTTTTTGGTTAAAATCAACGCATACAAGTATGATAGCAAAAAACCGAGCAAACCAACTATCTTAACGGTTACTATTATTACTGGGAGGGTGGGGGTTGTATAAAGGTGTGCATCAGTGAAAAATAGATTATAGTATCGTAGACCTGTAGCGAAGAAGGAATTTTCAGAAAAATAAAAAATTACTTTTTCAGGATGGCAGAAAGGGATAAAGTTGCAGATGTAAAGTAAGAATGCGTAGCAGTGAGTCGTTAGGTTATCGGAGAACGAAAGGCCGAATTGGATAAGAGTAGAAAATGCGAGCAGTAGACGTTTAGCAAGAAAAATGCTGAAACGAAACAAAGAACAGATAACTCCGAAACCGTTTGGATAGAATTGAAGTTCAGTGAACGATTTTAAATGTCTGCTGAGAAAAGATTGGAAAAATTTCTCAATAGCGATTTGAAAAGCGGCCTTTTAGAAAAATAAAAGAATTATTAATTTTTCGACGCGATTAAAAACATTCGAGTGTGAGGACACACACTGATTGAAAATCGTATGACGACACAGCGCGTTTTGATTTGACCAGTAGGCGTTATGAGTGACTTTGATCTACAGAGTTCGGCCCGACCTATTTTCACCGTTTCATATTAGCCAGCTATCGTAGCAAATGATGTTTCGTTCGAATAGAACTCGAATCCGGCTGCTACACGTTGAAAAATATACAGGATATTATCAAGGCGCTAATTTAATGTCAAACATGTTGACAAGTTCGAAATTGGTTCCGGGCTAAAACACGAAGCGACCTAAGCGATCGAGAAACATGACACATGATCGAATTGATCAGTCCGAAACTGTCGCAGTACATGAATGAAATACCGAAATTAATAAACCGCGTTCCACATTACGTTATCTGCATTGTGCGTAAGCAGCAATAAAATAAATTAAATTTTATAATTTTTTTTTTTTTCTAGTGTATTTGTATTTAATTGCGATTTATGATATTCAATTTTTACAGCCTATTAGTTTTTTTTAAAATATATATATATATGTATAATGGATCGGCGTTTTGTCAAGTGACTGAAATGAAATGAAGTAGCCAAATAATTGCAAAAAATGGGCTGAAAACAAACGGATGCATTGCATTAAATTGACGCTTGGTTAGTCACTTTGAAGTGAAATTTTTCTGTGTGTATGGGTGAGAGTAATCACGTGACTTAATCTGATGGTCAGTAGTCTTTCTCCTGCATCATCTTTGATTGCCTCCTCAACTAAAATGTCTATTGACCGAGAATCTCGATTTTCTATCTACTCCCCTATATATCAGTTTTTTAATGACGCTTGTAATGAAATGGTTTTCATTGATTACATCATTTTTATCCTTTTTTTTTTTTTTTTTTTTTAATTATAGAAATGTAAAACATGTTTTTTTTTTAAATGTAATGGAAAAACGTAACATCTTTTTAAAATATTACTATTGATGTAGAATCGACGGTATAATAACATTAAAGAACATTTTTAGTAACTAAATTTGAGCGGAATGATGATTACGAAAGCCGATCAAACGTATCACGGTAACAAGTGTACATTTTCAGACGGGATTGGTGAGCATATAAAAACTTATTACACGCAGCTTGCACTATATTTTTTTACTCAAAAATAACGGTTTTTCTTGTAGGACGGTTTTAGGAAAATGCAATTGCAAATGATACACTTATTATTAAAAAGGGGAAAACCGGTTATATGATAATGTTGATTTTACACCTACTCGTTCGGCTCCTACTGATTAAAATAATTTAAATATTGAAGTGGCAAACGAAAAAGTGTTAGAAAATGATGGCAGCGAATGTTTGCGCAAGTTTTACACACAATCGTTGCATATTTTTTGCAGAAAGTGACATTCATGAAATATTTTTTTTTTTTTTTTGCATTTACGCTGTACCATTTATAATTTGTCGGTGTTGTATGTTATAGATAACTCTGTATAACTTAATAATCAATAACTTTAAGCGTATAGTAATTGGAAATCGTACAATTAAAATTATTAGTTCAGAAATATGTGCTCTATATTAGCTTTGATCATGCTCTGCCCTCGTAACGCCCACTGGTCGAAAATAATGCTGATTTTCTAGCTACTTCTGAGGTCCGAAGGACCTGTTCTTTAACGAGGTCCAAAAGACATTTAATTAATTATAACGTTATTCTTGCGCTAGGTGTAATACGAAAAAACATTGTGAAAAAAAAAACATTATAAAGTTTCTGTATAAGCCTCTTTTTTTTTTCTTTTTTTTTTTTTTTTTTATGATGACATAGTCCATAGAAAATTCTAAATAATATCTAAAAACTAATATTTTGCCGCCCAAAGGAGTTTTTATGGCAAGTTCCAAAAGGTCGAGTTTACATATACCGTATTTACATTATCAGTACGATCCTTCGAAGAAGTAGTATGCGTCTTAGATTCAAAATTTGGGTAATTCAAAATGTCGATAATAAAAATACTGCAATTTCAATACCAGGCTAATGCATCCATTGTGCCGATGTTTGTTATTATTATATCATGCAATGTTTTGCCAATGTACATAGTAAATTGTGTATTTTGCTAATAAAATATTTAACTATTTCACAAAAAGCAACATAATAAATGCAGTCTAAAATATAAATACGCACACACTATCAGGGTAAAAAAAACCAACAGCTATGCTAATAGAAAAACAATACCAAAAGCGAACAATTTTCTACTGACATTGTAGTTTAAACACAACAACAAAGGCGGTGTGACGGCAGATCTTGCGAGAAATTAGTTGCATGCGGTACCGAACAGACAAGCTGCATTTCTACGTAATTGGAGGTTTTTATCTCGATCGAATATGGATATAAAATTGGAATAACCGGGAGGGAGGAAAAGGTTATAATGTAGGAAGTATTAGAGGGAGTAAAGTAAAGCAAATCCCATACTCTTAGTAGGACGTCGGGGATTGTGAAGTTCAGTGTACCAAGCGCAACGGCACTAATGAGAGTAGGGGAGCCAGTTCCTTTCTAAGTGGTCCAAAAAGGTTAGTGTAAAAAAAATATACTCCCTTCAACTAATAATGAAAAGCACTCAAAGAAAATCCAATTGGGATTATCGATACAAAAAAAAAAAAAAAACCAAAACGAAACGACGCACAATATGGAGATGGAGCAAGAGCAAAACGATAGCGGAAAGGTAGAATGGTCAATAAAGCGCAAACGACAAATTTCCGAGATCACGGAGTACCTGAAAAAAATAGAGTGGTAAAACCACGGAAAATATCACACTAGAAATAAGAGTAAAGACTACCGTATAGATGTTAATAGTATGTTACCTCATTTCTAGCAATTTCCACGCGTGACATCCATAAGAGATTAAACCAGAAAGAAGGTGTTTTTAGATAAGAGAGCGAATACGGTAGACCGTGAAGTCGTAAGAATATAAAGACAAATAAGATGAGTCAACTTGGAGCGCACTTTTGGAATAATCAGAAATAATAATTCGGTATTTGTCAAAGAGTGAGGGGAATGAACATATAATTCGGCACAGTGAAAATTGGCGAGTGTTTTCGATTAATAAGTTATTTAAGGAGTATTTAAGAAAACAATAGAAATGAGTGAAGGCCACTAACGCAATAGAGAAAAAATAAAAAAGCTAATCATTCAACAGTGTGACAATCTCAACGGCACGGAAATAAATCCTAAAAAAGTTACTCCAACATATGGTTAGAAACTATTGCATTACGGATGACTCGGACGGATCAGAGGATGACAATAGTGAAGATACAAATAAAAATTGCCTTGATTCAGAATCAGAAAGCGATAATAAATGAGATTCTAATTGAAATAGTTGAAAATAGGTACTTAATATATTATCCGATAAACTTAATTTGAAATATATTATAAAATGATGGTGGTTTATATTTTTTTCTTTACAAATAAATAATTTGTTAAACAGGAATGCGTAATTTTAAAAATTGAGTACGAGTAGATATGATAAAACTGAAAATTGTCTTCAATTTTTTTTTTGTTGACTGAAACAATTCGTCGATGAGCAATATAGAAGAACTAGTATTTGGAAGTTCAGAGAACTTGCTTCTCGGCGCGGTTCAAAGAACATATGTATTTGATTTTCAGATTAAAGCGAGCTTCGTATTATTTACTGCAAATTTTATTCAAGAAAACAGAAAGAGACGAAAAGTTTTTTACAATATACGCGTAAAGATTCGAATGATAAATTGGAAATATTTCATGCGGATTTTGATTTCGGAGAATCAGCAGCGGGACTACAAGGTAATGGGAATTAGTAAAAGTGTCGAGAAACGGTTCGGTATAAAAACATCGTTTGCACTTCGGAAGAGGGCGGGCGCAAGAGCGATTGAAAATAAAAGAGTACAACGCTCTATCATAAGGAAAATTTGAAATTCATATGTGGGGATTTATTAAAGCTCGGCATTTAAGTTGGCCGCAGTTTATTGTCTAGCATTTCCGGGAAATTGCTTTCTTAAAATTCGCCTCACGTTTTCCAACGCTTCCTTTATTACGTAAGGGAAACGTAAACACTCTCTCAGGTGATAGTGTGTAAATATAGCGCTCCCCGAAGATAGTGCACGCGCTTCGGGTCTAGTCCAAAAATGAAGAAAATCCCGATAATCTGGCCAGTATGTACGTACACAATATTTAAGGAAGGCAGAGTCGCCAAACTCAATAAATTAAAGCACGCGGTATACTTTCTTCCGCTGTTTCACCCTGAGGCCTGTCCGCACAACCAACTCTAAGCACGCACTTCGTCAGAATACCTAACTGTTAAAAATGACGTCCTTCGTTCGTATACAGCTCCCGTCGCGATGGAATTATTCTTTTCCGTGCGATTTCCAAGTGGCCCGAGGAAAACTATTTTACTTGTACGCAATTTTGGAAGCGGATTTCGTTTGTTCGTTCGATATTTCGTCGCCGAAAAGGCATACATTTTAAAGTTGCATCGACGATACTCGACATAAAAGCACTTAGATTCACCTCAGTGTCTCTGAAATAATTATCGCAAATAGTAAAAGAATATCCGGAATTATGTGTTTACTCGTCTTTGACTTTTTTCTTTCTTTCTTTTCATCGGAAGGAAATTCCGTTAGATTTATGCCACGTTTTGTTCAATTGTGTTCTTTCATTTCACACGAATAAAACACGCCTTTCTTTTCTTACTTTTTAAATATATTAAATTAATCTTAGGTGACTTTTATCTGCGATTAATTAGCCCTGCGACCAATGAAAATTTGATTAAACGCCAACGGCGAGAAAACGGAAGAGAAAACTTTCCCACTTCGACATTTCAGAGGTGAAATTATTGCAATTTAAAAATAATTATGAAATTTTGTTGCAAGTATGAAGCGAAGAAAATGAATAAAACGAAAATAATTATTATAATTTTTAAATGTATTTTACTTGACACTAGTATCCGAACGAAGTTTCGGTTTTGGTTTCGGCCAGTTGCAGCCTAAAATATGAATTTCAGTTCAAGTTTCAGTTTCGATTCAAGTTATTAGCTGAACACTTTAACCGAAACGTTGATCATAATGCTTTATTTTACTCCATTGTGGGCTTTTTAAAGACGAGACACCATTTCATAATTCATTAGAAGGTTCCGAACCTGGCGATAATTACTACTCCCACGGGAGTAAAATATCTATTCTACGGGGGTAATAAAGCTCGTAATAGATAACAAATTTTATAATTATTAATGTCGATGTTTACACAATTATGTGAGCAACTGGTACATGAAGAAGACGACAAAATCACGTTTAAAAATTCTGTGATGCAACATTTATTTGCAATAATCAATTTCTCAGACATGGATAATCGTCAGTTCAACTTTATCTGGCGAATACAAATTTTTCACACTGAAAATCATCGATGTATACTTGTAAGATCGTTTATTTTTGTATAGTTTATTATGGTTAATAAAATATATTTGTATTTACGTGTACCGCGTATTTATTATTAACATTGTCAGGGGGGGGATCAAGGGGTAACACGATTACAAAGGTTAGGAACCGATGCATTAGACAATGACCCGCCCTAATTAGGACAGATACATTTAAACAAAATCGTTTCTCCTCAGGGATATAGACAAACGAAATTACTCTCTCGATTTAGCATATCTTTTATACTTTACCATTCATTTAAATTTCAAAAATTCCTTTCAGCAGAAAGATGAAACACGTTTCCGATGAAACAGTGGAAAAAGAAGGGCCTTCTTAGAATATTTGCTTTTTGATGTTATTTCATAAAAACTAATCCGCTTTTATAACAATAACAAGCAATAAATAGAAATGTCCGTTGTTTTTGAATTATACCTAATATTAGACTGTTTAATTATGATTATTAATTGAGTGAATTTTTATAAAAAACAAATTATTATGTAATAAACGTATTTGAAATTTATTTTTAAAAAACCTTAAAGTTTAAACCATAGTCAAAACAATTGTTAAAGAAAGTTTCGGTTTCGGTTAAAAATTCTGTTTCGGTCGGATACTACTTGGCATTCTGCCATCGAAGTTACATATATTTTCATTTGTGGTGTAATATTTAAAGATATTTCTCCTTTACTGATTTGCGCGGTGCGAACGTTATAAAAATTAGTAAAAACCAATCATGAAAGGCTAAAAAATGAGCTGAGGAAGACGAGTTTGAGTTTATAGTGATCCAAGTTTTCTGAACTTCAATATAATTTAATAAACGAAAAAAAAAAAAAAAAGAAGAAAAAAAAATCTGTTTAAGCGTAATTAGAATGAGTACATACGTATTTGTTAGTGTCATAAAATCAGTGAGTTAAAGAATTTCGATTTGATCAGCTCAGATCTTTACCCGGAGTCATCCGTGGTTGCCAAATTTGACATGTACTACGTGAATTGTTGGAAACTAATGAGAGGAATCGGTGATGTATCGCGTATTGCGTGAATCCTATTTCTTCTAGGGAGATGGAAAATTTGCTGTCAACAGCTGAAGACCACCACCAGTGTAAGATATCGTTCAAATGTCGTACGCATCTGCTAAGAGACAGGTGTAAATGAAGATTTCTTTGAGGAACGGGAATACAAGTTGAATGTTATATTAAGATCCGAAGAGATATTTCAGGGAAATCTAAAATGAATTAATAGCCTTCAATACCGCTCACTACGAAGTACTTTAGAGGCGGTTGTATTAAAGGGGAAATATATAACTTGACGAACAGACATAATGCGACCAAAATTAACAACGTTTATAGCACAAAAATTTCGCAAAAGTACGGCGTACTTCAAGATAACATTATCTATTTGTAATAAACGTAAACGATCTTGAATGGAAAGTTGAAATGTTATGCAAACGATATAGTAATTATGATGAACCTTCGTTACCCTGTTACAGAATTTAACTTGGCAAAATGGTAAACAAAATAACAAATTGGGCTAAGCGACAATAGACTAGTTCTGGAAGATAAAGCAAGATTTGTTCTATATAGCTATCAAGAACAAATTTATGAGAAAACTTTCTCATATCTGTTGTGGCAATAAAATGCTACAAAAAGAAAATAAAGTGAAATATTTCGGTTAAATTTTAGATTGGAACTTAAACACCGTAGAAAACGAATGAATTACATTATCATCTTAACAAACATTTTTTCCCCATACACTTCAGCGCTTACATTTAGATCAACTTATTTTGGGTTGCGGAATCATGCACTGGGCTGGAGCAGGTAAATATTATTTAAATCTATTAGAAATATTGCAAAAATATATTTTTTGGCTAATTGGAAATGATGTAGCAGCTAAAAATGTGAAGGAACTGTGTATGATAGGTGTAACTTTTATCTTATATTTTGAAAAACAAGTCCAATATCAGCTACACTAATAGAATTACAAGATAAGAATAGTGTGACTCTGCCTGTGGACCACATTTTAATAAATATCATAATCGGATTCAGACAATATACAAACGTACAATTTTTTACTATTTTAATATAAAAATACATTAATATTAAACTATAAGAAACATCGTAAATATTTAATCGAGCGTATTAAAAATAGTATGCGACGCATTTGCATTTTAAAAGTATACACGCGAAAGTGAAATTTTAGATTAAATAGGTGTGTAACGATTAGTGGAAAGCGATCACCGGGGCAGTATATAAAATGAATTAACACTGTACAGGAAGTTACGGGATTGTCATTCGCAGAATATGTACGCCAGTCCCAGGATCGAATCGAATGGCGTAAAATCACAAAATTGTTGGCAGATTAAACGTTAATCACGATACCCTATCTAGAATGACGACTGTTGATGATGATAATGATAATGATCAGGTTTGAACTTATTATGTATGCGCGTGTATGAAAATAAATCTTGTAAACGTTAATGCAGTTATGTATTAGTTTACGCAGAGATATACCAAATTAATTTGGTTAATTTTGGTATCTGTCCTATTGGTATCATCGGTATTGTATAATATCTCAACTTTTAAATTTTAATATATTGCTAGATTGTTACCTTTACTAATTTTATTATTTATTATGAAAACAACTGGTGATCACGAGTAGGTTTATAAATTTACGAGTATTTAACTTTTAATCTGATTTTATAAATAATATAAGAACTGTGACCCCGTGAGTAAGGTATATAAAAGTAAACAGGTAAGTAATTTGGAAACATGTACGTATAAGGTTGACATTTGTAATCGTTCATTTATAAACATATTATAATTAGATTTTTGTATTTTATGCTACTCTTAATATGTTACTTTATTTATATATTTGATTGCATTTGCAGTTTTTTCAGTGATTTATTGCTGCTATTTATAATTTATTTTACTACTACGTTTTTATATTGTAAGGTCAACATATCGTACTCTTCTAAAAATTTGGTTTGCTGCTAAAAACTAGCCAAGTGAAATCGTTAGAATTTATCCTAAATTATCTGCTTTGTGTAAATAATTCGACTGTTCAAATTTAACAAGTTATATTTTTAAATAGCAAACATTGTTGTCTATGAAAAAAATAAAAAATTGTGTTTTAAATTTATTCTATAATGTTGTATGTTCTTATAAATAAATTTCAGGATCATCTACAGAACTTGGCCCCCATTTAGAAGAAGTAAATTTAGGCAAAAATAGTAAGAGACGTTTTTTGTAGAACATTAAATTTCCTTCAAGAATCTGTCATGGTGTTTTTTAGATATTCATTGATTCATTAGTTACAAAATTCCAAAGTAATAAAGTCAAATCAAAAAAACATATCGATTTATTAAGCTTAATTACTCGGAAACGGCTTGTCTGACGAAAATTTTCAATTAGACCTCTTTTTGTAGGGAATTCAATTTTATATGAAAATAAGCTAAAATGAATTTTTTCATTTCAATTTGTTGGCAGTTCTAACGTAAAACATCAAATCATGAATAAAAATTAAAAATAGCGATGATAGACCTCTTAAAATTAATACTGAAGGATCAAATTTTTACGAATTTTTTTTTTGTCATTCTGAATGCTATATACCTTTCAAGAAAAAAAAATAGCCAATTTTTTGACCCAGTCTAATATATATATATATACATATGTATATATGTATTTTGTTTTGTTTGTTTTTCGTCATTAATAAATTTTTCAGAGGAATATACACGTCTATTTTGGTCGCTGAGTGTAAAAAGAAAAAAAAAAGAAAAATAATTTTTGCGAAAGAATAGAAATTTGTTCCGTTTAACGTTGAGCTAACTGATTAGCTCCGGCGTGCGGGCATTTTAATAAGCGTAACCGAACGATAGCGAACTGAAAAGGAACATTCAGTCAAACTACGAGTATAATTAAAAGTAGCTGATAAAGGAATCCTGGAAAAGTTCGAACAAGAATTTTGCAGCCATTTCGAATCAAATGGCGCCCGCTACAAGGACAACAATGAACTTTCAAAATACGTTTTAGGGCCCGTTCGGAACTGCCAGTTCGTATTAATTTATAAAAATAAATGAGTAAAGTAATTTGGAAAGAAAAAATATATACGCCTATTAAATTGTGTAATCGGTTTTTTATAACAAACTGTAATTAATTTTTATGTTACCTCCGAAGATGTCATTTTATTTATACATTTTATTTCATCTAGACTTTTAATTTTATTTAATTATTTGTTGATTTGTTTAGAATTCCGACCGCTAGATACAGCGTATTTGTGTGATAATTGTAGTCGTAATAGTAATAATAGAACAATTTAATTTGATTCGATTTGAATTTGTGATCAATAATTTGAGTCGTGTTTTTACTGAAACAAAATACATAGTCGTATTACACTTTATTCACCTACCAAGAGCCATGTCACTGTGTATTTCTGTACGAAAGGTACAAAAGCATTTTAGTTTCCTCCAGATTGTAGTGGGGCAATGCTTGGCATAAAATGATATTTAAGTAGTCGATGAAGGTTCGCACCGATGCGACAGTCAGCTGAAATTACCGATGGATTATAGGAAACGATGTTGTTGTAAAACGGAGACTTATAAAACCGCACTGTCAGTTTAAATGAGTTTTAAAGGAAGCAAAATCTTTCGTCTGGTGTTATATAAAATTAGATGCAAAGTCAATTGCTGACACATATCCAGCTTTGTTCATAAACCGTACAAATAGATGCGATCAAATGTTCCTTCCAGATCGAAGCAAAATGGTTCTGTTAAATGTTTGCCGTGGTAGGCTTATTTATTACTAAAGTAAGTCCCATATATCCTTAATAAAGTATCATAGATTGTAAATTTAAGCTTTTCATATTGTACTAAGCCTAATGGATCTGATGAAAATACTGGGGCCAGTTCCTTTCTACTTGGGATTCACCTTTACTTTCCCAGATTTCTCTGCTATAACCAATATTCAATTTCAGATTAGGTATAAACCTGGGACCGATTCGGATTCGAAACGAGACGAGTCTCAATAACCTATGATACCTCTGATTTGGTAGCCAAGCACCTTAATTTCCATCAATGCGGCTTGTTTCGTACAGAAATGATTTTTTCATCGTTTTCAAGAAAACGTATCTGTTCTTTTTTCTACTTTTTTGTTTTATTCACGTGCCTATGAAATGATGACGATATTCCAAATAAGAACCTAAATTTCTTCAAAAAAGTCTCTTCTACAATGTCAAACTAAAATAATTTAAACAGCGCATTTTTGGGAAAATGTTGATGCCCGTGAAAAGATTCAGAACAACGAATTCGTTCTGCATTCGCGTAGGCTGGAAAGAGAATAACTCTGGTAGTGAAAGTAAAAGTGAGAAAGATAAACGTGCCTTCTTCTGCCGAGTCGCGAAGACCGGAAGAACTAAAAAGGGCATAAATTAATAAAAAAAATGAGAAGAGCCAGGAAAATAGATTTCCGAAATTTATTCCTATTCCAAAACCTTAAAGATGATGTTAATACTGCTTCATTTTATTGTTTTCTTTGTCATTTAATTATTATTGTTAATTAAAGGTAAATTATTTCGATTTTATCGATTTCATTTTAATCCTATACGAAGAGTAATATAAGATTTACGTAAACGGAAAGGTGTTAATACAAATAACTGCACCCGTCATTTATCTTATTCATGGCGAATTCAATTTTAGAAATTAATAGAATCGATTGATGTTTAATTGTAATATTAATATAAGTGTGGCGACACAGCATAAAACGAAAAAAAAAAAAAATGAATGAATAATTCGACAACGGATGGCGAGAAGCGAATTGAAAACGATGACGCAACACACAAAAAAAGAATTATTGGAAATTTTGTTATTAAAAGAAAAAACATTTTTTTTTATACATATATCGCCGGTTCTCGAATCGTTTTGCTAGAATTTTCTGTTCCAGATTATTCTGCCCGAACTAATATAAATAAACGTGCGCTAATCTTAGCTTAGTTCAGTTTTGCGCTAATACACGCGGTCGAACGACATCGAATTAACCGAGACACAAAAACGCTGAGTCACATCGGTGGTAAATCTTCAGTTTGTACGTGTCCACGATTACGAAAATTTTTTTGCGTTTAATTTGTATTCTTGTTGTTCGTTTCTTTTTAATAAATTTATTTCGTAGTAAACCGTGTGTGTTGATTCAAGCAACCCACATAAGTTTTAAAATTATTTTAAACATTTTTATTCAAACTTTTTAAATGGGACCGTTAGAGCACTCCGCTTTTTGTTGAATCTGAAGAACTATATAAAAATAAACGCAGATATATATATATTTACGTGTAAAATAAAAATATTCTTCATTATCGCCCCTTAAAGGGGGAAAAAAAACATTTAGCCACAAACACACATCAGAGCACTAAAATTACATGTAATTCAAAATAATGAAATTATTTTAATCGCTATCTTACGGATGATAACTACACTTTTATATTTTACAAGATTTTGTCCAGATGGCGCACTATGTAAACTAATGAAAGGAGATATCAGTATGATTATAATAATCATTTCCTTCATAGCATAGATTAAATTTAGTAAAGAAATAAAATATTTCACGACAAATAGATAACAAAATTTAAACGTAGATAACAGAAAAAATAAGAGTAATAAAACGTTCGAAACAACTATTCAACGTGGCTGAGAAAAACAAAAAAAGGGAAAAACTTTTTACTGTAACAAGAAATCATATTTTTAATTTTGTGGTTGCAATTTTAATGTAATAAACTTTTTATGGGTTTAATTGAACTTTCTATTTTTTTTTTTTTTATGCGTCTTATTTTGAAGAATAAACTCGTAATTTTTGTGTGGGTATATCAATTAATATATCCTTAAAAATACTTCCCTGTTTTATTATACTTTTATCGCTGAAAGAAAATGATTTGTGGGTATATCAATATTATTTTCTTTGAGCAATAAAAGTATAATAAGACAGGGAAGTATTTTTTACGGATATATTACTGTGCAGTAGTTTCTTATTATCCCAACCTGTTGTGACAGAGAGCTATATAACACAGCGATCCAAGCACGACTTTGTTCTTATTTTACATCAACGATATTACCGACTGACCAGGAGGCCGCTTGTTACAGGTCGGTTGTATACGGGTGACATTTTCTTCTTATTCCCGACTATCCTATTCAACACTCAAAATATCATCCTGAAATGAACCATTAACAGACTGTCGTCTAGATGGTCAGAGGATACTTGCCTTTTCTGCTTCACAAATTGCGTCTTGATTTCTATAGCGGGCATCATAGAAATCCGCATTCTAGCATTTCGGTAAAAGTCAAGAATTCTTTCTTCTTTTTGACGAACTGGAAAATTTCCTAACCTCGTGTTCGATTCAAAGTTCACTTGGCGTCAATTGCCTTAAAACAATACAAATACTAAAATATTGTATCAAATTCGAAATGTAACATCATATATTTCTCGTGCATGTATACAAATCCCATCCTATTTGTGGTCAACTGTAGCTGACAGGTACACTCTAAGCGAACTCGTTTATCTTCAATCCGATACAGCATTCTGTTTTTTTGAATAATCTCGAGTATGCTAAAACTTCACCGCCTGAAATCATGCACATCTTAACTATGCTCCTCTCCTTTATAATGTTGCGGAAGATATTACGCACACCGAAGTAGTGATGAGTAGGTACGAAAGGGTACGAATCGGCAGATCCGTATCGCACAGCGGAGAGTTGATGATATAACTCCGACTATAGTTCCAGACAGGAATGTGCACATCTGCGACCCAGCAAATACTAAATCGATGAATGTATTATAGATCCAGGTTCACATGGTTCCACTGTAGAAGCTATACTACAGTAACCTTAAACAGAGACTAGACCCCGTGTGACTGTTCTTTTCTTCATTTTTCATATGGAATGAATGCCTGAGCAAAAATATACGAGATCAGCTAAAAAAGTGAAAAATGATAATATCGCAATTAGAAGGAAACTTTATCGCTTTTTCTGTAGATACAACTTTCTGTGTGATTATACTTATTCACATTAGCTATTTTGTAGTTTCTTTCTCTAACACACGTAACTTAATCTAACACCGGTAAAAACTGATATCACTAGTGTGCAAATTAGTGCCAGTGCGGGGTGTACTGTGTACGTAAACACCGGATAATCCATACGAGTCCCCGATATGTGAATACATATCCGAGATACAGTTCCGGATATGTATCCCAAGAAATAACGAACTTATCCATCACTACACCGAAAAATATTATATAGTAATTCCTAGTGGCCAAACATCTCTTCTACCGTGCAAATAAGATCTTTCGTCTATGACAATATCCGCTGAAGTCACAGACGATAGTCTTATATAGTTTTTATAGAAATTATAGAAGAGTCGGTTTTAGTTGACTAGGACAATTTTTGAAATAGAAAATCTCAGATTGTATTAATAATTTAAAGTTAAAAAGTTAAATAAAACGATCGCAAATATTTATTTCAACAAACAATGCATTAATCGCGGAGATCGTGACATTTTATATTTTAATTGTTCACCTTGTTTGCGATTATTTGGTGCATTTTAAATTAGAATGTACAAGGGGTAGCGATATTTCCCGAAAAAAAAAACCGTTTTAATACCATTCCTGTTCTTAAAATTACGTGCAGCTAAGATGGAATTTCACAAAGAAATCCCTGTGAACTAAGAAATTTTTTGAAAAAAAGCAAATGAAATTGAAGAAAAGCTCAGAGAAACCGCAATCATCAGTGTGAACTAAACGGGAAGTTTAAAAAGTAATCCGTTACTCTGCCAATATAAGTTCTTTTTGGAGTTGGTTGTTTTCCCAGGTAGAATGAACCTCGGTTAACAAAGGAAATAGGAACAGTTATCTAATCTGTCTAAGACGTAAATTTTTAGACTAAAATAAGCGACAGTTAAGTATGAAATTAAAGACATAGTTTAATTTTTATAGGCATCTAGTTTTCGTTTTTCTATTAAAGCCGCCGACGTTAACGCAAGCATATTGTAAGTGAATTTATTCGATTTTGCAAATTATTTCTGCAAATATATTTAAAAAAAAAAATCTGAAGGAATAGGAATATATATTTAATTTAACAGTTTCTATAGCGATAGTACAAATTGTTTACCGATTGATTTCGCAGTCATGCAACAAATCTCCCATAATAAATTCGATATAAATATTAAAAGTTATTGGCGGAGAACAGACGGTCATAACACTGTTGATCCGTAAGCATATCTTGCTTCTTTGTAGCTATTTTTTATATAATATATAAAGTGACGTAAGAATATTCATGTTTTTTAATAAACTTCAAAATCCGCTCAACTTTATTTTTTCTCCGATTATCGTACAATCTGCAATAGAGATAAGCAAGACAGTTGTACAGGCAGTATGACATCGAGAAATAAATTACAAATCACTAGTAATAAAGTGTCTTACTCCCTACATTTTAATCTGCATTAAATCTTTAATCTGCCCGCCACGAGCAACCTGCGGAATTTTTCGATTAATTAGAACGGTTTACAATCGCGATATTTGAAATTAATTTTAATTTTTTTACCACAGAATGCTTTATAACGTGACTCGATAACGTTCGTTGTTTGTAGAGAGTGCACAAACATGATTAGCACAATACGATGGCGAGTTTAGTATCAGTTCTAACATATAAATGCGCACCTTTATTTCCAGTTGAAAAACTGCCGTCGTTTCAAGTAATCCATTAAAAAGAGCACTTTTCTATCATACGATGAGTGAACAATACTCTGTTTCGAGACTACTAACATCATCTTCAAGCCAACTCCATCTGTGACACGACTAACGTAACATATTCGTCTCTTTTCTGAACGTCAATTAAAATCTATTTCCTCTTAGAAGGGATTTACACCGAAGTAATAGGAAAAATTGATAGAAAAGATGATATTCAATGACTACAATAAACGAGAGGCTACACACTACATAAAAAAGTTCAGCGATAATCAATAATAAGAAAAAAAAAATTAATGCAGAACAACGAATTGATGGTATTCTTTGCTGACCTCACATAATGGCAGTGGCAGAGAGATAATTGTGAGAATTTTCAGAAAAAATAATATTCGACCGGTGTTCAGAATAAGCGTAAATATTAAAGATGTTTCTAATGGTATTAAACTTAATATCACGCGTGGCTACTGTTTATGAGATTTCTTGCACATGTATTATATTTTGGGTAAATAGAACACAATTAGTACACGTTTCAAAGAATATAAAGAGCATATTGCACGTGGAAACGTCGGTGAAACACGAATTGGTCTAGTAAGTCACGTATTAAGATTTGACAAAGCGAAAATTTTCGGTGAAATTGACAGATTTAGAAATAGACGAGTTAGAGAAGCCGTTGAAATCATAATTAATAATAAGTGAATGTTTGCAATTGAATTCATTTTGGAGACCTGTTGTTAGTCTATTAAAAAATAGCGTAATTGATAATGAAGACAAAAAAAAAAATGCAATAAAAAATACAGAAACAACGTCACGGGAATTTATTAATTAAACAAGTATTAATGACCTATTCGCTATAAAAATTAAGCGAGTAATCGACTTTGAAACCAATGATAATATTCCTTCCAATTACAGTCGGATGGGAAAAAATAAAATTTACGAAGCCAAAGTCGAACAACAACCGAGTTAGTTTTAGTTTCTGAAAATGAACTATGTAAACAAACGCGATCGAAACGTTAAATAGCAGTTAATTTTAATTAAAAAAATATGATTACCTAATCGAAGGAAAATGTAATTGAACGACCTAACAGTTGCTAGGCGGATAGCTGTGTCCGTATATAGTCATAAAATGCAACACACCGACTTCCTCTCTTTGTTACTACTACTCGCCGCTGACAAAAAAAGTGATATTTAAATAAGATTTAGGCTCGAAAAATCGAGTACTGTTGGTACCTTATCGATAATATCTTCATCGCTATAGTCGACTCTGAAAAGTTTCATCGGTTTCATCGATAATATTACTTCTGAAACCAAAAAAAAAACTGTCTTACAGAGATCTTCTCGTCCATAGTAGTGCCATAATATACAGACGCTTTACCCGATTACAGTGAAGGTGAAATTACGAACACGAAGGTGTAATTATCTGAAGTGAACTGAGTAAGGAAGAGCGAAGTAATAGAAGCGCCGTAGCTTTACTAACGGTGTAATGGGCATGGATAATAACATTATAAAAGATACTTTATTTTTCAATAATAATGCAAAGATTTTAATAATTCTTGCGGGGAAAAAAATCGAAATAATACAAAGGAAAACAAAATAGGTCAGATTCCTTACAAAATATACATACAATCGGCATCGAACTATATTACTGCGGGAGACGACTTGGTTATTTTCTGATAAACAGTTTTCAGTTTAAAGGATTATAGTCGATATCGTGACACAACCAAGAGGATGGTTACGATGGTGCTGTCGTATTAGTCTAAATTAGCATTATACCCAAAAATTTAACAAATCTCAGTAATAATACTAGATTAAATACCGTTCGTGTTCATATTATTGGTTCAATAATTTTACCGCATTTGTTATATTTCATATTACTACTCTTATCCATTACTGATTCATCCTTTATTGTAAACTCTCTTGATATATTAGCCACATACCATATTATTTCTAGAAGGAATTTTAATGCGTTAAATCAGTTATGAGGTTGTTAACGATCGTAAAGTTGTACCGATTTTAGTAATAACTTTGAACTCTCCGATGTGTCGTCTGGCAAACGCGATGGTTCTTTGAGTAGAATTAACTACCCTTTTCGCTCAGTCAACCTAGTCGATTTAACCAATATTTAGTATTTATCTCAATTATACCTGATGGTACGTTTCATCTTTTAGACAATAAACATTTGCCAATACATAGAGAAATTAGTAGAAGTATGATACAAGGGCCAACCTTTCCAATTTTTGGACAAGTTCCCATTAGAAACGTCTGCAGATTTACGGACGCTGATTAGTTCAAGGTTAGAAATTCAGTGAAACAAAAAGTAGATAAAATAGAAAGCACTCAATCTTCTTTACTTGAATGCGATAAATTCCAGAATATTTTAACTTACGCTTTAGACGTACGCTGACCTTATTGAAGTACCTAATAATCTACTGTAAAATTAAATACGTTTTAATAAACTACCTCCTTTAGACCCATTTCTTTGGAAAGTTATCTTAGGAAGACTTTCGAAATTGCTATTGAAAATTACCTTATCTGCTGGTGTGAAAGTAATACGGTTTCTGTTCAAGAAGTCTTTGAATTTTGATTGGGTCACTGATTTTCTAAACGATGCTTATCAATCTGTTATTAATAAAAATTATCTCTACGCTGCATTTTCAGATATGAAGATGGTTTTGATAGCGTATCATTGTCAACTCAATAGAGAAATTCAATAAATATTAACGTACGCAAAAAAAAAAAAAAAAAAAAGAAAGAAATGCAGTAATTATATGCCAATTTTTTATTCATCGGTGTTTGTACTTTTCAAACTTCCTTTTTTAAACTGACCGAGGTCTAACTCTTATAAAGATTTTGGCACAGAAAGTGAAGGCTCATTCCTTTTTAATATTTATTTTATTTTGTTTCCAAACTAACCTTGGTTAATGCACACGGTCTTATGGATCTTCTTGTTCGTAACATAAGTAAAATGTAATATCGGACTGAAAATTTCCCCCGAATAAATCAGTATCAACTATTTTCTCCACTACATCTTACGACCTATAGATGTACACGAAGAGATCGAAAGAACATGCTAATTAAGTCCCGAGTGTAAAATATTTGGGTTTCTACTTAATTACTTATTGTTAGTGTAGCCCACTGCATATTTCTTTTAACAAAGTGAATCCATTTCTAACCGCGTCTGGGGGGAGGGGATAATTAAATAATTTAAGGACATTTAAGAGTTCGGTTCATTTCAAATTGGATTATGAATCAATGTTTTATGGTTCGGCATCTAAAGCCAACCTTAAAAAGCTTGAAACATTATAAAAATATTGCATTACTCGCATACGCGTACAGGTAATGTTCGGTCGTCACCTGTGTCTTCAGGAGAAAATTAAAATTTTTAATATTTTCCGACCGATGGGTTTTTAGTGAAGTATTGTAACTATGTGTATATCTCTCTGGATTCATTTCGATGCGCTGGGGAAATTAATATAATCTAGAGATTTATTGAGTCCAAGAAAGTGGCTGGTCGAAACAGCATCAATGTATAATAATTACGCGCGGGCTCCTATATTAGCATAGAAGTTTCCCTATTATTTCTTTACGTTGATCACCGTTTAATATTATAGAGCTAGGAGTATTGCTTCAGCAGTCGGCAACTCGTGGTTCTTAAATCCAGTTAAAATCAGATTTTACTCCAATTTTTACCGATTGTTCTAAGTTGTAGAGGCTTGGTGACTCGAATGATTTCTACAAATACCGGCTTAACAGAGAATTTTAAATTACCGTCGGAAGAATCAATATACTCATTCGAGCTGCTTCCAATTGTCAGAGCTTCAGACTACATTCAAATCAAACAATTTTGCTAGTAAATTTTTGATCCGTACTGATAAGGTCCAAAAGCGCTCTTAATGCAGATTAAGGAATAGTAATTTTAGTTATAAACTTCACCGGACCATATAGGAATTAAAAAAAAAAGTATTTTAATGTAATGGATAAAAATTTTAATCTAAAATTTTGGTGGTCACGTGGCCAATGCGGCGCGCTGAACGGAAAAAATCAGAAAATGCTACGGCAAAAGAGACTACCTGGATTAGAGAGTTCCATTCCCATTCATTTCCTCCTCAAATTTACAATAAAATATCAATAAAATCAAATCAATATACATACTTAAAGCAGACAAAATTTTATAAATGAATTTCTTAATATTATGTCTGATAATCATGCATGCAATCACAAATACAACTCATGTACATACGCACGTAGGTCCCCTTAATATGCAAGAGTTATAATCATTTACACATATAGAATTCAACACTCATGTACACACTCAATAATTTAATATATGTAAGTTTATAGAATACTAGCCACGATAAGCCCTTGCATATTAAAAAAAAAAAAAAATCATGTAAACAATACAGAAACAATTACATATGTCTCAACATGCAATATTGAGCGAAACAGTTGATTTTATTAATTCTGATACTCCGTAATCAGCCTTTTCTCTGTATAATATTATACACTCTTCTTTGGAATTATTTGGCCAAAATATACTCGATGGCAGGGAGTTGCGCTGCTGCCCGGAGTGTTCTATGTTCGTTCTTGTATACGGAATTTGTAATATCTAGAAGTGAAATTCGCAGAAAATCTTATTGATCCATGTTTAAAAGCAATATTAAATCTTCCCCTATGGTGTATTATTGTAAGGAATATAGAACATTTAATTTCATTAACGGGGCAACATAGCGCGATTTATACTTATCAGTTTTGCAGTACTTGGCATTTTTAAAGGTTTTAGGTGAAACATTTAGCAGCACTCTCGCAAAAAGTAATCCCATATGAGATAACTGGCTGAAGCCAGGTGAATTTTATGGAAGACAAAAAATATTGCAATAAGTAATAAAATAAATTTAACTTTCGCTTTTATCAGAGATAACGAGTAGTGTAAATTCCAACTTAATTTATTGTCGAATTTTATGCCTAAATATTCAGTCGCAAAAACCCTATCAATTTCATGATTACCAGCAATTTTTAGATTCATGTTATGAAACCTGTATATAATATGACCGTCTTTGATGAATTTAAAATTAGCCTATTAGACTTTAACCAGTCAATTATTAAATAAATTTCTGATTATGTTACCCGGGTAACGAGAATTAACCAGTAATACTGCGTCATATCAGCATGTACTAATAAAATTTACGCGCAACATTCAAGTTGCGTAATTCATTGACATAAATTTGAAATGGAAAAAGACCGAAAATGCTACTCCAAACTTCTAGATAACTCGGTTGCTATAAAATTGATTCATTTTTGCGCGATATAACTCATTTATACAATTTAATATAAACCCTCGAAAATCCACGTTTTCCAATTTAAGTGAAAATAGTTGATAATTTACTGTGAATATCGGTCCTGCTCCTAAATTTCCCGTATAATATACGATACATGTCCAAATGAAGCAGCATACGCTCACTGATCTTTTAATAAATTCGCATTGATTTTCACTGAAATAATTCGGTACTTCCGTTAATGTTTTTAAATAATGTATCAATAATTTTATCTTAAAAAAGGAGTACATTTTCTTTCGGCAAGAACATCACCGATACCTCCGGAATCGCCGCTATAATCATTATTTTTTACTAGCATTGTCGAAATTTTTGACCGAAATGTTAGTGCTGCCATCTGTACGATATACGCGTATACTCAAAAGTTCCAGCAGCGCTTTAAAGATGTCGCTATCTATTAACAAGGCAACAAGTGAGTACGTGTTGCTTGCGAACACTATCAACAGGTGGTATTCTGCCTTTGTCAACAAGTCGTCAATAATAACAGGGTGTAACGGCGCTTTTTTTGGGGGGGGACAAACAAAACTGCTAGTTCCGTTTACCGTTCGATGTGTACCGCCGAAATAACTGTTTAGCAGGAAAAGCTATCTAAATATCGCGTTCTCCCAACGCTGACGTTGCAAGGCGGGTAAAAAACGTTCCCTCGGAAAGTAAAACCTTCCTATATGGACGGAACATTCCAACATACTCATATTCTTCTTCGTCTTCTAGTCCTGCCTCCCTTTATTTAGCCCTCTCTTTAACTTCAACCATGGTTTTCTCAGTACTTGCCATCTCTTAAACGCTCCGCAATCTCGTCTATTTGTCGCTTTCGCTTTAATCATAGTGTCTCCTTTCTGCATGATTTTCTCGGTTTTCATCTGCTTCTACTGCTTCCTTTTCATCCGCCTTCTAATTACTTTCTTTGTGACAGCGATATTATGTTTTATTTGCATGTTTGAATTTTTTTATTGAGCAATCGTCCTTCTACTCTTCTCTAAACTCTTGGTATTATCCCTAATTCCCTTATCGGTATTTCTTATATTCTCCTTCATTTCCTTCTACTTCCGTTATTCCTGCCCTCGATTTATCCTCTTTAAGAATATAATTTTATTTTCTTCTTCTTCTCATTTTTTGGACTAATGTCTTCACTGACAAATTCATAAAAATAAATAAATAAATTTCTTATCGCTGATAGTTATTTTATCGCACGAAACCCATTTCTCATCTTTAATCACGTGTACGGCGCAATGGGTGAAATCAACATTGACTCCTGGCATCGGCTATTTTAATTTAACGCGTATTAATCTGCGTATAATATTTTTTTTTCCACGGCTCATTTTATACTTTGATCATTTAAATCACTACGATTACACGATTATTAAATATTTTATATTTGTTTTGTACTTAAACTCGTTGTAGGAGCATTAATAAAATAATTGTCGGAGGTGATAATTATGTTTAACCCGTGCAGAAGACTATTTTTTGTAATAAATATACATGATTATAAAGACGTTTTAAATGTATCATCGACAATGAAATATCCTATTATTTTTATGTATTTCAGTCTCCTTTCGCTATATCGATTAATGTATTAAATTATACCTCATGAATACTGTAATTTCATTTTTTGTAATGGTGTTTAACATACCATGACGCGAAAACACTAAATACGCACATGCTATTTGCTTAGTTTTATTATTATTATTATTATTATTATTATTGTTATTTTGGGAGTTTTTCGACGAGAACATTTTAGTCTAAAAACCTACGATCTTTATGCGATTAAATGTGGAAGACAGAAAGGACAAATACATTAGTTAATTGTGAGGAGTATAGAAAAGAACGTTCAACAGCGATAGAAGGACATTCAAATGAGATATGATCAGCCGTGTAAAATGAGAAGAAAAAGGATGGAGAGGACAGAATGGAGAAGATATATGTAAGAAACGTAAACGCGACGGAGAGAAGCAGCCTGTGCCAAAGCCGCAGACGGCAGATTGCAGAAAGAATTGAACGCTGCAAAGGAGGAAAGTTGAAAAATATTAAGGATGAAGTCTCGGTTGAAAAGATAGATAGGAATCGGGATTTGAGAATAAAGAGGAATAACAGTTGTACTATAATTTAGAATGAACGGTTGCGGAGAGAAATGTAATATTATGGAATTTAGACATGTTAAGAAATAGACCGGAAAAATAAGATAAATTGGTGATGGTGGATTCGTTGAGTCTTTAATTAGTGTACAGAAGAGGTCAATTTGAATAGAATGGTAAAGTTTACCAATCAAAAAACGTTTGAGAAGGATTAGGTATATTGGCAAAGAATTGGAGAAGGTACAGGAGACTCCCCATTTATACGTCGATGCCTTCACTTGTCACGTTAAATTATTACATATTTGATAGATAATATTTCCGCGCTGTACTGTGGACTGGGAAAAAAAGTTGAAAGAAAATTTAATAATTTAAATGACCAAAATAATATGGACCATGCTTTAATTTCTAATTAAATGTATACGATCAAAAACAAAAATATGTATAATGTTATAAAATGTAATTAAAATAATTAATTTGCCCCGTTAAGTTACAAGTCGCAACTTTTTTTTTTTTTTCATTTTTCTCTTTTAACAAATTTTTGCCTTAGCAGCTGCTAAATGAACACATAATCAACAACGTTCCATTTATATTTCTAACGTAACGTACTAAATTTTTCATTTCTTTAATGAAAAATACGGTACATGATAAAAAAGTATCAAGTGGCCATCATTTTCATATAAATCTCCATTCTAAATGTGCACCTATTTTCTCCGCTCCGCAGAAAAACATTGAATCGAGGAATGTTTTTAGTAACCAAATAATTGACGATTAATCTTTTTATCTATCTATGCAGCCTAGTGTCTTCCTTCTGATCCCTGGATCTTTGTGTTTGCTTCACTTTCCCGTTCTGTTGTTAGTTATATAATTCGCTTTCGTTTTCCGCATTCTGCGCCCCGGTCTTTCTCTCGTCTTCGCTATTCCCTTGTTCTCTCTCCAAGTTGTGTCCAACTGAATGAAGCGGTGGTTTACGACACCAATCACATCTTTTATGAATGTCCATTCCTTTCTGTCAAACGTTATATTTTATATTCTTGTCTATTGAAACTTGAAACTTCCTGCTTCTTATTGTGAATCTTATATTTTGTCCTTCCTCTTGCCATCTATTATTTCATCCATTGGTTCCTTTATATTGTCCGTATCTGACAGAATCAAAATTTAACGGACGGTTTTTTTCCTTCTTGTTGTTTTTGGGTGTAGGTCCTTTGCTGGCGTGCCCAAAAGGGAGAAAAAAGAAGAGATTTCTACATATTCAATATTTTTTTACGTAAACCCAGGAAAACAAGTGTTACTATGACAAAAAGATTTATTCGAGAAAATGGTGCTTACCTGTTTGTTTTTTTTTTTTTCATTTTCTTTTCTTTTCCAGAAAAATTTGATGAAATTTTAGAACATTTTTCGATGCGTAAGATATCAGTAAAACTTCTTTATTTCTTCATAAAAATTACAAAATTTGTTATGTCGTTATAAAAAATTCGTAATAGATGGTAATACGTAGTTTATATATTGTGAAAATATCTGGTTTATCCCAGTATCACGGTAAATAAAACTTTTTTTTTTCTTTTTTCGATGACTGTTGAGCATTTTTAATGCAATTGCCGGAAATCACATCAATTTCAATCATACTTGAAAATTGTTCTACATAAAATTCATTAAAAAAAAGGTTCTTTTAAAAATTTCAACTTTTATATACTTATAAATTACGCGGAATACGTAAGAACCGAATAATTTTCTTCCTTTCTTTACGATAAAGAAGAAGAAGAAGAAGAAGAAAAAAAAATGACGCAAAATTTCTCCCGACGACTTTAGCTGAAAAGTATTCCGCTAAGAACATTGAAATGTATGCGAGATTTTAAAATACAGTCTCCAGTCTATTGAGAATAAAGAACTAGTGCCTTTAATTCTTGCTACGGGTAAAGCGATTTGAAAAAGAAACAAAAGTTTTTAGAATTTCTTCATATATGTATATAGACACGCTTATCATTTGGTTCTCGGTAAAAATTGAATAATTAGACGCCAATAGAGTTTTACCTGTTTGAGTGCTGGTATCGAAAAATGTGCTGCCAGTTTCTATGATCATGGTGGCCAGGGTACCGTCGGTGATCTGAGCGCTGGAGTCTCTCCGACCTCTGTATCGGGTACAGTCATCTGACTGCGAGGATTGTCTGCGGAAGTTCCGACATCGAATCATTTCTTCCGTAGTCGATTGCCGTCTAAATCCGCGCGCTATCAGTATTTCCTCGGTTGTCGATTGTCTGCGTATTATGGGAGCTCTATTGTATATTACCGGCGGTGGTCTGGATGGGGACTGATCACGCGACGAACACGTCGAACAAGAATCCGGAGATTTCGGCTGCTGCGAGCCTCGCCGATCTGCGTTATTTGTAATGTACGATGTAGACTGTCTGCGTAATTTACCTCTGCGGAACTGTCTGACCGGCGATGCTTCGCGTTCCCTGTCTGGAGATAGATGAGTCCTGGAATCTTTTCTACCCATGGCTGAGTCGGGCGATAGAGAATCTCTTCTAGTTTTTCTAGTCGTACTTAATTCTATGTCGCCAGGAATAGCCGGCTGCGAACCTCTACGAACGCCCGAAAATCCGGGCGGCTCGTCAATGGCGGTCGATTGCCGTTGCAAGCGAAATTTAGACGGCATGTCTTTACTTGGTCGTCTTTCCGGCGAGGAGGCATAGCTTCGTGAATCTTTCCGCTTTCCAGGAACCTATTTAGGAAGAAAAGAAAATTTCATTCCGTTTTATTATGTAAATTTAACATTATTGCCGCGTAAATTTGAAGAGAATGTTGCAATGCAACCGACTATAAATATAAAAATATATTAAAATTTTTTTAATTCTCCGGTTCTTTTTCCGATTTCAGATATCCGATCTTTGAATATTTCAACCTTTAAGTCACCATTATATTTTTCGCGCTTTAGAAGAAATTTTTTTCGAAACACTCTGTACTTAACTTCGTAACACAATCTAACGTAATTAAGTACATTTTTGTAAAAGAAAAATGATTTTAAAAACTTGCTCTCTATTCGATGAAGTTCACGATGTCGATAAAATGAAAAAAAGTTCAAAGTTACTTAATCGAAGAATGGTTTTTTCGCGGTTGTTAAATATATCTGCGCGTCTATTAAAAAACACATCGAGACAATTCGTGTTCCCGATTATTATTATCCTTTTTAGAATTCCCCGAACACATAAAATGTACGGGAAATACTAATAAGGTGGTTCAGAAACGACAAAAATATTCAACTAAAATATGCAATAGCTCATGAACGGTTGGACTTATACACTTAAAAGATTAGATCATAAATTCTAATTAAAATTCTCTTTAAGCCAATCTCTATAACTTCAAACTAACCGATAACCCTGGAAGAGTAAATAATATGGAATATAAAAGAGGCGGCCTCAAAAATCACCCTTAAAAATTTCATAATTCATGATAAACCTTTAAAAGTGGAATTCAAAATATAAAATAAAACGTAGACGCTCTTTCATAAAAGTAAAAAATTACGATTAAAAAATTATACAGCTTTGGGCACAAAATCAGCTAAAAAATTATGTTCACGTAATAGCTCGAGTAAAAAAGTAGAGAAAACCAAAACGTATCTCAAACATACGCACAAAAGACCCCGCTTTATAGGAAAAAGTATAGCTGAGCTTACAACTTTATATTTAAGTCTCCAAGGCGCCGAAAGATCGAAATTTAAAAAAAAAAAGTATTTCTTTTCCCGGGCATGCGATACGATGGTGGATAAATCGCTCTATGTCGGGAAAGACACAGTATTCCATTTCTTTAATGAAACTTTCAAAATTGGCGAAAAGTTCAAAAAAACGGAAAAATGACGTGCTCTCTCTCTTCGCAGCGCGAAGAATCAGATTTCTTTGTTTTGAATTTAGCATTATACAAACGTAAATTATAGTCCTACATACGGAATCCTCAGCGCATGAAAAATCATGCTTGACTCAACTCGTTTCTAAATAAACTGTTCATCATCCGGGAGACAGACAACTCTAACGAAAATTAAACCGGGGAAAAAACCGTATAAATAATAACGTACGGTTCTTTTCCGTTTAATTTAGATGTCTTTCTTATGCGGAACAATATAATCTATTTCGAAAAATGTCAAGAGTCTCAAATATGAGTTCAAAGTTATTTTCGATTGTGCAATGCAGAGAAATAAAACGTACCACATTTCGATTTGTTTCCGCGTAGGTCACCTTCTTCCGGGCGCGATCGATCGGGCACGAATCTTTCGGGTGTAGATTCTTCCGAGCACAAGCGAACTCAGAACTTTTTATAGACTACCTGCGGTGATTTTCAGGTATCATCCGTTAAAGGCTATCATCTGTGTTAGTGAGAAACACGAGATACCAAATATGAGAAATTCCACCCGAAAAATACCGTTTTTCGTTAACGATTTAGTTTTTCCGCGCGCGTAACATGGTATTTAAGCATACATATATATATATATATATATATATATATAATCACAAAACACATATTTTATATAATTTTAGTGGGTTATTCACTTTTTTAAAATATTTCCTATTTTTTAAAAATAACGACTTCACAGATAAACAGACTTTTGCGATGTAAATTTAAGAATTCTGTTAGCAATAGTGATACGAAACGGACCAAGATGATTTATATTAATAATCGGTCAAATGCATTATCGGTTCTTTTCATTTTTTTTTCTTTTCTGCTAATGTATAGTCAGCCGTATTCTTTACTTTCTAATCCCGCCTCTCATTATCTTTAAATTCAGCCGGTTCCCTGTTCTCAGCCGTGGTTTCATTCCTCTTCTTATCAACGCTCACCGATCGTTCCTTAATCAGACTGCGTTTCAATCACTCCCTTCTACCCTCTTCACGTTCTCGTTTTTCCCTGTCCTCCTCTCTCGATTGTCCCCTTCATAGTGCCATCTCTCCTCCCATATGTGATGCAAACCACACCTTCTTTGAATGCCCTGCCCTTGATTCTGACCGTTCTGTTTTGTACTCTAAAATCTTATCACTCGGTCTTCCTGCTCCTTATAATTCCATCTTTGCCCTTTCCTTTCCATCTCCAGGTATAATCCCTGTACTTCAATCTTTTCTAAGTTCTATTTCTAATCGTCTCTCTATTTAACCCTTTCCATAGTCAGCCGTATTTAAACAATTTCAAACTATCAACTCTACGTCATTTAAAGTGAAACATATAACTGGATTGAATTTGCTTCTAATACATATTTGTTATATTATCTTTCTTCTTCATTCGTATCTAGAAAGTTTATTTGAGGATAAGCTTATTGAAGTTTTTTCTGTTACCTATGTATATGATTTTAATGGTATTTTTAATTCCTTGACGAATTTACCTAGTTTTCAAAAAAATATCGAAAAAGACAAACAAAGGCGCAAAAATTTTTAAACACATAAATAAACACATTTATGTTAATACTGGGCGAGAAATATATACGAAATTAAAAATTAAATATCTTTGTTTTGAATTTAGTATTATGTAAATTCAAATTATGCTAATCTTTAAATTAACACGCAGAATGTACATGAAACATCCTGTTTGGTTGACTTCTTTTTTTTTTTTTTTTAAATTCGTTTAGGAAAATTTTCGATCTTCAAAACACTGGACTGATTATCTTATTTTCGTAAAAATTGAAATTAGGAATATTTTTTATTAATAACTACGTTTTTTTGTTTTTGTAACGAAGCCTGTCCCGTCCACAGATTTGTTATTTAAACAGTCAAATGATGTTTCTTTACATCCATCAAAACCAAAGTATAAAAACTTATAAGAAACATATTTCACCTTTTCTCTTCTAATTTAGGTTTCATATGTTATTATAATAAGTAACGTTTCTGGAATAAATTTTGAAACATTCAACGAACTACCTAAGAACAGGATATCATTAAGAATGGATTACTTTTAACAACGAGACTATGCTTTCTTTATTTTGTTGATACTATATTATGTTTATAGACGAATGACAGAAACCATTATGTATCCTTCGCGGCATCCTTTTATTTTTCGGAACAGAAAAGTAAAAATAACAATAATGGCATGATTTACACGCATTCATTGTACATTTTATTATGTTCTCCTGTTAGAAAAAGTAATCATTATCTTAAAAATTTAAAACCGGATAGCCAATCGCACGCGTTATGAACGATGTAGGTAAATAAATTTCATCTCTTATGAAGCTGTTCAGGATTTGGTAAAATAAACGAACTAACGCATTACACTTATTTACAGAAAACAGTTTCCATCATTAATTCTCCATACTACGGTCATTATTAAGAATAATTTATTCGAAAAATATTCTAGTAATTCTTTTTGCGCCGAAATAATAACAACTGTTTTACAATAAACCTATAGTCAATTCCAAGAAAAAGATACGATTTTATCACTTTTGCTTCTTCTTTTATCCCTATAGATTCGCATATTGTAAAAGGTTCCAAGTCCTATTCATTACCTCTTTTCGATCACTGGATGCGAATCCCTCATGCTGAGAACCGGACCAACAAAAAAAAAATTGACACCCGTTTAAGAAACATGAGCAGCTTACACTAAATCCATAACATTCCTTTTCGCATATATGCTTTTGGTGCAGTTTTATTTTTTCGGAATACTCACTAGCGATCAAAATTTACTTGTTTTCTAAAATAATTACTTATAACGGTAATAAAACAAATATATACTTTTAAGAATGTCAAATAGTTGTTTAAAAATCGGAAAATTTTTGTTACTTTGTTACGTTAATTTTATTACTAAATGAGCTGCTTTATTAATGTTTTTGCGTGGTTTAAAAGTGAATTCTGGTTTATGTCGGTCATATTTCACGCTAATAAGAATAACAGATTCCAATTAATTAATCCGTGTTACATAACGTGCAGGATTGAATATCTAGCTCTAAAATATTTATTCTTCAGGTGACTATATTCTAGAAAAGAAAAAAAATAATAAAAAACATAAAATAAAATTTTATCGCAAATACAGCAAAGCAGTCGATCATGATGTGTTAACCGCCAAGGATTTAATATGATAAGTATGAATTACCGCAATTTCAATTTACATAATACTAAATTAAAAACAAGTATTTCCTATGAAGTTTTTAAAATAATGTTCTTTAAAGCTAATCGACCAGAGCCAGTCGATTAGGCTCAAACGAATGGGTTCCATTAAAAATAAATATAAAAAAATGGAAGAATAATTTCTTAGAAGTAATAAACAAATTTTTTAGTAGTTTTTCATAATCATTAAAGTTAATTTAATTGTAATTTTTTGTAAATGTAAAAATTTATTATCAAGCAAATGGATTTCCTTTGAAAGCAGAAAGTCTGTCGTAGAGGGAAGTTATCGTCATAATCTACTAATTCTTTCTGAAATTTTTTATTACAATAACCCGCTAAACGAATACATAATCAGCACTTCAAAACTTTATTATTAGCCTTAGTGATATAACGTTACACAATATACATTGAAGTTAATAAACTATTGTATAATTTAATTTAGCCCTGAAAACGAGCAAAGGCCTCCCTCAACCGAGCCCACTCTAATCTGTCATAAGCCACCTGATGGTATTGTTTGTGCTTTAACATTTTAGCGAAACTATCTTCCCGCCTGTTTTCCGGTCTTCCTCTTTTTCTCTTCGCGTATGTTGTCCAATCTGTTATTTTTTTAGTCCATCTTGTGGAATCCATTCTTGCGATATGTCCTGCCCAGTCCCATATTTTCCTTCTTATTGCCCATGTAAAATTGTCTTTAACTTTTAATTTGTTTTTGATTTTTTTTGAGTTTATTTTGTCTCTTAATTTAACTCCAATCATAGATCTCTCCAATACGTTTTCACATGTCTCAATTTTATTCATGATATTATTTGTTATTGTCCATGTCTGACCTCCATATGTTAAGGTAGGCAGGACGCACGCGTTTAGAATTTCCCTTTTTAGTTAATTTCTAACAGGAAATAATTTTTTTGCGACATACGAACGCAAAAGAAGCGTTGGAAACCGATGGATTATTTTCTAAACAAATTAATTACTAATTTCACTGGTGTTTTTTTTGATTCAATGGTTATTTTACGCTTTAAATATGATATTAATAGAAGAAAAAAAAATTAAAATCTCACACAAAGGCTAAACTAGGGGGGGACACCCGAATTGCGCGCCAACACTTCACACAGTGACAAGTCGGACACGAATTGCGCACCGACTCGAAATAGCCCGCCTGCTGAGAACTCGAATTGCGCACCGCTTTAAAAAAAAAAACTTCGAATTTTATAAAATCGACGAAGGAATAAAATCAGTAAAAGTGTCGTTCTTTCAGTGACTTCCAAAATGTGTTATCATATCTCGATGGGTAACGTTTGCTATTTGGAACTACATTTTCGGTTGCTTAAAAAAAACCTCCTTAAGGGTTTGCGAAAAATAGGCTATTTTTTAAATACGACGAGTAAAAATGCTGAAAGCCATTGAACATTCAAATGTTATAAAGTGGCCATCAGTTTTGGAGTCCAACAAATATCATGGTCCCGGTGCCGTTTTTGTTAGTTTTTTTATATTTCATACCGGCAAACTTCCGGTGCGCAATTCGAGTGTTTAGATTACTAAAACTTTTTTAACCGTCGGCCAGGTAAATAACGGTGCGCAATTCGAGTGTCGCCAAACTAGGTGTACTTGGAAAAAGGACAAAGTCGAAGCGTAACTAGGCGAATAGTGTTGTGGTGGCCGAAACGATGCGACCCCTCAGGTAAGTATAAAAAGATTATAAGAAAATGCGATTACTTTTACACTCGGTATAAACGTGTAGGTTACTAATTGAGCATTAGTAGCTAGAAAATAAAAAAAAAATCGCGATACTGCATTTTTAATTTTGCGAAAACTATCTGCCGAGGTACGCCAGTTTATTAATTAATAAATATCCTAAAAACTATCAATTATCATATGTACAATGAGCAACGAAAATATTCGGGCACTAGGTAATTTTTTCATTTTTCGATTAAAAAGTTGTATTTATGCAAACTTTTTGAAAAAAAAAATGTAAGGGTATGTTAGAACTGAGCATAAGGTAATAAATGCATTAAGAAAATAAAAAAATCCATCAATAAAACCACCAAAAAATATGAATAACGTAACATAATATGCTTTCAAGCGGCAACAAAAATATTCGGACGCGTACGTATGTTGAACAGTAATTGGGTTTTTCCATGAGACAACGATGCGCGTTTACCGAGGGTGAGTTATTTCATAACAAAGGCAACTTGTTCAATGAACCGCTGATTGACATTTGACATTGTACATTCATGTTTACGTTCGGTTTAAAAATTATTTAAAAAAATGCCTCGTAAAGGCAAAAACTCGTTATTTAAGCAACGGCAATTGGCGATTCGTAATCATAATGAAGGATTTTCTGTTTGTAAAATTTCGATGTTATTAAATATGAGAAAAAGCACCGACATTATTGAACGGTTTGAAAAGGAAGATCGGATAGACTAGATTCCACAAAAAGGTCGGCCACAGAAATTGTCAACACGTGATCAGCGGTTCATAACGAGGCAGGTAAAGAAAAATCCAGCAATTAGTGCGCCTAAATTATCTACGAAACTACACGAAAAAGATTTAATATTGAAGTTCACCCACAAACCAGGGATGAATCTAGTGGCGGTTGGGGGGGGGGAGAGCTCAATACAAACTGTTTAAGAATGCGGAAATTTCATTGGAAATAAAATTCTTTTTATTGGCTTTGTTTACAGTTATGTCAAAAGTTGCTGCCAAAACATTTTGAAATGGTTCAATTAGTCGTATATTTTTAAATTTCAAAATTACGAGATTTATTTTTTACGGGAAATATGAAACTTCGTAAAATAGTAACAAAAAAAAATGATCATTTAAAATATGACTTTGACATTTACTTGTTATTCGTTGAAAAAACTGATACGCTTTCATTGCAAATGTGAGAAAGATGTAAAATACTCGTGAGTTGAAAAAATTATTCGCAGTAGTTCGTATTTCTTGTCAACGGGAATTATCACGGTTCACGTCGATCCATTTATCATTAATGTCAATAAATTGTATTAAAAGGTTTCTCTTTTCGGTTTTCATTTATTCTTTTTTTTTTAAAGCGACATGATCTATAGTTAACATTTCTGTTTCTGTTGTTTTTTTATAGCATTTTATTTAATTCGCTGTGTCAATCTGTCTATCTGTCTATCTCGGGGAATCTTGCGAACGTCTTTTCATCTACTTCCGGATGAATTAAAAAAATGTTCTTTTTGCAGAAATGCTTGTTATAGATGACAATACAATATTATGCAACATCTGGGCTTCCAACTTTAAAATGAGACCCTCGGGACGTCGAAAGCTCAAAATTCTAGAAAAAATATATTTCTTTTCGGGCATATGATATTATATCGTTGAAAAGATGCGCTATTTGTCGAGAACAAAACTATATTTTATTTCTTTAATGAAACTTTTGAAGTTTACGAAAAGTTCAAAAAAGCGCGAGATCTAATATGTAGCTTCCTCTTTGCGGCGCGAATCTTATAGCTAACAATTTTGAACAAGGTTGAAAATATGCACATGTACGTATATTTCTTTGGTTTGAAACATCTAGATTTCCAACTTTAAAATTAGCCTCTGGGGGCTTCGAGAGCTCGAACTTTGAAATAAAATATTTTTTTCCCCGGCCATATGATGTTGGAAAGAGCGCTATTTGTCGGAAGCAAACTCGTATTTAATTTTCTTAAGGAAACATTGGAAGTTTACCAAAAGTTACAATATTAATATTTAATTATTAATCTGCGGTCCCGCTTTTATTTTCCAGAATATTTTTTAGTTTCAGATTTTAATGTTAAGATGTGTATCTGCTAGTCGCACACTAATAAAGTTATTATGTACTTCCTTTTAGTGCATAAATAAAGGCTATTTAAAAAAAAAAAATTATTTTTTTTATTCTTGTTTTTCATTTCCAAGAAAAGTCCATTTAAAACATCTGACACATCACAGCGTATTCGTTTATTATAAAAAGATAATGAACCCGATAGTATATTTTTATAGTATATTCTACAGTTAGAATTAATCATTTTAAAATCAATTAAGAAAACATTATGATAAAAATAAACTTTAACACTTTTACACTTTTGTAACAATTGTATAATTTTTAAAACCCCGACGCGTTTCGAAGCAAACACTTCATGTTCACGGGAGAATCCCGAGAACATAAATTCCCCCCCCCCTCCAGAAACAGATTCCTGAATTCATCACTGTCCACAAACGATACGTCGAACGATTAAAAAGAACGGCCACAATTCGAGAGTCGCGCGAAAAAAACCTTTAGTCAGCGAAACAAATCGAAAAAAAAAACGTTTCAATTTTGCAAAAGAATATGCTAATCGTGATGTAAATTTTTGGAAAACTATGATTTTTACCGACACGAAAGTAAATTCAATGTTTTCGGAAGCGACGGGCGTCTAAAAATTTGGAGGAAACCGAATATGGAGCTTAAAAAATACAACCTGAACGGGACTGCCAAACATGGCGGAGGAAGTCTTACGATGTGGGGATGTTTCGCTGCGTCTGGGGTCGGTAACTTGGAGTTTATCGAAGATAATATGAATGCGGATACATACGTCGACTTTCTGGAACGAAATTTGAAATCTGATGCCGAAAAATTAGGTCTGTGGAAAATAATTTTAAGTTCTACCAAGACAATGACCCTAAACATAAATCGTACAAAGCGCGGTCGTGACTATTGTACAACTGTCCGAAGGTCATGGAAACATCACCTCAATCACCGGACATCAATCCCATCGAAAATTTGTGGGGTCACTCGGTTTGAAAAAATCGGAAAACCAGTATTAGAAGTAAAACAAGGCTAAAAATAATTGTCGAGCAAGAGTGGTGAAAAATTTCACCAGAATTTACAGCAAAATTGGTTGAATCGATGCCCAGGAGGATGAAATTCAACAGAAAGGGTTACCAAAAACAAAATATTAAAGGTTTTTTAAAATTGAATTTTTGAGTTTTATCGAAGCTGTCCGAATATTTTTGCTGCGTCTTAAATAGACTATTTTTATTTTGTTTCAAATTTTCGCTTGTTATTATAAGTTTTTACTGTCTCTATTACCTAATGCTCTGTTCTAACATAACCTTACATTTTTTTTTTTTTTCAAAAATTTTACATAAACACAATTTTTTAATCAAAAAATTAAAAATTTATCTAGTGTCCGAATATTTTTGTTGCCACTGTATAAAAACTTTCACTGACTGTTTTTACTCAGACTTTGCTCGTTAATGTTCACCACAGTAAGGTTAATGAATCATTGTATAATTAGTAAGGAATTAATATTTTTAAGTTAATTCTAAAAACGGGTAATGTGTCAATTTATATATTTTTGCTTGTGCGCAATTTCTGGTAAGTACAAAAAGGTAATAAAAACCGTGATTTTAATTCGTCGTTTAATTTGATGAGTCCATGCTATTCAGTAGGAGTGTTATTCTGAATTGATTAAATTATAATGCAATCATTTCGCTGTAGATGCATCACATATATTTGCAGTTTGCTACTTCAACCGCGTGTTTATAAATACCAGCGTTCGTCCATCGGTCGAAATTCGACCGTAATTATCATTAAAAATTTGAGTAAAAAATAAATGAATATGAATTTTCATATCTCCAAAAAAATTTTTCCACTCTTATACATTCGTTCATTATATATCTGAGAACATATACTTTTATATGTACTTACAATATAAAAAACAGGTCAGTATCATTATAATTGAATAAAAAATAAATTCAATAAAATAAGAATAAATCAAAATTTAAAACCCCTCATTTATCGGATATAAAATGACACCTTAAGGTTTAGTACACCGTAAAAAAGCCAATAATGAAGATTATTGAGAAAAATTAAAACATTTCAATAAGAACAGATTTTTTATTTTTTCATTTTTTGTAATAATTTTTTATTTAAATAAGAAAAAGAAAAACTGTTTGAAAATTTTTTTTTACTGATTTGCTAAACAGAAAAAAAAAGAAGAAAAGAAAATCGGTTAATAAACGAAGGAGAAAAAGGTACTGAACTATTTTATCTTTGCCTATTTATATACAGAAGAAGATTATCCATTTTTTTCCTAACAGTGCATTTATCGGGAATATTGAAACAGATTCAAGGTTTGAAAGTTCTATTTTACTGTCTCTATTACAATTTTTACGAAAATAAGATAATCAGTCCAGTGTTTTAAAGATCAAAAATTTTCCTAAACGAATTTAAAAAAAAAAAAAAAAGAAGTCAACCGGACAGGTTGTTTCATGTACATTCTGTGTGTTAATTTAAAGATTAGCATAATTTACATCTACATAATACTTAATTCAAAACAAGGACATTTAATTTTTAATCTGTATTATCGCATATACTTCTCCCCCAGTATTAACATAAATGTGTTTATTTATGTGTTTAAAAATTTTTGCGCCTTTGTTTGTCTTTTTCGATATTTTTTTGAAACCTAAGTAGATTCGTCAAGGAATTAAAAATACCATTAAAATCATAGGTAACAGAAAAACTTCAATAAGCTTATCCTCAAATAAACTTTCTAGATACGAATGAAGAAGAAAGATAATATAACGGATATGTATTAGAAGCTAATTCAATCCAGTTATGTTACACTTTAAATGGAGTAGAGTTGATAGTTTGTAATTTTTTAAATACGGCTGACTATACGATAGCAAAAAAAAAATAATGAAAAAAACCGATAATGCATTTGACCGATTATTAATCATCTTGGTCCGTTTCGTATCACTATTGCTAACAGAATTCTTAAATTTACATCGCAAAAGTCGGTTTATCTGTGAAGTCGTTATTTAAAAAAAAACAAAATAGGAAATATTTTAAAAAAGTGAATAACCCAATAAAATAATGTAAAATATGTGTTTTGTGATTACATGTATATGTATGCATATATATCCTGCTACACGCGCTGAAAAACTATATCGTTAACGAAAAAACAGGTTTTTTCGGGTGGAATTTCTCATATTTGGTAACTCGTGTTTCTCACTAACACAGATGACAACGTTTAACGGATGATACCTGAAAATTACCGCAGGCAGTCTGTAAAAATTTCTGAGTTCGCCTGCACCCGATCGATCGCACCCGAAAGAGCGGTTATCGGTGTCTAAAGCCGCAGAATAAGTTTGGATCCGATTTCGGATGAACGAAATATGGCACCCAAATAGAGGGATCTCTTATGTCACGACGACATCGGGAGAAACATTGATTATATAGCAGTACTCTAAACAGTTTTAGTTTAACATTTACAGAGATTACGTTTAAATCAGTTCTTACCATTTATATCGTTATTTTATTGAAGTAAATACTCGTTTGATTATCAGGCACAAAAAATCGACGTTCATTTGATCTTATTCCGGCGTTCCAAATTGCATTAATTTTTAGCCGCAAAAGGCCACGTCTAATTTATTCAAATCCTACTAACGATTTGTATATTCAGTAGAAAAGAATTGCTTCAGTTATAATTAAATTGTTTTTTTCCTTTTTCACATCAAATTCAACAATCTCGCCAATCTCGCCAATCTCTTCTGAAATGACCGTCAGCTATTTGATTACGTTTTAATTGGTATGCAGCGAAATTCCGAATTAAAAATTCGAATTTAAGTCTCATTAGAGGATCTAATTTATCATAAACAGATAAGAAAATAATAACAATAATCGATTGCATATGACTCATCATTCTCACGCACTTTGGCTATTGCTCTTTAGAAATACACGTATATTGCAACTGCGCGCCTTTAAGGGTGCAAAATCTGGAATGCGTATTTAAACGAAGTTCCGCATTTTGTTATTCGCTGAAAATTTGAATTTGCCATTTCAAACTTTTCTAATAGTTTCGAAAGCACGAAGTGCCTGTGTTGGTCTTATTAAGTATCGCTCGAATTCAGCTGCCCTATCGTCTTATCGAGGATCCACCTTAATCTGTATTTTTATTATTATGGCTAATCTTCATTAACATGCTGTTCTTAAGATCTTCTGTAACGCTTTTCCCGTTGGTGTTGCTTTTGTTGCCTTTGACTGAGTTGCTTGATATAGCATATACGTAATGATTTATTTGAGCGCTGTGAACTTGGATTTAAAAACTCGCTGTTAATCGTACTACATTCTTCGCTCACTCCTTCAGTGGTCTGTATTCAAGTTGGACTGTGCGGACGGCTTTGCAGTCTGTCAAACTCTTTATATGCAAGCGATCAAGATTTCCCAGGGAAAGTAGCCGAAAGCCAGATAAAGAAAAAAGTAAAAAACAAGGGCTATAAGAGAACTCTTTTAAAAACTGGAAAATTAGAAGAAATAAAGATAAAAATTACAAGATTAAAACTGAATATAACGGGAATATGTGAAATAAAATATTCTGGAGCAGAGACCGTAGAATAATAGACGGCGGTGCGAATAAACGAAGTGAATAATAATAATAATAATAATAACAACAATAACATCATTACCACCCCCGCCACCTCCAATAATAATATTAATAGTAATAATATTAATGAAAATAACAATAATAATAATGATAATGGTAATATTAATAATAACAGCAGTTATAATAATAGTAACAATAACGATAATAACAGTAACACTAATAATAACAGCAACACTATTAATTTGCCGATCAATGTCAACAGCTCCGATACTTTTGAAAACACTTTTCCGTCCAAATACCCAGGACCATTCAAAGTTTTCGTTGAGAACACCTCTGACAATAAAAACATTGGAAATTTCCACCCGCTTACGCTGGCCAGGCTCATCAGCAAAATTTCCACCTCCTTCTCTGACATTACCCCTCAGGGTAGAGGGCGTATCTCTATTGTCTTCCCCTCCATTTCCACCGCCAACGACTTCCTAAACAATCGCTCCATCTTCAATTCTAACGAGCTGAAAGCTTTCATTCCCCACAATACCATATACAGAATTGGTGTTATTTCTGGAGTTCATCCTTCGTTCTCTGTTGAGGAAATTAAAGAAGGGCTTGTTACGTCTATCCCTATAGTATCTATTCGTCGCATCCTTCGCTCTTCCTATGGAACCAAAGTTCCCACCAGAAGTGTCGAATTAAAATTTGCCAAATCCTCTCTCCCTGAGTTTGTATCCATTTACAAACTTCGTTTTACAGTGTCCCCAAGTATCCGTTCTCCCACCCAATGCTCTAATTGCTTCCTTTTCGGGCATATTGCACGCCATTGTCGCAGCTCTCTTCCTTCATGTTCTCATTGTTCCTCTAAGCATTCTTCCTCCGATTGTACGAATCTCCAAGAGCCTCCTTTTTGTCGCAACTGCAAAGGTAGTCACAGCGCTTCCGATCGAGCCTGTCCCGAATGGCAGCGGCAGAAGGACATAAAAAGAATCATGGCTTTCGAGAACATCTCTTTTCACGAAGCCGTTAAAGTTAAATCCTCCAGTTCCGCCTCTCCAGCCTTCTCTTATGCTAATCGCGCCGCAGCCCCCATTTCCTCTTCAAACGTCTCCCCAAAAGCTTCTAAATTCCCCTCTCTTCCACGTCCTAAATCCCCCACTTTCCACAAAACTTCCAAACCCAAATCCTACTCAAAGTCTTCTGCTCAATTTCCTTTCGTTCCATCCCTTTACTCTCGTTTACCATCTAATGGTTGCGCACTGAATCATGACGTCTCCCCCCAATCCAATCCCTCGATATCTTCCAGTCCCTTACCAGTTCCTCCTAGTCTTTCTCCTAATTCCTCTCTAAACGATTTTTCTTTTGTTGTCTCATAGAACTCCTTGCCTCTTTTAACATATCCTCTGCCTCCTCATTCCTTGATAATCTTTCAGCCTTCCTATCCAATCACGTTCATTTCAACTAGATCATCTCTTTCATTTTTTTCTCCCTTTTGACCATCTTCCTGCATCCCATTCTATATTTGTTATCCTTATTTCTCCTTCTTTCTTTTGCGTCCGTTTCGCCAAGGATAACCGTTCGCTCAGGAATCATTAACTCAAAACTTTCCTCAGTTCGAATTTTATTCCATCTTTTCTTTATGCTGCATAAGTTATCTCATTATGGAAGGAAGCCTACAAACTGGTCGTCAACCCAGTTCGTGCAGGTGTTTCTCCCGTCTCTGGTTTAACACTATGTCGGAAGGAAGCCTACAAACTGGTCGTCAACCCAGTTCGTGCAGGTATTTCTCCCGTTTATTTTTTATTACTGACGGTACCGCTAATGGTGAGGTACCTTCAATTTTGCCTGTATCCAACTTCGGACACGTCTTCTCTCTTCTACTTATTTTTCCACTGTCATCTTCTCCTTTAAGTTGGAAGATCGTCTACAAGCGATCTCCTCTCATGTATTACACCCTTCCTATTACCCTTGTCTTCCTTTCGTTTACTTCAGTTTCAGCTCTGTCTTCTCCCGCTGCTTTTTCTCATTCTTTTAATTCCTCTTCTTCTCCTTTTAAATAGAATGCCGCGGTCTTGCGCCATAAACATCCTTCAATGGAATTGCCGCAGCTTACGAGCTAATAAACTAAGTGTAGAATGTCTATTAGACTTCTATAATATCCATGTAGCGCTGTTATCTGAAACTTGGCTTAAATCCTCCTCGTCTCTTGATTTCAAAGGTTATTCTCTAGTTCGATCTGATCGTATGGATTGGTATGGTGGTGTTGCAATTTTAATTAGACACGATCTATCCTATCTCACCCACAATATCCCATTTCTTCCTCCGCCCCTTCCTAACCACCCTAACATGATTCATATTTCTCTTGAAAATCTTCTCCCGAATCCTATACATATTGCTTGCGTGTATATCCCCCCCAACTCCAGCCTCTCTAGTCTTCCTTTGCCCTCATTCCTTTCATCTCTATCGGATCCATTTATTATTGGTGGAGACTGGAATGCGCACTCCCCTATGTGGGGCTGCGCAGGGCGCAATCCTAACGGTGTGACTGGAAAATCTCATTCTAAACCATAATCTTTTTCTCCACAACGATCGTTCTCCTACTTTCTTCAAACATCCATCTTCTTCTATTGCAATCGACCTCTCGTTTTCATCTCCGAATCTTGGTCTTGTAAGCTCCTGGAGAACTCTCGACGGCACTTTTGGTAGTGATCATGTCCCCATTCTCCGAACTCTCAACAACGCTCTTCCTTCTAGACCTTTCAGGCCCTTGCACGCTCCTCACTGGCTTCTCTCCAAAACAGATTGGAATAAATTCCGATCTTTGGTGGATTCCTCACTCCCCCTTATTCTGGATTTTCCCAACCCGTCATCCCAATACAACTTCTTCATTCAATCTCTATATTCTGCTCTTTCCGCTTCCTCCCCTCCTTCGTCCTTTTCGCGCGGTCGTTCTTCCTCTTATGTCTCCTCTCTTTGGTGGAATGAAGAGTGTAAAGTTGCCTTCCAAAGAAGCACCGCTACCTTCAAAGCCTTTCGCTCTTGTTCCTCAATATCCAACTTTTTAGCTCACAAAGAAGCTAACGCAAAAGCTCGGTACATTTCAAAATCTGCCAAGAGGAACTCTTGGAAATAATTTTGTTCATCTTTCTCTAGAGATACGCCTCTCTCTAAGATATGGAAAATGGCCAAAGCGTTCAGATCTCCTCTTTCTGAGCGTCCCCACTTCTCCCATCCTTCTTTGCCTAAACTTCACTCTTTCTTGGACTCTATTGCTCCTCCGTATGTCCCCACTTTCGAGGAATCGTACGTTCCTTCACTCCCAAATTCCTCAGAACCTCATCTCCTAACGTCTCCTTTCCGCTACGAGGAACTCTTGTCCGTCCTTAATAAAACCTCTCCTTCTGCTCCTGGCCTGGACGGTCTTTCTTTCCCTATTCTTAAAAAACTCTCTTCTTCCTCGCTACTCACCCTTCTGAATATCTTCAACTCTTTCTTACTCTCTGGTTTTACTCCTGAGTCTTGGAACGACTTCATCGTCATTCCAATTCCTAAAAAAAAACAGTGTTCCTTCCGTCCTATCTCCCTAGCATCATGTCTGCGCAAACTCTTTGAAGGTTTAATAAATAACCGTCTCGTTTGGTGGTTTGAGCATAATAATCTAATTCCTTCTAATATGTTCGGTTTTCGCCCCGGGCTTGGCCCGGTAGATTGCATCAGTACCTTCCTTGCAGATATCTATAAATCATTCCTATCAAAGAAATTTACAGTCGCTTCTTTTGTCGATGTCTGCTCTGCATTCGATAATGTGCATCTTCCTTCTCTGGGCTCCAAACTCCTCTCTCTTAATCTCCCTCCGGTTCTTATCACTCTTATACTCAACCTCTTTCAACATAGAACTCTTTATCTATCTTCTCCTTCTCTTTCCACCTCTAGATGCGTCTATCGTGGGCTTCCCCAGGGTTCCTGCCTTAGCCCCACTCTTTTTAATATTTACTCCTTCGATATTGCTTCTCTTCCTACACCCTCTTTCTCTCTCCTTTTTGCTGATGACATTTTAGTTTATTCCACCTCAGATGATCTGTCCTCCGCCACCAACGAGTTAAATCATTCATTGTCCCATCTTACCAATGCTCTATCTACTCTCCACCTCTCTCTTTCCCCTACCAAGTCTTCCTGTATAATTTTTGCTCTCAGCCCCTTTAATCGTGCTTTTATAAACATCAGCGTATCTGGTACACCTATTCCCACTGTTAATTCCATATGTTATCTAGGTCTTTTCTGAAATAGTTGCCTTACATTTCATGAACATATTAATTATATCTATAATTCCTCGATCAAAAGACTTAATCTCCTCAAATCTTTATCTCCGCTCAGATGGGGTGGGGACCCGTGCATTCTATTAATTCTATATAAATCGATTATTCGGTCCAAACTCGACTATTGTTCCTTCATTTATGGCAATGCCTCCAAGTCTCTCCTTTCGAAACTTGACGCAATTCAGAATTCCTGCCTTCGCCTATGCATTGGCGCTTTAAGATCTTCTCCTATTCCTGCGATTCTATCCGAAACTTGCACTCAACCTCTTTTCACTCGTCGTTCACTCCTCGGTTATCGATTTTTAATAAAACGCCTCCACATTTTTTCATCCAATATTATTCCTTCCTATCTTCATATCAAAAATCACTGGCGCTTGGCGCCTCATAGAATTCCGATTTTATCGCATATAGCTGCTCGTGTTTCAAATTTTTCTCCCTACGTTTCCTCTTATAACAGTCTTCCTTACTTTTCTCTCGATTTTAATAGCATATGGCACCCCATCAATTTCTCCTCTCTTCCAGTCCGAGCTAATTCTTCCTCTCACAATGTAGTCAACTTCGCATTCCTTCAGCTGCTGAACTCTGCTTTTCCTTGCCATGCCTTAATTTTCTCGGATAGCTCCAAGAGTGATGGGGGCGTGGGTGGCGCGTATACGTCTCCTACGTTCCTGCACTCTGAGTCTTTCAGACTTCCTTCTTTCTGCTCTATCTTCTCAGCCGAGTCGATCTCAATTCTCCGTGCAATCCAGTTCATATCCTCTACGAGTGGGGTTCACAAATTCCTGATTGTTTCTGATTCCAAAGGCGTTCTTCAAACCATCTCCTCTCCTCCTTCTCATACTTCTGACGGTATCATCCTCTCTATTCGATCTCTTGTTTCGTCTTTGTTCTCGTTCCGATTCATTCTCATAGACTTTCTATGGGTCCCTAGTCATTCCAATATTGAGGGCAATGACGCAGATGACTCTTTAGCTCGCTCAGTCGCCCGCATTGGTCCTTTTCTCGACTCTTTCCCTTCCTCAGACATTCTTTCTCTGTCACGCTCTAATCATTCTAGACTTTGGACTGACATGTATCCATCTTTATTCTCAAATCGCTTCTCACAGTACCGTCTTATTCAACCGGTTCTTAGTTTCCTGCCTTGGTTTCAATCTATTCCTACCTGTCGTCGTTCCACTGTTGTTTCCTTAATTAGGCTTAGAATCAATCATTCTCTACTTCCCTCTTCTCGCTTTCGATTCGTTTTGTCCCTTTCTCCTTTCTGCACTCTTCACGCTTCTGAGCCTTCTTGTGTTTGTGACTCAAATCACATCCTATTCGAATGTTCTACACTCTCTAACGAACGCTCCTTTCTTTACGCCCAACTTCTAGTTTCGGGTCTTCCTACTCCCTCTAACGATACCTATATTCTTTCCTTCCCATTACCTTCAGTTATTCCATTGCTGCTGTCCTTTGTCTTTTCCATTTCTGACCGCTTGGCTATTTAGTTATAACTCTTAATTTTTCATGTTGTTGGGTCAAGGCCGCTGGCGCGCCCAGGACAGGAAAAAAAAAAGAAAAAAAAGAAGGCTTTGTATACATTTTATAGCACGCGCATTACGTTTTTTAGGGGATCCTGCCAAACTATGTGTCGACAGGGTTCTAGAAATTAACGCCTGCTTCTACTCTTTAATTAGCTAATATTGTACAATTGTTGCTATATTTAACGAAATATGTTAACCGGTAATGCTGTTTGACTGGCACACACATATAACCCCAAACACATAGACCAATCCATTTTTTTATTTCTTGTTAGGCGATTGTGTTCCCGTAATGTCTTTAATAGTTTGTAAAGTAAGTTTACTTCGATATTATTTTCGCGGTTATTGAAGTTGCTAATTTTATGGCTTTTTAAAAGTCGTATTTCCCTGATATTATACCTTGGGGAAGGTCTCTTTCGTCTATTTTTATTTTTTTCATTCCCCGTTATAATTAAATAGTACAGATATGAGATCTTTCATGGGGGGCTTGAAACGAAAAAAGAAACCAAAACAAAACAAAACCGTCAACCGTGATGGAAGATTAAGAATTGCCTTACTATAGAAATAATTCGTAAGATCGATGGTACATAATAATACATTTTCGTTATAAAGCCTTCCTCCGAGTATAGGAAATCAGTAATGACTTACCCTGCAAAATATACCAGTAGGCTCGATAGAGTCTTTCACGAGATAGGATAATCGAATATTGAAAAAAGTTTGTTAGGTTTTCGGCTTTTACTTAATTAATTCGAGTTGATACTTAATTAACTAGTACTATTGATAACGATAACTGTCTAAGAATTTCGGGTCATTGTGATCTCCTTTTTATTTTAGAACATGGAAAACAAGTGAAAATACCTCTTGCCCATCAACGAGTGTTTGCAACCCCGATCTATTAATGTCATCTGGGAAAAAGGTATATTAGATAATTTAGGCAATTATTAATCGAACGTAAGGAGGCTGAACATTATTTCATTAGAGTGGACAACATTCTCGACGTGTTACTTGTACGGGGACCAGATGTGTTTATAATCTGGTGCGCTATAAACGTCGTTAAAAAATTTCTTACATACAATTATTTACAGATAATTTCGAAGTGGATTATTTTTTGCAAATATAGGTTTTTTGTTATCGAACGGAAAAATGTGTTATTCACAGAAATAATTACAGTGACAAATATTTGTAACCTGACAAATACCAATCGAATGGGACTCACAAGAAAAATTCGGATTCACCGTTTATGACACTATTCCATGCGGTACAGAGCAATACTGGAGCAATGCAACGGACGTTTAAATTTCACTTTTTAATCACCAAAACACGATGCAGTGGAACAGTTTCTGTGGGCTCTGACGAAAAAATTTTCGTCAAATTTTTACTCCAAAAAAACTAATTGTTAGTGCAGCTGCCAAGTTATAATAACTTGGTAGTAAGGCAGTTATAAAGAACTTTTAACTATATTTATCATCAACATCAAACGGTGAAGAAACGAAAAGGCTGTAATTTAGTATTTTTGATGGAAAAACTAGATTATACATGTTTATTTTGGTTTTGAATTTCTTTTTTTTACTTATGTCGGAAGATAATTTAATTGCTTTCAAAAAAGGGGAAACGAGCAGATGGAACTCTTTAAAGAAAATAATTAATTAAAAGTAGCGCCTAGATGACTTAATATGTCACATCATAGTCATTTTGTATATCAACCACTAATCGATAATCAGGGACTTTCGACATAATTCGATCTACGAATAGCGGGCGAGATCACATACAGTTCGTGTTAGCCTCCGATGAATGCGGTTCAGTTTAAGGCAGACTGAGAAATATGGAATTACTGGCGAGCATAAAAATGAACACAAACGCGTACGACGTGTCTATTCATAGTCAGTTTGGTTTTTAACTGCATTAAAAACTATCAGCGAAGACTGAACGTTAGTTACACAATACAGATATAGGTTGTCGCGAACCAGATGAGACTTAATTCCGTATAGAGACAGGTAGCGCTATGTATCGACTGGAAAACTACTAGGATGACTGTTTATTAGCGATCGACCGATGCTCCTCGGTCAGGTCGTTGAAAATGAGTTGCCGTACGGCTGTGCAAAAATAAGTAGGTTCGCACAAACCTCTCCAAGATTTTTAGCAATGGAAAAAAATAGATGAAATGTATCAATTTTTATTCGGAACGATTGACGGAAAGTAATCAAACGTCCGTTTTCAAATCTAAATATGCGTTCATTCGGTCTTGCCATTTAGTGAACATGTTTTTGAGAATTGATGCTCAGGTATTGTCTTGAAAAACACGCGCATGCAATTAACATGACTTTCCCCCCGCTCTACTGCTGTCGCGTTTTTTTCTTGCGAAATGATGATTTCCATGTGATACCTGCCAGTTTAGTGGTAGGATTGAAGTAATGGATCCATGTTTCGTCGGTGGTATACGATCCTGTGCAAGAAGGATGCATAATTTTCGACAGACTCTTCGCCAGACTTGATCCGTCGTAAGCATGAGGATGAATTCTCAAAAACGTTCACATAATGGCAAGACTGAGTAAATACGCGTTTGAAGCGATTTTGAAAAAGATGTTTGATTACTTGTTGGCGATGATACTGGATGAAAATTGATCATATTTCTTTTTCCTTGTTAAAAATCTTTGAGAGTTTCACGTACGTACTTATTTTCATACAGCCGTACTACGACAGCTCGTTTTGAACAAAGTGACCACAATCATTGGATCGATCGGTAATAAACTAAACCTAGTATGTTTTCAAGTTGATAGGTAATTCTGGCTGTCTACACGGAATTTAGTCTCAGGTTCTTTGCGACAACCTGTGTATTTACGAAACATCCTATGTATGGTAAATGGAAACGAATTCGAATCGGAATGTATTCATTCAACGCAGCTCATAAATTCAAGTATGAAACTTTTCAAGTTTCAAAGGGGGAGAAACTAGAAGAAGGCTAGAGGGGTGCGTTTCGTTTTATCGTTCACGCGATTCTAGCAATACCGTTATCAGGGTTGAATTGCGTACGCGCTTTGCGAAACGACCCTCGTCTATAAGACATTAAAAGTAAGTAAAATAAATCCCGTATCCTTGATAAGGGTTATCATGAATTGGGAAGTTAAGGTTCACAATGCTGTGTACTAAGCCGAATGAAAATCTAAAGAGAATATTGAAGCCAGCTCCGTTCTGCTACTTTGAATCCGTTTTTACTTCCCCAGTTCTTTCTGCTAATAAAATTTCAGATTAGGAACGTGCACCCGGGAGCGACTGAAACGAAATAAGTCTCGAACTCGTAATGTTTAGTTCGAAAACCAAACACCTTCACTGCTGGGGAAAAAAAAAGAGTATCCATTTCAAAAAGAATACTAAAAATTTTACTTTAGTGCTCAATTTGATTTAAAGTATTTGTATATAAATGAAAGGCAGCGAATTTTGAAAACTATTTAATTTTTTTTTTTTTTTTTTTTTCTTCTAAGATTGTATATGAGGGTTTCCATGTGCCGTGTTTAACTACTGGGGCTATTACAGCACATGGAGCCTACTTAAGGGGATTAAACGCGATAGTACGATTTACGGGATGGCAATGTTGTTAATGAATTTTTTTTTAATCTCCGAAACTGCAAACTGAAATTGATTACGTTGAACAGATACAATTTCTTTTAATGTTCTATAGCAATCAGTGGTTCCATTTCGGCAGAGCATTTTAATTTCAAATTTATCCGTTAATCAGTAGCAGAGTTATTGAAATTCTTTTTTTTTCTTTTATTTTTTCATATTTTTCAAATTATCCTGTTATTTGCGTATTCTTTGGTTGATATATTTATTACAGCGCCGCGAAATATTAAATCGACTATAAATGTTTTGTTTTTTGTTTTGTTTTTGTTGTTTTATTATTATTATTATTATTATTAACGAAAAACCGTTCAAACAACTGGAAATTTATAGTGATGTAGAAGGAAATTTGAGGGTTAATTCGTAACAAGCATCACGTTCACACAGCGGAGGTAGAGCAAAACAGCAATTAGTTTAAACAATTTTTTTTCGAGATGTTCATTTTCGCTGACACAGCCATTCAATCGACCGCACAGTTCACACTCTACGGCCAGTCAAAAACGTTCAAACGATACCGACCCGTTGTTATAGGGATGTGGCCATATCTCGGTAAAACTTTTACTTTTGACACTTTCGCTTTTATGTGCGAGTAAAACTATTAGTTTTTATTAATTATTATTAAAACAAATTAAAATCCTAAAATTCCTCGGTTCTCTTAAATGCGTACCTTCAATAATGTTATTTTATAATTATTAAAATGACACCGTTCGGGTGTTTTAAGAACGCAGAAGAATCTCCAGAGTCATGGTCAACCTCAGTAAAACCGAAGGGAGGAACCTATTCCTTGCCGTGTCCGCGCGCATTGGTGTCATACTTCAATTACTCATTCGTACCTTTTGAACAAGAACTTAATTATTTTCGCTGCAGCGGTCTATTGACCGTCGTCCAACACCTCTTCATTGACTGGCCGAAGTATAAAACGATACGCCCAAAATTTTCACTCCCTTCATCACTTACTGAGGAGTTTCACCACACCGCGGTGAGATGATAAACTCGACTGAATGTACATAAAAAAAAAAAGAATAACAATGTAAGGGATTTATTACCTCTTTTACATCTCCGTAGCCTGGGAAATCATCGCCTAGATCGGAAATAGGAAAATAACATTCTCCGTAGCATTTCGATTTCATAGGAAGTGGCGAAATCAGTTTTTAAATAATTATGCATAAATAATTATCGGAAAGCAATAGCTTACGAGTTAAGGGAAATTAACTAACTCGGCCGGATTTTTTCTGGTCAATATAATTAGAGAAAAGAAAAAAGGCTGCGAATCTATCGACACTCAACTATAATAGGAGGAGGAAGTAGTCAAGAAAACGTGACAGCTACACTAATTAATTCACCGATCGCGTCGATTTTTATTCTTTTTTTGCACGCGGAATTAATTTAAAGTAAATTTCGCGAATAATTATTAATAGGGGGAATTGCTGGTGTAAAATAATATCGCGTATTTAGTGTTTGTTAAATGAAACGCGTCATAAAGGGGGTAGTAGTTTCGAGCGTAGGTCAGGTATGATGTTGAAACGGCTATTTCGCTTCAAAAAAAAAAAAAAGAAAAAGAAAAAAGAAAATTCTAATATTACGTATAAACATCAATTTGGAAGGGTAGAATTTCCGCGCGGACCCTTTTCATTTCAGTTTAAAGTGATCATCGAAAGAAACAGAAAAATACACGAGTTTTTCGAAGCGGCCGCGCGGCCTTTTCGGTGTACCTATTTTTGCAGAAACAGAAAGCAAAATAATAATGTGTAGTAGTAATCGTAAGGAACACCTACTTGAGTTGTTGAATCTCTCCTTTGCGATCCTGACGGAGGGGCCTGGTGAGTAGGAGAAGCGGTGCTGCCAGCTTGAGTTGGCGGAGTAGTTGCTCCTGGCGGCTGCGGCGAAACCGGTCTAGGCGGAGGAGATTCGGCTCGGATCTCGGCGATCGGGGGGGTATGACAGGGCGGCGAAACTGACGGCGAACTGGAAGGCGGCGTGACGGAACTGGTTATAATGGTCGGGGCAGTTAGCGCTTGCGTGCTGGAGTCGGTATGTGTAACGGCCATGGAAATCGACTGCTGTTGCGGAGAAGCTTCGGCGGTAAGCGATTGCCGCCGAATGCCGGACAGGGTCGACGATAGTTCCGGCCGGGAATTCTGCCGTCGATTGTGATGGCGGCGATGGTGATAGTTCGGACTGGTGCAGGTCAACGATTCGCGGCGACTGGTTTTCCCGGCGGATTCGTTGGAACCGCGTCTAGTGATCGATCCCCGTCTAGCGTTACTGGACGGATACATGGTGTACGAGGTGTCGGCCGCGTTGTACGGATACGGATTTCGGGCCTGCAACGCTTGAAAGATTTCGATGCGCGCTTTCGAGAATTCATTGTCAACTTTCGATTTCGACGAGGACGATCGCACACCGGAATCCGCGGAAGACTCGCGCCGTTTCCGCGGTGTGCCGTCAGGATTCGTGTTCGATCGGCCCCACGGCAACGACCTGGCCAGGTCGGCCAACGTTTCTCGACGAGAAAGCGGTTGTTTTTTTTTTATGCCGGGCATATTGATGTCTTTGAGCAAGTCGGTCAGCTGCGCCAGCGAACTGCGCCTTCGTCGCCGAGCCGGAGGCGACGTTTCCTGAGTCTCCGTCGGCGGATAGATCGTGGTGATTTGCGCCGAGGAATCGCGACGTCCGCCTAGTCGAGCTCTTAACGTCGACTCTTCCAACTGCTCGCGCACCAAGTCGTCCCATCCGTTGCCACCTTGCCATACCAGTCCCACTTGATGGCTCAGTATCGGCAAATTGCACACGAAACAAGTAGACGTCATCGTTCTGCAAGAAAGAAGAAAAACAAAACGATAAATCAACTAGAACGGAAATAAAGACACCGATTTCCGGATTGTCCGGTATCGGCGACCACGAAATGATAAACGCGATTATTAACTAAATTCTCGTTAAAACGGGCAAAAACCGAAATTTCAGAAAGTTCAAGTGGAAAGCCGGCTACGCAGGCGCGCTCGAACCAATGGTTTTTTTATTTGCGCCGAAGCAGCTCGGCGGCACCTGTTGTAACAGTTTCGGCCTCTTTAGCGTTTTCCGACATTTACGCTATCTCTTCAAATTCGCCACTTTTCCACCTCCTCGTCCATCCCAGGCGCTAAATTTCCCGCACCTCCCCCTACCGCTCTTCCGCCTAGTGGCGCTTGCCGCGTTTTCCCCTACTGCGTTTCATTAGTCTCGGTGCTTTTCTTCAACCCATTCCATTGCCATTTTTTCTAGCGCTCGAAGTCTTTGCTTTCATTTTATTTTTTCCCTTTGTATACATTTAACTTGGCCGCTTCTCGGAATTCCAGAACTAATTTACGGCCGGGCCAGGTTGATATTATTAAAGTTTTACCGGGTTTTTTTTTGTTCTCGATAACCTCTAGTAGTCGGTGTTTAAATTTAACCGAAAATTCACGTATACTCGCCCGCGTCAAAACTTTAATTCATAAAAACGAAATAATTACTCGAAGAGAGCTTAACGAGAATGAAGATTAGTAGCCTCGAGCAAGAGCAAAGTAATATAAATGAGAGCAACGGAAGGAAAGGAAAAAAAAAAGAGAGAAAAAAGAACCAGCCCTCTAAAAACAGGGAAAGTGAAAGAATGAAAATTAATTTAGCTTAAAGGAGGAAGAAAAAGATTTGATAGTATTACGAGTTAATTGCGTTTTCAGCAGTATCAACAATAACGATGACACTGATAAAAAATATAATTACAGTAAAAAGAATAGTAATGATGATAACATTTACTGATCGCAGCGGTGTTGTTCTGCGTCGTGCCAACCGGTGGTGCAGTCGGAACCCTTTTTTTCAGACCGGATCCCCCGTGTATAGCAGATAAGATTAGTATGAATCTAAAGTAGGAGGCGGATGGTAGTGTTTGATAGTTAGCTCGTACGTTACGAGATCACGCGAACTTTCGAAATGACGTTTAACGAAGTCAAAGAAATCAGTTTATCCGTATTGTAGAATAACTCTTCGAATGCGATGTCTCGAAAAATGAACATAGCTCGTTTAATTGCATCGTAATGGATGTGTAACACGTATTAAAACATATTTAATGTTAATTCTCTGTAAATCGAAAAAAAAAATAATCAATTTATTTCAAAGGAATTCTGGGAAGAAATTGCTGTACAATTAAAAAACGGGAATTTTTGAAAAATAACGAATTTGCTGAATAACGATCGACACAGTGCCGACTACTTAACGATGTGTGGTCCAGCGAGAACATTCGCCGCTACATAAATTCTTTTAAACATAGTTCGTAACGAAAATAGGGTCACGCTATAGATTGCCGAATGGATCGTTGAAAGTACGAGTGTTGTATTTCCCCTTTTTTACCTTGTAGCCACTTCACGGATTAACCCGCCGCCGGCGCATACTATTATAACGGAGAAGCGACATTAGAGATGTTTAGTTTGTTAAAAGAAAAAAAATAGCCAATTGTGAGCTTTTAATTGCAATAAAATTTCGTAAATCAAAAAGAAAGTATCTTTTATTTTATTATCCGAGGTCCAAACCCTAGAATGTTCAGCTGCACAATTGTACTTAAAAAGAGACTTGTTTATTTTTTTCCAATGAGCCATGTGAGTGGCATCATTTATTTCATTAATATTAAACCTTCTTACCTTTCAGGTGCCATTTTAAACATGTCTCTCTCGTTATATTTTTAACAAGTTGAATATTATGCAACAATATCGACTAAAAAAGGATAGCTAAAATTTTACTACCTGTCGAGAGCGAATTACAAAAATGAAGAAAAAAAACGATAAATGGTAAAAACTTTTTCGGATTTGGAAAAAAAAAACATATATACAAAATATATAGCTAAAAATGTTAATAAATTAACCCGCGCTTACGCTAAAGAAAAATTCACGATTCCTTTTCTAATGTCTAAACTACAACCATGTCTAATTCTACACATACCGCTTCCATTTTTCCGACTCTACATATCTTAATAATCAAAGTAGTTGAATCACAAAGAATTTTTGTTCTGAACTTGCCAGGCTGGCAGAATGGCGAGTGAATATGGTTTCTGCTCCAAATTCTTTTCCTGTTCTTTTTTCCTCGTCAATTCCTCTTGAACTGCGAACTAAAACATAACTGGAAATGGAGTTCCCAGTTCCATTTTTAGCGCGAAATAAAGTGTTCCCTATCGCAACCAGAAGTCTTATTGTTTTATGAATCGTATTTAATTTACTGACTCCAAACTGCATTTTTACAAATTTGACCGCTTAGCTATCTAATCATCCTAAACTTGTCAAATAAGCGGCATGTAACAATGTAGTGTTGTAATGCTGTAATGATGTAATGTTGTAATGCTGTAATGCTGTAATGGTTTCCGAAATTACATACAATATTTAGAACCGTTGTCGGAGGGAATAAGATTTATTTATTTTTTCGCTTTTTCTTTTTTCATATTCGTCGAGGAATTTAATTGTACTATCATTCATCTGCGATTTCTGTGATCTCTCGTATAAAATGAAGAAAACTCGAATAATCCTCTCTTCGTAATATTTTTTAAAACATTTTATCGCATCCGACTATTTTTCACCTGGTACCTTTCTAATTGCTTCAGTTTAAACTAATTCTTCCTTCTGTTAGAATTATATAATCAAAAAACTTTGAAAGATTCAGATTTCTCATCAGTGAGCAGCGCTACTCTGACGAATGTATGCACAAAATAAATTGTTTCCCCCTGCATTTAGTACCCCATGAAATAATATTATTATTCGTGAATTACATAAGTAAGAACGAAAAGGAATCAAAATGTTTCCTAGTCCCGGGTCGACATCTCTCTTTCCCGTAATTTTTTTTATTTCACATAAATGTATGTAAAGATTAATTAACTCTATATTTTTATATATATATACATATATATATATATATATATATATATATAAAATAAATTAAATTCCCCTTAATAACAAACAAAAATAAGTATAAAATAATTGACTTGAATAAATTAAAGCGAAACGTTTTATAGCGCATCATCAGCTAACGATACAGAGTGTACTGAAATAGAACCAAAAAACATTATATTTATAAATATTAACAAACAGATATAAATCTACATCTACATAGATTTTTAGTCAGTCGGATTCCGCGGATGAAATAAAAAACCTACAGAGTTACTCTGCTCAAATCTTGCAACGCGTTAAATGAAATTCCGCATTTTTCTTGTTAGCTGGTACAAACTTCTCCGACCGCAGCGGGATACAGAAAGGAAACAGTTATAAACCCGAAGATACTAATTAAACCATTGATAGAATGAAACGAGAAAAAGTAACTGGAGAAATTACGCTACATAAATCTTAAAATGGAGCTAAACGAGCTGGCCGGCCCGCTGTGGAATAACTAATTCGACTGTAGCATTTCGTTCGGCAACTTTCGAAGCTGTCCTACTGCTGGCTCTGGATGTGTCCCCGGTGAGGTGCGCAGAGCTAAAAATGTTAATTTCACTCGCCTAAAGTTAATAACTTTTTAATTATCGCAATGTTCGCGCCTGTCGTTAAAGAAAGGAAATGATATTCGTTCGGTAAATTTTATCTTTTGGGCGTGAAACAGGAACAACTTTCAACGACCGTTTGTACTTATTTACTGCTATTGTCGTAATTTCGCTTATTACGATTATCCTTATTGTCGCTATTTGTGATTAAGCCGGCGGGCGCTGGAGCCGAGTCACGAATTAGATAAAAAGTGAAATATTGACAACTACTTCGAAGTGAAAATATCGATCCCGTAAAAAACAAATGAAAAATTAGTAGTTCCTATTTATTTTACTATTAATAATATTTATTATTCGCGGGATATGCTTTTTTATATCGACAGAGCCGACTCCGTTCGTAAAACGAGCGAGACAAGAATTCGGATGTACGCGGATGTAGGGTTTCAGGTTAGGAGTGTTTTTTCTTTTTTTCTTCTCAGACGTGTATGGGCTCGTCGAGTATGAATATCGATCCGGTGTAAAATCGTATGTACTCGTCAGAATGCGGCAGCAAAATTCGAATCTAACCTACTCAAGCGAAATAACCCATTTCCATAATCAACTACTGACTATTTAATAAACCAAAACAGTCGAATCAACTAAATATTGGGTGTCCTATTTTTGACAGTAGCTGTAAATGAAAATGGTAACGGAGAGTTGAGTACGTGGATAAGATGGTTTTTTTCAACCTTTCGCTGTGATTTTTTTGATTTTTTTCCTTTTTTTTACATGCACTTCTTAATTTAAATAGTCGATGCCGTTGCTCTGTCGTTTTATGTCAGAAGCGGATGAAACTTTAACATATTAGAGCTACGACGGAATATTATAAACTGCTTTTAAACCTGAAAAATAAATATCTTTCTTAAAGTAGTTAGATGAGGAAATTTGACTTCAATTTCAGCTTGCGCTTACATGTTTTTAGTAGTCGGAATTTCCGCCTCTTTACCAGATTCTTGTTGTATTTAACTATGTTCGTCGTCGGCGACTACCTATTCGTACATTTTAGCTGTACAGACACAGGCATAACTAGGCAATTGTTTATATACAGTACGAATGTCTACACGCAAGACTTCATTCGGAACTGATTAGTAATCGTTTGATTTATATCGGCATATACCAGTGCAAGCCCGTGTATGTCTGCTGTGTACTAACTAGCGCGCATGTGATGGTATGCATGTCTGCCATTGCCTTCCACGTGATTATTAGCGAGTATTTTAGTTTTAATTCTTCGTAATAAGTTCTGTCGTCGCCCGGGATCAAACCCGTGACCTCCGTAATGGAAATCAAGTACTCTAGCAACTAGGCTATAACTATGTTCAGACAAGAACAGTAACAAAACTGAAAAGCGCGCAAAATATAAATTAGGATAAACGACTTTTTCGCATTAATCTTATATTTTTTTGACAAAATTAAGGGTAAAATAATATTATCGATAAATTTAAAATAAGTTGTGGGTGCTACAGGGCAAGAATACGCCCGCTGTGTGAATGATCGACCAAATTAAAATCTATTTTTGATTATTATATTAATTATAATAGTAATAAACCTAAATTTATACCTGTCTAAGTAAATGTATATTCACATTCATACGTACACGCAATACAAATACGCGCCTGTACACACATTCGTGTAGGTAGCTTAATATATTCAAAGTGTCGAATACGTGGTCTTCTTTGAAAAGTAAAAGAGCAAAGAATGTAACGAAAAAACGAATAAAATAAATAAACGCATACATGAACGATATAATAAAATGGAAATATTCGAGACGTAGCGTGGGTTTTAACCTTTGCAACATTCTTTCAACCATTTCTCTACTTCCTTTTTCCGTAGCCTAACTTTTTTTCGCCTTTTAATATATGATTGGGAGTAGCACTTATTAATTTAACTAAAACCATTTATGCTATCAATTCGTAGATTTGTCCCTCGAGGATAAATGTAATATGCATTGCTTAGATTTCTTGTTATGTTCCCGACAGGCGTCGTCGAGCGGATTTATTCCGCGGTCTCCTCTAGCTAATTGTTCTTTTAACCGAGTGTCCCGACCGCAAAACTGGTATCCTCCAGGTAGATGTAGTTCAAATAGTAACTTATTGATCGCACGATTAATGAGCGTACCTATAAAGCCTCCGCGCGTCTTTTTCCGTTTCTTATCCCGGGTAACTCTTTTCCTCCTTTTATCTCTTTCTACACACATATATATATATATATATATATATATATATATATATATATATATATATATATATATATATATACTTTACTGTAGGGAGCCCCTCTCTCGATAACGTACGTGTATAAATACAAAATGAAGGTTGTGCCACAGTCGATCGGACTACCGATAGATAACACTCTCGTAGTTATGGAGAATGAAGAGGACGCTGGAGAGGCGAAAGTGTTTACGCATAGTCCACTATTGCCGAATAGTATACGTTATCTGCTGATAGGTCCCAGCAGGTATGGAAAGATGAATTCTATATTTAGCTTATTAACGCATCCTAACGGACTATGATGTGAGAATGTCTATGTGTACAGCAAGTCTCTGTATCAGCCGAAATATGCTCTATCGGAACAGCTATTCCGCGGTATACCCGAAATTGGTTACTTCACATTTAGCGATAAGAAGGACATGCTCTTAACTCGGTGTTGGTCTTCGACGATGTGTCTCTGGAACCGTCCAGCGATAATTAAACGTTACTTTTCTATGGGAAAACATAAAAATATCGATTGCTTCTATCTGTGGCAGACGCATGTGAAAATTCCGAAATACTTAATCAGGAATAATGAAAACGTCATTCTAATTTTTGCTCAGGACAACCTCAATACTCAACACGTTTGAGCATATGAACGGTGCATATTCACCTAAGACTTTTCAAGATATGTGTCGGCTATGTTACAAAGATCGGTACCGGTTCTGTATAAGGAAAAACATATACATAGCGGACGTTTCAGGCCCCGCGGTTGACGAATTTCTAGTTCCGGACTAAGTCGCGATGGATCGAATTAACCGCGAAATACGACTCAAAACCGAACTGGATAGATCCGAGATCGGATATCTCGAATAAGTATCGACAGTTTAAGAATGAGCGTGAGCCTCTTAGGCAAACTTCGAGTTTAGTGCTGGAATCGCTGGCTAAACCCCTAACAGACATCCGCACGGTTATACGCCAGCACAAGCAGCAGCAGAAGCCACAGCAGAAACCGAGTATAAAGAGAGAAAAGGTGGGCTCCCCTGAGTAGTTAACCTCTACCCCGAAGGTAATGAGCCTGATGATGATGCTGCGAACGCGTGATTGCCCGCTGTGAAGCGGGAACCGTTACTATTTTACTCATCTTCAAACCCCATATACACAGAGTGCAGACCGATAAGTATAGCGGTGACGTCAAACTCGGCGATGTGTCGATTTATGCTAGCCCGGAGGGAGATGCATTATACGTCGGCGAAGGTCGCGTTGTGAAATCATTTCCTCTTACCGCAGGTCTTTACCATTTATTGACTCCACTGGACGTTGGCGATTAGCAGTACACCTCGGAAGATATAAACAGCCGTTGGAGCTTGCACAAACGTTCTGATAATAGCCTGAAGCGAACTGTGAATGATAAGTACCGTAACGTAATTAAACCGCTGTTTTGTGGTGGAAGCGATAGTGAAAAGGAGGGGTGCGGTATTAGTCGAGTTACATTAATAGCGCCGCGATTAGAGTATTGAGACGACGTTAATGAGCTATTACAGCGATTACAATTGTTACACGCTAGGAGGAATAGCGGAAACACGGGTATGGATAACGAAATTTCGTTCATTGAGGAAGAATTGACAGAGGATTGATCCTTTTTAGTATGCCTACCGCAAAAGTGGCGTAGTGGTCTAAAGGAGCAACATTCTCTGCCGGCAACTTTCAGCGTGATATAGCAAATAAACTACATAGATCGACGAGAAAAAGATACCGAACACGATGTGTCCAGATGCTTGGCCTAAATAATGACCTCTGACAGGCTGACTTTATTGATACGCGACGATATGCACGTTTTAATAGCAGTTACAAATTTATTCTGGCCATGATAAACGCCTTCAGTAAATATGTATGGGGACAGTGCGTCTGAAGACTAAAAGCGGCAACCTTGTGGTGGCGGCTCTGCGGCTGGTATTATCCGAGCCAGGGATGACTGCTCCGCAACAATTACAGACCGATCAAGGTACCGAATTTTATAATCCTAGTGTGCGTGCGGGAGGTGTTAACTCGATAGAATATTAATTTATATAGCACTCATTCGCCGCTTAAAGCGTACATTGTGGAGCGATTTAATAGAACGTTAAGGGGGTTAGATGTGGAAAAAGAGTTTACGGCTAACCGAAACAAACGGTGGCTGACGATTTTGCTGGAGCTGACGTGATAATATAATACGAAACTACACCAACAGACAGAGTTCGTGCCCGTAAATGTTACGCCTAGTGTGAAAAGGAGGTTGCGCTGAATTTGGCCAAAGCATGCGCTAAGGCTAATCCCCCTTCCGCTACATGTCTGAGGTTTAAGATGGGTGATGTTGTCCGCATCAACAAAGTAAAAACTCACCTAGAAAAGGGTTATACCGCCAACTGGAGCGGAGAACTATTTACTGTAAATAGCGTGTGTAGCAGCCAGCCGACGTCGCATACGTTAAAAAATTATAGCAGAAAACCGATCGTAGGCGCCTTATTTTACGAAAAGGAACTGCAATGGACCACGTATCCGGACGAGTACTTGGTAGAACGTGTTATTCGCCGTAACGGAAGCAAGTCCCTCATCCTTTGTGAAACCGACTAGTTCCGTATCGTTCAACTTTAATTAACAATAATAAGTATACAACGTAAACAACTTTAATACTGTTTGAATGTAATCTGCTAAAATTATTATTAGACACTGTACATCATCCGAAAACAGACACAGAAATATTATTGAAGATATTGGTCGAAGAAGTACACGTTGAAGAATTTTTCTACCAGCGAGGTTTAGTGAAAATAATCGCTTTACCACAATTTCTAGACAATGTTAATTTTATCGGGTCCGCTTTTTGGAAAAAATTTTCATTCAACAAACCGTCCCACCACGGTCACGGCGTACTGTTAGTACAACGGTTAAAAATTAACTCTAAATTATGCGTACCTTCATTAAATTAATGCACTCTATAAATTAAAATTATTCGGTTCTACCTTTTCACTTAATAAACTGCGTCGTATTTCGATTGAAATTTATTTCAGCCAAAGTCGCGAATATTTCCCGTTAATTAATGTTTATTGCGGAAAATTTGCACACTCGTTTTCGAAAGTCGAACTCGACTGATTATTCAACCTTTCCGTTGTAGTATTTGAAGCGTAGAACGTTCTTCTTGGAAATTGTTTTGACACCCATCAGGCGCAGGTTGCAGGCGTTAGCATGTGTGACAGCGCACTTTCGGCATGCTGCAGAAACTCAACGTGTGGTGTGTCATTATCAAAAACTGAAAACCAACTTCTTACTCGTACTTGTGCAAACATATTCACTGTCATTAGAGCTGCTTTCTGCGCATTAACAAAGTGCTTTCCCCCGAGTCATGTTACGCACGCAACGGGGGGGGGGAACCAGGAAAAACAGAAAAAAATCAATTCTGCCGAAATAAAACTTTGCATCGGATGTAAGTATGCGCTTCAAAATTCTGGAAACAGGGTAATCAAACCGCTTTTTCGTTTTCTAAATTCGAATCTTCTTTCTCTTTGTAAAAAATTCCAATTTGCGGTGTCTGGCTTCTATGTTTCGTCCTTTTCGGATAAACCCTCTTCCCGACGACGGCTACCTGTCCAGTCTAATATTATTTCTAAACTAAAAGCTCCTGTGATTTTCCTTTACTCCGACGTTCTGCCATCGTATTCCCGTTATTCGCCTATTGTTCTCTTACTTTCACTTTCTCCTATAACATTTTTTACCTATGTTGTCCACATCATTCGAACGACGAAGTTTCCTTTGCTACTTCAACCATGCCGTCGAAATGCCCATTCCAACTGAACGTTCTATTTATTTAGGCTTTCCACGTCCTACGTTTGCCTTATTTACTTGCCGGTTCCTTCTTCGTCCAGCATTGCTTCTCTTTCTCTTTTTCTAATTATTAGTATAAATCTGGATGCCGTGTGTAACTCTACCTGGGCTATTACGGCGGAAGCTACAGTAGACCATACAGTATATCGGATAATTCAAAACTGTCCGAACACAGTCCGGATGGTTTGACCACAGACAGAGGAATGGGGCATCAAAGCACTAGACGATGCGAGGCCGCAAGCTGCTCGCGCAGCCGCCAGGAAGACACGGAGGGGAGAGTTTCTTTATTTTATTAATTCCGATCGAATTGCTACTCTCTAATTTATTATCCGCCTTCGTATTGTTTCTGGGCAAACATGTTCGAAAAAGTAGAAAAGACTCGATCTTTCTAAAAAGTTCTTGAACGGCCGTTAACGAAAATGAAAAAAATTTGGAATATAGAAAGTTATAACAAATATAAACATAATAAACAAATTTAAGAATAAAATGATTGCTTACTTATTCTTAAATTTGTTTGTTATATTTTGATAGTTGTTATAACTTTCTATATAAAATATTCTTTATTAATAAGAAAAATTATTCTTCCCGATATATATGTATATATATATATATATATATATATATAATGAATCGTACTTAATTTCGTTGTCTTGTTATGGATGTGTTACATTGTCCGATAAAGATGTTGAATGTATGTAGCGCGGAAAATTAATCATTACGAAAACCACCTTCAGCACACCAGTTTCCTCTATTTTTGAAGCGATAGGAGATAGATAGAACAAAATTATCGAACTGATGGAGCTGAAGCGATGTCCGGGAGATGTAGCGGTGTACAAAGGAATCTTCAAAAGTACTTTTGACATGGTATAACGATTCATAGGGAAATTTCGACATCGAAATCGTTTAGTCGCGTGGCAAATACTCAGTATTATTTCAACGATAATTACAGCTCTTTGTTAATATGAAAACCAGACGACACCTCTGCAATTGATAAATTTTCCTGCTGCCCTTGAAAATATGGAAACTGAACTCTTTACTCCAGTAAAATGTCTTTCAATAAATAATAAACGGCCATGTTTTTAGATCGATAAAAACATAGCGGATTTTTTTTTTTTTTTTTTTTTGAACTTTTTATAACCACCAGCTAGCAGGGTAAAAAGTTCAGCTTCCATATCTTTAAGAACAGCGGGAAAATTTATCAATTTCACAGGTGTCGCGTCTGTTTTTTATATTAAACGACATAATCGAAAAACTGAAAAACTTAACGAAATTATATTTGATTGGAGCAAAAGGAGCAACACACCTAAGAAAGTACAATTATAGAACGATAATGAATTAAAACGAAACTGCTTTGAAATATTTCCCGCGTTGTGTGAATTTATCCGGAGTAGTTGCGAGTCGGAAGGAAATTATAAGAAATAGCCCATTGACCACATTTAGCGTCGTTTAGAAAGTGACTAATTTTCACAAAAGTAAAACATATTAAACTGTGCCATTACAACTGGTTAACAAAAATCTATTTGAAAAAACAGCCCCATATGGACCTACTGTTTTCGCAAAAATGCAACTCGGATAGATTTAAGTAATTCAGAAGAATCAGAGTTTGCTATTAAGTTTTTCACAAATTTCACGAGCGAATTTTCTTAGTAATTATACTCTACTGAAAAAAGCCGTTCCCGCTATCGGTTGCTACTTTTCATGTTTGCCGGTCTAGCTTTATAATTTAAAATATTAATACGGTAATAAACTTCTAATGGAAAAGAGGGAACTACGAACGTTTATGCGCGATATAAAAAAAAAAAAATTTCTACGCGGCCCGTAGACTTCAAAACAAGCACTTGGTAATCGAGTAATCGACAGATTTGCGGAGTAGTTAGAAATGTTTAGTCTCAGTTATAGCGTTAGACGGCTGATTCTTTGGCTCGGGTTGCTACTTCTTCTTCAAAAAAATCCCATCTTCTAATCTCTTGCCGCTGTGTAAAAGTTTTCATCTTAGACTATGGTATCGGATATTTACATTTTCTCCTTTTCTAATTGTCGCTCCTATTATTTGTCTGTTCAACCTAGTCTTCCTTTCAATCCTTGGTTTCTTCTGTTTCCTTCACTTCCTCACTTTGTTGTTTTCACCACTATTCATTTGCATTTTAATCATTCCTTGTTGCCTTCTTTCCGCTTTCGCTTCTCGTTAGCCTCTTCCCTATGTTGTCCTCTTCATTCAAATGATACGGTTATTTGTGATGCCGATTATATGCTTTTTTTTTGAATGTTCGGCTCTTTCGGTGGAGCGTTCGGCTCTGTACTCCCACTTGCTCAGGCTTGGGCTTCCTGCATCTTTTAGTGCCCATTACAATCTTTTCCTTTTACACTTATTATCCCTTCCATCGTTACCTTCCTATTAACCATATCTGATGATCGCCTTATTATATAACTTTCGTTTTCCTCTAATTGTTTCTGGATGAAGGTCTTTGGTTGACGAGCCCGATTTTATTCTCCTTTTTTTTTCAAAAAAAAAAAAAAAGTTATAACAGGTTTAATCGTGTTTAATGAAAATTTTTGAAATATCTTTTTTGTTGTATATTAAAATAGGTGAAAAACTGTACAACTGTAGTTTTCGCGGTATTTAAAATTACCTTTTAAGCCGGTGAAAAAAGATAACGCGATACCTGTTCGATACAGAGAAACACCTTTATGTTATCGCGTATTCGTACTTGCAATAAAATATAAATAATTTTATTGCTCCCTCTTCTTGTAAACTGGAATTTGAAGTAAAAATGTAATTCTTTTTTTTTTTTTTTTTTTTCGATCTCTCGTCTCGATCATTACCTGGGCTTCTGCAAAATTCCTGGGCAGGGGGATATAATTTCAGAACCGCCGCTTCTGTCGGCCATCATTTGGATTTCATTATAAAAGCGATACGATTTCTTATTTGTATGATGGCCCGCGATGTCATTTAAAACGTCGGTTATTCTCTTTGCATTTATCAGTTTCCTATTTAACTTTTATATGTACTTTATCATTTTTTACTTTTACCCAGGTTGGTACTGACTTACAAGCTTTTTCGGATAAAGTTTAATGAAGTAGTTGATGAGTGTTTTTCAAAGTTTGCGGTGCTTTTATTTTCTTTATTTTTTCGGCTATATTATTTGACCGAAGGAACAATTTTGAGGCAGTAAAAGCGAAAATATCAATAGTTGCCTTGAGTTTGAGAGTATTAATTTCTTTTCAAAAATCAAAAAAAAAAAAACAAAAAAAAACAATAGCGAACAAAAAATTACTAAGATCTACACTTTGTTTTTCTGTGAAGTTGCCCTGTGCTGATAACGATAAAGAGGTAATCCCAATCGCTAGTAGGATTACGGAAATTTGAATAGATGCCGACATCGACCTTATAACGCACTAGAGCGGCGTTATATGTTTCTTTCGACGTAATGAAGTAAAAGTTTAATTATCGACATCCGGATTAAGTGCCTCCTAAAGTCCCTAATTAGGGGCATTTGAGGATTTGCAAATATTATCGTCTTCGAGAAAAAACTGACTGAAATAACACCTAATAATCCGTACATGGTGCGCTAAAACTCAAGGAAGAGCTGTACGGAAAGTAGTTAACGGAGGAAGCGGGAAAAAAATCCGACTGAGAGATTCCTACGGAACTCACCGAAAATACGAAGCGGAGATAATTAATCTCTTGCGAAAAAATCAATCCGAGAATAGTGGAAGGTAGCAATCGTGTAAGCGCACAATTTCATCTATATATATATATATATGTATTCATCGGCGCGCCCAGGATTTGTCCCTGGGGAGTGGTAGGGATGGCTAAAAGAGTAGCATAATCGCTTCGAAACTCGATTTTCTAATTTGTAACATTCGTCAAATTCGTAAAATATTATAATTTCAATTACCGCGTCTCCTGCTCGGGTTCATCGTGAATCCAACGCGGAACCACCAACGTACCCTCGTCAGCAAGCAAGGAACACCGGCAATCCAGGAGCCGCAGCAGGGTGATACGTACACCATCTATATTATTTTTAATTAATAGTTTTTCCGTTTACGTATTATTAATCATTAGGTTTTTTCAGCGGTTGGCCGTTCAAAAAATATAGTTGCAGGGAGTTAGTAAAAATATATCTTCAAAAAACCTAAACCCCGATTTAATAATTTAATAATAATAATAATAATAATAATAATAATAATCAAATCAAATCAAATCACTTTATTACCATTATTGCCATTGCACAATGTCCATCTATGCGCATATCTGCGCGAGTGATGGAATTTTATATGAGCAATAAAAATTTCTTAATAACAAGACAAAAAAATAAAAAAGAAAACAAACATAAAAATGTAAAAATATAGGGAAAATTCAATATTTTAACACGAGAATGGAGAAAAAAACGATAGAGAATTTTTTAAACTAATAAAGAATAAATAAATGAAATACATAATAAATATATATATATACATAATAATCGGACTTATCGATAGTTGCAAGTTTATATACATCACATTAGTCCAGAAGCGGAAAAAAGTTATTACTTGTGTGTCGAATCGCGCAAATAATTTATTAAATGTTTTCGTAGTAGCAGGGGGGAATACGGGAAAGATTTTAGATGAGGAGGCAACAAGTTGTATTTAATCAGAGCCTGGTAAATAATCTGCATTCTCAGGTGATGTTTTTTTGTATTTTGGAACGCTCGCATACAAATTATTAGATATTCTAGTTACTCCTCGCTTGAACGAAATGTGAAATCTATTTTTAAATTTATGAACAAACATAAGAATTAGAAGATCATAAATTGTTTTAAAATCTAGTACACACTTTTCCGACCCAGACGGACCTTTAAAACTAATAGTTTTTATTACCAATTTTTGTAAAAGTTTTATTCTATTAACGTGGCAGTGTGCAGCTCCCCCCCCCCTCTCGAAACTTATACCATAAGTCAATATTGGCTAATAAAGCGCTAAATAAATCCGAACTAAATATGTTGATGGGAAATATTGCGATACGTAGTAAAACAAATAATTTAGCTTCCTCAATTTTTGAGAAACAGACACAGCATGTGATGACCAATTTAGTTTACCATCGAACATATTACCAAGATATTTAATAATAATAATAATAATAATAATAATAATAAAAATAATAAAATAATTTAATTCAACGTCTACGGTAATTACCGTAGTGGCATCCTTAAGGACTTTATAGAACCAGTGTATTGTTACAGCATATAATGGAACGATCTTGTCGATTTATCTTTACCATTTAACAACGGACATAATCGTAGATGGAAATTGCAGTAAACTCGCATCCTGCTGCACGGAATTGAATATTTCTCTGATAACTGAAAAATTTGACGAGTTTTGAAATTCAGGCCGACTGGGTAATTGTGCTGATTCGATGACGCGAATGAACAAATTACGTTAGAATTAACTGGCTTACAATCGGCGATTTAACGAAATACGCTTTTTCCTCTCAGGCTGGACAATTAGTTCGATACCGAATCGCCTACCTGCCAGTCGTCATACTTACTCTGATGCGTTGTAACATAAAGGGGTGCGTTTATTTTAAATTAACTCGATATGTTCGTTTGCGCGTGCTAAATATTTCCAGCGGTAATTTATTTGAAACTTCAGTGTCGCGATACCAGCGTTTCGTCTTTATCGTATTAATATTACTTTTTCGACATTTCAACAATCACATATGTCTACCTCTGCGACTCTACATTATTCTTTGCAAAACCACACAAATACTTTTTGCTGAGATTACCATGTAAAATTCAAATTCGACCGGCAAAATAAGGATGGTCGAGTAATTTTATTAATCGCTTTATTAAGCTTAACCTATTAAATGGCTACCCTTTTAGACTCTTTATTAATGACCTTATTAATTGTGTTACTGGTTTCAGTGCAAAACGCTAATACTGGTTTGATTTTTTTGATTTTTTCCCGTATAAATTCAGCGATATATAATTTTTTAAAACGAAAATTTTCGAAAGGCAAGAGTTGCACTACTGTTGAATGCCACATTAGTCTGCGAAGTATAATGTGAGTATTGAAATAAATAAGGGGTTTTGCGTGTAAATACATAAAAGAACTCTGTAGAAAATATTTCCTTCGATGCGTATTTCTCAGTTCATACGTTATCATAAAGATGCGTTTACAGAATCAAATGGTGGATTACAGTCATGAAACCTCACGGCGACCATATATGATACTTTTACGTCCATAATACGTGATACCCCAGGTATAAATGTGGCTGAAGTAAACAAAATAGAACCAACACTAACAACACAATAATATAATTTAAAAAATATAAAAACACCGACTAGTTTCAGTAATCCATCTTCTTGGTGTGTATAAATAATATTTATACACACCATGAAGATGGATTGTAGTATCCGAAACCAGTCGGCGTTTTAATATTTTTTAAATTATATCATTGTGTTGTTAGTGTTGGTTCTATTTTATTTACTTCAATAAAATGTAGCGCAATAGTATGGATTACAATCATATTTATAATTGTGGTATTGAAGCTCTTATATAACTTTTAGTACGGGATCGATTTAATAGATAGAAAGTTTTTCCTTATATTACAGGGTCTGACTTTCGAAAGATGAAAAAAAAGCTTTTCGAAAATAATAATTTAAATGTCTAAGATAAATGATTTTCGCTCCTATTCATAACGATATAGATGTATTTTGTTTTTTTCTTTTTTTTTTGTGTGTGTGTGTTTGCATTCCAGAATGGGAAAAGTTCTAATTACCAATCTTGTCTGGTATTTGTTCGGCACGTTGAACGCTGGCTGTGACTGCGAAAAATGACTAAAACAATCGAAACTGTCACAAATGAAAAACTGAATTACATGTGACTCTGGATACTGTTTATTTAAACTATTATAAAACTAGCCAAAGGACGGAAGTCGGGGCGGGAAAAAAAAAATAATAGGCCATTTTCACGAAAATGATTCTCTAAAGTAAACCGCGTGTATATTTCTTTAAAATTTCTTGTATTAAAAATCGAAAATTACCATCCTCTTTACAGCGACTAAAAATACGCAATTTAAAACTGGTTTATAAGTTAACAAAAACCAGACCTGCTATCATGGCAGCTTTTCTTTCCGCTTTTGAATAAAAGACGGACTCTATCAAAATCAAACTAGTCTTTTTTTTTTTTTATCAAACTAGTCGGAATATTAAGAAGGATTTCTTATAAAATAACGAATGGTAACAGGAATATCCGAGTGATGTAGAGTTCCGTGATAACTCGGTGGTTTTAATAAAATTTTCAAGATCCCGGGAGCCTATTTAGTTTGGAGGAAACTGATAGTAAAAACGACTGAATCAAGATTTTACGTTAGAGGAGAGTTATGAGGTGATAAGGAAAGACGCTTTAAATTTAAACGAACGGTTATTTCGAGTGAATCGATGAAATTCAACTGTCAAAAAAGGGAAGTACATGTGTAAAGCTACATTACATCTTTGTTGAATGTTACGTTAGTTTCATTATTTGGCAAAGTATCTAAGAACAGAATTATTATTATTACTATTATTATTACTATTATTATTACTATTATTATTACTATTACTACTTATTAATATTATTATTATTTATACATTAAAATACCAGAAGTTGTAACATAATGCCCAGTTACTTTTTAAATATATCACAATATGATTTAATCACACGCAAAATTTAATTATAATACTGTCTTCACTCCCCGTACGGTAATACGCCTTTGCATTTTTAGATAAAATAGTATTTCTAAATTAAATCTGTATCTTTTTAACTGTAAAATAAATTTAATTTAATTTCGCCTATTATTATTCACTCTATTCGTACTAATTAGCGTTCAATATTTTTGCTATTATTTCGATTTGGTTTCAACTAGAAAGTTCGACGATTTCTTAAGAAAAACGTGATTTTATACATCAATATATTTACGTACGGAATCGGTTTTATTGTAAAGAAAAATTAAAATATCCGGCTTTCTCGAGTTGATACGGAACACATTTTCACAATTAACCATCGATATGGTTTTAGTATCCAGTCAAAATACGTTTACAGTTACTGCGTAATAAAATCAGTACATCGATGATTATACATATATCGTTCGAAAGCATTAGATGGCGCGTTATAGAAATAATGATGTTCGTAGTACATAAAAATATCGTAAACTGGACTGCCGTATTCCTTTTAGGCGGTGGCTGTTCTGAAAAGTTTTCAAAGAAATATTTATAAGTATTTCGATATTTTAAATTTCCATGTTACGACGAGGTCCTTTTAACCGACTTTAACCCGCCGTCGACACAACGAAATTTTAGTGTATCGTCTGTACTATTAAAAGTCCCGCTAATATTTTCACCGAGAAAAAAACGTTAAAAAAATCGAAAAAAAAATTCCGGAATATTTGTGTACGATCCTATTTTATGATCCAGATGTTTTTTTTTTAATTATTTATAATAAATTAACGACAAAAATAAATAATTATATATAATTGTTTAATTAAGTGTTAAAAATTTATTTCTGTCGTGTATAATAAATTAAATTTTTTATAATAATAAACAGACAAGAAAATCGCTGAAAAATAGATGTTTACTGAAAGATTCATATCTTCATCAAATTTCAATGTAAAAATAAAATTATCGTTGGGTTGTACAGCTGAATGCCCCTAGGAAATAAAATATGGCAAGTGTGCCGTTTAAAAAAAAATAACAAAAAACAAACTATAATTATTTTAATCATTGAAAATGTCGTTTTTTTTTTCCCTTATGAAAAATTCAAAAAAACAATACTTTGTGCTTTATTTTCACCTTAATCATTATAAAATTCATATAAAATCACGAGCTAGTCGTTATAACAGATTACAACGAAAATAAACATTTAAATTTATGTTGAAAAATGTTACGTCCGCACTGTCGACAAAAATACGTGCGATGCTTTTCGCAAGCGGCAACACTACACAGTGTCCAGCAATAGCTTGTTCTTTTTTCGTCCTCCGTGTAAGGGCACATACCGCCGAACATCTATTTCGTTTTTCCATTTTAGCTCCAATGGAAAGTTCTTCTTCGCCTATATAATTTCTTTAATTGAATACCTAACTGAACATCTTAAATCAAACTATGTTCAGTCTTTTTTCCAAACACGGTTTTATTAAACTGAAGACTAAAACTTTGAAAAATTCTCGACGATGCATGTTAAAATTGCTCTCTTATAAATAGTATAAAATAAATTAATTCCTCCTTAGTTCAGCATTCCATAAAAGAATCGCATAATCCAACTATTTCTTGTACGTGTTGCCGTGTAAGTTTTGTACAGCTGGTGAAATGTGTGCTGATATATAATCCCTTTGTTGAATTGTAAAACAAAAAAAATTTCTGGCCTCTTGGTATCCTCGTCCACCTTACCAGTTTTGTGTAGATCTAATAATAACAAAATTACATTTTGTTTTTCTTGGGACAATAAGAGAAAACGTTTATGATGATGTAAGTAAGTGAAATACTCACGCCGTCTGTACACCGAGTCTTAAAAGGCACACTCCGGGGACTTGACCGCTCTTCTGTGGAGATATGAACTGAAGGATCACCCTGTGCAAACGACTTCCCCTCATTACCTAGTTCTTTTACGAAAAGAAACAAACCCCTACCACTTCCTAATTCCGGAGATATTTCATTTGAAAATTTGGCTTATGCCTTAAAAATTACTATTGTTTCCAAGCCCGCGCTTATTTGAACTCTGCACTTAACTTGAGAGAGGTCGCAGCACGTATTATTTTGTTGTTTTTTTTTTTTCGTTTTTCCTTGAGCATGTCGACAAAAGACGCTCAGATACAATAAGAAGGAAGGATACGGTTAGTAAGACACGGATACGATCAGAAATTGGCATAATAAATATAGAAAAAACCCAAACAATGAACAACGAAGGAAATGGCAGAGGATATAAGAAGCGCAATAAGGAATAGGAAACTCGAGAGATAGTAAATTAGAATAAAGGATGGTACGTTCCGCCGAAAAGGACGGATATTCAAAATCGATTTGGTTCAGATCACAAATAGCTTCATCAATAGGAAGCAGATGACAGTTTGAGGAGGGTGTCAAAAAAAAAAACAAAAAACGAAAGTGTGAGGAATGTGGCTGCGGTTAAGGTGCGCAAACGAGCAATGGACACAACAGTAGAACGACGAAGTGAAGGAAAATCGTAAAACCAGGGGCAAGTGGAAAGATTCCGCTGGATGGACGTGTAATGGGACTGTTTGTTGGAGAAGGAAGGAACCTAAGTATTTAACCATAGTCTGGAGTATTTTACATAGAGGAAACAGGTTAGAAGCAGGAATTTTAGCAAAATGGAGGCGGGAAGATGCAGCAACTCGAGCCAAGGAGTTTGCCAATTCGGTTACCTTTTATTCTCCTGTGACTAGGAGGACCCAGAACAGATTGATACCAATAGAATAATTTGCAAAAAGATTATGAATAACGTATGCGGAGAGTTACAAAGTCGTAGGAAAGAGCACGGATATCTGAAGAAATGGCTTGAAGAGCACACATGGAGCCGGAGATGATAAAGTAATTTAGAACAGAGCGTTGTGAGGGAAATATAAACACAACGGAACGTAGAGTTCAGCGGTAAGAATAGTATAAGAGGTAGGAAAACGAAAGGATTCAGAGACATTATTATGCTGTAGAATATAAAGGAGGCTCCAACTTCACTCGCGACCATCGTAAATTATTCGTAAAGTTGGTTCTGTGAGGGGGAAAATAACAAAATTCTTGCAAAACCAGTGAATTGGGAAGGTACTTTGAGCGGAACGTTTTATGCCGTGAACGTTGCACCAGGATTTCGGCTTAAAAACAAAATCTTTAAAATCTTTTTTTAAATCAATTCGTATTTACCTTTCGAAAAACAAAGATCTTAATAATTTAGCATAATTTTATGAAAAATAATAAACATCGTTTGTAAAAAATTTCGGTACAATTTACCTCCCTGGAAAAAAAAAAAAAAATATATATATAACATACATTTTTACGGAATAGTTCAAATCGAAAATAGCCAAAAACTGTTAAATTGTCCTTTTCTTGTTCATTTCGATTTGCAGTAGATGTCGGCATTTTTTTCTCTTTATACCCATGAAAACAGGCTCTTAACAAGTATTGCCTGGATTTTCAATTTTCCTATTTTTGCGTCAGTTCTAAAAATAATAGCATCCGGAAATGATTTAGCGGATTTTCGTCAGTTATTCCGCCCAGTTTCGTTCGCCTATCAGTATCGGAACTTTTAATTCCGCACATAAACTAAAATCAATTTCACGATATTTGTTCAAGGCGCAGATAACATGATAAGTGAAACTACGTCTACCAAAAGATTCACATTAATTCCGACTACATCCGACAGCAAATAAAACGGGCTTTCAGCAGAGGGAAACATGTATTTTCGAGCTCATTCGTATGATACTTGTGAAATTGTACATCGCTGCGTACGCCGTAATATTTTAAGAAATGTAACTCGGAAGTACTTTTGAAAATTAAACATGCAAAAATAGACAATTTTAAATCGGGCTGAAATAGATTAAAACACCTCGGTGCAAACGCAAATACTCCTTTCGGTCAAATATATTAACGATTAAAGCACTTAAAGCTCTTCAGCAATAGAGTTACGATATTATCTGCCAACTACCGGCGGGGAAACTATAGTAAAGAAAAGAAAAGAAAAACATTGTTGGGTTATTCAGTTTCTTCGTATATTTCAACTCAAAGCGTTATAGTTGTATTGCTACGAGCAAATTCGAAATATCGGCAGAAATATTGCGCGAATCGTATTTTACATGGCGATCTTTCATTCTTCAATGTTGCAGAGAATGGATGGTGGTGGTGGTTACGCGTTAATTTACCAATTGGGCAGCATACGGCCGGCCAACGGTAGCCAACCAGCGAACAGTGATAGAGAAAAAATTTGCTGTCTAAAAAGTGACGGAGAAACTGAGCGGCAGTTAGTGGCAAATCAGGCGATGACTTCCATTAGGAGTAGCGGAAGAATGGAGATGTTGCAACTGAAACTTGATAGTCGACCGTTCAAAATCGAAACAGCGACTCTTGATCGAGTGAAATCGAACGTAATTTTTGGGACCGAGAACGAGGCTGGTTCGCTTACGGCGGCCAAACGGACGATCGAAGCAAGAATGAAATTCAACGAAGCAGATCCGTTGAAAGAAGAGAGATCGTACCTGGTGGAAACGGAAAATAATAACCGGCAGCGAAGAAACATCGAACGTAAGAGAAATATGGTAGAAATAACGACGGAAGAAAGATTGAAACCGACCATGTCGGTTGAGAAACGCAGTTTGCCGGCTCCGAAGCCCAAAAAATTCTCTCGAAACCGAAGAGATTTCTGGATAGAATCTTTACCGTAGCAAGAGCGTTTCTCGTTTGGCTTGTTGTAAAAATCTAATATAAGTTCCGATTAGCAGTTAATTTATGTCGCTTGCAACTCTGCTAGACGGGTACATCGTTTCAGTAAGCCAGTAGAGATGTGTTCACGACTACTGCGAACCTCTCATCTCTTTCGACATGCCGAGGCGAACGCGTAAATCACTTTATTTCAAAAGCAAGACGTCCTTCTCATTTAATAATAATGATGCTTATCGCACGGAACAGAATTGCTACTGTAATGAAAAAAATTCCTCGCTTCTCTTTCATCAGCCAGAATGCGGCCTTACTTTTTTTCATATTGAAAAACGCTGAATGGGGAAACTTTTTAAACTTAGTTTCATTTTATTGCAGCAGTGAAATGTTTCGAAAAAAAATAAAATAAAAAATCGGACTAAAAATAAATTTGGAACGAAATATAACTTGCTCTGTACTCCTTTGGAGTTCACTGACGCACGTAATCGACACGAAAATTCGTAGCAGAAAATAGGAAAAACTAATCACTTTCCTTATTCACCTTTCTTATTTCAGGCCGATCGGAATTGAAATTAACCTGTGCAGTTTTACAACTTAAATTTGTCAACCGGCTTCATCTGAAAAACAGCATCCTACCACCGTAATAACTAGAATACAATGTCAACGCGCGCAGTGACAAACTCTGACGTAATCTGGTGACCAATATTATTAATTTTATACGCGGATTTAGTTCTGCATCATGTTCTTCTGAATGCATAATAAATTTTGTATAATGACTCGGAATGAGCAAAATTTAAAAATATCGTAACCACTAACAATTACTTTGTTGACGCGAAAAAAGAATAAAATAATTTATTTTTATATGTATACACACATACCTACATATTTGAGCATATATATATATATATATATATATATATATAAACTTAGCCATTTTGGCCTCGCAACGGGCTGTGCCCCTTGATCCCTCTTGCTTACATTTCAGTCTCTTTCTCTTCTATACTTTGTATAAAATGATCAAAATTTACAATTTAATTCTAAATCGGTCCATATGAATATAATAACATAATCAGAAAAATCCTATAAAATATAAAAAACGTTACATAAAATTGGGACATTTTTGCGCATATTAATAAGATGTCGGAATTGCTTCTTCTTTTACCTAATATGTTAATAAAAGTAAAATTAAAATCTAATAATGTAGCATCATATAAAGAACAGTATTAATTAAAAGGATATTGATTCCATCAGATTCACTTGGCGTAATTTTAATAGATTGAGGAGGATCGCAAAAAAAGATTGCATAATGTGGAGTTAAATATTAGGTGATTGGAGAGCGAGTTGCGTCAAAATTGTCGATAGTTTTTAACTGCGGCACATGTGGAAATATTTGCCAAAATGCGCTAGAGCAGATCGGTTACCAAAAACCGTACGGCGTCATTAACCAAGTAGATTAAATTGGAAAGAATACACAAAACAAATCGGACAAAATGAGTAGAAAGTACAAAAAGGTTTTGGTAAAAAAAAAGAAAAATATTTTATAATTTATAAAAAAGTTGTAGAAATGGTTATACACAGACTAAAAAATATGTTAGTATAATATGGCAAACATTTCCAAAATAAGAATGGCTGCATCATTGCGTAGCGAGGCTCATCTGGCTGGGATGAAAATAATTAACCACCATGGAATATTGGCTAGTATGCCAGTGTGCCAGTGTGCCAGTGCGCCAGTGCGCCAGTGTGCCAGTGCGCCAGTGCGCCAGTGCTAGAAGTATGAAAAAGAAAGAATTTTTGCTGAACAGAGATTACTGACTAACAGTTATGGTACAGAATTAGTAAACTCTCGTCAATCATTAAAATATCGGGTTTTTATGAATTTTTAGGTGTGCATTTTAAACTTCGAGAATAGGAAAAAGTCGGCAGTTGTCAAATTAGGCGAAAAGGGGATTTTTAGCGAGATAACGCTTCACAGCGTTCGCCGAATGCGCGGGCTCATTGCCATTCAACAGACTCCACGATCCGGGCTCCTTGTACTCGAGCCGTACGCGCTGAATCCGACGCTTGAGACGTTTTAGGATCTCGACGTAATAGGCAGCGTTCACTGTCTGATTTGGAGCAGGTATTCGTGATGAATTTAACCCGCTTACATCAAAACAAGCGATGAGCATGGTTTCCACCTTGGATTTTTGTTGGCGCATTTTCTGAGAGTCCTTGAACCGCTTATACCATGTGTAAAACCATCATCGATCAATTTTTGCGTTTCCGAAAACGCTTTTTTTCATAAGTCTAACGCAGAATTTAATCGCGGAACGAATTTCTCACTTTTGATCCATTTTCACATTTACACATGCGACCCAAACACATCGTTCACTAAAATACGTGTCTAACTCGCAAACCAATCAACGGAAGCTGCTGAAATTTTATACACACACTCTAGAAGGATGTAACAATACAGTACCGGTATAGTTTAATAGATCATATGCGTGCTAGAAAAGAAGTTCGGGAACTTTTCCGACACACCGTGTACAGTCAGAAGACTATTAAGTTCAGTATGATTTTGTTTTTCTAAGCGCGTGGTATTCTACGTTCGTGTTTTAAACTTTTACAATTTGTTCGCTAGATTTATTCGCTTTGCGTATTCGTGTTGTTATTTCCATTTTTTTAAAACTGAAGATGGAAAAGTTACCGAAGATAAATATGTATCTCTATTTATCAGATGGTTTGCCATTATATATACAGGTTAATTCGAATAATTCGCTAATCTGAATGACTGTCGAGTATCTGTGTGTTCAGCGCGAACATATATAAAAAGAACCATAGGCGATGAACTTAAAATCGTTAAAAAGAAGAAGTAGGTCTAGTCTAAAATGCTAGTCGCATGATTTTTGCTTAGACATGCGCTGTACCGTAATCTGTCCGAAAATTACATCAGAATCGTGTTTATTTTCATGAATTTTCTTCAATTTGTCGAGAAAAAGATGCTTAATCTTAATTCGGAACAGGGAGCCGTCCTGTTGAAAATAAAAGAAGAATGTTTTCCCCCGGTGTATTTTGCCGCGGTGGAAGATCGACGAGCGTTGTTTTAGAGAAGGCAAGCATTGTTCTTTGAAAAGATGTGAGTAAGATTTAGAAATAAAATCCTGATGTAAAACCGACACACGGCTGCCTCTTAGAAATTCTGGTAAAGTTGGGTTCGTGTCCGTAGTTTTTCGTTTTGTTTTTCTTTCCTTTTTTTTTTTTTCGAAATCTGTTTTATTTTGGTGCACGATTCTCTCTCTGTTAGAAATTCTCTGTTAGCGCACATTATTAAATTGCGAACGCAGTTCGGGCAACGGTTGTTTGCGAAAGAATGATAAAAAGGCGGAGAAAGCGATGGCGAAGAAGTGAACCGTGCGACTAGGTTGCTTAAATATAAATTCTGTAGCGCTGTGTAGGTACGTATTCAGAGCGAACGGATGATTAAAAGTGCGGTAGTTTCGTTGTGCGTCGGATGAGACGGTGATAAATGCGGAAAAAATGTTCATCTGCCGGCTGAACATATTAGTCTGGACGGAAAAACGTTTTTGATAAAATCGCGTCGTGCGGGGGTTAAATGCCGACCTTTTCGCCAGTCCTTTAACATAACATCGAATGGTCGAGCTGCTGGAAATTGCAAGGAAAGCGGTAACTGCAAATTAATCAACAAGTTTGTTCCAGCGAACTATAATAATTCTTGCTTCCTCCAGACACGAGTTATTTTTAAACCGTCAAAAGCGAACGCAACAGCTCCAGCTCGGATTAATGAGGCTTATTTTACGCGCGCAATTTTTTCTTGTTTTCTCTTTTTTTTATTTCAACCCGTGCACGTAAATCGACTAAATCTGAGTTTCGTGCAACTGCGAATTAACCGTACCCCCTAAATATTAATCGCATCACATTAGTTAAACACCAGGCCAAAAAGGCAATTATTTGTAACCGGTGAGGAGTTGTAAATTCCTCATTAATCCGTTAACTGATAAAAGTGTATTTATTGTAGGACGCGTCGTAAGGAGAAAGTTTTATTTCGTTTCTTTCTTTTTCTGTTTTTTTTCCGATATACACATAATCGTTTCAGTAAGTACAAATTCACAATGGCGAAGAGACAAAAAGAAAAATAACCGCCGATCATTTAGACTTTGCGAAAATTCAGAATCAGATCTGGATATGCTGAATGCGGTCTCTATAGCGGTCGGCTGAAAATTGAAATGCAGAAAATAAACCGATACCGATTAAAAAACAAATTCGGGTTTCATGAAATTGTTTGAAAAAGGCGCTAATATGCATGAGTACTGTGATATTTTTGATAATAAGTAAATCCGTTGAAATACAAAAAAAGCAACGGTACAATCGATAGTACTAATTAACATTTTAACGGAATATTTAAAAAAGGACATGACTAGACAAATGAAATATTCTTATTAGTGATTCTTTTTGAATAGGTCGTCTTCCGGAATAATGAAATTGTTTCTCCGCGTTATGTTTTAATTAAATTTGGCGACTGTAAATCATACGTAATTGCAGTGAAAACAATAAACAAATAAATAAAAACTACACATATTAATATTCCAGATGTTCGACTGTGTCCGAATTTTAATTTTCGGTGATAGTACATTTATTCCGATTATCGTGGATTATCTATGTCCGATGCGCGCAGACTAGATCGAGTAGAATTGTGCAGCGAGCGAATTTGTAGAATCCAGGTCGTCAAAATAGTTTTCTATTTTCTTTTCTTTTTTTCTTCTATTTTTTTTGGAAGGGGGCCGCTAAATGGGGGGGGGGGACATTAACGCAGCACAAGAGAAAGTTCTCGATAATTTAAATTTATAGAATTAGGACTGGAACCAGGTTCTACTTGAACGAAACACGTAGCTAGAGCGTAGGAAGACTACACTTGGAAGTGATATTGTGATTGTTTGATTTATCGCGATAGAAATGCAGTCCCCCATATGTATGTGTCTCCCTACTGCTACACATCAATCAACGCGCGTACGGTGATATGCATGTTTGTCATTGTCTTCTGTATGGTTTAATTAACGATTAATTTAAGTGTTTTGTAATTTCTGTCGCCGCCTGTGATCGAACTCAAGACTTCAGTAAAGGGATGTCGAGTGCTCTAGCAACTAGGCTAGGCAATTTCTAACTGACTACTTTAAAAAGCAAAAAAAAAAAAAAAAGACTAAATCAATTTCAGTTAGATACTTCGAAACCGTTTTCTTCCTATTACCTTTGATGTCAGAATGACGTAACCATTAATGCAGTGAAGAGATAAGACGCTGGATATAAATTTAATTAGCCTAAAGAGAATGGCCTGAAAATTTTATGAAAAACAAACAAATCCGCCGTATTATTCTTAATGAGCTTTCTAACGTACAAAAGATGAGGGGAATAATTTAGAGGTTGGAAAATAATTAATAACAGTTTCAAAAAGAAGATATTATAGAATATATATGCTGAGCCTCCTTGTATTTGCGACTCAAATCATATCCTTTTCGAATGTTCTGCGCTCCTTAACGAACGCTTCCTTCTTTACGCCCAATTTTTAGCTTTGGATCTTCCTATCCCCTTTAATATTCTTTCCATACCATTCCCTTCAATTGTTCCGCTGCTGCTGTCCTTATTGCGTTCCATTTCTGACCGCCTGGTTATTTAGTTCTATCTCTAGATTTATCATGTTGCTGGGCCAAGGCCGCTGGCGCGCCCAGGATAGGGGAAAAAAAAGGAAAAGAATATATACGTATATTCGCGTTCGTATAAACGGTTTCATATCAAAATGCAGAATTTCATAATAAAAAAAAAAAAAAAAAAAAAAAAAACGAAATCACATGCGAGAGAAGAAAAATATCGACTAATACAATACGAGCAAAACCTGTAATTTGGTTCTAAGAAACGGCTTTAATGATTTTAACGAAATTCACGAATTAGGTATTTTTAGGGACTAGAAATGGACTGATTAAGGTTTCATCTTTGAAAAATTCAATGAAACGAGCAACTACGAAAGGCAGGCGACTCCCCAATATTTGTTCTAGTGGTCATGGTATTTTTAGGGTTTTATTAAAGTAGTAAGTAAAACGCTTTATTATCGAAATAAAAAATAAAACACTTTTTTACTATATTAATTTAAAACAAAGTATATTCACATATATATATATATATATATATATATATACACATATATATATATATACATATATATATATACATATATATATATATATATATATATATATATATAATTGAGTTCTTTAAGGATTTTGATGAAATTCACAAATTTTAAGGTTCCTATTGGTCGAGGTCTTATCGTCGAGAGAATTCTACGAAATGAGCAATTGCGTAAAGAAAACCGATGATCGCAATGTTGGTTTCAAAGACAAGTAAAAACAAATTTAGAAATTCATAAGCCAGATATATCATTAGAGATTATCTTGTTTACTAGGAATCATTTCTTGTTGATTTTCAGACAAAAAAAAATAAAATTCAATAAAAAAACACAGGTCGTGCTAATTTGTCATAGTATTTCTGGCTTACGAATTTTCAATTCAAGTTTAAGAGTGAATAAAGAAACTAATTCGTTTATTTACCACTTTAAATTTACACGATTTTTAAACGACGATTTCGAAATATTACGCAAACTAAAATACATATTCAAAATTGAAAGTTATAGAATTGTAACTTTCGTATTATTGTTTTCTTTTTAAATGTTTGTGAAACTCATAAGTATTGATTCATTATTTGCGAGTTCGAAATGAATTCGAGCAACGCTCGGTCACCAGGTACTCTGGGTTTTATCGATTCTACTGATTTTGATGAAATTTACAAATTAAGAACTTTTAAGGTTCCTATTGGTCGAGGTCTCTTATCGTCCGAAACGATTTATTGAACGAGCGAACGACCAATGTTTAAAGAATCATCGGAATTTTAGGGTTTATTAGAAAATAATTTGCTTATTTACCATTGTTAATTAAATATAAATAAAAATGCCATATCTTTGTTTTGTGACTCTAAACATGTTTATTTAAGTTTTATACGATCGATTTAAATATTATGCCAATTTCCAAATGATACAGATTTGTTTTCATTGTTTTCAAGTGTCGAAAATACTTGAACGAATGATACAATCTGTATGAAAATGTTGTTTATGTTCTGTAGAAAATTAATATTTCACACTTTACGATTTACAAGGCGATACTAAAAGAGATTTTGATGAAATTTACAAGTCAAGGTTTAGTGTGGTCTAGAAAACGATTGTCCGAGGTCCTATCTGCCAGAAAATTCTATTAAACGAGAAATTCTTAAATACAACAAACAGTGTTTACTTAAGTTACCACACTTGCGTTTATTGTGTATTAAAAATAAAATGAAAACAATAATCTAATAGCAAATTGAAAACAGAAGATTTGTTTCGTGATAAAGTTTATTTACGATTTACACGGGCGATATTATATACGCCGAAAATTAAAATTCGTTGAGCCACTGTTCAGTATACACCGATGATAAATTTCATAATATTCTGGCTTATGTTAAATTTGGTTTTATTTCATATAACGCAAAAGTACTACAGTATCGTCTAAAATGTACCAAGTGAGTAACCGTTTTATTCGGAAAGTATCATTGAATTTGTGAGGCTCTTGTAGCGAAGTAAAGCAGTATCGAATTTTTTCAAGTTACAAAAATAATACTATAATTAAAAACAAAATGGTATTTTTACGAATTTAAGTTTTGAAGTGTATTTTAAAATTATTTGTAGTGTGTAGCAATTATGATTGAAGAGAAATATTTGAAGAAATTTATTTTTTTTATGTAAAATATGCCCCCTCTCCCCGGAGAGTTACTTTGTAACTCTTTGCGACCCAGAGCTCAACCGGAATTTGGCACGTCCACAAGTAGTGGATAGTAGAATGGCCAGTAGATATACCGGTTAGCTGTGAATAACCAATGAGCAGTTGCGAACCAAGAGCGGCTACTGGTGGAAAGTCTTTAGCAGACGGTTCCAGTAGTGACAAGGCAACGAGTCACGAGGTTGCAGATTGGCAACTTGAAGAACTATCTACTAAAAGTCTACATGAATCCTACGGCTTTCTCACCCTCGACGAGATTAGGCTGCCTTAAAGGCCTTACAACGCTATCTCGTCAGTAACAACTCGCTGCCTTGCGGTTTGGGTTTTTACCCAAAGGCAAGGGAACACACCCTAACAGAAAATGATGGAACAGGATCTTACAGATTTACACCACCCTGCTTCTACAATAGAACCAAAATATTGAACTGACAATTGAAGAAAAATATATGATGATAATATAATATGAACACATCGTGAGAACAGTAATGACAATAACGACAATAATGATAATAATAATAATAATCTGATACTATGATACCAATCTGGCAGAAGAGATAAAACGCATCTTCTAATTTATCTGGCCAGCACGGGAGGTTAGGCCAACTTACCCCCTGATGCGACCATACGAACGAAGAAAGGCCGTAATTACCAAGACGATAATGGGCAACCGATTATGATTTCAGCTGTCCACTCGCCTAGTAAATATACAAATATGGACTGCACAACCGGATATAATAAAAATATTATTGGATGTAACACTGGATGCAACAAAAATATATACCATCGGACATTAGAAAAATAGAACTGGAGGAACACTCTCTCTGCAGAGGATAAGTTGAAATAATAACTGAATTAAAGGAAATAAAATTGGATAAACTGAGATTAAGTGAGGTAAGAAAAACAATAAACGGAGTTCTGAACTTAAAATCAAGTAATGTGCTGTACCGGGCCAGTTAAGATAATATACGTCAAAACGGAGTTGGCTTTCTTAGTAATCAAAAAAAATACATCAACGAGTGTGTCCACCTGCTGATGGTGCCAGTCTCAGATCGAATATTGTACATAATTAAAACCAGTCTTAACAATAATTCAAGTTTATGTTCCAACAGCGGATAACGAAGAAGATGAACTAAATGAATTCTATGATAGTTTAGTAGAAATTATGCGACAGCATCGAATAAAATACTTGATGATCATTAGAGATTTTAACGAGAAAATAGTTACGAGAGAAAGTCAGTATGAAACAACAGCTGGTGACTACGGTTGGGGTAAAAGAAATGGAAAAGGAGAAACGCTAATAGACTTCCTGGAAAGCAATGAACGATATAATGAATACGTATTTTAAGAAAAATCTGGAGAACAGCTGGAGAAGCCCGAATTTCAGGTACAAAAACAAGATTGGCTATATTGGTAATGATAAACGTGAAATACTGCAGAGTGTATTAGTGTTAAAAAGAGTTAACACTGCAAGTGACGCAGACTTGTAAGAAGCACAGTGTCTACGGAAGTTGATAACAAGAACAGAGTCCACCGAAAGATGAAAAAAGTAATATTGGTTGACTCTGATGGAAAAAACAGAAACAAGTATCAAGTAGAGCTAAAATTAAAAATACAAAAAAAAAAAAAATCAGGAGAATTAAAAACACTGGAAATAAACAAACAAAACGAATTAATTATTGAAATTATGAAAGAAGCTGCACTTAAAGTGTCGCTAAGAACACAAAGTGTGCATCGCAAAATAAATCATGCGGCACGAGATTTAATGGCACAAAGGAGGAAACTGGAAGTAGATACAAGTAAAAAGGAAATCGAACGGGCAGAATTAAATGAATTATTAAGAAAACGAATGGGAAATGATATACGGAAGTACAACACGAAGCTAACTAAAGAAGTAATAGAGCGCGCAACAGGAAGACAAAGTATTCAAGAAATCATTGTCAATAGGAAAAAAATCTCTGACGAATTTGAAAAATTGCAACGCGGATGTTCTTACAGACAAAATAGAACTATCCAAAAAGGTAGGAGCGGTCGTGGAATGAAGCAGATGTAATTCTTATACACAAAACAGGGCGTAACACGGATAAATTAGAAAATTACGGACCAATCAGCTTATTATCACATATTTACACAAGCTAAGTATTATCGTAAATTGGCTAGTGAAACGAATAGATTACTGTCAACCGTGCGAGTAAGCGGGTTTTAGTTCCGATTTCAGTACGTATGCTCACATCCACGCGATGACGATGTTAATAAGTGCAGAGAATAGAATCTCGAAGTGCAGATGGCGTTCATAGACTACCAAAAAGCATTTGATGCTATGGAAATATGGACAGTATTAAAAACATTTAAACAGCATGATGGAACAGGAATGCATGAGACACAGCCGAAGTAGCGACCGAAATTTGTTACTGTCGCAATTCCAAGTCTAGAATATGGAACGAAAACGTAAACTATTTACCCAGAATTTTATTCGATGCGTCTGTCCTTTTTGAAATTAATAAATTAGCCGGTCGTTGCCATCGATTTAAGGTCGGTTTTTAATGAAGCTGTTTCGCAATGTGTAGTTATTACGGAAAAATACCCGTAATATAAAGCCGGAAATTTTAATTTGCATTTTTCCTACAAAAATTATTTTCTTTTTTACCTTAACGCAACAATATAATATTTGTGTATAAGTGTGAATTTATTTTTTCGCGCTTTTTCGAATAGTTTTTCAACTGGTTACAAAAATACATTATTAATACAGCGGCCGCGTTATTATTTTGTAAAATGTTTCACTTACCGTCGGGTTACGAACGAGTTATTTTTAATGAAATGCGTAATTTTACCATTAAAATGTGTTACACCGATTGTTCATTTGTCGAACAAACCGAACTCTAGATTATACCATTTTCAGGTGCGCAACCGAGTGCTACCGCCGAAAAGATGACAAATATCTATTATCGGGAATGAAAGGAAATAAGTTGTTCGACTCGTTGACTCGGTTATCTTCTATACTACTGGCAGCTCTATACCTGGTTTCGTGACTTTTCCTCTACGCGGTGCCCTGTTCTCTTTACGCATCTAACGGCTAATTTATAAGTGTAGGGCCGACCGTATCATGTGTGAATGTTCGCCGCTTTCAGTTAAACAAACTTCTTTCTCATCAAACATCCTTGCTACTCCTCCATTCCCCGTACACTGTTTCCTTTATTCCTTTCTTTACTTTTCCTTCTGTCATTCGAATGCTTGAATTATTTTCGTCTCAGATGTCTTTCAGATTCTAGTCGTTTTCTTACTTCGCCAGTGCCAATGTTAATAACCTCAAACCTCGTATAGTTTTTTTTTTTTCTTTTTTTTTTTTTTATAAAATGCGCAATTAAGCTTTTATTTTAATATCTGACCTCGTTTAAAAGGTAGAGAAGTAGATAATTTGTGAATTCCTGAAGAGCGTTTGACGGGCAAATTATGATAAGTTAACGCGAAAAGTTTGACTTAGTTTTCACAATGGCGTACCGATGAAGATCCGTGTTAAAATTTTGGAAGAAAAATTTGTTTACTTAAAAAGAAAAAAAATACCGCCAAGGTTAAATTTAAAAAAATGAACAATAATACTTATGCAGACAATTGTTATTTTAACGCGCACGGTTCGTGTATCGTCCTATGGAATTCATTTAAGGTTTACCCAAAAAGGAATGATAAATTTCAGATTCAAATAGTATTACATGTAATTTACAGGATAATATAGGATAAAGGAAGACGTTCTGTACGACGGACTGATGAAATAAAACAAACAACCGGACTCGCAATGGTAATGGCTGCCAGGATGGCGGAATGCCGCGAAAAGTGGAGGAAAGTAGTCTAGGTTGTTTCGTATTGAAGCGGTTGTGATGTCAGCAAATACCTCCGCGATATAGTGGACACTGCGAAGAAGAGATAGGACACGACACATTTTACAAGGATATAATGGCAATAATATAATATTTGATAGTCAAACTTTTTAAGGTTACACCTAACGAAATAAATAGTACATGCATTTACATTAAAAGATCCTCTAAGGTGATGAGTACTTATTTTAAATAGATAAATATTGGTAACGATGTATATGTAAAATGGGATTAATGTGTCCCCAAAACTTAACTAGATGGGACATATTAATCAACCATTATGAAAATATTGTAAATAAAAAAGGAATATATTATATGGTCATCAGCACAGGCGTAAACAAAATAATGCCTACAGATCCAACGTTGAAAACAAAGTTGCTTGATAATAAACACTGTTTTAGGAAATATTTTAAATAAAAATTTCCTAACAACAGTGTATTTATTATTAATCAACATATAAAAAAGAAAAGCAGCAAGGACAATGGTTTAAATATTATTGCTATTAAAAACAACCACAATGACAAAACATTGAAATGTCGATATGTATGGCAGAACAACTAGAATCACTAGGGGTAACTGGAAAACGAATACTTCCAGCCCCGCTATTGAAGGCAGATCACACCTCTACTTCTCGTTGTAATATAAATAGAGAAAAAAAAAAAAAAAACGTAATTCGGAAAAAGTTTATTACCGTGAACAACTCTCTCTTGGTGATATGTGATTTCCTATCCTAAATTTCGCTGACGAACCACGCGTTTCGGACCCAATTTGGGACAGTTTTCTATGCCCACTGATTCCAGCATTAAATCATTTACACCATGTATGTTTGCTACACTTTTTTTGATGAGCGATTCACTTTCTCCTAGTGTTCGGTGCTCAGTCGCGAGTTCTAGCGCCCAACGCATCTTAGGCTCGATCTGGGCAGTTTACTTTTCCTAATAATTCTATATAGGCATTATTCGCGGGTTATGTAATTTACGGCCATATATTTTTCTGCAACATTTATTGTTTTATTTTGAACGTTGCGTATATTCCATTATTATTATTCCTAAATCGACTTGATAGGGTCCAAATGGCTTATGTTGTTGGGTCAAGGCCGCTAGGGTAGGGTTAAAAAGAAAATACAAATGTTTCGTAATTTAAATTTTCCCCGAGTAATTCTCACGATCGCTATATGCGCCTTTGTCAATTCACTCCTGGATGAAAGCTTTCCCCAACATCTCCCATCCATTTCTGTTCTATGCGCATACCTCATCCAGTTCCAGCTACCTTTACTACGTCATCCTGTCAACATTGGTCTTCCTCGGTTTCTATATTTGCCTATTTGCAAGACACGCTTCAACCATCTATTATCGCTTCCTCGGCAAGGAGTCGGCGCCCATTTGCGAAGTCTGCGCAGAGACTTTCTCGGTAGACCATCTCTTCACATGCAAAGAGTGGGAAACACAGCGAGCAGCCTGCGACATGGTAGGAAAACCTATACCAGAACTCCTTCACAACGACAGATCAAATTGTGAAAATGTACTAACATACCTAAAAAATGTAAATAAGGTATAATAATAGTATCTAGATAAGTTAACTGTTAAGATGTAATATATTCGTCGCAAATGGCTCCATTGTCGAGCGACAATAAATAAGTATATTTAAAAAAAAAAAACAGTGAATAGCGAATGAATTTTCGAAACGGATAACACACAGTTTTTCAAAATCCATCGCATTTTAATTTCCTAGTGAAAACCGGTTTATAGTTAATTTAAAAAAAACAACAAAAAAAACAGCAGACCTACACTGTAATATTGGAATATATTTATTATCCGGAAAAGGTTGTTTTTTTTTTTGGTTTTTTTTTGTTTTTTTTTGTTTTTTTTTGGTTTTTTTTTATCTGTACTTTTTACAAGCATAAATTAAACGAAAAACAGAAAAGTCCGAAAAACACGAAACTTATACGGCTTTAAACGAAAAAAGCACACTCGTTGTTATTAAGATTATTACACTTTACGCGGTGCAGTATGCGAATGGAAATTAGGAGAGAAATTTTTGTACTTTTAAAAATAAGTTCTCGCTGCGAATAAAATAGATTCACCAAGTTCTCCGATTACAATATACCTATATTACGGGGGAAAAAGAGAAATCTGAATTTTTCGATAAAATTTCGTTTTGGTAGAACACCACAATTCGTAATTGAATAGTCTGGCGGTTTTCGAGAATGCGAGAAGAGTAAAATAACATCGGGTTTAAGTAAACTAAGGTAATTTATCTAGAATAAGTTATGAAATTGCCGAGATGATATTTCACACCCCCGGGGGGGGGGGGGCTGTACGAAGCCGTTGAAAAATTGCAATGCCACTACAAGATCTTTATTCAGTTTGTACGCGGAGCGAAATGCAGGCTCTTTTTCAGTTTCGTAAGCGGTCCCGGTTAATCTTATTTTAAATCAAGTATTAAACAATTCACGCGGAAGAAATGCGTTAATGGTAATGAAATGTACGTCGACAGACGGGAACGGTAGAGCTGGTAATGAAACGCGCGAACGGTGAAGTAAATGCTGGAAATCAATCTTTTCGATGGCCTGACCCTTATCAGCGAACCAGATAACCGGGAAAACTCGGGCGAAGAACTTTAAAAATGACTTTAAAGCGCGAAAACCGAAATTTTACATTGGCCAGAGAAAGCAACCTGAGCGATGGACAGACGTATGGCGGTAGAGAATGGAAGAGCTGGAAAATTAATACTAAGACGTCTGCGTTGTTTTTGCTGCAACAAAATTAAACGACCGACTGCGAAGATAATTGGACGAATGGGAAGAGGTGTTCTAGGTGAAATGTTTACGACAGCTGCGGTGGGGGAACTTCCGTGAGCAGCTTAACCGGGCGAGCGAATGGACAGCGAGAAATAGCGAGCCAAGTCGGAACTCGAAGAAAAGGCAATGTGCGAGAACTTTTTTTTTCGGAGCCACTGGCGAGAAAATGGTCCCCCATTAATAAATTGGCCCGTTTGTTTGCCGCCGAGTTTCTGTCCATTTTATCGCTTTACCGAAATTTAAATCCGTTTTTAATTAGTTCGCTATTTTAAGTTATAATACCGCGCGTGCTGGTAAAGATTACTTAACCGGTGTGCTTGGCGAGTAGTCTCATTTGCTCTTCAACAAGTATTATCCGTGTCCTAATTAAGTGCAGTACACATTTGCCGATTGCTTGTGCCTTTTTTCTTTTTTGCAATTCTCTTTGCTACCTTGTCAAACTGTTTCGCACTTTTGTTGATTTCTTTTTCGCTGCAGTTTGCGCGTCACCGTGTCTTATGTATTCGAAGGCGATTTTTTTAACTTTTTCTATCCGGGGCAATCATTAAACGCGCTCGTTTTTAAGTTGCGATTGTTTATTGGTTGTTTCGTCTGCTTCAATGAAACTCGAAAGTATGTCATATGTGATTGTCCTTATTTAAAACTGCCTAGTCGCATTTAATTACTCGGACGAAAAAGGAAATATATAGCGGCATGCCGGAGAAAAAATTTTTACAGGAATTTTTTTCAGTTTTTTCTTTTTTTAATTTGAGAAGGCAGTGACACTCCACCACGTACACCATCAGTTAGTACACAGCAGACATAAATAGGACTGCACTTTTGTAAAACGATGTAAATCAAACGATCACTAATCAGTTCCGAATGTAGAGTGTTGCGTTCACATTGCATATAACAATTTCCCCTAGTATACTATGCCTGTGTCTGTACAGCTAGATTGTACAGATAGGTAGTCTCAACGCTCGAAATCGAGCTAACGAACGAATAGAATAGAATAGAATTTGGGCCTGCAGTTAACAATTATTTTTCGGGGGAAAAAAAAACAAAAACCAGTGCGTTTTTGTTCATATTTCTTCTAAATCGGCACTTTTAATAATGAAAATAGGTGCACAGCTCGCATATTGCACTGGTCACATGGCAGAAATCCTAAAATTGTGTAGTAATTTTTAAATGATCTGTTTCAGTTTAGTGATTAAGACGTTTTATTCGTTTTTACACCAATTGAGGAAATTGCCATGTTGTGAAATGTTTACCTGTGTATCACGAAATTTTTGTTGTTACTATTCTATTGTATGCGCGTGTCTGAAATATTTTCTTCTCCCGTAGCATCTTCATTTTAATCGTCGCAACGAGTTTCCTAGCGTTAATCCTAATTTTTGGTCTCAGTTTAACACGAAGAATTTTAGACTATGTAATCCGATTCCGCGGAAGATATACATTTAAAAAAAATAATTGATACCGAAAAATAATTTACAACGATAAAACGAAATAATAACGAAAAATGAAACGATACACTCGGATGCACAAAAGTCAACAGAATTTTAACTCGGTGGAAGTAATTCAAACGAAATTTTTTTTAAAAAGAAGTACTAAAATATATAAACTGCAGAGCCTACGTAATCGAAAAAAACGTATCATGGCGCAATAATTCTTGTTCCAGCGTTAGCAACATCGTTCTTATTCTTGGCCCGCAAATAAACCGCGTTCAGATTTGTAGAGTTGCCTTCTGTAAAAATACGGGAACGAATACGGTTTTATCTAATATTAAGCACCTAAAAACGCGAGAATATTGCGCATGGTTCGTGAGTTTCATACCGGAAGAGAGTTTCGAAAAAAAAAAAAAAAAAAAAAAAAAGGGTAAAACTAGATCAGAAACTTTGTCAGAAGTGACGCACAAAATTTTTATTGAAACAGAATGAAACTGAAAACCTGCTCGTAATGGTCTATTTCAGTTAATAGACTACAGTTGGGCAGGTTTTCCAAGAAAAGTTTTGAACGTCACACGTGTCAAAGTTTCTGTGCTAGTTTTACGGTTGTGGGTTTTTTTTTTTTTTTTTTCAAAGCTACCTCAGCTTTCCTGTGAAAACTCACGAACCATACGAAATATTCTCAGATTTTACGATATTAGATAAAACTGTACTGGCAACAAATTAGAAAATTTCCCCGTATTTTTATGGTGCCGCAACCTAACTTACAACCCTCCGACTAAGACCATTCAGTCAGCTTTCGTAACCTATAAGCAGTAATGTTTCAGAACCTGCTTCGAATGCCGATCCTGTAAATTAAGAATATAGATAAATTATTTTTACGCTGGGCATTAAATGCCTATAATCGACAAGCTGAAAAAAGAACAAAAAAAAAAAAAAAAGGAGAAATTTGCCATCGGAGCTAGAACGAAAGTCAGTCTAAGAATTATCGCGTTGAATTTTTTAATCCAACCGGCACTCACTAAGATCCATTGCATATTGAATCCAGACCGCGGATAGCGTAAGCGCAATCCATGCCTAAGTTTTTTGCAAGTATTGCACATTAAACCTAACCCATACAAAAAGCCCAAGCCCACGTTTTTGTATATAAAGCGCGTGCGAAACATAATGAATAAATCAAAATTTTTAACATTTAAAAAGTTCAAAAGTCCACGCACTCACGAAAACTGTATTCTTCACATAGGCGACCCATAGGTCAGCTGTGGGTTGAGTTCAATATACGGTACTCGATTTATATACATATTTTACAAAATAAAATCCTTGTGGGCTGTGCGTGTGCTGTACGTGGACTGGGTTCACTATGCGGCAGGCTTAGATGTCAGTATTTGTGAATACTCAATCTATTATGCGTTGACTAGACCGCACTGTTTTCTTTGCTGCGCTCATGCTTAATGGTGTGATACAGCGCACCAATAGGCTTCATTGAAAGCATCATCCGTAAATCTCCGATTTGCAACGCGACATGATCGCACACCGTTTGTACATATAATACTATAAAACAATATTGTCCACCTGTTTCGTTAAGTAAAGTGTGGTGGATTAGAGATAATCGGTGCGTTATATTACATGCGGTATCTATCGCAAGGATACAGGTTCTCGTATAACTGTTTGAGCGATTTTTTATTTCGAAATATTTAAACGGATATTACGTATTCTACATTAGAAAGATTTTCTATTCTAACAGTATTCGGAGTTGTTGCATTTTTTATCGATGCGAAATGTTACTTTATACAAATACCACTTAACTCGAAATCATTTAAAATAAATATGTGCAGAATAGACGAGTTCTAGTTTTACGCCAAACATTTAATAAAAATGCACCAAAAAGTAAAAAATAATTTAGTCGTATTTTAGAGTATAGAGGTATATTATGATTATTCTTAAATATTAACTTTTTGGAGTAAGCACGGAAACCACAAATGAGTATAACTATACACAATCGCAGCAGAAGAAGCTGATGATGGTCAGTGTAAGCTGTTAGGCTCTTATTAGAGGAGCTGCGTAAAAACCCGATACCGCCTAAGCTATAAACAGCGGAAAAACCCGATTATCGCCCGATTTGTAAATAGTGTAAAAACCCGATGCCGTAACTAGCATAAAAAACCGGTTACTGCTCGAAATAGTTTTATCTTATCGCGATGTATTGTTGTATTCAGATCTCGGAATGCATTAACGTTTTAGTTTCTGTTTGTACGTTGTTCGTTGTGGTTCTTCCAAGTTATGTTAACGATTTAATAAAGTACATTTTATACTTCTCGTTTGTTAATTCTTTTAAATACAGTCCACTTAAATAACTCACTCTAACAGTTTTGGTCCTCCGGGCCGGATTCTGATGTAGATTCCGGTAACCTAGTTTTTTCGCGATTTCTCGTTAATTTTCTCGTCAGTGCGTGAAAGTGTTCTCTCGTATACCTTATGGATTTCACCGTCTCAACTCGTAAGTACATTCCCGTTATCTCGCTCGACTAGCTTCCGTTCGGCCATTACAGCCGATAGCTACGTTCTCGCAACCTTTCGCGCACTCTATTCTCGATACTCTCGAAGCTCGGGGTTATCACGTTATCTAAGTGTTATCTCGTTCCCGTAATCCGATTTGGATTGTTGCTGTTTACGTCTACTGTAAACATTGTACCCGAAATCTCGCAAGATGCCCACGCAAGTGCAGCCATCTCTCGAATCAGTGGAGTCAAAGTTACATCGGAGCAAGCGACTCGCGATCCGGTCTTTGACCCAAATTCAGGCCAATGTCAAGGAGGCATTAGAAGAAAACCCTTCGTCCGAACTCGTCCAGCGAATCCAATCCTATCTCGAAACATGGAAGGAATATATGACGAACCTGGACGAGATCGACCAAAAGCTTCTCGATCTGTTAGACCGGAAAAACGATCTAACACCCGAACAAGTATTAAAACTTGAGCAAGATATCTCAAAAGATAAGCTCGAAATAGAAATATCGTACTCGCAAGCTCGCGGAAGCATGTATGCCATGAAGGAGCGACTAAATCAATCGGGTGTACTCCGGCAATCGTTAAACACATCGATCACCACGGTGGATGCGAACTATCAAACCGGTGCAAAGTTACCGGACATTCCTGTGCCGAAATTCGACGGTCAACTAACAGGCTTCACGGAATGGTTCGCCATGTTCAACGCGACCATTCACAACAACCCGAAACTCAGCGACATACAGAAGCTTTATTTTCTTCGCCAAGCCATGATCGGTCGAGCCTCGGAAGTGCTCAAAGATTATCCGGTGAGTGAAGAAGTGTATCCCGAAGCATACAAACACGTAGAAGAAAGATTCTTCAACAAACGAATAATCATCTCGACCCATTTCGCAGAAATAGTAGACCTACCTACTATCACGTACTCGACAATTCGCGAATCCTTGGATAAAGTCAACGCCATTATTCGCGGATTAAAGGTTTGTGGCATTGAAACGCAAAAAATGTCACCAATCTTCACGTTCCTCGTCGTCAGCCGGATCCAAAACCGACGTAACACTGGTATGCTCCAAGTCGAAAGTCGCACCAATAAAGGCTGTGACAATACCCCGATTGGAATTGCTCGGAGCAGTTCTGTTAGCCCGGCTCATGGAGCGGGTGGCAAGGACATTAAAACTCGACCTCAGGTACTGCGACTCGACCATAGTCCTGGCATGGCTGAAAGGACCGTCGGTAAAGTACGAAGTGTTCGTGAGAAACCGGATCGATTTCGTCAAGTCGATCCTCCCGGTTAAATGCTGGAGCTATGTAAATACAAAAGAAAACCCAGCAGATCTTGTCACGCGAGGCATCGAAGCGCGATCTCTCGCAGAAAACGGGATATGGAACCATGGCCCCCCTTGGCTGCAGCTCGGACACTGCCCAGACTATCCAGACAAAAATATCGATCTACCGGATAATCTGCCAGAAAGCAGAAAACTTCGCGTCGCACTACTCGCCAGCCCGATCTCGGACGAGTCGATTATAGCCCGGTACTCAGCATACGACAAACTCGTCCGATCGATGATGCTTGTCAGAACATTCATCTCACGTGTACGAAATCAATCGGAAATTGAGACATCATCGGCTCAACAAGCGATCAACGACGTTCTTGGTATATCACAATCAACCTGGTTCCATTCCGAAATCAACGCCGCCCGCCAAGGCTTTCCCGTGCAATCTCAAAGCTCCATCCAATCTCTGAACCCCATTCTCGATTCACACGGAGGAGTTCTACGTGTAGGAGGAAGATTACGCAACAGTAACTTCTCATACGATGTAAAGCATCCCGCCATCCTTCACGCCAAATCGATTTTGGCAAAGCTGCTAGTACGACACGTACATGAAAAGTACTATCACACGTCTCAAGCATTCACCCGCTCGTTCTTGCTTCGAAAACATTGGTTCGTAACTGGATTACGATCCCTCGTCAGGAAGACGATCCAAGAGTGCGTATGGTGTACCCGAATGCGAGCCGAACCAATATCGCAAATCATGGGCGACCTACCCGCCGAAAGAATCGAAATCGCCCGGCCATTCACGAATTCCAGCGTGGACCTCGCCGGCCCGTTTACGGTGAAATGCACCAATCACCGGTCTCCAAAACACATAAAGCACTACGCGGTATTCTTCATCTGCCTCGTCACCCGTGCTGTACACATTGAAACAGCAGCTGATCTATCCACGGAAGCATTTCTCGCTGCGTTTCAAAGATTTATCGCACGCCGTGGAGTCCCCGCCATAATGTGGTCCGATAACGGAACTAACTTTGTCGGCGCCAAAAACGAATTGGAACGCAAGCACAGCTCGGTCCCGATCGTGTGGAAGTTCATTCCACCCCGATCTCCGCATCACGGAGGAATCTGGGAAGCAGCGGTAAAAGCCGGTAAAAAGCTCTTGCTTGCTGCCTCCAAGGGAGCTATATACACCGAAGACCAGCTCAAGACCGTTTTAGCGATCGTGGAATCGATCTTAAACTCTCGACCACTATACCAGCAGCGAAATATCTCGAACGTCGACCACATCGACGTATTAACTCCCGGACACTTTCTCGTCGGATCGCACCTGCTGGAACCAACCCATCCGGACACAATACCGCTACTCGACCGAATACCGGCTCAACGACAATCATCGCGTCATTTTGGTTAAAATGGAAAGCCGCTTATCTCGCCGAACTCCAGACGCGAACTAAATGGAAAAGGAAATGCCCGAATCTCGAAATCGGCGATATGGTTCTCATAAAAGAAGCTACGTCGCCAGCAAATTGGTCTATCGGCAGGATAGTCGGTGGCAACCCGGATCGCGAAGGCCGACTTCGGATCGTCACAATCCGGTCAAACGGGTCGGAGTACTTACGCTCAGTCCAGCAACTGGTGAAGCTCCCGGTACAAGCTCCGGCATCTGCCGGATCCGCATCGGCGGTGTAACTTTAAGACCTGTTGTCTTGCGGTGGGAGCGCTGTTAGGCTCTTATTAGAGGAGCTGCGTAAAAACCCGATACCGCCTAAGCTATAAACAGCGGAAAAACCCGATTATCGCCCGATTTGTAAATAGTGTAAAAACCCGATGCCGTACGGTTACCGCTCGAAATAGTTTTATCTTATCGCGATGTATTGTTGTATTCAGATCTCGGAATGCATTAACGTTTTAGTTTCTGTTTGTACGTTGTTCGTTGTGGTTCTTCCAAGTTATGTTAACGATTTAATAAAGTACATTTTATACTTCTCGTTTGTTAATTCTTTTAAATACAGTCCACTTAAATAACTCACTCTAACATAAGCTGTCCAAAACGTTAAGTATTTGCATTTTTGGTAACAAATATATTTAACTTTTTGAATAACACCGCAAATTATTTATAACGGTTAATAATTTTAAAAGTTTTAAACGTTTCAATACAATCACTCGTTTTCTATAGGCCAAATATTAGAAACATCGAGAATATTTAATAGGATTTTGATTTTATTTCAATTTAAATTTGATGGCGACTCCAGGAAATTAATGTTGTTTAAGAGTACTCATAATATCCTTACACCTACATTACTCTAAAATATATTATTTTTTATCGACTAAATTATTTTTTACTTCTTGCTGCGTTTTTATTAAATTTTTAGTTTAAATCTTGAAGTGAGTTGTTTTTTTTTGTTTTTTTTTAAATATTTTATTTCGCAATTTTTAGCATAAACAATATGCTCATCATACAGGGGAAAATTATTCGAGCCATTCAATAAGATCAAAAGTTATACGCAGTAATGTAAAAATGTAATATTTCCGTCAGTGATAAGCCTATAAATGGCACTATGAAGATTTCAATTTTTTCTTTTATTTGAATTTACATTTCTCCATGGTAATTGATGATACTGTCTTGGAAAAAATTAACTTTTTCCAAGTTTAACGTTTCCCCATAATAAATTAATAATAGTTTGTGATATCGCTAATAATTATCTAAAGAGACGTTTTTTTACGTTTTTTGATGGATACTGAGTGTCCGTGTTCATGAATTTTTGTCGGCACTCCTATGGTACTCTACCGTTGACTGACTAGACTAACAAGGATTTGTTAAAAACTGTCCATATGAGTAACGCGCGAATAAACATTACAAAAAAAAAAACATACGCGACGAGCATATAACCTTTTCCTTCTTTTTGAAGTCGGTTAAAAATAGAACTAATTTATTACGATAAATATAATATGTGGAAATAATTACAAAAGAGATGTGAATGCGAGAAAAAGCAAAGCTATCAATTGAAGAAAACTTATAAATTTAATATATATATATATATATATATATATATATATATATATCGGTAAGAAAATGACTTAAAATAATTTATTTATATGAACAATTTCTGCAGTGATTAGCTGTGAGAACTCACGTGACGTTTTATTAAAATCGTCATTTGTTTTTATTCATTTTACAAAAAAAAAACGCTTCTTTTTTATCATAATTGTACGTCATCTTATATTTGCGTAATTCTGTTCATGTATTTACATATTTTAATGTGCGAAAAATGTGTGATATTTCATGAATAAATAGACAACTTTTAACTGAATTTAATTCTAAAAATTATGTAAAGATGGATTACCATAAAGTGCTTTTTAAAGTACCTTAATTACTTCAAATATCCTGTACATCTCGGTTGATAATGCATTTTTTGACGCATGTAGTACATAGAATAATTGCACAATTAATAGACATTTTTTCTACATTCGATAGTGTATTATAATTTCTGAAATTATTAGCAGTTGAATAATTTGTTTATCGAGAACTTCCTTCTTAATACGTAAACTCTGTGTTCCAATACTGAATTAAATACCGCTACACACTATACAAGAGATAATTTTTCTAACTTTCATTGTTAATCGCTTTTGTAATTGTTTTGTAGATACAACCGTTCGCTCAATGTATAATAAAACTAACAGATTGTCAATAACTTACAACTAACATCTGCTGGCGCGATCTATTGGCGTGGATATGGAAAGAAACAAAAAAAGTAGTATGATCGTGTCGCATTGCAAATCGGAGATTTGCGGATGATGATGTTTCCAGTTTAGTCGCTGATAGATCAGAACATACAATTCAGCTTGATTACGTCATCGGCGTTCAACTATTCATGATAGTCAGTCACTGAACAGGTTACACACTTCCACTGGCGAACTAGTTGTTTGGAAAAAGACGCCGATTTTGTGTTTGCCATCGTGCGCTGGAGTAGAAATGTAATAACATTCTTTTCTTTCGTGACCGGTGAAGTTGTAATTTATTGGATTTTTTTTTTTCTTGTTTTTTTAGGAACAAATTAAGACGTGATCTCTGATGTTCAAGCAGGGTCTGCCAAGTCAAAATTCAAAGCTTTATTACTGACTAGTTTGGTCATCTGTTTTTTTCCCCCTTTTTTAAGGTGATTAGGGTAAAGATTTAAAACTAAGAAAAAAAACATTCTGGACACTACGTAATATACTTTCAGCCTAAACGGTGAATATTTTTTGCTGTTTCCGAAAAGACCAGTAGAATTATCTTTCAAGTGACCTGCTAGCGAAAAAATACAATTTCGAGACTGACACCCGATTACCACGCATAAATTATTATGAAGGTCAATTAGGGTGGGTATTGCTCTCGGCTGGTGAACCCCCCTCCTAATCCGGTTTTTGTTTTTCCTGTATCACGTACTACTAAATTCGTCGCGGTTATAACTTTACTCGGTTCGTTGTTCACCATCGAAAATTTTTACCGTAGTTTCATAAAATTCCTACGACTTTCCTTGTTCCACCGACATCGCTTTTTGCTTGACAATATTACGAAAACAATAATATATATCATAATATATGTAGTTTCATTCTTCGACCCGCATTATGGAAATATACCTTGGACATTTCACAGACACTTAACAGTTTTTCATAACTATTACAAAAGAGATAGTTTTAATTGATTGTTATTCTTCACAAAATAATAATGTTTTCCTTTCATAGTGTTCCAAAAGGTTTTCAGAATTAATAAATTTTTTCTATTATAACTTGCGTAACTTACTTCTATAACGCAAAAACGTTACATGATTTCTAAATAATGCAAAAACTATAGAATATCTTATTCTAGCAGTGTATGACCAGGCCGTGTATAATAGGCCCGGGACTACGGAAATGTTATCGGTCCTTTTCGGAAGTGACAAAATTATCAATTTTATAGAATAACTAAATTTTCTTTAATTTAATTTAATTATATTATTTTGAATTCACGAATTAACATATAATTATTAATGTAAACAAAATTAAATACCATACAGACAAACGGTAGAATTTGCGGTGCCAAAAAAAAAATATGTATATATAATATTAAACAAAGAATTTTTTTCTTGTTTTTTTTTTTTTTGCAAATTCTTGTATAATATCGTTAAAGTCTACTGAACGGAGAAAATCTGTTTCGATCGTTAATCTTGATAATGCCGATAATCTATCATCTAGCATGGTTAATCTGTACATGTTTTTTATTCTTTTTAATATCGAAAAAGATCTTTCCGCCTCACAATTTATAATCGGTATAGAGTTACAAATAGTCTATACGCAATATAAATGTTTAGAAAAATATTTATTATTGCACGTTGAACCATCCTTGTCGGAGGTGGGAGCCTCTTGGAAACCCTTGCAGCCTTCCCTAGCCAAATCCAGGCCTGTGTATGACATCTATTAATAAATATATTCAAACATACATATATGTGTATATTTATATATATATATATATATATATATATATATATATATATATATTTATTTATATATATTTATTTATATATATTTATTTATTTATTTACCAGGTATTGATTGTAGTTATCTATAAATGCTCAACTTCTTACAAACCACAGATCCCTTATTCTTGAAGGAGATTTTGTTAATTAAAAAATGCTTTTTTACAAAAAATAAATACCGACTTCAAGTTTTATTATACAAATTTAAAAATGCACTAAAAAGTAAAAAATAATTACTCCCGATAAAATATATATATCAGAGTGATATAACTTAAGGTGATATCGTAATTCTTATACAACATTAACTTTTTGGAGTTGGAATTAAATTCATGTTACTATATCTAGGAACAATTTAATGAACATTTAATGCAGTTTTTAATTATTCTTTTAATATGAATTTGATGCCAACTCCAAAAAATTAATGTTGTATAAGAATTACGATATCACCTTAAGTTATATTACTCTTATATATATTTTTTATCGGGAATAATTATTTTTTACTTTTTAGTGCATTTTTAAATTTTTATAATAAAACTTGAAGTCGGTATTTATTTTTTGTAAAAAAGCATTTCATGTTTTTTACTTTTTAGTGCATTTTTATTCAATTAAATTAAAACATTTTAATAAGAACAGATATTTCCACGGTAAAAACACCAAAAACTACATTTCCATGGTAATTTGGCAAATTTATAGTATTTTAAGTCAATAAATCTATCCCGACGGTGAAAACAATCATGAATGAAAAGCATCCAAAAAGCTTCAATCTCCCGCATTATTAAGGATAACTCAAAAACTATCGGTCAGATCTTGATCAAATTTAAATGGGACCACATGAGAAATACCACCTTTCAAATAAAAGAAGAATCATCAAAATCGGTTCACCTAGAAGAAAGTTACGTGGTAACACACATAAAAAAAAAAAAAAAAATACAGTCGAATTGAATAGCTCCTCCTTTTTTGAAGTCGGTTAAAAAGAGCGATTATCTGTTGAGTGGAATTTTGGCCGGAGGTTACGAGTAGAGTGAAAGTGAATATAAATCAGCAGTGCAAAAGCACATGTTCAGAGGAGAAGGAGGAACTATATTGTTTAGCTTGAAACGGTAATTGTGGAGAATAGTGCATGGTTGTCCTACATAGGTGGAAAGAAAGGAAATCTAACACTACAGCCGTCTTTGTGCAAGCAGCTCCTGAAGTGGTTGATAAAATGTGGATCTCTCTATCTCGCGTTGTGATCTCGTCTGTGTTAGTGTGTCTACAAGCTCCATGGAGGAAGAAGAAAGGAACACCTTAATATTCGCACGCGTTCAGTTTTTTTTGTTTTTTTTTTTTTCAATAAAGAAAACTCAAAATTTGTTTCATCTTCTCATTTTTTTGGAAAAAAGCACGAATTACTGCAAAGCGAAATTATCACCGTACTGAAAAATTATATCATTACGCATATACTGGAAATACGAACATATATAAGAGAAAATAAATCTACAGTTATTTATGAAGTTGCAAAAAAATGGGAAATATTTATTTAATTATTATTAATTTTTTATTTGTGTTTATATCTACCACTTCTTCTAGCCTAGATCTGCCACTGATGCCAAACTCTTCTGGCTTCTACAAGCTACATACAAACGTAATCTTTCTTGTTAAGAATGGTTTTCTTTTTCACGTTCAACAGAATCATATCCACATATTAACCTCGTGACGGCCGTAAATAAAATAAAAATGTCAGAAAGAAATAAAAATTTTTTTGTACATTAGCCGATTCCAAGTTAAGTGTTCATACGCATTCTTAATGCTTTCAATTTGTTTATAATTAGTACACTGCTCATGATGGAAAAATCGCCATGCTTAAGTACTAAACGAAAGGATAAAGTTCCCAGAGTGAACCGATATGTGATGATAATTCTTATTTAAATTTGTTACGAAATGGTTTTAACATTTTCTGCTGATTACAGTTAAAAATAATCGATTCAGTTTCGTTTAATCTTTTCACCTCTTTACTTTAGTTGCAATTCAGCACTGTTGTTTAATCTGTAAACATCGAATGCTGGAAAGGTTCTTTTAAAAGTGAATCGTAAATTCGATTGAATTTTTTTTTTCTAAAAAATATGTATTTGTTTTTTATTACATAAATTGATTTCTTTAAGCTGAAACACTTATCGGCGAATTATTCTGTACTTAAACATTTTACCATCTTAAACACATAAACATATTCGTGTAATAGTTACTAATTAGTACACCTTAATCTATCCTATTACTTGTCAGATAATTAATAATCTATTTGCCATTATTTTATAATCGATGTATTTTTTCTTTACTTTTTTTGTTTATTTTATGTTTATTATTTTTTTTACATTCGTGATCTAAAACAGTAAACGGTTGTGTACTGTGTTGTATTATCGCTTATTCTACCACCGATTAAATTAACTCCTGATAACGTAAACGAGTAAAAAACCTATTCAACGGGGATAAAGAGACTTCTTTATATATTGCTAATGGTCAAAGGTAAAACAATAAAACTAACAGCTAAGTGACTCAGGTTCACCAAGTACCGGTTATAAAAAACAAAACCTGGCGGACACTGATACTGAAGTAACATCAGTTCCGGAAGGAATAAAATGAAAGAGTTTTTAAAAAAATTTTCTTTTTCCTATCAGGCAAGTACGATGAGATATAGTTAAAATTATAGTACGTTACTGAGAAAAAGTAAAGTCTTTGCGGAAGTCTCACAATAGGACAAGTTGCAGAAGAAAGATGTAGAAATCAAACAACTGAAAAACATAATAAGCGAGACTGACCAATACTCACCTCGTGAAAATGTCGAAATTCGTGGAATTACAGAAAATAATTATTAAAATTGCAAACAAATTAAATATCGGTGTTCAAGAAAAGGATATCATGGCAATGGACTAAAAGACCCATAATAGCCAATACGGGAAGACGGGGTTAGCTGATCAAATACTGGAAAATTATAATACTAGACAATGACATAACACAATGCGAGAATTCGTCCTTTATTTTCCTTTTTCTTTCCTCTATTTTTTCCTTCTGTATTATTTCCTTGGATATTTTATTCAACATCTGAGTTATAATATGTTCTTGCTAACGGCGGTTGGTACGTAAGCTTTTTTCCTCAACTCGTATTCTGTTTTTATTTTTCCTTCCAATTCAATTTTTTTTTCTGTTGTTATGTATTCCCGTATCTTCAGTAATAAGTATACTCCTCTAATGCTCATTACGACTTATTTTTTAAATATTTCACTTTCATTTAAGGATTTCTGCTATTAATTTCAAGCATTTAATTTGCAGCTTATTTATTTTCCCCACATGTACTTTCCTCGCCATATGCCTGAATTCCATATCTGATCCTCGAATCTACCCGCGCATAATAAACTACTTTTAATGTTTTATGTGTTGCGTATTTCTTTAAATAAAACTGGTAAAACTGCCCTTATTTTCTTTGCAATGTATTCTATATGTACGTCCCATCTTAAGTGGTTGGTCCATCATTACTTCCAAATATTTATACTGCATTATTATTTCTAACTTCGGACAGTTTTTCATTTCACATTCATTTATAAGTATTTTTCTTCCGTAAACCGCGCTATACTATAAATGTAAACAATTTTAAAATGGCCATTAACATTCGATTACCGATGTTATATTTTTTATATATTACGCAAACGACATACGACATTCACAATTCACAAAAGTACATAACATTATCTAGATTGTAAAAAACATTAAAAAATGAACAATTAATATATATATAGAAACAATAAATATCATAAAATAGTGGTTTCGTCAATTGTTCGACATATTCATGGGCTGAATTTTTATCGCGCTGTTATTTACATTATTAGCTCATTATTAAGGAATAAGTCGATATATCATGATAGCTGTTCTATGCAAATTCTAATAATGTAAATAACAACGCGATAAATTATTATATTTATTGTTTTTATTTGCATCAGTGTTTCATTTTTTAATGTTTTTTACAATCTAGATAATGTTATATATTTTTGTGAATTGTGAAATACGTCGTTCGTGTAATGTATAAAAAATATAACATCAGTAACCGAATGTTAATAATTATTTTAAAATTGTTTACACATTTATCACATTCATTTCTTCCTCCCTAATCCAGTATTCAAATTCATTTGAGTACGTTATTATATTTGAACAATACAAATCCCGGCTGTCTCTTTTTTTCCGTTATACCATTAGTATGTTTTACATTAATTCTTAGATTCTTACCGTGTGCCCATTTACTTATTGTTATTAAATATTTTTTTGTATCCTTATATGTGTCTCTTTAACATCTTTATCTGTCATAACTATTGCTACATCATCCGCGAACGAGACCATGTCACTATAATTTAGTTCCTTATATGGACCATTTGTGTATATATATATATATATATATATACATACATATATATAATAAACAATATTGGCGCCAAGTTGCTACCTTGCGATGCTTCTATATTCATCTCCTCTTTTTCACTTTGCATATTTAAGATATTTACACTTGTTTTCCTCTGGTTTAACTAACTTTGAAACCATTTCTTTAAACTACATTCGTTATTTCTATTTCCTCTAATGCGTTTATTTTATGATCAACCGTTTCTAAATGCTCTAATAAGATCTATGAACATTTACCTTCTTTCCTTCTTCAAAGCTATCTCTTATTTTTCCGGTAAGCTCACCCCAATTACTTTTAAAGTGGACTTTCCCTTTTGAAGCCCATATTGTGTTTTGTCAGTTATCCTATTTTCTTCTAAATACTTCGTTAGATTATTTGCTACGTTATTTTTTTCTAATATTGTTACAATCACGTCACTTACACCAGTTGGAGTTTTCATATTCGCTGTATTCCCCTTTTTTATATATATTGGTCTCGTTTTCAATATTTTTAATCAATTTGGTATTTTTCCTTCTTTTAATGTCTGAGTAATTAGCTTAGTAATATTCTTTACTATATATGTATATTTTTACTGTTTCTATATCTTTTATTCTTATTCCATCGATTCCGGTGGTTTTTGTTTCTTTTAATCCATCAATTATTTTCCCCACCTGTTCTACGTTTACTTTAGGTTTTACTTCAGAAAAAAAAAAAAACGTAATAATTATCTATATTTATCAGAATTTTTAACAACTTTGTAAATCTTCCGAAATAATTGTTTACTTTTTTCAGTCCCATATTTGCATTATTTCTGACTTGGTTGTCTTTAGAACTGTCCGTTTAAGAAGTGATCGAGTAGGAAAGTTCGGTTGCTTTTATAACTGAAACAAACTTTATATTCAGATTGTAAACAATTTCTCATTTATCATCAAGTAGTTTGATATTCGGCATTTGTAAAATTTTTTATTTGCACAGAAATAAGTGAACAGTTGAATTTTTAGCAGCATTTGGGAGAGATAACAAGAGCCGTTTTATTCTGAGCTGACTAGTTTGAACTATCGCCTATAATGCCTCATTCGAGACTGATTTCTGATTAATAAAATTGTTAAATCGTCATTGTGAATTATTCATAAAATCTTCCATAATTGCAATACAGAATTGCCGGCAATACTCAAAATAATGTAGCATACCATAATAAGAAACTCTACGGACCAACCATAAATCAGCTCGATTATTCCTTAACAATAGCTTTTTTTTTTGACCCCTTTTTCTTCTTCTTTCGAATGGGATATCATTTAAGCTGGAACCGTAAGATATTATTACTAGCAATAATTTTTTCTTTTGACGACGCCAGATGCGTTACGTTATCGATTTTTCACTTTGCAACAGCGAAATTTTCGCCAACCCCGTTTCAACGAAATTTAGCTCAAGTAAATTTTGGAAAAAAAAATTAACGTTAACTAATAAGCAAAAAGAAAAATTATTGATAGTAATAATATCTTACGGTTGCCAGAGGCTGGTGCGGAACTTCTGCCCGCTCTAACACGTTCGAAATTTCATTACGAGCTCGACCAACAATAAGAGGTATCTTCATTTCAGCATGTTTGATTCGGCGGACGCCTTACGCGAACTGGAATTTACTGCAGCTACTTTCTGAATATTTTATGAGGACTACTATATTATATCGCGCCTGTTCTTGACCTAGTTACTGTCTTATCGAACTTTCTACGAGAAGCGAGACTGTTTCGATTCCTGTTATTGTACAGATTATTTCAGACGGACGTTTTTAATGTTACGCCTTTACATCGTTTATAATTATTGTTCGGGTGGATATTACTTTTATTTCAAGCTAGCTAAGGTAGAGTTAAAAAGAAAGCGGTTCCATTTATATTAATGTATGTCAAGCTCGCGTTACCTAACCAGCCGGGGCGAGCAAGTCTGGTGACATTGTTTCTAAGATCAAACACTACTAGAGAAACTAAGCAGTCAAAACATGTACTTGTCGTCTAAAAAAATTTGTCAAAATTCAGATAAACGGAAAATCTAGTTTATATGGGAAATTTGCGGGGTTCCGGTTAAAAGGGGAGGAAAATTCGAGTTTTTTAAAGGAACAAAAATTGTCCAATATAATTTTGACCAGATTAAAAATTAAAGAAATATCGTAATCTTTTTATGCTGATTTGACGTAAGAATTAATTACACCAGAGTTTGGGTTTGTATTTAGCAGTTTTTAATTTATGTTTCTGATGTTGAACCGACGCGGCTGAGTTATTTGATACTATTTGAGGAGGGAGTCATGTTAATTATTGTGATTAAATAAATTCCGGCGAATTGGCGGTATGTAAAAAATATAATTAATATTGGTAACATTCTTTTTTTTTTTTTCTTTTATGAGATTTCAACGGACTGTTTGTAACCCTCTGAACTATTTCAACACAAGACACGTATTACTTACATTTTAACTTACTTGTTTTTAATCGCATTGTTCTGATCCGCTTGTTGATATAAAAGTTTAAAGGCTGTGATGTAGGAATTAAATATTGAACGCAAATGGGAAATTCTTAAAAACATTTTCAAACACATTGTTACGCAAATGAACGTTTTATCTATTTGCAAACGGTTTTTAAAAAAAGATGGCCGCCACCACGGGGTTCAGTGTTCGACTTGATACTTTTTACTTCGCGATCTCAATGTTTGTCTGAACTCTATTACTCATTTCGATGACTCGGAGGGGGATAGGCTTTTTCCGAAACCAAATGTAAGAGACCTAAAAACGGAAAGTTAATTGTACATTAAGGTTTTCAGATAATCTGAAACTGTAAAATAATTTCGAATCAAAAGATGTGTGCAGTAATTAAATGCAGCGTACTCATACATCCCGTTTGTTAAAAATGGTTACGAAAAAAAAAAAAAAAAAAAAAAAAAAAAAACTATAAACATTACAGTAAACATCCAAAAATTAGACGTTAATATAGATTAAAAAGGTTTTTCCGAGAATTCCCAATCTTTAGCTGAAAAAGTAAAAAAAAGATACAAATATAATATATATATATATATATAATTATGTTGGGATAAATTTAGCAAAGTTTCAAAGCTGAAGGAAGACTAAATAATTTTAATCTTCGCCGGGAAAATTAAATCAGAAAATAAATAACGAATCTAAATTAAAACAGATATGATTTAGGTCTGCCTCAGATTTCGGTTCACTGATTCTGATTTTCATTCATATTTCTCGCCGAACATAAATACATTAGTGCTTCCTAAGAATCCCACAAAACATGTACAACTCTTTATCTGTAGTAAGATAATTCAATCATACTATAATCCTATTTACTATATCTATTATTTAGGTCTTAAATTTTCTTTTCGAGCCAAAGAAAAAATGTATTTACTTGTTTCCTTCAGATTCTGAACACATAATACTAAACTTATTTTATTATTATGTTTTTGTTTTCGGATAAGAATGGGAATTTTTGAAGAGATGTTTCTAGTAATTCATGTTTAATTTCATGATGTGTATTTTATAGTGTACGCCCAATGAAGAAAAAAATAGTGTTTATAATTTTATCGTTTTTATATCTCTAGTAATCTATTCGGTTGTTAATTTTATAGACACGTCGAGGTTTTTTCGTTGATTTAGCAGTTTTAGTACTATCCAATCTCGGCTTTTTTTTTTATCGAAATATGACCAGGTGAATACATCGATATAGAACATTTTTTATTTTAGAGGGTCGCTTCTTGAATAGATCTACACACACACACACACACACACACACACACAATTAGAAATAAATATAATCAGTAGTCGTAATAACCCGTGATTGCTTTACCGAATTTTAATGTTATTTCTAAAAATACATTTTTTTATTTATATTAGCAGATTTAGATGGTACATAGTTGTGTTTAATTCCCCAAGTTGTTACTGCGAAGCGCGCAGTTTAAATATATGCCCTTTGTCAGCGAGCCCGAAAAAAAAAAAGAAAAAATACAATGCTCACAATACGTATCATAGTTTTAGTTTTGTCGGGTGGCGCGCATATTTTTTCAGTTTTTCTATAACAGAATGCGGAAAAATGTGTATTTTTCTTCGGATCTTTTAGCTTTAGTTTTGTACTGAAGCATTTTTCTGGTTCCATATTCATACGAATTTTTTGTTTGCCATCAAATTTTCCATTCTAATCCAAAGTTCGAATCTCGCCTACACTCTGCGTTTATAAAACAGCTGTATATTAGATTATAGAGTTTTTTTTACCTTTCTGACTGTGTTTTCATCTAGTAAGTAAAAGTTTCGGTTTCTTAAGAAAAATTAAGAAACCGGAAATATTTAAATGATAAATTATTACACAGTACACGTGCGAGAAAATAAATAGTACACATCTAAATTATTGAAATATTGCATTTGTTGTTGCGAGTAAATGTTAATGGTTCACCGACACGATAAATCATTGTATTAATTAAGTACGTGCGATTCATTAATTCATTAGCGAATACGTGATTGCTATTTAGCGTACTAATTTTATCGGTTATTGTGTATTAGTTGACAAAATATCCTCAGCTAATTTCTTTATTACCGCAACTAATTAAACTTACCTCGAATTTTAACCAAAATTATTATCATCGTAATATTTTCGATTTTATTCCGTCGATATTTTCAATTTTTTGTCCTTGTCGATTTCGCGTGAATCCAGATTTTGTTCACTATTCGTGTTTGTTATATATGGTTTAGCGTTTAAAATGAATTCCTGCGCCATTTAGATTGCAAAGATGCATAAATAGGTGTGTGTATGACTTGGGTTAATTTAGGCCGCGGTTAATATGAAAATCATTTACGATATTTGAAAACCCGTAACATTTTTCTATCGAATTACACCGAAGAAGATCTTTTTTTTTTAATCTGCAGTTCTTTTTTCTCCTTACGAGCCATATATATATATATATATATATATATATATATATATATATATATATATATATTTCTCTCTGCGAAAAGTAACACGTAGTTAATTAAAACTGATTCTTCTGTGGGAATTAAAGAATATCATCCATCTTGAGTTTACACGGTGGCTTCCCAACCGCGGAAATAAGCCGAGAATTTTCTTCTAAAACCGGGAAAAAAGTAAAAACAATGAAAAACGTGATAGTTTTTATACAAAAAGAAAAAAAAAAGAAAAAAAAATCATTTAAAGCGAAAAAGGAATGCATTTTTTTAATGTACTTCAATAGTAAATGTTCGATTTTCATTTGTATAAAATATGCCGCAGCGATCATGCATTATCCATAATAAAGAAAAATATTCCATTCTTTTCTTATAATAATTTACCTCTCTAATTTTTGGATTAAAAAACATTTTTTTCCATAACAGCGGGTCTATTTTCACGATAAGAGTATAATATTTATTTTTACTGCCATCACAATTTGATTAAAAATTTTACCGAAACCCATAAACAATTTTTTTATTATACATTTCAGCTTGTTGAAAAGGTTGAATAGAACTTACGAAGGGCTTGAGCTAATAAGCTCCTCGAAATTAGCGCGTACGATTGCAAATGTAAATATTAGACGTCAAATAAATTTTAGAAAAATCGGGGAACTACTTAAATAGGAAACGTGCTAAATCAACCTGTTATAAAAACTTTATTATTAGCTTTTGTAATAATAAAGTAGGCATATATATTGCTTAAGTTGGGTTCGACCCCCCCCCCCCCGGATGCTTGCGAAATAATGAAAAGAAGTTTGAAATTTTCACGAGAAACCACTGTTTTTTATTGTAGTTTGTTCAAATATTATTGCATCTACAATAATTTTGTGGCTTTAGTGTAATATTTATAAATAAATATATTTTACAATAATATATATGTTTGTGAAAATATTTTTGTAACCCCTCTCCCAATTCTAGTCTAGATGCGGCCCTGAAACTGTTGTACCGTTCTCGTAACCGGGAAATAAGGGAGGATTTGGATCGGGAAAATCGAGAATAAACCGGGAATTTTATTCCGGTAGAGTAGTCATTTCGATCGATTTAATAGAAAAACGCCGCGAAAACGTAAAAGCGAAAGCCCGCGATTTGTAATCACATTAATATTTTGCGAAGAATATCAATTGAAAGCAAAGAGTTAAAAAAATTGTAATATTTCATTTTTCACCCCTCCCGGAATGTAGTGATGCTTTTCTAAAGGTTTTAGAGTTTTTAATCAGTAAAAAGGGAAGAGTTACATGTCTCTATATTATTTTAAACTGTTCGGGGCGCTACCTTGAGTTGCTACATTTTTATTGTATCGTTATTTTTTTATTGCTTTATTATAAAACAGTTTTCCTATTTCGCGAGAACAAATTATAATTAAAGAGCGAAGCAATTTTATTACAATTTTATTACATTTATCAGTTCTGTTGTCATTGACTGAAAGTCGTCATCGTCATCGGACAGAAACAACGAAAGAATAGCCCGCAAAAAGAGTAGTACGTTCGTAATTAAAAAATTAAAACGCGCCAACATTCGAGCGAGCAAATGAAACTATATAGACATTGTGAGCGGAGTGAACGTGTTATAGCACACCGAGGAAGAACTAGCGGCGGTGGCGAGTGAGGACACTAAATGATGAAACGCCGCGTGTAGATGTATAACAAGTAAACAACCTCGACATGAATGTATTGTCTGCGTTCTTTCTTTGCATTTGATAACTTTTTACTGCAGTAACCGTTCTAACTGTAGATCTAGTGTACATATTTCGCGAGCGTTTTGCGATATGCCGGCGCGCGATCGAATGCATTTTGTAAATGCGGCCATAGCGTTGACGATAATTCTTACCGGATATTACGTAACGGCGAAAGAATTTAAACTATTGCTGATACACAATAATGATTTACATGCGAAATTTTTCGGAATAAAAGAAAACGGTGTCGACTGCGGTCCGGAAGAACCGAATGGAACCGAATGTTTCGGCGGATTCGCTAGAATGAAACGAGCGGTCGATGAGGCCCGACTGGAAGCTGACCGAGCTGGAGTTCCATCGCTGTTTTTGAATGCCGGAGATTCGTTCCAGGGCAGTTCGTATTTCGTCATTTTGAAGTGGCGGATTGTCGCTGATATGCTGCTTCCGTTCGGAATCGACGTGATGGTAAGTTCTCGAAACGAGTCTCGAATAATATAGTTTCATTGACGATATAATATAATAACGCCGCGTATGCAGATGCATGCGAATTTTGCGACACCCTGTTATGAAAGTTATACGTTTCACGTTTTATCTGTAGTTCGCGTAACGGTTGATTTATAAAAGTTACCGTCTCAAATTGCGATAAAATTTGTACGATAAAAGCTGTCGTTTTTATCGTCTCGGACAGATGTTATCACATGCTCGCGTTTCTCGGTTTATCAGGTAATTAGTTGCAGCTGTAGGCAGTTTGGCCGCGGTGACGTATCATCTCCATTCACGGTCGAACGCGATCGATGAAGTAAATTTCAAACAAAAAATCGTAGTAAGAAAATATGCGATGCATATTTTCTAACGGTGGGAATAGTTTATAAAAGAATGATGGCGATTTGAAAAAAACCCATTTTACCTTTTATTTAAAAAAAAAACAACTTACGAGGAGCCTTTTCTATACTAAAAGTATTCTTTTCCGATAACGAAAATCAGAGCCCATATTAAACGATACGTTTTTCCGGGAATTATAAATATTCAGACATATGAGTTTCCTCCCGTATTGAAAAATGAGTCGCCTTTTCTTTTGGAATAATACGAGGAATCGTTCATTCACGGAGTACCCGATCACCAAATAATTTTAATATTTTCGAAATGTCTAGTATGCTTGATATATTGTGGAATTCCAAACGATTTTCTGATTTTCGACAATGTTTTAGCGTTATTAAAAAACTATTTCACCGATTTTATTTTAAGATACGGAATAATATTGTTGATAAATACGTTCGCGCTGAAATTTCCGGAACCCGCAGACTGGCAGTCGCCCCCCTCACGGCGAGATGAGCCAATATTTGCTAGCCATTTAAGAAAAACAAAAATATGTACATAACGGTTCTGTTTAGAGTGTATCATAAAACACGCGCGTGTTTGCATATTTTACATTAGAACTGGTAAATAGGGTCTTTTGTTTAATACTGAAGTGGAACTTTTTGGATATATTCGATTAAGTTTTCATTAAATCGTCACCATAAATAAGAATCTTAATCGAAAATCAGAATACCGTTTTTTTCTTCGTTTTCTATCTGAAATGAGCGCATTTTAAATTTAGTGTTCAGTTCTCCGTTTTTTGTTTTTTTTTTCGTTTTAAAAAGGGACATTTCAAAAATCTGCCAGTTACTTTATACGTTAGCTTAGAAAATCCGAATGGAGCTGTCGGATGTCGCTTGTACATTGATATATATATATATATATATATTGTTCGGGAACATGTACCGGAAACTGTTCTCGCATCGCTTTTCAAACTTTTTTAATAATTGTTTCGAGTTCGCTCACGTGTGACTCTACGGATTGATGTATTGTTTAAATGAAAAAAGAAATGTTGAAAAATTTACTTTTATACAGCTACACAAAATCACAATTCTGCGCTCTTTGAAATTATAAAATTCTACAGTTCTAAGTACGATGCTAAATTGTGTCGAAAGCCGTACATAGACGAATGACGGAGGCGTAGTGTAGAAGTGAAAGAGCGCTTTCGCGGTATAATTTACTTATTATTGACAAAAACTCAAAATATGCGGTCGTTATTTCTCTTCACTATTGCTAAATTAACTACTAAATGTCGGATTTAGTGTGTCTTGTTCGTAGTAAAACCATTTGTCCCTTGTGCGCACAAACGATCATTCCTCCTCTGAATGCACCATCAAATTAAAAACTATAACGCGTTGGACTACCAACTGTCAAGTCTTCCAAGAACCGGTTAAAACGTATAAGACCAGGAGTTTATAAAATCGTTCTAGTCTGAGACAAGAGAAGTATCTGTCAAAGTAGTGTTTCTGGCCTTTGCCTTTGCTGAGATTTCTAATTGTACCAACTTTCCTGCTTTTCGCAGTTCCTCTTCTTTCATTCCAAGGAGGAAACGCCATAAAAAAATCCAGTAATTCGTCTTCCTCTCCTAGTTATAAATACTGTGCCAACTCTGCGTCTCTTAAGCCTTTTAATTGTTGGTACTAAAGGGTTCATAAGAAAAAGAGAAGTAGCGTCACTGAAGGATATCTTATTAGTGGTTCGAGTAGAAATTCTACCGTCTCCCATCTTCCTACAGTATTTCTTTCTGACTTCAACAATACTATTTCTACTCGAACCGCTAATAAGGTATCCTTCAGTGACGCTACTTCTCCTACCTTTATTCCAATTCTTTAACTTGGATACTACAATCTTCCCCTAATTTGATTATTTTTAACTTTGTTCTTCGCCATGTTTCGGGAATTTTTAAGTACTTCAGTGAAATGTTAGATCAGTGAAATATATCGAATTCTTTTACTTCCCGAAACGTGGTTAAACAATTGATCTGACCTTAATTATTGGGGCTTCTTCCTTATTAACTGCATGGACGGATATGGGAATTTAGCTATCCTAATTAAAAATGATATCCGAACATCTAACTTTCCTTTACTCCTAATTCACCGTATCCCAGCGTTGTTCATGTTTCGGTTCCTAACAACTTCGATCGTATTCCGTCCGCGAACCGTCCGTGTTACAGAGATCAGATCTAATCATGCCATTTGTCTCGATTCTTCGACTTTTTTCCTGTTATTTCCAGGATTTAATCAACGTACCTGTTTGTTAGTCCTTAAACAGACCGGAGAGTCAAATTCTAATTGTAGATAAGAACAATACCACCATTAATCATTTCGAAGACACACTGCAAAATCTAAGTGAAAGATCAGCTTGTTTATCCGGGGAAGCGGTTATCTCAAATACAGGGAAACTGTAACAAAGAAATTATAGGTAAACTAGCAAGAGCCCGGAACGCAATGGATCATTTAATGCGCATATGGAAAGATGGACGAATTTCCAAGTTTACTAAAATATGTATAGTCAGAATGCCGGTGTTGTTCCTTATTACCGCATATGCGTGCGAAACACGGAACGCAGAAACCGCAAAAAAGATAGAAGCATTTAAGGTGATTTGCTGCCGCTGCATGTTACAAGTTCTGTAGCCAGTCGGACACGTCTATACTGGAAAGTCTAGAAACTGAGGCATAAAAAAGATTGTTGCCAACCAACGCTACATTATAAGATTCTTCGGACACATTATGTGCCGCGGACCCGATTCGCCGGAAAGAATTGTTATACAGGTAACCTGGAAGAAGAGTTCACGACTAACCACTAAATAACATCGATAATCCTTTTAATTTCACCTCTGCTACCAAATTCGATCCGTATGACTTCCGTTCTCTCACTTAAATTAATTCTTTATCGTTTCCCTTCGTCATAGGCGATGATTGGAATGTCAACTCTTCTTTCCAGGGATACAATAGTAGTAATAACGATAGTTCAATCCCAGAAAATTTCATCTTTCAAAATTACCTGTTTCTCCTTAATGGCGGTTTACCTACTTGCGTCGGTGATCTCCTAGTTCCTAATCCCATTGATCTATCTTTCATTTCTCCTGATCTCGGTCACAGTTGTTCATGGTGCACTCCGTACGGCATCTTTGGAAGTGATCATTTTCCTATCATTATTTTCTCGATTGAATAGATTAATATTCTCCTCCAGACAATCTTACACAATCTTCTTCTTAAATAGATTGACCCAGCCTCTGCTCCTACGTTAATTTTTCACCTTGTTTCAGCCCCTCATTCTTAAACTTCTCAACTTGATGACCTTTTTGTGGAATCCTTAACTCGTTCTTCTCATACTGTCCATCTTTCGATTCGTAAAAGACCCAAATTCGCTTGCTTTTGATCGAAATTTATCCACTTTTAGAGCATTCGCTCTTTTATTCTACTCTCCCCAACCTTTATATAAAAGCGCCGACGTTATAAAGCTAGATTTTCTCTCAAAAGATCTCGCAAAGAAATTTTTTGTTAACCTATTGGCTTCTAGTTACATCCTCAGCTTTCAAGATTCCTGTCGCATCCATCACCTCATATTTTCTGCACTTTCCTTTTACCTATACTTGAAACGACGCTGCACAATTATAATTCCTTCCCTGCTGTAGGTGGAATCTTCTTTTCCATTTAAGAAGTCTTGACGCGACACTTCTTTTCGGTTCTCCCTTTAAATATGTTTAATTCTTTTCTCCTATCTGGCTCTACTCCTTCTGCTTGATATACTTTCACTGTTATTTCGATCCCGAAACCTAACTCTTTCTCACTTTGCCCAATCTGTTTTGCCTCTATTGTGAGAAAACTTTTTAGCAGTTTAATCAACGGACGTTTAGTTTGCTTGAACATTATAATCTACTACCGAATAATTTAGTTTTCGCTTTGAGTATGGCCCTCTCAATTGTATCAGTACATTTTTGTCAGATGTAAATACATCATTTATCAATAAGATATTTCTTATCTCATCCTTTCTTTGATGTCACTGCCTTCGGCAATATCCACCGCACCTTCCTGCTCTAATTGATTTTACGCTCTCTTTTAATATTCCAGCTTTCTTTTCTTCCCTTGCCATTAACCTTGTCCAACCTAGGACCATCGTTCTTTCTTTATTCTCTTCCCTATTCCAACTCTAGACCGGTCTTTCGTTGATTTCCTCAGCGTCTTAATCCGACTCAGTTCAACATCTATTTGATTAAAACCGGTTTCTTCGCCGCTAAATTCGTTCTACTTTTTTTCCGTCAACGCCATTCTTATTTACTTCGTTGAACGCAACCTACAAATAACTATCAATTTCAGAACTCTTTAATAACTGTAGAAAGCGCTTTATCCAATGTTCATCTATCTATCTCCCCCCAAATAAATCCTTTAACGTTATTGATTTTTCGTTAATTAATCTCTCCTTAAATAGTGGTCCAATCCTGATTTACTTGAAAGTATTTTTGCATAGTCGTTTTTCCTTCAATAAGTACATTAGTCGTGTACACGTATCATCACTGATATGGCTCCACCTCATTAAATCTCTCTCAAATACGGATTGGGGAGGTGATCCTTAAACTCTGCTCATGTTTTATAAAGCCTGTATATGTATATTTCGGATTATTCATATATATATATATATATATATGTATTATTATATAGACTGTTCCAGGTTTGTGCTTTCTAAATTCTATCGCGTCTAAAATACTTGCCTCTGTCTTTTTCTTGGAGCTGGGAAATTGTTTTTTATCCCCGCTGTTCAAGCTGAAACACACAATCCTTAACACACGTCCCTTTTCCTTTCATTCGACTGTCTTCTCATTACATTTTTTTTTTTCATTTTCCTCTTCTTCACTTATTTCTTCCTGTTTTGCCCATCTTATATTTTTCGCCAATAAAACACCAATTCTATCTCTGATCTCTGCGCGTCTCCTTCAGTTTTCACCATATATCTACATACGAAAAGTTCCCGTACTTTTGCTTCAGTTTTTCATCCTTCCTTCATCCATCTAACCGCTTTTATTCCTCCTAAACCTATTCCACGCTATGTCTCATTGTATTGGAATTTAGACAGAATTAAAATTCTTCTTTCTCTAATCACTTTATAATCTACGCTGGCGGCTCCGAATGGACGAATGGAGTTGGTGCAGCCTTTTTCTATCCTTCTTTAAATTACTACCTTGCAGGTCCTTCTCTTTATCAGATCTTCACCTGTTTCTTATAATTATTCTCATTCTATCACATTCTCAAAGCGTGAAATTGTTCAGTCAGCTTCTCAACCACGTCTTATGCACAACTATTAATCGAATTTAAGATATCCGATTCGTTCGATAAAATTTCGCGCGCTTTAGCTGGTTCATCGAACACTCACACATCATCCAGTAGTTCTGAAGTAGTTCAATCTTCGTACTTCCAAAAACCATCTCCGCCACCTGACCTACCAAGCTGTACACGGCAGCCGGAGGAGAGGAGGACGGTGGTAATTTAATTCTAACTATTTACGAATCGAGCGAACAGCTGAAACGAGTTTTTAAAAGCTTCTTCTGCTCTTGTAATTCTTTTTTAGCGATAACTTCCTTTGCGAACACAATAGCAAACCCGCAATTTGTTATCACCGACATAAAACGTGATGGTCGTATCAGTTCTTTTCTCTCCCACGTTAGCGGAGAATTAATTTTTAACCGAGGGTCAATAACGTGGAAATCTGTGTGAATGCGCTTCTCTGCCATTCTACTGGTTTGTCTGGAGGTTGCGTGTTTAGCGTTATTTCCTAAGTTGCTTTCCCTGCGATACCTTACACCAACGATGACTTTACCGATAGAGGCTTCACAAATCGTTTTGCATCTCTGAAACACTTTTATTAAAGCGACAACAATTTGAAACACGCTTTTGATAAGTGCTAAGGTTTAAGTGAGTAGGCGCGAATAAATTGTGAGCGAACATTTGCGTACGTTGAAGTTTCAGCTGTGCGAATTTTACTCGTGCGAATGTATAAATGAATAGAATCTTTTCAGTTCATCCGGGCGATCAGCCGGCTATCATAATACGATGAAAACGTTTCTCAGAGAAATATGTGAGACCTTTCGTCGTTTGTGCACATCCCGCAGTATTAATAGAAACTTCCGAAAGCGGCATCTGCCCGTAGAAGTTTTGAAAATTAAGAAAAAAGCACTTGCACTACGATGCGTTCTGTTTGTGTCGTACTTAAGTTTTCTTTTTAATTTCGGCGGTGTCGAAACGATATTTCAAGCTTGTCATGAAGTTAGCCACCGAAGTTTTAAACATAAAATATTAATGCATAACACGAAATATTTCCGTACCGTTTTTGTCGCAAACTAGTAGCCCATTAATCCTATATTATACTTCGTTTTAGTGTAAACGTGAATCTGTTGATCACAAATTTAATATAACCTTTGCAAATTTCGCGGGGCCACTTTCAGACGCATAAGACATACGTGTCAGTATGAAAAAATTTGAACTTTTTCTTTGCTTTGTTAATTTTGACTGATTCGCGGGCGCAGTTTTATTTGTTTATTTCTCGGTTTTGTATAGAATACACTTAAACGCGCATGACCTTATTCTGTATTGTTCGAAAATGTTTCATACTAAACTTTTATTTCAGTACAGTTTAATGTAAAGAACCGGGGACTTTTATTCTGATTGTTTCATCCGGTAATAATCGTGAAGTTTTATCCAAATCTTAATATACCGCGCTTTATGAAATAAATAAAAAAAAGAAATAATTAAAAACACGATTCTCTTAGAATCTGTTGATTTTATACACGCGGGTATATATATATATATATACTAGCTGTGCCCCACGGCTTCGCCCGTGTATTAATGCCCGTTTAAATCTGTACTTGGAAATTCATTAAAACATTTTTGTTTTATCTGGAATTGTATTAAGTAAAGATTCTTTCTTTCTTTGGGAAACATGTTTATCACCGTCTAACAAAAAATAGTCTTCATGTTTCACGTTTAGCTGAAGATTGTCGATTTTTCTATCAACTGTCCGTCGTAATCTAACAAAAAGTTTTGCTCAACTGAACAACACACACAGCCATCGTTTTGAAGAGGCCGAGTTATATTCACACGGTGATCTCCCATAATTACACATTTAAGAGAACATCTTCACTCATATCTTTCAACCACTTTGTCTCGAGCGTTTTATTAAAATTAATTTATTACCACAACAGCAAACTGCAGTAGTTAAGTAAAGATTTTAATATTTCTGGTAGAAAATTACTAAAAAAAAAACTTAAACGGTTAATTTAAAAAATTCATACGGCGGTTTTGGCCTAAAAGTTCGAATATTTGACATATCAGTTAAATACTCTATTTTATTTTTATATGTTCCCCATTAAGTCCATGCTTAAATCTCTTCCAGTTTTTACAAACATATTGTACAATACATTTTCTTCTACTCCTAATAATTCATTATTATATAATAAATAAGATAGAGACGAAAATAAAGATGCACCATCCCTATCTATGTATTTTATATAATGGGGTACTTCATCAGCACATATTAATTCTACATTCATACATACATATTCCACGAACTTTTTTGTAAACAACAGCGAAAAACGTTTATTTTATCATTCATCGATAATAACGCCATGCGCCAGCGATAAACATGGTTGAATTTCGATTAACATGGCACGATACACAAAAGTCGCCACGAAAAGTAGTTGGTGCTCAAAAAATAATAAAATTGTCAAATTTGTTTTTTTTAATTTATTGATTAAATTATTTGATATAACAAATATTTATGTAATTAATTAAAGCAAAAAGTAATAGCCAACAATTAAATTTCATTTTTTTTAATTGATTGATTAAATTATTTAATATAACAAATATTTATGTAAATAATTTAAAAAAAAAGTATGCTATCTGTTAAGAGTTGGATTAAATTGCATGTACTTTCAAAGTTTTATAAAAATCGGTTAAGTAAATTCCGAGTTTATCCTGCACAAACATAAAGACACGGGATTTTTATATATATAGATATATATATATATGTGTATATATATATATATATGTGTATATATATATATATATGTGTATATATATATATATATATATATAAAGAGGTATGTATATAAATACGTGTGTGTTTGCACGCGCGCTGTGTTCATTTAAATAAATCAATTTTAAAATGTATAGGTAATTTGCAAAAAAATTACGTATAGTCAAACCTGATAGATAAAATTAAAAACTAAAATCTCTAGTACAAACATCGATTAAAAAGTAAAAAAAAGGCTTTTATAAAAATTGTAAAGGCGTGTTAAAAAAAATAATTATACGTGGTATACAAAATTTAAATATGTTTACTTACTTTGTTTACTTTGTTGATTTACGTGCCGTGTACTGCATCTAGGCCAGAGGCACGATCGGAATGTGGGAGAGCTTAAATTAGAGAGTATAGGTGGATTAGTTTAAGAAAGGTTGTTAGGTTGTGAGAAGCTTTGAGAGAGTCGGAGAGAATATTTTGGAGTGTAAGTGGTTGGTCGAGAAGTGCTCTTTAGGAATTATATTGTGGGCGGCTTATAAAGAAATTGTTTTCAGTGATAGGAACGTTGCAGTGTGAACAAATGGGGGCAGGTTGATTTTTAAGGAGATAACTATGGGTGAGTTTAGTGTGACCTAGACGCAAACGAGCGAGCACGACTTCTTCTTTCCTGTTTTTTGACGAGGAAGTACTCCAGCGAGATGTAGAGTTCCGTATAGCACGCAACTTGTTGGAGGATGGTGTTGTTGTCCACTTGAGATTCCAAGAGTCTTGAACTGACTGTTTTATAACTGCTTGAAGATCATTAATCGGTGTGGGTAGTTGAGGATATGGTTTAAACTGTGATCCTTCTTTAGCTGCTAAATCGGCTAGCTCGTTTCCGGGGATGTTGACGTGAGATGGTACCATGCGAATATGACTTGAACATTAGATGACACAATAGAGTGAATTATTTCTTTTGCTGTTGGATGTTGTTTGGGGTTATGCAAATCTTGTAGACATTGCAGTGCTACGAGAGAATCTGTGCAGAGGATATAGGAGCTGATTCTATCCTCGACGATGGTATCTGTAATGACCATTTTGATAGAGTACAGTTCTGCAGAAAGAATTGAAAAGTGCGGAGGGAGGGAAAAACGAAGAATAATGTTGGTTGAAGAGGCAGCTCCGTATCCGACTCCATATTTGTTTTTTGATCCGTCAGTAAATATCTTTTTGTGGTGAGGATATTGAGAAATCATATTGTTGAAGGAGTTTATTAGGATGTGTTTAGGAGTTCCGTGTTTTGAATACTGTGTAAGACTAAGATCCATTGTAACTGTATAGTCGCTCCAGGGTGGAATAATGGGGAAGTTGATCCGAGAAACAGGAGGAAGGTGTAGGTTTAGTGAAGAGAAGGAAGTTTGAATTTCTTGGAAGAAAGAAGGGGAGGAGGTCGGAATCGTTGCAGAAAAGGAGGGGAGATTTGGATTTGAAGAAAAGCGGAGGTAGGAGAAGAGAAGGGAGCGTTGTCTATATACATGGAGAGGAAGTTCGCCAGCTTCAACTAAAATGCTGTTTATTGGAGTAGTAGGAAAAGCTCCAATTGCAAGTCTGATTGCTGAATGATGAATAACGTTTAGTGTAGATAGCAGACTTTCGCTGGCAGAACTGTAAGCGGCTACTCCATAATTCATTTTTGATTTGATAATGGAATGTGATATATTTTTAGTAGCGATGATCGATTTGAGCCATAGGTGGTATGAGCAAGTTTTTTAATTAGATTGAGTTTGGTAATACAGTTAGCTTTTAGGTTGTTAATATGAGGTCTCCACGTTAGTCTGCTATCGAAGATTAGACCGAGGTATTTTGCAGTGTCTGCTGTTTTGATATGTGAACCATTTAAATGGAGGTTGAGACTCTGTTTGCATTTGTTAATTCGACAGAAGTGAACTGCTGTTGTTTTGGAGGAAGAGATTTCAAAGCCGAATTTGGTTGATCAATTGACTAATTTGTTGACTGTCTCTTGTAGTATTTCCTCTCCGAGAGCAACATGAGCGGCCGAGATAAAGATGGTGAAATCATCAGCGTACAGTGCACAGTTAACTGGGGGGGAAATCTGTTTTACAATGTCGTTAATTGCGATGTTGAATAGTGTGGGACTTAAAACTGATCCTTGAGGAACTCCGGTGGATAGTTTGTAACATGATGAGGCTGAATCTTTAATTCGAACATAGAATTGGCGGGAACTGAGAAAATTTTGAATGAAAAAAGCCAGGTGACCTTGAATATTCCAGTGCTGAAGTGTTAACAGGATCTTGTTTATCTGAACTTGATCGAATGCTTTTACAAAGTCGAAAAAAATAGTTAAATGATGGTGTTTGTCCGAAAAAGATTTTTGAATGGAATTTCTCAAGTGCACTAATTGATCTATAGGAGATCGACCGGTTCTGAAGCCACATTGTTTCTGTGTAAGTAAGTTTCTTGAGTCGAGGAGCCATAGTAGCCGTTTATTAACAATTCGTTCAAAGATTTTGCTAGTTACTGATGTTAAAGAAATGGGTCGATAGTTGTTGATACAAGTAGGATTTTTGCCTGGTTTGAGAATTGGAATGATTTCTGCGATCTTCCATAATTTAGGAAAAGAATGCGTTGTCCATATTTTATTAAATATAGAAAGGAGGAAATTAATTGTGGATTCCGAGGAGTTAAGTAGCATAAGTGCGTGAACTCCATCAGGACCAGGGGATGAGATTTTTGTATCTTTAATGGCACGTTTGAGTTCATTGATTGTAATGAGTGAGTTGTAAGGCTCGTCATTTGATGAGAAAAATTGATGCTGGTAGTAGATGTTTTTTGTATCCACATTAGTAGTGTCGTTTTGCCAGTCCTGGCACAGTGGGCAGGCGGGGGAGAGGGCAATAATGAGGGGTGACAGCTGCTTTCGGACGGTTAGCGCGGGCTGGAGGGGTTCGGGGGGCGAATTGCAGCTGTTTATTCGGTGTTTTTATTGTTAATTAATATTTTAACGGAAATTTTGATCGTTTGAACGATCAAAATAGGGGATCGCATGTGCAGGTGGTAAATTGCAGCTGCTTGTCCGCTATTATTATTATTAAAATATTATTCTAACGGAAATTTTTTAATGTCCCAACGATCGTAAGAGGGCAGCGCAGGATATAGGGGGTTATGCATGCATGGCAGTAGTTTCTGTCAGTTAATACAGGCGTGTGGGGTGTAGGGGGCGAATTGCAGATGTTCGTTCGATGTTTTTATTATTATTATTATTATTTTTATTTTTAATGGAAATTTTGAATGGTTCCAGCGATCGAATGAGGGCAGGCGGGTGTGCTGCTACGAGGGGTGAATTCCAGGCGTTCGTTCGATGTTTTTTTATTATTACTATTATTTTTAACCGATCAAAATAGGGCATCGCAGTTGCAGGTGGTAAATTGCAGCTGTTTATTCGATGTTTTTATTGTTAATTAATATTTTAACGGAAATTTTGAATGGTCCAGCAGTCGAAGAAACCACATTTATTCGATGTTTTTATTTATTTTACTTTAACAGAAATTTTTATAATTTCAGTGATCGAAAGAGGACAGTGCGGGGTGCAGGGACGAATTGCAGCTGTTTATTCAATGTTTTTATTATTATTTTTATTTTTAACGGAAATTTTGAATGGTCCAGCAGTCGAAGAAACCACATTTATTCGATGTTTTTATTTATTTTACTTTAACAGAAATTTTTATAATTTCAGTGATCGAAAGAGGACAGTGCGGTGTGCAGGGACGAATTGCAGATGTTCGTTTGATGTTTTTATTATTATTTTTATTTTTAACGGAAATTTTGAATGGTCCAGCAGTCGAAGAAACCACAATTATTCGATGTTTATTACAAAATCGAGTGAAATGTGACTGTTCGATATTTTATTATTGTTATTATTATTTTACTTAATGGAAAATTTCCGATCATTTGAACGATCGAATGAGGGGTGCAGATGGTGAATTCTAGACATTCATTCGAAATTACCTACCGACCATCTAGCAGGTCATCTCGCATCATTGATAGAATCCTGTTAGCGATCGCATCGTGTTTACGCACTAAACATTTTTATTTTCAAACGGGTATTTTGAATGGTCCAGCAGTCGAAGAAACCACAATTATTCGATGTTTATTACAAAATCGAGTGAAATGTGACTGTTCGATATTTTATTATTGTTATTATTATTTTACTTAATGGAAAATTTCCGATCATTTGAACGATCGAATGAGGGGTGCAGATGGTGAATTCTAGACATTCATTCGAAATTACCTACCGACCATCTAGCAGGTCATCTCGCATCATTGATAGAATCCTGTTAGCGATCGCATTGTGTTTACGCACTAAACATTTTTATTTTCAAACGGGTATTTTGAATGGTCCAGCAGTCGAAGAAACCACAATTATTCGATGTTTATTACAAAATCGAGTGAAATGTGACTGTTCGATATTTTATTATTGTTATTATTATTTTACTTAATGGAAAATTTCCGATCATTTGAACGATCGAATGAGGGGTGCAGATGGTGAATTCTAGACATTCATTCGAAATTACCTACCGACCATCCAGCAGGTCATCACACATCATTTATAGAATCCTGATCGCTACACGTTCACACACACACACACACATACACACGCGCACACGTTTAATATTTTATTTCCAACGAATATTTTTAAATGCCATCCCCGAGGAGTGGCGACTTTAAATGGCGGACGATTGCATCAGCCAGATGCAAGATAGTTACAACGCTTGTTTGTTCATAGCCGAGTAGACGATCCACATCTGAACATGCAATTAATTCCTTCTGTTCGATAATTCTATTAATGCATACACGCAACTTTTTTCGTTCGAACGATATTGCTATATACATTGTGATAGCAGGTGTTGAGGAGCATTTGAATAATATATCTGAGAAAGTCTATATTCCCGCGGTGTATAACGCCAATCACTATCGTAAAATTTTCTGTTATTTTCGAGTGTTACAAGAAAGGAATAGAATACTAACCGTGCACTACGCCACCACATTTAATTTATATTCAATCGTCATTCATGCTACATCGTTTTTCGATCTCTAAGCCTAAGTACAGAAATTTTAAAAATTACCCTAAGTATAATATTTAAAAGCCTGAATCTAACCTAAGCAGCATTCACAGCCCACACTTATAGACGATCCTGCATACGTTTAAGTCGACAACGCGCCATTAGTTTCCATATCATTCATAATATTATTTTCTACATCTAAGTATTATAGAATTAGCTTAAGTATTTTCATATTTTTCTGTATTCTCCGATCCCTTTGCAAAAGTGCACCGTCCATTCCTACGCTTCTATTCAACATAACGTTAGCCTCCGCGAAAGCACACGCATCGTTCACTCGCACTACCGCGATTTTTTTTTTTTTTAATATTTCGAGAAGCCTAAGTCTAATTATTTCAAAGCCAGCAGCCTAAGTATATTTTTTACACTTCCAAACATTTCTTCCGACCGTTCATAATATTTTTATTTTTCTCCGGTTCTAAAAATAAATCCTATAATGCCTTCAACGCTATGAATACGCACACATCTTCTACCGTCTGTTTAAATATCGTTCTTAATAATTTTTCGAGCCTAAATGTTATGGAAATAGCCGAAGTATATTTTTTTCATTTCTGACCATTTCTTCCGACCGTTCATAATTTTGTATTTTTTTTCCAGTTCTAAAAATAAATCCTACAATATCTTCATCGCTATGAATGAACACCGCCCATTCCCACACACTCATCTGCTATCGTTAGTTCCCACATCGTTCATAATAATTTTTTCGGGTCTAGCTATTATGGAATTATCCTAATTATATTTTTTTTGCTTCCGATAATTCCTTCCGACGGTGTATTATTTTTATTTTTCTCCGATTCTAAAAATAAATCCTATAATGTCTTCACTGATATGAAGGCTTACACATCCTCTGCAGTTAGTCTACATATCGTTCATAATATCCTTTATTCAACTCTAAGTATTATGGAATTATTCCAATTATATTTTTCACGTTTCCGATCATTTTTCCCGACAGTACATTATTTTTATTTTTCTCATAATCTAAAAATAAATCCTTCGATACCTTTACTGTATGAATGCGTACACATCCTCTGCAGTCAGTTTCCATATCGTTCATAATAGTTTTATTCAACTCCAAGTATTATGGAATTATTTCAATTATATTTTTTATGCTTCCGATCATTTCTCCCGACAGTACATTATTTTTATTTTTCTCATAATCTAAAAATAAATCATACAATGTCTTGACTGTATGAATGCGTACACATCTTCTGCAGTTAGTTTCCATATCGTTCATAATAGTTTTTTTCAACTCCAAGTATTATGGAATTAACCTAAGTATATTTACTTCACTTACGTTCAATTCTTCCGTCCGTTAATAATTTTATATTTTTTTCTCCGATTCTAAAAATAAATTCATCGATGTCTTCACTGCTATGAATGCGCACACATCTTCTGTCGTTAATTCTCATATCGTTCATAATAATTTTTTCATGTCTATGTATTATGGAATTACTCTAAAATGTTTTTTTTCTCCCTCCAAAGATTTTTTCCAAAGTAAGTATTCGTAAATTTATATAGAGTAGAGTTTTATTTAGCACGATTTCACCCCCCCTCCCTCTCCTTTCCACCCTACACAAATTGCAAATCTTTCATATTATTTTTCACGAGGACATCCACCCGAATGTGAATCCGCGCCACCCATTCCTGCACACACATATGCTACAGATGGTTTCCCAATCATTCATATTAATTTTTTTTCCCCAAGTCTATTAGTTTAAGAATATTTTATTTATTTCAAACTCCAAATATTTTTCAAGATCTTTTCATGTTATATTTTATTTTCTGTTTAAGACCCCATCAATCCATCGACTATCGCAAAAGCATCCAGGCACTTCTCACGCACGTTCTCCATTATACATTATCAAAATGAATCGAAATTTATAGTCAATGAGCAAATGTAACCTTTAAATCTTCTCTAACTTTTGCAATCAATTTACTGATTATACATACTTTTTATATTTTTTTTCCACATACTCCTCGATCGCAACATCCGTCTCAAAAGCGCACAAGTCGTTCCCCCACATAAATACATTGTCACGACTACACTATACTATATCTGTGCATGTTATACATGTACACATCCTATTATGTATTTTCAAAATCGAACTGAGTCTCAATATTTTTCACTTTACACAGTTCTAAAAATTTCTTTTTCTCTCCTTTTACAACCCCCCGGACTAAATTAACAACCGTTCATAATGTTATTTTTATTTGTTTTATTCTCAAATACTTATACACGCATTCACATCCGTTAGCACTATTTACCATATCATTCATATTAATGCATTACAGATTTTTTAAGCTTCCAATCATTTTACCGTTCATAAGTTTTTATTTTATGCAAATCAGTCGTCGTGAATTCCCAACATCCGTTCTGCACTCATGTTTCTACGCCTTCGTCACTGTATCCGTCAGTTATTCCACTTTCATTTATTTTATTCATTTGTTATTTTTCCTATCAAAAAGCCTGAATCTAACCTTGAATCTCTTTACCGTTCATCATTCTTTGTATGTAATACTTTTTTGAGCTTAGATACTGTAGAATTTAATTAATCGATATATTTTATTTTTCAATCGACAAAATTTTTTAAAATCTTTCATAATCATATTTTTATACAAATATATGTATGGTTTTAATATTTTTTTAAATTTCGTAAATTATTTTTCCGCGATATACACGAGTTCGTCTATGAGGTGTTGGTGGTCAATTGTATAGAACGACAGATAGAAAAAACCTGTTAGTTTACGAACCACAGCATGTTCGAAGAAAAAAAAAAAACACGGTAGCACGACCAGATCAGGGGTGCAATGTGCGAGTGAGAGAGTGTATGTGAGTGAAATAGAAGGTTATATTCTCGAGGGCAACAGCCTGATTGTAAAAATACGTTAAAGATACCTGCATCTATCCCTGAACAATCGTCATATCAAATACAAAAAAGGTCGTCTAAAAGAATATTGTTTTCTTTTTCAGGTAACGAGCAGTAACATTTTTTTTTTCTCTGTGTTATAAAATTAGCCCGAGTATATTTTTATTCTTTCATTTCGCTAAAATTTTTTCAAATCTTTTTTGTAATATGCTGTGCAGACAAATGTACGCCTCAGACACTTCTCGCTTCATTACTACAGATATATCTGTACGTTCATTAACACTATTCTTATCGTAATATAGTTTTTCAGGAAATCGTAGAAAATGGTTCTTCGTTCCATTCATACTATGTAATCTATTTCCAAAATTCAAATCGTGCATAATTACTTTAAAATCAACTTAAATATATTTCATCATTTCCAAAATTAGCAATCTCCTTATAGAGATCATTATCTCATTTTCCGATTGTCAATAATATTTTTTTTAATCTATCGTACATATTATTTTTTTATCGTTTAAATTTTTCTTCAATTCGCGAAGGACATAACCTATAGAAAACATATTGTTGTAAACATTCATGACGAATTCACTCCTTCTACTTACATTATGAGTTAATTTTTCTGTAATTATTTTTAACATCATGAAATTATAGTAGTATTTTTTAATTTTTTTATTTTCCATACATGACAAAAATATTGAAATCACTACATCTATAATTGCATTCACCGTAAGCCTCCACTAAACTATCATGAATTTTTTTAAATTAGCCCAAACATACTATTTTTCACTACAAATTACATTCGCCTGTAATTTTTTCTATATAATCACTAACATACGAAAACACTTCGTTCATTTTACTCATGTCGATGCAATCACTCCTTTTCCCTCATGCTATCTATCTTCAAAGTCTAATAATGTAATACGAAATTATTCTAAATATATGTTCATGCTAGCAAAATTATTACATCACCCCTTTTTCTACACAATTGTATGTATGTTTCCGAAAAATCTCATTATATATTTTCAAAATTAACTCCAGCCCACGTATTATTTTCATATTTCATTCATTTATATTTGTTTAATCATATCTGCTGCAAGACCGTATAAAAGAATACAAGCAGTTCTCGCACACATAATTATTGTTCAGAGGTGTTGTTGGCGTACTTTATCATATACTTTTGTAAGCTCATACAGAACGGACTTCATAACCTTTTATCATTCATTTAGATGCGGAGTCACACAACTTTTAGCGGAGCATTCAATTCTTTGCAAAACTAATGATTGAAAGCATCCCCCCCCCCCCAAAAAAAAACGTGGAGTAGCGAGGATTTTTTTTACACACCCAAAATAAATCAGATAATTATTTCTCTATATTTATCACATTACCAAGATTGTATATATCACTAGATCGCCTCTTTCACTCATTCGTCGATTTCAAATGTGAAGGAAATTTTCATACCATGCTTTATTCATACATTTTATTTCTAAAACCCTATCACTTGAATAGAATGTTGTATGGCTAGGATGGCAGTAAAGATTTCAATTTTATATATGAAGAATGGATGAAGCAATCCAGAGACTGTTGTAAATGTATAAGTCTTATTATTTGAAATATAAAATTTGAAGGAAATTTATATATCTTGCTTCGTTTTAAGATGTTTTATTTTTATATTTTTTTTTTTAATCTCCCTCTTAGTATTATTTTTGAAATGAAGGTTGATGAGAGAGAGGTAAACGTTTTCCTCACTTTTGACTAATTATGTCCAATTTTCAATCATTTTTTACCATTTTTCGCACATTTTACTACTTTTACATTGTTTTAAGCAATTTTTGCTATTTCGCTTCATTTTCCAGTCTTTTTTGTACTTTTTACGCAATTTTCATCATCTTTCATCATCTTTGTAAGGGGTTTTTTTTTTCTTTCTTTCTTACATCTCATTACAATATCGTTAGTCATCAATGATAACAGTACTTATTTATGCTTTCACACCACCTTTCGCTTCATCTGTGCACATCTACAACTTAGCAATCGCTGAACCAGTTGAATGTTGTAGGTTTACAATCGCGATCTCCATTTGATTATTGAGTTTACCGGCCACATCTTTGAGCGCTTGATCTAATGTATCGACCGGGACGTTGTATTTTGCTTGCCCGCTCGATATCTTCAACAGCATATCATGCTAACGTTTAATAAGAGCATTCATAAGGCTCGAGACGTTTACTGAATGTTTTCTCATCACATTCACAGCACTACCCCATATACTAAGGAAATCTTTAAACATCTCTGTAACCATTCCTTTTAAGCTGGAGGGAGCAAGGGACTCCTATATTCGTTTTGACAATCATCACTTCGTCGTCCATCGTCTTAGCTTTACTCACCGTTGCACAGACATGTAGTAAACGTTTTCTTCTTTTACAATTTTCTTATATTTCAACACTATTACATTTTCTCACATTTCTAACTAATTGTAAACAGTTTTCCATTATTTCTTTACATGTTCTTATGTTTTAGAGTCTTTTTGCGCTATTTTTTTCACCAATTTATGCTATTTCTTATAATTTTCTTGCGTTTTAATGTCTTTCATACAATTTTACTCAATTTTTCATCATCTTCGTCAGTTTTTCATTTATCTCATACATTATATGTCTGAATGTGTCGAATATCCATCCTTTTAACTATATTTTATAATTTGATATGATCATAGATAATAACAAAAGATTTAATTCAATATTGTTCACAATTTATTCAATCATTTTTATGATATTCATCTTAATCAATAAAAATAATCATTGCTTCATTGCTTCAATGTTAAATTCTAATATATCATTATCAGCTATTAATATTTTACACCATAAAACATCTAATTTAACTGAATATATCCTTCTTCAGCCAACTTTTCTTCAATCATCCGAATTTCAGTATCTAAACCATTATTTCCCGGTTGTTTAGATTTGTGCAGTATCAATAATCGCTCAACCAATTCATTAGGATCGTCAGAATAATTGAAATGAGAGTCTTCAAGATTTACTTTGCGAACAGTCCTGTATGCACGTTTCTTTTTCGTTTTACTTTGATAAACTTTTACATTCTTTATAGTAGATTGAAATAGAGGACGTATTATTTTTCTGTATTTAGGAAGTGGAGTACCCTTTAATACACCAGTAACACGTACATGAGCTCCAGTAACTTCCAGTATTTGTTTATATAAAGCTAAATCATTATTTGTATATTTATGCTCATCAACATTTGCTTCCATCAGTAAATGAATCAGTCCTGGTGTGTAAGGAAATTTAGTTAGTGTTCTTCCTTTTCCTAAATAAATTTCACCGCATTTGCGATCCCAAGAAATCGGTGTTGATCCCATCATGTACTCACAAGTGTTAACATTATATCGTATTCCATAAACTTGATCATTTGGTACAGGTTCATCACTATCTATTTGAAATGGATCTATTTCACATGTATTAATCGAGTTATATCCAAAATTATTATCAATATTTTCATAATATTCCTCATTTTTAACATCAGTCTCATCATCATCATCTTTCATACTGTCACTAGGAAGTTTCTGCTGTTTTACCATTACCATATCACTTATTCCATCATAATCCTTTTTCGTCCTTTTATGTTTTTGTAATGCTTCCTGAATACTCAATAACTGTTTTGTAATAGGTTCAAGCACAACAGCCGAAGTATTTGTACAAGATTTCCACTCGGACCGTAATGCATTATATTTTTTCAATATATCATTGCGTATCCTTTCCAGTTCACTTTTAAGATTTACTTCTTCATTTATTCTGTTATTACTATTATTAGCCATTGCTTTATTCATTGATATCATTATTACAGATAATTAAAAATTCATCAAAACTCACATGTGAATTTTCTCTGTATGTACATTTCAACATTTATATTGATCACAGAGATTTCATGTTTATTCATCAACAGTAATTTATAGAAAGTTTTAAAGGTTTAAAGGAATATACAGTGCTAACATGCTCATTATATACATGCTGTATTTCAAACTAACCCTTAATTACACTATTCATGAAACAAATTCTTGTTGGAAATTTTAATGAAATTTAAGAAACACATTATTTATTTTTTAATATATGTACTAATATCTCAAATATGTGATATCATCTAAACTTTTACTAAATGACATTACAAATTTAGTTCAGTGTAATTTACACATAGGATATATACATCTACATATATGTCCATATATATATAACTACATATATATCTACACATATAGATCTACATATAGATCTACATATATATCTACACATATAGATCTATATATATATCTACACATATATATCTACATATATATCTACACATATATATCTACATATATATCTATGCATATATATCTACATATATATATCTACACATATAGATCTACAGATATATCTACATATCTATATATATATATATCTACATACTTTTCTAAATATATATCAACACATATATATTTACACATATATATCTACACATATATATTTTTTTTTTTGACATTCTACTCAAAATTACTCAACTGCACTAGACTTTAACTGTTTTTATCAAAATTAAATATACTTTTTTTTTAATATATATTATTTTTAATACTTAATATATACTTTGCGTTATATAAGTTATGCAAATTCAATATAAATAGTTAGACTGGATTTGCTATAAATGTAACATTGGGCTAACACAAATTGATGGACTGATAGGAAATTTATCATTGCGACTGTTATTTAAGAGAGGATGGCAAAACGTTTCCAAAGTTTTCAAAAACATCTGCAAGAAGAAGCACTTCAGTCTTCAGATATATATCACTATACTCACCGAGTGTTTCGTCAACCAAGGACAGTAATCCAGAGATGAATATAAAGGAAAGTAGCAAGAGCGACTTCCTAAAAGCTTAATATGCTATATGATCAGAACTGGATTACTGTCCTTGGTTGACGAAACACTCGGTGAGTATAGTGATATATATCTGAAGACTGAAGTGCTTCTTCTTGCAGATGTTTTTGAAAACTTTGGAAACGTTTTGCCATCCTCTCTTAAATAACAGTCGCAATGATAAATTTCCTATCAGTCCATCAATTTGTGTTAGCCCAATGTTACATTTATAGCAAATCCAGTCTAACTATTTATATTGAATTTGCATAACTTATATAACGCAAAGTATATATTAAGTATTAAAAATAATATATATTAAAAAAAAAAGTATATTTAATTTTGATAAAAACAGTTAAAGTCTAGTGCAGTTGAGTAATTTTGAGTAGAATGTCAAAAAAAAAAATATATATGTGTAGATATATATGTGTAAATATATATGTGTTGATATATATGTAGAAAAGTATGTAGATATATATATATATAGATATGTAGATATATCTGTAGATCTATATGTGTAGATATATATATGTAGATATATATGCATAGATATATATGTAGATATATATGTGTAGATATATATGTGTAGATATATATGTAGATATATATGTGTAGATATATATATAGATCTATATGTGTAGATATATATGTAGATCTATATGTAGATCTATATGTGTAGATATATATGTAGTTATATATATATGGACATATATGTAGATGTATATATCCTATGTGTAAATTACACTGAACTAAATTTGTAATGTCATTTAGTAAAAGTTTAGATGATATCACATATTTGAGATATTAGTACATATATTAAAAAATAAATAATGTGTTTCTTAAATTTCATTAAAATTTCCAACAAGAATTTGTTTCATGAATAGTGTAATTAAGGGTTAGTTTGAAATACAGCATGTATATAATGAGCATGTTAGCACTGTATATTCCTTTAAACCTTTAAAACTTTCTATAAATTACTGTTGATGAATAAACATGAAATCTCTGTGATCAATATAAATGTTGAAATGTACATACAGAGAAAATTCACATGTGAGTTTTGATGAATTTTTAATTATCTGTAATAATGATATCAATGAATAAAGCAATGGCTAATAATAGTAATAACAGAATAAATGAAGAAGTAAATCTTAAAAGTGAACTGGAAAGGATACGCAATGATATATTGAAAAAATATAATGCATTACGGTCCGAGTGGAAATCTTGTACAAATACTTCGGCTGTTGTGCTTGAACCTATTACAAAACAGTTATTGAGTATTCAGGAAGCATTACAAAAACATAAAAGGACGAAAAAGGATTATGATGGAATAAGTGATATGGTAATGGTAAAACAGCAGAAACTTCCTAGTGACAGTATGAAAGATGATGATGATGAGACTGATGTTAAAAATGAGGAATATTATGAAAATATTGATAATAATTTTGGATATAACTCGATTAATACATGTGAAATAGATCCATTTCAAATAGATAGTGATGAACCTGTACCAAATGATCAAGTTTATGGAATACGATATAATGTTAACACTTGTGAGTACATGATGGGATCAACACCGATTTCTTGGGATCGCAAATGCGGTGAAATTTATTTAGGAAAAGGAAGAACACTAACTAAATTTCCTTACACACCAGGACTGATTCATTTACTGATGGAAGCAAATGTTGATGAGCATAAATATACAAATAATGATTTAGCTTTATATAAACAAATACTGGAAGTTACTGGAGCTCATGTACGTGTTACTGGTGTATTAAAGGGTACTCCACTTCCTAAATACAGAAAAATAATACGTCCTCTATTTCAATCTACTATAAAGAATGTAAAAGTTTATCAAAGTAAAACGAAAAAGAAACGTGCATACAGGACTGTTCGCAAAGTAAATCTTGAAGACTCTCATTTCAATTATTCTGACGATCCTAATGAATTGGTTGAGCGATTATTGATACTGCACAAATCTAAACAACCGGGAAATAATGGTTTAGATACTGAAATTCGGATGATTGAAGAAAAGTTGGCTGAAGAAGGATATATTCAGTTAAATTAGATGTTTTATGGTGTAAAATATTAATAGCTGATAATGATATATTAGAATTTAACATTGAAGCAATGAAGCAATGATTATTTTTATTGATTAAGATGAATATCATAAAAATGATTGAATAAATTGTGAACAATATTGAATTAAATCTTTTGTTATTATCTATGATCATATCAAATTATAAAATATAGTTAAAAGGATGGATATTCGACACATTCAGACATATAATGTATGAGATAAATGAAAAACTGACGAAGATGATGAAAAATTGAGTAAAATTGTATGAAAGACATTAAAACGCAAGAAAATTATAAGAAATAGCATAAATTGGTGAAAAAAATAGCGCAAAAAGACTCTAAAACATAAGAACATGTAAAGAAATAATGGAAAACTGTTTACAATTAGTTAGAAATGTGAGAAAATGTAATAGTGTTGAAATATAAGAAAATTGTAAAAGAAGAAAACGTTTACTACATGTCTGTGCAACGGTGAGTAAAGCTAAGACGATGGACGACGAAGTGATGATTGTCAAAACGAATATAGGAGTCCCTTGCTCCCTCCAGCTTAAAAGGAATGGTTACAGAGATGTTTAAAGATTTCCTTAGTATATGGGGTAGTGCTGTGAATGTGATGAGAAAACATTCAGTAAACGTCTCGAGCCTTATGAATGCTCTTATTAAACGTTAGCATGATATGCTGTTGAAGATATCGAGCGGGCAAGCAAAATACAACGTCCCGGTCGATACATTAGATCAAGCGCTCAAAGATGTGGCCGGTAAACTCAATAATCAAATGGAGATCGCGATTGTAAACCTACAACATTCAACTGGTTCAGCGATTGCTAAGTTGTAGATGTGCACAGATGAAGCGAAAGGTGGTGTGAAAGCATAAATAAGTACTGTTATCATTGATGACTAACGATATTGTAATGAGATGTAAGAAAGAAAGAAAAAAAAAACCCCTTACAAAGATGATGAAAGATGATGAAAATTGCGTAAAAAGTACAAAAAAGACTGGAAAATGAAGCGAAATAGCAAAAATTGCTTAAAACAATGTAAAAGTAGTAAAATGTGCGAAAAATGGTAAAAAATGATTGAAAATTGGACATAATTAGTCAAAAGTGAGGAAAACGTTTACCTCTCTCTCATCAACCTTCATTTCAAAAATAATACTAAGAGGGAGATTAAAAAAAAAAATATAAAAATAAAACATCTTAAAACGAAGCAAGATATATAAATTTCCTTCAAATTTTATATTTCAAATAATAAGACTTATACATTTACAACAGTCTCTGGATTGCTTCATCCATTCTTCATATATAAAATTGAAATCTTTACTGCCATCCTAGCCATACAACATTCTATTCAAGTGATAGGGTTTTAGAAATAAAATGTATGAATAAAGCATGGTATGAAAATTTCCTTCACATTTGAAATCGACGAATGAGTGAAAGAGGCGATCTAGTGATATATACAATCTTGGTAATGTGATAAATATAGAGAAATAATTATCTGATTTATTTTGGGTGTGTAAAAAAAATCCTCGCTACTCCACGTTTTTTTTTGGGGGGGGGGGGGGGGATGCTTTCAATCATTAGTTTTGCAAAGAATTGAATGCTCCGCTAAAAGTTGTGTGACTCCGCATCTAAATGAATGATAAAAGGTTATGAAGTCCGTTCTGTATGAGCTTACAAAAGTATATGATAAAGTACGCCAACAACACCTCTGAACAATAATTATGTGTGCGAGAACTGCTTGTATTCTTTTATACGGTCTTGCAGCAGATATGATTAAACAAATATAAATGAATGAAATATGAAAATAATACGTGGGCTGGAGTTAATTTTGAAAATATATAATGAGATTTTTCGGAAACATACATACAATTGTGTAGAAAAAGGGGTGATGTAATAATTTTGCTAGCATGAACATATATTTAGAATAATTTCGTATTACATTATTAGACTTTGAAGATAGATAGCATGAGGGAAAAGGAGTGATTGCATCGACATGAGTAAAATGAACGAAGTGTTTTCGTATGTTAGTGATTATATAGAAAAAATTACAGGCGAATGTAATTTGTAGTGAAAAATAGTATGTTTGGGCTAATTTAAAAAAATTCATGATAGTTTAGTGGAGGCTTACGGTGAATGCAATTATAGATGTAGTGATTTCAATATTTTTGTCATGTATGGAAAATAAAAAAATTAAAAAATACTACTATAATTTCATGATGTTAAAAATAATTACAGAAAAATTAACTCATAATGTAAGTAGAAGGAGTGAATTCGTCATGAATGTTTACAACAATATGTTTTCTATAGGTTATGTCCTTCGCGAATTGAAGAAAAATTTAAACGATAAAAAAATAATATGTACGATAGATTAAAAAAAATATTATTGACAATCGGAAAATGAGATAATGATCTCTATAAGGAGATTGCTAATTTTGGAAATGATGAAATATATTTAAGTTGATTTTAAAGTAATTATGCACGATTTGAATTTTGGAAATAGATTACATAGTATGAATGGAACGAAGAACCATTTTCTACGATTTCCTGAAAAACTATATTACGATAAGAATAGTGTTAATGAACGTACAGATATATCTGTAGTAATGAAGCGAAAAGTGTCTGAGGCGTACATTTGTCTGCACAGCATATTACAAAAAAGATTTGAAAAAATTTTAGCGAAATGAAAGAATAAAAATATACTCGGGCTAATTTTATAACACAGAGAAAAAAAAAATGTTACTGCTCGTTACCTGAAAAAGAAAACAATATTCTTTTAGACGACCTTTTTTGTATTTGATATGACGATTGTTCAGGGATAGATGCAGGTATCTTTAACGTATTTTTACAATCAGGCTGTTGCCCTCGAGAATATAACCTTCTATTTCACTCACATACACTCTCTCACTCGCACATTGCACCCCTGATCTGGTCGTGCTACCGTGTTTTTTTTTTTTCTTCGAACATGCTGTGGTTCGTAAACTAACAGGTTTTTTCTATCTGTCGTTCTATACAATTGACCACCAACACCTCATAGACGAACTCGTGTATATCGCGGAAAAATAATTTACGAAATTTAAAAAAATATTAAAACCATACATATATTTGTATAAAAATATGATTATGAAAGATTTTAAAAAATTTTGTCGATTGAAAAATAAAATATATCGATTAATTAAATTCTACAGTATCTAAGCTCAAAAAAGTATTACATACAAAGAATGATGAACGGTAAAGAGATTCAAGGTTAGATTCAGGCTTTTTGATAGGAAAAATAACAAATGAATAAAATAAATGAAAGTGGAATAACTGACGGATACAGTGACGAAGGCGTAGAAACATGAGTGCAGAACGGATGTTGGGAATTCACGACGACTGATTTGCATAAAATAAAAACTTATGAACGGTAAAATGATTGGAAGCTTAAAAAATCTGTAATGCATTAATATGAATGATATGGTAAATAGTGCTAACGGATGTGAATGCGTGTATAAGTATTTGAGAATAAAACAAATAAAAATAACATTATGAACGGTTGTTAATTTAGTCCGGGGGGTTGTAAAAGGAGAGAAAAAGAAATTTTTAGAACTGTGTAAAGTGAAAAATATTGAGACTCAGTTCGATTTTGAAAATACATAATAGGATGTGTACATGTATAACATGCACAGATATAGTATAGTGTAGTCGTGACAATGTATTTATGTGGGGGAACGACTTGTGCGCTTTTGAGACGGATGTTGCGATCGAGGAGTATGTGGAAAAAAAATATAAAAAGTATGTATAATCAGTAAATTGATTGCAAAAGTTAGAGAAGATTTAAAGGTTACATTTGCTCATTGACTATAAATTTCGATTCATTTTGATAATGTATAATGGAGAACGTGCGTGAGAAGTGCCTGGATGCTTTTGCGATAGTCGATGGATTGATGGGGTCTTAAACAGAAAATAAAATATAACATGAAAAGATCTTGAAAAATATTTGGAGTTTGAAATAAATAAAATATTCTTAAACTAATAGACTTGGGGAAAAAAAATTAATATGAATGATTGGGAAACCATCTGTAGCATATGTGTGTGCAGGAATGGGTGGCGCGGATTCACATTCGGGTGGATGTCCTCGTGAAAAATAATATGAAAGATTTGCAATTTGTGTAGGGTGGAAAGGAGAGGGAGGGGGGGTGAAATCGTGCTAAATAAAACTCTACTCTATATAAATTTACGAATACTTACTTTGGAAAAAATCTTTGGAGGGAGAAAAAAAACATTTTAGAGTAATTCCATAATACATAGACATGAAAAAATTATTATGAACGATATGAGAATTAACGACAGAAGATGTGTGCGCATTCATAGCAGTGAAGACATCGATGAATTTATTTTTAGAATCGGAGAAAAAAATATAAAATTATTAACGGACGGAAGAATTGAACGTAAGTGAAGTAAATATACTTAGGTTAATTCCATAATACTTGGAGTTGAAAAAAACTATTATGAACGATATGGAAACTAACTGCAGAAGATGTGTACGCATTCATACAGTCAAGACATTGTATGATTTATTTTTAGATTATGAGAAAAATAAAAATAATGTACTGTCGGGAGAAATGATCGGAAGCATAAAAAATATAATTGAAATAATTCCATAATACTTGGAGTTGAATAAAACTATTATGAACGATATGGAAACTGACTGCAGAGGATGTGTACGCATTCATACAGTAAAGGTATCGAAGGATTTATTTTTAGATTATGAGAAAAATAAAAATAATGTACTGTCGGGAAAAATGATCGGAAACGTGAAAAATATAATTGGAATAATTCCATAATACTTAGAGTTGAATAAAGGATATTATGAACGATATGTAGACTAACTGCAGAGGATGTGTAAGCCTTCATATCAGTGAAGACATTATAGGATTTATTTTTAGAATCGGAGAAAAATAAAAATAATACACCGTCGGAAGGAATTATCGGAAGCAAAAAAAATATAATTAGGATAATTCCATAATAGCTAGACCCGAAAAAATTATTATGAACGATGTGGGAACTAACGATAGCAGATGAGTGTGTGGGAATGGGCGGTGTTCATTCATAGCGATGAAGATATTGTAGGATTTATTTTTAGAACTGGAAAAAAAATACAAAATTATGAACGGTCGGAAGAAATGGTCAGAAATGAAAAAAATATACTTCGGCTATTTCCATAACATTTAGGCTCGAAAAATTATTAAGAACGATATTTAAACAGACGGTAGAAGATGTGTGCGTATTCATAGCGTTGAAGGCATTATAGGATTTATTTTTAGAACCGGAGAAAAATAAAAATATTATGAACGGTCGGAAGAAATGTTTGGAAGTGTAAAAAATATACTTAGGCTGCTGGCTTTGAAATAATTAGACTTAGGCTTCTCGAAATATTAAAAAAAAAAAAAATCGCGGTAGTGCGAGTGAACGATGCGTGTGCTTTCGCGGAGGCTAACGTTATGTTGAATAGAAGCGTAGGAATGGACGGTGCACTTTTGCAAAGGGATCGGAGAATACAGAAAAATATGAAAATACTTAAGCTAATTCTATAATACTTAGATGTAGAAAATAATATTATGAATGATATGGAAACTAATGGCGCGTTGTCGACTTAAACGTATGCAGGATCGTCTATAAGTGTGGGCTGTGAATGCTGCTTAGGTTAGATTCAGGCTTTTAAATATTATACTTAGGGTAATTTTTAAAATTTCTGTACTTAGGCTTAGAGATCGAAAAACGATGTAGCATGAATGACGATTGAATATAAATTAAATGTGGTGGCGTAGTGCACGGTTAGTATTCTATTCCTTTCTTGTAACACTCGAAAATAACAGAAAATTTTACGATAGTGATTGGCGTTATACACCGCGGGAATATAGACTTTCTCAGATATATTATTCAAATGCTCCTCAACACCTGCTATCACAATGTATATAGCAATATCGTTCGAACGAAAAAAGTTGCGTGTATGCATTAATAGAATTATCGAACAGAAGGAATTAATTGCATGTTCAGATGTGGATCGTCTACTCGGCTATGAACAAACAAGCGTTGTAACTATCTTGCATCTGGCTGATGCAATCGTCCGCCATTTAAAGTCGCCACTCCTCGGGGATGGCATTTAAAAATATTCGTTGGAAATAAAATATTAAACGTGTGCGCGTGTGTATGTGTGTGTGTGTGTGTGAACGTGTAGCGATCAGGATTCTATAAATGATGTGTGATGACCTGCTGGATGGTCGGTAGGTAATTTCGAATGAATGTCTAGAATTCACCATCTGCACCCCTCATTCGATCGTTCAAATGATCGGAAATTTTCCATTAAGTAAAATAATAATAACAATAATAAAATATCGAACAGTCACATTTCACTCGATTTTGTAATAAACATCGAATAATTGTGGTTTCTTCGACTGCTGGACCATTCAAAATACCCGTTTGAAAATAAAAATGTTTAGTGCGTAAACACAATGCGATCGCTAACAGGATTCTATCAATGATGCGAGATGACCTGCTAGATGGTCGGTAGGTAATTTCGAATGAATGTCTAGAATTCACCATCTGCACCCCTCATTCGATCGTTCAAATGATCGGAAATTTTCCATTAAGTAAAATAATAATAACAATAATAAAATATCGAACAGTCACATTTCACTCGATTTTGTAATAAACATCGAATAATTGTGGTTTCTTCGACTGCTGGACCATTCAAAATACCCGTTTGAAAATAAAAATGTTTAGTGCGTAAACACGATGCGATCGCTAACAGGATTCTATCAATGATGCGAGATGACCTGCTAGATGGTCGGTAGGTAATTTCGAATGAATGTCTAGAATTCACCATCTGCACCCCTCATTCGATCGTTCAAATGATCGGAAATTTTCCATTAAGTAAAATAATAATAACAATAATAAAATATCGAACAGTCACATTTCACTCGATTTTGTAATAAACATCGAATAATTGTGGTTTCTTCGACTGCTGGACCATTCAAAATTTCCGTTAAAAATAAAAATAATAATAAAAACATCAAACGAACATCTGCAATTCGTCCCTGCACACCGCACTGTCCTCTTTCGATCACTGAAATTATAAAAATTTCTGTTAAAGTAAAATAAATAAAAACATCGAATAAATGTGGTTTCTTCGACTGCTGGACCATTCAAAATTTCCGTTAAAAATAAAAATAATAATAAAAACATTGAATAAACAGCTGCAATTCGTCCCTGCACCCCGCACTGTCCTCTTTCGATCACTGAAATTATAAAAATTTCTGTTAAAGTAAAATAAATAAAAACATCGAATAAATGTGGTTTCTTCGACTGCTGGACCATTCAAAATTTCCGTTAAAATATTAATTAACAATAAAAACATCGAATAAACAGCTGCAATTTACCACCTGCAACTGCGATGCCCTATTTTGATCGGTTAAAAATAATAGTAATAATAAAAAAACATCGAACGAACGCCTGGAATTCACCCCTCGTAGCAGCACACCCGCCTGCCCTCATTCGATCGCTGGAACCATTCAAAATTTCCATTAAAAATAAAAATAATAATAATAATAATAAAAACATCGAACGAACATCTGCAATTCGCCCCCTACACCCCACACGCCTGTATTAACTGACAGAAACTACTGCCATGCATGCATAACCCCCTATATCCTGCGCTGCCCTCTTACGATCGTTGGGACATTAAAAAATTTCCGTTAGAATAATATTTTAATAATAATAATAGCGGACAAGCAGCTGCAATTTACCACCTGCACATGCGATCCCCTATTTTGATCGTTCAAACGATCAAAATTTCCGTTAAAATATTAATTAACAATAAAAACACCGAATAAACAGCTGCAATTCGCCCCCCGAACCCCTCCAGCCCGCGCTAACCGTCCGAAAGCAGCTGTCACCCCTCATTATTGCCCTCTCCCCCGCCTGCCCACTGTGCCAGGACTGGCAAAACGACACTACTCACATTATTATCAGAAGGATTATGTGATAGAATATCTGCAAATGCTGTAGCCATTAAATTTGTGTCAGTAATAAGGTGATTATTGACGATGATACAAGAAGGTGAAGACAAAAATGGTCTTCTATTTATACTTTGAATTTTCTTCCAGACTGCAGCCGATGTGGTTTTGAGATCGATTGAGCTCACATAGTCTTGCCAGGACTTACGTTTAGCTTGTTTTAAAATGTATCGGGCTTGTGCCCGGAGTTTCTGGAAAGTTAAGTGATTTTCTAAAGAAGGTTGGGATTTTAATTTCTTCAGGGCTTTGCGGCGATTTCTTATGACAACGGAACATTCTGTGGACCACCATGGAATAGAATTGGACCGGGTTTTTGTTTTTGGTGAGTGTACATTGGCGTGTGATACTAGTTGATTTGTAAACCACTGAATGTGGGTTTCAGGATCTAGTTGGCTAGTATCTTTGGAATTCAAAGTGTGGGTTAAGGTGTGGTTGAAGGCTGATCGATCCATTCTTCGGTAGGCGTATTTCGGTTTTGGAGACGGAGAAGAAAAGTGTGGTTTCTTTAGGCGAATTGCGATGGTAGGGCGATGATCACTGCCACTCAGATCGTGGTGACCAAAGACTTGGAATTTGCCAGGAAGATCGGGAGACGAAAGTATAAGATCCAGATTAGACCAAGTTCTGAAGGAGAAATTGTAGTGGGTTGGTTCAGCAGAACGCATTATACCGAGGTTGTAGTTTTGAATTAGATTTTCCAATATTTGTCCCTTTTTGTTTCTCTTGGTACTGCCCCATGATGGGGAGTGAGCATTAAAATCGCCGCATAAAAAGAACGGGCGTGGTAGAGAAGTAATAATGCTGTTAAGATCTTCCATAGAGGTATTATTATTTGGGGGAAGATAGATTGATCCAATGGTGATTGGTGTAGACAGGAATATTTTTGCTGCAACAACTTCGATGGCTGTTTGAATGTGTATTTGCTCAAAATGTATTGATGACTTTACTGCTAATAAAACACCGCCAGACGCGCAAAGAGAGGATGACCGGTCTAATGAAAGTATGTTGAACGATGGGATATTAATACAGCAGTTTTGTTTTGTGTGAGTCTCTTGTAAACAGATAATGGATGGTTCATATTGATGGATGAGAACTTTTAATTCCTCTAAATGACTAAAGAAACCATTACAGTTCCAGCTTATGAGTGATTCTTTGTTATTTTTTAACATTGAATAATATTATTAATTTTGTTAAAGAAGAAATGATGATTGCTGAAGTTAGGCTTATGATATTTGATTTTATGACGGAAGGGAAGAAAGATTAATGATGTCTTTTAGTTTCCGTTTTAGTTTAGTGAATTGAGTTTTTATCGATTTGGAATTTAAGAAAATGTAAGTTTCTTCGAGCATTTTTATTATATCTATCGGGGAGACATTGAATTCAGTGAGAGTTTGATTAATATCTGTAATCGTTTTACTTTTAGTATTGTCCATTAATAAGGAAAAATTTGTAGCTGAAATTGGGAATTCTTTCTTTTTAAATTTTTCATTAATGATGTCTTCGATTGGTTTTATAAGATCTCTAATAGAAGGTTGTTCTATATCCTGTTCTGAATCATCTTCAGATAGATTAGTGATTGGCTTGTCAGGAGAGTGGGGCTTAGCATTGTCATTATATTTAGTTCTAATACATTGTTTTTTAGGTTTCATTAATTGTAAGGTTTTGATAGGGACTGTATTTGTTTGAGTTTGATCGTTTTCTCCTGAGGATATCGTTGAAATGGTTGACGGTGGTGGACGTTTAGAAACGTTAGAAGAAAAGGCATTTATAACGAGGTGAGGTGGTGGTGATTGTTGAGAAGGTAGGGGAGAATCGATTTCCGTCACTATTTCTGAATTTTCTATTGAGTCTTCTACTTCTTCGTCAATAAACTGAAGACAATCATCTGCTTTATGTCCTTTTGTGCCACATCTAAAACAAGAGAGTTCGTCTGAAGAGAGAAAAATACGATAGGAGTGATCAGAATAAGTTAGGTTGAAGGAGCTTGGTAAAAAGGAAAGATCATTTTCCGATTGGATATATACTTGGCGGCGCCAACTTATGACATGAGAAAACATGTCGTCAGATGGATTGACACGTAAAATGGCTATTGGAGATGAAAGTTTTAATTTAAAATTATTCACAAGTACTTTTTCTATTTCTGAGTTTGGGATAATTGGCGAGACATTAGAAAGAATTAGTTTTTTTGAAGGTGTTTTGAGTTTCCTCGTTTTGATAAAACTATCTTCATGATTAAAGCCTCCATGTTCTGTTTGGAATTTTTCTACAAGATCTTTATTAGAAAAAAAATGATGATCCTGTTACCACTAACTCGGGAGGCGGCTATAATATTTTTAGCGCCTCCGACAAGATGATGGATAGAGAGGAGATAGTCGCGGATTTTAACTCCGTGAACGTGATTAAAAATAATTGCTTGATCTTCTTTGGGATATGTCATTGTAGTAATTGGAATAATTCGTTGTTTAATTTTATCTGCATAGGATGGACGGGTTACTTCGACGGAGGGATTCATGATAACTAGGAGATAAGGAGGTTAAAATCGATAATGTCTTTATCAACGAGCAACGGCTCGCCGATTAACGAAAGCGAAACGATAGTTTGAAAATTGACTTACCGCGCGCGGCGAAAGAGAGTGATAATAGTTTACAAAAACGATACGAGACCGGATGCGACGAACTCGAGAGAACGGATCACTTTACTGGAACGCGAAAAACACGTGATACTTAAATATGTTTAGTAGGCTTTTTTAGCTGATTTGACGTTTCCTCATCATTTGATATATTATTTAAAAATGAAACAATCTGTTAGGAAATATTAAACTGAATTTGTAATGCTTTATTTTCAGAATTCCTTACGTATATAATGCACGGAATCTTAACGAGATGGTTATAAATGACAAAAAAATCAAATTAAAGTATGCAATAGCTCAGAAATGGTTTGACTTATACACTTCAAAATTAGATCACAAATCACACCTTCCTATCTATGACAATAACTTCAAAAACTGACCGATTTCGCTGGGCGGCAAAAAACACACACAAGAAAAAACAAAAAACGTCAAGGATTATATAATGTGGAATTTAAAATGACCCCCAAAAGTGACCCTTAAAGAATTCGTAATTCATCACCAATTTTTTAAAATAAAATTCAAAATATAAAACGAAACGCAGAAGCCATTTCATAAAATTAAAAAATTACGGTTAAAAATGATTTAATCGCCTTATTTTGGGCCAAATTTAAAGATAAAATTATACTTCCCCAGTCACAAAATATTTCCGCATTCCAATCGCTTCACAGGATCTTTAAACTTTCACAAACTCGTGAATTTAGTAGTTTTCTGGTCATTTATTATATATCCGAGGTTTAAATTCAGAGTGCCCGATAAGCATATGTTTCAATTATTAGCCTGGGTTCGTACAAATTATTCGTACTGACATACTCGATACTATCGTCAGTAGTGTTTTATTCTTATTTACGCTTAACCCATCCGTTGTCTATGACTTCTTTTTTCAGCTATGCGACATCGCATTTAGACTTTGAACCTAAACCGATAACACATCATGTTGTTAGATCGGAAATACAATCTTTCCGTAACAATTTTTCGATTTTTAGTGATAGCTCCAAGAGACCTAATAGAGTTAACGAAGTTGTTTTTTGGCCATTCTTTAAATTATTTTTCGAGTCGCTGTAAACCAAAATTCTTTTTGCTTGCGCTGAGTCCACTGCTATTCCGCGTGATGCCAACGGCGACTTTTGTTTATAAATTTTGTCGGCTAATTCTTACAACGCAGGGAAAGGAAACCAAGATTATGAACGATAACTGTGACAGATTTAACATAACATCTATGAGTCTCATCGGCGGTTGCCCTCGACTCCTTTTTCCATTGCTTTTTCCTTGAATGAGAATTCGTTCTAAATCGTTCCGTCTCATGACATGTCCGAAGAACTTTAAGCTCTGTCTTATTATCGTGTGCAATAGTCGTTGATTGGGCTCTATACGCAGTTGTTTTAAGATTGATCTTCTACCCGAGATATTCTTAGCATACGCCTGTAGAAAGTCATCTCAAAAGCTTCGATTTCCCGACGCGATGTCGCTCTTGTACACCATTTTATACTTATCTTTCGTTTGTTTTATTTTTTTATATCTATACAAATTGTGTTTCCATTTTGTTGTGTCGTTAAACAGGAGAACTTTACGCAGAAACAACTATAGAATAGCGAAAATTGTGCCGTTTATAAATTTGATGTCGCATATCAGCGATGAAGAATAGTCAAGAAAAGGGGATATTACAGGGAACGGAAAACCCGAATCTCAGCAAACTCGAGCACAAACCGCAGAATGAGATGAACACTTATTAAAAACACACGATCTGCGTGTTGTTTTTGAAAATTTTTCAATTCCAATTTGCATCAAAAAACTGAAAAAAATTTCTTGTTAACATAGAAAAAATTTCGGCGCACTTATATATAAATACAAAAACAAACTTTTTTTTCGTGCTATTTATACACCAGTTCTCTCCTGGTAATTCTCCGGCATTAATTAAAATAGCAGTAATCGTTGTAATACGTTAAAGCTAACGGATTGTCCTGATTTTGTGGAAAATGAAAATTCTGTTTTTGCTGCACAAAGCATTAAATTTTTCGTATTAAGCGAACTTGCTTCTTTATATGCACTTACGGAATGTCATATACATATGTCGATTTAATTCTAGGCCGAATTCACTCGTTATTACTAAAAGAGCGAATTTTTAAATAAATGTTTTTTTTTTTTTTTAAACAGCGACTAATCGTGTTCCAGAATCAGTTATTGTTCCAATTTTAATGAGTAAATAATTTTTTTTGAAAAAAATAAAAACTCGGAGTTTTTAATTGTTTATAGTAGTTTAAATTTTATTAGCCAGTCATTATGTTAGTTGAGTTTTTGATTTTTTTTTTTTTTTTTGCCAAAAATGACACTAGGCCCTCCTCTAGATCAGCTTAATGGATGTGTAGGAAATTTCAGTTTCGGTTGGTACAAAAATAACACAAGTCCCCGTTTGTCTGCGATGTTCGTAGTTCAACGCGCACGGTATGGATCAAGAATCGCGCCTAGTGAATTCTTTCCTTTCTTTGAACATTTCCTTTTATCATCGTGCGGAAAAGGAATTTTCATACTTCAATGCGTACCTACATTCTTCTTATTTTTAACTCTGTTTTCATCGAAAAAAAAAGAACTTTTCATCTTTTTGCGTTGGAAAAGCCTTATTTGCTACGAATTTCTCACCAGTTTTCCCGAGAAAAAAATTTTTTTACGGGCTTTTCCATATTTATTCTCTTCAGAGGCAAGAGTTGGTCGCGGAACAATTTTAACGAGTTCCGCCATTAATACATCCGAAACATTGCACTATTGTACAACTGGCTCGTGAACTTCCGTGGCGTTTTTTTATCCAACTTCATTTGAACTCTCGCCTACTATTTTCGAGCAATATATATATTTACGTTCCGTCCATCATGCTTTGCCGATATCACTCTAACTTAACTTGCCAACTGTGATCCGCTTTATTTCTAACGGCCGTCCGTTGTTTATTTATCTTTTCCGGCCTAACTATAAATCATTTGGCCAAATCAACTACCACACCGGTAGGGCTATATCATTCACTCAGTTCGATTACGATGAACTCAAACGGTTTTCTTCCACGGATGATTTACGAATTCCGTAGCAGGTCATCCGATAAAGTCGCTATTTTTTTTTTCTTCTGTTTTTCTTAATAATCATTTTAATTTCACGTTTAAATTAGCGGTTTTGTTAAAATCCTAGAATTTTTCAGTAACCTTGTCAGAAGAATTCGATAGATCTTTTTTCCGAAATTGTTACTAAAATCGGAATTGAATTACACCGAGGGTGACAGTCGATGGGTCTGAAAAAAAGATCGATAATTCTTCAATCATCTAGCTTCTAATCAAAAAAACAACAGCATTCGTATTTTGAAAACGTGTACTATCGCTGGACTTTTAGTTCGTCCTCTTGGTACTTCATTTCAACTTTTCTAGATGACATTTTTTTTCTTTTTATTTTATTTTTCCTCCTTTTTTGTTTCAATATTTCCTAAATAATAGAATGCGCGCTGATTAAGGAATAACACAAGGAAGCTTACGGGTTCATCGTAAAAAAAAAAAATCCCGCTATCACCCAATTGCTGATAATGTTTACAGACGTTCGTAATTTTTGATATTGGTAAAAAAGTACTCTACCGAAAAGATTTGTTTCAAAATATCATTAAATGCCTGTGAAAGTGCAAAATACCTTCGGTACTTCGCTGCTAAAAAAGTTACTAAGGACACCTTTGATAAGTCGTCTTTAAGTGTGTGGCACTTTTGTATATTGCTAATAATGTCTACATGTTAAGCTTGCGTTTACTTTACTCGCCCGTTAGGAATGTGTTAAAATCTTTCCTCTTATTAACCTTACTAATTCTGCCTTATTACATACCTTTTCACAGCAGCGATAAAATAAACACACCTTTAAAATGTGCATTCTGCGAGATAGTTGACAAAATAAATGTACGAAAAACAGCGAGAACAATCAAAGGTGCTTTGGATGAAATCATTAATTTAGTTTAACCATTTCAGATGCGGTTCCGATTATATAATTTTTGACAACAAATCACCCGGAAGTTTACGCATTTTTTTCTACAGACGTTTCGAATAAAATTAGTTTATACGCCGAGCTCGATTACGCAGAGCCTTCACTTCTTTTATAAACGCCCAACAATCGCAGATACATGTATCCGATTGGTTAATTACCAGTTTTTGATGTGAAATCATCTTATACGGTGTTTTTCGCTTGGGAAGTGGAAATTTTCGAGCATTACCGTTACATCTTTCGAGCCTTTAGCAACATAATAAACGTGTATAGCTTAAAATATTATTAATTTACACCATGGGGAAACATAATTCGGAAAAAAAAACTATTTTTTTATAAAACCTTTCCAAACGAAAGAACGACAACTGAAATTATGTGGTCCATAGTTGGTCGAAACGAGAAGAAAAAGAAGATAATTGATCAATTTTAATTACCATCGGGAAATGTAAATTCGAATAAAGAAAATTGAAATCGCCATAGTACACCATTTACTACAAGATCTTAACGTTCCTTATATGGCGTTTTTCGCTTGGGGAGTGAACATTTTCGAACGTTACCGTTACCTTCTGCAAACGGTACTCTTAAAGTTTGTTTTAATTATTGTATTAGTATAATATTCCCTAAAAAATGGGGGAAAATACAGGAAATAAAGCTTTTAGGGAAATATATACGAATCTCCTGTATGAAAAAAGAGAAAAAATAAAATATTTAAACAAATATTAATACACCGGTGAAGCCGCAGGCAAAGCTAGCGGGTAGGTAAATGGAATGTTTATAGGATAGACGAATAATATAATAAAAGTGGTAAATACAAATAATTATAATGATAAAGCTTTGGGATATCCAGAAATGACATTTGCAAACCGTATTTTTAATATTTTCTCCCCCCGGGGGAATGTTATTTATACTTAAATTTGAAATCCTTGCTCAACTACTGTAGTTTGCTGTATGTGAAATGTGAAATAAATTTTTTTTTTAAATGTAGGTGAATACATCCTGTTTGTTAAAATGGTATAATAAAATAAACTTTAATAACAAACAATATAGATCAATAAATTAGATAAATACCTATTTAGAAACGTTTTCGGGCATAACCCATCATCAGCTAACACTAACTTAAAGGAAACTTAAAACAAGTATGTTTTAAGTTTCCTTTAAGTTAGTGTTAGCTGATGATGGGTTATGCCCGAAAACGTTTCTAAATAGGTATTTATCTAATTTATTGATCTATATTGTTTGTTATTAAAGTTTATTTTATTATAAAATTTTTTTTTGGACGGTGATAAATATGTTTTTCTTAAAGAGAGAAATATAATTCTAGCTAAAATAAAATTTTTTTTATTAATTTCCAAGTACAGATTTAAACGGGCATTAATACACGAATAAAGCCATGAGTTATAATATTATTATAAAACGGAAATATTTTAAATTTAACAATAATATTGAATTAAGTCGCTCGAGTTTTATCACCCCTTCATTTTAAAATTTTGAATGTTCATATTTTTCCCCTGTGAATTCTAATGAAAATTTTTCGGTTAATTTTTATCTGGCGGTATTAAGCAAATCAAGTACATCTTCTTAGGAGATCCCATTTCCCGTGCGTTTATTTTAATGAACATTGAGTATCACCAGTAAATATAATTTTTAAAAATTTCGAAAAAACAGATCCTAAAAATTGTATGAAATCATTTGTTTTTTTAAGTTAAGAATATTTGTTAAAAATTCTGATTGTTGAACTGTCATCTCTGTTAAAACTTTTATATCTTTCAATTTCAATCGCTTCTCTAATTAGCCGCTTATTTTCGACCCTCGTTAATCGGTTCGAGTCGCGAAACTTCTTTCCCGTGTTGTATTCGTTTCGGTTATCGCGGATTTTTCCACTCGTTCGTGTTGGCAATTTGCTTTGTGTTCTTTAATTCTTACACGAATAATATATAGCCGTTCAGTTTATCCTACGGAACGCAGATCACACGAACACCGAATTCCATACACGCCTACCACATGCAACTATGCAAAGTTGTTATTAATGTTCTTTTAAACGGTTTTTTTTATTTTTCCGCTTACTTCAAATATTGGCCGAATTTCGTTTTTTCTTAAAATTTAACCAATTCTATCCGTAACATTTTTAATATATTCATTTTCTTTTTCCCCTCATTCGTTGTTTTGACTTTTCGAAATTTTCCATTTTCTTCTTTCGGTTAATTTTTTTCGTAACTATTTCCCATCATGGCAATTTTTGTATTTACCATTTTTGTCTCACTTCTATCTTTATGTTGGTTCCGGCAGAATATTTATTGGTGTATTTTTTTTTTTTTTAATCCTTCCTTTGAAAATTCCAGCAACGGATCTTCGCCCAGAAACGACCCGAGCAAAAAGAATCAGTTAGATGTAGAGTCGGTGTCAAATATTGATAGAACAAAAGAACTGAGGATCGGAACAACAGAGATCGACGGAAGCGATAAGATATACGAAGTGCAATAAGGATTAGGGAGTTTAAGTGAAAATAAATCGGAGTACAAAGAGGTTCATGAGAGATGGATATTCAAAGAAGATATGGTCAGGATCGCAGACGGCTTCGTCGTCAAGATGAAGAGGGCAACTAGGAGATAGAGCGAGACGAAAACGAAAACAAAAACGTGACGACGGAAGAAGAGTATGATTGAGACGTAAACGGATAATAGAGACAATAACGGAGTGGCGAAGCGAAGGAAAATGATAAAACCAAGGCCGGGTAGAAAGATTAGGTTGAATGGAAAAATAAAAGGAAGGTTGATTGGAAAAGGAGGAAACGTAATAAAAATCTGACCGAATAACATGAAACTTTTACACAGTGCGATGGTGTAAGTGTGTGTTTGCGAAAAGCTGAAGTATTTACGCTCCTAGTATTATTCGTTTTCAACTAACAAAAACGTTAAACTGCCATTTTTTTTCCCTCTTCCACCGTGAATTTTACATTCTGATAAGAAACTCTAGTCTTCCATGTTGCCAAATCACAAATGTATCGTTCACATACCGTATCCATAACTTCAGTTCCCACTTCTAAACAATCGTATTTTCTTCTAAATACTCCATATCTGCAAAAATCGGCGCTAAGCGCGAACTCATTGCCCTACCTTCTTTTGCTTATAAATCTTCTCATTAAACATAAGCGCATTCGTACGTATGGCAGTTTTGATCAGTTTAATTGTGAATTTGTGTCTATTCATGTATTCTCATGTTCGGATTTAAGTATATTCGTCAGCTTCGGAAACGTTTAAAAACAATACGAACTCGTAATACGAAGGTTCTAATATTGTACCTTTATTTTACAATTTTGAAAGTAAATTTCAGGTTACGTAATATTTCGAAACAGTCATGTAAATTTCGTAAATAAATTTCAATTTTCTATTTAACACGGTAAATGATACGTATCATATTACAGTTGTTGTTTTTTTTTATATTTTGCAACCACGATGCCGATAAGGCATAGTCGTTATACATGCAATATTCTTAGCAATAATTAGGGACCTTTTTTATTTCTAAACAACATAGCTGATTTTAAGAATTTCATTACAGATTTAAAATTCGACTTGCTAGAATCAACATTAATTTGCCTATCGTGAATATTATATTTTTTACGAGCATCAATTGAGTAGGTGCACTGAAACAGGGCATGGAAGACCGAATCCGCTACATTAATTTCGCAAAATACACAACTGTCATCGCTGACAATGTTAAGTATTTTCTTATAGAGACAAAAATGATCCTTAATCGGAAAGAGCCTGACTGGTGAAGTAGTTAGAGTCCTAATTTTTTAAACCAAGGCTTACTTTTATATCAGGAAAAAACAGGTATGTTTGCCTACCAGTAATTTGATTATTCCAACGATCCTGCCATACGTTGTTGACCAATGTGTTAATATATTTTTTAAAACTTTTAACATCTGCGAAACCCCATCATATTACGCTCGTTTGATAGAATTGAGCAAAAAGGTCAGTAACTAGAGCTTCATTAATTCTATCTGACTTGTACATCCTAAATTCAGATGTTAACACCGCCTTGAACAAGCATTAATCTCTATAGGGGGTAGAGACCGGTGATCACTGGAGCCGCCGCTGACGACACAGTTCTATATAATGAGCCAACGTTGAGCAGTATTTTTCTTGGTTTACTTATAATCGATTTGAACGCTAATTTATTTAATTTTAATACGTATGTACTTGCACCGTAATTATAGATAGATTGCACAATACCCCCTTATACATTATAGCTTTTCCCTTATATTTAACACCTGCAACATTTGATTGAAGTTTTAATAACATGTAAAATACTTTATTAATTTTGTCATTTAAATATTTAACATGACGATTAAATTTAAGTTTATTAATATTTAACAAATTTAACAATGGCTATTGTTTGATCGTAAAGCAGTTTATTAACTTTCAGTTTAGCTCCAAAATCTGTACATGGTTTATTAGTCATTATCATCATGGCAGACTTTTATACGGAAAACTCAAGACCGCAGTCAGAAAATATGTTGCTTAGCTGGTGACGAATAACTCTAATATTATCGATTACATTTTGATTATTCAGAGTTATTACAGCATATAAATCAAGTCGAAACTAACAAATTGAGCCAAAATTTTATATTTTATACAGAATTCATCCATAGTTTTGTGAACACAATCATACTGGAATAACAAATGAAAATATTACGAAATTGTGTATGTAAGAGAAAAATCAAAATTCATCATACTAAAACAAAACCAGCCTTCCCTGAATCGCTTTTTTCGCTTTCAAACATCGATTGTGTGTATTTTTTTGTACGGGATTACGGTGAATATGCTCCGGCTTCGCTCTCCGCGTCTTTTCTCTATGGTTCTCATTGATTGCCAGCACAAATAGTGTAACATGTTCTCTTTTAAATGTACACGGTTGCTCGATCGATGGACTCGTCCAACAGAAAATACCATGGTTTTCTGTTATGTTTTACGGTAGTTTCCCTTTGACCGCATAAGTTGTTCCGCAACAGCAGCATATATTGTTTACGCGCTATTGTCGGATGTAGGTTCGATTATATTTGGATCTACATCTGCTAATCCAATAACTCTACCGCCATTGTTTCATCGTAGATTTTTCCTAACATCCCCGGATGAGTAACACAACTTGTGAGAGTCTGATATTGATGTGTATATTAATCATCATACAACTCGTGCACCATATTGTGTACCTCATAATTATGTAGATTGAATACTTGTTTGTTTTTACGTAGGTAAAATAGTGATAATCAACGTAGTCCACGGAACGCTATATTATATTTAAACTTAATCCAAATTTGAGAAAAATTAGATGTAACAGAAAAAATTCTTGACCCTAGCCGCGGGAAACATATTTGCATGTTAATTATGCCATAATATATCGTTACTAATTACGGACAATGTCTTTTTTCGCGAATGAAATATGTTTATTTACGTTTTACAAATATTATGCCGATATTTACAGGATGTCGTTGCAGAATTTTTTATAGTAGAGATGCGTAAATCAAACCCGCTAGAGTAGTTTTGGGCACATATCCGACTGCGGACATACATATATCCGCTTCTCAACTGCAACTCCGCTGCAGTTCGATATCTCATGTTTAGTGTATAATCGCAATCATCTTCGGCTGTGTATTCAACTTCAATTCCGCGTAGCACCCTAAACGCACAAGTAACAGAACGTTCTTGAACACAGTGCGCATGCGCGCAGCTGGCGCTTACTGTGTCCGAAGTGACCCATGCCTAGACTATACAGATGATATTAAAATGCTTATGAATATTTGTTTTTATTGTTTTCAAGTGTCGAAAATATCTTTTAAAATTGCTCGTTTCGTGGAATTTTCCGCTCCACGATAAGACCTCGACCATTGACAAAAACCACTAACCCGTGAATTTTATCAAAATCGTTAGAGACGTTTTTTTACAAGTAAAATATTTCCTCATGTTAGAAAATCATACGAACATGAAAATATTCGAACGCTTCAAAAAATTAAACGGAGTATTTAGAAGATGGCCCCACATTCATTACCTCCAGGACCATATGTACTCTGATTAGTCAACTTGAATTTAATTTACGGTACTAGCCAAAATGCGCTTGTACCATAATTCGTACTACATACGTACACGCACACACACATACATACATATATAACTCGGCCATTTTGGCTTCGCAGAATTTACAACGTAATTCTTAGATCGGCCCCCATTAGATGTTATATCGAAAAAATGTCCCAATTTTATATAATAAAAAAGGTAAAATTTCATTTGGAAGTCGATAATAAAATTACATTTCCATGGTAATTTTGCAAATTGATAACATTTTAAGTCAACCGCTTCTGTTATACTAATAACAAATAAAAAAAAAAAAAAATTATTCAAAATCACCACATTTTTTCACCTTTTTTTGACGAATACTCAATTTATGTTCACCGATTTTCATCATTACTCGCATGGTACCTAAGTTGAATGGTACTCTTTCTAATGGACAAAGAATCAGTAAAATCGGTCTATATAAATATAAGTTATGCGCGAACAAATATTTAAAAAAAATAATACGCGACGAACGTATAACGTCCTTCTTTTTGGAAGTCGTTAAAAATTAAAGTATAACAAACGGTACATAAAATTGGAACATTTTTGGAAACATTTTTTAAAATGGGAGCCGGCCTAAGAATTACGTTGTAATTAATAATTAATATATATTAATTACAACGTAATTCTTAGGCTAAACCCCATTAGAAAAAATGTTCCAATTTTATGTAACGTTTGTTATATTTTATAGGATTTTAGTGATTATATTATTATATTCGTATGGACCGATTCAGAATTTTGTTGTAAATTTTAATATAAAATCTAAAAGAAAAAGAAATAGAAATGTAAGTAATAATGGTCAAGGGGCACAGCCCCTTGCGAGGCCAAAATGGCCGAGTTTATATATATATATATATATATGTGTGTGGGGGGGGGGGGGGGTTATTGTTACGAGTGCGGGTGGCGATAACGAAAATGAGGGTTTCGTTTAGTTAACAGCAGTGGTGGATGCCCTGATATTTTAAAGCACTAGGATTCTTTGCGCGGAAGCGGAGCATTGAAGAGCGCGGTCGTCGATGGAGACGCATACAAGGGTGTTTATGTTTCGCAATGATAATGAAAAAACTTCCGATTCGGGTGGGATCAGTTCACTTTTATTACACGTGAGTAATAGCGAGGGATTGTAGAAGACTATATTATAAAGTCTGCGCAATGATTGCGGTTCATCCTTGTTCGATTCTCTTTTGTATTTTGGGAGAATTAAATTTTTTTGGATTAGTTTCGGAATAATAAAAATTAACGTCGAATGAGGGAGCTTTTATTCAAATCGAAGGCAGGGAAAATAATAAAAGTCTTCCGCACTCGCCTCACCTGGATTAATGTTAAGAAGAATTCACTTTTTTGATCGTTTAGCAGATTGCACTGAATGTTTTAAAAGGAATGTAATATCTTAATATTTTTAAGAAACATAATTTGCTGATACGCGCAGTAATGATATCGATAGTGGTGGTAGCAGCAGTATATACTATAGTGGGATACACTAACATTTGTCTGGTGAACTTTCAATTTTGAAATCAGCGATGAGCATAAGTAAAAGTCGCATGTAAATAATATCAGAACTGAATTCGAATAATGAAAAAACTGTCGATGCGAACGACCTGTGTACGCACGGAAAACAAAAATTCGGGGACAAATAAAGTTTTACAAATAAGCCCATTTTGTAAATAAGACTTCTATGTGAAAATGACGCAGTTTTGTTCCCATTCGTGCTGCCAGACGGAGTATACATGTTTTTTTAATTTGGACTTCAGATGTTGGCTTTTTTTCTTATTCTGGCCTTTAAATTTTGTTAATTGCTGTATACTGGAGTTCCACGGAGGGGCTTCAGTCATATGCTGATGAGCCATCGTCGTCCACTGAAGACTGCTAACAGCATTTCGACACTCGATCCCCAGCAAGGGCTTTGGACTTTTTGGATTTTTTTCATACAGTTATATATAATTCGAGGCAAACGTTTTTTGATGCGAGGGGTTAGATGGATTTGAGGCCAGATTAAAGAAATATTTCAGCATAAGAAATAGCCTTCTGTGTTTGAGTGGCAGGACATTAGTTTCTGCATGAAGGATGTCAATTGGACTGCAGTGTAATGCGCCTGAGGTTAATCTTAATGCGGAATTCTGAACAGTGTTTAACCTGTTCAGCACATTAGCTTTAGCAGATCTGTATATGACTGAACCGTAATCCATTTTAGACAGCGTAAGAGCGGAGTAGAGGTTCTGCAGGCATTTCCTATCTCTGCCCCATTTTGTATGAGCTGTCATTTTGAGGACGTTGAGTGATTATAGTATAGACTAGCCAAAGGACGAAAGCTGGGCTCCAAAAAAAAAAAAAAAAAAAAAAAAATACAATAAAATCATTAAGACAACAATTGAGTTTACCCGGACTTTCACAACGATAAGAGTCTAATGCGGATAAAAATAAAAAATAAAAAAACTAAATTAAAACTGTCCGAGACTCTATACTGATTGTACAACATTCTAAGCGTTCAAGCTAAGCTATTGATGTAGTCATGCCGAGAGAGTTTTTCAGACTCCGACTTATCAGTAATACGACGACTTCAGTTTAAGGAGTTCGCATATTAAATGCATCTTGATTTGTATCCCATAAAGAAAAAACCATATTCATCAAGGTGTCGTTATTATATACAGAAAATACGAGATATTGCTCATGTATGCGAGGAATTTGAAAAAAGATTTGAGGCCTCCTGACGTTAAGAGTAAATGCTGTTCTAAAATACTTTCCGTTAGAAGTGATATTGTGTAGCAACTTCGTATCTTCGTATCATCTCTGAAAAGTGTAAAGTTTCCCATATATTGGAATAGATTCTGAAGTAGTAAAAGAGATTTTACAGGTGATCGTTTGAAAATTATATGAGAAGACTTTCGAGGAATTCAACCCGCAGCTGCACTCGTGAACATTCAAAAATAAAATAAAACCATTGAAGTTGAAAATTTAGTTGTTTTTTTTTCAAATTTCAAATTGAATATTTAAGAAAAAAAAAAAAACGGTAATTGGCAGCAGTTTGTAGATTTACAAAATAGCAACAACAGATATTTATTCACCTACTCCGTCTACCTTGTTCGGAATTGGTGAAACACGGATGCATTAATCACCAATAGATACACAACACACATACACACACATATATATATATATATATATATATATATATATATATATATATATATATGTATATGTATATATATATGTATACGGAAAAATGTTGGTTTACATAAAAGAATCAAAAGTTAGCAGTATCATTCAAATGCAAAAGTAAACCACAGCTTATTCAAAATCCGGATAAAAAAATACAAATAGAAGGATATCTTCTTTACTTTTAGTTCGATAGTGCACGAAATATGAACGAAAGAAGCGGTCGTTTGAGAAATATTTTTCGTAGGAATAGGTTTCGGCCATCTAGTTCTCAAACGAAATCTCAACCTTCGCTATTTTCACAGAACGACTTCGAGCTTTTCTAAGCCTGTCAGCTTAATTTAAAAGGACGAACCGTGCGGTATAATTGCAATAATTGATACAACGAATAGATTTCCATTTTGGATTTTCTTAATTATGCTTCGATTGTTCTTAGAATTGTTAGTTTTCACCCGAGGTTTCAGTGGTGGAAAATAACGAAGATATTATTTTGTACTACGTTTTTTGATAAGTCAAAAATTTTCCATTATTTCAGAAAGTTAATTTCCGATTGCATTAACGCTCGAGACGAAAGGAAAATTATAAAAGATATTGTAAATTAATTAGCATTCCGAAAAAGAAAAGAAAAAAAAAAGTGATAATCAAAACAACGTACTCGGTATAATAAAAACTACGTCAATACACGAGATATGAAGAACTCGGAAGATATCGGTGTGGATGAGGAACGAGATATTGAAGACAATTGAATTCGGAGAAATAAAAGTCGAAAGTTTTAAAAAGAAAAATTTTCGTACCTCGATCATATGGACAACTGACGCGATTTCGTAAGGTATTTTATTATGCGTTTACAATTCACCGATCTCAGAGAATGCCGATATTCCCGGTGCCGATTCAGTTATTGCAGTCGTTTGTGATAATTGTTTCGAGCAGAAGTTATTGTAAGTTTAAGTGATGAGGCTAAAAACTAGAACGACCCTGATACGAAAATCGCACCAGTTCAAAAGTAATTTTGCCGAAGCTTCTAGCTTTGCCGATAGCTATGCAGTCGCCCAGATATTATCCTTGCTAAACGGAAATAACGGAGTGTTCTTTTGTCTCGCTTTTAGAAATAACCAATCCGTGCAATAACAACCTGTGTGTGTTCATTAACCGGTTCGGAAGCTTCTTGCATTCGAACGGTTTCGGAAGGCATTGTTCGATCCATTACTCCGGCGCGGAGGGGTGTACAGATGCACTACCGTATTTTTTCAATACCGTATTATCCGGTTTCCCATTATTTTACTATTTGAATTCCCGAAACATACCTTCGCCGTGCTCACCGCGGTATACTGTCTGAAATGTTTCAGTATTTTTCGTTCCATTCCGATCAGATGATAAATATCTCATATATACGAATATTGCAATACATCGAGAACAAAATTAAATAATTTTTATTTTATTAGACATTTTTTCTTTTAAATGTAAATAAATCCGTAACCTGTTTGTGAAAGTTTATTAATATAAAACAAAAATAAATTCCCCACTCGATAATAAACAAATATGAATGTACACTTCAATAAATTTAAGTAGCTCGATTTAAATAAACCTTTTCGGGCATTAACAATACAGGGTAAACTCAATTAAATGTGGTACATTTGTAACTTTAAACTATGTTCCATTATCTGATCATATGGACCGAAAACGTTTCTTTAAATTGAGGTACTTAAATGTAAATTTATGCTTATTTTCGTTTATTATTAAAGGAGTACATTTATTTTACATTTATTTTTCCTTTTTTTCTTGGATCGGCAGAGAGGCAACTATTTTTTCTTACGTGTCGATCGCCATCCTTCAGACTATCGCTTTTATTTCCTCTTTAAGCGATTTTTCTCAATTCCGCATATTCTCGGACTCTAAAGGCGTCCTTCAAGTCCTATCCTTTCCTCCTTTACATTCCTCTGATAGTATTATTCTCTCAATTCGTTCTCTTACCTCCACTCTGCAGTCATTCCGCGCTCTATTCTTATTGATTTTTTATTCATTCCGGAATTGACAGCATTGACGCAGCTGATTCTTTAGCTCGTTCTGCTGGTCGCCTTTATTCATTCCTCAACTATTTCCCTTCTTCAGATATCCTTTCCTTATCCACTTTCAATCACGCCAGACTTTGGCATCCCTCCCTATTTTCTAATCGTCATTCGCATTACCGTTTTATTCAGCCGATTCCTCGTTCCCTGTCATGGTTCCATTCTATTCCTTTCGATCCTATTGTCTCATTAATTCGTCTCCAAAGCATTGTCTAATCACCTCCTCTCGCTTTCGATTTGCTCTGTCACTATTTCCTTATTGTTCTCTTCACGATTGTGTGATTCTCCTCGTACATTTAATGCTGATCACATTTTCTTCGAATGGTCTGCTCTTCGTAATGAACACTCCCTTTTATACGGCCAGCTCTTGTCATTAGGTCTCCCTACTCCCTCATTTTCTGTGGTGCCTGCACTGCTGTCCTTTGTTCCGTCTATTTTGGACCGCCTAGCTATTTATTTTTTTAGCTTAGCTTTTCCTGTTGTTAGATCAATGCCGCTGGCCTGCCCACTCATTAACAATGCAGTTCATTATCAAATTCCTCGCTTGCAAGCACTACATGATTAATTTTGGTGAAGATCCTCGGTTGACGAGCCCAATTAAAAAAAAAAAAAAAGTTTATTATTTCGATAATAAAAATAAACCGACTATTATTATATAAAAAAACGGTAAGACTATAAATAGAAGACCGGAAAATTGATCTTTTTTTTTTTTTTTAATTAGGCTCGTCAACCGAGGACCTTCACCAAAATTGATCATGTAGTGCTTACAAGCGAAGAATTTGATAATGAACTGCATTGTTAATGAAAAAAAAAAACGAAAAAAAAAAAAACAAAACAAGAAAACTCGTTAATTATTTATTATTAATCAGTCCTTAGGAAATCACGAATTTGATGACGGACTATCCGGATTGGTTCCATTTTTAAAAAATATCACTATACCAGTTGTATCTGCCAATGTTAATGTAACGGCGACGCCGGAACTGCAATTACCAATTCTGACGAAATCGAAGGTGCTAATGGTAGAGGGACGAAAAATTGGTGTTGTGGGATACCTAACACCTTCTACGATGGTGAGTCAATATTTAATATTTAAAAATTATCTCCGAAATGATTTTGGTAAGTAAATAATGGCCGCGCACAATTCGGGGTCATTTACATAATATGAATTTGGTGTCAGTAACTATGAAAAAAAAAAATATATATATATATATACCTATGAAGAAATCTGTATTAATTAAGTCTTAAGTATATCGTTGTCCATTGTGAAGGCATATCAATGGGGAAAGTTGGATCATTCGGTCATTTTCACATATGAAAATTCTTTTTTTTTCTCCTTAAACTTGATGGAGCACGACCGAATAGGTTAACGCTGGCACCATTATGCTAGGTAATAAACCACTTCGACGACGTTTATCAAATAGAAGTGCAACGTGTATTTCGATATTCGATTCTGTAATAATTAATGAATTAACACTAACGGAATGCGTAAAAATTTAATATATTTTATTTTTCCCGTAGGACGTGCGCGTTTTTATTTCTTTCGATCAGGTTTTCGTCGAAAATCGTGTTTTAATTAGCAGATAAAAAAATTCGAAGGAATTGAAAAAAAGAATATTTAAATTCCGAAGGTGAGAATTAGATCTGTTTCGAAAATGATTCGAAAAAGTGTCCATTTTGTCTCTTCCTTTTCCGTCACCATTATTTTATTTACGGAAATAAAGGGGAAATTTTCTCGAAAAATTTCAAAAATAATCTCGTAAGATGCAAAATATAAGTAATAGGATTATTTACCATATTTCACAAAACCCCACCCCTAGAAACGTAGGCGCACATTCGAAATGCAAAGAGATCCGTTATAAGAAGAAAATGGTATTTCAAAGAAAAATGGATAATAAGCCTATCAAAAATTAATAAGAACGGTGATGAATGCATTAGTTTCGGAAAGAGAAGAGAAGAAAAAGAGTAGTAAAGAGCCCAAAGTTTTAGAAGATGGTGTTGAAAAGACAGGTGTAAATTTGAGGGAATTTTGAAGAAAAAAAAAAATGCAATTACGATTGCGTAAACAATAGATTAATGTAAGGAGGACGCAAGAGAATGGCAGAACGAAATTTGACGGAATAAAAGAAGTTCTTTAACTGTACTGACGGACTTTAGTGGGAATTCAAGAAAACCGGTGAGTGTTTGTCAGAATCGAGAACGAACAACCCGGGTCAGAAAATTTGCTCTTTCTTTACTTTATGGCTGCAAATTGAAAAAGGATTGATTAGGCTTTAAAAGATATAATTATTATAAAATTTTATTATTTTAGAAATTGAAAAGGGAAATAAAGAGTAGGATTTGGTACGGACTAAAACAGAAAGAAAAATTATACGTAAATTTTTTAATAAACATTTATTTCTTTCGATATTATTGTCAGTTCGATCCGTTCGGCTAATTTTTATTTATTTTTGAATTTAAATTTAAGTGCTTTCTACAATAAAACGCAAATATTATAAATTGGCCGAACTTAATAAATATGTAATTACAACATAAACAATGTAAAAAATACACGATTTATTCGACCCGATCTTATTTTTTGTATTTTCCCATTAAAAATTCGTGCATAATTAGAATCTTTTAATATGGTTTATTTTAATTTTCGTTGCAAAAAGTGCAAAATGTTTCCCTTCTTCGCTTGAAAAATCGAATTTTTTGTTATCGATTTGTCAACAGCAACGGAGGATACAGATTTCTCTGTTTTTGTATAATAATTTCGCTTTTTTGCGCGTAATATATATTATTTCTTATACTATAATGATTAATTTGAAATAGATTTCTTTCAAATTATGACATATACATGCAAAATATTAAGTCGTACTTGCTCAAATGTTCAGAACTAATCAATACAAATAAGATTAGCGGATTTAATTATAATTTTTTATATTATATTGTAGACTTTTTTTTGATTCACTTTAACGCCTGTTTGTTTGTCTGGAATTAAATCTGAGAAGCTCTCTGTTTGGGACAATTTCCATCGATGAAAAATTCTAAAATTTTCTATGGACCTTTGTTTTAGATGACAATGTAATAATCCGTGCTAATATTCGACCTATACGCGTTACAGGATATGTGCAGGGTATGTAAGATCTTTTCCGAGCAAACAGATATACATATATGAAAATACTTGTATTTAGCCTGATTCATCGTAAAAGATCTTACATACGCTACACATCTTGTAACGATATATGACTGTTACTGAATAATAAACAAAAAAAAAAAAAAAGCATGAGAGTGGGAAACGAGAAAGAACATGTTTCTGATCTTTCTTGTTTAGCGCTATCATTTTTACGTTTACAGTCATGTTAGCTGCAATATGAAAAATTATCCACGGTAATGAAAGAAACAACCACTCAACGTAAACGACCTTGGGAAAAGCTCGTAAAAAGTACTGTGAGAAGAGAAATGAAGAAAATGATAATGATAAGCGAGCAAGACTAGAGAAACATAATCAATATGGATCGAAATGGAGAAGTGCTGAAACGAAAGATCAACGTGAAATCTGATTAGATTCACAGCTACGTACAAATGAAAGTTACGAAAAACGTGAGGCTCGTTTGGACGCTGTTTGTAAATCTGTCACATAGCATCGGGCAACTCGGAGCCACGCAGAACGAGAGGCTCGTTTAGAGGCCGTACGGAAATTTGTCACACATCATCGTGCAACTAAAAGTCAGGAAGAACGAGATGCTCGAATGCGGACTGATAGACAACACAAATTGATATATGCCGTGCTGTGGAGCTGAGTGGAACAAGCTCGATCCTGGATCAATTCCAGAAAAGATCAAAGTTCTTACAGAAGCGGAGCAGCGGTTACTCTCAAGCATCATTTCATTCGTTAAAATTTTCAAATTTGACGGTAGATTCGGACAATAAGGCTTCATAGACCACTCTCTTTGCTCAGGATTTGTTTGAAGTTAGTGAGAAATTGCCGCAAATGTTGCCTAGATCGCCAGAAGATGCGGGAATGGTGGTGGTAACAGAGCATCTCGAAAATTTGAATATCACTCGACAGTTTTCGAATGAAAAAATTCCAATCGATGACGAAATGTTAATTAGGAACGAAGATATTTGCAAAAACCTATTTTTGAGGGATCTCTTAAAAAAATTAAAAAAAAATCCCTATGTTATATTTTTAAAAATATGTGAAATTTCAGAAAAAATCGAAGAGGGACGTTTCACGAATTTTCCTTGTGAGCACCTAATTATGAGTTGGCCAGCAGGATCAATTGTAGTCGGTTTAAAACGATCGTTTTGCTTTCTGAACGCTGGTTGGCACAATGAAATCGACTTTTTCACTTAGTAGGAACATATTCAGACATATTATTATACGAAAAAAAAAAAAAAGAAAAAAAAAGGTGGTAATTGCAAACGGAATAAGTTTATCGAAGCAGCAAATACAAAGTCGTCATTAATATAAAAAGCGATGGCGCAGGCGCACAGTGGTTTGCATATTTACATTAGACGATGAATAGCGTGAACTGTAAATAATATTTACAAACTACTCTAATGAATTCAAACTATCTGAAACTGTATGATTGACGTAACATTCCTGTTGTCTTTAATCGCTACAAATTCGACTAATCAGTTAAATTAGAAAAAAATCCAGCTTGCAGTTGTCATGATGATAATATCTTTATATATATATATATATATATATATATATATATATATATGCGAGTGTTCAATCGAAATGAATGAAAACTGCGAACTATTGATTTTTTTTTTTTTTGTAAGGTATTTAGATACTTTGTTTATAAAATGTAATACTCATTTATTCGCGAAATTTTTATATAATTTTTTTTTTAAACCCCAATTACTATCGATCTTAATGTGTTGTTTTTTTTTTTTTTGTCTTTCCGAATTCGAAAATAGGTGACATTGTATTATTATCGCTTTTTAATTTTTTTATCAGTTTATAGCGCCAAAAATTTACTTTAGACGATATAAAAAACAAATAAGTGCATCTTTTCTAACTTTGCATATTATTCTTCTTTTCATTGTTTACGGAAGGAGTTGACTGAGATAAGCCGTTTAACGTTTGGTGTAATATACACAAGGTGATTCGCAAAAACTAAATAAAAATTTTCACAGTATTTCTTAGATAACAGTGATATGAGACACGAGAAAAAAAACCCGTAAAAGTCGGCAAAATATCACTGTGTGTCAAAAAACATTTGTATCTTGTAATGGGGGCACTAGCTTTTTTAGGACATTCACGAACAGTCCACTCGTCTTCGTGAGGAAACAACTCGGCATTGTTTTTTTTTCTTATTATTATTATTAAAAAAGAATAATATTATTTTACATTTTTTTGAGCGCGTCAGAGGCTTTAACCCAACAAATAAAAAAAAGAATAATTGGATAGGGGGTTAAATCTAGAAACGATTATAGATAGAGCTTAGGAAAGATTGAGGAACAGGTATTATAGCTGGAGATGGAAAGGAAAGGAAAAAGCAAAAATTATAATGAGCAGCCAGTGCTACGATTTTGGAGTACAAAGCAGAGCGTTCAGAAGCAAGGTTTGCCAAATATAGTGGAGTAGAGATAGAATTGTGAAAAGTATAATCGGGATAGGAGGACAGGGAAAAACGAAAACGTGAAGAGGGAAGAAGAGGGCGATTAAATCGCAGTCTGATTAAAGAAATGACCGCGAAGCGCTGATGAGAAAAGGATTGAAACGCACCGTTGAGGACAGGGAATCGGTTGTATTTGAAGATAATGAGAGGCGGGATTAGAAAATAAAGATGGACAAATGTCCGACCATAGTCGAGAATGATTGGCTGAGGAAAGAAGGAGGATATCAGAGGCAGGAAAATTACAGAGTAAAAGACCATCGCGGGCGGCCGAACGGGCTAGAAAATCTACTGACTCGTTGCCCTCGATGCCAGAATGACTGGAAACTCACAAAAAGTCATTAGTAATAGAGCGAGATGAGAGTAGATTGAAGATGAGAGAACGAATTGAGAGAATAATAGAGTTGGAGGAATGAGAAGAAGGAGAGGAAATAGCTTGAAGAACACTTTTGGAATCGCAGACAATGAGAACTCGGTATTGTTAATGGAACATAATTTTTTATCGTGCAGCCAATGCGTATATTTCGTGATTGACACTTTTCCAACTTTTTTGTTTCAGCTGTATGTAAACGTTAAACTTTTGTTTCGTTTTCTAGCGACCTCAAATGTTGTTTCATCGTAGCTAACTCTCACGGTAATCTAACATATGCGTAAAAGGTCGTTTTATTATTTTTTTTGTATTTTTTTTTTCTTTCAAAAGTCGCGAATAAAGGAGTAAAATTTAGGTTTCACAATTTAACTATAGAACTACGACCTTTATTAACACATCTGGTTTTATACTGGGATATTTCGAATTTCTGCAAAGAAGATCTTTGAAAATCCTTCGACACAGAAGATGACCAACGAAAAAGTATTAGAGCTGGCAGATGTTAAAAGATACTTGACGCAAACAATCAAGAAAATAAAAATCGAATATTTCGGACATTTAAGTGAAGGTCAAAGATACGAACCAATTAAGCTAATAATTGAAGGGAAAATTGATGAACGCCGCGGAAGGGGAAGAAGGAGAACTTTGTGGCTTAAGAATGTACGGCAATGGACAGGACTAAACGCTGTTGGTGACCTTGTGCGAGCAGCAGAGGGGCGAAAAATTGAACGAAAAATTTAAAGTGGTGTATTCCAGCGTCAGTAGGATCGTCAAAGCGCAGATATGCGTATGAAAATCGAAGAAAAAGAAGAATTCTGAATTTATAGCAATTGAGAAAAAGCTCTTATTGTAAATGTCGAATTTCTTTATATATATATATATATATATATATATGTATATGTATACAAATAGTCTGAATATTTATTTATAACGAAAATAACAACATATCGGGAATAGTTGCGTTATTTTTTTCGCTGTAAAGTGCGCATTCAAACCACTCCGCGATGAAATTAAAGCTTCTGGAAAAACGATTAACTTCGATAGTAATATCGATTTATCGAATTTTGCACAGCGCGTTCATTTATCGAAAAATTATTACTTCAAACTTTTAACGGGTGTTTCTAAAAATCGATCGAGTTTTGTAAAGTTACGCGTAGCGTAAAAATTTCAGTCGTTTTTTTTAATTGATTTAAAACTTTGAGAAAATGTCCTTTTTGGTGCTATTCGAGGAAATATGTAGCGGTTTAAACTTTGGTTATGCTTTATCATGGAGGCTAAAAAAATACCTTCCGGTAGGGACTTGTCATAAATTTTGCGAAATTTTTCTAAACTCCTGTATATGTACATACACCGTGTAGAAAAAGATATTCTCTGATTATTATGTTTTTTTTTTTTTTTTGTTTCGTTTATACCACAATGTATGCGGAATTTTCAGTGGTCCGCTTTTGAGAGACAAAGATAATTTTTGACAGCCGACAGAACGATGCTTTTGAAAGGCAACTAAAATGAAATGTTCATATCGACAATGCAGCAAGGCGCGAGTTTTACCAACCGAACGACCTAAATTTCGTTTCAACGATATAACTTTTACGTTTTACAATTCGCTCTCATTTATAAATAAGCTTTTTATCCCCGCTTGTTATTAACGGACATCGAAATTCATAGCGATCGATTACCAGCTTGATGATGCGGTCATCATTTTCGTTATATTTTGTCTTCCTACATATTATTACAATTAACGCCGTTCATTTCTACTGCAAAATTTTTTGAAAATTAAATACGTCCACTATTTCTAAAATAGCGAAACAATTAAGAAGTTTACACGTGTATAACTAAAATTAGCGTTTAAAAACTGAAACATCTTTTTACGCTTAATATCAGATATATTGAAACCGAAATAATTATTGTAAAAGAATTTTTCGTCCGTCTACTCTGCTACCTTTTCTGAAAAAAATTTTAATGGGGCTCAACAAGTTTTAATAAAAAATTTACGCAAAAAATTGTAAAGGGATTATTGCAACCTCTAAAATGCACCGTTTGAATTATTTCTCGATATCTCAAAAAGGACGTTATGATAACCGCGAGAATACATGCAAATTCTTTCAAAACGCGAGTGACCTTTTGGTTTTTCTTTTTTTTTTTTTTAACCTCTTGGGCTCGTCAACTAAGGACCTTTACCGGGAAACAAATAGAAAGAAGTCGGTTATATTTTAATCCGATCAGAAATCTTTGATACAAATAGCAGGAATAACTAGTGGGGAAGGAAGAGATACAGGATATAAGAAGCACAATAAGGAGTAGGAAGCCCAAGTCTCAATAAATAGAAGAATACAAAGCAGAACGCTCCCCCGAAAGAGATGAACACCGGAATCGGCGTCGTAAATAACTGCATCATCAGGATGGAAAGTTCAGTGTGTGGAGGAAATCGGGAAGAAAAGCCAAATCTGGAGAAAGGTAACGAAGAATGGCCAAAACGTGTGCGAACAATGGATACTACATCCGAACGACGAAGGGAGGGATACAAAAGAAGAAACCACGAAGAATAGGGAGGAAAAGTTGGCTGAACAGACAGATGAAATGAATGATTATTAGAAAAGGAGGGAGCGTAAATATCCGATATCATGATCTGATATGAAAGCTTTTACATATCGATAAGAGGTTAGCGAATGGGATTTTGTAAAAAAAACAAACAAAAAAGGCTTGGAAGAAGCAACAACCCGAGCCAAGGAATCAGCCGCTTCATTACCTAATACGGTCTCTAGGTACTCTGCTTGAAATATTACAATGTTAACTACCACAGTGTGTGTAGATTCGAATGAATGAAATGATTTTGAAACCCGTTCAAGCGCTATTTTAAGCGCATTAAAATGCTCGTATTATGTTTGAACATTATAAACCGGTATCCCCCCCCCACACACACCTTTTAAGATTACGGAAAAGGTAATAGCGTATCTGTGTTATCGTTCACAAACAATTGCAAAATAGAATTATTTAAAAAAAAAGTATGCCGACTTCAAAGTTTGCTTTAAAAGTTCGCTAAAAAATAAAACTGATAAAAGGTATTTCGGAGTTGTACACTCAAAAATTTTTCGTGAATCTCTTAAACGTCATTAACTTTTTCGAACCTACACTAATAAATTTGTAATACTTAGCCTATAGAAAAAACAAGTGATTATAACACTCCATTAAAGAGTTTTTATTTATTCTTCCAATTTTTGAATTTTATGCCGACTTGAGAATAATCGTCATGTTCTTTAATATTCTGGAATGTACTATTTTTTATCAAATAATTATTTTTTCGCTCTTCGATGTTTCTTAATTTTCGGATCGAAGGTGAAATCGGTATTATATTTTAAACGCTTTCACTTTTTTTTTTTTAAATATTTTTAATGAATACAAAGAAAAAAAAATCAATAAAATAAACGCCAATGAAAGGTACTGTTTTTAATACAGTTGATATATAGGCGACAGAAAAGAGATAGAAGCAATAATTAAAGTAACATTAAATCAAAAAAAGTAATTCTACAACAGAAGACCCTCAAGATCACTAACCTATTCCAATCCATCTAGCTCCGATCTTATCGGTGCCTCTGGCCTAAGCGGAAGCAAACGGCACGTTAATCAAGAAAGAAGAAATAAATAATGGAAAAATGGAAATAAAATTAACAAAAACGAAATAATGAAATCAACAGTACTATATGCACTAGTGTACTAATTTCGAAATATTGGTAATAAGGCAAAGTGCACCAAGTGAATAACAAAAACAAAGTTAATAATAAACAATTTATAGCGCCCACAAAAACAAAAAAAAAAAAACATAATCGGAATATTTCATCTTAGAATGTACAGATAAGATTCTATACCTGTTGTTTTTTCAAAAACATTTCGATTTTATTTTACTTTCATATTTTACGTCAACAAAGTCATTAAAAATACTAAGAATAGAACAATAATGTATACAATAAAAAAAAAAAAAAATAAATATATATATATATAATACGCAATAAAAAAAATCGAACAAACGTAAATATATAATATAAAATTTAACCATACCACAGCTGAACTCTCTTATTTGCTCCATATACTTGTTCTCATACCTTTAGAAAAGAGTTTTTTCATTCTATGCGGCTCGTTCTTTTTTCACAATCTTCATAACTTTGTTGTAAATGCCCTCCTTTAAAGCATCCTACTTATCCGTAACTCTCCACGATCATTTTGTTTGAGTGCACCTGTATCGCTTCCGAACATTCTTCCATTTACTCTTCTGTCAATTGATCTTCCAAATCCGTATTGTGCATCTTTTGTTTTCTCCTTGCCATCACCCTCCGTCCTTCCAGCACTTGAGTCTTTTCTATCCTCGTTATATCTAATCGCATAAAAATCTAATTCGCTTCTCATCCTTTTCTCTTTTCTTGTGCCAATGTCCACCTTATAAGTTAATTTGATTATAAAGCAGAAAGAAAAAAGAAAAAAACAGCTGATTCACAATACTACTATATGAGTGGAAAAAGAAGTCTGGTGAGCTTAAAAAATTTAAAGATGTTGTTAGACGCCGTTTCATTGTCTGCCAGAATTTCGGGCAAAGCAGCACCCTCCCTTCGAAACACGCAGATCCCTCTTGCTGAAATTTGTGACAAAAGGCGTGTTGATGATTTATATACTCCGTCTATTACTTAAAACTCAAATTCGTATAATTTATTTAATTAAACTAACGATATATAATAATACTTTTCCCGATAAAATTAATGTTATATAAAAAAGCACAGTAAAGTTTAAAATATATATATATATATATATATATAGGTGTATATATATATGTAGATCGTGAGATTTTAGCGGTGAATTTTTTGAAAAATTGCGCGTGGTTTCTCATTTCTTTTACAAACCGATATAAGACTGTTGCCGAAGTTTACTTTTTATTTGTGAAATCAAATGTCTCTCTTTTTCGTATTTTTTAAGAACCATCAATTTGCAAGAAATGTCGCCATTTTGTTTAAAAAAAAAAACAAAAAACGTACCATTAAAAATACATTTAAATGCATATATAATATAAGCAGCTTATTAAATTACAGCGGAGAGTTTATTATTTTCACCGAAAAAACATTTATTAATAAAGCTTGAGAGAAAAAGAAAAGGAGTTGTTCTCATGTCGCACGTGTGGAAGTCGTTTTTAACTTCGCATTCGATAATTCGAATTACTGACGAAAAACAGAAATTCCAGATTTATCGGCAGTCCGGCGGGATAATGATTTCTGCATGTGTCGTCGTAAATTATCATTTATTACGGCGGTTGTAGCGACGCTGAAAGTATATTACGTCAATTACTGGTCGAACAGAGACAGGTGGCGGGCATGATTTGGAAATTACATTAAACGTTTTGCGGAATTAATTGAAAATTTTGTCAAATGTGTATGTGCAGGACATAGCGCTGGCCGACAACTTAGTCATCGACGACGAGATCGACAGCATCAGGCAGGAAGCCGTCAGATTAAAAGGAGACGGAGTGGATATGATTATCGCCTTGGGCCATTCCGGGTACGATATGGATTTGCTGATTGCAGAGCAAATTCCGGAAGTGAGTGTGGTGGTTGGCGGTCACTCGCACAGTCTCCTGTACACACCAAAAGGTAAGCCGGTCTACGGATGATAAAAGACGCTAGAGTCTCGAACTGTCATACGAAAACCGTATCAAAATTAGCCTGGTTTTTTCGTTGCTTTTCATGTCCGTTTCCGGGGCAAGGCGTTAGTTGTCGTTCTACTCTTTACATTATGTTCCTAACGATTTCGCTTTTGTGTACCTTTGTTAATTTAATTTTCGCTTATAATTAGTCATGGCCAGGTAAACCTTGCGAAAATTCGAGACTATAACGTTGCCAACGGTTGAAATGTGTAGGATATTCGTTTGGAAAATTAGGAACAAAAGGAAAATGTATTACTCTAGTTTCTAAGTTACATTTGAACGCCGTGCCTGTACCCTGAAACGTCATAATGTCATACACTGTATGCGAGTGTGCGATCGTGTCCCATAAGCGCGCCGTTTTTTTGTACATTTCGAGAATAGCGTGAAAATTCGGCTTTGAATTGTATGATCGACGACGTCTGCGTAAGACCTGTTGCCCATTGCAGCGAGGAATGTGAAATGTGCAATATGTTTTCTGAAAATCGATTACTGCATATTTACATATGTAACACTGCCCATTGCAGCGAGAAATAGTCGAAATAGTCGAAATAGGAGAGTGAGGAAAAATAATTCCTCGCTCGGATCGCTCTTCCTGAGCGAGTTTTTCAAAACACATTTCAACTGGTTTCATATACATATATTTGATATAATAGTTGTCATTTATATAACAGTTCTTTGCCACTTTTAATTTATACATACATACATATATATATATATATATATATATATATATATATATATATATGTATATATTTTTTGTTTGTAATTTGTATAGATATTTGTCCCTTTTTTTTAATTTAATTTATTAAAATGGAAAAACTAATTGAAATGTGTAGAGAAAATATGAATTTTTATACAATACAGAGCACAACGATTTTAAAAATGTAAATATGAAAGATGATATAATTACACAAAAACTTGAAATAAAAGTTGATAATTATTTTTCGTCTGTATTTAAACATTACATGCAGTTCTAAAGTCTGTTTTGTTTTGATAATAATGTAAAGTGATTAAATTAAAATCAATACGAGTAATTATATTGTAGTATTTTAATTAGGATATTAAGTCAATCCATTTACAATTAACTACAAGATCCAACCTAAAAACTAAAAATTATTATACTTTAGTAAAACATTAATTAAATTTAATTTTTTGTACAGGGTATTTAATTTTGATCCTACTTAAATATATAAATGTACTATTAGGTCTTATATGAAAAGTGATTTAAACGTTTTATTCGGAAAGAATCATTATATTTTTGCGGTTTTTATTAGATTCGATCAGGCAGTGTAACACATTCTGTTCGTTCCGAAATAGCCGTACATATGTAGGTTTTTTTGTTTTAAATTACCTTTTTTCTAATCAAAATTATATACATTTTTCATATGCTATATATATTTCTTAGAATAGTTTACGTAAAAAGTAATTTTTTCTTCAAATATTTTCTCTTTAATAATAATTGCTTCGAACTAATAATAAAAAAATTAAAAAACACAGTTAAAAACCGAAGTTTGTAAAAATACCGTTTCTTTCTTACTTATAATATTATTTTTATAACTTTCAAAAATTCAATACTGCTTTATTTCACTACAAAAATTGCACAAATTTAATGATACTTTCCGAATAAATGGCTCCTCATCGGGTACATTTTAGACGATTGCACCAAAAAAAACAGTATACTGCAACCTCTCTGAAATTTGATCTATTAAATAATGTGTCGTCCGAATTACAAAGGTACCCAAAAAATTTCCAAAATATAAGTCACATACAGTGTTTCCGTAATTAAAGACAATAGAACGCCTCTCGATTTCATACGTTTGCAAAAGGTTGAGTTTATATTTTAATTCTCAAGTGAAAAGTTAGTAACTTTATTAATGAGTTTTATCGAAACCACTAATCTATATCATCTGGTTCTACAGTGCTTGCTGTTCCGATCTTTTTTAAATCGATTAAAGCGCTGCTATTGTGTACTCAAAACAAAAAAACAAAAAAAAACGCTGCCATTCTTTTTTTGTTTTCTTTGTTTTATTTTGGCCTGACTTTAAATACCATTTGGCCACTAACTGATCATTAAAAAATTAACCTTTTCAGTAAAAATCAATCTATACTTTTTGGCAGTCACTGGGAATCGAACTCGTGACCTCTATCTTAATAATCAAGAGTTCACGCCACTAGACTATCGCGACGGCCCATTTTGTCGTTAATTTGTATATTTCTTTGCAAGGTCATCTGGTGCAATGCCATTCATTCGACTTCAACGAGTCAATTTCGATAACGCAGTATCTTTAGACAGCCGTACTCGCACATACATATACATATCAGAAAGAAATAATGAAAAAAATATTAACTAGACTCGTAAATGTTAGGCATCGGTGTTTTTTTGCTTGGATGAAAACGAACGACTATTCGCTAGCGTTTTCTCCTGTGCCTAATAATGTCTACCCGCCGCCGCCACCATGCTGAACGTCCTCGTGGAAAGAAAAATGTTCGTCCAACCTTTTTAGTTAAAAACCTACACTATTGACCGCGCTGGCCAAAACATCTCCCGTCGACAGTTCCTTAACCGCCTGCAGACAGGACAGCCTTGTCTCATAATTTTATATTCCAAAGGAGCTGCACCTCCTACAACTTTCTTCGGCTTTCAAAACGTCGCCCCACTGTTTCCCGCATATTTTACGAATGAGTTCACCGATCCTCTTGGAACAGTAGTAGAATTATTAAATTAATTATCTCTAGGTACACAAAGTCACCCAAGTATCTTTCGTAGTTAAAAAAACAGTGTACGTATTGGGTGGTATTGAAAATAAGAAAAATGCTTTTTTACAAAAAATAAATACCGACTTCAAGGTTTATTATAAAAATTTAAAAATGCACTAAAAAGTAAAAAATAATTACTCCCGATAAAATATATTAATCAGAGTGATATAACTTAAAATGACATTATCGTAATTCTTATACAACATTAATTTTTTGGAGTTGGCATCAAATTCATATTAAAAGAATAATTAAAAACTGCATTAAATGTTGATTAAATTGTTCCTAACATGAATTTAATTCCAACTCCAAAAAGTTAATGTTGTATAAGAATTACGATATCACCACTTAAGTGTTATATCAGTCTGATATATATATTTTATCGGGAGTAATTATTTTTTACTTTTTAGTGCATTTTTTTTTTTTTTTTTTTTTTTTTTTGTCCTCATTTCGGAAACTACCGATGAGGCAAGTTTATTTAATAGGTTTTATTACATACAGTTATATGACAACAAAATTAATGTGCCCCATCCAATTAAGTTTATTAGGTCACATTAATTCTGTTTTACAAAGTGTAAATATAATTCTTAATTGTAAATAGTACCTTAATATAAATGAATATTATTTTTACGATTTTTCACCTCTTGTATTGTAAATTGATTAAACTGTTTGAAATTATCTGTTACCAGTTGTTCCGTAGTACCTTCAATAATTAAATTACTGCCATTGCATCCTTGTAAGATATGATACACGCTGTCCTGAAAATTGCACCTAACACAATTTTCGGAACCCGCAATTCCATACCTGTACAAGTACACTTTAAAAATTCCATGTCCAGTTATAAACTGCACATTAAAAAAGTGCATTTTTATTCAATTAAATTAAAACATTTATTTCCACGGTAAAAACACCAAAAGCTACATTTCCATGGTAATTTGGCAAATTTATAGTATTTTAAGTCAAAAATCTAATCCGACGGTGAAAACAATCATGAATGAAAAGCATCCAAAAAGCTTCAATCTCCCGCATTACTATTAAGGATAACTCAAAAACTACCGGTCGGACCTTAATCAAATTTAAATGAGAGCACATGACAAACACCATCTTTCAAATAAAAGAAGAATCATCAAAATCGGTTCATCTAGAAGAAAGCTCTGTGGTAACACACATAAAAAAAAAAAAAAAAAAAAAAAAAAATTACAGTCGAATTGAATACCTCCTCCTTTTTTGAAGTCGGTTAAAAAGTGTTCTTATTTATTCTAGTGAAGTTTCTACAATTATCATTATCGAAAAAATTCATTACAATACTATGTACAATATAAAAAGGTTATGATAAAAAAAACAAACAAAAAAGTATTAATTCCATTAATCGCTTAGTATTAAAGATGTGGATGGTGCGCAGGAACTTTATAAATATGGTGAAACAGATTTTTGGACGACTTTTGCCGCGTTTTCACTTGCTACCTATAATAACTCTGTTCATGTTTGTCAGTTAAAATTACACACATCTTCTCTTCTTGAAATCGGTAAAGTTCGTGAAAATTAACGATTATTTCCGGCACGAGCTGGATTATAAAGAAATAAACGTCGCTTAGCTCGCGAACTTGTGTATTAGCGCGCACACTCCTCATGTGAGTAATTTGAAAATTTAAAAAGGAAAAGTAAACGTCTAGAAAAAGAAAGACCTTGAACGTTGGCTCGTTCTACATTTGCTGAACTTGAAGTAGTGACCGCTTTTAACGGTTCGTTAAGTTCGAAATTCACGCACTTGGCTCAGTTGCAATTCATGTTGAATTGCTTCTGGTTTTTTCATTGCAACAACATATTAATCATTCGAAACTTTTAATCTTAGATGCAGTAATGAAATATTTTTATACGATTTTTTGAATTTTCAGACAACTTTTATCACGTTCGTGTTATAAAAAAGGCCAGTGTAAGCGTGCTCCGGTCATTATTTACAAAAATTAATTTCGATTGCTTACATAATAGCGGGCTTGATGTTCGCGAAGAAATTTCGAATAGCTCCCGAATGCGTATTATTGACGCGACGTATTTAGTTATCTCGTCCATTTCACGTTACTGGAGCGTAGTCACGTCAGAATTTAAGACATTTTGTCAATTGTTGCAGACCATCCGCCTAGTACCGACCCAGCGGTGAGCAATTACCCGCACATCGTAACACAGAAGAGCGGTAAAATGGTTCCGGTCGTTCAAGCGGGATGCTTCACGAAATATCTGGGAAAACTTTGGCTAAGTTTCAACGATGAAGGAGACGTCGTGTCGGCAGTGGGAAATACGCAATTACTGAATTCATCAGTGACCGAAGGTAACGTTTGAAGAAATTTCGCCCGCCTTTAGTAATCCTAAATGTACTAAATGGATTTTCTCTTTTTTTGTTGAACCTCTTTTCGACATTAAAACACAATTTTACTTTTTAGACGAATCGATGTTGAAGCGCCTAGCCAAATGGAAAACTATGGTCGACGAACAAGTAAACGAAGTATTAACGGTCAGCAAAGTATTCCTGGAAGGTAGTGATCCGAACTGTAGGTATCGCGAGTGTAATTTAGGAAATTTGGTAGCAGACTCATTCGTCGACTATGTAAGTGTTGATTTCAATCAATTGGCGCGATGTATTTATTCCGTATCGTCATCGACCGGTAACGTTTTATCCTTCTTTCCCGTATTAATTTGTTTCTATCCAGGGTGTAATTTGTGAGCGCGTTGTCTGCAGAACATTCTTTCTGTTTTTGGCGGTTCCGACTAAAAGGTGAATAAAATACCCCGTGTAAGCGTAAAGGGAGAGGAAAATATTTAGAAATAAGAGGACAAAGAAAGTGGAATAGCAAAAAAAAAAAAAAAAAAAGAAAGAAAGAAAAATAGATAAAATTAAAGAAAAAAAAAGTTTTGAAAGAAAGGAAATAGCTATTTGAGACTGAATGGAGAAAGTACGGAAACAGTAGAACAAACCAAAAGAAAATGGAAGTTGATGAGTAATACACTGAAAGGAGATACTGGAGAAAATGGTATCAAAGTGTAAAAACGGAAGAAAGTAGGAGTAAGTGCTTTTTGAAGGACCAACGATAAATGGCAGGAAACAACTAGACGAAATGATTGAAGAAATGATATCACATTTTAATCAGCGGCGAATCCTAATTTTTTCACTAGGACTTTGAGAGAGAACAATATTAAACTAAATTAATGTGTAAAATTGCACTATCCGCCGCACAAACAAAAATTAAAAAGTTACTTTTTTTAAAGAATTTCAAAAAACAAAAAAAAAAATTAGAAGAGAAAAATTTATATCTAAATTACAGAAAATTAACATTATTTTAAATTGTTTTACGTAGGCATACACTAAGAGAAAAGAGACCTAACCGAAAAACCAATGCTTAGAAATTTTAGTCGTTCTTTCAAATAATTCTAAATGAGGAAAACAATTTACGGTAGACATCATGTTTAAAAAGTTAATTTTAAAACCTTAATAACGTTTCGAAAAGCTTACGCATCTTCAGAAACAATGTTTTTCTGATGATGGTAAGTGTAAGCTTTCCGAAATGTTATTAAGGTTTTAAGATTAATTTTTTAAACATATGGTGTGTCTATACTGTAAATCGTTTTCCTAATTATATCCACCGTGTAAGTTTTAAATGTTTAAAATGATGATGATGATAATAATAATAATAATAATAATAATAATAAAATCTAATTAAATCAGTTTATTTCTACATACTAATTATTATATAAGTACACGAAAAAGTAATACGGCAAATGTGCATGCTGCGCGAGCGGTGGAAATTATCATTATCATTAAGAACAATTAAATTAGTTATAAACAATATATGAATTTCATTAGGATACAAAAAGCGGTTTTAAATTGAAGTGAAAAAATTATAAGCATAAAAGTATATACAGCTACAGATATTCACATAAGTATAAATATGCCTAAAGATTTTCATTACATATAGGGTCACTTCAATCTAAATATAAATTACACGAAATGTAACATAACAATTATATATATATATATATACATATCAAATATAGATTATGTATATAATTTACATATATAGTTTATAACTGGATATATTCATGACTGTACTATAAACTAATTTACTAATTAAAGTGCTAATTATCCACCAACACAAGCTAGGTGTTAGAAAAGTAAGCAACTATCACCACCCACAAAGATTTTAGGCGACTCATTTGTTCGTCAACTAGTGCTTCAACAGCAATGTTACAACATCAGTCCAATTAATTATAATAACACTAATTCCTTATAAATATACAAAACTAAATTAAAGCATATAAATAATAATAGATACTAATGAAATTATAAATAATAGGAAAATTATTTATTTTAATCTGACAAAATACAAACTTGTGTAAAATGATATAAAATGGAAGTTATTTAGTGTATATTATAATTTGACCAAAATACTTATTCTTGTTTTTATTTCTTCAATTATTCTCCTTTCCGTTCTAGCTCTCTTTAGCACCTCTTCATTAGACATTTTCTCTGTATACAAGATATCTTCAAGGCTCTTCTATGTAACCACATTTCGCACGCTTCGAAATGTTTGAGTGTTCTTACGGTATTATTTATGTCATTTCTTCGACCCCATACATTAGAATCGGATATATGTTTATAGCATTTTATGAAGTTCTGCCTTATGCGGAGACTCAGTGATTGGTCCGTTAACAATTTTTTAAACCTTTCAAACGTTGTGTTTTGGCCTATATACATTTTCTTTTAACTTCAGTATTTGGATCAAGCTTCTCTGTAATATAACATCCTATAAATATACTTAAATTGTTTAACTTCTTCTATGTTTTTCCCATTAATCTGAATAGTTATGTTTCGATGTTGTTTGCGACTGACTATCATAAATTTTGTTCTGTTTTCATTTATTCCTGGTCCACATTTTTAACCTGCTTCATTAACTTTGTTAATAATTTTTTGTAACTGTTCACACGAGTCAGCCAGAAGAACGGTGTCATCTGCATGGTGGATGTTATTTATGTACTTTCCATTTATCCGAATCCCAGCCTTGATTTAATTATTAACAAGGAAAAAAAGAGAAAGATAAAATTCGATAAAGATGATTAAGATTAACTGTGTCATAATATTAACAGCGACATTTTAGATAGTATGTTCAATTTAATACAGGATAATCTGAATAATAATTAGAACAATTGTTAATTAATCGTGATGTATTAATTTTGTATAAATTTAAACACTTAATAGTTTGTAACAAATTACCGGCCATAACAATTGCTAAACGCTTGTGGAACTTTTGAAAAGTCATATTCGGCTCCAGCCTATCTCGATCGTTAACTACTCGATAAAATTGTAAACACTACAACAAGTATCTTAAGTATAATAAAATAAACTTTAATAACAAACAATATAGATCAATAAATTAGATAAATACCTATTTAGAAACGTTTTCGGGCATAACCCATCATCAGCTAACTTTTGAATCCGAAAACGTTTCTAAATAGGTATTTATCTAATTTATTGATCTATATTGTTTGTTATTAAAGTTTATTTTATTATACCATTTTAACAAACAGGATGTATTCACCTACATTTAAGTATCTTAAGGTTGAACATAAATTAACATACTAGAAACGTTTTTTCTCACGAAATGTCCCATTTTCTCAATATTTTGGAAGCGGGAAAAAACTAATTTTTACGCGCATATTTCTAGTTCATTGAGATATTTAGGTTCATTTTTAATAATATTCTTCGGCTTTTCTAAAAAAGGAAGATAAATCATTTAGGCCTGCTCGGAAGTTCCAGTAATATCAAATTTATTTTTATTAATATTTTTCCGTTTTCCGATACTGCTGAAGATAGGCTATTCTCTCGAAAAGCCTACTATAATAATTTAATATTCAATCTTTAGATGTTTGTTTTAGTGTTTATAATTTTATTAGAGACTCTTAATCCCGTTCTTTCCGTAGCTAAACTTAATGGGACTATATAATAACTGTTAAAGTCACCGTAATATGTGATAATAGGAGTACCGTAAATTACTTAATTACAGACGGCAGATTTAGGAACTTGAATTGTGTATGCTTGCACATTTAGGTAAATTAGAAATTTTCTCATACGGAATGCGACTTGTTCAGTGATAAGTTTGACTAGCAAAGAGTGAAATTTTTTGAAAGCGATACATATTAAAAACTTGCTCGTAGTTGGGTAAATATGAATTATCCTTTTTTAAGTATCGGCAAACTCATGCGACATGGAAATAAGTAGAAATAAGTAAACTGGTTTTAATAAGGCGAGAGTCGAACCAAAAATAATTAAATAAATTTTGCAAAATACGTATAATATATATTTTCTGGTTACGCTTGTGATTTTCAGAATTTAATTTTTCCGTAAAATGTTTTGAATGTTGAAATTTTTCGTGAGAAAACACATAATTAATAACTAAAGCAAATGATTGCAAATTTTAAATACTCCATGAATTTTGCTTCGTAACATTCTTTACAGATTTCTCTACGTAGTATTTGACGAAAAATATATGTAGCCATAAAAAATGGATATTTCTTCGTTCGTGACAGATTTTTTTTCCTCAATGATCCTTGACAGAAGAATAGTTTTCTGGAAAATAATTTATAGATTTTTTTTTTTTTTTGTTACAATAGAGTATTTTTCCAGATCCGGAGTTATTGTTTTGCTTTAATTTCGATATAAAGAAATAGTGACTTCCTTCACTGAAAATTACGACACATCGGAAGTGACGCAGAGAAACTGAATTTTAGACCTAATCTCGTTGTTTTCAAAGTCGTTTTTTTTTGTTCTTGCCAATTTGAATACTGGAAAAATGCAAAATTTCAACGTTAGTTTTCTATTTAGAGAGTGGAAATTTTTTGCTCCCCGCATTGGTCAGTGAAATGTGTACGCCGATTTTTCACCGAGGAATTTTTAAACAACTCCCATACATCTTGTATTTCGTAGAGTCCGCGCACTGATACCTTGCAGATTAATAGGAAAAAATCTTTAGTAAAAATTTTATGATGAAAATTAATTTTCTCGAAATTCCGTTTAACCATCTATGCACTCGAAAATTGAGACATTTTATAATGAAAATAATACGGAGAACGTCTGTATAAGAGATGGCGTAAAAGCGGTAAACAAAACCGATACAGCTTCTAAATTGTCGTAGTAGGAGCAGTTTTCATTGTGCGTCATGATTTATTGCGCAGAAATGGGTAATATATTTTATCTAAAAGTGTATAAATCATTTGTAGAATAAACGCGAACACGTAGCATCGGTCTAGGCACAGCGGTAAGTTCCCGCCGAGTTCCCTCAACAATATTAACTGGAAGACATCCGTGCTACCATTCTTCTGCAGGAATTTTATTTCTCCTCGACTAGGCTCATTGATATAGTTTGCTCGAATTTTTTTCGCGGCAAAAATAAAATCGCACATAATTCGAAACCAACTACAGAAGAACAAAGTGGTTAATCTTGTTCGTTATAGAAAAAAAAAAAAATGAAAGGCGAACAAAGTAGACCGTTTACCGTCCATATTATCTAACGAGTTAAAGAGCCAAAAAACGTATTGCTCCGGTAAATGCCATTTAGTTGTTATAAATAAATAATCTAAAAACGCTCAAAATTTTGATTACGGTAATAATAAGCGGTGGTCCTTACGTAGGCTAATTTATAGAATTGAAAATATTAACATATATGAGATCGAATGTTGGAGCGCGATGTGCGTGTATATAAGAAACTAATTGACGACTCACTTTGCATTTAATTGTTGATTAAGGCGAAACATAGGAATTGGTTGATCTCTATAGTGGAAGGAGGGTTGAGACGCAAAAACTGATAAAAATCAAGAGGCACTGAACAACCGGTTGCTATTTAAAACTGATTATATTTGGTCAGCCCGGCCGGATGATCCTAAATAACAAAAATGTTGGAACTGTCACGAACATCCTTATACTTTTATTTTAATTAAATTGACGCGAAAGTTACATTATTGTTCGATATCGGTAAACTGATTTGTTATTATTTTCCGGATTCATTAATTTTTCGAATATCACCATTTCCGCTGCTGAAAGAACTAGTTTCGGACCATCAACAAACTCATCATTTAGCTAATCATCAGAATAAGCTCTGCAGTTAGAGAGTTATACACGTATACATTTCACTTTGTTATTCGTACAATTAGTTTCAACATCGCAACCGGTTTCTTTTTTAGCGATTGACCAATGTTGATCAGTACAGACTGAATTAATTGCAATGGCGCTAAAATAAACTCACTCTCTCTGATTTCATTAATAATACTAATAATGATAATAATCATCGTAATATTAATCTAAAAAAAAAAAAATGTACAAAAACATAAAGGTTTTCATCTCAGATTATGGTATCGGATATGTACGTTTCCTCTTTCTTTAACAATTGTTCCTTTTATCTGTCTGCTTTTTTTTTTTCTACCCTGGGCGCGCCAGCGGCCTTGACCCAAGAACATGAAAAATTAAGAGTTATAATTAAATAGCCAGGCGGTCAGAAATGGAAAAGACAAAGAACGGCAGCAATGGAATAACTGAAGGCAATGGGAAGGAAAGAATACAGGTAGCGTTAAAGGGATTAGGAAGACCCAAAACTAGAAGTTGTTTTAATCTTCCTGTTAATTTTGTTTCCTTCACTTCGTCATTCTGCTGTTGTCTCCGTTAGTCGTCTACGCTCTTAAGCCGTACTTTATTATCTTCCTCCCGTTTTCGTTTTTCATTGTTCGCCTCTCTCCATATTGTGTCTTCTCCACGTTTGCGATGCGGACCATTTGTTTATTAAGTGTTCATCTCTTTCTGCTGACTTTCTATTCCATTTTATTGGTCTTCCTACTTCATTTTGCGCCTCTTATGTCCTATCTTTTCCCTCTCCACAGATAGTTCCTATTATTTGTTCCTTTCTCTTAACAATATCTGATTGTATCGAAATATAATTGACTCCTTCCTATTCTAATTGTTTCCGGGTAAAGGTCCCCGGTTGGCGAGGCAAAAAAAAACACAAGGGAATTGAACTATGAATTGTGACAAACGATTAATTGAAACAAGCCGAAATTAGCTCTAAACTAAAGAAAGTATTGAAAAAAAGTGTTAAAATTGAAATTTTCAATTAAAATATAAACTGAATTATATTTTGTTAATTATTGCCTCCGGTACACCGAGAGAAAAGGCAATATTTAATATTAATTTCATTCTCATTCCTTTTTTAATTTTTGACCAGTGTGATGAGACAGGTAAAATGAAAAATAAGCGAATTGAAAAAAGTTCTAAACTGAAATCAGCTGTGAATTATAACAAGCTACGGATTTAAATAAGTTCCAATTGGAAATGCAAGTTCCGAACACTAAAAAGGAAGTAGCGAACTGAAACAAGTTATGTACTATAAAAAGTAAGTAATTGGAACTAGCTTTAGATTAAAAGAACTACCGAATACAAGCAAATGGTGAATTTGAACAAGCGGAGGGGACTGAAATAAATTATGAACTACAACATGTTATGCGTTGTAGCAATTTGTAAACTGAAACAAGTAGTGGATTGACGCAAGCCTCGAACCGAAGCAAACTATGAACTGAAACAAGTAGTTAATTGAAACTAGTTCCGAAGTATTAAAGTAAGTAGCGGATTTTGGAAAAAAGCTATGAATTGTAAATTATCATTTGAAACCGGTTTATGAATTAAAACAAAATGGTTTAAAATAAGAGCTATAGATTAAAACAAATTCCGAACTGTAATAAGTAGTAAATGAACTAAAATAAACAGCTGATGGAAATTAGCTCTGAAGAACTGTTAAAGTAATGGATTGAAACAAAAGCTGTATAAATTAAAACAAATTCCAAACTGTAATAAGTAGTGAATGAGCTAAAATAAATAGCTGATGGAAACTAGCTCTGAAGAACTATTAAAGCAAGTACTGGATTGAAACAAGTTATAATTTGAAGTACTTTATGAACTATAGCGAGTTATTAACCAAGAAAAAATATTAAGATTTATTTTCCATGGAAACCAAGTCGCTACAAAACAAAAACCAAGAATTAAGCTGTACTTGACATTCCTTAACCTCACATTTATAGTTTTTTTTTTTTTTTTTTTTTTTTTTTTTTGTCGATTATAGTATACAGTAGAACTTTTACGATTCGTATTTTATATTGTATTATAGTTATCAATTATATAAAAATTAAGTGATTAAAATGAAAATATTCTCCATTGTCATCTATAGTTTTACCGAGTGTCATTTTTTTTTTTTTTTTGTTTATATTGAAAAGGACAAACTGAGGTTAAAGAAAGAAACAATTTGTTCTTCTTCTAAATACAATTCGCATTGTAAATCGTCTACTTATACTCGTAGAATAAACATGACAGAAGTGATTTAAAAACACGACTATTCCGTGTGGCAATCGATACGAAATACACACACGTTTTTTTGTTTTTTTTCATATTTTTCCTTATTCCGGTACTTTTCACTTTTTATCTTTGGAAATCTTTTCTTTTCGACGATATTTACATTTTTCGAAGGATTCGGGTACTTTCACGCATTTTTCATTGTTTCCGACAAGATACTTTTTAGAAGTGTAGCTGGCGATTTATTTCGTTTAGCAGATTCGTTTAGTTTGCTCGGAAGAAATATTACACCCTTTTCGCCGAAGACGCAAGTAATATGTTATACATTGCTGTAATCAGATCGGTGGGACAATTCTGTGGCAACACAGAAAGTCCCTGATATTCTTCAATGCTGTCCGCATTTCGTGCAAAGTACAAGTGTAATATGTTCGGCATTTTTGCCTCTAAACACCATCCTCTATTTGCGCAATCAGTGTGTATTGTAATTTTCGCGCCTGTTCTTTTTCTATCTTTTTCCCTTCTCGTTCATACACCTGGGTCTCCACCAGCGACACTACCACCACTTCATCGAACAATTAAATTGATTCGATTATTAAATGTTATTTATGGCTACGTTGACGAAGGCCTAAAATTATTCGATTCAACACCGATTTTCTGTGCGCCAAACATTTTCCGTTTATTTGGCATTTGCAGCTGTTTAAATATGTAGAACGTTTTACTTTAAATAACATTTTTCTTCGTTCGAGTTTACACTTCGAACCAGCGCACGTAAAAAAAGTACCATTTAGAGCTTCGTAGTATACAAAGTTGGTCTAATCAGCTAAGTGTAAGATTTACCTGCAAAAAAAATTTAACGTTTTACTTTGAAAAATTGCTAAGTAACCTCGTTAGACAATAATATTTCAGGTTAAAATCAAAACAATTTGAACAATTAAGCTATTTCGCTACATTTGTAATATTAAACGATGAAACGTATAATACAGATCCCCCCCCCCCCCTCCCTCAATTACAGAAAATCAAAAACTTTCTAATGACTGATTTTTTGCAGGTCGCGGGTCGCTCCATTTCCAGCAATAGTAGTTGGAGTAGCGCATCGATTGCAATTGTTCAAGGAGGAAGTTTACGTAGCAATTTGAATAACGGTAAATAATGTAAGCGATTTTTGCTCTTTTTTTTTTCTTTATTCGTTTTTTTCTTTTTAATTTTCCAGATGAGAATTCGCTGAACAGTAGGTGAATTTTTGACACAGCGAAATATGTCACTATGTTGAATTTTTAACAGTTGATCGCTGCAACCGAATTTAAATGTAGATAAATCTATAACTTGTTAAAATTTATAAATATAAAATTCCTTAATATTGAAATAAATATGATCTATTTTTATTTATTAAAGTAAATTTGTACACTTATTTTTGTTTATTATTAAGATTTATTTATTTTATATTTACAATTGAATTTAGTTCCAAATATTCGGAATACACCGAACCGAATCAGACGACACATCTGTATCGATATTTAGTACAATGATGATATTAGCTTTTAGTCGAAATGGTAAATTAATCGTGCCTTGACTGTTGTTCGCGTTTATTTATAGTGATTACACAGGCGTTACCCAAGAGGTAGAAGTGTTTTTAATGAAATTTATATACATAAGGGGCGTAATTTCCGACAAATGAAATGTAGAATACGCTTTTGAGTACTAGTGCGTTATGGAGAAGTTCGCCCATTTTTCTCGGAACTGCTTTTAGGCCTAGCTCATTTGTTTTTATTCTCTTTCATTTTTTTTCTCCGTAAATTCTCAATAATATTTATACCTGAATGTCGACGAATAAGCCACATTTCGACGTTTGCTTTTTAAGTTCATTACTTGCGGAGGTAAATGATCGGAATTTCAGTACTGAATAAATATTTATATATCATCGAGATAAAAAGTTAAAGCGAGAATGGTATAAAACTTTTGCAAAAAAAAATCGAATTTTTTTCTTACAATTTATATTTTATTATAAAATCTAAAAAAGAGGCATCGTTTCGAACGAAATCTTACGAATGGAATATTCTTTTGAACTGATGTCTTTGAGAAAGGAAATTTTTCAGGACTTTTTTTAGTTTAGAAAGACTAATTCTAATTATTAAACTATTTTTTTTTTATTTATAATTTGAATTAATTTATAATTTAGTCGTCGTCGGGAATTCAACCCCTGTAATCACTATGTTGTAATAGTTAAGCGTACAAATATATATGCAGGAATGAAATGATTTCCCAGAAAATCACTTTTTGCCTTTTGCATGGCATTTATTGTCTTTCGGCGAGAAGATGAGGTTACCATGAAGAGAAATAATTTCAAAATTCCATAAAAATAATACGATTTCAGGGAAAACAAAGTGGTCGATATTAGTATTCGACATTTGCAATATTTCTGACTGCTCGACGTAAGAATTTAAAGCTTCGTTTTTATTTTATTTCTTGATTTGGAATGTATTGTATTTTCGTAAACATTCCAAATCAAGAAAATTTTTTCATGTATTTTTCTGCGATGACTACACTTACACGTTTCCGACCGGATTTCTATCAATTACGATATTTAATACGTTTAAAATAAAACGATTTGTCATTTTCAGGTGATTTAATGAGCAATGTTAAATTCTGAAAATATTTCAATTTAAATATTTATCCACCGCGTACACCGCAATCGCGCGTAAATCGAATTAAATAAAATCGTCGCGCCTTCTTCATCGTCTTCTCTTAATTTCTGAACACTGAGACTTGCGGTTCTTTCTAATCCGACATCATCTGACCACTTGACCGTCTAGATTTACAGCTCCTAACACTTTACCACCATCCCCAATTGTTGTCCCTCTTCCTACCTATTTGTACAACTTTTCCTAGTACCTAATTCTCGGCTCTTTCGGTTTTTACTCACTTTATTGATCTGTCGCGGTCGCTATTATACTCATTTTCTTTCCACGTGCACGATTTTTCCTTTCTTCTTGCCGCATTGCCACCCTCTCCACATATTGATGACTTCGATCATTTTTTTCCTTCCGTGTGTTCCTCTTTCTTTCTTGAAAGATCCACTTATAAAATCGTTCAATACTTGGACTTTTCAATCTTTATATCTTTACTCCCCCCCCCGTTTTTTTTCATCACTTTTGTATTGTGGATATATAATGGCATTATATTTTGATTAGTTTTCGACGATGATGCTAAGCGAGAGTCTTTTAACTAACGTGTTCACAGGAGATTACATCGCTATTATAGACTTTTAGAATATAAACTCAATAACGTATAGTTACCCACCAGACCTAAAAACAGGATAACTAGGAACCCAAATGATGTTTTTTATGTTCACCCTAGAGGGGTCAATTTACGAATCGATAATACCGATGTGGCGGTGCTAATCAGGTTGATGTGTAAGATTCCCAAACATATAATTAACGAAACTAAAATTGGTATTTGGAAGAAGGAAGTAGCGAAGTGGTTGATGGAATGGTGCGATACTTGAGAGGTCCCGCTTGTTCCCCTTCTCGGGATAGGCGGGGTCTGTTTAACTATATTATCATCCGATTCTATTCCATTCTCGCATTTTCGCGGATGTATGTGATAATCAGCACAAATGTGGCATTAGGTATGTGTGCAACTTTGTATAAGATGTACTTAGCGAAATAGCTTAGTTTTAAGATGTAGTTAGATGTAAGAATGATAACATGTAAATTTTGTATGTCAAATAAACGATAATAAGAGGTTGGGCACTCACATAACGGGCATACTTGCTCAGTGAGACCCAAAACTTATTTCCATATTAAAAAAAAAAAAAAATTATTAACCTTCTTCTTAAAATCGGTATAACTTCACACGATATGATTTAAGTGTAGAATAGCAGTTTCTCTTGCATTTTTATAATACGAGTAAAGTGATAGATACCAGCAAAGAGTGAAGTAGATTTTGCAGCCATCTTTTCCTCTACTTCTCTACTGTCTTATTATTATTCGTAATTGTTTGGTGTCACGTTAATTACCTAACTCATTTCCTACGATCTACCTGTTCGTCATTGCTCAGCATAATTCATTAATGAATTTTCCGAACCAGTTTCCCGATTTTTTTGGCGATTGAGTCTACGTCTGTCAATTACCTATCTCTAGCTCTATTACTTATTCTACTGCAAGGTCATCAGAATAGAACAGATCAGTGGTTACTAACATTTTTTCATGCTTTCGGTGCTCTGCGTTACCGCTTGGCACAGAGTATATTCAGAATTTCAAACAGGACTTTCATACACAATCATATAGCACACTTCCTTTATTTCGAGAAAAATAATGTCAAGTTCGAAGAAGATGCTCTCGCTAAATATTCGGTAATTTTTAAAAAATTTAATATTGAGAACCTGTAGTGTTTTTTTGTGCAGCACAAATGACAGTGAAGGAATGATTGTATTGAGGCGCGTGAACAAACTTTCATCGCATTCAGATACTAATAGCGAAATTGAATCCGTGGGAATGCACTAAAGTATTCGAATTATAAGTTATCTATTAGATCAAGTCGAATCAAATCGATAACAAATATTCATAAATATCTATTTTACTGGTTTTTATTTTTGGAAATATATTGCAAGTTTTCAAAGTAATATTCGAATCCCTCGATGTGTATGTATTTTTAATTTTACCGCTGCATCACGTATATTGCTTTAATAAGAAATGAAGTGAAATCAAAGCAGACCATCGTATATATTTAGATAAGCGAAAGCGGCAGATCATAGGTAAAGAGGAGCGAAATAGCGTAAACATAGAAGTAATAGGCGAGCTGTTAACAGAAGCAATAGAAAGGACGAATATAAATTATAAAGTAGGTGATAATCACGGGGTTGGAACGTTAAGCTTTTAAGCTGAATGAAAAGAGTAACATAATAGTAATAATAATCATAATCATAATAATAATAATAATAATATAAAGAATACCAGCATTATAGAATAATTTTTTTTTTTAAATTGAAGGCTGTCATCATCAATATTAAAAAGAGGTATGCAGCCGCACACACACGTACGGATTCTTCATATACATTATATATATATATATATATATTGTACATATAATACGAAATTTTTCTCTGTCCTAGACTTTTCATAAAAATTTAAACTTTGTCTTTGAAAAATTAGAAATGAATAGTTACATTTTTTTGATCTCCTTTTTTTTTTGTTTTTTTTTTTTTTTTTTTTTTTTTTTGAGTACATCGACCAAGGTCTTCCGCCTCTTCTACCTATTATCGCGGTAAGAAGGGAGGAACTCATTAGTCATTAATTGGCAGAATGAAAGAATTAGGAACACTGTGATAATGGACCGGGAGGGAAGAGACAGGATGTATCATATAAGGCGTAATAAGGACCAGAAAACCTAAGGGATAATAAATCAGAATACGGAACAGCACGTTCTTTTAAAGAAAATATGGTTAAATTTAAAAGCTATAGAACCAAAAGTGGGTAGGGAGATTCAGCTGGATGGGCAGTCAGAAGAAAATTTTTTTGGAAAAGGATGAAGCGTTAATATTTGATCAGAATTTAATATGGAATTTAAACCATAGAGGAAATAGGTTAGAATCAGGAATTTTTGTTTAAACAGAGGTGAGAAGATAAAATTACACAAGCCAAGGAATCCGCTTTTTTATTATTCTCAATGCCCACATGGCTAAGGACTCTGAACAATTGACATGAATAGAAAGTACAGCGATCAGATTATAAATAAGGGATCTAATATGAAGAGCGACAAAACCGGCAGAAGTGAGCGGGAAAAGGAGAAAAAATAGTCTGTAGAGAATTCATGTAGTTGGCGATAATTAAATAGTTGGAGTGGGAACAAGGAGAAGAGATATAGATAATGGTATAGTGGCCATATAAGTCCAGTTGTAATGATAGTGCAGAATGATGGAAGACGAAATGATTCAAAGTGATGTCTAGAAAAACGAATGAAGTTCTAACTCTACAAGGTCATCTCGAATCATCTTCTAGTTAGATGCAAAGAACTATGCGTTGGATAAGAATTTTCTTAGGATTCAAACATAAGTTCTGCAAAATGGAGAGATAGAAAAGAATAAGTCTAGATGACGTCAACGATGCACGTTTAAAATGGAATCGGCAGCCTAAATAATATTTGCGAATGAAAACTCAGAAAGGATTGAAGGTGTTGTACAAACGAAATTCAATAATAAGGCGGCGACACGAGCTCAATTAACATGGGCAAATTTGGGACTGATGTTACAGAAGGTAAAGGAAAAGACGATAGTATTTTTTTCTTTCTTCGTGTTCACAGACTTCTTCGCTTGACTCCAAAAATTAGAGAAATGATTTTTTTTTGTGGGGGGGGGGGGCTCGTCAACGAGGAACTTTTACCTAAAAAAGAAACAAAAAAACAATTAGTTAAGAAACCAGTTACATTTTCAAACTATATCCAATGTTGTTAATAAGAAGTAATCAATATACCGGAAATATAGTGTGTGGAACAGGAATGGACATAAGAGGCTCAATATGGAGTACGAATAATTAAGATAAGCGAAATTTATTTAACAATTTCGAGTTGCGATACGAAGAATTCTCTCTGACCAACATCTGTAGACATTTTGACAGTGGTAATTTTGGTGAGACCATTTAATCGTTACAAAGGAGGAATAATGAATAAATTCGATCGAACAAATTAGCCGTCCAGGCTGAAGCTCCTTCTGTCTACATTCGTAGATTCTACTTAGACTATCACTTTTTAGTCAAATTGCCCATTTCATCTTCTTCGCTTGTTTTTTCGTACTCTTCCATCATTCAAAAATGATGACCACTGTGGCCAGCCCCCATTTTGTACAACCGTATTACATCCGATGATAGCTCTCAAAAACAGTATATGTTGTGGTAGAAGTACTTGGTTTTTTAAATGATAAATAAATAACTCCATCAATCTATACACTTGCGACATTAATGCAGTAGTTCACGGTTGCTTTCTGCGCGGATTACCGATCGTTATTATTTAGATGTTGGTTCCATTTTACATTTCCACACTACCGGAAGTTACAACAATAATCTACCATTAAACTGTCATCAGAGTGAAACAAAGCATCTAAATGAAATAATTACAAACCTTCTTTCTCCGTTTTTTCCCCCCCAAATAATGCAAATTAGACAAAAATTAAAATATTTTACTCCATCAAACTATTAAACGCTTTAACAACCAGTCTAGCAGCTTAAAGAAGTGATTATTATTATTTATATATTTTTGTTGGAGGGTTAGGGGGGTGTCAACCGAAGACCTTTATCCAGAAACAACTAGAAAAAGAACAGAGAGTAGTTAAAACGCAGACGAATAGTGGAACCATTAACAAAACGACGAAGTTAAGTACATTAAAAAGATTCCACGGATTAGCAGGAATACTATTATAGTGCTTAAATAGGTAAAAAATGAATAGTTATCGGAAAAAGAGGTTACGTAATGTCCGATACCGTGATCTGAGGTGAAAACTTTTATACGGCGGAAGGAGATTACGGGGTGGGATTTTTCTTGAAGAAAGGAAGTCGAAAAAAGCAACAACCCGATTACCAAAGAATCCGTTGCTTCATTACCAAAGGCGCCCGAATGGCTAGTAATCCACAGTTGATATCAGTATGATCGGAACGGAGAGAAGAAAAAATGCGGTTAAGTGAACGTGTTGTATGGAGAATAATAAAATCACAGATATGATCGGGTATAAGAGAACAGGTGGCCTGAAGAGCGCTCGTCGAGTCAGATATAATCAAAAAAAAGTTGAAGGAAAGGTGATTAGAGAAAATGAAAATAATGAAATGGAAGCTATTCATTAGTTCGTTTATGAATATGGAACAGCAAGGATAAAGGATAAAAGATACAATAAAGTTAATATCTGGAAGGATAAAAGAGGCACCGACACACCCGGCTTCTTCGAAGTAATCACGGTTACATAAAGACATCGGAATAGATAATCCGGCGTCCGTTAAAGTTAAATCGTGAAAAGAAACGAATTCTGTGTACAATGCTCTTTTCGTCGCAGTAGTCTCACCGTTACGAGAGTGATATACATCTTATATTTCAGTATAAGTTGTAACAATTTTTTTTTTTTTTGTTTTCATATCTATAATAAACACAAAAATGGTCCCTAAAAAATAAATAATTAAATTAATTCCTAAATTATTCGGTTTTTAGTAAATTATATAGCTTTTCAAATACTTTAGTTTTCCGATTAGGTTTTTCGGCAAAAAAAAAAATTATTATACCCCTCGGCACTTGCGCTTTTGCAGAATCGTGAAGTTAACTGTTACAAGTTACCACAAAAATATGGAGGTTGCTGGTGACCACTGTCTTGAAGAGTAACGGAGTAAAAAAAACGCAGCGAGCATACGAATCTCTGGAGGGAAAAGAATTTCAAAATGACAATAAAAAAGTTTCAGGAATGATTGCTAACAGCGATCGGTAAAACTGCAGTGAAAAAACGCCAGGTTTAATAAGCAGAAAATGAAATAAGTTCCTCCTAAATATTGCGACATATTTGTGATAACAATTTAGGAATTGTTTTAGTCGCATATTCAACTAATTTCTTCATTCGTGTCTAAACCGCAGTCCGTTTTTTTTTTTTTTTGTGCTCCATCCTTCCGGTAGTGAACCGATTTTATTGATCTCCGTCCATAATAAATTTACTTTAACCGTGTCAGTTTGCGGTAGTTTAACTCTGACTGACATCTATAGAAATTTCTACGGTGGCAATTTAGGGGAAACCGTTTAATCAGTATGGTACGGGAATAATGAATAATCGGTCATCTCGGCTGAATCCCATTTCTGTCCCATAAATCCTGCTTAGATTATTTCTTTCCGATCCAATTGCCCATTTCGTCTTTTTCGCTTGGTCCTTCTTACACACATCTATTCTTTATTAATTACCATTTTCTTTTGGTAAAACTCCAATTTTATCCTGCGTGTATCTCTGTTCGTCTCCTTCAATTCCTGTATATTTCGGTCCTGGTAAGTGTTCTTTTATCTATCTTTCAGTTGTTCCAGTTTATCCTACTGAATGTCTTTACGGATTCATTCAAACTTGGTTCCTCAACGCGAGAACCGAATTTTCAAATGCTTTAAGCTGTCGTTTCCCTATTCACTAGCGACTTTGAAGAGCTAAGCGGAGCTGCTTTGTTTGGCATTCGCATCATTAAATAGCGTTTTTATTAGAGTCCTTTTCCTTTTTTTTTTGTGCTCCATCTTTAAACGTACCTAACCGCTCCTGCGTGCGAAACTAAAATTTTCCAGATATTTTTCTGAGATTTGGAAATTCCGGAATAATATCGGATTTTCTTATATATTTTTCGTACTTTGTTTCAAAAACCTCGAATTTTACTTTTTTTTTTGGTTTTAAGCACAAAATTACCACCACCGTTGTGATGAGTTTTTAGATATAAATTTTTGTTAATTTCTAATGGCGGTTCTCATCTAATACAAAATTACCTTGGGCTTACGCGTCCTTAATGCTTTAAAATGGTCAGTTTTTATATTTTTATATCGAAAATTTCAAAATTGCAAATATAATCTCCGCGATTTTTTTTTAATCTTGATCGATTCGTTAGAGTTTTTATTAGATTTGAGACGATTACCTTTCCTTATTACTTCTTCGTGACTCGATTATTTGTATACATAAGTTTTGCAGATAGTGAATTGCGCTGCATAATAATAATATTAAAATTGAAAAGAAAGATGTTCTGTAAGCCGAATTTTTTTATATCACCAGGTAACATTACGTATGGCAGCTTAATCAGTTTCCTACCGTTCGATAATAAGCTGTTCAAGGTAACACTTGCTGGGGAAACGATCAAAAAAGCTTTAGAACATTCGGTCCATCGATACTCAGTTTGGGGACAAAGCGAATTTCTTCAAATGTCCGGTAAGAACATTTTGTGTAACTTTACGCTATGATTAATATTTAAAATTATATTTAATTGCGTTAATTAAAATTTATGCCTCCGATTTTTTACCCCGCACTATGATCGGCATCGAAGGTTAGAAGTGCGACCGTTGTAACGTAAAGGAAACTCAAGAGGTTAATAGTTGATAATATATTTTTATAAATAGTACCCCCACGATAATTGCGTTGTGATACAATGTGCAACGGCTATTTCGTTAAGGAATTACCATAGAAGAAGTTGAAAGAAAAATGGAAAAGCGGAATGGAACATGGGACGACACGTATTAAGGATGGTCAGTGGGTAGTAGCATGAATGGCGAAAGAGAGCTAGATTGTCATTGTGAAAGTCTTGGTGAGTAATGTGTCCGGAAAGAATACGACAAAGAATTGCGCTGATGGCCTATTTCGAGCTCAATGCCTACACGGCTTCGTTAATTGTGATTTATCGGCATCTCCAACTCTGTTGCCATTTCCGAGTTTAATTTTGTTCTCAGCGTGTGAATCATCGACTCCAACTGATGCTAATAGTGCGACTTGATCATTTGAAATTTTTCTTTTTTTTGTTTTCCAATGTGTTCCCGGTAAGGATAATTTTACCGTTATTCAATTAAAAATAAACACGAGCGACGAATTAGTCAAAAATTTTCTGTTTAGATCTGGTGCGAGCTCGCTGCACAAGAAGTTAAGGTTCAAAGTACGAAAAAAGTCCAATGAAAAGCCCAATGTCCTAGTTCGTGTACTACGACGGTTGACGGTTAGTGAAGAGAGGAATGTATGAGGATGATTAAGCGCCGTCATGCTGCAGTCGTATTTTGATTTAATGGCGTTCGTGTGCTGTTTTTAAAAGACCTGCTGATTTTATATGCAGGTTGTGGTGTCGGTAAGCGACTGACGGAATATTAACCCGAGACGACCCTTTGCTGTGAATGTCATTGCGACTGTACAGCTATTAATGCTGACCCGTTCACCAATCGCATTTACAGAAATAAAAGGCTTTGTTGATGAAAACTCCTAGCCACTCTCTTTGGTTCGCCTTTGGAGATGAAAGACTGTTCCTTGCAGTACCGTTTCTTCCGATGAAACGGTATGGCACTATTCTTTTATTACATTACCGAATATATTATTACAGCGAAATACTCGGATAACTCTATTAATTACATTGAACCTACTAGATTCGATGATCCGTAGTGAATGAAAAATTTTCTATTACAACGAAATTGTTCAATGTAAATAAAGCGACTACCGTATATTTCCTAGATGTAAAGTTGTTGTTCGATATTCTTGCATTTCGCGATGGAGCTTCGGGCTTCATTGATATCTATAAATACAGTAAGGGTAAACTGTTAGCAAATGCATTAACGCTATTTGGAAGATACACTAGCTGTTCCTTTATAGAGCAATTTTTCGCCAGTTGCGGTTGGAAGAAGATTCTACGATTAAAAAATATTACGCAACAACATTTACACGAAAAACTCTAAAATCGCTTGAAATTTGAAAATCGATTTATTTTCCACTCCTTTTGCGGACCGGAAATAATTCGTCAAAATTTTAGGAAAGTAAAACCGTTATTATCTGTGGTTTTTTTCCGAAAAAAACAAAAACAAAAATCAATTAAACTTTAAAAAAATTCTTTTCGAAAGTTTTCATATTTTCGACGTTGAGATTTAGCTAGGCGTATTTAAGAGGAGATCAGTTTTACAACTTTTCTCCACCTATATTCTGCAACAACGAAAGCATGAACTTCCTTATTTTACGACAAGCAGTTTTATCTAGTTAAATATAATTCGTTTCTCACGTTCGACAGATTGCAATTGTTTCCCTTGCCGTTTATAAAATTATTTTAATAACCGTTTAGACGAATTGTTTGCTTTTCCATATATATATATATATATATATATATGAGTTCGCAGAAACATACATATTTTGATCACCTTAAGTACAAAAAAAAAAAAAAATCGGAAATATTTCGAGAATATTTATTTTTGTGGTTCACTGCGATGTTGAATTTTAAAAGTACTTTTCGACTGTTTAGAGAACTGTTAATTTTCATTATTGCAAGGCATAATTCAAATACTAACAAAAACAAAAACAAAAAAAATTATTAGCTTTAACGCTTAATATTAATTCATTTGCCACGAATTTAATAAATGGTACTCATGTTCAGTTGTATAAATATTTCGTAACGGTTTCTAGTATTTTTTGTGGAAGGTCCCTAGACATAAAACCGATCTATCACCCACAATGGTTCCTAATTCACCGGCTATAAATGGGACTGCATTCACCTAACATGTCCGATAACATAACAACGAAACAAAATCCTGAAGCACTCATTACCGATACTACTTTTATCACTTAATAAGCTTTTAAACTAAACTTACCCCGTTTCTAGGAAAACAAAAACAAAAAAAAAAATTGCGATGATAAATGTTCTTAATTATGAAGTTTTGCTCTGAGTTCACATGCGCGCACTGAGTTTCTTCAAATATCAACGGCTAACAAACTTATGTTTGGCGACCGCAAACGTTGAAGACCTTAATTTAAAATATAATCTCGACCACACCATATCGAATAAAGTAAATTATTCGCGAATACCGTCTTGTCGTTAAGGAAAACGTTGGTTCTTACGTTTCTATGTTCTACATAGATATATATGTGTTCCTTATTTGCGATTTTGATTTTATGCGGATTATCTCGAACTCAAACAACCGATTAAATGAACGCCGCTGAGACTTCTTTTACCACTGTTCGAGCGTATGTTCCGCAAATGTGGTGAATGCAGACATATTATTAGTTACCGATAAGTATTACATGGTATCCGAATGAATACGGTCACCGAATATTTTTTTCAACTAACAATAAAACGAACTCAGTCTTTGTTTAGAAGTTAGTTGTCTGGCAGAAATATCATCGATTCCGTTATCGGCGAAGAAGCTGATAAAAATGTCTTTTTTTTACTTAACCAGCTATTGGCCATAGAGTTTATTACATGGTCTACGTGCTACTGAACGTTTGCTTCTCTACATTTTGCCCTACAAGTCACCGTCAAATAACCAAAACCCATCGCCTACGTGTGCAAATAAAACGGAAAATCATCAAAATTGCAACATTACAACTCCCGGTTATGTAACTCCGACTACATACTCGACAGAAGACAAAATGGATATGTTTTCCGCGATTAAACCTTATCTGAATGACGACATTGTTAAAAATAGCTGCACACTCGAATTGTCGAGAAACTAGGAGCAGTCAAGATGGCTACTCTTCCGATAAATAAATTAATTCAAAAATAATCAGAAGGTCGCGTTGATAAAGTTGTCAAATGGTTAGAAATTTCGGTGCTCTATAACTACGAATGAAGACATCGAAGAGCAGCTATGATTTAGACTCTACTCGTAATGTGAATTGTCCGGTAACACAAACTGTTCCGTCAGAGGCAATTGAAGGATACATAGATTACACTTTGAACATAATGCGCGCGATACAGTTTCCATCGTGGTTTCCCTTTCCGGAGAAAACACTAAACGCCAGCGCGTGTACTTCCATTTTGGCTAGTACAATACCTTTTCCACCTTAACACTCTACACCTTCTATCGTTTACGTCGAGTGTAATCTTCTCCGTCAAAATCAAATTTGTTATTCGCGCGACTCGGCACTACCGATGATTTCAGTTTTACTAATACGTATTCGCCATTGATGGAATTTTTACATTCGTAGGAGTCACTCTTTAACGAACACCGACAGATCTACGTTATGATGGGAATTAAAAACGTAGGAAATCCATGATCGGTTATCAGGTGATATTCTTACGCTATTACCTAACTTCCTGCAAACGTGCTATGTTATTTTTTTTAGAGTCTGTGTGGCGAGAATCACTCAACTGAACATAGAGCTTTGATATGCTTCTGAGATGTGTTGCAGGGCCATCCCGAGCAGTCCGCCCGTAGGACGTGATCTTTTCCATAACTATACTTTTTAGGATAGTGCTTTACGTTTCCTTTGTCTTCCTGCCCCTGTGAGCGCAAAACAACTTACTTCCCCGTTAAACAAATCTGACCGGATTTGTCTTACAACGAGAATGCATTTAAAAAAGTGTTGCGCTATCGTTGTTGCTCTTCTCGTTGTTGTCGTTGTAGCGTCTATTGTACGACAAGTTGACAAACACATCCTGATTATTCTTTTATTAAATTTTTTCGCCCTGGCCGCCTAAATGAAACATTTCAGGCTGCTGTACACTCATCGTTAACACATTTTCAGTCGTATTCTTTCTACCATCGGTTTCGCCTGCGTATGCCACCGCTGGACCGTCTTCTCCAATCTTCCATCAAATTTAGTTTTCCCTTCTTGTTGACCAACGTTTGATTTTGCTCTACGTATAGTACCGTCATGTTTTTGCTACAAAGCGAGAGAAATAATCTTTGACATACTATGCGCGCGTGAGGGGGTGGGGGGCTATATTTCGGAAGCTGGTATTTTCTGCGTTCATTGTCGCATGTTTCTTCAGCTTGCCGTAATACCACCAGCCACACGACAAAGAATTCTTTGTTTTAATCGTGTGTTTTTGTTTCGTTGTATTACTCGAGATATTGAACGCTTTATCACTCCGGAATCCGTCTTTTTTAACCCACCACGATATCTAACACTTCAAAAACATTTTTAATCTTTTTCGACCTTAATGTGTACAGCCGCATCATTATCGTAAGCTTTGTTTCGCGTTTAGTGACTTTCATTCCGCAGTTTATTTCAGTATAGGCGCAATTGATTTTCTATTTTTACAAGTTCACCTTTGTGGTCAGCGCAAATGCGCTATTTATTTTGAAACCCATTCTACTTGCTTGGGCATCACGTTTCAAATCACTTCCGGCGTCTCTATTAAATAATCTGGCGATGATAACGGACAGGCTTGATTTCGGTTTTTTTTGTGTTTTTTTTTTTAAGCGGAGTATTTGTGATCTCCATTTAGTTTCATACTCGCGTACCAACTTTACTAATTAGGTTTTTCCTATTACTATAATTGTAATTCTATAAACCGGTCATTAATCATTTGCAATTCATGCAGTCAAAGAAGCTTTCTCATAATCCGTAAAACTTGCATTGACTTACTCGATTCACAGTCACATTCGCAACTGATTGTAAATGTTTTTGATTTATCGATATACAAATACAGTCCCATGTGTGTCGTACTAACTGATGGTATTCGTAGTGGTTTGTAACATTGCCTTCCACGACACAGCGGCATTTATGTTTGTTAATTTTTTCCAAATCGTATATATTTAAATAACAATGCGTGTTATATTCGTATAGAAGTTTTATAATATATTTGGTTATGTATCGTCAATTGCATTACGTAATATCATTCACTTTATCGATCATTATTAAACTAATATTTTTGTTTTCCTCTCTCTTTTGCTACTCTCACTTGTATAACACACATAAGCGCACGCGTACAAATACGTACATTTAAGTATACAAACATATCCACATAATTGTGTAATGTGTATATTCACACATTTTCTCTCGCAGAAAATACACATTTTTCTATTCTATTTAACTTGCATTTCTTCAAAATAATTTTTTTTTTTTGTTCTATTACACTCTGTCCGATTCTCATTTTCGATTTCTCTACCGTGCCCATTATTAGTTCTTTACGGTTTATTGTGTTACTCAGTCGGCTGTACTTCGTGTTCGTTCAACTAATCTATACATCCTAAACGGTTTTTGATTTCATTTTTGATAATTTTCAACACTATTGAGAATTTCGTAGCTAACGGTGTACTGACCGCAGCGCCATATATGGCCGATTTCAGCACATTTTTAATGATCTACTTGGTTAATCGTTTTGTTGGGAAGCTTATGTGTGTAATTGTTTTGTTTTTTTTTTTTTTTGGTGATATTTGAATGAAACGTTACATATCAGATTATGCTTTTCTGCACTTCTACACACTTTCATTTCATTACATCTCCGAGCCGCATAACTTTTATTATTGTTTCTAATTGTCTTCTACATTTTTCTTTATAATTTTGCTGGTATTTTTTTCGACTTTTGCTGTGTTATTTTCCGCTATCCATACATTTCGATTAAAATTACATTATTGTCGCGCCTGGAGCCGGTCCTTCTATTCGATTTTGTTTAAAACTGAGCTTATCTGAGAAGTCAGATTCTTCCTCAGCGGTATCTCTATTTCGTGTCTATCACTTTTAGCGCCTACAAAATCATAGTGCCAAAAAAGGGTTACCAACTCACACGACGTGCTTAAGAGATTCCTGGATTTTTGTTTCGTCTGTCGGTTTATTTCTTTAATATCCACGCACTTCTTCGCTTGACTCTTAAAATTACATGTGGCTTTTCTGTTTAAGCAGCACGGCCGTGGTGCCATCGTCTATTGTCTTCCGTAGGTCCTCTCTTCTACAAGTAGTATCATCGCCGCATTCAAAGAGATGGTCATGCGTTTGTATCTCGCCGCAATTCGGGTAATTCTCCTACAAACCCCACTTCTTCAGATTTACAGTTTGGTATGTAAGGTTGTGTTCGCTCGCTAGGTTCGCTGGGATCACGCGATTCCCGACCATCTAGCTATCCGAGCATCGCTTGACTCAGCAGTGAGATGGAAAACGTTTTTGTCAGGAAGGTCTTTCTATAGCCCATGCATTACATGTCGAGGATCACTCTCCATTCTTGTTTTTTCTATGTCTGCCGCGCCACCTCCCTTCTTTATTGATGGGGGTGCAATTCCACATACCTCCGATAGGTATTTGATGTTTGTTGTTTCAGGTATCCCTGGATACTATTCGCATAGTGTAGTTTAAGGCGACATCGATTTTCTTTGCATGCGCTGATCTTTCCCATGCTGGGCATCCGCATTTCGCAGTTGAGTAGCAGTGGTTTTCAAAGTTCTTGGTTTAGCTCCGCATTTTGTTGATATTCGCTTTTTTATAATATTATTTCTTCCTTCAATTTTCACTTTCATGTTTTCACGAGGTTTCTTGAAGGTGAGAGAACGATCAAGCGTGACAACGAGGTATTTTGGATTTTCGCAGTGTTTCAGTAGAAATCCGCCCCATCTCAGCTGCAGTTTGTACTTGGCCTTTGAATTTATCAGGTGAAAGCTGCAAACACGGACTTTGGTCGAGTTTTTGGTTTAAGGGTACTTTTTGCGTAGTACATCTCCAGTTTTCCAGCACTTTAATGTGAGCATCTCCTTATGCTGTGGCTGTAAAGTCGTCGGCATATAGGAAATGATCAGTCTCTTCTCCGACTGAAGCTAATCGTCGGTGTAGATATTGTAGAGCATCGGGGCCAATACGCTATCCTGTGGAAGTTCATTTCTTTGTCGCTTTCATTTACTTGATTTCCTCCCTGATGGATGACAAGTGCTCAACACGGATCTGATAAGCGTCATGAGTCTGAAGTCTTTTGTAATATCATATAGTTTTTTACAGAGCAGATGGTGGGTCACTGTGTCGTAAGCAGATGTGAGATCAACAAAGGCAGCTCCTGTTATTTTCCTGTTTTCGTAACCATTTCCAATGTGTTGAACTAAGTTGGTGACTTGACTAGTACAGCTTTTCCCTTTCTGAAAACCAGTCTGCTATTGAATGAGTTTCACCGCTATAGTGTCCTGTATTCTACCAAAAAGTAATCGTTCGAAAACATTGCAAAGATGACAAAGCAATTGGCCGGTAATTTTTCCTATTATCAAGATCTTTCTCTGGCTCGAGTAATTTGACCATTGTTTTGGCAGCTCCTGCGTGCGGACAATTTCATTGAAGAAGTTTACTAGCCATAGCCTCCTCCCAGGAAACCGATGTTTTGAATTTACTCATTATATATTCCATCCAATCCAGAAGCTTTTCTGTTTTTCAAGGCTTCATTCGCATTTCGTATTTTAGTGCGTGAAAAGAGTTTCCGCGGGTGGTCTCTTTCATTTTCTGTCTCCCTTTTTAGTTGATGCAGAGAGTCCTCTTACCCTTTAAATAGAAGTTTTTTTAGTTAAAAAATTCGGAAGGTCAGTATTTCTTCCGACAACGTTAACTGTATCACAGCTGAGCTTCATAATTATCGTTCAGTAATTGCCAGCAATAAATTAGGATTAAGCAAATTAACAATTATTTTTTTAAAAAATAATAGGCGCAGCATGATACAAACAACCGTTCCGAATTCGATTATCTGAAAGGCAGTAATTTGAATTTCTCGCTAATCATATCTGTAACACTGGTGACTGGCGCAGTCCTTTTTTCTTTCTTTCTTTTTCCATTTTTTTTTTGCAAAACCTTTTCGTATCCGTAATTTATTGATAAATATAATTTACAAGTCGCTAAATTTATAACAGTTCAGAGCTTTAGAGAACAAATAATGTGTTTTATTTTAAAATTACGAGATGTAGACTTTTTTTGCTCATTTTTTACCTGGTCCGCGACAAAATTAGCAGGTATGTGAACCGCGATCGGTTCGGCAGCGATTAAATGTGCTTACTTTCGTTTTTTCCGAGAGATTTTCCTAAATAGGACAGAGTTCGTTCGCTTATCGGCGACACTACGCAAACAAAACTAAGGCTAATTTAACGAACGCGTATAAACCTAGAAACCGTGTGCAACCTCCATTGCGACATAGCTCGACGTTAAATCAAGTAAAAGTTTCGTTTCGGGTGCGCATGTAATTTATATACGAAGCATATCGCGGTTGCTTTAATCATTTAAAGGTTCAATTCACATACGTACATCTCGCAACATCGTAATTTCTTTTTATTAATTCCGCGCCTAAACGAATCATTAGACTTTCTTTGTAAGGTAACCTAATCGATTTCACTCGTTACGCAATTTTACTGATAACACCAGTCATTTAGCGAGTGATGCGATATTACTTTGCGAATATTTAAATTGCCATCCAGTATGCAACCTGTTCCTTGTACATTGCATCTGCGGTTTCAAGTCATCTTATTCAGTTATAACCTACACTTTGACAAAATATGTATGTCTCTTACATTCAGGCACGAATAGCCGCCAAAATTATTTTCATAATGTTCGAGATACAGGTGTGTTCAAAGGTGATTACAAATATCTCGCATCGTTTTTTCCGTTTTACTTTTCAAGGAAGTAATAGCTGCGACAGTTTGGAGCGACTGAAATTTGAAATAGTAATAGTAAATGATTTGTCAGATCAGAGTGCGAGTAGCTAACAACAGTCTCCTGTTACTCTCTTAGACGAAACATTTTGCTGTTAAGAAAATTACTGACAGACGGAGGGAAAAATGTTGAGAAAAATTCAGGCTGCAATCCTCTTCTCTTTGCATGGTCGTTTGTTTTTATTAAAAATAAAATCGATTAGATAAAAGAAGGACAAATAATACGAATATTATATATGTGTATATATTTATGAATATATATTATAGTTTTTCCGACTCTGCCATAAAATAGCAATTAACGACAAGATTTCATTGAAAATACTTTGTCGTGATGACCTAAACGCGTTTCTTCCTATTAGAATATGACATATTAAGGTAATGTAGAACTCTAAGAAAATATAGAAGTGTCATATATAGTGACACTAAACTAAAGGAAGGACAGCACTAGTTAAAAATCTGCAAAGGCTGATGAGTGTTCAACATGGCCGCAGGTTTTATAGAATGCGTCATAGTAAGTTATTAGATATTCGGCAGGCGACACACAACCTAAAGTTTGATAAATTTTCATTCGGATATTCAGTTTGCGATATTTCCTTAAACTTTGCCGTAGCTTTTACTGCTCGTTAAATCTTTTTAGGACCGTATAATCTGTCACGCACACTCCAAGATAACCGAATTCGTTATTGAAGAAGTTTTTGAAAAATAAAAGTCAGTAGCTTAATTTTTTTGTAGAATTGACTTTTACTTTAGCAAACTTTACTTGGTTTCTATCTTTTTTTTTCTTCTGTTTTTAAATAGTTACTCTTTGAAATTAAAGTTCTGATATTTATGTTTAAATTATGATTTGTTTTCAACTGTTCAAGTTTTTGCTTTCTTTTTATTTCGATCGGCTCGTATCTTTTACGCATTAAAATCTTTTATTGATTTATCTTTCTTTGCTTTTTTCTTGTTTTCTAAGCGTAGAGTTAATCTCCATTTTTAAACCTTTTCGACATCGTAAAACATTCATTTCGAATTTCGAACGAATTTCTACGCTTTCTTCTTTTCTTCAATATAAACATTTTTCATACCTTAAAACTTATTTAACTTACCAATGCAACGGCTTCGATATTATTATGAATGGGGTTTACCTAGGCGGAAGATAAACAATTAAAAATGCTAAAAACAATCGGGTAATTAAAATACCGCAATACCAACGAGCACTGCGACTACCGTTATTAAATGATTATTTATATTTTACGTGAATTCACCTAGGGCTTAATTATTAAGAAACATTTTATAATTATCTAGCAACGTTTTCGGAAGCGAAAGCCACCCCGGTAATTAATTTTTTTACATTATCATTTTTCTTCGATGCGTGTCTTTCTCTTCGTATTCAGTAGCAAAGATTGCAATAAACTTTTGTAAATCCTTGTTGCAGATATTGTTTTCGCTTGATAAAGTTTGCTCCCGTTCCGTTCAGTTCTCCGTCAAAGAGATCGGCGAGATCTTTTAATTTATTTTTATTATTTGTTTTTATTCGTAGTTCCTTTTTGTTTTCGTTTATTTCGTTCATGCCTATCGGTTTCACTTCTCGTTATCTAATTTTTAAATTCCACCCCGCTAATTTAAATTAAAGCCCCAGGGGGATTCGTCGGATGGAGAGGGTTAAACTTCCTCCTAATCCTCGTCGCTCCGTTACTAAAAGCGTCTCACTAACTCCGTCGCCAGGCTACAACCGGAACGAGTAAAACTGTTCATCAATTACCTTCTCCGTCTTCGTTCAATTTATCTACTTCAAAAGACCAGAACACGCGTCTTCGAAGAGTATATTAATAAGCCTATCGACGTGGACATTTCTATTAACTCGAATGATACTTCCGAAGCTAATACCACGCCACTCTATCTCCGAATAACTTTGAAGGGCAAATTTTAGCCGAAAATTTTCGAAAATAAAAACATAGCTCAACTTTACCCGATTGTCTTTGGGGTTAAAATGTTTTTTAAAAAGTTAGCGATTTATCCGTAATTTCTCGTTTCGAGTACGAACTTAATCAAGTTTAACTTTTCCTCTGCTCTCGGGGCTGATTAGTTCCAAAGTCCATTTTGCTCATCCAGGAACTTCTGTAACCAGCTCTTGTCAGGTGTCAATCTCGAATTTCCGAAGGTTACCGGAACGTATTTCTGAAAATTCTTTCACTTCTATTACTTTTATTTATTTGTTCTCCTGTTTCTAGAAAGATATTTTTTATTCTCTATTGTTTTTTTTTTTATTCTGGCTTTAATATTCAAGCTGATATCCCTCTCGAAACAAAAAAAAACAAAAGAAACCAAAAAATAAAATTGTTTTTTTAACAGTTCTTTATCATTTCTTTACGCTACGTTCATCGTTTCGCAGGATAGGGAGATTGTTAAATTATCTACAAGCGATGTTAAGCTGTCCCTAGGGCTCTCACCTACGTCTGGTTATAAAAAAAAAAAAAAAGAAAAACCAAGAAAGTTACATAAAATGAACGGAAATTACAAAAACGAAGCCCACGCAAATTCAACTAAAATTAATATCATTACATGAAGCTGTTGTGCTAAAATGTTATCGTATAAAAAAAAACAAGTGTCTAATACTATCGCTTTCTTCTGCGCGGTGTTGGTATCGTCAACATATGGCGATATAAGATCAGTGAGAAGGTTTTCTGAATATACAGGGAAAAACTGATGATATTTTTATAAGCCTGAGGCACGGAAAAGATTATCTTTCCACTTTTGAAAGACATGTGTCTCATGCCACATTGCGGGAAAAAAAAGTTAATAATAATAAGGTAATAATAATAATAATAATAATAATAATAATAATAATAATAATAGTAATAATGGCGGGGAAGAAAGAGGTAGGCCGCACGCTCAGCATTATGATGTACATTATACTTAAACATTTTATCTCAGATTTGAGCGTCGCCGTAGAAACACTGAGCTAGTTGTCCACGGTATCGGTTTAATTAAATGCAACGTATTTTACATAATACAGCGTTCTAGTGACATAAAGAAAACGCCGCCCGAGGGGTAATTATCGTTAAAACAGGTCGAGCTTTCAAATTTTGAGAATGTGTCGTTAAATTTGCTTCAAAAATGCACGATCACCGTCTATTCGAAAACTTGTCGGTATTATTATGCCGTCCAATTTCGACCGAACGACAACAGCGTATAGTAGTTAATCGTCAGCGAACACCGAAATTATTTATTTACCTGCCATTAGTAAAGCTCTGTTTTGTTAGATAACAAATTTTAATTTTAAACGTATTTCGTAAAATATGCCAATTGCCCCAAGGCATATTAAGCTTCGGCTTTAAGGTTAGTCTAGTTGAAAGCATATGTATTTAAAAAAAAAAAACACGCAGAAATGAAACGTACGCATTTTAGACAAAATCGATTTGGAGCTTCTACGGGAAAAAAACTCTCACGGAGGTACCAAAAATGTCTTTTTTTTTTGCTTCAAAAATTTCAATTTTTAATCTATAAGAAAAAAAAATAAATGAAAACAATCTCTTGAAAATATAGGCAAGAAAATTTTTGAGTTGAAGTAAAAACAGCGAAGAAAATGTAATTTTCCAAAATTAAACTGTCCGCTATTTAATAGAGAACTTGTGCGAATTTCAATTTAGCTTTCAATGAGCCAAAAACTCTATAGCTACGATTAAACCTTCGTGAATAAATATTCATTTTTTTTTTTTTTTTATGGTCTTTATATTAATTACAACTGGCCCCCAAAAAAGCAATTGTACTGAAATGCAAATTAACGCATAAGACCGCTATCAAAATTCGCCGGGAACATCAATTCAAGTTTTAAATGAAGTCAAAGACTCTAGAGCACTTCAGCCATCGAATTTCTTGGCTATTGTCAAGCAGATTGATAGTCAACGGGTTGAGATGGGTTTCAAAAAAGAACTAGTATACCGCTGGGCGGAAAGTTTTATTTCTTCCTTTACGTAAGGTATGTTAAAGTCCCTATGGAGTGTGTCCGCGGAAACGTACCAAGGAGGTGACACAATGAGTCTAATGGCCATATTTTGAAATGTTGTATCTAATTGATATGAGGGTATCCTTAGCACAATCCTATAAGTTTAGACCCTATATGTCCATATTGGTTTTAATATTATTTCATATAATAATTATAATTCGTTTTCAATCGGCAACCTGGAGTGCCTACTAAAAAGCCAGTAAAATTGGCCCAGTTTTGTGTCCAAGTGCTTTCTATTTTTATTTATTTATTTTTTTTTTGCGACAAGTTTATTTCACCTTAATTTACTATCCAAGTGCAACCCGAGATATTTTATCTCGTTCTTCATCCGAATCGTTTTACCACTGATTTCAGTCGCCCGGCAGGCTACATTTCGTAGTGTGAATGTAACCTGCGTGCATTTTTTCTTATTGACTTTAATCCGCCATCGATCTAACCACCCTTCAGATTCTGCTAGCACCAGCTATAATTTATTTGTTCGCTACTATAGTATCTTTGTCTGTTGCAATAAGAACAGTATCGTCTACAAATGTAGTACCAGCTACGTCCTCGCTGCCTGGGAAGTCTGCGGTGTATTACACTTACCCTGATGAGGCACACCAGCGGATACAGAATAAATGTTGGGTATTTCGTTCTGGAATTTAATCTGATATGTTCAGTCCTCAAGGTAAGACTCTTTAGGAGGAAACAATAAGAATAAGCAAGATTCTTCTTAATTTTCTATAATAGAACACCATGCCAAACCTTATCGAAGACTTGTTTCGTATCCAGGAATACACCCTCGCGTATTTTGTTAACTTCAAAGCTATCTTAGACAATACGTTTGATTCGGTGGTTTCAATGGTCCAGTGTTTTTCTCGAAATCCGAACTGATGTATAGTCTTTTTAAGATCAATTTTTCCAGGACTTTGGATAGAATAGGTAATAAAGATTCTGCAGACGGTGAATTGTATTAAATGTATTAATGATAACCAAAATAGGTTTGAATGCAAATTGAAAAAAAAAAAAAATTTCGGTGGTCAGATGGTGATAAGGACTTTTCTTATTGATTAGAATTTTAATTATTGGCAACATTCACGTAATTATAGAAATCCGTATCACGAGAAATCGGCTTCCATTTCTTCGATAACAATTCTACAGCGCACGTGTTAAGCCGTTTTTTTTATTTTTAATAAGGGTTGCTCTATAGCCTCGTATAATGTAGATACGCATCATCGAGTGGTCAAAAATACTCGAAAAATGGATTTTTTGCGTTTCGGGTAATCAAGCGATAGGAGGGGAAACGATGAAGCTTTCTCGATGTTCCAAGCTTTGAGCCAACAGAATTTTTCACTTTCAAATAGCGAGTTCTTCAGCGAGAGTATTTCCGATAATTTAATATATAAACTATAAAGTTGCGGAGAAACTATTAGTGTATAAAAAGCGCACTTAACACGTGCTGTAAAGAAACGGTAGCTACACACTTCATCGAGACTCGTATTTTTATATTTTCGTGAGTACTGCCAAAAATTATGAACATTCATTCGTGAAATTTTAACCATAGACAGTTATGATTAATAAAATTTAAGCCCAAAAAGTTACACAAATTGTATTTTAAAAAATTTCATTTTATTCGCAATTTTTATTATTAGAAAATCTAAATTCTCACGATAGTAATATTAGAAAGAAAATTTATACACCTTGTTTTGTTCATTTAACGTTTCGGATAGTTTGCACAAACCATTAGAATAGTGTAAGCTATTGGAAAGTTCAAAACACGTTGACTAAGCTCTATTTGCTTTTTCTGTTGCACTGTTGGTACATCGCACTGTTTTCCGTTAAATATATTTTTTGTGCCTTCTTAAGTTTTTCCGCGCAGAAGCTATAAACCGATTTTGCCCGAATTATGTACAATTCGTTTCTACGAGTTTTTTTTTTTTTTTTTAGTTTTCCCGTTTTCAAAGTGGACGGTTTTTTTGCTTTTTTTTTTTTACAAAAATACATATAATTTTGTTATAGACACGCGTCTAAAAGATTTAATTTTTTTTTTTTTTTTTTTTTTTTTTTTTGTCAACAAGGACATTATCCAAAGAAATAGGAAGAAGGAAAAAATAAAGTTATATTCTTTTATACGTTTAAGGATAGAGAATAAAAATAATTGGACGGCAAGAATAACAGAAGTAGACGGAAATGAGAGAGAATATAAGAAGCACCCTTGTTGTCAACTGTTTATCGTATAGTACTAAGACGTGATAGCAGAAGTAGACCACGAGGACGTGCGAATCCTGGGGTTTAATGATCCATTAACCTCCACTTTTAGGCTTTTACTAGGTTGTTATCCGCAGCTAGAGATATTCATGTAGACACTAGAAATATCTATTACAATTTAATTCAACTTTAATTTAATTTACCTATATATCACACTGTTATGCACTTATATATGTATTGCAGCAGGAAATACCGCGCGGTTTGTTGTTTCACAATTTTAAATAATTATTTATTCACTCGATAATACTATATTTGTTTTTCTTTTTTCGTCGCATTCAAAGTTACAGTTATTATTTTTGTTTTTATGCAGATTGTACTTTTTTGTTTCTTTTTAATTTTATTTTTCACGTTTTATTACTAGCTAATGTAATTGCATTGAGGGCGACATGTTTTAAATAATAAGGCTCTAATACTAGTTCGAAACATGTCCGAATTATTATAAATGAAATAAAATACAGCGAATTTTAGAAGAGAGAAGCAGATGGAAGATTGCTCAAAAGCAAAGGTGTTCCACCTTTTTCAAATAAAACATGATATCGGGGTCACAATGAAAGTAATTAAAAGAGGGAGATGAAAAGGACAAAATTGAGTAGAAGCAGATAAAAACACCGAGAAAATGATGTAAGAAGGAGACTATGACTAAAGCGAAGGGAGAAAACCGTGTAGACCACAGAGAGCAAGAGCCGGTTGAATCGTAAAAGGAGTCAAAATATCGATCTGGATATCGAGTAAAGGAGGAAAGGATCGCATGAATGAAAATATGAGAAGTACTACATGATCGGGCAAAAGGGAGGAAGAAGGTTAGATGGGGTAGTAAGAGAACAGCGAGTAGAATAGCAATAGATTCTGCATGAAAAAAACGAGCAAAAGAGGTGAAGTTGAAAAAAAACAATTAAAACAATTCGAGGCAGGTCAAAAAAGGTAGAATCAACTCTAGTTGGCCTTTTGGAACCGTCAGTGTACATAGTGGTGTGTGTAAGAAAGAGGAAAGCCATTGACAAAAGTAGTAGAACGAAAAGAAAAAAAGGTGAGGTAAATGTTGCCAGTATGTGAACTGACAATGTAATACTTCATTTTTTTACTTAATTTTTATTTATTTATTTTCTTTTGGTTTGTCAAAAAACAATTTTGGTCTAAACGGCGATTTAGTTTGATCCGAGCTAACTTTAGAAACTTCACGCAAAAACTTTTTTCCGGTCACGCCGCGAAAGTTGACCATAACGTGTGCAGAAAATCAAAGACCCTGACGGGCGAGCATTTGAAACGATTTTCACACTAATAAGTGTGCGTTTAGACCGACTTCGGTCTAGGTCCAGAGTTCCGTACTTGATATAACGGATAAGTTATAGTTTCCATTGAAAGCGAACCGTAATAGCTCGGCCGCAGTGGAATAGAACGATTGTAGAGCACTGCTGATGATAGAATTTATACATTCAGAGGTTAACACAATCACTAAAAATCTCTAATTTTACATAAATCTGTATTAAATATCATAAATGTAAAAGTCATGACTGCAGCAAATAAGCATCAGTCATCATGTGATCTTCTCTTTCTATATAAAAACAAATTCAATATTTCATACAAGAAAGGATTAACTAGAATAATGTCCCGTGGTTTAAATATTATACCAGAATGGTAGGACTCCGATTTAAAATCCTATCCTAAATTTCTCATATTATACTATGCAAAGAGAGAGATCATTAATTATTCGTTGGTGCTCAACAGTGGTAACTTAATACAATGTAAATAATATTATATTTTTTAAACTTAATATTGTAAAAGTGTTTTTCGTTTTTAAGTAGTAAATTAAATTAAGAATTTAATTTATTCGCGTTATTTTTGGATTTAGTTGCTATTTTCACTTTTCATTTTATTCTATATGTTCTTTTATTTATTTACGTAGTTTATTATTTTTTTTTTTTTTTCATTCAATGTGAAATTCCGAGACGTTTTCATTATTTTGGAAATTTTTAAGGTTTATTTCAACATTTTTCGTGACTTTCAATAATTGCACAATCTCACGCACGATAATAATTTGGTTAAAACATTTCAATGTATTGTTTTTTCTGTTGTATATCTCTAAACGAATGATTTGATTTGTTTATTATTACTATTATTAAAGTTCTAACACAGAGCAAGCAATAGTATCAAATTTAAAAAAATATCATTCTAGGATCTAAACAATATACACCATGCGGTTTTCTATAACTCACTTTCATTACATATAAAAGAATTATTGAAAAATTATAAAACTCGCCTCAAATACCTAATTAATCATTTTATGAATGTATTTCGTATTGATTAGTATGCATGTTGAGTAATGTCTCATTCTAAGATGACAAGTTGGTCAAAGGTAGGGACTCTGTGAGAAGTGAGAGTTTTACCAATGACTGATAATAAATACTAAAACTTATTACATAGGGTCATAAAAATGTAGAACCAAGCAACAAACTGTTCTGTACTATACGCTTCAGGTGGATCTAGTATAAGTACTTGTGTAATGTCTATTTTACTTAGGATTTATAATTCTTATTATGGTTGATATAATCACCACCTATAATTCAATTTCTAGCATCCTTGTAGTTTATGTTATTATTATTTATAAAATATTAGTTAGTATAATTGCTATCAGGATTATCACACACATACACATATACACATTGCTGCTGAAATATAAGTGTGGAAGAAACTTGGACTTCTTACGATTATTCATGTATACGTGGGTACGTATATATGTGTGTATATATGTACATGTATGTGTGCATGTATATATAGGTATATGGGTATGGGTAGATGTGCATGTGTATACTTACAAGTGCGAGTTTGTCCGTGTGAATGTGTGCGTAAATTTTAGCTTACATACTTTAAAATAACGAAACTACACAAAAAAAAATCAAAAAACAATCATGTAAACAATGGCCACACAGATGTTTTCTTTACATAAATTCTTAATGTTGACCTTAGATGTGTAAATACACTGGTTTGGCTATTGTAAATTTAATATGTGTGACTAAATTAAATGTCGTAAACGAGCATTATTATTAGTTATATTTGTAATAAGTAATAATAATCCCCACTGCTCGCGCGAGTATGCGCATTTGTGGTGAAAATTCTTTGTTATGTTAAGAAAAATTTGTACAAATAAAACTGATTGATTGAACTGATTATTATTATTATTTTATTATTATTATTATTATTATTATTATTATTATTATTATTATTAAATACGTTAGTTTTATATCTGCGTAATATGATTAATTAAGATGAGCTATCAGGGATAGGGATATGAGCTTATTGTTAAATCTAAAATTAAGTGAACATTTCGTCAGTAATTCTTTATTTCAAAACTTAAAATCTCGATTTTAGCGCGGGCTAGGTCTATATTATCGTTGGTATAGAAATTAAATAAATAATAAACCAGTAATGCGCTCTCGTAAAATAATAGTTTATTAATCCGGCATGTTTCGAATCTAAAACTCTATAATCGCTACCATGATTATAGAATTTTAGCTTCGAAACATGCCGGTGATAAACTAATAAAATATTATTTTCGTCGTGTAAATCTGTTATTACTGGTTTATAATTAATTTTCAGCATTATTTCTAAATTTATATGTTGCACAAAATGAAATTAATTGCATTTCTTTACGTACTACTCATATATAAATTTAGTCCATATGCGCGTAAATATCTTACGCATCTTCGTTGCCCATAACGGACTCCAATTTCAATTCGAAAATTGGGCAGCTTTAATGTTTTATTTTTTGTAAATAAAATAAATTTGATTTGATCATTATTATTATTATTATTATTATTATTATTATTACTATTACTACTACTATTGCAGGATTACACGTAACATACGATATACGTAAGCCGCCGTGGCAAAGATTAATCTCGGCTAGAGCTCGATGCGACCGCTGCTCGGTACCTCAGTATTTTCCACTTCAAGATGAGAACGATTACGATGTCGTAATTTCGGAGTACCTATTTCAAGGAAAAGACGGCTTCGACATGATAAAGGAAGAAAAAAAGAATTACAGTTACATCGGTAAAGTAACTTTTTCGATCAACTATCTTTTTAAATAGTTTAGTTTAGACTTTGTTAACGACCTCATCATTAGATGTGAAATTTGATACGCCTATAGAATTATACATACGTACAGAGATATACACATATAATGGGCGGATGAATAAATTATGCTAGATTTGCTTCTGTCTCCTGTTTGCGAACTCTAGCTGCGCTGAAAGTTCAATTTAACACGCTAATGTATATTATAATCCGAAGCTTTGCGATATAGATCCCTATTATTAAAGCCGGAACATTTATATTTTATCGATTTTTGTCACAGGTATTAGCGACAAAGAGGCGGTTTACCATTACCTGAAACGAGAAACCTTCATTTACCCGGAGCTTGAAGAAAGGATAATGATTATGCCTGACGTTGTATCGAATGCGATTCGAAGTTTTTTCAGTTTATATTTGACACTGATCTGTAGCGTTGTCTTACCGATTTTCCTAAGAGTGTACGGCTAGCTGTAATGCTATTTTGCAGTTTGATCGATCCAGGACTGCGCATCGTTTTCCGCAACTGATGATTTAAATGATTAATTTCTTCTTTTTTTGATTTCCTCCAAGTGAATTTATAACGTTAGGTAGACATTCAAATAGTAGGCGGACTATGCATATGCGAACCGCTGAAATTGCTCCTGTCCGGGAAAAAATTGATATGCATTTCGGTGCATTTCAAATTACGCGTCTTTCTGCCAATTACAAAAAAACGAAACACAAACGAAACGGTTTCTGAACTAATAAAAATTACACGAGGAATTCTCCCTCTGGCAGCCGCGTCATAAATATGGCCCGAAACACATTCTGATAATTCGTCATTTTTCGCAACGGTACCGCGCTTTAAGTGCACACTGCTAGTAACGTTCAGCGAACTTTCAAAGGCCCCGATAGAGCAAACACAAACCGAATGAAAACCGTAGCGGGCTTTTTCTGTTTGATTTATTCTCTTACTTCGAAAATAACGTTTATATTTAACGCAGGCTGAAATGCGAAAAAAAAAACAACAAATCTATCGACTTGCTAAGAAAAGACACCGTCTATCAGATACGGTTACATCGTAAAAATATCCTTTATGCGCATCCGTAATTTAACCCTTATGCGCACACCCAGATTTACCTATGCTATTACACGCCCGGGGTACCTACCCACTTATGGATTTTATTGTTTTTTTAATTTTTAAACAACAATAAGAGGCTTTATTCTCACATTTGTATTTTATTTTAGATATTTATAAATGTAATTAGCATTCAGGTATAAAAATGAGTAGAGGTAAACCAATAACGCTTGCACGAGGACAAACTTATTCGATGTATATGGAACATTCTTAATAAAAATCTCTCGTCAATGTACAGACCCACCGAAAATCTGACAATCGACGAGCAGCTTTTTCCTTTTCACGGTAGGACCAAATTCACGCAGTACAGTCGGCGAAATATGGAAGAAAAATATGGTGGATATACGACGCGGAGAACGCCTACCCTTTACAAGGTATTTTGTACTCTGTGAAAGAGGGAATGTTCACGAAATAAATCAGGGTGAAAGAATCGTGAAGGATCTTGCGACAATGTACAAGGGCTCTGGGGGAAATATCTCAATAGATAACTTTTTTACTTCGCTGCCGCTTGCTAAACATCTAATTTCGTGGAATTTGACTATGATTGGCACGTTGAAAAAAAATAAAATAAATCGTACATTCCACAAGCATTCGCGCCTTCAAAATCAAGACAGGAATTTTCGTTGTTGTTTGGATTCCACGGAAAAGTAACTGTATGTTCTTACTTGTCAAAAAAAAAAAAGGTAAAGCTGTTATATTATTATTGTCTATGATGCACACAGGTAGGACAGTGGCCAGCGAGGCGAAAAAAAACCCGGGTATGATTTTATTTTACAACAGAGGTATGAGGCTGGGGTCGATACGATGGATCAGATGGCTGGTCGGTTCACGTGTCACCAGCGCATTAACCGCTGGCCATTGCCTTTTTTTTCTTCAATATCGTTGATATAGTTTGTCTAACTTTGTACGTAATTTATTACGAGAATAATAAAATGATACAAACAAAAAAAAAAAAAAAACCCTTAAACGGAGACTGCTTATAAGACAGCTAAGTGATGAGCTCGTTATGCCGTTAGTTTAGAGATAAATCTCAAAATAGACAAGTTATGCGGAATCATTTGTCGAAGTTGGGCATAGAGAGTATCTTAGACAGGCAACTTTTACCTTGACCGAGTTTCCCCGGTTGGGCCTCAACCTGCGCGGGACCCAACAGTCCGGATAAAAGTGACACTGGATCGTGTCTCATCTGTATTACAAACAAGCACTAAAAAAAAAAAAAAAAAAAAAAAACGCAGAAAAACTAGGAAAAATTGTGCTAATTATGAAAGAGTATCTAGAATAAGTAATGATTTATTTCTTTGAATATATACGTATAAATAAATAAATTTTACAGCGTAATAATTCATTATTATTTATATTTATTATTTGTCAATAATTTAATAGCATGATATCTATGTAACAACGATGAAATTCCACTAAAATCATGTGTTTTCATACGGAACTACCCCCGGGTGTGTGTTCAGTGTGTTGTTTTTTTTTCAAAATTAAAATTTTCATTGTTAAAAATTGAAACAAAATTTTCTTACATCACCATTCGGTAGGAAAAGGGTCAGATCACGAGGATCCGAGAGGATTTGGAAAAATATTAAGGGGGTCATAAAACATTTTCACAAAATGTCCGCTGTTGGACACCCGGGTGTGCACATAAGGGCTAATTAAACACGCGCTATTATTATTAACGAAGAAAATTAAACTATCGCTTTGTGCTTAAAAATCGGGGAAAAATTAATTAAACACAATCCCCCCCCCCCCACCATGATTATAATTTGCATATATATCGAACGTTAACTTATACCGCTCGAAGCGAAGAATGTAAAAACCAAAATATTCAAACTGACGGTTAACTAGAGATACGCGTGGAAAGCTGCACATTTTAGGTGAACAACTTTTTCTTGTTGGATGTTATATTTCATAAAGTTCCTACCAGAGGAGCGCAGTCTCACTCATAGAAATTACATTGTGAAGAACACAGACATGAAAAAAATCGAAAAATATTTTAACAAGTTTAAAAAACCGGGCATTTTAGTTTAACAGTGCCTTGGGACAGAGTAAAAAAACAATTTGACGTAAATCAGCAGTCGTCAGTCATACCTAAACTATTGTGAACCGGATTATTTGATACAGAATCATCTTTGAATTTACACCAAAAAACATCCCTAACAAACTATCGTCGTTTGATCCCCCTCTGATCCGACTGAGATCCAGCGCTTCTACAATTACGGCGTCTCTCAGAAATTACACTCTCTTTTCCCAATGTTGTAATAAATCGCGATACATAGAATTGCGAACACATGGAGGATTAAAAACTATCGAAATCCGCTTAGAAACATGCGAACATTTATTATAAGTGTTCGACTTCACCAGCATAACATGACTGTTTAAGACTCGCTCGAGCGTTTATTGTATGCTTCGATAATAAATATAGCAAGCGAACTTGCGGCGAAACAAAAACGTGCCTTTGTCGTCATCCCGGTCGAGATCTTTGAATGTTCGTGTAAATCAAATTACATACTAGCACGAATTTCTTCTTTCATTTGATTTTATTCGTGCAGCTTGGTTGTTTTAAAACGGCCGAGACACTCAAAATATCGCAATCGTGCGAACATTTTATGGAGACTGAAACGTGTTTTGGTCGATGTTTTAATAACACGCGCGCCTTGTATTCCGACCGTGTAAACCCATAGTTTAAGATAATAGTTTAGTTTTTTTTAATTGAATGTAATTTTTAAATATGAAGAAAAGGCGTAAACCGCGTCCTAACACAGTTGCTTTTATAAGTAATTGCGGAGAAGAAAAAAAAAAAAAGATTACTATCGAAACACGGGCGGATCCGGAAGGATATTTTGGGGAGGGAAATTATATAATTACGTAATATCTTATACGGTAGACAATAGATTTGAGAAATACGCCTCGTTTCATAAAGGAAATCAAATAACGCGCTCTTTAGACATTTAAAAATTTTTTAAAAAAACATAATTATTACGATTTTTAATTAAACTCTTGTCTTATATTTGGAGATGAAAAATAAAACGAATTATAAAATTGTAGCCAAAATGGTGGTTTAGAATTTGAATGGTAAATCACTAGAAAGATTAGAAAGATAGTATTTTTATTAGACTTTAATTCTTTTTTTAATTTTGTTCGTGAGCAAGTTTAGATATACATATATATATTTCTCATTGAACTATTTTTAATTAAAATTTCAAAATAAAAATTTATTAAACAAAAAGAGCAAACGATCGATGACAGTTGCGTTTAAAATGGAATGAAAACGTAACATTAATAGTTTCACTAAAAAACAGTATTAAATGTTAGTTATAAATCCATAGGTATAACATTTATAGAAATCTTTTATAGTATAAATTAAGTTTCTCTGTTGTAACAAATTTTTTCATTAAGGTTTTGCTTCTTCGTGATAGGGAGGTGTTCCCTATTTCCTCTCCCGTAGATCCGCCACTGATCGAAATTTTTTAATGAAAATAAGTTGTCGCGGTAGCCTAGAACAATCGAACTACCAAATCTCAGGATGCGCTTTTCGAAATCCAGCGACAACAAGTAAACAATTATGAAAAATGAAATAATCGCTTTAAAAGAATCACGGTAATAGTCCACCCGCAATGCACTTGTACAACAATTAAAAATCAGATAATTCCAAAATCAGTCACTAGGCTATACATTCACATCACGTACAGAATATTATCACGAATATTACAACTGTATATATTCATCGAGAATGCACGAAAATATTCAGTCACGCTCTCGAAATCAAGCAGTAAGACCGAGAATCGGGTTAAAAGAAATCGAAGATTTCCAATTATTAATTACCAGGCGGATTAAAAATACGTTAAACTGTCGAAATATCAAACACAATTTCTCGTTGTCAGTAATCTTTAACGTGTTTTTTTTTCTGTTATTTATTTTTTCGTTTTTTTTTTTTGTTTTTTTTTTCAATTAAAATAATTCGTAAGAGGGCCGAAATTTAAGGCTATTAACGCATATTATAAACCTGTAAAATATGTAAAATATTACGTCATAGTGTGCATTTGAGAATTCGTTTCATTAATATTTCAACTAAATCTTTAAGCTTGGTAAAGGGTGTATTTTTTTTAATTCGTTTAAGGAACTATTGACGGTTATTGGAAAATATACGAATAAGATGAATTTTGGAATTCCTCGTGTGAATGTCTATGGACAAGCAGCATTATATTTATATTTGAACTTTGATTGAAAAAATATATTTAACATGATTTTTACAATTCGATGGTCAATTTATTTCTAACGCGTTTATGTTTTAAGATTGATATAGACTTTTTAAGATAGCCGCAGTGTTTTATGGTCCTTTTTTTTCCCCTTTACATCGAAATAACGACATATGAAACAAATTATTAATTAAAAAGAACATCGATTAAGTGACAATTCATTTTTCAGTAATTTTGTAGTGCGTTGGGAAATGTTTTTCTTTTTTCATAACTGTAAGTTCAATTTTTCGACGTTACACCTGTTTCGGTCAATCCGCTTACTTAAATGTTACAAAAGAGCAATCAACTATACTGCTAAAATAAACGGTAATTTTTTATTCGGTTCAACACACGTAGCAGCAGAAAATATTAATCACCGAACTGGTTCCTATTATTCGGTATCGTTTCTTAAAGTAAGCCAAAAAAATATAACTTTCACTATAGAAATTGTGGGTCGAAAATATGAACTATAATTAAATATACACGGAGAAACGAATAACAAAAATGAACGACAAATATATTAGAAAGCTTATGTGTTAGTCGATACGAATATATTAACGAGAGCGGTGGGAAGAACTTTTAAAATAAACACATCGCATTAGAGAGCTGTGGATAAATCTTTTTTTTTTTTTTTCAAATCTCTCGGACTCGTCAACCAAGGAACTTCACCCGGAAACAAATAGAAAGGGAAGAAGTCGGTTATATTTTAATCCGATCAGAAATAAAAAAGGAACAAATAACAGGAATAACTAGCGGGAAAGGAAACGACCGATGATATAAGAAGCACAATAAAAGGAGTAGCAAGTCCAGGTGTCAATAAATAAAAGAATAAAAGCAGAAAGAGATGAACACCGGAAGAACACGTGATCGACATGGCAAATAACCGCATCATCAGGAATGAAGAGGACAGTGTGGGGAGGAAATCAGGGAAAAGCGAAATGTAAAGAAAGCAGCAGAGAATGGTCAAAACATATACGAACAACGGAAACAAAATCGGAACATCGAAGAGAGGGTTGCAAAATAAACCATGAATAAGGAGAAAGAGTGAGCTGAACAGACAGATGAAATGAATAATTATTAGAAAAGGAGAGAGCGTAAATATCCGATACTATGATCTGATATGGATGCTTTTACATATCGATAAGAGGTTAACGGATGGGATTTTTTTTAAAAAAAGACAAGAGGAAGCAGCAACCCGAGCCAAAGAATCAGCCACTTCATTACGAAATATGCCCGAGTGACTAGATGGATACAGCAAATCAATGTTAATCGAATGGAGAGAGGAACGATTATGAATGAATGAGCATATACGGAGGACAACAAAGTGTCATACGAATGATCAGGAAGGGGGAAAGATTGAAGGGCAATCAAAGAGTCAGAGATAATTAAAAAATTATTGGAGGAAAGGTGATTCGAGAAAATGAAAATGATAGAACGTAGGATAGTCAATAATTCGTTTATGAATATGTCCAAGAGAAATAAGGAAGACGAAAAGATTCTGATAAGTTAAAATCAGGAAGGATGAAGGAAGCTCGAACACCACCGGGCCCCCTCGAACCATCTGTGTAAATGGTAACATGAGAAGGAAATAGGGAATTGATAGCGCTGTAGACTACCTGGTTAATTACGACTTGTGGGGTAGTTTTTGATAAAATGGAAGAAGAATAACTCTACTTTAGGAGGATGGCAAAGATTATTTTAAAGGAAAAATAGTGTAAATTACGAAAGGAAATAGTGTATGGCCAAAATGAACTAAGACAATGTGAAATAAAAGCTAGGATAGGGGTTTTGCTAGGAGTAAAGTGTCAGTTATTATATTCGAGCGAAAAGGATTGTAGTGGAAGAAGGATAAAATTTAAAACGGGAATGGTTAAAACGTAGATGAATAATAACGGGACGGCCAAATGAAAAGAGACACACAAAAGGAATGGTCGCTAGAGGAATTTAACCAAAATCTGAAGTTGAATCTGTTGCATAAAGGCAGCAGATTGAAAGATGGAATTTTTTAAAGAAAACTAACGGAAGAAGCATCCAAACGCTTCATATTGTATAACCGAGACCGCGTCCTAAATCAACACGGGCCGAATGGTTGATAGAAAAAGTATGACTAAGAGAACGCACACGAAGAATGAGAAATGAGCGGGAAAGAAAAGAACAAAAGAGAAGATAGGATTAACAACAACGACAAGGCGGTAAAGATGGGGAAAATGGTAAGATGAAAAATTGAAGATAGTTGCATAAGAGGGAAATAAAGAATTTATGATGCTTATGGAACTTCTTTTACAACTTTCAAAAGAATTTTAGGACGAGTTTATGGTTCTGAATAAAAATCGTCATTACGACATGTCTCTGTCACAATTTTTTATTCCTTAAATAGTTTTTCTAGTAATTACAAGTTTCACTTTGTCAGTTTGAAGAAACGAGGAATCATTTTAATCTAGCAATAAATCAGTTCTAGTAAGTACTAAAAACTAAACTCGATGATATAAAAATTGTACGCGTTGGCTGGCTTAAAAACGCTTTATATTTTTCTTCTTACTGAAAATCATGGACAACTTGCAGGTGATATAATTTTTTTAAAAGTGAACGGATATAAGAATGGCAAATTTTTCATCGGAACTCCTTAATCTAAAGAAATTTGAAAAATTTTAAACGAACTCGATATAAATTATCTCTTAATTTGCGTCCGAGCGAAGTAAATGTAAGAATGAATAAACACATATTCAACAGGAAAAAGTGATGCTAGAACAAAAAGATCAAGAGTAATAACGTCGAGGAGGCAGGTGATAAATGAGCTAGATTAAATTGTTGGGGTGGTAATTCAGAAGGGCAAACTAAATTTTTATTAGGTATACTCTAAAGTTGACAACCAGGTATACCGTGTGAATATAGTTTTTAATATTCTGCAATAGGAATTCACAGCTGTACGAGTCGAACGAAATTACAATCATTCGTTTTCGTGTTAATAACATTTCATTATTTGTTTCACGATTGACGTCGCAATTAAGTCGTCAGATATACGAACTTTCTTCGGAATACAAATAATTCTTATAGTGTCTTCGTATTTTGCAGAATTTTCCAGAATAACATAAAACGATTGTATAGATGAGAATGACAGAACGGACACTTGAGCAAAACTTTATACATTATTATAATTTAAGTTTGGTTGAGGGGAATGTATACATTTACCATTAAAACTATTATTATTATTATTATTGTTAATTATTATTATTCGTTATTATTATCGCTGCGTAGATAAATTATTTCAATGGGGAATTTAAGGTTGCGCTTAATCCTATTTAACAAATTCACGTTTACAGATTTTCCGCACATTCTCTGTAATTCTTCCGAGTATCTGCATGTGGCACATGGTGCACGTATTAACAGTTATCCACTGCTCGGATATTAAATACATTTGTTTGTCTGTAGTACGTTCAAATGTAAAAGCCGGCAGCCTGAAACGCGCCCTTCATATTCATCTGGGTACAATAAGTTAACCGAAGCAGATTTTACCAATGTTCGTGAACTGGAAATAACAACACCCTTCTTCGCCTTTTAGTCCAGGACATTAGCGTTATCCTATCTCTCTTAATCGAACTTTACTAAACTGTTTTCGTCCTTACCATCACATTTACTTCGCAGTATTGTAATATTTATAATCTAGCGTCGTAATCTCCAGTCAGCGGTTATGTCGCTATTCTTTATTTTAGAATTTAATTTCTAAAAGGTCTATTTAATAAAATTATTTAACTTTTTCTTCTTAACTCGATTAAATCAGGTTTTTTTTTTATTTTCCCAAACCGGAAAACCCCTGATAAAGGAATCAATTTTAGATTTCTTGCCAAAAAATTTTCAAAACAAGTCGCATCGTGCACAGAGTGGCAGACGATTAACGAATCTTTTCAATTTTTTGTTAAAATCGATTAAAACTGATATCAGAATGTCTTCTTTTCTCTCTTTTTTTTACCGGCGCATCAATTGTAGTCATTAATCCAGCTAAAGTGATGGTCGGCAACTGTTATGTCAGAACGAAACACTGCTGCCTAACCAATTTCGCCACGGCAGATTTTTGTGTCTTTTTTCACCTGGCCATTTTACCAGAATGGTTATAGCGCTTTTTACTTATTTTTTTTTCGTAATCGTTCTAATTAATGATGAATGCAAACACATTTAAGGCGCAGTAGAATTAAGTTTAAACTTACTAGAGTGGCAAGGTTACATATTTTATGCAAATAATGTGCTACGCTCGGATATCGTATTTTTTTATTCGGTTGAGTATGTACGATTTTTTTTTTTACACATTATCGGTTTTTTTCTCGAAGATAATCGACAAATTTACGACAAAAGTGATTTTTTTGAAGTAATTTTATTGCTATAATAGTGCGGTAGCTTAGTACATGTCGTTAAGGTACTCGGCTGTATAACATCGTTGTCTGGAGTTTTCCCGTTATCGCTCTCAGGGACCCATTCTGAAATTGAATATTGGTTATAATACCAGAGAAATCTGGATAGAGGCGCATCCCATGGGGAAGGGACTGGAATCGATTCTCCTCAGAACCATTAGACCCTTAAATACATTACGAGAAGCTTCACAATCCGTAACAGTTCATCAAGAGTCCATGGGACTTACTTTTATTTTTATTTATATTCATACGCGTTCACCCGCAACAGCGCAAATGCTATTACGCCTGCTCGACGTTAAAATGATTCCTTGTAATAGTTATGCTAGATTCACGGGATTTTAATTGATCTTTTATATCTTTTTTTTTTTTTTTTATTTAACTCGCTTTGTCATTCTGTCTGTCTCTCTGCGGGCAGTCTTGGGAACGATTTTTCACCTACTTCCCGATGAATTAAAAACGTATCCTTTTGCAGAAATGCTTGTTATAGATGACACATGCAAAATCTGGGCTTCCAACTTTAAAATTAGACCCTCGGGGCGCCAAAAGCTTAAAATTTTGGATAATTTTTTTTTTTTTACGGGCATGTGATATATCGTTGGAGAAAGATCGCTATTTGTCGAGAACAAAACCACATTTTATTTCTTTAATGAAACTTTCGAAGTTTACGAAAAGTTCAAAAAAGCACAAAATCTAATATGTAACTCCCTCTCTGCGGCGCGAGTCTTATAGCTAAAAATTTTAAACAAGGATGAAAATATGTACATGCACGTACATTTTTTTGGTTTGGAACATCTAGGTTTCCAACTTTAAAATTAGCCCCTCGGGGCTTCGAAAGCAGGAACTTTTGAGAAAAATATGTTTTTTTTTTTTTTTTCCGGGTATATGATATACTGTTGGAAAGAGCACTATTTGTCGGAAGCAAACTCGTATTTCATTTTCTTAACGAAACATTGGAAGTTTAATAAAAGTTTAAAAAAGCACAAAAATGACGTGTAGCCACAGTTAAAAAAATTAGCATCCTTGTGTGTTTCTTTACTTTGGAACATTTGGGTTTCCAACTTTAAAACCGGACCCTTGGGACGTCGAAAGCTCGGAAGTTTCAAACAATTTTTTTTTTTTTCGATCATGTGATATATCAATTGAAAGATCGCTATTGGTCAAACAGTGTGTTTCATGTGCTGAAACTTCCGTATGTATTGTATGAAAAACAAAAGACAATATAATTGAAAGATTACGATCCATTATTTAATAAAAATTTCTGTAAATGTCCTATAATCGAGATATTGAATAAAATAAAGCAAAATAAAATACAATTCTAAATTTATTGTTTTTAATTGAAATACATAGTAAAAAGTCCAAACTAAAAAATAAAAAAAATAAAAAAAAATGTTTAAAAATAGCCTTTTATTTGTATGCATTAAAAAGTATAAAATAACTTTATTCGAGTGCGATTACCAGGTACGCATCTTAACATTAAAATCTGAAACTACAAAATATTCTGAAAAATAAAAGAGGTGGCCGCAGATTAATAATTAGACTTACCACATTCAGATTGAGTTCCTTTGCGTTCCAGTCCATGTTGGTATAGAAGGAAATGAAAGAGTTGATCAGTTGTCTCGTGGTGCAGCTGTTTATGGACTCCCCATTAATAAATTCACCGCTAATAATTTACTTGCATTATCTAAAAAATTCCATTATAGGTTTTGGTCAGACTCATACCCTTCCTCCTTTTCTAACCAATTTTCCTCTTAAATTTTTCTATTCACCCGTATCATCCAGTTAATCCTTGGTTTCATGAATTTCCGTCTTTGCAACGCTATTTTATTTCCTCTTTATGCCGGTTGCGTTTCGATCATAGTTTTCTTCTTTCTTCAGACTCTCCTTACTGTCCGCTACATCCTCCAAATGATATCTACGAATGTAATTCTAACCACATCCTATTCGAATGTTCTGTCATCTGAACGTTTCCTTCTCTACTCTCAACTTCTGACACTTAATATTCCTGCTCCCTATAGTGCTGCATTTGTTCTCTCCTTTCTTTCGTTAACTGTTGTCTTTAAAATTGTTCTGTCATTTAACCGAAAATTGAAACTCACCGTCACAAATAAATTAATCATCCCGAAAATGCTCCGTCAATAAACTGCACAGTTAATTCAAAACGGAGATGCCTCGGCATACTGGAGATGCTCCCAGAAATACTGGACTGTGAAATTTAATGCATATAACCGTACTTTATAGTGTTGCTGGTAAACTGTTTAACAGATAAGCAGTTGGTAAAAATACATCAACTTCGAGCTATAAAAAACTAAACGTTTCCTATCGAATTTTACCTCTTCCACCGAGGAGCGGATACACTAAATGAAATCATTGCAGTATGTATATATCTCATAATATGAGCAAAAACTAGATTCCTGAAATCGGTTCTGACGAATTAGGAGTTTTGGGGGGTTCGGTTAAATCGGTTGATCGAGGTCTTATCATCGAGGAAATTCTGCGAAACGAGCAATTTTAAAAGATATTAAAAAAAATAAAAACAATGTTAATTATTATATATCTGTATAACAACGACTGCTCCGTATATACATATCTGGGAACCGACATAATATCTAAATCCGTTATGTAAAACGTAAATAAAGTCCGTCTGTAGCAGGGGATAGCAGGACAAAATATACCGATTACGTATTCTCATTAAAACAAAGCAGATCGATGATGATCCCACACCGGAACACCGGACATTGACTTTTCAAGTGCGCTGACTTTCTCAGACGGTTTGTATTCGTTTCTGATAACGAAAGCTCCGATTATTACTTTTAAAGGTGCATTCGTCCGAAGACAGAACCTCTCGATGGAAGTAAGAGGAGAGGCCGCTCGCGCCCGATTGTAAAATATCAATAATGTTAATCGTTGTTTATGATCGTATTCTTAAAAATTGTCGAAACTGTTATCCGGAACGGATGAAACTTGTAATTGAACTCCTCGATACAACGGAGTTGGTATCTGGTTTTTTTTTTTTTTTTTTTTTTTTTGGGAGGGGAGATATAAGATAATAATATCGATGGACCTCATGGACTCGCTTGCCAATTTTTCTGCCTTCGTTTGTGACTGCACGATACCCGTAACACGTGCTAGTAACCTTGGGACAACTTTTCACGAATGAGGAAATTTCTGCGAGATCTCCCCATAATCGTTTGGTAGCGGGAAGAACATTTCCTTATGTACTTCACTTTAATAAAACGTGACTGTGCGAGCTGTTGAAATGTGAAATATGAAGTTTTATCAGTAACGTTAAGACAGTGTGATAGTATTAGTGTGCCATTAAAGCGTTGTAATTCTTTTTGTAGTGACTGTTGCAACAATAACGAAAAAAAAAAAAAAAAAAAAAATCAACTACGATACACGAAAAACAGGACGGCTACGAATCGACGAAAAGAAATAGGAACTTTTGCCAGCAACATTATATGAAGACAAGCAGACTGTAAGAATATTATCGATGCATTAAGAATGTACTGAGATAATTAGTACGGAACATTTCTTTTCATTGATAAAGCATCTGCCTAAACCGTTCATTATATTAGGAGATATGAACGCTCATAGCCCTATGTGGTCAAGAAAAAAGCCAAATTCAAGAGGCAAGATCATAGAAAATGCAATTAACGCGTTTAATCTCGCACTGCTTAATTTACCGGAGCCAACTCATTATAACTTTTCTTATCGAACATGGTCTAATATTGACTTAGCCCAGCTTGGTGGAAGTGATCATTTTCCGATTATTATAAAAAACCAATTACAACCAGAAACTACTACTTATGCCGGAAACAATGTAAATCCGTTTCCGAAGTATAAAAGAACTAACTGGTTAAATTACAAAGCTCGATGTTCGTTACAATGTTATACCATTACATTGGGCAATATTGACACCAGCGTGCAGACGTTTACAAACGCACTCATCGAGCAGGCAAAAAGATGCTCACCACCTAATAAAACTATTATACAAACTGGCAGCGTAAAAGACCGTTGGTGGTCTAAGGATTGTGCAACTGCAATTAGAAACAGACGGAACGCTTTAAAAAAGTTAAAGTCGAACCCGAATATGGAAAACAATCTGAATTTTAGAAGACTACTAGCAAAAGCCAGGTATATTTTCAAACAAGCAAAATTAAACTGCTGGAAGAACTATGTAGCAACCTTGAATCCTGGTACACCGACCAAAGTTGTGTGGAAAAAAATTAAATCCATCGAAAAGTCAACGCCATACTTTACACCGACATGTATAAAAATCGGTAGTAACATATGCACTAATATTGACAAAATAAACGCCGCGTTTGCAGAGTTTTTCTCGAATGTCAACTAAAGATGAAAATCAATTTATAAACAACACAGAATTATCCAATACTGGTAAAAATGCTACTTTTGGTCTTCATTTTACCAGCAACAACCGAGAACCATATAACCAACCTATCACAATGGAAGAACTGTGTACTGCCATTAAACGTACTAAACCGAAAGCAGTTGGTTCGGATAATTTTCACATTTATCTTTTAAAATACGCACCTCTGAGTTTATACTAGAAACTCTGCTCGTAATTTACAATAAAATATGGTTCTCAGGTAATCTCCCATTCCAATGGAAAAGTGCCATTATAATCCCACTACTTAAGACAAATAAGAATCCAACACTCCTCGATAGTTACCGACCAATATCTCTTACATCAGTTCTATGTAAAGTGTTAGCAAAAATTATCAATGGCAGACTACTATGGGAAATCGAAACACGTAATTTATTTACAAATATTCAATATGGATTTCGGTCAGGACGATCTACCATTGATCCGATCCTTGCGTTACAGCGCTCCATAAGTAAAGCTCTCTCAAACAAGCACCGCTTATTAGCCGTCTTTTTCGATTTCAAGAAAGCATTTGACAACATATGGAGATACAAAATTCTTTTAACCTTATACTCCTGGAACTTCAAAGGTCGCCTTTGTATGTTTATTGCAAACTTCCTCTCTGATCGCCGCTTTCAAGTAAGATTGGGATCCGTTCTGTCTGATCCGCATGCGGTACCGAGAAGGAGTTCCCCCGGGATCCGTCCTCAGCCCAACACTGTTTAATATTGCGATAAATGATATTGTAAATCAAGTGCAAAAACCTGTAAAATCACTCCTTTTTGCAGACGATTTATGCATATGTTTTCCATGCACTAATATCAACTTAGAAGAAAGCGTTCTGCAGAGCACAATTGATAGACTGCAACAATGGTCATAACGGCCTTTGTTTTTTAACAACAAAAACCGTAGCAACCCATTTCTGTAGACGGAAAAAGTGCGATCGCATAGTAAGCCTAACTGTTAATAACAACCGTATAGTATCCATAAATAAAGTTATAATATTTAGGAATGACATTCGACAGCACACTTGGAAAGCACACATTAACGCATTGAAAACTAGCTGCGGTAAAAAACTAAACCTACTGCGGAAGCTATCGCATACAACCTACGGCGCAAGCAGACATAATCTATTAATGCTGTATCGTACCCTTGTAAGGTCCAAAATGGATTATGGTGCACCAGCCTATGCTTCCGCTAACATATCAACCTTAACATGTTTGGATACTATCCATCATACCGCTTTGAAGTTGACAACTGGAGCTTTCTGAACCTCCCCGATATCGAGTCTACTATGTGATTCAGCGGAGTGGCCATTAGATTTGCGACGAACTTATCTAACCGTGCTGGCTTTCAGCATCATAAGGAGCACAGAGCCAAACTCTCCAGATGATACCACTGAGAACCAGAACGGAACAACAATTGATCACGTTATGTCCATTCTACATCAGCTAAACATCGAAATTCCAGTACTGGTCCGGGACCCGATGTCTCCTATACCATCATGATGCAACCGAGCCCAGCGCGGCATACAGAGCTTTGAAAATGCAGAAAGCTCCGTTAAAACGATTAACAAACGTGCGTCAACTTCAAACGTAACGGTACCGTTTACCGACTTTAAACATCAGCTTAAATGCCATTTTAACAACAACTGGAACAGCGATTGGCAAAATTTACCTACAGAAAATAAATCATAAAATCGTCCACGAAACCATGGGGCCTTCCTCAAGCCGAGAAAGCAGAAAACAGGAGGTTACGTTATGCAGACTCGGCTTACACACACATACCTGTTAAATAAAGAATCTACGCCCCAGTGCCAGACATGTGATTGCTAATTAATTATCGAACACCTACTGATTAAATGCCTAATTGATAATCAGTGTCGGAAACAACATGGGGAATACCATCGAATTTAAAGGATTTGCTGTGCGACGAAGATTAAGTTTCTAAATTCTTCTAATTTATTAAAGTTGTTATAATTTTGCTAATCCTTGTTAATTTCTCTTTATTCTCCTTCCTTTCAACTTTCATAATTTTGTAATTTCTTGCCGTGTCTCTAGCCTAAGTTGCTGTATACGACACGTAAAATAAATAAATAAATAAATAAGAATTATCGACGTCGCTTGTAGCAGAGGAACTCGAAAATATTGGGAAACGTAAAGTCGCACCATCAATAAAATACAGCACTATATTCAGAAAGATTTAGACCATGAAAATTTAAAAACTGTAGAACCGATAATTAATTTCGAATATACTTCAGCATGATTCCGAGGTTTTTGAATATACATAGACTTTCGGCTAAAAAAAATGTTTTAAACAAAAATTTTCTATTTTTCACGGCGAAATTGGAATCCGTAAAAGAGATTATAATAATAGCACACTGTAGATAACTATTATTTAACATTATTTCGTTATTTATTTTTTGTATTTTTTTTGTTTTTTTGCTCCACAAATTGTTTATCATTACTAATGCAATGTAGATTCGCTATCTTTTCGAGTCGCCAGTCGTTAAAAGCATTCTTGGCGCACATGGTTTTCTATCGTTTCAAGTACAGAGTCGCACTCTATTTACCGTGTGAGTTGTTTGACGATAATTTATAAATACACTAAACTAGTTCGCGTGATAAAACCGTTTACCGTTTCTTCACGCGTGTACAAAAACATATTTTCGAATATGGGGACACTCAGTCAGTCTCGAAAGTTGAAAGACTAAAAAAATGTCGAAAAAGTCGCGAAGAAAGATTTTTATCGGACATATCTGTAAAATAACGCGAGAAAAATAGAAGGAAACAAAATAGCGATTGTTAGCCCATATATACATTTCTATCGATAGAGACGAAAAGTCGCGCTATAACGAACACTTTTTTTTCTTTCGATATTCGTGCATGTTCAAATGTATACACATGTCGCAGTCTCTCGGTAATGCGTATTCGTCGAACTAACGTTTTGTCATTGCTGAAATTATTCGCTCGGCAGTAATAATTGCGTAGCTGATTTAGTGTAGAAAAAAAAGGAAAAAAATGAATGTGCCTCGGATTCACGAAGTGAAACTTGAATTCCCCAACTTCGATTTTTACAGTATTAATATCAAATTTAGCAAGAGTAAGAACGGAATAGGGAGAACTGTGGTTCTCATAAACACATATCTATAAAAATGAATGCATTTGTTTTATTCATTTCGTTGATTTTTGGTTCCTATAAGAAAACAACAAGCTTATATGGTAACTAAATTATGATAAATTTTTGATGTAATTCTATCGATATAGATCTAGAAAATACTACAACAGTGGTAGTTCCCCGTACTTTATCGTTGATTCTCATTTGGATTATTATTAATAATTGAAGTTCGTTTTGAAGAAAATCCAATAAAATGCAAAGAATCGTCTGATGCAAAATTAACACATTGAAGTTCCCAGTTGATACCCCGTTGGAAGTGTATGTAAATTTTCTTGAAATAATCTTGAACCATCGCGAAGTAATTTTCTATGTATAAATTCTAATTATATTACGGACTCCCTTCTGATTTGGAGAAATATATAATTATTTCTTTTCTTTACATTGAATAGTCGCCTGCTCGCTCGAACGTTCTGGCGTTTAAATTTTACGATGCAATCGAAATTTGATATGTGTCGATATTATCGTCATTATTCATACACGTTTCCGATTAAAATACGGTTCTTTTAAGATCATTGACGTTCTCTCTCTCTCTCTATATATATATATATGCTCGATGCCTTTCTTTTTCCGATTCTTTATATCCACTTTTTTATGTTTGATTAATTTTTGATACTTTATAAGTTCTAATAAATTTATTTTCTTTTTTTTTTTATATAATCTCTTTTATACTTTGTATAAAATGATCAAAATTTATAACGTAATTCTAAATCGGTCCATATGAATATAATAACATAATCACAGAAATCCTATAAAATATAACAAACGTTATATAAAATTGCGTTACATAAAATTGGGACATTTTTTCTAATGCGGGGTAGCCTAAGAATTACGTTGTAATTAATATAAATATCAAAGTGGTATAAAATGCAATAACGTGCAACATAACCGAATCATTATATCCGCTTTGAGAATCTTCATTTTCGTTTTTATTTGTGTTTCCTTTCTATATGTATGCTCGATGCTTTTCTTTTTCCGATTCTATTTTAAGTTCTCTAATAAATTTATTTTCATTTTTTTTTTTTTTTTTTTTTTTTAATTATATATATATCTCTCAAAGTGAGGTACAAAATGCAATAACATGCAACATAAATTTTAATTCAATATATTACTGGCTACGTGTCCATTACGAATTTTTAGATGTATTAAGAACTGTTAGTTATTCATAATGTACGCTCGCTCGCTCGTTTTTCTCGTCAACTCCCCATATATTTTTATTTATATATATAAGGCATACTTAACTTAAACAAGTTTCACTTGCAAAGGTTAAAAAACTGACGGGTGTATCTGCAATCTAAACAGTCAGGTTCAGCGTTCGATGGATAACTTAGAAAACAGGCTATCGCGAACTTTTTAACTAATTTTATACCCTGCGCACCGGTTGGAGAAGACTGCTATGCAGTTTTGAACGATCTCGAAAATGATTAGTCGATCGAATGAGGCTAGAAAAAACAAATTTGAAATTAAACCGGCCGAATTTAATACGAAAAACTTTAGACTACAGAAAATCGCAGTGACCATTGTAGCGCGGTGAAAAATATTTTTCGCGCGTAATGTTCAGTTAGCCGGATTTAATCGTAAACCGGAATAATCGCTCGTCTAAACGAAGTATGGCGCGTGAGCAGAACTAGATAAAAACCGAGCCGCATTAATACTATGTGTCGTCTGGCGAGCGGTTAACACTGGGCGGCACTGCATCCGGTTCGAATGTGTAGCGTCGATCGATGCGTGCAATCATGTACGAAACTTGTATATTAGATAAGGCGAACTGATTAGTTACTTTTTGCATAAAACAACTGACTACAGGTGTCTAGGTTAATTTATTCGATTCGTTCCGGGAACAGCCGCTCTCTTAGGGAATATTACACAGTTGCAGTATTGGCCCGAGCGCCGACTACTCAGTGTGGACATAGCGTGCGTGCTCGTGTAGTCGTTATTTCAATCTTCGGACCATGTCGTCGATCGTATCATTTCGTTGAATTTGAACGGATTTTTCGCCGTTTTCCGTTTTCAATCGTGCAATGCGACGAATATCGGCCGAAAATCAGTAGATTGTGAAAATGCGCTCCGAAATAGCAATCCTCTTTCTGCGGATAGCGGCGTCGCTGACGTACCCGTCCGAAGCGGCACCGTCGACCGGAACCGGCGAATTCCGTCTACTGCTACTGCACACGAACGATATGCACTCGCGATTTGTGCAGACTAATAAATACAGTTCGACGTGCTCCGACGAATTGGCCGCGCAGAATAAATGTTACGGAGGATTCGCCAGATTGAAAGAAGCGATCAACGAAGCTCGAGCGGAAGCCGTGAAGTCTGGAATAGCTTCGATTTTTTTGAATGCCGGTGATACTTTCCAAGGGACGCATTTCTACTCGCTGAAGAAATGGCATATAGTGGCTGATTTAATCGGTACCCTAGGCATCGATGTCATGGTAAGTTTTCTACGAACTAATTTTACCTCGCTAAAAGCTGCTGTTCCGTCGTAACCCCCTGAGTTAGCCACCTGGACTTACCAGCATGTACATATATACCTTGTTTGAACATTAAATAGTGCGGAAAGTGATCGCAGCTAATTTACTTTAATCCCGCGGTATCTTCCCAGCTAAGCGCACATGTGAAATGCGTCAACGACCAATTTTTACTTATTTATATTAGGCAATACCTAACGAGATGGCTGTTTTGATGTATATATATATATATATACATATATATATATATATACATATATATATATATATATATATATATATAAACATATATCTACATAAAAAATAAAAATTAGTATCTTTATAAATATATATATATATGTAATATAATAATTAAAAATATATTAAATTGTAACAAATACAAGCATAACAAACAAAATTTAAATGTATAAACCTTCTACTTGCGATTTATTGGTAACATTTATTAGACAGCCTCACCATTTGGCTAGTTATAAATTAGCAGTTAAAAGAAAAGAAAGAAAAAAAAAAACGATTATACCATATAGAACGTTTTCGGACATAGCCCATCACCGGCCAAAATTCAAAACAATATAAAGTTTGTGATCAGAATAAATTTTAAACTGATCACATACTTTGTGCTGTTTTATAAATTTCAGCTAATGTTGGACTATGCCCGAAAACGCTTCTAAGTATACAATCGTTTATATCCTTAAAAATTGTTTGTTATGTACTCGGGGATTTGTTACAATTTAATATATTATATATATATATATATATGTTTATATTTTAACAAACAGCATGTTAAAGGATTCTTTATTATATATAATAATTGTTTCGTAAAACGCGTGTGTGCCGGTTGAATACTGTGTTATATTTGAAAAATAAAATCGCACGATTGCTAAATCAAGTGCCATTAGATTCGCTGACGGGTTCATTAAAGTGAGTTCGTCACTGAGAGTACATCGTTTCGGGAAATTGATTGAGACCAAAGTGACATCAACAGTTGGTCGGGCAAACAATTTTTTTTTTATTTTTTAAATTTTATTTCTTTGCCCAAAAAAATGTATATTTTTTTCTATATTAAAGGGCAAATTTAACCGTTCATTTGTAATTTGTTGCTTCTTAAAACTTTCCAACTAATGTCTCTCCTAGGAACAGTAGTATTTTTTATTGGTAGGAGCGTGCAAAAATTACACGCTGTAAAACGGTAAATATTGTAATTATTTATTTATTTATTTTTATTTTTATTTTTTATTTATTTTTTTTTGGCCTGGCAATAAGCCATTTAGCCGCTACCGAGTAATATCGTAATTACCGTCTGTTAAATAAAAATCTGGGCAGCTTTGGCCGAATTAACATTTACCTAGGCGTGAATACCGTGCTGTAAAGTCGGGCCAGACGCTGAGAACTGTGATCTCCTAAATGAATAATCGTAATTATAATAATTACGTCGTATGCGAGAAATAAAATAATACCAAAAATAAATACTACCGTCTGAATTATTTTTTCCTTACTGAATGCCGTAAATTTTTTTATGTTTCGCACTATATCAATGAATATCTGTATACACATACATATATACAGGGCTGTATCGGAAGGGGGTTTTCACCCCCCCCCCCCCCGAAACGTCTGCAAAATAATAACTGTTTGAGTTAAATGGACCGAATTCCAAAAGAAAAGAAAATTAAAATTTTTATGAGTTCTATGGAAACTATTTTTTTTATTTGTTTTTATTGTAGTGTTCAAATATTGAATACACAATAATTGACCACAAGGCTTAGTGTATCATTTATAAATAAATATATTTCATGATAACAGAAGCACAAACACACACACGCACATATATATATATATATACATATATATATATATATATATATATATATATATATATGTGTAACCCCTCCCAAAATTTTGGTCTAGATACGGCCCTGTATATATATATATATATATATTAATTACAACGTAATTCTTAGGCTACCCTTCATTCGAAAAAATGTCCCAGAAAAATATCCCAATCTTATGTAACGCAAAATGTCTCAATTTTATGGAACGCAAAATGTCCAAATTTTATGTAGCGTTTGTTATATTTTATAGCATTTTTGTCATTGTTATTTAAAAAATGTCACAATTTTATGTAATGAAATATGTAACGAAAAATGTAACAAAAAAATGTCTTAATTTTGTATAATGAAAGTTAAATGTTAGAATAGGATTTTTGTGGTTATGTTATTTTTCTTTTTGTGTTGATGCCAGTAAGAATTATGTTGTAAATTTTGATCATTTTATACAAAGTGTAGAAGAAAAAAAGACAGAAATAAAAGCAAGAGGGGTCAAGGAGCACAAATGGCCGAGTTTATATAGATATATATATATATATATATATGTATGTGCATATATGTATATATATATATATATATATATATATGTATGTATGTGCATATATGTATATATATATATATATATTATATTCGTAGCGTAAACAACGGGTAGATTTATTAGTTGTTTAATAGTTCGGTAGGACTGTACAGTTTGCTTTTCGTTTGTGTTGTAACATAGAGGCAGGTTTTTCGGTTTGCGAGTCATCTCAAATTTCGCATGATGCGACGTGAATGATCTGTGACACTCGATGTTACGTAGTACTTGTTGCTCATCATAGGTCATAAACGTATCCGTGACATTCAAAGATTTTTCGTGTACGGGCAGAGAATGCTTTATCTGCCGTTTTTGCTTCTCGAATGAGTCCGGCAAATTAAAATGCTATAAAAATAGTAATCCGCTAGACATTGTAACTATTGAGGAGAGACAATTAATAGAAATAAAAAATTAAGTATTGCGCTATCAAATTAGAAGGAAAAAAAGATGTATCGATTGTTTTTTTGTTTTTTTTTTCGGGAAGGGGGCGCGCCAGCGACTTCGACCCAACAGCAAGAACAACTGCGCCTAATAGGTTAAATCGTTTAGAAATAGAAGACATATAAAAAGGAAAGTAACAAGCGAATAAAACATCTATGGAAGGGAAGGAACGAACAAAGTGGAAGTATTGAAAGGAGCAGGAAGGTCCAGCGCCAAGAGTTGAGAATATAGAACATTCGGTACAAGGAGCGTGGTTCTCAAAGAGGACGTGAATGGAGATTAAAAACAATTGGAAAAATCGTACGTATTATTTTATTTCCTAAAATGAACCTACAGAATGATTTTTTTTTTTTTTTTTTTTTTGTACGTACAAATTTTTCTACCTGTAGAAAATCGTTTAGACTCCGCCATTTGGCTGCATACAGTCTCAATAATTAAGGGACAAAATGTTTATACAAAACTGTACTAATTGCATTATAAGTCAGCCTAAAAACATTGTTAATCTCGAGCACATTGTTAGCTTTATGCAGAGCCTAAACGGGTTTTATAAAGGATACACGTTAAATTAAGACCGAAAAGAATCACCTATTTATATCGTGTGTATTGATAAATTCTCCGCGTAGCGTATAGGTAAATAACTGTTTAAAAATATATAATCACAAATAATGAACATGTCGTCAAAAATTTACAGAAATTGGAATGGCTAAAGTTAAAATGTTTACGGTTGTAGTTCCATCGAACGTTTTAATGCTTTAAGTTCCGTTAATTCCGTTACGTTCCACTTTTGTTTAGACGTTTACAATCAGCAAATTACACAGGTGACGGAAATATAGTATCATTGGCCTCTTCTTCCCTATTCGTTCCGTGACGTAATGTTAATAGTACAAGCAACGAAAGCTACTTATAACAGCAGCGACACTATTATTTCGTTTAATATTATCTCGCATGCCGGTATTTATCGGGGTTGAATAATAATCGTTTTGAAATGAGTCTCCCACCCGCCCTAAAATTTTAATCGAAGAATAAAAGAACGAATTTTATCATTTATATGCGTCGGATCGGAACTGAATTTTCAGCCAAAACCGAGAAACGTTTTTGTTTAATTAATTATATAATTCGGAAACCGAAAAAGAAAAAAAAATCACCGAGAAAATCGGGTATTTACGTAAATTTAACAAGCTGCTCAGTAATTACCCTGATAAGTCGAGCAGACAGATAATGTTGCTTTTCCGAGCTCTACCGAAACTCCAATAAGAATATACCATCCGCACTGCTTTGTAATCGCCGCTCTGAAAGGCAGCATTGAATTACGTAATTACCGAACATATTTTTTCATCCGGAGCATTATTATCACCCGAAATTTCATCAAAGGATTAAATCTCCGGCAATTTTGAAACGAACGATAAGTTGAGCGCAGTCATTTATATCCTTGAGAAACGAGTATATACATATCGAGTTTCATAAAGATGTCTCACGATCATCGAAGGTTCGATTAAAGGCAAAATCGGCCAATAGTTGGTCGAAACTGGTAATTCCGTTTCCGACGTAATTATTATTATTTTTTGACACCCGACTAGATTTTTGGCGAGAATGAATATAAAAAAAAGCAATGTAAAGGCCACCGTAAAACTTGTGCTGTTGCACGTACCTCATTAGTCATTGAATCGGCGTGGTAATATTACTTTTCTTTCTTTATATCATCGGCTTTAATGAAACATGACTAATGTTATCTGCGACATCCGCAGATGGGATGATGCGGAATAAAATGAAAAATAAAAAAAAATTTATCGGACAACTTCGAAGAAAAAACCCTTTTACAGAACTGGAAAAAAAGAAAATAATCAAAATAACACAAAAAAAGGCTATTATCATAAGGAAAAGACGCTGAATACTTTAAAAGAAAAAAATAAAAAATTTCAAAGAAAAGATAATAACTAATAATAAAGAATTCGACGACTCATTTAAAACAATTAAAAACGACCATTAAAACAGGAAGTTTTGAAATTGTTCTTTTTTTTTCTTCTTTAGTATCAGCTGGCGTGACTTTGCTTCCTACTAAAGGCTTCGAACAAATTTCAATTTTTCTTCGAATTCGGAAAAGTAGTTTTTTTTTCAAAACATAATGTTCGGCGAAATCACGAAATCCGCGGGGCAAACAATAATAGGAATGTTTCATCGAAAGAACGCTCGAGACTCCGCTACCATTCAGTCACGCTCACAAAACAAAAAAAAACAAAAAAGCAAATAAAAAACAGATTCGAATTTATTTCTTAAAAGCAATTATATTTTTATTACTTTTAAAGTTGCTTTCCGCGATTTTCCTGAATACTGTCGATTTCTTCACTTTATTTTCGAGTTTTTTTTATTCACATCGAAAAGGGGGGAAATTATTTGCGAAGCCACCACTGATCATTATGAAGTGAAACGAGCTTGAAAATACAGTCCGGGCAAAATGTTATTCTGATGATTGGCTGATGGGAAGTTTAGTTTATCAGCTAAAACAAATAAGTTCGCTGTATCGTTACGATTTCTTTGAATGAAATGGTCGACTGTTCATTTTCCTTATGGACTGACGTCTCTCCGAGGATAAACAATCTTGTTCGAAACGTTATTAGTATGAAATTTTACCAAAAATTTAAAAGATATCGATCTCCAAAGCGAAATATCTGCGTAATTTGTTTGCCCCCCACCCACGTTAAATAAACGGCCGTTGACGGTGAACAGCAATAGTAGACTGGGGTTTGCTGATAGAACATCGGATGAAAGGAGAAATTTGAAAACGACATACCTCGGCAGGGTCTATAAGTCCGAGTTGACTAGCCGAAAAATCATGTAGATTTTATTTAGAAACTCCTTTTTGTCGGGTAAACAGTGTTGTCGTAAATGATAATCGGCGAATTAATCAAATATAAAACCGTCATCACAACGTCTTATTGAGAATAATGTCAATTGATGGTCATGAATAAATTTCATTTCATTTCATCGATTATTTAGCGGTTATTTACTTTTGGTTACTTTAATAACTTTCCGCGAACGAATACCACATACGTGTACACTGAGTTATGAAAAACTTCGATCGTACACTCTGTACTGTGATAAAAATACTTGAGGGGTTCTCTATTGCTTGAATGGCGAAATTGCGATTAACATATTAATTGTTTTCTGGTTGACGAATCGAAGACAGTTTGTTTAATCGTATCCGTGATCGATGACCGTTCAGGTATATCCGACGACGACCTCCAGTTTGTAATTCTCACGTGCGCGTGAGTATATCAGAGCCTGTTAAATACTTTTTTATGAGCTCAAAGATGAGAAGACTACTATCGTTAATTATTTAATTAAAAAGTTCGACTTTTTTTTTTTTTTGTTTTTTGTCCAACATTTGATAGCTATCGCTCAAAAAATCTTCATGCGGCCCCGAAATGAAACACTATCATCCGCGTGAGGTACTCAAATCGGTAGTACGTTCAGTAAAAATCGAGTTTTCATCGAGTATTGTTAAAATTGGCAGAATTACATAAAACTGTATCCATTAATTGCATCGCGGTTAACGGTTATTCGAAATTTCGGTGCTCTAGTAAACGGCTCGTAAATTGTGGTGCCACATTTATTAACTGCGGAAGTTTTTACGGATAAATTTAGCAGAAATCGTTTTCGAATTTTATTTATTTATTTTTTTTTTTTTGAGCTTTAAACTTTGTTTTCTGATTATTTGTATGCAAAAGAAAACAACTCGGTATGGAACGGAAAAAGCTCTTTATACATTAGAAATACATCCTGAAAACACATTGCGCTATGTACATTGTTTTCGATTTTCTTCGTTCTGCCTTAGTGTGTCATCTTCTGGTATTTTTGCCTTATTGCATTATTTTGCATTACCAGCGAATTTCGCTACTTCCGTTATCAATAGGGCAAAAGTTCATCTATGATTTCGTGCCTAGACCTTTTTTAGAATTTCGCGTTATATGAAATTTCGTATTATTTACTAGCTAAAAGCACAATTTCGTGACGGCTCGCGAACCGTGTTCCGTGAAATATATATTTCTAAAGGGAAAATAATTATATTTTATACGTCGAAAAAAATATTTATTAAGAGAAGTATACAAATCAATAAAAAAATTACATCGAAATATCGTAAGTAAAAATGTGAAACATAATAAACATAATCTATTATCTCGAGCAGTTCAAAAATGAAATTTTTTGCAGCAATTAATCGGTAACTTTTTTTTATTTTTCAATTTTAAAAATATTCATTCAAATAATTAAACCATTTTTATTAAGAGCAGAGATTAATGACCTATTAAATTCAGTAATCCGACTATTTAAAAACAAAACTATCACCTCCTTTACTAATATATTTTCTATTGGATCAATAAAAGCCATTATTTTTCGCTTATTTAACCCACACTATACTTGGTTCTTGTAGGTATTTTTTTTTCTGTTTTATATTATTTTGAGGGGTTTCAAAAATATTACCGTACGTTTCATGGTTGGTGTGATTCTTTTTATGTCATTTGAGCTACGGTAATATTAAATTCGCTTATTTTACACACATATTATTAATATTATATAAGAACTTCAAAATTCCATTATGGCGGATATACAATTGCAAATTTGAACCAGTAACAGTTTGAATTAGAACTTAAAATAACTATACTTAATATAGTATGCAGTAAATAAAAGGTATTTTTATAGATTAAGTAATCTAGATTATTCTAGATTTCAAATTTAAAGAAAGACATCAATATTTTCCTATGTCGCTTTTTATAATTTTTTAAATATGTATATTTTCAAGACGTTAGTACGTTTATTAAAAAGGTAAAGTCGCCTCCATATACACTGCTTGTGCTCTCATCCTGGTTTTAACAAAGTGGTGAGGTTCATTAATATATGTATAGTGTGTACCATCCGCTCTAGCTTTACATTCCGACACAGAAATTTTAACTTCATGTTTTTAGACAAAGCTTAGAAGATTTGATTTATAAGCAAGAGATAATGATATCACACTCAGTTTCACACTTGTTACGTATTCATCAAAATGTCTACATAAACTCTGAATATTCAACGTAAAAAGATTAATTTTATTTTTGAAGTTCATTTTGGTTCAAAATAACGTTTACATTTTCATACTGTGATTATAAAATTATGAAGTAAATTAAAACACATATCATTTAACACCGTGAGATAATTAAGACTAAAAATAAAATTTCTTTTAAAAAAAACATCTAAAATCAAATCAACTTAATAAAACGGTTTAACAATTATCTAGATATTATTAACGGACGATATTTCATTACTAGAAAAACTGTGTAATATTAGTTAAATCGGGTTTAATAAATATTTCTGTTATAATTACCAAAAACCACATAAAAATAATGACCAAAGTTAACGTTGTGTTATTAATAACTGAATGAACTAAACGAATAGTTTACTTTCATTCAATCCATTTGTATTATTTTTTATTTTTTCCTTTTCTTCTTTATATATATTATTAATATAGATACATATACTATTAATATATATATATATATATATACAGGCTCGTGCCCAGAATTTTGGAAAGAGGGGGGTTTTAAAAATTTTCTTCGCATATTTATTTTATAAATAAAAATAAATTTTTCACTAATATTCATGCTATTAATAATTTCCATCATTTTGATTTATATATTAATAATTTAAATAAACGAATTACTGTATAAACATTAATAAAAATTACATATATTATTGATTATACTCGTGACAAAAAATTTTGCATAAAATATTAATGAAGTACCTAAGCTATTTCAGTTCTCATAGGGGGGGTTTAACCCCCAAAAATCCACCCCGTGGACATGGCCTTGTATATATATATATATACGTATGTTATTTAATTTCAATAATTAATACAATAAGCGTCAGTGTAAAAATAAATGAAATAAGATGAGATTAAAATTCATTACGTTACGCTTGTGTGAAGAAATAATTTAAATTTTGAATTTCTTATCCGATATTGAATATTATAGTACTTTGAAAAATTGTATATAATAACTAAATTGCACATAAAATATTTTAAACTGGAACAATAAGTTAGAAATGCATAATGAATCAAAATTTTAAACTAATATTATTGAAGTTAAAACCGTCAAAATTTAAGTTATAAGATCTTAAATTATGATGATTATAAACAAAGTTAAATTAGATAAATTTGAAATGTATACATATTCTCGAATATGATTTTAACCAAATTGCAACATTAATCTTCTTGTTATATAAACTGTAACTTTACTAAATATGAGGACTTGTGCGAAACCTTATGCATACTATTACATCTATGTAATATTTATGAAATAAGTAATTACCAGCACACTATGTATGTAGAAGAATAGTTTAAGTTTAAGTAAAAATATTTTACAACCGTCTTAATTAATATAATATAAATGTTATTAAGAAATACCGCTATTTTTATGTGAAAATTTAACATGCATTCCTTTTGGAAAATACTAAAAAATAAGAAAATGGAATTTTAGTGTTATTATATAATAATATTAATACGGTAAAACCGCGATTATCCGTGTGTGTTTTAACCGGTTGGTGGATTAACCGTGCATCTCTTTAAACTCGCGTGCTTCCTGTGAAAAAGGATCCAAATTGTGATAGAAAGGAATTTAAACATATTTATGATGAAAATATGAAGGAGTGGATAAAAAACGATGAAATTGATCTTGGTTAGCGTATTTTTACTGATGAAGAAATTTTAAATGAAATCAATGCGGGGATTCTGAATCGGGAAATAAAGAGGAAGTCGAAATAGTAGAAGAGCGAATAAGCTGTAAAACTACGTTGCATCGTATGCAGACTGTGATCACGTATTTCCAGCAGCAGGCAGATCACAGACATACTGCAGTTAGAAAATTTCCCGACGAAGATGGGGCAAAGAGAAATCCCGACAGACAGAAAAAACTGACTGACTTTTTTAATAAAAATTAATACCTGGTCTAAGTTATTCGGTGCCTTTTTATAACACATTTTTTCTGTTCGTTACGTTCATTTCATTTTTCGTTGTACCCTACCTGTTGTGTTCTTATTTCTTCGTCAAAATACAGTATATTTAAAATTAATAAAAATTTCGAATTTTATAAATCTTCTGTATGTACAGTATTTACCTAATTAAATTAGTCGAAATAATTCAGTTTTCTTCTCGCTAAAAGGGGTTTTATAGCACAGCTCTCATTATACAGTACACTATTATACGTATTTATTATAAAGCAAAACATCAAAACGTAATACAGGAAATTATAAAATTGCAATCATAGACAGCTATCATTTGATAATATGGAATGGAGTGAAGAGCCTCCCGAACCACATATTGCGTGGGTCGCAAGGCTCGGGATACATAGAAACTCGCGGAACGGCCGGCGGCGGGTTAATTTTCCCGTATCCGTACATGATGAATCTCCAACTAACCCGGATAATCGGGGTTTTACTGTATGTGTAAAATAAATGAATTTAATATTACTTTAGCTCAAATGATATAAAAAGAATAACGGCAACTATCAAACACGTACAATAATATTTTTGAAACCGTTCAAAATAATATAAAACATCAAAGTAAAATGCATACAAGAATTAAGTACAGCATGGATCAAATAAGCGAAAAATAATTGATTTTATTGATCCAATAGAAAATATATTAGTAAAGGAGATGATAGACTTGCGGCGAATTCATATAAAAACTTTACCCACGCTGCCCCATTCGAAATTTGCATTTAAACGGAGTAGTGCCGATCGTCGCTTTTTATGCTTTCATATTCTAGGTGAAATGCTTCAAATCCCATCTTGAACTACTTAATTAGCCGCATAAATACAACACTGACTCAGAGTCGGTATATTTAGTCAACGGCTGACAAATGTTTTCTTTTGCTAGTAAACATTCCCGAAAATTCGTTGACCACAGGGGAGACTTTTCACGCGCATTAGCCGTCTGCGCATTGGCTGGCATACTTTTTTTTATCATCCATCCGTCATTTACTTTACTCGTATTATCTATTTCTTTCACTAAATTCTTATATATATTTTCGGAATGATCCACTTTCTAACACATTTCGCCTTCTATTGTCAAAAAATACATATCTAAAATAAACCATCATAACGCGAATGTTCTCACTGGTCTTCAAAATCCCCACATATGTCTCTCTAGAGCCATCCACTTCCGATATTTCAGAGTGCAACGTACACAAAATTCAAATGCATAACTAACACGCTGAAGCAGATAAAAGCCTCTCACAGCTTGTGCCTACTACGTTTTAAGCAAAAACTATTAAGCTGTCGTCATAACGCTGTTTCGAAAATCGAATTATACCGAATTCAAAAATATATGTTCAAAAATGTTTCTGATCAAGTTTGATATATATCCGAACAATTTTTAAGATCGATCGACTTAAATACTGAAACCTTATTTTCAAAAAGCGAGTATTCTGCTACTATTGCGATTCGGGCACATACGATGTCTTTCCCTCAGTTTCGAGCGTCGTTCCTGTATTATTATACATTCGTTATGTCTACGGAACAGATAACATTTACCTCGATTACGACCGAATGTTGAACGGTACTCAAGTCGAATCGGTTTTTAAAATGCCTACATGATAGTGAGCACGTCATAGCGCTGACACCGTTGCAGGTAGCGGGTAAGCATTTATGCTTTTAAGAAAAATGCAAATTACTTCAATTACGAGAACTTCAAACTTCCTAACTCGATACTTGAAAAATCTTAGTAGATTAAAGTAGATTTTGTAAACGAAATGCTACACAACTACGTTAATGTATTCGCGTGAAAAATTTTAGTATAATGAAGTTTTTTTTATTGCATCGCACGAGAATGCGGAGAAAAGAAAGCATTTCCTTGAGGCGAAGCACTTCTCAAGTCCCTGGAGTCAAAATATAAATTTAAAAAGTCGGCTGCAATTTCCCTGTAAGTTTCTTTTCGCAAACAGTGTCAGATGAACCGTACGTTTTTGGAAATAAATGACCCGCTTTTCAGAAAACACGCGGCGTTTTTTCTTTTCGGTTTTTTAAAACACACAAAAAAATACAAAAAAAATAGAAGCGCTCGCCGTTCGTTGTAATGCAGAATTTTAAGAGATCTATTTCTTATTCGCAGATTCGTCCGAAAGCAAAATTTAAAGATCGAATTTTCGAAGCAAAACCTAATCCACAAAAGAATTTCGTAAAAATTAACGGCCGTATCTCTTTTATGAGTTCCTGATAAACACCGAGTACTGTTATTATTTTTGGATTTTTTTACCAAGAAACGATTAGAAATGAAGAGAAAAATTCGAATAAGGGAGGGGGCCGATTAGTTGTTAATAAAAAGGAGAAATAAAATAATGCATAGGGAAGAACAGGACAGGACATAACGGACACAACATGTGTAAGTGCGGGAGGTCCAAACGAAGAGTAGATAGGAATAGGGTAGAAGTGCTGAACACATAATAAACACGTAATAATTGTTTCAAACAACTGCATTACTTACATGGAGAGGACAGTGTGGGGAGGAAGTGAGAAAGAAGTGAAATTGTTTCAGATTTATTGCATTTTATTTCATCGCTTCTTTTGTATCGCTCAAAACTATTAAAGCTCTATGATCGACGGAGCCGTGCTTCTAGCTTAATTACAGTATGCGGCACAGTAACGGGAAAAGAAAAAAAAAAAAAGGTAACTAGCGATACATGTGTCATTTCAAGAAGAACTAGTCTTAATTTTCCGCTAATTCTTTCTTTGTAATAATCAACTAGTCGCAAGGCCGCCGAACAATCGAGAATTTCCCCACTGAATCAATAAAACAGTTTGCAAGGCCTATGTTTACGACATTCATTACAGTCCTTACGGAAACCACTACTGAAAATATTTTAGAAAAACCAAAGTAACTTGGTAAAATTACAGAAAGTGTGTATTTTTGTGTTATATAATGTGTTTGTTTCGTCCTTCTCACGCTCCGGGAGGAGGGGGGGGTCGATCTGAAACATACAAGTTTTTCTGAGCCTTTAATACTTACAACAGTAAAAAAAAAAATGGAATGACGTAATCAATTGAAATAGTTCTTCTATAAGCGTTATATACCTCGTATCCAAGCAATTTGCCCTTTGGCGAGGTTCGAAGAATAGAGATTATATTAATGACAAATAAGTCAGGGCCAATATGAAAACATTTCTTAACGTTTTTCTACTACATTTTAAACTGTTGTGAAATGTGTAACGTTTTTCTTTAACATTGTTTAAAATAAATTTTTGGCAAATTCATTTTTTTTAACAATGCCATTAGCTAATTGAAATTTACTTTTCTCTATATAATCTGAACCTCCAGCGATTCTTAAAAGTGGAATGATGACAGTTATATAAAAATATATGTGCATATGTAATATTAATAAGCCATGGCTATGGAGATCGTTGATATCCGAAACTAGCCGGCTATTTTTATAATTTATTGTGAATATATTTTGCGTGTAAAAGTGTTTGTTAAACACAAATATGGTTAAAGATAACTTTAATTATATGTATGTGTACTATATATATATATATATATATATACATATATATAAATATATACATATATATAAATATATATATATATATATATATATATATATATGTATACAAACATATACATATAGTGTATAAAAAATGTATATATACACCAGGGAACAAAGTCCACTAGTCGTTGTGCAACCCAAACCTGCAGATTTTTCATTGTTTCGATTCATGAAATTAAAGAGGGTACACGTGGGTTGCTATTTATATTTCTGGTGTAATAATGAAAAAAAAAAAAAACAAATACTGATAATAATCAAAATCGGTTTATTATTTTCCAAAATGTTCTCCGTGAAGATTAATCGGAGTACTTTTTCCATTCCGATTGAGCTAACTTCAAAACGTGCATTTTGAATGCATCAACCGCCCTCTTTCCAAGACCACGTAATTTGTTTTTGACGTACGGGAATAAAAATAAGTCATCGGGGGCCAAATCAGGGCTGTAGGGCCGGTGACCCATCAATTCGACGTTTTGGCCGATCAGATATTCCTTTGCTTGAGCCGATATGTGAGAGCTCGCATTGTCATGATGAGAATGATTCGACGGTGCTTGCTCCTTTTCCTTATTTCACCGAAAATGATTTCTGGAAAATAAATGGTTGTGTACCATTCAGAATTGATCGTCCTACGTTTGCTTTGTCGGCACTGTCGCCAGTAATGCCGAAGAAACAGGCAACTCTATTTGCTTCGATGGGCTTCTTCCGCGAACAACTTTTGTTGGATTTAGCTCGTCTTAGAAGACGCATACAGTCGATTGCTGTTTCCCTTCAGGTTCATATGCATAGATCCATGATTCGTCACCTGTGTAAATGTTGTACACAGCCTTTGATGCACCTTGTAGGTATTTTTTCAACATTTCCTTGGATCAATAGACCCGATTTTTTTTTTTTTTTTTTGAACGTTTGTCAGATTATGCGGGATCCAACGCGAACAAAATGATCATGCAATATATCTTATTGAAGCTTTAGTCATACTAATTCTCAAAGATGCCTCAATCTCACGATAAGTCACATGGCGACCTTACTATCGATGTTTTTCGGCACAACAACCGTTTTTGGACGACCTTCGCGAAAATCGTCCTGGAGCGAACGTCGGCCACGATTGAATTCGTAATATACCAGTTGTTTTTTACAGTGCTGTAGGATGGTGCTTTTTGGGCGCATAAAGAATTAAGTTCATCGATGCACTCTTGTCGCGATAATCCACGTCGAAAGTTATGAAAAATAATCGCGCGAAAATGTTTACAAGTTAATTACATTTTTTTTTACTGAGATTATTTTTCAGTTCCTTCTAAACAACCCAAGTCGCATTCAAATAAAAACATGTTATTATGAAAGTTACGTTAAAAAAAATTCAATTTTCTAACGGAATCGCCAGATGGCGCCTAAAACATTCAGTGTTGCCAGGGCCAGAAATATAAATAGCAACACCTCTAGGTACTGCAGAGTGTCCATCGTAGTGTTTAATTATTTATTTATTTTTTAATTTTTGTGTGTAATTAATACTCATACGTCGATTAAAAGAATAAAATTTGGATTAAAAAAACTACTAATGGGGAATGTAGGCGATGGAAATGTTGTAAATTTGACGCTCTTTAAAATGAGCTATTAACTCTATATTTCTTTAAATTTATGTTTCCTTGGTAATTAGTAATATGTTAAAAATTCGTTTCCTTCCTGATGCGAATAATAAATTCATTCACCATTAATACTGTCTGGTTTAAGCTGTAAAAGTTAATTGTAGGAGTAATGTTTGATTTGCAGGATATTATAAATATTACTGAAAAAGTTTACAATAAATTACATATGTATGTATTTTAATATTACAACGGAAATTACAATAGTTTTCGCATGACCATTTACGATAGTTACATACGAAATCGGGGATTTAACGGACCGAAGCATACTGAAAACTTATCGAAAACGGAATTTGTAGATCCGAAGGTGGTGTGATGATGTACTATTTCAAAAAAACGATTTTTTTTTTTTACAAATGGGCATGTTTTAATTTAGTAAGAAATGTACACTGGTTGATTCGATTAAATTCGATATTTTTGGAAGTTTTTAATTCTTCCTGAATTATTGCGACGAAAATACGTCGTTAAAAAATAACAACACTCCGGCTAAGAACGTGCTGTTGAATTTTTCCTAATTCTTCGTACCGTGATAAAATTTTGCCAAAAATTCGAGTCCTCCGATTATTATAATTTTTGCGGGGTTCTCTGTTTTTAACCGACTTCAAAAAAGAAGGAGGTATTCAATTCGACTGTTTTTTTTTTTTTTTTTTTTTTTTATGTGTGTTACCAAAGAAATTTCTTTTAGATGAACCGATTTTGATAATTCTTCTTTTATTTGAAAGGTGCTGTTTCTCATGTGGTCCCATTTAAATTTGATCAAGATCTAACCGGTAGTTTTTGAGTTATCCTTAATAGTAATGCGGGAGATTGAAGCTTTTTGGATGCTTTTCATTCATGACTGTTTTCACCGTCCGGTTAGATTTATTGACTTAAAATACTATAAATTTGCCAAATTACCATGGAAATGTAGCTTTTGATGTTTTTATCGTGGATATATATCTGTTCTTATTAAAATGTTTTAATTTAATCGAATAAAAATGCACTAAAAAGTAAAAAACATGAAATACTTTTTTACAAAAAATAAATACCGATACTTGGAGGTTTATTATAAAAATTTAGTAAAAATGCACTAAAAAGTAAAAAATAATTACTCCCGATAAAAAATATATATCACAGTGATAGAACACTTAAGTGGTGATAGTATCGTAATTCTTATACAACACTGATACCGTTAATTAGAGTCGGCATCAAATTCATATTAAAATAATAATTAAAAACTGCATTAAATGTTCATTAAATTTATCCTGGATATTGTAATATGTAATGTGAATCCTAATCTAATTAAGGTATTAATGTTGTAGAAGAATTACAATATCACCACTTAAGTGTTATTATATCACTCTGATATATATTTTCTAATCGGGAGTAATTATTTTTTACTTTTTAGTGCATTTTTACTAAATTTTTATAATAAACCTCCAAGTATCGGTATTTATTTTTTGTAAAAAAGCATTTTTCAATATTGAAGTGATGCCAATTTTAGAACGGACTGTGAACTTTTCAGGAAATTGTTCATCTTGCAACTTCGACGTGTAAAATAAATTGATAATAGAAAAAGAACTCTCTTTGATAATGCAAAATCTGGTCAATTTTCGGTTTTCATAAATGCAAATGATGATGTTTGATGAAGTTCGAATAACATCGCGCGTTACTAAGAACTTCCGAATAAGGGGGGACTCTTCGTTCGTAAGCGCCTAAGCGTGTGTGTGTGTATGACTTTTCATTTTTTCTTTCGCTAATTGGTTTAGTATAGTTTACATCCGGAACGTTTGCTTTTGAGTCGTGTAAGAGAGATTTTCGCAAGTCGCGGTGCTTTTTTCGTACCCGTATTGGGCCGATGATGATAATTCGAAAATGAGCCGCACAATTTGTACAGCGAGCGCAGGTTTCTTTTTAGTCCCCTAAAATACCTTTCAAAAATCCGCTTTCGATGGTTTCAGTCAAGCGGTTTGAAAGTTTTTTACACTCTAACTCGCTTGAACGAATAACATGCGCAAGCAGTTTACACGTTCCGTAACTGCTAATTTTTATTTTATCGAAGTGTTCTTGCCGAATTATATTGCGCCGTCGTCGATTCAGAGCTTCGCAACGTCGAATCGAATAATGGCAAATTTTAGAAGAGGTCAAAATACAAAAAAAAAAAAAAATTCCTTAAAAATTGAGAAAAAAATTCGATTTGTTTTAGTAATAGTTTGGAACGGGGAAAAAATCGTCGACTCTCATTTTCACGACGAATTTGCTTTGCGCAAAAAAACGAAAAAGAGAAACGAAAAAGAACGAAAGAAAATCTAAGTGTACTTTAGAGAACCTCATTCTTCCGTTACATGGGCGGCTGAATTTCTGTTTTTTAAATTTTTAATTTTACTATAATTTTCCCGTAGTGTTTGCCCTGTAATTCTCTTAGCTATCTAAATACATATATCGGTATATATATGTATATATATATATATATATATATGTGTATATATTGATAGACTGGCACTGGAAACGCTTTGTAATAAATCCGATTTTACGCTAAGCAGAGATTATTTAAATTACCAACTGCGCTTCTATCGATTGACTGATTCCACTTTATATGGAAATTTCCGACCCGGAATTTGTTCGCAATTTCCTTCTAGTAAAAATTCAAATTGTTCGCTCTATTTTATTTATTTTGAGGTAAATTTAACGCAAGCGCCGGCAAAAAGAGCTAAAAAATGAAACAAGAAAAATAAACAACGGCAAGAATATCTGTTTAAACGACGAATTTGTAAACTTCTCCCTTCGAAATGTTTCGTATTCTGCTGATATCGATTTTCGAGTTATAAATTTTTAGTTTTTTTTTTTTTCTTTAAATTTAAAATTGTTTTTATAGTCGATTAAGAAATTTTGTTGAAATAGGCATCGTGCTAATTAGTTAAAGGCGGAACACGCCGCCGATTTCCAAAACGGATTTTGCGAAATAGCATTTATTAATGAATCACGGTGTAGTTTTCCGTTATAACATGGACAAACATTCGATATGCCCCTATTGCAGGCTCTCTTCATCGTTATCAGTTGCACTAGAATTATCAGCGCAAGTGCGAATTAAAACAGTTAAATAACGCCGTTACCGTAATCTATATATATATATATTAATTACAACGTAATTCTTAGGCTACCCCCCATTCGAAAAAATGTCCCAGAAAAATGTTCCAGAAAAATGTTCCAGAAAAATGTCCCAATTTTATTTAACGCTAAATGTCCCAAAAAATGTCCCAGAAAAATGTCCCAGAAAAATGCCTCAATTTTATGTAACGCTAAATGTCCCAAAAAAATGTCCCAGAAAAATGTCCCAATTTTATGTAACGTTTGTTATATTTTGTAGGATTTTTGTTATTGTTATTTAAAAAATGTCACAATTTTATGTAATGAAATATGTAACGAAAAATGTAACGAAAAAATGTCTTAATTTTATATAACGGAAGGTAAATGTTAGAATAGGATTTTTGTGGTTATGTTATTTTTTGTGTGTGTTGATGCCAGTAAGAATTCCGTTGTAAATTTTGATCATTTTATACAAAGTATAGAAGAGAAAGAGACAGGAATGAAAGCAGGAGGGGTCAAGGGGCACAGCCCCTTGCGAGGCCAAAGTGGCCGAGTTATATATATATATATAGGTGTATATATAAATGAATGTATGTACATGTCAGTATGTCTGTATGTCCTCTACGGACTCCGAAATTATCCATCTGATTTTTATGAAATTTGGGCAGTTTAATGATAGGGTTGGGGGGAACAGTGTAGGCAACTTCAAAGTCAAAAAACCTCCTTTTTTGTTCTTCATTTGCATTCACCGAAATTCGAACAGAGTTTTCACGAGACAAAAGGGTAATCTGTCTTTATTGCATTTTTTATAAATCAAAAAGGACGTAACAACCTTTCACAGTAAAGAACATGTATTCTCTCCAAGGTACCTTCAAACGTAATTTGTTACAATTAGACGCGCTTTCCCGGTAAAAATTGCGCCAACAAACTGAATAACAGGGATCGTCCAGCCTGACGGAATAAAAATTTATAGATAAGTATACAAAAATATTAACGAAAGGTAAAATTATATTTGTTAGTGCGACTTGGGGGAAACTGGGAATGGTAAATGTTTTAGCATTTGCCATTAAGAAAACGCTCGTTACTTAATCGTCGTATTAAAAACTGCTTTGCTTAAGTGGGAAACGATTTTGATCGCAGCCTACTTTGGCCTATTGTGATATTCCATTTTTCACGTTCCAAAACGTGCATTCTCTTTCGGTAAAACGGAAATGACAATGATTTATGTGTTTCGTGAAGTTAAATACATTTGCTACGGGAAAAATAACACTGCCTCTGTGCGGTCGCCACGGCCCTACGTAGCAATTCGCAGCACTGGTTCGTCCTGAAATTGTCGGCGCACACGTCTGCATGACGCCAAAATATGAAAAACAACTGCCGTTTCTAGGAAACTCGAGTCATCGGATAGAAGGATCCAGATGAGAAATTACAAGTATCGCGTCCTCCGGTGCAGATAAAACCGAACACACTGCTTCATTTAGAAAATGTCGCAAATTCCGCTCGAACAAATAGATTATTTTTCAATATTTCGCGAAAATTCCCCGCTGTTTACTCACGTTAAACAATTAAGTGTCGCTGTTATGGCATTTCTCTCCGTATTGTTGTGTTTCGATCAATATAATAATTAATCACAGGTAGCAACACTGTGTTATGATAATAGGTCGGCGGCGAGCAGTGCGAGCCGGCAACTATGATAAGAGCAATCAGCGGAGATAAAGTTTTTCGATATCGGTCGCATGGTTGTTGCACGTTTTTGGCTTGATAAGAAGGTCGTGTTTTAACCGAATTTTTGTCTTTCGTCATCGTGTTACGAAATTTGCCAAACACGTTTTTTCCCGATATATATGTATGCTTTTTTTATGTTGTTATGAGTTGAGTAAAAATATATGTATAACGATAATTTAAAAGTAGAAACTAAGTAAGCAGAAGGCCAGAATACGCACCTATGAGCGATTAAGAAAAAATTTGAAACTGATCGATTCCAGGCGAACTATGTTATTTTCGTCGCACAGCTGAAACCGAACCGCGGGACTAGGAATCCGGGGCAGCATAGAAGCAGAAGAGTTGGTCGTGGCAGCACGCAAGTTTTTTTTTACGTTTTTTTTTTTTTTATGAATCCATATGTTTAAATATTTTGTTGAATTTTATGTGAATATGCGTGTTTGTTGATTATTGTTACTGTGTGAAGAGCGTGCGGAAAAAGGGGCTCCTTTTAACGAATTTCGTGGTCAATTTGTAGTCATTGGTATTTATTGTATATTATCAGTATTATAAATTATAAACAACCTAGTCTTTTATTCTATTTCGAGTCGACAAAAGGCAAATAAAAAAATAAATAAATAAATAAATAAAATTAAAAAATAAAAAAAAGAGACGCAAGTAAGTGAATAAAAATTTTTTTTGGCTGTATTCCTTCGAGAATACAACATCATTTTCATAGGAACACGTCAGTATTCAAATTGGAAACGGAGCTCTGTTCATCGATTTGTGTGGTAACAAAACGTTTGCTTACATACGGCGCTGCTTTATTCGAACTCAGAAAAATGACTAACAGATACGATTCCTCATCTTCCATACTCTTAGCAAAAGCATCCGCCAATGTAATTGGACGATATGATTAAGATCTGGTTCGGGAATTAAATCATATTCCCTGCTCACTGACGCGATAATCAATAGGCTAGTGTCCGACCGAACTTTCGGTTTCGGCCGGTATTTTTTCGGTTCCAATCGAGTGTTTGGAAAGTACGTGATTTTTTTTTGCGTGTCAGAAACATTGTATGACGAAAAATGCGAACAGTTTATCAAACTAAAATTTCTCCTGAAATCGAAGAAAACTCCAACCGAGTGTTATGCATTACTGAACGAATCTTATGGTGAGAATTCTCTGTCACGTGCATGCGTTTCTTTTTTTTGCCGACAATTTGCCTGAAGGTCGAGAGTGTGTTGAAGATGACCAACGTCCAAGTCGATCTGTCTCGATTTCAACGGCTGCAACCGTTGCCAAAATCAATGAAATTGTGCGCGCAGGTGGTCGTTTGAGTATTCGGATGATTGTGGAGATGGTAAACCTCGATAAAGAAACCGTCAGAAGAATTTTACATGAACAATTGAACATGTCTAAAGTCTGTGCGTAGTTGGTACCGAAAAACTTGAGTACTGATCAAAAGAAGCTGCGCTGTCAACAGGTCTGTTCTGAGCGGTTAAACGAAGAGCCGGATTTGATGAATAGGATCATTACATGCAACGAAACACGTACGATGTTGAAACTAAGAGGCAATCGATGCACTGGAAAACACCCGCTTCTTCCAGAATGACAAAAAGCGAAGATGTCAAAGTCAAAATTCAAAACAATGTTAATCGTTTTCTTCGACATCAATGCAATTGTAATGATCGAATGGTTTCGAGAGGATCAAATTACGAACCGAAATTATTATTTGCAAGCGTTGGCAACCGTGCGAGAGTGAGTTCGTAGAAGAAGATTGGAGTTGCGGCGAAACAAGTGATCAAGACAACGCACCTGTCCATAACGCGCTGTCTGTGAAGCAGTTTTTAGTTGATAAAAACATTCCGCTGCTCGAACACGCTCCCTATAGCGACTTCTTTTTGTTTCCGAAGGTGAAGCCTGACATAAAAGGAACTCATTTTGAATCAATAGAAGAGGTAAAACAAAGAATAACGTAGAACGGCATTACAAAAAAGAACTTCCAGCATTGCTTTCAATAATGGAAAAAATGAATGGAACAGTGTGCGCAGAGCGGAGGTGAGTATATTAAAGGGGAAAACTCGGTTGTCGAATAATTTTAACGATAAAGTCGTTTTTGAACATCAGTCTTGTTATTTAATAGCCGCACCTCGTATATATATATATATATATATACTTTGATAAAAACAAATCAATAATATCAGGTCCAGTTTTTACTATTCGGGCGTCATGGTGATTCAATTTGACATATTAAGCAGGATTGCCGTCATCCTAGTTTCCTTCAGCGTAAACGCAACCGAATGGAGAATTTTTCGGTCGCTGAAATGAAATATGTTCCATTTCAGTAGTAAAATCTCATTTTTCTACATGTTGCCGAAGCGTTTACCAGCAGGCTGAATATTTTGTTTTTACAAAAAAAAAAAAAAAAAAATCAGGTTGCCTCTTTCGTTTCTGGTAGTCGCTTGTTGCTGTCGTTTCTGAAGCAGTGTTTTAGTCTTTTCTGCCGGTTAGACTGTTATTTATTATTAAAAAGAGATTCTAAATGGCGTCTCTGAACAGATTTTTTGGTAAGCTGGTGGAAATAGGTAGTTTTGGGCATCTTTTTTTTTTTTAAAAAAAATTTAATGCGGCGAAATCCGGTTGCACTCGTAAGAAAAATGTTTTTTAAATCTAGCGGAAGAAAAATACGAAAAAAATTTATCTATTCCGTTGAAATTTTTCCCCTTAATAATAATTTTAAAAAAGCGAGCAAATAGAGCGTTTTTTTCGGGGGGGGGGGTCCTAAATAAATTCCACGCGCGCAGATGAGTGACGAGGTCGCGTATTTTCCAGCCATAACCTCGGGGACTCGGGCGCGAAAGTATCGTTGCCGGAAAGTGGAAATTATCAAATATCTCAAATACCGCGTACAGCGAGAGTGTTACAGACCTCGGCTTTTACATTTTCTTCGTAAATTCCGCTTCGCGAAAAACCTGCAGTCAATAATGTAATACCGAAGCGAGACAAAAAAAATCTCTGAAATTCCCGCGTTGCAAGTATTCGTGTGTGTATAAACATTTAGTATCGATTTTTAAAAAAAAAAATCGTTTCTACGCAAACTAGCAAATTGTATTATATACCAAAAAATGTTAAAAGTATACGGGGAGCAACTCGACCGATGAGTTCCTCAGAATCATGTCTATGATATATACCATAGATCTGATTCTCGAGAATTCATCGGTCGGGTTGTTCCCGGTATACTTTTAACATTTTTTGTTATATAATACAATTTGCTAGTTTACTTAGAAACGATTTTTTTGAAAAACATTTTGCGATATGTCGGGTAAATACGAAATGTTAAAATGGAGCGGAGCTAAAAATACTAAAGCTGAGTCTTAGATGTCAAAACAAGATCTCCTTCCTCAAATAATGCTGCATTGTTAAAAATAAATATAAACAAGTTCGATTAAGCATTTCATTCGCTAAGGATTCCCCGTATGTTAAGTTAAAGATAACCACAATTTAATAATAAATTCAAAACAAAGAGATCTGATTTTTCACGCCACAAAGAGCGAGAGAGACACGCCACTTATCACGCTTTTTTGAACTTCTCAAGAACTTCGAAAGTTTCATTAAGAAACTGAAATACGGTTTTGTTGCCGACAAATAGCGATCTTTCGACTAATATATTATTATATCATTTGCCCGAAAAAAATACGAGCTTTCGGCGCCTCGAGGGCTTAATGTTAAAGCTGAAACCCGAGATGTTCCAAACTAGAAAAATGTACGGGAATGCGCATATTTTTAATTTTGTTCAAAATTTTTGGTTGAAAGTTTCGTTAAGAAAATTAACTACGGTTTCGTTCTCGACAAATAGAGCTCTTTCCAACGATGTATCACATTCTCGAGAAAGAAATAATTTTTTTAAAAATTACGAGCTTTCGGCGCGCTGAGCGTCTAAATGTGAAGTTGAAAGCTCGGCAATGGTTTCCCTATAAAACGGTTCTGTATGCGTATGTATTGAGATGCGTTTTGGTTTCTTGAACTGTTTTATTCGGCCCATGACTTAGGTGATCATCCTTTTTTTTTTTTTTTTTTTGCTTTTTTTGGTCAAAATTTGGTAGGGGGTAAATAATTTTTTAACTATATTTTTTTAACCATATTTTTTTAACCATATCTTTTTAACCATAATTTTTTCACCATAACATTTTGCTTTAATGAAAGAGCTCTTGCGTTTTATTTTATATTTTGAATTTCACTTTTAGAGGGTCATCGGTGATGAATTTTTTAAGGGTGATTTTTGAGATCGTTTTAAATTCTATATTATATATTCTTGACTGTTTTTTGGGCTTTTGCCGCCCAGCGTAATCGGTTAGCTCGAAGTTATTGTCTTAAAGAAAACTTTAATTGTAATTTATGTTCTAATTTCGTAATTAATAAGTCAACACTGTACATGAGTTATTGCATATTTTAATTGAATATTTTTGTCGTTTGCGAACCATCTTATTAGGATTCCGTATGTTACATGTGTACGGTATCCTAAAAATTAAACGATTCAGATGGAATATGAAACATTTTAACAAAAGGAGAGAAGCCTTGTAGGAACATTAATCGATTGAATTTAACTAAAATACTGCCTGAAGTACCAGGTACGCACAATTTTCCTGCTAGAACTAAAATGACAAACTTGGTTTCGTTCTTCATCATACCTAGCGGTGTATTTATAATGTTGAAAATTATTTTTAATCGAGTCTGTCGGCAGTTTCAAAGCGTCTGTGTTAATTCTTATACGAAACCCGATTCGATATTCTGTCCCCGTTATAATCAGCGATAGTATCCTTGGAGCTCAGATTCGTTCATCTGTACAACCCTCATTAACCCTTAAACGTCCCATGTGCATTATAATGCACATCAACTTTGAAGTCATTTTTAAATACTTCCTGTTAAATTGATAAGGAAAAAATTACAGTAATATACAATATTATATTTTATTGTAAATATATTCAAGTTTTTGGCATTTCTGGCCATGTTCAAAAGCTTTCTAAATGAAATATACAAAATAACTTTCACTTTGCTTTTTCTACGTGGGGGCATTTAAGGGTTAAAAATGTGTACCGTCGATATCTTTACACGTCAAATTGAATAATCCAAAAAGTGAAAATGGTACTATTTTTCATTGAAACGGATGAACCACCGTTTTGTACCAAATGTGTTTAGGGCAAATTTTTTGAAATATGCTTGTTCAATATTCATTCTTTTTTTTTTTTATGTCTTAATGTCTTACTCGATTCGGTTCTTTCGGTAGTGGAACTTGTTGCATGTGATCGTTTCTCCTGCAGAGAACGTAAACTCAACGAATTTTCAGTATTTTATGATTCGACATATAATTTTCCGAGAAAAGACTTTTAAAACGATTTTTAGCGGAGAAAGGGTCACACAAAATATTAACAAAAAAAAGAAAAAAAAGCGCGATTTTAGCCCACTGCATATTAAACCCAGCTCACGCATAATACACGCACAACCCACGCCTACACGTATTTTGCAAGAACCGCATATTGAACTCAGCACATGCACGGTCCACTTCCACGTTTTTGAATATAAAGAACATAGCGAATAAATAAAAATTTTTAACAACTAAAAAATTTTAACTAACCCACGCACCTGCCAAAACTGTGTTTTTGCGTGGTGAACTCGGTTCAATACACGGTACTCCCCATTTAAATATGTACATGATTTACCGAATAATACAGTCAGGGCTGATACGTGGGCTAGGTTCAATATGTGGCGGGCTTTAGATATGTTGTGTATGTCAATTTAATTTTCATCGACTGTCCGTTAAAGTAATACAGTACGACAGCCCGTTATTGTAGTTAGAAATTTTATATATATATATATATATATATATATATATATATATACAGAAAATTTTATCAAACTGTTTGTTAAATATGTTTCGGTTGAATTGATTTTTGCCTTTTCTTGTACTTTACGTTTTTCTCACAACGCTATATCATTTGTTCGTAGAAAAGATGATTTATTTTATTTTTTTTTTTTTTATAAATAAATAAATATATATAGAAATCTATTTAATTGCTACTAAATTTTGAAAAAATTAAATTTAGGTAAAGTGTTTGGAAAAAATAAATTACAAACGTACAGGGAGTTCTCTTGTTGACGATAAATTATTCGTGTTGTCGAAATAATAACAGTTAGCGATGACATAAAGAGTACTTGAAGTAGAATAAACTCTACCGTATTTATACAATTGTAAATTATTTGGTACTTAAGTCGATATTTTTACATTTTTGTACCTCAAAGTAGTCTTCCAATGCACTAACACTAGTGGTTTTTACCTTGGGCCTCTTCTGCAGTCGATATTTCTCAAGAGTCGTTCCGTTTTAAGGCGTATTTCAAAGAAACCCATTATCATTGTTATTATTAATACGGTTATTTTGTTTCATTTTTTTTTCAGTTTCCTCGAGTCCAGGCCTACGAGAACGGGCCTTAGATTAAGTGTAAAAATACGCAACGATCGAATACACACACGTACGGTCCGATGAAGAAGCGTCGATTTAAAAAATTTAGATAATTACATTTTAATGTTGGAAATTTATTTTTAACCTTTACCGAATGAAAAACTTATTGAATCGAAAATTTTTAAGAGAGATTGAAATAAAATTTTTAGCATTTGAAAATACGAACAAACGAAGCCGGGGATTTTAGAATAGAAACCAATTCAAGACGCTCGAAAGTTGTTTCCAGTTTTAAAATTTCGATTCATAAATACGTAAACAAAATAAATAAATAATTAAGTCCAACAAATATAACGAATAAAGTGTCAACTGCTTTTAACCGATGCGATGGCATCGAGAATCTTGATGATCTACAAGCGCGAACACGTGGTGCAAGGATCGAGTATGGAATTCTAAGCGATTTCGATGGCATTGTGCGACCACGGTCTGAACGTCGGAGGTAACAATCGGTAATTGTCTAAAAATGAATTATCAGTGAGTCTTCCTTCTTTCACGGAGAAAAAAATGTAAACAATTTCTTAATAAATCATCGAAAAATTTCTATCTTATCAATTCAGCCGTTTAAAATGTCGGGTAATTTTATATTTAACCGGCGCGGACAAAATCAGTACTTTTCGGTGTATTTTATATGCATATTATGCGTGCTTTTGGTTTTTTGTTATTTTTAATAATAATACCGATATTAAACCGTACTAGACGTTGAGAAAGCCTGCATCTTTCTAGCAAAAATTTCACGCCCGTCAATTTATAAAGCACCGATTATGGCCATTGGTCGGTCTTAATGACCCAGACAATTAGTAAAAATCGAAAATTCACCTGACAGACTGGTCAGTATAAAGACCGAGTGCGTAAAATGAATGCACGAAAAATGACACAGTTCTTTCTCGACTGCATTAAATTCGCGCGTGCGTCGGAAACTGCTAGAGTGGTGGATGGAAATATACATCTCTATATTACACGCCTTTTTACTTCTGCATTATCATGCGGCATGAAATGAATAAAAGAAACGTGAATTGTGTTACAACTTCTAAATTCGATAATCGGTAAATTTCTATTCGTTTTCGCAACATACCAGCCTTGGGACCGCCGATATGTAAATTTAACATAACCGGATTTCGACAACGCTGCTCAAATTAGCCGCTGTGCGTACTGTATTATTAGAACGACCGAGATATTCAGTCTGCCGTTCTGTATTCAGTTTAGCTACGAGTCTGCAAAGGTCTCCTTTTTCTCCGTTGTTCCGGAGGAATCGAATTAAAAAACCTTCCCATACGTTTTGTATTATTTTACAATATGTCTTCCCCTACGATTCGTTCTCTATGTTGGACCTTTCCAGGGCGTTCCCATTAGAATAATACTGCGCACGTGCTTCGCAAAACTCCTTAGCCTGCTGGATAACCCAAGTCGTTTTGTTTATAAATTCAAGATTCTGTCAGCGCATTAATCATTAAAAAAAAAATACTTCAAATTATAGCTGAACTGTTAGATCAATGACAACGCCGAATCTCGGACTGTTCATTTCGAGATTTTCAATCATCGAAATCTTCCGAAGAATGGGGTAAACTGTGCGGTCAGATCAAATGATCTGGCTTTTAGATTCATAAAGTTGAGCACCGATTCATCTCACGCAGGGAATTACCAATTCTATCGTGATTGCGGTTGAGACGCGCAGTATTGCCTTACAAGTCTTTGAGGGAGCTCCTCCCCCATCTTTCTGACACCTATGTGCTCTCGCAGTCTAGCCAACTGTAGAGCATTTGCTTAAACGGTTCTAGCATACAAGCCATACTCCACTCCGCTGTCTGTTGTCAAACTATCGGCATGGTGTTCGGACGGCTTTGAATTTTACAGCATTCAATTCGTATCACCTACTGTAACTTTTACCAACAATAAGTCTAAGCGCCGTAATAACCAAAGTAGTTACACACGGTATCCATATTTATATTAAAAAACCGAAATCGGCGACAGAAGAAAGCAAAAAAGATTCATAATAGTCGCGTTAGAAATCGGAAACGTGCATGCTATCGTGATATTCAGACATGAGAAACAATTAAAAAACATTAGCGATTTCGAGTGCAATCGTGCCTGCACAGTGCACAATATTGTCTACAATAGTTCTGCACGACGAGAATGCAGTGCTACCGAGACTTCTAATGAAAGATGGTAGTGGTAAATATACCAGTCGGCTGCAACGATAATGCAGCCAGTGGCAATGAAATAGCACGTGCAACTCAACACATCTCCTCGACATACCTTCGATTAGCATGCGCTTTAGTAATCCAACTTCCGGCCGCTAAATGAATAATTTCTCAGGCCTGGCGAAGAATACGTCATTAATAAACATCCAACTGAAAACTCTCCGCGCTTCATCATCACGATGACGTATGGCAGTGAACATGCAGGCACAAATTTGGTATGCTTTTTGCGTTAAATTTTAATTCAAATTAATCGCTTTCAAACTAGCCGCTTAATATTAGTTTTATTACGCAATCGTAACGCCGTGCCTGTTTCATTACATACGCATAGACTTGCTTTTTTCTTCTTTCGTTTTTAAATTATCTACAACCAATTTAGTGATCGTGTGCAATTACTACGACCATTACGGTCCGAAAGCCTGTTACGCATTACAGAAGGGATCCTGGCCTATTTTCTCTGTGAAAAGCAGCGTTGACCCTAGGCTCGGTGCTGTATTTGAAAGGGTCGACTACAGACTAAAAATGCCAACTAGAGGTGCACAAATCAACTCCGCTAGAGCAGTTTTGAGTGCATATGCGGATATATATTCTCTTCTCAACTCCAACTCCGCCGAAGTTACATATCCCGTATCTAGTATAATCTTCGTCTGTGTATTTAACTCGAACTGCGCGTAACGCTGCGAACGCACAAAGCAACAGAACGTTCTTGAACAGATAACGCCTTTCGGAGTTGAGATATATTAAATCACCCCGCCAGAGGTAAATCCGACTGTGTCCGGAACGGGTAACATTTGTTCGCTGTATGACGTCTTTCCAAATTGAGATATATCCGAAAGCGGATATATTTCTCGAGAGGATATAACCGTGTCCGGAGTTACCTATGCCTGATGTTGACCTTCGCTCGCGAGGACAGAAATACGAGGTATTGCAACAGGATATGCCCGACAGATGTTGGCGTCTGGATGTTGCAAAAACGACAACCGGTTGGTAGGTCGTCCCTACTCAACACGTGATTGCGCAACACCGGTGTATGACCTAGACGCATGCGGCTAAGCACACGGTAGTGTCTGCCCTCGGAATCCCATTGGGGGATCACCATGGCTCGACCGACCTCTTAATGGTTTGAAGAAAAAACGGAGTGGAAAGATATTCCCGGGTCCACCGATGTCTAACAACAAGGGATACGATATCCGCTATTTTTGACTGACTAGCAGGACTTTGCGACCTTGCGGAATAAGCAGCTGCGTCCACTCGTTCGTTGCCAGAGATCCCAGCGTGACCAAGGATCCATAGTCCGGTTAGATTACCAACAATTCTCTTTTTTTTTTTTTCCCTACCCTGGGCGCGCCAGCGGCCTTGACCCAACAACATGAAAAATTATGAGTTATAACTAAATAGCCAAGCGGTCAGAAATGGAAAAGACAAAGGACAGCAGCAATGGAATAACTGAAGGCAATGGGAAGGAAAGAATATAGGTAGCGTTAAATGGAGTAGGAAGACCACCCCAATTCTCTACCAGTTCATTACGGCAAATAGCCCTCGGTTCACCAATGCATGTTCAGATATTCCATCAGTGAACTTTCCGGCCTGTTACAGTGGATGACAGGATCGTCTCCATGCAAAAAAAAAAAAAAAAAAAAAGATTGCGTATAGTTTCGTATTCAGAATGGTGCATTAATCACTGAGACGGACTGTGAAGATTTCATCATTTATCTCAAAAGTGCACGCAGTGGGTGGTAAAGACCTATTCCATTGGTATGACAGCAGAAGACTTGCCTATGTGAAATTATAAATTACTCGTTTTATTTACAATAAAAATAAAAAATAAATCAAATTTCAGGGAATAAAAAATTATAAATTTTTAACATTAAAAGTATCAAATGATCAGCGAAAATGACAATCGTTATCGTTATTTAGTTCCAAAAAAGAATTTGATTGAAAAAATGTCCCAAAATAATGTCCTAAAAAAATGTCCCAATTTTATGTAACGTTTGTTATATTTTGCAGGATTTTTGTTATTGTTATTTAAAAAATGTCACAATTTTATGTAACGAAACGTGTAACGAAAAATGTAACGAAAAAATGTCTTCATTTTATACAATGAAAGTTAAATGTTAGGATAGGATTTTTGTGATTATGTTATTTTTCTTTTTATGTTGATGCCAGTAAGAATTACGTCGTAAATTTTGATCATTTTATACAAAGTATAGAAGAGAAAGAGACAGAAATGAAAGCAAGAGGGGTCAAGGGGTACAGCCCTTTGCGAGGTCAAAATCGCCGAGTTATATATACTAGTATATGGAACATTTCACGTCAAATGTCCCAGCGCGTCGCTCGAGCGCCAAAACGCTTACTTTTCAACTGATGATTACGCTACTAAGAATCATACACAAAAAATAACAACAACACGGTTTCGATGTATTTTTTCCTCAGTTTTCCGATGAAATCATTCGTCCTTTTTTGAAAATGTGCCCTTTTAACCTCAAAAAAAACACAAAACCGGTTATATCTTTAAAAAGGTATTTTTATTATTCTCTTTTAAATACTCTAGTTTGAAAGAGGAGGGGTTTTTATGTCAATATAGCAATTTTCATAGTGTGTTTTTTGTTCTTTTACGAGATATTGAACAACAAAGTAAAGATAAGCCGCGCTGCGGCTCAACGTGACATACGGCACAGTAATGTTTACTAAATAACTAATTCTTACACATATTATTTATTTATACATTGAAACATTCTTTGTACATTTTTGTAATATAATTACATAATGTGTATTTACATGAGTAGCACAGAAATTTATTTATTTGTTTTCTCCGTTTTTAAAATTTTCTTTGTGTTTGTAGATAATTTTTTTTACATCGGGAATAAATGAATCTGATTTACGTTTATAAATTTCAGTTCTACAATTATTAAAAGTTTTTGTAGTTTCTAATATCGATGGATATTCATCTTTTTTAAATATGGAAAAGTTAAACAACTGTTCGCCGAGTTAATACGGTTGATTACTTTTACCAAACAATATAATGCATCTTGAATGAAAAACTGAATGCGACATAGCCTTAGAGAATAAATAACAAATGATTAGGTAATCTATGATAAATAAGTTTATTTAATTAAAGCTAAATAAATCAAGTTCTGAAGTTATACCGTAAGCATGGTCGTATCTGGGGGGAAAATATTTTTATAATTATACATATTGTGTGTGTGTGGGTTCGGGGGGGGGGGGTGTATTATCATAAAATATATTTATTTATAAATCGTACACTAAAGCCTTGTAGTCAATTATTGTATTTGCAATATTTAAACACTACGATAAAAACAAATAAAAAATAGTCGTTTCCATAAAATTCATAAACATTTTAATTTTCTTTTCTTTTGTCAAAAATTGAAAAGAAATAAATTTATTCTGAATTTCGGTCCATTTAATTCAAGCAGTTATTATTTCGCAGACATTTCGGGCGGGGTGAACCCGGAAAACCTCCTCAGATGCGGCCCTGACCATAAGCTCAAGTTTTTCGATGTTCATAAAGTAATACGCGCTTTCGACAACGCTCGCTCTTGTTATTCAGCACAATCACAACGGTGGTAATCCATAATTAAATAAACGCAAGCTAACCCCACAATCCAAACTCCACGTCAAATAGATATTAGAAAAACTCAATAAACATTTTGCAATTCGCGGCGCCGCGTGCCGCAGCGGCGGTCTGTCTTTATTTTGACGTTCAATATCTCGTAAAAGAAAAAAAAAACACACTCTGAAAATTGCTATATTGACGTAAAAAACCCTCCTCTTTCGATCTAGAGTATTTTAAAGAAAATATTAAAAATGCCCTTTTTTAAAAGATATAACCACCGTCTGTGTTATTTTGAGGTTAAAAAGGCACATTTTCAGAAAAGGGCGAATGATTTCATTGGATAGCCTAGGAAAAAATACATCGAAAACATGATGTCGTTATTTTTTGTGTATGATTCTTAATAGCGTAATCATCAGTTGAAAAGTAAGCGTTTTGGCGCTCAAGCAACGCGCTGGGACATTTGACGTGAAATGCCCCATATATATATATATATATATATATATATATATATATAAAGGTTGTGTGCATTGATGCGGATTCGTCTTTGAGCAGTATCGTTCGACGATGTTTGAACAGATTAGTTTTGGATGATGTTCATTTTTGTTTCGAATATCGTCTTTTGTTGGATGTTGTCAGGGCGTTTATTGCAAATCATTATTAATAATAATAAGATGTTGTAAGATTCAGTTGCAATGAACAAGAGAATGAAAAAGTTGTTTAAATTACTCCTCGCTAAGAGCTGAGACTAATACTAAGACTACTGCTAGGATGGATGTGAGGATACTCCAATTAAAAAACAAGGTTAAACAGAATTATATCGAATTACTGATAATTTAACAGAGCTAATTGAATGAAACAGAAGTACGATTGATAATTGAATGTGTCTGCACATTTCACAACGGATGATAGTGATGTCCCAGAGGAACTAAATGAAAAAGTAAATGAGAGAACTAAGCATCTTGATATACTATAGTTGACGATTTGAGAAATGAAATTAAGCTAAACTTCGGTACCGGATGCGCTTATAGATGTAGTATTTGATAATAGTGATAATAATAATAAGTATAAAATAAAGAGATCAACATAAAGAAAACGAATTTTAATAATAATAATAATAATAATAGCATGCAGAAGATTAAAATAATTACAGAGAATGTGTATATATATAAACTCGGCCATCTTGCTTATATTTCTGTCTCTTTCCCTTCTATACTTTGTATAAAATGATCAAAATTTACAACGTAATTCTTACCGACATCGACACAAAAAAGTAAATAACATAATCACAAAAATCCTATCCTAACAATTAACTTTCATTACATAAAATTAGGACATTTTTTCAATACATATTTCGTTACGTAAAGTTGTGACATTTTTTGTTACAAAATCTAATTATTATATATATATATATATATATATATGAAGTCGGTAAAAATTAAAATATAACAAACGTTACATAAAACTGGGACTTTTTTCCTAATGGGGCGTGACGTAAGAACTACGTTGTAATTAATGTAAATATATATATGTACATATATATACAAATGTATAAATATATATATATATATATTAAAATATATGTATAAAATTAAAAGGTGTGAAAATATGTGCAATTTGGTTCCCAGATGGGAAGAAAATGTTAGTATAAAATATTTGCGTGAGCTGGGACATTTCTCCCATCGGCTTATCTGGTCTTGCAAGTATTTTCTTCTCGTCGTCGTTGCTCGGTTCCGAGCGTCGAGATCTATCATCTAATGTTATGTATGATCTGTCTCCAGGCTTATCGATTTTCCGCCGCCCGCATCATATCCTCGATTGATAAGTCCGTCCATTTCTTCATCTGGTCTAGATAACGGTTTGGAGCACGTCCTCTTCTCCTTCTTCCGTCCACTTTTCCTTGTATAATCAGTTTTTTTATAGAATGCTGGGAAAAAGCTAGTCAAATAGCTGTGACTATGTTGTGTTACTCACATTTAACATCAATTGGACTTTTGGAATCAGAAACATCGTTGTTTTGAGACCTATTCGAATATGCTGATATATTTATCGCAAATGCTCTCGGGATGAGCAAAGGAATAATTTATTCTGCATCAATTTATTATTGTTTAGGTCGTTTATTTGTTTATTTTCGTGTAGGTAACAATATTCCTCGGCCGTATTTTATTCGTTTCCCTTTGAATTCGTTCATACCGGCCTATATTTTAAAGTTGAAAGCTGCGTAGGCAGGACTGGTTTATTTCTCTTTTTTTCGTGCCTTCGCCGGTGATTGTTTTGCGATTCCATTAATTTCGTCAGTATAGCGACGCTAGTTCAAAGTTTACTGGAGCAACGAAAAGTTTAACTGCTCGTGTAGCACGGCATTTTGTTTATTATTTTCGTTTCATCTTTCGGTTGTGTAAAATTTTTCTTTTCCGTTTCGCGGTGGCGTGCACCAAAATTTTCGAGCTACACATTTCGACCGTCAGTTTTTTTCCCTTAACTATTTAATTAATTGCGGTAATAATTTCCAGGTCACCTTCGGTTTTGTTATTATTGTTATATTTTTCTATAATTGAATTTCCGGCAAATTAAAATTTTTCAATCTATCGCATGCTCCCTACATCTTATGATCCTTCTGTTTTTTCTGTGTGTATTTTTCGGCGAGTATTTTACAAATTCCAGAATTGTTATCCTTTTATATTTGTCATACTTGTAGTATTCATTAATTTATTGAATAACATATATTTTTCTTAATTTTAGGATATTTTAATATTGTTGTTATTAGGCAGTTTTGTTATTTTGCTTATGTGTAGATACGGTTGTATTTGAATTTCAACGTTGTTTTTCCTAAATGGTTTTTATTATTATTTTACTGATTCCTATTACATTTGTCGTCTACTAATGTAGCAATGAGATCTGCATTATAATTATTATGCAAAAGTGTAGGTTTCAATAAACTTTTTCTCGTTAATTTGATGTTCTTTTCTTATGGAATCTTATCTATAGTCTAGGCGTGTGAGATAATTAAAAATGAGGTGTGTTTTTAAAATTTTTATTCAAGAAACTGTTAATAACAGGCTTGCTGATTAATCGGTTAATTTATTTCGATTTCGTAATGAATTATTTATTTTTTTTTTTTTTTTTAATTACAGCGAACGGCAGCGAGTCCGAAAATTTTGGCCTTGCCAACAGGTGCTTATCAGTTTATTATTTCGCCGAAAAATTTTCAGTTTCGTAGTCGTGCAATCAACAAAAATTTATGCGACGGACTACTATCGAGATGGTAACTGGTGCCCTGTTTAAAGAAATAACGTTCGTAAAAAGCGGATATGTATCCTTTTCGGCGCGTTTTTTTTTCCCCATTAATCATTAATCATTTTTAAACAAACAATCTCGTGTCTTTCAGTTCGGGCGCGCCGGTTCTAAAAGTTCGTTGTGTAAATATTAATTTAAACGCAAGCCCCGCTTACCGTAGCGTTAAATTAGGCAAAGCGGTACTTACTACTTCGAGTGGAACTCGGTTCGAACCCCGTTATTGAATGTATAGGAAATTATCTTTGCGATAGGTTAATGTCCGCAGTTGGGTAGTTCAAATAAATAAATAAATGCCGACGTCAAAGAGGAAACTACCATCATTTAGAACCTTTTACGAGCTGTCCGCGGTTCCACCACTCGATTATTATTATAGGCTTTAGTCTGGAAGCTATGAAAATTCCTTCTACATTAATATAAAAGGCCTCCACTATAATATTTCGCGTAAAGAAAATACGGCCCCACCTGTTGTACAGATTTTCTTATATTTAAACTTTTTTTTCCTCTTGCATTGAGCACATCTTTTTCGTTCCCTTAAATGTTTTTAATTTTATTTTCATAGTACTTCACGGTAAAAATGCCAATCTTGAAAACTTCTTTACATTGAAAATCGTGAGTTATTATCTCGTTTAAATGTATATGCCGAAAAGAAAAGAAAGTAGGGTTAAAAGAGGGACTTTGAAAAATACTACAACCAACCCCATTCTAGAAATGTAGAAACATAGAGAAAGATAGATTTTATCGTAAGATTAAAAAGAAGAGGAATAATTTGGACTTGGATGTTAATTGCAGCTGTCTTATCTACTAAACGTTTCGCCCATAAACATTATTATTAAAACCCCACAGGATGAATAATTGCATGTATGCCGGAAATAAAAGACATTAATCGAATCACGAGAGGAAGGTCAAAATCTAAAATTACTGTAGCGCTCGTACCAAAGGCGTCTGTTTAGTACACCATAAAAGAATACAAAGAAACGGAACGTAATTTTCTTTTTTTCAATTTCGAATAATAAAATTACTTTTTTATTTTTTTTCCTTTCCAAATAATCGTTAAGCTATCCCTCCGCATTGAACATATTTTCCCCTAAATAAAGCATCAGTGTGATAGATGAGTCGAAATATTTTTAAAAAGCGCAAATTTTAAACTATCTTTATATTAAAAAAAAAACAAACAACAACGCACAAAAAGCGTAACAATCCGATTATTTCGGTAATTTTTATACACAAATAACGATAATTGTCAACAAGAATCAACTGATGAGGCAAAAGAAATAAAATCACTAATATATAACAAACCGCGAAATTTTTATATTAGTAACATTTTAATTTAATAACGAAAAACTGAAAAATATATAATAAATATTCAGCTTTATAAACATTTTCGAAACTATCTATCAGCCATTTCCACAAAATATTCATCGCGTATTTCCCGGCTGATTGCTCTTAGGTCATAATAGGAATAAATCATTTAACAAACAGTGCGTATAGCAGTTTTCTAAAACATCTCGTTCAAGCTCTTTGCGTAAATTTGGTATATACATATATATATATATATATATATATATATATATGTGTATGACGAATCCTGATATTTTCCCTATTACTTCTGTAAGACAGAAAAATGTTGAAATGGAATGAACTTGACATACAATTCCATATGCATTACTACATCAACAAAAACTAATTAAGAAGCTATTTTTTTTTAATTCCAAAAAATAAAAAAATTAATTTATGTAACAAAAAATATATATTTAAATTTCGATGAAATTAACAAATCTACACTATAATTTACGTGAACAACGAAAAGGAATAATGTAAAATAAATTCAAAAACTAAATAAATAAATAAAAAGTATTATTAAAGAACATAACTTTCAAACTATAAAGTGAAAAGCACCTTCGTTTTATAATATAAAAAAATTAAAATATATAATTTAAAAGAAAATTATCAAATTTATTTAAAAATGAAGTGAGGACATTAGCTCATCAAACTTTTTTAAACTTCCGATCTAGTTCCACTGATTCATCTACCACTCCTGTACCACCTTTTGTTTGTCATAGTTGACAAATTTCCGCCAAGCATATTTATAAATTAGGCGCGTAAACGTTATTCCGCTATAAAAAAAATAATTATAACCTAGTCGCAATTTCGCAGTAAAAAATGTAGCTGGTCGTTTTGTAAAACTAGGGAATACCTTAGTTCGCTAAACGCTCAATCTGATTGGCTGTTGATATTATGCTGCTGTTGGATGTGTGCGTATATGATTCTCAATGCGTTGTTAGTGTTTTACTAATGTCGGAGAAGTATGCACAGCGCCTGGAAAACATGAAAAGCGAGTAGATCCTTAAATTTGAATACAACGATTACTGGAACACTGATATCTTACGGATTTTTCTTTGTACACTCAAATAGCGGCTTCATAGATTTCTATGGTAAGCTAAACCCCGTCTAACCAAGTTAATCTCTACTGCTACAGAAGTACTAGCAGATTTTTTTCTTTTTTCAGTCTGTTTTGCGATTTCGCCGTCTAACTAGAAATACCAGAGGATTAAATACTGATTTATGTATATATATATATATTATATATATATCATTCATTATATCCTCAACCATTCGGTTGGTGGACAACCTATTCTCACATTTTTAGATGTACAGATATAGGTTGTATACTAAGCAATTATTATATATGCAACGCAGATGTACACACGCAAAACTACATTCGGAACTGATAGTAGCCGCTTGTTATCGCGCTACCAGTGCAGTCCCGCTGTGTACTGGCCTAGCGCGCATATGATGTTGAACGGGGTGGTTTGCTATTGCCTTCCACGTGAATATGTATATATATATATATATATATATATATATATATATATATTACATTGATGCAGATTTGGGATTTGTGGCGCCATCTATTGACGATGTTCGAGATAGAAAGTATTTATTTGGTTAATTTCATTTAATTTTCGAACTCCAGTTGTTAATCTATCAGTTTTCGGTTATGGACGGGGATACCTACTCAAGCGGTGAGACCGTGTTTTCCCGATATGTTCGGTCGGATTTGCGTTCAGTAGTGTTATCGACAGGGCAGGTATTAGCCGACTGCAATAGTCAACGGAGTTCGGTGAGAATGAATTTATGAAGAATATCGCGGTTGAGTACGTGATTCGATTAAACTGTTAAAGATATATCGGGGTTTCCTGAATGCGAAGATAATTCTCGCAATGGCGAATTTTAATTGTCTTCTTTAGTTTGTTATTGAAGTTGTTCAGGTAGTTCATCGGACAGCGATTGTCATGTCGTCGTTACGGTAACGATGCTAGTCGAATCTACGTTCATAGCAATTTTATAATTTTATGATTTAGTCGGACACGTTGCGCATCGTTATTATACGCGTGACCGTAGAATAGAGTCTTGTTTTCGTTAACTTTTTGTGTTATTTGTGGTTTTTTTTCGTTTTGTTATTTTTAATCACCGAACGTTTCGACATACGTCGCCCGCCATTTTATACCCATGAATAAATCGCTGTGTTGATAGAAAATAAACACGTGTTTCGATTTATAATTTTCTTCTCTGTTTGCCGTAATTTTTTACCTAATTACTAAGTCGGAGAAGTAAGGAACACGGGGACATGTGCGCATGCGGTAACATTCCCCCGAGGGGAATCCCGCGTCCGATCATCTGGAAAATAATTATTATTTCGGTTTTTTATGTATATATTTTTTTATTTGTTCTATCAGCGCTGTGCTCTTATTTTCGTCTGTATGTATACTGTCTGAAGAGATTGCAGCGGAGTAAATTAGTTTCGTTTCAAGTGGCATTGCGAACCACGAACTATCAATATCAGATAATTAATCATATATTCTATGGATACTGATTCAACTTGATATTGTAGGTCCCCTGTTTTGTTACGCCTCTATTTAGTTGAGAGTCCCTTATTAACGGGCACCACTGATACGGATTCGGTTTCCTTCATTGTCCGCGAGTTTATATAGATACAGTTATTATCAAGAATTAACGTTAATTTTGGTTACATTTTTTACCCCCGAAAAATGACTATCGTAAACCGGGCTCAGCTAAACCGGAATTTCTCCCGAAGAATGACCACTCGCAGTGTTCAAAAAAAAATTGACTCGTTTTTGTTTGTTTTTTTTTGGAAATTGATTATGATCTATCGTCAGAACTGTAATTCCGACGCTACATGAAAATTACTAAAAAGAAAAACATACAAAAGCCGACATGCTGACGGGAATTTGACTAGATAAAGATTTTTTAGGCAATTATTCTTGCTTCTTTCCTTTCTATTTGTTTCTGGGTTAAGGTCCTTGTTTGACCAGCCCAGGGGGAAAAAACAAAAAAGAATCATAAAAGGAAACGGATATCATCCACCGTGGCTAAAATGAAAATTACGAAGTTCGATTATTCGACGAGCAATTTTCGACGGGCTACCGGAACACGACCATACTAACAAATTAGAGAACACAATTAAAATCCTTCGCCGCAGAATTAAACGGCCCCGACGTGCACTTAGCAATTAAATCGAGAATACTTTACCGTGATTAAATAAGCTGATTTTATTAATTAAATTTTGTTGCACTACGGCAATGTCGCAGCGTCACACACTTGCCGTAAGTACGAATCATCGTAAACGGCTACTATCGGCATCGTATATGTATGGGTACATATCTAGCGCAGTCCGACTGAGCATATTGGGAAAATACGCACGGCAGCCGAGCAAGCATCCCTGCATCATAGTCGAGCCGATGGAATAGCAGCCGATGTCGGACAGTTGGAAAATCAAATTAAATTGACCGAATAAAAATCTCGAAGATCGCCGTTAATAGCGCCACAAACGAATTCGTACCGATATACAAATAAAACCCGATGCTTCGGAGACAACCGTGGATAATCCGATAATTCAATGATACAGAAGAGTAACTTTCAATTAACTACATGTCGTTCTTATAAATAATAATTTACAGTTTGCACAGCAATCTCCATGTTTATTAACGATTTAAATGATTGTTTTTTTTTTCGTATTGTACCCGAGCACAAGATATTCTTCACACGTCTGAACTGTGTAAATAATGCAGTTAATTTTTTATAAGAACTTAAAATCAATCGCAAAGATGTTTAATGTATATTAATTTATTGTTTAAGGCTTTATGCTAGTGTAGAGACCTGAAAACAGATAACTTCTATGATGTTGTTTTTGGATGGGAACAAATTTATTAATAATAAAACAAAGTTTAAAACGCGTTTATACACGTATTAAAGTACAAGTTTTTATTTTTTAATAAAAATAAATTTAAAAAATGGCGGTACACAGCGGTTGATAAAAACACATGTTTTCAAAAAGTAGCTCCAGGGCTTACAAAATATTCTAAGTAATTTTAAACTTACAACAAAAAAAAAAAAAAAAAATCTCCTTAACTACATAAAACTTTTTAGAGAATGTTGTACGGAATTCTATAAATATTGATTTTTGAAAAATTAGAAAGTTTCGAAAAAAAATCAATTTTTCTCGCAAAAAATGGCAACTTTTTATTAGTAACTTTTATAATTTTTAATATTTTTGCAAAAGCCTTACGACATTCTCTGCGAAATCTAATTAAGAGGCTACAGTTAAAATTTGAACTCATTCGGATAAAAATTGAGGGAGTTATCTTGCAAGCCAATTTGAAAAACATAGTTTTGAGATAATGGCGTTTAAAGTTCTGATTTCTACTTTTAAAATTGAAAATTTATATCAGAAAATTTTCTTACCTGCCTTCCAAGTTAATATTTACTTCATCTTCTAGTTTTTTCATTGATCTAGAAGCCGAGCGTGCCTGTTTTGCAGCATTCATCAACGACGACTCGGCTTCACTGATCCTCGCTTCATTCGCTTCTACACAGTCAGTAATTGTAACAAGTCAGGCCTATCGGAAACTGCAGAACCTCCATTATCTTCATTATGCCAAATAAACCATCGTTAAATACACAATATCAAGCGCCTTGTTTGTTGCTTGAAACATTTTTAAAAGTAATGTTCCATACAGTTGAATTGAAACGCTCATTGCTATTTTGCGTGAATTCTCCTAAGCAACGTTCGAGCAAATCATCACGACGTAGATCTTCGTACACTGGTTTAATAGTATCAAAAAGTTCGGTATTTAAAGCTGGCTTATGTTTATAAGAATCTAAACGATTTTCAGCTTTTGCTTTTTGCCACGTGCACCATGAGTTGGCGCCTGGGGCACAGTTATCGTACTGTGGATTCTTATCCGTCGAAAGCTTGTGGAACAAAGTTGCCCAAATATCTTTCTTCATATCATCAACAGAATCTGTGTTCTGACAAATACTGGGGCAATAATACATAATGAGATCATCGATCAATTAGCCAGTAAGTTTCCGGTTTTTCACCTAGGCCTTTTGCATTTTTTTCAAGTTCCGCAGGCGTGTTCCCATGCATTTTCGCACGTGATCGATGCACTCATTGCTTTTTGTTCGTCAAGATTTTTAAAAGGTTTCGCATCGTTTATAGCTTTAAAAGTTTTACTATCACCATCACGGATGTAATTTGAATATTTAACGTCGGCTCAAGCGACTGTTAAAACATCTAAAGTACACCGTTTACTTCCATCTTTCCTGAAGAGCCTTCATTGCTGTTTTGACAACTTTCTGCATGCGTTTTTAGCCATTGTTCGTATTCAACAGTGTCTGTGTGATTTTTCCATTACTCAGAAGACTTGCAATATTTAGATTTAATAATAATAATAATAATAATATCGATTACTTTGCCTGTGCGCCAACCAATAAGCGACACAATTCCGTATAAAGAGGAAAACCCATATTTTCGCCATGAGCCGTCACTCGAAACCGTTAAACCGTCAGTTTGTTTATCTTCAGTGCTTTTCTATTTTTCTTCTATTACTGCTTTTCTTCATGCTCATAGAGTACGAACTGCCTTTTTTGCTATTGATATCGCGTCTATAAGCGAATCGTAAAAACCATGAAATATTGATGCTGGCATATCCATAAAAGCACAGAACTTTTTCATTCCCTATAAGCCAATGGCCAGGATTCTCATGACAAAAGTAAAGCGTCGATTCATTTGTGACTATTTTTTTTATAAATTGAGTGACAGGATAAGATTTCACGTCACATTTATTACATAAAATAATCACTTTGAAACCTAACGCTCGCTTGCTTGCCTCTGAAAACTTAACGTCCGTACCACAGGTTCTGCACTCTACACTTGCCGAAATTGCAATCATTAGAGCTGCAAAATTCACCATTCGATAGTCAAACGTTGGATCAACAGGTTCATCTTCTAATTCAGTAGCTGTTTTTAACTTTTTGGCAGATGTGCTCACTCCTTCTGACTTGACCTCCGCTTCGAATCTGTTTTGCGGTCGCTTCTTACACTTGCTTTTATTTGTAGACTATGTGGAAATTTTTCTACCTTTCTTTCCGCGGTAAACAACTTTTCTATCACTCATGATCAACCGAAAAAAAATATACAGTACTAGTACTCGATAAATGTTATAAAAATACTTCCGTCACCACATGCACTCGCCAATTGTATTAATGATTGCAGCATAATAAGCACACTAACCTACTGCAAAATCTCGTGGTTTTACTCCAACTGTAGCAAAATTTGTAGGAAAAATAATTAAGAGCGCCCTCTATTATCATATTTCAAACACACATGGTGTAAATATAGGTGTCATTTTTATCGTGACATCGAAAAAAGGAAAATGTGTGAAATACGTATTTTCGTACGTCATGACTAAGTCCAATTAAATAACTTAAACGGAAAATGTTTTTTTTTTTTTTCCCTTATAAAACGATTTTGATCACATTTTTTAATAGTTTAACTGTTAATTAAGCCAATAAAAAAAAAAAAAGTTGATTTTTTGAAAAAATGACACTATCTAAGGTCCTCGACAAAACAACATTGTATATTTAATCAATTCATAAACAAATAATTATGTCATGGTATTTTCTTTATAATTTTTACGCTAAAGTCGTAGTTTTTCCCCTTTAAATATTGTTAAAAACCCCTGCTGTAGAAGCATAGAATTTTTTGGTCAATTATACGTTTGCGTAAAAGTCTAAAAGAGTTTTTTAATGATTTTCTTATTTGTTAACGAATTATAAATTAATTAATAATTTTAATGTTTAATGATTTCATAAAAAACCTTATGTGATAAATAAATCAATTATAACTAGATAAAACCATTTCAACTTTCGACGGGTACTGAAAATTTTAATACTCCGCTGGATCGTGCTAAATATGTTTAACTATTAATTAAAAATGTATGAGAAAAAAAAGGATATTGATATTTTCACATAAAATCAATAATCCAAGAAAGACATTTTGAAAAATCATGAAAACACTTACTTCACCGTGGTGAAAGGTTCATGGTTAGACGTCTGCAGATCTCTCCTTCCAAACTCATGAATTCTTATCAATATATCCGGGTCAACTGGCGTTTTTCTCCTCGTAAGATTTCAATTCTTTCTCTCATCTCTTCCCGATTCGTTCCACTTTCTTCTTTCGTCCTCTCCCGAAACAAATCTCCATATTTTAGCCATAACTTCTCTGAACTGCCTCATTCTCCCAAGATATTCTCTTTACCTTCTAACATTAAGTCTCTTCCTCGTCCTACTATTCATGAAGAGTTTAACCACACTCTGTCCTCACTATTTCCTGCTCACACCACGATTTTTACGGACGACTCAAAATCTGCTTCGGGGGCCGGTGCCGCTTTTTCTGAGTCATTTCAACTTCTCTTCTTTTCTTCTATCGTCCTAGCCGAATCCATGACTATTTTGCGTGCGGTCCTTTTTATATCTTCAACTTCGAATTTAGTGAATTTCCTTCTAGTGCTCCGACTCGAAAAAGCGTGTTTTAGTAGCTATTATCGCGTCTCCTTTCGCTGAACCCTCTTCCTGTCCTATTATTCTTTATATTTATTCCTTGATTTACAATTTATTAGCTTCCCGTCCAATCCTTATTGACTTACTTTGGATTTCTGGTCACTGTGGTATCGCCAGTAACGATCTTGCTGACTCATTAGCATGCTCGGCCGCAGTAAATGGTCGTTTCATAGGCAGATTTCCTTCCCGTATTCTTTACTCTCTTTCTCTCTCTTTTCGTTCTCGCCCGTAACTTTTGGACTGATCTCTATTCGTCTTTTTTCTCCAACCCTGACTCCTTTTAACCTTACAGACTTCCCCTTCTCCTTGGTTTAACAATTTTCCCAGTATCAGCCGTTCTGTCACTTCTTCCATAGATTGCCTTCGTTTTAATCATAGTCTGCTCCTGTCTTCTCGTTTCCGCTTTGCTATTGTTCAATCTCCTTTACATCCCTTACATCCTCCTACCTTAAATGTTACCCGTGACGCAAACCACGTACTATTCGAATGTTCTTTCATTTCCCCAGAACGCGCGATCTTTTATTCCAATTTGGCCTTCCTACTCCTTACAGTGTCATCTACATTCTCGCTTTTCCATCTTCTTCTGTTGTTCCTTTTTGTTAGCCGCTTTCATTTCTTCTGTCTCTAAACGTTTCTTGATATAACCTGTAGCTCCATATGTCTTTCTATTCTTCTAATCTTTTGTGTTGGGTGAATGTCCTGTGCTGACGTGCCCATAAGATTGTAATAAAAAAAAATAAAAAAAAAACAAATAAAATAAAGTACATTATTCATAAGTAACATTTAAAAAGTATCATAATGCGATACTATACTTTTTAAACAAAATAAATCCAGATAAATAAGCGCGAAGTAAAATTCATATTCCATTTGAAAGAAAGTTTTTAAAATGACTAAATCACACAAAAGAAAAAACAAATTGGAATTAGCATTTAGTCGATTATAATGATGTCCGTCATTAACAAAAGCCTACTGATTACTTTCCGATGCATCTTGTTTACCGATAATGAAAATTAGTAGAATTTTTTACCCCGTCAGTAAAGAGCAAACTAATAAAAAGTGGAATGATGAATTTCAATAGATTAATAATTAATAAAAAGGGAAAAGATTACGCAACAGTATCGAATTCAGTTCTAAGGGTTCCTTGATTAGGGGAGTTAACAATCTTGACAGAGATTACATAACGACGATCAGATTGAGAACAGGACGCACAATAAATCTCCGACTCACTTAACCAAAACCTAATATTTTAAACGTAGTAAGATGGGCTGCTAGGTGTGAAGAGGAAGGTAATTTAATAAATCATTTTATTTGGCACAATGTAAAGCGTTCGAACAAAACACTTCCGGACTTGCATATTTTTTCAGTAAAAGTCGGATTGCAGCAAATTCATCATCGAAGATTATCTTACTGACGTATAAATTTATTAAACACGGCGGAATAGAATATTAAAATTAAAAAAAAATATATATACAAAAAAAAAGGTGGGGAAAACCGTAAAAAGTATATAAAGTAAATAAAACGAATAAATTAATCTTGTAGGCTTATAAGTGAAAGAAAAACCATGGCCAGATGGCGAAAGCTGAGCCAAAAATATTAAAAAAAAAAATTTAAAAAAGCTCTTTCAAAATGCATTTGTTTCGGAAAGATTTCAGCTAAAGAAAAAAAATTTTTAGCGGCTTTAAGGTAAAAAGTATATTCCAAGTACAAACCATCTTTAAGAGATTTTAAATATTTCATCGGCTTATGAAAAAACAAACTGGAACGTTCCACTTCATAAAACAATAGTAGAATTTTTTCTGAACTCCGGTATGGAATGATTCGGCGAAAAAATTTAATATAAATAAGAGTGTCGTTAAACGGTGGTTTGTTTTCAACGGTCACGGGTGGAGGGTGCACTTTTTTGCAGCTACATTATATATAGACGGATTTTTGAATAGATGCTTTCCGTTTGTTCTATTATATATATACATATATATATATACGCCACTCCGAGGAAGGGATATTTGTTTTTTTCCGAATGAGATTAATGGGGTGGTAAAAATTTAAAAAGAAATAACAAACGTAGTTTTGTTTTCTCTTGTGTTTCTTTTTATTCAAATTTTAATGTGGATGTGGTTTAGGTGAAAATAAAGGCTACGGTTGCGAAAAGGAAATGTCCCAATATGTTCTAATATTCTATTTAGATGCGTCGACCACTTATTAGGAAAATTATAAATGAGGTAGTCAAATCGGTCCTTAAATAATTCGTAAAAGCGATTATACGAATATGTTCAGCATTAATGGAAACGCCGATTCCTAGATTTTCAGAACTCCTGAACCTTCATAGGGCTCGCCCAATTTTGTGATTTCTATTGTTTTGGCAATGTCTCGGTCAGTTTTCAAGCTAGAAAAAAAAATTTTTCCTCTCTCAAGCCCTACAAAATGGATCTATTCAAAAAATTTTTGATACAAAATTCAAATTTTTAAAGCGTTCGAAAAATTTTAAAACTCGATTTTTCAAAAACATAATTATCTCTCAAAAAAAACAACAACATATATATATATATATACATATGTGTATGTTATATATATTTTTTCTCTAAATAAAAGTGGTGGAACGTACTCAAAACAAATATAAAAATTAAATATTTTCGGTGTTTTGACGATATTCAAGCTTCGAAGTCTTAGTAACGCGTACTTGATACTCTAAATACCATTGCTGACTTTATTTTATACTACGAAGGCGCTAAAACTTGTTTCCGTACGTTTTCGCCGCAGAGTATTATGAAACCGATAAAAACCACATTATCGACCGATCATTTGATAAGTGTCTTGGCGACTTCGTAGATTACTACCGCGATTCTCTTTAAAAATCTTCACGACGTAAGTGACGATAATCTTGCGCTAGTTGCTGATAGAACTTTCTTAAGAGTTCCAACAATGAATATCAAAGAAAAACTTATCGGGTCATTAAAAAGTTCTTCCGTGTAAGTCGTCTACTTATTTGCATTATTGATAGGGGTTATATTGCTGATTTTTTGGTACCATTTTCGATTTAAAGAAATTGATGTGTAAAAAAGAAAAAATAACGTTTTTATACTCGATCGAAGCTTTTATGAAGTAAAATCGCAATTAGAAAAAGAAAAGTATCATGTTTTCGTGCCATCATTAAAGGAGAAAGGACAAAAACAACTGTCAACGGAAGAAGCAAACAAGTCCGGTTGTTTCAATTCGATGGGTTGTAGAAGCTGTACATGGTGCTATAGCTCAAAACTATATAGGTTTTTCCATCATCAGTTAGATAATCGTTAGCTGGTTTTTACAGTAAGATATAGGTTGCTATTATTAAATGAATTCGGAAAACGACACTTCGGATGAAGAGATATTACGTTTTTTGAAAAGGTAGCAAAGAGCGTAGCTAGAAAAGTAAAAGCAAATAGATGGAGCCGAATAAATAGTTTGAAAAATCTTCCGATGTACTCAATTTTCCTAAAATGACGGGAATGAATCTAGTAAACTTATTTACTGGAACTTATATATCAGTTTCATCAAAAGCAACATCTTACTTAACCGAAATTATGGATCAGAAGGGTGAGATAGATGTAAGCTATTTCAAAGCATCAGCTGTGATATTCTCGTAATGCAAGTGAAATCTAGATGGGAAGCACAACTTACAACTGCTACGTTCATTATGAAAATCAGATAGGCGATTGGCTGCACCGGCGTTGTTCGTTATTACTTCGAATGAGCTATTATTAGAGCGATCGGTTGCTGCCGTTATTTACTTTTTGCCAAGATAGATAAACTTGCCGAACATCTCACGAAGATTTATGAGAGCATGTAGTTCCTGTTACTGAAGAAGACAGTGTCATAGATTATTCAGTCCATTATATACTTTTCTATTTTCGTAAAATTTAAATAAATTATTATAGTTTTAAAATCGGAAAAAAAAAGGTCTTTTTTTTCTCTTTTGTGTCCTTATAATATTCTAAATATCGTAACATTCGTCTTAATTCTTATCGATGGTTACATAAGTTTCTAATTGACATTTTTAAGAATGTGTAGTTTGAAATGAAAATTCGTTAAGGCATTTTTATAATACTCTACGGTAAAGTGAACATACAGAAACAAGTTTTAGCGCCTTTATAGTATAGAATAAAGTCAGAAATGGTATTTACAGTAATCAAAAAACTGAAAATATTCGATTTTTATTTTTGTTTTGAGTACGTTCCACTGATTTTAAAAATCTGAAGAAATTCATACACATATGTTTAGTGAAAAAATACATATAATATATATATATATGTATGTATATGTTGTTTTTAAAGAGATGAGTATACGTTTTTTTTTGAAAAATCGAGTTTTAAAATTTTTCGAACGCTGTAAAAATTTGAATTTCGTGTCAAAATTTCTTTGAATAGAACCATTTTGTAGGGTTTGGGAGAGGAAAAAATGTTTTTTCTAACTTGAAAACTGGCTGAGACACTACTAAAACACTGAAAATCACAAAATCGAACCGTATGTGAAGGTTCAGGAGTCTGCAAATCTAGGACTATCAGCGTTCCCATTGATGCCGAATGATTTTGAAGAGCAGATTTAGATTCTAGACCCTTTCGCAGTATATCTGAAAATTATAATTTTACACCGTATTTCATTTTTAATTATTTGAATCGATTAATAATAATCCCCGTTAAAAATCTTTTATACTACGCACCATTAGAAATATGCGAGGAAGCGTCAGTGGATTTTATTAAATTTCTAACTAAATCTGTAAATTTCTATCAACTAGCGTGCGCTTCACCGTACATAGCGTGTTAACAAATCTCAATATACGGCAAAATTAAAATTGAGTCAGTGCGCTTTAGTTTATCGCCTAAATGAGTTTGTCCGCAACTGATCATCGTTAAATAGCTGGTTCTTTTCGGCGTATTTTATGAAAAAATATTTTCGCTGCGCAAAAATAAAAAGGTCTTCTCCTTAATAGAGGTATAAGCGGTGAACGATGAATCGAGAACTCGACAGAATATTCATCAGTTTTTTTTCAATATCAGAATTTAAATTGCACCAGAGAGGCAAAGTATTTCTTACTCCCTGATACGGATCATTTCGATGTTAAATGATGCTCTTCTGTAATTAATCGGTGGAAAAATCATTTTACGCGCGACCGCAAAACCCCCTCCGATGCGAGTCCAACGTAATGGTGCGTGCATCCTACGCGAGTTCTATCTGTAAGTTGTGTAAGATTATTGTTTGCACTTTAAGAATGCCGACTAGTAAAACGTTTCGTCTCGTAAATATTTCTGAGACATCCTACATCGTCCGAATAATATGTTGCCACCCGCGTCGATGAAAACCGGTGCGCTATGAAATCTCAATCAGCAGTAGCCCCCCGCCACACCGGCGATTTCGACGTCTTTTTAAAAATTATCGACTACACACCGAATTATTAACCGGCAAGAACACTGTGTGTTTACTACTTCGTTCAGCTGATGGAGCGTCCGACCTACACAGAGACATCGGCAGCATTCGGAAGAGAGATTCCTCCTGCGCGGTAAATAATTTTCATTCTTGCCGAAACCGAGAATCATCGTGCGCCAGTGAAATCACGCGTGAAGGGAGTTCGACATTTAAAAAAGGGCGCGATTGGGCCCACAAAGACATTTTTTCGCTTATACCGCGGGCCGACGCGAGCACATTTCACGTTCGGGTTTTCGGAGCAGACGATGCGTTTGCCGCGAAATGTAAACCGCTCTCGGAAAATTGCTCGCTCAAACGTAAACAACGAAATCTAATGTAGCCCCGGTTTTTATCAAATTTTTTATGCAGTTCGATTTTTCTGAGTTTACACAGCGAAAAATGAAAAACAAATATTAATTTCGAATATATGTGTGGCGCAGCGAGAACTAACGGACAGTTCGATCGCTCCGCGCGGAAACTCCGGCTCGGCTGCCCGCGTTTTCTCCCCTCCTATATCCTGTTCGTTCTCTGTCCCGTCCTCGTTTTCCCGATGAATCAACCGTTGCAGCGTCTATAGCGTCGTCGTTGTTTTCCTCCGCGCAACCCCCCACCCTAAGCCGCACCGACCCGTACCCGTTTTCCACAAAGTCCGAACGGTCGCAAAACGATGGCAAATGAAATGGAAATCGCATCGCCCGCAGCGGTACGCCGGACTATTTATCGTAGCCGCGAAAATACGGGAAAAATATAGCCGAGCGCGAATTCTCTGACCAATCTCAAATCCCGCGAGACGCCCTCCGCCTACGACAACGCTGCGAAACACGGCGGCCGCCCCAAAAAATATTCGATTTCACGCTTCGGCCGAGGTCTCGACGAAATTCAATTAACCTCTCCGATCGCCGCTAAATTGGCTAATTTTTCACTGATAAAGCCGCGTCTCGTCGTTCGTTCGCGGGCTGCGCGTTAATTTTATCGCGTCATCGAAAGTGGCAAAAAAGCTTTTCCCATTCAGTTTGCGGCGTGTTTTGCATGATCCAAACGAGAGCCCCTGCCATCGTTGCGCGATGTTGCGACCCTTTGATCAAAGGTGTAGCGCGCGCTCGATCGATGTTCTAGCCGACCGAGTCTGCTCCGCATCACGATGAGATGGAATATCGCCCGTTTTTGTTTCAGAGCCAAAGTTACCTGCTTAATTGTACGGCGGTTTTTAAAAATGAAAATAGGCAACGGGGAATCTTACCGATCAGTCGTTATCGAAACTGTTATTGATGTCTGGATTTAATGGATTTAACTATTTTCAGGGACTAACTGGAACTCGATCAAGTCTGCATTAGTTCTAGTTTAGCGTGTAAATCTTTACGTGAACGTTAACCGTTTTACATAGTCCGATTCGGCTGACAAATCCCCGGTGTTAACCATAATGAATATGAAATAGTACGTGTTTTTGACGCGATTAATGTCTGTAGCGATTTTTCCTTATTCACCCGCAGTTCTAGTGGGCTTTTTTTTTCCTCATCAACGATTTATAAATATTTCGATGCGATGATGATTTTCATCTTATCTTCTCTGTAGTGTCCGAGGTGGCAACCCCAGATCCCACCACTAGTTGGCCTAATAATTCCGCATAATTGTTACATTGACAAAAGAGAGACACATTAATCGCAGAGTATAATAAATATAATAATATATATCGACACGTGTTTCGCAGTCTTAAAGCTCCGTACGTTCATGGTAATTTAAGACTCAGAAAAACACATGTCGGTTAATTGTTATATTCCGTAATAGCCTCCGATTAAAAATTTCTGCGTTTTATTAAACTAAATAAATAAGTATATTAGTAGTTATCAGGAAATGTCTGCAAATAATTATAAGATTTACACAATAGATTTTCGATTATTCTCACTCGAATGGTTTTTTTTGCAACTCGGGGGGGCGGATCCGGATCCTGCCTCCGTCGTGTTCTTCTACTAATTACTAGAATTATATTTTGATTTGAATTCTTTCGCCGATCCGCACAACATTTATACTCGATGAGGCGGCCAATAAGCGGGAGAAAAAACTTGATGCCGGCAGTTGTACGAATTCTTTCGGAATTATGATGCGACGTAACTTAAACGGTTCATTTCGCCCTTTAGTGCGCTGTAGTAATAGCTATCATTAAATTTGCGGAGTAATAGCCCTTACCAGAGCGCTGTGATTTCACAGTCGACAGAGCTATTCTTATTACTTGCATGTCAGCTATCCTAGACTAGTTGATTTGTTAATTGTATTTCATTCGGATTGAACCGGGTTCGATTCCCGTTGTCGTCTTAAAAATTTCGTTCGCGCTCGGCTAATGTCCGCAGTTCCAAAAATTAAATAAATAAAAGAAGAAAAAAAGTATTGTATACATTTAATGATAACGCTGTTATTCCGGCACCGGTGGTGGTAACATTAGAAAACTTTTTGCAAAGCAACCGCTACCAAAACAGTAAACTGGGTTTTTTTAATTTTCAGAGGGACGTAATCAGTTGAAACTTACTTCTCTTTAAGTATTATTATAGCAGTATCATTTGTCGGGAGTATGGCTAAGCTGATCCATTTTTATATCTATATACTATAGTGTTCCATTTTTACACCGGTAAAGTGTGTTTTATTTTGTGTTTTTTTTTGTTTTTATAGATGCTTTTTGACGTTTAATTTATTTTAATAGTACGACCAATTAAAATTGACTTTTCCGTAAGAATTATAAAAGACTGTCCAGGCCCGAGAAATACATAAACATATATGTATGTACATGGTCCAAATCGAATATCGTAAATTAAATTTCCGCTACAACGATACTCCATGTCGATGGACTAGTGGATTTAGTCGCCGAAATAGATTCGCAACAACATAGTGCACTAGTTTTCGGCCTGATTAAGCTCCTTCTTATCCGCAGTATGGAACTATTGGGGGCGTTTGAAATATTTCGAACGATTTGCCTACAAATGCTGATCGCCGAAGCGTCGTACACACACTCTATCGCCGAAATATGAAGGACAAACGAAAGATTTAAGTAACTGAGCAGCGAATACAACTAGTGTCCGAGCGAAACAAAATTTTCAGCCGGAAACCGGAAATATTTTTTTAAATTTTTTTAACTACGCTCCCTTGAGCAAAAATCTATCCACACCACTTTCGCCCTTCGTAATCGAGATCCGCGTCATGTAGTGCTCATAAATAGACAACAAGTGCCAATCTCCGATTCAGCAAAATACTTGGGTGTGCATCTAGATGCGAAACTGACTTGGAAAACTCACGTTTTGTCAAAAGCTCAGCAGATTCGGGAAAAAACACGTGAAATGTATTGGCTTGTCGGACGACATTCCAAAATGAAACTTGAAAACAAACGCCTCATTTATGAAACCCCATCATAAGACCGATTTGGACTTATGGGGTACAGATATGGGTATGTACCAAAACATCAAATAGAAATATTATTCAAGTAGCCCAAAATAAATTCCTCCGTATGATAACCAATGCTCGATGGTTCCAAATCTCTACATACCGATTTAAGGATCAAATGGGTGGACGAAGTCATTAAAGACTTTGCCCATCGTCACGAAGAGAGACTCCATACCCATCCGAACCCGGAAGCACTGGACCTTTTGCTTACTACAGAAGATGCAAGACGGCTTAAACGTTTTAAACCGAACGACCTAGTCGTGTTGTAAATTTTTATCGTTTTATTGTATGTAAGTGTATATAAATAGCAAAGAATAGATAGTGATTTATTCCTTTGCAACATGTTAATTTACTTTTAGTTATAAATGTTACTTATTTAGTAAGATTGTAATAACCATACAGTTCCCTTAACCTTTGTGTTCGCACCCGGGTACCCGGGTACCTATATGGTGCATTTTTGAATGTAACTTGATCAAAAGTAGGAATTTCAACAAACACCTCCGGATCGTCGTTATTTAACTCAGTTGTAAGCGGGTAATTTATTTGGGATAAAAAATAACGAAAATCACTAAGAAAAAGTCGAGTGTAAAGTATATCACGGACGCACCCGGTTACCCGGGTACCCACCTAAAAAAAAAACAACTTCTTGACTGGATTATTGATTTGGGATAGTTTTATTTAATTTTTATACATCGAATATGTTTTGGGATGGTACGGAATAACAAAAAAAAAGCGTGGAAAATTAATTAGCCCCTGCATTTGTGACATTTCTCGAAGATTGTAACATGTTAATTGCAGACAGGTTTGTCAGCATGCCTTTCGTGTTTTTCTCCTTCTCATTATTGTTGCTTTGCAGAAAATACGACAGGAGCCAGTGACTTTGATCCTCCCTGACTTATTTCGTTGATTAGCAGGATCTGGAACGATTTCAACGGGTTTTAATGCCTGCCCCATCACACTTTCAATGGCAATTTTTCTGCTGTAATTTCGCATTATTTGAACGTTTTGCGAGTTGTTCACTCAATTGGCGCATGAATAGTCGTCGTTGGTTTTTTCTCCTCGGAAACATCTTGTTGTTTTCGTAATAAATTAAATAGGACGCAAGTGTTGAAAAACATAGCTATTGGCCATCTCAGAGTACGGCGTGGTGTAGTGTATCGAGTGCACATTTGATCCATGGTATCAACGCCAGCTTTATACTTATTGTAGTATGTTACAATGTGAGGTTTTTCACTGTCATCATTTACAGCAGTGTCAGAATGCATAGTCGACAACATAATTACAGCTTTATTTTTCTTTGGCACGTATGAGCACATTGTTACTCTCTCATTAAAAACAAATTCAGTAGAGTATACTTATCTCAACTTATGTGGAGTCATCACACTTGGAACATAAGATTTATTCGGTCTCAGGGTGTCAACGATAGTTAAATTCCATGAAAGCATGTGTTTGGCAAGGGGTAACGTTGTAAAAAAATTATCCATGGTAATATTTCTACCACTGCCTCGGTACGGAGCTGCATGCTCTTTTACGACTCGTTCTCCTTGATACGCAAATGACACCGCGCAATGGATAAGCATTTTCAGTGTCGCAAATCCACCAACTCTTAATGTCATATTTAGCCGGCTTAGAAGGAATATACTGTATAAATTTTGTGCGACCATGGAAAGAATAAAGTTGTTCATCAATTGTTACATTCTCAGTCAGCTTGTACAGCTGAGATAAATTTGCGTTCAGCATTGTCCAAAGATCACGGATTGCAGCTGCTTTGTCTTCTTTGATACGTTGCTGACATATATCGGCATCGTCAAATCTAATAAAACGCACAATGTTCTAAAATCTGTTAAGTCCCATCGTCGCTCTATAGAGGGGATATGAAGTTCCGTGCCACATATCACTTGTATGGTCAGTATTTGCATTATTCACACCAGAGCAAATCAAAACAGCTATGAACGAGTACATTTCTTGCATATTAACGGGCTTCCATTCTCTTTATGAATTTGGACTCACCGCATTGAATTCATTGTAGACTGACAAGGCTTTCTTATTCGTATGACGAATTATAATATCTATCATATGCACTGTAAATATCTTCTTGAAAGTATCGTTTATTGAAAGAGTGTCTGCGCTTCTGTGAGGAGCACTTCGCTGACGCACTATATTGTGACGTGCAGTTTGATGTTGAAAAGGCGGCGATTTATTCCATACAGTTTTGTCTTTGGCTATCCAAGCTTTTTCTAAGCTACCGCCGTTTAAACATCTACCCCACTTTCTACCTAATTGTCACTCCTTTTAGTTTCTCCCTCCTTGTCAGTATTCTCGTCTTCTTCGCCAGATTCATTGCTATCAGAAGCGGGACGCTTGTTCAAAACTTCATCTGGTAACCAGTCATCGTCTTCACTGTCAGATTGCACATCGGAATCTATATTGCTTTCTCCTAATATCGCTTTCAAATAAGCCTCTTTCTGTGCCGCATTCAACCCGAGATTTAATTCGTGCATTACTAACTTGTTCAATAGAATCAAAGGATGAAATCGAAATTTATAAATAAAACATTATAAAAAATTGCCTTGCAAATTCTGCTCTCGATAGTTGTTCCTTAATTTCAAAGTTCGGTATCCAATTAAGTTTTATTTATTTTTTAGTAACAAGAATTACGTCTTCGCTTACAGAACTTCAAAACACTACTGTTTAGCTTTTGAAATCCAAACTTACACGACGCACACATTCAGCCTGCCAGTGTTGGCAGGTTCCATTCATCTGTATTGTCAGTGTTGCCAAGTGTCAATCGCATTATTCTCAAAATATTCTAAAATGGGAAGTAATGGCTCTAAATGATATTGGACAACACGCGTGTGAGTGTGTTACATCGTTTGTCTACATATATATATATATATATATATATATATATATATATATATATATATATATATATATATATCACTGAGGAGAAACTATTTTAAATATATATCTTAAGTAAGGGGTAGTAATTGTGTAATGAATTCAAGTATGAAATGGTGTTTCATTTTTAAAAGGGCACACAATGAAGTAAAATAAAACATTACGATCAGAGTTTCGGTTAAAACCGAAAGTTCGGCTAATAACTTGAATCGAAATTGAAACTTGAACCGAAATTGAAACTTGAACCGAAACTTCGGTCGGACACTACTATTCCCGCAACAATAACGTTCAGTGCAGTGTAATGGAAACGACACGTTACGTAAACAGAGTAAACAGTCAGAAGGAAAGTTTGAAACACTTTGTGCAGTCGCTGATTTGGGGCACCAGATTTTTCTAAAATTGAGCACTTTGTTCAGTTGCGGCGAGGAGGGAAAAAATTAGTTTATAATAATATGGGAATTTTTTTCAACAGGCCGGTGTGTAAGAGAATTAATATTACTACGATAGAGGAAAAATGTAATAGCTGAAAAGTCGGCTTACTGCGTGGAAACTCTCACATGTCCTTCCCAATGAGTTGTCCTGCGTCACACAACCAGCGTCATCACTGTTAATCAGTATTGCTAATAGAACTTTTAATTTGTTTTGCCGATAATTTAATGCTTTTATAAACTATGAGTGGAACGGAATACTTTTTAAACACCTATTTAAATGAAAAATTGAAAATAGAATAATATAAAGGAAAATGATTTTTAAACGCATATTTTGTCGGAAACTTTTAAAAATGTTTCGCGAGCAAGGGCGTCACCAGCAAAATGAGTTGCCAGCCGCCAGGGGGGGGGGGGCAAGATGATAGAAAGAGGATATGAGTTATAGGAAAAATAAAATTTATAAGTTGTAAATGCTTAATATTTTATTAAACAAGAATAAAATCTTAATTAAAACATAATTTTCCTGGGTTTCTGGTAAATTATTCTACTACTTTATTATAAAAGTCTTCCAAATTGTCCATGATTACGCGCCTATGAATACTCATCATGGCCAGTTGATTAAAAAGTTTCAAGGCTCCAGGGGGCACCTGCCCCACGCTGGCCACGCCCATTCTCGCGAGTACAATACTCGAAACAGATATTTTTCGTTTATGCCTCATTTTTAATAATACTTTAAAGCTCAGAAACATTTCTTCGACAGAATTAATAAACTCGAATCTATGCCGTGGTTAGTGCCGTGTACTAGTTTTATAATAGAAAGTTTCCTCTCCCAGATCGTTTTATAGTGTGGCAAATTCAACATTTCGTACATCTTTCGCTCGAAAATCTTTTTACAGATAAAAAAGCCCGGACCGCCAAAAAATAACGATTAAAAAAATATCTAAGTAAATAAAATATGAATACATAAATGTGCAAAAACAGAAATAATAACGTTGTATTGTAGATGAACCGGTCGATACTATAGTTCGGTGTGTATGTGTGTGTGTGTGTGTGTGTGGTATATTTTTTTAAAAATTCTTTAAATGACACGCCTGAAAAAACTGTAAACTATCGTGATACGATATAGAGAGAGGGCTGGTGAGAAAATCTAATTTATTTGAACTAAGAAATAATAAATAGTTTTAAAATATAAGAGAGAGAATTATGTCCGAAATATATACGTAAAATAGAAATTCCATCAATATCGGTAATTCATAAGTATACAGCTGATCATCTGGCGGCGTAGCTAAAATGAAAAGGGAATTTCTCTAAAAGGACTGTGTAAAATGATAAGAGACGGATGAATAGAGCGGAATCTGTTCGATCTCGGCGCACGGAAATTACTTTGAAATCGGCTTTACGCGCTGAACGTGTTCTAATACGTATCGTCTTTTTCTAGTCCGTTTTAGTCATTTGTATATAGTACGAATCGCATTACATCGAAACTCATCATCCTAGTCACTGAGCAAAGCATATTGCTTTAGGAAAGCTGCCACAATAATTAAGTACGATTAAAGTTAGAAAGAATAAGGAACAGCTTAGATATAGTATAGCCGGAAGTCGAAAATTTCGGAGACAAAAGGTGGAAGAAAACGCTCGAAAGACACCAGCAGTTCCTATACTAACTACTGGAGGAGCTGAAAGGTCTAGCCTTCGCGGTCACGAGTCAATCCGACGAATAGATCGCAGTCAAGTCACGGAAACTTACAGGCCAGATTTTATTTATTCGTTAATATTTTATATTGTTTTATCGTTGTTGCGATCTGAATGAGTATAGGACAAAGTATATGTGTGTGGTATATGTGTTTTAATGATTTGTATTGATTTGTGTTTACTTTTTTTTATGCAGCTACATCTCACAGTCGTTTAGTGTTTCGGTGATTTAATTATATGTAAAGAAAATTATTAAACGAAGTGTTGGATTATTGCCTGGGAGTGTGCGAAGTAATTTCCGGAAGACCGCGTAGAAAATATTTAAAAGGCAGAGAAAAGGAGTAAGAAGTATAAATTAACTTCATGAAAAAAAAAAAAAAAAAAAAACGATTTTATCACACAACTGGTTACCTCTGGTAGCCGGTAACGTGATAACACGCAACCTCTCTCATCAGTGAAATCGACGATAGTCGAATGTAATCGACGGCGGTTAGAGAATATTATTCACCTTGACTCGAGATTTTAATTCTTTTATTAATCGATTTTCCTTTTTTCCTTCCGCGATTGGCACATTATGGCATTCCTTTAATGTTGTTCTCCCTGACACGGCGGATGGTACGCTAGTTACAAATACGAGTATGGTCGCATGACGAAACACGATCGAGGGGGGGAGCTTTAATTGGTCTGAGACCCGACGGAAAACAATATCTCCTACCGCAGATATACCTAAAATACCGGTAATTGAGCTAGAGAAAAAGATTCGACTGAATTACGCTAATGAAGTACAATCAAATGAATAAAGTAGTTTTTAATTGTACAACAAACCGATCCTATCTTAACGTTGTTTAATCCCCCCCCCCCCCTGTATATAGGGAATTATTCTCTGCAGTCCGCAATGGATAAAAGGATAAGAACTGGGAGGTTTTTGTTACGCGAACGTTGACCGTTGAAAGCTGCCAAGCGAACAAGTTGACAGCGAATATAAAAGACTCTAAGGTCGCAGTTACATTGGATCAGAATTCGTAGGAAAAGTTAGTTGTACGAAATCGTCCGAATTCTTACGACCTGTTCCGAAAGGAACAAACTTGTAGTGCGGAGTTACGCGCGTGTTTACATTGCTTGCATTTTTTTCTTACGAATTCTTACGAACTCGTATGAATTCGTACGACCAGTTCCATGCGGCCAATAATATATTTTGCTTTTTTCATCAGAATTCGCGCGAAGTTTATGCTACAGTGTTTGTTTTTAGCTTTCTAATTTCTGTTTATTTCGCGATACGGATTGTAAAATAGTAATTAGTCCAGTTAAAGAAAGTGCCATTCGAGTGTATATTCGATAAATTTTCGATTACTTCCTTTTTTAAGCTCTTCTTAAGATGTTTCGAATTTTCTGTTTACACCTCTTAATGTAACACAATCATGAACCCATATAGGCCTGTTCCAGTTTTCCGTTGCAAGATATCATCGAATTGCAGGACTATCCAGTAAATAATTAATTTCGGTCAATGTATTCATTTTAATAAATCGTTGAAAAAATTAGAAAAAAAAGGGAAACTACTGCCGTTTGTAAATTCACTACGTTCTGTGTAACCCCACCTTATTCGTACGAATTCACATTTATTTCGTACAATTTTTCTCACGAATTCTGATCCAACGAAACCGTGGCCTAAGGCTGGAACGAAAAGAAAACAGTTTAGAGATGGTGGAAAGCGAATTGAAGGAAATAGTACTGTCGGAGGAATGTGTAGCGGAAGCAGACCAGATTGCATAATGCGAGAAATTTTCGGATCCGATTTGTCACGTGCGAATGAGGTATAAAAGAGCGATCGGGGCCGGCGATAATAGGCAGAAATTGTAAAAACATTTCGTTAACTTCGATGACGACAATAATTTCGAGCATCGGTCAGCGCGAACTGTTCCGAATATTGATGATACACGAAAATGAATCGAAGTTCGGCAAAAATTTATTAACAATGACCTTGTAAATTCTTCGTTGTAAACGTTTAATATGGAAGCGATTTACGTAATTAGCCTAGCACGATGAAACAGTCCGATGATAAGAGCCGACACATTGTTTTGTTTTACACGAATCAAACGGTTCAATTAAAATTGTGCCTAATTATCCGATGCGGTCTAGTTATTCGCGCATTTATTCATTCTATATACGATTTTTTTGCAAATAATAGTAATTTTTCGATTAAACATCGGTTCAATAAAGTTTTTATTTTATTTTTTTTTGGAATTTTTTTCTCGCTTCTAATTTTTTTGGAAAAATTCTTCAAAATATCGGGAAACGTCTGTTAAAGCTTACATTAAAAAGCTCCGATAGTTATTGGTTAAATTACGAAATGTACTTACCCGACAACACTTAAGTCCGGCTAGTGCGGAGCTTTGCTAACGAACTGCTTTGCTTATTGCGACAAAAAGCGATTTTACTAATATAGATTAACAACAACAAATTTGTGATTATCGCTCCTACCTGAAACAGATAATAAAATACACACCATTTAAATGAAAGACGGTGAATTATTTAAAAACTATATTAATTACCGCGTACAATACAATTTTTTCGTATCAAAGAGAAATAAACAATTACAAACAGTGAAGAGAGCAAAAAAGGGAATAGGTGAAACCTAATTGCCGCAAATTACCTTTTTTTAAAACAAGTATTCTCGAGGGTTAAACTTGAACTTTGGGTATAAAATTGACGAGTTCAAAAAAAAAAAAAAAAAACGACAATAATAACGAAAAAAAAAACAATTAAAAGAACATTGCGAAAAACCGTTGTTTTGCTTCTAAGAAGTAGGGTTTTCGGATTTTATAAATAGTGCTTATATATTTTTTGCTCGATTTAGGCGCGGGGCTGGATTTACGGAGGAGTTAAGGAGGACTATAGCCCTGGGACCCAACTTGCATAGAGGCCCCGCGCTCATGAACAGAATAAAGTTTCAAAATTTAAGTTCTTTTTCCAAAAATACTCGATGCTGTAAAAATGCGCGAGATTTTAAATTTGCGTTTTTTATTTTAACCCTTCTTACACACGGTCCCGGTATAAATGACCCGATCAATCTTCGCATTATTATTACGTGGCATTGCGCCGGAATTTTGGCCGTTTAGGAATCTTTCGTGACATTCTTTACATTGATATTAATCACCTGACATCCGGAAAAATTGCTTTCTTTACAAAAAAAATCCTATTTGTTTTTACTAGTGTCTAGCGGTCGATTAAAAAATAGCCACATTATGAAAATGATATAATCTCTTTCAGCGTTCGGTCTTCTTCACAAAGATCTCAATTGTTTCTCGTGTTCGTAAAATCCTACAATTTAAGTCGGTCTCGTTATGAATTTAAATTATCTACATACATCGGAAAATATTCTGAAGGACTTAGAACGACAGCATACTGAATCCGATTTAGAAGAATCATACTCTGAGGAAAATGCGTCTTCAATCACCCATAACGATATTGTTGATGACGAATTTACTGCTAGTACTAATATCGATCATTTAGATGAATTGATATACAAGAATCTGACATCAGGGAATTCGTTATTGGAAAAGATGAAGAAACCATATTTAGTCGAACACAACCTTGTATAGAGATACCAAGAAGATACCGAATAAATAATGGTATGAAAAAGCATTTTCCAGATTCTAAAGATCGACAAATCGGTTTAGTGGATCCAGCTGAAATTCGAGCTTTATTTATTACCGATGAAATGATAGTTCAATAAACAAATCATAAAATACAGATTTCAAAAACGTCAACTGAATCGAAACAGAGTGGTACACTGGGGAGACGACAAGTGTTACAGAAATCAAAATGTTTAATTTTTTTGTTTTTTTTGATGGGGAAGGTGGTCACACAATGCGAGCAAGTTTGATATTTTGATGAAACCCCCAATATGTGTATCACTAAAATTTTCATTAAAAATAAGTACTGGCGGCTAGAAACAAATGCAATTAGTGAACCGGGTAAAAAATACCCGTTATCTCTAATGCGCTACTACAACACACCTTGTGTAAGAAGGGTTAAAAAAAAATGGAATTCAGTTAATTTTTATATATAAAAAAAGAATATACGTTCATTAATACAATTGAATACTTTTTCTCCATAAAACTTTCTCTCTCTTTCTCTCCCAATTTGAATATTTACAGAAATTTTCTACGATAAATCTAACTTATTGTGTTAAAAAAAATGAACGAGTCCTTTAACGTGAACGTATTGAATAATAAATATGCATTCGACAAATCGGTCAATAATAATTCTCTATTCAAATATTGATACATCCTAGTAAATTTTTTTATGTAAAAATGTTTTACGATTTGAAATATTTTTAATTTTAACAATGACTTTACACTTTTACTGAGAGTTAATACGTTTTATTTAGAACTGTATAAAAATCATTTAAAATAAAAGCGAGTTTTAATCGATTGCTGATGTTATAAGTATATTTGTATTTCGAAAAATTTAATAGACCATATTGCGTTTCACTCACTTTTTTTTTCATCACATAAACAATTATGGAATTTTAAACATGCATTTTTAATTTGTATAAAGAAAAGAACAAAAACACCACACAAGTGTATCAAAATTAGCTTGAAAATTACCGACAATACCAGCGAACGTCGCTGTAGATAATGCACTATAAACAAAGTTTTTATTTTTATTAAAAAAACGATTGTTCCTTTTCTACCCACAATATTTAATTTTTTTATATATATATATTAATTACAACGTAATTCTTGAGCTACCCCCCATTAGAAAAAATGTTCCAATTTTATGTAACGTTTGTTATATTTTATAGAATTTTTGTTATTGTTATTTAAAAAATGTCACAATTTTATGTAACGAAATATGTAACGAAAAATGTAAGGAAAAAATGTCTTAATTTTATATAATGAAAGTTAAATGTTAGGATAGGATTTGTGCCCCTTGACCCCTCTTGCTTTCATTTCTGTCTCTTTCTCTTCTATACTTTGTATAAAATGATCAAAATTTACGACGTAATTCTAACTGGCATCAACATAAAAAGAAAAATAACATAATCACAAAAATCCTATCCTAACTTTTAACTTTCATTATACATGATTAAAACATTTTTTCGTTACATTTTTCGTTACATTTTTCGTTACATATTTCGTTACAAAAAATTGTGACATTGTTTAAATAACAATAACAAAAATCCTACAAAATATAACAAACGTTAAATAAAACTGCGACATTTTTTCTAATGAGGGGTAGCCTAAGAATTACGTTGTAATTAATATAAATATTTTTTTGTAGAAAAAGATAATGTTATTAATAAAAAATTATAAATATTAACATATTACATAGGGGTATGCAGGGCCGGATTATAGCCAAATGTCGCTGCGGGCTCAGTCATTTCTGCCGCCCTTGGAATAATTTATAAATTAGGTAATAAAAATTATAATCGAGTAACTGAAGTAAGAAAGGACATAAAAGTTAAAAAAGTTTTCAATTAAAAAATTTTACACATTTTTAAAACATACCGAAATTTTATTATAATTCTATACATACATTATTCTTTCATATGTCAATTAAAGTTTACATTTTTTGCGACGCAATTTTAAAGATACAAATTCATTGTATCATCAAAGTTTAAATTCTTTACCTACTGTTCTTCAATAAATAGAACAGATAAATCATTTAACTCTTTTGGGGTGAGACATTGTTGATCTGAAAAATTTTTTAATTCTTTTCATTGCAGGGAAGGAGCATTCTGCTAAGCAAATTTTATTCAGCGCTAATCTTTCTTTGTGTTTTTTCCCATCATGTTATCATCAAGTTATTTTAATTGTGTTTTTGTAGTGTTGTTGGAGTTGATTTTTCCAGTTACATTTTGTTTTTACTTGTTTGTTAAATGATCACAAAAATTAAATAAAGTCTACAAATTTATTCATAATATATTATTTTCGCCGTTAGCGTGTTTATTCATCACAGTATTCAGAATAGTTTCAACAGGTTATGGGCCCAGAATTGAATACCGTTCATCGTTTGGTACGGCAAGAAATAATATAAATAATTCTTCGAAAAATTTTCTAACTTTTGTCGTATCAATGAGATACCGCTACTACTACACTTGTGAATTTTCAGTTTTTCTTCCAGTCTTGTTTGACCTCTTATCATGCCGACCAATCATTGTCACGTACACACTTCGAGAATTTCCTTTAACTGCTAATATAATCCCATTTTGCCTAATAATAATGCACGTGTTCCGCACTTTATTAATTTTAAATTCATTTCTCGATTCCCCTGCTTACATGTATCTGTAATCATTTGGAAATTTTACCTAAATCAATATATTCCCATTTTAACTTTTCTGTACATTAATGCGAGTTAAAAAATGATTTTATCACATTCCTCTCCTACCCTAATATGACTAAAACGCCATAATATTGTAACAATATTTTGGAAATTTCAAGTATTTTTCAAAAGAAAAAACTTTTCAATCTCATGCAAATTTGCCGCCTTTCGAATTTTGCCGCTGTGGGCTGTAGCCCATTTAAGTCCGTGGTGTAAATCCATGACTGGGTGTACGTATATATAAAATTCCTATATTTTAAAATTCTGTTTATATGTATAGCATTCCGTTTGTGCAGTATTAAGAAAGCTGATTTTTTAAAGAGAGCATAATTTTCATTTTATATTAGTCATTCATGCGTATGCAGTAGGGTTCTTTTTTTTTTTTCGCTTGTTTTTTTGCACATGTATGATAATGAATTTTTTTACCATTTTTTCTTCGAAAGGGAGGGGGCTCTAATTCAAGATTAGTCTTGGGCCCCGTAAATCGTAAATCCTTAATCCGCCCTTGCTAAGGCGTTGTTGCAGATTTGAAATACAGCAATTTTGTACGCGTGTAAATGAGTATTTCGGACGTTTACGTCTTAAAAGGTTTTCACATGTTTTCGGTAATGGCGTACAAACAAAGGCGCACATAAATTTTTTTTGAGTAATTGCATGCCATATTGAAACTCATTCCGTCCCAGAAAAACTGAATTTTTTTCAATTAATTTGCGCGAGGCTTCGCTGCGACTTGGAAGGAGAAATTCATTCGAAGTAATAGCCGGAAAACTTTCGACTATCGGTCACCGTTGACCGTATTCGGTTCCGTCACTGTTTTCTATACCGAAACTGTTTGACACAGCGCCGGTGTTTGAAAATTTCCTGAGTTGTAATAAATTTTAAATGTTTAACGTTTTATTTTAGCGCCTTCAGTAAATTTAATAATTATACTATATGGGAACATTCGTTTTAAATTTGAGGTTGGACACATAGATACATAGAATTTCATTGAAAGTTTCAAATACGCATTGCTTTCGTTTTTTTTTTTATTTTTAACGCATACATATACATAAATCCGAACTTTGTAATCTGAAAAAGGCGAAATAATTATGAATTTTGTAAAGAAATTAATTAAAGTTCCTGTTGTACGAATTTCGACGATAACCTCTCGAAAACGTTAATTTCACAGCAAGTTTACTGGCGCCTTGTACATTTTCTTTCCTGGCAAAGCTTTTGTGAAATCCATGTCTATTTAGATTGCGATGTGTCCCCCCCCCCCGTGGTGACGCGTAGATATACTTTAGTACGATCGCCTAATGCGATAAAATGAATTTCCGATTACAAAGAGGGCTCCTGATATTGGAAGCGGTTGATATTTCGCAATAATTCAGGTTTACGCACTTAGCGCGTAATGATAGCGTTACATCGATGTGCGTACAAGATAAAAGCAATAACACGACACACATTAGACAGTTTTAATTTATCGCGAGAAAAAAATACCGGAAGTCGATACATCGTCAATGAGTTTAAGAGCATGCTGGGAACTGCGGCGGATTTGAAAAGCATTTCAACTGTACGCAGATTGTTCAAACCCGTTTCGCAGCCAACGCAACATTTCTTCCTCGATTGATTTCGAAAGCGGTGCTTTTAGAAGGTTTTCATTTATTTTTCGAATAAGTTACGCTTAGTTAAAGTTTCAGTATATTAAACAAAAAGTTAATTAACAAAGTTGACAACAACTCGTCACGGTCCAAATTCAACGTTTCGATTAAAAAGTACTCCTAGCGTCGTGTGTCATTAGCTAAGTGCGATCATGATCGGTCTTCTGCTAATGCAGTTTTGAAAGGATTATGCACCAGATAGCGGCAAATCGAGTCTTTCGATTGGCATGTTAGAGTGAAACCTGTATAATTGTCTGTCACAGTAATTGTCGAATAACAGTACTTCCATTATATTTAGCGAAATTACAGCTCCAATCGAATGTGCATGGGACTTTTAAATTCCTTACTCGCATAGTAAAAATATTCAATGAGAGAATTTTTCCAGCGAATGATGGAAGCGCACTTTACAAACACGTCAACTGCTGAAGTGCACAGTGCCAAATTAGCAATCGCAGTTTTGTCGTGTTACGTTCAAAAATGTCGAAAGTTATTCGGTACGGCAACGTTGATTTTTCCTTTCATTAATCGTACGAGAAGAATCAAACTAAAGAAAATTCGAAAATGAACCGGTCTCGTTCACCTCCTCTGCATGGTTTTGAAATGTGTGTTTGTCTTTTGTTAGTCGGTGTGTTTTTTTCTCGATTTGGATTCATTTTTACTTTCAGATCTTAAGATTTTTATGTTAAAGAGTTTGTGTGATTTTATCAAATAATCGTGAATCACACCTTTTTGCGCTTACATTAAACGAAATAAATGTGTACACACTTCGTTTAGATTTTGAACGATAAGTTTGTGTGTTACATAAATCGTAAATGTTGGAATATGATTCTTTTTTTTTTTTTCTTTCTGTCTCTTCTGTATTCTGTATGCGAATAATGAAAAATTAAATTATCGATTATGGTTAAAATTGTCGCGTAGAATTCGGCGACATACGCAATATAATATTAGTACAAATAAAATGGTAGCATCGTAATTTTAAGGGAGACCGAAGCAAGCTCGAGGGAGAATTTGTTTTTGACGATTTCGTTAACACGAAGCCGGTGACTAATTATAGTTATTTATGTAGTCCTTAGGAAATCACGAATTTGACGATGGAATTCGAGACCTGTCGGACTACCTGAAGAATATTACGATTCCGGTTGTGGCGGCTAATTTGGATCTGAGCAACGCGCCCGAATTGAACCTTCCAATCTTGACGCCTTCAACAGTGTTGAATATCAGCGGTAAGAAAATCGGCATCGTCGGATACCTGACACCGGAAACGAAGGTCAGTTTGTTGCTATATGTTAAATCGACGAGATTTTTTTAAAAGCGTTTTCAAAGCGGAAAATACGTTTCGCATTTTAAACAAAATTTTGAACATTGCGAGTTGGTAGGGAAAAGGTTTTATCTATACATTCTCCTATATATGTAATGTAGATAATGTTTAAACCTATTATGGCGATGTTTCCAGGCCCGTGCCCAGAATTTTGGAAAGGGGAGGGTTTTGAAAATTTTCTTCGCATATTTATTTTATAAATAAAAATACATTTTTCACTAATATTAATTCTATTAATAATTTCCATCATTTTGATTTATATATTAATAATTTAAATAAACGAATTACCCTGTATATGAACGTTAATAAAAATTACATATGTTATTAATTATACTCGTAACAAAAAATTCTGCATAAAATATTAATGAAGTACCTAAGCTATTTCAGTTCTCATGGGGGGGGGTAACCCCCAAAACCCACCCCGTGGACACGGCCTTGGATGTTTCTATTAATTTCCGGTAAATTGTGCGGAAAAATTAAACTACTAAAAAGAACTAAATACCCATCAGTAACAAACAAAAATAAGTATTAACTTTGGTAAATTAAAATAACTTACTTTAGAGATAGCCTACCATCAGCCGAGTGTACTCAAATAAAACTAAAAACACATCTGTATTGTCAGCTAGTAGTCCGAAAATGTTTCTGAATTAAGTTTAATTTATTAAAGTTAATACTTATTTTTGGTTTTCTTATTGTGCTCTTTATTTTATTTTTAAAAATTTTAATCTACATTAAACGATTCCTTTCCTTGACTGTAAGTGCAATGATAAAAATTGCTATAAATCGTCATGTTAACTTACAATGGGTTGCGGGGTCGTCCGGTGTGATGGGTCAAAAAAATAGAATTTTTTTATTTTTGCAGAAATAGCTTCTTAAATATATCTAGAGTATGTGTGCAATAGGATTTTTTTCAAAATTCAGCTTATGGACCAAGCGTAGTAGATTGATGGTAAGTCCAGAGTTGCTTTGTGTGATTCATACCTTAACTTTCAAACGCGTTTATCTCGAAATTGCATTTTTCATAATGACTGCCACGATATCTCGGAAACTATCGAACCGATTGCGCTCAAATTTTTATGGTATGCTCAAGATATCAATAGCTATCGTGCTAACTAGAATTTTATTGTTATAACAGTCACGGTTTTTTTCTTTCTTTAAAGTTAAAATATTTTTAACAAAAAATGACAAAAATCGTGCATTTATGTTCAAAAGTTTGCTAACAAAAAAATATATTCAATATTTCGAGTTAATTCTAATTGCGACTATAGCTACGAGTCTACCGATTAAACCGCAGGTTGAATTTTTCGTTTCTGATTAGCAGAACAGCTGGAATATTCGGTTATTGCAAATGTTTCAAACAATTATTAAATTTTTGAATATCAAACTGCTGCCATGAAAAAGGATCTTTTCTTAAATTGCACATAATAACGACAATCGACAAGCACATTTCAACCCCGCTGAAAAATTATCGAATATTTGATCAAATCTTAGATTTAATCAAGTTGAACATGAGCTAAGAAAAATAAATTTCTTAAACGGCGGCTGATCGTACGAATATTAGTATTCGGATTCTAAAATTTTATTGAAAGCTATTTGCACGATATTTGAACACTGAAGTTTTACTTCCGATAAAACGGGTTATGCACTTAACATTTAAGTCAATTTTCTTGTCTGTTTACCGGTCGAATCTCAATGTCGGTAACTGCGCCGTTAAATTGCGTAAGAAAATTTTTTTCTTGCTTTTTAAGGTGGTACAAAAGCATCATTCTACTTCTGCCAACGCCTTCGGAATAGTTAATATTTAATAGGCTTACAGATTTGCAAAATTTAATTTTTCCATGAGGAAAAATTTGAATAAACTATCCAGAAACCGTTTTGGACTTGCTTGCGTTATGAATTGTTTTTAATCCGTTTTGCAGTTTCGTTTCACTTTAAATGTTTCAAAAGGTAGCTTAAAAAAATGTAACCTGTCTTTTGTCGAGGAGGAGTCGCGTGGTTGTTTTGTTTTTCGACTCGGAGTGAACTTACTTTTTCATTTTACACTTTTTAAAGAATACGAAAAAAATTAACGTAAAACCTTAACAGTCACCGCCTGTTTAAAATTTGTAAAAGCGAAATGTAATCGAAATTTCTAACAATACTGAATAATCCGAATTTTACAATATTTCGCTACCGATGAAATATTCAAAAAAATATAAAACACCATTTTCCCTGTACGACCATATCGAGGGTTCTAGAAGGACATTTTTTTTTTTTGTTTTGGTAGGTAGGATTATATAATTACGTAAAATCTTCTACGGTAAGCAATAAATTTGAGAAATATCTCCTTGTTTCATAAAGAAAATCAAATAGCGGCCATTATAGAGATTTAAAAATGCTTTAAAAATACATAATTATTACAATTTTTTTAATTTAACTTTTGTCTTATATTTAGAGGTGCAAAATAAAACGAAATTATAAAATTATACCTTAAATATGGTAGTTTAGAAATAATAAGGAAGGTAGTATTTTTATTAGACTTCACTTCTTTTTCATTTTTGTTGGTAATCCGATCCGAATTCTCTTTGTTCGTGAGCAGGTTTAAGTATATATATTTCTCATTGAACTAATTTTAATTAAAATTGCAAAATAAAAATTAAAAATAGCAAAAGATCGACGACGTTTAAAATAGAGTAATTAATAGTTTTACTAGAAAACAGTATTAAATATTAATTATTAAAATCCGTAGGGAAATCTTTTAAAGCATAAATTAGGTTTCTCCGTTATAACAATTTTTTTCATAGAGGCTTTGGTTCTTTGAGGGGAATGACCCCCCCCCTCTATGGATCACTGACATATCCGGTACGTCTTGAAACATTTCTGGTTTAGAATAGGATTTCAAAGAATTATCAATACTTCATTTAACAACCAGAACATAATGCAACGTACAATTTCACGTTGATTTTCAACGTTAGATGAAGACATGAAACTTTTGCCTTCCGACACGCAGGGTGATGTGATGCACATGTGGGAATCGTGCAATATTTCGATTTTCCAGGGTTTGTAAAAAAATTCGCACTTATTCCAATAGAAAATTTTCAAAGTCATTTTAAATAATAGTACTTTTTAAATATGATACTTTTTACAAAATAGTATTTTTTTAAAAATAAGACCTTTTAAAAAATGGTAGAAAGGAACTGGCTGCAGTATTCTCATCAGATCCATTGGGTCCTTAAGTACATTACGAAAAGCTTAATTACACAATTCATGATACCTTATGAAGGACATATGGGACTTTATACCTCTTAAAAAATAATAAATTTTAATGATAATTTAAGTGCGCACGTAGAATTTTCTTTAATTTAAGAAAATACTAGATAGTAGAGCGGTTTTTATAAGAATTTTTTCAAATATTCTCGGTCGTTCGCAACATCATAACTAGAACCATGTATGTTACTTCTTTTTTCCCTCTGTGATAATCTTTTATCTCCTTATTCGGTAGTTTCTATGGCTCCAATGTTAACTATCATCCTCAGAGAAACAAGATCGAAAGAGATATTTTAGACTATAAAAAATGATTGACCATTGTATTATAAGAAACCAGTTTTTCTTTAGTTTAATTTATTAATTTTTAATTTCAATTTATAATGAAAATGTTAAAAATTACATTAACGGCGTTTTGCGATTCGAGTGAATTCTTTCAAAAAATTCGATTTCCACCGAAATTCAACATTCAAATTTTCTACAATTTATTAAAGAAATTACGTATATAATATATATGTATTCAAATTTCTCTGTTGTACAAATTTTGTTACGACACGGAGTCGATTTTATTTCTCGCCAGGTTTCCGCTTTGGTTTTTCGTCTTTTCAAAAATTCTCTCAAAAACAACGGCACCCACCGGCCCCTTTCCACGGGGACCTTCGCGTCCGGTCGCGGAGCATACGATTTGTAAGTGAAATCATTCCGCCACACTTGTTACCGCTGGCGTTAACGTCGGAATAAAAAGCGATTTTTTTAACCCACGGAAATATGTTTACACATATATACGTATCTCTTTTTTCTTTCATTTCTAATAGTCGATTTCCAGCCCAGGCAACCTAGGAATACTGGACGAGATACCGAACATTCAGAGAGAAGCGAAACAACTAAAAGAAAATGGAGCTGACATTATCATAGCGTTAGGTCATTCCGGTTTTGAAACAGATTTGAAAATCGCTAAAGAAGTTCCAGAAGTTAGCATTGTTGTCGGTGGCCACACGAACACATTTCTCTACACTCGGAAGAACTCGAACGGTAATTGATTTATTTTTCCTTAGACTTCGCCGCTGTTTGTCGCTCGTGATGGACGAGAAATTTCACAAACGACTAACATAACGAGAAAATTTACACGTTATCCTAACTCGTTGTAGAAAGTTTCCCGGATATAGAAAATGCGGTGAGTACTTATCCGCATATGGTGACCCAAGAGTCCGGACGCAGGGTAGCTGTAGTACAAGCTTACGCGTACACCAAGTACATGGGAAAACTTTGGCTTACGTTCAACAACCGCGGAGATATAATTACTGCCGACGGAAATCCGGTACTACTGGATTCCAGTATCAAAGAAGGTACGGTTTTTTTGAATTATTTAATCGGTGAGCCTGCGTGCATCAAGTGTGATCACTACAGCCCTCGTCGGGGCTTTCTCGTATGAAATCATACGCGCTGAAACTAGTGTATCGGATTCCTTTTCGATGCACTACGTGTTTCATTAATCAAACAAAATCATTTTGAAACATTCTTTTTTTATTATCATTGTGTCAAACGCACCCTGAAGAATGAAGTTTTCTCTTGCGAGCATCTCATTACGACACGGACTGACGACCGGTAAGTAGAACTTGCCGTTTGACACTCAAACTGTTACTCCCGCCTAAATGTTATTTTATCTTCAATTTTCGGTAAGTTCTATGGTTCCACATTGTTCATGCCGAAATTCACTGTTCTTGCGTAATTTCGGAACTTTGTCTTTACCCATCAATACGTCTCATATCTGTGATAAATACGTGTATGATACGTTCGCCCGTTGTTTCTTCTTCAAATACACACACACACACACACACACACACATATATATATATATATATATATATATTTACGAGGGACCATCAATAAGTAAGTTACGCTTCGCAATAAAAAAATTGAATTACTCCGTTGAAAAGTATTAATCTATATAATAAAAATGTTACATTGTAAATAATTATTTGCAAACTTTTTAATCAATTTAGTAACTACGTTTTGTATTGCCCATGTTTAATAAAAAATCGACTGTATTAGAATACTTTTAAAATTTAAATTTTCATGAAAATTATAAAAAAAAAAATTCCGAAGCAGGAATTTCATTGTTAAGACTGGAAATATCATTTACGTTCAATTCTATACTTCCGCTAACTATTTTCTGTCGTAGGCTTTGCTTAAAGTTTTGTTTTAATTGCTACATTACTAAGATCCCCAAGAATAATCTGAATAAAAAAATAAATTTCTAATTAAAATATGTACTTTTTTATATAAAAAGGAAAAGAATATTAAATACTTAAGCGGATATTGATATGTGAGCAATACAATATATACATATATATCTTCTTATCTTATCTTATCTTCCCTTATTCTTATTCTTATATACATATGTACATATATATGTACATACATATATAAATGAAGCAACTGTACAATTATGAATCGCAAAACTCGAAAAGTAGTGAATGAATTGCCCTGAAATTTTTACGCAACGTTGCGTTTCTATATAAGAGTGTTTGCATATATTTTTTATTCCTAAGCTCTCCTGGGGAGGAAAAATTTTAAGCGTTTTGAAAAATAATTCAAGTGGCGCGATCTATGATTTGCTTTCGACATTATAGAGAGAAATTGCAGAGAAACGTATCGTGACTTTATATACGGGAGGATGTATAATTAAATAAATTTGTGTAAATACAAATACGCAGAGACAGTCTCCAATCAAGGATGAGATGAATGAGCAAGAATATATATGGATGAGAGAGCGGGTGCGCTGCAACAGGTTCGTTGCAAGGAAACGATCATCATCCTCAGGCAAGCAAGCAGGTTGTTGATGATGCTAGAAAAAAAAAAGCTGTTCTTTACGACACTGTTCGTTATTTCGAGGAGTAGAGTGCTGGAGAAAGTTGAACCTCATGACATTTGAAATTGTGATTTGCACTGTGTACATTGTGTCTTTTTTCAAAGTGTTCGGCATTTTTTCAGGAGTTTTATTTTTATTTAAATGCGCATAGTAGAATTAATTTTTTAACATCAATAATAGATTAAATGAATAAAATATACCATATTTGAAAAATCAGGTTAATAAAATAAATTTGTATGAAAAAAATAAAAGAAAAAAAGTAATTGAAAAATATGCGATCCGAACGATTGAAATAAAAAAAAAAAATTAAAATGGAGATGAAAAGATAAAATTGTAACGTAAATAGATAAGCCTAATTTAAATTATCGGAGAATGTATGAAATGAAAACGACATATAATCAAATCACTTCTCATCAAATCAATTCTAACCTTTAATCATCTCCTTTTCTTCGTTGTTAGTTGTTTTTTTTTTAAAACCCAATCACTTATTAAAAGATTAATAAAAGATTACACCTACATTTTTACAAGTACTTTGAACATGCCGGTGAAGTGTTCGATATAAATAAATTATTCACCTTTGTATCTGCATGTATTTATTTAAGGGATATTTGTGTAGATGTATATGTAATTAACTGAAGGGATACACACATGTTAGATAAAGTAACGTAATATATAACCGAAAATATAAACATATAACTATTTTTTTTAAATTTCAACGCGATTGCTCGAGTGTTTTGAAATAGGCAAAATTCCAAAAAAGAGATCGTAATAGAATTAATTTTAGAATTCAGTTTCATAAATCGTACATGTAAACGTATATGTATATAGATCAGTGTGTACAATGGCTCACAAGAAGTCATTGAAAGCATATTATTAGACCATACGTTGAAAGATTTGCGAAATAATCAGGTTCCATTAGCATTGGTGTTACTATCCCGTGACCTCAGGCAAACACTTCCAACGATACCTAACAGCAGCTGATGAATTTCATGTATGCTTAAACTATTCAACTTCTTGAAGCATAGTAAAAAAAAATTCATTTAACAACGAATATGAGAGTTCAACTTTAAAACGATCCAACAGCTGCCATATTTTCAAGACAATTATTCATAGCCGGTAACGGTACTGTACCTACAAATTCGGAAATAGAAAAAATTACCTCCCCCTCTAATTTATGCAGCATCGTAAATTCAAAACAAGAATTAGTAGACAAGGTATTCCGAAGCATCGAAACAAATTATCAAAATCACACATGGTTGAGTGGAAGAGCTATTCTAGCGGCTAAAAATGTCGTCGTACACGATATAAACAATACGATTCTAAACAGAATCACAGGTAAAACAGTGACATACAAGTCTATTGACTCCGTGATGGACCAAAGTGAAGTAGTGAATTTACCAATTGAATTTCTTAATTCACTCGATATTCCTGGATTACCGTCACACATTCTGAAAATTGGAGTGCCAATTATATTACTCCGAAACATGTCAGTCAGAGTTATGCAATGGTACACGATTAGTAGTTAAAACATTAGTGAATAATCTAATTGAAGCAACAATTCTGATCGGACCTCATACAGGTGAAGACGTACTACTTCCAGGAATACCACTTATTCCGATGGATATGGCGTTCGAGTTCAAACGACTTAAATTTCCAATACGCCTTGAGTTCGCTATGACTATTAATAAATCGAAAGGACAATCATCTTTGCAAGTGTGCGGTTTGAATGTAGAAAATGAATGCTTCTCTCATGATATGTCGCATGCTCCAGAGTAGGCAAACCATCTGATCTTTATATGCAGAAAACGGACAAACAAAAATATATTTTACATTCATTAGCTGTACAATAAAAATCGATTTTCACTGAAAAACATTTTTTCTTTCTTTCCTTTCATTCCACAGCATATAGCAACCCAAAGTATGGTATTAAATTGAATAATGTGTTTTCTCAGAGTGAATCGATGTTTCCTACAATACTTTTATTTACTTCCCCAATAATTAATATTAAATTTAGCACAGCGAAGCGTGGCCGGGATTAGCTGGAATATATATACAATATATATATATGTATGTAAAAATGCATAACTTTAATGTTAGTAAAAAATCATACTGTTAACTAATGATGATAATATTAACCTTAAATATTAAACACCTAGACGTTTTATTAAATAACAACTGTTCCTAAAAAGTAGTTTATGTTCGTACTTTTGGCAAGTATCTTTCGTTGTCTCAGCCGTATTTGTTTAACGCACAAATAAAAATAACACAAACTTTAAAATAAATTTAGTCGATAATCACGCGATCAATATGAAAATATCTCAAGATTGATTATTTGAAACACAATTGAAAAATTTTTCCAAACCGGTCGACTGTTCTTCTTGTTATGCAATTTGTATCCTACTATTTTACGTGGAACAGATGTCCTGTGTGTATGTGCGTTTAATCACCGACTACATAATTTCGAACAGACCATTGTAGACCATTGTGCCACCCCTTTCGAAATTTACAGTTAATTAATGGCGCGAAATAAATCGATTATTTTCAGATGACGATAACGTTTTATCCGCTACTTTTCCTTTTCATTAATGAATTATTTCCATCGTTGCTTCGGTTGTTGCCAATTCTCTCATTGTAACAGACTGAAATGAGTTTCCTACTTTGACAAAGTGTCGGCAGAATTGTGAAATAAACGCTTGCAGCGTGCTAAACTCAATGGCATCTCGCGCATTGTGGAAGAAAGGCAATTTGTTTTTCTCGCTCACATTCCAAAATTTTCTTTTGCCAGACAATTTCGGGTTTCAGGCTGGAGGATAAACACGCAAGCGATTTAAGTTCGAAACAACTGAAATTTCTCGAATCTCAATTTTATTGAACTAGAATCTGAACTAATTTTAACTTTGATCAGTGAGAAAAATACTCTTAATTGAAAATTGGCCAAGTCGGCACCAAAAAAAAAGGTAACTATTTTAAGAAAGACACGCGCCAACTCGCACAACCCGGAAAAAGATCAGAGGTAAATTCTTTGCAACGACTTTAAATACGTATAAGTCAACGACGCATCGGTCCGAAATAGAGGCCAGTTCAGTTCTCTGCACCAAAATTTCACCGTGATCATGAAAGAATGATTCGTTTTATCAGCACTGATACGAATCAGTACCGCGTTAAAGCGAGCAAAAAACCCCACGATGCGTAATGTGATATTTGTGTTTTATTAACGACATCTAACAATGTAAATATGCGTGAGCAGATTTAAATTGAATGACACTTTAAACCAAGTCAAATTAGTGCGACTTTTAGAAATAAAATGTAACAATTGAAGGACGACTCGACTTATAAATTACAAATTCGTGCGTATAAATTTCTCATAATTGAACCGCTCTTTTTATGGCAGTATAAAACTTTGGAACAAGCGATTACACTTAAGATTGAAAATCACAAAAATAAAAAACTTCAAGGATACGTAATGCGGAATTCAAAATGACCTCCGAAAATTAATCAGTTAAAAATCGCTAACTCGAAATAGTTCCGTTAAAGGTAAACTGTAGAATGCGGAATGATAAGCAGAAAAACTTTTTGTAAAACCAAAAAAAAAAAAAAAAAAAGTATATATTTCATTTTGTATCTTTTTTGCGAAAGGCGGCACAAGCAGTCTTACGTAAGTGCTGGCTCGCGTGCAGAAGTTGAAATCGTTAGAGCACATCTTAGACACGTATCGAAAAGGGAACTCTATAAAGGAAAACAGAGCCCCGATCTTTAAATTGGGGCCCTCGATATGCTGCAAGCTATTCGCAACGAAGAAAAGCTCGCTAATTGCAGCTAACGGGACCTGTAAACTTTGCAAAGAATTCGAAGAAACGCGAAAAATAATGTGTGCCCCTACCATTTACAATGCTGTTATTGTAGTTAAAAGTTTCAAAACCGCTTCCAAACGGGAGCACATTTAAAGACATTTCTCTAGAGTTCAACACAAACAAGTTTCCAATTTCCAAAATTGGAACCTCGGGGCGACGAAAATGACCGAATTAGGAAAGGAATATTTTTTTTATCTCGAGAGCGTATTGGTTTATGTGTTGATGAAAAACTCTCTCCATATGAAGCTAGCAAGCCGGTATTTCGTTTTCTAAATGAAAATTTTAAAATAAAAAAACAAAAAAAACGATAATGAATGTTTTTAGGAATGATGCGAGAAGATGTGTTGCAGATAAAATTTGGCGCGGTATAAATTTTAAGTAAACTGAGAGATCACGTACGTTGTAGCGTGTAATCGTTGGTTTATTGAAATATTTTTAAGAAAAAAAATTCAGAGCTACATACTATTTTTTCCGGGTGGAATCAAAAGTATTGTAATTTTGTTTTGATACTTTCGTTCGAAAACTGGCCGATAAATCAAGTCACTTTTTTTTTTGTTTTCTTTTTCGAGTCTAACGAAGATAAATTAATTAGGAAAGTGATCGTTTTCCAGTCAAAGGTGCGACATATTTTCCGTAGCAGCGGTAGAGTTATTTTTCATTCTGGTTTTATTGTAGTTCTACTATTTCATTACTTAATTAAGAAAAATAGGCTGCCTAAATACACGCTTAATATCCGAGCTGCACTTATTTGTTCCTGATCGAAAACGAAAAGGTGGTTTGATTATCAAGAATGTTTCTTTATTTCACGAAAGAATCTTTTTTTTAGCGGATGTTTTAATTTTTGGTTCAGAAGTTGTGATCGAGATTTACGCATCGTCAGAAGTTACGTCGTTCCGCGGTTATTTAAATATCGGACCCCGTTTTTTGTCCGAAAATCCGAAATTTCGCTACATCCCGTTTTTATCAATATTTGTTTTGACCGTTCTCTTCCGTTCGTACGACATCCAATTTCGCAACATATCACTGCAGTATGGAATCGAAATTAGCCGGGAAAATCGGCATTTAGTGTTTCGTCTTCCGATGTGCAATTTAAGAATAAAAGCAACTACTTGTTGAATAATTTTCTCGAGCCAGCGTAAAAAGTGAAAAATTACCGAACCGAGTAAAAAAGGAGCGCCACCCCGCGTTCGTTCTTGCGATGTACGTGACAGCAGTATCGGACCCTGTTACAGTCCCTCCTAGCTGGAAAAAGTCGTTAAATGAGCTACAGGTGAAGGAAAGGTGTGCTGGTGCTGTTGCCTTCGAAATTGCGTAAGCTGCGCGCATCGGGCCACCGCACATCGGGCCACGAGATGCTTGACACAGAAATAACTGGAACGGGCCAACTAAAATCTATCTGTTGCTTCCTCACCTGAGCAGCCTGTAAGCGTCATCATAACCTTGGAAGCCGTTTTCGGGCAAATGCTTTTCTCGCTAGTGCGCGCCTAACGCAATTAGAAAAACAGCCTTTCCCTGACAAACAGTTTTTCCATCAGCTCGCTAATTTAGTTTTCTTTTTATTCCGTTCCAGTGCCGGCGCGCTGATAACCGAATTTGTTGTATACACACCTATACTCTATATTACCTGGTTACATTTAAACGTTCAAATGAAAATAAACGAAAACGGGGCGAAGGCTGTCATTCGCGCGATTCTCGTTTGCTTACTATTTATTTCCCACACGATCAGCTCCCTAATTTTCGTTTAAAAATGAAATTTTCAGACTTACTCGAGGGTAGCGTACACATGTATTATTCTTCGCTCGGTGAAAAAAATTCCCGGAAAATCTTAATAAAATTTATCCGTTGTGAAAATTTCTCAGCGCTTTATATAAATATTGTACTTCAAACGTTACTGGTATAATGTGCGTGTAGCGCAACTCGCCGGTAAAATAAAAAACAGTACTACGGGTAACGGACAGACGCCGACCAATCAGAAGCGGACATTTATCGAAGTTTAATTTTCTTCCTCGTTAAAAACGGAAGCATCGAATTCGATTATTCACGTTTTTACGTTTGGATTAGCGAATTTTAAATGTCAGTTTTTTTTTTTTTGTGTTCATTTAAATCCCGCTACGCTCTGTCTTCCAACTGTCCGTTTCCTTGACACGAGGACGTGTCTTGCAGCTGGCGAGATGTGAAATTTTGTTCGTCACGAAGAAAGTGTGACGGAGAAATGTCACAAAATCTAAATTAATTTAATTTCGTCAAGGATGAATGTCACAAAATTCTATAATGATTTACAATTACAGTCAATCAGCAGCTAGGAGGCAATCTCCGCCATTTTTCAGCGGCCAAAAGACGAATCGCTATCTCTCTTTAAAAAATCCTGTTACGTCCTTACTTTTTAATGTTTACGGTTTTTTTTGTTTTGTTTTGTTTTTTTTTTTTTTTTTTTTTTCGTTCCCCTGTTCGTGAATAAATTCTCGAATTTAATTATGATACAATTAAAAAATGCTACACAGACCATAAAGCAACCGAATCCTTTATTCTTTCGCTTCCCCTGCATCTTCCGCGGTCGCTGCAATTTCTTCCCTTCTTCAATTTTTAATCGTATTAGAATCTAGTTTCTTCTTGAAACCGGGGGGGGGGGAGAAAAAAAAACGGAAGAAAAAGCAAATAATAAGTTTACGACTTAAATAAGTTATATTGAATTATTTTTATGCCGTTTTAAAATAACTACTTGAATTTTGCTGGCTGGTGTTTTAAAATATTGTTTTGTTGTTATTTACATAATTTTTGTTTATTTTTAAAGTTAATTAAAAATTATTAAATATATTTTTTTATATTTTATTCGTAATAAAGCGCTTTTAACAGCTATGCTTAGCAATTCCCGCCAATGACTATGCCATTCTTACACTGTAATGGGTAATAATAATCATGGGCGTAGCTAGGAATTTTTCCTAACGGGGGCAGAGCTGATCATATGTGTGTGTGCGCGCAAAAATAATCGTATTATATTAAAAAGTTTCTATAAAATTAATAACTTAAATAAATATGTAACCGAAATAATTAATAGCTTATTTAAAAAATTGCTTTATTTACAGATCACTTAATTCTCAAGTACTACGAAAATCCGTACGGAAGAATCAAAATGCTTCAAAATAAAATACAGTTTATTATAATATACTTTACTGATTTATCTTATGTAAATTTCAATTTTCTGTGTTTTTCGCTGAACCGATTCAAGACTGCCTCAGAAGTTATTGTATTTTTCACTATTTCATTCTCTATATGCAGGGAATACATAATATGTGAAAATAGATTTTTTAGCATGTCGTCAGATGGCCTGCATGCGCACAGGAAATTATTAATCACAGTATCAGTTTCGAAGTACACTGTACTTTTACACTTTTCAAATTTTGCACCGTGTGACATTTAGACGATTCTTCTCGATGGGGGAGGAGGGCAACGAGTTTTTTAGGGTGGGCACCGCCCACCCGTGTCCCCCTCTAGCTACGTCCATGGTAATAATCCGGACATTTCAATTAATACTTGTACATCGGTGCTATCTTTAGACGCCGCGTTAACGCGTTGGAAACACATACCTATCGTACGTCGGTCATTTTCACTTTGTATTAATAATTAGAAATTAAAGATTAAACATAATGTTTCGTATATATTTCTCGTTAATTTGTGCGTAAATACTCATGCTGTATAGCAAATGAAAGGCATGGTCCCATGTACTTCCGTTTAGCACAGAGGTGGATTATGGATTTAAGTAATTGCAACTTTAATTACGTCACCATGATTTGTTGTTGTAACAGCTGCTGACCTGACCGTAGCAGTAAAGCTTCCATCAACCGATTCTGCGGGGCTTGCATATGGGAATCGTATATTTCTTTTTGAGGGGGCAAGCCGGTTTAATGCAGACTCTACAGTCATAGTTCTAAGGCGACTCTTGCACAAATTGAACCAGCGCGGGAAGAATGAAATCATGCATGGTTGCGGGTCTATAAACTGTCGAAAACGACGGCAGTAGTAGATCTCGATAAAAAATATAATCATGATACAAGTAAAGTAAAGTAATGTAAGCCCTAGATATTTCTTGATAAGCTGTATCATGGATTGTGAAGTTATTCATAATGTAGTTAAGGACTTAATGGATCTGACGAGAATACCGAGGCCAGTTACTTTCCACTTTTGGATTATCCGCCTTTACTTTTCCGGATTTCTCTGGTATAATCAATTCAATTTCAGATTGGATAAATACCTGGGAGCGATTCGGATCCGGCACGAGACAAGTTTCGAAACCGTGACCGCTGATTTGGTAGTCAAGCACTTTAACCACTAGGCTGTTACGTTGCCTACGAAGTGTTACAATTTGAAAACTGGCTTGCTTAAACAATGAACGTATCACGTGTCAGAGAAGCCTGCATCTAATTCTTGGGCATAGGCGGACTGCATAATTATTAATTGCGGGTGTAACCGTTTTAAGGGGAATTTTCTTTTGCCGGTGAGGCGGTCTCGTAAATTAGTTAATTCTCCGATTTACGTTTGAAGCGACATCTACAATTCCATCGGATTACGTACCATTTTTGCGCGCTATCTTGAGCATCGATTGCGTATGCGTGTGCCCGCTGAAAGAGAAAAATCACGGCTGTTTTTAACTTTTTAGTAGCTGTGTTTTCTTTTCAAGGTTATTAGACCGCCATTTTCGACAATTCATTTTTCCATTTCCTTTTTTCTGTTTTTTTTTTTTTACATTTTTACCGGAGAGGAAAGGAATTTAATTTTTCGCTAGTGGGCACCTGTCTTTATCGGCCATCTTGATCAGTCGCTACATTCTGCGTGGAATCTGCTTCTGTTCTAAAGCAAACGACGTTCTTTATCGTCGTCAAAGAGTGACTCGATAATTTTCCTATTGAATGTATCGATGATTCTGTGCCTCCTGCATTACGAATACTTTTCTGCTTTTCATTTCGGTCATGGAACTCCCTCTTTAGGCACGAATTTCGGAAATTGCTCGTTATCTGCGCTTCAGGCAGCACTGAGTGAAGACCTTTTTTTAGAACGGCGCTAACTTCCTACCACCATCTTGGATTTCAGAATATTCGCTATTCAGTATGTTTTTCCACTTTTTCGAGTTCTCCAACTCGTCCACACGACGTGTGTCTGCCGTTTTTTCCTTCCATTAATAGCTAGCGATAACTGTTACGCAATGAATAACCGATGTTCGCGTTTAGAGGGGAGATCCGATGGTTTTGGTACATGAAAGCTTTGCTGAATACGGTAATTCGAACGTGCTTCTCTGTTCAGTTACTTTTGAGAACATGTAATTTAATTTTTCCAATGCAGACCGGAGCGTAATGAACTTGATGCAGTACACCGGCTAAATCGAGAAAGTTTAATATAATCAGGCGCGAAAATCAAACTACCAGCATCACCAATTCTGGTTAATAAACATCGGAGATCGACGCACAGGTCAACGAATTTTTTTTTTTTTTAATTTTAAAATAAGTTTGTGGGTCTCACTGGGCAAGTATGCCCGTTGTGTGAGTGCCCGACACTCTTATTATCGTTTATTCGATTTCGGTACAAACTACCGTAGCCCCTTCTCAAAAACGTGTGATTATAAATTAAACAGGTACATATATAAATTCTTCTTCTTCATGCGCCGTCTTCGTTACGAAGGTTGGCGATCAACACGGCAATGTCTTTTCTAGACATGGCAGATCTGAACATTTCAATGGGTGAACAGCGGAACCAACGATGAAAATTATTTGTCCACGAATTTTCTGGGCGTCCTTTTGATATTTTGCCCAAAAGCTTTCCTTCCATAATGAGACGTAAAATCTCATATTTTTGGCCTCTCATAATGTGGCCTAGAGTTTACTTTCCTTAATCAAATGTAATAATTCCGGGCGTTTATTGATTCTTTTGAGGACTTCTTTATTAGTAACTTTTAAGATCCACGGAATTTTCAGCATACGCCTATACGAATATAATTCAAAAGCCTGTATACTTCTTTCTGATAAAGCATCTAACGTCCAACTCTCGTTGCCCGAATTAAAATGGTTCGCGAATTATTAATTGCAGATGAAAACGTTTTACGAAGAGTTCTAAAGTGGACGTCGGATATTAATGCAAACATCAACCGGGTTGAGGGAATGAGTAATGTTTTCCTGGAAGGCGCTGAACGGTTTTGCGGCGTTAGGGAGTGTAACTTGGGTAACTTCATCGCGGATGCATTCGTCGATTACGTAAGTGTACATAATATTATTTCACGCGTATTTAAATGTATTATATAATAAAATAAAATTATGCGCTACATAAGGTAGTATTTCTCCTCAGCAATGATTTTCTTCGTCCTATACCTGTACCTTAAACATTTATGCCTATCGTACGACATAGATAGACACTTAATTTGCCTCGTTATAATGGTGTTTAAGATTTATTAGGCGGAAAAATGTAGCGACAATGCGAACCGTGTACCGAAATATTTTTAATATTTAATTTTTTAATAAGCTGGTGTTAATTTGCAAAGGAGAAGCTCTCCGTAGAGGTATGCAGATGAACGGGGAGCCCACCGTGAATGCGTTTCACGAAAAAGCATTGCGAGAAGATGAGAAAACCGTTCTGCCTCCTCCTAAATAATTTAAATTTCCTGTTGCGGCGGGTCTTGTATCCAGATGGCGTTAACTTTGCACACGCATCAATTAGAAAGAGATGAAATCTACCTGTGTTTATTGGTAGGATATTTTAGCTTAGTGGAATTCTCCTACTCTACATATCTGTATCGCTGTATCTCGCTGCATTGCAAAATAAATAATCTTCGAAACTGATAATCCCTCCGAAAAAAAGTAATACATAAATACAGACAGGAACAAAATAGATTGTTTAATAAAGTGGATTGTTTAATAAAGTGGATTGTTTAATAAAGTGGATTGTTTAATAAAGTGGATTGTTTAATAAAGTGGATTGTTTAATAAAGTGGATTGTTTAATAAAGTAGATTGTTTAATAAACTGGATTGTTTAACAAAGTAGATTGTTTACTGATAATTTACATTTACGGAGAATAGTTCCGCAGAAAGAAACTAATTCTCTTCAAAAGGTTAAAGATTTTGATGATTTTTTCGTTTCTTTATGTAGTTATTACAAAAATTTGAAATTTTGCGCATTATCTTCTTATTTTCTTCATTTTGTCTGGTATAATTTTTTTTCAGTACACACATGCTCGCACATTTGTAAATTATGAAGTAAGTCCCGATCCTTAACAACGCGGCGTCAGGAGTTGTGAAGTTAAAGTTCGCAATAAGCCTAATTAATTTAATATTGATATTGTGATAATCTCTCTTCACAGATGTAACCATATTCACGGAGCGATACGTGCTTCTTTTTTTGGTTTTTTTGTTTTTTTTTGTTAATTCGTAATTAAGAACCATTTTTGGGAATCTAGCGGCTTTTTTGCGTAATTTATTAAATTATTTCGCAATAGAAACGCCTCTCTGCCAAAACTAAAACTGGAAGGGAGGCAATGCAATTATCTGAAATTTCTCGCGGGTGGAACTCATTTGTCGCAAAAACTACTGCATGCTATCATTATATGCACCAATGTGCCATGCTAGAATTAATAGATCAGTATAATACCGCTATAGAACTACCGAACGAAAATGTTCTCTACTGGAATCTTGGAATTCGCGTACAAGCAGAAAAGAATTAGTATGTAACTTTTTTATTTATTCTTATTTATTTTTTATTAAATTAAGAGTTAATAATTTTTGATGAAATTCTGAACGAAATGTGGTAAATTACAGATAACTAACAAATATCAGGGAACCAATACCAGTTGGACTGACGCGCCCATTGCTCTTATACAAAGCGGTTGCATACGAACAAATAATGGAATCGGTGAGTAAAGTATGTTTCCCCTAGGTAATTTCGAAATTTAAAAGGCGAACGCATACATTACAACCTACGTGTAGGATTTAATTTAAAAACTTTTGTATATAAAAAATAACGGTTCTGTAAAGTCGACTTAAATACATTTCAGAAAGGCACGATTTTTGAGGTGTAGCAGAGAATATCACGTTAACAAAATAAATAGCACAACAATTATTTCTTTACCGTCTGTAATAAAAGGTGGATATGGATAGAAAAAAAAAAGTGACAGCTTGCACACTTTATTTATTTATTTACCTGTTTTTTTTTTTAGTTTTTTTTTTTTTGGTGTGTGGAAAGTAATTTAACTGATTTTACATTTTAATTTCTGTTATCATTTTCTTTTTCAGTAAATGAAAAATAGGAAAAAAAAAAAAAAAAAATTGAAACATTTGGTAAAAAGAAAAACGAAAAACAAATTACCGGAACATGCACTCCGCTGTCATCAGTTTGCTACAAGGTTTTTAATGTATTTTTTATTTTGAAAGAGGGCCTACTAATGAAAAGCATCAACCGGTGTTCGAAAAAAATTACAATAGGTTATTTAGAGTTGCATTCGATCAGTAAAGAATCGAGGGAGAAAGGGAACAAACAACAGAGAACATCAGAAATGAAGAAACGGTTGCGGAACTTTAAAATGTAGGAATTAAGTTTAAGAAATTACGAATAAAGAAAAGTACGCGCGGAAAAAAACAGAACGGAAATACGGTATACGTTAATTTTTGATTATCGTTGAGAAACACAAGGAGGACTCTATAAGGAGAGGTTGTATAACGATATGAGGGAAGCATGAAACGCAATCGACATAAAGAAAAATAATGTAATCCTATAATAAAGTGTGTAGTACTGAAACTAAGAATAAAGAAGAACTGGTTGAATAAAAAGATATAATTAGGAAAAGGTGCAAAATATGAGTATGATAAAAACTTTAAATGGAATTTTTTCGAAAACAGCGGTGTGCTATACGAGATTAAATTATAACGCGAGAGGTCTTCCTCGCTAACTCACTGAAACAGTGTCGAGTGAAAAATAATTTTTGAATCGTGTTAATCTTTCTGTTTTCAAGTTTAGAAGTTCGCCAACCAGTGTTCTCGGACAGACACGATAAGTTAATTAGATCTTAATTGGAAATTATTAATGTAAAAAAAAGAGAGCGTTTGAAGAGATATTAAGATGACGGACAGCTGCATCATTGGATTAGAAAATAGGGACGAGAAACACTGAGGGAAAGACGATAGCGAGAAGGAGACAGATTATGATCAAAACAGTACAATGAATTGGAACGACGAACAGAGAAGGAAACTCTTAAGAAGCAAAACGATTAGGAGGATTAAACTGAATAGAGAGATGGAAGGAACGATTATTAATCGTAAAGAGGGGATAAATATCGAAAATCAAAATTTGAAGCGAAATTTTTTTGCATACAGAGTTAGAAGATTAGAGTGTCGAATTATCGTAAACCGGGTAACTTGTACAAAATAGTAGTTCTATTTCAGTACTAGTCGAGAGATGGAATATACAGCAAATCAAAACGGATCGGGTGAACAAAGAAAGATTACGACTTATAAAAGTTGCAGAAGTAAAACGGAAATGGATTGAGACTCGCCGAGTCGGAGATTATCGGATAATTCGGAAAATAATGATTAGAGCGAGCGTGTAAATTAATCGTCGGTAGAAGTAAAATATTTAGGTTTTTCTTCATTTTTATTCGTCTATATTTCTCCAGTCAAAGTTACTTTTTCTGGCATAATAATGGGTCACGTGGAAAAGTTTCTATGCGAAATGAAAAACTGCAACGAGTTTTTCAGTAGGCTGCATGCTGCTACGCTAACCTGCCGGCCAAAAAAGAGACAGGACAAAACCTGACGAAATAACGTTACGCGTTTTTTTCGCAGAAGGTATTGAAGTACGACGCTAACGATATCTTTTTCCTAGTAGAGAAAATTGGAACTAACTGAATTTAGGTTTTGGACTGAACGGTTCACATTAACCGTTTGAAATATCAGCACATCAGACAGTTTCGTGGGTATTCTAAAGCGCTAAATTCTAAGTCAAAACATTCTAAATCGAAAAATACTGAACCAAAAAATATCAAGTCAAAAGATTCTAAATCATAGTCTGAAAAGTAGACGACTCAGCAAAAACATGTGCCGTGTTACATACTCTCATTCGTGGTAAGTAAATAAAAATTAAGGAGTTCCAGAGGGCAGCACGCCGCTGAGTTTTTTTTTTGGTTTTGCTTTTTTTTTAAAAATTCCGCGGTATATTTTCGAATAAATCAAATATTGCGATTAAAATTTGACTAAACGAAGGCTAATTTTTGGTTTAAATTGATTATCGTCACATTACAGGAATACGTGTTATTCAATTTTCAATAAATAAATATTGCTTTATTATTGATTCTATCGACAGATGTTTATACCTATAGAGGAGTGACTTTCTATATGTCACCGCCTTATTGACAGTGTGCCGAATTTTTGGAATAAAAACGGAAAAAGTTAATCTTCTTAATGGTAATACTAAAAGGTATAAAATAAAAGTAATTTAAAAGAAAAGAAGGGCTTTTAACCATTATAATATCCCCATTTATTAATGGAAAAACAACTTTATAAATTTCAAACTATAACCAAACTATTCTTTTATGAAAAAAATGATATTTTTTTGAAAAATTGCGATAAAAATAAAGAATAATTTATCTCCAATGATGATTTAAAAACAAATTGCTAAATTATAAAAGCGAGAAGTACCAAAATACGAGTATTAAAATACAACAGGCTTAAAAAGTATTTTTAATATTTTTTTAATAAATTTACAAATATAAATCTAGGCGCCATGTGTAACTACCTGGGCTATTACGGCATCTAGACTCACTGGAAATTACAGAAGGCGGTGCAGTCTGTTCGATGCTGCAAAATTCAACACTGCCCGAACACAATCCGGATAGTTCGACAACAGACGGTGTGGTGAGGTATGAGTAGAAGTACGGGAGGTATGCCGGCACCATTTCAGCAGATGCTCTACGGTTGGCGCGGCCATGAACCCGCACAGAGAGGGCAGGTGGACAGAGGGGGAGCTACATTTTTGAATTATCGATCGAGAAAAATTACCGGATTTTATTACGTACTCTTTTAACACACTTTGAAGGTGCGTGCATTTTTTTTTTTTTTTTTTTCATATGTTCCTTTCGTTTAATAGTTTGCTTATTAAAAATTACGAGTTGTTTTCTCCGTAAGTAAATAATAATAGTGATTGTTAAATAAAAGCCTTGTTTTTTGTTTTTTTTCTTTAAAAAAGGCAACGTTTTGTTCTCGTTTAAAATTCCAGCTGGTAGTTGTTCGCTTAGATACAACTTCGTCGTAGACCTTTATTAAAAAATGGAAGTAATAATCAGACGAGGTGGAAGCTAGGAGGGTGAGTTAATTGGTAAATTCCTGGTACTTTTACTGAAAGTGTATTTTCGCTGCGCCTGTAGACGTTTCACCTGCGAAGTAAAAACAAAATTAAGGTATTACCACGATTGTTGCGAAAATTAACAAAGTCGTTTAAAGCTGCTAGGGCATTATGCTGATTTGTGAGCAGTATGGAAATCACAGATAAACAAACAACCCAAGTATACCGCAGAAGCATCCGACTCTATTAATGAACTTATTTCTCTAACTTGCTTCGATATAAGTCTCTCATAATAAATTAAAAAAGAAATTTTTATTTAGTCGTTTTTTTTCTAAATGGTTTTTTCCTATTTATGCAGGAAATAAAATTGAGTGACATATTTTTCTTACTCACGCACTTGCATTATTTTAAATATTACAGCCAGGCACTTTTACACGTCATCGGCACGCAGTCAATTGCACCTGTATTCAAATTTCACGCACTACCGTGTATACCGTATTTGTATGATTCAATTCAGCATTTGACGTACACATTGGCTAGCTACTGTATGCAAGCAGATCGCAGTTATCCGTGACCCGCGGATTTAGTGATTTCCTTTAATTGCTAGAAATTGACCGACATTTTCCTTTCATCGACGTGATATAAATATTTTTTGTTATTTACGTAAAGCTATTTTTGTTACTGATATGATTACCCGGGGAATGCTTCGAAGTGGTTATCGCACCTCGTGGAATAATCACGGACGTTTATCAAGGTACGGCGCAGCTGCGTAGAGGAAATTTTAATTCGATTCTCGTTTTTGAAACTTTATTGTTTCTCTATTGAACGGTAATAATGGAACCGAAAGTTTACCAAATTTAAAAAATTAAATTAAAAAAAAAAAAAATAAATAAATAAATAAATAATAAAAACCAAGAGGTTTCATTCCAAAACTTTGCCGATGAAAAAGGTCGGAAAAAGATTTTCTCAAACGTTTCAACTACATATGTATTACCTTTAAACAACACCCAATTTTACATGGCGCGTTTTACAAAACAAACTCGTGGGCTCAAAACTTAATTCGATATTGAAAGCAACCAGAACTATTCGAGTACCTAAACAGCGTCCGAAACAAATTTACAAAAAATTGCCATTTTCAAAATGTTCCATTCCGTAAAAAAAAATTTTACAGCAAAAAGGTTAAAATTTCAACTGATAACCCTGCTACGAATAAGACATTGTCCGAATCCCGAGAGAAAGCTGTCAGCAGTAGCTGTAAAGACATGACTAGCTTGTAATTGCTCGACACCACCCGACGTGCTCTCACACGTCTTGCACCGCTCCGGAGCCATGTGGGGCTCTCTACGACCTTCTTCGCACCAAGCTAGTCGCTAAAGGCTGATCACAGGATATACTCCTCCGGCACTGGAGAAGAGCGCCGAGGAAAAGTCGGTAAACCACCTCGCTGCCGAGTTAATCTGCTCTAGTCAATAGCGGCCTTCCCAACAGTTCTTCAGCCATCGCTGCATTGGATAGACTCGGGGAAGCCGCCGACATCGCCCCCGAGAGCTGGACATCGACGACATGCTCCGCTGGGCTGTAAAAACACAATGAGATGATGAAAGCGAATTTCTTCAATTGTATATTTTTTTTTTTTTTTTCTTATCGTACATTGCCGGGAAATTTTCGTATTTCAAAAAATGAGCAGCCGCTTTCTTATCACCGGAATAGCGATCGATAAATATTTCAGGAACACTGTCAAACTACAACACGTACGAAAGCACAGCTCAACTAATGAATGAAACGTTTCTTTTCGAATACGCTGGTTCTGTTTCGTGTCTACTAAACGACGGCAATTGAACCGGTTTCCTGCACAAAACACGCTGGATCAATAATTCGTGAAATTCTAAAGGCAGCTTGATGAAGAAACACGTCGACTAAAACAGCGGCGATAAAATGCGTTCTTTCTTTTCTTCTTATTTCAAGCGTGAAATAAATTTAAGCATTAGATAAATATAAAATAGCCAAATTTATGAAAATCTTCATAAAAGCATATCTAACTTTTTACGAAATTGCAATTTACCGACTTTCTTTTTCGTTTTCTCCCGAATTAAAATCTGTTGTTCCACTTATTATTTTCAATGTTAAGACACAACTTTCTCCTCCTCAGTTACTGAAGAATTTTGAATTTTCTGGATAAATTTAAAGCTAAAGATAATGAACTTACTAGTAAGCGTGTACACATCTCCGTAAGAAGGGAGTAGGTTCCCTTATATATATTCATTACAGCGAGTCTTAAAAAACTTAAGTATGATTGTAACAAGACCAGTAACAAATATTACTTATGCGGATGTCCAGTCCGGTCTTCCATTGGTAATGTACATTATCGTACGCTACGACTAATCCAAAAATCGATTTGTCTCCGGTAACATGTGCTTCCCCCCACCGTTATTTTTATGTACTTGTTACTTTTGTTATACGCCGGTTACAAATCGCTTCAAGTTAAATTGTCGAACTTTTAACTAAGAACAATTATAGAAATAATATTTCGATTGTTCTTTTTCTGCGAACGTATTCCTATTGTATTTTCAGGATATCTTCTAAAACCTAGAACTTTTATTTGTTATCTTGTCCAAAATTTAAGTGCGCGTATTTTATCGTCGTCTTTAATCGATCGCTGGAACGAAATTTTCCTCACTTATTTCTCTTGTGCACTACAATTGTGGCCCCCCCCCCCAATGTATTTTAGAACTTTTTTTATGATATTTTAACTTCTATTTGTAGTTGAAAACCTTTTTGTGCGACAAAGAAAAGTTGCCGAAATGTTTTCATGAGTATTTTTGCTAGGCGAATCTGAGATATATCTATAATGATGATACATAAAAAACTATGTACCAAAAACAATTTTGAAGCATGTAGAATAAGGCGGATGTAACTCCAACGGCTCCAGTCAGTCTAGAGTAGTACCAGCTTTTTTGATAATAAGTGGCTAGTGATTTTACGATCAGCAATTATTCGTGGTATTTCAGAAAAATGGTATATTAAAAAAAAATTGTAATAGACGTACTGCCGCTGACGAACATCAGAATGGAACTCGGCATCGAAATATATTATTTCGAAGTGCCGACTAATCCCCTCTACTGTTTACTTGTTCTGTTAATCTGAATACATTGTTCAGTTACTGTGCGGTATTTGTTTTTTCTTGGATAATTTTAAATTTGATAATATATGAAATATTTGAAACTTTCGCAGTGATTAATCATGGTGAAATAAATTTACGGACAACTGCGTGTAGAAAATGCAATGCATTTAATTCAAGAATACAATGCTTAACGTTTCGGTCAGCTTATACTGACCATCATCAGAAGCGAACTGAAACACCCGAACGCAAACATCGTTCGGCAATAACGACAGAAATAGATAAAAAACCTGACATATATCTCGGTGAATTAAATGCATTGTATTTTCTAAACGCGGTTGTCCGTAAATTTATTTCACCTTGATAATATATTTTCTATGAAATTATACGTATCTATTTGATTGATTTTTTCAGGTAAAGTAAGGCTGTCCGATGTTTTGGTGATAATGCCGTTTCAGAATGAGTTAAAAAAAGTAAAACTAAGCGGTCGAACTATACGGAAAGCTTTCGAACACGCGGTTCACCGATATACGGATCCTTCGCTCGGAGGAGAATTTCTTCAAGTATCCGGTATAGGACAGAATTTACTATATGATTTTTCACGTGTTATGAACCGAGTTAACATCGTTTTGATTGTGCTCGATAGGGACTGATAGAAAACCCTATTCCCAACTTATATCGATTAAAAAAAAAAACCGATCCAAAGTATACTCAAGTTGGCCGTTTCAGGCTTAACAACCATTTAACACAAATTTTTACGGTTAAAGTTTCGTAGTTAAAAAAAAAAAGTATGTAAATTACTTCGAATTTTTGAAATTTACAATGCAAACAGATAAGGCAAAAATATGTCGGACCTTTATTTCTACGACATCAAAGGCAGGAGAAAGATTTTATTGATACGACCGGTTCTTTGGTTTACGGTTAAACACAAAAAAAGGCATTTGGCATCGATTTTATTTCATGTCGCTAAAAGTAAAATTTTAACATCCCTCCGTACCAAAGAATGTTTCCAATGCAGCCGAGCGAATTATCAAACAGAGTTTAAAGACTATGGTGAGATGGAAATTGATGATTCGCTTTTTTTCAATTTGGTACTATAAAGAAACAATTTGATTACGTAACCAATGACTTATCGAATAATTTAATAATTTCGCGACCAGCAACACTTTCACTTCGTGCGTAGGTCACTTTTAGTCCTGCGATTTTTTAAGAAATCGTATAGAGTTTATAAATAAAGTAATTCAATAAATCTAATTCGAAGTAATGCGATGTGCGCGCTATTTTATCGACTAATGACGATATAATTGCGTATGTATAACATTCAGAGGAGTAGCTTATGTTTTAAATTATGACGCTATGAAATGAAGAAATCGGAAAAAAAGTTGGCAGAATATTATTTCAATTATGAAATGTCGAAAAACACAACAGAATTAGTTCTATTTCTGAAAAAAGTCAGAGTGTAAATGAGTTTTAAAAAAAAAGCAAGAAAACGAACATCCGTAGAATATTTTTACACGTTATCATCTAACAAATTTTTGATTTGAATTCGTTAAAAAATAAATAATTCCTTTCGATTACTTTGAACAGGAATTAAAGTAGCATACGACTTATCTAAAGAACCCGGTGAACGAGTTGTATCGGTTTCGATTCGATGCGGTAATTGCTCAGTGCCTAATTACAGGCCGCTAGAAGACGAGAATATTTACACGGTGGCAATGTCGGAGTACCTGGAACGCGGTGGCGATGATTTTAACATGTTTCCTAATGAAATCATACAGAGCTATTTCGTCGGTAAGAAAACGGTTTTATCGTCGCTAAACACGAGTATTATTTTGCAATTTACAACAAAATACACATCTAAAAGTTATTATTAACTGCCAAAAGCAAATTACAATACAGGAAACGTGAAAAAATTGGAAACCCGTTTTGAAATAATTTTTATGTAACCTATACGCTGAAAGTGAATAAATTAAATAAATACAAGTACATGTTAATTAATGTGAATAAGGCATGACGCCATCATTTCGATCATTCAGTCCGCTGAGAAGTATATTCTGCTGATACGTATACATATCCTGGCCTATATAAAGAATTAATCGAATATTCTTTCGTTGCGGAAATGAGTGTTTTTGTTTCCGTTTTGCTATTTTAGAGCTGTATTTACGTTAGAATGCGATTTTGTACTATACGACCGATAAGCGTTTTATGAAAGTCCGCACTACTATCCAACTGTAAGTTCGGCTCTGTGCTATTCGCACGGCACATGTGCAGGTAGATTGGTATTCGGCAGTAAAAAATTACACATCAGGTTTCCACTTGTTCCTACTATATTCGGTAATTTACTTGAGTACAATATATACTGTGTTAACTTGTATACTCATTTGATAAAATATATAATATATATACATTATCGCGATGTTAATTATTGAATACGGGAAGTGTAATACATTTTTATTGCTAGCGTTTTTCAATTAGTTGTGTTTAAATAGCGTAGTGCATAAAAAAAAATTGTTTCACCTTACATATGTTTAATTAATTTTGGAAGTGACTGTTTCAATATATTATCGAAAAGTTTTGCACAATTTAAAATTTACTCCGTTTAAAGTTCTCTCTCTCTCTCTCTCTCTTTCACTATATATATATAGCATCTGCAAAAATTTTACTCAAGAAAAAAAGCGTAGTTATAAAAAGGTGGTCGGAAAATGAGGTTGACGAAGAAAAATAGCCGTCATAGTCGACACTATCTCAGGAAAATTCGTAATTAAGGGAATCCGATTCTTCTGAGAAAGCAACTCAAACAGCTAACAATATTTCTAGACTGATGGGAAAACTTTTAAAAATGAGAATATATTCAAATTTTTATTTTGCGAAAAAACTGCGTGAATAAGTTTACGTTTACGTAATTAAGAATGCATTTTTTTATACAACTAACGCACCAACAACGAAGGTAAAAACTAACTACACAGTAAATGACGTTTCTGACGAAGGAACAACAACCTGATACTTTTTTTTCTTTAAATGTACCTTCTTGCGTGCAGAATAGTCGAGCAGTGTTATACGATTTTAATGAGTTTTTTAAGAAGAAATCGGTCAGTGATTCTGATGCGTGCAAAATTAAATGATAGACGAGTTTTATAGTTCCACTGAAACATTCGTTAATTTCGTTTTAATATATTGTATTATTCGGATTTTTGGCCTTCCTTTCGTTTTTAGTTATTTCGAAGGTGTCTGCTGCTGGCTGCCCGCGTTGACTGTCCTTCTCACGGATACTGCGATTAATAACCGCGGTGATTTGATCGTCAAAATTCGAATTCATCCGCAAAGAAAAAAAAAATCTAATGCTCGCTAATAAACCTTTTTTAAAGCATTTTTCTATTTCCGCCAAAATTCGCTTTATTCGTAAGAAATGCAAAATTTTTTTGGTATTTTAGCGCGCTTGAAGGAGAAACAAAAATTTGCATTATGCAATATCCGGGGAGTATCAATCTGAACTTCGAAGCGTACGACTCCTGACGCGAGCGATTCGCGTGAAGTCAGTGAAGAAATTTCATTCCAGTCTGATCGGCTGATTTCAATTTCAGGGAAACAAAATTTAGAATTATCCGCCCTCACCACGATTGTGTAAAATTCCAGAAAAAAAAAAACAAACGTACAGGTAAAGTATTGATCAGACAAGTTTTTCAGAGCGAGATAAGGTAAACCGTCAAAACTTGGAGAGGAGCTAGGAAATTGTTAAAGGACAGACTTTCTTTCATTAATATTGAAGGGAGAAGTTTCGAAATGGAATAGAATGTATAATTCATTAAAAGAAGGAACGTAAGGGAGCGGCAAAATCCGTAAAAGAGACTAGTCCATCAACGAGAACGATTTAAAAGCTCTATGGCCATTCTGTTTGTGTGAAAGAGAACTAATTCTAGAATAGGAAGAACAGAAATTCTTTCAAGAGAACTTTTTTGAGACTTCGACACCTAGCTCTAACGTTAATCTTGTTTATGAAGCAGAAAATTTCCCGTCTCAGAATCGGAAAAAGTGGCGAGCGACCACAATGACATGTGACGTTACGCTCTCCATTCCACCGAAAAGTTGAGACTGAATTGTGATGAGTGGATGGTGTAGGATGACAAGCGGAAGACGATAAAGAACCGACGTTATGGTGTATAAAAAGAAGAATTTATAAATACGAGGGATTGTAGTCACGCCGCGTATTAGTGGTGAATAAACAGTGGAGCGGAACATAATTTGTTCCGGAAAGATTCAGCGCAAGAGAATACAGATACTTGAAATAAGTCGGCGAACGCTAACTATTAGCATCGGAACATGGTCACTTTCGTAGAGTGTCTCCGGTTATAATTAAAACTAATAGCCGGAAAAAAGAAAAGGTCAAATCGGGCGAGTTAGGGATAAGCGCGTTTTTCAAATACGTTCGGGAGAGCTCGTTAAGGAATATCAGCTGATCAGAAGAGATAGGATTTTCGAGGACGGAGTGCGGGGAAGTCATTCCAGTTTCCAGCTATATTAAGTGGTTACGGGATAGAATTGATAGAACGGCGAAAGGGCGAGGTGGCAAATAATGATGTAAGCAAAGTAAGTCCCGGTCAGCGTTAATTAGGAGTATAGGTCGAGAGAGATATCGCGAGAATGAGGTAACAAGACTTGCAGAGCAATTATGCCGGTCATCACAATCACATCTGATTAACTTCTAATATTAAATATTCGCTGGACTATACTTTTCCGTTTCTTATCCTGAGCAGTTAACAGCTTTACTTCATCGTATATTCTGATCTCTTGTCCGTAGTTGAATGCTAGACGTGTTTTTCTGATTGTATCCTGCTCCACATTAGCATCAACAATACCATCTAGACCGATTGCTTTTTTCATTTCGTTGGAAGATTCTTTTCGCGGTGATAAAAATTTTTTTTCTTACCTTTTCTGTCTTTTTTTTTTCTTTTTTTTTCATTTCTTTAATTCGATTTCTTTGTCGACAAAACCATACTCCATTTTTTTCTATTCATATACACATATTAATTACAACTTAATTCTTAGGCTACCCCCCATTATAAAAAATGTCCCAATTTTATGTAACGTTTGTTATATTTTATAGGATTTCTGTGATTATGTTATTATATTCATATAGACCGATTTAGAGAATTAAGTTTGTGGAAATTTTGATCTATAGAAGAGAAAGAGATAGAAATGTAATCAAGGAGGTCAAAATGGCCGAGTTTATCGGTATTTGTGCCGTGATCTTTCGGCGATGCTCGAATTAGAAATTATTATATTTCTTCGGATGTTTATCACTTTATTCTTTGGTTTTTCGAGCGTCGTCAAATTACCGCTGTCATCATCATTTTAAAGATAATTGCGCGGCTAACTGCATCATCCGTTGATTGATTTTCGACGCGTTACGGGCTAGTGGCCGTGTGAGTGTCTTTGTGGTTATGGCTCGTGGCAGCGGTACAGCGGTGTCGGCGGCGGGTGCGTATTGCCCGACGCGGTGGTCAGCAGAACTGAGTTGAGAGAAGTTATCATGCATTTGAGTAGCTGTTATCTGATAAGAATCGCGCTGATCTTTTAGCTTTTATCTTCCCGTTCGGATACAGATCAATTGTGTGAATGGTCGATGTTTGAATTTGTTGTTGTTACATTGTTAAACGGGGGCTTATGAACAGCAAGTGATCAATGTCATTAATAAAAAAATGACCTAATGCGGTTACTGTTGCACCCGGAGAAGTCCGAGAAATTTAGCGCCACACCGGAGTGAGTACCCTCCACATGCAATCTACAAACCACCCCGTATAACATACCTACGAATAAGACGACTGGGAATAGACGATGGAACATCAAAGTACCGAGGAATCGGAGGAATACCAGATTGAACCGTACCATAATGTCTACTACCAGAGTATCCTGCCTATCTCTACAAACTAGCCAATGCGCCAAGGAAATGGCAAATTCCATTCGAAACAGCGCATATTAACCTCATCATTTAGCCCATCTTCGCGATGACTTGGAATCGAACGAAAATTTAAACAGCCATTGTTATTAAGAATTTGAGGATACTTAGTCTCGATGATAACAAGCAGGGACATTTATATAATTAAAGGAGCTATACGGTCCAGTACAATCAAGGCAGCTATCGGAGAAAATTGTGAATTTATTATGGAACATTCAAAGTGAAATTAAGAGCCTTATCGATAGAGTTCAGCGGTAAAAGTTGTTACTCTGCTCTTTGCGCCTTCTGAAAAATAACAGCGATTATCATATTTTCGTGATCTACTACAAATGAATCGCTTCATTTTTACCGTAATTGCAACTGGCGCTCCTAATAATATTTTACGAACCTACAAACCAGTATATGTAGATTCGAATATGCTTAATTAATAAAGACTGTTAGCTTTTTTAGTTTTACCGCAGATCCAGAATTTCCAAAAAAATATCAAAAATGATTTCCAATTTTTCATCGCAATATTATTTTTATTCGTAATAATCAAGCGGCAATATGAAAAAAAAAAAAAAAAAAAAGTAATAAGCATCGCGATAGGACTTTTGAGTTTTTTATTAATTTCGTTCAATGTCGGTTAAAGCCGAACGCGCGCAATTTTCGACCAAATCACTTCTTTGCTTAAATTTAATTGTAAGAAGTGTAAAAAATCCTTGCTCGCCTAAGTGTAAGTTGTCGAACAAAAAGCGTAACCTAAAGCGAGTTGCCGAAGAAAAAAAAAACGCTTTTTTTAACCGAAAATCTCCTCTAGGTTAAAAATTCAAAAGCATACATCATTAATTCGACAGTTTCATCCAAAGATTTCTACTGCAGTTTCCTCAATGTTATCGATACAGAGGAATTACGAATCAATTTTTGAACGTATAGTATTTGAATTCGTTTAACATTTACGAGCAATAAATAATGCTCTTATTCGCGTTCTAATTTCGTAATAGTTTTCACGATTCATATAAATACATTTAAATTTCCATATGTTGAATAGTAGTCGCCGGAAATTCTGTTTAATCAAATTTTATAAATAAAAACACGAAGAGCCTTATCCTTCGAAACGAAAATCCGCAGGCATCCTTCGAATGTTTATTTTCCGAAGCTGGAAGTTGCAAGTTTCACAACGTAAACCAAGTGTGTACTTCTGATACTTCCGATCTGAAATTACAGACTTGCAACGGTTAAAATGAGCGCCTACAAAACAACGCCCCCTCCTATTATGTATTGATCCACGAATTTCTGTAACAACCCTTTTTTTTCACGGTGAAAGAAAGAAACAACGCTTGAGACTAAGTTTCTACATTAAATAAATACGCGTACTGGATTGTAAATATTTGAATTGATTATTTGTTGATTATAAAGCAACTCTGCTGTCAGCAGCTATCAGCAAGGCGAGCGCCGTACAGCTCGCCTGTCGAATACAATGCAGTTCTTCCATAGATTGCTTCTGCCCCGAATGAACATGTCAAACAATAAAGAGAGGAGGCGACAGCCGAATTGTTTAGAACATTCGCAGTCAGTCGCCTATTGCCAGCACGAATTGTACTGCATTCGCTACTTTTACATTAATCTTCGTTAAATAACAACGTCGTCACAGGCAATCCTTTTCATCCTCTTCAGATATTTAATGAAAATTATACGTGTTTTAATTTGTAAATTTAGGAGTAACCGATACGGACGCAGTTAGCGTGTATTTGAAAAAAATGTCCGTTGTTTATCCGGGACTGGAAGGTCGAATTACATTTTTCAGCGGGAAAACCGGCGCTTCGTCGACGATAAAGAGCGCGTCCATTTCCACTACTTTAATAGCGATATACTACTTATGCAAATACGTAATCGTTTGATAATAAGCGCTCCTGATTCGCGAATTAGTCGATAAATTATTATTACTTATAGATTTTACATTTTTATGGCGTATAACGTTTGCTTCCTCTTTTAAAATAGTTTACTTTTTTCAAATCGAAATATATCAATTTTCTAGTTGACTTATCTGGTTTCATTTAATGAGAAAATCTTAGACGTCTTGTTGCAACATTTGGTTGACATGCAAAAGATCGTTTCTTTACATTGCGACCTTTTTTTTTTTTTTTTGGATGTCGCGAATTTACGCTTCCACTTTACCAGCTGCAAGCATACGCTCACTCTCTTATCGTTTCCATCATGATTTCTGGACCGAATTCTATCCTTCATATCCTCAATCTTTTCACCTTTCTGTATAGCCCTTTCCTTCCTCTCTTCCCTGGTTTAAAATCTTTTCCCCTACCTTAGCCATTCGAGTATTTCCTCTAGAGTTCGCTTGCGGTTCAATCATTGTCTGCTTCCGGCTTTTTTTCCCTTGTTCAAATACCCTTCGTGTCCTTCTAACCCCCAGAGTTCAATTATACCTGCGATGCGAATCACGTCTTGTTCGAACGCCTATTTATTGTATTCTAACCTTCTGCGCATTGGCCTCCTTATAGTGCCCACGCCATTCTTGCAATCCCCTCTCTCAATATAGTTCCTTTGTTAGCCCCTCCTTTATTTCTTCAATTTCTAGTCTTTTTTCCTTATATAATGTACAATTATCTGCGTTAGGGGTAAGTTGCACTGTTGACGTGCCCAAAAAATTAAAAAAAAAAAAAAAAAATAAATAAAAAAAAAACAAAATAAAAAAAAACTTCGGACTCCGAAATATTTTGCGATCTATTTCGCCGTCTTCTTATTCCAATCAAGCGACATCTCGCTAGATGTTTTTAGGCACGTTTTTCGTTTTTTTCTTCCTTACGCTATCTGCGCAACTCGGAGATTGTTCTGATCGTTGCGTGTCTTATTTTTGAGCTGTATTGTATCTATCTTGAATCGTTTAAAAATGTTTCTTTTTTTTTTTTTTTCATATATCGATTTATTAGTTAAAATATTTCCGTAATATTAAGTTTTAGTGACACATTAATATATATTATTATTATACTTATCTATTTAAAATGTGTACTTAATACTAGGAGATCTTTCGATATAAATGCATATACAATTTTTAGAGATTACACTCGATTTCATTAACTGTAAATTTAATAAATTGTTTAAAAAGTTTGTTTGCGAGTTCGTCTATACCGCCATTAAATATTGTGTTATTGCGATTATTGCATCCTTGTAAAATATGTCGTCGTCCTGCATTATCCTGTAAATTAATCTGGATCCGAAATTTATAACCTTTTTAGATAATCCTTAAACATTCCCCATTACCCGATATGAACTGTTAAAATAATAATTTGCTACATAAGTAATTCAATTATGCTTGGAAAAAATTGAAATGTTATCCCCCATTATAGTTTTCTCGCATTTACTGGAACTTACTAAGCCTACATTTAGTATCGCCGTAAATTGCATTAATCTAAATAATTTAATTTCATTAATGAAATATAATTTTTTCCATGTATTAGGTATGTTTTTTTTTTTTTATTTTTTTTATGTTCGTTCGCGGATAATTTTTGACCAAGCGGACGATTCGATATAAGGGAATATTGCTAAGTACCGGTGATTACTTCAGTAGTCATCAAATAAACCCCAAAAAAGGAAAATCTTCCTGAAGATATAGACAAAAGTATATTACTAAAAAAAAGAAAAAAAAAATGTTTCTTTTCACTAATGTTATCATAAAACCAAACATACAAAGTCAAGCAGAAAATCATGCAAGAATCATTTTCTCTTGTGATTCATATATACTTGTAGGTTTCATATTAATGAAATTAATCGTAAAAGAGGGGCGGGGGGACCAAAAAAAAAAAACAAACCTTAAAAATATTACATGTAAATGCGAAAAGCGATTTTTTCATCAGTTACTTTATAATAATGGGTATTTTTTTTTTTTTTTTTTGTGCGTTCAACGATTTTTAACTAGTTCTACTTTAATGTTTTATTACAGAACATCAAGCCTAATTATAAATTGTTTCACTAAGTTTGATCTGAAAGTACAAGCGAAAATTATATTTAAATAGTAAAATATTTAAAAAAAAAAAACGAACAAAACTTTATACGGTAACGCGAAGTTTCATAATCTTGATAGACCAATAACTGTTCCTATTAATACCTCCATTTTTCTTAATGTGTTTCAGTTCCAAACTTTAATAATGAATTTTAAGTAAATTTTAGTAAACAATCTTTTGTTTTGTGCATGTTTTGTTTTTTTTTTAGAAATAAGTTGTGGGTCTCACAGGGCAAATACGCCCGTTGTATGAGTGCCCAACACTTTTATCAGCGTTTATTATAAAAGATACCAAATTACAAAAATTTCAACTATCTTACTTCCCTAAATAACAATACTTATAAACCTAGCATTATATTTAAGTAAGAGTACACATATGAAGAAAGAAGAAAGAAAGATTTATTTGCATAAACAATAACATTGCACTCATGATATAGTTATTAACATGTGTACCGACACGAGTCTTACCACATAACGAAATTAATGAATATACATATAAATAAGACATGATATGCGATGTTTAAGTTAGTAGGAAAAGAACCAAAAACCTACTACAGGAGGGGAGGACTAGGTGGCTAGTGCCACATTACATAGATATTTACACAGTGATTATCAAATAGAATAATTTTAAAATAAAACTAAAACTAAATACTAGTACTAACGTTAAATAATTCAGAATAATATATTATGCTTAAGTCTACGATGTTTGTACTTAGTATACATAGTGCGTAGTTGCCTGGAATCATAGTTACCAATAGAGCTGATAAGTAAGTTCTCGTGCCCTATACATTTATCACAGAACTTAGTAGTTGCACTCAAAACATAATCTCTGATTTGCGGTAACTCTAAAATGTTATGCATATATGCTACTCTTGTGTATCTATTTGCTCCAAGAATACATCTTAAGCATCGATTTTGGATTACCTGTAGCTTGTTATAATGCGCCCTACTAACAGAAGACCACACTGGACAAGAATATGTGATAATAGGCCTTATAAGTGATTTGTAGATGACAAATTTGTTATTTGCACTTAAATAGGATTTGCGATTGAGCAAGGGATATACTAGCGAGATAGCTCTGTTTGTTTTAACTGAGATGTACTCGATATGTTTGCTGTAAGTTAATTTGCTGTCTAATATTAAGCCAAGATATTTGATGTGATTAGACCAGGCAATGTAATTTCCAGAAATGATTAGTTTTCTTGGCAATTGGGGTTGTCGGCGGGTGAAGAATATCGGTTGGGTCTTTGATGGATTAATATTAATCTGCCATCGGGTAAAGTATTTTAGAACGCGTGTCGAGACTCTCTGAAGTCTGTTACTTATGGTACTAGGTCTATAAGAACTACAATAGAGGGCAACATCGTCAGCATATAAAGCGACCTCAGTGTTAGAAATTTTAGGAAAGTCGCTGAGAAACAATATAAAGAGGAAGGGCCCGAGAACACTACCTTGCGGTACGCCTGCAAGGGCAGTTTTACTTGTGGATTGATAGTTATTAAGAGTTACGTAAAACAGTCGGTTGTTAAGGTAGTTTATAATTATTTTAATTAAGTAAGCAGGAAATTTAGAATTTATTAGTTTGTATATAAGTCCTCGATGCCAGCTAGTATCGAAAGCTTTAGCCACATCAAAGAGTACTAACCTAGAATGTTTATTTCGATTAAAATTGTCTGTGATGAATTCGGTTATTCTGGCAACTTGCTGCGTAGTAGAGTGACGAGGTTGGAACCCAAAATTACATAACATGCCGCGTAAAACGCATCTGTTAACCAACATGCAGACAGCTCAATATTTAAAATCGAAAAAGAGAAAAAGGAATAACATGATCTGAGAGAAATCCAGAAGGAACGCGACAGAGTAAAAACCAACAAACCGTAAAAAGAAAAACCAAAGAAAAACAAAAGAACCATTTAAGAGCAGCGAGAAAAAAGAACGTAACTTAATCTTCAGTCTTTGCACCATTCCTTCAGCCATTTTTGAATCTCCTTTTTCCACGCACCGAATTTTTCCCCCTCTAGTATATGATTGGGGATTATACTTATTTAAATTAATTAAAACTGAGTCATCAGTATTGTCAATTCATAGATTTACATTTCAAGGATAGATGTAATATGTATTACTTTGGTTTCTTGTTAATCGGATCTTTTCCCTGGATGATAATTTTATATTATTGACATTAAATTCTAATAAGTACATCTTGGGGGATATTTCATTATTTTCCTTCCACACATAATTGATCCAAAGTCGTTTTGCTTCCAGTAGGGGAGTATAAGTTTCAAACACCTCTTCTATATTTTATTTATTTCTGTTTTCTTAGCCTTACATAAAATATATTTGAATTCCATATAATATTCTAGACATTATTATTGAATTATAGTATATACATAGTGTTCGATATGCTAGTACCTGTCTTATTTTATATAAAGTTGGAATTGTCTGTCTTATTTTCGAATTTAAACTTTAGGTATGTTTTTTCCAGTTCAAGGATTTATCGATATATATACCTAAATATTTAAAGTCATTTACGTTCTTTAACGGTGAAAGTACTGCCGACAAAAGAATATGCACTAGAGCAACCAGATGAGGGGTCTTGGAAAAAAAAGGTGTTCTCTGAATGTCCCGTCACAGAGAAGAAAAGGACCGCTATCTATCGGCACAAGCAATGTTAATTATTGGACAAAAATTTGTGTTGATGGAACGATATTTTATGAAAAAAGTCTACGTATAAAATAACGTTTTAAATAGTACAGAGAGATATCTTTGTTCTGTTAAAAATATTTTTTTATAAAAATCTTCGTTTTCGTTCGCATAATTACTTTTTCTAAATATAAATACGGCCCTCTGATTATCATCTTTACAGAGAATTATAAAAAGTCTGTTAAAACGTGAAATTATTTTTAAACTACCAGAGAAATCAAATATGTTCTAGAAAAATAAAACTTCGCATAAAATAATACAACAAATATATCGAGAACGTGCAATTTTCAATTTAAGTAGACAGAACTCATATTAAAAATCTTTTATCGATAAATCCACATTTAGGCCCACAACATCCGATTTATTCTCTCTCTCTTTTTATTGCTGCTTATTAACTTTAAAATTTTCATACTAAAAACCAGTTTTATAAAATTATCATTTCGTTCTCACTTAAATCTATCTTTTCCTTATTATTATTAATTTATTTATTTGAGACGTCAGCTCGCGTAACTGATAACTAATTTATCATAATATTTTCGGTGCGGAATTTGAACGAGTTTCATTCGCCGATACGGTAAATGAAAGTTACCTTATCCCAAGGGACACTTTCCGCGATGTACATATATTTCAGAGCCGGCAATAATGTTTAACACCTTTTCTTCTATTTCGACGCGTGTTTCCGATAAAATTTTATATTTTGTTCTTCCCGAGAGTTCCGATTAAAAATACTAAAGTCTGAACCGTACAGAGCCAATTAGAAACTTTATTATTCTGAATTTTAACGTACTTTTCTAACAAATTAATATTAAAGTTATAACAGTAGCGCATTTCTCGTTATTAAAACAAGTTAGTATAAACAAACTTGAAACGGAAAATTTAATGATTCGTAAAATAGATGAAATAACCGACATGTTTCAGTGTCACACATGCAATCATGGTAAATACGATTATTTGAACTCTATAAATGAAAGAAAATACAAATATAAAAACGATTCTAACGATGATTAGCGACCGATGTAAACAGTGTAACTTATTTTTCAACAAGTTAAATAGGCAAATATCTCACATGGTAGGTACTCTGACAAAACTCTGGTACGGACACATACACTTTTGATTAACTAAGGTGTGATGAACGTGTACACACACGTGCAGTTTGCATTTTTCGAAGTTGTAAATTTAACTAACAATGTGCGACTTTACCAGGTACCGAAAATTGTAATTACCGAGTACAGGAAACATTTCTGTACCCGCTCCACCGAAACGATTTGTTTCGTTTATTTTTTGTTGCAAGTCTTACATAATTAGAAATGTTCGTTCAGCAGGAACTCTTCTTACCCTCCGTTCGTTATCCCCCCCCCTCAGGTGTAATTCGTCGATAACGAGTTTAGGACAGTCCTCAGTTAAGTTTATAAATGGATCGCTTGACGTTAGATTATTTTTAAATTAGATAAAATATAAATGTTGCAATAATGAATTTTTACAACCATTCTATTCGACTTATTCATTTTATTTTTAGAAAAATTTCACTTATTATTAATGGATCGGGGTTAAAGTTCGTTGTCTTATTCAACGTCGATGGTAATAATCGTCAGCAGGCAAATTTAGTAAAATGTGTTACAGCTAAGAGAATAAAATTGGTGCGTAAGAATAAATTCAGCGTACGGATGAAATGTAGAGCAGCGGATGACGGGTGGGGAAATATTTTTCGCTTGATTCACTGTTATTGTTGCGAACCGAGCGAAATAAATTAAATTTCCGACTCTAAATTTAATAAGGTATAAACAACGAAATGATTCGCGAGAAACGAGCACATCGAGCTGCACTGTACGAAGTAAATAAATTTCGGTTACGGCAGGGGGAAGTCTAACTATCTCCTGCGGTATTCAGCGGTAGGTTGAACAGCCCTGCGAGAAAGACTGCTCAAGAAGTTCGCGTTTCACTATAAGTTACAGATACAGTTATAAAATGAAACGCGATAATAAGAACAGAAGTAAACGGAGCAGTCAATGAGATCGGTTAGTTCGTTGTCAGAACCGGGCGTAATCAAAAATCCGGACAGGTGCGACAGCTCGCGGTTAGTTTGAATAGGGTGCGCTGAATTTTCATGATAAGTGAACAGATTGGAAAGAGAATATTACGGATTTTCCAAACTGTAAGCGTGGTAAAAGTTTAATTTGCGAGCTACAACCTTCTCAGATCGCGTACCTATAGAATTCAGTGGGAATTGTTATTTCTGTAGACATTCGGCCGACTAATCTCGCGTTTAATAAGCAGGCATTTAAACGTATTAGCAGAAGATTTTCCAAATTAACAAACCTCCGACGTTAACATGTCGGTTGAACTTTCGTTATATAGTTAAATTAATTATACCTCTGCATCGAATCAGTTTTACATAGCTTTACATTCGCCCGCTTGCCACGCATTCACTGACTTCAAATTAATCAAAAGTGCCGACTGACTACCGATGCCGATGGAAATCTTTCGAAATTCTGCGGTATTAATTCGATGAAAATAATATCACGAAATACATATTTAGGGGGTTCTTAAATAATTTTTAGAAAAATTTAATCGGTCGAATATTACAGGCCGAAATCTGTTTAAAAATTTTTCCGATTTAATCGAAATATTATTTCAAATTTTATAAACTAAACGTGATCTGTCATACTATTTTTCAGCAAAAAAACAAAAAAAAAAACAAAAAACAAAACAAAGGTTAAAATCTTTATATATATATATATATATATATATATATCTTTTTTCTTTCGGTGCTATGGCCGTTCTCGATCTTAAGCTTATCTGATGGCAAGCTTGATTAATTCTTTGTAGGCACCTCTATCCTTTGCTGTGTGGAACAGTTCTTCAACACTGTAACCTGTCCATGTTTATAGGTTCTTGAACCAAGATAGTCCAACTCTTCTTTTTCCTTCCACCTTTCCCATCAATATATTCTGCAGTAATGTGTACTTCGGCCCACGTATCACATGACCGAGGTATTCTATATTTCTTCTTTTGACTGTGTCGATCAGCTCCTTTTCTTTTCTCATCGTCTGTAGTACCTCAGCGTTTGTCTTCTTTTTGGTTCACGGGATCCTGAGTAAGCGTCTATAACACCAAAACTCGAAGGTTTCTAATCTGTGAATATATATATATATACATATATATATGTATATAATGTATTCAATATCGATATTAAATATGCTCTAGACAAAACATGGCTACAATTTATCTAATGTCATAACTGAAAAAATAAGTTCGGTGCGTAGATTATCTCAGCTCTAAAAAAAAAACAAAAAAATTACTTTTGTGACTAAACCTGAAGAGTAAAATATGTACTTTTCAACTTCTCTCTGTTTTTGTTACTGTTCGTTCATTACCAATGGGAGATAATTACATAGAACATGAAGGTATGCTTTTCGTACTAGTAATTTACGGCTGGCCTGAATATTTCTTGACACACTAATAGGATGATTAGGTAGCGTAGTAGCTTAGTAGTTACGGTGCTTGGCTATCATACCAGAGCTATCATGAAAATTCGGTACAGTTGTCTCGTTCCAGATTCAAGTCGCTCCCTCAGCTATGTACCTGACATTAAATTGGGTAGAAGTGAAATCTGAGAAAGTGAAGACGGATCCTAAGCAGAAAGGAACTGGCTTCAGTATTCTCGTCAAATCCATTAAGCCCAGTGTACATTACGAAAAACCTCATTACACAATTCATGCTGCCTTATCAAGAATATATGGGACTTACTTTACTTTACTAATCGAGAATGGTTGCTCTTTCTTTTATAATATGACTACGGATCATCCGCGAAATTAATCGGAATTTTTTCAATATAATTTGTATGTTTTTTTGTGTTTATAAAATATCTTTATAGTTAATTTTCTTTATTTATACGCGCATAAGAAATTTATGTCCATATTACTTTGTTTATGTGTAATTGCAATCTCAATTTGTTTTCAACCGGCAACTTCATTGTTCTTTGTGATTTATGTAATTACCGAGCATTTTTAATTCCCCCAAAACAACAATGCGGCATATAATAAAAGAAAATGAATATGAACTTATTGAAATTATTACCGTGATCGACCACACGTGAATATATACTTAATGTTTGTGCTATATATTCAAAATACAATGGAGAAAGATATATAATACTTCATATAAATTATATATATATATATATAATTTTGGCACGAATTATTTTTGGTGTCACTTCCTTTGCTTGTTGCCTTAAATTAAATTCGAACTTGCGACGTCGTAGGGCTTTTCTTGTTAACATCGTATTTATGTGAGAAATATTTATTGTAATTAAAATAATTCGAAGTTTTTCAAAAAATTATCCGTTATTTGTACTTATGCTGAAATTTGACAAAAAACACGCATTGAAATTAACTCGTTCGGTTACAGCAGCGTGTCTTTGGCAACGGAGATCATCTTTACGTTGGTTTCATGTGAACAACTTTTTTAACTACGTCAAGAAATCTCGACTATTTTGTAATGAACGTCAGTAGAAATCGAGTTCTCACATAAATCACGTATGCTCTTGGATCGTTGTTCGGCAATTGTCGCTGTACATTGTTTACAGTGTTTTTCAAAGTTTTCGATTTTTCATTATAATTACTTCACACTGGAATTATCTAGCGAGTATTAAAAAAACCTTATCCTATTCACTTCGAGTACAATACAATATCATATACGCTTTTAATATTGTTTTCTGAAATCGCTTGTACATTGTAGTAGACTTGATGATACTGCGTTGCTACCTTTTATTGTTTGTGTACGTAGAATTTTTTTTTTTTTTCGGGTAGAAAATGAAAGTAGCTCAAGTTTTGCTCTGTGATTGGTTACTTAATTTAAGATATACATTATATATATATATCTGTACAGCCTAATCTTCCGTTTGATCATCGCTGATTCTTTGAGTTTCCCTCGCGTTCTGTTGTCATTTCTATAATTCGCTTTCGTTTTCATCATTCTTCTCTACCTTCCTCTCGTATTCGCTATTCGCTTGTTTCCTCCCCAAATTCTCCTCTACACCGCAATGGTTTGTGACGTCAGTTACATTTTCATTGAATACCCGATTGTTGTTTTCTATATTCTTGTCTGCTAAAACTCAAGCAACTTCACCACCCATTATTTCACTCGTTAGTAGAACTCCTTTATACTGTCCATATCTGACTGAATCGATGAAATTTTAACGTTTAATTTAATTTTAGTATACTTAATACATTCGCGATTTATGTGAACATCGACGATGATAACAACGGTAGGGGTCGTACTGATGAGTCGTTCATTTTCTATGGTAACGTAATTTCGTATTGATCGGTTGCAAAAAACAGCAAAAATATAAAGAAAAAAAAGAAAGAAAAGTGCGTTTATTGTTAAGAAATAATTTTAAAAATGAGGATAAGGTCAGATTGAACACGCAATATTATAAAAATGTACGCATATCGGAATGAAAATTGAGTTTTTCTTTTTCTAACTAAAGCAGTTCAATGAGGATAATAGCGATGAAAGTAATAAAATAGTTTAATTGTTGGCGGAAAAATCGGTTGCAAACATAATAGGCAAAACGTTAACAAAGGGCGGTTATCGACGCTTTGATTTATATTACGCGCAGATATCGATGATGTACGATAAATCTGATAAACGATTTTCATTCGATCGTGATTTAACGAAGATACGATAGAATCAGTTGCTCGTAAAAAGTCGTACGCAGTATACGTTATCGTGCTCGGTACGTTCCTAAGCTCCGTAATATCTAGCGTCCATATCAATCACACATCGTTTAAATAGTTCACCTCGTAAAAGTACATTCTTCATCATGCATTACCATTCACATCAGCAATTCCACAGCCGCCTAAATCATCGCAGTTCTCGGGGTTTTACAACGGCAGCCATTCTGGTTGTAGTAACTCTTCATGGGCACCGGGTCTCCGCCGACTTAGACTTGATGATCGTCCACAGCAACGACATGCACGCTAGATACGAGCAAACGGATGTATACGGCACACAATGCACTGAAGATCAAGCAAAAACTGGCCAGTGCTACGGCGGATTCCCGAGACTGAAGAATGTGGTAGACCAGGCTCGCCAAGAAGCCGAACATCATCATCTACCGTTCCTCCACCTGAGTGCCGGGGACACATTTCAGGGAACTCTCTACTACAATATGTTCAGATGGAAAATGGCTGCTCGTCTCATCAATCAAATCGGCATCGATGTAATGGTAGGTTTCTTTCAAATATTTCCTATCCTAATTGGCCAACCGGCATTTAAATCGGAAAAACTTATAAAAAAAAAAATCTCCGCTTTTTTCGTTTAAAACATTCCAGTCATGGTCTCTTTTATTCGGCAAATTAAGGTCATTTAATAATAATTATTATACTTGTAAGGAAAAAAGACTTTCGTGACAGATGTAATATCTCTCTATTCGGAAAGAATTAATATTCAGCGTTAGTTTTGCGGAATTCTACTATAAACTTTCATAAAACTCAAAAAAGCGAAGTAGAAAGATTTGCTGTTTTTTTCATAAAATAGGTTGACAATGAAGTAACGTGTGTGGCCAAAGTCAGATTACGCAGTAAGTCGGGATTATTCGTATTCGCTGGAATCACACCTGTCACTCAATGTAGACAATAAAAGACGCAATTAGTACTTCCGTTAACGACTAGGATGTACCTTTCAAAATTTAAAAAAAAAAAAAAAAAAACATTTCAAAATTAAGGACTTCACGATGGAAATCGGGTTTGCAGTTTTTGAGTAAAAATATCGATATGCCCCATTTGCTGTGAATAGAAATCAAATTAACATCAATAAGCTTCCGATTAAATTCCTTCATGTTTGTCTACATCGGACTATATATGTATTACTGTCAAACGCAACGAATGGGGTCATATTTAACTCCGCAGTTCGTAGTTTATTTTTGTAAACTAATTAAATTGCGTTCATTTTTTGTTTTAAATTTACTAAAGTGTCCTCGAAATCTACTAATTATGATTCCACATCGATGCGCGTCTAGTAATGTGTAGACCGATAGTCGGTAGCATTCATTCGTTTAGGCGCAAAACATTTGTACTGCTCCCTCCCAACATACATCTTCGTTTTCTTCTTCGAACAAACTGATTCGAGTATAGCTCAACCACTTTCCGTGGACTCCACCATTTGACGTAGTTCAGCTACATCGCACCCGGGGGGTTCCTATATAATAATTTAAAAAAAAAAAGTTTTGCGTGAAAAATTCAACCCTGTCAAATTATTCTATTAATCATTTTCCTACTGAAAAGGTCATGAAAAATGTAAAAGAAAAAATTAATTTTTAAATAATAACTTGATATGAAAAAAAGTTACTTCGAATTAATCGTATTAATTTAATTGAAATTAATGTTACCGAGCAAATATCTTTAATTTTATTTTAACTCAGAGAAAAACATTATATTTTCAATATGAAATTAATAACTTACTTAAAAAAATAAATAAATACCCTTTGCCAGGCCTAATTTTACATGTAGGCAACAAGACAAATCTCGTCTTTTTTTTTGATAAATACGGTAAGGGGATTTGAGCATTCAAAGGAGACTGGCATTAAAGTTCGTCCTCGACTTGTATATTTTATACAGGCCGCAAGAGGTCACTACACTCCTGCTGGGCGAAGAAGAAACAGTTACAAATAAATTAACTTATTGCGTGGTAGAATTTCAATTTTCAAAAGATTCTTAGAATTGTCTGCTCTACATCGTCAAGACCTATTCCAACATTGTAATGAGAAACCGTTTTTCTTTGTTGTCAAAAGAAAATAACTTTCCTCCCGTTTCTTAGAATAGTGAAACTAATGAATAGTACACCGCCCGTTCATTTAAACTGAAACCTATAAGGTGAACTACGGTCCTAAGCAATTAATTCCTGGCAAAAATTTTCACTTTAAATGAAAAATGGCAAATAAGGTTAGTATAAACAAAAATTTGCTAGACAGATCATCTAAACTAATTAATAATTCAGCTTCAACAGCTAGTTTAATAAAACTTGGCCAATCGTTATTAAAAAATAATGCAAGCGATGAAAGTAAAACGGTTTTGCTGAAGTTAGCAGCAATATAAATAATAGAGGACTTCAAATTTAGACGAATAATAATAAAAACGATAGTAAGCATAACTCGGCGAACAGTTAAAATTACCTTACTTATTTCTAAATATTCCAATAGCGATAATTTATATTATTATTCTATTCAGTTATATTTGTACATTTGTACATTTGATTTTAATAAAAATAGGTTTTACAGAACAAATGATAAATGGTAGATAATGGCCGGTATCATATAACGTTAGACGTAATATTTCATTTAATATTCAATAAGAAATATCGTCATATTTCTTATATAGTTCCTACAATACCCCCCTTTTTTTTACAGCCGAATATTTTGAAAATCTTAATGCATTGAGTCCTGTTTGAAGATATGACTATGATGATAGTAAAAGTAAAGATTAATATAGATTTTTATGTTTTAAATGATGGAAATCGTGCGGGTAATTCGGTACAACGATCCTGTAGATCTGTCAGTGATTTTGTCGAATACATTGGCTTGGATATAAAAACGTATTCCTTTTCCAATACGATCGGTTTCTGGTTTAGGTCTGGCCGTTAGTCTTTTTGTCTTAAATATGATGAATCTTTCATCAATAAGTAGTTTACCTTGGCTATCGGCGTTGATACATTCAGTACCTTTAATAACGTCCTTCACACTTCCAGATAGAATGTTAGCAATCAACATTCCAGTACGCCTCATTACTGAACTGTATAATCCGTTTGAATTTCCCACTACACTGCAAGAAATATCTTTCACGTCTTACCACAAGGCTCCTGTTTTAATTTCACATTTTTCATGATTATTTCTGTCGCATCCTTTTCTATATCTTGCTCCTTCCTTTTCTTTACCGATGATACCTTGCAGTTTTCTCCCTTCTAAAATATTGTAGCCGTGAGCGATGAGGTTAATCGATCGCTTGATACACTGGAACATTCCCCCTACTTTATACTTTCCCACATTCCCTGTAAAATCTTATTGTATTATTTTCCTTCTTTGGTATTATAATTCCGGTTCAGTTAATGTGTTTTTCTTTAAGGGGCACCACTGGTGTGACCGGCTAAAAAAAAAGGTAATTTTCGGGAATTTCTTTAAAGAAAACTACTGCGTCGATTGTTTTGAAATTTTCAGACTATATACATATTTAAAGTTAACATTACAATTCTTTTAGAATAAAAATCTTCAATTTTTCGGTAGTTATTGACTATTTCCCCAGCTTCTAAAAAAAAAAAAGTTGCCCCACTGCTGCAGTGATTGCGCCCTTCACAGTGCCTGAAATCGAAAAAAAAACCCACCTTAAACTTGAAGATATTATCTATACAATAACCCTCGATAGAAAAAAAAAAAATTGAAATTTAAAAAATTGGCCGAGTTTTGAAAAAAAATTCTAAATTTTTCTCAAAAATTTGATGATTTCTGGCATACCAAAATTACAATTTTTATGCAATCAAAAAATTGGAGGGTAATTGTACAGAGAAAAAAATAATAAATAAGATAAAATAAGAATCACGTCGATCGGATGATTTGTTATGGAGTTAGAACTGCAGCAAATTTATAAAATGTAGTTTTGAGAAAAACGTGTTTAAAGATAGAAGTAGTGATTTCATTGTTACAAATACCTAGAGCTAATCTGCTATTCCAGAGACATATAATACACCTTCCTCTTCTTCAGGCTGTGCCTGCTGGGCTGTTGAAGCTCTCCCGAGAGCTCAACGACCGTCTTTCGAGGCAGCCAAGTGACGATGATCAGCTATGTGTAGCCTCGTTTGGTCTCTTTCAGCGGCATAGTCTCGTGCAGCAGGGCTAATTATTGTTCCCATTACACTCAAAATTTTCCAAACTGATGAAAAACCATCATTGGAAATGGAGACATCAAAGTAATTAGATAATTCGATGGTTTTAAGGCAACGAAGATGTTTTGGAACAAAATGCTACAGCAAACCATTATAACTTTCGTTATTATTTTATGTATTATTTCCCTTACATCTGTCGAGACACTCATATCTAGTCAAGTCCTCGTATATTGGCTTCAGAGCTTCTTGAACTTCTGGATCAAATGGCTGGTAATTGTGCTTGAACTCTAATTTTTCTACAGGACCCAATAATCCTTTATATGTAGCACTATCACCATCGCCAATATACCTCATGTATTTCACTTCATAATTATAAATCAAGCGACCGAACATTTCTTTTATACTATCGACTTCCATGTTTGAGGCCAATACAGCGTGATTTACATCACAATCAGCATGCTGTTTGAGTTATTCTTCATAATTTTCAGAATCGCTAATTTATTTTTCCTCCGAAATTCACAACTCTGGCAGTATATAGAGATTTCACACACGAATCGAACGACAATCACAAATATCAGACACGAATAACAAATGCGCTACCGCTAACATAAGTGGAAGTTTATGATCCTGTGATGAGTGTTCAACATGTTTATAAATAGTGCCGTGAATTCCGAGGAGGTAGAACGAATGTAGAGAACGAGCAACGGAACAGCAGACCATCTGTAATCTCTGACGACTAGTGCCGAAAAATCGAAGAAACTCTGCGTTCCGATCACCGCCAAACCATTTTCGATCTTCTTAACCAGTTTCTAAGTGTGTCGCTAAGTACCATTCAAAAAAATTCGAGACCAACGAGGAGTTGGAAAATTTCGTTCTTACCTGGTTAAAAAAATTTGGCGGTAAGTTTCTACGAGGAAGGTATTTATAAGTTAATTTCTTGACTCGACAAATGCTTAAACTTAAACAGTGAATATGTGAAAAAGTAAATAAAGGTATGCTGAATTCAACGCAGGTGTTGGTTTTTTTCTAGTTTTATTAGTTTCAACAATAAAAAATAGGGAACCTTACTTTAAGAACGGCTCTTGTATATAGCTGGGTATTTGAGCTACTCTTTAAAAGGCCGTAACGCAAAAACTATTTGAGATATATACTTAAAATTTTAGTAAGTTATTTTTAAAAGTATAAACTATCGAAAAATGCAAGAAACAAAAAATCGATTTTTTGAAAGTTTTACACTAGTGGTGCCCCTTAAGCGATATATCTTTACTCCTCGTAAAAATTGTTTCTGCTATCTCGATGTATTACTTAATAGTCGGCTATACATTTTCGAACATATTAATTTCCTTTCCTTTTCCGCTATTCTAAACTTGTTGAAAAAAACTCTTTCTTCTGCAAAACGAAGTGGCTACCCTTGTTTCATTTTTTTTCTCGATTTTCTGCTCCGAAGTTTGATTACTGTTCGTTCATTTATGGAGAAGATTCAAAATCTTTTCACTGAACAAAAATATTTTCAAGCCATAACGCCGAAAATCAGTTTTGTGAATTTATCAATGCGATGCACTTTCCGCGCTAGGAGAAATCAGGAAGAAGAGTTGTTTACATCAAATAGAAAATCGAATCCTCTAATTCGTCCGATTCTGGTTAAGGAACTATTTCTCTCTACTAAAGAGCAAGCACGACCCTCTTTCCCTGATTACTGAATTATCCAGCGGAGAAGTCAGGAAAGCTCTAGTTTGTATACTCAAAATAAACTTTTGTTTTCAGGTAATATTCCTAGGTTTTGGCTCTTAAATTAGGTAAATTATTATTCGATTCGTCGTGTAGGCATCCATAAGTTGAACGAGTTGTATAGAAAAGGTATTTGGGATAGTGTTGAAAAGTAGCATAAAATGGTGGAGTGAACAAAATAATATTCAACCTGGAGGTATGTTTGGTTTCAGGTCGCGATTGGGAACTTTAGATTGCTCGACGCGTATTCTTTGATGACATTTACTCATCCGTTATTAGTAATCTAGTGGCTACATTTCTAGGCATAAAAGGAGCATTTGAAAATGTAGATATTCTGGTAAAAGCGCATAGTTCCCCCTCATATATCTCGTTAGGTACATTGACAACGTTTTTTTTTTATTATTTATCATCATATTTTTGAAATCCTACAACAAAGGAGCTGTAGAAACAAGATGTATACATAAAGGATTAAATCAAGGATTAGTTTTTAACTATTTTTAACTATATTTAATTTTTTTTGTTTTTCTTTTGGAAACTCTTCGATTCACTTTCAACGTCTTATCCTATCCGTAAGATTTTCTTGTATGCAATACAAGCGACAGCTTTTCCAACTGTATGCAAAAATCACAAATAGATTGAATAATACTCTAATAGACCCCCAGACCTAATCTAACAACACGTAAATCTTATTATATCATTTTTACCATTGAACTCTATATTTCAGATTTTCCTATACAAATTAATAATATTAATAGTTGATCTCATAAAAAAATACTTACGGTTTGACCATATACCTGGTCAATTTGCATTCAATTTTTTTACAGGAGCATTACAAAAATTTTGAATCCGCTAAAGGCCCAGTACATGGTGGGATCCTGATTCAGTAATTATAGAATTTGTTCATAAGTCGCTTCTGTTAACAAGGGTAGATTATAGTTCAATAGAGACTAGCCTCTGCTATTAATTTTAAAAAGCTTTAAATATTTCAAAATATAAGATTACGAATCATTATATTAGAAATATCCGCTATGCCCCTTTTACGTGTCTGCAGACTGAAACAAATATTACCGGCCTATTTTATCGACTATATCTATTATGAAGTATTGTAGTTATCAGAACCCCGAGTTATTGTATGAGGTTCTAATTTCAGTAATTGGAGATGTGTTACAGCCGAAATGGTACCGTCGATACTGATGACCATTAAATTTTTCAAAATGATTACAAGTATAGTTCGGCTTTTCTATTCCAATCACCTGTACATTTTTCGGTTACATACAATATTAACAAAACGCGATTCGATATATATTTCTATGCAATAAAGTGAGAAATACGTTCAAAAATCGGGTAATTAATAATTATTTTATAAATGTAACTCAAATACGTTATAAAAACTATATTATTATTTATACGGACGAATCTAAACTAATGGAGGATAAAAAATTGGTGGAGGTAGCCTTTGTGGTTCCGAAAATAACAATACAAAAATTTCAGTTGCCTCCCAAATCAACTATATATATATATATATTGTACATTTATAGCTAAACTTCAAAGAATAAGGCTATGACCAAAAGTGGGAGATTATTGATATGTAGAAATTGGTTAGCATCTTGCCTTTGACTTCTAGGGTATCAATTAATATACAAAATTAATGAGAAATGTCTACAGATAATGAATAGAAAACAACTCTAATAAAGTTTTGTTGGAATGAAGCTGATGTGATTCCTAAGGAAACAGTGGCATTCAGTTTGGTTTATCCTTATGATAGCGCTATGGTTAAAAACTAGAATTAACATTTAATCCATAGTATCGGAAAATTCCCATGAATATTCTGCTAGGGGGCTAACAAGAAGGTTTGTAACTACAACATGTAGATTGCGTTTAGGTTATGCTTGGGTAAAAGTGATAGATACGGATACTTCCTGGATACCTTGTAATCGGAATTTTCGGAGGATATTAATCCTTTGCTGGTTTTCTTACCTTCGCTAAAACGCAAATCGAATTCAATTTCTTGAAAACTGGTTTTCACAGAATTTATTTCATTTTCTGTATAATTTAATCTATTGCGCCACGGTGATCACGTTTTAAAAGAAATATTTCTTTTTATTATTAAAAATTAAATTTTCCATTTGGATTCGATGGACTGCGAATTCCCTTTTACAGCGGAAGTCACTGGCCACAAGATTTGTAGACAAAGAAGAAAAGAAAAAAAGAAACATAACACAGTAATGACCCATAATGCAAAAGAAAATAAAGATAGAAAAAATATCTGTTTCAAAATTACAAGATTTTATAACATTTTTGCAACTATCCTGGCCATATTATGAAGCAAGCGACAACACTTTTAAAATATACAAGTATATATATTTAGATTAGTAGAGAAAACTAACAAAAAAAAAAAAAAAAAACCTAAAAAATGCAAAACTTCAATAAAAGAATAATGAAACGTTATTATCCGAATTCGGCAAAGTCAAAAGCTTATTCTATATTTATCTATTGTTTCGTCGTAACGTGAACTACATTTTTCTAAGAAAAACCGGCAACGCGGCAATTTTGTTGTTAGAAAATTGTAATTCGTAATAAAATATCAACGAATTTTATTACAAACCACAGATGAGATTCTCAAATAGTTTTTCCCGATTTTACTCGGCCATAATTGTATCCGAATCGAATAATTTAACGAATTCTAAGTAATACTACTTTGTTCTTTATTCTATCCTCCTACTAACGCAGTGTGCAGAACCACAAATGATAGTGACGGAAATAACAGAAATTAGTTTCCGGCAGGCTGTTCCACTTCTTCAAGACGTCTTTCATTTACTTTCAATGTGTGACAAATTAATGTAAGGTAATTGCCCGTTTGTTCTTTTTTCTTTATGTTTTACGTCTTGAAATATTAAGTATCAATAATTATATGTTACAAAAAAGTTATGAAACTTTGATATAACTCTTCCCTGAATCCGGGTCTTTCCAACTATGTAAGTTAATTCAAAGTACGTAACATCATGTAAAATCATATAACAATACACATACGCAATCAGTTGCCGAGTTAGATTTCCTACTAAGCAAACCGATTTTTACTTCTTTTATTTATTTATTTTTTGTTTTTTTTTTTGAGCTTACAAAGTGGTAGAGAAAAGGGGAAAGAATATGCGTATTATTCACAATAATCTCACAGAACATTACGAACTTAAAAGTAATCTGAAATTAATGGCTACATACTTTAAATGAAAAATCGAGGTGGTACTATAATAATCATTTAAATGTTAAAATAATCATAATAATTGAAAATCTTCGTTTATATTTCAGAAATTGTTTTTTTTCTCTCTCTCTCTGCATGCTATCGAAATTTTTCACAATATCCTCGAATTTCGAGTAATACAACTTCTAATAGATAAGATAAAAATTACAGCTGAAATTGTGTAGAATTTCAATTAGAAACTGTTTTGTCCTATGCCGTGTTCGTTCCCATCGTTGATAGGTTTATCTCAGTAAAAAAGAAACATAAAAAATTCATTCTCCATTTGAACTTTTAACTTTCCGATTTGGTTTTGAAAGCTCGAAATATTTTCCGCTAATTTTATCAAGCTTGTTATTTAATGGTGAAACACGCATTTAGTGTGCCATTATTGCTTCAATACTAATTCAACATTACGCTGATTAACCGATACAAACCAGCAAGAATTTTCGTATAAAACGAATACGCGTCCCAAAAATACCGCTGTGGCGTAGTTGATTAGCCAGTGACGTTCCGTTCTGGGAGCACCTATCGTAGATTCTGCTGCTGCACACTGTCTCTTGCGTTGGTTTATTGCCTATAATTGACGAGCCAAAACAAAAAAGGAAAAGTGGAAAGAAAGAAAAATCGCTAAAGAAAAATATTTTCACATTATTGTTTTTGTTGACTTCAGATAAGGCGAATCGGAAAGAGCGGAAAAGTAAGAAAAAATAAAAAACAAAATGAAAAAAGCGAAGAGTTGTTGGTTTCGTGTTTCGTCGTGCGAGTATCAAAACCATTTGAAAGGTTGGAGGTGGCAATATAAATTACGCTGCACCAATAATCAATCGTTACTACATTACGTAATCAAAGTAATTAAAGATGATAAAATCAACACGATAAATCTTGATAAATATTTAGCGGCGAATATTAAACAATTTGAATTTGATGAATTCGAAAGAAACAAAAATGATCGTTCGCGTAAATCAGGATAAATTCGATTGGTCATCGTATGTAAAAACTGCAGTACACAAAACAATAAAAATTTGCTCGCGTCCGGTATTTAATAATAGCGGCGGTATTTTTTACGAATATTTATCGATATCGTATTCACTCCACAGGTTAGCGGCAGTTCGCAGATTTACATTGTAAACGTGAAAATTACGATATTCTTTATGAATACACCGGCATTTAAGTACATCACATTACAGTGAGACCTAACGTTCACATGAGTGACAATGAAAATCGTTCGTTTTAATTTCTCAACAGTTCCTCCTAGTTGTAGAATGTGTAAAAAAAAAAAAAAAAATGAAAATAAAAATAAATATAATTTTCAAAAAAGTACATAAATTTTGAACTTTCATTGAAATTAGTGACGACATCATAAACTATATTTAATCGTCACTCCAAACTGATATTAAAAAGTTTGGTGCATCACTGAAAATTGCACTTACACTTTTACTGGTGTTCGATAAAGTTTCCTATTTAAATGTGTTTCTATAATGTGCGACTTTATCGACTTCATTAGTTATAGAAATAATTTTGCAAAAAAAAAGGAAAAAAGAAAGACCACAAAGTTCTTTCTAGAGATAAATATCGAAGAACAGGGAGAAATAATTTATTTCTGCGTCAATACGTAACTCATTCTGGATAAGTGTCCAATTACCCCATATGTGTTTTCATTTTAAATATTCCGATCTCAAAATTTTTATTACCATATATCACACACTTCCTAATTATTTAGAAAAAAAAAAAAAAAAAAAACGAAAATTACATAATTAATTACAACGTAATTATTAAACCGGTCCCCATTAGAAAAAATGTCCCAAAAAATGTCTGAATTTTATGTAACATTTGTTATATTTTAATTTTTACCGACTTCCAAAAAGAAGGAGACGTTCGTCGCGTATGTTCTTTTTTTTTTTTTATATTCGTATTCTTTATCCGCAATTCACTTTTGCGTTCGGTGTTGGGTTTTCGTTTTCGGTAACATAATGAATACACTTGTTATGACTGAGCAGGTTGATGAATAAGAAGTCCCACCATAGGGTGAAGCATGTAATGACTATGTTGCTAATTTAATAATACCACGGAAACGCAAAAAAATTATTATTTATATGTGTTGTAGTATGTTAAGTTGTTTCGGTAGTTTAATAAAATTTATATTTATTTTTTAATATATAAAATTGGTACATTTTTTCGTTATAAAGTCTAATGGGGGCCGGCTTAATACTTATGTTGTAAATTTTGATCATTTTATACAAAGTTTAGAAGAGAAAGAGACAGAAATGCAAGCAAAAGGGATCAGGGGCACACCCCCTTGCGAGGCCAAAATGACCGTTTTTATATATATATATATATACATATTAACTAATTTTTGACTATTTTTACGACTGCGATTTATTGCAATACTAATCGACGAATTGCTCCTAAACTTTGCGACTTTTCGAGAAGTTATTTAGAAATAAATTTAGAAAATTGTAAGTTTCTCGCATGAACATACAATACTCAAAATAAAGTAATATAAAGTTTAAAAAAAATAGTTTGTCTTAATTTATTATTTACGATTTACTTATTGCAACTGTAGACCGGATTTCAAATAAATAGGAAGTTGAACATCATTGAAATATCATCTACGTAGTTTCCTTGGTACTTGCGATGTTTCGGTGAAGTGTGCGCGTTGAAGGGAATATAATCGTAACTATTATAAAATGAAATTACTACGAATGGATAAATGTCAGCGAAAGCGACTTACTACTTATTGGCTTATAATCCAGAACTAGCAGCTCAATTTGAAAACGAATTTTTTACTTTTTCAAGTTGTAGAATTCGTTAGGTGTTGGTTGAGCGCTGAAATTCAGCGGAGCATATCGGTCGAGAAAAAATCAGAAATAAACGCTCGAAGTAAACGAGTTAAAAACAACCGAACGACAAATCGAATTAAACCCCATTTTTTAGCTGACCAAAGGAAATTTTTGAACTACGCCGAATTTACAGATCAAACAACGGACATCTCGGTATTTTGAAAGAAGTTGATTAAAATAGCAACACCCTCTCAGCCCTACATCGAAAAAGCTCTAATGATCGTAATGAGGTGCACTCTAACTTCGCGCAAGCATCGAAAGATCATTTAATTTTTTTTTAAATATTTCGGAAGTTTGTAATAACGGAAAATTATTTAAATACCGATTACTCCCGATAAGTATTTGTTATAAATTCCTTTCGAAAAAAAAAAACAAAAAAAAAAAGACATGGCCATAGTTTTTATGAAAATTAAGGCGTGACTTTTGCAATTTATCATTTATGCTTCTTAAATAAACTTTTCTTTAAAATTAGCTCAATTTACAGAAACTTCTGTTTTTTCGAACTTACACCCCCTGCCTGCTTTACTTACCCTCATAAGGCGAAGAAAGATCTAATTTTCCGTCCTACTAAGTAAAGTCCTTATTAGATAACTAGAACTCTGCACACAAATCGAGAAATGCGTAATACATTAATACTAACAATAAATTATTATTATTGTTAATCGACTTGCCGTAATTATAATAAATATTATAATTTCGAAAATCGTTATTTTTTCTTTCTTCTAAAGCAGGCTGTTAAAAAGAACATTCTATAAAAAACAATAATTATTAACATCCTTTGAAAGGTTGTACACGATGTCGTGTCACTCTAATACCTAAACGAACAACGTCAAAATCGGACCGTTACTGAAAAAAGGATAACGCGGTAAAAAAATAACCAATTTTCACATACGCGTGTGTGTGATGCATTACGAGCTGTAAAGAGCTATGAAAAAGAACCGACTATGTATGGGCAATTTCAAAACAGAGAATATCCCCCCCCCTCCCATTTCTTTTCTATCATTGCTTTAATACTGTTTACTTCTTCCTCTTGATTTGCAAGTTTGAGTGGAGTCTCATTATCTTCGACTATTGTGCTTTATGTAATGGAGTTTATTTTTATTTATTTATTTTTATTTATTTATTTAAATGTTACAATCATAACCGGATGTTTAAAATAAATAACTATATTAAAGTGAAAAAATATCCATTAACAAAGACGTGTGTCTTGTCGATGGATGTTAGCGGGTGTGGAGGAAAATTAACCGAATGGTTAAAACTTGGATAATAATCTCTCGTATGTTTTTTGCGCCTCTAGTGTATGTCTAATTCTATATCGAGAAGTCGGAGCCGCCTCCACATTAGTATATTGATGCGCCCACAGGCGGATAAATGTCGTAAAAAGCACGAAACGCTCCATTTCATTGTGACGTCATATAGTTAGTATTTAAAAATTTTTCTTTAGCGCGTGGTAGTGGGAGTGCGTATTCATGACGTTAAATGTGTTGCGTTCTTATAATTTATTTACCGTATTTTGTTTTTCAAATAGTTGTGTTATAGTAGTTTACTAAAATTTACATGGTTTGTATTATTATAAACGATTTCTTTGCTTCGGGAGCCGGTGCTTAGAAATGTGCTATGTTTTGCGGTATTATTCGCGGTATTATTCGCGGTATATGTAAATGAAGAAATGGTTTTAAAAATATAGAAAGGGGGAAGATTATATTAATGTAACGAATTATTATCTTACTATAAAACTAGAAAACATTAAGCCATTTGTGTGACACAACGGTGTGGCGATCTTTCGAATGATAGCGATAGAAATTATGAACATGTTATTCCATACTGTCAGCTATTACTTTCACAATTTCTTTTGTGTTCAGTTAATAAATAATTTTTTAAATGAACTTAACTTTTTACTGTAAACATACAACATTATCTATTCATCTAAAAATGAACTCCTTAAATATTATTGTATATATTAATTACCAATAAAATAAATTACTATTTATCAAAACAAAAATGTCCTTTTTAGCCTAATTTTGCATCTGAAAAGATAAATTTCACGTAAAACAAATAATTTAGAAAACCTTTACGGAGCTCATTTATACTCGAATAATAAAGGTGCATCAAAAAATTCGTCATTTAAATATTTCTAGCGTAAACACGAACAGTAGCTGCTAGCGCTCAGGCAGAATTAGGTTTCTACAATTGATGACGTCACAATGATCATGGACCGTTTTGTGTTTTTTACGACATTTATCCGCCCGTGATGCATCTTATTCAGCTACCCCACCTTGATGATGGCATCTACAAACTTTAGCCGCACGCAAGTCGTTGTGCACGTCATCATTACGTGAGAACATGTAGAGGCATCTATTATCGCGCGTAATATTTATAACTTTTTTATCTTAACTGAATTTCGTTACAATTTGACTTCTCGGAACAAAACCCTAAAGTTGAATGTCGTAGGTTCAAATCAGTTTTATAATCTGTTGATACGGTATCTTACACGATATGTCGAGTGTAGATTTCCGAACGATAAGCCGATATAACTGGTGCGCGTTAAGTTTGTTTTACCTTTATCTCGACATGAAATTCCCACACGTCGGGCGCTTATCGAAGTGCGTTTCCCGGTATTTTGCAGACTCAACCCCATACGATTACCTAGATAAACGACATGGACAGCTTTAGCCACATTCAAATTAATCTTCCAGAGCCCAGTTTCTGATTCGGTTTGATGAAATCAACTGTTTTCGATTTTCTTATTTGACTTCGACTAAGTGTACGGAGTGACACATCTGCTAGAGATCCTACCTCATTTTCTCGATAAATGTATTTGCTCTGTACGGGACTTTTGGATATAGTCTGATTTGTAAGTATTGTCGCGTATCAAAATTTATCGATTTCTTCTAATCAGTTTCTAACTATTCCGGATGAACGTGACAGGACCCTGCAATTGCGTGTGTATTTTTTACTTTAAATATGTTGATAGTCTCTTTTTAAATTTTTTCTTTTCATTCCGTTTTAATTTGACAACGATTTGACTATATAGTCTATGGCTTCGTTTAAGCTATCTAGAATATTTCTCCATTAGGTTTTTTTGTTTCTTTTGCTGAATGGGAAACATTTTCCCTATTTCCAGGCACGAAGGTTTTTGTCTATTCCGAATAAATCCATTTTTGCGTCATCGATTATGGTTTCTGTAAGTTTTCCTAATGAATTCATTTGAACTGAGGAAGCGTACTAATTTCATGTCGTCTTTATTTCGCAGTTGTTATTGTTACGCTTTATATTAATGCCGCACTTTCAATCGTCGTAATCTTTATAAATATACACGTCTATGGAGGCTGAACCGTAAAAGTAACAACCTTGGAGCATTTCTTATACACCGAACGTTTCTATTTAGAAATTGGTTTTTATGACAAAATTTATCGCTGCTTCTCAAATTTTCATTATTCCAGAATGAAACTCGCGTAGTATCGGGTTAATGTGGTATATTTCGAATATGTCCAAGAGCCATCTCTATGCGAGACACCATCGAAGGCTTTTTTCTAATCACTCAACACTGCAGATTGCCTTTCATTTTTACATTTGCTTCGTTGTTACACGGATGTTTACGGATTCTTTTGTTTTCTGCACATCCTTTTTGTTGCTTTGTGAGAATAGCGTGTTGAATTTTTCAATTTTCTTCGTCATGTGTACCTTGATACTATTTTACATAAAATTTGAACATGCGTAATTGGTTTAAAATTAGCCGGGTTATATACTCCTTTCGGTTTGATAATCCGTGAGAAAATCTGCCTGTGAGAAATACCCAGGTATATTTTAGGATATATAACGATTTAGTTTATTTGATATGAAAGCACTTTATGGAAGGTGGGGTGAACTTCTTATACTAAAAGTTATCAATGCGATCTGTTTCAGGTGCTTTTCATCTGCGCGTACTTTTAATGGTTTCTGTAAGTTCGCATCTTTGTATAGGATAGCTAAGCTTTCTTGTTGTTGCACTTTTGTTTTTCTTTTTTAGCCAAAGTTCCTTATTTTGTGCCGGAGAGAAACGTTGGAAAATTAGGTTGGAAACGGAAGGGACAACTATCGAAAAAGAAATAATAAGGTGAAAATTTTCAATCTGAATTTGACTGGAACTTTTTTTTATAAAAAGCCCCCAGGTATCTGAGAAAGGATTTTTTTTTTTTTTTGAATAATCGTCGTACCTGCGTGACCGAAAATCACAGCAAATCAATGTGAGCAGAATAAAGAGTAGAAAGAATTCTCGAAAAAAAAAAAAGATTCAAATAAATCGGTTCCGTATTAATAAATTGAATTAACCGCTCAATAAAAAGCGCGCCTTTCTTCAAAAAATCAAAAATAGGAATTATCGGACCAATTTTTAAGAAAATGTTAATTAAAGAATGTATATTCTAATTACAGGCAAACTATGGGTTTCACCGGTGAAAATTAATTAAACTAGGAGCAAGCAAACGTCTAAGAGAATATTTAGATATTTTGCGCATAAACTACCGCACGGTTGTTCTTTAGGCTAGAGAAAAATCTGCATCCGGGTTGATAGAGGTTAAGTTCCGGCGAGAGCAAATCGATTCTTTAGTGACTTTTTTTTTAGGTTAATGTTAATCACACTTATTCGTCACATTAGTGATACTAATGAAACAGATGAAATAATTTAGAAACTAACTGAAAAGAGGTAGCGCGGTAGCCTAGTAGTTACACGATGCTTACCAAACCGGAAGTATCATGGGATTTCGGGAGTTGTCTCGTTTAGGATCCAAGTCGCTTCCAGGTATATATCTAATCTGAAATTGAAGAAAAGAAATCTGGAAAAGTAAAGGCGGCCGAGAGAAAAGAACTGGCATCAGTATTATTCCCATCAGATCCATTAGGTTCAATACAGTATGAACCAAAACTTCACAATTCCGGATGTTCTGTCAAGGGTATGGGACATACTGTTACTCGATCAGGGCAGTTAAAATCGATAATGTATAAACTACTAGTAAAAGAGGAGGGACATTCCGACATCACTACTTTTCGTGATCGATGTAATTGCAACGATATGGCAAAATATTTTTGCATTTGCCGGTGATGTTACCTTTGTAGTCGAGCACTAAAGTGATTAATGTGCAAGAAAATCGAAATATCGGGCGTATGACTGCGAATTTTCGGTAAATGTTTACAAAAAAAAATCCAAGTCAATCTATGCAAGATTTGCTGGTCGCTTTAGAAAATATGCAAAGATTCAGTTAGATGATTTGAACATTTACGTAAAGAGAATTATATATCTATATACGTACAGTTTTGTCTTCCAATTTTTTTTTTTTTTTATTTTTAATGATTGATAAGATGTTATCATGGAAACGACGAATTTCTAACGCATATTAGGCAATAATTATCTGAAATTTGTAGATTTAAATATATACTGCTACCCGTAAAATATTCAGGTTACATTAGAGTGCAATGTGATTTCGTACAGCGCAGCAAGTCCAAGTACGAGAGAAAGTAGACAACTAAATGATATAAATTTTCTGTCAAAACTACTACTGCTAATAGCGTTAAATTACAAGGTCATGAAAATTCTAAACTCACGGCTCAGATTAAAATCACTTTTATATTATCGTTATTATATTTTGTATGATCATAAAATATGAATCAAATGCATTTTTAACAATAAAAACTTAAGAACGATAGAGCGTCTAATGATTTAATATTTACGAAAACAATCAAGAAAAAACAAAAAAAACTGCTAAAATTAACGGAAAAATTTTAATTATCAGAAAAAATACCTGTAGATGTCATGGTGAAAAGGTAAAATACGATATTTATTGTTAAACGAATCAAATGAATCGACTTTTTTTTTGAAAAAGCTTATAAAGTACAAAATTTGTAACGCTTCTTCCTACATTCCGATTATTGACTTTATTTAACTTTCATGTTTTTTGTTTTTTTTTCTAAATTGAAGTCTTCGCATACTTTTTGGTTTTTCTAAATTATCTAATGGTTTTTTATTTTGTATACAAACGGGGAAGCTCTGGTCTAGCACGTTTTTAATGATTTATTTGAAAAATAAATACGAAGAGAGTGATAAAGTCGCCGGAAGCAATAGGGAACGAAGTGGCCTGAATGACAATCGATGAATCGAAAATAACCGACTAATTGGAAGAAAGGCGATTAGAATAGATATAAATAACGCATTGGCTGCAAAAATTGCACAGAATGAAGGAAGACCAAATGATGTTGAAAAGTTAACGACCGAAAGGATATAAAAAAGTCATTGAAAGTGCCGTTTGAAGAAAGAATAAAAAAATATGACTGCGAGTGAGTGAAATGAGAAATCACGCAATTGCTGCGTAATTCCTGTTTTGTTTTTCGAGGAAATTATTCGAAATACAGAGGCAGGAGAAATATACTGTAGGAGGATCGCTGAAGTTGAAGAAGAAATATGAAGGCGGGTCTCTTCGTAGAAATTGAGTAGAATGAGGGTGAAACGGAATAAGACGTGAAATATAGTTTAAGAAAAGGAAATTTCCCTAGGAATAATGCTATTAAAAATGATGGAAGTTTGGGAGCGAACAATTTCAAGAAACATAAATGGAAGTCGTTAGAAGTCGATTAAGTAAAACCTACGAATAGATCGAGCATGCATTTTGCATTTCGTAAGAATTGCTAGCAGAGAAAATGGTTCTGAGAGATTTCAAGGATAGACAAAAGATTAATAGCTAAATTTGAAACAAATATGTATTCGAACAAGGAAATAAGAATGCAAGTCTTCGCCATATTTGAAATGTACTTGTGTGCGACCATTTTTATTCTATGCGTGTCGTTTAGGTTAACTTTTATTTTCCGATTATTTTTTGAATGAGTTCTATTTTATCCATTACGATTATCTATTGTTTCCTTTGCAGATTTTTTACCGTAATTAACATTCGGTATATTCGATTTCTTCTACATTTGAATATTTCATAAATATACTTCTCTGCCTTTAACTTTTTTCTTTACAATCTGTTACCAAGAGCAGGTTTAGAACTGCACACGTATATTTTCTCTTCGATTTTCGAATGAAATATTTTTCTGCTAGCAATCGAATTTTTCGTGTTGTTTTTATCCTTTTCGGATTTTACTTATAACCGAAGCTTAATATAGTCTATTTATTCTTTCAGTTGTAATTTCAATAATTCGATACAGTTTAATCCGATTAATAAATTTTGACTTTTGTTTTGTCTTTTTGTTAAAATATTCATCTCTTTGTTCGTAATGTTTTGTTTTTCTTTAATTATAGCTTTTGTTTACCCGTTGATTGATTCGAAATAATCCCGTAGAATTCTGACACTCGGTATTATTTATTATAAATAAATCTAATTTCAAAATTTGAAATTCATTTCGATTCGCTGTTAAGCTTCGGCGCAATTATTAATTTATTAAAAACATTTCCGTTTCAAAAATTGAAAGTGGTATATAATAAAAAAAACAAAAAAAAAAAACAAACAAAAAATCCTTTACTAGTTCTGTAAATCTATTATATCATGAACCTTCACTATACTTAGATAATTTCTCAATCAAATTTATCACCATTTTATCTTTCGCCAACGTAAACATTCTTCTCTTTTTCTTCCAATTCCCGTAATTATGAGGAACGTAACTTTTATTTACTGTTTAATTAAGAACCACTTAAAGCTGACTGAAAGAAAGAAGAAAGAAAAGTTTTGTTTCACTGAAATCAGTTTTATTATTTAACTATTTACTTACCGAAACAGATTCGTAACCGAATACTCGACACAGTACGAATAAAAACAAGATAATTCTTACAATAAAACGGTAAAATAGAAGTAGAAAAGGAAACGATACATTGCACTACAAACGCGTGCGTCTTATCATTTAAAAACGATAATATTATGTTACAAATTCTAGCATTATTCCTATAACAAGTTTGGATTAACGAATTCTGCAAATTGATAACATTATCAGAGAATAATCTTGGTAACGTTGTCCCTTCCGATTCGTAAAAAGTGGCGGCAACCTCGCAACTATTGCGCCCGTATTTCTATTAAATTATTTCCAAAAACAATTTTAACGCGATACATTTTTACGCTCAGTAAAATGCATGACACAGAAGTAAGGCAGTCAAAGACATATACTCATATATTAGTGTATACGTACATATATTACCGTATTACTTTTACACTGAGGTGAATAAGAAAATCTGTTTTATACTATAATAATAATAATAATAATAATAATAATAATAATAATAATAATAATAATAATAATAATAATAATAATAATAATAATAATAATAATAATAATAATAATAATAATAATAATAATAATAATAATAATAATAATAATAATAATAATAATAATAATAATAATAATAATAATAATAATAATAATAATAATCAAATCAAATCAAATCAAATAACACTTTATTATTATTATTATTACAGAGAAAAGCCACTTATGCGCAATATTACGCGAGTAGTGGTCAAAACAAATATTAAGTCTTTACGATAACAAAAGATACGGATGCATTATTGTGGTTGTAGGTATAAAGTAATAGCAAAATTTAACAAGAAAAATTATAGAAAAAGGTTTTTAAAAAAAAAAATAACATAAAATAAAATAAAATAAAACAAAATAATAATATAAAAAACAGAACAAAAAAACAAAAATGAAATAAAAATAAAGATATTATATCATTTACAACAAACTGTAATAGGAAAACAAAATCAAAACAAGATGAGGTAAATGTGTTGTGCAATATGAATACATACGAGTACTACGCCCTGATAATGACAATTTCAGTAATTAACATTTTACTTTATAAGTGATTTTAAAAATCGATGCTAATAGTACAAACCAATACTTAAAATAATTATGTACATTAAATAGTCTCAAATGCTAACAGCTACCCTTTCATCTACACCCAGTTTTGCAACAACCATACTCACAAGTCAGCTTAAATATCCTGTATAACACATACAATGATGTGTACAACAAACACATTAGCTGCACCAAATACATCTACTCCCTCAGTAATATACACAATTTTACACTCACACAGAAAACAGATATATCCACATATATACTGAATTCAAATTTACCACACTTATTCCATTTGTATGTACATATAATAATATAATCTGCTCTCAAGTGCATTTCAGTGAAGATAACATAAGTTATGTACTAAAATAATTAAAAATTTAAAAGATAGATAAATAAAAAAAAAAAATAAAGAAAATATAGGTAATAAGTAACTTAGTAACAATAGTATAAAACATTTCAGTGAAGATAACATAAGTTATGTACTGAAATAGGGAGATAAATGAAAAAATAAAATATAGATAATAAGTAGTAACGTTGGTGTAAAAAAGTGGCTGTAAAGATATAAGATGAATATCCTTTTAGGTATATCTTAAAAGGATAGTATTAAAATGTTATGAATTTAGTCTTAAGATGACTGGGGATTATGTAGCGTAAATTTAAAAGGTCGATTTGCAGATTGAATAGAATTTATAAAATATGCCAAGTTCGTATAAATAGATGGAGTATGTCTTCAATGAGTCACGTTTTTGCTAAAGTAATTAATGAGATACTTTCGCCTGTATTTATAATTTCTTAGTAATAATAATAAAGTCAGTTCGTAAATTTTTAATATTCTAACTTGTGAGAAATTGTCTAAAATATTGTCCCAGAAATTTACAAACTTAATCTGAATAACAGAGAATCGGCGAATTCTAACCATTTAATTAACTCATTCACATTTTTGGAAGTGTCTATTATTCGTCTCGGATTATAGCACAGAGCCTCGACTGTTAACAATAATCGTAAATAAACGACATTAATTCGGTTTTTTCCCCTATTTTTTTTTTTGTACATCCGTACACACTCATTTTCTCTCACATTTTTTTAAGAAATTCCTTTTCGATTAAAATCGCCAACTAATGTGCTCGACGATGTTGATCGATGTTTATAGGCTAGCCTAAACAATTAGTTTGATGCGCGGTGTAAATTAAACACTTAATCTCTTATTTATCGAATTGAAAGTTTTATATGCTAAGTGAAGCCTAATTAATAACAGATTATTAGGGCCAGAGAATTACGTATCTGTAGAATGGCAACAGGTAAAAAAATGAATTCCCCAGCCCCGGTGAAAAACCAACGCATCATGTGCATCATTTCTTACAGCGGTGTAGAATTCCATAAATTACAATGTGGTTTCAAATAGTTTAATAAATAATACGGATTCAAACCTATCACGAGTGCATTAGTTCGCGTTAATGAGTTTATTTATTTATTATATTTTTTTCTAAACTTATTTTTGTGCTGTTTATTGATTAATTCGTTCTGTCGATTTCTCAAATTGTATATAAATATTAAACGAAACGGTGCAAAAATTTTCAATTTAAAAAGTGTCGAAATTTTCGTTTATTTACGCATTTATTTGTTTCTAACATTTAAAATAAACGATAGTTCTATTTTTGTCCAATTACCAGTGTTCTACGATAGACATTGTTGGTCGTGAATTAATACAAAAACTCGAACTAAAACTTTTTCATCGGCCATTCAAAAGCAGTTACAAAAACGTTGTCTATGAAAACAGCCGGTTGCGTTTAATCGTTTTAATATGTATATCCTTCGAACGTCGCCTCTTGAGCACCCCCTGTTAAACTCCCAGCTGATCTGTAAGTGTAATAGATAAGATTTAAATAATCTATATATTCTTAAAAATGTATATAACTATTTTAGAAGTGTCTACGGGGACACGCCCGGGATCTTCAGATACTTATTCTTCTATGATACTTATGGAAGAGTAGATTTCAACAGTTTACGTTATCACTGTATTTATTATTTGAACACATTGTTCAAGTATATTCACGACAATAATAAATTTTCTTTTACATTTAATTAAACAATTATATATATATAATTGTTTATAATTAAGTGTAAAAAAAAATTATTATTGTCGTGAGTTTACGGTATATCATTTTTTTTTATTTTTTTTTTTGTAAAATGTATTAAAGAAGTAATTTCATTTACGATTTGGGTGGAAATTTCTATTACACACCACAACACATTTTCAAAATGTAAAAACGATACATGATTTTTAAATCAAAAACGTTCCATAATGTTTTATTAGCCGCAGCGTAAGAGTAACATAAAGAGGTTACAATGTACGTTACACGCGGATAATGAAACCGTGTACAATCGACAAAAAACGGGCAAAAAGTTATACATTTCATGAATTACACAAACTGTACACAATTCACGAACGTGCACGGAATATTAAATAGTTTGTGAAATACGCATAATGTTCTCATTTCGAAAAAAATTCAGCGTTTAAAATTAAAATTTAATTTAAATTACTTCGTTCACAAAACTGCTTACTGAGGGTAGTAGAGATGGTAATAACGAGTAGAACTAATAAAAGCGAACGAAATTATGAATTATGTGTGAAATGAATAAAATAGCAATTTTGTACATTTTGTCGTGAATTGTGTTTTTCGGGAAACATTTTTTCATGCTAATAGAAATTTTCGGATTCAAACATTTTTTTAACATTTATTGACGAGATCATGAAATGAGCAAAACCACTGTGCACATTTCACGAATTGTTTGAAATTCGGCCGTTCCGTGAATCGTGCATATCGTGTTGCAGTGCAATCTTAGTATCTTTTAAGTAAACAGCGATAACTCCAGTAACAAGTCACTACAGCAGCACGAAACAGGTCTTCTTATATAACGCGCGTCATATTATTATCGCAATAATAGCCCCGATAATAGCCACGTTGAACCCGGTCTATGGTTGCAATTACTATCTGGTTATAGACCATTAATGGATTTCTGTCTCTACGTTACATTACTTTTTACAGAGAAAGAAAGAGAGAGCGACAGAAAAGGTTCTAAAATTGTATAACTCTCTAGCTGATTTTTGTCAAACAGTGGAGAACATGTACATCAATTAGGGAAACATAGCTCTATACGGAAGGTACGGAAAATAGTTAGCAGTAATTCGAAAAATTTAAAAATCATCGAATATGCCTTAAATTATTTTTCAATGTTACACACTACAACCGGGGTTACGTGATGGAAAATACAAGAGCAAAATATAGGTCACATAGAAAGCTGTATCATAAGGTGAATGCTAAAGATAATGGACAGTCAGTGTGTGTTTTATTTCGATTAACTGTGACCAATTGCGTTTCTCCGGTGTATGTTCGATTTCAGCCTCGGTACGTACGCTCGAAAGTGGTTTCAATGACATTTGCGTCTTGAACTTGGAAAAACAACTATCAGGGGCTTCGACGAATAAATAAAGCAAAACTGTTTTTTTGCCTTTTATTTTTTTTTCTATTTTTGAGAGAGGGACTTCTCTAGTCAGAAACGAGTAGGAAGCAAAAAGAAAAGTAGCGAAATAATTTGGATAAGAAAATGCTATCTACTGCAGGATTACGCAGTTTAATCCGTGCTTTTTTTCTTCTTCTCCGACCATCCGTTATTGGTGGTGCTACCGGTTCCGTTATAATATTGTCTCAATATGCGATCAAATCAATATCTAACCGATTTCCGCAGTTTTTTAATCGTTTCTGGGCGGAGGTCCTTGGTTGGTAACGCGCGTTCTAATTATTATAATTATCTAGATTTTATCATTTGTATAAATTAAAGTTAATCGTATTCTATCGCATTTGCAAGAGTCTAGGCAATCATGAATTCGATGAAGGGATTGGAGATTTAAGTAAATTCCTGGAAGAAATTTCGATGCCGGTTGTATGTTCGAATTTGAACTTGACTTTGGAACCGAAGTTGGACAAGTCCGCAAAGTTGTCAAGGTCGAAAATAATTAAGATTCGAGACAAAAATATCGGGATCGTCGGATACTTGACACCGGAAACTAGCGTAAGAAAATATGATTTACAGTTACGAAAACGATAATATTTACAGCCTTTTATCTTTATATCGTAAGCGGCTTCCGAATGAGTTACAGAATGATACTACTTCATACAAAATCTGCTCTATGCTCAAAGTCAACAGTTGACGACAGATCTCAGCAGCTTTTTCGTAAGTTGGAAAGGCCGTTCAAAGGGAAATTTCTCTAGTAATTAATTACCCCTATTTCGAAGAGTTCTAAAGGAACCGATTTAGAATCGATAAAACACCGCCACTGTATATGGTTTTGAAATCGCCAACGGATACAGAATGAAAATGTTTCCATGTCTCACTTTCACTCCAAAGTGCGTTTTTTGCTTTTATCGACACTTCGAAAAGAAGATGTTGATCGCATATATGCGTTTTTTTTTAATGCTTCTTTCGCACATAACTTGTACACCTATGTGCACTGATTTTAATGGTTCTTCTTTGTACCCATTCGCAGGAAGTGTACCAGCCAATACGGTGGTACCATGTAAGTGTATAGCGAATATCCGTGAAGACTGATACCTCGAAATCGTTAAAATAAACGTTAAAAAAAGAAGACGTTTCCTTTAGAGAAGTTTTTAATAAGAAAACAAACGTCACTGACGTTTAAAATATAATATATTAAGGCGCGAAAGCGTAAGTTGGAATAAAAACTTATTAACAAGACAGAAAATTAAAACATTATCAGCTATCGCGGATAGGTATAGATTCGAATAAAAAAATTTGAAACCGCCATAGCCCTATATTTACAAGCACATTACTGACCGGGAATTATTCCGATTTACGTTATAACTTTTGCCCGTGTCGACTGACTGCAATGATACCCTGTGTTTATTAAAAACCGTATCGGTCAATAACGACCACTTATGAGTATCGATGAATTACCTGGAGCAGCCATTAAAACAAACGCCAAAAAAACACGAGTCTCCTTTGAGTATTTCTTGCATTAAATATATAACCAGAGAAAAATTAGCCAAAAAAATTTTCATTAGAATACAGTGGAAATATGAACGCCCGAGAAATTATGAAATTACAGCGACGGTAAACGCGAGTGACACAAAGTATCATTAATAATGTTGATTTGCCGTGGAACCGTAGGTTCGAATAAAGACATTTGAAGCCGCCGAATAAGCTCATCACTGACACGGAATTTGAACATTCTTAAGCTCCATAGCGAAAGTAGCGTTGGTTTAGCTCTATCCATAAAATAGTACTGAAAAATATTTACGTTAAAAATTATGAAATAAAATAGTTTTTGAAAAAAAGCATCCGACACGTAAAGGTTTACCGTAAAAATTCAATAAAAATGGGCCAATAAGTAAAAAAATAATTACTCTCTATAAAATGACAATATATATTCCGGAGTAATATAATTTTATAATAATCCTTAAAACTTATCGGAGGAGGCGCCAAGGTCAAATTATGCACAACAAAAAAAAAAATCACATTGACCATTTTTGTCTAATGTTTTCAAAACTTGGTTTATAAAAAGCGATCGATTTACTGATTGTTTTTAGATATTGAAATTTGAACTTCAGCAAGCATTAATTTTATTTTAGAATTATTGTGTGTATCTGCTTCAGTTACATTACTGAACGGTATATTTTATCTTCTTATCACGAGTAATTATTTTTTACTTTTTAACGCATTTTTTCATCAGATTTTTAGAGTAAATCTTCAAGTACCGGTATTTTTGTTCTAAAACTATTTTTCGCTATGTAAAATTGTATAATAGAAAATATTTTCAATTTCTACCGTTTTTTTTTTTTTTAAACGCGGTTTGCAAATAATAAAAATTTATCGGCAAATTTAATTTAAAAAATGGAAAAAAAAAGAAAAATATATTACATTTAAAACAACGCGCTACCACACTAAAAATAAATAAAACACTCGGCAAATTTTAAAATCATTTTTCGTTTTATTACCCGGTACAACAATAAATTTAATTCCACAAATTACGTTTTGAAATGCAAAAAAATATAAATTTCCTCAAACCGTTGTAATTTTATTTAGTTCGATACCCTGGAAGGCACGCAGACTCGACAATCTTAAAAGGTCGAATTAATTTTTCCCGATTTTACATTACGGAGCTCTGAAAGTGTTTGCTCGCGTCAATAAGTAAAGTTGTTTACCTCGTAAAAGGATGAATTAAAAATTAATAACTGCTGCCTATCTCTTGAGGTTTCGTGGATTTTGAGAAACACCGATTTAAGCCATTAACGAAAATATTACTAATTTCTTCGCTCAACAATTTTCCACTTTAGCTATACACGCTGATAAGGCGGTTAAGTGTACACTAATTTTACTTCGTTAATTGAAAATGCCGCAAGTTAGTATTATCTCGTGTTAACTGGAATTTATCACATCAAGCAAAAACTGGTGGCTAACCTGAACGGAGATAAATAAATAAAAATGTTCAAAAATGTTACAAAACGCAAACTTAAAATTATATATATATATATCAGCGTCACCGAATTCATATGTTAACTAAATGCCACAATTACGGTTCGGCAGAAACCAGTCGGCGAACTTCTTTCTATGCAATTATTAATCGTGTTTTAGCAATTGTACTATTTCGAATAATGACGCGATTTATTTTGCCGTACAATTCTTAAACGTCATTTGCAGTTTTTCGATCATCATCATCTTCTCCTCAACCCAAGGGTTGGTGGGTAACATGGCCACGTGTTAGATCTTCTCGTGCTCTGGCTAACTCTTTAACTTCCGCGTATGACCTCCTTCCTTTTATTTCATTCATAAATCTCCTTCGAGGTCTTCCACTTTGAGTCTTCCCTATTGTTTTTCCTTCTAATAAGTTGGTAACCCACATTGAGTGGCGTATCACGTGTCCTATGGTCGAATTTCTTCTTCTTTCTATTGTATTTAGCATTTCTCGTTTTTCCTTTACTCTGGATAGTACAATGCGGTTCGAAATTTTATCCGTCCATTTTATCTTTAGCATGCGTCGCCAGCACCACATTTCAAATGCTTCTAATTTGCACTTGTCTTTCTTTAGCAGCGTCCACGTTTCGCATCCATAAAGGGCAACGCTCCAAATAAAGCTTTTTATGAAATGTTTTCTGATATCTAACTTTATATTTCTAGAAGAGAGAAGGCTTAGCTTTTTACTAAATGCATTCTTTGCTTAGGCTATTCTCCTTCTTATTTCCCGCTCCGATCTTCCATCCTTTGTTATCAGTCTGCCCAAATATTCAAATTCTTTCACTTGTTGTACCGGTTTCCCATTTATTATTATGTTCACCTTATCATCTACTTTTTTGTCACATCTTAGTACTTTAGTTTTCGTTTCATTGATTCTCATACTACATTTGATATTTAACAATCTGTTTAGTTCGTTCAGCTCCTTTTGCAGTTTTGCTTCGCTGTCCGTCACCAGCACTATGTCATCAGCATATCTAATCGTCTTATATCTTATTCCATTTACTTTTATTCCTCTATTCTCTCTGTCTAAGAATCGCCTCATTGCCTTTTCCACATAAATGTTAAACAGGAAAGGTGAAAGTCAGCAGCCTTGTCTGACTCCTTTCTTTATTTTCGCGCTGATTTTTCCATTTATCCTTATTTATTGATTTTTATACAATTCGAGTATTAATCTTCGGTCTCTGAAATCTAGCCAGGTGTTATAGATACATGAAAATCTATAAAGACAAAAATCGAACTGAACCTTGCGAAGCGAACAAAATCACAATATGAAAAGAAACATAAATGTGAATCGGCATGGTTAAAAAACTCAATAGCTGCCAATAGGTTTCAGCCGAACATGGTAATTTTAGACATACGCATGAAGGACATCGTAAAATATAAAACATAATTACATAAAATGACATAGTCCGAGAAAAGTATTCGAATAATCGTCACAAAAAAATTCATTCGAATTAATTTAGGAAATTAAACCGTGCAGCTCGCAATACCGTCTTCGGAGATTGTCAGTGTTATCGGAATAAATTTAAAAAAATATATAATGTTTCGTAAATTTCCGCTATACACACATAAGTACATAAGGAGATTCGATTACGGCTTTTACGGCTCGTATTGTTTCTAAATTTTATTTAATTTCCGATAATAACGATGATAATAATAAATACCATTCCAGGTTATGAAAAATGTTTTTTTTTTTTTTTTTTTTTATAATTGTTTCAAAGAATCGATTTTTATAGGATTTGGCGGCGACGGAAAATGTGATATTTTTAAACGAAGTGTCCGCTCTCAGAGCAGAGGTTGCTAAACTAAAAAAGGACAATGTGAATATTATAATTGCCTTAGGACATTCCGGGTTTACAAGAGATATCGAAATCGCAGAAAAAGTTCCAGACTTAAGTTTGATTATCGGTGGTCATTCGCATACCTTCATGTACAATTCGTTCGGTATGACATTCTCCGTTACAAATTTTTTGTTACGCGATAATTTTATTCAGCGTGTTTAATAATATCAGTAGGCGAGCAATAGTCATAAATTTCAGAAATAATTCCCGCAAGGACGCATAAACAGGCAGATGATATAAGCAAAATTGCGTAATTTGAGAAGTACGAAAAATGAGGCATCTGTCTGAATGTGTTAAAACGAATAGTCCGCGCGCGTAAAGAAACAACCGGAAAATGCTAAAAATTAACCAATTAGAAATGTATTATTTCCTGAAAAATCGTTCCCGATGATGATCGTTAGCCGCGGCTAACACAACAGAAACTACACTTTTATTCGAAAAAAACGGTTTGTTCGATTTTAAACCATCCGCTATGTGGTAAACATTAGGCGTACGAAAAAAGGTAACAATATAAATAACGACGATGTAGGCAGTTTTTTTTTTTTTTTTACGCAATAGCTCCCGATAAATCCGCGTCCAAGTAAGAGAATGTAACTCTATTGAAGGGCTCTAAGAGGTCACAAACCGGGTTTCCCAACGAACTTTTCGAAGAACCGTTATTACACCTTCAACCTCGCGGTGACTATCCCCGGGATTTCTCAATTATTAACAGGATCTTCTATAGAACTCCATTTCAATTTGCCCGTTTTGTTGTTGTGTTATCCGTGGTTGGTCTATCTTTTTTTTTTTTGTTTGTCCCAAATTTATCTCGTTTATCCTTTTATCTAAACTTATCTTTCGATAAGATACTCTCCGGTACCGCTTTAACGGTGCTTCAAGCCTTGGTAAATAACATCGGCCCAGTCTTAATCGTCGATAGTGTTGCCATATGCGCCATTTGAAAGAATTTTGTATTTGCAACTTTTTAGAAACGTGCAAGTCAATGGAATTAATTAGTTTTTTCGTCTATGTAACTTTAGATGATAGAGTTTCCGGAAGAGTTGCTAATTAAAAAGTTAACTGGTTGTCTTTTATAACAAAATATAATATTACAGTAATAAAGCATCTAAAGGTTCTTCCGCTCCTCCAGTTAATCATAGCTTAGACATTAACTTTGAACGGCTTTCAAAATTGATGTTTTAAGACGTACTTCTTTCTCATCTAATCAGTGCTCTGAAATACACTTTAAAAATCTCAGATTGCATTAAACATTCCAATCTGCATAGTTCCGGTATGAACTGATTTGTTTTTTATATCTCTCGAATGAATGTGTAGATTCTTATATAAAATTTTCGATAAAAATTTTCTTGGGGACACGAAGTTCTTTCGTTCACGTATCTAGACTTAAACAGAAATTTAATGCAATGTCTCATATATAAAAATGTTTAGAACAAAAGCATTTTAATTTTTTTTTTTTTTGTAGTTTTGAAGACATATATGCTCTTGAGATACGTACACCTTAGTTTAGCTAATGTGTCTATAAATAGAAGATATACATGTATATATATATATATATATATATTGTGTATGTGGGAAAGTGTAAAAGTAGAACCAAAATCGATACTCCCTATTGATAATTTTTTTTTGTTTACGAAGGTATATTCTTCTTATGAATCCGTTACTTTTCGAACCATTTATTGTGGGTCGAAACCGGTTCTGCGAAATTTTTTTTTGCCAATTGAAATCATTTTTTTTTCCTCTTTTAGACCCGCCCCTTATCATTATGCGTACCAATTTATTATAAGTATTGATAAAAGTTTAACTCAGTCTATTCTGGTCAACTGACGTTTCTCTCCTAGAAATATTCCAATCCTTTCACACATATCCTCCCGACTTGTCCTATTTTCTCACTTTATCCTCTCCTATAACAAATCCCCGTACTTCACTTATAACTTCGTAGAACTGTCGTTTTCTCCCAAGCTATTTTCTCTTCCCTCGAACATTAAATCACTTCCGTTTCCTGTAATACATAACGAATTTAACCAAACTCTACATTCACTTTTTCCAGCTCACAGTATGGTTTTTACGGATGGCTCAAAATCTACTTCAGGTGTCGGAGCTGCTTTTATCCTTCCTGATATCAACTATTCTGAGTCTTTTCAACTTCCTCCCTTTTCTTCTATCTTTTTAGCCGAATCCATGGTTATTTTACGTGCTATCTTTTTTATATCCTCAACATCAAATTTATCAAAATTCGTTATATGCTCTGATTTGAAAAGCGTTTTATCAGCCATCTCATCTCCGTTCCCTAAACCATCGTCAGATCCTATTATTCTTTACATTCGTTCCTTAATTTATAATTTATTAACATCCCGTTCTATCCTAATTGACCTGTTCTGGATTCCGGGCCACTGCGGCATTGTTGGTAACGATCTGGCCGATTCATTGGCATGTCTAGCTGCAGTAAATGGCCGTTTCATAGACAGATTCCCCTCCCAATGTCTCTGTCCACTCTCTTATCATTTTCACCATGACTTTTGGACTGATCTTTATCCCTTTCTTTTCTCCAATCCTAACTCTTTTTACCTTGCTATACAACCCTCTCCACCTACTTCTTCCTGGTTTAATAATTTTCCCTGCATCAGCCATTCTATTATTTCTTCCATAATTCGCCTCCGCTTTAATCACAGTCTGCTTCCTGCTTCCCTTTTTCGTTTTAATATTGTTCAGTCTCCCTTGTGTCCCTTCCATCCTCCTATCTTAAATATGACCTGTGATGTAAATCACCTCCTATTCGAATGCTCATCTATCTCTTCAGAACGCGCAGTCCTTTATTCTAATTTGCTTGGCCTTGGCCTCCCGACCCCTTACTGTGCCCGCTATATTCTTGCTCTTCTTTCTCTTTCTGTTGTTCCTATATTGGCTATCTTCATTTATTCTGTTTCTAATCGCTTCCTGATTTAATTTTCAAGTTCCTACGTTTTCATTATTTGTTAGTCCTTTGTGCTGGGTAAATGTCCCGAGTTGACGAGCCCAAAGAAAAAAAAAAAAAAAAAAAAAAAAACTTTCATGTGCAGTTCTCTTCATTGCACTTTCCTCCTATAATAATAAATACCTTATTTGTTCTGACTCCATGAGCGTCTTGTAGGCTATATCTTCTCCTTTTCCATCCTCTTCATGCGACCACATTATCCTTTCCATTCGTTCCTTAATTGCAAATCTCTTCTTAGTTCGTTCCATTCAAATCGATCTTCTTTGGATTCCCAGTCATAGCGGCATCGCAGGCAACAACCTAGTTGACTCGTTTGCTCGCTCTGCTTCCTATAACGGCAAATTTGTCAATAAATTTCCTGCCAATAATATCCTCTTTCTATCCAAACAAGCACACCTCAAATCATGGTCGGATACCTACATTACCTCCTTTTCCAATCCTCATTCCTTTTACAAACTCTTGTAACCTCTTCCTTCATCACGTTCCTGGTTTGCTGATTTCCCTGGTTTCAGTCGTTCCGTTATTTCCTCCATAACACATGTCTTCGTCTCAACCATAATTGTCTTCCTTCGTCTCTCTTTCGTTTTTCTATTGTTTCTTCCCCATACTGTAGTTTTTATCCCTCGGATCATGACTGTGTTTGTGATGCAAATCATATCCTTTTCGAATGCTCTTTTCTTGTACAGGAGCGTTCCCTCCTCCACACTAAGCTTCTCCACCTAAAACTACCTACTCCTTTTTGTGCTTCCTACATACTTTCCTTTCCTTCACCAGATATTGTTCCAATCTTAGCGGAGTTCATTTTCTCTATTTCTTTATATATCAAAATGTTTATCCTGTTTTCGTAATTCTTTGATGATGGGTCATTGCCCTTGGTTGGCGTCCCCTAAAAACAAAAAAAAAAAAATAGATTTACTCGGAACTGGTTTTTATTGAATCACTTTATTTCGTTAAGAAAAGTTTTAACCAGTACTTTTTGTAAAGAAGACGTATTAGTCTATTCTGAATCGCAAATTATTTCCTTTTTAATATCTCACTGAAAAGTGCTCTTAGTTATATTCATCCTTCTTTTGATGCTACTGTTTCAAACACTCGATCCTTAATTTTTACCCCTTTCCGCCCTTACTCATTTTTCATGAGTATCCTGTGAGTAGCTAGGCTGGAATTTCGAGAAATTAAGGAGTAAACTATTTTGCCTATTCGGCTGTTGTTTCTAGCTGTCGCCCGGTCGAGCGGTCCCCTTCTTTCGAACTACCTAACAAAACCAAAAAGATCCAGTTTGCTGACTGGAAATAATTTCACAAATTTTCCATTTCTAATCCTCGCTCACGTTATTTATCCATATAACCTCCACTCTGTCCATGGTTTCTCGATTTCTTTCAATTACTGTGTTTCGTCATTTTGACATTAATCGGCTTCCTGCTCCCGCATCATACCTTCTTTTAGTACTCTATGCTAACTCTTTTCTTCCGGCGCTCCTTTGTATCATCTGAAAGAAGAGCACTCTACTCAAAACTGTTGCCATTATCCCTACGTACTTTCTTTTTATTTGCTGCTGACCGTTCATGTTATAGCTAAATGTATGTCTTCGGTAATTCGTATCAAGATTTAACCTTCCTCACATCAATTTTCTTCCTGCCTGGTACTTCCGCTTTATCGTGTTCCATCACTTCTTCCCACTTTACGTAATGGGTCTAATTTTTACAGTTATAGTACATACAATGTTTTCTCCCTTTTTATTGGTATACTCTGTGCTTTTTGTAGTCACTGTGTTGAATAATGTGGTTTTCACCTACTTTTTCGCGGTATCTTTAAAAAAACGTCAGTGACCGGACCTTAGGAAATTTTAAACTTTCACCATTTGCGATTACTGTAAAACGGCTTTTATTCTATCGTGGTTACATTTAAATTATTCGCGACAACAATCGATGCTAAAGACATCAAGGGTGAAATCGTTTATGTCGCTTTAGTAAACTCAAGATGATTAAAGGGACTCGTTTAATTTCAGAGCAACCACCCAGCATTGAAGTACCTAAGGCTAATTATCCGCATATGGTAACAACAAAAACTGGCCGAAAAATTCCGATTGTACACGCGTATTGTAAAACGAAGTACGTGGGCAAATTTAAAGTAAAATTCAACGATTACGGCGCAGTTATCGGGTTCAGTGGCCGACCGATACTACTGAACAGTTCCATCGATCAAGGTAAATGAAATTTATCTATTAAAGGGCGCTAACAAAATTTCCAATTTTTTCGGCTCTGACGTGTTTTTTATCTGCAAAAAATTCGCGAATTTATTGCTCAAAATTTAGCATTATAAACTACAGATTTTTTACGGAACAAAGTAAAATTGAAGTAAGCCGTTCGGGATATTAATACTATACGGAACATTGCAGTGTGGCACAATCTCTGAAGTGATTATGATGGAGAATATAAGAACATGTTTGGACATAAGTAAGAAATGAACGGGAAATTCGCAGTAATGAGAGGTTCGTATAGTTTACGGTATGATTGAGTCAACAGTGTGACCTTAATTTTAAAAACTGAAAACATCATTTATTGCCGTTTAAATTACCTGAATATTTAAAAAAGATAATAAAAAAAGCATCTTTATAAAAAAATCATAAGGGATTACCTAAAAATTATCATTAGTATTTTTTTGTATATAATGTTTAAAAATGAAAATATTACGAACAATTATTTAAAACGGTAATTTGTATCGATATAAAACTATGAAAGAGAAAATAATATCAAAAAACTACCAGGTTTCTTTTAAAATAGTTTCGCAGATATTACGCAACAAAAAGTTTATAGTGTGAAATAAAATTGGTGCATATTACTTATGCACAAAATCAGAATCTCAATGTATCTGTACGTTCCGTAAATTTATTTTTTGGCAATTCGTTGAATCGTCGCACCTTGGATATGATTCATTTTTAGTTATGCATTTTATTCGAATCATACATTTATTAATAACAAATATCGTCAAGCATATCTAATTATAGTTACGGTTTATTAATTCTCTCCGTACCGATTACAGCAGAAGTTTAGAAATAATATTATTTGTTTTAGCTGGCTTTTCGGCGGTGCTTGAGCCCGCTTATATCGGGTTTCCCATAATTTTAGCTTTTTCTTTCCACTTTGAACTTAATTTTTACAGCACGTTATCTTCGCATCTATCGCACCTCAATCAGTAGACTTCGAAGTTTAAATCGTATCATCACTCTCCTCTTCCGAGTTTTTATGATGATTCAAGTGATATGAAGTGTATTGAAGTAATCCTTCTTCAATGTTGCTGAAATATCTTCTTCCCGAAATCATTGTTCATGCCCGTTTTTATATTAAATATTTAATCAAAAGGACTGAAAAGTTGAATCGACGAAAATAATCAAAACAAAAAAAAACAAAGATATTTAAAAGTAACCACGAAAAATTAACTATAAAACCGATTGCTAACAACCGAACAGTCGTTTGATACTACCGCTTGGTGGTAAGTAAGAAGTAAAAATTCCTAGAGCCGTTCTAGTAGACTACTGCCCAGGAAAAAACGAACACTACGTTCTAACCCACACCTGCGGTTAAAGATTAAATACCGCTAATCTTTAGGCTCAGTATTTTTTGGAAGTTATTGAAGTAAGTTTAAAATTTCCCGGACGCTAAGTGATGACCTTCATGTAATTCGCAAAATTTAATCGCCTTCTGTAGATAATCTGACTGCAACACTCGGATTGAAATTGTTATAAAGAATTATTCAATTACTGTACTACATAAACGGCTGAAGGCAATTGAAATTTTAGTCTGGCGAAAAAAGTTAAAAGTAAAAAAACGAAAAAAAAGAGTAGTATAAAAAAGTTTTTTTTTTTTTTTTTTTTTTTTTTTTTTTGAGGGGGGCTATTACGACACTATTACGGTAGGATTGCTAAATGATGCGGAGCAAACCAGTTGCGTAGAGAAATTGGACAGTGTCTGCGATATTCGAAGACGAGTTAACCAGAGATAACTGCGAAGACTTTATTTGAGCGCTGAAAAGCAAAAAAAAGGCATTCAAGGACTACGTGTTTTATTAAGGGAGCAGCGGGTGGGAACAAAAGGGGCATGGAACAATTAAGTAATAGGTAGGGAGCTGCCGTGGCGTAGTTGATTGGTTAATTGTGTTCCGTTCGGGTAGAATCGGGTTCAGTTCTTGCTGCCGCACATCAAAACTTTCAAAAAGTTTACTTGCGCTGGTTTATTGTCCATAGATTACGCGCCCAAAAATAAAAAAATAAAATTAAAAAATAAAGTAATAAATGGTTATGTGTCAGAGACATATATCCGATGCGGAGCCTTTTAGTAGCAACAAAATGGGTTTCAGAGAGGTCGGAAGAAGGGAACCAGGGGTCAATACAATGTTTTATTACCCTAAGAAAGATGTTGATTTAACGAAGCAAGAAACAATATTGCCAAAGGGAAAAGAAACTGAATAAGTGTACGGATTTGTGTTCTAACAAAATTAATTTAAATTTAAACTTAAATTTAAATGTAAATTATCCGAAATATAGGCTGAATAAACATAAAAAATTGATATTTTTATGATATGTAGGTAGTGCAAACTAAAGTTTGCAACCGACTTCTCTTATTTTTTTTTTTTTGCTATCACACCAGTTAAAACTGGCGTTCTTGACTGACTCAGTTCGCTTCTTTTAGGAACAGAAATCGCGAAATGCATTTCGTAGCAGTGCACTATTGCAACAAACGTACTTTGTAGCGATATATTTATTTTCGGGAGCAGATGATTGTATTATTCAATTCAACATTTGATGTCCGAAGACGTCTTAAAACTAGACGGTTCGTTTAAATTTTATTATTTAAAAGAGAAAATACAACAAAAAAAATGTTAAATAAATAAAAGAAGAGAATACTGTTTTTGGGGAAAGGTTATTCTATTAAGTTGTCTTTACCGTCCAATTTTTAAGTCCTAAAGGCAAACTATCACTTTTTTTTTTTTTTTTTTTTTTTTTTTTTTTTAAATAATTTGCGGGTCCCACAAGGCACTAGCCCGTCTGTGGGTTCCCAACATAATTATATCATTTATTTGTACAATTATACCATCATCTAAAATAATATTTCCTATTACAATACCTTAATATGATAACTTATATATTACAATAATACAATATAATTTTTATACAACTACCATTCTCTCATTAGCAGCTGAAAACTGGAGATAGTAACGAGTCTCATGTCAACGTAGTCAATGTTATAAGTGGTTATTACTAGTATTACGACTTTTTTTTTTTTTTTTTTTTTTGTTACTATTTCTATTGCTCTTTACACCATTAGTGCAGATACTCGCAGAACTTTTGGTCATCAAATTCAATAATACAAGCAGATGCTCCTGAAAATAAATATATCGCTACAAAGTACGTTTGTTGGGATAGTGCACTGCGACGAAACGTATTTCGCGATTTCTGTTCTTAAAAGAAGCGAACTAAGTTAGTCAACAACGCCAGTTTTAACTGGCGTGATAACAAAACAAAGAATAAGAGAAGTTGGTAGCTGATCGCGACTGGATCTCCTAGTAAGAATAAGGCGGAAACGTTTGGAAAAAGAAAAAGTGTTGGCTGGTTATATAATACACTAAGAAAGTGAACTTTAACTAAATTTCGACGGTATCTTACAGGTAACCCAATAGGCAGTTAATTAACTCATCAGCGGAGAGTGGCTCTTTTAGGACCGGTGATGTGCAGTCTTGTTTTTTACCTTGCTCTAATTGTGATATCATTTTATTCTTGCACATAAAAATGCGCCGATAATTAACCTGTTCCTTCATCGGACTATTTATCCCTTAGAATTACGTTAACTGATATCCGAACTTTTCAAATATCTTTTCACGAATAAGAAAACAGTAGAAAAAAACGAACAGATAAAAAAATATAGACACGTATATATCGAAACCGAAGAAATGTTAAAATATTATTTTTATATAACAGCGTCATTATCATATATTCACTGTGTAATCATTGTATCAAGGCAAAAATTGGTTTATTATGATTTTCTCTGTTTTACATCAGACCAGAAACTTTTGAAGGAAATAATGGACAGTAAAAAGAAAATGCTTCATGTTTCCTCCAGACAGTTGGGTAAAACTCGAGTATTCCTGTCTATGGAACCTATCGGCGACATTTTTGAATCAAACTTGGCAAATCTGATCTTGGATTCCTACGTTGATTACGTTAGTATAAAACGAATTTTGAATTGCGACCTTTTATATCGTTGAGTTTGACGATTGTATTTATTGATGTTTATGTAAGAATTTTTCAAAAAAGAAAAAGAGGAAAAACATTTTGCGTGTACAGTTTTGAATAAAAATTCATCGATTTACACTCGAAACGGAAATTTATTTTACTTCAATAATTACTATAGTTGCACGCAAGATTTTTTCTTAGCGGTACGAGGCAATATTGAAAAACTTATTTTGACTATAAAATAACCCATATCACTATTACAATGAAAATATTAACATTGCATAATAATTTTTAAAGGAATTTTACAGAATTTATAACGAAAATATTAAAAATTACTAATAATAACAAAGTAAATCAACGTATATGCATTTACATAATGTTATATTTTCGTTATATGAGTTTATAAATCAAAGTTCACAACATAGAACATTAAACTGAATTGTAAAAAATCACGTAATAATATACGTAAAAACGTAAAGACGTAATAATAATATTGCAGCCCGACCTGTTTCGTCTGTTTAGTTTAAATATATACATGCACTGAATTTAGCTAGTTTTTATTCAAGATGTATAGTCATTATCTAATAATTAGTCGATATATATGAATATAAACAAATAAATAAATAAATAAATAAATAAATAAATAAAAATGCAACAGTTGCAATAAAATTTATATAGGCCAAAATAAAAGAAATATCAGAAAGAGGTATAAGGAACATATATACGCAATTAGATATAAATATTTAAAATAATCAACCTTTATGGACCACATAATCATAGAAAACCATACGATAACATACGGTACACGGAAAGATAGGCTAGTTTTAAAAATAACTAATGATAGTAAAATTTCTAACGTAGCATAAGAATGCTGTATAAATAAATTTCGAAACATAACATTAAACATACAAAAAACGGTTAGAAGTACATTATTTGATCATCATCATCATCTACATCAAAATGCTGTACACGGTAGGGGATGTTAATTATATATTCCTATTTCTGGCAGCTTGAACTAATCTCTCTATAGACGTTATTCCGGTCCACTTCCGAATATTCTGCGTCCAAGATAGTCTTCTGCGTTCAACTCCTCTATTTCCTTCAATTTTCCCTTGAAGAAGAAGAAGCCGCATGATTCCATATCTTTCTCCTCTGATTATGTGTCCAAAGTATCTTATTTTCCTTTCATTCGATGGATCATTCTTTCTTCTTGAATGGTTTTTAGTACATTTTCGTTTCTTATGTGCACTGTCCAAGAAATCTTAAGGATACGGCGATAAAGCCACATTTCGCATGCCTCGAGGTAGCACATTATTTTATATTAAAACTATTTAAAATTATCACTGTATTTATTATTTAAACTCATCGTTGAAAATATAGTTATGACAAAAATAAATTTTAACACTTATTAACTAATTGTTAATAAGTATTAAAATTTATTTTTGTCATTTAAAATTAGCTATACTATAATTTCATTTCGATTTATTTATTCATTTATGTTCGTATATATCCACTAAATATATATCGAATAATTATGAAATAATAACCATATACTTAAACAACCAACTAAATTCAATCGATGAATATGTCTAAAATAAACAGACGGAACCGATCAAGCTGCAATGTTATTATTATTACGTTTTTACATATATTATTATGTAATTTTTTTTAGTTTAATTTCACATTATAATAATTGTACTTCCTGTAAATTGCTAAGTAATAACTATAATTAAATAGATGATTATCCAAATGTTGCAGTTATTAATTGTTATAATTATGTTAAAAAAAGTAATTTTCATTCACAATTTGCAAACATTTGTTGTACCATTAATTATTTGTAAATCAACATATAAATTAAATTCACTAATAGCTTTTAAAAACTTTATAAACATTTAAAAATTATTTTAAATCTTCTTGTCCGAACGGTTTCGTCTATCTTATCAGACGTTACATGCTGTGAACTTTGATTTATAATTCGTGTAACGAAAAAATAACATTACCTAAATGCATGATTTATTTCGTTACTATTAATATGGAAAGCAGTTTACGGAAGAATATTCTTTATAATTAAAAATTACACTAATAATTCACGCACGAAATTAATATTATTTCCACCCAAATGCGATAATTAATTTTTTTTTATTTATTAATTTTCTTTTTTTTTCTTTTTTCGTATTTCATTAAATGAAACCCCGATTTTATTTTTCACCACTTCTCCACTTTTAATTCTTTTTCGCATTTCCACAAAGCTGAGTGGCCTCCACTAGCCGTCCTCCTTTGTGGGAACAAAAACAAGCCTTAAAACCTATGCCGTCTAGTTTCGAATGTAAACATTATTAATCGTCGCGCGGATACCGCGGTTTTATAATTATGTAACAAATAAAAATTAAAAGTCGATAATATTCGCCACCCGTCATATTTACAAAGTCGATGTATTTATAAAAATTAATTGAAATGCAATGGCTGTCCCAAAAATACACTGAGAGTTCACTTCGATACGGAGCACGAAATGACCGACCAGTCCGGCGACGATGTAGTATTATAATACAATCCATCAGCTACTGATAGAGCACGGTGTTATGACAATTTTTCGCCTTACCGTAATGGTTTAAATAAAAGGTAGAAGCGTCCATGTAGGTTTTAATCGTTCAGAATTATCAGTTAACAACGTGCGTTGCATTACACATGTAGTCTGTAACCATAGCAACAAGGTCGACCGTGATCGATTAATCACTTTGCGGCATCTCATTGAATGTTACTATCAAAATGGCTATAAGTTTTTTCGGGTTTTTTGTGAGGAAATAGAAAACGGAACAACGCCATCAAATTTTGTGTACGACCGGAAAGTAAAACAGCACCGAATGCTGACGGATTAGTCGAACATTTTTCTCGCTGGCACATTCGGCATGGATTGTGGGTCAGCAGCTGTCATTCAACGGCATGTTCCGAGGAAGAGGTATAAAAACACGATATTATCGGTGATGAAGATTGCCATCTATATATCATGCAGAAAGCTTTCGCAGATCACTGGTTTGGTACATCGAACTTTGAAGGACGAGTAATGAACCCGGTGTATTTAGAAATTCGTTAAATAGAAAAACGCGTACGAATTTGCAACGAGAGGTCGCGAAAAAATCGAAATTTTCCAAAAACTGTCGAAAGTTGGGTAATTTTGACGACGGACTCGTCTAGAAAGCGCGGCGTGGAATACAGCCCGCAATTCTCCGAAGTTCGACAAGCCGCTGTAAAAGCTGATTGCACTTTTCGGTTATCGCAGGGTAACTTATCTTTGTACCCTCCAAAAACGATTGATGTCCAAACATTGCGCAAACACGTTACGACAAAAAGGATACACTTTATCGTTACAATGACCTCGCGGGGAAAAAATCGTTCAAAGATGTTTGAAAAAAATCCAACATTCCTCCGGTTATCAGGCCGCATACTGTTTATAGCGGAAGCCTCTACGCCGTGTCAGCCCTTTCGAATACCGGAAAAAGCAATTACGAGACCAAAGATTCGAGATATCGTAAACTCTGGGCGCAAGTTTATCAGAAGTTTACCGTAAAATAGGTAAGACGAAAATGGTAAAACGGGAAGATCAACGCTACACAGTGGTGCATATTTCGAAAAAGAGATCGAGACGCACCTAGCGAGATAGTGTCTAGGAATAATTTTTTTTGTGGAACAAAGTTTTTCGTAAAACCTACAGGCTTCAGCGGGGTTATAAACAGCCGTAGCGAAGCGAGGAATTACCGAGCACGATAAGGGATCTAACGGTAAATAATTGCTTTACAAATTTACATCATCAGGCAGACTGGTAACTTTATCCGTTGTATCCGAGAGAAAACCTGAAGTATTTACAACCGTTGTAGATTCAATTTCTAATCAGCGTCAATAATGAAACATTACAGTTGAATGATGCGTAAAATAATAGATGAACAACATTTAATAAGTTACTAGAACTTTACACAAAGCACCGGAATGAGAAACCTCCTCCCATTAATTACATTACCTCGATATTTATTTTTAATTAAGACGCCCCGTTGAAATTCGGTAATTTTTTAATTCCTATTATAATGGACGTGTATACCGATTTGGTATATTTTTTTTTTTTTTTTACTTCAATTATTACTGAACGTGTAGTCTGAATGGAAAATTTCACAGCCCGTTAAATTTTCTAAATGAAAATCAAGCCCTTATCTGATGTGTTTGCTTTTTTGCGTTTACGTGTACACTAGACGCATCAGGACTAGTCATGATTTATTTCGTTGTAGCAACATTTATGGTACTAATTTGTTGTTACCCATTATTGATTGTTTGAAATTGTTTTGATTTTTTTTGAACAATTTCATAAGTGGCCAATAACTTATTTTAATCTGCGTTACTTTTTAGGACTTCTTCATCTTATGGTACCGTTCGCTTTTTAGCCTTTTTTTAAAGCATCCATTTTGAATTCGTTACAATTATCATTGCTACAATCCGAAATATTTACGCGTTCCATTAGTTAACACCGAAAATAGATTGAATAATTTTTTCCGTTTTTTCTTTTTTCTTTTCAATTCTAGGCAGCTATGAAAATGCCGGATGATCTGTCAACCTGGGCAGACGCCTCCATATCTCTGATGCAAGGCGGGATCATAAAGAGTAACTTTGATCACAGAAAAAGTCAAGGTTAGTTTTCAGCGGTCGGCTCACGTTTAAAATTAAAATTTCTACTCATTCAAACCGTGACAGGAATAAAAAGTAACTATTTTATAAAACCTCGTTCTTCTCTGATAAGCTAAATACCTAGCCGGACCATCTGCTTTTCCTAATTATTAATACCGCAAAGAAAATTTCAAACGCATATCCTTACTACACAGCAGCTCTGAGAATTTTCAAGTTTGAATTTTATACAAAACCACGAGTATGCGACAATAATCTTCGTTCAAGTTTTATCACACCGACCTGTGGTAGAAGCTCTATTACATATTTCGTACTGAATTAATATTTATTTTTTTTCGCACGGAATTCCAAACTATCAGCAGTCGAGCGTTCTTGTGACACGTATGCAGTTAGAGTATAACTTGAAACTAGTATGTCGGACAGGGCAGCGAAGAAAGACTCTACCTTCGAAATTCCAGGTTTACTATGTAAAGCAGGTAATTAAGACGCTATTCTTTCTAGTGCCGTTTCAATTCGTCTGTTTGATTTTTAAATTGTTTTGATTAGATTTATCCTTTTTTTCGTCATCTATTCCGTCTTCGTTTTTTCGTGCAAAGAGGAGTCGTAAAACAGACTAAACACAGTGCGGGACGTACGACGGTACAGAATAAGTGCTGTAATACAATTTTGACGGGTAGACATAAAGCACATAAAAGCTTGACATTTTAGATAATAGCTTAGCTTTCATTAGTGACAAGTGTTGTTTTTTTTTTTTTTTACAAGTACCCGTTTCTGCTCACGAAAATCATGTACTTCTTATGCATTTTATATTTGCATCAGAATTGTTCACGTAGTCTGAAATCATGAGTCTCGCTTTTGGAATTTTCTATAATCATCGAGTAAAATAGGAAGTATATCGTCAACTTTCTGTTATAATTACTTATAATTCATTCCGTAATTATTTAGTAATATACATGTTTTTTTACGGTTCGCAAAACTTTGCACAAGCGTTAAAAAATAATTTCGAAAAAATAATTAAAAACTCAAAATTAAAAGCTTAAAATTAAACGTTGGCTAATTCTTCATTACGTTGAAATTTTTTTTCTGTCTTTTTTTTTTCACACCAACTATTTTTAACCCGACATTCTTTTGATTATTTCACTTTGTTACAGACTCCAATAGTGATTAATAAACTCCGGTATAGCGTTTCAGTTATTTTTCTGAGAAATTAAAATTTTCAACTTTGTTAGTTTTAGAACGATATTAATTAAAGAGCAGGTTTAATGCGCAAACATAAGGTGGACACTTTCAATATTTAGCTAAAAAAGTAAAAAGTTACCTTACCCCGGATCGTATTAAAACTTTCGATTCTTAAAATCGATCTACAGAAAACAATTTCGAATCGAAGGTAATTCTTTTATTACTATGATCATTGTTTGCGGTTTTAGTATATGGCTTTTCTGATGAGGTTTAGGTAGGTGCTTTTGCAAATGAGAATATATTATTACTTAATATTATTAAATTATAATGCGCTATTATTTAGGTACTAATTTTAATACGTGTTCATTATTGTTTCCATTAAGGTTACTATTTAATTTTATTTATTTATTTTATTTCGTTGTGTTTATTTATTTATTTATTTATTTATTTATTTTTTGTTTTTATTTTTTTGTCAGGTTGTTAGTTATAATATTTGTTTCTTTTTTTTTTTTATGTAGTTTTACTAACCGCGCACTAATTATTATGTCCATTAGAGTTATTACTTTATTTCTATTTTTATTTTTTTATTTTCCTTATTACGACTGTAGTACATGTTAGAGCAGAAACTTTGTAAGAACGTGTGAGCTGGATTGATGAAAGGATACATATAACATTTTTTAGATTAATTCATAGTTTTATATTTCGCTAGATTCAGTCTAGTTTTGTTTTATTATAGTTTTATTTTTATTTAATTCATATTATATTTACCTCGAATGCTATTTTATTGTTTTCTCATTTTCTGTATATTTTTATTTCGCTTTGTTCCAATTTATAACATCTACATTAAATTTTTTTGATTTTTTATATTTTTTTCTTCTTTTCTCTATTCTTTTTTTGTATTTTCAAGGTATTTTGGATTTACTGTAATTTTTTTTTTACTTTCGCTTCCACTATTCGCGCTATGTAGCGCATTTGTGGGTTTTACAACAACAACAATGATAATAATAATAATAATAATAATAATAAAGATTTGATTTGATTTGATTATTATCATTATTATTATTACTATTATTACACATGGCTTGAACTAATGCGATAATTTTAATGGGTGAGACATTGAAAAAGGATGCCTGTATGGTTATTTTAGTTCATTTACCAAACACAATTCTGGATAATTATATGCCTAAATGTGCTCATGGAATTACTGTCCGTCATTAATATTCTTTTTGTAATTTGCCTATTTTATCCTTTTATTGCTGTTACCCGAATATTCTGTTATTGGACTCGTTGTCAAATTTATAATCTTAAGAACGCACAATATGCAAGAGAGAACCGCCTACATCTTTTAGCATTTAAATAAATTTTTTCATATCATAAAAAAATTGGTGCCTAAAAGATAATCTTTTTTTTTTTTTTTTTTGTAAGAACTTTGGTTATACATCTGTTCAGTCAAAAATATAACACTATACACGTATATACAGGATGGGTAGATTGTTAAGCTTATAATATATACATTATATTTTATTGAAGTAAAACTTCTTATCATGCGGTAGGGAAAAATTTTGATACAGTAGAAAAAAATTTTGGTTACGCGTTACAGACAGCTTGTCGGTAGGAGTAAACTTGCCGCGTTGTACGTCGTCCGGCAGGCAACCTTCACTTTGTCTCTTATTATTATATACGGGTGCGTGTGTGTGTGCGTGCGAGTGAGTATCAAGATTCGAGTAGCAAGCATCATACGTGGTCAGCTGTATAAGTCCAATTCTAAACACGTGTACATTTTATTGAATTTGAAAATTGGCGCGGTTTTTTTGTGCGACGTTAGCACATTTCAACCAGTCTGTTGATTTATTTATTGTTTTTGTTTTAATTAATTCATATGGGATTCGTATTTTTTGTTTTTGATGTTTTTCTTTTAATTCATACGCGATTTATATATTGTGCCATTTTTGAAGTAAAACTTCTTATCACGCGGTAGGGAAAAATTTTGATACAGTAGAAAAAAATGTTGGTTATGCGTTAAACGTAAGATAGGTATGTATTTGTGTGTATGTGTAAGTATGCATAAGTGTCAAAATTAAAGTTATAAAATGTACTATATGGTTAAAATGGAAAAAAAGGTTTATATTATGCAAAATTTTACTACCTAAATAATAAAACTGTAATAAAACCGTAATAATTGTTTATTGAAGTGAAACTTCTTACAGCACGGTAGGGAAACGTTAAACATAAGGTAGGTATGTATTACTTAATGGATATAGAACAAAAATAATTTACGCACAATTATAATAATTATACATATAATATTGTAAATATTATTCGCCTTAATGAATATAGAACGAAAAAGAAATCGTTGTATTTCGTATTATTAACCTCGCCTTAATGAAGAATTCACTTCTGTCGTGTGGTCTTAAGCACACAACAATCTTTTTTTTAAATAGAATTATGGCAAAAGGTATAGGGCCAAAAAGGCGTTAAGAGAGATCAACAAACTTTAATTATATCACCGATTTGGAAGTTATTCTTTTTTCAGTTCTGGTGAAAAAAAATTGCCAAACTTATTTTAATTTTGTGCAGTAATACATAGTAGGGATACATATTTCTATTCTATAAAGAGCAATATAGCGATTGAGGTACTTCCGGGTTTTAATACATGGAACGGGTAATAATTCATTTATCGGTTGCTTTATTTAAATTATTGATAAATTATAGGTATAATTACGTACGGAGATTTATTGAGCATCCTTCCGTTCGATAATAAATTGGTAAAAGTTCAGTTAACGGGAGCTGTCATCGTAGAAGCTCTGGAATATTCTGTCAGAAGATTAAGTTACAGTGACCGGCTTCCGTTTTTCCAAGAATTCTTGCAGTTTTCAGGTATAAATTATTAATTTTATCTTATCGCCCGCAACATATTTTATAAATCAACGAACACCACGGATACATAGTGAAAAGAGCGAAGTATATTCAATGGACTACCCAAATATTTAGGGGTTATAAATTATGAATTATCTTCTGGCAATTTCCAACAAGGACGGCTATTTTCGCTACCCGTTCTGTGCCACTAATTTCTCTTTTATATCGTAGGATTGAAAGTTGTGTACGATTTATCAAAACCAGCCGGAGAGCGGGTAAAATCGGTAACGGTACGTTGCAATAATTGTTCGGTGCCGATTTACACCGATCTAGAATCGGACCAGCTGTATTCGGTAATTACAACTTACTACACAACTTCTGGTGGAGATGGATATTACATGTTGAAGTACAAAAATAAAGGCATACAGTTTATGGGTAACTTTCTGATGCATTTTATGCTATATTTCTTAAGAAATGGAAATTTTCATGTGCAAAAAACTACCGTTTTAATTATTTTTGTCTACTAGTTTGACTATTTTAGCGCCATCAGATAAAAATCTACAACGAAACGCATACTTTTTCGGACTTCTGTTACAACGAACGGAATCATTTAAGGTTTTGAATAACCGCACATTGTGTATATTTTCAGTGAAATACATGAACAAAGAAAGATCGTCAATCTTCAAATTCTTTATTGGACAAAATAAATTTTTCGGATTATACCCACAGCAGATCAGATTTTATTAAATAATTAATATAACTTTCTAAAACTAGAAAATAACAATTACCCGTTTAGAACAAGCTTACCCCAATTAACTTTACATGAACTGATTTTTAGATTATGTTTATGAAAAAAAGTATCACAACATCTTAGTTGATAATTCCCCTTATTTTTTCCATTTCTGAATAATAGTAATAATAATGATCAAACCAAATCAAATATTTTACCTATATTATTATTGTTGCCACTGTACAATGTACTACAAATGCGCTAAAATAATAACTAAATAAATAAATAAATAAATAAATAAGTAAATAAATAAAAAATAAAAAATTTTACGCTGAAAAATTAACAGGAAAAGAGGGCTTTGAAAATATGATAAAAGTAAACATAATATAATCTAAAAATGTAAAAAAAAGTAAATTCTTTCATAAAAAATATAAATAAGTATAAAATGAAACTTAAAGGGATATTGTGTAGTCATGATATTAACATACAGCTAAAGATCCGCCTGATTAGATGCTATATATGGGCTACAGTGACATACGCAGCTGAAACATGGACGCTCACGGCAGCCGCATCGAAGAGGATTGAAACATTCGAAAGGTGAATTTATCGACGAGCTGGACCGAGAAAGTTACTAATAAAGATGTGCTACGACGTCCACAAAAAACTACTGAGGAACTACTGACCCTAATTAAAAAGCGAAAAATCAACTATCTGGGCAGCCACATTATGCGAGGAGACAAATATGAGCCAGTGCAACACTAATATTACAAGGAAAAGTAGACGGAAAACGAAAACGTGGCAGACCGAGAATGTCTTGGCTAGACAACATAAAGAGCTGGATAGGTATCAACAATACTATAAGGGGAAATTAATGGATGTGGAGCGTAAGAGGGAATCATTGAACACATTGGTCGTCAACGTTCGCTAAGCGGATAAGACAAAAGAAGAAGAAGAAAAATTAATTAACTTTAATAAATTAAAATAACTTACTTTACAAACGTTTTTAGACATAGTCCATCATCAGCCAACTTATAAATTTTAACAAACAAGTTGTAGATTTATCTGCATATAAACTAATCTATTACCATAAGCAACAACAAAAGTGCATATGAATATTACGTTATACTATAATAGTTATTAGTTATTTATTTTATAATAACATCGAGGTTAATTTGTAGTATTATTTGAAATTATTTGAATTACCTACGCTAACCTGCAACTTATAATGCTCTCTTCCTTTGCTGTCCTTTTTCACTACTCACTTTTCACCTCTCTATCTGCTTCGTTGCTCACATCTCACCTTTTACTTCGTACTTCTCTATCTTTTTCACTCTTCCTTTCCCTTTCCTCTTTCTATTCATACTCTCCCTTTTCAGGCTTATTCAGTTACTTATTGGCCTCCTTTCTTTTTTTTCTTTTACTTTTTATTGACTTAAAACGTTTCCAGTTTAAATGTTATCTCCATTTGAGTACACTGTATTCTACCCATTTAAACATATTAATTTACCTGCACATATTCACCGGATGCTGTAGTAACCTGCACTGCTTAACAATTACAATAACAACTATAGTCCGTTCAACGAAAATGTGCCAATGGAAAAAGTCGATATAAATCGATATTTATTATCCACTTACGATGGCCCATAAGTGGATCATAAATATCGATTTATATCGTTGAACGGACTATAACAATAAAATAATAATAGTTATTAATAGAATGATATTAATGAAAATAATCAACAAAATAAAAATAATAACAGATAATATTAAAAATAATAATAAACAATAATAGTAATAATAAATAATAATAATCATAATATTAATGGGTTTTATTCACAACTTCAAATTATCTATTCATTAAACAATATAAAATAAAAGATTAACAGCATTAAAATTATTGATTGAAATAATGTTGATGTACTATTAATAGCCATCAATTTAGAAAAAAAATTAATAAATCAAACGCACTGGAAAATAAATAATGTAAGAAAAAGAATAGCTTTTAATTCCCAATGTTTACTATTATTACTATTGTACACTTCACATCTAGGCGCACACAATCGTACAAGTGATGGTGGATTTACATATAATAAAAATTTCGTAACAGACGAAAACCACTACAAATCAAAATTATCTGACTATTATTTGACAGGTTTAAATTTAGCTTAAACAAGAAACCGTATGGAATGTAACACAAGCCAATCAAAATTCCCGAAAAATTATAAAATAAATAATAAAATAAACCTCTTAGCGTAGAACGTTGAGTAAACAACAAACGGTCACATGATATTTTAAAAAGAGATTCTAATGAAATACTTACCGTCAATCATGATAATCTTTTAAAATATTTATCCGCATATCAACTACTTACTCTATCATTAAATTAACAACCGTTCCTCAGTATATTGGTATAAGAAATAACATTAACATTCGCATCCTTCTTTAATTTCGATTATTGTAATTATATCCATTTTTCATTTTTAAATCATAATTATATTCTCATATTATGGATATACATATATATGTATATCACTATTCGTGCTATATTTTTTTTTTTTTGTTTTTATTCTTATTTTACATCATAATATCGTCAACAAGGCCACCGAACGTGGATTAGAGATGGTAAAATGCCATTGATTTCAATAGAAACTGCTGTTGCTTTTGCTATTTTAAAATTGCGGTGAAAAATAGCAGCGGCGGCTATTTTATTGCTACTTTTTAACTATTTCATGTACAATGAATCAGTGAATGCAATAGTTTGATGTTCATCCCTAAAAAATGTGAAATATAATCCGAATTTCACACAAAAAACATTTCAAGAAAAACACATGTTTCGAAGTTGCGTTGAATATTTATTTTAGTTTGGAATGATATCCTTGAAAATTTATATAAAACTAGTGGTAGTGGTACAATTTAAAACCCAAAATTGCATGTATCAAATCATTAAATTAATATGCTGTAGAAAAACGAGATGGTAACTTTTCATGCTATGCAAATTTAGGAAAAAAGCTTACTGACATGTCCGAGTATCGAAGTAATCGTATGCAAAGGAGAAATGTTCGTTTAAGCTCATTAGATGACCATGCAGCAACCACCAGAAGTTGAATTTTCAGTATCTGAATCGTTTTGCATCTTTCAATATCTTTCAGTAATAGAGATACCTTTATAAATGCATTAGATCAAAGAACAACTCAGTCTATTATAAAGAAACTGAATTCAGATTTAGATTTCCATCTAAACTCGGTGAATTATTAAGTGTAATGCTGAAATTTTTGGAAATTTTCAACGATTGCTTGAAATTTATCCAAAAACGATTTAGACCCTAATTTTGAAATGGAATTATTGCAATTTTAACAAGTTCAATCAAGCGTGATGTTTCATGCGCTGAAGGTGGTTCTGTATGTAAGTTAAACATAACCGTAATATTTATATTTACAAAATGTACTAGATCCGAAATAAAGAAATCTAATTCTTCGCACTACAAAGAGGGAGAGCACGTCATTTTTCGTGATTTTTCGAACTTTTCGCCAATTTTGAAAGTTTCGTTAAAGAAATGAAGTATGATTTTGTTCCCGACAAAAAGCGATCTTTCCACTAATCTATCGACGTCGTGAGGGTTTAATTTTAAAGCTGGAAACCTCGATGTTCCAAACTAGAGAAATATACGGGAGTGCGCATATTTTTTTTAACATTGATCAAAATTTTTAACTATATATACTCGCTCCGCAAGGGAGGGGGCGACACGTCATTTTTCGCGCTTTTTTGAACTTTCAACCAACTTCAAAAGTTTCGATAAGGAAATGAAATATGAGCTAATTCCGGACAAACAGCGATCTTTCCGGCGATATATCACATGTCCGGGGAAAAAAAAAAATATTTTTTTCCAAGATTTCGAGTATCCGGTGCCCCAGGGACCAGAATATGGAGTTTCAAGCTCGGCTATATTTTTTCTATAAAGCGGTCTTTATGCATATGTTCAAAACAAGTTTTGTTTTCTTCAACGTTTTTACTCGGGGCTATTACTTACCTGAACATCCTTTTTTTTTTTTTTTGCAGTTTCTGACCTTCAAGGAGGAGCTTAAATAATTCTTTAACCGTAATTTTTTGATTTTATGAAAAGGACTTCTGCACTTTGTTTTTATATTTTGAATTTCATTTTTAAATATCTGATAATGAGTTATGAATTTTTAAGGGTGATTTTTGAGGTCGTTTTATATTCCATACTATATATTCTTGATATTTTTTTGGATTATTTAGCGCCCAGGAAATTGTCTTAAAGAGAATTTTAAATGTAATTTATGACCAAATTTTGAAGTTCATAAGTCAATTTGTCGTTTCTGAACCGTCTTATTAGGAGTTTGTATATTATATGTGCGCCAAATCCTAAAAATTGTAGTTTGTGAATAAATTATTGATTCATTTTTTTCTGTAATAATAATTTAACGATTAAATTTATTATTAGATTTATAATATATGCGTAAGTGTAATAAATGCAATCTGCCTTCATTCCAAGATAATTAACTTCTCGTGTATTTCCTATATTTCCCTTTTTCACTACACTGGTATAAAATACTAAAAGTTAATTTTTTGTTTCATCATATAAAAATTTATAATTTCCAACTACTTTAGTTCTTTTTTTCACTTTTAAATAATAATACGTTAAATTAAACAAATAATAACGTTTAAATCGCAATAGCATTTAAATAGCAATAGCAGTTTCACTAGCAGTTGACAAACGGAATAGCAGTGCTAATTCTGACGCATACGCAATACGAACTAGCAATAGCAGCTATTTGGATAAACGAATAGCAACTTCTAGTGCTATCCTAAAATACCATTGCTATTTTTTCTCATCTCTACGCGGATTTCGAAATTTATCGTGCACATTTTCATGTAGACAATTTGCAACAGCATGGCCTAGGTCGATATATTCGATCGTATACAGGCGTTTCCGTTTGAATTTAAAAGTTCATATAGCACTAGATGCTTCGTAAGGAGCCGTAGAACATAATAGCTTGACGACGACTTTCAATGTACACATATAAAACGCTAACAGACGTCCGGCCGTGTTACCTCCCCCTGGCTTCGTAAAAGAATCAACCGCCAAAAGCAGTGGCTCAAATACAATCTTTTGACGAAGCCTTTTTTCAGACGGAACATAGATATCTCTCGTCCCCTAAGCTAAAACTGCTGGTACTCACACGATATTTGTGGCCGTAAAAAAAAAAGCAAAGATTCACACGACGCTTTAATGCGCTTTACAAATAAATAAAAAACATATCAATCAAACACGAACGATATTTCATTGCGCCATTAAAAAGCACAAAACCAACGATAAAAGTTTTATTATAATTTGTCGAAATAAAGAAATTACAGGCGAGAAATTTTTTCACAAATCCGTAAGACGAAAATATCGAACTTTCGCAAACAGGAATTGCTTCGGCCGTTCACAAGCGAATACAACTCGTGCTTTTGACGAATTAACGAGTCCGACAAATTCGTTATTCGGATAAAACATTTAAATATCTTTCTCACTGTATTTGCTAAATATCGGATAAATTGGGAAACGCGAAAAAACAACAACAACAACAATAATAATAATAATAATAATAATAATAATAATAATAGAGTCAAAGTATTATAAATCGATATTTTATATAGTCTAACCAAAGTGAAAATTTTCAGGTTCCACTGACATCGAAGTTGTAGCTGACTACATAGAAAGACAAAAAATAGTACATCCATCGATTGAAGACAGAATAACGGTATTATTTCCACCTCAACCTTCCGTACTTTCTTCAGCAAATGGATTAACGATAATTTTCTACCGCAGTCAATACTGGTTTACAGCGATTATTTCGTACCGCTTGATGTACCTGGCGTATTATTATCAGTAATTATCTGATTGGTAAAATTTCCCGAGAAAATTTGCAAATGAAAACTTTACAGCGATAATAGTATATATGCAAATAGTGCAAAAAATATTTAAAACTATTTTTATAATTACAACATTTTTCTCGCTATTATTTATGTCATTCGTTTCGAAAAAATCCCGTCCGTCGTAATTAATATTTCGAACCGGTATTAGCCGCACACTAAGCCGGTGCTGAAACTCTGTAATGCTGTGTGATGCGCCCTTCCATTGCATTTATTTATTTTCATACTGCAGTTTATTAAAAGCGGTTTGACACAGAAATCAGGTAATGTTGCAAATTAGGATGACACGCTGATCGAAATACACCGGTATTATTTATTACATAACATGGTGGTCTCTGAGGAGGAAAACGGGAATGCCAAATGGAACAGTACAGATTAATCCGACAATCGAAGTTGCGTATTTGATACTGAAAAAAACTGTCCTTGTTAAGTGATTTTGCAGCTGAACAAATATGACCATTTTCGGTGCATACACTGTGTTATTGCGATCCCCTAAGTTCAGACAACCGAACGTGTTAGAAACGTTAGGTATTCATTTAAAACAACTGTGTAAACTTATACACTTAAATTCCTTTCTGTTTTCCTACCTGAACTTTGTCGTATATCGTATTTAAAGTTCGGTTTATAAGTTATATCGCAATGTACACTACTATTACGAGACTTTTAATGGATAATTTTATATAAAGATGCTCAAAGCGTGGAGGAAAAAAGTGAAAATGAACCGTGATGTTTGAAACACTTTAATAGAATCATTTTTATTTATTTACATATATATATATTTCAATGTGCAAACTGCGTTTTTTTTTTTTTGTTTTTTTTTGGCGTGCGATTTAATTCCACAGGTTGTGTTTAAATTAGTAAAGTTATTAGAGCGTACGAATGGGTAACTTGGTTCATTCTGATAACCCTACATGTATACAAATCAACCGTTTCGTGGGCATTAGGAAATGTTTTTACATCGGCTTGAGATAGAGTGAAACAATGTAAAGACACGGGGTAGCGAATTAGACAATAAAAAGGGGAAAGTTAATTGGCTGGGCCACATGTAAAAACTATACAGTTAACGCACCTAATGCTATTTAACGGGGACCATGATACATTTGGTTTTACGGTCGGTCTCCGCATTTCTGTTTTCATGTCGTATTAATTAATTATCCCATTATTTTCATTTCTTTCAATCACTTTTCCCCAAAAATTCTTAATTATATCAGACTCCTTTTCGGGCCATCTGTTTTCCCCTACCTGATCATTCCTGTGATTTTATTAATCTCCGTATACGCTCACTTATAACGTCATTCCATTCGAATTGATTTGCTGTGGGTTCCAGCTATTCTTCAGGAATCTTTGGTATTGACTTCTTGGCTCGGGTTTCTGCTCCTTCCCATCTATTTTCTTAAGAAGAATCCCATCCTCTAATCTCCTCGCGCTGTGTAAAAGTTTTCATCTCAGATTATAGTATATTCGCTACTTCCTCTTTTTCTAAAAATTGTTCTTTTTATCTGTCTGTTCAATCTAGTGTCTTCCTGTTAACTTATGGTTCTTTTCGTTTCCATCACTTCGTCGTTTTGTTGTTATCTTCATTATTCGTCTGCCTTCTTAAGCTATTCTTTATTATCTTCCTTCCATTTTCGTTTTTCGTTGGTTTTCTTTTCGTATTCTCCGCTCAAACGAAGCGCATGTTCGCGATGTTGATCATGTGTTTATTAACTATTCATCTCGTTCCATTAGGCGTTTTGTTTTTTATTCCAATTTGCTCTGCAACTGAGCTTTTTCCTACTCGGTATTGCGCCTCCTATTACATCCTGTCTTTTCCTTTTCCACACATCGTTCCTACTGTCTGTGTTCCTTCCTACTAATAATATCTGAACGCATCAAAATCTAATTGACTCATTTTCTTTTCTAATTGTTTTTGGATAAAGGTTCCCCTGGTTGACGAACTCAAAAAAAAAAAAATAAATAAAAAGAATAAAAAAAAAAAAAATCGGGCTATTTAGTTGAGGCTTATTAACGAACCGAACTGTAAAATTGATCTACGGGATATTCTCATATTAGCCGATGCGTATGAATTTCGGGGTCTTTTGTTTATATTAGTATTATTTTGAGCGCGTAACTATGAACATTATAATCCATTATAAGTGACATTTTTGGGAGTGACAACATGAGACAGCGGGACACTCTTCGAAACAATTACCTGGCTACTATAGCTGGCTATTTCAGCATCTTAGAAGACAGTCAACATTTTTACTCACTAACAAAAATAAAATGTAAGCCAAAAAAAAAAAAAAGAAAAAAAAAAAAATCTTTCTGAAAAGAATCTAATAAAAGGGGTAAAGTATAACGGTGCAGTTTTGAATAGATGAAAGCATAGGATCCTCCGTTAAATAAACGCATTTAAATACAAATTAAAACAGCAGAATTAGCGATAAAATCAAATTTATTATTTTACGTTAAACTTTTTATTAGTGTCACACTTATGAGAAGTGTGATATTACTAAGATGTTCACGAGCGCACTGGTTATTGTCGAAATTTTCTACAACAAAAAATTTCGGTCAGTCGTGGCAAATATTTCATTGACATCACTTGTTGCGTACAAATAGGCCAGTGAAAGCTGTCCGAAACGTTAAGCTAATTAAAACTCTCTTTCTAACACATTTGTGTCCGTAATTTATTTATGATGAGTATAGATCAAAGTTTAAAATAGAACAATAGATTTGGTTTTACCGCTAATTCTAATTCTAGTATAATTTACGTTTATCTTATGCGATCAGTTGGCGGGCGTCAATTTACATAGTCAGATCCTAATATAAAAATGAACCGAAAAAAAATGATCGTAAAATACATCATTTAGTGTATAACGCGTCCTGAATTTATATTAATTATTACGTTTTCTTTTTTTTTTTTTGTACAGAAATTAATTTTAAACATCAATTTAAAATTAATTACTGTACAACATAAAAGAAACAATGAGTAAAATAAACAGATATACCGTTTTTTTTTTTTTTTGGATCTACAAAGAATTTTACTAAAAGATTCTATTTTTTATAATAAATTATTTAATAGATGTAAAAGCGTTTTTATTGTAAGATAATGTAACGGAACAAAAAATAAGTTACTCTTCGCTTCTCCTATAATTATTATAAATGCACGTTACGCGTTTTATTATCTGCGCGACATCGATTTTTTGCGATCATTTTTTTATTTAGCCTTTATCGAAGTTGTCACCGTCAAATCGTTATATCTTTTTTAAAATAAAAGCTGGCTTTTAAACGTTTCTTTTAAAATTAAATATCATTTCCTTTTTAGTGATCACTGAAGCGTTTTCATGTATGCGTTTATTTTTTATCCCGGTGAGGGGTAACGTTTTCTTTTTTCTATAACGAATATGAGGAACAATCTGGTTCGTTACTGTTTTGTATTTTTTTGTTGCCGGGGTTTCCTCTTTTTTTAGATTAGTCCAAAATCGGGAGTTATCGTGCATCTACTAACCCTTCCTTTTTAATTGCCAAGTTTCAGGTGATCACTGGATTATAAAGTTCCAAACAGTTTTATAGAACGATATAATAAAATGTACTGTATTTCGAACTTATAGGCGCGTGTACAAAATCTCCGGTTCTGCTGGAGTTAGTTGAAAGTTCGATGATGATTGTGAACTAGACTAATGTATCTGAAGTTGAAATGTAGACGATGGCTGGAATTTGTGTTTAAGGCCCCAAAAAAAAGTTGAAATGGATGCTCGTGAAAAGCCAGAACAAACCGTTACAATATTGTGTAGGTAATTTTCATTGATAATCCGAATTAACTTAATCTGAAACGATCGCTTAATTTTTTTACTCGAGAAACTTTTCAAAAACGGGCAAATAAAACTTTTGAAGCTTTTGCGACTACAAGCTTGGTCGGCAATAGTTTCTCGCTGATCTTTTCCCTTATTACTAATAGGATCAAAAAAATAAATAAAAAAATAATCTGCACTTTTTAAAAATAACGCTACAATTCAATGCGGCGCTGCTGTTAGGTCGGGTCACGTACGCAAACGTACAACACAGCAGCGCGTACAATAACGTTGAATTAGAGAGATTATCGTGCCACTCGAGATAAAAAAAAATAATCTGCCTAGTGTAAACAGTACTAGTATTGTACGTTCTAAGGCGGGAAAAGCGGGGAAAATGCGTGTGAAAACAAACCGGTTGCATTTTTTTCTGTCTCTCATCCGTAAAACGTTCTCGCCGTAAGTTAGTTCACCAGCCATCTCGTTCCGGAGCCGTTAAACTCTTTCAGCGAGATGATCTTCTTGCTACTATTAGTTCCGCTGATCGGTTTCCATCGCCAAAATGCCGTTTCAGCTGAGCTGGATCTGCTACTTTTGCACACGAACGACATGCACTCCAGATTCGACCAAGCGGACGTTTACGGCAACCTGTGTTCGGATAATTTAGCAAAGGCCAATAAATGCTACGGTGGTTTTGCAAGAGTGAAGAAAGCGGTGCAGGACCTAAGGAACGAAGCCACGAAGCAAGGACTAGCCTCTTTGTTCCTCAATGCCGGAGATACGTTCCAAGGAACGCCGTATTTCAACGTATTCAAATGGAAAATTGTCGCAGAAATGATTTCACTGTTAGGAATAGATGCGATGGTAAGCGCCATTCAATTTTTTCCTCAAACTCTATACCTTACATATAGAGCTCTAGAAATACCGTAGACGGCTTTGCGGCGAAAGGTGAATTTGAACACAGACTGTGCTAATCCGCTTAAAAGATATGGTGCAACAAGGCCCTTTTCTTATCTAAAGTAAAAATGGCGAAATTTTTATCGACTCGCACCGATACAGAATTAAAGGAAGGTGAGATGACGTACCTATTTACGCGACAGAAAATGCTCTTCCCGCTGTAAGATTTATAATCCGTGTTTGATCGAGAAGGTACCTGGGAAATATTTTATTATTTGTGAAACGCTATCAGAGTGCACAAGTAACGTATCGGCTGACTTTACGGGTCGCCGATTTATTCTAGAAAATTCGGCATTAGTTTTTGCTCCACTTTGGAAAAGTAAAAAAAAAAAGAAAAAAAGAGCCCCTAATTATTATCGTATTCAAAGAAAGAAATAATCATGTCACAAATAAAACCTATACACGACAGTTTAGCAATTTCAAAATTATTTAAAATAGTTTTGCTGCAACAAGTTACGTTCGATCCGTCTACGTTTGCAGCGTTCGTATTTCAATTGCAGCGCAATCGCTTATATTCCGCGTGTACAGTTCGCAGGAGGCAAAAATTTGCGTACGGGTGAATATTCGGCCCATATAGCCCCCTGGTACGGGTGGGGACACTTTCAGTATTTATTAAACAATTTTTTGAAAACCATGTTTCACAATATTTTATGTAACGTAACAGTATTGACTAGAAACATAAATTTATTATTAAAAATAATTACACCGACATGTTCCGAAGACAATGCTTCGTAATCACGGTGAAAATATATTTGAGTATTAATAATCTGTAACATTTATTTCGCAGTCGTTATAATTCCGATTCAGGTAGGTCCCGAAAACGTAAATTTCGAGAAATATTATTTTGAAGAGGTAAATAATTAAAAAAAAATAATAAAATTTGTCATTGCTGTACGACAGTAACTCAGTTAGGGAGATCGCATTGTTAATTATCTACGTTTTTCCATTAATAGATAATTTTGTAAATTTCGAAACCGCAGTAATAATTATATATTATAGTTCTTCTGCGATAAATTTTAAAAAAATTGACGGAGTCACTTTTTTATAAATTCTCCAGGGATATTAAAGGGAAAATTTTATTTTACCAAAAAAAAACAAACAAACTAAATCGCCTGAAAATAGGGTATCCCCTTCCAAACATTCAGTGTGCTGTTTTTAACAGATGTGTTTTTGACATAATAATTTGACAAGTAAACCGCGACGTATTAATATGTACTTTGTTAAAAGAAAGGGTGGTGGTAATCGTGACAAACCGTTTCTGTGTTGTTTTTTTTTGGGGCTTGTCAATTATAGATATTAACCCGGGCGCAATTGAAATTTTTCTGTATTTCCAATATGCGGCATATCAAAAAACACCATCGCTCGATCTAACGCCACTATAGCTGGCTGTAAATTATAGTTAATATTACGAAAAAGGAATATATTTATTTAGCGTATAAAATCATACTAACCTATTTTGTAGCATTTTCGTAGTATTCGTAATAGAAACTTAAAATTAATAAGCAGTACATTAAATAAAAGTGCCGTTTAATAGAAATCGATATTTAAAATACAATAGTTAATAAATGTATATTCGAGCGCGGAACTAACATGACCATCCCCATCTTACAGTCAATTTGTCATGAATAAAAATGAGGAAAAGGTAAAATCTAATAATACGATTACAATTTATAATTTAATTTTTAATAGCGAGTTGCTTGCTCTCTGTAGGTTTTGTTAGTATAATATTACTCCTTATATTTAGAAATATATCGATAAATATAAAGAAATTTTTGTCGTTTTTCTTCTGCTTCTTTTTGGCTATTCGCCAATAATTTTAATTATTAAACATAATCAAGCTTGTAACATAGAGTTAAGCATTAAACGTGACATACACGTCGCAGTAGCAGTCGGATTTGGCCATTTCATGCTGTCATTAATTTAATAAAATTTAAAAAAAATTAAATGTTATATATCTAAATCGAGCGATTTCTAATGCTACTGTCAACGAATGGTTGTGTCACTGTTGAATTCACCTGATTCAAAAGTGTCGTCGTACCATTTAGCTGTTTTAACGATAATTTGATTATCCACCCGCCGAGCGCAAATTGTCGTGTCTAATGTGTATTCGTTATCATGCGAGAAGCAATTTGTTTTGTACGACTCGAGCCCGCTTTCTATTTGAAGAATTCGAACAGCCCCGAAACTGCGCTCGCCGTTCATTCGTATAGCTCGAAGATTATGGCGGTATAAATTAAACGTTTGTTGTTCTCTAGACTAAGTTGAAATTTGCGTTTTCCGATAACCTGTACAAATTCCGTACCCTATGTTCCCTTCTTTTCGGTTTGACGTGCGGTTTTTCAAAATCGGACTTGTACACGTGCTCAAGTATGTGCCGCAGACAGACGTGCTGCCAAAGTCGTAAGATTGCCAATTATTATCGATATTTCTTAATGAAAAAACTATACGACTTCGCTAGTCTTAATTTTCCACCTTCCCATAACATTTTATCAATCCCGCTGCCTTCAACAGACTAGAAACATTTGCTTCCCTTTGCAAGTGTCGTCGTATCAACAGTGCCGTGTTTTGTGGTAATTATACGACGCTTTGAAAAGGCACGAAACCGAACCACTGACTCACGGCACTCCAACTTGTACGGAATATTCGCAGAAGGTTGCAGGGCCGTAACATACGACATCACAACAACTGGCGGTAATTCCTTGGAAGGATTTAACTTACGGGGAGTGTTACCTTGTCGAAGACCCGCGCAAAACATCGAGACATATAGTTGAGCAGTACTTTTCTCCTCTGATAGTGTCAACGACTCAACGAACTTTGTCTATTGAAATAATGATTGCTCTGAAATGTAGAAGTTCGGAATTACGTCGAAAATTACTTAAATACGCTTCAGGAGGTTTACCAGCGGCTTTGAAGTCGTAATCACTTTGTCAGTAGTTTCCGTCAAGCTGGTGTACATACGCGTGTGGTTATTAGGCGTATAAAAGATAACAGAATTAACGATAACATAGAGATGACAAACAACCCGCTATTAAAATTATAAATGATAATCTTGTATTATTTTAAAGGTTTCATTTCAAATATCGATTTTTATATTTTCGACTTTTACGATTAATTGTTAATTTATTCTACACTATCTCCTATTTTGAATGGTTATTGTAAATACCATCTGTCACTTGTTATTTTTATTTAACTAAACAAATAAATATATATATATATATATCTATAGTTATTCATATTAATTAGTTATAAGAATAATCGTTTTTTTTTCTCATATTCGCTATCTTGCTTTTCTATAATTCTAATATTCGAAAATATTTATCGTTTTTATAGATTCGACTTTGTTATGCGCCGCTATTTTACATTCCTCGGTCGATCACCACCCACTTCGAATTCACGCGCAGCGATTTTTCCATTAACGTGTTTAATTGAAGCAGTGGCCCCCATTCGCAGATTCAGTTAGGGACCATCTTTTCGGTTATTTAAAGAGCTGTTTTTTTTTGTTTTTTTTTTGCCGGGATTGTTTCAAAAAAACCGTGTATGCCCCCCCGTTTAGTAGGATCTGAAGTATTATTTCGCTGGTGAAATAAAAGCTATTTATTGTGACTCGCACCTCGTTCAATAAACTTAACACGCCGCGTTCCCTGGTCATCTCCCGGTTTTCCGAATGTTATTACATAACATACGCTATACTCCGTTCGGTCTTTTTCACTGTTTCACCGAAAATTCTGTTACTTACCGCATTTCAAGACTTCGGTCAAGGCCGCTGCCGTGTCCAGGGTAGGAAAAAAAAAGGATGCATTGAATTGCAGGTCGTTATTTCTTTTTTCAACGCATCATTTCTTTTTGTTCGGAGGAGCAGACTTTTCTTTTGAATCGCTGTATGTTGCTCTCTACCGCCATCAAAAACGATAATATCACTGAGCTGTGATGTGTTGGAAACCAAGTAATATTTGGTATTTTTTCACTTTACGCTTAAAAGATCGTTGAAAAATAACTATTTTTGCGGCGAAACAAAAAAAGAAAAAATGTACTTCATTTAAGAAAGAAAAAAAAAAGAGAAAAAGAACAAATGTTTATTTTACCTATCAAAGAAAGAATAAAAAGGCTTTCTTAACATATACGATGTTTATTTCCCGAAACTGAAACTCGAAAACTATAATTGGAATAAAATATTTTTGAAAAAACGCGTCTGCGCGCCAAAAAAGTAAAAAATAGTTTTTCTCGTAAAATGTTGCTAAACTAGAGAATACAACTGGGCTCTTTCGCTTCTCATATTTAAATTATCGTTCGAGAAAACTCTTATTGTTCATATTTCAGCGCTTTTGAAAAATTCGTTTTTTTCTATGTTAATATTTTTAGTTTGGTTATTCTAAAAAAATTACGAGTTGTTTCTCCCGTAAGTAAATTTTTTTGTTTAAATTTTGCTAATTTTTTATACTTTCTACTTTTTGATATTACTATTGTAAAGAGATCTTGTTTTATACTACAAAAGTATATGATACCATCAAAACTGAACGGTGCACAGAAGATCACTTTTATCGAGCATTACTTGCCGCACTGTAAATTGTCATCATGGTGCCGGTAATCGATGTTATAAAAGATGATGACGGGGTTTATTTCTTGCGAAATTAAAATAATTACGCATGTCGCCCCATAGTAGATGAAAATCAGTTTAAAAGAGTTGGTTTTCTACTTTACCGAGAAACGTGACACTCGAATTTCCTTTGCGAAATACGACACTTAGACGTAGGCGTTTACAAAATTATAAGGCAATCGATATTTACTTATCGATAATTAAAGTAAAACTAATTGCTTTATTTTATGCCGCTGTGTAGACAAAATTGATTTAAAAGAAAAAAGTTCTACTCCGTCGGGGGTAGTAGTTCAAATTCAAATCGTCAGATTTAATTGTTTTCAGACAGACCAGGACACGGTGGAGTTGAAAAGTAAAATTTCGTTGATTGCAAGGGTTGAATTTTTCTACGGCGAAATATGAATAGGCGCCGAGTATTAATTCGGTTAATCGAGAGTTCGCTCGCGAAACTCGGTGAATGGCGAAAAGAAATCTGAATAATGGAAAAGCTTCAAAGACGACAATAGAGAAGTTGGGTTCTGAAATTACAGAGGTACTCGACAGTGTTCGCTTAAGAGTCAAGCTGGTGTTTTCTTTCGACAGTATTTTAGCGTAATTCCCGAACGTTGAGAAATCGAAATTGAAATCAACAGAATGCAGATTAATTCTATCAAGCGTGCCGCTGACGCTCTTGATTCTGTCGAACATTGACGAAAATCCATTCGCGAATCGTACAATAGAAATGCGCGCCCGTTCTTACTGCAGCGATTCTTCCAATAGGCAGCCTACTAACTACTGCCCTCGAATTTCAGAACTGGGGACCGATGTAAAACGCGGGTTATTTCAGAGACGTGCACAAGCGGCAGAAATTCTGCGAAAGAATAACGAAGAGAAAAAAAACTTACAATGGAATTTTTTGAAATTTGAAATGTACCAAGATGTTTTAAGAAAATTTTCCCGAAAAACGGTTGATAGTAAAAACAACATCTTCGAACGGTTACGAGGATCATCGCAGGGTGAAACGCGCATTTCCCATTCCACCAAGCAGGGCTTCGAAGGGGAATAAGAAGAAAGATTCGATCGAGTTCTTTTTCTCGCAGCTGTTTAGTTTTGAAAAATCATTAGTCCCCCCACTCCGCTCATTAAGCAGGTAATCTGCAGCGCAAAATATAGTCGAATCACCGAAAAGGGTTATTTCCGTTGAATTACGCAAAAAAATATGATGAGCATATCGGAAATATCGACCATAGAAATAAAACCACTAATTCAACGTTCATCGGGAATCACCGTAAACATCGGCTGATATTCGTGTACGATTTTGCTTTTATTTCAATCATTCGTTAGCCATTGTAATATTTTTGTATCTATAGTATTTATTATTGTTGCCCTTTCGTTCGGGATATTTCAAGAAATCTGATAATTGAGAATTAATAAAATAATTTGGCTTTGAAAAAGGACAGCAAATTTCGTTTTATACGATGAAATATTTTAACGAAAATTACGCAACAAACGTATCGACAGAATAAATAAATCACGCTGTGCCGAACGTGCGTGTAATTAATATTTAATTACACTCTTAACGGCGAACTATTGCTCAAATCGATGCGCGTATTACAAAATTGTTTGTCGCCAATTTTATCAATGGATTTTGACACGTTAAAGTGGCGATCCAAAATAAACCGTTAAATATGAAATTTTAACCTACTTGAAGCAGTTTTTAATTTGCACATTTCTTTGATCGGTCAGACAGTTCACCTATACTGTACGTGACACTAGCGCAGGTTGGTCGAAAAAGAAATCGGGGAGCAGTCCTACCTATTTCCGCTTAGTCTTACTTCGGCGCAGTTCAATTTCAACACGAAAAAAGGAGTATTAAAAAAAGTTAATTTTGTTTTGAGAGACTTATAGGTGACCGCACTACGATACCTTACTTTTTTCTTTTTGCTGACCCGGACGAGAAAATGTCGTTTATTTGCTCGTTCCTTTTACCGATTCACTTTCGATTTTTATATTCGTAATTTCTAGGAAGATTTGTAGAACGCCTATCTTTCGTTGTTATTTTCGTACCATTAACCTTGATTTGGCTTATACACAGGCTAGGTAACGCGCGATACCTGTTTCTCGTACGAGAATGCGTGTTTTTCCTTGTGGTGACGGATGATTTTTGCTTTCCCTCGAAATTTTAAATTAAAGTTAAAAGACGGATAAAAAAAAGTAGCGTGATCTTATCTAATCGTACGTGTGGACACAGATAGGATGTCAGATGTTCTCTAGCCTACAAATCGGACTGTAGAATTTTTTCAGATTTTTCGTCCTGCAATTTTATACTATACCAGCAGATATACACTCGGTTTTATCCCGATAAGAAAAATTTAAAAACTATATATAATAATAATTTAAAAAAAAAAAAATATTCATTATTTTATTAATTCAAACAATAAAAAGAATAAATAAATTGAGTAACAACTGAAAAAGTTAACGTTTTGTTCTCCAAAAATCGTTTATTCAGATATGTGCGTGTATGTATTTCTTTTTTTCCTTTAAAATATAGAATTTTCTTAAAAAACTTTAATTATTTTGAAGGTGAAACATATCTGCGGTAAAGTAGTTTTCAAAAGTGAAAATAGTTTTTAAAATCGGTCCAGTAGTTGTTGAGTGAATCTCGGAAAAACAAACTTTTCTCTTTACACCCACACATGAATACATTATATAATACTACCCAGATCATTGTGGGACCAGGGCTTATTTAAAGTGTTAGAATACGAAAATTATTTTTTTTTTGTAATATAATTATTCGCGTGAATCTAGAGGGGGGTAAGCTAAATTTAAAAATAAAATATACAAATTTTGAAATTTTATAACGTATTATGCGAGATCCGGGAGGTAGTACATGCGAGACCCCTTAAGATTTTATACAGATACGCTACGAAGTCCGAAAAAGTTGCCGCATGATACTACTCAACAGATGCTATCATTGCGGGTTTTCTGTTAACGCTACGAGACCCAAATAAATTTGGTTTTTAGCATTTTTCAGAATGTGTTCGCGATATTTTATATCCAGGATTTGTTGCTGTTGCTTACTATGAAAAGTTGAGCGGAAATTTAATTTTGAGTTCAGTAAAAACTGGGAAGTTTATTATTCGTACATATTTAAAATTACATGTATGTTTTTATTAGTGGCAGATTTAAATATTTTGGTCTGATTTAACAAAACACCACATACGATTTTTGAAAAGAAATGAACTTTAATGTAATACATAAAATTAAATTTTAATAGTTTTATTTCTTTCTTTTTTTCAACTTCATCCTGGAACGATTTTCATCATGATTTTTTTATTTCATTGTCTCTGTAGCTATGCGGTTAAATCAAAGAAAGATTGAAAAATTTGCCGAAACATTAGTAAGGCATTGGTTAGAGAGTTTACCAGTCAGCAATAATAAATTGAATTGTTATATTCCTATAAAGTTCACTGATTTTGAAAACAAAATTATTTGTTTCGCATTAGAGGAGAAGTTACAGTATTTAATGAGTTTTTGATATTAAGCTTTATACTGATGAGTTTGTAAATTAACAGTTCATTGAATAAATTTTAACCACGTGTTAATTACATCAGTTTTAGATAAATTTAATATTGCATTCTAATTAGCATCGTTTTTATAAAAATGTACGAATGTTAAATAGGACTCGTTTCTACCGTTAAACAGCGCTGACACATTATTTGCCTGCATACTATGAATTTGGATCAGTGTGTGAATCCGACATTAGGGTAGACAGGATTTTTTAAAACATCGAACCGTTACAATTCGATGTTAACATTTAATGGCAAATTTCTCGCTACCGGTGTGTAAAATATTCAAATTTAGTTTTATTATTTTTTGAAATTATTACGCGTACAATTATGATTAAACGATATATTATTTCTGTGAATTCTTACATTTATATTTTAGTCTACATTTATTTATTTCATTCGCGCAAACCAGTGAAGTATTTTATTAAAAAAGTATATCACTTTTTTTTTTTTTTATTTTAAATACACAATGTACAATTCCGGCTTGAAATCAGCATTGCTGTATTTTACAAAATTAAGGTCCAATGTATGCGTCAAATTTAGTCTTGCTACTCCCGTTCGTAATTGAATACACACGATTTCCGTTGGTATTAATAATTTCCGTCATACATAGCCCGAGACCATCACGGTGTATAATCGCTAAAATACCCCTTAATATTTGTACGACACATACGTGAAGAATACCTATCGTGAGAAATGCTCGCAGTGCAATAAACTAAAGGCTGAATAGTCGTCTTGAGGACACTGAACGGTACATAATTATACCGCAATCGATATTAGATCTAATAAGTGAGTGGTATACGCGTTGATCGAAGCTTAGTTTCAAGGTTCAAAATGCTCATCATTGATCATTACATTTACTGAAGGTTTCGATTTAGATCTAGACGAGTTTATTGCCGAAAGTTACGTCAAGGATAGCCATTAAATTAAAAGTTAAACACACTTTCCAAATGCAAGTCAAACTTTATTATCGGTTTCTTTTCGATTAATATCTGTACGAACGGATATCGCCGCTGAAATCCGGTTGTTTCACTCGAATTTTATAAACTATTCACGAGCAGTGTCCCTTTGTACGAAGGAGGGCGCAAAGGATAATTCCATCTTAATTAGGGTCGACATGGTGACCCGTTTCTGAGGCCCCGGGCAACCTGAATTAGCTGTACGTGTCGCGAAAATTAATCGTCTTTTGTCGCACGCGCGCATTCTCGCACCATGCACGTAAACATCATCGTCATCAAACTATACCAGATGTTCGCAGTTTAGAGCTAAGCCAGCTTTTCTTGCCAGTCGATGTGTCATCGAAACTGCTAATCGTTCTAACCATCGCATACCATTAAAGCTGCACGCCCATTGCCTATATGTTAATTGCCATTATGCCTGACACTAGACACACGGTCTCCATCCTCCACTCGACGATCCGGGTTGCATCGCGTTTTCACGGTTAATACAAAGCGAATGTGCATTTGTGTTATATCACTGAGTAACCCCCACTTTTTATTCAGCATTACGGAAATTGCCAATTCTCAGAAATCATTGAACTCTTTTGTAGCATATCGGTAATAAATCGGGTTTTTTGTTTCTATCCATGAACACCACAGCCTATACACGCGTCTCTCTCACTCCTGTCTAATAATGTTTTATCATCTTAAGTAACGGTCAAACTGATCATGCCAAAGGCCTTGACAGGGCGTCGGATATTGTTAAGGTTCACAATGTACTAAGTCCAACGGCACTAATGAGAGGGGGGCAGTTCCTTTCTTTCGGCCGCCTTTACTTTCCCGGATTTCTCTGGTATAACCAATTCAGTTTCAGATTGGATATAAACCAGGGAGTGACTTGAATCCGGAACGAGACAAGTCTCGAACCCGTGACCTTTGATTTGGTAGCCAAGCACCTTAACCACTAAGCTACCATATATATATATATATATATATATATATATATATATATATACTTATATAAAAAATTACATGACAGCACGGATAAAAATAATACAAAATTCGTGATTTTTTTTTTTTTTAATTTTTCAACAATCATGCATTATTAATTGAACACAGCAAATTTTAAAAATAATCGCAAAATATATTTAAAAAGACGCATGTTCCTTTTCAAAACGAACTGTGAAGTTTTTTCAACGGTACCCGTACGTACCTACGTGAGTGTAGGAAATCGGAATTCGTTATTTCTGTAAACGGGGAAGGTTACATTGTTGGAAATTTCTAAAAATATTCAAAACTTATCACTTGAATTTGGGTTTTAAGGAAATTCTTCACAGCGTGTTTCGCTGTTGTTTTTTCCTTCTTTTTAAATTTTAAAACTACCGCTTAAATAAACCAATAAACATCAGAGCAATAATAAAAAAGATTAATACGATAGATGGCGATCGGTATTGTTAAAGTAAATTAAATCCCGTACCCTTATAGCAGGGCGTTGGGGATTGTGAATTAAGCTCTTTTCATAATATACTAAGCCTAATGGATCCGATGAGAATACTGGGGTCAGTTCCTTTCTACTTTTGGATTATCCGCTTTTACTTTTCTACATTTCTCTGCTATAAGCAATATTCAATTTCAGATTAGGTATAAACCTGGGAGAGATCCGGATCCGGAACAAGATATGTCTTGAACTCGTGTCCTCTGATTTAGTAGCCAGCAACTTAACTACTAGGCTATTGCGCTACCATTGACATTGTTAGAAAACATTAAAAATATTCGCATCGTTTTTTGTTTTTATAAATCACGTTTTATTTTACCTCAAAATATTTAATAATTCTCGCGAATGCGCAGGTAACACTATAAAATTCGGCAATGTTTTATTTTCACGTTAAACTTTATTTTCCGCTAATGTCTCATTTTCCAATGTGCCAAAATCAACTTAATTAATGCGTTCTTTATCACAAGTTTGGCAAATAACTTTTCAAGAAATTATTTTCTTTAACTTGTTTTTGATGTATGTTTCGTACTTTCTTTTTTAATTTATAAGAAACAAGTTGCGGGTCTGACAAGGTAAAAGCTCGACTATAGGTTTCTAACACTCTTATTATTATTTATTATATAATATAATTACAATATTATTTATCAAAATAGTTCTTACTACTATGTACATGTATATATATATAAAGAAACTGCACATGGGATTTGCGCATCATTCTATTTAGTTTTATAAACGTTACAATCAGACAATATATAATTTCAAACAAATTTATTGTTTATTCTTTTATGTTATCTAGTAACCATTGTTTGATTTGTAATTTCCACTTGTCTGTTTTCATATTCATTAAATCCTCTGGTAATTAATCGTAATTAATTCATCAACGTTACCTATTTCGTTATTTTTCCCTTTCGGCCGAATGAAATATATAATTTTTTATCGTTTCTAGTTTGTCTACCTCTCAGCATTGAGCAAATAGGTAAACTTGTAGCCTTATATTCAAGTGGTCGGTAGTAATAATAGAGCATCTCGTAGATATTTTTCATTGTTCTCTCTCCACTAGCTGATGTTATTATTAACATGTTTCTTAATTGGGATTATTTCCTTTTAAACAATTCAACCCATCGATATCGTTTATGCTGGTTACTTGCTAACATCTTGATAGTAACGGTAATTCGTCGAAACTATTCATGCTTTTTTAATATGATTTTGTATGTTTTTTTGTTGTTTTTTTTGCATAATTTTTTAGGATAATTTTATTATTTATGTTCGGTATAATATTGGGAATTTATTATTTTGTGAAATATATATCTTCTTGTTCTATTCATTTATGAACGGTGGCGTAATCTGATTTTTATTGTGAAATCTATGCACTGTAAGTAGGATTAGCAGTAAAAGTATGATCCCAATGTGAAGTAATTTTAAAGGTATGTACACATATTACCGGATTCAAGTAAGAGTGAAATGTACGGCACAGACGATACGTCCTTATCACAGCTCAACATAAAAGCCATTAAGAAAAATGTTCTAAAAAGTAAAAAATGATTATTTGATAAAGATGAAGTAATACGTGACTATATTTATCGCTAGTAATTTAGGCATTGAGCGTAATAAATAAGTGTATCATTTCCAGTGACAGATTTTCTAGTACATTTTTAGCTCGTAATATTGCTTTTTTTTTTTTTTTTTTTTTCAAGTACCTTATTCCAGACTGTGGTTCAACTATTACTGTTCTTAATTTTTTAATTCCGACATTTTTTACTATTCAACCGTCTCTTCTTTCCGACTATGCTTTTCTAGATACCTTCCCTTAAACGTTCCAACAAATTCAGATATTTTTAAAATACATAGTCCATCTGCTTCCATTCCATATTGTTCTTTTCAACTCCTTCCACATATTTTCCTTGTGACCTTGACATCATATTTTATCCGAATGTTCGACACCTTTTCTACCGAACAATCGTTCATCTGTTCTTCTCCACTAAACTCCGTATCCCCACCCCTCTCATCGGTATTTGTTATATTAATTCATTTCCTTCTACTTCCGTTATTCCTGCCTTCGAATTTAAACATGTAATTTTGTTTTCACCTTCTTCCCCGTTCTTCAGCTGGTATCCTCGTTGACGAACCCATTAAAAATTAGCCCAAAAAAAGGGAAAAAAATTAAAAAATAAATACAGATTATTCTTTGAAAAACATTAATTTCAGTAGACGGCACAAAATTCTTCCACGTCATCGTCATCTGCCAACCAGGTATTAAAAAGAAAACAAATATTTAATTGTAATAATACACCGATTATTAAATAGTTCCTAATTATTGTTGCAATTTAAATTAGTCTAAGAATAATCGTAATATTCCCGAGTACATTTTCCACTGCAGTATACTATCCATTATCAAATTATTATTTTTTCTTTACAGTGCGGAGAGCTTTTTACGGAGGAATTTAAAAAAAAAAAAAATGCTTCGAAATTTTTTTAGCGTAAATATTTTCAAGCGGGAATTGACGTCACTAAAAATTCTACTTCCATGAGAAGTTATTGAAATGGGGGAAATAGTTGCGGTCTTCGATGGCCTACAAGCTAGGTATTCAAACGTTAGGGGACACGTAATATTTCCGCCAAATTAATTTTTCCGAATCTGTGTTTATCTCTGTGGTTAATTTTAATAACATATTTTTAATCATTTTTGTTCAGTTGTGATAAATCAAAAAATTATTTTTCTAAACCCTGTACCAGTACTCTTCGGATACCGATCGATACCAACATGAGACAACTTCTGGTGCTCATACCGATTAACAAAGATCACTCAAATCGGCATGATGAAAAAAACACAAAAAAAGGCATGCACTTTGTGAAAAGTAATATATAAAAAAATTTTTTTGTATTACAAAAACCGATCACGTTTACTATTGGTCGGAACTTTCGAACCATATATTTTAATGTTTTCGCATAAAAATTTAAAGGGATGCGAATTTCGAGGAGAACGTCAATCGGCTGCCGCGAAACACCTGAAGTAAGCTGAGCGTGTAATTGTGTTGTTGTCATAAAGTTGAGACGGTGTGACAGGTGGCCGCGGCGAAGCAACAGTTCTCCAGATCAACTTGTCACTGAACCGGCGGAAACGAAAACACGCAACTTTCGCCAACTTCGAGTGGAACGAAAGTGCGCGCGAGATTTCGCTTGCTGGTTTTTTCTGCTCGGCAGGCGCGGATGATTTCCGCGGAAATTGATTACTTCGCCAAACTTTTCGACTTTTCCCATCGCCTCGTTTGGGGAATATTTTTCTCGTTCGCTGGCAGAAATTATTACTTAACTAACCGAAACTTACACGTTTACCGTGGTAGCACGTGCAACCGACGCTCACAGTAAACCGCTACATATGCAATGTTTGCAGAGTCTGGGAAATCACGAATTCGATGACGGAGTGAAAGATCTGACGACTTACCTGCAGCATATCACAATTCCGGTCCTAGCGAGCAACTTGAACTTAACTCTGGAACCTAGCTTACAGTTGCCGATTTTGAAGCGGTCCATCGTTTTGGAAGTAAACGGTCATAAAGTGGGCATTATCGGTTACCTGACGCCGGACACGAAGGTAATCACTATTTTATTGCCTCGAATATGTTAAAGTGTATTGCGTAGAATAAATGTTACAAAAACTATGTGTATACAAAAACGAACTGTAAGAAAAAATTTTTACCAATTTTTTCGATGAATAATAACTTCGGTGTGTGTGTCTATGTTACCGAGCGAGTCTATGTCTCAACGGTTACATGATATTTTTTTTTTTTTTTTTTTTTTTTTTTTTTTTTGGACATCGGGATAATATACTTAGGCCAGTTTTGCATTCGAAAATAATAAAAAAATAAAAAATCTATCTTCATCATTGTGAATTATTTAGGCTGCCTACCCGCCATTTTACGTGCAATAATCCTTCATTTCTACAACTAGCGGGATCTTTCAATTCCGCATTAAAAGCGTCCCTCAAGCAATTTCTTCTTCTCTTTCTCATTCTTGTAACAGTATTATTCTATGAATTCGTTCCCTTATTTCCAATTTACTTCATAGACCTTTTATCGATTCCCAGTTACTCTGTCATTAACGGCAACGACACGACAGATTTTGTAGCTCAATCGGTTTCCCTGGATGGTCCTCTTTTCTAGAGACACTTTCCAGCTTCCGAATTAGTCAATCAATCATTCCTCAGACTTTGGTCAGACAGATATACCCTTCCTTATTCTTATTTTCTCATGCAGCCGGCACGCAGTCCTCCGCTTTGGCTTTTTTCCATTCTGTTCAGTCGTCGTTCTACTATTGTCTCCTTAATCAGATTAAGAATTTTAATCATTCTCTTCTCTCGCTTCTCGTTTTCTTGGTCTCTATCTCCTTCTCCTTATTGTCCCCTCCACGATACTGATCCTCCTTTAACCATGTTATCTTTGAATGTTCAGCGCTTGTTAACGATCGTGCTCTTTTCTATTCACAAATCATGACTATTTTCCTACTCCTTATACAGCGCTTTATTTATCCTTCCCATTTACATCAATAATTCTCTTATTTAAATCCTTTGTTCTTTCCATCTCCTATCGTGCCTTAGAATGCAAATTCTTAACATAATAAATTTAAGTGTTTAGGTCAAAGCCAAGGGTGGGTACCAAAAAAAAAAGAAAAAACTTAAATCTGCTTTTCGATATTTTGAACTTATTTAAAACAAAATCGTTCTTAACCATTTGGTTCAAACAAATTAAATTATTCGTACAATTTCCTTACCAGGGTCGCCTCTGTTTAAGCCCTTTCACTGTGCCATTTCTACAGTGGGCCTTTGATTCTCTGGGACGTATATATATATATATTTTTTCTTTCGTGTAAATGTTCACAAATTGGCTTTTAAACAAGATCGTATTTCGTAACTTGCGGTTCCTCGCATAGTTCTGTTGTCAATAACTATAGTGTTTTATAAAAGGTCTAACTGTCGATTACAGGCACTTTCTTCTTTTTCCATTTTCGCACTAAAAAAAAAAATATCATTCCCTTCGGTATATATCTCATTAGATTTCTCGAAGTGAATTCACTTATTTTGTTCTTAATTAACTATTCCTATCATCTATTTCAACTTTCATCACATATGATGTTGATATAAAGTTAAATGCAACACTGTCGGCACTATATATATATATACATATATACATACATACATACATATATATATATATACATACATACATACATACATACATATACACAAGGCCATGTCCATGAGGAGGGGGATTAAACCCCCCCATGAGAACTAAAATAGTTATTATAAATACACAAAAATCTGAAAAAAATCAAAAATTTAAATTAAATATTGATTTTTTAGAGTGTTTTTACCTACCTTTAAAAGAAAAAAGAAAAAACATGCTCCATATTTTTAGGTACTTCATTAATATTTTATGCAAAATTTTTTGTTACGAGTATAATCTGTAACACATAATCTTTATTAATGTGTTTATACGGGGTAATTCATTTATGTAAATTATTAGTATATAAATCAAAATGATGGAAATTATTAATAGTACGAATATTAACGAAAAATGTATTGTCATTTATAAAATAAATATGCGAAAAAAAATTCACCCCCCCCACCCCTTCTAAAATTCTGGGCACGTGCCTGAATCTACATTTATGTATATATATATATATATTAAAGTTTCGCAGTATAATATACTTTAAGGTGATAACTTTAAACATACATTTACGATTTACAACAGGAAAAAATTCGTTTTAATACCAGTTTGATCTATTTCACGTTAAAGAGCATGCTAAAATGTGTCCGAAACCGTTGTTAAGTCAAAACCGCATTTTCGATAATGTCGGTAGTTTGTCGAAACTAGTCGATGTTTTTTAATGTTTTTTAGTAATTGTAATATGTTTTTTGTGTATTTTTTATATGATAATTTTATTATTTATGTTCGACCTAATATTGTGAATTGATTACTTTTTAAATATGTATTTCCTAATTTCCCAACTATTGTCAATAGCCAGTAGTTTAATTTTATTCTGTCCGCACAAATAATTTCTCTTCGCGCTTACGCATGGTCATACGTTCTCACTGGGTTTTAACTTTTTAAATTTTTGAAACTGCCCACGTTTTGCTTTCTTTTCGCAGAATCCACAGAGTCGTTTTAGACCTTTTTTCCTCCTATGGTACTGGAAGGTTCTCGTTAGTTTCTGATTACTCGAGTAATGTTCTATAACTATCTACTCTTCTTCTATTTACCAGTTGCATACGTAATTTCTTATATTCAAACTCTCGCTTCTGTTGGTCAGCGCTGATTATCTGAACTACCTTTTTTTTTTTTTTTGTTCGTTGATTCTGAATGATGACCGTTGTTGCGGGTAACGATTAGGCTGATTCGTTGGTACGGTATATTGAACCGACCAGTTTTCTTCAAAATTCCTTTTTCGTTACAATTAGCTTTCTTCTGAAGCGTTTTCATCGTACGTGTTTTCGCCACATCTATTTATTTCTATTCCTCGATAATCTCGCTATAACCACTTTCCTCATATCTATCATTTTGTCATTTTTTTCCCGATTTATCTTTTTCAATTCCAAAAATTTTTAATTAATCCATTATTTTCATCATCCGAATAACAATTCTGAATTTATAACACGGATGGCAATATTCAACTTTTTAGCCCCTTACTTGATTCCTTCTTTCTCTACTTATATACCCCCCGTAATATTTCTGCATTCGTTTCCTAAACACTCTAATCACAATATTTTACATTCTCTATTTCATCTTTTCTTGACCGTTGTAACGGATAATTCTCTGATGTGTCCAAAACAAAAACAAAAAAAGTAAAACTGTTCAAATGATTTTTCTCGAATTTTCTTTTCCAGCCAATGATTTCGCGGCCGATGGAAACTTGCTAAAGCCAGGTGGCAGTGAAGAAACACTGTTATTATTTAAGCGAAGCAAATGTTCAATAGTCAATTGCGCAATTTTAAACTCGAGATCAATTGTATTTCTATCGAGTAAAATTGAGATAAGAATTAGCGTTGGTGTAAAATTAACGATAAAAATACCTCGCCAATATTTGTTTTTTCGCCCCTTTTTTTTTCCAATATATATTTTCATTTTATTTTTTATCGGCGTAACGCTTAGTTTTTAATCCGATATGCCGAGTTACCTACAAAGTTCGACCTTAAAAGCGATTACGCTACGAACCGAAAAGAAAAAAAAATTCTAAAAATCGTTTGCGGGACCGATGGTCATTTTTAAAAGTCGCCCAGCGGAAGTGTGAAAATAAGGGTCAAATGAGTTTCCGCTTCTCCTCGCTGAAAAAGCGTAATGATCCGTTCCGTCCCCGTTCGAAATGCCACGCTGTGCGTTCCTGTTACCGCATTTTCATTATCCGTTTCTACGCTTTAACCACGTGTCCAATGTGTCGGACTTAACTTACTCTTAAGATTTACCTACGAATCCATTTCCCTTTTCCGAAATAAATCCTCCGTGTATTTCAAATACAGTTATAAGGTTTTATCGTTTTATCATTTATTCGTTTAACGCCTAGAATAATCGAAAAAAATTAAGATAGATATCGATTAGCACTCATTATTCACCGAAATCAATATGGTGATACCTCAAAACCGTTTTAATTTCGTTTTTTTTTGGTTTAGATGAACAGTAAACAGAACGTTCCGCAGAACTGTGATCAATAGTAGCTGTTTTAACTATTATTTACTTCTTTTAAAGTATTCGAATTCATCCTCTTTAAACCGATACAAACAGCGCTATTACAGCTGAAAGGTTTTTGTTTTTTTTGAAACGTTCTCTAATTCATATTTTAAACTAGCGCTTATGCTAAGACAAATTCCGTTCTCAATCAACTTTGTTCCGTAACAATCATTTTGAACTGTATAGTCCACTGGAAAATCTAAATAAGCAGTACTTATTATTGTGCACCACTAAATCTACGGTCAGATTTTGAATTTCGTTGCCGGGGGAGGAATACTTCAACAATCGGAGGAAATTAACGCATTCACCGTAGGGGTTAAAATGTAAAAGCGGAACTGTAACATTTTCTCTGCTACACACAAACACATGAAATCACACGTTTTTGAGCATAATTAATTACTGATCGCTGTACAAATCGTAAATAAGCGGAATTGTTCGTGTCTCCGAAAGAGATTTAGAATCCCAACTTAAAAACAAAAATATTCTCAGAGACGGAGTTGAATTCAATTACACAGTCTGCTATGCCAATTAGTTCTTTAACTACATCGTTCATAGACTAAACTTACTGCTAGCTCTTAACAATCTAACGTTCTCTGTCGTGAAATTCGATAAAGTAGTTGTATAATTACATCGGCAAGGAAGAATCGAGCATTACTACGAATCCTCAAAGCGGAGTTCAACCCAACGAATTGACAAATGTAGCGTATCAAAGGCGGCTGGTTCTGCCTTCAGTTCGGTCATCGGGACCCGAAGAAATGTATATAAAATCGGTACTGAGTATAGTATGGCACAGAAAGTAGCAGCTAAATTCGTCTAAGAGATGACATGGTGTTGTCGCTAGACTCACGGTTCACGTCTCAACAAAACTGAAAATTGTTTCGTTCACTAAACTTCGCCGAACATCTCCTATATATATATAAAACTCGGCCATTTTGGCCTCGCAAGGGGCTGTGCCCCTTGACCCATCTTGCTTTCATTTCTGTCTCTTTCTCTTCCATACTTTGTATAAAATGATCAAAATTCACAACGTAATTCTTACTGGCATCAACACAAAAAAATATAACATAACCACAAAAATCCTATTCTAACATTTAATAACTTTCATTATATAAAATTAAGACATTTTTTCGTTACATTTTTCGTTACATATTTCATTACATAAAATTGTGACATTTTTTAAATAACAATAACAAAAATCTTATAAAATATAACAAACGTTACATAAAATTATGACATTTTGCGTTACATAAAATTGGGACATTTTTTCGAATGGGGGGTAGCCTAAGAATTACGTTGTAATTAATATACATTACCCACTACTCACGGAGGACAAGTCTCGACTGTCCTTCTTCCTTCTAACTACTCTTTCAAAACAACACTTTTCACTAGTCTAACCTAATCTTAATTCAGAAGTCCGGTCTTTATTCCTTAATCTAATCTTCCTTCTTCTTCTATCAAACATAATTTAGAATTAGATTAACAACAATAAGTGAAATTTGTGCGATATTTGGAAATTCTTTACGTTCTTAATCGGTTGTGTGAACCAAAAAAAAAAAAAAAAACAACGTAAACAGCTATTAAAATTTTGAAACTGAGAAAACTTTTTTAAAATCGAATTTCGGAATGTAATTTGAACTTTTTTTCATGGACCAGGCCGATTAAGTGTCATAAAATTTATATTTAATTTTTTGTTGTTTCCAAATTTTAACGTCCGGTTTACTAGTAATTTGGTAAACTTTTCGAACGAGTTCAATTTTCGACAAACGTGTTTTTTGAATATCTAGGAGACTTCGTCAACCACCATGATTCTGATAAAAAGTGAAACTTCTTCAAATACAAAATATTATAAATTACCTACAGCGTCAACTGGGTGGTAAAATTATATACAATCATGAAAGAATGAATTTTTTTGTAAAAAAATTATTTCATATAATACAGAGAAAGGGGACCTTTTAAATAGTGCTCGATTATAAGACAATTTTTCAGAACCGGGAAACAAAGTGAAAACATACACCGGTGTAAGTTAATTTTCTTTTTCCGCGATGATTTTACATCGACGATGAAGCATTATCAAATTAACCGTTATAAAGCCTGCTTCGCCGCTCGCGTAAAACGTTTATCAATTTACCTTCAGATAGTGCTGCCAGCGTTATTATATTCACGGTCGAATTCAGAAGTGAACACGGTTGAATGACACGCCGTAGGTACACCTATAAATAACTTTTATTGCACCGCCATTATAGACAATACGCGGCAGACCTTTTGCATAACCAGCCGTCTACTTTCGCTGCTGGTTTGTTGCGTACTCATTTAGGTGCCACATTACCCGTGTTTCCATTTCATAAACACGTGCATTATCGAAACCAGCGGGCCACCGCGTACCGACTGGGTTGAATTGGTAGTCCTATCAAATGACTGCGCATTCGATGTCAATAGTGATATGTCTCTAGGGATAATAGTTTATGATGATTTGTAGCCTCCTAATATATATGTATGCGTTAAGGAACCGCTTTCGCAGACGGTGGAAGAAGTAAGTTCGAAGTTGATTTATTTTCCTCCTATAAGCGGATTACTGTTTGAAAGACGGGTTTTCCTGTATCCGGAAAACGTCATAAAAAAGAAATGCGAAAAGATGCGTGAGAGAAAACCAGCACAGCGTGCGCGGGCAAGGTAATTCCGCCCATCTGATACCTTCACGGAAAGAGTGGTCAGCGATTACGCGGTTGGTTAGCGACCGAGGATCCGATGCACTGGTGACAGACGAGTCTCCAGGTCCTTCGGAAGACATTCTCATATCAACCAATAATCACCGACGTTGATATTATTTTGCAAACTGAGGTCAACTGAATACGAAAAACGGTATTACTCCCCACTGATGCGCCGTAAAATCACTTGACGATTCCGGAGAATGCGAAAAATTTGCGCCAAGCTGAAAAGCCGACAAAAATGCTCAACAATTAGCAGGCAATTCGAACAATTTTATCGTTCACTTAGGTAAACTCTACTTCTTTATTTTTTTTTTATTTTTTTTTTATCTCGTGGATGTAATTCGCTAAATGTGGCCCCAAATGAACGCTGTATTCATTTTTAGCTGTTAATGCGCATGAGGTCACTCACGACTGCGTAATTACTAGAGCTAGAGTTCAAGCAGAGGGAGGATATTAATTCGGGCCGGAACGGTGATAGCTCTTTAAAAAGTATCGTTTTTTTCAGGAAATATCCAACGCGGGCGATGTCATATTTCTGGACGAAATCGAAAGCATTCGCGCGGAAGCGAAAACGATGAAATCGAACGGGGTAAACATTATAATAGCTCTAGGACACTCCGGTTTCTACAGAGACATCGAAATCGCTCAAAATGTTCCGGAAGTCAGTCTCATTGTCGGAGGACACACGCATTCGTTACTTTACACGCCTAAAGGTATATATACATACACGCATAGAGACGACACAGCTCTAATTTGGAAATCATTTAAATCGACGTCGGCATTTTTTCACCGTCGATCGACGACGACGCCATCCTATCGAACACGCACATCGGTAAGTACGAATTGAACAGTGGCCGATAATCAAAACGTCTGATTTCAGAAAATCCGCCCAGTATCGATAGCCCGATATCGGACTACCCGTTCATCGTTCAGCAGCCGTCCGGACGAAAAGTGCCGATTGTTCAAGCATACTGCAACACGAAGTACCTGGGTAAATTGCGGGTGAAATTCAACGACAACGGCGATGCGGTAGAAGCCACCGGTAATACGATCCTTCTGGACGCGTCATACGCGGAAGGTAATGAAAAACAACTGTGTTAATCATTATTTAAGTTCACAAACGTCTAATAATCAAACAAACACACATTTCGGCCTCGTCGTTAATTATATCCTCCCGAAATTGAGCTGACAACTTCAGAATTAACCGAATCTTTCTTCATTTGGTGGTGGTGTTCCGAAATGATACTTCAATTTAAAGTTTGAGCTTCTTTTACTGATGAGCATACGTGGATCAACATCTCTTAGTTCGTAAATTACAAGTCCTTCCGCGCGATAGTTGAATTATTTGTAAGGTAATTATTACGAGATTAAACAAAAAAGTTCCTCTTTAATGAAATTGACTACGTACTATTGTCAGAAAAATACGCAAATCCTATACATCGCAACGGCCGATTGCGTTTATTAACGTATACGAATTTTTGTCACGTGTTCGTTTTCCACTTCTTTCCTTTTCGTGCACCGTACAGTCCGCCTTGGTATTATCAGAAGAAGAAGATAAAAATCTTCAATTGATGCTAGTTGAAAAGCATATTGCATTTGGATTCAGCGAATCGTCCAATATTTCCTCTTCGTTTCGTTATATTTATACCGATTGATTTGTCCAGTAAAGTAATAAAATTTCGTTTAAAAAGGAATTTTGTCTTTTTTCATAATCGCTTATTTTATTTAGTTCCTAATCTCTCTCTAGAGCTTTACATCGTCTCCATCATTCGTCTACGTTTTAATATCATTTCCATTTCTTTCATTTACGTTTTTTATCTGAATTCCTCTTTTTTTTTTCTTTTCTTTTTTTATCCGTATATATGTGCATAGAAATAGACTATTTATTTCTCACGCTGACACTCTTAACTTTTTTCCCTTCCTTTGTGACATCATTCCGTGAAATCTTCACATTTGCTTCTCACATTTCTTCTGGTTTTTTGCGCGGTATTTTTTTTACCGGGCTCCCGACACATTTTTAATCTCTGACCCGAATGAAAAATGAATTCTTTCCGCTTTTAATAATTCCTTTGCAAATGACGTTATGATCTTCTCTTCCACCGCCAAAGAAATTAAAATGAACTAAGAGAAAATCGTTTCGATTACTTCGAAGAATGATTTGCTTTTAATACAATAAAATGGCGCATTTGATCGGGATAAATAATAAAAAAAAAATCTGAAATATTTGACAGGGGGAGAAATAATTTTCGCAAACTCTAGGAAACATTGCGTTAACAGTTAAGGCGCGACTTTTAACAAGCGCGTAACTCTAACCGTTAACGAGATGGTAGGCCCGTCTCTTTCTTCGTTTCGGCCTAAACAATTCCGCAGTGTCTAGAAATCTGGGTCAAACTATAAAGCAAAGTACTAATGATAATTTCATGAATTTGAAAAAAATTTCAAAAACTTTACTATCAACGAAATTCGCAGAAAGCGATGGTTTATATAATGTTAATAGCACGAAGATGAAATTATATCGAAAACCACCTTGGAATTTGTTCTTATCTAAAACCGATTAATTTGTATTACATAGAACAACCATTCCGTACGCGCTGTATCGACAGTACAGTTGAACCTGCGTGTAATATTTTTGTTGATAAATTATAATTCAAAGAAGGCTTCGCCAATGATAGAAGATTATGCAGTTGTATTAACCTTGTTGACCAGATCATTAAAACCGGTCTTTCCAAATGTAGCCCCTATTACACACGAGTAGTGAACAAGGAGAAAAAAAACGAACAAATTTTTTTCAACAAAAATTAAATCAAAAACGCTAGTCGATACTAAGATTGGTTGCCGTACAAAAGAGGTTGCAGCAAGAAGAAAATTGCTTGCCAACGGACGCTGCATAAACTGTATCAATTTGCGAAATTACCTAAACAACCAACATGCAAGAAAGACCTGACATAATACGAAAAAAAAAAAAAAAAAGCGAAAATGGCGCACAAAATATTTTAAAATAATATACACAAATACGTGTTAACATTTACGGCCAAATCGCCACCCCCTATAACTCTGGTAGGCTCAAGTGATCCAGATATGCATGCAATATAATAGCCCTTTAGCCCAATGGTAATGGAGATATGCTACTCCCTTTACTGGTTACAGAAAAAAAACGAAATTCGGTCTCGGGGAAATATAGGAACGGTTAAGAGAAGACAATTCTCCAATCTCCGGATTTTAGATTTTTTTTTTAGTTTTGTAATAAGTTGTAGGTCTCACAAGGCATACTGCCTCCCGTCTGTACTCAGCTCTGTACGTTTTGATTGTTTCGTTTCAAAAATATCGATCGAGGGCCGGTTTCATATTATGCGCATTTAGTGTAAAGCATCTAGCCAATAATAACTGAATAATGTACCTGTTGACCAGTTCAATGTGATCACGGACTAACGATTTTACGAGGGTGGGTTTAGTGATAAAAGAAAAATTACTGGTATATAGTATTTTATGAGTAGGGGAAAACCATTTGATGCCCGAAGCATCTACAGTCGACTATCTGAACTGTTACCAATTCGTTATGTCGTGGCCGGTCATGAATGACAATGGCCTCTCTCAGTGACGGGGGAAAAACAAAAAAATACCTTCACTTAAATTTATAACGGCGCTTGCGAGTACTGACCAGATACACCGTTATATCGCACGCAGCTGAATTCCGACAATTACTTAATAATTCTGTTAACACCTATACTAACTTCGTCATTAACTTCAGTTAATGCGAAAAGAGTGCGCAAAGAATAACTCTACAATCCAAAATCCATTACATCAATTAACGGCTCCACCACTATCTGGAATAAATTAACCCGCTTTAGTCGTCTTCTAATATAACATATATGGATTAGCAGCCTCGCATGGATAGTTGCAAAAAATTAAATTACTACCTCATTTTTTCGATTTTTCGACGCACATTACACAGAAGTTCTAGGATTTTAATTTCGCTTCAAAACGACTCCATTAATGGAAAGATTTCGTTATAAAATGTTTCGAAGTTATCACGAATTTTTACCTATACATAACGTTGTTCATTTTCTATCAGGTAACCACCGCTGAAAAGGCCACGCTTTTAGCAAAAATTCGATAACTAAAAAAAAAAATGTTGCCAGAAATCTGCGCATGCATAGTGCCGCCAAATTTTATGAAACGATAATTTACGAACCACTACCGTAGTATTTTATTTTTTATTTTCTTAAATTCTTTAATAGCTAAATTGCACCTAACCTATGATAACTATTTAGCAATTATTTTTAGTCATAGTATTTGATAAGGAAAAAGTTAACGGCGGATTAAAAATCATCCTCAGCTATATTCTCTTTTATATCCGCTAGGATGGTCTTGAAATTCTGTTTCGGTGTCATGTTAGTTAGTTCAGATATTGTCTTTCGTCGGAAGCGCGCGAACATCCCGTGCTATCAGGATCTAGTTATTCTAAATCAGTTAATATCATACGGTGTGTCGTCTTGAAAAAGTCGCCTTGTTTTGACGTGAATATTTAAAATTACGAATAATTCTAATTCCTGATGCATTTGGCCGATCTTCCGCGCATAACCGTCGTTCTCTTCCTAAATATTCTCTGCTACTAGTATAAATTTCCTCTTAAAAATCTGTCACTGTTAATCATGGCGATCTATCCATTCCTCCTTTTTGCAAAATCTCCTCATTGTCTTATTATCTGTCGATTCGCGCCTGTCCGCTGCCGCGATCATGATGTCTTTCCACATCCCCATCATTCTTTATTTTTGACTTTTTCGGCTTTATCTTATTTCCTCTTTGTCCTTTCCACCTAGATGATCGCAGTTTAATTTTTGCGATTTCGATCGTATTTTTTTTCTTCTTTCGAATGTTCCGCTCTTCCCGCCGAGCGCTCGTGTTTTTACTTTCAGCTCCTAAGCCTTTCTTAACCCTCTGTAATGTTTTCTTTATTTTTTCGCTCCATGAATGTAGTCCCCACGATTGTCTCTTTCCTTTCCTCAATTTTTAGTCGTATTAAAATCTAGTTTCTTTCCACGCTGATGATTTTCCAAACTGTGGCGCGTCGGGTTAATATCTTTGATAGGTAAGCCAAAAAAAAAAAAAAAAAAAAGTAAAAAAAAACCTGAACTATCTCGCTAGAATATGTCATGCACGGTCTGAAACCGTAGTAAAATTTTCGTATGCAGTTTTTCTAGTCAGTTTACAAAAATAACTTTTTTTTTAAGAATTTTTTTTTCTTTTCCATTTGGGAATTTTTTCAAAGGACATTGCAAGCGTGTCCGAACTGAGTGTGATTATTATCATGATTTTCGATGAATTTTATATTTATAAAAATTCCGATGCCCTACAGAAAAATTTAAAAGCAGTCTTAACTGAGTCACTTTAGTATATGTGTACATACATATATCAGTGACGGGTCGCATAAATAACGTAGACGGCTACAAAAACTTTAATCCCGTAGCTATATACCGCCGCTTGTAAAATTAGTTTACATTAGCGGTGATTTATAACGGGCAATATTTCAAGCTCGACCAAGCAACCGCTTAATTTTGTATGCAGGCAAAAGGCAACATTAGGCAGCAGTACCGAGCTGATAGCTCACGAGTTTCCGCTGACGATTACTTTTTAAACGGCTACTAAAAGAATTAGATGCACTTTGCCTTTGATTTCTGGTGAAAAACAACCCGGTTCGCTAAACAGGATAAAATGCCTTCGCCCCGTTTTCGTTTTTTGGAGCTTTTCTTCTCTCCACATTATCCTCTCCATTCTAATTTACGACTCTGATCATGTGTCTATTAAGTGTTCATCTTTTTCTGTTAAGTGTTCTACTCTGTATTCCGGCCTGTTCTGGATGCCCCCCATAAAAAAAAAAAAAAAAAAAAGTAAGCGAGTGTCTTCACTGATACTTAAAATATGGAATGATACGTTTTAACAATTAGAATTGCGAAACAGGAATGTAAAATTTACTTAATGTAATTTTATTTTTGATTAATTTTTTAAACTTGCTAAGAAAACCCGCGGAAGTAGTAGTGCGAACGAAGAAAAGATATTGTAATTCGGTTGAATGTAGGCCGGTACGGAAGGAAAAAACAACGAGAATTACGAAAACAGATATGGAAGGAACAACAAACGCAGGGGATTGGGAAATTTTATCAGATTGAGGTAAAGCAGGCTCAGTGAGAGAAGAACTAGAAAAATAAATGATTAACGTCATAAATGGCCGGCACATTGTAGAGGCAGAAATAAAGAAAGTAGCTCAAAGAGAAACGAAAACGACGCGATAGCAACAGGGAATTACCGATTAGACAAACAATAAAGAAGAGAGGGATGGAAAGTGAGCATAGTTACCATAGGTTGACTGGAAAATTAGACAAAGATAAGTATAAACAAAGAATTAATTTTTCCAGTGAATGAGTTAACCGGTTTCCAAAAATTCATAATTGAAATGGTAAATATAACTGAATTAGTAGACGAACTGATGCGCCATTTAAAAAAATCTTACTAAAAGTATTACCACATCATCGCTACTTAAGAATCTAATTGAATATTATACATTGGTGGCGAATCCGATGAAGTACTAGAGCAAATTAAAAAAGAAAAATACTGTTTCTCTGACAGCAGAGGTTAACCTGATTAACGAGGAGGAAAACAATTTTTAGCTTCCTAGTAGAAATCTGAGAAGCCACCTCATGCCGAGAAAAATGCTTAATATGTAAGGCAATAATCGCTTGTAAGTGTGGAGAAATAGTTGAATTTCAATTCGAATGATCTGCTCATTTTCGCATTATGTTCGTCAGACGTTGTGAGTTACTTCCCTAGTATTAGCGAAAGAGCGCATTAGGCAATGTAAAAACATACAATAACAGTGTAAACAGCCAATCAGATCGAACGTTTAACTAACCAGGTATGTATTTGTTTACTTTGACAGAACGACCAGCGTATTTTAGTGTGCACATTTATTTTTAATCCGGGCAATAACATACTATGTCATTGAATATCTTATATATGCTACTTATGCACTATTGTTACAGTGCCAGTGCAAAACCAGAGAACTACACTACCGCTATTTCATCAAAGCGAAATGACGTTCAAACGCCTGCATCAATTTTTCTATCATCATGTTGACCGGTAGTTATGAAAACTACAAAAATAGAAATAACTGTCACTAAACTGGAGTTTATATATATACGCTTGATGAAAAATACGGCTAGCCGAAATCTGTCAATAGTGCCAAATAGCAGCCTTTTTGTTGCCACGTAAATTATTCGTAGTATATATTTTTTACTTTTCTTTATCTAAATTTAAATACCATGTTCCCCTTAAACAAACAATTCAAGAAACCAACCAAAAAACTGTATATTTCACGAATTGCATAACGCCATTATGCAATTCGTGAATAGTGTAGAACTGTAAACAATTAATGAAGTGTGCGTGATGATTTTTACTCATTTCGTGAACTGTGTTGCATTATACTAGTGTGCTTAATATGTGAAAACAAAAATCATTTCTGGGCAGTCTATGAAATATGCATAATTGTTTCTGTTCATCTTATGTAATTTGTAATTTGGTTCTTATTAGTTCTACTTAATTATGTGCCTTCTAAATAATAAAAAACGAATACGAATTAATCTACATTTATGTTTCTCTCCTTACGCGCGTAACACAAAGCCTGTGTGTTTAACGGTATGGTACAATTCATAAAATATAGCATCTCACTTCATAAATTGTATAATTTCATTACCAATACCCTAGATATACATACACACACACACACACACACTCACACATATATATATATATATATATATATATATATATATTGGGAGTGTACATACATGTACAAAGGCATATACACACTAGTATATAGGTAATAGAGTAGAAATATTTATATCTGATTTTATTTTATCCGCAGACGATTATGTTCTCCAGAAACTAAGTAGTTACAAACAGGGCATTCAAAAACTTATTTCAGTCGTAGTTGGGAAAACGAATGTACTTTTATCGAAAACAGTCAATCTGAAGGAGAACGCTGAATCTAATTTTGGAAACTTAATCGCTGATGCGTTTGTGAATTATGTAAGTTGTTAGAGCAAAAAAATCGTTAATCAGTAAAATTACCCCTATTATGATTTTTTACTATTTTTTTTTTCTTTCTTTTTCTGAAACTAGGAAGTCGTAAGGTATAATGGAAAAAATGGGTGGACGGATACTGCTATAGCAATGTACCAAAGCGGTGGAGTTAGAACAAATATCGATAATTTAAAAAATAGCGGTAAGTTTTTTCCGTTTAATTGTTAAATACCGTAGATACGCTAATACATTTTTACTATGCATCTTTTGGGGCGACTGGAAGCGGTATTAACGATCGATCGTCGTTTACGTCATAAAGAAATCACGTGTCCTCCAAATTCCATACATTTATTGAGTGTGTTGGTATGTTGGTATGTTGGTCAGCCCCCCCCCCCCCCACCTCAAAGTTATACGACTATTCTCTAATTTGCATCTATCGAATACTACATTCAACTGTGTCGGCACGACCAGACGAGATTAATTACGTATAATGTCTTCGGATTTTGAACGTTTAAGTTACCCGCGAAATTTGGTAGCTTTTAATGGTATCCTTAGAATTCCATTAATAGCGAGCTAATGAATTCAGAGTAAATAATTTGAAAAATGCGCCCTTTACTTTCTCTTAGTTTGCTTATAATGCAAGCAGATAAATAAGTAACTTCCGTTTCTTGAATCAGGCGATAGCGCCAAAGCCGAGTTTTTTCGTCAATAATTGTTAAATTTATTAAGCCGGGGTATACAGGTGAAAACTATTTTTATTCCCCAAGTGAAATTCAGTGCAAAAGTGAAGACGAAAAAAATTTTCAATGGCTACGATGATAAAGTATATATATTACTCTATTTTTATCGCTGCAGGAAAATCGGAAATTGAGTAATACCATTCGCGGCTGTTCATTGCCGTGATTACTTAATTGCCGATTTTGATGGAAACCAAATGACTTATCGCCGAGCCAAAAAAAAAAAAAAAATTACCGATTTATCCGATTAAATTTTTTATGTAATTAAGTAACGTGATCAACTCGACTGTTTTGTTAAACTCCGTTGTATTGTAGGGCAAATAAGTTACGGTGACCTGCTAACGGCTCTACCGTTTGATGACAAATTGGTGAAGGTGGAGATTAGCGGGAAAACTCTCCGAAAAGCATTGGAGCATTCCATGTCAAATTTGGTTACAATTGGTCAGTTCACGTATGTGAAAAATTTTCTGTACACATCAGGTAAGTTAAAACACGATCCGTTTAAAAATTGAAGCAAATTTTCACATGCTTCAAAACATTTTGCTGCCTTCGTTATTGAAAAGTATTTTAGTAAAGTAATGGTAAATTATTTTTTATTATTTACGTCTAGTATGCGGGTTCTGTTTAAAGTGTCTAGGCTATCATCTAATGAAGTGTCGGTGAAATTGTTTGGGTTTATTAAAAATCCGTTTTACTGGATTTCTTCTTTAGTCAAACGCAAGCTTACGTTTTAAGTGTATTTTATCGTGACGAACAAATCAAGGAGCGCTTAAAACTGCGTTATATCATCATCTGAAATCGTTGTATTTTGCCAAAAATGTGTTTGGACTTTTTGTAGAGAAGCAACTTTTTTTCTAGTGCTATGACAGATAACTTTAATTATAACCGGAGTGGATTTATTTAAATTTTACAGTTAATTCTTTTGCCTTTTTCCCAATAAGTACTTTTCACGTTAATCGTCTGTTCCGGTGTAGTCGGAGATAAATAACTTAATCATTGATTAGTGTCGTCACTTCGCTTGGTCAGCGTGTGAGAGATCGCCCGTTGATAATGCGTCGAGTAATCTGATCAATTGTTAGCTCTTTATTTTTATGAAATGACTCAAAACGCCCGATTGATGATGTTTAACATTCCACAATCACTCTTGTAATGAGCCGGTCGCCAAGTAACCGAAAATAAGTTCTAACCATTTTACGATCGATGCAGAGTCGAAGTGAATAATAAGCTGAAGATAAATAGGCCGGGTTAATGGATGTGGCATAATTAGTTTCACGTTTAGGTAATTAATTTTGATCAGATGTAAACTTGAGAACGCATCATATTCATTCGGATGAATGGGAACAACAATATCTTCAGTCCGAAGTATTTTTTTTAACGTATAAAATATTAAGGAAATTTAATAAATGTATGTATAAAAAAGAAATAAGGAAATTTTAAAATATTATAATGTATAATAGAAAAACCGAATAATAACACCGTTGAAAAAAAACAAAAAAAGGATAAACTACGCATTGGGTACGTTCATAAAAGTAGAATATTTTTGATACGCATCAAAAAACAGTAGGAGAAATCGTAATAGCCCCGAATTCAATAATAAATTTCATGCATCATATTTTACAAAAAATTATTTTATTTTAAGCCGATCTTTCACGTTTTTAATGTAACAATTAGGTAAGATTAATTTTTAGCTCGGAATCTATATTAAAATGAATGCACGAACTAACTATCAGCATTGGAAAGAAATTATCAAAAAATAGTGTACTTCGTTTACAGCCTTTTTGCATGCCAATTTACATATCAAGTTGATGCAAGAAATATCGTGTTCAATTCAATTAATTATCAGAATATTTAATTTTGCTTTAAAAAATTATTTGATAATGAAAATGCATTTACTTTATAATTTTTCAATTTATTTATTATCTTTTTGTACCTGTATGAAACGTTGGTGTAAAAAAAATGGACCAAATAATATTACAAGGCCGACAGTAATTACAGAAAGAAACAAAACGGTACCACCACTCGTAATAATTATATCGCGCAGTTGACGTTAATGAAGGAAATAATTGTTTACATTGTAAAATTTTTAATGAATTAGACAAATTGGAATACTCCTTGCATAGAGTAATTACAACAATAGGTATCTAAACTACACATCAAAAGTTATTACAAAAATTTAAAATTACATTTAAATGTAAACTCTATTTTCTTACTTGGTTTAAAATCAGTAATTAATAATAGAAACATTTTTACAATTTGTAGAACGGATGACTTTCTTAAAATTAAACCTATACTCACTGTGAAATAATTTAAACCGTCGTTCAAATATTTTTTTACAGTATCAAACATGTGAGATTTTTGTTTTTATTTAAAAAAAAAATTAAAAACAGTTTCACATTATATTTAATATTTGATCATTTATCGAACAAACAAAATGTTCAGTACTGTATTTACAATTTTACACAGATATCAGAAATTTTACTTTTAATTGATAACGCCACTGGAGTTTTTAAGTCGACTAAATTTTCAACGCGTTATTGAGAGCCATTTGTTATTAATAAATATAATGCATATACGAGGTTTTTCGTTAAAATACATTTTTGCCCACTTTAATTTTGAACGAGTTCCTACCATGATACAGAGATGGTGATCGCACCGTTGTTAGAAGCGCCCAAAACGTATAACAATATTTCAGAAAAAAACATATCAGTTGTAAAAATCGTCAACAAAAACTAAAAAGTTACTAAAAAGAAGCTAACAAAAAGTGAGTTGCATTGAAATGTCAACCTCAAAAATTCCGAACAAAGCAAAATAACAAAATGTACGTGTAGAAAATATATTAAAAAACCAATAACAATTATACATTTCTTTAAATTACTAAGAAAATGTTCCAATAATCTCCAGTACGTCAAAATTAATAATCAATTATTATTATTATTATTATTATTATTCGAATACAATTTATAAATATTGAAGTCTGCATGTTTCATATTTATTATATTTTACATGTTGCCTTTTATTCGCTTTATTAGTTGTAACGCGGCAATTTAATGCGTGTGTGTGTGTGACTGAAACACATACGTAATTCACTTATTAATTTAAATTTTCGGAATAAGGTTATCTGTTGGATTCGATACGTGCCAATAGAGCTGCAACATTACGCGAGAGAGGAAAAACACAAGATATATAATATATTAGCGTTTACATGAGATCACTCTGAATTCGTAAAGTTCGTGACATAATCTACATCTCGCGTAGACAGAAGCGAGAAAGGTGGAACGAAAAATGAGAATGGCCAAAAAGAACTAATCCAAGCATTTTCCCGTATGCAATTATAAAATTCCGACACTGTGGCCGAAAAACAAAGTTCACCAATTAAAACTGCAATAACAGACGAATTGAACCGGTTGTTCTTGCGTATGTTAAATTTCGTTACTTACTATAAATCTATAGCCCAGGACCAACTGAATTTTTTATTTCAAAATTTCAAAAAGCATTAAATTTTCCTTTATTCAACCGTACACAATTTATTAATTTACTGTTAAAAAGGAAATTTGATTTTACTCGAATTTTGTTTTATGAAATTTTCAACTCTTTTTTCCTCCAAGCCTTGTACAATAAAAAGTCCTCATTAAAAAAAATTTAATCGCTATCAGCCGTCAAACCATTTTACGGCCGATTTCAGTATGCGTTCGAAAATTTTCGAGATCAGCAGTCCGAAATTCTCAACGAGAAATTATACAGCAGATTTTTTTTTTTTTTTTCAATGGGAAAAACGTTTTATTTAGCTGTTTGAACTATTTTCACATCTTCTAAGCTCTGTGTACCCGGGGCGCTATATGGTTGCAAAATTCATCGGGGGCATTTAGAATATCGTTGGAAGCGTTTATAATTTTCATTACGATAAACAGAATACTTGAGAAAACGTAGCCAAACTATAAAACCGATATTCCTTTCAACGCTAGAATTTTCTTCCCCGTATTAATTGATGTACTTTGAGACGCCGTTCTTAATTAAGCACTTCCCCAAATTCAGAGATAAATTAGTCATTGCCGCACAATTATTAAAGAATGTAACCACGTTCAGATTTCAAAAGAAAGGTAAAAAAAAAAAATAATAATAATAAGAGTTATTCGGTTATTGCGTGTATCATTTTAGGTTTAAGAATTGTATACGACCTTTCTCGACCGGCCGGAAGCAGAATTAAAACAATTCTAATCAAGTGCACCAATTGCATGATACCGAAATACCAATACTTCTGTCCGCATCACAACCACACCATTGTTACTACCAGTTACTTGTTACAAGGCGGAGATGGATTTACCATGATCAAGAATGAACACCTGCAATACGAGCCGATAGGTAAGTTTCTTCTGGTTAATTATAAAAAAAAAATTGATTATCGATGTTTCTGGTGAAACGCGATTTCAAGAAGTGAAAACTGATGTTTTGCGTTTTTGCTCTTACAGCTATTACAGCGGCAAATGCAGTCTCCAACTACATCAGTGTTCAGCGAGTAGTCTATCCAGGTCTTGATGGCAGAGTTACAGTGGAAAATATCGAATCGGTTTCACTGGGCGTTCGTCGCAGTGGATTTTCTGTTACCCTGATCGTGTGTTCTTTGCTATACTGGTCGTCATCGATATACTCTTAAGTATAATAAGCGTTTTCCAACTTTAATTTTCGTTAAAATTAGATTAAAAATTATAGAAATAAACAACATACTACAAACGATTGATTGACAACAGCGAAAGCCAAACTTTTTGCAACTAATTAAAAAAGAGTTAATATCGAATTGTTATTGTCCACGAATAGAAAACTTTATTTTCTCATTCGTGTTCGAATTTCGTTCAAATTGCATTGAGAGTGATTTTTTTAGGCGGTATTAAACTTATTATTATTTGTCCGCATATATGGTAATATTTGAAGCGAGTACCTGCACTGCTTTTTAGTTCCGTCTGAAAAATATTATTGCTGTTTTAAATATCACTATTAAATCAGTTCCTTTTCTGTTTCCGCTTATAGGAATTAAATTATTACAACGAATTTTTTTTGATTTTCTTTTTGTCATGTCTTCAGTCTTTTTTTGTTAAAAATCGACTACACTCAAAATTACACATCAACGACGAAGTATATAAATACATTAATTAATCTAATCATATTTTTGATTTTGAAAATTCGTATTTTTCGATTTCGGTGATCCGCAAAGCTTATTTCGTTCGCATTTTTAAGAGCTATGTCGTACTGTTTCTTGCTTGTTAGGAAATGGAAATTTTTAAAGCGATAAAAAAATGTTTCTCTTTTTCTTCGCTGCAACCGGTTGCCTCGCCGATATTGATTCAATCGAATTTTCATTATAAAAGCAGCAATCCGGTAACTGAAAGGAACATAAAAAAAATAAAGAAAACTATTTAAAAATAGCCTTTTATTTATGTACTAAAAAGTACAACTTTATTAGTGTGCGACTACCAAGTACGCGTCTTAACATTAAAATCTGAAACTACAAAATATGGTGAAAAATAAAAGCGGGGGTCGCAGATTAATAATTAAATATTAATATTATATAATATTTAATTATTAATCTGCGGCCGCCGCTTTGATTTTTCACCATATTTTGTAGTTTCGGATTTTAATGTTAAGACGCGTACCCGGTAGTCGCGCACTAATAACGGTATTTTGTACTTCCTTTTAGTGCATAAATAGACGCTCAATACGGGCGTAGTGTCAGAACACAATAGCAACAATAAGTGACAGGATAATGATGATAACCTTAAATACGGAACCGATAACAACTGTCAAACTAGGTACAATTAATGGGTATTAACAAAGAATCTTTAAAACCGATTGGAGGCCTTTGAAATGTGGTGATGGCGCCGCATTTTAAATAATGGACTCAGAAGAAAACAAATACAGAGATTTTGGAAATGGTGGAAGGAGAAAGGAAGCTGATAAAAATTCTGGAATAAAGAAGAGACAGATTTTTGAGACACATACTGCGCCAAAACACCTTCATAACTACAATAATGGAAGGGAAACTAATGGTGAAGAGGAAACGAGGCAGACCTCGACTTAAATGGATAGATCGGATAAAAATAAAATTGGAAATAGATTGTAATAATATTAAGAACGTAGCACAAGACAGAAATTTTTTTTTTTTTTTTTTTTTATATAATATACTATTACGAGCTGTCCATCAAGGAAATTTAGCAATATGTATGAATGAAATTAAACATGAAGGGAGGAGTACCCAATGGCACCTACCCGATTTACACCGATCTTAAACAAGGTCCTGCAGTTTCTATCGTTTCAGTCTTCTCATATCATCGGTAACATCTAGCAATCCTCTAGCAAGGGTGTTCGGATGAGAATCGAGTTTGTCTGCGTGTATTTTAGCGTGAATTTTGATGACATCAGCTACATAATCTATACACAAATCTCGATGTAATGTTAGATTAGTAACATACCAGGGTGCCTATCAACCGAAGGATCTTGTTCTGAGAATTTTGTATTACCTTCAAGTTTGACGGTTTAGCGCAACCCCAAAGTTGAATCCTGTACGTCCAGATAGGTTTTAGAATTGTTGTGTATATTAGACGTTTGTTATCCGTTGTCAGCAGAAAAAAAATGGAAAAAGATAATAGGAAGACAAGAGCAAGGCTCTTAAAAAGAAGAAGAAGAAGATATGCATAAATAAAAGGCTATTTTTAAAAAGGTTTATTTATTTTTTGTTTTTTAGTCTGGACTTTTTACTCAGTATTTCAATAAAAAACAATAAATTTAGAATTGTATTTTATTTCGCTTTATTTTATTCAATATCTTGATTATAGGACATTTACAGAAATTTTTATTAAACAAAGGAGCTACATATTAGATTTTTCGCTTTATTGAACTTTTCGTAAATTTCGAAAGTTTCATTAAAGAAATAAAATATGGTTTTGTTCTCGACAAATAGCGATCTTTCCAACGATATATTACATGCCCGAAAAAGAAATATATTTTTTTCCAAAATTTTGATCTTTCGGCGCCCCAAAAGTCTAATTTTAAAGTTGGAAGCCCAGATGTTGCATATTATTGTAATGTCATCTATTTCTGCAAAAGGATGCTTTTTTAATTCATCGGGAAGTAGGTGAAAAATCGTTAAAAGATTCCCCGCAGACAGACAGACAGACAGACAGACAGAATGACAAAGCGAGTTAAATAAAAAGGCTATAAAAAAATGCAGACATTAAACGGGGTTAATTTTTCATCGATTAAACCGAAAGTTGCTTCGTTAAATGATTCGCGGAGTGTTAAACTATGTGTGTTCTTCAAATTTTGGTTTTAACTTTTGGAGAATTCTGTTTAAATTTATCGGAGCTTAAGGCGCTTGACTACCAAACCAGAGCTAACATGGGATTTTGAGAGATGTCTCGTTTCAAATTCAAGTCGCTTCCAGGTGTGTATACCTAATCTGAAATTAAGTATTAGTTATACCAGAGAAATGTGTGAAAGTAAAGACGGATCCCATGAGAAAGGAACTGGCTTCCCCCCTCAATAGTGCCGTTGAGCTTAGTGTATTATGAAAAGCTTCACAATCCATGATACCTTATCAAGAATATACCGGACTTACCTTTTACTTGTACATTTATTAATCTAATGCTAACGATGATAATTTTCGATGTTTACATATATTCTGCTTAACCAATTATTTCAAAATTATCGTGTCCTAATAAATATCAAACTGAAAAATATCATATAAGCACCTTCAACTACGTATGTGTAAGAGAACATCATTTAAAGTGTTAAAAAAAAAAAAAAGAGAGTTATTTTAAAATTGTTGGAGTATGAGTAAATCGCTTTCACCGAAATTCATCCTCCCTTTCGTCTTCTACTTTATTCTCATAGTCATTTTATTTTATAATTTTTATAATTTTCCCTTAATACACACACACACACACACACACACACATTTCTCAGCAAAAAAAATTCAAAATATTAACTAAGCTACCCATATTGGGATACATAATAGCCGGATGTGACGTTTTACCTTATTTGTTTAAAATCCAGTTCGTATTTATGCTAATTACGAAATGGAAGTAAGTGGTAAATGATAAATTCCAGCTTTCCGCGAAATTGAAACCGTTTACTTCAAAATGCGTCGGAGTGTAACAATTAAATATTATTTTATAAAAAGTGTTTTTTTCTATGTATGTATTTTTTAAATAAAATAATTATACAACGAGTTATTATTGTTTATTTTATTTTGAGCATATATATCATCAGCGAGGAAAATGTGAATTTTCTAATTTATTCCAAAGAGCTTCTTGGTGTTTCACGAATAAAAAAAAAATTACATAGATCATGATAATATTCGAGTAAATAGCCGATACACAGCCAGATGTGTACGGGTTGGACGACAAAAAAGAAAAATAAACAAGGACGTTTAAATATAAATAGAATTAGAAACAAATTAATGGACGGAGCTTAATTACGAGAGTGCGAGTGTGTGTACGTTCGGGCAACCGTTGCGCCCCAAGGGGATTGACGGACAGCGAACTTAGCTCACAAGATGATAGTGAATATAAACGTACCAAACTGTCGAAGGAAAAAATGTTTAGCGGTGAAATTTTTCAATTGTACCGAAAATTAACTGGGGTGGTATTCGTATTTTTTCCTTACTCAAAAACCGTAATAAATGCGTTTTTTTTATTTATTTACGACATCAGTGAAATATTGGCTTGACGGGAACTTACTCGAAATCCTTTTAATATTTGAAAAGATCTGTTCTTCGCACTTGTGCCAAGTAAATATTTGATTTTACAGGTGACAGCCATCAAGTGCGTAATTTATTAAATCAGATTCATGCAAATATTTTTCATGAATATTTTAAATTCGTCATATAGCTTTCATTATTTTAGCTCGCCTAGTAATTTTTTCTATATCCGCGAATTTATTTATCTTCCGTTTAACAATTACCGCGTGGAAATCAAACAGGTAGGATAAACACGCGGGCTCGTCGTTAATGGCTGGTGTTTTCTCGTCCTATTGGCTTTCTAAGCTTACGCATTTTGATCTAAGTTGCAATAAAAATTCGGTTGCATTTTATTCAGTTCCAAAAATTGTCGGAAACACCGGTTTTTGAGCACAGTTTAGTTAAACTCTGTTGTTACGATTTTTAAGTTCGTATAACCAATTTGTCTCTAGTTATTTCAATGATTTCCGTTTTCATAGATTGTTATTTTTTTATAATTTTCGGTTTAAAAATACTCTGCACATGAACGGCAGTCGAGCTAAATAGAAACGCAACATTCAGAATATTATACACCTTAGTGAAATGATTCGGAAATATTGTAAGCATTCTACCATCCCCGATTGATTTTTTTCCATCTCAACTCTGAAGTTGGTAGGCAACATGTCTGTTTAGGGACTTCTTGGCGCGGGCTAGCTCTTTCACACTTTGGTATAGCTTCGATTCTTCTTTATGTCCTTCAAAAATGTGAATCTTGGTCTACCTCTCTTATATTTCCCTCAGTCAGATTACCCATAAAGAATGAATGAGCCCTAGAGTATGTTTTTGTACTATCTCTGTATTTAAAATGCTATTTCCACATTTTCATCTACCTCTAAAGAGCAACTCTTTGTTTGTAATGATGTTTCCTCTAGCTCGTTCGATCTGATTAGTTTACAAGTAGGACAGACATCGATGACATTCATGTTACCGCTATTATTGACAACGGAGAAAGAGTTACGACACACCAGGTTACTTTACTAAGTTTCCCACTCTGCGGCAGTTAGTTGTTTAATTACCTAACAATATATTTCCACCGTTGCTCAAAAATGGGCTAAAGTTACCTGGACAGTTTTTGAGAAAGTATTATTGCCCTCGATATAAAATTAACCATCCGCTAATGAAACGAAATAATTTCGGTTAACGAGCGGCAAAATACAGGGGAATATTGTTCTTTGTATTTCATCTCTTGCGTGTTCCGGTTTAGTCAAGAAGTATTTCTCGCATTGTTAATCGTCTGGGGAATTTTAGTTTTAGGGAACTTATTAGCGGATTTAATTGATAAATTTCGATGCTAGACGTTATCTGGAAGCGTTGTGACAGTTTATTAAAAACTATATTGTGTTTTGGTGGGCGCCTATGTGTTTGATGTTTTGCGAAGGTTTTTATATCAGAATAAAGGAACGTTCAGCGAGTGGTCTCGCCCCTCATAGGAGCATCATAAGCAGGAATTGATGCCGTGACTCGATGCGTGAATGCTTACCATCAATCTCGATCTCGCGTCGTTCACACGAAATCGTCTACTTCGTAATAACGTTGGTCCATTCGGTTCGAGTGCCTCTCTGAACTCTTATGCCGCTTATTTTGAAAGTATTTCCACATGATCTCCCCATGCGACCGAAAACCGAAATAGCGCGACTGTTGATGATAGGTTTTCTCGATTCTTTCATTTTTTTTTTGAGCCCTGAGGCGTTGATACTTTGAAATAAAACGTCTCCAGCAATAGAGTTCCGAGGCATCTATAATGCACTCTATTTTGCGAATCGTCCAAATTTTTGCACCTTACAAGAACGACAAATTACCGGATAATTATTGATCAACTGTTGAACCAGTTTTTTTTTTCTTAGAGAAAGCAAGCGTGTGAGCATCAGTGTTAACACCGTAGCAATGAACAAATAATAGAAAATCGATAAATCGAAAAGATCGCGAGATCATAAATTTTATTATTGAATGTGAATGCAAGAGAAACATTTATTCAAACGAAATCATTCTTCGTTGTAGGAATAAATGTAATGACGGTTTAGTTATCATAAATAAAAAAATCTTAATACAGACGGTACCAACACTCACTACCGAATGTGTAATTTTTTTCTATTTTCTGTATGCTTCCCGGAATATTTCACACATCCGCCTTTAAGAAATTCGCATTATCATCCTAGAAAACACGCTATTATCCTTTTAATAAGACAAGCCTAATCACTACAATGAAAAATTCAGGAGACTAGGAAGCGTTAAAAAAATATGATGTAACCCAGCTATAACCTCATCTTCATCTATAATAGAAAACATCAGTGCACTCTCTCGTTAATGCCACGAACCTGTCTGCGAATTTATTTATATCTTAAACCTACTCGCTTTAACTAACAACTAAACATTTATAATGGAGCATAAAAAAAAAAAGAAAAAGAAAAATATGATTTTGCCTTTTTTGAGTTTATGTTAAATATTATTATCAACTTTCAGTGCTTTGACTGATTCGAATGATTGTCTTTTAAAGATGTAACAGACCAGAACTTTGGAAGATGGGTTAAAATTTCTTTCGCTAATTTCAGCCGTTAGTCTTTTATTTTTTTACAGTGATACTTTCTAAATCATTATGAAGAGAATGGATTAATTGAAAAATCTAATTGAAGCGGTTGCTGCAATCGATTTATGACGTATCTTAAGGAAGTTTCATTATAGTTATGTGAAAAGTAAATGTACTTTGCAGCTAATTGACCCCTTATCGGATGTCGGATGCTTCAAAGCCGAAGATTTGTTTTAGGTGAATAATATTTACGTATATATGTATATATATGTAAATAATATAAATAATTTAATGAACTAGCATTCTGTTTTAATATCCAGTTAATTGTGTATATTATTTAATCAGTAGTTTAAGATTATATATACACTTATAAAAAAATAAAAACCCAAAAAAGCCACTTTACCGTTTCGATTTCAGTAAACGAAATACCTTTACCAGCCGCTTACTTCTATGACAAACGATACAATAGAGACAACCAAAAAACTTTGAATAGATGTACTACTCCGCAGCATTCTGGCCTGGATATCAAAAGTAATTCAAAACAAATAATGACGGTACCTTTTAATCGGTTAATTTTTTCAGACACGTGGAAAATTTACTAACAATAAGTGCATTACAATATAACATAAAGCTTGAATATACTCGAGAAACCTCGGTCCTCTTCAATAAATAATCATTAAACCCGATAATTTTCTCTTTGGAAAGATGGCGAAACCAAATTTAAACAGTTTTTTATAATACATCTTGCACAATTACATATAAATCGGGAGAGAATGAAACAAAGTTAAACTGAGATCATTTTCTTTCTTTGCGTTTAAATTTATCTATTAAGCAGTACACAACTGATACTTAAAAAAAAAGAAATTCCGAAAAATATTAGTGATGCACGAATTTCAGAAATACTGTAGACAAAATGATGAAAAGCTTTTATAAATACTAATTCCTGTATTTTATGCACTTTTCAGCTGAAAAAATATTTAGGCATAATTTTCGTTCTAATTATATTATTAAATTAAACAACAACGAGAATTGTCAATTGTGGTTATATATATATATATATATGCAAACACACACATATATATATAAATATACACATTTATAATATATGTTATCTAGTTTGCGAATCGGGAAAAAAAGTCTAAAAAAGACTTCGCTGGATCTATTTGGCGTACATTTGAATGACTGCATTGATTCGTGTGAATACGAGAAAATCGAAGGGGGAAAAGCTAGAAGTCGAATAAAAGGAAAACCGATGAAGGAGAAAGCGAATAAGGGGACACGGTAGAAGTAATTCAATAAATACGGGAATAATGAAATGAAAAATGGAAGAAAAGAGATTTTACGATTTAATTTATGGTCGAACTTTTGTAAATTATGGAAAAAACGAGCAAGTTAAAGAAAGCTGAAGGAAAAAGAAAAGAAAACTTCTGTTTTAAGCGATAAAAAAAAAGGAAATTCAATGAAGGACTCTTGCCATTAAATATTGAGACGGATTAGAGGGAGCCAAATTATAAATTGCCAATTTCGGCCTTATTTCACTAGATCGTGCAGCGAGAATGCTTTTGTTCAGCAGAGCTGCTTCTAGAGTAAGCTGGTCGCGTAGCATCGTTACGCTGACGCGTGTGTAGTTAGCTGAGTGGCGCGTTTTCGACGTGACTTTTGTTCTACCCTTCAGTTCGGCCATTTCTGGTCTCATATTGAGTCGCCGGCTTTAGACTATCCTGCATCTTTATATGTTTATATATATATATATATATATATATATAATAGTTGTTTATATATGCTTTGAGAATATGTTTTATTGTTAATTATCCGCCTTCAAAGGTGATTGATATACATCATTTAAAAAAAAAAGTGACCCTCCAGCTACCATGGAAAGAGTTGTAGATTTTTTTTTAGTTTCCAGTCTTACCGCTTTAAGAGTGTATTTTCCCAAATTTTGTTATTCTGAAGACCTTTGTATGCAGGTTAAAAAGAAAATCAATACCGGAACTCATATAGAACCCGCTGTGGATTTTTTTTTGCTGAAAACTTGCTTTTCACACTAATCAAAATTTTTTTTTTGGAACATTCATTTACATAAAAACAAAATAAAAGTCTCAGATGTATGTACTAATGAGTTTCGTAAGAAACGTTTTATTCCAATATTCTCGCGTTAGATAAAATGAAAACAAATCAAAATTTTGAAGTTAGAAATATTATTATTAAAACGATCGAAAATGTGCACAGCTTCGTTACAACGTACAGAGACTTTGTTGTTGTGTGTACTAGGCACCATCCGTAACACTCTTCTCCACCCACTGACTTTTTGTATCGCCCTGTTAGCGATAAAAACGTAACGCAACCATTAAATAGTCGGAATTCTTATCAGAAAGATCATTTCAAAAAAATAGAAGAAAAAAAAGAATAACGAAAACAATTATTGCTTAAATCGTCTTAAAAACATAAACTATAAAAATAAAATAAACAAAGGCTAACGGAGTTGAAGAAATATGTTATTGTATAAACGAAGAGAGGCTATAATTACTATCTTCACACCGTAGCGAGGTAATTATGTCGCTATTGAATGTGCAATTATTAATAGACTAAATTGCTAAAACTGCAACCAATCGTATTACGGCCCTCAACGGGTAAAATAAAAACGGGAGGGGTGACTTCATCTGTAAACAACGTAATGAGAGTCGGAGACATAGCGACGATGTGTGTACAATTGTTAACGAGCACGTTGCGTTGACAGCAATATTCAATCACAGGCGAACGTTTAACATTGCCGCAGTCTATTGCTCGGATTAAAAGAAATATGTTTTTTCGACGACAAATGTTTTTTTTTGGGTTCGATCGGTTTGATTGTGAGCGTCGTCGCTGACTTGGATTTACTGATTTTACATGCGAATGATCTGCACGCACGATTTGAACAGGCCGACGTGAACGGGAACATGTGCACGGACGAATTGGCGAGAAGGCATCAGTGCTACGGAGGATTCGCCAGGATGAAGAAGGTTGTCGACGATTTCAGAGAGGATGCAAGGAAACAGTCGATGGCATCTCTGTTTCTGAATGCCGGCGATACGTTCCAAAAAACCGCGTATTACACGATATTCAAGTGGAAGATAGTGGCCGATTTGGTTCCGCTACTGGGATTCGATGTTATGGTAAGCACCAAAATCGATAGCGTAAATTAAAATCTCGAGAACGTACCTGAAATCGCTTCGTACTAAAATCGATAGACTAGATTAAGATCTCAAGAACGTACGTGAAATCGCTTCGCTCCTCGCTGGCCTAGCGTATTTTGTACATTAATTGACTTTCGCGGTAAAATGGAGGATGCGTTTAAGCGATGTTCGGAATTGTGTATTCAAATGTCGATTATTCTTGTTGAAGAGTTTTGTATACATATGCGACTGTAGTAATATTAAAACTTGTTTGCGATATTTCCGCGTTCAACTAAACGCAGTTTTTCAAAAAAAAAAAAAAAGAACATATTACACACGGCTGTGCGGAAAAGAGAGAAAGAAACAATGACATGTTGTCGAACTAGTCCACTGTGAATCGTCACTTGTACGAGGGAAGATCAGTAAGTAAATTACACTTCGCGATGAAAAAAAAAAAAAACCGAAAAAATCGTAAAAAATATGTAAATATATTTTTGAAATCTACACAATCTTTTCTCTATCTTTTGATGTATTCACCTAACATATTCAAGCACTTGTGTCGTAACGTGGTGCCAGCAATTTTTTGATGCCTTGTTTTTGAAAAAAACGTCCGTTCAACTTTGCCTAAACAATTCATGACGAAATTCTTTACTTCTTCGTCGCTCACGAAACGCTCTTCTCTCAGAACTGTTTTTAAATGATCGAACACACATCGGCGATCCGAAAGAATGAGAGTTTTGACGCGTTTAATCTGTGTGCGAAGTTGGCGGTCGGTACGCTTCATCTTCCACATAATCTCGTCTTTCCTCGAACGTACGGCACACCATACGGACAACATGGGTCTCGACATTGCTTTATTCATCGTACGCATCACATATTTGTGTCGATGAATTTCAGTGGGATTATGATTTTTGGCCACAAAAACCGCACTACACTTCGCCTCTCAATGTTGGACGAACAGATACTGTAAACGAACCAAACGAGATGATACCGATTTCATTCTTTCACGAGAGGATACAGAATGAAAATCGGTTTCGTTTAAACCGAATCGGGGGTTGTACGTTAATTTAGGTAGAAACTACGCGTGAGTGTAACTTTATTGATCAGCCCTCGTATTGATACTTACCAGGGACAATTAAATAGAAAATAGCCGGATAATAGCAGCACTTTAAAGTGTTGGAACTTTGAAAAATTTTTAAATTTTCGTCAGGAGCACTCCGGTGGTTACTGTAATTCGTAGTGCCAAAGTGCAAATATGGAGAATTTTCAAGTAAAAATAAGAGACGAAAGGTATGGCGAAAATTAAGATTAAAAAGAGAAAGTTATGAAACCAAAAAATTATCTCTTAATCAGGGGAGGTTGGATAGAAGAAAACGTTTGTGATATATGATATATGATATATATGTCTGTTAAAAAATTAAAGTATAACTTTTAGCGGAAACTAACAGTAAAAATAAGGGAAATTGGATTTAAAATGGGAAGAAGAAGAAATTTTTTAGAAACATTAAGGGCTATGGAAATTCTGAAGCACGGGGCATAATTATGGCGAAATTATTCGAGGAATGCGCTTAATTATGTTTCTAAAAATAAATTGTAGTCATGAGCAGCTGGCCAATAAGAAAACAATTGCGCCATATATACGAAGATAGTAGTTCCAAGTTAGAAAAAACGTTAATTCTTGCCAATGCAACTTTTAATTGTTTTATACTTTTTGTATTGCGTAAATTGACGGTAGGCTACCCATATTTCTAGCAAAAAAAAAGTACATTATGCGGAATTAAGTACGTATTCCAAGTCAAGAAGCATTAATAAAAACATGAAATACTTTGTTTAAAGTGTACATGTTGATTTTAGTACACCGAAAGAAACTGATTATTATTAGTATTTGGTCTGCAGAGCAATAATTAAAATAGTGTAAAATCGTACACCAGCACATATAACACGGCTGACTGGTAGAAGAAAATATTAAAATAATCAGTTATGGTTTGTTGGCAGTTAGGTGGTGTTGCTGTGCATTACACATAATGCGAAGCATCCAAAGATACTAGCAAGTAAATCCCTTTTAATTCAGTACGAAATGCATACATAAAAATGTGTAAGATCAACAAGAAATCAAAATGTAGTTTTCTTACAATAAACTATAAATCAACTAATATTAATTTACGCATACGATCGTAGACAACTTCAATAGATGAACAATATTAGTCTCATTGTTTTCGAAGTGCATAATATCAAGCAAGTACAACAATGGTGTAATGATCAACGTAAATCAACAAATTAATTTTCTCAGATCTTATATATCTTAATATATATATATGTACTAAGAATCACGTTTTCATAAGCAAACGAGTGCAACAATAAAACGTGTCAGAATGACTTTTGGTTCACTGCATATAGTATAAATGTGTAAACTGAGTTAAAAATCAAACTTTCTTAACGCAAATTATGTATTTATTCACACCTTGTTTTTTCTGCTTCTTATTCATTGGTACAACATATACATATAGAAATGAATAAGCAGTCACATACTATGCCACCCTTTTTGTCTTAGTCTTATTACTGTGACTACCTATTTAGAAATGCCTGTCGCGTAGATTTAGCGCTCGTGGTAGTTCTGTATACACAGCGCGAATGTACGCAAAATTACGCTTAAAACTGATTAAAATCATTTGTTTTATGGTTATACAAAAATAGGTCGAGTGTGTGTCTTTGTTCGTATCAACCTACGTGCATGCGTAATTATGCGAGGTAGTTTTCCACTGCCTTCTATGCAACTATTAGCTATTACTTACTCCGATAGTTTTCCATCTGAAAATTCCAATGAGATTCTAAGTACTCAGCCATCGCGCCATTAGTTTATCCGCAAAAACGCACTGATATATGCAAAGCATGATTTAAGTGAAAATCTTGTTTTACTCGAGAATGTTCCAGGTCCCTCAAATTTCCTATTTTATGACAATATGTTGTTTTTTTTTTTTTTTTTTTTTTTTAGCATGCTACTTTATACAAATGTATACAATAGAATGGTATTTCACACGCCAGTGACGGTGGCAAATTTCAAATAAGCACGTAAACCCTATTAGTTTGTTATCAAAATGAATCAAAAAAAAAAATAAATAAACGGTCATTATTGATATTGTTTGGTAGAGATTATTAAATGTATGTGTATACATTGAGCTACAGCTTTTTTTCTATTTTTTATTTTTTTTTAATCAACGTCGTTTTATTAAAACATAAGAAAGACATGAAATATCCAAAATTTAAAAAAAAAACGTAACAAAAATGATCAATGTTAGTTACAATGGAAACGTAGCAGTTCTGAAATTTAAATATTTAAACTATGATTATAGAACATTGCGTCCTAGACGTTTCTGGGTGAACAGAATTAATATATTAATATATTATTTCTGACAAAATTTATTTATTTAAGTATACTGAATCAGTGCGCTAAATATAAAAAATTCATTATTGAAATCTACGAACGTATCAGTTTATTAGTTTATGACAAAATATCTGGCTATTGCGAAGAAATTCTTTTTTATTAATGAGACATCAGTTTCTTTTTTCTTAATACTGCATGGCTAATTTCGTCGTTATATTTCACCGAAATTATACATAAGTAGGCTATATTTATTATTTTATCGAGTGATTATTGATCTCGAGAATCAGAAACGTAGTGAACTGATACCAAGTCAACCATCATCGCACTCCATATCCGATAACAGTGATACGTATTGTTTTAAATATTTCCTTTATACTATCCACAAAACTTTGTATATTATTATCATTTAGTGTTCTTTAGCGGTCGACTAGCAAAGAAAGTGCTTTAAATTGTAATTAGAATATCAGATTTCAGATAACATATCGACATATTTCCACTTTCACTTACCGTATTGATTTTCTTTTTAACCTGCATACTAAAGTCTTCAAAAAGAATTAAATGTAATACATTCCTCTCACATATATTACACTGCTAGCGGTTCCAGTTTTTCTGATATTTTAATCTAAATCCCACTTTTTTAATTGACCTATTAGTGGACTTCTTTTTTCGAAAAAAAAAAAAAAAAATCAGTATATGTGAACGCTGCAGACTTTATACAAAGTAATACAGTTTAAAGTCCGAAAGAACGGGCTGCGAAGCGGAACACGAGACCAATCTCCTAGTAGACATATGTGTATATAGAATAGAATGGTGAATAAGCTACTCATTCATATATGTTACACGGGGCTGCACTATATTTCATATTCTTTCAGTAGCTTCTTTTCTGATTATTATTACCATTAAAATGCTCGGTGCAATTTATTATGTTATTAAATGCACCTTGTAGCTGTCATATGTAAGTATTTTAACAAATACGCATACATACTACAGCATCAGCAGCGGTCTCTAATTCACTCACCCGTCACAAATGTTACGTCAATTTTCATTCCTTCCAGCTATTGAAATAGTTCTTTTACTTAAAATTTGTTATTGTTAGTAATCATTAGGGTTATTATACTGATCGGCATAGTTCATTTTACAAGTTCACGCATACTTGCAAATGCACGAGAAAATTTTTTTGGTGCATGTCAGAAAAATCATACAAACATACAAATATATTTACATATATATATTTAATGCTTCTAAAGCAGATTATCAACGCAATGTCACCAGTACAGTGCATCACGCAAGTGTTGAGATATCATCGCAAAAAGCACGCAAAAGCAAACATTTAAACACTATGTGTTACTTTTATTTTCATAAACCATGTTCATGTAGTCACATACAAAACTTGTAAATGAACTCATTAGCACGTGTGTTGGTTCGTGTCTTTGAAGATGGTCGTGTGCTTTTTCATGCACATTACAAAAATCCATTTAAACCTTATACGTACAAATACTTGTAATTTGAGCGAACCCAAGATGCGATATTTTACCTGCAACTGTTTATTTCGCTGTTAATATTTTAATTTATCGTTTATAGTTGTTTCTTTTAGCTGAAAACAGTAAACACTAAAATAAAGGTGAGGATTATTGTTTGTTGCACTCCTTACGTGTTGAGTTAGGCATGCACACTGAAGACAGTGGCTATAGAAATCAATAAGTAGTACCTGTTTTTTCCGCACTAAACACGTCTCCCCATACACAAATACTTGTATTGTTTTTCATTATATTCTGTATACACGCCCCGGTGTATGCATACACATTAAGAGAATGGCCAAAACAAATCATCCAGTAAATTTTCATCATTATTCGGTATGAAATAGACATGTTTACAAGCACGTTAAGCTAGTACGCTAAGTTAGTGCTGATTCGCAATACACCAGCAACGCAAGTGTACACACATTACACTAGGATAACTTATTACAGTGCTCCTTATATTACCTAGGCAAAAAACCCGTGAATGCGCACATTAAATACAAAAACTAGTACAAAAGTCAATAAATTACTTCTTTGCAAGTGTTCATCGTGTATTACCGGTATACACGTATGTTATCGCACTAGTTCAGAAACATTTTGTAAGTGTTCATAATAGTTTAATTACACACTGATGTAGAGATAGGTAAAAAATTAGGTTATAAAATGTTCAGATGTTTAAAAATTAAACGTACACTGTAACAGACAGTGAATATATAACATAATATGCATTTCACCTCTACGAAAATAAAGCACTGAAGAACTAACGTGTTGGTAAGAGAAAAATGGCGAAAAATCCAAAATCAGAGATTAACAATAATAACAATAATAATAATAATAATTAGTAATAATAATAATAATAATAATAATATTACGGCGCAGGAAAGTTGCATAATAAAAGTGTAAAAGAATTCGAATAAATGAAAGAAAAAACATTTTTCTGTAGTTGTCACGAATTGCGGAATTATATAATAGCTTCTTTTGTTGTAGTTCCTTTTCCGGTGTCTCTAATCAGTGGTATTGTTTAATAGTCTTTTTGACTTCTTAATTTTCACCATGTTCATTTACTGTTTACTTCTTCTTTCTGAAAGGCTATTCATACGTATCGTTTATCACGTTACACTACTAAGTGCTAGAGTGAATAACTTACTGATATGTGATGACTGTAGAGAGAGATTATCAGGAATTCTTCAGAATACAAAAAAATTCATAAAAAAAAACAACAAAACAACAGAAACCGTTATTATTCCGCTCTAAAAAATGTTAACTGATACTGCACGTTCTTTTACAACTGTTCGAGGTTTTTCTGATATGAAATTAAGGACTTGCCGTCACGATAGACTAGTGGCGTGAACTCTGATTGCCGAGATAGTGGTCAAGAGTTCGATTCCCAGCGACGGCCAAGAAAGAGAAAATAGACTAATTTAATAAGAAATAGAATGATTTAATTAATAATGACTAGTTAGTGGCCAAATGGCATTCACAGGTAGACCAAAAAAAAAAAAAAAAAAAATTAAATACTTGTCGAAAGTGTGTAATCTTATTTTTAATTTCTCTTTGAATGTACTACTTGCATACACCGCGAATCCCGGTAAATACCTGGGCAGCAGCGAAAATGAAGACGAAAATTAGACTACCAGTTAAATAACGGAGAATTTTTTCAAATTTGAAGGAAACCAGATATTCCATAAAACTTCGAGTTGGGACATCCACAAGTAGTATAAGACAAGAATCCCCGGATGGAGGGTAAAATTTGTCCCGCATTAATAAGAACATAAACTAATTTTTGACTAAACCGCATTAGCAACGAATTCCGTAAAATTTATCAAAGAATAAATTCGCCCAACGTAAAAAAATACCTCTGCTTGTCAAAAAAGGCCAGCTGTTATATTATTAGGCTACTTCCGAAATCGAACGAATCAACTTTTTGCCTAAAAACCAACGTCTCCCGATCCCAGAAAGAGATTTTTCTTCCAGACACCATGGTTTCTCAATGTTTCGGTTTTCCAAGAAAAAAAATGTCACAAATGTCGCAAGGTTTCCGGTATCTGACTTTACGGAATCACTGGAAATATCTCTCGATTTAGGAGTGTATGGGTAGGTAAGCAACGCAAATAACGGTAAATTGTGATATGAAGAGAAAGAGGAATGATCGAGACAGAAGTTTGATTATTGATCGTCGAAGTTCATCTGTCTTGTTGTGTCCTGGTATTATATTTTAATTGAAAACTGTAAATGTTACTGGCGCGCGTATCAACAACAAAGTCGAAAATTGTATCTAATCGTCACATGTCGCTTTGTGTATATTTATAAAGAAAGTTAATATTCACTCTGAAATGCGGTCGCTGTCGTTGACGGAATTTCAATAACTTTCATTCAGTACACTTCGTAGACGGCTCGCCATATATATATATATATATATATATATATATATATATATATGTATATACATACGAGTATATTATCCAGTAAATAATTATTATCCGGTGCATAATAAACATTTTGATTTCCCACGAAGTTTCCATATCTTTTATCGGTTATGACGGAACGAAATTTAAAAATTGTCTTTTTTTGTCAGCGGTTTGGCGTAGTAGGTGAAGGAAAAAACTCTAGCGAACCACATCCAATCGATCATAGATTCAAATCCTTGCCCCCCCCCCGCCGGTAGACATTCATTGCAAATAAATGTGAATTATTATTTTTCGCCAGGAGAAACGCGTAGCTGCTAATAATACACAGGTCTCTATGTATACGTGAAGCGATGAGTTATGAAATCTTTTTATATTTATGAAAACCGATCACGTTTACTATTGGTCGGAACTTTCGAACCATTTATTTTAATGTTTTCGCATAAAAATTAAAATGGATGCGAATTTCGTGGAGAACGTCAATCGGCTGCCGCGAAACACCTGAAATAGGCTGAGCGTGTAATTGTGCGGTAGGTTTGTTGTCATAAAGTTGAGACGGTATGACGGGTCGTCATGATGAAGCAACAGTTCTCCAGATCAACTTGTCACTGAGCCGGCGGAAACGAAAACACGCAACTTTCGCCAACTTCGAGTGGAACGAAAGTGCGCGCGAGATTTCGCTTGCTGGTTTTTTCTGCTCGGCAGGCGCGGATGATTTCCGCGGAAATTGATTACTTCGCCAAACTTTTCGACTTTTCCCATCGCCTCGTTTGGGGAATATTTTTCTCGTTCGCTGGCAGAAATTATTACTTAACTAACCGAAAATTACACGTTTACCGTGGTAGCACGTGCAACCGACGCTCACAGTAAACCGCTACATATGCAATGTTTGCAGAGTCTGGGAAATCACGAATTCGATGACGGAGTGAAAGATCTGTCGGCCTACCTGCAGAATATTACAATTCCGGTCCTAGCGAGCAACTTGAACTTAACTCTGGAACCTAGCTTACAGTTGCCGATTTTGAAGCGGTCCATCGTTTTGGAAGTAAACGGTCATAAAGTGGGCATTATCGGTTACCTGACGCCGGACACGAAGGTAATCACTATTTTATTGCCTCGAATATGTTAAAGTGTATTGCGTAGAATAAATGTTACAAAAACTAAAACGTTTCCGGATAAATAACAACTTCAGCGTGTCTATTTCACCGAGTTTTGGGCAGTTCTGTCGCATAACTTTAATTCGTCGCTTTGAAATTACAATGAAATCGTTGTTCGCCTTTTTTCGAAGCCGTTTGGTTCGAAGAAATGAAACTATTCGAACTATAAGGTCGATCCTATTTAAAAGGCTCTTTCGCTACGTCATTAGTGTTCGATTCGTATCGTTTTGCATAGATCGTCCATTTAACGAACTATTTTTATTCTATTTTTTGCGCGATTGCGAAAACCGGATTTCTATTCCCTTAACACTAGCGCGCCGCTATCGACATCTTGGATTATTTCGGATTCTCATTCTAACCCGAGAGATAGCTTTCCAGGAAATCGAAATCGATTACATCATCGACTTCCTATTTTCAAGTAGTAAAAATTTCCTTGCCTTTTAGGTAAGATTCTCTTATTTTGTATTCTGGTCTTCTTTTTGACAGAAGATGGCGCACGCGAAAAATTTTCTATAAATTTCCAGTTTTTCTTGATAAAAACTATTTCATCTGCTTAATTACGCTCAGCTCCATATAATTTTTCCCTGCAATATAATTTTCACATTTGATTTCCCATAATTCCTTTCTCCGTACCATTGTTGTTGGCAGTGAAACTTCATTCTGATTAATTCTATTTCACCTCTATATTTTTTCCTTTTTTCAATTTTTATCGCTGCTAGAAGACTGCTCACTGTCCAGAGAACTTTCCGAGTTCATCAGTGCTACTTTTATCTTACTACATATAATGATATTAGGAGGTGTTCTTATTAGCTTCCGGCTCGAGCAAATATTCCACGACCGTTTTTTGAAAATTTTTGCTTTTTTCAGGAAATATCTAATGCGGGCAATGTCATATTTCTGGACGAAATCGAAAGTATTCGCGCGGAAGCGAAAACGATGAAATCGAACGGGATAAATATTATAATAGCTCTGGGTCACTCCGGTTTCTACAGAGACGTCGAGATCGCTCGGAATGTTCCGGAAGTCAGTCTCATTGTCGGAGGACACACGCATTCGTTACTCTACACGCCCAATGGTACACACACACACATACACACAACACAAAGAGACAACTCTGGTTTGGAAATAACTTAAATCGACGTCGAATATTTCCAGCGTCAATCGACGACGACGCAATCCTATCAAACACGCACATCGGTAAGTACTAATTGAACAGTGGCCGATAATCGAAACGGCTGATTGCAGAAAACCCACCCAGTATCGATAGGCCGATAGCAGACTACCCGTTCATCGTTCAGCAGCCGTCTGGACGAAAAGTACCGATTGTTCAAGCGTACTGCAACACGAAGTACCTGGGTAAATTACGGGTGACATTCAACGATAACGGCGATGCGGTAGAAGCCACCGGTAATACGATTCTGCTGGACGCGTCATACGCGGAAGGTAATGAAAAACAACTGTGTTAATCATTAAAGCCGAGACCGGGGAATAATTTTATATTCGAATGCGTCTAATAATCAAATGAACATTTTGACCCGATCGTGTAAAATTATATGCTCCCGAAATTGAGCTGGTAACTTCAAAATTACTAATCGATTTACTAATTATATTTTCTTAATTTGAAGATAGTTTCTCCCACAATATTATAATTTTATCACTTGTTTTCATTTTCTGGTATTGCTGTTGTTCGTGCCGGGAAAAAATACCTATTTCGATACTTTTCTTTCCCGCGACATATTCGGAGATGCGATTTATTTATTTAAATCTACCGTGTAATTTCCACGATTGAGAATGTAAATTTTCTTTTGTTGTTCCCGGAGTGCGTTCCCTCTTCGATTAAGTGAAGTTACTTCATGTAGGATTTTTTGTTTAGCATTTTATCGGTTATCAATTTGACTTTTAATTGTTATTATCTACGAATCTGGCGAACAACAATAAGTATCGTGTCTGATAAATTTCGTGCAATACTAGTGGATCTATTTCATTTCCGATAGTCCAACGTGTATAATTTTATACCACACTTTGATTATTTAATTATTCGTTATTTCCATATTTATACGAATACACGCACACGAGATCAGTTTTATTGGTTCATTTAAATGATTTTATTTTCCATTTTTTCTTCTATTTCTCTCGCATGTTCAGTTTCAATGGCACTCGTCTACACCGGGGGCAGTTAATTTTACTAAAACTGAGGCAAAAAAATCGATTGACAAGAAACCAAAGTAATACATACTACATCTATCCTCGTGGGGTAAATCTGCGAATTGATAATACGGATGATTCGGTTTTAATTAAATTAATAAGTACAATCCCGAATCATATATTAGAGGAAAAAAGAATTGGTGTGTGGAAAAAGGAGGTGGAAATTTGGTTAAAGGAATGGTGCAAAGATTGAATAACAAGCTACGTTCTGAATCTCCCTACCTTCTAATGCTCCTTTCTTTATACGTTTTTGTTTTTGATTTCCTGGTGTCTTTACCAGTCATTAAGTGGTAAAGAAGATAAGGTTTCCCATTTTAAATATTGAACTGTCGGCATGTGATAATGTTTTACTTGAGGGAATATCTACAATCTTATCCCCCCGACGCCGTAATGCATTTCTCGTCGCAGATTTCTTACAATCTATTACGATAGCCCAGACACAGAAAACATTTAAACACACTGTCTCGAGAAATAAACCATTAACCTACTTTCTCGGACTGGCTTACAAGTAACGTTCTTGCGGGTCCTCCCGGTTCATGCCGGCTTGCCACAGAACGAACGTGTGCATTTGGCTAGGCGCCCCTCTTCCTCCAGCAACATAAGGCAGAGACATGTGGAACTATGTGATCGGCTCGAACATCGCGGCTGCCATCCATCACGGTCAGTGCTGAGCCATGGTGGCCACCGATACTCATGTTCCGCAAGTAACATCCTATACCGCCTATGTCCCATATGCAATTCGCCCGTTCCACCAACTGGTTAAACGTATCCTCGAACATTATCTTCGTGCATGCATTTTCAACTTCCCATATCGGTTATATTGTCAAACGAACCAAAACAAGTTTAGGATATGCTATACTACATGAGAGGCGCTAGGCTATTAAAATATCTCTAAACATGCACTGATCTATGTGCTCTAATAATCTCGACAATTACACACACAGCGCATGGATCATACATAAAATTAAAAAAAAACATTAAAGAAATTCCATAAGATTTCGTAATAATTTCATACAGATTTCCACATTATATGTTAAATGAAGTAACATGCGGCAATTCAGAAAATACAATAACCATTTTATTATAGAAAAAAGTAAAGAACAAGATGTTTTGTATTCTTTTTTATTTTTTTAAATCGTAATAAGTTTTATTGGAAGAGAAGATAAGAGGAATAAGGAATTTTTACATTAAAACAACTGAGGATGCAGCTAGATATAATACGTAATTATCTAATGACGCCGTGTTAGATATAATACTAATCTAGAACGATGTTAAGAGTAATATGAAAATGGTTACTATCATTATGTTTGGTTTTTTTTTCGAGTTCTAGAACATTATTTAAGCACTTAAATAAATAGACTATATTTAAAATATAAAATGTAATGACGTGTTAGAAATCAGTAGAAAGACGAGTTTTTTGAAACCATTTAAAAAAGGATCACAAAAAATTCTACTTTTACACTAATATCACAGTATATAGAACTTCTATGCAATAGCATGTCAGGTTAAAAATGGAAACTGTTTAGAAACCAGAAATGAAGTGAATGTTCAGATTCGCCGTATTGAACGACTTCGATGGTGGAATGCGGAGGTCTGTTACATTAATGTAACGGGAAGACTCGGTGAAACTGAAAGTTCTGGAGGAACTACCAAAGTGGATAGACTGATTGGAAAATTGATAAAATGTGGTCATAAATCGAACATATAAAGTCTATATCGAGAATTTTTTTTATTGTTTATATTTTTATTATTTTTTTTTTTTTTTTGGGTGGGGCTCCGACAACATAACCCACTGGCTTTATATTAAAATCTGTTTTTTTCACGATAAATTTATATAGTTTTATATGTTGTCAAATTTTGGGCGGCAAGGAGATTAGCTAATATCGGTGGGGAATAATGTCGTCTGAAGATTCGTTAAAGCCGAATACAATTTCTGTCGATGCGGAAAGTAAAAGAACCATTCGAAAAAGACGTTTATTTATAGCAGAAACGTGCTGACAAAAAGAAAGACGACAACCGGTTACGCTGGTAGAGTGAAAACGGAAGTTTATTGGGTCTTAGCCTACAAATAGATGATAAATTTCCGAGAGATAGTATTGCTGCGATTAAGAGCCTCAAGGGAGCTTTTAGAATCGGTTAGTAGCATTATTTTGGTAGCTGATAGATTCGATACGTAACCAATAGAAGCGGGAAATTAAAAATTTACGTTAAAAAAAAAAGCACATTTTATCGAGAATGAACGAAGTTGTTTGAGAGTACAGATGATGACGTCAAGGAAATCGGAAACGCGGACGTTTTCTCGAAATTTCATTAGGTATATTTAGTTTCGCGTGAAAGAACGATTTCGAAACCAGTGCTAATCTAACAGGCTGAAATATTTCATTAAAAAGTCCTGTTCTTTTTCAATATTCTTCAAAGCATTCTGCCATCACTATTATCGAAGAGCGTTTGAATTTCGTCATCATTAGTTTTTAATTTCGTTAACGTTTCTAAACGGGAAGATTTAAATTAATCTCCCCTTAAAAGCATAATGATAATGATAATAGTGAAAAGAATGTGTTGCAGGACTTAAGCGAGAGCGAAACAGTAGAATATTATTTTATTCATCGCGTCGAATTATTTAGAACGTTAAATAAAAACTACATTTTGATCAGTTTCAAACAGTCTGAGGTATAAGCCTTCATTGCTGTACGCAGAAGTAAACATTTTTTCTATACCCTAACACGCAGGAAATATTTGAGGTACTCTATTTATATACATCTATAAATGGCGCTTTTCGCGGCTGTAATTTGTAAATGATTTACACCCTCGAAGTTAAACATTTGCTTCAAAGAGATACTAAGATTTTCATTTCAAATTAACCCGGGATGATCAACCGTACCGAGTAATACTTTTTCATTCGTGTTTAATGTCTTCTATTATTATGTATCACTAATTGCGTATTTAAGGGAAAAAAAAGAAAAGGGTTTAAAAAGTCTTTCCGGTGGATGAGGATATATTCATAATCAAAACTCTTATGAAGATTACAAAGAAATTACAAAAAACAGTGTATTTAAGATGGGGTTATTTTTCATGCTAATTTGTATTTCAAGTTTTTAACGTAGAAATATTGATCGATTTATTGCGATCAGTCATTAGAGTACTCTTCGAACTGTATGATTTTAAAATTGCAAACATACTAGAATATTTCAATTGTTTTCGTTAGTAACGAAAATTTTTCTTTAGTTTTTTAATTTTTATCCACATTCATTAACGGTAAATACACACACGGGAAAAATAAATAAAAGCAAAACAAAACAAAACAAAACCAAACAAAAACAAAATGATGAACAATTAACGTTACGGAGACATCGACATCAATTATTAAAAGAGATAAAATCAGGCGCAGTAATTACATCGAGCAACGTGTATGTTTATGAAGGAAAAATACTTGTTTACATTGATAAATGTAAAATTTTTAACGAATTCGCAAATGTTACCGAAATTACGAATATTTAAAATCGCCAGCAAAAATGTTAATTACATTAATAGAAATACTTAACATCTACATTATACAAACTGAACATTTAAACGTGATTTTCGTTATATTTATATTTTGTCTGAAAGCTATAATTTAGTGAAGTAAAATGGGGATGTTTCCGAATTTTCGTAATGCGTAAATTACTATCATTCGGTCATGATCGGGAAGGAGGTCCGTGAGTTTCACCAGTATTATTTATTTAACAAAACTCATCAACACATAGAACACAATTAATTAAGAAATATGTCGACTAGTTTTGGTTACACCCCCCCCCCCGTGTTCGTGGCAGTAAATATTTATATTTTTAAAATTAAAAGCAATTTTATATTTGACATATAATCACTACTTTTCTAAACCTAATAATTACGGAATTTATTAGCGCCTTACTATTTTTTATTTTAAGGAAGTTCAAACAGCAACTTGAACACAATCAAAATGGTGCTTAGCAGCATCCGATTGTACACTCCATTAAGATTATGCCGGTCTCTTTTAATATTATTGGACGATATAATAAAATCGTATTTTTTTTTACTCAGCAGCGTATAAAATCTAGGTTATTATTTAGTGAAACATAATCAAGATCAGTTTCTTTTATGTATTATATATGTCAAAATGTGTCTGGATTTTGTAGAATAATAAAGTGGTTTTCGCATATTTCCCGTAACTTTGTTAACGTGAACACGTTTGATAAGTGATCAAAGCATTGTTTAAATGGAAAATCATCGTGAAATATCAGTTAAATACCGAGCCCGACATCGACAAGTTGTTTTATTTATCCAAAAAAAAAATAAATTAAAAAGTGTACGTCGAGAATGTTGCTGCTTGATATTTTAGAGATATTTGTTAATTTCAGAAATTATATTGATAAAATCATCGATGTTTTTTTATTGAACGGAGTTTTAAACGTCTGAAAATGATGATAAATGTAATTCGGATGTACCAGAATTTTCGTTCAAGTACAATGTTTCTAGTTTGATTCCTCCTATTATGCAGATAGGGTGATAGCTCCGTCGTTAGACAGCCAATTTCAGAATAAAAACATATCAGTTGTAAAAATCGTCAACAAAAACTAAAAAGTTACTAAAAAGAAGCTAACAAAAAGTGAGTTGCATTGAAATGTCAACCTCAAAAATTCCGAACAAAGCAAAATAACAAAATGTACGTGTAGAAAATATATTAAAAAACCAATAACAATTATACATTTCTTTAAATTACTAAGAAAATGTTCCAATAATCTCCAGTACGTCAAAATTAATAATCAATTATTATTATTATTATTATTATTATTCGAATACAATTTATAAATATTGAAGTCTGCATGTTTCATATTTATTATATTTTACATGTTGCCTTTTATTCGCTTTATTAGTTGTAACGCGGCAATTTAATGCGTGTGTGTGTGTGACTGAAACACATACGTAATTCACTTATTAATTTAAATTTTCGGAATAAGGTTATCTGTTGGATTCGATACGTGCCAATAGAGCTGCAACATTACGCGAGAGAGGAAAAACACAAGATATATAATATATTAGCGTTTACATGAGATCACTCTGAATTCGTAAAGTTCGTGACATAATCTACATCTCGCGTAGACAGAAGCGAGAAAGGTGGAACGAAAAATGAGAATGGCCAAAAAGAACTAATCCAAGCATTTTCCCGTATGCAATTATAAAATTCCGACACTGTGGCCGAAAAACAAAGTTCACCAATTAAAACTGCAATAACAGACGAATTGAACCGGTTGTTCTTGCGTATGTTAAATTTCGTTACTTACTATAAATCTATAGCCCAGGACCAACTGAATTTTTTATTTCAAAATTTCAAAAAGCATTAAATTTTCCTTTATTCAACCGTACACAATTTATTAATTTACTGTTAAAAAGGAAATTTGATTTTACTCGAATTTTGTTTTATGAAATTTTCAACTCTTTTTTCCTCCAAGCCTTGTACAATAAAAAGTCCTCATTAAAAAAAATTTAATCGCTATCAGCCGTCAAACCATTTTACGGCCGATTTCAGTATGCGTTCGAAAATTTTCGAGATCAGCAGTCCGAAATTCTCAACGAGAAATTATACAGCAGATTTTTTTTTTTTTTTTCAATGGGAAAAACGTTTTATTTAGCTGTTTGAACTATTTTCACATCTTCTAAGCTCTGTGTACCCGGGGCGCTATATGGTTGCAAAATTCATCGGGGGCATTTAGAATATCGTTGGAAGCGTTTATAATTTTCATTACGATAAACAGAATACTTGAGAAAACGTAGCCAAACTATAAAACCGATATTCCTTTCAACGCTAGAATTTTCTTCCCCGTATTAATTGATGTACTTTGAGACGCCGTTCTTAATTAAGCACTTCCCCAAATTCAGAGATAAATTAGTCATTGCCGCACAATTATTAAAGAATGTAACCACGTTCAGATTTCAAAAGAAAGGTAAAAAAAAAAAATAATAATAATAAGAGTTATTCGGTTATTGCGTGTATCATTTTAGGTTTAAGAATTGTATACGACCTTTCTCGACCGGCCGGAAGCAGAATTAAAACAATTCTAATCAAGTGCACCAATTGCATGATACCGAAATACCAATACTTCTGTCCGCATCACAACCACACCATTGTTACTACCAGTTACTTGTTACAAGGCGGAGATGGATTTACCATGATCAAGAATGAACACCTGCAATACGAGCCGATAGGTAAGTTTCTTCTGGTTAATTATAAAAAAAAAATTGATCATCGATGTTTCTGGTGAAATGCGATTTCGAGAAGTGAAAGCTGATGTTTTGCGTTTTTGCTCTTACAGCTATTACAGCGGCAAATGCAATCTCCAACTACATCAGTGTTCAGCGAGTAGTCTATCCAGGTCTTGACGGCAGAGTTACAGTGGAAAATATCGAATCGGTTTCACAGGGCGTCCGTCGCAGCGGATTTTCTGTTACCCTGATCGTGTGTATTTTAGTGTACCTGTTATCACCGACATTCCTTTAAATTATAAGTATAACACGCACTTTTCGACTTCAATTTTCGTTAAAATTGGATTAAAATTCTTCGAAAATAAACAACAGGCAAACGACTTGACAATATCAAATAATTCGAGCAAAGAATGGGAAATTTATTTTCGATATTTTGACAGCGAGAGGGAAACGTTTTGTTTTTATCGATGTTCGCCTTAGAATATTAATGAATATTATTTAAATTACGATGCGACCGATTTTACTGAATTTTTTCCTATTAGAGAAAAGTGAGATTGTTAAATTTACACAATCACTTTTGTTAGTTTTAATTGAACTTTGATTATTTTCTATTTAATAAGACTTACTTATAATTAAGTTGTGTCGATTTAAGTATCGCTGTCAACTTTTTTTGTCGGTTTACGGAGCGAAATTTTTACATTTTTTGAAACTGTTTTCGTTTATATTAAAACAGTTTTTATTGAAAATCAATTTTATTAGTTCAGAATTATTACATATTGCTTGTTATTGTCAGAAAAATGTCACGTTCATCGATAAATTATAAATTGGTACAATAGGATACGGAAAATTTTACTGAAAGCCTTTACACGACTGCGAAAAAGAAAGACTAATTATTAACTTTCCGCGCTTTACACATATAGGCCGACCACAATAGAGGCCGCTTACCTACAAACGTTGTAAAAACGAACTTCGTTAAAACTTACGCGCAGAGTATCGAAACGTCGGATCGAATCAGCTAAGACTTTATAATTGGTAAACTTTTAACTAAAAAACATTTTGCACATTTTCAAAAGTATGTAAAACGTAAATTTCACGCATAAGCACGTACCATTGTAGTCACTAGTAAGAACGTAATATTCTCGTACAGTGAATCATTGAACTAAAAAATAGTTCTTCAACTACTTTAAACAACTCGTTTATAATAGCGTGCCATTAATAAACGTGAACGAAGATGACTACGAAACTTTCTTAAATATATCCAAATAATATTTTAATCGATGGACAATATAGACTGAAAGTTCAATTATACACACATTTGACAATCAGGGCGTCGTATAATTTCCACGGAAAAGAATACGGATTATGATGAGTGCGTGCAATTGTATATTCTATTAGATTTGTTTTGATCATTGTTCTTTCGTTGGACAGATTACGTTACGAATTTCACCCTCCATACTTATTGTACGCGCAGCAGATTCACACCCCCAAGTAGCCAGTTCGATTGAAGTGAACTCATATAAATTTTTCGACCAAGCCTTCTGTGAAGCCGGTGATGAACAGTGTAGGTCACTATTCGATTACCGTAGGAATATCGCGTTACCGATTTCATGACATCAACGAGGTGTGCGGTTTAAAAAGTCACTTTTTATTCTTATATTTCTACCAGGTTTGTTAATATCTATGTTCTAAATTACACCTCAGCGTAAATCCCCAATTTCGGGGATAAAAAAATTTCGATTACCCCACATTGTCCCCACAAATTATCACCAAAAAAACATGAAAGTACTTTAACGATATTTATGTTTTAAAAAATGGAACATAATAATTATGTTAACTACATACGCACACTCAGTTACATATATTTTTATATTCATAAATTTTATTTTAATACAAAAATAAATCTTCCTTCATATTATCAATGCAATGCTTGATTGTGGCAAATTTTTTTTTGTTAGCATTTAATTTAAAGGGATTGACTTTTTTAAAAACTTCCTCCTTGTTCCTTGATACCCTCTCTGATAGTCATAAGCGCTACTACAATATCATCGTGCAAGCGATTACAATTCTTTCCTTTTGAAATTATTCAGAACGCTGAATTTTCGTTTAATACAGATGCATTTGAAAAAGGTACAACGACCAATAAGCTTATTGCGAATTTCAAATTTGGGAACAATTTTGCTTTGTATTGTTTCGTTAAGACGGATTAGCCCAATACGCATCCGGATCCTCATCTCCTTTCAGATCAAGAACATAGAAATTATTTGGAAAAATAGAAAAAAATTATGATACTCGAATAATTCCCCGTAACGTAATAAAGAAAGTACAAAATAATATACCTATTTTTAAAATATCAGTATTTAAAATTACAAAACACGAAGTGAATATAAAATTAATAAAACTAAATATACCTCTAGAGAAAAATATTAAATAAACAGAAATGCATCCGAAAAAAAAGAAGAATTAAAATAGATATTATATGCCACACAAGACAAATAAATAAATCAACAACAATTGATAAGAAATGAAAAGCACTAGTGTAAATAAAATGAAATATACAGCCAAACGACGAAATACTGAAAACGAACTGAAAGATAACAAAAAAGTGCACAGTGTCCTCTGGCGGCGTCCGGCTCGTTCCCCTGATATCTAAAGTCGGATGATATCAATGTTGCCATTAAATAAACTCGAAAAATCTACATTAATTAAAGTGTACCATTACGTGTTTAATATCGATTAAATATTGATTAATTATTAAGATTTAATATTGGTACTAAATGGTCCATCATATTGATAAGTTTATTAAATCTCAAATGAATGTAAAATTTTCCCCGTATCAACGCTGAGCCCCCATAGATTACCCAATCATATTGAAATTCCCCGCAGTTTGGGGAATTCCCCACAAATTGGCAACCCTGATTTCTAGTGATTTTTGCTTTGATTGATTCATTTCATTGAACTGTGTTGCGTGCAATTAGAAATAGTTTCTTTACGTACGCTATACGTTTTACAGTTAATATAAAAAAAAAAAGGGGAACAAACTACTCGTATTTTATTCTTTTTTGTAAGGCAATTCAATTTATTTCATTGCGTTTTTTTATGTTTTCTATATTTTCCACGTGTTTTTTCTTGAACATTAAATCGTTTAAATAACTTTATTGGAACTGCATGTTTCTATAATAAATTTTCTGAATTATTTTTATAATTAAGAAGTTTTTCATTTGAAAATTTCTTCTAAAAAGAAATCCTAATAATTTTAAACGTAATTTCCAAGTTTTTCCGTTGTTGTAAAAAAAAAAAACGGACAAAAAATTCCCTTTTAGAGAACTAAGTTTGTAAGCCATTTAAAAGATACACTCTTTCTAGCGGAACAAAAATTATTAAAATTCAGTATTCACGTAAAAGTCTTAAATCAATATTGCCGAAAAATAGACAATACTCCGTCAAAATTATAAACAAAGTCTCTTCTACGAGTACACAATCTACGTATCTCTGCATATTTTCACTTGAACCTTTTTACACAGTTGTCTGCTGCTCGTTTTGGCCTGGTTAATAAAGTTTAATACGCTATAATGATTTTCAAAAACGATTTTTGATGTTTTCCTATTCCGTTTGCACCAGTCGTCGATAATAATTCGATGCAAGTTTTGTTCCGATGACCAAGACAGCAGTCGGAAACAGAAATACGAAAAAAAAACAACAAAAAACGCTGAATTGATCTAAACGATTCATTTTTCGTCGATTAACCAGAGCTACTTTGTTAAATGATCCGCAGAGTATTAAACCGTATGCTCCTAATGGTCAAATTTTGATTTCAACTTGTGGAGAATATTTTTTAAAAATTCTTTTGGATTTGTTCATTACGGATATTAATTCAACAGAAATAACGATAATTTTATCACAATGCACAACGGTAAATTTCGAACCGGCAGCATTTGAATAAAATTTGCCTAATGAACTATTAAGATACATCTCAAAAAAGAAAATATTAAACTGAAAAAAATACGTTGTTATTACGTTTAAATTTATTCTAGACATCAACCGAGCACTGCGGTAATTCCCCCTACTTCTCAGTACACTGCAACAGGATTCGTTTAAACTTCGCTACGATAGTTACACGTTTTGAAATGAGCTTTATTTACGAATGCGATTTTAAGATCGATGTATTACCCTCGATTACTTATCTCGAGGTGCATTTTATTGGCTTCGAATATACAACTACCTTTTAACGCATTAGGAACAGCTGCTTCTGAGTTGATGCCGTAGTTCCAGACCGTAGACATCACTTTCACTAAAATTTGCCCTCCTTTCAGGTTCTGGCTCATTAACAATTTCTTCAGTTCAAATTTATTATGATTTTGCTATAACACACGCGTTTCAAGAAATACTCACAGTACTAACAAAGCTATTAATACGTAGATAACGACTCGATGATGTTTGTATTTCATTTGAAATCCAATCTATAATTACGTAAACGTTACACAAAAAAGCGATTTGTAAACGAAACCACAATATTATACTTCATTTTGAGAATATACATATTTTTGTTTGTTTTATATATATAGTATAAATATATGCACATATATGTATAAAAACTAAACTAGGTTGTTTCACTTAAAGCACAGAAACTGGGTACATTCATTCTAATTTCGTATTTTCCTAGAAGCTACCATTTTAATAATTTCTGACGGAAGTAATGGAGAAAGTTGCCATAGATTTCTTATTTCTAGAACTTTTTTGTCTTAGTCCAAACCGGACGGAGCGAAGTCTATCTAGTGCGATTACAGTGGCGGATAGTAACAAGCGATCACTACAATAGCATATGTCGATTTAGAAAATACAGTCGGAATTGTGTATGGAAACACATGGTTTGTTAATAGAGCTGAAGTTCTCACTGGAGGAAATGAGACAGTGGCGAACTACATTTTTTTTTTTTTTTTATTAATATTAATTAGTACGATCTTAACGACTAACGTTAAATAAATACTACATATATTAAAATGTACTTAATACTAGATAGAATGTATCTTCTAGACTAAGTAAAACTTGAGCGGGGACATTAGATCCATTGATCAAAGCCCCAAAAATTATTTACAATATTTACATTAACTACAAGACCAAGTCTTGTGGTTTATAACGCTTAAGGCGTCGTACGTGATATTCGTTGTCGAGAAGTTGCAGTGCCTCAACGTTGATGTGTTGATGTAGGCGCTTCTCGTGTTGTTCTGCGAAATCCTTGATGACTTCGTTGACGAATTTCACCTGGAGATCGTTATGTATATCGTCGTTCCGTGAGTATCTGTACGCGTTTACGATAGCACGTAGAATGATGCTCTGACGAGCTTGTATCTTGTCTCGATTTGATTTCTTTGCACAGCCCCACAGAGCAAGACCGTACGTCCAAATCGGCTTAATTATTTGATTGTAGAGTAGGCGTTTACAAGTAACGTCGAGAATAGATTGACGCCCAATCAGCCAGAGCGAACTACATAAGCACCTTTTTAAATAGAAAAAGTTCTAAAACGCACCGTCGTTATATGAGCCCATAAAATAGAAAAAAATTCACCGCAGACACGTTCTTATTCATATGTACTTTAGTTACTTATGTAGATTACATGATCACATTAGATTGTGATCATGAATGAATATGTTCAAAACTGGGCGGTATTGTTTGTTAGTATTTCATTTGAAAACTGTAACATACCAATTGTTTACTTGTATTTAATTTATGTAATAAGATTACAAATGATGAAGTACTTTTATTTACGTGACTTTTGTATACCTATGCAGCTGTAGAAAAGCATGGTCATTGAGTGTTAGCTTTACCGATAGGTTTTTTTTTTTAATTATTTTTATATGTTTACGTTAAAATAAACCTCAAAATTAATTTAAAGAAAAACGAATGATGAATGATTAAAATAAAGCGAAGGAAAAAAGGAAATGGTATTATTCACAATGACAAACGCGGTTAAACAAAAAAAAGTAACTTAAAACTAGGCTTAAAAAGATCTGTTTCTAATTAGACAACGAATGATCGAACGAAGTTAAAAAAAACCGAAACTAAACAGTAAACTCGAAATACGGAAAAAGGTAGCAAACAATTAATAAAAAAAAAAACAAATTTAAAAGGAAAAGAGAAAGAACCATTAAAACTGGAAGTAAAACAAATCGAACTGACCATTATTAAACCGGACGAAATTACGTGATGATAACAAATGTGCACATGCTGATTAATTTTCAGATTATCGATATTTAAAATTAATAGCTAACTAAAATAACTAACAAAAACAAATAAAATACGCGAAAATACAATTAACGATAATAATAAGACAGATAAACCCGATTAAATCGAAATAAAGGGAAAATAAATGAATTAATTGAAACAACATTTACAGTAAAAACCGAAATTAAAATAAAAGCGCTACTAACCACTGTGTTAAAAATCGCAACGAATAGAATAAAAATATAAGGCAACTAAAATTACACTTATTTCGGCGAATATTGTAAAAATAATTAAGATGCATTCTTGCTGTAATGTCCATATTAGTGCACTCTAATATGTTCATATCAACTACAGCAGCCGGTTTAAATGATGAAAACAAAAAAAAGAAAAGAAGGCCATCGCTTGACGTCCGGCAGATGTGAAACATCATAATAGATGGTTAATCAAAGAATCTATAATTTAAAAAAAACAACTAATAAATAATTATGAAGTAGAATAAATAAAAACAGACGAGTTTCATTAATAAAATATAATGTACGATATGTCTCAAATTAGATGTATTTTGGTTAATTCTGAGTTTCAATTATCACCTATATCTGTTGCGTTGTTTGTGTACTGCGAAAATAATGTAGAATTTTATTAATTTAACATTTTTATAAAATCAGAAGCCAAATTAAATTAAAAGAAAGTACAGTGAGAAAAATGCGATGCGGGCAGAAAGAAAGAGGTCGCATGAGGGTTGCTTATTGTGCATGTAAGAAAGAGCGATGGCGGAGAAGAAAAACAACGAAGTATATAGTATACGTTCCGCGTACACACAAGCGAGTAGCGAACGGCGGCGGAGAGGGGGCATGACGGCATGGAAGCGTCACGCCGTTTTCCGTCACGGCATACGAATCGGTTTTATTCCCAGGACGCGCCAATAGTATCGCATCAAAAAGACAGAAAATACTTTGGTTATCAGGAATGACTTTTACCTTCTTTCTTTATTTTTAACTTTTCATAACTACCTTTTTGAGTTATAATAATTAACAAGATTACACATTTTTCTATATGCTTTATAATAAATAAGTCAATAAGAAATCAGAAATATGTTACTTAAATATGAAAAAAAAAAAAAGAAAAACCAACACTGGTGTTATTGCTCGTGTTGCGAAACATGCTGGTTTATTATATTTAAATATTATATTTTTGCTTTATTTACTAGTCCATTTATTATAATACTTGTTTTACATAATACACGAACTCTACTCCAGCAGTGATATTCAGATTTTTTTTTTTTTTCAGTTACCGCGATAAATTTGTATATTGTAGGCACAAAACAATCTACTCGTTGTAATGATGATGTAAAAAAAATCATTGCGAATAAAAATATTGTTAATGTCAAAACATTTAATTAAATTTCAAAGAGGAAAAATAAACGCTACAATAATACTGAAAAAGAACGCTCAAATAATATTGATGTAACAACGCACACAGCTTTGCTGTCCATCGAATTGTCTAGTAATTAAAGTCGTGATGGAGGTGTATTATATTATCGCGACTGAACGCAACGATTACAGTCAAAAACATTTAAAACAACCTACACTTAAAATGTTCCCTCCATTGTGCCGATTAGCGATGACTCTCGGTAGCGAGATTCAAAAGTTTTTTTAAAACGAATTATTTACTTCCTCCTCATCGTTAAATCATTCACGGAGGCTAGACAATCAATTTCCTGTGTCATCCGTGTTTTTCGCTAATCTAATTTACGAGTGCCTTTCGTTGTTCCAAGTCAGCTACCGCAGCGTAATTGATTAGTTAATTGTGTTTCGCTTGATTAGGACCTGGTTAGAATCCCGGTGCCGCACATTGACACTTTAAAAAATTTCATTTGCGCTTGGTTAATGTTTTGACGCGCTCCATCTCGCCAAAAAAAAAAAATAGAAATCGTTGTTCCAAATCTCCATTCTCTGATCTTTCCTCTAACACGCAGTTAAAGAATAATTAATCGGTCGCCTTGTTTTACCGCTGTTCTTGTTTCGCAAGCTTTCGGTACTTCTATAAATTAAACTTTTAATACCGCGTTTGTCGGTGTTTGTTTAATGATGGCGATTAATTTGATATCTACACCAAATTCACCCAGTATGTTAAATAACGTTTCCCCGTCTCCTGAAAGCCATATATTTCCTTAAAGTCACGAATACGTTCTTCAATCTGAACCCTCTACCATTTAAGTACTAGCTTTAAATTCGGTATTTGTTTTAACTGTTCTTTTCTAAAACCATCTTGTCATTTTTGTCTATTGATATTCTAATCTATTTTGCATCGATTGTGGAAGAATTATATGTGTTACCGGCAGAAGTGTGTATCTCTCGATGATTATTGACACCGGTTCTATTTCCCTTTTTTGTGAAGTGAATTAACACCACTTCCTAAAATCTGTTATTCTCACATTTCCTGAATCACCTTCTGCCGTGTAGGTGAATTGTTTAAAAATCTGCATTTTTCCAATGTATCCCCTTGTCTTACATCTCTCTTCTTTTTTTTTTTTTGGTATCTTTTTTGCATTATTCCATAAACTTACCTGCATCGTCGCAGACTGTTAGAGATGTTATTGGTCAGTTGTATGCTACGTAACGAATCTATTATAGCTCATATTTACACTGAATCAAACGAAATCCACAAGTGCTACACAGAGTTTTATATTATATTCTTTGCATTTTTGTATTAGCACTCTGATTGTTAGTAGGTGGTCGCTTGTGCTAAAATTGGACCTAAAACCAGCTTGTTCTCTTGGCTGATTATAGTTAATCCACTAATAAATCCCCGTATTAACTTTTCGAATTTTTTTACATATATTTTCTGCTTCTTTTTAAAATTCAAAAAGGGAACATTAAAAATAAATGTCTAAGCTCGAAAGAAAATTAAACAAAAAAAAGAAAAGAAAAAAAAAATCATTCTCTCTATTTATTTCTTAATAAGGAATTTAGATGAATACATTGTGTTCAATTTGTAATAAAAGCATTTGTGTTCCTTAAGTATTTTCCTCTTTTATCAGGAGCTCCGTATTTTATTGTACGCATCACGCTAAATACCACTAAGCCTCCTATATAGTGACTGATTAAGGCAGATGAATTAAACTTTGAACGGAATAACTTGCAAATATTCGTTATTAGAGCAGCTGTTTCGTATGCGTTTACATTACATGTTTTTAACAATATTTGTTCACTTCTGTTTTTCATACGATTGCGCTATTAAACAATTTTGTTATTTTTCCAACAAGAGGAAACAAAAATTAACCGCAAAATATCAAATAGCACGAAAAAAAAAAAAGATGCCGCGTTTAGTTCTTTATGACAATTATGACACCTTAATAAGCTAATACGATATCATCCGTACGCTTGCCTGTTTGTTCTTTTTTTTTTATTTTTTTGGGGAGCTACTAAACAAACGGAATCCTAAATTTAGAGCAAGTCTTCCGTTTCTTAAACTCTGAACGATTGGTATTTTCATGAATTATTTTTAAAGGTTCGTTTATTATTCTTTTTGGTGTCTTCTTCAAGCTGCACTGATTCTTCAGATAATTCCTCCTGACTGCTGCTTTTGAGGTCAGTGTAATTCTTGTTACTTGCGTTTCACGCCGGGAGGCAGCGGCGGCTACTTTGTTCTAAAGTTTGTTCACAATTTTCACTCCAATTTTCTTCTTGAGCGATACCACGTCAAATGCTGCATTAATCAATTTCGTTTCGAAACAATACTGATGGGTGCAGTAGAAGGTGTTCGTGGTGCTGGCCGCAAATGGACGACATGGATTTCCAACGTCCAAAAATAGATAACTGTTACCGAGACAGGAAGACTTTTTTATCTGGCACGAAACCGGAACGCATGGATCAAACTGGTAAAAGATGTGGACGCCAAATTTCGATAGCGAAGACGGCTCAAGAAGAAGATGAAGAAGTCAGCTGCCATCTAGATTTTTCGGTCACGTATGCGGAAGGCACAATAATTTATAAATTGAGATAATGCAGACTAAAATAAACGTCCGAGAGAAGGAAAAGGAGGCCGGTGGATTGATCGAATTCGATAAGTCCGACTGCATTACATGCGAAGCATTTGCAGTTAAAATATCGACGAATCGAAAAAAGTAGCTCTTACGTAATGAGAACATTGCAACGAAATCCATAAAATGTCTGTACCACTTGCTGAAAATAATAATAGTAATAATAATAATAATATTTTACGGTAGTTTTTTGTCGCAAAAAAACGGCGTCATTTACGCATAAATTTCGATCGAAAATGCACACCTGTTTCTTTCGCATCATGAAGAAACACATTGAATTACGAAGAATAATCGGATAGTCGGGATTTCCGTATATTCGACATTTTTTAATGTAAAACTGAGCAGCAAAACGAAATTAACGCGGTAGATTTGGTACAAAATTTAACATAATTTTAGAGTACCTGTAATAATTTTCAAATCGATGCGTCCGAATTTAAACGAATAAAATGTTCGCAATTCTACATCATCAGAAAATAACAAAAATCGCTACGCTATTGTGATGGTTAGGATCACAATACACGTAGCTTGGTACAAAATTGTACGAAAACCCAATATATCCTATTAACAATTATATATTTATACATATATACAGGAGCGGATCCAGAAGGACATTTTGGGAGGGAAAAATTATAAGGACATTGGAGTGGGGGAGAATTATATAATTACGTAAAATCTTTTCTACGGTAGGCAGTAGATTTGAGAAACACCCCTTGTTTCATAGAGAAAATCAAACAGCGACCTTCACAGAAATTCATAAAAATGTTTTAAAAGTACATAATTATTACAATTTTTTGATTTAACTTTTGTCTTATACATATTTAGAGGTGAAAAATAAAACGAAATTATAAAATTCTAGCTGAAATGGTATATAGTTTAGAAATAGTAACCAAGATGGTATTTTTATTAGACTTTACTTCATTTTTTTTTTATTTTCGTTAGTAATTCGATCCCAATTCTCTTTGTTCGTGAGCAAGTCTAAAAACATATATATTTCTTATTGAACTACTATTTTTATTTACATTACAAAGTAAAAATTAAAAATAAATAAGGAAGGCGAAAGACCGATGACAGTCATTGGGTTTAAAATAAAATAAAAACGTAACATTAATAGTTTTACTAGAAAACAGTATTAAATATTAATTATTAAAATCCATAGGTGTAACATTTATACAAATCTTTTATAGCATAAATTAAGTTTTTCTGTTATAACAATTTTTTTCATAAAGGCTTTGGTTCTTTGGTGGGATGTCCTCTATCACCATTGTGGATCCGCCACTGATATATATATATATATATATATATATATACATATATCGATATAAATAAGAAAGATCCTCCCCTGGGAGATTTTTATAATATTTTTAAAGCGGCTACGGGAAACTACAAAAATTTAACTACCCTTAAGATTTAAATTGTTTTATATAAAATCAATCGAAAAAGGAAAAAAAGTCCAATTACAAATTTCAACATATACGTCACTTTTTAATTTTGCAAAATACGTAAAAATTGCATAATTTTCTACGTCGCCTTTTTTGTTTATCGTAAAAAAATAAAAAGCAAAATAGCCCCTGTCGCAGAAAAAAAAATAAACACGTTCCACGTTAAAATATGTAGTCCGAACTTTCACCGTAACTATATTGTTAAATTGAAATCAGCAACTTTATTCATACCTGTTTTTTGTTTAACTTTTTTAGCGTAATATTTTTACTAAATAACAAAGCAACAAGAAGCGATAAATTATACTTATCCGCGGAGAAACGTTTTAAAGCCCATCTTCCGCCGGGGAAAAATGGAAATCAAAGAAGGAACACAGGGGGAACATCGAACGTACGTGTCGCGAATAAATTATTTAAATATAAAATACGAACGAGCAACGGAAACACAAAAAAGGAAATCATTATTGTACTTTGATTTATCATATTTTATTTGCCATTCAGTAAATACGTATATTACCTACAAAAAAGAGATATGTTCGATTAACAACTACTAGAATTATCGATTGCGATTAATCGGCGAAGAAGAAATTTAAACAGAGCGTCCAATATTTGCGGCATGCATTTAAGTATTCATGCGGGAGTGCACGAGAGAACATTGGAAGCTAGGAAAATTGTGGAAAAACTAGCCGAACAAAAAAAAAAAAGAGAATGGCAGAGAATGAGGTAGTGAATAAGAGGGTATAGCGGAGGTAGTGCAGATAAATATAGGTATAAGGAAAAACGGAAGAAAAGGAATTTTACAAATTTAATTCACGGTTGAACTTTTATGAATTATAGAAAAAAGAAAAAAAAAAAAAAACGAACAAAGCCAAGAAAACTGGAAGGAAAAGAAAACAGAACTGGCCCGTCTTAAGCGTTAGGCAAAAAAAGGAAAAGTCGACGGAGGACTTGTGCTGCCGTTAATAAATACCTCCGACAACGGTGATAATAATAATAGTAAAGATGATGATAATGACCGTAATGAAAATGACCGTGAAGATAGCAGTGTACCGAATTGCGGAATAAACCGCCTGATTTTTTTTAAAAATAAAATATCACCTTAGAAAATGTAAAAAAGTAATAAACCAAAAAAGAAACGCAAAAAAACTTGCAAAAATATTAAAAACTAAAAAAAAAGGTAATCCGTATAAGAAGAAAAAAGCAACTTCGAGACGTTTCGAGACGAAAAAAACTGACAAAAGTAAACAAAACCTAGTAAAACGATGTTATTGCGAAATACCTAATTGTCTTATTCGCGCAAAAATAAAGTAATTACGTCGCCATTGAATGTGTAAATATTGCAGCGCGAACGGTTAATTGTTACTTCACCGAATAGGTGAAATGTTGTAAAAAAGACAGCCGCTCTATGGGTGAACAATAATAATGCGAGTCACAAATGTGGGCGGAGATATGACGACGATGTGTGTACAGTTGCGCCGAATGCAATATTCGATCATAGGCGAACGTTTAACGTTGTCGCGATCTGTGTCGCTCGGATTAAAAGAAATATGTTTTTTCGACGACAACTGTTTTTTTTGGGTTCGATCGGTTTGATCGTGAACGTCGTCGCTGACTTGGATTTATTGATTTTACACACAAATGATCTGCACGCCCGATTTGAACAAGCCGACGTGAACGGGAACACATGCACGGACGAATTGGCAGGAAGGCATCAGTGCTACGGAGGATTCGCCAGGATAAAGAAGGCTGTCGACGATTTCAGAGAGGATGCAAGGAAACAGTCGATAGCATCTCTATTTCTGAATGCCGGCGATACGTTCCAAGGAACTGCGTATTACACGGTATTCAAGTGGAAGATAGTGGCCGATTTGGTTCCGCTACTGGGATTCGATGTTATGGTAAGCACCAAAATCGATAGCCTAAATTAAAATTTCAAGAACGTACCTGAAATCGCTTCGCACCAAAATCGACAGCGTAGATTAAAATTTCCAGTACGTACCTGAAATCATTTTACTCCTCGCTGGCTTGGCGTATTTTGTTCGTGTTGCTTTATTATGCGGCATGTTCAAATATTAATTGACTTTCGCGGTAAAATGGACGGTGCGTTTAAACGATTTTCGAAATTCTCTATTCAAATGTCGATTATTCTTATTGAAGAGCTCTCCTGATGTATTCGATTGTAGTAATATTTTAAAACTTGCTCGCGATATTTTCGTGTTAATAAAACCAGAGCCACGACTGTACTGAATGTGGATTGGAGGGGTCAATCGAACATGTAGCAGTGTGATAAATATAATAAGAAAGATCGATGAAAGAAATATTAAGCAAATTGTACATGCTGTCGATATAAAAACCGCTAATGTCGAAATATAAGAAGGAACAAGTAAATATTTATGTCTGGGTAAATTGGTCAAAAGACGAAAGCTGAAAAAAAAAAACAACATAACATCTATTGAGCGTGGTTTTAAAAAAAAAAAAGATATTGCACATGGTTGTTTCGGAAAGAGAGAGGAAATAATAACAATACCGTCGAGCCACTCCACTGCGAGTGGTCACTCGTATTTAATAGTTGTTCGGGTCAGAATAGGATAATAACGGGACATTTCAAAGGGTGGAAACTCTGAAAATTTGTATTATTCATCTGGAGTACGCTATTAAGAAAAGGAAAGGGATAGAGAATTTTCAAGTACAAAACAAAAATACTAGGAGAATTGAAGATGGGAAAAAAAGGTTGTTAATTTTAAGAAAACACCTGAACATACTGCGGACAGAGCAATAGAGGAAACGTTCGTTATAAACGAATACATATGTAAACGGAACAAAGTTTGAGGTAGAACTTGTGACAGACGAGACGGAAAGATAAAAGAAACTGGATTTAAAATGCAAAAAGGAAGAAATTTCAGTTTAAATGTATCGCGCAAAAACGTTTGTTGACGTCATTATGGAGAGGTTATTCCGGAAATACAATCGCCGTCTTTACGGACTCTTTCATGACCTGTTTCGTTGCTTCGCTCTTCCGATGGCGGAACGTTTCGGTCTCGTGTGCTTTCAACGTCTTCAAAAAATTCTTCATTCGAATGTCTGCTATCTTAACCATGGATACCGGCAATTTTTTCGTTTTTTAAAATTGAATATAAAATTTGCTGCTTTAAAATTCTGATGTCTTTTAAAAAGAAGAAACTACAAATATTTCTTTTTTATTCTAATTTTATTCACTTTAATTTAATGAGTTCTGTTTTTTTTTTGTTTTTTTTGTTTTTTAATGCGGAAAAGGTTTTTCGTTAGCCCGCAAAGAGCAATACATGAACTAATCAGTTCCTTAATTAGCCCTTATAAATTAGGAATAATAATATAGCGAAACTTCGCCTTCGGATTAGAGCGCACTGTAACTTACGGAATCTAGAGCACCACCGATGCGAAATAAGATGTGCGGCAACGAAAAATGCGGAGGCCCACCAGCGAACTCTCCGAAGATGAAAATTTACTTTTAATAATAAAATATAAATTATTCCGCGCGAGTTTAATTAAAAAAAGAAACATTTACAAAGCCATTTTGCAGCCTCTTTTGTTAAAAGAAAAAAAAAAAAAATGTTGGCCTTATGTAACGGATTAGGAACAGAACGGACGAATTTTCCAGGAAAATTATGACGCGTTTAAAATAATCGTACTCAAAAAAGCGAACTATTGTAACGATTTTTCAGGGCGCGAGAAGACGTCAATTAAAAATTATTCGTATTTTAGTTTATTTCCGTACACACTTATGCTGAAAACAAACGAAACTTCCCTCCGCTACCTCGCTCGAATAGTGCCTATTGAGGTAGCAACGTGTTTCGAAGTGTTCGGCGGCAAGCATTAATTTAAATAAAGCGACGTATTTTTCCGGAATATTATTAAACGTATTATTTTTAGTTTTTAGTTGTTTTTTGTTTTTTTGATATTTGTCATATAGAGCTTGGGGAACCACGAATTTGATGACGGAATTCACGATCTATCGATGTACTTGAAAAGTGTGCCGACCATTCCGGTTGTAGCGGCTAACATAAATGTAACTTCCGAACCGGAATTGAGGTCGGTGACTAATTTGGTGCCGTCTGTTCAATTGCAGATCAGCGGACAGAAAGTCGGTATTATCGGCTACTTATTACAGAGGGCTCGGGTAAGTGAAGCGGTTAATTTCATGGCGCGCGATAGACTATCGCGACGATATGACCGTCAGTTACAGTACACGTATTTCTATCACTGGTTCGTTTTTATTTTAGGATCCGCTACTAACGGGAAATATTATTTTTCTAGATGAAATTGAGCTTATTCGACAAGAGGCGAGACGTTTAAAATCGGAAGGAGTTAACATCATAATCGCCTTGGGACAATCTGGTTTCGGGAAGGACGTTGAAATTGCTCACGAAATTCCGGAAATTAGTTTGGTTATAGGCGGTCACTCGCACAGTCTATTATACACACCGATCGGTATGAGACTTTGCACCAAATTCATCATTTTAGTCTGGCAGATGTTTGTCTGCGTTTTATTTCAAATTGTTCTGCACATGTAAAATAGCGTCCTTTGTTGATGGTGTGAACCTGGAATATCCATATACATAAATATACATACATATATGTATATATATATATATATATATATATATATATGTATATATGAAGTAATAGTTTTGGATTAACATAATGCAACCTACGAAAATCACCATGGAGATTCTTTCTAGTGTCCACCGAGGACCGATGAAAGTTTTTGTATTTTGTTCAAAAAGGTGTTTTTGGAATTCTACTGATAATGCGTCACTCGGCGGCGCAAGCATTTAAAAAGCGGTAAGGTAGTGAAGACGCGGCAGGGAATCAGTGGTATTAAAGCTGCTGACCGGACTGCTATCTCGCATCTTTCATTAGAATAGCTGCCTGGGCTGAGGCCCACATGAATGTTTGACATGCAACCTGCAAATCGGAAATCTCATATTATCAGTGGCGGATCCACGGGAGGGAATGAATAGGGGACATTTACCCCACCAAAAGTACCAAAGCATCTATGAAAAATTTTGTTATAACAGAGAAACTTAATTTATGCTATAAAAGATTTGTGTAAATGTTACACCTGTGGATATTTAATTATAATTAATATTTAATACTGTTTTCTAGTAAAACTGTTAATGTTACGTTTTTATTTTATTTTAAACCCAATGACTGTCATCGGTCTTTCGCCTTCCTTATTTATTTTTAATTTTTACTTTGTAATGTAAATAAAAATAGTAGTTCAATAAGAAATACATATGTTTTTAGACTTGCTCACGAACAAAAAGAATTGGGGTCGAATTACTAACGAAAATAAAAAAAAAGAATTAAAACCTAATAAAAACACTATCTTTCCTACTATTCAAATTCTAAACTACCATTTTAGCTAGAATTTTATAATTTCGTTTTATTTTTCACCCCAAAATAAAACAAAATTTAAATTAAACTGTAATAATTATTATTTTTAATACATTTTTAAATTTCTAAATAGGAGGTCGCTTTTTGATTTTCTTTATGAAGCAAGGTATTTTTCAAATCTACTATTACGTAATTACATATATCGTTTCCCCTCCCAAAAAGTCTCTTTAGATCCGCTCCTGATATATATATATATATATATATATATAACTCGGCTATTTTGGCCTCGCAAGGGGCTAAGTTCTTTGACCTCCCTTGCTTACATTTCTGTCTCTTTCTCTTCTATACTTTGTATAAAATGATCAAAATTTACAACGTAATTCTAAATCGGTCCATATGAATTGAATATAATAACATAATCACAAAAATACTATAAAATATAACAAACGTTACATAAAATTGGGACATTTTTCGTTACATAAAATTGGGATGTTTTTTGTTATATAAAATTTGGAAATTGTTCGTTACATAAAATTGGGACATTTTTTCTAATGGGGGGTAGCCTAAGAATTACGTTGTAATTAATATATAGACGTATACACATTTTTTTTTGTCGAAAAAACTGATATTATTGCCGACGGCAATTCGAGGTTCCCAGAAATGTTTTGAAATTTTCTTCAAATTATTTTTTAAACTACGTGATAAAATGTAATAATTACAGTTAAGAGTATTTTATTCAGAAAAAAGCTAAAGTTCATAAAGGAGATTTAAAAAAAAGAAAAAGAAAAACGGATAACGTGTATATCTTTCTTGGATTAGATGCGTAATTGCTACAATATTCTATGTATCTCGAAAACAGATTTTCCTAAAAGGCCCACAACCGTCCGACAATTTTCATTTACGTTTTTCCCCTTTGTGTAATATAACTGGCCCCCATGATCATAATTAAATTTTCGTGTTTTTTTTAAAAAATTACTCAAAACTCTCCCCGGGCCAAACTTTCAAAACTGTATGATTTTCTGAAGCGCAATGGTATTTTAAAATCCTGTGCAGGCAAAACATGTGAATATAGACGTAGTAAGTGCTTTTTTTGTTGTTTTTCTTAGGGGGATTCCGCGTACTCGCAAATATAAACATTGTAAAATTTTTTATTTTTCGGAGTGATTACAACAAGTTCCATTTTTCAGAAGTTAATAAACAGATGAAACGTTTTGATTCGGGGTATCACGTAAAATAAGGTTAAATTCGGATTCTATGTGACACTAATGACACACACACCGTATATCTTCCCGGTACCATAAATAGTCCGAAAGAAAAAAAGAAAGGAAAAGCATCTTCTATTTGTTATGCCATTAACTTAATGAAAAATATTTAACATTCGTTATTCAGTTCATACATTTTTACCGAATCTCTGTTTTTTATATCTCATAGAGAATTATTGCGTATGCTGATAAACCTTTCTTTAGGACAAGCGAGAACTTTTAAGAAGCACAGGAGCTCCTAGCGGTTCCATATTAGGTGCGTCTGTTGCAACAAAAAGAGGGGGCAGTTTATAGGGTTCCTAAATAAATTAATCGACGTGCCGAGCTGTAATCCGAAAACAGTTCAGCCTGAAATTTGGAGCAATCCGGGGAGGCCTTCGGAGGAAAATCAGAAACGGTTAAATAGTTCTTAGAAAAACTTTTTGGAAGGCTTCACACTCTTGCTCGCATCTTAAATACCTGAGATAATGTCAAAGGAGAGAGGTGGATTTTCCGGTAATGATTCGATAATAGTGCTGCGAGATCGACTCTGTCTCCTTCGCGCTGATCTATAGAATAGACACGTCGCGTCGTCCGGTGCTGTCAGTTCATGTACATATATTATCTTGAATTGGTGTTATTTCACTACCTCGACGGAATAACTAGGAGAGAGCTTAATGAGCAATACTCGCCGGTAAAGATGTCTAGATGATTCGATGTGCTGCATAGAAAGTTCCGAATAAGTCCCCGGCATTTGGAGATGCGCGGTCAGCGCTGATTTTGATCATTTCGAAAATATACACGTATTCCGTACAAATTTACTCGGCGAAATGGCGACGTTGAATATGTAAGTGGAAATTTGTTTCAAAAGGACAAGGGGAAGCTCGAGGGAGAAGTTTTGTGCGGAGCGGAATAATAAAAAAAACCAATAAAAGAAAAAAAAATAGTCAGAAGCGGTAACAGATTTAGAATAACACGAGCGATATTTTACTTGAGCCTGGAAAAGGCAAGCGTAAGTAGCGCTGGAAGCGATATTTTATAAGGTCTTAAGTAATCTGAAGCGTCCAACACACGGATCAACAAGTTCCCTTAACGTTTACATTAACGCGGCTGTTAAAAGGAAAACGGCGGTCGTTCTGCACGAAGATTATCGGACTGGGCCAAGGGAAAACTTCGGACTGGAATCGTTTGCACGCGCCTAGCGAGATATCGTTCCGAGCTTCTTCTGGAAGTCGATCGAACGAAACACCCACACGCGGTAAATACCGCCGCCACCTAACGCACCTTTGTTACAGCTGTTGCTAGACCGATGAGAAGTTTTCCTCCGAACGACTTATACGGCATGTTTTGCAAATTCTGCTGCAACCTCAATTTCGCTCTCGGAATACATTATTATTTACCCCCCCATCGTTGAAACGTGAACAGCCATACAAAATTTTACTTATCTAAATGCGCTTTAAATACCGAACAACACGAAACGATTTGTAAAACTGTTTCCATATAAGAAAATACGATAGCGCGCTAAGGCCAGACGAGTGCGTTGCAAATGAAACGGAATAATGCTCTGAGAAATGTAACTTGTAGGGGTTTTATTACGAACAAATTTTAGACTACAGTTGGCATAGTCGAAATAAACAAAAAAAAGGGAAAAAAGATAAGGCATTTGCTCTTGTTTTTTTTTATGGGTTCGTTAACGAAGATGGTAGTCAAAAGTAAAGGGGGAGGAAAAAAGTTACATCCTTGAACGTTTAACAGCCAATAGACACAATTCAATGAGTAACAAAAGTAGAAGTAAAAGCATATGCACCGGATATGGGAATACCAAGTTCTATCGGAGTGCGTCTGGAAAGAACGAACATTTAAATAATATGTGGTATCAACGGGGTTACAAAGAAAGTGAGTGTGGAAGACGAATGCAAATATTTAGTCCCCATAATGTTCCTCTAATAATCAATATTCGGTTGCCTTAACGTTAAAATTCAAAACGCGTAATTTTTCTTTATTTATTTTTTCCCCGTTGAATTTTAACTACTAAGCTGGTTATCACGGTGAGAGCTGCCTAGACTACTTGAAGACCAGCCAACAACAGTCCGCCATCCTGAATGTACTTCTTCAAAGTGTGTGTTATACGATGATTATTTGTTGTTCAATATTTTTGCTGACGATATGAAACAGCTCAACCGAACTGCATCGAAACTTCGGAGTTCAATTATGATATGCTGTACTGACGGATATTTGATTCTGCATTAAATAGTCACGTGTTAGGGGAAGTTATCCTTTGCAGTATGTATTCATTACTTTTTTATATGACCTATTCTTAGCCGATTGATTGTTGTGTATTCGACACGCGAGCTATCAGTCGGTGGCCATCATGGTTCGATCATCGGCTTTATTTGGCGTAAGAACGTGGTTTTGAGCTTCACTGCTCAGTTATTCTTTCTCGTAGGAACGTTTCGAGCGTTGCTGGGCCTTGAGATTTATGCGGCCTCGGGGGTAGACCGAGATTCTAGATTCGCGCGCTCATTCCCTGGGATCTATCCTTTTTTATTCATATATTTTCCCCCTATTCCCCTTAGTGTTGTTTGTATTCTTTCATTTTCTTCTGTTTCTGTTATTCCTGCCGCTTTGAATTATATTTATCCTCTATCCTTAAAAGAGTAAGAAATCAATTTTCTTCCTCTTCCTATTTATTGGGATAATGTCGAAACCCATGTAAAAATAAATAAAATAAAAATCAAAATATTTTTCTATAAAAGATTATAATTTTCACTTCTATTAGATGTGTACGTTTTTATTGCCATTATTCGCATTATTATTTTCTCTTTGAATATTTGTAAGGTTGTTTCCTTAAGTTTATACTGTGTTTTTTGGTCTGTTTTTAAAATTTAACTGATTAAGTGCCGCAGGGGCGAATTTAAAAATGCCGTCGGCAGTTACTAATATCGTTAATATGGAGCAATAAGAATGATGTACTGCAACTGTGTATTCTCCCAGCAGTTGAACTTTGAACTAATAGTGCGAATTATTATTATACAGTTAACAACTCTGCGTTGTGAACGAGCATGGAAATAGTTTAAATATAAAACTTTATTCCGAGTCATCACACAGATGGAAACGGAAGTAGTTTGAAAGAAGAAATGAACCCGGAGCGTCCGCTAAGTTGGCGTAGCTGGAAAACGTTTTAAACCGGCTTCGCTCTGGTTGCGCCAGAACCTCAGTAGACTTACTTAAATGGAGTCTGGTCGAAAATGATAAATGCAAGTGCGGGAAACAGCAGAGCCATGGACACTTGTTTCAGTGTAGCTTGATGCCTGCAGCCATTACGGAGAGAGACACCTACGGAGTACAGAGCTAACTGACGAAGTCATAAAAATGATTGGTGCATGGATTGATAGCGTATAAATCCGTTGGTATATCAGTTAATTTTATTTTATTTAGTCCTCAAGCGTCTCGAACACGATGACAATAATAATAATAACACAGAATAGAATAAAAGAAAAAGAAAAAAACGTTCTCGAAATCTCGAAATTTAAATAAATACTAAAGAGAAAGAAGTATAAAAAGTTCCGGACAGAGGCGTCCGGATTTTTAATGGACTTTTAATATATTCGATGATATGCATCTGTGGAGAGATGATCTTATCGCATTGTGCGTTCCCCGGCTTATATAGGTGGTCCATATGCGTTGTTAATATTGCATTCGAATAATCTCGGTTTTATAATTTACACGTTAACTGTAGAATCAAGCACGGCGATACGCGAATGAATCAGAGAGCCCCCATAGAGTCTAATACGAGTACGAAACGGTCCTATAATAGCCAAAGTTTGATGTCAAACTTTAAAATAAAACACACACACACACACACAAAAAGACTAAATAAAAACGAACAAATTTAAATTTGAATTTCCCACCTTTTCTGATAATTTTAAAAGAATGTTTGCAGCATAGTAGTGTAAAATGAAATTAATAATTTTTAATTTTTTTTTAATAAAACTTCAAAACCAGGGAATAGATATTATCGCGCATACGTGTTTTTCTAATTTCTATAAATATGCCGCGTATACTTTCATGAAGGCAGCCTAGTAGTTATAAGGTGCTTGGCTACTAAATCGGAGGTCACGGGTCCGATACTTGTCCGGTCCCGGATCCAAGTCTCTCCCAAGTTTACTCAGCTTGAAATAATTGGGTACAAGAGAAGTCTGGGAAAGTAAAGGCGGCCGAGAGAAAGGAACTGGCCCTAATATTCTCATCAGACCCATTAGGCTTAACCTTAACTTCACAATACCCGACGCCCTGTTAAAGGGTATGGGAGTTACTTTACTGTAGGACATTTTCATGAAATTTTAAGATTAAAGCCGTTAACGGGGTCGTCTTCTAAAATAACACTGTGTGTGTGTGTGTGTCTTTTATACTAAATAGTTATATGTAAACTCGCTCGTTCTTCTACGATACCTATAGGAGAATCATATTTGCGTCATTTTAAAGGGGAAAAAGAAACATTTAACGCCAAAACGAAAAACAGGATTCTCCTTATTACGTTCTGCCGGTAAAACAAACATAGTTATTAATGCGCGCGCACATGTATGTTCTTTATTTTTGAAAATCGAAATAATATTTAAAGCGCGTTAGAGAGAGATGGTTATATTAAGAAAATGGAAAAAAGCTCCGATCGTAATATATTTAACAAAACGAAAAATATTTTCTGTAAGTAATAAATAAAATTATTGCAATGGAAAAAACCGATTTTAATAGACCGTAGACAATACGCGTTTGCTGGAAAAGTACCGGAAAATGGTAGTAGTTGTAGTAGTTGTGGTATTAGTCGAAGAAAATAGAGACACAATTCGTTCAGTATACGATTGCGACCAGGGAAGAAAGCGACCGACCGAAAATCTATTCAGATTAAGAATGACGGTAAATAATAACTGCGAATAAAAGTCCGGCCAGAAAGCTTTTCATGCGAATATATTGAAAATGGTAATATTTTATTAAAGGAAAATAAGGGCGAAAAATTACAAAAAGCCGAAGCCGTAAAAAAGTGATAAAAAAATACTCGCAGAAAAAAGCTGTTTTCTTTTTTTTTTTTTGTTTTGAATGAAAATACGCTTTCGAAGTAGTGGTGAAAATAAAATATGGAAAAAGCGATAATAAACCTTACTCGCTTTGAATAATGTAAAAGCTTTCGCTTGCTAATAGCAAATCGCCCTCCATCGCAAGAGACGGAACTGAAAGCTAAACTATCAGTCGCACTATATACCAAACACACATCCTAGTTGGTTCTAATATTAAAGAAAAAGCATATTATTATTAATCGTCTCTGTTTTAGTAGCGGTCTAAAGCTTTTAGATACAGTGACAAAACTGACAATGACCATTATCTGTTCTCATGTCTAAAGGCGTTCTTCATAACGCGTATGTCAAAAGATTTAAGGTTTTGTTTTATAAAAAAGACGTCCCAAAATTTCCCGACAGTTTCATTTTGACGCTTTGTTATTACCGAGAACGACTTTGAAAAATAAGCTGCACCAGCGAAGACCGAACTAGATACGAAGTAAACAACCCGTTCATTTATATTCGATATTTTTAATTAGTAATTAGTACGTAGAATGAGGATGATTTAATCTTCCGACATACCGCATTGCTAAATGCTTATTATTTTTTTATATATAGTACGAGGTGTCAAAAAACTAGTCCTTTCTTCGCTGGTATACTACCTTTGATTCACCGCTATATCTCTTTTAGGCAAACTTAAAGCAGTAGAGAAGAGTGTTTAGGTTTTTCCTGCCTAAAATTTACGAGGATAGGTGTTAGAATATTTCTTCGGCAAGGTGAGAAAATTGAAAACGTATTTGATTGGACCAAATTTTAGAAAAAAGAAAAAAACAGTTATTTTCTTATCTCAAAAAAACATACACTTTTTGAAAAAATTTCAAAATATTTTTCAATAGTAAAGATGTCAAGAGATTGTTTTGCATGCACTTTTTCACAATTTTTCTTCGAATGATATTTAATTTGTTCGATTAAAAAGATACAAATCGCGGAAAGTTTGTTTGTTTTGTTTATTAGTTAGTTAGTTAGTTAGTTACTTAGTTAGCTAGTTAATTATTGAGTTTATTCGTTTTTTTGTTATTTATTTTTATCATCACTTAAAATTTTAATGATTTAAAACGATGTTTCTTGTTCACCACGAAACATTCTAATGCGCTTATTAAAACTTTACTGGGCATTTATTTTTGGGATAATGAAAAAAGCAAAAATCACAACGATTATATCTTTAATCATGTACGTTCGCATTAGAAATTTTCTGTTTAAAAAGTTTCCCCGATATTAAACCAGAATAAGCTTTCATCGCGTGCCAAAGGTATGCAATATCATGTGGCATTGGCCGAATATTAATGAGTTTGATCTGGTTCCGAACTGTTAGTAAGACTGTGTATGTTTTAGTAGCAAACTCAGGCATAGTCGGTATACCTTCGTATTTCGTAATCAAAACCATCCATAATATTATTATTATTATTATTATTATTATTATTATTATTATTATTATTATTATTATTATTATTATTATTATTACAGGTAATCATAGTTCATAGAGATATTAGTGATATGCGAAGTCGATACATTTCTGCATTCAATAGGGCCGATATGAATATATGAGGAAGAAGGATTGAATTGAATCAATGTTTTCATTACCGAATATTGTGATGATATATCTTTGAATATGCTGGGCTAAGATATATATATATATAAAAGTAATTTGTTGAAAGTTGAATGAATGTAGAAAAATAGTTGTAAATTTAATGTGGTTATTTAAAATTTATTAATAAACTAACATCTTGTATAGATGTACACTAAGTATGAAATCTCGCCAATTTCACTTATGTTCCGTGATGAAATTACTAACATGTTCATTTTAAACAAGTGTTCAACATCATTTTCTTTTCACAATAAAGCGGACGACAGTATTATTTTATTCACACATATTAGATGTGAAACTCTTGCCGATTTTATTTTCCCTTTAAAATGCAGAACTATATGATACTTTCATTTATCTTGAATAATAACTAATTTTTTAAGCGATCGCGTAAAACTCATTTAATTTTATTCCAAAAAACCGGCGTAAAAACAATAAATGACTTTTTGCCATTATACCGAGATAATATTAATAATAAAAATAACTGTAATTTTATACTATAGTTCATAATTTAAATTCTGTCGCGATCGAACTAAAAATATAATTATGTAAACTTTGAAATATTACACATACATATGTTAAAAATTGAATAAATTAAAACGAAATTGTGAACAACAGATGAAACTAACGCCAATACACCGGAATTTAAAAATAGTAGGAAAAAAATGCTTATTAGCGGAAGAGAAAATTCCGACAGCCACTAAGATAAAATCCAAGAGCAGCCGCGCTAATTGGAAAATAAAGAAGAATAGAAAAAGTTACCTTTAGACTTAATTAAAAATTAACGTTTGAAAATATTTTTTATGCCACTAAAAAATTTCAAAATAATATTAAAAAAAAAAAAAATACAACTTAAATACATAAATTGCAAATTAATGCAAGCCCCTGTTGTGTGCTTCGCCGCTAATAATAAATCAGCCCGCGCGTATTTTAAATACTTCCGGTATCTCGACATCAGAAATAGAGATAAAATACAATGCAATAGTACGGTATACCGAATTTAAAACCTTCTGCTCGTTGTAAAGTAATGTAACTTTTCACATGAGTTCGACGTAAAATACGAAACATACACACAGGCTGGTACCGAGAGTTTTTGTAAGTATCGAATTAACCAATTACTCTTTTCTCTTTTCTTGCGATATAAGTAATTCGATACTTTCGTCGCCTCACCATTATAGGCACATGTATACAGTTTATGATAATACCGTAATTCTAATACGTGTGATATACCGCGTTGTGGGCATACTAAAGAAGCACAAATCAGCTGAGTTGGATGTGTATGCGTCTTCTCCAGTTACGGATACTTTTAAACTCGAACCCAAGTTGTTACGAACTCACACATCTAGTAATTCTTAAGCCGTGCACTAACTAGAACGTTCTCTGGGTAAATGTTGATTCTTAGGAGCGTCGCTGATAACTTCTTTCGCAGTTATATTAACTGAGACTGACGGCGATGAATCCCCAATCGTGCCCGGAATAATAATATTTATTCGATGCGCGCGACGTGTCTTGGAGTTAAAATTCGATCACTGCAGATGTACACCCGGAAACGGAACACTACCTTTGTCTAAATAGCACCTATTTTACACCATGTCCGCATTTATAAAATGGATTTACGCACCGATTCGGATTCCGGTTATCGTCACTAATTCGATTATCTTAGCTGCGCCATTGCAAATATCAAAAATATACAAAAACAGCCCTCGGAGACTTTAATTAATCTACAAGAAGTTCCGAGAACGACGTAGGAGAGATGCTACTTTGCGGTCACTATTATAGAGCAGTTCGGATTCGGGTGGTAAAGCGACATTCTCTATTCCGTATTCCGTTTGTACCCGTTCTGAAAACAGGCTACTTTTAGAGTACTATTAAGCACATCCTTCATTAAGTAATTTCGGGAATTGAAGCGAGTTCCACTTGAAAATCACCTCAGTCGGGTTTCGAAAAAATCGGGGGAACTTTATCACCAAAGATTTCTAACTATGAGCGAGGGAAGTTTTAGCAGTCCGATGACCGCGACATGATTTAACTGCAAAACAGCGATAGTAGACTAAAGCGGTTAGTCACATGTGCTATACAATATTATTATATAGGGGGGGGGGGGGGTCTTAGAGAAGAATACTATTGTAAATGCTAGTAGTAGCTTGTTTAATTTATTGCGTGTAAAATTTATCATCGAATTAAATAAATCGCACGCTGTAAATACAAATCTAGAGCAGATAAGATAAACAAACATGCCGATAAAATAATATGCAGTATTTTTTAATCAGCTTAATTGTGTTTACACCGGCAGATAATCCTCCGAGTACAGATTCTGTGAAAGCCGAATATCCGTTCATGGTAACTCAGACGTCCGGTCGTATTGTACCGGTTGTGCAATCATTCTGCAACAGCAAATACTTGGGAAAACTGAGAATTAAATTCAGCGATACCGGTGACGTAGTATCAGCTTACGGTAACAGTATCTTGTTAGATAGTAACTTCGAGCAAGGTGTGTAAAAACACGTAAAACTATATTTTTCTTCGCTACGTAATAAATAAACACCGTCGTCATTTACTGAAAAATCGAATTTTGAACTACCTTTACGAAAAATGTTAAAAGTCGAATAATCATTTTTAAATTGACGCTATCTCCATTTTAATCGCCAGGAGGTTTCTGTTTTTTTTATATAATTATTATTCGTTATTGTGCCACGCAGAATTATACTTTATACGCGATTAAAAATTAAGGTTTTCCTCTATCGGAACAGGGGAACGGTGTTCCTACTTTTCCTTTCATTTCATATCGCGTCGTGTTTATGCTTTAGCGCGGTTATTTACGTTGGTCACTTGTATTCTAGAAAGAGCGTGATTCAAGGATGCTGAATGAGTGAACATTTTCTAAAACTCAAAAGGAACTTTTTCAGGTTTTCATCTATTTTTAGCCGATTGCCGCTCACAGAGAAACAGCAAAAACGAGGTCTCGATGAATACTGCGCGTTAAATTCAGGGAAAGCCGAAGAAAGGAAATGATCTGATTTTCCGACCTTTTAACTCGATAAAACAGTAACGACTTTTTCGGAATATTCAACGAGCACTCGCATTGGAAATGTTTAATTAAAAGATCCCCCTTCTATTGAAAAATCCTTTGTTGTAAAACACTTTTAAAAGGTCTCGCAATGCTGCGAACATCTTTGATGTTTTCCAGTTTTTTTATATTTCGTTCTCTGAATCGCTTTTTTCTCTTTACTTATGTTTTCATTAAATTACCGTTTCGGACAGCGTACCGTTTGTTTTCGCACGCGAATCTGAGAGTTCAGTGCAAATTTATACCGGCATATTCGGTTAAATTGTCGCCGCAACGTGCTTGCACGATGGCCAAATCGAAGACGATATAAAAAACTTTTACTTTCCTCTTTTCGATAATTCCGGCTTTTTCTTTTCTTTTTGTTTTTCTACAATTAGTAAAGGATATTCAAAGTAAACTTTAATTTGTTAGCGTTACTTTTTTTTTAATATTCTTTTTTATTGTTGTAGCATGTTCGGTGCAATTTAAAAAAGGTTTTTGGCGGGCAATTTTTACCGATTTATTTTCTCCGGTTGAATTTCTTACGATCAGTCAAGCAATTCATCCGCAGAGCAACTTTTCACTTTTTCAGTGTCGAGCGCGAACGTATTCAAAATAAAACTGAATTTTCACTTTTGACATTGTTTTAAGCCAATCACTTCCCCATACGAACACAGACTTCGCGCCAAATCCACCTCTCATTCTACAGATTGCGCAGTATATCGGGAAGACGAGGAACGAGTTACTTTGATCAGCTGAGCGGTTGGGGTTTCTTTTGGAAAAATTTCAGCTCGCACTATTTCCCCTTTAAGGGATTTCACTTCAGGCCATAGCTTCTTCCCTTTCTTTTTGTCAGGCTTTAGAAATTTTTATATCTCTATTCGACTAGATTATTTTCATCCAGCCCAATAGTATTATTCGTTCGCATTCAGTTTTGTAATTTTATCTCCCCGGCAACCGCAGTTTAATTTAGATTTTCTCATCTCCGAGACGTTAATAGTAGGCATGGGTAACTCCGGAGACATAGTTACATCCTGGGAAGTATATCAAGCATAGCCGGATATATCTCTGACGATACCTGATTTAATCTTAACTCCGAAATACGTCATACAACAAACAAACGCCACTCCAGACACAGTCGAATTTACCTCTGGCGAAATGACTTAATGTATCTGAATTGGAAAAAACGTTAGCTGTACACATGCGCACTATGTTGAAGGACGTTCTGTTACTTGTGCGTGCAGAGTGCTAGGCGGAGTTGTTGAATACGCAGTGAAGATTGCGATTATACAGTAGGTATGAAATATATGGAACTCCGGCTGAGAATTGGAGTTGAGAAGCGGATATATATCTGCAGTCAGAAAGGACACGTATATATGTATATCCAACTCCTTTAGTGGAATTGATTTGAGCATTACTAATTTATAGGCTCTACGTGTGAGATGTTTCTATTTTTTTTTCTATTCTTTCACATTATTTCCTCTTAATATCTTGAATAAAATTAAACACCATCCCATTGGATATTTAACAATCCCACAATTACTTGTTGAAAGGTGATACGCCCGATCCGTTTATTACATTTCGTCGCACCCGGGACCGCTACTTACTGAGCGAAACCCTCTCGATTTTTTTTTTTTTTTTAAATTACGATCTGGCTAACGTAGCCAGTAGGTAACTGGAATGTAGGTTATGATATGAGAGGAGATTCCATTCAACAATAACACTCCGCGTTGCTTTACCAGTCAATCAAACCGGTGTGCGGAAGATCTAGGGCCGTATAACGATTTAGTCTATGATAGTCGTTGCCTGAGTATAATAAATCAACTGCCAGCGGGTTTGGGTGGCCTTCTAACCTACGCAAGTAACGCTCGCTATAATTTTTAATTACTTCACTTACCTCCGGTACATTTAGATCCTGATCTAAGTTATCATTACGCATATACCATAGTGAATTAGCTATTGTTGTCAGTATTTTTGACTAGCATCGCTGCATAATTTTAATATTAGACGCTGATGTTTCTCCCTCCAAGAAGAAATATTCCATAGGTGGTCCACACTGGTTTGATAGCTGTATTATATAATAAAAATTTTGACTGCGGTAATAACACGGAAATGTTTTGCCCAGGAGCCAGTACATCTCCCTCAGCTTCAAGTTTATTTCCTTGGCCTTGATCTTAATATGCTCCTCCCGGGTCAAACGACGATCAAGCCATATGCCCAAGTATCTGGCTTTATTTCCCTGTGTAATGGGACCATCACGGGGTCCCTCGCGAATAATGTGCTGTGTCATCAGCAAATACCGCGACCTCCACATTGAGCGTAACCGGAAGATCATGTGAGTACACAAGAAAGAGGATTGGTTCTAATATAAAACCTTGGGGAACGCCAACTTTAGCAGAATAAAACTCTGTAATATCTCGTCGCCAGATTTTACCTGAAAGTACCGATCTGCCAAGTATGAAGACAGTAGTGGGTAATATAGGAATGTGGCAGGATTTTTTTATTTTTAAAAGTAATCCCTCATGCAACGCACGATCGAAGGTCTGAACAATATCCAGTACAGTGGCAAAACAATATTACTTTCTGTCAGAGTACGCATAAAAAGTTGCATTATAAATTTGATTTTTCAATAGGCAACATTGTAAATTTGTCGGTAGCGGAAAAGAATATTCTTAAAATACGTTGTGAAAAAATCCACACGTAAAACAATACTGACACAATATTGAAGTGCGAAAGTGTGCCTAATTAATAATCTGATTATAAGTAGTTCGTTCGTTCACACTTTTGACTGTAAAAAGGCATCGTCGACTTATCTCTGTCTACTGAAAATTTTCCTGGTTTGGTCCACTTACCGCGATGTAGGATAGTTAACGAGATCACATTGTCGCTTAACATGAAAGTAAAATCTTTTTAGGGAAATTTCATTCGCAGTATGCAATAAACGTTTCTAGTCGGTGTAGATTTTTATGCGTACACGTTTATTATTAAATTATATCCATGTCAAGGCAAGATTATCGTTCGCAACGAGCTAAAAAGGTTTAAACATTTAAGATGTAACAACACAATAAGTTTAAAACGATAAAAAACCGTTTTGTGTTAACTATTATTATCTATGTGCAGATGGTTTAGTTCTGAGTCGATTGCTGCCGTATAAAAATACCATCGATTCGGTAACGAAAACAGTGCTAGGTAAAACAAACGTTCACTTAAGTAGAACGTTTACTTTCGATGAACCTGAAACGAATCTCGGCAACCTGATCGCGGATGCATTTGTGGACTATGTAAGATATCGAAAGCGTTTTCGAAATTTTTTATGTGACTTGTAATTTTATCTTCTTATTAATGGCGATGAGGGCAATCTTAGAGAAAATCTATTTTAGAGGCGATAAACAATTTTGTCGAAAACAACCACTTTTCTAGGTATCGTGTATTAAGGTGCTGAAGTTACTTATCGGCAAAACTCCGCCACACATTGAACCTAGTCCACGCAGAGCCTACACTCACGCGTGGGTCGCTTGTACGAAGAACGCGGATTTCGTGAGTGCGTGGGTTACGTAGGTTCCTGTTTAAACTTTTTACTTGCTAAAAATTTCGATTTATTCGTTACGTTTCACATGCTTTATATATGAAAACATGACCGTGGGTGTGCGTGTGCTGGGCTCGACTGGATACGGTTCAAATGAGCACATGAGAATGATAAAAAACCGTGAAGAAGAATATTTTCTATAATCTGTTTATAGGCTTTGTAGTTTGAAAATTTTTAAATCTATTGCAACGTACAGTGTTCAACCGTTTAAAAACTTTTAATAAAAATAGAATATTTAAATTACTTGTTTATTCAATATGCGATTTAGCAGGAGTAAACAAATACCGAAAAACAGAAATACAATAAACTGGCAAAATTTACAAATCGCAAAAAATAAAAAAAGGACACGTTTCGTAATCGTGGTTTTCGAAATGGACCACACACGATTATCGTAAATTTTAAATTTTGTTGATTTATTATTTTTCCGTGTTTATATACACGTGCTTAATCGTGTATTGAAAAAAATGGGCTATTTTTGTGTACCTTAACTTTGCAATCCCCGACGCCCTGTGTGTCAAGGGTATGGAACTTATCTTTACTTTTACTTATTTTGACATTAGTGTTAATTTTTAAAAAACGATAATAATAAATATATTTCTTTTTTAATTTCTTAAATAAAAAAAAATCCTACTAATGAAGTGCAAAGTAATGAAATTTTGTTAATTTTCCGGACGTAACTTTTTAAATTTATTTTTACTTTTCCTTTCGACGATGTAAAACCACAAACGCGTTTTCCTTTGTTTTCCGATTTAATCGTATGATAATGATGCAAACTTTTTTGTCAACTCTTTCCCTTAAATTCAATCAAAGCGAGTGCGTTTATTGCGATCAGCCAACCCGCTAACAACTAAGCGGGTTAAGCAGATTTTCTCTGAAGTAGATTATCACCGGGTTTTCGTTTCTCCCGCGAGAGATTATAATATTTTTTTCTCTTCGCGAGTCTCCCTTTTCAAATATTTGAATAAAAGAGAAATATGATTCAAGAAGAGAGAATAAAAAGATTCAAGATTTTCAGTGCTGTTGCGGAATCAGTGAGCAGGGGGACACTAATCGAATGCTATTAAGAACGACTGAGGTGAGGGTGAAATGGAACCGAGAAGCCAAGTACTGGAGCTTCAAAGGTAAGACGAGTGAGCGATTCGAAATTTAGATTAAACGGTAATCGGGGGCTGGTAACGCACGAAAGTCGGTAGTTCCGATGATATTAAAAATAGGTATAAGAGAACGGATAAGAACGATGATGTCAAAGGAGGCTTCCGAGAAAAGAGGAAAATGTAGAATATCTTAAGAATCAGAAGATACGAGAAAACCGGGAGAAAGTTAGAAAAACAAAGGGAACGGAGTTTATAGGTCGAAAAGCGGGAGAGAATACTAGCTTTATTTTAAATAACAGAGAAAGGAGTTTAAAAACTGTTTTAATTCGAAGAGAGACTTAACGAGAAAAAAAGAGCCGAAGAGTGGTGCTTTAGAAAAAGAAATTAATTAAAAAAAAAAAAAAAAAAAGAAAACCCAGAAAATTAGGAACATGATTGAGAAAAGAACCGTAAAACAAACAAGAAGATATAAAAAAAAGGTGAAGTCATACCAGAGTGCTCTAAAAAAATAATAATTTAGAACCGGGTATAGCAGCTCGGTGTCATTATATAGATTTAGATAAAAATATCTTTATAAACGGCTTGTAATATTGTCGTGTTTTTTTATTGTTTTTTTTTTTTGCGGGGATCGCCAGCCGAGGGCATTTCCCGGCATTAGGTTGTATTAGTGAGAGAACGAATTGAATATTACTAGAAATAGAAGAAATGAAAGAGACTATGATCGCCGGGGATGGAAGTAAAAGAATAAACAAAAAGCATTGTATGAAGTTGGCAAAGCAAGATTCAGGAGTTGACTATAAAAGTGAAAGCGTTTTTATAGACGCGCATTTGAAGAAGGATATGATTTGTATAGCACGGTAAATCAGAATCATCAGGATGAAAAGCGCAAAAAAGAGAAGAGGATATAGAAAAACGAAAAGTGGATGCTGGAAGTCGGCCATGATCGAAGCCCGTAGATAGAAAAGATAAGAAAGCGCGAAAAATGAGGGAAGTCGTAGTACCAAGGATGAGAAAGAGGCTGAATTTTAATATTAAGATGAAAGAATTTCAATGAATAAAAGAGGATTAAATATCGTGCCATCGTCTACGAAGATAATTCCCGGAAAGCAAACGTTAAGAGTAGAAGAAGAAAATTTGAATAGAAATTGACCAGTCTGAACGGCAGATCGAGCCACTGAATCGGTCAATTCATTGCCCTCAATGCCAACATGGGAAGAATTATGATGACGAAGAGGAGGAACGATAGATAGTAATACACCTTTAAAATCCGAGACTATCAGAAATTTATTAGACCCATTTGTGGAAATAATGTATTGGACCCGCGGTAAGTAAAGGAAGGCAGTAATTTTTAAAGAAATTCCCCCGCAAGTGAAGTTAGTGTATTTTTATTTCATTTTACATTGATATTCATGTAGGAGGATTACACGGTATTTACACTTTTTTTTTTTTTTTCACTTTCAAAAGGTAGCCAGAACGCTTAATGATTCCACATCAGACGGTTGGACCAACGCGGCAATTGGATTCTTATTGGCCCGCTTCATTCGAAGTGACATTAAACGGAACTCCGGTAAGTTTATTGCATGTTTTTTAGTAATGTAGCACTGAAATTCCACACCTCTTCATATGAATTATATCGAAGATTTTGATTTTACCACACTCTTTAACATAAGGGGGATTATATTAAATGCGCATATTTACGTATAATTGCAAGCAAAAGTATGTTTCACCCTTACATACGGACAAAACTGAAACAATCCCTTAGCATTTTGGTAAAAACGGTGTCGTGCGCTGTTTAGAACTACATTTGGTATATGCCAGAGAAGCAATTTTTTTTCATTTGCGCCTGTATTTTCTATTTTCGATGCGTTAACGAAAAGAGAATTATAAAATTTTGTAAGAGGGGAACATTCTTCTAGTTTATTTAGAAAAACGATTTAAAAATTAACCTTTCATTATTTTTCAATACAAACGTTCGATAAAGTATTCGATTCCCCTTTAAATCACAAATTGGCTTACACAATTACTCCCGATGTGGCATTCATTAAATTATATTATACCTTTACCCACTTTTATCGTAGATTGCCTGAAAGTATTTAAGAACAATAACCACAACACCAGCAGGCGTAAAAGCTTGAGATTTTTCACCTCTTCTAAAAAGCGAGTTTTCTATCGATATCTGGAAAAAAAAAAATAAACCTCTTCGTGCGCGAGCTAGAAAATTTATTTGATCTTAAATGAAAACTATAACTTCAGTCGTTGTTAGAACATCCGCTACCTGTTTTGGCATTGTTTTTTTTTTTTTTTTTTTGTGGAGATTTGAATTGAAGACATCTGTGTATTGCGATCTGTACGAGGGACTGTCAAAACAGAAGCGAAATTTTTGCATTGATCTTGCATTATACCGATTGTACCCTCCTATAACGAACCAGAGTCGTTCTTAATAACTTTTCATAATATTTTTTAGCGTTAGGTTTTCATTTAATAAACGCACCGTAAAGTTACTTCAATGTGTTTGCATATTCAGTTTAAGAACCGCACACTACAACAAGCATAAAGTTGTTGGGTGAATAATTTTCGAACGGAGGGAAGGAATGTAGTTTTCCTTTTAAGATTAACGTCAGTGTTTTGCTAGCTAACTCGCACTGCAAAGAGTTCCGTTTCTTTTTGATCGTCCCTCGCATCCAACACGCCTGAGGGAAAAATTCTTCAAATTATGAATTTTCCGGCTCATTGAAGATGGTTCAAATTTAAATTTGTAATACCGGCTGTATTTTTCTTACGAAAACCTTTTAGATTGCTTAACTGAATGTAGTCTGATTTTAACTTACAGCATTGCTAATCGAATGCAGCGCACACGTAAAGAAATTTTTCATTTTTAAAAACTTTTATTTAAGCAAAACGACAATATACAATCGAATTTTTCAGTACCAATTTATAACCACTGTCGTTAGCGTATCAAATTTCGTTCAATTTTTTGTACTATTTTCATGTACGGAGGGAACTGTATTGAAATACTTTGAGGAATTAAATCGAAAAACAAATTGTTTTCGAATATAATATAATAAACAGAAAAAAAAACACAAAAAAAAACAAATATTACATCTCTATCAAATGATACGAGTTTTAACGGAAAAATTTCTGTTGTAAATTGCTTTGTATTTCCGTAATGTGCGTGTGGACATTTTCATTTTAAGCTGTTCTATAAATTTCGGATTCATATGTAAAGTATTCCTTAAAATTTCACGTTTAGTGGATTTCATGAATAATTTTTAGGCGATTTTTTATGCCGCTGTTCAATCCCTCATTCCGTCCTTCTTTCTTTCCCGTGGCTCTGAGCATTAGTACGTGGCGGACCGAAATCGACCGTAACAGAGAGCGTATTGATCAGCAGATTTATACACGCACAATTCTATCGCTCCAGATTTAACTTTTTGCCGATTTCTGGACCTTCGTACTAATTAGATTCATTAAAAGGTATAAAAGCGAACCAGTGTCTTACATTAGTCGAAATCATTCAGGGGAGAATTTGATTCGGAAACCACTATTGCAAGGTAAATTTTAAATACCTCCACCGATTTACTAGACAATTATTCTTCTTTTAAAGCTCTCTCAGTAGGTATGTATTTCTCGCGCAATGTTTCCACAAATCTTAATTAACATAAAATATACTTTAAAAATATTGTAATAGTTGGTTTTTTTTTGTTTTTTTTTGCAGGAATCATCACATACGGCGACTTAATAAGCGTGATGCCGTTCGAATATACGCTGTTCACGGCGAAAATCGCTGGAACTACTCTAAAGGAAACGTTAGAATATTCATTGTCGGTAATGATGGTCGACGGACAGAAATTAATGCATAAGCAACCCTTGTATTTATCAGGTATTGCAAATTATCTTGCACGTGCCGGCTGAATTTCATGCTATGTTGTTTTTGTTTTTTTTAAGGACAAACCAACATGGTGAGAGCGTGACTAGTTTGCGAGGCAACCGAGTTTGGTACAATCGACGCCGGTTTCGCAGCTATGCGCAAGATTATGAAATTCTACGACGACCTAGTGAAGAAAAATATATATACATATTTTCCGCGTACCAATTTGATCCCGGACAATCGCTCGGGATAATAAATTTCTTATTATAATATTAGTTAGAAGTGAGCGGACAAAATTCTTTTTGAACCGTTCACAACGGACCAAGATGTAGTAGCTACTCGGTCTAATATAAAAATATTTTCTTTAAGGAAACGAAAGGACGATAAGAAACATACAATGTCTTATTTACAAGACAGATAACTCGCGATTCTTAAGAGAATAGTAAAACTCGATATATATAATTTTCGAAATAGTCGATCAGTTTTTATCGAGGACATAAAATTATTCTGCGGACATTTCCGTATTTGTTACGATTAAACGGAAATTAAGTTTTTAATTGATACACGGAATTTTGTAAATTACAACCAGCGCATATGAGTGCATCATTATTTTATACCCTACAGTATACTGCCGCAATTAACGAGACGCAGCGAAGAAACAATAGCATACTACTATTGTACGTTAATTTTACTTTTTTCGTTGAAAAAATTGTAACTTTTTTTTTTAAGGTTTTTTTTTCGAACTTTCTACGACGTTGTTGCAAAAATCTTGAAACACTAGATACTGGAAAGCGACAAGGCCGATTAAAGTGAAAATTCGCACCTGGATAGATTGGAACAGACTGAACCGGAAGAGATGGCTTACGAGAAAAACACTTTTTTTTTTTTTTAATATGAGTGCGCGTCAATGCTGAACGCCAATAGTGAAAATAGCGAGGGTTTTGATGAAAATTGATACCTAGTGTAGGTTTGCGAAAAAAAAAAAAGTTTCTTCACGAAGAGAGAAGTGCTTCCGATCATTTTGTTGTAAATATACATAGAATTTTCGATTGAAAAAGAATGATATAAAAAAAAAACAAAAAGAAACAAGCAAATACAAAAAACACGATCACCATTCGTATTATTTCTGGCTATTCGGTAAATATCGCGTTTTTATCGTTATGCGAAAAAATTTTTTACTTTCTTTCATCGATTTTGCGGTTTTTAAATAAAGAAAGAAAAAAAAAAAGTAATCTGTAACATACGAAAACTGTAATATTTTTCGGAAATGAGGAAAAACATTATTTACTCCACAAACGTAACTAAAAATTATAAAATAAAAAAAAAGTAAAGAACCGCATTTATTTGTTTATTTCGATAAAAGTAAGGAAAGTAATTGTCGCCAGTTCAATTAAAAAAGCGAGATATTTTGGACGGTATAAAAGAAGCGTTGCCTAATTGGCCCGACGATTTTTTTACATTCTTTTAAAATATCGCAATTTCAAAAGTTATTTTTCTTATCTGTATCGCATTAATTGATATACAAACCCTTCTTTAAATTATATTCTTTTAAACGAATATATAGTACATAAAATACCAATAGGAACTTTAACGAAGTAAAGAATTGAAGGAAAATATTTAATCGATTGTAAACGAAAAAAAAATTTCGTTAATCGTTGGTTCTTGCAAACACTCTAGATCGAATATAATAATAGTAATAATAATAATATTATTAATAATAATAATAATAATAATAATAATAATAATAAAACAAAGAGTCAAAAATATTTTGGTACAAATGGATTGTTATTCAAAAGACTCGCGAATAAATTCCGTGTGAACTGCTAATCTCAAGGATTTTCAAGTCGATATTTGAACTACCTTTAAGAATGATTGGATTCATTCTCATTTCTATGAACGATTGTCGATCGCTCAAAATATTCATGTTTTTATTTCTATATTCTTCCAGCTTTTAAACTGCGGAAGATGGGGGCTCTAACTCCGTTTCAGAATGAGATTCCAATAGAAGGCCGCTTTCTTAGATAACGTATATATTGGCCTTTACATTTTTCTTATCGTTTTCTTCCGATGAAAATTTTTCTTTTCATGGTCAACGAAAATACAGCATCGAACGAGAAAATTTCAATATAATCTCTTTCAATTAAAACATTCTTTTTGTCTCTGATATTCGTCTTAATTTAATGCGCTATTCCAGCGAGGTAAGTAGGGAATTTTCAAATTAAAGTCCGGCAAATGTATGAAAGCAGATACTGATTATTTAGTGTAATCGAATGTGAGGAATTTTCAGGGTTGTAGTTTTTACAGTTTTCAAGTGTATTATTTATATATGTGACGACGCATGAAGAAAGTAAGGGTAAAAAAAAAAATTTTTCAACGGAGCCGTTCAAAGTTCAAAATTTAAAATTAGCTTTACAATTTGTACTTGCCGCACACATTTTACGCGCTAGGTGGCGCGCCAAAAATGACTTTAGAAACCTGGGATTAATTTTATTCGATTCCCCGACAATTTTTACATTGGATTATGAAAAAAATCGGTTTTTTGACCTGTAGGTCACTTCCTGCATTAAAAAAAAAAAAAAAAACAAAAAAACTAATCAGTAAAGAAGATAAAATTTTTTACTGCTGAGCGGCGTTGGTAGCGAGTTTTTGATTTTAATGTTTTTTTCCCCGAAAACTTTAAGCCAAACATAAAAAAAAAAACAACACGTATGACAATTCGCGCTGTAGTTTTTTTACTACTATTATTATTTTACATCACACAACCTGTCCAACGAGAAGCTTTTGATTTGGAGCTGTCATGAAAGGAAGAACACTCACCGGCACTCACCTACTCCATCCTAGAATAGTCTAAGGGTTTAAGACGCATTAATTTGCGAACATCACAGACGCTGTTCAATAATTGTCCAGCCAACTTGTTCGGGTGCCCTTACAGTCTTTGCATACGTGTCTCCAAGCAAGATGTTTAACAGTGTCAACCACGTATGTAATGCTCACAAATCATTATGCAAATCATCATCGATTGGATACCAGAGCGTCCTTGTTAGAGTCCTCAGAATTTTATTCCGGACAGTTTGGATTACTTTTATATTTGACAATATCTAGTCAGCCCTAAAGCTGCATCGCGTATTGGTCTAATGACAATGTTATATCGCGAACAATAAAAAAAATTGGCCGTCCCGGTCTAAATCAGTACTCGTTCCTCACATCATTCGTAGCTCTAGATACAGCCGATAGATGGAACCGACAACAGTTTTGGACCACCAGGTGTCAATCTTTAACTTTATTTCCTGACGGCGAGAAGCAGACTGTAAGTAAGTTTTATTCCGGGAAAAAACCGCAGAATATTAGAGAATCGAACATTTCCTTCGGCCGTTTGCAGAGATAACCAGAGTCTTCTGTAGCGGAGCTACAGAATGATGAACTAACCCTCGCGCGTCTATTCCTTTCCGAAGGTAATCTTGCCAGTTTATCTGCGCGACAAATGTATATTCGTTGCAATTCCACTGTTTCTTTAGAATTAAACAATAATTGACACTGGATTTTTGAAAGTAGGTAACTTTGATAAATGGGAGTTTCAGGAGGTTTCTCTGAGGAAAGAAAAAGGGAAAAGAGAACCGTGGGGCTTCACTAAAAAACCGCCTTTCAAAATAACTAGAAATTTCATTTCCACCAGTTCCGGAATTGATAAGAAATAGATCGGGCTAGCCCGCTAATGGGCATTCTTCAACGTGGTAGGCCACGTCTCTTGCGATGTACGCGCGCGGAAATTCATTTTCTTCCGCTAAATTAGGGTACGTCATTCGAAATAACAAACGTAACAAATATGATAGCAATAAAGAAATGATAATACTCGCGCAGACCGCCGAATGAAATGGGAAAAATAAATTTCGGACTGAAATTTCAGATGAAACGATTATAAGAAGGGGGCGGCCCCTACATGAGACATGGAATAATATAAAGCCGGTTAAACGGTGTATAGCCTTCATTAATTATTCATTATTGCAGCCCGGTCCTATTTTTATTTCAATTTTTCCCCCGAGACGAAACGCTCGCGAAAGGAATTTAAAAATATCGCTCCCGATCGCTCTGTGTATCGCAACGTGTTACTATTATGTACCAATGAAAACTGTTAGTTAAACAAACAAAAGAGCGCGCCATTGTGTGTAATCATTTCGACGCTTTTACCGGTGGTAATTATTATTAGACTGGCCAGAATCAGCTGGTCGTCGATGAAAATTCTAAACAATTTCCAACGAAATTCTCCGTTGTGTAGATATATTCATTCCAAAACCGCTCGCTCTGTCACTATAATATATCAGTTGCGTCTTCCATGTGATACCGCCGAGATAATAAGGAATGAGTTACTCGTTTTACCGATATATATTAATGACGAAATCAAACGAAATGGATAGAATTTTCGGATAAAGACGAGCTGAAAACATTGTGTAATTGTGAAATATTACAACTGTTCGACACTATTATATCGTTTATAAGGTAACTGAATTTAGTTGACTAAAAATGACTCTATTTTAATCAGTGTTTCATTTTGATAACCTTTTTCGAATTGGGCAATCGTCGAAGCTTTAACGTTCGACGTCACGTTTTATTTTACCGTTTTATTTCGTTAATGCATAAATTGGTCATGTAACCGGGAGGAAATTAAATTAACGTCGCCAAATTAAATTAAATCAACGCCCCCCCCCCACTGATAGTCTGGGTAAAATTTATCGTTTGACTCTGACACGGTTTTGTTCTGCACTACATACTCTCGACTAAGCTCCTCTTCTAGGTGACAAAATTCGTTATGCTAAGAATTCCTCGTGACTATTCAGGACGGTCGAAAATCTCTAAACCGTTTACTATCTGTTAGCACCGTGACTGCGACGGCAAATGGAAACTAAGCGATATTAACATAATCGCCATTTAAACCATTTTTTCACGCGGTTATTATTAAATATATGTACTAAAAACACCGGAAAACAATTTAAAATTCCCCCGTAATGTTTCTGCCTTTTGTGTGCCTCTATGTGCTTTATTAAATATATACATATATATTAAATTGGAAGTCAATTAAATGCCGGAGATGTTATTTCTGAAAACCACGCACACACAGACTTATGATAATAACGAGCCTTTTATAGTACATTGAATTATTTTGAGCGAGAATAAACCGTTTTCTTTTTAGAACTACCCCCCCCCCCCCCCCCCCTCACGCACACACACACACTTTTTTTTAACGTTAACATCACCCTCTTCATGTTTTCTCTCATATGTTACAAATGGAAAAAGGGAAAATAAACGGTGAAAATGAGAAAGTCTGGAGAATTTTGATGGTCTGAAATTAACGTGCTCTGAGAGTGTGTTATCGATAGGGGGTAACGGAGATGAGAAGTGAAATGTTTAAATCGAGCTTAAAGCAGGAAAAGTTCGCCAGCAGCAATATTGAACACTTCATTTAAGAGAAAATTCAAAGAAAACTTTATTCCGTCTTCTTGAAGTTATTTTTTTGCGCTCGCTATTACGTTAAAAAACACACACACATTACACGCGTCGGTTAAATAAAACTCCTTACAATTTGTCTCCCGGCGAAACATCAGATTCCTTTAAAAAATTGTGGCCACTGTTGATTAGTCTTACACACGCCCGTGTCTAATTTATCAGAAAAATGAAGTTACCGTTTTTATCGACATTCCAAATCCTCGTTTGGCTCACAGAATTGTATTTAAAAAATAATAAATGGCTGGACAAATAAGAATAAATGCAATCATTAAATTGCAGCGAATAAGACAAAGGCGCAAAAAGAAGAAAAAAAAAAGAAAAAAACATCCCGGCTTTTTAATTAGCCTTCGAATGATTAAAAATCGCCTTCAAATGCGCGTGCTTCGAATTAATCGCGGGACCGCAGAATTTCGATCTTGATGGAATTTATTTTGCAATGAAAGCGATATTGTATAGCGATATTTTTACGGCGAGTAATTTCTGCTACAATTGCGCTTTTTCGAAAAAACGGAAAAAAATGCAAACTATTTATAGAATTGAAAAAAATTGCAAATTTTCCAACAAAAATTAGCATACACGAGCTATTCGGAAAGGAACTGTCGAATTAGCATGATTTCACCCTCGCTTACGCAGAACATTTAACGACAAGAGGCGCATATTCGTTAGCTACCATTATGTCTGAAGGCGAAATACTTCGGAGTAAACATCGCTGAACATTTATCCCCGTCCAACTATAATTCCCATATCGGATGATAAAAGTGAACGTTGTAGGACATGAAAAGCATTGTTCGCCGTTTCATTGGTCGAAATTACCATCCTCGTAGAGGTAAAGAATACGCAAAATAGCAACGCTATCAGGTAAAGCTAACTGAAGTTTGCCCCTCAGAGGGTGATGATTCTTCATTCAGCCATTGGCAAATAGCTCGGTCCTCCTTTTTTTTTTTTTTTTTATTTCATAACTTTGAAAAGTTTTAAGAAGTAACTTTCGTCGTGACTACCTCTTTCCAGAAGCCCAAAAGGAATTCTTATCTTAGGAATTCGCGAAAAATTTCAAATTTTACCCCCTCATACGCTACTAAACTTTTTGTTTTATTACATTCATGCAAAAATACGACTCGCTTCAGACACTGGGCTAAACCGCTTACGTAACGATCAGCGAAAGAAGAATTTAATAACGGAAAAAGGAATTCAGACGAAGCGACACAACAAGTGGCTGCCTCCTTTGTGTTCTTAATATTTCATTAACACTGTGCTGTAACTCTGTTCCATACATATTTATATTCGTATGTGTTTACGTATATAGGATGTTTTTGTAATTGTATATGTATCACAATCGACATTGTTGAAAAATCAATCGATTATTTACAATTTAATCACCTTTTTCTTTGTCGCCTGTGTACGAATGAATATTAAATATTCCAATTTAACATGAGAAAACCTTAACTATATATATATATATATATGCGAATGGTAGGGGAAAAAAATGAAGCCTTTCGAATTATTTCGATGGACGGAAATCGTTATTATCCTCTAATGTGTATTTTTTATTGTCATTCGATTTTATATCAATCATTTTTCCATTTTTTTTCTTTTCGAAAATTCAATATTAAACTTATACGAAACAACTTTTTATTCGGAAAAAATACATAAATTTAAAAATTTTAAATTAAGACATCGACATGTTTCGCGAACACAGTCCCATATAATTGTGGTACTTTAAAAAGTAAAAATTAAGCTTACAATTCTTAGTTTGTAAAATGCCACATGAGATTATGGGACTGTGTTCCCGAAACATGTCGGTGTTTTAATTTTAAATATATCACGGTTGACAGACTGATAAAGGTCAATGAACGGAAAACCAGCCATAATATCACCATTAAATTACGGAGAGGCATCACACAGCTCCAGTTTATCTAAATGGGAATCTTATCGAGCAGATAAGTAATGTAAAAGGTACTTAGGCTTGTACTTAGATAAACGCCTTACGTGTGGTCGACATATTACCGTCAAAATTGGCGATACGGACTGCTCTCGTGCTTGGTGGATACTCGATCCAGAGATTATCATTGGATAATAAAACAATAATATACAATAGCTTAATTAAGCCAATCTGGACGTATAGGTGTCGAACTTCAGGGAACTGCAAAAAAATCGCATATATGTCATCTTCAATCAGTGGAGTCTAAGACCTTACGTGTAAGATAGTCGGTGCACCACCGTGGTTTGTATCGAATACATCGATGAGAAGAGATCTCCGGATTCCTTCTGTTACTGAAGTAGTAAAATCGAGATACAAGGCCTTCTTTGACAGGCTATTGGCTAATAAAACCGTGCTGGTTACAGACATTGAAAATCTAAATAAACCTGATCCCTCAACTCGTCGATTAAAAAGGCTGTGGTCGAGTGATGTTTTGAATAATCTATGAATCTATTTAGATCTAATACAGCATGGAAACTGGGATCATTGGATTGAACAGTCGTATTAATTTGTTTCATGCTATTCTAGATCACTTCTACCGATCGCAATATTTGCAGATTGTGGAAAGAAAAAGATAGAAAACCTTTTTTTTTCTTTTAAATTTATGCATTTTTCCGATTATAAAAGATCACTTATGTTTCATTTACTTTGATAGTTTTAATTTTTTAATTTTTAATTATCAGTGCGGCCAGCTAAACGCGCTGTTTTATTTTATCGATTTTAAACGTACAACTAAATGTAGCCAGAATGTGCCTAGCCCGGCAATAGTTAGTTAGCGTCAAGACGTGTTTATAAGTATTTTATCATTCGGGCCAAAAAAGTTCAGTGAAAAGCGATTACTATACGTGTATGTTCACTGTGAACACGAAAATGTGGTCATTCGAAAGTTCCGAATGCGACACGTGAAATTTGTTGTTTTTCTGCAGCTGTGCATGACATTTACATTGAAGTAATGTTGAAAAAAAAAGAAAAACGAAAACAAAAAAACGTAGCTTGAATAACGAGAAACATTTTTTTAAGTCAATTGACATCTCGGAATTCAAAAAGTATCTTAAAAAGATTCTCGAAATAGGGCGAAATTTTGCTAACGATGAACAAGTAGTGCGTAATATGCAAGACGAAAGCTTTCGAGCTACTATTGTTTAATTAGTGCGGTTTAAAATGTTTAAGACGTTGCTAATCGCTTCTTTTTTTTTGATAATAGCGATAAATATTTATCGTTTACTTCATTCCGGCAAGACTGAAGGTAGTGTACGACATGAGCAGACCGGTTGGCGACAGGGTTAAGTCGTTACAAGTGAAGTGCGCAAACTGTTCCGTGCCGCGCTATGAAGATTTATGTCCAACAGATAATTACACAATCGTCACGGTCGATTTCCTGTTAAACGGCGGAGCTGGATTTAGCATGTTAAAAGAAAAGAGTCTAGAACGTCGATCATTAGGTAATGCGGTTCAACACGTGTTTGTTAACTTACTAGCATTTAAACGAACGAAAGATAAAAACCGAAAAAAAAACAAAAAACGTGAAGGTCTCTGGATATTTTTGAAGCGATTATTATCAAGCTGTAGCTCCTGTAAAGCGAGTGCTTATCGATATCGGCGAAGCCTTTTTCTTTCGCCAAACCATTATGAAGTCTGTGTCGAGCCAAGTTGATCCCATCCCCCGATAGGATTCGAAACGTAGACCATTACCTATTTATAGTGTCTATGCATATTAATCTCATATTTAACCATTAGAGGACACTGATTCCAAAACCGCTTACACTCGTTTTTCTGAGCCCAGACGCTCGCATCTACTATGGCCATTCTTCTTCAGTGCGCCCTAGACTCCACTTCAGTTTACTAATTTTCAGTCTATGTCCTCCCGAATTCAGAAACCTAAACTCGATATCCGTAATCTACACAAGCGATAGTTAAGCTGCGAAGTAATCTAAAATTGACCCTCGGGCCGCAATGGTCTACTTGTTGCCTCAGGTTCTAAACCCTTTTTATATAAAAAAAAACTTCAGCTACATATTTCATGCTCGTTTTTCCTTACGATTTTTCGTTTCGCTTTTTCATAATGTTTTATTTCCACATCGGTGTGTAATTACGTACATATATAATATTAAAAAAATTTATGACATGTCAATTTAGCTTAAATTAATTGCATATATTTTTATTACAAAACTGTGGTGCTTGTAGCTTCTGTTTTTTCTTTTGAAGGCATCGGATTTCATACATAAATTCGTATTCTAAGTGACTAAAGCCCTCCTAGGAAGCTACAATCTCGATTGTCAATTGTGATCAAAAATGACAAAATAGCTACAAGAAAATTATCCGCGAAATACTGGTGTAGATCTATTTCTATGCCGGGGAAATAAATGGACACACGCGTGTTTCAACTTTGATCATTAATAGTAATCATCGGCAGTATATATGTTAATAATAACGCCGTGTTCCGTTTTCATTTTATATACAGTACATGAAAACGCGGTATTCAGTGCTATAAAATCATGTGCGATTCACTGTTACGCTCCTCTCTGGTGAAACGAATAAATCAAATATAACGAAAGATAAGATTAGTTCAGTTTCGTAATAAAATTTGAGTCTTTTATAGAACTGAGGGAAAATTTTCGGTGGAAATTAAATCATTCACAACTAATTGCTTCCTTTTATTAGGCTCGCCAGCGAATTACCCCCGCTGAATTACGATAATTAATAATAACTTTTGAGGAGCATAATAGATCGGTTTTAAAATTGGTAAGAGTAGGCTAGGATAGGAATAATAGAGTACTCAGGAAGGAAATAAAGATATTGTATGGAGCGGGATTGTCTGCGCGGAGAAAATTAGAATATGAAACTGATAGAAAGAGGGCATTCAAAGAATACGTGATCTGCGATATGGACGATATTGCAGTTGACACAAGACGGAGATGATGTCGGGAAGAAGCGATATAGAGAGAAGCGAGAATTTATAATCGGGCGTAATTTTGAACGACAGAAAAAATGAAAATTCGAATACTAAGGTCGTGAAGGAAGAGTTAAAGACGGTGTTCTGATTAGTAAAACTGGAAGAAGAGTTTTATCAGCTTAAATTTTATGCAAATAGTAAATTACATGCCGGGAAATTCGTCAATGAGACGACTGTTAATAGCGGTGGCGGATAATGCAACGGTATTTTCAAAGTTTAAAATTCCCATCATAGAGAAAATCTACCTGGAAAAAAGGTGGAACTGGTGTAAAATCATATAGACACAAGAGAGAGGATCTGAAAAATACATGTGTCAAACGAAGGAAGAGGTGGCGATGAGAATATCGATTGTAATACACTCGTGGTGTCAGAAATTATCAGGAATCTAAAATGTTATCATGGTAAGAAAGTGGACGCAAGATAGCGATTGATTGTGCGAAAAAGTATAGAACTGAAAGTAGACAAATCCTTACCTGTTTTGGTTAATATTTATAAATTTAAAATAAAGAAACAGCTCAACAACAAATGAAAATAAAAATATAAAATACGCGTAATTTACTTTAATTCACTTAAAATTACAGTAACAGTCTTGTCTTTATATAATAAAGGAAACTTAATTATAATATAGCTGAAAATAATTATATAAATATAAAAATAATTACTCTTAAATCATCAAATACTAAATATTAATAATAATACTTCTTTATTTAATGTAACAATTTAACTCCTTTTTTGATTTTGGTTCTCTGTATTAATTTTTAATTCGGGTTTTGAATATTTCGTCTGTTAAATTCCTTGCTTTATTGTGAACGAAATGCCACCTTGGATTGTAGTTCGACCGTCATTCGCCTATTATTTTCGTATAAATGTACACACCTCTGTAGTCACAGTATTTCTCCGCAGTGACTTTTTATTTGAGTAATATTGTTAACTGATGGTATAGCCCGAAAACGTTTCTAAAGTAAAATTAATTTTTTAAAGTGTAATTTTTAATACTTATTTTTGTTTTTTATTGCGGTATTTATTTATTTTAAATTTATTTAAAAAGTAATTACGAATAGGAAGTATGTGAGAAACATCGAATGAGATCTTCTAAATCCATGAATGAAAATAGGAGTAGTGCGAAAAGAAAATAAGCGGTTAATAAGATATTTCTGGATTCCGATGAAAAAAAAGTGATTCAGTAGACGGAATGTCGGGGAAGTCCGCTGGTTTAATGAATTCGGAGAATCTGTAAAGTCTTGGTATGAGATAATAGAGCAAAATATTTTTCGAAGAGAAGCACACTAGTGCGCAAAAATACCTAAGAGATTTATCGGAACAAAATGGATATTACGAAGCGATTATTCCGGCAAAGATTTATGAATAAAATAAAAGATTCAGCGTGAAGGGCGAAAAGTGAATTTTAACGGGTATAAACGAAGACAAGCACTCTGGACGCACAATTAAGTTTAGAGATTTAGAGAGTAGCCTTCTTTTTCTTTTTTTCCTCCGTTTTTTCTTTCCTTATTTTTTTTTCGCTCGATTTTGGTCAATTATTTACAGTCAACGATTTAGAACCGCTGCCAATAGACGAAGGAACGGTAATTGTAGCGCACGGTAATTTTCCCTTTTCGGCTTTTTCTTCATTTTTCCGTGAAAAAAATCGTTCGGCGACGAGATTTTTATACCAGCAAAATTGCTTCATAGGCGCATGAATCGAAATTTTACCGTCGTTGAAATAAGAGTATCCGACGAGAAAAAATTCACCTACAGTTGTGCAGAATTCTGTAGCTGATACGTTTATCGGTTGACGAAAAAAGATAAAAAAACGGACTGCTATGAAGGCGATCAAAGTCTCGGGCGTTTACGAAAATTTTATGCGGATGTCGAGATTTTAACCATTTCATCGGAAGAGAGACGTTCAACCGGGAAAGTGAAAAGACAATTTAGCAAAACATCGATTTCCGAACGGGTAATTCGAATATAAAAGAATCGATTTCATGTGGGTATTTTTTGGTTTTTTTCTACCGCACTGAGATTAACAATTAAGAAAAAAAAACATTTTATTTTATTTATTTTATTTTATTTATTTTATTTTATTTATTTTATTTTATTTATTTTATTTTATTTATTTATTTAATTAGCCGAAAACTGGTATCAGTGAAAAAGGAACAACGGTATTTTATTGGCGTTAATGTTATCGTTTTGCTACTGTTAATCCGTTTAAAAAATGATCCAGCAGTACACTGCGTTCAGCGTTAACTACTTTATCCTGCATTTATACGAATGTACCTTTTTTTTCTTTTAGGAATTTCCAATATCCAAGCACTGGCCAAATATATTCAGGTACAGCAAGTTGTCTACACGGGTATCGATCAAAGAGTGGCCATCGAAAACACTCACCAGTACAAGTCTTACGCAAGTCCTCAGTCACCGTATAACCCATGTTATTTCCTATGTCTTATTTTACCTCTACTTTTTCGATAAATGTATATGGTAGAGAATGTATTCATAAACTGCGCGCTGATAATAAATAAACAAAAATAGAAAAGTACACGATGGGTGATACAATTCGTAGATACTAGAAAAATCGTTTGCGCAAAAGATGAATATTTCTTTCCTCATTATTTAAATCGATTCGTAGCGCCTTTTCGTTTTATTTATACAATTTTATATTTTAAAATGACTGCTGTTGCCGCTGTATTTGTTTCTATTGTGTCGCAAAATAAATTTAAAAAAAAGTAAGAAAAGAAAGAAGAGAAAGAAAAGAAAGAAAAAAAAACATACACAAAATAAAACACAAAAAAACAAAAAACGATAGAAAATGCAGAATTAATCTAATTTCGAAGTAAAGGGAATTCTCGTTCTCTGCGAATCTCTCTCAAATTCGAAACCCGTTCAGAGACACGATAATTCGATTACTTCTCGAAATATACCCGCCTTCCAAGTCAACAGGTTTAATTGTAGAATTTTCCTCGTTTTGCCCTTTTTACTTTTGTCATCTTAGTCGGTAAAAGTTAGCTACGAGAAATCTGGGCAAGGAAAAGTCGACTTTTTATCTATAATAAAGCGGAAAATTTCAAGAAACAGGTAAACCAAAGGGATTAGAGATCCGATTGCAGCAAAGAATCGAACTTCCTTTTAAGAGCTGATTTATCTGTTTTCTTTTTAGCAGACCGTACAGCAGGAAAAAATGTCAATTCCAAAAAAAAAACAAAGGCCGTTTTTATGGACTTGCGCGGTTTTAACAGGAAATACTCTTGTCGCCCAGAGAAGCGAGATAAATTAGATACTGAATAATAAACGCAGAACAGGCTGAGAAAGACAAAAAAGGGATAAAAGAAATTGCAATTAAAAACGTTCTCATAAACAACAAAGAACGGTTAAACAGGAAGAAATAGCAGAGTATTATTTCCATAGTCTAATTTATTATAGTTGATGTCAAATTCATTAAAATATGGAAAAATTTCTTAATGTCGAATATGAAACATGACGTGTCTTTCGAGCTAAAGAGACTATGCTGGTCGTCGTCGTATCGAATCCAGAACACTTTTGCTGATACGCGGGAAATTCACGAAAAGTTTAAAATAGACAGATGTATGATTTTTGGCCCGACAGAAATAACAGTATTCCAGGTATTTCGAAAAGAAAAAAAAAAAAAAAGAACTAACACGGACCGAATCATCAGAGTTCTGAATATAAATTAAATGCTTTCCTTCCTTCGGGGCAATTTGGCGTACTTTCGATGAACCTGTATATTTTTTAATTTTATTATCTCTCTATTATGTATATAAAATAATTTTTCACAATTAAATACGTTTTTTCGTATAATTGTATATAATTTTACCTAGATGACGATATAGTAAAGTGATGCATAATCTTGTATTTGAAGAAAAGTTTTACAATAAACACTGTTTTATTAAATTTCCGATTACAGTCTTTAAGGGGGGGGGGGGTGTAGGAAGCTTTCTAGTTCGCAGTAAAATTTTCGTATAATTTTTTTTTGTCCTTCCCATGTTAAAACTATCTCGTCGTATCTACATTTTGTAAGCACGGCTAAGTAGTGTATTTTGTTCTAACGGTAATTACTAATATTAGCCGCTCGATTCGGTAAACTATAAAAAATTAAATAATGTTATTAAAATTGAACGAAAAAAAAACGAAACTTTAGCTAGGAATCGATTGGTCCCCGGATATAACGCCTTCCCTCAATCAAGCCAATTTAGCGGATCGTACGTTGAGGTAGTCTTTTAAAACGTCTGCAGCTCAACATTTCAAATCATCCCCCAAACCTCGATTTCTTCCTTTCGTCTTCTATTAAGTCTATTTCTTACACCATTCCCCCCCCCCCCGTTACATAATTTGCTTACAAAATTTTGGTTTTATTTTTAAGTTCCACGCGTTACTTCGGATTTTTCTAAAAAATTTTCGGTTTTATTTTTTAAATTTGGCATTCGCAAATAAATGTGATAGAAAATTTAATTTTTCGCCCTATTAAGTGTATAATTAATAATTTTTTTTTGTGTTTTTTTTGTTTTTTCCCACTGCGAAATAAAAATGGACTATCCCAAAAATGACATTTTCGTCATACAATTTTACCTTACAATGTGCTCGTAATAATATGTATTCCTGGTCAGTTTTTAATTTGCAGTTAAAATAAAAAACTCGACTAAGACGGATCTGTAAAATTCTATGCGGATAAATTATTTTTATTATTGCAATAGAAGGCTCAACATTAATATCAATTGATAGTGAAATACTGATTTTGTAATATCCTCACCTTACTATACCATTAACCAAGGGCGTCGTCAGCCGATGAGCAAGGGGAGGCAAGATGATAGAAAGAGGGTATGAGTTATAGAAAATATAAAATGTATAAGTTGTAAATACTTAATATTTTATTAAACAAGAATAAAATCTTAATTAAAACATAATTTTCGTGGGTTTCTGGCAAATTGTTCTACTACTTTATTATAAAAATCTTCCAAATTGTCCATGATTACAATTGATTAAAAAGTTTCAAAGCTCCAGGGGAGGCAGGCTGGTGACGCCCATGCCATTAACTCTGTCAACTAATTTCTTTTCTCAGTTTTAATCGCGCCGTTACTTCGTCAATACAAATTACTAATCAGAAATCGAAGTATCTAGTAAGTACCGTCCTAAAATTTAGTACGATGATATCGCGAGTAAAATTGCTTTCTCGTAATAACGTTCAGTTTGGAAATTTAAACATATTAAAAAGAGTCAACCGCAGCGAAATTACTATTTACGATTATTTTTGAGAAGTGAATTATATTTTGCTTAAGGCAACGATTTCATAATATAAATCTGACTTTCTTTGGTTTAAGCTTTCGTTGAATAATAATAAAATTTAAACAAATCGAATCAATTTTTATTTTTATTTGCAATCATAAGCACGTTGATGTACATAAATGCAGAGACATGCGCGAGCCGTGACAGTTGAGAATAACGATTATTATTATTCTCGGCACGTTAAAAAAAAAATTAAAACAAACAAAAAAAAAACCTATATAAATAAATTTTACCCGCAATTTATACTTATAAACGTTTTAATGATAGCTAATGTATATACATATTTAAACTTCGGGCCTCTTCAGGGGTGGTATAAGCTTCCTTAACTACCAATCTTTTTTTCTTCCAAACTTCTTTTAGAAAAATCGTTTTCAATTGACTACGTCATGCGTATTTATTTTTTACTAACAAACAAATTTTAGTGCCTGTACAAAACAACTTTTGTTATTTTATATTAACTAACGAGAAATATTATTTCACTAGAAACTAATGTGACATAATTATGAGACAAAAAGTGTAGTGTACCTTGGGCTAAGAATGACGTAGTCATCAATACATATATACACCTATGCATATAAAATATTAAGTTGTAAGTATGCCTAACCGTTTGCAATATTCTTTGTCTTTTACACACATACACATTGTAACACAATAATAAACAATTAGCAACAGTAGTCAATGAAATGCGTGATAATAACATAGGTGATTTGGCCAGAGTTCTTTCAACTGTAAAGCAAACAGCGAACTTAACAATGGAGAGTAATTCACGTATATCTTCCTGATTGTTCTTCTTTCACAGTTCTGATAACGGCGATTTCTTCGCTATTTTATTTTTTGATTTTTTAGTTTACTTTCCTGCTTTATTACTCTTTCAGCTGAAAAAAGTGCTTTAACATCTGAAGCAGTTAGAGATATGGCGATGAAAACGATTCAGAGTGTGCTCCATTCGTTGGAATATTATCTTTTGTTAAAGGACTTGCATAAGTGAAAGATCGTTTATGAATTTAATTATTACACGCTTAAGAGCATATCTATTAATTTTATTTTAGGTAAAGTGAACATTATGAAGTATAGTTTTGTTTTTTAAAAACGAATGGAATTCTAACGTTATGGTATGGACAACGTCAGTCGGCACTAATCCGAACTACAGCACGTTCAATGTATAGTCATTGCGTTGGGTTCTACAGTTGACGAGGCAAAAAAATAAAGAAACTGACGAACGAAGACCGGTTAAATTTTTCTTTGAAAATATGTACTATTTACTACCTTACAATCGATAACTTTCGCAAGTATGTCTTGCAAAAGATGGAAAAAAACAGGAAAAATAAATAGAATGGTGTACCGCGCAAAGATTTTTCTTCTTTGGCAGGCATCAGTTTGATGTACTCATTGAAGGTATATATATGTTTTCAAAAAATTATATATCATAAATCCTTAGAGTTCGATTTTTGCGAAGGTTTGAATGGGTGCGTGCAAATATTTTTCTATTGATATACGCTGATGGAATATCAGGTAAAAGTAATTGAGTGAGAGATAAATGTGTGTTATTGGTTTGCTTCGTAGTACATTAAAGAAACAAAAAGAAATGTTAACACGTTCATATATAAATGAAATGTTTACAAAACTTCAAAAAATAAATAACTTCGGTAAAATATGATCGTTTTGCATCTAAATCTCTGCAACGATATATAGTGACAGCTGCACTGTTAATAATCTTTTGTCACCCATATTTACCACGCACACACACATACAAACACGTACACACACACACACACCGTTCATATATAATGTATACTGCCAACTATCTCATTCATCCAGTTTTAAAGCTGTTTTTTTAACTTTTTCTAAAAACCTCTTGGGACGATGATAATGGGTATTTTTCAACTGGCACTGTAACAGGGTTCTCTTATTATATTTTTTTTCTGTCGCCCTCTTTCTCTCTCACTCTCGTTCTTTAACTGGATCTGTATCTATCACCACAATTTAACGGCTGTTTCTTATTAGCTCTTTCGGGAATTTCAATCATATATACACATACTCGTACATATGTACACTCTCTCACGTACACGCAATGTCGATAAATTTTCGGCAGGCCTTTTTATAATCTCTTTATAATAACGGTACATTACTTGTAGACGCTTCCATAGATTTAAAAGTATTTACGTGTTAAAAATTTTCTCAAACATTTTTTTTCGAAGTAATAAGACTCGTCGTATTCGATTTGCAAAACTTCCTTTCAGAAAGAAACAAAATATTTTGCGTCAAAAGTCACATTAGCACTGAGTTTAGGAAAAACGATTAATGAAGGTTTATGTATGGTCCATAATATGGCGCAGAAACTTGGACCATAAACAAGCGAAATGCAGACAAACTGCAAGCTTTTGAAATGTGCTGCTGACCAAGGGTGGAAAAAATAAGTGTTGGATGGGCAAAGTAAAAAATCAGGATATATTAAATAAAATTTCTGAAAAGAGGTCATTACTTGACCGGGCACGCAAGACACGGCTAAATTGGATGGGTCATGTCTTACGGCATGACGGATTACTTCGAGTTGTACTGGAAGGAAAAATACCTGGTAGATGAGGACGCGAAAGGCCACGAAATTCGTTTGTCGCGACATTACTAAAAGATACAGGGCTCAACAGCTACACGGATTTAAAGAGGGCTGCGGAAAGCCGGTAATACTGGAGAAGGAGCATCATGGATGGAAACCAGTTTTAGGACTGAACCATGCAGATAGATATAAGACCCGTACGTTTTCACCAGTCACAGGGTATTTCGTCGCATGTAAAATGTGTCTTTTATTATCTCTCCGAAGTACTATTCTATTCGCCGGATGCGATCAATAATGAAAATTTTTTTACAAATATTTTTTTTTTTTTTTTTTTTTTTGTAAACTACTCGTTGGCCATGTATAACTGCCAGGGTCATTACGGCACAATGAGTATCGGATTTATTATAATTTGTTTATTAGATTATTTCTGTTAAGGAAGATTAGCATTGTCTGAACCTGTTCTGGACGGTTATCTAAAAGAAGGTGTAGTGGTTCGTCCTTGATTCTTGTTAAGTTTTTACATTGTTTCAGGATGTGCTCCACCGAGGGTAGCACTGCTGCATTACAGAATGGGCAGGAAATCGGTGGAGGGGCTCCCTGGAGGACATGGTTGTGAGATATCGATATGTGTCCCAGTCTCAACCTATTAAGAGCAGAGAATTCTTTTTTGGACATTTGGATCGGTGGCCACCAAGGATCAACATTTGGTTTAATATTCCTTAGGAAAGTTACATGTTGGGACCAGGATGAGATCCAATGTTCTTTCATATTTCTGTGGAAGAAGGGAGTGATTTCTGGTGATGGGACATTGGATGGCATAGGGGCAGACAACATTGACTTGGCGGCCCGGTCTACAAATTGCAACTCCGAACAGGGATACAAAAAATTCCATCAAAGTCTGAAATCGAGAAGTATCGATTTTCGATCGTTTCTTAATAAACCCTTAGAATTTACCTTTCATACCCAAGAAATAAAATTTGATTTCTTTTTTCTTTTTTTGATAATTTTATATAGAAGCGCGTATATGCGAGGGGACATACACAAAGACCAGTGCTAATTAATTTGAAAAAAAATAAATAAAATAAAAATAACGGTTGAAATTTTTTGATGCACGTTTGCAGATAAATTTGCAAAACATCTTATATGAATGTCACAATGATTTTTTGCCGCATCTATAATAAAAATAAATAAATAAATGGAAGAGATCGCAAGTATTAAATTATTTTATCAATATCGGAGATAAATGTGTTTACTTATACGTGTGGTTACCACGACTGCATGCATGTGGAAGCGAAGAATAACAATTTTGTTTTACATCGTGCATTTTTACTGTGACATGGATACACAGTTTTTGGAATTATTTGGAGCGCGGGATTGAGAATCTCTATAAATTTGTACCACACATTTGTAAATTAAAAAAACGTCTAATGTTAAAAGTAAAAAAATAATGTGTGCGCCGAAATTTCGCTCTCCAGGATTGTCGTATCTTGATGTGACGGGTAGGATTTTGAGATATTACTATATGCTAATATAATGCAGTTGTTTGAGTAATAGAAAAAGTAATTAAACTGTTAATAGTATACGCTTGGATAATTTAAAAAAATTTATTTCCAGAGTCTGTCGTTGATGATTTCCTGAGCAGTGGTTAACATGTTAACGTGTAACCGCCGACGAATCCCATTTACGAACGAGTGAAGCGAAATACAATGATATTGTTCGAAGGTACACTTTTTCCTCAACTGCTGCTGAGGCGTCTGCACCAATGAGAGTGTAAAAAAATTATTAATTCTACGCGCGCCTAGTAACGAAATAAAAAGAGTAATTAGTGTGAAATCCCGTCCATTACTTTATATATATACGTGTAATGTAACTATGATAGAATTCGTTTTTTTTTTTTTCGTGTAGAATATAATAAAAAATTATTATTCTTTTCTTATGCGATGAAATTTATTTACATGCAGTGTATATTTCGCCAAATTTGGGTGTCACATCTGGCACTGTTGTTGAGTTCATCCTCCGTTTGCATGGGATCGAGACATGGCCAGCATACAAATTTTGCGCTCGGCGACAGCCGTAATAACCGACTAAAATTTTTAATCTAGGCCAATTGGTAATTTCTATTATGCAATATGCTTGTGTGATTACAATATTCGGATATACCACGTTTTTTTCGGAAAGTGTAAATAACTTTGATTCTGCGCACTTGTTAATAACCGATTCGTCATCATCAGTTTCTAGCAGCATGTATATGTTGATCAATGATTCATTCAAATGTTTCCACATTGTCTAGTGAACGGATTATGAAAGTGTGAAATCGTATACATTCCGCAGGATGTTGTACTGCCACACGCACTAAATGGGTGGGTCTCCCTGATAAACTTGCCTAAAACAGTGAACAACAAAAATTGTTGTAGAATGGATAGCTTGCTGAAGTTCTCTATAGGTAATTAGGCAGTTGTTTGGTTCGGAGCTGTCTGATGAAAAATCTAGGGTGGAGATATTGCAGGAATTTTTCATAGATATGAAGTCTGGATCTAATGCCGGATGCTTGAGCAAAGTGGCTGAAAAGAAAATCGGTAATATCTTGAGATGTGGTGAGCAGTGTGTCATCTTTGTAGATTCCAGTGATGATATGAAATGTTGACTTTTTTCTAATGCTCTTGCGAGTAGGTGTTTAAGGAGAGAGTTGAGCAACGCAGGAGTGCCAGGTAGCGAGAATTTTTGAAAATTCTTTTTGGTTTTATTTCGATTTTGATTTGGGAATGAATGGTAATATTGTCGAAGTATTTTTCCTTTACCCTGCTAGCCTCTAAATATATATATATATATATATATAGATAGATAGATAGATAGATTATTTATTCATTTTTTAGCGCTCTGTTTACTGAGCTGAAAAGGATATGTTGCCTTGAGAAACGTCTGATCTGAATTGCTGTTTTTACTTCCATAGTGGACAGCGATGGTGTCATCTTAAAAAAAATAAAAAGCAATAAAAATTGATGCTGCGTTATGTCGTGTTGTCTTTTTCGGCGTCTATCTAGCTGCGACCAGTTCCAGTTTATTTTGATATGTGTGAGAGTGCCTGGACGGATTTGAGGCGCGTTACTCTACTGACGCACATATACTATCAAAAATTTTAAATATTTCAAACACACTGTTTGTTTTGTAGTTATATGGCATTGAGGCAGATCAAAGCGACGAGAATTATAAATTAAAATTTTCGGTTGTTTTCAATTAATTCCACTTCGAGCACGTTTCATCTATCGTTTGATAAAGCTAGTTTTTTGAACCAAGATGGTATGCATCAACGACAAATTTCGGCTTGACTTCGAACTGGGGATTTTTATTGGCCAAGAGCAGTTTGCAGTGTCGCATCATCTTAGTGTTTAGTGTGAGAATGTATTGCAGCTCTTACTCCGTTAATTCGTACAGGATAGATATAGCGTGCGGCCGCGTGTACGTGTAAACTCAGAAGAGTGGCACGTCTCTGACATGGCTTTTGTCGTTGCTATCAGTGTGTTTCAAGTATTCAGTTGATGGTCGTTGATCGCCGTTACTAGTCAGATTTATCGTAGTTGCTGCTGTTTCAATTCATTCATCATAAAAATAAAAAAAAACAAAAAAAAACGTCATCCACACGTTGTGTTTTTTTTTAATCATTTTCACCATTACTGGACATTAATTCGCGTATAAATTTCTAGTGAAATATCCGGAAAAAAAGAAAAATAACGCCTATTAAAACGCAGTTACATTGCACATTATTAATAAATATATAAAAAAAAAAAAAATTAGCAGGAATAACTTGTGACGAAGGAGAAAATATAATAAGTAGGAAAATTTAGTTTCAACAAACTGGAATAGTAGGTAGAACGCTGAAAACAAATGAATACTTAATAGACGCGTGATAAAACCGCACTACATAAATGAGGAAGACAATGCGGAGAGGAAACTAATAAAAAGCGAAAACGAGAAGGAGATGGTGGAATATGATTTAGGAATGTATAACGGCGACAACAACAAAACGACGAAGTTAAGGAAATTAAAAAAAAAAAAAAGATTAGCAGGAAAAGGTTGAACAGTTAAAAAAAGGAACAAATTATCGGAAAAAGGGGATGCGTAATATCCGATCGGTCATCTAAGATAAAAACTATTTAAGCCGCCGTATTATTTTATTTTTCGCTTTGAAATGATTCGCGCGCCAATGTAGGTAAATTAAAGATTGATTAAGGTGAACTCTTGGAAATTAAAAGTATCTCCTGATTAACGAAAAGTTTAGTACCGAGAAAAATTCTGACTTGAAAGGAGCGGTTTCTAAAATATTCAAATGAAAAATACTTGAGTGCATTCCGATATATAATTATTCCGAAAACGGATGTTATCATCTGCGATAATTTTGTGTACCGGGTTATCTGTTTCCGCCGCGTTTCTTTAATTTTTGAAATTTGAATTTCGGATATCCGTTCTAAATACTCTCACTGCAAAGGCACGCCTAGCGTTTTTTTGAACTTTTCGCTAACTTCAACTGTTCCGCTAAGGAGCGAAATTTCGCTTCTCCTAAATAGCGAACTTTCCATCAATATCACTTTCCCGGAAAAATAATATACTTTCCCGAATTTCGAACTTGTTAGAGCCCCGAAGGGCCAATAATACGGCTATATTTTTCGCCTAAAGCGCCCTTTTTATTCACATTTAAGTTTTGTGATTTTCCAAATTTTTATAATGTCTTAAAAAAAAAAAATAACAACAAAACGAAAGCCGTAATTTACATGCGCAATTTCAATTTCACAAGTCAAAACGTTCCTGAGAAGGTGTGGGCGGAATCCTAAAACACCATATCGATTACAGCAAAATGCGAACAAAATTACATTATCGGAAGCTTCGTATCTGGTAGATTAATTTGTATTAAATGAGAAAGGAATTATTAAAATGGTAACAAGAATGAAAGATATGAAGGAAAATTAATGGGGAGGAAATGCCATTAAATTGGGTATAATTTAACTGAAAACGTTAAACCAAGAATTAGTCGCAGTCATATTAGAAATACGTAATAGAATAAATTAACTCACCGACTGCTTACATTTATGAAAAAATAATACAGCGGTAGAAAATTGGTTTACACAGAGTAGCTGGTAAAATTACAAATGAATTGAGGATTGCATTTGAGATACAAAATTCTGGAAAAAAATTTAAATGGAAAAAATTAGATTCAAAAAAACAAACACAAATAAAGGAAAATACGAGATGAATGTAAACTCGAATAAAACGTAAAAATGAAAATTGAAGTTTACTTAGCCATTTTTGAAGAAATTACATAATGAGAAATCAGATTTATTATTTAACACGCTGTAATGAAATAATTCATCTGGCTGAAGTAAGAAAAGTTCGATTTTCTGTTTCTTTTTTGTTTACATTAAACTTTCAAATTATCCGATTTGCTACGGTAAAATTTTTAAACATGGTACATTTTCTATTTCATTAAAGTTAATACCTGAAATGATGCTTTCGAAAAATTACTTTACTTTTCTTCTAGTTTTTCGAATAAAAAAACTGAAAATCTATCGCTGCGAAATGCAGGGTTTTAATTTCTTTAAATTATCTTTACCTTTTACGAAGAATGAAAATGTGTTTTTCTTTCGCGCTAAATCGGGAATTATTTTATTTTCATTTCCATCAAACACTTAAATACAAATATAAAAAAAAAAACCGTTCCAAATGCAAATTAATTTAAACACAATGAGATAGAAAATTAAACGGCTAAAAAAATTTGAAATTAAAGGGCTTACGAACGCGGGCGACTTACAATCGACATTAGATTCGAATAAAACGAATCCAAAATCCATTTCTAGGTCCTACGCTGACGGAAATATTACATTACAGCGGGTTTGATGTTTATTCGAAAGTGTAATGGCAGTATCAGTTTTTAATCTGATGTACCCAAACTGTAATTGAAGTGTTATTGTTGTTTTGGGAATTATCGTAATAGTTCCCTTACATGTATATTTTACTGTAAAACATGCTTTATCGAATGGAATTATTTTTTACTTCTAACGGCAAACGAGTGTAAGTAATTCCGAAACAATGATTGCGTAGGCTCAAAGGTGAAGATGCGCGAATCCGGCTGCGAGCACAACCTCTTTAGGAATGATATAGAAAAAAAACTTACAACACAAAAGAATGGCAATGGCAACGACAGTGGCGAATAGTAAGAGGATTCGAAATAGTATTAGGGGAAGCGAAGTTAGAGGACTAGGAATAATTTGTGTCGTAAAAAATCACGCGAACATCTGAGACTGTTATTTCTAGATCTGTCGCATGAAAATTACAAGAAGAGAAAAGAAAATGTTACATGGTTGAATTCGTTAATAACGAAAGGGGATCAAGAGAAAAATTAACGACGTAGGAAGGTGCAAAGTAAAAAGAATAAATTAGGAAGACTAAGAAGCTCAGAATACCCTGTTAGTTACGAATGAAGAAGTTAAAAGGAAGAAAAAAAAGTGTGTAAAAAAACTTCAACGCTACGAGAGGTAAAAAAAGTAAAAGAGAAAGTATTTTTATAGTTGGTGATTTTTTGAACTTTTTCCTAATTAATTAAGAGTTTTAGTCTTTTCTCACTTTTTTAGTTTTTGTGCCAGTTTTACCGGCTCGCAGGCGCCGTTGGTAATATTTTGGCAATTTGACAAAAAAAGAAAAAAAAAACGAAACAAAAACATTTCCATCTACCAATACGGGAAACAAATTGCGTCATTAGAACTATAATGGGAGCGGCACAAATGAAATCAAAATCGATCTTACATGTGTTGTGATATGATTGGTTCCTAAATATTATTCGACGTGAATTTATTAGAAATGAAAGTGACTTAATTTTTCGTGGAAATCGTTATGTCTGGAAGTAAACGATGCTGTATTTAGAAGCACTTTTTGAATAAAGCACGAATATGTGTAATGATCAAGGCAATATAGATTGCCGGTCAGATATCGCTGAGGGTCAAGTCGCAAATCGACCGATAAATCTGCATTGTAATTAATATATTACACTACCGGAGTCACATTCTTAATTATAATGCGCATATATTAATGACAACGTAATTTATAGCTTTTTTTCTTTTCTAATGTCGAAATGTAAAATATATATATATACATATATATTTTTTTTAATGTAAACGGGAAAACGTTATATAAGGAATAACGTCTTTCTGATATTACGTTCGGCGTAAGAATGACGTTGTCATTAATATATACATATTATATGATTTATAATTCAAGAATGTGACTACGGTAATAATAAATTTAATTACAATGCAGATCAACTAACGGATTTAAATCAGTTTACCGTGGAGTAAATAAATTAGGGGGTAAAACGATAATATTCTTTTTCAGCATTAACAATTTCCAGTAATGTACTAGTAATAAAATAAATTGTAAAATATTCCTTTTTCCCTTCACCTTCGTTTTCTCTCTGCCAATGATCTTGTAAAATGAACTGGTTGAAAGAGTAGGAAATTGTATTACGTTGTTTGGAAACTTTTGAAAAAAACAAGTCAGCAGCCAGGTAACGATATTATCTGCGGAAAATCTGCGAAAGTTAGTGAAATTTAAATTTTTGAAGGCGAACGACATCATCAAAGAAAAAACTTCCTAGCCATAGAGTTCAAAAAATTATACAACCGATTTTGCGTGGGTCCTGAACGTGTAAGGGTACCCTAATAATCGCTTCCTTCCATACGGTTCGCTAATAAGAAAGGAAACAGTTGTTTATAAATCTTCAACAAAACAAGATTTCCTAGATTAATGAATTTTATGAGTTACAGAAGACGAGAAGTGAAATTTATCATAAGAAAAGCAAGCCTACTTGATATCATTGTGTAGTTAAGTTTTTCACTTAATAATCTAATAAATCACAAGAGAATACGGGGGGGGGGGCAGTTACGTTCTCTCGGAAACTTTCACATTCTCAGATTTCTGTAGTATAACTAACATTCAATTCCAGTTTAGGTATATGCCTGGGAGCGACTGGAATCTGAAATGGGAAGGACAACTTCCAAAAAAAAAAAGCCATGACACCTCTGGTTTAGAGTCTACCGTGCTATTTAAAAATGTAAATATTTGAACTAGAATTAAATAGAACCCAGAAAGATAAGAGAACACAGTTAACAAAAACAACATGAAAAAGGTATAGCAAGTTCGTTTCTAGTTTTTGCATGCGTCATTAACACGAAAAAGAGCCGTCGCGATATACTTTTTACTGAACAAATTTGTTTTTCCCCGTTTAATGTTTATTAGTAGTTCTGATAATGATGTTTAGCCCCCTCATCGGTGAAAATGTAGTCAGGATTTGATCAGGGAAAATAACGCGAGTACGGTGCTGCAACATTTGACGATAAATGTAACCGGATGCACACTTTGTGTACGAATCTGGAATCTACACAGATTAGTGCGTTCGGTGAACAGTATCGGCCAAATAGAAATCGATTTCAGCCAGTATCAAAAGCCACTGGTCGCTGAATGCTGAAATTTTTATTTCCCCCTACTCTGGGCGCGTCAGCGGCCTTGGCCCAACAACATGATAACTCAATAGATAGACCTAAATAGCCAGGTGAACAGAAATGGAACTCAGAAAGGACAACAGCGGCGAAACACCTGAAGCTAATGGGATGGAAAGGATGTACACGTTAAAGGGAGTAGGAATACCCAAAGCTAAAAGTTGGGCGTAAAGAAAGGAGCGTTCGTTAAGGGGTGCAGAACACTCGAAAAGGATATGATTTGAATCAGAAATACAAGGAGGCCCAGAAGCATGAAGAGAGCAGAAAGGGAACAAAGGGAATCGAAAGCGAGAAGAAGAGAATGATTGATCCTAAGTTTAATTAAGGAAACAACAGTGGAACGACGACAGACAGAAATAGAATGAAACCGAGGCAGGAAAAACCGGCTGAATAAGACGGTACTGCGAATAGCGATTTGAGAACAAAGATGGATACATGTCCAGCCAAAGTCTGGAATGATTAGAGCTTGATAAGGAAAGAATGTCTGAAGAAGGGAAAGAGTCGAGGAAAGGACCATCGTGTGCGGCTGAGCCAGCACAGAAAACCCGCTTGAAATCGAGAAGTTTTGAAAACTCAACCAGCGTATTAAAAAAAGAATTATTAGGATGGCACGAGATGCAGAGTAATTGTCGCACAAGTCCTATGTGGCCGAAATAAATAAGAATTCCCGAAATAAAAGAAATTCGGGAATAACTCTACATATAGACAGACACAAGACGATTACGTTCAGTTTTCCTTCAGCGGGACAATAATCTGTTTTTTTTTTTTTTTGTTTCTGAAGGCGCAATAAAAGAAACAATGATGCTTTTTCTCAAAAAAGGTCAATTTCGCTATACTGCCGGAGCGGCGCTAATTTCGATTTTTTGGAATTGTTGGAGAATATTTACGTAAAGAATTTTTTGTTTTCCTTACCGTATTATTGCGTATGAACGAATGAACGAGCTAGCAGAAATGCTACCATACGAAATTTTACACTCTGCCAATGCTTTTGGGTAAACAGATAGCTCCGGAATTATATGAATATATGGAATAACTTTATCAGTTAAAAATCTAAGATGGTCTAGAATGAAGAAGGTTGGACAGCGTAAGCTGAAAAAAGAGAAAGAAAACACAGTATACTTTTTTATAACTAGAGTCCGAGTTTGTAGGCCAAATAAAACTTAAAATGTGATTTAAAAATTCAAAAATTTGCAAAATATATACAGAAATGATTTGAAAATTGTGCGCAACATCAAAATATTCGTTAATTATTTAAGTATTACATATGTGCGCGCACACACACACACACACACACAGACACTATACAAGTGCAGGTGTATCTAAGCTATTATCTTAGTCATGTCTATTCGCGCTACGATTGATTTATTAACCCGAAAATTATTTCAATGAATCATCCCGAAAAGCAATTATAAACTGATAAAACCGTCCATCAGGAAAAAAATTGTTTAATAGAGAAATTTTTTTTCATCTGTATTATTGGCGGTAGTAAAATTGTGCGAAGCTTAAATTGTTCATGTAATACTGCAGTAGGCGCAGAACTACGATATTTGCTTCTTAAACGTTAAATTTACAATATTGACATGAAACTTATTGAAAATTTTAATTTTATTTTTTACAACTTGCCCATAAAAACATTTTAATTACCAACTGTTTAGACACTAATGTAAGGCCAGCAAACTGATCTCATACAGAAAGTGTAGAATATCCAAATAATGAACTAAACGCTAACGTTTTATTTCGATGGCCTATTGTTTTACTGGTTTCTAACAAATTACGAAATATGTAAAATATGCGCGGAAATAGAAAAATGCAGTACATTTTTGAACTCGCGATGTTCAATAACGTAAAGAACTATTGAAAATATCGACTTGGCAAATACATTCCCTATTCATAACAATCGAAATTTTTCAGCTATAAACTAAATTTAAATATTTTCTTCTCCTTTTCGAAATACATATATCGTCACGTTAATTCTTTATCACGCCTATTAATGTCTCGACCATTAACTTTCATTCCCTAAGACGAAACCTGCTTTCGATCGTGATTTAAAGTTTCGTCATTCGCTCGAAGAAACTTTAAAAAATCGCAGCCGCATAAAAGTTCGTTTTCGCGACTGAAAAAGTTTTTAATTTTTCTGCAACATTCCAGTTGGTAGGGGAGAAAAAAAGAAAAAATTCAGTTCATTATTGCATCGATTATTTTAAAAGTTATCCGATATACGGGAGCTTCTTGAGTCGGTTTTGATGTGAAAAATGGGCAAATGTTGAACGAAATAAAATATGGCGTAGCAAAGCATAGCTTTTGAAAATGGCAACTAAGGTATTGGTCATACCGGAATATACTCGGCCTACCGATTTTTGAGATATATACTAGATCGCATGTAGAGGGGGGCCCTCTTGCTCGACCGATTCTGGAAAATTAATTCAATTTCATTCGATATCTGATGGATTCAAATCAATTTGTTTTCTTTGTCGACTGATCATTGCTGGTATTCCTCTGTCAACTATACTGTCAAATGACCCAGCGTGCATACAAATGCTACTCGCTTTTCTTAGGACCAACAACTTAATAACTAAATTATGAAATAGCCTTTTTACCCTGGCCCATGTGCTGTAATAACCATTGTAGTTAAAAATGGTGCATGGGCGCCACCAGAAAAAAAATAAAAATATATATATCGATACATCGCGAAGTATTGTCTGTGTTTTGTTTCGACAGTTTATGTTTGTTAATAGTTTGTTATTGTGTTTACATTTTAATAACGGTGGTTTCCTCCCATTACGCCTAAATTTAGGATTCCATTTGTTCAGCAGATAAAAATACAAACAAAATAGGCATGTGAATTTCGTTTTGCCGTCAACGCGTCATAATTGTCGAAATTCAGTCTGAGGTCGAGCTCTAAATCGTGTTCCAGTCATTAATAATAGACAGGTGTAACCAAACGCAACAATTTTTTCGTGCTATTTGATTCTGCTATTAAGGTGTTTTTTTTTTTTTTGTTTCCTGTTTCCAGGAAAAACAACAATAATAGCGGGATCGCATGAAAAAAAGAGATGAAAAAATAGTATTAAAAACATTTAATGTAAATACAGGAAACAATAATTCCAACAACAAATATATTTGCAGGTTATACCATTCAAAGTTCAGTATCGTGTTCCTAAAATAACACCCCCATATCAGCAGCGTATAGGAACCTCGGTGATATTTAGTGTGATGTATACATTAAAATACGGAGTCGCAAAAAAAGAAGAGTAGAAAAATACTTTAAATAAAATACCGATTGGTAAGCGAACCAATGCTTTTATTGAAACTTGAAAACAATGGAAATACTTGCTATGTTTTATATTTCATCTTTATGTAGGACCTTTCCGAGTTTTATTGTTAATTTCACAGATTTTTTTAACCCGAGTGCCAAAGATATACATATCTGCGCTATTAATTCTAAGCCTATTCAATAAGGATTCAATTTACGTTTCTAACTTTCCGTGCAGTTTAAGACCATCCGTGTCTAAAAGATGACTTATTTTCGCTGATGATTTCGAGAACTGGTAAGTCCATTAAAATATTTTTGATAATGCTATCCACGCTGTTATTAATAAGAGTGGCGATAATGAATCGCCATGATGTATACCCCTCGCTATACGTCAATTTTCCTAATTCCTTGGCCATTTATATTAATTTTAATTCTCCACGACATCATCGATTGTTTTATAAATATCACAATATTTTTCCGTATCCCTAATAATTCGGGACATATAGTTATTCAGACATGAAATAATGAATCGAACGCCTTCTCCTGTAATCCATCAACACCACGCGCAGATTTGTTCTCCGTCCCTCACAACTCTTAAGGATGATTTTACCAACTACAAAATAGTCTTTCGTTCATTATTACCATCATTATTAATATGATTACTATTATCACTATCACTATTATTACTATTATTATCATTATTTATCATCGTCATTATTATCATTATAAAATGTTTTATTAGAGTGTCGAAATAAATTGGTGGAAATTGTAAATTTATTCGTTTCTCTTTCTGAATTGCAGAAATAACTTGCAGAACGGCGGTCGAACAATATATACAGCTGCAACAGGTAGTTTATCCGGGCGTGGACGAACGAATCGTTATTCGCAATCTGAAAGCTTCTTCGAAAAGCTCCGTCAGCTCGTCCCTGTCAAGGTCAAATTTGACAAGCAACATGACCCTGTTTTTCGTTTCCTTCTCGCTGTATTTCCTCTATTGCTCGCAAATCGCTAGTAACTTTTGAACATCCTTTGAAGAAAATTTTTTTCCATAATTAGATATTACCTGTACAGAAATTCTCATTATAAAAACCATTTCGTAATGACGGCTATGTTATTCTTTTAAATTCTAAGAAGCAACCTCCGAAAGCCCTGTGCTGGTCAAGCCCGCCCTCTCCCTTAAAAAAGAAGAATCAGCCCAAAATGTAAAAATTGCCTTCTGCAACATGCACAAAGACGTTCCTAAAAATGCTGCGTACCGTTTCGGAAATTAAATTTAAAAAATCCCTGGCGCCTAATTGTTATTAAGTAACATGAACCGAAATAATACGTTAAAATTTCGTGAATTTCGGCTATTTAACTGTTGTACGACATTTTGAAGTTTGCGCTTTTTTTTTCATTTGCCCGTGCACTTTTCATTATGGTCTATTTCAGCGATCGTCTCCGGCGATTGTTATCTAAAAGAGCGCGCTAAAACAATTTCTAAACACGCTGAACTGCATTAAGTACACCGTGAAATGATAACTTGATAACCAAAAACTGGCGACCTTCATTCTTTGTTTTTTCTCCTTTCTTTCATACAAATGCGTAGGTTTTAAACTTTTCAAACCGTACACCATTTTTGCAAAGAAACGAATGTATAGAGCAGGCTTGGCCAGCCCGAATGATTCCGTAGACCATTTTGTAAATGTATTGTGGTTCTAACGGGCCTCGTATGTACATAAATGTATAAAATAGAATTATGTAAATACATTATTTACTTTTTTTTTTACTAATAGGTTCGTCAACGTGGACATTGGCTCAAGGGCTACTAAAGTGAGAAGAAAGGGAATTAAGATTTTTATGTGACATGAAATATCCAACAAGAATGTATCAAGCGCTGGGATGACGGAAGAGGAAGGAAGGGAAAGGATAAATGAAGCATTATAATGAGTTCTGCTTGACAACAGGGAAAAGTACAAAAAAGATCGTTCCAATGAAAGTGGAGAGCGTTTGACCGTTATATGATCAGGATTACATAGAAAGTGACTGTTGGAGGAATGTAGAGGACATTATGGAGATGACGCGAGAAAGAACCGGAAAAGCAACGAAGGAAGCAAACTGTGCCGAAAGCACAGGCGGTATATCGCTAAGATATTAGAGCGATGCATAGAAGAGAAGTCCCGAAACCAGGAATAGAAAGAAAGGGAAGGTTGAATGAACAAGTAAAAAGAATCCGGGTTAGAGAATGAGCAGGAATAGGAGTTAAACCACAATTTTTAATGCGCCGCAGTAGACAAAAAAATAATATTGATTGATGGATATGTATAGTAAGAAACCGGCCGGAAGAAGAAGATAGCCGAGCTAATGAGTCAACTAACTCATTTCCTTCTATTCCGGAGTGACCAAGAATCCATACGAAATTAATCTGGATTAAATAATAAAGGAAGAGATCATGAATCAAGGAACGTGTAGAAAGGATTACGTAATTGGTCGAGAGGGAAGGCAGAGGAGATACAATAGTCTGCAGTACACTCTGAGAATCTGATAAAATAAGAATATTACGAGGGACGCTTGAAGATCTGATTTACTTATCTATATTAAGAGTTATTACTATTATTATTTAAATTTCAAGTTTTGCGTTGTTAAGAATTAGTTTTCTTTCTAACGTTTTTCGTCCATTTTTGTCGAAAATTTTTCTTTGCTTGGTGCATTCACACTAATTGGAAACATGGCCAAGTATCTGAATAATTTTTTAACAAACAGAACGTTCCATGTTAAGATTGGTTCGTCAACATCGAGCACTATTCAAACTGAGAATTGCTTACCACAAGGATCTGCCCTTAGTGCAACCTTGTTTATTTTTTATATCAATGATATAAATGATTGTATTGCTTCGCCTGTAAACGCCCGGCTCTACTTTGACGACTTAAACATTTCCCTGTCTTCCAGTTTTCCAGCAAATGCTCAAAAAATCCTACAAAAAACTATTTCAAAACTACAATCCTGGTGTAACAATAATGGTCTTGTGTTTTCTCCATCTAAGTCTATCAGTGTTGATTTCTATAGGGGACGTCAAAACTCTTCCAGCATCCGCCTCAATCTAGAAAATTCCTCACTTCATTTCCACCCTACTGCTACTTTCCTTGGACTACTGTTCGATCAAAAGCTAACTTGGCGATCCCACATATCCAATCTTAAAGTTAAATGTCATAAATTCCTATCTATTCTTAAATATGTATCAAACACAAAGTATAATGTACCTCCGAAAACTCTCCTCTCCATATACAAATCCTTAGTCATTTCCAGAATAAACTACGGGTCCCAGGCGTATGCGTCAGCCAGTCCCTCTTTACTTAAATCCCTTGATTCAATACACCACACGGCGCTCCGCACGATACTTGGCGCACATAGAACTTCACCGTCTGTAAGTTTGTGTGCCTTGTTAGGCACTCCCCCACTAAAGTATTTCCGAACCTATTATTACCACCGTGAGACCCTCGCTCTTTTCTCTAGTAAACGTGCCTGCCCTATCGACATAAATGACCTCCCCAACACCCCAGAGTTCCCTAATGACCCTCTCCCAGAAATCCTGGCTCTCCTATCGCAACACAAGGTGAGCGTAATCCCTTTCCCTAACCTAGCTCCTAACATCATGATTCCGCCGTGGGCCCCTTTAAACATTGATGTTAACTTTTCCCTGACGAAGTATAATAAACCCCTGCATCCGAATATCGTTCAGTTGACAACAGCAACAATGCAAAAATACCCCCACCACCTCTTTTTCTACACGTATACTGCCAAGGCTACCCCAGAGGCTACTTCATCCCCAACCGCCTGTTCCTTTGAAGTCTGCGACGTGATTCGAAGCATTCGACTGAATGACAATTGCTCGGTACTGGATGCTGAAATATACGCAGTATTTTTCTGTTTGGAATATTTTCTTTCTACAGAGCCTACATCACAGAAAGCCCTGCTGGTATCTGATTCATCCGCAGCTTTATTGACAATTTCTAATCCCCTCACCAAACATCCTGTAGCAATTCGAACCCAGCAGGTATTATACGAACTTATTAAGAGACAGTGCTCCGTATCCTTTCTGTGGGCGCCCAGCCATGCAGGGATTCCTGGAAATGAACGCGTCGATACATCCGCCCGAGCAGAAATATATTGCCCCTCGCCTAGTAACAGTCCACCTCCACCTTATCTCTCGAACATAATCTTTAATAATCTCACGTCTTTATGGAAAACCCATTGGTCCTCGTGTCCGACTTTCTCGAGGTTAATTAAACCCTCAACCGAACCATGGTGGCCGGAAAAAAGCATTTCCCGCAGAGATTTCTGTGCACTTAGCCGCTTGCGCACAGGCCATACGGCCATGTCGCATAATTTTATTTTGCAAAGAACCCCCTCTCCTATGAATTGTCCTTTCTGTGGCCGCCAAGATGTTGCTCCCTCAACTCCTCATATACTATGCGACTGTCCAGCATTATCACCTCACCGGCCCCCTTCAATTAATAACAAAACAGTCACCAACATTCTTGAGAATTCCCCCAATGCAATTTTATCCATAACACAATTTATCAGAACTAGCGGAATAATCAGATATCTATAAAAACAAACTGCGCATCTTCGTACTGTAATAGCCACAGCAGTTAAACACGGTACAGGATGTTGCTTTCACAAAAAAAAAAAAAAAAAATGGAAAAAAAAAAAACGTCATACAAATGAGAGAGCGTGTGTATTTCGATTTTTTTTTTTTTTTTTGGTCCCCAATTTGTAATACGATGGGGTAAATATATTTAGAAAATTTATACCAACAATTTATATAAATAACAGGTCTGTCCTGAGCCCGTCCATTTAAGTTTATGGAATCGTCGGCAGCGAATTCGAATTACAATTAAAAAAAAAAAACACTATAAATATTTCCGTTTTTCATACGTGGCTTACAGAAAACAAGCGATTGTCTTGTCACACTCATTTCATATGGGTTTTTAATTGTTCTAATCCGAGCCTGATGGTGTCGTGTTCAGAGCGACCGTGTTTACAGCGACCTACCAATAATGGTGTTCAGAGCGACCATCGGATTCTTTTTATTATTATTATTATTTTATTTGACTTGGACGACCGTGTTCAGACATTTTTATTACTATTATTATTATTATTATATGCGAACGAGAGCGACCAAGTTATTTTGTTAAAACTGCTAGAAATGATAATACATGACTAGACGCGTACTCCTGTTTAATCATTGATATTTTGTTTTTAACTAAAACTATATGGAACATATAGACAACGGTGCGTTTTATTAAAAAAATTAAACCGGATGTGAGTACGCCTCCATTCATCTATTATTATTTTACATTAACAAAAATTATATACATTTTGCATTAAATTACGGTTATATAATATTGTATACTTTAATGTTAATGTTAATATAGAAATATCAAGTTTAAAGTAAATAATAACGAATTTAGAAATTACACATAACTTATAAGAGAACCGTAACAGAATATGATCGTAGTTCATTGTAGTAGTATATCAGAGATTTCCGGGAAATTACCTTCGCTGTCTCTTTTGGTCGCTCTGAACACGTAACCGAAAAGTTTGACTATTTTTGGCTCAAACTTTTCGTCGAACAATAATCAGATTGAAACAAATCGAATCAATTTTTATTGGCAATCATAAGTACGTTGATGTACACTAATGCAGAGACATGTGCGAGCCGTGAACTGAGATCGTTATTATTATTCTTGGTACATTAAAGAAATCAACTCATCTACATAAATTTATACCTGCAATTTATATTTATAAACATTAATATACATATACACACATGTATGTATATATATATATATATATATATATATATATACAAATGTTGATCTCTTCGATTATTTCTCCAGAGGACATTTAATACGAAAGTTGATCTTTGAAATTGCTAATAAACTGTTCAGACACAAGATCTAATGAGATAGCTCAATATTTCTCATATGAAATTTAATGAAAAAATATGATTTACCTATCATTGGTTGTAATATACGAAAGATATTTATTTATCCAAAAAGATTTATTAAGTCCAACTAGTAACACAAATAAATATAAATATGTATATATGTGTATTTATTTGAATTTGTATTTTTTACATATAAAAATTAGGGTTACGTCTAGTAAGATGGAACCCGATAGACGAAAGTACAATAATCTAAAATGTAACCTTTGGAAGAGCCGTTTCGTTGCCAAAGTATTGTTTTTATAGAGTAAAATGATATTTTTACAAGTTTGTGATTGTATATATTTTAAAATAATTATTATTGGTTTTTTTTTTAAAACCATATAAGCATAATTAGAAAATTAATTTATTAGTTAAAAGTTATGATGAAGATAATATGAAAAGAAAAATAAATGTTTTTATTTTCATAACACTGTTTGTGGTACATAAGTTTCTGAAGTAAATTATTTTTTTTTCTATTAAATATTTTCTTTTAGTACTCATTAAATATTGCTATTAGAATATATAATTAGATGTGAATACCTATTAATTTTTTTTCTGATCTTATCTTTTATAATATTAAAATAGGATCATCTTGTATTTGTTAAATTTATTCGTATTTAATTTTAGTTCATAAAAGTTATATTATTTTTCTACAAAAATCTACTTGCTGCCATCTTAATCTTAATTTAACAGAACTAAAGTAAAAATTAAGTTCTATGAAATGATTTTAATTCTGATTAAGTAATTAAAATACTGAATAATTACTTTTGCGATAAAAATTTGGGATTCTTTGGAAATGAACCGAATGTAATACTGCCGTTTTATAGGAGTAAAAATCCCACAAAATATACCGATAATTTGTAAACGAAGGGAATTTGATGCTACCTGTTTACACATACAATAACAACTTACGAGGGATACTTTGGCAACGAAACGGCTCCTTCAAAGGTTACATTTTAGATGCTTCAACTAAAATGTATCGAATAATTCATTACGTATGTCTTTTTAAAATGCTAGCGAATAAAATTAAATTAAAATTTTAATACAACACGAGGGCCGACGTATATACTTCATGAACTCTCATTCGCTGGCTATTTTTTATCCGTTGTCGATGGTAAATCGCGAAGATATTTTCGCGACCACACACACACACACACGCACACTAACCTCCTGATAAAGTTTCATCATTTAGTGCGTAACGCAAGCAGCGATCGAAATTATGTTTTTATTACTAAAAGCAGTACGGCATATTTATCTTTTCGTCGCTTATTTAATAAAAGATAGTGTGCCACACACCTTGATTCCTATCAATACATATATATATATATCATATATATATATATCATATATATATATATAGAATATTAAGTTGTAAGTATGCCTAACTGCTTGCAATATGTTTGTCTTTTACGTACATACACATATACATATATATATATATATATATATATATATATATATGTATATAAGCACAATAATAACGAATAGCAGTAGTAATCAATGAAATACGCGATAAAATAGACGATTTAGCCGGAATTCTTTCCTTTTAACTACAAAGCCAACAGCGAACTTCTGTTATTTTGATATCAATGGAGTAATTCACGTATTTTCCTGTTTGTTCTTCTTTACGGAAACGCTATACTGATAACGAAGATTTCTTCGATATTTTATTTTTATCTTTTAGTTTATTTTCCCGCTTTTTTGACTGTCTGAATTTTATTTCGTTCATGTTGCACGGGAACTTTTTTTAAATTCATAAACTGAAAAAAGAGTTTTAGAATCTGAAACGGTTGGAGGGGTCATATGGCGATGAGAGTGATTCAGAGTGTGCTGCGTTCGACTGAAGACTATAACGGTATAATGATTTTGTCAAAGGACTTGCATAAGTGAAGAATCGTTTATAAGCTTAACTATTACGCGTTCAAGCACATCTATTAATTTTATTTCGCGTAAAGGGTGGAGATTATGAAGTACAATTTTGTTTTTTAAATATAGATGGAATTCTAACGCTATAATATGAATAACGTCAGTTGCCACTAACTAATGCGGTTCGATTCGAGTTAATAAACTGGGTTCGAATACGAACTGCGGCACTTTGAATGTATAAATTGTCATTTCTTTGGGTTCTACAATTAACGAACCTGAAAAAGGAAAGGAATAAACGAATAAAGACCGGTTATATTGTGTTTTGAATCATATATACGATTTGCTACGTAAAAATCGATAACTTTCGCAAGTATTTCTCGTAAAAGATGTCAAGCAATACTGACACGAAATAATTCATCGTCGACTTAAAACTTTTTTTCTGATTTCGACTGTGAAAAGATCTTATGAAATTGAAATTTTACGTTTATCCTTCGATACAAGCTTTCGAGGAGTACATTGAAAGGCTTTCAAAACTTTAATTTTTGCTTCCTCAGATCAAAGGACTTCAACATCAACCTGCGGTATTTCTCGGAAATCATTAATCATCCTCGCTCTGTTTTAGGAAAAATTTTAAAATACTAATGAAGGACAAATTCTGCTGTAATGGTCGCTAAAATATACTTCGGTCGGGTATTTTTTCTTCCGAATTATACGCTTATTGCTTAAAACTGCCGCAGGAAGTGCCATTACGGCAAGCCGAATCAAATATCGTAAAATGTCTATCAGATTGTTAGAGTTTCGAGAGCAATGACCGAACTTGACTTAAGTGAGTGAATAAGATATTCTTACTTCTGGTAAATTGGCTGCGAAAGGTGTAACTGCTGCGTTTTGAAAAGTATACATATGGAAGACACTCTTCTCCGAACATAATCTATCGAAAGCAGAGAATTACATCTTTTTAATCAGATTAGAAGAAGGCAGTGACTTCAGATTCGCGATCAGTACTGTTGACTGCATTGCTTATTTGCTTAGAAATATTTTTGTCTGTCATATTTGGGAATATAAAGTTCCTGTTGTTCGCATTAAATTTAATTCTGGAAACAGGTGAGCTCGATCGCTTTTGCGGAAACTATCGCGCAGTTTATTTTTAAGAATTTATTATCAAGTACTGGTTCCGGGAATCGTGCTTAAGGTTAGACCGTGAGTGTCTAATAATGTCCAAACCGTAAAAAATTCTCAGTATTCAGACAATTCAATCGTTCTAATATTTTTGACGGCGTACTTGAGGACCAATTTGTCTTTTTCCCTCACTTAAATGAGCTTTCGCAAGGAATTTATTCATTGCGAGCTTATCATTTACATCTGGTCGTATTTCTAGTAATTTATTTAGTTTTCATTTACAAGATAAGTTTGTTCTTCCGCGTCTAGCAATTGGAACTGTGTGTAACTTCGCACGGAAACATTGTATCTAGAAATTTATTTTTATCAATCGCTGTTATATGACCTTTCATAAGCGGGTGTATTCATAGACCTTCAGTCTCAGCTAGACCGGGGACCAATTTGCAACTGCTCAACCGGGACAAAAACTGAAATATCAGAATTATCTTCATTCGCGTTGAATTCTTGGCTCTGTTAATATAAAATATTCATTGCGAAAAACATATTCGGCGACAACTTATACAAAGAAGCACCCGTTCGGCTAGCTAATTTTGATACGTTTAATTAACCGGACTGTGTGTTTTAGTTAAAGTGTATGTTTTGGTGCCCGTTGTTCAAAGTTTAATTTTACGTCCTGTACTATAATCTGGCTTTAATGTCTGTTGCAGGAATTCGGATTAATTAAATGGCAGCACGCTAATTGCCGAGGTTTGTAGTGCGGATATTTGAATTTTTCTGACGCGGGAGCCTCGACATGTTCAGATGGTATTTCAGTGACGGTATCGTTTAGTTAATTGCACTGTCTTTGAGAATGGCGGAGAGAGGTTTATTAAATAGCTCCTGGACTTCTTCCGTGATGCAGTTTGTATTTGAAATATGGAAAAAATGTCCACTTTTCTATACTTTTAACGTCGACTCGCTGCGTTCGTGTTAATTTTCCGTTAGCTAAAAAAATATTCATTTAAAATACGCAATAACTCACGGCCGGACTGACTTATAAACTTCAAAATTGGATCATAAAATTAAACTTCTAACTTTTAAATAAACGAAAATTTCCGTTCCAGAGAAAGATACTAAATAAAAGAGTTAAAGTAATTAAAAGAAATCAAGAATAAACGCACCGGGCCCATATTTCAGGGGACAAACAAGGACGAAATATTAAAATGTTTTCGAAGATTTTAATAATTCGACTGGTAGTATAATTATAAAGGTTTCCCGAGTTTCAGTCGTCAAAAATTCGAGGTGCTCGTCAAAAATATTACAAGCAATTCGAAACGATACTGACAAATGCGACGAATTACAGCAATTGTTCAAATAGGAAATAAACCATTATCGTCGGTATGTCGAGTTGGACAACGGCTGATTTTAGGGAAAGGACAATATAGTATCTAAGGGCTATTTCAACATGTCTCGCTAAACGAAATATTTTAGTTGGAGAAGGTTCGATTTCTGCCAGCAAAGAGCAAAAGCCCGGTCGTCAGAAGGCACACTGGAAGCTAAGTGCACGGGCGAACGATCGAACGTGTAAATTTTTCAACTAAACAAAAAAATGCGCACGGCTGAAAATTTACACAGATACCAAAGATCGTGAGAAAAAGCAGTAAAAAAATTGTCGGAAGGGGGTTAAAGGGTTGTCAGAAGCTGCCAAAGTTGCGAAAAATATCGGAATAAAAGTTTACATTTTAAAGGGATCTTCTGACAATTTAAATTTACACTGTTTACGTATAGATAGTAAAGTATGTGTAAAGTGTCAGAAGTTGTCCTGGAGAATTGGCAGAGAATCGATTAAAGAAAATAATTAGGATCATTTGAAGTACGTGTCCTATGTCAAGAAGTGACAGGAGAGTGTAACGAAAAAGATTTTACACAAAATAAAAAAAATTATTTTAACGTATTCGGTTCGTATCGGGCCGTAGAATATTTAATGACTATCTGAAAAGCTTATAAATTTCAGATTCAGATAGTATATTAGATGTAATGTTCAGAATTTTACAAGAATATTAATGGCAGTATAGACAAACGAACTTTTTAAGAAATTCAATAAAATAACAGTTAGTGAAACATTGTAAAAATAGTATACGCAAATTTATAGTATATATACGCATTTTAAATAGATGAGTATAATAATGATGTAATAATGTAAAATGGGATTAATACGCCGCCAAAACTGAATTAGATAGGACATATCAATCAACCATTATGTAAATATTGTCAAAAATAAATAAATGTATTATTGCAAGTAGAAAGAAAGAGGAAATGCTGTAGGGGAAATTATAGCGGACTCTGTAATGTGTGTTACTGATCAAAAGAAAAAAAGCAGCTTTTACTGGCAGGATTATTTTTTGGTTTTTTTCAACTTGCAAAGGAATCGACTGGAAGCTCTTTAGAGAAATTGGAAGAGCGAAAAGGAAATGGCGACGTCTTCGAACGAATCAAAGTGCTGTTAGAGATGACGCGCAAATTACAGAAACAAATAAACATTGTATCGACGAAAGCAACAATATAAATTAATGGCGTCTGTAGCGACTCCCCACCGGGGGCAAACGTGATAATAAAAGGAATAATAACAAAGATAAATGGCGCAGAAGCTTATCATCACCGTGGACCCGATGTGAATGTCGCGACTGATAATATCGTTGTCCACTAACACGCTGAACTCGTATTTTAAATTAAGTCCTACGCACTCATACAAACACAGAATAACGAACGTCGGAGGGTTAGTGAACGAGTTAGAAGTACGTTATCGTCTCCGAGATCCGTTCGCATGGCGTCAATGAGAGTCTGTGAATCAGTTCATCTTCTTACTCGATAATTATTCGGACATGATTTGTGCGCGGATCGGCTCAATTTTAATTTTGTTCGTCCTGCTAGCGGCGGCTCAGTGGCCGCAACTAGTCGCCGAATCGGACCATCTGGATCTGTTACTGCTGCATACGAACGACATACACGCCAGGTACGAACAGGCCGACGTTTACGGGAATACCTGTACGGAGCAACTGGCCAAGCTGCAGAAATGTTACGGTGGCTTCGCCAGGTTGAAAAAAGCGCTAGACCACTTCAGGTCGGAAGCCGCTGAAAGGAACCTCTCGTCGTTATTCGTAAATGCCGGAGACACGTTCCAAGGTACTCCGTATCACAGCCTCTTCGGCTGGAAGATAGCCGTAAAACTGCTACCGATGTTAGGTATCGATGTTATGGTAAATTGGTCAACTTTCTCTATGCTCGAGTAAATGTACATATTTTTAATTTTACAAATGCTCCATCTGTGTCATAAATTTGCTTTCACGTCGAACTTTTCATCGATGCGTGCCGAATTTTCAAATCGGTCAAGTTTCTCTTCTACATATGTAATGTGTTAATTTTCTAGTATTCACAGTAAGATGATACGTAGGATCCTGCACGTTACATCTAAATAATAGCTTAGCTCTTCGTTAACGGATTTTTTGAGCAAGTCAGGGCGGTACTCAAAAAAAATTGTCTTCGTCTATTAAATGAACCGTACACTTTTTTCGTTTTGTATAGATATGCGTATCAGTGAACATGTTCCGAGATTAAATAAGCGAGAAATTTTTATCATCGGTTTGATATTTGGGTGGTAAGTGGATATGCTATAAAGGAAAATTCGCGACAAAAATTTCAGATCCCCCCCTCCTAGTTTTTGAGTAACTCCCTTTTTTTTTTAAATATAATTAATTTCTTTTTCTCAAGTGAAAGTTGGTGGATTTTTTAAACTTTTCAGTGTATTGTAGACACTTTGAAGGGGCATTTTAGAATAAAATTAACAACCCTTTCCCTTCATAGTTCACCTTCCAAATGACATTTTCTAACATTGTTCAAGTTTTTTATCAATGAAAATACATGAGCACAAAAATGAAACTGGCCTCTTTAGATGTTAGACAGGTCAAAAAAAAACAAAACGGTTTAGGTAGATGGTTAAAATTGGAAAAAACGTAGGGTAAGTGAAATTTTTATTGAAAATGAAGCTATTTACGATACAATATTTGTATTCTACATTGAATTTTCAATAATAGTAGGCTAGCATTCATTTACGGTAGGCAAAAAAACTGTTTTTTTTTTATTATTATTCTTTATTATTTTTTTTTCTGATTGTATCGTTGCGTTGTATATACCCTCGATTACCAAAATTTGGCAAATGTCCTTAAAAAAAAATTTACGTTTTTGTATAGTATTTTTTTTTTTTCACTATTGTACGATACACGTGATCTAAGATTTCACCGGGATTTTTTTTATTGTCGTTCCGCGATGGGTAACCAAATATCTTATCTGTATGGTACTTCCCCGAGAAGGACTCCTTCGAGGTGCGAAAAAATTTAATCGCGTATTTTTTATTTATTATTTATTTCTCGCTCGGATAGATTTTGTCAAATAAGAAAGCCTCTGGAAAGATGAAAAAAAATTATTTCTCAGTTATCCCAAAAATTTCGGACCTTGCTTCGTGTAATTTTTATTTTCAATCACGAACCGCAGACAAAATGAGGCAAAGTGCTGCGTATCTATAACAAATCTTTTAAGAAAGACAAAAGGTACTTTCCAAAGGTTTTTTAATTTTTTAAAATTACCTTCGCCTTTTCGAAGGATAGAAATGTGTTTTTCTTTCGCGCTAAATCGGGAATTATTTTATTTTTATTTTCATCAAACACTTAAATATAAACATAAAAAATTCGTTAACCAGGGGCAACAGCTTAATCGACGAAGGTACTTCTGGATTATATTAAAATGAACGCTAAATATTAGATTGTAATCTGCACGAGAAGGAATGAATAAAGAAAGCTTTAAAAACGAGAGCGAAAAAAATGGAAATAAAAGAATTTAGGCAGCATCATATGGAGTAGCGAGATTAAGATTCAAAAACTGAAAAAGAGAGAACGTCGAGTGGAAAGTTGAGAAAAGGTGAATGGGCTGGAAGGACAACGCGAGGATGATATCGAGAAAAAAAAAGGAAAAATAGACGTAGGAAGGATGCGGTGTATGCAACGAAAGCGATATATGTAGCAGGAACTTTCCAAATCAAAGAAGGTAAAGACTGGATCAAAGGAATCAAGGTAGAGGTAGAAGGATAATAAATATGTTTAGCACAGAAAGTTGCCGAAGAGGGCGACCGTAGTGAGCCAAACAATCAGCCATTTCTTTACATGCACGTTCGGATTTCTCAATAGTCCAGAGAGTAGATCTATTTAAATTGAACGAAACAGGAATAAATCGTGAATGAGATGGTGAATAAAAAAAGTAAAAGTTTCAAAAGGTGGAATAGTAAGAGAGAGGAAATTGCTTGTAGGATACTATCAGAGTCAGAAATTAAAAGAACTTTTTCGAAAAGAAATGGAGGAGAAGAAATAAAAAGAATTGCATGAAGGACTATTACAGATTCACCGGTAAAAGTATAGCGCTGAGAGGAAAGTTTAACGAAGTTAGAATAATTGTGAGAAGAAAAATAAAGGAAGCACATTACCACTATCAGACGAACGTTTAAAATAATAACGGAAAGATTGGGAAATGAAGAATTTAAAATCGTACGAAATTCAAATCTATCTATGGAATGGGTAAGACATTTAACAGGGTCTGACATAATGTGAGGAATGCGTAAAAGATTAAGGTAACTAGGGCAAATGTATGGTTTGTCACGATAGACAGCACACGAAGCGAAAAATTAATAAGTGGAATCGAAAATGATAAGATTGGAATTTTGTTTAGATTAAAATGCCAAGCAAAACTTTAGAGAAAATAGAGGGAAGCCGTTTATAATTAATAAACGACAACCCAAATAGAATCTACGGGTAACAAAAGGAGTGATTTGGATTGAGAGAAAACAGTGGGAACCCAAAGCCGAATGCTGGAATTTTATACGCGGTTATGTATTAAAAGGGGGGAAATATAAAAGCTGCTGTATATGTATGTATATGTATATATATGTATATATATATATATATATATAGGAGCAGTAGTTCAATCTAGAAAGAATAAAAGATATTTATGTAGTTAAGTAAGAATGTAATGGTGACGACTGCAGCTATACGATGAGAGTGATTTTGAAAGGATTATCCTTTTAAAACGAGAATATAATTAACATGTTCACGGAAGCGGGCCGTCAAGAATCACCCTGAAATAATAGAAATATTCAACAAGAAGCATAGGGTAATTTCTTACTGCCAGACCGATTAAGGATGAAAAGTAAAAGCCACGGGGAAAAATTTAAGAGGAGGAACAAAGAAACGACTATCGGAAAGATCTATAGTAATTAAAGAAACTATTAAGCTATATTGTGGCATAGAAGGAGAGAAAATGAGGCATTAGCGTAGAATAAAGAAATCGAATATAAGAAGAAAGTGATACAATTTGAGGTATAGATGTTGAAAACAGTAGGGCTAGGAACCTTGAGGTAGACAACAAAAAATCTTACTTAAAATGGAATAGAGAAGAAAAAAAAAAGTAGTGTTTTTCCGGAAGTAGGATGGTTATCAAATGATCAGGAAGCATCAATAAAGGCTGCAATAGTAAAATTTTTGTTTGTGGAAAAATTATAAACATCGGAGAGGAAAGAACTGAACGAAAATTAAACATGTTATTGGGGATTAAATTATTACGTTCGAACAAGCCGTTTATTCGTCATGTTTTCAAAGAACTTTCTTAAACAGGGAGCATGAAAGATTGGACAAAATGATGAGAAGTCTTCGTTTTTTTGTATAATGATGAAAGAATTCTAAAAAATAAGAAATGGAACAAGAGAGAAGAAGTATGAAGGTCTCGAGAGGCGGATGAGAAAGATTTTTTGAGGACAAGAACAGATTCTGGGAGAGGATTTGAAAGCGGAATTATCTGAAAAGGAACCAAGTTCATTAGAGCTGAAGGTAAAAGATGAAAGTATTGTAGAAGAAGGTAAAGTGAACGAAGAAAAGAGTGAAGCTCTTCGAAACAAGGAACATTGAGTGGGGGAATGGAGTCTGTGAACGAAATTAGCCGATTTAAGGGATATTAAGATTAGAGGCACGTTCTGATAAAAAAGTTCTAAAGACTTTCAGACATGTGACGTACGATTTAAACGGGAGAAAAAAGAACGGTAATTCTTCAGGTGGGTTTTTTTTTAGCGTTTAATGATGAACCTATTAGTGTTAGCTCTTTTTTGTGTAAGGAAGTTGGAGAAAGAAGGACAGAAGCGAAAGATTCCAAAGATAGAAGTATATATGATGTAAACAATTTACGGACAACTGCGTTTAGAAAATAAAATGTATTTATTCTCTAAACGCAGTTGTGTCCGTAAATTATTTACATTGTGGTTAATCGCTGCGAAAGTTTTAAACGTTTTATAGAATTATTTAGATCGAACGATGATCAAAACAAAACATACAGAGATCTATCTTTTTTAATAGAAGAGCTGTATAGGATAAGGAAAGAGCAATAGAAATAGATTCGAGGACAGAGGTTAGACGAGTCGGTATTAAGAAGATACCTCTAAAAAATGTGAAGAGGTTTAGAATATGCAGGAGGAGAAAACTTGTTAGAGAAACGATTATAAAAATGCGATCGCTTCCGAATATGGCGCTTAAAGTTCTTTTTAAGCAGTTAAGGCCGATGGTTGGGAAAGTAAAGATGAAGTCAACTGAACTAAAAGTACGATCCCTATAAAGAGTAGGAGAATAATCATTGAACTAAATAAGATTATTACGACGGAAAATGCTACAAGAAAACACCGCTTCGATGAAGTATTAAAATTAACCGGGTAATTACGGGAATAAACTATCACTGTTCAGTTCAAAAAAAAAAAAGAACAAAAAAACATGCGATACTCACGAATGGGAATAAAAACATTCCGCGAGCACGATCAGTTTTTATCTATTAATTTTTTTCTTTACGTTTTATGCGAGAAATTTTCGACCACGCAGATCACCGATTTTAGTGATAGCAACCATAATACGACGACTGAAACAGATAATTTCACTGGTTTAATATGAGAAAATAAAAAGAATAGTAATAATTTATGGCATATCTATCTTGATTAAAAACAGATTTGTCCGCAATAAGAAAGAACGAATATTTCGCGATGGTGTATACTGGACGAATAATTTTTACCTATTTACTTTTATGTTATTTTCGTAATTTTATTTTTTTTCAAAAACACCTGTGCAAATACATAAATACTCTTAGATTATTTCTCGAAGTGCACAAAAATGTAGACCCATGCGAACAGGTTCATCATATTATACGTAACATTAGTCTAATTTAATAATTCTAATCTAAATGGAAACGTCGCAGAATTAAAAATATGGAAATGCGTAAGCGGTGATAATTTTAAAATTAAATTTTAGCGCGAAACAACAACCTACCATGAGACTCGTTCGTGAAATAGAACAATAAACCTTAACCATCAACAAAAATCAATTTTAGATGTATTATGGCCACTTTCGTCAGCCGAATATTTTCATTCGGCCCTAAAAAGTGTTCCGACGAATATAGTCTGATTGACAAGCATCCGTATTCTCTAACCGACTGACTGCGAACTTTCCTGAAAATATGATCCTAATAAAGTACGTAAAATAGTAATAAATGAAGAAGCGATAAAAAATTCCACCAGTACACTAGAAAGGAACGTAATCCAGACACTTTGCCTAACTTTTTTCGAGGCTGCATGGTGTTATTCAACGGTACACGTTGATCGAGCCTCGGTCAAATTTATTTCGAACTTGCAGATGCATCAAAGTACATTCATCAATTTCACAAACCTTTAGAGGGTAGAACAATAAAATATATAAGTAAGTAATAAACTGTAGAAATGGACATAAAAAAAGAAGTTCGGTAGGAATGCGTGCTGTCTGCTCTGCTTTTTAACATATACGTGGGGACAATATTCAAGGAGACCGTGGGCGAGCTTGTCTAAAGGAATCAAAGTGATCGACATCTCTATTAATGACATTCGTTACACGGACGACAGTTTTGTGATGGCAGAAAAACGAGACGATCTTCAAGAAATGATGGACAGAGTCGTACAACACAGTAAGCTTTTCGGACTCTCATTGAACATCGCCGAAACAAAAGTATCTTCGCCAAAAAACCGATAAGGTGCAGAATAAATTTTAACGAAATGGAGTTATAACAAGTCAGCTCATTAAAATATATCGGTACTATCTTGGATGACACATGCACCGTAAGAAGAGAGATTCGTTCGAGAATTGAACAGGCCAGGTCAACGTTTATAAAAATGAAGAATTTATTCACGAGGCGCGTAATTAACTTCCAGCTTAGACTCCGTTTACTCCGATGTTACATTTTCTTAATGTTATATTACGGTTGCGAGAGCTGGACTCCGGACGCTGCCCTGAGGAAGAATATACAGGGTTCTCAACTGTATACGTGCCGACGCATTCTCGAAATCTCCTAGACTGAGAAGATCACAAACAAAGAGGTACTCAGCAGACTGAAAAAGGAACCAGAAGGACTCAACACAATTAAGGAAAGAGAGCTGACATATCTCAGGCATATTTTACCTGGGCTAAAGTATGAAGTTCTACGTTTAATTCTACAAGGAAAAATCGCCGGAAAACGTTCGATAGGACGTAGACAGAACTCTTGGCTAAAAGATTTCCGCCCGCCTCCGGTTCAACGCATCATCAGTCGAGCTATTTAGATCCGTCGTATCCAAAATTACATTAGCCATGTGGATCGCCAACCTTCGTAGCGAAAACGGCGTATAAAGAAAAAGAATTGTATGACACGTTATTCTTCAATTCTGAATGTGTATTTTAACGTAATATTTCGAAATTGCACTGTAAATGTCGTAATAAAAAATTAATTTCATCGCGAAATTTAAATTTTTCATTTAATACCAGTACGGTGTAAATAAGCCATCTTACCTGAAATACATAAAAAATTTAAAATTCATTCGCCAAAAATATCACGGCAAATCTGCGCACGACAGGTGTGTTTTTATCATTCGGAAAATACGCGAAAAGTGATTACCTCGGAAATATAATAATTTGTAGCAGTCCTATGAATTTTAAATTTGTTCCTATTGTTATCGCTAAGCCAACATTACTACTCGCCCTCCCGTTGCAATTAGCCGTTTCGCAGAATTTCCTCGACGATAAGACTGCTACCAATTGATTTATCCAAAACCCCTGAAAACCCTTGATTTTCGTGAGTTTCATCAAAATCGCTAAACACGTTTCTAATATATATAGATATACATACATAAACATACCCTACACACGCACACATATATACGATATATATATATATATATATATATATATTATCGATATAGATATAGATTTAGATATATATTATCAGTGGCGGATCCACGGGGAGAAGGGAATAGACATCCCTTCACAGAACAAAAGGCTCAATGAAAAAATTTGTTATAACAGAGAAACTTGATTTATGCTGTAAAAGATTTGTATGAATTTTACCTACGGATTTTAATAATTAATATTTAATACTGTTTTCTAGTGTAAAACTATTACGGTTCCTTTTTTATTCTATTTTAAACCCAATGACTGTCATCGGTCTTTCGCCTTCCTTATTTATTTTTAATTTTTACTTTGTAATGTAAATAAAAATAGTAGTTCAATAAGAAATATATATGTTTTTTTTGCTTGCTCATGAACAAAGAGAATTCGGATCGGATTATTAACAGAAATAAAAAAGAAGTAAAGTCTAATAAAAATACTATCTTTTTTATTATTTCTAAACTATCATATTTAAAGTATAATTTTATAATTTCGTTTTATTTTTCACCTCTGAATATAAGACAAAAGTTAAATTAAAAATTGTAATAATTATGTATTTTTAAAACACATTTTTATGAATTTATATAAAGATCGCTATCTGATTTTTTTTATAAAAAAAGGGGTATTTCTGAAATCTAGTGCCTACCGTAGAAGATTTTACGTAATTATATGATTCCCCCCCCAAATGTCCTCCTAATAATCCCCCCCCCCTCCAAATGTACATCTTATACATGTCGTTCTGGATCCGCCCCTAATATTATACATAGTAGACTAAAAGAAACTACACATGGACAATTAACTACTGTCAACACCATTTTTTTAAACGTTTATTCTCAAAAATGCATATACTATGTAAAGTAAACAACTTTTCAAATATTTTTCTGTCTCCAAACAAAAACCAAAACACTTGTTCACCAAAATTTCAGCAAAAAGAACTAGAAATTTTAGGGAAAAAGATGACACCATTACGTGTAGAAAAAAAAAAAAAAAAACACTTGAAAATTTGGACAACAGAAAAACTTTGTAATTATAAAAAATAAATGACACATTTACTTGTAGCAAACGAAACTTTGAGAATTTAGATAAACACGGCTCGAAAACATTAGACTTTATTGATTCTGGTTTTTCTATGGGACGTAAAGTAGACATATTTGATATTATTGGATCCGTTTAATTTTGAGCCACACAATTCTCACTGATTTAGAATGGTCGTTGACATAGTCACGTATTTGAAAATAACAACTCTCTTTATATTGGAGTTATAAATGGTCCATTTTCTGTGTTTCAATTTTTAGTAAAGTAACAACTCTCTTTATAATTTCGTTTCAACTTTTATGCCGTTTACAAGCGCATATTTTGCTTTAATAAGCTCTTTAATGTGTGCCAGGAGACTATCACCTTAAATCATTTTTGAACGACCGTCAAAGTCATTTTTTCAGCCAAAATTTTTAACATTGTGCTCGAGTGTTCCCTATTTTTACCAAAAAGGTGTCTGTAACTTCTTTTGGCCTACCTTGTATTTGTTTATATTATAAAATACACGTTTAAAGAGCAGAGAAAATTTCTTTTCTAGGGCCTAGGTAACCACGAACTGAATGCCGGAAACGATGAACTGATCCAGTTGGTGAAAAATTATCGCTTGCCAATAGTGGCGACGAACATGAACTTCAGCCGTGATTCGGAATTCCAAAAGCTTCCAAATTTAGTGCGGTCAAAAATTATTACAATTAACGGAACGAAAGTTGGCTTCGTCGGATATGTTTTGCATCACGTAAGTTTACTTGTTGGTTTATTTTTTCAAATGCCTCGGAAATCGATCGGTGCTAATTGATTAAAAACGTGTAAGGTAGCGTGAGCGTAGAATAACATAAACATCTTAAATTTTTAGTAAGTAAAGTGAAGTAAGTCCCCCATATATCTCTGATCGGGTATCATGAATTGTATAATTAAGCTTCTCATAATGCACTTAAGGACCCAATGGATCTGATGAGAATACTGGGACCAGTTCCTTTTTATTTGGGATCCACCTTTACTTTCCCCCAGATAATTTTCTGGTACCCAATTATTTCAGGCTGGGTAAACCTGGGAGTGACCGTAGAAATCAGTAAAGCGAAAAACGGTGTGTGTGCACTCACGCGTTGGAAATATTATACTTATTCGTTTAAACAGATAAAAAAATATTAACAAAAATTTACTTGGCTGTTGTTCAAAATTAAAATTCAATGAACGACTATAACGGATTTGGCTCAGCTGTATTCAGTTTTACGCTGAATTTTCAAATCAAGCGAAATACTTCCACACGAGTTTCACAAACATTTAAAATAAAAATCGAGACGTCATAATTGCGCAATCCTATTTTCAATTTCGAATGTCTGTTTTAGTTTGCATAATATTTCAAAATCGCGCCACGGAACTATCGCGACCAAATAATTGTAAATAATAAAAGCGGTCTGCGGAAGAAAAACATTTATAATATCGCGAGGAAATTTATTTCATCGCGAAATTTCACTATTTAACGTAGGAAATAAACGAACGGTTAAGATTACTTTTTATTGAACCAAAAATACTTGATAACACGACTGGCTTCCACTTTCTAGAACAGTCGATTTCCAGACCTTAAATCCCTTCCTACATTGCCACATTAAATGCTCCAGACTCCCAATTTACCGACAATTATTACAATTCTCGTTATTTAGTATACACCTAATTGGCATAATTTATCCGGGGTCCGACAAAACGTTACGTATAATCCGTAAAACTGGAAAACGTCAGTTTTTTTATATCTCCCCTAGGCGTAAGATTTAACGAACATTTTTTTTTGGGAGGGAGGCCTCGTCAACCGGGGAGACCTTTACCCAAAAACAATTAGGAAAGGAAGAAGTCAATTATATCTTCATACGATATCAAATGTTGTTAGGAGGAAATAATCAATATAGTAGGAACAATCTGTGAAGAGCGAAAAGATAGGATATAAGAGGCGCAAACTGGAGTAGGAAGACCAAGTATCAATAAACTAGAATAGAATGCAGAGCACTCAGCAGAAAGAGATGAACACTTAACAAACAGATGGTCCGCATCGCAAACATGCTCTTCGTTTGAGTGAAGAGGACAATATCGAGAGGCGAACAACGAAAAACAAAAACGGGAGGAAGATAATAAAGTATGGCTTAAGAGCGCAAGCGAATAACGGAGACAACAACAGAACGACAAAGTGAAGGAAACAAAAAATAGGTTAACAGGAAGACTAAGCTGAATAATCTGAGATGAATACTTTTGCGCCGCGGAAGGAGATTAGAGGATGGAACTTATTTAAAGATGAAGTGAGAAGAGTCAGCAACCCGAGCCAAGGAGTCCGCTGCTTCATATTTAATAAATGATGTTGCACACAGAAGCTTTGATTATGACATACTTGCAGTAAGAACTGGTTGGCTGGTTAGCAGAACATTATTTTACACTGTGACTGGCAATGGTAATTGATTAAATTAGATATTGTGGTTATCTGATGGAAAGTTATATTTTTTTTGCGGAATATGGTCGATCAGTATTTATTTAAATGATAACTATACTCACATAATATATACTTATATATATATATATATATATATTTCTATTTATATACTCGTATGTAGAATAAACTAGTTTGCTGGTGCGCGTTGTTATATGAGAGGCAAAACGACAAAATATGTAAAATAAGCGGAAACTAGTTCCGTACATAAATATTTCTGCGAAATGTTAATATATACATTTAAAAGGCTCCAAAATAATAATCAATACAGAAGTTGATTGAAATAAATAGAAAGGATTGCACTGGTTATGGATGTCGTGCACTTTGACTGTTTATAAACAGTTCTTTAAATACGGAGGTAATACGCAAAAATGTCTTTAGTTAATTCCGAAAGATGTCTACACCGACATACAGTCATTACTTTTAAAATTATTTGACTCTGATCTTTATATAATTCGTTATCACGTCTTATGCGCAGGTCCATCCGAAACACACACACCCGTGCATACAATTATAATTTTTTGTTTTTTTTTGTTTGAAATATAACTATAAAGAGTCTCACGAGGTCTATATTGTGGTGCCCAAACACTTATTATCGTTTATTGTATAAATATAACGTGCAATGTAATATCAACGTCCGACTATAAGCTAAGCTATTACTATTATTATACATATCGGCATATCTACTAGAATAGCCACAAAACCACGAACGCGTGAAATAAAACAACAATCTTCGTAAATCAAGCTAATATATCTTATACCCTATTAACAAAAAGTATACACTTCCGCCCGGGAAATTTTTAACTAATAATATTATTACACAGTATCACCGCAAATATATTCCAACCCATACAAGCAACCAGACAGTGCAATCAGTCAGAACAAATACAACACAGAAGAAATAATCATATCCTATACATTAACGCTATTAATATTAAAACAGAATATCCGAATAACGGCGAACGCAACATAGTTAACTAGAATAAATACTCTATACAAATATCAAATAGGTGTAATTATGCTCTATTATGCCACAATGCAGACAAGCCCGAATACCCTTCTATATTGTATTTGGAGGGTGACCAAGAAACCTGCAAATTATTACTCCTATCCCTCATACTATTAACCAAATTTTGTATTTTTTCCTTCCAAACTGCTAAATGCTGTTCTGTCCAGATTTCCTTCGGTACTCTTAACAATAAATTCATTAATACATTTTCTTCGACATTATCTATTTTATTATTTACTCTACATCGGAATTGAAAGGACAATTCTTTAGGTACCCTGGTACTTCGCTTCTTATTTATTAATGGTAGTTGCACGTCGTGCAACTTACCTTTTAGCAGCTTGAAAATGTATGTAAATATATGTACACAATTGCTAACTTACGTGGGGTTTTAGAAATGCACTGTTTTTCAACATCCCGTGTTTCTTCTTCCTTTCCTTAATTATTTGTAGACTGATTCCTTTGTCCATTTGTACTGTAGGCTCTGTATTGCAGATGTGGCTACGATATGGGACAGCTAACTCCTTTCGTTCTTATCTTTGTCGCAATGTCATTCCTTCTCTTTTCAGGATGCATATGTTTGGCATTTTTTGACGTTGATTGCTCCATCCTTGGCATAGCGTTCTTTTTGTCAGATTCCATTCCTTGTGACTCCTAATTGCTGCTATTTACACGTGTTGACGGGTAATCGTCTATTATTGTCAAGCCCAGGGGAAAACCCAAACAAGAAAGAAAAAAAAATAATAGAAATGCACTGAAATGATGTTAACAATATTATGCAATTTTAGCGTTGGATTTTTCCGCGACCAGAGTGAAGTGGTTTCGATAAGAGGGCGTTTAAGTCTACTGAATTCGCTTTATTTTGTTTTCGTCTATCGCTCTCCGCAAACAAATCGGTGTTACCACTTTTGTAATTCGAGGTTTAATTTAGCCTAGTCCTTTTTTCAACGAAATAAAATTAAAAAATTCCGAAAAATACAAAAAAAAAAACAACAAAACAAAAAACGATTTGTTTGCGAAGAGCGATGAAGGGCAAGGGTGATTTAACAGATTGAAATAGCTGCTGTAAAAGCAGTACCCTTTGGTCGCGGAAAAAATCCAAACTTAGAATTGCGCGACGCTGTCAACATCGTTTTAGAAAACATGGCGCATACGGTGTGCAAATTAAGCGCGACGGGGATTGTACGTATTTGTCTTATCGTGAAAACGTGCCGCTAATTAAGTCTACCGTGTTCGGCTTGTCAATAAGGAATGCGTCTCGGTCAGCTGCTATTTACTTAAATTTATGTACTTGAACAACGCGACTATTTTTAACCGAAATATATGTATATCTTATAGTAATATTGAAAATATTAAAAACGCCCGCATGTTTTGGAAGCAATATACTACTCATGGTGTAGAGTAATAAGGAACATAAACAAACTATTTCGAATGTAAACAAACAAAACGACCTATTATAAATATGACAAGTCGATACATATATATATAAAGATACGTCGAATAAATGTACAGTTTATATATAATGAAATAATTAAATACTAACGTTATGGAAGTGGCCAAATGGTAAGCTACCTAGCCGCCAGGCCATAAAAAAAAAAAAATACTAACGAATATTTTTAAAAGAAAGACAAATGGCATTTAATGTAATCGAATCAGCACGGAATAACTAATAACATTATTATTAGCTTTAAAAGTATTAAAAACAATTAATAATTACGAATTATTGAATGCTGCAGAATTATTGTAGATAAATATTTTTAGAAAGAAAAATGCGTGATACACCTAATAATTTTAATGCACCTTTTAAAATTTATAATTTAGTATTTAACATTTAAAATAGTATTTACATTTAAAATAGTATTTACATTTAAAATAGTATTTACATTTAAAATAGTATTTACATTAAATTTCGTAGTCTTTCCTTTAAAAATATTCGTTTACATATTTATTTATTTTATTATATATGAACTGTGCATTTATTCGACTTTTTATTACGTATATATGTATATCGACTTAATAGATCGTTATGTTTTGTTTACATTGAAAATAGTTTATTTTTGCACCTTCATGAATAAGAAGTTTTGCGCCGAAACATGCCGGTGTTTTTAATTATTGCTATAATATGTACATTTCTGTCAACTACTGGCGTTATTCGTATTATTCAAGTATATAAAATGCTACAAAGGGCACGTGATATTAATATTAATTTACTTAAATTTATCCTAAACAGCTGTTTCCATTATTTTAACTAAAATCGACATATTTTCGATTTTTCTTCTGTTTTTCTAATTTTTTGACTGAAACAAATTTCCAACTTGTTGATCATGATTTTTACGGCCATCGAAAACGGTCTATCTCGGTTTCGGTAGTGATTAGTTGGGCCTACCCCGTGAAAAATTCATCCTAGTTCGAATCGGTCAGCAAATGTCTTATTTCCGTTGTTAATTAACCCTTAAACACTTTTTAATGTAATGTTTTTTTTTAAATTTATGATACTGTAACATCTACATTAGGGGGGGGGGGGGGCTGTGTGCCCGGTGTGGGAGTTTATAATTAACAATATCGCTAATTAGTCTTATCAAGAGCATCCGGTTTTACTCGTATAAAAAATTCATCCGGGTTAGTCTTTAGATTCTTTTCCATCTTTACAATACTTCGGTAAGGTCGTCCAGCAGGTGTATTTGCCTATTATACAGGATATTGATCATCCGTATTATTACTAAGAAATACACATTAAAATTATTGATAGAATGCAAAACAAGTTCTTGAATAATATTTGCACTGTTTCGAAATTATTCAAAATACGCGGAATATCCTATCAAAGTTAAAATCATTTTGCACGAATATTGTGGGTGAAGACGGATACTTGCTTCTTCCACTGTTTCCACATATCATAGTGAGATATGACCGCAGAGGTACACATTGTTTTTGCGGAATCACGAGTCCGTACAAATTTTGGGACTTTGTGGTGCCCATTAACGTTTGCTTTCAGGAGGCAATTCCACCTATTAGGTTGTCATCGCAGGTGCTAATATAGACACGCTAGAAATATCTATTATAATCTATGTCCCATTTACATATACATATATATATATATATATATATATATATATATATATATATCTACATTACTTCGTTATGCACTTGCGCGTGTATATCAGCACAGGAAATAGCCTACAATTTCCAAAGCAACAGATTTTCCATTTTAGCGTGCAACGTGATACCATCTTTTTATTTTTCTCTTTCTTTCCTTTATTTACACTTATTAGCTGTTCCAGGCTAATTACATCGTCTGTCTCTCTACATTAGTAGGATGTTTTATTTATTTAATTTTTTTTTTTTTTGCGGTTGTTTTTGTACATTTTTTAAAAATTTTATACACATCATGATTTACCGCTAATTAATGTAACTGCAGTACGGATTGTGTACGTCGAATAATACGAAACTTGACACCGAATTATTATTGTAAATAAATTCAACAATTTCCCATTCATATCGGAAACAAGTGTCGCTAGTAATTTAAATATATTATTTTAAAAGCTGTTTAACATTATCATCACGCTGGCCACCGAAATATAATTTTTAAATTCCTGGTTTTCCCGGTCCAAATCCTCCCAATTTTCTGATTACTGCAATTGTAATGGAAGAAGAATGGATTTTTTTTGGTTACTACTGATAATATTTCACCGCCGCAGCGAATTTTATACGAATAAATTTATTATTGAATAAAATATATTAAAAAATGCATTTTCTTACTAAAAATACCGTTTTTGGATATTTTTCTTTTTTCCCGACCTTACAACAAAATTCCCGGTTTATTCCCTGTTTTACAATAGAATTCCCGGCTTATTCCCTGTTTTACAATAGAATTCCCGGCTTATTCCCTGTTTTACAATAAAATTCCCGGCTTATTCCCTGTTTTACAATAAAATTCCCGGCTTATTCCCTGTTTTACAATAAAATTCCCGGCTTATTCCCTGTTTTACAATAAAATTCCCGGCTTATTCCCTGTTTTACAATAAAATTCCTGGCTTACTCCTGGTTTTATAACAAAATTCCCGGCTTCTTTCCGCTTTCCCTAATTCGGTGGCTACCCTGATTATTATTATTAACAGAACGTATAATACAACTCGTAACATTAAAAATCTGTACATTTGAAAATTTGACGCGAGCAAGGCCGTGTCCACGGGGGGGGTTTTGGGGGTTAAACCCCCCCATGAGAACTGAAATAGTTATTATAAATACAAACAAATCTGAAAAAAATCACAAATTTAAAATAAATATTGATGATTTTTTAGGATGTTCTTACCTACTTTTAAAAGAAAAAAGAAAAAATATGCTCCATATTTTTAGGTACTTCATTAATATTTTATGCAAAAAATTTTTTATTACGAGTATAATCAATAACATATGTAATTTTTATTAATGTTCATATACGGGATAATTCATTTATGTAAATTAATATAAATCAAAATGATGGAAATTATTAATAGTACGAATATTAGTGAAAAAAGTATTATAAAATAAATATGTAAAGAAAATTTTCAACCCCCCCCCCCCCCCCCCTTTCCAAAATTCTGGGCACGGGCCTGGACGCGAGGGTTATCGTTCTGCGGAAACGAAAATATTTGAATATCGTCGATGTAACGGTAGGCGTCAATATTATTTTCTACGATTTTCCATCGCGTTTGTCAGCTTACACACAATTTCAGGACTATTAATTAATCGCGGTCGATTCGTTTCTAATTAACCGTAAAAGTGAAATTAGAACGTAAGAAGCTGCCTTACAATTATAGCAATCATGATGGTCTCTATAATGTGAACTTGCAGTTTTTTTCGTGTATTCGAACTAACACGCTACAAGTCCATTAATTTAGAATTTTAACATATCCGTCATCAACCGGCAATAAAACGTTAATACTATAGTTCGAAGCCAAAATTATTAAATGCATTTATATTTAGCGAGATATTTCTTCCGATATATCTGTCGGATGCGGTAGTTTTCGAAATACATCGAGAACAATTATGCCTAAATTACCTTCTTATTTAAGGAACATGAATTAAGCTTTTTAATCATTATACTTGAAATATCAAAAATCTAATAAGTCACCGATCGCGAAAGAAAAAAACCGAATAACGTTTACCGAATGTAATTGCGCACAAAATGATATGTTCCGATTAAGTTGATACTGTGTAACTCAAGCAGCGATAATTAGTGCTAGAATTTGATTTTTAAGTAGTACACATGAAACTGGCATGCAGCGCAAAACGATTTTCATTCGAGTACATTAGCGAGTCTGGATAATAAATTAGGTTCTATTTCTGTTTTATTTAGTTTTTTTTATTTCTTTTTGATATTTTTGGTTTTTTAATTTTTCTTACTAGAATTCGGGAGCAACGCAAATTACAATTACCGACGAAATAGCGGCTTTGCAACAAGAAACTAAACGATTAAAAGAAGAGCAACAGGTGAACGTGATAATTGCACTGGGTCACGCGGGTTTCGAACGAGACATCAAAATAGCTAAAGCTGTTCCAGACATTAGCCTGATCGTTGGAGGACATAGTCATACTTTTTTGTATACGCCAGTAGGTAGGTTTCATGTAATAAAACGACGACTTGTTCGCAACGTATTACGACTTTTTGCCGACTTTATATCATGACCTATATAATAAAGTGAAGGAATATCGGCTTTTGATTTTCGCTAACGTGTTCAAAATGACAATAGAGACGAAGATTGAATAAAAAAAAAAAAAAAGCAAAAATTGATTTCCGGTAACTTAAACGGGCTAAATTTTACTAGAATTTTCATAGAACTCTAAAACGAGCTGAGATCCGATGGTGGTTAAAGAAATTCTTTATGGGACCATAGCGAAGCATCCCGTTACGTGGTTTCCATGGAGGTATGTATACCTTCAATGGAAGAGGAGCCAGTGTTTTAATGTTTATAGATAATACAATTTTCAAAACAGGTCAATAATGCGGAAGAAAAAGGGTACAAAAACAGGTCTTTCTAATTCGTCGAAATTAATGTATAAGGGTTATTAAGGGATATACAAAGGAACCATGCGAAATTAATAGGCGACAGATTTTGACCGCCATGAACGAAAATTATCGATATTTAAGGAATAATTTACCGAAATGAAACAGAGATCGATTTGAACCGATTAAGTCGGCTGACTCAGTAATTTCAACTAGCCCACGAATGAAGTCAAAAATATAGCTGGACTGAAGTTTTGGTGGACGTCTAGCTTTTTCGAATCATTGCAACCATGATTTCTTAATAATCGATCGACGAAAAATGAAATGCATCAGCGATGTGGGTGAAAGTAAAGAATGTTGATGGTGAAAGAGATAGCCCCCGCGTGTCTATTCGTTTTTTCTATTTCCCTGCACATTGACAGCCAAGTGCAATAGCCTAGTGTTGCTAGAGCATGGAGCAGTGCCGAGTTCGATGCCAGGTGGCGACCGAAATTACTGCAAATAATTAAACAATCGCTAATAATAGTCACGTGAAAGGCAATGGAAAAAAAACACTGCATCATATGCGCGCTAGTTTCGGTGTATAACACACTTGGATCTAAATTTGTGAATATCGATAAATCAAACATTTACAATCTGTTCCAAGTGTAGAGTCCCACTAACGTTGCAAATGACAATTTCTATGAAAACCGCTCATTTATATAACGAAAATGAAAAAAATTAGTGTAGCCTCGCCTACGCTTAGACACTGAGTATGGCACTATGAAAAAGAAGACAGTACAATCAGCAGAACTATCTAATAAATGCATTGATCCGTGTACTGGATAAAACACCCTATCCGTTAATAGGGTCTTTTTTTAATATGTGTGATTTTATTTGCGGGTTTCTGTAAAAGTATCCGACAGAGAGGTCGCATAATTGTTGGTATCATTTTCAAGTTTAACGCTATAGATACTAACAGGAATTCGTAGATCCTCATGTTGCCGGCATTAGGGTTGCATCAGTAGTCATGCGGAGTGTCTTATTTTAAAATCGTTGAACTACCGCCGGATGTTATTCTTCTTTAGACAGCTCCAAAAGTGACGCGACACCCACACCTCCAAACAGGTATACGAATTTATACAATAAAAGTTCACTTTCTTCCGTTATTGTGTTCATATATCGCCTAATAACGGAAATGAGTTTGATGCCACGAAACAAAATTTTATAAGAGCATAACAACCGGAAGAACTAGTTCAAAAAAAAACAACAAAAAAAAACAAAAAAAACTTATTACATTAATTGTTTGGTCATTTTAAAATAAAACTACAAGGAAAACACATAGTCACCGAGTATGAAATGTCTGTTTTTGCAGATGAAGTTCCGAGTACTGATACCGCGGACGCTGAGTATCCGTATATGGTAGTGCAACATTCGGGACGTCGAACTGCTATAGTTCAAGCGGCCAGCAATGGTAAATACTTGGGTCGCTTGTTGATAAAGTTCGACCGAGATGGAAATGTTTTATCAGCATCCGGGCACCCTGTCCTACTGAATAGTTCATTCGAAGAAGGTAACACGCCGACACACAACACGTACGCGTTAAGACGTTTCCTTCGATTTTTATTTCTTTCCGAACGCGACACAATTCACCTGAAAAGGAACGCCGTGATTTTTTCGAAATTCGCATTTAACATTTCCGAAAATTCGTTAGCCCAACCGTTTCTGTTGTTACATTTTATGCACTCGTTACTAAATTGTAAACGTTTCTACTAATAATTTAGATGAATATGTTCTGAAGAACGTCATGAAATTTAAGTCTGGATTAGGATCGTCTTTCAATCGGCTCGTCGGGAAATCGAACACGTTGCTAAGCGCTGACCTAACACTCGATATTCCAGAATCAAATTTCGGAAATTTGATGGCCGACGCTTTCGTACACTACGTGAGTAACGCGTTGCGCCGTTTTTATACCCTCGTAATACATTCATATGGAAATTGATAAAACATCCGAAATTCTTTCAATTTTTCGCCGAATATTCCCAGTATCTTCTTCTCTTTAAAAAGCCCATCTCATTCTGCCGTCTTCTTTCGTTTATCACATTTACTTTCCACTAAAAGTTTCTTGACCTAGCCTTGGTCTATTATTGCAGTAATTCCGCATCCATTTGAATTCTTCTTTATCGAAAACAAAATCTTCATGTCCAAATTATTAACGAAATTAAAAATATTCTTATAATGTATATGTGAATTTTTTTTAACAACTATTGTGCTCCCAATGTTAATTCAATTTGAAATCTTTTACCTGCAAAAGTGTACACAATCGGTACAGAACAAAGGTGATTTTTTTACAGATCCTTTAAATTACGCTCTTGAAATGAATGCAACGTTTAACGGTTTTCCATCCGGCAGAAATATCAACCGAAAAATTGACTCGAACATCATAAAAGAAAATTAAAATGTATATAGAATTTTTTTTTTCCAAAAAAAAACCAAAAAAACACTACTTTTTGCGGACAAAAGGTTTGCAAACTTTAACGAATGTGCACGACCCGCCGAGTAACTATTATATCACTGTGTGATAATGTGTGCATTATATTATTTGAAAAATAAAGTAATAAAATAAAATTAAGAAATTATCGAAAAAGTGGTGCTTGTGTGTGTGATCGTCGGTCTCGGAGTTAGCCAATTATCAATCAACGTAAGAAGAAAAGAGTTAATTCAATAGCGGTCACAGAGCGGAAAGGAAAAAGGAAATGACTAGAGGTCGAAGGAAGATTTTTAGTTTAGAACTAGTCGTGTTTTTACCTTCGGTCATCAAATTTCTTATTTTTAAAACCGTTCCTGACGTCAATGGAAGAAGTAGTTTCGTCGTTTGTAGCAAATCGCTTGTTTTGTGTCTTACTCCCGGAAATTGTTTTCATAAGATGACGCTTTCCCGAAGTTTATTGTCGGGCATAAAAAAGTTTTTAAGGCGCGATTAAGTCCAAAGTATCGTTCGCGTTGGTCGCGGAATTTAAGATAAAAATGTAAAAAGTATCCTGCAAGCACCGAGGTTCTGGACGTCGCAACAGCAACGGATTCCATCGTATCCTACCGCCGTCGGATTCGGATATGTACCATTTCATTTTTCCTTTTTTTATAATCGCTGTTTTTCGCTATCGTATACGTATATAATATTTATAATTGATAATAGTGATAATTTCGTCTCAACAATAATAATAACAATAATAAATGCAATAAAATCCACGAGTTCTTAAAGGTCTCGTGGTTGGCACCCCTAAGAGCTCAAATTAGCAAACGGTAATCGTTACAACTGATAGGCTATTTGGAAAACAATAAGTCGGAATGTACTGAAACTAGCGTGTGCCAGATCGAAATTCGAATATGAGCAAATTGCGCTAATTTTTAAAAATATGCCGGAAGCGAGTTAATGAAAAACCGAGATATCCGAAAGGATCATACTGTAGCGGGAATACATATATTTAGTAATATGAAACAGTATGTATATCTTTAATATTTATAATGCGAAATATTTTCAATTCCCTTTAAGGTCTTCCGTATTTTTTTATTTTTTATCGGGATGTAAATTTAATCTCTTCTCTCGATAATAGGGAGCTGAACAATTCACTGGAAAGACCGGATGGACGGATGCACCAATAGCTATTATGCTAGCAGCCAGTATTCGAGCGGCAATCGACCGTAAAGATGATTTAGGTATTAATTAATTTACTCATGCCGTAAAGACACGCGCTGTAAACGTTCATCGATTAAAATTGGTTTATTTTTTCTTCTTATTCTTCATTTTTCGTTCCCGAAACAGGCATAATAACTCACTGGGATTTGCTGGCATCGCTGCCTATGCAAAATTATTTAATAGAGTTAACGGTAAATGGCTCGATGCTCATCAGTGCCCTGGAACATTCACTGGCTACCATTCATAGGAAGTTTGGATTTTACATGCCGAATTACGTATCAGTTGCCGGTACGTAGAACCATTTTTAACTACACGATAAATCCATCATTTCTCATTATCAAAGTTTCTTTCGTCGAAATCTCGTCTTAATAATCGATTTATTTTTTTTTAATTTTATTTATAGAGACGCTCGATTACCAACATCATTATATATAGGTATATTAATTGCAACGTAATTCTTAGGCTACCCCCATTAGAAAAAATGTCCCAATTTTATGTAACGTTTGTTATATTTTATAGGATTTTCGTTATTGTTATTTAAAAAATGTCCCAATTTTATGTAACGTTTGTTATATTTTATAGGATTTTTGTTATTGTTATTTAAAAAATGTCACAATTTTATGTAATGAAATGTGTAACGAAAAAATGTCTTAATTTTATATAATGAAAGCTAAATGTTAGGATAGGATTCTTGTGGTTATTTTATTTTTTTTTTGTGTTGATGCCAGTAAGAATTACGTTGTAAATCTTGATCATTTTATACAAAGTGTAGAAGAGAAAGAGACAGTAATGAAAGCAAGAGGGATCAAGGGACACAGCCCCTTGCGAGGCCGAAATGGCCGAGTTATATATATATATATATATATATATATATATATATATATATATATATATATATATATATATATATATATTTACGTGATTCCTGTTTACTGACATTTCTTGGAATTAAACTTTCACAAAATGGACTGTTAAATTTTTCTTATGCTTGCTCAAGTTTTCCCGGTGTTTATAACAACCATAATTTTCTTCGAATAAGTCACGTCTGAATTCTGTTAAAAGAGTTTAAACAAGCTGGGTTTATTTTGAAACAGATAGTGAATTTTACTTGTTACTAAATTGTGACATTCTGTTAAAATATCAAGTAGTCAGTTTTAAATAAGTAAACCCCGGGGATTTAGCATTTTCCTTTTTTTAAAAGTTTTTTGAATACTTACCAGAGTTCAATTTCTGATTTTGAGCTTACGAATGATTAATTTATCAAATCCTTACAAATATTAATTTCGGTAAAGCATACGTACTTCCTTCTTTTGAACTACATATATTTATGAACAATACCAATGATGTTTTAATTGTGTTTGCAGTAAAAACGCGCGGGTATCTTAAGGAAAACATTTTGAGAACATTATAGCGCAAGAGATGGTGTTTAAAATCTGCATTAACTCGAGAAAGTTATTACTCCGTAAAGTGTCTGCCAAATGTCGCTTAAAAATAAGATCACTAATGAGAGTAGAGGGGTCAGTTCCTTTCTACTTGGGATCCGTCTTTACTTTCCCAGATTTCTCTGGTACCTAATTCAATTTCAGATTAGGTACAAACCTGGGAGCGACTTGGATCCGGAATAAGACAACTCCCGAAATCCCATGATACGTCTGATTTGGTAGTCAGGCATCTTAACCGCTAGGCTATCACGCTGCCTGAATATTTTATAATCAGCTAAAATTAAATAAATTTATAAAGTGATAAGTTTTCTCTCCGAATTCGTTATCTTCATTAAATATTCGCGCATTTTTGCCACTATCGATATTTTTATTCACCGGTTCTCTTTACACACCTCTTGTATAGATATAACGTGTATTTTATTTATTTTCGTCGCATTGAGCCATACTTCACAGTGCAAATACATTTCGAGACGCTCACCCGGGAATTTGCTCATTTGAAAGCTGGTTAAAGTTTAGACAAATTTAATTATAAAATTCTTTCTACGAATCTTTTTATCTAAGTGAAGACCTGAATGTGTTCATTCTGCACCCTCAGTAACGATGAAAGTACCACTTTTTCTAAAAGCTCGAAAGTGCAAAAATATCTGCTCGTTAACTCGTACGAGCATTGGTTTGTATTTGTTTCTCCGGAATATTTAAATCGCTTCAGCTCAACTTTTTTAATATACATATCTATAGGTTCAAAGAAATAAAATGCTACATTTCGCTTAAAAATTCTTTTTTTTTTTTTTTTGATTCTACGGTAATTTCATATTTCAATTTCAAAATTTGCATACGTCTAACGGGGTATTTCCGTAACTGGTGAGATTATCTTTAACTGCCGAATCGAGATAATTAAATTCTTTATAGCCTGGACTGGTTTGAGAGTTTTATGAAATACGTCGTTGCATTCGTCTCAGTACTAATGAAAAGAGACTTCAGCAATGACGGATAGAAAGCTAGAAAAGTAATTCGAATAATAAAATTATTGCGAACGGTAGGAATGTCTAAAAACTTAATCGAATATATTTAACTCCCGGTGCGTATATTTTTATGGCTGAATCGGGGAAGTTGTTTTGTTTAATGATAATTTAATTTTGTATTCTGAAATGACGGAAGAAATATATTCTAGTTTCGTCTTAACCGATAGGTTTGAAAATAATTGCCGATGCTTCCAAAGAACCCGGTAAACGCATTGAATCGATAAGGGCACGCTGCGGAACTTGTAAAACACCATACTACGCGGATGTCGATGTTGCCAAAAATTACACTCTGATCACAACGGTTCATTTGGCTCATGGAGGAAATGGTTTCAACATGCTTCGCAACGCGACTCGTAGTCGTCGACTGCTGGGTAAATATTATATCACAAAATTACGCGTCAGTCACTTAGCGAAGTCGAATTTTTCCCAGTGCGGTTCTTCCTGAAGATATTATTCTAGCTAGACTTGACCTAAAATACCAAAATGAACGAAACGCGCTATGACACGATTGAACTGTTTTTGCATTCAATACTATAAAGAAGTATTTTAAAACATTCCCTAAAGTGAACTTGTAGTTTCATGGTCTATAGAAGTCCTGTGCTATGAAAAAACGTGTTTGGGTTCAAATGTAATTGTTCTTTTCGTAATTGTAATTTTAAAATTTTAAATAAATATTACGTAAAAAATATTATATAAATAATAGAGACACTAAAGAGATGATTATTCCCCATTTATTTATATATATATATATATATATATATATATATATATGTATATTGTTTTGAATAACTTTTCACTGATTAAATAATTATTTATTTATAATCATAGCCGTATTATATTTGTTAACAAATTGAGAAGCACAAATACCGAATTTTTTTCAACAGTTTCTAAAAACAATCAAGAAAATTAAACAAATGAACAATTTCAAAAACAACTTTTCTACGACGGGCGTAACGATCAAAATCATCAACGCAGATCCCATACGATAAAGCGGCAAACAAACAAAAAAAGCACTTCAATCGTTTCATTTTTTTCATTTTGGTATTGTGTAGATCAAGTTTAGCATTATCTACCTATTCGAAATTCAACGAAATCTGCTGACCTAAGTAGTGAAGCCGGAACGTTATCACGAAAACGAATTTTCATTAAACACTCGGATGATATCAAATGATGCTCATATTTCGGCAAGTACGCTTTTTAGTAACGTATGCGGTTTCGCTGATTACGCAGTTACCGTCAAAGTTCAGAAAAGTTTGAACAGGAGTGCATTTAAATTGTGATGTCCGGTTTAAGGTTGCTCGGTGAATAGCGCGATAAACAAAGCGTATATTATGCGTGTCGGAAAAGTCTGTATTTTTCAAAAGTACACAATCACAGCTTTAACTCGAGTGAAAACAGGTATTTATCTAGTGAGACCATGTTCCGCAATTGCATCTAGTACCGCCGCTACAAATGCCCGCACAACAGCTATTCGAAAAAAGATCCAAAACCAAATTGAAAAATTTTTTAAGTACATTCACAGAGTTGCCGGAATTTCCGCTGGCTCGTCACGCTAGTTTCAAAACTAACGCGAATATCAAAAAAAAAAAACGGTAAATACAAGCCCCTGTAAATATTTTTTTAAAATACCGATGTTTAATGTTAAAATCATATACGTAGGCTTTAGTATCAATAAACACAAGAGATTTCCGAGACAGTGATTATAATTAATACTTCTATTACGCGGCGAATTTGAAGCTGTAAATGTGAGATAGTTTTGAAAAAAATTTTTTTCGTTTACTGACTGCGTTTGAATTTGACAGACATTTTTAAAAAGCAGAAGCGTGGGCTATTTTTTAAATTTTATTCCGTTTTCTTCGGTTAAGACAACTGAGAATTTTCAGTCTTTCAACAAATGTAATTAAAATTGGTTTACCTGGTTTTTTTTGTTGCTTTTTCTGTGGTTGACATCCAATATAGTGCGTATCTGAAAATTGCATCGCTACTTTTTTTTTAAAAAGAAACTAATTGATCGAGTAAAAAGCTACAAAGATTGATGATAGAGTCCGTTCATGATACACATCTAGTGGTAGAAAATATTGTCCGAACAAAGGGGAAATTGTCAACAAAGAGGGTATATTCAGAATGAAATGGGATCGGCGTAAAGAATTCTCCTTGGGTAAAACGGGTATAGGCTTCATTAGTCGATTTTAAATATTGGCGTAAATTGATTGCCATAATTTCACCTTTTGCAGCTATTGACGGAATGGAATTACACAGCGAGGACACGGAAATTAGCAGTATCTCTCGTGTTACCGACGAACTCGCACGAAATCCATACTAAAACTCAACTCGGCATTAGAAAACAGTTCCGTTTGTCTCACTCATCGTAGATTATAAGCAGCTCTTTTGCTCTTCTACTTCGTCCGTTTACCGTAAATCTGTTCCAAATATCGATTTAATGTCTTTCTTAAAAACCTGGCAATCTAATCGGGCAATTGTAAATTTTAGATCTGTAGGTCAAAGTTGATTAAACCAAAAAAAAAAATTCAAATATTTGTAGCGACTTTTTTGAATTCTTTATTTGCAGAGTTCATTTCCGCGGTAATAGTAATCATTATTAATTCGACTGCGTTTAAAACTTTACAATTATCTACATAATGTTCCATTAATAATATTTATTTTCTCATTTATCTTACCCCGATGATTCTTTTCAAGTTCGATGAGAAAATATTGTTAGAAAAGGATTTATTTAGAAAGTCGTGCAGTTTTTATATACATATTACAGAAAAGATTAGTAATCAATTCATGGCTGAAAATAGGATGTGGTACTTTTAAAAGTAGGCCTCATATTATATGTTGCTTCGTTCCACTCGTGGAATGTGTCATGTACCTTTTTTAAATTAAGAATGAGATCAAGATCAATTTCTCCTTAGAATTCCCTATAATTAAGGAAGAGAATTGGAAATGGTTCATTCGTTTAATTGTATTTGATTCTTATGGTTTTTCGTAATGAATAAAAATATATTAAAACATATTTAACGTTAACATGAAAAGTTTAAGCGGCAAATTTTTTTTGAACAAATTCCGAGATTTGCGATATGCCACATTAAAATAAGTAGATTATTAAAATCGCACACGACTAAAAGATCGGAATTGGTAAACTCTCATAAAATAGGCTTACTACCTACTAGCGATGTGTAAGGTAACGAGGAACGGAACTGGAAACGAGTTCCAGCTGTTATTCTAATCGACAACATATTTTTACGTTACTTTGCTGTCACCTTCGTGTCACAGAAATGAGACAAACCATTGTAACTAAAAAAACTGACTGTAACTATGTAACCAGCGTCGTAGAACCAAATGAACGAGGTATTAACTATGTAATAATTACAGACGGCTGTTAGGAGGAATTGAAGTACAAATAACACATTTTATTAGAGTTTATATATATCATATATGTTAATCACAGTGCTTACTCCGTTATTGGTCACAACTCACTAGCTTATTAACGGCGATTACATAGTATCAATCAGATGATGAATAAATCGACAACACTATTAACTGCTTAGAAGCAAAAAGACCTTCTTCAGTTACAAATTTAGTTACAATTATTGAATATACATATGCTATCCAAACTGGCTAAACTGTCGCTGCGGGTGTGCGTCACTGTCAGCTGGAAACAACATGATTTCAGTTAAATTCTCTAGAATTTTACACTAGCGTCAGAAATTTTAATAGCTGCTTTTATCAAAGCTAAGTCAACACTGTCGTGCCCCATGCCCTGTTCCCCTCCTCTTCACGCCGACATAGTAAAATCTATAAAAATTCTTTTGCAATCCCAATGGAAGCAAGATTGGCTCACTAGACAATCTTGCTTTCTAAGAGAGATAAAACACGGAATTGACCCTTGGTTCCCTCCTTCTGACCTCTCCAGAACCCACTTTGTGGCTATGGCAAGACTCCGCATTGGTCATATTTCGCTGACTCATGATCATCTCCTACTTAATTGCGAGCCCCCTTTCGAATGTCCCTTTTACTCCCTTCCCCCCTCTCCTACAGTAAAACACCTGCTCCTGGAGTGTCCATCCTTCGCGCTCCAGCGCGCCAAGCACCGGATAGCGTCTTTGCAGTCGTCTTTGGCCAACTCGCCTTTGAACATTGCAGACACTATTCAGTTTCTTTATACAACTAACCTATTTCGAACCATTTAACTCTCCGATTGCCATAGTGTCGTAATAGCCCCGGCAGCTGTACACGGCACTTAAAAAAATAAAAAAAAAAAAACAAAAAAAAAACAGTGCCGAATATTTTACTATTTTTGACGCTGGGGTCATAAATTCCAAGTCCGTTTCATTTTATTTGAATGTCTATTTGTTACGTTTCGCTGTTTTATAACTATTTTATTTTTAACTTGTTTTAGCAAATTATTAATTTAGAATTTTATTTTAGTTTTAAGTTTAGTATAGTTAAATTTATAATAAAATAATTCCCTTCATCAACCGTAAGTAATAAAAATTTCGTAAAAAAAATTAAACCCTGTCCAATGCAACAGCGTTTATTAGAATTGTGTAAAAATTTGATTATCGCGCAATTTATAAAAATTTAAAAATTATGATAACAATTTAAATTTAGGCGGCGCATTTATTTTGAACGATTATCTAAAGTTTCGAGATATTAAGATAAACTCTATCGTCACTAGATCCAAATTGTTTTAGCTTTTAAACATCGTTATTTTATTAATCTCTGTTTCGTTTGTTTTTTTTTTTTATAATTACGTTTCATAATTATTTTTCTAACATTTTGTAACCTTGTAACTACTAAGTTCCTGTTACATTGTAAAATATTTCGAATTTTACCTAACAACTACTACCTACCACTGAATGATGTGTAGATTCGTCGCAATATAAGTTCTTTCGAACGTAAAACATGTGGCGAAAATGTTATAAAATGCCGAATAGCGCCCGAAGTAACTGTTGTCGAATTTACTTTTTTACAATTCCGCACACATACAATGTACGGAATCCTTAATAAGATGGTTCAGAAATGACAAAAATATTCAATTAAAATATGCAATAACTCACGAACCCTTTGACACTTATAAACTTCAAAATTGAATTATAAATTACAATTAAACTTCTATGACAATCGATAACTTCAAGCTAACCGATTACCCCAGGCGGTAAAAAAAAAAAGACAAAAAATCGTCAAGAATATACAATACGGAATTTAAAGCGACCCCGAAAATCACCCCTAAAAATTCATAACTCATCACCAGATAATCCCCTTCAACAGTGAAATTCGAAATATAAAACAAAACGCAAAAGCTCTTTTTCATAAAATAAAAAAATTACGGGTAAGAAATTATTTAAACTGCCTCTTTGGGCCCAAAAACAGCAAAAAAAAAAAAAAAAAAATTAGCCCGAGTAAAAAACTTGAGGAAACTAAAACGTTTCTTAAATATACGCCTAAATGGCCATACTTTATAGAAAAACTATAATCGAACTTACAACTTTATATTCAGGCCTTCGGGGCACCGAAAAGTCGAAAGTTTTTGAAAAAAATTACACTTCGGAAGTTGACGTGAAGTTCAAAAAAGCGCCAAAAATAGACTTGTCCTTCATCCCTTTGGCGCCGCAAAAAATCATATTTCTCTTCGTTTTGAATTTAACATTATGTAAATCTAAATTATAGTTATCTATAACTCAACATACGAAATCCTCATTGCATGAAGCATCATGCATGTGACTGATTTTTTTTTTTTCTTACGGATGTTTCACAGATCATAATAAAGTAGACTATATATACGCCAGCAGATACTCCGATAAAGGGATAATTATGCGTCGAGTCCCAGTCTTGGTTATACACGGGAGTTAAGTCAACACCAAAATATCTGTATTACCAGCGCAATGTTAATAATAAAAAAGTAGCCAAGACAAGACTATTTGCCGACTATGTGCGATTTTAATTATAATAATAACGCGTTTGCCCATAATACTTTCGTAATTTAAAAGAGTTGCTTTTATTTTATTTTTGATCGCGGAGAGGGTTCAGCCGCCAGAAGCCTGCCTAGTCTACTGACACGGATGCAGCCTAAGGCAGAGGTAAACATTTACGAGTAACACAAGGTTTACTTTTCAAACAGGAGCAGAGCGAGTATTTTCTTGTTTCAAAGGACGATTATTTATTTTAACCGTTCTTCACCAGAGTTTCTCAGCCATATTATTATTTTTCGCTGCTGGCGTTGACCGTCGCTCGAGCTCCGTTAAACCGTTGAAGCGAGTTCTTGTAGCTCATATAGGATTTATAACGTATTCTGCGTTTATTTGTATTTCTGAATGCAGCTAAAAATTCCATGCGTGAAACGAAACTGATCGTACAAACAAGTTAAAAAACAATCATTATTGTTTTAAAAATGGAATGCGTACATGATTATTTTGCCATGTTGCCATGTTGCGTTTACTTAGTCGCCGTTTATCTGAAGTTTGGATGACGCGTTGCGGATTCTGTGCTCACTGATCGTTCTTCTAAAAGTGTTTATCATAAAAATATCTCGACCACGAGATTGCTTGTTATATAATAAACATTTATATTCTGACGGCTTATAGAAAAGACGAGTAATACAATACTAAGGTCAAATTGGATTTTTCATTAAGATTCTGCTCCGGTCCGGGAGAATATTTTCATTTCCTTTTTTAATTTTTTTTCTCACATCAGTTTATTATCGTTTTGATAACGCTACACTACAACATGTACGATAAAACATTTTATTCACTGTAGCTAGACGTAGAATGTTAAATATCAAACATTTATTTATTAATTTATTATCGATCGTTATTATTTTTACGTGTGTCGTGTTTAATAGCAATCAATGAAGTAGGTTCATGCGAAGCGACAGTTAAACGAAGCTCCTTCCTCTACCCAATCACAAATTGCTAATATCACTATACAGCAAATCCTAGAAACGGTGAGCTGAGTCCAAAGAAAGAAAGCAAAAATTATATTATATCGTCCATGTATTTAAGAGTCTTACTCTTGTCGTTGTAGCCAGCCAATCATCTTCTTCCATTCCTTCCTGTTGCCTGCTATGTTCTTGATCTTTTTATACGCGATTTGCGTTCTTATTTTCACTTGATCCATCCATGTTATCCTAGGTCTTCCCCGTTATCTTTTTATTTCCAGTTTTCCTTCAATTATGACCTTCATGAAGGCGTTGTGACAAAGGCTTTTAGGACACGCACTGCGTCAGTGTGTGTCCTAAAAGCCTATTTCTTCTTCGTTGTATTGTTTCCATCAGTTTCCTTTTTTCATTTACCATTTCCAACACATTCGAATTCGTCTTCTTCTGCGTCTATGATATATATTCATAATGCGGTGCCACCCCCACATTCCGAAGGCTTGCAAACGTTGTTTCAGATTTTTCGTTAACACCCACGTTTCCAAGCCATACAATAATATATTCCATGTGTATGATTTCAATAATTTTTTCCTTGTTTCTATTTTAATTTTTCTATTAAATAAATCTTTTCTTTTCATAAAAGCTTGTTTAGCTATTGCAATTCTTGTTTTTACTTCCGTGTCGCTTCTTCCTGTATTCGTTATTATTATACTTCCCAACTATTTGAATTGTTCTACTGGGTCTAACGTCTTATTATCTAACATTATCTGTATTTTCTTTTTGTCTTTTGCCGCTACTAGGATTTTTGTTTTACTTTGACTTGCGTTTAAATTCATTTGCTTTAAGTATTTTTGTAATATTTATATTTGGTATTGTAGTTGTTATTCGTTGTCTGCGATTAATGCAACATCATCAGTAAATCTTATACAGTGTACCTGTTCGCCAGTTATGTTTACACCTTTTTGATTTACCGTACTGGTTCTTCTCTCACGAAGTTAAAAGGTATAAATGATAATGACCATCCTTGTCTTATTCCTCTTTGTATTTTCACGTTTTCTTTTGAATTGCCGACTCTTATTACCGCTGTTTGTTCTTTGTACAACTCCTATACTATTTTCCTATCCTTGTAATCTAATCCTATTTCCTTCAATTTTGCGAATAATACACCTCATGTAACAAGGTCAAACGTCTTTTCTATGACAACCTACAACAAAACCAGAAAAAAATAATGAAGCCCTTTGCAAAAATAGACATTAGGCCAGTAAACATTATGAAACAAAAAAGAACGGAAGTGCTTTGTGTAAAACAGTTAAAACACCTAAACCATTATTCTTTGTCAAATTAGCCCCTAATTCTAATAATAGAAACATACATGAAATTGCCTACTTGGTGGGTATCAAAATCAAGATAGAAGCACCACGCCAAAAAGCAGATAAAATGGTCTAGTTGAAAAACTGGTAACAGTAAAGACTCACCAAAGCATATCGTGCAAGGCAAGCACGTTGCGTTAAATGCGGTAGAATACAGCACAGTGTCAGAAGCCAAAAATCCAGGAATTTAAATGTACTAACTGCGGTGGAATAGAAAATGAAAACTGCAAAGGTTGTCTGGTATATGAGGAAAAGCTCTCAAGATCAAGAAAGCGACAGTTCTGGAAAAAATGCAACAGAAACCACAAATTGCAGTTTTTGCTTCCGCGCCGACAATCACAACTTTACAATCAAATACAAAGTACAACAGTTGTACTTAAGCAATCACAGTCAAAATCGGAAAAATAATCTCTGAAGGGAAGAACCATGGACGACATCTGGAATCTGTTACAAAGTAATGCAGATGTTAAGTATAATTGATTTTTGAATTCTTGTTTGTACTTATTTTGATCCAATGATTCCAGATATGTTCTGTTTACAACTCCGTTTATAGATATTTTAGGATTGTAATCATTTTTTTATTTTTTTCATTTCTGTAGGTCTTTATTTTTGATTGACAGCGAACTGTACTTTATTACTTCTTTTTTAAAACTTGGTTTACTCTATTGGTGTCACATTAGATGTCACAATACTGTTGACGTGTTTACACATATTAAAGTTGTTTAAACGACAGATTTGTACATATAGGTGTATAATAATTCGTCCTATACTTTTCCTAAATTTTTTTCTACACTTTCCTAATTATTATTTTCCGTATAATATTTGACCGCTTCACTCTTTTATCGCTAAATACTTTCTTTATTTGTTGTTTGCTGACTGTTCTCTGAGCAAAGCAACCTCAACCGTTTGACTTATGCGTGTATTATTATTTAAGTCCCGTTCTTCTATCAATATATTTTCCGTGTAACTTTCTGTGAAAAGTGTAAAATTAGCTTGCATATCGTACTTTTAGTTTACCTGCCGTGTCATAGATTCTAATATTTGTGTAAATAGACTATGCATTTTTTGTGGTAAATATTATATGCCGTATATCCTTTCCGTTTTATTTAGTCGAGTCTCCTATGTGCGACTTTTTCTACCCATTTGGATTTGAAGATTCCGCCTCGATATTTCAAATATACGCTACACGATTCGTCTGTCCATTGTTTGTATTCAGTTCCTTGATGTATAATTCTTAGCGCAAAATTTCTGTCTTTTGGAAAAATATATCCGTTAGCTCACTCGCTTACCATATTTTTTTTTTCGATGTTCAGTTGCTGCTGTTTCATTATATGTACATATCTTAGTTGCACTCCGTCCGTATATGTGTGCATGCATATAAATAAATAAATTCGCGATATATGCACTGAAAGAGAGGACGTTTTTTACTTAAATGTATATAAAATATGTACGAGGGTCATCCAGAAAGTAGTACCCGTTTGCGCCGCGCGGAGCGTTGGCGTGTAGGGGAGCCGCCGGACACGTACTAACACGTTCAGTTGTATTGCAGCTGTCTGTGTGCAAAGTTTCGTCTCGCTGGTGTTAACTGTGTTGATTCTGCGAGTGTTTATAATGTTCAAGAAAAAAAAATACGCCGCTAGTTGTGAAGTTAGGACTGTAATTAAATTTCTCAACGCAAGAAATGTGCGACCTTGTGACATTCATCGTTAATTGAAGGAGGTATATGGAGACAATGTTATGGATGAGTCTCACCTGTTCGACCCTGGCGTCGTAATTCGAACTTAGCAAACGAGAACACCCAAGAGACAAGGGGTGATCGGGACGGCCGTAAGTCATTACGGGCGAACTGCTGAGTTCAATGAACGAATTCGTGAAGAACGATATTGATTGTCTTTTATTCTCAGGTGTTGCATAAGAAATCCATGTTTCATCATCAGTGACTATGCGAGTCAAAAAAGAGTCTTCTTCACAAGAATAACTTTCCAAGAACTTCAATGCTGCAGCCATATGTGTGGCCTTGTGTTCATCAGTAAGCATGCGAGGGACCCACTTCGCACAAATTTTTCGAATAATGCAGGTGATCTTTAACAATTTCATTGTTTGTGAAACATTAGGGAAGTGTTCACAGATCTGATGAGTTGTAACGCGCCGATCGTTCTTCACGAATTCGTTCATTAAACTCAGCAGTTCGTCCGTAATGACTTACGGCCGTCCCGAACACCCCTTGTCTCTTGGGTGTTCTCGTTTCCTAAGTTCGAATTACGATGCCAGGGCCGAACAGGTGAGACTCATCCATAACATTGTCTCCATACACCTCCTTCAATTAACGATGAATGTCACAAAGTCGCACATTTCTTGCACTGAGAAATTCAATTACAGTCCTAACTTCACAACTGGCGGCGTATTTTTTTTTCTTGAACATTATAAACACTCACAGAATCAACACAGTTAACACCAGCGAGACGAAACTTTGCACACAGACAGCTGAAACACAACTGAACGTGTTAGTACTTGTCCGGCGGTTCCCCTACACGCTAACGCTCCGCACGGCACAAACGGGTACTACTTTCCGGATGACCCTCGTATTTGTATTGAGGATATGTAACTGATGAATCTTAATTTTTTCCTTAGCACTTCTATGGGGCAAAAAAATATCGAACAGACATATGAATTAAGAAATCATATTTTCCTTAAATCCTCCCCTCCCAAAAAAAAAATTATTAGAAAGAAAACTGAAACCTAAATTTAGATAAAGAAAATTAAGAAATCTATCACGAATAATACATTATTTTAAATCGTTTAAAGTGAAGTTCACAAAAAGAATTGACCTAGCTAGAATAGTTTAATGCTTTGAAATTTTAATTCGACTGCACTTGTACTTTTAAATCATTCTATGTGTCATTTTAAATGATTTTACATAAAACTATGCTATGCTGGAGAGTCTAAAATACAGTCAAAAAAGAAGTGAAAAAACAAAAAATCAAAGTAATTCTGTTTATTTGCAGACATAAGGCAAATGACTGTAAATCTCAAAGTCAGGGTCCGTCTCAAAAACATTTCGCTATTTGTTACGGCATCACGTTACTCATTGTCAGAAGAACTGTTATTAAAACTTACACTAGTCCCCCCTTTTCATTTCAGCCTGATGGCGCAGTATAGTGACAGATCGAGTCTAGCCGAACTAGCAGTCGTCCGGATTAAAAAAAGTATGCATTGCGCAACGCGCATGTAGCTGACTTAAACTGAAACCTGGTTTTCCTTAACACTCCATACCTGATTTGCCGTCACGAATATTTTGGTTATGTATGAACTTTTCTTAATTACGCTTCGCGACTCGCTAACGTCAGAGAAGTACTCATCAAGCAGATCATCAAATTTGATTTCAGCTATTACCTGACACTGACAGAGCCGTTTTAGGCACTAGGAATTTTTTTTTGAATGTTCAAATGGCGACTTCGCAACTAGCAAACTAAAAATTGTCTTTTTAACCAAGTTAATCTATGCTGTTTGGGAAATACCGGCAGATTTCGTTACCTTTCAATTTCCTTTCATACTTCGTTGCATAACTAAAAGTACCGGACTAATGGACACACTCACGTGTGCATTGAGACGTTTACAATTAGATAAACCTGTGCGGCCATGTACGTACACACACATGCGCGCGCGCATACACACACACACACACACACACACACACACAATATGTATGTATAAGTAAATATTTTTGTTTAACTATACAGTATAATTGGAATTATTTTCCCATACTCATTTTATTTTTGGATTTGTTATTTTTCTTTCCAGTACGATAGTTATTTCATTTTTATCATTCAAAATTTTAAATTATATTTTTATGATTGGATATGATCATTTAACAGCTATTCGCGCCGTAACACAAGTTTTGTGGGTCGGTGCAGCAGGCACAATGACGATGATGATAATTAAAAAGGTTCGGTTTATTATCAATAATGATTTGAGGTGTACAATTTGTGTAAAACCTGCGCATTAGCTAGTACCCTTGTAAATCTCATACTGTCATTATATTTGTAATTTATACAAAATAAATTGCAATTGGAAATTTTACTATGAATTTATTACGACTTTCGTTACTATTATTGTTATTATTCTTATTATTATTAATATTCTTCTTCTTCTCCTTCTCCTTCTTCTTCTTATTATTATTATTACCCATCGCTCGCATAAATATGCGCATAGATGGATTATGTTGTAATAATAATAATAATAAATTGATGATGAATTGAAAAAAAAAATATTATTATTATTATTATTATTATTATTATTATTATTATTATTATTATTAATATTATTATTATTATTATTATTATTATTATTATTATTATTATTATTATTATTATTATTATTATTATTATTATTATTATTATTATTATTATTATTATTATTATTATTATTATTATTATTATTATTATTATTATTATTATTATTATTCGCGTTAACATCAGATCGTTTAAAAAACTCAACACAGGCAATGTTGTTGTGGGATGTGCAACTAAAGAGGAAGCTCAAAAAATAAAAAACCAGATAGAAGAAAAGTGTCCCAACCTAACAGCACTGGAGCGATGTCCTCGCAATCCACAAATCACTATTACTGGCTTCTCAGATGAGACCACTAATGACTAAATAAATGAAGCTGTCTCATCAAAAACTGGCGATAATCCTCTCTACACCAAAATAATAAAAGGAAAAACCACCCGTGCAACATGTGAAGTTACCCCTAAGGCTTTCAATTTACTCATGGATCCAAATACTATAAACATAGGATGGACACGTTGCAGAGTCTACGAGTACATCAGCATAAGACAATGTTTCAAATGCTGGAAGATTGGCCATAAAGCAGCAGACTGCAGACAAAATCAGGAAGACATCGAGCTCATCAACAGCACATTAAAAAGCGGGTTATGTACAAACTGTTTAAACTCTAATATACATAAAAAAAACGAAACCAACACAGACACACACAATGCAAATTACAGTCACCACCCAAATAGCTTTAAGTGCCCAATCATAATCAAAAATAAAGAATTTCTCAAAAAACACATAAATTACACTTATGAACAAACACATTAACATAATTCTAAACAATGTAAACCACTGTGTGACAGCTCAGGCCACACTATATAACTATGCACTTAAAAATAACTATAACTTAATCTTAATTACTGAACCCTACTTTAAAAACAACAATCTCGCAGGCTTCTCAAACTATAACATAATTAAAAATAACTTTGTAGCCATTTGCACTGCTGCCAACTTACAGTATCAAGAAATAAAAAATAATGAAAACTATATTGCCATCCTATTAGACGACATCCTCATAATAAACCTATATTTTTCCCCAAATAAAACAATCAATTCTTACTTAACATCAATAGGAAACTTACTGTCTAGCTTCTCTTTCAAAAAAATATTAATAACTGGAGATGCAAACGTGAGATCAAAACTATGGGACATCAAGGACTCAGGTCATAAATCTAAACTATTTCTTGAATTTCTAACAACCCATCATTTATTTGTACTCAACGAAAAAAATAAATTTACTTTCAAAAACGCAAATGGGAATAGTGTAATTGATCTCGTTATTGCCACACAAAGTGTTGCCACAAGCATAACTGACTTGATAGTTCTTGAGGGTAAATCCCTCTCTGATCACGAATATGTCTCTTTTAAATTAGCCACCACTCTTTCACCAAACTTAAAAATAATAAAGGGTATAAACTACAACAACGTTCTTGCTCAACTAAATACTGATTGCAACTCCCTTCTTCATAACTGTAAAAACATACATGACCATCGGTCTTGTGATCTCTGGATTACACAATTCTCTGAATATATAAACCAATTAACTGAAAAAAATACCTTATATAAAGAAATAAACAAAACAAATTACTGGTGGAATTCAGACATCAAACTTTTTAGTCGCTTAACCAAAAAATTTCGCTGCCTATATCAAAGGTGTAAAATACCTACAATCAGAGAGAATCGTAAAACAGTTTACAATACATACAGAAAAATCTTAAGATACAAAATTGGTCAGGCAAAAGTTAACTCATGGAGAACTTTTTGCTCAGAAAACGTCAAACCTTGGGGGCTTAGTTATAAAATAGCTTTTCAGAAACTTAAGCGCACAAATACAGTACCTCCTCTTACAAAAGAGGATGGCACTATTATAATCGACCCTTATGAGAACTTAAACTACTGCATCTCTTCCTTATTTCCTAATGACCCCATCATCTCAGATAACTCAGAACATACTAAACTGCGGACTCATTTCTGTTACCAGAAAAATAATTTACAAGATCTCGAAAAAAAATACTCACTGAAAATAGATCTGACACCTTTAAACAACATTATAAAAAAATTAGTAAATGGCAAAGCCTCTGGACCTGATAATATCACAAACAAAGTGGTAAAACTTATACATCACCATCTCCCAGAACTCTTTCCACTACTATTTCACAAAATTTCTTCTCTTGCCTACTTTCCAAAACCCTGGCGTGAAGCTAATGTAATACTTCTGCATAAGCCAAACAAAGACCATAAAGATCCAAAATCCTATCGTCCTATCTGCCTCTTAAATACCCTTAGCAAGATCTATGAAAAACTCCTTCACAACGAAATCAGTCATTACATAAATAAAACTAATCACTTTGACGATCGCCAATTCGGGTTCAGAAAAAGGTTCTCAACAGAACATGCAATAAATTATGCTTTGTCTAAAATAAACACAAGTCTCCGTCAAAACCAGCATGTCTTGGTCATAGGCATCGACATAAAAGGAGCTTTTGACAACTGCTGGCACCCAGCCGTTTATAAAAGCCTAGAAGTATTAATAACCGACAACAAACCCCTACTGCTAACTCTACTTCATTATCTATGCGACAGGAAAGTTAAACTACAATTAGGAACAAAAACAATTCACAAAAACATAAATATGGGTTGCCCCCAAGGCAGTGTGTTAGGCCCACTACTCTGGAACTTAATCTTCAATCAAGCACTCAAACTGCCCTATAATCAAAAAGTTGACTTATGTGCATATGCTGACGATTTACTTTACATAATCACAGGAAACACTAAAAAAGAATTAGAGGAAATAGCAACAAACACTCTCAACAAATTAGATGAATGGCTAATCAGTGTCAAACTAAATCTCTCTGTAGACAAATGTTTTACATCATTTTTCTCCAGATCATTAAAAATGAAACGAAAAAATATCAAAGTTCGCTATCGAAACACCTTCCTACAAGTGGTAGAAAATTTCAAATATCTTGGCATTACAATAGACAATAAACTCTCCTTTAACGCACATTTTGACCAAATTTTTGAAAAACTAAATATAAAATACTATCAATTACTACGCGTCTGCCAAAATACATGGGGCTATAATTTCGACTACAGAAAAATCATTTATAAATCCCTAATTGAAAATACCCTCGCTTACTGCAGCTCCATCTTTTGTCATAGACTAAAGCACAAATCAGTGTTAAAGAAACTTCACTCAATTCAAAGAAAATTCCTATTAAATGTAATAAGAGCTTACAGAACCGTCTCATTGAGCGCTGCATTAGTTCTGAGCGATGTTTTACCTATCAAACTGCTCATCCTGAACAGAGCAACAACCTTCAACTTTATACAAAGTAAATCGGGTTTCCAACATTTATACAATGACCTGACCCATGAATATGAATTTCTTTATGCCTACCCAGCAAATATCCTGCACAACAGGAAAACAGTTAAAGATAAAATAAAAAAACACTACTATGAGGTTTGGAACCAAGAATGGAACTGCGATACAGTTGCCCAACATACCCACAATCTAATACCCAATACTATTGACAGACACAAAATAAAAATATCACCTGATTTCTACTCCACCCAACTCCTCACAGGTCATGGGAAAATAAATAAATATCTTCATAAACTGGGACTAAATGACACTGAAAACTGCACATGCGGACAGACAGAAACGGCCGAACACATAATATTTCAATGTCCCAACTACAATAATTTTCGAAAATTCTCAACAACATTTGACTTAAATGATAAAAGTACTGCCAAATTATTCGAGACCTATGCTTACCAAATCATGCGGCCCAAATTCACCAAAACTTAGAGCTACACACAGTGGTAATTTTACTTTATTTTACTTTAATTTTACTTTTTATTCTACCTCTATTTACCTCTATTTACCTTTATTTTACTTTACCTTACTTTATTTTTATTCTTCATATATATAATAATTTGACACCATTTGTATAAATAACATAATCGCTGATTTTTTTTTTTTTTTTCTTTTTCATAGTTTGTCTTACTTTGGACATATGCACATTTAGACTATCTTCAGAACTGTCTTCTCCTTTTTCCTTTTTTCATTTATTTATAATTTCTACATATGTGTGAGTGTGAATGTTGTAGGACATAACCCGCACAACTGAGAGTGTGTATCCCTCAAAATAAATTTTATATTTTAGTCTTAAGGAACTTTATGTAAGAGGTTACTGACTGTGATTAAGCCAAAACGGCGGTGCAGGGTCAGTTATCTCCATTATATAACTCTGTAAATTAAAGATACATCTGAAATAAACGAAATAATTAAAAAAAAATTATTATTATTATTATTATTATTATTATTATTATTATTATTATTATTATTATTATTATTATTATTATTATTATTATTATTATTATTATTATTATTATTATTATTATTATTATTATTATTATTATTATTATTATTATTATTATTATTATTATTATTATTATTATTATTATTATTATTATTATTATTATTATTATTATTATTATTATTATTATTATTATTATTATTATTATTATTATTATTATTATTATTATTATTATTATTATTATTTATTGGATATCACGAGTAAAAAAAATAATTTATACAAATCATTGAAATCTACGAATCACAGCATTTCTTTGCTATTAGAGTATAAAAAGGTATCAAGGCAGGTGCAAAAATTAGTTAGAGTAGCTAAGAAAGATTATTATAATACTATACTAAATAATTGCGGACATGATCAACAAAAGTATTGGAGAATGGTTAAAAAATTACTAGGTACTAAAGAGTATGCTATTAGTGAAATAAAGACAAAAGAAACAAATTTACTTGTAAATGGGCACGAATACGAGGTCGCTAGTCTCTTTAATAATTATTTCCTAAATTCTGTAAATGATTTGGTGAATAACGAATATCCCAATACTCAACCTGTTACTATTAACACTCCATCTATACAGACCTTCGGTTTTATCGAATTATTAGAAAGCGAAGTAAAATACGCTTTAATGTCGCTTCCTAATAAATCGTCATTCGGAATTGACGGAATTTCAATACTTTTGATAAAAGATAATTGTGAATTTTTTGTTAAACCGTTGACGTATTTATTTAATGAATCGATTAAGCTAGGTAAATTTCCAGACATTTTAAAGATAGGTATAATTACGCCCGTTTATAAAAGTGGGGATAAATGTGACATAGCAAATTACAGACCAATATGTATTCTACCGACCTTCTCAAAAATTTTTGAAAAATGTATTAAAACCAGGATGTTAAGCTTTTTACACGTAAAGAAGTTCTTCAGTGTTAATCAGTATGGATTCCTGCAGGGGAAAAGTACTGACACAGCATTGTTTAATCATATATCATACATAGCAAAAAGCTTAGAAAGTGGTAAATCCTGTCTGGCAGTTTACTTTGATCTGCGAAAAGCTTTCGACACAATCAATCATAAAATTCTACTGAAAAAATTGTATTCATTGGGCTTTAGGGGTAATATATATGACTGGTTTGAATCGTATCTTCAACAAAGGAAGTACAAAACTAAAATAAACAAGGTTTTCAGTGAATGTGTTAGTCAAAATTGTGGGGTGCCGCAAGGAAGTATTTTGGGTCCACTTCTATTTTTAATATATGTAAATGATTTATGTGATCTTATTATACCGGGCAAAATATTCACTTACGCTGATGATACTGTGTTCACTATGAGTTCACGCTATACCGACATTTTGCAACAACAGGTACAGCTTGGGGTAAATGTAATACTAAACTGGTTCCATAACAATAGGCTTATAGTAAATTTAAAGAAAACGAAGCTCGTGGTCTACAGTAATCTACCACAGAATCAGTGGGACGATATAAAGATTACAATAAACAACAGTATACACATAGACAGAGCCTACGAGATCAAATACTTGGGTCTAACACTCGATTGCAGGTTGACATGGAACAAGCACATTTATTTCTTGGAAAAGAAATTAAGAAAGTTAAATTACATTTTTTATTACTTGGGAGAATTTTTCAAAGGAAACCATATCTATCGATTATATCAATCACTATACCTACCGGTCCTTACCTATGGACTAATGCACTGGGGGAAAGTAGCTGAATATAACAGAAGACAACTGGACATTTTGCAAAACAGGATATTTAAGCTCATAAACAAAGACAGTAACATCAGTTGCAAATACAATTTCCTGAACATAAGAATTTTATATAAGATTCAGGTACTACTATATATGATTAAAAACAGAGAGGAATTTACATTTTTATATAAGGAGGGTAAAACCAGAAGCTCTGGTAGGGAAATAGCAGTGGTACCTAATTTCAATAAATACCATTCCAAAATACAAATGGTCTACATGGCTCCTTTACTTTATAATTTACTACCGGATCACGTCAAAGAAAATCTTAAAAACTATAAGAAGAGACGCAAATGCTTAACGAATTATTTTACAGAAAGTTCCAATTAAGTTTGACATGATTATCATCTTCAAATTGGCGTTTAATATTATATTTCCGGTTAGATTTAATTTATATTATTTAATTATTTAGCTATTTAATTAGATTAATTTCGTTTGTAAACTTGGACTTTGTTTGGAAAACCGTTTCAGTTCCCTTCATTTAATCCAGATGCACGCGCTACGCTAATGTAATTTAATGTATTCCACTTTATTTTAGTATTTTACTTTCATATTTTGTTTAAAAATTGTAAAATTGTTGTATTTTTTATTTTCAAATACCCATCGCTCGCGCAAATATGCGCATAGATGGGAAATGTAAGGTAATAGTAATAATAATAAACGATTTGATTTGATTTGATTATTATTATTATTATTATTATTATTATTATTATTATTATTACTATTATTATCATCATTACCATTATCATTATCATTATCATTATAAAATGTTTTATTAAAGCGTCGAAATAAATTGGTGGAAATTGTAAATTTACTCGTTTCTCTTTCTGAATTGCAGAAATAACTTGCAGAACGTCGGTCGAACAATATATACAGCTGCAACAGGTAGTTTATCCGGGCGTGGACGAACGAATCGTTATTCGCAATTTGAAAGCTTCTTCGAAAAGCTCCGCCAGCTCGTCCCTGTCAAGGTCAAATTTGACAAGCAACATGACCCTGTTTTTCGTTTCCTTCTCGCTGTATTTCCTCTATTGCTCGCAAATCGCTAGTAACTTTTGAACATCCTTTGAAGAAAATTTTTTTCCATAATTAGATATTACCTGTACAGAAATTCTCATTATAAAAACTATTTCGTAATAACGGCTATGTTATTCTTTTAAATTCTAAGAAGCAGCCTCCGAAAGCCCTGTGCTGGTCAAGCCCGCCCACTCCCTTAAAAAAGAAGAATCAGCCCAAAATTTAAAAATTGCCTTTTGCAATATGCACAAAGAAGTTCCTAAAAATGCTGCGTACCGTTTCGGAAATTAAATTTAAAAAATCCCTGGCGCCTAATTGTTATTAAGTAACATGAACCGAAATAATACGTTAAAATTTCGTGAATTTCGGTTATTTAACTGTTGTACGACATTTTGAAGTTTGCGCTTTTTTTTTCATTTGCCCGTTCACTTTTCATTATGGTCTATTTCAGCGATCGTCTCCGGCGATTGTTATCTAAAAGAGCGCGCTAAAACAATTTCTAAACACGCTGAACTGCATTAAGTACACCGTGAAATGATAACTTGATAACCAAAAACTGGCGACCTTCATTCTTTGTTTTTTCTCCTTTCTTTCATACAAATGCGTAGGTTTTAAACTTTTCAAACCGTACACCATTTTTGCAAAGAAACGAATGTTTAGAGCAGGCTTGGCCAGCCCGAATGATTCCGTAGACCACTTTGTAAATGTATTGTGGTTCTAACGGGCCTCGTATGTGCATAAATGTATAAAATAGAATTATGTAAATACATTATTTACTTACCTATAATAATTATTACTATTATTATTTAAACTTCGAGTTTTCAGTTGCAAAGAAATTAGTTTTCTTTCTAACGTTTGTTGTCCATTTTCGTTGAAAATTTTTCTATACCTTGCATTCACACTGCAAATTTTAGGTTGTTGTTCTGTTTTCATCGTATTACAAATTAATACAGCGTACAAATGAGAAAGCGTATGTATTTGACAAACAAAAGTGTTCGTATAGTTAATCGCGGATTTTTAATTTTTAATTGTGTCTTTTAATTTTTTATGAGTATAATAATTTAGCGGGGTGGAAGCAGGCCCGGATTAACTGTATGATAGATCCGGGGCTACGGAAATATTAGGGGCCTTTTTCGGAAGTGACAAAATTATCAGTTTTATAGAATAACTAAATTTTCTTTAATTTAATTTAATTACATTATTTTAAATTCACGAATTAACATATAATTATTAATGTAAACAAAACTAAATATCATATAGACAATGGGTAGAATTTTCGATTCTAAAAAAATGTATACACATATATATATATATATATATATATAATTTTAAACAATGAATTTTTCAGCAAATTTTAACCAAAGATTTGCATAAAAAGATAGTGTATGTGCGTGCGTTGCGCGTGTACACATGCACACACATTCATACAGAAATTTCCTGAAAGCGTAGATTCCGATTCGTTACATCTTAAAACAAATTTCTGGTACGTTTTATGGAACTCGAAATTTTACTATTACGAAGTTTCCTCCTCTAGGAGGAAATAAAAATGGATACAAAATTATTAGCAAATAAATGTATTAAAAAATGCACTTGCTTCTCTAAGGTTAATACCATTTATTTTAAAAAAAAGGGTGATATATATGACAAATGATAGATTCATTTTTTATTACATGTCGGAAGTGGGTGTCTCTTGGGGGCCCTTTTATAAAGCGGGGCCCGGTGCTTCAGTCCCCTCACTGGACCCCCCCTAAATCCAGGCCTGGGAGGAAGTGTAAAAAATATCGATTTTAGGAATTATTCTAAAAATTTAATAAAAGCCCTCTAAAAATTAATAATTATTTGATAAAACATAGTTTACCGTATCAAGGGGAGATTATACGATTATTCTTAAGAAACATTAAATAGTTCGCGTCGGCAGCGAATTCGGAGTTACAATTAAAAAACGCAATAAATATTTCCGTTTTCTATGCGTGGCTTACAGAAAACAAGTGATTGTTTTGTTATACTCATTTATAATGGTTTTTTAATTGTCCTAAGCTGAAGCAGTGAAGAGTAACCGTAATATCTTTCTTTACGCATAAATGTTACGGTAAAATATCTTTTATTTTTTACTTTTTATTTTTATTAAATTTTTAATGTAAATCTTCAAGTCGGTATTTGAAAGATAATAATTATAGTTCTATTTCGCAATTTTTATACTGTGAGCAGATAGACCAACATACATTTTCTGTATTGTATAAAGCCGAGTATTAATTAAGGAAAATAATGTTCAATCTCCATCACACATGTTTTTTGAGGGTTTCATATTGATTATCTTTATTCGAATCTATGCATTTGTATAAATTAACATTGGTATTACTTTCCATCATTCGCGTTCAGCGGCTGTTTTATTTGGAAATGTTAGGGGTTTGTATTTGCTCTATGTTCCAATGAAAACGTTTTGGTTTATATTTCTGTCTGGCTGTAGTAAAGAATATACTTCTCTTAAAACGAAGTCTTTTTTTTAATGTTTATTTTAATGATACTCGATCAGTATGCACTCATTGATACTTACGGAAGACCACCGCTGACCGGTACAATTTCGAATAAACGATGTTTTAAAAAAAAAGAACGTTAGAAATTAAATAAAAATGGAAGCTTTAAGCATTATCCATACACTGCAGTTTTAAGTATGGTTAGTCTTATGTAATCAGGTGCAAGTAGTAACCGAATTAGAAATTTAAAATGCATAATATTAGGTTATTGTTAATGTAAATTAAGAAAAAATAAATATAAGGGTTTTATATTTAATCATTCGACATTATTATTAATAAAAGTAAAAAATCCTTAATGAGAGACCGACTAAATTTTTTTTTTCATTCGAATTATGTAGCGCTGTCGGAGGTAAAAATTTCAAAGTAAATTCATTTGGCGCAATATATGTTATCTAAAATAAGTGGCATTCATAAATCACGGTCTGTATTTATATAGCATATGTACATATATATCCCCTACCGATATTCAAAAAAAACAATTGTCGAAAAAGTTTAAACCATATTTCACGTTGTAGCAAATTAAAGTATTTTGTCTAAATTCTTATGTTCACAACAATTACCACGAATCCTATCAAAAGGACACGTTAAATTTCGCAAATAAAGCATTACAAATTCAGTTTAATATTTCCCAACACATTGTTTCACATTCAAATAATATATCAAATGATGAGGAAACGTCGAATCAGCTAAAAAAGCCGAACATATTAAATTTATATACCACGTATAAACCATGTATAATTATTTTTTTCAACACATTTTTACAACTTTTACAAAAGCCTTTTTTTGCGGATTCGTTGTAATCGATGTTTCTACTAGATTTTAGTTTTTAGTTTTATTTACCGGTTCGACTATAGGCGTTATTTTTTATCATTTACCTATACATTTTAAAATTGATTTATTTAAATCAACCCAACGCGCGCGCGAATACACATACACCTCTGTATATACATGCAACATACATACATATACACACACACACACACACATATATATATATATATATATATATATATATATCGGCACATACCATTCGGTTGTATTTGTTTTTAAGTAAAATCAATTAACCGTTAATACATGTAATTAATTTGGTGATGGTAGTGCACGTACAATTTTACTTTGTAATAGCCCAATTTAGCTGGCTGATTTGTGGAATCAGAAAGTTCATCGATATTTAATTAAAGTTGTAAATTCGAATACTAATCCGTGACTAATTGGAATTAAGCTAGAATTCAAACGGTATTCTGTTATTAGACTAATAAACGGTAATATTCCGATAATGGGCTAATTTCGATATGCTATACATAAATCGTACGGCTTTAGGGTTTTAACTGATCCCTATAAAAATAAAACCAATCGATGGCGCAAATGTTGGTATCCTGCCATTGCCGTTAACATTTCTGTGCAATAAGGATAAAGTAACAACTGTGCGCAGTGGAATTCGTTTTTTCTCTTGTAAATAATCCCTGTTAAAGAATGACTGACTGCTTTTGATATATGCAACTATACGCACGTGAACCGGAGACCAGCGAACGGGGAATATAATCCTTTAAGAACACTGTTACAAGCTAGGTAATTTTAATTTTATTATGACTTTTTTATAATAATAAAAAAATATCAATTGCGTATAGTTTGCAAGATAAATTATTGAGTTTACGAAAAAAAAAGAACGAAATTTATTAATGATTTTGAAAAAATTTTCCAAAAAAACTGAGATATTTCAACTTTATTTAGAACGAATATTGTAAACTCATTTCGGAACAGTTTCAATAATTTGAAAATATTCATGATTAGCGACAAACTCGAAAATGAATTTTCATATTTACAACCGGGATCTTTTATTATACATTTATTTTGTGAAGTGTAATCATCCTACTACTACGCGGTCAAATTAATATTAAAGATATATGGATAATATCGCTAACCAAAATGATAGGTTCAGTATCCGATATTTCCATAAAACAATCTAGATTCTGATGGTTTATTTATGTTTTATTATTATTAGAGAAAAAAAGGTAGCACATAATTGTATTAAATATACAGTTTCCAGTCGTGCTTTCGGTTGCTCGTCAGCTGCAGATGAACCGACTTGAGCTATGCAGGCACTCGAACAGTTTTTCCTGTCTTGCTTCCTGTTACCCGCGCCTTCGCCCGTGTATTAATACCCATTTGATATGTACATGGAAATTCATAAAAAAAATTTTGTTTTATCTGGAATTGTATTTACGTAAAGATTCTTTCTCTCCTTCGGAAACATGTTTACCGTCGTCTAACAAAAAATAGGCTTCACGTTTCACATTTAGCTGAAAATTAAAGAAATAACCTATCTGTACAAAAAGTTACATTCAACTAAACAGCATACACAGCCAACATTTTGAAGAGGCCAAGTTATTCACACGGTGATCTCCCATAATTACACTCGTATCTTTAAATCTCGCCGTCTGGAGCATTTTATTAAAATTAATTTATTAACAAAATTAGTATAACTAACATTCCCGGTAGCAGATATTAAAAAAAATATATCAGTTAAAATCAAAAAAGAAAAAATTAATTTTATTGTTATCTTTTTTTTTTTCTGACCTGGCGCGATACTATGTGGCTATTAATAAATAATAAATTATTCTAAAATAATTAGGTGGACAGGATAATATACGTAAGAAAAGTAAAAGCTTATGTTTATCCGCGCAGCAAAATCAGACTTGCTAAAATGATACTACAAGTTTATACTTGCTTATGGTATATTTGGAACAAAACCGGGCGCAATGATGTTAACGAGTGCCGAAAAAGAGCACTAAAATTGACCATACTTCAAAAAAATACAAACAGAAATAAAATAGAGAAAATACTACTTATGATAAATCAGGAAAATTAAATAAACTTTTTAGTTCACAGAAAGAAAAAAGATGGAAAAAAAAAACATTAAATGATCGGTACAAAACAACGAATAAGATACATTATATAGGGGACAACTTCCCAAGAATATTAAGCCATTAAAGAAGTGACTTCCGACACGTTCGTATTTAGTACAGTTATTTTACAGTGGAACTTACCCAAAGCAAGGAATTGTACCTTATATAAGGAAAAGATTAGAAATTGAAGAGATAAAGAAGACCAGCAAAGGAACTATATTGAGAGAGGGGAGTGCAAGAATGGAGTGGGCACTATAAGGAGTAGGAAGGCCAAGGCGCAGAAGACTAGAATACAGAGTAGAACGTTCGGAGGAAATAAAGGGGCATTCGAACAAAATGTGATTCGCATCACAGGTATAATTGAGCCCTGGAAGGTCATAAGGACACAAAGGAGATTGCACAATAGAAAAACGGAAAAGAGAAGCCGGAAGCAAACTATGATTGAACCGCAGGCGAACTATAGAGGAAATAATCGAACGGCTAAGATAAGGGAAAAGATTGAACCAAGGAAGAGAGGAAGGGAAGGGTTGAACAGAAAGGTAAAAAGATCGAGGATTGGTAAAAAATGAAGGATAGAATCCGGTCCAAAAATCGTGATGGGAACGATAAGAAAGACAGTAGAGAGTTTGAGCAGGAAATCTACTAATGAATAGACCATTGGTCGCCGCCGAACGTGCCAAAGTACAGTTAGACGACAAATGATTAACATCCTTAAAAAAATTAAAAACCCGGTAAGTATCGCAGTAAACACCAAAAATCGTGGCCAGTAAAATTTAAACTTACTAGGGCATGACGTAAAAAACGAATGCTGGTAGGAACATTCTTAGGTACAAGTCCGGACAAATACCAATAGGAGTGTAGAGTAATACCACGGAACGGTTCTAAACGTAGACTGTAGAGTAAAAATCTTTCTAGAAATGACATGGTCGTTTAAATAGCTGACCAAGAAGAGTTATTATCTCTTTGTATATACACAGTCTGGCCATAAATATTGTCAGTACTACCACAAAAACGACACGTGATGCAAATTCGCAAAATAGCTCTTTGAAAAGAACTGAGTTAAAAACGTGTATTAGTTATTCAACATGGCCAACTTTACCGGTGATACACAACGATAGAGGCTCCACGCACTGTTTGTAGGGGACTTTTCGCCGCTACCTCTCAGGTACTCTTTTTTAGCGACTCTAAATTCGGATGATGTTTTCGACAAGCCGTTTCCTCGAGATTGTTTCATGAACTATCGGAGGGCCAATTTGAAGCCGGGAACGTTGTCTTGCAGCTTTTTTTGAGCTAACTTTCCTTTATAGTGCTGGGGCTGAATCTGACCCAGTAAACCTTAGCGAACAAAGTGTCGTTCAGAGGTTTAACAACTTATTCAAAGGACTATGTTTACGTAATTTATGGCTTGACAAGGTATATATATACATATATACATATATATATAGGAGTAAGTAAAGCAAGTCCCATACCCTTGACAGGGCGTCGGGGATCGTTGTGTAATTAAGCTTTTCATAATGTACTTAAGGACCTGATGGATCTGATGAGAACACTGGGGTCAGTTCCTGTCTACTTGGGATCCACCTTTACTTTCCCAGATTTCTCTGGTACCCAATTATTTCAGGCTGGGTAAACTTATGAGATTTTGTTGTTTTTCATCTATCTTTATGTTTATTAAATTTGAAAGGCTATTCGAAATTTGTGATAAATGCAAGCTTAATAAATAGGAAATTGTTGAAATATTGAAAAAAAAAAAGCAGAAATAGTGCAAAATCGGCGCGAATTCGATTACGTAGTTTGCAACCGACTTTTCCATCGTGTTTACTCTCACCTTTCCTTTTCTTTTTGATATGCAGTTCAGTCTTTATCACTCATGGCTAACCGCTTGCCAAATCGAACACCATTACGATAATTACTTACTGGGAAATATTTTTCATTATGCAGCAGTAAACATGCTGAACAGGTGTATTATTAAAGTAGCTAAATGCGAAGAAAAATGTCGGAAAAATATCTACGATAGCGGATGTTCTTTATAAGTGGCAGGACACGAAGTTCGGTATTAACCGGGGGAGAAAAGAACAAAGAGCTGTCTGCGAGAAAGATGGAATTTTCGAGGCCATTCGTGTTATGCGTATGTGCGCGGACGTCGCTAAAATCCGAACAATGGAATATTTTTATTTCGGCGTGCAAAGGAAATATTTTGTGTCGGCCATTTGAAAGGCAAATACTGAAGCAGCTAGTTTAGCCATGAATTTAAGAATTGCCAATAGGCTGCGACATTTTTAGGCGCAGCCCTATCATTACCGCGTCAATATATTATGTGTTTATACGGAAGCTTTTAGGGAAAAAAATATAACGACTACCGACGAAAGGTTCGAATGCGAAAATGGATGTCATTTCTTCCTCTCAGAATTCTTTTTCCCATTTTTTCCAGCCGGTCTACGGCTGGAAAAATTCTTCGGGAACATGGGGGGCGATGGAGAATTTTTTGCCTTGCTTCACTCAAGCTTATTCCATAAACTCCGGCTCTTTAGAGGAATACGGTTTTTGCTTTTACATGTCATTTCATAGACAAAGCACCGTCCCCTCCAGCCGTCCTATTACATACCGGAGGCTGCCGCTGGACCGGGTGGGACCGTGCGCATAATGGGAATGCGGCCAAATTCCAGCTTCTAGACTTACTAGTACCGGATGACACGCTGTCATTTTTATTATCCGTTTGCGAGCTAAATGCCGTAAAAAACCTGCTGCATGTCGCATCGTCTGCTCCGCCTCGAGACTCCCGCTTGAATACCACCGCGATAGCTGGTTTCTCTTTTCCTCCTGCAAGTTTTGTCCCTTTGCAGTTGGCTTTTTTTTTGTCTTTCTGTTTTGAACGCCTTTTTTTCACCCCCCTGCCCCAGCCGGCCAAGCCTGATATCTTTTTTCTCTCCACCGTCACAAAAGAACTCCCTGTTGACTCATTCGACCGTAAGCGCTCAACGTCTACGTCATTTATGCAACAAGCAAACCCAACTGGCACTTCTCCGAACACCAATCGACTTCCAAACACGCACACAAACTCTAGCCGTAGTCGACGCGGCATCCGCTTTTTTCATCATCCACGATGTTGCAAGGTATTCAGTATTACTGTTCCGTTATCATCGTTACTGTTATTATTATTATTATTATTATTATTATTATTATTATTATTATTATTATTATTATCATTATACACACGTAATACAATGATTAAATGTAAATACCTCGAGAAGACTCGAAAACTCGTTCACCGGTGTACGTCGCTAAACGAGAAACGCCAGCAGTTGAAAAGGCGGCAAAAAATTGAAAAGACGTTTTAATCTTTTTCATGATCGGCATTTTTCATTCCTGGAAAAATTCGCATGAGCATTCCCGCTCAACTGCTCTGCCTACCAGAAAGTTACTAGAAGCGTATATGCCGCTTAGATGAACCGAGCAGGATCGAAGGAATTGTTTACCGTTTGACGCAGTAAAAGAGGCGTTTCAAATACGAAATCCTTGCCTATACTAACGACTGAAAAGTTCTCGAAAAATAAAACAAAAAAGTGTAATTTAATTGCTCGTATTTTTTGATGTGTGTGTGTGTGTAAAGAGAAAGTCCTCAATTTGGGCATGACCAATGAGGTCAATTTACTCTAATAGAACTTCTATAGACATATGTGTATACCTATACGTAAATATATGTAATAATACAAGTAGGTAAACATAAACGTGAAGACAATATGCAAACAAATATATTACCCACACATTAAACACTTACTACACAATAAGAAATTTACTACTATTGCAAATATAAAAGAAGTGGTTATCGAAAAAGAAACATTAACAATCATAATCATACTATTTTTTTTTCACATATCCGAATATATGTATTTCTAATTGTGTGCATATGGGTATATATCTGCATACACATACACAGCCACAAATAAACGCACACAACCTTCCTATTTTTATATATATATATATAAATAGACTCGGCCGTATGTGCCACGCAAGTAGTTTCGCCCCATGACCCCGCCAGGGAACAACCTCGGACTTCACGCTCTATCACTTCACTACTTCGTACAGAATGAGCAAAATTTACAGCGCCATTCTTAACGTAACTATCACTATTTTTCCTGTCACGACTTTGTCTTCGTAAAAAATGTAACGTTTTGGGAAATTGGAGTCGGGCTAAGAATGACGTTGTCATTAATATACTCGCATATATTTATATTTACATACACACAAACAAAACTCTGTCTTTCGGGCTTTGTAGGGAGATAAACCCTCTTGACCACCAATCTTTTTTCTTCTAAACTTCTTTTAAAAAAACAGTTTTCAAGGGATTACGTCATTCTTTCTTTTTCTTTTTTTTAATTTTTTTTAAATTTTTTGGGCACGTCAACAGTGGAACTTACCCAATACAGAGAATTGTACATTATATAACGAAAAGCTTAGAAATTGAGCAGGTAAAGGGGGCTAACAAAGGAACTATATTAAGGAGGGGGATTGCAAGAATGGCATAGGTACTATAACGAGTAGGGAGGCGCAGAATATTAGAATACAGGGTAGCACGTCCGAAGGAAATAAAGGGGCATTCGAACAAAACGTGATTTGCATCGCAGGTATAATTGAGCTCTGGAGGGTAATAGGGACACAAAGGTAATTGAACGAGAGAAAATCGGAAAAGAGGAGCCGAAAGCAGACTATGATTGAACCGCAGGCGAACTATAGAGGCAATAACCAAACGGCTAAAGTAGGGGGAAACATTAAACCAGGGTAGAGAGGAAGGAAAGAGCTGTATAGAAAGGTAAAAAGATGGAGGATTGGTAAAGAATGAAGGATAGAATTCGGTCCAGAAATCGTGATGGGAGCAATAAGAGAGACAGTAGAGAGGTTGAGCAGGAAATCTATTAATGAATAGACCATTGATCGCCACTGAACGTGCCAACGGTCAACCAACTCGTTGCCAAGAATGCCGAAAAGTAGATCGATTAAGATAGAACGGAATACAAATAAATTAGAAATTAAGGAGCGAATTTGGAGAATAATGAGATCAAAACACGGGTAGGAAAGGGAAATGAGATAGCCAATAAAAACTTTTCGAATCCGAGGACTGGAGAAATCTAGACATATTATTTGTCGAGGATATAAAAAGGACTGCCTGCAAGATAGTCATGGACTCAGCAAGAAATTTTACCCGTCAATGGCTTATAAAAAATTTTGACAATTGTACAACGTAGTAATCAACGTTTGTTATCCTGTGGCAAAAAAAAAAAAATACTAACAGGACATAATCATAGAATAAAAAATGCAGTGTACTCCGAGCTAAGAATGATGTGATCATTAATATATATATAGATATATATATATATATTATATCAAGAACGAATCCAGAAAATATTATGAATGATAGGCAAACAAGCGAGATCATAACTCTAGAAAATAAATAAACAAATAAAAATAATATTATGAACGAATGTTAATTTGGGCTGGGAAGGTAAGGGAGCAAAGAAGAAACTTTAAAATACGCAGATTAATTTAAAAAATTTGTAATAAGATATGTATATGTTGTATAATCTTGACGTGGGGACGGATGGTGAGCTTTTGTAACGGTTGATGCGATCGGAGAACACATGAAAAACAAATAAAAAACATGTACGATCAGTAAATTGTTTGCGAGAGACAGAGACGAATAAAGGTTTCATTTGGTCTTGGATTATAAATTTTCAGTTAACTTTGATAATTTGTAATGAGATAATGTAGAGTTTGAGCAACAACTGTGGGTGGTGCGCTTTTGCGGTAGACAAGGGTTTGATGGAGTCGTAAAACTAAATAAAATATATCGTGAAAAGATCTGGAAAAAATTTTTGGATTTCGAAAAATACAATAAGCTTAAGCTAATTCTGTAATACTTAGACTTGGAATAAATTATTATGAATTATAGGGAAACTAGCGGTAGCGGATGTGAGCACGGGAATGGTTAGTGCGCTTTCACGGTAGCTCCGGATGGATGTACTCGTGAAAAATAATTCGAAAGAGTGTAAATTTGCGCAGAGCGGGTAGGGGGAAGGACGAGGAAATGTTTGAAACCGAGTAAAGCAAAAAAAATACTCGAATTAATTTTTTGAATCTTAACGCTGGGAAAAAAAATTTTGGAATTGAAAAAAAATATACTTGGTTCATTTTATATTACTTAGGCTTGAAAAAAAGTACTATGATCGATGATGAAATTATTGATGGTAGAGGTGCGCGTGGGAACGAGCGGTATGTATTTGCGGCGGTCGAGACTTTGTCGGATTTAATTTTAGAATTGGAGAAAAAATTAAAAAGAACAAGAAAGATCGATAAAACAAATTTTTGGATGCGAAAAAAATAAACATAGGCAAAATCTATAATACTTAGGCTTGGAAAAAATTATAATGAAAGAAAGGAAAAACTACCGACTGCTGACGTGTGTGCTGGGTCGCCCCGCACGCTTTTGCGATAAGCGAGATGACGTAGCCCTACATAATATATCGGGTAAAGAAAAATTTTAAACAAATTGACCGAATACAAATTTCGCGATTCTCGACAAGCTCGTGTAACGAAAGTATGCAGCGTGTGTGGGGGAACATGTGTGCATGAGGGCTACGCAATGGAATTTTTTGAAACCCTGCCAGAATACTTACGTCCGGAATTTTGAAAAATCACGGTAGCGTCCGATGGATGCGCGGAAACAAGAGTGTTTGGAGAGCTGACGAATACATGTTATTTTCTATACGTCCTGTAATGTAAAAATTAAAATTGAAAAAAAAAAGAAAAAATGCCGGAACTGAATGTGACTTGGAAAATTCCTTTAGAATTTGGGTTTTAAGTGTAGTGTTTGGAACGTGCGAAAATTTCGCCCCTCCTATCACCGATAAATTAAAATTAAAAATTACACCAGGTGACTTGTATATTAAGCCTGTGGGCGTGAACGAACGACGCTTGCGCGGGAACATAAGAGTGTGAGGATGCGTGATGGAATTTTTTGAAACCCTGATATAATACTTACGCCCGTGAATTTTGAAAAAATGAGCGGCTGATCACGCGTAGGAACGGACGGTGTGCGTTTACTACACCCGTGGCTGGTACCGTCATGCGGGGTGGACCATGGGACAGAAATCACTAGTGATCTCACGCTCTTACCAGACCTAATTAGCGCCGGCGGCATCCTTTGTGCCAAAACGAAGATATATTACCTACTTACATATATATATATATATATATATATATATATATATATATATATACGTACTAGTGGTGAATCTTGATTTTTTCCTCAATACTTCTCTCAAGTGGAAAAATGTTAAAATGAAATTAACTGTAAAATCGCTCTACTCAAACGAAAAGCAATTAATGAAGGCATTTTTTTTTTTAATTTCAGAAAATAAAAATTTAATTTATGTAAAAGAAAAGTTATATTTAAATTTCGATAAAGGAAATAATTTATACAAGTAACAAAAAAGAATGGTGCACAATGAATTTAAAAAATATAATAATAATAATAATAATAAAAAGGATTATTGAGTAACAAAACTTACTATAAAGTGAAATGTATAAGGGCCTTCATTTTATATTAAAAAAAATTGAAATGTAGTGTTTAAAGAAAAATTAGAAACACACTAAGAAAGCTAAGAATGAAATGAATACATTTGCTCGCAATAACAAACTTTTTTAAACCACCGATTAATTTCGCTGTTCGATGCACTGCCGCCTTTGCATCGCTTTTCGTTTGTCATAGTCGACAAATTTTCCCTAATGATATATTAAGCCTAGTATATTTACAAATTAGGCGTGTGGACGTTATTTCGCTAGAAAAAAATAACGGGAGTACAGTCGTATTTCCGCGACACAAAATGAACAGTGTACCGCTGGTAGCTCGGAGAAAGTGGAGGAGTACTTGGTTGCCTTAGCGCTTGACTTGATTGGCAACTTATGCTGTTGTTGTAAGTGTGCTAACGCTTCCCAGTGCGTTCTTAATGATTCGTTACTATTGGAGAAGTACTCACAGCGTCTGGCGAATACAAAGCGAGTTCGAGCAATTATCAAATTAAAATTCAGCTTTTACTCGATACGAAGAGACCAATTAGCGTTTTACATATTAAACATTTTTCTCCGTATTCTTAAACAGGGCTGCTCAAATTTCTACTGGCAAACTAAGAACCATTTCTTTGGCCGAATTAATCTCTGCCGCTAGAGAAGTATTGGCAAATTTCTTTCATTTTTATTTTGACTTGTTACTTTGCCGCACAGTTAGAAGTACCGGAGGATTAGCCACTGATCACATAATATATATATATGGAAATGTAGGATGAATAAAATAATTTCAATAAATAGTATGTAAAAAAGTTTTTATAATAGAAAAGGAAGCAATAAATTATAATTAGATTTGTATACATGTTTAGAATAAAACTACGCATAATTATGTTTTTAAACTATAATTTTTCTGTAGAACGTGCTTTTTTAAATATATTTAATAAAGTAATAAATTACATACGAAAACTATAGCACACTTTTGTATCTTTATTAATTTTAAGTACATTTAAATAAAACCAAATGTGATCGTAATATTGCATAATAATAGATTGAAGTGTGTGCCACTTTCTAGGACCCTGATGAAAAATTGCTCGGCTTAGCTTGATCTACATGCTCTTTAAAGAAGAAAAAAAAGAAAAGAAAATTGGTCACGATTTTGACAGGAAACCAGACACTTACTGAGATTATCCTGTTTTAGCTCGAAAACACAACAGAGTTAAGCAGCTAAGCTGGCAAAACATTACTGACAATGAAGTAATCGCTACAGACTGTTACCATCTAAACTGATTCCTGTAGTTTATACCGTGACTGACACCAGCAGATTATCACACCAAAGTAATATCGGTGGAAAAATACAATGTACGATTTTAATTTTTTTTAAATTTCTTGCGCCGATTAAATTTTTTCATTAAGGCATTACTCGTTTAAACGTTTGCATTATTAATGTGATACAATTTCATTCGGGTAGTTTCGATGGATGATTTAGCCGGTAGATCCTGTTTCTGCTCTTCCTTTCTTTCTTTCTATTCTTACATGTTATGTTAAAAAAGTAAAAGTATATAAAAGGTAATAAATAGAAAAAAAGTGCGTCTGGTGAAGAGAGGAGGAAGAACAATGTTACGTTGGTTTATTTCTATATTAATTTTATAGTGGCCAAATGGTTTGCTGGCAGGACCGAGAAAAAATAAATAAATTAAAATTTCTGTTGAACATTTAAAATGGTTCAAAACATTTACTCTTAATAGTATTGAGCATTCTTTTTGTAGTTCCGCGGTGTACTTGCGAGCTAACATATTGCCGTCAGCATCTTCAGGAGTAGCCCCCTATTTTATCTTTTCAAATTTTCACGGTTGACGAAAAAAATGGCTTCGGACAATAAATCGGATAACAGCTCGCTTTACACCGTTTTTCCGGTTTTCACGTCCTCGGAAATTTGACCAAATCCAGTAAACATTTTTGAAACGGGCGAATTACGTTATCATTTTATAATTTTATGGATAGTATAACTCTAGGCAAGTTATTAGAAGAGCAAGATAATTACTGTGTGTGTAAACCAATAGAAGAAGTGTAGAAAAAAATAAAAACAAACTTCATCATGTAGATTTTCGTAATACGAAACTTTTAATTAATCTTATCGGTCAACGGTCCTCGGTCAAAGATAATATATTTAAAATACTAGATGTGATTAAAAAAGAAGATAATGACAACGTAGTTTTTTATAAAATCAGATTTTCAAAGATGAAACTTTTAAAACAGTTGTAACTTTTGGATTAACGAACAATAACAAATCGACGTTAAAATTTACGAAAACAAATTAAAATTAAGCGAATGTATGGAATGGCAATATTTCTGATTTAATTTCCAAAAATATTATTTCGAGGGATTATAAAAACACAGCTTTTTTTGTTTTTCTTTTTTAAATGGTGTCGTGTACTGTTACAAAAAAAAAAAAAAAAAGTTGTATTTTTATAATCACTCGAAATAATATTTTTGGAAATTAACAACTACAACAACCTTGGTACTCTGGTTAATTTTTCCCTTAACTCCTTATTATAACGTAACAGGTGAAGTGCAAATATTTCAAAAATAAAAGTTTCGGTTTAATGCTATTTCATACCACTGTTTATAATAATTAGAATAAAAAGTAAAAAAAAAAAAACTATAATGCAGTTCACAGAAAAAAATTTAACGAAATTTATTTGTTTGTTTATTAACACTTTTCCTGTGAATAGTGTCTTTTATTGGTTTATTTGTTTATTTCAAGTTTTACTTTATTCGTGTTCTTTGTTTACAGACGAATATATACATAAACATATATATGTACTTATATGTGTAAAAGTATAAATTATTTTCCATGATTATTAAAGAATGATTTAATTACAAATGGGACAAATTTTTTCTGAAGGGACCAGTGTAATATTTCAACTACTTTTAAAAGTTAAATAAAAGAAATTTAACTAATAATACACAGGTCGCGGCTGTAATTTAATCTCACTGTTATGTTAGAATTAGTTGGAATAAAAATTGATAGGGCTCTGCTGTAAAATTTTAATTTTTGCCTTATCTTTATTATGGGCATCATTTTGGAAAAACTTTTTTTTCGGGGGGAAAATACGCCTACTAATATTTTACAAAAGTCAATTTCGTCGTATAAAAAAACTGCTTCCGTTTGAAAAAACGCCTTCAGAAATTTTCCAGTTCAGCTAAGGGACTCCCGCAATCAAAAACCACTTATTTCATGAGTCTTTTTATTATGTAAAGCAAAAATTTTCATAAATTCTCAGCCTTACGATTCCACTTTTAAACTTTAAAACATAAAACGATGTTTACAAGAAAGAAATCGAAGTAAGAAAAAGAAACGTTATTTACGGTATTTAAAACTCAGTATTTCGTTCCAATAATGAGGTACGCTTGACAGATTTACCTATTTCGCAGGTTATTACCTATTCCCTTTTGATGTTAACGATTAATTAATTTTAAAACCAGCTCTGAAGTTTAAATGATTAGAAACATCGAAAAAACAAAATGAAGTTTCACGTGAGCGGAAAAGTGATTAATAATAATAATAATAATGAAAGGACGAAGATCAAAAGTATTCCGAAAAATTTAATATAATTTTTAAATCTTCGGTAAGTAGAACTGCAAATATTTTTTTTTGTTTGCGTACATTTTTAGTCGGTATTGGTTTAAAACAAAATTTCAGAAAAGCTGACGAATCAAGGACTTCTAGCTTTGTGGTCGTATAAAATTGGTTTTATCTCTGATCAGAATTTTTCATCACGATACTCGAGTAGTTTTATTTTAAAATGAATCTGTTTTGCTCGGTAATTTTTCATTTCTATAATGAAATAACATCCTAAATTTTCTGGCCAACCTCAATGAATATTTCACGGTAAAATAGGTAACTACTAACTTTGTTTTACTTTCAGAGTCACGGTGTTAATTTTAGTTAAAATAAAAGTTGCGCAAATCTCAGAATATGCGCATTAGAAGTCTGCTGCCTTTTGCCGGCAATCGAGTTCCTTTTCACTTGTGCTATATCAATTATTCAGTTGCAAAAAAAAAATTTCAAAACAGCTCTCTCAGTTAAGTTGTGAAGTAATATTTGTATGAATTCCCCGCGAAAGAGCTAGTAGTTGCCAAAATAATGTTACCCTTGTGAATATAAAGGGGAACTATTTAAGCTTTATATCCGAGTTTCTTCAAATAAAAGTGGGAGCAGCTTTGTTATTTCAGTTGGCACGGCTGAGAATTATTAAACCAAACATAGAGCTTTATTGGCCACCATTTAAAATGACACTCGGACAATTTTCAATTTGAAGCAGATTGAGAATCGGGCACACTTCCATGTCGTATTGTTATATTTTTGGGTGGTGAGACAATTATGACGAAATTTGGGACGATGTCGGTATTTGAATATTAATTATTGATAAAAAATATCCATACGTATTGAAAAGAAACGGACTCAAAATGGAACTTTGCGCAAGACCTTTATAACTTGACAGTGTAAATGTGAATTTTTAAATCGTTTAATTATATTCCAAACTTCTTTTAGAAAAATGTGTTTCTATTGAATTTTTTACAAGAGTCCCACCAAAAATTTCTTTCAGCTCTCTTTTGAGTTGTCTTCGCATTTCTGCCGCATTGTTTCTATACCTAAAATGAACTTCCATCGAGCCAACTGACCTAAAAGTGTGAAGAGCTTCGTTCCGTTCTTTAACTGTGTGAACTCACGTTCTCTATTCTACCAAGGAGTTGTTGGAAGTTTATTCTGTTTTTTAAAAGGACGCTTAAGGCTTGGAGAACTGTAGCAAGAAGAGAAAGCGACTATAAAATGCATAATACAGTTGTCCAAAGTGTTATTCAATGAATTAAATTTATTCTGGTCGCCTTCCATACATTTCTAATGCAGTACATTATTTTCAAATTGACGTTCGATGGCGTTGGGGTACTTGTATTTCTAGTAATCATGATAGGGAAGTGATCACTATTTAATGAGTTTAAGGAAACCCTTTCTATGACCAATCGAGGAATATCGAGAAAGATGCTAAAGTTAAATCAATAAGGTTATTAACACGAAAAGGATTTACAAGTTTAGTTTTAACCATGCTCTCTGTCGTTCCTAAAAATAATGATAATTGAATATATTAAAAGTTCTATTAGTTGGCAGGTTTCAGAAAGCAACATAATCTTAAAATCCTCCCTAGACAGAAAAGTCTTTAGGTAATTTTTTCTTTTTTTGCTTAGTCCTCTTTTTTACTGCAGCACAAGAATCATATCACGAAAAAGAACAAAACAACAAACAATTACATAAATTAAATAAATTGAAACGTGATCTAAGAGAAACAAAAATTACATGTACGCAATTGCACGCATAATTATGCTAAATGTTCTGAATAAATAAGTAAATATTAAAAAAAAAAATACATAATGTAAGCTAAATGCCCGCTGAATTAAAATTAGTACACTTTTAATTATTAGGAGACTTAAACCCTTTGAGACTAACATTATTGGACACTTTAGGATCCAAACTCTTTTTACCCGTATTATTTATTTGTGCTATTTTTCAATATTGATCGTACTGGTTTCGGCGGATTATTTGTTAAAACTTTATTATTAATTAATTGTTTTAGACAAACTATCTTATCCATTAAATTTTTTTGTACTAATACGATTTGTTTTCTTCGCCATTGGAAGAAACAAGTTTTTTTTTCATCTATTTATTATATTATAAACTGGTTATGTAGGCCATTTTGAAGGGAAAAATATCCGATGGTAGATACCAGATAGCCTTTACCTTATACAAGGTAATGTGAGGTTTCTCCTATCACTAACAGTATGTAGCAGTTCAGCAGCAAGTTTGTTCGGCAGTCTTCCTGCGTGTCTTTGGGCATGAGCTTAAATAACATCTGCCACATACTCTATCCCTAAATACTGATGCAAGGTTACATTGGATACATACCATGGCACCTTGATTACGAGCCTAAGGAATTTATTCTGCATAGTCCGTATTATCTTCAAATTTGTAGGTTTAGCATAACCCCAAAGCTGTACTCCGTAGGTCCAAATAGGCTTCAAGATACTAAATGACACACAGTTCGTATAAGTCGGAAACCTGAGGGTAGAAATTGTTTGATTTGAATCAACGTGCCCTGTTTTTTTGCATATAGGTTTGTGTTTACAAAAAAAAAAAAAAACCTTAATATGAGATTTGATTATTCTGTGAAGGGGGCGGAAAATTATTGTCTTCAGATAAAAAAGAAAAACAGTTTCTAATAATTTCTTCACGATATTAAGGTAACCCTAATGAAGCTTTTTGGAGACTGAGATTGTACGAAATCATTAGTTCCTTTATACGAGTTTGTCTTTTCCGTTCTAGACACGAGTTGATTATTTGTAGCTCTTCACAAAGCCCACAGATCGACGATGGATTTGTGCAAACCTCCTTCGAGTATTCACTTCCACTACAACGAGAACACCTAGAGAATTTCCCGTACACTGTCTAGCTAGATAATCGTACCTTAGACATCTGAAACGCTGACGCGTACGACGGATAAAGAGTTTCCAAAAAGCAAAAATTGATATTCCACAAAAAAGTACGTACGATGGTAAAGATTGACTTCAACCGAAATCAGTACGGAAAAACTAGGCATATATTTTAACCTATCAATGTTGACTCGTCTACTTATCGCCTAATATTATTAACTACAAATGGATATTTCAATAATTTGGTCCTCACTGTACTCAATATCAGCACCCTTAATGACAACAAACTGTAGAACCAGTTGTACCGGAATATGAGCACTATATGGCGAGAGATTAAATTATTTGCAGAATACGGCGACGACAAATGAATAATCACACTTCGTTTCGGTCTACTTTTTTAATTTCGATATTTTTCTATTATTTCTTTTTAAAATTTCGGCGATTTTTAAATCACTAATAATAGCTGTCCTGTTCGAGTCGAGGGGTTAATTAATTTCTTTAATAAAAAATTTTCATTACTTTGAAATATACATTTGTTTCAGTGAGATAAGTTTAAAAAAAAAAGTTATTACAACATCTCCGAATACGACCTATTAATTGTTTCACTAACGATATTATTATTATGATTACCACCAAACACTATCGGTATTATTAGCAAACATTATCAGCGCAGCACACTTCGGATCCTTTAGACTTATTTAAATGAGCACTGTCTGAGATAGCAGTTTCAGTGTCGTTGTCGTCAGTATCGGTTGTAATATTATTTACCTGAGCGATCCGTGGATGTCTGTTTCGCGTCCTTCGTCCATCATCGTCGACGTCCGTGTACGTTGTTAACCTCGCCGCAACTCCGAAAATTAAGCAATCGAACACACAAAACCGGGAGAAAAGGTGAAATAAAAGAGGCACGCATGCGAAATAATCGGAACTATAAACACTTTTACCAACACGAACGCCGTAGAATTAATGTATACTTCAACCTGTTCGCCTGATAAATTGCCTGATCTTCATTATTCACCAACGTTTCAACCATTCTCTATCACCTTCTTCCGATTTCCGTTTTTCATTGGCTTCCTCTCCTTTCGAACGAAGCACTTGTTTGCAACGCTAATCATGTGTCCTTTGAATGTTTACCTTTTTCCGGCGAACGTTCTGCTACGTATTCCAGTTTGTTGACATTCATCTTCCTACTTCTTGTTACGTCTCTTATCTCTTTCCTTTCTCCACACATTACCCCTGTTATTTATTCTTTTTTTTTTTAACAACATCCAATCCGATTAAAATATATCTAATTGTCTTTGTTTCCGAGTAAAGGTTCCCGGCTAAGAGCCTAAAAAAAAAAAGAAAACAAAAAGAAAACAAAAAGGGAAAATTATTTTTTTCCGAAGTGAGAATCGGTTAGCGTCAAAATATTACATTCCCAGATCTTCTATAGGTTCAAATAAAAATAAAATAACGAAAAAGCGCGGTGTAATTAATAAATTAATGTAAAAACATCGACTCTAGTTTCGGATTTTAAAAATCCATTTTCGCGATAAAATAAATAAACAAAACGATATTTATAATTCGCAAATATAAATTACACTGTTGTATTACGGAATGTCGTATATTTCTAAAAATAGTCAACAAAAAAAGAAAAGAATTAGTTTTGTTCACTTTGTGTTTTTTCTATAATAAAATAAAAAATCCCCCACCTCCTGCAACAACAGATGCGTTACATATATTTTCGCGCATTAGCGATAAGAAATGAAATTCGGAGAGACACTTTAACAGAAAATCAGTCGTGGACTACCAAAAACAAAACAGAAGATCGAAATTATGAATGTGTCCATCCGTTATGCGATTCTCACCCGAACGAGTAATCTTTCATAATATAGAAGCATCTAAAACGTTTCCGAGCAGCAGCCATTTTGTTCCGAAGTATTCCTGAAATTTATTTGGTTCAATAATCATCAGGTAACATCATCACATTTTCTTCGTTTTTACGATAGCGGATTTGTCAGACTTTTTGATTTAAATTCTCCTTAAAGAACTCGCGCTAAAAGCCAAAATTCGTAGTTCCGTTCATATTTATCAAAACATCGTTTGAAGAAAAAGAAAAAGTAATACTTTTCTTAAAATATTTCTTTTTAATTACCAGTCGCTGTACACATATTATCATATATGTAAATAACCATACATTTATAAAAACATTACTTTTCGCTATATATATATATATATATATATATATAATTTTTAACATTTTCACAAATTTTAGTAATGATTTATTTCCCTAGCCAAGAACTCGGAAAATTTCGAGACCATTTCGAAATCAAATGGGGCTGCTCCTCATTTGAAACATTTTAGACTATTTCATAATTACAATTTTTTTGTGAAATCTAATCAACTAAATGTCTAATGATCTTCCACTGACGTACCACATTTTAATGAACTTTCGTAAAATTCACTTGCGTTGAATTCTGTATTTCCCGCTGAATTTTACTATTTTTTACTTAATGCGCGGGGGAAAAAAAATGAATGTATTGAATAAGTCACATTGAGAACAAAAAAGAATAAAAAAAATAGTGAAATCCAGCAGAATATATAAAATCCCGCGCAAACGTTAAGTGAACAAAACCGTTTTCCCCCGTAATTAACAACAATTTAGTTTCACATTTGGGTTGGAGTGTGAACCATTAACGTACAATTACCGGCCGAATTCCACGTTGACGGAAATATTTTCTGGTAGGATTTCGGGGTTCTTTCCGATAGCAAATCGAACGGAATGTAATAATATATGAAAGAGCGAAAAAATACGGTCAAAAGTTTAAACTTGCGGTGTGAACAGCTGGCGCAGCGTTTAAAATTAAATTTAAACGGCCGGACACGGATGCCAAAATTAAAATACCGCCACGCTGGAAGCGATATTTTTTCAGCTTGCTGCTGATAAAACGGAAGCTTAACTAATTCGCGAATCATTATCGTTTTTCGAGGATATTCATAATTTCTGCGCGCAGATTGTTTTCTCGTTATAATTAAATTCGCGGAGCGATTATTGGAATTATCTTTGATCACTACATGCGGTAGTCCGCTTACTCTTACTGCGGGGAGCAATTATTTGCGTAGGGCGCACCGAAAATCTCTTCGTTGTCTTTTGGATGTCGTCGGATTCTCAATTAGTCCCCTGAATAATATTTGAACTTGATCATTTTCTGGAATTTATTAAAAAAAATGCTACCCCGAAAATTATATCGATGCGACCACGATACTATACACCGAACACACTGTTGTAAAAAGTGCTGATGAATTAATCTATAGAGAAAGTTAAGCGTGAAAATCGATTTACAATTTTAGGGGGCAAAATGATAAAATTCCTCGGTGTTGTGAAAACGGCGAGGAGATGGCCTGGACATTTTTCTACTATCCTAATTACGAAAGAAAACACACAAAAAAAAAAAAAAAAAAAACTAAACCGAAATGTACTAATTGAGACATTACTGAACGACGAGAAAAAATAAGTGTTCGCAGAGGCGAAAATCGAAAAGGGAAACTGCACGTTTGGAATTATCCTTCTTTATATAGTAGGAATTTAGTTCAAATAAGGGAAATACAGAGCTAAACTTTTTTCTCGAGCCCCATCTTCCTTTTAATTTTACTCATCAGTGTGTTTCGTTTCCACAAACGGCTGAAAATACCAGTTCAAACCTGTACCCTTTCCCTGTACAGCCTAGAATTGAATTACAAACGAAAAAGATTTGAACTGAATTGTGCTGACAGTAAAACGCTGCTATACACTAAAACATCCGGATATGTCAAAAAAAGAGATTCGAAATGAGAAAGCGAACTAATAGGCCTGTTCGGTTTTTGTCGGAGCTGAGATTCTTTGTGCTTTTCCTCTTCCAGAGCTGCTCTTACGTTTTTATTCGGGTTTCCGATTATTTGTTTTACATTGAGAATTATTTCAAGATTGCCCCGATTTACGAATTACGAAATATATATATCTAATAAATAACAACGATAACGAATTTTAACTGACTAGTTCTTAAAAAAAAATGGTATAGGCCAAAAAGCTATGTTGAATAAACACATTTTCTTTTGCCGAATCAGTCCAAAAAAAAAGAAAAAAAAAGCGTACGGAAAAGATAGGAAAAATTACGTAAAATTGGATGCTCTGTTCAGGATCAATATTCTAGTTTCTTTTTACAGAGAAACCGTGTCAACCTCTGGATCTTGTTGTTCGGAGTTATATCATCAGCTTAGCTGTGGGATACTACGGGTACTTTCGCGCCGTGAAGCTACACTCATTTACACAAACAGATGTTATTAGTAATGTAAAATTCTACACTGTTTCATCAGAATTGTTGTAATGTACAAACACCTTGGGAGGTGATATTAATAGCGATTGGAAAATGGTCACTTCCAAGAGAATTCTCTAGCACAGTCCAGAAACAATCAAAAATGATATTGGAAAAAATAAAAGACAAATCCATCGGGTTATTGGGATATTCTGGATTCTCAATTTTTTTAAAAAACATTTAACCAGTACAATTAAATATTCTCATTTTTTACCTATTTTCACTTCTCGTTCAGTACCTACTAATGCCTTAATTAATTTCGCCCGGTAACATTTGTAGTTAATTATTATTTTGGTATTTTTTCCCTGTTATAATAGTTGGTAGAAAGACATTTTTCTTTTTAATGTGATCTGCTTATCGTGTTCATCGAGTAATTTCACCGCTTTGTCTTCAAAAGTGTAAACTGATTATCGAAAACACATTTTCTATGGTTTAATTTTAACGATTAGCTTCTTTTACATTCAGTCCGGTTTATAGTATCGCGGACGTACCAATAAAATTTTTCAGGGTAGCATTTTTCTAATAAATTCCGTTCTACGGCTTTTTTCACACTCAATTCGATGTATTTAAGATAGGCAAATTTTCAATAGCATCGATTTTAATAATGCGACAGTGTTGAATAATTACTGCAACGGCTTGAAGAGTATGGAATAAGATTAAAATGTTTCGCTATAAAGAAGTCTGTTTAAAAAGAAATTTTAACGTTTCGGTTTTTCAGTGGATATATCTAGAACTTCGTTTAAAAACTCTCTATATTTACTCTTTTTTATTAGCCCATTCTTTGTGCAGTTTTTCTGATGAATTAAAATATACTGAAGCAATTATTGCGCATTTGCTAAGTTCTTAATATTCCGCGGTCCGATATTTGTTGATAAATTTCTCGCGATAAAATTTAATTATGTTGCCAGTTGTTGAACTTCTGTCAGTTATTCAACTTAACAGACTTTGAACCGGTGTTTCAATATTTTGGAAAGCACAGTTTTTAAAGGAATGATGGTAATAAGAGTATATTACTGATAGCAGTTTATTTTAAATTTGTTTCCTTTTCATGTAAGAAAACTTTTTGATATTGTATAATATTCTGAGCCAGTCTGTGAAATATTTGGATTTTACGTACTATTTGAACACGAGAGTACATCGATATCTTAGAATTTTGCCCAAATGGAAATTTATATACATACATTTGTGCGGTGGCATATACATTTTGAAATAACGTCGAATTGGGGCAATGCTATTTGATGTAATAATTTAAAGGCCTCCTTTCCGATTATTTGTTTGTTTTTTTTTTTTTACTTAATTCAATATAAGATCACAAATATCCTGTTTGTTTCTTTAGTTTCAATTTTAAATTTTTTTTCTTTTTACGTTTCAGCTGAAATTATAAAACCGAAATTTTACATTTTTAACATTTTAGCCGAACACTCTTCGTCGTGAGTGAAAAGGGCTCTAAATCCGTTCGAATTTTCGATAAAAAAAAAAAGTAAATAAAGAAAAAGATGCATTTTTAATATTTTTTTAAAAATTCCAACTGAAAAAGTCGTAAGTGCATGAGACGGCACGCTACTCGTGGTAAAACATTTTTTGCTAAAAATCTACAGAGTTTTAATTTTATTGCTTTTTTTTTCGTAGTTGTCATTATTTTTTGAGTGGGTCTACGCTTGGCTTCCAAATCACCGCTCCGGATCGAAGTTTCTCCCGGGTCCAGAAATAATTGGGTACCAGAGAAATTTAGGAAAATAAAGGCGGCTGTAGAAACTGCCCCCCCCAAACGTATTCTTATCAGATCTATTAGGTCCTTAAGTACATTATGAAACAATCCCTGATGACACGCTGTCAAGGGTATGGGACACTTACAAAATTAAGTAAATTTAGTAATGAATATTTTTATTTTTTTATAAAAATGAAATCTGTTTAGAATATCACTTCGTTAACTAGTTTTTATTATTTATATATACGTGCATTTTGTTTGTATAGACAAATAGCTTTTAAGGCGTTCAACTCACACATTCGGTACTGTGTCAGGTAATAAATAAACGAATAAAACTAGAGTAGTTATTTGTTTACGCGAATGTTGCTGTTTGTTTTTTAGGTTTCCCCTAACACACTGCGCCCATCCCACCCCCCGGGTCAGTTCTTTTAAAAATAACATTCGGTGAATTTTATAAATAAAAAATAAATAAATTTCCCTCAGTAGCAAATAAAAATAACCCGTAAAATAATCTATTTTAATAAATTTAAATAAACGCCCAAATTTTAAAAATACGCTTCTTCGGGTTTTGGCCGGCATCAGCTAACAATATATAGGGTGAACTTCATTGAAACTAAAAGCTCACTCCATTAGTAACACCTTTGTATTGTTAAATGTGTTTTTAGGCGTTTATTTAAATTTATTAAAAAAAAAAAAAGATTCTATTGCTTATTTTTATTTGCTATTAAGGGGTATTTATTTTATATTTGTAAATATTAACGAACCGGTATGGGGACTTATTTATATCGATGAATTCTTGTAATGGTAGAATTTTATTTTGGAAGTTTTTCCGCTTAAATAAGGTAAAATTAAAAACGGCTCAAAAACTAATGAACAAGTATGAAATCGATTCGTACGAAACTTAACGTGCTAATAACGTTTTCGAAAATTCTCTCATTCAAGGATCTGTAAAATTTGTTTAATTTTTCGTAAACATATCGCATCTCGTTTTACCACTCTAACGACGCCCCCCCGCCCAATACGAATCTTTTTCGGCATGTAATTCAGAGAAATATCGATCATGGCCGAATGATAGCCGCACAATGCTGAATCGCACGAGGAACATCCGCGTCGGGTGTTATCGATACTGTTGTAGCTGGCTAGTATTAATATACGGTGCGAGAGATTTAATTTTCCAATTAAGTTGAAGATTTGAAGGAATTGTTCGGCAACAAATGCATTCGGTTCGCATATCTGCGTTTGGCTGCGTAATATATTTTCCGATGTAGTAGGCGCTGTTATTTTTCTCGTATCAAATAAGACGAAATTTTACGCAGATGGCGATGAGCCGAAAACAATTTCGATTTTTCGAACGCGCGAATGCCGGCGACGGAAAGTAAGCAACGGGGCAAATCCAATTTGTAAAGCTGGATTATTCCAAAGGGGCTGCGCGCCAGGAACAGGCGGCGGGGTGAAGAAAAGTAAATGGAAAACCCGGGAAAATACGATGTACTGAAGAACTGCTGGATAGGTGTAGTACGCCAAATTAGGCGGTAATAATTTGAAATTAGCCGAGTGTAAAAGAACGGCTTTTCTGTCAACGAATCTTTTGCCCGAGTCGAGTGGTAAATTTATTGTCGATATTATTTTGTATTGGACCGAAATGGGCCAGGATCGAGTCTGTCGGTTCATAGTCCCGCTATTTCCTGTAAACCCTATCAAAACTCGACAGCTCTTCCACGAACGCGTGCCTACATACGCACGCGTTATTAATGTTGATGGTTTTTTTCCCCCCGCAAATCCTTGTCGCCATTCTTATCAGCAAGACGTTATTAAATTTTTCCATAGACCCACTTGCGTGTGCGTGTGTGTGACATGACCCTCCGCAGTAGCCCCGGAAAGGCCGTGATACAAAGATCCGAGGCAATGTTTTCGCAGGTATCATCACTACACTGGAGAACAATAATGTGGAGCCACTGATTAAGCGAAAGAAATACGGAAGCAACCATGATAGAGTTTTAGACGTTGGCCGTGTACGGAATAACAGAAATCGGTCACAAAAAAATGTTCCGTGACGTCGTGAATGATTTCGACTTTCCGCTAACGATGGTGTTTCTCCTCATTGGCTCGCTGCTTTCTATCGGAAGGAATCAGCTTTGCCTGTACGGATTTCTCTGTCGACCGCCAGGTTATCAACTTTTTTTTTATTCCCTCTTCTGATCGAAGTTTTGACTGCCACATCGGACGCTTGATGTAAGCTGAACTTTATAAAACCGGTTCACTGTGTAGCAGGCGTTATTTTACACCGAAAAGAACAAACGAAACAAAAAAAAACGTATAGTCGAACTGGCCGTGTGTATCTTATTGCTGTTTCGGCAGTAGTCGCTTTGCAACCGAGTACTAGAAAAGCATTGTCTAGGTGGTTATTCGAAAATCACTTTTGTTAAAGAAGCAGTTAATCGACACTGGCGTAGTTGTTCCTCAGAACCGATTTGAACAAGAGACTATTTTCGGGATTTGTCTCGTTTCGTGGTTCCTATATGTAAATATCCAGCATTGAATATTGCTTATATCAGAGGAATCTCTGGGTATAAAGGGGCATAACGGGAACACTGGCCTTTAATATTTTCTTCAGAAAGAGACCCGTTGCGTTAAGAGTACATTATTAAAAGTCCCAAATCTCCGACATGCTGCAACACACCCACTATATTTCACTCATTTAAATTGCGGGGACCTAGCCGACGACAAGATCGCGTATTTTTCTTTTTTACTACCGTTACACCAACTTTAGCCTGCCAGAATTGGTTGCGGTACGTCCAGGATTCTCGCGTCTATTGTTTTCATTCACACAGTCGGTCGTACTTCACATATTTTACATTTGTTGAAGCAATGTTTTCTGCTAAAAAATTAACAGAAATTGATAATTAGTATTTCCGTTTTTTTTCTTCATGAAAATTATACAACGTGTAATACATATTTTATTATTAACAACGCGATGATATATTATAATTTAAGAATATAAAACATATATAAACAAAACACCGACTAGTTTTTGGGGGCACGAAAATCGATCTTCAGGGTGTGTATAAACAATTAAAATTAAATGTTGTTTTAATTTTAATCGTTTATACACATCATGAAGGTGAATATTGCAGTATCCGAAACTAGTCGGTTTTTGTTTTTTTTTTTGTATTTTTTATATTCTTAAATTATGATATATCATCGCGTTGTTAGTATTTGTTCTATCCCCTTCTCCTTTCTGCACTCTTCACGCTTCTGAGCCTTCTTGTGTTTGTGACTCAAATCACATCCTATTTGAATGTTCTACACTCTCTAACGAACGCTCCTTTCTTTACGCCCAACTTCTAGTTTTGGGTCTTCCTACTCCCTTTAACGATACCTATATTCTTTCCTTCCCATTGCCTTCAGTTATTCCATTGCTGCTGTCCTTTGTCTTTTCCATTTCTGACCGCTTGGCTATTTAGTTATAACTCTTAATTTTTCATGTTGTTGGGTCAAGGCCGCTGGCGCGCCCAGGGTAGGAAAAAAACAAAAAAAGTATTTGTTCTACTTTACTTATACTTCATTCAACTGTAACACAATAGTATGGATCACAATCATATTATTTTATTATTATTCTTCTTTTTATTTAAAGGAAGAAACGACTTATTTAAATTTTTTACATTATGTCCTTACATCTTCATCTATACAGAAAAAATTGTAACATTTTATACTAATAATAACAATAATAATAATAATTACTCTGCCCAATGGATGGCTGTTACCGAGACAGTAGGACGACTTTTCCATCTGTCACGAGACCGGAAAGCATAGATCAAAGTGGTAAAAGATGTGAATCAAGAAGAAGAAGAGAAAAATTACGAGTTTATGTAAAATTTGTTTACTTTGTTCTTATTTTTTTTCATTATACGCTCAAAAAAAAAAAAAAAAAAAAAAAAAAATTAAATAAATTTATAAACCTGCACAACAACGTAATTTATTTTCAATTGGGAATTGCAAAATGTATAAATTTTCAGAATTACACGAATTAAGTTCGTAAAGCTTAATGCTTGCTGATAACTGTTATAATCTCAGCTTTAATGATTAGCGCCAATTACCATTTACCTGCGCTATACAGTCAGTCGTTGCTTCTATTACTTTATTGATGCACGTAGTCGTTGATTCTAGCATTTTTCTTAAGAGAAATTATTCCCAAACAGCCGTTTTCTTCTTTCTTCAATTTTCTTGCGAATCACTGTCCGGCACGCGCTGACTACCAAATCTCATTCCATTTCTGATACAAGTTTTCTTCGTTAAAGCAACATCAATTGCTAGATTCTTAATTTTTCTTTAGAGTCGTTAATGCATAAGTAAAAAATAGATCTACATAATAACTGAGATCATATTACAGTTTTCAATTTATATATTAAAAATATTCCACTGTTCGAACGCGTCGTTAGAAGAGGGCAATTCTCATTTTATTATTCGGCATATTTTAATACGCTGCGCAAATGTTGGATCAAAGTCAATTCGACATCAGGAAATTGTTTTAGTTCGTCTGCACATCGATCAAATTTTAATTTCTGCCACCGTGTAAAAGTATGTAACTGCGACGATATGTTAGACGTGAAATTTATTTAACAATCATTACGATAAAAGTTAAAATTTTTCAAGTGTTGCCCGGAAATAGAATCGCGCTCCACAATACTGAAATAATATAACATAATGCTTTCAATAAGTCGTGGTTAAAAAAAAATTCGCGTCTCCTTTTTCGGATGGTTATAAACGTGTCTCTTATTATGAAAACGCGTACATGCCCATCGATCTAAACATTCCTGTGTACGCGTCATGCAGAAAACATTATAGCAGGCACTAATTTTGTTTCCCATATGCCCCTTAGTATTTAATGTAGGTAAATGCGCATTCGTACAGCAGATTTCTTCTCACGTTGCTTAGAGTAATTCCAACGCGAAAGCGCGATAGCGCGTCGATTAAACCGTTTATTAAACGTTTAAAAAAAATCACAAATTTATATAGAAATCACTTGGGATTTGCATATTTCCTTAAAAAAAAAAAAAAAAAAAAGAAGGATTGTAGCAATTATTATTAGAGGGCCAGCAGTGACAGTATTCGAGGAAATTACAATCAAGCGGCAAACACCTTAAAAACAAAAACTAGCTGGCTTGAATCATTCCGAATGTTTTTTGCGATGAACGGCAACCATCGTGATATATTAAAATTTCATAATAACTTCATCCGGGGTACTTCATTAATGTCACCTCCACGGATTTATCAGTGTAGGCTCCACCGCAACGTGACCGAAATTGGTAGTGGAGGACGGCGAATTTTATTCTATGTATAGTATTACCTTTCAAAAGGAAACGCTCTGACTGCGCTAACTCTATACCACCGAATTTACGAATTATTTTCATTATGAAAATCGCAAATATTGTTACATTTAGCCGGATAAATCGTAAAGCGAATCGAAATTACAATTATTAATACCCTACGAGTAAAAGTTGTATATATTCGTATATATTATATGTAACTGGGTAAACGACTCCAATTACTTCGATGAAATTCACAAATATAAAGTGAATTTTTAGCGGTTTAAATAAATCGATCGAGTCTTAAGAAAATTCTACGAAACGAGAAATTTTAAAATAAAGGTTACCAATGTTTAAAAGCGATTATCTTTTTCTTTTTTTTTCTTTCTCAGTTTTATAACAAGCGATATTGTAAAAGTAATAAATTAATAAAATATACGCATGTAGTAACTGAAAATGGATAATTCACGATGAAATATATTTATTTACGCTTTACACAGCGGATTATTGTCGTTTTTCTGGGATTTCTACAGATAATAATTTGTAATAGTATTTTTTAAGTGTCTTACGAATACTGATTGAGTCGAGAATGCATTGTATAGAAAAATGTAGCTTTCGTGTTATATAGGAATAAAATGTTTAACTGAATTGCGAGTTTACATAGCTCGGTTAGTAAGGAAATTGCTGAAAGAATAGTGTAAAGAGTAAAACCCAAGTTACGATTCGAATCATGACATTTTATAATTTTCTATTATTGTCCCTTTATTTTTCTTTCTTTCTTTCTTTCTTTTCTTTTTCTTCTTCTCTTCTTTTCTTTTCTTTGCTTTTCTTCGTATCTGAAGATATTTTGCTACCATCATGTATCGGTATGTAGATGAGTACTTGCGGTGTGTGTATGTATTTGTATGTGTGTACTATGTCATAAGTTATATAAACTTAGTTGACTATAATTATGATGTATAGAATAAGCTAGAATAATTGTAATTTTGTATCTTAAATAAACGGTAATAAGAGTGTCGGGCACTCACACAACGGGTATACTTACCCTGTGAGACCCACAACTTATTTTAAAAAAAAATATGTATGTTCTTAAGTGATTCTTGTATAGACGCACATATGCAATTAGTTCTGTTGACGGCTTTAACGATTTCGATAGAAATAAAACCTCTATTCGAGTTAGTGGTCAAACTTGCATCTTTTATGAAAGCTAAATTTAACAATTCGCTTATTTACCGTTGTTAAATAGAAAACTAAAATTACCCGATGAAATTAATTCGCATTACACGCAAAACTTTAACACTTCCAAAACTGAAAAATAGTTCGTATTGCGCGTGTATTGTTGTTCTATTTTAAAATCACAAATCTGACTTATATGCAAAACAAAGTCCTGCAAAGCTCGATATCAGGTACATGCGCATAAGGACTGCGCGAACTGACAAACCAGAAATGTACTATAACCGCTCTTGCTACAAAAAAAAAAACAACAAAACACGTTGATGTGCTTTTTGATGCAACTACATATGCCGAAATGTACTCAGCACGAAGTGCAAAATATATAGGGGAAACTAGAAACTAAATTGTTCTCAAACGTGGCGCCATGTTTAAAAAGAGCTGTTTTTTCGTTTCTCTCCGAGGGCAATGGTCGGCGCTGGCGGAGGGCGAAACTCTTATATGTGATTTCCCGCAATCTGAAAGATTTGACATTGCGAAGATAACAGCGATAATATTAATAATAAGACCAAACTGGAGATTGCAGTGATATCGAAATATATTGGTTATGCAGGAGAAATCTTGAATAAAGTGTGCGGTCCACCAGCATTCTCAGATTCCATAGCTGACTTTGGTGACTCGCGGTATCATGATGGCTATATGAGGCTAACACACCGTCTATAGTACAGTCTTCTTCCGTACGAAAATCTTCGCGTCTGGTCTATTTGAAATTTTTCTTTCAATTCACTTCACGCTGGCAGCCACGCTATTTTTCCCGATGAAAGCGCCAGTCTCCCGTAACTTTGATAAAGTCTCAACAATTCGAATTAGCAACACACAATAAGCCTGACGTTGCTAAGAAAACACCGAACAAAGTTCGGGCTTCCTTTCTCTCGCGACCACCGTTATTTTCTGAAAAATTCCACAGTTTATCTTATCTCTCGTCGGTAGTTTATTATAATAATACCGTTCTTAACTTGGTCCTGAATCTCGTTTTCCCGCTTGTTACTCTTGCATTACTCGCCGCTCTTCATATCGCTTTTCGCTTTGTTCCATTCTGAGCATCGTCAGTTTACTAATAGAACGCCGGTGTTTTTGTTATTTATTCGAGCAAACTTTGAACGAAGTAAGTGAGCTACCTTATTTGAAAGGCCGTTTCCAACAGGTGTTCCCGGATCATCCGCGGGGAGGGGGGCTTATCGTAAGCAATCTAGAATCTGCCCGAAGTTGCCGGTTAGTATTCTCTTCCTCTGCGCTGCGTTTTATCGGCAATTTTCAATACACATACTTTCGAATATTCTATATATTTCTCTTTGTATTATTTAACTTTGCCGCTATAACACATGTCTTCATTTCAATTTGCTAAGCGTGATAATACGGAAATTCAGTTTTCCGGTACAAATATATAGAGAGAGGCGTCCGCCAAAAAAATGATTAATCGAGAAAAGAAGATTGTCACGTACATTCTCGCAAAGTGATAAAACACGGGGTCTTCTTGAAAATAGTTTTTACTAGAATGTCAAAAAAAAAACAAAAAAAACAGGAAACTAAACGGAACATTATCTTGGGGGAACCGTTCGAACTACGTCATTTTGGGCATTAGGATACACATGAAAAGAAAAGCACTTTTGGAACGTTTTGAGCGAAGAAAAATTAACGCATTTCCCATATAAAGGCTCAAAAAAGGCTGATGATGAAACGCGGGATAAAAAAAATAAGAAACCGTACGTTACGTACTTCATTTTTTTTCCCCCAATGTAGTTAATCGCGCATAATACACTAACATGATTACACACAGCATGAACCAGTTCCTTGTTGGCTAATCTCCGCGAATGAACTAATACCGTACGAGTAAGGAAATGAAAATCTATTTCCGCTAACGGTAATAATAACAGCGATTAAATAAACGACGCGGTAACAATGGACTTTGCAAAACGCTCCATATAGCGTAGTAGTAAACGGTTGGTTATTTCGTGGCACTGCTCTGATGGAAGGAGGTGGCAAAGAAGCGTATACGGAACATAATGAAAAGAGAAAAATGGCTCCCACGGTGAAGACGGAAGGAAAATCTGATGAAGGCATTCTGACGATAAGAAAATTTCATTAACAATAGCTAGTTAAGATGAAAATGCAACAGCCGGACAAGATGAATGTAGTAGCGGCGAATTCATTTAAAGACGTGTGTGCATACGTCTACTTCATTTGTGCGAATAAATAAAAGCGCGCGAAATTTGCTAGAGCTGAATTAGGCAAGATAAATTATTCACTGGCAACGTGTAATAAACGGAATTCGCGAGTGTTGTCGAGTTTAGAAGATGTTGCAGACATCTCTTCCGCAGACAGCATATTTCAGAGCCGTGCTGCTGTTCGTCCTTTAATTTCGCCGACCGCGAACAAAGCCGAACACTTTGAAAATACGAAAACTCGGGATTTTCCGTTTCCCGGAAAAATTCCCGCCAAAATTCCCGCCAAAATTCCCCGCAAAATTCCCCGCAAAAAGCATTATAGATAATCGCAATTGGTGATGATGAGATTTTTACATCCGGTTTTTAGGGGACGTTGAAATGGTTGTTCTCTAAATGCGCGACACGATCGAGGAATTTATCGAACGCTCGAAGAAAAATACACGTCTAAAATAAATAAATCGGCTAAACTTGCTAGTCATCTGGCGAAATGACGTAACGACAGGTTATTCTAAACTTTTCAGCTTTTATTTTAACGATTTTCTCCGTTATTTCTGATTTTTTTTTATATGTGAAACTTCTGAATAACGGACAGTCGCGGGACCAAAAAATTTGTCCGGTATTAAGAAGTGTCCGCTAATCGGAAATAATAATGTATGTAGGGTTTACGGAAATTTACATTATTGTGTATTGTGTAACGTACTTAACGAGAATATAAAAGATAGTACGTAATATAAAAAAATACAGTACATATTTACACTTGAGACATACATGCGTTTAAAATATAAAAAAAAAAAAAATGTTCGCATAATATGAAAATATATGTATGTACAGTACTACTACAGTACTTACACTTATATGTTTGTATTCCAGGATTAGTTGATAAACAAGTTACGAAATAGAGTATAAATCACTTTTTGTTTTTAAGAACGCGAGATAATCTATAATTCTAATCACTTATGTTTGAAATATTTTTTTTTTTTTTTTAACACATACTGTGTAAATCCTAGCGTATCGAACATATTTCAGTTTTGTATGAAAAAAAATCGGTAATTTTACTACTTTATTTCTTTCATTTAAAATCCGCGATTCGACGTGCACTTTCGGATATCATTTTTAAACTTTCAGCACCGGAGCTTTATGAATGAAATACGATTTTTTTAGTTTTCCAATTAACGAGTCAACATTATTTGAAGTTTCACAGTCAACTTCAGTAGTTGTGTCTTCTTTACCATCATAAACATTATTGTCATCACATGCATCATCGGGTGGATTTGTTGTTGCATGAATTCAGCTGCTAATTCATTATGTCGGTACATGGATCATGCAATCCCTCGTCTATTAAACAATAATCTGGGGCACTAATTGAACTTTTTTTGACAAACTTTGTCCGTTTAACGGAAATCGAATTTCCAAAATCATACTTATGAAAGTGTCCGGTCCGTTATTGGGAAATAATTTTATATTGTGTCTTATGGGAAAATGCCGGGGATTTTAAAATTGTCCGCTATTAGGAAATGTCTGTTATTTAGAAGTGTCCGTTAGTAGAAGTTTCACTGTATTATTATTTTAATTTCTGATTTGCTCAAAATTTATTTCGCCGTTTCGATTATCACTCTTGAAATTCAGTACGGTTGCTTACCTCGCTTCGACGTATGTGGAAAATTTTGACATTTATTTTTTTCGTAAAATGCGCGAGCTTTTTAATACAAAATTTTCCGAAATGTATCGGTCAACCGATTGCGTACTTAAGTGCTCGGCTACCAAACCAGAAGTATCATGAATTTTCGAGAATTGTTTCGTTCCGGATCCAAGTCGCTCTCAGATTTATGCTAATCTGAAACTGAATTGGTTATATGTACCAGAGAATTATTCGGGGAGAAAGTAAAGGCGGATAATCCAAAAGTAGAAAGAAACTAGCCCCAGTTCTCTCATCAGATCCGTTAGGTCCTTAAGTACATTATGAAAAGCTTAACTTCACAATCCATGATACACACCTTAATCAAGGAATATCTAGGACTTACTTTACTTATTTTTACTGGTGAAGTATTTAAAATCATTCGTGATAAGAAAGAAAGAATTTATTTGCGTAAATAATAAAACATTACAGCTTATGAAATAATTACTAATATGTGTACCGACGACGATGCGAGTCTTACTACATAACTAAATTAATAAATATAATTATGATATAACAAGCAATGCTTAACTTACAATTAGTAGGAAAAGGGGGAAACCTATAACGAAGTGAATATTAAAAAATGTTATAAAATCGGCCCGAATATAACACAGTTTGACGGCCACAAAAGGTACAATATACAATTTCGTCGTTCTTAAAATTACAAAATCGTCTGTAGTAGTATCCTTGATTTTGCTTTTTGTTTCTTTTTCGCTTTTAGCGCAACAATAAAAAGCTGGTCTAGTTTTTCAAAAAAAAAAAACAAAAACGAAACCATCATGTTCTTTTTGTAATTCGCGTAGTGCAGACTCGAATTTTAAAACTTGAAAACCGCTTGCCAGCTACGTTGGTTGGGTATACTTTCGTAGTGGTGTTTTGTTCGGGTAGGAATATTCCGTGCAGTACATTGAAATTTTCGAGCATTTCATTTGAGCTGGGCTATCAAGCGCACCCACAAAAAAACAAACAAAAAAAAACCAAAAAAAAAACAAAAACAAAGAGATTTTTCGTGAACTCGAAAAAAAAAATAAAAAAGTGTAATTTGCAAAATAATAGTTCTGTTTGTTTCCATATTAACGAAGGAAAAAAAATAAACATATAATATTAAGCGTAGTTTAACCGGCCGTTGCTCTTAACTAAAATGGCGTGTGCAAATGATATTTCTCGCCATAACCTATCAGATTGTATTAAAAAATTGCAATTATGCAATTATACATTTTCGCCGTTGAAATCAACAAATACGGGAATTTTATCTCCGACTTTATAAATCTCATACGATGCAACGAACAATTTTGGTAATCAAACAATTCCTAAGGAGGTCAAAAAAAATGTTTACACTTGCACTCCAAGCTAATTTGGAAGCGGTACATTTTGACATTTTGAATCTTGTCAATCAGCTTCAGCAGTTCAATTAAAACCATTAGTAATTTCTCCTGCAGTGGGGATCCACTAAGCTCTACTTTGTAAATGTGTCCGAAATAAGGTCTAAGCGGTTTCGCTTATTTTATGTGGTACAGAAATCTCTCTTAAATAAATTGAATACAATTCAAAACATGGACTCGTGACTTATCGAGGGAAATACTCGATTCTCCTCCATTGGAAACTATATAATCAATCCCGTTTCTGATAATTGGAAAAATGTTACAAGTTCGCGATGAAATCGTGTATAATTATTTGGTAAAAATTTTGGACAGTTAGAGAATTGTTCCGTATGAAGTTCATACGAGTTATTTCCATAAAACGTACGATATAAATTATACCAAATTAAACAATCGATTATTTCAGAAAGAAAGTCCATATGTTTTTTTGTTTTTTTTTTTTAAGCACATTTCTTCTTAAATCCGATTTAAAAGTAGTATATATATTTTTGTTCTTTTAAACAGTCGCATTTGTGTTAAAAAACGCTTAGAATTGTTAAAAATCGGTTCATTCTAGTCTCCAGAAAATATACCTCATTTAACCTGGCCTTTTTCGGGGCGACAGGATGTTTTTTCCTTTTTTTTTTGGGGGTGGGTTCATCAACCACGGAGACCTCCGCCCAGAAACGAAAGAAAGAAGATTTAACTAATTAGAATCTAATTCGATCGGAAATAAAGAAACAAATGGCAGGAACAACAGACCGAGAGGGAAAGGACAGGATAGAGGTAGCACAATAGAGAGCAGGAACCCTAACTTTAAGAGGAGTGAATAAAGAGAAGAACGTTAAGCAAAACGATCATAACATCGAAAGAAAATGTAACATCATAAACAACTGCTTCGTTAGGATGTAGAGGGACAATAAGGGGAAAGCAAACTAAAGAGAGAACGATAACGAGAAGAGTGCAATAAAGTGTGATTGAGGGGACAATAACAGAACGTGGAAGAGATCCGAATTCTAAGAACCAACGATTAGGAGGAAGGTTAGGTTGTGTTGAGAAGTAGAAGGAACGATTTTATTGGTGAAGAAGGAAGGAGACACACATATCTGACCAAAATTCGAAGTGAAGATTTTACTTAAGGACAAAAAATTAGTGTACCTAGGATTTTTTTTTTAAGTAAAAGCGGGAAGAAGCAAGGATGTTTTTCAGAGCATCCTAAGTCAAATTTTAAGCAAACACATTAAACACGTATATTAATCAGTTATTCTTTTTATCATTATCAAAGCGGTGTTTTAATATTCAAAGTAATATCATAGGCGGCATTAATTTCTCAGTATTTCCTGATAATGCTGTAAAATTTAATATTCAAATAAACAATCGTGAAAAACCGCGTCCATTATTTATATTACCACCGGCTTAAAAAACTCTTACTATTTTTTGGGGGTAATTTTGAAAAGTAAAGTCAAAGTTCGAATTTTTCGTTTATATCGTTGAAAATATTATCTATTTAGTTTCATCGTTCCTTCGAACGATAATTGCGAAAATTTAAAAAAAAAAAGTGAAATGGATTTTATTAGTGACGGTACGTTAAATAACGGCGATAGGTTACTTAATACGAAAAAACACGGCTGTTCCAAATTATTTAATAAATAAACAGTTATAGTTAGCTTTTTTTTTTTTTTTTTTTTCAGGTACAATTCTTGTGTCAAGCATATTTCAGTGCCAAGTGTCCAATTCTGATTTAGGTCAATTGAAATAGTACCAGATTACATCTCAACTGCGACAGTATCAGCTCAATACATTGTGGTTTTTTTTTTAATGTATTCTATTTTCTGGTCAATACCAACTAATCATAAAAATTAAATAAGCATAGCCAACCTCGTACGACCCATGATTATTTATTATCAAAATCTCCTATATAGGTTGATTATTTAAAGTTACATTTTCGATGTTCCGTACCAATCAGAATTGTTCGGTACATTGTATATTATTATTGGACATTCCGGATTTGTTGATATAATTGTGTTCGGTACCACCCAAAAACCGTTCCGCCAACTTTTCTTCGCAGCGCAAAACTTTTTCACCTACAATTAGAAGCTAAAATATTACAATAAACTCCTATAATTTTGGCTGTAATTGTACGTGTTCAATACCGATCGCCTAAAAACGAAAAAAAAAAAAAACCCTTCAAAATACGTGCATTTAAATCTTGGAACAAATTAAAAATAAAGAATTCTAAGAGTTTTTATAGATGAAAATACAAGGTTCTAAAAAGTATTCCACAAAAAAAAAAAAAAAAAAAAACATCGATAAAAATATGTCTTTGTGTACAAGGAGGATAACTAGAATATAATTTCTGTTTTCCTCGATGAGTATGGGTTACAATAACCTTAAAATTATCGTTACTCGTTGAATTCATTATATAATTATTTTCGGTAAAAATCACGTCAGTCACACGTAGTCAAATATCACACCGGACAAATTGAAAAACCGATATATACGTACGAATTAACACGAAGTGAATTGCAAATACAACCGTAGTAAAAAGTCGACTGTGTCCGAACATAAAGAGATAAATTAATTACGAAATTAAATTTTGCAATACAAAATTATTGACTAGAATTTAGGAAGCAAGTAATAAAATTGAGAACGAAAAATTTTTAAATTTTAATCGACAAGACGGTTGTTTTAAAATCGATTCAAGCTGGTGCTGTAATTGGTAGTGTCTGTACGGAGATTGGTGGAAAAACTGATCACATGTTTCGATGTAGGCTCTGGTTAGGTTCCTATTTATAGTCTGGGTTTCTACTGATGATGAATGTTAGCTGGTAATCCGTGTGGTTTTCACCGAAAGTAATTATATAACGAGTATCTTTTTGGTTGTAAAATTAATTTAAGTGTAACGTAACCAGTACATCATTGCACCAGAAACGGAAGTAAAAAATCAGTCGGAAAGCAAATCATCGTGGGGTTTTTCCGTAACGCTAATCAGAGTTTTGGGTGAAGCTGATAGGGCCAATATTTGGCAGAAACCAAAACGAAAATCTCTAACCTGTTTTATGTTTATATTTTCTAGAGATAAAAAAAAAAAAAAAAAAAAGAGGATTTATCTTTTTTTAAATATTTATTGCGCGATTTTCAACATGTTCAATCGTGATGATTAGTGTTATATGCGCTATTGATTTCGAAATTTCTTTAATAGTTGCAGCGATAGTATTAGTCGAAATTTTTTTAACGCTACATTCAGAATTGGGGCTTCTCTTCCGCAATTTTCCATCAGTTTTCCGGTTCCTTTAAAGCATTGTTTCTTTTGTCGATAAATTTTCCGATCGTATTGTCAGCGGGCAACGATAGGGCAAAAACTCTGCCCGCTGGTAACTAAGCAGGACTTGGTGCTTCAGCTGATGTCTCAGGACATGTCGTAGAATCGCGGCAGGAATTTTTCCGCGGTATCAGATCACTTAAAGGGGGAAATCCGGTAAATTCTAAAGCGACGACTGCTCGTTGGAAACGCCTCTGACCAGTGTTATCTTTCGGCAGCACACTATTGTTCTCTTCTAGCGCCAAGTTCCACTGAAGAATGCCGCGGGAATTCTGAAAATCTACCGGTAGAGCTTGGTCTACCGGTAGATTTTTAATTTTAATCTGGCTAGTTTGTTGAACGGATTACGATGGCCGACGTTATTGCGCAATTAGGATGTTGCCGTTGCCGCGTGCGGTTAGCGCGGAGCTGCGAATAATAACATTTCAGTGCCAATTAACGAGTGACGCGGTAAATTATACATTTCATTAATTATACTCTCAAAAAGCACACGGTTTTTAATTAAAAGTTGTCAGTTTGTATAAACGATAATAATTTAAGCGGGAAATTAGCATCGGTGCTGACGTGACTCATTATGCAAATTCAGCGCGAAAACCGAAACGGGTTTATATATTATCCGAACATGGTCGCCGTGTGGCAAATTAAATAAAATGTAATTTGTGTTCTTTTCCGCTGAAACGGGTTTCTAATTAATTGCGATACTCGCTTTAAGCTGGCCAGCCAGAGAACTTAATCTTCATAACGCTTTACGTATTATTGTGACGACGCCTTTGATCTGATAACTCTGATCCAGAGATAATTTTAAAGCCTCTTTTCGTCCCGTTAGTTTATATTTAATGGCAATCGACTTTTCTATTTCATGTTATATTAGTTTTTTTAAATATTCATTAAGATAGCTATTTTATCCCTGCAATCCCTTAAATCTAATTTAAGCAGTGTATTCATTATAACACGTGCAGAGCCCAACGGCTGAATTCTGGTTATTACATTACTCGGTAACAATTAAGCCTTTTTAAATGCAGAACTGTAGACAAAAGTGCCAAGACGCCCTTCGGATTCGGATGAGATAGTGAAGCTGTTTCTGATTGATATTATAATTTTCGAAGAAAAAGAAATATTGAAGATGAGCGTGCAATCGTAATATAGTTACTTATACACTATGTATATTTTTAATTCGAATGTAAATTTTATTAAACAAAACGAAATATTTTACTGTCGTAAACAGTGGAAATATAAAGATTTAAAGTTCCGTACATATTTAATAGGGCATTGGGCATTGTGAAGTTAAGGTTAGTGTACTGAGCCTAATGGATCTGAAGAGGATATTGATGCCAGTCCTTTTCTCACGGGATTCGTCTTTACTTTCCCAGATTTCTCTGGTACCCAAAATCATTTCAAATATACCTAGAATTTCAAGACTAGTGAAATAATTATGGTAAAAAAGTCTAATAAGCCGGAAGAGAAAATGGAATCATATAAGCCTATCGAAATGATTTGAAAAGCTATTCTTGAAGAGACTTCAACCATTTACGAAGGTCGTAATACCAAATAAACAATTTGGTTTCCGGCGTAAGCACAATTCAACAAATGCATCGAGTATGCTCAGTAATTAACAATGCCTTAGAAGAAAACGGTAGCATATATTTAGATGTAGCCCGAGGTTTCGATCGAGTGCGGCACGAAGGGCTGATTTCCAAGTTTAACACTTACTTGCCAGGTAATTACGTCGAACTGCTGCGGTCATACCTATCAGATAAAAAGTTTCGTATTTCTCACGGGGCGGCAAAACTTCTACAGGATACAGGCGGGCGTGCCTTAGGCTGGCGTACTCGGGTCTTTACTCTACCTTCTGTTCACGTCCGATGTACCAAAAATTGAAGGTACCACATGTACGCGGGTGGAAATTCTTGCGGTCAGTAACACGCAAATTAAGGCAAATCTCATCTTGCAACGTGCACTAGACAAGACAGGCATGTGGATGAAGAACTGGAAAATCAAACTTAACGAAACGAAATCAGTTCACGTTACGTACGACTTGCGTCCAATAGACATGCATTTTGGTGTCTACATCAACAGTAAGCAAGTGCCAATATCTGCATCAGCTAAATATTTAGGAATGCACCTAGATGCAAGATTAACTTGGCAGACACATTGATTTATTAATTTTATGATTATACTACTTAAATAATTTAATAGAGTTTAAAAAAAAAAACATTTATCGTTATTACTTAATTCTTAAGATTGTAATCTAATTAATTTAAGAATAAAAAAATAAACCTAGGAACAAGACAACTCCTGAAAATCTATGATACCTCCGGATTGGGGTAGCCCCAGTCACCTTAACTACTAAGCTACTGTGTGTTACCTATATAAAGCTTACATTTGTTCACTAATTTAAAAAAAAAAAAATGTAATATTTATTAAAACAGTCTAGTAAAATTAGTGGCTAAGGTTCCTAGCTACCAAATCAGAGGTATCATAGGTTTTCGGGAGTTGTCTCGTTCCGGATCCAAATCGCTCCCAGGTTTGTACCTAATCTGAAATTGAATATTGGTTATACTAGAAGCAAATGACAATTAATTTCGCTAAATCGGGATCGGGATTCTAGCCGATACCATTTGCGAGTATCGATTTTTTTTTCAACAGTTCAGAATTTCAGATAATCCCTAAATTATTTTACCTAAAATTCACTAATAAAAAGACCTAAAGAACCTATCACTTTGACTTTTTTAATCGAGCCGTACTTGCAAATAATTATAAAATTCAAATTAAAATACTAATAAATTCCAAATTGTTTTATACAAAAAGAACTTCAAAGAAAAGCCTAAAATTTTAACTTAGAGTGTTACAAACGGACATTAATACAACCGACGGCACTAGTCGCATTGTCATCGAAATTTTACCGTTCTCCTACGCAGTGTAAATATTTAAAACTTGTACTAGTATCAGATGTAGTGTTATCACTCTACCTGACGACCTTTTAAATATTACGAAAGCTATTTAGTATATTCTCATACTTAAAGCTAAAAGCAAAATACTGAGTGTGCTACTCTCAGACACTCGTTCCAAGTTTGGAGAAGTAGCAGTGGAACCGCTGTAATGTTATCCCCAGTGAGAATAACTGAAAAATCAGTAAGGTGGATTTTATCCGAGATCGCCTGACAATCTTGCGATCGTCGGGAGAAAAAAAAGTTCACGCTATTAAAGAAAGCCCACGAACGTGAATAATCAACAAGTTCGGACGGCACTGAAAATAACGGGGAGTCAGCGAAACTTGCCTCACATGTCCTAGTGGGTTAGTTTTAAAAGAATAGCGGTAGGTAAATTCTTATAGCCGCATGGAGTAGAGACAATTGGCTCGCTTGGTAAAACCGATTTATCAACACTTTCTCTGGAAATTCGTCTACGTAATACGCAAACTTGCAAAATGTCGCGAATCAATTACAAAAACAAAAAATGGTAGTCAACATCAGCGAACCGCCATTTCGTAAAACCTAAAGCTATGTGAAGCTAAAGATGTCACCGAGATAAAAAGTAAAACCGTCAAAATCTGATAATAAATGACGCAGCAATGGTGACAAGGAAATTAAACCAACAATTTACCCGGAAAGGTTTCGGGGACATGAAGAATAAAGGTATAAAAATAAAAAATAGAAAAAAAATAAATAAATAAACAAAACGAAAATAATCGGTGACGGAAGAGATGATAAAACTGACGGAGAAAAAAAAATGTAATGTGCAGAAAAACTATGATATTCCGAATAGCGAAAAGACTTAAGCCTTGAAAACGGTTAAAGTGTACAGGAGAAATCTGATATGTTCTTGTATATGTTCTCAGCGGTAAGATGTTACCCGACATAGGCAATAGAGGTTCTAATTTTCAGTTGAAAAAAAAAAAAAAAAAATGTTTTTTAAAAGAACACCGGTGTACCAGGCTTCTGGTATGAATTTTTTTTAGAAAGGCGCCATTAAAATTATGTGCCATGGACAGCGTTTATGCGCTAAATATGCGTTGGTAATGAAATTAATTTTTGTGCCCTACGAAGGGAAATAAAAAAAATTTTCTTTAGTTTTAACGATAATATTTTCATACTAAAGAAAATGGAAAAACAACTTTTTATTCGGAAAATGTATAAATTTAAAACTAAATAACCGCGACATGTTTTCGGAACAACACAATCCCATAATTATGGTATTTTACCAGCTTTGTAAGGTACCATGATTAGAGGACTATGTTGTTCTCGAAACGTGTCCCGGTTATTTAATTTTAAATTTATACATTTTCCGAATAAACGGTTGTTTCTCCATTTCCCTTAATATTGAAATTTTTGGAAAAAGACAAATGTTTTTGATATAAAATCTTATAGCGATAATCAATCAATCATTGAATCGTTTGTTTTGTTTTCTCCATTCGATCCTATTCCATGTTGTTGCTTTTAATTTGTTATATGTTGTACATACTACTTTAAGTATTTGCGACACGTATTTCTCGGTCTTCCTCTGTATTTGGTTCTCCTTGTTTTTACTTCCATAATTTTGGTTAATATTTCATCATTTCTCACAATAATGATGTCCCATCATCATTATTGTTCTACATGATGGTGTTCAATAAACTGCGAGTTTCCGACACTCGGTTAAGAACATCTTCAACCTTTTCAGTCAATTTTAATTTTAGGAGTTTCCTCCAAAACCACATTTCTCCGCCCTTCAACTTTTTCTTTTAAGTTGCACTTATCACCCTGGTTTCGCATTCCTACAAATTTAATATATGATTAATCTTTTCTTTAGGTTCATGTTCGTACTCGCGTATTTGTGCAAACGGTAACATATATTTCCCGCTAAAATTCAGATAAAATGTATTTTTCGACATGGCGGTGGAATGAAATCAGATTTTTCAGCCACTGATTTTATCGGCAATTCATCGCACAGACTTTAAAAACTTCTAAACGAGATTTTTACATTGTTTACTTTTTCCGATTTTCGCAATCATCCGGGGACTGTTTTAGTTTTAATATCTCGTCGTACAAAAAGGGCTCTTACACCTTTACTCGGAATTCGGTGATAACACTCTACACCTATCTCAAAATTCTAGAGAAAGCTGACATTCGCGATTTACCAATCGAGCATAAAAGTTGAAAAATATTTTCTAAATGTTTTTTATGTTTCCGCTTCGAGAGTAATTAAAATATCATTTTCACTTACGCGTGATTTATTAGCTTTTCTGTTTTTTTTTGGTCACCTTAATTACGGACGCGTGTCAGATTTTGGTATATTCTTAATTTACAGAATCCGGAAATCAAGTTTTAGCCAACGAAATACCATTGCCTAATCAACCACGGCACAGTTTGACGATTTATTACCGATTCGGTGAACTATATTCTTTTATGACAGAATTGTTACAATACTGATAACGCTGCGACTCCTTCGATTCTCATCTTGAACGTTTATTATCAATTTTTGTAGGTGCATTCGTTTTGATTGAAAAAAAAAAAAAAATTGCTCATCCAACAAATGTCCTTCGGTCATTTCCTTATCATTAAATTCCTTCATCGCTCCCGAGTAAAAATTTCATATTGCCGCACCAATAATAAAAACAGGTTTCATCCACGCGCGATCAAAGTAAAACTTCTTATACGCGGTGTAGTTACGATTAAAAAACGCTGAAGATAAACAGGACGAGGAGTTAGAATTTCTCCGTTAACTATTTTTATTGAGAAAATTTTTGCAACAGAAGCTCGTAACACTTATTACATTTATATTAAACAGTGTAAAAACACATTTAAGCCATACTTTAATCGAGAAATTCGAAATTTTGCTTTTCACTTTTTTTCTGCTAAAAATATGTCGCAGTGATTTTCGGACATTTCTCTTTTCTTCCTTTATTTTTCTTTTTTTTTTTGTTTTTTTGTTTTTTTTAATTATCCTTCGTTCAGCGCGGGTAAAATTTTATCGAATCATACAAACTAACCAACTGCAACTGGATTCCTTACATAACTGTGACACGGCAGTAATGAGAATTGCGGATTGATCGCATTTCTCTTCATCACGTATTATAATTATTGGGTTAGCGTGCCGTTAGTGTGCCATTATCGCACTTGCTGCGTTGTACAAAGCAGTCGCGCAACACCCGATCCCGGCTAAAAAGATACAGTCGGAATATGTTCACCCCTCTCGATGTTGCCGCTGGCGCAATTATATTATTATCTTTACGTGCATGCATTTCGTAACCGTGAAAGTAACGTTTCATCGTTGCCATTGGCGAAACATTCAAAAGGCGCCTAAAGAAGTTCAAAAAAAAAAAAAAAAACCTCTAGAACAGCTCGGTGAACATTAAGGAATCAAGCAACTTTGCCTGCAAGGATGTGAATTTTTGCTTACTACAACGTTCGTACAATTTAATGAGAGCGTTGGAATTCCCAGCGATCTGATGACCGCGCAAATGAGAATAATACCGGCGTGAATTACACCGGGCGAAATATGAGTACCATTTTCAGCGAGGACAGTTTTCCGCGTTCATTACCGGGCGGTACACACTCCATTCGACCTACTTGATTAATGAATCGCTCCAAAAACGGCGTTACAGTACTACTAACGCGACGCCAGTATATTCCACATATACTAGTGTACAGTCGAAGGAAACTGCTGTAAACGGAGTAGCTATCGAGAAGTACCAGTGTCCAAATATTCAGGTGGCTGCACGAAACCGGGAAAGTGATGGATGGTCAACGGTAAGAGAGCGCAAATAAAGTAATGCAGTTGGAGTGGAGAGATTTTCGTTTATGACGAAGAGTTAATCGACGATGTTCTTTAATTTGTCGGCGGGAAATTTTAGAACATTTTCTCGACGTCTACATCGAGTTGAAGAAAAATTTCCTTTTATGAATCAGGTCAACTTTATAACCAACGTCATCGGCGTAGTTCTCGGCCATTTTTCTAGTTTTTTTAACTCTTTTCCTTCTCCGTATACATTATTTTCGCTACTCCTTTTTGAACGACTTATTTTTCTACACACCCGTCTAGAAACGAAAATGTCACACATCTTTCGAACGTGCAAACGTCGTTGCATTATCATCTGCGGAAACATTTCATTCGTGTGTTGAATAAAATCGTATATATAAATGAAACACATTGCGTACGCACCGTCTGTTCTACACTAGCGATGAATAACCTTCGTAAGTGGGGTAGGCCAAATACTAAAAATTTATTTCGATTCTGTTCAGTTGTTTCACGGATCATTGTGTTTCATTGTTTTTTTCTTTACCTAATCATGTAATTTTCAAAATTAAGAAGACACATCGAAATACTCGTTTTACTCGGACACATTTTCGAGGAGAACAGTGGTAAAGGAAAATGCAAATGTTCATTTACGGCATTACGAAAATCTCGTATTTTAAGGTAAAAAAGGCGACATAGAGAAGGAACACGAACGTTTCGGAGAGAAAAAAAACAACTTAATTGCTGAATGTACATATAGGTTCGAAAAATATTTCCGTTCGGGAAATTTCCAAAAAAAGAAAAAAACAAAAAAAAAAACAAAAAAAAAACAAAAAAACTCGTTAAAATAAAAATCCCCTTTTATGCAAAAATATACAAATTTAGTTACGGAAGCGGATGACTATATAATTTCAACCGGATTTAGTGACGTTAAATTCGAATACATTTCTTAAAGGGTATTTTAAAAGTATAGAATAATTTCGAACTTTGAAAAAACATTGTGCGTAACAATTTTCGAATATTCCAGCTTCGAGAAGAGCTCGTGTCTCTCTAGGATTATTCGACACTGACTGAATATTTTTAAAAAATCAAAATTATGCGTAAGATCCGTTTCGCGGCTGACGTGATTATAGGTCTCCATTGTCAGACGATTATAAGTGAACTTTAGTACAATCATCGAATCAAATCGATAATTAATTGATAAAAGCGTCTGTCCGAAAAAAATGGAGTAACTTCGACACATTTTACAATAACGAGAACGATTAACCCGCCCGTAGAAATCGTTTATGAGACTTTTTTGTTCAACATATACCTTTTGAAGGCAATCACGCACTTCGAAGAAGTTATTAACGTTCCCGGGCACATGTATATTTCCTCACCAATACTGTTTCTGGTGTCCGTCTTCATTACAAAACGGTTTACCTAGAAATCCGAGATGAGTGACGTTATATGCAAGCATTTTAGAGTGAATATTTAAAAATACTCCGAACACAAATGATAATTCTAAGATATCTGAAAAATATCGTTTATTAAAATTCACTTAAAACTGTTAATAATTTAAATATTTTTTTTTGTTTTTTAGGACTGAAAAATAAGAAACCGATTTTTAGGATGAAAAGTGAAACTTTTCGGTCTTTTATTATTTAGTCGAGGAGCTGTAGCACGGAGATGTGTGCATTTCTACTAGACTGTCAGTATTTTTACGAACAGAAGAAATGTGCGGTGATGTAGAAGAAAAATAAGTTGCGATACGAATACGAATTCAAATATGCGTAAAAAATAGAAGACTAATTCGCAACACGAATTATGTCGTTAAAATTATTATACAAATAGATAGATAATTTTATATCTGAAACGGTCGCGTTCCACTTTAAAAACATTGTAACGCTAACGATCGAGTTTTATATTTATTTCAAAAGCTGTATTTGCAAAGTATAGGTTAAATCACGAGGCTGCGAACATTGAAGGTTGTTGCTGTTGAAGGAATTATCAAAAAACAACGATTAGGTGTCGTATTGGATTTAAATGGTTAAACAATGAAAACCAGCAGCTTTGTCGATGAAAAAGAATTAACAGTAAAATCGTCAAAAAGGAAGTGTAATAGTAGGTTACAATAACTCGCGTAAAATAAACTATGTGTTCGAACAAATATACTTTAAAAATACCGCAACATACAAAGACGACAACCATAAAGAAAATCGTGTTTGTTTAATATTTAATAGGTAATAAGTGTACATAGACGTACATATAAAGTAAAGTAAAGTAGGTCCCATATCCTTGACAGGGCGTCGGGGGTTCTTGTGAAGTTAAGCTTCACAATGAACTATGCCTAATGAATCTAGGGAGAATACTGGAGCCAGTTACTTTCTCTCGGTCGCCTTTACTTTCCCAGATTTCTCTGGTATCGAATTATTTCAGGCTGGGAAAACCTAGGAGCGATTCGGATGTAGCAAGTTCTTTAGTAAACTAGAATTCAGTGAAAATATCGAAGTGTCCAACGTATTCTCTTCGTCCCTCCCTGCGAGCCGGTGAGAAGACTTAAGAGATCCCGGTGTAGAAATGCATTATCCGGATAATCCTGAGCAAATTACAGCAGCATTCCATGGAAAGTAATATTACTCGCTCAAACCTAATCTCAGTCAGCACAGGTCGTTTGAAAAATTTCGATAAAATGTGTTTAATTTGTGAAAGTTATTTCTTTGCCGTGATTAATATTTTTTATTTTGTGTAGCGTAATTTGATTTTGTTAAAAGAAAGTTATTAGTGTAATAGTTAAAAATCATGTCTTATTCTAATGAGAAGAGACATGAGGAAGTATTACTTTAACGTAGAATAAATCAAGGTTTAGGTAATTAAACATCAGCGCCAATTGTGGTCCTATAACTAGAGCGGTAAGAAAAAAAAAGTAAATGTACATAGACGTACATAGAGCTACATAAACATACATATATACGCACATAAATATATGTACATAGACGTACATTGATGTACATAAACATATATATATATATATATATATACGCACATAAATATACATATATACGTACATTAGTGTACATAAATATACATATAGACGTATATTAAAGTACATAAACATACATATACGTACATAGACGTGCATTACAGTACATAAACATACATATACGTACATAGACGTGCATTAAAGTACATAAACATACATATACGTACATAGACGTGCATTAAAGTACATAAACGTACAATAAATATACCATAAAACTATTGCTGTATAGTCGTGCAATTAAGGTTCCTACTAGTGATTTTCACGGAATGTGCCGCCTTTTTTCCACTCGTTTTTGGCCTGACAAGTATTTCACACCTCTTCCATCTCCTTTTTCTTTTTTAGTCGGTTCCCGTCATTCTTTGCGATATTCATTCGCGAACTGCAACCGCACTTTTTATTTTCAAGTTAGTTTTTCCATTTGGAAGAATTAAGCGAAGGGTTAGATTAAAAATACACCCCGGGCGATATTTAACATGTTCAGATGTGCAATTGTTTTGAGGCGAAATAGCGAGTGGCGAGATTTATTTAATTACCATCGACAAAGGCAAAGTTAAACGAAAAGGTTGCGGTTGTAGAAGTTGTTTTATTAGGATTTTATTCGCGTAACGATGAGCGACACAGAAAATAGGCCAATGCTGGCAGGGTGGGGCAAAGGGATCGAAGTAATTAAAGAAATTTATTTCGTTAACTCGGCTGCTAGGCGCGCTGGTAACAGATTGCGAATTGGTGGTCGCTTTCCAATCCGTTATTTGCCGACTATTTCCATTTCGTATTTTTTGGGGTTTTGCAATTTTTAAATTTAAAGTGCTTAATTATATTTTGGCTCGAAATTACGACTTGGACAGGAGTTGCTGGCCGCCTTGACCGCGCTAATACTATTTTCACAGCTAACTAATTAGTCGGCCTCGCGCGATCGTACTGACCATATAAATGCCACATAGTCGCACCGATAGCGACCTTTTCGGGTTTCAGCTAAAATTTAAAATTTTTTTTTTGTTTTATTTTCCTTTCGGTATTCCGATTTATGTATTTATTGGCTTTTTAAATTTTTTTCCCTTTTGAACATCGAATCGTTCTATCATTGCGATAAACGAAGGCCAGCAGATTCTCTTCGAATGTAATGATCTTTCGCTGCATAAGACTTTTCATTTCAGATCATGCTATCATCTCGGGTATATCCTCGCTCTATACAAGGAATATCACATTTAAAGTTTCGTTCGAACATCTATGTGGCATCCTTTTAAAAACCTTGCTTTCATTACCTGACAGTTCAGTCTGATCTGACAATCTTCCCCCATGGTTCTGTGACTTTTGTATTCTCTCATGCGCTCTTTCTTTTTCAGCGATAGGTCGTCTGCGCCGCAGCGACACTCTAATTCCATGTTCCTGGTATCGTTTTTTCCTTGCGTCCGCACTGCCTGCTACATCCTTCTGATTCTTCCTTTATAGCGGTGACCTTAATTCTATTTTATTCCAGTGCTCTTCCTTACTTTTCGAACGGAATACTTTGTATGTACACCTGTTGGGACTGGAGATTTCCTCTCTTCCCTATTCCGCTCCTATGTGTTGACCTTTCTTTCTGTGTACAAGTTGTTCCAATCCTTTCTTCTTTTATTACATCAGTACCCGATCGAATTAAATTCGAATTCCTTTAACTACCCTACAGCTCTCTATGTCTGGATAGTCGTTTTGGTTGACTATAGCTATATATAAAGAAGAAAAAGTGTTCATTTCTGTTGAGCAGTCTATTAGTTTTTTTTTTTTATTGAAACTCGATCTTCCGACACCTCGTATAGCGCCTTTTATATCCCGTTTTTCCTTCTCCACGCGTTATTCTTGCTACTTGTTCCTTCTCAGATAAAAATATTCGACCAGATTAAAACACAAATGACTCGCCATTTTAATCGTTTCCGAGTGTATTGGTGAGCAGCCCGAAGTATAAATAAAAAGTAAATAAACAAAAAGCGAAATTCGCTTTGAGCTTCTTGTACATCTTTTGCGCATCCATCTTTTGAAACCATCGAACTCGACCTCTTCGCAGGCATTTTGTACTACTGCAATCTTCTTACACATATCGCGGTAAATTAGTCGGGACAAAAATCTAAATTCTGCTTTATTCCCAGGATACCTTTCGTAGTAAATAGTATTTTTCGCAACCGACGAATTTTCCGTATTATAAGTTTTTCAAAGCTTTTCATTTTTAAGAGAGTAAATCAGCCCGGGTGATAACTCTTATCAACGCGTGTTTCGTACAGGTTGTGCAACGAAACGAATTACCGTGTCGTCTACTCTTAAATTAACGAGCATTTGATAAACTTGCTAACGTTCGAATCAAAAACCAGACGACAAATAGCAACTCTTGCTCGAGATAAGCTAAAAGTTTACCGACAGTTGGACTTCTAGGGGTCACAACCGCAGCGAGGAAACGGATCCGATAAGGAAGCCCCCGGTATAGAAGGCTCGGTTTCAACCTTTGATTTGCTCGGCAATACATTCAGCTCCGAGCTTAAGTAGCATCCGGGCAAAGTTTGTTCCCTAAATATACAGTAAATAAATTTCGTTAAATTTAAACAAAAACAAAGTATAAAATAATTTACTTTAATAAATTAAAATAAATACCATGATTTAAGGAAACATTTTCGGGCATAGGTATTTTAATTTACAGGTATTAAAGTAAATTATTGTATTGTTTTTGTTATGAAAGAATTTATTTATTGCTTATTTATGAATATTAACATACGGATTATGTAGATTTATATACATTTTAGATTTTTTTTATTCCTGCTTGATTCTGTTTTTCTCTCTTCTTACACCGTAAGAGCCAGTTTCTTTTTTTTCAATGAGATAATAATTTTAACTGCTGATTTCCCGATTGCTTACATTCCGGTTCACAGCATTCGCCGATGAATTTTTTAAACATAAAAAAAAAAAAACACTGTTAATTTTTTTCAGCATTAATAATTTCTTTCTTTTAACGCACGTCCTTCTCCGTGACTTTGGCCACAGTATGTGGTAACGTGTAGCTTTAAAGCATGGAATAAGTGCCAAAGTTTTCTTTCTTCCGCTATTAAACTACAAAATTAAGATTATGATCAGACGTGTATGCAACTTCCCCGGTACAGAATCTCTCGTCATGCGTACTGCGCGAAATTTTGAAGTACATTAACAACATCGTGATAGAAGATGCTTCTATCGATTTTCTAAGGAGAACTCATTTCGATTTAGTCCCCTGCCGTCACCCGATAATGAAACATTAATATTGGTGCTTCGCCATTTTATAATTGTTTCATTGATTACATCGATGATGAATGCTTTGCGAAAAAATAAATGATGCGGATCTGTCGGTTAATGATGATCCAGAAAAAATAGATCATTCTAGTAGTACACTGAGCAAGTTATACTCATAATAGGCGAGTACCTAAAACGACTTACTCACGCGGACGTTCGTAATGTACAACGTAGAAAAGGTCGGTTTATTGTACTAATTTAGTTCATTGAAAAAAAAAATTCTCGTTAAAGTGTATATACCCGATTCTTTATAAATTGAAAATTTTTTCGCGAAAATTAATTTTCATCTCTGTTATCACGTTTTGTTTTCACACAAAAAGAAAAATAAATATTCAACAAGCGAGGTCTAGCTTATAACCATCAATTCACCTGAACTAAACTATTAAATCAAATGCCGCACTCAATTTACCGAACTTAATTTCATTCGTTTACGTTTAAAAACACTTACCTCCTTCCGGTAAAATTTTCTTTTCAAAAAAAAACTTACGGTCCTGTTTTCCGGTTCTATCCCGGAGTCACGGAAATTATCGCAGTCCTAACCTGAAGCATAACATTTAAGGTGCCCCTGCAAAAAAATGTTGGAGAAAATAGTGGTATGCGACCTCTCCTTCTGTCCCGCTTAAAAAGATGAATAGGACACTTTCTAAGCTTATAACCGCAAACATTACTAGAACGTTATCGTCGGCGACATGTAGAAATGATGTTTAATCATTTAAGCTAACAATAACGCGTATTTTTGCGCAACATTAATTCGTTAAGAACATCAATAATCATTCAAACTGAACATGTTTCATCGCAAGGCTCAGCTCAGCCTATATTAACGAGAAAGCTAAGATACATTGCCGGTATTTCACTAACAATACCACGAAAAAGCATCAACATGTAATGATAATGGTCGTGTCTTTTCGTCGTCAAAGTCAGCCTGCGACAATTTTCATAAGGATTATCGAACACTAGCGCGTCGCTAAAATTTGAACACTCTCTACTCTTCTCCCGTCATAGTGTTAAGGTTTTTTGACTAATTTTAGACCAGAAATTTGCCTCCCGTGTGATGTCCGTACATATATACAGCCGATGTTAAAATGTAATTTCGATCTATTAAAACTTCTTCGGTAATCTTTCGTGATCTTCAAATAGTTAGTTTTAAAACCAAGTTTTAAATGTAGTTATCAGCGACTTTAGGAAGCTTCTATTTTACTTTCACCGATTGCATAGATAACTTTCTCAATAATTGCCCACAATCAATGATCCGTTATCAGAAACTCTATCTTTCCCGTAATTATTTTCACCTCCCGATCAGGCTTTTAACGTCTTCTTACTACTGTTGTTATATCGTCTGATAATTAATGTTTGATTAATTTTCAACGAAATACAGTAAGCCTTTACACATTCGAACATCGTTCAGTTAGCACCGGCTACAATTAGAAAGTATTCCGATCACCATTTTATTTCCTACATGAACGCCGTAGAATTCCAGCGTTAGTTCATTTGCCTCTGTTTCTTTGAGGCTGCGTACAAGTTGATCTTGCAATATTTTCTTCCGTTAAAATCTCCGTTTCACAAAGGTGCCGCATTCATGTATAGCAACATATAATATTTCGAACCCTTTAACTGAACGTCGTTTATTAAACGCGGTCGGATGTTACAAAAGTTCGTTAACAGGGACATATTGTTATTTCACGGGTTCTCAATAAACCCGGAATTCACCGGAGAAGTGAATATCGTTCAGCGATGTTTCCGTCATGCTGAATGCACTTCATCTGTACCATATATTACGTGTTCCTAAACAATTGCTGTTTATCTTCTTACAAAAGAATACACTTCTTCTTCTTCTTCTTCTTCTTCTTCTTCTTTCCCCAGTTTCAGTTGTCGTTCCTTCTTTTAGCCTTCATTTGCGCTCAACACTCCTTCATCCGTTAGCTGTAGTTCTTTTTTCTATCCAACGCCCGTTGCCTTTTCTTATTTTCGGTTTTTCTTTAAACTGTTTTTTTCTTACCACTTCTCTTAGCCGAATTAGGTTATGAAGGTCTTCAGCTGTTATTTGCGCCATATCCTGCTCTGTTTCTTCAAAGCTAAATTCCATTTTGTCTTTTGGATTTGTACATATGAAAATATTCTGTTGCTCAGTCTTACGTTGTTCATTCTCATGATATGACCGTAAAAACCAATTTTCTCCTGTTCCTAATTTTCTCTATTATACTTTCAATTTTAATTCACAATTCACTGTTGTGTCTTCTCCCGTAAATGTTATTTTCTTTAACTGTACCGAAAATTTTCCTTAGTATCTTCCATTCCTTAATTTCTGGTTTTGCTTTGAGCCGCCGTTTCTATTTTATATCAGACATTCCAGCGCATACAGCGCTTTCGGAATGCGCTCTAGTGTCTAAATTTAGCATTAAAGGATATCGATTTTTTCCTTTTGTCAGTCGGTATTCTCCATTTTATTGACACTCGCGCTACTATTTCTAATTTCTCAGACATATTCACACTGTCCGATTCTCCTAAATATTTAAATTGCTCTACTTCGTTAATTCCCCAGGCGTAGCCATTCTGGCGCTTCTTTCACACTAATCAAAAATTTTGTTTTCTCAAAAGAGATCAATAGACCTGCTTTTGCCACTTGTGTACCTAACTTACTTATCTGTTTTTCCGCTGATAAGATCACTAGGTCATCTGCCGAAGCCGGGCAGCCCACCTTAATTCCTTTATTTTTATATCCTATCGTGATTCCATTATCTAAATTTTCTTCATTAATTTCTTTACGCCATTCGCGAATAACCTTTTCAAGTACGCAGTTATAAAGTAAGAGTGTTTTGCCTGATTCCAGTTTCGATTTTAACGGCATCCCAAATTTCTCCTTTGAATTTTACCTTCGGGGTGGTGTTTTTTACAGTTCGTTCAATAATCGCTTGTAACGCTAGTTCTTTTAAAATTTCAACTAACATATCTCGATCTATGGAGTCATATGCCTTCTTGAAATATCGATAAGAAATTATTGCTCCTAAACTTTAAATACGATAAAATAAATTTAATATTAATTATTAGTTCTACGCACGATCGTCCTCTTCGAAAACCCGCCTGATACTGCGAGTCTAATTCAGAACATTAGTGTCTTTTGTCTCAGATTTCTCCGAGATTCATTAAACCTTCAACTGGATCGCAACATCCAGCAGAAGAAGAAGAAAAAAACGTATACCGCGCAAGGATATTTCTCAAAAAATTACCCCTTCCGTTTTCTATAAATATTTCGCGATAACGTTCTCAGCTTGCCCGTTTTTTTTTGTTTTTTTTTTGTTTTTCAAAAGAATAACACAGTCGACTGCACATTTCATTCTGCGGAGTTCATCGAGACTAGCTAGGGGTGGTCAATTATTTTCGAGAATTTACCGTACATCTGTCTACTGTAATAGCCGCTCTAATTTTAACCTTAGAAAATGAAAAAAAAAAAAAAAAAAAAAAAATCTATTCCTAAATTTTGATACTTCGTCATGACTTGGACTAAAAACGGTTGAAAACATTCTCGATTGTAAGGGAAGACTAAAAGCGTTCGCCTAATTTTATCTTTTATCTTTAAATTCGTTTCTTCATCTTCGGTAACAGCCTCTGACATTAAATTTCCTTTTCGTTTTTACCACTAGATCTGTTAGAAGACCTAGGCAAAGCATAATTAATCGGAACTGCGGCAATACCACCGCTATTAATCATTAGTTCAAACCGTGAAAAAAAAAACAAGTTCGCAAATTGATAAAATTAAACGTTTTTCCTGTAATCGAATGGATTCGAAATGCGAACAGAGTAATTAGCAGAGTTATCAATTTCATTTATCCGTTATATCGGACGATGTTTTGCCGTTACACGTTCTGTATCGTAGGTGAGAAGTATCACCGTTCACGTTTTTTCGTAAAACCATACGCGAAATATTCTTCCAGTGATATTTTTTATCGTAAAGTATCGAGATAAAAACATATAAAAATTCTAACATCTATTCCGGAAGTGTAAGACTGTGTTAATTTATAAATATTAAGCGGTAGATACACGGTCACAAGGCAAAAGCTAGGACAACAAAAATAACTATATATCATAAATGCGGCTATGGTACCTTCTCGCAAATTTTGCTTGAATTTTTATTGTAGTATTACCGGAAATCTCCAACTTTTCCTGCAGAAAATCGAACACTTTTATTCTTCAGATAAAGCGCACGTAAAGTATAAAAATAAAATGAAAAAAGAAAAAAAAAGAAGAATAGAAAATAGATAATAAATAAAGAATAAACGAGACAGAATGTCTAAGATATACATATAAGCTATTATCTAGAGATTAAGCGGTATCCTGAAATAGCTTCGTTAATAATGAATACACACACACACACAGTCCCTGCTGTTAAGAATTAGAAGAGGAAGCGAGAGATGGAGTGTGCGTATGTGTGCTTACTATGGGTGTAGGTGTGAATAAGAAGGCGTATGTATGTGTGTGTGTAAAATGAGAGATATTCCTCGTACTAAATAACTTTTAGTAGAAGTCTAAAGGCTAAAAAGCGTCTGCAGTAGCAACAGTGAAGATGCGCGTACGTGAGCGTATGTGTGTGTTATGCAAATTACCTAACCTGGAATTTGTGTTCTGATATCTGCTGTTGAGGCGTAGAGCGCGTCGGTGATTGCCCAAATAGTAATTCTGAGAAACGCATTTTCGCATCTTCAAAACTATTTAGGGGCCTAAGCACACATATCACCTTCGTCTGGTTATTGTGCCTGTTGTTTCGATCATTTTCGATCTTCTCTGTCGGCCAACATTTTAAACAAAACAAAAAACACCACATTAGCCCCCGTAAAACAATTTTTATTCAGATTAATATACCTTTTCATCTTCATTTTACAAAAAGGAAAAAAAAAGAATAGTACAATACAAATTACACGTAAGCGAACTAATAACGATATAATCAGCCTACATGTGTTTCAGTGTGATCCTTAATTTTTACCGGTACTATGATAAGATTACTTCAAGCGATATTTTCGGCCATACATATATATATACACATATATATATATATATATATAATATATATACCATCATCAGTTTCCTTATTTATCCTCAAAGTCGTTCGTTTCGGGATAGTGACTATCCGGTTCCTACAATTGTCTTATTCTTAGTCACCAGTTAACGATTGTATTTTTTTATCGCTGAACAATTATCTGAGCACCTTTGGTTGATCAACGATACGTTTATAATTTTTCGTACGAAATCGTTTATACACTTATCACCGGTTCCATTTTTTGACCGTTTCAAATTGTGGCTTTCTCTTTATGTTCGATCTTCGCGGATCTCCAGCGGTAACCACAATAAATACTTTGCTTGATCGTTAGCATATGGATATTTGATGTGCATCAAAATGTGTGTTGGTTTTCTGATTAAATTAACGAGTACTATATGCCAAGTTACATAATAAACGAAAAAAAAAAAATTTGGTGTATGGAAGAGGGAAGTGAGGAAGTAGTTGAAAGAATGGTGCAAAGATTAAGGAGTCTTGCTGCGTCCCCTTTTCCCTTTATTATTGTTGCATTTTTTAAGGCTCTTTTAGACTATCTATTTACCAGTTTCCTTCCTTTTTCGTTCCCTTTATATTATAATGTATGTGACTATATGTATTCGGTCCCTATGTACGGGTGTATTATTGGGCTATTTATATATATATATATATAATTGCGTTGATTGATATATTTTCTTTTTTTTGTTTGTTTGTTTTAGTTTTTTTTTTTTTTTTTTTTTTTTGGTTTAATACGTTTGATTTAGGTAGTAAGAATGATTAATTGTAATTTTGTTTACTACAATAAACGATAATAAGAGTGTTGGACACTCACGCAACGGGTATACGTGTTGCGACAATTGTGTAATCGTAGAATCGTTTCATAGCGCGACTTGTGGCAACACTGCGATCTCGTTGGAAAGAGGGAACATTTCTGGATCAGTATGTCCAGTTAATTATAACGGTAGCATGTATATCTGCGGTTGTTTCAACAAAGTAAGATTTTTGAACACGTGCCGTGAAAATGTACAATGTAAATACTGAGCAACGTGTATTCAAATTCTTGGTCAAACGCGCCGTAAAACCGCCGTCGAAAATCCTCGTGTATAATACCAAGACGTGTTTAAAGAAGACCCTATGAAACAACCGACTCTGTTTTCAAGTGGGGAATCAGTCGAGAACGATCCGCGCTGCGGCGGTCCTTCTGCCGCAAAAACGGCGGCAAATGTTGAACATGTGCGCATGCGCATGCTCCGAGACCGTAGAGTGAGTTGTCGAATGTTAGAAGAAGAGTTAAACATCAACCGCGAGACCATTCGGCGGTAGATTTTAAATGACGATCTAGGAATGCGCAAACTGTGCGCCAAGATGGTTCCAAAACTGCTCGCAGTTGAGCAAAAAGGGCTCCCCGGAGATCCATCTGTCAGGACATGATTGATCGAACTGACGCTGAAGGAAACCAATGGATGTCGTCCATTATCACCGGGGACGAGTCTTGGGTGTTCGAATATGACCCTGAGACCAAGAGACAGAGCATGCAGTGGTTGGAGAAGGGCGTGCAGCGCTTGGAAAAAGCTCGCATGTCCAAATCAAGAGTCAAGTCTCTACTGATCGCTGTCTTCGACATCAACGGTGTTGCTCATCACGAATACGTTCCCGCAGGCTAGGCAGTCAATGCAGCATTCTCTACACATCGAAGTTTTGAAACGGTTACGAGCCCGCGTGTATCGCGCACAACCTGAATTGGCCGAGAAGGGTTGGGTGCTGCATCACGACAACCCTCCAGCACACCCGTCCTTCGCAGTACGCCAGTTTTCAACGTTCCACTGCATCCTCACGCTCCCGCACTCCCCCTACAGCCCGGACCTGGCTCCGTACGACTTTCATTTGTTTCCTCAACTCAAAAGTTACTTGAAGGGAAACCGATATGACAGCATTACCGACGTCCAAACTGTCACGACGAGCGTCCTGATGGACCTATCCTCGAGTGCGGCGGGGGGGGGGGTTACTGAAGGCTTCCAGAAATGGATCGAACGTTGGAAGCGGTGCGCTGACTTCGGAGGAGACTACTGTGAAGGTGTTTAGAGTGAGTTTCCCCCTTCCCCTAGTTTTGGCCCCCCCGGCCAAAATTCTACGACTACAATTGTCACACCTCTTACTTGACCAGTGAGACCCACAACTTATTTATTTATATACATAAAAAAAAAAAAAAAAAAAAAAACTAAATTCGACTCATCGCTTTCTCCCTATTACATTCGTTCATGTATAAATTTTGTTGCAGCTTTCAATACGCTTTATTCTAACCGTTTCAATCTATCATTACGCTGTAATTTTACATTATTCCATTCATCCGGTGGGAAGATGTGGATGAATATTAAATGTGTTTCGGGTAGAATATTGTAAGTCTAAATGAAGCCCCAAAATTCATTCTGCATAGATTTTTTTTTTTTTTCTTTAATAAATCTCGTTGTATACGGTTCATGCAAAGTAAAAAGAAAAAGAACCATTTACGAAAATTAGAAGCCAGTACCGCCGTACATTTTCTACAGAAGTCTATTGGGACGCCTATTTATCCTCTGCTGTGTGATGTCTGTTACGACACTACTATTTTTCCTTTTTTTTTTTTTTTAGTAGAAACATGAAGCCAAACTACTGTCGATCACAATTGAATATAAAATGTTTACACCATAGTAGTGTAAATATAGAAATAAAATGCTTGCCGAGCTGTCGACTTTGGTTACAAGTGAAGATCATTATAAAATTTCGTGACATTTCTTTGTGAAGGGGACAATTTTATAACGCGTCGATATAAAAACGAGTAGGGAATTAATAATAAAACACAAAAAATTCCCCTTAATGAAAAACAAAAAAATGCATAAATTTACTTTACTAAATTATAAGCACCTCAATTTAAAGAAACGTTTTCGGGTATAGCATAAGCAACACAGAGTACACTCATTTGCCCTTTTTAAATGCGGTACTTCGAGATTTACTATAAGAATTTAATAAAAGTGCACTATAGAGTAAGATGTAATTAAACATATTTCGAAATGATGATATTATGATATACTTAGAGTACGGATGGTAGTATAATGGCGCAGAGTATTAGAAACATAATGAATATTTGATGCGGTATTTAAAGCAACTCTAATAAGTGTTAATGCTGTTTAAGAATAATATTAGCTCAAGGTATATACCACCTTTTTGAAGTACATTCTTATATCGAGAGTAATTTTTTTCCACTTTTTAGCGCGTTCTTATTAAATTTTCACAGTAACCTTTGAAGGGGGTATTTAAAAAAAAGAAAGAAGAACATTTTATTACTTAAATATTTTTTTTTAGGTCCCGCTGAAAAACAAAACTTTCTTAAAAAAGTGCCAAGCTTGTAAATAACGGCACCGCGGTGGTTTCAAATTAATTTTCTTCGTTTGAACATCTATATTTTACCACGATCGTTGATAAAATTTTTAAGTTTCACAAATTACCATGCTTAATATTGATACTATTTTAAGTCAGTCGCGTCTGCTATATTAATAAATAATAAAAAAAAATGATATAAAGAAACGCCCTTTTTTTCAACATTTGATCCGTATGCGTATAATTACCCGTAATTTATTAAATATGAAGATAAACTATTTAAAGTAAAACAAATTAATAAACTTATGGATAAATTTTATATAAATAAATTTCAAGAAATATGGAATAATTTCATAATGGAACAACGTAGGTCAATTTTTCCCAAATATAATAGATTTAAAAATAATCAATACACGCCAAAAATTTTTAATGTTCAATTTATAACAGGACACGGTCTATTTAAGGTATATTTATATAAATTTAAGATATCTGAATCTGACAACTGTATAATATGTAATCTTAGAGATGAGGTTTTTCATATACTGCAAGGTTGCAATTATAATAATAATAATAATAAACTCTGTAATTATGATATAAAATAACTTGCACAAAATTATTTTAATGAATTTAACAAATTTGCAACTGAAGATATAAAATTCCGCAAAATAATATACATTTATATTAAGTAATTAGTAAAAATATAGCAGATATTGTAAAAAAAAAATGTAAAATGGTAATTAATATAATGCCAAATACTTAATTGGATGGGTTATATTAATTCCGGTATTATAATAAATCAATATTTTTAGTAAATAAATGTACCCTACCCGAAGTTTCGGGAATAGGGGGGAAAAAAAAAAACAGAGTAAATACAAGTTATACGTGGAAAAACATTAGTAAAGTAAAGTAAAGCAAAGATATCTTGATAAGGAATGATTGTGATGTTAAGCTTTTCATAATGGTACTAAGCCTAATTGATCTGATGAGAACACTGGGGGGCCAGTTCCTTTCTACTTTTAGATTATCTGCCTTTACTTTTCTACATTTCTCTGGTATAACCAATATTCAATTTCAGATTAGGTATAAACCTGAAAGTTATTTGGATATTCAGAACGAGACAAGTGTCGATAACCTATGACACCTCTGATTTGGTAGCCAAGCACCTTAACCACTAGACTACCATGCTACCACCTGAAAAAACATTATAAAAGCACAAACAAAAAAAAAAAAAAAATATGCGCGACGAACTGGAATCAATAAAAATTAAATAACATCGGTCACTTTACATGTTCTATGGTAATAGATTAAGCAAAAGTAAAACAAGTTCCATACCCTTAGCGGGGCGTCGGGGACGCGGAGGTTTATTTGGGGCATTCGCGAAAATGTAAACGTCGTTTAGGACGTACATTAGCGAGAATTACTCCGCAGCATCGAGCGTTAGGTTCAAAAAAATGTTGTACACGGCGCGTCAAACTTGCGTTTAGCGATTCGGAGCTTTCATGTATTATTTGCAAAATAATAACCGGACGGTAAGTAGACGGAAGAGCGATCATCATTCGGATGGGACTACCGATGACTTTTATATGGAAACGGAAATTCCTAATTCGATGCAACAGAATGACATCCGTAAGTGGAAAAATGGTGCGAAAATGCGGAAAAACCTATTTTAGAGTTCGCCGCTTATGATTGCAAAGATTCCCTTCGGAACTGATAACTAATAAACCAAAAATCAATCGGGAAATTTTTGATTAAAATGTCCACTTTGGCGCGGGCGAAGTTGGCGAATAATGCGATCCGGTAGCTGGTAATTTAAATATTTCCAAACTAGGAAAATAATTCGTACTTTACAAAATTCAAAAGGAATACAAAGTCGTCGATTATAATTCGCAGGAATCGAATTTTAGCATCGCGAATCGGTCGCGTGTATAATGCACCGCTGAAGGGTGTCGGGGGCTGGGATATGTCTCGAACAATCGGGATGAAGGATTTTGCGAAGATTTCACTAGTATTGTCGCAATGAAAAATTTCGATTCGAAGTATTACGGTTTGGCTTATCGAAAAAAACGAGAATTTCGTGCTCCGCGACACAAAACGCGAAAAATTCGATAAAATATTTACGCCGACGTAGACGGTCGATGCAAAATAGTTCAGTTTTAAGCATAGAAACATTTTCGAGAGAAACTATAATATTGCATAGAGAAAAAGTATTTCAAAGTTATCCGAACTGGAATTCAAAGACTCGGCGTGTTTCTTAAGAGGAAGGTAAATTCGTTTAATCGTGATGTAGCTGAAATTCTTCAACCGAATACGGATATGCAATATGCATTAGACGAATATTCCTGAACAGCTTACGTAGCAAAGTATGTGAACAGGAGTGGAATCTTCTTCATCGAGAAATAATAAAAATTCGCCGAGAATTTCCAGATTACAAATTTTTTGGCTACGCAAGTTCGAAGCGCGTCTGAACGAGTTATGTCTCTGTAGCCGAGCTTCGTTGAATATATCTCCGGGTAAAGAATGATATCTTTTTTTTTTTTTTTTTTTTCATATTGTTTTCGGTCTTATTTTTCATATCAAATTTAGTAATACTGTTTAGCTAAAAAAAAAAAAAAAAAAAGAATCTGTCGCTTTTTTCATATTTTTGCATTATTTTACAATTAATGAAAAAATACTTTGCATAATATCGTTTATTTTTGATATTTTTGTCGTCATTTATAAGATCATTTTAAAAATATAAATAACGTTTATTCTTTTTTTTTTTATTTTATTTCAAATCAAGTTAAATTCGAAACAAATATATTTTATTGCTTAAAGCATATCATCTGCATTATCTATTCGAATTATACGCGTAGTCTATAAAAAGCTTATATAATAATCGGTGAAATAATTTTACCTTGTTTTTTTGTTTTGTTTTTTTTAATATAATATACGGTTCTAATTATTTGTCTTAAGAGTGAAGTTTATAATCGTTGCAGATTTTCGAAGTTTTATATTTAAATAATAAAATGCATTATTTTAATTTAACGGAACAGGGATGCCTCGTTTTTTTTCGAAAAATTTTAAAACATCATAAACGAAAGGATTAACGCGAATTTTTAATTCTTAACAGTGAAAAGAATTTTAGCTAATTTTAATTTCCCCTAAGATGTCGCTTTGATCTCAGTTTTATAATGTGGCGCTCTCTGTAGTAGAAAAAGAACAAGTCTGATGTGCAGTTGACATAGGTAAAGACAAATTTCATTTCAGTCCGTATATTACTTTTTCTAGACAGTGTAAAACTCATCACTAATGAAAACTTGCAAAACCTTTCGATTCACGTTAAAAAAGAATAGCGAGCATACATGTGTATATTTGTAAGAGCGGAAGTTAATGCTATTTAGCCGACGTCATTAGTTAAACATTAAAACGAACAAATTTGTCTTATTGCCTTTTTCGTTATTTTAATAATCATTAGAATATGCTATTTTTACAGCAGTTCGCGTTTTATGTTTATCTTTCGAGCAACATTTCCGTTAGATACATTATTTTCTTGGACTAATTAGCAATTTGCTTTACGCGAATGAGCATTTTTAATCTAAACCGGATTAAGTTCCCGATTAAATTTTGAAATCTGCGTAGTGTGTATGTGCGAACGGGGTATTTGCATCTGTTCGCGATAAAAATACAAATGAATTTTTACCGAGATATACTTGCCTCGACCGTGTTTTTGAATACAAAGCAACAAAAAAGCAGTTCAAGTCTCAACAGTTTGCGAAAAAAATTTTCAAACGGACACTGAATGTGTTTTTGCACAAGGACATCCCGAAAATAGAACGTTGAAAAGAACAGTAAAACCAATTGAGCAACGTGAATAGACAGCAGCGAAGAATAAATTAACAGTCTTCGGGCATGAAATTTTTTCCTTCTTTTAACTGATATGGTTATATATACAAAAAGCTTTTTAACATAAGTCGAACTAGGTAAATACGAATTCTTTCCATATTTTCAAACAAAACCGAAAACAAACATATATTAATAGTCAAATGTTAAAAAAATGATAACAAGGAAAAGTTTCTAATCTGAACTTTTATAAAATACGAACAATAATAATAATAATAATCAGCAAGTTCAATCACGTATTATTAAGAGCGGTGTAGTAAAGTCACTCAGCTAGAGTAATTGCTTATTAATTTTCGTACGCGGAAAACGTCATAGCGATCCCTTCCAAATGATCAAAGTCAAGTTCCTCGACTATAACATCGATACAAATTTATTCGTAGAACAAATCGTTTTTCTGATAACATTAGTAAATCTATATCGAAGTAAATGAACCGATAAATTATGAAATATAACAAGACCCAAATTAAAATATTCTCATCTTGAAAATATTCACTAGCACTACATCATTAATGGTAATAGTCAGCGGTGTAAAATAACATCGATAGTAAATATACGATTACATGAAAAATTTTCAAAAAAATAAAAGCAATTGAACGTGGAGTTCTCATGCTAATCTAAAATGCATTATCTTATAGAGTTTTCGAAATCATCGAACTTCTATGGAATCTGCGAGTTTTTTTAAAACAGTTTTTTTTAGCTAAAATGTCACGGTAAAGAATTTTTTTTCATTACAAAGAAACATACATACATATATATATATCAAAAAAACTTTATAAAACCATTTAGTTAGTTTTCAAACGTACCACCGGCGAATATTTATCTGCGAGCGTTTCCGTCTTCGTGCTAAAGTGTAAAACTATTCAAAAAATCACGGAGAAATTTCCACCCGGTATTTAGATTCGTATTTGCCTACATAGTTCTGAAGTTCAGGTAAACTTTTCGGTAATCGGGTCGTTTTGAAAACGAATAATAATAATTTTCAACCAATAATAAACTGACGATCTACTTTCCCTTTAAATAAACTGGCCAGTTTATGCCTATCAACGGGAACATCTTTTCATTGAGGGTACTTAATTGATTCGGTAAAAAAAAAAAAAAATCTAGATTCTCGCTGAATACAAATCCATATTTCAGCTACTATTTTCTTCCGATAACAAAACCTACGATTCGGCACCGTTAGCATTCTCGCTTACGGAATATAAAAGTTCCGCTGTCAATGCGATTACGTAAGAAAAACAATAAATACCAGTGGGAATATACCGAACAGACTAAATGAAACGAAATCGGAAAATCAAGTATGTCGCAGTAATAAGACCAGCAGCACAAATTAATAGCACTTCTGTGAAAGTCTTTGTCAACTTTAACTGCTCAGGAAAAGAAAAAAAAAAAATCATATAAATGATGGATATGACTCATCATCGATAGATCACTGGGAATGAGACCAACCAGCTAACTTAGAAGTTAAGTTCAACTACAGAATAGCCGGTATTCTGCTGATTTACATCGTTGGCTACTTGGAACCAAATATTTCTATTATCGTGTTCATACTTTCTACTGACTGCAATCATTATCACGTTATTAACTTACAGTTAACAAAATGTTACGAAACTCGGAACAACACAGTAATTTTATTAACTCATATTTAGCTTAACGGGTGCAAAACGACGGCATAAGGAATCATTTAAATAAAAAACCCCAATGGAATGTAAACTACGCAAAAAGAACAAAATAGCCGAATAAGCTTTACGTACACAATAATGATAGCTGATAGGAAAATGAAATTTTCTATTCGAATATATTTAGAAAACAAAGGATAAATGTAGTGGCGGATCCAGGGGAAAGTGATAGGGGGCATCCTCCCCTAAAGAACCAAAGCTTCTATGAAAAAATTTGTTATAATAGAGAAACTTAATTTATACTATAAAAGATTTGTCTAAATGTTACTTATGGATTTAATTATAACTAATATTTAATACTGTTTTCTAGTAAAACTATTAATGTGTTACGTTTTTATTTTATTTTAAACACAACTGTCATCGTTCTTTTGCCTTTCTTATTTATTTTTAATTTTTATTTTGTAATTTTAATTAAAAATAGTTCAATGAGAAATATACATATATATATATATTTTTTGTAGAATTAGGATCGGATTACTAATAAAAATAAAAAAGAAGTGAAGTCTAATAAAAATACTATCTTTCTTACTATTCAAATTCTAAACTACCATTTTAGCTAGAACTTTATAATTTTTTAATTTTTACTTAAAAATAAAATAAAATTTAAATTAAATTGTAATAATTATGTATTTTTAAAACATTTTTAAACTTCTAAAGAGGTCGTTATTTGAATTTCTTTATGGAATAACGTATTTCTCAAATCTACTGTCTACCATAGAAGATATAATATAATTATATAACTTCCCCCTTCCGAATTTGCTCTGAAAATGTCAAATCATGGGGTTCAAACTAAAAATTAACGTTTCTGAAATCAAACAAGCCAAACAAGATTCCTTTTTTACACGAAAAATAGCGGCGATAAAATCACCAATACGACAGAGAATCTAAGCTACTCCCTATACTCTCTTCTTCCATTAGACAGCACTGACAAAAACAGCAAAAAACAGAAAATACTAAAAGATAACTTTAAATTTCCGATACAGGAAAACGTTGGTCACTCGCAACAGACTCCTCTTGATACATCCGCGCTAAATAGCATTGTAAAAAATTTAAAAAACAACAAAGCTGCTGGACCGGACAATATTACAAATAAGACACTAAGATTAATCCTAAAGGTTTATCATCCAAAACTCCTTCCACTCCTATATAAAAAAAAATATTTTACTTTAAATTTTTTCCCTAAAGCCTGGCGCGAAGCAAATGTAATCCTACTTCATAAATCAAACAAAGATGCGCATATTTCATAAGCTCTTATCGCTCAATATGTCTTTTAAATATTGTAAGCAAAATTTACGAAAAACTATTAAAAAAGTAGGATAACTTGCCGTCTGAACTCAACAAACTTTTTAGATAAAAAACAATCTGGATTCAGACAAGGTCTGTCCACAGAACATGCTGTGAATTATGCGATCAGCAAGATTAGCAGCAGCTTTAAGAAAAAATCGAACGTTCTCGTCATTGAAGTTGATATCAAAGGAGCTTTCGATAACCGCTGGCACCACGCTTTGTTTGACATTTTAGAATATATTCTGATCAAAGACATACTATTGCTAAGCACAATATATTACTACCTTAAAAATAGACGTGTAACTCTTCAAATGGAGGTAATCATAGCGCAAACACTGAAACCAATAAAGGCTGCCCACAGCTAGCGTTTTAGGTCCACTTTTCTGAAATATATTATTCAACCAAGCTCTACGATACGACAAGAACGTGTTGACCTATGCACATATGCAGATGACTTACTATTCATAATGACGGAGGATACAACAGTTAATTTCGAAAGAACAGCTAACAAAACGTTTGAGTTACTCGGAGCCTGGCTAAATGAAGTAAAGCTTAATCTTTCAGTTGAAAAATGCTTTGTGTCCCGTTTCACAAACTCCCTGAAACTAAAAAGGAAAAATATAAAAAGTACTTTGCAGGGGGTCACTTTAAAAGTAGTCGAACATTTTAAATACCGAGGAGAGTTATGTTAGACAATAAACTCTCCTTTAAACAACACATAGACTACACCGCATCTAAGTTGGACGCTAAATACTATAAATTACTAGAAGTGTGCAGAAATACATGGGGCTTTCATTAAAGATACATACTTATACTGTACAAGTCACTTGTTGAGAATACAGCGTGTTACTGTAGCTCTGTGTTTTTCCAACACCTAAAAACGAAAACCCTAAAGGAAAAAAAAAATACTCTACACAACGTAAATACTTAATAAACGCCCGTAGAGCTTATAGAACAATTTCTCACAGCGCCGCTGTTGCTCTTACGGCAGTCCTTTCACTAGACCTAGAAATTAACTATAGATCAATCATTTTTACCATAAAAAACCAAAAAAAAATTTTGAATATATTAACGAGATCATGTCTATCAAATAATGAACTTTCTACCTCCAATAAATCCTCTTCAGAACAATTCTTACATGCTAATCCACCATGACTTACATATAAAAATGTCACTAAAACAACTCAAAAGACACATAAAAAAATATTTTATGTTCATACGGCAGAACTGCTGGGAAAGCGAAACAGCAGGTCGACACACTCCAAATATAGAACAGGCTTACAATTAACACCTGACTTTTATACTACCCAACTCCTCACTGACCATGGACATTTCGGAGCTTACTTAAAGAAATTAATACAAAGTTACTGAAGATAACAAATGTGGATGTGGGGAAATTGAAAACGCCAATCATGTAATCTTTCACTGCAGTAAGTATGACGACATCAGACACTTCAACATAGAAAACCTCAATTTGAGAAATTCAACTTCGGTAACTAAATTTCAAAAATTCGTGTTCTTAGCTTTAAAACCAAAATTTACTGGCAAAAATAACAACCTACAGTGATTTACATTACTCAATTAAATAAAAAAACATTACACTTAAAATCTACTCATTAATATATATGTAATTTTAAATATTAATACCAGGACAAGACAATCTAGCCTAAATGGTAAATCAAACCGAAATCAATCACACGCGTCTTTTAGAAAAATAAAAAATAAATAAATAAAACTATTATCGTTTATTAAATAAGTACACGGTGCATAATTCACCAGATCATGTAGCATTAAGTTTCTCAAACCCCGATATAGAAAAAAAAAAGAATGAAAGTTTATTACTTAAGTTTTATTGTAAGAAGGTTCTAGGTCAAGATTAAGGCTAACGGCGGCGCTTGGCTTGGCGCCTTATACGCAAACACGTATTGTAAAAAAAACGCTATTGAAATATAGTTCTTAATCAAAAAAAAAAAAAAAAAAAAACACTTCCCCCCCAAAATGTCTCTCTGGATCTGCCCCTAATAAATGACATAATCAAAATACGGTTATTTCATACAGAAAATGAATTAATGAATATGCCAGCAACATATCGAAAACCAGCAAAATGAATTTAAAAGAGAAAAGTAAAATGATGAACAAACCATAAAAAAATCAGCGAATAAAATTAAATCGAAATTATGAAAAAAAATGAATGCGGAAATTAATAAAAGTTTAATTTAATTCTATCGACAAATTTATAAATTAAGTAATCTGTGTAAAAATTAGGAAAACCATAAAAATAGAATAATTCAAATCAATTAAAGTGATCATAAAAATAATAATAACTACACGGAAGTAGGGGAACATAAAAAATTAATTGCTTATTCGAAATTAAATCGGTAATTCATCTAGATATAACGGACACGCCTGAGCGTTTTTCGATAATAAAACCGAAATAAACTTACACATGCACATACGGAACTCTCGATTAAAAACAAGCATGAGTTCGTCCGATTGTATAAATACTTAAAATTTTTCGACATGTTATATGTTAATTTTTATTAGAAAAAAAAAAAAAAAGAGAATTGCAATTATGCAATAGTACAAATACTTTTCTCCATGCTACAATGTATTGTTATTAAATTCTGCAAAATCACAACAAGCAACAGGAACATATTCGCTCGAACAAAAATCTAACATGTTTTGATGAAACATGTACTGCACATATGTATTCACGGTTATTGTTGATAACCACGAATGCGTGTGATGAAGTAAGTTACTGCGAACCATGTCGGTTTATGTAATTTACGAATTGCCGAATATATTTCTGTTACTTTAATTTTATTATTTATATTTACATTATTACATTTCTGTGGCACATAACTTTACAGTGCACTAAATATATCAAAATTTTCTTTTAATTTTTTAGGTATTGTGTTCTTTTTTACCACAGTAACTCAGAGTGGAAAACATTAAAAAAAAGAATTATTAATCCTATAAAACTACTTAAACGTGACCTCGCCGTGGTCAAAATTTTTCGCATGCTTATTTTTAATTATTCCAGGCTTTTTGTCGTCAACGTTGTCTCAATAATAAGAATTGGTAGGAACTTTTAATAAATTCCAAAACACGAACGCCATAAATAATTCAATAATAAAATAAAACTTTAAACAATATCAGAGTAGCAAATAGGAAACGTGCCGCAAACAAATGGCAACGGTTCAATTTTTTAATTTTCGATGGAATCCGCAATGTTTGATTATTTTTCACAACGAAATTTCCCTCTAATATTTTTTGCAAGTGTACCGTAAGTTTTCATCGATTTCGCTGAACGCACAATAAGATGCACTCAACCACACTTTACAGGCACCCAAGGCGCCAGTTAACGATGTGCGATTTAAATTCAATTTCCGTTTTACACTTCTCCTTCGTGTTCACCATGAATATCAAATTTACCAATTTCCTCGTTGATACCACAAATCACAATCGATAAATTTGAATAGCCGCAGAATCGTTAAAATCATATTTTATTTCATCGAAATTGACTATATCCAATCAAATAATGATTCATCATAAGGTTCATATTCGGGGATTCGTTCGAACGTGAAATCCTCCGCGTTAACTAACATTCAAAGCTTTCAAAATCATTATCATCGCATTTAGAAGGAATAATATTCAAAGCTTTTTCTTTGTCTACGAAATTTTGAACGAATTTCATGACTAACATTTTTTTCTCCATTTACAATTCTAAATTATTCCCTAGTCTAATGGCTGAAGAACGGTCGACGCAGTATTTGAGCGAGAAATTGCTAATTTGAAATAAATAACTTGAATGCGTGCACGCTAGGCAGTTATCCAACGATAATAAAATTTTTCGAGTTTTAACAGTTTGTTAATTCATTCGTGTGCAAAATTTTCAAATATTTCAGAAATCAACCGTGCTTTTGCGTTCTTAATCCGCGCTGGGGTTTAACCTTTTTTGAAACAACGAGCCTTTTTAGATTTTTCGATAATTAATCAATTTTTTTTCTTTTCGTTGTCTGTCACGTTGGCTGTAATAATCATAATCACAATTCGTTCTTTCGATAATTTTCATAAATTTAGCTCGCTATAATTTTAAACTTCCGACCCGAGTCAAACGATAAAAATATCATTATCGCTAAAACCTTTTTTCGTTTGAGGCTGAATTCCAACCAATTTTCTGAAATTACAAAATAAGTTTTCCAAGCGACTATATAACAAGTGCTTATTACAAAGTTCCAATTATCTACATATATATATATAAGTTCAGCGAATTTGTTGCCTTGCTCTTGTAAAGTTCATCCATTTATCGGGGAACTACTTTATTGGGATTTAAACTGTTCGAGAAGGGTTTTTTTTTTTTCTTTCACATTCAGCATTCAGTACATTTACTTCCACAATTTTTTTCTCGATTTTGTTTTGTTTCCCCAAAAAGGCTGAAAAATTTTTCCTCGATTTTTTTTTAATCGTTGGATTCGTGGTGCGAGTAACATCGAGCTCTTTTGTTAAATCTTTATTAGACTCACCATTTTTTGAACGTAAAGTAATATAAGCTTTATCTTCAACGGATAAGATTGTTTGCGTTCGAGAGAAATATTTTTTAACAAACGAAAGTAAAACCGCTAGAACATCAGACTCGAAAACAAACATCTTCGTGGCTTCCATACTCTACACACATATAGACAAAGAATAACAGTAAAAGCCTTTTGAAATGAAATGTGTATTCTCCAGATCCGATCTCTATTCCTATATTTTATTCCGGTGATAGGCAAAAATGGGAATACGACAAAAATAACTTTCCGCGGGGAATAAAATATTCGATATTTTTCATTAAAAATCTGACTCTCGGCACACTGGTAACGGAAGAAGCGGGGAAAAACATTTTTATTGTTTTCAGTTTTTCCGTAATTATATTAAAAGGTGAAGTCACCAACAATGTGCCAAACTGAAGACAGCAAAAGATGATTCACAATGCAGCAGTTGGAAATTCATACCGACATATTTTGCTGCAAAAATTACTAGATATTAATAATAATTTATTTCTATAAAATCTTTTTTTTTTTTTTTTTTTTTTTTTTTTTTATTGTACCGACAGCAGTCTGCCATAAACAATGGTGATATAAAAATACAAGGAAAGGGGGGAAAAATTGGGGAAGAGTGGAATGAATAGAAAAGGAAAAGGAAACGAATATTAACCTGACAGTTCCAACGAAATGCCCGATTCAGGTCTTAAGGAGAAAATGGTTTATTTATCCTTTTTTTATTTATTTATTTTTTTATTTTTTTTTTTTTTTATTTTATTAATTTATTTATTTTCACACTACATAACGATTATGCGTAGTGTCTCCGAGAGCAATATAATAGCGCTTAAATTATCGGAAGTGCATCCCGGCACCACTTTTTCCTTTTCAGTCGCCGGGGCTGGATCTGGCTGCAAGATCAATAGTGAACATTCGGTATATAAGTGGATTCGAGCTAAACTGAAGTTTCTCAAAGAACTTTTTGTACTGTTCCGCATAAACATCCTTCACGTATGGAACATTCAAGTCCGCATGCAATGTGTCGTTGGATACGAAATAAGGCGCAGATACCATTGTACGGAGAATCTTGGACTGCTGTTGCTGTATCCTAAGGAGGTTGCTTCGACATGTTGTTCCATATAGCTCTAATACATATCTCCATATTGGAGCGATAACCGATAAATATACATTCCGCTTTACGGCCAGGTTTAGAACTGATTTTCGTCCTTGCAGCGGCCATAGCAACCTAGCCCTAATTATTATAGATTTTCTTGTATTTTCCACGTGATCACGCCACGTTAATCGTCTATCCATATGCATTCCAAGATAGCGCACGGAGTCTACTTTTGGAATTTGCGAGTTCTCAAATTTCAAGTGTGAACATCTTACTCGTCTGTTTGTGAATAAAATGTGACGACATTTAGTTGGGTTGAACGATATGCGCCAGAGGCATGCCCATTTCTCCAGTCTATTCAGATGATTTTGAACAGCAGCGTTTGCATACGTAACATTCGTATTAGATGCGAGTATCGCAATGTCATCAGCGAATGTAGCTAGTAACGTTAGATTAGAAATTGGTACGTCCGCGGTATAGATGGAATACAATAAAGGCCCTAGCAAACTGCCTTGAGGTACTGACGATCTGATTGAATGTATTTCCGAGAGTGAATCCTTTATTTTAACCACAAACGAGCGTTCGGGCAAGTACGATTTGAGTAATAGATAAATATCCTCATTAAGAATTTGCCGCAATTTATACAGCAATACTGGATGCCAGACCTGCGTGACATCTAGAAACACCGCGGAACATACCTCGCGTTTCTCCAACGTTAACGAAATTGCGTCAACTAATCGGTGACACTGACGAATCGTAGAGTGATCCGTGCGAAAACCAAAATGATGATTCGGTAGCACATCTCGGTTACTTATAACCGGATCAATACGATTTAGAATTAGCTTTTCCAAAACCTTTGATAAAGAGGAGAGCAAGCTAATCGGTCGATATGATGAAAGCTCTGTCCGCGGTTTCCCCACTTTATGAACCATCATTATAACCGACTTCTTCCATATTTTAGGGAAGTACCACATCCTTAGAACCGCATTAAAGATGTAACAAAGAAGAATAGCTGCTCTCCGCGGCAGTCGCGAGATTATTTCCCCGGTAATTCTATCGAAGCCAGGAGCCTTACGTAGTGGTATATTCCGAAGGCATACGAGAACTTCTCTTGGCGAGAAGACCTTAGTAGCTTGTTCACACCGACGAGGTTTTTCCAATGCTCTTTGTATATAATCAGAATGCTCCTTGTTGCGATCAGAGTGTGGTGTAAAGACCGTGTCAAGATGGTCCGCAAAAGCATTTGCCTTTTCCTTGTCTGTTTTAACCCAAGTGTTGTTCGATCTAATATTATATGGTTCTTCTGATTGACTTAACAGTTTTTTAACTGACGTCCATACACAGGCTTTTCCCCATCGTTAATGGACTGCGTGTAACGATTAAAAGTTTTATTTTTGTATTCCTTGATACTAATCTTTAGTTTGTTTTGCAACTCTTCGTATCTGTTGTATAAGGATGGGTAACAACCACGCTGCCATCTCCTTCTTGCTGACCTGGTTTCTTTTATTAATTTTCTTATTTCTACGGGTATATACAAGTTTTGAAAAGAATTTTTTGATACGTAATTGGTAGAATTATTACACGCATATTCCATGAGATTAGAAAAGTTCTTGACGGCTATGTCAATGTCATTTGTGTTCTTTAGTTTGATCTTCAAGTCAATATTATTTTCAATTATACTTGGAAAAGATATTCCAGTTAGTGGTATGATTTGTAAGTCTCTGCTGATTGAGTACGGTTTTAGGACTTATACCTAAGGTGGCAACCACTGGAACATGATCGGATGACAGATCGATGATTGTTCTGCATTCCCTGTCGTATCTTTGAATGACACGAATGATAAAGAAATCTAAGACGTCCGGAAGCCTATTGAGATGCCGCGGCCAATATGTAGGAGTCATTGGAGATAAAACGGCAAGTGCGTTGTTCTGTATTGATTTGTACAGTATCTTTCCGGCTGGGTTTGTTATTCTCGATCCCCACATACTGTTTTTGGAATTATAATCTTCACCGCATATGAATACATTTCCTAATTTGTTGAAAATTGTATTGTAGTCCATTTGTGGTATACAGAAACCTGGGTGACAGTAAATTGCGGCTACTGCTATATCCTTTCCAAGTGTTTCGACGTTTACCGCTACAATCTGGTATGCGAATGTGCTGTATGCAAAGTTTTTATATTGTTTGTATATATCTCTGACTAATACCATTGAACTCCCATGAGCTGTTCCATCCGGGTGGTGAGCCGAGTATGCTACATAACCACGAACTTTGAAACTATTTTCATACGTGAGATGGGTTTCTGTGACTAGTGCAACATCAATTACATTTTGTTGAAGGAAAAGTTCAAATTCATTTCTTTTTGGAGTAATGCCATTCGCATTCCATAGTACTATCGCAAGTGAGTGCTGTGTGATTATATTAGTGTTGTTTAACATTATGGAAGTAATTGTTCAATAACTTTCGTCAAGAGTGATAGTTAATGGATTTATTGTAGATTTGAATTCGTTGAGGAACGTTGTCAATATTATTGAAATTTCATTAGGGTTATTGCTGTAGTTGTTATTGGTATGTCCAGTGTACGTCTGACCTGTATCCGTTTGGTTCCCGGCCTAGTTTATACTTCTTGCTTGAACGGCGTTAGCGTATGATCCTCGATTCGCTGTGCTTAGCATTCCATTAGAATAACTATTTCTAGGAACATCGGGAACGTTGATATTTTCATGAGCCCGGGCATGAGACGAACGTATTTTATTGTAGAATTCAGTTTGCTGTTTGTATACAGAGCATTCGCTATAGCTTGACGGGTGGTTACCATCGCATAAGGCGCATTTTGCGGGTTCGGATGGGCTTCTATTACAAAGTTTAGTATCATGCATCCCAGCACATTTAACACAACGTATGGGTAGGTTACAGTAGTTAGCCGTGTGACCGAATAATTGATATCTTTTGCATTGTTTAAGCCGTGAATCTTTTTTAGGTTCTTCAACCACTACCACTGTATTTAAGATGCGGTTGATTTCAAATATTTCAACATTTTTCTTCGATGGTTTCAAGTCTAAAAAGAACATGGCTAGAGGTTGTTTGGTTTTGTAGCGTAGAATATTAGTGATAGTTTTCACCTGAAATCCTCCGGACTCAATTTCTTTTGTAATATCAGCTGTATCTATAGAGTGGTGTAAATTCTTAATTACTACTCTGAACGGTTTGCCTTCCGGTAAAGAGTACGTATAAAAGAGATATTTATTTTCTCTTAAGGTTTTAATAATACAACGATAACTGGTCAGGTTCTTAGGCTTAATAGTAACCCCGGATAAGGTTGTTTTTAGTTCGAATTCTACCTCAGGTAATTCTAAAAGGAATTTTCTAAAGCTGTTGAAATTCGCGACGTTTTTAACCATAATTGGTGGAGGTTTAATCGTAATTTCTTTACTCTGTTCACTACTAACATTTTTATCGTCCCTCGGATTTATTTCGTTACTTATACTGGTTTCTTCGGATGACATTTCGTCATTATTATCCTCATTATTATCGTTGTTTGCAGTAGATAAAAATTCAAAGATGTTTCTTTTGGGCTTTAATGTGGCGTTACTGGCAGCAGATTTATTATCTGTAAGATACTTTACTGCTGCTGTACGTTTAGGCGTACGCCAATCGTCACTGTCACTGGTCGCTGTGTTTGAGTGTTGACGTTTAATAACATAGCCTGTTTTGGATTTCTGCAACCGGAGTCGGCTAAACCTCTCATTGGAGGTAGTGGCAACGACGGTTTTATTAACACTGGTAGGTACAGATGAGGACGAGAGCGGCGAAGGCCGCTGTTGTTTATCGACAGATGCCTTCGTCGGGCTGGTTTTTTGATTTTGATTTTGTATAAAACTATTAGGTGGATTTCTCGTATTCATAATCTCATTCGTAATTTTAAAATAAATAAATACGATAAATGTGAGCGGTCTGGCAGAGCCAGCCGATAAAGGAAAGATCTCACCTGCGTTATCAGCGGTCGACTGTATGTTTCTGTTCGGTCGAGCGATAAGATAAAATACGACGCGAAAGCAATAATTACCGTTGCGCGAATATTATCAGAAGACCCGAAATATACTCGAGAACAATAGCGAAGAATTAACATGCACGAACGCGATAAATAACACTTCATTCGAGCACAGTTGTATACATTAAGAAAAACAAGGATTATGTTAAATCTATAAAAATGAAACAGTCATTTATCGGTGATCATTTTTTATGAGCGTGCCAAAAGTTTGGTCGTTATAGCCAATGTTGTAATAAGCGACAGAAATAGTATATAGTCTTATGAGATTTTGCCGGTTCAAACTAAATTCGTTGCTAAAGCCAACTGGTTATAATTGAGTTATATTTTTCCTTCTTTTTTGAAACTTAAAACAAATTAAAAATACTGAAACGAAATGTTTCCAAGGAATAGCTTATCCTCAACTTGGCAGATCCAAAACAACCAAACACACCGAACTTTAGAAAACATAAACGAAGGCACATGTATATATATATAACCTGATCTTTTATCGCTATGGAAAATATCCCTGGGCTCCTAGATGAAAGTTCTTCTATTATGAAAAGGAAAATTTCAACTGACTACTTACGTAAAAAAAAGGAATAATTTGAAGTATGCGTAGTTTTAATTTAATTTTGATTTGAATTGTACGGTTATTTTAAAATGTAATAAAAAAAATTACATAAAAGAATGACATATTTCATAACGGCTTTTTTATATTACTCTTGGCATAAGAACGACGTTGGCACTGATATATAATATTCTTTTTCAGTTCTTATAGATGTACCATTTTCCCTTCTAACGAAACATTCAATAAAATTATAGTTAAAAAAAACTACAAAAACACGCTTTTATAGCAATTTGAACTAAAAAGTAAAAAATAATGTTTAAATATAAAGATAATATTCAACAGTGATGAAAATCCCCCAAGCCAATATATTTTAAGTTTTTCTAATAAGCTCAAAATGAGAAGTAATTCACAACAAATTAACTTAAATTTTTAAGGAAAGCGTGGGGTGCTTTTGATATCAATTGTTTATGCTTTTTCTTTTATTTTTTAACTATTTGTAGGTCGAGTTATTTGATAAGCATAGTAAGCACCCCACGCTTGCTTTTACATTAAAGTTAATTTGTTGTGAATTACTTCTCATTTTGAGTTTATTAGAAAAACTCTTTTTTTTTTTTTTTTTTTTTTTTTTCTTTGGACTCGCTGACAAAGAGCATTGACCCATGTTCGACAAGAAAGGAAAGTATTGCTGAATTAATTATTCAGATTCGTACGCGATCAGATATCGCATCAATGAAGGATATAAGGGGAGCGACAACAGTTAACGAAGGAAAGGAGAGAACAGATGCAGCACTATAGGGAGCAGGAATATTAAGTCTCAGAAGTTGAGAGTAAAGAAGGAAACGTTCAGACGACAGTGTGGAACATTCGAAAAGTATGTGGTTAGAATTACATTCGTGGGCATCATTTGGAGGATGTAGCGGACAGTAAGGAGAGTCTGAAAGTGAAACTCGATAGCGAGATGAAGGAAGCAAACTATGATCGAAACGCAATCGACATAAAGAGGAAATAAAATAGCGCTGCAAAGACGGAAATTCATGGAACCAAGGATTAACTGGAATATATGGCTGAATAGAAAGATAAAGGGAAAATTGGTTAGAAAAAAATATATTGACTTGGGAGATTTTCATCACTATTAAATATTATCTTTATATTTAAAAATTATTTTTTACTTTTTAGTTCACATTGCTATACAAGCCTATTTTTTTAGTTTTTTCAAACTATAATTTTATTTAACATTTATTCTCACCAAAGTGTCGCAAAATCTGTAATTGTTTTCATCCGGCTATTGACGGCTGTTTCCTTCTCTCCTATGCAAACACACAAATGTATAGCTTTTTTATGTTCAGCTAGTAATTTCTCCGATTCGTCCTCGGTCCGACTATCTGCTTTTATACCCCGCAATATATCGACCTTTCTCATGGAAATTTTTATCTTTGTGGCCCACTTAAAATTCTTTGGCTTTATTATTTTTGGTCTCGGACAGTACGACCGATTTATAATTTCTGTCAATACTCGTCGCCAAAGTCGTTATTTTCTATCGTTAATTTTATACCATTCTTATTAGCACTACCCTATTGCGAAGTAACACCCTTTTTTCACATCGTGCCGACATACCTCCCCTATGAAGTCCACAACGCATACAAATACTGGCTTGTACGCTATCCCAGGTAGGACTTGGGATTTTTATTCTCAAATTATGTTTCGTGCTTTATGTACACTATTTACATTTTCTGACTCGTTAGAAGGTTTAAGAATAATATTCTTTCTTTGCTTAAAGTTCTGTTATTTAATTACTTTACCGTGGTTCATAAAAAAAACAGAAACATTAGACTGTAATACATTTAACACGTAAGGGGTAAAGTTTAATAAAATAAAAAGCGCGTAAAGAAAATGACTTAGCGACATCTATGAAATCAGTTTCGAATCATATCAAGTTTTTGATAAAGAAAGGACATTGCACTTTATTATCATGTTTGTAACTTATAGAAGGGGTCATTGTTTTTCTTTTTTTTTCTGATGATCCTGGTGAGGACATTAGGACAAAATTATGAAATTATTGAATTGTCATCCAAAGTGAATACGTATGTAAATTTTCAAATTATTCAGACGTCGGGAAGTCAGTGAAAATTGATTTTTAAAATTCCATTACACACTTACATATTACTCATTTACATACAGGTCAAGCTAATAAATGAGTGACAAAAAAGCATTTTGAATTTCATTTTAGGGTTTTCTTATTTTACTTGCATTTAATTGAATCTAAAACTTTAGAATAGCAAACGATTCATAGAAAACCGTTAAAAACTGAAAACTATTTCTACTCCGCACCAGGAGCACACTTAAATCAAATTGCGTGTATTAATTTCCAATTTATTTATGTTCAACTATATGTCGCTTACATAGTAAAGTAAAGTAAGTCACATACATCCTTGATAAGGTATTATGGATTATATAATTAAGCTTTTCATAATGTACTTAAGAACCAAATGGATCTGATAAAAATACTCGAGAGGTAGGGGGGGGGCAGTTCCTTTATCTGGGCGGCCTTTACTTTCCTAGATTTCTCTGGTACCCAATTCAATTCCAAATTCGGTGTAAACCAAGGAGCGATTCGGATCCGGAACGGGATAAGTCTCGAACCCGTGTTTCCTCTGATTTAGTAGCCAAGCACAGTAAAAGGATACCGCGCTATCATGTCGCTTACATATGTTTACTTAATAATCAGTGACCTCAAATGGTGATTCCATTTTACGTTACATTATTAACGGACCTGGCCCACAATTTTCGTGTTCAACGTTTTCTCCCGAACGATATACTTTTTAAATGCATTTCTTACGGGACTTTGCAGAGTCGACAAACGATTGAAAAAGTATACAAATTCGAATTGAGCCAGATTTTCTTCGAATGTATCCTATATGATCTGGGTCGACTTGTCTGCAATTGTTTTATTGCTGAAGATTTTCAACGTCGATCCAACAATTCCTAAGAATGTGTTATACATGTTTTCAACGTATTTTTTCCTGTAGTTTCTGATGGCGTGATACTACATAAATAATCTACAAAAAAAGAGAAAGCGACCAAAAACCATCGACCTACGCAGAAAAAGAAAACAGTTTTTTGAATTTCTCGTGAAAACCCCAAATGAAATCCAATTTCCTCATTAAACCGTTGTATTTGTCATAAAAAAAAAAAAAAAAAAAAAAAAAAATGTAGTTAAAATGGAAAAAACACTTGTAGCCCTTTTAATAAACCAACTAGTTTTATACTTCAAATCCTTATAAAAGTTTTTTAAAGATAGACACAAAATGCATATTATTATTTTAAAAAATTCACACATTATTGCTATCGATATTTTTCATAAAGATATCATTTTTATTTCCTGAGAGAATTTTTTTTTTTTTCTTCTAAAATTACGGTTTTCAGATTATATACATAGGGGTTGTTATAAGATAGAACTAAACCTTATCTTAAATACTTCAAAAACGTTAGCCGAAGTTAATTTTAAAATTCCGGAATAGGGGCTTTTCACCTATCTTAACGGACCCTTGATTTGATACCGGATACGACGACAGACCGGATATAACGACAGCAAATTATTTATCCCTTTCAAAGCCGTTATAACCGATTTTCGCCGTATATATAAAGTCGATCCTACGAATCTCGTCCTCCCGATACTTCAGACGACAGTACACATTGTCGTATTTCAAGTATTATTCCGGAAATTACTTCAGTGAGCTGAAAGTGCTGATGCCGTTTTGCGTTGAATTTATCTGCACCTCTCCAGCGATTTTTATCCGACTAGAACCGTTGTTCAAAAGATGCAGAAAAGAAACTTACCGAATATAAAAACACGATGAAATGATTCGGTGACAATAGAAAAAACGAAAAAAATATGCGGGTGCATGAAACACCAGTGGACTGCTATGCGAAGTTGCCCGGTTTGCGTGTACGGGGGAGGGGAGAGATGGTAGCGCTGAGCACCAGAATATAATGGTAGGACCGGAGGAAAAAAGCTTCGAACAAGTAGAAAGCGGAATCTGCAAAAACGTGTGTCAACGGCAAAGACATAATGAGGAGAACTAGCTAAACGCGAGGCGACCAAGTCTAGGCAAATGCTGGGTGGCCACAGCGCGATTCGAATTCGCGGTGGCGGTTCGCTTCCATCTTCAGTATTCCGTACGAATCTCTTTCCGGTCGCTTAGGTCGGCTGCCGGCTGCCGTCATCTTAGGACTAGTGCGAGGAAGAAAATTAGGAACGCGCCGGTCGCTTTGACAAAATACGAAAGCGCGACAACAATGCGGATTCGAAATCACGGCCGAGTTGCTTTGAAAAGCGAAGAAACGTCGTACAGCCGACAACGCTAAATAACTATTATATTTCCGCAGAAAAATATGTCGACGTCGCTGTCAGCAACACTTATCATCTTCTAGCCGCTTTATTCGACGACCAGTTTCTTCTGTGTCGCCCTGCTCCATTGAATCGTTGATGCACACGCACCATGCAGCCAGTTCGGCTCGCAGCTAGTAGTGGTGCTGCGTCGTGAATCTTGGTCAACTTTCAAGGTGCAAACTTTTTCCGTTTTTCCCGTAGCAGGTTGGTCGAGGGAGGGTGTGCCGGTTGCGATCCGTCCTTCGTATTTATTCATTACTAAACTTGTGAGACTAGGAGAAAAAATGGCCGTGCCGGGAGCAGTGGAAAGAAGCAAATCTCGCCGCGCCAAGTACGTACAAAAGGCGTCTCGAAGGATTCGGAGAATTTTAAACAAAGCCTCGCGAATACAAGAATTCCGACCGGCTATAATGACAAAACTAGTTGCAGCTCCGGCTTGAAATACGTTAGAAGGCTAACGCGCTCGAATCCGAAGCAACTCTTCGAACCGGGAAAAAGATTTTTTTTTGTTTCCTCAACGGCGGCGAATTTCACTTTACGAACGTCTTTATTTGGAAAATTTCTATTTCCGCGCAACTGTTTACACGCGCGAATTTTCTTCTGATCTCGGCTACCGATATGTTTCTGTGTGTATGTAAGTGTGTGTTTGTGTGTGTGCATGCGAGCGTTGTGTGAAGCAAACGAGGCGGAAAAGGGCGCATTTCTGGAAGTGTATTTAATCGCGGAAACGATGTAAAATACTTTTCTACGTGGAAAATAATTCCGGTGAAAGAATTTTCCAGCAGCGCTATTGTATCCCGAAGAAGATTTGAATTTCGGATTGAAATTTTATAGAGACGTCAAAAATGCAGACACGCGGATACTACGAGACCAAGTGGCAAACAAAGAAGACAAACGGCCGGGAATGCGGCAATAGACTTTTTCGAACGAGGGTTGTGTTATTTTTTAATTTGGATTTCGTCATCAATGTACACATATTTTGGAGAAAAGCTTTTAATCGATTAGGTCGACTGAAAAGTTTCCGAGACTTCTTTGAATCGAAGCGAAAATATGCAGGAAAGACACACAGATCCACCATGGCAGTCGCTCAACTAGCCGAATTTAAACACGGACGCGTCTTTTGTATATCTATATGAAGGCGGAAGAACCACATATGGTTTCCAGTGGGATGGATAGCTGTCTGTTTTTTTTTTTTTTTAATTTCAGTTAATTGAAATTAAAAATTAAAATTTTTCCATTTATCTTTCGGTGAAAAATTTGTAACGCTCGCGGTAAACCGGGTTTTATCGCGATTTCTAAAAGCGTAAAAATTCAATTAAAATTGCCAAAAATTAAATTAGAACTTTACACATTTTAGTAATGTTCAAACCTACCGATAATTGTTTCCTAGAATACTTCGCTATCAATTATCAATCATCGTGCTGTTTTAAAATGTTTTACAGAAGAAAAAAAAAAAGAAGAAAAAAAAAAGGCAAAACCGATACGATTGTACAAAAAAACTGTATTTACCATAGGTTGGCAGTTTACGAACGTGTCACACTGGTTGTAGTTGAAAATCTGGAGGAAAACATTCAACGATGCAACTGTGTCCTCCCTATATCCTTTAATATAGACTATTTCGACCTTTTCTATCAGCCGCAGACACTTTTCCCGAATGCGGCAAGCCTTTTAATAAAATTCTTAATTGTCGTACTATTTATAACGACAACGAGTGTGACCAGGAAGCTCAACAACAGTGGAAACATTTATAAAAATTCCTTTTTTTTTTTCCGGCCGACATCTAAACCATGTCAGAAAAAAGTTCAAAGTTAATCGTCATCGATTGTAGTTCATTTTTTGTATACGTAATTAGAAGATAAAAACGATAAATTCGCGGGAATCGAAATTTGCAAAAAATAATAAACTGTTTTGAAGACAGAATCTTGGTTATTACGAGTATCATTAAAAGCGCATATTATTTTTAACGTTTTTTTTTTTTTAATAAAGAATGATTCTTACGAATTTATTGTTTATCTGTTTTTTTGTTTATTCGCACTTGGAAAATACAAAAAAACACCGTACAACATTACGAAAAATAATTTAACCGCGATGGCAATACATCGTTCAGCGTTGGTAATAATATCGAAATGGGAAGGCAATTAAATTTCGGGCTTTTCCCGGTTTTCGCTTAACGGTACTGTAAATTCATAAATATTAAATAAAATAATATTCGAGTGTAATTAAATTGCAACATTTGCTAGATAGGAAAGCGCGTGAAATATTTTTCGTATTCAACGGGCATATGGATTGTTACGATTGCTTGGGGAATCGCGTCGATCGACAACTGATAACCGTTAGCGAGTTTCTTTGATCTTGTAGGCGCCATCTAGCGAAAGGTAGCCCTGTTCTACTAGTCGGTTCGTTTTTCTGGTTTCCGTTTTTTCGGCCTCTGAGGATAAAAGGAACATACGTGTTTCGCTGCAATCGACGTTTTTCCAGGGAAACATTAAACGAAAAGAACGAATTTTATTATAAATTGTAAATTTAACGAGAACAACAAAAAACACTTTCGCATTTTTAACAATCGAAACATAAAGAAGAAACAACAATCAAGTGTACATCAAACAAGTCGCATCGGTTTACGAAACAATATATAAAGGAGTGTACACGCAAGTTGAGCATACTTGTCTGCTAATGTTGTAACATTTTTTTTAGGCAATCGAGCGGTGAGCTCTTGTGATGTCAGAAACTAAATCTCGAATGTTATATTGCCTTTCAATAGATAAACCGTTTGGAGTTATAATTTTTGGCATAAAGAGTTCTACGGGTTGCAATAAGAGTTGAAATTTGGTCGTTTCGTCGCTGACTGAAAACTGCTTTGATTTTTCAGAATCCGAGAAAATTATGAAACGATGAATAAAGATCGTTATTGCAACTAAATGTTCGTAAAATTGTTCGGTAAACAGAAATTCAAAACGTGGTCAATGGAAAATGAATAGACAACGAAATAGTAAAAACGACGGCTTTTTAACGGATTAAAAATTAATTTGCTCGTTTAAACTATAATAAAATATTCTCTGTAAAAACAAGACTGCCGAATGAAGATGATCGATAGGAAGAAATGGAAGAGAGGGCGTTATAACAAGGCGCGAGCGTGACAATACGGGGTTGTTGTCTTTAACAGCTGTTTTCTTCAAAACTTCTTTTCGGACAATAGGTCCCTTGTAATAGACCAGGTGACACACACATATATATATATATATATATAAACTCGGCCATTTTGGCCTCGCAAGGGGCTGTGCCCCTTGACCCCTCTTGCTTTTATTTCTGTCTCTTTCTCTTCTATACTTTGTATAAAATGATCAAAATTTACAACGTAATTCTTACTGGCATCAGCACACACAAAAAATAACATAACCACAAAAATCTTATTCTAACATTTAACTTCCGTTATATAAAATAAGACATTTTTTCGTTACATTTTTCGTTACATATTTCATTACATAAAATTGTGACATTTTTTAAATAACAATAACAAAAATCCTATAAAATATAACAAACGTTACATAAAATTGGGACATTTTTTTGGGACATTTTTTCGAATGGGGGTTATCCTAAGAATTACGTTGTAATTAATATATATATATATTGTGATGAGCCTACAGTTGAGTTAAATAAAATACTGATTTTGTGTTTGGAATTCTGGTTTACCATGCTGTGGGAAATAAAAAACATGGATTAATTTTTTATATTTTTACCTTATTTCTTATAGATCTACACACGGCATAGTATTTCGTATATATATATATTAATTACAACGTAATTCTTAGGCTACCCCCCATTCGAAAAAATTTCCCAAATAAATGTCCTAAAAAAATGTCCCAATTTTATGTAACGCTAAATGTCCCAAAAAAATGTCCCAGAAAAATGTCCCAATTTTATGTAACGCTAAATGTCCCAAAAAAATGTCCCAATTTTATGTAACGTTTGTTATATTTTGTAGGATTTTTGTTATTGTTATTTAAAAAATGTCTCAATTTTATGTAATGAAATATGTAACGAAAAATGTAACGAAAAAATGTCTTAATTTTATATAACGGAAGTTAAATGTTAGAATAGGATTTTTGTGGTTATGTTATTTTTTGTGTGTATTGATGCCAGTAAGAATTACGTTGTAAATTTTGATCATTTTATACAAAGTATAGAAGAGAAAGAGACAGAAATGAAAGCAAAAGGGGTCCAGGGGCACAGCTCCTTGCGAGGCCAAAATGGCCGAGTTTATATATATATATGTATTTCTCGAGTAATGTTCGAACCGGGTAAAGTAACGTAGCTGATTAAATAGTTCGAACGGTTGGGAAGTTGGAATTTAATTCCGATGTCGCACCAACGCAATTAAAATAACGTAAATTAACAAAGGCTAGACGCGGTGATACTGCCCGACGATAACGACGTATTTTTTTGGTAAAATTACGCGTATAATAAGAATGATGTATAAGTATGACTGGTCGGGCAGTACCGACAGCTGATCGACTACCGGGGTTTTGCGAGTCTTTTCGGTTGATCGGTGATTTAATCAGTTTTAGTATCCGTTTTGCTAAAGGCAGTTACCGTTGTCAAGACAATCGCGGGATTGAGTCATTTTTTTTTTTTTTTTTTTTTTCTTTTAAATTGTTATTGTATTACAAACTGGCCATCTAGGCCATTTAGCAATATTCTTAACAGGGAAATATTTAGCATGACGGGAGAAGTACCCAATAGTACCTACCCGATAAACTTTACCTTAAACAAGGTCATGAGGTTTCTTACGCTTCAGCCGCCTCCTATCATTAGCAGTATGTAGCAGTCCAGCAGCAAGTTTATTCGGATGACTTTGAAGTTTTTCTGCGTGTCTTCGGGCATGAGTTTTAATAACATCTGCCACATACTCTATCCCTAAATCTTGATGCAAAGTTTGATTTGATACATACCATGGCGCCTTGGTTACGAGCCTAAGGATTTTATTCTGCGCGGTCTGTATTATCTTCAGATGTGTAGGTTTAGCACAACCCCAAAGCTGTACTCCGTAGGTCCAAATAGGCTTCAAGATACTTGTGTATATCAAACGTTTATTATCAATACTTAAAACGCTATTTCTTCCTAGAAGCCAGTACATTTTTTTAACACGAATATCCATTTCTCTTTTCTTTGTCTGAATGTGCTGCTTCCATGTTAAACGACTATCTAGGTGAAATCCCAAGTACTTAACTGTTGTTCTCACGGGCAATTCCAGTCCATTTATCCTAACAGTTGGGGTTATGACTTTTCTATTCGTGAAATGAATGTTTACCGATTTACTTTCGTTGATCTGAACTTTCCACTTTTTAAACCAGTTTTCTGCTTCGATAAGGGCCTTCTGAAGATTGTCATTTGCTATCTTCGGATCTGAATGTGACGCAAGTAATGCCGTGTCGTCAGCAAATGTAGCTACCTGAACATTTTCCGGTACAGGAAAGTCTGCTGTATATATCAAGTACAGCGTGGGTCCCAGAACTGATCCTTGGGGCACTCCTGCTTGAACTGGATATAGTTCTGAAAACGTGTGATCATAGCGCACATGGAAATATCGGTTATGCAGATAACTATAAAAACAAATTATAGTCCGTCATCATTTTGGAATTTTTTTTTTCCATTTTTTTTTTATTGGCTTAATTTACGCCAAAAAATTCCTAGATTTATAATCAATAACGTCCAAACATGAAAAAAGATTGTGCGCTCGGGAAACCCCCGTCAGGAACGCTATTTTTTAATTCTAAACGTGATTTAATATGCAGATTTCTATTGATTCTACTAGTGCATTTTCGTCACGCCATAAAACGCTATCCCTTTTCATTCAACACACTCTCTCTCTCTCTCTCTCTCTCTCCCTTTCTCTCTAATTTGTATATTTTATTTTTTATCATTTTTTCAATGTAAAAGTGTAAAGTAAGGATTTAAATCAAAAAATTTCATTTAATAAATTAAATATAAAATAGTGAATTATAAATTATATAAAATAATGACACAATATAAATCCCGTATGAATTAAAACAAAAACAAAAAATAAGTTTAAATTAAATTTACACGTGTTTAGAATTGGGGTTATACAGCTGACCGCGCACAATGCTTGCTACTCGAATCTCGATACTCGCACGCATACACACACACACACCTGTATATAATAGAAAGAGACAGAGAGAAATGGAAGTAATTGGCGATGAGGACTCGAAAACCTATAAAGGAATTATTGACGCCATTCCGTATGGAAATGTTTCTCTTGCTAAAAAAGAATGTATTGGCCATGTTGAAAAGAGAATACGAACTCGCCTTCGTAACGTGAATAAAGGTAAATTGACGGGTAAGCTCATTGATGAACTTAGTATTTTTTACGGACTTGCTATTAGACGCAATACTCGATCAGTTGAAAAAATGAGAAATGATATATGAGTAACTCTCTACCATAAAATATCCACAGATGAAAAACCGATAAGTGTTCAGTCGGAGCCGATTCTTAGTGCTTTTCGAAACGGAGCAAAGAATTAGGTACTCTTTCTAGTTATAAACATAAGCCCTCTGTGCATAAAGATGTTTTCGAAGCAATCAAGCCGATTTACGAAGAACTAAGCTCTGATGACCTTCTTTCACGTTGCTTGGATGGATATACCCAAAATCAAAACGAATCATTCAACGCAGTTGTATGGACCATCGCACGGAAACAGTGTCAAGCAGAAAGACTGTGCTTAATATCAGGCTTATGTTCTATCTACGATGCACTAGGAATAACGGTTGGACGTACATTATTCGACTTTTGCATGGAATCGGACGCCAATCGCATTAAGGCCGCTGAGCGCTCCATTTCCGAGATTGAGAAAACGGCTAGACGCAGCCTTACATCGGCGAGAAAAGAGCTAGAGGACCAGAATACAACTTTGGACAGGCAATTATACGGTGCTGGGATAGTAGAGTGAAGGTAAAAAATTAATTATGGACGACCATATTATTATGATTTTGAAAAGTTTTGGGTTTTTCGACTTTAAATGCGTTTTCCTTGAAACGATGTTTTTCAAATCGGTACGCAGCAGAACTCGAAGAGTTTTCGTCCGATCGACTTGAAATTTTAACTGCAGCTTCTCCATTCGATTGTCTAGTGAAGTACACACGATTTTAACGATCGGTAAATAAGAAGAAAAAAAATATAAACAGTTTAAGTCGATTTTGTTCGTCGAAAATGCAATTTTTCGTTTAAACAAGCGCCATTTTGCGAAAAAAAGTTCTATAACTAGGATCGTGTGTATACTTCACTAGTAAAACTCATGTAGTTTATGAAAAAAAAATTGTACGTTTCCAGATGGTGATCCAAGGGACTTCTACTGCGTGCCGCGAAGATACTTTTTTAAATGTTGTTTTTAGTTTATCGACCAACAGCCGCCATTTTGTAAATTTATGCCAATAAAAAAAAATTTCATATTCCTGAAGAGTTGCTTAATCGATTCATATATGTATTATTTGTTTATGAGTATATTTAAAATCGAGCTTATAAAGAAATATAAAAAAAGACGGTTTTTTTAGGGGCTCCAAACAGATAAAACCCCTTAAGCAAATAACAGAATGAAATCGTAATATTCTTTTCTTTAAGATTGTAATTATTCCAATAGACATAAAAAAAAATGCCTTAATTCGATGTATCTAATGTGAAAAGAAAAAAGCCAAGAAAAAGAAGAAAAAGCTATTGTTAGTATAGGTCAGCAACGAATAAGATCAACCAACTAATAAAAGTCTCGGAATGTGTAGGCCTTCAAATATCTGTTGAAAAAACCAAGTACAATGACAAATATTAAAAACAGCCCAGATTGTTTTAATACATGTGGTGGAAAAAATAACGCGAGTTAAAAAGTTCAAATATCTAGGGGAACTTATACAACAAAATGGACTAGAAGAAGAAGCAATGAATAGTAGAATATGTAAATTAGGTCGGGCATATCACTTGGTGAAGAATGTTTACGATAAAAAAGCAACGAGCATAGGAGCAAAACTAAGACACTATGCTACAGTTGTAAAACCAGAAATGTGCATCGGAAACGTGAAATCTAAACAAGAAAATATTAACAAAAATAAATTAGAAATAAGGGAACGGAGAATCCTGAGAAAGATTATAGGAGTTAAATGGAATGATGGACAGTTCAAATGGGTTTCGAAGTATAAACTATATAGCAAAATTGAACCATTTTCCATATCAATAAGGAAAAGAAGATTATTATTTTACGGGCATATTACCAGAATGCAAGAGGACAGGTTAACCAAGAGAATTTATGAATTCATGAAAACAAAGAAAATAAGACCTGTATGGTTCAATGAATGTGAAAAGGATATGGAATTAATGGATGTGACTGAAACACAAATGTGTTTAATAAGGGGAATGGTTTCATAAAACAGTTGCGACGTCAATCTTTAAAATAGAACAAGTTAACCGGAAGAGGTCGCTTTCGATAAGCCATAAAAATGCCTTGCTGGAGGGTCTCAAGAAATACTGGAAAGATGTTAAGGAAGGAAGAAGGAAAAGATGTAAAATGAAAACTTAGTTGTTTAGCGTAGTCCATAGAGGCTGAAATCGAAAAAAAAAAAAAAAAAAAAAGAAAGTTAATTACACGAAATAGGAACTGCTCAGAGAATTATTTTAATTCCTCGATTGTAAAAATAACCGCACAATGTATATGTGTAAACCTCAGGTTGCTCCGGACACTGCCGTGCGAACGCAAATTCGGTCATGATATTCTTTCGTTATTCCGTCACAAAATCGGTTTTAATTAACTCTATGCGTCTCATTTTCGGTAAAATGAAACTTGTAAAAATAACGGAAAGACGGCCATTAAACGGTACAGAATTTCCATATTACGGTATAGGCAGTCTCTCATTAGTATAGTATTATAAGTAAACTCGATCATCCACTTCGTGAGCAGTCACCGCAAAACGAGCCTCCCATAATTCTTACGAAAGCCTGGCAGTTTTCGTTGATTATCGGGGACAATAACAAAAAAAAAAAAAAAAAAGAAAAAAAGCTATCATCGAAATCTTGTACGGTTATGCGTTACGTTTAGAAATTTATCTCATTTTGCCAAGATCAGCTTGACTCTTCCACAAGAATAACAGAAAATTAGCATTTGGGACTCTTGAGAAATGTAACCAAGGTCCGAGAAGGATATCGGGTTATTAAAGCAAAGGGTAGAGCAGATGGTTCGAAATTCTAAACTAGTTTGTTTTTTCGTTCATCAGGAATTGAATTTGCGTAATTTTAGCGCGAAACGGTCGCCGAACACGAAGGCCGGTGTAAATATAGTTCTATCGTGCTGTTCGTTAAAATCGACCAAGATCTCGATATTTGAAAATGATATACAATAGAGTGCGGGCAACGTTGTTTTATGTAAACTCCGAAGTTTTGCAGATATTTGGAAATTAAAATTTAATAAAAATACACAGGCCTTGCTGATTCGTCAAAAAACTTTCAGGCTTATGAATTTTGATTGTTTTTTTTTTTCGGAACGAAGTTCTCTTGTCGGTAGGAGTAAACTAGCAGAAATGGCGAGAAAACAAAAAAGCGTTATGCGTCGTCCTCCAGGCGACCTTCACCCTGTTTCTATTATATACGGGTGTGAGTGTGCGTGCGAGCGAGTATCGAGATTTCGAGCTGCAAGCATTGTGCGCGGTCAGCTGTATAAGCACAATTCTAAACACTTATTGAATTTGAAAATTGGCGCGGTGTTTTTGTGCGACCGATGTTAGCACACTTCAACGAGTCTGATGATTTATTTATTGTTTTTGTTTTAATTAATTCATACGGGATTCGTATTTTTTGTTTATGTTTTAATTCATACGGGATTTATATATTGTGTGTCATTTTTTTTATCATATACTTTATGAATGACTTTATACTTGTATATCTACCAAAAAGTAAAAGGAACTTCGTTCCTACCGGGTGTCCTCATCTAGACAACACTTCTCTTTTTTTCTTTTTTTTTTCTTATTCTCGATTAATAGCGATTAAAGAACATGATTCGCCTATTTACTATGGTTAAATACTGAAATTTCCCGATGAAATAAATTCTTTCACGATATTCACACGACGATTTTGAAATATTACGTAAACTAAAATACACGTTCGAAATTGAAAAGTAAGGTAATGCAATATCGTAAGTTTCCTATGACGCGTATGTGTTACGCTGTTTTATTTTTAAATGTTCTCGAAATTCATGAATACGAATTTCATCTGCCAGTTCGAATTCGTGCAAGGCTCGGTTGGGGTACTACGAATAGAGTATGAAAAAGAAATCGATACTAATTAATAAAAAAAAAAAAAAACTAAAAAAACCCGCGATCGTATTAACAACATACTATATGCGACCATTTAGTTAAGCTGCCAGCTACAAAATAATTAGTCGTTATTCTGGTCGCAAAGTTGATCGCAATACCCGATTCCGTCGTTTAATATTTTTCTAGTCGCTTTTCTTGTAAAATATGTACCATATAATCTCTCATATTTCATGATATTTATATCCGTTTATCAAGAAATCTGTTCGTTAGGCACCCGAGACATATGATTCAAATTTCCATGCATGATGTACTCGTTCTGTAACGTCGAGAATAAGTTCCAATGGTCCAACGTATAAAACTTTTATGCGTTTATTTTCTTTTTTTCTTTTTTTTTTTGCTTTTCAAATTCAGCTTAATGTTTAAAAGAGAACGAAACAAAGTTTATTTTTCAAACATCATTCGCGTCATTGTCAAAGGGAAAAATTTACTCTTTTTTGTGACGAGCGAACAAGGGACACAGCCGTTCCTTTGTTTCGTTTACGAATAGCAATATCATTTGAAACTTTAGTTCCCGAATTTGGAACCGAAGCGAGATCTTAGCTCCACTGCTATTTGACCAGTTCAAAAAAGTCGAGTTTAAAACAATATTTTCAGTACGTTATAGTTTACGGTTTTAAATAGACGTCCTCGCTGTATTGTTGGTTGTGAATTTTTCCTTTAATTCGTACCGGATTACAATAACATTGGGCAATGTTCGCTAAATATTACCAGTTTAATATCACCATCTTGAAGAAATTCGTTCAAGTTCACCTGGAAGTAAGTTTTCAAAATACTACCGTAGTTGTTTAAACGGTTAAAATACGTTTGGTTTCTTTTTTTTTTTTTTCCTGTTATAATTATTAAAATTAGCGGGGGATATTTTTTTAAGCAATTATCGGGTTGTTATTGTTTTTTTGAGAAAATTTTTCAGTTTTCAATTAAGCATAAAATATATATTATAGACCTCTGAAAATTCGAAAAATTAAAACTCATTTTTAACGAGGAAGAAATAATGTTATAAAAAATAACCAAAAAAAAAAAAACCCAAAGAAAACATACTATGTAATTCTCTTTAACATAATCTACATAGAAAAAACATTTTCTTGATCGAATGAATTTTCATTATAATTTGCTTTTAATGAATTTTTCGTATTTGTGGAGAGAATCGCACTAATACGAATACGAGTGAATTTCTTCAAGACGGAGAGATTGAAATTATAATATTTAGTAACTATACGAATGTATTTCACAAATCAAACTCGTTATATGATATGTAACAAAATAAAACCCGGTTATTAAACCAACAACGCGGTTTATAAACAGTGAGACTCTGCGTAGTGAAGGGATACTGTTGTAAACTAGGCTCCTCTGACGTCAATGCTCGAATGAGATACGGAGCTGAGACTTAGCCGCAATTCTCCATAGGGATAAAATAACATCAGTCGCCCCGACACGTTTAAAATGGCAACTGAACCAAACGGTAAATTGGTTACTGTGAGTAGCGACTCATACACTGGCATCACGTGCGATGCGATCTTTCGGACCTCATCGTGGAAATTATGGTCTGAACCTGCGGTTGTTTTTTAATTGCGAACGAGTTATTTATTAATGGATTATGGCAGAAATGTTAATTTTTTTTTTATTTTTTGATTCTCAACGGATACTGGAAAAGATAAAAATTCGTTGGCGTATCTCGAATATTTATATTCTTCCGTTTAATTTTTCTCATGTATTTTTTATACATATATATATAACTCGGTCATTTTGGCCTCGCAAGGGGCTGTACCCCTTGACCCCTCTTGCTGTCATTTCTGTCTCTTTCTCTTCTATACTATGTATAAAATGATCAAAATTTACAACGTAATTCTTACTGGCATCAACACAAAAAATATATAACATAACCACAAAAATCCAATTCTAACATTTAACATTCATTATATAAAATTAAGATATTGTTTCGTTACATTTTTCGTTACATAAAATTAAGACATTTTTTAAATAACAATAACAAAAATCCTATAAAATATAACAAACGTTACATAAAATTGGGACATTTTTTCGAATGGGGAGTAGCCTAAGAATTACGTTGTAATTAATATATACATATATATATGTATAAATGCGCCGTGAATTAGTCTGAAATTTGTAAATGGATATTACCGTCAAATTAAGGAATAGCTTGCGGGAACAATTCGAAAGTTTTCCGTTTTTTTAACCTCTTCGGTGCATACGATTTGCATTAAATTTTTCGTTATATTGCGGACTAATTTTCAGAGTTTCGTCGAAAAGAGGCTAGTAATTCTTCTTCAGCGGCGAAATTTTGAGCGATTAAAAACAATGTTGCTCACTTTCCGTAGACCATATTATAAGCAATTTTTACGCAAAATTGTAATTTAGGGAACTCAAACATCTTCTCCGAAAACGAAACGCATTTTGTGGAACGGTTTGAAAACATTTTTTTACCGTTATTCATCTCTTCAAGTTCGGATTTTGAAAAAAAAAAAAGGCTTTCTTCATATATACGTTGTATTCTTATTTTCACGTTATAAGATACCGTTCTATCGGATTTTCCGCACAATATAGAAAGTGCGACCGATAACTTTAGAAGGATTTTAAGAAAAACCTTTTTAAACTTTTAACGGACTACACAAACAACCTTTACACGAAATTGTAATTTAAGCGCTCCTAGCCTCTTTGGGTTAAATTCTCAAAAAAAAAACAACAAAAGAAACAATTTCTTATTGTATACGTTCATAAGGAATTTTAATTACCCGTTGTTAATGGTTCAGCTGTTGCGTGATTTTTAGTTTCCTGTTATATAAAGCAATTGGCCCCAACTCGTACTTGTTTTTCCGCCGTCGGAAAATTTGAATCCTTTGTGCTGCCGCAGTTACGTTGCACCCTTAAGGATATATTTATTTATTTATTCACAATTTTGCTTACGTCTGGCTAAAAGTCTGTGCAGAGCGCGGAGTGATTTACAATCAAAATATGCTCGACATAGCCCGCCGATTAAAAGTATCGAAAACTCGGTCCCGATTCAGAAGTTAAGTATATTCTCTATGCTTTAGGTTTCGAATATTTTTACTGGAAAATTTTTATCTTAATTATATTGCGCTTGCTTTCCGTGCCCCTGAAAAATTACTGAAATTATATTTTATTTAATATTCTTAATCGTGAGATGTTCGTTACGGTGTTGCCAGTAATTGTATCATCTTGCTAACATTTAACAAACCGGACGCGCGAATACGCCCTACATTTGATAATTAATTTATCGCGCGAATTAGGACGACTCGATCTTGTTTCAGAAAGAATCAACAAGTCGGTTAAGATTGGAAGGTGAAAAAGTAAGTCACACACGGCAGGGTGTTATCGTGTGTGTCCGCGAACTGCGACAGTAATAGTGAACAGCCGGCGCTTACAATTAAGAAGACGGACCCTGCAAGAATTATTTTCGGTTAATAGACGAGTGTGCGGCTTTCGATGGGCCGATGTTTAGGGCTACAGAATATTCTGAAAATCGAAACGTTCCTCTACACGGGCACAACGGTTGCACACTTTCGAAAAATCTTATCCTTAGGACGGCATCGACACGTACGTCTTATCTCGTGTGCCGGCCTGAAGTCGGGATTGAAGAATGGTTCGGTTCGCTCCCGCACACTGACGTGAATAACGCGAAGCGCACAACTGAATGCCCAGACTGAAGGCACTCTGATAAAATTTGCACCATTAATTCCAGCTAATATTAGGATTTACGTTCTTTCCGGATAAATTTATTTGATAAGAAATCTTTCACCTTTCTTTCTTTCGCTTTTTCTTCCCGATTCCTATAGAAGCTTAATAGACAACCTCATTATAGAGCAAGAGGAATCTATAAAAGAGGCAATTATTAACGCAACATTTCCGATTTGTAAAAGAAGACGGGGAAATACATGCGAAAAGAAGAACTGTCCCAGAAAAGACAAGTCCGATTACTGTGAACGAACTGTTTTCAGAAAAATTCTTCTATTCGGTCTACAGAGTGTAAAATTATCGTCACGACATTTTTGACACTCGAAAATATGAACGTATTCTTATTCATAAATCGTAATAAAAAGTATAAAAACGCGAAAAAATCACACAAAAAAAAACCGATTAGTGTACAAAAAGAAGAAAAACATTACACAACCAAAACAGCAATTTACGACGAGGTATCGACACATACTGCATTAGCATTCATTCTACACTACGATTTGCTACTGCGAATGATTCGCCCGAGTAATTATGAGCGCCGTGCGAGTCACTCACCCCTGACGATATGCGAACGATTTTTTAACCATTATAATAAGTTTTGCGAAGATAGGCTAAGCGGGAAGACGTACGGAATTCATTTAATATTGCGACGCTGCGCGCAGGTCCTCCTCGCTATGTGCTCGCATTTGTTGCTCTACTCAGAAAAGTTATTGTCCATCAGACGACACACAAACACATACATACCGCTGCAACCGATCAAAGGGGGGGTAAAACCGTTGAAGTATCCTTTAACACTAGCAAAAGTAAACACCACAAATTCACGAAAAATCAGTAAATGTTATTTAAGAGAATAAGCCGCCAGCAAGATAAGAGATAGGGCTTTTTTAATTTTACGCACTAGAACCCTAGTCGCCTTTCCAAGACAAAAGCAAGAAAAATAATGAGCGAAATTCATCGAAAATGGAGTTTGTAATTAAACGGATTTAACTACAAAGAGAACCAGAGTCGCAATTTTGCAGATGGAAGGGTGATGTTGGTTTTTCCACTTGGATTGATTACAGCGAAATAAGCTGTATACCGGGTCAGGCTGGGATTTTCGCTTCCAGTAAAGAATGAAATTGAATGACATCCGAAATATCTTTTCATCTATTACGACGAGCGAGGAAGGCGAGAAAGCGTGTTTTCTGTTCGCTTTGGTTAATAACATTTAACGTTTCAACTGCGTATTCAGCAATATTTATCACAGATAAATAATATCGTAGATTATTACATCAGTAATAACAATAATAATAATGATAATGATAATGAAAGGATTTATGATTTGAGGCCATATGATAAAAAAGACAGGTAACTGTGTTAAATAGTGTTACCGTAATAGCTCAATAGTCAGGCTTTCGATACAAAGGTCCTGAGTTCGATTCAAGACGACGACTGAAATTATTGGTAGGCAATGACGAACATGAATAGTAAGACATGCGCGCGATTGGTATACAGTCGGACACACTTGAGATTTCATTTGTACATCGATAAATCAAACATTTGCAATCAGTTTCAAGTTTGTGTAGTCTCACGCCTGTACAGCTAGAATGTACGAATGGGTAGTTACAACACTTGGAATTGAGTACGCACACACAAACATGTACGTATGTATGTGTAACACTCAGTGGAAATTGGTTATAACAATATGCCATAGCGATGAATTCAATTGGAACCGCAAAACTGCGTCAAACTATGAGTTTTTTTTTTTTTAATTTCCATTAGTTATAAGACTTTTTAATTATTACGACCAAAATTGAGGCACAGAGGTAAAAGATTATCATACATAATAACAGGGCAGCTCGATATTTAGCTTCCAAAAAAAGTCTTATAAGATTGATTTAATAAAAATCGTATTTTGATCATTTTTCTGAAATCATTGTAAACAGGAAATAATCTTGTATAGCGACCATGGGACGCATCAGAAAAATATTCCCACGTTAATTCCTAGCAATCATTGTTATTTGTATTTTCGCTTTTTCACGTTATCAACGATTTTACGTTTTCGTAGGATTTATAAAAAACGGAAAATGATACTATTTCCTTTTTTTTTTTTAGATTAATTCAGTTCTGAAATACCCATCTTGTACTAAACGATGTGTATTTGTTTTATGTTGAGTTCTCTATTTTTTCATTGAATTATTTTGCGACGTTCGTATTTTTGAATTCATTAAAGTACATCATTTTTGTAGACACTGGCGATAGAATGAAATAATTATAAATAGGAATACGAACAATTTCGACTACAATGATGTCGTATTTAAGTTGTTTTGTAGGATTATAATTAACTGTTTATTTTTCGAACTCTTTGGTTACTGCGGTGAAAAAACTTAACACCAAAAGGCTTAAAGGAAATTTTGATATGTAATAATTAATCCGTAAAAAAATTAAATGCCATAAGAAAAATAAACACAAATTGCTTTTATTTCATCAGTATTTTTTTAAAATTAAAATTAAAATACATGTAAATAATGGGTAATACGGCGAAAAAAAATTAAACTAGACATATGTAAGAACACTCATTGCTAGTGAAAAAATGCAAGCATATGCAAGATTATTGATATAATTACAAAAGTCTTGTATTAAAAAAACGATAAATTAAAGGAAGTGGCAATCGATAAAAAAAAAGTCGATCCCAATAGATCAGATAGTAACTTGCAAAGATATGAAACAAACTTATCGACAGCGTTGTTCCACAAACAGTTCATCTGCTGAAAGCGTATGATACAAAAATAAATATATATGTATTACTGTAGAGCAGCCGGGAATACGGAAGTAAGGGCTGACGTTTAGGTTGTTAGGAAAAGTTCCATCGAACATTTTCCCTATTATGAAACTTCTTACTTATGTCTCCTCCAGTCATCAACGTCAACGGCTATGGTTAAATTTAAAAGGAAACGAATTGCTGCCCCCTAATTGGTAAAATAGAAAACAATTCTTCAGAGTCGAACAGTATGTAAGTGTGATCATTTCAGTATATGTCACATTCGTTCTTGCAGAAGAAAAGGTAGTCTGGACGCGACTGTCTAACTACCGTTTGTTTGTGTTAATTTCTGCAATTTAAAAAGTCCTCTAAAATTAAAAAGCGAAACTGATAGTTCTTGCTTAATCTTGGTATCACTTGCGAGCAGCTACTATTCTACAATTTAGCTAGATATAAAATTGAATACCGTCCACTCATCAGCATGGAGATTATCCATGAATTCGCTGTGGACTATTCTGGCAGACCATGAAAATACAGCGACCATACAGTAAAAGCAAATTAGCGATATTTTCAGCTACCGAGAAAGCGTAATCGTAATATCGTAACATACAGTAAAACCCCTCTTAATCGGTCCGATCGGGATCGAGACTTGGCCGGTTAATCCAAGAGGTTCGTGTAAAAAAATGATTTTCCTTCAAAACGAACCAACAGATTTCATCGGGTATCATGAATAAACAATCAAATATGTGTAAAACGTTATTGTTGCAACTCATTTTATTGGGTCCCTACATAAAGTAATACAAAAAAATTGAACATACAAAGTGAACTTAGTGGAATGACTCATCCAGGTACTAGCTGTTACGTACGTAATATTCGTTAGAAGAGAAAGAGGAAGAGAAGAGAAAAAAAACTTTATTCCAGCGATAGGCCGGTTGATCAGAGGCCGGCTGTACTTTACTAAAGGAGAAAGAGGAGAAATACTTCGTAAATTACTTTTCTTAAAGTATTTCAAATTAGTGTTCATACTATTATCGGATCCATGTTTCCTGGAGTGTGGCATTCGGCCAGCGTCGCGAGCGCTATTAACTGCAACCAATAAAATACTTTACATTTGAAGCATATACATAGGAGGCTAAGACATTTTACACTTGTTAATAAAACCGAAACTTAACGGTAGTCTGGATTCAAATTTTCACCGCAAAAAAACTGCGTATGTATATCTCTTTAACGGGGAAAGAAAGAATGTTACTGAAGCTATTATAACAAAAACCTTTTCCACTTCAGAAAGAAATACCCTTAGGGGCTCTAGTCGTCTAAATTTGATGGATTTAATGAAATTCATGTAAAATTCCATTACAAAAAAAAAAAAAAAAAAATAATAATAATAATAATAAAATCTCGCTGCATCGAGTTAAATTTACAACTGGCTTAAAATCTCAGTACACATCATTTTGCATGAAGTATATTGCAGATGCCGGTGCAACGAGTCCTAACTTTAGTCTAATTACTCGAAGTACGGGTGAATTTAACTTGGAAAGAAAGACTACTTTCGGGAAAACAGTAGCTAACAAAGACCGACCCGGAACACTGATTGAAATAATAAGTTCTTCCACTTGTGACTAACTTTCAATTTCAGTCAGCTTTTGAAGAAAATACGAAACTATTCTGACTGCCCTTGAAGTCGTCTATGCGCAACATACGTTACATCTGAATTACCGAAACTAGTTCAGAGCATATTCAATTATTAACAAAACAAACTGAATATATTTTCACCGCACATGTTAATGACGACGGCATTCTCAGCCGGATCGCTTTTTCGTCACGAACATTTTTTTTCTGTACCAAAATGTAACACGTTAAATAAAGATTTATTTACTTTTTTTTTTTGTCGCGCATTCAAAAAGAATGTCGTTGTCAAGTTTCCTGGTTCTATACGAAGTACGGAAGTGATAGAGCTGGGGGTTTGGGGGTGTCTCCAGGTAAAGTCGAAAGGCGGAGCCCCGTGCGAGGCACGAAGAGCCGAGTTTAGTTTATATGTACATATTATATAGTTTTATAAATTAATTAATATATAAAACTTGCTAATTTCGGTTTACAAAAAAAATATGGTGGTTCTTCGTTAACGGAAACTAGTCAGCAAGTTTTATTAATTAACCGTGTTTTGTCATTTCAAGTCTACGTGCGCTACACAATTAAATAACTCGGTTACTTTTATTCCTGAAAATGTAAAATTTGTTTATATACAAATTAAAAAGTGCAATATGCGTAATATTGCCACATCATTTAGAAATTAATATCTGAGGTCAGTAAACGGACTAAAAACTCTTGCACCGATGCTGTTAACATTACTAAGACGTAAAAGTAACGGATGTGAAAAAGTGCAATAAACCAAAATCGACTTCCATCGTGAATATTATTATGCTTACATACAGTCTAATCTTCGGTATGGTAATATTGCTCCTTATATACGCACCATAACACCGAGGTAACTGGCCCGTAAGTTTTTTGGATGAATGGACATTATTTCGATTGCGAATTCGAAATAGATTTTGTAAGGGAACACACACGGATGCATAAAAATTTGCGGCGTATACAACTACACATACTATTTTAGAAAGGAAAAATCACGCTGCCAATCGAATGTTCACGGTAATCACAACTTGTATATATGTACTACAAGAAGCAACAGCGGACATTCCGTCGTCGTACAATTCGTTCGAAGCTGCGAATTTTATGTAAATTTAATGCTACATGTTATGTGCAATATTTATAATCTACTTTCAAATTAATCTATACCGATACAATATTATCGTCGCGTAGTTTAGTAATTATACGAAGATTGTGCCAGTGTTAAATAAAAAAAAAAACGAACCATCCGCCTAGTTCTCAAGAATATTTTCAATCTGTCTCTCGGAATTCTTTGCAATATTTTCGATTCTTATTGCTGCGTTTACTTGAAATTTTTTAACCTTTCAAATACCGAAAAATAAATAAACCCAGTACATCTACTTCCAGCCCGATTTGCTCGCTGTCTGAAGTAAACACGGTTTTACCCGGGGTGTTGTTAAAACGTATAATGGTTTATTTTGTTCTCACGCTGGACGCGGCTCCTCTCACGCTTGTTTTATTACCCCACTGACGTGGAAAAGTGCTTAATAAAAATCTTGGCACTGCGGCATTTATAACCGTTTTCGATAGTACGAGATCTCTATGTGTCAAAATACAAAATCATAATCGCTACTCTTCCAGTCGCTTTCTGTATTCAAACTATTTTGCAAACATCTCAATCCGGCTTATTTTAACACTTATTCCGGCAATGTCGCATCTGTTTCGGGGAAACTCCAGCTGCTCGCGACATTGCTTCATATTTTGCCTCCCCCGTTCTGCGCAACTGTTAACGAAAAGTTTCGGAACTTTTTAATTGTATCATAAAACTCCTTTTTTAGTAGCCATCTTTCGAAATTCTCCAAGCTTTTTACATATCCATCGCTAAATTTTAATAACCTCAAATGATTATCGATAATTCTTCAACAGTTTTTGTTACTACGGTACCATACTCTCTCCCCCTTAATGACGATCGCCGTCCTTTTAACGCATCGACCATCTCCAGTTGTATTTATATATCGTTTCTCGAAATTCTAATCGACACCACTGCATCGGTTGATAATAACGCGGTGGTCCAGAATTGATTATAGTTTATTTATCTAAGATGTAGTAAAGAAAAATAAAGTTCGCTCTATAGATCCGTGATAAGGTATCATGGATTGTGTAATTAAGTTTTTCATAATGCACTAAGACTAACCGACCCGATAAGAATACTGGTGCCAGCTCCTTTTTTTTTGAAAAGCTTTGAAATCCTTGGCTTATATTATATATATATATATATATATATATATATATATACATAGATGTTTTTTGAAATTTGCCCCAATTTCCAGAATTTCGCTGAACCGTATTACACATTTCGTACCTAGGACTGCTTTACATAGCGCCTTGTGACTAGGTGGGGAGGTGGTGTGTTTGATTACTTAGAAACTGTCGATGAATTTAAATATCTTGGTTTAACTTTTGATAAGGCTAAATGTCACATGGTGGAATGAGAGCAAAGAAATGTCACCAAAAATGATTTACTTTTATAATAAGTTGCTAAGGTTGGGTCTATTGGACCAGGAGTTACGATAAAATATGCTATATACCGTCAAGAGGAGTTAATAGTGTTGTTGCTCGTTGCCGCACCGTGTTGGGTTAAATCTGGGATTTCATTTGGGTTGTTGCGTGCACGTGACCTTGCTAGGTTGAATTTTGCGTAATTTTCTGGTTAATTTGAGATTTAGGTGGGGTTGCTGAGAGAGTGCCGGGTTTTTTATAAGTAGATATATAAATAATGTACTACAAATGAAATTAGAATATTAGAGATCTGTCAGACAAGGACGCTCCAACAAATGCTAAGAATAACATGGAAAGATAAGATCTCGAACGAAAGAGTTCTGCAGATGGCAAACTGTAAATCAACAACTAAGATGGACTGGCCATGTTATACGGATGGATAAAAACCGCACACCGAAGCACTTATTGTATGGCGTATTAAGCACGGGCAAAAGATACCGTGGAAGACCAAAACGACGATATAAGGATGTTCTCTCAAACATCATTACAAAAAAAAGGGCATCAATCCAAGGAAGAACAAGTCCTGGGAGAAATGTGCAATGAGCAGAATTGAATGGAGAAAGTTTATGGATGAAACTGCAAAACCTAACAAGCGTTTCTGCTTCCAGTAAACATACAACAGAGGAAAGGAGGAATACAACAAGGCAAGTTCAGTGCGCGCAATGCAGCTATGTATCCAATTATAAAATGGGATTGATATTGCACATAAGATTCAGGCACCTATCGGACGGAGAAGAAGTGATATGAGAAATGACACTCATACGCGAAAGCGAGTGAGTTAGAAGAAGAAGACTACAATACTAGTTTATCGTAAGTTTTAAAGTACATATTTAGTGTATAAGTATTAAGCGTAATTAGAATTAAGATGATGTAAACATACAATTATGTTGGAAACACACAGACGGGCTTTGGCCCGGTGAGACCCACAAATTATTTAAAACAAAAAAAATCGGCCGTTATTAGTTTGTAGATTTTTATTTTGACATTGTTTTGTAATAAAACGAAACTTATCTTCTTCAAAAGTTGTTCCTACGCTACATTTTTCCAAGTCCTAGCTAGTTCCTTTTCAATGCAATAACTTACGGTAAATATTTTTATACGCTTTCACTTGTCATTATCATCCGAATTGTTACATATGTATTATTACTGTAATGTGGCAGCGATCGCGTCGACAGGAAGTCACGTTAGCCTCAAGAAACCGTTTCTCGCAGAAATTTGAAACATTGTGAACTTTTACATATGTGTTGTCTTTGTACAGTGTAATATTTTAGTCGGTTATTATTATTTACATTTCCAATATGAATTAACTTTCCGAATTAATAGTTTCCCATTAAAAAAAAAAGGAAATGAATAAAAATAAAAAAAATTATTAGTTTTATTTCCTAGTTTTTGGTATATTTTCTGCTGAAGTATGTATTATTCTGTCGTGTCCGGAAAAAAAATTGCATAAATTCTTTTTTTTTTTTTTTTTTTTTTAAATAAAAAAGCGCATAGAAAAAAATGTAACGCGACAAAACAAATGAGGAGAAAAGTGTCAGGCAATTTTACAACGAATGTTGGTAAAAAATTTAAATGCAAAATATAACAGTTATAAAAAAACACTTGGCTTTGAAATAATATAAAAATCACGATAAAAATGTTAAAAGAAGAGCCTATTCTATAAATATTATTTGTAAATTAAAAAAAAATATATGTATATTAATCTTCATCTAGCATTTTACGACAAATGACTGATTTAAATGGTAGCATTACTGTTAAAATGGAACTCTAGGGCTATATCGGTTCTTCCCTTTTTTTAGGTAAAAGGTAACGCTTCTGTCGACTCGTCTCCTGCATATTTTTGTCTAAATTTTATTTTATTTCATGTTTTCTCTCGCCAGTGTAATACACGTCTCAGTAGTAAGTTGTCCGCCTCCAGAATTTTATGATTGTTTTTTTCGTTTAAAGGTTGTGATCTGCAAACAGAGTTATTTTCTCTCCCGCATTCGGCTATTTAAAGTCGCCCGGCATATATTAAAATAAATTTTATGATCAGTCGGTGTTTTAGTGCGGACATTTTTCAACAACTCCGATAAAATCCGTCACGTAAATTTAATGTCTTCGACAAGTTTGCTAATTTCAGTAATACATATTTTCAGCGAAAATAAACATAAATGAAAAAAAAAACAGCTGGACGGCTCCCCATAATTCTCTTTTTATAATTTTTCCAAAGTCTACACTATTCAGGTAACATTTTATTTTTATTTTTCCGCGTGTCCATCTAGAACTGCAGTAAACACGTCAATGAAGTCGTGGTCGAACTCCGATCGCGAAATTTGATCAGTAAGTAATATTGTCTGTTTGGTAGAACCGAACATTTTTTTTTTTAACCATTTACGTTTTGTATGGAAATCACATTGTTTTTGATCATTCGCGTTCGTTTCAAAAGACTCTTCGACATCCGCATAAATTCTCGCATTATGCACCAAAAATTCGTTGGCGGATTCTCCTCCTCTTCTTCAATGGCGATTTGCCTACCTACCGGTCTTCTACTTGGAACTTGGAACGTATGCGCTACTGATAGCAAGTGAGCCATTTCCGGTTTCCTAAGCGCTCATACCAAACTAAAACGTTTCTTCCGGAATTTATCTAGAATGGGTGCAACTCCCATTGTCGCGCGAATACACTCATTTTTTTCCATCCGGATACCTATTGACTATCTTGAAATGCGCATTTCCATTGCATGTAGTGCTTGTTCTTCTCGCCTTATGACCGCCCAGCACTCAACGCTATACAAGGCAACCGGACAAATAACTGTTTGGTAGATTTTGGACTTTAACCGAATGGGCATGCGTCTGTCACATAGCACGCGCCTGTTACAGTTTTCCATTTTTCAGCCATGCTGTGTTTATACGATTACACGGATTGCGTACCACGCAGGATCCAAGGTATTTAAAGCTACTTGTTCGAGGCAGTTGTTCTCCGCAGACTTGGATAGATCCGATTGCGTTAGTATTCGTTTCCAAGTATTCTGTTTTCCATACATTAACTTTAAGGCCGAACTTTTTCAATCGATCATACCAACTTTGAATTATATTTTGGAGCATTCCTCTTGAATTTTCGATTAATACAACATCTGCATACAAGAGTATCTAGGGTATAGGCGTTTGTATCCAAAACTACGTTGAACAGTAGAGTGGTGAGAGCCCGGAGCCTTGATGTGCACCCGTTCGGACAGGACAGTCATGGAATTCCCCCACTCCACATCTGACCTTGCTTGTTTGTAGATGTACGCATTTTATCAATTCTTCAGGAATTCTTGCAGAGCATATCAAATTAACTGATGCGGAACGCGGTCGAATGCATTCTCCAAGTCTATAAAAGCCAAGTGTACGCTTTCCCTTTTTTTCTATACTTTTGCATCAATATGCGCAGTGTGAAGATTGCGTCTGTTGTACCGCGACCTGTAGCCGTACTGATTACTTGTTATCTGTGTGATATTCCGGAGACGCTCATCTATTACTCGTTCCAGTATTTTCAGCGGGTACGAAAGCAGTCTTATTGAACGTTGCCGATTCTGTAGATTGAAATTAATCGAATCAGCCGAGTTATGTGCGAGCATGACTACGTTGTTCGCATTTGAATAGCTTTTTAATTTTAAAGTCGTTTTTAAAAATTAATCACTGCCAAATTTATATCTGAAGTGTGCGATAATATTTTTGTTTTTTTTTTTTTAAGAAAAATACCGACTTCAATATTTATTATAAAAATTTAATAAAAACGCACAAAAAAGTAAAAATATAATTGTTCAATAAAAAATATATTTCAGAGTGATCATACCTTAATGTGATATCGTAACTCTTATATTATAAGATTAATGCTTATTAGAGTCAGCACGAAATTATAACTACGACATCTAGAAACAATTTACTGAATATTTAATGCAGTTTTTAATTATTATTGGAATATGTAATATGAATCCTACTCTAATTAAGGTATTAATGTTGTATAAGAATTACGATAATATCAGCTTCCTTTTTTTGGGGACCTCTACCCGGAAACGATAGGAAGAAGAGTTAACTAATTAAAATTGAATTCGATCGGAAATGCTGAAATAAAGGAACCAATGGCAGGGATAACAGACACTGAGAGAAAAAGGACAGGATATAGCACGATAAGGAGCAGGAAGCTTTAACTTTAGGACGAGTAAATAAAGAGAAGATCGCAAAAAGAGCAGAACAAAGAGAATGAGCATCACACAGACAACTACTTTACTAGTATGTAGAGGACAATAAGGAGAAAAACCACCAAAGAGAGACGATAGCGTGAGGAGGGCAGTAATGACTGAAGCGTAGGCGAACAGTAAGGACAATAAAAATTTAATGTTGTATAAGAATTACAATAATATTACATTAAGTTATATCACTGTGAAGTACACTTTATATCTAATAATTTTTTTTTCCCTTTTTAGTTCATTTTTATTATTTTTTTTTGTAATAAATCTTGAAACCGGTACTTTCTTTTTCCAAAAAACCTTTTATTTTACAATTAGCAGTTTTTTTTCTTGCTAAAAATTACCTTTTTTCTCATTATTCTGCATATTTTATGCTTTAAAAAAACAAAAAAAACGATTCTTTATTTCAAACTACATTTTCGCGATAAAAACGTCAAAATATATAATCGCTTTCGTTATTTAAAGCCTACATTTCCATTGTAATTCGGCAAGTTGATAATATTACAAGTCAATCGCTTGTCATACTAATAAGAAATTATCTCTAAACACATTCTTTCACGTTGTTTGACAAATACTCAGTTTATGTTCACCGATTTTCATCATTACTCACATGGTACCTTGAATAGTATACTTTCTAATGGACGAAGAATCAGTAAAATCGGTCCGTATGAATATATAAGTTATGCGCGAACAAATCTAAAAAAAAAAAAAAACAAAAAAAAAAGAACATACTTGACGAACGTGTATAATTTGTTTTTTTTTTTTTTTGGAAGTCGGCAAAAAGTAAATTAGTCGGGACTTTTGCAAAATCGTCGATTAATGGAAAATTCAAAAAAAAGGAAAAATATTTCGACACTTAAATTTTAATCAATTCGTTTTCATTTAAATTTTAATACTATCTTCCTTCTTGCTATTGTCCGTGTTTTGAATTTTAATCGCTTTATGTAATTTCATCTGATCGGTTTTTAACGATTTCGATTCGAACTGTCGCATCCCTAGAACGAATGTAAGAAACGACTTTTAGCGCTAAAAATGTTGGCTGCTTTACTAATGCCCAGAATTCCGCGCAGGTGAGCGGATCTTTTCGGTTTCCAGTGTTTACGGTGAGATTTTTTAAATCGTTTTTTATATTTATTTATTTTTTTTTCTTTCGGTTTAACTATCTCATCCGGCGTATTTAGCTATTATCAACCTAAATTTTACTTAGCCATTTTGACGGTGGGGGCGAATTTGTGTCGATAAGAGATTCCAGATTTCATAGCGAGATTTTTTATTTATTTTTTATATTTTCGAACCGTCATACGTCACTTTAGTATTACAGCTTGTTCGAAAAGCATTTACCCGACGTCATATTGTCGCAGTGTTTTCTTTCGACCTTTACAGAAAAATGCTCGCTTCTCTATAAACTTCTCGCGATACCTAATTTATTTCCAGTTTCGTCAACGATATTCCGGAAGTGGGCGAATATTTTCGCTGAAATTCCGTAAGAGGGTTATTTTTTCTGTCTCTTCTCGAGTGTCGCTACCTGCGAAGAAAGAGAAAACGATGAAACGAGTGGGCTGTACATGATGTTTTCCTTGTCGTTCGGAAAATTAATTTACCGAAAATGTGTAAACAAGAAAAAAGAATATAGGAGCAAGAAGAATGGCATTCGCCGCGAATGTGAAAAAAATAAGTGGCGAAAATTTAAAAAAAAGGCTTTAAAAATCGTTCGCTGAGAAACCATCGATGGGGTGTGCGTTAGGCAAATAACGGGGGGTGAATGGTTAAATTAAGTCAGAGAGGAAAATCGGATGATTTACTGTCGGAAGGAACACGGAATACGGAGTTTCCGACGATAGGCCGTGCTAATACATATTTAAAAACCTTTTCAGAGACCGCCGAATGTAACTGAAATAGGTTTATTCCAACACACAAATCCCTTAAGACAATTAGCTGACTGCGCTCTTCGCATATAATATGACTGCGCGATGTTTAAAAGTAATTTTTGACGTCGGTGGAAAATTCCACGGACTTGGCGCAATGTTTAGCCATTAAAACTTTTATAAATTAACGCAAACATTGCAGAACGAGAAATTCCGAATAAACCGACGCACGGCGTAATTTTAGCCCTACTTAATTCTCCAACTTTTATCCTCGTCTCCCTAATTTCACGAGAAGAAAGAAAAAAGAGAAAAGAGAAAGATTCTTAATAATGCTTTAATTGTAGCAGTGCGGGAAAATCGAGAATGAAAGCAGTTTGCATCGTTCTGTATGTATTAAGCTCCAGTCCGGAGAAGTCGGATACAATTAATTTAACGCAACCGCGTCTTCCGCGAAGATCTGGAGAAACGGAATAATTTCAGTGAATGCAGATTGCGAAGTTAACAGAAAATGACGAGGATCGCTTAAAAAAAAAAAAGGATATTTCGAGTATTGAAATTATCAATAAAGTTTGGCGATTGGCTCATTGCAAATGAAAACTTGTTGTAATATTTTTGGAATGTCGTAACACAGAGCTTGGGCGACAAACTGCGATAAAGATTTTCTCAACGAAATTTTTATGAATCAGATGACGGGGATTGATTTTTCCACCTTTAAGTTACTCCGTTTTATCGATTAAGTAACGAATAAACCAAGAGATAAATTAAGTAACCGTCAGAGGGGTATATAAACATTTACCATATAATGTGATAATGCCGTAAAGTATCTCCAACTTTATAGTTTGTTTAAGAATGCAACAATTTTATTATTTTGTAAATATATATATGTGCATTAAAAAATAAACGATTTTCAACATTTCGAATCAGCTTTGCGCGGGAATTTATTCGGCATTTGTTTAAAATGAAAAGAAATATTTCCCCTCCCCCTTCCGGTTCTTAATAAAATATTATGTTGTGGTGTGCTGGCGCAGTAATTTCAAAAAGTTTCACAAAGCCAAAATAAATCTTTATAGAAGGCGGCAATAATTTTATACAATTTCAGCTAAAATGTAGTTTCAATTTTTCTACTTTCGTATTTGAAAATATCTGATAATAATTAATTATCGTTATTATTGTTAGAATTATAAAGGATCTCTTTCAGATCATCGAATGAGCTTGATGCGGACACATCTAATTACCAAAAACACCGGACCAGGGAATAATTGATTTAGCTCAAAAGAAATTCAATCCGCTGCCTTCGATGTTTTTTTTTTTTAAATTTATTACATAAAAAGTTAATTCCTTACCTCCTTACTTCTAAGCAACACTAATTTTTTCCCCCTCTCTATTCGTATGAATATTATTTATTCCGCGTTTACGAGTAAATATTTATGCCAGATTTTGTTTTGTTTTATATATACATGTTTTACCTGCGTTTTGTTTAAAAATTTACATATTCCCGTCCGATACGTAAACGATCTAATTTCATTTATGTATCTACTTCAGATTTTGTATTATGTTTATTTAATCTTCTTTTGTTTATATATTTCCATCTGATATTTTATTAAATCTAGTTTCGTTTATGTATCTGTATTTCAGATTTTGTTTTATACCCTGTTCTGATATATATACATAACTCGAACATTTTGGCCTCGCAAGGGGTTGTGCCCCTTGACCTCTCTTGTTTTCATTTCTGTCTCTTTCTCTTCTATACTTTGTATAAAATGATCAAAATTTACAACGTAATTCTTACTGGCACCAACACAAAAAGAAAATAACATAATCACAAAAATCCTATCCTAACATTTAACTTTCATTATATAAAATTAAGGTATTGTTTCGTTACATTTTTCGTTACATATTTCGTTACATAAAATTGTGACATTTTTTAAATAACAATAACAAAAATCCTATAAAATATAACAAACGTTACATAAAATTGGACATTTTTTTGGGACATTTTGCGTTACATAAAATTGGACATTTTTTTGGGACATTTTGCGTTACATAAAATTGGAACATTTTTAAGAATTACGATGTAATTAATATATATACACCTATATATTACCTATTTGTACGTTCTGGTTGCACAGAATAGGCAGCGCTCATGGATTATTATTATATGCAGTACGAATGTGTACACACGCAAGAAGACTACATTCGGAACTGATAGTAGCCGCTTGTTATCGCGCCACTAGTGCAGTCCCGGTGTGTGTCTGCTGCGTACTGACCTAGTGCGCATATGATGTTGTACGTGGTGGTTTGCCATTGCCTTCCACGTAATTATTAGCGATTATTTATTTTAATTCTTGTAATAAGTTCTGTCGTCGCCCGGGATCGAACCCGTGACCTCCGTAACGGAAGTCAAGAGCTCCAGCAACTAGGCTATCGCGACGACCATATATATTAAAATAATATTTTCTTTCAAATTCGCGTAATATCTTCGTAATTTATTGTAATGCACGTAATATTGGCTTCCACTGCTCTTGCCCCGTACAGCGTATTTGTGGTTTTTGTATCAATAATAATAATAATAATAATAATAATAAAGATTTGATTTGATTATTATTGTTTTTATTATTATCATTATTATTATAATTGAACTTTCATATCTGGTGAAAGTGAGTATATAAAACAGAAAATTTTTTCAATACATGCTATTTATATTCATAAGTATCATATTAACATTATAGGCGCGCGTTAAGCTCAGGGTATGCGTAATGAGACGGTTAAGTGTATATTCCGCAAAAAGGGAAAAAGAGATAGAAGGAGAAAAGAAAATGAGAAAAAGGAGTAAGAAATTAAAAAAAAATACACTATATGTAAACTATAAATTGTGAATTTATTGAAATTTATTTGTTTAGACGGTAATTTTTCTGTAAAATTTATAAATTTCGTTTCGTATTGCATTTGTTTTTCTTTATTTTGGAGCAGATTTTATTTTATTTATTACTTTTATATTGTTTCCTTCTTTATTTAACTTATTTTTCATTTTTACATTATGTTCCTTTTTTATGCCATTTATTTTTCACACATACTTCATTAGTTCTACATTTCGTTTCCTGTACTTGCGCCTAATTTGCAGATTTTGTTTCTCAGCACTGTTTGTATTTGTATTTTCGAGGTCAATATATTTCATATAAGTTTGTTTAGGTTTTTGTGCTATGTTTCGCATTTGCTTCCTTTTTGGCGATAATAATAAACTGTAAGCGATTATCTAATTTTTATTATATTCGATTTACATTGAATATCTCCGCGTGCATTTCTATTTATACTGCGGCGTATTTTGACCTGTCTGCTCTTATGTCGGAGCGCTAAACGTTTTTTTTTTTTTTTTTCTGGGAACTTCTTAACCAGGGGCCCCCGCCTAAAGTTTCAATGTTGCGAATTTTATGTTAGCTACTGGAGATACCTAAACGTGTCACGGTCGTGTTAAATCGTGTTTTGTTCTTATTATTAGTGTTACCGTAATTATCTAGAACGAACATTCCGATGGTGAAATAAATCTGTGTTTACTTGTTTACCGCTTAGTATCTTATTGGTAATCTTCGCTCTAATTTAATTAAATTTTCTACACAAAACACTCACACTCTGATAGACGTTGTGTTGCTGCCGCCCATACAGTAACTAGGTCTACGTATACCGTTAACACATAGCCTCAGTTAATGATAATACAGCTGAATGCAGTGTTGCAGGTTACGTTATAACCGCTCCGATTTATTCCTCCTCACCTGACCGCCTATGTATCTGCAATCCTTTTCCGCAACAGGTACCTGTACAGTTCCTTCCCAGATTCATAATTTCAATTATTCTCTTTTCCTCGCCTGTTTCCGGGCAAAGGTTAAAAAAAAAAGGTAATTATTTTCATCTTTATTTAAATTCGAATAATGCTCCTCGATGATTTGACAAATATTCACCTTAATAACGATCAATAGTCCGGATATCCTCCGGTGATATTTTATTCCGCTTTGCCAGTAGCGATGAAATAAATTCCAATGAATAGAGTAAATGTGTCCAAGAAGGAAATCGCCTTCTTCCGCAAACCCGCCCGGGCAGAAAAGGTAAAATCGCTCTCTATAAGTTTAGATAACGACGAAAACACATTAGCGACGAAAAAGGTAAATTTCCGCTATCTCTTTGTTGATGTTACGAATTTCTCATCGATGATACGAAAAATTTTTGAAATACCCGGAAAGCACAAGATAAAATCCTTAAACAGAACGCGGTATTAATAAAAAAACTTCAGACGACTGCGGGAAGCTTACTACTAAATTAAAAACAAGACGTAAACTATCGCACATTCCAAAAACAGGAAAGGTAATTTAGAAAATTGTAACAAAGAAATTTACATTCATCGTTTACCGAGAATTAAAGGTGTACGCATAAAGGTGATTTGCTGAATGAATCGTTCTCTGTCCAAACATGAAATATAACCGAAGAATTAACCCCGAGTCGGATGGTAATATGAAGGTATTTTCATCAACGTGGTTCACTGTATATGCTGAAGAGTGAAGGTTGAAATTTTTCATTTCGAAAAAAGTAAGTGCACCATGTATTTGTCCGATAATCTTGCCGACATAATACCGATCAGAATCGCTCGTCCAGATGCGTCAATTTCGAAAAAGTCCATAATTTCGCTGACTGCAGAAAACACGCAAATGCCAAAATGTGCGCCTGGTGATAGAAGAATAATTCTAACTGCAAAGGTTTCGTATGAAAACAGCGAATAAAAATGCGGTAAATGAGAATTCAAAGAGAAAAATTCATCACATTTAAGAATAGTGTGAATTCTAGTGAACTAAAGTAGGTGCGTTAAATTTATGACTTGCGCTGAAGTATATAATAAAGGTGTGTAATTTAAAATAATCGTCTCAAAGGCTGCCCCATTAATAATGTATCATAATGCGAAAATGTCAGCGATAGTGTATCTCATAGATCTGGCTTGGATAGTTTTAATATTCGCAAGTGAGAATTCAGAACGATGTTCAATCAACTCATTCAGCAAAATCCGCTTGTACGAAATAAGTACTCGTCCGAAATAAATTAAACGACGTCGCCACTTAAAATAGTAATCGCGGCGGTTGAAAGAAAATAAATTAAAAATTAAAACATTCAGTTCCGACACTTTCGAAAACTCATCTGATCGATAGTAAAACTCACTTCGACATTCCGAATTATGATTTTCGTACACAACTGTGAAGTCGAATCATGAATTATTAAATGTAACATTAGGCGTGGTGAATAAAATGAAATTGTCGAGTAAGAAATTCCAGAGTGTACTGACATTTTCAAATGAAACGGTGAAATTGCACAATCTATGGCGAAGAGCCTACTGGACAAAAACTGAATATTTTCACAGTGTAAGCGGAAGGTTTATTGCTGGACTAGAACGTGAAGAACTTAATAGCACGCATTTTCAATCTAAGGGACAACCATTGAAAATTTAGGGGGCGCGTTGTTAGCGCGCTGATATTGGCTCGACTATAAACGTTCAGACACTCTTATAATTAATGGTCCCTGTCGGTGCTTAAAATGCAAAGGCTACCTGAAACTTTGACTTATGCCTTACGGTAAATTCAGGCTTACACGTCTCGCTTACACGACAAATAGACAAAAAAGTGGGAAAAATTTCGATGTAAATGAACGATTTAAAATCTTCCACTAAAACCAGGACGTAACGTAGACGTGTCAGTTCACTGAAATTATTCAACGTATAGCGAACCGCACGAGGCAAAAGTATAAAAATCAGCTATTATAAATAAACACGCAATAGCGCTAATTGAAAAAAAAACGAGGGAGAAATTCGTAAAAAGTGTCATTTCATCAGAACTCACTTCTATAAAAAACGCGTTTTTATCAAATAAAACATCGAAAGAGTTTAAATCATTACTACTTGCAAGTTTTAAAAATAAAAGTTTTTTCAGCATTATTTAATTGAATTACTTACCGTACCGATGTCACAGTCTTCGGGAAGTAAGGAAAAGTCGAAATCTCCTGCAAGTCTTTTCTTCCCGTTCAATAAAAACGCTTGACTGTACATGGACTGGAACTGAAAATGAAAAGTAGAGATGTTTATCAAACATTAACGTGAGAAAATTATATTTCGAAGAAAAGGAAATCGCTCGATCCGAAATTACGATAACCTGACTTATCGTTCCTGAATGAATTAATAATTTTTAAAATAATACCAAAGCCCCATAATTTTTTTCTCATCGTTTCACTTGGACTCCAACGGTAATTACACTTTCCGAGGAAAACGTTTACTACGTGTCGGCGCGGCGGTGACTGAAGCTGAGATGATGAATGACGAAGTGGTGATTGGGAATCGGTTTCGAGAGATGCTCGCCCTCGTCAGTTTAAAAAGAATGGTATCCTTACTGTACAGGATAGCTTTGTGAACGTGCTGGGCAGACGTCTAGTAAATATCTCGGACACGGTCGATCCGACGGACGTTTTTACCAAACGTCAGCACCACAGACATGTTGAAGATATCAAACAGAACCTCGAGAAACGAGCGGTTGAGGACAAAGCTCGGCTCGATGCGCTAAACCAGGCGCTCAAAGATGCGAGCGATTCAGTCAGTGAACTCTATACGCACATGGAGATTGATATGGAAGACCTGAAACTTTCTACAGTGGCAGCGTTCGCTCAGCTGGAGATGTGGCTGGTGGAGGCATTGGGGCTGAAAGGAAACATAGAGAAGATTATCGCGAATGAAGATGAACGTAGTAAAGGAAGAAACAAAAAACCTGACCAAGATGGTGAAAAATTGAGGAAAATTGTGTGAAAGGCACTAAAATGTAAAAAAATGGCGAGAAATAGTGGAAAATTTGCTATAATTAGTTAAAAATAAGGAAAACATTTACTACATGTCAATGCAGCGGCGACTGAAGCTGAGGCGATGGACAACGAAGTGGTAATTAGCAAACGGTTGCGGGAGGTCCTGCTCCCACCTGCCTAACACGAACGGTTACAGAGGCGCTTAAAGATATTCTTATTGTATATGGGAGCTATGTGACTGTGATGGGTAGACATGTCTCGGATTCAATCGATCCACAGGACGCTCTTGCCAAACGTCAGAATGATAGTTATGTTTAAGATGCCGAACGCAGCCTCCAGCATTGGAAGACTAAAGACAGGGGCCCGGCTCGATACGTTAGACCAGCTGTTCAACGCTATGACCGATGCAACTAGTAAACCTAATAATCAACTGGAGACCGCGGTGGAAGACCTAAATAGTTCTACAGCCATGGCGATCGTTAAGCTGGAGATGCACATGGTGGAAATATGCTGTCAAAGAAGATAAAATAGAGAAGGTTTTCGCGGACGAAGATGGACATAGTGAGAGAGACGCTACAATTTCACGCGGTTCTTATGTAGAAAGCTGGGTATTTGAAGGAGCCTGAAGAACAACTGCAAAAGGTTATTGCTGATGCGGCTGCTCATTATAAACAACACTCGGACGTCTTGCACACTATTGAAGAGACTACTATCCCCACCTTACAGAACAAAAGATACATCTTCTTAATATTTGATAAGGATGGACATAGACCCAACGGACGTTGAGATTAGCTCTGCCACTAATGTAAAATTAAACAATAGTTGTTTTGGTGTATATGATAGCATGTATTAGTGTCTATCGCGTCTATCATGACGTTATGCATCTTTGAAGTATGGTCAGGCTATCTGAGGGCTGCAGGGGTACTGGGGATGCCTCAGGGTGGCGGGAGGTGACTGGGACATAAAAGGACAGCTAGGCAATATTGCAAAGTTAGAATGGGCCAAATAATGATGTGGCTGGGGCGGCTGAGAGGTGCAGGGGGTGGCTAGGGTTAGCTAGAGGTTGCGGGGGGTGTTGGTGTATATGATTGAATGTATTAGTGTTTATTACACCGTTCAGCATCTTTGCATCATGGTCGGACTGGTTGAGGGTTGCAAAGGTTGGTGGTGTATATGATTGCATGTATTAATCTCTATAACACTGTTTGGAATCTTTTCATCATGGTTAGGTTGGCTGGAGGTGCAAGAGGTGACTAGGGAGTAACTCTGGGTTCTGGAGGGTGGCAGGAAGTGGCTGGGACACGACCGGACCACTAGATACTAGTACAAACTTTAAATTGGTGAAATAATACTAATAATGATATTAAAAATAATAATAAAAATAAAATTGCACCTTAAGAAAAACATGTATGCAACCTGCACAACAGTTAGGATGGGTTGGTGGTATAGTCCCCATTCTCTTACTAACTCTCTCGCTCACGCTCTCTCTCTCTCTTGAAATTTTGTCTTGATTCTCTTTCTCTCTCGCACACACACACACACACACACATCTTGACTACCCCCCCCCCCCAACCCTCTTGTGTGTGTTATGATTATCCCCGTCTCTCCCACTAGTAACTTTGTTCCAGAAATGCCTGTATTTACACTACTTACAGGCTTGAGCCACAGATATAAGAAAATGATACAGTCAATTCCATAGTAGGCAGACCGGTCCCTCCACTTTGATGCATGTCTTTAATTATGTGTTATGCACTGATACTTTAATATTTAGTATACAAGCTGTGTTTTTAAAATTTTGCATAAGTTTCAAAGTACATAGATTAAAATGCAGCAGAACGTTTGATGACATTTGTGAATTGTATGAGAAATAAAAGTTGAAACACTGCTAGAAATCCTTTTGATCAATTGTTAAATGGCTATTTTTGATTGCTTGTAATTCAAAAATTTATTACAAAAAAAAGGAAACAGTTAAAACATATTTATAGGATTTTTTTAGCCTACAATGGATTTATTTAGGATAAAACCAAAAATAATCTATTCATTTTCAAAAAAAAAAAATACTGGCTTATAACATAGTCTCTCAAATGTACTTGCAAAGTGTAGTTAGTGTTAATTGTAATAGTTATTACCCCATTCATCAATAAGTTGTCATTGTGCTCTTTTACAGAATATGAAAGAAGTTGGCCCCTATATTTTATAAAAAAAACTGATAATTTTATTTTTATTATTATTTTTAATATTATTATTAGTATTATTTCACCAATTTAAAGTTTGTACTAATATCTAGCCGTCTGGTTTTTTATTCTCTAATTTTCCTTGAATTAGTTGTATAGATTTATGATTGAGAATTTTTAAATTTTATAATTATTTCGTTAATTTTAAATTTCTCTTTTTTGCATTAAAGTAAAGTAAAGTGAGTTCCATACCCTTGACAGGGCGTCGGGATTGTGAAGTTAATGTAAATAAAAGTATTATAGTGACTTCCCCTATAAAGTTTTAATCCTTAAAGTCACGTTTTTACTCATTGTTTTCATCTTTTTCATTTTAATCCTATGCTAAATTTCGAAAGGTTAAATTCTTTCGTGAGACCTTGTTACTAAGCACTTCCGATAATGAAAATTATTTTTAACGCTTGAAGAAATAAACGTGAACGATATATTGAGATTAATAGAATTCAAAAAAAAAAAAAAAAAAAAAATGTAATACTAAATTTAAACTTGCATAATTAAAATATTTAAACATTTCACTATTGTTAAAGCGGTTAAAATTAAAAATTGATCAAAAATGACTACTTGTCTTGCAACTGACTGTGTAATAATATTTATACGACATGTATCTAGTCATTTTTAGTTAATTTTTAGTTTTAATTATAATTAAATGTTTTAACAATTTAATTGCACAAATTTAGTGTTTATTGTCGGGTTTTTTTAAAAATTTGATTTTTTGTGCCTTGCAGGGAAGATGGGGGTTACAATGACACGGTTGTGTATATAACCAAAATTTCGCTATTACTGAACATTTGCGATCCACTATAAAACTTCCATGAATACAACTTTTCACTTAAACCAATAATCATTTGTGTAAAAGGTGAAAATACCAAAAGTTTTTTTATATACATGGAAGTGTGATGTTGAAAAAAAAAAAAGTCCACAAAAGAATAAAGAAGAGGAAAAAGTAGCTAGTAGTTTAGTTTTTTTGATTTCGTGTTTTCATTATAAAGAGAGAAGTGTAGTCCCCATTTCTGATGTGTTTGAAGGCTATTACTATCCACAAAAAAAAAAAAAAATTAACAATCTTCCTTTTTCTTGTAGAAAAAGATCACGGAGTGATTTTTTATTTTGTTAAATTCGTCTTTGAAAATCTTTTGCAGCTAAATATTGTTCCACAATGTCGCTACAAGCGATAATTTCCTGTTTGTTAACAACAGCCTCTTTTTCGTTACAATCGATTCACAACACCTGTTATAGGTGTTTTTATTTACTTCTAACTCTCTACTGCCGATTTCGACAATAGTTTCTCTAATGCGTCGCTTCATTTTCCATACACATAAAAAAATAGGCTGTTACAGCTACAATTTTGGTGCGAAGAATAAAAAATTTGTAACAGCACTGCGGTACACATTATTCAGCTTTAAGAGGATTCAGCGGACGAATTTAACAAAAGAAATTAGTTCTCTGATATTGTCTATGAGAAAAAAAAATTGTATGTATAATTTTACTAATTTAACACTGATGAAAACCTGTATGTGAGTTAAAAGTTAGATGGCAGGCCAAAAAAAAAAAAAAAAAAAAAAAAAAATTACTACAGTTATTGTAAAAGATATTAGAAAATAAAATGTTTTTTTACAAAAAATAAATATCGACTTCAAGGTAATAAAAAATGCACTAAAAAGTAAAAAATAATTACCCCCGATTAGAAAATATATATCAGGGTGATATAACTTAAGGTGACATTATCGTAATTCTTATACAACATTAATACTTTTAGAGTCGACATCAAATTCATATTAAAATAATAATTAAAAACTGTATTAAATCTTCATTAAATTGTTCCTAGATATTGTAATATGAATTTGATGCCGACTCTAATACACATTAATCTTATATAAATATATTTTCTAATTGGGAGTAATTATTTTTTACTTTTAAGTGCATTTTTTATTCAATTTTTATAATAAACCTCGAATTCGGTATTTATTTTTTGTAAAAAAACATTTTATTTAAAATATTTAGCGTTATATTTGAATTTTTTTCGTGCTAAAAATCAATTTTTTATCACAATAACAATTGGCATACACAATTACATACATATACGCAGCACGCGGCGCGGGCACGCATTATTAAGGATAACTCAAAAACTACTGGTCAGATCTTGATCAAATTTAAATGGGACCGACCACATGAGAAGCACCAGCTTTCAAATAATAGAAGAATCATCAAAATCAGTTCATCTAGAAAAAAGTTCTGAGGCAACACACATAAAAAAAAAACAAAAAACAACAAAAAACAGTCGAATTGAGAACCTCCTCCTTTTTTTTTTGAAGTCGGTTAAAAAGACAACCCCACTCAAATCGCGAAAGACAAACAATTATTATTATTTTTTTTCTGAAGTACGCTAAGTATAATTTAATAACAACCAAAAATTTCAAATAATGAATTGTATCATTTTTCACACGTAAAAATTTTTTGTGTAAAATCTAAAAATTTCGTTACGAAAAAAAGTCGCAAACGTATTCTGCTAACATGAAAAAGCTATTCATTGGAAATGTATCCTCCGATCCGTGTTTAATATTATTAATTAAAGCAATAATATCAGCATCGTATATACATACATATTGGTGGAATTGAAATTGAATATAAATTTCGATAAAAATTATATCGTAAAAAAAAATAAAATAAAAAATATAACATAAACATCGCTAGGAGAAGACCGAATGGCAAATGAGGACGGTAATATTATTAATAACGATGATGATGATGATAGTTCTAATAATGATTTTGAGGAAAAGAAAGTACAACATTGTTTCGTCAATGTACTTTGTTCGGGCTGAGCTAGTATGCTTTTGTAAGAGTGGCCGCATTAGCAAAAAGGGATCGGTTATCATCGCGACATCCCTGAAGACTCATTATGAGACGAATGGTAAATTCGGTGACAAGGCAGTTTCATTAAGGAGGCCCTGCGGGATCGTACGTGGCAGATTGAGCCAAACCTCAAAAGCGGATTTTAAAGGAACGGAAATTTGCTACAGAAAACCGGGTAATTGGTACCGGCGGTTATTTTACACGACAGCAACAAAAAACCCGGAGAAATAGCTTTGTGTTTTTTCTTCGTAATCGTTCTTCCACTACAATCTGATCTTATCTGTTTCGGAAGAGCGAGCCCAATTTTTCTGGTAATTAACTTCGTTACGTCAGTCCGACACAGATTTTCTTTTTTTTCTTCATTTTGTTTCATCGTCAATTTCTTAGGTTGTCCTTCGGTCCAGTTCGCAGAACAAAAAAAATTAAATATAAATACGTCTTTTGTCTTACACTTTGATTTGTAACTTGCATTAGTTTGATCGATGATGAAATATCGAAGAAGCATCCGTGCATGCTCAGGTTCCTTTTATTACATGTCGATCTCTAATTGCATGCGGCGTTAACTAATTTTCAAGCGATCTATTGCAGTTGTTGTTCACAGTATCTGGCACCTTTCCGGAATGCTACCGAGAATGTCAGAGAAAGTTATTGTCACACATCCGATTTGTATTATACTGTCCGATTATTCGCAAGTTTTCATGAACACAAGAAACTGGAAAATTCGTTTTCGACAGCGACATTGTAAATTATTAAACTTTACCCTGAAAAAAAAAAAAAATAAACTTTTTCATATAAAACATTCTTTCCGATTAAGAATTTTACATTTCAATGAGTTTTTATAATGCACAAAATTTTATAGCTCGATTACGTATAAAAGTTGAAAATGTCGATCCATGGTCTCTTCTTCTTTACCTTACGCGTCGACGATATACTGTTTTGAGTCAGCTGCGGGTTCGGCATACGGCGGCCTCACACAACTATGTACATATAAGGTGCTCTTCCCACTGTGCTGGACTAATGCCACTTTTCGGCAAAATCCAATTTAAAAAAGTAATGAAAAAAAATAAAAAGGTACTCTTCTCCCAGCTACATGTCCTTTCTGTTCCGGTTCTTCCTACCCTTCCGTGGAACACCTGTTGCAAAAATGTGTGGCGTTTACCCGTTCCGCCATCGCTGACGGTCCACTATCAGCTATCCTCTGACATGACCTAACTCGCATACGAATTCTGCTTGGGTTTCAAACAACTCGTACTATTTCTTCAAGGCGGTGATTAAAATTGTATATTTAGCCAGTAGCTGATTTTACTCTTATAGTAAAATTATTCCGTCTAAATTAATCACTATCGACAACGCAATGAGAATAGATTTAAAAATGAACGATGAATTGCACAGAATACTATTGTAAACTCCTATAAAACTCTTCTAGCATCAACGTGAAGAGCGAAATTAAGGTTTAACCGTTGCTTTCATCAGTGGTGGGCATCTCTAATTGTTTCTGAATTACACATTATTTAAAAATTATCCAATTCGTCGATATAGTGTTTAAATTAATCTTATTCTGTGATTTTCTTTATACATTTTTATTGCAATTTTTCGATTTTAAATATACACATCTTTTTCATTGTATGTAATTCTATGTAGTCTTGCAATATATAATCGCCAGGCACGGAAATCTTTTGCTTAAAATTAATAAAATTGAACCGTGATGTGCGGCAATGCAAGGAAAATAAACGAATAGTAGTAATGTTTACGCTAATTACGAGAATGTGAAATTATTTTAACTACCGCAGCCCGGGGTCGATTAGGCAGGTTTCATTCCGGATGTGCCCTGGATCAATTGTAGAAAAATTCGTATCTATAATGACCATAATGAGAACCTGATGTTTACAAAACATATTGAATAAAACCAAGTTTAAATAGTGCTGAAATTTTTTTTGTATAATTCACATCTGCGATGTTGCTACCATGTGAGCCCTCCCGCGCCCCGTGTACGTGTCTCCTATTCACACGTTAAAAGAGTATTGACGCGAAAAATTGTGTTTACTATAATAATTTCCGAATAATTTTCAATAAACTCGATAAGACAATATCCGAGTTGGCAGCACCGAAACAAAAAAAAAAAAAAAAAAAAACCAACGACTTGTTAATTTTTTAAAAACTGCGCGGCTGAATGAGGATATACGACCTAAAACAATTCTCTAACGAGTTTTAACATTTCAAAAATTCTACATACGGTCCAGTTTATTCCTTTCATTTCTCTGTCCGAATTTTAATTCTGTTATAAATGATTTATAATAATCTAACCGTTAGTGCCATGATGAGGTGCCCCCCCCCATTTGAATGTTTCTTTTCGAAAAAACGACATTTAATCAACCTTCATCCAGTAATTGTTCATGCTGTTCTATACTATTTTTTGTTGTAACGTTTTTCATTGTAGCGCGAACGAATTCTTTTTAAGTTAACTAAAATTACATTTTCGGCCTTTATATTGTGTTTCATTGCGCGTGAAATTACAACATTTCTCAACTATGTGCCTTTTATTGTTATTCCGCCGACTGGATTGCTGATAATTTACACATTCTCCCATTTCACCTTTCATTGTTTTCCTATATTTTCATTAATTCCGCTTTCCTCCTATGTTTCTCTTTTGTTTTGTTTTGGAAGGCTGAGTACTGTTCATACTTCTTTCTTGAATGACGCTCTTCGTTTCTATCGTTTTCCGCTTCGACCGCTTTTTCACTTTCAACTCCCCGTCTCGTAAACTCGGACCACCATCTGTTGTTACACTATTTTCTCTTTCCATTTTTCAAATTTTATTTCATGTGATGTCTCCTTTTGTTCTGCGATGCCTCCTAACTTCAATTCGTTCACGCGTTAGTACCTAAAGAGATATTTTCTAGGGCTGCCCTTTCAGATCTTCGTAACCTCTGTTCACTTGTTATTTCAACCGAGAAACGAATGTGACCTTCGGAGTTATTGGTGTTCAGACGGTAGCTCTGTATTCGAAATCGGGAACGTCATTAACAATCATCTATTCGTCTAATTCGAGTTCCATCACCTTACTGCGAACTTTTTCTTAGCCTCCTTGTTTTTCTCTTAGCATCATCTATTTCTTTCGGTTATAATTTCGGCAAAATGTTGTTTTTTTTCAACTTAATTATTTAAAAACCTGCGCTACCGGCTTTCGTAATCGTAGAGAATTTAATTACAAATAAGGGATGATGGCGTCATTCCAATGATCTAACTTCAAAATTTCTAAAACTAACTTTCTCCTTAAATATTTCCGAAAACACTCCTAAAGCTTATTATTTACCATGGTAATCGTTTTATTTAAATTTTTACGTTTAATTTACATTTCCCATTGTAATTATTTTATTCAAATTTTTATAGAAATGAATGTTTGTTTACTTATCTGGTATGCATTCTTGTACCGCTGGCCGCATCATAATTCGTTATTTAACTATTCAAAACCTCATATTTCGTGAAAGAGAGGAGGTCGAAAACTGAGCCATAACTTAAAACCTTCGTTGGGACAACAAGAATACACCCTGAAAATTTTAGCATGATCCGTTCAATAGTTCAGGAATGTATACGGGACAAACAAACATTCATTTATATATACACATATATACATATATACACCTATATATATATTGATACGGATTCGGCACTTTTGGCGCTATCTGTTATTCGACGTTCGAGCTAGAAATTATTCTTCGATTTATTCATTAATTCTCGGCTTCTCGAATGTCGATATATTTTTACATCGCCGCTTTGTCGTGTCTTGGTTGCGTATTTGGCCGATACCAAAAATCCCCGAGATAAGTGGCGTGATCGTCGAGTACACGGTCGCGCTGGGGTAGAGACTGTATAGTGTCTGAGTGGTAGTGGTCAGCAGCTAAGACAATGATATGCGCGTGCGGCAAGAAGCGCTAAATAAGATGTGCCGAGTAATGTCGAGCCGAGAGAACATTATAAAAGGCAGGGTAATTTACGCGGTAGTAATTTAAGAAATGTTCTAGAAAATTCGGCGGTTATTATATTAATTGATAAGGTACCGGGTAATTTCAGCGATTGACTATGTCGTTCGGAAACAGCCCATCGTGTACCGAAATCTTTGTACGTGCATCTTACACTAAAATGGATAGTCAGATTAATTGTTCACGCGAGCGAGTCGTGTTTTCTCGTGGCTCGAAAAAGAACATTCGTTGTAATTTTGTCGTCGCCGTCACGTGTAACCGTTTAGCCTAGTCATTGTGAAGATTCGGCGTGCATTCAACGTAGTTAACCGAAATTTCGCTTTTTTTGTATAAATTTCTTTGTGCTTACTAGTCTAAACCGCATTTCTTTTCTCGTACGCATTTATTACGCGGTTGCGTCGCTTGTCTGTGATTTTTCTGAATACAGACGTTCTTTTTTTAATAAAAGGTTTTCATTTTGGACACGTGGTGAAAGAAAGGGCCTCGTGAATTCTCCTGCTGGAGAAACTGCCGCTATTCCGGTGATTTTTTTTGTTTCGTTTTTCTTTTTACTTCGAATATTAGTAACAAAAATAATAAAAAATAAAAGCCTAATGCTCGTAAAGGGGTTTTCCGATAAACCTTAAGGTCCAAATTCACATCAAACAACGTTGTTCGTATTAATATATATATACGCACACACACACATATATATATATATATATATATATATATATATATATATATTGTAATGTTACCATTACATGGTTCAATAAAAATAAATAAATAAAAAGAAAAATAAATAAATAAATAAATAGATAAATAAATAGACAAATGAATAAATAAATAATAATATAAAATAAATTAAATAATTATCGAAAACGTGGTGCGAGTGAGAGTGTGCGTGTGACTGAAATCCGGTTTGTCGGTTGGTGGCGGGGGGGGGGGCGAATACATCACGCGGTCACTGGAGAAGTGCCCACCCGTAAAGGAAATGAACGGTGATTAGCCGAGATGAGAACAAAGGAAGAAATGCTCGTAAAGACACGAGCGAAAAAATGGCCAAAAGGTGAAGTCAGTCGATCTCAATCATCCATGAAGAAAACAGTCAATTTTTAGCGGACGATTTATGTATATAATAAAGGAATCGTGTCCGGAATAAAATATAACCTCTGCAGCGCGCAATAGTTGAATCTCAGATCGTTTCTGCAAGTATAAGTCCCGTCGAGAAAGTTAATTCCGTAAATATGATTAAATTCGTTTAACATTCATCCGAAATTCGCGTCTCGGTCAATGCGAAAAGGACTCATCTCCAGCCCACTCATCCGCGATCGTTCATCACCGTGGACCTGCATCGCCGCCGACAAACAGTGATAGGTATCAATTCATATTTATGTTTATAATCGTTGTTTTTTTCGTTGTATATACATATGTGACCCGGTATCAAGAAACGTACCTTATGCCTAAAAAGCACTTTTCGAGGAAAACGCGTTTAAAGTTTGGTAACATTGTTTCGTCAGTTCCGAGACTTCTATGGTGTTTTTTGCTGGCGAATGCATTTCTACTGTTTCGAGACAATGTTACCAATACGTACAACGTATTTTCGTGAGCATAGAAGTGTGCGTCTGTATGTGAATATGCGTAGCGTGGAACGAGTTTTCGGTACTATGGCAACGCGTGAACACGTTCGTCGCTATTTCAGCTGTTGTTGTAAATCACAAATGTCCAGCCATCTCCTGCCTGTGATGCGCGCCCAACAGAGATCATACCATCAGGTTTATCCCCGAAGCGACGGTGGTACCTGTTTAAAGAACTGCGGCCGTTATGTTCGAATCCTGAAAACGCGGATAAATTTATCAAAGAACCTAAACGGAAGTTGGCTGTGAAAAGAGGACGAGGACGAGGACGAGGTCAAGGTCGCATCTCTAGTGGTGTTGGAGAAGTTAGTCGTGGTCGTGAACGAGGCCGTGGCAGTGGTCGCAAAGGAGGAGAAAGGAAATAAAATGTATGTTTTTGTTTAGTTATGCGACGCCCACTGTGAGAACCACGTATTTTGCACATATAGGCTGCGTTCTAAGTGCTCTACAGTTGCGTAGAATACATTTTTTTCAATTTTACAAACGGCATGTGACAGAGAAGGTTCTGAAGGTAACAAAACGGTCAAAACCTAACAATCGATTTTTTAGGTATAAGGTACGTTTTTTGATACCGGGTCACAGTTTTTTATAGCGTTCGATCGACAAAAACGATTGGTGTGAGTAATTTTCATTAATAGAATATTTAAAATCTCGTGAGGAAATTCATTTAAATAATAATAATAAATAAAAATAATTTTTTTAATTAAGCGGAAGAAAATCCGTGGTGGCATCCCTGGGTAAAATTAAAATTGTTAAATTAGCAACGGCAAGTACCGTTATAATATATATGTACATATATATGTGCATAGATAGGATACGTACATACTTCATGATCCATCTCAAGATGGGACATTATGGGACATTTGCTACCTCATTCATTAAAGAGAATATTTAATTAAAAGTAACGTGCCCAGTCAGATCTTTTTCATACGTTCCTTATCCGGCGGGGAAATTGAGGTTCCGTGGAGCTCCGTTGACATGGACAGGAAATGGTGGCTACAAGCTCTGCAACTTGTAACCGTATACATTAACATCATTATGCTGCACGTCAATTATTAGCGGATAATCGGACTAGGAATTTCGAGTTTTTCAAAATAATTTCAACTATAAAAACGGACAGTCGTTGTACATTGAAACGGTAAATGTCATTCGAGTTAAATCAAAGTACATCCAATACGCAGAAAGTCCCAAGTATAATAGATAAATTTAAAAATAATCAATATACGCCAAATTTTTTTAATGTTCAATTTATAACGGCACGGTCTATCTTAAAGGTAGATTTATATAAATTTAAGATATCTGAGTCTGACAACTGTGTAATATGTAATTTTAGAGATGATGTTTTTCATATCCTACAAGGATGCAATAATAATAATAATAATAATAATATACTCTGTAATTATGATATAACACAACTTGTTCAAAATTATTTTAATGATTTTAATAAATTTACAATAGAAGAAATAAAATTCCGGAAAAATAACGTACATTTATATTAAGTAAATAGTAAAAATATATGTAGATATTGTAAAAAAAAAAAAAAAAAACAACTGTAAAATGGTAATTAATATAATACCAAATACTTGACTGGATGGGTTATATTAATTCCGTTATTATAATGAATCAATATTTTTATTAAATAAATGTACCCCTACCCGAAGTTTTGGGAATAGGAGGAAAAAAAAACAAAAATACGCAGAACGCGATGAATTGAAATCTTGTGTGGTAAATACTCTCTACTTTTGTTATAGTATTTTCTAAATCCAAGATTTTTTTAACGATAGAACTAACAGTAAACAGACGTCTATAAAAGATTTAAAAGCACCAAGGCCGCCATCTCTGTACGATCCGTAAGGTTTCCCTTTATGCGCATTAAACACGCTACACTATATTTTTTATTGGTTATTAAGTAGTGTTAAGAAAATTTTAATTTCTATCCTTCAAATACCTCGACTGAACTCTGTTAATAGTTTTGCTTTTCGATTTGTAAAATTATTTAGAAAATTAATTTTTAAACTTTGTATTTTATAAACGGAAATTCGATTTCTTCGATATCGTTAATTATTCGAACTTCAAATATAAATGTATGCTTCGAAAAGAATTCGCCACCATTCCCGTTCAACTATTTCCTAAAATGTGTTGGCATAAGCGTTTTTTTTTTCTTTTTAAAATTAGCAATACCCAACGTTTCAACTAATACGTATTATAGAGTTCCCTTTTGTAGTTCGGGCCCCATTCAATTACTTCGAAGTGTTAGAGTTGCTATTTTACAGATTGCACACGCGATAACAACTTACGAAAAGTTTTACCGGACCTTTGTGCGCACACAGTTAACTGAAATGTAATATTTTCACTGCTAATGACGTAAATGAAGGATTCGGTTAGGGATAATGGAATTTTTTGAATTTCGTTAGGGGGATTATAATTTACAGAGTTATAGCGATAAATTGAAGGCGAAAAAATTCAGCGCCACTCGGCAAATTCGTTTTGGTCATCATGCACTTTGGTCCACATCAAGGACACAAAGGGTTTTCGCGTCCTCTATTAAAGGGAACGTAACTTAAAAATGATCGCGGATAACTCAATTTCGAAACTGTTCGATATAAAATAATCCGCTGTTGCCGGTCACGCCGAGCAAATTTAATAGAGAACCCTCTTTCCGTATCCAAAATTCAATTATCTATTCTCTTCGGAGCTCACGGCTAGAGATTACCCGCGTTGATTAATTATTACTGCATCGCAATAGCGGCGCTACCACGAGGGCAAAAATCTGCTAAAATCTTCCGACGAAATTTGTTAATAACGTAAAAATTGATGATCGACTTTCCGAGGAATTATAATCAATTATCGTTTACTTTGATGTATCATTCGGCCACGGCGCGCCGATGAAATATTACATGCATTTAGTTCGGTGTGCAGTTTCGCTAATTAAATCTGCACAGCCTCTTTTACATAGAACAAAATTAGGATCTGGTCGGTTTATTCTATGCTAAAAATTCCAACTCCGTCGACCTTATTCGATATATTTTTCTCTGGCCGTATCTCTTCAAACGTGCTTCTTTGCGCTAATTGAAAAAAATTCATTTCCGCATAGCAAATCCCTCTAGAAGCTTCCTCGCATCACCCTTAAAGCTTCTACATCTCTCGCTTTAGATTCTTTGTCTTTCTAGACACGCACATCTGGTTAATAATTTAATATGCGCCCTCGAAATAAAGTTTGTCAAAAAAAAAAAAAAAAAAAAACTATAATAAAAGTGATCACACTGAAGAGCATTTGGAGGTGGTAAAAATGTTCATATTTCGCAGCGAACGTTTACATTTTGAAAAGGAGTAATCAGTCGGATAGTTTTAACGGGCGTTAGGCAGGAATACGCTACACAAACGTGTCTTTTACCTGATTCTATTCTGATCGATGATGAACTACGTCCACTGATACCGCTTTTATTGCATGTTCCGTTTCGTTTCTATTTTTCCGCGGTCTCTGTATCATTACCACTTTTGATAACATTCCTTCTAATTCGATCAATCCGCGAGTAACTCTCAGCGTGAACTAGCGAAAACTGAAATCACCGGTGTAATTGATGGATCAAGTGTAAACATTAAAATCTATGCAATTTCCTAATTGCGGTCGGAGCACATCAACTTTGAAAGCATAATTCGAAAAGTTAAATAGCAAACTAGATGATTTCGTAATAATACTAACATTAGGTTGGATGAAATAGGATCTCGCAATAAGGTTCCCGACGCCGTGTAATTTCTCGGGATAAACCTTCGACGAACTTGCCCAAAGGTGTGCTGATCGCACGGAGTTGGAAAAATGAGTATACACCGCGACCTGTTATTGTTTAAAATTCGTTTCTTAAAGACGTTTGATTTTCTTCAAGAAAAAATTGAGAGGCCGTAAGATTAAACGAGAAGACTTAACAGCACCGAGAAGAAAGATAATGCGTCAAACCACCGAAAAACATGGAAATCGGAATGTCTTGGACAGTTGACGATTTTCATTTAGCGCATCAATATAACGAATAACCCTAAATGTACTATTAATAATCTGTTAGATTACAGCAGCGTATACCTAATGTAAATTAATAATGCCTATGCGATATATTTCATACTGTGTAATGATTTGCTCCAGTGCGTGCAATAAAATTGAATGCATAATAGTAACCGATATGTGAAAATTTTCGTAGCTTTAGTAATTATCCGCGTAATAAATTCTGAAAAATTATGCTGATTTTTTCATTTTCCGTACATTATAAAAATATCGACATATGTGAATTTTTATGAAATGCGTAATTTTTTAAAGTCAATTTTGTTAATCCCTTTGGAGGGGATCCGGCCATAATTGTATATTTCAGTGACTCGCCGACGTTAAAATTGTTTCAGTGCAGTTTTAACCGTAAGATACAAACACCATTTTAACTGGCCCGTGTTCAATGGCGCTGAAAATGCGAGTTTGTAATAAAAACTAAGCCAAACTGTATATTATTAAGCATCCTTTTATTTAAATTACTCCGCATAACTATTTTATCTGTTTGATCAGATTGGTTTATTTTTCGTAAAAATGGTTTTTCCTTCTGAGCTCTGGTGACATTTTACATTCTTTAAGGAGTTACCTTTTTTTTTTTTTTTCAAAGTCTCTACATATAAAACCTACTTTTATTATGAAGTACGTTTAATGATTACCTAAAAAACGTTAACCGTGTTCTTAATAATATTTTTTTTTTTTGTTCAATTCTACAAATACTTTATGAATTAATCACGTAGAGCTTTGCAGATTAATTCAACGAGCAACTTCAGGTGACTATTTTTCGCCGAGTAAAGTTTTTTTTTTATTGAACATTATTTCAGTTCCTTTCCTTCTACGTTCAATCGATAAGACGATAAAAACGGAAAATGAAACCAACGAAGATATTCTTGATAAGCTCACAAACAAAAAAAAAACAAAAATTGTTTCCGTAAAGGTTATACGGTTTAATTATTTTCGCGGGACGAGTCAGCAGAATCGCCTTATTTTTCGTTTTCCGCTTCTATATTGCTGCAGGAACTTCCCCACTGCGTTACTCCTACGCACTACTATATTTTTGTAACCACACCTCATTGTTCATCGACATCTCAAGTATATCAAATTTTCCGTAATACTCTTAGCTCGGATCATGTTTCTAGAGCGTTTGGTATGGCATTTGCTTACACGAATAGCGATAAAGTGCATTTGAAAACAAAATCCTCGAGACCATCAGCAGGCGAGCAATCTGATTAAGTGATTATCGGGGTATTCGATGTGCTGAATTACACGTATTAAAATACATCTATATGGTTAACGTTCATCAAAAACGCTTCCAATCAGGCATTATTCGATGCATTTTAATATATTGTTTTCGCTGCTCAAATATCCGCTTTTAAGAGATTCAATGTCTCTTGTTTAATCCATCAAAAGATAATCACATTCTTACCGGTTATGTCCAATGCGCGCTAATCAATCCCAAAAAAAAAAAAAAAAAAAAAGAACTTCCTTCTGAAGTGTTGAAACTAGAGATGATGAGGCTTTTCTTTAAACTCAATTTTGAATTTTTTTTGAAGGACGGGGAAAATAGCTCTTAGCTCCTAATTATAAAAACCTTTCTCCCGTTTTGTTTCTAATCAATTTATCGGTCAGTCCGTCATATTTCTACATATCCTAAATCTGCAACGTGGATGTTCACCGCTGAATGTACATGTTTTTTGACATAATTATCTTTGTCAGTTCCTACGGCAGTCCAAGCTTTGAAGCGGAAAAGCAATTTCCATCGTTTAATTTGCGAAAGTTGTCTCTTTTTCTGGAATATAATTAAAAAAGATAGATGCGTAAAAAAAAAACAGCAACATCTTCTTGCGATATTTTTACTCGAGTTCCGAGCGAACTTTGTTCACGCCTTAAATATGCGACATCATCTCCGCTTCTCAAGACTGTCCGTGAGAATCTGGTTTAAGCTAATCTTCATTATCGCGTTGATTTTTTGTTTTTGCTCTTTTTCACTCGCCTTTTTAATTAATATAACTGTGTAGCGAATAAAAGTTATTTAGCAGCTCGTAAGAAGATTCGAAGGAACCTCGTAAACGCCAGCGATTCCTATTGAGAAACCGTTAAATTAGCAATGCGGTAAAGTGAATCGAAAAGTCCTGCAGGGGGTCGGATTACTCAGTGATGCATAACGGTGGAAAAGCGGGAGTTATCAGTGGACGTCGTCAAAGATGTATTCCATAAAATACTTTTTCTTAAGAAAAAAAAAAAAACAGTACCGAGTTGAAGTTTTAGCCTGAAAATTTTAGTAAGAATGCGCTAAAAAGTATAATAATTATTCGAGAAGGAATAATGTATTTTAGATTAGTATAGGGTGGGCCAAAAGAACATCCCGAATTTCAAACGCTCGTCAAAATCATACACTGTGAGTTAGCGTGGCGATTGTAACGCCATCTGGCGCTAAATAATATGCCGTTTAATATAAATATAGTTGGTTAGTAGTCATGATGTCGTGGACGCGTAAACAACGCTCTTTCGTTGTCGAGTACTTTGTGAAAAATGGTGAAAGTGTAATCGCGGTACAACGCGCGTTTAAAAAACAATTTGATTTAAAACGTCATGACAATCCCCCCGACCGTAAATGTATCCTCAAATGGGTAAAAAACTTCCGAGAATACGGTAGTGTGGTGGCGGTCAACCATCAAGGTCGCCGTCGATCGTCTAGAACCCCGACAAACATCGAAAAAATGCGCGTAGCATTGTCGCGAAGTCCGCGCAGATCCGTTCGTCGCCAGGCTTCCGCCTTGAAAATTCCCCGTACTTCACTCAGAAGAATAATTCGAAACGACCTCAATATGCACCCATACAAGATACAACTAACCCAAGAATTGATACCAACAGATAAGCCAAGAAGGTTAGAATTTTGTAATAAATTTTTGGATATGCTGGAGGAAGAAGACGTCGATTTGGATTATGTTCTTTTTAGCGACGAGGCGCATTTCGATTTAAATGGTAACGTTAATAAACAAAACATGCGGTATTATGCTACTGAGAACCCTCAAATCGTTCACCCGGTACCCTTGCACTCCCCTCGTATCACGGTATGGTGCGCAGTCAGTGCGAAAGCGATAATCGGTCCCTACTTCTTCGAGGAGGACGGAGCGAATGTTACTGTGAACGGCGACCGCTACATCCAAATGTTAAACGAGTTTTTTCTACCGGAGCTCAGACGGAAGAGGATTGCATTATCTAAAACGTGGTTTCAACAAGACGGGGCCACACCACATATTCGTAACGATGCTTTGCGGTTATTAACAGAGAAGTTTCAGGACCGCTTGATTTCGCGAAACTGTGAGCTGTTTTTGCCGCCGCGCAGTCCGGATTTAACACCGACAGATTTTTACCTATGGGGCTACTTGAAAAGCAAGGTGTACGAGGGTAAACCAGCAACAACCGACGAAATGAAATTGGCCATTCAGAAGGAAATTGCGGCGATTAAAAAACCAACTTTTAAAAAAGTAATGCATAATTTTGAGGAAAGATTGCAACAATGTAAAAATCAAAATGGTGACTATTCATACGGAGTATTGTTCAAAACTAATAGTGTACAATAAATGGCGTTCTTTTTGAAGTATTTCAACGTTTGTTTCATTTCCGTAAGTATATTAGTCTTTATTTGACGAGCATTTCAAATTCGGGATGTTCTTTTGGCCCACCCTGTATATCTCGGGGAGGTATTACGATAATTTCGTAAACAATATTACCTTTTTGTAGAAATTCAAATTACAATAATTAAAAACTGCATTAATGACTTTATGTTCCTCGTAGCTGGCTTGAAAATTGTGTTGTTACAGTCGATAAATTGTTTTTCTAAATGTTGTTATAATTTCAATTTAGTTCTGACTACGAAAAGTTAATGTTGTTTAAGAATTTCCATTAAGGTGTATATATAGTATATATATATATATATATATATGTATATATATATATATATATATATGAATATATATTACTTTGAAATAAATGATATTTTTGACTAATAAAAGAGATAACCTAAAATGATGCTACTTTTGCATAAAGCTGGGTATACTGGTTCAAGAGTGATGTTCAAATGTCTGTCGGTGATGAGTTGTTTGAGTTAATTTCATTGTATAAGTATATCTTTGAGACTTCTTTTTTTAAAGGTTTATTTAGATTACCGATAATGACCGATACAATTTCTAATAAACAAAAATTCACTCGGATCACCCTACATAGTGTCATAATCCTATTACGGTGTAACGTAAATAAAATTCTGGTTTTACTATGCCGCGGGAAATGAAAAACGTGAACGGAATTTTATATTTTTATCTTATTACAGATCTGTAGACGGCATAGTCTTTCTCGTATGTATTTTTCGGGTAAAATTTGAACCGGCTAAAGTAACGTAATTCATATTGAATCGTTGAAACTGTTGGCCAGTTGGAATCTTATTCCGATACCGCGCACCAGCACCATCAAGATATATGATCGGGGTACCGTATTGGCCACTACTATGCTTTTTCTTATTTACATCAACTCGTTACACAAGCATATTGTTTTTGTGGATGATATTGCTTATTAATGGAGCACAAAAATTTAAAGATCGCGGAAAAGTTATTACAAGAGGATGTAAATAATTTGAGTAAATGGGCACATGATAGGAGTTTACGTATAAATATAAACAAAATCTCAAGTATTACACATTCAGAACAATTCTAAACATAAGATACGCGAATTTCTCTGCATAATAACGATTGCCTTCATGAGCTTTATGTAAATAACAATACCATCTATGTTTCTGTCCACCGTTAGAGAACGTACATGACTTTAAATATCTAGGTATATATATACACCGTTTGTCCGAAAAGTAAGGGGACTAATGCTATAAAAAATCGACAAATTCAGATAGGAAAATTTATTCTCGGCTAGTTTCTACATAATCCTCCCCCACCACAATGCACCTTTCAGATCGTTCGTACAACCATTGGAAGCTTCTGGAGAACGCTTCTTTTGGAATCCTTCCCAATGCACGTGTCACAGCTGCTTGAATCGATAGAATGTCGTCAAAACGGATTCCTTTCATGGCAGATTTCAATTTAGGGAACAGGAAGAAGTCACACAGGGCCAGGTCCGGTGAGTAGGGCGGGTGGTGCAACACTGGGATACATTTTTTGGTCAAAAACTGGATCACTGATCCGGCGGTATGAGCTGGCGCGTTGTCATGGAACAGGAAAAAATCTCGGGACTCCCATCTTTCTGGTTGTACGCGTTGAATCCGTTTGCAAAGGCGATCCAGAGTTCCCAAATAGTAGTTGGCAGTCACGGTGGTGCCTGGAGGCACGAATTCCTTATGTACGATACCTTGAGAATCGAAAAATGTGATGAGCATGGTCTTGGTTTTCGATTTTGTCGCGCGAACCTTCGTCGGCCGTGGCTCTCCACTGCTCACCCATTCACTCGATTGCTTCTTGGTGGTAGGGTCATACTAATAAACCCATGACTCATCACCGGTAATAATTTTATCGAGCAGCGAAGCGTCTTCATCGATCAAATCAATGAAATTCTGCGACGAGTTCAGGCGCTGTTCTTTTTGCTCCGGCGTTAAAGAATGAGGAACGAATTTAGAACAGATCTTCTGCTTGTGTAAAGCGTTTCGAATCAGCTCGTGAACGGTTGATTTGGGTATTCCCGGCTCATCTTCGAGCATTCGGCATGATAAGTGGCGGTCTGCAGCGAGAAGGGTTCGGATTTTGTCGGTTTTATCATCGGTACTCGTCGTCGACGGCCGCCCACTTCTTATCTCGTCTTGCACCGACTCTCTCCCCTCCTTAAATTGTTTATACCACTCGAATACCTTCGAAAGGGCTAGACATTCATTACCATACACTTTTTTTAAATCGTTAAACGTTTGGGTAGCAGTTTTACCGAGTTTAAAATAAAATTTAATTACCGATCGTTGTTCCATTACGAAAAACGTGACACGTTGAAAGAACACACAAATTACAAGACCGTACCTCACCAAGAAATAATCACACTACTGACCAACAAAAAATCATACGCTATGTCAAAACATAGTACTACGTCACTGTAATAGTTTCCCTCAGATAGCGCCACTCGTTTCTTCAGAAAAAAATCAGTCCCCTTACTTTTCGGACAAACGGTGTATATATATATATTGATAAATCCCTGAACGGGAAAAAACACATCCAAAATTTAAACTTGAAAATAAGATAGACAATTCCAGCTTTATATGAAATAAAGCAGGTACTATCACATCGAACTCTACGTATATACTATAATTGAATAATAATGTCTAGAATTTTATATGGAATTCAAATATATTTTATGTAAGGCTAAAAAAACAGAAATAAATAAATTAAGTAAAATATAGAAGAGATGTTTAAAACTTATACTTCCCTATTAGAAATAAATCGACTTCGGGTCAATTATGTGTAGAAGGAAAACGATGAAATGTCCCCCAAGATGTATAGATAACTGGAATTTAATATCAATAATATAAAATTACCATCCAGGGAAAAAATCCGGGTAACAAGAAACCAAAAAGTAATACATATTACATTTATCCTTGAAATGTAAATCTACGAATTGACAACACTGATGACTCAGTTTTAATTAATTTAAATAAGTACAATTCTCAATCATATACTAGAGGGAAAAAAATTGGTGCGTGGAAAATGGAGGTGCAAAAATAGTTGAAGGAATGGTGCAAAGACCGAAGTTCAAGTTACTTTATCTCGCTACTCTTTAATGGTTCTTTTTTGTATACGGTTTGTTGGTTTTTGACTTTGTCTTGTCCTTCCTGGATTTTAGGTTCGATCATGTTTAATTTTGATTTCAAATATTAAGTTGTCTGCATGTATATTGGTGTACTGATGCGTACTACGCGGCATGTTACGTATTGGCATACATATACATCTTCTTCGTCGTCGTCGTTGCTTAGTTCCGAGCGTCGAGATCTATCATCTAATGTTGTGTATGATTAGTCTCCAAGCTTCTCGATTTTGCGCCGCTCGCATCAAATCCTCAATTGATAAGCCCATCCATTTGTTCATCTGGTCCGCATATCGGTTTGGAGTACGTCCACTTTTCCTTGCATAATCAATTTTTCTATCGAGTCTCTTCTGATCACGTTTACTATTACTTAAACATAATGCTAGGTTTATTCATATTGTTATTTATGGAATAAGTTATGTTAGTTATACTTGTTTTACTACTATGTATCTATTTCAATAAACGTTGATAAGACGGTTGGGGGCACTCATACAACGAGCATATTTGTCCCGTGAGACCCACAACTTATTTTTAAAAAACAAAAAAAAATCGTGTAAATAAACAAAGGTTAGGCATGGAGATATATTGCCCGACTTGGCGGTTTCAAATTTGTTTTCTTTATTCGAATGTACGTTTACAAGAGTTAACCTTTTCCGAAATTTAGGTCTCCACGCTAAATTGATAATATTTTAAGTCTCAGTGGCACAACTAAAAACGTCTTTAAAGAGAGGCCACATGTATTTTCATCGATATTCACGTGGTACCACTGCCGCCGACCGGATCATTTTCGAACGAACCTTGGCCATTAAAATCGGTTCACACAGATGTAAGTTACCCGCGAACAAACAGAAAAAAAAAAGAAAAAAAAACAAGCAATATCCACAGCTATAAGTAAACTGTGTTTTTTTCTTTCTCTAAAGTCCGTAATAATATTATTTATAGTATAGTTAAATGAAATTTATTGATATTAGAATTCTTTAGAAAAATACTTTAAGCGTTTGTAATTGAGCTGAAAATTTTTCATTTTCACGCATTTAATAATTTTTAAGTTGAAATACGGCAGCATGGTAGCCTAGTGGTTAAGGTGCTTGGCTACCAAGTCGGAGGTCACGGGTTCGAGATTTGTCTCGTCCCGGATCCAAGTCGCTCCCAAGTTTACCCAGCCTGAAATAATTGGGTACCAGAGAAATCTGGGAAAGTAAAGGCGGATCCGAAGTAGAAAGGAACTGGCTCCCCTACTCTCATTAGTGCCGTTAGGCTTAGTACATTGTGAACCTTAACTTCACAATCCCAACGCACTGTCAAGGGTATGGGACCTACTTTATTTACTTTACTTTACCTAAGTTGAAATACACATATTTATACAAAATTCGACCGAAATAATAGTTCCTAAGAGGGGAAACATCGATGAATCGCGGGAAGCCGCGGTTCGGGTATGCTTAATTTAATGATTAGCGAGTGAACAACGTGACACGAGAAATTGGAAACATCTCGATAAAGTAGGGAAACAGATAAATAATACGCCAGAGTGCGATGCAGGATCGGGGGGTATAAATGAAGAGCGAAGTTGCGATATGATTACGACCTAGGAATCAAAGGGGAAGTTTAAAAATGCTGATTTATACGGTAGATTGTGTAAGGGAAAAAGGGGAAAATAACGAAGCAGCAACAAGAAAATTGAAAGGGAGAAAAGGGTAGAATCGCAGTAAATGAGACTACGTTTTTCTGAGCCTAACACGTACCTTTTTGATAAAGTGGGAATCGAATTGTGTGACATCCGATAAGTGGAGAATATCTTTAATGTGTGCATTTTCTTCGGGTTAATATTCGGGAAAGAAAAAAATGAAAGATGAAGTTCATACACGTTGACGGTGCTGGTTAAATCGTTTACCAGCTTCGCGAAGTTTAATTCTATTTAATAGTCGTGCGCATACGTGTGAACGATTGAATTACTCGTGACGCGAACAGGGCCGAACGTAAATAGGTCGGTAAAGATTAAATCGGAGAGGACTCGTAACAACGTAAACGAATATTATTACCCGTTAAATTTCTGTAGACGAAATGTCAACAACGATATTCCCCGCGTTGTTCGTCGTACGAAATTAATTAAAGTGCCCATCCGTGCACACCATCACCAACACACACACACACACGCACACATGGCCTGTATGCGCTTTTGAGTGTTTCGTGATTTCAAACGAGGCTCCGGTCGAATAATCGGAATATTTCGAAGCGCTACAGAACAATAGCGGAGTTGCAGTACAGATTATCCTTATCGAAAAAAAGAAATAGACGAAGATAGAAAACGGTCAGTGGAATATTAACAGCCGGCTTGGCCGTTATCAAGAATTCGGTTATCCATCAAAGAGGCACGACCAGTATTTTCGGTGACGGTAATTTGCATTTTCGAGCAATAGCCAATTTCGATCCGATTCTAAACATCAGCCGGGAAAAGGTAAATAACCCTCCGGTGGTCAAATTTTAATTTCATGACGTCAACAGAGTTTGTGGGGAACTTTTAAAGATCAGTTTGGAAAATTTTGAATTCGAATGAAAATACTTTGACGCGTAATCTAAACAATTATTTAGAATATATTTTACATTATCGTAAAAAATTTAGTTTAAGGATAAGAACAGAAAAGATACACGGATCAAAAACAAAAAAAAAAAAACTAAATAAAGAAATTTATAATAATATTTCGGTATCCAGAAATTGTTCAACTGAAAAGTCAATCGAACTGAAAAATACTTAGAAAGTGTTTTTGAACGAGAATATAATTTTCGGGCGATTTGTCCAGTTAGAGGCTTTAAGCCTACCGTGAACAACACCGGTCGCCATATTTTTAGCCGTTCAAAAAACAATTTAAGAGTCAACGCACACACACACACACACACGCATAACATACAGCGACCAACTGAGAGAAACAGAGGGCTAGCGACAAATGGCTGCGGTGAGTGTTAAAAAGAGGCATGTTTACTTGTTTGCTGGTGTGCTCGCGTTTATTCAAAAGTTCTGTTGCTAATCGTTTCATTAGGGTTCGCGAGTTCTCACAGAAAACTTCGAAATCCGAAATAATATACAACACGTGTTTCCTATTTTCGACAAGGTTTTTGTCCCCTTCTTCATTCTGAACGTTTGTAAAATCTGCCTCTCGTATCTTACGAGAACTAGGGGCATGCATACGTCGGGATTTAAAATCGGCCGGTAATTCGGACACTTTTTTGACCACTACAGTCAAAAAATTAAAAAGCGCCCGTTTGACTTCGACGCCGAAGTAAATCGTCCCGTCGTTTTTATTTCTTTAGAAAACTGCGGATTCTGTATACAGGGGTAGAACACACCGTTTGAAGAGTAATTGCGTCACCTTTATACGGGGCAATTTAAAATGAATAATAAATTAATAACACGCATAGCCGTAATTTTACTCTGCAATTTTGAACAAAACACGGCGGGATTGGATTAAATAAGGGCAAAACTAATACAGAACCGACAGCATTCGAGATAATATTTTTCGGCTGTGCACACTAAGCTTAGAAATCATTCTCAATTTTTATTTTTATACGAAAACACCGCATGTTTCACTTTTTCCCCTTTTTTTGTTTTCACATTTTCGTGAACAATTACGATCTGATAAAAGGATCAGGTAATTCTCGAAACTGCACAACAACCATTACAGCCAGAATTTCATATAGACCATGTCACTCATTTTTTTTTTTTCATACACCTTTATAAAATACCGTTACGTTGTAAGTTTCACATTTTCCGCTCTTTTTGTTTTTCGCATTTTCGTAATAGAATAACTACGATATTCCGTTGTTATACTCGAAGTCATACACAATCAGTATGGTCAAAATTTCATAACTCTATGAGAAAGCTACACTAATATTGTATGAAGTTTTTCAGATTTTACTAAGGGAAATTCTCTTTCTTTCGAGCATCGCATTTGATGGTGCAACTGATGAACTAAAATTCTTAAAAAAATTTACTAGGAATATTCGAAAAATCTCGAAAAAAAAAAAAAAAACCTATGAAAAAGATTTTTTCACGTACCAGAGACGTGGTGTAAACCTCGATAAAAAAAAAAAAACCAAAAAAAAAAAAACGATAAATATAATTTTATTCATTGGAAAGTCTTACAAATAGACAGTAATGACGAACGGGGTTACATTTTAAAAGTACGCTACAGCACGAACCTCTTAAACAGTTAGTTTTAAAAGCCCTTTTAAATATAATTTATAATAACTACCCCGCCACCGCTGAAACCTGTTGAAAAAAATTTGGAACATATTCCTACAAGACGTTTCAAACAAGAAATGTCATTGCATCAGGAATATTCATAAAACTCGCAGACATTAAATGAAATCATTCTTCTCTTTTTTCAATAAAATCTCAAAAATTTATGTTTGTCTAATATAAAAATTTATTCCCAATCAATGTTTTATTTTATTTTATGGACATGTCAGCACAGGACACATTCACTTCCAATCAATTTAGTATATCTTAAATACCGTACATTCATTTATGGCGTACATAAGTTTCATTTGCCTTGCCAGATATTTATAAATACGTTCTTGTAAAATTTTCAACATTTGCAAAAACTCTTCATAAAAATATGGTTTTGTAATTTTTATTAAATTGTTTTACACTGTTCTCTATTCGAAGCGCACTGAAGGATAATTCTGCTAATAAAGCAGTGTCAAGCATGTCGACAGAATATTTCGACGATGAAGTCGTCGATGCAAAACTCAGGCGTAGTAGTTTTACCTGAGTTCTAATCATTTTTGAACAATAGTTAAAAATTGCTCGAAGTCCGTACACTATTCTGCTCCACCTGTAATTCTTAATTGGCATATAAAAGATTTTCTTATTCTTGTCACGTAATTGAATATTTTTTGAGTTTTTATGGTTATTATTATTATCCCAAAGTATTAGAACAGGAATATTATTGTGCAGCATTTTACAAATATACTTGAGCAAAACTACTTAATCCGCTACTGATGATCTTCGATCTTTTTTTTTTTTTTTCTCGAGAGACCATATGGGGACGTGTAACGTTATCAGTTTCAGCAAAATACTTTCTAATTTAACGACGGAACAACTCGATATCGTAATTATATATCGATTATCTTCGGTCAGGATAATAATATATTTCAGAACGCTACTACCGGAACCTGGACTTGACGAAATTTTCGCGTTTAATTAACGCTGTCCTATGAGATAATCGCGAATTACTTGAACTGTTGCTGTGGATTAATTAGTATTTCGTTCATTGTCCAAATTTTTGGATGTCTAAGGCAATTACGGTAGAATATTTTTCACTTTGAGTTTTCCAACAGCCGTACCGGTTCACGGCGATCGTTTTGTCGTCAGAACGTAAGAAATGTACGGACAGATTTACTACCAGCTGTTGCGATCAGCTAGAACTCTATACACGAAACAAAAAGTAGAATCACACAGTCTTATCCGGGATTTGCCTTTACACAGACAGCGTTTACATTCCAAAAACATTATTTTCTAGAAAAACCGCATAAAACTGAATTACGGTTTATAGAGAAAATAACATTTACAGTTGCACATAAAAAAAAAAAAAACCTATTAAAAACCAGCTACTAAAGATTGTAACTGCTACTATACGCCTGATTATATAAGTCTTTAATGCTACTTTAGTCGCAGCTAAACTGATTGAAATTAACCATCTCCTTCAACTTCAAATTGCATCTCACGGTAAAGTTGTCATATATGCAGTGACAATGAAGTCACTGATTACGCATCCGTTTGCCGCGAAACCTGATTCCGCAAAACCAGCGTCGCTAAATCTAAATTCCTAATCCTGCGCAGTAGTGGTTGATTCACAATATTCCCGTTTTAATGTTACACTTGTGAACACACTGCTTTAAACTTCTAAACCGTTTTATTCTCATTTGTAAATTCTGTAATACGCTCCGGTTCTTTATTATTATTTCAAATATTTCGTTAATATTGTAATTCCCAAATAACAGGGCTGATAAATCCTTATTTTTAATAATTTAATATACAATACCGCCCTGCTATTTACATATTTCATACAGTCAAATAACAAATGGTTAACATTCTGTTCGAAATTAACTGAGACATGATTATCACAAGTTCTCTCTCATTCGTAATCTGCGTAATGTTGTAGTAAATTTGCGCATTAGTCCCATGTTAAACTCATCATTTTTCTAAGCTGTTATGTATTTTTGAGTACAAGATATTCCAGAGAATTGACCTCAATACTGAACCTTGAGGAACTCCACGAGCTATTTTCCTTGAACAACATTTTGGATCACCAATTCGAAGGCAAGCATATCTATCATCAAAGTAACTGATTATAATATTAATAAGAGAAAGATTTATTTGTTTTTCTTTTAGTATTTTGATTATGGTTCACCACCCGCAATTATCAAATGCTCCTTTAGAGCAGATGATCCCTCAGACATTATGTTTCTAACCTTTGAAAGTAGGTTATATACAGCCCCTTCCGCTGAGAAAAATTTCCTAAAGTCATATTGGTTACGGTGTAATATATTTTTATAATCTATTTCTTAGATGTTTGATCCATACACGTATTATTATTTTCCCAGCCTTCATTCCAGTTTAACCTTAATGCACGTTTAACTATATCTTTTAAATCTTCAGGTGGGATAAACGGATTTTTTTTTTTTTTTTTTTTTTTTTTTTTTATGGGTACGCCAACGAAGAGCAACAGCCCAATCAGCCAAGGAATCTAAGTAATAGTTCAAAAGGAGAATAACATACTAGTTTTCAATCTGGTGCGAGATTGAATGAATGAAAGAAGCTAGAATAGGAACAACTGACAAGGAACGAAATGAGAGAACACAAGAGTCATTATATGGAGTAGGAAGACGAAGATCCAAAAGCCGAGAATAGAAGAGAGAACGTTCTGAAGAGAAACGGATAATCAATACCATTACACGCGCGGCCTCTCTCGGCGCGCAATTGGCTTTGTCATTTAAGATACATCCAGCGTGACTGGGCATCCAGCAAAATTGAGCTACTCCTTCACACTCAACTATTTTAACAACTCAACTGATTTAGCACATTTATCCTGCAATCTACGTATTCGTCCAAACTATTAAGAACATTTAGAATATATTTGCAAGTCTTATCTATAGCAATGAGTTCCGCTGAAAAAACTGAAGCCTCCATCTAAAACGCTGAATAGTCAGTTATGATAAAAGCTGCGCCTACCAAGCTGTTATTAACCCGACTTAAAACCATCTGTGAAAGTTTTGATACAATTATCGGTGAGATCGTTTCTTTTAAATTCTTTGTATTATTTCTCGATAACTTTTACCGTCGCATAATATTCGTGTATCTTTATATCTTTATTGTTATTATTTCTAATGCCGTTACATATTTCAATTTCTCTTCATTAATCTATATGACACGTGTCTGACGGGGGAGGTAAATCTCCACAACTCCCGCACTGCGGCTAAAAGTGCAGTCTCAACGGCACTAAATCATCTGACAAAAACAAAACTCAACAAGTAACTTTTCTGCCGTCTTCTAACACTCCTTTTGATACTTTGAACAATAATATCCCTATAGTAATGACAATGAAAAAGCGATATAGACACGTAACCTCTGAACAAATTAACCAGCCTATACTGAATAATCCGGATAGCATGAATTTGTCCAATATTATCACGCGACCTTTTTGAACAATTACGAAGGACAATTAGTCGAAAATTTGGAAAACAAGAATATCGCTAACGTCCGATGTTGTTAACCGGATAATTTTATAAAATAGTTTTTCCGGTCTTTCTTTAATATCTCTCGATCGGGGAAAAACGTAATCAAATTAAATTTTATATCTACTAGATAATCAGTTTCTACCTGCGGATAAAATACATAAAGAATTTAAAATTCGATCGTGGAAGTCCCTTCTATTTCATTTCCGTATAATCCGCGTACCTTCCGAATTATCCATCAATTAGCGCCGGTTAAAATCCGACGACCTCCAGCTTTCAGGTAAAAGCGTACCTTCTGATATTTCCCACTCTGTCAGCTTTTACCGCTTATTTATTCTCACGAAGGCTGCCATATTTTTCTTTTACTTTTTCCACCTTTCTACATGTTAATAATTATCTTTTCACAGCTATCCCAACCAAACCGGTCTCTTAACATGTTGTTAGAAAACATTTTTTAAGAACTTTCTCATCTCTCCCTGATCACTTTACAATCTTTACCGATGACTCCAAAACAATGGAGTTGGTTTGGCCTTTCGCTATCCTCTCCTTAATTATTCTGAAATATTCGACTTTCCGTTCTTCTGTTCAATTTTCTAAGCCGAGCCTACTGCTATACTACGTGCATTTCCCTCATTACTACTTCCTCTCTCTAGTTTCCTCCTATGGGGTTCTCATCATATGGGGGATTCTCACGGTATTCTATAGTCTCATTTTCCGAGTATGTAATTCTTCTCATTCCCTTTCTCATTTTACTCGAATTAACCTCATGTGGATTCTCTGGAACCGAAGGTTTGACCGATATTTCAGCTCGTTTGTCTCTTTTTACCGGTAGAGACACAAACGAGTATAGATAACATAAATATTGAATATAAAATTTTTCCTTTTCTTTGAGGGCGCTGGAAAACTTTAAGGAATAATAATATATTAAGTGGATTCTTTCTGCTTGCAGGCATTTCGTAAAATGCCGTGGGGTTACCGATTACGGAGGAACCTTATCCCTTTTTTTTTTTTTTTTTTTGTCATGTGTGTAGAATATAATTTTTGAAATTTATTCCCAAACTTCAACCGACGCAAGTCCTGCATTCGAGAAAAGTCGGAAGAATTTTTCAGTGACGGAATGAAAAAACTTGTCACACGTTGGGAGAAATGTGTTGGTCTTAACGGTGACTATGTTGAAAAATGAATAAATAATTTTGAAGCTTAAGAATTGTACTTTATTTTGCCCAATCTCGCTATTTCTCTTCGTTTGCGTTCTACAAGCATGTGTGCATATCACTTTTCAGCCGACCCTCGTACATTATGTTTTACTGATAATTTTTTTCTATTACTTTTAACTATGGATATATTTAAAAGACTTTTCTTTCGTTACTTTTCAAGCGATATCGCACTTCTATGTTGCAAGCTGTCTTCAATTTGTGTATTGTTGTTAAAAAAAAAATCTGAACTGTAAATGGAAAATAAATAATTGTAAACTACATTTAGCACTTTTATAATACTTTACCAATGAATTCACACAGCTCAACTCTCTTGTACTTATTCACGATTTGTATTTCATGTGTTTATGTTCAAATATCAAAAAAAATTAAATGCAATCAGGGGTAAATTAAACTTAATGTTGTTTCTTGTGCGAAATTCAGCACTACCATCAAAAATATATTTCTTTTTGGTCAAATATCACGTTTTAATAAAGTACATCAACCATCAATCATTCTAGCAACAATGGGAACCAATTCGCCCGTTTTAAATCGAAGACTGATTTAACCCGGGAACTAATTCGGCCAGCTAATGTAGTAATTCAAGTTTATTACGAGAACCAATTCGACCACATCCATACTAGTCGTTTATTCGTTGTTTGTCGGCTAGCTAGCTTTACTTCTTGGCATTCGGGTGGCCAGAAAAAGTGCAAGTTTTAATTTCTAATATTTAGAGTTGTTCAAAATGTTAAGAGCGATTGTAACAGTGTAATTCTAGCATTTACAAAAGCAACAACTAAAGTAAATCGCTTTTAACCCGTCACTAAACCGCATACTTTTTCATGGAAAAGAGTGTATTATACATCGTAACGAAAAAAGTTCTAAATAAACATACTGATTTCAACGGTATTCAATTGCGATTATGGACAGCGTCAACTTGCGGATGGAAGCTAATCCAGCCCCTCACAATACTACAACTAAGTGTCGTTCGAAAATGGAAGACATTCGCTCAGCGACAGTTTCATCTGGCTGAAACGCAGTAAAGCTCGCAGCGAAGTGTACGGAAAATCTAACGGATATGCGTCGTTTGGTTTTGCGGAAGGAAAATTTCGTTTTCTTGGAAAATCGCGTTGGTACCGTCATTTCCTTCGGAAAAACGAGCGCAAACAAGCCGTTTGTAAGGGTAATTTCGTTTCCCTGCAACGAGTCGACATATTGAAAGACAAACTGCCTCGCTAAGAAACAATGAACAAAAAAAGGGCCCGAAAATTCCCTTTCCTCTGTTTGTTTTCGGCATTTTACCTGTTATCGAAATATTTTGAAAAGCGCGTACCAAGCGATACGCATCGGAAATTTACACTTAGCCGATTACCTAAGAAGAGTCCCCGTAAATTACAAAGTTTTCCGCGTCCCCCTCTCCTCCCGGTTATGATGAAATTTTTTGTATCGAAAAACAGCAACTTAAGTCGCAATCTGGAAGAATTTTCATCGGTGTAGACATACTGCGATAGTGAGCGGGAAAATCTTTATTCAGAATTATAGTCCGACTGCCACATTTCTGTTTCTTCTAAATTCCTTTCCTCTTCAGTTATTCCATTATCATTTATTCGTTACTTCTTTATATTACAGTTGGCTTATAGCTAATACTAAGTTGTGCAAAAACGTACAAGGGGGATGACATCAGGCGTATTCCGAGTTAAGCGAAAAGTAGTACCTTAGATGGGGACCCCGTTAATTTTGCTCTAGGTTGGACTACCTGTCAAGGGAACTCGCCGGCCGATTGAATGTTTGTCGAACATAAACATTTCAGAAACCATTTTAGACTCCTTGGGTTCCGAGTTTAAAACCTTTTTTTTTTTTTTTTTTGTCTATTCCGAATCATTGTATTAGCATTTTATGTATCATTTGCGTATACGGTCCTATAAATTACGTTGCAAGAAATATTAAATTATAGATGAATTTTTTGACGTGAAACGTCTTGAAAATCGCTCGTGAAACGAAATCGCACAACGTAACGACTATAACTTTTACCGCATTTATTTTTATATATCCTATCTACATATATATTAATTACAACGTTAGGCTACCCCCCATTCGAAAAAATGTCCCAATTTTATGTAACGCTAAATGTCCCAATTTTATGTAACGTTTGTTATATTTTATAGGATTTTTGTTATTGTTATTTAAAAAATGTCACAATTTTATATAATGAAATATGTAACGAAAAATGTAACGAAAAATGTAACGAAAAAATGTCTTAATTTTATATAATGAAAGTTAAATGTTAGAATAGGACTTTTGTGGTTATGTTATATATTTTTTGTGTTGATGCCAGTAAGAATTACGTTGTAAATTTTGATCATTTTATACAAAGTATAGAAGAGAAAGAGACAGAAATGAAAGCAAGAGGGGTCAAGGGGCACAGCCCCTTGCGAGCCCAAAATGGCCGAGTTTATATATATATATATAAATACTTAAACCGATATAGGCGTTTCACGCTAAATCAACGGCCTTGTGCCCCAACACAGCCAAACCCAAGTTATTTTTTTTGTTTTATTTTTTTTTTCTAATAAAAAATTAGTACAGAGTTAATATAAGTTGATGTAGGAAGAAAACAAACAAAACATCGGCTAGTCTAACAATGTTTTGAAAATGTTTATCTTCGACCGACGGCCATTCGATCGGTGAACGATCCGACGACTACTTGCGCTGGGTCGAATACGGTAAGTAAGGCGAGTCGATTTACAAATAAACGATAATGACCTATCTTAGCTAACTAAGCTTACTATACCAAAGCCATTTTATTAATTCAAATAGATAGAGATATCTTCAACAGCCTTTCATTTTAATTCACGACTGATTTTCTCTCTGTTTAACAACTCGGCCGTTTCTCGGAGATCGCGTTTCCGGCGTGTTCAACTATTTCAATCTGCAGCTATTAAGGGATTTCTGGAAACACAACTTTTCCAGCGCGGAATGTTTTCTTTTTTCAAGTTCTGTACCTTTGAAGTATTTGAAATTATGCAATACCGCAAGAAGATTTATTTCATTTTCTTTTGTTTTAAGCATAAATTCTATTTATCTAATAATAATTACAGTAAAATAGTCTTGAAAAAGACTGGATGATATTCAATGAAAAAATTACCGGTGCAGAGAATGACTGTATACGACTGTTACGTTGAAAGTATAGAGTCTTTCTGCAATGTTAACTGCAGTCGAGACGTATCACTGTAGCGATACATTGAATGGAACTCGATATTATTTATCCCAAGACGTTACAATATTCATTATTAGACAACTGCTTCGTTAAGTCTTCACTCAGTTTAATTATACCTTACACGCGACTACTCAGAATATATTTGCGCCATCGTTCGCTTAGTCCGAATTATTTTCAACCATTTCGCGCAATTCAACCACACTCCTAGATCACGATAAGCTCATATCAGCCCCCACTACCGGGTTTAGGCAATCCCTGGCGCGATAAGTTGGCCTAATCTCCCGTGCTGGCCAGGAAAATTGGGAGATGCACTTTATACCTGCCGCCAGGTTTTCATGGGGTAACAGTTAATATGCGACACTAATGAAGACGCTAGTGTAGACGCAAGACCACACCCGAAACTGATCGCAATCGCTTGCTATTACAATGCAGTCCCACGTGTATCTGCCGCTTACTACACATCGACTAACGCGCATATGGTAGTATACGCGGTGACTTACCATCGCCTACCACGTGACTATTAGCAGTTATTTAATTTTAATTTCTCGTAATAAGTTCTGTCGTCGCCCGGGATCGAACCCGAGACCTCCGCAACGGAAGCCAAGCGCTCTAGCAACTAGGCCATCGCGATGACCTACACTCCTAGATGCTTCATATCAGTTAGAATCGTTTACTCCTTCAGCGGCTATTGTTGTAAAGAAACGTAATTGCAGAAATGGCAGTAAGTTCCACCTTATCAAGTCTTTGTCATGTTATTACTATACGTATTATGAACTGTGTAGTATTGTTACTGGACAGCTTTATTAGGAGAAGCGATTATTTCTTATTACCCTCTGCTTCACTCGAATATTACGCTGTAGCTTTTTATTCTACGTCGTTTACCTTGTTCTCATATAATGCGCTATTGTGTGGTCGAGTTGATCTGTTTTTGATAATTTTTTTTTCCGTTTTAATTTTTAGCGCCCTAAAGATCGAAAAATCGCTACCGGTAAATGAAAAAATTCGACAACTAGAGAACAAAGGCTATTTTACTACTACCTTCTCTCATTCTTCGTGCGATTGCGAGATTTTTTCGAAGGGCAATACGTTACACGAAGTATTTCAGAAATTAAAGATTCAAATATTTCCATATCGGATACTTTTCTAATAGTAACAAGAATATTCTAAACTTCATTACAAATTATAATATTTGTCAATTCCCTTTTACGCTCAATAATACCGCATTAAATCATACAAATAAAACCGAATACTCTAACATGATACATTTGTCGGTTAAAAGAAAACGTGTTTTCAATGATTTAACCTTATTCGGCTTTTTTCAATCCTACCGACCGTGAAAAACTTGAATTTCGAAGATGGAAAAAAAGAAAATATTGAAAATAGTAGCGTGTTTTTGAGAATTTCTGCGCCAAACGCGACGCAGCATTCGTAATTCTCATTTCAATTATCAGGAACATTCGCTTGATACTGCATACGTTGTAGAACCGTGAAATTTCCGCCGAAGTAACAATTGACCGATTTCTAAGTAGCATTTGCGAGTTCGGATATAACACATCGGTATACGGTAGGGAATTAATGGCGCACATTGCTTCTGTCTCACACGGTGGTAAATTATAATAAGAATGTAGTCTTATACATATTTAAGACCTCTAATACCTTTAGGCTACAATTATCGAGTCCTTTTCCCTTTCGTCCACTCGATCACTGCTAAAATGCCTCTTCATCGGTTTGCCTCTATTCAGGACCATTTCTTTGCCATTCTTTTTCTTCTTTTCCAATGCGATTTTTCCTCTTCTTTCAAATATTATGCGACTCTCCTGTACAGTTGCTGGTACATAACGAAATCGGAAAAGAAAAAAAAAAAAAAGTACAGAATATCTTAAATTAAAAATTTTTACTTATTATTATTATGTTAAATATAAAAAATGCAAAAAATAATTTTTTTTTTAATAGTTCCGTTAAAATTAACGCTTTCATTGCAGAGTTGTTTTTTTTTTTTGTTTTTCTTGTTGTGGAGTTCGTCAACAATGAACATTAACCCACCGCTAGCGAATATATTTTCCGTAACGCGACAGCGGGATATCCTACTGAAATACAACTGCCTAACTAAAACGTTGGGGTAACAAAGCAAAAATTAAAAAATATAGTGATACTTTATGAGCAATAAAAACCGGAACGATGAAAGAAAGAAAAAAAGATAGGAGGAAAAGTTTTGAATAAACTAATCTTTCTCGTTACATTTTTTATACTATTTTTACTACACTGGATTAGAGTTTTATTAAATTTTGACTGTTCGTCTAGTTAAAAAAATAATGTTGCAGACTGTGTGTTTTTCATAATTTTAACGCTGTATAAATTTTTTTTTCCTTTCTATTTTTAATGGTGCCGTGTACTGCTACTGTGGCCAACGACATCAAAACTATGCGAAATATATTAGTGTAGTTTGTTAGACGCTGATACTTGTTCGGGTAGAATATCTCGCTTGTCGTCTATATCATTCGTCTGCGTTATCTTCTTCCCGTTTTCGTTTTTCGTTTGGTTTTCTCTCCATATTGTCTTGTCAAGCGAAGAGCATGCTTACGACGCTGAACATGCGTTTATTAAGTGTTCATCTCATTCAGTCGAGCGTTCTGCTTTCTATTTCAATTTGCTGAAAATTGGTATTCCTACTCCGTATTGTATATCCTGTCTTTGCCTTCTCCACGTATCGTTCTCATTGTTTGTTCCTTCCTACTAGCAATATCTGACCACATCAAAATAAAACTAATTCATTTCTTTTTCTATTTGTTTCTAGGTAAAGGTCTCTGATTGACGAACCCCAAAGAAACAAACAAAAAAAAAAAATCCGCTGCCGCACACCGATACAGTTCTAAACATTTCACTTGCACACAGAGTTTTATTTTCAGATGACGACCCCCCTCCCAAAAAAAAAAAAAAATATATAAAAGGAATATATTAACGTTTTTATTCTATTAAAATCCATCGGGTTGTTTAAATGATGTCGCATGCATGATAAAAACGCGATTTAATATGATAAAAACGTTAATATATTTCCTTTCTTTAGGTTTTTCTTTTTTTAAACTCATTAATGTGGCGTCCGTTTTTATTTTCCTGACGTTTAATTAAAGCACCGATGTAAAAAAAAAAAAAGAAGAAAATCCTTATTAATCCGAGCGACAAGGTATATGCTCTTATTAACCCACCTTTATCACGCAAAATACTCTAAAAATCTTCATTCGTTTACTCTTATTTGCAAAATTTTAGCTTTACGCGTCTAGTCCTTTCAGAGCTTAAGTATCCTTTTGTTTCCGTATCCACCGATATTCCCTTCGATCAATGTTTTCCACTTTCAGTCGCCTCGAAATCTAAATTTTTAATGTAAATTTTCATGTTGTTGGGTCGAAGGCAATAGCGCGCCAAAAAAAAAACAAAACAAAAAAAAACAAAACATTTATTTTTCACAGAATGCTGCGTTTTACTTCTTTTTTTTTTTTTTTTTTTTTTTTAATATGAAATTAAAGTTTTTCTCTTTAAAATCAGAAAATGTCAATGATTTCATACCGGACAATGCGCAATAGATGACAAATACAATTTGATAAATAAATTTCGCGGAAATACCTTACTCGTGATCAGGTAAATGGTAAATTATAGCAATCAGCCCGTTCCACACAAAAAACAAAAAAAAAATAAACTACAAATCAATAACCGATCTAATTATTCGACCGATTTTTTTATGCAGGTCAGCCGGTATTTATAAAAACCAATATTTTCATAGATTTAATGTTTAACAAAATATATGTACTATACATAATGCGGCACAATATTTGAAAGCGGCAGAAAAGATATAGTTGAGAGCAGTATCGTTATGGCTTCGATAGTTAAATATTTATAAACCTAAAAAAATTAAGACCCCTCATAACTACCGAGGCGCCGAGTCATGATATTTTTAACAAACTTTGTTTATTCAAATAATTTAAAAATATTGCATTCTTAACAAAAATGACAACACACTCACTTATGTACACCGTTACGTGTGCGGCATGTCGCATTTTTGTATTACGTATTTCATTAAATATAGGCCATCCTAAAAGTACATCCATATTATATATATATATGTATTTATATGGATGTTATACCATAATACAAAACCGTACATATATTTACTTCGTGAAAATTTTAAATGATTTTTCGAAATCAGTACGTCTTTGCTATGTTTACATAAAAATCAATGTAAAGCGAATTCGCTAAAAACTCTTGCAATGCCGAAAAAAAAAGTTACAGCTGAAAAGGACGGAAAGATGAACTTTTCTTCAGAAATTTAATAATTTACATATAATAGATGAAAAAGCAGCAAATATATAAGTTCTGCGAAGTTTTCAAACTGGAAGCTTCGAAAGTTTCCGCGGAATTGTTAAACATATTCCTGCTTTTAAACAGCTTCGGCTGCGTTAGAAAAATCAGGCGATGTATTTGCTCTCGAACTGCTCTCAAACTGCTCTTAAACGCACTACATGCCATTTACACGGATATTACGATTTGGTCACGAGAACAATTAACCGGATCGAGAGCGTCAAAATATAAAATATTCGCACATAAACACGTGCAAACTGTAGGACGGACAGACTAGACGTTCAGAATCGAAGTTGCTCGTTTCTCATCGCTAACAGATTCGGTGAAATATCAGTATTACAGAACTGTATAATTTAACAGTTACAAATGATTGTGTTTATAAATTATCATTTTAACAGTGAAAAGAATTTTGCGAGAAATATTTCGTAACAATATCAAAATCTTCTAGAGCGAAAGCTACTTTTGAACAATTTGGTGATGTCTCTGATACAAATAATATCACTGTCCTTAAATCATAATGACTACTGTTATTTTAATTATTGCACGCTGAAACACCGTCGTTGATTTTCTTTAAAGATTTTACAAATCCGCTATTGCGACACTGTGACGTAATATACCAGACGAAAGTCTGAAATGTAATTTTAACAATTTTAATAGGTAATATTGGATTAAGTATATAAAATTACGTAATTAAAGTAAAAAAAAAAAAGAAAAAAAAAGGAAAATAAAAAGGGAGCAACTTCGATCCCGGGAACACAAGCTGAACGGATATTTTAAATATATCGTTTAAAAATTACAGAGATAGCATAGAGTAACTTAAAAATTCGCTTCAATTTAAAACCGAGAGCGGATCAGTCGATGACATACAACGCAAAGAATTCATTTGCAGCTGAAGATTTCAAATGAAGAAGTCAGCTAACTCCGTACGAATAGAGCAGTTAGAATCATTCACAGTCAATAAGAGCAACTTCAAAAATTACCGAACAGAAATCAAAAGAATTTCAATCGTTCGTTAGCCTAAGAACAACTTTGTTGCAATCGGATCCTGCGATATATTAAAAAAAAATTAAAAACTTTGTTTTATTTATTCTTTTTTTTTTTGGAAGGGGGGGGGGACTACAAGAAGCACTGATCTATAAGAAAACCGTCTATACATATTCGCTGGGGAATTAATTTCTCGCAGCTGTTCATTTTTAAGGGCAAACTAACGAATTGATGTGGTTGCCTGTTGCAATCTAATGGACTAAATTATTTTCCCCGATTATAAATTCAAAACACGGAGTTATTATAGAAGGTAGCTTCCGCTAATACGTCCTGTGATTTTTTGTCACAGTTTACAGAGTTGCTAATTTTATACCGAAAATTTTAACGTACAGCGCCATCAGTCGGCAGTTTTTAATATCATCTGTGTTTGCATTTTAACAAAAAATGCTGTACACTGATATTTTTACGAGATAAACGTATTAATTATCAAGTATTCAGCAGTTATTTCAAAAGTACGGAGTAATGATATTAACACAGCTGTATAAAATACGTATCAAATTAAGTTTATTGTTCAGTGCAGAAATTGCTATGTAATATGCAAATTAATTTTCATAGAATAATAAAAACCGATAAATTAGCAGTCGGCTATTACGTTTCAGTATTTGAATTGTGGTGCTACCGAAGAATTTTGAGGGTACCCTGGACAGCTAAGAAGATCAACCAGGAGATACTCACTCAGGGTTATGGAAAAATAGACCGAAAATTGAGTAATTTAATAAAAATTCGAAAATTGTAATATTTTGGACACTCGATCATCCCATAGGGCAAGATTTACCTTGCTACAAACCATTTCGATCGGAAAAATTGAAGGTAAAAGAATACTTGGGACGGAGGAAACGTACCTGGTTCTGTGATATCAAGACATGGACAGGAATAAATACAGAGTGGTTGGTACACTTCGCGTACAACAGAGATCGGTACCAGAATATCATTAGGACTTCGCTAGATGGCCATCCATGACCGAGATCAGTCGGGACAGCAAGAAGAAGAAGAATCGTAAGAATATCATTTATTAGTTGTGCAATGTTGACTATATGTAATATAAAGATGGGAGAATAATTTGGAGATTCTACTAGCAAAGTTTAAACAGTGAGTATAACATAACTTATAAAAACAACAAAAAAACAGGAACTTTTAGGTCTACTATAAATATAGAAAAAATTAAAACAAAAATCTATACAGTATTTATAAACTGAAATTTAATTTCCTTCAAAATTTATTCCATTTTTACTTAAATAATGCATACATTTATAACTCAATCTGTATATATATATATATATATATATACATATATATATATATATATATATATATGTATGTATATATATATATATATGTATGTATGTATATATATACATATATATATGTATATATATATATATATATATATGTATGTATGTGTGTATATATATATATCTTGTAACAATTAAAAATGTTTTATTATCAAAATGTAATTATGCATGATGTGTAAAGTTCATGAAACTCTCTATTCGTTACCGTAATCGAAATTGTGCATTCAACTATTGACTCTGTAAATTATGTCGAAAAATCATCAGACATGACAAGTGTGGTTTTCTCAAGAGAAAATATCGGAACTTGAATTCAAAGAAATCTCTTTTTGTAAACAGACGGAGATCTTAGGGTGAATCGTCTAATCCTGAGTGGTTAATAGATTTCGATATTACAAAACAGTTTAATGATGATTTTAAAATTGCGAAAAATTTGATAAATGATCTTTAAGATTTCGAAAATAAACTCATGCCGGTTTAACCGAAATTCGAGTCAAGTTGCAGGGTATACGCACAGAAATACAAACGAAGCCGAAAACTGATGTAAAAATCGAAACTATTTGAATGACTGATAAACTAAAAAAACGTTAACAGTATATCCGTCGGTATTATGGGAACCGATCCTGGATTTTATGCGACAAGGAAAAATATGGCATAATTTACCGTAAACAGATTTTGTCATTTCGTAAAAATACAAGCGTATGATCCGTAAAAGGCGCAAATTCCACGTGGATTTTATCTTTCCGAAAACCTTCTGAAAATTCTCATATAGGTTTATTTCAACGAATGACCGAAAAAATGGTATCAGCGCGATAAAACCGACTGAACCAAGCACAGAATGTAGCAGCTCTTTTCACGTCGCTCGTATTAGTTCTTCGTAGTGCTTAGTTGCTCCTTTTTTTTTTTGTTATCTTCAAGGCCCTTAGGGAAGAAATTGCATATCTTTCAAATGTAAGATCCAGTTATTTTACACGCTACCTGTGCACGCAAAATTCGAAAGATCATAAAGCGAGATGGTATCCGACCTACTTTTTCCGTAAGAACTGAATATTGGACGATACCGCGAAAGAAAAGTTATTCGAGTGCACCAGAAGTAGTATGAAAAATAGCCATCCGTTAAATGCTAGTGCAATCGTGTAACAGTACCCCTCGACATTTGACAGATTTCGAGGCGAAATTTTCCTTGGTTTTTCGCGTAATTATAATAAAATGATTTTCTGAATTTTTTAATTGCTTTTTGCAGCTGTTTGCACTGCTAGATCGTAAATCGCGTACCATCTTAAAACGGTTATATTCTAAATTACCCCACAATTCTAAGCCTATTCATAAAGTAACGGAAAACAGACGGGGAAGTTTATAAAGGAAAAAAGAAAAGGTTTAAATTTAATTATATTCATATGATAATTCTGAATTGTTATGTAAATAAAATAACGAAAATGTGTACGCTAATTGCAGGAAACAACTTTAATTAATCACTATTCCAAAAACACCGATTAGGGGATTGAAAGTCCCGCAATAAAATATGAAATTTATAATAAAGAAAAACCGCGATAAAGTCACAAATGAAAGTCAATAATCAATCGACAGAGTCAAAAACGTAAAACGGTAATATACATAGTTTTAAATATTTTAACTAACGGCGCATTTAACATCGCGAACAATTACAACTAGGGAAATATTCAGCATGAAGGGAGAAGTACCCACCCAATAGTACCTACCCGATGATAGTATTTACCTTAAACAAGGTTTCTTACGCTTCAGCCGCTTCCTATCACTAACAATATGTAGCAGTCCAGCGGCAAGTTTGTTCAAATGACTTTCAAGTCTTTCTGCGTGTCTTCGAGCATGAGTTTTAATAACATCTGTCACATACTCTATCCCTAAATCCTGATGGAAGGTTAGATTTGATACATACCATAGCACCTTGGTCACCAGCCTAAAGATTTTATTCTGCATGGTCTGTATTATCTTCAGATTTGTAGGTTTAGCACAACCCCAAAACTCTACTCCGTCGGTTCAAATAGGCTTCAAAATACTTGCGTATATCAAAAGTTTATTATCAATACTTAAAACGCTATTTATTCTTAGAAGCCAGTACATTTTTTTTAACACGAATATCTATTTCTCTTTTTTTTTGTCTTCCATGTTAAACGACTATCTGGGTGTAAACCCAAGTACTTGACTGTTGTTCTCGCAGGCAACTCCAGTCCATTTACCCTGACAGTTGGAGTTATGACTTTTCTATTCGTGAAAATTTACTTTCGTTGATCAGTACTTTCCACTTTTTAAACTAGCTTTCCCCCTCGATAAAGAGCCTTCTGAAGATTGTCGCTTACTATCTTCAGATCCGAATGTGATGCAAGTAATGTTAGCAAATGTGCCTGTACATTTTCCGTAACAGGAAAAAGTCTGCTGTACATCAGAAATACAGCGTGCGTCCCAGAACTGATCCCTGGGGTACTCCTGCTAGAATTCGATATAGTTCTGAAAACGTGTGTTCATAGCGCACCTGAAAATATCGGTTATGAAGATATAAACTCAGCAACAGATGCAACCTGGTTGGTAACAGAATTTTTAATTTATATAATAGACCATTATGCCAAACTTTATCAAAAGCCTGTTGTACACCGAGAAATGCCGTTGTACACACATTTTTTTTTCTCTAAACTTTTTTCTATTTCATTTACCACTCTGTGCAGCTGATCCACCATGAAATGCTGTTTTAAGAAGCCGAATTGATGTTCTGGAATTATATTATACAGGTACGGTTGCAATCTATTTAATATCAATTTCTCCATTACCATCGACATAACAGGCAACAAGGAAATCAGACGATAAGACGTAACAGCATGCGAATTTTTGCCCGGTTTCGCAATCATAATAATTTGCGCGAACTTCCATTGCTCCGGAAATATGTATATACTCGGCTATTTTGACCTCGCACGGGGTTCTACCCCTTGATCTCGCTTGCTTACATTTCTATCTCCTTCTCTTCTATACTTTGTTTATCAAAATTTATAACGTAATTCTTACCGGAATCAACACAAAAAAAAAAAGAATAAAATAATCACAAAAATCCTATCCTTATTTCTTTTAAATTAAAGTATCTTCAAATAAATTTTATATAATAAAACAAAAATACAACCAACAATTTATACCATAAATTTTATTAAACTACCGGAAAAACTTAGCATACTACAAAAGGATATAAATCACATTAACCTAAATCATCCCTTGTTACAAAGTCAGAAATTTAGAAATAATAAAAACTAGAAAATTGACGGGAAAAAGGAAAGAAAAAAAAACAGAAAAGTAATCATCGCGACCTTATAAGTCACTTTTTTTTTCGTGCAAATCGGGGAATTCGCACTATTTGAGTTTTTCTCGCATGCGCTGGCGTTTAATAATCGAATCTTTTCTTCTTCTTCTTCTTCTTCTTCATCCGCCGTCACCGTTACGAAGGTTGGCGATCAACACGGCAATGTCTTTTCTAGACATGGCAGATCTGAACATTTCAATGGGTGAACAGCGGAACCAACGATGAAAGTCATTTGTCCACGAATTTTGTGGGCGCCCTTTTGATCTTTTGCCCAAAAGCTTTCCTTCCATAATGAGACGTAAAATCTCATATTTTTGGCCTCTCATGATGTGGCCTAGATAACGTAGTTTACTTTCCTTAATCGAATGTAATAATTCCGGGCATTTATTGATTCTTTTGAGGACTTCTTTATTAGTAACTTTTAAGATCCACGGAATTTTCAGCATACGCCTATACGAATATAATTCAAAGGCCTGTATACTTCTTTCTGATAAAGCATCTAACGTCCAACTCTCGTTGCCACACAGTAAGACCGAGAAAACGTAGCAGCGCATAATTCTAATTCGTAATCCAAGATTTAATTCCCTTCTGCTGAGCAGGTTCTTCATTTTTATGAGCACTGCTCTCGATTGCTCTATTCGCGATCGGATTTCATTCTTACAGCTACAGCTGTCATCGAGAAAGGTACCCAGGTATCTAATTGATTTGACCTGTTCTAGTTTTGTCCCATCTGCTTCTATTACGCATTGCACAGGCTTCTTAGAGAACACTATTACTTTTGTTTTAGAGCTATTGATGGTGAGCCCATAAGCTTTGCTATAGTCTATCAGTTTGTTCATTATTTTTTGCAGTTCGTCCTGACTATCAGCTATAATGAGACAGTCATCGGCGTATCGAATATTATTAATTGTGACTCCATTTACCTTGATCAACCCGTCATTCTCATCAAGCGAATCTTTTCTACCGGTGTGAAATTATTAATTTTGTAAAAAATTTCCTCGCGATTCAGCGAAAATGTAAAATAAATGATAAATTTTTTTGCAGTACAAGCTGAATGAATAACTCAGAGGCACTGAGACGTGTACCTGAATATACAAACAATTGCAAGTGAAATGAAACATTATATGCCAAAGTATGCTTGAAATCGCACTCGCTGAAAAAAGTAAAAGTATTAAGTATTTGACTTATCCGTTAAATGTATCACATCGCCGACCAGCAGCTCTCTCTACATCCTTCAGCTGTTCCGAGCTTATTTAAATGCTCGTGTACATCCCCGTTCATTCCGCCCTACCCTCTTCTATTAGGGCAAATAGACTAGGCTTCACGTAATAGAACAAAGTAGAAGAAAAAGAAGAAATACAAGAAAGAAAGAAAGAAAGAAAGAAGGAAAAAGGGAACAAGGCATAAATGTGATTAAATGTAGTCTTTTCTTTGTCCGGCAATCGATTAAAACGCGAAATAATATCGTCAAAGTTATATACTATAATATTCCCAACTGCGTTTGTTGTCGCTATTATCGAATTATCATTTGATGACTCTTAAAGCTTCATCAGCGTGGACTAGTTGGTGGAGAAGTATTTATGCGTGGCTCTTTCCATTAAAACGATTAATTAATTCGGGGATGAAAGTGAAAAGCTGGAAAAGAAAAAACCTGCAAGCGTCCAAATTCGCTGTGGGAACGACAGAGTATTTTCAGCGTGAGAGCGTAGGAGCGTAGGAGCGTACATCGAGATCATTTAAATAAATGGATGCTGCTTGTATTCGTTGTTCATATTTCGTTGGCTTAATTAAATTTCTACTAGGATTTTCATTTCGTTAATGTTCTGTATTAAGTGAAATATCGCCATTTCGTTTTGTCAAATTAAATTTCACCGTTCGTTTTTTCTTTGAATAAACTAAAATATTTTACACATAAAGTAACATACACACGTAGTATATATGAAAATTGCACAGTTCAACGACGAAAATTTTCATTACGAAATGCAGCCACTTTTGAAAGAGTTCACTAAAATCTAAATCAAAATCTATTCAAACTGCTAAGCACTAACGGTTTAATTAAAATTTTTCGTACATTAAACATTTGGCAAACTCCATTTTCATCCCATTCAGAAGCGCTCATTTCGTTAACGGGTTTTATATCATTACCGTCTTTTCGACGCTGACTGGGTTTTCTAGTCACAAGATAAAATCGGAATAGAGAGACAATACACACAGAGACACACAAAACAGAAAACAAAAAAAACTAAAAAAAAAAAAAAAAAAAACAAACAATTTTTTAGCAGATAAGAGGGCACTGTCTCACGACAGAAAGAAATATCGTGATAAATCGATCGGCGTAATAAGCTTAAAAGTTGTGAAAGTTTTACGAGAGCCTGGAGAACAATTAAGAAAACAGAAATAACGAAAATAATGCTGATAACAGTTGCGCTGAGAGCTACTGAACGAGGCAAAACAAAAATGCTGCAAACTTTTGTGGGGTGAAAAAAAATTCAATTTAAACTTTAAAAAATAAAAATAATAAATAACGCGAATAATTTAAATAATTTTCACGGAAAATTTTTCGATCGCATTTGAAAAATAATTTTGATTTTCTCCTTTTCAATATTTATTAGTGAAAAAAATAGTAAAAAAAATTATAAAAAAAAAAAGTAAAAAAAAATGTTGTCAAATAAAAAAAACGGAACGAAACATTTTACAAGTTTCCATGTTAAGACCTCAGGTTAACCGAAAGAAATGTTCGGAAAAGTTGCTTCGCTCTTATTCTAAATGTTCCCTGCTCCGGTTGCTTTTATATTTCGCCTACTATTGGTCACATTATCTGCCGATTCGGCACACTCTTTTAGAACATAATGTGCTACAAAAGTTCTTTTTCCTCCTTATTCTGTAGATTTTTCTGTCTTCATTATGTAGAATGCAAAAAAAAAAAACAGGAACAAAAAAATTTTCTTAAGTAGTTGGTGTTTTTCCAATGGTTAATGAATACTACAAATGTTTCCGTGTTATAAAAAAGCTTCTTTCTTATTGTCCGCCGCGGGTTTCTTTTTTTGTTTTACTAAATAGATGAAAAGACTGGTGGTTTTCCCGATCGGAACCTACAAAAATTAGCTAACAGAACGAAATTGGATTATGTAAACTATCCACGACATTAGCCGACAATTTCAATCGAATAAAAGGAGATATGGGAATTGGTCGTACCGTTTCCATCGCAAAAACCCTTTAAGTATATTATTCGGTTTTATTTTCCACTTACGAAACTGTTTTTTTTTCACCTGCAGTGAGAGCGGTCTCTTTCGACTCCTTTCAGGAGTTATTTTAATCTGTCAGACATTCGTCGGATAGAAAAATGTTTCCATCTCTCTTACTTTCATTTGTCAAAAAGGGGGGATATTTGAAAATATTAATAATCCGGCGCTTACCGGCAGTTTTATCGCTTAAAATAAGTGAAATAATAAATTTGGAGAGATTTTTTTTACCTAAGTATTTCATACGTCGTATAAAGGTAGTCGCTAATGCTGTTCAATATCTATGCAGAATAAATCTTCAGAGGTGGGAAATATATCAATAATATTCGTTAAGCGGACGACGCAGTTTTAATTGCTGGTAGTGCCGAAGAACTGTGAAATTGATCATAGAAAAAGTAGACGAGAATCGTCGGAAGTATGGAATATCATTAAATGCAAAGAAAACAAAGATAACGGTCATCGGAAATACCACCAGTCCCGGAATACACATTAATCGAGAAAACCTGGAAAAAGTCGAATCGTTTAAATACCCAGGTGCGCAGCTGAACATTACAGGAGGACCTGGAAATCGAAAGCCGGATTGAAGTGCATTCAACAAGATGAGGAAAAACTTGACAGCCCACGATCTTAGCTTGCAATTAAGGGTTCGAAAATTTTAAGGTGTTACGTATAGTCCATCTTACTATACGGTTATTAGACGTGTGGACTTTGAAGAAAACTACCCTGAATCGATTACGAGCTTTTGACTTGTGGTGCTGCCGAAGAATTTTGAGGCTACTCTAGACAGCTAAGAAGACTAACCAGGAGATACTCAGGGTTAGGAAAAAAAAGATCGCGAATTGATTAATTTAATAAAAATTCGAAAATTGAAATATTTTGGACGCAAGATTTACCTCGCTACAAACCCTTTTTAATGGGATAAATTGAAGGTAAAAGAAGACCTGGGACGGGGGAAACGTACCTGTTTCTGCGATATCAAGACCGTGGTGGACAGGATTAAATATAGAATGGTTGGTATACGGTAACGACAGAGAGCGGTACGAGGATATCATTAAGACTTCGCTAGATGGCCATCCATGATCGAGATCGGTCGGGACAGTAAGCACAAGAAATTCATACTCCTCTGTTACTATTTATAAATATAAAATAAATAAAAATACCGCTTATTAACAAACAAAAATAAGCATTAAATTACTTAAATAATTAAAATTTGGAAACCTCTTTTTTTTTTCTTTTTTTTTTGGGCACGTCAACAGTGGAACTTACCCAACGCAAAGAATTGTACATTATATAAGGAAAAGTTTAGAAATTGAAGAGATAAAGAAGGCCAACAAAGGAACTATATTGAGAGAGGGGAGTGAAAGAATGGAGTGGGCATTATAAGAAGTGGGAAGGCCAAGGCGCAGAAGACTAGAATACAGAGTAGAACGTTCGGAGGAAATAAAGGGGCATTCGAACAAGACGTGATTCGTATCGCAGGTATAATTGAGCTCCGGAGGGTCATAAGGACACAAAGGAGATTGCACAATAGAAAAACGGAAAAGAGAAGCCGGAAGCAAACTATGATTGAGCCGCAGGCGAACTATAGAGGAAATAATCGAACGGCTAAGATCGGGGGAAAAGATTAAATTTTCGAGTAGTCCGAGGATAGGAGGAATCTAGAGATGTATGAAAAGGACTGCCTGCAGGATAGCCATGGATTAGGCAAGAAAAATAGAGGAAAAGGAGGGGAACCGAAAGGATTCGGAATAGGTAAGTGCGGGGATAATGAACACAGCCCCAACGCCAACATCAGACTTCGAACCATCCGTGTAGATAATTGTATGGGAAGGAAAGTATAAAGATAACACGTGATTGAATTCGTTTTGAACGGCAGGATGAGGAAGAGATTTAATGTCCGAGGGGAGAACAAATAACTTCGGAGAATGTTCGAATTCAAAGAAATTATATATGAAATAAGGTGGTTTGGTGAAAGGGAGAGCAAAAGGCAAGAAGAGCATAAGCCGAGAAGAGATCGAGGATAATATATTGCGAGGAGAGAAGCGCCAGTTATCGGAAATAAATTGATAGGGACTTAGGAGTTTAGAATTAGTAATAGGAAGGCGTTTAATCGGAAATCTTTTATCTAATAAGAGTCTTCGAATGAAAAGAGGAAGGAATCCCGACTCTGCCAAAATGGCTGGAATTGGAGAGGAGTTAAGTACTCCGATACAGAGACGAAATAGTGTATCATCAGCTAACAACACAGAGTGTACCCAAATAAAACTAAATAGACTGTTTGTTTTTTTTCCCGTGGAAAAGATAATAAAATCGCACGACCGTTAAAAAATTGTTCTCAGAGAGGAGTATTGTCCGTAGCGTGGTTATTAGCAAAATTTTTTAATTACTACTACCACCTGATTTTGAATTTCACTTTATAAATTTAATTTTTAATTTTACTAATTGAATGCTTTGTGTACACATTGCAGAACTCGAAAGAGAAAATCCGGTATGGGTGCCAGTAGTGTCACATTAAAAATAGTTTTTATTTTTCACCTACCTTTAGCGCTCTTTTTTAAATGCGATTACATCGAACGATGGTATTAAATATAAATTTTTGAATTTTAGAAGCCATTCGAATCACGCAAATAACCTAAACTAGACAGGTAAAAAACAACTAATTATATAAATAAATCACGTAATGATTAGCAGAAAGAAAACGAAAAAAGAGGCGTTTTCCATCAAAATCAACAGTCACAGCATGCCGCTTGAAGTCTGAAGACGAAATGTCTAAGTACTTCGTATGCTGAAGTACGATAACGCAGTGGGTTTAAATTTTGAATAATGGTTTTAAGTTGTAAAAAACCAATTGAATTATCCCACACTACGGCGAAGTGAGTAATGATATTTAAAACTTCAAAAAAACTCTAGCGCGGTTCCTCAGTCTGAGTGCCGGAAAAGTTAAAAAACTGCGTAAATGTTTATGACTAAATCGGACTATCCTCAATGTGACTTAAAAAGAATCGCGGAAAGATAATTTCTCTAGTTTTCTGCAGTGTATCTTCTTTTATTGAAAAATTCAAAATTAACCAAATCAATAATGGCTACATTTCATTAAAGTTTCGTAATTGTTGTATCATTGTTATCTTCCCCAAATTTTTTTACACTATTCTATAATATATTCATGTAAAACAATTAAACGACGCAAAATTTAATATACATAATTAGAGGAAAAAAATATGTCATCTTACGTTTGATCATAGAAGGGAAAAAGTTTCAAAGAGGGCCAGGAAGAAGAAAAACGAACTGGTTAGATAATATATTAAGGCCCGGACTGGACTTAAGAATCTCAATAAATTGATTAGAAAAGCGGAGAAGAAACCGCTGTAATGACAGTCAAGGACTGATTTTTTTTTTTTTTTTTTTTTTTCTCTCTGTTGTTCCTGTTCTAGGGGTGTTCCTTGATTCCATTGTCGACAGAATAAAAATATAATTTCTATTCTATTCCATGTATCTATTCCTTTTTGCTGGGCTAATGCTCTTTGGTAGCAAACCCAAGGGGGGGTAAAAAAAAAAAAAAAAAGGACTGATTAAGACGTTCTTAAGAAGAAGAAAAGAAGATTCTACATTCAATTAAAATAGATCAATTCATCATCTATAACGTCTGTATCGAAGCTTTTTGAGCCCCAGAATCGTCGTGGAATATTTAAATTGTTCACAAATCTATGAATCAGAGTAGTCTCATCATGACCACGACGATTCAAATCCTCGCAATTTCTAAAAAAAACGCTGGCAAATATTTGTGTATCTTTCAGTTACGTCAATAAAAGAAAAAAAAAACTTACTCGTTTTCTTTTTAAAGCAATTTGTACGGCGACTGCGTAGAAGATAATTAATTAACGAAAAATGTTTACGTTAAATTTGTTTTTTTTTTCTGATTGTTGAACATAATTACTGCTCCGAGGCGTACTCTTCTTTTGTTTTGTTTTTTTTCTGTTTTTTTTTTTTCTGTTTTTTTTTTTATTGAACTCGTCAACCAGGGGGGCATTTACCCAGAAACAATTACAAAAAAGAAATAAATCAGTTATATTTCGTTACTTTGTACTCATTGGATTTTCAGGAATTTTTTAAACTTCTAATTATTTTGTAATAGCTTTCTTCGGAACGTTAATAAAATTTAAAAAATTTCAACTACTACAGGCGGAATCAAAAAAACGAACTAATAGAAACTCGCATAAATAACGCAGGTCCATTAGTAAAAGCGGAAATACACACAAATGTATACATAGATGTAAAAAAAAGAGGTATAATATTCTCGGTAAAAAACAAATTAGATATGAAAAAGGAGTAGCGTAAAATTCGAAATGCGAAATTTAGAGCAAGGAATTGGCGACTGATAGAGCGATTTAATCAGGACAACTTTCATGACCCGGAATCTATCAACGACACACTTGGAAGCACAGAAAACTGCCTCAAGACTTTAAAGTACATTAAATCCATCAACGTAATTAGCTTCATTTAATTAAATGTCTTCCCTTGTCTAATTAAATTAAATCAAATATATTGCAAAAATATATACAAAGTTACTTATAAATATTTATGTTATTTTTAAATCGTAAATGCGCTCGAAAGCGCGAGTAGCGAAAGTGGTTTTGTGTGTACATGAACTACATCAATGTGCCTAATGTATAATTAACTAATTCGGAATTCTGTAAAACTTTTTTATATATAAATATATATATATATATATATGTATATGTATATAGTGGTCGCTAAAAATCTAGTTGTTATAAAGCGACTATAAATAAACCAATAAATAAATAATAAAAAGGGCATATCGATGAATAGCAAAATTTTTAAAAAACTAGTACTCAAACAACGAAAATAAAAGCTGCACTTGTTATAGATACCGAACAATATTGAGAAATGAGAATTTTAAAAGCTTCGGTCGGAATTTGGTACAGACGGAAGTAATTTTTAACAGCTGACAGATCGACGAACTCGAAAAATCTCTAAAATGAAATATTCTCCTCTCGGCCACATGCTTTCTCTTTGATAATTCTAAAAAAATTCTTTATATTTATCGCGTAATAATCATTTCTTTCGAGACATTAATTAAAATTCATCTGCATGTGTGTGACAATACTACGTTTGTTTACATATGTTAAATTTCGATTACTGCAGACTCAACAACAACTACATAAATATTCTTTTCAGCTACCTGATTTTTATCGATCAGAGTTGCAATATCTACCCTTAGTTTTTTCTACAATTTAAATATTGCCAAATAATTCTTTTTCATCTTTTTAATGCACTTCGGTAGAAGGAATTTTTCTTTTAAGATCGGAGTAGCGTCCATTTCTAATTAACCTGTTTTTAATATTGCAAAAACGAAAAACACCGTATGAGGTGTGTAACGAAGAGCGAAATAATAATATACTCTTTGAAATTAGCCGGGAAAATTAACCAAGATTAAGGTTATATTTAACAAGTCGATACGGAAGAAATTGGCATATTGATAAAAATATTATCAGTGCATAAATTACATTGAAATATTAAAACCTCTATATTTTTTTTTTTTTTTTTTTTTTTCCCTACCCTGGGCGCGCCAGCGGCCTTGACCCAACAATATGAAAAATTAACAGTTTTAACTAAATAACCAGGCGGTCAGAAATGGAGAGGACAAAGGACAGTAGCAATGGGATAACTGAAGGCAATGGGAAGGAAAGAATATAGGTAGCGTTAAAGGGAGTAGGAAGACCCAAAACTAGAAGTTGGGTGTAAAGAATAGAGCGTTCGTTAGAGAGTGCTGAACATTCGAATAGGATGTGATTTGAATCACAAATACAAGAAGGCTCAGAAGCGTGAAGAGAGCAGAAAGGAGAAGGGGACAAAGCAAATCGAAAGCGAGAAGAGGGGAGAGGAGAATGATTGATTCTAAGCCTAATTAAGGAAACAACAGTGGAACGACGACAGATAGGAATAGATTGAAACCAAGGCAGGAAACTAGGAACCGGTTGAATAAGACGGTACTGAGAAAAGCGATTTGAGAATATAGATGGATACATGTCAGACCAAAGTCTGGAATGATTAGAGCGTGATAGAGAAAGAATGTCTGAGGAAGGGAAAGAGTCGAGGAAAGGACCAGTGCGGGCGGCTGAGCGAGCTAAAGAGTCAGCTGAGTCATTTCCCTCAATATTGGAATGACTAGGGACCCATAGAAAGTCTATGGAAATGGAGCGGAACGAGAACAAAGAGGAGACAAGAGAACGGATAGAGAGGATGATACCGTCAGAAGTATAAGAAGGAGGAGAGGAGATGGCTTGAAGAACGCCTTTGGAATCAGAGACAATCAGGAATTTGTGAACTCCACTCGTAGAGGATATGAAATGAATTGCACGAAGAATTGAGATCGACTCGGCCGAGAAGATAGAGCAGAAGGAAGGAAGTCTGAAGGACTCAGAGTGTAGGAACGTAGGAGACGTATACGCACCACCCACGCCCCCATCACTCTTGGAGCCATCCGAGAAGATTAAGGCATGGGAAGGAAAAGAAGAGTTCAGCAGCTGAAAGAATTCGAAGTTGACTACATTGTGAGAGGAACAATTAGCTCGGACTGGAAGAGAGGAGAAATTGATGGGGTGCCATATGCTATTAAAGTCGAAAGAAAAGTAAGGAAGACTGTTATAAGAGGAAACGTAGGGAGAAAAATTGGAAACACGAGCAGCTATATGCGATAAAATCGGAATTCTATGAGGCGCCAAGCGCCAGTGATTTTTGATATAAAGATAGGAAGGGATAATATTGGATGACAAAATGGGGAGGCGTTTTATTAAAAATCGATAACCGAGGAGTGAACGACGAATGGAAAGAGGTTGAGTGGAAGATTCGGATAGAATCGCAGGAATAGGAGAAGATCTTAAAGCACCAATGCATAGGCGAAGGCAGGAATTCTGAATTGCGTCAAGTTTCGAAAGGAGAGACTTGGAGGCACTGCCATAAATGAAGGAACAATAGTCGAGTTTGGACCGAATAATCGATTTATATAGAATTAATAGAATGCACGGGTCTCCACCCCATCTGAGCGGTGATAAAGATTTGAGGAGATTAAGTCTTTTGATCGAGGAATTATAGATATAATTAATATGTTCATGAAATGTAAGGCGACTATTTAAGAAAATACCTAGATAACATATGGAATTAACAGTGGGAATAGGTGTACCAGATACGTTGATGTTTATAAAAGCACGATTAAAGGGGCGGAGAGCAAAAATTATACAGGAAGACTTGGAAGGGGAAAGAGTGAGGTGGAGTGTAGATAGAGCATTGCTAAGATGGGACAATGAATGGTTTAACTCGTTGGTGGCAGAGGACAGATCATCTGAGGTGGAATAAACTAAAATGTCATCAGCAAAAAGGAGAGAGAAAGAGGGAATAGGAAGCAAAGCAATATCGAAAGAGTAAATATTAAAAAGAGTGGGGCTAAGGCAGGATCCCTGGGGAAGCCCACGATAGACGCATCTAGAGGTGGAAAGAGAAGGAGAAGATAGATAAAGAGTTCTATGTTGAAAGAGGTTGAGTATAAGAGAGATAAAAACCGGAGGGAGATTAAGAGAGAGAAGTTTGGAGCCCAGAGAAGGAAGATGCACATTGTCGAATGCAGAGCAGACATCGACAAAAGAAGCGACAGTAAATTTCTTAGAAAGGAATGATTTATAGATATCTGCAAGGAAGGTACTGATGCAATCTACCGGGCCAAGCCCGGGGCGAAAACCGAACATATTAGAAGGAACTAGATTATTATGCTCAAGCCACCAAACAAGACGATTGTTTATTAAACCTTCAAAGAGTTTGCGCAGACATGAGGCTAGGGAGATAGGACGGAAGGAACACTGATTTTTTTTCGGAATTGGAATGACGATGAAGTCATTCCAAGACTCAGGAGTAAATCCAGAGAGTAGGAAAGAGTTTAAGATATTCAGAAGGGAGAGCAGCGAGGAAGGAGAGAGTTTTTTAAGAATAGGGAAAGAAAGACCGTCCAAGCCAGGAGCAGAAGGAGAGGTTTTGTTAAGAACGGACAAGAGTTCCTCGTAGCGGAAAGGGGACGATAGGAAATGAGGTTCTGAGGAATTTGGGAGCGAAGGAATGATCGATTCCTCGAAAGTGGGGACATACGGAGGAGCAATAGAGTCCAAGAAAGAGTGAAGTTCAGGCAAAGAAGGATGAGAGAAGTGGGGACGCTCAGAAAGAGGAGATCTGAACGCTTTTGCCATTTTCCATATCTTAGAGAGAGGCGTATCTCTAGAGAAAGATGAACAAAATGATTTCCAAGAGTTCCTCTTGGCAGATTTTGAAACGTACCGAGCCTTTGCGTTGGCTTCTTTGTGAGCTAAAAAGTTGGATATTGAGGAACAAGAACGAAAGGCTTTGAAGGTAGCGGTGCTTCTTTGGAAGGCAACTTTACACTCTTCATTCCACCAAAGAGAGGAGGCACAAGAGGAAGAACGACCGCGCGAAAAGGAAGAAGGAGGGGAGGAAGCGGAAAGAGCAGAATATAGAGATTGAATGAAGAAGTTGTACTGGGATGACGGGTCGGGAAAATCCAGAATAAGGGGGAGTGAGGAATCCACCAAAGATCGGAATTTAGTCCAATCTGTTTTGGAGAGAAGCCAGTGAGGAGCGTGCAAGGGCCTGAAAGGTTTAGAAGGAAGAGCGTTGTTGAGAGCTAGGAGAATGGGGAGATGATCACTACCAAAAGTGCCGTCGAGAGTTCTCCAGGAGCTTACAAGACCAAGATTCGGAGATGAAAATGAGAGGTCGATTGCACTAGAAGAAGATGGATGTTTGAAGAAAGTAGGAGAACGATCGTTGTGGAGAAAAAGATTATGGTTTAGGATGAGATTTTCCAGAGTCACACCGTTAGGATTGCGCCCTGTGCAGCCCCACATAGGAGAGTGCGCATTCCAGTCTCCACCAATAATAAATGGATCAGATAGGGATGAAAGGAATGAAGACAAAGGAAGACTAGAGACGCTGGAGTTGGGAGGGATGTACACGCAAGCAATATGTAAAGGATTCGGGAGAAGATTTTCAAGTGAAATGTGGATCATGTTAGGGTGGTTGGGAAGGGGCGGAGGAAGAAATGGGATATTGTGGGTGTGATAGGATAGATCGTGTCTAATTAAAATCGCAACGCCACCATACCCATCCATACGGTCAGATCGAACTAGAGAATAACCTTTGAAATCAAGAGATGAGGAGGATTTAAGCCAAGTTTCAGATAACAGCGCTACATGGATATTGTAGAAGTCTAATAGACATTCTACACTTAGTTTATTAGCTCGTAAGCTGCGGCAATTCCATTGAAGGATGTTTAAGGCGTAAGACCGCGATACACTGCGTGGAAGAGCTGAAACCGAAACTTAAGTGTGAATGATTTCTTCTCAGTACCGCAGTAAAGTACTCCGTATTTAAATGGAATCGGATTGCTCACCGTAAGATTTAAATTCTCGGTAATTTTACTTTTTACTTTTTTTTTTTTTTTTTATTTCTTTTAAAGAAAATTAACGAGAAATAAAGAAAAAGAAATTAATTGAATGTTTGAGAAAAATCATGAAAAGTCTTCAAAATTAGTGTGGATTCGAATCTTACAGTAAACTCCGCACAATCTCATAATATCAGTGGGGAGTAGTATATTTATTTAAATACAGTGTATTTTAATTTTGCACCGATTGCGGTGTGGCTGAGTAAGCGTGACAAACTGACTTTGGAAAATATTTTTTACATTCAGAGATTGTTAAACGGTGTGTTCGGAAATATAAGAAAAATAATATAGGTGTGCCGGTCAATACCGTTGAGTATAATTGAAGGGAAGGAAAAAGTGAATAGTTCTATTGTTCGTTTTACTGAAAAAATTCATAAACGTACCAAAACTTGCAGGTTAAATAAAAAATAGAAATACGCCAGCCAGGAGTGACGCAATAATGAATAATGAATAAGGTACATTCTTCGTTTACATAGGACCGGAATGATACCCGCGAGAGGTTTTCTCGGCATTTCTGGATTTTAATATTTAATTGTTCTTCTTTCTGAAATGCGCATGGTTGACAGAGCCCGGCTCCATTTATAGCGAAATTACGCTTCAACACACACATACGCATGTACATACATCGTTTAGAGCGCGGGAAAAATCTTTATCGCCGCAATCAGTTCGTATACTACTATGCATAATTTAAAACAAATTACCAACCATGCGAGAAAATTAAACGGGAATAATGCAATCACTTTTTCATTTCGCAGGAATTTCGTTACGAAAAATTTATAATTATTACCGACTTTATCCTTTTTTTTCTTCTTGTTTTTATGGGATTGCCAGCGAGGACACCAGCTCAAAAAATGGGAGATAATTAAGGATAGAGACGAAAAATAGTTCGAGAGCAAGAAAAGTCGAAGGAAATGAGAAAATATCAGAAGAACCGATAAGAGGGGAGTGGCCAGTAAGAGTACAAGGATAATTATTTAGCGCAGAAAAGGCCAAACAAATAAAACACGATTATCGGGATCGCAAAGAAAGCACAGAAAAGGGCGTGAAAAAGACATAAATGAGTAAATGCAAATAATAACCGAGAAAATAGTGCACAAGAGGGAGACTATGATTAAAGGGGAAGGTGATAAATAGCCGAGATTGCACAGCGAGTTGAAGTGTCTTGAAAACCACGAGTAGAAAGGACGAGAGAGATATAGTAAAAAGAGCTATAATTGGAAAATGAAGAAGAGTAGAAATGAGGTATTTCAGGAAAGACAAACAATATTATGAAAATGTGCCCAACAATCTTCCACGGAAGAACGGATTAATGATTATGCACTAATTTATTATGTTCAGTGCATAAATGGTCGGGATTCAGCATCGATCTCAACCGATCGAAAGAGGAAAGGATTATGAATGAGGGGGCGCGTATGAGAAGTATTATATAGCCGGAAGAAGTAGAAGAAAGATTAAAAGCTTGCAAAGAGCATTTTTAGAATCAGAGATTATGAGCACTTTATGGAAAATTAATTAATGAAGAAACTAAGAGAACAGCTGGTAGCAATAGATTTCGCATAGAAAATTAAGCAAAAAAAGGGAAGTTTAAAAGAGCTCTAGAATTTGTATCTGGTCCTAGGAAAAATAGGAAACCTAAAGCATCTCAGTTCGAGGAACAGATTTCGAACAGAACGGTAAAGAGAAAGACATAATAGGATGAAACTGGAAAAACTGAAAAAGAATTAAAGAAGTTTATCATGTCTATAACGATGTGTGAAAATTGAAGAGAACGAGCAGAAATAAGGATTGCAGTTTCATTAGAAGTAAACTATCTTTTAAGAAGGGGGGAAAGAGGTATAAGAGGAAACAAGCGAATAAGGTAGACAAGCGTGTTTGATCGGAAAGCAATAACCCAAATAGTATATCTATGAATGAAGAGAGGCGGAGTATGGAATTAGCAAAGATAGTCAAGTCACCAAGGCGGAGACGAAGACAGCTATTAAAAGAGTCAGCAATTGTCATGAATAAAGCAATGCGGGGCAGAACGGATGATTTATGGGAGTTACGCGCAGGGATCTGCAAATTAGTATGAGAGTTTTTGACAGATTGATTTTCTTAAGAAAGGATACAGATGATTAATGTGACTAGGAGAGCTGGCTGTCAGGAAAGATTCCTAAATAACGAAAAAAGAGTTAACAAGGCGAATCGAATCACTATTTATGGTAAGACTAATCGAAAAAAAAAAAAAAAAGCATCAAAAGGACGAAGAGTAAAGACAACAGACGAGGATTTAGGGACGGAAATAAAGAGACGAATCCCAGGAAGAGTATTTCCTAGTAACAATAGGGAGTTTTGAAGACGAAAATTAGCGAACGAGATATTGTGATCGGAAGAGCCGGCACATCGTCAGCAAAGAAAAGCCAAGAAGAGTAGAGAAAGGAAGGGAGACAGTTTTCTGTGAAACATTAAAGAACGTACGGGTTCCATAACACAAATCTTAAGGGAGACTTTTTTCGAAAGATTAACCTTGTAGCCGAGTAAAAAGGAGAGAAAAGAATTACAGTTTTGCAATGAAGGAATAAAGAGAAATTTTTAATTAAGAGCATTATAACTAAAGAGTGTGGGGAGGTAAACTCGAATGCGGCTGATATGGCTACAAAAATCCAGCATTTGAGGCTTTTTTATTGACAAATGTCGTATAAACGTCTAAGAAAAAAGTACTGGTACAATCTGAGGTGGACCACGTCCAGAACGAAAAGCGAACATATTGCTGCGATCAAGCCGCCAAACGAGACTTCAGTTCTGAACTTTCGAAAAGCTCTTCTTAATAAGCGAAAGAAGAGAAATAAGTTGAGAAGACGAAGAATAAGTTTTTGAGGCAGGAACAATAATTAAAATGTGCATTCCAGGTAGGAGGAGAGTGAAAATATTTAAAAATGTGTCTGGAGAGGAAAATCGGAAAGATTTTTAAGCGTAGAAAAGTGGTCCCATCTAAGCCCAGAGAGGAATTATAGGAATTGATTAGACGAGAGGAATACTGATAAAGTAAAAGGAGAGTTAAGAAAACCTGTCTGGTTCTGATGATGAATAGAGCACTGCTCCATTCGAAACGTCAACGAAAATAAATTGTGACAGCCGAAAAAAGTAGACAAATGGATAATAACAATAGCCACGAGTTTGTACGTCGATAGTGATTTGCGTACAGGTTTGTTTCCGCGTTCGTATTGTTTCATTCGGTTGTCCATTTCGCGCCATCGATCGAAGCTTCTACGCACACTTACATTTTACATTTATCCTCGTTGACACACACACACTTACATATACAACTCACCACACAGTACACACACTTCGGCGGAGGTGGTATACCGCCTAATATCATTTATTTTTATCATCTATGTATAACGACGAGGGCGGCATTAGCCGCCCCTCTTCTTCTGATTACAACGCGCACATAGGTAATGCACAGAATATAAATAGTGTACAGTCTCGTACCTGCTCGGTCGGAGACATCTCTTCCGATGATTGCTCGATGATAATAGAGGTAAGTAACGAGAATAATGTACAAATTGCTGATAACAGTTGCGATGATAGTTGTAGTAATAATAATAATACTAGTAGCTGTGTTAGCAGTAAGAAGAATGAGTGTAACAATCAAAGCACTAAAAGTAATACTGAGCCGAATAATAATACTACATCAAACGCCGATAATAATAATCATAATAATAATTATCATTCGATGAAGAAAGTGATTAATCTTTATCCGACTGCCGGCAACTGTAACAATAACGATCGATTTAAAATATTTGTCGAAAAACACTACGATGAAGAAATCAGGGTTTCGATTAGTGCTTTAAAAGTTGCCGAAATTTTACGAAAAAATAATATGGCCAAAAATATTATCGAAATTAAAAAAGTCGCCCGTAATCGGGTTATTATTCATTTATCGTCACCGTCTACAGCAAATAATATCGTCACTAGTTCCTTTTTTTCATCTAATGGTTATACGGCGTATATCCCGACGCATCTTATCGCTCGTCAAGGAGTAATTAAAGGCGTCGATGTCGAATATACGGAGGAAGATATCCTGGAAATGATAGATTGTCATCCCTTTCAAGTTAATCACGTCAAAAGGTTGAATAGACGCGTCATTTATAAAGATGAAGTTAAATTTATACCGAGCCCTTCCATTTTTATTTCCTTTGAAGGACAATCTTTACCAAGCCATATTTACTTATGGAGTGTAAGATTTGAATGCGAACCTTTCGTCCGGCGAGTTCGTCAGTGCTATAGATGCTTACGATATGGACACCTTGCGAAACAGTGTAAGGGTAATTCCAGATGCCTTAAGTGCGGTGAGAGTGGACACGCAGAGGAATCATGCGGAAGCCCTACTCTTGTATGTGTGTTTTGTAAGAACCAACACAAAGCCACGGACAGTTCCTGTCCAGAGCGGAAACGACAAGGTCGGATTAATGAGATAATGGCAACACATAATCTTAACTTTCAGGAGGCGGCGTTAGAAATACCAGCTGTATATCGTCAAGAACATCTTTATTCGAACACGCTGACTAGAAATCGATTCTCGCTGCTTACAGAAGAAGATTGTTTCCCACCCCTACCGCAAACTAGTGAAGAACAATACAATATAAAACCTTTTAATGCTAAGCCTTTAAAAAAAACAGGTTATTATGACCTAAATCAATTAACTTCCAACCGTGAATATACATTAAAACGTACGGTGTCATTTGTTGCATCCGATGAAGGAAAAAATTCACCCAGCAAGGGTTATAAAAAATTTACAGGGCCATATAATTTTTCCAAATCGAATAATAATAACCTTGTCAAGAAAATTGATACACCTAAACCTGGACCACCTATCCTCAAAAATAATACTAATATTATTAACAAAAAAGACGCGGATAAAATAGTAAGTAAGAACGTTAGTTTGAAACAGTATCCTAATAATAAAAGTAGTAATAAAAACAATAATAAGAGTAATGCAAAGGAAATTAAAACTTAGTTCAGATATTTTATTGTTCTGTTATCTATGCATGCTTGTTTGATAATATATATTTTATTTATTTTTTTATTTTTTTTTATTTTTTTTTTCCTAGTTTAATTTTATCTTATATTCCTATAATAGTACGAGAGCAAGGGTAATTTAGGGTTACAATAATTATGTAATTTATACTAATTATATTTCCCTTTTTGTTATTTTTACGCTCTTTACCTCTCGGTCTATTGTTATTATTATGCTTTTATTTATTCAGAATAAATCTTTTCGTTATTAAGTCTCGTGTGCTGTAGCAAGTTAAGTAAATAATTATACCAACTGGCGCGAGTTAAAACTAATTAAACTATTCATCTTGACTCGATCGTTTACAAAACTATAAAACTCATTAAATTCAACATATTTTGATTCGTATTTTACAGTGGAATGCTAGAAGTGTAGTTTCCAATAAATGCGACCTGGAAGCTTTTCTGTCGAGTCATGAAGTAGATGTCGTCCTTCTCTCTGAAACATGGCTGAGTGTACAAAGACAATTTTGTATAAATAATTATACGTGTTTTAGAGACGACAGGGAGGATGGTTACGGAGGAGCGGCCATTTTGGTTAAAAATGGTTTGCAGCATAACTGTATTCAAACTAATCTTAGTAACCTAAATAACAACTGCAGATCTAATGTGGTCTGCGTATTAGTTCATTTAAAAAACTTCTCCGGGTATTTTATTTCTTATTACTCTCCTCCCGGGCATGTTATTGATCCTACTCTCATTTCAAATGAATTAAACAGATTGAATAACTTTCCAGTGATATTTGGTGGAGATTTTAACGCGCTCAATTATCTATGGGGATGCAATAGAAATGATCATAAAGGAGATGCCATGTTACAAGTTCTTCACGAGACCAACATGTGTATCTTAAATGATGGTTCTCCAACTAAAATTAGTCATCCATATCAGTTTGCTAATCCCGTCGATTTGACGTTGGTTTCAGCTGATATCTCCTTGTTATGTTCGTGGTTTGTTCTGCCTTGCTCACTAGGTAGTGACCATTTACCTGTTATGGTAGAGATTAATAAATCATCGCCGAACTCGAATTCTTCTACTCTACACTCTTCAAATCTAAAACATTGGAAGTTCAGAGAGGGCAACTGGAATTTATTTAGGGATCTTATGGAGCAGGGTATAAGTAGAGTCCACTCAGCAAATACATCTTTAGATAAATATAACATATTCTATAACACGTTGATTTCAGCCTTAGATCGGTCAATGTCTGTTGCCACTCCATATAAAGGTAAAAAACATCCAAACCCTTGGTGGAACAGTGCGTGCAAAGAAAAAATCGATAAAAGAAATGCTGCCTTAAGAAATTTTAGATTAACAGGATCAATGGAAGCCTTCCTTTCCTACAGGAAAATTGCAGCTGAAACACGCAGATTTTTAAAAACAGCTAGGAATTCGTGGATAAATTTCTGTAGTAGGTTCAACAGACACACCCCGATTCGTGAGATATGGGCATTAGCGAAACGATTTAAGAACAAAAATAGCTACATGGCACCCACAAAGGATGGCAGTTGGTTTGAAGAGTTTACCCAGTTAGTCGCTCCTCCTTACGTACCGTCCTTTGACGAAATCAGCGGTCTTAGGTCTTCCACGGTTGGTGATAGTTCGCACTTCTTAACTAAGCCAATCACTGTGGACGAGCTATTTACTCCTTTACTAACAAAAAGAGATACTGCTCTTGGCATGGATGGCATATCTTATTCTGTTTTATCGAATCTGGGAGATAATTCTAGGTCAACGTTTGTGTCTATTTTAAATGATTTGATTTACGATAGAGTTATTCCCGAGCACTGGTCCAATTTTTTAGTCATCCCAATACTAAAGGCTGGCAAGCCTCAGTTACAAGCGTCTTCGTACAGACCCATTTCATTGGCATCATGTCTTAGAAAATCATTAGAAATTGTACTTAAGAACAGGCTCCTATGGTGGCTTGAGAATCGGAAAATATTGCCGGATGGTATGTATGGGTTTAGGCCTGGCTTAGGGTCGCTTGACTGTATTGCTCATTTCACCAATGATGTATACTTATCGTTTATCAAAAAAGATTATTTATTGGCCACCTTCTTGGATGTTAGAGGGGCGTTTGATAATGTCCGATTGCCGCTTTTGTTAGATCAGTTAATTAAGATAGGTGTTCCCGCACCGTTAAGCGAATTTATATGTAATTTATTTACAAAAAGAGTTTTAAACTTTATAGACCCGATTTCTAATTTGGCTACGATGAGAATTGCATATAAAGGCTTAGCACAAGGTTCTGTTTTAAGTCCTTTGCTATTTAATGTGTATATTATTCCTCTTTTTAATTTAACAACTCCTGATAATTCATGCATTTTATCGTATGCGGATGATCTGGTTGTTTATAATAAAAATAAGAATTTAACGAATTGTTTTCGTGAGAATCAGAATGCGATTTCTATTTACACCGAAACTCTTTCTAACATTGGACTTGACATTGAGGTCACTAAATCAACTTCTTCCATTTATTCTACTAGACCCTTTACCTCCCAGGTTTCATATATTCAGATAGGAAATGAAAATATTCCTCTAAAATCATACGTTAAATATTTAGGACTTTACTTAGACTCTAGACTGACTTGGGCAAAACATATACAGATTCTACAAGTAAAAATATTAAAAATTCTCAATTCCTTTAAATCGATAAGTAGCAATTCGTGGGGTGGAGACCCGTTTGTACTAGAGTTACTTTTTAAGTCCTTAATTCGTTCTAGATTAGATTATGGCGCATTTTTTTATGGTTCTGCCTCCAAGAGCAACTTATCAAAACTAGAAGTCTTACAAAACATTTGTCTAAGATATGTATATTACTGGAAATGTCATTTCTTCCCCTGTTTCTTGTCTCCAAATGGAGACTAACATTTGCCCTTTATTTATTAGAAGAAATATTTTGGCTGATAGATTCTTATTGAAATTTTGTAATTATCGCTTTCCCGCATTAGTCGCTGATCTAAATAGAATTACTACGCAGTGGAGGTTTGTTTCTTCTAAACTGCCTGTCCTGGCTAAGCGATTATCCTTATATTACAGATATAGCCCAGCACTTATTCCAATAGTTCCAGCTTGTTATTTCAATTTACCCTATGAAATTAATTATTTGAAATTGGACATTGATGATTCTCTTTTCAAACAACCGAGAGATGCACAGTTTTCTCCGGGTTTAATGAATGCATGGTTTGGCAATTTAGTATCTAGACAGTATAGTGACTTTATCCAGATATTTACAGATGGTTCTAAAGCTCAGGTGTACAACGGGCCGGTTGGTGCTGCATTACTATTTGCCGGGGGTTTATTAAAAAAATTTAGGCTTCCGCCTATGTCGTCGGTTTTCACGGCCGAGCTGCTGGCTATCGATGAAGCATTAGGAACTATACTTAACACATGTATTACAGGGCAAAAGTATTTAGTATGTACCGACAGTTTAAGTTCGCTTAAGACGTTGGGTAACAGTGACTTTAATTATAAATGTCATCCCTTCATATACGAAATCAAATATAAATGTGCAAATCTACTCACCAAAAGTGTACAAGTAAGTTTCTGCTGGGTGCCTGGACATTGTGGTGTTGGAATGAATGAGGCTGTCGATGCCGCAGCGAAGGCTGCTGCATTGGAGGGTGAGTTATCACCATTTATTCCTTCATCAGACCTTTATTCTAAGGTTAAAGTTGATAGTAAGGCGGAATGGATTGAGTTTATTAATAGTCAGAACCAAGGCAAATACTACCACTTGGTTCAGTCAGAGCTCTCCTCTAGCCCTTGGTTTTATTCCATTCCGGAATCTGTCCCCGATCGACTCATTCGTAAATATGCGGTTACTATTTGCCGACTGCGTATGGGTCATTCGCGGATAGTTCTGAATTTTTCTGACCGAGGTGACGGTGTACTATGCAGTGATCATCACGCATCAAATTTCTTGGAGGGCATTAATCATTTGCTGTTTAATTGTAATAAATATGAACATTACCGTAGACCGTTTTGTGAACAATTAATGTCTCTTGGGTTCTTTCCTCCGTATACCATTTATAATCTTCTGTGCCAGAACAACCAGGTTCTGTATATTTTGTTTAAATTTATTTTATTAAACGACATCCAAATTTAACAACATACACTTATTTATTTTATTATCTAATTATTCTATGCAACTCTTGATGATACGTGATCCATTATCCTAATTCTTGATGCCCTGTCATGTTCAGGAAACCCAACGCTTCTTGAACTCGACTTGGGCAGTTTTTCCTTTGTTATGATTTTATGCAGACGTCGTGGACTATGCTGAAGCATTTGTGGCCATGATTGTTTGTTACAATTATTGTGTATGATGATTATAATTCCTATTTTATTAATTTTCTGGTTAGGCAAGTTCAGGTAATGTACCTTGGACTCAGCCTGGCCAATTTCTCCTTCCTAAAGATTTTATTCAGGCTCCGTGGGTGATGTTGAACATTTACGGCCATGGTTGTCTGTTTATAACCTTTTTCCTAATTAAATATTATGTATCTTTCATTAGTTGGCAGTATTCTTATATTAAATGATTGGTGGCTAAATGGCTTGATAGTTAACTAAAGCCGAGCCATAAAAAAAAAAAAAAAAAAAAAAACAAAAAAAAAACAATAGCCACGAAAATTTAAAATCATTTTTAGAGTTAAGAAGAATTAAAAGAAGACAAGAAAAGACAGGATTCTGGCAAGCTAGGTAGGAGTTGATTAGTTTTTCAGAAGGAAAATTAGGAAGAATATTGTTCGGATGTTTTCGACGGATAATAATTATTTACGATATTGATCTTTTAATCGGAATTGATGCTTGAATAGCTAAAAGAGCGGAATTCCAATTTTGCTGATGGAAATATTACTAAATTCAAAAATAGAATTCAAATAACACTGCGTTTACCTTTTGTTTTTATTTTTTTCGTTTTTCCTTTTCTATTGAAATAAATGTTGAAATAGCGAATGTAGTCCATTGAAAGAAGTATTTGCTAGAAATGGATTATTTTACGTTTTTAAAAACACGTAACATAATAGATGTTCGTTATATAGCCCCTTGATAAAAATCAACAAAAAAGACAAAGAGCATTAAAAGTAGTTTTGTTGCTTCTTTTTTGTTCTTCTCGGCTAAAATAATTTCAGAGTAGAAAAAGAAAAAGAAATTCAACGCGAGTTTTGTAAACTTTTTTGAACTGATCGGTTGAGTGCTAGCGATTCTAAAATTTATCAACAGATGCGACGAACTAAATTAGGAAAAGCGTTATTTTTCAGCTATGTGAAAAATTGGTTTATGAGTTATTTGGTCGCCGCAAAACATATTATACGAAATTTTTTTATCGGTAAGCGTACTTTTTATAGAATAAATGGCGAAAGCCATTTCGGCAACGTCGATCAATCTTGAATACTGTCGACCCTTGTTCTAGCAACATTTATTTTCTCGCGTTCATCACTCTCCAATTGCCCCTACATCTTCAACCGATTTCGCAAAAAGGCGATCGAAGTGTTCGCCATCCATTATGCAATATATAGGAAATTTACAATTTCCATCGTCTTCATTACCAGTCCGAAACACTGCCGGATATTGAAAAGCGGTTAATAATTAATAAAAATTCCGTTTTTTTTCAAAGTTCAAATTTATTGTTAATCACCAGTGTCACCGACAGCGTACTCTTTATTCGATGGTATGCAAACATTTCTCGACCCTGAATATAATTTTAAAAATTACAGGCGTACAGAAATTATGAAAAAGCCACAGCATTGCAATAATTACACTAAGAAAGCGTGTATAAATCGATTAATTGCAGAAAATTGAACTGTACTGATTTTTTTCCCCATTCCCGATTGAAAACGTAGCGATCCATTACTATTGGTCAGACAGTTAATTACCCCGTCAAGTTTCTGGCAGGTCTGTATTTTGATCAGTTTCTATCTCTCGTGTTGACTTTTTTTAATAGATTGATAACCTGTTCTCATCAAAAACCGAACTTAACTGTAAATCGTCTTCTCCGATAAAATTAATTTAAATTTATCATCTTTTTTTTTTTTTTTTATTATTTTTTTAAATGGGCTCGGTGTGTTATGATCCAACTACATGGACTTAGATCACCTACTCATGAGGCGATAGGAGATAGAAAGTATAAAGGAAAGAATCAGGGGAATAACGGCTGGAGATGGGAAGGAAAGGATAAAGTTATGGGTTCCTGGCCACTCTGGCATTGAGGGCAACGAAGCATCTGACTTCCTAGCTCGCTCGGCGTCCCTCAATGGTCCATTCCTTCCGCATTTTCCTGCCTCAGATATCCTTTTCCTCTCCGCAAGTCTCCATACCAGACTATGGGTTGACATCTACCCTTCCTTTTTTGCCAATCGCTCCTCCTTCTACCTCCTCCTACAGCCTACTCTCAATTCACAGCCTTGGTACCAATTTCTTCCCCTTTATCGACGCTCGGTTATTGTTTCTTTAATCAGACTGAGACTTGGTCATACCCTCCTTCCCTTTTCTCGTTTTTCTTTTTCTCTTTCACCTTCTCCCTTTTGCCCTCTCCACTCTACTGATCCTCCCTTTATATGCGACCACAACCATATCCTTTTTGAATGCCCTGCTCTTTTTCCTGAGTGATCTCACCTATACGCTGAACTTTTGGCGTTGGATCTTCCTACCCCTTTCAATGGTTCCTTTATCTTCACTACTTTTGAAAGATAACTTTATTTTTGCTGAAACTTTAATCTCTGGCGATTTTCCACTACCACAATTAGCACATATAAAAGAAATTATATAAAAGCTAGCCAATCTTGAAGATAAGTCACCCTCTCGGAGGAATTTTTTATTTTTATGCATATAAACTGGTCTTGCGTCATTTTTTCTGAGAATTCTATTAGTTCCATTACTTTTACATCAAACTGAACCACATCACTTTATTGTTCTGTACTTATTTTTTCTTTTATTTCATTGCCGCATCAACTATTTCTATACGTAATGGCCTAGTTTTTATAATTCCTTTAATTTCTCCAATTTCTCCTCTCTAGCGATGACACTTCATCTGCGAATTGGTATTCCTCTATTCCTGTTGTGCCTTCATATATCCTTTGTCTTTTCCTTCTCTTCCACACATCGTTGCCATTGTTTGTTCCTTTCTAATTGTCTCTGGATAAAGGTCCTTCGTTGACGAGCACAAAAAAAAAAAAAAAAATACGTTTTTCCGTTGTCGGAAAAGTTTTAAAAACACCTAATCTCAGGCTTGGACAAGCAAGCTTTCGCGTAGTAGGGGTATTTCTCAGAAAGTGATAATTTTCGAAAAACTGAAACTGTTCCTAAATCCCATTGAAAAAAAAAATCCATCGGCTTCGATTCATTTCTGTTTATTTTGATCGAGTCTCTAATCGAGACATTAGCGAATAAAGACGCAATGTCGAAGCTTACGTCATTTGCCAATTATTTCGACTAATTAATGAAATGTTTCGAGTTTACTATATTATGATGTGAGTTCATTCGAATTGTTTAAAATTGTTTCGCAATGTAACCTTCTAAGAAACAATTTGGACTGTTCAAACATCATAAGATGCTGATTATTTTTGATACTTTTAATTTCCTTTAAACAATTTTAACGAGGAAATTGCGAGCAAGGGGAAATGACTAAAGATCAAGAGAAGAAAAGTAAGAGTTTACGAAAAAATAGGAGACCAATTCTTTACCTTCTCTGCTGTTTATGGAATTAACTGTAATTGCGCAGCTAGGATTTTCGAGGTATCGAAATGTAAATTATTTTGGGCCGATAAAATTAAACACAGGCTGCAAAGAGAGTTAAAGTGTTTTCGTTTTTTTTTGTTTGGTAATCTAAACATTATGTCCGTGTAAGTATATGCCTGTTAGAAATTAAAATGTGCACAGGCATCCTGAGTTTTAGTTGAGAAGTTGCAATATACGAATACGTCGATGATTATTATATGTTGCGTTAAGTCTGGTAAGGACTATTATTATTCGCGTGTCCGGTCGACTGTTTACGATAATTCGTCCAATATTTTATAAATTTTATTAAGTCGTTATCAACGTCACACCGTATATAAGCTTCTAAGGTCATATTTTAAGGAGACATGTAAATAGATGATTATAGTCTTGATCTTCACATCGATTACTATCGATCGCTATCAGATATTCCACACTTATAAAGATTATATTTTGTGCACGCGGTTTCACTTCTCAGTCTATTCCAAGTGGTTTTCCAAAGACTGTAGCTTAAGTGATTCCCGTTAGGTGGTGCTTCCGTCTTTGGCCAGATCTTTGCTTTTATATTCCATATGCGAAGTCTTTCCTTTTCTGCAGTACATGTCAACTCCTCGATCTTTCGTAGAAAGCTGTTCCTGGATTTCAGTTTTGTTTCAGCCAATCCCTTATATTCATATAAAGCAGATGTTGGTTGTCGTTGACTGCTTTAAACCTTTCATTTTTTGCAGCTACCTTCTGTCGTCAAATTTCTGGAGGAGCGATACCGCTAAGTTTGTAAAGTTTTGGTAGAAAAGTTGGTCTTAGACATCCAGTTATCAGTTTGAATGTTTCGTTTAGGGGCACATCGATGAGCGGCCCCCCACACAGTGCATGCATATTCACCGGTAGAATAACAGAGCGCCAAGGAAGAAATTCTAAGGGTGTTTCCGTTAGCTCCCCAGCTAGAACCCATTAGCTTGCGTATTATGTTTGTTGATCTATCGAGTATAACGCCTAAATATTTTGGGTTGTCTGTGTGCTTCAGGTCGGTATCTTCCCATTTAATTTGCAGCTGTCACTTTGCCTCACGATTTTTCAGATGAAAGGCATAAGTGACTGTTTTCATCGAGTTTGACTTGAGTCGATTTTTCTTAAAATCGCTATCAAGTTCACCGATTTCAAGATTTAATGTTTTTTCCACTTCTTCAAAAGTGTCGAACTGTGCCGCTAAAGCCAGTTCATCCGCTTACAAAAATACTGAGTATTATCAAAGATCGGCTCCTCGTTTATATATATATATATTAAATAAGATCGGTGACAAGACGCCACCTTGAGGAACTCCGTTTTTCTGAAGTCGACATAAAACCTCCGATCTTTCAGTATCATCGAGACAATTTCTGTAAACTTAAAATCTTTAGTGACTTGATATACTTTGTATTTGAGCGCGCGGTGTTAAACTATATCAAAGGCGGCAGTAAGATCCATAAAGACGATCCTAGCGACTTTAAATTTTTGAAATCCGTCCCCTATATGTTGTGTCAAGTGTAGGATCTGGCCGGTACTTGACGTTCTAGGCCTAAAACTTGCTTGCTGAGGGATAAGTTTCTGATCAATTTTCTGCGCCATACGGTTTAGTATCACACGTTCAAATATTTTATAGAAGTGGCAAATCAGAGATATTGGGCGGAAATTTTATGGATTATTTGCGTCTTTCCCTGGTTTCTGAACAGCTATGACGTGGGCTTTTCTCCACTGTTTAGTGATATTCATTTTCATTAGTCATTCATTAAACATTTGTTGAAGCCAGGTTATCGATGCCGTACCGAGGTGTTTGATTTGTTCAATAAATATGCCATCTAATCTGGCCGCTTTACTGGATTTAGCTTTCTTTATGGCGCCATATATTTCGTCATTACTGATGAGTTGGTTGAAATTATTTTCTTCAGTCCACAAGTCTCGTACAATAGCTTTCTTTACGACCTTTAGTTTTCCCGTTAAGTAGTAGTTGATGAGCTATCTGATTAGCTGTCACTGTTGATGCGCTGTTACGTTGGTTTTTCTCGTTGTTCAATTTCTCTAGTAGCTGCAGGCTTTTCGACTGTCCTTGTTGAAGTTTATTTCTTCAACCATGCTGTACCAGTCTTTGTTTCTTTCTACAGAAATTTCTGCCATGAGCTTATTTCCTGCTTCTAACGCATCCCTGTCGAGTGGATCTATGTTAAATTTACTACAGTAATTTGCATACTGCTCTTGAAGATGACTCTTCATTCCAGGAATGTAAGCGTTCCTAGCCCTTCGTGAGATACATTTTTTGGAGGCGTTTTTATAGATTCCACGAAGGAATCGTATTCAGCTGGTGTTAGTGGTATAGTCCTTACTGATTTTTCCATTTCTCTCGCGAATTTTTGCAGGCCGCTTTCTTAAAATTGTAACGCAGTGGTGGTTTTTCTGCAATAATTGGCCTTAGGACTGCATTTACCTCGCAAATAATTGGCCTATGTTGTGTGTGTGTGTGTGTGTGTGTGGTATGGCTTCAGCTACATATTTGGTACACATATGTAGTATGCGTTCTGCGACAAATATATTAGCAGGATTGCAGCCGCGTTTCCATCTACAACTGTTGAAATGATACAGGTAATTTTGAGTCATGGACTAGTTCGAGGCAGTTTATTTCGGCTCAGTTTTCCATTAATTCACCATTCGCATCTCAGTCTCCGCATATTTCCAGTTTACGCTGTGACTGTTAAAATCAACTATAATAACTCTTAGGTCCTGTTGGTTTCCATCAGTACGTTCGTTGAATTCAAATTTTTCATTAGCCGGTTTGTATATTGATGTTATACTAGGGCTATTAATTGTGGTCGTATGGATTTCAGTGTTACTATCTACATTGATTTCAGCGTTGGTTACCCTCGCATCATACTTAGCTAGCAGGGCACTTCCATGTTTGTCGTGTGGCCTATCAGTGAGCAATTTCATTCCCCTAATTTTCGGCTCTGCGTGTTTCTTGTATCGCTAGTACGTCAACATTGTAAGCTTGAACAAGGTTTGTTAGTAATATTTCCTTAGCTGAAGTTAATCCTTCTATATTTATAGACACAATTCGAAGTGATTTTCTCGTCAATGGTGGCCCTGAAAAGGGACTTATCAACCCGGGATTAGGATTCATTAATGTTGACCGGGGATGGGATGATTTGCCAGTGTATACACACCGCTGCCCGAGGGACGCCAGCTGTATTTGGGCCGTATTTACGATTCGATCGTCGTTATTGTTACTATATTGCTGTATTTTTCGATCGTTTTTATTGTGCAGCATGCGTGGAGGCTCATCCCGTGCCCCGCCTGGTAAGGATAATAAGAGTAAATCAGTCTGCGTTAGTTTGTCTACAAACTATACACAGCAGCCCGTTCAATTGAATTACACTTAAATCGGTGTGGTCCTCGATGATTCGCTATTAAAACGGTTTCGTGTATTCCGAAATTTTTATCGACGTATCAGAATAACGTTTAACTGTGTGTAAGAATAGAAACAGTTCTCGTTTCAACTGCTGTCATAGCAAAAATGGTTTTTTTCCCGCAGAACGTGATCTGATTTTGAATATAACTGCGATCACAAAACGCTCGTTCAAAATTTTCCATTCTGAATGTTATCTTTCTCGCAATGACTCGTTCTTATTTTCTACATAGCCAACTGCGTTTTAGTACAAATAATTTACAACAATTTTGCTAAAATCTCGGGTACACGGATATCTCGTAATTTATCAGTGTTTTCTAAGAATATATATTTCAAAACGGCTACTAATATGTCTATTGTGCGGACGACAAAAATAAAGCTGTCAGCCGATATAGACTATAAAAATGATGAACGAAATTATGGTATAACTTTGGAAATTCCGCCACGCTCCGTAATAATTAGTACTAAAACAAATGTAGGGTAAATGAAGTGGCTTCTTAGCTTACTTTTATCTATGTAGTAGTGCGCATGTCAAGTTAATTCCATTTCAACGATTTTTCTGCCTTCCAGAAGTACCAGCGAAAATATTGGCGTTTACCAATGATATATGTACCGGTTGTCTCACCCCCCGCCTATCCTTTCTAAAATCTAGAATACTATAAAAAAAAAAAAAATCAAAGCCTTGTATTAGTAGACTGATTGTGCTACATCGAATGGAAATATTTTCGCTCCTCCCCTAGCGAATGGCGTATTCGGACTATAAGTTATTTTTTTAATAGGAATCCCCGGCATGTCTTTTTCTATATTCCAACTTTATTCTAAGAATAAAAAATTTTCGTTTGAATCATTTTTTCCGCAATGTTCATTTTAGTCTAAAAGTGTCTTCTGAAATCTTTATTTTCGCTTGACGGGTGTACGAAATAAATCCAAGCGAATGACAATTTGAACATTTATACAAATCGATTTCATTCAACATAACAAATGTTCAAATTGAGCTTGCAAGCCGGAATTTTTGTTGGGAACGAGTCAACGGCTCGAAGAATTTCTTTACCTCATAAATACCGGATAGCTTATCCGATGCTGGGTGCCGTATTTTCTTTTGTTGTAGGTTTCTCTCGTGTATTCTATACTTTTTAATATTCCTCATAAATAAAAATTAGTCAAGTCCAATTAGAGCAGTTTACAGATTTACCTCCTGGCAAACATTTCACTTAGTCGGGTTCAGACCAGCCTTGATGTATGAGCTGGAAAACCATCCTATTGTGACCAAAACCGTTGACGTTCACATGAAGAGGAACATTTTGCAACAAAGCTGAACGATCTGTCTGTAGCAGTTCTAAATATCTATTACGATTCGTATTCCCATCAAAAAAAAAGAAAAACAAAAAAAAAAAAAACGAAATTCCATTCCTAATAATCCCACAACAAACATCAGCTTTCCAGATGTTATCCTCCTTTCTCGACCAGTTTTGATTTGTTTCAGACCAATAACGAAATTACTGATTACTAGCCTCATAATTACATCGCCAAATATTGTGCATAATGTTAAACATTTAAAACTTACATAGTGGATATAATTTGAAAACAATTTACGGTAAACACCATGTTTAAAAAATTAATCTTAAAACATAAAATTTAATTTTAAAACCTTACCCTTTCGGAAAGCTTAAACTTATCATCATGAGAAACAATTCTGATGATGGTACGTGCTTTCCGAAACGTTGAGATTTTAAGATTAATTTTTTAAACCTGGTGTCTACTGTAAATTATTTTCTTAATTGCATAATGTTATTCGTTGTCTGCATATAGCCCTGACTTAAAACTTGATAAAGTTGCGCTGAGAATGGATGAAACTTGTAGTTGCAACAAATTTGCCGAATTGAAGTTTTCGATGCAACCGAGTTCTTTTCTCGGCGTCTCAATCTGTTTGAGGAGGTAACATAAGCAGAGGACGCCGCAGTAAATTCATTTTACCAAACCTACTATATAGTAGCATCAATTACGCAGATATGATTAAACTTAAAAGATTTCAAAAAATGTTAGCAAGTTATCATAGATTCACGATATGCCCATATCAGCCCACTGCTGGGTGTAGGCAATCCCTAGCGGGATAAGTTGGCCTAATCTCTTGTGCTAGCCAGGCAAATTGGGAGATGCATTTTATACATGCTGCCAGGTTTTCATCCGCTACTAGCTTTCGTGCTACCGACAACGTGAGAAAGCTTATCAGTGGGCGAGGCGAAGCCAAGACGACTGGCATTTACTCACGTTGATGCGATTGTTCGCCGGCTGAATATTTCTGTGCGACGCTAATACACACGACTACAATTGGAACTGACTATAGTCGCTTGCTTTATCGATATACAGATGCAGTGTCCAACTGTGTCTAAACTGCTGTGTACTAACCTAGCGACGCATAATTTTTGTCGTCGCCCGGTATCGAACCCGAGACCTCCGGATCGGAAGTCAAGCGCTCTAGCCACTAGCCCAACGCGACGACTATCATAGATTACTAGACATTAAATTAATTAAATCATATAAAACGATGTTATTTAGCGTCAGTGGCTACAACTGGAACTATGCTACTGCAGTTTGAAATTAGTAAACACATAAATTTATTTTGCATTAATAATAATATTAATACCTGCTCATGCCCATTACGAAAATGGTAAATTTTCTTATGAGAATAAAACCTTTAACGTAAAGTAGTTTAAAAGATTATTACATGACTATTACCTAAAGCAATATCAGACCATGTGGGATAATTGTAACAGTGTTATAATTTACACTATTTTCTTTAAAATATTAAATAGAATGAACCAATATAAATTACATACCAAATTTTTTTAACGTACAATTCCTCACTGGTCACGGATATTTTAAAGACTATCTACACCGATTTAAAATTGTTGATTCGCCTAATTGTATTAAATGTAATTTTCCCGATAAGCTCATATCTTACCTAGATGTGATAGCACTGCTGTACATTTTCAGTGCCCAGCAGAAGACTTAGTAACTAAGAATTTTCAAATGTTTAACGATTTTGCCGTTACAGAAATTAATTTCCGTAAGCAACATATGCACTTGTATTAATTTACCGCAATCTATGTTAAGAATGATCTAACACTAAAAATTTTATTGGATGGGTCGTTTCAATCTCACCATCATACAATTTGTACTATACTAATGCATAATTTGCCTCATCGGTATTATCCAAAGTGAGGACCCCCCCCCCCCCCAAAAAAAACCCACCTTTTACCCGTATGTCATGGTGTCATCGATAAATAAACTTTTTTTCTAAGCATTTAATTATAGAAAACATGCCAAAAAATAACAATGTAAAAATGAAGACAACAATATTAAAAATAATTACAAGTTACGGGAACAAGTAGGAAGTGCGCCTTGTGCTCGCTTCTTATTTACTAACTTTTCTTTCTTCTTTTATAGCTACTTCTTTTATTTTATCCTCGTCCCTGCCCTCATTTTCTATCCTATTCTAATCTTCTCGTATCCTAGGTAGCATGTCGCGTCATTATGCTTTGAACATCCTGCAGTGGAACAGTCGTAGCTTACAAGCTAATAAATTAAGTTTAGAGGGTTTATTAGACCTCTATAATATCCATGTGGCGTTGTTATCCGAAACTTGGCTCAAATCCTTCTAGTCTCTAAGGTTATTCTTTGGTGGCGTCGCTATTATTATTAGATACGGTCTATTCTACGTATCGTACAATATCCCATGTCTTCCTCCTCCCTATCCTAATCTTCCTAACATGTTCACATTTCCCTTTTGAATCTTCTTCCGAATCCTTTACATACTGCTTGCGTTTGTAACCCTCCTAACTCCAGCCTCTCTAATCTTCCTCTTTTCTCATTTCTTTCATCTTTATCTGGACCCTTCATCATTGGAGGCGACTGGAATGCATTACTGTCGTATTTGTAAATTGATCTGAAAATTCGGAATCGATCTGAGAAAAGCTCGATTAACAAGTACTTATATAAACACACTACAGATATGTATGTGTGTGAAATTCAGTCATTTTGCACGACGCCTAACATTTTATTTAAATACTAAACGGATTTTTTCTTTGATTGATTCGTTACTGAAAAATTGTGCAGTCCCTAAATTCACATACTGCGCAGACGTTTTATACAATATAAGCAAAATACTGAAAATTACGTAAAATAAATTTCTATTTGTTGTTTAGTAATTCCGGTTGATATTTCACATTAATTTATAGCCGGATAACACTGATTGTACAAATTTTAAACGGTTTATCGAAACAATGTATATAAGGAAAATATTGATTTTTCCACCTGTTATCTAAAAGTGTTTTGTATTATGTGAAATGATAAAGCATTGTATGTCCTATGAGTAAATAACACACACAGATGAATTTTCATAAAATGTCCTCCTTAAATAGAATAATTAGATAATACACTAAAATGTTGATAAAAAGTACATTTTCCACTGAAGCATATCTTACACAATGAACATAATATTCGGAGAGTTTCCAGTTACGCCGTTTCAAGGTTAATGCAGTTTCGAGGTTAATGCAGCTTCAAGGTTTATGCAGCTTCAAGGTTTATGCACTTTCAAGGTTTATGCAGCTTCAAGGTTTATGCACTTTTAAGGTTTATGCCGTTTAAGGTTAATGCTGTTTCAAGGTTTGTGTTATTTCAAAGTTTATGTTTAAAAACTTTTACAGCAGGTATATTATAACTATCGAACGTAAAAGTGTATTAATTTAAAATGCAAGAATAACGATAAAAACAATTATACAGGTGATACCCATCAACTCTAAACAAAGAACAGTCTGCGAACGGGTCGCTTTTTCAGCTAATATCGATGCTATTGTTAAAATTAAATTGAAACAATATTGATGTGTACCGAGTACTTTTATAAATGTAAATAGCATAACACGAACTACCCACGCAAGCCGAATAGAAGAAAATAATGCGCAAAAGTGATTGTGACCGACTAGTTAGACAATTGAATCGTTCACATAGAAAGGACTATACGGAGAGCGAAATATTGGAAGAGGAAGACTAGACGAATAGTAGCAGCAAAACAAAACCGCGAACTAAAGAGAAAATGTAAGAAACTAACTATCGGGAGAGTTGATTTTCCAAACTTCATTGGGACCCAATTATTTTGGTCTGGCTGGACTTTTAAATGATCCCCTCCCCTCCAAGTCTTACATCCTGCTTATTCTAGAGTAAGTCATGCGCTCTACATTCAAATGAAAATAAACGACTCTGTACATAAAATGAGTTGGAAAATAATTTCGTTCATCTTTCCTCCGATCGAATTCACGTGCAAAGTGCTCTATGAAAGGAACGTAACGTTTGAGCATGTTTGTTGTAAACATTTTAAGCTTATGATGTGCTTTTCGTAAACAGCACTTTCAACGAACAAACGCAGAAGACGCTGCTTAAATTTCAGTCAAACAACGAAACGCTGTCTACGAAGTAGCAGTTTAAATTCATGATAGGTGTGATATGGGAAGGCAAAAGTCAGAGAAGAGCGCGAACGCACAGGTAGAAACGGTCTGGCGCCGAAACTAATATCTGCACACCTCCACGGCAAGTTGGTAATCTAGAATCTATCCTCATTTGCATAGGCCGCTTTCATGCATAACAACGACCGTGTCGGAAGAATTTAAATAAAATGCTAACGTCGACGTCATCTCACTTTATCTTCAGTTTCCCATCCTTTCTCAGAAAGTTTCAGACGTGACGCCGAGAGATGCTGTAACTGATGTGTAGCGGAGATTAACTGGAAACTATTTGAATCATCCAGCTAACGACTGCAGAGTGCGCGCCTCACGGAAAGCTTCAGCGACAACACCGAATGCAACGGTAACAAAAACGCCTGACCGAAAAATCGAAATTAAGACACCGGCCGCTCTCCGAGGGTTGGTCTTCCGTCGGTTTTAATGCTACCTTTCCATGTCGTCGTCGCAATTACGCAGTTTGAAGACATCAATGATTTATGATGTACCAGAGCATCTTTACTCTTTCAAATGAATAATACAACTGTAGCAGATTCAACGCAGGTGGAAAACTCGGTTCTCCGTACCGAAACGCCACCGTCCTGAATGGAAAATAACATTAACTATTGGCGCCTTACTCAGTTCTGTTTTGAAATGTATTCGTATTTACTTATTCGATTAAAACACCATTACGACCGACCAAAGCTCTGCGCAATAAAACAAATCCCTATTATTTCCGAAGGAAAAAATAACATGAATAAAATATATCAACAAACCTAAAAATTTGAAATAAAAAAAAAGTTATTCTTTTTCAATTTCTAGATTTGTTTATATATTTTATTCCTTTCTTTTTTTTTTCTTTTTCTTTTTACTCTTTTTTTTTCTTTTTCTTTTTACTCTTTTTTTTTCTTTTTCTTTTTACTCTTTTTTTTTCTTTTTCTTTTTACTCTTTTTTTTTCTTTTTCTTCTCTCCTTTTTTTTTTTTTTTTCGTTAGTACTAAAAATAGAAAGAACATTTATAAAAATTTAAGCAAGTAGTAAAACAACGGGCGGCAAAAGTTAGTTTATGTATGTAAAATTGTTGTTTATATATTTTATTTGTATTTGTAATATTAGCATTAATTTTTTTTTTCTTATAGTAAATACTATTTATTTTTCGAATATTCACGATAATTGAAATTTCGCAATGATGAACGTTATCTAGTCGTCAAAAAACCAGTGAAACATGAAGTTCATTCTATTTCCGACAGTAAAACAAGCGTAGAACGAGCCCCATCACAGCAATACGAACCGAGATACAGTTTTGGGAATAAAGTGTAGTTAAAATTTGCATACAGACTCTATAATATACGTGTATTGTGCGTTCATCAGTCGATAATCAAAACCGAATAAACATAATTCGTTATTGTGTTCGAAGGAAATTATCGCCGATGGACACCGTTCGAGAAATCTCAATATGATACGGAAAGTTTAAATAAGGTCACAATATTACGATGGCATAAAGCGTTTACCAATGGTCGTGAAACACTTGTATTTTGGTCCATTTTTTGAAAAAGTTGTCTGAAAGAATGAGTAATTTTTTTGCGAAGAACGGCCGACACTTTGAGAAGGAGTCTGCGGATAGTGACGACAAATCAGACAGCGAATAAATAATTTTTTGTAGGAAATTTCTTAGTCTGTAAGGGAAACTCTAACTACGCTCCGTCTACACAGCTCTGTATTATCTTGGTTCGTATAGCTGTAATGGCGCTTGCTCGACGCTTGTTCTGCTGTCGGAAAAAGATTGGACTTGATGTTTCACTGGTTTTTTGACCGTTAGATAACCCCCATACTCCGTACGGAAAGCAGTTTCAGTTGTTTTGGCCCACCCTCTTTGTATCTGAATGTCTGTTTGTCACGTTTCGCTGTCTTATAATTTGTCCTTTAAATTAATTTATTTTTGACTTGTTTCAGCAAATGAATTTAGAATTTTATTTTGATAAACCCTGTCAAGTGTAATAGCGTTTATTAGAATTATGTAGAAAAATTTCTATCGCGCAAATTATAAAAATTAAACATTTAAATTATGTCAATAATTTAAATTTATTCTTTGTCATAATTATATTATTAACAATGCGTATAAACAATAAATACAGTGAATTTAAATTTAGATTTATTTTGAATTATTAATTAAAATTTCGAGATATTAAGGTGAAATTATTGTCGTTTAGTTTTTAAACAGCGTTATTTTATTAATCTTTGTTCGTTTGGTTTTTTCCCATAATTACGCTTTATAATATATTTAAATTTATTTCCATCTTGTTTATATAGGTTACTCTTTTCTTAACAGTTCGTAACTTCGTAACTAAGTTCCTGTTATGTTCATGATCATTAGGAACCCGTATATTTGGAACTTTACTCATCATTAATTCAAACACAAATGGTAGTAATAAACAGCGCGTAAAATGTTGGAAGCAAAAGATAGATCCACAACATATTGAAATTATAAAAGTAATAATGGACAATTGTGACTATATTGCAGTCCGTCTTGATAGGTGAAATTAAAAAATACACCAAAAAACGTTCCTTCTGATATTAATGCATATCGACGAATAACTCTACTCCCTTCATTAAGTAAAGTTTATGAAAAAATCCTCAAACACTATTTAGAATTAGAAATGCAAAAAAAAAAAGAAAAGAATGTTATTAAATGAAAATCAATTTGCGTTTATGAAATATAAGTGATACAATTAAAATTAATAATGAAAAATATAATTACCTTAATCAATTTCGGTTGAATACGTCTTAACATATGGTGTTTCTCAAGATTCTACTTTATCACCATTCATAAATAAACCAGATTTTTGAGGAAGGTAGCTGTCATTCAGAAATTGCTTAGCCTACTTCACAAATTCTTCAAAAACCAACTCTACATAACGCACAAAAAAATCGGATACGTTTTCTTACACAGTTAATCCGGAGAAATCAAATTATCCATAAACTAGAGTCTACTATATTATTATTTATAATAATAATGATAGTAATAGTAATAATAATAAAGATAATAATTTGCCATTCCGATAATCATAGGAGCTTTTGGAAGAATATTAAGAAAATTTCACAAATTTATGGATAAATTAAAACTTCCGGGGAATTGACAACATCACACAGTTACAAAAAGCGACAAAACTTGAAACATATATATTCTGACGATATGTGGTGTAGGTTTTTGAACGATAATTTCTAGTGTACCAACAAAAAATTCCAACCAAACCAGAAATAAAACGAACGATAATAATAATAATAATAATAATGTTTAAATCGAATTGTTATTATTATCATTATTTTATAATATTTTTGCAAGTGTGCAGTTTTGGGCGACTAGTGAATTTATATAATAATAAAATTAAATCAAAGGCACAATAAGTATTTGTATACAAAAAGCCAACAAACAAATAAGTTTCTAATTTTTTTACATACTTTTAAACATAATACACTGAATACGGATTAACTGTTAGGCTATTAAAAGAAAGAAAAAAAAAAGCAATTTTTGTTTTAACGATAATAAAAATGCAATCTTTTATTTATTACGAAGAGAATAAAATGGTTTCAACATTAATAACAATACTCTATGTAAAACGTACAAAAATACGAAATAGTCATATTAAATATACACGGATTAATGGTAATTTTCGATAAATACTCGACAAGTTACACATCGCGTATCAGAGTTGTTAAAGTCTAATTATCCACTCACAATAAATACCGGGAAGTACAAATGTAATGATAATGAACATCAAATAAACAATTATTAACAGACAAAAATAAGTATTAACTTTAATAAATTAAAATGACTTAAGAAACGTTTTCGAACTATAGTATCATCAGCACAAACAATATAGGGTGCACTCAAGTGTGTTTTTGGTTTTATTTGAGCACATTCTGTATTGTTAGTGCTGATGATACTATAGTTCGAAAACGTTTCTTAAGTCATTTTAATTTATTAAAGTTAATACTTACTTTTGTTTGTCAATAAGTGGTATTTGTTTATTTTTAATGCGTATAAATATTAACAAACAGGTTAATCTACATTTAATGATAATAATATCGGATTAAATTATACTACCATCTATGATAGTTAATGGTAAAAATAATAAATAGTAATCTTAACAGCCCTGCCAATTTATTTTGCAGGATAATCGGTGAAAAGCTTCCGTTTCTTTATAGTATATAGTAATTGTGTTTTTAATGTGTACGGTAGTGCATTGTTCGAAATTGTACACCACTATACGGAGACTGGGTGCATGAAATTTATTGAAATTATGTCCTCTATAGGGACCGATGTACTGAATCGCATTTTACGTTTACAGACAACGGCGTTCAACAGGTACGGTTTATATACCATTCGATGTTCGCAATAATCCTATAGTAAAAATTTCACCAATAAATCTAAACATTCTTACGCACAATGCCGCAATCGCGTTTATTTCGCAACAGTTATAACAGATTTTTTTTTCTTTTCTTTTTTTGGCCTGACTGTGAATACCATTTGGCTACTAACTAAGTTAGAACAGATTGTGCCTATGGATCATCTACAAAAAAAAACCCGATTTTATAAATCGCATTAATCGATAATAATATTTTCGATAATGACGAGAAAAGGAAAAAAGAGAATTTTTTTCGCAGAATATTATTCCGACCCGCATTGTAGCAACCGCCATTTTGTTGAAGTCCTAGGAAAGAATAAGCCCGATATTTTGTAAAATTAAGGAGCCGGCTTGAAATAGTAATTTATTCACTCCACATCCGACTAACAATGTATGTAACAGTGTTCGTCTTTTCTTTGTACGGTTACATAGACATAAATTCTGAAATATCAAAAGACAATGGCAAGTATAGCTGTTATTAATGACGAAAAATCAAAAGCTAAACTCTTTAGTGATCGTTACGTTTTCAAGAGAGACCAGCATGGTGAGTGTGTACAGAACGAAATATTTCTTTGTAAACCGTTCATACGTCGACTTCATCTGTACTGAAAAAGCCTGAGACAGGATTATGATGCTGCGTAGTGGAAATACGCGCGGGGTACGTTAAATATGAAATTGCGCAATAGCCAGCTTGTCTGAAGCAGACATCGGAATACGTTCTTCGCGAAAAAATTAGCGCGAAGCTACGCCGAGTTCCTTTTTCGAAGCAGCAAAAAACAAATTCAAATTAAGCTACATTAGCGCGCAATCTAAATGGTCGCTTTGAGAATTCTTCTAGCGTAAAAACGGGAATGAATGCGTTCAAATTTATCAATCGCAGCAAGTGCATTTTCATTGTTAGCTGGAAAAGGAAATTCTTTGTCCATCGATAATAGAATTCAGCAGATTTGTTATGTTCCACATATAAGCTGAATGCAGTGTATTAGAAATATTTGAAAACTGCAGCAAACATTGATTTTCAAGTACGCAATTTCGATAGAAAACCAAAAAAAAAAAACAAAACCAAGCAAGTGACAAATCACTATAAAAGGTTCAACCGGTTTGTGTAATAACTTCTACTCAGTAGTACACATGAAATAAACTTTTTACGCAGTATACGTCGCCACAAGCAATAAGTTAGAATACTAAATCAACGCGACAATTTATAAAAGTCCAGAAAGTATGTCTTTTGATTGGATCTTTACGTTATGAAAATTTTCCCGTACCTCTAATTCTACCAATTTCCACATAGGACGAATCAGCCGGGAGCGATTTTAGTCGGATACGAACTGAGCGCGTTGAACCTAGAACTGCTTCGTTCGGTAGTTGTACAACACTTTATTTGTAGCTTCATTTTGCACGAGGAGAAAGTCCATCCAGAATTATTAAAGAAACATATATGTATATGATGATAGCCTATGAAATTCCGGTCATCTAAATTGACGTAAAACATTTGCAGCGATCTATCAGTTTTGATTATTCTATAAGAACAAAACAAAACGAACGATTTCGGTGAACCAGTTCAAGCAGCCAGCAACAAGCGAAATTTATGCAAAATTTCATCCGTGGAAATATTTAAGACAAATCGTCAGAGATCATCAGAGATCGTCAGAGATCCTGATATTTCGGTTTTTGTCGCAAGCAGATTAATCGATTCAGTTTCAGCCTTAATATATATCGCATTGTGGTGTGTCTTTTTTCTAATTTTCGCTTGTGAGATCGTATGGACCAATCGTTTTTTCCTGAGACGTCAAGCTAGCTAAAAGTGGACACGAAATAAGGCACAAGCAAAATCACACCCAAGTAAACTGACGAAATAGCGAATATCACTTAAACCTCCTTTAGAAAGAACTTAGAAAAATGAATAAAACGCAATATTTTACTTTCATAATGTCGAAAATTGCTTAAGCATCATATAAGAAGAAGAAGAAGAAGAAATCTCCTTCCGTTCTATAGAGGCGTTGTAATTATTGTAAGAATTTTTATTGGCGCGAGAAATAATATTATAGCAGACGAGCGGTCAGCATGTAGGAAAAGTGAGAGGTTCAGGTGTAGTACTGATTGCGAGGACGATGGGAAGGAAAGTGTAAAGGAAGCGTTGTAAGGAGGCCCTAGAAAGCCAAGATTTTTGAATACAAAAGGGAGCGTTCGTCTAATATTATCTAATATATAAATTACGTCGTTTTTCCTTTCTACGATAAGCACAAATTAGGGTCGAATTCCGACTCCGATCGGCACATCAAATGATGAAATTGATTTATGCGAACATTATTGAAATCGTGTTTTCCGGGACTACGTTCTTACTTGGCGTTCGTGCGATAGACAACACGCTAATGACCACGTTCATCTATTACGTTGAGGTTTTTTCTCAATTTCAAATTCCTCCTCACCGTGTTACAAGAAAAGATAAGAAAACACCTATTTCTACCTAGCTGATTTAGCGTGGGATAAACACGTATTTTCGGTATACTTCGAAGTTAAACGTAATGAAAGTACGATTATTAAAAAAATAACTTTAAATCGTATTATATATATATATACGTGTATATATATATATATATAGGTATTGCGGTTTAGTTACAAATATTACGATATAAAAAATTGTGAAAACGCAATTCCGAAAAAAAGTAAGTCTCTTCAGTGAAAGCTGCCCATCGTAACAGCATGTAATTAACTCATAAATGCGAAAAAATAATATCTCAAGTATTTCCATCACCTATCTCGCCGTTAGTGAAAAAAAGTTAAATATCAGGCGATCTTTCCATGAAGGGCCCCACTACGAGCCCGTTTAAATTAAATTAATTTCACACCATTACCACGCCGATTAGATTTATTAACTCGCCTGCACTTTGACGTAAATTTAAATGTATGCCGTAGGAGCGTCTATCAATTTCGGAAGTGCCGCGATGAATAGATTCGTCCGTTTATTTTATAAATTTTTCATTCCTGAAAATTCTTTTGATGATGATTTTTTTTTTTGTCCTCGAGATAAACATAGAAATGGAATTTTTCGCTCGTCCTTTTCTTTTTATAGACGATAAATTTTTAAAAGAACACATATCGAATTCGGGAAAGCAAAAAAAATTGTTTTTTTTTACCAAATGATTTTCCCGAAAATTATCTGAACAAAACTTTGCGACAAGAGAAAACGATCAGCGACATTTTATAAAACAACGTCTAAAAAATTATCGAGTATGTCATTTTGTTATTTTATTGTGTGCCCTATTTACGAATCTACAACCGAAGTAAAGCTAAAAAGTCCATATAGGAAACAACGAGAAATAACAACCCTAAATTTTCAGCCCCCTACACCTTATGCGCTTTGTATATCTTATCGTTTCTGTCCATCTCAGTTGTTCCGATCCTCAGTTATTTTATTCTATCAATATCTGACACCGAATCTATAACTGATTCTTTTCCCTCGTGTCGGTTCCGAACGGAGGTCCGTTAAAAAAAAAAAACTAAATTTTTAAAAGAATGCTATATATATTTTTTTTTTTATTTTTTGGCAAAAGGTATACTTTTAAACAAAGCGGGAGCGCGCATGAAGTACTCTCTAATGTTGTGCAGTTCATTAATATTCTAAACGGTTTGTTTCATGAACGTTTTACAAAAAGAAAAATTGATTAAGAATACTACAAAGCTCGGGAAAAACATTTGAAAATTCACACATTACTATATTACTGTATTATACTAAATGAGCTGCGGATCTGATAAATGCAAAAGTATGTCTGGATGGATTTGCAGTTATCGTTTGCTAACACATACGTATTAGAAAATAATAAAAAAAGGAAACAAATTTCAGTAATTATAGCACTGAAGAATTAGTGCCATATATAGCATATAATCGATTTTCTGCAAGCGGGTCACACAGAATTCCGATTTTAGCTTAATATTATCCATCGAATGTTGTATAATTTTTACATTCTGAAGTGAAACTTATTTAGGCGCGTCTTATATATAAATAAAAATATATGGGAGAGTTACAACGAAAAACGAGCGAGCGTACGTTATGAATAACTAATAGAGTTCTTAATACATCTAAAAACTCGTAACAGACACGTAGCAGCCAGTAAATATATTGAATTGAAATTTATGTTGCATGTTATTGCATGTTATACCCCACTTTGAGGGATATAAAAATAAAGAAAATAAATTTATTAGAACTTAAAATATCAAGAATTAATCAAACATAAATAATTATAAAGAATCGGAAAAAGAAAGGCTCGATGCATACAGGGAGAGAAAAAAAAATTAATCAATACAAACAATGTCACGCAATTAGATTTCGGTCAAACAGATGTTGAGGATATATGTACTGTTCAATGTAAGGCCGAAAATGAAAAAGAAATAATCATTTTATCGCCATTTATATTTCTCCAAATCAAAGGGGGATCCATGGTATAATTAAATTTATACATAGAAGATCACTTTCACTCTTTCATTCCCGATGGTTTTATTAAAAGAAAATTTACATACACTTCCAATGATATTAGCTGGAGACTTCAACGTCAATTTTGCATCAAACGCTTTCTTTGCCTTTAATAGAATTTTTTCAAACTGAACTTCAATTAAATACTAATAATAATTACTTATTTATACACACTATTCTGTTAGTCTAGCTTATTTGTAGAAGTTGTTAGTGGCCAGATGGTTGCTCGCCGGGCCAAAAAGAAAAAAAAGAATCAAAATGAGAATCAACGACAAAGTACGGAACTATGACTGATACAGTATTTTCTAGATATTATATTAATAAAATTACATCAAAAACTTGTATTTCATCTTTTATAGAATCCAACACAATCAATGAAAAACATTAATAAAACAAACGCAATTATTTGCTATTTGTTTTTGTTTTTCTTTCGGTGAAACTTTATAGATATGTTTATAAGAACCTTCTTACTCTAGGTAAATTTGGCACTAATACTATAAATTTAAGTCGAAGTTGGGGAAAGTGCCATTGAAGTTTCACATCTGCCCTGTGCCCCGAGGCATATTCATTTTTTACTTTTTAGGCGTTGTAGTATCATCCGGAAGATATCATCAGTTCCGGGATTATAATGCAGACCATCTATTTCACCTTTCAACAATAAGTGGACTCGGCGCCTCATATTCTGGGAGACAACTGAGACGTCTTTTCTCCCTATTAAAAACCCCATTAGTTGCTCTGCAACATTACATCGACCTGATTATTATTAATATTTTAAAAAACCATTATCGGAATTATTAATTTTTAAATACTATACAATGAACAAAATCAAACGAAATAAAATAACTTTAAATTGGAAACTGCAAACACGGAACAAATATAATATATACTATTCGAATAAAAATATGTTTATAAAGTTAATATTTTTCTCGTATTTTGTCGTAAACTTTTAAGTACTTTGAATGCAATGCTTAAAACGCATTTTTAGATTACGGATATTCCTAGTTTTCCGATGTACTTTAATAACAGCAATAATAGCAAAATTAGAAGCATCTATTCGACATTATTAGTGAACGCGTTAAGGGCAGGGTAAGGTTTTAAAGGCAAAATAAAGGCATATTTTCATGATTTTTTTTTTTGGTAATATTAATAATATTGGTTTATTTATTTCTTATATACGGTATAGTATAACATCTAAAGTATCTTTGGAAAAATTTTCAATTAAAAATATCAATAAATAAGTCCGTGACAGCGAATCTCCGGAGGCGCCTCGAAAAAAAGTTGTTTTGCGGTGAACTTAATAACTCGTTATTGGATCATCGGAAACAAAAAAATCGAAATGCGTTTAAAAGGTGATATGTTTCCCGAGGTAGTTAGAGGGAGTTTTTTTTTTTTTCGATTTTTTTTATTATTGGCAGCATTTGAAAGTGAAAGACGCGATTTTCGCTAAAAAATTTCGGCGAATTTGTTATTATAAAATGGAAAATAATTGTAAGAAAAAAAAAAAAAAACTCCCTCTGATTACCTATTGATTTATGTGTAGAAATAGTGTTTAAAATTTCAAAAGGATTGGTCAAGTAGATTTTGAGTTATAATGTTCACGAACTTCAAAAATGACGTTTGCGAGAAGATCGATTTAAAGTTTTTTATACTCCAACATCCAAAATTGGTATAATTTTTTATACTTATACGGAATCATCAATGCCAGCTCCGTATAGTGAAACACTGTCATTCAGCATGTCCAATGCATCTTTTTGCTCTTGCCTACGTTGGATTCTACCCTCTTTACTTGTACGTGCAGCTTGTTCATCCGCTCTGATTATTCATAGTTCGTCAGATGCGCGCGCCCATTGGTGAGCATTTGGGCCTGTAGGGATGCTCATTTCATTCAAAATGGACAACAAAGCAAAAGATCCTTCATTGAAAGTGCATACTGCTACATTTGCTGCAATTTCAACGATTGAAGTACCGCTCACAGATTTTGGAGAAATTTTCCAAATAAGTTGATTGAAACTCTCGTTGTTATTCTGCGTGTAACCTCCGAGACACCGCTGCAAAAGTGCGTTCTTTCTCAAATCGTCGTAGATTGGTTTTATCGCTTCACTTCATAATGCGATTGCCTTGACTCTTCTTTCACTCTTTCACTAGACGGAACATACCGAGGCTTTTTGCATTTTTCAACTGACACTTTGATTTTGAAGTTCGGCTACATATTTATTTCCCTTCGGACTGCTAATTGCACGAGTTCTAGTACCGATCTTTTTTGACTCCCTTGCTATCTCTCCATAGTAGTTCTGGCCGTCTCCATCTTCCCCGAATAACTTTCTTAGTGTCCTCAGTTTCCTTTTGTCCTACGTTCTTCCTTCTTGATGAGTAATCGTCCGTAGCTGACAAGCCTAATAAAAAAGTAAAAAAAAAAAAAAAAAAAAAAAAAGGCTTATGTGCGAAAAGACATTTTTCCATTACAACTAACGCACTTCAATAATGCAGATAAAGTTGAAGATACTAAAAGGAAGTCTATAATTCTGTAATGTTTCTCTAAATGTTGCTCTACACTTCCTACATTACTCAGTTTTATTTATTTATACGCTGCGCTGGACGCTTTCACATCGTCATTTTTGCGTTTTAGGAATTTTTTTTCACTCGGTCGACCCAAAATATCACCACCTTTCTGCCGATCTTGTATTGTCACTTTTTTTGGAATTTTGCAAATAAATAAATAAATTTATCACGACATAGCAGCTACAAACGAATGAACACAAATAAAAATTAACGGAAAACTACGATAAAATATTACCGTCTCTGTACACATCCGCTCGGCCGAAAGTGGGCCTGTAAACTGATTTACCGGAAATATACTGTATACGATATACCGGAAATATGCAATATATGCAAGGCCAGTTTACATACTTAGAAAGACCCATAAAAGGAGAAAGTAATTAGAAGTTTACAAAGGGATTGAAGCAAATTCCAGGTAGGCGCGTCAAGCAGTTGTCAGGCAGATATAAAAATCGAGCATAAGGGCCAGTCTCTTGAAACGCTGTATCTTCGTTAGTTTTGTTCCGATTTACTTGAAATTTTGGCATAATACTCTCGACATATTGTTCATTCAGAAAAAAGAAAATAAATAAAATAAAAAATAAAAAATGGAAAAAAAAAATTTTAAAACCTTACCCCGCCCTTAAAAATTTATTAACAAAACGTCACGACCATTTATTATTAATGCAGTTTGTGACGTATAATAATTACTAGTGTTTTATTTATTTATTTATTTATTGAACTTTGGCGAAACCAATCAGTCCAAGACAATATAATATGATAAATTTATACAACCAGGAGTACACTTTCGGATCAACCCCGAATAGAGCAAAGTTCGTAAGCTAAACGAAAGCCGATGACCAAATCAGTCTGTTAATTAGGCCAGACTGCTGCGCCGCATACTGGGAACAATTAAAGTACAAGTAACTGGAATCCGTCAGCATCTCAAAATCGTCTACACGTTGAATCCACTGCGAAAATAAATTTTTACACATGGACCGGCAGACAGTAATGATTCAAACGAAGCTGAGTTTATTTGTAACCTTTAATAATTAACGAGACGATAGAGATCCTAATATTCCTCTTTCTACCAGATCGGTTTTTTATTATTATCCCATTTTGCTGCTGTCCTGATTAATTTTAATAAACGTTTTTGTCGCAGTTCTTTTTGATTCCTTCTTTGCAGCAAAGAAATTCCACGTACGCATCTTGACGTAATTGTCTCACGTCATGCAACGAAGACATACCATCGCCCTTACGGTATTTCGTTTAGGCTAAAACATTTATTGTTTTCCAAGTATTTCTAATACTCTCTAATGCAAAAGGAAAAGGCCAAAGGTATTTAAACGCGTTAACCATTTCAGTAGTAGCGCTTTTGAAATGCTACAGAAACTACGTATTTAATTAGAGCGCTTTCTGCGCTTACTAAAAATATCACCTTCTCGAATTTTTTCGTATTACCAAAAAGAAGAAGAAGACGAAGAAGGAAAAAAAATCCAAGAGCCCATCGATGAGTAAGACATCTAAACAGACTAAGAACCGTTGTGCATTCGACATATATCGAGATGGTTACTGTCACGTCATCGTCTATTCTTGCGTGCGTCTTTACCTAAATAGAGTACGAACATAATTCCTTTGGCTCGGCAATACGCGCGTGGCTTTAACGTCGAATCGCAGTAGGCCAGCTGAAAAGAGAACTCTGAGATTACTTAGAATTACGTAATAGAATAGGAATGGCGCAGATCCGCTTGCACGAATAATCTTCGGTAACAAAACGGTTGTAATATTTAAGCCAAATAAGAAGGAATTTGAAAAGGCCGGCCCCTCTAGTCGGCAACGATGATTGATGTGGCGCCGGTGCCGGACGAGGTTCTGCTAATACGCATTTAAGACTGCCAACACCTAAGCGGAATTCACGTGCAAGACACAAGCCATTTCGGACAACAACACCAGCTGCGTGAATGCAACCTATTGTATGAATGTGTCTAATTCTATTGGAAATTCGGCTTCTTTAAGATTGTTTAATCCCGACATTTCAATGATATCGATCATGGTGCACGCGTTTACGGTTTTAACGGCTGTTAATCGTTTGATTAATCCGTTCAGTTTAAGAAAGATTTCCAGCCCAGTCTCGGCTGGTAATTCTTCGAATATGTTAACGAAAAACAAAATTAAAATCAATTATATTACAACATTAATTTCAACTAAACAGCTACGGCACTCCCCCCCCCCCACAGCCCCAGCCAGCCATACGATAAATGCTTAGCTAGTTGCGCGCACGATTATTCGAAATTGTCAGCGGATTATTTAGCTGCCGTATGTTTGGTTTCTGACCAAAAACCGAAGAAAAAAAAAAAAATAATAATAATAATAATAAATAAATGTTTTTTTTTTATTTCTATTTGTGCGTTTGTCAGACATACGAGAATATCAGCGGAGGAAAGAAAAGTGTAATTAGATCTTTAATGGTAGACAGAAATGATACTGTAAGAAGAAGGACAGGGGAGGATGTAAAGAGCGAGTCTATTAGTAAAAGTGGCGAGTACAAGGTGAACGTTCAGCGAGCATTCAAATAAAATATATCAAGCATTACATACAAAAGAAGAAGTAGATGGGTAGAGAAAATCGAGAAGATATGAAACGGAAATGCAACGAGGTAATCGAAAACCGTCAGCAAAGCGTAGACGATAGTTTACGGAGAGAGGGGAACAACCGAGTATGAGGGTCCGGTTGACCAGATAGAAGTTAGGAAAAAATAGTTACTCATAAATTTAGGGAGGCTGCAGAGAGAAATGTGTGATTTTGCCGGTATTTAAAAACTTAAGAAATATCCCGGTAGAAGCTTCCGCTAAGTCATTGCCTTCAATGTCACGTAGTGGTCAGCTAACCATAAGAAATCAATTTGGCGACGAAGGGAAAGGTTACGAGAAAAAGTAACATAGTAGAGTGTGGCTTGTACTTCGGGAATCTGATAAGACATTTTCAGAGAATAGATAATGGACCTTAAAATAGCCCGTAGGCCAGGCGTAGAAAACTGAGAAAACTCAACTACTGGCTGCACTGATATACCTTTACCGCGTATCTTCTTTTTAGTCGTATTGTCCGTTTGCGGACGTCGTGACCAACAACCAATGAATCGAGCGACCACCTGTAGCCATTTTTCTCGGTTGTTGCTAGTTTTTATTAGTTCTGACAGAGACAATTTTGTGACGGCTTTAACATGACATCTATGAGCCTCATCGGTGGCCGTCCCTTGCTCCGTTTTCCATTGATTTTTCCATTGATTTATAGTTCGTTCTAAACCAATCCGTTTCATTACGTGTCCAAAGAACTTTAAACTCTGCCTTATTATTGTGGACAATAATATCTGTTCTGTACATAGTTGTTTTAAAATTGATAGATTGATCCTCTATCCAGGATATTCTTAGCATGCGCCCATAGCAGGTCATCTCAAAGGCTTCGATTTTCCGGCGTGATGACGCTGTTATTCTCCAAGATTCTAAACCGTACCGGAATATTGAGTGTACCAGCGTTTGCATCAACCTTTTTTCCATTTGGCAAGTTATTTGATGGTCTTTCCATATTTTCGTAAGTTTGTCTGAAGCATTTTTGCCATACCTATTCTTCGTTTTATTTCTGCCTCGTAGTTTCCATCATTCGTTATACGAGCGTCAAGGTATACCAGATTTCGTGTCAATGTCGACTAATGAGGCAAGTTTTCCGCCTATAAACTTGATTATTACGTGTTTGTAAGAAACATGTAAAACTTTATTTTATTTTATTTTTTTTTTTTGTGGAGGTACGCCAACTAAAGAATCTTACTCAAAAGCAACTATAAATGAAAAAAAAAAGAAGAAGTTATATAATGAGCAGAGATATCTTTAATAAGGAAGAAAACGTATTTTCTTTCCATGTGTATAATTCCCCCCTCTTGGAATTCTTTCATCATTGTTCCTATTCCTAAGAAAAGTTCTTCTTTACGCCCCATTTCCTTGGCATTCTGCATCAGAAAATTCTTTGAAGATATGTTGAACATGCGTCTTGTCTGGTGGCTGGTATAATTTGCCTTTTAATCATTCCTTGCTGCCTTTCTCTCGCTTTCGCTTCTCGTTAGCCTCTTCACCGTGTTGTCCTCTACATTCAAATGATGCGGTTATTTGTGACGTTAATCACGTGTTAATTAAGTGTTCATCTCTCTCGGTGGAGTGTTCGGCTATGTACTCCCGCTTGCTTATGCTTGGGCTTCCTGCTCCTTTTTGTGCCCGTTATATCCTGTCTTTTCCTTCTACACTTACTTTCCTTTTCCTCTAATTGTTTCTGGGTGAAGGCCCTTGGTTGACGAACCCAATTTTATTCTTTTTATAGCTCGCGTGAAAGCAAAAGGACCGGATATGTAACGGGAAGAGGCCGGAAGTCTCAGCCTAAGCGAATGGGAAAACGGAGCTGAAAAGAGATGAACACTTAGAAATGAGATCAGCGCGCCGCAAACAAGCTCTTCGTTTGATTGAAGATGGCAATGTAGGGAAGAAGCTAATGAAAAATGAAAAGAAAGATAATATAGCTTAAGAACGTAGTAAGCGAACAATGGAGTCAACAGCAGAGCGTTGAAGTGAAGGAAACAGAATGATCTGTACATTGGGAAGACAGATTTAATTAAAGAATTATTAAAAAAAGATCCCTACCGAAGTATCGTACCAATTGCAGTATAAGAGGTTAGAAAGTGGCTTTTATTTAAAGAAGAAAGACAAAGAAACAGCGACACGAGTGCCGGAATGAACCGAACCTCCTTCAAGACTAACTGTATATTAGCACTTCATAAGTAATTTCGCAAAATAAGAAAAAAAAAAAAAAAAACAATCAACGAAACAACAAAATCCATCATTGATGAAGATACGTTAAACAATTCCAGAGCTGTTAATTTTTAGAATTTCGGAATAATATTATTCAAAATAAACAAACAAAAACAGAAAAAGCAACAATCCGAAACGGTTCAATGTTACCCCGGAAACGTTCTAACCGTTGATTACTTCAAGTATAAAAAGTTACAGAGAAATGTTAAAAACATGATCAAATTTTGGATTTGCTTTTGAGATTTGCTAACAATTTCCTCTTCAAGCGTATGAAGCTGTTTAGTTGATGGTATCACATTTAAACGCGTATTACAGAACAAACTTTAGTCATAATTAAAATACGGTAGTTTAGTTGATGCTAATAACAGAGCTGTGTTTCAACTTTTTATTGAAACTTTGAAATTTCGCAAAAAACAGTGAAAAAGTCGAATGTCCTCCGGTATTCGATGTGGGTATTGTAAATTATAACAGCTGCTTCCGATAAACACGCGAGTCTATTAAAAGAAATTTTTCAAATTGTAGCCAGATTTTCAGTTTCAAATATGTGCACCGTTGCAGCTTCGATTGCTGACCAGTTGGAAAAGTCAAAAAAAAAAAGAAAGGTGTAAATATTTCTTTTCAATTCAGTGTCGTAATTTTAATCTACGCTTCAACTCGTAGATCAACATACGCAATCATCGGGGTTGACTTTTATATCGTACGCGGTAATAATTTTATTGGAATATTTTTAATTTCACACGATAAAGACACAGTCGTCGAAAAATAATAAAAGATAATTCCGCAGCGATGTTCGTGCGCTAAGAATTCCTTATGTTAAGTTAAGAATTTAATTTACATCGTATGGTATACGGTAAGTTTGAAACTGGTATTTCCCGTACGCTTTTTTAAAATTACTTCTTTCCGACCTCAGAATTCGTCGAAGCTTCTCGCGCAAGTCTCCGGATTTAAAGCGAGAAATGTTAGAGAACTGTACTTTAATAAGCGCGTTTATCAGAAATTTTAATTGAACCGGGGGTATTGAATATGTTCGTGTCGCGCGACGGGGGGGGGGGCAAACGTCTTATTTAAATTGCTTTTCGAACAACTTTTTCTTCCAAAATTTCCTTAAGAAATCAATATATGACTTCGCGGTGCCTTTAAACAGCGCAAGCATGTAACATCTGAAATTAAAATGAACTTTCTTTTCTCAAACGTCTCCAACCGCTGGTGATGCGGAAATTTCATGTTATGATATGCGCAGCACATTTCGCCGTGAAATATTCCCTCGAGTATGATTTATAAGCTACATTCCGAAATGTCGTAATAATCGCGCTGCATATGTTAACACATTCCACGCACCGTTCAAAGTCACGTGTAGCTACGTATAAAAAGTCGACATTTTTCCACGCGGTATTTCATTTTGCGACTTACAAATAACAGCCACCGGGAATTTAACGGGTAGAGAGCTTTTCGATTATAAGAATTTAATTTTTCTAACGAAAATTGCGGAAACTACTCGGAAAAATTCCACACCACTGCGACAAAATCGTACCGGATTTGCGATTAATGTGTGTTATTAGAACGGTATTTTCATTCAATAAAAGTGTCTAATTTTTACCCTTCATTAGTATATTTTTTTTTTTATTTTTCTTTTTTTGATTAAATTTTAACTAAACACGTTCATCGCGTTTATGCGGAAAAAATTAGAATTCTCTCTGAAAATATTTGCGCGACATTTTACGGTTCGTTAGGGAATTACGTATTTCGCAAGATGAGCAAAACCGCAGCTGCGATAGGTTTACCCTAAAACCTCGATTTTTCACCCCGAAAATTCAACCGGAATATTCGTGAAATCCTATGCAAAAGACACAAAATTGCTTACAAATCGAATGTCGATGCTGAAAGATGACTGCTTCCAATTAAAATAGGTCTCGGAGAGTAAGAAATTAAAATGGATCTTGTATAATCGGTTAATTATTACGCCGGTCACTCTGTACAATTACCTTCAGTACCGTTTCATAACACCGCTCTATTAATCATAATATATAAGTCAATTTAAATTAAAATAGTTAAACGGTATAGCCGAATTTATATGGGAAATTTGCCCTCGCGGGTTATTCAATTTTTCGCACCTGGGGAATATCGTTTTGACATCAAATAAAAATAATTCAGCCAAATTTTCAGCTATTTATCTCAAACGGTTTTTTTTCGATTTTATTTATTTTTTTTTAATAGTAAAATTCGAAATAAATGAATAACGATTTTTTTCCTAATTCTTAGGAGCATAAAAAAATACTATTACTATGAATCTCAGGTGAAAGTCGATTTTTAAGAACAGAAATAAAATTAAAATCAATTTTTGACCGCGTTTAAAAAAAAGTGTCCACCGCCAAATTTTGTCAGAAAATGTCTTTTTTTTTTTTCTTTACACTCTGGAATTTTTTCACATTTCCTTTTTTTTTTGAAGTGGTGAAACATAATGAAAAAAAATAAAAACTAATTTTTTTTTCAAAATATCAACGTTTTTCCTGCTAGACAAAAATATATGGAAAATAATTTTTCAACTGAAAATATACATTTTACTCGTAAAAATATTTAGAAAATTAAGAAACTGATTTTTTCTTTCATGCAAAAATTCATTGAAATAAAAAAGATATAATTTTTCCGTGCCCTAATAATTTTACATTGTTAATAAATAAAAATGAAAATTTTTATTTGATATATTATATGATTTATATTTTCAAAAAAAAAGGTATCTTTAATTATTTACAATAAATGAAATGATTTCGCATTAGATATATATATATGAAAAACTATTTTAAATAACATTAGTTAGTTTTCGTCACTGTCTTCATTCACTACAGCATTAACTTTCTCGTTTATAATCTACAAATATAGGATTCATGTATAATATTTTCATAATAGTGAAATTTTTTTTATCTTCATAATAAAGATATCATTAGTTGCTGACTGATAGCGCTAGTGAAAAATTTTCCGTTCGATTACCAACGCTGCAAACTTATACTCAAAATCGCGTTACATTATTTTAAGCAACAACCACTATAGAGAAAAAAATAGTTCTGAAAGTTCCAGTAGATGGCGCTAGCGAATTAATCTAACACTGACTTTAATGAATTTCTGAAGACAACAAAAATCAAAATAACAGATACCAAAAAAATTTTTAAAAATCTTTAACGTCAATTCAAAAGTTTTTAATGCCTTTAATAAGTTGAAGGAGAGCATTTTTTAATTTTCTAAATATTTTTACGAGAAAAATGTATATTTTCAGTTGAAAAATTATTTTCTATTTATTTTTATCTAGCAGCAAAATAGTTTTGGTGTGTTTAAACACGATATTTTGAAAAAAAAAATTGGTTTTTATTTTTTTTCATTATGTTCCACCATTTCAAAAAAAAAAAAGGAAAGGTGAAAAAATTCCAGAGTGTAAAGGGAAAAAAAAGACATTTTCTGACAAAATTTGGCGGTGGACACTATTCAAAAACGCGGTCAAAAAATTGATTTTAATTTTATTTCTGTTCTTAAAAATCCACTTTCACCTAAGATTCATAGTAATAGTATTTTTTTATGATCCTAAGAATTAGAAAAAAAATCGGTATTCATTTATTTTGAATTTTACTATTAAAAAAAAAATAAAATAAAAAAAAACCGTTTGAGATAAATAGCTGAAAATTTGGCTGAATTATTTTTATTTGATGTCAAAACGATATTCCCCAGGTACGAAAAATTGAATAACCCGCGGGGGCAAATTTCCCATATAAATTCGGCTATACCCTTTTCCGATTCATCCTTAAAAAGTTCACTTGCCCCTCAAGTCCGATAATTCACATTACATAGGCGCCGATAAAAGCCCCCGCAATACACTGTGTCATCGCTATCCGAGAAACTTTCGAAACCATCTTGAGAACAAAAAATTTCGAAAATATTATAGAAGAAAGAAAACCCGAAAACTTAACCATTATTTGGTTTTCGGAAGGTGTCGCAGAAGTATTAACCGGATCTGCGCTTACGACGGTTACAAATAAGGATTATAACTTTCGCAGATGACGCGGTAAATTACTGCGGCGTGAATACATAACGTAACTTTTACAATGAAGGTGGAATTTCGTCGAATATACCATACGAAATCATTACGAGGATATTCCGTAACGTTGCATATTCAGTTCGATACTGTTACTAATACGAATTAAAAGCGCCCAATGTGTGCCGATGACTTTCGGTGATATTCCCGCCGTCCCAGTAAATAGCTATTTTTTATGATACCGCTATTGAAAAAAAAAGTACGAAAGACTTCCGAGAGATTTTAAATTAAAAAAAAAAATCGAATAATTATCGGAATCACTTGCTGAAAGCGATTCAAAACTATTCGATAATTAAAGATGGTTTTCAATATTGAGTAGTCGGCCGGAAGACAACTGGGACATATAATAACTAAGTGCGAAAAAAGTCTAAATACATTTTGAGAAATACCGCCCGATGGTAGTAGCAGAAAGCGCATCTGATTTTGAAAACATTAACATATATATATATATATATATATATATATATATATATATATATATATATATATATGTATAACTCGTTGATATTCCACGAATGTGAATAAAAATCAAAAACGAGAAAATTAGAAAGTATATTCGTAAAGTTCGCTGGTAGCGTTATTTTACGTTTTAGCTGACAGTGATTACGGAAGGGCTCATATTTAAAACTTAAAAATCGAAAGTCCCGTAATTACAAAAGCCAAAAAATCTCAACAAGCTGATGAACAATAAAATATTGGAAAATAATAAGCCTCTATCTTGATATCTAAGTAACGGAGAAAAAATAAAGATCACCCCCCGATTTGTTTTTTTCGAAATCCGGACGACACTCTGATTAATGAAAACTGATTGTTAATATAATTTATTAAATAATAACGAAGCCAAATTTACTGACATGAAAAAAAACAATTAAGCGATAATAGCTTCTTATTACGAAAATATACAAATAGAGAAATATTTCGTATGGTGTCTTTAGAAATTGTAAAAAATAGCATTTAAGTAAGCAAAAAATATTTGTTGGCAATAATAGCACTGCTTCACACGCTCCAACAGCCGGACAGAATAGGATAAAATTAAAATTCGGTGTGAGAAAATAGAGAATTCTTAAGCCGATTTCGGGTAACCATGAGAATAATTGTGAACGAATTATTTAACGAAAAAACGTTCAGAACGCGTGCGAGTAATAAAAAAATAATCAAGTTTGCCCGGATGCCTCGTTGATGAAAGGGAAATTTGGCAGTAGGAGGGGAATACAAGGAAAGGGAAATATTAAAAATGCATAATAAAAAAATAAGTACAAAAAAAAATGAAAGGGGGTGGGGGGAGATAACAATTTGTAAATACTTTTGGAAAAGGGTGGATTTTATAATTTTGCTCGGATGTTCTCAGGTGCGTTAGTGGTGCGTAAACACCGCGAGTGCGACACGATGTGAAAATATGTGTGATGAAAAAAACAGTGGTTTCTCACGAATGTATTCTTACAAAAGCTTATCAAGAATAAAAAATATCCGAGCCTCTGAATGTGAATAGAGTTTTAAACTGAATGAAATTCGAATAAAATAAATAAAATTCGAATAACAGCCACCGGCATTGTAGAAAAATTTCGCGAGAAAGCGGGCTTTAATTTCATATTCAAAATAAATTTTCGGCACGGCGCCGCAGTTATTAATTTCGAAGATACGAAATTTAAGACGGACCCCGCGTTCGTGCACTTTTTAAAGGTTAACGCCCCCCCCCCCCCCCCCAAATATAAATATCGTCGAGGAGCCAGCGATTTGACTATTCGCGCGAACCGTATAATAAACCGGTATAATTTCTTTACATCAAAAACGATACGGGAATCCGAAAAAAGGCCCGTTAGGAGAAACCGTGCAAAACTGAAACTGCGCAAAAAAGATTTCTAGATGACGTGATTTATACCTTTAATGGCGCGTACAATTTTTTTTTTCAATAAGAAGACTAGCGGGTTTTGATTCTATTTTAAAGATCCAAAAGGTGGTATAAGAAGCGAAACGACTGAAAATAAAAATATGGCGAATAGAAAAAAGGCGAAAAACACTTACTGCTGTCGGAATGCGGTATATGATGTGCGGGCAATTGGAACGTAGCGAATATATTAAATTTTTAAAACTAGCAAACGTTTCAGAATATTATTACGAAACGACGAGACGCAAACAGCGACGAATGACGACGACGAAAGGGAACCGAAAAGCTCACGACGACGGCCGAGCCGAGTCGCCAAAACTGTGTATCAAAAGAACCGTTCTGCAACTACTGGCCCAATTCGGATTGTAAGAGACAGTTCCTCGAAGAAGGAGCCTTTAACCGGTATGTGTGCGCACCGCGACCAGCCGCTCGCCTTCCATCTGCCAGCCGTACGGGTCCCGCGCGGGGCAGTCAAGGTGGAGCCAAAGATTCCGCTGACGCCGCAAAAACAAGAATACTAAACATTGAAAAACAACATCCAAAACTGCCGTTCAAGTCGGGCCTGACTACCACACGTAATTGCTCGGCGAAATTTCGGACTACACTCGCAAGTACGCCACTAACCTGTTAGCAATAGGCAGCCGCTGGCTGCTGCTCGCACCGAATTTTTCGTTGTTTTTAAACATCGTTATTTCACTTACCATCTTCGGGCGGCCCTTCAGCTCCGAACCGGGCCCCGGCCGCGGCCGCGTCCGCCCATGGTACAAATTAAGAATAGCGGCTTCACGCGCTAACTAGATGGTAAAATTCAGAGCACGTTGCACTGCAGTTGGCCAGAAGTGGTTGAAAAATTTTTAGCCTCCTTCAAATTGAACGGCGAATCTAATAATCAAAAAAATACTACTGGCACCTACTGCCCAATCGTTACTATTATTATTATTATTATTATTATGAATATTATTATATAATTATTATTAGAATTATTATTAATAATTATATGAATCACAGTTGAAATATTTACAGTACGTCCGAAGGGATAAGCGTATGTGTGAGTTTAATGATACATATACCATTACTTTTATATGTAACCATAATTATATATAATTTATTTTCAATTACATATTTCACTGTAACGCCTCAAATAATAAATGTAAACGTGAGCTAAATGTTTGTGTTAAACAAATCAAAAAAAAAAACAAAAAATAGTGAACCCAAATTTGGCTCACGTACCTTTAGATTAATCCCGCTACTTGTGCTTCCATAGCGCATAAGCGGCTATAAAGATTAGCTTTATTTTAAATTGTAGTTGTTATATGCAGTTTTATTATTATGAAAATAAAAATTTGATTTGATTTGATTATCATTATTATTATTATTATTATTATTATTATTAGGTATTATTATTATTATTATTTGTAATATTCCGAGGAGTTGTTCGGCTAAGGTGTCGTCTTTTTCCGCGTAAATAAATAAATAATGACGAAAATAAATTACTTTCGCTCGTGTGTATCGGAAATTATATTAAACGATTTCTCGATAAATGCGCAAAGACCACGGCGAAATTAAAACGGGTTTGCAGATTTTCGTTGAAATATAATTCGAGAAAGTTCATGACGTAGTTGAAGGAGCCGCTTAAAATTCGGATGATCCGATGTTATCAAAATTTTATGACATTCCCCAGAACCTCGTTTATATAGGCGCATGTGTAGAGAGGGTTTTTGGGAGGAATTGTAAGTTTTCAGGCGTTACTGGAAACATAAAAATTTAAAGTCGTATTCGGGTCAAAGTAAACTTTCGTTTTTTTTCCCCAAGGGCACGTCAACAATTTTACTCAGCAGTAAACGTGTTCTATATAACAACCTACTCCAGAGGCCGCTTAATTATTGGAAATTTTCGTTGTAGGTGTTTTGAAGGTTTAAAGTGATTCGATGAAACATTTCGCTCCAGTGTAAACGAATCATCATCATTTCTCCTGAACCGTTAGGTTGGTGAGCAACAACATGGCTTGTGCACACTGCAATCCTGACTTAGGCAGCGTCTTTTATCTTTGCATAGGTTTGTTCTTTTATTATGGCCTGTCCATAAATCGGGTTTTTGGTTTTCCTTTTCGTAGTTTCCCGTTTGCTTTCCTTCTATTAAGTGTGTTTTTGAGCCATTGTAAGTGTCTGTTTGTCGTTCGACTATCTCTTCGATTCTTCACTTATTATTATAAATATATGTAAGCTCGCCAGACAATTAAAATGACGGGGAAAAAAAAATCTTACCGAATTTTTTTACTTTTTGACGTCCTACCATTTCAAATTTTCCTCCGTAATTATTTTCTATTATCTTGGTCATTTTTAAACTAATCAAGAAAAATTCTAAGAAAGCGACTTAACCTTAAATATTACATGTGCTACACATATTTTCATTTTACGATCTTAAACAATTTATATAGAAAGTTTAATTTGTTCTATATTTCGTTGAAATCCCATTTTACAGCATTTACGCCGGCTTTAAATAGATTCGAGAACAGCACAGTTCGTTCGAAACCGGCTACAACAGAATTGATTTTAGATAGAAAATTTTGCGTGTAACATCATTTCTCGGTTTTCTCGACGTTTTTTAATTGATTGACATTGAAAACGGCCGTATTCCTGGTGTTTTCCAAATTGTTATATCAAATATCTCCCAAGTTATATAATGCAATAGAACATTTTTTGGATCGTTCATCGAATCGGCAGAGTTCTTGGGAGCATGTTGATCCTTTCCTCCCGTACTTGTATTATATACTTTATCTCCGATGTTTACTAGTCCCTCTGGCTCGGCCGCTTGCAGATTCTCTCCTGTTAAATTACTTAGCCGGTATACTGCAGTAAAAAAATCGTATCGCGTGTACACTAATTAACTAGAGAGTTTTAAATCTGCGCATTAACGACTGCGCAATACGCTTTTGAATTTCAAGAATGCGTTACATGCTACTTTTATTCTACATTTAACTTGTGCGTATAGTCCCCGGTTTTCTAAATACTTGAAAAATGAAACTTTTCCATTCTTGTCGCTTCCTTTCCGTTGTTTTTTCCTATTCAGTTTTCTCGAACTATATATATATATTTATTTTTATTTTGCGACGCTCGACTTCTTGGTCATTTGCGTCGACTAACTTAATAACTAAACTATGAAATAGCCTTTTTACCCTGGCCCATGTGCTGTAATAACTATTATAGTTAAAAATGGTGCATGGGCGCCACCAGGGAAAAAAAAAAAAAAAACATATTAAAAATATCTAGTATATAAAATTTTGATAATAATGAAGGTAAATATTTTTCTTAACAAGTGTAGACCAACAATAACAGGCGAAAAAAAATCAATAAACGAACAAAAACTATTTTGCAACCTATAGAAAGATATAACATTTCGATAAATAACAAAGAAAAAGATTTAACACAAGTGTAAATGACTAGTAATACGGGAAAAAACTACAAACGATCGATAACTATATTAAACTATAAACTTTGATTTTTTTCAAAAATCTCATTAGTTTCTGGACATTTTCTTCATCGTTACCTAGAATCATATCTTCTTCGAGTGGTCGTCCCATGCATTCAAATCTTTCCTTTGCATATCTTGGACATTCTATAATGGTCTCGTTGTTAACACAGCGTTGCAATTGTTGTGCATTTTGTTACTGTTCCCTCTGTTATCAAAGTGCGTGATCCTGGAATGACCAATTCTCAGTCTTGATAATACAATTTCCTCTCTTCTATTTTCTCTGGTGGATGTGTTCCAATGGTAATGTTCTGTTTTAATTTTTTCTCAGTTTATTACTTGTTGCCTCATTCCATTTTGTCTGTATTTTCAAGTTTATTTTCTCATTTATTTTTTTGACGATCAATTTGGTTGTTTTATCACGTTGGGTTTTTTCGGTTATATCTTCTAATTTCTGCGTCTTCAATCTCATATTTGTTCATTACATCACGACAAAGTTTTCCAAAGGGTGCATATGTCGAATACTGGTTCTCTGGAGGTGAATGGAAGGTGTTTTATAATGGTTAGGGTGCACGTTATTTGCCGATATTTTCGTGTAATATTTCAAGGCTAGAAGGTCTCGCCTCTGACTCAACGGCATTACTCCAGTTTTTGCGTGTAGGCTATTTATTGGACTACTCGTGTTTTAAATGCTCCTATCGCATCGCTTGGTTTTGAATTAGATTAAGTTTGTTTAGTTGTTTCTTGTTGGCGCTCATATATACAATTGATCCGTATTTTATGATTGATCTGATGTGGCTATAGTAAATTCGCATCATTGACTTTCTGTCTGTGTCCCAATTGATTATAGTATTTTCAGGATGTTTAATGCTTTGTTACTCCGCTGTTTGACAAGTTTTATATGAGTACTCCACCTTAATCTTTCGTCAAGTACCATTCCCTGAAATTTAACTTGGCTGGCCTGTATGATTTGTGTTATCGTATATTTTCAGCGTTTTTGGTTGATATGTTTTTGTTTTTTTTCCCGTGAAAGTTGATAACTTGTATTTTTTCGGCAGAAAAACGTAATCCTTTATGGTTCGCCCATTTTTCTAATACATTTATTGTTGATTGCAGGGCGCCTTGTATTTTATCAATAAATTCACCGCTTAAATATATCACCAAGTCATCAGCGAATAGTGAATAGTTTTTATTGGTAGTTTTATCACTGTTCTGTGGTATTAGTGCAATAATAAACAAAATAGGGCCTAAAACTGAGTCTTGAGGCGTACATATTGTTCTTGTTGTTTAGTAGTTGATAGTTTGTTACCTATTCTCACGTTGAATGTTCTGTGTTCTGAGAACGTAGCAGTAAAATTTAGAAGGTTTCCGTGAATATTTAATTGTTGCACCAACTATATTTTAATTCTCATTTCATCTTCAAGTCTCTACACATTATTCGTTAATAAGATTCGTCGTTTCTCGGTCGCACCGTATTCTTCTACTAATAACACAAATTCCCGATTCATCTCGAATTTCTCACATTTATCTTGCCACGCTTGACCCCATAACGCTGTTTTCGGGTTTTGCCGAATTATTTGATGGTTCACCGATAAATGTAGATGCATAACTTGTTCGTTAATATTTGCACACATTAAAAATAAACAAATACCACTCATTAAACAAGTATTTAATCAATTCAAATATCTTTTACTTTAGAAACGTTTTCAGGCTACATCATCAGCTAACAATACCGCTCGGGTACTCGGGTGTGTTTTTAGTTTTATTTGAGCACATTCTGTGTTTTCTTAAGTCATTTTAATTTATTAAAGTTAATGCACTTACTTTTGTTTGTTATTGACGGGTACTTATTTATTTTATATTTATTCACCGATAATCGTCACTACTTTCCCCGTAGAAATATAGCAAATTTAATGATTAAAACCATTTATCGAAGTAGACTCCAAATTCTTTATCGGCCGGTAATTATCAACATAATGTTTACCGAAAATTTATTATACGTTTTTATTCCCGGTGTAAACGCGAAAGTCATACATAATTCCAAACGTTCGAGCCGCTGATTAAGCACTCTTTATACGTATACGATTTATTTCGTGTAAATGTTATTGCTGCAAATCTATCATTTGTTTACATTATCAGATTTTCCTCTCGGATGCAAATATTTTACGCATAACTCTGATAATCCAACAGAGGCCGAACTTCAAACAGATTACTGAGGTTGAGACACCATTTTGGTCGCTGACTCCTATTTTGAATCGTCCTTTAACAGAATTATGTGTCATCAAGTTTTGAGTTACACTTGGGACTGCTTTCCGTTTGTTTCCTGTCCAAAGTTCCGATAAGTAATCCCGATTCGCCGGACGTTCAATAAAAAAACGCGTACAGCCTTGTAAGGGTTATTAGCTTTGTAATTTAAAGGAACGAACCAACGCGAGAGTACGTGATACGCAGTAATCGGTCGTCAAATCGGTAGAAAAACAAATAATCAGGAACTGTGAACAAGCTTGATGTTTTAAGGTGAAATAATAATTACTAGAAGGCGGAAGCATTGATCCGGAAACCGCAGATACGAGGCACGCGAACTAAGCAGCCACCGAGAGCTGAAATGCTGCCAATTAGAAAATTAGATTGTCTTCGGCACGCATATATCGCTCCACCGATTACAACAGTTCGCAGATATTTCAAATACGGATAGAAATGTTCAAATTCCGTAGCTCATTTCACTAACTGAGAAAGTACTAATTGCGAATCAGGAAATACAAGGATGGAACGGTATGGCAATTCCACTCTTGAAAATCTGCTCGGTAACAAAGCTGCTGTGAGTTCGAGTCTCATTTTGTTGTTAAAGCTTCGTCAGATTTAGATGCGGTTTAGCACCAACTAAATGGGGGAAAAATTCACAGCCGGCGTCCGATAGCAACGGGTAAAAACCACAGCAGTTGTTCGTGCTCCAATGCATTGCAGAAGCCGCCTGTAATATGTCAACTTCCATAAAAGTAGGTACTGCACGGTAATACGGCCGTTGGTACGAGTAAGACGTGAGTTTAAGATTTCCCCTCGGAAAAATTTGAGTTACGTCTACATCGTCCGTAATTTACAGAGATTGATCGGTAGCGTGGTTGTCAGTGAGACTAAAGTGTACGATTGGAATTTTGCTCGAGCATCGAACATTATTTACGTTACAAGGCGGCAATAGGTGCGCTAGACAATGTTTTTTTTATTCCACACGAAGATGTACAAATATTAATGGGTAGGTAAATAATTCGTTTACGGTGCAGCGATCTGGGCCTATAGAAGACTATTAAGAATATATCTTCAATAAATTTAGTGTACAAATGCGTCTGATCAGCAGGATTAGGAAAAGATTTCTGGGCTTTTTTGGATATGTGGTGCGAAATACCAATTCATTACAACGTCTGGTAATAACCGGAAAAATACATGGTAGAAGGAACAAACGGAAGACCCAGAACGCGATGGGCTGCTGATCAACTAAAATCGTTAATCGGCTTAAGCCTGTACGAGGCGTTGATGACTGCTCAAGATAGGTCAGCATAGAGGATGGTGACGAAGGCGACTGTTTCATAACACCACTGCGCCCTCTCGAGGGTTTAAAGAAGAAGAAGAAGAAGAAGAGCAGCGAGAAGTACTCGGAAAAAGATCTGAAATAAAACACCGAATATCGATTTTTTTTTCTCGCATCCGTTATTTTAAACAACGGGCTATTAACGCTGAACATTATCGCGGAATCGTCGAACTATCGCTAGTTTTGAACATAAGTAAACGTTATTGTCGCCTCGAAAGAGTGACGACAAAGCTGCACACGCAGCAATCGAAACGCGTTTTTTTTCTTTTTTGAAATCATTTTTTAACACTCGTTTAATTTCTGGTTCACACTTTTGTCCACCCCAATTCCAGATTTTCTGTCGACTGTAAATTACAAATGTATAAATAATTTCGGAATTGCCAAACAATTTTGAATTTTCGTTCTATTTTTTTTTCTTTCCTCTCAGGATGAATGGTGGTATATTGGAGTGGCTAACTTTTAACGTGACGCTCTGTTGTATAAGGTAGCAGAGCTGCGAAATACTTTAGACGGTTCAATTCGGTACGATAATTCTTACATTTAATCGTTTATGAATTTCATTTGTAGATGTCTAAAAAAAAACGTAAAATTGCTCGTTACGGAAGAAAATATCGAGACTTAACGATCTTCGGTTTAGATCGCATATTGACAAATGTATAATCGCTGACATGAGTGGAATGAACGACTGTAATCCGTTGTTACATATATTCAGTGGAACTCCTCGCACTCGCCGAATTAGAACTCCTGATCATTCAATAATCTTCGGATAATCCTTTAGGAGACTCTCCTGAAACAGTTTCTCGCCGTCCTCTCATTCAACCGTATCAAATTTACCATAATCCCTATCCGGTGGGGTAAAGCGATGCTGGTCGTTCGTAATTCCATATCTCACAGTCCTCTCACAATATTGGATACCTTTCGAGAAATTCTTCCCATTCACGATCGCTTACATCAATCGTTAGTAAATTCTTCCAGATATGCCTACGTACCAATTGGCGCTTCCTGCACCAGTGTACCTCTAACCCAATAGGCTTCTCGGAGATTTTAACGTTCATTTGTCTTTCTGATGGTCTCATAACTTAAGCAGAAACGTTCATTCTAAATTCACAATAAATAGTGGCTTTTGCCTACTGAAAACTGCCATCCCACCCGGATATCTCCTCCGGTTCGTTCTTTACAATCGATTTTGCTTTTATTTTTTTCCCCTGACTTGATTTCGTCGACTTCCGCCTCTATAATGCTCTGCCGTCCATGCCAAGCTCTATGGTATATATTACTAGCCGTAAAGATTCCGATAATTTTCTTGTGTTGAGTTTCATCTACGACCTTTTTAAGACATATGCTATTGCATTCTATTCGCATTTGTAAGCTTCCATATTCTCCAGTACAGCGTAATGTTTTTCCAATATTAGTATGGTGATCGAATTGATTTGAAAGGCAGCTCGATTTTTTCCGGGCATTATCATTTTTAAACGGTACAAAATATCTAATGGTGACGGAACGGATTTCAGAAAATATACTTTCCGATAAGTCCTGGTTTATAATATATATTCGATACCGGAAGAAATCTGAAGATCCCTATATAATAATATATGTAAAGACTTTGACGATATAACACAGTCTTTTCAAAAAAGTTGCATTGGTTTTTTACCACAACATCGTAGAACGTTATTTCGATCGTATTGTCAATAATTGTATTTTGTTCTAAAATATTTCGAGACTATAAGTCCTCGAGTCGGTCCTATACGTGTTTCTTATTATTAAACCAATGGTCCATAAGTTATACGAAATTTTCTGTTGATTAAGCTATTCATAGGTTGATGTTTTTTTATTTTTTTTTGGTGCTACAACCGTAGTTTGAGATGGTACTAGCTTTTTTAAACATTCTGACGTTTTACATGTATGTTGTTATTAACAAATAAATGTGATTAGGACATATTTTGAGCCCGAATTAGTTTCGGTGTTAATTAATTCTTCTATCGGACTTTTATGTGTATTTTTGTTTCCTAGCAATAATACAAATCCAGCGTCGACAAATCAGTTTTTTCTTTAATAATTTCAGAACAAGCGCCACAGTTACCAGCATAAATATTCCGTCTTGTTCACAATCCAGATGGTACAAAAAAGTACTATCTATCGATGCAGAGATGGTTCTTTATCCACAAACTAGTATTTCCCCCACCCCAAGATCGTTAACAGTTGTTTTAACTATGTACCCTATTTTATACCATGAATTAACGATAACGACACTTTTACATCAAAATCTACATAAGCGAGATGCTTTCAGTTGGAAAACAATCCGCTGGCCTTCAGGGCACTTGCATGTTCTTAAATATGGTCCCATAATGTCTGGGGGTTATTCAAGGATGATTTTTGCTTTACTATCATTTCAGCAATAAAACAATTATTTAATTTTTATTATATACGCGGCGTGTTTCGAAGACAAAGATTTATGATCACGGGAGTTATTATAATATATAAATTTAATAAAGACAATGACTGAATAGAAAAAAATACTTTTTTCGTCATCGACTTTTATCCGTTATTTTTTTGTATTCAGCCATTGGTCTTTATTAAATTTATATATTATAATAACTCCCGTGATCATAAAGCTTTGTCTTCGAAACGCTTTAAGTACATAATACAATTTTTTTTTTTTAAATTTATATGGCCCATGTGCTGTGTGTAATTTCCGGGATTATTACAGCACGTAGATCAGTGCAAGATCAGAAGTGTTTTAATAGGTTAGCTGCTCTAATATAGTGTAGCATATCCTGGACCTGTTTTGGTTCGTTTGACAACGTTACCGACGGTAAGTTGGAGGTGCCTGGAGGCAGGCAATATTCCAGAATGTGTTCAGCAGTTGGTGAAATTGGGGAATTGCATATGGACCAGGCAGAGGGAGGAGATGTTCCTTCCAGCAAATAGTTGTGGGATATTGCTGTGTGCCCTATGCAGAGTCTAGTCAGCGCCGCAAACTCTCTGCGGGACATGGATATCGGTGGCCACCAAGGCTCAGTACTCACCTTAATGGATCGCAACCATAATGTGTCAGCCGATCACATAGTTTCCCATGTCTCTCTGCCTTATGTTGCTGAAAAAAGGATGGCCCCAGCTAAGGAAGAAGGGCGCTTTGGGGCATTGGGCTATATGTTGCTGCCTGAGCAGCCATATTCACACGCTCGTTTCCCGGCACACCGGCATGACCCGGGACCCACAAGAACGTTACCTGTGAGCCAGCCCGGAAAAGCACGTTAATGATGCGCTTTATTTCTCGAGACAATGTGTGTAAAGTTTTTGGTGTCTGGAGTGTCCTAATCGATTGTAAGGAATCTGTGATTAAAAATGCATTTCGGCATTCGGGGTAAGACTGCAGATATACCCTCAAACAAAAGAAAATACCATACAGCTCCCCCTCCAACACTGAACAGAAGTTGTGGAGCCAAACCGCATAAACAACTCTCTCCACTTCGTAGGCGCAAGCCACCGCCGAGGAACCCTTGAGGGGGTTTGCTTTGAGACCATCTGTGTACAGCTGACTGTAGCTGGGGAAAAGTTTCACATTTTTTCCATCACGTACTGGAACGGCAGTGTGACATACAGGTCCGAGCGAACGCTCAGCAAGGGTAAGTCCGCAACAATTGGAGTATCTACCCAGGGGAGTTCAACATACTGATGTGCAAGGTCAGAGTTCCAGTAAATTCCTCTTTCTTTAAGGAGTGATGGTACACTGGGGAGGGGATTGTTTGGAAAGGACGGTAGTGGGATTTCTAAACTATCGCTGCGGTGAAACTTAACTTGGTACCGGTGAAATAAATCTCTGAATTCATACGATTTTCGGATAACCGTTAAGGTTGGGATGCTCGCTATTAAACAGATTTCCAATGATGGCAACGTCCTATGCGCTCCCAAGATAATGCGTATAGCAGTGTGATGGATTGTGTCAAGCGATTTAAGAAGTGCTTTGTTTGATGAGGAATAAACTTGGCACCCATAGGTCAATTTACTTAAAGTGGGAGATTTGTATACAGTTAGCAGGAGCTTAGGATCTATGTTGTATTTCGGATTTTACACACATTTTGATATATTCAAGGATTTCATGCATTTATTCTTAAGATGGCGAATGTGATGTAACCAGGATAGTTTTTCATCAAACACAAGACCCAAGAATTAAATAATTGTTTTATTGGTGTGTTTAATTTACTTAATATATAATAAACATAAACAATAAGTGTATTAAATAGATATATTACTATCATTTCATCAAACTGCAGAACAATTTCCGCTTTTGTTAATTATTTCCAAAAATTTGAACACATTATGAAGTACGGTCTATCATTCAGGTGATGACAAACCCGGCAGTGGATAATGTAATTTATTCTGTAAAAAATCGAAAACGTAGTTTACTCGATGTAAAAACCAACGAGATATTTCATCATCATACCGTCGAATTTGCCTTTTTTTTTCTTTTATTAATAAGTCGAACTGATTTATCGTTAAAAATTTCAAAAAGTAGTTTATTTTTTTACTTTTCGTTATTCCGTAAGATGTTTAAAACTTTTTGTTTGAAATGTTCTTTTACGCATATATTTTCTAATTCTACTTTTTGTTCCGATATTTCCATCCGTTTTTCCAATATTGTTCATTGTCCCGTTTCGGTAAATTATGTATTCTAAATTATTATAACTACTCTCATCGAAATTATCATTCGACCATATTTCGTTTTCATTGCTATTATCAGAATTTTCCGTGACTGTTCCTTCGTTATCATCTATTTTAAGTATTCTTTCGCCGCGTTCATTATTGTTAATTTCAGATTTATCGTTAGCAAATTTCGAGTAGAAGTTGCTTCTTTCTTCAAAACGGTTCACCTTTTAAATCTCGTTCGCAATTATTCGAAGTAAAATTAATTCAACAAATGTAAGATGAATTTGGGTTGAATTCATTTTTTCGTCCGCAACGCTAAATGCAAAAGTATTCCTAACAACGTTGTTTTCCGGAAACCTCTGTGATATGCGACTCGCTGAGTCTGTTAGTTTTGCGACGATCGTTATTACATATGGAAATAGCACAACGGCTTCCGACATGTTGATAAATCTACAATAATTCTGTTTTAAATTGAAAAAGAGAAACATTTATTTATTTATTTACAAATCGCCAGTACAACAGCCCAATATATGGCAACTGAAACCGGATATCACGATTTACTCCGAAAATTTAATATGTCATTTTCAGAGAGAGGAACAGTCAAGCTAAAGCTGAAACGATAATAATAATTATAAGGAGTTGTAATAAGTAGCTCTGGAGGTTATACGATTGAATTTTAGTGTTAGTATTAAAATTAACTTCGGTATTTAAAAGGAATCTAAAGACTGAGATCGGTGTCGCTTTCCCACAATTTACGATGGTTTTTTCTCGGATTGTATGATGATGTAATAAAAAAGTACAAGAATAGGGGAACTAGAGAATTTTTAAAAAGTGTTGCAAATTTTAAAATATTAAAAATGCCAAAACTCAAAATGTTAACATATAAAAATAAATTTATTTTACATGACCGCAATAATACATCAACAGTCAAAAAAAAAAAAAAATTATATCGAGGAACGAAAATTTGCGAATATTCATACTTTATGAAAGCTTCAACGTAAGAGGAGGAAAGTCGAATGTTCTTTTCAAAAAAAATTTAAAACCAACCGTAAAAATTTCGAAATTAAACGTCTTCCAAGAAACGTGCCAGAATTAACGTAAATAATGGCTTTTTGAAAATAACCGTTTTTCGCTAATTTTTAGCTCTATCGTGTTCAACGTTTGACTTAAACCTTAATTTCCGATAGGGATATGTTTCTAAAATGCTGAACGATCAGATGGAATTTTGGACAAAGCACATGCTACGTTAAAAAAAAAAAAATGTTGTAATTTTTATGCGGATTTGAACAGAAACATGTTCATTATTTTGTCTGAAAAACCAGTACTTTACTCTAACAGGTAGAACAATCACTCAGTACTTGCTAATACAACACCGATAGTGACGCGATCTCTTTTTAACGTATCAATTTTTTGGCATAGCGTCGAAAAAATTGCACGACTCTACATAGGTTTGATATCGCAAATAATCCGGACAAGAAAAGCGTCGAATTTGGATTATTAATTAAAATAAGCCTTTAAGATTGCCATTTATTTTTTCGTTATACTATATATCTGAAAAACGCACATTACCAAAGGCTTTGAAAAGATTTTTGTAGTTTTTATATAATCGAGAGTAAAAAATTTTGCATTTATATTTCTCCATATTTTATGTACTATATATGTTGGTGTTTATTTCGTTTAAGAGCGCCTTTTTTTTTTTTTTGTTCGATATTTTTCACGTGCGCTTAAATTTAACCGGCCAGTATTTACTAAACCGTTTTACTTTATTTTAATCCGCTATGGTAAAGTAAACAAATTTAAACAATTCGGCATGTAGTAAGCTACAAATTAATTTTTTTCTATAAAAAAGAAGGATTTACAAATATATAAAATATAAAATAAAAATAAATTCCCCTTTGATAATAAACCAAAACAAGTGTATAAATTAATTTACTTCAACAAATTATAAATATCCCAATTTAATGAAACCTGTTATAGCCAATTTCATCAACTAACAACACAGGCACAATTAAAACTAAAAACACAGTGAAACTGAATTATTTTTTGTTGTTAGCTAATGAAGGGGGCTATAAAAGGTTTCTTTAAATTTAGGTATTTAATAAAAATCAAATAATTGTGTTATATTGTTGTAAAAATTACTTACTGTACAATAAACATAAACAATAAGTGTAATAAACAGATATATTTATAATTTATTAAAGTAAATTAATTTATATTTGTTTTTTATCAAAGGGGAATTTATTTTTATTTTATGTAAATTTTAACAATTAGGTTATCGATTTTATATCTATATTGAATTTACGAATATATATTTTTTTATCGAATCAACTATTCATACGTGGACATCTATTTCATTTTGCTCGTTTAAACTAAAGCGCGGGTTTTCCCGTATTCTCTGAATAATACATGGTGAATCCCATATAACGATGAGCGCACGATTTCTAACCGTTAACTTTCGAGCCGACCCCGTATTTTACCAAACAAATTCATTGAAGTTCCAACTTAAATATTTTATTCAGCACGTGATATCGCATTTTAAGTTGGAAAATAAATAAACGGAAAACTGTAAAATCGTAAAAGTAAAGAAAAATATTTTGTAAACTACAAAAAATATAATCCGCTCTTTTATAGCGTTATCTGAATTAGTTGAAAGACTTTAAAAGGTTTAAATACGATGATAAACTTAAAGGGTTTTTCTCAGCAATGCCCATCAAAGTAAGAGACGCAATTAAAATATTTCTTTGAGAACTGTGAAAGCGATTAAATCGTTGTAAAAACAGACAGATAATCGGAATGCAAAACAAAATTGCACTGAAGCGTTAAGTACAATGAAGCATCTTCCACTCTCGGTGATATAGATAATAATTTTAATTGTTTAACTTTCATTTTTCATTAATCACGCTTAATTAAATTTCACATTACATTTATTTATTCCTTTCATAATTTTCGATAGATTTCACGTTATACTTTGAATTAGAGTTGTCCTCAAATTAAATCCGATGGAGCGGTTTTGGGTACATATACAGTGAGTCCCATAAATATTCGTACAACAACGAAAAAAATTGAAAAGCACCTATAAAACAACGAAAAACAATTTTAATGACCAAAAAATGAATATGAACTGACAGGTATGACTTCCTGCGAAGCATAATGAAAGACAAAAAGTAAAAAAAGTCACATATCACGCTTGTATACGGATCAAAAAGAAAAGAACTGAAAAGAACACGTCACAAAAATATTCGTACAACAGAACGCAGTGCGTAATATTGCACTTGCGGTTTTCCAAAAACAGATGATGAACATCCGGCTGCGTTCAGGCAACGTACAGAGCGCTGAGTCGTAATTTCACGACAAGCGAACATACCGTGAACGAGTTGCAAATGCAGTGCATCAAGTACGAGTAAAAATACCGCGAAAATGGCTGCGTTTCGCCAGCCCCGCCAACTTTGAGTTGGGAAACAAAAATAGGCTTATTCGTTTGCGCTTTGTTTGTGCTTGTTTGTGCCGCTAAGTTTTTTGTTTGTGCTCTCCCCCTTCGCAACTTAATTTAAAAAGTCTTTGGGCGGGGCTGGCGAAACGCAGCCCCGCCTATGTTGAAGTAAGGGTTCAAAATTATGTCATTCGTGTGTGCTTTGTTTGTGCTTCTTTGTGCTCTACTTTTTTTTGTTTGCGCTCATCCCCTTCCTAATTTGGCAAGGGTGGAACTACCCCCACCCATGTTGAAGTAAGGGTTGAAAATTATGCATTCGTTTGTGCTTCTTTGTACACTACTTGTTTTTGTTTGTGCTCCTTCCCTTTCCAATCTAGTAAGGGTGGGACTAGTCCTTCCCATGTTGAGATAAAGGTTGAATGTAGTGTTATTGTTTGATTGTGCACTAATTGTTTTTATTTGTACTTCTTCCACTGCAGAGTTGGAATGGGCGAGCCTGGAGAAACACTTAAGGGTGTGAAGTGGAACGTTGTAAAAACAAATATACGCATCTAACAGTATGGTTTGTGCTCTAATGAAATTTAGCTATCAATCTTCTGTGTAATAGACAAATCAAAATTAGCTCAATTATTTGTTTCTTCCGCCTAGCGTTTCCAAATCCTCTCTGCAACACTTCTTTATTGGAAACTTTATCGACCCATGGTATTTTTAATATCCTTTTGTACAGCCACATTTCAAATGCTTGAAATCTGTTTATGGATGCCGCTTTTAGTGTCCAAGTTTCCACCCTGTACAATAGTACCGGAAGCACATAACATTTAGTTATTCTCCACCTGGCTGTTAGCGGCAGCTCCCTATTACAAACTAAATTTCGTACTTTCTGGAATGCGCTTCTTGCTGCTTCAATTCGAGTTTTAATGGTGTAGTCAGGATCCCATTTATCATTAATCCAATATCCTAAGTATTTCATTCTGTTTACCCGTTGTATTGGCTGTGCATTTACTATTATTTCTTTTGAAGTTGTTATTTCCTTATTATTTATAATCATTATTTTGGTTTAGAGGTGTTTATTTTGATACCATATTCTCGGCAACTATCCTTTAGTTTATCCACTAAGTATTGCAAGTCTTCTATAGTTGTTGCTAATAACACCGCATCATCTGCATATCTTATGTTATTTATTATCACCCCATTTATTTTTATTCCTTTTTTAATCTGATCTAATGCTTCTTTGAATATCTGCTACGAATACAAATTAAACAGTAGCGCTGAAAGTATACATCCGTGTCGGACTCCTTTCCTAATTTCTAGTTCTTCTGTGAGGTGTTGATTAACTTTCATTTAAGCCGACTGGTTCCAATACAGATTCATAATTATTCTTATATCGTTGCTATCTAAATCTATTTTTATAAGTAAGTGTAATACTTTATTATGTTTAACACTATCGAAAGCCTTTTCGAAATCAATGAAGCACGCATAAACTGCCCTTGTTCCACGGCTGTTTCTAAAACCAAATTGCGTATTTCCAATTTCCTGATTTATTTTCATATATATTTTGTTGTATGTGTATAATTTTGAAAAATATTTTTACTGCATGGCTCATCAGGCTTATTAACCGATATTCCTGGCATTTCTTGGTTCCCGGTCTTTTTGGGATTGGAATAAAAATGGATTTCAACTAATCTGTTGGAATGCTACCGGTACTGTAAATCTTTTATACATTTATAGCATCCGCTTCAAGTTCTCTTCATCTAGCTATTTTAAAAGTTCTACATTAATTTCATCCGGTCCAGTTGCTTTTCCGACCTTTGCATCCTTAATCGCTTTTTGAAGTTTTCCTTTCATAATAGCTGGACTTTCTGCTTTTGTTCTAAGTTCCGCTACTTGCTCCCGATCGTCTGCAAACAGTTTTTGCACATATTCTTTCCACGTTCTTAATTGTTCTTGTTGGTCAATTATCAGTTAATTATTTTTATCACTAATTATACCAGATGTTCCCTTTTAAAAAGTATATACAAATTCCCTTAATTTTTTGTGCAAGTTAAATAAATCGTGTTTTTTTTGCAATTCTTCAATTTCCTGACATTTTCCGTTTATCCAGTTTTCTTTCTCTTTTCTAATCTTACTTTTTATTTGTTCATCAATGTTTTTGTATTCTATTGTGTTTTTATAATTTCTTCGTTTATTCATTAATTGGTATATTTCCTGTCATCTATTAATGTTTATATTGTTGCTGGTAAGAGCCTATGTACTTCTTTTTTTTTTTTTTTTTTTTTTTTTTTTAATGGCAAAATGTACTTGTCAGCTGTTCTTTTCATACTTTCCTTTAATTTTTGCCATGTTTCCTCTATTGGTGTTATTCCCGTGGATATAATATTTCGCAACTTTACGTTGAGGTTTTCAAAAAATCGGTTTCTTATTTTATTACATTTCAGTTTACTGAAACAAACTTTCCTATTGGTTTTACTTTTTCGTATTGATTTCAGATGGAGCCTCATATCAGCTATTACTGGATTATGATCTGAGTCAATATCAGCGCTTGGATATATGTTTACATTTATTACAGCATTTCTGAATCTTGTATTAATCAATATATAATCTATTTGATTTCTAACTATATGTTGCTTTGTATCTTTCGGAGATCTCCATGTATATAACCAGCGTGGTAGCTGCTTGTACCATGTGTTGCAAATCGCTAGATCTTGTTCCTGGCAGAATTGTATTAACCAATCGCTCCTTTCATTCGTTTGTCCTAAACCATATTCCCCCACTATGTTACCAACTCGCCCTTCTCCGACATTAGCATTGAAATCTCCCATTACCAATGAGATATTCTGTTTCTTTATTGATTTCATAACTTCATTTATCTGCTCGTAACATTCTTTAATCTTTTCGTTTGTTGTATCTGTCGTCGGCATGCACAGTGGTATAAGTATTACATTAACGTTAAATGGTTTAGCTGCTATCTGCATTATCATGCATTTATCTAAGCGGGCTATAACATTTTTAACATATATTTTAACTTCATTTTTGATCAATATCCCTACGCCATTTTTGTGTTTATTTCTTCCTTCATTTCCACCTGAATAATAAAAGGTTGCTCTTCCCATTTCTATTTTTCTGCTGCCTGCCCAATGAGTTTCACTTATCCCTAATATACCTATATTCAACCTTTCCATTTCTACTACCGCGTTATTAATTTTTCCTCACCTAGGAATCAGACGCTGACCAGTAAGCCGCTCCTAACATGGGGATCCGACACGTTTGGATTTAGAGGTAGGAAATACGCTTTGTCTGGAATCTCCAATGGACACGTATTAATGACGTTGAAATCATTTTTTTTCAATTTTAACACTGTTTAAATCAAGAATGTTTCCATTTTATATAATACCAACGACTTTAATCCCACATAGGTTTAGATCATTACACAAAATATAGGTAGATCTGAAAATAAATAATTTTTCATTTACAATTTTTTGGGAGATACAACAGATTAACCTTTCCAGTTCTCCATAGCACAATTCGTATTAAGTTCTACTTCCATGTTATCAAGAATTTTGTTTCTCTTCACAATGCACAAATGAAGCACAAACTAATGACATAATTTTCAACCCTTACTTCAACATGGGCGGGGCTGCGTTTCCTCAGCGCCGCCCAAAGACTTTTTTAATTAAGTTGCGAAAGGGGAGAGCACAAACATTTCCCAAATCAAAATGGGCGGGGCTGGCGAAACGCAGCCCGTGAAAGTGTCGAAATGCGTCTTTGGAGATGCGAAAACTGGCCATTCAGCACTATACAAACGGGTAAATCATTAAATGCAATAGTTCGGCTACTCGAACTACCACGCGGTACCATTAACATTATCCGTCGGTATGTGCAGGAGAATCGCATTGAGTCAATTCCACAAAAGAGCAGACTAAGGAAGCTTTTCGCCCGTAACGAACGGTATATTGTCGGTAAGGTTGGCCGGAATCCGCAACTGAGTGCCCCAAAACTCGCAACGGAAGTAAATGCTACATGGAATAAAACAGTTTCTGCCGAAACAATTCGTAGATCGCTAAGGAAATATGGGTATCATGGGGGAACCGTCAGAAGGAACCAGTTCATAAGTGAACAGAATAAGAAAATGCGGTATCGGTTTGCGATGAACTATCAGACAGTTCCCGACAGTTTCTGGAAAACCGTTATATTCAGCGGTAAGTCTAAATTTAACTTTTTTGGTGGAGGTGGACGTCAGAAAATATGGCGCAAATCAAAGATGGAATTAAATCCAAAGAACCGTTTTTTTTTGTTTTTTTTTTTTTTTTTGATCAAAGTATTAGTTTGAACGGTTGAGTGTTAACGCGTATATTTGACAAGAAGCAGAGATTATTCAAGTAAGATCGTTTCATTATATATTTAACCGTTATCAGTGATAAAATATTAATTCACTATGCCGAAAGCAAAATCATCAAAAGTAACGAGTAATTCGAACATAGACTTTAAAAGACAGCTGAGTGACAACAGCGCTACTGCAAACGAACCCATTACCAAAAAAATCGCTAAATCAATGATGTGCGAAGAGGAGAAAGTAGTTCTTAATGCAGCGGCACAGCAATGTTCCATCCAAGAAATCAAGAAAACATCGAAATACATGGAGTCACAGAAACACCTGGAGAAATTACCGCAGAAATAGTTATTAAAATAGCAGAGAAAATGAATATCGAAGTGAAAAAGGAAGATATAATAGCTAGCCACAGGGTTCCGAGCAGGAACTTGAAACTTCCTAAACCAATCATTGCGAAAACGGGCAGAAGAATAGCGGACTTATTTTTTGACAAAAAAAGATACACAAAAATTTTCGATAAAGAAATATCGGGCAACGACGAAAGCCCATTACAGATTTATGTTAATGAAAACTTAAATAAATATTATAAACATTTACTGTGGCAGATGAAGGAGAAGGGAAGAGTACTTAATTATAAGTTCATATGGACAAAACGAGGGAAGATATTTGCCAGGAAAAATGAGCAAGAACGCATTTTGCACATTAGAAATGAAGACGATTTGAACAAATTACTATAATAAGATTATTTGGAGATAAACGGAAAGTCTATATTAGTGGAATATGTATGAGATAAACGGATGTGTGTGTGGCAGTATGAATGTGGCGGTTAGGTGCAAATACGCAGGCGGTAAAGCGGAGAGAAGCTGGAAAGTAGTGTTAGTACAGAGGACGAGATTGTATAGGTATTTGTTAAAAGTGTTATCAGTTGTAAGAATTGCGATAACGTCGGGGGTATGGTTCTTAAAAGAATTAACGGGGTTAAGAAGTGTGGGGAGGTAATTGAGACAGTTGTCGAGAGTAATGGCAGTATGTTTATAGCGTTAGGCGGTGTAGAGAGGACGGGGCGTGTTTTTGTATTTGATAGTGTTGTGAATAGTCCGTTTTGCGGAATAGTAAGTGGACTGAGAGTGTTGGCTCGTGGTGTTAAGTTTACGGGCCGGCTTCACCGTCTGCGTAAACTAATATTAAAAGGGGTACAAATGTGCGTGAGTGATGCATGTGTGCGATTATCTATTTCGTCTGTTATAGGTTGCAAATGGCATGTATGTAAACATGTGGCGGAATCTATGATTAGTTTAACATGTTGATTACATTTACGTTTAACGATTAATCGAAATTCGATCGATTCTATTATATATAAGCAGGATATTAATCTAAAATCAGCGCCGTTGCGAAATCGATTAGGTGTTAAACGAATTGAAAATTGTTTTCGCATGCATCATGATTGTTTAGTTGCTGTTGAGCTCATCCCCTTCTTATGCAGAAATCCAATTCTGCTTCGGTGAGAAAATGTCCTACTTAATAAATTACCGTAGTAAAAACAGATGTAAGAACTATTCCCATATCAAAAATTGGACTGACAATATTACATCTGAATTAAATTATAATAAAAATCATGTAGTTAACGAAGACATATTTCATGTACTGCATTTAAATATAAGAAGTGCACGACGAAATTGGGATGAATTTTTATCTTATATTATAAATACTCCCGTAAGTGTTATAATTCTGACTGAAATTAACATAGCTGAATACGAGTTAAAATTATATGAGGTAGAGGGGTTCGAGAGATTTGCTATTCAAAAACCTTCGGGATATAATGGAGGAATATTGATGTTTGTTAATAATAAATTTCTATGTATAATTCAGGAAGCCGTAAATACTCCAAGTATGGACATGCTGATGGTTGACATATTCACATACGAAAAAACGCCGTTAATTGCCATATATAGATCTCCGAGTAAAAATGTAGTTAAATTTATTAAAGACCTCGCAAAGTTATTGAAAAATGAAAAAGATAACGATAACGTTTTAATTTGCGGGGATTTTAACATAGACCTATTACATCAAAATGTACAGGCTAAAAACTTTTTGAATATATTGTACGGGATAGGAGCAGTACAGTTAATCCAGGGAATAACGAGAGAGGAAGAACGAGTAGATAGATGCACCCAATCTTGTATTGATAACATATTCATGAAATGTGCTGCCTGTAAAGTCACTTCTGGAATCATTAACGCGAAAATATCCGATCACTATTTAATAGGTGTTGCGTTTAGTACCTTGAAAAGCAAATGGCAGAAAAGTAACATAAATCGCAAACTCGTTTTCGATGAAAAGGAAATACGTAGTGAAATATACAAGTATAACTGGAACCAAATAAAGGGATTTAGCACGGCAGAATACATATATGATTATATAAACGCCGCATTCAAAATCATTTACAAGAAATGTGAACTGGGTGTGAGCGAAGGTAGGAATGTAAACAAATATCATCCAAAAAAAGAATGGATGAATCAGAAGATACTTAATTTTATGAAAATTAGAGATCAATACTACAAACTTAGTAAAGGGAATAGAACCAGTACTCGATATAAGGGACTCTATAAAAAATATCGAAATAATGTCAAAACAGAAATAAGGAAGGCAAAACAGGTGTTTTACTTAAGTCAAATTGATAGAGCAAATAATGCGAGTAAAAACATATGGAGAATAATTAATAATATTGTAAATAAAAGGAATAAAATATCAATTGATGATTGCATTTGCAGGCATTTTGGAACCGACTCATTATTAATGGAGAAATTCAGTGAATATTTTGCAAAATCAATAGAACAATATAAACATAAGTGTGATGTCCAGTTATTGAATTCAAATGATGAAAACAGGTTGATGTATTCTTTTTTCATTCCTCCAGCTGATAATATACAAATCGAAGCAATAATAAATAGCCTAAAAAATTACAAAGCACCAGGTTGGGATGGCATTAGGACTATGGACATTAAGCGAAATTTAGAGAGATTCGTTCCTATACTAACAAATATGATTAATTATTCTATAAAGAGAGGTACCATCCCTCAAGGGCTAAAAAAAGGAATTATTAAACCAATTTACAAAAAAGGAGCTCAAAATAAGCTGGAAAATTACCGCCCTATAATAATAATTTCGGTAATAGCGAAAATTTTAGAACATTACGTAAACAGTCATTTAAAGAGTTACCTAGAAACAAATAATCTCCTTTACGAAAATCAACACGGATTTAAAGGAAAAAGATCCACCTTAACGCTATTAAGTAAATTGGGAAATGAAATAAATATGGGACTATCGATAGGGAATCAATTTATAATTACTTTCATTGACCTATCCAAGGCGTTTGACTTAGTAGATCATGATTTATTAATAAAGGATTTAGAAAAGATTGGTATTACTAACAGACAGCTCCAATGGTTTACAAACTATATTAAAAATAGAAAGAATTGTGTAAAAATTGCAAAAAATGAAAGTAGGGATAGGATGTTACAATATGGTGTCGGACAAGGAACCATACTGGCTCCCATTCTTTTCTTGATGTATACTGACTCGCTTCACAAATATATTAGAAATGCAAAGGTGTTTGTGTTTGCGGATGACATTGCGCTATTGATAGAACAGAATAATATACAAATGGCGGAGAAGCTACTTCAGGAGGACGTTGATAATCTTAGTAAATGGGCGCATGACAGGAGGTTAGCAGTGAACATAAATAAATCAAAGATAATGCATATTCGAAACATATCCAAACATGCTACTCATGAACCGCGGATTATCATCCACAGTAGCGAATGTGTCCAGGATTTATATTTAAGGAACAACAGTCCAGTTTGCGCATGTAAACCATTAGAAAAGGTGCAAGTGAGTAGTTTTTCTTCTACTCTCATACGGGTATGACTCCAGAAGTGGTGTCACTCACCATTTGCACTGCCTAACTCCTATCTGCAGCCTTCTCGTGGCGGACCTGTTAAGTCAAGCAACATAGTTGGGCGACAACAAATGCGGAAGGAGGCAAGTGGATAACAACCCCACTTGTGCAGGCAATAACATTCAAGATATTAACCATTAAATCATCAAATAAATAAATAATCAATAATGTGAAAAAAAAATATATATATCAATTTATAAAAAAAAAAAAAAAAAAAAAAAACTTCATTACACGATTCGAATTCAACTGTTCTTCTGCCTAGTTGTATCGCGATTGCCCCAATTGTTGTGCTTCGGCATACCATTGGAACTGGCATCGCTAATACTCGCAGACGTGATTGCGGATGTGCAACCGCTTTCTCGATAACTTCACGCACTGCAAGGTGCACATTTCAAGTCCTGCGGCGATGGAAAGACGGTGACGGAGGCAGGCCTGGTTAGCTAGAAGCCTCTAGCTGAATTTCTGCACGTAAGGCGGCGTGTGACTTTGGTCGCTTGTCAGCATAGTGGAACTGACGCTCGGCAGCATCATGCGCGACGAAGCAGCCTCTTCAGGAACGCACTGCTTCCCCTACATCAAGGGAAAGGCCTAGAAAAGGTGGCCTAAACAAAGCCCACTATTACTACTTGCCTGGAATACCGCGTCCAGGGGGCACCCAACTTGAGCGGTCGAAACAACAGCAAAATAACTACAAATAAATGTAAGATCATAGACCTAAGAGTAGCCACTTGGAATGTTAGAACCATGTTGGATTTAAATACCAGTTTACCAGAAAGGCGAACTGCCATCATAGCCCACGAACTAAAGAAATATAATGTCGACATCGCGGAACTCAGTGAGACTCGACGCGAAGAAGAGGGGCAGCTATCAGAAATGACCGATGAATATACATTCTTCTGGAAAGGAAAAAGTTCAAAACAACCCAGAACTCATGGTGTCGGAATCGCTATTAAAACCAATATTTTGAAAAATCTATCTGAGCTCCCAATAGGCATCAATGAACGTCTCATGACTTTGCGAATACCTCTTGCCCATGGTAAATATGCCACCGTTATATCAGCATATGCTCCTACATTGATAGCTTCGGATAGCGAGAAAGAGAAATTTTACTACGAACTCCAAAGCATACTGCGTAAAATACCTAAAGCAGATAAGATCATCCTACTCGGTGACTTCAATGCTCGCGTTGGAAACCGTTTTACCATCTGGCCAGAAACTATTGGCAGGTGTGGAATTGGGAAAGCTAACGACAATGGCTTATTACTCCTTAATTTATGTGCAGAAAACGACCTGGCTATAACAAACACATACTTTAAACTGAAACACAAGTACATCGCAACATGGAAGCACCCACGTTCAAGACATTGGCATCTTATTGACTACATTATAGTTAGAAAGTCGGACATCCGAGACGTCAAAATAACACGTGTCATGAGAGGAGCGGAAGCCGATACAGACCATCGCATGGTGCTCTCTAAAATGCGAATTCACCTACGGCCGCGCACAATGTATGCTCCAGCTAGGAGTTGCGCTAGGAAATTAGCTATAAACAATCTTTGTAACCAAGTAATACTGAATAAAACCACGCACGAATTACATAGGGCAATCTCCCAAATAAACCTGGAAGCACAGAGAACAGTTGAGGACGTTTGGAACATCACCAAGAGTTCTATCTACCAATGCTGCTCGTTATCGCTTGGAAAACAAGTAAATGCAAAGAATGATTGGTTTTATGATAACCAGCTTGAGATTCAAAGACTCATAGTAGCCAAAAACAAAGCGTACAACAGATATCTGAGCAAGGAATCGGTCGAAAATGGAATAAAGCTCAAAGAGGCTAAAGCCACGTTACAAAGAGCAACTAGGCAACTTAAAAACGAATGGTGGACGGAAAAAGCGAACCAAATCCAAAATTTTATTAATCAGAACGACCTAAGGAGTTTTTACTCAGCACTCAAGAAGGTCTATGGACCAACCTACGAGAACATTACTCCAATTAAAGATAAAGAAGGTAATCGCTTAGTTAATCTAAATGACATTACAAACAAGTGGCGGGAATATTATTGTGAACTACTAAATCATGAGCGTCCAACAATGGAAAGTATAACAGACCTTCTTCCGCCGTACGATGAATATACCAACATGGATTATAAGCCAGAAGTATTCGAAATTAAGAAGGCAATAGACGGACTTAAAAATATGAAAGCACCCGGTTCCGATGGCATCCCAGCAGAGATCTTGAAAATTGGTGGACTCAATCTTGCAGAACATCTAAGGAAAATGTTTGAAATGATCTGGGATCAAGAAACTGTACCCCTGGACTTTGGTTTATCAATGATTGTAAACATTTATAAGAAAAAAGGGGAAAAGGAAAATTGCTCAAACTATCGGGGAATATCGCTACTGTCCACAACAGGTAAGGTGCTAGCTAAGGTCATTTACGACCGAATCGCGCCAATTTTCGAAAGAATTATGCCCGAATCGCAAGCAGGTTTCCGCAACAACCGAAGCTGCATCGACATGATTTTCACAGCAAGACAATTACAGGAAAAGGCCTTTGAACAACAGACCGGACTCTGCATGGCATTTATAGACTTGACAAAAGCATTCGACTCCGTCAATCGCAGGACTCTCTTTAATATCCTGATCAAACTTGGATGTCCAAAGAAGATTGTTCGTATAATAATCGCCTTATACTCAAACAATAAAGCAGCAATTATGACAGGCGGTAAAATCTCTGACCAGTTTGGCATTGGTACGGGAGTTAAACAAGGCTGTATTTTGGCTCCACTTTTGTTCAACATCTTCATGGCAGCTTTCATGTTCGTCGTCGATAAACGTCTTCATACCAGAGGCGTCAGCCTTAACTACAGGACGGATGGAGGCTTACTTAATCTGGGTAGACTTAAAGCGAAAACTAAGGTGTCAAAGTTCAGGATCATCGAATTGCAATATGCTGACGACTGTGTCATCGTGGCACGTAATAAGACCGATCTACAAATGATGCTGGAGGTACTGAATGAAACATACAAAGATTTTGGCCTTGAAATAAACATCGATAAAACCAAATTACTCAGCAACGAAACCTCACCTACAAATAACATACAGATACGCGGAAAAATATTAGAGCAGGTAGACACTTTTCAATATCTCGGTTCGTTCCTAAACCACAAAGGAACAATAGATGACGAAATACAAAATAGAATCAAGTGTGCCGCTTCAGCCTTCGGCCGGCTAAAGCGCAAGGTGTTTTATAATAAGGATTTGTCGATCGCCACCAAAGCAGCAGTTTATCGTGCTATCGTTATCCCGTCTTTGTTATACGGAGCCGAAACATGGACGCTATACAGGCGCCACATCAAAAAATTGGAGCAGTTTCAACAACGGGTCTTGCGAGCGATACTGAAAATCAGATGGGACGACTTTGTTACGAACGAAGAGGTATTGCGTCGGTTTAACTCAGAACGAATAGAATCGCTGACCACACGTGCTCAACTACGGTGGACGGGACATGTTATAAGAATGGAGGATTCCAGGTTACCAAAGCGAATGCTGTATGGCGAATTAGAAGAAGGAGCTAGAAAACGGGGTGGACCTAAGAAGCGTTACAAGGACCATATTGCGTCGCTGTTAAGGAATGCAAATTACTTAGAAGCTTGGGAAACCGCCGCCTGCGATCGTGTAAAGTGGAGAAGAGTAGTTGAAGCAGTGTCCTTAACTACTGGACCATTAAAAAGAAGAAGAACAGTCAACGACAGCTCTAGTCCACCTAACGTTTTCGAATGTCATCATTGTGGTCGCATTTGCTATTCCAAGATTGGTATCATCAGTCATCTCCGCACCCACCCTCAGCAGTAGATACGAATGTGCAACCAGTTCACTCGGACACGAGTTTCAGCAGAAGAAGATATGGTATTCAAATATGGGGAGAAGCGAAGAAATCACAACTTAACAAGATAGCGAAATTGCAGAAAAGATGTTTAAAATTACTGCTTCCTCATGGGGGGCATAATAATTCAACATCATCATGGTGGAAGGTAAACAATGTGATGTCGCCAAAAATGTATTATTATTATTATAGATTATTGGAGCTCAAAACCAATAATATCAGAATACCATCAAGACCTAAAATTAGAGTTACGAGAGATCGAAATAAAAAATACTTTATTCAAGCAAGGGGGACCAATTTAAGGATTGATAATACGCAGCAGACAGTACTAATTAAATTACTACGGGAAATTCCAAGTAATATATTAAAGGAGAAAAGATTAGGTGCGTGGAAGGAAGACATAAAAAAATGGCTGACAGATTGGTGTGCAGATTAAGAAACTATCGAGGATTCATCTATTTGTACTACCATATCGGTGACTCGTCCTTATTTCGTAAATTAGGTTTCTAAATTTCTCTTTGCTCAGCACAGGAACTACAACAGGTGCGTGTAGATGATTTTCAATAATGTAGCGGAAAATATCTTCTTTCTTTTACATTAGTGGGAATGATTATTCTGAGTGTGACTGGATGGTGAAGTATAGGTGCTAAGTGTGTAGTCATAAGAAGTTACTGTACTAAATTAATTAAATTACTGTAGTGATAAGAAATATTATTTTAGATGTATTGAAATGTTATTAGCAAATTGTAAATTTATGTCAAATAAACGATAATGAGGGTGACGGGAACTCACGAAACGGGCAAAATTACCTTGTAAGACCCACAACTTTCTTATTTAAAAAAAAAAAAAAAAAAAAAAAAAAAAATGGTTTGGGGCTGTTTCTCATCATATGGGGTAGGTTCATTCGACCTTATTGATGGCCAGATGAATAAGGAAATGTATGCGGACATTTTACGTAATAATTTACGGCCGAGTGCCGAAAAATTTGGAATTGCGAACTCATTTTATTTTTACCAGGATAACGATCCAAAGCATACCGCACGTTATACCCGTGAATGGATACTTTATAATTTCCCCCATGTGATGCCTATCCCTGCTCAGTCCTCAGACCGCAACCCCATCAAACATGTGTGGGATTACCTTGACAAGAAACTTCGTGAATTATCAGTTCAGAACATCAATCAATTGAAAGAACGTTTCTTAGCCGAATGGAAGAAAATTCTCGTGGAATATTTCCAAAAATTGATGTCGTCCATGGCATGTCGGTTTTAAAGCAGTGGTTAAGACTCGAGTTCTTCAAACAAAATATTAAGAACATTTCTTTGGTGTTGTACGAATATTTTTGTGACGTGCTCTATTCAACTCGTTCCTTTTTTTTCTATTTACAAGTATAATGTACGATTTTTTTTTTACTTTTTGTCTTTCATTATGTTACACAGAAAGTCATACCTATCAGTTTATATGTATTTTTCGTCATTAAAGCTGTTTTTCGTTGTTTTATACACCATTTTCCATTTTTTTCGTCATATTTATGGGACTCACTGCATGTGCCCTTTCCGATTCTGGATATATATATATATATTTGTTTTTTGTTTTTTTTTTCTTTTTTAATGGTTTATTTTAGCAAAAGTGTATATAAAGGTGCAAGGACTAAGTGTGGAAATAGAAAATCGCAAATTAAAAAAGAAAAAAAGATAAATAGATAAAATAAACTACACTGAAGAAACGAAAAGTTGTGTGTAGATAGTCTTTGCAAGAGTACTTATACAATAGTAGAGGCAATGATCAGGATGACAACAACATAGTCCCAACCATAGCCAAAAGGTGATTATAAATTTAGGTGCATAATAAAGAAATATTTATCAACTACGATGCAGCAAAAATTAAAATAAAAACAATAAACAGTAAAGGGATCACGGTTGAATTAGTTTTACAAAAAAAAAAAGAAAAAGAAAATTGTAAGTGAATTAGAAACTTAATAATAATACTGCTATCAACATTTAAAAACTATTATCTACAAATATGTTAGTATTATAGAGAAAAACATTTTTTATGGGGTATAAGATTATTTACCGTAATGCAGCAGAAGTTGATCATAGTTGTAACTAGTAAGTTTTCACCGTATTCTGTATTGTATTAACTGAAGTTAATAAATACATTAGTGAATGAGTTGAAACTTGAGCCGCATTGCATGTTCACAGAACTTGAGGAAGTTGAATTGATTTTTGTTGTTAAGGAGAAGAGAGTCCATTTTTTCAATATTGTATTTTGTGCGAAGAACCGCAAAGGCAGGACATTCAAAGACAAAATGATTTAAGTCGTCCAGGGCACCAACAGTGCAGCAACCACAATGAGGATCCATAGTAAGGCGAAACCTATGCAAATAGGTAGCAAACTTGCCATAGCCAGAAAGTACCTGCGAGTTGTAAAAATTGATACTTAGTTTTTTTAGCTTCAATCTCTCACACTGCCATTCGCTCGTTAAGGCATATAAAACTTGTTTAGTAAATTCTTTGATTGAGAGAGTCTGACTAAATGTTTGAGAACTCATGCTTTCGAGTAGGTGAGTAGTTGTTAACATAATAATATCACCGAGAATACGGTATTCACTTATCATTGCCCTGCCAATGATAAATAGATCCAAAGGGAACACCCCACTAATAACAGCAGCGGCTGACGTGGGCGTTGTTCTGTAAAGGGACGGAATACTTAGGAGAAACTTCCTTTGTTGTTTATTAAGATCTCTAAGAAGATTTGATGTGACATAGATTGTGGCACCATACCCATACACAGACTGTATTAGACCTTTATATAAGATAAGCCGTTCTGCATATTGGAGCTGCATTTTGTAGCAGAAAAGGAGAGGCCTAAGCTCTTAATTTTCTTTTCTAAAAATTCAATTATTAACTTAATCTGTTCAAAGTCGTAATATTTGGTAATATTAAAGACAAGACAGAGGTCATCTGCGTATGATATTAATTCACAGCTGTTGTTGAAATATTTGCAAAACTCCTCGACTTCATAGTGCACTGTAGAATACAACAGGTTTCATAGTGTTGGTCCCAGGACAGAGCCCTGAGGGACACCGCAGAAGGCTTCCCTAGTACTAATGACATTGTTGATACTAATATGTGCAACTCTGTCTGACAGGTAGCTTGTTAATATGTTAATTATGTATGGGTTAAATTTATTCTTTTTAGTTATGTCGATAATCGCTGACCATTTGCAGTTATCAAATGCCTCAGCGATATCGAAGGAGAAGACAGCTGAAGACAGTCTGGCGGACTGTGCTGTTTTGATTACTGTGATAAGTTTATAAACTGCACTTTCAGCAGAGCATCCTGAACGAAACCCAAATTGGTTGAGATGCAGCAGGGAATGCTCATTTATTTCCGAGTGAAGGAAGTGTGTAATGGTTTTCTCAAAGACCTTACCTATGGCGCTGAGCAAAGAGATAGGGCAATAGGCAGTAATATCTGTGGGTGCTTTGTCAGGTTTGGGGAGTAATATAACATCTGAAGCTTTCCAGCACCTAGGGACAACCTGAAGACTAATGCATTTGTTAAAAAGTGAGAGGAGGAGATCTGTGAACTGTAGATTTAACTGCTTAACTATTTTATTGCTAATTTTATCTTTGGCTGATCCTTTTTTATTATTAAGTCCCTTAATTATGTCATTTATAGCTGAATAGCTTATGACTGGAGGAATAGCTCCAGTGGTACAGACAGGCCATAGTGGTGAATCATTTTTATAAGGCAAAAAGTGTTTCAGGAAAGCATTACATTTGTCAAGATCATCACTGATGGTACGTTGATCAACAATTATGTCAGGAATAGTAGTTTTGAGCCTTTTTTTAATACTTATTTTATAAGGTTTGCCCCATGCAGTACTGCTGGCAACAAGATCTTTCCACTGCTGAAGTTTTGCCTTGGAAATCTCACGCTTATACTCTATATTTAACTGATATAATGTGTTATTAATATAAAATATATTCGTTTATCAACTCCAACTCTGCTAAAGTTACGTGCTCACGTCTAGTGTATAATTGCATCATCTTCGGTTGCATATTTAACTGAATTCGGGACACACAAAGCAACAGAACGTCCTTGAACGCAGTGCGCGTGCGCATAGCTAACGCCTTTTGGAGTTGAGATATATTAAATCACTGAAGTAAATCCGACTGTGTGTCCGGAATGGAAACACCAGTTCGTTGTGCGACGTCTTTCAGAGTTGAGATATATTAAATTACGTATCGTTGGAGATATATCCGGCTGTGTCTGAAGGCGGATATATTTCTGAGCATATAACTGTGTCCGAAGTTACCCATGTCTACTACGGTCGAGAAAATTAAAAATTTCTCCAAAGCTCCCTAAAAACAAATCTTCATTAAATCTCGGTACTTTGATATCACCTGAAATACGCTTAATCTTCTTGCATTCGTTAAATATTCACTTGGTTCGTGCCACTAGTTCGAAGTACATCCGAATAACACACTAACTCGATGTTTTCCAGTTAAATTTTCAACGTTGCTCAAAGCATTTTGTCTCTTCCGGTTATTACCGTATTTGACATTAGTACGCATGCCGATTTTCGAAGGAATTTTTATATTTTAATTGAACATAATATTTTCACCACCAGCAGTTTGGTTTCTGCTGATCCGATTTTAATAGCCTTACTACCTTTTAATTAATTTATTTATTTAATAGGAGTATAAACAACAGCATGAAGCCAATTACAGTGTATACATTAGATCTATATACATATATATATAATACATATATAACGACACACAAACCATAAGCAAAACATACTTTAATACACACATCCACACACCGCCAATCGCAAATAACGCACATATGCATACACTCACCATGTAACACATACGAATACACATATGCCATATAATGAATTAATATAATTTTAACAAACGATCAATACAAAATAAATGTATTCTTTATGAACATAAAATATCTTCTCAGTAAGCACTCATTGCAATGAAGTTACACGCACATTCATATATACGCACACACATACACACACCGACCACATATAACACGTATACATCCATGACACATACAGACGCACGTACTATGTGACACAAGCGAATCAATATAAGTTGTGTATTAAAATTGTTCGTATGTATCGATAATATTTTAATCAATTCATTGAGTAGTAAAATAATTCAACCATCTGCTTAAACTTATTCATGTTAGTAAAAAACATGTCAGCCTCCGATTCGTTCATTAAGAAATAATTTGTTATTTTTACCGCAGTCAAAAGGGGAGAATTTGTATACAGTTTCGTTCTTGCAAATGGTATATGCAATAATTGCATTTTTCTGGCCGTTAGTCTGGGAACTCGGAAACCAACTTTTGAAAGTAAATTAGAATCATTTATATAGTACATATACCAGTCAATAAATTACGTATAAATAACACAGCAGATGTTTTTCTTCTATTTTCTAATGTGCACATTCTGAACTCCTTCAACTGTTGCTTATAATGAAAGGAAACATATCACTACAATGAAACTTAAAGTGTAGCCACCTTAAGAAACGCTTTTGAACCCTTTCAAGAAAAAGTATGTGATTCTTATTAGAAGGATTCCCCAAACAATATTTGCATATGCTAATTATGACTGTACATGCAAGTAATAAACAACCGATAATGTATTTAAATTCTGAAAAAGTGAACAGCGACGAATAATAAATGATATTATACGACTCGCTTTTAAAGTTATTTGTCGAATGTGGTCATCAAACTTTAACTTTGAATCGAGTAATACACCTAAATCTTTTACACTACTAATTTTCTTCAAAATGGTATTATTCATAAAATAATCATGTAATACAGGAGTTTTTCTTTTTGTAAATGAAATAACATTACATTTATTAATATTAAAACTAATTCTATTATCATAGCTTCAATGAAGCATAGATGTTAAATCATGCTGCAAACGTAAACAGTCACCCATTTTTGAGATGTTATAATAAAGTTTTATATCATCCCCATAAATAGCTATTTGTGATTTATTAACAACTTTCGCCACATTATTTATAAACAACAAAAAGAATAGAGGACCCAAATTGAAACCTTGAGGAACACCAGAGGTACATGAAAACACATGCGATTGACTACCCATGAAATTGTGAAATTGGTCGGTATTTTGAGATGACATGTTTGTTACCCGATTTATAAACAGGAGTAATTCTTGAAAGCTTCCAGTATGTAGGGAAAGTACAAGTTGTAAGTGATAAATTATATACGTATTGCAATGGCCGAACTAAAAAATTAATACAACCTTTATGTATGTATGGCGGAATACCATCTGGCCCAGCAGATCGTTTGGATTTTAACTTTTTAATAGCCTGGTACAACTCACTATCAACTATTTCTGTAATATTAACAACATTGTTATTTAACAAAGCTGTTTTCAAGTTAGATTGTGTGACACTAGGCTGGACGGCGTATACCTGTGAGAAATAATCTGAAAATTCTGATGCTATTTCAGTAGCAACGTAAATTTCTTTACCGGAGTTGCTTATCATGTGCGACCCCTCAGTAAACTTAGATTTAAGTATATTTGTATAATTCAAAAAACGCTTTGGATGTTCTAATATGGAGCTTTCAGTAGCAGTAATGTACGCTCTATAAGCTGATTTAATCATTTTCTTACTCAAACTTCTGTATTTTCTAAATTGAATATTGCCTTGTATTTCACCGGTGTGTTTAAAACGTTTTCTGAATTTATTTTTTAATTTCAAAATGTTTTTAATTTTTGCGGTGAACCACCGACCTAGATTTATATGCAGGAACTGATTTTTTAATTATTGCATTTACAATTAAATTAAATTCATTCGCTGTCTGGTTAACATCAGAACGCATAAATACAGATTCCCAATTGGTATACTTGAAGGAATTGTATAATTTGTAAAAGCCTCCTTTGCTGCGTTACCATTATCGGTAAACGTACCTACTCATTATGTTTTTCTTACCGGAATTTTATGGATTAATTAATAATCTTGGGTTTGATTTGTGCGGTACACTCGATTTGCTAGAGCAGTTGTATCGAGAGAGGGGACGTCTTTATTCGGCGTCTTTGCTTCTTCGTTCCTGTTCGTTGCCTCATTGTATCGTTGTTACATTTATTATCGAACAGCAATAAATTGACGACCTTCCCGGCTGATCTTGGCTCCAATAGCTGTATTTAAATTATCGTAATCTGGCAAAATGCGCAAAAATTAACGGCTCCGGTGCATTAAGTGAAACGTACAGAACAATCGATGATTTTAAACTCCGCACGAGTGCGATATATTTCATCGCAACAAGGCAAGAAATGCTCCTCGCTGTGTGTCTACTTGCGGATTTATTCCGATGACTTCGGCATATTCTGTGCTTAGGGAATTTGTTTTTGATATTTTAAAAAAAAAAAAAAAAAAAAGAGGTAAAAAATTAAACAGGACCTCTTTATAGGGGGGTGGTAATTTGTCCATCGTAATTCGGTGTAGATATGAACTTTAATTTTATGTATCGTTTCTTTTATAAACGGCACCGGCTCAATTCTGTCTGTTCCTCTTTTCGTGTAATCAATTGAAAGCCCATCGTGTTCCACAACCAATTGATCTTCACTCGCATTTCTCCGAATGCGCATACATCAAGTTTCTTTACTGTAAAGTCGTGCTTGTCGTCAAATGGACATTTATGAAAACAATAATGTTGGTATAGGTTCTTACTGAATCCAAACGCAAGTCGGTCATCAAACGTTTGTTTGCTTTGACAGTTTGCCAACATGCAAATTCAGCGGAAATTTGTGGTCTGGTATTAATGCCGCAATCCAAATATTGTAGTTTTATCAGTGACAATCCTTTAATATCGTTCGTGACAAAGCTACGCGAACTAATAACGTACTTTGACGAATACCGACATATATCTACATATTACCTTATCAGAAGAGTACTTCCTTATGCTTTGTGAATTGTTAATGTAACTGCTAACATTGCGGTAAATAGTTGGCGTGGCACGCGAAACTTTGACGAACCAATCTGCACAGCCGACAGATACCAACGACTGTAGTGTCGCTTACGCAAAATAAACGCGTACAAGCCCATTAACTTCAATTGTGGCAGCAAAACGATTGACTTCGCCAGTCTCAGGATCGTATTGTCTATTGTAATAGATTATTCACAAGTTCATATTTTTTATCCACATTTACAGTTATTCTGTACTCGAAGAAGGTCACCAGCATCGAGATCTTCGAAAAAATTAAAAGGTTACTAATTGACACTGATTCGAGCTACCTTCTAACCGATATACGTACTTTTTGTCCGTCTACCACACCCGATATATGCAAAGTAGCAATGTGTTCTTAGAGTTTCAGTAATGATTTTCTTATCGTACTAAATATTAGCGATTATTATTCAATTTAATGTATGAAAAAAATTACGCAATCTAACAATTTACCTGTAAAAATTTTTACTGCAACTTCAAGTAAAAGTGTTTTATGCCGATTGATTGCTTTTTTCGCCTAAATCGTTTTGTCGGAGTGTAAATTAGTGTAACAGATTAGAGATAATTCGATAATATCAAATAGTATTTATCGGTTATTAGGTAAGAGCAATATTATAAAGTTACCGTTTAAATATACCGTTAAATTATAAAACGTTCCGACGGCTAATACAAAACTGACTGTTATTATACGGTAAAGTAGTTAAAAATCGAAAAATCCCTGAAAGAAATCAAGCGATTATTATACACGTAATTGCAGAAGTTAAAATATATACAGTAGGGCAACTGTTTGCAAATAATAATATATTATTCGCGTTCAGAATATCGAACAATAGATATATATTGATATAGATTGCGTGATTTTAGAATTTAAATTTTTGTTCCTGTTCCGGACGCCATTTGATACGAATTGCTGTCTTTTTGATCGTCCCTGATTTCGGAGCGTTATTGATACGATTCTCTTCTCGAGTCGTTGTTTCCGGAGATCAGTGAAATATTTTCACTTATTTTCGTTAATGAAATAGTTTATCGTGATTACTTTTTATAGTTTCTTTTCATACGAGCATTAGGCTTTTTTTTTTTTTATACGAGCATTAGGCTTTTATTTTATCGAAAGTAATTTAAAATAGAAAATAGAAGTAAAATAAAAAAATATAAACAACAATTCGTTTTCGATCCTGCCCCGAAGCGGCGGTGTTCTCTCCGCTAGAGATATCACGAAGTCGATACCACGTGTTCAATAACAAAACTTTTTACCAAAGAAATAAACTTATATTTTGACGGAAAATTCACAAAAAAAAAACTGACAGGACGGCGATCCTGATACATGTACTCGGCCACGATAAAAAATAACAGAAAATTTAACTTTTTACCAAAAAATTAACAAAAAATACAATAACTTATGCGGCATGGCGCGTATTCATTTCGATACACGTGCGACAGCGACCAGATATGTAGCGAACACCGAACGATCGACGAAGAACTAAAAAACTAAAACTGTAACCAAAGGCTATGCAGAAGTGTTCTTACCCAGAAACTTCTGCATAGATCCCCCCACTAACTACCCTGCCTGACTTTTGGCGGAATATATCTGAAATCTCTGCTTTGGCTCAAGGTCATTCGACACACAGTACGGATGCGCGCTTTCGACGCAAGCACATGTCACTGCCTAAGTCCTCGACTAGTACCACCACACAGACACTAGTGTAGTATCATCCCGGTGCAGCTGATCGAACGAACAAGCACGAGATTTTCCGTTTTGGCCGAGTAAGCATACTTGATAAGGCAAAGTGACTGCTAAAAAGAACGACGTCCGATGGACCGTGAATTAATGACGTTTCGGGGAGTATTTTTATAACTCGGACATCGTCAAAAGATAGCGCTGCAAATACCGAATCCGTATCAATATATATATATATATGTATATATATTTAAACTCGGCTCTTCGGGACTCGGAAGGGGGCAAGTCCCTTTCACTCCCAGGTCTAGTTTTTCTATAATTCTTATAAAGGAGTAAACTTTTTCATTGGCTACGCTGTTTGACAAAATTTTTTCGTTATCTTTTTTGGTTACATTTTCGTTACATATTTCGTTACATAAAATTGTAACATTTTTTGGGGACAAAATCATGACAGGACACTTTTCCTGATGACCCCTGGTGTAAAAATGGCGTAGTCTTAATATATATGTATATATATTATTATTATTATTCTATCTCCCTTGTTGTTGAGTACGAGTATGAGTGCCGCTTTACTGCTAATGATGTTTGTGGAGGTTGAAATGGATAGGAGTAGCATAGCCGCACTTAATGAAAACATAAGAGCATTAGCGCAGAAAAAAATCTCTTATGTTGCCTACTTAGTACAGGCAGGCGGTGCAGTGGCAAGGAAGACCAAGACGACTGGACCTGCCAGCAGTGATGCAATAATGCAGGCACGTACAGGAACGGTTAGGAAATGTTCGTGATGGAAAGAAAGATAGGGAAAAGAAAGGAAAGAGGGAAGAAAAGGAAGAAGATGCCACTATTTCGAGGTCACAACCTAACCTTTGGATGAAAACTCTAACTGCAAGGCAGCGGCTTGCTACTGGAATAGCGGGTGAGACTTATTTATGCAAGTGGCCTCAGCTCATCAAGGGTTAGCAAACAGTCTTAGGAAGACAGAGTTTGGTAGACAGTTTCCAAACCTGTCTCTCCGTCACCTCGTGTCTACTGCTCTGTCACTACTAGAATCGTCTGCCTGAGACTTTTCACCCGTAGCCGCTCTTGGTCCGCGACTGCTTATTTGACTGGCGTCTTATTCGCAGCTACCCTACATATCTGCAGGCCATTCCACAATCCGCCACCTGTGGACGCGCCCCGTTCCAGAATGAGCTCCGACCCGGAAGGTACAAAGTACCCCCCGGGGATATATATATATATATATATATATATCTTACTAATAGAATACTAATAAAAGAAAAAAATGACTAATGAACATTACAGCTTAAAAATTTGGAGCAACGAATTTAGATTTCGCAAATTATGCAATCCGGAGAAAAGAATAATTTTGTTTAATGTATCACCACATATACCGCATATATTACGAGGGTGTTTCAATAAGTAAACGGAAAAGGTAATGTAGAGAACAAACAAAACCGGCTATCGTGTCGACAGTATTAGTTTTTGATTAGTACGTGTTTTGGCTGCACATATGATCGGTTGTTTCCAGGTATGACTTGTCGTTTTTAGTGATCGCAAACCTGTAGAACCATTACTGCCCAATTCCTCACACATTTACGGACCAGTACACTGTGATTCGTTTTTTGCTTTCCAAAAACGTTAAATATTGTGAAATATACCGGAGAATGCAGGCGCAGTATGGTAGTTCATGCATGAATTCCTCAAATTTCTATTCATAGGTTGAGCAGATCAAAAATGAGCGCCAAAAATAGGGAACTTACCAGCGCAGCGGACGACCAATTGATGTTTCGACGCCGGCGCTGATAAAAAAAAAAGAAAAGGGTTGAAAGGCTGATTTTTGGAAAACAGATGGATTTTAATTGATGAACTGGATGCAAGTAATACATAAAATCATTCGTGAGACTTAAAATTTTCAAAAATTCTCCTGTTCACAAAGAAACTTGTTTAGTAAAATCTGTTGAAGGCTCAGAAAAACAAGAAGTAAGTTATTTTTAAAACGGGGTTGGTAACTTCTCTTTAGCGCTGTGTAACGACCACCATTTCGGACTCCCGAAAAACTTTTTTTACGAAAGAAGAATTTCGCGGGCAATGAAGACGTTAAAACTAACTGCAGTTAACCTAAAGAATTCTGCGAAGAAGGTACACACATTTGGATATCGACATGTATTAGTGTAAAGGAAGACTACGTTGGGAAGTACGATGATTTTTTTTTGAAATATCTGAAATTTTACAATTTTTATGCCATTTTTTCCAGTTACTTATTGCAGCACCTTCGTAGTAACAGAAGAAAAACTTAAGCGAGCAGAACCAAAAATAACCTCGGCTCTGACGTTTATTAGAGCTGAGCTCTATACGAGGTTCAAATACGTTTTTTTAGTTTTAGAAGACAAGTGCGTGTAATATAAAACGAATTAGATAAAAAAAATAATGAAGATAACGCATCAGATTTGATAATAATAATGTAACAATTTAGAATATTTATCACCGTAGACCACAGCAATAATAAATTAAATATACAATCGCAATAAAATAGAAATACAATAAAAAGGCAATATTCATCTACACAAGAGGAATCGGCTACATCACAGAAAAAACAATTTGACTGTAGCGACAAGTCTAACCAGTTTAGTAGAGGTGGATGTACAAGACACTAAAATAAAAAAAAAAAAATTTACAGACGAAAAAATTGAACATACAATAATGCAGGCAATAGGATCAGAAAGAGCAGTAACTGTACAAAATAATAAGGAACAAATTCGAGAAGATACCCAAAAATAAGCGATAACAGAGAAAAAAGATAACTCTTAACGCTGTAGCAACAAATATATGTAAAAGAAGTACAAAAATATTGGAAGAACAATCCGTATAGGAATGACAAGAGAGATAAGGTGGAAGTCAAATTAACTTGAAGATAATACAGCGAACGTCAAACCTAGTATTGTTTATTTCAAATTAAAAATTGCAGCTCGTGTAAAAAAAAGAACCCTATCCGACTTGGTAAAAACCGCATTAGTATTAGATACCGGTAGACCTCAATTCACACGTTCAAGGTCGGATTCACCAAAAATCAAACGTTGAAAAAACCAGCAAATTATCGGATATTTCTGATGCAGTCGATGTATTTCTTTCCATTTTATTTCATATTTTTACTAAAAGTTACAAGTGAAAAAGTTTCACAAAATGCGAAAGTGGAAAATACGACGAAGCTTTTTATTCCATTTTAACGCGCTCCCTTTTGTGGATTGATAAACTTATGTACCCTTCCTTAGCGCGAAATCTGTTCTATGCGAATGCAGGATGTTCTTTAAATCAATGTGATTTTCAGAATGAGAGTTGACAGGCCTAATGTGGACGACTCTAGCATGTGACAATGTAAGAAATATTGAACATTCTAAAGAAAAAATCAATCGATGAACACGATATTATTCGATTGCAGTTGGCTTTAGAAATTTATTAAAGAATACGGTTTTGAGATTTAAGTATACATCGGTAAAGTGCATAATTGTGAAACAAAAATATGGCCTTTATGTGTCTAGACTCTAGAAAAACACAAATGGGCTGATATTTTTAGCTGGGAAATTAAGTGAAATGCTTTCTGTCAGTGTATTTCGTTTTTCCATTCAAATTAGCAGAATGTCCTGATTTTAAGATAACTTCATATTTTGGGCATATAATGATCGCAAAACAACCAGTCACTATGATAAACACTAGTTACAGTAGAACTATTTGTATTTTAAAAATGATTTTTTTGGTTCCTTTTTTATTAAAGTTCCAAAAAAAAAAAATGTTTGGGACTATTTTTCTCGTTTTCTTTATCCATCTTCTTCCTCTCTCTCTCTCTCTCTCTCTCTATAATATATGTCTTCTTCTTACATCCTCTCCGCTTATTAATTTTTTAAAATTTTTATTACAGAAACTGTTCGAATATTGTAAAGAGTTCATTAGATGTAAAAATAATTTACTCCTATTCGTAAATAGTTTGTACGAACTAAATGCAACGCTGAGTGATATAAAGGCATTTCACGTTTCTATCACAATTTACCTCTTTTTTTTTTTTTTTTTCTTTTGCCACACTCAGATTTACCTATAAATGCTCGTAGAACGCATTATAACGATTTTCAAACTGGGAAATACTGCAGAGGTTACACTGTATTTATGGAACACGAAATGCGTCTGCTATTAAAGCGGCGCAGCCATATTGTCTCCTTACGATAGAATGTCCCACTTAACTTATGCTCCAATTTTAATTTGCCCGACATGCCTTCTGCAGAATAATAAACTATTTATATTGCTCCCTTTTTCTCCCTTAAATCATCCGACATCATCGCGTACTGTAAATCTGAAATTATCAATTTTAGCTCATGAAATAAGCAAATAATGATAACAGTAATACTATTAATAATAATAATCAAATCAAATGTATTTCTACAATGTCTAAAATTTACAATAATTTACTATTTAATAACGAGTAACGGAAGAATAAATGAACGTACATATGCTAAATATATGTTCTGCAATATTCAAATTTAATATTTTGTTAAGCCAAAATTTATTTTATGTAACCTCTTTTGTTTAGCCTATGTTTACAATGTTTTCTTCTTAATATTTAAACAGTTAAAAATATACTTTCATATAAGATATTATATTGTAAATAACATATGTTAACTAATCTAACCATACATATACCCCATCTCTTGGATCTCAGTGTAGGAACTCCGCTACAGTATATGTTAACCAAGGATTATATTTAAGTCTAAAATTTAAGTTCAAACTAAAATTAAAATTAAAAGTGTAAAACGAATTCGTTAAGTAGTAATATTTGTAATGTAGTAAAAAATAAGTTTATAATTTTACCATATCAATAATCGTATGTAAGCTACGCAAAAGCACTATAAAACTGGCCAAGATCCTTTGAAATTAGTAAATTAATAAATTAGAGCTGGTCTAGTAGCATTATTCATGAAGTGCTGGTAAATTATAACAAAACTTTAAAAAATCTAAAAATTTAACAATTTGAACGATTTAACTCAACGCTAGTAATCTTAAATTTTAACATTATATGTGATAACGTTTAACTCACAACAAAGCTAATTTTTTTGTTTATCTCCGTCAAGAAATTATTGTTTATTTATTTGTTAAGCTAAACTTACTATTTAATAATAATAATAATAATAATAATAAACTACAAAGTAAATTTATTGTGTCTTCGAATGATAGCTAATCAATTTTCAAATACGACTTGGTAATAAAAAAATTATATTTTTCGATTTTGCTGAAATTTATTTCAGTTCTCCGATTGTACGACCTTAGCGCATCATCAGGCAAGAACCAATCACACGTTTAGGTAAACTTTGGCAAAGGAAGCTCAAATTGATAACATGCTGGTCAGGGAAGCTATCGAAATTAAGAAATGGCCGAATTTCAATAAAGAAGATGGTCTAGTTTATATAATATTTGTGCAGCTAGCAAGCCGGTGATGGCTTTAACAAAATTGCGTCAATCTTGTTGTCCTTTTATGATTTCTTTATAATTTCCGTGCCTTTTGATGTGTTGTCGTTATTTTAATTCGGCTTTATGTTTAATTCTTTCGTTTGTGTTTTCCAATTTCTCCTTTGCCGCCAAACTGTTCAATATTTTATTACGCCTCTACTTTACATATAGGGTTTCCCATAAATAGCGTGCAAACTCTCGGCTGCTGATAGCTTCACGATCTATCGGAATAATCTATAAAGTATGTTTAATAAAAGTGTTATGGTTTTCAAGTAATTCGGACTTTTTTCTGAAATTGCCTACAGTCTCTACCTTGCATCGATAATTTTGCTGTCATTTCCAGAAATTTATAAATTTTCCAATTTATTTTTTGCGAAATACTCCACATTAGTTGCCGCATCCAATGCATTAAACACAGTTTGTAAATTATTAAACAGTTGCCAGATTTTTTCGGAATTTTTTACCAAATTTTAAAATTTAAGTAGCTAATTTTGAAGTTCAGTGTTGGGAAAAAATAATCTACTATGCTCACTTGGCGAACTCCTCTGCGTGAAAAACTTGAAGATTTTTAAATAATAAAACGCTGCCGATTTCTTTTTTCTTACGGAACATAAAATATCGCATTGCTATCGACCATTTCTTTACTAAGTATCAATATCATCCTTACCACGTACAATGCGTGCAAGTTCTTTAATCGATAGATTTTGCATTGAAAGTCCACTTTTGCCGCAAAATGTTGCAAAAAAACACCAAGAAGATGATCCTAACTTCTTCGATAAAGTTCTCTCTGGAGCGTCCTGCAAGAAAGATGATTACGCGAACCTTCACAATCTCCATAGCTGGGGCAGTTGGAAGACACCCTCACCAAATGAAAGAAAGTCACTAGCAATATTATTAGTTCAAAGTAAAGGGTCTAGCCGGGTAAGATAGGCGAATCGGCTCCCGAAGCAAATCGGAAAAGTGATGGTGCCATCATTTTGTATATGAAAAAGTATACCTCTGTGCAAATTTTCAGCCCCCTAAACCTAAACCTAAGCTCAAAAAAAAATGTTTTCCATTTTGGGGGTGTTTACGCCTAGCTTCGTCAATTTTTGACCTAGAACACTCTTTTTTTTTTTTAAATGTAGGTTTTTTTAAGCACTACAAAGTGGCCAAGGCCGTTTTTTTTTGCGCGAAATTCAAATTTTTAACCGCGATCGAAAATTTCATTTTAAAATATTTTTAAAACAAAGTTAGACGACACTCCGGAAAAAATATATGTTGTGTAAATTAGCGCCAAAAATATGTATGACATTTTTTCAGATTTTTAAAAGTGCTGGAACGAGGTCAAAAAAAATAAAAACTGTTTTTTTCGAATTTTCGCCTATATACGCTCTCTCCCTCGCATCCAACACTTTCGTATGCAATAATTTTAGGCAGAAAGTTAACTTTGGAAGCATTATGGATTGTAACATATCGAAAATAAGTCAGAAGTTTCCAATTTTTATTCTCAACTGCCAGAGACCTTAAAAAGCCTATTATCACGCATATACGCATATATTCTTCTAAAAACCCCCAAAATGGAAAAAATTTTTTTTTTTTTTTGAGGTTAGGTTTAGGTTTAGGGGGCTGAAAATTTGCACAGCGGTATACTTTTTCATATACAAAATGATGGCAGCATCACTTTTTCGATTTGCTTCGGGGGTCGATTCGCCTATCTTACCCGGCTGGACCCTTTGTAGACTGGTGTATCTTAAGATTATTTTCGAATCGATGAAAGCGCGTATTGGGGAAGGAAGACGTCAATTTGATCATTTGATAATTTATTTTTAATTTAATTGTTTTAATTAGAAACATAAAACTCATTTTACTCGCAAAAAGACAAATTTATTGTCTAATGAACAAAAACAATGAAAAAGCAAGTCTCTTTGATGATAATATTAAATTTCCATGTAACATTCACAAACGAAGTTGAATTATGAAGCTGTAGTTTCGTAATTTTAAGAAAATCGGTTTCTTTTAAATAAAAACTGCGGTATTCATTTTTTGGTAAGAAAAAAGAAATCAGTAGCGTTTTACCATTTCAAAATCTTCAAGTTTTTCATGCAGAGGAGTTTGCCAAGTGAACATAGTACATTGTTTTTTTCCAACACTAAACTTCAAAATTAGCTACTTAAATTTTAAAATTTGGTAAAAAATTTTGAAAAAATGCATTATTCCTGGAAACTGTTTAATAATTTAAAAACTGTGTTTAATGCAGTCGATGCGGCAACTAATGAAATATTGATGGAAGGTAGACTCTAGGCAATTTCAGAAAAGAATCCGAATGACTCGAAAACCGTAATACTTTCATTAAACATACTTTATAGATTATTCCGATAGATCGTGAAGCTATCAGCGGCCGAGAGTTTGCGCGCTATTTATGCGGACAGCCTGTGTATAAGACCGCGTATTTAGTATTTCCGATGATAATTGGCGTTATGCTTCTCTGAAACGTCAAAGTAAATATACATTTATCAACGGCGTCGAAAATTATGTACAATGAATTCGTTCCCTACATATTAAGCGAGATTTTGTTATGTTAAAAAACTCGCCTTTTTTTATAAATAATTATTTCGAAAAAAAAAAAAAAAACAAAAAAAACATTGTACAAGTTCCCGCTTTTAGGACTACTTGCAAAGGTACTTTAAAGTGGGTGAACAGAATCTATTGTGAATTCTGGCGGACGTTCGTGGGTTTTCCTGTATATCGGCCGCATTATTTTCCTAATTTTTGCGAATAACAACACACACTTTCGTTGTTTAATTTTAAACCAACGCAGTGGAATTTTTTTTTTTTGAAGTTATTCGTCCGCACAGCTGACCTTGAGACAGGAAAAGCATTCGCTGTAGGCCAATTTTTCGTATTTTCAACTTTTTACATGCATTTCAAACGAACCAGACCGTTCGTAATTTCAACCGTTAGCAACGGAATCGGTCGGATGCTGCAAATAACGAGTCAAACAGAAGCGAAGAGGGGGGGGGGGAGTAGACCATCTGGCCGTGATGGATTTTCCGTATTCCTGCTTCATCGGCGGAGAATTTAAAAATCTATGTCCTTTTCACCGAGAAAGTTCACTACTTTTTCTAGTGATTTATTTATTTATTTTCGAATTGCAGGCACTTTTTTGTTATTACACTGCGGTAGGTATCGAAATTTTTACTATTATTTTAAGGGTTTTTTTTGTTTTTTGTTTTTTGGGTTGGCCGAACAATGGCGTTGGTCCAGCTATTATCCTTCTTCGTGTGATTAAATAATCTCCCTCTCTCTAAAACTAGATTGCCATTCGTTGTTTTACCAAATCAAGCTGTTTTCCATTGCGTAGCGAAAAATTTCGGATCACTCCGGTAATATTTTATTTTGGAACATTTGAAATTATCGTTGAAATTTTTTCTTATAAATCAGCTCTGTTTTTCATCTGGTATATATGTACATGTATTTTAAGATTGCATTTTACGTTGCTTTCTTTTTGTAGCATACTTAACCCGTAAGAGGTCGCGCCATGTTTTATAACGTAAGAGGTCGTGCCGGTCTTTTTGACCGGGTTTTATAAAAACATTTTTAAAAACTACCTTTTTATGTTTTTGAAAGAAATATTTCGTGTTCATTAATTATTTTATTATATTTTTATTTCTTTTTATGTTGTTTTGTTTCTATTTTATTATTTTAGCGTGAATAAACAGGATTTTAATTCAAACAAATGTATAAGTTTGTAACATTTTATAAAAAATAGCTTAATTCCCAACATATACAAAAAAATTCTAGAAAAAAGTATAGATAATAATAAAATACGGGTACACGCGTAATCAAATTGTTAACACTCATTACTACAGACTTTTCTTTGTTTTCATTTGCGAATTTAAAACATGCTGGAACTGATGTGCTCTTTGCATACAAACACTTGCAGCTGTAACCTGCGTTTTAGTTGTTTTTTTTTTGTATTTTTGCGCTAGTCACAAAAGTGACATCACCCAGGAATATTTCGTTGAGTTTTCTTCAACATTATTAATATTTAGCTGTTTTTTATTCTGCCTTTCGTGTAAAATACTACGAATATCCGAACTTTCGAGTTCCCTGGATAACTTTTCCTTGAGACTAAGTATGTATTCTGCAACTTATATATCTAAGTTACAAAATGTTAGTATCTCTGGTTTATTAGCTGCACCTGATTCTTCGGCAATTTTCATGGAGTAATGATAACAAGAGAACTACTCCATAATTTTTAGGAACATAAGACAAAAGAAAATCAAACTGAAGTAAATCGAAACGATATCGGTCGCGCCGGTCGAATAGACCGTGTGCGTAAACTAATATTCTATCCTGGTTAAGTGCAATGGATTTTATTCCAGTTAAAACTGATTAGTCCCCATGCGCTTGTCTGTTATTCTAGAAATAGCTGAGTTATTTTCGCTGGGGTAACAGCACAGTTAAAATAACAGAAAAAATAAAGAAAAACCCGGTCTTTTAGACCGGGCGCGACCTCTTACGGGTTAACAATGATATTGTAAAACACGTAAATAAGGCAGCAACAATGTCGAAGTAATAACGGGTTCTCTTTTTCTTTTGAATACTATATATCGCTCAATCGTGCAATTTGAACATTTTAAAACGCATCTTAAGTTACAATGGGGATTTCTTAGGAAATTGGGTCATTTAAAATTTGTAAATTTTTCGAAATAACATCACTTGTGTAGTAGGTATTGTGTAGTGTTATTTTCCGCGCTGGTGCTGCTGCCGTGTAGTAGAATATAGTATGAAACGCCGCCCTTTTTTAGAACACTTTGACAGGCAGCGCGAAGAAAAATCCAACGGTAAATTTTGAAAGAGGTAGACCGAATGTCATTTAAACGTACTTTATTATTTCAACAGCTTCCACATTTTAAGTGACATATACATAATCAGCAATATTTCCGATCTTGATAACAGCCTAGGCCGGTATTCTTTTAGAGTGGTTTTTTCGAATATCCGTTCTCGGCTCGTGTAACACTATAGTAAGAGTGAACCGCTCTTGTCAATTATTCGAGTTTTAATTTAAAGCTTTCGAACGCACTAATCCGAGAAAAAAAAATCAAGCCACCTCCACATCTCGTCAATAAAGCCGTTTTCGCTGTTAAAATATCTGCCAAAAACAATTTCATTCTATACGCTCTTAGGAGGGCCCCTCTTATAAATCGGATCTGTACAACCAGAGCGAAAAGTGCACCGCCTCAAGCATTTCTGTTAAACCCTAAATGTTGGTTAATGCTCACAACTGGCCCGCTTAACCTTTATTTATAGAGATGATAACGTCAACAAAAACTCCGATTTTTTCCGACCACTGACGAAAATTTGTTTCTTCCCTCATTCCCGTTTCTTTTTTTTTTCTTTCTGTTAGATTATTTAAACTATTTATAATATTGACCAGTTCATACAAGTATCCAAAACCATCTAGATGTTAATTAATATTACTATTATGTTCTTGTACTTCTTTAATGGACACCTTGTAGTATAATAGTTGATTACCCTCGCAAGGCTAAAGTTTCTGCTCGTTAGCCGATACGTGTATTTTAGTTTTTATATCTATTTCATTTGTCGTACGTCACATGTGTTTATTCTACGTCAACGATTTTTTTTTTTTTTTTTTTTGGTTCGGCATTTCAACGATTCAATTAAAACGTAAGGAGATTAACATTTTTACAAGGTTTTGCGAGTAGGTAATTTTGTTCACCAGACATGTGTGTTATCCTTCGCTAATTCTATCTACACTAATTTATCTGAGAATATGTATCCGTCAAGAACTCTAAAATTTTATAAGGGCATCGACGGCCTGGAAAGGTAAATATAGCAGCGGTTCCAAAAATATTTTGTTGCGTAGCTACTAACGTGACAAAAGTCAGACATTTCGTTACCGTTCTCGACTTAGCAGTTCTTTCAACACCGTAGGCACACATTTAATATATTATATACGAAAGAATTTGAGCGTAGAATCGGCACAGGTTTCGTACTTTTTCTACCCGCAAGTTATTAACGTGGGGAAAAAAAATTTAAAAAACAGCAAAGGAAACAACAACAGATTCGTTCGAAAATTTTTTCAAATATATAAAATAACTATAGAAAATTACAGAAACAAACGGTACCAATAAGATACAGTGAAACTTCTACTAACGGACACTTCTAAATAGCGGACAATTTCTAATAGCGGGCAGTTTCTAATAGCGGACAATTTCTAATAGCGGGCAATTTCTAATAGCGGACAATTTCTAATAGCGGACAATTTCTAATAGCGGACAATTTCTAATAGCAGGCAATTACTAATAGCGGACAATTTCTAATAGCGGACAATTTTTAATAGCGGACAATTTCTAATAGCGGACAATTTCTAATAGCGGACAATTTCTAATAGCGGACAATTTCTAATAGCGGACAATTTCTAATAGCGGACAATTTCTAATAGCGGACAATTTAAAAATCTCCGCCATTTTCCCATAAGACACGATATAAAAAATATTTCCTAATAGCGGACCTTCCCAATTACAGACACGGACACTTTAATAAGTATGATTTTGGAAATTTGATTTCTGTTAAACGGACAAAGTTTGTCAAAAAAAGTTCAATTAGTGCCCCAGATTATTGTTTAATAGACGAGGGATTGCATGTGGAAGATCCATGTACCGACATAAATGAATTAGCCCAGCTGAATTCATGCAACAACAAAATCCACCCGATGATGCATGTGATGCCACAATAATGTTTACGATGGCGAAGAAGACGACACAACTACTGAAGTTGACTGTGAAACTTTAAATAATGTTCACTCGTTAATTGGAAAACTAAAAAAATCGTATTTCATTCGTAAAGCTCCGGTGCTGAAAGTTTAAAAATGATATCCGAAAGTGCACGTCGAATCGCGGATTTTAAATGAAAGAAATAAAGTAAAATTACCGATTTTTTTTCATACAAAACTGAAATATGTTCGATACGCTAGGATTTACAGTATGTATTAAAAAAAAAAAAAAAAATATTTCAAACATAAGTGATTAGAATTATAGATTATCTCGCGTTCTTAAAAACAAAAAGTGATTTATACTCTATTTCGTAACTTGTTTATCAACTAATCCTGGAATACAAACACATAAGTGTAAGTACTGTAGTAGTACTGTACATACATATATTTTCATATTATGCGAACATTTTTTTTTTTTTTATATTTTAAACGCATGTATGTCTCAAGTGTAAATATGTACTGTATTTTTTTATATTACGTACTATCTTTTATATTCTCGTTAAGTACGTTACACAATACACAATAATGTAAATTTCCGTAAACCCTACATACATTATTATTTCCGATTAGCGGACACTTCTTAATACCGGACAAATATTTTGGTCCCGCGACTGTCCGTTATTCAGAAGTAAGTTTCACTGTACATATAAATGCAACTATTAGCGGAAATATATGATATCGTCTTGTAATTTACGCAGCACAACTAACATCATGTTAGTACATTACAAAGTACATCAGCTTTAATAACTGTACATTATGCGTCAACAGTTTATGGTACTTGAACAATTTGAAGTATTATAATGTGCATTGTTTAGAAATGACGTACTTAATGAAAGCACATTTTAAATAAGTTAATAAATCTAATTTCAATTTTTTTTGTCGAAAATTGACCTAACTTAAATGCCTCTGCCCGGATGAAAACACGCCAACTTAAACATGTTCAGTCAAGCCCATGGTGTTTCATGCGCTGAGCATTCCCTATCAGTTAAGATTACATTCATATATATATAATATTAAATCCAAAACGAAAAAATTCGATTTTTTGCTCCGCAAAGAGAATAGGACACGTCATTTTTCGCGCTTTTTTGAGCTTTTCGCCAACATCGGAAGTTCCGCTGCGGAAAAGGAATACGGTTTCGTTCCCGACAAATAGCGATCTTCTTCCATAGATATATCACATGCCCCAGATAAAGTTGTAAGCTCGGCTACATTTATTCTACAAAGCGGTCTTTTAAGCATATGTTTGAGATACGTTTTGCTAAACTTTTTTACTCGGGCTATTGCTTACGTGAACATGTCCCTCTCTTTTTTTTTTTGCTGTTTTTAATCCAAAATGGCGGGGAGTTTAAATAATTTTTGAACTGTAATTTCTTTTAATTTCAATGATTCACTTTTAAAGGGTTATCCGGCGATGAGTTATGAATATTTAAAGGTGATTGTTGAGGTAGTTTTAATATACATATATTGTTGACAGTTTTTTGCCGGCCAGCGTAATTGGTTAGCTTAAGGTTATTGTCATAAATAGAATTTTAAGGGTAATTTATGATCCAATTTTGAAATTTATAGATCAAAACATTCCCATGAGAGCTATTGCATATTGTGATTTGATATTATTGCCATTTCTAAACCGTCTGATTAGGATTCTGTACATTATATACGGAATCGGAAAAAGCAAAAGCACAACATTTCAGGTTCAATTCAAAATATGTGTGAAATTGAAGCTTACTATTATATACTTCCTTCGGTATGATGGACTTGACTCTCGGGGTCAAATTCGACATCAGTCACAGAATGTACCGTTTTACGGAGTGCAGTTACGTTTAAAAGATTTATTCAAAACGACGCGCTAGTAAATAAGTTTAATTTTATGCTCTTTATGACAAAATAAATAAACTCGATTAAATTTAAATGTAGTCGGGTATTTATACTTTAAATTAAAACCGCGGGCGAGCGAGAAATATTAATCCGACGAACAGTTTATACGATTCGGTCATACTATTTCATCCTTTATGAACGTTTCTTTCTGAAAGTTGCAAAAGTAATAAACAGCGGAGTTCTTAATTTCATTAAATATTCACAAAAGAAGACGCCAAAACAGATCCAATTTTGTCGGAGGCATCTGGCTCGTGTGATTTAATTCTATTTTTAGGCGGTTTCTATTTAAAGCATGAGAGAAGCGTATTGTATTTGAATAATGAGGAAATTTACCGTTTGCTAAATTACATTTCTAGAAATGAGCACAAAAACAACGTGAAAATTTACGTGAATTTTACAAAAAAGTTAAAAAAAGCTCGATATACATTCGGCTTTTTCTTCGTACGAAATGTGAGAAATAATGTTGCCATTTTTAAAAATTGGACTTGGCTCGAACGTAACGAAATTTTTTATGAAGCAGAAAAAACCCTTTTCAATTTTCAATTTTCAATTTTCAATTTTCAATTTTCAATCGCGGGCATACAAAACCTGATACGATTAAGTATAGCTGGAAGTATTATTTTTAATTACGCTACTAATCGGTTCATTATATCGGAATTTTGTTAATTCCCTTTTTGCTTAAATTCTGATCTCTACATGTGTATATACATAAATGAAAAGTTTTAAAAAATGTGTCTGTCTGGTCCGTCTGTCCCCGATAATTTCGAAAAGTACCGAATGGATTTTGATGCAGTTTTCACGGTTAACTGGGATTACTTCTGGAGAAAGTTTTAGTTCACGATTCATCATCGCGTTATGTTAAAAAGCGAGTAATATTAGTTTTAGCGATTAGGTACACCGGGAAGGTTTTTAAATGTAACATACGTTTATTTTCTAATGGGAAATGTAATTTTTCATCATTTGTAGCATCGAAACCGACTGCGAGTAGATATTTTCTTTATTTTTGATTAATTAATTTTCGACTTTTTTCATAATTTCTGTATATTCGGAATTTCTACAAAGATTGTGTGTATTTTTATTTTCTATAAAATGCACGGGCATACGAGTGGACAAATGTTTTTTAAGCATGTAATTATAAGAGATTACAGTGTTACAACTCGCATACGATTTATAACGGAGTAGGTAAAACAGTGGAAACTATGCACCAGTCATTAGTTATGTACATTTTTAGAACGATAGTCTGGATAAGCGCGCCTAGATCTTTGTCACCAGTTCATTTTTGACCGTAATTTTAGTTCGATCACTTTTACTGTTATTCAATAGGTTAAATGTTGATAAATACAAATTATGAATATCGGAAAAATTTAACGAACTAAAATTTTTGGTTATAACATAATACAGACAAAAAAAAAGAAAGTAACGTTCAGAAGGGATTTTAAAAATAACGAATGACGGTTATAAAACATACATATCGAAAACGGTGTGATTTAAAGAGAATCTTTTAAAAATAACGATAAAATAACAAAATAAATCAAAAATTAAACAAAGGCGTAATAAACAATTAAGAACCGTAATAAAAAAACAGTCACGATTTTAGTGCGATGTTCTCTAAAGCGAAAAAGCAACGTTCCAATTTTGGCAGCTTGTTTAAAATTACACTTAACATCACCGCATTCGAACGTAGGCGCTTCGGAATTCAAGTTTTCGATTGATAGTTAACAAATTTCGAAACGCTGAGCAAACTGTAAGGTGTATAAGGAACCATATGATTTTTTTTTGAAAAACGGTAAAATAGAAAAACAAAAAAAAAAGTGAAACAAACTTAAAATATGGAAGAATGCAGTGAAGAATGTAAAATTGCTTTATTTCTTCGTCCGTAAATCGCACACGTTCGAAATACGGGAGGCTGCACAGCGTGTCGCACAATTCCATCTTTGCGAGATAAAAAATGAATTAAGAAAGAAACAAAAACAAATAAAAAAGAAAAAAAAAACCGGAATCCGATAAATGAAGTAATAACTAGAATGAAAATAACAGTTGAACAACGCAGAGTAGTATATGGCGATCGGCAATTTTGTTTTTTTTTTAATTCGAGTGGCGGCTAGTAAATCAAAAAATTAATACGGATATCTAATTTAGGCGAGCGAAGCGAGACTACATCATATAGATCATAATGAGCATTTCTTATTCCAGCCATTATAAAAAAACTGCTAAACATCTGGACATAAAATTGAACGTAATAATTGTTCATATTCATGTCTAGATGTGTCATCAATCGTTATTTAAAAAAAAAAAAAAATCTTGCATAAATAAAAAATATTATTTTTTATTTTTATACCTATATAATCGTAAATCCGAAAATAATGGTAGAACATATTCCGTAAATTGCGATGTTGCAATTAGAAAAAATAGTTATTTATTAAAAAACCTGCAACTACCACATTATTGTTGTTGTACCTACACCTATTGTAATACAACTCTGCACCGTGCTAACTTCTTGTCATAGCTATTTACATTATACTATTTTTAATAAATAATTATTCTTTCAAATTGCAACATCGCAATTTATGGAATATATTCTATCCTTTTTGAATTTTTGGGAAAATGACTCCATCTGTGAAATACATTATTTACGTACACTTTTTAATCTTATTATAACGGAGAAAAAGCGTAATAATCATGATCTGTTATCTTTAACAGTTCCAAAGCGAAATATCTCCAGCAATTAATTGGTAACTTTTATTTTTCAATTTTAAAAATATTAATGCAAATAATGAAACTATTTTTATTAAGAGCAGATTAATAGCCTATTAAAATCAGTAAGCCGACTATTTACAAACACTTCGTTTATTAAAACATTTTCTATTAGATCGTTAGTAATGAAATAAATTATTTTTCTCTTATTTAATCCATGCTACAGTTCTTGTATGTATCATATTTTTCTGTTTTATATTATTTTGGAGGGTTCCAAAGGTATTGTATGTCTGATAGTTGGCGTGATTCTTTTTATGTTATTTGGACTAAAGTAATATTAAATTCACTTATTTAACACATTTTAACATTATATAACAACACTAAAATTCAATTTTCTTATGTTTTTAGTATTTTCCAATAGAAGTCCATATTAAATCTATATATATGTATATAAAAATCAAACGGTGTATGTTTGTGAGCACAAAACTCAAAAAGTAGTGGACGGATTGACTTGAAATTTTTACACAATATTGCATTTCTATACAAGATGGGTTGCATAATTTTTTTATCACTAAGTTTCCCCGGGGACAGGAAATTTTAAGCTTTCGTAAGGAGCGCGATCTATGATTTGCTTTCGGCGTTATAGCGAGGAATTTCAGAAAACCGTATTGTGGCTATATATGCGGGAAGCTCTGTAATTGCATAAGTGTGTGTAAATTAAATACGCGGCGACAGTCTACAATCAGTGATAATACGAGTGACAGAGAATATATATCGATGAGAGGGAGAGAAAGTGTGTAACAACAGTTTCCTGGAAAGGAACCGATCATCATCGTCGAGCTGCTAGAAAAACAAAAACGTTTTTTCTGTTCGTGATTTCGATGGGTAGAGTCAGGCCCGTGCCCAGAATTTTGGAGGGAGGGGGGGGGGGGGGTTGAAAATTTTCTTCGCATATTTATTTTATAAATAAAAATACATTTTTCACTAATATTCATGCTATTACTAATTTCCATCATCTTGATTTATATATTAATAATTTAAATAAACGAATTACTGTATAAACATTGTTATTGATTATACTTGTAACAAAAAATTTTGCATAAAATATTAATGAAGTACCTAAGCTATTTTAGTTCTCATGGGGGGGGGGGTTAACACCCAAAACCCACCCCGTGGACACGGCCTTGGGTAGAGTGCTGGAGAATGTTGAACCGCATGGCATTTGAAATTGTGATCTGCGCTGTGCATATTGTTTTTTCCGAAGCAGTTGTCATTTTTGCGTTGCCATTTAAAATTTCACTCACGCGGTCTGATTATTGCATCATCCATCGTTTACATTTATTGCGGTAAGTACTATCATACATTGTTTATTTTATTTGTTACATTTTACATTTTATGCAATATTATTTGTATTCGGTAATAAACTTTTCAGTCCAAATCTAATTATCCGCTTGAAATATATGCTCAAGTAAACATTACCGAATTTTACAAAATATGTACAGTAACAATTTTAATACATTACTAATTTTTTATGTATACGATAGCAATCAATAATATACAGAAATGAAATAATAGTTTTTCACTACATTTTCTCACAACATATACGTCTAAAATATATATTTTTGTTTTCTATTAGCGAAGGAAAGATTTAATAAAAAGTACTTTATGTTTTATCTTTTTAACACATGTCGACGAAATTTGGTTCCTTCACGTTTATGTACTTTTGTACAATAGGTACATTTTTATTTTTAAAAACGATTTTAATATAGTTTTATGAAAACAGTAATAGATACTGCTAGATATTTAGAAAAAGAAAGAAAGAAAGAAAAAATTTGTTCACGCTATGTGCGGAGTAACAAATTATACTTTTTACAACATTATTATTTAAGCGATATGTATACATATTTATTTCTTCCATTTTTTATTTTACTTTACAATATCTATAGCTATCGCACCGGCAGCAGCTCAGTTATATACAAGAAAGGCTCATACACCAATTTTACATTTTCCAGATATTTTTTACTGTTCAGTAAGTACATGAAATTATTTTATTTACTTATGTGTAAAATAAATATGTATTTTAAGTCCAATAGAAATCAATTTAATACATTTTTTTTTTTTCGCATCAAATTTCTAATCAACTATTTATTTCTTTTTCCCTCCGAAACATTTATTTTCTAAAGTATTTCATTATAGATTTCGATATTTTTATTGAATTTTTAAATTTCATTCACTTCATGATGTTTTCATTTCATGCATTCGCCGATAATTTAAATAAGTTTATTTATTTTACATCACAATTTTATTTTTTCATCTCCATTTTAATTTTATCTGATCATTTCAATCGTTCTGATCATGTATTTTTCAATTACTTTGTTCTCTCCGTTACATTATCTCCGTGATTTATTTTTTTCATACAAGTTATTAAACTAATTTTTCAGGTATGGTTTTTTTATTCATTTAATTATTGATGCTACATATTTATTTGGCCACACTCGAATTGCGCACCGTTATTTACCTGAGTCGAAGGTTAAAAAAAGGTATGTAATCTCTACACACGAATTGCGCACCGGAAGTTTGAAGGTATGAAATATAAAAAAACAAACGAAAACGACGCTCGGACCATAATCGCTGTTCACTGGACTAAGGATTTCCAAAACTGATGGCGCTTGATCGTACTATATTTTTAATGTTCGATAACTTTCAACATTTTTACGTATCGTATTTTTGACAATTAATTTTTAATCTACTAATGAAAAATACTACATCTGCTTATGTATTAAAAATATTTCCTGTATAACGGTTTATTAAAAAATATTTGAGAATACGCCAGATTAATTTTAAAAATACGTAATTGTTTAAACTTCTAATTCCATTTTTGTTTTTAAAACAAGTACTTCCGATAAATAACTGTGATATATTTATGTTTTAATCATTAAAAATTGATTCCGACTTTTGCAATTTACCAGTTAGCTCAACTTTCAGTAATTTAGTTTACTCCTAATTGTTTACATTTGTGATATTTTTTCTTTCTCGTTTCAAAAGAATTATATTTATGATTAAACGTGTATACTACCTCTTGACATAGCGGCAGCTAAAATTTTTCCTTATTTGTAAGTTATTATTTTTAATAAAATATTCACTTTCATATATACGTTAATGTTAATTTCGTGTTACCATTAATGTTAAGCAATTATCAGTGTTGACAGTTTTATTATGGGGATGAATATTTCTAGAACAGTTTGAATTCTACAAGCCCCTGTAAAATAACAATTTTGAATCATCATTTTATTTCTATGATTAAAATAGAGCAGTAATTTAAACAGTGTCAAATTACTGTTATGTACTTATAAGCCGGATGATAATTTTTGATGCTTTTTTTATGAGGAAATATGACGCTTACACGATAAAATGTAAAGCTATATACACAAATAGTATTAATGCTCTTTCAGAAAATGCTAACGTTCGAACAACTCTTCTAACCCCTGAGCGCTAAAAGTCGCGCAACGAGTTAAGAATATGTAATATGACAAATTTAAAATTATCTAAAAATCACTTCAAAATGCATAAATCACCAACCGATATTATTCCTGAAATTTAAAATATACAATAAACAACAAACTTTGCATCGCAATAAACATTTCCAATAAGCGCTTAATTTAAACCCCATTTGCATCTAAAAACGGTAAACGAATGTAGTTTTCGAAAATATATAAACGGATACTTTGGAAAGAAAAATATAACGATATTTTAGCTTTAAATTTAAATTGCCGGAGGGTGCTGGAAACTTAAAAGTTCAAAAAAAAAAAAATGTTTTCCCGGGCATGTTCTGTATTAATGGAAAACATTACACGGAAGTAATGAAATCATATTTCAGTGTTGCTTCTAAGAATTACTTTTTTATTCTCATAAATAACTTCAATTTGAGTTTAAACTTCTGCTTCTTTATCACTTATCTAACAAAACACATTAATACCGACCAAATGTGCGCAAAAATATCTATTATCTAGAGTAGAAACTATTTAATTTACAATAAACTACAAATTATAAAAACTTGACGACGGAAAATTATCTTGTTAAATCCAACTAACATTTAAAGAAAAAAGGTAGTAGTACTAACACTATTTATTTACGTAATTATTATCATTGTAAGTTTTATCATTAAATTGTTTTAAATAGGATTTTATTTTAATGGTAAATTTTTGCGTTGTCATTTAAAATTTAAGTAGAATACTATGTATTGTTTGATGGTACACTAAATGAAAAAATTACGATTTTTAACAAATTTGGTTTTAATTCAAATAACAATTTATAACTGAGATTGAACACACTGATTAATGGATAAAATAAAATCTGAACTGAAACTTTCCCGAAACTCGGTTCCCTCAAACTCGTAAGTAACTCTATATTATAACAACATATATTTAATTTGTCAAACTCGAAAATTTTACATAGTCACATTTATATTTTATGTACATTAATCAGTTGATATGAAAGTATTTTGTATTAATGTGAAATAGAAGCTTCATGAAACATAATATGCCGTGCGCTGAAAATTCTACATATTCAGTTAGAAATATTATCGTAATTTACGTTATTTTATATAATATTCGTGCAAAAATTATTCTATTTTATGCAACATTTCTTTAAATATGTACGTTTCTAGATTGTTAAAAATATTTCGAATAACAATCGTACTGCTAACGGGATAGTAGCCTATTTTTCGCAAACGTTAAAGCCTTTTTTAATCGACTGAAATGTAGTTCGGTTATTATTCCAAATAGTAAACGTTTCATTACGATAACACATTTTGGAAGTCACTGAAAGAGCGACTTTTACTCATTTTATTCCTTTATCGATTTTATAAAATCAGAGTATTTTTTTTAAAGGCGGTGCGCAATTCGAGTTGTCAGCGGGTGGGCTATTTGGGGTCTGGTGCGGAATTCGTGTGTGACTTGCCGCTGTGTTAGTGCTTGGTGCGCAATTCGTGTGTCCCCATTTATTTTACTATGTACATTTAAATAAAAGAAAACTGGTTGTATACTATTTCTATATACATATATGCATGTTTACATATACAATTTATGAAACTGAATTCTAAAATTAATTTTATTATGATCTCTTTTTTGACTTTTGCTTATTTTAAAAACACTCAAGAAATCGCATTGAAATATAAAAAAGAAATTACACGTTTATATTTTCGGCTATATATTGATATATATCGACTTTTGAGTCAATGTGTATACCTTCAGTTAATTATGATCTATAGGCAGATTATACATCTGCATAAATATCATTTAAATAGATACATGCAGATTCAAAGGTGAATGATGTATTTATATCGAACACTACATCGGCATTTTCAAGACACTTGCTAAAAATGAAAGTGTGACCGTATATTAACCTTTTAATTAGTGATAAAAAGAAGAAAAAAAAACTGTAATAAAGAGAAAAAGGAGATGAAAAAAGGTTAGAATTAATTTGATGAGAAGGCATTTGATTATATATCGTTTTCATTTCACACATTCTCTGATAATCTCAATTAGGCTTATTTATTTTATATCACAATTTTATTTTTTTATTTCTTTTTTAATTTTGTTTTTTTATTTCAATCGTTCAGATCACATAATTTCAAATACTTATTTCTCTCTGTAAAATTTTCTCTGGGATTTATTTTTTTCATACAAAAGCTATAGCCGGATTACTATAGTAAAATTTACACCATTTGATAGGGGCTGAAAAAAACTTCTACAGACAAATTTTCAGCTCTCTATCCCCTGTGCATGCGTAGTAAAGTCAAAAAACACTTTTTTAAAAAAAAAATTTTTGAAGCACTTTCGATCTGAAAATTCTGAAAAAATTTACAATGGTGGGTTTCCATGTAAGAAATAACTATAATATTTTTCAAATCTCATAACCTCAAAATTGGCCCTTAAAAACATTTTTACCAAATACCTTCAAAATGCAGATGAAGTGTTCGATGTAAATAAATCATCCATTTTTGTATCTGCATGTGTCTATTTAAATGATATTTGTGCGAATATATACTCTGCCTATAGATTATAATTAACTAAAGGGATACACATTAGATAAAGTAACATAATACAGGGTGCGACAGCATAACTTCCTTTTTTAAAATGCGCCACTTTTTTTCTATTAAATTTTTTAAAGAAATAATAACAGAAAATCGAAATACATACTCTAGATCCCATTGGCTATGCTTCTTCCGTTGCAGTTTTATTTTGATTTTCTGTTATTATTTCTTTAAAAAATTTAGTAGAAAAAAAGTGGCGCATTTTAAAAAAGGAAGCTATGCCGCCGTACCCTGCATTTAGCCAACGGCCATAATTTAAAAACGCAACATAAAATTCAATTTTATACTTCGTTTCTGTCTCTCAATATTTAGTTTTATTTCCAGCCATATTTTATCTCCCGCAATTAAAAAAATTAATATTGCTTTTTCTGCGGTTTTATTTCTTTACACTGATCATCAATATGACCTATTTAATTTCTGCAAACTAAAAAGTCAATAAAAGTGTCATTCTACCAATAATGTTTTGTTTTGATAATTTCGTACAGAGTTTAATTTATAATTTATTATTGAATGAACATCGTTATCAATACCAGAAATGGAAGTTTATTTAATTTGCTTTTTACGAGAGGTTATTTTTAATTACACATTCATTTCTACTTATAAGTATCAATTTTATTTTGTAACGGCTTCTATTACATTACCAAATATCTCGGGATGATGCGATACTGAAATATCTTTATTGTTTAAAAAAGAAATAGGCATCTCCTGTTTCACATTTGACGCTATGCTACTGAGGAATTTTAAACATGCATATTTAATTTATATTAAGAAAAGAACATGATCAAAAACATTGCTTGAGTATATCAAAATTAGCCTGAAAACCGCTGTAGCGAAATACCGGCACCGCTGCCCTGCATGATGCACATAAATAATGTTTTTATTTTTATTAAAAACCGATTATTTTTTTGGTACCCACAATATATATATTTGTAGAAAAAGAAAACGTTATTAATAAAAAATTACAAATATTAAGATGTACATATAAAATCCCTTATATGTAGCATTCAGTTTGTTAGGGTAAGAAAGTTGATTTTTTACAAAGAGCATTTTAATTTTATTAGCTTTTTTTTTACTTTTTTGTTTGCACATGTACAATAATGAATTTTTCACCATTTTTTCTTTGAAGGGGGCCCCTCATTTGAGATTAGTCCCGGGCCCCATAAATCCTTAATTCGCCTCTGGTTTGAAAAATGTAACAACTCAGAAATATCACATAACCATAAAAAATGTTAGATTTCAGTTTATAGCAGGATGTAAAGCAATAAAAATACTACTATTTTTATAACACCGTCATCGGAAAAATAAACGAAACATGTGAATAAAATTCTAAGCCTTCAGAATGCACTGCAACTTAACTTAAAAGTAGAGCAAAAAATATTGTAAAAAATCAGATTTTTCACTGATATTTGAACGTGTTATACTAAAACTTTTTATTAAAATAATATCACAAAGAGTGGAAAAAAATAAAATATCATTTAAAGCTCTTTAATTGTAACATAACCTATTAAAAACGTAAAAAATGCGTTAAAAAGTTGGTTTTTGGCTAAAATCCAGGTGGTTTGCCATTTTTTTTTTTTTTGCAATAGTAGCACCATCGTAAAGAGCGGGAAAGAACATCAAAATCATGAATTTGAAAAGCGGCACCTCAAAATTAGGGCGCGAAAAAATGATTTAAAACTTAAATGTTTTTAGGGACCAATTTTGAGGTTATGAGATTTTAAAAGTATAGTTATTTTTTACATGGAAACCCACCACTACGAATTTGTTCAAAATTTTTGGATCAAAAGACGCTTCAGGAAAAAAAAATAAAAAAAAAGTTTTTTTGACTTTACTATGAATGTATAGGGGATAGGGAGTTGAAAATTTGGCTGCAGGAGTTTTTTTCAACCCCCATCGATTGGTTTATAGTACATGCATTTTTAAGAGGAGATTTTACTATAGTATAACGGCTATAGCCTTTATTAACCTGTTTCTAATATGGTATATTTTATTCATTTGATTTATTATTGATGCTATATATTTATTTTACTATGCACATTTAAATAAAAGAAAACTGTGGTTGTGTACTTATTTATATACACGTATATGTATATACAACTTATGAAACTGAATTCTAAAATTAATTCCATTATGATCTGTTTTATTGATTTTTGCTTATTTTAAAAACACTCAAGCAATCACATTGAAATTTAATAAAGAAATTACATGTTTATATTTTCGGCTATATATAGGGTGCGGTAGCGTAACTTCCTTTTTTAAAATGCGCCACTTTTTTTCTACTAAATTTTTTAAAGGAATAATAACAGAAAATCAAAATAAAACTGCAACGGAAGAAGCATAGCCAATGGGATCTAGAGTATGTATTTCGATTTTCTGTTATTATTTCTTTAAAGAATTTAATAGAAAAAAAGTGGTGCATTTTAAAAAATTAAGTTATACTGCCGCACCCTGTATTATGTTGCTTTATCTAATGTGTATCCCTTTAGTTAATTATAATCTATAGGCAGAGTATATATCCACACAAATATCATTTAAATAGACACATGCAGATACAAAGATGGATGATTTATTTATATCAAACACTTCATCTGCATTTTGGAGGTATTTGGTAAAAAGGAAGATGTAACCGTATATTAATCCTTTGATTCAGGGGTGGCCAACCCGCGGGCCGCATACGGCCCCGTTTTGAACATTTTTGCGGACCGTGAGATAGTCAAAGTAGTAAAAAATTATGTTCTGCGAACTCATAATGCACACGCATGCTGGAACATTTAATATAACAAGTTTTATGTTTCACTCTTAAGTGTGTCTATAGTGGTTCTAAATCTAATATGGGGATATATGATTTTATATGCGACCCGCGGAGTTATGATATACTTTCAAAGTGGCCCTCAAGATCATTAAGGTTGGCACCCCTGCTTTAATTAGTAATTTTATTTTTAAAAAAAATAAATAAAAAACCATAATAAAGATGAAAAAAAGATGAAAACAGATTAGAATTGATTTGATTATATGTTGATTTCATATTGAATGTTTTGAAAATTATCTAATTATCTGTTCTCGAAAAACAAAGTGTGAGTACTCAATTCACTCCTTTCATTTTTATATAGTTACTCATCATCTGTGTCTCCGCCATCCGTAGTACAAGTCACATTCATTAATCATCTGTAATGCTTTGGCAACGCGCAAACATAAAGCGCCGTTCTCGACACACAATCATAGAACGGCAGAGAAGATCAATCCGCACTGATCAAGAACGTTCAGACAATAATGAACATGTTAGAATCAGAACTTCTTAATGGCGAGCAGAATAATTAACAGATCAATGGGCAGAAAAACTTGGAAGTCTTACGGGTAAAAGCGAGAAGAAGAAGAGCAGCACGTTCGTCTCACCAACGCCAAGAAGCAGTAGATCAACGGCGAAGACATATTCGTATGCAATATCTAATTATGCAAGCATGAAATTCATCAGCGAGATATCTCTGGAAGCGTTTGATTAAAATCACCGGACAGTGCTCCATCAAATGAAACCTGATTATTTCGCAAATCGTTCAATTTATAGTCTAAATTTTCAGGGAAACATTTTTTCTTTCTTTCCTTTTATTTCCATTTCACTATTCTTTGTTTGTATTTTTCTCCTTACAATTTCTACGAATGTAATTATATCTATATTATTTGCTCGGCTTCATTTTTATGAATAGGATTGTTTTCATGGGCATGCACATTATTTTTATAGTACCTACAATAGAAGTATTATTTGCATTTACATAACGGCAATTTTTATTTTTTATTGGGTTATTTTATATTACTTTTACACGATTATTTAATTTCACTTTGTTATTTTGTATATAATTTCAATATTAATATTCCTTTCCGCCCGGCTGTTTAATTTCATTTTGTTTCACTGTTTGTTTTTTTTGTTTTTTTTTTGTATATAATAATTTCGATATTTGTTAGTAACTTCTAAATTAAAATACTTACATCTCGCGCAACGTTGCATGTTGTAGTCAAAACGTATAATAATAATAATAAAGATTATTTTATTTCACTTGATTGAATTCCACAGCATAGCCAAAACAACACAAAGTATGGTATTAAATTGAATGGTGTCTTTTTTCAGTGAATCTATATTTACTACATTACTTTTATCTACTTCCCCAATCATTAATATCAATCTAAGCCACAGCGAAGTGTGGCCGGGTTCAGCTAGTTTTCACATAAAAGTATCAGTATTTCTTAATAACATATTACACTAATTAAGACGAAAAATATTCTTACTTAAATTATTCTTCTACACTGTACGTTGGTATTATTTCATAATTATTACATAAATGTAGTATGCATAGAGATGATTTATATGATCATAGAATCGTATATCCCATTTACAATGTTATGTTTCGAACAAGTCTTTTGTAATATTATTTTTATGCCAAGTTTAGCTCATATTTAGAGAAGTTATGGTGTTTATACGACAAAAACCTTAATGTTGTAATATAGTTAAAATTACGTTCAAGAATACGTATACATTTCAAATGTTAGCTAATTTAATTTTGTTTATAATTATTATAACTTATAATATTATAGTTCAAATTTTAACGGTTGTATCTTCAATAACATGAGTTCGGAACTTATTTATTATGTATTCCTAACTTATTGTTTCAATTTAAAATATTATATATGCAATTTAGTTGAAAACCGTAGCACAACATGTTTCATCGAACTCTAAGTGTGATTAAAACCAGTCAACATCCTCATTCTTAACGAAATCATCCTCATCTGCTGAAATTCCAAAAAAAAAGTACAACGAATTTTCAGTACTTTTAAATAATTCTTTGAATATCGATATTAACATCCGTTCAGATTTCTTAATTAACATTTAGAATACTGTAATGCTTCTTTTTCTTTTACTAACTTTTAATTGTAATATATATATTTATGTATTTAATTTATGTAAAACGTCGCGTATATATGCACGTGGAAATGGACTGCAAACTAAAAATATTACAATGGAATTTCCGATGTTCAAGAAGGAACATAAATACTTCAGGCGTTCTATTGAGTCAATATTAAATTATTATCGCCCTCCTATCCACAACGTGGCTGAAGAATACAGTAAATATAAACAATAGAGGTTTTTAAGTATTTAGATGTAATTGTGAAGGTCGGTATGGAAGTATAGAAACTCTAGTTAGTAATGATATGCTAATTATTTTTCGCAATTCTTTCTCTTTTCCTTCTACATCTACAGATCCTAACATTGTTCATATCTCACAAACACTTCACTTGATTTCTGTTTATATCCCCCTAACTTTTTTCACACATTTATAGATTCTCTTCTTCATACTTATATAATTGTCGGAGACTGGAATGATCGTTTGGGAACTTAATATATGGTATACTAACAACGTCCTTCTTAGCGATCATTCGCCTACATACTTTAAAAATCCTTTAATCCAAAGTTCCAACAATTTGTCTTTTTCCTCGCCTAATATTAATTTTAAATGTTCCTGGGAAAACCTTACCATACTTTTATTGTCTTTTCGATTAGTGATTTCTCAAGGATAAGCCTTCATACTTCAAATCTCTGCTGGCGCCAGAATAGAACTTGAAAAAAACGGATTGGGATAAATTCTGTTCCTTTCTCTCGGTATTTACTAATATGGATCCCTATTTAACAATATAATATTTTTATAAAAACTTTTTTAATCACATAATAAAGAGCAGGGAAGCACCGACAGATTTTAAAGAAAATGGCAGACTGGTGATGATTCCAAAGAAAAAAGGCGCAAATAAATGTGAAAACCATAGGACAATAAATTTACTGTCGCCCGCTTCAAAAATACTAACACGTATAGTACTAAAAAGAATACAGGAGGGAATCAACAGAAATCTTGATTTATATCAATATAGATTTCAAAAAGCAAAACGGGACAAGAGAAGAAATATTAAAAAACATCTAGAATCGGATGAAAGACTACTGCTGGCTTTTTTGGATTTAGGGAAGGCCTTTGACCGAGTGAAGTGGAATAAAGTGTTCCAAATTCTGCGAGAAATCGATATACCGGAAGCAGAAATACAAACAATCAAGACAATTTGCAAAAACCAAACAGCTGAATTCATCGTAGAAAAAAGCAGAAAGGAAATAAGAATAAGCAGGGGGTAAGATAAGGCCGTGTTATGCCACCAGCGTTATTTAATATATATATATATAGAAAAACTAATAAACCTAATAAAAACAGCCTGCGGAACAAACAAATTGGAATGAAAATACAAGGAGAACATCTACAAATGATAAGATTCGCAGATGACATTGTCATTATTGCTAAGTCTGAAGAAAAACTTCAAGAAGCACTGATAGAAACGCAGGTATATCTAAAAGAGTACGACAAAAAAATGAACGAAACAAAAACTAAAATAATAATATGCGAAAGGACACCAACGCCACAAAAGAAAAATATATTATAAATAATTGCACGATCCAAAGGATCGGTATATTTGGGCAGTACGGTATCAGAAGATGGAAAAACTAAAAAACAAATTAAATGCAGAATAATCCTCGCTAAATACGTATTTTTGCAAAAATACGCATTACTCATGAACAAAAATATGAACATAGAACTAAGGAAACGCTTCATACTGTATGGAGTACGCTACTGTAAAAAGTAAAGTGAGTTCCATACCCTTGACATGGGTGCGATAATAAATGAAGCCAATAAAAAGAGGTTGATGGCAGCAGAGATGTGGCTATGGAGGAAGATGCTAAAGATAAAATGGATAGACAAGAAGAGCAATGAAGAGAAGTCATGGACATGATTAGTGAAAAACAAGAATTAATAAATACTAGAAAAAGGCGCAGATTAACGATGGGACTTCTAGTGAGACACGATGAAAAACTAATACTGATCATAGAAGGCAAAACTGAAAAGAAGAGAACAGGTAAACGAAGGAATAACTACGTAATCAAATATATGAAATGCTAAACGTACTCGTAACTAAAAAGGATGGACGAAAACAGAACGGGATGGAGGAAACGAACCATTTTAGGTTCAATGATGATTGATTGATAAAAACCTTATACTCAAAAAAATCCTTCTTCCTTTCGTCCTATATTGCTCGCATCATGTTTACGGAAGCCTTTTGAAAATCCGTTAAATATACGACTTCTCTAGTGGTTAGAGAATAATAACATAATTTCTAACACCATGTATGGCTTTCGACATGGTATACTGGTCCTTCGGATTGCATCAGTTCTTTCACGTCTGAAATACATTAAAAGTTCTTACAAAAAAGTTTCACCATAGCTGCATTTCTTGTTGTAACGAGTGTGCCTCTAATAATGCGCATCTCGCTTTATTGTATAACAAAATGCTATCAATTAATATACCCCCGTTAACTTTGCTTCTATAATTATCCGATTTTTCCAGAACCGCTTACTTTTTCTTTCTACTCCTCTCTACTTTACTTCTAGAAAAGTTTATCGGAGACCTCGGGGATCCTGCTGAGTTCTATATTATTCAGTATATATATATATATATATATATATGTGTGTGTGCACCATAGCTCAAATATTTATCAATTCGTTCACTATGCTTTTTGCTGACATCGTTTTATATTCTTCTTCAATAACGTTTCAATTTACGAAAATCCTAATAATTCGGTGAACATTTTAAATGAATCACTTTCCAACATTCATCTTTATACTTTTCCGTCTAAGTTTCCCTGCATTGTCTTCTCTTATCATCTGTACAACCCTCATCATTAATCATTTTATCTGTAAACAACGATCACATTCCATTAGCGTTAGTCACTAACTTCTACTACATCACGGTCTTTCTTAGCTGCCGGTTGTCATTTTCGCAACATCATAACTATTTGTTCACTTCCACTCGTACAAGATTAAATCTTATTTCGCCGACCAACTGAAGTGCGAATCCTATTATTCGTATTATACTGTATTAATCCATTATACGTTCCAGACTTGATTACTATTCATTCTTATACGACACAGTGCATCGCAATAAACTCGATCGTCTTCAGAATTCCTTTTTACGCCTTCTCGGAACACTAAAATTTACTCCTATTTTTGCAGTGTGTGCTGAGTGCAATGTTGTTCCTGTGTCGGTCGCAGATTCCACCTCGGTTATCGGTTTACTATAAAACGACTCCCATTTCTTATATCGGAACATATATTAACTTCTATACTTTTATATCTAATAATTTCCGTTTTTCGTATAAAAATATTCCGGCTCTATCGCGTATTTGTAGGAGAACGAAATAATTTACTTTTCGTACTATATCATAGAATAAACTTCCTTATTTTTCAGTTGATTTTTTTGATCTTCTGCTAGACAGATTTGGTAGACCCAAATATACATATCTTCTCCGCCTTCGATTGTTAAATTTCTGTTCTAACATTTTTAGTGGTAATGCCCTCGACTGGCGATCTCAGAAAAGAAAAAAAAAAAACCTTTTATTAATTATGAATTTAATAGTGACATTAAAGCCAGATTTCCTTATCACGCACGTATTTATACTGACGGTTATAAAGGATCGTAAGGGGTTGGAACTTTCTTCCTGTTTCCTACTCGCTAATATTTAGAATGCTAAAAATTACCTAATCCATCTTCCATATACTTCGCAGAATAATCAAATGTAATATGTTCTCTTTGATTTTAACAAATTCCTAATAATCTCTGATTTTTTGAACGTATCTATTATTCATCTCCTTCCGAAATTGTTTCCCGTCCTTTGATTTTACTATTCTTCTCATTCGATCTAATGCCTCTACATTAACTACTTCTGCATTTATCTGAATAGACTCCCTCCGAATCTTCAGCTATAGTGAGATTGAGGAAAATGAAAAGCGAACCATCTAGCATGCCTGACAGCTTCGAATCGCAACCTCATCAATAAATTTTCCTCTCATAATCTCTTCTTCTCTTTCCAAAAACTGCATTTAAAATTTTGGTCTAACAACTACATTCATTTTTTGGCAGAATCCTTCTGCTCTTCTATTCGCAACCTTCTCTAGCTTCCAGTTTGTATTTTCAAGACTCTCCTAACTTTTGTTACTTTGTGCCTTATTCGATTTAACCATTCTTTACTTCCTGTTTGCCGTTTTTCTTCCTCACTGTTTCCATTCTGTCCTCTTCATTCTCGCCAGATCACAATGCTAATCATGTCTGTTCTAAATATGCTCTTCCTAATCCTACGAACGGTCTCTTCTCTAAACTTCTTCAATTCAATATTTCTATTCCTTGTAGTCTCTCGTTTGTCTTTACATTTCCTAATCTCCGCGTATTATGCATACCGTTGCATCGTTTATACTATATTCAATATCTCGTAGAATCAAAATCTAAATGACTGCGAAATAATTAAAATATCATTATTCGTGATGGGTAAATGTCCCGTTTAGGTAAAAAAAAATGATATTAAAGAAAGATAGGGAGTGTGACAAATTGGCAAGGTCGTAATTGTTTTCATTGAATGTGTTACGGAAACTGAGGTTAGGGAGAAGAAATAGTGTACATTAGTCGACCGGAATCACATCAGTAGCGAGCAAACGGTAAGGAGAAATCAGATAGTGGTTGAATAATAAATAAACAAGAGGCTCATCACATTCATGTTCATCTCCTCGCAACACGTGCAAAATATAAATATAAACGAAAATTCGTGAACTTGAGTGATACATCTAGTAAATTCCGGTTAAATACAAATTTTTACTTCGATAAGTTCGGTTTCATTATCATACCTGTCGCGTTACGTCTTATTATTTTCAATCGAGTTTATTCGAAATATAAATAGGTAAAAAAGAATTGAATCTACAATAAAACTGTGTGAAGTATCCGTAACGGGAAAAAGCGTGTCACGAATAAACGATGAAGCCAGGTTAAGTACACCAGTTGAGAAAATCGGCGAAGAATATCCTTGTTGTTCGTCTGAACATTGTCTATGAAAAGGCAGTATAACCTGATTTCCCGGATAGATATTATTCAAATATTGTTACCGTCCATCCAATTACAATTGATGCTAGGGGAAATCACATAAAAAAAAATTTTAACGGTACAAAATTTTCATATGGTTTATTTCTGTTCGATGTTTATCCTCCAAACTAAATTGATCTGTACCCGGACCAGCGCTGGCGGTTAATATGCGCGATATCATTGGATAATTCTCTATGTTTAAAAAACCAGAATAGGGGGGGGGGGGGGGTACAAAAAGTCGATTACAGAAAATAATATTCAGCTAGGATTTTAGCCTGCAAATGTTAATAATAATTTTTCAAAAAATGAATGTTCCAACTCTGCTGTTATAAAACTATACACGGTAGTCACAAAACTGAAATGTAGGCTATCAAAGTATCAAAATGAATGTAAATTTCCCGTTAATGTATCTTCAGCTAGAAGAAGAAAAGAACAGACTAAAAGAAAAGTTCTAAAGAAAACCTCGATTTATAATAAAATAAGTGAAATAAGAAAAAAAAAAAAAAAAAACAAAAAAAAAAGAAAAAGAAAAATACACGAGATGTAAAAATTCGGTAAAAACCGAAATCTGACGCAGGATATGGATGCAGAGACTGGAATGAGATATAACAGGCTAACCACATCAGAAAGTAATTTACATTAAAATGTCGTCCGGGTTCGCATTTTGTACGGGGCGTCGATTTCTCACTGTCACACACTTTCAATATTTTTCTTTGTGTTTTATCTTTCCCCTTCAACAACCCTTCATCGGGTCCGTCTTGGCTCTAAACACGATTCGAATGGAAGTCACGATCCCTGAGACCAATTGAATAGCCATTTTATCACCCTCCAACTCCTCTTAGGTTGTTCTCCATTGCGCGGCGTCTTGAAATCACAACCGTCGGACCACTACAGCCGTATCGGCAACGGAAAAGTGGTGAACGCAAACACGGCCCTATGCTTTACGCTGAATAAATTTGTTTTCCCTCGAGGAAATTATGTTTAAAAACTTTCTCTCGTTCTTGATTTTTTTCCTCATAACGGTCACGGGGTTTCGGTCGACGATTTTCCTCTTTTTTTTTCTATTTTTTTTTTTAGAATTCCCGCGAATGATTTCTAGCCCGTTTCTGCTACGGGGTAAAGTTGCAAATGAAAGAGAAAAAGAAACCTCGATAATGCTTACACAAAAAGCTTCTTTTACCGAATTACCGGTATTGAATTTTGCGAATTCTTAAGCATACCACGAGATTAATCTTTGCTCGTCTCCGTTCAGCTAATAAACGCGACCTATAAATTAATTGGGTACATCAAACGGATTTTTAAGTGCAGATGATGCCAGTTTTTACTAGAAGCTCGACACGGCTGAAGTGATTACACTGATATTCTCCCATTAGCGAAAAAAAGAGAAAATTGCGCGTCAGTGCGCTGATAAACGCAGGCGAAAAAGTTTTCAGGTAAATATTAGTAAAAAATATAAAAACGTCTAACGTGACATATAGAAACTGACAGAAGAGAAAGAATCAGAAGAGAAAGAATCAGAAGAAAAAGAAACGAAAAAAAACCATACACAATTACAGTATTTATGTATTTCACGCGAAATCCAACGTATACAATTTGACGGACGAAAGATACAATGTTTTTTTGGGAGTGCGTGACAATCGAGACTGTTCACTTCTCAGTGTCGCAACGAGCACAGCGCCAGCGATAAAAACAAATCCGAAAGATATACAGAAAATAGTAATCGAAAAGAGGTTACTTTTTTGCACGGGAATGGACGGTCTGAAAAGTTCAAACAGCAAGACCGGTTTTTGGTGCTGCTGAAAATTGAACCTTTACGTTGTAAACTAGTTGCCGAAAAGGAAGTATAATTTTAGACGCCGCGTTTAAATAATTTTAATCTTAAAACTTAACGTTTCGGAAAGAGCTTATTCTGATGATGGAAAAACTTTCCGAAACGTTAAGTTTTAAGATTAAAATTGTTTAAACATAGTGCCTGCCGTAAATTGTTTTTTCCCAATTAGATCCACCATGGAAGATTTAAATATTTAAGGCCATATATTTTTGCTTTTTAATCATTATTCAAAGTGTTAAAAATGACAGAAGGTGAAATGTTAAGGACGACTGGTGGCGCCTCTTTGGCAGTTCAATCTGCATCATTGTGAATATTTTTATTTTTTTGTTAATTAACCGCGATACAAACGCAGTATAAATTAAAACGTGTTAAATTTAATTATTTCGCGTACGCATAGCAATATTGACATATCGATTAAAAGACTTAACATTGTAGATATTTAAAATCCTATGTAGTTATTAATAACGCGAATTGATTATTTACAACCGAACCGCTGAAATTTCTAATTTTTCGGATACTTGCAGTAAAAGAACACTCAAATAGAAAATGTTCAACCAAATCGATGCAGGAGTTGCAAAATAAACAAGTGTCTGATGGTTTTACGTGCTTTAATGTTTCAAATACGATCCGAAATTGCCATGTCCAGACAACATTTGACTGGTATAGAAATTTACATCCAACGCATAAATCTATTTTCTATGCTATGGAAGAGCTTAAAAGTTGTGTTCTACCATTTGCGTTGGTCCGTCCCTATTCTGCCACCTGTCATTTCTAATTACCGTAATTTCCGTAATGAAAGTATACTTAGAATTAAATTATAATTTAACTCAACACTAAGTCGAGAATTGAATGAATCTATTGCATTAGTTTTTACGAAAATGAATTTGTCGTTATACACGTTAAATTCGTAAAGCCGACTTAAAAAGACTTCAGATAACTGGAGCTGCCGAAGTTGACGCAGAGTTCTCTGTATAAAGAGAACCTATATCAAGCAGAAGTGTCCTTTGTTCAGCTAATATTTTATCAAACATAATTGAATTTAGATGCTTGAACATTAAGCAAGCATTCTATAATTCCTTTATATTATATTTAATTCCGCCGCTGTTAGGTTGAATTTTGAGAAGCATGTAAAATTGCTTATTTGTTTTATCCGTAAGTTAATTAACGTGTTTACTAAACTGTAATTTTTTGGTCTAAAATAATTCTCAAATATTTAAACGATTTTACACTATTTTGGTAAAAGTTGATTATAAATTAGTTTAGCTGTCTGCTATGGAATTTTGAAATATTTTATTTTTTTTACTAATTATCGTTATAACTGATTTTTCCACCGGAAATTCAAGGTGATCGAGTGTAAATTGAAGTTTTTTACATACATTTCTGATGTTATAAATTTAAGAAGGGCTGTTAAGATTTATGACAACGCACAAATCGCAGCGAAGCTAGTAAGAAGTTCTGCGTTATATTCCGCGATAAATTTTTCCAGATTTTTACAAATACATTTGAATATAAAATGTTCCATAGGGAAGATCCTAGGGAGGAACTCCACAGGAAATTTTTCTTTCTAAATTTATATCGGATAATATTCTTACTTTCCTATTAGTTAAATTGATCAGTAATAATATTTATCGGATAAGGCTTTATATTATTACGTTTAAAAATTTCTATAATTTTTGAGTGCTAACCACCCTTAACGTCAAAAGTGATATCTTTTTTCCGGAGAAAGAAATACTTCCGAAGAACTTTCGATTTTTCTTCACTACTTACTAAAATTACGTTAAAATATGTAGTTCGAATTTCCCAGTGTTACTTACCCGAACAAGAGGAATTCTAAATTAATGTTTTCCGATTAATTCGTTTATTGTGGATATGGATGTCCTTTACGAATCGGGGAACTAGAAAAAATAATGCTTCAACTATTACGCCATAACGATGAACTTGGCCGAGAAAAGGATGCTCCGGCATATGCAATGAAGTAGGCGGACTCTAAAGAAGGATGATTTGTTAAAAAGTCAAGAAGAGCACATTTGGATAGAGAATTAGAATTGTATTATTCGAGAAGTCATTCATTCATTATATCCTCAACCATTCGGTTGGTGGACAACCTATTTGCGCATTTTTTAGATGTACAGATATAGGTTGTATACTAAGCAATTATTATATATGCAATGCAGGTGTACACACGCAAGACTACATTCGGAACTGATAGTAATCGTTTGATTTATCGATATACAAGTGCAGTCCCGTGTGGGTCTGCTGTGTACTGACCTAGCGCGCGTATGATGTTGAACGTGGTGGTTTGCTATTGCCTTCTACGTGATTACTAGCGATTGTTTAATAATTTATTTAATTCTTGTAATAAGTCCGTCGTCGCTCGGGATCGAACCCGTAACCTCCATATCGGAAGTCAAGCGCTCTAGCAACTAGGCTATCGCGACGACTTATTCGAGAAGTATGAAAACAAAAAACATTCGTTTTTAACAAAATGTCGCACAAAGGCTGCGACTGATTTTAGGCTAATGCTCGTAGTCAAAGCCATTTTAATGTTATCTAAACATCCGCGAACATGTAGGTTTATTACAACTGCAAAATTTAATTGCGATTCAACTCTGAACTGGAAATGGAAAATTACTTTCAGGCATTTTAAATCGGCTGAACTACATTATTATTTCAAAAACAGCGTCCGATGGAGAGTTGTTATCCGTTGATGTCCACTTAAATCGATTTGTCTGAATAAAATGAGCAAATTAATATTTGTATTTTTAAATCGTTCTTTGCGTGTTTACAAATAGAAAAAAACGGAAACTATGAATTTGCTTGTAACAGAACTACACAACGATGATTTATTCAGTCGCCGCCGATTCGCTCGATAAGCTTATTTTCATTTTTCACGTATACGTATTAAACGCCGAGAGTACTATACCGGTGTAAAGTTTTTGTATCGATTGTTTCTAGTGTTTAAAAATTATGTAGTCAATTAAACCCCGGACTTTACTACAAGAATTATATAGGCGCGCCTATCCAGAATCGAAGGCAGTATGTAAAAAATTTCGGTCAATCGCATTGATCAACCATGCGAGTAGTGCTGCTCGTAATTCATCGATATTTCGCAAATACGATAGCGGCTTTCTTTAGAGTAGCGATTGATGGCAGACAAATAATCGAAAAGTGCTGCGAATATTAAGCGCATACGATGCTTCTTGGGTAGTTTTTGGTCTGACAGGACCATTCCGTTGGAACTTCTTAACGGCTAAGTACCTAGAAAGCGATTCATCTAATATAAGTCTGCTTCGGTGGAACTAGAGTTTTTGTTAGAAGACCAAATGCAAGCTATCTTTACAATTGGTAACGGAATAGGAGACAAGGCTGTTATATCGGTAGTGTGAAAAGCAGCCGACAGCAAATATCAAATGTACAATTACTACCTCCGAAGACGAAATGGTGTATCTCATTGAAAGGCCGGCTTGAATTCAGAGTCTAATCTCATGAGGCAAAGTAGAAAGTTTTCCGCCTCGGAACTATTCCTGGGGTGGAGGGAGGCACTAAAAAAAAAAGGAATATGTCGTACGCTTGGGCTGTGGCATAACAAACGGCGTCTTCAACGTTGGAAAAAAAATTGAAAGAAGAATAGGGGCTTAACCGAATCAGCTTTTGCGCGACTTGTGGAAATACGGAAAAATTGCCAGATTGTAGAATTTACCAAAATAATTTTACGGGGACAGCTCTTTCGGACGCGATCTTTTGGGCGTAGATCCTTTCGAGCGGTAGCGAACGAGGGTTTTTACTCAGACCTTTTTGCAGGCTACCTGCGGTGATTTTCAGGTGCAACCGCTAAACGTTATCATCTGTGATAGTGGGAAATTACTAAATTTATTTCTACATTACCCATTCACAGCTATCCGAAATTCCACACAAAAAATACCGCTCTTCGTTAACGATTTAGTTTTTCACCTGTATAGCATGTTATATATACGTACATATATATATATATATATATATATATAATTACAAAACACATATTTTACACCATTTTATTGGGTTATTCATTTTTTTTTGAAATAACGACTTCAGCGTGAAATACTCATAAACAGATTTTCGCGATGTAAATTTAAGAGTTTCGTTAGCATTAGTAATACGAAACGGATGATGATGATTAATATTAATAATCGGTGAAAGGCAATATCGGTTCTTTTCATTTTTTTTCTTTTTGTTAATGTATAGTCTGCCGTATTTAAAAAATTACAAACTATCAACTCTACGTCATTTAAAGTGTAACAATAACTGGATTGAATTTGCTTCTAATATATATTATTCAGCCGGCGAGCTAATCAACGTGAGTAAAGGCTAGTCGTCTTGGTTCACCTGGCCATTGGTACCTTTCTATCATTAGTCGGCATCACGGAAGCCAGGTTCTATGAAGCAGTTCGATTTTGTTTTTATTTTCAGCTCGCGCCAACTATGTAACCCGATGCAAGTGTAATTTTTTACGAAATTACAGTATATTCATACGGAACGTAATTAGTAGGTGGTTGGCGTAGTTAGATTAGACAGTAACGTTTCGAAAATTAAGAGTAGAAAAATTCCTCGGGCGAAATTAAAGTCTAACGGAACTGTCATTTCCAGTAGTTCACTATTCGAATTCGACATTAAAAAGCGCTCCTGCAGTGAAGTTCGAATATCGCGAATTTTCGGTTTCATCAAGAATAAAATTAAAACGTATCATATGCTGCGTAACATGGTAAAAAGTATCAGTAACGTTTCTCCCTTATGTAATTGCTCGGAAAGTGAAAAAGGTAAGAAAAAAGGACAAAAACCAAAGGCTACTTCACATTTTTCTTCGCAATCTCGGTCAGTCGGTGTTGATTCACATTCACGCGAAATCGTTATCAAGGATTTCTTTCGGTTTTCCTCTGCAGCAGTAGCAGCAACAACAACAACAACAAGCGCGGATAATGAGGCCGGTTCAGAGAGTGCTGCGGTGTTACATCAATCACGGAGTAACGTTGATTAGGGCAGCAGAAGTGAGAAATAATTTGGAAATGAAAAATCGAACGAAAACGGCAGAAGCGATTAATTTAAAATAGCGTTGTTTCGTCGATGAAAGAAATTTCGAGAAGAAAAATTCTCGGCGAATCGTTCGACTTCAATAAGTAATGAGTTAGGGCGAGACGGGGGTGAAGGAAGTTGCGCGCGACCAATCAGCTTCTCCCACATCTGGTACTTAATTTAGTTCTTGTTTATTCTTTGTTGTATTTCGCGCGTCTTGCAACAAATTTTCAATCGGTTAATTAAAAAGTGAAGATTTTCACTCAATCGACTATTCGGAGAATAATTGCAATTTCACCGAAAAGAATTCTCTCTGACAAGCAACGTCGTCGCTGTTTCGGCTTTCGTTCGCCGTCGCCATTATCTACATGTATACAATGTAGTTAGACGAGTTAATTTCTTTGATCTCTCTCTCGGAAAGGAACGAATTAAAGTTTGTTCATAGAAATCGCGCTCGCTAAAGTCAGTCCACAATTTTACGCCGAACAGGATTTTTCAAAAGCCATTTACAATATCCGTTCCGGCTTTATACAGACGAAATCCACTGAGCCGGTTAATCGAATTCCTTTGTAGTTTTTACGTAGCTTCTCGTTCATCACTTTGTCCTGTTTTTAACTTCAGTTTAATCATTCCCTCTCTTTAATTCAATTTCACTCCATTTTATTTCCTTTTATTATTCATTACGGCCTTCTATCGCTTTTACGAACCGCACCGCTCACTCCCTACTCGGCGAGAAAGTTATTAAACTCCGCCACCTCTGCTACACGACATCTTACCTATCGCGTTGATCGCTTTATTCATTTTTTTCTTTTTTTTTTTTGTTCGATAAAATAAAAATCCTGATCATTCTCACCGTATTCTAAAGAGCGCATTGACAGCCAAATCGGTACAAAACAGACACAGTATTTTCCCCATCGCATCGGTGTTATTAATTTAATTTTAACATTTCGAACGTTGATGTGTACTGCGCGAAGTATTCGACGAAATGTACCGCATACGAATGTAGAAGAAAAATTTTCCGATACAACTTTTAGATGAATCCCCGGTACTAGCGATTCTGTTTCCGTAGCCTATGAGCGGTTTTATATTAGTTTTTTTTTTTTTTCTACTCTTCGCTCTCTTAGGCTCGCTTCACACTTATTCGGTGTCATTCGGTACGGTTTGTATTCTATTCGTTTTCGACTGTACCGAACAAGTGTGAACCGATGATTCGGTCCCTATTCGGGTCGAATTAGAACCTGTTAGAAACCGCATAGCCACTGATTGCTTGCACGACCGAATCGGTTTCTAATCAGTTTTAAACAGGCGTGAATTCGTGTCTAGGGCACACAAGGTCAGTGCGGCGTTCACACCCGTGTGCGGTTTCTATCAGGTTCAGTTTCAGTTTACGCGTTCAATGGTTAACTTTGTTTATTGAAAATATTAAATTATAATCATAAATGTATTTTGATGTTAAAGATGATCGGCTTCAGATGTGATTCATCAAATGATGTCGTTGACATCCTGAAGTAGTTCGAAAATTTTTCTTCCTTCTCTCTTAGCTCCGGAGAAATAGTGTAAAATACTATAAACTTCAACCTTTTGGTTATGATCGGCTGCTACCAATGAAAGCGATTAATTAGCCCTTCTTCTTCGTTTTTTAATTCTCCTAAAGAGAAACAACATAGCCAAAACTTGACTTCTTTCCATAGCGGTTAAAGACGTCTGGTTTCGCATATCGGATCTCGGGTTCCCGAATACAAGCCTGATAAGAACTACATGTGTGTGAAGAGATTAGACACAACCGAAAACGAATCGAAAACGAATGAAATACCGAATGGAACCGAATAAGTGTGAAGCGAGCCTTAAATGAACCAACCGGTCCAATTATCGATGTATGTCTAACAGAAATAAAACTTTCAGATGAAATAGAAAGCCGTTTGGTTTAGTACCATTATGGAAAGCTTAACTTCAGAATCCATGGTACCTTATCAAGGATGTATGGGACTTCACTTTACTTTTGAAACAGAGATTAAAAGTGAATTTTTTTTTTCAATTTCAAATCGAAACTTTTATTTTAAAATCGCTTTGAGGAAAAGTTTTATTTATATGAAATACGTTTATTTAAAACTACCGATGTACATGGTTTTAGAATTCATTTGATTTCAGATCAATACAAAAAAGAAAAAAACATTATGTAAAAGTTCGCTTTTTACTTGTAGATTTTTTTTTTTTTGTTTAATACAAATGTAAAAATTTACCAAATTAATAATTACAAAAACTAAAAAGTCTAACATTACACACTTTAGGAAAGCAACAATTTTCCAGTGTTCCTGCTAAGTACGAAGTCGATGAACTGCATTAATTTGACTAGCAGCACTAACCGTTTTTGCTAATTACAGAGATGATAGGTGTAGTGGGCAGATATTTCATTGCCCAATGGAGTTCTCAGATAAATATTGTTTTGCTCTGTGTTATAGTGTGTGTATGTGTGTGTGTGTGGGGTGGGGGGAAGTTTAGGGTCGCATTGTTCGGTAAGTGATAAGCGGCAAAACAAAATAATTATGGTAGCCGACCAACTGCATGCAAAGGGATAGCCTTTTGTTTAAAATGCTTCTTCTATGCTACACATGTTGAATGCTGAGAAAACACGTTTACTCGGTAAAATTATAAATTTGTTATCGTTTAAATTGTTTTCTCCTGAAAAGAATATAAAATATTTAAAAAATAATTCACGCGAAGAGTAATAAGGTAATCGATAATAACGTATTTCGGAGATAGAGAACTGTAAACATATTTTGTTTCTGAACGGAGAAGTTATTGATCGCAATAGTTATAAAAGCAAAACGTCAAACGCACCGACAATATTGAAGTTCAGAGGATCCGAAACATTACAGTAGAAATTATTTATGCGTTACAGATTAGTTGTTTTGGTTTGTTTTTTTTTATACGGCCACATTTTTCATACCAGAAGGGGCAATCAATTTATTTGTGATCTCGATCACATGGAATGTTCGGTTGTTCGTCGCTTTTAACTGAACAAGGTTCTTTTTGTTCCTCTCTTTTACAAATCGGTATTCCCACTTTATGCTGTGCTTCATTCATTCTCCTCTTTCCTTCTTCTTCGGTTATCCTAGCTCTTGATTCTTTTCTGTCGGCTATTTCTGATCGTGTAAGTATCTGAGTCCCTCTTGCCCCTCTGTTCCATTGTTCTTGAGCTAATGTCTATGTTGACGAACCCATTTACGAAAAAAAAAAAGCAGGTAAATTTGCTGTTTAACAATGTGTGCGCCTCTTGTCTTCGAAAACTTTTCGAAGGCTTAATCAACAATCGTTTAGTCTGGTGGCTGGAGCATAACAATCTCCTCCCTCCCAATATGTTTGGCTTTCGACCTGGTCTTGGTCCAATCGACTGCATTAGTACCTTTCTAACGGACATCTACAAATCATTCCTAGATAGAAAGTTTACTATTGCCACATTCGTCGACGTCGCATCTGCGTTTGATAATGTTCATCTTCCTTCACTGGCTTCTAAACTCATTTCCCTCAATATTCCTCCTATTCTCGTTACCATTATTCTTAATCTGTTCCAAAATAGATCTCTTTTTCTTTCTGTTCCCTCTTTTTCAACAATCAGACGTTGTTATCGCGGCTTGCCTCAGGGTTCCTGTCTTAGTCCTTCTCTTTTTAATATTTATCTCCTTGATATCGCTACTCTTCGCATTCCTTCTTCTTCTCTCCTTTTTGCGGATGGTATCCTTATCTACTCCACTTCAGACCTGCTAGCTACAGCTAACGAGGAGATTAATTGTTCTCTATCAGTCCTCAGTAGTTCCCTCTCCAGTGCTTTTCTTTCTCTTTCTCCTTCCAAGTCTTCTTCTATTATTTTCTCCCTCCGCCCATATAATCGTGCTCTGATAAATATCATCTCCTCCAACTATCCTATTCCTATTGTTAATTCCATATGCTATCTTGGTCTTTTCCTAAATAGTCGACTCTCTTTCCAAGAACATATCAAGTACCTTTATATATCTTGTCTTAAGAGACTAAATCTCCTGAAAGCCTTATGTCCTCTCAAGTGGGGCGGTGATCCATATATTCTCATAATTCTCTACAAATCCATCATTCGTTCCAAACTAGACTACTGTTTCTTCTTATACGGCAATGCCTCAAACTCTCTCCTGCGCAAACTTGATAGAATCCAAAACTACTGTCTTCGGCTCTGCATTGGGGCAATAAAGTCTTCTCCCATTCCTGCTATTTTGTCCGAATCTAATATTAAACCCCTGTTTATCCGCAGACCTCTGCTCGGTTACCGTTTCCTAATTAAACGCCTCCCGATCTCTTCATCTAAACTTATTTCTTCCTATCTGTATATCAATGACCACTGGCGCTTCGTTCCTCATAAAATCCCGGTTCTTGCGCACATAGCTGCTCAGGTCTCTAAGCTCTCTCCTTATGTCTTTTCCCGCAATAAGCTTCCTTACTTTTCTTTTGATTTCAATAGTACATGTCTTCTCGTCTCATTCTCCTCTCTTCCTCTTCGTGCCAACTCCACTCCTCAGAGCACAGTGATCAGTGAATATGTCCACATATTAAATTCTTCATTTCTCCGTCATGTAAAAATTTTCACTGATGGTTCCAAAAATGATTGCGGGGTGGGCGGTGCTTTTACGGCCCCCTCGCTTAATCACTCGGAATCCTTCAAACTTCCTTCCTTTTGTTCCATTTTTTCTGCTGAAGCAGTCTCCATTCTCCGTGCTGTCTCCTTTATTTCCTCTTCAAGAGGAATCTGTAAGTTTATCATTATTACTGATTCCAAATCCGTGCTGCAAGCTATCTCTTCTCCTCCTTCCCACTCGACTAATGATATCATTCTTTCTGTTCGTGCCTCTATCTCCAACTTGCGCTTAGCACGTTCTATCCTTATTGACTTTTTATGGGTTCCTGGCCACTCTGGCATTGAGGGTAACGAAGCAGCTGACTTCCTAGCTCGCTCAGCGTCTCTCAATGGTCCATTCCTTCTGCATTTTCCTGCTTCAGACATCCTTTTCCTCTCCGCAAGTCTCCATACCAGACTGTGGGTTGACATCTACCCTTCCTTTTTTGCCAATCGCTCCTCCTTCTGCCTTCTCCTACAGCCTACTCCCAATTCACAGCCTTGGTACCAATTTCTTCCTTTTTCTCGGCGCTCGGCTATTGTTTCTTTAATCAGACTGAGACTTGGCCATTCCCTCCTTCCCTTTTCTCGTTTTTCTTTTTCTCTTTCAACTTCTCCCTTTTGCCCTCTCCACTCAACTGATCCTCCCTTTATATGCGACCCCAACCATATCCTTTTCGAATGCTCTGCTCTTTTTCCTCAGTGCTCTCATCTATACGCCGAACTTTTGGCGTTGGATCTTCCTACCCCTTTCAATGCTTCCTTTATCCTTTCCTTCCCATCTCCAGCCGTTATTCCCCTCCTTCTTTCCTTTATACTTTCTGCCTCAGAATCTGAGTAGGTGATCTAGGTCCATGTAGTTGGGTCAGTGTTAACACCGAGCCCATTTAATAAGAAAAAAAAAAAAAAAAAATACTTTTTTTCCCCTAGCATGTGATATATTGTTTGAAAAATCGCTATTTTTCGGGAACGAAAGCGTATTTCATTTCCTTAACGAAACTTTCGAAATTGGCTAAAAGTTCAAAAAAACGCAAAAAATGACGTGTACCACACCCCCTTGCGGCGCGAGTATTATAGCTAAAAATTTTGAACAAGATTAAAAAATGCGCATCTCTGTACATTTCTTTGCTTTGAAACATTCGGGTTTCCAACTTCAATATTGTGGTTTGGGGCTTCGAAATTTCGAAATTTTTCAAATTTTTTTTTCCCCTGGCGTGTTATATATTGTTGGAAAGAGCGCGCTATCTGTCGGGAACGATGCCGTTTTTCATTTTCTTAACGAAATGTTCAAAGTTGGGGCGAAAAATTCAAAAAAGCATGAAAAATGACTGTCCCTCTCGCTTTACAGCACGAAAAATCCGATTTCTTTGTTTTGACTTCAGTATTATGTAAATGTAAATTATAGTTATGTTTAACTTAACATACCGAATCCTCTGCGCATGAAACATTATGCTTGACCGAACTTGTTTTCTAGTGCAATATAATATGTCAGCAGTTTTGTCGTCAACGTCACGTACGCGGAATGAACGATGTGTAATTGGAGACCGTTCGGTGAATAACAGTAAAAAGGTTACCGATTTACATAGCCTCTATATATTTATATTAGAAAAAGTATGCATTTCGGTGACAGTTGCGAAAAACATTTCTCAAGTTGAAGTGATAATCATTTTAATCATCATCGCTGCAGTTACAGAATTCGTAATTTTGCTTCACGCTCCCAATTTAAATTACATTTTTCTTTTTCATTTTTTAGATTCATGAACTCCATCAAACTGTCATGTAGTTGATCTAAAAGGCTATTTAAAAATGCTGTTTGGAACTCAGTACAAGTCGCCAACTCTCTATGACTCCTTCTTCAACGTAAACAATGTTCTTTTTTTTTAAGTTCTTTTTTATTTTATTATCTACTGAATAAAATAAAAGTTATTTTTCTTCTTTTTCTGACTTTGACTTTAAATTGAGAAAAACTTGCACTTTTACGATCATCTCGAAACTGATTAAATAGTTATATTTAATATATTGCATACAAAAAAAACGTGAATTGAGCACAGTCCTGTACGACTCGCAAATCATTAATATAGGAAAAAAATAAAAAGAACTGTAAAGAAAAAACAACAGATTCATTAAATTTACACCGAAAAATTTTTCAAATAAATAAAATAATTATGAAAAATTACAGAAACAAACGGTATCAGCAGGATACATTCCACATATAAATCAAATTATTAGCAGAAATATAATATTGTTTGTTAACTCATGCAGTACAACTAAGTCTTAATAGCCATATTTTTATTTTTATATAAAATATTAGCAATTCACCGCATTATTATTTCATAATAACTTATAATGAAAAAAATGTTGATAGAACCTTAACATTTTAGAGTAAATTGGAAAATGTGGACAAATGAGATGTATGATATTGTGACGAATTTCACGCACACGCGTTCCTATTCGGTTCGCCAACTTGTTCAGATCTCAGTTCAATCCGTTGTGAATTCCGCTCCCTCTTATTTGAATAGGAGTCCGCTCAAATTCCTCGTTTTGGGAAACAGCCGCATTAAATTTAAAATTGATTTTTCTACTGATATTATTTTTTCCTTTTTATACGTATTTATTTATTATTTATTTATTTTAGATACATGTATATATTAATACGGAAAAAATTCTCTGAATTATCTTAAACTTTTACTTCTTTTATATCGAAACAAGACAGTTTGATTGCGTACAATCTATAATTAATCGTGTATTTATCCGGCTACCTAGCCTAACAACAAGTAGAAACAGAAGAGAACGAAATCGAGGCGAATACCTTCGTACGTACAATTTAATCGGCTACCAGATAAACTTAGTGGGCAACGGACACACATTACGTTTCATATTCATACTGAGCAATGCCTCGACGGATAAGCCGATAAGACCGATATACCACTTCACGTAAAGTGTGCACGTTATAATATCAAATTAATCAAATCAAATCAAATTTATTTATATAAGCAGGTAATGCAGAGTAGAAATACATAATATAAATTCGAATTCGCTTATGCGCTAAGATAGTACAGACAGCAAAAATATTATCAGATATACACTTCTTTTTTTTTTTTTTTTTTAACCCTCTTAATAATAGAATTTACAATTATTGAAGTTTACATATTTCTGATATATAGTTCACTGTAAACAATATAACAACAATTAAACAGCTTAATCTAATATTAACAATAATATACTATTTACAGCTAACATTAATTTCACTCATCCCCAATCCCTTGATTAATGAAAAATGAGTTTCAATCACAATGCGTAAAATTACTTACTAAACTAGTGTTAAAATTACAATACAAATACAAATAAATTACAATGATTGAGGTATTAGTAATAACTAATATTTATAATAGTAATATTAATGATACTAATACTAATTCTATTGTTAGTTACATGATAGTTTATAGTGATAATAAACTTACAGTCTGTAATGAATTAATTATAATGGTGAGTTATTGTTACGTTTGAATAGATATACTCTAATATTATAATACTATACGTAGGAGTACAGAGGTCAACTTCTATTTTAACTAGCTCAGTTTAATTAGAGAGAAAATTTAGTTAAAATTGAAGACATCAAATTTACAAATCTACATTTTATATTAATTAAACCGATATACTTGACATTTTAAACTATATATAGCTTACTGTGAGATAAAGTGTAATTAATAATGAAAAATAGAGTTAAATTAGAAACGAAAGCGGTATAGATCCTCTAATTGGAGTAAATCTAAAACTATATAAAAATTACAGAAAAAGGAATACATTCAGCTATCGACAAGAAGTTCCAGATATAAATTAATATTACAACAGCGGTATGAGCAATGGAGTGTGTTATACACAATTATTAAAGAAGAGCATTTAAACTTGAAATTACAAGTAATAATGTACAATATAAAGTATGTAATATTTAATTTATTTCGAAAATTGTAAAGCATATGTACTAGCCATCTTTATCAACAAAACTGTAACTTTCATCGATATAAAATTATGTATAAGAAATTTGTTATTTAAGTTTATTTTTGGAGAGAAACTAAATATATAATATTATGGTCCCTTCTTACTCTTTCTGCTCTCCACCTCTCTCTTTCCTCTTCCAAGTCTTTCTGCATAATTTTTGCTCTCCGCCCCTTTAACCGTGCTCTTATAAACGTCAGTGTATCTGGTATTCCTATTCCCACTGCTAATTCCATATGTTACCTAGGTCTTTTCTGAAATAATCGCCTTACATTTCACGAACATATTAATTATATTTATAATTTCTCGATCAAAATACTTTATCTCCTCAAATCTTTATCTCGACCCGTGCATTCTTTTAATTCTATACAAATTAATTATTTGGTCCAAACTCGACTATTGCTCCTTCATTTATGGCAATGCCTCCAAATCTTTCCTTTCGAAACTTGACAATTCAAAATTCCTACCTTAGTCTATGCATTAGCGCTTTAAAATCTTCTCCTATTTCTGCAATTCTACCTGAATATGCCACTCAACCTGTATCCATTCGTCGTTCACTCTTCGGTTATCGTTTTTTAATAAAAAGCCTCCCCAGCTCTTCATGAAAAATCATATTCCTTCCTACCTTCATATCAAAAATCATTGGCGCTTGGCGCCTTATAGAATTCCGATTCTGTCGCATATAGCTATTCGTGTTTCCAAATTTTCTCCCTACGTTTCCTCTTATAACAGTCTTCATTACTTTTCTTATGATTGTAATGGCATATGGCATCTTATCAATTTTACTTCTTTCCCAATCCGAGCTAATTCTTCCTCTCACAATGTAGTCAACTTCAAATTCCTTTAGCTGCTGGACTCTTCTTTTCCTTCCCATGTCTTAATCTTCACGAATGGCTCTAAGAGTGATGGGGACCTGGGTGGTGCGTATACGTCCCCCATGTTTCTGCACTCTGAATCTTTCAGACTTCCTTCTTTCTGCTCTATCTTCTCGGTCGAATCGATCGCAATTCTTCGTGCCATTCATTTCATATCCTCTACAACTGGGGTTCACAAATTCTTGATCCTTTCCGATTCCAAAGACGTTCTTCAAGCCATCTCCTTTTCTTATTCTAATTCTTCTGACGGTATCATTCTTTCTATTTGATCTTTAGTCTCCTCTTTGTTCTCGTCCCGTTCCATTCTCATAGACTTTCTATGGGTTTCAAGTCATTCCAATATAGAGAGCAATGATTCAGCTGACTCTTTAGATCGCTCAGCCGCCCGCAATGGTCCTTTCCTCAACTCTTTCCCTTCTTCAGACATTGTTTCCCTATCACGCTCTAATCAGTCCAAACTCTAGTTGGACTGTATACATCTTTATTCTCAAATCGCTTTTCGCAGTACCGTCTTATTCAACAGCTTCCTCGCTTCCTGCCTTGGTTTCATTCTATTCCTATCTGTCGTCGTTCCACTGTTGTTTTCTTAATTAGACTCAAAATCAGTCATTCTCTACTCCCTTCTTCACGCTTTCGATTCGTTTGTCCCCTTCCCCTTTCTGCCCTCTTTACGCTTCTGGGCATTCTTGTATTTGTAACTCAAATCATATCCTTTTTGAATGTTCTGCACTCTATAACGATCGCTCCCTTTTTTACGACCAACTTTTAGCTTTGGGTCTTCCTACTCCCATCCTTTCCATCCGAGTGCCTTCAGTTATTCGGTTGCAGCTGTCCGTTGTTTTTTCCATTTCTGACCGCCTGGCTATTTAGTTCTATCTCTTAATTTATTATGTTGTTGGGTCAAGACCGCTGGCGCGCCCAGGATAAGAAAAAAATAAATGAAAATGCGTAGCGTAAAATTTAAAGCAGGTCTAACTTTAAAAAAAACTGCAACTTAACACAACCACTTTAATGACTAATTTATAAAAATTACACTTACATTTACATACTATTTATTTGTCCGACGTTTAAGAAGAAAAATAAATAAAAATGAAACGTAAATAGTGTAAAAAGTATTTTATGTCAATAATAATATTGGTGCATCTATTTTTCTTTCGGTAGAAAAAAAGGGAAAAGAGCTTTTGATTGTGTTTCACTTAATTTTATATGCATTAAGATAGTATGGAGATCCAGAAAGGCCAGTAAAATAAACGTAACTAGCATTTCCTATCCTGGCTGAAGTGCTTCCGCCTTCCTTAGCATTCAATTTAACGATAAATTCCGTTGCAGGAGCCGTATGTGATCTGCAGCGCAACAGTTAGAAGTACAACGCAAAAGACTAATATTATAACTACTGATACAACTGTAACGAGATTCTAACTTGGTAATCAGTATAAAAATTTGAAGGCGTTTGATTGCAGACCCCAGACTAACGAGAAAATTCTAGCTTCTTTTCTATGTAATTTCGAGTTTTCCGACATTTACCCAGAATGTGATAAAAAAGAGAAATCTCGTTGACACAAATTAACTCAGAGTGCAAATTTTCTGATCCAAGTAATAATAAAGAACTTTTATACATTTTACCCGGATAGAAATGGAAAGGGGAAAATTTCCTAGTTTTATCGAAAGTCTAGCTGCGGCACAGAAATCACCGCGATAAATGAATTGATCGAGAAGAGATTTTATATCTCAATTTGTTTAAAAACTGTTTTGTAGCGAGCGTCTGTGTCGTAGCAGCAAAACCTTCAGTACCGAATTAAGTCTCTCTCTGGCCTTAGTGTTTGGTAATAGCGAGTGAATTGGTCGATTTGAGTATCACATTGTACACGTAAATAACGTGCTATTGGGGAATATTCAAAGAATTTTGAACAAAGAATTTCGAAATTTTCCCAAAATGAACACACGTTTCGCCGTACACTGACAAGCGAGAGTAAGTTAAGAACCAATTTTAGAGTTAAGTAGTATAATATATTGGCGGCGAATAAAATTCAGATACGAAGGGGTTTGCTGCGTTTGTATAATCAAAATTTACAAAAGAAAAAGACGCCTTCCACATGGACGCACTGAAAGTGAAATTCAACAGCTTATAATGGATTCTATTCGAAAACTTAAAATCTGTACCAGCCTATATAGATATAAGCAAAGCCTATCGTACGTTATAATATTCTTTTCATCTGACGGTAAGCGGTTTATTTGGCCGCTTCAAAATTAGGTACTGCGACCGAGTTAAGCTTGGTTCGTTCGCCGCGAATCACCGTGAAAGTATACTAAGCTTAATAGAAGCGTTGAAAGCGATAACATTGAACTGTGCGCTCACTGCGAGCTGCTTCCCAGAAAACAGGGTCAAGCTTATAATAATATAGTAATAGTATAAAACGTGCTCACGCCGTCTCCAATTTTTGACCTATTAAAATTGGGGCTCGCCGGCAGTTCAGGACTAAGGGAAAAATTACTTCCCGATAAGGCTGCAGGGATTATCGAAGCTCTACGACCCGTGTGATACTTTCAACCAACAGGTTGCGCAAAATTTGTCGGCTACTATTACTTCGGTCAAATCCGGAAAATTTTTGCTGTATCCACAGGCCACGTAGATACCATGTTTTTGTATTGCGTTACACTTTGATCGGATAATCCGTTTTCGGTAATAGTTTCAGATTTTAGCTTTATTTTTAGATTCATGTGTCATGTTTGTAAGAGCAGAAAAATTATCTAAATATTTTCTTTGTTCAATTACATTATTTAAATTTAATTATTAAAAAAATCGTGAAGCTTCAGGAGAAGACAATATTACATCGGAAGTATTTAAAATACTAAAGCCAGAAAGTGCAGGAACGCTATAAAAACTATACAACAATATATATATATAAAACTCGGCCATTTTGGCCTCGCAAGGGGCTGTGCCCCTCGACCCCTCTTGCTTTCATTTCTGTCTCTTTCTCTTCTATACTTTGTATAAAATGATCAAAATTTACAACGTAATTCTTACTGGCATCAACACACACAAAAAGTAACATAACCACAAAAATCCTATTCTAACATTTAACTTCCGTTATATAAAATTAAGATATTTTTTCGTTACATTTTTCGTTACATATTTCATTACATAAAATTGTGACATTTTTTAAATAACAATAACAAAAATCCTATAAAATATAACAAACGTTCCATAAAATTGGGACATTTTTTCGAATGGGGGGTAGCCTAAGAATTACGTTGTAATTAATATATATATAGGAGATCAGTAAAATTCCTCTAGATTGGCTTCAATCTACCCTCATACCGATTCCAAAGAAACCTAGAGCGAGGAAATATAGTGATTTCAGATTGATAAGCTTAATGAGTAATGCGTTGAAAATATTCTTGCGAATCATTCGAAAACAAATTTATAAGAAACTGGAAATTCATATGGGGTAAACACAATTTGGATTCAGAAACGGTATGAACACGCGTGAAGCAATCTTCCGCATCCAGATTTGACTAGGTTAAGCACGATAAGATACTAGAAATATTAGAAAGTACATCGATAAATGAAAAAGACTTGAGATGTACCTATCAGAAACCTATATTGCCGTCAAAAAGTCAAGGTTCGGCTAGGAACAAACGAAACCAAGGACATAGAGATTGAGTGTAGCCTAAGACAAAGATGCATATCCTGTCACCAATGTTATACAATATCTATTCCGAACAAATATTTAAACAGGTCATAACGGAATCCAAAGAAGGCATACGAGTCAATGGAGTACTGATAAACAACATCCGATTCGCTGATGACACTGCCCTCATAGTTGGGTCTCGGAATAAGCTCGAAGAACTAATTTAACGCTAACATGATGGGAATTAAAATTAACGTAGAAAAAAGCAAAATATATGAACGTATCTAGAAAAGAAGACAACAATACGGACAAAATAACAATAGACGGGAAAGACATAGAGAAAGTTCCTGCCTTCTGATACTTAGGAAGCTGGCTAACAGAAAAGGAGAACTCAGACAAAGGGTTTAATTGTAGGAAAGAAATAGCACGTAGAACATTTAGACATTTCAGGAGTGTACTATGTTGTAATAATATCGATACAAAGTTAAAATTGCGACTAGTTATTTCCTGGGCAACACTGCTATATGGGGTGGAAACATGTCACAGCAGCCGCATCAAAGCAAATTGTAGCGATCGAAATGTGACTGTACAGACAATTGTTGAAGGCCAGTTGGACGGACAAAATAAGCAACAGGAAGAGCAAGAATATGAACCACTAACAATTATAAAACAACTCAAAATAATGTACCTGGGACATATTATGAGGGGAAATAAATACGAAATACTCCAACTGATATTTTAAGGAAAAATAGAAGGCAAACAGATACGCGGTGGACCAAGGACATCATGGATATAGAATATAAAATGTTGCACGGAAATTATTGAAATGAGAAAACTAACGAATATGGCGAGAAATCGGACACGGCAAAGGAAGAAGAAGATAAGATTCATGTTTAATATTGTAATTATCGAAAATCAGTTATTATCTCATGAACATTATGAAGACTTAAGCCATGGAAGGTGAACAAATAGTCTAATATTTCCGGCAGTCTGTTAGTATGTTCTGGCCAATAGTTGGAAAACGCGGATACGAAAGTTTCAGATAACTTGCTACATATTATATTACCTATCTTGTACGCGTCCCACAACTTATTGGTTATTCTCGAACTCCGCGTATAACTTTTCGCATTGTAATCTCTTTCACAGATGAAAATTTGTTTCCTAAATTACTGAAAATTATATTACACTTACTTTATCGAATGACTAGGAAGATAATGGACGGCGGTCATTGTTAAGAAATTTTTGCTAATTTTGATGCTAACTGGAACCAGTCAGTACGCATACGAGTTAAACGAGAAAAGTGTGTGTTGTATGGTTGAATTTTCACCGGAACCGTAGACCGACCGTGCGCGGTGCCATTCGTATGGTTTGCTACATATATGCTACTTTTTTTCTGAATTCTGAAGCTATTTGCATGAATTAAATAAATTTCATGGATACTATGAATGATATCGTCAACGGGTTCCGATTTCAAATTTCCACAACATTATCACGAACAATACAAAAACCTATCATTTTTAGGAGGAATCAGTCAAGAACTTTTGCGAAAGAAATTATAGGATTTATTAACGATCTAAATCCAGTTAATAATAATGTTAATAATTCTGAAACAATAATAATTCTAACTATTTAATTCTTATTAATATTATTTTCATCATCGTTGTTGCCATTGTATGACTTGGTACACGTCGTTATAATATTAGAATTGCTTAATTTGGACATGATTAAAAAACGCAAAATTAATTTCTTCGGACATTTCATGAGAGGATCAACATATCACCTTCTGCACACAATTATGATGGGAGCGGTAGAAGGGAAAAGGGGACGAGGGAGAAGAAGGACTTCTTGGCTCCAAAATATTAAGAAATAGACTGCAGTTACAAAAGTAGAAGAATTGTTCTAGATTGCAAGAAATCGAAATTTACCTTAACCATTGTGCTATCACTTGCAACACAACCGTTGGGTCAAAAGTTGTATAAATTTCCAGAACAAGCCGCTATTCCACTAAAAACATGAGTTTAAAAGATAAATGTAATGTTGCAGCAAAAGTATGTACAATTTGGACTAAACATGCTATTTTTCTTAAAAATTAAACAGTTTCAACGGAAAATACGACCTTTTTAATTGAAAAATCACAAATTTACTACAAAATTAACATTTTTAGTTAAAATCAATACATTCTACTGCAAATACTATTATTATAAGCTGAATATCTTAATTATATGAAAAAATACCGAATTTTAAAGAAAAATGCCCTCATTTCAATTCAGTTATAACATTTTTCTCAATAATATCACTAATTCTATAATAACCCAACATATATGTAAACAAATATTTTATGATTATGCTTTCTCGAACCTTAACAAAACAATTTATTACTAAGTAAGAAATACATATTATTGTTATTAATGCTCATTTTTTTATAACCATGCAATACATATATTCTTATCTACTATCACTACTATACTCTTTAAAGGGTAAACCGCCGATGTAAATTTTGTACACTACTTCCTGGAATTACTCTAGACTTGCTAGGATTTTTGTAGAATTGCTATGGAATTGCTAGGAATTCCTGTATGTTGTACACCATACTTCCTCTATGGTTTACCCTTTGAAGTAACCCCATCTATGGCATCAAACTGCTTATCATTCTTAATACTGCACATTTGTTGATCGCAGTTTAGAAACTATAAGAGGCATTCAGAATTCGTATACATCATAAGAGATACAAATTCCTGCTAGTTATATTGTTGGAATCTGAATAAAATATTCTCCTCTTTAAGCATTACAACCGCATCAGCTTCATTATTAGAAAGCCTGGTATTTTTCATTATTAGAAAGCCTGGTATTTTTCATTATCCCGAGCAAACCATAAGCTCCAGCAGCGGCCTATAAACATTTAAGAGTGAACTTTCATTATTTGATGTCATAAATCGCTTCAGGAGCTAGCTACACACGAAAATGTATTGGTGGTATATATATTGAAATTTATTCGATTTGACAGAATTATAATTAATATGCAATTAAATGTATAAAAATAATACAATATTTAAAACAAATATATTCAAATTGTGTAAATATTAATGTATTCTTATTCGAGCACACTAATTTTTAGTTTATATTGATAAATTTACGTGTTCTACATAACATCAATGTTTAATATATTTGTGGAGAAATTAAAATAATTAAGGTAATTTTAAGCGTCGTCACGTTAGCTCCCAAAAAATTGGAATTTTAAAATATAACTTTACTAAATTAATTGTTCTCATTTTGCGCTGAATAGTACTGATAATTAAAATTTTTGTGGTGTACTATAACTCGGAGTATTAGCTAAAATTTGGTCGGAAGCTAACTTAACGATAGCTCCGCCACATTTGAAGATTTTCAAAAAATTATCGTATCCACAGGTAACAATAGTTTTAAGATTTGTGCTGATAATAAAAAAGTATTGTTGCCCTCCTTTACAAGAGGGAGCTTTTTCAGCCTGATAAAAGCTTCTCCAGAATTTCAAAATTTTCAAAAACCTATTACACTCGAAAGTCATATTCATTTCATATCGAATTATTTTGTCCATATTGTCCCATATTTGTTGAGTTCAGTTGTGTTTGGCTTTTGTCCGTACAATTCAAGTTAAAACAAGTGTTATAAGTGAAATTATTGACCATAGCGGTGCATGTTACCTTTAAACAAAAATACTGATTAAAAATCAGCTGCAGGCGGCTATAATAATTTCCAAATTATTTAAATATAAAACGTAACTTAAATAACAGAAATTGCGCGTTCAATTTCAATTGTAAAATAGTTATTGTTTTGTTGTTTTTTTTTGGCATTCAACGTTATGGATGAGAACTGTGCGAAATTTTGCCAATCTGTCCGGGAGGATGCGGATTTCTCACTCTGCTCTGTATGTAATAGCGTCCTCCATCTAGAGTGCGGCAATGGTTGCTTCTCGTATTTGGGAACGCAAGGAGAAAACGGCAAAAGAAAATTAAACGTGTCCAAGCTGTAAAACGGCGAGTGGACACTAAGAATTTATTAAAAAATCAATTGAAGGAGAAGATGAAACATTTGTATAATAAAATAGACGGATTGGTTAGCAAACTAGAAAATATAGAGAAGTTATATGTCGCCTCCCAGTCCAGGCTCAAAGAAACAGTGCAGTTATTGCAGGCTTTTCGTCTGGAAAATGGAACAATTGCAAAACAAAACATTTAGCTGAGCCTGCGCGTCGACAAGCTAGAACAGCAAACGAGGAAAAATAATATTATAATAAAAAATTTGCCTTTCGCGTCACAAGAAAATTTAAATCAATTATTAATAAAAATCGGAGAATTACAGGTACCAAAATTGAGGAGGCAGATGTCGACATTTGTCATCGACTACATAAAGTACGGCAAGAAAAGTTTGCAAATGTTGCAGTTCGTCTTTGTCGGGGTGATAAAAAATTCGAACTATTAAGAAACTGCCGACTGCGTCGCCCAACGTTAGCATATATAGGATTCACCGGAATCGAATCAAACAATCCTTTTTATGTATCCGAGCACCTCACTCTGACAAACGCCAGGTTGCTACGTGAAGTCCAGTCCTTACGGGTGACCGGTAGTTGGAGGTTTGTCTGGGTTAGGGACGGAAAGATATTTGCGAGGAGGGATGAGAAGGCCCCGGTAATAAGGATTATATCACACGAACAGATTTCAGGGCTGCAGAAATTTTCAAACTGACTGTTGGTAAATACTAAATTCAACGATAGTTCTTTGCAAAGTTTAAACACGATAAGGATTAAATTGGAACATACTTTTATCTACACTTCGCGTGTGTATAAGAGAGCTTCAATCATAATGCGTAATTTTAATTTAGCTTTACGCGGCCTCGTATATTATAATTATAAACTGACAATAATTTTTCCTTTATGAGTGTCTAAAAGAAAGAGTGCTATCTTATTTATATAATAATAATTTTTTCAGTAATGACTAATATGGTTTCTTAAGAAATAAATGTGCGGATGATGCTTTATTTGACCACATTACTTACATATCCGAGAACTTAGAACATGGCAAATCGGTGGCCGCCGTATACCTAGATTCATGCAAAGCATTTGACGTGGTTGATCATAAAATACTCTTAAAATAATTATATGCATGTGGGTTCCGTGGCATAATATATACGATTGGTTTTTTTCATATTTAAAAAAGACAGAAAAAACGTTACAAAAATAAACGGCGTCTTCACTAAAAGTGTCATACAAGAGTTTGACGTGCCTCAAGGCAGTATTTTAGGCCCTATCCTTTTCCTTATTTATGTAAACGATTTATGTAATTAAAAATTTTTCCGGAAAGATCTATAGCTATGCAGACGATACTGTTCTTATTGTAAGTTCCAGATTTCCGAACATTTTGCAGAATCTAGTACAAAGCGATTTAAATAAAGTACGAAATTGGATGAATGTAAACTCTATCGGATTGAATGTAAACAAAACGAAATAAATAATATATAGCAACTTACCACATCATAGATGGGATCAATTAAAAATGCAATGGGATAATGAAATTATAGAAAGAGCATATGAGATAATCTAGACTGTAAACTATTATGAAATTCCCATTCAGCATCTTTATCGACAGTGTATATATTGCTTAAGAAAATTAATTTCTGTAACGGTAAAATTGTTAAACATTTGAAAATTCTTAGTTACTAAATCTTCTGCCGAGCACTGAAAATGGAGATCAGTGCTATTACATCCAGCTAAGATATGAGCAATCGTATCGGGAAAGTTACATTTAATACAATTTGGCGAATCAGCAATTTGAAATCGGCATAGATTGTGCGGGGTTTGTGACTATATTACTTTAGCTATTCTGTTTATTTTAAGAAAATTAATGATTGAATATGTCGCTGTTTGGGAGTTTGATAATATCTCGGGGAATGTTGTGTTAGGAACGTCCGTGTTGATGCGAATACTGTGAAATCTACTAATATGCGCTGGACGGTTGGGATTAAACTGCCCATACAGAAAGGGCACTGCGTTGGAGAAATTGACCCATTTAGAAGATGATCGTGCGAGACTGCTGTATGACCTGTCCGCAGTTGTCTGATCATACTGAAGTCTCTGCGGGAAAAATTCAAAAGAATTGTGCCATTGATGAAGAGGAAGGTGAATATCTGTTCTGCAGAGCTCGTAGTACTAACTGTGCCATTATGTTCGCCTGTTCGTTCCCCGGTATTCCCGTGTGCCCGAGAATCTACATAAACGTCACCTGGCCCTCGGACTTCTGTGTATCAATGACAATACGAAGGATTTGAGTAGATATTATATTTTTGGTTTCAGGGCTGCATATGGCCTCCAATGCTGCCGGAGAGTATGCAATTATTAATGTCTTTCTGTTAGGTTTGCAAGGTGAAATATATTGCAGCCCTTATAGGATGGCATACATTTCTGCGTCCGGTACTGTGCAGCCATCATTGAATCAGAAAGAAAACGCTTTATCTGATACTACGAACGCACATGCTGTCGGCGATGTGGTTGTGGTGGGGTTTTTTCTAGCACCATCTGTGTAATCTATAGTATTAATAAAATTATTTACACCTTTAAGGTGTACATTTGAAATTTTAAAAGAAGATTTAGTTATCTTCTCTATTTTTCAAGTTTGAAGGTCGGAATGATGAAGCTTATCATCGTATAACACATACAGATAATACCTCAGTTTAACTGGTAGTTCGTCCATTTCCTTCCCTCAATTTACATTATGATTCCCCGTTGATTTAGATATTTTTTTCTATGAGTTTGAGATTTTTTTTATGAATGGCGTTTTTTTTTTTTAAACTCTGATTTAATTACTCCCATAGCGTTAACCTCGATGATATCAACGCATTATAGTATTGTTTTAAAAGTTTTGAAAAAAGACCTAAATCTATAAATTGCCGGAATTAATTGTCCGATTATTTCCAGTTTATAGCGCTATCAGCAGTTACCCTTAAGTATTTCATTTTAGGTATGTTCTGTGTAATTTTACCACCAGTGCTGCAATAATTGTCATTATTATCATAGTGATGTGTGTATTCATTCAGCATTCTATATTCAATAAACGTTGCTGTATGCTCGTACATTGTTAAGCGAATATAAACATACATATATGTACATACATATATCAGTGGCGCATCTTGATTTCTTCCATGGTACTTTCATAAGAGAAAAAACTGTTGAAATAGAATTAACTTGTGTAATGTGCCCATTACATGGCTCTAATGAATTACACACAAAAAATGGGAAGAAAAATAAAATAAAATATCATAGAGAAAAACAAATAAATACCTAAATAAAAAATAAGAATAATTTAGAATAAATGGTGAGTGGGAATGTGCGCGTGCCTGAAACTGTTGTCGGTTGGGGTAGCCAATCACCGGTCATCAAGGAAAAAAGGGATCTACCTGATTCGGTCAGCTCCAGCGGCCTTGGACGGAAAGGCGGGAGAAATTTAGAACAGACGGAAAAAAAGAGATTTTTAGAGAAAATCAGTTGCGTTCTGGTCAAGTTAAGGAGTCTTCTTTCTAAGAATCGCAAATTAGTCATCAATTTCGGCAAAGCAATCGTCGTTTTTCCGCAAAAGTTACAAAAAGTGTGCCGCGATTTATCGTTCGACAAAGTATTCTGTATCGTTAGTAATAGCGACCTAAAATAGGCAAATATCGAAATTTATACATCCGATAAGATTTAACGAATCGCGGAACACCAACATAAAGGCCCGATTAATAGCTATTCCGACCTCTACGCACCAACCGATCAACGAGTCAATCCACGGACCACGGATCACCACCGACAACAGTGATACGTAGAACTTTGATTTTAATTTTAATTAATTGTATATAATATTTTGTTGTCCTATCCGTAATTGAATATTGTGTTTTTTAGCGGTCGACCGGTATAGAAAGATAGGTGTAAGGAATCATATAATATATTGGTTAAAATTTCAAACAGATAATTTATTATAATCATCATCATTATCATAAACATTAAAATAAGAATAAGACTAAAATAAATAAAATCCGCGAGAATAAACCCTCGCGGTTGGCATCCCTGTGGGCGTTAATAAGTAAACGGTAACGTTTCACTTCGTATTCAGTTGCGCGTATTACTAAAAAAAAAAAAAAAAAAAAAAAATAAGGGGACACTTTTTTAAAATTTAAAAAAACAAAAACTAAACTAATGTAAAAGAAAATAGATATTTAAATTTCGATAAACGGACTTAACAAATCTACTATACACGATTTGTGTAAACAACAAAAAGGAATAGAAAATTAATTCAAAATAATAAATAAACAAATACAAAACCAAAAGGATTATTAAGTAACATAACTCTAGAACTGCAAAGTGAAATACATGCAGCGTCTTCGACTTATAATAAAAAAAAAAGATTGAAATGTATTATTTAAAAGAAAATTACAACTACATTAAGAAATCTATTTAAAAGTTAAATCAGCTTGCATTAACAAACTTTTCTGAAACTTTTTGAACTGCCAATCTAATCTCACTGATTCACTGCACCACCGCTTCCGTACCCCATTCTTTATTTGTCACAGTCGACAAATTTTCGCCAGCGGTATATTTAGCCGAGAGTATTTATAAATTAGGCGTACGAATGCCATTTCGCTATAATAAAATGACGGCAGCACAATCTCAGTTTTTTAGCAAAAAATGTGCACTGCTGCCAAAGCAGGGGAGTATTTAGTTAAATGTTTCGATCTGATTGGTTATTTACGCTATTGCTGTACGTGTGGGCATGCTTTCCAATACGAGTACGTTCTTATCGGCTAATGTCGGAATTCACAACGCCTGACAAATATAACTCGAAATCGAACAGTAACTGAATTGGAGTTCCGTTATTACTTGGCATGGACAGACCAGTGTTTTTTAAACATCTATCTTTGCACGCTCAAACAGCGATTTCTCAGATTTTTAACCAGGTTAATCTCTGCTTTTAGAGAATTATTGCCAGATTTTTTCCTTTTCGATTTACTTCGGTATGACCAAGAGGTTTCGCCACTGACATATATACATGTATGTCGCTTAATTTTTTTTTGCTTAAAATGGGTCTTCCATCTCGGTTGGCGATTAATTAGTTGGAATTTCGATAAGTAATGTGTTCCGTTAAATTCCGAAAATTATATTTTTATCATCATTAGGGGAGAAACGTTAAAACGTCTTAAAAGTCCACTTTTGAGTTCTTTGATGGAGTCTGCGAATGTACAAGTAGGTTTTTCTAATTTGGCGACATGTACCAACATATATGCTACTAGTGTTAACACAACCCTACCTAGAAAAGCTTTTACTACAAACTACATAATAATAATAATAACGATAGTGGTAATAATAATAATACCTTTTTCTGAAGGAAAGTCCGGTTGTGTTAGGGACAAAAAGGATTCGGAACACGCGTACGCAATGAAAAAGGATTATTAAAAGAGGGAAAAAGAAATAAAAGAGAGGAAAAGTAAAAGAGAAATAATTAATAAAAGTAAACCAGTTGTTAACGTAGATATTTTTTTCTAGCGCTTTAGGCCATTAGTAGAGGGAAGATAAAAAATGCCGAGAAATAATCCAATTTGATAACGGTATTCATTTCACGTATAGTAATAAAGCCTCGAATAAATGGGAAAGTCAATAAAAATAACCGAAAAAAGTCGGGCTCGCGCAAAAACACGCCGAGTGATTGTAATGCGCGCGGCTCGTCACGAAAGAAAAAAATCCCCTCCACATGTATATATGTGAATTTTGCAAAAATAAACAAACTGCAATGTCGATACGTCTGATCAAGCGCATGTTTAAGTGTAAGACAAGAGTTGACTGCCGATGTGCCAAGCGGTTAGAGGCAATTCTTATCCTGATGCTCTTTATACGTGATTCGACAACTCTCTGAATAAACATACAAGAATAAAGAACGAGATGTAGACAGCTCTGGTCGGCATCTCTTTCTCCGTCTCATCCAACAAACGGTAGAGTAAGACAAGAAAAAAAATAACAAAAATACCGCAGTTCCCAAAGAGAGATACATTCGTTGCTTCCAGGAAAAGCCGGATCGTTGCCAATTTATATTCTTACTTTTGGCTGTCGCTTGTCGCAAAGGAAAATTCGATAAATCTAATGATTAGCTCGCCTTATTTTTTACTTCCTTTTACCTTCATATCCGCTCGCGTATTGACACGAGTGTGAAACCGAAAAATAGGCAAAAAGTTTATTTTCATTTTAAAACGATTTTCGGAATTTCATTTCGGCTATTATCAGATTTGCATTTCAATATTTTTCCTATTCATCAAAATTTTGTTCCGTCTCATACATATATCGGCTGTTCCTAATCCGAGCACGAAATCACCTCTAGTCCTTCATATCGCTCTCTGAACCTTTTTTTTTTTTTTTCCTTCGTAAGAGAAAGCCGAAATTATCCACGCAATTATCTACAACAACGTATCGCGCTGATTTCGTTATTCCACAAACGCTTTTCATCGGTACTTATCAAGATACTACTTTTTTACCCCCGCCCCCCCCCCCCCCTTCAGTTTCTACCTTGTTTTAACCTTTTCACTTTCTTTTTTTACTCTTCTTAATTTTGCAAACTGGTGGCTGGAAAAAAAAAGATCGTATTAAGCGACGCTAAAGTTTCACACATTGATGCGTATGGGAAAGAAAAAAAAAAATGGAGCACGGAAAGTTGCACACAATAATTCATTTGCAGCAGTAGTGATCGCGGGAATTTTCTCAGCGGAGCAGTTCATTTTTTCGAAATGTTTAAATAGTGGGCCAAAAGGATAATTTCTGTAAGCAGATTCGGCAAACTTCGAACCGGAGAAAACGTTAACTAAACTATCAAAGTGACGAGGGAGCCGAGGATTAGATAAAGACCGAACGGTTAGAACGTAAACGAGAATTCCGTCAATTAGAAGAAAGTAAATCGCTCTTTATTCTACTGCAAATGCGTCAAATTTTGTAAGTCAAATTAACCGATTCGCTTTCAGCGCGAACGCAAACTTTCGGCTACTTTTTGGAATTTTGGCGCGAGTAGGGATCCGTAAAAAGTACAAAAGCACATAAAAGCGTACAAACAACTCCCTTCGACGAGCAGAAATTCCAGCCCGAAAACATGTACTTTTGACAATCGTTCTGAAAGTGGAAAAGCAGCTCCGCACGCTTCTTAAAAGAACAACGTTCGAGATCCGGATTCGCAATGTAGCATTGCTTCCTCTTCTTGACTGCCTTTATCTTTCGTATACAGTTACTTCAAGCTGGTTCGGATAAGTTTCAACGCCGAAAACTGGCGCGCACTTGAGAACTGCTAATCTTCTGTGCTGCAATCGAATCCAGACTGTTTAAGAAAATAACGGAGTTCACTGCGATTCAACTTGAAATTCTCCTATGCTACACTTTAATAACCTAAAATATCGTATTCGAAATGTGAAGTACCGAAACGGAGTCGCACTCTGCTACGTAGTACGCGGTCTCTTTTTGTCTCTCTTCCAACTCTGCAGGTAGCACTGAATAAAGCTAGAACATTAGTGCGCTGATTTTTGTGACTTTCTATGATGAAATTTTTCAAATTTAATTACTACCAAACTTTTATTACGCGTTTAGTTCAAATGTCATCGTAGTATTCAAAGAAATCAACAGTAGCGCGTGTGAAATCGGGCGAAAGTGGGAGACGTAGCTTTTCGAATGCGGTTACAACTAATACATTTCTGCTATTAAATACGGTGAAGTTGGAAAAGCATACAATAGCTGTCGAACATGGAAGAGAAAGACAAAAAAGTAAATAATCACATAACGTCAACACTAATATTAACATTTTAAAATACCGAACTGAAAAACAACTATTAAATTCCGTCGAAGTTTATTATGAAAGTAGGTTTAAATATATTTTAATTCAAAATTCGTTCTACATAATAGGCGCTATTTCTTCTTCTTATTCTGCTGGGACTGTGTTTAGTTGCAATGTTGTCAATGCCCTGGAAGTGTTATAGATCTATAAGGCAGGATTTCTGCCAACTCTTTCTTTCCACTCTGCATATTTCCCATCAAGTTTACGGGGCAGTCTATTATGAACAAATTAACAACGACAAAACAAGAACAGAGCGAATCGACAACATTTATCAATGCAAAAGGAATATGTGGAACTATAATCCGAGTAAAAAATGAGAGTAAAATCAATTGATCAGCAGTCTAAAGTGTAATCGGTCTAAAGAAAATTTAAACAGACGATCTAAATAAAAATACAGAACAACGAATTAATAACAAAAATAGTGTACAATGAAGATTGGTCGTAACGATATTTACAGAGACAAATATTATTGAAACCGGTAGAGGATTACATTAAACTACGTATTAATTACAACGTAATTCTTCGGCTACCCCCATTAGAAAAAATGTCCCAATTTTATATAACGTTTGTTATAGTTTATAGGATTTTATGATTATGTTATTATATTCATACGGACCGATTTAGAATTACGTTGTAAATTTTGATCGTTTTATACAAAGTATAGAAGTTAAAGAAACAGAAATGTAAGCAAAAGGGATCAAACAGCCTCTTGCGGTGCCAAAATAGCCGAGTTTATATATATATATATATATATGTATGTGTGTGTGTGTGTGTGTATGTTATTTTTTATCGGCTATAACGACAAATAATTTTGGAGCGCAATATTTACTTTCAATGGTTTTTTTTTTTTTTTTTTTTTTTTTTGGTGAACTTAACAATAATCGCCTTTCGATATTGTTGAGTTCAACAATAGTGAATTCTCGAATTAGAAATTAAAAAATTACAGTATATAACAATAAACTGGTTATTCATCTGTTTTCGTTATAATTACGATCAGAGTTTTCGTACAGTAAAAACCTTTGAAACGTGCAGATACGTGCGGTAAAATTTAAAAATGTTCAATAAACTTTTAAATTAAATCAATTTTTTCGGAAATAGTTCATGTGTAAGGTATTTTTACTTATATTTGAATTAAACGATAAAACCAAATGCATTTCTAAATTACCTTCTTCGAAACCCTGTTTTCTCTTTTCTTTTAATTAAAAATGTTCTCATATACTGACAACTGTCGTTCAACCTCCAATGAAGTTCAATGTATGCTAAATCAGAAATGCGCTGAGGATTAATCTCTTCATTTTTTAATTCATCCTTTGTATCTTCACCGCTGGTTTCCTTAGAAATCATCTGAACGGGGCAATTTTTTTCAGAGTGACCGTACTCATGGCACTTACTGTAAAACCTCGCTGAAATGGCATCCGCGAAAGAGAGAGACTAATGCTCCTTTCAGTTGGCAGGTTTTGGTAGCTGTGAAGAGTAAAATTCGGCTAGCCTTCTCGTTGTTAACTTTGTTGATTGAAAAAGGATTCTCATCAAATAAATCGAGGAAGTAATCTTTTTCCGTAATGTTATTGGAGTTGGAATATTAGAATAGTTAAATCTCTGACTTTTTCCACGTGAGTAGTAACGTACTTTATTATTTTGTCGGTGATTTCTCGCTGTACCTTATTACCATCATCTTCAGATGCCGTATTAATAATAGCGGTATTTTTGTTACCAAAAGTAACATGAATATTAAATTTATATAGTCATATTTTTGCCTCAAGATTTTTATCGGAAGAATCAATATAAACTATTTAATAATAATTTTGCTTTTCATCAACAGTTTTTTTTTTTTGCTATTTATTAGGTTCCGGAAAACGTTCGTTTGCTGGAAGTAATCGGATTACGAAGGACATCTTTAACAATGGTAGTACGTTCAGTAACTTTTGTGTAAATTACCTTGGAAAGTTCTTGTGGCATCGTCGAAATTTTTCCAACATGTGCATCGATGGCATTAAAATTTTGTATAGCTTGATATTTCTGCTCTAGTTCAAAAGCTTTTTTTCCTTAATTGTCCCTTCGACTCATATGTTTTATTATTTATGTTCTTTTAATATGCTTGCATCATTCTTTTAACAGAGATCCATTATGTGAAACTTGCCTGCAGATATTTTTAACGTAAGCACTTTTAGAAGAACTAGCGATGAACATAGAACGCACAACTCATCATCAAAACTTCACAATGCAGAAACTAATTATTATTCGGTATACTAGAAGAAATAGTTTGAAACAAAAAATATACCACTGTGATAGAGAAAAAATAAATAAGTGACTTTTTCGATTCTTGTCTCGTGTGATTAAGTTTATTCGCGTCGTGTTCAATTGTCCGTTGAAGAGTTCGGTGAGATCGTTCTATTTATTCATATCTGTTATCTGTTTTTAATTTTTATTTCTATTGTATTATTTAATTTCGTCCGCTTCATTCTTATTGGTTTCATTTCTCGCTTCATCGTTACTTAATTTTTGATTTCAAACACTAATTTAAATTTAATGTTATGCCGGATTCGTCTGACGGTGTTTTTTTTTGCGGAGGGGGGGGGGGCGAATTCTTCTCGCACCGTTGGTTAAAGCATTACTAAGCATTACTAACCTGGCCATGTAGGTAAATACGATTAACAAAACTAATATAACTGCTGTTTCGTCCAATTATCTACTTCTAAGGATAAAATTGTCTCGGTAAAGAATATTTATATCGACATGGATATTTCCATTAACTTTAACAATACTTAACAAGCTAATAATGTACCACCGTTTCCGCGAATAACTTTGAAGGTCAAATTGTGGTTTTAGCCGAGAATTTGGGAAACAGAAACTCAGCTCAGCTCCATCCAATGTTTTTTAAAACTTAAATGTTTTATAAAAAATTTAGCGGTTTATCCACACAATAACCCGATTAGGCTTAACTCTTACATTTAATCAGTTCCTACTTTCTGGTAACGTCCATAAAGAACTTAAAATACGATCATTTATTCTCAAATCATTGTTATTTTCGTGATGTTCCAACTGATTTGTTCATCAATGAGCACTTCTCTTAGATTACCAATCTGGAATATCCGAACGTTACAGATATTCGTTTTTGTGAAAATTCTTTTGCGCTGATTCCTATTATCGAAATTAAATGTTTGAGCTCACAACTTTTTTGTCTTTTATCGATTTCTACGATGCCTACTCCGTCAAGGTTGAGCCTGTTAGTCGTAAACCTAGTTTTACAAACCTTTTGTCCGTTCCATCCTACAGTATCGCTGTTTTATCTATGGAAATTGCTTCAGATCTTTACTCTGCAAACTCAATCGTGTCCAGAGAATATTTTATTTCGCCTTTGTCTGGAAGGTAAAGAAAAAAAAGATCACAAATGAACAACGGGAATTTCGTAATTACTCTCTGTACATTTCTCCCAACAGCAGAAGGACGTAGTATTTAATAAATAAAAGTAACGGTAGGTAGGATAAGTTTTGCATATAGGAACTTCCATATAATAATAATTACTCGTAGTAATTAATTTGTAGCGATTAAAAAAGGAGAAATTTAATGTTAACAAGGACTCTTCAACAAATATAGGAAAATTAATTTTTAGAACATTTTTCGTAATGAATTACAACGGAGGATTGCCCACAATTCCATTTAAATGACAGTTCACATATTAGCGACTGATCGATGAAAACGATTCGTAAAATACTTTAATAAAACTTAACACTTAAATAAGGAAATAAGCTTGTGTTGCGTAGGAACATGTTATAAGACTGCAGATATTTGTGTAGAAGAGAAACATTTTCGTTATCATACATGTTTTTACGATTTGTCTGATTATGTTTCACTAAAAATCTGCATAATTCACGAATGGCAACATATGCACTTATATTTCTGGCCTACTACGTCCAGCTCGGAACTGATGGTATAATTCTTGTTTAGGTTTTTTTTTGTTTTTTTTTTTTGGAAATTCTTTCCGTAAATTCCCGGTGGTAGAGGATTGCCTCTTCCATAATTAAAATTAAAAACGAGTAATTTAAAAGGGCGCAACAATTAAGAGCGAGTGTAGAAAAAACGGTTAGAGTTTTTCGTTTGGCAGGTGTTAGTTAGGAAGTTTATAGGATGAGGACGATTAAACTGTTTAGAGTAACTAAAATTGGATAGCGCATTAACCGGATTAACTATTACGTAAAGCACTTGCGAAATGGTCATAAATCACTGTCGCCAACGGACCCGTTTACACGAAACCTCCTCCGGTACGTTCGAGCGCTGGTTCGCAGTCTAGTTGCTCACTTTCTGGCAAAATCACCTTCGCAGCACATTTGTGTCTTCTGTTGACAAATCACCCAAATAACAACGTCGCTACAATATTTCACAGTTTTCCGCCTGATAATCCTCACATTTAGCCGAAATCATAACAAGAGCAAATTGATTTGATTGAGCAACAAATCCTGACCTTATGATAAATCAGATGAGATAACAACGCTCGGTCTGCAATGATATCATTATCCTCGCTACTGCTGAAGCTGTACGATAAAACGGGTAGTGGCCGATCATAAGGTTTTCGATATGTAATGAATCATTTTCAACTAATATTCAAACAAAGCTACTAAGCGTTGCGATAATAATTTAGAGCCTTGAACGTTAAGCTACCAAACACAATGGTACCGGTTTCGATTCTGATCAACGGCAAAAATATGATTAGCAATTAGCTTAATTAAAATATTAAACAACTTAAAGATTTCCTATTGGCCAAAAGTATAATAGTATCTGATAAGAACAGCAATATTGTCATTTCTTTGTGTTACTTTAATATTCAGGCGGACAGACAAAATAAAAATGAATTATACACCGCACTGCATTACATAATTCTTTCTTTTTTTTTTTTCGGCGATTTACAGATTTATGATACTATTTTATTTACCGTATAACTTTATTTCACTAAATGAGACTGTTTTTATATAATAATTATTTATAATTTATTTTAGCGGCTACAAACAGTTCCGAATGTAGTCTTGCGAATTGCCTAGTACGCAACCTATGTATCTGTACGGCTAAATGTACGAATAGAATGGTTGAGGCGATAATGATGATGATGATGATCGTAAAAAAAAAATACAAAATTATGAAATCACGATAACAGAAATATATTCAATAATTTACAAATTACCGAACCGACATGTTTCGGAGAAACGCACTTCACACATTCACAATTATTAAGACATAGACTTTAATATGTACATGTGTGTAGAGCCTCCCATGTTCCGTGTGACGAATTTCATTTTTTTGTTTTTTTATATGTTGGGTTTGCCAAAATAGATGTTGATCCAAAAAGAGGGAAGCGGAAGAGAATGTTTACACGAACAGACATAGAGGAGAGAAAAGACTCAAGTGCCGAAATAACTAAAGAAGATGGCAAGGGGAGAATAAAAGGTACATAATAGGGAGTTGGCAGACCGATTAATAATAGTAAAAAGAGAAACGTTCGAAAGCGATACAAGTGCACTCAAATAAAAAGTGATCAGCAACATCTATGAAATTGTGTGAGGAATAGTGAAGGGGGGACAGAGTGGAGAAAGTGAAAAAAAGATTCAGAATTTTACTGACTATAGGCTACGCTAAAAACATATCATGTTAAAAAGAAAAAAGTACTAGTCGATTGAAACTGAAGTTCTGCAAATGTGTGATAAATAAATATCGTTTTGCGTAAAATTTAATCATTCGCCAAATTTTTGGTTTATACTTTTTCGACACTTTGGTTTCATTATCAAGTAATATTTATCTACTGCAATAATTTCATCCATCGTCAAAACTGAGGATAATGAACTGTCCGATTCATTAGCTCGATCTGCCGTTTTGACTGGTCAATTTCTATCCAAATTTTCTTCTTCTATACATTAATATGTTCTTTCCAGCGAGTATAGAGACGATGGCACAATATTTACCCCTTTTTATTCTCTAATCCTAAATCCTTTTATCTTAATAATCAAACTCAGCCTCCTCCTTATCCTTGATACTACGACTTCCTTCATCTTTCGCGCTTTCTTATCTCTTCTACTGCAGGCTTCGCCTTGATTATAGTCGGCTTTCTTCATCCTCTTTCCATTTTTCTATTTCCCCTACTCTGTTTTTGTACTTTCCATTCTGGTGTTGTACGTACTCAACAACCATGGCTTCATCTATATGGAACAAACTGGAAAACCGATTCAGGTGTGCATAAAAAAACCTATGGCAGATTGTTGAATCCATGGTTGCCGAACACATACAAGCGGGTGAGTATATGATTGAATATAATAAAACTGAAATGGTGATTGGCCAGTTAGGTAAAAGGTTCATTAGAGAAGCGATAGAAATACAAAAAAGAAGAAACTTACAGAGAAGACGACTTTAAATTGGACAAATTTGGAAGCCCCTTATTGATCAAATAAAAAATAATATAAGCAGCAGGAGAAAATACAGGTCCTGTAGTAAACTGGACAACTGTACGGATTTTTCGTTATTTATTCTTAATGTTTTCAGTTTTCGTTGTGGTTGTAACGTATTTTAATTCTGATGATCGATGGAGCAATCCTATCCAAGGCGTTAATGTAAACTATGACGTGGTTTTAACCGAAAATTTTAATGATGAATGACTTCTCTAACTTGTCAAAGAACCACAAAGTAAAAACTTATTAATAACTTCGAACTTTGAACATCATAAAAAATGCAATTAATAGACTAATCAATATTAATCGGATTAAACGGGAACTTGTTTCCTCCGAACAATGTCAGTTATTTGCAATTTTTACTATTGTATTTAAAGTAAAATTTTAGTACTTCACTCGATTATGCTAAATAGTTCAAACTATGTATATTTATTGAGAAACCTTAAAAATATGATGATCTCTAAAACTAACGTTGGTCGCCTCTCCTTTAGGGTTGCTCGTTTTGTAGAATTTGTGTGAAAAAAGTACTTTTGGCTTAAATTGAACACTTCTTTCTGTGATATTACGTTTATCTTAATCCCTGTTTGTGATGTTTGGAGGTGTACTGTAGATATTTACAGTTCTTATAATCTAGTGCATGTATAGCAAGTGGTAGTGCAACAACTTAGGTGAGTTATTGAAATGATGGTGTTGTTTGACTGAGAAGATGTGTATTGTAGAATTTTCACGCGTGTAATTATGTCTGCAAAATGATAAAACGTGGGTGAGAAGAAGAAGATGCTATTTGATAATTAAATTGGTCATTGTCTCATTGCAAGACAGTTATAATATGATCAGACAAAATTAGTTCTTATATGTTGTTGTTATACATTAAACGCTCGTACCAGCAGATGTGTATACTTCATCAATATCTTGATCTATGCAATCAGCTTTATTTTCGAATTTAAATCCGCACTAAACAGCTGTATATTAGCAGGGCTGTATCAAATCTGTTATGGTTGACAAGTGGGAGCTGGATATTGCTTCATTGCATTATATACATGTGCATACATGGTCGCACAAGCATACACATTAACATCATCATCATTGTTACATTACATGGACACCACCTCAAGCTATAAGACACATGTATACTGTATCAAGCGCATATAAAGCATATCAACTGCACACATGTTATTGTGTTGGTAAGTTTTCACTCTTCATACACTGATAAATTTATAGAATTGTGCACAGTTAAATGATAGGCTCAATACTAGTCAAAAAGCAGCTCTGCTAAATATCAAACACAGCCTTTGCAGCAATTAAAATAATTGTATAATCACATAGGTTAGTGATTATCAATCATCCACTCTAATTGCCCATATGCAGGGCATCACACTAGAAACATATAGGCCAGAACAGGAATAATCCTTGTTGAGCATAGTACTGCGGTTATTTTAGTTGGATATATGTGGATATCGTATTAAAATCTGTAAGCAGAGACCTATATCCTCCTAAACTTTGTCAACACAATTATTTTGGTTAGATATTGATACCGATTCGGTATTTATCTAGCGATGATGTCGAGCTAGAAATTATTCTCCCATTAAAAGTCATTTATTTTCGATCTCTCGGCATCAATCCTATTATTTATCGTCATCCGAGAATACGGCCGAATTTCCGGTTCTTGTCGAATTTCTTGGCACGTGTAATGTTAAGAGGTTGTGTAAGTGTCCTGGTATGTGCGGTCTGCGATAGCAGGATAGTGTTTGTTGACCGCGTGAGCTGTGTGAGAAGATCAGAGTTGTAGTGGCTATATGTGTAAATAATTGATAAGGATTTTGGTAATGTACCGTTAATTGATAACATATCGAGTTGATTTAGCTAGATAAAGTGGCCAGTAGTTACCGTTTAATTATTGTAGACGATAATCACAGATAGTGGTTAGTCGTCGTTTACCGTTTTTGTACTAGTCAACGCCACACCGTGTGTCGCGGGTTTTGAGCTATTCTAGAGCGCATCGCCGGATTGCCGTGCATAACGCGATTTCAGAGCCAGGCCGATTGGCTAATCGTGTTTTTTTTAGATTTCGTGAATAAAAAATAATTAAGTAATTTAGTTGGGATCTGTGATTGGTTAATGTTATTTTTCGTGTAATTATATATATGTATATGTGATCTGGTCTATGAAAACCGGGCTAATGTGTCAAAAAATCAATTTTCACTTTGCTGGCTATTCTTATAGAATAAAACAAACCCCAGATTTCGATCTTTATTAAATTCTTCACAAATCGTGTTTTAAAAGAAAACAAAAACTTCAAAAAAAAAAAAATACAAGAAGTGAAAAACTACAATAGAAAAAAAATAATCAATTTTTTAATAAAAATTAGTACAAACTACTTCTTGAACGTTTTTTTCTTCGGTGTTAAGGTTTCTGGATAGGGTTTATTGTATTTTTCATCGGTTTTCTTTCTTTTCTTTGCCACGCCCCCTTCAGTCTTATTCGTTTTTTTGATTTTTCCAAATTTTTATCTTGTTTCGGATGTTTTGGGCTCATTTTTTCATCGTCGATTCTGATTTCGGCAAAATATCATCTACTTTTCGTTTCGGTTCTTTAATTAAGGCGTTTTCAGGTAATGGCGCTACAATATCAGCTTTAGCAATATCAGAAACTAAACTTCTTATGTTATTGTAAAGGTACTATTGGCTTTCTAAATCTAAGCCTTTTGGAGTGATTTTCTCAGTCGTCTTATTACCAATAGGTTGTAGTAATAATTGAAATTTGTTTATATCGTCACTGTTCGTATACACTATTGCTGCTACGCCATCTGAGGAAATTTTGAAGTGGTGGAAACTTGTGATTCCTACTAAAGATTTATAAAACTGCTTCAGGTAGATGGTCCAGTCATATCAGAGGTTTCGACCTCTTTTCTTATTCCATATTTTTTTCGTCCGCAGATCTCCTCATAAACCTTATCTAAAACGTTACTTGTTCTACCTGATTCAATTTGGCTCAATATGACTAAATCTTGCTGTTCTTTATCTAATTCTAAAAAATTATTTCTCGATTTCTCGATCATATCTCGCGGTATTGAAATATTATATTGTCGATTACAACAAGGTTCTTTAAAAAATTTTGAAACTATTTTTTCTTCCTCTGCATCTAGCAGAGATAATTCCAAATTACTCTAAGAGTTATACGCCCAGATGGATTGGAAGGAATAACAGAAGATAAAAGGAATAGAGGACGACCTCTAACCACGTTCATAGATTCAATTCACAACACAACAGGCTTACCAACACAACAGCTGTTGGAAGCAGCTCAAAATCGAGATACACGACGTCTGAACACAGACAGCGACACAGAAGAAGTCAACAGTGAAACATATTCTCAAAGCATACACAAACAAAAATAGTAGATTTGGTATTGGTTAGGAAAGTGTTAAAGGTGGCTAGTCAACAATAAAACATATCACTTTATTAAAAATTTATCAAAACACGTATTACAGAAAAAATTATAGTTTAAAAATATAAAATAAAGCCGACACGCTTCGGAGTCTCCATAATCATGGCAAATTCCCCGAAACATGTCGGCTTTATTTTATATTTTTAAACTATAATTTTTTCTGTAATACGCGTTTTGATAAATTTTTAATAAAGTGACAATACAGAAAATGTATATAAATATTTATAACTCAAATAAAACATATTCTCAAAGCATACACAAACCTAAACAGCTAGTATTGGTTAGCACAAATTATTACATTGATCAGACCACAGTAAATGCATCATCAACATAGTTGCAAACACGCGAGCATACAAAGCAACTTAGTAGGGGTTAGAACAATTATAAGTGGTTTGTTTAAGACTTTCCCCTAATCTTCGTATTCATTGAGTATTGTTATCAGGGCCTTCATGTATAGGCGTCTGCAGAGAAAGCAGGTGGTTGATTTGAGGTGTGATGGGTGTTGGGATGTCTGGTTATTGGTTTGTAACAGTGAAGATGCAGCGAACTGATGGTAACGAGGCGGTGGATTCCTTAGCACGCTCAGCATTACACTCCCCACTTTTTGTTAAAAAGATTCCCGGACACAACATACTTCCCCTCTGCAAGGAATGTATGTCAGACTTTGGTCGGATATATATCCTCGCTCCTTTCCTAATCCTAACTCATTTTACCTTTCTATTCAGCCTAGAGCCCTCCTGTTCTTGGTTCTATTATTTTCCTACCATTAAACGTTTTTTTCATTATTGCTATCTGCCGTCTGCGGTTCAATTATACTTTTCCCCTGTCCTCGCGGTATCCTTCGTCCCCTTATTGTCATTTACACTCTGGCGACTGTATACTTTCGTTTCTGATCCTGACCATGTGCTGTTTGAATGCTCCAATCATTCCCCCGATACGCTCAAATATTAAAGCGGAATTTTCCTACTCCCTGTAATGCATCCTATATTTTAACTTTGCCGTCTTCAAAGCTGGTTCCTATTCTTGCCTCTTTTCTTTCATCGCTGTCTGACCGGATTAAAATTTACTCTCTAATATAGTTCAGTTGTACTGGATACATGCCCTCGGTTAGACGAGCACAAAAACGAAAAAAAAAAAAAAAAAAAAAAAAAAAAAAGTACTGAACATTTTTCATTTATAGTATTAATTTATTTTTAAAATTAAAAATTAAAATGTGCCGACATGTTTCGGAGTCACTTACTCCATATTTATGGCGTTAATAATTATTAACGCCATTATTAACGCCATAAATATGGAGTAAGTGACTCCGAAACATGTCGGCATATTTTAATTTTTAATTTTAAAAATAATTTTTATTAAATAAAGATTTTATATTGTTTAATAAAGTGTTAATACAGAAATGGATGAAAATAATTTTAACCTAAATATATAGAAGTAAGTATTAATTTATATTCTGTGTTTTTTGCTGCTCAGGGTTCGGTTTGGTCAGTTTTTTTCCGCTAATTATTTCATGCTAGCATGCCTGGGTGATGCTAACACATTTATGGCCATGATTGTTTGATACTTTTATATTTCGTAAGGAGTACATTTTAATTGAATAACTTGGATGGATGTTGTGGAGATAAATCGCATCCCTGTTCACCTATCTTTACTATCCCCGTAACAATAAGACTAAACAATTTTGTTTGGTTTTGTGTTTATACTAACTTAATAATAGATAAATGGCTTCTGTCGGGCCCAAAAAAAAAAAAAAAAATGATTATGCTTTTTTTTTTTTTTGTGGGCGCGTCAGCGGCATTGACCCAACAACAGGAAAAACTAAGCTAAAGAGATAAATAGCTAGGCGGTCCGAAATGGACGCAACAAAGGCCAGCAGTGCAAACACCACAAAAGATGAAGGAAAGGAGAGAATAAAGGAAGAGCTATAGGGAGTAGGGAGACCTAATGACAAGAGCTGACTGTATAAAAGCGGGCCTTCCTTACGAAGAGCAGGATACTCAAAGAAAATATGATCAGCATCACATATGCGAGGAGAATCACAATCGTGAAGAGAACAATAAGGAGAAGGCGACAGAGCAAATCGAAAGCTAGAGGAGGGAAGGAGAGAATGGTTGATCCGGAGGCGAATTAGGGAGACAATAGAAGAGCGACAACCGAAAGGAATAGAATGAAACCAAGACAGGGAACGACGAATATCCGAAAGGATATCTGAAGGAGGGAAATGGTTGAGGAATGAATCAAGGTGACCAGCAGAACGAGCCAAATAATCGGCTGTGTCATTGCCATCAATTCCGGAATGACTGGGGACCTATAAAAAATTAATAAGAATAGAGCGGGATGACTGCAGAGTGGAGGTAAGAGAACGAATTGAGAGAATAATACTATCAGAGGAATGTGAAGGAGGAGAGTATAGGGCTTAAAGGACGCTTTTAGAGTTCGAAATAATGAGGAATTTAAAGAGGAAATAAAAGAGATAGCCCGAAGGATGGCGATCGACTCGGCAGAAAAAATAGTGCAGAAGGAAGGAAGCCGGAAGGACTCAGAATGCCGAAGCGACGGGGCAGTAAAGCACCGCCCACGCCGTCGTCGCTCCTGGAACCATCAGTAAAGATCAATACATGAGCCGGAAAAGAGGAATTCAACAAATGAAGAAATTCATTGTTGACTGCACCATGGTGAGAGGAGGAATTGGCTCAAAGTGGGAGAGAGGAAAATTTGATAGTCTGCCTATTGAAGTCATGAAAGAAGTACGGGAGAGTGTTGTAGGAAAGGACAACAGGAGAAAAATTAGAAAGACGGGTAGCAATGAGCGACAGGATTGGGATTTTATGAGGAGGAAAACGCCAACGGTTTTTGATATGTAGATAGGAGGAAATAAGTTTGGAAGAGGAGATGGGAAACCGTTTAATTAAGAAGCGATGCGCAAGCTGAAAACGGCGAATAAACAGTGATTGGGTAACCGACTCTGATAGAACTGCGGGAATGGGGGAGGATTTCACGGTCCCAAAGTCACAAACGGAGGCAAGATGGATGGCGCGACCAGTAAAGTGCATAAATGTCAATAAAAAGGTAGATAGAGTTGCATATATGTATGTTTCCGGTTTTCTGTTTAACTTTTTCCCCTAAATTAATAAATAATCGGCTTGTCCATCACTGGTAAGAAAAACCTTTTCAGTACTAATAACAAAAAGTCGTTTTTTTCCTGTCTGAGTTTTGGTTATCGAGAATTTTAGAAAAGCCGCAAAGGCTATTCTTACTGCGGTAAAGATAATGTGTCGATTTTCTAGTAGCAAATAGTTTACTTAGAAAACACAATTTTTCTTTTTACGCTGTCACGTACACATTTCAGGAGAAAATAATATCGCGGTGACAATTAACTGACAGAATTTGTCTTCACACTTCTTTAGCAGAATATTCGACCGAGTTCAACTGCCAATGATAAACATCGATAAGAAACGATGTTTTAATTAAACAATTTTTGAATTTTCGTAAGTAAATCTTGAGACACGAAGAAAACTAACGTGCAAATCAAAAAAGCGTCGACAGTGTTTATAAACGGAGCCCGCTTTGCTACAAGGTGGGGATGGGACAAGAAAGAAATTAATGAAGGTTAAAGGAGAGAATTTAGCGGTTTTTGTTTAATTATTAAACAGCGACAGGAAAGAAGAGACTACTCGACTAGTACCATTCAAAGGGAAGAGGAGAGTATCGTGTTAACGCTGTCGTCAATGCAGCGGATTCTCGAACCGGTGCGCAGACGGATACGGCAGAGGCGATGGCTCTGTATCAGAAGCCGCCGGCGGAGTGGGCTCCGACCGAACCTTATTCGAAAAGTTTCTGTAAACTCGATGATTTGTCGAAAGGAAGCAAAAGTAACGCAACAAGGCATTTAATAAGAAAATGTAAAATACGAAACCGAGCCAAGCTTTTAAGACCAACTGCTTCTAAGACGCCTTCACTAGGACGACGGTTACCGAAGCTTGCGGATCAGGCTGTTCCACGCTCTACTGCAGAAGCACAACTTTCACTGGTAAACGGATTTAAGGGCTTTTCTTTCCTCACTTTGTGTCTGTTTGTCTGTCTATGTGTGTGTGTGGGTGTGTGCGCGCGTGTGAATGTGTAACTTTATACGAACAGAAATTCATTAAACTGAAAGATGGAATTCCACACGGGTCTGTCTTCCTTTTTATCACATCTTGGAACACGCAAGGGGCATCTTACTCGATGCTGAAGGCGCTTAACTGTGCTATACCTTGCTCGACGGCGCGATCGCTGTATTCGACAAATTGGAAATGAGATTATTCGGAAAAGCCGATGCCAGCTCTGTATGTAGGTAAATGAGTTTCGGTGAGAGAGGCTAAGCTTAGAAATGGAACTTGCCAAGATGATAAAAAAGCTCGCAGGCAGTAGAAGAAAGCTAGTGAGTTCGACTATTGCGATTTTATTTAATAATCGCAAAAATTAAGATTGCGACCCAAATTCGGTAATTTTCATCGGGTCTCTCTGCAAGTCCGCTACAACTGTCATTTCATTTAACTCCGTACAATTAATTATCTCCGTTTTACGCAATTTATTGACTGTTCTCCACGACATCATGCTAGTCTTACGCTTTTTCAAATGTAAAACAAAAAAACACACAAAGCCAGATAACCGAAACTCCGTATGCTCATTCAAATCGTATCCGTTCAGAATGACGATATAATAACAAGCCGGTTAGCAATTGACCTGCTAACGTAAAAAAAACAACAAAAAAACATAAGAAATAGGTGTTCATTTCCAGCGCGCACCTTCCTATTCGAGATATCCGGCCTCCTGGTTTCAAAAACCACTTTTCCAATGTAACCAAAAGTAGTCACCTAGTACAGGTTGCGCCACTAGAATCAATTCTCTAGAGTGAATTTAACCTCAGCACTTGGTCGGCAATTCGTAATAACAACTATGGCAGTTTCGGACATCCGTGTTTACGGACCGCTAGCCAGTTTAACTATAAAGAAACTGTCTAGTTGGGGGTAGGTGGGTTGTGAAAAGAAGCATATTGTATCCTAATTAAATACGACCAATCGTAAACCGTACTGCAGGTTAACACTACCACACCAGGTAAGAGGCTCAATAGTATTAGTTCCGCAGTGAGCCTCAAAACTCAACTATTCCGTAAACCCCGACAGAAAATTAGGTGAAAAGTAAAACGGTAATCACCGTCCTATATTACCATCGTAGTAAACCGCTAAAAGTTATGATACTCACCCCGATCGGGATGCCAATAATTACATCGTCTGCTAATGGTGACAGTAATAAAATCAGCGTTAATTTCACAGATTCGTACAAAAAAAAAAAAATAACAACAGTACGGAGCATAGTTTGCATTGCAATTGAGTGCACCAGTGCGCATCTAGGTGTAGACACCCCAGAAAATTATTGCCTCCTAACACTCCTAGAAGTGATGGATTCCCTTAAACGGTTACCACCTGTGGGGTAGTGTCTCTCTTTGGACTATAATCCATGATGCTCAGTTGTGAATACAAATGTAATTCGGAAAAATTCCTCCGCTGTTTGGCGTTCGCGGATGATTTAACTATATTTGCTAATGATTTAACGTCAGCAACGAATAAGATCAACGAACTAATAAAAGTCTCGGAATGTGTAGGCCTTAAAATATCTGTTGAAAAAACCAAGTACGTGACAAATATTAAAAACAGCCCAGATTGTTTTAATACATGTGGTGGAAAAAAAAACGGGAATTAAAAAGTTTAAATATCTAGCGGAATTTATGCAACAAAATGGACGACTAGAAGAAGAAGCTATGAATATGTAAATTAGGTCGGGCATATCACTTGGTGAAGAATGTCTACGATAAAAAAGCAACGAGCATAGGAGCAAAACTAGGACACTATGCTACAGTTGTAAAACCAGAAATGTGCATCGGAAATGTGAAATCTAAACAAGAAAATATTAACAAATAAATTAGAAATAAAGGAACGGAGAATCCTGAGAAAGATTATAGGAGTTAAATGGAATGATGGACAGTTCAAATGGGTTTCGAACGATAAACTATATAGCAAAATTGAACCATTGCCCATATCATTAAGGAAAAGAAGATTATTATTTTACGGGCATATTACCAGAATGCAAGAGGACAGGTTAACCAAGAGAATTTATGAATTCATGAAAACGAAGAAAATAAGACCTGTATGGTTCAATGAATGTGAAATGGATATGAAATTAATGGATGTTACTGAAACACAGATGTTTAATAAGGGGAATGGTTTCATAAAACAGTTGCGACGGCAATCTTTAAAATAGAACAAGTTAACCGGAAGAGATCGTGTTCGATAAGCCATAAAAATGCCTTGATGGAGGGCCTCAAGAAATACTGGAAAGATGTTAAGGAAGGAAGAAGGAAAATATGTAAAATGAAAACTTTTAGTTGTTTAGCTGTAGTCCATAGAGGCTGAAATCGGGGGAAAAAAAAAAAAAAAATTTGCATCGCTGAGGTAAACGGAGTGTGAAACGTTCTTTAGGAAATACTAGAAAGTGAACACTACCGGTCCGGAAGCGGCGAGTTGATTAAAAAATCATCAATTATTAACCCGATAAAAACCGGAATTTAAAACATAATCGTCAGTTAAAATCGTACGAGTATATACCATTTCTAACGCGGTATTTTTTCGTGTTCGCAGAAAGAAGATATTGTTTACTAGTTTCAAGTTTCAAAACATTATTGTGAATACATGTCAACGGTCGATCTAAAAGCAATTTAAAAAGGTCATTAACCGCGCGGCATCTCGATTATAACGTCTGGGTAATGTGCGCATAGGATTAAGAGACGAAAAAAAGAAACGCGAAAAAGGAAGAAAATTACGCGATTGTGAAATTGGCACAGGTTAGTAACGGGCAACACCTGCAATAAAATCTATCCGCAGAAGAACGTGCTATCATCTAGTTATAGTGACGAAAAAATTAGAATGAAGCCCACCCCAGGGGGGACTGATTCGGTTTTTACGAAACTTTCGGTTACAGTCGACCGGTAGCGTATCCAGCCGATCGCAATTCCATCAGGCATTTTCGCATCAATAATGAAATTTCCGGCCGGCAAATGATGCAACCAGATAAATAAGAATTTCGCGATAATCTATGAGAAATCGACAGTGCGGCGGTACTGTGAAAAGAACTAAAATTTCGCGGCAACTTTCGGATGCAGTTTCCGCGGAATACTGGCGGACCGAAATGAAACAGGCAGACTAGCGGAAATATTTGATTTTCCGATTATAATCCGAATTCAAAAACATTCTTCTCGACTAGTAGCTTTTTTTTTCGATGTTATTATCCGGTGCGTTCGCATGGTCACTTTAAATTGCATAACCCGTTTCCTTGCTGAAAATTGTTATTGCTACCTGACTAATTTTGTCTAACATTACGTTACCGAGTAAATTTATGCGAGTCGTAGTAATAGTTTAAATTTCGGACGACGGATGTATTCAAGTTTTTCTTTTTTTTTTTACATCACTCCGGCGTTCAATTATTTTTTGCTTTTTTATCTTTTCTTTTTTTTTTTTTAATTTGTCCGAATAACGTTCGTCTTGTGTTTGTTTTCAAATTTTTTATACCATTTTTAGCTGGTGATCCTTTAAACACGAAAAAGGTTACTACAAATCAGCGTTATATACATTTCCGTATTATGCCGTATTGTTAACGAACATTTATTTTTGGCGTTTATTTCAAGCGTGGCAAACAGGTTATGAATTTTACAATACCGCTGTTTGTATTATCGTAATAACATTTTTATAAACCGAAGTATTTAATGATTAATTTAAATAATCATCAAGCGAGCCACTCTTTCCGGCTAATGACAAAAAAAATTTCAGCATCGTCAGAAAGCTGCAAATATTATGAAATAAAAATGATGCAGAAGTTAGCTAGCGCGGGATCTAGTCTGATAGCCGCGATTTTCAGAGTGCATATATTTTAACAGTCATGACATCCCATTCCTGCAGTACTTTCAGAAGTGAACATTCATCCTCTACACATTCGCCGATCCTTGCTCGGGGATCACTTCCTCATAAAACGTCTTCCTATTAAGTCCTCTAAATTAGTTTCTGCTTATTCCCACATTTTGGCTAATTGGCGGGTTTCCTCCCTGAAGATTCCTATTCTTTCTCATGTTTCTCTTCGCGTTTCTCCCTATTCACCATTTATCTATACATACCATAAACTCCCGTTCTTTACATTCAGTTTTTCAGATTTTTTACATCCTCCTAAATTATTATTCCTTCCTTCTCACACTAAAGGCTTCTCTCCTTGAGGTCCTTATTTCCTTTTTCTTCTGTCTTTCTGTTCTTCTATACTTTTGTGTTGGATGAATATCCGGTGCTGACGTGCCCATAAAATTTAAAAAAAAAAACAAAGCAGATGAATTATCCCCATCTCGGCTAAAAAAAAAACGTTTTTAGAATATTCTATTTAATAATTCATTTTGAATTGTTTATTATTTATACGTCGTTTTACATCGCTCCTTATGTATTTTAATAATTTCGATTTAACATACGTGTGCTTCAATGTAATACTATATTTGCATTATTTTTTTTTAAATTGCATGTTATTACATTGCTGTTCTTGCGCGCATATGTATGAGTAAACATGCACACCGCGTTTGAGTCGACCAGCATCAGATAAGAATACCGATTGACATGGAAATTTCAATAGCCGAGCGAACTAACCGCCGAGAGGTACTAGATTGCAGCGGTGTTAGATTAAATTGGCGGTCCTATTCATTAATTATGCTATACGCTGTTCAACGGAGAGTTACCAAAGTCAGTTAATCCCCCTGGTATCTGTTAATTAAATTTCTTTGATGCTTTATATTTTATATTGTCAAGTCAGATAGAAGATATATTAAAAAAGTTTTTCAGTCATACACGTCTTTATAATCGATTTCAAATATTTTCATCAATTCAAAGACCTACATATGTAAATTAAACCAGTTACAACTTTCCGAATTTGTCGTTCAAAAAAATTTGCAAGTAATTTCTATGTTAAAGTATTTTTGATAAAATGGTAAATTTTTCCGATATTTCATAACTCCTGATTGTTTATCGAACTTTCCGTGATTATAGAATTTAAACAATATTATTTTAAAGAAAATTTATGTTACTTATTGAAGACACTCAACCTGCAAAGAAAAATTGTTTTTAAATTTCCCACGCAGGGTAGTGTAGATACAATTTTACTGTATTAAATTATAATTGAAAAGCTTCAATTAAATCTCTGTTATTTTTTTCATTCTACAAGCAGACAGATGAAGTGAGTTCCCATATATCTTTGATAAGGCGTCATGGAGATTGTCTTTAAGTTCACAATGTTGTATTTCTAAGCTCAATATGGCAAGAGGACGACCAATTCCAGTTCTCGTTCTTTCGACTACCTTTACTTTCCAGGATTTCTCCAGTAAAACCAGTATTTATTTTTAAATCAGATAAATTTCTAGAAGCTACTTGAAGCAAGTCACAAATAGGCGACTTCTCGTTTGACAGTTTCGATAACTGGAAATTAAAAATGTAAACATTTTTGTAAAACAAATAAACAGAATCGCGTGAAAGTACTTTTAATATTAATTATATCAGTAAGCTTGCTCGAACTATTATTATAATGGGGTAATCGAGTATATTAGTTCCGCGCATATAGAAAAAATCGGTCTGAAATTTAATTATTTTTGACTTGTTTCTCTGCGACGCTTTGTTACCGGTGGCGGATTCATGATTTTGGAGCATTATCGCTGAAGTTTTCTAATTTTTTTAGCATGGAACTATTGATGTACGTAACTATTTTAAACAAAAAAATTATTAAACATTAAATGATTAATTATTTCGAGTTAATTTGCTTAAAATTCTAAAAGAGTGAAGGAAATCTGAATCTCCGAAACTAATTTCTAACGTTACAATTATAGACTACATTTCGGGATAAATAAAAAAAATTCTTTAAGGAGGTATTCTAGTCTAGAAATATGAAAAAAACGATTTTTTTTTTGCATATTCTGAAAATTTAGACATTTACGAATATATCCCTAAAAGGATTTTTCAAAATTATAATTATTTACGGAGTTACGGCTATTTTCGTGACGCGGTAACTAAATCAGTTCAATTGGAGCGGATCAAATAATAAACGGCAGACATTCTTCGACTACCTGAGGATAAATCAAACTCCAATAAAAAAACTAACAAAACAAGTTCTGTGTGTCCGGATAGGCAAAAAAAAAAGGAACATTTAAAGGAAATCAACATAATATTGGGAAAAAAAACAAATTTTACCAGCGCATCAGCAGCAAATTTAAAAAAAATCGGGCGACGAAGAGGTTATTATTGAAAATAATTGCGGCTATTCCATTTTAGAATTTTTCTCTGTTTCTACATCACTTTCCTTGTTAGTTTTATGATGCAATTAAAAAATTAAATTTTCTTGGACTGCTGCTTGTGGAGTAGGATTAAAAATTGCATTGTAATGCGGTTGAGAAAATGTACGGTGGTATATTCAATCATGGCCATTCATTAATAAGGCATATGAAGTAAATCGCAGACTTGTAACAGTTATGAGACTTTTAGGAGTTGGAAGAGAAGATATAAATATATTATCTGCAGTATGATGGATGTTTGTCAAGGTTTGACAATCGGCGTAAAACTTTATATTTGGCCGCATCATCAGTTTATAATCAAATTATTTCTAAAACTGTAGAAGAAGAAAAGGAATTAATATCACAGCCTCTGATCTCGATTCTAATGAAACCAGATTTAATTGAGGATATGAAAAGAGACATATGGGCAACTTACTTTCATAAGATTTCAACCGATGAAAACCCTCAGCACACAAATTGCCCACCTAGTTCATCCAGTTGGTGCAAATTTGAAAAAACCAGTAGCTGGGGGCACTTTTGATGGCTTTGTTCACAAAAATCCTCCTCTGACCGACAAAGTATTGAAAGCTATAAAGCCAATCTATGAAAGTTTGTCTGCAGAAACCTTATTACAACGATATTTGAGCTCAGAAACTCGGAATAACAATGAATCGTTAAACTAATTGATATGGACTTTTGCATCAAAACACCTATATGCAGAACCACGAACAATTTTTAATGAAGGCTTCATACCTATTTTAAAAATGATGCACAACATAGGCTGGTAGCTCATGCGTTCGCTATCAGGCGGGACGCAATTCGGATTGAATATTCTAAAATCCGAACTTCTGATGCTTCAAAGGAAGCTAGGACTGCTCGTTTAGTAGGAAGAACTTCAGAAAATGTACTATTTGAAATAGAAGAAAGTCCATTGTATGAAGCAGCAATCGCCGACTAAGAAAATTTAATTATAACGTACCATTTTATGAATTAGACTGCCTGATAATTTTATTCCGCGTTTTTCTCGAAACTACTATTTTTCAGCACGGTTGTCGTGATATCTCAAGTTCTAATAAACCGATTTACTTGAAATTGGGCATGGATCTTCTTTATATATCCCTCTATAACCCCTACCAGAATACAGTCAAAATTTTAATTTTTACTATTTCCAAAATATTCAGAAAAATTAAAAAACAAGTAAAAAATCGACTTTTTTTCCCAAACAGTCACCATTTTACAAGAATTTTTCTTTTTCTTCTCCGAGGTAGGGGTTATCAGCCTTATTAATTAAGATTCTTTTCTTTGTTTTTTTTTTTTTTTGTTTCAGATGACTAGAAGGGTTGGAATCGTGTCAACTAGGACACGCCTTATTTTTTACCCTTCCACTTCATCAGCCTGTAACTTTGTGAGTTTTAAATTATCCTTTTTTGATAATTTTTTTGTGTATTCTTAAAACATGAATAAATAGACGGTAAAAAAATGGTTGGTAAAAATGTTTATTGTTTTTTTTTTTTATTGAGTTTGAAAAAACGTCTTCACTTCGTACCTCTAGACTAGAATAACCCCTCTTAAGCTAATGCTATGTATATTTATATATGATGCGGAAAGTCAAAATTTATTTATTAGCCGCCCCGGCACATATTTCCGAATAAAAGATGAAGACAAATACTGTTGAATTTTTTCGATTTTGCACACAAGATCGAATCCGGCTCTTTTTGGGAGAAGAAATACGAACGCAGTCTGTACTTTTCGCGCTGTTATAAGTGTGAATCGATTTATTTTATTTCGCCGATAAAATCGTAAAACCGCTTCTCTCGTTATTCGCATTCCCCTCTCTAGATACACGTCAGCCTAACTTGGCTCATTTTATTCTTTGACGCTGCTTATAATAATTATTCGGTAATTTTCACTTTTCATCTTTATGCGCATTCTTGAAAACTCATACGAAACTCGCCCTGATTCTTCGGTGAAATTGCCCGATTCTGTTACCCAGTAATAAAAGTTTTCTATATTAGCCTAGAGCGACCATCAGGGTATTATTGTCAGGTTTTTATTTGTTCAATTAAATAAGTTCCGTACGAGTACATTTTTCGACACTGCTTCTAAAGTTCCCAACTGGTTATTTTTATTGCTTAGACTATCGGGATTTTTTCCTTTTTTCCTTAAAAGCCCGAATAATCTACTTCAACGACCACATCTTTTTACGGAGAAATTAAATAATTTACGGGAGTAATTATAATATAAATAATGAAGAACGATAACTACATTTAAAAAATAACAGAAAAAGATCGATATTAAAGTCGATATTGAATAAGTGTACTAAATATATAATTTAAAAGTGAAAAATATAAAAAATATAAAAATAAAAATGACTAAAAATTTTAACAATGAAAATGGTAACGATTTATATCAAAATGGAGATTTAAAAATTTTTAACATTTCAAAAATAAATATTAAAAATAAATAAGTTGTATATATGAAAAATGTTATATATAATGGTCGTTGTATAGTAATAATGTGTACATAAGGAAGTGAACTGTTAAAATTTATTTAAAGGTTATATAATGGGTTGTCTGTATTGGGAAAGTTGTGGTTTTCTGTTATTTTTTAAATGCAGTTATCGTTCTTCATTATTTATATTATAATTACTCCCGTGAACATGAAGTGTTTGCTTCGAAACGCGTCGGGGATTTAAAAATTATATATATATATATATATAATTGTTAAAAAAGTGTTGAAATTTATATTTATCATAATTATAATGTTAACAATGTGTATAAACAACAAATACAGTGGTAAATAATTTACGTCATTGTGTCGAGTGACGGTTCGTAATTCATTACGACTATCTGTGACAGAAGTTGATTTTAATCATCGCGACGTAATAATGATGACCGTTTGAATTCCGTGTACGTTCGCTTTGTTTTCCGATTGTTGGATATTGTATGCTTTAGTTTCATTTTCCTATTTATTTTCGGTCAATTTCTTGTTCCTAGTTAGCGATTTTACTGTCCTAATTATTTGTCATATCCTTCTCGATTTTTCATTCCTTTGTTTTTGAAATAGCCCTTTTAAGGGCTAACGTTGGATACTTTTCCGATTTGTAAACTTTCGTATATAATGTAACCTTTTTGTTTTTTGTTTTTGTTTTTTGTAATTAGTTTATTTTTTGTTCGCCCCACATCGTTTACAGTCACTAATCAAAGACTTACAACCGATTTAAAAATGACGTTGAATGTGTTTATATAGAAATTTCGTTTCTAACATGTTGCCGTAGTTTTCATTAGACTAACATCGATGTCGATATTTGCATAAAACTTATATCAAATTTAATTGTTATAGCGAGAAATTTTCGTTGGTCGCTCATATTCTTTTGGTTAAAATTTCAGCGCACCTAAAAAGGAATATACCAATGTGTCCCTAGCGGAAAATTACAATGAACTGTTTAACTCTGAAAATGCGAAATCGAATAGTATACCGAAAGTGTAGTATGGCGGAAGGATTTTTGTACTGGTTTTAATGTTATATCTTCTGTGGCCGTATTATGGGATTTTCAAGGTATACCTCATTCTGAAAGAGGAATTATAAAACTTTTTTTCATTATTTAGAAACCAATGTTCCGAAACATATTCGTATTTCGTTATCCGGCTTGAGCTGGTTTCGATGTTTTCTTCTTTTTTTTCCCAGTCGTCTAATAACGAGCGAAAGCAGTTAAGTGATAAAAATTTAATTCGACTCGATTGGTCGTGACGTGACTGATTTGGTGCGAAAGGGGCTTAAGGATTGCTTTTAAAAAACATCGCGTCGGTTTTCTTTGAAGCCTTATAATGGTTTTCTGAACTTAAGTAGAACGCGGACTAGGCAACGACAACAGATCGTTACCACCACTGCGAGTGAGAAATAAAATAATCGGAAAATTCCGTCTACAATTTTACCTCTGCGCATCAGCTTTATTTGTTCGGCACAAAACATAAAAAGAAATAATTTACATGAACAGTTTCATTTTTAATTTTGATTTGTAACATCGTTTAAATTTCTGATTATCGATTTATTGCTTTCTCATATCGACTTCTCTTATAACATCGTTATGTTCTATGGTTTTTTCATTATTCTGTTATCGTACATTGCGATCGTGAATATAATTGTTCGAAACTGGTCAGTGTGTTTTTGAATTTTATGCTTATAATATACATATATCGAAATTAATAATCATTTATATTTCGCCTGTACTATTAAAGTTCCGTGCAAGTAAAAGTATTATTTTTAACCAATAACGATTCTCCTTAGTAATTATTTTAGATTTTGGGTTTTTTCGTTTTTCTCCAATTTTTCTCTTTATACCTTTTTATTTTGTGATAAGCATCCGTTGTAGAAAACTACCGATAACTATCGATAAAAAGTGTCCGAGTTATGTAGTCGTTTTCTTCATCGAGTATGAAAGTGGTAATGTGCTTCATTTTATTATTTTATCAGTTGTAGAACGCGTTCACAATCGCTGAATAACCGGGTAAAAACATCGATTTCAGAGTAAAATCCATGATGAGCGATTGAACCAATAGCGAAAGAACTGATTGTGAGTGTAATTCGGATTTTTAGGAGCATGTATACAATACATTCGGTTCTTATCAAATCGATACATGTTCTAACCGCGTTCAAGTTTTCTTCCCGTTTCTAAACATTGTGAAAACTTTAATTAAGCCAGGTATCGTACCTGTGAAATTATGTATTTTAAATTTAACGTTACAATTTTTTTTTTTTTTTTTTTTTTGACGATTAATTCCGTTAAATTAGAGGACTTTGTACAGTTTCATGGCCAAAAAATTATCATAGGACAAATTTGAAACCATTGCCAAATTGGACTAATAGCATTCCTAAATTCGACAAAATGTACAGACTTCAGAAAACCTCAACATTTTCCTGGAAGACAGGAACTTAGAGCAGGATATGCACCAGGGCGCAGCGAAACGGGCAAATGATTGAGCAATTACCGACTCCCGGTAAATGTAATTATAGAACAGCCACGAATGACCCAGGCACAGACGGCTCTGAGAAAGTTATGACTCTCTGTGAGATAATATTCGGAATGAAAAAAAATTCAACGTCAGCCACTGCCGGAAATTACTGCTAGAAAGTAATAATACATATTTTTATTTTTTAATTTATTCGAGTTCACATACAACGGGCATTATTAACTCAGCGGAACGACTCTACCAACTTGGAATGAATTGTTTGCCCAAATTGAAGGAAGGGATATATGTGCGGAAAGAGTAATGATTTCTGCCGCTGAATTTGGAACATTCGGTTAATATGAGTTTAATTGTGAGTTAGGTGTCGCAGCGATTACAAACTTTAGCGATGTGAAAACAGTTTAACATCGCAATTTTAACAACAACTACGAAAATTCTAATCGGTTGTCATTTCTAAGTCGTCAATGAAGCAGCGAATTCTTTCGACTGCCGCTTCTTCTCATTTTTATTTCGGAAATATTCTAAATCTCTTGCATCCCCGTAAGTCAAAAAAAAATCAATCGTAAACTTCTTTTTTTTTTTTATTAAAAAAATAAGTTGTGGGTCCCGCAAGGCGTACTGCCCGTCTGCGGGTGCCCAACATGCTTATCATCGTTTATTCAAGAAAAAATGTGTTTTACTTATACTATTAATTTTCACACTTGTAAATAATGAGAAAACTATAAAAACTAAAAATAAAATAATAATAATAAAACAAGACTAAAAATAATAAAAACAAAGAAAAACTACTTATTTATATAATTTCATAACCACATGTTCGGCAAATAGCAATGGTCGATTCTCCGCCACAGCCAGTTCCCAATTTATCTAATCTAATGTCACTCAATGTTATCAACTAACCATTGCTTAATTAATAATTTTCAAGTTCCTATTTCTTTTTACATTATATCTTCTGGGATTCGTTCTAGAAGCTTAATTAAAACTATTTCATCAATATTATCAATCTTACTGCCTCTCGGTCGAATAAAATATACCTCCCTATTACTCCTCGTTGTCCTACTTCTTGTCACTGTAGCAATTGATATACTTGTGGTCTTATATTCAAGTAATCGGTGATAAAAGTAGTACATCCTTGAAGACATTTCATTTTTCTCTCTCCACCAGCTAATATTAAACCTGATCTTTATTAGATAATATTATCTTTAAGCATTTCTTTTGCTGACTACTAATCTTTTTGATTATCGTCCGTTTTGCTTCACTCCAAATTGATATCCCATACATGATTCTAGACAATACTATAGCGTTATAGTATACACGCAAACTATCATATGGTATTGAAAGAGCCAATTTATTGCCTGATTTTATTAGATAAATTTATAACATGCTTGTCCCAGGATAATGTCCTGTCAATGATTAATCCTAAATATTTAACCTCTTCTGTCGTTTCCAGTTGTGTACACCCACAGTTCGAAGTAGAAGTCAAGTAATTATGTAAACAATTATTGTTATGCACTGTGATAGATGGCTTATATGTTCTATATCTACTGGACGTTCTTATGTACAAAGCCTTCGATTTTTTTATATTAATAGTTAGATGTTTATCATGCGCCCACCTACACATATTATTCGCATCCTCTTGCAAGAGTTTTTCGGCCTCGTGGAAGTCGCGGTGCTCGATAACGAGTGCTATATCATCTGCATAAGCAAAGGCTGTTGAGTTTTTAACAAATTTATGAAGGGAGTTGGTATAGTTCAAAAATAGCAACGGAGCCAAAATATTTCCTTGTCCCACCCCTGTTAATGCAATTTCTTCTCTACTTAATTCTTCATCGATTTTTACTACGATTTTCCTATCATACAAATAACTTTCAAACCATTTATTTTGCCTACCTATGATTCCCATTCTTTTTATATCTCGTAATTTCAGTGTTATGGTAGTGATCGTCCCTCCTATCCGTCTCTATATAAATCTTTGCCATTCCGCTTCGTTAACGTCTTTATTACTCATCCGATTTTTAATAATATATTCCAAACGCTTTCACTTTAACTTGTTCACGCCGATATTGTTAACGGGAGTGTGTGCAGGTGCACGGTTAACATAAGAAAGAAAGTATTATCAATTTCAGTGAAATTCAGCCGCTGCTAAGTGTAAAATATCGCAGTAAAAATTATGTATTACAACATGTAACAAATTTATCGTGTACCTTTTTGCTGATAATTTCGGTGCTTGAAAAAATAAGAGGCACTGTGAAAAAATACTGCTCTATTAAACATTCTTAAACACTTAGTTTAATTGCTCCATAATTTTTTAGAAATCTGGAATATTCTACGCGTCGAATTAATCCAGGGACCGCGATAGAAAGAATTAGATTCTCGGTATATTCCCGATAAGCAGCACATAAAACCTTCTCCTCACTTTCCTCCCCTTCCTTCTAGACGCCTTTCCGCTCCATCTAATGGTTGAGCATTAAATCACACTGCATCCAACTACAAACCATCTCTAGTAACGGAACCTGAAGGCCAATCACCTTTTGAATCCTTGTCAGCAGCTTTTCTAGAAATTCTTTTACAACAAAACATTTCCACTTCTTCTAACTTCGAAAATTCTCATCTCTACTTTCTTCGAAACAAATTCTTTGCATTTGTGAAATAATAATTCAGATAATGTATCTTGTACTTAATGTAATTCAATGGAACTGTCGTAGCATTCGAGTTAATAAGGCAGCTTTAGAAGGCTTGCTAGATGTACATAAGTATAGCGTTGTTGTCTGAGAAACATGGCTTCCGAAATCTTCAGCTTTTTCAATTAGAGGTTTTTATATAATTAGATCAGATCGCGAAGGTGGTTATGGTGACGCAGCTATTCGCATTAGTTCAGCATTCCATTTTCTTCTCATAATTTAAATGTCCCAGGTGGCTCTAGTCTTTTTTCCTCTCCTAACTTCGTTCATATCTCTATCCCACGCACACATTCGCCAATATTTCTGATATCCTTCACCTCGTATCTGTCTACATCCCTACTTTGTGTAACAACCTGAAGGGATCTCTCTTTCCCTTCCCTTCTTGACTCTTTTCCTCATCTATTCAAAATTGGCGGGGATTGGAACGCCTGTTCTCCTCTCTGGGGTAGTTAATCGCTAAACAGAAATGGTTCTTTCCTGCAAACTTTGCTATTAGACTATAACCTTGTGGTTCTCAATGACGGCTCTCCTACCTATTTTAAAAACCAAACTACCTACAGTTCTATTGAATTAGCCTTTTTCTCTCCTAATTTAAGCCTGAAATGTAAACGGAGTACCCTTGACGGAATCGTTGGTAATGCCCATGTTCCTATTATTGTTTCCGTTCATGGGTCATCCTCCTCTCATGCAAACAATGAATCCCGTTTTCCTAAGTGGAACTTTTCAAAGATTAATTGGTCTGATTTTCGTTGGTTCTTGGATTCCTCTTCCTATAGTTTCGATCCTAACTTAGATGTTACTCCACAGTATGAAAACTTTGTCCAATTAATATCATCAGTAATATGATAAGTTATATATTTTAAAACCTTAATTTACGTTACAAAAGTTATAGTTTTATATATTACACGGACACAGAGTACCTTTCAATTTATTAAAACATATAACATTTATTTATATTAAATTATTACTTAAATTAAAATACAAGTTTTACAAACATTATTAATTCACAAAATATATATAAAAATTCGTTGAGTCCATGAATATGTCAAGTAGACGAAACCGGTAGGACGAATTTTTATATATATTTTGTGAATTAATAATGTTTGTAAAACTTGTATTTTAATTTAAGTAATAATTTAATATAAATAAATGTTATATGTTTTAATAAATTGAAAGGTACTCTGTGTCCGTGTAATATATAAAACTATAACTTTTGTAATGTAAATTAAGGTTTTAAAATATATAACTTATCATATTATTGAGACAAACGATTACAGGAAGAAATAACACATAAATAATATCATCAGCATTAAATTTGTCTTCCCCTTCACGCAAACCTCCTGGGGACATCAGGCGTTTCTACGCCTTGTCTTTATGGTGGAATGCGGAGTGTTCAAGTACACACCAAGCCAGTGTATCCACATTTCGAACCTTTAGAGCCGCCTCATCTCTAGAAAACTTCCTGGCTCACAAAAGAGCCAATGCCAAATTACCATTTACTCTCAGAAAGGTTAAAAGGCGTCTTGGCCTGTTTTCTGTTCCTCCTTTTCCAGAATTACTTCTCTTCGACCGATTTGGAGGTTGGCTAAGACTTTCCGAAACCTTCAGTCCTTAAATCCCTTTACTTCCGGCGTTAGCTAGCTGCTTTCTCTGATTGTGTCGCTCTGTCCTATGTTCCTAACGTTGATGAACTTGACCTTTCTCCCTCCGCTGCAAGCCATTCTGAACACTTTATAACTTTTCCGATCTCTTTTAACGAATTGTTATCAGCGTTCCCGAAAAATCCTAATTCTTCTCCAGGAATATCTTATACTGTTCTCAAGTATCTTGAAATACTTTTGAATCTATTCAACTCTGTTCTCCATCTTGGTTCCGCCCCTCCGTCATGGAAATCCTTTATTATCGTTCCCATCCCCAAGGATAGAAATTCTTCGTCTTCCTGTTGTATTTCTCTCGCAAGTTGTCTGAGGAAACTTTTCGAGTCCATGTTGAACTGCCGACTAGTTTGGTGGCTGGAAAACAATAATGCCTCGCCTAACAACATGTATGGTTTTCGTTCTGGTCGAGGTCCTACTAATTGTGTTGCCTTGTTCTTGTCCCACAACTATAAATCTTTTATCTAAAAAAGTTATACTATAGCTACCTTTGTGGATACAGCGTCCACCTTCCAACTCTTAAGAGCAGAATGCTATCCTGTCAATTTACCATTACGAGTCTCATCCCAAGTAGAACTGTTACTCTAAGATCTCCTACCTTTTCAGAGTCACGAAAGGTTTTCAAGGCCTCCCGCAAGGTTCCTGTCTCAGTCCTACGCTCTTCAATATTTACTCTCTTGGTGTTGCCTCTCTTAATCTACCGTCTACTTCTTTATTTTTTGCAGATGACATTCTTCTTTTCTCAACTGCTCCTAGTATTCTGAACGTTTTCAATAATATGCAAGAATCCTTGTACATTCTGCCGAGTTCTCTTTCTTAAATTCATCTGTCTATCACTCCTCCAAAATCGTCATGCATTGTTTTCACATTTCGTTCCTACAATCCTGCGTCAATTAACATAAATGTTGACATTATCCTTTACTGAGCATGTAAACTATCTCCATTCGTCTACTGTAGAACGTTTGAATATCTTATAGACTTTATCTTCTTCCCATTGGGGAGGTGATCCTATGATTCTTCTTATGCTCTACAAATCTGTTATTCGACCCAAACTTGATTTCTGTTGTTTTCGGTAGTTCTGCTCGTTCTCTCCTGGCAAAATTAGATTTGGTTAACAATGCAGCCCTGCGCTTACGTCTTCTTCTTCTTCAGTGTCGTACGTTACATAGCGCGTTGGCGCAACCTATTCGTACATTTTTAACTGTATCGACATAGGTTGTTTACCAGGAAATTATTATATGCAGTACGAATGTGTTCTTACGCAAGACTACATTCAGAACTGATTAGTAATCGTTTGATTTATCGATATACAAGTGCAGTTCCGTGTGTGTCTGCTGTGTACTAACCAAGCGTGCATATGATGTTGTACGTGGCGTTTTGCCATTGCTTTCCACGTGATTATTAGCGAATATTTTAATTTTAATTCTCTGTAATAAGTTCTGTTGTCGGCCGGGATCGAACCCGTGACCTCCGTAACGGAAATCAAGCGTGAAATACACACTTATTTCTACGATTTTTGCAGAGGCTAATGTTACACCTTTATCTGTCCGTAGATCTTACCTTGCGTATTGGTTCTTGATTAAACGTCTACATATTTATCCAAATAATCTTGCCCCCGCATATTCTTCTCTCTTGCATGATTGACGATTTTCCTCCAATAAGGTGTCTATTCTCTGCTACATTGCCTCTTGACTTATTAAGTTTTCATCTTTTATCTTTTCTTTTGACAAACTTTCACTTTTAAGTTGTCGAATGTTATTCCTTCTCCTAATCTTTTTTTCATGCCTTCTTATGTAAAGCATCTCCCTGCCCATGCAACAGTTTATGAATTTGACCAGGCAGTTTCATCATTTATTCCAAACCATACTCTAATTCTTACGGAGGGGTCCAAAATGGCATACCCTGCTCTTAATCATTCCAGTCTATTCAAAATTCCTTCATTTTGTTCCATTTATTATGCGGAGTCATTGGCATTACTACGTGCCGTTGAGCTTATTCCATCTATTGCTCATCGTAAAGGGTTCCTTTTAATTTCTGATTGTAAAAGTTTCTTTCAGTGTATCTCCTCTTCATATGTTCCCTCGTCCTTCGATCCTATCATTCTGCGTATCCGATCTCTAATCTTCAGCCTGTGCAGTTTACGCTCATTAATCATCGATTTCTTTTGGACCCCCGGTGATGCCGGGATTGCAGCTAATGAAAGGACGAATTATCTTGCTCGTTCGGCTATTTATTCTGGATGCCCAGCCGGACGATTTCCTTCTCACGAATTAATAAATATCGCAAAAATTATCCAAAATCCAAATTCTAAATCCTTTTATAGATCATCCTTTTCCAATCCTAGTTCACAATATTTTTCCATTCATCCCAATCCGCCTGCTCAACCATGGTGCTTAGATTTTCCGCACCTCCCCCGTTCTATCATGTCTGCTATCTGTCGTCTTCGATCTGGTCACAGATGGCTTCCTGCTTCATTGTATCGTTTCTCCATTGTTCCCTCTGCTATTTGTCCGCTATGTGTCGATAACGCAGTCGTATGTGACTCCGATCATGTCTTCTTTGAGTGTTCTTCTCTACGATCTGAAAGAGCAGCTCTATACTTGGAGCTGCTCTTATATAATATTCAAACTCCATATTGTGACGTTGATCATCGCAATTGTAACAAAATTCCTATCTTCTATACTACATCATATTAAGATCTAATCCCTTCAGTAGTTCTTTTTAATTTGGCCATCCCTGTCTTATCGTGTCTAGTTACTTCTGATCAACTCCTCTCTAAACGAAGAGCACGCACTGATATAGCAGTTACAGCGCAGTTACACTTACAAACATGCATAGTTTGCAGTTACTATTGCGCGCCTGCTGTCGCATTTGCGGCCGGAATGATACATAGTGAACTCGTTTTCAACCGGCACCGCGGAGGACGCTGCTGTTGCAGTGTGGCTATAATGTTGAGCGCAAATTTTATTCGTTTCTTTTTCACAAGATGGTGGGCGGGAGCTGTCTTCGCAGTCGTCACCATAATTATGTTTCATAATTAAGAATTATAAACTTTGCTTTATAGTGGTGAAGAAAGTCATTGAGCTTTCAGATCACCTTTTACAGTGCACTAAACACAGCGTTTAGCGCGCAGTAAAAGGTGATCCGAAAGTTGAATGATAGCGTTCTAAATAGCTTTGGCGCTTGATGGTTCTAACTGTTTTTCAGACATCTCGTGTCTCTTCTTCTTCCTTAATTATAGGCTGATTCTTCTATCCGTCTGTACTGTGAGCTCTGTAAGTGCAGTTGCGGCCATGGTATTGGATATCAAACTCCTTTTCTTCTTCTTTTCGACAATGTTGTTCCTTTTCTTTTCCGGATGCATATGTTTTGTGTTTATCGACGTTGACTGTTACTGTATCTCCATCCTTGGAAAGGTTGCTTAATCAGGTTCCATCCCTTGTGACTCCTAATTGCTACTGGTTATACGTGTTGATGGGTAATCGTCCGTTGTTGGCAAGCCCAACGAAAAAACAAGGAAAAAAAAATAGATTAATGCGTCAAGTTCGAAGTAATGGAGTATTATACTCTTAGTTCAGTTTCAGAAAAACCTTATTGTGACTGAAACAGCCTGCGTGCATGATAAATTAAATATGTACATAAATAATGAAATAAACGGCGTATATAATAAATTCATTCGATGTTTAAGAATTTACACGGTAAGAATGACGAGCTGGGGAAAGCCTAAGCCGATGATTTAAAAGGAAGCGGAAAAAAATCGAATGAATTTTGCTGCAAAGTTTTGCGAACGACTTCTTCGACGTAATTACGGTAAAATTAGCGAAAATTCACCTTTGCTGTGACAGATAATAACGTCATGAAATATAAAATATCGAAATAAATTTGCGGAATCGTTCGAAAACTTTTTCGATTACACGAGTTCCTTTTGTTTTTTTCATCGGCAGCTGCATTTATAAATTTCGGGATCGAGTTCGGTTTCGATACGTTTTAAATTTCGCTCTATTTAACGGGGGGGAAAAACAAAAGAAAAAAAACGAGGAAAACACAGCCGCAGTGGTAGGAAATTTTGGAAAACAGCCGAGCGCCGACAATATAAACGAAATTTATGAGATGGAAGAGGCGCTATCGTTTTTCTTCATTTTAACTGATGAAAATTTAAATCTTTCTAGAAAAATAATAAAACACGGAACGCCAGGTATATTTCAAAGAGTGTCTGTAACTCTTCCACCCGCTTCTGGCTCCTTCTCGGTTCATTACGAAGTATATAAATAAGGCAGAAAAGTAAGAAGAAAGATGTGAGAAGCCTCGAAAAAATTGTTTTTTGCAAAAATGATAAAGAAAACGGGTAATTCTCTCCCAACAACAGTGTCGTGATTAATGATGATAATGATAACATTAATGAGAGAATCTGCAAATAATAAATTTAAGCGATTTGTTACTCGTGAGCTTAAACTCGCCACCGAAAAAATCGAAATAATTTCGTTTTGGGATTTATGTTGTATGTTTTGCAATGGGTGCTTGTCGGCATACATGTTTCTCAGTATTGTTTGGCTAATTTCCACATTCGAAAACTCGAAACAATTTCGAAAATTACGAGAATACTACATCAATTTTTTTTTCGCCCCTTCTTAACATGTATACATACTGTGTTTGTCGTCGTGATCGTTTCTTTCCTTTGATTGACCATCTCCTGTACGATCGATAGTCATAACTTCAGCAGGAGCGGATCTAGAAGGACTTTTGGGGGGGATTATATAATTACGTAAAATTTTTTAAGGTGGGCAGTAGATTTGAGAAATACCTTGTTTCATAAAGAAAATTAAAAGCGACCACCTCTTTAGAAACTTAAAAATGCTTTAAAAATACGTAATTATTACAATTTAATTAAAATTTTGTTTTATTTTTAGTAAGTTTCTCTAATAACAATTTTTTTCATAGAGGCTTTGTTTTTTTGGGGGGGGGGGGGGTCCCCCGGATCCATCACTGGATTTAATCTTTTTCGAATTTATCTGTAAACCATATTTTTTACTGAAATTTTTTTAAATTAACATAAAACGTTGCAGTTCTTCTTCGGAATTTGCTAATACCGAAGGTTGCTGTTTAGTGCTTTTGTAAGAAATCTATGCTCTCCAATGGATTTGTATCTCTTCAGTTTCATAATTGCTTTTATGACTCCTGATTTCAGAACATCTGGTTCTTTTCTCCCAGTTAGCCTCTGTGTTCTACACTTTCCTCTGGATGATCGTACAACATCATGCACAATACCTTCGCTAAACCTCTAGTATTGACACTCAATCAGTGATCGTCTTTTATACTTTGTGTTCTTGTTTTGAATTCCTTTACTACTGATAAGAGATCTTCAATTTCATGACGATTTGCATGCTCCTAATATTTCTTTACATAGATTCGTAATTTGTGTACTTTTATCTCGTCTACAATAGTATTTTATTTGTTTATCCAGTTGTGCTATCTTTATGTTAATCTGTTATCTTGCAGATATTATTTGACCTAAACTTTATTTTAAGGTTTGCCATTAACAATCTATGATCGGACCCGCAATCAGCACTCGGATTAGTTACACAGTTTTAAATATAAGTTCTCCATCCTTTATTAATCAATATATAATCGGTCTGATTACGGAATTTACCCCTTGAGATATAGGTCGATAGTCTTCTAGGATGATGTTTAAACATGGTATTTATCACCGAGAAATTGTTATCCACGGCGAAGTGTATCGCCGATCTCCTCTGTTCACCAACTCCGTATTTTCCTATTATCTCATTCGGGTCCTCGTTCACATCCACCGTTACTGCCCTAACATTTCAGTCTCCTATGATAAACGTTATATCTTTTTTTGTAATATTACATAGACTATCCTCAGTACTTTTATAGACATCTTTCATCTCTTCACCTGACGACCTAGATGTGGGCATATATACTACTAATATTTAGAGATTATTTAGTCTTTTTTTTTTTTTTTTTTTTTTAAAAACGTATATTTAAATTTTAACATTTTATAATCTTATATTTACGTCCGTCAAGCTTGCGCTTGTCGACGGAGTTCTTATTATTTATCTTATTCTAGGTTTTTAAAGTATATAAGCGCTCAATCATCCATCACTTTTATCCATCCATCCACTTCATTTACACATAGTTTCCTTTATTTAATTTTCCCTTTCGTTTATTTTATTATTTTGTTTATATTCTTTTCCATTTGTAACCACTTTCTAACACCCTCTTTCAGCTTCCTCTCCATTTTTTCCTTTATTATTTCTTCCGGCATTTTATTTAGCATTTGCGCCAACACATATTTATCCGTTTGCTCTCCATATTTTGTTCTGACTCTCGGGAGTTTATATCTGGGTCTATTTCTTAATTCTGTAGTTATCTCCATTCGTTTTTCTATCTTTGCTCTACTGTCTATTTTTAAGTGTTCCCAGAATTTTATACTTAAGTACAACCCTCTTACGCTTAATAAGTTTTCTATTTTTAAAGTCTCTTCTGAATTTACATAGTTTTTTTTTTTTGATATTAATCTTATACATTTCGTTTGTATCTTGTTTACTTTGCCTATATACGTTTTCCCGGCTATTCCCCATGCTTGTACTCCATATCTTAAGTGCGACTCAACCAGGGCATAATATATCATCTTTAATGTTTTATTACTTACATATTTCTTCAATGTATACAATGATGGTATTACTCCCCTTACCTTTTTTGCTACATAATCTGTATGTTTATCCCATCTTAAATGATCATCTATTATGACTCCTAAGTACTTGTAACTTTGCACTCTTTCAATTTCCTCACAATTTATCCTTTGGCATTCCTTTTTTCTTTCTATATCATGAACACATTCATTTGAGTGCATTGTAACTTTCGGCTCAAAACTTTCTTTTGTTTTCTTTGGCGTCAACAGCATCATTTTGGTCTTAGTTATATTAATTCTTAAGTCATTGTCATGCGCCCATCTACTTATTGTTACCAAATCCTGCTGCATTTGCGTTTCTAATACCTTGGCATCTTTATGCGCTGCCATTATGGCGAGGTCATCCGCAAAAGCAAATAACTCGCACTGCTTTAATAAATTCTGCAACCCGTTTATGTATATTATAAACAGCAGCGGCGACAAAATGCCGCCTTGAGGCACCCCTTTGTTTCCTACTATTTCTTCACTTTGTTCCCCTAATATCCCAACTACTGTTTTCCTGTTTTGTAAATAGTTTTTAAACCATTCCTTTACCTTACCAGTTATCCCAATATCCTCTAGTTTTACTAGAAGCTTCTGGTGGTTTACTGTGTCAAATGCTTTTGTCAGGTCTATATATGTCACTAAGACTTTATTTCCTGCTTCAAAGTTTTCCCTAATTTGCTCTGCGAAATCTCCAAGTGCTTTGGAGGTTGATTTGTTTTTCTGGAACCCATATTGTTGTTTATCTATAATCTCATTTTCTTCTATATATTTTACTAATTGCTTATTTATATATTTTTCCAAGATTTTCATGATCGCATTTATTATCGCTATGGGCCGATAGTTTTTGTAATCTGTGTGTTCTCCTTTTTTATAGATTGGTCTCACTATCAACGTTTTCATTTTTTCTGGAATAGTTGCTGTCTCAATCGTCTCATTTATTAATTCTGTGATTATACTTGCTACACCATCTTTCACTTTTCTTAAATCTTTTATTCTGATTTTGTCTATGCCACTTGCCTTTTGCGGGTTGAGTTGCTCAATTATTTTTTTAATTTCTTCTACATTTGCCTTTGGGATATACATATTTACGTTTATCTTCTCTTTTACCTTTCTCAGTAGATCTTTATCACATTTATGCTCAATTTTTTCAACTTCCTCTTTAAAAGTTTGGTTAAATGTGTTTGCAATCTCCTTCACGCTTTTATTTCTACCTATGTATTTCCTTATTATTTGATCTACCTGTAATGGTTTCCCTTTTCCTATCAGCCTATTTATGTTCATCCAAGTTTTCCTTATGTCCCCATTTACTAGCTGAAATCCGTGCTGTATAAATTTTTCTTTTTGCATCCTTATTTCTTTGTTCACTTTGTTTCTTAAAATTTGATAGTCTTTCCTCATTTTCTCATTTTTCGGGTTTTTCTTATATTTTGAGTACACTTTGTCTCTTAGTTCTATCCTTTCTAATATTTCTTTGGTCATCCAATTTTTTATCCCTTTTCGTTTTCTGCTTTTTTTTTCGTTTTTCCTATCCGCGCATTTTTCGTAGAGCTCTTCGAATTTTCCTTTTATGTCTTCGTATATGTCTTCCGCTCCCTTTGTTTTTTTATCATTCCAGCTTACTTGCAATAGTTTATTTGCTAGCTTACCCTCTATCAATGCATTATTGTTTTCCAGTCGTTCACTTTCCTTTGCAATATCAGTGCCTAGTAGAACTTCACACTGTATCATATTATGATCCGCTACTTTTTCTCCAATATTAGTATGTTTGAATTTTATATTTTTTTTATTTTTTTTCGTGTAAATGTGGTCGATTTTAGTTTGCGTAAATACGTCTCCCTTCCACTCCTCTCTAGTATACCCCTCCATCTGGGTTTCATATCCCATACCGGCCATAATATTCTCATACTCATTTGCTATTCTATTTTGCACTTCTGTATTTATATTTATATCTCCTATGTATACAGTTGTTTTATTCTGAAAATAATTTTCGTCAGTTTGTAGTATCTCTTTTAAGTATTCCTTTACGTTATATGACGGTGATCTATATATTGTCCATATAGATATTTTGCTTCCGTCTACCTCTATTTCTATTATTATGCTTTCTGCAGTATTCATGCCTTTTGCTACTTCTTTTGCACTTATTCTTTTTTTTATATAAATTATTATCCCATGCTTTACCTTCTTTTCTGATAAATTGTGTATTTTCGCATATCCTTCCATTTCGTATAAATTTACTTCGTTTTGTTTTATATTTACTTCCCCTAGTATTAGTATGTCTATTTCTCTTCTGGCACATCGTAATTCTATTTCATTCCAATTTTTCCTCAATGATCTTACATTTATATATACAATTTTTAAGTTCACGTTTTCCATTTTTTTTTTTTTTTTTTTTTTAAATATATATATTATTTTATTTTATTTATCATTCTTAATGCACACACGTATCACTCTGCCTCTTTCAAACACGCTATACTCCGCGAACTAAACATGTATCCTTATTCTTATCAGTACTATACGCTGCGAGGCAGAATATCTTATCACAGTTTGCATGTGTCTTTACATGTACAGCATTTACTCGCGCACACGCCGACTTAACCGATAACACACACGAAAAGCTTGAATAAGAAGTAAAGTATACTAAAGTATCGTAATTGCGCTCGATCTGTAACAAAAGAAATGATAAGATTTATCGAATAAGAACGGTTTTGCCGCCACCGCCCGCAGAACCTTATAATTACCAATACGTCTCCGGCTTTGTATTTGCACAAATCAGTTTGTGCATACTCACGGTTAGCTGCCACTTCGCTCTCAAATTCGATCACTACTACTACCACCTCATTCCGATTCATTGCATCTCATCCTTTTTCGCGGCCGGAGTCCAACAGATGCCACACACTAACACCACTTGTATCATTATCTCCAAATGCAACATCGAGATTCGCTCCGCACACGTCTTTCCTCTCCACATACCAATTTCTACCTACAGTTTCCGAACCGCGATTTACTCCTACCCTTTCAGACCACTCCGCCAGTAGATACACCTCATCATTCCTACTCAGCCGGCTACGTATAGCGACGCATACACACAGACATACCACCAACACCACTTGTAGATGTACTACGACACACTTGAAAGTAAATTCCATGCTGTCGCATTCGAGCATTGTATATGCACTTCCTTGTTTGCAGTTATAGTACACACTCACACCCACATATATCGAACCATATTCTTTTAGTCGAGTACAACGAATTACAAATAATGCGAATATATTACATAAACACCGACTTTTCCCGTGTTCTTTCACTCTCTCACCCGCAGTTTCCATTCGCTTACACGCTCGCACTGATATATACATACATTTACTTAATAATCGTTTCTTACACGCTTTATCCCATACAGCTTGTATCACACATCCCACCGTTACGCACATTTTTCGTTTATCTACTTATAAATAACGTTTTTTTTTTTTTTTTTTTTTTATTTAGTTAATGTTACTATTACATTATGATAATTTATTTACATCTTCTTCATTTTTTATTTGCGTTATCGGATCGTTCTGTCTCTTGCGAACAAATATCTTTCCTCTTTTTGCCCATACGTATGCATATCCCTTTTCTCTAGCCTTTTGCTTGGCCTGCCAGAGCAGTTGTTTATAATATTTCGATAGATTTTCATTTATATAAATCTGCAGCGGACTGGCTTCGTTTCCCGTTATTTCTTTATCATAAACTTTCTCCTTTCGTCTACTTTCCATTAACATTTCTACTGCTCGCCTTGTTGTTTTTGCGATTATCGGCTTTGGTAATTTCTGATTTTTACTTAGTATTCTGTGACATACTGCAATTTCCTCTCTTTTAATTTCTACATCTAACTTCTTTGCTATTTTTATTATAATTTCTGGAATGTTCTCGTTTGGCCTCTCTGTTACTCCGTGGAACTCTATGTTGTCCCTCCTACCGTACTGTTCTAATTCGTTCACCGTGTCTCTCAGCGATGCGATTTCCTGATCCTTCTTTTTTAATTCCGCGGCTAGTGAACTTACTTGTTCCCTTAGAGCTTTTACCTCTGCTATTAATGAATCGTTGGTTTGTACGATATCGTCGTTTTTATCGGAAATGTACTGCAGGAATTTTTTTATGTCGAGCATGTCTTTTTTTAACTCTCGTACATCATACTCTTGTATGTCCGAATCATCTTCTTCCTCCTCTTTCTGGTAACTTTTGTGTTTGATCGTCTTTTTTTTGATTGGTTCAGCGCTACTGATACTGTAACTACTATGCTGCCTTTTTGCTTCTTTTGTGGTAATAATGGTTACCGGTTTTGCTTTTTCTTTTGGCATTGTTTAATATGCTTCTCGATTTATTATGTAATAATAGATAACAATCTTACTTGGCTTGTTTAATGTTTCGACGTAATTGCTGATGTTGAACGCGTTATCACTGAACTTCTTATTACCATTACACATCACTCTTCCATTGAAAGTTATTCTAATTAATCTTTCATTGATCACCCGTACGTACTTTACTAATCGTTTATTAACTAGTATCCCTACGCCATTTCTTTTTTTACCGCTGACTCCGAATGTAACTATTTTACGATTCTGAGTATTAAAATGGCAAGTTTCCCATGTGAATACCATATATTTTTATATTTTGCTTTAGCAGTTCTCTCTTCCTCTGGTAAGAATAACTTTCCGGTTTCCAGTAATCCTCTTACATTTCAAGTTGCTATTCCCTGATGTTGCCAACATTCACATATATATGGTTCCCAGTCGCACATTTCGCACCACCCGGCCCGTTGGCATGGCATATAAGTTTCAATATTTCTGTTAGTCGTGATGTGCTTTGGAAAAAAATAATCAAGTGGTTTCTCGTTTGCCTGCTTGATCGCAGCGTCGTGGCCGTCCTATAACTACATATACAGCGCTTACGGTTATTCAATAAACAACCCCATTAAGAGCCTGTTCCTCGCATCCGTTTTTGATACTGTTTAGCCTGCTGCCGCACAACAGTTCGATTTTCTGTTAGGGTTCACTTTAACCTTGTACCGCAAGACGACGATTCTTGTTGGGACAGCGGGTGAAGCTTATTTATACAGGCCGCTTCAACTTTCCAAGGGTTAATAGACAATCGTAGGAGTTTAGAGTTTTATAGACAGTTCCCACACTATCCCTCTACCTCCTCGAGCCTATAACCCGGTCACTACTCTAATCGCTCTTGATTCGCGACCGCTTATTAGTTATTCGCGGTTAACCTACATATCTGTAGGCCATTCCACTATCCACCGCTTCTGGACGCGCCCCATCCTCGTTAGAGCTCCGAGCCCAAAGAGGTATATAAATACCCCATCCGGGGGACATCTATAAAATAAATTGGTTGAGTTGGTTACGCAGTAATTTTCTAAAATGACATAATTAAGAGAACATATTCTTCACTAGCATACCCGTTTGGTTCTTCACTTCCAACCACATTATTTAGCACTTTGTAAAAATTAATTTATTATCACAATAGCCTGACAAGAATTTCAAGTTTGAATATGAATAATGTTTCCAGTAGCAACTATTAAAAATTCTGTTGCAGGATTTTTTATTTCTCTGTAAATAATAACAGAAAATTCTTTATTTTTTTTTCAATCATAACCCTCTGATGGCAGCCAGGCAGAAGCTGGGCTTTTTATATTTCGATTCTGTCATACAGATTTAAAGAAAACAAACGGAACACGTATTTACGCCAGAAATTCAAATTTTAGTAATAATTTTATTTAAATTTTCACGTTTAATTTATATTTACACGATGGTGATTATTTTTTATTAAAAATATTTACCGCTAGAAATGTTTTGTTCAAATTTATTTTTGATTTTATCGCGTGTATTTTACCCGTTCCATTTTGCACATTTCATTGACCAAAACTCCCATAGTTCTAAACGAGAGTGAATAGCACAGGTAAAATATATAAAGTAAATAAAAACAGCATAAGAAATTTAATTTGAAACGTTATAATCCAGAACAAAAGATTTCGACTTTATACGGCTATCCGTTATATACGAAAAATTTTACAAAACCCTCCAAGAGAAAATTTCGGCACAACCGATTGTAATCAAAATCGGGGGTATATAAATAAATGTTATGACAATCCCGAGAGTTTAACATTTATCTTTCTACGGCTACCCGTTTTTGAGTTATTAGAAAAATTCTACGAAATCCTCCGGTGGAGAACAAATGAGCAACCAAATAGGGAGGTGCACAAGTTGATGTTAAAAGAGTCCTAAATTCAAAATTGCAACTTTCTGCGACTAACCGTTTTTAAGTTATGCGTGATACATACATACCTACAAACACGCGTCATGAAAAAACTACTTAAAATATATTCAAAATGGATATTTCTGTTGAAATGTGAGATTCAAAACACTCCGCCGTTGAAATATATTGCACTAAACATTTTTCATGACTGCAAACTTTTCCTTTACTACGTAGAAGAAAGTAAAAATACGATTTCTTCAGAATATTTTAGAAATGGGAATTTCAAAAAGAAATTATTGAAAAATCCTGCAACAGTGGACTTAGCTCCGATAAAGTTGCTAGCGGAAATGTTATTTACATTTAAATCTTTAATTCTCGCCAAATATTAAGATTTACTGCAAGTGGAGTTTCCCTTGAATGTTATTTCAGTAAAACGGGCTTAAAAAAGAAACCAAAACTATAAGAAGAAATAAATCTTCAATGAAAATATAAGGATTTCACACTATATGAAAGAGAAGAAACACTGACGATTTAAACAAGCATTAATCGCGACGAAACTGTGAGCAAAGAACTAACGAACCGGGTTTTTTCGTTGTTTTCATCGATGGATGGACTATAATTCCTGAGGAATGTTTTGACGCGTAATTTATATCTTTTTTAAGCCACCTATGCGAATTTTTATCGGTGAAGCTGAGAAAACAATGCGATAAAATGAGAAAAAGGTTTAAAAAAACCAGATGAGACAAAAATGTTTTCATTCATTTTTAAATACACATTTAATCGAGGTGAAGCCAGAAGTAACAAACAAATGAAATTTAAAAAATTCGTTTGTCTGTCTGTTTTTTCGCACTAATCTTGAAAATTACCGGGCTTTTTTTGATAGAGTTTTCGTACTTAATTAGGGTTATTTCTGGGTTATTTCCGGGTTATTTCCGGGCTATTTCCGGGCTATTTCCGGGCTATTTCCGGCTTATTTTCGGCTTATCTCCGCGAAAGGTTTTAATACATGATTCATCACGTTATGGCAGAAAAAAAAAAGGGTAAATAACGGTAGTTTCAATGATCGCTATGCTGTAAAGAAAAAGTATTTTCAGAATGAATACGATTTATTTCCTAATTAATATTTAATAATTAATTAAATTATTAACCTCGTGAGAAAAACAAATATAGTTAATCGCAACTCATTTTTAGTGTTTAAAGCGAGTGCAGGTAAACTTATAGATATTTAACTTTACATAAAATTAAATTTAAAACCCGAGAGAGCGGATAGGTTGACGGACAGAGTTAGAATAAGAGAATGTTACGAGAGAAAAAGTATAATAATGAAAACGGATACAAAACGGAGGATTGCAGTGATGAAAGCAATGGGACTTTCAGAAATAGTACCTGTTTGGAACTAATAATTAAAGAAAAGCGTAAGCGAAATGCGATATTGCTTAATGGATAGTTTTGCTTCGTTGTCAATATCGATGATCTGTGACAATAAAATTTTAAGTCGTAGCAGAGTAATATTATATATGTCGGTGTTTTGTTTTTCGCTGTTTTTTTCGCTTTATTGTTTTTGACTTTTACTCGTTATCGTTTATTTCATTTTTCTTCTATTCAAATTCATCCAATTCTTATTTTCGTTATTTCCGCTAATTAATTCGCTTTTACTTATTTGAAGTAACCCTTTTCAAAGCTTCCGTTAGATTTTATTGCGTAATCGCGTGTGTTAAAGTGTCCAAATTTTGGGAATCGCTAAATTTATTTAACTGCATTTTTCGGATTTATTGTTACTTGCATAATCGAAGCTGTGCACCTACTTTTTCGTATCGCGAACTTCCGCTTTCGTTTGTTCGTTTTGTCAAATAAACAACTTTATTCAATGAAGTTAGATTCTCGTATTCAGTTTTAACAACAACAGCGATCCATTTGACTCTAATAAGCGTATCGGGAAAAATGTACAAATTTACGATCCAAGACATACTGAAAACAACCTGCGCCTATGTATTGGCGCTTTAAAATCTTCTCCCATTCCTGCGATTTTATCTGAATCTGCCACTCAACCTAGGTGTATGTTGGTGCGTTATATGTTGCTTGAGTTTTTCCATGTTGTCTGAATTTAGTTTTTGGCTCTGATGATGAATAGAATATTACTATTCTAAGCCCCGTTAATACATACTTGTTTTTGTGATGTGATTTTTACCGAGAATAATAGCATGATGAGTGTCAGTAGATCCCTTAATTTTGTACGGAATGTGATGACACTCCGTCAGTGCAGGTACTCTTTACTACGCAAGAAGGCGACGTGTATTTTTCTTCATCGGTTGTATAAAACGAAAACGGAGTATATCATTTCCCAGAATCCTTCTTGTTTACTTTGTTAATTCGCACTTGTCGAAATTATCGCCATTTACCCAATGATAGGAGAGAGACGTTGATAACAGGCTGAAGTAGACGCGTTTCGTCTTAGTGATCATACTATAGGCACGATACCAGAGGCGCATCCAGAGAGACCTTTTGGGGAGGGTGAAAATGATATAGTTACAAAATATATCTCATATGGTAGGCAGTAGATTTGAGAAATACCCCTTGTTGTTCCATAAAGAAAATCAAATAGCGACCTCTTTAGAAATTCATAAAAATGTTTTAAAAATACATAATTATTACAATTTTTAACTTTTGTCTTATATTTAGAGGTAAAAATAAAACGAAATTATAAAATTCTAGCTAAAATGGTGGTTTAGAATTTGAATAGTAAGAAAGTATTTAATTAGGCACTTTACTTCTTTTTTATTTTTGTTAGTAATCCGATGCGAATTCTCTTTGTTCACGAGCAAGTTTAAATATATATATTTCTCATTAAACTATTTTCATTTAAAATTACAAAATAAAAATTAAAAATAAATACGAAAGGCAAAAGACCGATGACAGTTGGGTTTAACATTAATAGTTTTACTAGAAAACAGTATACTAAATGTTAGTTATAGTTAAATCCGTAGGTAACATTTTTATACAAATCTTTTATAGTATAAATTAGGTTTCTCTGTTACAACAAATTTTTTCATAGATGCTTTGGTTGTTTGGATGTCCCCCCTATCCCGTAGATCCGCCACTGCGCGATAGTATAAACAAAGAAGATGATGTTTTTTGCGGAGATAATAGAATAATAGTAACTTTCGGAGTAACGCTTTTCGGTAACATTTCTTTGTGACAATTTCGCGAAACGACCCTCAGTCGTCGTAAGATAGATCTATATCGAAAATCGCAGCCGAACTGTAAACATTGCCAAACGGAGAATGTACGCGCAGGTCGAATAAAATCAGAGAAACAGAACCCTCTTGCATGATTTAAAATTACTCCCCTGTTTCGATAAAGCCTCTGATTTTCCGATCACTCCATTAAACAGGACAATCCGAGTGGCATATGTGCGCTTTTTCTTAGCCGGTGGAGCACGGGGGAAGACAGAAAGCTAAATAAAAGCCGAAATTATTACGAAATAAAAACCGCCGTATGATAAAGTTTAATAGAACTGTCCCGGTACCTACATACATATGTAGTCTCCTCTCCGGTTCGTCGCAGTGAAATATATTAAGAACTTTTAAATTCGAAAATCGGATATGTTCGTTTTTATTCTATTTTCATGCTGAGCCGGAATGGTTTCAAAGTACCACCAGCAGCGGGGAAAGTTTTGCTACAGTAAAACGGGCGAAAGAGAAGGTTTTAGCGAGGAAGCAGGGAAAGATGAGAGCGGTAGTTGTGCCGTCGATTTCGGTTAACGTCCATAATTCTATCCGGACGACGGATGAAAGAAAACGGTAGTGACACAATGAAATCCTTTCGGATGAAAGCGAAATCGATTGAAAGTTTATAGGATTCGGTCGGAAGGCGCTTCTTTGTGCAGAGAGCGGCTAACTAAAATGTCCATTTAGCCGTAAACAATGGCTAGAAAGTTTGTTTCAGAACACGGTCAACACAGGTAAAATATTTCGCAAGAATGAGGGCCGGCCGGCACAGCGATGGCACCGCTCGCAGCGACCGTAATACAGATTTCGGATGTGATGGCCAAACCGTTGATGGCTTTTAAACTAATCGACTAAAAAAAGAAAAAGAAAAAGAAAAAAAAAGCGACAGACGATATAAAGCTAAACGCAACCGAATTACCTTCGCAGAAAACGGACCTTTTAAAAATAGCGCTATAAAAAGATGATTTATACGCGCTGTAAAGGTTTACTACTAGAACCAAGCTCACGGTAATAAATTTTAAGGCCAACCGGAGGCTGGGAAAATTTCTTAATATTCGAATTTTTGAATTAGTTTATCGATTTTAACGTGAAAAGTGCGCGCAACTTTTTAATACGTCGATGATATTCGTGACTTCGGCATAGGCCGCAAAATGTTTTATACTCGTAGATAGCTCTTGCACATGCTGGAAATATACGGAGACTAGTCGCACCAAATTTACCCATAATACCTCGCACATATATATAGATTAGCGTGTTTGTTGCTTTTCCGATTATTTCTTAACGAAAACTAAGGTTTCATTTCCCGCTCAGGCTCGATTGCTTGCGAAAATTTCAATTTTTCATTTTTAAAAATACCACACAAGCGTATTTGCCGGAGACCAAAAAAGCTCTTTCCTTGCCAAGGTAGTTTTACCCTACGGGACAATCAGTCAGAAAAGAAACTAGAAAATTTTAAAAATCGATATTTAACGAGCAGCAACTGTTAGGACCCGAATAAAAAATATTTTTTCTTTTCTCATGCGTTAAATTTCCATTTACCCGTTTTTCGGAAAAATTAAATGCCCATTACTGCAATTATAAATTATAAAAAACAAATTAAGAAACGTATAAAATTTTGTAATTACCTTTAGAGACTTTTTCGAGTACAGCTAGAGTAACGAACACGCGATTAAAAACACCCTGGATTATAAAAGCACTCTAACAGGTAAACCTAGCGTACTTTTATGACTTAGGGTGTCCTTATCACGTGTTCTTTAATTGTAGTTGATGATGGGCTGAACCCGAAAACGTTCCTAAAAGTATCTATACCATTTTTTCATATTACATTATGGTATGTGTGATTATATTTATTCTGATTATTTAAAACTGAATATTATCTTTTACGCTGCTGAGCAGCAACTCTCTATTCCATCACTTTAAGTTTCAACATCTCCCAAAGTAGTGACCATATACACATACATGCATACATACATACATACATAATCATCATTTCTCCTCAACCATTTGGTTGGTCGGCAACATGGCTTGTACACGGCGAAATCCTGGCTTGGGCAGCGTTTTGTATCTTTGCATAATTTTCTTCTTTTATTATAATGTCGATAAATCGGGTTCTTGGTCTTGCTTTTCGTAATTTCCCGTTTGCTTTTCCTTCTATTAAGTGTTTGAGCCATTGTAAATATCTGATTTGATGGCCGATCAACTGTTTCTTCTCTTTCCAATGGTATTTAATATCTCCGGTTGTTCTTCTATCCTTTTGAATGCCTCCTTGATTGTGAGTTTGTCCATCCATGATATATGCAGCATCCTTCGATAGCACCAAATTTCAAGGGCTTGTATTTTTAATCTTTTTTTACACGCGCACACATACATATATACATATATAAATACATATAATGAGTACCTGCTTTCTAAAATCTAGAGTGCTTTTAAACCAACAGACACATAATCACACAGGTACGTATTGTTTTTAATTCCACATCATATTTCTTCTAAGTTGTTCAATTTTATTTACTTATAATTTTTTTGTTTTATCCTTTTCTCTCAAGTTTATTTGCCGGCACAAGCATTTAAGAAACATTTCCCAATTGTGTATTTTTATATTCATAAATCATTAATATGTGTGATATTACGTTGAACTATAGAAAGGGTTTAAAATTTCACATCATCTTCTTTATTTTTTTTTTCTTTGGGCGCGTCAGCACAGGACATTTACCCAATAAAAAGGACTAACAAATGATGAAACGTAGGGATTTGAAAGTTACATCAGAAAGCGATTAGAAACAGAAGAAATGAAGGTAGCCAATACAGGAACAACAGAAGGAGAAGGAAGAGCAAGAATGTAGTGGGCACAGTAAGGGGGCCGGGAGGCCAAGGTCAATCAAATTAGAATAAAGGACTGCGCGTTCCGAGGAGATAGAAGAAAATTCGAATAGAAGGTGATTTACATCACAGGTCAAATTTAAGATAGAAGGATGGAAGGGACACAAGGGAGACTGAACAATATTAAAACGAAAGAGGAAGGCAGGAAGCAGACTGTGATTAAAGCGGAGGCGAATTACGGAAGAAATAACAGAACGGCTGATGTAAGGAAAATTATTAAACCAGGAAGAAGTGGATGAAGAGGGTTATATAGCAAGGTAAAAGGAGTTAGGATTAGAGAAAAGAGACAGATAACCATCAGTCTAAAAGTCATGGTGAAAACGATAAGAGGGAGGACAAAGGCATTGGAACAGGAATCTGTTTATGAAACGGCCATTTACTGCAGCTAGACATGCCAACGAATCGGCAAGATCTACCAATGATGCCGCAATGGCCCGGAATCCATAGCAGGTCAATTAGGATAGAACGGGATGTTAATAAATTATAAATTAAAGAACGAATATAAAGAATAATAGGATCTAGATAAGATGGCTAATAAAACGCTTTTCGAATCAGAGCATATGACGAATTTTGATAAATTGGATGATGAGGATATAAAAAGGATAGCACGTAAAATAGCCATGGGTTCGGCTAAAAAGATAGATGAAAAGGAATGAAGTTGAAAAGACTCAGAATAGTTAATATCAGGAAGAATAAAAGCAGCTCCGACACCTGAAGAAAATTTTGAGCCATCCGTAAAAACCGTGCTGTGAGCTGTAAAGAGTGAGTGTAGAGTTTAGTTAAATTCGTTATGTATTACAGGAAGCGGAAGATATTTAATGCTAGAGGGAAGAGAAAATAGCTTAGGAGATAACAACAGTTCTAAGAAGTTGTAAGTGAAGTACGGAGATTTGTTACAGGAGAGGATAAAGTGGTAAAATAGGACAAGTCGGGAGGAGATGAGTGAAGGAATTGGAATTATTCGTGGAGAGAAACGTCAATTGGCCAGTATATATTGATAGGAATTCATGAGTTTCGAGTGAGGAATATGAAAACGTTTAATCATAAATCTTTCACCGAGATGATGTCTTCGAATAAATAAAGGAAGGAAGCCAGTTTCAGCCAGGAGAGCAGAAGTTGGAGAAGAATTCAGAGCACCAATACAGAGGGGAGGACAAGATCATTTTTTTCAATTTCTTTCCTTTCTTGATCTTTTGTCTTCTTTCAGCTTTACACCACTTCTTCTATCTCCCGCCTATCTAAGAATTCACTATGCCCTGTCAACTTAAGATTCTATAATGGATCTGTCATGGCATCAAGATCAATAAAATCTTCCTAGAATAGCTATTGGATTAATGTTGTATCGCTTTCTAGATCCTGATCAAAAAGCTCGTCTGGCATCGGCTTGTGTGGTTTCTCCCTCATCAGTTCCAACCGCAATGATAAGTTGCAGTGGTGCAGCTATTTCAGTAAGCAATAATATCCAATTTTTAGCCTATGAAGCCCAAAACTTATTTTATTCCAGCCCTTTTTATCCCAACTTTTCACAGCCCTTTCTTGGTAGATTAGATATTGTAGCTGGAGACTTAGTAGGAGGGGAAGATTTCCATGCCAGAGTTTCGATGATTTCAGTTAGGTACTGAACTATGTCTATGTATCGTTCATTCTTTAAAGGAATGTTTAAATTCAGCATTTTATCCATTCTTTCTGGAAAGTTGCCCCAATCCGTTCGTTTAGTATATAACTTAAAATAAAAGTAAAACAAAATAATTTCGAGTGAGAGGGAAAGAACGAGGAGTATGGCGAACGAGAGATTTATTTTATTATTTATTGTTATTTATTGTTATTAATACTTTATCTTAATTCGTTAAAAAAGGAAGAAAAGATTACAGCGCACTGTCATTTAAGCATCGAAGTATGCACTATACTACACCACTTATGCGGTATTATAGACTTTAACTGCATCATTCATGAACTCGTTACTTCCTAATTTCGAATTATGTAGCGAATGTAAGGGCTTTCTTGACGAAAAAAGGAAACATTTCTCACCACTAGTAGACATTTTTCTTACCAGAAAAAGTGCATGCCAATTTAGTTTAAAGACTAAACCTCATAAGATTTTTCGATAAAAAAGGAAACATTATCCATCACAAACTTAAAGCCTGAATGAAAACTTCCTTGACAATTGTACTTTTAAAAAGTATGTCTGCCTGCAACACTGAAGCCATCCGAAATTCCGACGATGAAAACTTACAAAGTTATCCGTGCAAAATGAACTATTTCTTCACGCATGCATGTACGGAATTATGAATGCTGCGAAGATAAACAGGGGGAACAAGTCTCAGCGCCCGCTGCTTTATTTGCAACGAAAATACCCGCGTTAACGTCGGGGCGACCGTTATGACACTTGCCGGAAAAACTAATAAATGAAGGGGAAAAAAAAAGCAGAAAGGAAAAAAAACACAACACCAACACTGAAATGGGATGGATAAACCGAGAAAAACTGCAAAAGGATAATGAAGCCGGAGTTAATAAAAACAAAGTTAAACCGTTTGTCAGTACGGATAGCTCGTCTTATTTGCATCTATAGGCAACGCTTTAGGTGCGGACAAAAGTGAAAAAAAGCTAAACGGCAAATCGAGCAACTAGGGGAACTGGCGAAATAAAAGAAAAATCCGAAGAAGAGAATGAAAAAGAAGAAAAATTAGGACAAATGAAATTTGAAATGTGATCTGTGTTGCAGCCGAAACGAAACGATGGCGACTTTACTAACGAAAACGGCGACGAAGACGTGATAAATGACGAAATGAAATTAAATTGAAACTTTTCTTAAGGCGCTGATTAAAGTTCGAGATGTGCAAACGAATTTGTCGTGCAAAATAGGGCCGGCGCTTCCAGCTATTATCATGCAGGCATTTGCTGAAAAGTGCACTCTCCTCGCCTGTTTACACTCGAACGGTATTGCCGCAATAAATTCGCAGCTTCGAATGTCACACAGGCGTCGTTGCTGGAACCGGCTCTGCTTGCCAGTGGCACATTCAAAATTAATATGTAATCAGATTGCAGACGAGCTCCATTCCGAGAGCTCGACGCGAGCTGGAGAAAATTGAACGCGTATCAACCAGCTTTGTTTGCGTTGTAATTACAGACGTTCACGTTTTAATATTTTCAAATGCTGGGCCACCTTTATCATCGGCACATGTGTGCATTACCAAAGCAATGCGAATAGTTGTTAATGTCTCGCCGAATGAATCGCCGACGGTTATTGCTCAAGCTCGCGAAAGTAACATAATTATCGGTAACGATACGGTGACGACAATTTTCATCTAATTTGTGAAAAATGACGCGCGGTGCGGAAACATCCACGAATATACCGCAGAATATGCAATAAAACCGGCAATTTTTTCACTTCAGAAAAAAGAACAACAGAAAACTGATCCCTAACGTTTGAGAAGATTTCGTTAATTTAGCGTCTGGATTTGAACGAAAATTCAAAATAACTTAAATCAATCAAAAGACATGAATTTTTGATAAAGTTTAAAATTAAACACTGACTCGTTTCGATGACCGCAGCAGTGCTATTAGTGTTTTTCATTTTAAATATATCATTATTTTGTAAAAGTGTACATGTCTTTTGATTCATTTAATAAGTAATAGAAATAATGTGTTTTGTCAAATTTTAATTTTAAAGGTAATTTATTACCTTTTTTTTTCCCTCTTGATATACCATAATCAAGTAATCACATAACGTGAGCTTAAATGTTTGTAATATTTGAAAACGTATGCATAATGGTATAAATTTAAGCAGGTCGAAATGACACCGGAGTTTTACTCTACGGATGATACACGCACATTAACAGCGAAAAAAACAGGAAATGTCAAAAATTACACAAAATTCAAACGATTTGTCTATTAATAGTTCATTAATTACAGGATAATAAAAATATAAAAGGTAATTTGTAATATTACAAAGAACAACGAAAGCGTGTGAATTATTCCGATCATCGTTTTATTCGTTCCAGTTGCTTGTTGGAGGACGTCTTCTTCTTTTGTGCTTCGTTTCAATGCTGCTACGCCAAATTTTTCCCGTTCCGTTTTAACAACTTTTTCCGAAGCTTTTTCCTTTTCTTAGCCTGTTGCTTTTTATGTCTTCCTATACAGTTCTACGTTGAAGGCTCTCTCCATTGAATTCACTTAGAGCAGCTCTTTCTTAAACCGGCCGGTTGCGTTCTTTGTTCTAGTAAGGTCTTAGAAAAATGTTAACTGTTTTTCATTATTATCTCGTTTTCGTGGAGAGGTCCTTTTTCTTCGTACTACCGAGTAACACTGCCCTTTCAGAGGTGTAACGCTGAAGTAATCTCGTATACTTTTTGTTTTATCGGCAATCATTATTTGCGATACTCGTTGAAATTTCTTTCATTCAAGTTCAGAGCCTGATATCTAATCTAACGCCGCGCCATTATTCGTTACGGTTAAATTTATCGTATTTTCTGCTCATTCCGTTTTTTTCCGTAACCGAATGACGCTTAACCTATACGCTGGTATTATTAATAAAATTACGAACGTGTAAAAACGAAAAGTATTCTAGAAACGTTTTCAGGGAATTTCCAATCTTCAGCTGAAACGGATTACATCACTAATTGACAATTATTATCTGTTTCGGCTTGCATAGTGTATTTTCTTAGTTCTTCCTCCGGCGATTCACATTTCATTCGTTCCACAAATATTCTCATTGGGTGCGAGCGATCGTCTACGACCAGCATATCTCGCCTGTTGTGTATGATCCTTTTTACCTGCTATTACCCGTCGCGATAGCCTAGTTGCTAGAGCGTTTGACTTCCGTTACGGAGGTCACGGGTTCGGTCTCGAGCGACGACGAACTTATTGCAAGAATTTCTTCTAACGAAGTTTGGCGATCAATATGGCTAGTTTGTTCTTATTAATGGCCGTTTCCGTCAGTTTTGTTTCTGTTTCTAAGAATTTAAATAAATAAATAAATAATCGCTAATAATCACGTGGTAGGCAATGGCAAACCACCACGTATACCATCATATGCGCGCTAGTTCAGTACACACAGCAGACACACACGGGATTACACTTGTATATCGATAAATCAAACGATTAACAATCAGTTCCGGGTGTGGTCTTGCGTGCGTACACTCGCGTTGCGTATAGCAATTGCCATGAACGCTGCCTATTCTGTACTGCTAGTGTACAAATCGGCAGTCACGATGCTCGAAATCGAGCGATGCGACTCAGATGATGATATACTCGTAGTAAGCACGGGTAATTCCGTACACAGTAATATCCTCGGAAAAAGATATCCGCGTTCGGACACAGCCCCCCGGGGATATATCTCCAACGATGTGATTTAATATATCTCAACTCCGAATGACGTCATACAACGAACAAATTGTTTCATTCCGGACTCACAGTCGGATTTACCGCTGGCGGGGTGATTACATATATTTAAACTCCGGAAGGCGTTAATGGCGTCCATGCGCGCCGCGTTCAAGGACGTTCTGTTGCTTTGCTCGTTCAGAGTGCTACGCAGAGTTGGAACTGAATACGCAGCCGAAGATTGCGATTATACACTATAGATATGAGATATGTAACTCCGGCGGAGTTGGAGAAGAGAAACGGATATACCTATATATCCACAGTCGGAAAGGACACAGATATGTATGTATCCAAACCTACTCTAGCGCAAATGATTTGCGCATTTCTAGTATACAGCGTTCATACTGCATTGTCTATTAGTTTTGACGAAACATTGCGGCCACTTCGTTACAGCAAACTTTGTTGGTGCCAGACATCCGGACGAAATATGTTTCACTACCGATGCGACATATTTATCGTCCTACATATCACTATTCTTCACGATTCATTTAAGAAAAAATTCTCATATGTATTAACTCGTCCCAAATAGCCGTCACCAAGCTTTCCTGTAAATAATTGTGACCAGTCGGTTGAACGGCGCTTCATTAACAGTCTGCTCGTCAGAAGTTTTTCCCAACTGGACTCGTTTTCCATGTTAAATTCTTATTCGTTTTACATATTTTAAGATCCCGCACCTTTGTTGTCTAAAAACTTCCGTAATAATTTAACTAACTGTCATAGCTATAAACCACGTGTAGTACTTTATTTTATCCGTTTGTGCTAAATGAGAGATACAGTTTTGGCATGACTTTCCGTTTCGCTCATGTGAAAACTGTTAATGGTGCTGTTTATTACATCGCTACATGAGTGCTATGTTGAAGAAATAATTAACGAATTTTTAAAATGTTCCTCTAATATAAAGCCCAAATTATTCAATAAGATACTATAATTGAAAGAGTACGTGAAATTAAATAGCTAGGGATAGAGTTAATTTGGTGTAAGCACTCATTAAGCAACCGTTATTTCGATTACAAACGAATATACATTAGCCCAGTGATATTTAAGTGATAATGAGACAACTGCGCGAAACAGGTAATTTATGATTATAAATATTGAACTAAACTGAGAGGAATTCCTAGCCTAACAACGTTACCATCACGTTCATGAACTGTTCGGATGTAGGCATTCGCTAGTGCGAAATAAGCTGGCCTAATATCCCGTGCCGGCCGGGCAAATTGGGAGATGCATTTTATACCTGCGGTCAGATCTCCATGGGGAAGGTATATGAAAAGGTTATCAATGAGCTCTTGATTAAAGAAACTGATGGTAGGAGTATTTTTCACCGGAACCAGTTTGGCTTTCAGAGGGGACTTTCTACTGAGGGTGCCCTCCTCAAGTTGATTTCTGAAATTAAGAAATCTCGCCAATGCGGCCATTCTGCAGTTGTAATTTCCTTTGACATTAAAGGAGCATTTGATAGTTGCAGATGGTCTGTTATTACTGACATATTAAAAAAATACAAAATCAATCCATACAACATCAATACTATCATCAGTTACTTCAAAAGTAGATATGCTACCCTGTGCATAAGGGACTCTGTAAATAGCAGAAGACTGAAGTATAGTGTCCTACAGGGTTCTTTTCTTGGACCCACACTCTGGAATATATTATATTCTCATGTACATCATACGATGGACGAGTTCAGCTCATTAATTAATCTTCATTATGAACTAATCTCTTACGCCGACGACTTGTGTATTCAATTTCCTGTTCATAAGCATTATGATTTGAAAATTATTGAGGTTGTTTGTAACTACCCAGAAAACGTCATTGATGATCTTGGTCTCTATTTTTCTATTCCTAAATGTCAATTTATTGTATTTGGCGAGCAGGGAATAGTAGATAAGGTTAAAGGGCTTGCTCTCATAGCTAATGAATCGATTTCCTATACAAAACAATTGAAATACTTAGGTATCTTAATTAATGACAAACTTACATTTATTCCCCATGTCAAATATATACAGAAAAAATGTGATGATATTTATTATAAACTCAAAAGGCTCCAGCGGAATATTTATGGTCTGAAGTATAGCGAGAGTCATCCTATATAGGGGTCTTCTGGAGCCCCTTTATAGATACGGCTCGTGAATTTATGTTAATAAGAGATCGATCATTGATGTTAACAAACATCAGCGTAAATTTCTACTTAGTATTGTCTCTTTATACAGAACGTGTTCTACTTCGGCTGCCAATGTAATTTCTAATATCTCATCATTGGACCTCTTTATCATTGGCAGTTCTATAATATGTGAATATAGACTCCAAAGAGATGTCTCTAAATTATTAAACATTAAATTCTTATTAATTGATTTCAGCAGTCTAGGATTACATTCTAGCTTAAACATTTTCAAAAGTTTCATACATTCATCTCTGCATTCAGCTTGGCAAGCCAGACGGGATACAGCCTTGACACTGATAGGAATACGTATTTGTTCTTTCCACTGGTTAGTGAACGGTTTAAATTAAAGAAGTTAAATGTCACTTTTTACAATTCACAGGTGCTCTCTGGCCACGGAAAATTTGGATCCTATTTATTTAGGTTCCAACTTGCCGAGGGGGCAGAGTGTTCCCTGTGTAATACAGGTGAAGCGGATGACATTAATCATCTGATATTTCATTGTCCTGCCTTCACAGATTTACGTTTGAAACATGATATAAAACCTAATCAGTCTCTTATTATAACTAAATCTAATTCACATAATATTTTGCTGTATATGGAGTCTGCTGTGATCAGGAAGTTCAAGTGTAGATAATATCAAAATTTTCACTCCATTCACTCTGAATTCAAACGTTAATACTAATCGAGGAGTGTGTTCGTTTCTCCCCATGTACTTCCTGGTTAGATTAAATTATCAACAGGCTGTATATGATTGTGTATATATTTAGATATAGAAGAATATATATTTATTTATATCTATATTAACTATACTTTCGTTAAATTTATTTATTTTTTCTTTTCTTTTAAAGTATCATTGAATTGTTTCTTGTTTTTGTTTATATATATATATATATATATATATATATATATATATATATATGTATACTTTGCATACCAACTATTATATACACACTTGGTGACTGAGGGGACTATGTTTTTCATCCTCTCTTTCGCCCTTTAACTTAAGTACACTTGGCAAGGAATTATCCTAGTACCTTGCCCCTTTATATACATTATAATATAAAATACACTTACCCCATCCACTAGTTGGAATTGGGGAAAAATAAAAAAAAAAATGTTTGCAATCTTAATTAACCAGAGCACGCATGTGGTATTATTGGCTACAGACGTACATGTGTTTCGTATTTCATTAATACTTCTAATAGTAATTTTTGGTCGTCTTGGAGAGTCGAAAACAGAGCACCGACTTGTCACTGGAGCGCTCTAGCAACTAGAGGCTATCGCGTCATAAGAAAGATAAAGATTAATTAAAAATTTTGAAAAGCACAAACTCGTTATCAATGTTAAAGAAAAAGGATAAAATACATCATGACGAGTTTTCTCGATGTACGCATTTAGTAGTTGTACAGGATGAATGTTCTGCCGACTACTGCTCTAATATTTTAACTCATTAAAATTTCGAAACTTTTAAAATTTCCTGGTAAGACTAAGATAATATTTTTCGGCTAATGCCACGTTTTTACGAACACATCCGCCATCCCATTCAATTAAAAAATTTGTGGCATGTAAAATCTGATAGTGTTTGTATCGTAATAGTCCAAGCGCTTTTTGCATCTCGCTGTTGTGTATTTCGAATAATTTGCAAAACAAAATACTGCAAACACTCTGGATACTTAATTTATAATGTAAACTTCTCGCTAGTTTTTAAACTTCAAGAAGTATCCCTATGCAAGACTAGAGCGCGGCAACAAACCCCGGTTTACTTTAAGTACCACTGTCAAAACATTTTTTACAACTTTCTACGTTACAGTTTTCGAAATTTTCTCGATTTATTCGAGTTTCTTTTAAGATATTCCTCGTTTATTTAACAAAATTTCCGCCTTTAAAATATGGGTGGAATAATTTTTTTCTCATTTTCTTTTTACGACATCATCCGTCGTAATCTTCTTCTTATTATTATTGATGTGTGTACCGATTGTGTTCAGACGTTCACTTGTGCGTTCTAAAGTTATTGTAAATTATTGTTGTGTTGCATCTAGTAATTAACCCGCAAGTATAGTGTACAAAATTGTGTAATAGTTAAACTAAATTATCTTGTTGTAACTCGTAATTATTATCTTTTGTTCTTAGTATAATTTTATGTTTTTTCTGTTTTTCAAAATTTTATTGGCTTATACACAATGGAAGATAAATGTAACAAATGTTGCCAGCGATTACCGAGTGACGGTGAAATTCTGTCATGTGTAATATGTAAAAAAGATTGGCACTTAGATTGCTGCGGTGTCGCCCAACGCACCTGGGCAAGAATGGATAAAGCTGCATAAGAGATGTGAACATGTACAGCATGCAAAAATAGTAGTAAAGACTGCATAAAAAATATTATGAAAGAAGAGCTTGAACCAATGTACGATCGAATCGAACTACTGGTAGGAAAGCTAGATAAAATGGAAGCGATGTACCACGCATCCCAGGCACAGTTATCGGAAGCAATGAACTTATTGCAAACGATGAAAAAGGAAAATCAAGAATTAAGTAAGCAAAATAATGATTTGATCTTTAGAGTAGACCAACTTGAACAGCAGGCACGTAAGAATGACGTTATAATAACCAGTATACCAACTGTACCACAGGAGGATTTAAACAAAGTAATCCTCAAAATCAGAGAGGCCACGGGGGCAAAAATAACGGAGGAGGATATAGACATTTGTCACCGATTGCATAAAAATTCGTCAACATAGTTGTAAGGCTTTGCCGAAGGGAGAAGTTTGACTTTCTTCGCAATTTCCGCCTTCAACGACCAATACTAAGCGATATCGGTTTCTCCGATGTAGGCGCCAAAAAACAATTTTTCGTATCAGAGCACCTTACACTGACGAACTCCAAACTACTACAGCACTCTAAGACCTTGAGAGATAGTGGATGGAGATTTATATAGGTCAAAGATTTTCGTACGAAAAGACGAAAGATCTCCCGTCATTAGGATCATTTCGAACGAATCGATTGTCGTGCTAAAAGGATAGGGGATTTGACTAAAACAAATGCAAATCCGTCCTTATTATTATTACTAAATTTTATATTGGTAAGTATATTGAATTATAGGTTGATCTTTTATTTTTCTATATTTCATAGTTACACTACGGGTAAAGTTTTGGCGGCTTCAACAATAATGCATAGGTTTCTTCTTAAATTTATTACTACTTCTAGTATTTATATTTATGTTCTAACTTTAAGGTTACTTTCCATAATGTCCAGTTCTTCCTTCGGTTCAGATACCTCCGTTTCTCTCCTATCACAGTTCCTTAGTGTTCCTGCTCACTCCTTTCCAAATTTCTGTTTGCCAATTTCATATGATACTTTGCAATCGTTTGACAGCTACCTAAATACAACACTTGAGAATTACTTGTAAGTTATTTTCTGTCATCTTGCACTTATTCTGTAGTTTATGGTGTTTTCGGTCTTAAAATCAATTTTTATACATATACATGTTATTTCGCACGGTGTTTAACCCCGATTCGTAAATTCACCTTGGATTTTATTTCTATATCGCCAGTTCATCAGTTTTACGTAAATATCTAATAATAATGGTTAGGTACAGATTCTACTTCACCGATAGCACTACACCTTGCTTATATCCGCTTTCATTTCCGTAAATAGCAATATTTGGCGGATTTATATGTTACAAAATACGATACAGTTAATTCTACTCACTTCCATGTATATATGCCACACCACATATAAAAAAACCACACGATTACAGATAACTCGATACAATTTTTTAAATGCATTACAACGATTTGAATATACTTACATTAAATATAAGTAGTCTACGAACTCATTTCAATGAGCTGGTTATTTTGTTGAAAGAGAGAGAGAGTAATACAGATTACGATATGTTAGTTTTAACGGAAATCTGGTTGACCGATGAAGAAATAATTCGTTATGAAATCCCAGGGGTATATTGCGCGATTTTATTGCAGAATGTATAAAAAATCGGGGGGTGTAATTATATATGTTAAAGAGAGCTTCATAATTTCAGATACTGCTATAAAAATACTCTCTGGGAATGTAGTATGTTTCAATATAAAATTAAGCAAATAACTGCAATTTTTCACTTGTAGGTATTTATCGTTATTGTGACTCGAACAATGCTGAATTTCTATCCAATCTAACTGATGTTATAGCTAAGTTAGATCGAATTGCGTTAATTACGGAAGACGTAAATATAAACTTATTAGATAATGTCAAAAATTTTAATTATTTAAACATTTTAATTTCATACGGATTTAAAAGTACTCACAGTCAACCGACATATCACAGGGAAAAACATTTATATTCCTCCTGTTTGGATTACATGTTTATTCGAGGTCTTGTAAATGCAAGCGCAAACTTAAATGTTAACGTTGAAGTTACACCTTGCAGTTTTTCCGATCATTCGATTTTAAGTATAAAAATAAATGTAGACCTTAATTTCCGTTCGAAACGTAGTGAACCCGCTTATTTCATTGACAAACTATTATTGCAAAAAAACTTCAAGTTGTGCAGATTAACCGGTCAGTACTCGCTAGGCATAGCAAGGTTTTCTATCACATGGGATTTCTGTGTAAACTTTACTCAGTTTTTGAACAGTCTGGTTGAAAATAATTGTCTGCTCATTCATCATTCTCTTCTTTTACTTTTTCACTATACTTTTACTCTCCAACTTCCAAAAATTAAGGCTCTGAAGACCATTTTTGGTTAATTTTTTCAATTGGTACCGGTAGGTATACTTAGAAACGCAATAGTCTGGATCCGTCGTATGAGAATAATATGTAAATACGGCCGAATCGTGAAATATTCCTCTATTCTTCAAAAATAAATTAACTTAAAAAACACCAAAACTAAAATAATATTTACATATATTAATATCAATTTTATTATCTCCCGTTCACATTAATACTTCGAAGCGCTTGAAAAATGATCTAATATCTTGAGAAATTCGCTACTCTATTCTCCGACAATCGAAATGCGATATTTATACATATTAACGTCCTTTGGTTTTTATCATCTGGAACTGTACACCTTAACTATCTGACTTTTATTTAGCTTTTTCTTCGAAGAATCTTTATTGAAATATGTCAATCCGCATACAATATTAATTTTTTAACTTTAAAATAATCACACTTCTGATTTTTATTTTATCACGTTAATTTAACAAAATCATAAAAAACATAATAAGTTGCAATCGATTCAGCGTTCGAAATTACATAAAAAACCCACATGCTTATATTCTGAAAAACATCGAAAAACCGAACTCTTACACCCATTTTTCACCCATAGTCACCCGCATATATTCGCACGGCTGTGCGACCCATATAAATCGATTCAGCACTCAAAATTACATGGAAAATGATACCCCACATGCCCATGAAAAAGTTTCACAGGCGCTGAAAAAATTGAAACTGGAGCTCTCGCGTATGAGGGTTTTTCTCACAACTCAGCACTAACGAAAACAAATACCTTCTTCCGAAGCCTAGAGGTGACTGACTTTGACTATCGGGTGTCCTTTGGCTAGCGGTGCCCCTCCCTTCCAGGTATACAAGGTCCCAACTTTTCCTCCTTCGTGTACCCTAGGTAACACCCTTTCATCCAGACATGTGAGAGAAAATCTCACGCAGCGAGTACTGACGGGTTAAACGAAATATACAGCGGTTCTCAATCGTTTGATATTAAGTTTGATACCTTTATACATATAGTACGAAATGCATTAGAAAATTCCAAAAACTCACAAACTATTCGTAATTCTCAACGAAAACGATCAGAATGGGTTACGGATGAGGTTATTAAATTATCGTCGGAGAAAAACTCACTATATAAATTAGTTAAACAGTTAAAAACATTTCTAAACAATTACAGAAATTAATACGGATAACAAAAAGCGATTACTAATACCGAAAATTGCAATGATAATCCAAAAAAATATTGGGCATTAATAAAGAATGTCGTAGGTAACAAGAAACCTGTTTTGAAAGAAGTAAACATCAATAACGAACGATCAACAGTGAATGAAAATGAATACATTACTGCGAACCATTTTAATAACTACTTCGTAAATGTAATTAAATCAAAAAAAAATGAATTCAACATTTGAACCCTACGTCCCTTACACCGGTAATTTTCATAACAATTCTTTCGGATTTATCGATTTTACAGTAAGTTCACGTTTCGTAAACATACTCCAAAATCAAATTCAGAGTGATGTATACAAAACACGTAACTGGTTGAGCAGAAATTCCCTAAATTTAAACATTGAGGGTAAGCTGTTATATGAGGGGCACCAGTTCATTTTTGGTCGTAATTTTAGTTCGTTCATTTTCACTGTTATTCATAGCGTGCGAACTAGGACATACTATGAATAACAGCGAAAATGAGCGAACTGAAATTACGACTAAAAATGAATATGACGTGAAAAAAGCGGTATAACGTAACGATCAAACGAAAAAGAGCGCGAAAAGTGAAATACCCGGAAGAGAATATGTTAATAACGGATATATTTCAAATGATGCGGAATATGTTAAAAATAACGAACATACACTGTAAATTATGCAAAACAAGTGAAGTAACATAAAACGAAGCTATTAAACACATAAGGTTAAAATAAGATAGAATGAACATGAAATGTAGTCATTTTAAAGAAGGTGAGATATTTAATATATACTAAATTACATACCTTAATAAGCAGGATACACACATTAAACAAAGCTGCATATTACAACTGACAGGAATAAAAAACAGATAAGCAAGAAAAAGTTCACTATAAATGGAATTCTTATTTTAAAAATTTATACTTATTTTTTTATTAATAAAGTACTATTTCAACGTTAGTTTATCGCTTTTGTAAATAAAATTGAACTGCCGATCCACCGACCATACCGAAATTCCAAATTTTTATTAATCATTAGTAGACTTTGACACGCCGAGCAAACCCCCTAAATTTTGTAAAAAAAATGAAAAAAACACCGCGGAAGTAGATAGGAAGAAATGAAACATATAAAAAAAGAAAAAAAGCAAGTTTGTTGAAACTAATTCGAACCTGAAATACATAAGAACTCGATGTCTGATATAGTACTGAATTACTTCTTCTTCCGCAAATCGTATTAATTAGTAAAACGTGGGATTACACGGCGCGTCGCACAATTCGATTTCGGTGGGCATATTTAATAATAAAAGAAAAACAAAAACAGCAACAAAAAAAAAAAAAAAGGTTAAAAAAAGGTTAAAAAAAAGGTACCGCGAAAAATCTGGAAGACTGCGATAACATCGATAACAATTGCATGCGCAACGGATTCTATTGAAATGCTAATAAACGGTCGATCACATGTGGTGACAATGAATCACCACATCTATAGCGGCCTGGGGAATTCCCATCGGGAATTATAATTGTATCGAACAAAATCACATTGTTTTAAAATTTATAATTGAAATTAAAATTAACTTGACACTTTTTTATTAGCCGAGAATTTTGTAAATATCTCCGTAATAGTAAATTAAAATTTTTAAAATAAAAAAAATAATTTTTTCATTCAGTATACAATAGTTTTTAATCACAAATGTATAAAGTTTTTTAAATTTATAGCAAATAACCACACTAATTTTCTAAAATTATTCTTTAATTTTTAAGTTAAATTATTCGTAACTGAAATTATTTGTAAGTTAAATTATAATATATATAAAGAATGAGGGGCTGTCAGATTTTATCTTCTGAATTTTTTGCCATCCATTGTTGAAGTAAATTTGAAATATTTCAAGACCAATAAATTGGGAAAAATATTTCATAAATTTTGAAATATTTTAAGAACAACAAATTTGGATTATTTTCAACAAAATTAATATTTTTATTTAATTTTCAATGAAATATGAACTAAATTGAGATGAACTAAAGGGTAACAACGATGACGTGCGTATCACTATGAACTGTAAAGACGTAAAACGAACCGGTGCCACGTAATTAAATATTTACCCAAAAATCATTATGTAAAAAACTTAACTAGGGTTATTGCCCTACTTCAGATGGGACTTTACTAGATGTTAAAAAACCTTTTTGCCGTGCATCTACTACTTTATGTTTTAAAAAATAAAGATATATTTAACATACAAAGTTGCACTGGGATAACAAGAGCATCTGTACAAGAAAAAGCGGACTTACCAGACTTTTTTAAACTCCGTACCAGATCACAAGCGAGATACATACGTATACATATGTATATGGGTGCGAAATTATTCGATTCGTTACCAGAATTTTTAAAACACAAACTCAAAAAATGTAAATTTCAACGTAAATTATTACTACGGTATTTCGCAACGTTTACGACAGGTACGAATTGAATTAAAAAATCATGCTGTTTAAAACTTCGTTCACATTTTAACAACTATCGTAATTAATACACGTCGGACAACATAAACACGTAATTAAATTAACATTCAACGTCTACTGCACTTATTGGGCTTAAGTTAAAAACAGTGCACTATGAAACTCGGTATAACTGTTATTACACTAGTTGCAAATCAGCATCAGCTTAATTTTACTAAAATCTATACAAGGTATATAAATTTATTTTAATGTTAATAATGTAAGACTGTAAATCGAATTGCATTTAAGCTAATCATGATACATTATTACAATGTTGCAAAACACAACTTCGAATTTATTCACTCCAATTATCGTTTTAATAATGCAAAAGAAAACTTTTTATATAATATTCATCATTTTAATTTAATTAAAATCAATATCAAAAACCTATGAGCTTTCTTTATTAAACTATATACAAGTTTATATTACTGATCATATACATATGTATAATAAACTTTAGTGAATTACGACGGAAGCTTTTAAATACATACCAATCGATATAATATCTAAATTTTATTTCTTTATGAATTGTCAATTTCAATATTAAACTTCTATTATTTTAGTAATTCATCGTTATTTATTCATTTATTTATTTACTTATTTATCTATTTATTATAATTTCCGTAAAATAACTACAACCAAACGTGTACGATTGTAAATTAATGACTGCAAATTATAATTTTTTTAGAACTATATTATTCTTATTATTATTTTTAATTATTATAAAGACAATCTTTACTTAGACGGTTTTTATTATGAGATTAGGCTATATCGTATTATTTTATTTCATTAATAAAGATATTTATCACTACAATAATTACTTATTCCTATTCTTACAATTTCCATTCATAAAATCTCATTATTTATTATTGCAATTATTAATATCCTATTATTTTTAGTTCCATTACTATATTAATATTACGGATATTACTGCTAGTTACATTATTACTATTAGTATGAATATTATTATTACTGTTATTAGGGACAAAGAGGGGGATCGACGTGTTGTAGGAGATACGAATGGGTCAGGCGGGAGTGGGAAATCTGAAGTCTGGTAAGAATAATATTTTTCTTCCTTGAACTGAACGGAAGGAGGATCGTCGTAATCTTTGATTCTAGTAAAAGCTGAATATTTTTGACACGCTTCTTTTGCGATTCGGTTTTAATGTTTCAGGTATTCGCCAAAAAAACTCCTAGAATAGATGGGATAGTGAAATAAATGGTGAAATTTCACCGTTTAATTTCACTATGAAATTCACTGAACGTTCTCCGCGAACGGAGTGATCTCACGGTTATCTCATCAGTACTTAATCGGTAACACTGTAAAATGCTTAAAAATTATATGCCTTTTGACAAATGAATAATAAACGTATATGCCGAAAAATAAAATATTCAAAGCCGCATTTTCTTCTGTTCTCACCATTTACGCATCACTTTCTTTATTAAAATTTCAATACATTTCAATGTGCGGTAAGATAAAAGGGGGAGGGACATTTAAAAAGATGTTACGGACTATAACAATCATGTACATTCTGAATGGCCTAGTGTCTATAACTTGCATGACACGAAACACTTATTTATTAGACTTGCGGTTTTGGAATGGACGAATTTGTTTTATTGGTTACTTTTGCGCAATAAATACATGTGAATCATTATCGGTTCGCCTCAGGTTAAACAAAATGTCCGGTAAATTAATTGGCCGATCGAACGGCTTGTCCGCTGGAAACAAACATTTTGAATATCTTTTTTGACTAACAACAATTTTGTTCCATTTCAACCGTTTCCTCCTTATCGGCTTGCATTAATACTGTGTTCTATGAATAATTTGGTGGTTATTAAAAGAGAAAAAAACAAACCAAAAAAACCCATCTATAGCCTATTTAATGTTCCGCAAAATAAATGCATCAACTCAAAATAAACTGGCATTTCCGGCATTGTAATTTTCAGAAGAATGCTAATTCTACAATACAAAAAGATCAAATAAAATTCAAAAAACTTCGGAACTGTGTACAGCAGGTAGTTTAAAAAGGTTTTCGAAATGGTTATCTTTGACAGACTTCACCAGACGGCTAATTCATGTCGAGTCAATTACAGCGGGTCTATCTTAGTCGAACTGCGTCAAAATGAATAGTCCCCTGATATATCTTTTTTTTTTTTTTTTTCTAATTTAATAAATAAGTAGTGGGTCTTACTAAGTAATATATATATATATACATATGTGTGTGTGTGTGTGTGTAACGATTATGTCAGAATCTTGAAACGTTTAATCTGTAACATTTTTTTAAACATGTTTACAAAATATTTTATTTAATTTTGCGAAAAATTAAAATAAGTCAATTAAAACCGACTCTTTTATGAGAATTTTAGAATGTAAAATCGTCTGAGAATCCAAGAAAATTATTACGAACATAAATGAGCAACTAAAAATTGAAATACGTAGACAACGGGTGGAATATGTAGATGTAATAATCTATTTGGGCCGAAAAATAGAACTTGAAAATATGATCAAAGGCGAGGTACATGGGAGGATAGTAATAGCTTGGAAAAAGTATCGGTCCCTAAAAAATATGTTTGCCGGTCCGTTTGATGTTAAAGTTAAAAGTGACATATTTAATAGCTGTGTTATTCCAACACTAACATACGGTTCTCACACCACATGGTCTATAACAAAAAAGAAAGAGAAAAAAATCGACAGTATTCAAAACGAAATAATGTTCAGACCTATTTTAAATATCAGACGTAGTAGTGGTAGGATTAGAAGTACACTTATCAAAGGAAACTTAAAATAATATACAATAAATTTAGTTAATGCAAAAGGAAAAGGTGTGTTTGGGCTGGACAGGATGAGGGGTTAACGAGATAATAGGTGAACATATAAAATAAAAGAGCTGGTACATTAAGGATGAAAAATAGCGAGTAGACAATTTATGAGATGGGAAGGCGAAATAAGAAACTTGTTGCACAATAGACAGTATGAAAGAACTGCCCAGGACTGCAAGGAATGGGCAAGGTTAAGGTAGGCCTTTGCAAAGGCTAATCACAATTTAAAGAAATGTCTGTACAGTGTTGAAAGAGACGCGTGTTTATCTATTAAACTGCATTGAAAATGGATTTTTACAACATTTATTGGTCTTTGACGTTGAAATTTTAAGCTTAACCGAAACATTATGTCCAGGTGATTCATTTCGTGCGAAACGAAACATATTAATGGTTTAACATTTTTGCCGGTTTGTTCAAATTACGTGTACGCCTGTGCGCATTATATAGAGGAAATAAAAAAAGATGCGAAGGAATCGTAAAAAATATATATATTATTATTAAAATTTCATTGGAGAATCTTTCAATGAAAAACGGAGCGAACAATAAGCGAAATTTTTATAAAATATCGGAGAATTGGTTCAAACAAAAAATTCGCAAGGTGAAATTTACCCGTTTAACTGCCTTATCTATCATAAATATGTAAGCCGTACTATTAAACACGGTATTTATTATTTAGCATCGTACGCCACATTCTGCAAAAAAAAAAAAAAAATCCGCAGCGAATAAATATCAACCTTTATAGAAACATTGTAATTTCTTAAATGATGCGATACTTATCTAATATCGAAATAATAAACCGTATATAAACTGCAAGGAAATGTATTTCTAAGCGGTTCTCTTCTTGTATCGATGTGCATTAACGTAAACAGAATGACTGCATTTCCCCTTGATGAAGAACCACCGTCGTTTAAGAACGTATTTAACTGGAATTCACGCTTTCGATATGAACGCAACGCCGGGTGAGAAACGGTTTTAATGCTCCGCCTAGCGGATAGAACGAAATTAACTAAATGTTTGTTTCTGTCCAGTTTGAAAAATAAATGAAACTGCTGGAGTACAGAATAATCGAACTGTAGCTAGAAATCGATTTGTAGAAGCCGGGACATTCGTACGATTAGCCTCTCCTCCCGTTTATATGTAATTTAAAAAGGTGTTGTCCCGAAAATTTTTAATATAGTTAATTCATAGCAGAACTGGTTTTAGAGAGGAGGAAAACATTTAAAAACCAGTCATCAGGCAGCGGTATTAATACTAATAAGTGGTCAGTACAATGCCATAATTTCACCGTAACCAAAAGGAGTCGCAAACTTTATATTTATACTTATAGAATTGTCTTTTTGAGCGATTGGTCGTGAATTTTATAACTACTATAGTATGCTTCCTGAATGACTTGCTTAAATAAAAGAAGGTTAATAGTCACAGAATAAATAGCAATATCCAGAAATATATTTAATTACAAAAAAAAAAAAAAAAAAACAATAAAAAACCGTATCAACATTTTTCATAACAGGAGTACAAGAGAACATATTCGCGGTTTCATTGTTGATTAAATAATACATTTCCGGTTATTATCATTTATTTTCTATTTAGTATAAAACATACATACAGAAATGAGTGTAATCGTATTAATTTTAACGTGAAAGAAAAAAAAAAAAAAAATAATCTTGTGACGGTGGTAATGTTAACAATACTGTGCCGCACGATTTCGGTAGGCGCAAAACAGAGATAGCTATAATAGATTTCTACTACATATTTACAGTACTGAGACAGTGAATGTCTTTTGTTTCTATCACGTCTTGTTCTCCCGGTATACACCGATATCACTTTTTTAACCACCCTCATTTTACTCATATTGGAAAAAAATGTCACCATTGACGAAATGTGTCGGTATCTTTGTGATTAGCTAATTGCGAGTGTAACTGTAGAGATTTTCAGCATGAATACTGAATTTAAATTTGTCGTCGCGATAGCCTCTAGTTGCTAGAGCGCTTGACTTCGGCCACGGAGGTCACCGGTTCGATCCCGGGTGACGACAGAAATTATTAGAAAGAATTAAAATTAAAATGCTCATTAATAATCACGTGAAAGGCAATGGCAAGCCACCACATATAACATCATATGCGCGCTAGTTCAGTACACACAGCAGACACACACGGGACTGCATTTGTAAAACGATGTAAATCAAACGGTTACTAATCTGTTCTGAATGTATTGTTACGTGTTGTGTACACCTGCGTACTGCACATAAACAATTGCTATGATCACAACCTATATCGGTACAGCTAAAAGTGTACGAATAGGTTGCGCCAACGCGCTATGTAGCGTACGGTACCTGAAGAAGAAGTGGGAAAATTCAGTAAACAAGTTTTGCTACGTCGGTGGACAGTACATTCTTAAATCGCAAGAAAAAAAAAAGTATCGGGAAAAGTACGTAATACGTATTCCCTATATTTTGGACGTATTATGTATCGAGATAAGCCCTGGATTCTGCAACAGTGTTTGCGAACCATGCTATGCTCTTGTCTTGGCTGAATGGAAACAAAACATCGATGCCATCTGTGGTGACGCGAACCCAGTAATCACTACAATGATTGATACTTTTCTATGATCGATATACGAGGATTTTTAAAGAAAATTAAGCATAATATCGAGTATCCTACATTGTGAATTCTGTGTCAAAACCGATAGCACGTCGTAGTGAAGACACGCACCTCCACTGATACCGAAGACGTTCTTCAAGCTCTCCTGCTACATATAAAGCTCAGCTTAATGAAGAATTTTGTGAAGGCAATAGAATAAAAACGGCGACGAATTTTTATATTTAAACTTAATTTTTACAACAGTTAGCGACGCAAAGTTAAACGCAGGGATATTTATCGCACCACAAATGCGTCAATTAATGAAAGACCAAAATTTCGATCAAACATTAAATGATAAAAAGCTAGACGCATGAACATCATTAAAAGCTGTTGTTGTAGGTTTTTTAGATAATCGCCGAGCCGAAAATGCGGACTGTTAGTAAATAATCTGTTACGCGCATGTGTAAAAAAGATGGGTTGCCGAATGTCGTTAAAAATTAATTTTCTCCATTCCCATTTGTCTTCTTTTTTTTTTCCTTTCAAATTTTGGAACTGTGAGCGATGAATAGGAAAAGAGGTTACACCAAGACGTAAAAAGGGATACAGAACGGTTTCAAGGTCGTTGGGATGCATCCACGTTAGACAATTACTGCTGGTATTTAAAGCGAGAAGATGCACTTCGCAACGTAAAACGATTAAACATTTTACATATTTTGCGTACATTTAGCTTTATATTTTATGTTTTTTTTTTATGTGTGTAAATACATTAATAAAATATTTTGTCGTCGCTTTTAATTGAATAACTGTTGATAAAATAAAATATATCTACATATATATACCGGATGTTGATGCTAGTTCTTTAATACTAATAATTGTTAACAACCGTACCTAAAAAATGTAGTAGTACGTGTTAGAAAAGAAATGCTTTAATATTTTTATTAAGGGATGAGTATGAATAAAAATAAACAGGAAAATTTTGAGAGGTTACTTAAGTTTTTTTCAAATTTGCGAACGCAGTGTAATCGGATAGAGTAGTTGAGAATAGGATGTTTTATCTCTTCCAACCACTTCCAGATGCAAAAATCATTTTTAGATCTGCTCTTTGTTTTGTTTAACATATCCCGCTAATCCAAACTGCATTTTCCAATTCCGTTTTCATCTTCTCCGCACCGCCACTTTTCCTGTTCCGTTTTCATTTTCCATATTCCATTTTCCATTTTCTATTTTCCATTTCGTAGTTCCCACTCGGCTATAGTTTGCTTCCTCGCGGTACCTTCAGAGCGTATCGCCATTTTTCCGATTCTAGAATACTCTCCCCGTTATATCTTCTTGAGATTTTTTCCTTTTTTCCAACATACAAGTTTCTTCACGAATGAGACTAACCGGTGGGGTAGTATTCCTTTTTCGCTCAGGTCGGATATTTCATCAGCGTAAAATACATTTCGGAGTCATTTCAGTTTCTATTTTTTCCCCTAGCTATTCCTTTTTGTATATTTATCATTTATTCCGGGAAATTTCCGAATTTTTTACCTTACAATGATTTTTTCTGTTCGTGAAAAAATTCCGTATCGTTTTGGTTTTTTTTTTTTTAATTTGGGGCCTTCCTCTGTAAATAACGATTATTATTTGTACTGTCGGCATAAGACCTGTCAGTGCGTTTCCTTCCGGCATTTCTATTGTTCTCCATATTTGTTTCCGAGGTTGATACGATGCAATATCATAACTCGGTCATAAAGGACTTTTAATGTTGTTGTTAAATCGGAATTTTTTTGAACCTAAGCTCTTCTTTCCCTAACCACTTTTGATCTTCATTGATGACTCCAAAGGACCCAATGGTGTTGGTGCAGCGTTTTTTTTGTCCTTCTCTAAATTATGTCGAATCCTTTAAACTTCCCTCCTTTTGCTCAATTTTTTATGCGGCTGTTCTGCGTACCCTTCTTTTTATCAGCACCTGTTTCTCGCAATATCTTTATCCGGTTGGATGCCCAAAGCGTGTATCGCATCTCCTCTCCCTCCTCACTTAACCGGCTACGTTATTCTTCTTATTCGCTCCTTGATTCGCGTGGTCTTTTCCTTTCTCACATAATCCAAACGGACTTCTTCTGGATCCGTGGTCATGCTGGAATCGAGGGTAATGAGTTAGTTGCTCATTCGCTCGGCTATCTTCCTCTTTCGGTAGGTTTCTTCCTGTTTTCTCTTTTTCCAATATTACCCTTCTGTCTGCAGCTGCTCATTCCAAACTATGTCTCTTACGTCTCCTCATTCTCCAACCCGGATTCCGTTTTCTTCTTCGCTTCCCCTGGTTTATTGACTTTCCTTCCATGCGTTGCTTCAACCTCGCTGCGATTTTCCGCCTGCGCTTTGCTCACAGTTTGCTTCCTTCCTCATTTTTTCGTTACTCTCTTGTGCCGTCTCCCTATTGTGTCCATTGCACCCCTCTAATCGTCTCTTGTAACCGATCAAGCTTCTTTCTACTCCTCTCTTTTATAAATCGGTATTCGTAATCGGTTCATTCTCTCCCTTCCTACTCCTTCTGTTGTCCAAGCTCTTGATTTTTTTTTTTTGTCGGCTATCTCTTATCGTGCAAAGATCTGAATCTTTTGTGTCCTTTTCCCTTTGTTCTTGGCCCAATATCCTTGTAGAAAAACAAAAGTTTCCCTTCCTTTATTTATTACATTACGTATGCGAGCTTTTGTAATTTCATTAATTTTCCTGATTTCCTTCAATACTGTTCAGGTTAACTTTTCTTTTTCTTCACAACTAACGAACAGCAGACGCGACGATACTATTTCGAATTCATTCGTCTCTTCAGCTAGTTGTTTTTCCAATAGTGTAACGCACTAGAGTAAGTGTCAGCGTGTAGACGAGGCTACATCTAGAGAGTGTATGTATATCTAGAAGAGCGAGTGTTTAAAAGCGTACACATATCCAGAAAAGTGCCCATCTAGAAGAGGTATAATATTACGTTACACATGAAAACGACTTTGCTTTGAAAAGTTCTTAATCATCACACTACTGACAATGAATGAAATTACTCGTACACGATTACAATTACACAAGCACATACACACATTTCTGTAAATCGTTCGTAAATTGTTTCTGAAGTATAAGTAGTATAGCGAGAAATTTATAAACCACATACATCGGAAATACATGCTAGTCAAACAAGCTTCATTCAACGTGAATCCGTGTCGTGTGTGTGGTCGGTCGATCTTTAATAGTTTACAAATTATTTTTTCGCAATATTCACTATTTTCGAATAAGGAATAAAATTAAAATCCGGCAAATCCACCGTCGATAGTTGCCTTCTCATTATTAACCCCACCTAAGTAAGCTCTATTCGTCGCTCTCATTTCCATGCCTTTACGACGTAAAATAGCCGATTTTCATCATTTTTATTTTTTCAATACTATTTTCCGTTTCTTCCTTTGCCATTTATTACATCGACGGTGCTGGAAGTTTAGCGAAGGGGAGGGGGGTTACGGTGATCACTTTCTTAATTTGGTGCAATGCGTCAGCGACGATCGCGCTTCTATTCTCTTTCCGTAAGAATTTAGATCTGTTAAAGATGAAAAAGCGCTAATTTAACGGAAAACGGAGAGTGCTAGTTGGCCAAAGAGTATCGCGATGCTGCCTAGTCGCCGAATAAATCACAATTCTTAAAGAGAGGCCGATTTCGTTATTAAATTTCTTTCTCTTTCAACTTTTTCTCTCGCACAACAATGAACAGAAACATTTACAACGACGAGAAAGAAATTAATTTTTAAAAATTTCAAAAGAACACAACGAATACACTAAATATTCTTCTTCGCTGCGCTGCTCTCCCCTCGTCTGTTGATTAATGACGAACGACAGCGGTCGACACTAAATTTGTTTACAAGCGCTGCTACTATTTTATTTACTCTCGGCGGCGAGTGTTTCCTTTTTTAGGAGATAAAAAATAACAAAGAAGTGTGCAACCGACCGCAGCATCTTTTCCAGACGTTCGTTTAATTAGTCTCTCTGCGATTCTACCTTTGTCCTTATTCGTTCATTTTTAATTTGACCTCGTTGCTCGATTTAAGAAATTAACTGAAACTGCCTGCCCCGCCGCGATCGTTCCTCGCCTCTTTCACGCCCTTCTACTCTGCCAGCTGCTTTTCCGCTTCTTCCTTGATTAAAATCATACTTTTCTTTACAGTCGGACGTTTTAAATTAATGCTGCGCGTTTCTTTTCCAGGCCCGTTCTCGCTTATTGTATCGCCTATTTCGCATTCCTTCGCTCTGCCTGAGCTGCCGCAACAGTTGGTCATCCAACAATTGAACAGCGACGCTATTCGAACTGCACAACACGGATGATGAAATGCGCTTCTTCACTCTGCAGGTTATTTAGCAGGCTGTGCACCGTCGCCGAACCTCTCGTCGGTAACTCATTAACCAGTGAATGTGGAAATTTCAAAAACCGTTCCTTCGCACTAATACATTTATGCAACATCGTCGTCCTCAGACCGAGAAGCAGAAAAATCCGAAAGTCTACACAGCTTGCTTTATCGAAAAACCCTTAATTTATTCGTGTTCTTTCGGTTTTCTCTCAGGCACGACATATTAAACGTCATAACTTGACGTTAAATTATTTTTTAGCTCTATCGATTGAACCGTCGCTGCAAATCGAAATTCTGCGCTGTTAATTAAAAGCGCTCGCGCCACTAGTACATCACGACGGTAAATTTTTGACGTTCTACAAATTGACACTGCTACACCGTCGCTTTAGATTAGAGACGGTTGAGTGTTTCATTAGAGTGGAACTTATGTGTATAGTCCCACCGCCGAAAATTAAAAGTATAGAGTGCTTCCAGCTGTGCCATTACGGTGTTTTTACATCAATGACTTCACGATTACATAATAGCTGCGATAATGAATAAATGTAAAACTGCTAAGCTATACAAGCGTGTCTATATGTGTCCATGAATCTATAGGTCATATTGAAATATACCCTCCTCAGGGGAATGGGGTGGCACATCGACATAATCAACTTAAATGGTTTAAGAATTATATAATAACTAGGAAAAGTTTGCTTAATAAAAGTAATGAAAAAAACATTCAATACGGAGTAGGTGTTAGAATACCATATGGGTCCCTATTCTTTTTCTAATTTACACCAACTACAAGCATATTAAAAATGCTGCAAAGGTATATGTTTTTGTCGATGATATTGCCCTATTGATGGAACACAATAATTTAGAGATGGCGGTAAAATCATTACAAGAGCATATAGAGATAATCTGCGAGTATATATATGTAAATAGACAAAGACAAAACAGTTCAGTACCTTTTTTTCCTCTGTTAATTAACCGATTTTCTTTTTCTGTTTTTTTTGTTTAGTAGCTATTGACGATCTTTAGTGTTATCAGTAAAAACATTTTGAAAACGGTTTTTTTTTTTTTTTTTTTTTTTTTTTTGGGGCTCGTCAAGGGGAAGGAAAGGACAGGATATAGGAAGTACAATAAAGGGTAGGAAGTCCAAGCTTAAGCAAATAAGAATATAAGGCAGAACGCTCCACGGAGAAGGATGAACACTGGAAGAACACATGATCGGCGTCGCAAATAACTGCATCGTCCGGATGGAGAGGACAGTGTGGAGAAGAAATCAAGGAGAAACGAAATCTGGAGGAAGGCAGCAAAAATGGCCAAAGCGCATGCGAACAATGGAAACAACATCAGAACGACGAAGGGAGGGATGCAAAAGCAACCATGAATATGAAGGAAGAGTAAGCTGGACTAACAGTAAAAGGAACAACTGTTGGAAAAAGAAGAAACATAGGTGTCCGATCAAAATCGGATATGAAAGCTTTTACAGATTGATAGGAGGTTATCGGATGGAATTTTTTTAAAAAAAATACGAGATTTTGTTTTTCTTATTTAAATGAAAAATTAATACAACACATATAAGTTACCTCCATATATGTGCTGTAATGACCTTAGTAGTTACAAACGGCGCATATAAAAAAGGTGAGGAGGAGAATTAAAAAAAAAAAAAAAAAAGTACAAAAAATGAAAATAGAAATTGTTATAGCTGGTAAATCTGTTCTTATTAAAATGTTTTAATTTTCCTTAATAATCATCATTATTGGCTTTTTTACAGTGTATTAAATCTCTTAAGATGATGTAATTTATTATCAATAAATGAGGGTTTTTAAATTGTGATTTAATTGAATTTATTATTTTTTATTCAATTATAATAGTACTGAACTGTTTTGTATCACAATTACATAAAAATGTGTATGTTCTCAGATTTTTATAATGATATTGTATAAAGGTAGAAAAAAAAAATTTGGAATTCCGCAAATTTTTAATAATAATTATGGTCGAATTTCGATCAACGGGCGAACACTAGTTTTAGTAAATGGGCACATGTATAAATATTAATTAATGGAAAGTTTGCACATTCGGAACAGTTCTGAACATAAGATACGCGATCCGCGGATTATCCTTCATAATAACCATTGCCCACATGAGCTTTATGTAAATATATCGAAATACCCATTTATGTTTTTGTTCACTGTTAGAGAACGTAAATGACTTTAAATATCTAGAGGTATTATCGATAAATCCTTGAACTGGAAAGGACACATTCAAAATTTAAATTCGAAAGTAAGACAGTCAATTCGTATTTAATATAAATTAAAGCAGGCACTATGAAAAATTACGTATATATTATAATGCAATAATAATGTCTAGAACTTTATATGAAATTCAAATATATTATGCGAGGCTAAGAAAACGAAAATAAATAAAATAAGCAAAATACAGAAGAGGTGTGTTTGAAATTTATACTCTCCCAATAGAAGTAAAACGATCAACGTGGTTGAAGGAAAACAAAAAAATGTTCCCCAAGATGTATACTATTTCTACTATAGATTACTAGAATGTCAATAGTATAAAATTTCCATCCAGTAAAAAAATTCCGTTAACAAAAAACCAAAGTGATACATATCACATCTATCCCCGCGACATAAATCTACAAATTAATAACATTGATGATTTGATTTTAATTAAATTAATAAGTACAATCCCTAATCGTATATTAAGGGGGGAAAAATTAGTGTGTGGAAAAAGGAAGTGAAAAAATAGCTGAAGGAATGGTATAAAGATTGAAGATCAGGTTACGCCCTGAATCTTTCTACTTTATAATGTTTTTTTCTTTATGTATTTTGTTTTGACTTATTCGTGTCTCTCCCGGATATTAAGTTCTCAAAGGAGATTATGTTTTTTAAGTTTAAAATATTAAGCTGCTTGCATGAGCCGGTGTAAAAATGTGTTGTACAGTACGTGTTACGTATTTGCATGCATACTATATATATATATACTTACACATTAGATTTAACTTTAAGTTTTCCTAATATTATGATTTATGAATAAGTAAAAATCATTTTTTTATTTGTTTTTTTTCTTTTTTCTGGGCTTATCAGCAACGGACGATTACTCATCAACACGTGTATATAGCAGCAATTAGGAGTAACAAGGAATGGGATCTGACAAAGAACGCTATTTCAAGGATGGAAAAACAATGACAATCAACGTCGAAAAACGCCAAACATATGCATCCTGAAAAGAAATTGCCCCGTGAGACTCAAAGTAAGTAATTTTAGAGGTGTGTAAGAAATTTAAATATCACCACATCCGCACGGCGACATAGATTTTGATTTGGAGAGAATTAAAATATTTCATTTTGAGGTCTGTTTCTAAATTAGAAAGAACGGCAACGTTGGAATACTAGGAAGAGGCACACATTTTTTTATTAATCGCATATTAGGAGTGGATTAGTCCGTAAATGCAAAAATCTGGGCAATGTAGAGAGATTCTTAATAGATTGAAAGCTTGGATTCTGGAACGTGTATGTCCTATGCTTAGATATTTCATTTTCATTTCTTCTCGCGTCTGTCGATATCATTTAGCTTACTCCCAGTTTACAGATTTATCGGCTCGTTCTATCGATTTTTTAGCAAATTTCCTATTCATAATCCCCGTTCTTCTATTTCCATCCTGGCTACCGTGGTAAGCAATTTAAACTTCTCCGTTACTTTATTCTCGGTTTAACTGGTTTTTTTTTGTTTTTTTTTTGGTCTTCTCTCCATTACAAATCTTTAGTCATTTGCAGAATAAATTACGGTTCCCAGGTGTAGTCTTCAGTCAGCCCTTCCCTACTTAATTCTCTTGATTCGGTACACCACACAACTCTTCGTACAACACTTGGCACACAAAGAACTTCTCCGTCTGTTAGTTTTTACGTCTTGTTAGCTCCCCCCCCCACTAAAGTATTTCAGAACCTTTTATTATCACCGTGAGACCTTCGCTCTTTTCTTTCGTAATCGCTCCTTTCCTATCCACATAAATACTTTCCCCATTACCCCAGTGTTCCTTAATAACCCTTTCCCGGAAATGCTGGCGCTCCTATCGCGGCACAATGTGAGCGTAATTTCCTTCCTAGATCTGACACCTAACACCGCGATCCCGCTGTGGGTCCCTTTGAATATTGATGTTGATTTTTCCGTGATAAAGGATAATATACCCCTGCATTCGAATATTGTTCAGTTGACAGCAGCGACAATTTAAAAATACCTCGACCACCTCATTTTCTTCAGGGATGCTGCCAAGGCTACCCCAGAGGTTACTTCATCCCTAACTGCCTGCTCCTTTGAAGCCTGCGATGTGATCCGAAGCATTCGACTGAATGACAATTGTTCGGTACCGGATGCTGAAATATATGGAGTATTTTTCTGTTCAGAATATTTTCTTTCTGCCGAGCCTACATCATTGAAAGCCATGTTGGTATCTGATTCATCCGCGGCGCTATCGACAATCTCTAATCCTCTCACCAAACATCCTTTAGCAATTCGAACCCAGCAGGTATTATATGAACTTATTAGGAGAAAGTGCTCCATTTCCTTTTTATAGGTGCCGGGCCACGCTAGGATTCCTGGAAATTAACAAGTCAATACATCCGCCCAGGCAACATTATACTGACCCTTGCCTAATAATAGCCCCCCCCCGCCCGCCACATCTTCTTCTTCAGGTGCCGTACGCTACATAGCGCGTTGGCGAAACCTATTCGTACACTTTTAGCTGTACCGATGTAGGTTGTGTACCAAGCCATTGTTTATATGCAGTACGAATGTGTACACACGCAAGATTACATTCAGAACTGATTAGTAATCGTTTGATTTACATCGTTTTACAAATGCAGTCCCGTGTGTGTCTGCTGTGTACTGACCTAGCGCGCATATGATGATATGCATGTTTGCCATTGCCTTCCACGCGATTATTAGCGAATATTTTAATTTTAATTCTTTGTAATAAGTTCTGTCGTCGCCCAGGATCGTACCCGTGACCGTAACGAAAGTCAAGTGCTCTAGCAACTAGGCTATCGCGATGATTTCCAACTTATCTAGCAAACATAATTTTCAATAACATCACATCCTCGTGGAAAACCCATTGGTCTTCATGTCACACTTTCTTAGGGCTATCCAAACCCTCAATTGAACCATGGTGGCCGGAAAAAAGCGTTTACCGTAAAGATTTCTGTGCCCTTAGCCGCTTACGCACAGGCCACACAGCCTTGTCGCATAATTTTATTTTGCAAAGAACCCCCATGTGAACTGTGTCCTTTTTGCTGCCAAGGTGTTGCTCCCTCAACTCCCCACATACCGTGTGACTGTCCAGTACTCTCACTCCATTGCTCCTCTTTTATAAATAACAAAACACTAACATACTTGTGCGATTTCATCTGCGGCACAGTTTATCGGAATTAGTGGAATAAGCAGTTATGTATAAGAACAAACTGTGCATCATCATACTGTAATAGCCACAGCAGTTAAACATGGTGTTGCGTCTACAAAAAAAAAAAAACTATTTTTTTCAGTCTTTATCACTATTTCCTCCATATTTCTCTCCTTCTTAGAGGACCCAAATATAACGTTTTTCCATTTTCGTGTTTTATTTCTCGCAACCCAAAAAAGAGAAACCAAAAAAAAACAAAAAACACGCTATGATAAACAAAAAAAAAATCAATAACTAAGATACGCTTCTTCGAATTAGTTTTTTTTCGTTACTATGTCAAATGAATATTTTCTTAAGAGAACTTATGCATAAACTTCAATTCTGAAAATCTTCCGCAGTAATTTTTTGTTTAATACAAACATCGGCTTATATGATTGTAAATTATATTCCACAGACCTCAGCAGCTTAAAAACTCCGGCCATTTATATCGCTCCGACAGTACTAAATATTGCAAATAAAACCGGAGTATTCGAATAATAATAATAATAATAATAATAATAATGGCGGTCGTACCAGTAACGTTAAGGAAAACCCTGGTTCATACCCGAAAAGATACAACTTAAACCTGCGAAAAGCGGAAAAGGGAACAAGAAATAATAATAAGAATAATATCCGCTGCTCAAAAACAATACGGAGAACGTAAATGAGCGGGAAATTTTGAGATTTCCCCGATCAGTTTAACCGGTGAAATGTTTTTGCATTAGAAGAAGACGAAAACAAGAGGACAAGCACGGAAATAAAATATTATCTTATTCTGCCATCCGACATATAATAATATTCACCGGACAGGTGTAGAGTACGAATTCGACGTAGCGGGCGTTATAGGGAACGAATAGGTTTCGAGATGACTTATTGTCGTTTATGGTTTAAGCGTCGAGCCGAAAAATAGTAGCTCGGATAGAAATTGATTAAAAATATATGCACTCTGGTAGCTTAGTAGTGCTCGGCTAATAAACTAGAGATATCACGAGATTGCGGGAGTTGTCTCGTTCAAAGTCGCTCCCAGGTATAAGAGAGCTAATCTGAAATAGAATTGGGCAGAGGAGAAATGTAAAGACAAATCGCACGAGAAAGAAACTAGCCACAGCATTCTTTTTAGATTCGTTAGATCCTTAAGTCCATTGTGAAAAGTTTAATTACACAATCCTCGATACCGTGCGACCAATTTTAGACGTTCAATATAGATCTGAATAGACTCGAATTTTTAATACCTTCGTTATCCGCGAGCTCCGCACGTCGTGCTGAACAACTGAAAACAGCAAATTATTTGAAAACACAAAATTACGTATTCCGTAATGATTTTTTTTGTTTATGACGTCGTTTTTTTTAAATGTGTGTTATGAATAATTTTTCATTAAAAACTGGCCGACGGTACTTCAGAGTTCCATATTTTACTTGAAAAATAAAATTTCGATTTTCCCAATCGCATTGCCGAAGGATTTTTGCTTAACGCTCTAGTTTTTTTTATTTTTGTTTTTTTTTTTTTTTTAAATTAAACGACGTAGGTAAAAGTATTTTTTATTGATGAAGAGGAAATTTTTATTTGTTTGAAGAGACTCGTTATACTCGGTTTTCGTTATTTTTTGCAAATTTATTTATTTATTTTTTTTTTGAACTAGCTTTAAATACCATTTTTGACTACTTACTATATTGTTTAATGTTGGCAAAATAAAAAGCACTGTGCAGATCTTGCGATAGTATTACCCGATGCGCAGTTTTATGTTAATTGTGCTTTGACTCTCATCTCTTTCTCGTTTTGTTCGTTTCTTGATAATTTTCGGCGATTATTTGTCTATTACCGTCTTCGCTCATACTCGCCATTTCTTGTCTACCGGCTTAATTTTTTATTCCTTATTCTTGTAAAAATTGTCGAATTTTTGAAATAGCTCCCCGTATTCAAGGCTTCCGCCGGTTTACGTTTAAACAAACATGCATTTTTTTAATGTCGCCAAATCGTTTTTGAACGATTCTTATGAGACTTTCGACTCTCTACCTATATCATTGCCTCCTTTCTCCGAATTTCCCTAGTGGACTATAATTTCTCCGTTTCTGTGCTTCCTCTTATCCATTTTTAACTGCTTTCAAATGATTCTCACTTCGCTCCCCCCTTCCATATTTTCTGGTCGTTGTTAAATTATATTTCCCTCAGCGATGAACCGCAAAATTAACATGAAAATTAAAACAAAATAGCCCGCGCAATTGCTTATCGTAAAGTTGAATACAAGTTCGATATCGTTACTTCGGATCGACATGTTGATATTTGCTCATTTGGCACCGGAGGGGAGGGCCATTAAAAATTTCCGAAAAATACTTCCACCGGTCGAATGTAACACAAAATCTCCTACCCATCACGCAACTTTAACACACATTCAAGATGTAGAATTTTGTAAGCAGGACAAATTCGTGTAACAATTCTCGTGAAGATGTAAAATCGATTGGCGGGGTGCACCAGGAAAAAAAGAAAGCTGTTACACGATGATTCGATTAAATCGATTTCGAACGAAAAATTCCGACCAGCGCGCGCCGACAACTTCAAGAATTAACCGCGAAATTACTTCATCAATCTCAGTGGTACATAGATGTAAAGGGATTTCGTATTATTTTAGTTGGGCCGGGCAAATGAACGGACAATCTGCCGTGTGTCTTTCAATGAACCGAAAACAGACGAGAACAATAACGACGATTGTTATATTAGGAAAGCGTGTTTAAAATAAGCACCTTTGCAATAATAATAAAAGAGCGGCTCTTCGTTTCGTTTCTGATAAATTGAAATAGATTGTAATTTGCAGCAGCAACAATGAAATCCGAATTCCTCTCTTTCTCCGTCTTTCTCAGTCTCTTTCTCTTTCTTTCTCTCCATTTCCCTCTTCGGCCACTGCACGCGTAACGGATCACCAGCGGCACTAGTCTGATTATATTGCGACCGCAGAAAGAACAACTAAAACATCGTCGTTGATGGAAGAGACGCTTATAACTGTTAACAGGTTCCGCTTTATTTCGTGGAAAACTGTTGCAAATTTTATGGGACGCACCGGTGAGGCTTTTAACCAGTAAGCAGAAACGGTTCTCCGTCCGTCTACGCCGGTGTAATGAATAATTAACTAACCAAAAGAGCATAGAAATTTCGTAAACGCTGCAAAGCACCCCAAAACAACCGCTCTATAACCCGCTATAAATCACCGACAATAAACGTCCGTATTCATCGACGAACCAAAAATCGATTTAATTTATCACTAAAGAACGAAATTAATTCAGTGGCCACCGCCGACACATGCTACGCATACATGCTACCAAGAGTTGGCTCGATACCCCATTTATTCATGTGCGCTCCATCTCTATTTTACAATTTAAAGTGCGTCGCGCACTTGCCCCAGTCGAAACCAACTTGTTTTTTTTTAAATCTCGATAAGGCTGCTAATGCATTTCTTGTATTGACTTAGTTGAAACCTTGTTATCTCGTAGAAACATCTGAGTCTCGAGATTTCGTTCCGACCGTCACAGACTGAAACTGAAGTCTGACATGCGAACCGTTATTCAATTCCACGTCTTCATTTGAATCCGCAACGTTCCTCCTTGATCTTACATTCGCGAAACATCTTTGACATTCTCGCATAGTGCGATTATATCGAATAGATATTTTAAGGAAGACATGTAATATGATTCGATTATTTTACTGTTAAATTTATTTATCATTGCCATGATTATGGAGTATGTAACTCCGAAACATGTCGGCTATATATTGTGATATTTTTTATTATAACAATTATTATTTTCTGTAATACTCGTGTGTTTTATGTATATTTAATAAATTCCGGTTAATTTTGTTCTAAATATAAAATATTCACCTCGATAACAAATTTTTAAATTACTTTAAAAAACAAAAAAAAAAATAAGGTATTTTAATTTTAATTTATTAAAGTGAATTATTTTATACTTATTTTCGTTTGTTATAGGGGTAATTATTTTTTTTTATATTTATAAGTATTAACAAACAGGTACGGGGATTTATTTACATTTAACTTTTTTTTCTATTTGTTTTTTCACCCGTGTTTAATCATAGTTTTGTATTCTCATCTTTTTTTTTTTTTTTATTATCCTCATTTATGAGGCACACACACACAAATGCATTTTGTAAGATTCACTATATATAGTTATATGGTAACAAAATTAATGTGCCCCATCCAATTAAGTTTATTAGGTCACATTAATTCTATTTTACATAGTGTTTAAGTATAATTTTTAATAGTAAATAGCGCCTTAATATAAACGAATATTATTTTTACGATTTTTAACCTCTTGTATTGTAAATTGATTGAACTGTTTGAAATTATCATCAGTTGTTCTGTAGAACCTTCAATAATTATATTACTGCTATTGCAGCCTTGTAAGATATCATACCCACTATACTCCTGAAAATTACATCTAACACAATTTTCCGATCCCGCAATTCCATACTTGTACAAGTACACTTTAAATAGTCCATGCCCAGTTATAAACGGCACATTAAAAAAATGTTTTTGGGGTAAAGACTTTATTATTTAATCTTTCTCTAATATCCTTATTTTCATCGTTTTAAATAATTTTCATTCGAAAGCGACATCGTCTATTTCGATTATTATTCCCGTTTTCCTTTTTCCCATCGGACGTTATAAGCACCTCCGTATAGCCCCGTGGGATCAGATGGGTGGGACTTGAAAAAAAAAAAAAACCAATCTCGGTGCAAGTTTTGAGCAATTTCGATAATCGCCCGTTTTCGTTAATTTTATTGCCAGTTTTAATTTTGCCCGTTCCGGTTTTCAATTTTTTTTTTTTTTTTTTTTTTTTTTTTTGTGAAAGCAACATCCTGTACCGTGTTTAACTGATGTGGCTATTACAGTACAAAGATGCGCAGTTTGTTTTTATAGATATCTGCTTATTCCGCTAGATCTGATAAATTGTGTTACAGATAAAATTGCATCGGGGGAATTCTCAAGAATGTTGGTGACTGTTTTGTTATTAATTGAAGGGGGCCGATGAGGTGATAATGCTGGACAGTCGCATAGTATGTGAAGAGTTGAGGGAGCAACATCTTGGCGGCCACAGAAAGGACAATTCATAGGAGAGGGGGTTCTTTGCAAAATAAAATTATGCGACATGGCCGTATGGCCTATGCGCAAGCGGCTAAGTGCACAGAAATCACTGCGGGAAATGCTTTTTTCCGGCCATCATGGTTCGGTTGAGGGTTTAATTAACCTCGAGAAAGTCTGACACGAGGACCAATGGGTTTTCCATAAGGACGTGAGATTATTCAAGATTATGTTCGAGAGATAAGGTGGAGGTGGGCTGTTACTAGGCGAGGGGCAATATATTTCTGCTCGGGCGGATGTATCGACGCGTTCATTTCCAGGAATCCCTGCATGGCTGGGCGCCCACATAAAGGATACGGAGCACTGTCTTTTAATAAGTTCGTATAATACCCGCTGGGTTCGAATTGCTACAGGATGTTTGGTGAGGGGATTAGAAATTGTCAACAAGGCCGCGGATAAATCAGATACCAGCGGGGCTTTCTGTGATGTAGGCTCTGTAGAAAGAAAATATTCCAAACAGAAAAATACTGCGTATATTTCAGCATCCAGTACCGAGCAATTGTCATTCAGTCGAATGCTTCGAATCACGTCACAGACTTCAAAGGAACAGGCGGTTGGGGAAGAAGTAGCCTCTGGGGTAGCCTTGGCAGCATCCGTGTAGAAAAAGAGGTGGTCGGGGTATTTTTGCATTGTTGCTGTTGTCAACTGAACGACATTCGGATGCAGGGGTTTATTATACTTCATCAAGGAAAAGTTAACATCAATGCTTAAAGGGGCCCACGGCGGAATCATGATGTTAGGAGCTAGGTTAGGGAAAGGGATTACGCTCACGTTGTGCTGCGATAGGAGAGCCAGGATTTCTGGGAGAGGGTCATTAAGGAACTCTGGGGTGTTGGGGAGGTCATTTGTGTCAATAGGACAGGCGCGTTTACTAGAGAAAAGAGCGAGGGTCTCACGGTGGTAATAATAGGTTCGGAAATACTTTAGTGGGGGAGTGCCTAACAAGGCACACAAACTTACAGACGTGGAAGTTCTATGTGCGCCAAGTATCGTGCGGAGCGCCGTGTGGTATATTGAATCAAGGGATTTAAGTAGAGAGAGACTGGCTGACGCATACGCCTGGGACTAGTAGTTTATTCTGGAAATGACTAAGGATTTGTATATGGAGAGGAGAGTTTTCGGAGGTACATTATACTTTGTGTTTGATACATATTTAAGAATAGATAGGAATTTATGACATTTAACTTTAAGATTGGATATGTGGGATCGCCAAGTTAGCTTTTGATCGAACAGTAGTCCAAGGAAAGTAGCAGTAGGGTGGAAATGAAGTGAGGAATTTTCTAGATTAAGGCGGATGCTGGAAGAGTTTTGACGTCCCCTATAGAAATCAACACAGATAGACTTAGATGGAGAAAACACAAGACCATTATTGTTACACCAGGATTGTAGTTTTGAAATAGTTTTTTGTAGGATTTTTTGAGCATTTGCTGGAAAACTGGAAGACAGGGAAATGTTTAAGTCGTCAAAGTAGAGCCGGGCGTTTACAGGCGGAGCAATACAATTATTTATATTATTGATATAAAAAATAAACAAGGTTGCACTAAGGGCGGATCCTTGTGGTAAGCCATTCTCAGTTTGAATGGTGCTCGATGTTGACGAACCAATCTTAACATGGAACGTTCTGTTTGTTAAAAAAATTATTCAGATACTTGGCCATGTTTCCACTTATACCAGCTGTTGTCAGCTTGGATAAGAGGCCGTATCGCCATACTCTGTCGAACGCCTTTTCTATATCGAAAAAGACGGAGTATACATGTTGGCGTCTGTGAAATGCTGTTAATATTTGCCTTTGTAGGCTCAGCAGATGATTAACTGTAGTACGCTTCTTACGCCCTCCGGCTTGTGACGAGGATAGGAGATTATTCTGTTCAAGGAAGAAAAGGAGACGCCGGTTAACCATTTTTTCCAGCGTTTTTGCGAGGACACTTACGAGGGATATAGGCCTGTAGTTTTGTGGAAAAAGAGGATCTTTATTTTGCTTCAGAATAGGAATAACAACTGCTAATTTCCATGTCTCAGGGATCGATCCGGAGAACCATATTTGATTATAGATATGTAAGAGGAAGTTTTTCGCTGACGGAGGTAAGTGTTTTAACATATAAGGATGGATGGAATCGGGCCCAGGCGCGCTGTTTGCAGTATGGTACTGGAGTTGATAGTCTAGTTCAGAAATGGTGAAATGGCAATTGTAGGAAAGTGAGGAGTCAGAGATGATAGTTATTGGTTGTTGTTCCATGGAATATTTCTTTAAAGAGAAAGCAGACGAATATGACGATGAGGATGACTCCATTGCAAAATGATTCGCAAAAGCATTTGCGACTTTCAACGGGTCAGATAACATGGAACCATTCTGATTTATCGAAAAGGAAGGGGTCGCACGATTAATACCGTTCAGTGCCTTAATTTTGTGCCAAATATTGTGACTAGAAGTATTTATGGAGATTGAATGCATAAATTGCTGCCAAGATTCCTGTTTTTTGCGCCTAATGAGGCTCCTCGCAGCTGCACGGCGTTTTTTAAATTCGATCAAATCAGGATATAAGCCTGTTGATTTAAACTTCCTAAGGGCATGTTTACGTTGGCGTATGACTGTTCCTATTTCGAGGCACCACCATGGGACCCGTCGTGATCTGTTTGTTGGGACAGGCCTAGGAATGGATGGTAGAGCAGCATTCGTAATAGCGTCGATAAAGGAGTTGATGTTCTCTGATAAAGATTCAGATGGCTCGCTGAGAACGTTTACTTTAACTGAAAACATATCCCAATCTGCCTTGTGGAATAGAAATTGAGGCTTAGGTGGGGGGGGGCTTTGGACGGGCATATGAGTATAGGAAAATGGTCGCTAGAGCATAATCAGGTGAGGGAAGATGGAAGTGGAAACAAGTTGTAGGTCGATTGTTGAGAATGTATTATGGGACAGATTGAAATGGGTGTAACCTGGGGAGGGAAGCAGTATCAGATCGTTATCTAGGACCAGTTTATTTATGACAGAGCCATGTCTGTTTTCCAGTGTTGCTCCCCACAAAGGTGAGTGGGCATTAAAATCACCGAGTAATATTAGTGGCCGGCTGACCTGTGATAGTACTGACTGAAACATATCTGCAGTGATTATATAATTCGGAGGCACATAGCAGTTACATACAGTTATCGGGGTGGAAGATATCTGAGGAAGATGGACGACCACTGCAATCATTTGTAAGGGGGTACTAAAATTCAACTGTGTTGCTGGGACAGAGGAGTGGACCATAATGGTAACCCCTCCGTTTGCTCTAAACCCTTGATCATTGTTGAAAGTGAAAAGGGAGTAGTTTTGTAGGGCTGGGTTATCTGTGGGCTTCAAATGAGTTTCCTGTAGACATACCACAGCAGGAGAGTGATTTGAAATAAGTAGCTTTAATTCAGCATGTTGAGGGTAGAATCCTCGACAGTTCCACTGCAGGATAATGTTACGAACCATGACCACTATTAGCTTTCAAATATGTTTAGTCTGCTGTTTGATCTGAATCCGACTGTCTAGCAAGTTTGTTGATTAGCTTAGTGAAACGTGTCTTCATTGATCGGTTTTGAAGTAAGGAGTAATTGTCCGAGAGCATGTGAATAAATCCATCTATGTCTTCAGTGAAGTTGGCTACTATACTCGCCGGGTCGTGTTGTCCTTGAATCGTTTCCATTAAGGCTACGAAGTCATTGAAAGACAATGGATAATCTTTATTGTTAATGTTGCTTTCTGCGGGCTTTAGGAGTTCAACAGTAGGCAATTTTTGTTTTTTCAGTTTTGATGGTGGAGGCTTGAAATCTACGTTTGCTCCATTGTCTCTGGTTTCTACCGCATTTGGATGCTCTCTGTTTTCTGGTTCGTTTGTCTGAATGTGTAGAGGGAAAAGAATAGCTCTTGTGCTATTTGTAAAGTCGGGCTCCGTAGTCTTCTGAGAAGCATCAGGGGTTTGTGGGTGGGGTCACTTAGTTGCTGCTGGGGTTTCCTCGGTGCTGACTGTTGTGTTATTTTCAAAGATAGAGGCTTGAGTGTTTTCCTCAGCGATGGAGGTTATGTTTTGCGGGACTGGAGCGGCTTTAGTGTCTGTAGCGGGAGGAACACTATCTTCTACAGATGGGGCAATGGACGGCATGTTCTGCATACCCGTTTGGATAAATATTCGATGTTCACGTTCATTATGAACTATTATGAAAGAGTCGGGTAAGGGTGGGAGATTGGCGCTATCAACATACAGCTGCCTCCTCCAGCTGATTATATGGTCACACTCTGGATCATTGGGTTTAACACGGAGCAGAGAAATTGCCGAGACTAATTTTAAATTTAATATTCCTTCAAGATAGGCTTTGACAACAGAGTTTGGGATGGTTGGAGATACGTTAGATAATATAATTTTTTGAGTAGGGTTTTTTAACCTTTGACCGGTGATTGTATTATTATTAACGGTAATAACGGCTCCGTTATGAAAGAGGTTTTCTGTGATGTTTTTCGATTTTAAAAAAATGAGGACTCGATTGTTGCTAATTTTGGAGCCTGCAATTATGTTTTTTGGACCTCCTACTAGGTTTCTAAGGACGTTAAAATAGTCTAAAGGATTCGCATTTTCGACGTATGGAAATAATACGCCTTGGTCTCCTGTAGGAAAATCGAAATCTGTTATAGGAGGGGTAGGTTTTCGAGATTTTAGTTTGTCGGAAAAAGAGATTGAGTTGGTCACGATGTTTGTGCTTGGGGATGTTTTATTTATTGCTGTTAAGTTTATTGTAGTAGCGGTTGGAGTATGTGAAATAGGTGTATTGAGCTTGTTTTTTAAGTTTGCAGGCTTACTTGTTTCATTTACCGTCTTTTTTTTTGTTTTTTTTTTTTATTTATTTATTTGTTGAATAATAACATAATAGTAATTGAAACATAGCCACGAGTATCTCAGTTGAATGAACACCTCATGGATTGGAAACAATAAAAAGAAAATGAAAGAGACAAAAATTAACCAATATAAAAATTAAAATAAAATTATACATTAAATGAAAAATCTTCAACATCCGAATATTTGGAAGCCATGATAAAATTCGCCGCGTGCAGGAATTTTGATAAATTATCGTTGTTTAATGGAAAACAATTTACGTCTTTAAACAAGAATTTCCATTTGGCGCACTCATTAACGATATGGGTGACAGTTTCAGGAGCATCTCCACAGGAACACAAATTGGTGTCTGTTAGATGGAAACGGTGCAGATAACTTTGAAATCTACCATGTCCAGTAAGAAATTGCGTCACATACGTATTAATATTATTAATTTTGATTGGATTGGTTTTAACCTCGGGGACGAAACTAAATGTTAATCTTCCAGTTGAGCTATTGTTCCAGCTATTTTGCATTTCAATAAATCTATTGTTTAGATCCAACTCCAAATTGAGATTATTTAACCCTTTGAAATACAAAATTTTATGCTGCAATACGGAATGCAGTGGCAATTGTCCTGCTATTGTTCGCAACGCATCACCGGAAGTAGTTCTATGCGCGCGGAGAATAAACGAAAGAAATTTCCTTTGGGATTTAACTAGTACTTCCTGAATGCTTTTACGCTTTAAAGCCTCTTCAAACATAAATACGCAGTACGTGAATAATGGAACAACTAGCATATTATAAATTATTAAACGGTGTTTAGTGCTCATCCCATACGTGCGTCCAGACACGGAGTGCAATTTATTTAGAACCGTTGTAGCTTTACTGGACAAATTTTTGAAATGTTGATTAAAACTGTAGCGACAGTCTAATGTAATACCAAGATATTTCAGTGATTCGACGATATTAATTTTAAAGTTCGGTATAGAGAGATGTAGCGAATTGTAGTAGTCCCTTTTTCGTTTCCTGTGCATGATTAATAAATTAGTTTTGTTTTCGTCCAACTGTAGAAGATGTTTGTCCATATAGGTTAAAATATTGTTGATTGTAATCTTGAAGTATTTACAAATGGAGGGACGATGGTTAGAAGTGACCGCGAATGCTAGATCATCTGCATAGAAATATCTGGTTACTGCCGACGGGAACTCCATCAACGATAAGTCTGAAATATACAAATTCCAAAAAATCGGGCCCAAAATCGATCCTTGCGGGCATCCGCGAGTAACATTTCGAAAATATGTTTGATGTTCGTAAATAAATTTAATAGTTCTGGAATCTAAGTATTGTCTTAAAATTGAGATTATTCTATAATCGAGCCTGAGTGCTCTAATTTTGTGGAATAAGACTGGCCACGAACAGTTATCAAAGGCGCCTTTAATATCTAACGTCAGCAGGCCGATCGCAGTCTTTTTACTTAACGCATGTTCAATCTGCTTAGATAATTCGCCAAAAAGCGTTGCCGTGGAACGGGACTTAGTAAATCCAAATTGCCGATCATCGTGAGGTAAAACCGGCAGTATACGATTCAACAAAACATGTTCAAACACTTTGGCTAAAGCGCTTAACAAGACAATCGGTCTGTACGAAGATGGAAGACTAGGACTACGTCCGGGTTTTAGCACAAAAACGTTAAATTTGTTTTTGGAAAGGCGGAAGAGTTTTGCGTGTTAGAAATATTTAGCGGAACGATCTTACTTGTGTTTGATGAAGAAGCCGCGTTTTTATTTTTCTTGTTATCGGACGCTGCAGGTGTAACTGTCTGGCCGGTTTGTACAAGAAGAGATGCTGCTGTTGTCTTTGTAGGTAATGTCTGCGATGTTGATAAGCTCGCTTCACCGGGCATCGTTAATTGTTTACGGGGCGGCGGGGGGGGGGGGGGGGGGGGTCCGCTGCATACTGATAGCGATGCGCGGAGTTTATAATAATACGAAATCCGATAACGGTAGAGGTAAATTAAAATCAATTAACAGATATACTAGATAAAACCGAAACGCACGAAAACGACCGATTGAATCGAACACATTCTTTGTAACTATTAAAAATCATTTTTCTCAATTCTTTTCTACTATTTGTCATTTTTACTATTTTCCGTTTCTGTCTTTTATTCGAATTTTTTCGAATAAAATTTTTTTACGATTTTGTTGTCGCGATATAATAGGTTCTTTATATTTTATTTTTACGACCTTAATCATCCTTCTTAGCGCGACATCGTTCGATTATTCGGTTTTTTCGAATTAAATCTGGGAGCTTTTATTTCAGAAACCGTAGATACCTCTTAAGAGTTCTTTCTGGTTTTTTTTTGGTTTTTAAAAAAGAAAAGAGCCGTCAGTTAAATTTTGATTCGGTCAGATATGGACAATATAAAGGAACTACTAATGGATGAGATAATGGATGGTGAAGAGAAGGACAGAATGTAAGATGCACAATAAGGAGCGGGGAGTTTGAGTTTCAGCAAACAAGAATATAGGATACCGCGTTCAACAGAAGGAGATGGACATTCAAAAGAGATGTGATTGGCGTCGCAATTCGCCGCCTCATTAGGGTGAAGAGGACAATTTGGAGAAGAAACAAGGGAAAAGCGAAAACGGGAGGAAGGAAGAGCAGAGTGGCCAAAACGCAAGCGAATCATAGAAATGACAACGGAACGGGGAAGTGAAGGAAACTCCAAGAACATCAGGTATTAGAAGGAAGACTAGGCTGTACAGACAGATAAAAGGATTGATCGTTACGGAAGAAGGAAGGGTAAATATCTGACCAAAGTTTAAGATGAAATTTAGTACATAGGGAATTCAAGTTGGAGGATGGAATCTTTTTAAAGAAGGAACAAGAGGAAGCAGCAACTCGAGCCAAGTAATCGGCCGTTTCATTACCTTTAATGCCCATATGGCTGGGAATCTACAAAAAATCAACACAGATGGAGTAGTGAGAGGAAAGAAGATGGATAAGACAGCGTATGCGAAGAATGATGAAATCAGAAGAGTTATCAGGAAAAGGGGAGCTGATCGCTTGAAGAACACTCATGGAATCTGAGATAATCAAATAATTAGAAAACTGACGACTGGAAGAAATGAAGATAATGGAGCGTAGGCTAGTCGTTAATTCGTTTATAAAGGTAGAACAGAAAGAAGGAAGACAAAATGATTCAGAGAAATTGAAGTTCGGAAGAATAAAAGAAGCTCCAACACCATGAGGTCCTCTGGAGCCATCTGTGAAGATGGGTACATGCGATGGAAATTGGGAATTGATAATGCTATGGAATTCCTGTTGAATTATTGCCTGAGGAAAGTATTTGGAAAGTGAAGGTACAAAAGAAACATTGGGAGAATGGTAGAGATCGACAAAGCTAAACGAAAAGGCAGGGAGATTATTAGCTGAGATTGTGTAAGGGCAAAAGGAACTAAGGCGAAGGGAAATGAGGGCTAAAACAGGGATTTTCCTAGGCGTAAAACGCCAGTTCTTATAAATTGAAAGGTAGGAATGAATAAGAGTACAGGACGTGAGAGGAAGACGTTTGGAGAGGAAACGATAGCCTAAGTAGGATTTGCGAAGAGACAGGGGTGGTGTGTGAGACTGCGAGAATTGTTGGAATTGGAGTAGACTTGAGGGATATCATCGGCAAAAAACAAGGAGGAAGAATTTAATGGAAGAGAAGCAACACCGATAGTGTAGATATTAAAGAGAGTATGACTAAGGGAAGAACCACCTTGTGGGAGGCCACGAAAAATTTTTCTTTCATGGCAGAGAGGTATAGAAGAAATATGGATAGAGCGATTCATCATGAGATTAATAACAAGGGAAAAAAATTTAACTGGGACGTTAATTGCCGACATTTTTTCTCTTAAAGTTTGCAGGTGTACATTATCAAAAGCAGAGGAGACATCAATGAAGAAAACTAAGGTGTACCCTTTTTGGATGAAGGATTTGTACATATATACTGGAAACAAACAGACTAATACAGTCAGGAGGGCTAATCCCAGGCTAAAAACATGGCACACAGTCTATTGCAAAATACACCTTTCCCCGTAAGAAGGATTAATTAGTTCATAAGGTAGAGACACACCAGATATCAATGATAACGTTGTTATTGGTTCTAATCAAGTATAATTATAAAATCGGTCGATATTCGAAAGGTATCGGAACAGATAAAATTTCGTACGGTGGTTCAAAAATAATCGATATTTTTTAAAATAAAACTCTTTATGAAAAATGTTTCCTGTTTCGACTGTTTCCCGAAGCGTGGAGAATTAAACTTAAAAAAAAAAATTACACACTATGCAGCCGGTTACCAATCTCTATAGCGCTATTAAACACCGTTTTATTGGAAATACACTTGGAAAAAACAATTTTACGTTCGTCAGAAATTCCGGATGGAACACATTATGATCTGAACTAGTTCAAAGTAAAAATTTATTCAGTGCTGAAATTTGACGTAAAAGGCGTCTTTCTGAGAAAAATTAATAATCGAAATATTAAATCGTTGTAAACCGGCTAAAGTAATTTACGATTATATAACGGAAAATTGCATTAATTGAATCCGAAATTTTACGAGTCATGATTTGGTCTTCGGAGCAACACTCTGCAATATTCGGCAACAGATGAAAAGGCAACGTTGGTGTTATTAAAAAAAAAAAAATTTCAGCAGTGCAGTCTTACTATCGGATTGATATTTCGAAAGGGGTTCATCCGTGCTGCGTTCGTATATTTCCCATTTGCCAGTATTTCTCTCTTTAACGTTCTATACACGTGAATTCGTATTATTCTTATCAATTATCGTTATTTCTTCTCATTTATTTATTTTCCTTACACTTAACTTTATCTCTACGTTTAGCCGTTATTCCGCTTTTTTTCGTCGTTTTAACTAAATGTCTGACGGCGAGCTTTCCCGAATAACAGTATCCGACGCTACAGAATCAATGAATAAAACCGAATCATCTTTTAATCAACCTTCCTCTCCCGTCCTCTGCTAAAACTCTGTCCACTGTTTCTTCTAACAAGAACATTCTGACGGTGTCTCTACCGTTAATCGAATTGACACGGGGATGCTCTATATACACCTTTGCACAATAAACCGCGTCTAATTTAATTAACACTGAAAAACCGACAACGTTTAACTCCTCTTTAATTACACATTCCCTGGCAACTACGAAGGGCAAATTGTCGTTCTGCTTAAAAGTTTCGGAAAGTGAGAATATATTGCCCAGCTCCATCCAGCGTCTCTCTGGCCAAGAAATTTCATAAAATACTTAATGGTCTTTCCATTGTTTCTAGATCAAGAAAAAAAAAAAAAAGGTTAATTTTTACGTCTACCTTAGGAGCCAATTTCTCGCGGAAGAAATACATAAAAATCCGATTTTTCACTCCACGATCGTTGCAAATTTGTCCTGGCATAATCCGTAGCATTCCGTCAGATTTTTTTTCTGCATACGAAAGGTACATTTATTTTCAATATTCGTAAATTACAGAAAAAATGACCTCCAATAATTTCCTTATTTCTATTCCATCCGTCCGCTTTACATTTATTTTTACGATTCTCATTGCGTTAAATTTCCCGCTTACGATTCGTAAACCGGAAATAATATTCCCTTCCGTTTTTGACATTTCAGTTCCTTGTGCGCTGCTGGTGATCCTTTAGAATGTTCCATTACGCAAGAAATTCTTTTTTATCTTTTTACATTTATTGCGGGGAGAAAGTACTATTTTGCGGTGCACCGCAACTGTCAAGTCTAGGAAATCAGTAAGGAATCTTACGAGTCGTACTGTTTCATTTTGAGCATGCCGTCTGTCTTGACAGATCGCAATCGCTAATTTGCCTTATGCCATCATGCCTGCGGAACGTGATTTCGAAAATGTTTGGTTTTATTCCAATTTTATATTTATTAGGAGTATTGTCGATGTAAATAACTGTGGTTTTTAAAATATTTTCTATTTTCCGTTTTTATTAAAAATCTTTCGATACCGATCGATCGTGTTAAAATGATTAAACTATGAGAACCAGCGGAAAATAAAAAATTATAAAATAAAAACAGAGTACTCTACCAATGATGAAAAAAGAAATAAATGAAAAAGTATACATTGCCCCTCGTTGATGTGCCTGGATTTTAAGGATCTGCTTCTTCGGATTAATTATTTTCAATCGGCCGTTTAAATCCGGTAGATTAATACGCTTGGTCGATTTCAGTCCGGCCGTTTTTTGCGGAAACTCAAACGAGACTTTATTCGATTTTTATCCCGGAACCGCGTACTACACTGACTTCTCCATAAATCACGACTGTCCTCTTCTCGGTTCTCTCCGTTTAACCACGGATCGATCATCACGTTTGTCTCATTTTAGTTCGAGATCATTTGCAATATTTGTGCATCGTAATGCCTTTAAATCACCTACATTAATTTTCTACTTTATTCTATTGGTTTTTTATTATTTTACATGTTTTTAATTGTAATTTGTGCATTACATGTACATATATCGCAAGATGTAGCAGTAGTGATGTCCTAAACAAGTCTCTATATGCAACGCGGGTGTAACTATAACTATACTTGTGAAATTAATCGCGATCAGTCTTTATTAAGACACTTCAAATGTGTGTATAGGTCAATACACCGATATCCACATGCATATGATGGTACGCGTGGGGCATTTTTTATCATTGCGTTCTACGCGACTGTTAACGATTAATTATTAGTTTTGCCTTATCATCAGCTCGGGACCACTCCGATTTGATGGTCCAATCGTTATAGCAAATTAGCCTTCGTGGTGACGAGACCTAATAAAGAATATATAAAAACAATAGAAAAAAAAACCGGTTAAAACGAAAATTAAACTTGTAACTAAAATAGCCCTTAAAAGTTTTGTTTTCGTTTTCTTTTTAAAATTATTCAAAATGTAGTGTTCAGATACTATATGTTGAAATGAAAACATACACGATGTACACTATTGAAAATTATTAAGCTCAGTAATTCGGTTTCGGGTTTTCTTCAATTCGTCGAATAATTCGTAAACAAACGTCTAGTATAAGATATGTTCAGATCGAAATCATTCGACAATCCTTAGCATAACTCCCTGCCAATATATGAAGGTGACACGAATACATTATTCCATGGTATATCCGGTTCTGAATGTGTTACATTATATTCTAATTCGAGCCTAATTGTTAAAACCGTCAAAATCAAATGATGTACCAATTTACTTGTCGAAAGTCACGTTTTAACAGCCGAATCGATAGTGAATTTAAATAACATGCGCCCATCACTCATTTTAATTTACACATATGCGAGAGAGATACATATTTTCCTTCTTTGTTTTTTTCTTTCTTCTTGTACAAAAGTGACGAAACAAGAATTATGAAAATAATATAACCCGAGCAATACTTCCTTATTCGAATGTATTTGATCAGTTTTGACAGGTACACATTTTTTCTCTGGAGGTTAAACACTTTCTTCGCAGACAATTTCATAAAACGTTTTCACGGCACTTCCGGAAATTGAAAAGAGCATGAAATACAGCATAGTGATTTCGTTTTTGCCAGGCAGCTGCACTTTATATAACAAATTTTGCGTTAATTCGACACACAACGTCTATGTTCGCCTAGTGCGCAGTTTATTCAATAATTTTTTAGAAAGACGTATGTACAAAATCCGAGTGACCTCATTGGCGGAAAGCGTGAGTAATTCATTTTCCTCATTAATTGTATTCCATATTAGATTACTAACGATGAACCGAAATAGATGGTTTTCGAGTTTGATTTTTTTAATAAAATGTTTAAATCCGAGAAAATTTTCAGCCACTAAATGAATTTAATGGGAACGAAAGCTCAAATTCACTTTTTTCTATTAAAAAAGTACATAATTTTCAAAGTTTTAATAACTTTCCGTTATCATAATTTTACGTTTTTTTTTATCAAGCTGTACTTTATAAGTAAGTAAAGTAAGTCCCATATATCCTTGACAAGGCATCATGGATTGCGAAGTTAAGCTTTTCATAATGGTACTAAGCCTAATGGATCTGATGAGAATACCGGGGCCAGATTCTTTCTCTCGGCCGTCATTACTTTCCCAGATTTCCCTGGTACCCAATTATTTCAGGCTGGGTAAACCCGGGAGCGACTTCGATCCGGAACGAGACAAGTCCCGAAGTGCCATGATACCTCTGATTTGGTAACCAAGCACCTTAACCACTGGGCTATCGCGCTGCCTAAACATCCATATATAGACGCTAAATTACTATGAAGCAATAAGAAAATTCCTGTTTAGACATATGGATCCTACTGCATCATTAATGTAGTGTATTTATGAACCTCGGTATAGCAAAAGAAGATCACGGGAGTGCTCTGAATTAGCAAATTTTTAATTTTTAAATTCTAAGCAAGAATTGAATGAAATACAATTTTATTGTAACATTTTCCCGGATGTCATTCAATTAGGAAAGAGGGATTTCTATTGCAACCTATATAAAACGTTGGTTCTATAGCTGAAATGGTGGTTAAGAAAATTAAATGTTTTGCCGATTGCGGTAACTTGAATATTTTGGAAAATTGAGATGCATAATATATTCCTTTTTTTAATGTTAATCTATATAATTTTTTTTTTTTTTTTTTTAATTTTCTTAAATTGTATGCGCTGTGTGTAACTACTATGGTCATTACAGCACACACAGAGGGAAATCATTTAAATATGCTGAGTTAAGCTGCTCATTCTAAAGAAGGCAATAACCCTGGTGATGGCAATTGCCTCATTTGAGAAGATACGCTCTAGGTTTCGCAATAGGCCAAGTTGTTTTCGTAATACCGTAAACTTTTGGTAGGTAAACAGTATGTGAGAAATTGTCGCTACGCTTGTCTGACAGCACAAAGGACACATAGCCGGAGGCGGGGTTTTATCGATTATGTGTTTGTGGGAAATAACGATGTGGCCGATTTGCAGCCGGCTGAGATGTTCCTTACGGTGGCCACCATGATTCAATTGTGGGCTTAATGATTCTTAAGAATATTGTAGCAGCCGCCCATTCAGTTCTCCACTAGTTTTCGTGCGCCTTTAAGAATGTATACGCAATTGATGACAGTAGCTCCGTGTCTTCTGGCATTGACGAAAGCAGTGCTGACCCTCTCATTACCAGGCACTACCCATTAGATACAATTGGTACAGGAAGTGGTATATTTTTAGTACTAGCGGGTTTTTGTATTTTTGGTCCTTAATCATGTTTAGAAACTATAGGAAATCAGTAACCAGAAGGAAATCACTGGCTCTGGTGTGAGTCTTAACGATGTAGTGAGAGCAGTGTGCAATTACATATAGTTCTATATCCAATGCGGAACAGGCGTCATTGAGTCGAGCTTCGTATGAGATGTCGTGACCCTCAAATGCGCAGGCTGCGAGCGGTGGACCTGCCTCGCCGACTGTCTAGTAGGTCAATTGCAGTCCAGTTCATATGATTATGTAACCGCTCTTGATTTTTTATTGCCATCCTTTTAATTACATTAGCTACATATCAGCGCTAAGGTCATCATGTATGGTTTTGTTCCTTATGTACCATGGAGTGCTAACGATTAACTTTAGAGTAATATTTTGGCACCTTTGAATCTTCATAATATCGCTATTTACACTGAAGCCCCACATTTCGCATACCGGAGCGAGTAATTGGTTGTATAATAGCAGTTTAACTTTTAAGGAAGGTTGGGACTGTTTTCCTTTAACCAATGTGGTTTATTGTTTTTGATTCTGAATTCAGCCTTTTTTGTGTCAATGTGCTTGCGCCAAGTTAACTTCTGGTCTAGATTCAAGCGTAGGTACTTAATATCTTTTTTGATTGATACTATCTTGTTATCGATGTTTATATTTTCTGGCTCTATATGACGATTTGTAAATACTATATACGCTGATTTATTTTCGTTTATTTTAATTTGCCATTTCTTAAAGTTACTATTTGTTTCTGTTTGACTCGTTTCAGAGCACGAAGGAGCGGTGTCGTCCGCAAAAGTTGCCATTAAGGAATTGTCTTCAACAGGTACTGTAAAAATAAAATACAATAACAGCCCTAAAACACTTGCTTGTGATACTCCTGCCTTTATTGGGTATATGTTGGATACACTTCATCACCATATTTGATTCGGTAGTACCTTTCATCTAGCATTTAAACCAAGAATTCTGTAAAGTCGGCAGTACATAATACTATTGATCATGACTAATAATCAGGAATAAAAATATCGTATAAAAAATATGTAACAAAATATTAACGATGTTACATGGTAAAGATTTTTACCCCGCCGACAAAATTACCTGTAATCATGCTTTGAAATATTTCTACTATACAAATGATTTGAAAATAAATTGAGCATCTCCAGTGGATGAAATGAATGTTGGTATAAAGGTAATTATTATTACAGACCATTTAATGAAGAACTGTCACATTCATTCCTGTTCCGTTATCAGACAACATAGCAAATTGTCCAACGATGTGGAGAGATGCTACATATAAAGCAACAAGGTACTCACTATCATTGTTTAATATAATTATTAAAACTAATGTTAATTAGTTTGTTTGTGGATCTCTTTATTACACAAAATGAACTTTTGCAATTAAACTATGATGCCTGCAATGGAATCTTAACTTCAAGCTCAAATATTTTATAACTGATTATTTAAAAGTTGAAAAAATTACAGTTACAAAAACGTTTTATTGTACAATTTATATACGCAATTTCCAAAGAAATCAATCTTGGGTTCGATGGTCAAAGAAATACGGAAACACAAAGTCTCCGAGAAAATATGAATTCAGTGTTGCAATTTTTACCGTACTTGTCGTAAGCGAAAGTATTGAAGAATTTAATGTCAATTTAGAATTCCCGAAATTTTACATTATGAGCTCAGACAATATGTGAGTAACGGACAGGCGGTACATGTGAACATAGGATTTTTGTACATTTATTGCACTTAATTCATTATGAGTATTAATTTTATCCTAAGACGTTACTAAGTTCTAGTGTATATATATATATATATATAAAATAGTATAAATATAATTGATGGAGAAATATTTGAAGTTAAAAATAAAGAACGAATAATAGATTATAGCATGCAAATTAATTTCAATTCCTCTGACCTTAAATATAATTTTATTAACTCAATATGATATTAAAAATTGCAAAATACGGTATTTTTAATTTTAAGTTTCATAAACAATCATCAGCTTAATGTGAAAATTTTAACTTAGACTCAAGTGAATAATCAAATTTAATGATTTCGATAAATACTGAAATTTTAAAAGATTATAAATATCGTCTACTATTTTCAGTAAAAACCACGTTACAATTTTTTTCACGTTGGCGTTTCGAATACATTACAGTATCCATCATCAGAAAACACACAAACACAATGAACTGGACAAGTTGAACTCTCTCCCTAAGTACTTACGTAACGCTCATAGATTTGATTGACCAATTCCCGGTTTCAACGTATTTGACCTTGACCAATTACCGGTTCCGGCGTATTTGACCTTGATGAATCACCATCTTCCAATTTGAATCAATTTTTTAACCGTCATCCCTGTTAAAATTTTTGTCTTTCAATTTCTACAACTTCTCTAATTAGTCGGTTACTCCCTTTTTTGATTTCCGCTAATGTTCTCACGTCGCAGCTATAGCAGATTTTTCCACTCGTTTGTGTTGGAAATCTGTTTCATGTTCCTTAATTCTAACATATATAGCCCTTCCAGTTTGTCCCACGTAACTTAAACCACACGAATACGGAATTTTATATACACCTTACGCATGCAGTTGTGGTGGTAAGTCGTCTTTAATGTTTTTTAAAAAGTTTTTTATTGTTTACCCCAAATACAGACCGAATCTTATTCTTTCTTAAAATTTATCCGATTCTGTCTGTGACGTTTTTAATATATGGTAACGTAACGTTTGAAATGAACTCATTGTTTCCATTTCCATTCTCATTTACCTCATTCCTTGTTTTCACTTTTCGCAATTTATTAATTAATTTCTTCGCTTCGTTTGCTTCATACTCATTTTCCATCATAGAAATTTTTATATTTCCCATATCTATCTCCGATTTTTCTTTACTGCAAATCCTTTCCGTCCTTTTTATCAAAGTTCTAAACACCCCGTACTTTTGATTCAGGCAATGATTGAATTCTTTGTGCACATATTTGTTAGTATGGGTAGGTTTGCGAAATACTGAAGTATTTACGCTACCCCTATTGTTTCTTTCAACTAACACGTCAAGAAACGCTAATGTACCATTCTTTTCCTCTTCTACCGTGAATTAATATTTTGATGAAAATTATTCAAATCTGAGTGGAACTATTTTTTCTCTACCATGTTGACAAACCACACACGCGTCTTCCACATACTGTATCCATAACTTCGGTGCCCATTTCTGAACAATTTTCATTTCTAAATATTCCATAAAGGTATTTGAAAAAATCGGCGTTAAGCGCGAACCCATTGCCACACCTTCTTCTTGCTTATAAGTCTTGACATTGATGCGTGTCACAATTTCAATCAATTTAATTGTGCATTTGTCGATACCCATATTTTTACTAGTTCCGCCGTTTCCGATACAGCTACATTAGTAAATAATGATACCACATCGAAACTGACTAATAAATTATTTTCTTCTATAGTAACTCTTGTCAATTTATCTATAAACTCGAAAGAATTACGAATGTGATATTCCGTATTCCCTACAATTTTTTTAAAATTTCGCAGCAATATTATACCCTTCTACATAGTAATGCGTACTATCAATCGAACAGGTTATCGGCCTCATAGGACAATCTATTTTGTAAGCTTTCGGCAAACCATACAATTTAGGGATTGTGATTACGGAAGGAATAAGAGACTTTTTAATATTCCGCTCCAAATTTGACTCTTTTATAACATTTTTTATTTCATTTGATATCTTTCGCAAAAGATTTTTCTCTAATTCAGAATATGGTCCGTCATTTAATCATTTTAATATCTTGTTTTTATACTCTTCCATTTTCATTATTATCACACAGTATTTCCTTATCTGCTTTTAATATCACCACGTCATTGTTTTTCCTAAATGAGTACAAGGCACACTTTTTTTGATGTGCCAAGTTCGGCTTTGGTGCTTCGCATTTCCGTAATAGTACCGCGCACTTCTGCCTGACGCTTCGGGCAGTCTCATTATCTACCCTTTTTAACCCATATTCTATGCTGCTAATAATTTCTTCAAACGAAATTTTTTGAGGAGCGATTGCAAAATCCAAACCCTTGCTCAATAATTTAACCACGTTGTCGTCTACCTTCGAGTTCATTAAATTTGTCACATTCTTTTCAACCAATTCATTGGCAGGGTTTTTAACTATTTGCTTTTGTTTTTCAACCAATCGTTCGAACTTGCTCTTTTGTTTCATTGTTCTTACTACCATAATTTTATTCGGCTTAATCTTCACGCTTAATGCCGATTTTTGCAAATATCTTTATGGGATATTTAAAAAAGAAAATTGTTCATAAATGGGCACCGAAGTTATGGGTACGGTATGTGGAGCACGCGTTTGTGGTTTGTCAGCGTGGTAGAGAAAAAATAGTTCCTCTCAGATTTGAACAATTTTCATCAGAATATATAATTCACGGTAGAAGAGGAAAATAATGGTACATTAGAGTTTCTTGACGTGTTAGTTGAAAGGAATAATAGGGGGAGCGTAAATACTTCAGTATTTCACAAATTGATTCAAATTGAAAAAATACGTAGGAACCGATAAGTATCCAATAAGATGTGTGCCTATGGGCGTTAATGACGTATTTAAGCAGAGTTTTCAATGTTGTCCAACTCGTTGTGTTTGTGTGTTTTTTGATGATGAATACTGTAATGTATTCGAAACGTCAACGTGAAAACCCAAAATAATGGATGACTGGTACAAAAAAGACACGAAAGTTTAGAATGTTTTTTAAAAGACTATAAATATTTAATTAAAAAATGTTTACTGGCCATGAAGGAAACAACTAAAGATATGTACGATGAAATTTCCTTATTACGCAAAAAAAAGCCATGATACCAATGAATTAAAATAAAATCAGCATTCATTTATTAGTATTGTTTTTATATTGAAATAAATATTTTAGACAAAATTTCTTACCGAGTTTCTTCAGCTAAATGCTGTTTCATTGTTTTCAATGAACCTCTAGATCTGTTAGGTAAAGCTCAACTTAGTACGATACTCCAGTATTAATTTATGCTCTAATGAATCTATTATATAAAAAAAACTTTATCGGTTTCATTGATACATTTGGTAATTTAGAAACGAATTTAACTTTGCTCATTCTGCAGTGACGTGCCAACGTTTCACAACCGGGGATGGCAAAAACATAAATGACCCCTGTGCATAGAGAGGCCTGTATAGATTAATCAAAAAAGAATGTAGTTTTGTTTGTCATTACTGGTGACAATATTTTATATAAATAAAAAGAGGCTTTAATTATGAAGTGAAATAGGTGTTATAAACGTTTTTCTGTTTTATTTTAAATGATTTTCTTTTCCAAGTATCCGAAATTTTCGGTTTTTGTTTTCTCGGTTCGGTGGCCACTTTGTTTTATTTTTGTGACGACGATATAACATTTAATATGGTTACAAAATTGAATTTTATTAATTCAAACGATCTCTCTTCGTATTTATTTAGCTTTTCGTTTAATTTTTCTTGAATTTTTTATTAAATAACTGTCATATATACCGCTATAATACATATTTTTCTGAGGTGGCGTCACCTCCGCAACTTTTTTTCTGGAAAAGCGACTGCCATATTGCCCCTCCCCCTTTCGGCACGCCACCGTCATTCTGTAATTCTTTACCGGCGTAACGTCTCGCAACGAGCAGTCAGAGCTAGCGAATCAGTTTCTTATTTAAAAATCCAGTTTGTTTACGTTCCATATCGAATGTTACTCTATTTTTATGGATTAGAGAAAATTTTAATTAAATAATAATGATAATAACAATAATAATAATAATAATAATAATAATACATACGGATTTACTTGATAAAAAAGAAATGAACTCGGCTTGAGTTAGTGACCAACATCGTTAGAGTTAATTTAGAAATTTTAGTTGGCAGTTCGTGCTGACGAGGTGTTTTCAGATCGCCTGCGGAGAAGAAAACTTTTATACGTCTGTTCGTGATATCACTCCGCTGAAAACTCCACTTTATTTTTCTTTTTCAGGTTTTAGTGAATCACATTTCCACTATTCTGCTTGTTCATTTAAAGCTATCGTCTGCGAGCGATTCCTTTTGCGTAACCGCAAGCATTTAATTCAATTTTTCAAAGCCGTAATTCAACCTCGCGGACATAATAATTTCCTTTTTCATTTATACGACTACTTTAAAACTAAAATTCTAATTAAAGATTTTTTGAAAAAACGAAATACACGATTTCATATATTTTAGTATATATTATATTTGCCAATTAATTTTAATTCTAAGAAACCAAAACCGCAGCACTCAATTAATTTAACATCTTCATTATGGTTTCTTTAAATCGAAGTTAATCGGCAAATTTTATATATTATGTAGCAAATAAAATCCATATTTCGTTTTCTCAAAAAATCTTTAATTAGTATTTTAAATGATAACATCGCTAATTTAGAAAAATGAATCATTGTATTTTACAATCATCATCTTTTTAATATGTGTCACGTTTAAGGATGTTATGTTATCAATACTATAACTGTATAAATTATATTTCGAACGTTTTTGCCTAATACAAAGACATTCAAATAAAAAAATAAGAAACTGCATCGGGAATATCGAGTTCACAGAATTCACGAATGTTTGAAGATGCGATTTTAAAACTTCCAAATATGTACGAAAACTACCATGACCGGTTAATGCTTGACTTGGATAAAAATTTTTGACCTCTCTTGCTTTCATTTCTGTCTCTTCCTCTTCTATACTTTGTATATAATGATGAAAATTTACAACGTAATTCTTATTGGCATCAACACAAAACAAATAACATAATCACAAAAATCCTATTCTACCATTTAACTTTCATTATATAAAATTAAGACATTTTTTCGTTACATTTTTCGTTACATATTTGATTATATAAAATTGTGGCATTTTTAAAATAACAAACAAAAATCCTATAAAATATAACAAACGTTACATAAAATTGGAACATTTTTTGGGACATTTCTACTTACGGAGGGAGGGGGGTAGCCTAAGAATTACGTTGTAAATAATATATGTATATATACATGCGTTTAACGAGTCGAGTAGAATAACCGCGATACAGGAAATATATCATTTTTTTATTATTTAATTTGATTTCGCTTTTGTTCTTCCGGTATTTTTAGTCCAATCCTCGTGATTGGCGTTCGCGTGGTAAGCGTTTTGAGCAAGGGATACTGTGGATCATTCTGCGGTGAGTAGGAAAGGCTTCCCTTTCATCCTTTGGTTAACGTGTTGTTTTTTTTAATTTTGAAGAATTTTTTTTCTTCAATGGCTCCCGAACTAGTTTAAACTTTTATTGAAGTGGGCGAAATCGTAACAATATGCAGTCTTCTTTATTTGACATTTTTTCGTACTAATCAGGTTTCAGTCGAACGTAAATTTTTACATTACGGTCAAATTTTGTTACTCGCACTAAGACCGCTGGTGTATTTGTTAATCTCTTAATTTCTTCCGCTACATCATTTCTGCTGACACACTGATCCACGAATATTACGATGGGGTTGGATGAAAACTTTTATTTTCTATAATTTTTACATTACTAACCTTTTTCTTTATGGAATCTCTAAAAATATTAGCTTCATCTTTAGTTTCCGTAACCACTGTTAAAATTCCTGATTTGACTTGTAAGCATTCTACTTTAACATTTAATAAGCTCGGTTTTATCTATTCTTTCACTACATCATATTCCGGTTTAACATATAAATAGCTGAACTTTTCCTTTTTAACATTGTCCGAGGGAAATAGTCAAACTACAGGTATCTGCCTCGTCTCATGCGATATCATTCCTCTGGATTCCAAGTCCCTCGGGAATTCCTGGAAATGAGTTGGCCGACAGAGCAGCCAAAGAAGGCGCAGCGGTTCTCCCTGTTCCAGACACTCCGGTACCAGCTTCAGACTTCGTTCACTACCTAAAATTGGCTCTGAGCACACTATGAAACCAAAGATGGCTGGCTATCCCGTGTTCAAATACAAGCAGAATGTCCGACCATGGAAGACTCACCTGAGCCGAAGAAAAGATGATGTAATCGTTACCAGATTTCGGCGGGGACATACGCAACTCACACGTGGTTACTTGCTGCAAAAGACACCGGCTGCAATCTGCAGCATATGTAATTCTGATCTTTCTGTTCTCCATGTCCTCACAGAATGTCCTCAGTTCAATTCCCTCAGATTAACACATAACCTTCCCTCCTCCTTGTCTAATATCCTCTCTGATTACCCTACTATCCTTTCGAACCTAATCAGTTTCCTGCATCATTCAAAGTTATACTGTGCAATATAAATTCCGTAATTCTTTTAACATATAAATCTAATATTTATCCGTGCCTCTAGCCGCTAGTTGCTGTGCATGGCACGTAAATTTAAACAAATAATAAATAATTAACATTGCCCGACTTCAATCCTTTTTTATTTATTTTTATCACAAAATTCTGCATGTTTTTTTATTTCTCTATGCATCATGGGTTATTGATTCTCTATCAGAATCGTTTTTTTTTTTTTTATTTACTTTACCCTGGCCACGCCAGCGTCTTTGAACAGAATCTCTTACTGTTCTAATTGTATATTTTCCCTTAATTTTTAATATTTCATCTACGTTATTAATTTTATTCTGCGATGCTTCCAGTTGAATTACTATTTCATTAATTGATCCAGTAACTTTTTCTTTTTTTTTGAAATTAAATACACATAAAAAACATGTGTGGCAGAAAATTAATATTTAAAAAATATAGGTACGAAATTTTGCAGCTTCATGATATAATTCAGAAACAAAGATATTGTGAAAGTAATCACGACATGACGTTACAGCTATCGAAAGCAGATAATCGTTGGCGTTATCATTCAAGAGTACGGAGCAATCGGATTTGGGAAAGATAATTGACCGCAAAGGTATTAAGTTTCTTTTAATAATTTTTTTTTTCTATATGTCTGGTTCAAAAAATTTTTAACAAATAAAATTCCGCTAAAGCAAACGGGAAAATGCACGTATATACACAAAATATTAATTGATTAATTAAATTTCTGACTAGTTTCAGATTTTAAAAAATCCATGATTATGGCGATAATACATAGTTTGTCCATTTATTGCCGCGATTATTTTTTAATTGTAATTTTAATTTTTGCTTCTTCATTTAAAGAAATCAGAGGATGTCCGCAGAAATTAATTTCATAATGTGAGCCAAAACTGAACAAAATTATCTTTATAAAATCTGTCAAATTTGTAACGAACAAGTGTGTGTTAATATACTTCTCGACATGTGTCAAATCGGTTTGGAACGAATATTTGAATTTTTTAGATAAATTTTATTTTTATTATCGAATTTACTGAAAATGACGATTTTAAATCAAATTTCCGTAGTAAAATTTCTCCGAAGAAAAAGTGTCCAAAGTTTCAAAGGATACTTCTTCTTTATAAGTTTTCTGCTGAAGTGTCAAGTATGACTATCATATCACGAAAGACTTTGTAACTTTTTTCTATTCTGCGCCATTTGTTTCAGCTCCCTAGAAGTTTTCCTTCCTGCTAACATATTCAAAAGATCTACCACCCTTTTTTCTACATCATATTTTCCTATCCGTTTTTACGAAGATTAATATAATTCTTCTCTAAAATATAATATGTGCGACTAAAACTGTTTTTTTTTTTTTTTTCAAATTTTCTACCGATCAGAATCCAAAAGAAATAACCGAAAGTTTCATTCGGTTCCATATCTATATTTCTAATAAACTATTATTTTTTTTACATAAACATTTTGTCCGTAAATTTAAGTCCCAATTACATAATCTGTCTACCGATCATATTGCATTTATCGATACCTTTAAATCCTTTCGAATTTACTCCCCCTGAAACTACTCATCGTTATGAAATAAAAATAGTAAAACACAATAAATACTGCTCAATGTGTAAATTAAGTACATAAAAAGTTGCCCGTACAGCGTGTTAAGAGCAAGTATTAAATTATAAAAGTTGGATGGTTATCAGTCTTTTTCCATTGGATATTGCGACAAAGCGGCAGGCACGTTAACTAAAAAAAATAAAACCAAAAGTATAACTTCAGTGCATTTTTTGTTCGATTTATTAATTTCACTGCCTAGATTACAAAGGCCCTGCGGGGCACAGGTTGTTGTAACTAGAGTCATCGTCTCTAGTAAGTAGTCACTCGACCGCCATATGGTGCTAGCCCGCCGGCGGAGAAACGAAACAACAACCACATGAGTTCCGTGCGTCCACGTCGTGCAGGGTGGTAATTTCCTTTTCGGCGGGCTCAGCGCTGATTAGGAAACCTAAAACGGAACCCATAAAAATCGCTGATAGGAAAACGGAGAAGGGACAACTTGCCGAAGGTGGTCCCTTCACTAAATACCGTTAAGCTTTCGCACTGCATTAATAACAGCAGACTATCAGCAGCTCGCTCGTGACATATGTGCCCCAGTCGGATTGATAAATGTCAATCTAGAGCGAGTAGGCGAGTATCCGGCGCCTGAAAACCGGGTCCTTTCGGCTAGGGGAGTAAACCCCAACAGAAAATCCGACGGAAGGCAAGAGGAAACCACCGTCGTAACTTTCCTAAACATCCACTATGGTAGACGAAAACAATGAAATGGCCCTTAGTCCGGGACACCCCTTCAATGGGGAGAGGGTGTGAAGAATACCCCCGTCGTCTCAAATCAAACTCAAGATTTACAACAGACCCATCAAAATAGCAACATGGAACGTGCGAAATCTACTCCAAGCCGGTAAACTAGCCAACACCGTGAAAGAAATGAGGAGGCTAAATATTGATATCCTTGGCCTAAGCGAGGTTAGATGGCCCGGGACAGGATCAATCAAAATTGATGGCGTACACTTCCACTACGCAGGAGGTACAGAAAGCCGCAACCAAAAAGGCGTAGCAATATTAGCCACTGACGAAATCGCTGAGTCAATAGTAGGAAGCATACCTCTAAGTGACCGTGCAATAATGGTGGTTTTGGAAACAAATCACCGTCGAATGAACGTCATCCAGGCATACGCTCCCACAAGCGACAAAACAGACGCAGAAATTGAAGATTTTTATGGCCAACTGGATGAAATTCTGGCGACGACAAAAAAAAAGGAGAGATCACGATAGTCATGGGAGACTTCAACGCAAAGATAGGACAGGTAGCAAGAAACGAGCTGATTGGAGAATTCGGTCTCGGTGAAAGAAATGATCGTGGAGACAGGCTGGAACAGTTCAGCATGGAGCATAACATGGCAATTATGAACACTTTCTTCAAACAGCACCCTAGACGATTGTACACCTGGATAGCACCTGCTGACTCATGCGAAAGAGTTGTCCGAAATCAAATCGACTTTATTATGGTTCACAAAAGCTTCAAAAAGTATGTTAAATCGGCAAAAACATATCCAGGAGCAGATGTAAACTCAGACCATAATCCGGTAGTCATCAAATTATCAATACGCCATTTTGTCAGACAGAAAAAAACATATAAACACAGAATCGACATCGGAAAGCTGAAAGACAGAAATACCAAGAAAAAAGTGGCGGGTATACTGGAAGAGAAAATCAAGGACATGAAGAAGACTAAAGAGGACCTCACATGGGAAGATATCGAAAAGGTCATCACAGAAGTCCAAAACGACGAGATTGGGAAAACTAAGAACCAAAAGAAACAGAAATGGATGACTGACGGAATTCTACAGCAGATGGAGGAGAGACGACTTCTCAAGGAAAATAAACCTGAGTACAAAAGGAAAAACAAAGAGATAAGACGTCTTTGCAGAGAAGCCAAGGAATCCTGGTGGACCTCAAAATGCGAAGAGATAGAAGAATTGCAGCAAAAACACGATTCGATTAACGTACACAGGCTAGTAAAGGAAGTGGCAGGAAAATACAAGAAAAGTAGTGCAGGACTCCTACGCAATGAAGATGGAAAAATTGTCGTAGACCTCGAGGAAAAGCTGAACATATGGAAAAATTATATAAGTACACTGTTCAATGATCAAGGTAGACCTCCTGAAGCTCCAGATACATTCCATGAAAACAGCGAAGAGGGTCCTTTAATTACAAAGAGCGAAGTCAAGTACGCAATAAGTAGGCAGAACAATGGCAAAGCAGTTGGTCCCGACAAAGTGCATTCAGAGATGTTGAAGGTTATTGCCGAAACAGACGATGAAGGCCTTGACGCAATAACTCGGGCATTCAACAGAATTTATCGCACAGGCCAAATACCAGAAGAATGGTTGAAATCAACGTTTGTAGCAATTCCCAAAAAGGCGAACGCTGCAGGATGTGACGACTACCGCACGATTAGCCTTATGTCGCATGCACTAAAGACCTTCCTTAGTATAATACATAACAGAATTTATAAGCGATGTGAAGAGCGCATGGGAAGAACGCAATTTGGGTTCAGAAATGGCATGGGCACGCGCGAAGCTCTATTTGCAATGAGAATACTGACACAACGTTGCATGGACATGAACGTTGATATATATGCTTGCTTCATCGACTACAAAAAGGCCTTCGATTCGGTAAAACACGAAAAGATGATGCGTATTCTAAGTAACACAGGCATCGATCAAAGAGATATTCGAATAATAAGCGAATTATATTGGGGCCAGTCAGCAGAAGTTCGCATAGAGCAGTCCACTTCCGAAAAAGCTGAAATAAGAAGAGGAGTAAGGCAAGGCTGTGTTTTGTCACCTCGGCTCTTCAACATATATGCTGAGGTGATATTCGAACAAGCTCTGGAAGAAGATGAAGGAGGTATACGGGTAAATGGCACCACAATCAATAACATCAGATACGCCGACGACAGTCTGATATTGGCAGACAGTCAAGCCAAGTTACAGGAGATGATGGACAAAATTGTTCGAGTGAGCGCTGTATACGGGCTTGAAATCAACGCATCAAAGACAAAAATTATGGTTTTTGCGAAAAAACCAAGACCTTTTACATTACGTATTCAAAACGCAGTAATAGAACAAGTCTCCTCAATTAAATACCTGGACACCACATTAAATGATCGATGCGACCCGAAGAAAGAAGTCAAATCACGAATAGCTCAAGCAAAGGCTTCGTTCCTCTCCATGAGAAACGTATTTACACGAAAAGAATTGAACATCCAGCTCAGATTAAGGCTCGTGAAATGTTATGTGCGCTCAATTCTGACATACGGCTGCGAATGCTGGACGCTGGATGCCGAATTGGAAAAGAGAATAACGGCATTTGAGATGTATATATACAGACGAATAATGAAAATTCCATGGACAGATAAAGTTACTAACATAGAAGTATTAGCTAGAATACAAAGGAAACCAGAACTCCTCGATACTGTGAAAGAAAGGAAAATCAAATATCTCGGACACGTCATGAGAGGAGAAAAATACGAGTTACTACGAATCATACTGGAGGGAAAAATTACTGGAAATAGGTCAGCAGGTCGACGCCGAAACTCATGGCTCAAAGACATCCGAAAATGGCTGGGACGCACATCAGTGCAGATCTTCAGGGCAGCCGTTTCAATGATACAGCTATGTATGTGGATCTCCAACCTCCGCAGAGGAGAAGGAGAATGAAGAAGAAGAAGATTACAAAGATAAAATAATAATAATAATTTTCTAAATTGATCTTTTCATTTTATAGTTTAAATGAATCCAAACGCGAAAATAAGACAACCTTTAACGAATTCATTTAAAATGAAATGGGTTCTGCCTTATGTAACACTACGTATGTGCTAAAATGTAATAATTTTTTTTTTTTTTATTTAAGAAGGGGTATTAAACCACACACTGCATGTAACTACCTAGGTTATCGTAGTGAGTGGACCCACCTTTTAGATCAGACTCTTCAATTGACTGCCGCGAGAACACTCTGCGTTCCAGTAATAATAATGTCTAGAATTTAAATGAAATATAAATGCGGGGTGAAGCTAAGAAAACAAACATCATTCTTTTTTTCTTTTGTGCCATAACCGTTCTTGATCTTAGATTCATCCATAGGCAATCTTCATTAATTCTCTATAAGCATTCTTATTCGGCACTGTATGGAAGAGTTGTACAACGCTGCAACCTGCCCATGTTCATAGGTTCCTAAACCATGATAATCATTTTTGTCCAATTCACCTTTTTTCTTCTACGTTTTTCATCAATATATTTCGTAGTAGTATGCTTTCAGCCCACGCATCACATGACAAAGTGTTCCGTTTTCCTTCTTTTGACAGTATCGAGCAGTTCTTTTTCATTTCTCATCATCCCTGCACCACCTCAACGTTTGCCTTCATCTTGGTCCACGTAATGTTAAGTAAACGTCGATAACACCAAAACTCGGAGGTTTCTATTCTGTCAAGTGTTCCGTACGTCAGTGTCCGCGTTTCCACACTACAAAACAGCACTGACCAGACATAGTATTTCAAAGTGTTGACCCTTAAATCAGGATCTATGACTATGAATACTCTCTTCATTTTCACGAAGACAGAACGCGCTTGCTCAATGCGACATCTAATTTCTCCGTTCGGGTCTCCATCCTTATTAATACGGCACCGATGTATTAGAATTTATCGACTGGTTTTAGTCTGCCATTGTTTATCATTATATCGATAGGGTATGGATCTTTTGAGATGACCATTACCTTCATTTTCTTCACGTCCATATTTATTGCATGCATTCCCCACCACTTTTATTTATATAGTTCGAAATTTTGCACTTTCAATCATCAAAACTGTGTTTTCTGCATATCTAATATTATCGATATTTTCACCGCCAATTTTAACGTCTTTTTTTGTCATCAAGGATTTCTCTAAAGACCTGTTTCGCGCATGTATTGAATACCATAGATGACAATATGCATCTCTGCCTTAATCTCCCTATTCAATACTGTAATTGATTCCGATATTTTGCTATTTTCTAACCAGATCACTGCGCTTTGGTGTAAGTAAAGGTGTTTCATTATGCGTTTATCCGCTTCATCGAGAAGTGTGTCGACTACTGGAACAATTTGTCATGAATGACTCGGTCGAAATCCTTTTCAAAGTCTAGCAACAGAGGAACAGTGGACATTGAAACTCCTTCATTTTCTGAACCAAGATGTTCATAAACAGTAACGCCTTTCGAAAGCTACTCCGGAAGCCAAACTTTTCTCTTCTTATGATTTCTTTACATGTTGTTCGTTTCCTATTCTGTATTATCTTAAGAAACCTTTTTAAGGTATAGCTCATTAAGCTGATCAATCTGTATTCAGAGCATGATTTTGGATGCGAGTTTTTTGGTATTATTAAAAAACCTTGATGTTAACCATTCCGTGGATTAATAACCAGTAATATAAAGCTTATTAAACTACTATGTAAGAATAGGAATTTCATAATCGTCAAACTCTTTTATCGAATCTGCGGCGACCTTATTCGGCCCGGCAGCTTTACGCACTTTTGACTAAATTACCTCATCTTCCAAGATTTTCGAATTGCCACCGATTTCTTATTGATTTCTTTGATGACACTGCTACTGTTTGTTTTAAATAAACCAGAGACATATGATTCCTATGTTTTGCGGAACTCCTCTTTTTCGATAATTGGTTTACCTTCTGAAGCAAATAAGATCATTGATTCCTTTGATTTATATAATCCAGCCATTTCCTTCAATTCTTTGTGTATCTGAAATTCGTCACGGATTTTCAGTAGCTCTTCAATTCGCTGACATTTATCTGTCATCATCTTTGCCTTTGCTTCCCTGATCGTTTAACTCAGTAATCGCTAAATCTGTTTTGGTTTGTGACATAGTCGTGGCCCTCCCGATTGTATCAGTACATTTTCGTCGGATTTATCAATGAAAAATACTTTATCGCATCTTTTATTGATGTCACTGCCTTCGGCAATGTCCAACCCTTCCTACTCTATTTGATTTTATGCTCTCTTTTATTATTTTTTTTTTTTTTTTTTAATATTCGGTGTTAACACTGACCCAACTACATGGACCTAGATCACCTACTCAGATTCTGAAGCGATCGGAGATAGAAAGTATAAAGGAAAGAAGGAGGGGAATAACGGCTGGAAATGGGAAGGAAAAGATAAAGAAGCATTGAAAGGGGTAGGAAGATCCAACGCCAAAAGTTCGGCTCTCTTTTAATATTCCAGCCCTCTTTTCTTCCTTTGTCATTAACCGTTTCTAATCTACAATCATCATTCTTTCTTCTCTTCTCTTCTTTCAACTGGTCTTTTGTGAATTGATTGAATTTTCTTGTCTTAGTCCAACCCTGTTCGATATTTATCTGATTAAAACTGCTTCGCAGACACTAAATTCTCTTTCCCATTTTGTCTGCCGTATTAATTGCACTTGTTGCAGTATCTCTACGGTTAACTCTCAACTTCGAAACTATTTAACAATTTTAGAATATGCTTTATCCAATATTCCTCTTTCTACCTTCCCCAATAAATCCCTACCCTTACCTTCAGTCTTCGTCCTTTTCATCCTTCCTTAATTAATCTCTCCTTAAATTGTAGTCCAGCTTCCTTCGCTACTTGAGAGTATCTTTGAATAGTTGTCTTTCGTTCCATAAGTACACTAGCCATATATAGATACCAACACGCAAAGAGCTCAACCTTATTTAATTTTTTCCACATACGGATCGAGGGGGTGATTCTTGCTTCAGGTCATGTTTCTTAAATCCTGAATCTGTTCCATTCTGGATTACTGCTGCTTCTTATGTGATAATAACTTCTCTAGGTTTGTGCTTTCCAAACTTGATCGCGTCCGAAATATTTTCCGCCTAAAAATCATTTAATCCTGCTGTTCAAGCTGAAATTCATATTCTTTCTCTTTTTGTTCAGAATTCCTGCTTAGATTACCGTTTCCTCATTTTAAAATTTCGTCTATATCTTCTTTCTCACTTATTTCGTCTTATTTTCACATTTTACCTAATTTACGCTTTTCTACTAATAAAGTACCAATTCAACTCTGATCTCTGTCTGTCACTTTTAGTTTTCACCATATATCTACACTTACGAAAAGCTCCTTCATCTAATTAACAGTTTTTATCCTCCTGCTCCTTCTAAACTAATTCTACACTATGTCGATGGATAAAATTTTTATGAAATTTAAATTCTCATTTTTCTAATCGCTTTATAATCCATACTGATGGCTTCAAAGGATCCAGTGGAGTTTGCGCAGCCTTCTTTTGTCTTTCCTTAAACTAAATAGAGTTTTTTAAACTGCCTCCTTGTTATGATCAATTTTCTATGCCGGGTTCAATGCTAACTTGCAGGCCATTCACTTCATCAGATTCTCACCTGCTTCTCACAATATCTTTATTTTGTCAGATTCTCAAAGCATGCAGCAGGCCATCGCATTCTCTATTTTTTCTCACTCTACCTACTATGTAATCGTTCTTATACATTTCTTAATCCAAAATCTCTTCCTTTCTCATTTAATCCAAATTTATCTTACGGATTCCTGGCCACTCCAAAACCGAAAGAAATGAATTAGTAAACTCATTAGCTTGGTTATCGTCATCTACTTCTGGCAGGCTTTTTATAGCATTCAGATCCATTAATATTACCCTTCTAGCTACAGCCGCTCATTCTGAACTACGGTCTATTACTCCTCCGCATTCTTTAACCTGGATTCTTTCTATTTATCTATCCAACCTTCTTTTCCTTTCCATCTCTGATTTCTCGACTTCCCTTTTCTGCGACAAACCGTTTGCACTTCGATTTTGCTTCTTTCGTCGCGTTTTAGGTTTTTCTTCGGACCGACTCCGTATTGTCCTCCTTTGTATCCCTTCAACAACCACTTTATATGTGATCCCCTTGATCGCATAATGTTTGAATGTTCCTCTTTTTAAAATTAATCAACAATCTTTCTACTCCTTACTTTCATTAAATACAACTCACTATAATACTGTGTTTATTCTTTTCCTTCTTTCTTCTATTATCCCAGCTCTTGATTCATATTAGTCGACTTCCTCTGATTGTATAAATATCTAAGTCTACTTCCTTTCTTGACCTCTGTTCTTTGGCTAATGTTCATGTTGGCTAACAGCGAAGAAAAAAAAAAAAAAGGATATGTATAAAAATAATATTAAGGAACACATCGGGTAACTCATTTCTGTTTTCTATGTTTCCATTCTTAAAGGGAGGCCCTACGACCCTCGAGGAAACGAATTTCAATTATTTTTGGTGTAGTGGTAGTGTACCATGTGGGTTTACGATGTGTAAAATATTAAGGTGCAATACTATAATACAATCCAGAAAAACGAATTTAAAATTTTTTCCACACTTTATGTATAGATGTATAGAACATTTCGTTTGAAATAGCCATGGACTATGTGGCAATGTTCGTGACCCGTACCCTCTATACACAGGTTCAAATATAGCTTATATGGGTTTTTTTTACTTTTTTTTTTTTTTTTTTTTTTAATATAAATACTTATATTTAATTTATTTATTAGAAAATTAAATAAATAATTTATTTATTTGCTCATTCATTTATTTTTGTATTACTTCTTGTTTTTTTCAATGATCTTTTATTATTTATTTCATTAATTTCTTCTATTCCGATAGAAATTAAACTTGAATAAATACTAAAAAAGCATTGAAAAAATTAATAAGTAATGAAAAAATAAATGAATGAGTAAATAAGTAAAGTATTCATTTACTTTTCTAATAAATGAATTAATTAATAAGTATTTATTTTTAAAAAAATGGAAAAAAAAAAATGCGTACAAGCTATATTTGAACCCATGTGTAGAATGCATGTGTCATGAACATTACCACTTAGGCCATGACAATTTCAAACGAAATGTTCTGTAACTTATACATATGTATAACCTGGGGCGTATCCAGGAGAACATTTTGGAGGGAGAAATTATATAATTAGGTAAAATCTTCTACGGTAGGCAGTAGATTTGAGAAATACCCCTTGAATCATAAAGAAAATCAAATAGCGGCCTTCATAGAAATTTAAAAATGTTTTAAAAATACAAATTATTACAATTTAATTTAAATTTTGTTCCATTTTTAGGTGAAAAATAAAACGAAATTATAAAATTCTAGCTGAAATGGTAGTTTAGAAAGACAGTATTTTTATTAGACTTTACTTCTTTTTTATTTTTGTTAGTAATCCGATGCGAATGCTCTTTGTTCGTGAGCAAGTTTAAATATATATATTTCTCACTAAACTATTTTAATTTACATTGCAAAATAAAAATGGCAAAAGATCGACGACAGTTGTGTTTAAAATATAATAAAAAAGGAACATTAATCGTTTTACTAGAAAATAGTATTAAATATTAATTATTAAAATCCGTAGATAAAATTCATACAAATCTTTTATAGCATAAATTAAGTTTCTCTGTTATAACAAATTTTTTCATAGAGGCTTTGGTTCTTTGGGAGGATACCCCCCCCCCCCGTAGATCCGCCACTGATATAACCTATACATAAAGTGTGGAGAAATTTTAAATTCGTTTCTCTCGATTATCATTCAGTATTGCAGCTTAATATTTTACACATGGTATACCCACATGTTATTCTACACCAAAAATCGTTGAAATTCATTCCCCCGAGGCCGCATAGTCTTCTTGTTAGTCTTAAATGTTAACTGATTTATTACCGGTCTCTGCGTTTTTATTTTCTTTGTAGCTATCGCCTCTGTTAACAAATTTATGTTTTTCAACTTTAATCGCGTCTCTGATCAGTCCAACTACAAACTTAGCCGATTTTAATAAAATTAACGTACTATCAAAATCGTGTTCTGTAATAACGAATTTTCGAGAAAACTTTAATCACGTAACTGCTTTCGATGTCTTTATTTTAAAATTAAAGTAAGGAAGCGGGATGTTACAAACCAATATTGCAGCGGTTTGCGCGAAAACATGGATTTGTAGAGGCTAGAGCTATATTGATCAAGGTCTGACCTTCGAAAGAACTCTATTAAACAGGATAAAAGCGGGCGGTCAGCGTTTATTTTATTAATCATGATATTTTAAGGGTTCATTAAAAAGTAACATACTGACTTACAAAAGTAAAAAGTATTTATTTACCATAATAAATAGCTAACTGAAAAAACATAAAATAATAACTGTGTTTCATAGTGAAATTTCTCGATTTTGACATGGCAATTAAATATCCAAGTCATGGTTGTAGAGCTATACGGATAATCATTTATAATAATATTTCTAGCCTTGAATTTTGAATTTGGTTTTACTTTGTATAACGCGGAAATACTTCAACATAAAAAAGTAATGTAATGTATATATGTCGCATGTGTTTTATGTATTTACGGGACACACTGATATACTGACTGATTTGCAAGTTTAAATTAAATCGGAATAAAGGGTTATTCGCCAGGTATTATTAATTAGCAATTCTGAAAAAAAGGCGTACACGATTTTAATCAAATTAATCGATTAAGGGTTTTGTGGGTACGAAAATAGTTGGTCGCATATTTTCTAGAAAACTCCAGTAAACAAATAATTTTTTTTTTTCGGGGGGGCTTATCTTTGGCTTTGATCCAACCGCTTGAGTGTATTATGCTAGAAAATTCGATGTAAGGAGTCGGAAGGCTAAGAGCCAAGATGTTGGAATGCAAAAGAGAAAAGGACTGAATGCCGGCTGTATGAGATGATAGTGCGAAGCGAAATTACAGAGTAAAAAAAAGGGTATTAGCCAACCAAAGCTTGGAATGATTGATGAGAAGAACTGAGTCGGAAGCTGGAATGTGGCTATAGAAAGGACCGCTGTGGGCGGCTGACCAAGCTAGAAAATCTGCCCTGTCATTGCCCTTAATGTCAGAGTGATTGGGAATCCATAAAAGGTCTGTAACAATGGAATAATATATTGGTAGGTTGTAAGTAAGGGAACGATAGCATAATACTGTTAGAGGAATGAGTAGGAGCACAAGAAATTTCCCGAAGGACACTTTTCGAATGGGAAACAATCAGGAATGTGAACGTTCCGTTAGTTGTATAGATGAAGGATATTGCCCGAAAAAAAAGAACGAAGCCTGAATTCAGAATGATGAAAAGTGGGGGAGGTAAACGTACCACCTACACCCTCCCCCTTATTTTGGAACCATCAGTAAAAAATAATACGTGAGATGGAAATGAGGATTCTACCGTATGGAGAAATTTAGATTTAATTACTTCTCCAGAAGTGGAATTAGCAGGAAGCGGAGGAAAACTGATTGGTCGCTATGTGCTGTTGAAATTGTAGGAGAAGTAGGGGTAAGCTTGTTACAGGAAAAAATAAATGTGGAGAAAAAGTCAGATGCTTCAATGAGGGTGAACAATGTTCAGAGATCACACTAGTATTTACGGTTTATTAAGAAATAAATAAAACTGATACGCTTTATTTATCACGAGAAATAGAAAATTGAAAATAGCCGAGGGATAGATCTTCGTTTATGAAATAAGCGATTGAAAATATACTGGTCCTTGTAAAGAGTCATACGGACAATCTATTTTAAAAAATGAAATTCCCAGCTTACATTAAATTTCCTGTAAAGCGAAAATACATTGGTATGTTTCTTTTTTTTTTTTTTTTTTCTTATTGTTTATGAAACCCGTTAATATTTAAATTAATTTGCAAGTTCAGAATGGATCCGAGCAAGCTCGGTCGCATAAGACTAGTAATTTTACGTTGTCCGTCGTTGAATATAAAAAAAAAAGGAATGGAATTAATCGGTACTTCTGTGTTTATAAAAATTAAAAAAATGAAAAAAAAAACAGCGTTCTCGTTATATAATTATTCGTTATTTCATCAAGCAATAAAAATAATCGTTTTTTTAGGCAAAAGTCAAAAAACTATAAAATTTCAGCTTTCTAAAATAGAAAAGAACCAAAATAGTCCACCTTAAAGTTACAAATCAATCATAAAATGACCACTGTTACAGTTCCGGCGTAAAAAATGCCGCTACGATGAAATATAACAGGGAGAATTCAAAATTCTGAGAAAATACACGACCGCAATGTTTAACTTCCTGTAAAACCAAACAAAACAAAAAATACAAAAGTTAATCCGACGGAACACACGCGCACATTCGCAACAGCAGCAAGAAGAAGAATTTGCCAGCTTACCAATTTTCGCAAATAACATTTACCAATAACACAGATGCGTTCCTTGTTTGTTTGTTTGTTTTTTGTTTTTTTTGAATTTTTTCTCGCGCCTAATTTAAATTTAATTTCTTACGCCGTTGAGAATTCACTTTGCAACCGAATGAAACGTGTTACCACTCACAAATTCCGAAAAGTGCAGAAAAAATTTAGTTTTATTTTCATTTCTCGCTCGTTTTTAAATTACACGATACCTTTTTCTAGAAATGTGTACAAACGTAAACAGTTTTGAAAATGACCCGAATTCACGGTGCGCCGTAATGAAATTCCGATTACGCACCTTCCCATCTCTGAAAATAATAAAAAGGGCCGTAATGACAGAAAAAATTATATATATATATATATATATATATATATATATATTTATATATTTATATATTTATATATTTATATATATATATATTGATATATATCCAATATGGAGTCACTGTTCCGGACGCCAATTGTTATAAATCGACTTTAGTTCCTATTCTGGGATCCAGTTGATCGAGAGAAATAAAAAAAATATACTAAAATTTGTTTCGCGGGCGCCAGTAGCAAAAAATACCGGCTTGCTACTACCGGAAAACTCGGCCTAGCAGAGCTTTAGGCTTTTGATAACAAAAATATAAAAAAAAATACAACTCGCGAAATCCGCCGTTCGAAGGCGTAGCGTGAGTCTCCCCGGTGGAGATGTCACGGGCTCACCACGTGTCCAATAACGAAGGCTTCTATAAAACGCGTGTATTTAAACAAAAAGTTTACAAAAAGGAAAAAAATACACAGAGGAAACAAATTCCAAACATTACAATTAAACAGAAAACGAAATTTTGGTCAAAATTGCGATAAATATAAGCGGAAATTAACGATGGCTAGGGTAAAAATAGATACACGTGACAACGTGATTTTACAACCAAATTAAACGATCGACCATTATTGACTCGCGAAAGAACCGACTCGCGTGTATAACTGAATTAATCCGACTCGTGTGAACAACCGAATTAATCTGACTGTCGATTTACCGTCTCTAGCACGAACGAAGATTTTTCGGTACACGATGGGCTATTCCAAACGATATAGTCGAATCGCTGAAAATTACCCCGTACCTTATCAATTAATTCTAACGCCGTCGAATTTTCTAGAATATCTTATATTATACTATATTTTTAAAACGGCTGCTACCCTGCCTTTCCGGGATTTTGTAAATTCTCTTCCGACTCTCGTAGCTACACGCTCCGTACTTATACGTTTCGACGGTAAACGCGACCGCGATTTCCCCCGCGAAATCAGTTTACCCCCGCAACACAGCCGACAGAACGGCTGCGTTCGGGATAACCAGGCTCCCCGGTCGAAATATCTTCTCCGATCGCAATTCACCGTCATTTCTGCTGCCCGAGAAAACCCGAAATACAAAATGAATTAAAATCGAAATAATAATTTCTACCTCGGACAGCATTATCAGAAACCGTATAAAACGTAATAAAACCGCTACAACTGCCGAATCCGTCTCAATATATACATACATATATATAAATATTTATATATACATACACACATATTCGTTCACATTTCTAATTTTAATATATATGCAATGGTAGGTGAAGTAAATGGTATGCTAAATCGTTAATGCCTTATATTAACACTAAAAAGCGGCATTAACTAAAATCATTACTTAGGCATTACTGTAAAAAAGAAGCAACGAAAAAACAGATACATTAAGTAAAACTAAATTTTGGAAAAGAGTCCGTCCAATAGCAGATGCGAGAATTCCACCAATTAATATGTATTTCATAAAAAAATTATTCATTTTTATTTAATTGTAAATAAATACACACTTGTAAATAAAAAATAATTACCTCGATAACAAATGAAAATAGGTATAAAATAATTTAATTTAATAAATTAAAATAAGAGTATGTCTTTAATTTTATTTGAGTTCGCTCTGTAATGTTAGCTGATAGATGGACTGTGCCTGACAACGTTTCTAAAATATAGTATTTATTTTAAGTTATTAAAGAGAATGATTTTATGCTTATTTTCGTTTGTTACCGAGGTAATTACTTATTTCATATTTATTTTATATTTTCTCAGGGATTTTCGGATTTTTCTCAACGTGTCTTGTAACTCATTTTTTCCTTTTGTCTGGTTGTTGTAGATGTCAATATTTTATTTTTAATAGACCTGTTTTTAATACTATTTTTAAAATGTATTTTATTTTTATTAATCGGCATATTCTTTTATATTAAAAAAAAAAAAGCAAAAAAAAAGTGCGTTATAGATTATAAAATCAAAATAATTCATTCAATTATAAGTATAAATAAAAATGAAACAAATAAAAACTTTTTTTTTTTTTTGACTCATTTCAACCTTTTAGAGCGCTTATTTATACTTTCCATTTTATACGACTATTTCATTGTCGTTCAAAAATTGATATAACTGTCTATAATTTAGTTAAGCTACTATTTGTTGTGTTTGTTAAAGGTAATATTTTTAGCAATAAAGTTTTTTTTCTTTGTTCAAACTTGATATATTGCCAAAATATATGCTTTACTGATACTTCCAAACCACAAAAATCACACGCATCGCTATCTATCATTCCCAAACGTGCAAGATAATATGAAGTACGATGGTGTCCGAATCTAATTATGCATAGATAATCTCTCTCTACGTTATATCCGAACCACGGATGCCCATTAACTGATTCATTGAGATTACCATATACTTGCTTTTATACTGAATCGACTCTCTCTGTATGATGCCTTCCACCATAGACGTACCCAGGCCAGTTCTTCGAGGAGGGGGGGGGGGCATTTAAAAAAAAACACTTGGTGGAAAAAAAGAATTCATGTAGCACCATAAAATGCATAGCAAATAAGGCGTACTTTTCAAAACCTAAAAATATTTAAATATGTAACCAAACTCTATCACTTACCGTGCCGAATTGCTCAAAAAAGTCTTTGAATTATTTTGTTAAATGTCACACACACAACTCGAAACGCGCAAGACGCTTGCGTGAAACTAATATGATTGACACTGACAGCTACTTCGTTTATACGGGGCATTTTTAGCTGATTTTAACAGCTGATTTTATGATAAATCACCAAAAATTTTCCAAAAAACCAAGAGTATTAAGGGATTTGCAGCAAAAGTTAAATCGGCTATTTTAAGCCGATTTAGCGTTAAATCGATTGTTACGGTTTCCGCTTTTGCCATTTTTATTTTTTGAAAATGTTATTTGCTACTTATACTGCGCACATTTTTCACTATCATTAATATCAAAATTTAAGCGATTTTTTTTTAAACATCTGACACACTTAACCATTTAAGCATGTTTAGAAAAAATGAAGTAAAACCGGCAACACTGCTCTAAATAAAAAACAGAAACAAGCAAAAATTTTCATGCGGAAATTGCGTGGTTTTGTTTGAATAATTTGAAGTGATTATTTGCTTATATTAGATACTTCACTACAACTGGTGTTTATCTCAGAATTGAAATACGTGGCAGTCCTGCCTAAAGCACAGAAACATATGGTACGCTGCTAAATCGTAAAATCAGCTGCCAAATTTCCTAAATCTAAAAAAATTACCAGATTTTTAATGGTACGGTATAAACTAAGTGAAAGACATTACACAGGTAGTTGAAATGTTGATATTACAGGAAAATCATACTTAGCAAAGATCGAAGAAATATAGAAGATATCCGATTGGCATTTTTTCAGGCGAAACTATTATGGTCATAGCTGATTTGGATTGAAAAACATCGAAATGCTTGTGATTAGCCGCACTCCATGAGGGAGAGCGAGAGAGAGCTGTGAAGAAAGCGAAAGAAAGAGAGAAGGAAATTTCTCATGATTTGACTGGGAAATTTTATCGGATATCTTCTATATTTCTTTAATCTTTGACTCATTGTTTCTCTTTTTTAAATGCAGCTAAACCTAACTATATAAAACGACCGAAAAGTGTCTTTATTTGGGGGGGGGCGACCTCCAAATTCGGTACGCCAATGCCTCCCCCAATTTTTTTATAAATGTTCTTTTAGAAAAATTGGATCATAAATTCTAATTAAAATTCTATTTAAGACAATCTATGACATCAAGCTAACCGATCACCCTGGGCGCTAAAAAGCCCAAAAAGCCGTCAAGAATATATAATATAGAATATAAAACGACCTCAAAAATCACTCTTAGAAAATACATAACTCATCACCAGATAAATCTATAAAAGTGAAGTTCAACATATAAACGGAAACGTAGAAGCTCTTTCATAAAAGCAAACAAAAAAATTACGGTTAAAAAATTATATGGACCACCCATTCAAAAACAACAAAAAAATTATGTTCACGTACACAATAGCTCGAATAAAAAACTAGAGAAAACCGAAACTTATCTCAAACTTATGCACAAAGGACCGCTTTATAGGAACATTATAGCCGAGCTTACAACTTTATATTTAGACCTTTAGGACACCGAAAGCTGAGAAGTTTTGAAAAGAATATTTTTCTTTCCAGGCATGTGATATATTATTGGGACAGGATCGCTATTTATCGAGAATGAACAACCGTATTTCATTTCCTTAACGAAATTTTCGTAGTTGATGAAAAGTTCAAAAAAAAAACATGAAAAATTACGTTTCTCTTCTTCTTTACAGCACGAAAAATCTGATTTCTTTGACTTTAGTATTATGTAAATGTAAATTATAGTTATGTTTAACTTCACATACGCAATAACCTTGAGCACATGAAGCATCATGCTTGACTCTGAACTTGTTTTTAATATTTCTCCATGGAATCCGTTAGTACCGATATTTTCTTGTTAAACGACTAAAAAAAAATCTGGAAGAAGATACGCATATGTTATTCGACATACTTTTGAAAGCCCTCTTTATTGAGGTAATGAAAGGCAGATGCGAATTGCTCCGCAGCTTTATCAATAGAGCCATCGGTATAAATTAGTTCATAATCGGTGTAACACCTGGTAATTATTTCATCAAACTGATTATTATTTAAATCTTTGTTTGAATTATTTGAATACAATTTTCTTCAATTTCTATTCTCAACGAGTTCCGAATTCCTTCCTATTCTAAGGCTTATTATTTGTAATTTGGGATTTGAGATATTATTCAGATGTGAAAAGTTTTGAAAACTCCTAACAACTGGTACGGTAGTTTTCTCTCATATGCACATAGTGCAGTTTAAAGCATGTCTTGCAGTTGCTATGCAATCACGTGCAAAGTGGGGTTTTTTTTGGGGGTAGGGTACTCACTTCGGATAATACCGATGAGGCAAATGTATTTTCATCAGAATAGTACAAATTGTATGATGGCGAGATTGAAACGACCCATCCAATGAAGTTTTTAGTGTTAGATCATCCTTAACATAGATTGCGGTAAATTAATACAAGTGTATATATGTTGCTTACGGAGATTAATTTCTGTAACGGTAAAATTGTTAAACATTTGAAAATTCTTAGTTACTAAATCTTCTACTGAGCACTGAAAATGGAGATCAGTGAGCTATTACATCCAGCTAAGATATGAAGAATCGTATCGGGAGAGTTACATTTAATACAATTTGGCGAATCAGCAATTTGAAATCGGTGTAGATGGTCTTTAAAATTTCTGTGAACAGTGAGAAATTGTACGTTAAAAAAATTTGGTATGTAATTTATATTGTTCATTCTATTTAATTAATGTAAGAGAAGAAAGTGTAAGTTATAACACTGTTATTACAATTATCCCACATGGTCTGATATTGCGTTAGGTAATAGTCATGTAATTTTAAACTGCTTTACGTTAAAAGTGGTTTTATTCTCATAAGTAAATTGACCATTTTCGTAATAGGCATTACTGAAGTTAAGCGAGAAGGTAGTAACATTATTTTTAATGTAAAATAAATTTATGTGTTTACTAATTTCAAACTGCAGTGGTATAATTCCAGCTGTAACCACTGACGCTAAATAACTTACTGTTTTATATGATTTAATTTAATGGCTCTAGTATATTCTTTGATAACTTGCTAACATTTTTTGAAATTTTTTAAGTTTAATCATATCTACGTAGATTGTACTACCGTATAGTAGGTTTGGTAAAATGACTGCCTTATATAAAATAATCCCTTTAGTATAATTTACTTTACAATTATTATTATAAAGTTTATTAAAGATAAACAAAAATTTAGTTAACTTATTTTTAATACTATTAAAGTGATTATAAAATTTCAAGTTATTATCAATTAAGATACCTAAGTATTTAGTATTCGATACTTCATTCATATTTAACCCATGCTGTGTTAAATTTAATTGTCTATTACGAATTCTAGAATTAAACAGCATGACGTAGTTTGTTTTTGATACGTTAATTTTTAGTCCATATTCATTTAGAAATTTTTCAATAGTACTATATACATATTACATATATTTTATTACTTAGAGTGTGTTCAGACTTATCTGCTATAACAACTGCAATATCATCCGCGAACGTTATTAGTTTACAGTGTCCTCGAGGTAAGTTAATATGATAAAGTCTATAAAAAACTATATTCCACAAATACGGTCTCAGTACAGATGCTTGTAACACTCCCGTCACAATAGGATATTTCTTCTGGGTACACGATATCCGATATTAATAAAAGTAAATCTATTATGAAAGTAGTGATTTAATATAGTTAATAAGTGTTATCGTGTCTGAGCTGAAGTCGGATAGCAATAGAATTTATTTAAATTTATACTATCAAAAGCTTTAGTAATGTCTAATAGGCATACGTTGTACGATTTCTGTTGATAACATTTAATAGTTTGTAAAACAGTGAAGATAACTAATTCAATCGACTTGTTTTCATATTGATCGTTATTAATTACGTTATTTCTGCGACTGAATTCTTTTAATTTATTTAATATTCATAGATGTTGCTAAAATTTGAGAGCAGAGATATTATGCGAAGAAGAATCAGCTGTTTATTTATTTTCAGGTAATATTACAGTCGTTAGATATTTCCCAGTGATCCGGAAAATAGTGTTATGCTTAAACCACAGCTTAATAAATGTCCGATATATTATAACATGAGGAAATCGATCGTTAAAAAGTTTTAAAAACCGTTGGAAATACCATCTGTAAACCTGCGTGGAAATTTAATTTTTAAGGTTTTTAATAATAAAGGATATTTCAGGGTTACTCGCTGTTACGTTATCTGAGATACTAGTACTTGTATAAGTTGGTGTAAAAGCGTTTGACCTTAAAACACAATTTAGTGTAGTCAACAAATTAACTTTTTCTTCATTAGAATAAGCGCATTCATCTAATGTAGGTATTTGAATTGGCTTATTTTTATTTAATAAAATATTATATTTTAACCCGAATGCTGTCTTTTCACAAACTAAATTGTTCCAGTGTTTTTGTACTGCTTAAAAATTTCTTTATAATACTTTACTTCACGTGCAAAATGTTGGATTGTGTTGTCTTCGGATAATAAACAGATCAGCGATGAAGCCCTATTCGGAGCGATAACGGTTAAATTCTTTAAAGAAAGACGAGTTACGTTTTAAGAAGAACTCTACTCGACTGAATTAATTAGAAAAGTTCTGAAAAAATGACCGAAATATTAATTAAAAATTAAGCAGCTCTAATGATAACTAATGTATTGTTAGAATGTCCCAGAGACAGGTATATTTGCAAATTCTGTTTTTTTATTAATACGAAACAGTCGCGAATTATCATTTTCTAGCTAAGGGAGATTTCGATTTAATGGTTAATTTTCTTTCTTGGCCTTTAAACTAGGCGCAATTATTTAAAAGTATATTCGCAGACGTTTCAAATAATTGATTACGCTAGTGATCAAATATTTTCTGTTGCTATATTCAGCTGTTGAATAAATTGTTTTTAAAATATTTACAATTAATTCGATTTTTCCCTTTTTTTATGGAATTTTTCTTGTCCTATTTCTACTAACGTATTACGAAATTACCCGGAATAATAGTAACAATATTAAAGTGCAGATATAATTTTCTATCATTCGCTTGTACACTTTCTCGGTCCACTTTTTTTGCGTATTTAATCTTTTTTCTTGTTAAAAACTTCGATGTTTCCCCCCAGCTTCTCCTTTTAAAGGAGACAAGTAGTTTGATTCTCTGCCTTCATCTGTACATCGTGCAATCGTTCCATTCGAGTACTCAGCACATCCCCTCAGATAAAGCGTAATCAATGTGAATTCGCTCGAGGTCGCCCAAGGCCGCAGCTTCGGCCGCGCTAACCTGTTCTGATACTGCATCGTAAGAAAATCCGAATCATTAAGAAATTTACTTTCTAGCTTTTCTAAATCCGATCTTCAGTAAAGCGGCAGTCTCGTGTTAACTCTTTCAGTTTTCACCCTGGCCAAAGTTACCCCCCGCCTCGTTTATTGTTCAAGTGATCAACAGAGTGATAGCGCTGTTTTTCACGCTATCTTTCAACGTTTCGGATGCCGTAATCGTTTGTTTAAATTGCAACAACAATGAAAATGCGAGAGAGAGAGAAAACTGAAAATCAAATGACCTTATAAACACAAAAGTTGTGTCGTTAAATAAAATTCCGAACCAGAGCTTATAGCACAGTCAAATTTGAAAATCACACCGTGTACCATATTGGAATTGCAACTAGCAAACGCGAACACGTTTATTATGGTTAATTATAAGCACGGAGATGATAAAAATACGCGAATTATTTAAATGTAAACCGAGAATACCAGTGCTACTTTCTATCTGTGATAATGAACAATAAATTTTAATTTAATTTTCGACAGCGTTGAATTACTCAGCTGTATCATTCGACATTTAACCTTCTTAATTTTGTAAATAAACCGTGCTGGAAAAGGCAAAAACCTTTAAAGCACCGTCATTATTGGAAAAACTAAAGGTGTAGCTTAATAATAAAAGCCCTCTAATAACGGACTATTAATTTAGTAACTGATAAACGAATCGATAACTTAAATCAAGCTTTAATTTTGATAATTATTCAGGTGCAACGTTGTTTACTTAGGCGCAAGTTTGTAAAAAAAGGCTTTCAACGTGTTTATTATATTTGAACATCATTAAGGTGTACGGTAATCGCGGAACGACTGCCGAACTAACATGTGTATAATGTTTTACCTTGAAATGCATCAAAAACAGATTAATAAACAATGATTTAACTTATTAATAGTTTTTTTCAATTTTAATGTTAAGTAATAATATTTTTGGATATTAACATTAAAATTGAAAAAAACTATTAATAACATCTACTTCAATAAAAAATGCCTACAAATGAATATAATACCAAAATATGCAACAATGATTTAACTTGTTTTCCATTTCAAATCGCTCGCGACTTTACGCAGTAAACAATGCTTAACTTTCAGGCTAATTTTGCGGACTGTATTTTTCGCTTGGCTTTTTTTGTATATTACATTCGGAGGACTAAATGTTACGAAATTATTTACAGCTGATCACACTTAAGAATAGTCTGCAACTGGATTTTAACGTATTTTTATTTATAAATCGTAGCAAATAGTGTAAAAACGTGAAAAAAAAAACCACTAAAATACAATAGGAAAAAAAACACTAAAATACAATAGGAAAAAAAACACTAAAATACAATAGGAAAAAAAACACTAAAATACAATAGGAAAAAAAACACTAAAATACAATAGGAAAAAAAACACTAAAATACAATAGGAAAAAAAACACTAAAATACAATAGGAAAAAAAACACTAAAATACAATAGGAAAAAAAACGAAATATTACAAGAAAAAATACGGAAAAATACTGCATTACCACTTTACTATGGTCTTGCTGCTAGTGCGAGTAACTGGTCTGAGTAGTGGTTACGAGCACCGTGCGAGGAGTCACTTGCCTTTGACTAAACAGACTTCTTGTTATACGTATTTCTCGATCTTGATGACAGTGCAACACTTTCTCTGAAGAACAATCAGTTCAACAATTTGATTTTTTCCGTTCGTCACGTCCCCTACTAACAGCTGTGTTATGTATCGTTTTTACGTTGGTTATAAATTTAATTTTATCAAGGTGTTTTCGGTACCGAGAGTAGAGTTCTATTTGATTGCCAGCAGCATCCATCATTGTATTCGAGAATAGCAGCGCGTTATATATCACCTACGAATGGCTAGACAATCCACTAATAAATAATTTTTCTGTTATCCACGACCGTTCTTCATTTTTAATTACAACATTTTCAAAGAATTTTTTCTACTACATAATTGAGCAACAGCAGCGATGATAATCGCTTCATCCCTCTTATCTCTGTTCGAATGATGATTCGAAACTTCTCCTATGTCTAGTTCTTTTAATATTAATAATGAATTTGTTGGATCGATTGGATCGCGAACTGCTACAAGTTGTGTCTTAGGTTTTACGTGTAACAGAACGTTTTTTTTTCTTTTTGGGGCTCGTGAACCCTCACCCAGAACAGGAAGAATTTAAGAGTCATTAATATTTGATAAACTGTCGCATGCTACTGGGGCCAAACTGTTTCTTCGATTATCACATATTTCCGTATTTCCATTATTGAGTAATTGATGCCAATTTTTGTGGTTGAAGTTTGCTAGTTTCTGCCTAAATTCCTCGCTATATTTTAGCTTCGGTACTGTATCAATTATTTTCCCCCGGATCTTCCGAGTGTTATAATTAATCGAGTGTCCTAATATGTAAGTTGGAACGGAATCTTTCTAGATTATTTTATACTTCTTCTATAAATCGATGAAGTTATTATGTCTTTGTAATTTTACGACAAATACTAAGTCGTATTAATTGCTTTTTTTCGAAATTTTTTATACTGGAAAAAAGTATTTACAAAATTGTTATTTTTAATTAAAATATGAAAATCGTCCGCATCTGTAAAATTTTTAATACGTTTGTTGTTTTAAAAACACCGTGCTAATAAAATTAATTTGCAGATTTTCACCGTTTCATATAAAACCGTTGAACCGTTATTATGTAAAACGCCCCCCCCCCCTGTTGTGTCAGCGTGTTTTTAAAGTTAATAAAATTTCGACACTTTATTATTCTTCATCATTAAAACTAGCAACGAGCACAACGTAATACTGAAAATTAAACCTGTCTCTCGATATAGTTTTTATATTTATTTCAACAGCGTATAAATATATATATATATATATATATGTATATACTTGAGAATAAAGGTCGCCTTTTTAACGTGGAATAAATTTAAAAAGTAAATATTAATTAGGCGTGTAATTAATTTAAACAGTAAATGTATTGCAGCTTACACGCTGGACCGCTTAGTTATGTCAAATTTGCACGGGGTATCACCGCAATTCATTTTAGCAGTGTTTTAGGAAAAATAATATGTACGGTCGTCTTTCGTTTTTTCCTTTGTAATTACTCCCACGCATATACAACGATACAAAAATTATAATGAAAAAAAGACTATTTATATTAAACGCAAACTGAAAAATGTATTTTTTCAAAAATAATTAATAACCGCCGTTGAATTATAAAACACACATACACACACAAACAAAAAAAGTCACTACCGACGTTTTCCAAATCGGAGCGAATTATTTTTATTTCTCGCTTAAGTCATTTTCATCGGATCCCTTACTAGAGTCGCAAATTATTTTCTTTGTACTACTAAGCTGTATATATTAATATTTAGGTTTAGCCTGGGAAGTAGTAATTTTGCGCAGCTTATTAAATCTAAAACGAAATATTTTTTGCATAGTCGTTCGAATTATTTCTGTTAATTTGTTTTATCTTTTATTTCAAAAAAAAAAATAAAAAAAAAATGAACTTCTATTAAAAACACCGGTTTCTTTGTGATTTTTCGTTTAAAATCGTGTTAAAAACCAAAATGTGTCTTTTTTTCCTTCTTTTTTTTTAAGCGATTATTTTTTTATCTGTGTAGGCAAAAACAAGAATCGAAAATAAAACTTATTGCGAAAACAACAAGATCGCCCGAATACTTAAAATTTTATCTAATATTGAACAGTTATTAAAAACAAAAAAAAAAAAAAAAGTCTTCGTTATTTCCTTTATTTTGTTGTTTATTTATTTTATATTTATTTTTATTTATTTTTATTTATTTTTATTTTGGGGGGGGGGTCGCCAGTTGAGGGCATCACCCAACATTAGGTTATGTTAGTGAGAGGGAGAAACGAATTAGAACTGAATATTATTGAAGATAGAAGCAATGAAGGACACTATAATAGGAATGATTGCCGGTGATGGAAATGAAAAAATAAACGAAGCACCCTGTATGGAGTAGGCAAACCGAGTTTCAGGAGCTGTCTATAGAAGTGAAAGCGTCCTAAAGATATAGACGCGCATTTGAAAAAATATGTGATTTATGTCGCAGAGTAAATCAAAATCATCCGGACGATGGAAGGAACAAAAGGGAGAAGCGGCCATAGAAAAGCGAAAAGAGGATGCCGGAAGTCGACTGCGAGAGATGGCAGTTTTGTAAATATACCTGGCTCTCGCGTTGGCCCTTTTATAAGCGAGAAAATTGGACAAAGATGGACAAGAGCGAAAGATTTTGTAGGATGTCGTACATTGGTCATGAGCTATTTTACAGTTGTTATTCCACCATAAGGAAGGTGTATTGCGGTACTTCTTTCTCGGAAATGTATGAACCGGAGGAGATGACAGAGGAAGTTCCGAAAAAAAAGCATTAGAAAATGAACTGTATTGGTGGATTGGACTTGAATTGGATTGAATGCGTGTTGTGTAGAAGAATCAACTAGAGATCGAAATTTAGTCCAATCAGTTTTTGACAGGGACCATAAAGGAGTATATAAAGGTCTGAAGGATTGTTGAGGGCTTGTTAATGGAAATAATTGTACGTACATGATCGCTCCGAAAGGTGCCACTTAAAGTTTCCCAGTAGCAGCGAAGACTAATATTAGGAGAAACAAGCTGACATCGCTGCTAAGTCAACACTGTCGTGCCCCATGCCCTGTTCCCCTCCTCTTCCCACCGACATAGTAAAATCTATAAAAATTCTTGTGCAATCCCAATGGAAGCAAGATTGGCTCACTAGACAATCTTGCTTTCTAAGAGAGATAAAACACGGAATTGACCCTTGGTTCCCTCCTTCTGACCTCCCCAGAACCCACTTTGTGGCTATGGCAAGACTCCGCATTGGTCATATTTCGCTGACTCATGATCATCTTCTACTTAATTGCGAGCCCTCTTTCGAATGCCCCTTTTGCCCCCTTCCCCCCTCTCCTACAGTAAAACACCTGCTCCTGGAGTGCCCATTCTTCGCGCTCCAGCGCGTCCAGCACCGGATAGCGTCTTTGCAGTCGTCTTTGGCCAACTCGCCTTTGAACATTGCAGACACTATTCGGTTTCTTCATACAACTAACCTATTTCGAACCATTTAACTCTCCGATTGCCTTAGTGTCGTAATAGCCCCGGCAGCTGTACACGACACTTAAAAATAAAAAAAAAAAAAAAAAAAAGTCAAGAGAGCTGGCTTTTTTTAAATATGTTGGAAAGCCGTCATTAAGAACGATGAGATTGTTAAGTAAGATTATGTCTTCGAGAATTACTCTATTTAAGCCCAGAGAGGAGAATGAGAATTCAAATCGCCGCCGATTATAAATAGGTTTGAAATAGAATTTGAAAAAGGCAGAGGCGGGAAAATTCTTAAGATCAAAGTCTAGTGGAATATAAAGAGAGACACTAAGTTTATAGGATGAGGGAGTAAGTTTGGAATGAAAATTATGACTAAATTCGGTTCATGAGTATTAGCTTACATAGGAAGAGGAAAACTATGGTAGAGAAAAGCAATGTCATTATTCCTAATTAGGATATAACCTTTATGTTTTACTAGTTGTGTTCTTTTTCTCCTTCCGTTTTTTTTTATTCTTAAAAATTGCTACTATTTTCTGAAACCCTGTTTGATGTTTATCATTTTTTAAACCTACAGATAATCAGTATCGGCGGAATTCCACTTCGACTTGTTTAACGAGAGCTTAACTGGCTCATGCTTGATTTTTTTTTCTCTATGCTTTTCATTCGATCAATCAACTGCTAAACAGGAATCTGTTTGCTACGACGCCTAATACCCGCCACTGGTATTTTCCCAAATAATTTCATTTCTTCGTCGTTTTACTTCATCGAAATGGCTCAAGTCACTCAGCACACGTTGTACAAGCCTAAAATGAGATCAAATGTGTAACCGTTGGTAAATATTTTTACGATAAAACTTTTTAAAGATCAGGTACGAACCATGTTGCCGCCTAGTTAATGCTGTGAACAGCTACTTTTGTTTTCGTCTATCTCTTTGCTTCTCTCAATTTTCATTCTTATTTCATCGTTTATGCGATTCGTCGGAGCGTTCCATAAACATTCTGTCACCATTTCTCGTACGTTCCAACGAATATGCTTCCTACGCAGAGATTAACGAAGCATATACTGTTGATAGCCAATAACTTTTCTCTCCTCGAGGTCATAGTTTCTGCGCAAATGGCATAGGACGTTTAAGCGGAAACCGATTAGATTGCATCACTCTTCTTATGCCGACAAAGCTTTCTTTGAAAGCCGGAATGCGTTTAACAACTCGGTGTGGAAACTTTTGAAGCTTACACTTTGAAAATCTCCGGTGTTACCGAAAGTCGCTGAAAAGTCTGATATTTATACGATTTTTCTTCGATTACATGCAACAACTTTTCGGTAAAAGACTCGAGAGTAGACACGTCAGCATTGTCGTTTAAAAGTTTATCTTTTTTCTTACGCACTAGCCGAATATATTTTTATATATGTATATATGTATACATTGAAACGAACTGCAAACTACTCGTGATGAACTCGAACTATTTGCGTTTGGTTTTGTGCTTTTTTTCTTAAATGGTGGCCACAAAAAGAAACACGACAGTGACGGAAAAATTTGAATCAAAAAAGGAAATAATAATATTCACACTTAACGGGCGCCAGTGACACCTGCGTGTCACACTTCGAACGGCTCGTTGTCAAAGAACATTAAGCTTTTTTAATACCAGATCCAGACGTTCATCTCTTGAAATTTTTAGAACGGAAAATTAAGTAAAAAAACAATAAAAGGAAAAACTACCGATCCGAAATTTATTCTGCCCCCTGGGAGTGCTCCCCTTCCAAACCGGAGGTCCCGCGATGATTACGAACCACATGTTCAATCAAAGTAACAAAATTATATATTTTTTTATTCAACACGTATTTATATATATATATATATATATATATATATATATATATATATATGCGGACTAGGAAAAAAAACAATCGACAAACGAATCGCAATTTCCACATACGAACTTGGCGATAATAGGCAGACTAGGGGGAAAAAATCACGTTAAATCTAAATTGCACGTAAAACGGCGACACATCGACTAGATTAACGTTCACGGTAATACGACTAGCACGAAAGAACCGCGACACACCACGTTACGTTAACAGACTCAGAGAACGGGAGCTGTAACTGTGACGACTTAAATTATTTAGCCAGCGCGGCTCGAGATAAATTTAACAAAACTAACGGTAAATCACCGAAATAATTATTTAATTGTTACAATAGGCTGTGTGCCGTCTATCAGCTGATCTATCGCGCATACACATTTATACACTATTTTCTTCTAACTCCGTGGCTCACGATGCCGACAGACGCTAACCTGTTGTCGTCGGACACGCACACACCAGGACACCTACACCGGCCCCAACTCCACCCCTACCGAAGAAATTTCGACCGAAACCCGGAATCTACATATTCGGCCGTGCAAGCTTCCCGCCCCGTATTCTCCGCTAACGACAAACAATAGGATGATGTCGAGAGATCGAAAATAAATAACTTTTAATCGGAGAATAATTTCTAGCTCGACATCATCGCGCCAGGTAAATACCGAATCCGTATCAATATATATATATATTAATTACAACGTAATTTTTAAGCTACTCCCAATTGGAAAAATGTCCCAAAAAAATGTTCCGATTTTATGTAACGCTTTTTTATATTTTATAGGATTTTTTTGATTATGTTATTATATTCATATGGACCGATTTAGAATAGCGTTGTAAAATTTAATCCTTTTGATACAAAGTATAGAAGAGAAAGAGACAGAAATGTAAACAAGAGTGGTCAAGAGGCACGGCTCCTTGTAAAGCCAAAATGGCCGAGTTTATATATATGTATCTGCAACTTCGCAATCATAAGACTATTACGATTAGTGTTGTGCAATTTTCATCTTAAATGGTGCGTTTATTTTTTTGGCGAGGAAATTGGTAGAACATTTTTCGTAATTTTCAGCGCGCTTCGATACAATTTTTACAATAATACGTATCAATTGCGAAAAACTGATAATCAGTCAAAGCACCTTTCTTTTTTTTTCTTTTGTTGAAACGGTTAACCCCCGCAAGATTCTCAAAGGAATGTTCAGGCTCTATACCTTCAACTGTGTCGGTCAGTGCAAGTTATTCTTCGAACATGCTTTATAAATTTCGTCAGCTCCGGAATTCAAGGTGTGATGAAAATAATTGGGGGGCGTTTATTTTTAATTTTTTAGTACGATTTGTATTATCGATATAATATTTTACAATGTTCTCGGCAAGTTTCACTGAAAGATATCGAAGAAGATGTGTAACGTTATCGAGGAAAATTTTAATTGTTCATCTGATTGCTGCTTTGCATAATGGAGATGCGCAAATCAACTCCACCAGAGGAGTTGGATATACATATATATGTATCCTTTCCGACTGCGGATATATTTATATTTTATTATTATGATTATTATTATTATTAGACAGACACTCGTATCCGAGTTGGTCTTATGCATTTCGTAAACTTTACTACAAGTGTGTTCTTATGTGCGAAACCAGTCCTATTCTTGGTCTACAGACAAGCCCGCAAATGGAACATGTTGCTGCTGATTGTACCGATCTTAAACGTGAACTGATCGCATTTTTCCTATTTTCTAGCCGTCTTTTATCTCCAAAACATTAACGATCAGAGGATTTTGCCGCCTACATGTAGAGCTACGACGAAGAACTTCCAGTGAATCCGCACCTGTTCCCCACACCGCGCTCTATCGCTACAGAACTTTAATCACACAGGAGAAAGGATGACTATTGGAATGAAGGTGAAGGTAAATGAAGTAGGAACCCTTTTAGGAAAATCAGATGAGAAGATTTTAGGATGAATTTAGGAAGATTTTGATTGAAATGCATGGTCTGTGCGGGAATTTGATAATATGGAGATGGGCGCACAACCATAACCACAGCCAGCACCATACACACCAGAATCGAAAGGAAGACGACCGGTGGAAATGCATAGCTCACACTGCTCGAGAGGAAGGAAAAGGATTAAGCTTGAGAGGAGAACAGTTACAGGAGATAGAAAATTTGAGAATTTTGAAAATGAAAGAAGGAAAAGGGAAGGAGGAACTCCCCCGCATTTACTCAAGTTGCTAATGGAAGAGTGGTTTATTTTCGGAGTATCCATTCTCCTAGGACAGTTGCATACCAGTTTTAAAGAGTCTGTCCTACCCCTTGCTATTAGGGTGATAGCGGGGCGAGCGTTATGTCAACGGGTAGTGTTGGAGTTTTAGTAGACCAGTCCCTGCATGGCCTCTCCATACCCTCCAGCCCTGTATATCTTGTCGCTACTGGAATCGTATGCAAATGAGACTTTTCACCAGTAGCCGCTTTTTAGTCCGCGACTGCTTATTTGTCCAGTTGAGCGTTCTGGACTTATTCGCAGCTAGCCTCTATATCTAGAGGTCATCCCACAATCCGCAGCCTGTGGACACGCCCCGTTCTGGTTAAAACTCTGGCTCCCGGAAGGTACAACCCCCCCTCCAAGGGGGGTATATATATATATCCGCTTCTCAACTCCAACTCCTCTGCTGGAGTTCCGTATATTTCATACCTTGTGTATAATCGCAATCTTCGCTGCGTATTCAACTCCAAATCCGTGTAGCACTCCAAAACGCGCAAGTATTAGTGTTTTATATGCTTCTTTTCGAAATTACCAAGTTAAAATGTGAAAAATGTTAGCGGTAAATATTTTTTAATTTTAACAATTTCCTATTCGGAGTTGGTGTTGTACTTGCATACTTTACTAGAAGAATCGGCGCGATACGTGTCCTTTCTTATCCGTCGGTACCATCTAATAATTTTAAGCATTCGTTACTTCACCTGCTTACAAAAAAAAAAAAAAAAACATTAAATCTTAGCAGAAAAATATACCAAAATGAAGTAGAAATAAAAAAAAAAAAAAAAAAAAGGAAAGATCAAATTTATAAAATATGCACATTAAAAAATAAAAAATTTCCCATGCACAGAGGAAAGGTTCAACCCCGGAAATCGGCATTTCATTAGCGAAATAATTCGCTTTTCTTCGCGTTTTAAAAGCATAGCGTAAAATATTGGTGAACAATCCGTTTAGCTGTTATTTCGTAGAATATTAACACCTATTAGACGCCGGGTGCATTTTCGGCCAATCAACTGCTCCGGTCATCTAATCTGTCACACGAAATTTTACACGTCTCATATACATTGAACAAGCCATTATCTTACGCCTACATAGTTACGAATTTCGCACCGTGATATGTTTCCTAATTCGTTATCAAAACCAATTCTACCAGTCTCGGTGACGATACCTCTTACAGCGGTATTAGTTATGAAATTCTTCTGGGCAATACAAAATTGGCCGATTCTCAAGTGTTACTCTTATGAATTTGACAGCAGCAACTTTACAGAAATTGGAATTTGTCTTCTTACGCTTTAAATCGTATGCGTCTCGCTGGGTGCCGTTTACAAAATACCATTTTTCGATTCACCACCGGGCAAATCGATATTTACTAGCGGAAAAAATTATTCGTATAGTCAGAGATGGATAGTGGCGCTTTTATGGGATCCATTTTATGCAGGAAATGGATGAGTGCCCTTTAATTCCGTAAAAAAAGCAGACCGTCGACGTGTGTACCAATAATTACTTATTTCCGAACACTGATTGGTCCTTTCCGTTGACATATAAATGCGATTTATCAAACCGATAACCGCTCGGTGACATTCACCGAAAATGTCTCTCATAGAAAAAACTGCCGCCCCATAACAGATCGGTTATTTTCCTTACATCTTTGAATGTATCGTCTCCAGCCTTTTCGCAGACAGTCAGTTGCTTATTGGATCCCGCTTAACAATACTGAAATTTTTACTTTCCTGTTGAAACTTTGTCCCCTTTCGCTCGGTAGTGTCAGTGTTCAATTGCAATACCCGTAATGAAACAAACTGGCTATAAAAGTTACCACCGTAAATCAAATTTCTAATTCGTCATAGTAGTCGTGAGACCAGCAAAAGGTGAAAGAAAAGTCAAAGTAAAACCGAAAAAAACGAATGGAATAAAAAACAAGAGCTGATACTATACCTGAAAAATAGTTAAAAAACGATCTGCGCTTACGAAGGTGTAAAATCAGCCTCGGAAATATAGTTAAAAATTAATACAAAAATACCCGCGTTAGTGAAAAATCAAATTTTAATTTAGTCGGATAACGCGATAAAAAATACGTGAGAAAAGGAACGAGTCCGAAATGCAGGACAGAATGGCGGAGTAACAAAATAAAGGCGGTGTAGTGACGAAAATGTAAAGGAAATAATCAAAAAATACATCTATGTAAATAGACTGAGCAGCGTAATTTCAATACCGAAAGTAGTAATATTACTTTTTCTCAAGAATACGTACGAAGAATTGTTACAGTTTGAATGTTTATATCTAATAAATCGATGGAGATTCAGCAAATTAATTTTAAAAATTCGTTAGCACCGTTTTTCACGGATGTATTACAGGTGTGTGCGTTCAGACTGTTGTGGAGAAGGAGAAAGTCACGCTAAGTATTTATTAAAATACAAAAATTATGACAAAAAAGGACAGACGTAAGGTATAACTACGCTCGCACCTACATGCTCTGAAAACGACAAGAAGTATCTAACGCAACCAAGCGGGCTTCAAGATGAAGACCACAGAAAATGAACTTGGTTACAATTCGTTCAACATGAAGGTCTATTTCGCATAGATAAACCTAACATATCACATATATAAAATACGGTGTAAGCTTACCACAAATGAGGTTATATATGTATGCTGAGGACAACGCCTATTTCTTGGCACAGAGACGCGGTGAAATATATACTTACGAAAGGGGAACTTGTTGAGTAATATTGCCCTAAAATTCGGGTCCGATGAATATACTAATGAAGGCGGATGTTGATAAGAACGAATAGCCCCGAATGACGATTTAGTACTGTAGGAAAAATTACTGGAATTTACGGGATCTCATTTGCGTAGTTGCGGCGCGTTAAAAAAGACGAGTACTCTAAATCTAACATATAGGGAAGTAATAATGGGGCATCGTTATTTCGGCCTGACGTGCATAATACATGAAAACTCTTTCGCTAGTTGAACTATTGATTGTATTGTAGGAATACGTTCTAAAAGAACTCGAAAATGAAGTGCCATAATGATACGAGCGAATTATTTGAATGTTTACAGTGTTACCACACTCTTCGAAATAAAGTAAAAATGTACACGTAGATAACGAAATTCAGTTAATAGAGGAAGAGTTAGCCGAAAAAGACTCGAATAGAATTCCTACTCCTTTTAATGCTACTTATAGCCCTTCCTTCCCATTTCCTTCAGTTATTCCGTTGCTGCGGTCCTTTGTTTTTTCCATTTCCCACCGCCTGGCTATTTATTTATATTTCTTAATTTTTCACGTTGTGGGGTCAAGCCCGCTGGCACGCCCAGGGTAGGGAAAAAAAAGAATAGGAGAAATTCTGAATGATATAGTTGAAATTATCGGGCTGATAATAGCGCTTTGAGAAATATAATACGCCTAAAGGTAGAATTTCTGAGGGCGCTATTGTTAATTTAGGTTTCTGTGGAGATTTTCATCTCACAGAAAAGTTATATCACTATATTTCGTGATCCTGCAAAGTCTGAGCCGCGATATCATGCAGATACCATCTATTCTCGGAACTTTTTAAAGAAGGATCAATTTTATTTCACTTAGCCGGTAGCTGTGTTAACATTTTAGATAAATAAATGCTTAATGTAGTCGAACGTACGGAAGCACAAGACATAGAATCACATTAGGACAGTTTGGTCAAGTTTCTATGGAGAAACTGACGAATTAAGTTCAAACAAGGATTGATAATTTCAGACACATAATTATGGGACTAGTGGAGCATTTCTGAGAAATAAAAAAGGCTTGGCACTGATATTGATAATTGACCCATGTAAAAATGGGTATCTTCCAAAAGTACAGAAGATCGAGTAAATACCAATTTAAGATAGAAATTAACTACAGAAACACTGTAAAAAAGAAAAAAACCAGAGGAGCTTTGAAAACAATTTTATCATCGTGTAGAAAATGTTGAATAAGATTTATGGTAATACGCTTAAAAAAAAATGCTTGAATGATGCGTCTTAATGAGAATTTTGAACTCGATGGGTTACGGATAAATACTTTTGTTTTCGAATAGAGCATGATTTGATCATAAATAATCTTCGTGAAAACTATTACACGATTTGGGGAATCACCGGTGAAATAGCAAGTTACTTTGAAACCCATATTAAAAATCGGGACTACTCTCGCTGTAGGTGTATACTATAAACACGTAGAATCACCGAAATTTTTTTGATAATTGCTTAACGAACAGATCAAACTATTTTTTTAGTCAATGATGCTTCTAGAAAGAAGTGGGAAGTATACGGGCGCTGGCACAGCATTAAATTTGAATGGTGTAATTATAATTTGAAAGGAAAACGAAAATATTTGTTGGAAAAGAAGTGATTTCGTATAAACAAATAGTAACTATTCCGGGGGACATCTTTAGATATTTTTGAAAAAATAATTGAGGGCTGAAGAGTAAGAATTAAAAACGTACCGAAACCAGATACCGCAGGAGTAATAGTAGTAATAATAAGATAAGCGATGAATCTCAGCTGTAGGGAGAGTGGAAGTAGTGCTTAGTTAAAAAAATAAAAAATAAAAAAAAACAGATTTTAAAGGAAGCGACTGATAATCTGCATGGAGAAACCCGTTTAGAGTAAATAATATTTTGTACGGGGAAATAGAAAAAAAGAATATTAATGGAGTGATAAAACAATGGAACGAATTAAAGAGGAGAAAATACAAAACACAACGTGTGCTGGTGAAACTACTGGAGTATTTTTACGAAGATTAATTAGAGAATAGAAAAGGATTTTACAAAATTTTAAAATCGTTCAATAGCGGAATGAACAAAATAAATTTACCGATATTAGTATTAGTATACTCATCGATGATAGTGGCAAAGAAATATTTAAACTAATTACAGATAAATTATTTACGTACAAAACACGTATGCAGTAGCACATCCGATGTACCGTATAATTATATATTTCACAAAATAATCAGTTCACAATATTTCGCCGAACATAAATAACAAAATTAACATAAATAACAAAATTAACATAAATAACAAAATTAACATAAAAAAGTATTATACAAAAAACATGCAAATCATATTAAAAAAAAACCATTAAAAACATCGACTAGTTCCGACAAACAACGGCCATTACCCAGATATTGGTTAGTTTGTCGAAGCTAATCGATATTTTTAATTTTTTTTTTTAATATGATTTATTTGTTTTTTGTATAGTTTTTTTATGATTATTTTATTATTTATGTTCGGCATAATATTGCGAACTGATTATATCTTTAGTGTCGACAGTATTGCAGTTGACTTCGTACCATATAACTGTTTCATTCATATTTATGTGAAATATACAACAAACAAGTTATTTTATAAACAATATCTTTCATTATTTAATAACCTACCTAGCTGGCTTCGTCATAGTTGAATTACTACTGTGTTTATACTTTGTTTTCATCGATTCTACGTAGAACCAACAAATATATTTCGCTTTCGTCGACTGTAACCGCATTAATTTGTTTGCATTTTCCATTCGAGCATATTAGTAGTTTGCGTCGCTTTCGCATCATAATATATTTTCGTCAGATTAGCGATAGTTCCATTAAGTGCACGTACTACTTGCTCGAACCGTGTAATCTATTTTGTATTTACACCATCCGGTTCCAATAATAACGTGTATAGATTAATCGTAATGCCGTTTTTCCATTCAAATTTTTCCGTGCGCCCTACAAGAAATTAACCGGTATGATATACGTATATTATTAAAATTATAAATCCGGTTTAGGATTTTAAACTGATGATGCGCACTCTACGTGTGCAAACTTTTCCAGTAGCGCGTACGTAACATCGCTTTTACTTTCCTCATTACTTAGGTCTTTAATGTACAGACTACTATTCAACGATCCGATATTTGCTTAAGCAATTATATTACTGGCTGTGCGCGGATGACATTTTCTAACAGCTTGGTTCGACTGTTGAAATGTCGGAAGGTGTTTTGGAAAAATTATCTTTGGAGTGTAAGCTGTTTTCAGGGAATAACGCCATAGCAGCTAATTACGTCACTCTACAAAATTTCACTTAAAATGAGGTAAATTTCACTTTATGACCGCTCTTTCTATATGTTACATCATCGGTACTAAGAAATTTTGAAACATAAGCTGGTTCATTTAAAAATTTACCGACCTATATGGTGTAATCATTTGAACATCCATCTAATTTAACTTCGTTTCTGTGTCGATGTTCGTCAACTGATAGCGTCAACAAAAAAATTTTAAGCTGCCGATTTTTTAAAGAGAATTTAATGTAGATTTTAAATTTTTGATCGGTTTTTTTAAATTTTATTTCATGCAAGTATCCAGAAAATGTTTTTTTGTTCAAATACGAGTAATAACGCCACTTTTTAAATTTTTGTTTTTCCAGTATTTGTGTAGACACTTTGCGAGTTTTCGTAAATATTTTGCGACTTCAAGACTGCTTTCGATAGTACTACAATAATTGCTAGTCAAATTACCAGTGTTCGGAGAAAATAGACAGAAGATTATCTCGAAAAAAAGCTTGACAGTAACGTAATGTCCGTAAATAAGGGACATGTACGGTTTTTAAAATTCCGCGACGAACTTTGCACGGGACTACACATCGTTGCAAACAAAACTAGTAAAGATGAATTATGCGAAAGAATCCAGCGATTGACCGAAATAGGATTGACATCGAAAACTTTACGACTTAGTTTTTATCGGTACTGAAAAGAAAACAGCATTCCAAATCCATTTCGAGAGTCGGAAGAAGCAACGGGTCGACACATTGGTTTGAAAATTTTACGCGCAAGTGTCAAAATGAAATTTTTTTACGAAAAAGTTAAAATTCAAATTCTGCTAGAGCACAGAAGTGTTAATCATAACCTATTTTGCATCTTTAAATAAGGTACTGCAGGGAACTGATCGTTCCGATAAACCAATAGGCAGTCTACCCCATATGGATGAAACAGGCTATCGCCTGTGTACTTTAAGAGGAAGATTAGTCTCCCTAATTCCGCTTACGCGATGTATTATGCGGTAAATTGATGTGGCGTAATTATCTTATGCAGGTAATTACGCCACATCATAATACTTTCTTCAATTATTTCTGGTGAGTAGGAATAAAGAGGTAAGGCGTTGGATTTTTTTTTTAAGTAGGTAATAGGTCACATTAAAATGTAATGGACCCCCCTTTTATTAAACCTCTTAACCTTCGATACAAAAATTTAAAAAGCTTGAGGTGGTGTTCTGCACTTACTTTATTATTAATCTTATCACCATTACAGCTTCATCCAAAAAAAATAAAAAATCGAATGTAATCAGCAACATTACTTTTTACGGAACACGAAATATTATTCACAAATGGATAATTAGCGTTATTATCATCGATATTACTAATATCGATAATGTAATTAAGCAACAGTGGAATCCTTAAAGTGTTCACTAACACCTTCAACACTACGGCAATAACACGGTATAAGTAATTTCATCGCTGGCATCCGTCATCTCTTAATCAGCTCGTGTCCTTTCAAATATCATTGTCGATGGAAGCGAATACGGTTTAAGTGTTTAAGTGGTTAGCTGGACGTTGATTGTTTGAAATGATAGTTTGTTTCAATTGTCGTCAGCAATCGGTGAAGCTAGCGCGCGTGCAACCAGTGGGTGCATTTTCGGCACTTCCCAGGATACATTTGAAAACTACTGTCGAATTCACTGGTAGAGAATTTTAAGCTTCCGGAACAAACATAATCGACCGCTCAGTACAGTTCGTTACGTCCCTTTTATCCGCTTCTTTCTTTACCGATTTCAGAAGACTGTTGCAGTAAATGTAATTTTAAAGTTTAAAATCAACACACAAATGAGAAAATTTCTTTCGCTTATTCCCAACTGTCTCGTCTTTTCACAATATACCAGCAGTTGCAGAACCCTCTTCCCTCAGACGAATCCCACTCGTCTCAATTTATGTAATTATTTAAAATTCTTCCTCGATGATAAGCTTATTTTACTGACTGTTGGCGTTCATACAATTCTGCAGGATAGTTACTGTTTCACAGTACGCGCCTAAAAATGAGGTGGTATCTAAACAAGTGAACCAGAAAATAAGTGTAATAATTGAGAACGGAATAAAACGCAAATATATAGCAAACAAATGTAAATTTGTGTATACTACTCAGAAATGTTTTCAGGCAGAGCCCATCTTCAGCTAGAAAACAGAATTTACAACATAAAACACACAACCGAGAATATAAGGTCGTCGCGATAGCCTAGTTGCTAGAGCGCTTGACTTCCGATATGGCGGTCACGGGTTCGATCCCGAGCGACGACAAACTTACTACAAGAATTAAATAAATAAATAATCGCTAATAGTCACGTGGAAGGCAATGGCAAAGCACCACGTACAACATCATATGCGCGCTAGGTCAGTACACAGCAGACCCACATCGGACGGACTGCACTTGTAGCGCGATAACAAGCGGCTTCAATCAGTCCCGAATGTAGTCTTCTTGCGTGTGTACACCTGCGTTGCATATTACAATTGCCTGGTACACAACCTATATCGGTACAACTAAAAATGTACAAATAGGTTGCGCCAACGCGCTATGTAGCGTACGGCACTTGAGATTGATTGAGAATATAAGAATTACACAAATTTAAAACATGAACATGAAACAGTGTGTCACGAAAGAGACACAAAAGGAAAAAGCAATTTATGTGTTTCCTTCGTTGATAATGACGCTAGTTCGTCGGAACTAGTCGATGTTTTTAATTTATTTTTTAATATGATTTGTATGTTTTTTGTATAATATTTTTTATGATAATTTTATTATTTATGTTCTGCGAAATATTGTGAATTGATTCTTTTGTAAAATATATAATTATACGGTACATCGGATGTGCATTTTTTTTTTTACCCCCCTTGAGTTTGCTACCAAAGAGCAAGCAAAAAGGAATAGATACATGGAATAGAATAGAAATTATATTTTTATTCTGTCGACAATGGAATCAAGGAACACCCCTAGGACAGGAACAACAGAGATAATAGGTAGAGAAAGAACATAAGAGGCGTTGATGTGCATGATGACTGCATACGCGCTTTGTACAAAAATAATTTATCTGAAAATTAGTTTAAATATTTTTTTGCCACTATCATTACTAATATCGGTAAATTTATTTTGTTCATTCCGCTATTGAACGGTTTTAAAATTTTGTAAAATCCTTTTCAATTCTCTAATTAATCTTTGTAAAAATACTCCAGTAGTTTCACCAACACACATTGTGTTTTGTGTTTTTCCCTCTTTAACTCGTTCCATTGTTTTATCACTTCATTAATATTCTATTTTTCTATTTCCCTGTACAAAATATTATTTACTCTAAACGGGTTTCTTCATGCAAATTATCAGTCGCTTCCTTTAAAATCCGTTTTTTTTTCTTTTTTTTTCTTTTTTTAACTAAGCACTACTTCCACTCTCCCTTCAGCTGAGATGCATTGTTTGTCTCATTATTACCACTATTACTTCTGCCGTATGTAGTTTCGGTGCGTCTTTAATTCTTACTCTTCAGCCCTCAATTATTTTTTCAAAAATATCTAAAAATGTCCCGCGGAATAGTCACTATGTTAGAAACTTTTTGTCATATTTAGAGCATGTAGGTACGAGTGTAGTTACAATTTACGTCTTTCGGTTTTTGTAAAGCCGATAATGGTTTTATAAGTGGGTCAAGTACAGCAGTTGAAATATTCGTTGCAAACTTAGCTATATTTTTTTATCATGTATGTTTATCAATAATATTTTAACGTAATTTGTGAATTTTCTCTTTAAAATACACTTCAGTCTAGATTTTTAAATTTTCTATCTGCGCCGCCTTCTTTACTACAAAAATAATTTTCATCAATAATTACATACTCGTCAAATTCATCCCGAAATCTTTACAATTCTTTTTTGAAGTCTGAAGTCAAATTTCGTTTGATGAAATATGGGACTGATTACTCACGTGTAGTTGCAGCAAAAGTAGCCACATAACGGGTTTAAAAAAATCACTTTTTTGAGAGTATTTTTTAAGGAGACTATTAAAGTTATTTCATTAAAGTTTTCTGCATATAGTTATATGACATTTCAAGAACATTCAGTAATTTTTTCGTCAAAAAATATTCATAAACAAGCCAGTGAGAGCGAATTGACGGAGACCATTTCAAAAACATACGTTTTGCGGTGTCCGCGATAACTCGTTACAAAATCATCCGAAACACGAATAGTTGGAAAAATGGTTAATTTAGAAGTAAACCTAGGTCGCAACGTTGTCCTTTTGTTTTTAAAATTTTTTTTCAATTTGTGGCGGTCGGATGAAATCAAAACCACGATATTTACCCTAAAAATGGGGCCATTTTGTAGCTGTAAATTCAGTCTCAAGCAGAAAAAAAAAAAAGAAGAAGAACGTTGCGACCTAGTAAAATATGTATTATAAAACTGTGTTTAACATGAACCGGATCGGTACAGAAGTATTTGAGATATCGTGTCCACCGACTTCAAAAAATTCATTTCGAGAAAAACGCGTTTAAGTTTTAAACTATGAAGATTGGAAGAAAACATTTTTGTTTTCTCACTTAAACTGAATCGTCGATGCCAGCACCATAAAGCAAGGTACCTCTGCTGCACTCGCAATGTCTAAGGCTTCCTTTTGCTCCATTCTTTTCATTATTCTAGCCTCTTTTGTCTGAAGCGCAATTTTTTGTTGGGCTCTTTGAATTCGCGTTTCATCGGCTGTTTGAACGTACTGATGAGCACTTGGGCCGACGCTGATTTTTATCTCTTGCAGGAAGGCTAGTAATGCAAAATTGCCTTCATTGGAAAACATTTGGTGCAATTTCTACTAAAATAGGGCTACTGGATAAAATTTTTGGAGTGATCTTCGAAATAAGTTGATTTAGGCTTCCGTTATTGTTTTGAGTAAATCCACCAACGCATTGTTCTAAAAGCTTGTCCTTGCTTAAATCTTCATAAATTAGCTCGATTGCTTTTGTAACATCATCCGGAAAACGTTCATAATCGTGCTGGAAATTTTCTATTCTGGTGGCGGCCAAAGATTTTTGATAAGCGCACCGCGAGTCAGCGCCGGCCGGACACTTATGATGCTGTGGATTTTTGTTTCACCATATAATGAAAAGAAACCTCGCTTTTGCCAGGTATCATCAACGGCTAGGCCCTTTGAAAGAGAAGGAAGAAGCTGCTCCGGTTACCTGCCTGCCGCTTTCGGCCGGCTCAAAAGGGGTGCAGCGCACGGCTTACTATCTTAATGAGTTTTACTCCAAATGACCTGAGGTTTTGGGAAAATATTTTTAAAAATTTGTACTTTTATATGAAAATTTTTCAGAAAAATGGATTTTTCAATCCCATACCCCCCCTTAAGCAAAGAAACTGTGATAGCTGAATGAGCACGTAAAAGTAAATAAAATGAAGAAATTTATTCGTGTTTTGCATTCGACCGGAGTGCGCAAACCGAGAAATAACGACTCCGTTGTAACGTTTGAGACATGGTCGCCCATTTTTCCGTCAAATAATGTCATCGAATAGATTCCTTACACAACTGTGTGACCTGAAATTTGACGATAAAGTTGTTTAGCAAGTAAGTTGGATCCTATGCGAGGAATTTTTAAATTATGAATTTCTTACGCAACAGAAGTTTTTGCATGGCTGAGGCTAAGCAACCGGGCAACATTTCGCGGGCGTTGCCTATTTCGTCGATGTCATCCATCGGAAAACCCAACAGGTGAGAAGTAAAATTCAGAGCAGCTGCGACAGTTTAAAATGAATTGCTGCCTGAAAATAAGCGTGTATTTGAGAAGATAAAACTGGGTGTATCGTGTAAAAGTGGACCAAGTTGAAAAATTCTGAAAGATAATATTCATCAGTCTAAATGTTAAGACTTACCATTTACAAAATTAACACTTGCCGGAATTATCTGTAAGAAAAGAAGAGTGCATTTCCAGATCGAACAGTGTGCTCAACACTATTTGACCCTTCATCATATTGCCATACTCAGCTCTTGAGCGTCGGCTACTACCTATTTGTACTTTTTAGTTGTGCAGGTATTACAGTGTACTAGGCAATTGTCGTATGCAACGCTAGTGCAGATGCAAGACTAGACTTGAAACTGATTGTAATTGATTTATCGATATTCAAATGCAAACCTGTGTGTGTTTTTGCCTACTACACATCAGTTAACGCGCATGTGGTAGTATGCGTGGTGATATTAGCTGTTAATTTAAATATTTATTTCTGGTAATTTTTATCGCCGCCTGAGATCGAACTCAAGACTTCTGTAACGGAAGTCGAATACTCCAGAAAGTAGACTATCGAGTCGACTTAACGAGATCTAAATGTGTTCCGAAGAAAAATAAAATTAAAATATGGTTCAGCATGTTACGCTGTCAAATGTAAAACAAGGTATTGACCATTTGCCATTCTTTAAAATATCTTTAATGTTTCATGACGTTGTATGATCCAAAACAAAATTATCAAACGCCAAAATGAACTCGGCAAGAAGTTAGCAAGTGTTACCAACGTTATCAAAAATCGAAACACTAATGCTGTCGCGGTTATCGATAATCATTCGCAAATAGAAGAAATTATTGTGTTCTTATTGTGAAATGGAAAAGGATTTTGTAAAAATCGAATTGTACAAAAAAAGCGAAGGAAATTATTCGTTTTTATCGGAAATGTATCATACAAAGTAGTAATCATAATACGTGATAAAACGGATTTCAGAATAATATTGATTTTATTTCATAAAGGAATATTTTGAGATTTGTAGAAAAAAGCAACCAATGTTCCCGAAGTAAATGAAAAATGTAAAACACGGTGTTAAAATTTATTCCGCGCATTATTTTTATTAATTACCAAATAAACCATATGAAATAGTATGTAATACACGCCATAAAAACTACACATTGGACAAATACGTAGAAATTTCAAGACCAGATATAAAGAACACGTTCACGCAATATAAATATATAGAAAAATCCTAAATAGCCGAATTACGATATTACAAAGGATTTATCTGTTTTGAAATGCATTCATATAAAATGTTAAATTTCGCTGAAAATTATTATAGAGGTAGGTGTTTTTTATATTTTATATTTCTTTTTGTTTCGACTAATTCATTGAAAATTTAACTGATTGCATCTAGCAACAGTATGTTTATCTGAGATCAATATGAAAAATTGTCACATGATTATATCTTGTATTTATTGCATAATAGTATAACTTAAGTTCAAATTGGAATTCGTACGAATCTTCCCCACATGTGGGGCACTTTCATATAGCAAAAGGGGCACCTTCAGATGCAGTGGGGTATTTTCATACAAGCAATTAAAACTCCAAATAGAATCAAATATTTCTTATTTAGCAATAAAAATAAGCACAAAAAAATTAACAAAAATTAAAAGACTCGTTTTTTAGTCAACAAAAATTAAAACTTCTTTGAGAAAAATAAACAATTCGTGCTTATTCATAAACTTATTGATTTTACTTAATAAGAAAGTATCTAAAATTAAGAGATTAATCATATTTTTGCAATCTTTGTCGCAGACGAGCACTAGAAATAATTTGCCGCTTAACAACAAGGTGGTAATATAGACATTATTGAACTTTAAAATTAGATAAGTCGATGAAGAAAGTGAACAGTTTTGAAGTTCTAGAAGTACAAAATGATGGTCGTTTAGGATCAGGTAGAATCATTTCAATGTCAGTAATATATACAATAATATTCATATATTCGATATGTGGGAAAAAGGAATGACCATGACGATTCTGGTTTCTTTTTAAGATAAGAAATTTGGAATTCGGTACAAGAACAGTGACTTATATTACTTTTCCTACATAATAAATTACAGATTTTTTCTTCGGAAACTTAACCAAAATAAAAGAACCGTCTTTAATGTTTTGCCTGGTATCACATCAATACTTGTGCCCATTTCAGAATTGTCACAGTTTGTTTCATCTTCATCTAGGATAGAAGTTGAACTCTCTTGCAAGCGTATATCCTATTCTTCATATTCTGAGTCATCACTTTATGTATATTTTAGCTTTTTTATTCTCTATCTTTGAATTTAAAACCGTTAAAACACGTTTCATTTGTTTAGCTCTAGCACTTCTTTCTTGTTCTAGCTTTTTCAGCTGCTTTTCTTTGTATTTTTCTTGAATTTTTTCTTTTTCAAGCGTATCGGTGTATAAGTATATGATTTTTGTGGCTGTCTTCTTTCGTGTTTTTTTCCCCATTTTCTACAACCGTTGGATAGGGTCAAATTGCCTCTGGTATTAAAAGAGTTTTAGGTGGTACGGATTAGTGGATTGGTAGGTTATCTAAAGCTACTAGTTCACATTTTTGCAGTTCACAGATATCAGTCGTCGTCGGTGAATTACATGTTTGGAATATAGATTCTTGTGGAACCTGCAAGAAATCCTTTGTTGCAGATGATGAGAGCTGGCAGAGATTATACGAATGGCGCAAAACTATATTGACCGTTCACAGAAATTTTCGTTCGTGTTTTATAACTACGGTACGAATGTGCCCCGCGTACGAAGGGCCCCGATCTTCCCCTATAGCGCATTATCGAAATTTTTTATATTACAATTATTGCAAACGGCTAATGTTTTCCTTTAACAACATCGATGTTTACTTAATACGCAAATGTCACGAGTACTCGAAAAACCGTCGAGTCGATCATTACAAGTACATATTTCAGACTAATCGATGCAGGTAAAAACAACTATTGAACGGATTTTTTCTGTTTTATCACATCACGCACTTGAGTGAATCTATATAAAGAAATCAAGTTCATGTCGTCGTCATATGATGCGCTACGATTTCCGACTGTAGACTATTTAGCCGTTTGAAATGTTAGTAATCGCGCTTTACGTGATTTTACAAATCTGTTTTTCGGTGAACAGTTACCTGATATTGAGTCCGGAATCGCACAGGAAAGTCTCCAAAGGTTTGTACGCAAACGTCCAAGGAGTTCCCGGCGAGCCACTATTCTTAACGCCGTATATCGAAGCCGGCAAAATCCGAGAAGGTAGAGATGCCAGTCGCGTAGGACCGATTATACCGAACGACTCTTCGACAACTAGTTACTCCGGATTTTTAACGGTAAACAAAAAATGGAATTCGAACTTGTTCTTTTGGTTCTTTTTAAGTGAAAAGAATCCGCAGCGGGTACCGCTCTTACTCTGGTTACAAGGAGGTCCCGGGGCAAGTTCGCTGTATGGATTATTCGTCGAAAGCGGGCCGTACCAACTGAGCAAGAAGGGCGATTTGGTTCGAAGAAATTACACGTGGATAAATGAGTACAACGTATTGTACATCGATCAGCCGGTTGGCACTGGATTCAGTTTCACGCAATCGTCAGAGGGTTACACGAGAACGCAACAGCACGTTGTCAGAGATTTGTATCCGGCTTTAGTTCAGTTTTTTCAACTTTTTCCAGAGTACTCAAGTAATGACTTCTACATAAGTGGAGAATCGTACGCCGGTAAGTATATCCCGTCAATAGCGGACACCATACGTATAAAAAACGACGACGCTTCTTCACCGATTAAAATCAATTTAAAAGGATTACTAATCGGGAACGGATATACAGATCCAGAAAATATGATGCTATACGGCGACCATCTGTACCAGTTAGGATTTGTCGATTCGAAAACATTGAGCATAATTCACAAACTTGAGAACACGATCAGGATGTACGTTCGTTCTAAGAACTATTTAGCGGCTTTTAAAAGCTGGCGAAACATACTTGCAGTGATCTTACAAACTTTACCTCAGCGAGCTCTCTACGATTACACGAGTACGGAAGGAATTCCAGGTTACCGCGTACAGAAACTGTTTGAAAGTGACCGGATTCGTAAAAGCATCCACGTCGGTTATTTTAAATATGACGAGATCAATTACGATGTATATCACCATATGGCGTTGGACTTTATGCAATCGGCCGCACCGCTCATACCTGAATTACTAAAACGCTACAAAATTTTAGTTTCTACCGGACAACTGGATGTTATCGTGGCTTACCCGCTAGTCAGAAACTATCTTCAAAACCTTCATTTCGACGGTGCCGTAAATTACTACGAAAACAATCTGAAGATATGGTATGACGAATTAGGAATTCACGCGGGACACTACAAAACTGTCGGTAATCTTACAGACCTTTTAGTACGAAATGCAGGACATCTGGTTCCTATGGATCAACCGAAATGGGCTCTTCATATGCTGAAGAAATTTATCAATGGTGAATTTCGCTAATACACTTTTAGCTTGCCAATGATGTTTACAAATGGTGCTGTATTCATTTGATTTTTTTTTTTTTTTATTAAATTTTCGTCCACTAGACTCTTCCTTTGTTTTTATTTAATTCGTTTATTTTTACAATTAATGGAGCGCTTGATTTTAGAATAACTTTTAAACTTTTTCGTTTTGCGATTCATCGATGAAATTGAATCGTTTGCCATAAATAACGACCTTTTCTTGCTTTATTTCGTGTCTACTATCGCATTTTTAGAATGCTGGCGTTTTTAAAATTGTCAGTAACGGCTGCGATGTTAACGAAATATTCAGTCTACCGCAAGAGACGATGCGAAAACAAAAATATTTAAATTGTTTTTAAAATATTTTCTACTACGTTTGTCCGCGCCTTTACCGCGATCAAATTTAAGTGGCGGTTCCTTTCTTCGAGCAGCAAAAATTTTAATTTTTTGAATTTTCAACGTAATTTTGTTACTTTTAAAGAACCATGAACTTTTTCAATGAAAATGTTTACACCATTTTACTATAACTAATGTAATTGAAAACACCTACAAAACATGAGGCAATTGGTCCAATGGAAAGGTTCGCAGATCGAACGAAAAAAAGTGAAACCTGATTTTGCAATTGATTTTAACACCATGTATAAGCAAAGATGAAATTTTAACATGACAAATTAAATGTTAAACAAACTCTAGATAAAAGCTTGTGTTATATTTTTCAGAAAATCTAGTGTACTATTATAGTATTAGGAAATTTTTAATTTACATTATATGTTAATGAAATAATTTTTCAAATAAATGGTTCTTTCGCTAATTCGAATTTTGTACAAAAAGAATTTTCCTCTTAAGAAGATTATTTGTACTTATAAACTTTCGTAATTATTTACATCACTGACAACGTAATTTCGCTTTGGCAATATACTTTGTACTGATGACATCTTTAAGTAATACGATTTTAAATCATTTTACCATTTCACCTTTTTTTTAAAATCGCTTTTGGCTAGTTTATTCTTGATCATTTTAAAATTCTAATTGTAAAATACGGAAACGGACTTGTAGATTATAATATTGTTTCATACGTTATTAGCCTAGAAGAAATAACCAAGGTATTCCGAATATTAAACTTCTGAACTGTTTGTGCAATATAAAGAATAATTTGGTTAATTAGTTTTTCTAAAAAAAAATATTTTATCTATACAGTACGTTAATCTTTTTTTTTCTTCTTCTTTTAAATAAGTTGCGGGTTCCACAAGGCGTACTGCCCGTCTGTGGATGTTGCCCGATATTCTTTTCATCGTTTATTCATAAAGTTATAATACTTCTTAATCCTTAATTTACTTTATAAATAGAACACATATCATATTAGTACACCTGACGGACATCCATCTTAATTACATACGATCGGTTCTCCACCATTTGACCATATACAATTAAGAACTTACTTACTGTCAATAATTTATGGGTTTTTTTTTTTCTTACAATGAGCCGTGTATAGCTGCATAGATCATTACGGAATACGGCAATTACCAAAGTTTAAATGACTGGAGTGATTTGGTTTGTTCTAATGTATGCCAAGGTTTGAGTGATCATTGCAGGAACATTGGCGAGGATGTTTCGTAAAGAAAAATTTAGGTTATATGACAAGCGGGATGTTGCAAATTTAGTACACGTGGAAAAGATATTATGTACTGAGGGATAACTCGGTCGGGAACAGAAAGGGCAGGTCGTGGGAGGCGAAGTCCTGTGGAACACGCAGTCGTGGGATAAAGATATATGCCCAGTTCTTAAGCGATTAATTATTATAAAGTCGCGCCGAGACATATTTTCCGGTGGCCCCCAAGGCTCCGTTGATGGTTTTATTGAGCTTAAAAAGGTGTTTTCGGAGGCTTAGTGTGACCTCCATTCCTGCTTAGACTTATGTTGGAGTAATTTCTTTATCGATGCTGATTGAGCGACATCTGGGCTCACCGGACAGTAAGTTGCTGCCCGTGCAGCCACGTCCACCCTTTCATTTCCAGGCATCCCAGTATGACCAGGAAACCATAAGTATGACGCCTTGCAATGTTCTTTCATGAGGTTAACCATGATCTGTTGGATTTGGCAAACCAGTTGGTCTTTTGGTTGCGAGCTGGGTATAGAATAGAGAGATGTTATTGAATCTGTAATTATCAGGACTTTCTGTGGGCAGGGATTAGTTAGGTAGATATGCTGTAAACAATACAAGATACTGTATAACTCAGCGTCGAGTATTGTGCATCAATCACCTAGTCGAAATGATTGGACCGAGCCAAACGCTTCGAAAGAACACGCTGCTGCCGTCTGGAGTGATGCTGTATCCGCCTTTGCGCCATCAGTATACACTGGAATATAGTCAATATACCTATCGATAGTTTGTGTTGATTTTTCGAGTGTATCTTATAAGCTGTTTGTTTGAGCATAGGTAAGCAGGGATATATTTATGTCTACTTCTAGGTGATCCCATGGTGCTAAAAGATTAGCTGGGTGCATTATGGGGAATTTTATATTACTTTGACGTAAGAAAGCGAGAATAATTTATGTTAATTCCTTTGTCTTCTCCATTTCCATACATAATGTAGTTCTTTTTGTCGCTGCATCAATATCTTTCATTTGTGCACGCCAGAAAAAAGAATTTTTGAAAATTGTGTCAAAAAAATCTATGTTTATTAGAGAATCGGAGAGCTATAGGAGATATTTAATCGATTCGGGATCTTTTCAAGACTTCTATACTGATTATTTTTAAACACTGGTGTAATGGGTTATAGATAAGAATGTCTATTAAACTTTCTTCAAAAGAAATTGTAAATTTCCAATCTTCTCGATTGGATGTAAACAAATATAATCATCGATCACGCAAAAGGTTAAAATTAAATCTTGGAATCAATTATGGAAAGTTAATGGTTAAATTTTGTGTTTCTGATCAGAAAATTCTGATTTTAAATTGCGTTCTTACTTTTTTAAAGGTGGGTAGAGGTTAAATATATATATATATATATATATATATATATATATATATATATATATTTTTTTTTTTTTTATTAGTTCAACATTTAATTCCGGTCTAATATGATAGAATCTTTAATGTAATTGTAAAATGCCATAAGCCAAAATCGAATTCTTCTTATAAAAAAGCTAAACTAAAGAAATGTAACCAGTCTGAAAAAAATTGTCATATATACTACCGCGTACACAGTCAAATTTATAGCAATGGAAAAATGACAAAATTGTAATATATACATACTATATGTGTATATATACTCGTATATTATTGAGAAGCAGACCTGGAAATTGTTGCTTTGCTTAGGCTTATGCGATATGTTATTGTTATAAGAAATATGAAAATGGGGTTATGTTTTTAATACATTGTTATAAGCTTATTGTATTTTATATGATAAACGATAGTTAAGGTATCGTAATTTGTTACATAGCACAGTGGGTAAAAGTTAAGTGTAATAAAATAGTACACGCGTATAGTAATAGTAATTCAGTGTAATTGAAAGTGTAAATAGAAAACTATTTTAAAAAGTCGTTAAATTTTGACAGTAACGTTGCTCATATTAATTTACCAATAGTGGCAATATTCAAATGTAGCAAGTAAAGAAGCGCTGAAAGTGCTTAATATGTTTAAGTTGTCCGAAGCAGATAAAAATAGTTATACCGCACTCATTGACAGTTCTGAAGAATAATGTTTATCAAAAAAAAACATTGTTCATGAAAGGTACAATTTTTTTAAGTGAAATCAACACGAAGGCGAGTAATTAATAATTCTGTATATTCTTATCCGTGGTAGTTTAAATATTTACCGGCAACTATTTCATTAACTTTTCTTCGTTCGAAAACGCTAGATCTTGTTACTACTACACGCTGGAAATGTAAAAATGAACTGTTTTTTTTTCTCTTTTTTTTTCTTTTGGCCTGACAATAAGCCATTTGGCCACTATCGAATCGATGTAAGAATAGTGCTGACTAAGGAGAGATACGTAATATTCAGCTTGAAACAAGGAATATTTCAGACAAACATGACCGTAAATGTTTAACATAACCCACGGATGACTGAATGGAATTCTTGGGGGGGGGCTAACCAGGCTGAGCGCAAGATACACTGGAATTCGACTGATCAGCAAAAAAAGGGAACGGGAATCACAATTATCACTTACAATAAATGTAACAATCAGGGACACAAATGTTTCAAAATAACCCACGAATGTTCTGTATAGAATCACAGAGAAATAAAAACTACCCAAGCAGAGTCCGAGATGCATTTGACTCCCAAACACGACGGAAAGGCAAGAATTAGGAAAGTAGGTTACATATCATCAGCAGTTGTTCAGGATAGTTAATTATTAATAGCAAATAAATTTATACAGTTAAATTTGTATGCGTTTAATATAATGAATTAAAACGAAATATAGAGAACCCGGTTGTTATGACAGAGAAGATTATAAACAGTGTAAGCAGGAAAGATCTTAAGAGACCTTAGTTGTTCAAAAAACGAAGTGCTAAGTTAATCTGAAAAGAAGAAGAAAAATTATCTTCGGCTCATAATATGAACCTGTTGACTTGTTAGTCGGTTTATTATTAACCTGACTAGTACTACTGCTGGAAATAATACCATGAATGATCTTAAACAAAGCCGCGGGGCTGGTCAGTTTTTCTTCTAAACTTCACGTTCACAGATTATCCGCGAACAGTTAACACGATGATTAGTAGGCTAGTGGGTACTTTGTTTATTAATGTTAATGCGAACTTTTCAAGTAGCTGTAAATAATGGATTCCTCCATGATTTGACGTCGCTGCGGTTATCATGTTAGGGAAATAAATAGCAACTGTTAAAATGGTCCTTGTGTCATCTTATTAAAAGTGAATGTTTTCTTTATTTCTTTTTAAATTATTAACTGGTTATTTATAGTAGTCTTACATTATTTCACTTTTAAATAATGTATTTCCCTAGAACTGATGGGTTTTATCGCGAGGGTAATCTTAACGAAGACGCTGCAGTAAAATTAATAATAACGATAAATAATAGCGAGACAGAGACTGTAGAAGTAACGGGAGCTCAGATTGCAGACTAATATGAACCCATTTCATAAGTTTCTGTTCTAAAAGGAAATTCTGGAATTAATTAACAGCTAGGTTGCGATCCGACGCTAATATCAAGTAACTGCATGGGCCACCGCGTGTTAGTAATAGGCGCTCATTTAGGTTTACCAGTGGCAGTAATTCTGTTGTTAATAATTAAAATTCTGTATATATGTATACGTAAACGAAACACAATGTATCGGTGAATTACAAAGGCTTCTCTGTTTTCAGATTACTCGATCAGTGATGAAATTTACTTTGTCACCTCTAAACAATATTAATAACATCACTGTGAAGCAGTGTGTATTTCAGCCTAAAACTCGCCAACTACTTTCTAGACTTTTTACCACTACTGTACCTTAACTTTATAACAATTAATAGATTACGGAACATTTTCAACTCGATAGTACACACATATATATATATATATATATGTATATATATATACAGTGGAAGGTTCTAAAGGGGACTCAAGTCACACTCAAATTTGCAATCACTGTTCCCCACCATAGGAACCGAGTCTATAAGGAGATCTATTTTTTAATAAATAATTATAAAGAAGAATTAAACAGGTTGAGTTTATGACTGATATTAAGATATAGGTTTCCTGTTAACTTTGATGCGTGGAAAGTAAGTCGAGCGAAACTGGGACTAGTCGGTTCTATGAAGGATACGACGGAAGATATGAAAACGTTTAGATTGTAGAGGAGAAGAAACATTATTGATATATATGATTATTGGGACGTAATCACTCCAAAATTGATGAGCAACATCAGGGAGCAGATGTGACCGACAGATTAAGACAAATAGACAGTATTGTTCATTACTCAGCTTACAGAAAGTGAATGATTATACTATTATTATATGTACTCATTAATAAGTTTTTAATTATTGTTGCAATTTGAATTCGATGTTGACTGCAAACAATTAATGTTAAGCGTTTACTTTTTTGTGCACGCTTTTAATAGGTATATTTGTACTACGAGCGGAACAAAGTAATTGATAAAATACACCGAAAAATATTTCAGTAAACTAACATAAAAGTAGCCTGGAAAAAAGTTGTTTGTAACAAAAAGTTCAGCTGATCGGGAAATCGTAAAAGTGACAGAAAAGGAACAGAATGAATAATTAAAACGTGTCTAAATAAAAAAAAACAAAAAACGATATAATAGGGAATAAATAATTAAAAGATGTAAATTAACAAAAAACAAACTAATAATGAAACGAACAAAATGAGCGGTACTATGCACCAATATACTACATATCAAATATTGGAAATAAAATAAACGAAATGAATAACAAAAACAAAAAAAATATTTTGGTTGCCGTTATATTTGTTTTCAGTTGGCCAATACGTTGGTTCTCTTGTTGATATGTAGTTAGCATTGTGACTTTCCAGCGCTTGTTTGAACACACGTCCCGTGGTATTAGTTACCCTGGAGCCCCATGCTGTATGCTTGGCATTCCAATCTACAGCTGATAGGAATTTATTTCCTAGACTCTGTATGTATTTACTGAACTGGTCTGCTGTTATTTTATGTCGCGGAGGACAGTATGCAGCTGACAACACAAGCTGACCACCCTTCGTCTGTATGCTAATACTAGTCCCCTGCAGGTACTCCTCCCTAAAATTATTTAGTTCGTAATGTATAATATTAGATTTTATTAATATTGCTGAACCACCCTGTGATTTCCCCGAAGGGTGAGAACAAGAGTATGTTATATAGTTGTTTATTTTGAAATAATCTTTATCAGTGAGGTAAGTTTCAGCGACTAAGATTACGTCTATCAAGTTTGAATTTAAGAATAATTCGAGTTCAGCCTTATGATTTTTTAAGCCATTTGCATTCCACTGAGCTATTCTTATATAGCCAGGCATTAGTTAATCATTTTTTGCACTAACATGGTTAGCATGGATAGAACCATGCTATTTTGTTCAGTTAATTGACGAAACATTGCCTTAAATTCCATAAGGAATTCTACTAGATTTACTGAAGAAGTCTGTTGTTTCTTTTCCTCGAATTGCTTTGATGTTTGATTTATATTAAAGGTTTGACTGGAACTTTTAGAATGATTTGTGTTCGTCATGATATTGTTCTGTTGACTTATAGCGCTCGGTTTTAATATTTGTGAATAACTTATAGTTGGCCGCAGATAACTGCGCTTATTAGGTTGAATAATTTTATTTTTAACATCAGTTTTGCTTTGTACTAATCGCTGATATATTTCGCAACCTCTATAATTCGCAGGATGGGATCCCCCATACAAACCGCACGTAGCTGGCGATTTTGGGCCCTTTTTGCAATCATAAGTTTTGTGTCCTTCAGCGCACTTAACACAAAGTGGCGCTCTTGTACAATAGGCTTTAGTATGACCCCATTGTTGGCAGTTTTGACATTGCGGGATAGATGCTTTTTTATTTGGCGATTCGACTTTAATTATTGTATTACAAAATGATTTTAAATTAAAAATTTGCCTACAATTTTCAGTTGGTTCAAGATCTATAAAGAATAACGGCAGCGGTTTTTTTGTTTGATGCTGTTTTACATTATGAATGTTACGAACCTGAAAACCATGCGACTGTAGTTCTTCTTGAATATCATTTGGGTCGATAGAATGATGCAAGTGCCTTATAACTACTTTATAAGCACGTTCCTGTTTCATTTGGTAGGTGTGGAATATAACTTTTTGTTCTCTAAATTCCCGTGTTAGTTTATGATATTCTTCCGGAGTAAGTACATTTATCTTAACTACTCTATCAGCCAATGCTTTCGCGTAATAGTCCGTTTTATTAATTATGCGCTCGATATTTTCTTGCATTTTTTTGAAATCTTGGACCCCGTGCACAAATATAGGCGGTGGCTTAGGGACAGCTTGGGAGGTTCTTTTTGCTGTATTAGCGACATTATTTTCTTCGTTAGTGCTACTTTCCTCGTCTGTTGAATGGGCCTCATACCTATTTCGAGTCATTTTAACATGTTTGCTTATACCATTATTAGTAGCGATCAACTGTCGTTTTTTCCCTCTTTTAGATTTAACTTTTTGCCAGTTATTCTTATCACTTTCATTCCGACACATCTGTACCTCCTCGTCGCTATCATATTCATTTATTCGCTGTACGCTTGTTTGTGGCACGGCTGGGAAGTGCTGGCTGTAGTTGCTGCTTTGATTTTCAGTACAAATATTGTTTGGCTGTGAATACAGTATATCTTCAGCCGGCGGGTAGACGAGTAGTGGCTGTGAATAGGGCATATGTGTCGGCGACACTGGTACATTAGCGGTGCTGTAAACGGTAGTGTAAATCTAGCCGGTTGAATGACATGTGTAGTAGCGTTCAACAGCATCTCGCTGTGTTGTGTGTGAGCGCCAGCCACATGATACACTGGTTCCGCTGTGTAAACTGGCGCAGCCACCGTTGTCGTCATATCAGCGACAACAGTGGTTCGCACTTGTGTGTGTATGTGTGCAAAGGCGTCGCCAGCCGATGAGCCACGGAGGAGCAAGATGAGTTTCCAGCCGCCGGGGGGGGGGGCAAGATGATAGAAAGAGGACATGAGTTATAGGAAAAATAAAATTTATAAGTTGTAAAGGCTTAATATTTTATTAAATAAGAATAAAATATTAATTAAAACATAAGTTTTCCAAATTGTCCATGATTACGCGCCTATGAATATTCAAAGTTTCAAGGCTCCAGGGGGGCAGCTGCCCCTCCCTTCCCCCGCTGGCGACTCCCGTGTATGTGTGTCTAATAATCAGAGACAAGTAGAATAATAATTTACAAAATATCTACATTTTAGGTGCAAACCATCAATTTTATAGTAAAATATCACAATTTTGTACAAATGTTATCATTTTATGTAGAAAACATCAAATTTTAATGAAAAATTACGCATCCTAGGGAAAAGCACCAAATTTTTATTACATACACACTCTTTAATTAAAAATAATTTAAACTTTATACACTATAATTAAGTTTATAGAAACTATTTTAAGCCCCATACATTTTTAAATCTAACAAATTAAAGAAATAAACACAATTGTTAATATAAAATTTTATTACATAGTAAAATTAAAAATATACAATGTCTAAATTATACTTAATAATAATACACAGCTCCATGTAATCATGCAATATACATATTTTTATCTAATATACACACTCTTAGTTCGGCTAAAACATCATTAAACTTTTTATGGAATTTATTATACATAGAATTTCCATAAGCTATTGTATCTACATTATTACTACATATTATTCTTTTATCATCATTACCACTTAATACTACTTTATTCTGTTCTAGGGTATACAGTATATGTTTACAACTTTGAATATTGTAATATGTCTTATAATTATCAGATAATTTCCCACACACACCATTCACACATTTATAATAATCTATGAAATTAAGTTCTTTCTTAATTACAGAAGACTGTATACCTTTACATTTTTTAATTTCTCTATTATCAATAATAATTATAGAATACATTTTTGGATTCAATCCAACAAATTCACTAATTGGAGTACCATTTAATTCATCCTTAAATATACCAAGCTTCTTTTTATTTTCTAGCAAATAACATGGGTGACTTTTTGGATAATCACTTGTATCAAAATACTGAGCAGTATCTTTAATATCTTTATAAAAATCAAGCGTTTTAAGTTCATAAATAAGTGAATCAGTATCACAATATAAAAGATTAATATTCTTATACATTTTACCCATTATGTTGTAATGAAAATCAAACATTTTTAATTTGCTAGTATCTAAAATAGACATACCAATGTAAATAGGCTTATTAAATTTAATTGTTGAAGGATTTAAATGTACCGTAGCTAATAATGGTTGCTCACTAAATATTGTTCGATCCTTAAAATTACTTTTTCCAACTAGTTTAATAAATTTTACTTCATTTATAATAAGCTGCATATTAATTCTATGACTGACGTTTTCTATCATTTTACCAAAAACACTGTTATTCATAAGCTTCTAATAGTTCTTCTCAAACTCATTGGTAGCCTGTTTCCACTGTAGAGTGTTTAAATCAATGTAAGGCTTCAACCATGCCGACTGATTGAAACAAATAACACGATGCACATGTTGTAGTTTTAGTCCTAATTCAATTGCCTGTTTAAGATTTCTGTAGTGAATAATATAATTGTACTTATTTTCTAATGTATTAACTAATTTCACACATTTTCTAATTGATTTAGCCTCAGGGCATAGAGGTAAATCATTATGTGCTAAATGTAAATCTGCTGGATACTCCAAATCCACATCGAGCACATAACCAATAGATCCATCATCAGCTATCTCCATAATATTTAATTCTGTTATTTCTTTCTGGCTAAGCCATCTGAAACTATTCATAGGATGAGGTTCATTCATGGCCCAACCATAGAGGTTATTTGCATCCAAATATGCTATGAAAGTGTTATCTGTACCATTTCTACCATCATTATCATTATTACTGTAACTATTATTACAGTTGTTAGTGTATGAATTGTCCGCTTTAGCATAACGTTTCACACACTGACACATACCACCATGTATTCCAACTTCAAAGAATAAAACCATATCATAATCAGTTAGGAGCTCCAATTGAACCTTTGTCAACTTCAACATTGCTTGAAATGCCAATCCAGGAGCAGAAACTCCATGCAGGATCCAATTTGTAAATTTTATAGCAAACGCTTCTGAAGTTTTCAAAAACATCAGCCAGTAGAAGTACGTCTATCTTTAGATATATATCACTATACACCCCGAGTGTTTGAACATTTAATGCATCCCAAACATTTAATGCATGTGAGTAGTCTTCTTCACTAATATTGATATTGTCAGGGAATTATAGAAATGCTCCTTTTCAGGCAAACTTGTTTTTTCCAATTTTTCCAGTGATGACACATATGAATATAGGAAAAAACGGAATAAAGAACTACTAGTTCGAAACACCATTCACAAACAATTGCCAAGATCTTCTCAAATTTCATCAAAAAAGTTAAATAAACATTATTTAAAATGTCTTCTCCTCTTCGTTTTTTATCACCTTGTGCACATTCTAGGTTGTAAACACCGTTTGATTTATCGAAAAGATAATTCAATCAGTTTCAAAGTAGATGTATAACATGTGTCCAGTAAATACTGCATAGTAAGAACAGGTTAATCATAGATTCAAACGTACATCCTTTGGTGCAAATATGGTCTATTTTAAGGAATTCTAAACATATAAACAAGCGAAAAGGAATTAGTTAAAAATTCTGTTCTCATTTAAATGTGATTGTTACTTATAAATTTGACACTAAAGTACGTGAGGAAGAATGGAGATAAAAAAATTCTGATAGTCTCAGACTCGTAGCGGTATTGACCAAATTAGGGGCCTTGAATGCGAAGTGGCATACTCAAAATGTTACAATATATTTCAAATTGATTCCCAGACATGCGGGCATCCGGGGAAATGAGATGGCCGATGTACTAACTAAAACAGGCACTAGTAGAATGGAGCTACTAAATTGAATAGGGAAGAGTACATGATAGAAATTAAGAACAGGATGTACGAAAGATGGGAACCGGTGCATAAATAAACATGCAAGCAGAAAGAGAAAAGATATCGTATGGTAAACAAGATTATATTTAAAGGTGACCGTGGTTCCTGGACGAGCGTGTAAAGAGCGATGACATAACTTGCATTAGTAGATTAAGCATTATCGGACTCCGGATAAATTATTTCGATTAGGTTTATTAAATAACGAGGTTTGCAATAACTATGGAGAAATTTGGAGTCTGGAGCACTTAGTGCAGCAGTGTATAGAACATGTGTCGGAAAGGAAAAATTTCACTAAGCTCGTATTACTGAAACGACATACTTTACTTCTAACAGTGATGGACATTGTTGATCAGCGACTTAATTTGAATGTATATGCTTATATAAATTTATTAAGGACGCGAAAATAGTACTTTAAAATAATTAGAGAGAAAGTAGCTAAATGGCTACGCTGGATTCTAAAATAAAGAAAACAAAAAAAAAATAGATTAGAAAATATGGCATTCTGCAAAAAAAAAGAATTGACGTCAAACATAAAATTAATATTTAGATATTCGTTTCTTTTCCCTTTTCCTTTTTTTTTTGTAAACAGCTCCACGGATAATGGGAAAATAATGTAAATTTTTTTTTTTTTTTTTTTTTAATTGGGCTCGTCAACCGAGGACCTTTACCCAGAAACAATTAAGGGAAAACGAAAGTTATACAGTGAGGCGATCAGCTATCGCTAATAAGAAGGAAACAATGGAGGGGATAATAAGTGTAGAAGGAAAAGACAGGATATAACGAGCACAAAAAGGAGCAGGAAGCCCCAGCCCAAGCAAGTGGGAATATAGAGCCGAGCGCTCCACCGAAAGAGCAGAGCACTCAAAGAACACGTGATCGGTGTCACAAACAACCGCATCGTTTGAATGGAGAGGACAACATGGGGAAGAGGTCAACGAGAGGCGAAAGCGTGAGGAAGGTAGCAAGGAATGGTTTAAGCGCAAACGTACAATGGAGACAACAACAGAGCGAGAAAGTGAAGGAAACAGAAGGAACCAAGGATTTGAAGGAAGATTAGGCTGAACTGACAGATAAAAGGAGCGACAATTAGAAAAGGAGGAAGGGTACATATTCGACCAAAATCTGAGATGGAAATGTTTACACAAAGGCAAGAGATTAGAGGATGAGATTTTTTTGAAGAAGAATGTAGAAGAAGAAGCAGCAACCCGAGCCAAAGAATCAGCCTTCTCATTACCTGAGATGCCAGAATGACCAGGAACCCACAGCAAGTCAACATGGATTCCATGGAGAGAAGAGAGAGTCCAAATGAGAAGAATAATGTAAATGAATAACTGAATTGAAATACATTAACAGTGAACAAAATAATTATGTCAGCGTGTAAGTCTATGTTTATTTAACTCTACATTTTCCTATTACTTTAAGATAGAAAAAATAAAAACGTCGAATAGCTGTTCTCAAAAATACATTACACGAGTTTACCACTGGTGAACCACTGAACCATGTGGAGAGCATGCTCCAGTTGATTTGTAGGAACCAGAAGACCTGCTTTAAACATTAAAAGTTCAGTGAGATTACCGACGGTTTTATAGATTGCGGCTTCCAGTTCGCCTGAATCGAACCATATATTAAACATATTCTCATAATAATTTATTGCACCGTCGGTATGCAGATGTTGCAAAAAGCTTCTTGTTAACGCACAGGCTGTTACCACGGTTAATTGGCCGGAATAAAACAAAATTCTGTAATGTTGTAACAATTCAGGAAATAGCGTTGCTACTGACCGCATTATGTCAAGCCGCATATATGGTCATACACCTCCATATTAAGTTCCAAGAATGGTACAGCACCAACGTGAATGCTTTTACGAATGCCAGCATTCGCGAATAGTACATCCAGTCTAACAAGTGTATAGTGTTCCGTTGTCGTGGCATAAGTTGGGAGAGAGTAAGCTGCGACAAAGATTTGGCTCCAATTTTCCAAAGCTATCTGATATTCTCCATCGTGTATGCTAGTTCTAACTGCGTCCTCGAGGTCATGGATCATTTTCAAAGTTTCCAAATCAATGTATCCTACCTGATATAGAAGGCAGTTTTGGTCATTGACTTACTGTCTTGTAATGAAACGTAAAAAGTTCTATTCTGTAAGTAACTTCTAATTAATTTGATTAGATATTTCGGAAAATTATATTTTAACATTTTGTAAATCAGCCCGTCGTGGCAGGTCGTGTCAAATGCTTTTGCAATGTCAAATAGAATTAATCCAGTGTGTTTGTTTATATTAAAGTTATGCGTGACATGATCAGTAATCCTAGCAACTTGATGCGTAGTAGAACAACCTGGTCTGAAACCAAATTGTTCCACTGGAAGTATGTTATTACTATCGGCGAAATTACAAAGCCTGTGTAGCATAACTTTTTCCGCTATTTTGCTTAAATTGCTAAGTAAACTAATGGGTCGTATATTATTCACTTGGGAAGAGTCTTTGCCTGGTTTAGGTAGCGCAATGATTTTGGCTACTTTCCAGAACTTTGGAAAATAGCTGAACCACATTGTAGCATTAATTATGTGCGTTAACTCTAGTACCCCCTTCCGAGGAATCTTATTTAAGATTTTTGCCGGGATATTATCATCACCACAAGAGTTTTTTGCTTTAGATTTCTTGAGGTACCTAAATATTTCAGCAGGTGAGGCAGGACAAAACTCAGAATGAAAAATAGGAGAACTTGTAATGTTATTGAAATCAGAACCAGTTAGTAAACATTTTACTGTATTAGTGACTAAATTATTTTGATATGTAGATGCAAGACGCGCGCTCGTTTTATGAATATTTGAGTAATACTCGGCTAACAACTCCGCTTTTGCTTGATCCTTATAAACATACGTGTTAAGATCAGAATCAAATAGCGGTGGAATCACCCCATAGCTCTTACTATACCGCAAACATACTTTCCATAAACTTTTATCTTGTGTATTAACATTCGTCAGAAATTTTTGAAATTTATCATTTTTGGTTTTTCTAAGTACAAATCTGACTATTTTTGTTAAGAATTTGATTACAGGTTTCAGATAACCAATATTAGAGTGAAATCGGTATTTTGTATAAATCCTCCGAACATAGTTTTTAAGTTTAATTATATTACGGAGAAAACTCGGAACATAAACTTGCAGGAACATCTGACACGTCTTTTTTGGTATAAATAGATTAATACTGTCAGTAATTAATTTAGTAAAGTTATTCAACCTGCTATCAATATCAGAATTATCTTTAATTGGTTGATTTAAATTAATACTATCTGAGATATATTTTTTGAAACTATCCCAATCCACATTATTAAAGTCTAGATACATTATTAATAATCGAAAGAGAGAAACCAAGAATTTGTTAGAAGTTAGATTATCACAGTTGTGTTTCTCGCGTTTCGTCTTGTTGATAAGAAATATTACGTTCGGGGTTGTCTCGTGAGATGCCCCGCACACCACCGCCAGCAAACATGCTGGCCGCCGCACCGAAACCGGACGGAAGCAAAACGACCACTGGTAGTAAGTACGCAACACACAAACCAGGTAAGAGCCACACCTCCGCATAAGCCGGCCACTACAACCGCTGATAAGAATCAGTCGATCTCTGCAGATCTTTTTCCGCTCGCTCCAAACCAGAGTAACGCGAACAGTAAGATGATTACACACACAAGCACCTCTCACACGTACACAACTAACCCGAACACATAAGCCACTACCACTCTTACACAAGTACCTACCCCACACACGCAACCGATCATCCGATCAACAGACAACACACACCAACTTCACACCGCATCCGCAGCATTATCGTCGACCGCTACTGTCAAACAATGCACTACACACTCCCGCGCCGCGGATGCAGATAATAATCAACTAAATGGCACGTTAGTTAATGAAATTAAAATTCAAACCGACTCTTCTGAAAATCTTAATTTAAAATATCTCGATCGCTGATAAAGTGAAGTCAACGAAAATAACACCGCTAACAGCTTTTAATCACCCAAAAGACGAACAAGGCATCATCCTGCCATATTTCCCGCCTCATTCGCTCAGAGACTATTTTACTGCGATGAAATCAGTCACTGGCAGTAATCTCGATATAATTGCGGGGTCTCGTATCAGTCGAGACCGCATAATTATTTTCCTGAAATCGCAAAAAATAACTGGCGAATTTTTTGCCGGAGGTGGAACAATTACATTAGCAGAGCGGACAATTCAGGCAGCACGAATTAGACAACCGGCTAATAGAGTTGTTTTATCAAACGTATCGGCCACTATACCAAATGAAACACTTTCGTCATATCTCGCTTCAGCACTATCCCTTAAGCTACTGTCACCAATATCAATATTAAGAGTCAACCCCTCGGACGATGAGTTTGCACACGTAATAATCTGGCGAAGACAAGTGTATGTGGAGCATGTGAACTGTGCAAATATTCCTAGATCATTTCTCCTACGAAATAATGACCACGATCATAGAATTTTCATACAAATCGAAGACCACATGTGTCCAAACTGCAGAAAGGAGAATAAACTGGTGAACACGCAACAAGAAAGTCATCCCAGCCGTCCAGACACCATCTGCCAACCTCAACAGCCAACTACGGACCGTGATAGCGATGTGCCCCAAACAGTACATAATGAAACCCATGTCTCCCCCTTAACGGTAGACACCAGATGTCCAGACAAAATAAATTCAAATGCCACAATTGAGCAGCCGGAAATAGAGATGGACACGGACGCTAGTCCGCTGAATCGGCCTCATCCCAAGACCCCAGAAGCAGTTGCTGACCCGAGACCGCCGGTTTTCCCATCACGGCCGCTACCTAAACGACCAGCTCTCTACATTAATCAACCAGATAACACAGAGGAGCATGTATCAATTGAGCCGCATAACGAACAGCCAACCCTAGAGCCAGGAGACGTAACTGGAAAAGCCAAACACCTTTTCAACGCTGAACAACCAACGTTTATGATGGGATTTGAAGAATTCAAAACATTTATCCAGGCAGTTTCGACGAACCCAAAGTACATTTCCTATGCAACTGATTATACAAGGAACTATGATGAGCTGGTATACATGCTTGCAGCAGTTAAACCATATCTTACTGGTAGAAGCATTAAAAGTCGCTGCTCCCGAATTATAAGAAAATTATCGGAACAAACTATCACGACGTCTGAAGACGAGCGACATCATAGCGACGGCAACGTATCCAACACAAATTAATAAACTTCCGTTGTCCATAAAATCTTACAAAGTCAGTACAATATTACAACCTTATTTAGAACCAAGATGGCAGTAGAATCTTGTTTAATGCAGTGGAACTGTCGCGGTTTTAATAACAACCGTGCTGAACTGATGCAGTTAATTGCACGGCATAACCCCTATGCTATATGCTTACAAGAATCACACCTCAAATCAAAACATCAACTGAGAGTAAAAAACTATAAACTCTTTAGATGTGACAATACGCAAGGTATGAGAGCGAAAGGAGGTGTTCTATCTCTTATCCACACCTCTATCCCCGCGTACCCAGTCCGTCTCAACTCCTCTTTACAAGTTATTACCGTCACCATATATGCCCCTCTTTTATCGAACTCTCCAGTTACACTATGTAACCGTTATATTCCCCCGAACAGCATGAATAGTGTCCACGAACTCGAGTCCATTATAACACAACTTTCTAAACCGATAATACTATTAGGGGACTTCAACGCTCATTCCCCGATCTGGGGATCAAGACAGACAAACAAACATGGAGCAATCCTCACTAAACTTCTTTTAAATACTGATTTATGCTTTATTCCCCAACCTACACACACTCATTTTAACCTCTCATACCATTTGTTCTCGACTATCGACTTAGCGTTCTCCTCCCTTGTCCTATATCCTAAATTGGAGTCGGTAGTACTGCCCGACTTGTGTTTCAGCGACCACTTCCCTATTATAATACATACCACAAGTCCTATACCAAACGTCTCCACATCAACAACTCCTCGTTTCTTATTCCACAAAGCAAATTGGGAAACGTTTCGTGACAAGGTCTCTGTCCCACATCAACTCAGGACCTCTGCGGTAGAAAATATCAGGATACTTCTTGAGGCTATGTTTACTGCAGCGGAAACGGCGATCCCTAAATCTACCCCCTCGCCCCGCTCACGCCGTGTTCCCTGGTGGTGCAGTGAAATTGCCGTAGCAATACGAAACCGTAAACGAGCTCTCAGGAAATATAAATCTTCACAATTACTCAGTGACCTGATTGAATTTAAAAAGCTACGCGCCAAAGCACGTTTCATAATTAAGATGAAGAAGCGAGAATCCTGGACCTCTTTCATTAATTCAATAGCCTAATCCACATCTAACTAAATGACTTGGGCAAAAATTAAATCGATGAATGGTCTTAATCGATCCAAACCCCCTACCTCATTAATCCATAACAACTCGGTTGTATCCGATCCAAGCAATGTTGCGGATATCTTCGCTCGGCACTACCAGAATGAGTTCTCCTCCTTAGTCGATTCCACCAAGTTTACATCTAGAAAAGCTTCTTATGAACAACAAGAATTATCCTTCTTTCAACAGTCCACGGATGCTTTCAACAGCAAATTTTCCTTGGCTGAATTAAACTTTCAACTCAAATTTCATACTCGAAACAGTGCACCTGGTCCCGACTCTGTTCATCCATACATGGTTAAGTATTTGCCAGCGCAGGCAAAAGAGTTTCTTCTTAATATTTATAACCAAATATGGGTATCTGGTGATATTCCTCAATTCTGGAAAATGGCTTACATTATTCCTATATTAAAACCAAATAAAGATCCATTCTGTCCTGAAAGCTATCGTCCAATTTCCCTTTTAAACGTCTTATCCAAAGTAATGGAAAAAATGGTAAACAGGCGCCTCCTTTTTGTCCTTGAACAAAATAATATCCTTTCTCCTATACAAGCTGGAAGGCGTAAAGCGAGATCGACAGGCGATCACTTAATAACTTTGCAACGGCAAATAATAACGAGCTTCCATCGCCATCAACATACATATGCGGTCTTTTTCGATTTAGAAAAAGCATTTGATCGCATATGGCGGCATGGATTATTGCTAAAGCTCAAAGCTGCAGGAATAAATGGCCAGATGGGCAATTATATCGCTAGCTTTTTAAGCAACCGAACGATCCGGGTTAAGATCGCTACATCATTATCAGCACCCATTCCAACGGAGAATGGCGTGCCACAAGGCTCTGCTCTAAGTGCAACCTTATTCATAATTTACGTCAATGACGTAGCCGAATGCATCTCGCCGCCTATAACCGCCCGGCTGTTTATCGATGATCTTAACATCTCCTTATCGTCAAATTTCCCTCCTATCGCTCAAAAAATACTCCAGAAAACTATCGATAAAATACAGAGTTGGTCTGATAACAACGGTCTAGCCATCTCGGCAAGTAAATCCGTATATGTTGATTTCTGCAGGGGGCGCCGTTCCTCTCCAAGTGTATCCCTAAATCTGAACAATCTTCCTCTTCCCCAGAAAGCCACTGTCAAATTCCTTGGATTAATTTTTGATTCTAGACTTACTTGGAAACCTCATATTGCCAACTTAAAACATAGCTGCACCAATTCTATCCCTATATTGAAATATCTGGCTAGCCCCAGATGTAATATTAATCCTAAATTCCTTTTCAACATCTACAGATCGCTGATTTTATCGAAAATCCACTACGGATGCCAGGTGTACTCCTCAGCTAGCAAATCTATATTGAAATCTCTTGATCCTATACATCACTCCGCACTGAGAACCATTTTGGGAGTGCATCGAACTTCTCCAGCTGCCAGCATGTGCGTTCTAGCTGGGTGCCCTCCACTTTCCTACTTCCGAAAATACTTCATACTGCGAAATATGTACCATCATTTCAGCCACACACGAACCCGGCGACCCACTACCAGAATTACTGGCCGACCTGCGAAGATGTGGTATCACGTCTGTACAGAGGTCAACACCCAGCCTCAATACCCTTATTCCCCCTTGGATCACGTTCCAGATAAATATTGATGTGTCGCTGAAACAGCATCCAACCATAACAAGTTCTCTCCTCACAGTGGAAGCGGCAGTTAGGGCAATTAATAAGTACCTGGACCACCTAATTTACTACACTGATGGAGCCAAGGCAGTTGGCGAGGCAGGTCCACTGCCCGCAGCCTGTGCAGTCGAAGGTCACGACATCTCATGCGAAACTCGACTCAATGATGCCTGTTCCGCATTGGATGCAGAATTGTACGCAATTGCACACTGTTTCCACCACATCGTTACAACTCACACCAGAGCCAACGATTTCCTCCTGGTTACTGATTCCCTACAGTCTTTGAACATGATTAGAAGTCAAAAATTCAACAACCCGCTAATCCTAAAAATATATCACTACTTGAGTGAATTGCAGCTAATGGATAGTCACGTGTCGCTGCTGTGGGTTCCTGGGCACATTGGAGTGCCTGATAATGAGAGTGTCGACAGAGCAGCACGTTCTGCCTTGCTCTCGTCAATGCCACAGGACGCGGAGCTTCCCTCATCGTTAACATATATATTCCTAAAGGTGTGCGAAAACCAGTGGAAAACTGAGTGGACAGCTGCAACAACATCCTTAAGAACCATTAAGCCCACAGTTGATGCATGGTGGCCACCGGAGGGAACATCCCGATACGACTTTAAGATCCTCAGCCGGCTGCGAATTGGCCACATCGCTATTTCGCATAAACATATAATTGATAAAACGCCGCCTCCGGCTACATGCCCCTTGTGCAACCAGACAACCGCACCGTCAGTTTCCCACATAATACTTACCTGCCAAAAGTTTACTATGTTGCGGAGGCAACTTGGCCTACCCATAGATTGTGGGGCAGACCCTCTCAAACGAGGTAATCTCCATCAACAGGATTATTGCTTTCATTAAAATGAATGGCTTAACTCACCACATTTAAATTACCCCCCTCCCTTGTGTGTGCTGTAATGACCATAGTAGTTATACACAGCACATAAAATTTAAGGGAATTTAAAAAAAAAAAAAAAAAAAAAAAATCGTAAAAATTGGTTTATGATCAGAGATAAGATGATCAAACGTAACGGGGAGTTTTGCACTAACATTTTTTGCTACGATTAGATCTAAAACACTGCGTCGAAGCTGATTTGAAGAAGGAAAGTAAGTAGGTTCTCGAGGAGCCATTTGAAAATTATTCCGAATGGACATATTGAATAATATACTACCTGCTAAATTGTTGTTGAAGCAACCCCATATTCTACTTTTAGCATTTAGATCGCCAACTAAAATAACCTTTGGATGTAAGTTAAGAAGTGATTTAATGTCATCAGCAAATTTTTGTGTAAATCTAGGTGGCTTATATACGGCGCAAACAACAAACGAGTTTAAATTTTGATTAACATGACATAAAAAATCAGAATATATTTTAACAGCAATGCATTGTACGTGCATTAAACGAGGTAAACGCAGTAAGACATGTTTAATATTATTGTTTATAATTAATGCTACTCCACCACTTCTACGATTAACATCTTCTCTATACAATTTGAAACCAGGAAATTTAAGGTTATATGAAGAGTGCAATTTGGTTTCGGAAAGGGCAGTTATGTGAATCTGGTTATTGCAAATAAATTCATACAATTCCTCATACTTATTAGCGATTGAGTTACAATTCCAAGCAACTAGTCGTATCCCGTTATTATTGACAATCATTAGTCACAATTAAAAATAATTCTTACTTATAATTTCTGTAACCTTATCGATTACACTAAAAATATTCTTTTGATGTATGTATGCCATTAAATTCATTTAATATGAGCTTAATTACACGAAAAAATTTATTTACATTAATATTTCTAAATTTATTTAATAACGAAAAAAAAAATCGAAAAATGATCAGGTTCAGAGTTATCCGGACTATTATGTCTAGTCACCTGCGCATAAGTTCTTTGTGGAAATTTGCCTGCATTGGAAGGACGAGTCTTTAATTCTTGTGCTGTTGGTAAACCAGTTTGACGAAGAGAAGGCCTCTTTTCCTCCCTGGCACGAATGATACGCACAAAATGTGCACATTCGCTGGAATTGGCAGCATGAGGACCATCGCAATTGGCACACTTGATTAAATTAGAGCTGATACAAGCACCAGAGGGATGGGTGTGTGCACAACGAACACATCTATCAGGTAGGTTGCAATTTAGTGACACATGTCCAAAACGTTGACATTTATAGCACTGAATTACCGGACTTTTTCTTACGTATTTTTCCCATCGAATTAAACAATAGTTTATATGTTTAATATTTAAAATGTCTTTACTGTTTGTCCCAGGAGGGAACGTAGCGATGAAAACAGGAAGGGGAATCCGTTCACTCGTCTTCTCATGCTTTTTTGTAAGTTGCGTGATACTTAATACCGTGCAATATGATTCTAGTTGAGCCTTGATATCTTCTGTTGTAAATGTAGTCGGAAGTCCTTTCAAAACAAGTTTTAGGGGCTTACGCTCTCTCGGCAGATGTGTATAGAAGTGGATATTATTCGTTTTAAGAGTAGAAATTACTGCATCGTAATGTGCACTGGTGTAGACGTAAATTAAAGTTTTATTATTATAATATTTTATTTTAAATTCCGAATTTACTAGAGGTTTTAAATTACTAATTAATTGCTTAAGATTTATTGAACTATCAGGGTGTAAAATAGTTATCGGAGGATATTTCGTAGCTGGTACAGCGGTATCATTAAATAACGCATGCTTTATCGCATCTTCATCTACTTGAAGTGGACTATAGCGATTAGATGTAAATATTACCTGGCTCTTATCAGGTTTCGATTTCTTTGTCGCACATTTACGTTTTAGCACTGTAGTAAAGCTTGAATCCGAATCTTCCTCGTATTTGCTTAACTGCGGGACGAATTTATTACCGTTTGACGGACCAGCCGCATTGCTATCGCACTGCTCGTGCAATTCGTTCATCGGAAAATCATCGAAATTGGGAACGGTCCCCGCCGCTGTATTCGACGACCTACCCGTACCGACATAGTCGGATGAATAGTACTATCAGCTGACCGAGATCAGCCGATAATATCCACTGATGAGAATACAGTTAAACTGATACACTTCCAAACAACAATGAACACAGAAAACAACGACTGATACGCACGTTAAACAATCAATAATTGTTATAATTATTATCTCGATATTGTTGTTTTATTATTATATTAATTATTATAATTATATTACTATTAACACAATTAACAGATTACCCACTTTTACAAATTTTATTTTATTATTATTAGTGTTATTATTATTGCTATAACCGACTATCAAATTTAAATAATTATTAAATTATTATTATTGTTCTAGGAAATATGATTATCTATGTTTCTCTTTACTACTACTTACATAGTTCCTCATTTACACATTACTATTATTATTATTACCATTTATACGGGGAATGAGGAATAAGTGCGTATAATTTTATATCATATTCTGAAATTGTTATTACTTATATTAAACTCCCCAGATTTAAATTATCGTTTAATATTATCTGTAAACACGGGCTAGTACAAAAGCGTCAAGCTAAATCAGTTTTATTTTATTGTTAATTTATGTTGCTTATGTTGAATCTTGCGCTAAATATTAGCCTGTGTACGCCTATCTTATAACTCTCAATTTTATGTTTATTATTACTAAAAAATAAAAATACTAACCGTCTGTTATAATTTGTAAACCTGGACTACAAAATCCATGTTGTACTTTTGCTATAAAAATTACACATACCTGTGGTCCAGGTACGAATTAGGTTCGCTACTCGCGCTAACTGAGCGCATTTGCGGCTAAAGAAAGTTGATTTAGTTTATTTTGTTTGTAATTAAATTGATTTGATTTGATTTGATTATTGTTATTTTTATTATCACTATTATTTTTATTGTTATTATTATTACCATTATTATTACTAATATTATTAGTATTAGTATTACCGAAATTATTATTATTGTCGTTATTACTGTTATTTTTATTGTTAATGTTGCTGTTGCCACTATTCTTGTTGTTATTATTAATGCTATCTTGCGAATACTTTATATTAAAGTTTTTAATAGCTTCAATAGTATTAATGTTAGCTGTATCATTATTAGTAAGAATTTTACCTCCAAAACCATTACCGCTGCTACTATTGCAATTTTTGTTATTATTGTTGTTAATTGGGGTAGAGAGTGTCGATAAATCGGGTTGCGACAACCGTAGATCTTTACTAGGGATTGACGCGACCGGCAAACGAGGACCAAAAGGTTTACGCTTAGCTGAAGCGTCAAACTCTATCTCTAGAAGGGCTAGACCCAATTTGGCATGTTTAACATCCCTCTGTTAATTCTTCCTCGATGGATGATATTTCGTTATCCACATCGGTGTTTCCGCTATTTCTGCTAGCGTGTAATAATTGTAATCGTTTCACTAGCTCAATAACGTCGTCCCAGTACTCTAATCGCGGCGCTGTTAACGTAATTCGACTAATTCCGTGTCCGGTTTACTTAGTTTTCGTTCTCTTGCAGCTTTAGCTTCCAGTCTGCGACGTATTTTGTGGTTTTCCCCCAAATAGCGGTTTTATCAGGTTATAATACTTTCAGTCGATTTTAATCCATCATCGGAGCATTTATGTGCGCCAGTCAACCCCAACAGTTCTTTATATATAAGTAAATCGGTCGAGTTGTACCATTTATGATTAATATCAATTTAAGTCAATAAATGGTGAACACCCTCGCTAAGCGGATAGTTTTTCGTGGAACCGAAAAATTTAACATATGTTATTCCATCATCCACAAACATGGGTGTGTTACCAAGTGTGACGTACCATTATTCTTATTGATTCGCACTCCATGTATATTGTACTGAGAGGTAGTTAATCGTAACCGCCCCCTCTTCACACCGGACTCAATAGTTTCTGTTGAGGTAGAGTGTGACTGCTGTTGATTCTGCTCAGGGAGGCTTGACCGGTTTTTCTTTATGACCGGTATCCGCGATGGTGCATGCGATGGTGTTGTCTGCTGCACTGGTATCTGCTGCAACATCTGCAGAGGCATCTGCTGCGACTGCTTAAACTGCTGCTGTACAACAGCTTGGATTGCTGATAGAGGATTAGCCAATGGTTCCAGCAGTGCACTGAAGGTCTGTATAAGATCCGCGCGCTTATTCTTCAACTGGTGATATTTATTTGAGATAACCGACCGCAATCTATCCAGTTCGGTATTGAAACGTATTTCTTGGTTAATCCGATCGATTGAGCGTGACTTAGTCGGGAACTAGAAATTCATCGAACCCGCGTCGGAACTGCCCGCTATTTATGTTTTTCCTTATCCAGCACTAAGAACCTGTACTGATCTTTCCAGTAGAGACGGCACATATCTTGAAAAGTTTTGGGCGAGCACGCACCGTTCATACGTTCGCGGTAAATGTGTTGCGTATTAAGATCGTCCTGAGCAAACAGTAGAACAACGTTGGCGTTATCCCTGATTAAGTGCTTCGAAATTTTCGCATACGTCTGGCACAGATAGGAGCAATTGATATTTTTATGACGTCCCATCGAAAAATAACGTTTAATTATTGACTGATCGTCATCCAGAACCATGTCGTCAAATATTAGCAACAAGTTGGGCTTAATATCGTCCGGGAGGGGAACGTTCTTGTCATCGCTAAATGTAAAGTACCCGATTTCGGGTATATTGTGGAATAGTTGTTCCAATAGCGCCTATTTCGGTTGATACAGAGTCTTGCTGTATCCATATACGTTCTCATATCGGAGCCAATTCGGATGCGTTAATAAGTTAAAAATATAATTCGTCTTTCCACACTCATTAGGCCCTATACCAGCAGGCATCGGATATTATTCGGTAATAGCGGGCTATGCTTAAACACCTTCGTCTCTCCGCTAACGGCTTCATTGTCTTCCATAACCGTGAGAGCGTTATCTACCAGTAGTCTGATCGATTGCGGCACAATATTCATTTCATATATATACACATATGTTATCAAGCGAGAGCCCCGAGTAGTAAAGTATATATATACATACATAAAGAGATAAAGAGAAAACGAGTTACTACTACCATGAATAAGAAAAAGGAAAAGACGCGCGGAGCCTTCATAGGTCCCCCTATTAATCGCGCTATCAATAAGTTACCGTTCGAACTACTTTTACCCGGCGAATACCAGTATTGCGGTCCAGGAACCCGGTTAAGAGAACGATTGGCTAGAGGAGACCGTGGAATATGGAAACTTTTAAATCGCAAAATTTTGTCTAATTTTGAATAATTACCTATCTCTTTTATTTGTTAAAATGCTTTTTTGCTAGGTATTATTTCAATTGAATAGAATAGCGTAAATATCTTTAAAGAAAGAAAAAAATTGTAATACGTGTTCATTAGGGTGTCCGTTATTTAAAAAATTTTGAAATTGGGGGAGTGCATCCCCTAGATCATTTCTTCATTACCTTAAACTATTTTCCGAATTTTTTTAGATGTTTAAAATAAAATTAAATACATCCTCTCCGACCCTTTTAGTTTTATATGGATATTTACATAGGGTTTTTACGTTAAACACATTGTTTCCGAAAAACAGAATTTTAAAATATACTCACAAATATCGTAATGGAATGTATTGAAAGTAAATAAAATTCCCAACATTTTCAAGCAAGAAAAATTTTTTTGGTTGAAAATTGAATTTTTGGCAGGGGATTGAAAAATACGAAATTTTTAAACAAATGCGTTTTATTTTTTCTACGGGTGGAATATATTTGATCCCCCCCCCCCCCCCGAAAAAAAAAATTCTAATCGCGATATTTGTGAGATCACTTTAAAATTATTTTTTTCTGGAAACAACCTTATGTAAATATCCATATAAAACTAGAAGGGTCGGGGAGTCGGTTTAATTTTTATTTTAAAAATCTGAAAAAATCCAGAAAACAGTTTTAGCTGATGAAGAAAAGATATAGAGGGTGCACTCCCCAATTTCAAATTTTTTTAAAATAATGGACACTTTAGTGTTCATGTTTCCTATTTAAATTTAAAATATTATCACATTATTGATTTTTTTCTTACCTTGTTTCTGATTTAAAATCGTCTAATTTCACCACAAATACACCAACTTCGAAATACAACCTTGTTCTGATTTAAAATCGTCGAAATACACCAATAATATACCATAGAGGAAACAAAGGAAGGATCGTTAACAAAAGATGTTTCATCTTCGTCCACTATGAGTAATAGACGATGAATGAAAAACCAGTATCGGTTGATGTGTGCGCGGAAGCACAGTACTCTGTAGGTAAATGCAGTACCGGTTTGTTTGGAGGGAGGAGCGCGGTACTGTGTAGGTAAACGTAGTACCGGTTAATGAGAGGGTGGAAGGCGGTACTCCGTAGGCAAATACTGCAGTACCGCGTTTTCATGTGATTGATAATGATCTTATTAAATTAGCGCTGATCTATTCACTTTTTGTTTTGAGCCTCAAAGTATGAAAACTTTGGACATCTTATAATTATCCTAAAAGTCACTGACCTGGAGCTGTCGATTAAAAAAAAAGTAGCTTTCTAAGTGCCATAGAACGGTCTCAGGACTTTTTTTTGATTTTTCGTCTAATAATACGAAAATTGAAATTAGTTTTGTTAAAAGTTTGAATTAAAATAGCTCCTCAGAAAGTTCAATCGCTAGAAGGGTGGTAGTGTAAGCGAGGGAAATACTCTAAATTCAATTCTCTTTAAAATGAGACCTAGAGTAGTTCAGTAGAATAATTAGTTTTTGATAAACGATTAAAAAAATTAAAAAACGGCCAAAAAATTTGATTTATTGCTTTGATTTATTGCTTTGATTTATTACTCGTTTTGAGCCTTAAGGTATGAAAATTTTGAGCGTTTTATATTTTTCCTAAATGCTGCTGATGTAGAGCTGTCGATTTACAAAAAAAAATAGCTTTCCAAGTTCCATAGAACGGGCTCAGGACTTTTTTTTTTTTGACTATTTGTATATTTTTTGATTCATTGCTCGTTTTGAGCCCTAAGGTATTAAAATTTTGAGCATTTTATATTTTTCCTGAAAGCTACAGACCTGAAGCTGTCAATTAAAAAAAAAAATTGATCTTCTAAATGCCATAGAACGGGTTCGGGACTTCTTTTGATTTTTCATATGTTTTTTTCCGATTTTTTGTCTATTTATTTCCTTGGCGCTTTATTATATAGATAAGACCGGCGGAGCATTACCATTAATGTCGGATACTACACGCTCTAGGAAGTATTTCGGCTATGATTTTTACCATATCGAAAGCCATCAAGGACGTTAACAATGCAAGACAAAGTTTTCGAGCGGGCAGTGGCACTACAATAGATAAACGGATCGGTGTTGGGGCCGACCTGCGCCCGTACAAAATTGTGTTAGAACTTTATGTAACACCAAGGACACGGTCGCGGAGGAAAAAGTTTTTTTTGGTCACTAACCAGGTTCTGAAGGATCGACCTCTGAGTAATGTGAACATTGAAAAGTACGCCTGACGTTTGGGCGTGCCGTTTTTTTTGTAGGGGTGGTTGACCCGCCGTTGTTAATCTAGACTGTAGGCGCGGGCGAAGGACACATTGGACAGCATACACCAAGCGCGGAGATCTGGTCGAGTATTTTGACAGTTTTTGTAATATTTTATTATCTCGCGGAATTATAATCGAATACTTTTAACGCTGGCAGCATGGAGTGCGCATGTGATATAACCAAAAAGTCTATCAGAAGTATAATATCGTCAAATGCGGAGATCCCTGTTTAAGATTTTCATCGGGAGCCCTACCAGCCGGACCAGACTAGAATTTCGATATAAATACCGAGTCCGACTATTGTCACTACAATCAACCAACGGTTACCAACATGTCGTATCTATTTCAGTTGAGTGGTCAGTCATCCACGATAACGTCGATGATATTCTCCCAGCTGAAGCTTGTGTCGGACTAGTCTCATTAACCAGTTACACTGAAAACCAAAAATTGGAAAAAATTTTGTTCCGATTCGAAACTATGGGCCTTCCTTACAAGACTATTTTCAAAAATAAACGCCAGTTACAGATTCCTTCGTATTTTTTAGACCAGAATAATCAAAAACTTTTCGATAAGGATTCAAAGATAAAGGCCCTTCTTGATCATTTTTATCAAGTAAACTCAAACACAAATGGGGACGAAACCTTCTCATACAAGTTGCAAGAATTCCAGAGATTTAACCTTAGCGGCTTTAGTTTTAACAGCGAACTATTTATTTCCAAAGCGGAAATTAAGGATATTCTTCGCCGGACTAAAAATAAAGCTCCTGGCTTAGACCAGCTGACGAATAAATGTTTGAAGATCTTGAATTTACACTATCCTAATTTACTTCAGAGCTTATTCATCGCTCTGTTGAGGTTCGGAGTCTTCCCGGAAGCCTGGCGAGCAGGAAGGACAGTTTTTGTGCTAAAACCCGGACGTAGTCCTAGTCTTCCATCTTCGTACAGACCGATTGTCTTGTTAAGCGCTTTAGCCAAGGTGTTTGAATATGTTTTGTTGAATCGTATACTGCCGGTTTTACCTCACGATGATCGGCAATTTGGATTTACGAAGTCCCGTTCCACGGCAACGCTTTTTGGCGAATTATCTAAGCAGATTGAGCGTGCGTTAAGTAAAAAGACTGCGATCGGCCTGCTGACGTTAGATATTAAAGGCGCCTTTGATAACTGTTCGTGGCCAGTCTTATTCCACAAAATTAGAGCACTCAGGCTCGATTATAGAATAATCTCAATTTTAAGACAATACTTAGATTCCAGAACTATTAAATTTATTTACGAACATCAAACATATTTTCGAAATGTTACTCGCGGATGCCCGCAAGGATCGATTTTGGGCCCGATTTTTTGGAATTTGTATATTTCAGACTTATCGTTGATGGAGTCCCCGTCGGCAGTAACCAGATATTTCTATGCAGATGATCTAGCATTCGCGGTCACTTCTAACCATCGTCCCTCCATTTGTAAATACTTCAAGATTACAATCAACAATATTTTAACCTATATGGACAAACATCTTCTACAGTTGGACGAAAACAAGACTAATTTATTAATCATGCACAGGAAACGAAAAAGGGACTACTACAATTCGCTACATCTCTCTATACCGAACTTTAAAATTAATATCGTCGAATCACTGAAATATCTTGGTATTACATTAGACTGTCGCTACAGTTTTAATCAACATTTCAAAAATTTGTCCAGTAAAGCTACTACGGTTCTAAATAAATTGCACTCCGTGTCTGGACGCACGTATGGGATGAGCACTAAACACCGTTTAATAATTTATAATATGCTAGTTGTTCCATTATTCACGTACTGCGTATTTATGTTTGAAGAGGCTTTAAAGCGTAAAAGCATTCAGGAAGTACTAGTTAAATAACAAAGGAAATTTCTTTTGTTTATTCTCCGCGCGCATAGAACTACTTCCGGTGATGCGTTGCGAACAATAGCAGGACAATTGCCACTGCATTCCGTATTGCAGCATAAAATTTTGTATTTCAAAGGGTTAAATAATCTCAATTTGGAGTTGGATCTAAACAATAGATTTATTGAAATGCAAAATAGCTGGAACAATAGCTCAACTGGAAGATTAACATTTAGTTTCGTCCCCGAGGTTAAAACCAATCCAATCAAAATTAATAATATTAATACGTATGTGACGCAATTTCTTACTGGACATGGTAGATTTCAAAGTTATCTGCACCGTTTCCATCTAGCAGACACCAATTTGTGTTCCTGTGGAGATGCTCCTGAAACTGTCACCCATATCGTTAATGAGTGCGCCAAATGGAAATTCTTGTTTAAAGACGTAAATTGTTTTCCATTAAACAACGATAATTTATCAAAATTCCTGCACGCGGCGAATTTTATCATGGCTTCCAAATATTCGGATGTTGAAGATTTTTCATTTAATGTATAATTTTATTTTAATTTTTATATTGGTTAATTTTTGTCTCTTTCATTTTCTTTTGATTGTTTCCAATCCATGAGGTGTTCATTCAACTGAGATACTCATGGCTATGTCTCAATTACTATGTATTTATGTTATTATTCATCAAATAAATAAATAAATAAAAAAAAAAACAAAACAGTTACACAACACGATACATAACATAACATCCTCATGCAACGTAGTAAACTACTACGAAGACGGTAAACCACACCGGAAAAATGTTATAAGATCGAAAACCTACAGCAATACCTGCACGATCACTGGAACAGCAGTTTCCAATTATCAGTGGAAGCACGCTGAAGAGTAAATACAACTTAGTCTTCTCACCGGACCTCGCGGGCAATATCGGCGGTCCTTTAGGATACGGGAAAATCGAAGCTTACATGTTGGAAGCAAACACGCAGCATAACAATCTGTACACAATACAAATCTCCGCCGTTAACGCTATTTGTAATATAGCAGCTGGAGGCTATACAAAACAGAAGTGCTACTCTTACGATAGTTTCCTTCCCCTTCAAAGTTCCGCTGGGATATAAGATTGTGGAATACCCTGAAAGTATAATCTACCTGTCGATGCTTATGCGGTATATAATGGACCTGAGTATATATAAACATATATAACCTATCCAGCGGGGAAACCGATCAGCTTTGAAAGCAAAGAAATCATAGTAAATTTACACGTGACCAGATTGGGCAGTAATAGCAGCAGCAACAGCAGCGGAGGTGTATAATAGACAAATGCCTATCGTATACAATATCCGCAAGATACAACGTAGTCGTCATCATCATCAACAACTTCATAACAAAATTTAGAGGGGTGACTACAGAAAAGCACAAGTTAACGGAACGTAAGTTAAAAGACGTGATAGAAAGAAAACGTGAGTTGACCGAAGAAAGTAAACGAATTCTACATTCACTCTGCTACAAAATAAAATGAAACAGACGCTAGATATCGGAAATGCGACGTTTTACCACTGTGATGCGCTGACTATGTACGAATTTCACTGCCATAAGCCGTACTTCAGTTCCGAAAGTGGACCCAATGACGAAATACGGATTCCTCCTATACAGCAACAAGATGTAATAATTCTTCCGTCGGAAAGATACCTGTCTATCGAAGGACGAATAACCCCGGAGCTGGAGTTTTGTCTCGTAGGTCTGTTATTTCTATTTTCCGAGAAACAGTACAAAATTAATGGAAATGTTGTGGACACGTGCAGACTTCCAGGAATTACCGCCGTGCTTAGGATGTTACTATCGTTGGAAAGCCTTCACTTGAATTTCAACTACAGTAGCAGCGTCTTAAATACCGTTGATTGTAAAGTATTCACGCAACCAGTGGAACAAGGCACAGACTTTTGCTTTGTATTCGGATTCTTCGAGGATTATCGAAAGAGTATAGAGTCTACGCCACGCAGGAACTGATGTTGATACACATGTCAACACCGATAAAACGACATTATACAAACACGGCTCCCCAGTGATACGGATGAAAAAGCGGTTGTAACGATTAATAATATCGCCTCAACAAACACAGCAGCGCACGCTCTAATTATACACGGTAGAAGCTCGAGCTACGACGTGTTACACACATAAATGATACACTCCGACCATTCCTCGCCTCAGTTGTGGGTGTATAGTGAAATTGTGTGGGCTGAAGTGAATGCGTTCGAGTTACTATTGTGCATTGTAAGCTAAAATGCCAGAACCGAGCTTAGCAAACAAAAGAAGTAGCCGAGTGGTCATTAACATTCAATGTTTTTACAATAACGTCAATGATTATGTAATAAAAGAATTGGCAGTACTAAGTCTCGAAGGCAATTTCATGTTCCGCACTATCTATAGTCCGTCTATCCGTGGGAAACGCTATCAGATAAAATTCGAAACGTTAATCTTTGGACTCGCGATCACCACCAACACCCCTTGGAATTACGGTCAGAGAGATCATAGTTTATTATACACGAATATAGTCAGCGCTATCAAACGTTTACAGCCGAAAAGGATATATCTGTGAAAGGTGCTGAAAAGCTGAAGACATTAAAAGAGATTTTATAACCGCTGTTACCCGCAGGCAGCACGCTCTACGATTTAGAGACGACTTATAAATGCCTGCCTTTAAACGATGACATATACAGAGGCTTAGTCCGAACAATTCATTGTTCAGCGCATGCTGTAGCGTTCAAGAATAGGGGCGCCTACACACTCCGAAACGTTGTCCTAGTGGGCAAATGGTTGGAAAGTAATATTCTGTCGATGTTATACATCCTATCCAGTCCGAATAAAGACGTAATAAATCATATAACCATTCCAACGATAGCTACAGAATTTGGAAGACGAGTTTACGATGTATACCAGTACTTACCTTCCAAAGTGCAAACAGCGAAAAAAAATACAGGATTATATGTCATGTCTCAAGCAGCATACATATTCGTTCCCCGATAGTGTAGGACTTACCTCAGTATGTCTGGTTCTGAAAAAAAGATTGTCGTCAGTGCCACATGCCGGTGAAAGATGTGCGTTTCCCGACATCTCTGCTTGAGAGCGAGAACGTTGCTTGTGAAAATAATATCGCGGCGGAGACGGATAATGATAATGATGATACTGATGAACACGGCGAAACCTCTAATGACACTGTTCAATGGCTGCGGAAAGACTAAGATCGTTTTTTCAATTTTCAATTTTCAATATGAAAAGTCTTTTTGATTGTTTTCGAAATGTTTATAGAATGTGAGCTATAATAGTTTTAGCGATTATTTAGCAATAACGACTTTCTTTAATCAATTCAGCGTCTATTTTATTTCATTCGTTATTTATTATTATTAAGAACAATACGTTGGAGAGGGGGGGAGAGATAGAAATTTTAATTTCTTCAGTTTTTTTTTAGATCCCTCCTTTGCGCACGTCGGCTAAGGACCTACACCCAGAAACAACAAAAAAGAAAAGAGCCGTCAGTTAAATTTTGATTCGGTCAGATATGGACAATATAAAGGAACTAACGGATGAGATAAATTTCTTTAGTTATTAATAGAAAGAGAAAGAAAGAAAGAAAGATTTATTTGCATAAACAATAACATTGCACTCATGACATAGTTGTTAATATATGTACCGACACGAGTCTTAGCACATAACTAAATTAATGAATATATATATATAAATAAAACATGATAGGCGACGTTTAAGTTAGTAGGAAAAGAACCAAAAACCTACTATAGGAGGGGAGGACTTGGTGGCTAGTGCCACATTACATAGATATTTACACAGTGATTATGAAATAGAATGATTTTAAAATAAAACTAAAACTAAATACCTAGTACTAACGTCATATAATTCAGAATAATATATTATGCTTAAGTCTACGATGTTTGTACTTAGTATACATAGTGTGTAGTTGCCTGGAATCATCAATAGAGCTGATAAGTAAGTTCTCGTGCCCTATACATTTATCACAGAACTTAGTAGTTGCACTCAAAACATAATCTCTGATTTGTAAAAAGTGTAAGAGAGGCGGAAATGTGAAATATTCAAAGTGTAATATATTTCTTTTTTATTTCTTTCTGGTTTTCTTTTTTGTCTTATCGATTTGATTTCCTTCTGGTACTGACAATGTAGCATAAGACCACATTGTGCCATATTAGATTTATCATTTCGGTAGAGACATTCCTCAGGAAATTCTCTGTACAATCATCATTTACGACGTGATACATTTTGTATCTTTCTTAGTGCTGGCGTGAGACCTGGGCAATGTGGAATTTCGAGGTATCAGCCATTTTATATATTCAGTGCGAGCACTACTCCACTTGGTATCCAGATTTTTGTTAGACTAACCTCGGTTACAATTATACGGGACTATTTATAATGGTACAGTTCTATGATTATTGTTAAATTCGGCTCTCTGGCACCATATTTAGTGCTTTATACCCCTCCGTAGAGAAAAGATATGACAAGCGCTTAGGATTAATGTAAAAAAATATCTGTAGTCAGTAGCTCGGACTGCTGGTCTAGGTAAACATTAGAATATTCTCTGTTTCGTCCTCCCTAATTAATTATTAAAACTTCGCGATGTAGATTTATTCTAATTACAAATATAACTGTAGTAAGAATACTACATTATAATTTTAAAAAATGACAGAGTTCTAGCTTACGCTTTTTAATGGATGAGGGAACTATATGATATCCTAAATACTTTTTTAAAAACGGTAGAATGCGGCTTTATGATAATTAAAAACATACAATAGCTCTATCTCACGTCTTTCTACTTGCTACTGTATTTTGTAAAAAGTTGGTAGTGTTCGTTGAATAAACGTTTATGTTTAAATTGTTGACTCTCTGACATAATGTGGACGTGTATGATGTGTTACCCTACATCCGTGATCAATTGCATATTCACCGTAAGACACGATAAAATCGCATTTCCACAGACAACAAAATAGGAGAATATTTGCCAACGTTTAAACCGGGTTGCAGCACCTGTTATAATGTAGTATGCATCATTTTCGATGTTTATTTACCACTCCCTTTCAGAACAGTGCATTCTCTTTGGTGTGACGTATGCGAACCGTCTGAATAGCACCACTACGTACAACGTTTGCTTGTTCCACCTGATACATTGTACATATATCGCAAATTCTTTCTTCCGTATTTGCTAAATTGTGTTCAACTATGCTGAATTTCCAATGATCCTCTTGGACTTTGTTTTTAACATCTTTTAATTATCTCCCCCGATATATTTTCGATATAAATTCTATACTCAATCGTGTATTATAGTTTATTTTTAGTGCGAGCAGGGGTTTTAAAGATATTTCGCTGTCGATCTGTGTATTGTTTTTGATTAGACAACGTGTCAAACAGTGTCGCGCGTAGATGTTATTTTTTAAAATGTTTCTTCTCTATTCTAATTTATTGTTTCGGAAATATGCTCGGTCTTTGTACAGTCAGAGATGTAAGATATTTGTTTAGATTACATCTTCGTCGGGTAATAATTTCTATAATTATTTGTTGTTTATTCCATTGTAATATATTTCGATTCGTTTTTATCGTAATGATACGCGTAATGTTTAATCTTTTTGAATAGTCGTAATTCTTTGTTTATTGCTGTTCCATGCTCTATTGGTTTTTTTGGAGTTCAAGATATACGTTAATTTTCAGTTTTATGTTTTTCGTCTGGTAATTATTTAGAATACTTTTTGTACAATGTTTTGTTCTTTTTTTTTTTTTTTTTTATTAGAAGGCTGTACATGTTCTTCTTTAATTAATTATTTTCCCCCCATCGATCGAGATATTTTTTCCGATTATAGAACTTAATATCTCCCTACTTAAAATAGAGATTTTTTTTCTTCCCGTCTAATATATGAAAGAATCTAAATAACGAATAGAATAAAATTATAAATCACCTCCGCTCAGTCAGATGTGTACAGCCTCTTATTCCAATTTCTTGGTGATCCATGCCCGGTAAACAGTAGCTGGGTACACAACCACTTTACCACTTAATACATTTAAAGTGATAGCACAAATTTCAATTTATTTTTTTATTTTTTTTTTTTTTACGTCTAAAAAAAAAAAGACTAATGACTCTACTATTCCATATAAAGAGGACGGAAAAACAAGGAGGCTACTTTCAATATCCTTTTCTGTATTATTATATATTATGGTATAACTTATACTTGCAACTTATCATCTACACTTGCGAATTATACTTATTACGTGGACAATAGCGATTTAATATTTTTCATGCGAATCTGACAGGACCAGTTACATAAAGTAAACGAATAACATTACAAAAAAAATTTATGCAGATCGAGTATTATTATTATATTATTATTGTTTTTTGTTTGTAATATTGCAAGTTACACTTCAACTTTATTGCTTTCGCAATGTTCTGTTATTTTTTAATACCTTTCCGCTGAAAGCCGTATTATTTTATGGCTTCGTTTCAGAATGGTTTGTTTGTAATAACGCTAGTTTTTCGTAAATTGTATTATTTTTATAACATTTCTTTAAAATTTAATATAATTTAATAATATTTCGACTATAATTCGTATTGTTATTCTTAATTTATGACAATGTAATATTGCTGAGGTCGAGATAACATTTTAATGGGGAGTTAGCGTGTATATACGATTAATGTTAGTTTGTTTTACACAATTTGTATATGATATAAGTATGGACTACTGTTAGCTTCAAAACTTAAAAAGCTGCGACTTGTTTTAATTTTTTTTTACATTTTGATATGACAGTACATTGGCTCATGTGTATAAGGATAGTGTTATGATTATATGTATTGCGCTCAATTGTTTAGATTTATTCTTTTGTTTTGCGCAGAAGCGTATAAATTTAAGTCTACCTTGTAATGATTACTTATTGTTTTAGTTTAGCATTAATCATCTAGACACTCGGCAGCGTGTCAAGCCTAGTTCAAGCCGAGAAAAAGGAACTAGCGACGACGCAGCAGCCATATGTAGATTTACGCGAACCATTTGAAACTACTTTTAACCCCTTAATAACTTAATATTTAATTAAACATAAACACATGAAATTTGGTTTATTTATTAAAATCCCTTAGATTAACTAGAACCCCAAATTTCATAAATACAACTCAAACGGTTATTGAGATATTAACGTCTGAAAATCGTCATTTTTATCACTGACTGACTTGACATATAGATCAAAAACCTAACCCAGTTCCAGGTGACCTAGAAAGTTGAAATTTGACGTCCAGCTAGGTAATTGTGTGCATAGAAAGGAAAAAATCTCAGAAAACAGTGAAATTTTTCATATTTTTTACGTAATTTCGTTCGTTTTTTTAATTTAGTTTATTTAGTTAGATTGCTAGATGTAAAGTTATAAAATTTAAGAAACGCCGGGAATTGACAAGTTTAGCTGCGTTAGAAAAAACATATCACGTTCACAAATAACCAAGAAACATGTCCTCCAGTTACTTATAACAGCTGTAAAATACCGCAGATACAATCAGTTAAATATTTGGGATTAACCTTTGACAAACGCTTAGTATGGAATCTGCATGTAATTAATACAAAGAAAAAATTGAAGTCGCTACTGAGACAATTATATCCACTAATAGGAAGAAAATCCAAACTCAGTCTGAACAATAAAATGTTATTGTATAACACCATCATAGCTCCTGTCTGGAAATACGGTTTAGAAATATATGGATCAGCCGCAAAAACGCATCTCAAAAAAATACAGTCGTTCCAGTCGAAGATACTGAGGATAATAACCAATGCGCCTTATTATGTTCGTAATACTATAATCGAGAATGATCTCAACGTTCCTTCAGTGTTGGCGATATACAAGCAGCAATATACCAAAATGCATGCGGCATTCAGCTATAATTTAAACCCATTAATATCGCGTATGAAAACTACCGGTCTTCCTGACAATCCCGTTAGACGACTAAAGAAAAAACAATGCAGAGATGCGCTTACCGCTCATTATTAATATTAAAGATAACACCAAAACGCTCAAAAAAAAAAAAAAAAAAATGGAAAACTAATCTATGACTAGCGGCATCATCTGTTGGGATGCGCCGTTATTTAGGACACTTAAAATAACTAATGATCACTTGCGTTGATGACCTATGAGTCGGTATGCAAAAAAAAAAAAAAAAAAAAAAAGGAAAATAACTGGCTCGCTGATCTTTTAACATGTTGCTGTTTAACTTGGTTCGTTTCGTATGTCGCTTCGCAAAGCGCTCTTTTGTGTCTCGTCATTTCGTATGTTTGTCAGTCTTTGCATCGCAGTTTATTTCGTAATTTGGCCCTTTCAATCGTTTCGGAAACAGTCTTTTTCAAGACTTCTAATCAATATCGAGTATTTCATCTTATTTCACTAATAAACAATTTATTAATTGACCGGTGGTACACATTGTGTTAAACATCGTTCGAAAACATTTTGGTCCTTCGGAACATTAAACGAATAGTGGTGGTAACTTGACTTTCAAAAAGTGCTCACTTTGTAAGCCTATTTTGAAGAATAAACGATTTGAATTTGACTTTGAATTTGAATGAATAATAATAATAATTTCTTTACAAAAAGTAATGATATCCTATCAAAAACATTAATTTTAAAAGTAGGAACCAAGTGTTCAATATTAAGAATATGCGTGGTTATCGACTTCGCCAACAAAAGAATTGAAATCTAAATGGGTGCCAAGTTCTGTAGATAATCTTGAAATTTATTTATAAAAAACATGCAACATTCTAAAACAAATTTAAAAAACAATTTCTTAGTTCTTTTCTGCTATGAAAATTTTTTGTTATTTAAAAATTTAACTTATTAAATTTGAACAGTCGAATGATTTACACAAAGCAGATAATTTAGGATAAATTCTAACGATTTGACTTGGCTAGTTTTTACCAGCAAACCAAATTTTTTGGAAGAGTAAGATATGTTGACCTTACAATATAAAAACAACTTCAACAGTTTCCCCTTCACTACGATTTTATGTAGACATTCGTGGACTATGCTGAAGCATTTGTGGCCATGATTATTTGTTATAATTATTGTATATGATGATTCCTATTCCACTAATTTTCTAGTTAGGCAAGTTCAGGTACTCTATGTACCTTGGACTCAGTCTGGCCAATTTCTCTTTCCTAAAGATTTTATTCAGTCCCCGGGGGTAATGTTGAATATTTACGGCCATGGTTGTCTGTAACCTTTTTCCTAATTAATTATTATGTATCTTTCATTAGTTGAAATTATCCCTATATCAACTGGTTAGTGGCCAAATGGCTTGATAGTTAACCAAAGCTGGGTCAAAAAAAAAAAAAAAAAAGTGTGTATAATATAAAGAAGATAAGTTGATTAGCCAAATATAAGATAACTTGTATGTGAAAACTAGCCAAGTCAAAAATCGTGAGCTTTAATTTATCCTAAGCTATTAGCAAGTACATCGCATAGTCAACATAATAGAAGAATCCCTAGAAACTAAAAAAGTATGTGATGCTGTATTCCTTGATAATAAACATGCGTTCGACAAAGTATGGCATGAGGGATTACTGCATAAAATACACTGCAACCTCCCATATCAACTTTTTGCATTATTAAAATCCTATTTAAGTGGAAGGTATTTTTCTGTTAAATACGGAGAAGCAGAATCGGAGCTCCACCAGATCCAAGCAGGTGTGCCGTAGGGCAGTATACTGGGACCAGTACTATACTTAATATACACTTCGGATATTCATGTTCCAGATGAAACAGAAATAGCCACTTTTGCAGATGACACTGCAATTTTATGTACAGGCACCTCAGTAGAAACTATCAATAATAATCTTCAATCAGTTGTCAATAGTTTGTCAACATGGTTCAAACGATGGCGTATAGCGATCAATGGGGATAAATCTGCGCATATATCGTTTACAAATAAGAAGAACTGTAATATATCGGATATTTATATTAACAATAAGGTTATACTTAATAAAGAAACAGTAAAATACCTCGGAATTTACTTAGATAAAAAATTAACTTGGAAGACACACATAGGAAAGAAAAGGAATGAAATGAACTTGAAATATAGAAACCTACTGTGGTTTTTGCGAAGGAAATCAGAACTATCCCTGGAAAACAAAGTACTACTATATAAACAAATATTGAAACCAATCTGGACATACGGATGTCAACTCTGGGGATGTGCTAAGCCGAGTAACATTGCGCAGATACAACGTTTCCAAAATAAAATCCTGAGAGAAATTACAGATGCTCCATTGTGGTACATCACCAATTATACATTACATACAGATCTGCATATAAATACAAACAGTGAAGAAATCAAAAAAGCTGCCAAACAGTACGGTCGAAAACTAGGACGCCACACAAATAGCCTAGCCGTTGCATTACTAGATAATTCCAATGAAATCAGACGCTTGAAGCGGATAAAGCCAACGGACTTGCTATAGGGTTCAAATATATTAAGCTGGATATCAGATGAAACTCATATCGCTGGATAGGAATTTCCACAAATTATCATCACTCACAAGCCAAGTGCTAGATAGCCCACAAGGCTAGTCGCACACTCGCGGAAAAAAACGAATAAAAAAAAAAATTGTTTTGTGTAAATAATTCGACTGTTCAAATTTAAGAAGTTATATTTTTAAATAGCAAACACTGTTGTAGCAGATAAGAAGTTGTGTTTTAAATTTATTTTAGAATGTTGCATGTTCTTATAAGTAAATTTCAGGATCATCTACAGAACTTGGCACCCATTTAGATCTCAATTCTTTTGTCGGCGAAGTCGATAACCACGCATATTCTTAATATTGAACTTGGCTCCCATTTTACATTTATGTTTTTGATAGGTATTACTTGTATCATTAGTATTTCTACTCCTGTATTCCTATCTCAATATTGTTATTCCAGTATTGTTATCATTTTATTATTAGTATTTATTTTTATTGGGTTTAAACCAAATGTAACAGCTTCAGATTAAAGATTAAGTTGGTGTGGTTGAATGGAGATGTCTGTAAGTCTACTTATGATACTGGATGAATTTTTTGATTGCATGTGTGTAGTAGAAGTTAGTCACGTTTATATACATTTTTATACTTTTCATGAGTTTTCATAAGTTTACAGTGATCTTGTAAATATAAGCTTCAACTAAAGTATGAAATTGGCTTCGGATGTAAACACTTGGACGTTATGTAAACATTGGTCAAGCAAGTACTGTAAATTAAATTTAATAATATATTTTTTTTGGTTAAAACATAGGTACAAGTTTGACCAGTGTGATTTTGATATATATTCCGCTGTATGCACAACCTTTGCGCATTCGCGGTTATATTAATTTTGATTACAATTTTTATATTTTAATTTATATGTAAATTTTGATTACAATTTTGTATCATGTTCAGTAAAATGAGATAGGAAGATTCCAATATTCGTATACGGTTCTCTATACGGACTATTTGAAGTTCTAATGTTTCCAAATTTTTTCTTCTACAACGTCCAAACCCTTATTTAATTGCTGTCTGTTTATGGCTTCTCCATCATCGACCCGTTTGGGGGTATTAATTAATCGCCTATTACGCATATCGATGTAGTTTGTTGTAATGTTGATATAGTCGAGGATAAGACTGATCTTACAGCCTGTTTAAATGTATTCGAAGACAACGGTAATATGAGGCAATGGTGAATAAACCGCGATAGTAATTCTCGAATATCCCTGAAATTTTTGTCCTAACTGGTTATTAGTACTCGTTCCTTTTGAATTGCTTCTTTATTGTACGTAGGTGTTATGTTAAGGGTATTACCAGCAGCTGTAAAAAGGCACCAAGATGTATCAAATGCGAAAAGCAGCATTTAATAGCCAACTGCACTAAAAGCAAGGAGACAGATCCAACCTGCGCCGTATGCAGTGGTTATCATCCAGCAAACTATAAAGGCTGTGCTGTATATTTAGAAATATGCAATAGAAAGCATAAACAACCGAACAACACGTAATAACGAGAGTCCTGGTAAGGTGCATCAGTATTTGGCTACTAGCAATACTGTATCAGAATTTCCTGCACTCGCAAATCATATCAGTGGTGCGGTGAGTGGTCATACTGGGACCCTATTAGCGTAGCAGCAAACCTCTGGTTTTCATCCTTCCGGCACTTCTTATGCGAAAGTCGTAGATTGTGCAAGGAGGGAAAATCATAAGTAAATTTTTGATTCTACAAATGTCGAAAAGAATAGCGATAGCTTCTACGGACTCAAGGATATGATCTTCAATCAGCGTTAGAACAGCCATTCCTGCGTTTAGAAAACATGTTCACAACATCTTTCAATCGCATGGAGATCATGTTCAACAGACTGGTGGATGTACTCACAGCGCTCATGCCAAAATTAATCAATTCGAAATGAACTCAATTCGAATAGCTATCTGGAATATTAACAGGTTGTTACAACGACAACCCGAGCTTGAAATGTTTGTCCTTAGTCAAAAATTAGATGTAGTGTTACTTTCCGAGACACATTTCACTTCAAAAAACTATTACGCTTTAAATGGTTATAATTTTCATCGGGCCGATCATCCGTGCTGTAAGCCTCGTGGCGGTGTAGCAATTTTAGTACGCAGACATCTTAAGCACTATCGATTCAATTATATTCAATTACCCCATATTCAAGCTATATCTATCGAAGTAATTGCAAGCACAGGTAAACAATTAACAGTCTCATCGATATACTGCCCACCTAGATACAAAATTATGCATGATCAATTCAGTGATTTTTTAAGCTTATTAGGAAATAAATTTATAGTAGGTGGAAATTATAATGCCAAGCATACCCAAAGGTCACGACTAAGAAATCCTAAAGGAAGGGAACTATTCAAATGCATTTTTAAATCAAAACTTACAGCGTTCTCCAGCGGACAACCTATATAGTGTCCATCTGATAGAAATAAAATTCCTAACCTACTTGACTTTTTTATTACTAAAGGTATTAGTACTTTATATGCAAATATTGAAACATCTTTTGACTCTAAGTCGGATCATTCCCCGGTAATACTTAAAATAAGTCCGCTAATAATAATTAAAAAGGCTAAATTTTAATTTTCACAATAATAGAACCGATTGGTATTCTTACACGCACTGGATCGAAGAAAATCTTGTCATCAATGTTACATTGAAAACAGGTGATAATATTGACGAAGTAGTTGAATACCTCAATCATACGCTGCAAAAGGCTGCGTGGTTAAGCACACCTAATGTCATCGTAAACACGGATTTTAACTACCCGCATATTATTCAGCAAAAAATCAACGAAAAAAGAAAATTTAGAAAACTGTGCCAAATAACAAGGTATCCAGCTCATAAAAACACTCCTAACATAATAAGCAAAGAGTTAAGTAAACTATTAAAACAGCATAAAAATGATACCATTAGAACAATTCTTTACAACGGAGACGTTAAAAATGACAAGACCGCACTGTGGAAGGCCGCCGAAGCGTTCGGAACACCTCAAAAAATGGCACCACTCTTGCGTAAAGATAACGGTGAATGGGCACGCAACGATCCTGATAAGAAGGAAGTATTTGGACTGCATCTTAAGAATGTGTTTAAACCACATCCTCCGGATATAGGATTTGAGTCTCTTTACGATTAGGTAAAGCGTGATTTAGTTGCGTCATTTCAAATCCCCCCCCCCACCATCAAACATTTCACGCCATCAGAATTTAAAAAAGTTATAATCGGCAATTTAGCAACACATAAAGCCCCTGGACATGACCTGATCACTGGAAAGATGCTAAAATTCTTACTGCGAAAGGCTATAGTTTTGTTAGCAATAATTTTCAACGCTGTTATTCGACTGGGTTATTATCCGTCCCAGTGGAAGATGGCTCAGGTAATAATGATATCGAAACCAAGTAAGACCGCTAGTGAAGCCTCATCATATCGACCTATCAGTCTTTTACCAATAGTGTCTAAAATATTTGAGAAAGTATTGTTGTCTAGGCTAATAAAGCAGCTGCAGTGTATAATTCCAGACTACCAGTTTGGGTTTCGTCCTGGGCACGCTACAGTAGAACAAGTTCATAGAATTCAGAGATACATTGGTAATTGCATCGACAGGAAGCAATATTGTTTTGCCGCTTTCCAGGATGTTAATTAGGCCTTCGATCGCGTGCGGCACGAAGGATTGCTTTTAAAAATAAAAAAAATAAAAAAAATCCTGCCACACTCCTATTAACCACTACTGTCTTCATACTTGAGAGATAGTTACTTTCAAGTAAAATTTGACGACGATGTATCAGAGTTTTATCCTGCCGAAGCTGGCGTTCCCCAAGGTTCATCATTAGAACCAATCCTCTTTCTTATATTCTCACATGACCTTCCAGTTACATCCAATGTGGAGGTCGCAGCATTTGCTGATGACAGAGCACTATTTGCGAGAGAAAGCGATCCGGTGGCGGCGTCGGAGAACTTGCAGGTTGGTTTGAATGACCTGAAGAAGTGGGTAAAACTACGGAGGATTAAGATCAACTCGGCCAAGTCGGTGCATGTTACATTCACAACCAGACGCAGTACATGCCCTCCTGTTGATCTTGATAGTCCCATTCCACAGGGAAATAAAGCCAGATACTTGGGCAAGGGGCTTCATCGCCGTTTGACCTCGAAGGAGCATATTAAGATCAAAGCCAAGGAAATAAACTTGAAGCTGAGGGAGATGTACTGGCTACTGAGAGACACTTCCGTGTTATCGCTGAAGTCAGAATTGCTGTTATATAATGCAGCTATGAAACCAATGTAGGCCTACGGTATATATCAGTTTTTGTGACAGAACACTTTTGCTGATGAGTTCCAATATTCACCCCTAGTAGATATAGGAGCGCTAATATCGTATTAAATTCTTATACCAGGGTTGGCTGAAAAGTAATGCACACATGCTTGTAGAACGCGAACGAAAGGACCTAAAGAAGAGTACCTGGTGGCATTCGTAAGTAGCATTCCTCCTTTACGCGCATGCGCAGTTTGAAGTCCTTGCGTCCAATCAGTGTGTTGTAAGCAGCGTAAATATGGAGACGTGTTCTAGTGTTATATCTACGAGAGTTAAACAGCGTGTTGTTATGGCAGCTGAAAAAGTGACTCCCACTGAAATTCATTGTCGTTTAAAGGATGTTTATGGTGACGATACCGTTGATAGGTCTACTGCCAATCGATGGGTAATAAAATTTCGAAATTTCGAGCCTGGAAAAGCCATAATTGTGGATGAAACGTGCAGCGGACGTCCGATCATTGCCACAGGCGATAACCATCGCAAACTTGTTGATGATTTGATTCAAAATAACTGGCGAATCACTCAACAGCCTATCGCAATCATGTTGGAAGATCCAGAAAACGTGTCGGTTCCATTATTGAACAATTGGGATACTGTAAAATCTGTGAACGTTAGGTACCACGCCAATTAACAGACTAGAACAAACAGCGTCAACAAGAAAGTTGAAGTTTGAACCGATTCCACAGCCTCCTTATTCCCCCGATCTTGCGAAATACCTGCTTTGTATAAATAATTCGACGGTTCAAATTTAATAAGTTAAATTTTTAAATAACAAAAAATTTTCATAGCAGAAAAGAACTAAGAAATTGTTTTTTAAATTTGTTTTAGAATGTTGCATGTTTTTTATAAATAAATTTCAAGATTATCTACAGAACTTGGCACCCATTTAGATTTCAATTCTTTTGTTGGCGAAGTCGATAACCACGCATATTCTTAATATTGAACACTTGGTTCCTACTTTTAAAATTAATGTTTTTGATAGGATATCATTACTTTTTGTAAAGAAATTATTATTATTATTCATTCAAATTCAAAGTCAAATTCAAATCGTTTATTCTTCAAAATAGGCTTACAAAGTGAGCACTTTTTGAAAGTCAAGTTACCACCACTATTCGTTTAATGTTCCGAAGGACCAAAATGTTTTCGAACGATGTTTAACACAATGTGTACCACCGGTCAATTAATAAATTGTTTATTAGTGAAATAAGATGAAATACTCGATATTGATTAGAAGTCTTGAAAAAGACTGTTTCCGAAACGATTGAAAGGGCCAAATTACGAAATAAACTGCGATGCAAAGACTGACAAACATACGAAATGACGAGACGCAAAAGAGCGCTTTGCGAAGCGACATACGAAACGAACGAAGTTAAACAACAACATGTTAAAAGATCAGCGAGCCAGTTATTTTTCTAACGCAGCTAAACTTGTCAATTCCCGGCGTTTCTTAAATTTTATAACTTTACATCTAGCAATCTAACTAAATAAACTAAATTAAAAAAACGAACGAAATTACGTAAAAAATATGAAAAATTTCACTGTTTTCTGAGATTTTTTCCTTTCTATGCACACAATTACCTAGCTGGACGTCAAATTTCAACTTTCTAGGTCACCTGGAACTGGGTTAGGTTTTTGATCTATATGTCAAGTCAGTCAGTGATAAAAATGACGATTTTCAGACGTTAATATCTCAATAACCGTTTGAGTTGTATTTATGAAATTTGGGGTTCTAGTTAATCTAAGGGATTTTAATAAATAAACCAAATTTCATGTGTTTATGTTTAATTAAATATTAAGTTATTAAGGGGTTAAAAGTAACTTCAAATGGTTCGTGTAAATATAAACACGACTGCTGCGTCGTTGCCAGTTCCATTTTTTCGGCTGGAACTTGCCTTGACACGCTGCCGTGTGTCTAGATAGTTTTTTATTAAATGACAAGTTCTCGTAAGGTTTCGGTTTTTATTCGAATAATTCATTCGTATTCACAACAATCATTCGAACTTAACCATTCATTTTTCCATCGGCGAAATAGAGTATTGTTTACAGAATTATTATGTTTGTAATTGTCCGGAATGATTCGTTTTATTGGAATTACTTCGTCTTGAAACATTACTGATGGAAATGATTAAATTATTTAAATCCAGTTAAAGCAATTCATAATGATCGATGCAATATTAATTTGTTTTGAACTGGGTGTGAAGATTTACCTTGCGACCGAAGAGGGGGAATTGAAGTGAGGTTATTTTAGTGGGAAAATAATTAGAATAAACGAACGATCTTGATCTTGACAATCTTATATTAAATTATAGAACAAAATACTACTAAAAATACTGATGTATATTGTAAATTAATTTACCCGAAATATTCTTAGGAAGGTCCATGTGGAATTATTCTTACAGTTTAAAAATATGTTTTTAATAATTTTTTTTTTTTTTTTTTTTTTTGTTAACTGCCGCATTGTGCAGTGAATATATTTTCTTAAAAATTATTTAAATTCACATACATTTCAAAGCTTTAAAAAATGCAATTTAAGTATAAAACAAACGAATGTTTGTATTTTGATAAGTCTAATCAACAGTTACTGGGATAAAGTAACTGAATTCACAGTATGTATCTCATAAAACGGCAAATTTCGTACCATTTTCTTAAAACATTTTTACATTTGTACGTTTAAGTTGCAAAATAGTGTTTTTGTTGAATCCTATAAAGAAATTTCTACAGATTTCAATTTATAACAGGGGTTGTTATTTAATGACATCAAAATTAATGACTCAGATTTTTAGTTTATGTTTACTAAATACAGTTCTAAAATAAAAACCCATTGCATGCAAGCGACTATAGTCAGTTCCAAATGTAGTCGTGTGTGTGCACTAGCATCATATGAATATTTAGTCAGTGAACAATCGCATCAACATGAGCAGGCCAGTCGTCTTGGTTATCCTGCTCTATTTTTTTTTTTTTTTTTTTGTCCCCAATTCGTAATACGATGGGGTAAATATATTTAGAAAATTTATATAAATAACAGGTCTGTCCTGAGCCCTTCCATTTAAGTTTATGGAACCCTGACAGACTGTTTTACAATGTTAATAATAATTAGTATACATAAATTTAATATTAATACAGATGTACATGTACTTTACGGTGATTTATTTCGGCTATCGTAAAACTATTGAATATTGTAAATAGCTTAGTTACTAACTGATCAGGGCTAATATTGCTAAAATCTGTATTACTGTGGTTACAGCCGGAAAAGATATGCTTAATATTATCGGGAAAGTTACACGTTACACAGTTATTTGAGTGTGCAATTTTATGTTTATGTAAATAATCTTTAAATAGACCGTGTCCCCAGTAAGAAATTGTACATTAAAAAAATTTGGCGTAAAAACTTTATTATGTAGTCTATCATCTATGGTTGGAAAAAAAAGTTTTAGCTATACCGTTATATTCGTCCCACTGCGCCTGAAATTTATTATTATAATACTTATCTAATATATAAGTGTTTAAACTGTTTAAGCGTTAACGAGGTTTGTTCGTGTATGAAGTAAGGTTGACGATACTGTACGTTATGAAATTCATGATTTAAATTTATATTATTTTTTATTAAAAATATGTTAATATGTTTCTGTATTTCGTAAGTTAATGGTTTAATACCTGCAATGACAGCGTTTGCCATGTAGCTGGTAGTTCTATAAGCTTTAATCATTTTTATTGCAATAGTTCTCTGAAAACTATTTAATATATTTTGAAATCGTTTAACTTTTAAAATGTCTATATATATTACACTACCATAAAGTATGTTAGGCAATATTACGCTTTTATATAAGGTTAGTCCCTTCTTGTAATTTAATCGGTTATTATTATTATATAATTTGTTAAATATAATTAAAAATGTATTTATTTTTTTAGTGATATAGTGAAAATGATTATAAAATTTTAAGTTATTGTCTATTATTATGCCTAAGTATTTGGTTTGACTAACCATGCTAATATTTAATCCGTATTGGAGCAAATTTAATCTTTTATCCTTTAAGTTTTTGTTAAACAACATGTAAGATGACTTAGATTCGTTAATATTTAAATTGTATTGTTCTAACCATTTCGCGATTTCTGTATAAACCTGGGAAACTTTATTTTCCAATACATTTTCATTCTTATCGGCTATTACTATTGCAATATCATCTACGAAAGTGAAAATGTTTACATTAGTGGGTAATCTAATGTTATACATTTGAGAGAAAACTATGTTCCACAAGTACGGTCCTAAAACAGACCCCTGCGGTACTCCCATAACGGTTTCTTGTTTTTTTGAATAATTACCGATTTGTAATACAGTGTGGCGGTTTTCGAAATATCGATTTACAATGTTCAACATGCCATTATGTAATCCTAGTTCCTTTAATAATGCAAGTAATCTATTTAAATCTAAACTGTCGAAAGCCTTTGTTATATCAAGAGTAAGTAAGCATGTACGGTAATTTTTACTTTCGTATATTCTTATTGTTTGTAAAATATTGTGAATAGCCAATTCAGACGATCTACCTGGTAATGCGCCATACTGGTTATCATTTATTATTCCGTTATTTTCTACAAATTCTTTTAATTTATGAAGAATACATTTTTCATAAATTTTACTGAAATTAGATAACAAAGATATAGCTCTATATGAAGTAGACGAGTTTGGATTTTTATTAATTTTAGGTATTATAACTGTTTTACTTAATTTCCATTCTTGAGGATAATAACTATATTTAAATAGTACGTTAATAACTTTCGGTATTACATCTGGTAACAAATTATGAAATCTTTTAATAAATCCATTTGATATTCCATCAAGTCCTGCTGACACTTTATTTTTAAGTTGTTTAATAATTACGTTAACTTCTTCTTTAGTAATCGATATGGTTACGTTAGATTCATGTACTTCTGCTTTAAATGGTTTTACGTTAAGGTATAACTTTGACATCAATAAGTCGACTTTATCCTTTTCTGTACATGCATAATTATCTAATGTTGGTATATTAATACTTTTTTTTTTATTAGTTAATATTCTGTATTTTAATCCAGAGACATTTTTGTCTTCCAGTAATTTTTTCCGGGCTTTCAACTTAGCGTTTTTAATCATAAACTTATATTCCTTAAAATTTACTTTATAATTATTGTAATGGTTATGTTTTACATGTATGTTTTTACAGTTTCGATACTTTTTGTATAAATTATTTACCAGTAATTTCTTTATTTGTAATTCAGTATTCCATCAATAGGCAGTTGACCGGATGGTGGAATATGAACTATTTAGAACTGTGTTGACGTAGTCTTGAAAACTATTCAACCAACTTTTAATTTGTTGTATATCATTGCAGATAACATGTACATCAATCATATAACTGTATTTTCTTAAGTTAACTGCTAACTTATTGTAGTTAATGACTTTAATAACACTTTCTTCTGTCTTGCTCGTCGCCGAAATTACGTTAAAAGTAATATAAAAATGATCACTGGCATTTAATTCGTGACTAACTTCCCAATTTTGAATTAGATTTATTAAATTTCTAGTTACCAAAGTTAAGTCTATTACACTTTTTTGTTTGCTTCTCTTAAAAGTATATTTGTTTTTGATATTTAAAATATGTAAGTCATGTAATTCTATTATATTTAATAATTTCTTTCCTCTCGTATTATTCACTGTATCCCATAGTAAATTCCGAGAATTTAGGTCTCCCAACCATGTAAATTTCGTTAATTTATTATTCTTTAAATACATATCGATAAACTGAAAATATTGAGTAGATACGCCATTTGGCGGTATGTACGTTAAAATATAAGTAATATCCTGAATCTCAACAATAATAATGTTAAAATTGTTATGTATAAATTTAGTTTTTAAAGGTATTGCTAAGCGATAAATTATCATAAGCTTGTTGTGTGCTATGTTCTTAAAATTTGTGGGTACATAATTACTTTTACACTTATCACAAATAAATATAATATCTATATTTTTAGTTATCACTTTTGTTAGTAAAATATCTCTAGCTCCGCTAGAGTGATTTTCATTGTACTGTAAGATCTTGACCATTGCTTATAATATGAGGTCTAATTAGGGAATACATTTATTATAAAAATATATGGAAATACTGGTATTATTAATAATATATATTTCTTAATTTCGTATATAGAAATTTATTCTTCAGTTTCAGAATCACTGTCATGTGACTCGTCAGTTGATTTATTGAGGTTTTTTAGTAGTCTTTTAAATCGACCTTTCATTTCTCTATTCTGCAACAATCCGTAGTTTTCCGCTAACATTCTTTTTAATCCTTCAATGTCATCTGTGAAAGTTTGTATGATATCTAATGGTTCATGTCGGCCTTTAACCATATCCATTAGAATAGTGAAATTAGTGAAGGATAATGGGTAACTTTTTTGTTCTGTTATATTTTCGGCTATTGGTGTTAACATCTCTTTTGTTGACAGTTTAATTTTTTTTTGAATTTTATGTGATTCTTTTTCCTTATTCGTGTTTGTTTTGTTGGTGTTTGATAAACTAGTTTCGGTATTACTTTGTTCAGAAGGTTTATTTTGCATGTCTGTGAAAGTAAACTCCATTGTAGTTTGTGGTTCTGGTGTTACGGGATGTACTCGTTTAGCGACTGTTTGTTGTTGCTCACTTTTTTCCTTTGATACAGGAGTTTTGGAAGTATTTAATTTAACACGAGGTTTAATCAGTTTGCTAGGATTTTGTATCGCCGGTTCGTCCTCTACCATTTTGTTCTCTTTCTCATTTTGTTGGCTAGTAGCCGGTTTGCCAGTCTGATCATTTTTCTGGTTTGTAAGTTTTGCCTGTTCTATTTTTGGACAAGTAGTTTCGTTGTGTGAGTGAGTTTTACAAGCTTTACACCACTTTTCTTCTATTGTTATAAATATACGAAATTGTTCATCTTCATATTTGATGATCATTGATTCTGGTATAAGAAATTGGTTTATCTTATCAGATGTTACATAAACTTGTCTACGGAGACTCAGGATATGTTTAAATTTTTCTTCAATGAGGCCAGCTTTAATGAAAGTGATTGGGGAGGTTAGTTTCAGATTAATATTGGAAAGAGCTTGTTCAAGTATGTAGTTCGGAATATGTGGCGAAACATTAGACAGAACTATGCGCTTGGATGGGTTTATTAATTTACGCGTCTTAATACTTATATTATTTATAGTAAGAGACGGGTGAGATAATATAAACTGATCAGCTACATTTCTGTTCGATAAATACATACATATACGGTTGTTCGATATACGAGAGGAAAATAAAATATTGTGTGGACCAACCTTGTTGCTAACGGCTTCTACGTAGTTGCTGAGCGGAATGTTATCAGCTGCATCGAGTATAATGACTTGTTTTCGGTCTGGGAATTTTACAGATTCGGCCACTTTGTTATACGCTGGAGAAAATGCATTGTTTGCTGGTGTTGGTGGTGTAGTTTCTGCTGCCTTTGACGAAATCGGTGTAGGTTTGGTTGCCGACGATGCGGTGATTAGTGAGGTTAATTGTAAACTATTTTTTGTAGATCTTGTAATTCGTAAAGTGTTTGGAAGAATTGGTGGGTCTTGCGACGGCGGTGGAGCTGTTACAGGACGATCGGGCGGCATAATGGCGGTGCCGTCCGTACACCTAATTTGTTTATATTATAACGATTTTAACGAAACACGGGTTTACACGATCTTTTCCGTTCGACTTAAAATCAACGATTTTAACGAAACACGAGTATACACGACCTTTTTCGTTCGACTTAAAACCATCTGTGATTATCCTACTCTATTGATAACCTTCCTCACGTTGATCAGCAGCACGGAAACTAGATTGCGCTCCGGTGTCTGTGCTCCTCAATAGCGCTGCTACTTTATCCCTACGGATAAAACTTATACTCGTAATCTAGTGAGGTAGACGATACGATATAACGGAATCTATATACAACTATATATAACTGATATACCCACATGAACACACCCGTTTCGTATAAGCACAACCACTGTTCCACACACGCGCACACCCTTTACAGATGACCGCACTGTACACACTATATACATATAGAAAAACGAGTTAATTCTACTGTAAAAGAATGCATCTCAAACAAAAGAGATGAAGGAAATAGTAAATAAAAACAAAACACTCGCCACCGCACGAAATTCTTTACGATAAGGATACTTCTCCGGCATGACAGCCATTGCATTTGCTGCTACTTCATGTTCATACTTATCTCTCTCGTAGAGATGATGTAACTTGCATTAGTAGATTATGCATTATCGGGCTCCGGATAAATTATTTCAATTAGATTTATTAAATAACGAGGTTTGCAATGACTATGGAGAAATTGGGAGTCTGGAGCACTTAGTGCGGCAGTGTATAGAACATGTGTCGGAAAGGAAAAATAAAATAGATTAGAAAATACGGTATTCTGCAAAAAAAAAGGAATCGACGTCAAACTTAAAATTAATATTTAGATATTCGTTTCTTTTCCCTTTTCCTTTTTTTTTTTGTAAACAGCTCCACGGATAATGAAAAAATAATGAAGCAATGTTCACGAACAAAAGCCAAAATCTTCTCGCATCTCGTCGAAACCAGTCATAGGAATAAAGAACTACTAGTTCGAAGCACCATTCACAAACAATTGCCAAGATCTTCTCGCACTTCGTCAAAAAATTTAAATAAACATTATTTAAAATGTCTTCCCCTTCGTTTGCGCATTCTACGTGCCAAATACCGTCTAATTTTTCGAAAATATATTTCAATCAGTTTCAGAGTAGATGTATAACACGTGTTCAGTAAATACTGCATAGTGAGAACAGGTTAATCATAGATTCAAACGTACATCTTTTAGTGCAAATATGGTCCATTTGAAGGAATTCTGAACGTATAAACAAGCGAAAAGGAATTAGTTAAAAATTCTGTTCTCATTTAAATGTGATTGTTACTTATAAATTTGACACTAAAGTACGTGAGGAAGAATGGAGATAAAAAAATTCTGATAGTCTCAGACTCTAGCGGTATTGACAAAATTAGGGGCCTTGAATCCTAAGAAGATATACTACCAGGTTAAAATGAGCGGAGTTAGTTTCTTAAATGGCATACTCAAAATGTTAGAATATATTTCAAATTGATTCTCAGACATGCGGACATCCGGGGAAATGAGATGGCCGATGTACTAGCTAAAACAGGCACTAGTAGAACGGGGCTTACTAAATTGAATTGGGAAGAGTACATGATAGAATTTAAGAACAGGATGTATGAAAGATGGGAACCGGTGCATAAATAAACATGCAAGCAGAAAGAGAAAAGATATCGTATGGTAAACACGATTATATTTAAAGGTGACCGTGGTTCCTGGACGAGCATGTAGAGAGCAATGGCATAACTTGCATTAGTAGATTAAGCATTATCGGACTCCGGATAAATTATTTCGATTAGGTTTATTAAATAACGAGGTTTGCAATAACTATGGAGAAATAGGGAGTCTGGAGCATTTAGTGCGGCAGTATATAGAACGTATGTGGGAAAGGAAAAATTTCACTAAGCTCGTATTACTGAAACGAAATAGTTTACTTCTAACAGTGATGGACATTGTTGATCAGCGACTTAATTTAAAGGTATACGCTTCTATAAATTAATTAAGGACGCGAAAATAGTACTTCTAAATGGCTTACGCTGGATTCTAAAATAAAAAAAAAAACAAAAAAAAATAGATTAGAAAATACGGTATTTTGAAAAAAAAAGGAATCGACGTCAAATTTAAAATTAATATTTAGATATTCGTTTCTTTTCCCTTTTCCTTCTTTTTTTTGTAAACATCTCCACGGATAATGAAAAAATAATGGAAATGAATAACTGAATTGAAATACATTAGCGGCGAACAAAATAATTATGTCAGCGTGTAAGTCTGTGTTTATTTAATTATACATTTTCCTATTACTTTAAGATAGAAAAAATAAAAACGTCAAATCCCATGATGAACTTAGCTGTTCTCAAAAATATATTACACCAGTTTACCACTGGTGAACAATTGAACCATGTGGAGAGCATGATCCGGTTGATCTGTAGGAACCAAAAGACCAGCTCTAAACATTAAAAGGTCCGTGAGATTACCGATGGTTTTATAAATTCCGATTTCCAGTTCTCCTGCATCGAACCATATTTTAAAATCGTTCTCATAATAACCTGTCGCACCGTCGAAATGCAGATGTTGCAAAAAACTTCTGGTTAACGGATAGGCTGTTACCACGGTTAATTGGCCGGAATAAAACAAAATTTTGTAATGTTCTAACAATTCAGGAACTAACGGTGCTACCGACTGCATTATGTCGAGCGGCATATGGTTCCACACCTCCAGATTAACTTCCAAGAATGGTACAGCACCAACGTGAATACTTTTACGAATGCCGGCATCCGAGAATAGTGCGTCCAGTCTAACAAATGAAATCTCCTCCGTTGATGTGTAATTATACAAGGCAAAATCTGGGAGAGCGTAAGCTGTGACAAAGATATGGTCCCAATTTTCCAAAGCTATCTGATATTCTTCATCGCGTATGCTAGTTCTAACTGCGTCTTCGAGGTCATAAATCACTTTCAAAGTTTTCAAATCAATGTATCCTACCTCATATAGAAAGTCTCCGTAAACCATCATGTTTTCAGGATCCGTAAATCCATTTCCGATTAAGCAACCTTTCAAGTTAATGTTCACCAGGGCGGAATTATCCGAATTTTTTTCGTGAATCATTTGCGCTATCGATGGAACATATTTTCCGCCGTACGATTGCCCGGCTATGTAAAAATCGTTATATAAGTAGTCGGGAAATAGTTGGAAAAACTGAGTCAGTGCTGAATATAGATCTCTGGTAGCATCGTCTACACTTGTAGCATAACCCTCCTCATAGTCGGTAAAACTAAATCCAGTTCCAGCCGGCTGATCAAAATATATAACATTAAATGCAGTTGTCCATGCATATTCCCTTTTAGTCAGGCTACCGTCTAATTCCAGTTTGTACGGCCCATTTTCTTCAAACAAACCGAACAACGAAGTTACTCCGGGACCGCCTTGTAACCAGACTATAAGTGGTGCGTTTTCCGGTTCTTGTTCGCTTAAACAAAACCAAAAGAATAGATTCGTATTTAATTCTTCATTCACTGTGATAAATCCGGAATAACTTACTAACTGGTCGTCCGGTAAAATCTGACCCACGCGACTAGCAGCTTTTCCTTCGTCAATTTGATTGGCGTTGATGTAACTACTTAAAAAGACCGGTTCGCCGACATCTCCTTCGTACGTCATACTTACCTTCTCCGTATTATTCAGTTTCAATCTTGAAGGAACTAGCAAAAATCCGGTTACCGAAGAGTAAACGTGAAGAATTACTAAAACGTAAAATGTGACCGAAGACATACTACACTTGAATGTTTATTGTAATTTCGAAGTAATGTTTGTCGATTATAATGTTTTAATCCTTCGGCCCGTACCTGTAATAAACATAAATACTTATATAGATACCGATAAGAAGTAAGAACTTTCATTTTATTCAGTTAGTAAATAATATTTTCCATTGTATTTTTCGTTAGTATTTAATCATCTTTAGCTGATGATATTCGTTTTAGACCAAAAATTCCGCTACATACTAAGAATTACTGTAAACGAATGATTTTTTAAAACATAGCACGAGACAAACGGGGATTCGGTGTCATCCGTATCTTAAATAAATATTTTAGTACAATTTTAGGTTAATATTTTCTTTTGTCTGAATTCCGTTTTGCTGAACTCGTATTCGATAAGATAAGTATTCCGTCTACGTTAAACGCTTATCAGCTTAGCGGCAGCTGGGAGATGTTTCGTTCCCCTACCCGCCAACACAATCCACTGTTACAGACACATGCAGTTGGCATCGTCTCCGCAGGTGATAACAATCTAAATTATTTTAATTCTAAAAATTATGACATAAACACCAGGACGGTCTATAATTAACACAAGTGAACACGTTTACGTACCAGTTCTTTCTCCACCACCTGTCAAAAATACGTCAGTTGATACGAATGATGATTGAAACAATACATCAAATAAGCACCCCTGGCATCATGTGGTTAAAAATAAAAGGAAAATATGGAACAATATAGAACGAAGGTTCCTCCGATAATTCTGTGAACAACCAAATTAAAATTTCTAACAGATTTGCACCTCTCCAGCCTCTGTTGACGAAAACAAAAATCATGATATCGAAATGACAAATAATTCCAATCAAACTAAACGTTAGCCGCCTGCAATAACAGTTTACGGCGTGACAAATTACTCTCAAATGCTAAATGATATTAAACAAATTGTATCTTTAAGTTCGGTTAGCTGCAAGTCTATAACAGACGACAGGCTACAAATTAAAGCGAATTATCCTGACAGCTATAGATCCTTAGACAAATATTTCCGTGACGAAGGTATAGAACACCACACTTACCAAACAAAATCTTAACGAACCTTTCGAGTCGTATTTCGGCATTTGCATCATTCCATTGACATTAATGAAATTAAAGCCGCTATTGAAGAACTGGGACATCTGTACTCCGAGACATTTTATTACTAAAACCCAATTTAACAATTACTTTAAAACATTAAGTAATGTTTATGTAATTGGGGGGGGGGGGGATTTCAATGCAAGAAATATATACTTTGAATCGAGGATTACGGTACCTCGAGACAAACAATTAAAGCTGGCGGTTGATGAAAACCGTTGTATAGTACACTCGTCTGGAACCCCAAATTACTGGCCTATAGATCCACTAAAGATTCCAGACTTACTGGACTTCTTTGTAATAATAGAAAAGTCCAATAGACAAAACTAGAATAAATAATCAAACAAAGCGAGTAAAGCAACTGCTACAGAATCACAAAAAATAAAACACTCGGTGAATACGTATATAACTTGTCACCTACTCCTCCATACGACTATTCTCGTTGGAAAGCAACCAAACGATTAAAAAGACCGGTAGAAAAGCTACATCCAATTAGAAAGTTAAATGGAAAATAGGCTCGAAGTGATCTCAAGAAGGCCGAAGAATTTAAAAATTATTTTTCCAGACAAATCCTGGAACAGAATTTCTACCAACACCGCTAAAAAATATAGATCAGAGGAATACCGTTAAATTTACGTCTCCTGGAGAAATTAAGTCAATAATTCAAACCATCAATCCGAATTAATCACCCGGATACGATCTAATTACTTCCAGGGTATTAAAGGAATTACCTCGCAAAGGTCTTGTCCTGCTAACTTAAACATTCAATGCTATATTTCGCTTACGATATTTTCCTATGCAGCTGATGTTTTCACAAATTATCATAGCAAAGAAAACGCAAAAACCTGCAGAAGAACTAACATCATATCGAACAATTTCTCTTCTTCCGGTGCTTTCTAAAGCATACGAAAAGATAATATTAAAAAGTGAAAATTTAATACCGGAACATCAGTTTGGATTTCAAGCTGGTCATCGAACTGTAGAGCAGGTACACCGTATACTCCATATTATTGAAAAGTCCTTGGAGGATACAAAAATATGCGACACGGTTTTCCTTGATGTTAAACAAGCATTTTCCGGAGTATGGCACGAAGGGCTGCTCTATAAAATCCGGTGCCACCTCCCATACCAGTTTTTCGAATTATTTAAATTTTACCTTAGGGAACGATATTTTGTAGTCAAGTATGGGGACGAAGAATCTCGATTGCATCCGATTAAAGCTGGTGTACCTCAAGGTAGCATATTGAGATCGGTTCTTTACTTAATTTATACAGCGGATATACCTGTGCCAAATAAATACTTAATTTTTCTAATAAAAAGTAATCTAGAAGAAACTAAATAATTAAATATTCAACCAGTTCAATAACGTAAAATTTTAAGAATACATATGTGTATTAACGCTATCGTTCTTAATCCAACACCTACCACTTTTTTTGTCCCAAAACGTTACATATATTGTGTATATAAAATTTTGTGACGGGACAGATTTCGTGACGGGACACTTTTCCTGATGACCCCTGACTTAAAAATGGCATAGCTATTAATATATACACACACACACACACACACACACATATATATATATATATATATATATACTAGCTGACCCGGCGAACTTCGTACCGCCTTAGAAAGTAAATGTTGTGTTAACCTAGTAACCGAATTAAATTCATTTTTTTATTAAGATAAAATGAATACTCAAAATGAATTAAGTTCAATAAATGTACAAAAACCAAAATGAAAAGTATTTTAATTACATTAAAATGAATGTAATTCACGTGGCAGCAACGCATTATTCACCTTAATAACAAAGATCAGTATAACATAACAAGATGGTTCACAAAAGACAAAAATATTCAATTATATACAATAGCTCGGAAACGGTTTGACTTATCAGAATTGGATCATAAATTACAATTAAACTTCCATCTATGATAATTTACAAATTTAAGCAGAGCGATTACCCTGGGCGGCAAGAAACCGTCTCGAATATGAATTTAGAATGATTTGAAAAATCACCTTTAAAAAATTCATAACTCACGACCAGATAACCCTTTAAAAGCGAAATTCGAAATATAAAACAAAACACAGAAGCCCTTTCATAAAATCAAGAAATTAAGGATAAATAATTGTGTAAACCCCCTTTTAGGCTAAAAAACAGCAAAAAAAATGAATTTTCTTCATAAATTTTGTTTTAAATTTCATACTCTGCTATTCGGAGTGTAGACAAATACAACAAATCAAAGATCATGAAAATCGGTTCTTAAGTTATGAGTGGTGTAACTAACATGACTTTCTTATATATATATGTGTGTGTGTGGGTGGGGGGTGCGTGACCTGATCTATGAAAACTAGGCTAATGTGTCAAAAAATCAATCTTTACTTTGTTGGCTATTCTTATAGAAAAAAGCACGTTCTTTTCAATGAAACAAACCCCAGATTTCGATCTTTATTATATTCTTCACAAATCGTGTTTGAAAAGAAAACAAGAGCTTCAAAAAGAAAATACAAGATGTGAAAAACTACAATAGAAAAAAAATTAGTACAAACTACTTCTGGCGAGTTCTTTTCTACGGTGTTTTGAGGTTTCTGGATGGGGTTTATCGTATTTTTCATCGGTTTTCTTCCTTTTCTTTGCCACGGCCACTTAAGTCTTATTTTCTTTTGATCATTCCAAATTTTTATCTTGATTCGGTTGTTTTGGTTTTATTTTTTCGTCTTCGGTTCTGATTTCGGCAAATTTTCATCTACTTTTCATTTCGGTTCTTTAATTAAGGGGTTTTCAGGTAATGGCGCTACAATATCAGCTTTAGCGATATCAGAAACTAAACTTCTTATTGTAAAGGCACCGTTGGCGTTCTAAATCTAAACCTTTTGGAGTGATTTTTTCAGGCATCTTATCATCAATAGGTTATAGCAGTAACCGAAATTTGTTTATATCGTTACTGTTCGCATACATTTTTGCTGCTGCTCCATCTGAAGAAATTTCGCATTGGTGGAAACTTGTGATTCCTACTAAAGTTTTTAAAACTGCTTCGGATAGGTGGTTCAGTCATCCCAGGTAACATTTTCGGCAGAAATTGCTTTAGTATGTCTAGATGGAGGCGAATCAAAAACGCGTTTAATCAAGTTTTCATGAGTATCGACGTTGCTCAGTGCGTACCTCGATTTAAAAAGGCCGAAAAATCTGTCTGGCGTAAACCTCGTGTGCCCTGTGAGGAGGAAGTTGAATGAAATCATTTTCTGAGGTCCTTTAGCCAAACTCCACATGAGGTTCTGTGGTACTGTATTATTTTTATTTTGGCCAAAGAAGTTGTCGCTAAAAAGGCATAGAGTATCGGCGGTGTTGTTGGATGTACTGAGATAATGATGGAGAAGGCTCACTATGCATTTTGAACCTTTCCGTATGTCATCTTTTTCATCGATCGAATAATTGAACAGCAATAAAAACATTGATAAAAATTAAAAATGAATTATTTGCGATGGATTTGGCAATGATTGAAAATCCAAATACGGACCTGTATTTTTTCTTGTTCATTTGATATTCCAAATACTGCGTACTTTCTAGCGGCTTCGAAATACGCACTTCCAGGTTATTGAGGACTCGTAGGATATTGAACTGTTCGCGCAAAATCGAAGGATTCCACTTTTACCTTTTCATCTTTGTTTTTACAAAAAGGACTTTTTCAAGGTGATCTGAAAAATTATTGAGTTGTTGCATTCGCACATCGTCTGGACAGTTTTCCGATTGAAACGCACGCAGTGAATTTGATTTGATAACCAGTTACTTTCTAATCCACAATTATGGTAAAAATATCATTTTACAATACCTCGACAAGCATCACAGAGATCATCTGCCGGCTTCATTGCGGTCACATAAGGTACATATTTATTCCAAATTCTTCTAAACGATCTGTTAGTGATCTTTTCGTTCATATGGATCGAGTGCAGAAATGTACATTCTATAAATTAACGATGTAGTTTCACGTGATGGTAATTTCATGACTCGGTAATCTTTAAATTTTGGAAGTCTCCCTGGTAGTGGCATGGCCAAACGATCAGCAGCAGACTTAATAAATTCAACCACCTTATTAATTTCATTCGGTCGTATCGCGATTGAATTAGTACAAGGATTATTTAGATGACTATGCATTCTGGGCATAATACCGACGTCATCGTAGTGTTGTAATAATGGGTTGTATCGATACATTCCACAGCCGTTTATAAATAAAAAAACTTGCGACAGATCGGCACTCTACGATAAGTATAAGCAACACTGCAATTATTACTTTCGACCTCTTTTCTTTTTTTATATTTTTTTCGCCCGCAGAGCTGCTCATAAATCTTATCTAAAACATTACTTGTTCTACCTGATTCAATTTGGCTTAATAAGACTAAATCTTGCTGTTCTTTATCTAATTCTAAAAAATTATTCTCGATTTCTCGATCATATCTCGTGGTATTGAAACAAGGTTCTTCAACAAAATTTTGAAACTATTTTTTCTTCCTCTGCATCTAGGAGAGATAATTCCAAATTATTCAAAGAGTTAAGAGTACGATTTTTTTTTTTTTTTTTTTTTTTTTGGGTTCGTCATAAAGACATTGGCCCAAGAAGAGGGAGAAGAATAAGAAGCGGAATCAGATGTTTACGCGATCAGATATGGAAGATAGGAAAAACTCAAGTGCTGGAATGACCGAGGGTGATGGCAAGGAGAGGACAAAAGATGCACAGTACGGAGTTGGAAGACCACTTGACAAAAGAGAAGAGTACAAGGAAGAACGTTCGGAAGCGATATAAGTGCACTCAAACAAAATGTAATTAGCGTCACCTATAAAGTTGTGAGAGGAAGGGTGTAGGGGACAGTGAGGAGAGGGGACTAGAGAAAAACGAAATAGAGAAGCAGGAAGCAAACTGTGCCCAAAGCGTAGGCGACAGATTGCAGAGAGAGTTGAAGGAAAATTGAAAAACCATGGATAAGACGGTAGATTAGGCTGGATAAAGAGATAAAAGGAATCCGGATTTGAGAATGAGGAGGAATACGAATTTAGCCATAGTTTGGAATGAGCTGAAGTGGAGAGGAGATTAATATTATGAGACGAAAAGACGCTGAGGAATTCACCGGTAGAAGAGGATGAACGAGCTAGTGTATCGGCCGACTCGTTACCCTCAATTCCAGAGTGGCCAGGAATCCACAGTAGGTCAATTTGGATAGAGTGAGAAAGAAAAATGTTGTGAATAAGGGAGCGTATGAGAAGGATTATGTAATCAGCAGAGGAAGAAGGAAAAGAAGAGGAGATGGCTTGAAGGACACTGTGGGAATCCGATATAATAAGGACTTCATGTGAAACTAGGGAAGAAGCAACAAAAAGAACGGCACGCAGGATGGCAGTAGACTCGGTATAGAATACTGAACAAAAGGAAGGAAGTTTGAAGGTTTCGAAATAGTTTGAGGAAGGACAGAAGAAGGCCGAGCCCACTCCATTGGGTCCTTTGGAGCCGTCAGTAAAGATCGCAAAATGATTAGGAAAAAGAGAAATGAGAGATAGTATTGGCGTTTTGTTGGTGGCAAATCGCCAGTTGCGGTGGATATAAGAATAGGAATTAACGAGGGAAGAAGAAGAAATAGGAAGACGTTTGATTAAAAAGCGATAACCTAGATAGGACCTTCGAACGAAGAGAGGAGGGATGAGTGATTCGGCATGTAAAACAGGGATAGGAGTAGACTTCCTAGCTCCCAGACAGAGACGAAGACAAACATTTTGAACACGGTCGAGTTTGGAAAGCAAGGATCTGGAGGAATTTCCATATATAAAGCAACAATAATCAAGGATAGAACGAATAAAGGATTTGTAGAACATTAGTAGAATGCATGGATCTCCACCCCAATTAGTATGGGAAAGAGACTTTATCAGGTTGAGCCTTTTGAGGAAAGACAGGTAGAGATAGTTGATGTGATTATGGAACGAAAGGCGGCTGTCTAGAAAAACGCCTAAATAGCAGTACGAATTTCATCTGGATTTCCTTCATCACTGTTATGAGCAAGTTGATGATCATCCAAGTTGTCAAAGTAGAGTTCTTCTGTATTACTGAGCTCTTCTTCAACTTCTTCCGAACACATTTTTCACTTTATTGAAATTAAAACAGCTCTTTATCAGGACAGTTAATTAATACTCACGATACAAAACCATTTCGCGTAATTAAAAACATCACGATTCCAAAATGATTTGATAACAAAGTACGAGCAATATCATTATATCTCTTGCACGGATAAAGAAATTAGAACCACTACAGGGAAATTTGTTCGATTTAGCTGAGGTAATATTTCTTATAACAGCATCACTGCATACAGAAGGTCACAAAATATCTGGCAAATGTGCTGAAAAACAAGAAGTGGAAAAATAGTGTTGTCGTAGCAACACGTAACACTGCGCTACCACCCCCCCCTCCCACTTTAAACGCGTTTATCTCGAAAACTTTTTTTCGCACACCAGCCCGCTTTTCGTAGACCAAGTCACATATACATATATAGTATTGGTTACCGTATGGGGGGTGATAAGGAAATCTGTTACAATTTTCCGTTACGTTTGATGTTGTTATATTTTCATATTAAACTAATAAGACGTTTACTTTCCCTTCTGTTTCATATTGCTTCTTTTTGCTTATAACGTTTTATTTTTCTCTTTGTCAAAAATGATGTAGCCAATTAAAACTAACTTGTATAAATATTATAGAAAAACCAGCATGTGAGGGGTCCCTGGGCTTTCCCTTTGATGAAATCCAAACGACTGAGTTATACAATACATATATATATATATATATATATATATATATATATATAAGTAGATAGATAGATAAATGTAGATAGATATATGCGAATGAAAATTAAATTAATAAACGTGAAAAATATGCGCTACCTTCACTTACCACAAAATAGCTGTAAATTATTTTTCTCGTGTTACTAATGCAGGGAGCATCACTATTATAAATGGATTAAGCTCATACTGCAAATTTAATCATATCATCAAGTATGCAATGGTAATTATCACTTTTTCGTAACTTTTTTACATTAATTTTATATATTTATAACTATAAACTATTACGTACACCTGTGCAATTAAAATATATAATCATAAACGTCGTTGCATAGAAAATAATTTTTTATGTAATTTGGTATGTGCTTAATACATACGTATTATTATATGTGCTGGTAATTTCGTACACAGAATTTAAAATATGATTGGCATTATTACTATATGGTTCTGTTATGTAAATAGTTTTTTATTAAATGGATGGTTGTCGTAAATTATTAGAGTTCATATTTCGCTTTCAATTTGTTATTTACGATTTTGCTTTTGCTTTTAGCTAAAATTGCGCATGTGGCCAATTTGTGAACGCAACAAGAAATCATGATTTACTTACAAATAAATAAATAAAATGTTGAATTTTATTAAAAAAAGGAAAAATTTCTAGCCTCAGGTACATTTGATACAAAATTACGAATAATGAAATGCAGTAATACAAGTACAGAAATGGGGTTTTGCTCCTAACTCTTATTTTAAGACCTAAATAATAAGCACGAATTCTATTATCTTTATTTCAATCAATCATTAAACTATCCTAATTATCCTAATTTTTTTCTTTTGGGCTTGACCGACTAAGGGCAGCTACCCAGGACAATTGGACTAGATTAGAGATTAAATTTTAATCCGGTCAGAAATCGATGACAGAAAAAAGACAAGAATAGGAACCACATTGGATGACGGCAAAGCTAAGATATAGGAAGCACTATATGGAGTAGGAAAATTCAGCTTTAACAGCTGAACGTACAGGATATTACGTTCGGAGGAAAGACTGGAACATTCAAACAGCACGTGGACAGGACCACGAACGAAGGAACGGTCGCCAGAGTGCAAAGGGCAATAAGGGGATGGGAAAAGAGCAAAATGATGCCGTGAGGATGGGAGCAAAGTATGATTGAACCGCAGACGGCAGATGGCAATGATGAAAAAACGTTTAAGAGTAGGAAAATGATAGAACCAAGAACAAGAAGGGGGTCTAGGCTGTATAAAAAGGTAAAATCAGTTAGGATTGGAAAAGGAGCAAGGATACACATCCGACCAAAGTCTGACATGCATTCTTTTAGAGAGGGAAAGTACGTTGTGGCCAGAAATCTGTTTAACAAAATGTGAAGAGTGTAACGCTAAGCGTGCTAAGGAGTCCACCGTCTCGCTACCATCAATACCCGCATGACTTGGAACCTAAAGCAGGTCGATGGAAATAGAATGGGAAAGGGAAAGACTATAGATGAGAGAACGTATACGGAAAACAATAAAATCGAGGGAATATGAGGGAAAAGGAGAGGATATAGCCTGAAGAGCACTTTTGGAGTCTGAAATAATTAAGTATCTATCAGAGGAACGAGTTGAGGAAATAAATATAACAGCTCGAAGAATGGCATAAAGTTCTGCGGAGAAGATGGAGCAAAAAGCCGGGAGCCTGAAAAATTGAGCGGAATTATTGGCTGGAGAGAAAAAGGAAGCAGCTACTCCTCCTGAAAGGAGAATTTGTCTAAACGATGAGAAACAAGGGCTAAGATAGGACATTTATTAGGAGAGAAGCTCCATTTATGAAGGATAGAGAGGTATGAGAGACGAATCTTAGAAAATGAGATGGAAAGTCTTTTTACAATGAAACTGTATCCTAAATGTGATCGTCGGATGAACAACGGTTTTACATTCGATTCAGCAATAAGAGCTGGAATAGGAGTGGAATTAAGCGCCCTTAAGCAAAAACGAAGAACCAAATTTTGTGTTAAATCCAGTTTGGAGAGGAGAGATTTTGAGGCATTGCCATATATGAAGGAACAGTAATCTAATTTAGATAATATGATTGATTTGTACAGCAGGATTATGATTTGAGGATCACCGCCCCATCTCGTATGTGACAGGGCCTTGAACAGGTTGAATCGTTTGCGGCAAGAAATATTAAGGAAATTAATGTACTCAAAGAAGGACAAGCAGCTATTTAGAAACACTCCAAGATAGCAGAAACAGTTGACTAGGGAAATAGGAAGATTATTCAGAGAAACATTGACAGTGGCTAAATTTTGTAAGGACGGAGAAAAAATATAACGCAGGAGGATTTAGAAGAAGAGACAGATAGATGAATAGAAGAAAGAGAAAGTTCCAAGACGGACAGTGATCTGTTAAGTACCTCGTTGGCGGTTGTAATATCCATAGCTAAGGGGTAAAGGAGAATATCGTCTGCATAGAACAGGGAAGAGGAAGAAATAGGAAGAGTGGCAACATTGAGCACATGGATAATAACATTAATAGAAATTCCGAAAGGGACTATTTCAATATACCGCTAAAGACAAAAATAAAAGAACACATAGAATAATAAAAACTATAAAACTCGATTATTCTCAGGCGGAGATAAGACGCCTATATAATGGCAACTCGAACTGATAATGGTGAGTAGTCCGTTCCTTTCTACTAACATCACTAATGCAAACCACTATGATAATCATTTGAATTCAACTAACTTTGATAGCCGCAATCTAACGCCGTGCGCTTCCTCGACAATTAACATCGCAAACGTAGATTGCAATACGATTAACCACAACGTAACTTACGCTGTTGCATCTTACTCCAATAAAGCAAAGATGAAAATATCACCAATTTTAGACTTTAAACATGCAATCGACGAACGGAGCATAATACTAAACTATCTACCGGAATTAAAAATAATAGATTATCTACAAGCAATCAAACTGATCGTCAAACGCGTCAGTAATAATTAAACTACAGTTTTTTTGCAAACAAAGACATCATTAACGATATAGTCCACAACCTCGCGGGAATCAAAATTGGACAACACTTCATAAAGGCTCGCAAACTAAATTCATCTTCAAGGAAAATAATTCTCTCGGGTGGAAGTCCAATCATGCAAATGCAATTATGGAACAATGCCCAAAAAACAACTTCCGGCTTCAGTTAACCTCCTATATTTCATTGTTACTTGTACAATTACAAGATGACGAATTCAGCTACATTATAACCCAGCGGCAGCAAGTCTACATTAACACCACAAATAGAGTTAAACTTCCAAATTCTTTCATACTAAACTAGAATGAAAGAAGCTACAGAATATGTGTAACACTTAACGATCTTATATGCTTCAGATGCCATGGAACTGGGCACAAGGGAGATGACTGGTTTTTAAACACTGAAACAAGATAATTACTTTGGAAATAGCGCTTATCAAGTAGATCAATCCATTCCTTTTACAGCCGATACTAATATATCGTAACCTGCGTATACTGTTCCTAAATGCGAAACTAAACATTTAGATGCAATAACTGATTTACATTTTCCAGCGCTTCCAGTCATCTTCACCCAACCAAATAATCAGAAGCACCCAGTCCCTTCCATTAGTACCGACTCCTCAGCTAACTTCAAATCAAATACCGCACCTAAAACCTTAAAAATTGAAAAATTCAGGAATAAAACCAACAACACAAAAAAAGATAAAAAAATAAAATACAAATGATTTGGAGAACAGTGTGAAAGAAACAACAACAAAAGAGACAACCGAAATGTCACTGAATGACATCTTCAAGGGCTATGTCGAAAAAGTAGCAAAGAATAATCTTCAACATACATTGACGCCAACAAACTTACTCTGCTATATAGATATGTGCAAAAAGTCGCAAAACGCATACCTCATAGCGACCCAATTCATAATGACATTACCGGCCTAATCCAGCAACTAAAATTCTGTCAAGCCCACATTACCTTCCGTCAAACAAAAATCAGGATTACGAAAACTATAAAAACAATTTGAATTAATAATTTCAACCCCAGCGAATAAAGAATAAAAGCCCAAATTGTTAAAAATAACGCATGCAATAATTTCATGGAACGCTAACAGTATACTATACATACCCACTATGAGGATCTACAGACACTAATCAACAGGTATAACCCTCTCGTTTTACGCATTCAAGAGATACCTCTAAAACCGAATCAATTTTTGAAATTAAAAAATTTCAACGTATTTCAATTGAAACCAGTTCCATGAGGATGCTCTTCTGGGAGAGTGCTACTAGCTGTCTGGAAAAATATTAAGCACAAGCACATTAATTTTTCATCAGACTTACAGTCTGTTGCGGTCACCATCTTCGCTCCGTTTACACTGTTTACATCCCCCCTGATCAAAAAATATAAACCGACAACCTGGTTAACATTCTTCAATGCATTCCCCCATCGTTAATGCTTACAGGCAATTTCAGTGCACATTCACCATGCTAGAACGGAGAAAAATACAACATAAAATGTCGGATTGTACAGGAGGTAATCGCAAACACTAACTTGGCACAACTGCTCACCGGAGAACCTACACATTTCAATTTTTCACATCACGAATAGTGGACAGTAGACTTAACGTTCATCTCACCGCAACTGCCCGGCCGCTTGCAACAATCATTATTTGCTTTCACTATTTGACTTTAATAATATGTATTTCTGTTTAGCATTCTTTATTTTTGTTGTAACTATATTCCGATATTTCATAAATAGGTTTTTATATCGATTATTGGTTCTATTCCCTTTACTAAATTTAAAGTATTGATCTCTAATTTTCATAAAATTGATTATTTTTTGACTTAGGCCTATATTTGATTATCTTCTCCCTCTCCCGTACTTTCAAATTACATTCGCTATATATACTTTTAAAAACCGAGTGTATATGATCATATACGTTTCCTGTCGTTGTGAACCTCCTTACTTCGTCCCAATTATAATTAGTTATTTTATTGTGTAACCCTTTTTTCATGAAGGACATATTCCAGGGAGTTTTTAAGAGGTTGACATTTCGGATATACTAAATGTACAACAGATGACGTAGTGGTCAGATATTTCCGTATTAATAATTCCCGAAGAAATATCATTTGAATTATACGTAGGAAATGTGTTGTCTATACAGGATTGTGTACTTCTATCTATCCGTTCTTCTTCTCTCGTAATTTCATTTATTAGCTGTACTGCTACTGACCCATATATTACATTTAAAAAATTCTCAACCTGTGCATTACGGAGAAAGAAATCGATATTGAAATCACTGCTAATCAAAAAATTATTTTAGGAGTATTGCAGTTTCGTTTATAAATTCTCTTACGTTTTTACTCGGTGATCTGTATACACAGCAATTAACCGAAATGGATTATTTTTGCAAATACCTATATCAACCATCACCAGATCCATACTTGGCGCGTTATTAACTTCACGAATGTGAAATCTAAATTTATTTATTATTTACAAACATATCCCCATTATATCCCATAGATCTTTGAAGTCCAATATCCGTGAAACCCGCTACATTATATAAACTTAATTCATTCTTACTTATATTTATTTCGCAGGTGATCCGTGAATGAGAGTTATAAATTCATCCTAGTTACGTCTCACAGTTTTTATATTTAAGAGTAGCACATGAAAAACTTCCATGTTCATTTTTAGAGTATTGTTTACTCTTAATATTCCCTGGTTCTACTATAACCCAAAGCACATGCAACCGAACAATTTGGTGTAAAATTAAATTAATAAACGGCATTTCTACCATTCCACTAATCCCCCCTATCAAAATAAACAACTACCCAATACCTGAACCCTCTAAGGTGGCAAATGTGTTTTCCACACATTCCAGGCATGAATCGTCGTTTTTGGTTTACTCTCATAATTTCCTATTGCATAAAACTAAGATAGAAAAACCCCCGATAACTTTTAATAATAATAACGCCGGTGAATAAATCTGTCTGAGCAGTCACTTGCGTTTCTCCTTGAACTTTTCAATTCCTTTTTATCCAGAGGCATCACTCCGTCTTCCTGGAACTCCTTTATCGTTATTCCCATCCCGAAAAAAAATGCTTCCTTACGTCCTATCTCTTTGGCATCATGTTTCAGGAAACTCTTTGAAGGCATGCTGAATAAACGTCTTGTTTGGTGGCTGGAACATAACAACTTACTTCCTTCCAACATGTTTGGCTTTCGACCAGGCATTGGTCCTGCCGATTGTATTAGCTCCTTTGTTTCCCACGTTTATAAATCCTTCATACATAAGCATTTCACGCTGGCTTCTTTTATCGACTTATCCTCAGCCTTTGATAACGTTCATCTACCTAGTCTAAAAGACGCAATGGCCGCAATTAATCTCCCAGTCAAACTTATTTCGCTGACTATTAATCTTATGATAAATCGCATTATCCAAATTTCCTCTCCGTGGCTTCGAGCTACAAGAAGTGTTTTCCGCGGTCTTCCGCAAGGTTCCCCGCTCAGCCCCACCCTCTTCAATATATATACCATTGCTGGAGCATCTCTTCCTTTAAACTCCCTCTCTTTATTCTTTGCGGATGATATTCTTCTTTTTTCCTCTTCCTATGACTTGGTAATCGCCAACGAAACTCTTAATTCGTCTTTGTTTGCATTTGAACAGTCCCTATATTCTATTCACCTTTCTGTTTCTCCTTCTAAATCCTCTTCTATGGTTTTTACTCTCCGCCCCTACAATTCCACATTAGTCAACCTATCCCTGAATCAAGTTTCTCTTCCCCGTGTTATTTGCTTCTGCTATCTCGGTATTTACCTTAATAGTCGTCTGACCTTCTCTGAGCATATTGACCACCTTTCTTGTTCTGCCGTTAAAAGACTGAACTTGCTAAAATCCTTGTCTCCAACCAAATGGGGAAGTGATCCTCATCTGCTCATTTCCCTGTAAACATCCATTATTCGCTCCAAGTTTGATTACTGCTCTTTTATCTATGGTTGTGCTTCCAGATCCCTTCTTTCCAAATTAGATATAATACAAAACTCCTGTCTTCGTCTTTGCCTCGGTGCTCTCAAATCCTCTCCCATTTCAGCAATGCTCGCGGAATCTAGCATACCTCCCCTCTCAGTTCGAAGGTCTTATTTGGGCTATCGATTCCTTTCGAAACGTTTACCTTTCACTTCGTCTCAACTTATTCCTTCCTACATTTACATTGCCAAGAACTGGCGTTTTGTTTCTAATAAAATCCCTATCTTAGCCCCTATTTCTCAACGTCTTAGCCATTTCTCCTCCCATATTATATCCAGCAATAATCCTCCGTACTTCTCATTCAATTATTTCGACCTCTTACACCCTCCCAAAGTACATTTTCTCCCTAAATTTTCTAAGTTTATGCCTCAGAACGTCATTAAACAGGAATTTCGCAGTACGGTCAGTTGTCTTTTTCCTTCTCATGCACTTGTTTTTACTGATGGCTCTAGAGGACCCGGTGGGGTCGGATCGTCTTTTATTCTTCCCGACTCCAATTTCTCCGAATCCTTTCGCCTCCCATCTTTCTGTTCTATTTTTACGGCCGAATTGATGGCTATCCTTCGTGCGATCATAGATATCTCGTGCAATCGTTCGTCCTCCGACTATCTAATCATTTTTGACTCCATGGGTGCTCTTCAGGCTATCAGTTCACCGCTTCCTCCTCCCTCTTCTGACTTCTTCATTCTTCGTATACGATCTCTTATTTATAATCTTTCTTTTCATCACTCTGTACACATTGACTTACTGTGGGTTCCTGGTCACAGAGGCACCGAGGGTAATGAAATGGCGGATGCTTTGGCTCAGGTTGCTGTTCGTTCTCGCTTCTATTTTAAAAAAATCCCGGCTGTTAATCTATTACCCCTAATTAAGAAGCTTCACTTCAGATTTTGGTCGGATATGTACCCTTCTTCTTTTTCCAACAATCGTTCCTTCTACCTTTCAATCCAACCTACACTTCCTTCTCATCCATGGTTCTCGGAGTTTCCCTCTCTTCCACGATTTATAATTTCCTCTATTGTCCGCCTGCGCTTTAATCACACACTGCTGCCCTCTTCACGCTATCGTTTCTCTTTGCTTCTGTCTCCTCATTGTCCGTTTCATCCAGATGAAGCAGTTGTCTGTGATGCTGATCACATTTTCTTCGATAGCTCTGCTCTTTCTGCGGAGCGTTCTCTTTTCTATCTTCATCTTATAAAGCTGGGGCTTCCCACTCCTTACTGTGCGTCTTACATCTTGTCCCTTCCTTCCCAGTCTTTTGTTCTTGTCCTTGGTTCCTTTATTTCAGCTGTCTCCAATCGAATTAGGTTCTAGTTAGTTGTCTCTTCTTCCCATTGTGCCTGGGCAATGGTCCATAGTTGATGCGCCCAAAAAAAAAAAAAAAAAAAAAAAAAAAAAACAACATCACCGTTACATTTTTTTACAACTTATATTAAGTATAAAAAGATAAATCTGCATTTAATGCTAAGTATCCACTAGACCGACATACAAAAAAAAAAACAAAAAAATAAATAATGTTCACGATAATATTTACTCGTATCATAAACTTTTATTATTTCCCACATTAGTAGTGGTCCTAATGTAATTAATTAAAATTGTAGTTTATTACCGATTACACGGTCGTGAGGAGAGACGTTATGCCGTCACTCATGAAGCGGCGGGTAGAAGAGAAGCGTTAGCGGTTTTGTTTCTCGCACTAGTCGATACTGTTAATATTAACATGTCCGTGACGAGCGTGATGCGCATGTCGCGAATCCGAGTTTTACCTCTACCAAAAATCATTAAACACGGCTAAAGAAGTTTTCACTTAAAAAAAAAACAACGAGCTCCTATCTTAAAGAATTCGATATTAATTTCGCCCCATAAAGACACGGATGAACTAACATAATTATGCTGCTAACAAATGAACTACAACTTGATGATAATGTACTGACGTTTGAGAATTCGATTAAATTACTGGACCCGGTGATAGACCATAATCTTAATTTTGATAACTTATTAAAGAGAAACAATATTTAAATGCCGAAGGGTATTCCCGCGTTTATTTACATTTCCATACAACATTTGAGGCCTCTCGGTTCGGGCTTTTAGAATAATCAGTAATCTTGATGTATGAATCTCCGGATATTTTCTGGAAGGATAAGAAAAATTCAGGCTAATGGGCCTTCAACGATCTATTCTGTTATTTACATACCTTGTTGGGATTCGGGTGATTTCGCCCGCAACAACACTATTGCTGGTAGAAGAAAGAAACGCTATCTTTAAGATCCGAAAAGATAAGAACAGGACGCACCGTTCAAAAACAATTCGTCAAAAAATACACAATAAACCGGCTACAACGGGGAAATAGCAGCAACGGGCGGAATACGTACCGGTTAGGGTTGTATCTTGCTTTGGCTTAAACTTCTTTAGAATACAAGACATACATACTACACTTTGGTCCTTTAGGTATGTTGACTTGGATTGAAATCTACGACGCGAACTCTTTGCAAAGATGACACTTGCCGAATGACGTCAAACTATAATGTAAAAGGCGGCCGGATGAATTATATAATAGCGATCCAGAAAGTACGGAGTTTAAAACTTAAAATTAAATTAAAAGTACACTTATTCTTGTATTTATATCTCTTATTCTTTGTACTTATATTAGATCTAACTTTATTTTTTAAAACACTTGTAACACTGATAAAAAATTGGATTTCTTAATAATAAATAAACGTTGAATTTAAAAAAAAGAAAGTAAATAAATACGAAAATGATGCTACTCTCTACTAGTAACTGAAAAGTACGAAGTTTGTTCTTCTACCTGGTACTTAAAAAAAAAAAAAAAAAAAAAACAGTTTAAGTACAGAAGTATTTTGTGCCCTACCGGTACATGATTACTAAATACGAACGTTTTAAGCTTCTGTACTATTTAATACTAATTACAAAAGCTTTACACAAGCAGGATAATTTACGGATAATTACAAAAATGTTGTACTCTTATTAGTACATGCATAAAGCCATTTTAAGCCCCTATTTGTACCTGAATATTTCAACTCATTATTTAATGTTTACAAAATAAGAACGAAGTTTCAAGACCCTACCGATGTTTGGAAACTGCGGAAAAAAAAATTTACTCGACGAATCTACAAATATATACATGTTACGAGATGCGACGCGCCGAATTCTCTTAAAAATGAATCGATCGACACATGACCGAACTACCGACAGAAATAAAATAACTCGAAGCTAGATATTTACTTCCGGCTCAAATATTAAAAAATAAATTGAATGGCTGCATCGATTTTTAAAACTTCAGAATGAGAAAATAATTTGACGAAACTCCGAAATACCATATCGGTGCTAAAAAAAACAAAACAATACTGGCATAGTAACTCGTGCGTTGACTTTTGGAGAAAAATTTTCCTTAAAAAGGGGAGAATTTAAAAAAGAACTCGAAAAAAATTTACAGAGCGTTATTGTAAAACAGTAGGCCGTTAAAGTTTTTTTCTTTTTTGACTTTTTCTCTCACAGTTTAGGAGATTTTATAGGTGATTTTTTCGATTTTTCGACTCTGGTTATACACATATAAGCCAAAATTTTCCATAATTCGCGATCTTTTTTATCAGCGGTTATGTACAATATGCAATATTTCGGTTCGCGATTTATCTCATCACTCGCCATACAATGTACGTAATTACATTTTGGCGGAAGGTCTCTAGACATTCCTCTTATATACTCGCATGTCTATATGTATATGCTTTTTCCGCATTTTGGTTGCGGTTATGGCTAGGTTAACGCGAATTATTACTGGTATAAGCGCAGACGATCGGCTGTTCACCACTTTGTCATTACAGTTTAATGCTCTCCGATTTATTAGCCTTATTTCAATTTATATTTACTTTCGCCAGAAGCGGCTTTTTACTTGGCAAATTATTTCTTTTCGCCTTTTCAAATATTATTAACGCGCTGGATACTTGTGCCGGTAAACGGCATATTTTTTTTTTTTTCATTATCGAAGAGTCGTATTTTTTTCTTTTTTGTCTTTTCGCATGTAGTATTTAAATAAAATTCCTTAAAGTATACAATATTTTTTAACACATTTAGTTTCTTACACTGATACTCGGGACATTCCTAATGGATAGCGAACACCTCTCCATACCACGCCTCGTGAACATTTTTGATCCGCTGATGAGTAATTTTCAATAAAACATTGCGGTTCCGTAGTGTAACATTGATTCAACATACCCTTTATTTAAATACGGAATAGCGAAGATATTTACACATCCGAAATAACGTAACACATTTCTTCACTTTATTTAATACATTAAAAACCACGTACTCTATATAACTTCAACTAAGCCTCTCGACCTTAACTTTTTTGATATTCTTTCGCAAACTATACAAAACAGCGAGGAGTCACGGTTTCATCGCTGCATGTTATCACAATTCAGGAAAATTTCAACATATACATAAGAATAATATACAAATATATTTTTAACACTTTTATTCAACTTGACTGTTACGTCTCCGGTTTGCGTCACACTTTTCCAGATCTTCCGATTAGTTTTTTATCCAGTTCCAACCGATCTACAGTTTCGAAATTTAACTTCGTGAAAATTTCCTAGTCACAATACAATAGTATGTGAAAAATTGGAATCTACGTTTGTTTTAAGTTTAAGAAAATGATATTAAAATTTTAGTTCTATACAATAGAGATACATTATAAAAATACTGTATTACAGTGTATATTGATACGGATTCGATATTTACCTGGCCCAATGATGTCGAGCTAGAAATTTTTTTTTTTTTTTTTTTTCCATTTATTATTGCACGCAATCTGTCTAATAAACAATAAGCGGCAGTGTTAAGGGGGAATTAGTTAATAAGTATGGAATGCTTCCCAGCGGTCGCGATTCCTTGTTGCTGATGAGGTATTATACAATTTACACAATTATATTCGACCGATTCAGCCGTTTGAATCGGGTACCGTCTTCGATGAGACTGTGTGCCAACTGATTGCAATGATTTTGTAGCCGTTCTATATATCGTGTGCTGGCTGCCTCGATCTCTTCTTTAACCGTAGGCATTCGCAGATCTTTATGTATCTCATCGTCATTGCGCACATACCATGGCGCACCGGCTATCGTTCGCAGAATTTTGGATTGCGTTCTTTGGATGATCGCTATATTAGACTTGCTCGCGGTTCCCCACAGTGGGATTCCACACGACCATATAGGCTTCAGCATTATGTTATAAAGCAGCACTTTATTTTCTATGGATAGTACTGAATTCTTTCCGATTATCCAATACATTTTTCGAAACTTAACATTTATCTGCTTCCGTTTAGCATCTATGTGCTTTCTCCATGTTAATCTTTCGTTGAGGTGTAAGCCGAGATATTTTACGCTACTCGATGTAGGGATCGTTTTTTCGTTTAATTTTATTAGAGGATACCTGTCCCCTCTCTTCAGCGTAAATATAATATGTATACTTTTTTGTTCATTAATTTTAATTTTCCAAGATTTGTACCATTTTTCTAGAACGTCTAAAATTATTCTCCGATTAAAAGTCATTAATTTTCGATCTCTCGGCATCAATCCTATTATTTATCGTCGTCCGGGAATACGGCCGGGATATTTACACGGTCGAATTTGTAATTTCTGAGTCACGTCGGATTTCGGAACGTGTTAAGGGCTGTGTAAGTGTGTTGGTATCGCGTGAGCCGTGTGATATGAACGTTGTAGCGGCTATGTGTTATTAATTGATAAGATTTCGGTAATGTACCCTTTGGTTTGATTAAATAATTAATGGCTGCCGATTTAGTTGAATAAATGTAGTTCAGTTACCGTTAAATGATCGAAACCGATGGTCGCCGATACTTTGCTGGTCGTCTTTGAGTGACAGTTATTGTTTCATACTAGTCTACGCAACGTTGTGTGTCGCGGTTTCCAATCTCCTAGTGGTCGTCGTCTAGAAGTGAAAAAAAAAAAAAAGGTCTACCGAGTAAAAAAAAAATTGTTACGAATTTATTTTGTGTCGGTGACTGCATTGCCGTGTAAAAATTGATAATTTTTTCGTAAAATATACGTTAGTGTTTTCGCAAAAAGGTTGTACCTTATTGAACACGTGGTGCGGTACCACCGTGAGACCTCCCGCGAAAGGGGTAAATACGTCCGTGGTGCGGAGGCAGGTTCGCGATTATTGTGCTTAGTTTCCCGTGTTTTCTTTTTATAATAAAAGCAGGTCCTCTTGGAAACGAAAAGATTTATTTCGTCATCAGAAGCAGAATCCATTTCATAAAAAGAGAATAGTAGAAATTAATTTCAATATGTATATAAAATGGTCACGCAAGAAATAATTGCAAAGTATTTTTGTTAACCAGAAGTAATGAAAATAGGTGGTACAAGTCGCGAGAGAAGCGACGGTTTGTATGAATAAAGTCGCTTATAACGAAGTTAATAAAAGCTTACATCATGTAAAATAATACGTAAATTCAAATTTTCGTAATGGCCGAAATGCAAATTTGAACTTTTCCTGATCACTCTTTTCCGATTTCATCATTCTCCGCATACGCTGTCCTATCCGGTTTCTTTCTTCTTGCTACTCCAGATCTCTGTTGCGTTGCTATGGGTTCCCAGCCACATTAGAATTAAAGGTAATGAGACGACGGATTCCTTGGCTCGAGTTGCTGCTTCTTCTTGTTCCTTTTTTTAAGAAGTTCCATCCTCTAATTTGAATTCCCTATATGTACTAAGTTCCATTTCAAACTTTGGTCAGATATTTACCCCTCCTCCTTTCGTAACGATCAATCCTTTTATCTATCTGTGCAACCTAATCTTCGTTTCTAATCTCTGGTGTTCTTTGAGTTTCCTTCACTTCCCTGTTCTGTTGTCATTTCTATGATTCCCTTGCGTTTTGGCCATTCTACTCTCCCTTTCTCTCGTTTTCGCTATTCTCTTGTTTCCTCCCCAAGCTGTCCTCTCGACCTAAACGAAGCGGTGGCTTGCGACGCCAATCACATCTTTTTTGAATGTCCACTGCTTTCTGTCGAACGTTGTATTTCATATTCTCGTCTGCTGAAACTCAACCTACTCTTTATTGTGCATCTTATATTTTATCCTTTCCCTCGCCATCCATTATTTCATCCATTAGTTCCTTTATATTGTCCATATCTGACCGGATCAAAATTTAACTGACGGCTCTTTTCTTTCTTGTTGTTTTTTGGTATATATATGTATATATATTATTATTATTATTTTTTTTTTTTTTTTTTTTTTATGGCCTGGCGGCTAAGTAGCTTACGATTTGACCACTTCCATATCAAAATAAGTTTAAATTATTCCACTTCTCTTCTCTTCTCCTCTTCTTTTTCTCTCTTTTTGTTTTCTTTTCTTTTTTTTTCTCCTTTTTTTTTATATGAATAAAGAAAAACGTATTGGAAAAATGAGCAAATGAAAATCTAATGACAAGAACAATTCACCAGCCATCTATCCGGACCAACTGAGCAAGATAAATATATTTTTTTTTGAATTTCCGGACAACTATGGCCGTAAATGAATTAACATTACCCACAGCCTGTCTGCCTGGAATCATTTATATAATAACCTGACTGTTCTGGTCAGTACCCGGGAACTTGAAATTCCAGACTCAACTGAACAGCCATAATATTTTGCTCGTTAGATTAAGATGGTACAAATTGCACCATATCTTCGTGGTCGGCGATGATCATATCTTGTGGTTGAATTCAATTAATATAGGACGCACTTGACAGAACTATTATTATAAATACCTGTGAATAGTAAGGATAAACAAACTCCGGGAGCGAAGGAAAAAAATAAATAAATAAAAGAATAAAAAAAAATAAAAAATAAAATAGTCCTCCATACAAATAAGTTAAATAACAATCTTGTTTTGAAAAATAAACTTAAAAATCAAAAATTGAGCCTTCTCTCCGCATCCTAGCAAATGATGCAAGGAATACGGTGGATACCTTCCGAGGGATATCAATTTATTAAAAAAAGTATGTCTACTGCCTTCAAATTTCTCGCAATTAAACAAAAGATGATTTATGTCCTCCAAAAAGTTAACAGACGAATGGTTATTGCATTGTCGCTGGTTATCAGCATGCATAAAATTATGTGACACACGAGAATGCCCCATACGCAGTCTACACAATATAGTAACATATCTGCGGAGGAGATGAGGAGGCATTGAAATTGACACGTGGAGATACCATGGGTGTGTCGGAATTAAAGGTTGAACGATATTAAAGTATGAACCCTTCCTGGCCAATCGCCAATGCTTATTCCAGGACGTATAATGATTGCGGTTAATTACAGAATTTAAATCACCAGCTGGAATAAAAGGAAATTCAATGCCCATTGAAGGCGCATCCTTGGCGGCCCTATCGGCCACCTCATTTAGTTCTATCCCCGCATGACTTGGAACCCAACAAAACTCCACAACACCGCCCTGTAAAATGATGGTATATTAACTGACGTGCCCAAAGGGGGATTAAAAAACAAAAAAAGTTTAAACTTTATAAATAAAATAATATAAATCTTTTTCACAAATATTTCGTTAGTGATTAGGTCTATCTCTCGCGATCGCGTTTCGCTTGTCAATTTAATTATTTATCTGCCAGGCTGTCGCTATCAGCAGACCAGTGAGATCGATCTTTTATTATCTGTTAATAGCAGCTAGTTATTGTGGCGCAATTGATTAGAGAATGATGTCTTGTTCAGGTTAGACCTGGGTTCCGCTGCTGTACATTGAAAATATAAATATTCTTCGCCATAGTTTACCTCAAAAAAAAAAAAAAAACTGAACAATAACAATTTTTGATTCTTATCCATACTATCTAATTGCAACTTTTGAACTACTAATTTGCGATTGTTTTACCACTTGTATTGATAATGAATTAAACGAAATCAATCTCTCGTCCTAATGTTATTATTTAACTCACTCGGTTTTTTACAAGAAACCCAGATATATAGAGCAGTTATTATTCATCTAAACTAATAACGATAGGTATTTAACTATAAAACAATCAAATATCTCTGACTCCTCACTTTCCTACAATTGCCATTTCACCATTTCTGAACTAGACTATCAACTCCAGTACCATACTGCAAACAGCGCGCCTGGGCCCGATTCCATCCATCCTTATATGTTAAAACACTTACCTCCGTCAGCGAAAAACTTCCTTTTACATATCTATAACCAAATATGGTTCTCCGGATCGATCCCTGAGCCATGGAAATTAGCAGTTGTTATTCCTATTCTGAAGCAAAATAAAGATCCTCTTTTTCCACAAAACTACAGTCCTATATCCCTCACAAGTGTCCTCGCAAAAACGCTGGAAAAAATGGTTAACCGGCGTCTCCTTTTCTTCCTTGAACAGAATAATCTCCTATCCTCGTCACAAGCCGGAGGGCGTAAGAAGCGTACTACAGTTAATCATCTGCTGAGCCTACAAAGGCAAATATTAACAGCATTTCACAGACGCCAACATGTATACTCCGTCTTTTTCGATATAGAAAAGGCGTTCGACAGAGTATGACGATACGGCCTCTTATCCAAGCTGACAACAGCTGGTATAAGTAGAAACATGGCCAAGTATCTGAATAATTTTTTTAACAAACAGAACGTTCCATGTTAAGATTGGTTCGTCAACATCGAGCACCATTCAAACTGAGAATGGCTTACCACAAGGATCTGCCCTTAGTGCAACCTTGTTTATTTTTTATATCAATGATATAAATGATTGTATTGCTCCGCCTGTAAACGCCCGGCTCTACTTTGACGACTTAAACATTTCCCTGTCTTCCACTTTTCCAGCAAATGCTCAAAAAATCCTACAAAAAACTATTTCAAAACTACAATTCTGGTGTAACAATAATGGTCTTGTGTTTTCTCCATCTAAGTCTATCTGTGTTGATTTCTATAGGGGACGTCAAAACTCTTCCAGCATTCGCCTCAATCTAGAAAATTCCTCACTTCATTTCCACCCTACTGCTACTTTCCTTGGACTACTGTTCGATCAAAAGCTAACTTGGCGATCCCACATATCAAATCTTAAAGTTAAATGTCAGAAATTCCTATCTATTCTTAAATATGTATCAAACACAAAGTATAATGTACCTCCGAAAACTCTCCTCTCCATATACAAATCCTTAGTCATTTCCAGAATAAACTACTAGTCCCAGGCGTATGCGTCAGCCAGTCTCTCTCTACTTAAATCCCTTGATTCAATATACCACACGGCGCTCCGCACGATACTTGGCGCACATAGAACTTCCCCGTCTGTAAGTTTGTGTGCCTTGTTAGGCACTCCCCCACTAAAGTATTTCCGAACCTATTATTACCACCGTGAGACCCTCGCTCTTTTCTCTAGTAAACGCGCCTGTCCTATTGACACAAATGACCTCCCCAACACCCCAGAGTTCCTTAATGACCCTCTCCCAGAAATCCTGGCTCTCCTATCGCAGCACAACGTGAGCGTAATCCCTTTCCCTAACCTAGCTCCTAACATCATGATTCCGCCGTGGGCCCCTTTAAACATTGATGTTAACTTTTCCCTGACGAAGTATAATAAACCCCTGCACCCGAATATCGTTCAGCTGACAACAGCAACAATGCAAAAATACCCCGACCACCTCTTTTTCTACACGGATGCTGCCAAGGCCACCCCAGAGGCTACTTCTTCCCCAACCACCTGTTCCTTTGAAGTCTGCGACGTGATTCGAAGCATTCGACTGAATGACAATTGCTCGGTACTGGATGCTGAAATATACGCAGTATTTTTCTGTTTGGAATATTTTCTTTTTACAGAGCCTACATCGCAGAAAGCCCTGCTGGTATCTGATTCATCCGCGGCCTTATTGACAATTTCTAATCCCCTCACCAAACATCCTGTAGCAATTCGAACCCAGCAGATATTATACGAACTTATTAAGAGACAGTGCTCCGTATCCTTTATGTGGGCGCCCAGCCATGCAGGGATTCCTGGAAATGAACGCGTCGATACATCCGCCCGAGCAGAAATATATTGCCCCTCGCCTAGTAACAGCCCACCTACACCTTATCTCTCGAACATAATCTTGAATAATCTCACGTCCTTATGGAAAACCCATTGGTCCTCGTGTCAGACTTTCTCGAGGTTAATTAAACCCTCAACGGAACCATGGTGGCCAGAAAAAAGCATCTCCCGCAGAGATTTCTGTGCACTTAGCCGCTTGCGCATAGGCCATACGGCCATGTCGCATAATTTTATTTTACAAAGAACCCCCTCTCCTACGAATTGTCCTTTCTGTGGCCAAGATGTTGCTCCCTCAACTCCTCATATACTATGCGACTGTCCAGCATTATCACCTCACCGGCCCCTTTCAATTAATAACAAAACAGTCACCAACATTCTTGAGAATTCCCCCGATGCAATTTTATCCATAACACAATTTATCAGAACTAGCGAAATAATCAGATATCTATAAAAAGAAACTGCGCATCTTCGTACTGTAATAGCCACAGCAGTTAAACACGGTACAGGATGTTGCTTTCACAAAAAAAAAAAAAAAAAAAAAAAACCGTGTAAAACGTAAAAATTTAAAAAAAAAACGAAAAACAAACAGAAAATGAAACAATTGACGAACGTGAAGAGCGTTTGAAAGGTAATTTAGAATAAAGCGAAATTGAACGAATCACAAGATTTAAACTTGAACGTTCGTGTCACACAACAACCAAAATGCATGAAAACGAGGAACAAGCAGCGTCGTGGTCGAAATGTGATCGTCAACATTACGTACAAATAAGAGCAAAAATGAGTGCGGCGTACAGAGAGACACACGGTTCATACGGAATTGCGAGTAGCGGGTACAACGCACCAATCGCGCTGAAATGTTGAAAAAGCCGGTGAATAATTTTGTGGATAAAATTTAGGAAATTTGTAGGAAAAGGTATTATGCTAATATCAAAATTTCTAACGTAACAATAAGTCATCTTGCTGAAAAAACCATACAAATACGACATACGAGATAAACGTAGCGCTAATTATGTCGATCATTCGAAATTTTGTAGACTATGTGCTTGAAATACTTTTTTATTACGCATACGGTAAAAATTAATCAATTGCAAATATAAGAAATGTTTAACTATAGCTCAAATTTATCTGCGAGCAGATATCAAAGAAATTCATTTCTTACCGTTTATTTTATTTATTTATTTGTTCAAATCAAATCGCAGCGGTTTTCAAAGAGGAAATTGAGCTTTCTATATGTCATACATATACGGGTTGGAAGAAAATTGAATTTCATTATTTTTGAAAGTAAGAAAGGGTAAATTGCTAGAGATCACTGAAAGCGTTTGAAACTTAATATTTAGATTCCAAATTTTGATGGAAACTTTTATAGCATATTCCATTTTTACATTTTACTTTTCAAGAAAAATGCTCTCTTTAATTTCATTCCACGAATAAAATACGTCAAAAGGAAATTACAGATCGATTTTTCATGAGGAAGACGGACGGAATATCTAGAGACTACTACAAATGTTCGGAACTCGACACTTAAAACCTAAATTTTTGGATGAAATTTTGTAGAGCGTTTCACTGTATGAGCATTTTTAAACATTTCTCAAACGTTTTTTTTCGCTTTTTAATTTGTAATTGGAATTATTTTGATACCTACGTCACCATGTGTTGTCTTTTTAAACGTTACAACAAGAACCGTGTGTTGAAAGAAAAATTACAGTTTATGTATGCGTGTGTGAAAATGTAATAGTGTCGGCGCATGATTTAACATTTGTACCTGAAATTTTCAGCGCGTGTAAGAGTAATTTATATTTCAATAAAATGCGTACTACCACATAAACACGTTATCGGTCTGACAACATATTTACAGCGTGGAGGCGGATAAAAGAATCAACAATGGAAAAATAGTTTTCCAATGTAATAAGAACAATATTATTTAATCATTCTGTTTCAGTTGTTTGTTAAATGTTCACGCTTTGTTACAGCCGTGTTCTTAATGAAATTTTTCATTTCCAATTGTACAGGTTTATACATACCTGATAATAAATGTGTTCCATATTCAAAATTAGTTGAATTTACTATCGAGCTATCGAGAAATAAATAAATCGCGCATCCATTTACCCCTCTGCCATACACTTCTGAAAAAATCCTATGGTAGATTTTTTAAATTAGTGTAAATGCGCTATTTACGTCTGAAAATTATCCATCCATCTGCCTCCAACTGCGGTGGGCAAGATCCCTCTATACGAGAAGAAGTTGTATTGCTAAAATGAACCATAAGAAGGAAATGGTGAATATCGATCTTTTCGAACTACAAAAGCATAAAAAATAAATAATTATGTTAAAATTAAATTATCAGTATCGGTATCAATATTTTTCTTAATATTATCCAAGCATTATCGTTATTGGCTTAATTTCAAAACTAAATCTATACTGTAGTAAACATTTTTTTTTTATGGTCACACTTGCAAACGTATACTCGCAGTAACCATACATGTATACATCTCCGATATTGATGAGGTACTCATAATTCAAAACTTACAATTTTTATTTTCTTTATTTCTTTTTGTTCAAAGTTATTGAACTAATTTCTCCATATTTGAATATCAAGAACCAAGTAATTTGCCATCTACGCTTGGTAGTGTAATATGATAAACAGTAAATGTGAAAAGTCTTTTCAGGAGGACTAAACCATAGTTTAGTGTAGTTTTTGAAAGGAACGAGTCAAAATACCATACATATGGAACAATGTAATATGTTAAAAACATTGAAACGACAACAGAAACACCTGTCATGTGTTCCAATAACTCATCCATCAACTCAACTATAAAACTGTCTTCTTTCACTATATTCTTACACAAATCTATAGTACATTAAAATTTTGTGTACAATAACTAGCGTGCAATAATATTATTCCAAATTTCTATTATTTCTCCTTAAACTCTGATTCAAAATTTTTCTATAAGTGACTAAACAGGCTAATAATCTCACCAATTACTCTGTATTTACTGCATCACCTACTTTTGCATTATTTTAATTATTCCAATAATCATCAATCTCTCATAGTATAACATCACGCCTATTAACGAATATTGCAATATAATTATAATTCCGTACTCGTACAATGTATATGGAATTCCAACAAGATGGTTCAGAAGTAGCAAAAATTTCAAATAAAAATTAGTAGTTCACAAACGGTTTTACTTATAAACTTCAAAATTGGATCGTAAATTACAATTAAAATTTTCTTTAAGATAATCTATAACTCCAAGCTAACTGATTATCCTGACTGGCAAAAAATCCAAAACACCGTCAAGAATATATAATATGGAATTTAAAACGACCTCAAAAATCAACTTCAAAGAATACATAGCTCATCACCAGATAATCATCTTTTAAAAGTGGAATACACAATATAAAACAAAACGCAAAAGCTCTCTTTCATGAAATTAAAAAAAATACGGTTAAAAATCATTCAACCCCCCTCCTGTTGGAGCCAAAAACAGCAAGAAAAAGATGTCCCCACATAATCAATAGCTCGAGTAAAAAAGTTGAGGAAACCAATACATATCTCAAACATATGCACAAAGAATCGCATTATAGGAAAACTATAGTCGAGCTATTTAGAAAGAAGTTTTGAAAAAAATATTTTTTTTCGGGTCATACGATTTATCGATGGAAACATCGCTATTTGTCGGGAACGGTGAAAAGTTCAAAAAAAAAAAACTCAAAAAATTACGTGTAGCCCCCCTTGCGGCACAAGTATTATAGGCAAAAATTTTGAACAAGGTTAAAAATATACTCATTCTCGTTAATTTCTTTAGTTTAAATTTATGGCCTCAGCGCACCAAAGCTCAGAATTTTTGAAAACAATTTTTTTTCCAGCATTGCGATACATCGATGGAAAGAAAACTATGTTTGTATATCATTTACACCAACTTATTCTAAAAAAAGGGAGCTTTTTTGGAGGGTGTCGATTATGATGATTAACTCCGCGCAAGTAAAATTTTTGGAAGTTTCAATATACGGCAGCGAGCTTTCAGGTCCTATCTAAACAAAACACCACTGTCGAACTACTCACGTGACCTTATCTGTTGTAATTATATTAATACAAATATCGAAAAATCCATTCGAAATCGAACAGTTTGACGTTGCGACAGTTTACTCGCGCAGCTTATAATTGTTTATTGAAGAAATCGGTAAGATCATTTTTCAATTATTTATCTCTAATATTTGCTTTTATTTTTATTTCTATAGTTTGATTTCATTTCGCGCGTTCTTATTGGTTCTATTTCCCACTCTATCGTTATCCGATTTTTGAATTCATATTATTTATCTGGTTAATTTGTATTAATACTCGGTTCGTCCGACAGCGGAGGTATTGTTTAAAGATGGGTTTAATTATTTTTTCATTCAGAATTTTCTTATGCCTCGAAGGAATTGATGATTTTTGTTACATATTTTGGATTTCATATTTTAAAGAGTTTCTGGTGATGAGTAATGAATTCTTAAATGATTTTTCGGGTCGTTTTAAATTCCACATTATATATTCTTTACCTGACGCCTGGGACAATCGGTTGCTCTAAATTTTAGATAAAATCTTGCATAATTTTTGAAAATGAAAAATCATTAATTATGAATTAAAATATAAATAAAAATTAAATCTATAATGGTTGTATTATCACCAGTCGCTAACATAATGGAACGATGTGTAAATAATTAAATCTGTTTAACGTGGTTAGATGAGTATGTAAAATTCGAAAAAAATAATTTTTAGTACGGAACACGGTAAGCTTGCTGATATTTAATATGATAACTTTAAAACTTTGAAAATCTGACTTTCCCTAAATAGGGCGCCGCTGATGCCAAAACTTGACGACTAAATGAGTAACGGGTATTTTAACGTTTCTCCTTCGCTCGGTTCTCATTGGACATTGGAATCCTTAAAGCCCATGTTTGTGTGCATTTTTACTTGAATCATTGTTGCCGTTGTTTGAATAAAAAAAGTAAACGCTTTCCCAGTTTATTAACTTTTTTTTTAACTCTTCAGCAATCAACTTTTTGTTTTAATTTATAGCATTCTTATATTTTTCGTAGGTAGTGCGGTAGCCTAGTGCTTTAAGTGTTTGACTACAAAATCAGAGGACGCGGGTTCGAGACTTGTCTCGTTTCGGATCCGAACCATGTTTTTGCTTAATCTGAAATCGAATCGGGTACTAGAGAAATCTGGGAAAGTAAAGGCGACCGAGAGAAGGGAACCGGCCCTAGTATTCTCTTTAGATCCATTAAGTCCTTAAGTACATTATTAAAAGCTTAATTACACAATCCCCGACGTCCTGTTAAGGGTATGGGACTTCCTTCATTTTACTTTACTTATATTTCTCGTACATGAAACACTCTTTGAGAACATTAATTTGAATGTCTACAGTTAATTAGCCAGATGTTAATTACACTTTAAGCTGACCCTTACTGTTATTATTGTAATCTGCTTAAATAGAAGCAATCATTTACTTCTTCAACCACAGCACACTACTACATTCGTATACTTTTATTACCTTCATCGCATTCAAATTACAGTCACGTCTGTTTCCATGTAACCGATCTTTTTTAAGCCAAGTTTAGAACAGTAAAAATAATTTAGAGATAAAACGAAACGTCGCTTAAAAAGTTGGATTTGGTTGCATCATAAAATAATAAAAATGTGACCTGTGTAAAATCGTCGAAGTATAATCGAATAAGTTATAACAATATTCAGAAAGAAAAATATTTATAAATGTATGTAGTAGCAGCGCATGTGTTGAATGAGTTACTGTATGGGTAATTCGAGCGAGTTTGTTATTTTTGATGCGTATGGGGTTACATATATTTGCATTAATGATTTTTGAAAGTATAAATTTGCCAGGTATAAATTTTAGTTGTACAAAAACGCAACACGTCGGTAGTTGCTCATGGAAACAATAACTCGAAAGCATATGTTAGATGATAAATATGAAAAGTGTACGGTTTGAAGTGATTCACATTGTTTTCTATGATACAACAGTTGGCACCCAATGGCTTTCTGTCAACATCAAGTGTATCCCAACTTCGTTAAGCATGTTTCATGGGACGAATAATCGAACATTAGACGAACACTTCTGCAGTCAATGTCGAATATAATAAAGTAAACAGCACAACGATAATTAACGAAAATATTGTTGTATTCCTGAAAAACCATTTGTAATTTTATAAAATTTTATCTTTTATTTCTCCTATTTTTTACTTATCACTTACAAAATATACTTGCCGAAAAAAGCGATAAAACTATATATGTATTCTGACTCGGAATATATTTACTATTAAAATGTTTTAATCTTGTGTTTACTTTCGATATGACACTCTTATGTTATACGTAATTTATGTTTTCCGCATATCCGTAATTTTTGATTTATTTTAAATAATTATTTGCACGATCCGTATTATCAATTGGACTTTTCATCTGAAAGAGGTTTTCTAGATTATCGTAAATAACTGTTTACACGCGTGTACCTGGTATTATCAATTTCACTTCTCATCTATGCACATGAAACACATATCACCAGCATTATTATTATAATCCGTCAGTTATTAATTTAGTAATAATTTAGTGAAAAGTTAACAGTTAAGAGGCGATAGTTGATACGGTTACGGCGATTTTAGTAAACTTTTAAAAACCGTCGTAAATGATTGTGGTTAGAATTGTGACTATCAGCCGCATTGAAATTTCATAAGTAATTCTTACGAATTTATTTATTTCCAAAATCCCGAGAAGTACGAAAGATTTAGCTCGATTTCTGAAAAAAAAAAAAGAAAAAGAGAAACGAAACTAAACAATATATTAAGGAACGTAAACGCGATGAATAGACCAAATGTATAAAAAAGTTTCGACTTTCAAAATAGCGTGATTTTTCAGTTTGAGCTTTTTTTCGAATTTAATAGTATGATACTTTTCAGTATGATTACTATTTTGTGCAAAATGTTCACTTCTTAATTTAATTTGGTGTTTACTTGTTTCTAATATTTTCACATCTTCTACCTTCTATGAATTAGTCGGCACTAATTTTTATTGCTCTTTATTATCCCACTATGTCCGAGAATCGATTTTAACACGGCAGAATTGTTTTATACTTCTCCAGTTTTTGATAAGTTGTTTTCAGTTTTAAGTATAAAGTTATCGTCTAATTACTCTGCAGTTGATTTCATTCAGTCGGACAGGATAATGAATTTTTGATTATAAAATTGAGGCGTATTAATATAATTCTTGATAGCTTGGTGAATTTCACACAGTTCTGTTATGTACGAAAACTTAGTTATCGCTATTCTGAAGGTGTACAATGTTTTATTTAAAATTATTGTAAACGACTTCCCTTGTAGGAAATAACTCAGATTATGGAGTTGTCTTAGAAGGACGTAACTAGTTACCTGCACAATTAATTTATTCATTCAGGAGAAGAGAATAGAAAACTATTTTATATTTAACATACATAGTATTTATTACGCATTAGTGATACTTAACAAAGGTTTGTGATTTGGAAAATTACGATATATAGTTCTTAGTTTCCAGATGACCAACGTGACGTGAGAAAACTGCGTCAATGAATGTGTTGTTTCTGGTTGTCGAGATTGATGGGTCGTTCTTCAGTTCGGCAATAATTGGAAAAGACCTGCCCGTATTTCACACGGAAGTATCTGTCTTCTAAGTAGGATTTGAGTAGCATGTAGTACTGTTGTGGCAACAAAAGTTTAATTTTGTGAGGAAGGCCAACATGCCAAACCTTATCAAAAGCTTGGCTGATGTCTAAAAAGGCCGCAAAGCAGTAGTTTTTCCTTCTAGAGTACTTGCAATTTGATTAACTAGCCTATGGACCTGTTGAACTGTGGAATGTTAAGATCTAAAGCCAAATTGGTGATCTAGTATAATTTTGGGAAGAACATCATTATTGACTAGTCTTTTCAGGAGATGTCGCTCAAGATTGGATATTGCACTCAGCCGGCTTATGGGTCTGTAAGAAGTGACGTTATCAGCGGGCTTGTTTGGTTTTGGTACTAATATGATCTCCGCATACTTCCACTGGATAGCCAGTATGTCAGCATCAACATTACATTGAAAATGTTTGATAGTAATAGGAGACCTTTATCAGGAATCTCTTTAAGAAGTTTCCCTGTTATCAAGTCAAAACCTGGGACTTTGTTTGTCTTCATACGTTTGAGGAATAGCTTTATTTCAGATGGAGATGTGGGTTTTATTGGCAGTGCTAGCTGACAAGGTTTTTCAAGAAAATGTTTAATTTCTTTTTCCTGAGCTGGGTTTGATACTGTTGGAAACGGCTGGAACACTGACGTTAGGTGGTCGGCAAAGAGGTTAGACTTTTCTTGGTCAGATCTTGCCCATTGTTCGGGAGACTTTTTAATTGCTGGTATGGGTTGTTGTGGCTTTTCGAACTTATGGGTAGCACGCCGAAGTGAGTTATCACTTATACTGAGGTGGACTAGGTAATTTTCGAATGTATCATTTTTTCTTTCCTTCAGGAGTGAATGTAGTTCCCTGTTCAGCTGGTTGAATATTCTCTTGTCCTCTGGGTTTCTTGATCTCTGCCATCTACCCCTGGTCCTTCTTTTCTCTACAATTAGGTCTTTAATATATTTGGGGACGTTATCATTTCGTGGATTTGCTTTCCTATCCTGCTTTGGTGTACCATACTGTGCTGCAGCCTATATCAGTTTAGTCAGATAGTTCACAGCTTCGTCGATATCAGCCGGGCATTTGAGAGACATTTTCAAATTGATGTTGTTCTGGATGTAGTCTTGGTAATCATCCCAGTTTGTTCTTGTAGAATACAGTCGAAGCGGTATTGGTTTAGTAATGGGAGTGTTGCTCATGGTGAGAATAACAGGTGTGTGATCGGATGAAAGGTCTAGACATGATTTAACCAAGGTGTAGCTTGAGGAGATCCCATGAGTTATAAAAAAGTTGATCGGGTCTGGTTTTCTTCTTGGGTCGGAGGGCCAGTATGTAGGTTCTCTACTCGATAGGTACTCGAATCGCCCACTGTTTGTAGCATTATAGAGAGCTCTGTCTTTTGGGGTAATTAGTCGTGATCCCTAAAAAGTGTGTTTTGCGTTCCAGTCACCGCCCGCTAGAAATCGGGGGCCGAGTGAATCAAAGAACGTTTTGAAATCTTGTGGAAGAGTTTTGAATCCAAGTAGATAGTAGACTGCGGTGATTATGAAAGACCAGGGAGCAGTGTTGATTTGAATACTTATTGCTTGGATAGGTTTGGTCCTGTATTCCGGGAAAATATGGTGCGAGATGGATCTTTTAATTAGAATTGCAGTACCTCCGTGACCTTTGTCCTCAGGATGAAGAGTAAAGTGACAAGTGTAGTTTGGTATGTTGAATACACTTTTGGAGGTCAAATGAGTCTCTGACACTAGTATGACATCAATTTTTTGATCCCACAAACATATGATATAAATAATTGACAACTATTCATTTTTTGACTAGTTTCGAATATTGATCATATATAAACATGGTACTATAATCAGTATCGGAAACTAGACGATAAATTAATATTTGTAATATATTTATATTTTACGTTTGTGTGTTAAATGGTTGATATTTTCATCGCATATAATGGAAAATACGACACAAAATATCTGGAAAATCAACTATTTTTTTACTAAACTCTCGTTTAACGGTTGTCACAAAATACATATTTATTCCTTATTAATATTAATTAATGCGGAAAACTAAATTTTTATCTTTCTTTTTTTTATAAATAAAATCAATAACAATGCTACTTAAAATAATTTTACTTATAAATAATTACTTTCTTTGGTATCATTCGAAACTTCTATTATTACATTTTGAGTGTAGCACCATGTATTTAATAATTACTATAAAAATCCGTTATTTAAGGAAAAGCAAAATACAATTTTTATCTCTAATTATGCAAAATTTTCTAAATTACTAAATTCACACCAGAGAGCTAACAACTTTAAGTCTATTAAAAATTGATCAAACGACTCACCTTCGTCTTGATTTCACTATAAAAAAATTGTGCCTTTAATGAACATGTTCTTCTTTGATAAACATTATTCTTCAGAACTGTCAATGAGTGTGGTATATTAAATATTTAAAGCTTTCACAGTGATTACTCATAATAAATAATTTTCGGAAACAACTGTGTTTTTAAAAAAAAAGAAGATATTTATTCGTTTAACGTTTCGACCAGCTTACACTGGCCATCATCAGAAGCAAACTGAAGAACGGAGCGAAAATTGCGATCGACAATAACAATAAAGTAAGAATCAAAAATCATGAAAAACCCAAATCAAAACAGAAAACCTATCTCTAAACAGGAAAACCCGACAAAACGCATAATAACAGATAGATAAAATATAAAAACATATGAGAGAAAAGGTAAAAAAAAAAAAAATATATATATAAAAGGAACACAAAAAAAAAAAAAAAAACACATCGGGTCACAGGCAAGAGGGAAATAAAAACAGATAACAACTTATAAAAATAAATACAGAAGCATACACAAAGAGCGGCAAAAAATCTAAAAAGAAGCGCTAACGAAAATCCCACAAGGGAAACGCAAAGAACAACCAACCGAACAAAACAAAAATATGAAATATTACAACAAAAAACAGTTGAATTACCTGAAAATGGACCGAAAACTACCTGAAAATTGCTTGGAATCCTCACCTGAAAATGACATTACACCTAGCCCGATGAGTGAAAATGACCGAAACCCCGCCTTTGACAGCAAACCTCACCTGAGCACCCACTCGAAACCTATCCGGAGGATACACCGGAGGGCAAGGCCCCGGGCACCAGACCAAGGTAAGCCAAACCAAACGAAACGAAGCAAAGCAAATCCAACCGAAATAAGAAACCACTCGGACCGACGGGATGTGAGAACAAAAAACCAAGAAGAAGTGAAATGCAGTGGCGGACGTCAGGGTACCTAAAGAGACACTCAAAATTAAAACCAAATAACGCAGGAATGGAAAAGAAAAGAAAGAAAAAAAAAATCCATAATTGATGCCGAGGTTTAATTTTAACCTTTCGCGTGATCGATGTTTATATTTGTTTACATCCAATCGAGAAAATTGGAAATTTACAATTTCTTTTGAAGAAAGTTTAATAGACATTTTTATCTATAACACAATTACACCAATGTTTAAAAATAATTAATACAAAAGTCTTGAAAAGATCCCGTATCGATTAAATATCTCATATAGCTCTCCGATTCTCTAATAAACAGAGATTTCTTTGACGCAATTTTCAAAAATTCTTTTTTCTAGCGTGCAAAAATGAAAGGTATAGATGCAACGACAAAAGAAACTATATTACGTATGGAAATGGAGAAGACAAAGGAATTAACATAAATTATTAACGGTAAGTTAGTTCGAAATTCCCGAGCTTTTTAAAATTAGGTATCATTACTCCAGTATATAAGGGAGACGATAAATGTGATATGGCGAATTACAATACTACGAACTATTTCAAAAATGTTTGAGAAATGTATTTAGAAGAGAGCAATGAGTTTCCTACACAGTAAACATTTTTTTAGTATAAACCAATACGAATTTTTAGAAGGTAAAGGAACTGATATTGCACTATTTAAGCATGTACCCTATATTACAGAAAATCTAGATAAGGGAAAATCATACTTAGCTGTGTATTTTTATTTGAGAAGAGCTTTTGAATTAGTTGACCACAAAATTCTTTTAGCCAAGTTATATTCATGTGGTTTCCGGGGTAGTATTTACAACTGGTTCGAATCGTATTTAAATAATAGAAAATTAATTAAGTACATAGTGAAAATATAACGCAGATATTTGGGGTGCCTCAGAGTAGTATTTTAAGTCCCGTTCTGTTTCTTATTTGTATAAATGAATTGTACAATTTAAGTATATCGGGAAACATGTTCGCATATGCAGATGATACGGCAATTGTTATGAGTTCTGGTTACAGTCATATCCTAGTGCAACCAGCAAACAGGAATGTTGTTACTTTGGTAAATTAGTTTAAGGCAAATAGGCTTATAGTAAATTTAAAGAGAACTAAATTCATATTATATAGTCATAAACCTCAATACACGTGGTATTGCGAAAAAATTTGTTTAAATGAAAATTCAGAAATAGAAATAGTGTTTGGAATCAAATATCTGAGTTTGAATTTTGATTGTAGATTAATGTGGAATAAGCATACCGGTTATTTGGCCTTTAAACTCAGAAAGTTAAACTATATATTTTACTACCTGATGAATTTTTTAATGAATTTCACCTGTATCAGTTATATCATTCACTATACAAACCTGTCTTGATGTATGGTTTGATACATTGGGGGAATACCGCTAAATACAACCTTTACAGATTGATTTTTTAAATAATAGAATAGTTACGTTAATCACTAGAAACAAGAGAACTACAGTTGATTATAAATTATTTAATATAAGTGCATTATATAAAACTGAATTGTTGTTATTTATGCGAAATAGAAAGAAAGAATTTAATTTTCAAATTAAGAATGGTATTACTAGAAGTTGTGGAAATGAATTAGCTGTTGTACCTAAACTGATGAAATTTCACTCAAGAAACCAAGCCCTCTATATGGCGCCTCTCATATACAACCATTTACCACAATTTTTAAAAGACGATTTAAGAAATTTCAAAAAAAAAAGTAAATGTTTATTGAATTATTTCCATTCCAATAATCATTTTGAGGAACGTTGTAAATAATTGGTTCAGGACTACGGTTGGGGATGGGATGTATATACAGATAAAGTATTATGATTGGAATCAAATATATTCTTTTTTCTTTTATTTTATTTGTATAAGTTTAGATACTAAATAAATTTATACTACATATTCGGCTTAAGTTTATATCAACCTATATATACTTTGTACGGTTCACCCTTATTGCTTCATTTCTATGTTTTATTTGTAATTTTAAGGGTTTTTGTATTTTTCGAAGAAACTTTTATTGTTTTAATACCCATCGCTCGCGCAAATATGCGCATAAATGGATTATGTTTGTAATAATAATAGTAAACGTTTATTTGATTTAATTGTATATGGTCAAATGGTGGAGAACCGATCATATGCATATAATTAAGATGGATGTCCGTCAGGTGTACTAATGTGATACATGCCCTTTTTATAAAATAAATTAAGGATTAAGAAGTGTATAACTATTTGTATGAATAAACAATGATAAAAATGTTGGGCAGCACCCACAGAAGGGCAGTATGCCTTGTGGAACCCGCAACTTATTTTAATAAAAAAGAAAAAAAAACAACGATCAAGTTTAAAAATTACGTATTATATAGGTAAAATATTTTTCTTTAGAAAAACTAACTAACCAAATTATTTTTTATATTGCACAAATGGTTAATGTTCGGAAATACCTTAGTTAGTCTCTATTATGAAACAATATTATAATCTACAATTCCGTTTCCCTATTTTACAACTAGAAATTTAAAATGAATAAAAATTTAAAATTATCTAGTTCTTATAGAGCAATTTCACTTTTATCAAATTACAGTAAAATTTATGAAAAGTATATATTGATTAAATTAAAAGATTTTATTCAACAGCTTAACGTAATTAACAAAGACCAGTATAACGCTTTGCCGGGTAAATCAACAGAATTGGCAATATGGAATATTTTAAAAATAATAACTTATTATAAAAGCAATTCCTATTTGAGTTGCCTAATGACGCTAGACATAGCGAAGGCTTTCGATAGTCTTGATCTAAATAGTTTATTCAAATTATTGAAGGAAATAGGAATAGATTATAATATACTAAATATTATTAATAAATACTGCGAAAATAGATATACTTATATTGAAATAGGTAACGTACAAAAGAAGCAAAAATTAGATATGGGTGTATTACAAGGGTCTGTGTTGGGCCCATATCTATGGAATATAGTTTTTTCTCAATTATATAAGATAATATTACCTAACGATGTTAAGATATATACCTTTGTAGACGATATTGCGGTTGTACTGGCAGATAGAAATGAAAAAGGTTTAGAAAATAAGATAATTTTAGTGTACATAGAAATAGCGAAATGGCTTAACAAATTTAACCTTAAGATTAACGAAACTAAATCCAATTATATGATATTTAATAAAAAATATACTAATAGACCATTAAATTTAGAACAGTACGGTTTAAAAATCACCTATGTAAAACAAATTAAATACTTGGAAGTAATAATAAACAATAATTTAAAATTTTATGAACATTTTAATTACATTAAAACCAAAATAAGCAAATTCGTAATAATATTAAATAAGTTGTATAATAACCAAAACTGTAAAAATTATAAAAAAGAAGTTACGTTGTATAAAAGTATTATTTTACCTAACATACTTTATAATAGTATCATATATGTTGAAATGTTAAAAACTAAAAAATTTCAAAAGATGTTAAAAAGCTTTCAAAGGCTTATAGCTATAAAATGATTAAATCATATAGAACAATCAGTTATTTGTCGGCCATAGTTATAGCTGGTATGAAACCGATCGAATATGAAATACAAAAACATATAAGCTTGGTCGCAATTAAAAATAATATTAATATAGAGCATCCGTTCAATAACGTAATATATAAGACACCATTTTTTAAATATGAGAATAAACTAATTAAAGTAAAATAAATGAATAAATTTATGGATAAATTTTATATAAATAAATTTCAAGAAATATGGAATAATTATAATGGAATAACGTATCAATTTTTCCCAAGTATAATAGATAGATTTAAAAATAATCAATATACGCTAAATTTTTTTAATGTTCAATATATAACAGGGCACGGTCTATTTAAGGTATATTTATATAAATTTAAGATATCTGATTTTGACAACCGTGAAATATGTAATTTTAGAGATGATTTTTTTCACATCCTACAAGGATGCAATTATAATAATAATAATATATTCTGTAATTATGATATAAATCAACTTGTTCAAAATTAATTTAATGAATTTAATAAATTTACAATAGAAGAAATAAAATTCCGGAAAAATAATGTACATTTATATGAAGTAAATAGTAAAAATATATATAAATATTGTAAAAAAAAATGTAAAATGGTAATTAATATAATACCAAATACTTAATTGGATAGGTTATATTAATTCCATTATTATAATGAATCAATATTTTTATTAAATAAATGTACCCTACCCGAAGTTCGGGAATAGGAGGAAAAAAAACGCGATTTAAAAAAAAAAGTGAAATATTAAAATGATTTAAAATTGCATTACTTAAAGATATCATCAGTACTAAGCATATTGCTAAAGCGAAATTACGCTGTCATTAATGTAAATTAATACGAAAGTTTATAAGTACAAATAACCTTTTTAGGATGAAAATTATTTTTGAAAAAACTTCGAATTAGCGAAAGAACCATTTATCCGACAGATTATTTGAATAACATATAATCTAAATTAAAAATTCCCTAATATTAAAAAAGGTACACTAGATTTTCTGAAAAATATAACACAAGCCTTCATCTAAAGTTCGTTTAACACTTGATTTGTTATCTTAAAATTGAATTTTTGCTTATACATGGTGTTAAAATCAATTGCATAATTAGGTTTCACTTTTTTTCGTTCGACATGAGGAACTTTCCGTTGGACCAGTTGTCTCATGTTTATGTAGGTGTTTTCAATTGCATTAATTATAGTAAAATGGTGTAAACATTTTCATTGAAAAAATTCATGGTTCTTTAAAAGTAACAAAATTACGTTGAAATTTTAAAAAATTTGAATTTTTGCTGCAAAACAGAAAAAAAAATGGAAACTTTTCGAAGAAAAGTACCGCCACTTAAACTTAGTCACGGTTCAAGCGCGGACAAACGTAGTTGAAAATATTTTAATAACAATTTAAATATTTATTTTCGCATCGTCTCTTACGGTAGACCGCGTATTTCGTTATTAGAAGCATCGTGGTACGAAGTATTTTAAATCAATCGCGGTAATTAAAGAGAAAATATATCAACTTTTTTTTTTTTTTTAATATATAAAACTTCAAAGGAGACATTTCGGCTACATTTATCAAAAATGTTCAGTTTTCATGATGTTAAATAATAGAATATGAAGTATAATTAAGGAACAGGCCTTAATTATGCACTATTAAACCAAAAACATTGCGTTTTTACAGCTGAAATTAAAATTTTATTCTAACATCGCAGCCGTTACTGACAATTTTAAAAACACCAGCATTCTAAAAATACGATAGTAGACATGAAATAAAGCAGGAAAAGGTAGTTATTTATGGCTAACGATTCAATTTCATCGATGAATCGCAAAACGTAAAAGTTTAAAAGTAATTCTAAAGCGAAGCGTTCCATTAATTGTAAAAATAAACGAATTAAATAAAAACAAAAGAGCCTGTCAATGAAAATTTAACAAAAAAAACAAATGAAAACGGCACCATTTGTAAACAACATTAGTAAGATTATCAAAATTCACCATTGATAAATTTCTTCAGCATATGAGAAGCCCATTTCGGTTGATCGGTAGGAACCATATGTCCCGCATTTCGTACTAAAAGGTCTGTAAGATTACCGACGGTTTTGTAGTGTCCCGCTTGAATTCCTAATTCGTCATACCATATCTTCAGATTGTTTTCGTAGTAATTTACGGCACCGTCGAAATGCAGGTTTTGAAGATAGTTTCTGACTAGCGGGTAAGCCACGATAACGTCCAGTTGTCCGGTATAAACTAAAATTTTGTAGCGCTTTAGTAATTCAGGTATGAGCGGTGCGGCCGATTGCATAAAGTCCAACGCCATATGGTAATATACATCGTAATTGATCTCGTCATATTTAAAATAACCGACGTGGATGCTTTTACGAATCCGGTCACTTTCAAACAGTTTCTGTACGCGGTAATCTAGAGCTTCTTCTGTACTTGTGTAATCGTAGATAGCGCTCAAGGGGAAAGCTCGGGCCTCCCCAAATAAATTTTGCCAGACTCGAACAGCCGCTAAATAGTTTTTAGAACGAATGTACGTTCTGACCATGTTCTCAAATTTGTGAATTTTTCTCAATGTTTTCGAATCGATAAATCCCAACTGGTACAGATAGTCGCCGTATAGCATCATATTTTCTGGATCTGTATATCCGTTCCCGATAAGTAATCCTTTTAAATTGATTTTAATCTGTGAAGAAGCATCGTCGTTTTTTATACGTATGGTGTCCGCTAATGACGGGATATACTTACCGGCGTACGATTCTCCACTTATATAGAAATCGTTACGTGAGTACTCGGGAAAAAGTTGAAAAAACTGAACTAAAGCCGGATACAAATCTCTGACAACGTGCTCTTGCGTTCTTGTGTAACCCTCTGCCGATTGCGTGAAACTGAATCCAGTGCCAACCGGCTGATCGATGTACAATACGTTGTAATCGTTCGTCCAGGTATAATTTCTTCGGGCCAAATCGCCCTTCTTGCTCAGTTGGTACGGTCCGTTTTCGACGAATAATCCATACAGTGAACTTGCCCCAGGACCTCCTTGTAACCAGAGTAAGAGCGGTGCCCGCTGAGGATTCTTTTCACTTAAAAAGAACCAAAAGAACAAGTTCGAATTCCATTTTTTGTTTACCGTTAAAAATCCGGAGTAACTAGTTGTCGAAGAGTCATTCGGTATAATCGGTCCTACGCGACTGGCATCTCTACCTTCTCGGATTTTGCCGGCTTCGATATACGGCGTTAAGAATAGTGGCTCGCCGGGAACTCCTTGGACGTTTGCGTACAAACCTTTGGAGACTTTCCTGTGCGATTCCGGACTCAATATCAGGTAACTGTTCACCGAAAAACAGATTTGTAAAATCACGTAAAGCGCGATTACTAACATTTCAAACGGCTAAATAGTCTACAGTCGGAAATTGTAGCGCGTCGTATGACGACGACATGAACTTGATTTCTTTATGTAGATTCACTCAAGTGCGCGATGTGATAAAACAGAAAATCCGTGCATTAGTTGTTTTTATCTGTGTCGATTACTCTGAAATATGCACTTGTAATGATCGACTCGACTGTCTTTCGAGTACGCGCGACATTCGCCTATGTGTAACTGACTAAGTAAACATCGATGTTATTTAAGGAATACATTAGCAGTTTGCAATAATTGTAATATAAAAAATTTCGATAATACAGTCTAATAGATATTTTATTTTCGAAATTCAGATAATCCTGAGTTTTAACTACTTCATTTAACTTCCGACACGTTTAAATGCTTTCTACCATAGACACCTATTCATCCTCTATCGAAAGTAAATAACGAAAGGATTATACATATTGAAGAAAGTAAAAAGGAACTTATTTTTGGAGTATAACAGAGCTCACATTGCTTTCCTTGGTTTTATCAATTTGATAGCATATTGCACTTAAAATTTTGTTATTGCTGGACCATTAACATTATTATAATTTTCTGCTCTAGTTGTATCCACTACTAATGGTCCTCGACTATCATCAAATAATTTTTGTAGGTAATTTTTCCATATCTTTTTTTTATCGTTTACTTTCAGCACCGGCATTCCTTTTCCATCGCACAATTTAACTGTATTTTTACTACGTGTTCGGCCTGTTACTGTTTTTATCTTCTTGTGCATTTGGAACAAATTAAATTTATCAATTGAATCCTTGATTTCTGCACATTGGTCTTTCATCCATTCATTTTTGGCCTTTCGGATCATTTTCTGAATCTCTCTATTCAGTGCTTTGTATTGGACTTCATTTTTATTTTTCACCTTCCTACGCTCATCCATCATAAGTAAGATTTTATCAGTCATCCATTTCTGCTGTTTTTTTGTCTCCGATTTCAGGAATGTTTTATTTATCTCTTGGCATACAGTATTTAAGTTTGAAAGTAATACTTCGTCTGAGCAATTTTCCAGTCTTCTATTTAATTCATCTTGTACTTCAGCTCTAATTTTTGGGTTTCTCAACTTCGTTACATCCGTTCTTACTAACTGATTCCCCTTCATTATGTTCTTAAATTTCAGCCGCATATTAGCTACTAATAAATTATGATCGCTTCCTATGTCTGCACTAGGGTATGTTTTAACTCCCTTGATCATATTTCTGAATCTGTGATTAACAATGACATAATCAATTTGGTTTCTTATGATGTTTTCCTTATTATCTTGGGGACTTTTCCAGGTATAAAGACGTCTTTTTGGTAACTTAAACCATGTATTCATAACGACTAAGTTATTTTTTTCACAGAATTCGAATAATTTATCACCGTAATCATTATTAATTCCAAGTCCATGCAGACCGACTGCAGTTCCTCTTCTGAAATTGCCGAACTTCGCATTAAAGTCCCCCATTAAAATAAGTATATCTTGCGGTTTCAGTCTGTTAATAATCTTCTCCACACTTTCATATAATTCTTCGCTTTCTTGATCGTATCTTGAGTCATATATTGGGGCATAGACTTGTATGATATTAATTCTGCATTGGGCTCCTTCCATTTGGAGTAGTAATATGTGATCCGATATTGGTGTAAAGTTGATTATATGCCTTACCAGCCTATGCGCCACTATGATACCAACGCCATTTTTATGAATTCCATCTTCTGTTCCTGAATAATAAAAATTTCCATTTTCTTGCTGCACTATTCCATTCCCAGGCCAGTAATGTCGAGTTTATGTCGTCCCATCTCGTGTATTCCATTTTGGATTTTTCCAGCAGCATATAGCGTTCTCACATTCCACGTTCCTATTCTAAGCTGGTTTTTCACTATACTAGCGGACGGTGAGATTCTTCGCACCCTGTGCCCATTAAAGGGCCGCATCGGACTCAGGGCCATTTGTATATTATTTTCCGCCATCTATGATGTGATTACCTGAGGATAGGTATACGGAGTGGTTTCCTTCTTGCCTTCTCCGGGGTTTGCATTCGAGTCACCTTCTCTTAGGACAGTTGCGTTTGCTGCGCTAAAGAGCCTGTCCTACCCTAGGATTCGCCTCGCTTTGACACAGTGCCGTCAATGGATATTAAAAGGTTTTACCATCTAGCTTTCCTAAGGCTAGCTCCTTTCATCCTGGTAGCACTGCCGCTGATTGTCCACGACTGCTTATTTACCTAAGAGGCTTATTCGTAGCTAACCTCCATATCTGAGGGTCTTTCTCTCATCCGCAACCCGAAAGACGCGCCCGGTAGCACCCGCTGTGCCCCGGGACGAAAACAATATGTTTGTAAAAACTGGAAGAGGTTTAAGCCAAATACTATTAGACTTAATGGGGAAATAGAAATAAGATAGAGTATTTAATTGATATGTCAAATATTCGAAGTTTTGGGCCAAAACCGCTGTATAAATTTTTTTAATCAACTGTGTTTTTTATTTGTTTTTTTTTAGAAGTAATTCCTAGCTTTTAACTTTCTTTTTAATAATTTGCTACTAGGAATATTAAAATCTTTACTCAGCTACTGCAGTTTGATGTTGCGTTAATAAATTAATTTTAATAAAAAGCTCGAGACAGAGTGGCTGAAAGATATGATTGAAAAATATGTTCTCTTAAATGTGTAACTATGGGAGATCACTGTGTGAATAACTCGGCCACGTCAAAACGATGGCTGTGTGTGCTGTTTAGTTGAGCAAAATTTTCTGTTAGATCACGTCGAACAGCTTATAGAAAGCGTTTCGAAGCAAACACTTCATGTTCACGGGATTACTCCCGTGAACATGAAGTGTTTGCTTCGAAACGCGTCGGGGTTTTAAAAATTATACAATTGTTATAAAAGCGTTAAAGTTTATTTTTATCATAATTAAAAATGTTAACAATGTGTAAGAACAACAAATACAGTGAGCTTATAGAAAGATCAATAATCTTCAGCTAAATGTGAAACGTGAAGACCATTTTCTGTTGGACGGTGATAAACATCTTTCACCCAAAAGAGAGAAAGACGCCACATAAAGATGTTAAAGAGGCAGAAATAAGGATGCAAAAAGATCTAATAACAATCAGTAAATGGGCACACGATAAAAATCTAAGAACAAATGTAAAAATGACTAAAGCAATGGTACTACGGAAAAAAAGAAACAGCTTTGATTTGTGTTGTGCAAATATAATAATGCACCCAAATGAATATGTACACTCAATGGGGGAAAGACGCGAATGCGAAATGAAAAACTGTCAAAAGTTAGACATAGTAACGCAGTATAAACATTTGGGAGTAATGATGGATCAACACTTAAGATGGGACATACATATGGAACACATTGCGAAGAAAATAAGAGCAGTTTTACCAGCTTTGTATACATTAAAGAAATATGCAACAAATGAAACATTAAAAGTAGTTTATTATGCGCTAGTAGAGTCGAGGATCAGATATGGAATTCAGGCATGGAGAATGGCGAGAAAAGCATAGTTGGGGAAAATAAATAAACCGCAAATTAAATGCTTGCAATTAATAGGAAATCATAAAGGAGAACTCGATAGTGAAATAATTTTAAAAAAAACGTAATGAGCATAAGAGGAATGTACTTATTACTGAAGATATGGGAGTACATATCAACAGAAAAACGTTCGTCCCCAAATTAATTTTACACAATACAAAGTGTTTACATAGAAAGGAAATATATGGTTGTGAAAAGTTAGAAAATGTGAATGAATTTAAATATCTCGGGATAACATTAGATAAAGGTTTAATATGGAGAAACCATATTGATAATATTACAGGGAAAGTCAGGTAAACTATATTCTTGCACTATATAAATTAAAACAAGGTATGACATACAAAAGCCTAAGGTTATATTTTGAAGCTGTAATAATGTCCAGAATTAAATACGGAATCGGAATTTGGGGTGAGGCGAAAATTACAGAAATGAGGAAAATCAACAAATTGCAAAAAAAATGTTTAAAACTGGTCTTACACAACGAGAGCAAGACGGACGCATTAGCTAACATCACTTGGTGGAACAAAAATAACGAAATGTCACCAAAAATGTTATATTATTACAGTAAATTACTCAGTGCTAAACTCGAAGATAGGCAGTTACCAACTAGAACAAGAACGTACAGGACTAGAAATTACGATAAACCTTGCTATATACGATCTAGGGGGATTAACAGTAAAATAGACAATGTAGAGGAAGAAGTATTAATAAAATTAATGGGGAACATACCAAAGGAAATTAGATGGAAAAACAAGGTTAAAATTTGGTTGATAGCATGGTGTAAAGAGCAATAGAAATAGTAACAAAAAAAAAAAAACCAATAGTATCGTAATGCTAGTATTAACCACTTATAACATTGACGCTACGTTGACATGAGACTCGTTACTATCTTCAGTTTTAAGCTGCTAATGAGAGAATGGTAGTTGTATAAAAAATTATATTATATTATTGTAATATACAAGTTATATTAAGGTATTGTAATGGGAAATATTATTTTAGATGATGGTATAATTGTAATATAAATGATAAATAATGAGAGTATGGATTTTATAGTATAGTAATATATAAGTTAATACTTTTATGCCGTAACAGAAAGTAGTACTTAAGTTAAGTTGATGTTATATTGTACAAATAAATAATATAATTATGTTGGGAACCCACAGACGGGCTAGTGCCGTGTGGGACCCGCAAATTATTTAAAAAAAAAAAAAAAAAAAAAAATTCAATTGGAGGAAAGAATAAACACAGAATACGAGTTGAGGAAAAAACTTTCGTTCCAACTGCCGTTGGCAAGAATAAAGATGGGGGAGCAACCGGATAAATACATTATAACTCAGATGTTAATGGCAACGATGCAGCCGATTCTTTGTCTCGTTCTGCTGGTCGCCTTGATTCATTCCTCAACCATTTCCCTTCTTCAGATATCCTTTCTTTATCCACCTCCAATCACGCCAGACTTTGGCAGGATATTTATCCCTCCCTATTTTCTAATCGTCATTCTCATTACCGTTTCATTCAGCCAATTCCTCGTTCCCTGTCTTGGTTCCATTCTATTCCTCTCAGTCGTCGCTCTTCTATTGTCTCCCTAATTCGTCTCCGGATCAATCATTCTCTCCTCCCTTCCTCTTGCTTTCGATTTGCTCTATCGCCTTCTCCTGATTGTTCTCTCCACGATTGTGATCCAATCACATTTTCTTTGAGTGTCCTGCTCTTCGTAACGAACGCTACCTTTTATACAGTCAGCTCTTGTCATTAGGTCTCCCTATAACTCTTCCTTTATCCTCTCCTTTCCTTCATCTTCTGTGGTGTCCGCACTGCTGTCCTTTGTTGCGTCCATTTCGGACCGCTTAGTTATTTAATTTATTAGCTTAGTTTTCTTGTTGTTGGGTCAATGCCGCTGGCGCGCCCAAAAATAAAAAAAAAAAAATGTTAAGTAAAATAGCCAAAGAAATAATAGAGAAGGAAAAAATAGGTGAAAGAAAAAGGAAAATAAAGAAATGGCTTCAGGAAGAAGAAAATATAAAAAAAATAATAAACATAAAATAAAATGACAAAGCGCAACAAAAAAACTAGAAAAAAAAAACACACAAACTTTGAATATAGAAAATAGAAATAGATTATTAATTATTGATAAGTAAAATAGATAGATTAAGACTAATAAATATTACACAATTATGTATATGTATAAGTTAATTTAAGATGGTAAAGTGTTCAATAGGATAATTCGTCGACAATCGTTTTAGCTTGACGAAAGTTTTGTATGTAAAAAATAACAAATACATATTTTTCAAAAAAAAAAAAAACCTTTACATAAATACAATTCCAGATAAAACAAAAAAATTTTATGAATTTCCAAGTACAGATTTAAACGGGCTATGATACACAAGCGAATCCGTGGGAAACAGCTAGTTTATCTATAAAATAATCAAGGCAACAATGTCGTGCAAAACGTAAAAATTAAAAAAAAAAACAAACAAACAGGAAATAAAACAATTGACGAACGTGAAGAGCGTTTGAAAGGTAATTTAGAATAAAGCGAAGTTGAACGAAGCACAAGATTTAAACTTGAACGTTCATGTCACACAACAACAAAAATGCATGAAAACGAGGAACAAGCAGCGTCGTGGTCGAAATGTGATCGTCAACATTACATACAAATAAAAACAAATGAGTGCGGTGTACAGAAAGACACACGGTTCATACGAAACTGCGAGTAGCGGGCACAACGCACCAATGACGCTGAAATGTTGAAAAAGCCGGTGAATAATTTTGTGGATAAAATTTAGGAAAAGGTATTATATCAAATTTCTAATGTACCAATAAGTTATGCTGCTGAAAACAACATACAACAGTAATGCATTAATGGAAATGCAACGTACGAGATCAACGTAGCGCTAATTATGCCGATCATCCGAAATTTTGTATACTATATGCTTGAAATGCTACTATTAAGCCCACTCAAAAATAAGCATGCAGTACCGTCTTCAAGAAAGCCGGTGAATTAAGTTAGACAAGGGATACCACAGGAACTAAAGCGTGCTTGTGCCTCAACTAGACCACAATAGACTGGCGGCAAATATGAAACTAAGACGACTGGCAATCGCCACTAAAAAGCAGAATACGAAATAAATAGGAAAAACTATTTTAAGGTAAATTTTTTTTTATTCAAAATACATTTGAAAATAGGAATATAAGTTTATACGTTATAATTTCGTAAAGGCGAATTCAAAAATAAAAATAATTATTACGTTCTTCTTCTTCTTCTTCTAGTGTCATCTCCGTTAACGAAGGTTGACCACAATTTGTGAAAGACTGGATCTGTTCCTGGCCGAATGAAGTAATTTGTTTGGTTAACCAGCCCGTCCACTCTTTTAGATTCTTTATCCATGACAATCTTCTGCGTCCTTTTCGTCTACGGCCTTCCGTTTTGCCTTTTATAACTAACTGCACCAATTCATATCTATCGTGTCTCATAATGTGTCCTAAGTACGCTAGCTTCCTCTTTTTTTTGATGATGAATACTAGCTCTCTGTTTTGCCTCATTCTTTCAAGAACGTTTTTATTTGATATGCGGTCAATCCATGATATTTTCAAAATTCTTCTGAAGACCCACATTTCGTACGCTTCTAGGTTTTTTATGCTTACGCTTTTTAAAGTCCATGCCTCTACCCCGTATAGTAAAATTTAATACACATAGCATTTGGCCATTCTATATCTTAATTTGAGGCTAAGATGTTTATTGCTGAACAGAGGTCTCATTTTAATAAAGACTGATCTTGCTTGTTCGATCCTCGATCTGATTTCTTTATCCGTCATTTAACACATAGCCAAGGTATTTAACCGATTTGATCACTTCAATGGTGTTTCCACGTTATTAATAAGTGTATATAATTTTAATTTTACTAAAACATGATACTTTAAGAGCAATGCAAAAATAAATGAATGCAAAAGTTTGAAATGATCTTTCTGATTACAGTAAAACGCATAGTTCGAATAAAAGCATTAGCGCCTTTACCTTGCACGTATATTCCATTTACTTAATGATATACATGGAAAATATAACGCACTTTATAATTAATAAATGCGCATGCCATTTTGATATAAAATATACCTCTTATTCGGACTAGGCATTTTGTTGGTATTAGAAAAATTATTTTCGACTTTTGCATTCATTTCTTCTTGCATTGCTATTAAAGTATCATGTTTTAGTAAAATTGTATACACTCATTAAAATGTATTTTCATTATAACAAAAGAATTATTTTTTACTTTTCAGTTCATTTTTACCAAATTGTAATGTGTAAACCTCATTTCAAGTGCGTTTCGAATAAACAATTTTACCTTAATTTTTTTTGTTTCCTTTACCTTCTATAAGTGACTAAACAAGCTAATCATCTCACCAACTGTTCTGTGTTTCTGCATCATCTACTTTTCCATTATTTTAATTATTCTATTAATCATCAATCTCTCGCAGTATAACATCACGTCTGTGTTAACGAATATTCCAACATTATTATTATTCCGTACTCGTATAATGTATGGGATCCTAATAAGATGGTTCGGAGCAACAAAAATATCAAATAAAAATTTAGACACGCGGCAGCGCGTCAAGTCAAGTTCAAGCCGAGAAAAAGGAACTGGCGACGACGCAGCAGCCGTGTGTATATTTACACGAACCATTTGATGTTAACCCCTTAATAACTTAATATTTAATTAAACATAAACACATGAAATTTTGTTTATGTATTAAAACCCCTTAGATTAACTAGAACCTCAAATTTCATAAATACGACTCAAACGGTTATTGAGATACTAACGTCTGAAAATCGTCATTTTTATCACTGACTGACTGATTGACTGACATATAGATCAAAAACCTAACCCACTTCCAGGTGACCTAGAAAGTTGAAATTTGGCGTCCAGCTGGCTAATTGTGTGTATGCAAAGGGAACAATCTCAGAAAACAGTGAAATTTTCATAATTTTTACGTAATTTCGTTCGTTTATTTTAATTTAGTTTATTCAGTTAGATTGCTAGATGTGTAAAGTTATAAAATTTAAGAAACTCCGGAAATCGACAAGTTTCACAGCGTTAGCAAAATAACTGGCTTGCTGATCTTTTAACTGTCAACATGTTGTTGTTGTTTAACGAAAAACGCTCTTTTGTGTCTTGTCATTTCGTATGTTTGTTAATCTATTTTCATAGTTTATTTTATATTTGCCCCTTTTAATTGTTTCGAAAACAGTCGACTTTTAAGAATTTTAATCAATATCGAGTATTTCATCTTATTTCACTAATAACAAATTTGTTAAACATCGTTCGAAAAAATTTTGGTCCCGAGGATTAAACGAATTAATATCGTAACACCGTCAGAAGCTTACTCATCCGGGATCCTGCATCAGCGTGTTTCTGTGTTACCGCGGACAAATAGTGATACGTACCATTTCATGTTGATTTTTATAAACATTGTTATTTGTTGTATGAACGTATAAATATCATAATTAATCATTGTCTTTTATAGCGGTCGACCGATAAAGAAAGATTGGTTTAGGTAATTTTCATTAATAGAGTTATTAAATCTCATCGACTCATTTATTTAAATAATAATAATAAATAAAAAAAAAAAAAGTATCTTTACGGTGGTTAAACATTCATAAATTTAGATCAAAGGTAACTTCTTACGTAATTGTTTTAATTAAATAAATATTTTAACATCTACCGCACAATGAGTTACAGTAGAATTAATGGTGGATGACATACTTATATTACACCGAATTATTCCAATGCCTCCCGATGGAAGTTGCTTATTCCATTCGATTTCATTTTGTTTATTTAATTCTACTGATATACAACAAAAAGTCTATAGTAGAATACAACCGCCCTCAAAAGTTATACCGTCTCGAATTAGCCAATTAAAGCACAAACAGAAAACGTGTAAAAAAAATTGCAGATAATGAATGGGCAATGCGCTCTAATATTTCTGACGTTCAAGAAAAAATTTGGAAAATAGCACCAAAAAAAAAAAAATGGTACAGCGTAAACGCAGGAAAATAAATTAATTTTACGAATCACTTTTGAATACAGATTGTGGATACAGATCATGGCGGTGCTCTGTCAATATATATTTTTGCCAATATTATGCATGTGAGGAAAAATTTGGACATATTTCCAATTAATCCCTCAAAACATCGTCTTAATCTTAGGAATAAACAGAAGTTAGTTCTATCCATTTCTAGATTGTCAAAAACTCATAAATTTTTTGTAAGGCTTTGTGTGCGTTTTTATAATAAAATTCCAATCGAGATACTAGACCTACCGGAAAAAGAATTTTAAATTGCTGTGAAGCAGGTTCTACTTGACAAAGCTTATTATAAAATAGATGACTATCTTAATGATAAACATATATTATGCAGCCCAGGAAACGAACATGATATTGCATACTGATTTTGACATACTTGTAAAAAAAGAGATGAAAAGAACATGACATATTTGTAGGGTCCTGTGTTCTGCAGTAAAGGGTTTCTTATCACTTCTTCCCTCAGCCATATAGGTCCGAAGTGGTGATAGTTTTAGAGTTAGGACACAGACGTACTCGATAACTTGACTTTCAAAAAGTGCTCACTTGTAAGACTATTTTCAAGAATAAACGATTTGAATTTGAATTTGAATGAATAATAATAATAATTTCTTCACAAAAAGTAATGATATCCTATCAAAAATATAAATGTAAAAATGGGAGCCAAGTTCAATATTAAGAAATGCGTGGTTATCGACTTCGCCGACAAAAGAATTGAGATCTAAATGGGTGCCAAGTTCTGTAGATAACCCTGAAATTTATTTATAAAAAACATACAACATTCTAAAATAAATTTAAAATATAATTTCTTAGCTTTTTTTCTGCCACGAAGAATTTTTTGCTATTTAAAAATATAACTTCTTAAATTTGAGCAGATGAATTATTTATACAAAGCAGATATTGAGCATTAATTTATCCTAAATATCTCTTTTGTATAAATAATTCGACTGTTCAAATTTAAGAAGTTATATTTTTAAATAGCAAAAAATTTTTCGTGGCAGAAAAAAACTAAGAAACTATGTTTTAAATTTATTTTAGAATGTTGTATGTTCTTATAAATAAATTTCAGGATTATCTACAAAACTTGGCACCCATTTAAATCTCAATTATTTTGTCGATGAAGTCGATAACCACGCATAATTTTAATATTGAACTTGGCTCCCATTTTTACATTTATGTTTTTGACAGGATCAATAATTCACGAACGGTTTTACTTATAAGCTTCAAAATTGGATTGTAAATTACAATTAAACTTCTGTCTATGACAATCTATAACTATAACTAACTGATTACCCTGGCCAGGAAAAAATCCAAAATCCGTCAAAAATATATAATATGGAATTTAAAACGGCCTCAAAAATCACCCTTAAGAAATACATATCTCATCACCGGATAATTCTTTAAAAGTGGAATACAAAATATAAAACAAATCGTAGGAGCTCTCTTTCATGAAATCAAAAAAATACGGTTAAAAATCATTCAAACCCCCTCCAATTGGAGCCAAAAACAACAAGAAAAAGATGTCCCCACATAACCAATAGCCCAAGTAAAAAAGTTGAGGAAACTGAAACATATCTCAAATATATGCATAAAGAACCGCCTTATAGGAAAATTATAGCCGAGCTTACAACTTTAGATTAAGGCCCTCGGAGCACTGAAAGCTTAAAAGTTTTGAAAAAAATATTTTTTTTCGGGGCATACAATTTATTGATGGAAACATCGCTATCTATCGGGAACGGTAAAAAGATCAAAAAAGCTCAAAAAATAACGTGTAACCTCCCTTGCGGTACGAATATTGTAGTTAAAAATTTTAAACAAGGTTAAAAATATGCGCATTCCCGTATATTTCTTTAGTTTGGAACATCCAGGTTTCAAGTTAACAATTATAGTCTCAGTGCACCAAAGCTCAACATTTTTGAAAAAAGTTTTTTTCCACATGTGGTACATCGATGGAAAGAAAACTATGTTTGTATATAATTTACATCTACCTATTCTAAAAAAAAAAGGAACCTTCTTTGAGTGGATGTCGATTATGGGCATTAAATCTGCACAAGTAAAATTTTGGAAATTTCAATATGCGACAACGGGGTATCTCCAGGTCTTATCTGAACAAAACACCATTGTCTAACTAACCACACCAGTAGGAGGATACTATAATGACCAACACAGTTTTGCAAGAGAGAGACAGAGAATAAAGACAAAGAATGCGTGTATAAGGGTGCAAGAGAGAAATGGGGAACCAGATTATCACCAAGACGATAACGTAACATAATATTAATAATAATAAAAATAATTATAATAATAATGGTTAATTAGCCAAAGAGGACTTTGACGTCTCGCCTAGCCGTCCTGTGGTGCCCCAGTCACCCCTGGAAGCCCAAGCCGGCCAACATTTACCCCCTGCACCCCGCCTACCACAACTACACTGTTATTTGGCCAACTACCACCTGCATCCTACTACCAGCCACAACACCATCATAAACATGCTGAATAATACTATATACACTAATACACATTATCATTTACACCACCACCACTACTACCAACCATGATGCAAAGGTGCTGAACAGTGTAATATATACTAATACATGCTGTTGTATACACCACCACCATCACCAAAACCCTAACACTCCTACTGCTAGCACCAACACCACTACAAAGGTGCTGAAATGTTGCATATATACTAATACATGCTGTTGTATACACCATCACCATCATCATCAACATTGTTGTCATTACCACTGTCATTGGCAATGTTGCTGTCATCATTACTAGCATCACTGACGTTGTTACCGTCACCATCACCTTTGACATCATCGTTGGTGTTACTGTAATCATCACTGTCATTGTCAATGTTTCTGTCTTCATTACCAGCAGCACCATCATCACCACAATTTCTGGCATCATTGTCATCATCACTAACATCTTCACGTTTTGCCTCCTCTAGGGTCAGATCTATTTTCCTTTTCATTGTAGCTCCTCCATATGTCGCTTCAGCTTTTTTAATATATTGTCAGTAGACCGCTTCAAGGCTTCTATAGCAGCTTCCAGCTGATTATTAAGCTTACTAGGTGAATTGGTCACAAATTTGGGTGCCAGGTCTAACACATTGAGTCAAGTTTTATTCTCAGCCACCCGTTTCTGAAGCCCCCGCTTGATATCATTCACATCATTATCATGCTGACGTTTGGTAAGAGCATCTGTAAGGCTGATGGCATCAGAGAGATTTACTAGACGTTTCCCTATCATGTTCACAGAGCTATCCTGTATAATGAGACACAAGGCGTCCGAGTATGCTTTATAATGAGTAGCCTCATCAGCAATAACCTTTTGTAGTTTTTCTTTAAACTCCTTCTGTAGTTTGACATCTAACTCTTTATGGTGGTGGCCCTGGTCCATAATAACTTCCTGCATTTTTCCTTTCAGTCCCTCCACCTCCTCTAATTGAGTCTCCAGTTTAGCGGCCGCTGCGGCTGTAGAATGATTTAGGTCTTCCATGACTTTCCTTGACTATGAGGTGTACTGCTCGTCTCAGTCACACATTTAAGCATCCGGTCCAGCGCATCAATGTGGGCTTTGTCCTCCACTGCCTGTTTCTGGAGGCCCCACTTGATATCATCAATAGTACTATCATGTTGATGAAGGCCACATCTACCATCACCTTCACCTAGGTACTTTGCATGGTTCACACACATTTTAAATATTTGCTATTTGATCAATGTATACCCTAAGTGACAAGTGTTGTCGTTAACTTTTAGGCCTTTTTTTTACTGTATTTATTAAATCTAATTTATTGATCTTTCATAGATGTTTAAAATGATATAATACGAGGGGCGTTTCAAAAGTCTCTGCCACGCTTTCAGATCTTAGCTTGTGATAACACTGGCGAGATAAACAATACAACGTTATATTCGAGACGGTTGTGCGAGTAAATGGTAAAAATTTCAAGATTCTAATCCAAATAGTACGTCGTCAGTGTTCATTTAACCATGGAGCTACCACTACAGTGCGCGTCTAACTTTTGTAACCTGGTTGTCACATTGTTCTTGAATTTGTCACCAAAAACCGTTTTAACAAGAGAAAAAGATGGAAATCAGACGGTGCAAGGTCCGGGGAGTATGCTAGTTGTTCGAAGATCAACCATTCCCATTTTTCAATGTGCTAGAGCGTCGCGTGAGAGATCAAGATTGGTTTTTTCGTCAAAAGACCCAATCGCTTGTTTTCTATGGTTTCTTTCGAATTATCCAACATTTGGCAGTAACTATGGAAGTTTATGGTGGTACCTGGAGGCATAAATTCGATCAAAAGAGGCCCGTAGCAGTCCGAAAAGACCGTAGCCATAAGCTTCGTCGCAGACTTATCTGCCTTGCATTTTTTTGGCCGCAGTGAATTTACCCGTTTCCACACCATGGTATCGATTTTCGTGGTTTAAAGTGTTGAATTCATTCACAAACGAGTCAGTTCGACAATGCATTATCAACATACGCATTTTTCAAGTCGTCGTGTATTTTTTTACACACGAACAATTTTTCGTAACAAGCTAACGAATAACTGCACGTTGTTCGCAAAAACCGGACGCGCACTGTAATGGTAGCTCCATGGTTAAATGAACACTGGCGGCGTGCTATTTGGATTAGGACCTTGACCTTTTTACCAGTTACTCGCACAACCGTCTCGAATATAATGTTGTATTGTTTACCTTGCCAGTGTTACCACAGGTTAAAATCTGAAAGCATAGCGGAAACTTTTGAAACGCCCCTCGTATATATAATTTATTAGCATTTATATCATATAAGTCCTCATAACTGCAGAGCATAGGAAATAGGTCACTAGCCTAATCTGATGCATGCAGAAATTGTATTGTACAACATAGTTTCACATCAGCTTGGGTAAGACTCGCCGCCATTGCTTACCTCAACTGATATCAAATATAATATTATTTTTGCTAATTTGGTCCTCTAAACTCTAGTTTTACCTTATAAGTGACTGTCTATCTAATTTTTTGTTTAATTATGCGAGTAGTGCGTGCACATGTGTGTGCGTGCATATATCTGATGTAATAATGATGTATGTACATGTTGTACACATGCATGTACTTTGTAATGCAGTGAAACAATATTTTACGCATATTTTTAGAGAAAACAGGCCATTTTACTCCAAAATATATCAATTGTTTAGGCAGAAAACATCAATATTTAATGAAAATACATTTTAATTACTAATAGTACTATCTCAGTACACCATAACTATTTTAAGCCCACATATTCTCAAATAGAATAAATAAATGTGAGTGATAATATAAATTTTATTACATAGTAAACTTAAAAATACACAATGTCGTCATATTAAACTTAATAATAGTACCAGCAGACATATTCCTACACAATATACACACTCTTAGTTCAGCTAAAACAATATTGAACTTGGTCAGGCAACATTACATAATTACTTGAGGTGGTAATAATGATATACAAAAAAACTACAACATATTGAGAGATTCTCATTGATAGAGCATAATATCAAAAAGATCTCTCCCAATAGTGTAATACTTTGAGTACCTCCCTAGATTGGCTGATACCAACATAGTTACTCAATGATAACGTATGGCACTGCCTGCAAAATCATGTGAATCTGTTCAATAGAATAGAAAAACATCAATTTTAGTGTTTGTGCAGTACCAAACAGAGCATGCACCATACATGGTTATAAAAATATACTATCACTGGTTCAGTTATTTCAGTAGTTTCATCATTACTAATGGCAACAATGGTGACAATGGTGACAACACTAACAACAGTGACAATAGTGACGACGATGATCATGCCAACAATGACAACAAAATATACATAGGCAACTATGATGTGACAACACAAAGTTTATAATGTGGAGTAAATTTAATTATTTTGAACATATTCATTTAAAATTAAATATTTTTTGGTAAATTATAGTTTTAAAATGTAATACCACTAAGATGACCTTATTTGAAAGACAAAAAAATTTAAAAATGGTTAATACCTTAGAGATTATACTACTATAATAACAGTGATAGATTTGGGTGGTGTCATTCTATATGCATGGAGTGTTAACAGCCATGTTCTTGATATCTTTCTTGGGTGATATGTGAATAGAGTGAATCATAAGAACTGTTGTGCATATGTCCATTTAATTTGTTAATAGATTAAAAACTATCAAATGTACAAATAGTTCCACACCCCAAGCAGATTAGGTGATGCGTCTCAGCTACTCTCTATGTTGATGATGAAAGCACCAACCCCATTATAAGTTGAGGCATAGTATTTGATAGCTCGTATCGTGAAAAATACACCCACCTTATAATAGGTTTAATGCCTAATAGATTATAGGTTGATGATGATGAATATGCACAGATACTGTTGCAAGGTAAGAGAGGTTCTCATCGGCTGAGCAAAGATGCAAAACCCATTGACTATGCAACAGTTTTCATACCCACCAGAGTGTGCACTACTGTAGACATTATAATATCACTAGTTCAGATCTCAAGGTAGAATTAGTATTTCTCCCGTGTTAGTTTCATCATTACTAGTGGTTACAATGACAGAAACAACAATGCTAAAATATATATAGATAATGGCGATGACAAGGACAAAATATATATAGACGATGATGACAATGATGTCAAAATATATACAGGTGACAACAGAGAAATATGATAAATTATTACAATTCCTAATCGAACTTATTCTAGCCTTTGTTTTTCCTTCTCACAACTACTCCGAATCCTTTAAACTTCCTTCCTGCTGCTCTATATTTACTGCTGAATCTGCTGCCATACTTCATACAATTCTTTTTATCTCTTCTTCTCCTATCCTCTCGGATAAATTTCTTTTAATAGCTGACTCTGAAAGTGTCTTGCAGGCGGTTTCTTCTCCCTTACCGTTGCCCTCTTTTGATCCTTTCACTCTCGTTATTCGCAATCTAATTCACGAATTATTCCTGTTCCGTTCGATCCAAATTGATTTATTGTGGATTCCTAGCCATGCTGGAATTGAGGATAATGAGGTGGCTGATTCCGTGGCTCGCTCAGGAGCTTCCAATGGACATCCTCTTCATAAATTTTCCGCTCACAATATTAATCATATTTCCAAACAGTTTCACCTTAGATTATGGAAGGATATTTATTTTTCTCTTTTCTCAAATCCGAATTCCTTTGTCCTTTCCGTTCAGCCCTTACCTTCTTTGACCAGATGGTTCGACATGTTTCCTTCCCTTTGTCGTTCCCTGATCACCGCTATATGTCGTCTTCGTTTCGGTCATGCCTTTCTCTCTTCGTCACTTTATCGTTTTTCCCTCGTCTCTTCTCCGCAATGCCCTCTTCACCCAGAGGATTCCTTTTTTCTGTGTGATATCAATCACGTCTTCTTCGAATGTTCCTCACTCTCTTCAGAACGTTCTCTCTTCTATTCTCGGCTTTTGGATCTTCGTCTTCCTACTCCATACAATGACTCTTATGTTCTCTCATATCCTTCCTTGTCAGTTGTTCCTATTCTAGTTTCTTTCATTCATTCAATCTCGCACCAGATTGAAATTTAATATGTTATTCTCCTTTTGAACTATTACTTAGATTCCTTGGTTGATTAAAAAAAACCTCTAAGACGCTTTGTCAGGGGTTTCCCACTATCCTCTTCTAGACACTTATGCCCAATGACTACCATATGTATATTATCATCTAAAATTAAACACTCACTGTCCCAACTGGATATAGCCAACTTATTAAATAATACTGTAAAGAGCTCACGCTTAAAACTATGAATGAAAAACCCACTCCTATAATTAGTGCTCGTTATAGTGCTAGCATCAAAAATGCAATCTCTATAATTTTCTCCTGAAAGACCATTTGTAATTTTATAATATTTTATCTTTTATTTCCTATTTTTTACTTATCAATTACAAAATACACTTCCCGAAAAAAGCGATAAAACCGTATGTCTATTCTGACTCACAATATATTCACGATTAAGATGTTTTAATCTTGGGTATACTTTCGATATGGCACTCCTACATTATACATACCTAATTCATGTTTTCCGCATATCCGTAATTTTTGTTTTATTTTAAATAATTATTTGCATGATCCGTATCATCAAGTGGACTTTTCATCTGAAAGAGATTTTCTGGATTATCGTAAATAACTGTTTAGACGTGCGTATCCAGTATTATCAATTTTACTTCTCATCTATGCACATGAAACACATATCACCAGCATTATTATTATAATCCGTCAGTTATTAATTTAGTAATAATTTAGTGAAAAGTTAACAGTTAAGAGGCGATAGTTGATACGGTTACGGCGATTTTAGTAAACTTTTAAAAACTGTCGTAAATGATTGTGGTTAGAATTGTGACTATCAGCCGCATTAAAATTTTACAAGTCAAACCCGAACATGGAGTTTTCATAAGTAATTCTTACGAATTTATTTATTTACAAAAGATTTAGCTCGATTTCCTAAAAAAAAAAAAAAAGAGAAGCGAAACTAAACAATATATTAAGGAACGTAAACGCGATGAATAGACCAAATGTATAAAAAAGTTTCGATTTTCAAAATAGCGTGATTTTTCAGTTTGAGCTTTTTTTTGAATTTAATAATGATACTTTTCAGCATGATTACTATTTTGTACAAAATTTTCACTTCTTAATTTAATTTTGTGTTTACTTGTTTCTAATATTTTTACATCTTCTACCTTCTGTAATATTTCTGGCTAATTAGTCCGCTAATTTTCATTGCTCGTTATCATCCCACTACGTTCGAGAATCGATTTTAATACGGCGGAATTGTTTTATACTTCTCCAGTAGTTGATAAGTTGCTTTCAGTTTTGGGTATAAAGTTATCGTCCAATTACTCTCCATTTAACTTCCTAATTGCGTTTAATCAGTCGGATAATACTTAATTATAAAATTGAGACGTATTAATATTATTCTTGATAGTTTGGTGAATTGCACACAGTTTTGTTATGTACGATAACTTAGATATAGCCATTCTGAAGGTGTACAATGTTTTATTAAAAATAGAGCTCGGACAGATTGACAGATCTATCCGTGTATATGCACTGGTAATCGGGGTAATCGTGCTCTATCACACACTGTAATCTGCTTTAGTTGTAACCGGCTTTTATATCTATACTTTAACTGATGTCTCTAAGTCTGTCTTCTGTGGGATCTTAGAGATCATAGTTATATCTAGATAATTTATTTATTGTGTGTGGCGTAATTTCTTGTGTCTGTAGTCTACTAATTACAAGTGATAGTTGCCTTTATTGGATCAATAAGTTTTGAACACTAATGCTAACAATTCTGATACTCGTATATTTCGTGTGATGAATTTACTTTAATTTTCAATGTGGGGCAGAACCCACAGACGGGCAGTATGCTTTATGAAACCCGGAACTTATTTTAAGAAAGAAGAAAAAAAAACGATCAAGTTTAAAAGTTACGTACTATATAGGTAAAATATATTTTTTTTTAGAAAAACTAATTGACCAAATTATTCTTTATATAGCACAAATGGTTCAGAAATATAATATTCGGAATACCTTGGTTATCTCTTTTCGGTTAATAACGTATGAAACAATATTATAATCTACAATTCCGATTCCGTATTTTACCACTAAAATTTTAAAATAATCAAGAATAAACTAGCCAAAAGCGATTTTATAAAAAAGGTGAATTTTGAAAATAATTTAAGGTCGTATTACTTAAAGATATCATCAGTACTAAGTATAATACTAAAGCGAAAGTACGTTGTCAGTAATGTAAATTAACACGAAATTTTATAAGTACAAATAACCTTTTTAAGATGAAAATTATTTTTGCAAAAGCTTCGAATTAGCGAAAGAACCATTTATTTGACAGATTATTTGAATAACATATAATCTAAATTTAAAACAGTATAACATTAAAAAGGTACACTACATTTTCTGAAAAATATAAAACAAGCTTTTATCGAAATTTCGTTTAACACTCAATCTGTTATCTTAAAATTGCATCTTTGCTTATACATGGTGTTAAAATCAATTGTAAAATTAGGTCTCACTTTTTTTCGTTCGACGTGCTTTTTAAGGAACTTTTTTTTATTTTAACCCCCTATGGGCATGTCAACAAAGGATCTTCGCCCAGAAACGATACGGGGGAGAAGGATCAGTTAAATTCAGATTCGGTTAGCTATTAATAAGATAAAAGAACTGAGGATAGGAACAACGGAGATCGACGGAAACGATAAGATATACGAGGCACAATAAGTAGTAGGGAGTTTAAGTGACAACAGACTGGAGTACAAAGAAGAGCGTTTGTTCACGAGGGATGGACATTCAAAGAAGATATGGTCAGGATCAGGGTAACAAGGGGATAAAGCGAGATGAAAACGATAACGTGAAGAAGGAAGAAGAGTATGATTTAGACGTAAACGGATAATAGGGACAAAGCGGCGAAGCGAAGGAAAATCGTAAAACCAAGGCCGCGTGTCAAGATTAGGTTGGATGGAAAAGTAAAAGGAAGATTGATTAGAAAATAAGAAACGTAGAAATCTGAACAAAATCTAACGTGAAGCTTTTTACACAGTGGGAGTAAATTAGAAATGGGAATTTTAGAGAAAAAAAATCGAGAGGATACAGCAATCTGAGCCAAGAAATCTGTCATTTCATTACCCTCTATCCCCATATGACTGGAGACCCAGAGCATATCAATGCGGATAGCATAAAGAGAGAAAAGAGAGTGAATGAGGGAGCAAATACGGAGGATAAAAAGGTCAGAGAAGTGCGAGGGGAAATGTGGGGAAATAGCTTTAAGAGCACACATGGAGTCGGAGATAATTAAATATTCAGAAGAAGAATGATGGGAGGAAATATAAATTATGGAACGTAGAATGACCATTAACTCGGCCGTAAAGATAGTACAAAAGGAAGAGAGACGAAAAGATTCGGAAAAATTAATGCTCAGAAGGATGAAAGAAGCTCCAACTCCATTAGGCTTCTTCAACCATCCGTAAAAATAGCTATATGGGAAGGAAAATGGGATTCGATATAACTATGGAATTCCTGTATAACTGTTGCATGGGAAAGGAAATTAGAGGACAAAGGAAAGTAGAATACATTGGTAGGATTGGAGAGATCTGCAAAATTGAAAGAAAAGTAAGGGAGATTGTAATAAGAAATCGTGCAGGATAAAAAAAAGAATTCAGCCGCAAAGCAATGTGGGATAGGATAGGAATTTCCTTGGGAGTAAAACGACAGTTTTGCAGAATAGAAAGATATGAAGGAATAAGTCTAGAGAATGATAACGGTAAGCGTTTACACAAGAAACGATATCCTAAATAGGATCTGCGGATGAAAAGGGGAGGCGAGTTTGACTCAGCGAGAACTGTTGGTATTCGAGAAGATCTAAGAGCACCAAGGCAAAGACAAATACAAGAATTTTGGATTATATCCAGCTTGGAAAGAAATGATTCTGAGGCAGAGCCATAGATAAAGGAGCAGTAATAAAATTCGGAACGGATAATCGACTTGTACAAGGAAATGAGGAGAATAGGATCGCCTCCCATTTTATTTGGGAAAGAGAATTAATATGTTCATAAAAGGATAGACGATTGTTAAGGAATACACATTCCGGCCATTTTTATAAGCAATATTCAGTATACAAGATATCAAATAATGGAATATAAAGTTTAATTAAAAAAAGGGCCTTAATTATACACTGTTAAACCAAAAACATTACGTTTTTACAGTTGACATTAAAATTTTATACTAACATCGCAGCCACTACTTACAATTTTAAAAACACACGGAATAAAGCAAGAAAAGGTTGTTACTTATGGCAAACGGTTCCATTTCATCGATGGATCGCAAAAAGTAAAAGTTTAAAAGTAATTGTAAAGCGAAGCGTTCCATTAATTGTAAAAATAAACGAATTAAATAAAAACAAAAGATGATTCTAGTCAATGAAAATTTATCAAAAAAAAAACAAATGAAAACGGTACCACTTGTAAACAGCATTAGTAAGCTAAAAGTGTATTAGCGAAATTCACCATTGATAAATTTCTTCAGCATATGAGAAGCCCATTTCGGCTGATCCATAGGAACCATATGTCCTGCATTTCGTACTAAAAGGTCCGTAAGATTACCGACGGTTTTGTAGTGTCCCGCTTGAATTCCTAATTCGTCATACCATATCTTCAGATTATTTTCGTAGTAATTTACGGCACCGTCGAAATAAAGGTTTTGAAGATAGTTTCTGACTAGCGGGTAAGCCACGATAACGTCCAGTTGTCCGGTATAAACTAAAATTTTGTAACGTTTTAGTAATTCAGGTATGAGCGGTGCCGCCGAATGCATAATGTCCGACGCCATATGGAAATATACATCGTAATTGATCTCGTCATATTTAAAATAACCGACGTGGATGCTTTTACGAATACTGTCACCTTCAAACAGTTTCTGAACGCGGTAATCTAGAGCTCCTTCCGTACTCGTGTAATCGTACAAAGCGCTCCGTGGTAAAGTTTGGAGGACCGCTCTAAATATGTTTTGCCAGTTTTGAACAGCCGCTAAATAATTCTTAGAACGAATGTACGTTCTGACCGTGTTCTCAAATTTGTGAACCATGCTCAATGTTTTCGAATCGACAAATCCCAACTGGTACAGATAATCGCCGTATAGCATCATATTTTCTGGATCTGTATATCCGTTCCCGATAAGTAATCCTTTTAAATTGATTTTAATCTGTGAAGAAGCATCGTCGTTTTTTATACGTATGGTGTCCGCTAATGACGGGATATACTTACCGGCGTACGATTCTCCACTTATATAGAAGTCGTTACGTGAGTACTCGGGAAAAAGTTGAAAAAACTGAACTAAAGCCGGATACAAATCTCTGACAACGTGCTCTTGCGTTCTTGTGTAACCCTCTGCCGATTGCGTGAAACTGAATCCAGTGCCAACCGGCTGATCGATGTACAATACGTTGTAATCGTTCGTCCAGGTATAATTTCTTCGGGCCAAATCGCCCTTCTTGCTCAGTTGGTACGGTCCGTTTTCGACGAATAATCCATACAGTGAACTTGCCCCAGGACCTCCTTGTAACCAGAGTAAGAGCGGTGCCCGCTGAGGATTCTTTTCACTTAAAAAGAACCAAAAGAACAAGTTCGAATTCCATTTTTTGTTTACCGTTAAAAATCCGGAGTAACTAGTTGTCGAAGAGTCATTCGGTATAATCGGTCCTACGCGACTGGCATCTCTACCTTCTCGGATTTTGCCGGCTTCGATATACGGCGTTAAGAATAGTGGCTCGCCGGGAACTCCTTGGACGTTTGCGTACAAACCTTTGGAGACTTTCCTGTGCGATTCCGGACTCAATATCAGGTAACTGTTCACCGAAAAACAGATTTGTAAAATCACGTAAAGCGCGATTACTAACATTTCAAACGGCTAAATAGTCTACAGTCGGAAATTGTAGCGCGTCGTATGACGACGACATGAACTTGATTTCTTTATGTAGATTCACTCAAGTGCGCGATGTGATAAAACAGAAAATCCGTGCATTAGTTGTTTTTATCTGTGTCGATTACTCGGAAATATGCACTTGTAATGATCGACTCGACTGTCTTTCGAGTACGCGCGACATCCACAGATGTGTAATTCATTGACTAAGTAAACATCGATGTTATTTAGGGAAAACATTAGTCCTTTGCAATAATTGTAATATAAAAAATGTCGATAATATACTATAATAAATATTTTATTTTCGAAATTCAGATAATCCTGAGTTTTAAATACTTCATTTAAATTCTGACACGTTTAAAAACCTTCTACCATAGACACCTCTTCATCCCCTATCGAAAGTAACGCGTAAAGTATAACGAGACCTGCTACAAAATGTGAGCTCTGTTAAACTTCAAAAATAAGTTAGCTTTTTACTTTCTTCAATATGTATAATCATTTCGTTATATTTACTTTACCGTACAACACGAATACAAGTAAATGACTTTATTTTTTTTTTCGCTATCTTTCAGCTTTTTTTTTTGTTTCCAACCTTTTCCATTTTGATGTCTGCGGTCATGGGCGTTTCTAGGGGGTGGGGGACTCATTGCTCCCCCTAGAAGAGCCGTCTAAACGTCACACAGGGAAAAATTTTGATAAGTGTAAAAGTACAATGTACTTCGAAATTGATACCGTGATTATCATAATAATTTCCTATGCGCATGCAGGCGATCTGACGTCGCTTTGCACATTAGTCTACAACAGCAGCGCTAAACTAAGTAGACAGCAGTATTGGCTTTTGATTATTTAAAAGCCAGCACTGTTAGATATCCTGTGTGACTATGTATATATATGTAAATATTGTTACGATTTTAGGATTTTCGGTCCTTCTTTGATAAAAGTACGTAATAATTTTAAACAACCAAAAAAAAAAATTATACCGGACAAATTGCGGGCGCCAGCAACACTTGCCCACGGTGTGTTGCAACCGGAATCGTTCTGCCGCGCAGAATATTAGGCTTTTATGATAAGTGAAAAAAAAACAACTTCGCGAGCCCGCCGTGAAGTGACGGTAATATCTTCGCGACGGAGATATTGCGATCTCCCAAACACACGCGTTCAATAAAACATTTCTAATGTTGCAAATCGCGTATATTACAAAATTTACAAAAAAAAACACAAACAAACGGACGCATACAGCATTGATGCAGACTAGAAAATTATACGAAAAAAAAGTGTGACTGAACATAAAATTTCTTCCCCCGGAATTAAAATTGATTTCACGGAAGAGTAAGCCGACGACTAGATAGTACGCGATTAAAACGGTAACACAGGTAATTGACCGCACAACAAGATTTAACATATATCACAACGACGACTAGATCAGTTAATTCGCAACCAAACACGGCTTGATATTTTACTCTAAAACTAACGGTACATTACCGAAATCCTTACCAATTATTCACACAGCCGCTACAGTGCTGATCTCACACGGCTCACACGGCAGACAAACACTATCCTGTTGCCGCAGACCACACATACCAGGACACTTACACAACCCCCAACACTACCCGAGCCGAGAAATTCGACAGAAATCGGAAATTACTTATTCGGTCGTGTAAATGTCCCGGCCGTATTCTCCGCCGACAACGAACAATACGATGATGCCGAGAGATCGAAAATTAATGATTTTAATCGGAGAATAATTTCTAGCTCGACATCATCGCCAGATAGCGCTGTAAATACCGAATCCGTATCAATATATATGTAAGTGCATGCGTCGACCGGGACTCGAAAAACACAGAAAATTGAAACTTATATAAGATATTTATAAATCAGTAAAACATATTACAATAAACTATATCTTATTTTGAAGTATGTTGATTCTTTAGTACGGATTTTCATAGTATTTTAAAATTAGCCTTTTTAAATAAGCGGTTATTTATTTCGGTTATATATTTTTTAGGTCATTAATTTTATATCAACTTTTTAATATAATACAGTTATACGTGCGCACACATATATACATATATATCTCTTTAGGTGCAATACCCTACATAGCGCGTCGGGGCAACCTATTCGTACATTTTTAGCTGTACCGATATAGGTTGTGTACAGGCAATTATTATATGCAACGCAGGTGTACACTCGCAAGACTATATTCGAAACTGATAGTAGTCGCTTGTTATCGCGCTACAAGTGCAGTCCCGTGCGTGTCTGCTATGTATTGACCTAGCGCGCATATAATGTTGTACGTGGTGGTTCGCCATTGCCTTCCACGTGATTATTAGCGAATATTTCATTTTAATACTTTGTAATAAGTTCTGTCGTCGCCCGGAATCGAACCCGTGAATAACAGAAGTCAAGCGTTCTAGCAATTAGACTGTTGCAACGACATACATACATATATATATATATATATATATACTCGATATTCAGCTAGTCAGCTACCCCACTAGATTGAAAATAACATATTTTTGGTTTTCGATCATTTTTGAAAAATAAGAAATGAAAATCGGCGTGTGATCTCTCCGATAATTTTTGTCTATTATTTTACAATATTCAATGGAGATACAGAAAATTATAAGACTGGCTTGAATAGAAATTTCAATTTTACCTATAGAATGCTCTAATTATTTTCCTCCGCATTCCTTAAGTTTTGTTACATGCAGTTCATTTGCATTCTTTTTGAAATGCTCTGCACTCCGCGTTTAGTTTACACACGTGAAATCAGAATCTGAATAATTTTAAATAATGAACACATATCAGCTAAAATTTATTTCACCGAAGAAAACCAGCCGGTTTCATTACAACGAAAAAATAAAAAAAGAAAAGGAAAGGATAATAATGTAAGCTGGCAGAAACTAAACCTCAAACACTGGATTTATAGCCGATATAATAAATGTAACAGCAACACCGAATTAGTAGCCGTTTATACATATGTTTTACTTACAGATCTATTTTCTAAGCAATTTATTCTCTGAAATAGACTAGTTACAAATAACGTTTTTCCAGTCGTGTGTGGGTGTTATTTTTAAAATTTCTTAATGTGAAACTTGAGAAAGGAATTTATCTTTAGGTTTGTTTCAGTCCCGAGTTGTATTCAACGTTAAATATATAACTATTGTAGCAAAATTGGTTTATGCGAAATTATTTTTTCATTAAACACCATCACATTTTTCCTCATCCTGAACATTATTGAAGTCCTTTATAATTTTTTTAAAATATATACATAAAAACTTTAATGTTAACAAACGCCTTAAATGTAAAATATTTACTAAAAACGAATCTATCGTCTCTTAGAATACAAACAGCCTCCAATAATGCGACTCGAGTTTTTTTATAAAAATTAACTTCCTGTACGTTGTAATTAATTTAAACATTTTTATTAAATAATTCTTTTTCATTCTTTTAAATTTAATAAATCCCTTTGTTCTTATTATAAATATAGCGAAAATCTACGATATATTTTTAATTAATTAAATCATATATTTATAATTTATAGGATTCCTTTTTTTTTTTTTTTACTCTATTTCAAAACATGAATTTTTTAGCAATGTACTGCCCCTGTCATACATTCTATGTTAAACATGTAATACAAAACCAGTTATTGCGTATTTATTAATTTCATAAAAGATAAAACTATTCTTTCAAAATTCACCTCGGTGGAGATTGCGATTTTATCCTTTTACTAAAAATACAATTACACCAGTTGCTTAAATTTCCATACTGGACCATTCATTTAATTCGTAATGCTTAATGTTCCTTTTTATAATTATTATGATCATGTCTTGAAGTTGTACATACATTATAAATAATATAGAATATCAAAGTAAGTTTTCTCTATAAAATGAATCTCCAGAAGTGAAAAAGAATATCAGTGTGTTCGCATCTCACAATCAGAAACAACACACCTTTTAATTTATTTGGCAAAGCACCGTTGTCAATCTAGAGCTATTTTATAGGTGACGAATTATTGTTTATTTAATTTATTTGTAAGCTTAATACAATTTGTCGAATGACTTGACTAAACATCGTTTGAATTCATTCGCAAATGTTAAAAGGATACTCTATCCAAATTAATTTTATTCGATTCGCTTATGATTTCGTAGTATATTGTTTATCGAATCAAAAATTTACCAAACGAAAAATTGAAAGAATACTTTCACAATGCAGGCCGATGATATTTATTTGTGACGGTGACTAGAACATAGAGAAGGTAAGGCGGCGATTAAGCTATCTTACTCGAGAGACAATATTAGAGACAAAGTAATATAATTATATAAGCAATAAATCGGCTAGAAAACATTACTATATTAAAAATTATAACAACAATATATTTCGGAGACACTGCTCCACCATGACATAGTGGATACACACTAAAGTTGATATGTAAACAATGTAAATATCTTATCGAAATACTGAAATTATTAAATTAATATATTGTAACATTTAAAATTAAAAATTTCATGTGAAAAACAGTAAAATATTAAAATGTATAAATTATAAAATAAAAATAACATCGTCATCTAATATATGGAAATTCACATAATAGACATATAAAATTTAATTATAATTTAATATTATAAATAAGCGGTTGTATTTAAGTATATTTAATGTAATACATATATGTATAATGAAATCGTAACATTTTTTGATCGTTAATTACTTTCAATATTTGTAAGTCGTTATTGATATCCATGGTAATATTGTGATTAGCAGGTTGATATTTTAACGTAGTCCGTTACTTTCAAAGTAAGGCCGTATCCAAATTGGGCATGCGGTGCGTGCATGCGATGTGAAATTTTTTTCAAACTCATATAATCTGTGCAGTGTGTCGAATTTGAGCTAGAGGTGTGTGAGTGCGACTAAAACGCTTGATTTTCTTCAACTGCACGCAGACTTCAAATAATCGATATAGTGTGGTTTGTTGTGTTTTTATGTATTTTGATAATAGAACAATTAATTATGGAAGTGGAAAAATAGCCGATTTAATAATGTTATAAAAGAAGGAATGTGCTGGAAAAAATTATCGTGATTAAAACTTTATTCATTTTAAAACAGCTGTAATTATGCTAGAAAAGTATGCAAAGTTTTTTACAAATTGCAACATAAAATCAAATACATTTACTAATAAAATGTTATTGGTAAAATTTAATTCAGATTAAATTCAGTGAAATTAAAAAAAAATTAAATAACTATATAATATATTAAAAGTTAAAAAAGATTTAAAGTAAAGTTTATATTAGAAATAAAAATTTCCAAATACAATTTTTTTAATGTATCTTTATTTCATTTCTTCTATTGAACTTTGGCGTTTAAAATTCATTACAAATAGCGATATATGGAAATATCGCATCCACTAAATAATTAAACATTTATACATTCATCCTGGTATATTCCAAAAATGCGCTTTTATTATTTTTAACTTGAGGAAATAAATAGTGAAATTTACCAAGTATTTCTCTCATTCTTTAAATTTCATTTACTTTCTTCTATTTTTTTTTTTTTTTGATAATATAGGCTAATAATAATTCATAATCACAAATAAGTGATCTTTTAACACTCTTAATTCCTATTGAAAATGTAAAAATCATGCGGATGCAAAATAAAAATACAATATATAAACAAACAGCTACTGACAGACAAATGCACGCGTCATTCATATTGGACACTTGCGCACTTGCTGCGCTGCGGTGAGGTGATCTTCAAATCGCACGCAGCTATCGTAATTTGGACACGGCCTAATAATAAAAGTTTAGGGTGCCCTGCTACCGCAGAACCTACATTTTGACAATTGTCTAAAATGTACCCGATTTTTTTTTTTTTTTTTTTTTTTATATTATTTTATTGATACAATCTTAATTTATAATTAAATAAGTATCTACTTTAATAAATGTTGCCTTAAACTAAGCCAAATCCGTATGGAAGCAACAGTCCATTGACCACTGCTCCTAACATATTACATATTTACAATAAATAATGTACCCGATGAGGATCCGTTTCATTCGGGAAGTATCACTGAATCTGTGGGGTTCTTATAATGAAATAAAACAGAAAAGTTATAAAAAAGTATATTATAATTTAAAAAGAAGCGTTATTTTTACAGAAAGTTAGGTTCTTAAGTGTACAGTAGAACCTCGATTATCCGAGTCAATTGGGGCGAACGAAGATCGGATGTCGTGAAAAATCGGATAATCGATTTTCCGTTATTTTTTATTTTTGTTTTTGAAAAAACACAATAAATAAACATTGTATTGAAAATTTTTTATAGAAATGATTGAACAAACAGAAAACAATGAAAAAGGTACGTAGAAAATGTGCAATTCAAAATACAAAAAATTAAATCACTTCGAATTAAAAATGAAAAAATATGTATTGCGTAATAATTCTCGTTTGAAACAAAACTAACAGAGTAAATACATTACATGTACCTACCACCCTGTAATAACTAAGATTTAAAAATTTAAAAAAAGTCTTCTTCAAAACAAAATTAAAAATAAAAAACCACTTCAACATGTGTAAAAATTAAAAAAAAAAAAAAAAAAAAAATGGTAAAACCTAAAACTAAAAAAAAAAGACAATTCGAAAAAGAAAGATCATTTCTTTGGTACATACTTATTATCGTTAAATCATTTCTTTGAAAAAAAATCTGTAATAGATTTTTGCTGAGGTATACTGACTCTTTTTCTAGCGGTAAAGTCTCGCCACTTGCGGAATACCATTAGTTCTCGAGAGGTAACGTCGTCTTGTTTTTCTAAAAAATTTAGACTCATTTGTAAAGCAGAATAAGCGGCATTATACGAAATTTTCTCTTCCGATTCCTTTTCTATATCCTCTAAAGATGGTTTATTGAAATCACGTAGCACAGATTCGACAATTTCTTCGTCATTCATATTAAATTCGGAGTCGTCTGCGACTATCCACTCTTCAACATCATTCGCATTTACGTCACCACATCCGGGTATTTTTTTCAATATTCTTTCCAACGTTGGAGCACAGTCATCGTTCTTTGGGTCACTTTTTTGAGTACGATCATCATCATAGGTTATATCTAAGAGTGGACACCATGCTTTTCTAAGACATGATATTTTTACAGAATTTCAAGCATCCGCAGTCCAAAATATAATATCTTTCATTGTAATGTTCTTCAAACAATTCGTTAAATCGATGTCTCGTTCGTCACAATTCAGCATAATTTCTTGTAGAAGACACTTCCGATAATTTCTCTTGAATGAAACGATAACTCCTCGATCCATGGGCTGTACAATGCTGGTTGTGTTGGGTGGCAAAAACTTTACGATTATGTGTTTGCTTTTCAACGATTCAACTTCAGAATGTGACAGTGCGTTATCAATCAACAACAGAGCTTTCCGAGGAAGGTCACTTTCTTTTAAAAACTTTTCAACACGTGGTACAAATTCGTCGAAAAACCAATCCCGGAAAAGGTTAGCGTCCATCCAAGCGCTTTTTTGATTTTTGTACACAACTGGTAATGTTCGGTAATTTGAGAGTTCCCGAAGCATTTGCGCAAGTTAGAATTGTAACACGTTCTTTAGACTTCTTCGCTTCCGGTGCATCGCGATCAGCTTTTTCCGCCAAAGTTTTGGTTGGCAACATTTTAAAGTTTAAACCGGTCTCATCCGCATTGAAGATTTGATCCATGCAGTAGCTCTTTTTGTAAATTAAGTCGCGCAATTCTTCGGAGTATAACGTAGCTTCTACTTCCTCGGCCGACATTTTTTCACCATTTATGTTGAGTTAGCGGATACCATAAAATACCTTCCATTTATGCAGCCAACCTTTACTAGTCTCATCGGGAAATTTTTGAGCCAAAATTTCGGCTTTTTCTTTAATGATCGGACCTGATATCGGTAGTCCTCTGGTTCTTACCGAATAGAACCAAACGTACACAGCTTCATTAATTTTCGGCGTGTAAGTTAACTTCGTAGATTTCCTATCGGCTGCATTTGATGCACTTTCGGTGTAAAACTTTTGAATTTTGGTTCTGTTTCTCATCCAGTCGCCCACGGTATTACTTGAAACACCATACGAAATAGCAACAATGGATAGTTTTTCTCCTTTATCGACTCTTTTGATTGCTTGTATTTTTTTTTTTCGATGGAAACCATGACTCGTTTACGTTTCGGCTTATTAACACTTTTTCGTTTTTTCTTCGAAATTTCTAAAACTCCAAGTTTCATTTTACAGAAGACAAATACGCAAAAAAGAATTTAACTATGCAAACCTGACACGCATATTTAAGTAAAACTTCAACACACTTACACTGGAGTTACAGTAGCGAGAACATCGACAAAACAACAACAAATTCACATATCCCACGCACTCCATTACTCGGGGTACCAAGGTCATATGATATGCGATCCTTAGTTTTACTTAGTCATCATATGTCGCATTGGTTACAAGATCTCAACGCTATGCGAACATTTATATTCTTTTGTTTATTTAGTGCAAAAATAAGGGAAAATCGGATAATAAAAAATTAACCGACTTTTGGACATCGGATAATCGACAGAAATCGATTGCAATTTTTTGCTCGGATAATCAAGAAATCGGATAATCGGAAGTCGGATAATCGAGGTTCTACTGTATTTTAAAATCATTATTAGTGTGTCACTATAATAAAAGAGAAATATTCGAAAAAAAACATTTTTTTTTTTTTGTAAACTGTTTTAAAAAATATATGGCGTAATTAAAAATAGTCACCTTGCTTTATTAATATTTAATACGAATATACTTTAGAAACGAATAGAACGCATTGCTGCCTGATCGCATCTGATAAAAACCGTACAAATATAATGATACTTTTTGAATTAAATTGCTCCTCATCGGGTATATTTTAGATGCTTCTCACATATCAGTCTCGTGGTTCAAATGAACGTCAAGATATTTTCGACGTATCTCATTGTTTAAGTTGAGTATAAAGCGTAACACAAGTTTCGATTTATGCTCAAATTAAAGCGTTGTAATTCTTACAGCAAACAGCTCCACATTTACACAACAAATATGCAAACTGGGAAGAATCGCGGATACCTGTAAACGAAGAATTAAAACTAAATCTTCCACCAAAGAAAACCAAAGGAGATGTAGATGTATAAATCCAGTGTTTTTCTGAAATTATGCAATGTACAACGTGGCAAACAACCGTACAAGGTAAAAGTGAAAAAAAACAATGTAGCGACACGTCACATTATAGTATTAATGAAACGAAAAAAAAAAAAATAGCAATTTGTAAAAAACGGCACTTTATCAGAAATCCCTTTCATGAGACTTCATAAAATAAACAATATTACAGCATTACTTAGAAATATCAAAAATGATTATTTTTAGAGCTGTTTAATAGAATTACCTTCCATCGAAACAACCGATTACAGCCTTCGGAAAACAATAACAAATTGAAACTAACCAACGCAATCCTATCTTCCCATTTGAAAACAAACGGTACATGATCCGGAGGTGAAAAAGAGAAAATAAACATGTTTGTAGAATATTTTCCAATGTTTTTAGTCCAAATGCAAAACTTATTTTGCTAATATAATCGAATTCTCAAATACACCTTCACAAGTGAATATTCTTATTACGTCAACATATCCGGGGGAAATTAAATACAGTATATTTAAAAAATTAAACTAAAGAAAATATCTCGTTTTGATCTAATCACTAGTAAACCATTAAATGAATTAAATGAATTGCCTCTCGTAAATCGACATTATTTATCACGAATATTTTGAATTTTGTATTTTACCTGTAGCATTATAGAAACTGACGTAAACAGCAGTGGTGCTAAAACCAGGTAAAACTCTGAACGAGATTTTCTTACAGACGCCTTATTGTTTTGTTACCTATTCATTCGAGAAAGTTCTTGAGAAAATCATTTGAAATTAGATAAATCCAATTATATTCTCGGAAGTTATTATTCTAGAGTATTAATTTGGATCCTGCAAAAAAACCTTGGTGTCCAGAACTAGTGTCAAAGCGACCCGTTACCACTACAATACTATTCCACATCTGTAGCCGCCATTACTGCCACCATTTTCTACATCACTGTCTTCTGTGCTACAGCTTTCTGCATACTGCTGAATGTTCCACTGCATGTTAATTGTTACATACAAAGAATGGTTCACCATGGATACATCAATACCGGCGATAAATCCATAACTCATAATGGGATGGCTGTACTACACTTTTCAGCGCTTACCGATTGATGGGGTTAAATGTCAGTTTTCCTACCGATATATTCCAATCCATCATTTATTCAACAAAAGGATCGTATTTTGAAAAATGGTTCGCGCACGATATGCGCGAATGTAAATTGTAGCAGGGATTTTTAACATAAAAATTGTGAAATTGAAGAACTGCCGCGTTACCTTTTACTGAGAAAAATCTTAATTTTTTCATATTTGAATACGAAACTTTGTTACGTAGGATGAAAATTTCAAAGGAACGCAAAAAAAGTATTCGATGAAAAAATTTCATCGTGAATTAAATATGCGTTTTAGCGGGAAAACATTTAAATAAACAATCGTTGCAAATTTAATTTATTTGGTCTTATTATAGCACGAAGCGTTATTTCGTAAAATTGATCATTACACTATGTTATGTCGGAAATAATATAAATATGAGAATATATTTCAAGCATATTTCTATTTAGTTTAGAAAAAATTCTCTTTTTACATTTTATTTTCAGAGCATTGCATTTTAATTACAAAATAAACAACAGGGATCGTGTGTATTGTTAATAATCAGCAGCTCAAAGAAAATTACAAAACATTTATACAATTCCGACGAGAGAGTGGAATTTAAAAATTGAATGTATTATTTACTGTTCTACGTGCAACAGATTTACATATATTTCTCAAAAGGGTAAAATGTCCCCCGAGTTGATCATATCGCAATAAATAATTATTTTAAAACATCTATCATTCGCAACGGATATGAAAAATTAATCAATTTCTAACACAGTTGGCTCTTTAATACCTAACAAATTTTATATTTACGGTCTCTTCCTCATTAATTTCTTTAAAAAGCCTGTTGATTTATGCGCCGTGGGGATAAAAAGGAGAGATAATTTTCTGCGCCCAGCGAAATGTTCTACAGAGTAAAAGACTAACCAATGACCGATCTATAAGTCTAAACCGGCTAGAAGATCGTGAGGTACTCAACTGGAGCAGAGGACAGAATGAAGCCGTTCAAGGATATGATCAATGAATGGGACGGGCTTACACAAACGAATAATCATAGCTTTTTTTTTTGAATACTACGTTAATGTATACCGGAAGGACAAAACTTGTAAGCCCTCGTTCAAGGAACCGGTACAAAGCAAAATTGAAAAAAACCTATATTTAATTAGTCTGATTTTTTGAAAAGGAAGGAAAGAAATGAGTGACAAACTGAAAAGAGTAATATGGAATGGTACCAGTAAGAAGTTGCACCGATTTCATCAAGGAACTACACTATTACTGAGCAGAGATGGCTATGTGTAAGGTTTATATGGAAAATTCTTAGTCTGTTGATGAACATCTCCTCCTTTCGAGTAATAGGAATCCTGCACATTGAACCATGGTTAAGCGCGTTGTTGATTCATTTTTTTAACACAGTTTGTCTGATGTTTTACTACAAATCTTCAAATGCAGTAAATTACTAAAAGAAATCTGACGGTTGTATCGCTAGTTGATGAACTCTGTCATGTTCGTAAATGACCATGTAAGCCGGGAACCACATGGACGATACCCTTTTTTTTTTTTTTTTATATATATCTAACTTCATTAGGAGCTGGATGACACAAGCAATGAGCGAAGAGGAGAAATCCGAATCAAAGAATTAGAGTGGCTGTTGGGAATCTGTTAAAACTAGGACATTTCTTGAATAGTTACTTTCGGAGATACACTGCGAACAGATAAGGACAGCGATTAATTCCGCAGACAACGTAAAGGAGAGACCTTGGTAGAGAAAACAATTTTAGACGATTATTAATAGAAAAGACTCAAATGTTTGACAAATTAAGCTAAAATTTAACAGTTTCGTGGTTTAGCTGGACTTTGAACAGACCATTTTAAAAACTACATTTGTCGGAATTCTCAGTATTGAATTGTGGATATCGCTGAACAAGATTTTCCACCGGCAGACAACCAGAATGTATACGTTTGCGCGCAAGTAAATCAAAAAGCTTAATGTGCTAAAGGAAATATCTATTTTTGTCAACAATGCAAATGTGCGATCTATCTGAATAACACTTAAAACCTAATAAATTCTAAATGTAAAGAGCTAAATTTCACCATAACACCGGAAAATGTAGCCGTGCCAGATGTTTTAGTAGTGCGGCAGCAGTGTTTACGAAAATACTCAGAAACAATACTCTTTGTTGGAAAAAAATAACAGTGAAGTCCGATAACGAAATTTGCGACTGTGGCCTTACAAAAAATTTGGAATACAAACAGAACATTCTGAAAGCTCAAATGTATTATATAAAAATCGCCCTAAACAAATCGTCAATCAAAAATAGAACAGACGTTACATGTCCGCGAACTTCTCGAGTAACTTTTTTTTTTTGGTTCATCGCATATTTTAAAGTAGTTTTTTCTGTTTGACTTGCCGAAAGATCACAGAAAAAGAGCTTTTCAAGTCAGCTGTGTGAGCGCAATTGACAGTATAACTATTCCTTGATTATGTTAAGAAACTGTTAAGAGAATCCGTGGCTCACGACTCATCTTAACACTTTGAACGAAATTTCAGGAGTTTAAGTTAAAAAATATCCGATGGTAATCTTCAACGATCGATCACCACGTTGTCATAATGAAAATGTAAGAATGCTTCAACTAAATCCCGGAAATTTCCATTTGCATTTGCCATGGCACTAAATGTCACCCGATCAACTTGTCAACTTGTTAGTTCAGTCTGAAGATAAGCTCAGAACCCGGAACACTGTTTCAACTTTGATATATAGCAATTATTGTTTGTTTTTTGTTTTTTTTTTTTTGTTCGTTATTATAAATTACCGGTTACTAGTTAGGTTTTTTTTCGTAATTATATTGTTTTCTCACTTAAACCAGAGCGGTGTTTTTTTTATTTTTTTTTTGTAATTATAACACAACTTCTGTTTTTGTTCTTCTCGTTCTTTCGATAATAATTTATGTAAAAATCGAACCCTTTTTTAGTTTATTTCAATTCTTAAAATTTCTGTAATTATCCGTTGATCAGGTAACTCGCTATTTGAGAAATCGGTTATCTTTAATTTTATGAAATTATCCATCAATGTAGATGTCGTGTCCAACTATTTATGCGTCCTTTGAACAAACGTATTACGAAGAAATATAGTAGATACTAAATAGTATATATTTAATCATTGTGTAGTTATTTTGAACGTTTGTTTCACTTATTGCGGCTTAAACTCTTTAAAAGATGTAGCAACATTCAGGGAGCCACCTTCCGGCCGGTACTTCCCATTCATATTTTTTTTCGTATTATTTTCATCTTCCCATTGCACGTTTGTTTCAACGTGACAAACAAATCGAAAAATACAGAGCGCTATTAATCAAAAACAATAAAAGCGAAAATTCTAGTCAGAACAATAGCAACGGCCAGATTTTAACACCAATAACTCTTTGTCAAATTTTAAACCCCGCTTCCATCGGCCGTATCCATTATTTTACTACTTTGTCATTTGTACAAAAATACGCATATGTACACATAGTCTATCGTAATATTTACATAAATCATTGTCGTCTATTCAAAAGCCGATTGTTATTGCAAGAAACCAACACTTGAAACAAACTACTCCTCTATTACGAATCTATCTGAAACATGTGATTATTTGTTTGTCGCAAACATCTTTTCACACAGCCGTGTACTTATCTATCATTTCAATCTATATATATATATATATATATATATATATATATATATATACATACAGTGGCGAATTCACGGGGAGGGAAATAGGAGACACCCCCCTCCCCAACGAACCAAAAACTCGATGAAAAAATTTGTTACAACAGAGAAACGTAATTTCTTTTCAAACTTTTATCAATTCTCTCTCCTTTTCTTTCATCATAAGTGGTGACTGGAACGCTTATTCTTCTCTCGAAGATACAATTACATTCGTAATAGCGCGATTTTACAGAATTTTTTCCTTCAGAATTATCTATTTCTACTTAAGTTCTCTCCTATTTGAATCAGTAATCTTCCACTGATCTGTCTCTTACTTCTTCTAATTTTAACCATTATATTATTTCTCGATAATATTTAACGTTAGCGGTGACTATGATGTTTATTCCCTAATGATGCTGTGTAGAACTCACTTTGCGCTAACCGATTTTATAACTTCTAGTTTTCAGTTCTAATCTTTTTTTCGTAAAATCTATTATTGCCCTCCGCAATATCTTTTTCTGTCTTAATGTTTTCACCATCCTTCTAAAGTGTAATTACTTCCGCTTACGTCGATTTTTTTTTGATTTTTCTTCGTACAACTATGTTTTCAGTTTCTTCTTTTATTTCCGATCTACATCATAGCTAGATTAACACTCTATACCTCTGAATTTTATAGGTGTGAAAAAGAACCTCGCAGAACGAAGTAGGTAATTTTCTAGTTCGCTGGTTGACTCTAAGAAAGTTTTAATACCATTTTTTGTTACCATTCTATCTGACCTAATTTGTATTTATCTTCCTTCTGTAGATCGCCGTTTATTCTACGTCTTGCTGTAACACTCGCTGCTTAAGATTGAACTTTGACCAATCGTATTACTTGTAGATCTCTATTTATCGCTTAAATTTCTACTGCTCCCTTCTTTTCGTCTCACATACTTTTGATCATTGTAGCTTAATGTTTCAACAGTTCTCAATGCTAACTGTTCAAAAGCCGGCCTGCTTCACGAATATTCTCTTCTACACCGTAGCTTATTACAAAACTTAACTAAATCACTCTTTATAACCCGTATTTTTTATTATACATTGTGACTTAACTTGCAAGCCTTTTATAACTTCGATTTCTTTTTAAACATCTCGAAATGCAAATATGCTTTTTTTGACTGTTTATTGTAATTCACTGGACGAAAAATTTGGAGCTTTTAATTAAATTATCGAATAATTCTTTATTTTCATAATCGATATTCAACACTAAATTAAACGTTAGTGTGTTACCAGATTTTATTTTTATCATCGTACCGATACAAATACTGTAAAGTAATGTGTTCCTTTTAAATTCGAAATATCTCTAGTCAGTTCAGTTAATTTCTCCACTTCACGGTAATTTATAAGTATGGTGTAAACAACACTAATAACTACTAAAAATAATATAAATTAAAAAATACGTTTAAAATAAATAATAAGGGGAAAATTACAGTAAATAAAGAAATCAGAGTAATATTGAAATTTAAAAATTTTTAATAAAAAACACCGAACTGCGTAAAATGAGTTCTTAAAAAGAACTTGTTCGTCTAGCGATCTGAGCGAAGAATTATATTCTTTCTCGCTCGCTCCTTTCGACTATTCTGACTCTAGTTTAATCACCGCAAAGGCAACGTTGTATTTAATCGTACGATAATCGATTTCCGGAAAAACTTCAACAACGGGCTTTAGACTTTTGTTTAATTATCAATCGTTAGTTCAACGCCCCTTCTGGCTGACATAAAATTAAAGCCTTGACGGGGAATATCGAGGACTACGTTCACGACCTACTAAGCCGAAAGATACACTGACGAGAAAAGGGGGAAAGTGTGTGAGGAGGAGAGCAGGTGTCTTCGAATATTAATTAATTAAGCAAGTACGCTCTATTTAATTTGTTTAACGCGCGCTTTATATCGATTTTGTTTTTCATGATTGATAAACATTTTATAAAACGTTCACAAATCCGGTTACACACGCACACAGTGACGCTGCAAAGCATAGAGAAATGTGGAAAAATGTGTTCGGTAAAAGTATTTCACTGGATCGAAAAATTTAATATAAGCCAGCTTCTTTGCATAGGGCACAAAGCACAATGTTTACATTACGTTATTTATATAATGAGAAGGACTTTTTGAATGTGTGCCGCGAGTGAGCACATTTCAATTTGTTGTTTACAAATCTACTTTAAAGGAGACGAGGGGGGGGGGGAGCTTTAAACGAGATCAAAGGAACGGAGAGAGAAAGAAGAGTTATTTATTCAGGGAGAAAACAGATGGGGGCGGGGGGCATCGTTTAACCGAGAATGCTGCGAATTGTAAAAGCCGAAGGCGTGCACGAATAGAAAGCGAAACTTTGTCATCTAAACTGCACGCAGTCGCTACTTCGCAAGACTAACTAACTTCGATGAAATGTATATTTCCAGCATCGTGCATAATTCCCACAGAACAGCCTGCAGCTCGCCGGCAGTTCTCATTGAACTGGATATTAAGAGAGCTGCTCGTCGTGGCTGCTTCCGAATAAAATATTTCTGACGGAAATTAAACAAAGAAAATATGTATTTTAGAAAACAAAGTGAAATAGTGAATTAGTGAAATAGTGAAGAAAAATAATGCTTGGTTACAAAATTCCCTTAAAAACAGACCGACAGAGCGAGAAAATAAGATAAATACGGTCGAGGAAGAAGATAAACTGCGCGACAATACCATTACGGAATCTAACTTTGATTTCTTGTTTTATTTGCTCGCAGGCGATGTGGAGCCGCCCGAGTAGTTCCTTTACATTTTCCGATAATAAGTTAATTCTATTTCAGACATTTTCGGCAAATATCGTATTATTAATGAAACTTTCTAAACGACACCGGGAGAACCCCAATTTCGACCCTTCAACGCTTCCTTACTGTAGGCCCGACGTAGCTCATCATTAAATAAATTTCGGAAATGTGCCAAAGGGGGCGAACATTTGCCAAAGTAACTGTTCCCCAAAAACTGAACCATTCTTGCTTTCGTCCATACCGAAAAATTTAATTAAAATTTTTGCAAATTAAACTTTATACCAGCTATTGGATAATAGAAACTTGTTCCCGCTGAAGGGACATAATATACATATTCTATACACATATGTATGTACTTCACAGCGTTTTTACTTAAATCAAGCTGTCGTATTTAAAAGAACAAATCGATAGTTAACATGTACACATACTTTACGACTGCGAGTCATTCCGATTTTTTTAGCATCAAAAGAGTCCGACAGATGCACCTATACATAAACAGATAATTTTCAAGCAACTCTGCTGATTTTTCGGAGAATATCTCGTGACGAAGTGACAAAAACTTTTTAATTTCAAATTTCCTCCCAGTAATGTTTATCTAATATTTTACATTTGAACAACGTTAACTATTTCCGGTTTCTAACATGAAAGACGAAATCGTAAAAACATTTAGATGTTTCTCAGTTGAAGAAACGGAAAATTTTCTTTTCAAAAAATCTTTCAGGCACACTAAACAACAACATTTTATTAATAATTAATGAAACAGAGAGTTAACTTCATCGTATTGTCTTACGTCATCTCTTTAGTGACAACCGATTACGTTATCACCGCTTCCGACGACCAGCAAGTTGGTCGGCCAACAAGCCAGAACAAAAGCTGGCCACGGCGTTGATAAGAACAAGCACCCAACACTAACATCATCAAGCAAAACAAGTAATAACGTTCATTTAGCTCTCTAGCCCTACTACATGTAACTTCAGTTCTCAGATTACGATGATTACAATCATCCCCCACACATATGTCACCACCCCGCACACATAAGTAATTACCTCACATACACACACAACCGTGCAAGTCACGCGGACAATACACATCAATCTCACGTCGCAAGCGTACAGTACCGTCGTCATTCGCTGCAATCAGATAAAGTACAATACACTCTCTGACTGCAGATGCGGATATTAATTCCGTTGATAATATAAAATCAAAATCGAGCTCGTTATTTAATCCTCTTAAACGTTGAAGTCGTTAGATAAACGAAATATTTCTTCGCCGATAAAGTGAAATCAAAGAAAATAATTCCACTAACAGCGTTTGATCATGCAAAAGACCAGTAAGGCATCATCTTACCATATTTTCCGCTTCATTCTCTCGGTGATTATTATTTCGCTTCAGTGAAATCAATCACCGGCAGTAATTTGGATATAATTACGGGGGGCGCCGTATCATCCGGGGACGCGTAATTATATTCCTCAGAACCCAAACAACTGACGCGTTCTTTACTAAAGGCGGTACGATTATATTAGGGGAGTGGACAATTCAGACCACGCAAATTAGACATTCAGCTAATAAAGTTATCCTTCTCAATGTGTATCGGCCTTTATAATAAATGAAACACTTTCGCCGTACCTCATTTTAACACCATCCTCCTTAAGCTCATCGATATCTGTACTACGAGTCGGACGATAAGTTTACGCACATAATAAGCTGTCGAAGACAGGTGTACGTTGGACATAAGAACTATGTAAAGGTCCCTAAATCATTTCTCTTACGCAGCAATCAAAGATTACCGAAAAACCAAGCGACGTCAAGTTAGCCCCCCTCCACCATTACGGAATTTCAAAATCAAATTTAACTAAACAAATTGTGTTCGTTTTGTGCCAAATTGTGCTGATAATAAAAAATGTTGTGTCGTCCTATAACACCTAGTATTATTAAAAACTGATCTGCGAGGTTAACTTGAGCTCCCCTCAACAAAATTTGAGAATTTTTAAAAAGTAACTGTGTCGCAGATAGCAGTAGTTTTGTGCCGAATTGTGCTAATAATAAAAAAAATTGTGCCACACCATAAAAGGAAATTCGTTTTAAGGATATTGGCAAGGGATACTCGAAATTTTCGAATTCATCAGGAATCCATTTTATTCGAAGATTTTTATTGTTTCACGTCGAATCGTTGTGTCAATAACGTACTTCTAATTTTTCTAGATCTTTCAATTTACCCAGAAATTTTGCTGGTCGATCCAGATTTTTTTTTTTTTGTAATAAGTTTTTATGAAGTAACATGTAGCTAGATCGAACAGCCTCCTTACCATGAAATTAAAATATGATTATTAAGATTTAGTTTTATTTATTATCTTCTTGTTTATGTCGTCTCCGAACAAAGTTTGGCGATCACTAAGGCCAGTTTGTCTTTATTGATAACCGTTTATGTCAGTTCTGTTTCTGATACTTTTCTCCGTTTCCGATACTATGCTCCACCGTAGCAAGTGTCTTTCCAGGCTGTTTTTGCCGCTACGCTTGCCGAAGACTTTGCAACAACGACGAGTAAGTAGGTTCCTCCGCTGAATATTCGTAGAATATTACATTCCGCCAATATTTATGGTTGCTCGCTGCGTAAGGAACTATACATCTTCGAGCAGAATAGAAAGAAACGGCTGCAGTTTGCCAATGAGTATTTGACAAAACCGTTGGAGTTCTGGTATTCAGTGATTTGGTCTGATGAGTCCAAGAACAATATTTTCGAGTCGGATAGGAAGCAGTTTGTGTGGAGGAGGCCAAACACTGAGCTCGAAACTCGCAATATGTATGCTACAGCGAAGTATGGAGGTGGGAACGTTCTCGTTTGAGATTGCATGGCGGCTGGCGGAGTCGGACACTTGGAGCTCATTGAGAGTAAAATGACAATCGTTATGTCTGTGGACGTGTTGCACATAAATTTGCGCTCTAGCGATGCAAAATTGGGCACGAAGAAATCGTTTATCTTCCAGCAGGATAACGATCCGAAGCATACCGTCCACATATCTCGGGAATGGTTATTGTACAATGCGGCACGTCGTCTGCATACACCTCCCCAATCCCCAGACCTTAACCTAATTGAGCATTTGTGGCAGAATGTGGAGCACCAATTAAGCAAGCAACAGATTTCCAACCGAAATGATTTTTGAGAGACATTGCAGGCTGCTTGGAATGAAATTTCGCCTTTCGTCACCCAGTCGCTGATGGACTCCATGCGCCGACGTCTTCAAACCGTTATCGAAGCTCACGGCATATGCATACAAAGTATTAAAAGTCATATTAACAGTTCGTATTCTAGTCTTTTTTCTTCAAAAGTTATTACCTTTCATTCTGTTCAAATACTTTCGTTACTCTCAGTCGTATTCATTTTTCATTTTCTGCGGTGCGTTTTTCTTTTTTTCGTAAATAAATGTTTTAGTTCTTTTATACTCTTGTCATTGTGTCAGTTGTACATATTTTTGCTTTCCCTCTCTCCTGTGACCATTTTTTGCTGTGTACAAATACTTTTGTTACCCACAGTATATATATATACAACTTATAATCCCAGTTTTACTATTCATTTTAATATCTTTGCTCGTTATAATTTATTTAATATACGTATTAACTTGAAATGTGAAGCCTTTAGCTTCGAAACGTGCTAGAATTAAATTTAAATATATTATTTTAATAAGTTTCAATTTCAGTATTATTAATATGGTAAATAATGGGTGAACCTGGTGAAAATATATTTTTGTATTAAACATTTAAAACCTACATGGTGGATATAATTAGGAAAACAATTTACGTTATAGACACCATGTTTAAAAAATTAATCTTAATACCTTAACGTTTTGGAAAACTTACACTTACCATCATCGGAAATAAAGGTTGTTTCAGATGATGGTAAGTGTAAGCTTTCCGAAACGTTAAGGTTTTAAGATTCTCAGTTTTAAGATTAATTTTTTAAACATGGTGTCTAATGTAAATTGCCTAATATTTTTTCGACATAATTTTTGAACATTAGAATAAATTTTACGCCGATAATAAATAGAATATATTAATTTTTTCTATTCATCGTTGTAATGTTTTTAATGCAATTGCCAGAAATTAAATTATTTACTCAAAAAAAATTTTTATCTTAACAAGACATGAAAATAATTTTAAATTGTTCTACACAAAATTAATTTAGAAAAAGGTGTAACGATTGCTAAAAACATTTTGAACTTATACGTTATTTCTAAATTACATAAAATAAGTATTGCATCACTTTTCGCACCGTGTTTTTTTTGGAGTGAAAAAAAGTGACCCATAATTTCTCTTAACCCCCAGACTAATAACATTCCAAGAAAGTAAATAAATAGGTGCTAGATAAAGCAATCCTGAAAAACGAATAATAACGAGGAGATTGCAATAGATCAAGTCTGTGGAGCCTGAAATATGACTGCTCGAAAGAAGAATATCGTCACCTAGATACAATTTTATCGGGCACGCAATCGTAAATAATTTATTACTGCACGATCGAAAAAAAAAATCGCTAAAGTAAAAATATCATACTTTTATTTATTGGTCGTAAAAAATGAAAACAAAAAAGAAGAATGGAAAGAAGAAAAAAGGTGAACAAAGCGTAAATGATGGGCAGAAAATGAAAGAAGACGAAACTAGAATAAAATTGTTTCTTCTAGGTTAACCATAAAACAACAATACGCAAAAAGTAAATAAAAAAAAAAAAAAAATGAAATTAAAGGAGAAAATTGAAGCAAACAGAAAAGAGGGATTTAAAAATACTAAACCAGTGGGCGAACAAAATACAAAATAAGCAGAGAAGAACATGGTAAAATTTTTGGTTATTTTTCATCCGAGTGAAAATTATCTGTCAACGTAGTGTGAGCCTGTGATTTCTGAACCGCAAAGCTTAAAAGTTCTTCAGTTTCCTAGGTCAGAGGAACTTTCCCATTACTTTCTTCTAATATTTTTTTCTGCAGCAGCTACTCTAAATATGGCTGTCACAAATTTTAATTGAAAAATATTCGCACAACAGATTTTCGCTCTATTCGAAAGATGCGTTTGTGTGTTTCGTACGCTTTTGCGTCGGTGATAAAATAGCCGATTAACTAGAAAAAGTCCAGTGCCGACTTCTGTAAATAAATCATTCAGCATCGGTTGTGGCAGATTAGAAATTTTCCTCGGAAAAAAATAATTGCAAATGCGGGTCAAAATTTTAGTAGGCGAATGCTTTTAGGATTCCGTACACGTATAATGTACGGGGAATCGTAATAAGACGGTTAAATCCTAATAAGATGGTTCAGAAAGACAAAAGCATAAAATTAAAATATGCAATAACTCGCGAACGGTTTGACTTATAAACATCAAAATTGGATCGTAATTACAATTAAAATCGCCTTTAAAGCAATTACTTCAAGATAACCGATTACCCTGGGCGTCAAAAACTCAAAACAAAAATCGTCAAGAATACATATATATATATATATATATATATATATATATATATATATATATATATATAATATGGAATATAAAACGACTGCAAAAATCACCCTTAAAAAATTCATAATACATCACCAAATAGCCCTTTAAAAGTGAAATTCAAAATATAAAACAAAACGCAGTAGCTCTTTCATGAAATTAAAAAACGATAAAAAATCTTTCAACATCCTCTTTAGGACCAAAAACAGCAAAAAAAAAAAAAAAAAAAAATGAAAGGACGTTCACGTAAACAATAGTCCGAGTAAAAAAGTTGTGGAAACCAAAATGTATCTCAAACATGTGCATAAAAGACCGCTTTATAGGAAAAATATAGCCGAGCTTATAACTTTATATTCGGAGGCCTTTGGGGCCACCTAAAACTCGAAAGTTTTCAGAAAAATATATATATATATTTTTTTTAGAGCATATCGTTGAAAGATCGACTAATTATCGGGACCGCGAAACCGTATTTCATTCCCCGAATGGAACTTTCGAAGTTAACGAAAAGTTCAAAAAAGCGCGAAAAATGACGTACCCCCCACTTGGCGACGCGAGTATTATAGTTAAAAATTTCGAACAAGATTAAAAATATACGCATCCCCCCGTATATCTTTCTAGTTTAGAATATCCGGGGGGTTTCCAACATTAAAACTAGGCCCTGGTGAGAGCGCTGAAAGCTTGAAATTTTTGAAAAAAATATTTTCTTTTTTCCGCGCATGTGATATATCGATAGAAAGATAGCTTTTTATCGAGAACTAAACCGTATTTAATTTCCTTAACGAAACTTTCAAAATTAGCGAAAAGTTCAAAACAGTACGGAAAATAACGTGCTCTCCCTGTTTGCGGCACGAAAAAGCAGATTTCTTTGTTTTAAATTATAAATATTATAGTTAACATACACCATAACATTAAGCGCATGAAACGTCATGCTTGACTGAACTTGTTTAATATTAACAATACTCTCCGATGTCTAGAAATGTGAACTAGAAACTCCGCACTAAGGTATTTCACTCTAGATTTTAATTACCTTCGTCAATTTATGCGATTCCGAATATTTAATGCTGAAAAATTTGCAATTGTAAATCTTTTACTCATTTATTTACTATACCATATATTCTAACCACTATTAATGTGTCACCAAATTCTGACCGTAATTAAACCCGTAAAAGTAACCGCAAATTAAAGGTATCGAAATAAATGCGAAAGAAAAACTATTTTACCGTAATGAGGGAGAAAGTTACGGGACATTTTAGAACGCTTTAATTCTTTTCGTGCTGACTAAGTTATTAATACGTTAACAATGTGCAGTGCTGGATTTTGGGGGAGACGGAGTCCATAGCGATCAGAGTAGTTTTATTATGTTTTTGTAACGTTCTTGAATAAGACATTTATTGTTCAGACTTCAATTTTAAAATAACTGACGTTATTCGTTTACTTTTATTTGCTTATTTTAATCAGTTTACATGGGGGTGCATAAAAAATAGTTCGATGTGAAATGTTTCTCTTTCTTCTTAAATAGGAGTAAATTGACACGAGCGTTCTTACTACTTGCGATACGTCTCACTTTCACTGCCATAACATTTTTACGTTTTACCTAATTTCGGACATATGGTTTTCAGTTGTGCGTATCTTCTCTGCCATCCAAAAGTCGCAATCATACGGCTGCTTATTACTGGAGCAAGATGATTTCAGCGCAACGATGATTCACTCTCCAGCACTTGTAGCTGAAGAAGGTGGATAATTTGCATCTATACGTGAATCTGAAAGTCTATTGATTATTGAATACCGCACTACTAAAACGTAGGCTTAAGCGTCTGAAGCCATACGTGATTTATTGATTTTATAATAATGTAACTTAATTTAGTAGAGCGTACCCCAATAGGCTGCGTCTCTTCAACGAATAATTTATTCCAAAAACATTTATCCCCGTTACTTAAGATCATTCTTAAGATTGTAATATAATTTAGTTAAGAAAAAGAAAGAAAAAGAAAAAAACGAGTTCGCTAAGTGTGACGGTTATTGCTGCGTTATTATCTCTGATAATATCGAACATTAAATCTCTTCCGTTTCCTGTAATACATAAAGAATTTAACCAAACTCTACATTCACTTTTTCCAGCTCACAGCATGGTTTTAACGGATGGCTCAAAATCTGCTTCAGGTGTCGGAGCTGCTTTTATCCTTCCTGATATCAACTATTCTGAGTCTTTTCAACTTCCTCCCTTTGCTTCTATCTTTTTAGCCGAATCCATGGCTATTTTACGTGCTATCCTTTTTATATCCTCAACATCCAATTTATCAAAATTCGTCATATGCTCTGATTCAAAAAGCGTTTTATCAGCCATCTCATCTCCGTTCCCTAAACCATCGTCAGATCCTATTATTCTTTACATTCGTTCCTTAATTTATAATTTATTAACATCCCGTTCTACCCTAATTGACCTGTTCTGGATTCCGGGCCACTGCGGTATCGTTGGTAACGATCTTGCCGATTCATTGGCATGTCTAACTGCAGTAAATGGCCGTTTCATAGACAGATTCCCCTCCCAATGTCTCTGTCCACTCTCTTATCGTTTTCACCATGACTTTTGGACTGATTTTTATCCGCCTCTTTTCTACAATCCTAACTCTTTTTACCTTGCTATACAACCCTCTCCACCTACCTCTTCGTGGTTTAATAATTTTCCCTGCATCAGCCGTTCTGTTATTTCTTCCATAATACGCCTCCGCTTTAATCACAGTCTACTTCCTGCTTCCCTTTTTCGTTTTAATATTGGTCAGTCTCCCTTGTGTCCCTTCCATCCTCCTATCTTAAATATCACCTGCGATGTAAATCACCTCCTATTCGAATGCTCATCTATCTCTTCAGAACGCGCAGTCCTTTATTCTAATTTGCTTGGCCTTGGCCTCCCGACCCCTTACTGTGCCCACTACATTCTTGCTCTTCCTTCTCTTTCTGCTGTTCCTATATTGGCTATCTTTATTTCTTCTGTTTCTAATCGTTTCCTGATTTAACTTTCAAGTCCCTACGTTTTCATTATTTGTTAGTCCTTCGTGCTGGGTAAATGTCCTGGGTTGGCGTGCCCAAAGAAAGAAAAAAAAAAAAATAATCTCTGATAATAGCTTATCATCGTTATTATCACGAGAAGCCGCTGTTAGTAAAGTAAGATCATTTCATTATTATATTTACAGCATATTCGTAATATAAAAATACCCGTGTTAAAATGACTAGAACAAAGAAAGTTAAACGTCAAATTAATAATGCCAGTAACGAAACTACAAGCGAGGAACAAATATCTGAGGGAATTAAATCATTAAAAGGAGATATGGTAGAGTTTAAGAAGTTTTTCGACTTCCTATCAGAAACATACGATACACTGGTAGAAAGTAATAACTCATTCCAGAGTGAAATAAAAGCGCTCCGAGAACAGGACTGCCGAAGTTCGCAAGAAGGATAGTGAAATTTCAGAATTAAATCGGGAGTTAGAGTAGTACAATAGAAGAGGAAATATTGAACTGCACGGAGTTTCTGAACTCCCAAACGAAAATCTGCCAAACATATTAATGCAGATAGGGAAAGAGTTAGATATAGATATACAGCCAGAAAATATCGAGGCAATTCACCGCATACCGTCGAGAAATACGAGGTTACCCAGACCCATTATCACTAAAACAGGCAAGAAAATCGACAACTTACTATTGGAAAATAGGAAAAAAACCGCATTACTTCACAAAAATATAACGAGCGCGGATACTCAGTTGAAAATATTTGTAAACGAAAATCTGTCACCTTATTATAAGCAGTTATTTTGAAAAACTAAACAACAAGCCCGATTACTGCAGTACAAGTTTGTGTAGACCAAGCGCGGAAAAATTTTTGTTAAAAAGAATATGGACGAACGGTTAATTAGAATAAGAAACGACGAAGATCTAAATAAATTATTATAATCTATTTAACGAATTGTCTTTAATAACTGTTTATCACGTGCGTTAATTGTAATTCCGTTATCTCTATCGCGTTGATTGTACTTTTAAATATTAGTTACGTAGGCGGTAAGGCGGCGAGAAGGTGGTGTGCAGGGTTTGTGCAGGATACGGTAGTGTGTGTTTTGGAATAGTACTTGTTGTAGCAGCCAATAAGTGTCGAACGCTGATAAGTTTTAAGCGGCAGATCAGTAGTATTACCTGGGCAGGGGTACTCAGTGAGACGTGTACGAGGCAGAAAAGAATTAAAGTGCAGAGGAAAGATAGCTCAGAGGTAGCGGTGGAATGTAACGATGCTGTGTGCGTGGAAGACCGCGGTGGGAAGCGAGTGGGTCGTGTGTATGTGCGGGTATTCTTGCTTGGTATTCGTGTGGTAGCGTATGGAGGTGTGTGAACAGTGGCACATGGCTTTCGGTCAATGTGTTTGCATTCCCGCCTACGTTCACTAGCTGTAAGATGTGGTAATGTTGAGAGAGTAGGTGTGTTTTAATAAGGGTATTATATGTCGTTCTTTTACATTGATATTGTACTTTATTTCCTATTTATTCCGGTTATTTCTTATTTTTAAAGTTTGCTTACTGGATGCGATTAGTGATAGTGTGGTACCGAAGGGGTACATGATGGTGTGGCAGTGTCCGCTAGTAGTTCATGTGCATGTGTGAATATGTGTATGTGTATATCAGTGTATATGTGTATATATGGGCAAATATATATATATATATATATATATATATATATATATAGTGTGTGTGGATGTTGTGTATAGTATATGTTGACATATATCGATAATATGATATAAATTTATAGTTTTAGAGTTAGATTCTTTCTTCCATGTTGATAGCACTACCTCGGTTTTAGGTACTAAGTATGTGTATAAGTGCGAATTTAATGTGTACAGGCATCTTTATAATTACGCAAATCTCTATTGTATTAATAGCAACTTAAAAAGGCGAAATCAGTGCACAACATGACATAGTTAAAATGTAGATTACAAATTACATATTATAGGAACTTGATAATTAAACACTGAAGAAACAACTAAAGAAACTGTATGACGTCGTTAATACAATTCTGCCACAAAATTAGCTGTGGCACCTACGAACGCGTGACAGAATGAACAGCAGAGATTGCGAAGACTTGGAACAGAGTAGGAGGAATTAATAACGATATTTTTAACATAACCCACTTGAATATTAGAAGCCTGAGGCGAAACTGGGATGAATTCTTAGCACTCATTCATAATCAACCGTTTACGGCTATTGTGCTCACTGAAGTAAATTTAAGCGACGAGGAGTTAAAACTGTATGAGATAGATGGATATGATAAATACGCCCTAGGGAAGCCAAGAAACTATAACGGCGGTATATTAGTATTTGTTGCAAAGGAATGGAACTCTAAAATACTGTTTACTGAAAGCGATGCTTACGATAATATAGCGATTGAAATTAGTTTATGTAATAAATTAAAAATCACTCTGTTAGCTATACATCGGTCACCGAGTAAGAGAATCGGCGACTTCATAAGAGGAATCGATGAGGTTCTCAAAAGGTTGGGCAGGGAAACGGAATATATAGTATGTGGCGACTTTAATATTAATCTTGAATTAAGGAATGCTGCGGCAACGAATTTCTTAAATATTATAGTAAAACACAAGGAGATCAGATTAATTAAGGGAACCACACGGGAGGAGATAAGAGGAAATAGTCTTACAAAATCTTGTATTGACAATATTTTTATAAAATATACAGTTGATGAAGTGATAGCTGGTATTATATAGACAAAAATCTCAGACCACTACCCGGTTAACTGTGCGTTTAAGATTAATAGTAACAAATGTATGGCAGACACATTAACAAACTATAGTTATTTAAATGAAATTATGTTAAGTGATAAAGTAAAAAAATATGATTGGCCGAGCATGCATGAGAATGCAGGTGCGGAGCAAATTTCAATAAACATAGCAAACGCTTTCAAAAATTGCTACGAGGAATGTAGGTACATAAAACAAACAACTGTGAAAACGAAAAATTGCACTAGGAATGAATGGATGAACAGGAAAATATTAAATTACATTCATATAAGAGATTTATATTATAAAAGACGTAAAGGAAACAACTCAAATGGACGATATAAAGAATTATATAAGAGATACAGAAATCTATTTTAATTAGGAAATAAGACAAGCAAAAGAAAAATATTACATACAGAAATTACTCAAAGAAGCAGGCAACGACATAAAGAAAACTTGGGGAATAATAAATAAAATAGTATGCAAAAAGAAAAAAGCAATAATAGACGAGGATATACTCAGGGATTTTGCTAGTTATGACAATGCAGTTAACGCATTCCTAAATTATTACTTGTCCATAACGGGGAAAATGAAACACTTCTGTGATAATAAATTCTTGAATACTGAAATAGATGATGAAACTAGTATATCCGTATACATTCCAAGAACTACAGAGGACATAATAGAATCTATAATAAAAAAACTTAATCCGGATAAAGCCCAAGGATACGATGGAATAAGAGTGAAGGATATCAGGAGACACTCAAAACTAATAACCCCATTACTAACGAAAATGATTAATTACTCCTTGAAAGAAGGAATATTTCCCAGAGAGTTAAAAATCGGTATGGTGCGGCCAATTTACAAAAGTGAAGATAGAAAACAGTGTGAAAACTACAGACCGATCACGTTAATTTCAGTCATAGCAAAAATAATTGAGCAGTACGTGGAAAAATATTTGAAAAATTACTTGGAGGAAAATAAGTTGATAAATAGTAATCAATTTGGTTTTAGAGAGGGAAAACCGACGATATTACTACTTAGAACACTAATATCAAATATAAATAAAGGATTAGCAGTGGGTAAACAATTCCTGTTAGTTTTTTTAGACCTTACTAAGACTTTTGACCTAGTGGTCCAAGAAATACTAATTGAGGACATAAGAAAAATGGGTGTAAAAGGGAGATATCTAAAATGGTTTTGGAGTTACATAAGAGGAAGAGAATTTTTAGTAAAGATCGGGAATAAGCACAGTAGAAAAGAAATAATGAACTATGGAGTTGAACAAGGGACAATATCGGCACCTTTACTATTTTTGATATATACGAATTCGCTCTACCGATATGTAAAGAACCCTAAAGTGTATGTTTATGCAGATGATATCGCACTAGTTATTGAACACTCTGACATTGAAAGTGCTGAAAAAATGTTACAAGAAGATCTTAATAATGTATGCAAATGGGCGCATGAAAAAAAACCATTAATTAATGCTAAAAAAACAAAAGTGATGCATATAAGAACGCCAAGCCGATTTAGAACGTTCGTCCCCAAATTAATTTTACACAATACAAAGTGTTTACATAGAAAGGAAATATGTGGTTGTGAAAAGTTAGAAAATGTGAATGAATTTAAATATCTCGGGATAACATTAGATAAAGGTTTAACATGGAGAAACCATATTGACAATATTACAGGGAAAGTCAGGTAAACTATATTCTTGCACTATATAAATTAAAACAAGGTATGACATACAAAAGCCTAAGGTTATATTTCGAAGCTGTAATAATGTCCAGAATTAAAAACGGAATCGGAATTTGGGGTGGGGCGAAAATTACAGAAATGAGGAAAATCAACAAATTGCAAAAAAAAATGTTTAAAACTGGTCTTACACAACGAAAGCAAGACGGACGCATTAGCTAACATCACTTGGTGGAACAAAAATAACGAAATGTCACCAAAAATGTTATATTATTACAGTAAATTACTCAGTGCTAAACTCGAAGATAGGCAGTTACCAACCAGAACAAGAACGTACAGGACTAGAAATTACGATAAACCTTGCTATATACGATCTAGGGGGATTAACAGTAAAATAGACAATGTAGAGGAAGAAGTATTAATAAAATTAATGGGGAACATACCAAAGGAAATTAGATGGAAAAACAAGGTTAAAATTTGGTTGATAGCATGGTGTAAAGAGCAATAGAAATAGTAACAAAAAAAAAAAAAAAATAGTATCGTAATGCTAGTATTAACCACTTATAACATTGACGCTACGTTCACATGAGACTCGTTACTATCTCCAGTTTTAAGCTGCTAATGAAAGAATGGTAGTTGTATAAAAAATTATATTATATTATTGTAATATACAAGTTATATTAAGGTATTGTAATGGGAAATATTATTTTAGATGATGGTATAATTGTAATATAAATGATAAATAATGAGAGTGTGGATTTTATAGTATAGTAATATATAAGTTAATACTTTTATGCTGTAACAGAAAGTAGTACTTAAGTTAAGTTGATGTTATATTGTACAAATAAATGATATAATTATGTTGGGAATCCACAGATGGGCTAGTGCCTTGTGAGACCCACAAATTATTTTAAAAAAAAAAAAAAAAAAAACTGTACCTTATTATTCTCATTTGCGAAATTATTATTTTTTTTAAATCGCTACTAACAAAATTTAACATAATAAAATATTAATATGTATATCTAAGGAGGTGATTTTATCTTCGATGAAGATAAAAATCATTATTTATGTATTTAGCGTCAACTATGATTTAAGTAAAATGTCGGACACCGCTTTAAGGTAATTTAAATAGATATACCGATTTGAAATTTTCTACTTATTTACATTTATGTACATAAAGAATAGGTTTAAATACCGGTAATTTTATTTTATTTTGAAATGGTTTGGTCTGAAGAATTCGCTTGTTGCATGTTTTCTTCTTCTTTGATTAACGTGCCGCGTACTGCCGCCTAGGCCAAAGGCACGGATAAGATAGGAGTTAGATGGAGTGGAATAGATTAGTGATCTTGAGGGAACGTAGGAGGTGTTCAATTTTGTCGTAACAATCAGACAGGATTTCGGAAAAATTAGATGGCTTTAAAATTTGTGCTCGGTATGAATTATAGATGGGACAGCTGGCGAGTAAATATTAGATTGTGACAGGAGAATTTCAATTAGAACACTATGGGATATAGATTGTCTGGACAGGAGATGACTATGAGTGCTTTTTAAGTGTCCTAGGCGGAGTCTTGTGACAACGATTTTATTCCTTCGATTAGTGAATAATGAGGTTTTCTGTCGTTAAATATTATCTTGAATTGAACGCGCTTGTTCGTGTTTTGGGATATTGGTTCATTGTTTTTGCCATGCTTGTAATGATTTTTGCATTGCATGAGTTTTAAAATCCATTGGCGATATTTCAATGTTCGGTACCGGAAAGAACAATGAGCCTTCTTTTGCTACAGTATCCGCGAATGAATTACCCCAGATTCCAAAGTGCGATGAGATCCGTGCGAATGAGACAGAAATACTTGTACTAGAAAGAGTGCCATTAATTTCTTTGGTTATTGAGTGTCGGCGAGGAGAATTCTATTTTTCAATAGACATGATCGCGTTTAATAAGTCTATACATATGAGGTGAGAAGAGTGAGGAGCAGCAATTATTATATTTTCTATCGAAAGTTTTATAGCACATAGTGCCGCCGAAAGAATAATGAATAACGCCAGAAGAAGAGTAGCGGAGAATAATTTTGTTGTCAGATGCTATTCCACAACCTGTTGCTTGAGTTGTTTTGGAATCGCCAGTAAAAACTATTTTACAGCTGTCATATTCGATGATCATGCATTGATATGCGGAACGTAAAATGTTCAGGAGATATGTTTCTCCGTTTGAGAATTACTGGGGCTGAAGATTTATGCTGAGATGCAGGTTTACCCATGGACGTGTTGGTGATATAGTCAGTTGACATGTCGGCGGTAAAGGCAATTGCATCGAAGCAACGATTTCGGTAACTTGCTTGTAGAAAGTGGGCACCGATGTATGAGGTAATGGTCGAAGCGAGTTCAGCGAAGGAAAATAGGCCGAAGATTTAAGACGAATCCACGTGTTAAAAATGTTCCCGGTTTCTGTAATTACTAAGGTTGAAGAATTTACAAAGAATGCTAACAGATCGAGAAGTAGGAAAAGTGCCAGTAGCGAGTCACGCAGCAGTATGATGTATTGTATGAGTAAGTTTATGATATTTCGATTAGGCGAAGAATAAATTACAGCGGACCTGTCTCTCAGAACGTCAGTACTGCAAGAAACAATCGACAGATTACAAACTTGGTCAGTTCACAACGACTGCAATTTTCCCAACACAAAAACTACCATTACAAATTTCCACAGAAATCGTCGCTGTAGTCGTGAAATTTCAGTCTAACTGAAAAACGTAACTATTCGGTCATCAGATACCGTCAAATATTTAGAAATAATTTTGGCCGAGAAAGTAGAAAAGAGATGTTCGTTCTGGAGCAGTGGATACCGTTTCTCGACAGGCGAGCAAAGGAAGAACGACGATTCTCAACACCCCGCGTTTTGGAGGCCGTAAATTCGGGAATTTGCCACCACCAACGTGCCAAACACGATCGCTGCCACTTGGCCAGTCAGCTGACGGATCCGTACACACCGATCACGAACGTGAATGGAATTATTAATAATTAAATAAATAAATAATTAATAATTAAATAATTTAACAAAAATTAAAAGATCGTTCAGAGAAAATATATCTCCTTTTAACGCATCAGAAACCAGCTTTCGCACTGTGTGGCCGCTTTACCGATCGATTTTTCATCACGTCCTTTAACTCGGAATGAATAACTTTACCGAAGTAGTAGAGGAAACATTTACCGCATATCGAGCAAAATAACTGAGGAAACGTATCAACAACCACCCGAATATAAGTGGCGTAATAACGTATTGATTTTAAATGGAATCAAAAAATTGGTATAGAATAAAATCTTCATACGATTACAAATTGTCGAATCGATAACGAAAATAGATCTAATCCCATAAAAGTTCCAGTGTAACCATCATGGTTAACGACAGTAGTATAATGGTAAAATTACACTATACTTTTGCCTGCTGAATGTGATGCCGGGATTTTCGGATCTCCTCCAATTCACCATCCGCGTAAGAATAAATTTCCCCATATTTATCGATCATCCGGAGTATAACATGTTTACTCACCCGTAACGAAATACGATCAAATTTGTGAGAGAAATTTATTGAACCAAGTATGCAATACATAAAAAAGCTAAAATTAAAAGTAGTTGATATTGAAATTTCCTTGCAGATTAGCAACAAAAAACAAGCAAACGTTTTTTTTTTAGTGGTGTCCTACACATAGATCGAGTTAAAGCGATATCCCGGGTCCAGATGAGGGTATCTCTGATACCTCTTCGTCACCCAAAACATGAGCAGCGTGTTGGGGCCTATTGTATTCAATATATACCTTTGCGATTTCCCCGTACCGCCCCGGAGTAGCATGGCGCTCTTTGCCGACGATGTTGCGCTGTATTGCTGTTCATATAGGCCGAATCTGCGCCATTTACGCGATGTTCTATAGTAGATCGTTTTTAAATATTTATAACAAATTAATTTTACATAAATCATTTATTAGGCCAATTTTAACCTACACATTGCCTGTGTGGTCCTCAATTTCTAACGCCCGTTATAAACAACTACAGCTCATACAAAAAAGGATGTCTTAGGTGCGTAATAAGCGCATCCCGATATACAAGGATTCCAGTGATGCATTATGTCCTCAAGTTGTCATTTCTTCGTAATTATGTACTTTCTTCGGCAAAGAAATTTATTTGAAACCTGCTTGACTCACAGCAATCCTCTTATTAATCATATCAGGAATATATTCCGGATAGCTGCAATTTATATACTCAAAATAAAAGCATAGACGGTTAACAACTGCTGTAATATATACAAATAACATCGATTTTTATTCAATGAGAATAATTTATCCCTTTATTTTTCATTTTTTTTTTTTTTTTTTTGGGCGCTTCAACACGGTAACCGCTGAACTCCATAACCGACATTTTCCTTCCGGTAACGTTCCGATATAACGTTTTCTTTTTTTGTTTTTTGCCGACGATAAGCCTATCCGTTGTGGACATTAATCAGTGCAATTGGAAATTTTCTATATTTCCGGTACATGACGATCCGATATTCAAACTAGGTTCTAAAACCGTTAGACAACCAACTATGCTACAGTATCTAGCTATGTAATTCTTAATACTGAATGTGCAACAACAGTCTTAGTTATTGGCTGTATTTAAAAATGTTTAATATAATTCCATTCTACATAGATGGTTAAATTTATTCGATTTTTCCAAATCACGCATATTACTCTGACAACAATAATGTAATTAAACAGCTGATGCATCGTTTAAAACTCTTTTAAATTTCTTTTTTCCCCTTTATTTTTTAATAATGCACAATCCCGATTGACAAGTTAAATAATTTCTAATTATGGGTAATGTAAAATAAAAATTAACGTGCACGAGATTTTTTAGTCTTATGACCTAAGCCTCTAAAGTAAATAACTCGGTATCTACAGGATGAGGTCCCGTGCCTTGAGACGATTTAGACACAATTACTTCTGCTGACTGGTTTGACTCCAAGATCTCGATGAATATCGTCATTACGAGAGTAACGGTGTGTATTAACGACAACTAGAAGGATGATACATTGCAGAGCTTGTATTTTATTGTAGTTTGGTTTTTTTCGTACATACCCGTAATGCTACTCCATATGTCCCGGATGGGCTTAGTAATCTTTCGCAAAATAAATGTCAATAAAACATACCGTTAGAAAAAAATAAAATGAAAAACCTGCAAGGATGCGCGTGAATGTATATATTAATTAATTGTATAAACAATCTATATGCAGCTAAATTACGAGTAGTTAAAAAATAGCAATTCAATTTGCACTTATTAAAGTATGTGCGTAAGAATAATTATACCTTCGCCAAAATAAAATTAATAACGAATTAATAAAAAACCAGCATTACGATTTAAAATATAATCATTTCGGAGCATACATTTATAAATCGAAAACGTTCAATCTGCTGAAAATGTAAGCCAAAAACCAGTCATGAACGACAACGAATAAATGAAATATTCATGAAACGTACGCTACTTTCTCTCTATATTAGTAATTAGAAGCTTTTGCCGAATGAAGCACACTAGAACCAAAAAAGAAGGAGAGAAAAAATTTTGGGTCAATGAAGAGACGGAAAATTTTTGGAATTTGACATATTCACAACGACAAACCTGTTGGCGTGAAGTCACCGATATAATTTTCCGATAAAAATCTTTACCGGAACGAGGCGACGCTTAAAAAAAATATCACCGTGTCGTATATGTATATCGATTTGATCATAATAATGAAAAATTCGTGACACGACACAAATTCACCGCCATGTACAATTATGTACTTTATTATGTGCACCCATTAGGGCGTAGAATAATTCTCCCACTCTGGCCGAGAAAATAAGAAGATATTTAATTCATTTTTTCCATCAAATAATAAAGGCCAGCGAGAAGATTAAGAAAAAAGAATAGTGACCTAAACTCTGTTTAACGATAACACTCTAATGAAGAAGCAACAGGTATTACATAGTCGCCTAATTCTTTTCGGCTACAAATTACAACCTTCTTCAGAATAGAAATTGACGAGCATATTAGTGTGAATGATTAATAAATGAAAATATTTATCTGAGACGGAACCTGCAAATAGAAATTTAATTATCCACAACTTCAAATATTTATCATATTTCCAAAACCGACCATAATCAACGGTCCTCTCCACCTAGTTCGTGTCAGTTGTTAATCGAAGTGTTCGCGTCAAGATGAATTTTCTAACTGCGTGTCTGTCGGTTATTTCCATTTCGCTTGGAAATTTTAGAAGTCAACTGAACCGTCACGGCATCTTCATCTGGACTCGGATGATTGCGTTGACTGTATGTTTGTGTAGAAAACAGCAAAAAAAGCAGTTCGTTTATTATTTAATTGGAAATATTGTTAGTATTTCTTTGCTAATCTATAAGGAAATTTTAATAGCAATTACTTTTAATTTTCGTTTTTTTATGTATTGCATACTTGGATCAATACATTTCTCCCATAATTTCGATCACATTTGGTTACGAACGAATAGGCAACTGATAACGCGAATGACCGATAAATCGGATAAAATTTATTCCTATGCGGATGGTGAATTGGAAGAAATCCGAAAATCACGGAATAGCATTCAGCACGCAAGAATACAGCGTAATTTTATCATTATAACATTGTCGTTAACTATTCTAGTTTTATCAACAGTTTTATGGAATCTGGTATGCTTTTATAATCAACGCGACAATGTGGAATCGTATGAGCAATTTTTTCCATACCTGTATTACTTCCCGTTTAAAATCGGTATGTTGGTTCGCTATTATGTTGTTTATTTTCTTGTAATTGCTATTACGATTCCTCAGTCGTTCTGCACGATATACAGTATATGTCTATTCTACTATTTCGGCGAAATTATTTATTCCGAGTTAGAGGACTTGATAACTGTTCTAGAACAGATCGATGGTCTAGTGAAAGTCAGAACTCAGCATTTGGAACCGGATCCGATTTTAATATGTGAGGATATGGAACGATACTATTCGGAGTACGACAGATGGGTGAAAACGCGCGATGCGGTTTATTACGATTTGATTATGCACTGTTATCAGCATTACAGAGCTTTGGCAAAATTTACTGAAGATTTCGAAGATACCTTTAGATGGATTGTACTAATTACGTACGCTTCGAGTTATATAGTTTCCGTTCAGGATGATCATTACATAATACTCTATTATAAAGTATTTTTCGTTTTGTTTAACTTGACGGTAAATGTGTTATGTCGAAAGTGCAACAATGTTCTATTTTTGTCGCTGTGGCCAACGGCTGTTTGATATGAATGAACGGTTTGACGCTGCGCTCTATCAAACGGCTTGGCACGATAAGTCACTGAGAACGCAGAAAACGGTATACACAATTTTACTGATTACTAGTTGGAGATTCGGCATATCGTATACTGGTGAACTTGTGTTGTGTCACAAATTTTTCGTTACTACTATGAAATCAATTTATGATACGGTGAAATTTGTTTTAAGCGCCGTCACGTGATATTGAAGATTTTCCATTGGAAAATTGTATGGTTGACTTAATGACCAACTAAGTCGTTATGAATACGTTAGGTTCCAAATTTTTCGGTCCCTTCGTTGACCGAGAACTGTTTCTCTCCTTCCGTTTTTTGGTTTTTATGCATATCATTTGGCGAGTGTTTAATTGCTAATGTTGAAAACAAGTGTAATATGTTTCGTGAATTGTTTATTATTTATTTGCTGCTCATGATTAATTTTTGGCCTACATTTTTAATAGACCCGATCTTTCCGATTAATTTATGCGCGGGTTAAATTAATCATTTTGTAAAGCAACAAGAATCTTTGTCATAATTATTGGTGTAGGTATAACTGTTTTCATGGTTTATCGACCAATAAAACCGTAGTGTTTAAACGCGCCAGACACATTACAATAGACAATTACTGGTTAATATTCATCTTTTTATCTTTGCCGCTAATGATATACAGTCTTAATTGATTGACTGTTTTCGTTTTGTTACATCATCTTTATCGGTTTCAGTTTCACGTGTCGTATTTTGTCTTGTCGTTTTACTGTATTATTTTATTCTTGTCCACTTGCCTTTTGGGCCCCGTTTACTGTCGTTACTTTTTTATTTTTGTTTATCTATCAGCTTGATTTTTCCGGTTTTTCAATTAACCCCGTTGTTCACTTTTCGTTCACTTTTCACGTGAGTTGTTGAGTACTTTTTCGTTAGAAATAAATTTTTCAGAGCTACCCGTTACGGTGTTCGTTAAATGTAATTATCAAAATCGTAAATTATAACAAGATATATAATTATAATCAACTATTTCCGTTCCACAAAATTCTAGTTATTGAACAGCTATTTTCGGAATCGTTATTATTAGCGTTATCATTTTGTTTTTCTAGCCGTTAACTTAAATAATGCAACACGATTTGAATTATAATGAGTGCACGTAATAGAGTACGTAATTGTACATGGCGGTGAATTTGTGTCGTGTCACGAATTTTTCATTATTATGATCAAATCGATATACATATACGACACGGTGATATTTTTTTTAAGCGTCGCCTCGTTCCGGTAAAGATTTTTATCGGAAAATTATATCGGTGACTTCACGCCAACAGGTTTGTCGTTGTGAATATGTCAAATTCCAAAAATTTTCCGTCTCTTCATTGACCCAAAATTTTTTCTCTCCTTCTTTTTTGGTTCTAGTGTGCTTCATTCGGCAAAAGCTTCTAATTACTAATATAGAGAGAAAGTAGCGTACGTTTCATGAATATTTCATTTATTCGTTGTCGTTCATGACTGGTTTTTGGCTTACATTTTCAGCAGATTGAACGTTTTCGATTTATAAATGTATGCTCCGAAATGATTATATTTTAAATCGTAATGCTGGTTTTTTATTAATTCGTTATTAATTTTATTTTGGCGAAGGTATAATTATTCTTACGCACATACTTTAATAAGTGCAAATTGAATTGCTATTTTTTAACTACTCGTAATTTAGCTGCATATAGATTGTTTATACAATTAATTAATATATACATTCACGCGCATCCTTGCAGGTTTTTCATTTTATTTTTTTCTAACGGTATGTTTTATTGACATTTATTTTGCGAAAGATTACTAAGCCCATCCGGGACATATGGAGTAGCATTACGGGTATGTACGAAAAAATCAAACTACAATAAAATACAAGCTCTGCAATGTATCATCCTTCTAGTTGTCGTTAATACACACCGTTACTCTCGTAATGACGATATTCATCGAGATCTTGGAGTCAAACCAGTCAGCAGAAGTAATTGTGTCTAAATCGTCTCAAGGCACGGGACCTCATCCTGTAGATACCAAGTTATTTACTTTAGAGGCTTAGGTCATACGACTAAAAAGTCTCGTGCACGTTAATTTTTATTTTACATTACCCATAATTAGAAATTATTTAACTTGTCAATCGGGATTGTGCATTATTAAAAAATAAAGGGGAAAAAAGAAATTTAAAAGAGTTTTAAACGATGCATCAGCTGTTTAATTACATTATTGTTGTCAGAGTAATAAGCGTGATTTGGAAAAATCGAATAAATTTAACCATCTATGTAGAATGGAATTATATTAAACATTTTTAAATACAGCCAATAACTAAGACAGTTATTGCACATTCAGTATTAAGAATTACATAGCTAGATGTTGTAGCATAGTTGGTTGTCTAACGGTTTTAGAACCTAGTTTGAATATCGGATCGTCATGTACCGGAAATACAGAAAATTTCCACTTGCACCGATTAATGTCCACAACGGATAGACCAATGCTCGACAAAAAACAAAGATAAACGTTATATCGGAACCTATCGGTTATAGAGTTCAGAGGTTACTCTGTTGACGCGCCCAAAAAAAAAAAAAAGTTATAAATAAAAAAATAAATTATCATTGTCGAATAGAAATCGCAGTAATTTATGTAAATTCCACTATTCAAAACGCAAAAGACGAGAATAGAAAAAAAGGATGCGGGCAATGATGAATATTCAAAATCGGAAAAAAATGAAAGTAGTTTCAGTTAAAACGAACAAAATGTATACTCAAAAGACATGCGACATAACATAACGTTAGCATTGCAAGCTGAGCTGGCGTATCGACGAATAGTTTTACTGCACGACGCACCGTTTGAAATACGATTACAAATTATTACAAACTATAATTTAGCAAAACACCGCTGCAGGAAAAAATTAAAAAACAAGAAACCTACGAGCAAATATGATGATTAGTTAAAATTAAATCTGTTTAAAGAATAAGGATACAGATACTACAAATGAAGAGGGAAAGACTGCGAACAAGAGAAGAAGGAGACAGTATTGCATATAAAGATTAGAGCAGATTATGTTTTAACCGTTTATGCTTTTATTTTGAGTACATAAATTGTAGTTATCCGGAATTTATTCCTGATATGATTAATAAGAGGATTGCTGTGAGTCAAGCAATTTTCAAATAAATTTCTTTGCCGAAAAAAGTACATAATTACGAAGAAATGACAACTTGAGGACATAATGCATCACTGGAATCCTTGTATATCGGGATGCGTTTATTACGCACCTAAGACACCCTTTTTTCTATGAGCTGTAGTTGTTTATAACGGGCGTTAGAAATTGAGGACCACACAGGCGATGTGTAGGTTAAAACTGGCCTAATAAATGATTTATATAAAATTAGATTATGAATATTTAAAAACGATCTACGATCGAACATTGGGTAAATGGCGCAGATTGCGCGATTAGTTTTAACGATAGCGTGATCGATATGTTTATTAAAGTTTAACCTTTTGTCTAATATTACGCCGAGGTAGCGAACTTGATCAGACCAAGGAACTCGGTACCTTGTATGTGCACTTTCTTAGAGGTCAATGGGTTCACGTACGAGGAAATAAATTTAGCCGGATTAATAGAAATGCGCCATATGTTTAAAAAACGAAGAACACTGTCAACCGTAAATTGGAGCTTGTTGGCGATCGCGTTCGGCCTAAATAAGCTGCAATACAGAGCAGCATCGTCGGCAAAGAGCGCGGTGTTAATCCGGGGCGGTGCGAAGAAATCGTCAAGGAATGCACGGGGAAGTCAGCTAGGCATGTTTTGGGTGACGAAGAGTTATCAGAGATACCCTCATCTGGATCCGGGATATCGTTTTAACTCGATCTATGTGTAGGACAGCACTAAAAAAAAACGTTTGCTTGTTTTTTGTTGCTAATCTGTAAGGAAATTTCAATATCAACTACTTTTAATTTTAGCTTTTTTATGTATTGCATACTTGGTTCAATAAATTTCTCTCACAAATTAGATCGTATCTCGTTACGGGTGAGTAAACATATTATACTCCGGATGATCGATAAATATGGGGAAATTTATTCTTACGCGGATGGTGAATTGGAGGAGATCCGAAAATCCCGGCATCACATTCAGCAGGCAAAAGTATAGTGTAATTTTACCATTATACTACTGTCGTTAACCATGATGGTTACACTGGAACTTTTATGGGATTAGATCTATTTTCGTTATCGATTCGACAATTTGTAATCGTATGAAGATTATATTCTATACCAATTTTTTGATTCCATTTAAAATCAATACGTTATTACGCCACTTATGCTGATACGTTTCCTCAGTTATTTTGCTCGATATGCGGTAAATGTTTCCTCTACTACTTCGGTAAAGTTATTCATTCCGAGTTAAAGGACGTGATGAAAAATCGATCGGTAAAGCGGCCACACAGTGCGAAAGCTGGTTTCTGATGCGTTAAAAGGAGATATATTTTCTCTGAACGATCTTTTAATTTTTGTTAAATTATTTAATTATTAATTATTTATTTATTTAATTATTAATAATTCCATTCACGTTCGTGATCGGTGTGTACGGATCCGTCAGCTGACTGGCCAAGTGGCAGCGATCGTGTTTGGCACGTTGGTGGTGGCAAATTCCCGAATTTACGGCCTCCAAAACGCGGGGTGTTGAGAATCGTCGTTCTTCCTTTGCTCCCCTGTCGAGAAACGGTATCCACTGCTCCGGAGCGAACATCTCTTTTCTACTTTCTCGGCCAAAATTATTTCTAAATATTTGACGGTATCTAATGATCGAATAGTTACGTTTTTTAGTTAGACGGAAATTTCATGACTGTAGCGGCGAAATCTGCGGAAGTGTATGTCGATTGTTTATGGTAGGACTGACGTTCTGAGAGACAGGTCCAAACAGGAGATGGCTAGGTCGCCTGCAAATAAGGACTCGTGGATGGGAGGTCTACGTTGTTGGCTACAACGTCTCTCAAGGAGATTTTCAGATCAGCGGTGTGTAAATTTTACATCATGCGGATCGCCAATCTTCATTCGAAGATGGCGTAAGAAGAAGAATAAGGTTCTTTATTGCCAGAATGGAAATCAAATCTTACAGAGGCGAGATTTCTTTTGCGATTAAGTACTTCTGATGTGAAATTCAAGTTGCTGGATTGAAAAGCTATACATTTTACAAACGATTAAGCTATTTCATCTAAGTCTGCGCTGATATGGTTATCCAATTTGATACTGGTGGGAATTGGTGAAACGCTTAAAGCGCTCAAATTTTTTTTGCAGACTGTAGTTGTAGAGGTGAAACAGTTTATAGTTTGTACAAATTTAGCCTGTTTTAAAGTGTGTCATGCTTCTAATGGTTTTAGATAAGACCCAAAATCCATTTGTATAATAAACGGTATTTCTTTCTGCCTTTTATATTGATCAAACTTTAAAATATTATTCCCCGGTTTCAGCATTTATACTGTTACGGGAACATGATTATCACATAGATAGCGATGTTCTTTTCTATGCTGTAGACGTGACGTAAGCAACGTCTGCAAATATACGTTTAATCGCGGCGATTCTTAAGTTGACGTACTACCAAACGCTCAGGATTTTTTATTCAGCAATTGTGATTTTTTCCCCTATCCAAAATCAACAGTAAATCAGTATGATCCCCTTTTTTCTTGTTTCACAATTTGAAGGGGATACACCACATTATCCTTATCTAACGTGTAGATATTTACCGAGGAATTTATATTATTTTTTCAAAAACTGCTATGTTGTTAACTGTGTAAGGGAAAGATATATCCTTCCACTCAGACTTGTTTACAATTTCGGGATTGAAAATATAGTTCATCTGTCGCTCATTGCGGATTTGTTTTAACAAATTTTGCCAACATTGAATATTTAAAACATTCCTCGTCATTGTTTTTTTTTTACATTTACCACAGCCTTTCGAACCTCGATAGTTGCTGGAAGAGGTAAATAAGAAGAAGCGCGATGTAGTACATTTCTGAATTAAATTTTACCTCTAAACCGCTTATTTTTTCTATAGACCAGCAAGAACCCTCTGCATTCTCGAATTCATCAACCTGTTCTTTAATTTGAGCGGTGGATTCGACGTATCATTCGCTGAAATCATCATCAGCGTCGAGGAGATGAGATTTTGATGTAAAGAACGCTTGAATGCTTTGTGATAATTGGTCATTGGTTGGGTTAGCACGATGGAAATAGCAGTGAAGTGAGAGTCCACACTTCAAACCCTTTCTTATACTATGCTGTAATAAATTTAAAACGGCGGGTTGAATAGTAGAAAGAAATTTGTCTACATCCACCATTACCGCTTCAACGTTGATAATTTTATCACTTAGCATAACGCTTCTTGTATCACGTGGATATCGGCTCAACATGGAAGTGAAGCGACAATGGGACTAATGATGTAGAAGCAGAGCGGGCAGCCATTCTAAGCGCATATGGAATGTAGGAGAAAACGGTAACAGAAACAACTTTAAACTATACGTATTTCACTGTTGCAGGGTGTATTTATACTTTTTTAAACGTAGAAATTGAACGAAATTTATGGAGGAAATTTTAAATCGGAAATTATCTAGCTTATATATTTTCTACAGCGTGGAAACAGACTTTATGATAGAAATGTATTTATAAAAAAAGTACATTCGTCGCGAACTGGGTTAATTTTATCAGAATATTTCGCTTTTGGAAATATATGTTAGTAGAGGTGCGAATTTTACATGCAGACATGACAAGAAATAAGATAAAAATAATAAAACGTCGCTTATCTTTTATCATTACATATGATAGTAAAAAATAGGTCATATGCTTACATAATTATTATAAACCCTCTTGTAAAATATAATCGTTTTCGTATTTAATTTTGAAATGAAAAAAAAAAAAAAAAAAAAATACCTCAGACACTTGAAACCATAAATTTTATTCTGTCTTTGTATCATTTTGTTCCGGAAAATATACTTTTTGAGTAAATCATAATTTTTGTTACACGAAATAAGATGAAAAGATGCCGAAATAAAAACTCGTATCTCTTTTTTAAAAATTCTACAAGAATGATTGCAAAAATTTGTAAATGAATAGTATTTCAACACATACCTTATTAGAATTCAGTTTCGTAAATGTATATACATTTATAGAAAAAGTAGACACTACAGCTTTCGTTTATTTAAATACATTTAGTAAAAATAAATATATATCAACGATAAACAAGTAAAGAGCAATAAGAAAAAAAAAAAAAAAATAGCGCATTGAGAAATTTAAATAAGTCGTGTGAAAAGAATTTTTTCAATATGAATACTTCCGAATGAAATATAATCGATTTTGGGAAGTGAACGTCATAAAATGTGAAAAAAGGTATACATAAAAGATCGAAAACTAAAACGAAATGTTTCGTAAATATATTTATTTTGTAAAATGAAAAATGCAAAACGTTTGAAAAATAATAAATAAATGGATAGTAAAAAAACCCATTTAAAAAAAAAAAAAAATTGAAATTAAATTAAATTGATTTTTATTTTACAGACTTTCAATGTGATATATATATATGTTAAGTACGTATAAGTAAACAAAATGTTTTCATGTACTTACTCAACAGAAAAAGAACTGGAAATAATTTTAAAATGTTTGAGGGTCTTCATTTCGTATCTGCTACACTGCTCCTTTATTCAATCAACAAACTCGCTAAATAAGATGACATTAGTACAGCGAAAATATATGAAAAACAAGAAATACTAAATTGAAAATAAACATATCATGATACAATTTGTATTAGTTTCAAAATAACTAAACTCATATAGCGAAATAATAATGTTCCGAAAGTAAAACAATGCCTATTAGTTTCAAAATAATCCTGCATTTCTTAGTGTAAAATAATATCTTTTTTAAATTTCAGCAATAATATACGAAAAAAATAACTTCGTTTTGGAAATTCATAATATAGGCAAACAAGCGCGCATAATTTTGACAAAATAATAATAAATATAAAAAAAGAAAAAAATATATAAATACCTAAACAATATGCAAATAATAAATTATAAATTGTAGTTTCGTTCGAATGCGTTATCCGAGGAAGAGGATAATGAGTAAAATTTAGCTAAAATTACGAATTATAAATACAAATAGGATGCAATATAAAAATCGGCGAATATACACTTTGAATGATGCGAAAAAGTGAAGAAGCAATAAGAAAATCTGTATGTGTATAGGTACGGTTATTTTATTTCCAGGTCAGAGGAATTTTGCCTATATATATTTTAAACAGAACGGTAGCGTCTTGTTATTGCTGAGAAATGAAATATCTTCTGTGTTCACTTTCAGGCGAGAACAATCGGGTTTGCCTGCAGAAAATACATATGCAGTACGATGAATTAATTTTAGCGAAATAGTAAGAAGCAGTAGCGAAAGTCCTGAACTTTTTGCTCACATCGTAAATATTTATAGTAACAATAAATACCAGTACACTAGATCTTTGTAACCTTCTGTCATTCATCGGAATTATTATGCACAGTGAAAAGTATTTACATTTTTTTCCTTTTATTTGTTCTATCTGTTACTAATTTAAAAGTTGAAAATAATTAAATTTAATTGTCGAAAGGTACTACTACTATATGATGATACTAAATAATGATATAACTAATGCTTTAATTTTTTTTTCCAAATATATAATTTGCGCACTTATTACGCAATCAAATCTAATAAAACAATAAAATGTATATATGATATTTTATTTTTATTTTTCCTGTAAACGAATCATTAATAATTACTAACAACATAATAATGTACCACCTTATTGGGCGAAGAAGACGTTTTCCTAGTAACGTTTTTTCCTTGATTTTATTTATTGTTCTCCTTGCTCCTTCACCGTCATTTATATATAATAAACACGTGAAGATAAAAGCAGAAGTAGAAAGGAAAAAAAAGTTTTCAAAAGAAATATAAACTGCAACCGATAGTTTTTTTTATTTTAGTTTATATTGATGTGTACTGGACGAGGGGCTGTATCGATCTCCCTCTCCCCTCGGGCGCGGGTAGAATACCGACACCGGACTTCCTGAAGAGGATGTATGTCTCCTTTCGCAAAATGGAATCATTATGGAGGATATTACTGTTGCGCATGCTCTCCCTCGTCGGTCGCCACTATTGGGGATAGGTGTAAAGTAAACTCATCTATAGCAATCTCGATAGACTCTGGAATAGCAATTCTAAAGCCTATCATATGTTGTGTAACCGAAACTGGATATTCATTATGGAAAGTAAATACGAGTTGAGCGACGGCAGAGTGAGATAAGGATTCGTCTTCAAGAGGAGTATCCAGAGATTGCGGTGGTGAGTGAAGAGGGGAACAGCATGCTTCCTTAGCATATCCTACATAATATCAAGTATATATTGTAACAGTTAGCGTAATTTGTTTGAGGATTATTAACTATTTGTGTATGGATTCCATTAGCAAGAGAATCACATATACATAAACTATGTTTGAAGGAACAAGCGATAGTATAAAGCGAAAAAGAGAAATGTGAAATTAATACGTAAATGAGACATGACATAATCTAATATTATTGAGAAATTAAGTACGATAGGTTAGAAATAAAAAAAAAAAAAAAAAAAATTGATCGATACCACTAAGCGTAAGTTTCTATAGGTATCTATAAACATACGTGACAGATATGTTGTAGCGGATATGAAAGTATAAGCTTACATAGAAACGAATAGAGATTAATACTCGATAAATTAAAGAAAAAATAAATAAAGCGTTTTACAACGTAATTTAAATAATGCCGTTGGGCTTAGTACATTGTGAAACTTAACTTCACAATTCCGACGCCCTGTTAAGGGTATGGAACTCACTTTACTTTTTTACATCGTGATTACTTACCGTTCCAGGAAGCTAAATATGTTGATGAAAATTAAAAAAATGTTATAAAATGTAAAAAGCTCTTTTCGAAATAATTTCGCACTCGAGAGACTTTTTTCCAAGTATTTCTCTGGTAGGAAACTTTACGAATGACAAGATGAAAAAATCTTCGAAATAACTATACCTTTGATAGTTAATCGTTTACAAGATGGGGAAATCTTTAACGTTTGGTGGGTGGTTGTTTGTCTCGGATAGGATAATGATTTTTGCATGAGATTTTCCTTACGTTCGCAATAGTTATAAACAATGCACCTCGCTCGATTTCTATACTCCTTCTATTTTGCAATAGTTACCTGAAAATAACGAGAAACAATAGAGGAGATTGATGTTGTACATAAAAAATTATTAGGTGTTAATTTGTAGATAACGATAAATATTTTTCGTTGTTAGTTTCCAAGATGGGACAAAAAACACTATGTATACCCACCCCTCCCATCTATAATTGACGAAAAAAGTTCGGGATTCCTAGAAAGAATTATTCCAATGTTGGGTGCTAGTAAAATAAGACAATGAAAAGGATGCAGCATCTAGTTGTGGCGACTGTTTCATAGAAGATGCATTCGTCTGCATTATCGATGAAAATTACGTATTTTTCAGTACGTCTTCTAATAGATGAGACAAAAACAATGTGTGGACCCAGCCTCCGATCCGTGATTAACGAAAAACGTTCGCGATTTCTAGAAATAACACAGTGTGTGTGTGTGTGTGTGTGTGTGTACGACGGAGAAATAAGACAAAGGACGGTTGAGGCAGTTGTTGTAAAGAAGATGCAACCGTGTGCACGACTGACGAAATAAACATATTTTTCTATACGTCTCGTAAAATAAAAGTCACGGCGATAATTTGTATATAAAAATTGCACGTGTCGTGTTAAATATTATTCGAAGTTGGTTTCCACGGTGGGACAAAAAAAAAATAATATAAACCTACTGGTTCCCATTCATGACTGATGAAAAAGTTTACGATTCTTAGAAATATCAATGTGCATGTGTGTGTGTGTGTGTGTGTGTGTGTGAGAGTGACAGTGATATAAGACAATTGAACTGCTACAGCATTTGCTTGAAGCAACTGATGCAAAGATGATACAATCGTTTGCACGGCTGATGAAATTACGTATTTTACTATAGGTCTTCTAAAGTAAAAATTAGATTTTTTTAAAAAAATAAAAAAAAATGCTGGAACAAAGGTGCTTTAAAATTTGAGTTCTAAGTGTCAAGATTCAAACGCTTTTAACACTCAGCCAAAATTTCGCAACTCCCATCCTCGGAAAATTAATATTAAAAATTACGCTACATGTATTACATACGATGATATGTACAATAAACCTGTCTATGAAGAACGTATGCGGCGTGCGTGGGAACGTGTATGCCTGTGGCTGCGCGATGGAATTTTTTGAAACGCTGCTATACTTATGTCCGGAATTTTGAAAAATTTCGGTAACGAACGATGGGTGTGCGGAAAAAAGAGTGGCTGCTTGGTGGACGAATATATCTTATTTTCCATGCATCTTCTAAAATAAAAATTTAAATTAAAAAAAAAAAAAAAGAAATGCCGGAACGAAACGCGACTCGGAAAATTCCTTTAAAAATTTTACCTATCCGATCTTTCGAAAAATTAAAATTAAAAATTAGCTACATATATATAACACGCAGAGGCTTGTATAATAAGCCTGTGTAACGCTGATGCGCAGTACGTGTGGGAACGGGAGTGCGTGGGGCTGCGCGATCGAATTTTTTGAATCCCAATTAGAGTACTTAAGCCCGGAATTTCGAAAAAACACAGTAGCAACCGGAGCGCGCGTGGGAACGGATGGTGCACGTTCGTGGTGATAGTAGGTGGAGCCATATGCGTGGGCGGACCGATGGACAAAAATTGCTCTAGTTTTAGCTGTTATTAGGCTTAATTACCTGCGCCGGCACCTTCGGGTGCTAGCCGTAACCTAAAAGTCCTACTATTATAGTATATATGAAGAGACATCAAGAAGATAAAAAATAATCGAATAATAGAGAGTGTGAGTATACTCGTCTTCGAACGAGAAATATACATCTTAAATCTTTCGATTACGAAAAATCTCCTTGCCACGAGAGAAATTTCGTACGCAATCCATTTGTCGGCTGATTGAAATCGGTTTCAGTCATTATTAGAGAAACAGGCGGAAATATTAAATTGTAGTTGGGGGAGGGGGAGAGAGAAAGGTAATGAATTCGTTAAACGCAAAACTAATTGATGTTAATTGATGTTAATTCGGTTGAAAATACTGGTTAATAGGTGTGGATAGATTATCAGAAATTTTCATATGCCGAATCAAAATGTAGAAATTAATCGAAATGCGTTTATCAATATTTCGGTATTACTCTAACATAGGCGTGTTATCAATAGCAATGGAGAACGATCGTGTAGTCCGTTTAATACGTCTCAACATGGAAATCGATTTGACATATAGTTTTGACCTCAGTAACGCGTATCATTTATAATTTATGTGCTGAAAATCGCTAATAAAAATCAAGCGCCTAGTTAAGCCTTATTTCTTTCAATTCAGCCGGATTCTTAAAGTACATTTATGCAGTAAACTTAATTGCTTAAAATTATTGTTTATCTTTTACTATTTATTCATTATCATTAAAACTTTTCAATATTTTTAACTGCACTATTAAACAAAACGATACTTTTTATTTTTATTCCTTTTCTGAGATATTTACCCTCGGTATAATCTATTTTTGTACTTGGGCAATCTATATTTTCATATATATTATATTCTGACGATTGATATTCGTATTACTCTATAAGCTTCACAATATTTAATAAAACAAGAAATTTCTTGTTTTCTTCTCTTAAAATTATTTTATTAAAAAATGATTTAAATACTAAACTTGTGTTAATAAAAAAAAAAAAAAAAAAAAAAAAAAAACACTAAAATTTAAAGTGTAATAATTAGTTGCAAATTTATGAAATAATAAATAGACGTATCATGCGGTTGAATACTCCTTAAATTTATAATGAAAAAGTTAATTTTTGGCTTTTGTTTATTCCACAGATTAAAATCTTTGTTGCCAATAAAAATATTCGTTACATCATATACCGCGAAAATCAAAAAATGTTGATCCGTTCTTTCGACAGAGAGAAGTTTAAAATACGAAATAATGTAATGCAAGATTAAATATGTTTACATATTTAAAACGCCGTATAGGGTCTACGCCATAGTTGGATTCTTAATGCTAAATCTTGATTACGTGTCGCTAAAACAGCTTTTAAGTCAAATTCCGTCCTATGCATTTCGCAGACTAGTTCTAATGTTTTGCATGTTATAATAACAATAATGCAAAGGGTACGATCCCGGTTAATATTAATTATCACGATTACGCGACTTAGAAGTATCAACTAAATTATTGTTAAACTTTCATTTCGTTTCCGAGCTGCGCACAGCTAGTTACATCGCAGTCATCATATAGAAATAACTTGCAATTTATTACTCTTATCTCTCATACTAGCATGAAATTAAACATTTAAAGAAATAACTATCCTATACGAATTTAATTAGCGACATTTACATTTTACTACAGCGAAAAAGTTCAACTATTGTACATAAAAAAGTTATTACAGTTATAAATTTCAAATGTTTTACATTCGCTTTTTTTTTTTCACAGTTGCCGTGCGCCCTTTCCCCCCCCTCTTCTACCGATAGAAATAAATAATTACGCAAAACATCGCTGCCGCTTCGGCGACAGTTGCAAATATTTCAATTTGTTGCAAAAACCGAATTTTTCATCTGCAACATACTATATTAAAACGTTGTCATTTTGATGACTGACAAAAAACATACCGTAGTAATTGTCGATCATTTCGACCAGTTTAGTCTTTTTATTTTAAATATGAAGTATCCAAGTTTGGCACCACTCCAGAAACCAATTTTTTTTGTGACCCCCCGATCATATAATGTTCGGTTGTTCGTAATTATCAACTGAACAAGCTTCTTTTTATTCCTTCCTTTTACAAATCGGAATTCCCGCTCCGTACTCTGTACTGCATTCATTCTCTCTCATTTCCTTCTTCTTCCGTTATCCTAGCTCTTGATTCTTTTCTGTCGGCTATCTGACGATCTGAGTCTCTCGTGCCTCTTTGTTCCATTGTTCTTGTGAGCCAATGTCCATGTTGACGAACCCGTAAATAAAAAACACGAGTTCACTTAAGCATGATTTTTCATGCGTTGAGGATAAAACTATAATTTACGTTTACATAATATTAAATTCAAAATAAAGAAATTTGATTTTTTGCGCCAACATCGAACGTTTCGTTGAAGAAATAAAATATGGTTTCGTTCCCGAGAAACTTTCTTTTTTTCCAACAATATATCACATGCCCGAAAAAAAAAAAAAAAAAAAAAAAAGGGCTGATTTTAACGTTGGAAACACATGTGTTCCAAACTAGAGAAATATACGGAGATTCGCATATTTTTAAACTTGTTCAAAATTTTTAGCTATTATTTTTGAACTTTTCGTAAACTACAAAAGATTCGTTAAGAAAATGAAGGGTTTGTTCCGGACAGATAGCGCTCTTTCTAATAATATATCACATGTCCGGGAAAAAAAATATTTCTTTTAAAAATTGCAAGCTTTCAGCGACTGTGGGCAGGCTAATTTTAAAGTTAAAAACCTAGATGTTCCAAACCAGAGCAACATACGGAGATGCCTACATTTTCAACCGTGTTCAAAATTAGTACACACGTCAGCTACATATCACTTCTCGCGCTTTTTAAACTTTTGGTAACCTTCAAAAGTTTTAATAAAATACGGATTCGTTCCTGACAACTCTTTCCAACAATTTATCACATGACCAGAAAAGAAAAAAAAAGTATTCCACCAATAGACAGTTGACCGGATGATGGAATATGAACCGTTTAGAACTGTGTTGACATAGTCTTGAAAACTAATCAACCAACTTCTAATTTGCTGTATATCATTGCAAGTGACATGTACATCAATCATATAACTGAATTTTCTTAAATTAACTGCTAACTTATCGTAGTTAATAACTTTAATAACACTTTCATCTGCCTTACTCGCGACCGAAATTACGTTAAAAATAATATAAAAACGATCACTGATAATTCGTGACTAATTCGATTTTTTTTAAATTTCTTGTTACCAAAGTTAAAAATCTATTACACTTTTTTGATTGCCTTTTTTGAAAGTATATTTGTTTTTAATATTTAAAGTATGTAAGTCATGCAATAGTAAATTTCGAGAATTTAGATCTTCCAACCGTATAAATTTCGTTAATTTATTATAATAAATATCAATAAGCTGAAAATATTGAGCGGATACGTCATTTGGCGGTATGTACGTTAAAATAAAAACAATAATAACGTTAAAACTATTACGTGTAAATTTAGTTTTTAAAGGTATATTCCTATTCGATAGATTGTCATAAGCTTGTTGTGTGCTATGTTCTTAAAATTTGTGGGTACATAATTACTTGTACACTTATCACAAAATATTGTAAAATAATAATAATATAATTATGTATTGCGGTCGCTAATAACCTAGCTGTTGAAGCGATCTAAATTTAATATAAATAAAAAAAAACAAACAAACATATAATATCTATATTTTTATATATCACTTTTAAATGTTTAAAGCTTTCACAGTGAATACTTATAATAAACAAGCTGCAAATACAACTGTGTTAAAACGAATTTTATTTAACGTTTCCGCCAGCTTACACACTAACCATCATCAGAAGCGAACTAAAGTAACGAAACGAAAATTTCGATCGACAATTTTTTTCCTTAAACATAATATACTATTACGAGCTGTCCATCAAGGACATTTAGCAATACGTATGAATGAAATTAAGCATAAAGGGAGGAGTACCTAATGGCACCTACCCGATTACCCCAGCGACATAAATGAAAAACAAAATCACGGAAAACCCAAGCCGATAAACCTACCCGAACAAGAAAACATAACAAAAAAGAACAAAAAAAAAACATGCAAAGGAAAACCTAAAAAATGGACAATTAAAAAACTAAAATTAAAAATAAAAACCAACGAAACGCACATTCAGAGGCCGCCGAAAACACCTGAAAGCGGAAAATACGAACGGGCAACGGTTAGAGAACGAAAAAACGGAAATAAAACCATAAAAAAAAACAACGACGGACTCGAAATATAAAAAAGATATATGAAATAAAATAAAACAAACAAACAGCAAACAAAAAAATACGAGTAAAGAAAATTCCTCGAAGGGGGCAAACAAAAAACAATAACCGCCGGAAATTCGTAAACGACAATCAAACAGAAAAATACAAACAAACATCGGGACAAAGAATTTAAATATGAAAACCGAAAATGAAAAACATCGACGGACTTAAAAATAAAGGTAAAGTTACAAAAAAAAAAATTAGAAAGACACAAAAAAAAAAAAAACCGTAATCAATAAACACCGCGAGAAAGGAAATTCTCCTAAAGGGGAAAACAAAAAAACAACAGCAACAACTGCCGAAAAATCCATGAAAAATTACCTGAGGATTGACTGGAAATCTCACCTGAAAATTGACTGGAAATCTCACTCAGTGTAAGCTGGCCGAAACGTTAAGCGAATAAAATTCTTTTTAACACAGTTGTATCCGCAATTTATTTATTATAATATCACTTTTGTTAGTAAAAAACATCTCCGGATAAACTAGAGTGATTTTCATTGTACCGTAACATCTTGACCGTTGCTTATACTATTAAGTCTAGTTATGGAATATGTTTATTATAAATATTGAAATACTGGTATTATTAATAATACATATTTCTTAATTCCGTATTTAGAAATTTATTCTTCAGTTTCAGTATCAATAGTCTGTTAACAGATCAGGCATAATATACCACTCCAAATTGTTTACAACAATCTACTTAGAAGTATTCGAATTCAGTTACATTTTCTGTTTCGAGTACAGTTTCTGTTGAAGTTATTCCGTTCCGGATTTATTTCAATAGCATAATTTTAATGTACTATCCAATCCAGTCCACATTATTACTGGCCACGATTAGATTCTGCGATTCGAATTTGAGGGGCTAATTCTTGACAGCCGAGAAAGGACGAATTTAAAAGACAACTAAAGTGTAACGTTTATATCGGCAACCATCCGACTTACGTTGTTCGGACTTTTAAGCATCAATACTCGATGATTGATAAATTTTCCGGCAACTACTAATGTGCCAGTCTGTTAAAATGCAAGCACTTTCGAAACTGAGGCCGCATGCAGTTGCATTATTAAAAAACTTCTACTGATTAGTTTTGGTTTATTAAGTTTTCACAAAAAAATTAATACATTCAAAATGATAAACTAGCGCCTAGTTTAGAAAATCTGATTACAAAATCGAACGGTATGTAAAATCGCCATTTTCAAACGAATTTATGCACAACAATGCCAGCGTTATGGCGGCTGAGAAAAGATAAAAGAATCGTACTGTTAGGCTTGCCTTTTATTTAGCCAAGAAAAAAATGTATGCAGTGCAAATGGCTTTGACTTGATTCAATTTTTTGTGAAGACCGAAAGCTATCATTGTTAATGGTAGATTTGCAACATGTAAAAAAAATGTTTATTTCATTTTGTGTAATATTTTTTAATGTAGCCGTAATCGGGTACCAGTTTCGTTTTTAATAATCTTTTCTAGCGACGACACGTTTTCCAGTTTTATTTATTTTAGATGCGGTCAGTAATATTTATTTAGCACTATGGTCGCTCGTCAATAGTTTGCGATCGAGTCTTACCTAAGTTATTATTACCAGTCTGTTCTTTGTTGTTGTTTGTGACCGTCTATAGTTTGTGATTTCCGTTGCCAACTTCGTTGTGCATCGCCCGTAGTGTTTAACGTTCTTACATGCAAATTTCTTAATTATTTTATTATAAATAGCCCTTTCTCCGAGGCTCGCCCGTCATTTTTGTAAAAGAGTAAATATCGCGCTCTGTCGTCATTAAATAATATAATTTCAATCTCGGGAAATTTTACTCGTTTAAAATTACCGCAAACGAGGATATTCTTAGAAATGATCGATGCTATCTATGCGAACAAATATGTCTAATAAGTTTAATGATGTAACACAATGAAAATTCTTAAATCTCTTAACTACAGAAAAATAATTTTTTAAATTTTTAGTAAAAATTTTCTGGAAGAAGACTTTTGAAAACAGAATTACAGAAACTTTTTCGATCTTGCAAGTTTGAAAAGTGTACTTTCAAGATTCTAACATACATAAAGACACTAGGATGCATATACTTCAATACTTGACCGCTTCAAATTTAACAGATGTTTTTCTTAAAGTTTATAAGCCTTCTCATTTGGTAACCACAATTCCAGCAACCACTTCGTCTGCAGAAAGATCGCTCTTAGCAGTGAAACGAACTAAAAAACATATTTAAGAAATACACAATGCCGGGGTGATTGCCTTCATGATCCTTTTTTTGGTACTGAAAAGGTATTATTACCGAACACCAAGACACGACCATCTATCTTTATGATGATGTGATAGACATGTTCGCTAACAAGAATCGGAAAATCGAATTGATTACCAAAAAAAATGAGGCATTCTGTTCCTTTTAATTAATTTTCATTTTTGCTCTGTATTTAACCGAATATGTTTACTTTTATATAAAAAAAAAATATTTGATCGTGACGCTTCTTCTGTTTTGAAATTCACGCTACGCCACTGGTTCGTCCCAGTTTAACTTTATTCGTCTTACTGTATAATTCTGAGACCTCTTCAAGGAATCAACTACTATTTCATTTCCGCAGATTCCAACATGTGCCGAGATCCACTTAAATACAACAAAGGTTCTTCGCTTTTCCAATATACGTACCATGTTCCTGATTGTTGTTTCCACATTAGTAATTTTCTGGGGGAATACCTGTTTTAATTTTTTTAATACTCCTATGGAATTCGTTAGTAATTAAATGTTTTCTAATGCCATATTTATAGCGTATAACTTTACCATGTAAGAGGATTCGGCATATATTAATCGATATATATTTGATACCTTTTTATTGGAGTAATAGAAGGCAGATGAGAATCGTACCGCAGCTTTATCAATAGAGCCATTGGCAAAATTGAATTCAAATTCATTACGATATCTGATAATTACTTCGTTGAACTGATTATTATTTAAATATTCGCCGATAATTTGAGGACAATTTTGTTCAATTGCTATTCTCGAGTAGTTCCGAAATTTCTTTCCATTCTAAATTTAATATTTTTAATTTCGGAATTTAAACTTCAGAAGTTTTGAAAACTCCGAATGATCAGTATGAAGCCTAAAGCCCCCTGTAAAATCTATTTTACCTTAATTTATTTAAATTTATAGTTTTGTTTAATTATACGTAATTTTTGCTCTTTAATTTTAATATAATATTTGTCCGCCATATATTGTACACGTAAATACGCCAGAGGTTCATTTAATTCCGCACCAATGCATTGTTTGTACGTGCTCCTTATGGCACTTAGTCTTAGTGCGCGGTTTTGAATTTTCTGTAATTTTTTCAAGCTAGCTTTACTGAAATTTATAAACGGGCTTAAATAGTCCTTGCACGGTCTTATTAAGGCCCTATATATCACCACGTCTAAAAGGGGATGCGCGCCCAATTTACAAGTGGATATGTAATGAAGCACGTTTAAAACCTCTTTTACATCTTGATAACAGATATTTAATCTCTTCCGTCCAATACAATTTTCCATCAAAAATAACGCCCAGATACTTGCACGAGGAACTGAAATGTATAGATCTGTTGTTAATTTTAATTAATGGTGAGATTAAATTTCTTCTTCTCGTGATAACTAATTCCGTTGTCGTCTTCACGATATTTATTTCTAGCTTCAATTTATTTAGATTTGTTTGTACTCGTTTCAAAATTTTCTAAAACTCTATCTATAGCGATATTTTAGTTTGCTGCAGAGATATACCCGTTCAAATGGTAGGGATATTGTACAATTCGCGTGTACATACATTGCAAATTATTCAGTTCATACAACAGCACTGGACTTAGTGTGCTTCCTTGAAGTAAGCTTTTACACCAGAATACACAAAGTGATACAATTTATGGTTATAGGAGCCTATGATTTTTCTGTTGTGGTGATAATTATAAATCCATCTAATAATCTTATCCGTGATGCCTACGTTTTATAGCTATTACACTAATATCGTTAAATCGATATGTTATCATATGCTGACCTAATATCAATAATGATCGCGGTATTTCTGGTTAAACTATAGTTTGTAAATGTATTATAAATTCGGTTAACTCTTCCCTACTTCCTGATTGTTTGCTATATCAGCATTTTAGGAAGTATGTTGTAGTTAAAAATTCACATGTAAATCTTCATTTAAATATAAGCATTACACCATCCTCATCAATTTCTGACAATTTGTGTTTATTCTTCGACCATAATTTATAAGTATTTTAAGGAATTCATTTTTGTTGCATCTGAGCAATATTCGCAAACGCCAGGGGAAGGAATGCATCATTTGTAGTTAAACATTCGATGAGGATTAGATCCAATGCAAAATATGTCGAAACTGACCGCACGAAACATGCATAGTTATGAATCTATTCGATTTGTACCAGAACTGTGATGCATTGTCGCCATTAAACGATTTGGTCACTAAATACGTACGTGACCGGGGCTACCCGCGATCTTAAAAAGATACCAAAATTTAATTAGAATTTCAAGTAGCTTTAATTAGAATTTGATAATATTATTGTTCAAGTTTTCAATATTTATCGTAAATAGATATAATGTTGGTTATTTGTTTGTAGTTTTCTTTTTATTTCTCTTAATAAATATAATCGTAATATCTAGAGCAAAATATTGCCCGGGGCTTCCCACTCAAACCTATATTTTTTTTTTACCGCCTCCGATCATACACATTTGCCCAAGAATAAAACAGTCTTCGGAATAGACCTATCAGCATTTGGTGCATATGAACTAGTACTTGAATGCGATACTATGAAAACTATTTGACAATTAGTATTTTATTCTTAAAACACTAGTATCGAAATATATTAAAATCGTCCTGTATCGAACTGTGAATAATACCATAAAGTGCTGTTCTCGTAATTATGTACTTACCGTATTATCGTTAAGCGGGAAAACTGTTATCTCAAAAGCATTGTTGACAAACACGCTATCTAGGAAAGGAACCTTTTTAGAATAAGAATGTTTCAAACAATAAGCGGCACACATCGATAAATATAATATCGCAAATATCGAATCGAGGTCAGATGCTAATTATCGGTTGCCCGAAATAACGGATCTGCCCGTGTATATCAAGTATCCGCGGAGTACTTAAGGAAACATGTCGCAAAGAACGTTTCACGTATTTCTAATTATCTGCGTAACTACTGATTTGGTATTTGCACGAGAAACGTTTCCAGGCACGGTCAACGGTTCGCCCGCATTTGTCGAAGGGTCCGCTGGTGAGGCGCTTTTCTTGACACCGTACATTGAGAACGGCCAAATAAAAGAAGGAAGAATTGCCAGTCAAGCTGGACCGCTCCTGAATCATTCGATAGTAAGCCATTCCGGATTTCTAACGGTGAATAAAAAATGGAATTCGAATTTATTTTTCTGGTTTTTCCTGAGCGAGAAGGAGCCGGAAACGGCGCCGCTCTTGCTGTGGTTAGAAGGCGGACCTGGGGCGAGCACTATGGAAAACTTATTCTTAGAAAACGGACCGTACGAAGTGAAGGCGAACGGACAGCTGATTCGGAGAAAATACAGGTGGACCCGAGAATTCAACGTTCTGTACATCGATCAACCGGTTGGAGCCGGATTCAGCTTCACGCAAGATGAGAGATGTTACGTCAAAAGTCAGCAAGAAGTCGTCCGCGACTTATACCCGGCGTTGATTCAGTTTTTCCGACTCTTCTCGGAATATTTACGGAATGATCTATACATTAGCGGACAGTCGTATGCCGGTAAATTCATTACGTCGTTGGCGTACGCTATTCATAAGCGAAATTCGGGCACCGTCCCTCCGCCGGTCCGGATTAACCTGAAAGGATTAATGATCGGAAACGGACTAATTGATCCGGAAAATATGTTTCAATACGGTGACTATTTATACCAGTTGGGATTCATCGATGCGAAAAATTTAACTGTTATTCGCGAATACGAAGACGCGGCCAGACGGTACATTCGTTCTCGGCAATACGCGAAAGCGTCACTCTGTGTCCAAAAGATTATCGCGGCGTCCAAGGCATTGCCGCCCAACCTTTTCTTAGACTATACCAGCGTGAAAATTTCCCCGGAGAGCCGTGTACCGAAATTGTTCGAATCTGACCAGCTCCGTAAACTTATCCACGTGGGTAATTACAAATACGACCAAATAGATCGGTCCGTAGCGTTGCACTTGTCGGAAGACGCGTTTCAGTCGGTCATTTCATTGTTTGCGGAATTATTGAAACATTACAAAATTCTACATTACAGCGGCCAACTAGATGTTATCATAGCCTACCCGTTAACGCGAAGTATTTTCGAAAAGTTAAATTTCGGAAATGCTGATGACTACTACGAAAACGATCTGAAAGTATGGTTCGACGATTCCGGCGTACAAGCGGGACATTGGAAAACTGCCGGTAACCTTACGGATCTGTTAGTGAGGAAATCAAGTCATATGCCATCGAGAGATCAACCGAAATGGATTTTTAATATGGTGACAAAATTTATCGGTGGAAAGTTCAACTAATGTTTAAATTGACCCGTACACATCGTTGATAATACTCTACCGGAAGCTGTACTTAGGTTTCTCATTATGTTATTCACTTATTTCTTCTTTTGGATTGGTATGGTGGCTTTCCCCCTACAATATCTATTTTGCATAAGTTTATTTAAATTGATCGTTTTGTTTAATTACATGATATTTTTGCTCTTTCGATTTTAATATACCATTTGTCTGCTATATATAGTATACTTAAATACACCGGAGGTTCACTTAATTCCGCACCAATGCATTGTACGTGCGTGCTGATCATGACTCTTAATTTTAATCCGCTGTTTGGAATTGTCTGTAGGATCCTATAATTTTTCTGTTATGGTAATAATTATAAATCCATCCAAAATATTATCCGTGATGCCTACTTTTTGTGGCTGTTGCACTAATGTTGTTAAATCGATATATTATCATATGCTGACCTAATATCAACAATGATCGCGATATTTCTGGTTAAACTATAGTTTGTAAATCTAATATAAATTTGGTCAACTCTTCCCTACTTCTTGATTGTTTGCTACATCTGCATTTTAGGAAGTCTATTGTAGTTAAAAATTCACATGTAAATCTTCATTTAAATATAAGCATTACACTATCCTCGTCAATGTCTAACAATTTATGTTTATTCTTCAACCATAATTTATAAATATTTTAAGGAATTCATTTTTTGTGTAACACTTTGCAGAGTGTATGGACTTTATTTATTATGTACGTATATATATATTTTATATATATATATATATATATATATGTTGTCTCCGTTGTTCGCTTGCGCTCTTAAGCCATACTTTATTATCTTCCCTTCGTTTTCGTTTTTAGTTGGTTTCCTCTCCATACTGTCCTCTCCACTCGAACGAAGGGCATGTTTGCGATGCGGACCATCTGTTCTTCGAGTGTTCATCTCTTTCTGCTGAGTGCTCAGTTTTCTACTTCAGTTTTCTGAGACTTGGCCTTCCTATTCCATATTGCGCGTCTTATGTTTTATCTCATCCCTCTCCACAGATTGCTCCTATTATTTGTTCCTTTTTCCTAACTATATCTCACCGTATCAAGATATAAGTGATTCCTTCCTATTCTAATTGTTTCTGGGTAAAGATCCTCGGTTGACAAGTTCACAAAAAAAGAAAAAAATTTATATATATATATATACATAGAGAGAGAGAGAGAGAGAGAGAGAGAGAGATAGATAGATATATTATATATGCACGTATGTATATTATATAAACCTGCAAGAAAAAAAAAGGCACAGACCGTTCTATAGTAACTAGAGGGTTAATTTTTTTTTCGTTTGACATATTTTCTTCGGCAAATCAAAGGAAATTACAAGATCCTCAAAATGTTAAAATTAAAGTTCCCAAATTTCAAAAAATGTAAAAATCAAGTTTTAAGAAAAACATTTTTATAAAATTGCACAGTCAGTTCTATATGAGTCATGGTATTAATTTTCTTTTTAACCTGCACACTAAGGTCTCCAGAATACACGAAAGATAAAAAATTAGAAAAATGTTGATATTTAGGGACCAAAATTTGGAAAAATACACGTTTCAAGCAGAAATACTGGAAAATAAAAAAAGTCCACAGCTCTGACCATGGTAGCTGGAGGGTCATTATTTTTTTTAAATCATGTATTTCAATCGCTGGAATATAGGAAAATACGAAACCAAAAAAATTTTAAAATTAAGAAGTCCAAATTTAAAAAAATGTAAACATCAAGTTTCAAGAATTAAAATTTCAAAAATTTTCACAGCTGATTCTATGTGAGTTACAGTTTTGATTTTCTTTTTAACGTGTATACCAAGGTTTCGAGAATACAGGAAAAATATGAAAGTTAAAAAATTTTGATATTTAGGGACCAAAATTTGGAAAAATACATGCTTAAAGCGGTAAACAAAAGTCCACAGGCCTTTACATAGTAGCTAGAGAGTCAATCTTTTTAAAAAATGATGTGCATCAATCACTCAACATAGAAAAAATACGAGATCCCCGAAATTTTAAAATTAAAGGCCCAAATTTTGCAAAATGTGAAAATTAAGTTTTATGCAAAAAATTTTTTAAAAACTCCACCTGGTTCTATATAATTTGCACTTTTGCTTTTCTTTTAAACCTGCATAAAAAGAGGAAAATAATAAAATTCGAAATATTTTGATATTTCGGGAACAAAATTTGTGAAAATAAACGCTTAAAGCACTAAGACTAGAAACTAAAAAAACATCTACAGCTATTTCCGTGGTAGCTAGAGAGTCCCTCTTTTTTTTAAACGACGTATTTCAATCGCTGGAATGCAGGAAAAATATGAGACCCCAAAAAGTATAAAATCAAAGGCCCTAAATTGTTGAAAAATGTGAAAATCAAGCTTTAAGAAAATATGTTTAAAAAATTACACAGCCAGTTCTGTATGACTAATTATAATGGTTTTTATTTTAACTTACATACTGAGGTCTCCAGAATAGAGGGAAAATATAAAATTCGAAAAATTTTGACATTAAGGAACCGTAATTTTGGAAAATAATGCTTAAAGCGGTAACCCCGGAAACTAAAAAAAAGTCCACAGCCCTTTCCATGGCAGCTGGAGGGTCATTCCCTTTTTTAAATAATGTAATAGAATAGCTAGAATTTATGAAAAATACAGGAGGCCCAAAATTTAAAAGCTAAATGAACATGAACAGTTCGATGGAATTTCTAAATAAAAAATTCGAAGAACCAAAGGAAGAAAAAAAAAATAATAATATAAATCTAAACATCGATAATTTTAAAACCATGCTCCTTTAAACGGTCCAAAATAAAGTAGCCGACTTGCAGAGAAGTTGAAGGGGACTAACAGGAAATATTGTAAATTTAGAGGGAAAGTTTGACTAAGAGAATATAATTAATGAGAAGGAAGGGGAAATCGATCACATTTGGCATTTGAAGAAACTATTCGAAAAACTGATCGTGATAGGTCCAAAACCAGGAAAAATTTGCCTTCCAAGCTCATGTACATACGGTCCGTGTTATATGCAATTAAAATATCAGGATGGTAACGCAGTTGTTGCCAGATTGGGTAAACTAATGTTTTTTATTACGATGACATGTAATCCTAATTAGATAGAAGTAACATTAAATTTAAATGAAAAGCAATATCATATCGATTGTCCAGATTTATATTGTAGGATATTCCAATTAAAATTAAATGACTTATTAAAAGTTTGAAAGTCAGCTAAAATTTTTGGAGAAATGGATTATATTTTATACGTAATCGAATTCCAAAAAAGACGCCTTCTTCATGCTCATATTGCATTAAAAGTAAAAAATTCGTCCGTAATTAATGAAGAGATTAATAATTTTGTTCAAGCCACAATCCGAATTTTTAAAATTTGATTCTTTAAATTTAAAAATTTTTGCCCATTTATTTGTTTCCACATTATAATGGCGAAAATACGTCAATTAAAAAAAAAAGAAGTATCTCCAGCTGCTATAGAATGGAACTAAGGACATTTTTTCTATTTTTTGCCTTATATCTAATGCGCCCGAAATATTATAGTCGCGAGAGGAAAAAGTTATTTTTCTTTTTTTTTCAATCAACGTCTTCTTCTTCTTCTTCTTCATTTACGTGCCATGAACTGCAACAAAGGCCAGAGGCACGGAAAGTTAGGATTCTATAGTTGTGATAGAAGGTTAGTGGAGTTGAGATAAGCGAATAATTTTTTTATATTTACTTCATTGTTAGTCTTAGGGAGTTCTTTCAAGGTAGACGGAAGAAAAAACGTGGTGCGAGTGTGATTATATTTGTTGCAGTCTAATAGAATGTGTTGGACGGAGAGAACTGAGGAACAGGTTTCACATAGGGGTGGTAAGGATTTGTTCAAGAGGAATTGGTGAGTAATCCGTGTATGGCCAATGCGCAGTCGACACAGTGCTACTTCCTCCTTTCTGCTTGGCCGGAACGACGATTGCCACAAGTTAGTGTCCTCTTTGATGGAACGAAGCTTATTCGACGTTGGGGTGTTGAGCCACGAGTCGAACCATTCCTTTGATAGGCTACTGGTTATTTCTTGAACAGCGTCGTTGGCAGGTATTCGGTTGTTTGCTACAGGAAAGCATGACGTTGCTTCTTTCGCGGCGCGGTCTGCTGATTCGTTCTGTGGAATACCTTTGTGTCCTGGTATCCAAGCAAATATGATCTTGATGTCCACATTAGCTATCGTAGGTAGTATTTCTTTAGCTATCGGGTGCTGTGACTTATCGTGGGACTTTAGCAGACATGTTAAAGAATTTAAAGAGTCAGTGCAGACGAGGCAGTTTTGTTTGGACTGTACGCAGATTTCAACTGCCAGTTTAATTGCGAATAATTCGGCAGAGAGCACGGAGTAAAGATGTGGAAGAACGTAACGGATAGTACCTATCTGTTCAGAGATTACGGCACATCCTACGAGAGAGTTTGATTTGGCACTGTCGGTAAACAGAATTAACGAGGGCGGGTATTTCAGGAGAAGTCCATGGAAAGCGCTCAGAATAGTATTAGTAGGGGAATGTTTGTTCAGCTCTAAGAGTGAGAGGTCTATATTCAAAGCTGTAGTTTTCCATGGGAGGAGTATGGTGGGGGTTGACTCATAGATTTTTGGTAAATTCATGATATCTGACATTAGTGATTTCGTCGCATAGGATAGGAAGTGATATGTTTTGGGATTTTTATTGGAAAGCAACAGAAAAGCTGGAGTATTTGGAGAGGATAAAATACGTATTAATAGTCTTGCGCTAAGGTATCGTCTTCTGACATCTAGGGGCCATTCTGGACATTCCTATAATATGCTAATTATTGGAGAAGTTCTGAAAGCTCCTAGCGCCAATCTTATTGCGATGTGATGTATGACGTTCAGTTTGCTCAGGATGGCGGGCTTCGCTGATGCGTAAATTGCTGCGCCGTAATCACACTTTGTTCGGATTAAACTTCTGTAGATGTGTACTAAGGATCTACGGTCTGCTCCATATGAAGTATGCGACAGTTTTCGCAGAACATTTAATTTGTTTAGGCATGACCTTTTGAGCCCGTTTATGTGAGATTTCCATGTAAGATTTTGGTCATATGTAAGGCCCAAGTATTTTACCTCTTCGCTTGATCGAATCGGAATGTTGTTTAAATGGAGTTGAACATTGTGATTACAGTTTCTAATTCTACAAAAGTGAACAGCGGTGGTTTGCTGGTAGAGAACGAGACTCCATTTGAAACGGACCATCTGTATAATGCGTTGATAGTTTTTTGTAAGATTTGTTGGCCCGTAATGATATCTGAACAGAACATGAAGATCGTTAAATCGTCCGCGTATAAAGATCATTTCACTGGAAGTTTTATTTGTTCAATGACGTCATTAATGGCTAAGTTAAATAATGTTGGACTCAGTACGGAGCCTTGAGGTAACCCATTAACTTGTTCTCGCAGATCTGAAAAATCCTGGCCAATACGTACGGTAAAAAAACGGTTAGCTAGGAAGTTCCGTATGAACACAGGCATTCTTCCACGAAAACCAAGTTTATGTAAGGTTATTAGAACCTTGTAGCGCCATATGACATCGAATGCTTTAGAGCAGTCAAAAAAGACTGCTAACATATGGCGTTTAGTGGCAAAACAATCGTGGATGGAGTTTTGTAGGAATAGCAGTTGATCTGTCGTAGATCGGCCTGGACGGAAACCACATTGCTGGTCCGACAAAAGTTTTTTGTTTTCACTTTCCCATGTTAATCGCGTGGAAATTATTCTTTCTAAGATTTTACACAGAACGGATGTCAGCGAGATTGGACGGTAGCTATCAAGGAGAATTAGGTTTTTGTTTGGCTTAAGGACAGGGACGATTTTTGCAATTCTCCATGATGAAGGAAATTGTCCAGACATCCATATTTGGTTGTAGATATCAAGTAACCTCTTCTTAATTACATCTGGCGCATTTTGGAGTAAAGAGACATGGAAATTGTCTGGACCCACTGCGGCTGGTTTTGTGACTCTTATCGCAGTTTCTATTTCGTGAAGAGTGATTTGTGAGTTATACGGTTCTCGGTTGTCGCGGAATAATCCGGGTGATTAATCTCGTTGGATATCTTTATTTTACGGAATTCTGATGTGTAATTTTTATCACTCGAGAATTCGGCATAGTGCGCAGCGAAAGCACTTGCTATTAACCTTTCTTCTGCGATCAGCTTAGTACTTATGCGAATGCTAGTGGGTACATGAAAAGTCGGATTATTCTCGATCGATTTGATTTTCCGCCAAACGAGCTTTATCGGAGTTGATGAGTTTATTGTTGAAATAAAGTTCAGCCAAGAATCACGTTTGGCTTGCTTTAGAGTCCATCTAGTTCTTGCTCGCTGTCTCCTGAATTCGATGTGATTTTTTTCATCGGGAGTCATTTTTAGTTTTTTCAATGCTGCTCGGCGGTTTCTAACGGCTTCTGAACATGTTTTTGTCCACCAGGGTAGAAACTTTAGTTGTGATTTCATAGACATTGAGTTTCCATTAGGATTTGGGCTGCATGATTTTGCTAGCGAAACTAGTTGATTGGTAAATGAGTTGACTGCCGAATTAACATCAGTTTCTTGGATTTGTTGATAATTACATATGCAGCAGCGCTGATACTTGTTCCAATCAATTTTTTGGTAGTTAATTTTGTTATTTAGAACTATTGGTTTTTGATTATAGTTGTCTTTATGAATAATCACTGGGCTGTGGTCGCTTCCCGCTAAATCGGTATGAGTGTACACTAGTAACGAGTTAAGTAGCTGGGGAGAGCATACTACTAAATCCAAGTTGGACCATGTGCGGTAAGAGAAACTGTAATGGGTTTGTGTGTTTGTGTTTAGTAGCGGCAAATCTAGTAAAGTTAGTATTTTTTCTAGGATTTTACCGTTTCTATTGTACCGTGAACTATTCCACGAAGGACTGTGAGCATTAAAGTCGCCCATTAAAATAAACGGTGACGGTACATTTTTTATGATGGTGACAAGATGATCTTCGGTTATGTCCTCATTAGGCGGGAAATAGGCTGTGCAGATAGTTAATGGATATTTTAAAAAAATAGTTACTGCCAGTACTTGTAAATTTGTCGGAAGGTTTACTTTTTCGAAATGAATGTCTGATCGCACAGCGAGAAGGACTCCTCCATAAGCTGTATTACCGGTCGCGCTAGTAGTCTGAATTGTGTTGTAGTTGGATAGATTGCAGATCTGGTTGTACGTTGTTTCATTAAAACATAAGAAAAACATGAAATATCCAAAATTTTAAAAAAATGTAACAAAAATTATCGATGTTAGTTACAATGGAAACGTAGCAATTCCTGAAATTTAAATATTTAAACTATCATTATAGAACATTGTGTCCTAGACGTTTCTGTGTGAACAGAATTAATATAATAATATATTATTTCTGACAACATTTATTTATTTATGTATACTGAATCAGTGTGCTAAATATAAAAAATGCATTATTGAAATCTATGAACATATACAATTTATAAATTTATGAAAAAATATTTGGCTATTGCGAAGAAATTCTTTTTTATTAATGAGACATCAGTTTCTTTTTTCTTAATACTGCATGGCTAATTTCGTCGTTATATTTCACCGAAATTATACATAAGTAGGCTATATTAATTATCTTGTCGAGTGATTTGAAATTGATCTCGGAAATCAAAAACGGAGTGAACTGATACCAAGTTAACCATCATCGCACTCCAGCCGATAACAGCGATCCGTATTGTTTTAAATATTTCTTTTATACTATCCACAAAACTTTGTATATTATTATTATTGTGTTGACCTTTAGCGGTCGACTAGCAAAGAAAGTGCTTTAAATTGTAATTAGAATATAATATTTCATATAACGTATAGATATATTTCATTCTTTTTAACCTGCATACTAAAGTCTCCAAAAATAATTAAATGTAATATATTCCTCTCACATATATTACACTGCTAGCGGTTTCAGTTTTTCTGATATTTTAATCTAAATCTTACTTTTTTAATTGACGTATTGGTGTACATACTTTTTTCAAAACAAAAATTAGTATACCTAAACGCTACTGATTTTATGAAAATTTACAAACTAATACAGTATAAAGTCCGAAAGAACGGGCCCTCGAAGCGGCCAGTGAAACCGATCCCCTATTATATATATATATATATTGAGACGGATTCGGCAGTTGTAGCATTTTAATTACGTTTTATACGGGTTCTGATAATGCTGTCCGAGGTAGAAATTATTATTTCGATTTTAATTCATTTTATATTTCGGGTTTTCTCGGGCAGCAGAAATGACGGTGAATTGCGATCGGAGAAGATATTTCGGCCGAGAAGCCTGGTTATCCCGAACGCAGCCGTTCTGTCGGCTGGGTTGCGGGGGTAAACTGATTTCGCGGGGGAAATCGCGGTCGCGTTTTCCGTCGAAACGTATAAGTACGGAGCGTGTAGCTACGAGAGTCGGAAGAGAATTTACAAAATCCCGGAAAGGCAGGGTAGCAGCCGTTTTAAAAATATAGTATAATATAAGATATTCTAGAAAATTCGACGGCGTTAGAATTAATTGATAAGGTACGGGGTAATTTTCAGCGATTCGACTATATCGTTTGGAATAGCCCATCGTGTACCGAAAAATCTTCGTTCGTTCGTGCTGTGCACTATAAATCGATAGTCGAATTAAATTAATTGTTCACGCGAGTCGGTTCATTTCGCGAGAGAGTAATGAACTTTCGTTGGTAATTTTTGTCGTAAGATCACGTCGTCGCGTGCATCTGTGTTAGCCTAGTAATCCGTAATTTGGACCGATATTTCTTTTTTTTGTTTGTTTATTGTCATTTTTTGGAATTTGTTTCTCTTGTGTTTTTTTTTTCTCGTGAGTAAATTTTTTGAAATATATACGTGTTTTTCTAGAAGGCTTCGTTATTGGACACGTGGTTATCCCGTGACATCTCCACCCGGAGAAAATACCGCCATCGAACGGCGGAGTTCGCGAGTTTTATTTTTGTATTTTTATATACATATATATTTTTTTTAAAAACCTAAAGCTCTGCTCGGTAGAGTTTTCCGGTCGTGGCAAACCGTATTTTGCTACTGGCGCTCGTGCAATAGTTTTTTATTACATTTTTTTTATTTATTTTTCTCGTACTTGCGAAGTAAGTCGATTCTCATAAACTGGTTCACATCAAATGGCGTCCGGATTCAGGGACTCAGAGTAATATTCACATCAATATATATATATATATATATATATAAACTCTCCCATTTTAGTCTCGCAAGGGGCTGTGTCCCTTGACCCCTCTTGCTTTCATTTCTGACACTTTCTCTTCTATACTTTGTATAAAATGATCAAAATTTACAACGTAATTCTTACTGGCATCAACATAAAAAAAATAACATAAGCACAAAAATTCTATTCTAACATTTAGCTTTCATTATATAAAATTAATTCATTTTTTCGTTATATTTTTCGTTCCATTTTCGTTACATATTTCGTTACATAATATTGTGACATTTATAAAATAAGAATTACAAAAATTCTATAAAATATAACAAACGTTACATAAAATTGGGACATTTTTTTGGGACATTTAGCGTTACATAAATACTCTACCTGCAAGTTGTATTTAGGTTTCTTTGTATGTTATTCACTCATTTCTTCTTTTTTATTGGTATGGTGGCTTTCCCCCTGTAAAATCTATTTTACATAAGTTTATTTAAATTGATAGTTTTGTTTAATTATATGATATTTTTGCTCTTTAATTTTAATATAATATTTGTCCGCCATATATTGTACACGTAAATACGCCAGAGGTTCATTTAATTCTGCACCAATGCATTGTTTGTACGTGCCCCTTATGGCACTTAGTCTTAGTGCGCGGTTTTGAATTTTCTGTAATTTTTTCAAGCTAGCTTTACTGAAATTTATAAACGGGCTTAAATAGTCCTTGCACGGTCTTATTAAGGCCCTATATATCACCACGTCTAAAAGGGGATGCGCGCCCAATTTACAAGTGGATATGTAATGAAGCACGTTTAAAACCTCTTTTACATCTTGATAACAGATATTTAATCTCTTCCGTCCAATACAATTTTCCATCAAAAATAACGCCCAGATACTTGCACGAGGAACTGAAATGTATAGATCTGTTGTTAATTTTAATTAATGGTGAGATTAAATTTCTTCTTCTCGTGATAACTAATTCCGTTGTCGTCTTCACGATATTTATTTCTAGCTTCAATTTATTTAGATTTGTTTGTACTCGTTTCAAAATTTTCTAAAACTCTATCTATAGCGATATTTTAGTTTGCTGCAGAGATATACCCGTTCAAATGGTAGGGATATTGTACAATTCGCGTGTACATACATTGCAAATTATTCAGTTCATACAACAGCACTGGACTTAGTGTGCTTCCTTGAAGTAAGCTTTTACACCAGAATACACAAAGTGATACAATTTATGGTTATAGGAGCCTATGATTTTTCTGTTGTGGTGATAATTATAAATCCATCTAATAATCTTATCCGTGATGCCTACGTTTTATAGCTATTACACTAATATCGTTAAATCGATATGTTATCATATGCTGACCTAATATCAATAATGATCGCGGTATTTCTGGTTAAACTATAGTTTGTAAATGTATTATAAATTCGGTTAACTCTTCCCTACTTCCTGATTGTTTGCTATATCAGCATTTTAGGAAGTATGTTGTAGTTAAAAATTCACATGTAAATCTTCATTTAAATATAAGCATTACACCATCCTCATCAATTTCTGACAATTTGTGTTTATTCTTCGACCATAATTTATAAGTATTTTAAGGAATTCATTTTTTTACCTAACACTTTGCAGAGTGTATGGACTTACTTATATATATATATATATATATATATATATATATATATATACATATATAGTGGAAAGGGGGGTATCCCCGAACATAGCAAATAATCGTACTTCGCGCGTCGTGACTTTGAAATTCATGTGATCTCTGTGTGTGTTAACGAGTTATTCGAGAAATTTCGACGGTTGAAGTCGGTTGACCTTTACGTTTGGACGTGATTGAGTACATTTTGTTTTTGGTGAACTTGGACCGCGTGACATAAATTATTTCGGAAACCATACTTACTATATATACGTGTGTAATTGTTTATTTTATGTTGTTTAGGTATTGCAACACTATTTTGTATATTTCAGTTTATATGAATGTGTAATAATCTGCTCTTTAAACAGAATAATTTTTTTGACGAAAGTCAAGTCGGGTACCCCCGGCCACATGTGCTGGTGTTTATTATTTTTTACGTGTTTAACCTCACATTCAAAAATCATTTGTTGCGGCGTTACAATGCTTAAATTTAAAAATAGAACTATAAATCGCGGAGTCTTAAGTGAAAAAAATATGTAAAAAGCAATTCAAGCCATCTTTGACAAAAAATGTTCTGAGAGAGCTGCTGCAGGTCGATACGAAATTCCACGTACTTCTCTGCAAGATCGTATCAAAGGTATAAATCAAAGTCATCAGATTACTGGCAAGCTGAAATTAGGACGTTCTCAACAGACATTTAAACCTGAGTTTGAAAGAAAACTTTGTGAGCATGTTATAAATCTAGATAACCGTCTCATGTCCTTTGCAAGAATTACATTTTTGCATCTTGCCTTTGATTTGGCAGAAAAAATTCAAATTCCTCACAGGTTTATCAAAGACAAGCAAATGGTTGGAAAATTACTTTTTAGGATCCGCGTTAACTGATATACCGATTGAAGATAGATCTAGTTGGTCAACAATCCAGGCTCCTAGTTCTGCAGCACCTGAAAATGAACCAGTACCGTTAAAGCTATCTATCTGTGCCGTCAGCTGCCTGCCGACTTCATGAAGCAATATCAACCTCGAACGTTGAACCAACAGCTGGCGTTGTATCTTTGTCGTTAGCAACTTTACAAGAACCAGTGCCAAGTGCAAGTGTTGATATTGGGAATATTAATGATGTGCTTAATGTGTTTTTACCTCTTCCAGATTCCTCAAAGAAACGACTGACTGATAAGAAAAGAAAAACACAAAAAAAAGCGAGATTTTGACATCCTCGCCTTATAAAAAAGAATTAATGGAGAAGGCCAAAGACCCTAAAGCTGTGGTAAAGGACAAGAGAAACATGTAAATGCAGGTGAAACCGGAGAAAGTTACATCTGGGATATATTCGCAACATCAGAAGACGGAATGCATCATTTGTGGTGAAACATTCGATGAAGATTGGATCCAATGCAAAATATGTAAAGACTGGGCTCACGAAGCATGCGTGGTTATAAATATATTCCATATGTACTACTCCTATGATTAAGAAAAGAACTAACGGATTACCCAAAAGAGATAGTGAAACTTTTGGCTGAAAAAAAAAGCAAAGAAACAAATGGCATATGACGAGAGACCCAAGAGATAAAAATAAATTAAATAGATTAAGTCAACAACTAAAAAGAGAAATCAAAGTAATTAAGAATCAGACTATCAAAACATATCTACGCGGATTAACTAATGATGGTGGAACTAACTACTCACTTTGGAAAACTACTAGAAGGATTAAAAGACCGATTATACAGACCTATAAAGGACATAGATGGCAAATGGGCCAGAAGTAGTGAGCAAAAAGTATTACAATTTGTTCGGTATTTAGAAGGTATTTTTCAACTTAATACGGAACAAAGTGATGAAACGCTTCGTGAAGTAAAGCCAAAAATAGAAAGTGAACAATCTTCCGGTGAAGTTAAACACAAAGAGGAAATAATAAAACTAACAACAGCAGCAGAAGTAATTCTTGAAATCAAGAATAATATTAACTCCAGAAAAGCACCCGGATATGACCTTATTACGGGTGAAGTATTAAAGCAGCTACCGAAGAAAGCTATAGTTAAGTTAACAAATATTATCAACGCAACATTCAAATTAAGATATGTACCCAGTCTGTGGAAGGTAGCTGAGGAAATAATGATACCAAAACCAGGGAAATCACCATATGAAGTGACATCCTACAGGCCAATTTCATTATTACCCGTTATGTCAAAATTGTTTGAAAATTTGTTATTGAAAAGGCTGCAACTAATAATCGAAGCGAACAATTTGATACCACAACATCAATTTAGTTTCAGGAAAAAACATTCTACTATCGACCGGTTACATAGAGTAACTGATGTAATAGAAAAAACGCTTGAAGAAAAGAAGATATGTTCCGCAATATTTTTAGATGTTGCACAAGCGTTTGATAAAGTGTGGCATGATGGGCTCATTTGGAAGCTTAAAACAATGCTGCCTTACAAATTCACTAACATTATTGAATCATATATATCAAATAGATACTTTCGAGTCAAACAAGAAGGCATATATACTGAAATACGAGAAATAAAGGCTGGGGTGCCGCAGGGAAGTGTACTGGGGCCAGTACTGTACTTTCTATACACTTCTGACTTACCGATAGCTAAAAGTAATGCAATCGCAGCTACGTTTGCTGATGACACGGCGATCCTAGCAGTAGGCAATAATAATGAAGAAGCAACATTTAAGCTACAAGTAGCCATCGACAAAGTACAAAACTGGACAAAAAAAATGGAAAATTAAAGTCAATGAAAGCAAGTCAATTCATGTTGTTTTTACAAACAGAAAAATTACTCCGATCCCAGTATTTATAAACGGTCAGGTAGTGCAATTGAACAACTCAGCTAAGTATTTAGGAATGACATTGGATGCAAAATTAAGGTGGAAAACGCATGTTAAAAAAAAAATGGAAGAACTGGGCATCAGATATAAAGACATGTATTGGTTATTAGGAAGGAATTCCGAATTAACAGTAGAAAATAAATTATTACTTTATAATCAAGTGCTAAAACCTGTATGGAGCTATGGAATCCAATTATGGGCGTGTACCAAAAATTCCAACATTCAGATTATACAACGGTTCCAAAATAAAGTACTTAGAAATATTGTTAATGCTCCATGGTACATCAGGAATAACAACCTCCACAGGGATTTAAATATTGAGCCAGTAAAAGATGTCGTTAAAAAGTTTGCAAAAAAACACCAAGAAAGATTACGCAAGCACATTAATGCTGAAGCAGCGCAGCTTTTGGATCACTCAGATGCGGTTAGAAGACTGAAAAGGACGAAATCATTTGAGCTTGTATAATAAAGAAATTCGTACCATATATAATTCATATTAATTAACGTAAACTAAGCGACCGCAGTGCGTATGTGCTTAGTAATATAATAGTATAAATATTAAGTTAAGCTAGCATTAAATTACTAATTAGTATATAGACTAGATTGTAAAGTTAATACATACTCGTTAGGAGCTGTAAAATTAAAAAAAAAAAAAAAAAATTAGTACTACCGTGGTGTATTGTCGCCAAAAAACGATTTGGTCACTAAATACGTACGTGACCGGGGCTATCCGCGATCTTAAAAAGATACCAAAATGTAATTAGAATAATAGTGGATTTAATTAGAATTTCATAATATTTTTGTTCAAGTTTTCTATATTTATCGTAAATAGATATAATGTTGGTTATTTTTTTATAGTTTTCTTTTTATTTCTCTTAATAAAGATAGTCATAATATCGAGAACAAAATATTGGCCGGAGCTACCCCCTCACATCTATATTTTCTTGGAGTGGAGCTATTAGCGTTTGGTGAATACGAACTAATACTTGAATGCGATACTATGACAACTGTTTGATTATTAGTATTTTTCTCTTAAAATTTGGCCAGCATACATTAATATCGAAATATATTAAAACCGTCCTGTATCAACTTATGTATAATATTACAAAGTGCTGTTCTCGTAATTATGTACTTACCGCATTATCGTTAAGCGGGAAAGCTGTTATCTCAAAAGCATTGTTGACAAACACGCTATCTATGAAAGAAACCTTTCTAGAATAAGAATGTTTCAAACATTAAGCGACACACCCCGATAAATATAATATCGGAAATATCGAATCGAGGTCAGATGCTAATTATCGGTTGCCCGAAATAACGGATCTGCCAGTGTATATCAAGTATCCGCGGAGTACTTAAGAAAACATGTTGCAAAGAACGTTTCACGTATTTCTAATTATCTGCGTAACTACTGATTTGGTATTTGCACGGGAAACGTTTCCAGTCACGGTCAACGGTTCGCCCGCATTTGTCGAAGGGTCCGCTGGTGAGGCTCTTTTCTTGACGCCGTACATTGAGAACGGCCGAATAAAAGAAGGAAGAATTGCCAGTCAAGTGGGACCGCTCCTGAATCATTCGATAGTAAGCCATTCCGGATTTCTAACGGTGAATAAAAAATGGAATTCGAATTTATTTTTCTGGTTTTTCCTGAGCGAGAAGGAGCCGGAAACGGCGCCGCTCTTGCTGTGGTTACAAGGCGGACCCGGGGTGAGCACTATGGAAAACTTATTCTTAGAAAATGGACCGTACGAACTGAAGCCGAACGGACAGCTGATTCGGAGAAATTACAGGTGGACCCGAGAATTCAACGTTCTATACATCGATCAACCGGTTGGAGCCGGATTCAGCTTCACGCAAGATGAGAGAGGTTACGTCAAAAGTCAACAAGACGTCGTCCGCGACTTATACCCAGCATTAATTCAGATTTTCCAACTTTTCTCTGAGTATTTACGGAATGATTTCTACATTAGCGGACACTCGTATGCCGGTAAATTTATTGCGTCGTTAGCGTACGCTATTCATAAGCGAAATTCGGACACCGTTCCTCCACCGGTCTGGATTAACCTGAAAGGATTAATGATCGGAAACGGACTAATTGATCCGGAAAATATGTTTCAATACGGTGATTATTTATACCAGTTGGGATTCATCGATGGGAAAACTTTAACGGTTATTCGCGAATACGAAGACGCGGCCAGACGGTACATTCGTTCTCGACAATACGTGAAAGCGTCACTCTGTGTCCAAAAGATAATCGCGGCGGCCAAGGCATTCCCGCTCAGCGCTATCTTAGACTATACTAGCGTGAAAATGTCCCTGGGGAGCCGTGTACCGAAATTGTTCGAATCCGAACAGATCCGTAAACTTATTCACGTGGGTAATTACAGATATGACCCAATAGATCGGTCCATTGCGTTGCACTTGTCGGAAGACTTGATGCAGTCGGTCGTTTCATTGTTCCCGGAATTATTGAAACATTACAAAATTCTACATTACAGCGGCCAACTAGATGTTATCATAGCCTACCCGTTAACGCGAAGTTTTTTCGAAAAATTACGTTTCGACAGTGCCGATGACTATTACGCAAACGATCTGAAAGTTTGGTTCGACGATTCCGGCGTACAAGCGGGACATTGGAAAACTGCCGGTAACCTTACGGATCTGTTAGTGAGGAAATCAGGTCATATGCCATCGAGAGATCAACCGAAATGGATTTTCGATATGGTGACAAAATTCATCGGTGGAGAATTCAACTAATGTTTAAATTGACCCGTACACATTCGTTGATAATACTCTACCGGAAGCTGTACTTAGGTTTCTCTTTATGTTATTCACTTATTTCTTCTTTTGGATTGGTATGGTGGCTTTCCCCCTACAATATCTATTTTGCATAAGTTTATTTAAATTGATCGTTTTGTTTAATTACATGATATTTTTGCTCTTTCGATTTTAATATACCATTTGTCTGCTATATATAGTATACTTAAATACACCGGAGGTTCACTTAATTCCGCACCAATGCATTGTACGTGCGTGCTGATCATGACTCTTAATTTTAATCCGCTGTTTGGAATTGTCTGTAGGATCCTATAATTTTTCTGTTATGGTAATAATTATAAATCCATCCAAAATATTATCCGTGATGCCTACTTTTTGTGGCTGTTGCACTAATGTTGTTAAATCGATATATTATCATATGCTGACCTAATATCAACAATGATCGCGATATTTCTGGTTAAACTATAGTTTGTAAATCTAATATAAATTTGGTCAACTCTTCCCTACTTCTTGATTGTTTGCTACATCTGCATTTTAGGAAGTCTATTGTAGTTAAAAATTCACATGTAAATCTTCATTTAAATATAAGCATTACACTATCCTCGTCAATGTCTAACAATTTATGTTTATTCTTCAACCATAATTTATAAATATTTTAAGGAATTCATTTTTTGTGTAACACTTTGCAGAGTGTATGGACTTTATTTATTATGTACGTATATATACATTTTATATATATATATATATATATATGTTGTCTCCGTTGTTCGCTTGCGCTCTTAAGCCATACTTTATTATCTTCCCTTCGTTTTCGTTTTTAGTTGGTTTCCTCTCCATATTGTCCTCTCCACTCGAACGAAGGGCATGTTTGCGATGCGGACCATCTGTTCTTCGAGTGTTCATCTCTTTCTGCTGAGTGCTCAGTTTTCTACTTCAGTTTTCTGAGACTTGGCCTTCCTACTCCATATTGCGCCTCTTATGTTTTATCTCATCCCTCTCCACAGATTGCTCCTATTATTTGTTCCTTTCTCCTAACAATATCTCACCGTATCAAGATATAAGTGATTCCTTCCTATTCTAATAGTTTCTGGGTAAAGATCTCCGGTTGGCAAGCTCAAAAAAAAAAAAATTTATATTCCCAAATTTCAAAAAATGTAAGAATCAAGTTTTAAGAAAAATATTTTTATAAAATTGCACAGCCAGTTCTATATGAGTTATGGTATTAATTTCCTTTTTAACCTGCACACTAAGGTCTCCAGAATACACGAAAAATAAAAAATTAGAAAAATGTTGATATTTAGGGACCAAAATTTGGAAAAATACACGTCTCAAGCAGAAATACTGGAAAATAAAAAAAAGTCCACAGCTCTGACCATGGTAGCTGGAGGGTCATTATTTTTTTTAAATCATGTATTTCAATCGCTGGAATATAGGAAAATACGAAACCAAAAAAATTTTAAAATTAAAAAGCCCAAATTTTAAAAAATGTAAAAATCAAGTTTCAAGAATTAAAATTTCAAAAAATTTTACAGATGATTCTATGTGAGTTACAGTTTTGATTTTCTTTTTAACGTGTGTACCAAGGGTTCGAGAATACAGGAAAAATATGAAAATTAAAAAATTTTGATATTTAGGGATCAAAATTTGGAAAAACACATGCTTAAATCGGTAAACAAAAGTCCACAGGCCTTTACATAGTAGCTAGATGGTCAATCTTTGTAAAAAATGATGTGCATCAATCACTCAACATAGGAAAAATACGAGATCCCCGAAATTTTAAAATTAAAGGCCCAAATTTTGCAAAATGTGAAAATTAAGTTTTATGCAAAAAATTTTTTAAAAACTCCACAGCCGGTTCTATATAAGTTGCGCTTTTGCTTTGCTTTTAAACCTGCATACAAAGGTCTCTAGAATACAGGGAAATAATAAAATTCGAAATATTTTGATATTTAGGGAGCAAATATTGTGAAAATACACGCCTAAAGCACTAAGACTAGAAAGTAAAAAAAAATCTGCAGCTATTTCCGTGGTAGCTGGAAAGTCCCTCTTTTTTTTAAATGATGTATTTCAATCGCTATAATACAGGAAAAATACGGGACCCCAAAAAGTATTAAATTAAAGGCCCTAAATTGTTGAAAAATGTGAAAATCAAGCTTTAAGAAAAAATGTTTAAAAATTTACACAGCCGGTTCTGTATGACTAATGATATTGGTTTTCATTTTAACTTGTATACTGAGGTCTCCAGAATAGAGGGAAAATATAAAATTCGAAAAATTTTGATATTAAGGAACCGTAATTTTGGAAAATAACGCTTAAAAGCAGAAACTAAAAAAATGTCCACAGTCCTTTCCATGGCAGCTGGGAACTCACATTATTTTTTAAATGTTGTATTTCAATCGCTAAAATATAGGAAAAATACAAGACACTCAAATTTCAAAATTAAGGTTCAAGAAAAATATTTTTAAAAAATTCGTCAGCCGATCTATATGTGTTCCGGTATTGGTTTTCTTCTTAACCTGCACACTAAGGTCTCCAAAATACAGGGAAAATAAAAAATTCGAAATATTTTGATATTTAGATACCAAAATTTGAGAAGATACACGCTGAAAGCGGTAAGACTGGAAACTAAAAAAAAGTACACAGCCCTTTCCATGGCAGCTGGAGGGTCATTCCCTTTTTTAAATAATGTACCTAATAGAATAGCTAGAATTTATGAAAAATACAGGAGGCCCAAAATTTAAAAACTAAATGAACATGAACAGTTCGATGGAATTTCTAAATAAAAAATTCGAAGAACCAAAGGAAGAAAAAATAAATAATAATATAAATCTGAACATCGATAATTTTAAAACCATGCTCCTTTAAACGGTCCAAAATAAAGTAGCCGACTTGGCAGAGAAGTTGAAGGGGACTAACAGGAAAAATTGTAAATTTAGAGGGAAAGTTTAACGAAGAGAATATAATTAATGAGAAGGAAAGGGAGATCGATCACATTTGGCATTTGAAGAAACTATTCGAAAAACTGATCGTGATAGGTCCAAAACCAGGAAAAATTTGCCTTCCAAGCTCATGTACATACGGTCCGTGTTATATGCAATTAAAATATCAGGATGGTAACGCAGTTGTTGCCAGATTGGGTAAACTAATGTTTTTTATTACGATGATATGTAATCTTAATTGGATAGAAATAACATTAAATTTAAATGAAAAGCAATATCATATCGATTGTCCAGATTTATATTGTAGGATATTCCAATTAAAATTAAATGACTTATTAAAAGTTTGAAAGTCAGCTAAAATTTTTGGAGAAATGGATTATATTTTATACGTAATCGAATTCCAAAAAAGACGTCTTCTTCATGCTCATATTGCATTAAAAGTAAAAAATTCGTCCGTAATTAATGAAGAGATTAATAATTTTGTTCAAGCCACAATCCGAATTTTTAAAATTTGATTCTTTAAATTTAAAAATTTTTGCCCATTTATTTGTTTCCACATTATAATGGCGAAGATACGTCAATTTAAAAAAAAAAAATATCTCCAGCTGCTATAGAATGGAACTAAGGACATTTTTTCTATTTTTTGCTTTATATCTAATGCGCCCGAAATATTATAGTCGTGAGAGGAAAAAGTTATTTTTCTTTTTTTTTCAATCAACGTCGTTTCATTAAAACACAAGAAAAACATGAAATATCCAAAATTTTAAAAAAATGTAACAAAAATTATCGATGTCAGTTACAGTGGAAACGTAGCAGTTCCTGAAATTTAAATATTTAAACTATGATTATAGAACATTGTGTCCTAAACGTTTTTTTTTTGTTTTTTTTTTTTTTTTTTACGTTATGTACAGCCTTATGGCTAGAGGCGTGAGAACTATTTGGATTTAAATTTGGGAGTAGAGACTGGTAGCTTGCAAGAAGGAGAAGAGTTTGTATGTTTTGGTATCATTTTCTGAAAGTAGAGATTCAAGAGATTCGTTTTGGATGTATAGGTCTCTTTGGGTTTGAAATTTTGGACAATCGATTAGTATGTGTTTGATGGAGATGGGAACTGTGCAGGGTTCACATATCGGTCGAGGCTGTTTGTTTAATATATAACCGTGAGTGAGAGCTGAGTGACCCGCTCTTAGTCTGAATAATACGACTTCGTTTTTTCTGGATTTTTGATATGAAGTTTGCCAAACATCTACGGTTTTCTTTATGGTTTTTAGTTTGTTTGTGTCTGGGATCTGATTCCAGTGTTGTTGGAAGGATTTATATGCGACGGATTTACTGGATATTTTCAAGTCCGAAAGAGGAACTGGAACGTTTGGAATTGGGGAGATGATCAAGGACCGTTTTGCTATTTCGTCTGCTTTCTCATTTTGACGGATGTTACAATGGGATAGTATCCAACAGAAGATGATTTATTTGTGTGAAGATGAGAGGGTAATTGCTATTTCTTGAGAAATGGAGTGTTGTTTCTTTTTATGACAGTTTTGGATTGTGAGGAGTGCTGACAGTGAGTCTGTTAGAATTAGAATATTGTTTGTTGAGAGATCCATAGAGTAGTTTGTGGCTAATTTGAGGGCGTAGAGTTCAGTTGAGAGTACTGTGAAGTGTGGCGGTAGTGGGTATGGTATTTTATTTTGATCGTGAATAATTGAGCATCCTGCTCCGCTTGATTTGGCACCGTCAGTGTATATTTCGACGAAATTTGGATATTTGTTAAGGAGGTTGTTGAAGTGACGATTATAGATGAGAGGGTTAGATTGAGATTTATTCAGGTGCGTGAGTGACAGACCTATCTTTGGAGTGTATGATGACCAGGGCGGCTTGATATTGCTGGGAAAGTGTTGGATAATAGTGTTCTTTAGGATGATTGATTTTAGAAGATTGTTATATTTTTTAACGAGGGAGTTGGAAGGACTCGTGAAATGGAAAGGGCTGCTGAAGTTGGGATTTGTGAGGATGTTGAGGATAGCATTTGTGGAGATAAAATGTCTTCGAATGTTTAATGGCGGTTCTGATGATTCGCTTTGAAGGCTTTCAACAGGAGTTGTTCGAAATGCGCCTGTGATTAATCTTAGACATGTATTGTGAATGGTATTCAGTGAATCGAGTCGAGATTGAGAGGCGAATCCACACAAAGGTGAACCGTAGTCGATTATTGGTCGGATAAGTGTGTGATAAAGCTTTCTAAGTGTGAATCTGTCGGATCCGTATGAAGTATGAGCTAGCTTTTTTAATACATTAATCTTTTTGAAGCATCTGCTTTTGAGGTTTTGAATTTGTGGATTCCAGGAAGCGGTGTTGTCGAAGATAACCCCGAGATATTTGATACTGTTAGAAAGTGGCAAAGGTGTATTATCGATATTGATGTTAAGATTTTTCGGACATCTGTAATGCTTGCAGGAATGAATTGTGGTGGATTTTTCTTGTGATATTCTGAGTCCGTTGCTCCGAGCCCATTTTATTATTTGATTGACTGCTTTTTGGAGCAGGTTTTCTCCGACTTTTGGATCTTGACAGCTGATGGCTATATAGAAATCATCTGCATAGAGTGCTTTTATGACGAGAGGAGGAACCGAGATGGCTAGGTTTCTAGACGTTTCTGTGCGAACAGAATTAATATAATAATATATTATTTCTGACAACATTTATTTATTTATGTATACTGAATCAGTGTGCTAAATATAAAAAATGCATTATTGAAATCTATGAACATATACAATTTATAAATTTATGAAAAAATATTTGGCTATTGCGAAGAAATTCTTTTTTATTAATGAGACATCAGTTTCTTTTTTCTTAATACTGCATGGCTAATTTCGTCGTTATATTTCACCGAAATTATACATAAGTAGGCTATATTAATTATCTTGTCGAGTGATTTGAAATTGATCTCGGAAATCAAAAACGTAGTGAACTGATACCAAGTTAACCATCATCGCACTCCAGCCGATAACAGCGATCCGTATTGTTTTAAATATTTCATTTATACTATCCACAAAACTTTGTATATTATTATTATTGTGTTGACCTTTAGCGGTCGACTAGCAAAGAAAGTGCTTTAAATTGTAATTAGAATATAATATTTCATATATAACGTATAGATATATTTCATTCTTTTTAACCTGCATACTAAAGTCTCCAAAAATAATTAAATGTAATATATTCCTCTCACATATATTACACTGCTAGCGGTTTCAGTTTTTCTGATATTTTAATCTAAATCCTACTTTTTTAATTGACGTATTGGTGAAAATTTACAAACTAATACAGTATAAAGTCCGAAAGAACGGGCCGCGAAGCGGCCAGTGAAACCAATCCCATAGTATATATATATATAAACTCGGCGATTTTGGTCTTGCAAGGGGCTGTGCCCTTGACCCCTCTTGCTTTCATTTCTGACACTTTCTCTTCTATACTTTGTATAAAATGATCAAAATTTACAATGTAATTCTTACTGGCATCAACATAAAAAAAATAACATAATCACAAAAATTCTATTCTAACATTTAGCTTTCATTATATAAAATTAATTCATTTTTTCGTTATATTTTTCGTTACATGTTCGTTACATTTTCGTTACATATTTCGTTACATAATATTGTGACATTTATAAAATAACAATTACAAAAATTTTATAAAATATAACAAACGTTACATAAAATTGGGACATTTTTTCGAATGGAGGTTAGCCTAAGAATTACGTTGTAATTAATATATACGAGTATATATATATTATTTTTTAGTCATTCGAAATTGCACAGTAATAAAACAGTCTTCGGGGTAGAACTTTTAGCGTGACTGCGATCTATGTAAACTGTTTGATTATTAGTATTTTTCTCTTAAAATTTCGCCAATATACATTAATATCGAAGTATATTAAAACCACCCTGTAACTGACTATGTGTAATATCACAAAGCGCTGTTCTCGTAATTATGTACTTACCGCATTATCTTCAAGCGTAAAACTGTTATCTCAAAAACATCGTTGACAGACACGGTTTCTAGGAAAGAAACGTTTTCAGAATAAGCAAGTTTCAAACATTAAGCGGTACACACCGATAAGTATATCGGAAATATCGTATCGAGGTCAGACGATAATTATCGGTTGTCTGAAATAACGGATCTGCTAGTATAAATCAAGTATCCGCGGAGTACTTAAGAAAACATGTCGCAAAACACGATTCGCGTATTTCTAATTATCTGCGTAACTATTGATTTGGTGTTTGTACGAGAAACGTTTTCAAGTACGGTCAACGGTTCGCCCGCATTTGTCGAAGGGTCCGCTGGTGAGGCGCTTTTCTTGACGCCGTACATCGAGAGCGGTCGAATAAAAGAAGGAAGAATTGCCAGTCAAGTGGGACCGCTCCTGAATCATTCGATAGTAAGCCATTCCGGATTTCTAACGGTGAATAAAAAATGGAATTCGAATTTATTTTTCTGGTTTTTCCTGAGCGAGAAGGAGCCGGAAACGGCGCCGCTCTTACTGTGGTTGCAAGGAGGACCCGGGGCGAGCACTATGGAAAACTTATTCTTAGAAAACGGACCGTATGAAGTGAAGGCGAACGGACAGCTGATTCGGAGGAAATACAGGTGGACCCGAGAATTCAACGTTCTGTACATCGATCAACCGGTTGGAGCCGGATTCAGCTTCACGCAACATGAGAGAGGTTACGTCGAAAGTCAGCAAGACGTCGTTCGTGACTTATACCCGGCGTTGGTACAGTTTTTCCGACTTTTCTCTGAGTATTTACGGAATGATTTTTACATTAGCGGACACTCGTATGCCGGTAAATTCATTGCGTCGTTAGCGCATGCTATTCATAAGCGAAATTCGGACACCGTTCCTCCGCCGGTCCGGATTAACCTGAAAGGGTTAATGATCGGTAACGGGCTAATTGATCCGGAAAATATGTTGCAATACGGTGACTATTTATACCAGTTGGGATTCATCGATGCGAAAACGTTAACGGTTATTCGCGAATACGAAGATACGACCAGACGGTACATTCGTTCTCGGAAATACGCGGAAGCGTTGCTCAGTTTCGATAAGATTTTCGCGGCTGCCAAAGCATTCCCTCCTAGCGCCATGTTGGACTATACCAACTTGAAAATGTCCCCGGACCGTGTAACGAAATTGTTCGAATCCGACCAGCTCCGTTATCGTATTCACGTCGGTAATTACGAATACGACCGAACAGATCTGTTCGTAGTGTTGCACTTATTGGAAGACGTGATGCAGTCGGTCTCTTCGTTGTTCCCGGAATTATTGAAACATTACAAAATTCTACATTACAGCGGCCAACTAGATGTTGTCGTAGCCTATCCGTTAACGCGAAATATTTTCGAAAAGTTAAATTTCGGCAATGCTGATGACTACTACGAAAACGATCTGAAAATATGGTTCGACGATTCCGGCGTACAAGCGGGACATTGGAAAACGGCCGGTAACCTTACGGATCTGTTAGTGAGGAAATCAAGTCATATGCCAACGAGAGATCAACCGAAATGGATTTTTGATATGGTAAAAAAATTCATCGGTGGCAAATTCGTCTAATGTCTAAATTAACCGCTACACATTCGTTGATAATACTCTACCGGAAACTGTGCTCAGGTTTCCTTTTTTATGTGATTCACTCATTTCTTTTTTTCCAATATCGCAGCGATAAGATTTTTTTCTTTAAGGTGAAAATCGATAGTGCGAAAATATATTGTAAATTACCGAAAGTCCGACAGTAATTTTTAATTTTCAACTTTTTTCTATACTTAATCTCGTTGTTCAAAAGATAAGTTTTACCGATTATCTAACAAAATAATCAAACAAATAAACCTATTTCATTGCAAAATATTTTATTTTTCATCCTTTTTTCTATTCTTAATCTCGTTGTTCAAAAGAGAAGTTTTACCGATTGTCTAACGAAATAAACAAACAAATAAAATTCAAACACAAAAAAGTAATTTTTAATTATAAACAAATATTACTATTAATTACAAATATAAATAAAAATGAACAGGAAACTGAAACCATTTAAAGACCTATTTCAGTTGGAACAGATAAACAGCGATGAACTTATCACACAATTGCAGTATATACACGAAAGTATAAATTATAGACCAATTAAAATAAAAATTACTAAAATAATAAATAAAATTAAAAGAGAAAATAATAACTAAAACACATAATTTCAGAAATGTCTAAAAATTAGAATGCTCAAAATATTACAGTACAATGAAAACCACTGTAAGTTAGCAAGAGATATCTTATTAAGCGATATAATTACGGAAAATATTGATGTTACGTTTATTTTTGCGATAGATCCACCAACAATTATGTGCCCATTAATTATAGAACTATTATACATAATAAATTACAAATTATTTTTATCGTATCGGTACCCCAATAAACTGTATATATACACATAATGAATACAATGTGTTAGTAATCCAAATAGATAAAGTAAATGTCATATTAACATATATACCGCCGAATAATTTGTCATATCAATACTTTCAATTCTTAGATGTATATATTAAAAATAATAACTTCATTAAATTTATATTACTCGGTGACCTAAACTCAAGACAAGTAAATAACCCCAGAGGGAAACAATTATTTAATTTAATACATATTCATGATTTAAATGTATTAAATATTAAAAATAAATATACAAAAATCAGTATAGTGCGATCGATTTAACACTCATTACAAACAACATCGCACATCTAATTAGTGAATGGAAGGTATCTCATGAAATTAACCACAGTGACCATAGTTATATATTTTTTTAATTTTCAACCAATATACAAGGGTAATAAAGAATATGTTAAAGCAATAAATTATCATAAATTAGAGAAAAATATAACTAAATTTGCATATAAAATAGATTTAAATGTTTCATGTATTTCGGTAAGCGCTACAGATGATTGGTTAGAAGAATTTCAGCAGTACATAAATACCGTTTTACAGCACTCGTATATAATAAAAAAAAAAATCAACCGTCTATTGTGGTGGAACACAAGCCTACAAAACCTAAAATATAACGTTAATAAATTATATAAGAAATATCGAAACTGTAAGAACCTAAATTTAAAAACGGTACATTATGATAATTACAAGAATAAATTTAAAAAATATAAGTATGAAATTAAAGTAGCTAAAATGCAAGCCTGCAGAAAACTAATACGGGACAAATCGGTATTCGGATTAAAGTATAAAATATTAATGAGTAAAAATAAGGATGTTAACATACCCACACTAGATAAACATGCTTACTTTGACAGTGATAAAGTAAAATTACTAAGTTCTAAATTATATTTAGAATCTAAACCTTTCAAAGTACAAATAGTAAATAATGATGTTAAAAACCGAGTTCAAAAAGATGAAATCAGCACTATAATTAAGAATCTGAAAAATAAAATATCAACTGGAGTGGATGAAATCTCAAACGGATTCTTAAAGAAGTTCAATATTAAATATCCTGATGTAATAGACAAGTTAATCAATTTATTATTCTACTATAATTATTTCCCTGGAAAGTGGAAAATAATGAGGACGGTTATTCTACATAAAATCAGTAAGGACCCAAAGTCGTCCAGTTCGTATAGAACAATTTCGTTAATATCAAACTTTAGTAAAGTATACGAAAAATGTATAAGTAGTCAGTAAACCTTCTTTCTGGCGACTCTGACGTCACAACCCCAAACCGGGTGCAGGAGGCAGAAAGTAACCTAAGTATTTGATTCGGAGGCAAAAAGTAACCCAAGTTTCCTCCAAGTTTCCCCCAAATTTCCCAAATTTCCCCCAATTTCCCCCAATTTTTTGCAAGTGTTTTGCAAATTTCCCCCAAATTCCTCCGTACAGGTTCCGCGCATTCGCGATAGTTCGAACCGATTAAAAATTAACCCAAGTATACTATTTAATGTCTGAAACTAACCCAAGTCCCCGCCCACCCCTCCTGTCTACAGCGTTACCGCGATCTTTTTAATTAATTCAAAGTCTAAGTATATGTAATATAAAATTAACCTAAGTATATATTTTTTTATTATTATTTATAACCGTACGTATATAGCTGTATTCGTTCGTGCGTCAAGGTCATCGTCTCCGACCGGATCTTTCCCCTCATATCTTTTGTAGAAAACATGTTCACATTTACACACACACACACACACACACACCTACCCAATCGTACTTAAGCCAATGAACACCTGCAATGATCGTTCATCTGCATAAAACCCTGTATTTAACCCCAGTCTCCGCTCGCCCTTCTTACGATCCCGCGCATATATCCAACATAGCGTTAGCCACCGCGAAAGCATACGTACCGTGCCCGCGCACGCGTCGTCCGTTCCCGATACCGCGATCTTTTTTTTATTTTTAAATATTTCGAAGCCTAAGTACAAAAAATTCTAAAATTAGCCTAAGTATATTTTTTCATTTTCGCGATTCCCCGTTTGTACAGGTAAATGTGGAAACACACACGCCGTTCCCGCGCATATATCCATCATAATGTTAACCACAATGAAAGTGCACACCCATTCCCACACATCGCGCCCTCTACTATCATGTGTATGTATTATACATGCCTTTGCGTGTAATATATGTAGCATACTTTTTAATTTTTCGAGGTTGGGAGGGGTAAAATTTTGCCGGAGTGATAAAAACGTCTGAATCTCAACACTTAGAACCCAAATTTTAAAGGAATTTTCCGAGACGCGCTCCGTTCCGGCATTTTTTTTTTTTAAATTTTATTTTTAAAGAAAATATTTGAACGTTCCATCAGTCGAATGAGAGCGGGCGAGTGTACTGGTACGAGATGTATTATGTAAGCGCAACCGCGGCTGTAATGGAAATATTTAAATGTTCCAGCAACTAGTTGAAACTGTCACCAGGTGAGGTGAATTCCAGTCGTTCATTTTGAAATTAACCAGCCGATCATCTATGCACACTCTCATACGCCACCGATAGAAACCTGTTCGCGATCGCTACACGTTCACACACGCACACATACATACCGCCACCTGATATATATTTTTCGTCTTTTTCCGCTTCCGACCTTATATTCAATCCGTTGATTTTTATTTTTTTATTTTTCCGTATATTCTCCGTTCGTTGAAAAGCACACCGTCCATTCCTGCACACATATCAAGCATTGAGTTAACCTCTACAAAGGTACACTGTACTATTCCATACACGCTCGGGTCGCCACCGAAATAAACGCCGCGATATCACTCCCATACGCACACACACACACACATACACACCACCACTTCGTACATATTTTATTTTCGAGTCAAAATATTATAGAATTAGCATAAGTATATTTTTCTTTTACGCTTCTGTTTATTTCTTCCGAATGTTCATAATTCTTATATTTTTTTTTTTGTTTCTCCGATTCTAAAAATTAATCCGACAATGTATTAGCCACTCTCTCACTCGCACAGAATGTTCCCTCGCACTCATCTGCTACAGGTAGTTCTCTGATCGTTCATAATAACTTTTCTCAAGTCTAATATTATAGAATCAGCCTAATTATTTTTTTTTTCGCTTCCAATTATTTCCTCCGACCGTTGATAATTTTCTTATTTTATTTTTTCTCAGGTGCTAAAAATAAATCCATTGATATCTTCACTAGTATGACTGCGCACACATCTTCTGCCGGTATTTCTCATATTGTTCATAATAATTTTTCATGTCTATGTATTTTGGAATTAGTCTAAAATATATTTTTTCCCCTCTAAAGACTTTTTCCAAACGTAAGTATTCAAACATTAATTCGAGTATATTTTTATTTAACGCGGTTTCATAATTTCCCTCTCCCCTATCCACCCTATACAAATTTCAATTCTTTCCTATTATTTTTCATGAGTATATCCCCCCTGAAACTACAGTGAAACCACACCAACCATTCCCACGCACCCATCTGCTAACAATGAGTTTCACATCATTCATAATAATTTTTTTTCCGAGTCTGTTAGTTTAAAATTATTTCATTTTTTTCAAACTCTAAATATTTTATTTTTTTTTTTCAATATCTTTCATATTATATTTTTCCCCCAATATGTCCGCATACGCTCATAGTGCAAAGGTACTCTGCTTATTTCCATGCATGAATGTTGCTATGTTGTTGATTTCGATCATGTGTCAAGGTCATCGAGTCTGCCCGGATCTTCCCGGTCATATCTTTTGTAGAAAACTGGTTCATATGTACACACCTACACACAAACACCCATAACCCAAAGAACACCTCTCAACTTCGTTCATCTGCGTATGTAACCAACTATCACCAAAGGAATGTGGTTTTTCTGGTACAACCCGCCCTCTTCAAAGACTTGCAACGAGCTAGAATCTCGAAAGGATCTGTTCAGGCAGTCAGTATTAGTGCTATGTTGAACGTGTAGAATTTGTTGAAAACTGTGTTCTTCACGTGTTATTAAAAAAGTCTCAAGAACGTTAAAAGTAATCATTTTCTATATTTTTTAGTAAAAAGTTAAAAATATTATTCAAACATGAATAACAATACCGATTCGATTGATATTAAAGTCGACGAATTTATTCAGAATTCATTTTCGAGTGATAGTGTCCCGCATACAACTTCATCACCTCCATCACAGCAATCAAATGATGGTTATACAGCAGAAGGATCAAAATCTTCTGTACATAATAGCATTGGTCCTGTATTATTATCAGAACAAGCAGATATAGCGGAATATTTTGTAGATATCAGCATCCATATAGATTGTGATTATGGTTTTCGAGTAACTGAACTAGCAATGATTGATATGTCTGGCGGAAAGTGTTTGCATACACTGTATAAGCCAAGCAGAGCATGGCATGCATCAAAAATGCCGCATTTACAATGTTCTTCTGTGAGTCATTACTTGAAAAATCCTTCATTATTTCCATGTCGGGAAGAAATATTTATGGCACGCGATATATTCACGATATTATCTCAAAAACCGAGAACTCGCATATATATTTTAACGGTATATGCTAAACTTACACTAATGGAAATTAACGAAAAGTCTGAATTGTTGCGTGATTTAGACTATGAAATCGTTAATATGGATCAAGTCTTTCGAATACATAGTATTGAGAATCTGCATGAAGAGTATTTTGGTATAAGCAATTTGATAACCTGTAAACATCATAATGAGAATGATAGTTTTCATTGTGCAGCGAAAAACGTTATGATGATGAAGGCCTGGTACGATCATGTTATCCATCCGCTGAAGCTTATGAATAATCTCAATATAAATGATTTAAGTCAGTTGTTCATTACAGCCACCAAAGAAATGATAATTACATTATTTCCAAGTTGTGTTGGAGACATTTATGCATTTCTACCCGATAGATTAAAACAGGATGATACAATAAAATCACTTCTACCATGTTACGAGCATGAGCATGATGAAGAATATTATATCGATGATGATACATTGCGACGGAGTACTCGAAATTGTATGAAAGTAAAAGATTGTATCGATTGTCAATGTAAAATTCGCACGGATTAACTATTCATTATTTCGATCGTTTATCAATTTTGTGTATATTTGTATATATTTTTGTATATTAATGTATATATTTTTTTCCCTAATCGACAGTCCGTTCGTTTTTTGTGTTTTGTTAATCATTTTGTAAATATATTTTTATACATATTTAAATTTTGTTTGTATATATTTGCATATATTTTTTCTTTTTCCTTCAATATCCCTCCATATCTTTCATTCTATTGTATATATTTTTTCCTAATTAATTTTAATCTTTTTTCGCTCCTTTTCAATTCCGTTTATTTAACTATTTAACTATTTCTCTATTTCTCTTTCCTCCTCTTAACTTAAAGTACTGGTAATGATGAATATTACAAAAATCTGAACCAGTTGTATAAAGTGTACATCTAATTATTGTCTAATTTTTCGAATATAATCCCGCATAATTTGTTCATATCTTTTTAGACTAAAACATTATATTTTTTATTCTTTCTTTAACGAATCTAACAGTTCAACTTTTTCATGTACAGTATGTACATCAAGTATTTTCCGCAGCTGTGTGAGTTTTCATTAATTTGTAAGACACAACCTAAGACCCGGAGAGTTCTCTCTAATTGTTTAAAATCTTTCATAATCACATTTTTTTTTATTTCACATATATTTTTTGAGGTATATATGGGATCGTCTATGAGGTGTGTTGATCAATAGAGCAACAGGTAGAAAACCTACTAGCTTACGAGACACAGCATGTTTATAGAAAAAACGTGCTAGCATGAGCAGATCAGAGTTGCAATGTGCGAGTGAGAGATTGTATGCATGTATGTGTGCGAGAGCAACAGCTTGATTATAAAAAACGTCGAAGATACATGCATCTATCTGTGAACAGTTATCACATCAAACATAAAAAGGCTGACTAAAAGATTATTATTTTCTTTTTTCATTCATTCTCGCCACTATTACCACTCGCGCTCCACTGTCAAGACCTCTGAACATACATTACTAACCTCACCGACACTATATTATTTTTTCTCTGTGTTATTAAATTAACCCAAGTATATTTTTATTCATTTGTTACGCAAACTTTTTGTTCAAATCTTTCGTAATATGTCGTGCACACATTTATAGCCCGCAGACACTACTCGCTTCATTACCACGAATACATCTCTTTCATTGTTACTTATCATAACATAGTTTTTCCTGAAATTGTAGAAAAATTCTCTTCGCTCCATTCTTCCAAGGTGATTTATTTCCAAATTTCAAATCATGCATAATTATTTTAAAATCAAATTAAGTATATTTTATCATTTCCAAAAAATCAATCATCTCTGTACAAGGCATTAATTCATTTTCACATCAAACATATTATTGTTTTTTTTAATCTATCGTACATATTATTTTTTATCATTTAAATTTTTTTCTCAATTCACAAATAGCTAACCTATAGAAAACATATTGTTGTAAACATACATGACAAAGTCACTCCTCATAATTACATCATGAATTATTTTTTCTTCATTTTTTTTTTTTACCACCATGACAAAAGCAATAGAATCACGGCATTTATGAATGTGTACACCATACGCTTCCAATAACCTATCATACATTTTTTTAAATTAGTCCAAGCATACTATTTGTTGAATAACAAAGTCGATCATACATACTTTTTTCTTCTACATAATCACTAATCTATGAAAACACTTCGTTTGTTTTACTCATACCATAGCATTCACTCCTTTTCCCTCATGCTAATAAACTTCAAAATTTAATAATATAACACGAAATTATTCCAAATACATGTTCATGCTATTAAAATTAATATATCAATTAATCTATATATTCCTTTTGTACATTTCTGAAAAAAATCCTACAACATGTTTTAAAATTAATCGAAGTATACTATTTTATTACCTAAAATCAATTATTCTCCCATACAGTTTTTTCCAATCATACATAATTTTTGTTTCACATATTGTCATTATTGCAAAGTCATACAAAACAACAACATATTTTTAATCATAATGAATCATTCATCCCGTTCCGTTCATGCTATATATGTACTATTATCATTCAATTCAATGTTATGAAATTAGTCTAAATATACATTCATGCTAGCAAAGTTATTATCTCACCCTTTGCATTGTTCCAAAATGATTTATTTTACATTTTTTCTTTAAATTTCCCTCATACTATTATTTTTGAAATGCAGGATGATAACTATGATTAGAATTCATGATTATGAAGAGAGAGACGCATGCTGAAATTGTATTGTCATTGTATATACGAGATGATGTGTGATTGTGGGTGAGTTTTTTTTTTTTTTTTTTTTTTTTTTTGAAATAACTGTAAAGGGTCCCACGAGGCTAATGCCTATATTGTGGGTGCCCAAACACTTATTATCGTTTATTGTATAAATATAACGTACAATATAATATCAACGTCCGACTATAAACTAAGCAATTACTAATAAAATAAAACAACAATCTTCTTAAATGAAGCAAATATCTTATCCTCTTAACAAAACGTATACACTTCCGATCTGGAAATTTATAACTAATAATATTATTACACAGTATCACCGCAAACATATTCCAACCCATACAAACAACCAGATATACAATCGGCAGAACAAATACAACACAGATGAAATAATCATAATGTAGCGCTATTAATGTTAAAAACCGAATAATATACGTCCAACGCAACATAGTTAACTACAATAAATACTCTATACAAATATCAAATAGGTAATTATGCTCTATTATGCCACATGCACTCAAGCCCGCATACCCTTTTATATTGTATTTGGGGGGAGACCAAGAAACCTGCAAATTATTACTCCTATCTCTGCAACCAAGCAATTAACCAAATTTTTATTTTTTCCTTCCAAACTGCTAAATGCTGTTCTATCCAGATTTCCTTCGGTACCTTTAATAATAAATTCATCAATACATTTTCTTCGACATTATCTATTTTATGATTTACCCCCCGTCTGAATTGAAAGGAAAATTCTTTAGGTACTCTGGTATTTCGCTTCTTATCTATTAATGGCAGTTGCACGTCTTGCAACTTACTTTTTAGCAGCTTGTGATAACAATACATCGCTTTTGGAGGTAGTTCCTTATTTTCTATCCACCATACAGGTTCAGAAATATTCTTGTTTCCCAGATTTCTAGAGGGAGTTATTAATTTCAGACATCTCCTTATTAAATTGCTGATTTTGCTCATTTCCGATTTTTTTGCCTCACCCCATACTTGAACAGCATAATGTACTCTCGATGCTATTAAAGCCTTATAATACATCCTTACTACATCGTGGGGCATCAGAAATTTTAATCTATATAACGCTGGTATGGATTGCCTTATTTTTAGAGTGAGGTTATTTATGTGCATTTTCCATGTTAATGCGTTGTCAATCACTAACCCCAGATATTTGTAGCTCTTAACAACTTCAAGTAGCACACAATCGGAGCAATTATCGCAATGATTAGCATTCCAGTGTAACCAACCTGGACAGTGTAATATTATTTTCGGTATAATTTTTCTATGACGACTGGGAGTCCTTATGTACATTATTTGTGTTTTTGATTTATTGATAACTATACCTCTATCATGGGCCCACCTGGTTACATTATCCAAATCTTCCTGCAGTAATTTTTCAGCAACATGTATATTTTTGTGCTTTGTCACAATGGCGAAGTCATCTGCATAAGCAAATATAGTAGAATTTTTTACGGCAGCAAAAACCGAGTTCGTGTAGATAAGAAATAGTAATGGCGCTAAGACTGTTCCCTGCCCTAAACCCGTAGTAACGACTGCTTCTGCGCTTTGTATATTTTTGATTTTCACTATAATCTTCCGATTTGTCATGTAATTGTGAAACCATTCTTTTTGTTTACCTAATATCCCTATGTTTCCTAAATCCCGCATAAGTAAGTCATGATTCACCGCATCAAAGGCTTTGTTTAAGTCTAAAAAAGCTACTAGAAATATACTACCTTCAGCCATACCACAGTTAACTTGATTTGCAAACGATTGCAGTAACATTGTAGTAGATTTCCCCTGCCGAAAACCAAACTGATTATCCGCAATAAGATAATTTCCTTCGAGAAATTGTCGCAAATGCGACGCAACATACTGTTCCAGAATCTTTGCAAATGCAGAAATTAACGTTATTGGCCTATAGTTTACAGTTTTTGAGCAATCCCCTCGTTTATATATCGGTTTAACGATACCTAGTTTTAAACCTTGTGGTATACAACTAGTTTTTATTGTGTAATTAATAATTTTGGCGAGGAGCGGTATAAAAATCTTAGAGTTACTCGTTACGTCTTTAACTCGTATTTTATCCCATCCTGGCGCTTTATTTTTGTTTAATTTCCTCAATATCATTTCTACAGATCCCTCCGTGGCTAGAGGTAAATAAAAGGATGTCAAGTGATTGCTTATTTCCTCCACTGTTGATAACTGCCTATTACAAACCGAAAAACACACATCGAGATCAGCCGTAAAAGTTTCCCGAAATTCCTCAACAGTTTCCGGTGGGTTAGTAAAAGTTTTAACTAACCGCTCGTCATTAGAAGTAGCCTTTGCCCCATGTAAAATATTGTTCACCAGTTTCCATGTACTTTTTATATCATATCCTGTTTCTTTTATTTTAGTGGTGTAAAAGTTGTACTTCGCTATCCTAATTTCCTGTATTATCCAATTTCTATACTTTTTGTAGTTTCTCCTGTAAAAGTGGTTAGTAGGATTGCCTTTGGCTCTCCTGAAATAAAAGTCTCTAATTTTTATTAGGTTCAGTATTTTTAAATTTATCCATTGTTTACTATCTTTCTCTTTTTGGTTTAGGCCTCGGCCAGGGTTGAATAAGCTAGTTCTATACAACTGATCAAAAGTTTTTTGTATGCTATTATATATCTTATCCGCTGACTCATCCTTCAACATTTTATCCCATTGGTAGGTGCGTATTTTACTGTTTAAGAGACTCCCCTGAATTATAAAATCGCGCGATTTTCTTTGACAAAAATAATTTAGTAGAGAAGCATAACATATTATATAATGATCAGCGATTTTCGTTGTAATAACCCCAGAACATATTGTTGTTTCTTTATGTCGTACGAATATGTTATCAATGCACGTCGAGGTTACCCTATCTCGATTAATTTCTTCCCGTGTAGGTAGATTTATTAATCTAACACACCCATAGCCATTAACGATGTTTAGGAACCGATCTCCGTTACTACTTTCTTTGAATAGATCAATATTAAAATCTCCACATACAATAATTTCTTTGTTACTTATTTTCCCTAATAAATCGTCAAGTAGCACTAAAAATTCGTTGATTGGTTTATTAGGCGATCTATATATGGCCAGTAACATTATACTAACTTTACTATTTATCGATATTTCAATGTTAATATAATCGCAAGCTCTGTTCCCTGTACTAATTTGGGTACAATTATATTTTTCCGAAACAAAGATCAGTATGCCGCCATTAAACCTTTCTGATTTCTCAACGAAAAATTTACCATATCCCCTCAGATTATAGTATTTTGCTTCTAGTAAGCTTATGTTAATTTCTGTTAGTACCAATATGTCAATTTTTGTGTTGAGAGTAATTGTAACGAATTCATTCCAATATTTTTTTAGACTTCTAATATTAAGGTGGAGTAACTGTAAAGGGGTCGAACTATCATTCCCCAAATGGCTAAAGGTCCTCACCTGCTCCTCCCATTTACCTAAACTTTCAAAATTCTGACAATTTAATATATTGGGTATTTCGCACATACCTACTGAAATTAATACTTAAATTCTATTATCATAATGTTAACGTACGCAAATAACATAAACTATCTATTATACTACTATAAACTAGATTCTATTATACTATTTTATTGAGATCGTCCGAGGTTTTTATTTGAAAGGAACGCTCTTGCGGGGTTTTACGAACAAAAATTTTACCATTCTTCAGCCAAGTGAACTGGTAGTTTAGCAGCTTGGTTTTCTGCTTGGTTTCCCAAAACAAGGCCCGATAATATCTGGATAGATTTTCATTAACGAAGATTTTGAGCGTGGATGAAGTGTTGCCAGTTATGTCTTTATCCCAGATAACCTGCGCCTTTTTCTTTACCATCAGCTCATCTACGATTTTACGATTTGCTTTAACTATTACTGGGTTTGGGAAGTTTTTGTTCCTGGCCGGAAGCCGATGTACGGCCACGATATCCTCCTTTCGTATCTGACAGTTCACTTCCCCGCCAATTTTTATTACTAAATCTTGCAAGTCTTCATTTGGCATCTGCGATACTCCATGTAATTCGAAATTTTCTCGTCTTCCGTACTGCTCTAAGAGGTGAACAGTAGCTGTTAGTTCGATTATTTTTTCGTCCTTCTGTTTCGTTTCTAGCGTCAGTCTTGCAACTTGCTCCCTCAAGAATTTTAACTCTGCCATTATTGACTCATTTATTTTTAGTGTTTCATCATATTTATTAGATAAAAATTCCATCGTGCGCACCATTTCTGCAATGTTACTATCTATTTGCCTTAATCTGTCGGTCACATCTGCTCTTTCATGTTGCTCATCAATTTTACCGCTCTCTGTGGCTTGATTTTTTCGTTTCTTCTCATTCTCGTCAATACTATCGAGGCTTATTTGTCGCTTAGTCCTTCCCTTTGGCATGATTATTAATTTTATGTCTATATTGAAATACGAAAAACGAATAAAATCGGTTTTAACTTACTTCTTATCAGTTTGGTTCTTATCAGTTATTACGCTCGTATTTATACACCGAGACTCAATTAAACGATAACAATATTTCTAACACGTAACATACGTCTATTCAAATTAAACAATTAACTTTATGCATACATGTAAAATATATGAGTGTGTTAGTAGAAAACAACCGTTCAAGCGTGAACGCAGGTTCAGATACAGTTATAGAATGAGAGAGATAAAAATATATATTTTGTTATGTTTGATATGTGTATGATAAAGAGGTTAACAAAGAATAATCACATTACCCTCACAACTTAGACATTGAGTTATACCTTTGTAATATTTTAGATGTAAAAGCAGTGGCATTGACATGTAGTAAACGTTTTCATCACTTTTTACTAATTATAAGCAATTTTCCAACATTTCTCTTTGTTTTCCTACATTTTAATACCTTTACACCATTTTAGTCATTTTTTTTTTTGCTATTTAATACCATTTTCCAGTGTTTTTACCACCTTTCTCACAATTTTCATCATTCTTTCATCATCTTTGTTAGGTTTTTTTTCTTACAACTCTTTACCATTTCGACCATCGTTAGTGATATCCATCATTATTTATGCTTTCATTCCTTCCGCTTAATCTATGCACACATACAGCTTAGCAATCGCCGCAGCCGTTGAACGTTGTAGGACCGCAATCGTGATCTCCATTTAATTATTGGGATTTAAAAGTCACATCTTTGAACGCTTGATCTAATGCATCAACATGATTTTTTTTGTATTTGCCCACCCGCTGCTGGAGGTTCCATTTAATATTCTCAACAGACTATCATACAGTCGTTTAATAAGAGAATCTGTAAGACCCGAGACATTTACTTAACGTTTTCCCAACACATTCACAGACCTACCCTGTACACTAAGGAAATCTTTAAACATCTCTGTAACCATTCCTTTTAAGCTTGCGGGAGCAAGGAACTCCTATAAACGTTTCTCAATCAGCACTTCATCGTTCATCGCCCTGGTTTCACTCGCCATTGCACAGACATGTAATAAACATTTTTCTTCTTTTACAATTTTCTTATGCTTTAACACTATTACATCATTTTCCTCATTTCTAACTAATTGTAAACAGTTTTCCACTATTTTATAGCATGTTCTTCTGTTTTAGGACCTTTTTGTGCTATTTTTTTCATCAATTTATGTTATTTCACATCGTTTTTCTAGTGTTTTACTACCTTTCACACAATTTTACTCAATTTTTTCGCCATCTTTGTAGATTTTTTTCATTTATCTCATACATTTTATGTCAGAATGTGACGATTAACTAACCTTTTAAGTACATTTTATAATTCGATACAAATAACGAAAGATCTAATTCAATTTTGTTTAAAATTTATTCAATAATTTTTATGACATTCATCATAATCAATAAAAATAATCATTGCTTCAATGCTAAATTATATCAGATCATTATTAACTGTTCATAATACACAGCATAAAAAGATTAATTTAACTGATTATATCCTTCTTCTACCAACTTTTCTTGTATCATACAAATTTCAGCATCTACATCAGTATTTTCCGGTTGTTTAGATGTGTGTAGTATCAATAATCATTCAACCGCTTCATTAGGTTCGTCAGAATAAATTGATAAAAGGATCTTCAAGATTTACTTTGAGGCATGTGCTATATGTACGTTTCTTTTTTGTTTCATCAGGATAAACTTTTATACTATGTATGTTAGATTGAAACGGAGATCGTATTTTTTTCTGTATTTAGGAAATGGAGTTCCCTTTAATACACTAGTAACACATACATGAGATCCAGTAAATTCCAGTATTTCTTCATATAGAGCTAAATCATTATTTGTTTATTTATTCTTATCAACATTCATTTCCATCCGTAAATGAATCAAACCTTGTGTGTAAGGAAATTTGGTTAGGGTTCTTCCTTTTCCTAAATAAATTTCATCAAATTCACGATTCCATAGAAAGTGGTGTTGATCCCATCATATACTCATGAGTATTAGCAATATACGGTATTCAATATACTCGATCATTTATACAGATTCATCACCAGATATTTGAAATAGATCAATTTCACATATGTTAATAGACTTATATCCAGACTTATTATCACTATTTTCATAATCTTCTTAATTTTCATCATTATTTTCACAACCATCTTTCGTACTGACACTAGAAAGTTTGTGACGTTTTACCATTGCCATATCACTTATTCCATCAGAATCTTTTTTCATCCTTTTAGATATTTGTATTGTTTCCCGAATATCCAATATATGTTTTGTAACAGGTTCAAGCACATCAGATGAATTGTTTGTAATAGATTTCCAGAACTGTAGTGTGTTATATTTTTTCATTAGATCGCTATACATTCTTTCCCTTTCGCTTTTAAGATATGCTTCATTATTTATTCCATTATTACTAATATTAAACATTACTTTACTCATTGACACCATTATTACAGTTAATTTAAAAATTTATCAAAACTCACATGTAAATCTTCTTTTTATACACATTGCAGCATCTATTTTGATCACAGAGATTCATGATTATTCATCAACAGTAATTTATAGAAAGTTTTTTTTTTTAATGTCATAAAGAAATATTCAGTTCTATCATGCTTATTATATTCATAATGTATTTCAAACTGTTCCCTAAATACACTATTCATGAAACAAATCTTTATAATAGCTAAAATAAATTTCATATGATTTAAACTGGAAATAGCATATTTTGCAGTAAAATCACTGTTTCGCATCTAAAATGATAATATTTTGGGGTAAAAATGGTCTTTTCCCTATAAAATTTGATGTTTTGTCTAAATGTTGATATTTTTACTCCTAAATGGTGTAATTTCTGAGTGATGACTCTTTTTAGACTGAGCTATATACTTCTTGACATGGTATTCTATTCATTGTGAAGCTTTGTTTGAACGGGTTCAGGTCTGGTTGTGGAAGGTTTACAGAACTTTTCTCATGCATCGATTATAGTAGAATGGTTGTTGTGTGTTAGTTAGATGATGGTGTTTGATTGTGAATAATAAATATGGGTAAGAGCTGGAGTGTGTTCCATCAAACAGGGAGAGTACTGTTTGGTAATTATCTCTATCATTTGTACACATTGCAAGGCAGATATATTATGTTTAGTCAAAAATTAGTTGATGAATATCATTCTGTTTTTTCATTTAATGTTCAGACTGAGAGATGCGACGGGCTAGACAACATCAAGACTCATTCAATCATTACATTATTTTTTGCACCATTTACTGATGTTTAACTCCATTTTTTATGTTTGATCGACTCTTTTGCTGTTTTTTGATAATTTTCATGAGTACAAACTTCATAATGTGATGTAATTTTAGTTATTTCAACAGCATTTTACTCACAAAATGAAATATAATATCACAAAGACACTGAACATGAAAACAATTCTTTACAAATATAAATAAACAATGATTTTTTTTTTCAATCAATGATCCAAACTAGCAGTTTCAGAAATATATCAGACCTTGACTAAAATCCCCAAATTATTTAATGTGTTTTTTTTTTTTTTTTATCTTTTGCCGCATATACATATGTAGAAATATATTCAGATATACATATGTATCATTTAATAATATATGATTATAAATATATGTATATGTAGAACTATATAGGTAAATATATATGTATATACTTAGATATATATATATATATATATATAATAATGCATAATTATATATGTATATGTAGAGATATATAGGTAGATATATATGTATATACTTAGATATATATATATATATATATATATATATATATATATATATAATAATGTATAATTATATATGTATATGTAGAGATATATAGGTAGATATATATGTATATACTTAGATATATATGTATATCCTTAGATATATGTATAATAATGCATAATTATACATATATCTAAGGATATACATATATATCTAAGTATATACATATATATCTACCTATATATCTCTACATATACATATATAATTATACATTATTATATATATATATATATATATATATATATATATATATATATATATATATATATATCTAAGTATATACATATATATCTACCTATATATCTCTACATATACATATATAATTATGCATTATTATATATATATATATATATATATATCTAAGTATATACATATATATTTACCTATATAGTTCTACATATACATATATTTATAATCATATATTATTAAATGATACATATGTATATCTGAATATATTTCTACATATGTATATGCGGCAAAAGATAAAAAAAAAAAAAAACACATTAAATAATTTGGGGATTTTAGTCAAGGTCTGATATATTTCTGAAACTGCTAGTTTGGATCATTGATTGAAAAAAAAAATCATTGTTTATTTATATTTGTAAAGAATTGTTTTCATGTTCAGTGTCTTTGTGATATTATATTTCATTTTGTGAGTAAAATGCTGTTGAAATAACTAAAATTACATCACATTATGAAGTTTGTACTCATGAAAATTATCAAAAAACAGCAAAAGAGTCGATCAAACATAAAAAATGGAGTTAAACATCAGTAAATGGTGCAAAAAATAATGTAATGATTGAATGAGTCTTGATGTTGTCTAGCCCGTCGCATCTCTCAGTCTGAACATTAAATGAAAAAACAGAATGATATTCATCAACTAATTTTTGACTAAACATAATATATCTGCCTTGCAATGTGTACAAATGATAGAGATAATTACCAAACAGTACTCTCCCTGTTTGATGGAACACACTCCAGCTCTTACCCATATTTATTATTCACAATCAAACACCATCATCTAACTAACACACAACAACCATTCTACTATAATCGATGCATGAGAAAAGTTCTGTAAACCTTCCACAACCAGACCTGAACCCGTTCAAACAAAGCTTCACAATGAATAGAATACCATGTCAAGAAGTATATAGCTCAGTCTAAAAAGAGTCATCACTCAGAAATTACACCATTTAGGAGTAAAAATATCAACATTTAGACAAAACATCAAATTTTATAGGGAAAAGACCATTTTTACCCCAAAATATTATCATTTTAGATGCGAAACAGTGATTTTACTGCAAAATATGCTATTTCCAGTTTAAATCATATGAAATTTATTTTAGCTATTATAAAGATTTGTTTCATGAATAGTGTATTTAGGGAACAGTTTGAAATACATTATGAATATAATAAGCATGATAGAACTGAATATTTCTTTATGACATTAAAAAAAAAAACTTTCTATAAATTACTGTTGATGAATAATCATGAATCTCTGTGATCAAAATAGATGCTGCAATGTGTATAAAAAGAAGATTTACATGTGAGTTTTGATAAATTTTTAAATTAACTGTAATAATGGTGTCAATGAGTAAAGTAATGTTTAATATTAGTAATAATGGAATAAATAATGAAGCATATCTTAAAAGCGAAAGGGAAAGAATGTATAGCGATCTAATGAAAAAATATAACACACTACAGTTCTGGAAATCTATTACAAACAATTCATCTGATGTGCTTGAACCTGTTACAAAACATATATTGGATATTCGGGAAACAATACAAATATCTAAAAGGATGAAAAAAGATTCTGATGGAATAAGTGATATGGCAATGGTAAAACGTCACAAACTTTCTAGTGTCAGTACGAAAGATGGTTGTGAAAATAATGATGAAAATTAAGAAGATTATGAAAATAGTGATAATAAGTCTGGATATAAGTCTATTAACATATGTGAAATTGATCTATTTCAAATATCTGGTGATGAATCTGTATAAATGATCGAGTATATTGAATACCGTATATTGCTAATACTCATGAGTATATGATGGGATCAACACCACTTTCTATGGAATCGTGAATTTGATGAAATTTATTTAGGAAAAGGAAGAACCCTAACCAAATTTCCTTACACACAAGGTTTGATTCATTTACGGATGGAAATGAATGTTGATAAGAATAAATAAACAAATAATGATTTAGCTCTATATGAAGAAATACTGGAATTTACTGGATCTCATGTATGTGTTACTAGTGTATTAAAGGGAACTCCATTTCCTAAATACAGAAAAAAATACGATCTCCGTTTCAATCTAACATACATAGTATAAAAGTTTATCCTGATGAAACAAAAAAGAAACGTACATATAGCACATGCCTCAAAGTAAATCTTGAAGATCCTTTTATCAATTTATTCTGACGAACCTAATGAAGCGGTTGAATGATTATTGATACTACACACATCTAAACAACCGGAAAATACTGATGTAGATGCTGAAATTTGTATGATACAAGAAAAGTTGGTAGAAGAAGGATATAATCAGTTAAATTAATCTTTTTATGCTGTGTATTATGAACAGTTAATAATGATCTGATATAATTTAGCATTGAAGCAATGATTATTTTTATTATGATGAATGTCATAAAAATTATTGAATAAATTTTAAACAAAATTGAATTAGATCTTTCGTTATTTGTATCGAATTATAAAATGTACTTAAAAGGTTAGTTAATCGTCACATTCTGACATAAAATGTATGAGATAAATGAAAAAAATCTACAAAGATGGCGAAAAAATTGAGTAAAATTGTGTGAAAGGTAGTAAAACACTAGAAAAACGATGTGAAATAACATAAATTGATGAAAAAAATAGCACAAAAAGGTCCTAAAACAGAAGAACATGCTATAAAATAGTGGAAAACTGTTTACAATTAGTTAGAAATGAGGAAAATGATGTAATAGTGTTAAAGCATAAGAAAATTGTAAAAGAAGAAAAATGTTTATTACATGTCTGTGCAATGGCGAGTGAAACCAGGGCGATGAACGATGAAGTGCTGATTGAGAAACGTTTATAGGAGTTCCTTGCTCCCGCAAGCTTAAAAGGAATGGTTACAGAGATGTTTAAAGATTTCCTTAGTGTACAGGGTAGGTCTGTGAATGTGTTGGGAAAACGTTAAGTAAATGTCTCGGGTCTTACAGATTCTCTTATTAAACGACTGTATGATAGTCTGTTGAGAATATTAAATGGAACCTCCAGCAGCGGGTGGGCAAATACAAAAAAAATCATGTTGATGCATTAGATCAAGCGTTCAAAGATGTGACTTTTAAATCCCAATAATTAAATGGAGATCACGATTGCGGTCCTACAACGTTCAACGGCTGCGGCGATTGCTAAGCTGTATGTGTGCATAGATTAAGCGGAAGGAATGAAAGCATAAATAATGATGGATATCACTAACGATGGTCGAAATGGTAAAGAGTTGTAAGAAAAAAAACCTAACAAAGATGATGAAAGAATGATGAAAATTGTGAGAAAGGTGGTAAAAACACTGGAAAATGGTATTAAATAGCAAAAAAAAAAATGACTAAAATGGTGTAAAGGTATTAAAATGTAGGAAAACAAAGAGAAATGTTGGAAAATTGCTTATAATTAGTAAAAAGTGATGAAAACGTTTACTACATGTCAATGCCACTGCTTTTACATCTAAAATATTACAAAGGTATAACTCAATGTCTAAGTTATGAGGGTAATGTGATTATTCTTTGTTAACCTCTTTATCATACACATATCAAACATAACAAAATATATATTTTTATCTCTCTCATTCTATAACTGTATCTGAACCTGTGTTCACGCTTGAACGGTTGTTTTCTACTAACACACTCATATATTTTACATGTATGCATACTCACCCACAATCACACATCATCTCGTATATACAATGACAATACAATTTCAGCATGCGTCTCTTTCTTCATAATCATGAATTCTAATCATAGTTATCATCCTGCATTTCAAAAATAATAGTATGAGGGAAATTTAAAGAAAAAATGTAAAATAAATCATTTTGGAACAATGCAAAGGGTGAGATAATAACTTTGCTAGCATGAATGTATATTTAGACTAATTTCATAACATTGAATTGAATGATAATAGTACATATATAGCATGAACGGAACGGGATGAATGATTCATTATGATTAAAAATATGTTGTTGTTTTGTATGACTTTGCAATAATGACAATATGTGAAACAAAAATTATGTATGATTGGAAAAAACTGTATGGGAGAATAATTGATTTTAGGTAATAAAATAGTATACTTCGATTAATTTTAAAACATGTTGTAGGATTTTTTTCAGAAATGTACAAAAGGAATATATAGATTAATTGATATATTAATTTTAATAGCATGAACATGTATTTGGAATAATTTCGTGTTATATTATTAAATTTTGAAGTTTATTAGCATGAGGGAAAAGGAGTGAATGCTATGGTATGAGTAAAACAAACGAAGTGTTTTCATAGATTAGTGATTATGTAGAAGAAAAAAGTATGTATGATCGACTTTGTTATTCAACAAATAGTATGCTTGGACTAATTTAAAAAAATGTATGATAGGTTATTGGAAGCGTATGGTGTACACATTCATAAATGCCGTGATTCTATTGCTTTTGTCATGGTGGTAAAAAAAAAAAATGAAGAAAAAATAATTCATGATGTAATTATGAGGAGTGACTTTGTCATGTATGTTTACAACAATATGTTTTCTATAGGTTAGCTATTTGTGAATTGAGAAAAAAATTTAAATGATAAAAAATAATATGTACGATAGATTAAAAAAAACAATAATATGTTTGATGTGAAAATGAATTAATGCCTTGTACAGAGATGATTGATTTTTTGGAAATGATAAAATATACTTAATTTGATTTTAAAATAATTATGCATGATTTGAAATTTGGAAATAAATCACCTTGGAAGAATGGAGCGAAGAGAATTTTTCTACAATTTCAGGAAAAACTATGTTATGATAAGTAACAATGAAAGAGATGTATTCGTGGTAATGAAGCGAGTAGTGTCTGCGGGCTATAAATGTGTGCACGACATATTACGAAAGATTTGAACAAAAAGTTTGCGTAACAAATGAATAAAAATATACTTGGGTTAATTTAATAACACAGAGAAAAAATAATATAGTGTCGGTGAGGTTAGTAATGTATGTTCAGAGGTCTTGACAGTGGAGCGCGAGTGGTAATAGTGGCGAGAATGAATGAAAAAAGAAAATAATAATCTTTTAGTCAGCCTTTTTATGTTTGATGTGATAACTGTTCACAGATAGATGCATGTATCTTCGACGTTTTTTATAATCAAGCTGTTGCTCTCGCACACATACATGCATACAATCTCTCACTCGCACATTGCAACTCTGATCTGCTCATGCTAGCACGTTTTTTCTATAAACATGCTGTGTCTCGTAAGCTAGTAGGTTTTCTACCTGTTGCTCTATTGATCAACACACCTCATAGACGATCCCATATATACCTCAAAAAATATATGTGAAATAAAAAAAAATGTGATTATGAAAGATTTTAAACAATTAGAGAGAACTCTCCGGGTCTTAGGTTGTGTCTTACAAATTAATGAAAACTCACACAGCTGCGGAAAATACTTGATGTACATACTGTACATGAAAAAGTTGAACTGTTAGATTCGTTAAAGAAAGAATAAAAAATATAATGTTTTAGTCTAAAAAGATATGAACAAATTATGCGGGATTATATTCGAAAAATTAGACAATAATTAGATGTACACTTTATACAACTGGTTCAGATTTTTGTAATATTCATCATTACCAGTACTTTAAGTTAAGAGGAGGAAAGAGAAATAGAGAAATAGTTAAATAGTTAAATAAACGGAATTGAAAAGGAGCGAAAAAAGATTAAAATTAATTAGGAAAAAATATATACAATAGAATGAAAGATATGGAGGGATATTGAAGGAAAAAGAAAAAATATATGCAAATATATACAAACAAAATTTAAATATGTATAAAAATATATTTACAAAATGATTAACAAAACACAAAAAACGAACGGACTGTCGATTAGGGAAAAAAATATATACATTAATATACAAAAATATATACAAATATACACAAAATTGATAAACGATCGAAATAATGAATAGTTAATCCGTGCGAATTTTACATTGACAATCGATACAATCTTTTACTTTCATACAATTTCGAGTACTCCGTCGCAATGTATCATCATCGATATAATATTCTTCATCATGCTCATGCTCGTAACATGGTAGAAGTGATTTTATTGTATCATCCTGTTTTAATCTATCGGGTAGAAATGCATAAATGTCTCCAACACAACTTGGAAATAATGTAATTATCATTTCTTTGGTGGCTGTAATGAACAACTGACTTAAATCATTTATATTGAGATTATTCATAAGCTTCAGCGGATGGATAACATGATCGTACCAGGCCTTCATCATCATAACGTTTTTCGCTGCACAATGAAAACTATCATTCTCATTATGATGTTTACAGGTTATCAAATTGCTTATACCAAAATACTCTTCATGCAGATTCTCAATACTATGTATTCGAAAGACTTGATCCATATTAACGATTTCATAGTCTAAATCACGCAACAATTCAGACTTTTCGTTAATTTCCATTAGTGTAAGTTTAGCATATACCGTTAAAATATATATGCGAGTTCTCGGTTTTTGAGATAATATCGTGAATATATCGCGTGCCATAAATATTTCTTCCCGACATGGAAATAATGAAGGATTTTTCAAGTAATGACTCACAGAAGAACATTGTAAATGCGGCATTTTTGATGCATGCCATGCTCTGCTTGGCTTATACAGTGTATGCAAACACTTTCCGCCAGACATATCAATCATTGCTAGTTCAGTTACTCGAAAACCATAATCACAATCTATATGGATGCTGATATCTACAAAATATTCCGCTATATCTGCTTGTTCTGATAATAATACAGGACCAATGCTATTATGTACAGAAGATTTTGATCCTTCTGCTGTATAACCATCATTTGATTGCTGTGATGGAGGTGATGAAGTTGTATGCGGGACACTATCACTCGAAAATGAATTCTGAATAAATTCGTCGACTTTAATATCAATCGAATCGGTATTGTTATTCATGTTTGAATAATATTTTTAACTTTTTACTAAAAAATATAGAAAATGATTACTTTTAACGTTCTTGAGACTTTTTTAATAACACGTGAAGAACACAGTTTTCAACAAATTCTACACGTTCAACATAGCACTAATACTGACTGCCTGAACAGATCCTTTCGAGATTCTAGCTCGTTGCAAGTCTTTGAAGAGGGCGGGTTGTACCAGAAAAACCACATTCCTTTGGTGATAGTTGGTTACATACGCAGATGAACGAAGTTGAGAGGTGTTCTTTGGGTTATGGGTGTTTGTGTGTAGGTGTGTACATATGAACCAGTTTTCTACAAAAGATATGACCGGGAAGATCCGGGCAGACTCGATGACCTTGACACATGATCGAAATCAACAACATAGCAACATTCATGCATGGAAATAAGCAGAGTACCTTTGCACTATGAGCGTATGCGGACATATTGGGGGAAAAATATAATATGAAAGATATTGAAAAAAAAAAATAAAATATTTAGAGTTTGAAAAAAATGAAATAATTTTAAACTAACAGACTCGGAAAAAAAATTATTATGAATGATGTGAAACTCATTGTTAGCAGATGGGTGCGTGGGAATGGTTGGTGTGGTTTCACTGTAGTTTCAGGGGGGATATACTCATGAAAAATAATAGGAAAGAATTGAAATTTGTATAGGGTGGATAGGGGAGAGGGAAATTATGAAACCGCGTTAAATAAAAATATACTCGAATTAATGTTTGAATACTTACGTTTGGAAAAAGTCTTTAGAGGGGAAAAAATATATTTTAGACTAATTCCAAAATACATAGACATGAAAAATTATTATGAACAATATGAGAAATACCGGCAGAAGATGTGTGCGCAGTCATACTAGTGAAGATATCAATGGATTTATTTTTAGCACCTGAGAAAAAATAAAATAAGAAAATTATCAACGGTCGGAGGAAATAATTGGAAGCGAAAAAAAAAATAATTAGGCTGATTCTATAATATTAGACTTGAGAAAAGTTATTATGAACGATCAGAGAACTACCTGTAGCAGATGAGTGCGAGGGAACATTCTGTGCGAGTGAGAGAGTGGCTAATACATTGTCGGATTAATTTTTAGAATCGGAGAAACAAAAAAAAAAATATAAGAATTATGAACATTCGGAAGAAATAAACAGAAGCGTAAAAGAAAAATATACTTATGCTAATTCTATAATATTTTGACTCGAAAATAAAATATGTACGAAGTGGTGGTGTGTATGTGTGTGTGTGTGTGCGTATGGGAGTGATATCGCGGCGTTTATTTCGGTGGCGACCCGAGCGTGTATGGAATAGTACAGTGTACCTTTGTAGAGGTTAACTCAATGCTTGATATGTGTGCAGGAATGGACGGTGTGCTTTTCAACGAACGGAGAATATACGGAAAAATAAAAAAATAAAAATCAACGGATTGAATATAAGGTCGGAAGCGGAAAAAGACGAAAAATATATATCAGGTGGCGGTATGTATGTGTGCGTGTGTGAACGTGTAGCGATCGCGAACAGGTTTCTATCGGTGGCGTATGAGAGTGTGCATAGATGATCGGCTGGTTAATTTCAAAATGAACGACTGGAATTCACCTCACCTGGTGACAGTTTCAACTAGTTGCTGGAACATTTAAATATTTCCATTACAGCCGCGGTTGCGCTTACATAATACATCTCGTACCAGTACACTCGCCCGCTCTCATTCGACTGATGGAACGTTCAAATATTTTCTTTAAAAATAAAATTTAAAAAAAAAAAATGCCGGAACGGAGCGCGTCTCGGAAAATTCCTTTAAAATTTGGGTTCTAAGTGTTGAGATTCAGACGTTTTTATCACTCCGGCAAAATTTTACCCCTCCCAACCTCGAAAAATTAAAAAGTATGCTACATATATTACACGCAAAGGCATGTATAATACATACACATGATAGTAGAGGGCGCGATGTGTGGGAATGGGTGTGCACTTTCATTGTGGTTAACATTATGATGGATATATGCGCGGGAACGGCGTGTGTGTTTCCACATTTACCTGTACAAACGGGGAATCGCGAAAATGAAAAAATATACTTAGGCTAATTTTAGAATTTTTTGTACTTAGGCTTCGAAATATTTAAAAATAAAAAAAAGATCGCGGTATCGGGAACGGACGACGCGTGCGCGGGCACGGTACGTATGCTTTCGCGGTGGCTAACGCTATGTTGGATATATGCGCGGGATCGTAAGAAGGGCGAGCGGAGACTGGGGTTAAATACAGGGTTTTATGCAGATGAACGATCATTGCAGGTGTTCATTGGCTTAAGTACGATTGGGTAGGTGTGTGTGTGTGTGTGTGTGTGTAAATGTGAACATGTTTTCTACAAAAGATATGAGGGGAAAGATCCGGTCGGAGACGATGACCTTGACGCACGAACGAATACAGCTATATACGTACGGTTATAAATAATAATAAAAAAATATATACTTAGGTTAATTTTATATTACATATACTTAGACTTTGAATTAATTAAAAAGATCGCGGTAACGCTGTAGACAGGAGGGGTGGGCGGGGACTTGGGTTAGTTTCAGACATTAAATAGTATACTTGGGTTAATTTTTAATCGGTTCGAACTATCGCGAATGCGCGGAACCTGCACGGAGGAATTTGGAGGAAATTTGCAAAACATTTGCAAAAAAATGGGGGAAATTGGGGAAAATTGGGGGGAATTTGGGAAATTTGGGGGAAACTTGGGTTACTTTTTGCCTCCGAATCAATTACTTAGGTTACTTTCTGCCCCCTGCACACGGTTTGGGGTTGTGACGTCAGAGTCGCCAGAAAGAAGGTTTACTGACTACTTGTATACTGAGCAAATTACAAGATTTTGCAAACAAAAATAATATAATTAATAAAAACCAATTTGGTTCATTAAAAGATAGATCATCAGAATTAGCAATATGTAATATTATTCAAACAATAAAGATTTTTAAAAATAAATCGTTAAAATGCTGTCTACTCACGCTAGATGTAACGAAGGCTTTTGATAGCCTTGACCTAAATAAACTGCTTGAGTTACTAAAGAAATTAGGACTAGATAATGGCTTGTTAAATATTATAAATCGGTACTTAGATAATAGACATACAATCATACAGATAAACAGTTCTTACAGTAAAAAAAAAAAATTGTTATGGGTTTACCCCATGGTCAGTGTTAGGACCATACCTCTGAAACATTATTTTTTCACAAATGTACCAGTTAACGTTACCAAAACGATATAAAAATAATCACATTCGTAGATGACACTGCCATACTTATTGCAGATAAAAATGAAACAACGTTGGAAAATAAAATATATAATGTTTACACTAAAATTGAAACATGGCTCACGGAATTTAATCTTCAAATAAACGAGAATAAATCAAACTATTTTCTCTTTAACAGTAAAAGTATTAAAAAATCAATTAACTTAATGAAATTATGATTAAATATCAAATATGCCATGCAAATTAAATACTTAGGTGTCATTATAGACAATAATTTAAAATTTTACAATCATTTTAATTATGTAAGAAATAAAAATTAACAAATTCATACCGATTTTCAACAAACTTTTCAACAATAGTAATCGAATAAATTATAAAAAGGGAATGATATCGTATAAATGTATAATAGTACCAAATATTATTTACGGCAGTATTATTTATTTTGATATGCTAAGGACTAAAAGATTTTAAAACATAATTAAAGATTTCCAAAGAGAGGTTGCCATTAAACTGATTAAAGCGTACAGAACTACCAGCTATATGGCTGCAATAGTTATCGCAGGCATGTTACCTATCGAATACGAACTGCAAAAACATATAAGCTTGTTCGCAACTAAAAACAATATTAATATAGATCATCCGTTTAATAACGTAATATATAAGACACCATTTTTTAAATATGAGGATAAACTACTTAAAGTAAAACAATTGAAAAAATTTATGGATAAATTCTATATAAATAAATTTCAAGAAATACGGAATAATTATAACGGAACAACGTAGGTCAATTTTCCTCAAGTATAATAGATAAATTTAAAAATAATCAATACACGCCAAATTTTTTTAATGTTCAATATATAACAGGGCACGGTCCATTTGAGGTATATTTATATATATTTAAGATATCTGATTGTGACAACTGTGTAATATGTAATTTTAGAGATGATGTTTTTCATATATTACAAGGTTGCAATTATAATAATAATAATAATAGACACTCTGTAATTATGATATAAAACAACTTGTACAAAATTATTTTAATGAATTTAACAAATTTGCAACTGAAGAAATAAAATTCCGGAAAAACAATGTACATTTATATTAAGTAAGTAGTAGAAATGTAGTAGATATTGTAAAAAAACTGTAAAATGGTAATTAATATAATACCAAATACTTAATTGGATGGGTTATATTAATGCCGTTATTATAATAAATTAATATTTTTTTAGTAAATAAATGTGCCCTACCCGAAGTTTCGGGAAAAGGGGGAGAAAAAAATAAACCTATTTCATTGCAAAATATTTTATTTGTCATCTTTTTTCTATTCTTAATCTCATTGTTCAAAAGAGAAATTTTAATCTAACAAAATATACAAACAAATAAACTTATTTCATTGCAAAATATTTTATTTTTCATTACGTGAATTCTCGGTTCTGTATAATTGTTGATAACATACGTTGTTTATTAAATTAAAAAGTAACAAAAATCATTGTCAATTGTCACGCTGATATCGAAATATTTCTATATTTTAAAATTCATATTTCCAGCTCCGAAAAGTTTACGAAAATTCGAATTTATTTTTTCTTTTTGCTGTGCAAATTTTAAAATTTGGAAATATTTCAGCAATTGTGTTTTTACTGAACATCTCAGAAACGATTTAGTTTGCGATAAAAGAAGATGAAAAGAAAAAACTGATTTTAAAAGAGCTAGCTGTAATAATATTTAAAAAAATTGTATCTAAACTGTATTTCACGAAATCAGGCACTTGGTTACGTAGAAAATCCTGGCATAAATGTATAAATTAAAAAATGTTTTTTTCACCATCGCAACTGTATCGATAAATCCTTAAACAATTTCCTACTTCGACTGCATCACAATGTGGCAGTTTTATTTGGAATAATTGAATCATTTTTAGAAAGCTGTATGCGATTTTCGATGTCATTTTTCAAAATGGTATTGCCATTTTCTTTGGAAATAATCATTTCAAGAATGCGACGACATCTGCGCTATCGAAGAGGTTGCATTCGATAACGCACCGCGCGAACATAGGCGTACTTAAAGGGTCTATTTATTAAGTTGTTTCGTTTTATCGTGAAATAATTTCGGCCATTACCAAAAATAACGAGTTAATTAATCGCAATAATATCGAACATAAGTCCGCCAACTAATTCCCGATAGAATAGTAGAACCGTAATATTGTGGCGAGTTTTTAAAATATACTACTACCAAATTGATAAATATAATGAAACGCGTACTCGTTTTTCTAGAATTCAAATGAACAAAAAAAACAGGTAGTAGGCCGGCGAAATATGGTTAAATATCTATTCTCTCCTACTTTATGGGATAGAGGCAGCAACCCTTAACAAAGAGCAACTGGATAGACATGGGAAATGTGGACACTTAGAAGAGTATTGAAAATACCTTGGACAGCAAAGATGACAAACGAAGAAGTACTGAAACGAGCCAACACTGAAAGGACCCCTTATGTAAAACAATTAAACGACACGAAATTGAATATTTTGGGCACATAATTAGAGAGAAAAAACATGTAATCTTACGTTTGGTTATCTTCTTCTTCTTTTGTCTTATCCGCTTAGCGAACGTTGACGACCAATGTGTTCAATGATTCCTTATTACGCGCCACATCCATTAATTTTCCCTTATAGTATTGTTGATACCTATCCAGCTCTTTATGTTGTCTAGCCAAGACATTCTCGGTCTGCCACGTTTCCTTGTAATATTAGTGTTGCACTAGGTCATATTTGTCTCCTCGCATAATGTGGCCGCCCAGATAGTTGATTTTTCGCTTTTTAATTAGGGTCAGTAGTTCCTCAGTAGTTTTTTGTAGACGTAGCACATCTTTATTAGTAACTTTCTCGGTCCAGCTGATCTTCAAAAGCCGTCGATAAATCCACCTTTCGAATGCTTCAATCCTCTTCGATGCGGCTGCTGTAAGCGTCCATGTTTCAGCTGCGTACGTCACTGTAGCCCATATATAGCATCTAATCAGGCGGAGCTTTAGCTGTGTGTTAATATCATGACTACACAACATCCCTTTAAGTTTCATAAATGCGTTTCGTGCTACCTCTATTCTGCATTTAATCTCCATGTCTACCTTGTCTGTCATCCAACTTCCTAAATATTTGAAGGATGCAACTTTTTTTATCTTTTCCCCTGTTATTATGATTTCTTCATCGTTCCCTAGTTTTTCTCTGGCACATAATTAGAGGGAAAAAACATGTAATCTTACGTTTGCTTATAGAAGGGTAAATTCAAGGTAAAAGAGGGCCAGGAAGAAGAAAAACAGAATGGTTGGACCATATTAAGGACTGGATTGGACTCAAGAATCTCAATGAATTGATTAGAAAAACGAAGAAGAACGCGCTATAATGATAGTGATCTTCAACGCTCAGGTACTGAGTAAGACACGTTTAAGAAGAAGAAGAAGAAGAAGAAGGCCACAAAGAAAGTAGACGTAAAATCGTACGGGCCGATACAGATGATGGGGGACAAACTGAAAAAATTAAAAAAAGTGCTATCTAGAGGGGGATCCCGGTAGGAACGAAGTTCCTTTCACTTTTTGGTAGATATACAAGTATAAAGTCATTCATAAAGTATACGATAAAAAGTGGCACACAATATATAAATCCCGTATGAATTAAAACAAAAACAACAAAAACAAAAAATAAGTTTAAATAAAATTTACGCTTGTTTAGAATTGAGGTTCTTGCTGCTCAAATCTCGCTACTCGCTCGCACGCACACACACATAATAGAAAGAGACAGAGTGAAAGAGAAAGAGAGTGAACGTCGCCTGGAGGACGCATAACGCTTTTTTATTATATGACGATTTCTGCCAGTTTACTCCTACCGCCAAGCCGCGTAAAAGAACTTTGTCCCAAAACGAACTAATTTTTGTATAATTGTGTATAAATTGTAATAATACAGCAAGAATCACACAAAAAAGAAAAAAATGCGAAGCCAGTAATCAACGGCATCTGATGGAAACAAAATCAATACAACCACTTCGTTAGTAACATGATTTAAAATCAAGAGCAATTGATCGCGTTCTTTTATTCCCGATATGCAGATATTCATCGGATGAATAAAATAAATAACAAATATAAAAATAATAGTAGAACACTGTTTTGCCGGAAATCATATAATTAATATACATATAGCTCGACATGTTTCGGTTTCATCGCACTATATTCGATTATTATTTCATTACATCGTATGTGAAAATGGCGTTAACGAACGGCGCGAATAAAATAACGTTACTTTTTGTGAATTTTTTTGGTATATATTTATTTTCAATAAAATTAATAAATGGCCTCTAAATAAAAACAGTAGCGTTTAATTGATTATTAACTATGTTACGTACTGGCAAAAATGTAAGTTTATTTGTCTTCGAAATTTTCAAAAAAATGTTAAAAAATTATTTTTCTCTAACGAGAAATAGGGGGGGGGGGGGTGCAAAGCGCCTAATTTCCGGAAACATATTGATTGCAGTTTATTCGGAATTCTTCCGAAAACAAAATGTTTTTATTTCTTTGGACCAAATAATACGCTATAAAGGTATACAACTTCCGCAAAGTGATAATTATACTTAACACTATAATTGTTGGACAATTTAATAAATTTCGCGCAAATACATTAATAATCAACGAATAAGTAGATTCCATTATGCACCATCGTGTCAAAATTTTCGATTACAGCAAGTTTTTCGATAAACTGAATTAGAAAAGTGTACCCCACCTTATTCGCTTCATTTTTTATCGCGGTACAATTTAATAAATATATACACGTACATTGTAGTATATAATTGTATAAAACTTTGTAGCCAATGAGAAAGGTAATCAACACCTTCGTGAGCCGATTTAAATGTGGAAATCTAAGTAACAATTTTTAGTTTCACTCCCTAATTAATACGCACTTACATGGTGACATTACAAAAGCAAGGTTGAAATAATATAGAGTCTATTGTTATTATTTAAGGGGAAATAATAATGATGATGACGATGATGATGATGATGATGATGATGATAATAAGAGGAAGAAATCGGTATAATCCAGCTCGGTCCGGCAGCGTTTATTTTTTTCACCGAAAAAGGCGGTTTTCTTCCGAATGAAAGGATTTTTTGAACCGTAGAAACGGATTTTTAAAATTGGCGAATTCTATCAGCATGAATTATGCATAACGGAAGATGTTTGCGTTTTCTTCAGTGCCATCGACAATGGCCTATACGTAACCTTTTTCCTTTCGTGCTTCTTAAAATTCACTCGAAATTCACGATTGTTGCACAGTCACGTCTCTCAAGTTCTGCTCACCTGTTGTAGATCGAATGTATAAATCCGGTCTACCAAAAACTGAACTTGTCCCGGCATTGGTACATTATTACGTAACTAAAAATCATTTTAAATTAATAAGTAAATTCAAACAAATACCTCTAACCAAACAGTAGCGGCAGCATTATGCTGGAGCGTCAATTAAAATAGAAATTATCGGAGTGCTTTACGGATAACAAAGATTCTTTTTTTTTTTTTTTTCATCTGCTTATTTCTTTTATTACGGGCGAAGATAAATATACTTGACAACCGATCCGCGGACATTCGATTAAGCAATCAAAATGATCGCTTTGTAAACATTAGTTTGTGATTTTTCATCCGCGTATAACATTTTGAATAGTGAACTCATATAATGATTGTCAAAACGACTTGATAAAATGTTATATACGATAAGTAAAATAATGCTTATATTAAATAGGAAATCAAGAGGGTAAATGTATATTTCAAAAGGAAATCAAGTGGCACGGAAAATTACATTCTCAATGTACGAATGTAGTCGACGCAAATTTCCAACTTAGGCGTCAAGAGAGCAAAGTTTGTGAAAGTCGAGGCTTTTTAAGAATCCGTCTTAATTTATAATATGTTTCTCTTTAAATAATCGTGATCAAAAACAGAGCGTCGAACCGGTACGTTTTCTTAGCAGTTTAAAAATAGTGGTTTATGTTATGGAGTGAAAGTACCATTTCGATAAATTACGGAAAAAACGAAAATAAACAAATTTTTAATATTAAATAACTAGCGGAGGCCTTGCCGTCGACCACACCAGTGTTCTATTGTAAAACTTCTCGTCAAATACAATATTACGAATTACTTTACTACAGCACCATCTAGGTGGTAAAATGAAATACAATTATGGAAGAATGTGATTTTATTGGAAAAAAATAATTACTTTTTTCTTCAGTAGCTTTTTTCCGTTGAACCATTGTTTTCCTTCTTCTTCTGAAAGTTACAATTGCGGTCTTCCCATTGCACTTGAAAATTTAATTACACTAAATACAGCAGTGCAAATGTATTGTAACCGGATGATTAAAAAATATAACGCCGTCCGGGTGGTAAAATTATACACAATTATGAAAGAACGTATTTTATTGGAAACAAATTATTTTATATATTCTATTGTGAAAATTTATTATATTGGCATGGAAAACTGAGTTCTCACGCAAACTTTAGAGAAGAAAATTGAAGCCTTTGAAATGTACGTTTATCGCAGGATTCTAAAAAATTCTTATCGTGACCAAGCTGAAGTGTTCCATGTAATCCGAACAAGGAAATTGAAATATTATGGTCATGTGCACAGACAACCTGAAAACTTATCGTCTCTTCCACCTCGTGCAATATTAAGAGATTACTGACCACAGAAGACCTGGTAGACGCAAACTTTCCTGGATAGCAAACATGAGAAGATGGTACGAATCCGAACTTCAAGAGGCATCCCAGAATAAGAAATCAATAGCTACGACAATCACCGACCTTCGACCGGAAATGGCGTAACAAGAAGAAGAAAAATTAAATTATACAAATAGCCGAGTGATTTCGCATATCACAGATTCATATAATGTAACAAAAATGTTACTTATGCGATGATTACGCATCCGTAATATCAGAAAAACTAGTCCGCTATTTTTATAATGTAATTATATAAATATATTTTTTGTCCTTAATAGTATACAATGAGCACTTATTAATAACAAACTCATAAGCTAAAAAACATTAAGTACTGTACTGCTTTATATGCATCTGAAACAAGGACGGTTAGTAAGTGAAATGTATGAAAAAATCTCGAAGTCGATTTCTTTTTGGAGAATACAAAAAATGGGAAAAATTTTGAAAAACATTAAATCTAGAAGTTTAATTTAATTAAAACGCTAAAATAAAAAAGGGTTTTTAAAGGTTAAATAATAACAAAACTCTATTTTATTCAAAATATAGTTAATCTATATATATAAAAATCCCGTGTCTTTATGTTTGTGCAGGATAAACTCGGAATTTACCAAACCGATTTTTATAAAATTTTGAAAGTACATGCAATTTAATCCAACTCTTAACAGATAGAATACTTTTTATTTTAATTATTTACATAAATATTTGTTATATTAAATAATTTAATCAATCAATTAAAAAAAAACAAATTTAATTGTTGGCTATTACTTTTTGCTTTAATTATTTACATAAATATTTGTTATATTAAATAAAACAAATTTTGACAATTTTATTATTTTTTGAGCACCAACTACTTTTCGTGGCGACTTTGGTGTATCGTGCGATGTTAATCGGAATGCAACCATGTTTATCGCTGGCGCATGACATTATTATCGATGAATGATAAAATAAACGTTTTTCCGCTGTCGTTTACAAAAGAGTTCGTGTTATTACGGAATTATGAATGTAGAATTAATATGTGTTGATGATGCAATAGTTTCCCATTATGTAAAATACATAGATAGGGATGGTGCACCTTTGTTTTCGTCTCTATCTTATTTATTATATAATAATGAATTATTAGGAGTAGAAGAAAATGTATCGTACAATATGTTTGTAAAAAGATATAGAGATTTAAGCAATATATTATTGGACTTAATGGCGAACATATAAAAATAAAATAGAGTATTTAACTAATATGTCAAATATTCGAACTTTTAGGCCAAAACCGTCGTATAATTTTTTTAAATTAACCGTTTAACTTTTTTTTAAATAATTTGCTACCAGAAATATTAAAATCTTTACTCAACCACTGTTATTTTGATTTTATGATAATAAATTAATTTTAATAAAACGCTCGAGACAGAGTGGTTGAAAGATATGAGTGAAGATGTTCTCTTAAACGTGTAATTATGGGAGATCATCGTGTGAATAACTCGGCCTCTTCAAAAGGATGGCTGTGTGTGTTGTTTAGTTGAGCAAAATTTTTTGTTAGATTACGACGGACAGGTTATAGAAAAATCGACAATCTTCAGCTAAACGTGAAACATGAAGACTATTTTTTGTTAGACGGTGATAAACATGTTTTCCAAAGAAAGAAAGAATCTTTACGTAAATAAAATTTCAAATAAAACAAAAATTTTTTTATGAATTTCCAAGTATAGATTTAAACGGGCATTAATACACGGGCGAAGCCGTGGGGCACAGCTAGTAATTATATATATATATATATATATATATATATATATATATATATATATATATATATAACGAGACATCTTCCAATGCCGTAGCACGATACTCATGATCAAAGTGAATCATTTATACGGATATAATCGTAAATTTTTTAGATCAAAGGGGAAGATCTAGAGAAACAATGAACAATTACCAGGTGCAAATAATTACAAAAACATAAATAAAATGGCCGAACAATCATAAATCGTTTAGCAGTCTCCGCATTGAAAAAATGAAGAAGAAGAAGATCTGGTATACATTTTAAAAACCAAATTTATTACTACGAAAACATTAACAAATGTCGACTAGTTGCATTCTGTGCAATCGGAATAACGATAATAGATTAGAATTTTCACCAGGAAGTCTTCGGAGTTAAATTTTCACCGGCTTCCCGAGTGCAACAAGAAAACCTGGGGGGATAATAATTGACGCGGAACACTGATCTTCTTCCGAAGGAAGTAGCCGATGCCGAATCTCTGCGGCGATTTTTATCGACACTTGGCGAATCATTTCAGTAGCAAGTAAAACTGCGCCTTGCAGCTCTTAATATTAAATTTCTTCCGAGTTATTCGAAAACAAAAATATTTTTAGTTTTTATGTTTTTCGTAATAGCAAAAATGAATGAAAATTATCGAATGATAATTAAATTTCAACCGTTAACCACATTGTAATAAGCGAATGAAATTCGGAATTCTGGTTTTATTGAATGTGTTAAATAATATTCTGAGATTTTAGTAACACACTACACACAAACAATATTGTTGCGCACACTGATGCTAGAATCAGAATCCTAACCGAGCCTACTATTGGGAGACGATCGTGCTGTTTTTGAATTCCGGGTAATTTTAAATTGGGTCGGAAAACAAGTCACCGACAAACGAGCCAAACTACTAACTTCGAAATTTCATTATTCTCGTAAATATAATCAATTCTATTAAAACCTTTAATAAGAGGACCTAATTCAAACTGGTCCAAACTTTTTTAACTTAGCCGCGCCTGCGAATAACACTTAAGCATAAAATGTTTACTGCTATAAAAACTAGCCAGCTACGATACAATCGCTTTCGTTACGCCATCTTTTTCTCAGTTCCCTCGATACTGGTCTGTTAAATCTAGACAGCCATTTAACCCTTATGTGTACACTCGGGTTTACCTACGTTACTACACACCCGGGGTACCCGGAAGTACATACCTTTTTTTTCTCTTTTTATTCTTTTTTTTCTTTTTCTTTATTAAATGGGTTCGATGTCAGCACTGACCAAACTACATGGACTTAGATCACCTACTCAAATTCTGAGGCAATCGAAGATAGAGAGTATAAAGGAAACTAGCAGGGGAATAACGGCTAGAAACGGAAAGGAAAGGATAAAGGAAGCATTGAAAGAAGTAGGAAGATACAACGCCAAGAGTTCGGCATATAGATGAGAGCAGTCAGGAAAAAGAGCAGAGCATTCAAAAATGATATGGTTGGGGTCGCATATAAAGGGAGGATCAGTAGAGTGGAGAGGGCAAAAGGGAGAAGGTGAAAGAGAAAAAAAAAACGAGAAGAGGGAAGGAGATAATGACCGAGTCTTAGTCCGATTAAGGAAACAATAGCCGAGCACCGAGAAAAAAGAAGAAATTGGAACCAGGGCTGTGAATTGGAAATATAGGCTGTAGGAGGAGGTCGAAGGAGGAACGATTGGCGAATAAAGAAGGGTAGGTATCAATCCATATAGTCTGGCATGGAGACTTAAGGAGAGGAAAATCCAACAGGAAAATGAGGGAGGAGTGGACCATTGAGAGACGCCGAGCAAGCTAAGAAGTCAGCTGCTTCGTTACCCTCAATGCCAGAGTGGCCAGGAACCCGTAAAAATTCAATAAGGATAGAACGTGCTAAGCGCAAATTTGAAACAACGGCACGAACAGAAAGAATAATATCATTAGACGGGTAGAAAGGAGGAGAAGAAATAGCTTACAGCACAGATTTGGAATCAGAAACAATGAGAAATTTACAGATCCCTCTCTGGGGAATGGAGTTAGCGCAATCTACAGATTTTATTGTTTTTTTTTGATTTTTAAACAACTCTCGTAAGAGGTTTTTTCACATCTGTGTTTTATATTAGATATTTATAAATGTAATTAGCACGTATTCTCAGGTATAAAATTGAGTACAGGTAAAAAATTAGCCCAGATATACGAGGTAGGATTAACCGAAAAATCTCTCATCAATGTACAAACTCACCGAAAATCTGACAGTTGACGAGCAGCTTTTTCCTTTTCGTGGTAGGACCAAATTCACGCAGTATACTCCATCGAAACCGGATAAATATGGGATAAAAGTATGGTGGATATGTGACGCGGAGAACGCTTACCCTTTACAAGACATTTTGTACACGCGGAAAACAGGGAATATTCGCGAAATAAATCAGGGTGAAAGAGTCGTGAAGCATCTTCCGACAATGTACAAGGGCTCTGAGAGAAATATCTCGATGAATAACTTTTTTACTTCTCTGTCGCTTGCTAAACATCTAATTTCGAGGAAACTATGTTTGGCACGTTGAAAAAAAAATAAACCATACATTCCACAAGCATTTGCGCCGTTCAAAATCAAGACAGGAATTTTCGTTGTTGTTTGGATTCTATGAAAAAGTAACTTTAGGTTCGTAGTGCCAAAAAAAAGCATTGTTAGTATATTATTGTCTACGATGCACACAGATAAGGCAGTGCCCAATGACGCGAAAAAAAAAAAACTGGGTATAATTTTATTTTACAAGTATAAAGTTGGGGTTCATATGATATGCACCATATGAATGTACATGTGTCACCGGCGCAATAACCGCTGGCCACTGGCTTTTTTTTCAGTATTGTTGATATAGCTTGTCTAGCTTCGTACCTAATTTATTACGAAAATAATAAAATGATATAAAAAAAAAAAAACTCATGAAAGGAGAGACTGTTTATAAGACAGCTGAGTGAAGAGCTCGCTATGCCTTTACTTGAAGATAGATCTCAAAATAGACAAGTTATGCGGAATCATTTGTCGCATTTGGGCATAGAGAGCATCTTAAACAGGCAATATTTACCTCCGACTAGGTAGTTTCCCCGGCTGAGTTTCAACCTTCGCGAGACCCACCAGGCCGGATAAAAGTGATTGGATCGTGCGATCTGTGTTATAAACAAGCAATCAAAAAAAAAAAAAAAAAAAGAGCGCAGGGAAACGAAAAAAAGTTGAGCTAATTGTGAAAAGGCGTTATGAACATACGCTAACAGTTACAAAATGTAAAGAGTATGTGGAATAAGTAATGATCAATTTTTTTTTCAATATATACGTAAAAATAAAATAATTTTACAGCATAATATTATTTATTTAATAATTATTTATATTTATTATTTGTACAATGAATAATCTAATAGCATGATATCTATGAAACGACAATGCAATTGCACTAAAATTATGTGTTTTCATACGGGTGGGTACCCGGGTACCCGGGAGTGTGTCCAGCGTGTTGGTTTTATTCAAAATTAAAATTTTTATTGTTACAAATTGAAACAAAATTTTTTGACATCACCATTTGATAGAAAACCGGTCAAATCACGAGGATCGGGGAGGATTTGAAAAAATATTGAGGGGGTCATAAAAAATGTTTACAAAATGTCCGCCGGTGGGCACACGGGTGTGCAAATAGCGGTCAAGATCGCTGCATCGAACACGATCGTGTCCGAAAATCGAATCTATTTGAGCACATCCGACGTATTGTAAGAATTCAAATTACAGGTTTAAACTGAGTTACCGCTTTGAAATCGGTCACCTTTCGTCATCTCTCTCCAGAACTGTTTGGGATGATTTTTTTTTTTGGGGGGGAAACACTTCATTGAAAAACTGTTCAATCTTAATTCCTCTCTGCACCACCGGTCTAGTTTTAAGAAGTAACTTCGAGAAACGCGATTTCCGAAAAGACGTCTTCTCTCGCAACACGTCACACAGCGCGTGGCACAACGTCGTTTCGGTTGGTCCGAAATTTGCTCACTTTTTTCTAATGATCCGGTCAGCTATCATTTTCCTCGCGACGGTTCTTCGTAGGAAGACAATATTCCGCGCTGCGGACGTAACACTATTAACGAGCGACATTAACTCGAAAATTACGATACCGTTACAAATCGTTCGCCGTGCTAACGACGCGTGCGTTGATAGAGAGACTATTTTTACGGCGACGGACAAATAAATTGCCGAAAGAAGCGATTTCGGCCAGGTGGAGCTGGAGCAAAGTTGAGCTGGCTGTCTCTTAATGGTGGCTTAACGGAGATATCCGCGGACGAGGCAGCAATCGTGTGTGGCCGCTCGTCCGTCAGAGTGCGATCTCGTTAGAAGACGCTAGTCGGAGGCGTGTAGGTGTGAACGAAGAATCGTTACGCGTGTATTTTTCCCGGTGATAAATGGAACCGCTCTCGAAACGAGAACTTAAATGAAAAGACAATTTTGTTCGACAAAAGTATAAGCGCTCGCCTTCCCCCATCGTTGCGCTACCTATTCCGCTTTTTTGGCGCAATCCAGGTGCCGCCGAGCGCCGAAACGAGCCGGGAGCGAGGGGGGTTTCGGCAGAAGAGATTCGGATGTGACGCGTGGGACTGTAGCTATAAATTACGAGAGAATAATAGTAGAATGACAGAGAACTTCTGCGACATCTGAAACAACTTTCGAAACTTCCAACGGCAACAATGTTGCCAAAGTTATTACCGTTTATGACGTGCTCACGACGAATATATCATCATAGTTGCCGACGGACCGGGTTAAAGAGTATTATTTTACCATCGACGAAACACTCTACGCTGCTGGTAACGTTTTCTTTTTCAATACCGTTCTCCGATGACACGTACACTGTGTTCCTCTATTCGTCGCCAACAACTCTCCGCCAGTTCACTCGTTCTTGCGCCTCGTACACGATTGATAAACGAAATGGAAAACCTGACGAAATGTGCTCCGCCGCGACAACAGCTTCCAGCTGACGAGGGAACCGATATGTACTCTAAAAGGCCAAACGTAAAATTTATAGAGGCATTCGCGACCTTTAGTGCAGCCAAAACTTTTAATTAAAACAGCCATAGCAACAGTGCTTCCGATTTCGATTCTTTCCTTTTTTCTTCCTATTCTCTGGCTATGTTTATCCGAAAATTTGTTAATCAAAACGGGGAATTTTGTCTGCAAAATATATATAATTTCCGTGCGATTTTTAGATTTAGATTTTGTTTGTTTTTTTTTTTCTTGAACGAATACACGTATTGTTTGTTACGGATAATAAAGTAAACGGCGGAAATTACGAGTTTTTCAAACATGCGAATCGCAATTAAAAATTCGAAAAACAGATTTGAAAAACTGTACGTAATTTGGCAAACGAAAACGCCGAATACGGTGTTTCGTTGTGAAACGGTTTATATACTTAATTAGTGTGCAAAATGATTGTTGGAACGACGTTTCCTCATGCAATGCCGTTCCTCAATGATCTCTATATTCATCTATTTCTTCAAGTTGTCCACTCTTTTAAACTTCGACGCCTCTCTCATTCTCTCTCTGTCTCTAATCCTTCTTCCTCTAGAAAGTATTGAAATGTCTTTACCCCTGACTATAATACGAAGATGTATCCTAACGGTTGATCTGCTTGGCTACCAAACCAGAAGTCACGGTTTCGAGATTCTGGATTCAAGTCGTACCCAAGTTTACTCAGACTGAAATAATAGGGTACCAGAGAAATTCGGGGAAAGTAAAGGCGGCCGAGAGAAAGGAGCTGGATTCAATATTCTCTTTAGATCCATTAGGCGTAGTACATTGTGAACTTTAACTTTACAATCCATGATGATACCTTATCAAGGGGATATATGGGACTTACTTTACTTGCTTTATAGTACGAAGTGTAGCCGGCTATCGTACTATTTCGCATTCCTTAACCTACTCTGTGCGGTAATTCTTTGCTCGGCTCGTCTATACAAGATTTTCATAATTTTTCAAAGCTTCCAGACGGCACGATAAGGAAGACGAGCGTGCTTTCGATGTACATCGACCTGTTGCAGTGTAGCATTTTATATCTACTTTCAAAACGAAATTCAAGAAGGCTACATATGTAGTAACGTTTTCATTTTATAATGTTCGCTTCCACTATTAATATCATCTTATTTACCCATTTTTTCTGTTAGCATCCTAGATATATATATATATATATATATATATATCTGTATGTATATGTATATGCGCCTTTACTCTATCGTGTTGTTATTAATAGAGATGGTGCATTCACTTTGTTTTTGTTTTATTTGAATATTAATTTTCAGTTCAAATATTTCGATTGCGATATTGGTTTGACATTATTTGCAAGTCTTTCATCTGTCATTTTTACATCGGCCGCGCCATGTTATATGTGTTTAATCTTCATTCCCTTTTCAACATTGTCCAAAAAAATTATTATTTAGCGTAATTCCTTTCTGCATTTGCAGCTGTTTTTTAGCGAAGCTTCAGATTTTCATTTGCGTCGTTGATTGCAACCGCTTAATAATATTAATAATACCGTCAATTCTTACGTGGCATATTTTATGATATTTATCGACTTTTCTCGGAAAGATGTTTTTTTCACGACGCAAATGTTTCATGCGAACTAAGTAAATGTCGGTTAAAAATATTTCAATATATTGGCCTATTATTATACAGGCGAATAGAAAAAGTTCTAATTTATACCATTAACGAAATGGTATGTTACTAACGTCGCAAAAATATTTCGCGATTATTACCGTAATGAATATCCGTTTAAACACCGACGATGATGTAGAGTTTCTGAAGTAGGACAAAAATAAAAGAACCGGTTCATTTTTTGCTTTTTTGCGATCTCAGCGAAAGAATAAATCGCTTTGATTTTCGAAAACACACCGGCCGCTAATTCATAGTTGCGCGAAATATACATAAATACCCAGCTTCAACTTTAACCATCGTCGGCATGCATAACAAAGTGGCCCTTTTGAAAAAGATTTTCAACGCAGATTACTTCGCGTCCAATTCATTCTTTAACTTGTTATGGTTTCTGCCTTCTTTGATTAAATCTTAAACTTGTTCGGGCGCCATTGAAGGAACAAAATTCTTCAAAATTAAGAAAAAAAACGCTTAGGAAGCCTTTCCTATTCACCGCGGAGCGGTCTACACTTGCTCAATAAGCCTACTACGTGAACGCAAATCAAAAAGATTGAACTTAAAACCGGAAGAACCAAAAAAAAATGAAATTAAATAAAATAATAAAAAATAGTATATATTTCCGGTATCGCGATTATTCTATGTATTTGACTAGTTCTCCTAAATAGAACGTGCGACAAAACGATTACCGATCAATCACAACATTGATCAGACGGCGAGGAAAAAAGGAAAAGCCCATGGCTTCGAACGACGAATCTATTTATTTATATGCAATAATTTGCGCTGCCGAGCAATTGTTTAGGCACCGCTTCTAATGCGAAATTTCCCATCAATCGCTCGGCCGCCTAGATGTTCGATACCATTTTACAATTACTAATACTTAATCGCAAGCCTCGACATACTCCGTAACGTCATTCACACTCGCTTTTATTACCAACATAAGCACACACACACACACATACCGGATTTAGTCTTAGCAAGTTCGCCAGATTGCTCGGAATTTCTCTAATGCAACCCGTGATTATGTTGTAGCAAAATTCCATATTTCCGAACTCAGTACATATGTACATCGCTAATCTGTCTTAAAATACGCACACAAACTATTCACAATCCTTTATTTACCGTAATTAATATTCAGACACGCGTAAAGTTCAATAATTAACGTGACTTAAATAATGTTCCAGTACGATTTTTGAACAACTAACAACGAAATATGTTTGCTGTAGGTATAACCAAGAAGAAACAAGTCATCCCATAAAAATTAAAATTGCAAAAAAAAACTCGTCATTTAAAGGTAACAAAAATTAACGCTGTCGTTCATGAAAATGACTCATTTATCTGACACTATGTGTCATCAGGTGACTCATACCTGTACGCAAAGGCTTTTACGTAGTCGCTCGTCACTAGAGGTGTGCCATCTTCGCGTAAAGTCCGATTAAAAGCATAATGTCGCGAAAAGGTAAAAATACGAGAGCTTTGAAGTGCGAAAATTATCTAATTTTAATCGCGCAAAAGGCAAAACTTATCGTGAAATTGTTGAATGTCAAAAAAAATACCGAAGATTCGATCTTGAACGCCAGGTTAGATTTTATTCTTCAGAAAGGTAAATTGGCATCGTACGACGAGCGATTCATCACGAAGGAAATAAAGAAAAATCCTACAATTCACGCGTCGAAATTAACTTCGGAGTTTCTCCAACACTTTCAACTGAAAGTTCACCACCCGCAAACCATCCGTCGAATCATTCAAAAGAACAGTTACAATTCATGTACTGCTCGACGAAAACCTCTCGTAAATGAACGTAATCGAAAAAAAAACATTTAAATTTTGCTCTAATGAAAACCAACAGAATGCGATTTTAATTATTGGAAATAGTCGGTGATATTTACGGACGAAAGTAAATCGTAATGTTTTTGGTAGTGACGGACGTTCGAGAGGGTGTGGCGAAAATCAAAAGAAGAATTAGAAAACGGTAATTTAAACGCTACACTGTAACACGGAGGCGGAAGTTGAGGGTTTGGGGATGTTTCGCAGCCTCAGGAGTGAGGAATTCGGAATTTATCGATGGCAACATGAATGCCGAAATGGATATGTTAACGTTTTAAAGATAAATTTAAAAGTAAGCGCCGCCAATTTGTAGATCGAAAAGCGTTTTAATTGTTTATCGAGACAATGACGCCGAACATAAATATCATGGGGCTATATCGCAGTTGGGGTTGCTTTACAATTGCCCAAAAGTGATCGAAACTCCCAGACAACCACCAGCCATGAACCCTATAGAAAACTTGCGAGAAATGTTGCATCAAAAAGTACGTGAAAATAAAATTTCTAACAGAAAGGAGCTAAAAGAGCTGTTACTACGCAAATGGAAAAATATTTCACCGGCTACAACAACTGCTTAATTGGCTCAGTCAATGCCACGAAGAGTGTATGCCGTAATAGAGCAAAACGGTTTACCCCCAAGTATTAATTTTTTTTTTCAAATTTTAAATGATTTTTTTTTGTTTACTTTTCGAAGAGTCCGAATATTTTTGCTACCTTTTTAAATCGCAATGTTTTAAATTTTTTTGAGTTTTATGAAGTTAAAATAAGTATTCCTAAAAATTTTTTGGATATTTCTCCTTGGTAATAGATACTACAAATATGGTTCGTCGTTACTTGTTCAATAATTATATTCGAATGCCATTTTTTTCACGTTTATTATTAAATTTTAAGTGTGTCTGAATATTAACATTGAACACTGTATAATATTTAAATTTAAAAAACCAGCCTATTTGGTTCGCTACAAACTGCAGTCACTTCCTGCCCGATAGCTACACTATTCAAAATGACTTAATTAACCGACTTCAAAAAAAGGAGGAGGTTTTCAATTCGATTGTATTTTTTTTTTTTATGTGTATTATCTCAGAACTATTTTCTAAGTGAACCGATTTTGACGGTTCTCTTTTTCTTTATTAAATGGGTTCGATGTCAGCACTGACCAAACTACATGAGCTTAGATCACCTACTCGAATTCTGAGGCAATCGAAGATAGAGAGTATAAAGGAAACTAGCAGGGGAATAACGGCTAGAAACGGAAAGGAAAAGATAAAGGAAGCATTGAAAGAAGTAGGAAGATCCAACGCCAAGAGTTCGGCATATAGATGAGAGCGCTCGGGAAAAAGAGCATGACATTCAAAAAGGATATGATTGGGGTCGCATATAAAGGGAGGATCAGTAGAGTGGAGAGGGCAAAAGGGAGAAGGTGAAAGAGAAAAAAAAAAAAAAACGAGAAGAGGGAAGGAGATAATGACCGAGTCTTAGTCTGATTAAGGAAACAATAGCCGAGCACCGAGAAAAAAGAAGAAATTGGAACCAGGGCTGTGAATTGGAAATATAGGCTGTAGGAGGAGGTCGAAGGAGGAACGATTGGCGAATAAAGAAGGGTAGGTATCAATCCATATAGTCTGGCATGGAGACTTAAGGAGAGGAAAATCCAACAGGAAAATGAGGGAGGAGTGGACCATTGAGAGACGCCGAGCAAGCTAAGAAGTCAGCTGCTTCGTTACCCTCAATGCCAGAGTGGCCAGGAACCCGTAAAAATGCAATAAGGATAGAACGTGCTAAGCGCAAATTGGAAATAAAGGCACGAACAGAAAGAATAATATCATTAGACGAGTAGGAAGGAGGAGAAGAAATAGCTTGCAGCACAGATTTGGAATCAGTAACAATGAGAAATTTACAGATCCCTCTTGAAGAGGAAATAAAGGAGACTGCACGGAGAATGGAGACTGCTTCAGCAGAAAAAATAGAACAAAAGGAAGGAAGTTTGAAGGATTCCAAGTGATTAAGCGAGAGAGCTGTAAAAGCACCGCCCACCCCATTATCATTTTTGAACCATCAGTGAAAATTTTTATATGATGGGGAAATGAAGAATTTAAGATGTGGACATATTCACTGATCATTGTACTCTGGGGAATGGAGTTAGCGCAATCTACAGATTTTATTGGCTTTTTTTTGATTTTTAAACAACTCTCGTAAGAGGTTTTTTCACATCTGTATTTTATATTAGATATTTATAAATGTAATTAGCACGTATTCTCAGGTATAAAATTGAGTACAGGTAAAAAATTAGCCCAGATATACGAGGTAGGATTAACCGAAAAATCTCTCGTCAATGTACAAACCCACCGAAAATCTGACAGTTGACGAGCAGCTTTTTCCTTTTCGTGGTAGGACCATCATGGATGATTATGTCTAAAACAGACGAAACCGGTCGGACAAGTTTATTTATATATTTATGAATTAATTAATTTTATTTATTTTATATTTGAAACAATTCAATAAATGACGTTGTGTATTTTATGTAATAGTGATTAATTTCGTGTAATAGAATACATAACTGAGTAACTGTAATGAAGGTTACTAATTAAAAACATTTATAAAGTGAAAAATTAAAAATTGCGTTAAATGTTCATCAAATTGTTCCTAGATATTGTAATATGAATTTGACGCCGACTCTAATAAGTATTAATGTTGTATAAGAATTATGATATTACCTTAAGTTATATCACTCTGATATACATATATTTTCTAATCAGGAGTAATTATTTTTTACTTTCTGGTGTATTTTTATTCAATTACTTTTTACTTTCTGGTGCATTTTTATTAAATTTTTATAATAAACCTTAAAGTCGGTATTTATTTTTTGTAAAAAAACACTTTATTTGTATAGCCTGGAGTTAACTTATTTCAAAGACCACCTAGATCATTCGAAAAGCTATATGTACCACTAGTTAATTTTATGACATTTGCGTTTATTTCTGCTTCAGTTCATTTATTTCCCGATATAGTAGTTCAAGTTTCTCGTTCATTTCACGTTATGCCGTCTTCTTTGTTATATTTCATCGAAATTTTGAATTTTGTAGCTGCGAGTCACCGCTATTCAAACTATAAGACCAGAAGTCTATCTTTCCAGCGATATATTTCGACATATTTCAATGTCTGTGGGCAGAGCAGTCTCCCCAATCTTGTTATCTTCCCAGTACACGTAAATTTCGAGTTTTTCGTCAGTACTGTGTACCTCTAAAAACCATTTTCGTAGAGATAATAATTATTTTTCGGCTACAATTTTCAGTTTTGTTCGACAATTCAGTAGTAAATTTTTTATCGCCATTTTATTGGCTACCGGGGCACCGGCCGTTCGGCATTAATAATTTTTAAAGCGTTTTTTTCGGGAATTTTTCTTCGCCACCCCTTTTTGGATAACTTCCTTCTTCTTTTTCCTTTTTACTATATAAGTACACCCAACTAGCACCAGCCGGTAAAATGATTTTAAGAACTTTGTTACCCTCCGCGAAACACTCTGCGAAAACGCGCTGTACTAAATGATTTATTATTCTTTTAGTCTTTTCTCCTTTCTCTCACAACTTCTAACCCCATTCATCGTCGATATATTTTTCTACATTATCTCTATCCTATTGACAACCCTTTATAGAAGATTTTTAGCTACTGTGCACCACACTGGTGTCACCCGGGTTACTTCGAAATGAGAAAGTAGAGGTTACTTGTTTAATTTTCAAGTGGTTAATATTTATTCTCCATTTTCGGGTAACATATTTAATGTTTTCATTGAAATTAGCGCAAATAAAACGTATTGAAAATGATAGAAATAAAAAGAAAAAAGGATAAAATAAAGAAATAAAATTCTTAACTTGGCGTGTAACACACTATTAGGAATTTACTCGCACTTGGTTCGTTTTTTGTTGTTTTTTTTTCTTTATTTTTTAGAAACAGACTAAAATCTCCGGGCTCTATAACTCCTAAAAATAATATAAAACTTTTGAAAATTCGCCACAATTAGCCGCATTAATTTGAGATAAAACGCGGATACTATTTTTAGAGTCGGTTGATATGTAGGAATTTAAATTATTCCGTCATTCGCGATTGTTTCGTGCATATTCTATTGATTGCGAAAATTGGTGAATGTCCAGAAAAAAAATATGCCTTTTTGTATGCAGTATATTTTTTTTTGCATTATTTCGCGGATTACATGATCTAAGATTTCGCCGTATTCTTTTTATTTCTGTTGCGCGGTTGGTAATCAAACATCTTGTCCGTATGGTACTCCCCCGAGAGGAATTCTCTGAGATGCGAAAAAATTTGGTCGCTTGTGTTTTTTTGTTTTTTTTTTGGTTATTTCACTCTCATCCAGGTAGATTTTATTAAAAAAAAGAAAGCCCTTGAAAGAAAAGAAAATTTTATTTCTTGATCATCCCAAAAATCCAGGATTCCAGGTTTTTTCGTTGCCTCGTGGAATTTTTATTTTCAATCATGAGTTCCGGACGAAATTACGCAAATTTTTAAGAAAGACAAAACGTGCCTTTAAATCCATCTCGTCGGACGAGGATATCCGCCGTAACCAGAATTTATAATTTAGCATATGGGCGTTACCAGTGCAAAATTGTGTGACCGGCTGAAATTCTTATATCGATGAGACTGCAATGGTGATCGAAGAAGAAAGCGACGAGAATTAATGTTTTTGATTTTATTTTTCCTGCATATTGAAATAAATTCCTTTCCATTTATGTATTAGATATCTTGCATTCTTACTTGAGAGTCTGCCAAGTATGGTGTACATTTGTATTACCTCGTTTTGAATCAATTTTAGGGTGTCGAGGTGCTACAACGGTCCATAAGGAGGCGCAGAGGAGTCGGCGCTTCTTGTTCATGTGGTATTGTATTGAAATAAGCAGCGTATAAGTGGAATTTTCACTTAGCCTACTTTTTTGCCAAATTTTGAACATGACCCACCCGAAATTTTATTTTTACCGAAATATATATTATTTAGCGTGGTCTAAAATACGTCTAAAAATGACACGTTTCATTTTTGCTCTCATGTATTTTCATTGGTAAAAAACGTGAACAGTGTTAGAAAGTGCCATTTGGAGGGTGAAATATGATGGGAAGGGTTGTTAATTTTTTCTAAGGTGTCCTTCCCATGTGCCTACAACATACTGAAAAATTAAGAAGCTTGAGAACAAAAAAATTAACTGTATTTCGGAAAAGAGTGAGTTTGTCAAAAACTAGGGGGCTAAGGTATATGAAACTTCTGTCACAAATGTTCCTTGACGGTAAGTAAAGCAAGTCCCATGGATATTCTTGATAAGGTATCATGGATTGTGAAGTTATCCTTTCCATAATGGTACTAAGCCCAACGACACTAATGACAGTAGAGCAGTTCCTTTCTCTCCCACACAAATGTCAACCGGGGATAACTCTCCAGGGCAAATTTACCATTCTTATCCACTTACGGCCTTTATTTTACATACTTTTCTCCTTTAGAACATTTTTATTAACTAAAATAGACTTTTATTTTGGGAGCTTAGAAACTTCCGTACGAATCGCTGTGCGAAATGAATGATCCGTTCGTTTGTCGACGCGGAGAATTATTTCCGATAAAAAATAAATACCTTAGTTTTTTTTTTAATTACCCATTACTTTTACTTAAAATATCGGTAATCTAAAACCGGTCCGGCGTCGCAATTAGCCGACACCACCGATAAAGCATGAACTAACAGCGCCATTGTTTATCGCGAACCGGAAAAAGTGTTAAAGAAGAATTTCGCTAAATTCGCGTCCAAATTGTCGATAAATAAGGAACGGTTGTCGCGGAAATATTTTCAGTTTTAGATGACAGTTTAAATAACGTGCCGTTAACGTTCCTCCGGTCGAAATAGAAGTTCGCACCTAAGTATAAAGTCAATCAGAATCAAACTGTAATTAAAAAGCAAAATATACGTTTGCTGTCACGCCGTATAGTAAATAATGAGAGCTTTTGCAACAAAAGCGCGGTCTTTAACTGCCTAGATCGAGCTTATCGAGTTAGTTAAAGACACTGGCGTAGCACCATCTCGATCCGACTGTTGTTATTAAACAATGGACTGTCTTCTTCAGAAATTAGCGGTTATTCGAAATAGAAGTTTTAACCGCTTCTTGAAAATTACAAAACCATCTCGGTAACTCTAATTCGAATTAATTGTTCACTAGTCCGGTCCGTTGTTGGTCTCTCTTGGCGGGAACGATGGAATCGCAACGAGACTGGTTGTGAACTGTTTCCCGGAAAATTCCAACAAAGGACTAACGAGCGTTAGAATTTAAACAGGAGCAGCAGAAGATATTATGGAAGAAACGGGATGGGAGAAATAAACTCAACTAGAACGCAGCGATGATAATGCGCTGGTGGCTCGAACCACTCTATTGTACCTGATCGCACAAGTGCAAACTGCTGCTTATTTTCCACTCGGTTTGAACTCTTCTATGTCCCGTTATATCCGACGCAACTTGTCATTCTAAAGGCTTGTCGATTTAGCAAAGCGTACGGCTACGCTTATAAAAATGTGAGAATTTTAAAATACGACGCGCAAAGGCAAAAGGCAGTACGAACGCGTACGAAGAAACCTCAGGGAAGAAGAAATGAGAATCTCTGATGCTGAATTTTGAAAAGCTACCCAAACTCGCCCATCTACAATTATTACCGCCGCTACAATTAACAACAAAATGTGCGTGTGCAGCTCATTCATCGTGAAAATACATCCTCCTTCAGTTCCACCATATCACCAGGCATTACACCGGAATCAAGGGAAAATTCAGCTTTCATCTGCCGATTATCTTGGAAAATGTGTTTCCCGGATGTCGAGCTGTAAGTAAAGAACTATATAGTTAACTACGATTTTTGCGCATGCAGTTGTATGCGGACTAAAGTCAGCATAGCGTCATAGGATTTACAATAAATTACGATACTCTTCTAAGGTGGTTCGGCCAATTATCTTTATTTTAAATAAATCTAATTGTCAGAAATAGATTACCGACGTGTTTCGAGAGAATACATAATCACGATAATCACACGGAATATTACAATCTAAAAAGCTAACATTCTACAAGTGTATTCGACAGCCTTTTCAGACCAGTTTCACAGTTTTAGAGATTTCCATTTAAAAAATGCTTTCCAAGTAGGTACACAAATCATTCCAGCGCTTCTAGGGCCTTATTTCAATGCCGGGCTTTCTGCGAATTTATTATAAGTATTATTGTTTTATTTTAGTTTACATTCAAGCCGACTTTTGAGCACGCTCCATGTAATTATTAAAAATCTTCCGATATGAATACAAAACATCATCTACGTCTGTTAATTTGAATTGTTCCTTATTTCACATTTACGGTCGATACCTTTATTATTACATCGTATAAGATAGCGCGAATAGTTTCTTTCATTTAGAAATAATTTTTTTAAATTTTAATACGCCATAACTGGCTGTGCTTCCGAAATTTTACGATCATGTTTCTGATAATTAGACGTTTTCTCGATGTATGTGTTTGTTTCAGCATAAATCGGAAATGAAATATCAAGCGCCTATATTTCACCGAATGACAAAATTACAAAAAGAATACAATCGTCACTGATTAGTGAAAACGCGCATATTAAAAATAAAAATTTTTATTTCAAATCGTGTATAGTTTTTAACAAAAATAAGTTCTGCAGTCCGTTATCTTTTTTCTTTATTTACGCCTCTCAGCCCTGGTTAAACACCGGGGGCCGTGTATAATACCTAGACTATTACAGCCCAAGAGTCTCCGGTTACTGCCCTTAATCCATTGTCCCGGACGAATTGAAACAGTACGCTCTGGTTCACTTCTGAATTTGAGAGGACATGACTGAGCTTAACAAATCCGTGTCTCGTTCTGGAAGGTTCGAATGTAGGGAAATTTATGAGAATATGATCAACCGCCGGTGGCTGTTGTGCGCGGCAGTTGGGACAAGTGGTTGGAGGGTGGCCGCCCTCCAACAAATAGTCGTGGGATAGTCGCGTATGTCCGAGACGTAAGCGGTTGAGTGCACGATAATATACTCGTAAGGTCCCCACCGAGGGGAGGCATCATGGCTCCACGAACTTTTTAATACTCCGGAGGTGGGACGTTGTGGAAATACGTTCTCGGTTCCACTGTTCCATTATTTGACTTTGTATTGTATTTGATATTTGAGGGACCGCCCAAGGATTCTTTGTGGACTGGGGGCTGTAACGATTGAGTGCGCTCCTATGCCCGTTCTTTCATTAGTTCCTTTTTCTCGGCCGTCTTCGACCAAGTCGGGAACTATCTTGAGCCCAGCACCGCTTTCAGTTTGGTGAAACTATCGTTCATCCTTGTAAAACACAATTCAAGAATAAGATATTCGAAAGTAACACTGGTGTCAAACATCCGACCCATTCCATACCTACTAGTTACATTGTAACCGAAAGTTTTGATGTCTGTATCTACCGATTAATAGAAAATCGAAAACTCAGATTGAAAATCAATTAATTGTAGGCATATAAAAATATTAACACGAAACTGAAATAAATGCCTGTGTGGTTCTGACGTCAGGCGGGAATTAACCATTCCTGGCTGGACCCTATTTTCGTGCTGGATCACTTACTAGAATTAACAAAACGTAGGCGCTTTAAAGTTCTCCAATTTCGCCAGTTTATCGGTCATTCGCATTCTCATTGTCTATCTTTTCGGTCCATTTCCGTGTTCGCGCTTTTAGCACTGGCTCTTTGGATAGTTCTAATGAAATAACTGCTCCTGACCGAATGATACATCTTAGCTTTCTGGCCAAACATAGGATGCCTATCATTTGTGTCTAACATTATATCGTTGGACCACCACTGGCTATGTGTCGCAAGCAAGATACATCTTGTCCGTTTTGGTAGATTTTGGATAACCTGTGTTATTATTTATGTTTGATGCGGTGAGACTCCTTTTTTTTTTTTTTTCCGATATACGTCGACTTCACTCATACGCTCAGCAGCCGTATGACAAAACAGCAGTAACGTGCAATACCGCGTTAGATTTGCTTCTCATTCAGATAATATTACTTTTCATCCTGCCATTTTCACCTTAAAATTTTTGCCTTCGACAGGTCAGCGATCTATCGAGAATAAGAGGAAAGGTAAATCTATTATATTATTGTCTACGATGCGCACAGATAAGGCAGTAGCCAACTACCTCGAAAAAAAACCTAGGTATTATTTTATTTTACAACAAGTATATAAAGTTGGGATCGGTACGATGGACTAGATGGTTGACACGTGTCACCGACACACTAACGGCCACTTGCTTTTTTTTTCGATATTGTTGATACCAAAAAAAAAAAAAAAAAAAAAAAAAACATCATGAAAGGAAGCTGTTTATAAGACAACTGAGTGAAGAGCTCGCTACGTCTTTAGTTGAAGATAGATCTCAAAATAGACAAGTTACGCGGAATCATTCACCGAAGTTGAGCATAGAGGGCAATTGTTAGACAAGCAAGTTTTACCTCGACTGAGCTTCCCCGACACTGGGCCTCAACTAACAGGCCGGATAAAAGTGACTGGATCGTGTCATAAAAAAAAAAACGCAGAAAATTCTAGAAAAAGTTGTGCTAATTTTGAAAAGGCAGTATGCGATAAACATGCCGAGTGTGTAGAGTAAGTAATGATCTATTTTTTTTTATATATGTATATACGTAAAAATAAATAAATTTTACAGCATAATAATTTTTTATTATTTATTTAATAATTATTTATATTTATTATTTGTACAATGAATAATCTAATAGCATAATATCTGTGTAACGGCAATGCAATTGCACTAAAATTATGTATTTTTATAAGTGTGGGTACCTGGGTACCAGGGGGTGTGTCCAGCATGTTATTTTTTTCAAAAGTTTTATTGTTACAAATTGAAACAATATTTTGTAACATCACCATTTAATAGAAAGCCGGTCAAATCACGAGTATCCGGAAGAATTTGAAAAACTATTGAGGGGGTCATAAAAAAATTCTACAAAATGTCCACTGGTGGGCACCCAGGTGTGCACATAAGGGTTGTTAACGTGCCTCATGAAATAAAAGAAATAAAATAAAAATACATTTTTAATTCGCAGGCTCGGAACACTTATAAAAGTTCACTGTATTAATTTGTTAATGTATTTTAGTAAATAAATTCTTATTTATTTGAGTATTTAATCGCCGTCCGCATCAATGTATATACTGCTTTAGAAACGTTACTAGAATTGTTTTCTAGGAAATTTCGCCGGACATTATATTTACTTTTTGGGAAGGAGATTTATTTAGCCTTTTCCCAGAAACCGGATTAAAAGGAAAAAGAGTGTCACATACATTTCAATCCGATCGGATACTGTTAATAAGAAAGAAACGAATAATAACGTTTGGAGAAGGCAAAGACAAGATACAAGGAGGCTCGTTAGGAGTCTTCCGCACGTTTATTTAGTTTTGTCCACTAAGTAAACCGCCAGTGTAGAAAAATTTTCCACTTTTTCCAACCTACATGAAAATGAATTTAAAAAACACATTACCCTAAATTAGGGAACTATGGAAATTGACATAAACCTTAGAACACGTGTGCTTTCACACTGCTGTCTGTAAATGTAAAACGTGCACCATCATAAAAGAATACGCAAAAAGATGTCAAAAAAGCATTTTAGCCGTGAAAGTGGCGAATATCGTTGTGTGCTAAAGCAAATAAAAGAGGAATGACTAAAACGAGAAAATAGTGACTTTATTCCATGCGAGAAAGTGAACATTCAAAAAAAAAACTCGAATTGCGGCTACAAAAAGCAGCTTTACCGAACACTAATTACATTATTATTAATAAAACAGATCAGTGAAAATATTGTACTGAAAAGAATGAAAAAGAGATATCATGAATTGTGCGTAAATTTAATAGGATGGAAAAAAGGTTTTTTCTTAAAAAATATCTTAGCAGGACGTGCGAAGTAGTCAGACTGATTTTAACTGCTTCAAGAGAATTCAACTAGTCGTTTTTCCGATGTTTTATTCGATATTAAATTAAAGAAAAAAAGAAAAAAAAAGAATAAAATTTAGGAGAATTGAAAATAAGAAAGTTATGAGTGGTTTTGTTTTTGTTTGTTTTAAAACTTATCAGCCAAGGACACTAGGAAAAAAGGTAAGAACAATTTAAATATACACAGAAATATAGTGAAAAGCATCGTGGAACGCATTAGTTAGATAAAGGCAAATGAAATTGAAAAAAAAAAAAAAACCTGAAAAAAAAATCTCATATCCTTAATCAACTATATTATTTCTTTGGTAAATTCTGTTATGCAACTTAATTTGCAAACTGTGCCATAAGAGGACAAATAAATTTTTTGCGTAAACTCACTTATCTAACCAATTAATTTAGTTTTCATTTGTCCTCGATTACATTGTTTCTGTCGGTTTAATTTTCACGCTTCTCTGTATAATTTATTTCTATTGAAAATCGAAAAAAAACAAACAGGAAAACCCATTATAAATGTAAATGTTAACAATTTTTCAGGGCAGCCATTTCACTTTTCGTTATTTACCTATGTTTCACCTTTTTTTTTTTTTTTCGTCATTCCTTTTCTTTTCAGGATGCATACGTTTGGCATTTTTCGACGTTGATTGTTATTGTTTCTCCATCTTTGGTATAGCATTCTTTGTCAGATTCCATTCCTTGTTACTCCTAATTGCTGCTATGTACACATGTTATGGGTAATCGTCCGTTGCTGACAAGCCCAGGGAAAAACCCAAACAAGAAAAAAAAAAAAAAAAAAACTTCTACGATTGTTAAAGTCGTACGAAATCTGATATTGTACGAATGCCGTATAATTTTCTAATTACCTAGGATTTAATTCAATCGAATGATTTCGAACTGTACAATCGAATCGGCGCATGAATGAAAAGATACTACGGCTTTTACGAACTTTGAAAATGTATAAAAAAAATGTTAACAATTCAGATTAACGTATTTTTACACAGACTAATTATGTATGATAAGGTACACTTTTTCTGTCCGTTGATTTATACGATTCTTTATTTGAGTTTTTTCTAATATCCTGGGATAGTTCCCTTAAAAACATTTCTCCTCTTTTTACAAAAGTATTCGTTATAGGACAATGGTTTTTTCCCTTCTGATAACCGGGATTAATGCCTGTGTGGCTAGAAATTCTATGAAGAATATTGTTATTTTTTAAAAGGAATGCAGCATTTCCCCGCAGTTTTGAATTTTAACGGTACAATTATTGCTAAAATCTTTCAAATTTACCTGAGGATTACGCGCAAAAAACCTGGAAAAATTAAAAATGCTATTTTCTCTTACAAAGACCAACTTTATTACTTCCAATTTTGCCTAAGACTTTCGAAAAACTACTAGATGAACGTTCAAAAACGGGGCATTGTCCGCCAATTCATACAAAGAGTTATTTAAATTTTTTTCGCTTTTACCACTGTTAATCGAAGTAGTATTTAATTCAGATGGTTTACTCTAGTGAAATACTTCTATTACTTGGGTATGTCCCTTAACGGCCGTTTATCCTTTCAGGAGCACATTAGTCGTCTGCATACTTCTTGTTTTAAAAGGATTAACCTTTTAAAATCACTGTCGTCATATATTTGGGTCAGCGTCCCTTACATTCTTTCTTTATTATAGAAGTCCCTCATTCTTTCTAGATTTCACTACTGTTCCTATATAGGCGGAAACTTTTCCAAGTCCCTCCAGTTAAAGCTTGACTTCGTATTCGTCTAAGTGCACGTAAATCTGATCCAATTCATACCATTCTCTCCGAATCAAAATCACTCCGTTTGTTTATCCACAGATCCTATCTAAGATATTCTTATAGAATTAAACGACTTGCTTCTTTTTCCACTAGGATTATAGCTGCGTACTACTCAATTTTTCGTAACTGGCGTTTTACTTCCAAAACAGAATTCCAATTTTATCATTTTTTTCTGTTCGTCTTACTAATTTTTCTTCTTATATTTTTTCCTATGACAAGTCTTTGTACTTTTTTCCTTAATTATTTCAGACTCTTACATTCTCCTCACGTATTTCATATGTCAAATTCTGTTAAATTTCTTCTGCACTCCATAGTTAGATCTGAATTTCACATGGTAATTCCTTACATCCTAACGTTCAGTTATTTTTTACTAACGCGTGTGAGGGGCTGATGAGATTAGTCCTTTGTTTTCCCTTTTCACAACTGCTTTAAACCTTCAAACGTTCTTCCTACTGTTCTATGTTTACTGTTGAATTTACTGCCATACCCCTTCATGCAATTCTTTTTAGCTCTTCATCTTCTTTCGTTTCAGATAAATTCCTTTTAATAACTGACTCGGAAAGTGTCTTACAAACGATTTCTTCTACCCTTACCATTGCCCTCTTTTGAACCTTTCGTTCTTCTTATTCGCGATCTAATTTACGAATTATTCCGGTTCCGTTCTATTCAAATAGATCTACTGTAAATTCCTAGTCATGCTGGAATTGTAGGTGCTTCTTCGGCACGCTTAGGGCCTTCAATGCACATCTCCTTCGTAAATTTCCATGCAGTTCCAATTTAGATTATAGCTATTTATTTTTCATTTTTCTCTAATCCGAATTACTTTTATCTTTCTGTTCAGCCTTTACCTTCTCACACTAGTTGGTTTGACAAGTTTCCTTCCCTTTTGTCGTTCCCTGATCACCGCTACATGTCGCCTTCGTTTCAGTCATAGCTTTCTCCCTTTATCACTTTTTCTCCCTCGTCGCTTCCCTGCGGTAACCTCTTCATGCCGACGATTCCTTTTTTCTGTGTGATGTCAATCGAATATTCTCTGCTTTCCTCGAGCGCTCCATCTTCTGGTCTCAACTTTTGGATCTTGATTTTTCTACTCCATATAGTACCCCCCTTATGTTCTTTCACTGCCTTCCTTATCGGTTGTTCCTGTTCTAGCTTTTTTCATTTAATCTATTCCGCATCAGATTAAAATAAGTTATGTTCTTTTTGATCTACTTTTTTAATTCCTTGGTTAATTAGGCTGTTGCTCTTCGTTAGTGTACCTCAAAAACAAACAAAAAAAAAAAAAAAAATACTGCGAAATAGTCGGGGCATGTTTGTACGGTATGAGGTCTACTCAGAAAATTCCAAACGAATGGTAAAAACCGGTGGGGAAGGTTCAGATTAATGATGGATGCTCCAATGATTACAAAGAAATTAATTACTTGAACGAAATTTTGAGTTGAAGTGGAAGGTGAAGAGAGGTGAAGGCTACTCTTCGGCACCGGCTTAAAATCTGATATGTTCCTTTTGAGCTATTCCTTAGATGCCTTGATTTATTGGGCTGCTGCAATTCGTTGGCATAACCAAAAAAAAAAAAAAAAAAGGCAACAGAAAGGATTTCGAGTTTATTGGAAAACCGTTTTAACTTTTGTATAACAGACAATACCGAAAGAATAAAAAAAAAATGAACAAAAATCATATAGGAAAGACAAATGAGTAATTAGAATTCAACTGAAAGAGCATGCAGATTTTCGAAAAACCATAAGCACTAAAAACCATATACATACTATGAAACAAATACTCAATATATGTACTGTTTTTTTTTTTTAATGGGTTCGTGAACATGGACATTGACCCAGGAGCTAGAATAACCGAAGGAGAAGGAAGGGAGAGAATGAATGAAGCACAGTATGGAGCGGGAATACCGGTTTGTAAAAAGAAGGAATAAAAAGAAGCTTGTTCAGTTGAAAGCGACGAACAACTGAACATTATATGATCGGGATCGCAAATAAATTGATTGCTGGGAGAGTGCAATGGACAATAAGGAGCAGACACGAGAGAATAACGGAACAATGAGGAAGGGAGCAAACTATGCCCAAAACGCAGGCGGTAAATCGCAGAGAGGTTAGAATGAATATGTTTTTTTTTTTTTTTTTTTTTTTTTTTATGGCCTGGCGGCTAAGTAGCTTACCATTTGGCCACTTCCATATCAAAATAAGTTTAAATTATTCCACTTCTCTTCTCTTCTCCTCTTCTTTTTCTCTCTTTTTTTTTCTTTTTTTTTTCTCTTTTTCTTTTCTTTTTTCCCTTTTTTTTTTTGTTCTTTTTATTTTTTTTTTTTTTTATATGAATAAAGAAAAACGTATTGTAAAAATAAGCAAATGAAAATCTAATGACAAGGACAATTCACCAGCCATCTATCCGGACCAACTGAGCAAGATAAATATATTTTTTTTGAATTTCCGGACAACTATGGCCGTAAATGAATTAACATTACCCACAGCCTGTCTGCCTGGAATCATTTATCAATAACCTGACTGTTCTGGTCAGTACCCGGGAACTTGAAATTCCAGACTCAACTGAACAGCCATAATATTTTGCTCGTTAGATTAAGATGGTACAAATTGCACCATATCTTCGTGGTCGGCGATGATCATATCTTGTGGTTGAATTCAATTAATATAGGACGCACTTGACAGAACTATTATTATAAATACCTGTGAATAGTAAGGATAAACAAACTCCGGGAGCGAAGGAAAAAAATAAATAAATAAAAGAATAAAAAAAAATAAAAAATAAAATAGTCCTCCATACAAATAAGTTAAATAACAATCTTGTTTTGAAAAATAAACTTAAAAATCAAAAATTGAGCCTTCTCTCCGCATCCTAGCAAATGATGCAGGGAATACGGTGGATACCTTCCGAGGGATATCAATTTATTAAAAAAAATATGTCTACTGTCTTCAAATTTCTCGCAATTAAACAAAAGATGATTTATGTCCTCCAAAAAGTTAACAGACGAATGGTTATTGCATTGTCGCTGGTTATCAGCATGCATAAAATTATGTGACACACGAGAATGCCCCATACGCAGTCTACACAATATAGTAACATATCTGCGGAGGAGATGAGGAGGCATTGAAATTGACACGTGGAGATACCATGGGTGTGTCGGAATAAAAGGTTGAACGATATTAAAGTATGAACCCTTCCTGGCCAATCGCCAATGCTTATTCCGGGACGTATAATGACTGCGGCTAATTACAGAATTTAAATCACCAGCTGGAATAAAAGGAAATTCAATGCCCATTGAAGGCGCATCCTTGGCGGCCCTATCGGCCACCTCATTTAGTTCTATCCCCGCATGACTTGGAACCCAACAAAACTCCACAACACCGCCCTGTAAAATGATAATCGAACATTTCTCTCTTATCTCCCAAACAGTGGGATGATAGTTGGGTTTAAAGAGGCAATTTTGTAGCGCTAAAAGGGAGCTAAGGCTGTCGCTGCATATAACATATGTGCCCCTGCTACCAAGTACATTAAGTATATAGTCGCAGGCCTTGGCAATTGCCAACAGCTCGGCTGAAAAGATAGATGCCAAAGGTGGGAGTTTGAATTTTTGTACAGTAACTTCGTCAACAACAAAGGCAGCACCAACAGGATCGGAATTCCGACCGGATTTGGAGCCATCAGTGAAGATTTTGGAATATCCAGAAAATGCTGTCTCTAATGCGGTAGTAAGATCTGCTTCCCGACCGAGAAGAGTATTCTGATTATGTCTAATATTGTCAAATAATGTTGTATTAATGTTTAAGTTAATAAGGTTAATTTCGTATGGAATTCTGAAATATTTAGATGGATATTTAGGAATTAGGGCCGGACAATATTTATAGTATTGAGGAATTCTGGCTGATAATAACGGTAGTTTAGAGGAAAGAAATCTCCAGTTATTACTAATACTATAAGTAATATTAAGCAGATGCGGATAACTATAATTACAGTACTTTAATAAAAATCTATCCGCCAACATATTTCTTCTTAACTGTAGTGGGACAATCTTCGTCTCCGCTTCAAGACCCGCTACTGGAGCGGATCGAACATTTCCTGTTATAAGTCTAAGTCCGATATTCTGTAGAGTATCTAGTTTCCTAAGGTTCGATTTGGAGGCTGAGCCATAAAATATCGAGCCGTAATCAATTCTGGAAAGTATCAGTGATTTATATAACAAGGCTATAATTACAGGGTCGGATCCCCATGAAGCGTTTCCAATAGCCTTCAGGGGGTTCAGTGTTTTCAAGATTTGACTTTGAAGTATTTGGATGTGACGAGCCCAAGTAAGCCTTGAATCCAAATACAATCCCAAGTACTTCACATAAGATTTATGCGCGATATTAATCCCATTTATTTTTATCTTAATACATTCTGCGTTGTAGGGTCTTAATGTGAATATCACAACAGTGGACTTAGCAGGGGAAATTTCCAGTTTAATTTCCTGAAAGAATTTGCCACATAAGTAGACTGACTGATTGCTCTCTACTGTACATTCCTTTATCTCTTTATTTCTATTCAGTATGATAAAATCATCAGCATAGGAGAAAATTTGTGAGTTATGTGGCAACCGTATGCTGAAGACTGAATGTACATAGATATTAAACAAAACCGGGCTTAAAATTGATCCCTGTGCCAAACCCGTGTAAGCAACTCTACCAACCATTTCCTTGGTGACCGGGTTCAAAAATTTAAGTTTTCTGTTGAGAAACAAGTTGCTGATGTACTTAGCCAAGACTGTTGGAACTCCTATACTTACTAGCTGCTGATGTAATGTCAGAATACTAACATTATCAAATGCCCCCTTGATATCCAGAAAAATGGCCGAAAGGAATTCCTTTCTCAAAAAAGAAGCATAGATTTCGTTCACTAAATGAGCAGTGCAATCTAACGTTCCAAGGCCCGGTCTAAATCCGAACATTCCGGCTGGGAAGATTTTTTTATTCTCTATCCACCAAACAAGCCTATTATTAATGACTATTTCGAATGTTTGTCTAACACAAGAAGCCAGTGAGATCGGTCTGTAAGACGTAGCTTCTAACGGAGATTTACCGGATTTTAAAATAGGAATTATTATGAATTGTGTCCATTCAAGAAGAGTGACTGAGTTGAATAACAATTCATTAAATATGTGTACCAGAACGCTTTTCGCCTTGTTCCCTAAATTTTTCAGAATCGAATAAGTAATACCGTCTATCCCCGGCGAAGAATCTTTACCTTTATTCTTTAATGTCAATCCTAGTTCCTCGACTGATATGGGATTGGACAGAATATGAGATTGTTGATAATTGTTTTCAAGCTCGATTCCATATACTTCCGAGATGCAAGGAACATAACACGGGGCTGCAGAGCAAGTAAACTGGTCGAACCAACAATCACTTTTTAGAGATGTGGAGTGGAAATTCTTATTCTTAAATCGTTTAGCTAAAGACCAGATAACTTTGAGCGGAGTGTTTCGATTAAACGATGAGCAAAATCTCCTCCAAGAGGCTCTTTTGGTGCTTTTGAGAAGTCTACGTGTTTCCGCATTAATCCTTTTATATTCAAGGTAAGCTTGCATCGTACCACTTCTTCGAAAAACGTTTAGTGCCTGATTCCGTTCTTTGATCTTTTCCCCGCATTCCCTGTTCCACCAGGGAGAAGCCGGTTTGTTACCTAAATATGGAGATGGTTTCGGAAAAGATTGATCCAAGGCAGAGCTTAACATTATAATATGTTATCGTGTAGTATCAACGTGCGTTTACGCGTTAAAGTGATTAATTGTTTTTGCGCTGATATCAGTGATAGATAGATAACGTTTTCAAACGGAAAATACGAGTAAGAAATATATTTATATAAATAGGAATATAAAATTAGCGAACAAAATGCCGAGAGCGAAAAAACGGTAGCGCCACTGAAGTTAAATTTAAACGAATTCAAGAGGCAGTACAGTGAGAGCAGTGGTAGCGGCGTAAACATACCTCACAAAAAGAAGAATAAAAAAGTAGAAGAGGCAGAAACGGACAGCGAAAGTGGAATAGACATAGCTGAGAGTCTGGAAGAAATAAAAAGAGACATGACGGAAATAAAAAAGTTTATCAAATTCCTGTCGGCAAAATATGACGATATGTATAAAATGCATGAAACGTTGATAGAGGAAGTAAAGGGGCTCAAAGAGCACGTGGTCCTGCTGACGGCGGAAACAAGGAAAAAGGACGAAAAGATCAAAGAACTAACATGTACAGTTCATCAGCTGGAGCAGTACGGACGAAGGGAAAACGTGGAAATACACGGAGCAACGGAAAAACCGGAGGAAAATCTCAGTGAAATTGTAATCAAGACGGCTGCAAAAATTAATGTAACAATAAAGGAAGAAGACATCAGTAGATTACCGTCCAAAAGCACCACATTGCCAAAACCGATAATTGTAAAGGCAAGCAGGAGAATAGCCGACGAAATGATGGAAAAAAAGAAAGGGATAATAATATGGGACAAAGACATTTCAAACGCTGAGAGTAGCCTAAAAGTGTTTCTGAACGAGAACTTATCCAGGTTTTACAGAGGACTTCTATGGCAAGCAAAGCAGAAGGCCAGAGAAGCTAACTATAATTTTGTATGGGTGAAAAGAGGAAAGATCTTTATGAAGAAAACCCCGCAGGAAAAAGCAGTTCAAATAAAAGATCCGGACGATTTAAGTAAACTAATATAAGAACATGTTAGAGTAGCGGGGAAGAAATACGGGAAATCGCGGAATACGTAGTTGTAATATTAAAAATAAGACAATATTCGAAAAGAATTTTAATAATTCGATTGCACAAATTAGTTATGAATTGTAGAAATAAGATTAGAATAAATAAGACGGGACTGAGCGAACATGTGTATATGAGTGTAGACAAGGGTAGCGTAATATAGTGCTTGGTGCGCGTGTGTTATTGGGATGCTAAGAATTTACGTAGCAAGTGTGCGTATGTGTGCGCGAGAGAAAGTGTGTACAGGTGTGGTTTTAGGAATAGTTGCGGATGGTGTGTTGTATATATGTGTGTGTGTGTGGGTGTTTTGTGTGTGTTTTCTGGGTTTGCGAGTGGTTTTTGGTTACGGTGTGTGTGTTTCGGGTTGGTGGTGTATGGTGGTTTGATGTAGAGGTGTCCGGTGGCAGGGTGGAGGCGGTGTGAACAGTTTAGGGGAGAGAAAAGGAAAGAAGATAAGTGGGAAGCGAAAAAAAGACAGTAAGCGAACGAAGGAGCAAGAATAAGAGAGAGAAGCAGATGTGATAAGAGATATGCAAAGAAACAATGATGAGGAGGCAGGTGAAATAGATAAGATGCGCAGACGTGCTTCCACCGCGCCGCTGCAGGCCTCTGAGGTACGTTATAAGTTATGTTTATATCGTAATCTAAACTATCCGTTTAAAAATGTTGTTAATTTCTTGTTTTCAATCTTGGTGCGTTAAAAGCTAACAATCTTAAAACAAACAGATAAAGGGGAAAAAGAAAGCCAAGGAAAGGAAGGAAGAAAGATAAATATAAGCTACGAAACAAAGAAAAAAGAGGTTTAAATAAATAAATAAATAAAATATAAAAAATGATTACAAAATTAAACATAGCACACATAAACATTAGATCAATGAGGAAAAACTGGGAGGAAGTAGAGATATTATAGGGAAGACAAGAATATGATATATTAATTTTAGGGGAGGTAAATATAAAAAAGGACGAAATAAATTTATATAATTTAGAAGGTTATGAGAAATGTTACAATTTAGATGCAGAAGGTGTAAAACATGGGATTGTGATATACTTAAAAGGGGACAAAAAAATACAAACTCAAATAAAAAACAAAAATATGGAAAATGCGGAATGTATAATAATTGAAATAACTTGGTATGAGGAAAAACTGTGTCTATGGGTGTTATACAGATCACCATCAGGAAAAGCAAACAAATACATTAAAGAAATAAAGGACATTGACAAAAAATACATGGAAAACTGTTCTACTATATATATAGGAGACATAAATATAAATACTGGAAAACAAAACTCAGTAGCAACAATATACATGAACACAATGGCAGGAATGGGATATGAAAGCAATTTAGAAGGATATACAATAGAAGAATGGAGAGAAAACAGGTTCACACAAACCAAAATCGACCATATATACACTAAAAAGAAGAAAAGAAACATCGACTTCGAATATTATAATACAGATATTAAAATAGCAGATCACAACATGATAGTGTGTACAGTAAAAATGGAGATGATGGAATTAAACAGAAGTTTTTTAATGGAAAATAAAGTGAAAAACGAACTAAGACGCATAAAGTGGGAAGGAAAATCAGATAAATTGGACGCTGAAAATTTATACGAGAGCATAAAAGAAAAATTTGAAAAAGTATATAATCAATGTAGGCAAACAAAAAATACGTCAGGAGAAGGAAACATACAAAGGAAGAAAGAATGGATGACGCAAAAAATAATTGAAATGATAAAAAAAAGAGACAAACTGTACAAAAAAGTAAAAAAGAATAATCAAAATATTGAGTTAAGAAGAAAATACAATAAATTCAGAAACCAAGTGAATGCAGAAATAAGACGGCAAAAAGACATGTTTGTCGGGAAAAGTTTTAAAGTGGCACAGGGGGATATCAGGAAAACTTGGTTAAATATAAACAAGATTATAGGAAAACAAAGGAGTCTAGGAGTAGATGAAACCATCAGTAAATACTTTGGCAAGGAACAAGAAGCAAGAGAAATTGCAAATAAATTCAGCAAAGAATTCAAAAATGGTATAAAAAAACTAGAACACAAATGTAATAAAGTGCTATTAGAAAAAAGAAAAGAAGATGAAGTAAAAGTAAACATGTACTTACCTAAAGCAAACGTAGAACAGGTGGGGAAAATAATCGATGGATTAAAGGAAACAAAGGCCACCGGAATCGATGGAATAAGAATAAAAGATATAAAAAAACAGTAAAAATATATATAGTGAAGGAAATTACTAAGCTAATTAATCAGACGTTAAAAGAAGGGAAAATACCAAATGGGTTAAAAATATCGAAAACGAGACCAATATATAAAAAAGGGAAACACGGTGAATATGAAAACTATAGGCCAATTGCTGTAAGCAATGTAATTGCAACAATATTAGAAAAGTACGTGGCAAATAATCTAACGAAGTATCTACAAGAAAATAGGATAATTGACAAAACACAATACGGATTTCAAAAAGGAAAATCCACATCGAAAGCAATCGGCGAGCTTACTGAAAAAATAAGAGATAGCTTTGAAGAGGGAAAGAAGGTGTTGATAACGTTCATAGATCTTAATAGAGCATTTGAAACGGTTGATCATAAAATAATCATAAACACATTAGAGGAGATAGGAATAACGAATAATTTGAAAAAATGGTTTCAAAGTTATTTAACACAAAGGAAAACATGCGTAAATATCTTAAATGTGCAAAGTGAAAAAGAGGAGATGGATGTAGGAGTTCCGGAGGGTAGCAACCTAGCGCCAATACTGTTTATTATATATACGAATGGTCTATATAAGGAATTAAGTTACAGTGAGGTAGTCGCGTACGCGGATGATATAGCAATAGTTACGTCACATAAAGATATGAAAGAGGCAGAAATAAGGATGCAAAAAGATCTAATAACAATAAGTAAATGAGCACACGATAAAAGTCTAAGAATAAATGTAAAAAAGACTAAAGCAATGGTACTGCGGAAAAAAAGAGACAGCTCTGATTTGTATTGTCCAAATATAATAATGCACTCAAATGAATGTGTACATTCAATGGGGGAAAGACACGAATGCGAAATGAAAAACTGTCAAAAGTTAGACATAGTAATGCAGTATAAATATTTGGGAGTAATGATGGATCAACACTTAAGATGGGACATACATATGGAATACATTGCAAAGAAAATAAGAGCAGTTTTACCAGCTTTGTATACATTAAAGAAATATGCAACAAATGAAACATTAAAAGTAGTTTATTATGCGCTAGTAGAGTCGAGGATAAGATATGGAATTCAGGCGTGGGGAATGGCGAGAAAAGCATACTTGGGGAAAATAAATAAACTGCAAATTAAATGCTTGAAATTAATAGGAAATCATAAAGGAGAACCCGATAGTGAAATAATTAAAAAAGAAAACGTAATGAGCATAAGAGGAATGTACTTATTACTGAAGATATGGGAGTACATATCAGCAGAAAAGAAAATTTAATTGGAGGAAAGAATAAACACAGAATACGAGTTGAGGGAAAAACTTTCGTACCAATTGCCGTTAGCAAGAACAAAGATGGGGGAGCAAACGGATAAATATATTATAACGCAGATGTTGAATAAAATACCCAAAGAAATAATAGAGAAGGAAAAAATAGGGGAAAGAAAAAGGAAAATAAAGGAATGGCTTCAGGAAGAAGAAAATATAAAAAAAATAATAAACATAAAATAAAAAGACAAAGCGCAACAAAAAAAGCTAGAAAAAAAACAAACTTTGAATATAGAAAATAGAAATAAATTAGTAATTATTGATAAGTAAAATAGATAGATTAAGTAAATATTACGCGATCATGTATATGTATAAGTTAATTTAAGATGGTAAAATGTCAAATAGGATAATTCGTCGACAAGCGTTTTAGCTTGACGAAAATTTTTGTATGTAAAAAATTATAAATACATATTTTTTCAAAAAAAAAAAAAAAATAAACCCCTGCACCCGAATATCGTTCAGTTGACAACAGCAAAAATATAAAAATACCCCGACTACTTTTGTATGTAAAAAATTATAAATACATATTTTTCAAAAAAAAAAAAAAAAAAAAAATGGCGCATGGCTACGAAAAAACGTTAAAACGCTGAAAACAGTGAGGATAACTAATGAGAATATTTCAATTATACGTCATGTGCATAAAAATATAGAGGCCACCATACAGGTTGGACCGGAAGAAACAAAAATTAACCTATATAAAAGTGATCCGATGTCACCGAAATTGTTCATCACTGCGATTGGTATTTGATAAGTTAAATTAGCATAGAAAAGAATTGGAAATTGGATAAACATATCTAAACCATTTTACATATGCACATGAAGTTGTGCTTTTTACCGGAGACATAAAGAAGTTAGAGAAAACGGTACAAGAACTTAATACAAAAAGTAAAAAATATGTGCCTGAAAGTCAATACAGCGAAATCGTTCTTGCTGCGGAATGATTTTTCACAAAAAGATGGCATTACCATAGAGATCAGATGGTCATGCAAGAAGCGGCATCATTTAATTATCTAGGGCAAATTATAAAAGACGGAGATAACTGTTTACAGGAGGAAATAACAAGAAGGATACAAATGGTTGCCCTAACTGAGGAACATTTTACAAAACAAAAAGTCCTCTATGTCTCAAGATAAAGTATTTAATCAGTGCGTATCGCCCCGGTAATGACCTGTGTATGTGAAATATGGAACGCAATGGAGCAGAGGTTACAGCATAAAGGAGGATTGAAAGGAGAATGATTTGTATAACTCTGAAAAATAAAAAAACAAATAGATCAGGGAAACCACAGGTATAAAAGATATGGTATAAGTGTTTGTAAATACAATCACAACTTGGATACCCTGTGTCACGATGGCCTAGTGACAAGAGTGCTTGGTTTCCGCTTCGGAAGTCTCGGGTTCGATCCCGGGCGATGACAGAATATGCGCGCTAGTTAGTATACAGCAATATAGACACACCTAGGAGGAACTGCATTATCGATAAATCAAGCGACTATAGTCAGTTCCAAATGTAGTCATGTGTGCGCGCTATTCAGCCGGCGAACATCGCATCAACGTGAGTAGGCCAGTCGTCTCGGCTCGTCACTGATAACCCTTCTCACGTTGGTCGGCAGCACAGAAGCTAGGTTGCGCTCGTGCTTCTTCTCAATTGCGTTGCTACTTATCTTCTAATTCTTTTACGAATTTAGAAGATAACCCCATACTCGATACCAAGTGGGCCAATGACAATGCTTACAAAATGCTTTTGTGCACGCAATCTGCACGAATGTCTTGCAAGATAAACCATACCGAGCAGTGAAAACGTCGTTTTTGCTACCGATGATAGTTCCAGTTAAACACAAACCAGCCGCGCAACGACCAGGGGAAATATCAGTTGAGCAACAATCTTCCTACCAAATCAGAGATATCACATATTTTCGGGAACCGTCAGAACCAAGTCGCTCCGAAGAGGTAAACACCCAGCCTGAACTGAGTACCAGAGAAATGCTGGGGGAATGTAAAGGTGGCCTGGAGGAAAGAACTAGCCTCACTCCCTTCATTACCGTTGCGCTTAATCCACTATCATCAATTGCACAAAACTGATTTCACCTTATGAAAGTGCGAACTTTGCGCATTAAGGTTAGTGTAATCTAGAGGTGTAGAAGTGTGATAGATTTATATTATCATCAAACACACTGAATCTACGAAGACGCATAAAATAAATAATGAATTTTTAATCTATAAAAAAAATAGAAAATATAAACCTCCAACAGAGCTACCCCCTTTTTTTTTTAATGATTTTCTCGAGTCAGTGAGAAAAGTTCGGTTCTGTGCACGATACGTAGTACATATTGACCAAAAAAATTAATGTAACATCTGGGGAAGTAAAAAACGGTATCGCGACAGAAATGATCAATCGCATTTGCGATTGAACGAAAAAGAAAACGTTGTGCCATCAGATTTTCGATTATTCGGAAAGTTTAAAATCAACACAAATAGAAATTTATGAATTATTCAATTTATATAAGGGAAGAAGTTATCGCGGGGAAATTGTCAGAGAGAAGCGATAAATCGAGCAAGTAAAGACGTGTACTATTCAGCCATTTTCAGGACGAGTACGCTACAGAGTGAAGAGCGAAGAAGACGTGAGGTAATTCAAAAGCCGTTTTAAATTTTACAGAATAACAAGAGCATTTGATAATTTCTCGATGCGAAACTCTTAAAAAGCAAACAGCAACAACTTTGTTTGCACAACTTAATAGATTCGTTTTTGCACACTTTCAAAGACCTTTTAAAGAAATTTTAATCTTAACAATTTATTTGCAAATTTCCCTTTACTCAGTTTAAATTTCCCTTTACTCAGTTTTCCGATGACAACGTTGAAAAACGAGTCTTTTGTAGGCACAGAGAGCGCCGCCTAGTTTATAAGATTTCGCTTTAAATTTCTTTTAGTTTAACAGCAGCGAATAACTTCATAGTGAAATTTTGACAATTTCCGCGTTTCCGGCATTTCTCATTAAAACTCCCGTCACCCCGACACCTTAATCCGACGTACACCGAAAGCACTCTGTTCTCTTGTAAAAGATTAAAATGCCGGATTTCGGTTTAATTTTTTACTTCACACTCATTTAAGAACGATTCTAATTCTGATTCTGATTCTGATTCTGATTCTGATTCTGATTCTGATTCTGACACTACCCCCTCCTTGTTATTAAGTTATAATTAGAGATCGAATGTTTAGTCGCGCAAAAAGTTAAATTGGAATGCAAATCATGAAACTGAAAAATTTTAATACCTGTTTTTTATTTTTGTTTATATATTTATCTTATTTATAAATTCCAAAAACGATTCTATCGCATTATGTAAAGGTATTTCTTACATTGTTTTAATAAATAAAATTACATCCGAAATATCTTATAACGTAACGGATTTTACAAAACCAAATGAACCTCAGACTTCTCTTTCTTCCTACAGACCAATTAGCTTTCTTTTAAAGTGTTAGAAAAACTAATCCTACAAAAAGGATGCATCATCCCATATTAAACGCTTAATTCCTCACTCTTCAATTTAAGTTCATAACTAAGTATTCCATAGTACACAACAGTATCACAGATCGGTAGGCACAATCGCTGAAGTACTAGAAAAGCAGGAGGTATGCTCTGCCGTTTTCCTAGATGTATATCTCAAGAGTCCGAATGTGTTTGGCATGATGGGATCTTATATAGTTACTACCTCCTGATTTGTATTTATTTTTTCTTTCCTATTTAGCAGACCGAGAACATTTAATGTAAAAATTAATAACACAAAGTCTGGTGAGAGGAAAATCCCAGCATCAGTTCCACAGGGTAGTCTCCTCGGCCCAATATTTTCTATTCAGCCTATATTGTTGATCTACTTATTTCGAATCAGACTATTTCAGCTTCCTTTGCCGACGATACAGCTATACTTGTCTTTGATGTTAATCCCATTCATGCAGATTCAGCAACATATAAGCAAGATCTAGATGTGGCGGATAACTGGAAAATCAAATTCAACGAACCGAAATGTTAACATGTTGTTTTTACTAATAGATTCGTAACATGTCCCCTAGGATAGAAACAAATAACTTCAAAATTCAACAATCGGATTCTGTGAGGTATTTGGGGGGATGTATAGACTCACCTGGCGGGTTCATGTTACTCGGACTTGTTAAAGAACGGCTACACGTGTTAGACTGTTGTACTCTTTGCTAGGGAATAAATAAATTTTAAGTCTTAGCTCTTAAAAAGGTCTATCTGTCAAACCATCATCGCATTAATTTAGATATATTGTTCAGAGTATGGGAATACGTGTAGGATTAATCTAGTACAGATTCAAAAATCGAATATTCTTCGTATAATTATAGCGACCCTAACATATATTTTTTTCTTTTTCCCATTTCGGATATTCCCGATGGGACAATTTTATTTTAATAATATATATACGCATAAAATAAATACAATGTTATTACGAACGCTAATAGTTATAAACATGTGTTACATCAGTGATGATAATACATAGTCACTGAATGTAACAAAATAATATTTACATACAAAGTTACTGAGATTTATAATTCACTTATTATGATATATTTTAACTAGGAGAGGATTGATCAGGTACTTGCGGGTTTAGTGTCAGTTTCTTTTTCATAGTAACATGGAAATATTCTAGGAGGTGTTTTGCATTTTGAGTATTCAGTAGAAGTGGGGTGTTTTCACTAATTTTGTATTGTTGTCGTAGCTCTTTAAAGGCTCCACATTTAAAAATAGTATGATATATATCATCAGTTTCATTTCGTTCACAATACTGACAATGTGGCATAGATTTAATCTTGAATCGATTTAGGTATTAACATATATTATAAACATGACTTTGCATAATGATTCAAATATGCCCTTTGTCAAACAGCTTGTCATATCAGAAAGTGTGAAAAGTGTTCTATGAAAAATTAGGTATAAACTTAAATCCCTTATATGAATAAAATGTACATTAGAACACTGCCGGTCAACCCTATATAAACGGAGATTAAACGTAGAAAATGGTGCCGTGGTGCTTTTCCAAAAACGTAATATACGTAGTTCTGGGTTTAAGCATATTGATCTCTAAATGCTCATTGTTTCCTTCTAATACAATTAGCGGGAGTCTATGGGCCATACTTAACTGTAAGGGGTTATCACGGTACTCTCGCTATTAGAAATATTATATTTTATGATAGTTTAACAGAGTTTCATGGGCCATACTCAGCTGCGTATCGGTTGCCATGTTATTCTTGTATTATACACTACATAACGGCGCGGGATAATAACTTTATAGTCAATATCTTTAATCGTCCCTAATAGATTTTGGCAGGGTTTCATGAGTCATACTTAACTGTATCGATTACCATGATAACCTCACTGTTTATAGTTTTACTGGTACAATGGGGAAAAAAATACAAAAAGAAAAAAACGTAACTCATTTCGAAAAAAGATTATTTTCTATAAAATTAAATGATTATCTGAAATATTTTGTCTTAAAACAATAGAGTTTATTTAGCATTAACACAAATGCACAACTAAACACTCATGATAACTTTAAGCGACTTTTACTGGAATATTAATTCAAAAGACAGCAATGCTACAACATAAATGGCAGCGCGTATCGCACTTGCAACGCTGAAAAGGAACCGCCGAAAAAAATAATTTTCAGTAAACACGAGAATTTCAAGCATTTTTTTGAGAAAATACAGATAATAACAGGCATTATTTAAACGGTTTTCTGCAAAATTAAACTTTAAATACGCATAATATATAGAGAAATAAAAGCAGAAACTTTAACTAAAATTTCACAAAAAAAGCAGATTGTTTTCGGACAAAGTCCATCTGACTCGGAAGAAATGGTTACCGCAAAGAAAACAGTGTTTTTTTAGAACTAACAGAGGACATCGATGTAGTAAATATTCGTTTCATCCAATTAATTTTATTGAATATTATTATATCAATCAATCTATTGGTGTTTCAGTTATTTGACTGGTTTGTCATCCAAGTCCTCCAGCTTTTTTTATCTTTCAGTTCCGCCTAGGTACTAATGTTTGCTTCTTTCTTGATTGCATGCACCAGCATCTGTCGTGGTCTTACTCTCGGTCTGCCCGCATAGGTATTTTTCCTTCTATAATATCTTTCAGTAGGCTATTATGTCTTAACACATGATCTATCCGTTTACGCCTTGTTTTCCTGATAGCATCCAAGAGTGACCTTTCTGTTTGTGCTCGATTAAAAACTTCCTTATTCGATATTGTATCGATCCACGAGATTTTCAACATGCGTCGCCAGTATCATGTTTCAACAACTTTCTATTTTCTGTATATTTTTCTTGTTTAGCGTCCATGTTTCCGCTGCGTAAAGTGTCACTGTCCATCCGTACGACCTAACTATACGTTTCCGCAATCTAATAGAGAACATGTTCTGCGTAATTACCTGCCCTTTTCTCGTGAACGCCACTTTTGCCATTGCAATCCTTCGCTGGATTTCTTTGCTACAATACACATTCTCCGTTATTATGTGTCCTAGATATTTGAAGGATTTCACTTGTTCTGGCTTTTGCTCATCGATTGATATATTCATTTCCATTGGTGTTTTTCTGATGCATATTACCTTTGTTTTTTCAATGTTTATGTTCATTCCATATTTTCCTGCCACGCAGCTTAATCTTTGTACCATTTTTGACAGTCCACCTTGGCTGTCTGCAAATAATACTTGGTTGTCCAAGAACTTTATCATTTTTATACGTCGTCTACTAATTTTTACACCTTCTTGAATTCCTTTCTAATGCTTCACTTGTTATGAATTTGGAGTAAATACTGAATAGTGCTGGTGATAGCAAACATCCTTGTCGCACTCCTTTGACAATTTCTGTTGTTTTACACAGTTTATTCCTCCATTTTACCGTCACCCTTTGGTTCTCGTATAACTTCTGTATTAGTGCTATCAATTTATCCGGTAATTTACCACTTTCAATGTCTTAAATAATTGATTGCATTCTGTTCTATCAAATGCTTTGGCATAATTAACGTAGCATACATATTATTTACCGTTTACAGCAGTTATTCTTTCTCCCATGATTCTTAATGCCGCAATCGCGTCTCTTGTTGATGATCTCTTTCTGAAACCATCCTGCGCATCATCGATGCACGGTTCTATATACCTTTCCATTCTGTTCTTTATAATTTGTAACAAGATTTTCGATGCGTGTGTGTAACTAAGCTGATCGTAGTCCGGAATGGTTACTCGAGAAAAGAAAAAGGATATCTGAAGCAGGAAAATTGTGGAAGAGTGGACCATGCGAGTCGACGGTTTAATGTCCAACAAAGTAAATTTGATACGAAATTTGGTGATAACAGTACGAATTGTTGATTTACCAGATCGATTATGACGACCATAATATGGTCGTAACAAACGATGCACATTTTTCACAGAGCACTGGTTTTTGATAATAAATTTCAACAATTTGCAATCGTTGCTCGTTTGTAAGTCTTTCCATGATGAAATGGCAGAGTATAGTGAAAACTTTTCACTTTGACAGATGACGTTTGGACGCCAATACCAACCAGTGCTGCCAACCTGAAAAACTTAACTCTTAAAAAATCACCCTATATATATATATGTATGTAACAGTCGTATTGCTCGAATTCGAGCGTCGTGACTACCTATTCGTTCATTCTAGTTGTACAGAATAGGTAGCGCTCATAGCAATTATTATATGCAACGCAGGTGTACACACGCAAGAAGACTACATTCGGAACTGATAGTAGCCGCTAGTTATCGCGCCACTAGTGCAGCCCCTTGTGTGTCTGCTGTGTACTGACCTAGCGCGCATATGATGTTGAACGTGGTGGTTTGTCATTGCCTGCCACGTGATTATTAGCGATTATTTATTTATTTATTTAATTCTTGTAATAAGTTTGTCGTCGCTCGGGATCGAACCCGTGACCGCCATATCGGAAGTCAAGCGCTCTAGCAACTAGGCTATCGCGACGACTTCTATATATATATATATATATGTAATATAATTATTATTCATATTAGTGGAGGAGAAATTAAAATCCTGAATCATAGTACTTGAAGTATCCTTAAAAGAAAAAGAACTCTGCCATGCAGTCTATTTAGTATTCAACGTCAAACAAACTCTATATTTTAACCCGTATTCTAACTTCGTCCCTATGCGCTTCAGCTACTTGTAAAATTCTGTCTCTCTCCTTCTAAAATTAATTCGAAACTTAAATGAGAATTTCACGTTAGGGTGTATTATTAACCGACACCAGAATTAACTAACCTTTATATTCTGTCGCAAATTTAACTCCGCTGTCAACGATTCCGTAACGCAGAATATTCGCTTACTTGCAAAACTGATTGATGCAACAGACCAAATGAAAACTAAAAGTTACACGACTTTAAGCTCGAAGCTAAGGTAAAAAAGTCATACCCGTATATTTAATATTCTGCCAGAGCTCCTTGAAAGTAATAAGCAGTAGTAATAATTCTTACCACAGGAAAAACTTGTTTCACTCTCTGTCTGTCAGTCAGTCTGCGTGATCGCAATTTTGTATCGCGTATGCAAAAAAAACTTCCTTTTTTTATTATTGCTTAGCTAGCATGATTTTGTTACTCTAACCGACGTATATATTGAAATAACGAGCGAAAGCAACTCAAATCGTTAAATGCTACGTGATATTAATTACAAATAATCGAGATATTCATATTGAAATTCACGTTTACGAAGATACTACTGGAGCCATGAATGAGAGCACCGTCACGAAGTGGAAATTTTAACACGAAGCAATTAGCTTCATCCAGTTTGCATACGGTACACATCTGACTTGGTTACAAACCGTATGTTCAAACTGACTTGATTACTTGCTTCTAGATTAAACACTTATGTATAACTAAGAACAGTGTAGCCAGCAGAATCTTCGTGCTTCTTCTTTTACTTATACATCCCGTTCTCTGGCAATGTTTATTCACGAGTTAAACGAAAGTTCTCAGATATTTCCATCTGTAGAATCGGATCCCTTCTAACGTAGATTCGATGAGATTCGATGAGGCACATTAATTTTCTGCTAATCCGGTTACGATAGTGTAGTTGATTAGGCAGCGGTGTAGAGTTTGGTTCCAATTTAGCATACCTGAAAATATCAGAATTTATCACGCTTGTGCTGAGTTAATTAGTAAATATCAGCCCGAATAAATAAACAACGTTCTGCTATGAAAATGTAACGTAACAAGATTTAGACGCGTTGAAAGTTTCGAGTCAAATTATAAATTTTGTCTAGCGAATGTCAAAGATTTCCTCATTAACGGACAATTTCAGCGTTATCAACAGCGATTTATGCACTGCTATCAAGAGACGGTAAAGAGAAGAAGAAGTCCTGAATTCTTGCTTGTAACTTGATTTACGCTGTCATGAAACGAAAATTATTCGGATTTGATTTACTTCGACGAATTGCGCCACACCTATTTCCAAATTTCTGTGAGATATTTGAAAATTTTGACCGTTATTTGCGCTCGGACACTTTTTCATCTGGTGGACCTGATCGATCGTCAACTTTTGCTGCCAAAATCAGATCCGCATGGTATTCATCGAGGGTTTTAAATAGCAAAAACGATATCTATACACTAAGCTATTTCAGTCGCGGGTTTACCTCTTTTCTTTTAAAAATCCAAGCAGTTTTAAAGCAGTCAGAAACATGGACGCGACCTGGATAAGCATCGGAAGTACACGTTAAAAACCTCGATGCCCTTTAGCAATAGATCTTAAAAAATCCAGAAAAGATATGGTCAATTGCGGATGATTTTTTTTTCCCCATCTGTTATTGTTGTAGCCAATTTTGTTACGCTAAGCGGTGTCGCAAAAGAATAATACTTCTCACTAGTAATAGAGCTGATTGCAAATTATGTGGCTGAAAAACTGACTCGAAATTTCGACAAGCTATTTCTTGCTAAGTACGCAGATGTTTTCTCCCGCGAGAAAAACCCTGCTGAAACGGACGTTTAAGCCTTCGAGTGGCCTTCTAAAGAAAATAGTCTTAATGTTCGAAAAGAGAACGGTTATTCTATTTAGTCGACTCGATTATTATATTTAACTCAACTAGCAGTTGCCAAGTCTTTCGAGTATGTCTGCGATTAATAATTAAATTACATATTATTACGAAAAATTAAATTAAATACTCGCTATTTCAGGTGGAAAGCAATGGCAACCCGCCACATATACCATCATATGCGCGCTGGTTAGTACACAGCAGATACACACGGGACTGGATTTGTATAACGATATAAATTGAGCAGTTATAGTTAGTTTCGATTGCAGACACCTGTACAGCTGAAATCCACGAATAGAGCTAGTTGCCAACACTCAGAAGCTGTGTAAGGCATTACGATGATGATCTCGATAGGATAACTGTTTTCACTTATAGTATTTCCATTAGATGGACGGTTATCCGTAGGCAACTAACTATCAGTTTTAACCAAAGATTGTATCTGCAACAGTGTCATACACTGCTCGATGCAAATGGCACAGTTTTAACTGATACAGGCTACACAATTTTCTAAGCAAATGACAGTTTTAATCTGTAATTAATAGACAGACGATTTGACTTACAGATTGCCGGATAACAATTTCAGTTTTCAGATTAAAAACCGGCAGACATCAGTAAACTCAACATGTCAGTTCAATTTTTACGCGCTCGTCAGTTGATGCGTCATTTTCACTTTTCTTGAACCACAGAAAGGCGCTGTTCTAGTTCTTAAATTAAACTTACTTAGTAATCCTTTTTACTTATTTCATTTTTTTTTTTTTAATTCATTCTGCATTATCGCAGTTTGTTGTTCATATAAATTATTTCCTTTATCGAAATTCAAATATCAATTTTCTTTTGCATAAATTTTCTTTTTTATTTTTTGAAATTAAAAAGAAAGGGGCTTCTTAGTTTTCGTTCGTGGGTTAACGCGTTTAATTTTATGTCAAATTCATTCCGTTTCAACATTTTTAGAGAAGTATCACAGAATTTGCCATTAAATAATAGTAAATATAACAACAAAAAGAAGGAAAAATAGTACATAAAATCTGTAAAAAAATATATGTTCTTTGTTCAGAATAGTACGTGAAAAAAGTTTTAAAACGGATTTTACACTCTTCTTTTACAAATAAACTAGTGAGCTCTATAAATCCCTTACAAATACTTATATATGTATAACGGAAACATTTATAGAGAAAAGATCATAACTTTGTAATATGTATATGTTTTACAAATTGGTTTTCAATGTACTATATCTATCTATCTATCTATCTATCTATATATATATATATATATATATATATATATATATATATATATATATATATGTACTGTGGCAGTATTAATATTCTGTTCCAGATAGATAAATTGAAAAATGAATGATGAGAAAAGCCGAAAACAAACCGAATAACATCAGCTCTCGTCAACAAAAACCGTTAAGGTGAAAAATAATACCCGAAGATATGAAAGAATTCCGGCAAATCCTAACGTAGGCAAATTGAAAAAAGATTTACCATTAACCCGGCCGTGCTAACATCTGCTCAAAACCCCGAGATACGTCATATTCCCTTTTAACAATAATTTTATACAAGGGTTACAAAAAGAGAATAGGAAACAGAGAAACATATAATTCAATCCTCGACTATATGAATTCACGACATACGTTGTTAGAAGCCAAGGCTTTTGAAAAAACACCATTTAGTAACATACGCTTTTGTTGCTGCAGGCGCAGTAAATGGAAAACAGAGACGAACACACATCATTCGATGGCCCGCTAAAACAATAAAAGTAAAAAAACTTCTCAGGAAACAAAAGATTAACAATAGCTCTTCAATAATTGATTAAAAGGTATATTGAATGAAAATGATTTTTTTTATAAAACGGAGATAAATATCCTCACATTATTGGGAGAACGAGAGCAAAATATCAATTTATAACGTTTTCGCCGGATTCAAATAAAACAAAACAATTTGACTAACGAAATAAAAAGAATCGTTAATCTGCTATCTGATGTTGAAAAAAACTTTTTAATGAAAAATATACAGCTGTCATTTTGACCCGAAATAGCTGGTTAAATAATAATAATAATAATAAAAATAATAAAACGAAAGATAAATAATAGAAATAAGATTAATGCAGATAAATTTCTCATTTTAAAAACCTGTAAGGAATTCCCCGCGTTTCTAACTGTGACCCTTTGAAAATTTAACTGTCCTTATTCTATAACTTTTAACATAGTTTATAATGTACTAATTAACACATAAATGCTATCTTTATATTTGTAATATGTATTTTCGTTTCATTACTCGATATTCGACTTATGTTAAAATGCCAAGGTTTACGTATCCGTAGATAAATTTAAAAGATTTAAAAATATGCTTCTGGTTTCCGTAGATCCATTCCTAGTCAACCCGATTTATTTGTTATTATCCGTTAACCTTAAGATTCTCCTACTTTTACGTAATTAACTCCAAAATGAAAATTTTACAGTGGAGCTACCCAAGTCTAAGAGCAAATAGGAATGCATTAAAGAGCCTATTATATCAATTGAAAATAGATATTGCCTTGCTCTCTGAAACATGGCTCAAAGATACAATAACAATTAACATTAGAGGTTTTAAAATAATTAGATCTGATCGAGAAGACGGATATGAAGGTGCAGCAATTTTAGTACGTAATGAAATCTCTTTTACTGTTCACAATTTTTTCAGTTTCGTTTTTCAAGCAACTCATCCCAATTTTTTACACATTTCAATCCCAATTAATAACTTATCTCAAACACTTCATTTAGTTTCCGCTTATATTCCCCTAAATTTTAATTTATTTCGCACTTCTTCGGACTCCTTTATTGACTCCCTTCCGCATCCTTACATCATTGGAGGCGACTGGAATGCTCAATCTCCTCTGTGGGAGTGCTTTTCATATAATAATAACGGGTATTTTATAGACCACTGTCCAACATATTTCAAAAATCCTTCAATTTATAGTAGCATCGATCTCTCTTTTTCTTCACCTGCTCTTGGAAATATCTTGATGGTCTCTTTGGTAGTGACCATACTCCAATCATTCTGCCATACAATGATCACTCATGCCCTCGATTTTAGACCTATTCAATCTCCAGAATGGAATCTAAAGAAAACAGATTGGAATAAATTTCGTGCCTGTCTTGATTGCTCTATTTTTTCTGCGCCTTCGGCAATAAATTCCTTCGATCAATATATTCATGAACTCAATCCACACTAGTCTCTCCTCGTCTTCCCCTTCATCCTTTTTATCATTCCATAATAAGTATCGCTCTGCTACACCATTATGATGGAACGATGATTGTAAAACTATATTTCAAAGGAGTCTAAACACAGTTAAAACTTTTCGGTCTTATCCATCAATTTCTAATTTTCTCGATAATAAAAAAAACCAGCGCGAAATCTAGATATGTATATATTTTATCGGTTATATGTGAGAAATTCCCCTTTCTCTCCATCCCAAACTTTTCAGCCTAAACATATACTTTAATAAACGCACGTCACAAATATGATTCCACTAATGCAGTACCGGAGTAAATATAATTGTATGAACCATAATGACTTAAAAAAATGTACTGATAATATAAACAGTGTACTTAATCTAAACAATGCACTAAAAATTAACACCGAAATATTTCATGTGCTGCACTTAAACATAAAAAAGCACGCTAGGCGAAATTGGGATGAATTTATAAGTTACATTCACGAGACAACATTAAGCGTTATTGTATTAACGGAAATAAATATAAGAGGGAATGAATTAAATCTATACAATATAGCAGGTTTCACGAGCATTGCACTACAAAGATCAATGGGATACAACGGGGGAATACTTGTTTTTGTAAATAAAAAATTTAAATGCAATATTCAGGAAGCAAATAATAGGTCAAATATGGACCTGTTGATGGTAGATATAGATACAGGCGCAAATATTCCTTTACGGTTAATTGCTATATATCGAACACCAAGTAAAAACATAGGTGAATTCACAAAAGAAATCGCAACACTTTTAAAGAAAATAAATAATAAAGATAATCTCCTGATTTGTGGTGATTTTAATATTGACTTATTGCTTCATAATGCACAAGTGGAGAACTTTTTAAATGTAATTTACGGGGCAGGGGGAGTTTAGCTAATAAGTGGAATTACAAGAGAAGAAGTCCGGATAGATAGGAATACTCAGACCTGCATAGACAATATATTTATGAAGTACAAAACAAATGAAATTACTTCGGGAATAATTAATACGAAAATATCTGACCATTACATGATTTTTTGTGCATTTGTTACCTCGAATTAGAAAAGTCGACATTTAAAAAATTCACGGAAATATTATTTTAATGAAAAAAGTCTTCACAAAAAAATTGTTGCATACAACTGGAGCGAGAAGAGTAACATCACAACAGTAGAAGACATGTACGATCACATTCATATAGTTTTTAAAAATATATGTATATAAAGAATGTAAATTGGAAATAAACGAGGGTAAAAAGGTAACCAAATATGATCCCAAAAACGAATGAATGAGTCAAAAACTCATAAATTTTATGATAATTAGAGATCAGTACTTTAAGCTCAGTAAAGGAAACAGAACTAGTATGCGATATAAAAACTTATACAGGAAATATCGGAATATAGTAAAAATAGAAATAAGGAACGCTAAACAGAAATATTATAAAAATCTAATAGTGTTAGCAAACAATGATAGCAAAAAAACATGGTGCATAATCAACAATATTGTGAATAAAAAAAAACAAAACATCAATTGATGACTTTGTCATAAAACATTTTGAAAACACTACAATAGTAACCGAACAATTTAGTGAATACTTCACACGTTCAGTTGAAGAGCTCAGACATAAATGTGACATACAGACTCCAATAATTCTAACATGTCTTCTCTTTATATTCCACCTGCAAATTCATCACAAATAGAAACAATAATAAACGATCTAAAAGTACATAAGGCTCTTGGATGGGACGAAATTAGGGTAAAAGATATTAAACAAACTGCAAATATTTTTACTCCTATTTTAACTAACATGATCAATCGCTCTATAAAAGAAGCGTGTACTCCAGATGAGATCAAAAAAGGTATTATTAGACCGATCTATAAAAAAGGAATGCAAAATCAATGCGAAAACTACCGCCCTATAACAATAATATCAGTAATAGGTAAAATATTAGAATGATACGTTGATAAACATTTAAGGAATTATTTGGAAAAAAACAACCTACGTTTGAAAATCAACACGGGTTTAGAGAAAAAGAAGTCCACGATAACGCTATTAAGAACGATGATAAATAAGATAAATACGGGACTGTCGATGGGGAACCAATTTATAATTACCTTCATTGATCTAACAAAATCGTTTGACTTAGTTGATCACGATTTACTGATTAATGACTTAGAAAATCTGGGGATTCTAAAAAACCAACTAATGTGGTTTAAAAATTATATAAAAAACAGGAAAAGTGTAGTAAAAATCGCAGGGAGTAATAGTAATGAAAAAAATATTCGATTTGGGGTAGGTCAGGGAACTATACTTCTTCCTATCCTATTTCTAATATACGCTAACTCATTATACAGGCACATTAAAAATGCAAAGGTATATGTTTTTGTTGATGACATTGCGCTGTTAATTGAAAATAAAAAGATAGAAGTAGCGGAAAAATTACTGCAAGAGGATATAGATAATTTTAGTAAATGGGCACATGATAGGAGGTTATGTGTAAATATAAATAAATCTAAATTGATACACATCCGAAACAGTACTAAACACAAGGGTCGCGACCCGCGAATCATACTTCATAATAACGAATGCTTACACGAACTTTATGAAACGAATAATTCACCTACATGTTTATGTCCACCTCTTGAAAACGTAAAAGACTTTAAATATTTAGGAATATATATCGATAGATCCTTGAGCTGGAAAAAGCACGTTCAAGTCTTAAATTCGAAAATAAGACAGACAATTCCAGCTTTATACAAATTAAAGCAGGTACTTTCATATAAAACACTACGTATATACTACAATGCAATAATTATGGCTAGAATTCTATATGGAATCCAAATATGGAGAGAGGCTAAGAAAACGGAAATAAATAAAATAGGTAAAAATCAAAAAAGGTGTCTTAAAATTATATTACCCTACTGGAGGCGAAGTGACTCGAGATCAACATGGTGGAAGGAAAATGATGAGATGTCACCAAAGATGTACTACTACTATTACAGGTTATTCGAATATAATATCTTTTTTTTTTTTTTTTTAACCCCCCTTTGGGCATGTCAACAAAGGATCTTCGCCCAGAAACGAAAGGAAGGAGAAGGATCAGTTAAATGTCGATTCGGTCAGCTATTGATAAGATAAAGGAACTGAGGATAGGAACAACTGAGATCGACGGAAACGATAAGATATATGAGGCACAATAAGGAGTAGGGAGTTTGAGTGACAGCAGATTGGAATATAAAGAGGTGCGTTCGTTCACGAGGGATGAACATTCAAAGAGGATATGGTCAGGATCACAGACGGCTTCGTCGTCAGGGTGAAGAGGGCAATAAGGGGAAAAAGCGAGATGAAAACGAAAACGTGAGGAAGGAAGAAGAGTATGATTCAGACGTAAACGGATAATAGGGACAATAACGGAGCGGTGAAGCGAAGGAAAATCGTAAAACCAAGGCCGCATGGGAAGATTAGGTTGGATGGAAAAATAAAAGGAAGGATGATTAGAAAAGGAGGAAACGTAAAAATCTGACCAAAATCTAACATGAAACTTTTTGCACAATGGGAGTAAATTAGAAACGGGAATTTTAGAGAAAAAAAAGTGGGAGGATACAGCAGTCTGAGCCAAGGAATCTGCCATTTCGTTACCCTCTATCCCCATATGACTGGGAACCCAGAGCATTTCAATGCGGATAGCGTGAAGTGAGAAGAGAGTGTGAATGAGAGAGCGAATACGGAGGATGAAAAGGTCAGAGGAGTGAGAGGGGAAATGAGAGGAAATAGCTTTAAGAGCACACATGGAGTCGGAGATAATTAAAAATTTAGGAGAAGAACGATGTGAGGAAATGTGGATTATGAAGCGTAAAATGGCCATTAACTCGGCCGTAAAGATAGTACAAAAGGAAGGGAGACGAAAAGATTCAGAGAAATTAATGCTCGGAATGATGAAAGAAGCTCCAACTCCATTAGGCCCCTTCGAACCATCCGTAAAAATAGCAATATGGGAAGGAAAACAGGATCCGATATAACTATGGAATTCCTGTATAACTGTTGGATAGGAAAGGGATTTGGAGGAAAAAGGAAAGTAGAATACATTGGGAGAATTGGAGAGATCTGAAAAATTGAAAGAAAAGTTAGGGAGATTGTTATAAGAAATTGTGCAGGATAAAAAGGAATTTAGTCGCAAAGCAATGTGGGCTAGAATAGGAATTTTCTTGGGAGTAAAACGCCAGTTTTGCAGAATAGAAAGATATGAAGGAATAAGTTTGGAGGGTGATAACGGTAAGCGTTTACACAAGAAACGATAACCTAAATAGGATCTGCGAATGAAAAGGGGAGGCGAGTTAGACTCAGCGAGAACTGCTGGTACTCGAGAAGATCTAAGAACACCAAGGCAAAGGCGAATGCAAGAATTTTGAATTATATCCAGCTTGGAAAGAAGTGATTTTGAGGCAGAGCCATAGATAAAGGAACAGTAGTCGAATTTGGAACGGATAATCGAATTGTACAAGGAAATAAGGAGAAAAGGATCGCCTCCCCATTTTGTTGGGGAAAGAGCTTTCAGTAGGTTTAGTCTTTTAAGGGCAGAAGAGGAAAGGAAATTAATATGTTCATAAAAGGACAGACGACTGTTGAGGAATACACCGAGATAGCAGAAGCATTCCCTACGAGGGATAAGATTGGAGTTTAAGGATACAGAGACTAAAGCGGGATTAAAAGACAATACAAGAGAATTTTAAAGGGGAAATAGAAAGGTTCAAAGAGGAAAGAGATTGTTCCAAAGTAGCTAGAGACGAATTAACACTTTCGTTAGCATCTACGATATCACGGGATGAGGAAAAGAGAAGAACGTCATCGGCAAAAAATAAGGAAGAGGAGTTCATAGAAAGAGAAGCAACAGAAATAGTATAAATATTAAAAAGAGTAGGAGTAAGGCAGGATCCTTGTGGAAGCCACGTGAAACAACTCTTGTAACCTCGAACGAAGAAGAAAACAGGAGAATAGTGCGATTTAACATCAAGTTAACAATGAGGAAACAAAAATGCGTCCGGATGTTAATTGCTATCATTCTACCTCGAAGAGTAGGGAGATGGACATTATCAAAAGCACTGGAAACATCGATAAAAGTAGCTAAAGTGTACTGTTTATCGATGAAAGCTTTATAGATATAGGAAACAAACAGACTAACGCAGTCAGCAGGACCTAAGCCTGGACGGAAACCAAACATATTAGAAGGAAAAACATTATTGTGTTCGAGCCACCAGACCAGGCGCTTGTTAAGCATACCCTCAAACAATTTTCTGAGACACGATGCTAGGGAAATCGGACGAAGAGAGGAGTTTTTCTTAGGGATAGGAATGATAATAAAGGTGTTCCAGGCAGGAGGTGTGACTCCTCTGGACAAAAACTAGTTGAATATACAAAGAAGTGTTCGGAGAGCAAGATCGGATAACTTTTTTAGGACAAAGAAGGGAATACCATCACGACCTGGAGTGGGGCTGGAAGATTTTTTGAGAATGGATTTTAATTCATTAATATTAAACGCAGAGGAAAGAGAATGAGAATTAGGGTTTTCCGTAACAGGAAACGGGCAGGATTCATCAACGTTAGGAACATAAGCAGGAGCAACAGCATCAAGAAAAGAAGACAAACTATCGGAGGAAATAGTGTGGATAGAAGGACGTTCAGAAGAAGGGAATTTGAAAGCTCTGGCCATTTTCTAGATATGATTAAGAGGAGTAATTCTCGAAAAAGATGAACAGAAATTTTTCCAAGAGGATTTCTTAGACGATTTTAGAATAAACCTAGCCCTTGCATTGGCCCTTTTGTGGGCAAGAAAGTTTTCGCGTGTAGGATTCGATCGGAAAATTCTAAATGTAGCGCGACTATGATCGAAAGCGGCATTGCATTCTTCGTTCCACCAGAGGGACGATGCTGAACCACGATGGCCTGACGATGACGGTTTACGGGAAGGAGAAGACAGCGATAGAGCATTTGTAATCGAATTTAGGAATAGATGGTAATGGAGTACAGGATCAGAGCCATCTAGAAGTTTAGGAAGCGTAGAATCAATTAAGGAATGGAACAGAGCCCAATTAGTTTTCGATAGGTTCCATCGAAGGTAATTGAGAGGTTTAAAGCAAGGAGAAGAAGGAGGATTCTGGGGAGTAATTAGAATAGGAATATGATCACTACCATAGGAGCCCATGAGAGTTGACCAATTGTAATCAAAACCAATAGAAGAAGATGAGAAAGTTAAATCGAGAGTACTATAACTAGATGGGCTCTTGTAATAGGTAGGAGAGAGATCATTAAGAAGGACTAAATCATTAGAAAGAACAAGATTTTCAAGAACAGTACCGTTGTTGTTATGGTTTGAGCAGCCCCATGAAGGCGACCGAGCATTCCAGTCACCCCCAATGATGAACGGATGCGGAATAGACCTGAGGAAAGAAACGAGAGGGAAGTGACGAAGGTCGCAACTAAGGGGAACATAAATAGAAATGATATTAAGCGGGCGAGCTGCATTGGAAGGAATGGAAATGTGTACAATATTAGGCTGATTAGGACTAGAAGGGGAATTAAAGGAGACATCATGAGATTTAAATAGAATGCCGTTCCTAGTAAGAATAGCAGATCCACCATAACCATCGTCACGGTCGCATCTGATTATCCTATACCCACGAAAATTAATATTCATATCCGACCGTAGCCACGTTTCCGAAATGAGAGCAACGTTAATACTATGAATGTCTAACAGACCCTCTAATGCATTTTTGTTGGCTCTAAGGCTGCGACAGTTCCACTGTAAAATATTAAAAGTACCCGGCATAGTAAATTATAAAAGGATAAGACTTGAGTAGGGAAAGAAAAAAGAAATAAAGAAAAAACAAAAAGATAGAGGGGGAGGAAAAGGAAGAGAGACGTAGAGAGTGCCAGAAGAAAAACAGCAAGGTAGAGTAGAAAAAAAAAAATTACAATATGAAAAAAAAAAAATAGAAGGAAAGAAACTTTAATGGATGAAGGAAAATTGGGGCTAGCAAGATGAGAGGAAAGTTAATGAGAAAAGGGAAGGAACAACTAAAAACAATTAAACAAAAATAGACTGCTGATGAAAAAAGGACGGCGATGGATGCTAGACTGGAATAAATAAAAGAAAAAATGAAAAGTAAGGAACAGGATTTTAGAGGCAACGGACAAAATGATTCAGAGCCCATTGCGGCTAAGTTGCATAAAAGAGCGAAATTTGTAGTTGCTATGATTCTCGATAATTGTCTCAACTTTTCGAGAATATAATGTAAATTACAATAGCGTAAAACAGTGTCAAAGTGCTGCGGTCTCAAAAATATTAAGACAAGAGTACAATGCAGAACGACACAAATAAAACCAATATATCTGAGCCCGGCAGTGATTTTAGTCACAGCAGCGTCAGTACATTGAAATGTGAAAAAAGCAACTGCTGCTTGTCCGCCTCTGGGCAATATATTCAGGAGTCTTAAAATCTGGAAAAGGAGGAAATTAATATGAAAGAAAATATTGATAGTAATAATAATAGTGATCATAAAAAGAGAATAGGGAGAAAACAGAAAATGGAAAGAAATAAAGACAGAAAAAGCAGAGAAAAAACGAAATGGGAAAGAAAAGGCTAGCCCCGGTTGCATTCACTTTCACTTTATAACGAAAGTGAGAAGAAAGACTAATTAAGGTGAATGTAGTTAGATAAAAAGAGAGGTAGGGAGTCAACAAGGGAAGGAGAAGAATCAATGTTATTGGACGCAAGAAGATCTAAAATCGCTTCAGCTATAAAATTTGCTGTAGGGAGAACAGTAGATGAAGGAACTTTGGAAGTAGAAGCGGAAGTAGAACTGGAAGCGTCATTTTATTTGTAAGAATATATAGGGGTAAATTGTGAAGACTACTCTACTTGCGCATGTCTCTGAATAATGAACGGATGATGTTTACAGAGATCTATTATATAGTTACAATTCATGCATAATAATAAACATGGTAGCAAAATCATGTGGTACATACAGGGTGCGGCAGCATAACTTCCTTTTTTAAAATGCGCCAATTTTTTTCTACTAAATTTTTTAAAGAAATAATAACAGAAAATCGAAATAAAACTGCAAGGGAAGAAGCATACATATTGCCAATGAGATCTAGAGTATGTTATTTCGATTTTCTATTATTATTTCTTTAAAAAATTCAGTAGAAAAAAAGTGGCACATTTTAAAAAAGGATGTCATACTGCCGCACCCTGTATATCGAACAACTAAAAAAAGTGTAGTTTGCTGATTAAATTATACACTACGCTCATCTTATAAAGCAGAATGTAGTGTGAATACATATAATTTGTATAAAAAAATACGATAGTAGCAATAAAAATTTATTTAGTGAGAAAAAAGTTATATTTAGAACAGTCGTAAAATCTTATATCTTATAGTAGCATACATGTCAAGCAATGAATAACTTTACATTTGTAATACAATCCATTCTAAAATAATAATTATTTGGTATTTTCTAGTAGTTATAAGATACATTTATATAATATAATATCCGCACTTTCCTTACCTTACAGTATGTAATTCTGTTATTCAAATGCATATTTCACCTAAAAAATGTAGAATTTTCCTCAAAAATTACTGAATTTATGATGAAAATACAGTTTTTAACGTAAAAAGTTCTCTAACAATTTTTTACTTTCTGGTAAAAATAATTTAAATTTGAACAGGTATATTCTCATCCTAAATTCGTTTATTTTAGATAAAAAAATAGTATTTTTTTTTCTATTTTTTTGGGCGCGCCAGCGGCATTGACCCAACAACAAGAAAACTAAGCTAATAAATTAAATAACTAAGCGGTCCAAAATGGACGCAACAAAGGACAGCAGTGCGGACACCACAGAAGATGAAGGAAAGGAGAGGATAAAGAAAGAGTTATAGGGAGTAGGGAGACCTAATGACAGGAACTGACTGTATAAAAGGTAGCGTTCGTTAAGAGCAGGACACTCAAAGAAAATGTGATTAGCATCATATGTACGAGGAGGATCACAATCGTGGAGAGAACAATCAGGAGAAGGCGATAGAGCAAATCGAAAGCGAGAGGAAGGGAGGAGAGAATGATTGATCCGGAGACGAATTAGGGAGACAATAGAAGAGCGGCGACTGAGAGGAATAGAATGGAACCAAGACAGGGAACGAGGAATTGTCTGAATGAAACGGTAATGAGAATGACGATTAGAAAATAGGGAGGGATAAATATCCTGCCAAAGTCTGGCGTGATTGGAGGTGGATAAGGAAAGGATATCTGAAGAAGGGAAATGGTTGAGGAATGAATCAAGGCGACCAGCAGAACGAGCCAAAGAATCGGCCGCATCGTTGCCATCAATTCCGGAATGACTGGGGATCCACAAAAAATCAATGAGAATAGAACGGGATGACTGCAAAGTGGAGGTAAGAGAACGAATTGAGAGAATAATATTATCAGAGGAATGTGAAGGAGGAGAGGATATGGCTTGAAGGACGCCCTTGGAGTCCGAAATAATGAGGAATTGGGAAAGATCGCTTAAAGAGGAAATATAAGAGATAGCCTGAAGGATGGCGATCGACTCGGCAGAAAAAATAAAGCAGAAGGAAGGAAGCCGGAAGGACTCAGAATGTCGAAGCGACGGAGCAGTAAACGCACCACCCACGCAGTCCTCGCTCTTGGAACCATCAGTAAAGATCAATACATGAGCAGGAAAAGAGGAATTCAACAAATGAAGAAATTCATTGTTGACTGCACCGTGAGAGGAGGAATTGGCTCGAAGTGGGACAGAGGAAAATTTGATAGGCTGCCATAGGCTATTGAAGTCATGAAAGAAGTACGGGAGAGCGTTGTAGGAAAGGACAACAGGAGAAAAATTAGAAAGACGGGAAACAATGAGCGACAGGATTGGGATTTTATGAGGAGAAAAACGCCAGCAGTTTTTGATATATAGATAGGAGGAAATAAGTTTGGACGAGGAGATGGGAAGCCGTTTAATTAAGAAGCGATACCCAAGCTGAGAACGGCGAATAAACAGTGGTTGGGCAAACGACTCTGATAGAACTGCGGGAATGGGGGAGGATTTCAAGGCTCCAATACACAAACGGAGGCAAGAGTTCTGGATCGCGTCAAGTTTAGTGAGGAGAGACTTGGAGGAATTACCGTAGATAAAGGAACAATAGTCGAGCTTGGACCGGATGATAGCTTTGAAAAGAATTAGAAGGATAAACGGATCGCCTCCCCATCTGAGGGGAGAGAGAGATTTAAGGAGATTAAGTCTTTTAAGACAGGATTTATAGAGAAAATTAATGTGCTCATGGAATGTGAGGCGGCTATTTAAAAAACGGCCAAGATAGCATATGGAATTGACAACAGGGATAGGAATACCAGATACAGTGATGCGAGTTAGAACGGATGGCTCTAAATCTGCTTCAGGTGTCGGAGCTGCTTTTATCCTTCCTGATATCAACTATTCTGAGTCTTTTCAACTCCGTCCCTTTTCTTCTATCTTCTTAGCCGAATCCATGGCTATTTTACGTGCTATACTTTTTATATCCTCATCATCCAATTTATCAAAATTCGTCATATGCTCTGATTCGAAAAGCGTTTTATCAGCCATCGCATCTCCATTCCCTAAACCATCGTCAGATCCTATTATTCTTTACATTCGTTCTTTAATTTGTAATTTATTAACATCTCGTTCTATCCTAATTGACCTGTTCTGGATTCCGGGCCACTGCGGCATCGTTGGTAACGATCTTGCCGATTCATTGGCATGTCAAGCTGCAGTAAATGGCCGTTTCATAGACAGATTCTCCTCCCAATGTCTTTGTCCACTCTCTTAACGTTTCCACCATGGCTTTTGGACTGATCTTTATCCGTCTCTTTTCTCCAATCCTAACTCTTTTTACCTCGCTATACAACCCTCTCCTCCTACTTCTTCCTGGTTTAATAATTTTCCCTGCATCAGCCGTTCTGTTATTTCTTCCATAATTCGCCTCCGCTTTAATCACAGTCTGCTTCCTGCTTCCCTCTTTCGTTTTAATATTGTTCAGTCTCCCTTGTGTCCCTTCCATCCTCCTATCATAAATTTGACCTGTGATGTAAATCACCTCCTATTCGAATGCTCATCTATCTCCTCAGAACGTGCAGCTCTTTATTCTAATTTGCTTGGCCTTGGCCTCGCGACCCCTTACTGTGCCCACTACATTCTTTCTCTTCCTTCTCTTTCTGTTGTTCCTATATTGGCTATCTTTATTTCTTCTGTTTCTAATCGCTTCCTGATTTAACTTTCAAGTCCCTACGTTTCACTATTTGTTAGTCCTTTGTGCTGGGTAAATGTCCCAAGTTGACGCGCCCAAGTTGAAAGGAAAAAAAAAAATAAATAAAAAAAAAATAGAGCTCGGTTAAAGGGTCGGAGAGAAAAAACGATACAAAAAAAATAGTATAGAATGAAACGATTGTAAAGTACAGATGTTATTATTTATGCATTCATTCATTTGTTTTCTCCTTTATATTATAGAATTCAAAAAAAAAAAAAATCATAAAGAAAGTCATATTGAAAGGTGAGGTGATTAATAATTGTAAGAGTTATAGGGGATACAAACACTGTGCAAACAAATGGTGCTTGTTCACAAATGAAAAAATATAAGCACCCAAAAATGTATGCTGTAAATTAATCTACCAGGATTTATACGTTCATTCGTATACATCAACATACACTCACGCAATCATATTAATCTAGTACATGTTAACAAACTAATTATTTTTAATTCAAAGTTACCTTAAACAAGAAATTATACCACTCATATACATGAATCTCAATAAGAATAGCCAATCGGAAAAAGCATTACTTCAATATAGCAAGAAAAATAAACGCTTAAGTACACGTACATGTATCATCACGCAACAGTAAAGCAATTTAATGAAATAACAATAAATTTGAAAGTTTGATAATTATGCTTTACTACATACCAGATATGTATAACACATCGGTAGGCTCCATTTTTTCGTTTAAATGAAATGAAAACATTTGCGCATCGTTTGTACAGAAATGTACACAAACTTTCATCCTTATTCATTGATACAGCACACATCTGTGGTCATAAATAGATTTAGGATTTCTATTACACTGCACGTTTTTCCCCCCTTCATTTCTAGGTAAATTTGATTCAATATCTTCACCTGTCGTGTCATCTGGGTAATAAACAATTCAGTGTTAAATTGCGTGATTCACTGACTGATATTAAAACCATTTTTTTAATTTCCAGCTTTTTTCGAAGGAAAATAATAGCCTCGTCATAGTGTACACTCATCGAATTGGCATTTAATACGCTCGATACTTTTAATAAGTCTAAAGGTTGGCTCAACCTTCAGTTCTTATATTAGTTCTTTTGCATTAGTTATAGCCTGACTAAAATCATATTCTCCATAATTTTCTATAGATAAACAACACTTTTTCAACATGTTTTTTGTTTCAACTAATTTGCTGACTAGCTTAATTTGAAGCAGAACGTTGTACCAAACGATCACGAAAACTAAAAAACGGAAATCTTAAATTGCTGTACTGGCCTCGTGTATTATTTTCGGATCACAATTCTGAATTTAGAATAGCTCAATCAATGCATCATGAATAGCAGATTATCTGAAATGTTACTAGCTTTATTTTTGCTTCTCAACGCGTGTCACGAAAAGTTTTTAAAAATGAAAAACCGACTGGACTGGACTTCGTTCACGCTGCTCTGCAGTCATTAACTTTACAGGCACAGAAAATCTAGGCATCTCAAACTTTTTGCGACACCACTGTCCAACTGGTTCGATCCTGTTCTGCCCCTTCTAAAAATTCGGTCAATCGCCAACTAGTACCTTGGTGGAACCGAGCATGCTCCTCTGCTCTTGGCAAACGTCGAAAGGCCCTGAGAAAACTCAAATGGAACCCGAATATAGACAATCAGATTTTATTCAGAAAGATGCGTGCTCAAGTCAAAAGAATTTCCAAAAATTCTCGTCTCATTACCTGCCACTCCTACGTTGCTCAACCCTCACCTGAAACACCTACTCGCAAGATTTGGTTCATGATAAGAGCATTAGAAAAAAAGTAAACATTTCATATCATCACTGGAATCTACAAAGACGACTTACATCTCACCACATCTCAAGATATTGCCGATTTTTTTTCAGCAACTTTGCTCAAGCATCTAGCAACTCAGCATTAGATCCAGTCTTCATACCTATCAAAAATTCCTGCGAAAGCTCCACCCTAGATTTCTCATCAGACAGCTCCGAACCATACAACTGTCTAATTACCTACAGAGAACTTCACACAAGCTATCTATTTTACAAAAATTGAAGCAATAGAAACGAATAGCTTCCATTTATAAATGCATCTTTCTATGCCGGAAAAATCATTTCATCAAGTTTTAAGTCTGTTCAACAGTCTTCGAACAAGTAATCAATTTCCAACCTGCTGGAAGACTGCCATAGTTTTCTACCTCTGATTAAATTGGTCAAAAATCCTACTCTACCACCTGATAACTATCGCCCAATCTCGTTACTTTCGGTATTAGGAAAACTCTCGAGAAAATTATTAACAGAAGACTGATCTGACAACTCGAATCTCTCAATATCCTCACTAACTCTCATTATGGATTTAGGCCTGGCAGAAACACTGAAGACTAATTGCTTGCTCTTTCTACTCGGATACAAGAACCATTCTCACAATGTCATCACCTACTCGCTGTATTTTTCAACTGCTCCAAGGCATTTGACCGCACACGTAGCACTACAAAATCCTACAGCAATTATATGCATAGGGATTTTTTGTCGCCATTTTCCACAGCTTATCAACTCATTCCTTACTTCCAGGTTCTTTTACACAAGAGCTAATAGAGTTTTTTCGTCACCTTAACCACTAGAAAATGGTGTTCCACAGGGTGCTATCCTAAGCCCCACCTTATTCTGCATCGCCATTAATAACCTCATTGAATCACTTCAACCTCCAGTTACGGCTGCGCTCTCCGCCGATGACCTAGCAATCACAGTTCGCTGTAACACAATAAGCGTAGGACAAACTCTGCTTCAAAACGCTGTCGACAGAATTTCAAACTAAGCCACCAGAAATGGTTTCCAGTTCTCACCAACAAAAACCTGTGCTCTTTATTTCTGCAGACTTCGTAACTGTGATCACTCTCTTAATCTGAAGCTCCACAACAAACCAATGGCTGAGGTTTCCCCACAGAAAAATATTTACGACTTTGGTTTGGTGAAAAACTTACTTGGCAGAAATAAATCTTTGCCCTGATTAACAGCTGCAATCCCAAACTCAATCTCCCTCGCAAAATTAGCGGAACAAAATTTGGAGCACACCGTACCACCCTTCTCCAATTCTATATCGATCCGAACTAAGCTATGGCTCTTCAAGCTACTTCTCCGCCGCTAAACACTTATCGCACAAATTGAGCGTAACAGAAAACCATCTTGCAGCAATAGCTCTATGGTCCAACTTTTGCAACAACATTGATCTTTCTCTTGCTATTCTTTCATGAGAAACTTCAGCGCTCGTACTTCGCCAAAACTTTCAAGAATTACCTCATCGGCTCCATGGATATTCAATCGTATATATACGGATGGCTCCGTTTCTTCAACATCAGTCGGATACGCTGCCCACTCTGGAAGATTCAGTCATCACATGCTACTCTCTTCCTTCATCTTTGTCCATTTTATCTGCAGAACTTAATTTACCTGGCTGTAAATTACATAGCCTTTAAAGAAAACTGCATCCAGAAATATCTGCTACCGACTGACTTCCTGTCTTCACTATTGAGTCTACAAAACCAATGGGCAATTCAACAACACTCCCTTGCCAAAAATATCGCCCAGTTGCTCTTCTCAAACCGTTCTTTGCATGTTACCTTTGCTTAAATGCCCCCGACCACAAAGGCATACTGGGGGCAACAACCTGGCTGACAAAACCGCAAAACAATGTGCCATAAACTTTCCAATTCCAAACATTCCAGTTACCCTAGATAATTTTCGACGCATCATCAAACTTCGACTAAAAGAACGATGGCAACAACAGTGGACTAACTTCGATCATTACCATCTTCACTCCTTAAAACCCTCTATTGGAAAATGGAAATCAAACCTCTCATTCGATAGAAGACACGAAGTTGTTCTCGCACGCATACACCTCGCCCAGTCTGCTCAAATTTCTCGGCCGTTCCGATTTCTATTTGTCATCTTCTTCTTGACTGCTCAAGTACACTTTCACAGCGTCAAAATCATACAAAAGCTTCTCCACCACATCACTCCTAGAAGACTCAGACAACTCTGTTTCCGCCCTCTTCAAGTTTCCCCAAGATACTAACCTCTACAATCAAATTTAACCTCCTCTCTCATCTGTATTCCTTTTTAAAGTATACAAATTAGTTCCTTAATAGTTAATTAAAAAAGTGATAAAGCACGAAAGAGCCCGTATTTTTAAATATTAAAATTGGGAAAACCTAATCTTTTTTTTTACATTATATAATTTAACTCGCTACTAATTATTAAATATTTAAAGCTTTCACGGTGATTACTCATAATAAATAATTTTCGCAAACAACTGCGTTTTAAAAGATATTTATTCCCTTAACGTTTCGACCAGCTTACACTGGCCATCATCAGAAGCAAACTTCTGAAAATTATTTATTATCGCTACTAATTATTCAATACTATTTAAAAATGAACAAATAAAACACACGTTTCTGCAAGAGGAGAAGCTACCGGCAGCTAAATATTCAAAAATCACTTTACCCTCTCGTATTTACCAATATAGAATAATAAAACTTTTTTCAATTTTAATATCTCTCGTCGCTGACATTTTTCAGGTGATAAAAAGCAAACAAGCAGCCAGTATTGCTTTATTAAAATTTAAAATTTTTTCATTAGCTTTCGAAAACAGAAACTTACCGAGGTATCCGTAGTCTAAAGTTATATATGCGCAAAAACTGAAGGTACAAATAGAAAATTAAAAAACAACAAAGCAGAAATTAAAAGATGCTCTCTGGGGGGCAACAGTGAAGAAACACTAACGAAAAGTAAATGAAAAATTGTCGCGTTTAACGAATAACAAAAATTCGATTAGGCAGCGGTTGTTGAAGTAAATATGAGAATGGGAATTTCATCCCCCGTTATTCTACCAGCTAAGTACACAGGTTGTTATTATTACGCTTATTATTGTTAATTATATTTTGTTCCGTTACTGCAGTAGATTACAAATAAATATAAAATCACAACAGAAATATAATCGATTCACAAAAAAAATTATATAGACTGATATGTTAGTCCGAAATATGTCAGTCTAAGAAAAGTGTTGTGAATTAGTGAGTATATTTCCGTTGTCGCAATTTTATATTTAATTGTAATTATTATTATTATTATTATTTTCAAAAAAAAACAAAAAAAAAACAAAAATAAATGATTTCATTTATAAGCGAGCAAAAGTTGAAGCTTTATAAGTTTGCTACTTTTCATAAAAGTAATTTAATTTGAAAATATCTTTTTCTTTCCTTTTTCTTCATCAAAAGACGAAATTAATAAAATCGTGCCTGCACGGAATTCGACAATTGAATAACGGATTTTAGTTAACACTTACAACTTTATTTATCAGTTGGAGGGAGGGGAGGAAATAAATTAAAACATTTCCATAGGACAAAAAAGGAAATGATTAAAGTGAAAATGGTTCTTTATTACGAACTTCCTGAAAACTTTTTCGTTGTAAAAGACGCGATATTTTTTTATTACAGCCTTGCTGTGTTAAATTTCCATCGCACCTACAGCGCACAGATAATTGTTTTTTTCTTTTTCAATTACTCAAGTCATCGCCTTAAACAAACTCCCTGAAAACGCGCTTTCTGCATGAAATGTGATTTTACAGTTAATTTCAATTTTTTTTTCTTTTAAGTAGGAGGTTACATGTTCGTCGCGCATGTTTTTCGTTGTTTTTATTGATTCTTTTGTTAATTCAAAAGTATATTGGTCAGCGGTGGTACTTTATAAGTACATCGTTGAATATCGGTGACAGCAGTCCTCAGATAACGAGAAAAAATATGTCCCCTTAGATACATTTTTAGTAATACAACGGACGCGTTTGACTTAAAATATTATCTTGCTCCTTTCAAACACCTTGTATGTTCTTTCTCTGCGTATTCTCTCACTTGTTCCTGTTTTAGAAGTGTTCCCTGGTTCCAATGCCGATAAAATAAAAACATAGTTTCTACTCTGTTTCATACATCTCTTCCTTTTTGTTAGACTAATGCTCTCTATGAGCAAACGTAAGAAATAAAAAAAAAAAAAAAAAGTGGAAAAAAGACAACTGTTAGCTAAAAATTAAAGTTTAATCAACCTTAATTACTACGGAAATATAGATTCGAATAAAAAAAAAAAATTTGCAACCACCATAGAATGTTATTTACAAGCTCATCACTGATGGGGAAGCATTACATGTCTTAATATTTATAGCTTTGGAACGTGTGAAGTGATTCGAATAATCCATCAAGTAACATTAAAAAAACTTTCTTTTTCTGATACAACCAGACAAAAATTCGCTTAAAAATTAATCATTAGAATATGTAGAGGAAATATGAACGGTGCAAATTTTAAAATTAAACAAGCGATGAATGAGAGAGTGACTTTAAAGAAATGTAGATTCGAATAATTTTTTCTTTCTTTTGAACACAGCGCGTCGACAAAGGACCAAGATGCTCAAGAACAATGAAAAAAGGAAAAAGGTAGGTACGGCCAGAAACTGACAAAATGAAGGAAACAAAAACTGGAATAATGGGTAAAGAAGGAAGCGACAAGATAGAAGAGGCACAATAAGGAATAGGAAGTCCGAAGGATAATAAATTAGAATAAAGAATGCGCGTTCTGTGGGAAAGAGTGGACATTTGGAAAAAATACATATAAGATCACAAATAACTTTGTAGTTAGGATGAAGACAACACAACTTGTGAGCCTATTAAAAGAAAACGAAAACGTAAGGAGGCCACACGATTATGGTTAAAGTGCAAACGAACAATAGGCACAGCAACAGAACGACAAAATGAAGGAAAACCGTGAAACCGCGAGGGAGAGGGCTCGGTTGGATGGATAAGTAGAGGGAAAGATTGTTGGAAAAGGAAGGAACATAGACGACCGGTATCTAGAATGGAAATTTTTACACAGAGGAAGCAGGTTAGAACCAGGAATTTAAAAAAAAGATAGGGACGGGAAGATGCGGCAGCCTAAGCTAAGAAATCTATCATTTCGCGATATCTTCTATTCCCTTGCAGATAGGTGCTCATAGCAGATTGATAAGGATAGCGTGATTTACGAGGGGATTATGAATAAGGGAGAGTGAAAATAGGGAGCGGGAAAATGAAAAGAAATGGCTTGAAGAGCACATATGGGGGGGGGTCGAAGATTATCAAATAATTGGGAAAGAAGCGTCGTGAGTAAATATAAACAACAGAGCGCGAGATAGCCGTTAATTCAGCAGGAAAGATAGTACAGAAGGAAGAACTACGAAAAGATTCCGAGATGTTAATATCTGGAAGAATAAAGGAGGCTCCAAGTTCACCCGGCCCTTTTGAACCATCTGTAAAAATGGTCCTATGAGAAGGAAATAAGGAATTAATGGTACTGTGAAATTCCTGTAAAACTAATGTTTTAGGAACACACTCAGAAGCAATAGCGAGATAAAATATTTTAGGAGGATGAGAAAGATCAGCGAAGTTGAAATAAATGTAAGGAAGGACATTAGAAGACGTTATATAAAGCGAGAAAGAGCTTTGACGCTTGCAAATATGAGCTACCATAGTGATTTTTCCTTTTTCGGCCTAAAACGCCAGTTTTAGTGTGGTAGATGAGGAGAAATGAATAGAACGATTCAACATAAAAGGTTGCAGATGAAAGAAGTGAATTGCATTGGAATGTTGCTTGCTATCAGTTTATCCCAAAGAGCGCTATGGTGTAAATTATCAAAAGCACTAGTAACATCGATAAAAGTAGCTAGGGTGTATTCTTTATTGATGAAAGATTAGTATATATGAGAATAAGATGGACACAATCATCAAGACATAAACCTGGACAAAAATCAAACATACCGCAAGGAAATACGTTATTGTGTTCAAGCCACCGAACAAGACGCTTATTGAGCATGACTTCAAATAATTTTCGAAAGCACAATATGCTAGAGTGGTAGAACGTAAGGAAGATTTTTTTTTAAGGTTTAGGAGTAATAACAAAAAAGTTCCAGCAGCAGGATGTACTCCCTGTAGTAGAAAAGAAAGAGTTAAAATTAATAGAGTTTGAAGGGAATAATCAGGCAGATTTTTTGGAGTATGGCATCAAGACCTGGAACAGAGAGCTGGCTGATTTTTCAAGAATGGATTGCAATTCATTAATATCAAAGGGAGAAGTCAGAAAATGAGGAAAGCGCATACTTTAAATTAGAAAAGGGTACAATTCGTCAACGTTAGGAACATATGGGGTAGCAACAGCGTCCACAAAATCAGACTTTATCTACCGACGATCATTTCGGATGCCTACAGTTTGTTTATTGTTTAGTATCAAATTTTCCACTTCATAAGCCGGTACGGGGAATACATAACATTTAATTATCTGCCAGAGTTAGTGGTAAATCTCTGTTGCATAGTTAATTTCTTATTTTCTTTTGAAAATCACTTCTTGCTGTTTCAATTCGAATTTTCATACCCATTTGTCATTAATTACTTTAAATATTTTAGTCTATTTACTCGTTCCAATGACTCTGTATTTACCTATATTGTTGTCGAAGTTGTTGCTTCAGTTGTTATTTATAATCTTTACTTTTCCGTTCACTATTTTATTTCCTTCGCCGTTCGAAACTTCAATTACATTACCACGTTTGTCCATACTGTTAAATTGTTTTTTCAAAATTTTACACGGTAAATGTTAATTCATTCGTGTAAAATCGTAATTGTTTTTTTTTTTAACCGTTTAATTAAACTGTTCAGCAAGTACATTCTCCATTGTGTATATGGTATGCTTGCATGTCACGTCGTCTTAGTATATTTTTAAACGCAATGTTTACAAATCCATTAAAACAGTAATTCGAGTGCACATTTGACTTTTTAATTTTCTAAACTTCAGTTTTAACGGTTAAGAAATAAATATTTTTCGACAGCGCTATATCAGGTATGCGCTTATATCCGCAATTTTCTTTACCGCGTCTATTTATAGTGAGCAGCGGTCTCTAAATACTACTAATGTACGCGGTGAAAATTTTTCTCTTTTTAAATTTTTCACTTTACGTACTAGTAGCGATTCCGATAGAAAAAACTCCAAACAAAAATGTTGCTTTGTAGGCGTGAAAAAGTAAAAAAAGCAGAGATATTGTGATTTTAGAAAGCAATACGCGGGATCCGGAAATGTCTATTATTTCCAAAGGAGAATTATTGGCTTTTAAACCAAATTCAAACTGGCTATCGAACAAGGCGAAACGAGAATTTTCTCCGACAAAAGCGAAAAGGTTCTGTAATTGAAAAATCAAAGAATTTCAGGAAAAAGAAAAATATTCGCAATCAAGTAAAAAAAGGATAAAAAAATACATCAACATCCTTTGTAAACTTTTCAAAGTCTCTAGTCGTTAGTTGCCGAAAATTTTAATTAGACGCCGATTTGCAAAACTTATGTCCATAAACAAAAACATAAAATTAAAAAGAAAACGAATAATATTTCAAAGGAATTATTCATACAGAATAGCAAATGACATTCAAATTAAATTCGCGAATAATTTATTTTATGCGCAGCGAAAACCTATTTGTCTGCAAATCCTTACAACAAAATTTTGTAGAAAATTTTGAATAAAAATAAAAATTTAAGGATTGTTAAATTTTCTATTTTAAATGAAATTGTTATTATTTATAATTTCAATTTGAATTAGTAAGCTTAGAAGCTATTTTTTAAATTATTCGTTTTAATAAGTCGTTGAGCATATTATTTCTGGAAAACCGGTAGTCAATAAATGGTGACTCAGGTGACTATGTGCCAAAGTCAGGCCCGTGCCCGGAATTTTGGAAAGGGGAGGGTTTTGAAAATTTTCTTTGCATATTTATTTTATAAATAACAATACATTTTTCACTAATATTCGTACTATTAATAATTTCCATCATTTTGATTTATATATTAATAATTCACATAAAGGAATTACTCCGTATATGAACATTAATAAAAATTACATACGTTATTAGTTATACTCGTAATAAAAAATTTTGCGTAACATATTAATGAAGTACCTTGAAATATGGAGCATATGTTGTCTTTTTTCTTTTAAAAGTAGGTAAGAACATCCTAAAAAAACTCATCAGTATTTATTTTAAATTTGTGATTTTTTTCAGATTTTTGTGTATTTATAATAACTATTTCAGTTCTCATTGGGCGGGGGGGTTAACCCCCAAAACCCCCTCGTGGACACGGCCTTGGCCAAAGCTGTGACTTCAACTAGAATTCAAGTGTAAGTGATTAATTTTAAGTATATTGTTCGAATCCTAAAAACTAACCCGAATTCCCTTTACGCTCCCCGGCAGGAGGTCAAAAGTCCAACGTTTATTTTTCAAAAGTGTAGCTTAAATATACTTTTCCGACAGGCCCGCTGCCAGAACACTGCGGCCGCCGAAGCAATAAACGTGTGTCACACATCCGTGTACAACGAACGCTTCTACTGTACAAGTTCAAAATGTAAGTATAATTATTCAAATTGCACAAAGCGTATTATTCCACCACCGAAATTAACACACCCTCTTGTTTCCTTGTATGAATTCAAAAGTTACCTTGTTAGTATCTGAATTTGATCGAACTATTTCATTATCCAAAATTATCACACTAGCTGTTCCACGTATACACACGCGTTATCGTGGTCACGCACACCGGCGTTGTCAGTCTCTCGATTACTGCACTGTCAATCCCTATGGACTCTGTGAAGCTCGTAGTTGCATACGATATAAGTATTCGAAACTTGCCCAAGTACGATATTCCGGTTCCAAAAATCATCAGATCCCCTTCCACTTTGACTGCACAAGTATTCATGTGTAAATATTCAAATTTGACCTAATTATATTTTCCGTTTAAATTGAACTGATTGAAAACGTACAAATTTTTTCTTACAAAAACAACGAAATGTAATCTATTCTGGATATTTGTTTTTTCTAATTATTATCGGTTAAATATTAATAAAAATTTTCAGCGGAATCACATTTTACGGAAATTAAAAGTTAACCGCTGTGTTCTGATTTACTTTCTTCGTCTAAGTTCTAAACTGAAATTTTCAGCAATAGTTTTAATCTTTAGAAAGCGGAACTGAAATAATATAATTTCCTCAGTATGGAATAATTATCCGAAATAAGAAAATCATATTATGTACATGCCTGACATCTTTTTGTAAAATGTACAGCCGTTCGTTTTTCTACGTTCGTAACTGCATCGGATTTAAATTAACAGCAGAAGCTCATAAAAATTCTGAAAAAAAGAAAGAAAAGAAAAACGGACACGAGGTTCCTCTTTTAAACAAATTACACAGAATCGTAAAATAATACCTTAAGGCCGATGAAAAAAATTGTCACCTACGTATTGATTGTAAAAAAATTTTCGTGTCACAAAATTGTTATTTCCATCTCGATGTACCAATTGAAGTTCGATGGTATTCCATCAAATTTAACAGCATCTGTCCCTAAATTTCGTCTCCTACATCTCTTTCAGACTTCTTAAGAACTTTTTATATAAATGATAGAATGTTACAGTCTTTAGGTTAATATTAAACAAGTATAATAACCCCGGGTATGGTCGAGTCAAGTTTTTTTTTTCTTTTTTTGAGTTAAGCCTTCGGTTTGACAATTGTTCAATATGCAGTAACTACGCACCGTTATAATGCAGTCTCTGTTTTTTTTTCCCTTGTTTTGGTTTTTCCCCGGGCTTGTCAGAAACGGATAATCACCCATCAGCACGTGTAAATAGTAGCAATTAGGAGTTCCAAGGAATGGAATCGTTTCAACGTGAGTTGTTAAGCTCTTGATGTGACAAATTGATTACCCGACTTTCTAAACATCTAAACACAATCTTCTCATGTGATCGTACGAGCACATTTACTTAGTGCAAACAGTAGATTAGTTATATTACTATAGAGACTTGTGTATATTACTTTTCGGTAGCATTCGATGTTATTGCAAACTAGCACTACCCCAATCACCAACATACTACCGGTATTTAACGTACGATTCAAGGTTTTCTTTTTTTTTGGATTTATCAACCAAGGATCTTTAACCAAAAACAAGGAAAAGAATCGTCAATTAAATTGTTATTCGATCAGATATAGATAATATAAAGGAACTAATAGCTGGGGTGATGGAAGAAGAAGGAAAGGACAGGATGAAAAACGCTCAATAAGGAGTAGGAAGCTTGAACTTCAGCAATTTAACCCACTATATTTTAAAGATATCAGCAAAATATCGATATTGTTACTATTGAAACAGATCTTGAGTTTAATGAGAAAAGTGTAGAAATTCTTTTCACTTCTTAAATCATTCTGTTCCGCAATATGTATGCGCCGTTTATAAATCTAAAATAAATAAATTCCTTAATAACAAACAAAAATAAGTGTATAAAATAAGTGTATAAAATAATTTACTTTGATAAATTAAAATAAATACCTTATATTTTTAAAAAAGTTTTCTATCGAGCATAGTCCATCATCAACTAACTATGCTCGTTAGCAATGATTAGATAAATTAATTTCGGTCGATAATTTTAAAAATCCCTATCATTCATTTTGCACTTTTAGTAATTTAAATTTTTTCTCCTTTTTCCAGTTTAAAATTCCGATAAAAACAAAAAATTCAATCTTATAAAAAAAAGTAAGTAAAAAAAAAAGTTATAAAACATTATACAAATCTTTTATATTCACTACAGGAAAAAGGAAGAGTAAAGGAAAAAAGAAATTCCGCTTCCTCATATATATACTTAATGAACGTAACAACAAATTTAAAGAGAAGAGCTGATTTCTCCCCTATTGGTAATAGATTATTCATCGTTTCCAGCAGAACCGATTAATTCACAGTGTTTTTTCTATATCTGCATTCCCGTATGATAAGTTTCTATTTATTCGAGAGAAAACAATAAATAAATAAATAAATATATAAGTAAAGATTAACAAAACACAAATGGCTAATTGTTATTATGATACTTGAATAACGTGAAGGAGTGTATTTAACACAAATATATTAAAATACTATTCAAAATATTAAAACCAGCGACATATATTTCGGAGCAAAACTTTATATTCAGGGTGTAATAAGAAACAAAAACAAATTATTTCTAATGTAAACAAATATAACGATCTATTATAAATATGATAAGTCGATACATATTTAATAATAAGTCGGATAAATGCGCAGTTTAAAATTGCGTTTATAAAATGTTAAAATGTAGCGATTTCTTGTCATTCGCAATATGAATCAAAAATTTAAAAAATTCTTTTTACGTTTGTGTTCTTTGATAATACGAGCATCCAACTATGGTGAGGAAGCGCATAGTACCGCTACCACAAGACTCGACCAAATTTCTCTATTCAACTACACTGAAACGGTCAGTAAGAAAAATTTTAATAAAATGCAACACATACGCATAGCTACATATATCATTTTTCACCACTAATAACAATCAACATCCAGATAATACTAAGTGTTCGCAGAATAACACGGTAATTCGTTGGTTATTGATCAGAATTTAAGTATTAACCAAATTGTCTTCAAACAATCTGCAAACTTAACTACTATTCAATTTTATTTTTTCAATTCAATTTATTTACAATTTCTAAAATTTACATTATTACAATTTATTAATTTTTTAGCCGTTTATGCGCATGGTTGCGCGAGTAACGGTAGTATAATTAAAAGTACATGTGCTAAATATGTGTTATGCAAAATTAATAAGTTTTTGTAATATTAGCCCAGAGATTTATTTTATGTTAACGTTTTATTTAGCCCATGTTTACAATGCTTTCTTAATAATTAAACAGATACAGATATAATTATCTATTTTTGATTTTTAATTGTAAAGATGTATATTGATATCTAATCTAAACACACGTATTCCCCTATCCCTTCAGCTCTATGTAAGAACTCCGTTAAAAGCTATACAATAAAGCTATAGGTAATGTTAAATCTATCGTTAATGTTAAATAAGTGAGATAAGTTCACTAGGTAGTAGTATCGTGTTGTAAAATAAGTTTATAGTTTTAACATATTAATAATTGTATCTTAGACTATTAAGCTAGACGTTATGAACTGAGATTAATAGTATAATATCTTAAAATGATTTAAAATAAATTAGTGTTACGTTACATGATAATTAAATAAAAATGTATCTATGTAATATTTAATCATCTACTTACTGTTGGGTTTTGATTTTTTCCTATAGTTCGTGAAAGGTTTTTGATTACATAAATTGTACCATAAAGTCACCGTTAAATGATTTGGTAGCCGATCTGAAGAACAGCAAAGGCTACCGTTTCTTTTTATTCCATCTTTAGCTATTTATGATCATATAAAGTTATTTAAAAAAACTAAGGTATTAGTGTTGTCGAAAAGAATATATTTATTAATTAATATACTGAGGAATACACGTTGACAAATCAAATGCCCATTCGAAAGAGAATTAAAAAGTAATATTCGATATTTTCTTTCTTTTTTTTTTGTTAATTTTCTAATTACTTAATTATACAGTAACCTACATATTCCTAGCAGACTAAAAGTAAAATCTACAAAGTTTTTTGATACTAGATTACGGAAAAAAATGTAATCATACCCTTGATAGGACGTTGGGAATTGTGCAGTTGATGTTTACAATGTACTAAGCCTAATGGATCTGAAGAGAATATTGAGGTCAGTTCCTTCTTCATAGGATATTTAACTTTCCTAGATTTCTCTGATACTTTATTATTTCAGACTGGATAAACCTGGAAGCGATTTGGATTTGGAAGAAGACAATTCCCGAAAACCTATGATCCCTCCGCTTCGGTAGCCAAATACCTTTTCACGAAGCTACCACGCTACTCATATATACGTATACTTTTCCAGACGCACGTTTCCTTTATTTAATTAACAAAGGAACTTTATGTATATTTTTCTCAAAAAAACACTACTGAAACTTATAACATTTAAATTGCTATTAGCAATAAATGAACGGAAGTCGAAAAAAATTTGGAACGTTTCAAGTAAGTACTTTACAATTATTTGTGTACTATCACAGCTCTCACTTCTTCAGATTTGTTTATTAAGCCTCATTATATCAGTTTATATTTTCTTTCAAATTCATTAAGTAAGGGTTTTTCGTGTCGATTACCTGAATTTCGGAGAATAAACCATATTTCAACTTGTGAAATGTAATTAATCATTTCCCGCGTCCATCTACTATAATTTGTTATTGGAGCGGAATGCCTTCCATTGCAGTATTACTAAATCCAGCTTTAGTCTTTTGTAGAATAGTTTGGAAATATAGAGATTTCGATATTCGATGTTAATTGTTTCATGGAATTCTAAAAAATCGACAGCGGTATAACCTCCTTCATAGAATACGATGTACCTTTCTCTTCAGGAATTTGGCTTCCTACTATGCTGTCATAAAACAAAAATTACCCTTTTTACAAAAAAAATTAAAAAAGGAATTATCAGCATGCCACGGTTAACGATTATGTTCGATTGAGATATAGAATTCTTTAGAACGGATCGTTCTCTTCGGAATGAAGCGGTTTCCTTATCATCGCTGTAGGTGCATTAAGAAAATCCTTTCTTTTTTATTATCTTCTAGTAAAAGGGCAGGCTTACTCCCGCTAAGCAGCGCGTTTGTGTTGTTTTTTTTTTTGCAATTGTAATAATAATAAAAATAAATTGAAATTTTAAATTGTAAAATTGTATTATAAATGTATAACGCCGTTATTATATAATATAGTTTAAATAAGTCTGATGTATTACCTTTACTAGGATTCACCCGTGTAAACTTCACTGACAAAACGGTCGCTGTTAGTAATCAATGTCTGTAGCGTTTGTCTGCAGAACTTAGAAGTCTAATTTTCAGTTTTTATTTCACACGTAAAATTTCAACTATCCACCCCGGCAAAAGCAAACACATTCGTAAGTGTAAAATATTTTTTACTGATGCAAAAATTTCTTTTTTTTTTTCTTTTTAACTAATTCGATCGGAGATACATTTTCATGGTTTCTATTGTTTTTTAATCTTCACGAAATGTAAAATTCTGAATATATGTGTAGATGTTTAGTTTAGTAAAATCCGTTATATTAAAATTCAGCGCTACGCAGATTGCAATATAAATGACTTCTAAAAACCTATGTCGTAGTACTTTATGCCATAATAACATAATGAACATGTACTACAGTCGGAAGACAGCACTGCTAGAAATATGTATCCCGGTTACATCGAAGTGTTCACTGATGATACAAAATTCCCTAGGCCGGTATGTCTTGTGAGTTCTGCCTTTGTTATTGAAGGTGTGACGACTCCTCAGGGGTTCACTCTTCTTCCGGTGGCATCTGTATTCACTGCGGAGTTATTTGCCATTGATAAAGCCTGTGCTTTTATTCTGAACGTCATTGGTTCTCACGGGAAGTTTAAATATTGTTTACAGCGATAGTCAAAACATCTTGATGGCGCTGTATAATAGTTCGTTTAATTTTAAATGTAACCCGCTGATTTATGAAATCAAATATAAATGTCACGAGATCAACAATAGCGGTCGGGAGATTAGTTTTTATTGGATCTCTGAACACTCTGGAGTTGGACTGAATGGTTTTGTAGATCACGCAGCCAAGGGGACGCGGCTCCGAATGGAATAAGATTCCCGTTTATTCCCCCCTCCACGACCTATACCAGAAGATAAAATATAATAGTCACATTGATTGGATTAAATATAGAAGGTCACAGACTACCACCGGTAGGTGTTACAATATCGTTCAGCCCTCAATTCTCCCCGCACCCGCGAATTTTTCCATTTCCAAAAGTATTTCGGCTCGTTCTATGCGTAGGTTCGTTGTCACTGTTATATGCAGATTGAGAATGGGGCATTCCCGCGACTTCGATATTATCGAGATAGTGAATGGTTTGTTTATACTGTGCTCAGTTTGTGCAGATAAAACAGGTAAATACAACATTCTTATCGATTAACTAAGAGAGAATAAATTACGGTAGAAGTTTGAAATATTAACGTAAATGCGTTATCATTTAATTAATATTAACACACACGGATATAAGCATTGATAACGAAAACCCGAAATAGCCCAAAAAGGACCGGAGTTACCAACGGAAAAAAATACAAAATACTTTACGTTACAGTAAAGTAATAGAATCATGTGTTTTTCCTAGTAGAAATCAAGCAATCATTTTAAGTCCAATAAATGAAATTAAACTTGAAGAATACGTTTATGCGATAGGAACGTATGTAGGGACAAACAACATAATATTTGCCACTAGAATATCAAATAAAAGGATTTGTATTTATTTAGCAAATAAAAAAATCTAGCTGAAAAAATTACTGACTCACACCCCATCATTAAGATAAAGAAAATTCAAATTTATATAAGAAAACTTATTAATCCAGCAAAACGATTAATTATATCAAACGTGTCACATTCCACACTCGGTGATTGAAAATGCATTAAAGCGAGCTAATAAACTAACTCTCCTGTATCCTTCATTAAGGCCGGACTAGAAGAAAAGTGGTTTAAACATGTTTTTTGATTTATAAGTATCTTGTAACAGCCAGGATGAAAAAATAGTAGTCCCTCCTGTTCCAAGCAATAAATATGTTTCATTTTTTTGTTTGCATATTTCGTGACATTACAAGAAATCTCAGTGTAACTTAAAATTCTCTTTTCTTTTTTTAAAAACTAATTCGGAGTATTTCTCATTAAATTGGTCAAAAAGATGATTCACTTTTTTTCGCCGTTTTGGTATTTATGTCTATATAAGTGATAAAAAAGTAGATTTAAAATTCACAAAAAAAATTTAGAACGTTGTCCCTCGCGAATGTTTAGGGTTTTTACCGTACAGTAAACGATATACGACTTTTTTTTTTTTTACTGTAATCTAACCAAGGAGTAGACCAGTCTGAAATTGTGGTGTTCAAACTCTTGACATGTCTGGAACTATTCGAAATTGTTTCAAAATTATCTGGAACTTTTTGGAATTTTTTTTAGATATACGATACTATTTTAAATTATTTAACGGTAACAAAATTTCTATTTCGCCTTACAGCCCGAGAGCTCATCAACATTTTTGGGTAGGTATTTGCGGCACTTCGAAAACTTGCTCAATACGTCCTTTAGTAACACCTAAATGCAAAAAGGACAGATCTGGCTGAAGGGTTAGGTGTCTTAAGCGACCCTTAAATGTTTAAAGATGGGGAAATTTTTTTGCAAAAAATGAATTTGAGGCATGATGAAATTTTAATATGTTAATATTTAGTATTTGAAGAGTTAAAAAATCAAAAAGCTAGATCATTTACCCGGGGCAAAAGTGTTGCCAGGTGCTTGCAAAGTTACGTTTTAAAAAATCGAAAAAAAGTACTTGAGGCACGATGAAATTTATACAGGATAATATTCGTGGCTAAAAATAAATATTTACAAAAAGACAGGTCGTTTCAGTGGGACATTTTACATGCCAGGCGATTGAGAATATTCAACGTGAGTGCGAATGAGTAGCGCTATGGGTAGGTTAAGGTTGATTCTTCTTGCACTTCTTCAAAAACATAGTCTTCTAAATTGCTTACCGGAGATATATTTTGATAAATTATACCAACAGTGTCGTGTAATGTGCCTTTACCTGAGACAGTGCCAACAAAACGATCGAAGTTGTCAAACACTACTCCAGTACATAACCCATTTTCAGTAACAAAATCTTCAAGGCCCAACCTGGTTGATGAAAATGTAGCCTTTGTTTTTAATTCTTCAATCGTATGGTAGCTGCAACAATGGTCATACCTATTTATGATCTCAACAACTTTTCGGGAATTCGTTATACTTTTTAATGTCATACCAAGTGTAATATGTTTACTGGTTTTTATTAAAACTTAAATCGTCAGCCAATGAGAAACATTTTCGTTCTTGTTCCGTGGATTTTATACTTTTGTAGCGATACCCATACAACACAGCCGAATAAAAATCTTTTATTATTTGTGGCCTTTTGCTTTCCCCCTCTAAGAAATCCGAAGTGTGCAAATTTTCGGGTAATGGTGTTTTTTCCATGTTTAAAATTGTTTGCCATAAAATAAGAGCAGCATTTTGGATAACGTATTTTTCTTCTATAAGAGAAAACAAGTCACCATTGACTAAATAACCTTTTGGTCTCACAATTTTTTTATTGTTCATTAATATTTTTTTGTAACTCATCTTTATATATTTTTTTTTTCAATTTCATCTCAAAGCGAACTTTACCGAAGACGTTGCCATACTTTTCACCTTTTGTTATTTCTATGTTCGTTATTATATCTACATAACTAAGAGTGGAATGTTTTCTGTTCCAAAATACTTTGATCAATAAAATTACAAATTTCATCAAATTCTTTTTTATGCAATTGTAAATTTTTGTGGTAATTATTTTCCAGTTTTTCGTTTAACTCTCGTAATATATTAACCTATGTATTTTCCTGATTTCCAACACTTCAAGACTTTTTTAAAAGTTTTTTCGTTAAACACAATAATTTTTTTATTGTCTTTTGAGCAAACTAGCGAATGATAACGAAATTAATGACAAAACTACGGAATAATAACACGTGATACAGAAATACGTTGTATTATAGGATTGAGAATACTCCAAAATACTAGGAAAAACCTCTAGCGTGCTGTAAGTCACGTTGTTACGTGAGAGCCAATCGCATCGCAGAGTCCTTCAACTAAGACAACTGCCGATGTACGCTCTCTCTCACACTTTAACCTACCCATAACGCAACTCACTCACACTCACGTTGAACATTCTCAATCGCCCGGCAGGTAAAATGTCCCATCAAAACGACTTGTCTTTTTGTAAATATTTATTTTTAGCCACGAATATTATCCTGTATAAACTTCATCGTGCCTCAAGTACATTTTTTCGATTTTTTAAAACGTTATTTTGCAAGCACCCGGCAACACTTTTGTCCCGGGTAAATTATCTGGCTTTTTGGTTTTTTAACTCTTCAAATACTAAATTTTAACATGTTATGACACAATTAAATTATTAACTAATAGTTTAACTGGAAATTTACAAAAAGAAAATTTTGATGAAAACTAAAAATAATCATTCAAAACTGATCAAAATTATGTTTGTACAGTTATTTTCCAAAATTTGGGTAATCAAAAAAATTAGAAGTTGCTCCGTGTTCTACTCTACCTGTTCTATGCCACATTTACAATTTTGATGAACCTAAAAATACAAAATTTTACAAGTTAATAATAATTAGTAATAAAATATCAATGGCTGAAGCGAAATTATTTTTCTGTTAATTTATTTGAGCTTGATGAAAACATTACCGACTAATAATACGTTAGTTATATTATATACGTGAATACATGTATGTTTCATATAATTTTATCTGCAAGCCACATAATTAGAATGTTAATCCATTTTATGGAAATGCAGCTGTCTATCAGATTATTTCTATTTGAGTGAAAATAATGGTATTTTGTTTGAATTTTAAAGGATATTAATTAGATTAGAATAATGTGTAAGCTCAATCCTAAAAGTTTCGTTAAAGACGGTGGCTAACTGTTACGCATTTTTTTTACATCTATGAAAGTAACGCTTACTATATTAAGAAATTAATTTCACATTACATTAAATTAATGTATGTGCTAAGGAAATTTCAAGGAAATTAAAGAACTCCCGACATCGATAATCGGTTGAAATATTTAAGTGCTGCTAAAGCTACTTGAAAATTATTCAGCAGTTAACGGGATGTTCCTTCCAGGGGCTACCGTGGTTCGACTGTGAGCTTAAATATTAAGCACACAGTGGAATCATGGTATCCAACGAAAGGAAGATTCCGTTACGAATTGAAGATCCTCAGTCGATTGCGAATTGGTCACACACTATCTCTCACAAATGTATAATTGACAAATCTTCACCTCCGTCTAGTTGATAGGATCGAACGGATGTTTCGCATTGATGTAGAAATAATTTTGGTAATCTATGTTTCTCACTAAAAAAACCGATAATGTTTAGCCGGTAAAGTTTGAAAAACGACATGGGTATCGAAATTAAAACTATCTGCTTGCCGACGCCGAAACGACTTTACGTCCAAATGTATGGGAACCTTCCTGGCTACCCTGTCAAAAATTACGTTTCCCGAAATGTCCAAGTGTCCTGGTATTCCCACATAAATAACAGCACAAAAAATAGTTTGATTAGGGAAAAAATTTACGATAAATACCGTGTTTAGAACATTGAATCTTAATTTAACAATACATCTTTTAAATTAAGAATAAATTTTTTAAACATGGTGTTTACCGTAAATTGTTTTCCTAATTATATCCATAAAGACCGAGTACTTTTCAGATAGACCTCGTGTATATAATATATATATATATATATATGAAATAGAACATATAAAATATTTTAGTCGTGCCGATAAAATTTATAAAGTTTGTACATAAGTTAAACAGGTCAGAATAAAGAATTTTGCGTTTCCACATTGCCCCATAATAGAACTCTTTTAGCAAGTTATGGAGCACTAAGAAATTTAAATTGTTCAAATAAAGAAATAAAGTTCCTGTGTGTGTATGTGCTATATAGAAATATGGTCGCAGAGTGTAGTTATTTTTTGCCTTCTTCGTAATTAAGAAAGACGCACGGATTACCGAATTAATTTCGCGAGAAAATTCTACGATTAAACACACTTACATTCCTTATAAATTGAAGATAATTCAAAAACAACGTATGTTCCACATTAATTGGAAATTTTTGTCGATTATATCGATATAACATTTTCTGTAAATAATTAATTTCAATAGTAATTATTGTATAAAAAGTAAAGTGAGTTCCATGTCCTTTATTCAAATTTGAATTATTTTACGAATAAGTGATACTTTCAGAGATTGAGATTCCGAAAAACCGACACTATAAATGAATGAAGATGGTTGCAGTGGAGGTGAGATAACTATGTTATTAAATCAATAAAAATATAAATTAAAAAACAGAACAAATAGAAAAAATAATAAATTGCAAATAATTTACTAACCGCTTTGGGAGACAAAACCAAAAACAAAAAAAAAGAGGTACGCGTTTTTAATTATAACACTACACACTTTCACCCCTACGGACCGCCGATGAAATCTGTAACAATTTTTAATAACTTTTACACCGTTTTTAATCTCTTTTAAAATTAAAAACTAAATCCCTTAACCTCGAAACCGATTAAAACTGAATCCGGAGAACTTTGTACATTTATCTTTTATGGGTTTTTCGAAAAGATAAGTGAAATTCGTAAAATAACTTTCTCTCACACACGCACCTACACGTACGCACACTATCCTCTCGGCTTTTTCACAGAAATATTATTTTACGCGCTTCAGCTGACAATAACTACGCCTTTCGGAAATTCGGATTAACTCTATACAGTGCCAATAGATGCCCAAAATTATGTTTAGAAAATTATTAATAAACATAAAAAACTGATATTTAGAATGACTGAAATATCCTAATTATGCATATACAGATTTTAGTAAATCGAGGATGTATAGATTTTCAGAATTTTTTTACTTTGTAAATGCAGAAACCGCAAATGTTAAGAATCTACTGTACATAAAACATGCTACAAACAAATGACTACAATGAGTTTAGTTATATACATATTTTTTTTTTTGTAGGTTTTAAACTTCTTTATATCCCTCTGCGTACTTTTCATCAGTAAACTAAATAATATTTAAAACGTAACACTTACGTAAAACAAGTGTTACGCATCCAAACGTGGGTGTATTCGTTGAAAAAACGGAAATATTTATTTACATCTGTTTTATATTATAAATATACACCCTGTCAAGAAAGTATCGGGAATTGTCAATTTAAATCTCCCGGGTAATAGCTAGGCAGATAATTTTTTTTTTCCAGGTTGGTACAACTGTTTTGTATTATGATGCCTATTTTTAGCGCGATCTGTCAACCAGTGTGTTTACAGCAGCTGTTAAAATCAGTCGACTTGAATGTTTTGTCGAAGTTTTACAATGAGTGAAAATATTGAACAACGTACTTGTGTTAAATTCTGTGTTTCGAACGAAATTTCTTGTGCCGATACACTGAAAATGTTACAGAAGGCTTTTGGTGAATCTGCTTTATCAAAAACGCGGGTTTACGAGTGGTACAGAGCGTTCAAGGATGGTCGGGAGACGGTCGAAGACATGCCTCGCTCTGGACGGCCTTCAACGAGTGTGACCGATGATAACGTCGATAAAATCAAGGAAATCGTTGCTGAAAATTGTCATGTGAGCTTGAGAGAGATGGCTCATGGATTGGGCATGTCACACGAGAGCGTACGTACGATTGTGCACGAAAAATTGGGTATGCAACGCGTTGCGGCTCGGCTTGTTCCGAAAGACCTGAATTTCTTTCAAAAAAAGTACCGAGAACAGGTAGCTGCAGACATGCTGGATCGAGCCAATTTGGATCCTACCTTCTTGGAAAAGATAATTACTGGTGACGAGACATGGGTGTACGAGTACGACACGCTTACGAACCAGCAATCGTCCGAATGGCGGCCAATTGGCGCGCCAAAGCCGAAAAAACCTCGCCAAAGCCGATCGAAAGTGAAGATCATGTTGATTGTTTTCTTCGATATTCGAGGCGTGGTACACTATGAATATGTGCCAGCCGGACAGACAGTCACCAAAGAGTTTTACTTAAGTGTTTTGAGACGTTTGAGAGAGGCTATCCGTCGTAAACGTAACGATTTGTGGGTCGACAATTCTTGGATTCTCCATCACGATAATGCGCCGTCTCACAAAGCCATAATTGTGAATGAGTTTTTGGCCAAACACTCGGTAAATATCATCGAACAACCGCCGTATTCACCAGATTTAGCACCCTGCGACTTCTTCCTATTCTCAAAACTCAAATTTCCGCTACGGGGAATGCGCTTCGAATCGATTGATGACATCAAGACGAATGCGACGCGAGAGCTAAAGGCCATCCCGGAAACCGCCTATCAGAAGTGCTTTGCCGAGTGGAAAAAGCGTTGGCATATGTGCATCGCTTCGAATGGATGTTATTTTGAAGGTGACAAAATAAATTTGGATGAAAATTAAAAATTGTTCGTTTTATTTAACAATTCCCGATACTTTCTTGACAGGGTGTATAACGTCTAGTGGTGGACTAAGCCCGTCAGAGGCCCAGGGCGGCAAAGCTGAATGAGGCCCCCAGTTTAAGAAGTTGATGTAATTTTACAATCATTTTATTCAGTTCACATTTGTATGTACATATAAGTGTTTATGTTTATTTAGTTAAAATCTTACAAGTGAAATTTAAATTCGACTTAAATAAACGTACATAGAATATGGATATGGATGAGGAAAATAAAATACGAATCGATCGGCAAAAAAAAAAACAATTAGTAAAAATAAAGTAATAGGTAGTTTTTATTTTCAGTAAGTATAGCATATTATATGTGTTTCGTGCCTTCATTTCACTGAACTCCTCAATAACTTCAGTGAAATAAATTTCTTTTGAAACTTTTCTTTCAGTTGAGAGCACGGACATTACTATCTATATTATCTATAATGATAAGGTAACCTTTAGCAAAGGGCCGAGGATAGTAAAAAAGATACAAAGTGCAATACATAAGTGAAACTAGAACGAAAACTGTATAGACATTAGAAATATTAGCAGTAGTAGTGTAATTTTATTTTAAAAATTGTAAATTACTGGTACAGGCTGTATTTATTTATTCGTATTTTATCTGTATGGGACGATATTTGTATGGGACCTCGCAACTCCAAACCACCTCTTAGATAGGTACTAAGCATATTTTTAAAGCTTTGTTTAGGATTTGATCAAGGGAGCATGGAGGCGTTTGGAGGCCCCCAGGACCAGATGCCCGGGGCGGGCCGCCCCTTCCGCCCCCCGTTAGTCCGCCGCAGATAAGTTTACTTTGGATAGAAACCAGGTTGAAACAATTCACATATTTTAAAGCCTTTACATTGTTCATCATCAAAAAGACTTAGATAATCTCTTTGAAATGTTAGAATTTACAATATATCGTTTCAACGTGGTTTCTACCGAAAACAGACACCCGGATAACTTGAACGAAACCATTATTCGTTTAGATCCGTTAATAAATTAGTATCATTTTTCGCGTCTATCTGTCTGTCTGTCTGTCTAGCTGTCTATGCACGCTAATATCAAAAACTACCGAACTAATTTTATTTCGATTTTCCCCAGTGGTTGGTTCTGAGAAGTTTTTTGTGGTGTAATTTAAACAACCTATAAAGTATTTGTCAATGAAATCGGAAAAAACAAAAGAAATTTGAACCGGATAAGTGACTACGAAAAATTATCCGGATTTCTTAATTTCTAAAATCCAGATATTTTTACCGTCCACTTTTCCAGTTCATATAGTATGAAATATGACTCTCTTTTATGTCATTTATTAGTGACTATTCCACTCTAGTGCATCAGTGTAGAGAACAATAAAATTCTCAATGGAAATCAGCACTATCTACATTAATATCAATAATAACATTACAGGAGAAACTGTGACAATTGTAATTGCATTCACAAACCATTCCACTAAAGCCACCTCAACGAATTCCTATTCATCCTCTTTTCTATTGTATAAAGATACGGGAAGAAAAGTTTCTTCCCTATCTACTAAAAACACAAGTCCATACATCTGAGATAAATTTTACACCAAGCAGTAATTTAATGCAAACTCTATCCATCCGTTAATCTCTTATGATTTCCTTTCACAGAAGTCAAATTGTACCTCCTATGCATTTACATCTCCTGACTTTTAGAAAAAAGCAACTGCTATTCCTGACTTGAAACAAAATAAGGACCGTTCATCACTCAGCAACTACCGCACTATCTTCTTACTAATCGCTACGTCCAAAATACTAGAAAAAATCGGATTTAGTAGATATATACTTTTTTAATGCGAATTTTTCGTTTCCAATAGTATCTTTTACTTACTCACAGTGCAATGTAGAAGATGCCTTCGGGATTATTGAGTCTGCTGCCCTAAGTATTCCTTTGGATAAATATTTTTAGATTCTCCTCTGCAGATAAACTAGGCTTTGATTCAATAGAAACCCTTTTGCTTGTAAAATTTCCAGTCTGCTTCGTAACATACATACATATATATATATATATATATATATATATATATATATATTGTTAAGAACTCTTCTCTCTTCAATCGGGTCCTTATTCCGGGAGCACTTGATAAGATTTCAAACTGCACGAAATAAAACTAAAAAAATACGAGCGCCAGTAACATACGCAGTGTCACAATTTCGAACGATCTCTCCGGTAGAGCTTAGGCTTTCCGATAAAAACAAAAAAAAAACCTCGTGCCGCGGCACCTCCCCATGTAGGAGATTTCGAGGTGGCTTCCTATACCACGTGTCCGTAACGAAAAAAACGATGAAATTAATAAAACACGTATATTTTACGGAAATGGATCCAAACTAATATCTGAATACAAAAAAACACATAGTTCGCGACTAGAAAAATAAACGATCAAGTTTTATAACAAATAAAAAGGTTTACTAAACGGCAGCGTTTTCAAAAATTCATTGTACACGGCGGTAAGGACTAGATCAATTTTTAACATTAACGACGACTAGACACGAAGAACAACAGATCCACCACTGTTCTATGACACGGTAACAGAAGACTACGCAAGTTCTACGTAGATCGCCGCACATACTCCCCTGTCTGACTTTTGGCGCGATTTTACAGTCTATCTGCAGTTCAACGTTACTCGACACACAATATTCCGCGCTTTCGCCGCATGCACAAGTCACTGTCTCAGCTCTCGACCACTACCACTCAGACAAAAGTGCGTCTCTACCCCAATGCGACCGATCGAACGACCGGACATGCAACCGAACATGGGGATTTTTAGTTTTGGCCGAGTAAGCATTCTTGACACGACAAAGCAGCGATGTAACCTAGAACGACGTTTGAGAAATCGTGAATAGATGGAACCATCAGAGACTAATTTCTAACTCAAACGTCGTCAAATCCGTATCAATATATATATACATATATATATATATGTATATAAAAGCGAAAATCTGGAAATATTTGAAAGTCACAGCATTTATTAACTTATCGTTACAATTACTAGGTCTATGAAGCTAAAAATTGGCACCTAATCCATACTATGTACTGACACCATTTAAAAATGTATTAAAAATTCGAATTTTTTAGGGGTGAAAAGGGGGGTAAAAGTCAGAAAATCGCTTTTTAAAAAACCAGAAATCACGCTACAGACAAAACCATTTACACCAGATAATTGAAATTTTACACGAATATTACTTATGTACTGAAGATGTCAAATAAGAACGCTTTTTTGAAAATTCAAACTTTAAGGGGTTGAAAAAGGGTTAAAAACTGTTTTCCAAAAAACGCATAAACTTCAATATTTTTGGTACAAATGGGTTAATCAAATTGTAATTCCACATGAAGACCTCTCATATGGTGTACTAAATATGTGCAAAATTTTCTTCAAACCTCAAAATTGTAAGGACGGAAAAGGGCAAAAACCCATTTTTGAGAAAACCAAAAATCACGCTACAGCCGAAATCATTTACACCAGATAGTTGAAATTTTACGTGAACATTACTTATGTACTGAAGATGTCAAATAAGAACGTTTTTTTTGAAAATTCGGACTAAGGGGTGGAAAGGGGTTAAAAACTGTTTCCCAAAAAACACACAATCTGTAATATTTTTGGTACAAATGGGTTGATTAAATTGCAATTCTGCGTAAAGATACCCCCATATGGTATACTAAATGTGTGCAAATTTTTTTTTGAAACCCCACAATTTTAAGGAGGGAAAAGGATAAAACTTCATTTTTGAGAAAACCACGAATCACACTACAGTCCAAACGAATCATGATTATCACGTGTAATTTCATGTGAATATAATGTATATACTGAAAATACCAAATACTTACGCTTTTATAAAAATTCGAACTTGAAGGGGTGAAAAGGAGCTAAAAACTGTTTCCCGAAAAATACACAGCTGTTATAGTTTTGGTAAAAATGGGTCTTCATAATTGTTATTTCGCATGAAGATACCTTATGTGGTGTACTAAAAGTGTGCAAAACTTTTTTTCCATCCCCAAAATTTTAAGGGAGGAAAAGGGCAGAAACTCATTTTTGAGGAAAGCAAAAATCACACTACGAATCGTGATTATCGCGTGTAATTTCATGTGAATACAGTGTATATACTGAGGATGTCAAATAAAAACGCTATTTTGAAAATTCAGATTTTAAGGGGTGGAATGAGGTTAAAAACCGTTTCCAAAAAAATACACAAACTGTTATTTTTTTGACTCAAATTGGTTTACCAAATTGTAATTTCGCATGAAGATACCTCGCATGGTCAACTAATAGTGTCAAAAAAGTTTATAAAATTCTTATACGCCTCCCAAAACCATTTATGTTGATTATCAGAAAGCCCATTTGAACATACCATATACCGAAAATATCAAATGATGAAGATTTTTTGAAAAATTGAACTTTTAGTGGAGAAAAGTGGTTGAAAATTGCTTTCAAAATATGACTGAAGTGTTATATCTTCGTAATAAATGGGTTTACCATATTATAATATTTACAAAGACTGTTTCATTTTTTTTATATCTTCGGAATTATAAGAGTGAAGAAGGGTTATAATCTATTTTTAGAAAACTTAATGCCACACAACATTCTGAAAGAAGTGTGCTTTACGTATTTAGCTTGGTTTCGGATTAAACTGGTTTAGAAACTGCAATTGTCTAAAATCAAATAGTCAATTATTCGGAGGAGACAAAAATATTTCTGTCGAACAGTTTTTATTATATCCAAAAAGAGTAAGAAAAGATGCTTCAGTCATAGTGGTAAGTTGTGTTGTGATTATTTGTTTATTTCAAAAGAAGAAAATGGTGGTTTCATTTGATTCCAATGTTATTTTTCTCTTGAGCATTCAACGTGTTATCTTTCCGATTTAGTTTCTTTTTTTTGGGTTGTTTAGCGTTTAATAACAGCACAAACAATATGGTGTTTATTCTGAACAGGAACAGCTTATATTTTCAGGGAAAATTAAACTGTTTTTGTTATACCAATCAATTCTTTTCTGTATTGTCCGCGTTCGTTTCAAATTTGTTTTGATCTGCATATTCTTTTCCTATCGTTTACATTGAAATTATTTTGTTTTCGTAAGTTTTGTCCGTTATATGTGCTGTTTTTAGTCTTTTAAAATTTTTTTGTAAACTGCCTGACAATGCAAAGTAGCCATATACATTTTTCAAATTAACTTTTTTACTTCATTTTACTATTTTTCATTTATTTGTGTCACTACTGTCTCGGAAATTACTGTCAAAGACAACGGTTTACTTTTCTTTTTTTGTTTTTGAATTATTCTACATATATTATTTCAAGCGATTCAAGTAATGATTCATGTCTAATGTAAATGTATTAATTATGAAATTTATGTGTTATATTTTTATACGTTGTAAATGTTTATTCAATAATTGTTATTTCTTGAATTTTTACTTTCGTGTGTTTAAGTTTAATTTTATATATTTGTATATACATATATGTGTATATATATATATATATATATATATATATATATATATATATATATATTCACTGTAATTATGAATGTAGGTGTTAATGATACAATAGTTCCTCATTACGTAAAATACATAGATAAGGATGGAGCATGTTTGTTTTCGTCTCTATCTTGTTTATTGTAAAATAATGAATTATTAGGAGTAGAAATTCAAAAATGTATTGTACAGTGTGTTCGTAAAAACTCGGAGGGGTTTAAGCCATATACTATTGGACTTAATGGGGAACATATAGAAATGAAATAGAGTATTTAACTGATATGCCAAATATTCGAAGTTTTGGGCTAAAACCGCCGTATCAATTTTTTGAAGTCATTCCTAGCCTTTAACTTTTTTTTTAATAATTTCCTATCAGGAATATTAAAATCCTTACTCAATTACTGCAGTTTACTGCTGCGTTAATAAATTAATTTTAATAAAAAGCTCGAGACAGAGTGGTTGAAAGATATGATTGAAAAAGATGTTTTCTTCGATGTGTAACTATGAGAGATTACCGTGTGAATAACTCGGCTTCTTCAGAACGATGGCTGTGTGTGCTGTTTAGTTGAGCAAAACTTTTTGTTAGATCACGACGAACAGATTATGGAAAGATCGATAATTTTCAGCTAAACTTGAAACGTGAAGACTATTTTCTGTTGGACTATGATAAACATGTTTCCCTAAGAGAGAAAGAATCTTTACATAAATACAATTCCAAATAAAACAAACATTTTTTTATGAATTTCCAAGTACAGATTTAAACAGGCATTAATACCCAGGCGAAGCCGTGGGACACAGCTAGTATATATATATATATATATATATATCAATGCAATGCTAGCCGGTTTCAGTGAATAGACAAAAAGTCCCGTTGGAAGCTTAAATGATAATAAAAAACGGGTGCTGGAGTGAAATCCATTCAAATGTGGAAGAAAATTATTAAGTACTGTGATGTGGAACAAATGACTAGATCACTAGTTGAGAACGAATTTAAAGTAAAATCGAAGTGTGTAGGATTGGTTGATGAAAGAAGACTGAAACGAGAATGTCAATTGCTAGAAGTAGATATGTTGGTTTATTGATCTCAACTCCCAAATTGGAGAGTGAGTATTAAAATATTAAAAGTGAACTGAAGGAGAATCAAATTGTAATAGAGTTCAAGTAGTAAATATGTAATGTATGCAAGGAGGTAATTTTTTTTTTTTTTAGGCATGTTGGCTAAGGACGTTTGCCAAATTCAAAAGTATGTCAGCGTTAATGATTATATAGGAAAAATATTAAAAATTAAGCATATGAATGAAGCTAATAAAGGAATAACAGAGGGGGAAAGAAAAGAAAGGATGCTGTGAGTGCTGTAAAGTATAAGGAGGCCAAGACGCAAAAGACCGGAATACAGGACCGCGCGTTCTGAATAAATGAAAGGGCATTCAAGCAAAACGTGATTCGCCTCACAAATGAAGTTTGCTTCCGACGAATCAAACGGGCAAAGAGGAGACTGGGTAATGGAGAAACGGAAGAGCGAAGTAAGAAGTAGGCTGTGATTTATTATAGACGAGATAGTTGACCACATCATGTTGGGGAATTTATGGAACCAAGGGAGTAGAAGAGGAATGGGCTGTATGGTTAAAAAGAAAGAAGCAGGATTAGAAAATGAAGAAGAATAAATCGCGATGGGAACGAAAAGAAAAAGGAAGAAGACTTTGGGCTGGAAAATGACTAATAAAGCGTCTATCTGAGAAGCCGAGCGTGCCAATGAGTCAACTAACTCGTTGTCAGAAATTCCATAATGGGTAGGAATCCACACTAGATCAATACGGTCAAAGCGAGAATAAAATAGATGCTAAATTAAAGAGCATATGTGAAGCACGATAGGATCAGCGGATGGTTCAGAAAAGGGAGTAGCAATGGCTTGTAAAACACCTTTTGGGTCAGAAGATAAGAGAACTTTGGATATATTTCTAGTAGAAGCTGTTAAAAGCATTGCTTATAGGATTTCGATAGATTCGGCTAGGAATATGGAGAGGAAGGAGGAAAGTTTGAAAGCCTCAGAATAGCTGAAGTTCGATAAAGTAAAAGCCGCTCCTGCCTCCAACTTTGAGCCATCTGTGAAAATTAAAGTATAAGAAGGAAAGAGCGAGGATAAAACATAATTAAATTCGTTATGAGTGGCAGAATAGAAAAGAGACTTGACATGCGAAGAAAGAAAGAGTAAACTGGGAGAGTATATAAATTCTGCGAAATTATAGGTAACATAAGGGTATTTGGTGTAAGAAAGAACAAACGGAAAGAAGGCCCTGAGACGTGAAGAAATCAAGGAAAGGATTGGAATTTTACGAGGAAAGAAACGGCAGTTTTTGAATATAAAAATGTAGGAGGAATTAGTTATATCACGTTCCCGCATGAATAAAGGATAGGAACCAGTTTCTGCCGAAATGGCTGCAATCGAAGAGGAGTTCAAAGCACCGATACAAAGGCGGGACACAAGAAGTAACGTTTGTATGTGGATAGTGTGTATTCCTGCGTTCATCTGAATCGGGTAAGATCTTTCCATTTAAAATAATTCCGATAACTAGTTCTCTCTGGTATTAATCAGCGTTTATATTTATTATCTCTGCTACCTTTTTCTTATCAGCGATATTATCTTTCTTTTGATTTTGTTCAATTATTTCTACTATTTATTTCTTTTTTTTATTTTTTCCCATTTTCTTACAATTCTAGCTCACCGGAGCAGCCAGTAATTTAATGAGTGCTACAAAGGTGGTGGGGGTCCCCGGGGACCCCCGCCGCTAATAATAAACCAACTAAAGCCTCCTCGACGCGTAAGAATACTTTACCGCTCGTTGTTGTTCAACAACAACAAACGCAAAACTGCAGAACCGTTATCTTCGTTATCAGCTATACCCGAGAAAGAAATTAAACTAATATCATCAAACGAGTCTAATTTAACCAATACTTTTTCAGAAAACATCTCGATTAGTTTATTTCCTTCGAATTATGTAGGTCCGTTCTACGTATCAATTGAAAGCATTGACAAAAACATTACAGCTTCACATCCTTTAGCCATTGCTAAACGAATTTCTACAAACACCGATGGAATTAAAGAATTTACTTCAGCGGGTAGAAATAGGCTTAGACTAGAATTTAATTCGTTATTATCCACAAACTCGTTTCTCCTATCGCCGTTACTTCAAGAAAATAACCTTCGGGGTTACATACCGAACAATTTAACACACCCATTCGGAATAATTAGAAATATCGACACAAACATGACGGATGAAAACATTATTGAAGGATTGGAATCTTCTTGTACTATTAACGGCATTAAACGTATCAAAAAAAAAGTTTCTGATCAGTTAACTCCTTTGCCCTTAATTGAAATCAAATTTCAAGGTTTTTCTTTACCTGAGCATGCATACGTTTATAAAATGAAATTTAACGTTGAACCGTGTATCCGTTACAATTGCCTTCACTATGGGCACTCTAAAAACATATGCAAAAGTAAAGTTAGGTGTGCTAGATGCACTGAAAATCATGATACCAACCTTTGCTCAGCTAATCCTTCATTTGCTATTTGTGTTTCATGTCACGGAGACCATTTAGTAACTGACCGCTCCTGTCCCGAATATTCTAATCAACTACACATCAAAAAAATTATAGCTCATGGAAATGTATCCTACAGAGAGGCAATAGAAATCAAAAAATCCAAAACCGTTACAAAAGCCCAAAGTTACAGTTCGGCAATCACTGATAACTCCTGAACTCTTATTCATTCGACTTATAATCCTAACACACGAAATGTGTACCCCGTATCACGCAAATTAAAACATGTACCTACAGCTAAACCGCCTTCATTTCCGTATATTAAGGCTGCTCATCCTTTCAGTGGAATCAAAAAGTCTTCTTTCCAACCTATTCCTCAGGATTCTAATAATTACGGCATCTCTTCATCTAATAGTAATTACGATCTCTCAAATAAAATTTGTGATACGGGTTCCCCTATGAGCAATCAAAGCAATATTAACAAGTCACATTCCGACCTGTTGTCTAATATTCATTCCGGTCTATCCGCCCTTCTACATGAAGAAAATATTATTATCTCTATCCCCTCCGAAATAAACTCGTGTATTGATCTTCTCCTTTCACATCTTAGAAAAGAAACTAAACCATCTGATGATGATCAACAGACCTCTACGGATTCGCCTCTTCCTATGGACTCAACAGTCGTATAACGTCTTCATTATCAAATATCTTAACGGATTCAAATTTTTAAAAATTCATATCTTTGTTAATAAATCTACTTCTTCTTTCTGTTTCCTCTTTTATATCATAACGACTAATTACGCGAAATGGTTTTGGTACCTTAATCGCTTAAGTCAATTATTTTTATACTTCAGTATTAAACTGAACACAAGGATTTCTAATATAACTTTTTCCTCCTCTACTATTTTCTTATTTCCTTTCATCTTTGCTGGCTGCCTCTTTTGCAAACTTCCCTTTAATAGGATAGTGCGTAATAAAAAGTAACAGTTCTTCTTTACAGGCTTCTACCAACCACTCTCTATACTTCCTTTAATTAGGTTTGCTGGTAGCAGAGGGCGATGGTATATATCACTAATTTTTAACATAGCCAAGTTGGCGAAGATTTTTAATAAAAAGGAGCAGTTCTCCTTTACTGGCTTCTACCATTCCCTCTCTATACGTCCTTTAATTAGATTAGTTGGTAGCAGAGGGCGATGGCTTATATCATTATTTATTAACATAGCTAAGTCAGCAAAGAGTCTATCTCTATACATTTACTATTTAAGGTGACACAAAATAAGTAATTTTACAAAATCCCATATAAAATTGAAATTAAAAAAATATTTAAGTACCAACTACAATTATTATGTCAAACACTGAATATAACCGTTACAAAACAGATTTATTGATAAGTAACTCTTTAAAATAGTGTAGGAAAAAACTTACATGAATACACGCAAGGTGAGGTAAAATTTCATTCATCAGCAGACTTCCAGACAAACACCCAGAATATTCTATAGTTACATTACTTTAAACTCAACCGAAAAAATGGCACGGCAAGAACGGGTCCTTTACTAGGAATACCTGAACGAAGAATCAATTTCGCAAATTATGTGCGCGGTGACATGAGTTTTACAGCATCAGTGAGGGAATCTCTCACCGCGCGTGCAATACCGGGTTAATACTAAAACTGTTATTTTTCAATCTTATGTAATTACTTTTTATGCTGACAATATGAATTACTATAAATATTAGCCACAGATTGAGGACTTCAAATGTACCTAATAAAAATTGTATTACTGTTGTCTAATAAATATATAGCATTTCATTTATTTTTTTGGAAAATAAAATACTTAACGGTAGCTATAGGTATGCGACGAAATTGCTTCGCGAATTTTTAGGAGGCAACGTCTGTTGAAATAGGCTGCAGTGGAATCTCCACTGAGGGAGAACCTAATATATTTATAAATTTTAAACTAGAAAACACATTGAACACAATAAAAAATCAATGTCAACAATTTGAAACGTAAATAAAAGCATTCGTCCGCAATATAAACAATCGTAATCAGTGCCTGTATACTTTAAAACTAAAAATGAAGCTATCACGTTCAATTTAAAAACAGAGCATAACATTTTTGTGTTCCTTAAAGAAAAATAGGAGATGATATGACCGTCATCCATATTATTGTGTTAAAATTTAATTGAATTGAATGAACTGGAGTAAACACTAAAAACACAATGACATAATTTAAAAATATATTTATAAAACTATAAAAACACCGACTAGTTTCGGATATTACAATCCATCTTCATGATGCATATAAACAATTAAAATTTCATTTTCGCATCGGTGAACTTTTTTGTCATTTTAAATTTTTTTACTCTTAATACTTATTATCTTGCAGAGAGAGAGAGAGAGAGAGAGAGAGAAATAAATTTAAGAATTCATTATACTAATTCGAAAAACATAAGGAATAGCGCGTCTGGAGTTGACTCTATACATCCTTTTATGCTCAAACATCTTCCGACATTTGCTAGATTATACCTGCTCCGCATCTAAAACTAAATTTGGTCTTCTGGCTTTGTTCCAAAATCCTTATAAACAACTTTCCTTATCCCGACTGTTAAGTCGAACAAAGACCCCTTCCTTCCTCAAAGCTACACACCTATCTCGTTGATCTCAGTCCTTTCTAAGATAATGGAGAAAATGCTGAACCGACGCCTCTATTTCTATCTTGAATCCAAGGAAATCCTTTTTCCTATCCAAGCAGGCGGCCGAAAATATAAATCTGCACTCCTTCATCTTCTTAGTCTACAAAGGCAAATCCTAACAGCCCGTAACAGATCACAGCATCTCTATTCGGTCCTTTTTGACATAAAGAAAGCTTACGACCGCATATAGCGATATGGAGTACTTAAAAAGCTAAAGAACGTCGGAATTAGCAGTAATATGGGCAATTTTATCCTGAGCTTCCTCACTGATAGAGTTATTCAAGTGAGAATAGGCCCTTCAGTATCTTCATCTTTCACGACTGAAAATGGAATTTCAGAGGGTTCGCCTATAAGTGTAACCTTGTTTATTCTTTATATAAACGATATAGCAGATTGCATAAGGCCGCCGGTAACAGTCCGTTTGTTCATTGATGACCTCAACATTTCTCTTCTCTCAAACTTCTCTGCTAATGCGATGTCTATCCTACAGTCAACGATCAATAGATTACAAAACTGGGCGGAAAAGAATGGCTTGGATTTCTCATCCTCAAAAACTGCATGTGTCTAATTCCTAAGAAAGCGTCGTCGTATTTTCAATCCCGATATCACCCTCTACTTAAAACTGTACCTATCCCATTCCTTTCTTCCATAAAGTTCCTGGGTCTAACGTTTGATGGGAGATTATTGTGGGCTCTACACACATCTATCCTTAGTAGTAGTTGCATGAAATCCTTGTCCATCTTGAAATGTTTATCCAACCACAAGTACAATGTAGATCCGAAGTTACTGTTATACAAAGCCCTTATATCTTAAGGTGTATTCCTCTGCTAATAAAACACTTCTAAAATCTATCGGACCTATCCATATTGTACTTTGGCGGGCCTCCCTCCTTTACCTATTATTTGCGATTATCTCACCTTTCGAGATTCCTTTCGTTATTCCTTACCATATCAATTTTCCACTAGTAATTCCCAAATCCTATTCTCATCCTTTCCTGGCGATCCATTGGTCAAGGCTTTAACTTTTCTTTCTAAGGTAGGTATAAATTGGAACGACCATCACGTTTATCCGACCACTACAGCGCCCTGGAATCATGTCCCAACATCTACAAACATAACCTTAACAGACTCCTTAAGAACAGCTAACCTTTCTAAATCCGCGTCTCAAGTAGTATTAAATAAACTCGCCTCCTTCCCTAACTACATTCACATGTATACAGACGCAGCTAAAGCGAGTCCTACTAATTCACCTTCACCGACTGCATGCGCTTATGAAATCGGAGGCGTAATGTACACCGAGCGCCTAAACGACTACTGTTCTGTTTTAGAGACAGAAATGTTTGAGATCATTCTTTGTCTTGAGACATACTCTTCTATCCCAGCGTCTCAAAATGCCCTTTTTATTACAGACTCACTTCAATCTATCAAAGCCATCCAGAGCCCAGACAGTTGCAACTCCCTACTAATTAAAATAAAAAAACCTGCTATTCGAACTTTCACAATCCGAGGTATATGCCACATTCTTATGGGTCCCAGGCCATGTTGGGGTTTCTGGCAATGAGTGGGTTGACTTGGCTACTAAGGCAACTCTATCTAGCCCGATGCCGTTCAACGCTGTACTGCCTCGATTAGGACCATCAATCTTTTTGATGCACTTTACTGAAGACTGGTGCAAACTATGGTCAGAACAAACGACCTGGCTCAGGTCCATAAAGTCGAACACTGACCCATAGTGGCCGCCGTTCTCCATCTCACGTAGGGATTTCTCGATCCTGTCAAGACTGCGCCTGTTTACTGTCACGCAGCTACGTCTTTGAAGGAGCTCCCCCTTCGTCTACCTGTCCTCTTTATAGGTTCATGGCCTCGCTAACCGCGTAGAGCATCTGCTAAAATGGTGCCGGCATACTACCCGTACTTCTGATTATACCTCACCCCACCGTCTGTTGTTGAACCACCCGGATTGTTGCATCTTCCAACAGAGCGCGTGCGCCTTTTGTAATTTCCAGTGCGTCCAGGTGCCGTAATAGTCCAAATAGTTACACACGGCACCTAGATTTATATTTGTAAATTTATAAAAAAAAAAAAAAGTTGAAAGTAGCATTAAATAGAAACATATATTTGTAATTTTATTTTTATTATTAGTGAATTCGTTGCGCATAAAATATATTTATCGTTTATAGAAATGTAAATAATTAAAAATCAAAAAAATTTATTATATTTATCTAGTTATGTATAGAGAATTAAAAAGATCAGATGATAAGAACTGATAAAGAAAAAATGTAAAATGAAAAAAAAAAAAACGCTGACGAAGGATTTGAATTTATTTAACGCCCGTTGTCAAAGTTGCAAAGTAATTACCATCACTTTCGCCGCTAAGATATACAAAACACAACTAAAGTAATTAAGTTTTTATAATATATAAATATAATAAATCGCGCATTCTAATTTTTATTAAACTTAAAATAAATTTTTTTTTATACTTTTACATTCATGTGTTTCATTTTAGAATAATCGGCCTTCCGAACCATTTGCACGCAAGAATTGGAATTTACCGCACACTTTTTTCTAAGCGGTTATCTTTTTTTTTTTTTTTTTTTTTTTTTTTAATAATTTGCGGGTCCCACAAGGCACTAGCCCGTCTGTGAGTTCCCAACATAATTATATCATTTATTTGTACAATATAACATCAACTTAACTTAAGTACTACTTTCTGTTACAGCATAAAAAGTGTTTTATACATATATTACTATACTATAAAATCCACACTCTCATTATTTATCATTTATATTACAATTATACCATCATTTAAAATAATATTTCCTATTACAATACCTTAATATGATAACTTATATATTACAACAATACAATATAATTTTTATACAACTACCACTCTCTCATTAGCAGCTTAAAACTGGAGATAGTAACGAGTCTTATGTCAACGTAGCGTCAATGTTATAAGTGGTTATTACTAGCATTACGATACTATTTTTTTTTTTTTTTTTTTTTACTATTTCTATTGCTCTTTACACCATGCTATCAACCAAATTTTAACCTTGTTTTTCCATCTCTCCAGATTTTTTTTATTTCGAATTTCTTTTGGTATGTTCCCCATTAATTTTATTAATACCTCTTCCTCTACATTGTCTATTTTACTGGTTTCTTTTTTTTTTTTTTTTTTTTTTTTTTTGTAAAAGCAACATCCTGTACCGTGTTTAACTGCTGTGGCTATTACAGTACGAAGATGCGCAGTTTGTTTTTATAGATATCTGATTATTCCGCTAGTTCTGATAAATTGTGTTATGGATAAAATTGCATCGGGGGAATTCTCAAGAATGTTGGTGACTGTTTTGTTATTAATTGAAGGGGGCCGGTGAGGTGATAATGCTGGACAGTCACATAGTATATGAGGAGTTGAGGGAGCAACATCTTAGCCACAGAAAGGACAATTCATAGGAGAGGGGGTTCTTTGCAAAATAAAATTATGCGACATGGCCGTATGGCCTGTGCGCAAGCGGCTAAGTGCACAGAAATCTCCGCGGGAAATGCTTTTTTCCGGCCACCATGGTTCGGTTGAGGGTTTAATTAACCTCGAGAAAGTCTGACACGAGGACCAATGGGTTTTCCATAAGGACGTGAGATTATTAAAGATTATGTTCGAGAGATAAGGTGGAGGTGGGCTGTTACTAGGCGAGGGGCAATATATTTCTGCTCGGGCGGATGTATCGACGAATCCCTGCATGGCTGGGCGCCCACAGAAAGGATACGGAGCACTGTCTCTTAATAAGTTCGTATAATACCTGCTGGGTTCGAATTGCTACAGGATGTTTGGTGAGGGGATTAGAAATTGTCAATAAAGCTACGGATGAATCAGATACCAGCAGGGCTTTCTGTGATGTAGGCTCTGTAGAAAGAAAATATTCCAAACAGAAAAATACTGCGTATATTTTAGCATCCAGTACCGAGCAATTGTCATTCAGTCAAATGCTTCGAATCACGTCGCAGACTTCAAAGGAACAGGCGGTTGGGGATGAAGTAGCCTCTGGGGTAGTCTTGGCAGCATCCGTGTAGAAAAAGAGGCGGTCGGGGTATTTTTGCATTGTTGCTGTTGTCAACTGAACGATATTCGGATGCAGGGGTTTATTATACTTCGTCAGGGAAAAGTTAACATCAATGTTTAAAGGGGCTCACGGCGGAACCATGATGTTAGGAGCTACGTTAGGGAAAGGGATTACGCTCACGTTGTGTTGCGATAGGAGAGCCAGGATTTCTAGGAGAGGGTCATTAGGGAACTCTGGGGTGTTGGGGAGGTCATTTGTGTCGATAGGACAGGCACATTTACTAGATAAAAGAGCGAGGGTCTCACGGTGGTAATAAAAAGTTCGGAAATACTTTAGTGGGGGAGTGCCTAACAAGGCACACAAACTTACAGACGGTGAAGTTCTATGTGCGCCAAGTATCGTACGGAGCGCCGTGTGGTGTATTGAATCACGGGATTTAAGTAAAGAGGGACTGGCTGACGCATACGCCTGGGACCCGTAGTTTATTCTGGAAATGACTAAGGATTTGTATATGGAGAGGAGAGTTTTCGGAAGTACATTATACTTTGTGTTTGATACATATTTAAGAATAGATAGGAATTTATGACATTTAACGTTAAGATTGGATATGTGGGATCGCCAAGTTAGCTTTTGATCGAACAGTAGTCCAAGGAAAGTAGCAGTAGGGTGGAAATGAAGTGAGGAATTTTCTAGATTGAGGCGGATGCTGGAAGAGTTTTGACGTCCCCTATAGAAATCAACACAGATAGACTTAGATGGAGAAAACACAAGACCATTATTGTTACACCAGGATTGTAGTTTTGAAATAGTTTTTTGTAGGATTTTTTGAGCATTTGCTGGAAAACTGGAAGACAGGGAAATGTTTAAGTCGTCAAAGTAGAGCCGGGCGTTTACAGGCGGAGCAATACAATTAGTTATATCATTGATATAAAAAATAAACAAGGTTGCACTAAGGGCAGATCCTTGTGGTAAGCCATTCTCTGTTTGAATGGTGCTCGATGTTGACGAACCAATCTTAACATGGAACGTTCTGTTTGTTAAAAAATTATTCAGATACTTGGCCATGTTTCCACTTATACCAGCTGTTGTCAGCTTGGACAAGAGGCCGTATCGCCATACTCTGTCGAACGCCTTTTCTATATCGAAAAAGGCGGAGTATACATGTTGGCGTCTGTGAAATGCTGTTAATATTTGCCTTTGTAGGCTCAGCAGATGATTAACTGTAGTACGCTTCTTACGCCCTCCGGCTTGTGACGAGGATAGGAGATTATTCTGTTCAAGGAAGAAAAGGAGACGCCGATTAACCATTTTTTCCAGCGTTTTTGAGAGGACACTTATGAGGGATATAGGCCTGTAGTTTTGTGGAAAAAGAGGATCTTTATTTTGCTTCAGAGTAGGAATAACAACTGCTAATTTCCATGTCTCAAGGATCGATCCGGAGAACCATATTTGGTTATAGATATGTAAGAGGAAGTTTTTCGCTGATAGAGGTAAGTGTTTTAACATATATGGATGGATGGAATCGGGCCCAGGCGCGGTGTTTGCAGTATGGTACTGGAGTTGATAGTCTAGTTCAAAAATGGTGAAATGGCAATTGTAGGAAAGTGAGGAGTCAGAGATGATATTTATTGGTTGTTGTTCCATGGAATATTTCTTTAAAGAGAAGGCAGACGAATATGACGATGAGGATGACTCCATTGCAAAATGATTCGCAAAAGCATTTGCGACTTCCAACGGGTCAGATAACATGGAACCATTCTGATTTATCGAAAAGGAAGGGGTCGCACGATTAATACCGTTCAGTGCCTTAATTTTGTGCCAAATATTGTGACTAGAAGTATTTATGGAGATTGAATGCATAAATTGCTGCCAAGATTCCTGTTTTTTGCGCCTAATGAGGCTCCTCGCAGCTGCACGGCGTTTTTTAAATTCGATCAAATCAGGATATAAGCCTGTTGATTTAAACTTCCTAAGGGCATGTTTACGTTGGCGCATGGCTGTTCCTATTTCGGGGTACCACCATGGGACCCGTCGGGATCTGTTTGTTGGGACAGACCTAGGAATAGATGCTAGAGCAGCATTCGTAATAGCGTCGATAAAGGAGTTGATGTTCTCTGATAAAGATTCGGATGGCTCGCTGGGAACGTTTACTTTAACTGAAAACATATCCCAATCCGCCTTGTGGAATAGAAATTGAGGCTTAGGTGGGGGGGTTTGGGTAGGGAGGGCTTTGGACGGGCATATGAGTATAGGAAAATGGTCGCTAGAGCATAAGTCCTGTAGCACAAAAGTGCTCAGGTGAGGGAAGATGGAAGTGGAAACAAGTCGTAGGTCGATTGTTGAGAATGTATTATGGGACAGATTGAAATGGGTGTAACCTGGGGGGGGGGGGAAGCAGTATCAGATCGTAATCTAGGACCAATTTATTGATAGAGCCATGTCTGTTTTCCAGTGTTGCTCCCAACAAAGGTGAGTGGGCATTAAAATCACCGAGTAATATTAGTGGCCGGCTGACCTGTGATAGTACTGACTGAAACATATCTGCAGTGATTATATAATTCGGAGGCACATAGCAGTTACATAGAGTTATCGGGGTGGCAGATATCTGAGGAAGATAGACGACCACTGCAATCATTTATCAGGGGGTACTAAAATTCAACTGTGTTGCTGGGACAGAGGAGTGGACCATAATGGTAACCCCTCCGTTTGCTCTAAACCCTTGATCATTGCTGAAAGTGAAAAGGGAATAGTTTTGTAGGGCTGGGTTATCTGTGGGCTTCAAATGAGTTTCCTGTAGACATACCACAGCAGGAGAGTGATTTGAAATAAGTAGCTTTAATTCAGCAAGTTGAGGGTAGAATCCTCGACAGTTCCACTGCAGGATAATGTTACGAACCATGACCACTATTAGCTTTTCAAATATGTTTAGTCTGCTGTTTGATCTGAATCCGACTGTCTAGCAAGTTTGTTGATTAGCTTAGTGAAACGTGTCTTCATTGATCGGTTTTGAAGTAAGGAGTAATTATCTGAGAGCATGTGAATAAATCCATCTATGTCTTCAGTGAAGTTGGCTACTATACTCGCCGGGTCGTGTTGTCCTTGAATCGTTTCCATTAAGGCTACGAAGTCATTGAAAGACAATGGATAATCTTTATTGTTGATGTTGCTTTCTGCGGGCTTTAGGAGTTCAACAGTAGCCAATTTTTGTTTTTTCAGTTTTGATGGTGGAGGTTTGAAATCTACGTTTGCTCCATTGTCTCTGGTTTCTACCGCATTTGGATTTTCTCTGTTTTCTGGTTCGTTTGTCTGCATTTGTAGAGGGAAAAGAATAGCTCTTGTGCTATTTGTAAAGTCGGGCTCCGTAGTATTTTGAGAAGCATCAGGGGTGTGTGGGTGGGGTCGCTTAGTTGCTGCTGGGGTTTTTTCGGTGCTGACTGTTGTGTTATTTTCAAAGATAGAGGCTTGAGTGTTTTCCTCAGCGATGGCGGTTATGTTTTGCGGGGCTGGAGCGGCTTTAGTGTCTGTAGCGGGGGAAACACTATCTTCTACAGATGGGGCAATGGACGGCATGTTCTGCACACCCGTTTGGATAAATATTCGATGTTCACGTTCATTGTTAATCCCCCTAGATCGTGCATAGCAAGGTTTATCGCAATTTCTAGTCCTGTACGTTCTTGTTCTAGTTTGTAACTTCCTATCTCCTAGTTTAGCACTGAGTAATTTGCTGTAATAATATAACATTTTTGGTGGCATTTCGTTATTTTTGTTCCACCAAGTGATGTTAGCTAATTCGTCCGTCTTGCTCTCGTTGTGTAAGACCAGTTTTAAACACTTTTTTTGCAATTTGTTGATTTTCCTCATTTCTGTAATTTTCGCCTCACCCCAAATTCCGATTCCGTTTTTAATTCTGGACATTATTACAGCTTCGAAATATAACCTTAGGCTTTTGTATGTCATACCTTGTTTTAATTTATATAGTGCAAGAATATAGTTTACCTGACTTTCCCTGTAATATTGTCAATATGGTTTCTCCATGTTAAACCTTTATCTAATGTTATCCCGAGATATTTAAATTCATTCACATTTTCTAATTTTTCACAATCACATATTTCCTTTCTATGTAAACACTTTGTATTGTGTAAAATTAATTTGTGGGCGAACGTTCTAAACCGGCTTGGCGTTCTTATATGCATCACTTTTGTTTTTTTAGCATTAATTAATAGTTTTCTGTCATGCGCCCATTTGCATACATTATTGAGATCTTCTTGTAACATTTTTTCAGCACTTTCAATGTCAGAGTGTTCAATAACTAGTGCGATATCATCTGCATAAACATACACTTTAGAGTTCTTTACATATCGGTAGAGCGAATTCGTATATATCAAAAATAGTATAGATGCCCATATTGTCCCTTGTCCAACTCCATAATTCATTATTTCTTTTCTACTGAACATACATTATAATATGATTTTAATTTCTCGAATATATCAAAAAAAAAGGCGCATTTTAACATTTTACAGGACGGTTCATATACTCATGGTCATCAAAACCAACGTCGTGACGTTTCCTTGTAAGTGATAATTTTCAATACAATATTTCTATAAATATACCATTTATTAAAGAAAAAAAGGAAAACGAAAATAAATTTATTTTTTCTACAGTTTACTTTAAAATTTTAAAAAAAAAAAAAAGTTTATATTTTTATTTTTTAAACAAATGGAAATGTGACAAAATTTTATTTCTTCTTTTGAAGGTTCAAGTGCTAACGCGGACTTATATACTTGCCGTCACTACGCTTATTACGACGAAATACTTCCAAGTTTTATTTTGTTTCTATTAAAATTCAGCGAGTTCGTGGAAAAATTTATAAAAATTAAACGAAGTTGTCGATCGAATGAAAAATTAAACGAATTATGCGGTAATATATTATTACCAAATGGCTCTGCTGTAAGAGATGCGTCAAAACGGTAACGGAATAAAAATTAAGTTACTCGGCAAAAAGCAAACTCGGGGAAGATCGATAAAACGAATTACGAAGAAACAGATGACCGAAAAATACGAAATCGGGATGGAAGTTCGAATTGAGGACATTATTGAAGAACTGTCCGGAGCAATGTATTCCCCGGGAATTTCGTTACAGCAAAATCTAGTTAACCGGTAAAACCGAACCGATTTGTTCGCGCTGGTGCGACCACCTGTTTCTCTAATTCAGCCTAGCACTGTGCCACTGTTTTTCCAGCAAAAACTTGGAAAATTTTCGATTGTTCGCACGACTGAATGTATTTTTACCCAAAACCAGACGAAACCCGACCTAATCAAATATTCACCGTGTAGAAATAAAAATAACCCTCGCTATTTCCCGAAACATACGCACCCTCAATTTAATTACTGCACAGGAAATTTTGTTTTCCTTTTTCTTGTTTTTTTCTTTCCGCTTAATAAAATAACGAAAAATTACACCTTCAGTTTTCCGTTTTATTTTTTCTTTTTACGGAAATTCGTTCCCGCTATTTCATGGTACAATTTGCTCGTGAGAAATTCACAAGGGAAACTCATTTACCGGTGTCCGTACCATTTACTCTTAAAAAGAAATATTTTAACTTATTTTTCTTATATTTTTATTTATTATTCTCTTTTTTAGAGGAAGCGCCATGCCGGGGAAAAATAACAATAGATTGCCTATTTTCGTATGCGATCAGCGATAGAGACAATGAAGCAACTGAGGGCAGAGACGACGGAAAGCAATTGAAATGAAAGAATGGATGCAGCACTATAAGGAAGTTCAAGAAATTGAGAGAATAAAGAAAGAAACGCTCAGATAACATAGAGAGAACATTTGAAAAGGTTGTGTGTCATTCCTGATCGTTACTGCGAAGATGCAATAAGGAGAGTTTCTAAGTGAAAACCAATAACGAGTTAGAGATGGAGACTATGATTAAAACACAACCGACTTACGGAGGAAAAATGATATAACGCTGTGAGAAAGGAAATTTTTTTGAAAACAAGAATAAGGCGAAAGAAAAAGTTTAATAGAAAGATATAAAGAAAGCTGATTAAAAATTCCTGAAGAAGTCCGACCAAAACTTGGAACTTTTTATTTTTTCCTTTGGTCACACCAGTCAAGGACCCACACTCAGAAACAATAAGAAAGAAAAGAGCCATTAGTTAGAATGAAATAATGGATAGCGAGGGGAACGACAAAATATAATAAGGAGTAGGAAGCTTGAGCTTCAGCGGACAAGAATACAAAATACAACGTTCAACCGAAAGGAATAGACACTCGAAAGAGATGTGATTGGCATCGCAACCATAGCTTCGTGAAGGTGGAGAGGACAACTCGGAGAGAAAATAAGGGAATAGTGAAAACAGGAGGAAGGAAGAGCAGAATGGCCAAAACGCAAGCGAATCATAGAAATGACAACAGAACGGGAAAGTGGAGCAAACTCGAAGAACCAAGGATCTGTACACACAGATGAAAGGATTGATATGAGGAGGGGGAAATATCTGACCAAAGTTTGAGAGAGGACAGAATTTTTTCAAAACAGGAACAGGAGGAAACAGCTAACCGAGCCAAAGAATCCGCCGTCTCATTATCTTTAATGACCATGTGGCTGGGAACCCACAGCAAATCAACATGGATAGAGTAGCGAGAAGAAAGAAAAGCTATATAATAACGTACGCAAAGAATGATAAAATCGGAAGAGTAATCAGGAAAAAGGAAGCTGATCGCTTGAAGAGCACTCATGGAGTCAGAAATAACCAAATAATTGAAAAACAAACAACTGGCAGAAATGAAGATAATGGAGCGTAGGATGGTCATTAAATTGTTTACAAAGATAGAATAGAAAGAAGGAAAGCGAAATGATTCAGATAAGTTGAAATCCGGAAGGACAAAAGAAGCTCCAATACCATGAGGTTCCCTGGAGCCATCCGTGAAGAAGATGATTATATACGATGGAAGTTGGGAATTGATAATGCTATGGAATTCTTGCTGAATGATTACTTAAGGAATGGATTTGGAACGTGAAGGTAAAAAAAAAAAAAGCATCAGGAGAATGGCAGAGATTGGTTAAGGGAAAAAAATGGAGATTATTACCTCAGAAGAAACTAAGGCGAGTGGAAATGAAATCTAAAACAGGGATTTTCCTAGGCGCAAAACGCCAGTTCTTATAAATTGAAAGATAAGAATGAATAAGAGTACAGAACGTGAGTGGAAGACGTTTGGTGAGGAAACGACAGCCTGGATAAGATCTGCGCCAAGAGAAAGAGGGAGTGCGTTAGCCTCTGCAAGAATTTCTGGAATTGTGGACTAGATTTAAGAGCAGCAAGACAAAGCCGAAAACATGAATTTTGGATATTGTCCAATTTAGAAAGACGGAATCTAGAGGCACAACCATAGATAAAAGTAATCAAATTTGCAACTTAGATTATAGTATTTGTCAAAGGATAGTCCATTAACGGCTGCATCACGAGACAAATAGTCAGAGCCTTTTTTATTTTATACCCGCATGATCTGGAATCCAAAGTAAATGAATCTGAATGTGTGGCTAGTTTGGAAAAGGTTATAGATAAATGAACACCACGAAGAATGATAGGATCGCAAGAAGAATGTGGAAACGAAGATTACTCACAAAACACTTTTAGCATCAGAGCCGATAATACAACGTTAAAATATTGCCCTGTCATTACTTTCAGGTGCTGCGTATTATTTTTATGTTGCATTTCTTTTGGCGCCATTCTATGATGCCGACATGCCGCCTATTTATTTAAAACCTGACCTCACAATGTGCGCGCATATTTGAAAACCCAAAAATTAGAAATTGCTTGTGCGTAGCTTTATCTTCCTTTTATTTCTGGCTTGCCGATTTCCCGCCGGGATTATTTATAGGTTTCCTTCTACGCTTCGACGGTAATGACTTTTTCTATTTCGCTTTCACCTTTGTTCTCATTTTGTACGTCTCAACTGTCTGCCATTATACAGTGCAAAGCAATTTTATTTTATTTTGTCCCATACGACCCGCTCATTCTGTACTCTAGTCTATTGTAACGTGGTTTTCCCGTTCCGTATGATGCGCTCTTTGTTCTTAACATTCTCATCTTAACCCGTTTCGTGGCTTCTGTTTTTCGTCGAATTTACACCTTTAATGTATAAAAATTGGCGCACAATCGACACCATATATTTTCCAATGTATCTCGTACATATATATTGCGCGTTCCTTTTTTTTTTCATCGCTTCAAGTCGAGTTCTTCCTGGAATTGGAATTTAATTTTATCCGCGTTTGTAAAATCAACGAAGAAACTACTTCTTGAAAATGCAAACATTACGTAACATTTAATTCTCGACCTGTGTTGTTAAGCACGGCGTTTATACTATGTGGAATGGAAAATAAAAATGGCGTTAGATTGCGATTATTTCACTATGTTCTTATTAATTTTTGAAAAACGAACCGATTTTCGATGTAAACAAATCGTATTAATATTAATCTTTGTTGTAAGTGATAACTTATCGTTATTGCTGCTTTTAGGATCATCATCATGTAGTGCCGTACTTAATTCCTAAGCATCAGTGACTGCCCATTCGTACATTTCAGCTGTACAGGTATACGGTGTACTAGGCGGTTATTATACGCAACGCGAGTGTACACAAAACTACACTTACAACTGGTATTGTAACTGCTCGATTTATACAAATGCAATTCCGTGTGTGTCTGATGTGTACTAACTGGGGCGCATATGATGGCATGCATGCTCGTTGCCTTCCATATAATTCTATTAACGATTATTTGAATTAATTTTCGTAATCATTTCTATCGTCGCCCGGAATCGAACCCGAGACGTCCGTAACGGAAGCCAAATACTTGACTATCGCGATCACTATTGTTGCTACTGCTTTATGTGTAATTACTGTTATCTTTAGCGGTTAACGTATTAGGTTAGAGCTGTTGTTACGAAAGGGTAACATTAATTTGTCTCTTTATCTAGCAAAAAATCATTATCGCCATTCATAATAACTTCGGACGAAACCGAATTATCCGCGTGAACCGTCAGCATCTTGTATTGGGATTAAACAAAAATCTCGATGTTTTTTGATTAGTTGTTGTAATTTATTTGCTGTGGAGCCATATTTGATTAAAAAGCGTGTTAAAGTTATCCAAGAGCGCTATAAAAGTGGTGAAAAAATAAAAAATTTATTTCAAGCTTTTACCGATTATTTCAGTCGTCACACATGTCCGAACGAAATCATAGTACACAAATTCGAGTCGACCGGTTCGGTTGATAATCTGCTAAAGAGTGACAGACAGAAAAAAAGTATTTCGCATGAGAACTCGAGTTCGTGCACTTACCAAAAATTCAACTGTTTCAAGAGCTCGATCCACAGCAAATCATTTTAATCATTATCCATTCTCTGATTGACTCGTTGAATATTTGAAAATTTTCTTCAACGTTGAAGCACATTTCACGCAACGGTAAATAAATAAAATTGCCGCGTTTAGGCCACGGAAAATCCAAGAGAGTATCAAGAACGACCGATTCATTCTTAAAAAGTAAAACTGTTCGGTGTACATTGTGATCGAAAGGAATCATTTTAATCGTTTCTTCTTTGAAATTTTTTATGGAAGTGTGATTATCGTGCTGTGATAAAATTGACTTTTTTCTTTCTTTCTGAGACTTAATTGCATCAACATGGAGAATTTTTAAGGAACGTTCAACTTGACAACACTTGTAAATATCGATGTAACTTGGCCTACTCGTTCCTGTGATTTGACATCTATAAACTTCTCTTTGTGGAGATTTTTAAATTTCAAAATTTACGTTAAAAACACACTATACCACCCAAGGGGCTTTTTAAACGCGACATTATTTCCGAAATAAATACGATGCGACCGTGTTAGAAAATTTGAAAATTTCGACCAACGTATTGACGTCTGTAAAACCAGTTACGATATAAACTGGTATCATTTTACAAATGGCATGGATTAAAAGCTTAAAACAGAAAATAATAAATTTTGTTTAATCATTAATCTTTTCATCCATTACTTTGTTTTTACTTTACCGCGTCTATTTCAGCAGACCTTTTAATTGGAATAGTATAAATGATGAAAATAAAAGCTTCAAAATGTTTGTAGTAGACTATTTCTTCCGAAAAGCAAAACCAGAACATTCGTTAGCGCACTAAAAGTTGTAGCATAGTTAAGAGCATTTAATTTATGTAAAAATATACTAGAAATTAAGAACGGTGATCGAACCAGATTTATTGTTCAATTTTTTTCGCTGATATCGGAAAATAACTTGATTAATAATTCCCTTTTTTTTATCAACAAAATTTAAGTATACACCCCCCCCCCCCTTATACCTGTTATCCAGATCTGCAGTTATAAAAGAAGTTAATATAAAATATCGTGACATGCAAAGAATATGGTTATACGTTTAAACAAGCTTCTTCGTTGATGAGTTTCGCTCCGAGCACATCACTGCTGATTTCTTTTGAGCGGCAGAATTTTCCGATATACATAATATGTGTTTTTATGGAACGCGTGATTTTTTTCCCGATCCATTTACTCAAAGAATCCATCAGTGTTACCGTTTTCCATGCAATGAGCATATTGTGGAGCAATACAAAAGCAGTACCAGATGTGCGAAATGTAAAACCAATAATTATACAAAAGAAACTTGATGTATGGAAATATGTATATTTTGTACGGATTATCGGTGTCCAACCGATCAAAGACAAACCGGGCCATTAGTGAGTTAATATAACAAAATTACTAAACGCAGCAACAACCATTGAAGACCCCAAGAAGAATTTAGGTATTATGCAGTGCAAACAATGTCAACTTTTTAGATACGCTACTAATTACTGTCACTTACCTCCTCCCCCGCTCTAGGATGTGGAAGGAAATAAAGGCTGAACGATACGGGAACAACTAACGAATATGATTACCAAATGTTTTACCTTATGCTGTACATCGGAGCAAGGAATAAACGAAAATCTAATTACACTCGAAGCTCTTAGCGGCGGTGAGGAGTACAAAGTCATTCAGTCCAATTCCAGAACAAAGAGTCAACAAAAGGTAATTTCCCCACCTGTACTGATGATCTTACAGCGTTTTTATTTGATTTCATAAACAAAGTCATTAATACATGTAGTATGTAGAGAGAAAGAGCCACAAATTTCACACGTCGCATATTTGCATCACGTATTTTACTAATTCAAGATCATTAAAAAAAAATGCAGTATGCGAAAAACAAAATAAATATAAATTTCTGAAAAATTAAACGATAATGCTTTACTCTTAATAAAAAAGGGTATTATTAGACTTGGGCAGTTTCGTTTCTGCACAAGAGAAATTGCAGCTGATATGGAGGAAAAACGTGAATCCATTGGACCGGTATATATTCCATACTTCGATAACTCGTCGGACACCAGGCTCTTTAACTTCACCTCTCGATATGAGAAGAAAAAAAAGAGATTAAATTGGAAACTGTCCGATGGTCACTCCGAATAGTTGAATGAATTTTTTTTTTTATCGAATCCATGAAAACAAACGCTAATTTTTTTTCTTACTATGGGAACTCCTCTACCCGAGCGGAGGAACTCATCGCGGTTTACGACCACGTACCTGTTGTAACTGGTCTTCATGCGATACTAGTACACTTATTTGCGTCTTTCTATATTGATATGAACGTAAATTACGTTATTTTATGATTTGTTTTTTAAATACACGCGTAAAAAGGAGATGTATCAAAAAAAATTTCTTTAAAATTTGGGTTTTGAGTATCGAAATTTAAATCCTTTCATCAACCGTCTCTGCTACTTTTTTCTTATTTATTTATTTTTTGGGGGGCTTTAAAAACAAATTTCACCCATCGTCTGCTGCTAATTTACCACACATCCTGACCCTCCAAATAATGAATTTTCTATTTTCTCCATACCTGTATATGTAGATTAGTAAAAAAAAAACGTACTGCTTCCACTCAATAATACTAATGTCGTCGTTGATGGATCGTATCGATAAAAATATCGATATATTCATTTTATCGATCAATTATTTATTTATTTATTTTGTAATTATTTTTTTTTATTCGTAATAAAATGAACTGATTCGAGTCGCTTACAGTTCAAAAACTGGCTAAACTTAAACTAAAATTAAAATAGTAGTTATGGCGGGAATAAGAAAACCTGTCCTTTAATCACAAGCTTCAAAAGATTGCCGCATCTAAATATTATTTCGAATATTAAATCTCCTACAAATTATTTGAGCTGAGAAGATCGTTGAATGCCCCTTTCAATAGACATAGGGAGGATAATAAATGTATATAATAAATAATCAAATAAATAACATGCAATTTGAAGAAATGCTAAGAAATTATTTAGATAACTACTTGGAAGTAACTAATCACACTGATTTATCTTCAGATCATATTCCAGTGTGGCTCACTCTGAGCGATACTGTGATTAAAAAGCAGCCAAAAGCTGCATTAACGAATAAGCACACAAATTGGGACTGTTTTCGTAAAAATATTGATACATATATTAATCTCAAAGTAAAACTTAAAACATCCTTGGATTTGGAAATCCAATGCCAACAGTTCCTTGAAGCTGTAAGGGGAGCAGCTGTGAAGGCTACTCCTACTCCTACAATATGTACGCGTCAAAGAATATGTTATCCTGTTGCAATTAGGCAACTTTTAAAAGATAGACGTGTTGCGAGGCGGATATGGCACAATTCTCATAATCCTGTTGATAAAAATATATTTAATCAACTTAGTAATAAGCTAAATAGAATCATCAAAAATATCAAGCAAAAATCAATGGAAGATTATCTGGAAAATCTTAGTGTAGAAGCAGACAAAGATTATTCTTTGTGGAAAGCAACCCGTCGGCTCCAAAGACCAGTTAAACGTATTCCTCCTCTTAAGGATAAATCTGGGAACTGGATAAGAAAGGAGGATGAGAAAGCTGAGCTATTTGCTAGATATCTCTACGAAACATTTATGCCACATAATATTAGGAGTAATATCACGCCACAAATAACATTGCTACCTGAGCAACAGATTAAGTTTTGCTCGCCTTATGAAGTAGCAGTACAAATCGACACAAACATCAATCCCAATAAATCGCCTGGTATTGATGGAATTTCTCCCAAAGTGCTATGCGAACTCTCCCGTAAAGGAATAGTTCTTTTAACCTATTTGTTTAACGCTTGCTTTCGTCTCCGGCATATACCAGAATGCTTCAAGACTGCACAAATAATTATGATAAAGAAACCAAATAAACCGGACGAGGAAGTGGAGTCATACAGGCCCATTTCTCTACTGCCTTCAATTTCAAAATTATTTGAAAAATTATTACTGAAGAGAATTCAGCAGTTCATAGAAGTCAAGCTACCGAATGAACAGTTTGGCTTCCGATGTAATCATTCCACTACACAACAGATACATCGTGTGTGGTCAGTAATTAGTAACGCCCTTGAGGAAAAAAAATACTGCTCAGTAGTATTTCTAGATGTCGCCCAGGCATTCGATCGGGTATGGCATGAAGGATTAATGTCTAAACTTAGTAGTTGCTTACCAGCTAATTACGTCTGGCTGCTACGATCGTACCTGTCCGGTAGGAAGTTCCGCGTTTCCCACGAGGAAGAAAAATCCAGCTTCTACGACATACAAGCCGGGGTGCCTCAGGGTAGTGTTCTCGGTCCCTTGCTTTACCTTATGTTCACTGCTGATGTTCCAAAAATTGAAGGTACTACGCTTGCTATGTTCGCCGATGATACCGCAATTCTTGCTGTCGCTAACACACAAGTAGAGGCCAATTGTATACTACAAGACGCGCTTGACAAGACGGTCTTGTGGATGCAGAATTGGAAAATCAAGTTAAACGAGGCAAAATCAGTTCATGTCACCTACGGAATGCGTCCGATTGACACACATCAGGGTGTTTACATCAATGGTAAACAGATACCAACATCCGCCTCAGCTAAATATCTAGGCATGCACCTAGACACAAGGTTAACCTGGAAGTCCCATATTACGGCCAAGGCCGATCAAATTAGTGCCAGAATTCGCCAACTTTATTGGCTATTAGGACATAACTCGAAGTTAAGTCTGTATCATAAAAGGCTGATTTACCTTACTATGATAAAACCGATTTGGACCTACGGTTCGGAACTCTGGGGATGTGCTGCAACTTCAAATCGTGCAATCATCCAGAGAGCACAGAACAAAGTTGTACGCTTGATCACAAGAGCTAGGTGGTTCCAGCGTAACGATGATTTACATCGGGATCTGCAGTTGAAGAATGTGGATGAAACAATTCGCGATTCTGCATTTCGGCATCAACAGCGTCTAGTAGCTCATGTAAATATAGAAGCACAAAAATTGCTGATTACGAGAACTCGTAGGCTGCAGCGGCTTAAACCGCATGATCTACTGCATTTGTAAACTATATATATCATGTACTAGTAGGGCATACCACTGGGCTATGCTTCTACATTATTATGTTTCTTTTCGTATTTAAATAATGTCTCTATAATTATTACTTATTTAAGATCCTTATTTTCTTAAGATTGTAATATAAAAAAAAAAAAAAAAAAAAAAAAGATTACGAATATACACTGATGATTCAGTGGACAAGGGCAGAGGCATATATTAGGCCGGTTTTTACTACAGTAGTCTACAGATTAACAGGATTTATAGGTTCACATACGCTGGGACTTCGTTTATGCTGGAACTTTATGCAATATTCCTGGCACTGAAATTTCTGAGAAATCGACAAAATAATAAGATTGTAATCCTATTAGATTTGCAGACCAGTTTAGTTAAATTGAAAAACACAAACCTAAATAAAGCGTATAATATTGTGATATAAAGATAAGAAAATTTGTGATGAGATTATATAAACAAAATAAAACCTAGTCAAATTTAAGTGGATTCCTATACACAGAAGAATTGCGGCAAATGAAATAACAGACAACTTTATAAAGGGAGATTAAGTTAAACTGAGAGAAATTCGATCCTTATATAAGAGAAGATTTAGTTAGAAGGTGAAGTGCAGAGTATAAAAACAGGAGTGAAATAAAAAGGAAAATATATTACTCCATTAAGAGAAAAATAGAAAAAAAAAATTCTCGGTTTAAGGGAAAAGGTTTGGAGCGAGATTATATCTGTGCAATATGTCGTATAATACTAGCCCATCACCGGACACCATTACATTTGGCAAGATTAGGAATAATAAATAATAATAACTGTAATGAATATGGATTGGAAGAGTCGACGATCGAACATATGGTGTGGCAGCGTGGGAGATGTAAAAAGGAAAGAGAAGAATTAGTGAACGGAATCTTAAATAAATTATACACATTACCGATATCTGTATACCAAATTATAAAGGAGCCAGTTTCTTTAGAATGTAGGACGTTATATGTTTTTTTTAAAACTGCTAATGTTAAAATATAAGAAGGGATAGGCAATTAATTCTGGGCCTCCCAAAACACCTTTTTAAGCTCAATAAAAACATCAACCAAGCCTTGGTGGCCACCGGAGAATATGTCCCGGCGCGACTTTATAATAATTAATCGCTTAAGAATTGGGCATATATCTTTATCCCACGACAACGCGTTCCACAGGACTTCGCCTCCCACAACCTGCCCTGTTCCCGACCGAGTTATCCCTCAGTACATCATATCCTTTCCACGTGTACTTGCAACATCCCGCTCGTCATATAAACTAAATTTTTCTTTACGAAAGATCCTCGCCAATGATCCTGCAATGATCGCTCAAACCGTAGCATATATTATGACAAACCAAATCGCTCCAGTCATTTAAACTTTGATAGTTGCCGTATGCCGTAATGATCTATGCAGTTATACACGGCTCATGGTAAGAAAAAAAAAAAAAAAAAAAAAAGATCTGAGAATAGACTGGCTAAAAGACAAAAACTGGGCCAACGATAGAAAGAAAAAAAAATTAGCAAAAATACACGCTTGCAATTCAAAATAAACAATATTCAATGTTGAACAGTTGAGTAAGAGCCGAAATTGTACCGCTTATAGTTCATTTTGTTATAACTGATACTTTACTCCTCCCCTGCCAACATTACTCCGTTCTCTGTTCCAAAACGGACTCTAACCTTCTATTATATGATGGTTTTTTAGTAATAAAGTGGACGTGATCACGTGACTAAATACTGACTCCTAATTAACCATTCTCGCAGAACACAAGTATTATATCTACTTACGCTAGGACAGCGATATTAATTAAAACTTGTATTAATCATCATTACTTTCTATAGACCGAACAGAATTTAATAGCGGTACAAGATTAAACGCTAGTTGCGTTTATGTCGATTATAAATAACTTAAAGAGATTTTCATTTCATTTTACTCTCCTTCTGAATAACTCAGCTTAGTAGAAAGCCTAGGCAACACTCCCGTTATCTTCGCTGGTGATTTCAATGCGATAAATCTCTTTACGAGGGTGCAATCAAGATGAGATCAACGGAAGGGAAATTTTTCAAAAATTATTACTCAATTACGGTTCTCGAACGATGGTTCTCTTTCTAGAACAGGTAGAGTCCCGCCCATGCTAACAATCCAGTTCATCCAACATCGGTTTCGTCAGATGTATATTTCGATTGAGCACACAGCCGGTTGTTCATTTACGGAGAAGCGACTGTTTCTCGCAATCTTTCGTGTTACTACTCATTCACTCCAAGTTCTCATCAGAAGTCACTCCTCGCTTAGCTCTATTGATCTATCCCTAACCTCTCCTAATCTTGGTCTCAGTTGTTCATGGTATACTTTAGACGGTACCTTTGGAAGTGACCATGTTCCTATTATTATTTCAGTGAATGAAGTCTCCTCCTCTCCTTCCTCTACTCCTCCTAATTCTCCAAATTGGGTTCTCTCTAAAGTTGATTGGTCTCTATTCCGTTCCTCCGTTGATTCCTCACTATCTTCTATCCCTGCTTCTTTGAATTGTTTTTCCCAATATAAATTCTTCATTGATTCTATCTCTTCTGCCTTAACTTGTTCTTCTCCTCCTGTCCGTCGTTCATCTCATAAGAAAGTGAAATCGTCCTCCGCTTTGCGGTGGAATCAGGATTGTAAGGCTGCTTTCGATCTCAGTTTAACCACTTTCAGATCTTATCGCTCCAGCCCTACACTCAGCAACTATCTTTCTCATAAAAGAGCCAATGCTAGAGCCAGATTCATCCTCAAATCAGCAAAAAAAACGCGTGGAAAAGCTTCTGTTCCTCCTTCTCACGCTCTACTCCTATTTCTCAGGTTTGGAAAATGGCTAAGGCTTTCAAATTCCCTCTTTCCCGTCATCCTCTTTCCTGTAATTTCTCGAATGATGAGTTAATCTCTTTCATTGACTCCATCGCCCCTTGTTACGTTCCTAACCTCAATGAATCTCGTCGCATTTCGTCTTCTTCCAACTCCTCCCATTTTCTGGTCACTCCGTTTACCCTTACGGAATTAGAAACGTCCTTACGCAATTCTTCAGATTCTGCTCCCGGAGTAGACGGTATTTCCTTTTCTGTTCTCGAAAATCTTTCGGACTCTTCTCTTCGGTTTCTCTTAAACTTGTTTAACTCTTTTCTCCACTCTGGTTGTACTCCTTTATCTTGGAATACCTTCATCATTATCCCTATTCCTAAACCGAACTCTTCCTCACTTCGTCCAACTTCTCTTGCTTCTTGTGTCAGGAAGCTTTTCGAAAACGTAATCAACAGACGCCTTGTTTGGTGGCTAGAACACCACAACATATTGCCTAACAATATGTTTGGTTTTCGCCCTGGTCGCGGCCCTCCTGATTGTATTAGCGCTTTCCTAGCAGATGTTTACAAGTCATTCATCGACAAAAAATTTCTTATTGCTTCCTTTCTTGATATTTCGGCAGCCTTCGACAATGTCCATCTTCCAACTCTTTTTAATTTTATGCTTTCCTTAAACATTCCGGCTCATTTTTCTACCCTGATTATTAATCTTTTCCTCTGCCGAACGGTCACTCCTTCTGTTCATATTCAGGATGCCACTAGACTAGTCTATCGTGGACTACCGCAGGGTTCCTGCCTTAGCCCCACTTTATTTAATATTTATTTTATCAAAATTGCGTCCCTATCTTTGAATTCCTGTTCTCTTTTCTTTGCTGATGATATCCTCATTTATTCCTCTCATCGCAACATCTCGCAGGCCAACTCCCATCTTCAAATCTCCTTAATTGCCTTATCCAACATCCATCTTTTCATCTCTTCTTCTAAGTCTTCTACTGTCGTCTTTACACTGCGCCCGTTTATTCCTTCCACAGTCGTCCTCGTCCTAACTAATGGCCCAATTCCTCTTACTTCCTCCTTCCGTTATTTAGGTGTTTTTCTGGATAGCCGACTTTCCTTCCATGTCCATATCAACCGTTTATTCGTATCTTTCTTCAAAAGGCTCAACCTCATTAAATCCCTTTCGCACACTGTCTGGGGAGGTGATCCTGTGATCCTACTCATGTTTTACAAATCTTTTATCCGCTCTGCTCTTGATTACTGTTCCTATATTTATGCTAATTCGTCTAGATCCCTTCTGTCTAAGCTCGACCGGGTCCAAAATACATGTCTCCGCCTCTGCCTTGGAGCCCGGAAGTCTACTCCTATCCCAGCTCTGCACGCAAAGTGTCACATTCCTCCCCTTTTCCTTAGACGCTCCCTCTTGGGTTATCGTTTCCTCATCAAACGGTTGCCTATTTCCTCTTGCTCTCTCATTCCTTCTTATTCCTACATATTGCGTTCCTGGCGCTTTTCTACTAACAAGACTCCTATTCTATCTCTTATCGCTGGCCGTCTTATACAGTTTTCTCCGTATATCTACTCTTACGATAAACTCCCTTATTTCTCCTTCAATTTTTCCTCTCTGCTTCATCCTATTAACTGCTTTTATTCACCTGTTCCTCCCAAACCTCTTCTTCATCACGTTGTTAGATCAGAATTCCAACAGAATCTTCGCTCTTTTTTCCCCGACCATTTTTTGATCTTCACTGATGGCTCCAAGGGACCCAATGGTGTTGGTGCAGCCTTCTTCTGTCCTTCTCTCAATTACTTCGAGTCCTTTAAACTTCCCTCCTTTTGTTCAATCTTTTATGCTGAGTCTTCGGCTATTCTGCGTGCCCTCCTTTTTATCAAAACTTCTCCGGCTTCTAGCAATCTCCTTATCCTGTCGGACGCTCAAAGCGTGCTGCAGTCTATCACATCTCCTCTCCCTTCTCATTCAACCGACTGTATCATTTTCCTTATTCGTTCCTTAATTCACGATCTTTTCCTTTCCCACTTTATCCAGACGGATTTCCTTTGGATTCCTGCTCATTCCGGAATCGAGGGAAACGAGTTGGTTGACTCATTCGCTCGATTATCTTCCTCTTCTGGTAGGTTTCTTCCTGCCTTCTCAGCTTCTAATATTACCCTTCTGTCTGCAGCTGCTCATTCCAAACTGTGGTCTGACTTCTACGTCTCCTCATTCTCCAACCCGAACTCCCTTTTCTTGTCTATTCAACCTTCCCTTCCACGTTTTCCATGGTTTATTAACTTTCCTTCTATGCGCCGTTCTAATCTCTCTGCGATTTGCCGCTTGCCCCTTCCTCATTGTTCCGTTATTCTCTCGTGCCTTCTCCTTATTGTCCATTGCACCCTCCCGGCGATCAATGTATTTCTGATCCCGTTCATATAATGTTTTCGGTTGTTCGTAATTATCAACTGAACAAGCTTCTTTTTATTCCTTCCTCTTACAAACCGGTATTCCCGCTCCATACTGTGCTTCATTCATTCTCTCCCTTCCTTCTCCTTCGGTTATTCTAGCTCTCGATTCTTTTCTGTCAGCTATCTCTGATCGTGTAAGGATCTGAGTCTCTCTTTTCTCTCTATTCCACTGTTCTTGGGCCAATGTCCATGTCGACGAACCCATTAAAAGAAAAAAAAAAAAAAAAAAAAAAAAAAAAAAGTTCTGCATTAAAAGAGAGATTACAGGCTCTAAATAGAAATGTCTGCAGATTTAGAAACGTTGATTGGACTAAGTTTAAATATTTAGTGGAGGCTTATTATTTCTTTTTGTATTTTGAAGGTAATCCGATTCTCTTTCCTTTCCTACTTTTGATAATTATGAAATGTAACTTATCGGTTGGGGGGGGGATAAGAAATATATTATAAAGAATAAAAGCAATATGCGAAAAATCCTTGACGGTAGCGTGTGATCCTAGGCATTTTATTGCTAAAACAATAATTATAACCAAAAAAGAATAAAAAAAACATTATAATAACTTTCCCGATATTCCCGTGTGACGGCCAAACTATGATGGAGCGTTCTTACACGTTAAAGCTAAAATCACTAAGTATCCTGAATTCTACGTATTAATTTTGATTTTCCCCTAAACACCCATCAAACATTTTTTTTTGATAAAATTAATATCTTTTAAACGGACATGTGAATGGAGTTTACTTTAGTTAGATTAATTTTGGATGCGCTGTTTTGTTTTGTTTTTTTTTTCGTTTTTTTTGTGCTCGTCAACCAGGGACCTCACCCAAAAACAATAAGAAGAAGAGTTAACTAATTAAAACCTAATTCGATCGGAAATGGTAGAAATAAAGGAACCAATGGCAGAAACAACAGACACTGAGACGGAAAGGACAGGATATAGCACGATAGGGAGCAGGAAGCCTTTAAGAGGAGTAAATAAAGGGAAGAGCGTTCCGCAGAAAGAGCAGAACACTCAAAGAAAATAGTTGTCGACGCTGAATCTTTTGTACCGGTCTTTTTAAATTTTCTCCAATGCTTACCACCACCCGTTTATACGCATTAATTTTTAATTCGGAAGAAGACTAGCTTATTCGGTTTAAAATGTGTAAATAGCTGATTAATTTTATTTCCATTATCGATTTTTATTATCAAACGCTACTCAAACACTCTTCGAATTGACTTGTGTAAAAGTATGATTTATGCTGTACGTGGTCGTTTCGGCAAAGTAGAAAATGAAAAGCCAAACAGTCGTGTCATTTCCGTCTGCAGAATAGAGTGACGTAGAAATATTGAAAAACAATAAGGGCGAAAATAATCTATTTCTACCCCGAATTATTCTAGAACGCTCGACGAACGAGAGCGGTCGTGAATTTTTCATTAGAAAACGCGCTAAATACTTCATCAAGAAAGTTTTTACGAGGATACAAGTTACGTCATTTTGCCACCTTAGACTGTTTAGAGTTTGTTAATTTCCGCCGCGGTATCTCTTAATATCCGGTGCAGTTTCATGGAAATACGCGAAACTTTTATCCGAATATTATACGAAATTCGGAAAAAAAATACTTTTAGTATCGATTATTTGGAACGTTTAAAAATGACGCAGTCGATTAAAATCGTAAAATCGATTCGAAATAATTAAGAAAATTCGATAAAAAATACAACTCGCACCATCAGCAAAAAAAAAAAAACAATTGCGACATTGTGTTAATAAATCGGCGTAAATGATTTTGAAGAAATTTTAATTTACCGCGCAGGGGAAATAATGTAAAGGAATAATGTGTTACATTTATTCTTTGACTATGCCGGTAACTAATTGACCGTTATGATGTAAATTTTAGGAACGGTACAGCTAAACCACTATTCAATAATGAGGGTGATTTCTGTTGCTAAGTCGTTAATCTCAACAAATTTAACCCGTTCAAAAACAAACAGTAAACTAACGACAACAATGAAAACGGCTACTAAAATTAATTGCAGAACATTTCTTGACGGAAACTTTCACAAAAAGTTCCGACTCTCAGACCTACTATTAACAAGAATAACTTTTCTCTTCTCGGTTCGTTTTTCAAGATATTTGAAAGAAAACTATCAGCACCAACTTTCTATTCGCTGCAGGGGGGGGGGGGGGGGGCTCCATTTGTCACTGTTGCGTTATATTTTTTTTTCTTGAAAATTATTTTTTGTTAATTAAATTAAATTAATTGGATTTATCCTTTGGCGACTAGTTTCGGTAAAACCAAATAATTCTCGAAAAAGGCAATTGCCGGAATAATCCTATTTCTTTATTCACCCTATCTACTACTGCAGTTATTTAATTTTAACAACTCGAGCCGAGCAACTTTTCAGTAGCACAATTACACTTTTTCACCGAAGAATAATTTACTTTCCAATGCAAGACTAGATCGCAATTTAAATGTATTTCGACTTGGACGGATGAACCGGTCGTCGCAATAGCTTTCGGAAGAAATTAATTTCTGTATTTTATCTTCGATAAAAGTGATCGGAAAAATTACATAAGCAACAAACATACATAAAAACTTACATCTCATGTATACGCAGAAATTTTGAAATCGGTTAAATGAAAAACTTTTGCGCGGTCGAATGTTTCACTTCAATTACTCCAATTCACAGAACTTTTACGGAAATGTAAATATCATTTAAAATATAAAACACAAACTTGAAATTTTTCGTTCTATTAAAATAAGCTTATCAACTACATGCAACTTTACCGCTGAGAGAGAGAAAGACAGAAAAGCACCATTATTATACCTTCGATTTTAATGCTAAAGTTCAACTTCTACCTACCGCATTTAGCAATAACGTGGAGGACTTAAAAAGCGAAGAATAACATATAATATTTAATATCATTCGCTATTGTCTCTATTTCACCTGAGAATTTAAAGAGGCGCCATTATAGCTTACGCCGTACACATTGATTATTATCATTGCTGCGTTGTAGGACCGCCTTAGTAGTTACCTGGGAACCACCATATTTAAGTGACAGAGCTTCACAATAACGAGCATATTGACTAAGTAACTGTAAGATTCGATAAATCTGCAGTTCCACCATACGTTTAATTAACACGCGTTTCGTCTGTAACAAATTAAATGTGTACACATATACCTATATAAATCATTGATAAAATCGATAATTAAATTCCTCTAACCGGTGCAGTCATTTGTTATTTTAAAATTAACGATAACATAACGTAAATAATTTTTTTAAAAAAACACATACCTTAATGTGCGGGATGATGTAAAAAAAATAAAAACGAGAAGCAAAAAATAGATTAAAATAAATAAATTAAAAAATAAATCAACAAAAATGAACCCGAAATAAGGAAAAATTCGATGTTTTATATAGAAATTAAAAATTTCTCGTTCAGAATATCAGTAGACGTCTCAAAATGAAAGTTCACATGAAGAATCGCGTAATTCGCGATCTTCATAGCAGTGTTGAAAAACTTCAAAAAGAAAAAGAAAAAATTAAAATAATTTTAATACAAAAAAATAAATATTAATATAAAAGATATGTAAAAAATAAAAGAAAAATGCACACTTCTTAAATGAAATTGAACGTGTAAAATAATTCGGGCGATGAAATAAATTCAAATGAGAGAATATGAAAGCAGTCAGACGTGAGTAGTAGAAAGGGGCAGCCAGTGAATCAAAATATAATTAAAAATAAAATAAACAAGCCACTAAACCAAACCTCTAAATCAAAATATAACTAAAAAGAAAATAAGAGTTCATTCTGCTCTTTTCGTTCATATTGTTATACAATTTTAGTTTTTTTTTTTTTTTTTTTTCTTGTGAAAGCAACATCCTGTACCGTGTTTAACTGCTATGGTTATTACAGTACGAAGATGCGCAGTTTGTTTTTATAGATATCTGATTATTCCGCTAGTTCTGATAAATTATGTTATAGATAAAATTGCATCGGGGGAATTCTCAAGAATGTTGGTGACTGTTTTGTTATTAATTGAAGGGGGCCGGTGAGGCAATAATGCTGGACAGTCGCATAGTATATGAGGAGTTGAGGGAGCAACATCTTGGCCACAGAAAGGACAATTCATAGGAGAGGGGGTTCTTTGCAAAATAAAATTATGCGACATGGCCATATGGCCTGTGCGCAAGCGGCTAAGTGCACAGAAATCTCCGCGGGAAATGCTTTTTTCCGGCCACCATGGTTCGGTTGAGGGTTTAATTAACCTCGAGAAAGTCTGACACGGGGACCAATGGGTTTTCCATAAAGACGTGAGATTATTAAAGATTATGTTCGAGAGATAAGGTGGAGGTGGGCTGTTACTAGGCGAGGGGCAATATATTTCTGCTCGGGCGAATGTATCGACGCGTTCATTTCCAGGAATCCCTGCATGGCTGGGCGCCCACAGAAAGGATACGGAGCACTGTCTCTTAATAAGTTCGTATAATAAGTTGAATTTGACATACTCGTAGGTCTGGTTTGTGGCTTGTTCATTTTCTTTTTAATTATATTTTTATTTACTGGCTGGCACTTTACACACTTTTTTTTTTTTTTTTTAATTCCCTTAAATTGTATGCGCTGTGTGTAACTACTATGGTCATTACAGCAGACACAGGGGGAGATCATTTAAATATGCTTAGTTAAGCCGTCTGGTGATTGCCTCGTTTTGAGAGGATGCACTCTATGTTTCGCAATAGGCTAAGTTGTTTTCGTAGTAAACTTTTGCCAAGTAAGCAGTATGTGAGAAACTGTCGGTACACTTGTCTGACCTCACAAGGGGCACATAGACGGAGGCGTCGTTTTATCGATCATGTGTTTGTGGGAAATAGCAATGTGGACGATTCGTAGCCGGCTGAGTATCTTAAAAGTCGTATTGGGATGTTCCTTCCGATGGCCACTATGATTCAACTGCGGGCTTAATGATTCTTAAGAATGTTTTAGCAGCTGCCCATTCAGTTCTCCACTGGTTTTCGCACGTCTTTAAGAATGTATATGCGATTGATAACGGTAGCTCCGTTTCCTCTGGCATTGGCGAGAGCAAGACAGAACGTCTCATTACCAGGCACTCCAATGTGCCCAACAACCCACAGCAGTGACATGTGACTGTCCATTAGATACAATTGGTATAAGTAGTGGTATATTTTTAGTACCAACGGGTTGTTATATTTTTGGCTCTTAATCATATTTAACGACTGTAGGGAATCAGTAGCGCGGAGGAAATCGTTGGCTCTGGTGTGAGTTGAAACGATGCGATGGGAGCAGTGTGCAATTGCATATAGTTCTGCATCCAATGCAGAATAGGCATCGTTAAGTCGGGTTTCTTATGAGACGTCGTGACCTTCGAATGCACAGGCTGCGGACAGTGCGCCTTAGCTCCATCAGTGTAGTAAATTAGGTCGTCCGGATACTAATTAATTGCTCCAACTGACACTTCCACTGTATAGGGACGACTTGTGTTTGGATGTTGTTTCAGCGATAGATCAATATTTATCTGGAAAGTGATCTAAGGGAGAATAAGAATATTGGGGCTGGGTGTTGACCTCTGTACAGACATGGTACCACATCTTCGCGGGTCAGTCAGTAATTCTGGTAGTGGGTCGCCGGGAAAGTTTAGTTCAAGAGGGCAATGCTCCAACTTTACGGGGAGGTTTCATATGTGGCTGAAATGATGGTACATATTTCGCAGTATGAAATATTTTCCGAAGTAGGAAAGCGGAGGGCACCCGGATAGAACGCGCATGCAGGCAGCTGGAGAAGTTCGATGCACTCGCAAAATTGTTCTCAGTGCAGAGTGATGTGCAAGATCAAGGGATTTCAATAGAGATTTGCTGGTTGAGGAGTACATCTGGCACCCGTAATGGATTTTTGATAAGATCGACGATCTGTAGATGTTAAAGAGAAATTTAGGATTAATATTACATCTGGAGCTAGTCAGATATTTCAATATGCGGATAGAATTGGTGTAGCTATGTTTTAAGTTGGCAACATGAAGCTTCCAAGAAAGCCTAGAATCAAAGATTAATCCGAGGAATTTGACAGGGGCTTTCTGGGAAAGAGGAAAGTTGTTTAGATTTAGGGACACACTGGGAGAGGAACGGCGCCCTCTGCAAAAATCAACATATACGGATTTAATCGCCAAGATGGCTAGGCTATTGTTTTCAGGCCAACTCTGTAGTTTATCGATAGTTTTCTGGAGTATTTTTTGAGCGATAAGAGGAAAAATTGACGGTAAGGAGATGTTAAGATCATCGATAAACAGCCGGGCGGTTATAGGCGGCGAGATGCAATCGGCTACATCATTGACGTATATTATGAATCAGGTTGCACTCAAAGCAGGGCCTTGTATTAGTTTGGTTTGGTGGCTTATTTTTCTTTCAATTATATTTTTATTTACTGGCTGCCACTTTCTACTACTCACGTTTCACATTTTTAATTAGTTCAATTTCACAGTGTAAAATATCATTAAATGAACGAACTAAAATCTTAGCAAAAATGAACTGGCAGCACTAATGTAAACGCTTACTGAGGTAAACAAGCTACCAAATCAAACCTATTTAAATAATAGTGTTTATTTTAATGAATTAAGGTAAAACAATATATTACTAGCCTCTATTTAATATTTCTAATATATCGCTATTAGACAAGATACTGAACTAGAAACGATGTATGAACTAAAATTGTCGTACAACAGTATGAACAAAAAAAAAAACAGAATAAACTGACGGCGGTTTAGGTAAAGTTTTAACCTTTATGCGTATAAAACTTTTATTATTATTATTATTATTATGAAAGATCAAATATTACTTAAAAATTACGTTACTTTTAGAACTAGAACAATTTTATAAACAGAACTAGTTTACTATCCAAAGTGTAATGATAATGGTGTATCATATTTGCAAGAAATGCTGGACTCAGAGGTTGTTAAAAGCATTTTGATCTGATTGAGATTAATAGTCCCAACTGAGCTGTTTGTGCTGCAGAAATACAAACTATAAGGTGTATATTTCTAACTACTCTTTGTTGTTTCATTCATTTACCAGCATGATCGAAAACGCGATACAAACCTTAAACCCTATTTTACAGAAGGAAAGCTAATGTGAAGCCGTTAACTGAAATGGACCTGGTTGGCTAGTACCCATTAATCTTTACTTGTTTCTTAACATTCTGAAAAACATCTTAAGGAAAATTTAATACCGCTATTCGCTATATAGTACCAAATTTGTAGAAAATACACAGTCGGCTATAAATCTCGCTTCTATCTGTCAATTCGTAAAAACACATCATCAAGCAAATTAAACAAAAGTAACAACAACAAGAGATATTATACCGGCCCGCTGTAAAAGTGCGCGTAATATAAAATTAAATATAGCCTAAAACAAAATGTAATTCTTCTAGTAACATACTCATCGCCAACAATTATTACTACGCTCAAACTACAAATTATTCTCGCGAATATAATTGCATAATTTGTTATACAAAAAAAAAAAAAAAAAAGCACAATTAACATTTCAAATTAATTTTATTATTTAAAAACAATAATTTTTTTTACATAGATGATTACCTGAATTATAATAAGAACAACGACAATATTTAACAAATTAAAGATTACAAAAAAACTAGGTTTTGCTGAAAGCTACTAAATTTATAAACATAAAGATAATACCATAAATAATAATTTGCCATACGCAAGCTGTTATTTAATATTTAAATTTTATGTGTAATTTTATTTTCACTTTTATTATTTATTTACATTATTATACTCAATGTGTCTAACAGAACACTCCATCGCGATTTAAAGACCCCATTCGTGCAAGACTATTACAAACTTCGATATAGCAAATTCTTTAGTAAACTGGAACTCGGTGAAAATATCGAAGCGTCCAGCACGTTCTCTTCGTCTCTTCATGGAAATCCGCGGAGAAAACTTAAGAGACACTGGTGTCTACGATGCATTATCCGGATAACCCTGAGCAAATTACAACACAGCATTCCACGGAAAATAATATTACTCGCTCAAAATCTTGGTCAGCACAGATCGATTGAACAACGCGATAAAACGTGTTTAATTCGTGAAAGTTGTTTTTTTTTTTTTACTGTGATCAATATTTTTTATTTTGTGAAAGGTTTTTTTTTTTTTTTTTTTTTTTTTTTTTGGGCGCATCAACTATGGACCATTGCCCAGACACAATGGGAAGAAGAGACAACTAACTAGAACCTAATTCGGTTGGAGACAGCTGATGAAAGGTAATTTAATTTTGTTAAAAGAAAGTTATTAGTGTAGTTGTTAAAAGTCATGTCTTATTCTAATGAGAAGAGGCATAGCATTAACTTAACGTAGAATAAGTCAAGGTTTAGGAAACTAAACATTGCCTGGTGGTGTTGGTGCTTCCTTCATCCCTCCTGATTTTAACCTCTCAGAATCTTTTCGCCTTCCTTATTTCTGTTCCATATTCATAAACGAATTATTGACCATCCTTCGCTCTATTATTTTCATTTCCTCGAATCATTTTTCCTCTAAATTTTTAATTATCTCTGGCCATATCATCTCCCCTTCCTGATCATTCGTGTGACTTTGTTATCCTCCGTACACGTTCATTCATTCACAATCTTTCCTACCTCCGTTCAATCAATATTGATTTGCTGTGGGTACCAAACCATTCGGGCATATTTGGTAATGAGGCAGCTGATTCCTTGGCTCGTGCTGCTACTGCTTCCCCTCGTCTTTTTTTTAAAAAAATTCCATCCGATAACCTCCTATCAATTTGTAAAAGCTTTCATATCCGATTTCGGTCTCGGGCACCTATGCTTCCTCCTTTTCTAATAATTATTCATTTCATCTGTCTATTCAGCCTACTCTTCCTGCATATTCATGGTTTCTTTTGCATCCTTCCGTTCGGCGTTCTGATGTTGTTTCCATTGTTCGCATACGCTTTGGCCATTCTTTGCTGCCTTCCTCCAGATTTCGTTTTTCCTTGATTTCTTCTGCACACTGTCCTCTCCATCCGGATGATGCAGTTATTTGCGACACCGATCATGTGTTTTTCCAACGTTCATCTCTCTCCGTAGAGCGTTCTGCCTTGTATTCTTATTTGCTGAAGCTTGGACTTCCTACTCCTTATTGTGCTTCCTAAATCCTGTCCTTTCCTTCCCCACTAATTGTTCCTGCTATTTGTTCCTTTTTAGATAAAATTTCTGATTGGATTAAAATATAACCGACTTCTTTCCTTACCTTTTGTTTCTGCGTAAAGGTCCTTGGTTGACGAGCCCAAAAAAAAAAAAAAAAAAAAAAATTAGCACCAATTATGGTCCTATGATCGGAATGGTGAGAAAAAAAATTATTCATTTTAAAATTAGCTGCATCGACTACTTTTTTTTTTGAAATATTTAAAACTTTCGCAGTGATTAATCATGGTGAAATAAATTTACGGGCAACTGTGTAGAAAATGTAATGTATTTAATTCAATAATCGCAGCGCTTAACGTTTCGGTCAGCTTATACTGACCATCATCAGAAGCGAACTGAGACACTCGAACGCAAACATCGGTCCACAATAGCGATAGAAATAGATAAAAAACCAACCGAGATAACAAAAAAAAAAAAAACACTAACCAATAGAAAAAATGTAATGAAAATACAATGAAATTCCGAAATAAAGAACAAAGACACAAAAAGCGTGAAAATACATAAAAAATAAGGGGAAATGGACAAGTACAACAGAAAAAATTATAAATAACCGGCGAGGTTTTTTTTGGGGGGGGGGGCTGTCAACTGGTCACCTTTACCCAGAAACGATTAGAACAGGAAAGAACCAATTATATCTTGATACGGTCAGATATTGTTAAGAGAAAGGAACAATCTGTGGAGAGGGAAAAGATAGGACACAAGAAGCGCAATATGGAGTAGGAAGTCCAAGTCGCAGCCAACTGAAGTAGAAAGCAAAACACTCAACAGAAAGAGATGAACACTCAAAGAGCACATGGTCCGTATCGCAAACATGCTCTTCGTTTGAATGTAGAAGACAACATGTAGAGGCAACCAACGAAAAACAAAAACGGGAGGAAGGCAACAGAGAATGATTAAAGTGCATGCCAATAATGAAGACAACAACAGAACGACGAAGTGAAGGAAACAAAGAGAACCGCGGATTAGCAGGAAGACTAGGTTGGACAGACAGATAAAAAGAACAATTGTTAGAGAAAGAGAAAACGTATATATCCGACCAAAATCTAAGATGAATTGCACAGCGGAAGGAGATTAGCTGATGGGACTTATTTAAAAAATAAGTGGGAAGAGACAGCAAACCGAGCCAAAGAGTCTGCCGCTGTATCAACTCATATCTGTCATCTATGTCAAGTTTTATATTTAATTTATTATACACCATAAATATTGATCGTGTTCGTCCGAAAATTAAGTGCGTTTGTAATAATTATATAAATAATAATTCGATCAAACTGCATAAAAGTAATTTATTACAAAATAATCAGTTAGATTTTTGATGCGGTGACATGGCCCGAAATTTATCAAAGCTGGATGGAGGGTAGGTCTAAAAAATTATATATATGCCGAATTTTTTCACGGACGTTGTTTTTTTACATATAAAAGCAAAAAAATTTTATTCATATTTGATTTTTTTAATGTGTATGTCTATAAATATTTTCACCTAAAAACTCTAATTTTAATCTAGCCATATTGCTAAATTAAAAATATATTTTCTGATTAGCAGAAAGGTAGGAACATCTTAGCTACAACTTTACTTGGTAAACACCTAGATGAATGTCTCCAGTTAATTTTTGGTCGAAATTTTAGTTCGTTCATTTTTGGTCTTATTCATAGTGTGTGAACTAACACAAACTATGAATAAAAGGAAAAATAAACAAAGTAAAATTTCGACCAAAAATGAAACTGGCCAAAAAAAAGGCGAACATAAAAAAAAAAAAGTGGCGAGAAAAGAAAGTAAAGTAACGTAAAGAGAAAATTTTAAAATAACGTTAAGGCGAACAAAAAAAAATAACCATCATGTCGGAATTGGCATGAAAAAAAAGTAAAATAAGGTAAAGATGGAAAATTTTAAAATACTAATTTCCAACATTAAATGAACAAGCTGAAATCGAAATAACCATAAGACATACGAATGAAGAAGACCACATTTTAAAATTAACAATAACATAACAAAAAATGTTTAAATGAAAACTGTAAGCGTTTACATCATTGCTGTTAGTTCATTTTTGCCAAGATTTGAAAAAAATAATAAAAATAAGAAGCAAAAAATAGATTAAAATAATTAAATTGGTAAAAGTCCCACAGTTCATTCTGCCCTTTTACAGTTCACGTTGATACGTTCGCCGTCGCTACATTTTAGTTCGTATCAATTTATTTAATATTTTATTAAATTACCGGCTGCGACTTAACACCATCAGTTTGGTTTGGTAGCTTGTTCATTTTCTTTTTAATTATATTTTTATTTACTGGCTGTCACATTCCACTACTCTCGTCCGACTGCTTTTATATTCTCTCATTTGAATTTATTTCAAAATTGAACGTTTATGGCGTGAAGCCCGGAGTAAAATTCAGTTCATTCATTTTCGCTGTTATTCATAGTGTGTGAACTAACACCAGTTATGAATAACAGCGAAAATGAGCGAACTAAAATTACGGCCAAAAATGAATATGACGTGAAAAAAATCGAAGTAACGTAACGATCGTATGAGAAATAGCGCGAAAAGTGAAATACCGGAAAGAGAACATGTTAGTAACGGACATATTTAAAATGACGCGGAAAAAACAATATACCATAAAGAGAATATTTTAAAAATAACGAAAAGAGATTTAATAAATAGGAGGAAAGCAATTTAAAGAAAATCTGAAAATACAAAAGGATACATCATGGACGTTGGAAAGAAAGAAGAACCATGGTGAATGAATGAAGGAATATTGAGCGCAAATAAAGACCAAAAGAAAGAACGACAACTGAAATTACATGGTCCATAGTTGGCCGAAACGAGAAGAAGAAGAAGAAGAAAAACGAACAAATTGTAAATTATGAAGAAAAAAGTGAAGTAAGGTAAAAAGAAAATATTAAAAATAATGTTAAATTAATACTACCGAGCGCGTATCTCAGGTTGCGAATGAGAGAAAGACCTCCAGATATGGAAGTTAGCTGCGAATAAGCTTCTTAGGTAAATAAGCAGTCGTAGACAATCAGCGGCAGTGCTACCAAGATGAAAAGAGCTAACTTTGGGAAAGCTAGATGGTAAAACTTTTCAACATCCATTTACGGCACTGTGTCAAGGTGAGTCTTCGCCGCCTTAAAAGCGAGGCCGATCCGAGGGTAGGACAAGCTCTTTAGCGCAGCAAACGAAATTGTCCTAAGAGAAGGTGACTCGAATGCAAACCCCGGGGAAGGCAAGAAGGAAACCACTCCGTATACCTATCCTCAGGTAATCACATCATAAATGGCGGAAAGTAATATACAAATGATCCTAAGTCCGGTGCGGCCCTTTAGTGGACACAGAGTGCGAAGAATCTTACCGACCGCTATTATTGTGAAAAACCAATTTAGAATAGATATATGCTGCTGGAAAAATCCAAAATGCAATACACGAGATGGGATGACTTAAACTCGACATTATGGGTATATGTGAGCACCACTGGCCTGGGAATGGAATAGTGAAATAAGAAAATGGAAATTTTTATTATTCGGGAACAAAGGATGGAATTCATAAAAATGGCGTTGGTATCATAGTGGCACATAGGCTGGTAAGGCATATAATTAACTTTACACCAATATCGCATCGCATATTAATACTCCAAATGGAAGGAGCCCAATGCAAAATTAATATCATACAGGTCTATGCTCCAACATCTGACTCAAGATACGATCAAGAAAGAGAAGAATTATATGAAAGTATGGAGAAAATTATTAACAAACGGAAACCGCAAGATATGCTCATTTTAATACGAAGGTCGGCAATTTCAGAAGAGGAAATGCAGTCGGACCGCACAAACTTGGAATTAATAATGATCATGGTGATAAATTATTTGAATTTTGTGAAAAAAAAACTTGGTCGTTATGAATACGTGGTTTAAGTTGACCAAATAGACGCTTTTATACCTGGAAAAGTCCCCAAGATAATAAGGAAAACATCATAAGAAACCAAATTGATTATGTCATTGTTAATCACCGATTCAGAAATATGATCAAGGGAATTAAAACATACCCTAGTGCAGACATAGGAGGCGATCATAATTTATTAGTAGCTAATATGCGGCTGAAATTTAAGAACATAATGAAGGGGGATAATCAGTTAGTAAGAACGGATGTAACGAAGTTGAGAAACCCAAAAATTAGAGCTGAAGTACAAGATGAATTGAATAGAAGACAGGAAAAATTTCTCAGACGAAACATTACTTCCAAACTTAAAAATACCGTAAGCCAAGAGATAAATAAAAAATTCCTGAAATCAGAGACAAAAAAACAGCAGAAATGGATAACTGATGAAATCTTACTTATGATAGATCAGCGTAGGAAGGTGAAAAATAAAAATGAAGTCCGATACAAAGCACTGAATAGAGAGATTCCGAAAATGATCCGAAAGGCCAAAAATGAATGGTAAAAGGCCAATGTGCAGAAATCAAGGAATCAATTGATAAATTTGATTTGTTCCAAATCCACAAGAAGATAAAAGCAGTAAGTAGATAGGAAATCTATGTTCTGTGATAAGAACCAATCAGGAGCCAGTATTTTGTTACGTGACCACGCCCCTTTCTACTGAACTAATCAAGAGTGAATACTCAATCAAATGACACACCGTTTTTACATCAAACCATCCACTAAGAGTTCAACGCTGCACCGCCATGTTCTACTCCAATTGCATCCTTCTGCTTGCTACATGTTCACTGTTACAAACAAATAACTATATATGTATCTCAACATCTACCATATACAAATCAACCAACTGCTTTCTATGTAGACATCTATTCATGAAGAATCTCACTCAGCACGGCACTTGATCGGTATAGAGATTAAGAGGAGGCTTTAACCATCCACTTATAATTTTGCTAACCTATACTGAGTCGCTTAGTGTATTTAGATGGTTGCATGTGTGTTGATGACGCATTTATCATTGTCTGACCAATGTAATAATTTATTAACTAATACTAGTTGTTTCTGGTTGTATATGCTTTGAGAATATGTTTAAATGTTAACCATCCACTTATAATTTTGCTAACCCATACTGAGTCGCTTAGTGTATTTAGATGTTTGCATATACGTTGATGATACATTTATCATTGTCTGATCAATATAATAATTTATTAACCAGCACTAATTATTTCTGGTTGTGTATGCTTTGAGAATGTTTTAGTGTTAACCAGCCACTTTTAATTTTTCTAACCTGTACTGAGTTGCATAGAATATTTAGATGTTTACATGTGTGTTGATGATGCATCTATCATTGTCTGACCAATGTAATAATTTATTGACTGATACTAGTTGTTCCTGCTTGTGTATGCTTTGAGAATGTGCTAGTGTTGACCAACCATTTATAATTTTTTCTGACCTATACTGAGTTGCTTAGTGTATTTAGATGTTTGCATGTACGTTGATGATACATTTAATCATTGTCTGATCAATATAATAATTTATTAACCGACACTAATTGTTTCTGGTTGTGTATGCTTTGAGAATGTTCTAGCATTGATCAGCCACTTATAAATTTTCTAACCTGTACTGAGTTGCTTAGTATATTTAGATGTTTGTATGTACATTGATGATGCATTTATCATTGTCTGTCCAATATAATAATTTTTCTAACCTGTACTGAGTTGCTTGCTGTATTTAGATGTTTGCATGTGTGTTGATGATATATTTATCATTGTCTGGCCAATGTAATAATTTATTAACCAGCACTAATTGTTTCTGGTTGTGTATGCTTTGAGAATACGTTCTAGTGTTGCCCAACCACTTATAATTTTTCTAACCTGTACTGGGTTGCTTAGTGTATTTAGATGTTTGCATGCACGTTGATTATACATTTATCAATGCCTGACCAATGTAATAGTCTGCTAACTGATACTAGCTGTTCATGTTTCTATTTATATTGAGATTATATTTTACTGTTAGCCAGCCATCTTTAAGCTTTTCTAACCCCTACCAAATCTGCAGTGTTTGTATAATTCAAAAGGTCTATTAATGTATGTCTAACCAAAAAATAAAAACAAACACTAAACTAATGTTTTATAAGGGGGACTGTTTCAGCCTCTAGAATTTGGAGGTAGTTCACATATATCCAGCCAAACAACCGCAGTACTAACCCCTTTCTTGGTGGTTTATTCTTGTTCTGACCTATTTGTTTCCAGTGAGATGCTTTGCATATGAGTAATCAAAGTAGATGATTGAGAGAAAAAAAAACTGAATAGATCACTAACTTGTGAATTATTATTCATACATCTTAATTGCTGCAAAGGCTGTGTTTGATATTTAGCAGAGTTGCTTTTGACGTTTGTGTTGAGTGTATTATTTAATTACATATATAGCTCTATATATTATTTTCAATAGTTGAAGAGTTAGAACTTACCATCACAATAACATGTGTGTGGAGCTTAGATGCTTACATATGTGCGATGTACTATAAATGTGTGCACATGCACATGTGTGTGAACGTGTGTGCAGTGTAATTGCGTGCGTGTGATGTAACAATGATGATGATGATGTTGATGTGTTTACATATGTGACTATGTACATGCATGCATACACTTTCTAATGTAATGAAACAATATTTAACTCCCAAAAATTACCAATCATAACAGATTTGATGCATCCCTGGTAATATACAACTGTTTATTTTAAATTAGAAAAATCAAATTAATTGTAAGCATTCGGATGTTGAAGAGTTACTCATGTCTGTTGAAGTAAACGTTTAATGTATAACAACAATATAACAGAACTAATTTTATTTGATCACATTATAACTAATTAGTAAGTATTATTCATAAGCTTGATGGGACACACCTTCTTCTCCGTCACACAGAAATTCTATTATTTTGATAAACATAATCACAACTCAGAAATTCTATTAATATCATTTTCTCAACCTAATAGACCCATGACTTGAATAACCCATCTCCTTTATTGCACTAATAAAACCATTAGGATATAAGAACTGTAAATTTCTGCAGCACACCTCTGAATGTTACAAATAGGGATTAAAATAAATTTAGTATCATAGAAAGAAGCACTCAAAATTAAACTAAAATCATTCTTTTCATACAAATTACGCCATTTAAGGCTAAAATACTCACATTTTAGTACAAACCATCAATTTTAAAGGAAACAATCCATTTTACATAAAAATACCCCACATTTTAGGTGCAAACCATCAATTTATGGTAAAATATCACAATTTAGTACAAATGTCATCATTTTAGATAGAAAAACATCAAATTTTAATGGAAAATAATCCACCCTAGGGAGAGCACCAAATTTTTACTACATACACACTCTTTAATTAAAAATAATATAATCTCTATACACTATAATTAAGTTTATAGAAACTATTTTAAGCCCACATACATTCTCAAATCTAACAAATTAAAGGAATAAAAACAATTGTTAATAGAAAATTTTATTACATAGTAAAATTAAAAATATACAATGTTTAAATTATACTTAATAATAATACACAGCTCCATGTAATCATGCAATATACATATTTCTATTTAATATACACGCTCTTAGTTCAGCTAAAACATCATTAAACTTTTTATGGAATTTATTATACATAGAATTTCCATAAGCTATTGTATCTATGTTATTACTGCATATTATTCTTTTATCGTCATTACCACTTAATACTACTTTATTCTGTTCTAGGGTATACAGTATATGTTTATGACTTTGAATATTGTAATATGTCTTATAATTATCACATAATTTCCTACACACACCATTCACACAATTATAATAATCTATGAAATTAAGTTCTTTCTTAATTATAGAAGACTGTACACCTTTACACTTTTTAATTTCTCTATTATCAATAAAACTTATAGAATACATTTTTGGACACAATCCAACAAATTCACTAATTGGAGTACCATTTAATTCATCCTTAAATACACCAAGCTTCTTTTTATTTTCTAGTGAATAACATGGGTGACTTTTTGGATAATCACTTGTATCAAAATACTGAGCATTATCTTTAATATCTTTATAAAAATAAAGTGTTTTAAGTTCATAAATAGGTGAATCAGTATCATAATATAAAAGATTAATATTCTTATACATTTTACTCATTATGTTGTAATGAAAATCAAACATTTTTAATTTGCTAATATCTAAAATAGACATACCAATATAAATTGGCTTATTAAATTTAATTGTTGAAGGATTTAAATGTACCGCAGCCAATAATGGTTGCTCACTAAATATTGTTCGATCCTTAAAATTACTTTTTCCGACCAGTTTTGTAAACTTTACTTCATTTATAATAAGTTGCATATTAATTCTATGTCTAACGTTTTCCATCATTTTACCAAAAACACTGTTATTCATAAGCTTCCAATAGTTCTTCTCAAACTCATTGGTAGCCTGTTTCCGCTGCAGAGTGTTTAAATCAGTGTAAGGCTTCAACCATGCTGACTGATTGAAACAAATGACTCGATGCACATGTTGTAGTTTTAGTCCTAATTCAATTGCTTGTTTAAGATTTCTGTAGTGAATAATATAATTGTACTTATTTTCTACTGTATTAACTAATTTCACACATTTTCTAATTGATTTAGCCTCAGGGCATAGAGGTAAATCATTGTGCGCTAAATGTAAATCTGTTGGATACTCCAAATCCACATTGAGCACATAACCAATGGGTCCATTGTCAGGTATAGCCATAATATCTAATTCCAATATTTCTTTCTGGCTAAGCCATCTGAACCCATTCATAGGAAGAGGCTCACTCATGGCCCAACCATAAAGGTTATTCGCATCCAAATATGCTATGAAAGTGTTATCTACACCATCACTGGAACTATTATTACAGCTGTTGATGTATGAATTTTCCGCCTTAGCATAACGTTTCACACACTGACACATACCGCCGCGTATTCCTGATTCAAAGAATAAAATCATATCATAATCGGTTAAGAGCTCCAACTCCACTTTTGTCAACTTTAACATTGCCTGGAAAGCTAATCCAGGACCAGTAAAACTCCATGCAGGATCCAATTTGTAAATTTTATAACAATCACTCCTAAAGTTTTCAAAAACATCTGCAAGTAGAAGCACATCTGTCTTTAGATATATGTCACTATACTCCCCGAGCGTTTGAACATTTAATGTATTCCACACATTTAATGCATGTGAGTAATCTTCTTCACTAATATTTGATTTTGTCAGGGAATTATAGAAATGCTCCTTCTCAGGCAAACATGTTTCATCCAATTTTTCCCATGATGACACATATGAATAAGGGAAAACACCTTTTCTATGGAATAAAGGAAGTAAATCAGGCGATACAATGTTTCTGATTGTATGATGAAGTGAACTATCCGGTAAATAACTAGCTAGCTTCTCAAGGCTTGACGCCATGAAACGGAATGTATCTATGAATCGTATTTTCATTTTTTCTGAAATGCGCTTTGAAAATGATATGTAGCGTTCTTCACTATTTGGTATCACCTCGATGTCCTGATCATCATACGCCAAATCCCTAATGAATAAATGAGCGTCATATCCACTCAGATTATGAATAAATACAGGAACAAAGTTGGGAAGCTGATATTCTAAATTACATTTTGAATGAGCTGCACCTCGAAATTTCCCAGTTAGATGATCATGATCTGCGACTTTATCATTATTTAGAGGTTCTTCACAAATGTGACATACCGATGAAGCATCATATTCTTCCAAATCCTCAGACGTCCACTGCAATGGAATGTTTTTCTGATAAATCTTTTCTATTTTTCGCACATCTTCCACTAACCAATCACAGAATTTTTTAGTTGCATTACGACCACGATACATTTTAGGCTCCGATGTAACATTAAACTTAGCACCTTCTTCACATCTCGACACAATATAGTAACAAAAACTAAACGCTTCATGTTGCTGTATGGGGGTGGTACTAGATGTTTTTTCTGGTTTGTTTTGAATATCACTATATGAACCATCTTCCATGCATTACCACTTACATTTCTGCATATATCCTTCCTGTTGTGGACTTTTTCGACGCATTCCAAACATTTCCACATTATCATCATCAATATTATCACTAATAATTTCTTCATCATTGACATCATTATCACATGATTCATCGTTTAAAGGCTTCAAGATACACTCGAAATCAGCAAATATAACAAATTGTATAAATGATTGCTGTTTATATTGTTGGAATTTCAATATTTTATTTTTCTCCGTTGGCATAACAACTGTAGTAGGAGTATTATTGGAGCAACATTGTGTATGAGCCAGATAATTAGCATGGTCTTGAACATACCATAAGCAACGACGGCATATAAACATACGATGACAATCCTTAGTGATTTGACTTCTCACAAGCCTCCCCAAATTTTTTATCCAGCAGTAATGTGATTTATCACCTTCAGTTATTAGGAGTAAGTCTGTATGATCTTTTTGTTCAATCTTTGTGATTCGAAGGGGGTATACAGTATTTTTCTCATCCAAACCATATACATTAACAGATGATCGAGGATTATTCTTTTCAAATATGGACACATCGTCCAATGATGTAGGAAAAGATATACCATTCCAATTGTATTTCTTTAACAATGATGTATTCCGCACATAATTGCTTGCATATTCTGGATGATTCACCTTAATATATTTTGTCAACATAGAATATTTAAAACACATCTGGTCAACGTTTTTCACATTAATAACAGCCTTTTTCGATGCAATACAGGATGGTAGTGGAATATATGATGATGCACGGCTTAGAATGTTCTGATGATTGAGACAAATTTCGAGATATTCAATTTTCATTAATGACCAGCCGGACCCCGTTGCATGTTTAAGTTTATCAGCAAGACTAATAATTTTTCTACAATCCTCTTTGTACCATGCAGAAATATCATCACCACGAGTGAGTAACTGTGCATTGGTTGGGAAGTGAAATGGCATAACACTCCAATCTGTGAGCCCAACTCCTCTGCTGAATGAACATCGTAAAGTTAGATTTACTTTTATTCCAACACCGATTCTTCACTTAATTATCCTGAGCACTGCAGGAGTAATATTAGATAGGTAATTTGCAGTGTCCATTTGATGGTTATTATTGTTTATAATGCGATATGTTGCAAAACGGTTGGAATAACGCTTGCTAACATTTTGAATAGAAATATCACATTTAACAGCCGTTGATGACATTTTCATAAATGATATTAACACAGTTACAAATTAAAAACAATAAAAACTTGAACACAGGGAAATACACGTCTAATAACTTTAAAGCATATAGACCAAGCAAATAAAACCTCATCAGCCACTGTACTTATAATAAAATTCATACAAAGTTCATAACGCGGAGTAATTTTTAGTATTTCAAAAATATTCATTTAAAAATAAATAATTTTAAAAATTTTAATTTTAAAAAATAACACTGCCAGGATCACTTTACCTGAAAGCCAAAAATATATAAAAAAAAAATTAACATTCAACATACTACATTTTATATAATTTCTTCAGATCATTCAATATTCCTTGTACAGTAATCATTTACACCATAGAGTGATAGCCATTAAATTAACACAAGTTTCCATAAATTGGTATACATCATAGTAATTGTTAGCAGTCAGTGTGTATGTATGAATTAGGTGGAAAGAGGGACTAACTCCAGATTGGAGTGATTTATGGTTGACTCACGGACATTGACCAACATCACATCATTAAACAAGATTAAAAAAATAAAGTTGCTGTGAATAAAATAAATAAAAATGTTGGATAAATTGCAAGATTGATAGAAGAGAAATGGTGATTTATGGTTAATATCAGACATTGACCAGCATCACTTCATTAAACATGATTAAAAAAAAAAAAAAAAAAAAAAAAATAGAAAATTGCTGCGGAGAAAATTTAAAAGAAAATATATAAAACATTGGGGAAATCACAGGACTGACACAAGAGAAATGATGAAAATTAGATAGAGGAACATTTTAAGTTAACACAATGGTTGAGAAAGCTAAATTATTGAAAAATTGAGAAAAATAGTGTAAAAGCGTTGAAATGCAAGAAAATGATGAGAAATTGAAAGAAAATACCTTATAAAATGGTTAATGTGAAATAACAAAAACACATATTTTGACTACAACTTTGAGGTGATAAGAGGAAAAGCTGAAGTGAAATGTTGAAGATGTTTTAATTATTTAAAGACTCGTGCATTTGATTAACTCTGTATACTACACGAAAGGGAAAAAAGAAAGTTAGTGTGATTAAATAAGAAAAAAAAAATATAAAGCAAAGGGTAGCGTGATTAACACAAGACGAATAATAAAATTAGATAGAGAGCATGATTATAAAATGTAATAATGGCCGATAGATTGAATTTAGCGAAAAAAAAGACTAAAATTTTTAAGGAAAAATGATGTAAAAGCATTAAAACATAAGAAAATTGTAAGGAATCTAAAAGGAAATGGTTTATAATATATTTTAATATGAGGTTTTTTTGCTTAATGAACACACATTTTGAATACCAGCTCAAGGTAATGGGAGAAAATCTTATGGTGAAATACTAATGATAAGCAACTGATTAACTCGACGTGGGATAGAAAGAAAATACAGTTCAAAAAAGAACTTAAAGGAATGTAAAAATTAAACAAATAATAAGAAAAATTTATGCTTGAATGAGAAGTTCTATGACCATTACAAATTGTTGGTACTGCTGTAATAGTGTTGTAAAATTATCAAGAAAAAAAAAAATGAAAAGAAGTTAACAGAAGACATTTTAGCTAGCAAAATATATTACGAGGGGTGTAGCACTCCGTTTTTACATTAATAGCACACCATCCAGTCAGTATTTAAAAAATAATAATTGTAGTAAATGTATTGCTGCACTAATAATTAATTCTGCGGATGATAACTTTTAAATCTCTAAATAAGGTATCGGAAAATATTATAGTTTGCTGTGAATGAACATTCTAAACTCTCCAAATCCATAATAATATATTTTATATGAACAAACAAGAATGGAGATAAAATACAGGGTTAAGGATTCTGTTTATTTAGTTCCACAGAGAAGTGTATGATAAAATGAATACAAACACAAAATATATGATAGAAAAAAAATATATATTAATAAGACACTAATAAAATCAACAACAAACTAGCAAGCCATAATACGAAAACTGCTCACTCCAAAAAGTAGAATCTAGGAACATCGCGTCTAACAGCAGAAATAGTGAGTGTGATGATTATACAAATAAATAAAACATCCATGGAGACAACACTTTGAATTAAATTTAAAAACTAATAAATAAAGCTCACAAATTCTGAAGATGGTAAATAAATAAAATCAAGGAATAATTGAAAATGTACTATAAGAATCTCCGGAAGAAAAAAAAAAAAAAAAGACGAAACACAATCTTATAAACAATTATTCAGAAACAATCAAAATGGTGCACATAGAAGATAAATATTAAGTTAATTTTAACGAAATCTGTTATAAAAACAAAGAAAAAGGAAAAGATCGTAATCTTGGAGTGAATAATTAAAAAATTAAATATATAATTTTGATTCAAACACAATTTTACAGACAACCAGTAATTAAATAGTCATAGAATTACATCTGCGGCCATCAATGAGCAATAAAAAAAAAAAAAAGAAATACTTAAAGGTTTAAGGTATCTCTTTCGAAAAATAATGATCGCATCACATATTAGAAATAAAATGGAAACATGCAAAGGTAGCGAAACAGAAACAAAAAAGAACAGGGGAACAATTAAAATTAAATAAAACAATGTATGAATGAAAGCAAACTCAAAGAACCGATATACAGATTTTTCAAATAAATAATAACAAAAAAAAAAAAGAAACATGGATTTGAAAAGTAAAATATAATCAATTACGAATTATTTAACACAACAAAAAAAAAAAAATCGAAAGCAACAAGCAGAAAAAATATATAAAATACACACAACAATGCACTTGGTGTAAAGACAACAATAACATAACAAAATAAATTTTTAAGACTCCGATTATCTGATTGCCAGCGAATATTTCAATTTTCTTATAATATTATGACAATCACGACTACACACATTAAAAATTACTTGCAAAGAATTGAAAAAAGCAATACAATATGGACAATCGGAAGAAAAAAAAACATAAAGGTGTAATGAATTAGTAAATAAAAGAAATCACTGGAACAAACAAATTATTTAAACCATTTAAAATCTTTATTAAACAGACGGCAATAACAAAATATATTATTTAAAACTGATTATTATTTAATTAATAATAAATATTTCAAATTTATCGCAATATTATAAAAATCGCAAAACAAAAAAAAAAGATCGCAAAAAAAAAAGATCGGGCTCAGATAAATTACATCATTTACATAGAAAAAGAAAGAACAGCACTGGAAGATGAAAATAATATTAAATCGAAGGAATATGTCATTTTTAGGCATTTGCAAGACGCATCACTACCACAAACACACTAAGAAAAGTAGAGGGAAAAAGCCGATTCAAACTTAAAGGATGCCGCCACCGTTAATTAAGGTCTTCCAGAGCCGTTTCTGTAGTGTCTCGGACCGTGGAACCGCATTCCATTCGACCGTTGTTTCCTTAATTACGCACACACCTGCACACGTACATGCATATACGTTAGCCCACACTTACAAAAATCACCATTATCATCACTGCCACTGTCAAGTCGTACGCGTGCCTCGCCTGTGACCTTATACCTGTCAATCAAGTGATCGCTACACACCTTCAGGATTTATCACTCGTACACTAATTACCGTTATTCGGTATAGATTGATTTTCAGCGTTCACACATACAGAGTCGCACACACAGGCAAAAACCCCTGCACACACCCGTAAAGTCCACCATTAACATCACCGAACGCTGCTCTTATCAATCTTATCAGTGGTCAGTCTGCAGGAATCTCGGTAAAATACAGGTTTCTACCGCACCGGTATTTCCAGGAATCGCGAAGATTTTCGTTTGGTCAGTCGCGCAAACTTCTTTCTTCATGCGATACACTATGTGGGGGTAAGTCTACCTCACACACTGCGAAACCGCGTCGTCCGAAACTGCGTCGTCCGAAATCACGCACGCATTAGCCACCGCTAACCGCATAGTCTTAAAAGTGTACTAGCCACTCTCACTCACGCATCAACAGCGTCTCTGTGAACTCGCATTTACCCTCTACTTTTCTTAGTGTGTTTGTGGTAGTGATGCGTCTTGCAAATGCCTAAAAATGACATATTCCTTCGATTTAATATTATTTTCATCTTCCAGTGCTGTTCTTTCTTTTTCTATGTAAATGATGTAATTTATCTGAGCCCGATCTTTTTTTTTTGCGATCTTTTTTTTTTGTTTTGCGATTTTTATAATATTGCGATAAATTTGAAATATTTATTATTAATTAAATAATAATCAGTTTTAAATAATATATTTTGTTATTGCCGTCTGTTTAATAAAGATTTTAAATGGTTTAAATAATTTGTTTGTTCCAGTGATTTCTTTTATTTACTAATTCATTACACCTTTATGTTTTTTTTTCTTCCGATTGTCCATATTGTATTGCTTTTTTCAATTCTTTGCAAGTAATTTTTAATGTGTGTAGTCGTGATTGTCATAATATTATAAGAAAATTGAAATATTCGCTGGCAATCAGATAATCGGAGTCTTAAAAATTTATTTTGTTATGTTATTGTTGTCTTTACACCAAGTGCATTGTTGTGTGTATTTTATATATTTTTTCTGCTTGTTGCTTTCGATTTTTTTTTTTTTGTTGTGTTAAATAATTCGTAATTGATTATATTTTACTTTTCAAATCCATGTTTCTTTTTTTTTTTGTTATTATTTATTTGAAAAATCTGTATATCGGTTCTTTGAGTTTGCTTTCATTCATACATTGTTTTATTTAATTTTAATTGTTCCCCTGTTCTTTTTTGTTTCTGTTTCGCTACCTTTGCATGTTTCCATTTTATTTCTAATATGTGATGCGATCATTATTTTTCGAAAGAGATACCTTAAACCTTTAAGTATTTCTTTTTTTTTTTTTTATTGCTCATTGATGGCCGCAGATGTAATTCTATGACTATTTAATTACTGGTTGTCTGTAAAATTGTGTTTGAATCAAAATTATATATTTAATTTTTTAATTATTCACTCCAAGATTACGATCTTTTCCTTTTTCTTTGTTTTTATAACAGATTTCGTTAAAATTAACTTAATATTTATCTTCTATGTGCACCATTTTGATTGTTTCTGAATAATTGTTTATAAGATTGTGTTTCGTCTTTTTTTTTTTTTTTTCTTCCGGAGATTCTTATAGTACATTTTCAATTATTCCTTGATTTTATTTATTTACCATCTTCAGAATTTGTGAGCTTTATTTATTAGTTTTTAAATTTAATTCAAAGTGTTGTCTCCATGGATGTTTTATTTATTTGTATAATCATCACACTCACTATTTCTGCTGTTAGACGCGATGTTCCTAGATTCTACTTTTTGGAGTGAGCAGTTTTCGTATTATGGCTTGCTAGTTTGTTGTTGATTTTATTAGTGTCTTATTAATATATATTTTTTTTCTATCATATATTTTGTGTTTGTATTCATTTTATCATACACTTCTCTGTGGAACTAAATAAACAGAATCCTTAACCCTGTATTTTATCTCCATTCTTGTTTGTTCATATAAAATATATTATTATGGATTTGGAGAGTTTAGAATGTTCATTCACAGCAAACTATAATATTTTCCGATACCTTATTTAGAGATTTAAAAGTTATCATCCGCAGAATTAATTATTAGTGCAGCAATACATTTACTACAATTATTATTTTTTAAATACTGACTGGATGGTGTGCTATTAATGTAAAAACGGAGTGCTACACCCCTCGTAATATATTTTGCTAGCTAAAATGTCTTCTGTTAACTTCTTTTCATTTTTTTTTTTTCTTGATAATTTTACAACACTATTACAGCAGTACCAACAATTTGTAATGGTCATAGAACTTCTCATTCAAGCATAAATTTTTCTTATTATTTGTTTAATTTTTACATTCCTTTAAGTTCTTTTTTGAACTGTATTTTCTTTCTATCCCACGTCGAGTTAATCAGTTGCTTATCATTAGTATTTCACCATAAGATTTTCTCCCATTACCTTGAGCTGGTATTCAAAATGTGTGTTCATTAAGCAAAAAAACCTCATATTAAAATATATTATAAACCATTTCCTTTTAGATTCCTTACAATTTTCTTATGTTTTAATGCTTTTACATCATTTTTCCTTAAAAATTTTAGTCTTTTTTTTCGCTAAATTCAATCTATCGGCCATTATTACATTTTATAATCATGCTCTCTATCTAATTTTATTATTCGTCTTGTGTTAATCACGCTACCCTTTGCTTTATATTTTTTTTTTCTTATTTAATCACACTAACTTTCTTTTTTCCCTTTCGTGTAGTATACAGAGTTAATCAAATGCACGAGTCTTTAAATAATTAAAACATCTTCAACATTTCACTTCAGCTTTTCCTCTTATCACCTCAAAGTTGTAGTCAAAATATGTGTTTTTGTTATTTCACATTAACCATTTTATAAGGTATTTTCTTTCAATTTCTCATCATTTTCTTGCATTTCAACGCTTTTACACTATTTTTCTCAATTTTTCAATAATTTAGCTTTCTCAACCATTGTGTTAACTTAAAATGTTCCTCTATCTAATTTTCATCATTTCTCTTGTGTCAGTCCTGTGATTTCCCCAATGTTTTATATATTTTCTTTTAAATTTTCTCCGCAGCAATTTTCTATTTTTTTTTTTTTTTTTTTTTTTTTAATCATGTTTAATGAAGTGATGCTGGTCAATGTCTGATATTAACCATAAATCACCATTTCTCTTCTATCAATCTTGCAATTTATCCAACATTTTTATTTATTTTATTCACAGCAACTTTATTTTTTTAATCTTGTTTAATGATGTGATGTTGGTCAATGTCCGTGAGTCAACCATAAATCACTCCAATCTGGAGTTAGTCCCTCTTTCCACCTAATTCATACATACACACTGACTGCTAACAATTACTATGATGTATACCAATTTATGGAAACTTGTGTTAATTTAATGGCTATCACTCTATGGTGTAAATGATTACTGTACAAGGAATATTGAATGATCTGAAGAAATTATATAAAATGTAGTATGTTGAATGTTAATTTTTTTTTTATATATTTTTGGCTTTCAGGTAAAGTGATCCTGGCAGTGTTATTTTTTAAAATTAAAATTTTTAAAATTATTTATTTTTAAATGAATATTTTTGAAATACTAAAAATTACTCCGCGTTATGAACTTTGTATGAATTTTATTATAAGTACAGTGGCTGATGAGGTTTTATTTGCTTGGTCTATATGCTTTAAAGTTATTAGACGTGTATTTCCCTGTGTTCAAGTTTTTATTGTTTTTAATTTGTAACTGTGTTAATATCATTTATGAAAATGTCATCAACGGCTGTTAAATGTGATATTTCTATTCAAAATGTTAGCAAGCGTTATTCCAACCGTTTTGCAACATATCGCATTATAAACAATAATAACCATCAAATGGACACTGCAAATTACCTATCTAATATTACTCCTGCAGTGCTCAGGATAATTAAGTGAAGAATCGGTGTTGGAATAAAAGTAAATCTAACTTTACGATGTTCATTCAGCAGAGGAGTTGGGCTCACAGATTGGAGTGTTATGCCATTTCACTTCCCAACCAATGCACAGTTACTCACTCGTGGTGATGATATTTCTGCATGGTACAAAGAGGATTGTAGAAAAATTATTAGTCTTGCTGATAAACTTAAACATGCAACGGGGTCCGGCTGGTCATTAATGAAAATTGAATATCTCGAAATTTGTCTCAATCATCAGAACATTCTAAGCCGTGCATCATCATATATTCCACTACCATCCTGTATTGCATCGAAAAAGGCTGTTATTAATGTGAAAAACGTTGACCAGATGTGTTTTAAATATTCTATGTTGACAAAATATATTAAGGTGAATCATCCAGAATATGCAAGCAATTATGTGCGGAATACATCATTGTTAAAGAAATACAATTGGAATGGTATATCTTTTCCTACATCATTGGACGATGTGTCCATATTTGAAAAGAATAATCCTCGATCATCTGTTAATGTATATGGTTTGGATGAGAAAAATACTGTATACCCCCTTCGAATCACAAAGATTGAACAAAAAGATCATACAGACTTACTCCTAATAACTGAAGGTGATAAATCACATTACTGCTGGATAAAAAATTTGGGGAGGCTTGTGAGAAGTCAAATCACTAAGGATTGTCATCGTATGTTTATATGCCGTCGTTGCTTATGGTATGTTCAAGACCATGCTAATTATCTGGCTCATACACAATGTTGCTCCAATAATACTTCTACTACAGTTGTTATGCCAACGGAGAAAAATAAAATATTGAAATTCCAACAATATAAACAGCAATCATTTATACAATTTGTTATATTTGCTGATTTCGAGTGTATCTTGAAGCCTTTAAACGATGAATCATGTGATAATGATGTCAATGATGAAGAAATTATTAGTGATAATATTGATGATGATAATGTGGAAATGTTTGGAATGCGTCGAAAAAGTCCACAACAGGAAGGATATATGCAGAAATGTAAGTGGTAATGCATGGAAGATGGTTCATATAGTGATATTCAAAACAAACCAGAAAAAACATCTAGTACCACCCCCATACAGCAACATGAAGCGTTTAGTTTTTGTTACTATATTGTGTCGAGATGTGAAGAAGGTGCTAAGTTTAATGTTACATCGGAGCCTAAAATGTATCGTGGTCGTAATGCAACTAAAAAATTCTGTGATTGGTTAGTGGAAGATGTGCGAAAAATAGAAAAGATTTATCAGAAAAACATTCCATTGCAGTGGACGTCTGAGGATTTGGAAGAATATGATGCTTCATCGGTATGTCACATTTGTGAAGAACCTCTAAATAATGATAAAGTCGCAGATCATGATCATCTAACTGGGAAATTTCGAGGTGCAGCTCATTCAAAATGTAATTTAGAATATCAGCTTCCCAACTTTGTTCCTGTATTTATTCATAATCTGAGTGGATATGACGCTCATTTATTCATTAGGGATTTGGCGTATGATGATCAGGACATCGAGGTGATACCAAATAGTGAAGAACGCTACATATCATTTTCAAAGCGCATTTCAGAAAAAATGAAAATACGATTCATAGATACATTCCGTTTCATGGCGTCAAGCCTTGAGAAGCTAGCTAGTTATTTACCGGATAGTTCACTTCATCATACAATCAGAAACATTGTATCGCCTGATTTACTTCCTTTATTCCATAGAAAAGGTGTTTTCCCTTATTCATATGTGTCATCATGGGAAAAATTGGATGAAACATGTTTGCCTGAGAAGGAGCATTTCTATAATTCCCTGACAAAATCAAATATTAGTGAAGAAGATTACTCACATGCATTAAATGTGTGGAATACATTAAATGTTCAAACGCTCGGGGAGTATAGTGACATATATCTAAAGACAGATGTGCTTCTACTTGCAGATGTTTTTGAAAACTTTAGGAGTGATTGTTATAAAATTTACAAATTGGATCCTGCATGGAGTTTTACTGGTCCTGGATTAGCTTTCCAGGCAATGTTAAAGTTGACAAAAGTGGAGTTGGAGCTCTTAACCGATTATGATATGATTTTATTCTTTGAATCAGGAATACGCGGCGGTATGTGTCAGTGTGTGAAACGTTATGCTAAGGCGGAAAATTCATACATCAACAGCTGTAATAATAGTTCCAGTGATGGTGTAGATAACACTTTCATAGCATATTTGGATGCGAATAACCTTTATGGTTGGGCCATGAGTGAGCCTCTTCCTATGAATGGGTTCAGATGGCTTAGCCAGAAAGAAATATTGGAATTAGATATTATGGCTATACCTGACAATGGACCCATTGGTTATGTGCTCAATGTGGATTTGGAGTATCCAACAGATTTACATTTAGCGCACAATGATTTACCTCTATGCCCTGAGGCTAAATCAATTAGAAAATGTGTGAAATTAGTTAATACAGTAGAAAATAAGTACAATTATATTATTCACTACAGAAATCTTAAACAAGCAATTGAATTAGGACTAAAACTACAACATGTGCATCGAGTCATTTGTTTCAATCAGTCAGCATGGTTGAAGCCTTACACTGATTTAAACACTCTGCAGCGGAAACAGGCTACCAATGAGTTTGAGAAGAACTATTGGAAGCTTATGAATAACAGTGTTTTTGGTAAAATGATGGAAAACGTTAGACATAGAATTAATATGCAACTTATTATAAATGAAGTAAAGTTTACAAAACTGGTCGGAAAAAGTAATTTTAAGGATCGAACAATATTTAGTGAGCAACCATTATTGGCTGCGGTACATTTAAATCCTTCAACAATTAAATTTAATAAGCCAATTTATATTGGTATGTCTATTTTAGATATTAGCAAATTAAAAATGTTTGATTTTCATTACAACATAATGAGTAAAATGTATAAGAATATTAATCTTTTATATTATGATACTGATTCACCTATTTATGAACTTAAAACACTTTATTTTTATAAAGATATTAAAGATAATGCTCAGTATTTTGATACAAGTGATTATCCAAAAAGTCACCCATGTTATTCACTAGAAAATAAAAAGAAGCTTGGTGTATTTAAGGATGAATTAAATGGTACTCCAATTAGTGAATTTGTTGGATTGTGTCCAAAAATGTATTCTATAAGTTTTATTGATAATAGAGAAATTAAAAAGTGTAAAGGTGTACAGTCTTCTATAATTAAGAAAGAACTTAATTTCATAGATTATTATAATTGTGTGAATGGTGTGTGTAGGAAATTATGTGATAATTATAAGACATATTACAATATTCAAAGTCATAAACATATACTGTATACCCTAGAACAGAATAAAGTAGTATTAAGTGGTAATGACGATAAAAGAATAATATGCAGTAATAACATAGATACAATAGCTTATGGAAATTCTATGTATAATAAATTCCATAAAAAGTTTAATGATGTTTTAGCTGAACTAAGAGCATGTATATTAAATAGAAATATGTATATTGCATGATTACATGGAGCTGTGTATTATTATTAAGTATAATTTAAACATTGTATATTTTTAATTTTACTATGTAATAAAATTTTCTATTAACAATTGTTTTTATTCCTTTAATTTGTTAGATTTGAGAATGTATGTGGGCTTAAAATAGTTTCTATAAACTTAATTATAGTGTATAGAGATTATATTATTTTTAATTAAAGAGTGTGTATGTAGTAAAAATTTGGTGCTCTCCCTAGGGTGGATTATTTTCCATTAAAATTTGATGTTTTTCTATCTAAAATGATGACATTTGTACTAAATTGTGATATTTTACCATAAATTGATGGTTTGCACCTAAAATGTGGGGTATTTTTATGTAAAATGGATTGTTTCCTTTAAAATTGATGGTTTGTACTAAAATGTGAGTATTTTAGCCTTAAATGGTGTAATTTGTATGAAAAGAATGATTTTAGTTTAATTTTGAGTGCTTCTTTCTATGATACTAAATTTATTTTAATCCCTATTTGTAACATTCAGAGGTGTGCTGCAGAAATTTACAGTTCTTATATCCTAATGGTTTTATTAGTGCAATAAAGGAGATGGGTTATTCAAGTCATGGGTCTATTAGGTTGAGAAAATGATATTAATAGAATTTCTGAGTTGTGATTATGTTTATCAAAATAATAGAATTTCTGTGTGACGGAGAAGAAGGTGTGTCCCATCAAGCTTATGAATAATACTTACTAATTAGTTATAATGTGATCAAATAAAATTAGTTCTGTTATATTGTTGTTATACATTAAACGTTTACTTCAACAGACATGAGTAACTCTTCAACATCCGAATGCTTACAATTAATTTGATTTTTCTAATTTAAAATAAACAGTTGTATATTACCAGGGATGCATCAAATCTGTTATGATTGGTAATTTTTGGGAGTTAAATATTGTTTCATTACATTAGAAAGTGTATGCATGCATGTACATAGTCACATATGTAAACACATCAACATCATCATCATCATTGTTACATCACACGCACGCAATTACACTGCACACACGTTCACACACATGTGCATGTGCACACATTTATAGTACATCGCACATATGTAAGCATCTAAGCTCCACACACATGTTATTGTGATGGTAAGTTCTAACTCTTCAACTATTGAAAATAATATATAGAGCTATATATGTAATTAAATAATACACTCAACACAAACGTCAAAAGCAACTCTGCTAAATATCAAACACAGCCTTTGCAGCAATTAAGATGTATGAATAATAATTCACAAGTTAGTGATCTATTCAGTTTTTTTTTCTCTCAATCATCTACTTTGATTACTCATATGCAAAGCATCTCACTGGAAACAAATAGGTCAGAACAAGAATAAACCACCAAGAAAGGGGTTAGTACTGCGGTTGTTTGGCTGGATATATGTGAACTACCTCCAAATTCTAGAGGCTGAAACAGTCCCCCTTATAAAACATTAGTTTAGTGTTTGTTTTTATTTTTTGGTTAGACATACATTAATAGACCTTTTGAATTATACAAACACTGCAGATTTGGTAGGGGTTAGAAAAGCTTAAAGATGGCTGGCTAACAGTAAAATATAATCTCAATATAAATAGAAACATGAACAGCTAGTATCAGTTAGCAGACTATTACATTGGTCAGGCATTGATAAATGTATAATCAACGTGCATGCAAACATCTAAATACACTAAGCAACCCAGTACAGGTTAGAAAAATTATAAGTGGTTGGGCAACACTAGAACGTATTCTCAAAGCATACACAACCAGAAACAATTAGTGCTGGTTAATAAATTATTACATTGGCCAGACAATGATAAATATATCATCAACACACATGCAAACATCTAAATACAGCAAGCAACTCAGTACAGGTTAGAAAAATTATTATATTGGACAGACAATGATAAATGCATCATCAATGTACATACAAACATCTAAATATACTAAGCAACTCAGTACAGGTTAGAAAATTTATAAGTGGCTGATCAATGCTAGAACATTCTCAAAGCATACACAAGCAGGAACAACTAGTATCAGTCAATAAATTATTACATTGGTCAGACAATGATAGATGCATCATCAACACACATGTAAACATCTAAATATTCTATGCAACTCAGTACAGTTTAGAAAAATTAAAAGTGGCTGGTTAACACTAAAACATTCTCAAAGCATACACAACCAGAAATAATTAGTGCTGGTTAATAAATTATTATATTGATCAGACAATGATAAATGTATCATCAACGTGTATGCAAACATCTAAATACACTAAGCGACTCAGTATGGGTTAGCAAAATTATAAGTGGATGGTTAACATTTAAACATATTCTCAAAGCATATACAACCAAAAACAACTAGTATTAGTTAATAAATTATTACATTGGTCAGACAATGATAAATGCGTCATCAACACACATGCAACCATCTAAATACACTAAGCGACTCAGTATAGGTTAGCAAAATTATAAGTGGATGGTTAAAGCCTCCTCTTAATCTCTATACCGATCAAGTGCTGTGCTGAGTGAGATTCTTCATGAATAGATGTCTACATAGAAAGCAGTTGGTTGATTTGTATATGGTAGATGTTGAGATACATATATAGTTATTTGTTTGTAACAGTGAACATGTAGCAAGCAGAAGGATGCAATTGGAGTAGAACATAGCGGTGCAGCATTGAACTCTTAGTGGATGGTTTGATGTAAAAACGGTGTGTCATTTGATTGAGTATTCACTCTTGATTAGTTCAGTAGAAAGGGGCGTGGTCACGTAACAAAATACTGGCTCCTGATTGGTTCTTATCACAGAACATAGATTTCCTATCTACTGCAGTAACAGGCCGAACACGTAGTAAAAACACAATTAAATTATGCGACGGAAAAGGAATGACGGTTCTGGAAATAACAGATAAAGAAAAGATATGGAAAAATTACCTACAAAAATTAAGTAGTGGATACAACTAGTGCAGAAAATTATAATAATAATAATGGTCCAGCAATAATAAAATCTGAAGTGCAATATGCTATCAAATTGATGAAACCATGGAAAGCATGTGGTCCAGACATGATCTCAGGTGATATAAAACGTTTATTAACTGAAAAAAATATAACAAAGTTAGTAAGAGAATTTAATAAGGTCTATAATAATGAAGTAATCCCTACAGAATCGCTTAAAGCAACTTTTATTTTATTACCCAAAAAACAATTTGCAAAAGCATGTGAGGATTATAGAACAATATCTTTGATGGGTCATCTTTTGAAAATTTTTCTACGTAGAATTAGAACTAAATGTTAAATGAACCTTAATGATACGCAATTCGGATTTAGACAAGGAATAAGTACACGCGAACCCTTATTTACTGTTAATACTATACTTCAAAGACGCCGTGATATAAAAAGAGATATCTTCTTATGTTTCATCGACTATGAAAAGGCATTCGATTGTGTGGCACACGAAAAGCTAATGGACTTCCTGAACAGAATTGGTATTGATAAAAATGACTTAAGAATAATCAAGAATTTGCATTTAAGACAAACAGCTGAACTTGTTATAGAAAAAAATGTGAAAATTGATTTTGAAATTAAAAGAGGGGTTCGTCAAGGATGTATCCTCTCTCTATTGTTACTTAATCTTTATGCAGATAAAGTTTTCAAAGTGGCTCTGAAAGATGTTAACATTAGTATTAGGATTGATGGCAATTTAATCAATAATATCAAATATACCGATGATACAGTCTTAATTTCAGGTTCTATGAAGACCTTAGAAAAATTCTTAGAGGAAATTAACATTTCTGGGAAACAATAAGGACTAAAAATAAACGAAAAGAAAACAAAATGAATGTTTATAAGTAAAACAAATAATACTGTACATAAAGTAAATACAACATATAGGACGAGGTTAAGTGAAGAAGGAAATAAGAAAAATACAAAAGCAAAATTTCATTGGAAAATAGTTGTTTATTCCATGGAATGCATGCATATATATCGCTCTCTTTGCGCGAAGAGATTCTATAAAAATTACATGAGGGCATCCAGACATTACAAAAGATGAAATGACTCGCTCGATTATACATATATTGACCTAAAAGAGAGCAGAAATTGAAAAATTTGTAAAAAATTGTGAAGCATGCGTTTATAATTCCAGTAATCCAGAAAAAGTTCCATTTCATCATTAGGAGGAAACTACAAGACCAGGACAACGCATTCACATGGATCATGCAAGTGACCAAGTGAGACCACGTTTTTTACTTATAATAGATGCGTTTAGTAAATGGTCAGAAATCTAAATAGTCTGCAACTTACAAGCAAATACAACAGCAAAAATCTTAGCTGACTACATCTCAAGAAATGGAATCCCTGAAACGATTGTGTCAGATAATTCAACATCATTTACAGGTGAAGAATTTCAGGCCTTTATACAGATATTTTTACATCACCCTATCACCCATCGACAAATAGGCAAGTTGAAAAGTATGTTAGTACAATGAAGCACGCCTTATCGCGCATTAAAATGGATAACTCAAAGATTTCTATAAAAAGCCAATTAAGAAAATACTTATTTACCTACCGCAGATCTCTATATACAACTACAGGGGTTTCTCCTGCTTTACGTCACTCGGGTCGTGAATTACGATGCAGCTTTCCACGACTTACAGAGAAACCAAAGGTTCAGATTGATTCAGAAAAGTACATCACATCACAGATATGTAAGTATCAAGTTGGGGATAGTATCCTTTTCCGCTATTACTATCATAACAAGTCTTGTTGGAAGTTGGAAAAGATCATAAAAAAAATTGGAACGCACCTTTATCAAATTAAATACAGTATGTTACATCAATTAGCTACAGAGCGCACCAGTAACACAGCAACCATATATTAATTCATTTGAGCCTCCACAAAATCTTGCAACTTTGAATACTTCAATACCAACCGCAATTCCATTAGATTCCAAAGGCGATATAGAGAAAAACATTTAGTAATAACTGGTACTTCAATACCCACATCAGTGTCTTCACTTAAAATTCGCCGTTCAAATAGATTACGCCGCACCACAATATGTCTACATTTATAAATAATAATATTAATAATAAGTGAATGTTTATTTAGATATCTCCTTTTCATGGAGAGATATTAGATATATATAGTTATATATATATATATATATATATATATATTAAACATTATTATTTAGCTGTTATGTACTAGTTTAGCATATTTAGCATATAGTAATATGACTACACTGAGCAAACACAATTGATATATATATATATATATATGTGTGTGTGTGTGTGTGCTTACTTTTTAGTATCATTACAATTACGATTACAATTACAAAGATGAAATATGTCGTTGATATATAAATTGTTATTTATAAATTATAAGTTTATATCGGTGTTTAGTTATTGTTAAAACGCCATGTGAAAACATAATATGTATACAGTGTATTTGTTTATTGATATTGTCTTTTCGGCGGTCAACCGTTCCAGAAATATCAGCGCAGAGAATTATTCAATATATTCTTAAAAAACCGAACAACTGAATCAATAAAATCGCAATACTATTAAATACAAATAAGATTAATCTTTATTCTGAGGACATCAAAATAAAACGATATATAATGTTATATTCAGAATTCCTGGTGGAGATCCAAACTAAATCAAACATATAATCTTTCATTTGGTATCCATAGTGGGGATAAAATAAAACCATAATATTTTAATTGGCATCCCTAGGGGGGATCTAAAATAAGGCAGTAACGTTTCATTATCATAAAAAATAACAAAAAATATAAATTATCATTTTTGCTAGATCACACTATTTACTACAATTTTTTTAATCTCTTTATTTTGAATAAATTAATCATATGTCAAGCGCGTACTTACACAATACTAAATTCCAGTGATAGATCTTTGTGATTACCATTACATATAAGAATACGTATTAAAAATAAATGTTTTTATTTGATTTGATTATCATTATTGTTATTATTGTTATTTTATTTTTTCCCTTAGCTCTCGCTCTTTGGTCAGTCTTATTGTTGTATATATATATATATATATATGTTGTCACCACCAGCAAGTAATATAGAAAAAGATTTTATAAATGGAAACAGAAAATTTTCAAAATTGAAAATCTAAAAATAACCAACGGTGAAGTAATGGAATAACACATTACACGAAAATCATTTTAACCGACGAAGAAACTTCTTCATAGGCCATTTACGACGAACACGCATGTCTGTAAAAATTCTAAATTTCACACACATGCGCACATATTTCAAAGCAATCGAAATGGTTTCAGGAACACGGGTGTATAGAGTGCAAAACAGACATTGCTCATTTATGGTTTCAACACTTTTTTACAAAAATATAAACTCCGTTTTTTGTTCGATGACTAAAAATTTTCATTGTTCGAAGGTCAACTTGAACCAAAAACTTTATAACGCGTTCTCATACGAGGAAAAAAGCGTTCGATATTTTTTTAGGCCAATGATGCATAAGTAAAAATGTGATGAAAAGCACTAAAATATGAATAACTTTCCCGTTCATCATTTAAGGCAGTCCTCGTCAGAGTGAAAATATTAAAATCGCGTAACATTTCCAATTTATATGTTTAACATTAACTTATTAAAATAATTCTGCACCGTGAACTGAATTTAGTAATTACATCCTGCACTGGCCTAACCAGAACTTTTTTCAAGAGTGACAGGAAGTTTAAATTGGTTGCTGCTAACACGGCTAAAAATTTTAAATTTTAATATAATAGCGCAAAACTGCTCTCTAATATATATTTTTTTCATATCCTAACATTACTTAGGAAAAAAATAAATATCGTAAACTGGAAAATATACACTTCTGTTCAGTTACAAAGTTTCACTTTAACATAAAATTTTATTCCGCTACAGAAAAATTTATTTTCAGAGAGCTCCTTAAACCCTCCGACTGTGACCCAAAAAAAACTCTTAATAACGATTTTCCGACATTTCTAATTTCTTCTATCATTTTCCATCTGAAATAAAAAAACAATAATTTCCAAAAGAGTCATTTGTTCGATAGAAATTTAAGGAATTAATACACTCATTAAGGTCAGAGGTACATTTTCCATGACTTTACCAAAACTCAAAATTTATTTTTAACCTTTCGTTGGTCGTGCACCACTTTCCAAACGTCGTTGGTCGCTCGGTGAGGGAATCCTCACCATGTAAAATTTACTCCGACATTGCCAGTTTACGCGCGGAATTTTGAAACAGTCATAACTTTTTAAAAGATAGTTGGATAGCAACATAATAAATTAAAAATCAGTCATGTTATTAAATTAAAATGTCTTTATTTAACGAGATTTTATATTATCATTTTTAAAATTATTAATTAATTAATAAATATTAAAAAATACTTAATAAAATTATTTTTCTACATATTTGGCAATGTTACGAACTAAATTTTACCTACGATTGTGGTCGCACAGTAAGGGAATCCCCGCGGTTTCACAGTCTACTCACAATAAGAAATTATTATAAAAAAAACTAAAGTAATTACAACTATATAAATATTTTAGATCGACTTATGACATTTCAATACACAAATAGCTAAACCTCTCGTTTGATCATTGTAATTATACGGACCAATAAAATTATTCCTGCTTCATTACATTACATTTATCTAATAATAATTATTGCTTTTGCTATTATCATTTATATTATTGCGTAGAATTAAAAATTATTTAATACAGTTTATACGCTACTTTGTTATTATGTCGACAATAACGACTACACTGACTTGCATTACACAATCAATTATTAGTTAACAAACCAAATTACCGTGTGAAACTCACTGATAAAATTGTTAATTTTACCGCCAGTTTTTCGTATTTAATGTTCGAAATTTGATTCCTATTATAGATAAATTGAATGAATTAAATGAATATTTAAGCAGCTGGTTCAGTTACGCAATTACTTCATTTTCTACATAGAAATTATTTCTTTTCATTTTCAAATACCCCATATGCAATGCTCATTCAATATTATTAAACTATAAATAAAATGAACAAAAAAAATTACACTTCGAACGCACAGATTATGATTTACGCTTACATCCTAATATTAAGGAAAAGAAACAACATAGCGGAAGCTAATAGTGTACATTCAATTTCAAACTGGTTTATAGGAAAACATAATTTCTACGTCTTACGCGTAGAACTGTTGATTCTATTGTTCATTAAATACCAGTAAATATTGCATATGCAACTACCATTTATTCCTTAACTTCATACAATAGAAAACAGACTTATTACATCTTGTATCACATACACAATATGACGTAATTACAACAATGTTAACCTATTTAATTATTAAAATTCATACAATTTCATTCTGAAAAATATATTAGCTTTTTTTTATTTTTTGTTGGCAGTGTAAAGTGACCCTCTTTTCTTAAATGGAGAACACTGTGATTACAGTTTAGTTTTTAGTAAACTACTTTTAAGATTCATTATAGATTTGTAATTTTTGTGTGAGAAATTTCAAGTACAACTAATAAAAACTCATTTAAAACGGATGGTTTTGCCATAAGTATTGATGATAAAGAAAGTAAAAAAATTTTACCAAAGCAAAAATATTTTAAAAAAATGTTGGCATTAAATATGTGACTGTAATTTATTATTATTATTATTATTATTATTATTATATTTTATATCACAGTCTGGCCAACAAGGACATTTATCGAGATTTTTATTTATATACTCCCATGTAGGGAGAAGTACAGGGTGACCAAACTTAGATGCCCATATTTAAAAAATGTATAATTCAAAAACGAAAGGAGCTACAATGATGAAACAAAATTTATTTGAAAATACAGTTTGTACAAATTACTTATGAAAAATTACATCGGTCAAATGACGTCCCTCAACGCTCACGCAGTCATTTAAACGTGTAACAAAATTTTCGAAAACTTTCTTCAACATTTCTGGCGAAATCGCGGCTATTTCTTGACGAATTCTCGTCTTTAAATCTTCCAAATCACGGGGACGGGTGGTATACACACGCGCCTTTAAGTATCCCCACAAAAAAAAATCTGGAGCTGACATATCGGGCGATCGAGGCGGCCATGCGAAATCTGTCGACCGCGAGAGCAAACGAGTTCCAAATGCTTTTCTCAACAAAGTTAGCGTTTCTCTTGCAGTGTGGCAGGTCGCACCGTCTTGTTGGAATATTGTTCGTCCGAGACGACGTCTGCGACGCAGTTCGGGTAGGAGAAACTGGTTTATCATGTTTCGGTACCGCTGGCCGTTCACTGTGCCATCAAAAAAATAAGGACCGACCACGCCCCACTGCGCTACGGCACACCACACAGTTACACGTTGAGTGTGTAGCGACTTTTGTTGAATCCAGGACGGGTTCTCGCTTGCCCAATATCGGCAGTTCTGTTTATTTACACATCCGGAGAGTTCAAAATGAGCTTCGTCACTCATTAACAAATTGCTTAGCAAAATTTCACGATCTTCCAATTTTTGAAGCATTGTCTGAGCAAAGATTAAACGCTGTCGGTAGTCAGTTTCTTTCAATTCTTGGGTTATGACGAGCCTATACGGATGGAAATTTAAATCATTAATCAATATTTTACGTACCGATTCCCTTTTTAGGCGTAAACCAGCTGCATGTCGTCGTGCAGATCGCGTCGGACTGATCTGAATTGCCTCACGAACTCTCTGGATGTTTTCGGGCGTTCGAGCCCACCTCTTTGGACCTGGACGCTTCCGATCGCTCGCTTTACCCGTCTCGCGAAAATTCTGAACCCATCTGTTGACAGATTTCCATGATGGCACCGATTTGTGACGAGGAACTTTAAAATCTCTGCGAAACTGGCGAATAACTGTCGTATAGGACGAAGTGCGAAAATATGCCTCAACACAAAACGCGCGTTCCTTATCTGTATAACGATCCATGACGACTGATGAAATATCCTAACAACTTTGTCTGACCTGCACTCTCTCTTGCGCGCGCATTCGTCACTATAGCAGTGTTACCACCGGAGTAATAAAAAGATGTAATATGGGCATCTAAGTTTGGTCACCCTATATCTGCTAATATTCATTCAATATCCATGACCCTAAAAAAAGTCTAGAGGTTTATGCACCCATTACAAGTGGCTTCCAACAATTACGCAGCTAAATTATTTGAATGACCTTTCAATCAGTGTGCATGTTTGCAAGTATATTGCTTTACAATATCAGCTATATGTAGAATGTTAAATCTTTATTTAAGTCATCACTAATTACATACCATGGTACGCCTAGGACTGGATTATTCTTGCATTTATTGGTTCAGGACAACCTCAAAATTACACCCGGCAAGTCCAGACTCATCTAACAACAATAATATGTAACAAATGTTTACTATCCAATGAAAATACACTGCTTCTGTCTACAAGCCAGTTCATTTTATTAATTTGAACATTAAGTTGTATTTTTTTATCAATGTGTTGTGAATACCTAGATACCTAAGAACTTGTTTAGATCGGTATTACCGTATTATTACGGTTACGGGTATAACTTTCCCAATTGCAAATTGTACGTTAACTGATTTATTTTCTAAAGAATCTTTTTCTATTCTGTTTGTTAAATATAGAAATATAATAAGTTATAATAATAACTGATATAATGAAAAATGATAACAAACAATATAAGAACAAAATAAATTTTCTTACTCAGTGTTTTAGCTGATAATGCCCGAAAATGTTACTAAGTAAGAAATTTATTTTGTTCTTATTTGTTATAATTTTTCATTATATCAGTTATTATAATGATTTATTTTCGTTTGCACTAATTTTAAACTTTTTAAATCAGTTTTCTGCTTTTTTAGTGCATTTTACAGGTTACTCAGTATTAGGATTTACACAGAATGAGCGAATGTAACAACATGTACATTTTTATTACTGGAATATTGGTGGTACATAGTAAATACAGCATGAGTCAGAATACTGATCTCTGGGCTATTCCAGTTAAGGCAAGAAAGATCTCAGAAAGTTCATATTCATAGCGTACCTGGAAATGACGGTTTTGAATTCTTCTTTTTCTTCTTCTTCGCCGTTGGAAATTTCCCGTCAGTGCGGGGTCTGCCGTGCAAATTGACCGTTTCCAGCTGTTTCAGTTTACCGCTAGGCCTGAATCGATACCGGCTTCGATGAGATCCGCAGTGATTACATCGAGCCATCTTCGCCTTGGCCTTACAACCGATCTTTTGTCTGCAATGAACGCGCGACTGATAGCAACGAGCCATTTTCGGTTTTCTGAGCACGTAGTACATGCGCGTACCATCTTAAACGGCTCTCGCGGAGATTACTTAGGATAGGTGCAAACAACTCCGGCTGCTGCGCGGATGCATTCATTTTTCATTCGGTCAGATAACCGGATATCACTGACCACCTTGACATGCGAGTTGGACGCTACGGTGAGAAATGTATGAAAGCAGATGTAAAACGATGTTAATTACTCAATTTCATCTTTATTCAAGGGATTCTTACACCGCGTTTCGTCTAATATGTAAGCTAGTTCATTTGAATAATTATAATGGTGAAAGTCGGTCTCGATGTTCATCGATGAATCATACGTTTCGTTACCCTCCACAATTGCTACAGGTGTGAGAGTAAAAATGTAATTAATCCGAAGAATGCTGCGCGCCGAATCACAAAAAAGAACCCGACAAGGGAATGAAAACAAAATAACAAAAAGAAATTTTTTTTTATTCTTCTTTCTGATTATCCGCTTACGTGCTATGCATAACTGCCTAGGTTATTACGACACGATAAGCAAGGGAATTATTGTAGAATGTCTAAAAGGTTATTGGTATTAAGGGAAGTTAGAACCGTTCGAACCTGTTCTGGGAGATTGGCTAAGAGAACGTGTGTTAGTCGACTCGTTGGCACGTTCGGCTGCTTTAAACGGTCGCTTTATTAGGCATTTCCCAGCTCAAAGTCTTCTTACTCTTTCCTCGCGTTGCCACCGTGACTGTTGGTCTGATCTCTATCCTTCTTCTTTTTCCAATCCTGCTTCCTTTTACTTATCCATACAACCCACTCCTCCTCTTTTTCCGTGGTTTCTTGATTTTCCCAACATGAGGCGGTCAACTATTTCATCCATAATTAGACTTCGGTTAAACCACAGCTTGCTTCCTGCTTCGCTCTTTCGTTTCTCCATTACTCAGTCTCCTCTTTGTCCATTTGATCCGTCAGAAGCAAACTTCGTTTGTGATGCGAACCACATTTTACTTGAATGTCCTTCCATTTCTTCAGAACGCGCGATACTGTATTCCGGTCTTTTGCGTCTTGGCCTCCCTACGCCCTACAGCGCTCACAGCATCCTTTCTTTTCCGTCTCCCTTGGTTATTCCTCTGTTAGCTTCTTTCGTATGTTCCATTTGTAATATTTTTCCTTTATAATTATTAATACTATCATACCGTCGAAGTGAGTAACGTCCTTAGCTGACATGCTCAAAAAAATAAAAAAAAAAAAAAAAAAAAAACGTGTAGGGGTTCGTCTTTAATTTTACTAAAACGATTACATTGCTTTAGCATATGTTCAACAGAAGATGTCACTGCCGCATTTGCAGGCTGAGTAGAAGGTGAGGCTCCCTAAAAGATGTGATTGTGTGATATGAATGGATGTCCCAATCCTAGTCTATTGAGGGCAGAGAATTCTTTTCTTTTGACATTTGGATCGGTGGCCACCAAGCTTTAACGTCAGATTTTATAGTCCTTAGAAAGCTTGCTTGCTGGAACCAGGATGAAATCCGATGTTCTTTCGTACTGTTATGCTGGAAGGAAACTATTTCTGGTGGCGGGGCATCAAATGGTATAGTGGTAGATAACGTTGTTTTAGTGACCCGGTCTACACATTCCTTTCCGGGAATTCGTTGCACCGTTACATATGAATATATTCAAGAAGAGAAATTTACACACGACGTTGAAACATTCGGACTATTTTTTAACCGCAAAAAAGTGCACAATTCCGATCGAATGAATATCAAATGGTGTAACCAAATTTAGCGAATGCTCAAATAAATATAATAATGCTAAACCACTAAAACTCGATTATAATAAAAATATTGTAGCAAACCAAATTGTTCTGTTTTTTTCGATTTAAATATTATGTTTAAAAAAAAAGAAAGTAATTAATTAATTAATTAATTAATAAATTCAAAGAGCAAAAAGAAGGAAAAAATTCGAATAGATTATGTTAGATATACTTTAAAAACATAACTCAAGTGATATTACTATTTCTGTAATACACAAAAACATTTTTTTTTTAAATTTTAGAGCAGACTTTAAAATCAGAAATTTATACAGTAATTTAAAGCATACATTAACGACAACTGTAACATAAAATAAAATAGCGATGAGTTAGACAATGTTGAAATTTCTAATTTCTATTTGCTTTTTCAGTTTGTATATTGCACCAAAAATTTAAAAACTGACCAGGTAAAATTCCAGCCTGACGATATAGTCGCAACTGTTAATAAGAAAGCGAATTCAGTTTATGAGTTGAAAAGGAAGGCAACAGACAGCGCTTCGTTATAATAGTTTGTAACACAGTTGACCCTTCAGTAGTGTATTTTATTTTACGAATGTCGTTTCTTTGTTAATAAGACGTGCCGTTTCCTTGGATTGGTCAAAATCTACAGTAATTGGCCCCGAAACTTTACAATGCTATAAAATTCTTTATAACACACTTTATGATAACGAGAAAATTTAATTTAGTTTCCACTTCACTTTTACAGGACAAAATAAATTTTAACATTAAATGTTAGCACCATCTGTTACTTTCATTTGCCCGGTTTTCTATCCTTAAATTTTACTCTGCAAGTCGCCTCATTATATTGTTATACGTAAATTTTAGAGAAATGAAAATTTTATCAACGAGAGTCTAATAATATTATTTTATTTATGAGTACATATTAATACGAATCTCTGTCTGTGACAGAAATCAATTTAATACGAAACTCCATCGATGATTACTTAATGCGAGTCTTTATCAAGTCCTCTCTTCGAAGTGCTATGTAATACCAGTACGAATCCGATCAAAGATTAATTATTGTCTCTCTGCGGGCGTCATATGATCCGAACGGTTGTAAAAATCTTGTCCAAATCCAGGATACCTCTGTCGGCGACTTTCAGCTGTACTTCGACTTCAGGTTCCTGCTCAGTCATAAAATAGAAGAATTGCATCCTTCCTTTACTCAATAACGAATAGCATTAAAATTTAAGTTATTTTTTTTTTTTTTTTTTTTTTTTTTTTTACACGTATATTTCAGTACAATCTTATTATAGTAAATAAATTAGCACTACTTTTAAAACAGTGTTACAACTTAATCTAACTAATTTGTAACATGAGCAGAGTAGAAACTATGTACAATTACATAACTCCTAATATACAGATATATACATAATCATACGCGCATATAAATACTCACACGCACGCACACCAAGTATATGCCCATATCCACAAAATACATACATACGAATATATTACAGAATAACTTAGGTGACTAGTTCATAAGGCTTTGTGCGCTTAAGGCGCCTTAAGTCATCATCGGAAAGTAGCAGTTCTAAAGCCTCTAGATTTGGGTGACTGTGAAGTCGGTATTCGTGCGCTTCTGCAATATAACGTATGACTTCATCGATCCATGGAATATTTAAATCGGAATGTATTTCTTCGTTTTGTTGATACCAAAAAGCTCCAGTGATGTTTCGGAGACACTTATTTTGAGCGCGCTGAATAATCAACCGATTGGATGTCTTTGCACAACCCCAGAGTTGAATACCATACATCCATATCGGTCTAATGATTTGACAATAAATCAAACGCTTATTAGACAGATTGAGTTTAGAATAACGCCCAATCAGCCAACAAATCTGTCTTAATTTATGCATGGTTTGTTCCTTTTTCATTTTGACATGCGTCTTCCAATTCAGCCTGGAATCTAAATGCATACCCAGGTATTTAGCAGAGTCCGATCTCGGAATAGGAAGACGATCAAGATATATAGGACAGGTCTTAGATTTACGAAGCGTAAACATAACATGCACTGATTTTTCTTGATTAATCTTGATCTTCCAATCACATGTCCATTTGCTAATTTTTTCTACTGCATGTTGCAAGTTAGTCGTAGCCAATTCTGGGGAATTGCCAACTGACAAGATGGCTGTGTCATCTGCAAAGGTAGCAGTAGTCGTCTTGGCTGTTGTTGGAATGTCAGCTGTATACAATAAATACAGAGAAGGTCCTAAGACACTACCCTGTGGAACACCAGCCTGTATTGGATGAAATTTGGACTTTGCTTCTTCATAAGAAACTCTGAAGGATCTATCAGAGATATATGATTCAAGAAGTTGGCACATATTTTCCGATAGCAGGTTGCTCATTTTATAGATCAGCCCTTCGTGCCAGACTCGATCAAAAGCTTGCGATATGTCTAGAAAAACCGCCGGACAGTATTTTTTTTCTTCAAAGGCTGTTTCAATTAGCTTAGTTATACGATGCACTTGGTCAATCGTAGAGTGCTGATTGCGGAAGCCAAACTGATGATCTGGTATCTTTAATAAGGGCTTGAGTCGCTTAAGGAGTAGTTTTTCAAATAATTTTGATATGGAAGGTAACAAAGAGATTGGTCGATACGAAGTTACTACTTCTGTTGGTTTCCCAGGTTTCGGTAACATGATGATTTGAGCGATTTTGAAACATTTTGGTACGTATCTCATTCTGAAACAGGCATTAAAGAGATATGTCAGCATGATAAGTCCTTTACGTGGTAATTCTCTAAGCGCTCCAGGTGAAATTTCATCGATTCCAGGAGCCTTTTTGGGATTCATATTATTATCTAACTCTTGTGCAACTTCAAGAGGAGTTACTGGTTTTATTTGCTGGAAAGGTTGGTAATTTTTCGTTGTATCGATCTGGGAGTTTATATTATGTGTTGTAAAGACTGAAGCTAAATGCGAAGCGAATAGTTCAGCTTTACTGTTGTCGTCGCGAATCCACTGCCCTTGTTCATCCTTGAGAGGAGGAATATGAAGTAGTGGACGTTTGAAGCGTCGCGTTGCACGCCACAATGAATAATTTGTGTCCGCTGCAGGGCTTAAATTTTCTAAGTAGTTTGTGACGCTTTTCTGTTTGAAATCCTTGATTAGCCTATTAACTTTATTGCTAATTCGATTAAATTTTGTTTTATCCGATGGATGACGGGAGCGTTGCCATATTTTCCATGCACGTCTTCTCTCTTTTATTAGTTTCCTAACTTCGATAGGATGCAGTACTTCATTTGGAACGTTTTCTTTAAGAGCTGGAGTAGCCTGGCTAGCAGCTTTTCGCAACAAGTTGATAAAGTGCTGGGCTTGCTGTTCTAAATCACTAATAGTTTTAAGCCTGATTTTAAGTTCAATTGAAGAGTCAAGGCTTTCTCTAAATTGATTCCAATTAGTATATTTATTGGTGAGATTTTGCGGAATTCTTTTTTTAATCACTACAGAACTTAGTGTCATAAGTACCGGAGTATGATCTGATGATAAGTCCGTAATTTCTTCTACTTGCACATAATTGGCAGCGATTCCTTTAGTAATGAAAAAGTCAAGGAGATCAGGATTCTTCGCGCAATCTGTTGGCCAGTAAGTAGGTTTCCGCGATGAAAAGAACTTACACGAACATATGTTGATAGCGTTGAGAAGTTCAGCACCTTTTTTTGGTGTCGTCAAACGTGACCCCCATATGGTGTGTTTTACATTAAAGTCACCTGCAAGTATAAAACGAGGACCGAGTTGATTGAAGATATCAATAAATTGACTTTTTTCAAAATTACTATTGGGCGGACGGTATGCTGCAGCTAGATTGAGGTCTGCGCCATTATAGTTTATTGCTACTACTGTGGCTTGTAGGAAATTCAATTGTATTTCTTCCTGTAAATAGTGTTTGATATTCTGTTTAATTATCACTGCTGTTCCTCCTCGTCCTCTGCCACTTGGGTGGTTAGTCCAATATGTAGTGTAGCCGTGAATTCTGATAAAACTTTTTGTTGTAAAATGTGTTTCTGAGATTAATGCGACGTCAACAACATGTGTGTTAAGAAAAGCCTCGAGTTCTTGAGCTCTCTGACTCAAGCCATTGGCATTCCAGGTTAGTATTCGAAACGAGGAGTCAGTCATTTCACTATTTTTCCTTGGCTTTTTGTGTGTTGGCTCAATGGTTTAGTTTCTAATTGAGTAACACGTATATTTAGCTGGTTAATACTAGTTTGGATACTGTGAAGTATAGCCATAACGTCGTTAATGGTTGGATCTTTTTGTTGTGGAGGAATTTGTATTTGTTCCTGTGATTTTAAATTCAATTTGGTTGCATGCGCAAATGTTTTTCCTGCTTGCACTTTTTCTGCAGGTCTGGTTCGTTCCTCTCTAACACGATCTACCACTTTTTTTATAGGCTGGGACTGCGTTTTCGACTTTTGATGGACTTCGCAACCAGCGTAGTTAGCTGTATGTCCTATCATACCGCATAAGACACATTTTGGTTGGTCTTTTTTAAGTTTCTTGCACTCTTTGGTGAGATGGTTACCGGCACATTTTACACATCGAGGAGGATGAGTGCAGTAATTTTTGGTATGCCCTATTCGTTGACAGTGATGACACTGTTTGATTTTATTGTTTTTATGAGGGGGTTCGATAGAGACTTTACAATGTGCAAGATTAGTTATTTCGTATACGTTTTTATTGTTCGATTTTGGGGAGATTTCGATTTTGAACAGTGGAAAATTCTTGATTTTCCGTCTTCCTTCTGTATCCCTATATACTTTCACTATAGGGCTTATCCGAATAATTTCATGACCAGTTTTTCTTAAGTCATTCTTTATGTCTTCATGGTCGATTGATGGCGGTAAACCACGGATCACAAACGCAAAAGGACGTTCAATTTCGGTTGAAACGTGTGATATGTAATTCCACGTAGTAACTCATTTGACGTACTTGCTGAATTACTATTCAGATCTTTTAAAAAGGCTGTAACCGAGCGGTAATCGTCACTATCACGGACAGATATTTTAATATCTCCACTAGGAAGTCCCTTAAAGGTAGGTTCTTTTTTTGTTTGTGTGATTACTTTATTTTTAAGTAAGTTGAAGTTTTTAACGTTACTCACAAATACAGGTGGCGGAAGTGGAGTAAATTTATTTACCAGCTGATTCTCATTTGTTATGTTAGGCATAGTTGAAATATCTACTGATTTAGAGGGAGTACCGTCACGTGTCGGAGTTTGCAATTCCACACAATGTGACTGATCAATGCAGTTTAACCTTTCGATAAGCTCATTTACCTGCTTTTGCAGTTGAGCTATTTGGTTATCCTTGCTGGCAATTAATTCTTCGTACCGTGTCAGAGTAGAAGTTTCTCGTGTTTCTATTTTTTTCCTTTTGTTTTCCTTTTTTCCATTAACAGTGTTAATATCATTGTCACTGATTTGCCGTTTCGGCTTGTCATTAAGTTTTAATTTTAATGATGAAACTGTTCTATTATTTCCCGCCATCGTATAAGTTTTCTTGAGCGGGAATATTTTGTGTGCGATATATTCTTATTGAATATATGGTAACACCGTTAAGCCAATGCGCTATAACCCCCTTATCGTTTTTCGAACGGTGATGTAAAGAGAAGAAAAAAAAAAAAAAAGTAGAAGAAGATGAAGAAGAAGAAAAAAAAAATGAGAATATCCTCACCGACCGGAACAGAGTCCCAACGAAAAATCCGATTAGCCTCAGTTACATTACTCGGCCTTTCTAAAAACCGCGAGAACATAAATGTTTATAATAAGCAATCGCCGCTGCGAGAAATGTTTATACTAAACGGTCGTCGCCGAGAAACCACAGCATAGCACGATACCGTATGTTTTACAGACAAGCACTTTAACGAACGAGCGATGAACACAGAATATACATGTGTACATGTTGGACCTAAAACAGAAACTATATTTAAGTTATTTAAAAAAAAAATATATATATATATATATATATATATATATATGTGTGTAGAGTTATTTAAAAAAAAAAAAAAAATATATATACACCCTGTCAAGAAAGTATCGGGAATTGTCAATTTAAATCTCCCGGGTAATAGCTAGGCAGATAATTTTTTTTTTCCAGGTTGGTACAACTGTTTTGTATTATGATGCCTATTTTTAGCGCGATCTGTCAACCAGTGTGTTTACAGCAGCTGTTAAAATCAGTCGACCTTGAAGTGTTTTGTCGAAGTTTTACAATGAGTGAAAATATTGAACAACGTACTTGTGTTAAATTCTGTGTTTCGAACGAAATTTCTTGTGCCGATACACTGAAAATGTTACAGAAGGCTTTTGGTGAATCTGCTTTATCAAAAACGCGGGTTTACGAGTGGTACAGAGCGTTCAAGGATGGTCGGGAGACGGTCGAAGACATGGCTCGCTCTGGACGGCCTTCAACGAGTGTGACCGATGATAACGTCGATAAAATCAAGGAAATCGTTGCTGAAAATTGTCATGTGAGCTTGAGAGAGATGGCTCATGGATTGGGCATGTCACACGAGAGCGTACGTACGATTGTGCACGAAAAATTGGGTATGCAACGCGTTGCGGCTCGGCTTGTTCCGAAAGACCTGAATTTCTTTCAAAAAAAGTACCGAGAACAGGTAGCTGCAGACATGCTGGATCGAGCCAATTTGGATCCTACCTTCTTGGAAAAGATAATTACTGGTGACGAGACATGGGTGTACGAGTACGACACGCTTACGAACCAGCAATCGTCCGAATGGCGGCCAATTGGCGCGCCAAAGCCGAAAAAACCTCGCCAAAGCCGATCGAAAGTGAAGATCATGTTGATTGTTTTCTTCGATATTCGAGGCGTGGTACACTATGAATATGTGCCAGCCGGACAGACAGTCACCAAAGAGTTTTACTTAAGTGTTTTGAGACGTTTGAGAGAGGCTATCCGTCGTAAACGTAACGATTTGTGGGTCGAAAATTCTTGAATTCTCCATCACGATAATGCGCCGTCTCACAAAGCCATAATTGTGAATGAGTTTTTGGCCAAACACTCGGTAAATATCATCGAACAACCGCCGTATTCACCAGATTTAGCACCCTGCGACTTCTTCCTATTCTCAAAACTCAAATTTCCGCTACGGGGAATGCGCTTCGAATCGATTGATGACATCAAGACGAATGCGACGCGAGAGCTAAAGGCCATCCCGGAAACCGCCTATCAGAAGTGCTTTGCCGAGTGGAAAAAGCGTTGGCATATGTGCATCGCTTCGAATGGATGTTATTTTGAAGGTGACAAAATAAATTTGGATGAAAATTAAAAATTGTTCGTTTTATTTAACAATTCCCGATACTTTCTTGACAGGGTGTATATTGTGGTGAAACCACGAATGCTGGTGTAGTTATTTAAGAGCGATTTAGTATAATTAAAAAAAAAAAAAATAAGAAAAATGAACGTAAAATCTGGCTAGGTTGTGCTCTGTGTTATCTTTTCAATTATAATTTAATTCCAAATAGCGTATTCATGCGGGAAAGTAACGTAATTTTAAAGTAAATAACAATGAAAACAGAGAACAGATTAACGTAAAATCAATAATTAAGGAATTCCGCACTTGTTGCCCGCAGATAAGACGGAAATTTTGAATTAAACACTTTCGGAAATTAAAGTAACAAAAATATTATTATTATTATTATTAAAATGTTATCTGCGATTAAATAGCTACACTAGCGGGGTTCGGGGTGGAACAGCGGCAAGATCATATTCATCGACCGGGGTAAATCTGCCTGCTGGTTAGTTCTTGTGTTGTCTGTGTGCTGTCGGACGGTGTGATCGTTGTTTATTCGCCGTAGCGTAGATTCACCGTTTGAGGCTGTATCATCGTGTCTGATCGAACTCTTACGTGTTTTATCGAAAGTATTATTTTTTTGTTATTGAGTCGTTTTAACGGCTCTGGCGCCCGAAATTTGAGACACCTGTGTAGTACGGAGGAACAGGGTTGTTAAAAACAATATTCGAGTAAAGGAAGGGTTACAACAACTGTCGCCGTCGAACAGGGACTCGATAAGTCAAATAAGACCCCTGGATAGCGGTGAATATCCGAAGTATCGAACAAATTACTGAAGGAGCAGCAGTCAGCAGTGCAACAATACCAGATAAGTTTTATTTTACATAAAAAAAAAAAAAAAAATTAAAAGACGAATCGTAATTTCAATAGTTCTGAATGTAATGTATATGTGTATTTTTCTTTGTTCTCATATTATTTGATATCGTGTTTTTTTTTATTTTGTTTTTTAAATTGAACGAATTTTTATTTTTGCTGGCCGTACAATTCTCTTTTGGTGTACCGCATCTAAATAAAATTAAAAGTAAATAAACATGAATAGTAGTAATAATGATAATAACGAAATTCCTGATAATATAGTTAGGGAAAGAGGGCAATACTCTGATGACTTCGAGGAAGTCATCGGAGCATATGAGTCGCCGGAATTACCCCAAATTCAGAGAACAACGAGAAATCTTGATGAGAGCAGTTTGGAAGACTCTTTGTTTAATAAATTAGCAAAATTAATAACAAACCAGAGCAGTGAATTTAAAAATCAAAATAACGAACTAAAAAATGAACTAAAAAATCAAAATAATGAATTAAAAAATGAACTTAAAAAGGATATAAATGGGTTTAGGAAGGAGGTGAGTGACCACAATAAGAAAATAGATAATGAAATAAAAGATATTAATAAAAAAATTGAAGAAACTAACAAAAAATCAGAATACTACAAAGAAGAGCTCGATAGAGAAGTAAAACAAAATAAAGAAGCCATTAAAAAAACGAGAAATGAAATGAAAGAAAATATACGAGAGACAGAGAATAAAATAGAACAACAAGAAAAGACACTAAAAGAATATGCAGATAATTTGAATCAAGGAATACAGAATAAAATTATGTTAACCGATTCTAAGATCGAAGCTAATTTTCAGGTGGTGAAGAATCTTCTTGCGGTAAATACGAATGATAGGCCAGGTTCACAGAATTATGAGATAGGTCAACTCTGTACTGGCAGGCGGTTCTTAGATATAGATACTGAGGTAAGGGGTTTTGGTGGTCGATATCAAAGAATCCATATTCTAGAATTTATTCAGGATATAGAGAAATTCTTTATAAATAGTAATATAACCGCCATAGAGGAAAAAATAAGTGTAACTATAAGGAAAATGGACGGTTCCCCGCGGGAATGGGCCGTCACCTTTTTACAAGCTTGTCCTGATTGGGAGAGTGTTCGTTCTAAGCTAGTACAAAACTATTGGGGACGTACTGAGCAACTTGAGGTGCGTAAAAAGCTGTATGACCCTGGAGAAAAAGTTCAATCTAGTAATAGTATGGAAGACTATGTGCTCATGTGGATTAACAAAGTCCGGTATCTGAATCCCCCCATAACGGATGAGGAATTTATTGAGTTAATATTGAGAAAACTGCCCTTGGAAATGCAAAGAATGTTATTCGTATTAAAAAGCAGGACGAAAGAAGAGATGTATGAAAATGTAAAGGAATTGTGTCGGCAGGGAATAGTCGAAAATGAAACGAAATTTAATCAGGGATTTAAAAAATTTACCCATATTAATAACATATCGACAAAAAGAGTTGAGGGAAACAATTATACAAATAATAATAACAATAAACCACAGATCGAACAACGACCACGTCCGGAGTATAAAGGACACCAACTAATAGGTGAAGGGCCATTGTTCCAATTGGTTAAAGAAAGAACCAGTGAAAAAATCGTGTCACGCGGTGGTAAAGAGATGGTAGGATTTTGTTATAACGAGAGTACAATACAAGGTCTTAAGTATCAAATTGAGAGAAGCAACTGTAAACTATTGAACAAAGTAATATTGATGGTGGGAACCACGGATTTAAAAATTCGTAGGTCGGCGGAACGCATGTTTGAAGACTTAAAAAACCTGCTACAAAGCTTACGGAATAAAGGAGTGCATGAAATCGTGGTTCTCCCGATACTTCCCATTCCGAAGAAACAACACTTTCAAGATCATTGGGACGCACTAGAAAATTATAATACTTTAATAAGAAACCTATCAAGCAAGAATACTAGAATTTTAGATGTAACACGACAATTTAGCCTCGCTGAGGAACAAGATGGCGTGATAAATAAAATGAAATGCACTCCCGAGCTATTTGAAAAAACATATCATACAGGTAGCTCTGTATTAAGCCAAGAAGGAATAGAATTGTTTGCGCACCGGCTAGAATCTTTTTTTGGGTAGGCCCGAACCAACATCAAAGTGAGTTGGTTCGGAAAACTAATAAAACATTTAAAATTAAAGAAAACTTAACAAAAAATGAAGAGCATATAAAAACCTATAAAGGTAATTATAGAAATAAGAATCAAATAAATATAAATAATGTTCAATCAGATATAACATCAGACGGAGAGCCAATATCTGCACTACCATATATCTCGGTCAGAATTTTAGATTTTGAAGATAACGCGGTTATAGACACCGGGTCAGAGGTGACTGCCATCGACGAGAAATTATGGGACAGAATTAAAGAGAAACATAAGGAAAATCATTATCCTACCCTACCCATACCTAATATTCGTATCATTGGAGCGTGTGGGAAGCCTAAGAAGGTGGTGAGACTCCAAGCTTGGATTCCATTCCAGATAGGAAATGGAACGCTTATAGGTCGGGCAATAGTTATTTCAGGTTTAAATATTCCTATTATACTAGGTAGTGATTTTCTTAAAGAATTTAAAGCTTACATTAATTTTCGTAAATCATGTATAACTCTCGAATGCGAGGAAAGGTTACAAGAATTATCTTTCTCTAAAACTTTAAAAACTTGGGATAGTATTAATCTTTTATATAGTGAGGATAAAACCACTCCATTGCCAAATCATCTACAACAGCTAAGTAACATGAACAGCAGAGATCTAAAGGAAAAAGTAGAGGAGTCAGATTTTGAAGACAGGTACAAAAAACAGTTAGAAACGTGTTTGACCCAAGCAGCCGAGGTGTTTAGGGACGTTCCTGGAAGATGTAAAACATATACGTATAAAATTTCTACCAAACCTCATGAGATATATCGCAAAGTGAGAGCATATCCTATTCCAGTGTCAAAAAGACCTGCTGTACGAGACGAAATCAATAAAATGTTAAACTCAGGACTTATCAGCCATTCGAATTCTCCGTATGCGTCACCTTTGGTGCCTGTCTTTAAAAAAAATGGACAGTTGAGACTATGTCTCGATGCGAGAGATGTAAATAAAATTATACAATGCGAAAATGTGATACCACCACCCATTGATGAGTTGCTATACAAATACAAGAATTTCAGAATTATGTCAAGCGTCGACTTGGTCTCCAGTTTCATGCAGGTGCCCCTGCACGAGGAATCGAGAAAGTACACCGCTTTCGTATTTGAAGGGAGAACCTATGAGTACAATGTGGTACCCTTCGGGCTAAAAATCAGCACTAGTGCGTTCCTCAAGGCTCTCGATACTATACTGTTTCCTAGGTGTGATAATTTCGTACTAGCTTACGTGGATGACCTGGTGATATTTTCCACATCGGAAGCTGAGCACATCGACCATCTGACTGAAGTCCTTACCGCACTAAAAGATGCAGGGATGACTATTAATTTAGGGAAATCAGTTTTCGCTAAGAAGGAAATTGATTTTGTAGGTTATAAACTTTCTGAATCGGGAATTTCGATGTTACGGGAAAAGACTGAAAAGATTAAAAGTTTTTCACGGCCAGAGAGTAAACAGCAAGTGCAATCTTTTTTAGGGATGTGTAATTTTTATCGAAAGTTCATCTCAGATTATGCAACTATGTTAGAACCGATCTCGAATCTTGTCAGAAATAATACACCATTTGTCTGGAGTGCAGAGCGTGAGGATGCGTTTATAAGGTTTAAAAATAGATTTGGAGAAGACATTAAACTCCAGCAACCCGACTATGGAAAAAGATTCTTTTTGAGTTGTGACGCTTCGGATATTGCTGTAGGGGGATGCCTGTTTCAATATGATGACTTAGATGCCCCGAGACCAATTATGTTCGTGAGTAGACTACTATCTAAAGTTGAAAAAAACTACTTCACGACAGAAAAAGAATTATTAGGATTGATATATTGTCTAAAAAAATTTCGCGTCCTTATTGAAGGATATCCTATTACAGTTCATACTGACCATATGAGCATTAAATTCTTGCAAACCTCGCAATGGAGAAATGCACGACTAACACGTTGGATGCTTTTTCTCCAGAATTTCGATATCACAGTTGAACATATTCCAGGGAAAGACAATGTTGTGGCAGACATGCTGTCCAGGAATGGCATAATGGATTGCAGGAATCTTGAGAGAAATTGTGTGTTAATTACACACCTGTCGGTTCTACCGCAGTTAAACATTGAAGGACTGTTTTCGAATATCGGAAGGGAGCAGAGAGAAGATAAAGCTTGGAATCAGGTTTTATTGAACCTACATTGCAACCCAAAGCTCAAAGAGTTTTACACCATTTATAAAGGAATTTTATTTTTTAAAAATAAAAGATCGGATAGAAGATGGAGACTATGTATTCCTGAGGTGTTGGTCGAACCTTTGGTACTAGCCTTTCACGAGAAATATGCACATCCAGGTCAAGCGCGTATGATGTTGCTTATGAAGCAGAGCTGCCATTTTAATAAATTTAAAAAACATATAATTAAAGTAGTTAATGCATGTGAATTATGCAAGTGTATAAAACCGTTACATAAACCGTCTAAAGGACCTGTATGCAGCTATGAACCCACAGGGCCACTGGACATCGTCACGTTAGATATATTTGGCCCTCTACCCATCGTTAAAGGTATGAACCAAATTTTAGTTATTGTAGACACGTTCTCCAAGTATGTAAAGTTATATCCTCTTAAAAAATTAACTACGCGGAATATCTTGAGTAAAATGAATGATTACATTTCTAAGATAGGAAAAATGAATTCGATTGTATCGGATAATGCAAGCATATTCAGAAGTCGTTGTTGGAATGAGTATTTTGAAGAACGAGGAATCGAAGTTAGACACATCGCTCCATACTGTCCAAAAAATAACCCAACGGAGAGGGTTAACCTCGAATTAGGAAAAATGTTGAGAGGTTTTTGTCATAAGCGACACACGGACTGGATTAAACATATAAATGGAATTGAGAAATGTATGAATCTTGTGCCGAGCACCGTGACGAAATGCAGCCCCGAAGAAGTGATAGGTAAAGGAAAATATATGGACCTTATTAATAAAGCGATTGAATTCCCTGAAAATCAGTCTGGTCTGTCTCAACCAGAACTGATAGAATTCATTAGAACTCGGATTCGCGAAGCCAACGAAAAGAAACGGAAAAAAAGTAACCATGGCAATAATCTTCAAAACTATTCTGTAGGAGATAAAATATATATCAAAAATCACGTGTTATCTAATAAGTTAAAAAACAAAATGAAAAAACTAGAACTTTTGTATAAAGGCCCATATAGGATCGGTAAAGTAATCGGAAATAACGCATATATAATTTATGAACTAAACGAAGATCAGATGATAGGGATTAGAAATGCGGTGGATCTCAGGCCCGCGTAGGTGTAGATTAGCAAAGTTATTTGATTATAAAATCTTCCGATAAAAAAAAAAAAAAAAAAAAAAAAAAATTCGTAATTCACGATTTTCCACGCAATTAATTTGTCCTTTCCGCATTATGCGATAATTCCGATCATTCTAATTTTACGATTATTATAATGCTCGAGCTGTGGTGCCTAAGCTGGTAACACTCATTTATTTTTTATTTTGTCCATGGTAAACACCTACAGGCGGAGTGGGCTCTACATAATTGCAGGGCGGCCATATCGTCAACGAAGTACTTGGAGAGGTGTGGTGCTGGAGTGACGTGGGCAACGCTTGATTGTGATTGTGGCCATATTGCTTCAGTATCTTGATTGGACGGTTCACTCGTTGATCGCAAACGGCACCTTGGGGTGGCGCAGACTCTACTTAATTGTAAAGTGGCTGTACCATCTCAAAATAACCAAATATGGTTAGGTGCGATGTTGGAATGACGTGGGCATCACTTGATTGTGGCTGTGGCCATGTTGTTTCAGTATTATTGTTTGTAAAGATCAATAATAAATGGATCACAAATTACTAATAGGCACTGTAAACTTTAAAGACCGAGCATTCAGGTTCTGTTCCTAATTCAAAGTGTTTCCTTTACTCGATAAAAAAAAAAAAAAAAAAAAAAAAAAAAAAATATGTGTATATTTCTTGTTCGTTTTGTTTATTTTTTTTGGAATTCTGTATTATTTTCTTGTTGTTTTATGTAGTCAAGCTTAAAAAAGTTATGTTACGGGGCGTTTTATACAGCCTATATTTGGAGTCTCTTGTTAGTCTTGCGACCCTTAACTCGTCACGGTGATCAGCTTTATGTATAATTGAGTGTCGAAATTTGTGTGTATATTCGTTGCCAGTGAGTCATACTTAAACCTAGAGAGACACTTTTATAACCCGCTCATAAAGAAGTAATTATAAAATAAAATAAAATATAAAATAAATAAATAACGATAATATAAAAAATTTTAAGTTATTAATGTAGGGTATTTGTTCGTGCTCCATAATTATCTATCCTTTAACGTGTTACTATAAATACTAATGTTATACTGAGTTCCTCGTGATCTGGATTGAAAGTGTAGGATTGTGTCGCTTTGCGAACAATCAGAATCGTTAGGGGTACTGGCAGTCGCAAATTTATGGTGATGGACCTTAAATTGCTTACGGGGCCCATTAAAAAGTTGGAAAGCCGTGTTAGTCGCTTGTACATGTTGTTAGGGTTTTCAGATGAGGCCTCGCGCTCCAGGGCCCCTGTGTTTTTTGGTTATTGTGTATCATCATTTTGGGATGGGCCTGGGCGTACGGTGGCTCGTAGTCTTTGTTGGTATTAGAGTGCAAGGGCAACACCGGCAGAAGAGTTATGTGTCAGGTGGATCAATCCAGTGTTCCTTAAATGTGTCTTTTATTCTGTGTCGATCCTTGTGTATTACAATGTTTTGATGTTTTACAATGAATTATTTAAGTGGTTTATCGTTATCGATCCTTATGTTGGGAGAGGTTAGTGATAAATTGATTAACTTGAGATTTAGAGAAGTTGTTAAAAAGATAATAAATAAACTAAATCACTTGGTCATTTTATAAAAGTAAGAAATAACCGTTAAAATAGATAACAGTATACTATCGGCATTCGCAAATGTAAGAAAAAGTTGTTAAATAATAATAATTGTCTCTCTAGTCATTCAGATGCTCTAAATAGATAAGAAATAATACCGGTCGGTCGATTTAACGATGACGAATATAGAGATGAGCTCGTTAGTCATTTATTCGAAGCGTTGTTGCTTATTTAATCACTGATTAAGATAACCGTTTCGTTTATGTTTATATCGGTGCGTAATGTTTTTGTTTATATTTCATGTTAAAAAAAAAAAAAAAAAAAATCGTCGATTCGCTATTTACCGATATTTTGTGTGATATCATTAGTTTTGTTATTTTTTTTTATTTTCACAGTTATTCGTACACCATCCTAGATTTAGTGTGTTGTGATATATTATATGTTGTCAGATATTTACCTCGTAATAATATACCGTCGTCTAGTCAGGGTATGCTCTGGAGAAATTATCTTTTGACTTTGGCCAAAAGATCGATTTCTCCGGGTGGGCAGCTGTGGTGAAACCACGAATGCTGGTGTAGTTATTTAAGAGCGATTTAGTATAATTAAAAAAAAAAAAAAATAAGAAAAATGAACGTAAAATCTGGCTAGGTTGTGCTCTGTGTTATCTTTTCAATTATAATTTAATTCCAAATAGCGTATTCATGCGGGAAAGTAACGTAATTTTAAAGTAAATAACAATGAAAACAGAGAACAGATTAACGTAAAATCAATAATTAAGGAATTCCGCACTTGTTGCCCGCAGATGAGACGGAAATTTTGAATTAAACACTTTCGGAAATTAAAGTAACAAAAATATTATTATTATTATTATTAAAATGTTATCTGCGATTAAATAGCTACACTAGCGGGGTTCGGGGTGGAACAGCGGCAAGATCATATTCATCGACCGGGGTAAATCTGCCTGCTGGTTAGTTCTTGTGTTGTCTGTGTGCTGTCGGACGGTGTGATCGTTGTTTATTCGCCGTAGCGTAGATTCACCGTTTGAGGCTGTATCATCGTGTCTGATCGAACTCTTACGTGTTTTATCGAAAGTATTATTTTTTTGTTATTGAGTCGTTTTAACGGCTCTGGCGCCCGAAATTTGAGACACCTGTGTAGTACGGAGGAACAGGGTTGTTAAAAACAATATTCGAGTAAAGGAAGGGTTACAACAATATATATATGTAGACATGGGTCAATGCTCTTGGTTAGCGAGCCCAAAAAAAAAAAGAAAAAAAAAAGTATTTACCTAGAAAAAATCGACAAATAAAAAAAAAAAAAAATTGTATATATATATATTTCAGAATTTGTATTTTTACATAAAAACTACATCACGTGTCACGCACATTAACCTTTGGATAAAGCTTTGTCAGTTAGTGCGCAACGCAAGCAGCGAGCGAAATTACATTATTACAACTAATAAAGTCATGATATATAATTCTTTCGTCTCTTATTTGATAAAAGATAAAATCACAAACCCGAATTTGTATTAATATTATCAAATCCATTCTCGGTCACAGAAAACTTAAAAATTACATAATAATAAATATATGAGTTCAAAACTAGTACCTCAAACTAGACCCATAGCTAGAAACTTTTGCTGGTGGAGGCATCGTGTATTTTAGGTGAAGCGAATAAACTTCCCTCCTGTTTTATGTATGTGTGTTATATATATAGCGGAAACCGCTTAATATTTGTGAGAAATTAAATCAATATATTTTTGTAATATTTTGTTCTAATAATATAAAAACGAAAATTTAGAAAGTTCGTTCAAAACGAAAATTTAAGGTTTTATAGAACAGAAAAGTAATTTTCATTTTTCATAAAATATGACAGATGATATGATAAGTTTGTCGATTAAACGAATACCTTAACGCCGATGAAAATATTACGACTACTCTTTAAGCGACAGTGAAATGCACAAGAAAATATCGAAATGAAAAAAAATATCACAAATGCAATAACGGAGAAATGAGCAAACAGAAGAATGATGAAATATAAGTGCAAATCTGGTGGAAACTTTTTCTATCTTTTAAAAAAAATTTGCGGTTTTTTGATAAACTTTTAAAAACGATTTAGATTAATCAAAAAAAAATTAAAAATACAGAACAATGTATAAAACTGTTTTTTTTTTTTTGCCGGCTATAGGCCTTAGCCGCTACCAAATCGATGTAAGAATGATGTAAATTAAGGAAGAAAATTTAATATTCGATTTGGAACTATAGCACAATAAATGTATCAAACAAACGTGATTGTAAATGTTTTAACATAACCGACGAGTGCACGAGGTTGACAGCTGTATTCGTAGAATTGTTTCATAGCGCGACTTGTAGCAATACTGCGATGGTGCTCGTAATCTCGTTAGAAAGAGGGGACATTTTTGAGTCAGTATATATAGTTTTCATAACGGTAGCACGTATATCTCGACTTCTGTGGTCGTTTAAACAAAGTAAGATTTTTACACGTGTCGTGAAAATGTGCGATGTAGATACTGAACAATGTAACGCGATCAAATTCTTAATCAAACGCGGCGTAAAACCGCCGTCGAAAATCCTCGTACAGTTACAAGACGTGTTTAAGGAAGATGCTATAGAACAACCGACTCTGTTTTCAAGTGGGTTAAGCAGTTTAAAGACGGCCGTGAATCAGTCGAGGACGATCCGCGCTGCAGCGATCCTTCTACCGCAAAAATGGCAGCAAATGTTGAACGTGTGCGCACGCGCGTGCTTCAAGACCGCCGAATGAGTTGTCGAATGTTAAAAGAAGAGTTAAACATCGACCACGAGGCCATTCGACAGAGGGATGCGCGAACTGTACGCCAAGATGGTTCCAAAACTGCTGCTGAGCAAAAAGAGCTCCGAAGATCCATCTGTCAGGACATGATTGATCGAATTGACGCTGAAGGAAACCAGTGGATGTCGTCCATTATCACGGGGGACGAGTCTTGAGTGTTCAAATATGACCTTGAGACCAAGAGACCGAGCTTGCAGTGGCTGGTGAAGACCGGAGAGCGTCCGAAAAAAGCTTACATGTCCAAATCAAAAGTCAAGTCTCTACTGATCGTTTTCTTCGACATCAGCGACGTTGTTCATCACGAATAGGTTCCCGCAGGCCAGACAGTCAATGCAGCATTCTACATCGAAGTTTTGAAACGGTCATGAACCCGCGTATAGCGCGCACGACCCGAATTGGCCGAGAAGGGTTGGGTGGTACATCACAACAACGCTCCAGTACTCTCGTCTCTGACCTCGGAGGAGACTACTGTGAAGGTGTTTAGAGTAAGTTTCCCCCTCCCCCTATTTTTAGGCCATCCAGAGCAAAATTCTACAAATACAATTGTCACACCTCGTATGTATAAAATCATTGGGGAGAGAAAACTGTCCAGATCGAGTCCGAGGTGCATTGGGCACTTATTGACAACTAAACAGCAAAGGTTGGGATTATCAATCGCAATCAACAAGAGTTTTTTGGGATAGTAGATTATAATTGTTCAAAAACGCACTTCGGTAGTGCTCACATTTATTGTGGTTAAACAGCAAATGATTTACGTCTTCTAAGAAGTTTGACACGCAATAATGGTTGCACCATATATTTACAGATAAGTCGGCCAGAGATAGATTATGGAATAGAATAAAACCAAGGGGCATTGCACCTGGAATAGAATAACATCCAAGGACACTGTAATATTTGCTTTGGTTCTAACTATTTTTAAAGTTGATTCACTATGCACTATTATCAACCTTAACCTTGGAATGGAGGTCCGGCAAAAAAATAAACAGTGACACTACACAATCCGAAGCAGCCCTCTTCGCCGCAGCATCCACCAGTTTCATTCATACTAATATTCCATGATCAGGTATTCAGTAGAAACTTACCTCTGTACGTTTATTGAAAATGTTAATACATTTGTGTTTGATGTTTAATTTCATAAATAAGAGGATGACATTTATAATTAAAGTTAACGTTATTCTAATTCATAAATGAAGTTAAACTGTCGGTACATAATAAATACTTTTGGCTTGAATTACACCTGTTGAGCATAATCTCTAATGTCTTAAGGGGGGGTAAAGTTATTAAACTTTTTGATTTGCTTAATGAATGTACAACATTTCAAGATTATTGTGTCAAAATTTGAAGTCGATCGCAACAAAACTAACGGACCTATAGAGTTTTGAGTGAGCGGTGCTCCGCTCCGGTTTTGCACTCCTACCGGGCAGCTACGTAGCGCGGCTACCTTGCAGCTGTTTCGTGCTCTTTTGAACTTCGTATGTTCTAGTTTCGCTGTGATTGTGTATTTATTATTAGTAAAATGCCGAAGAAAATTAGCAGAGAAGATCGCAAAAGTACCAGTTCCAGATTAGATCGATCAAAAAAAGTAATACCTAAACAGAAACGCAAGACAGACGATGTCTAAGCAAAAGGTACATCGTCCAAAAAAAAAAAAAAAAAACTAAATACTTTTGTGCCATTTGGGCTACTTACTACCATTACTGTTCAATGGACGAGAAACCGCAGCACGACAAATGCCCAAGCGGTCAAGACTCGTGGTGTGAATGGCAGAAAGCTGCAGCTGCAAATGCCCTAATGTAATTCAAACACAGTTACACTGCACTTGCAAGTGACGTTTCTGAAGGAATTAAACCGATATATGAAGACTTGAGTAAGGGGGCACTTCTGCAGCGATATCTTGGAGGATTCACTCAAAACAACAGTGAGAGTTTGAATCAACTCATTTGGAAAATTACCCCAAAATCACTGAGTGGTTCCTCAACTGTTGATGAAATCACAGCTCATGTGGCTTCATGTATGTTGAATGAGGGCTGTTTTGCTTTGCTCTCATTTATGCAAGAGACAAACATCAGTACAGGGTCAAGTTCTCATGAATGGACGCGGGCAGTAGATTGAACGAGCATAAACAGAGTGGAGCAACAAGCTGCACTTGAAAGTAAAGAAGGCGGAATTCTACGTTGACAAGAGCAAAAAGCTGCCTTAGATTTTACAGCTGAAAGCTGTGAGCTTTATGGGCTTAGCATCGATGACTCTGAATAAGTATATTAGAAGAAACACTCGCGTACTGATGTTTAAGTCAAATTTTTTTGTACACAAAACTTTAAAGCCTTTTTCTCGCACTTGACATTTTTAAAGTCCGTGGATACCGTAACTCGAAAACTAATGCACCAATTCTTTTGAAATTTTGTAGAGTTTTTTTTTTTAATTATTATTTATTTTACAATAAAAAATTTTTCGATTTTAATGGCGAAAATCACGTTTTTGACTTCCAAGTGTTAACAAAAATTAAAAAATCAAAAAAAAAAAAATCCTCCCAGCGTTACATCAAGAAAATGATTAACTAGAAGTAGCATTTTGATTTTTTTGATTTCAGATGACCAGTGGTGAGATATAGTGTCCACCGCAAAACAACTTTTTTTTGAGGCTTCTTTGAAGATTTGCTGCTAATGGCTTATTTTTTAATATTTCTTATTTCAAATTTCAGAAAATATTGTTCAAATGTTACTTTATTGTATTACACTTAATAAAATATATTTTTATTCACTGGAGCATAAAGAAAAATTATTGAAAATGATCCTTTTTTTACCGAAATTAACTTTACCCCCCCCCCGCCCCTCTAAATCAGCGACGTAGCTTAAATTTCTTTAATAAACTTCCATCAAATAATAATGACACACCAACTGACCTATTGTGCACCCGAACTTTACAACCATCCAGTGGCGGCTCGTGACAAGTAAATCTGTGGGGCTCTAATGTAAAATTACAATAATTTAAAAAGTGTAATGACATAAACTTATCTTTTTTTGTCTACATTTTAAACTAAATAAAACTGGTTTAATGCATTCAAGTTCTGATTTAATTTAAAAAAAGATGTGAATGCATTTTGTATTTAGATTGAAATTTATTAAATAATATTTTCTAATCTTTGCCTTATATAATGTACAATCCTTTGCGTTGAGTAAGTTTCACTGTTGACATGTCCACAAAAAAAAAAAAAAAAAATTACATGTGGCATAATTTTGTGAAATAAGGTAAGCCAAAATATAAAATCCGGGACTTCTAAGGTTCTTCGTAAACTATATATGCTTCCTTGCATGTAATATTTTTATTACATTTTTCTTCTAGTTCTTCGAAATATTCTATTAATTTTTCTCGATTTTCGAAAACAATATTCACTGTACGCATATTATAGTTCCAACGTGTATTCTAGGTAATTTACGATTCACAATTTCTTGCAGTAGATCACATCTATGAGCAGAATTTGAAAAACAGCTTGCTACAGCGGACAAACTTGAAAAAAGAGATTTTAATTTTAGAATCCTGGCTTGTTGCTTTTTGCATAATTAAATTCAACTGGCGCGCATAACAATGAATAAAATGACAGTATTTATATTTTTGTTTTATCTTCGCCTATACGCCATTTGTAGAATCGCTCATTATGTTCCATCGTAAGTTTAAGTAATTAGCTTAAAAGGTTAGTCTCTCCAATTAATTTATCTAATTCAGTTTCTAAAATGTTGAACGTTTGAAAAATCACCGTGTAAAACAAGTGTCGACAAAAAGCAGTGCTTCTTGCATTCAAAAGTAACAAAATCTATATCGCAAAATGTATTATTTATAGAAGAAAAGCAAGGATAGAAATAGAACAAAAAAAGCAGCAAATTAACAGTGCGCTTCACCAGATAAACGGACGACGCAACGCGCGACGCGGATGTATTGTTAAAACCGGCTATAATCACGTGTAAAATTGACGAGGGCTCACTTTTCGAGAGCCCTCAGACGCCTTTAAGTTACGCTCGGGAAACTTCGGCTTTATTCGTTTTTCGTGTGTATTTTATATGCGGCTTGGAGGCTCAAATATTCTGAGCCCACATACTATATTATTGGTTGTTAATATCATGTGATCAAAAAATCAGCCGTTAACGACCTTGACAGTATACTACACTACAAGTAGATCGTACAGTTCCAGCGCAGTAAGCATGAACCCGACAACTGTTATCGGATGTTTCAGCTGTTCATTTAACAAATCGTGCAAAATGCTTATTTTGCAATTATTTTTAAAATGCACTCTTGCAAAAAAAATTATTTTGAAATAAAAAATTCGTAACACTGATTTTTTTTCTTGAAGTAATTAAATATTATGTATTTTTTTGAAAACACACAGGGAGGCTCGCGCCCTTGAGCCCCCTAGGACGAGCCGCCCCTGCAACCATCTATGAAAATATAAAGTTACTGTGGCATTTAGATATTAAATTGCCAAACCATGCATTAACTGAATCTTTGAATAGATGTATATCCTTTTTTTATTTCAGCAAAGTATTATCAACGTCCAGATTCAGGTAATTAGTATTATAGAGCGGATATAAATAACAAGATGGAACAATTGGAATAATTGCTATACTGTATCTATAATATACGGATATTCTTTTGGGTAAGATTGACATTTTAGAAAAAAGTGCCTGTTAATTTTAACTAAATCTATGATTGATATGGAGAAGCGGTAATTACAAAAATTTAATAAGAATCTTTCAACTAAAATAAGTAAACAATGAACAAATGTTAGTCTCCATTTGAAGGCACGTGTCAGGGGAAAAAGCGACGTTTCTAGTAATTAATCTTAGATAGATGTTTTTTGTAAAATATTTAATTTCTTTAAGTTACTTTGAGGTACAGAGTCACACGAAAATGCGCTGTAGTATAATTTAAAGTGAATTAAAGGCTTAAAAAGTTATTTCAGAACCAGGGAAAATTAACTAAAAGAAATGGGACTAAAGATCATTTAGACACATTCCCTACTAAAAAATTTCAACTGAGATCTTACATATTATGTCAGATGAGATCTTATACTAAGATCCTCTAAATAATCTTTAGTTACATTTCTTTTGGCAATTTTAAAAAGTATATTATGAAGATTCAGATCGTTTTTAATTGACAAAAAAATTAATGTAGTATAAAAAATATTAAAAATTAAAATAATAATTTTAATAAATATGTGTATTTTTATAAGAATTTAATTTTACCACAGATTTTTGTTTTTTTTATAATCCAACGTTTCTCATATTAACATAACCATAATTAGCAGAAGATAATGAATCTAAAACAAAAAATAACACCACTTATCTCCACTTTATGAGTTGGAAAGTGCAGTGGTGCTATTGGCCTAGCACAAAGCTTGTGGCTTTTTTAAAACTATAACTTACCCTAGAATAAAGTAAAATAAAATATATTATTCTAGTATATTCAATACTTTTATAATTAAGTAGACAGTAAATAAGCGCTCTTAAGAGAACCAGACTGGCACAAATTCAAAATATGTGAGAAAACATAAAATTCTAAAAATATCTTATGAGTTGTATAATTGGAAGGTGAATAGAAAGTATTGTTACTTAATAATTAATTAATTTAAAAAACGATTTTCAATATTTAGATAATTTATATTTGAAGGAAACATTTAAAAAATTATTTTTCACCATTACAATATATCCAATTTGTCTTACTTATATTTACCTACATGTGCAGAATTTTTCTTAAGTGATTTAAAATTTAAAAAAAAATATTTGAAAAGTGAAATGTAGTCAAATGTATTTGTAAATTTTTGTTAAAAATTATGAACAACTAGAACGCTAGAAAAAACAATCATTTGAAAGACGATGCTTTCATGTTGAAAGTAGACGATTTAATGGTTTTTTGGATTTTTCAACATGGCCCACCACTAGGAAAAATCTGAAAAAATACATTTTTAATGTATTTTTTCTCGTTCTACAAAAAAATAAACCAATATTAACCATTCCGACATCAGCAAATCACATCTTAAATATTAATTTTTTTTGAGGTCATGTTGACACTTGATTATTCTTAAAAAAATTCCACCAAAAAATTATTAGTTGAAGAGTATTCATGAATTTTTTCAAATTTTTCTAATCATAAGAATGTGAGAAAAAATAAATAAAATGTAAAAATCAATGTTTTTCGGTCCCTGGGAACCAACAAATTTTTTTGTGGCCTATGACCCGGTTCACCCTTCATTTTGTATCCCCAATAAATACTTTTTCACACACACAAAAAAAAAAAATGAGGGCATTTCACCATTGTTATTTAATAGGGTGAAATAATTCAAGAAAATATTGCTGACTATTAGATAATGTTGTATGACAAAGAAATATGTTTTTTCTATATCATGATTGATGTCTCCTTATTTACAAGTCATTATGATATCTATATTTATACATAAACTATTTCTCACAGTTTTACTCACATCTTCACAAATTTTTCTCTCTTTTTATTGTAGTGTCTCGTAGAAATTTCAATTACAGTGAATTCTATATTATTACTAAGGATACATTTTTATTTTTCTAAATTATTTTAATACAATCTACATTTTGTCATAATATCTGAAGATTTTCTTTCTTTCTTTTCACCTTTATTTTGCTCTGTTGCTTTTTAAATTCTCATTGTCCCTTAAAGCTTGACTATGCCTATTTGCTTTTAAAACAACAAAAACATATAAACAGTTAGTCCTACATTATAAGGAAAATATGTAAACGGTTAGTCCTGCATTTTATAGCAATAAGCTTTTAGTAATCTAAAATGCTGGAACGTCTTGTATCAGATTTTACAGTCTGCCTTTATTTAAATTCAAGCTCTCCTATTTTCCTACTTCAGCTTCCTATTAATCATTACTTAACAGCTTTCTTCCCTACACCTAAATTGTTACTTAATGAACCTTGTAGAAATGCTAAGTTATTTACATGTTATAAACAATTATTTACATATTTTTTTCTATAAAGGAGTTTTTTGAAAAACTGGCTATTTTTGATCACTATTATATAAAACAAAAAAAATGTTTACATTGTCGCATAACCTCAGTCGACTCCAAAAACAAATTTATTTCATAAAACTGCGGATAAAGCGACATCGAATCGAGTAGACCATCATTAAAACGTGCAATACCGAACTATCATTATCTCGAATAATCTTGGCCCGGACAAGTTGACACAGGATCACGGCTAGTCCGAGACCTGTTGGGGAGAGGAGAGGATTTTGATCAGTGTGACCAGGAAGGAGTTTGTGGTTCCCACAACAGACCTTATAATGTTTACACAATTTTAAATATTAAAATAAAAATTATCCACTTTTTGTAGAAGTAAACTTTGATTATTATATTTTATGCAATGATTAAAAATACGTGTAAATGTTTTTTGATTATACCTAAAGAAATATAAAAAAGTCTATTCCTAGATAGTAGTAATCTAAGTCCATGAAAAAGTAAAAAGCTAGAAAATGATATGGATACTATTCCTAACTTTTTAACCATAACTAATAGTGCAGCTATTTAGCAAACTAATAGTTTAAAATCTTACAATATAAAAATAATGAAAAGTATAAAGAATCTAAATTAGATTTGTCATGGTTTCTTCAACCTAACCCATACTCCAAAAAATAAAGCTAGATAAATCTTGCAGAATAGAATATATAATTTGTTTTCAAAATATTCACTAAACACAAAAATTTTCAAAAATGATAGAATTTCAATTACTCATGAAGTACATTGTGATGGTAAAGAACAAAATCAGAAAGTATTATTAATAACTCGAAACAAGAAAGTGATTTTGGTGTTGGTAATATTAATAAAATGTAAGAAAAGTGGCTCACATATTGTGATCAACATCCTTAAATAAAATCTATAACACCACACACTTCTAGATCATTGCCAAAAGTACATGAATGTGTACAAATTGTGTATTATAAATATGATGAGTTAATGTTATGATTTTATGAATTTAAACATTTGCTGCAGAATTACAATATAGAAATCTTGTTATGTATTGTGAAATGTTAGATATTATTTAGTCTTGAAATAGAAAAATTTGCAAATTGAATTTCCAGGTTTAAAAGTGAATAAAATAATAATTTTTTCAAATAACTTGCTAACAAAAAGAAAAACAGGATCAGTCAAACATGATATTACATGCACTGAGTATTCAGTATAATAAGTGAAAGTTAACCATAACAATACCAAATCCAAAACAAATATTTTAAATTTTTAAGTTGCAATATATGCGATATTTTTCACACAACTGATTACAAATTGTTAATATTTCTTTTAATTTGAATTATACTGAAATACAGTAACACATATCAGAGCGGTTTATACATTAATACACATAACAGATGCAAAAGGTATTAAAAAGAAATTTTATATAACTACAAAATACAGCATTCAATAAAATAAATTAATATATTTTCCATTTAAATAAATATCAAGTCATTTGATTCTACAAAGATTACTCACAAAATATTTTATAAGATCACTTTGAATTTAATGTACTGCAATAGTTGAATTTTGTTTAATATGTTTCAAAAATGTTAATTTCTGAAAAGGTGTTATCATTGTTTCCTCAAAACTTTATAGGCTGTTTATATAAATCCAACATTGTACTATGATAGGAAGATAGTTGCTGAAACAGAAAACAAAGAAGACCAGCTGCTAATTCTTTATACAATGAAACAATAAGTAGAATGAATATTGTGAATAAACTTCTGAAGACATACAGTCAGCCACATTAACATTCAGTCACAACATTGTGGAATAAATTAACGCATTAAACAGATAGAAATAAAGTCATTTGTATTTTTTTTTAATGGTATAAGATAGAAAACCTGTCTAAATACATGCATAAAAAAAAAACACAAATGAAGAGGCATCACAACTCTGGTAATAACAAACACAAAAGGTTGCTATTGGTGTGCTATGTTAATATTCAGTCAGTGGCAAAATAAGACTTACATTATGTATATCCCTCTAATAGAGTAAACAAATTAGCACATCAATATTTTGTACACTAAACATTCACCTGGATCACACTTTTCAATGATGTGGCATGGAGGAAATCAAGTTGCAACAGTAATCTGAAGAAATTTTGCCCCATTCCTACAATAAGCACTCTTTCAGCTGGGAATAGCTGGTAATTGGCTTCTCATATAGTTTCCAGTTCAAGAAATTCTATAGATTCTCTATAAGGTTCAAATCAGGAGACTGTGGGGAGGCTGACATGACAAAGCAGCAATTATAGAGCAGTCATAGCCAAGTGTCGAGTGCGGTATGTTTTGGGTCATTGTTCTGATAAAGCTGAAATGTGTTCAATAGACCCACTTTCTTGGTACTTGCACATAAATTGATTTTCAAAACCTCAATATAAGAGGCAGCAGTCACCCATAATGCAGTCAAATTCTTCTTCTTTAATTTTGTTTTCCATCAGCACCAAAAAACATTAAACTTTGATTCATTGGTAAATAACATGTCATGCCAGAATTCCTCATCCTCATGCACATACTTCTTTACAAATTCTAACCGTTTTCTGTAGTTGCTAGCAGATATGAAGGACACTTAATGGTTCTTGAATTGTATACCATATTTCTAAACGCTCTGTGTATAGTTTCAGCTGAAATCACTTTCCCTGTTAGTTTGTATAAGGCTGTTACTAATTTCAGAATACTTACTTTTGGATTTGCTGCTACTTATCACGGAATAAACCTTACATTTAGAGCGTCCATTTTTTTCAGCATCCCTTTTTATAGAATGGAGTAGACCTTTCCTTTGACACTAGCAATGAATGTCACCCACAGTGTTTTGCGACATACTTAGTAACTAATTATCTCATTGCTTAGCACACATTCTTTTTATGAAAAACTAAGAGTTTGTGAGTCTCAATCGAGGTATTTTTACCCTTATGCGGCATGTTTTTTTTCTACACAACTGCATTTGTGTTATGTTGTATAGTACCTGCAACTTTGTATTCATTCATGACTTACACGCAGGTAATGTACTTATCTCGCTGCATTGACATTCTTAACATTGGGGAAAACCCCAGGGCCGCTGCTTATACATCAGCCCGTCATTTAATGAATATTAAAGTGGTACACCAATTTTGACTTATCGTGTTTATTGTTACTGGAGCTGTGATATTTTTTTGTTCATGATTTTTTTTTTTTTGTGTATATGTATTTGGGAGATTTTTCTTTGCATCATTTTATTTTAAAAACATGCAAATAAAGTTTTATTTCCATCTGTTTAATGTGTTTGTTTGTTCTGCAACACCATGAACAAATATTAATATAGCTGACTGTATAATGTTTTCCACAATTGTAGAGGTTGGCTTTAACTGTATTTTTTTCATAATCAATTATGTAGTATTACACTTGGGAATCAAAATCAAAAAATTTGAAAAAATTATTGTTTAAAATATTTTACAAAGAAAAGAAAAAAAAAATATTTCAATAATTGTTGATTTAAATATAAAAGATTCTTAAAACAATACAAAAAATATTTAAAATCCTTTTCAAGTAAATATAGAAATTATTAGCCATTATATTTTAAATAAAATTTAAATTTAATTAACAAAAAAAAATCCTGTCACAACTTAATACTTTTCTTTAAATTTTCTCTCTCTCTCTCTCTCCCTCTATACATATATATATATATATATATATATACTCTATAATCTTACAAAAATTGCAAAAATTTATACTTCGATAAAATGTGCAGTGTATACAATTTAGGATTTTGGTGTAAAAAATATAAAAATGGTTTCCTTTCTTTTATTAAAATATTTCAGAAATAATTTAAGAATTTAATTAATATATATAAGGAAATAATGATCAAAAAACTAAAAAAAGAAAACGGTTTACAGGTGACAATAAAACAAATCATGATAATCTTTACAAATTTTAAAATGCATTATATTTAATCAACTTTGAAAAAAATATTTTCTTACTAAATACAAATATATATATATATATATATATATATATATATATATGTTTAATATGTTTAACAAGAATATAAATACAATTATCTTAATTAAAACTTTAAAATTCTTATTGCGCGTTAAAATAATGACCTATCTTTATCTTTAAACACCAGACTTTTAATTAATGTAAATTTAAATGTATAACAATGTTTTTGGTTATCTAAAAGACGTGAAAATGTTATTTTCAATTATACTAATAGGAGAACAGACACCTGTGAATAGAATTATAAACAAGGGAGACATATAATAAACCAAAATTGCAGATTTTTAAAAATGAACAACAATATTTTATTATTTAAATAAAATCAAATATAGTAATTAAATTATGTTTATATTATAATCACAAATAACAGTAATTTTAACTTTAACGCTGCCTATGTAAAGAACCAAAAAAATTAATGAAATGAAATTTTGTTTACATTTAAATAACGGAACTGTGTAACTTTAAATAAAAATATAAAGTTGTTATCTGTTATGTAATAATGTAATAATATCATTAAAGAACTAATAAAACGCAGTTTTGACTGCAGTTCGTAAATTTTATGTTTAATCAGATTTATACATTCTTGAATATATCACTTTTCTTTGTGTATTTTTGATGAAATAGTAAGTAGATTATTTCTACCGAAAAGTTGGTGAAAGTGGACCCTAAAATGTAGATAATACCGTTGAAATAAGTTTAAAATTATTCTAAAATTTTGTATATTTTTTAATTTATGTATTTTTTTCGTATTCTGCAAATATCCAATTCGATTAAAAATTATTTTGAAAATATTTTTGAAGTAATTTAAAATAAAATACAATTTTTTCAAATTTTGGCCGCCTTATTTTTAGTACTAATTCTGCAGAAATAATATTTAAATGAAAATATTTTTAGTGTTATTAATGATCATCTGGTGTTCTACGTGAAATCAAATTGTCGAAATATTTATGCTGCATAAATAAGATATACAATAATTTTAAATTGAAGACAAGAAGAGCATAATGGCTGCCGATCACTTTTGTTTAAAATGGAATAATTACCAGAGTAATATGGTATCAGAACTGGATAGCTTACGAACGAATGAAGATTTAGTGGATGTTACATTAAGCTGTGAGGGACATCACCTGCGTGCACATAAAGTCATTTTATCGGCTTGCAGTTCATATTTTCGTAACGTTTTTAAAGTAAGTTTTCATGTATATTTTGTATTAATACGAAGCAAAATATAAATTAACTCATAGGAACTTATTTATATTGTCAAAATATAACAAAACATCTACTAAATATATCATGAATATGGATTTTTGATTCGAAATTAGTCAGTGTTTTATTATATTTTCATAATTTAAATCAAATTCTATGAGTTAATGTATTTTATATTTCGTTTGGTATTAATCATTTAGACCAATATGGAGTATTATTCGATTGATTTATATTTTATACGTTTAATATCTGTTAAAAGCAATTTTCACAAGTTTTGAGAAGAAAAGTAAAATTTAAAATCTATGAAATGTACTAAAATTACTATTCCATGTTAGGGACTTACTTATTTTAACTATTTCTTCAACATAACGAGTAGTAAAAAATGTAACATTAACAAATTTATACCAAATACTTTTCAAATATAAATATTTTGGTGATCAGTTTTATAGCGAAATTTTTAGAAAAATTGAAGTTGAATGTAACAAATAAATAACCCTGTCGAAGTTATAAACTCTAATTTTCTGTTTTTCTTGTTCATTAGACCTGAGTTTATTATCACATCTTTATAACTTTCCTAGACTGTAGGGAAATGAAAAAAAAGAATTGTAATTTTATTTTTATTTATTTATTTTACGTGTCGTATACAGCAACTTAGGCTAGAGACATTGTAATTTCAAACTTCTATCAAAGTAAAATATAATTTAAAAAAAAAAAACAAATTAATAAAAATACTTATTTAAAATAACGTTGATTCATGCAAAGTTTGATCGGTATATTTTATAAATCCACAATACTATTTTTTTTTTATAGTTAATAATTTATTCTATTCATCAACCACTAATAAATTGTTCCATTATTTTGCTTTTACTGCTATATTTTTAACGTTTTTTTTTCCAAATCTATATCATTATTTTTAATTATATGTTCCTCACTTTTTTCAGTTACTTTCAAGAAAGATCAAAAAAAAACAATGATTACGATGGCACCTAAATTACATATTGTTTATGTCATAATAGTCAGGATAGAAACTTACGCGCTGCACCAGTTTATCGTTAGATCACCAACATTGCTAATGAATGTTACAAAAAAAATTGTACAAAAGTATTTTATCTGATGAGAAATAGAAGTTTTTTTGGTAAAACCCAGTTGATATGTCTTGTTTAATTAAAAATTATTGGGCTAGAAGGAGGTTTAGATTGTTTTTCTACAGTAATAAAAAAAAAACATTAATAATAATTAAATGATGGTTTAATAAATAAATATTAACTTTTTCTTTTTATATTGACTTGATCAATTCATATAATTAAACTAAAATAATAATTAATAAGTTTCTTCATGGAAGAATGAATATTTTTTAGAAAAGTTGATGGGATTCTTTAAAATTTGTAACCTGTGAAGTATTTTCGTATATATTAAACGAATTTGAAAGGCCATTTGCGAAGAATGAATTTTATTTATTATTATTAAAATAATTTTTACAAATCTGAAAATAGTTTCATCTTACAGTGCAATTAATTCCGTTATTCTTTTTATAATAATGTACCATTTTTATTGATTTTCTGAGAAATAACGAGTGAAGCTTTTTAATGATGCCTGTTAAGACTCACTTATTCTAGAATAAAGCCCGTCTATTACTATGAGTACCCACGGTGGGATATGTAATAATAAAATAAAAATTTTAAATTTATCTCGCTCAATTATAATTTTTGTAGAATAAATTTTTATTAATTAAAAATTAAAAATTTTTTTTAAAAAAAATAATGTGTTTTATATTTTCCGATAAATTATTAAAAATGATGAATACTTAAATTACCTCGATACATTTTAAATGAAGATTATTTCAGTTTTAAAATATTTAATTACTTAATGTTCACTAAATGATCGTGTATTTTGAATTAATTTATAAACATTATATAACTAACTGTATGTACGGATTTTGTAACAAAAAAAAAAACAAATTAGATTCGATTTTAAATTTTATTATTACGATAAAAGTTAAAATTATCTGCATATTTTCTCATACTTTTCAACTATTTTTTCATATGTATTTTTTTTAACTCGAAAAAAATACAAACGCTCAACTACATGATTTAATACGTTTCCGTTGATACCTTTCAGCATCACTGATTTTCATTTCTCTTTTTGCGTGAAGTGAATATTTAAACAACATGTAATACTTGCTTCTGTTTAGGAAAATCCTTGTAAGCATCCTGTTGTAATACTAAAAAATGTCAACTACGAAGACGTGGAAGCATTATTAAGTTTCGTTTATCAAGGTATAGTCTACATATCAGAAAAGAAGCTCGCTTCATTCCTGCAGACAGCTGAACTTTTACAGATTAGAGGACTTACTGGAGCTGGAATAAATACAAAGGACGACCCAGATCCCACTTTAGCTGGTAAATGCATTTCTGATGGAAAAACTAATGCTACACTTCCTCCTCCGCCGCCGCAGTTATTGACAGCAATAAATGTGGGTAGTGCTCAAAAGGGCCAACACAGTAGTATAAAAACTCGATCGCGTAGTCCTCCGAGTCCGTCTACTATATTGCCAACTAGTAAACGACGAAAAACCCATCCGAATAAGATTTCAGTTAAAGAAAATTGTGAAGAATCAGATACAAACAGCAATCAGGTAAAATTGCTAAACTCTTTACTTCTGTAGAAATCCGTTAATTATTTTATGATATTTTTCCATATAAATATAGGCGAGTTTGTAGACACCCATTTACCATGTTTATTCGATTTAAAAATACTATCTTAGTGCTAGAATAGTAAGTTTACTTTCTCGTTACTACATTGTACTCGTAGCCTGGTTTTATTCAAGGGCTATGCCATTTAAATTTTAAATCCAAATGTGGAATGTTATCTCGTAAAAATGATATTGTAGTGTTTTATAAATGCAGTGTTTTCAAGTTGTTTTTAGGATCTTAAACGTACAGCTATCGAAAATAATTCATATCTATATCTAAATTTGGGTTCGTAATTGCTTCTAAAAATGCATCTCCGTATTTTCTCTTACCGGCCTGTTGCTAATCCTGACTATTGTACAGTTTCAATAATAAATTCTCCGGTCGATCTCATCCGCGAATCGCATTTCGGTTATCGTTCTTGACTCTAAATTGGGACTTGTCGTATTGAGTGTATTCATTGCAAACTTGGTAAACGAACGCACCTAGTTAAAATTTAAAGTAATATTATAGGCTTTCTTTACAAGCCGTACTTAATAAACAATAATCGACTATGGTTTTTCTTCTTTGCTATTAGTTCTCAAAGAAATATATACAAACTAGACGTAACAAAGCAATTGCTTTCATCCAATAATCGATGCTGGTTACTCCTTTTCAATTTCCGCTCTAGAAGTCGAGATAAAAGTTTTTCTCTTTTGATCAGATTTTCAATTTTAGCCGATAAATTTTTGTTAAAATACCGTTCTTCCTCGTATGACAACTTAATTTCCAAATATTCAAACGTCAAAATTAAATGAAGACTTAGCCCTCAAAAATTTCTTCTTTACGTGTAAGTGCTATTCGCATAAGTAAACATAAATTAGTTATTTCGGTCTCCTTATTTTCATTGTCGATACTTGCTCAACAGATTAAATATTTGCGTCAATTTTAACATTTTCAAGATACCGCTAGAATAGCTCCATATCCAGGTATGAATAGCATCTCCAGCAACATTCTATCTGATTACTGGTCAAATTGTCATCTGATTTTCATTGTTGGATCTGAATACAAAGATTATGTAGATATAACTATTTTTATTTTATATCTTATTCGAAAAATTTCACTCGCATTTTTTTTCTACCTTCAGCGTGGAATGTGTACGATCACTATTGAAGTTCCAATTTTTATATTGTACTATTAAATCATGTAATTTTATTAATAGATTCAAAAAACTGCTTTATTGCTTTAAATAATTCTTCATTTAAGAGTTACTCGCATTTCTTTATTTATTAATTAAAACATATTATAACGATTTTGAACGGAAAATCAACAATACGTGGTACGACTTATCCCTTCGTAATCGCTGTAAAATAATTAATGGTACTATACCGGGTAAGTGAACTGTTGCAGAAGCTTAAACCTAAATGTACTTTTAAGTCCCGACAACGTACCGCCATATATTTTTAAGGCTTGTCGAAATTTATTCGCCAATTCTCTTTCACATATCTTTAACTGTATAATTAACACTAGCATTTTCCCGCAGGTTTGGAAGGTGTCTAAGACCACGCCTATTCCGAAAAATAACCTTTCCGATCTTATTACAAATTTTAGATCTATATCTCTCCTCCCACAAGCCGCTAAAATTTTTGAACTTATTCATTGTAAAAGGTTATATACACCTCTAAAACATTGTATTTCAATCGATCAGCATAGGGGTTTGTTGGAGGTAGATCGGTTATAACTAACCTAATGACGTTTACGCATTATGTTTCTACGGTACTAGATATGTCCTTGCAAATGGACGTAGTATACATTGATTTCCAAAGAGCTTTCGATAAGGTAGATCATTTAAGTCTGTTGCGTAAATTAAATCATTTTGGGTTCTCTACTGGGTTATTAAAACTTATGGAGAGTTATTTTCGGAATCGGGAGCGGTATGTCAAATTTGGTAACTGCAGGTCCTGTTCTTTTCTTTGCCCCTCCGGAGTGCCTCGGGGTTCTATTTTAAGCCCATTCCTCTTTTTATTGTACATCAATGATTTACCGAATGCTATGCAGGATTCCAAAATTCTGTTATATGCTGATGATACAAAATTATTCAGAGAAATAAGAAATGTTGAAGATACTATATCATTAAAGAAGGATGTAGATAATTTTGTATCCCGGAGTGTTGCTAATAACTCACCGATGAATACGTCTAAATGTAAATGTGTCTCGTTTACTCGCAAAATTCACCCTTTGAAAAAGAAGACCGATGTAACAGATCTTGGGGTTTTTTGAGATGAAAAATTTACATTTAATTTTCATGTAATGAACACAATTAGTAAGGCGAGGAAAATTCCGGGTCTAATGTTTCGAAGCAGTGTGAATTTCAGATACATTGAAACAAATGTACAATGTAAGCTAATGTTCGTTTCAGACTCTGTTATATCCACGGTGGATATCTCAAACGACTCAGCACAGATCAGAAGCGTTAGTTTCTTTGATAACGACATAACTATCATCAGTGTATCCATTGTGCCCACGAGGAATGTAAGAATTTTTATTAGATTAAACTTTCTTTTTTTTTGGTATCTTACCGTAAATCAAGTGAGGTTAATATTCCGAAACTATTTTGTTATGCCTTAATAAACCCCAATGGTATGGTTAGTAGACTCAGGCTGGGAGTTACAAAACTTCCTTCACTTCCATCACTTCTTTTACAAAACTTGAGGTCTCTCCTTTCTATCAACACTCCTCTAATATGAATGAAGTTGTTTACGGGAGTTAATACGTTCGTTCAACCTCTACATCGAAATAAATTATATTCATCTCTAACGGATCTTCAGGTGGTATTTCCGACTCTAATATGAAGTGTCTTTTCACCTTCCAAAATCTAAGAACACGTCAATTTTTGTATAACTTTATCTTTAAGGCATATATCTTAATACAATTATTTTTAATATAGAATTGATGAACTGTGTTTCCGGAACTAAATACAAAGAAAAAAAACAAAAAACCGTATGTTCCTCTTATTTATGTTTATATTCTATCTTTTTTTCTTATAATTTCTTCTAGCAAAAGAACTATTAAAAATTATCATAAAAACTTTTTTTCAATCGTATATGTATTTATTCAAATCAATTAAAATTTTAATCAAAAACATTCGATGCTCGCAATTAATCTCGGTTTCCATAACCAGTTATAATACAGTTTCAATGAATGTTATTAATTTATTTTAATGTCTTCTTTCATGCATTAAATGTCTATTAAAATAACAGTAGTTTCTTGAATTCATCGTGTTTTATTATTTTTTAATTTAGTACATTTTCATTGTCCCGCTAGTTTACTTTATTTATCTTTCTGATATTGTGTATTATGATATTTCTGTTAAATGGTTTTTAATGAATTTACGCAGTTTTTACGTTTCTGTAAATTCAGATGCACGACTATTTAAAAAATTGTAATTATTTTTATTAAAATTTTTCTCTCGTTTTTAAGTCAAATTATATCTTTAATTACCCCTTCGAAATCACAGAATTCATATATTAAGATTTTGTACACATATAATGCGCGGAATCCTAATAAAGCGGTTCAGAAACGACAAACATATCAAATTAAAGTCTGCAATAACTCACAAACGGTTTGATTTATAAATTTTAAAATTGGATCATAAATCACAATTAAAATTTTCTTTAGGACAATCGATAACTTCGAGTTAATCGATTACCATGGAAAACGCAAAAACCCTTTAAGAAATATAATTGGAATTTAAAACAACCTCAAAAATCACCCTAAAAAATTCATAATTCATCACCAGATAACCCTTCAGAAGCGAAATTCAAAATATAAAACAAAACTCAGAAGTTTTTCATAAAATAAAATAAAAAATTAATTAATCTCTTTCTCCTTGAGCAAAAAATAGGAAAAAACACTATGTTCATGCTATAGCCCGAGTGAAAAAGTTGAGAAAACTAAAGTGTATCTCAAACATGTGTATCAAAGAGCGCTTTACAGAAGAAATAAAGCCGAGCTTTATATTTTTAGATCTTCGAGGCGTCGAAAGCTCGAAATTTCAGAAAAAATATTTCTTTTTTCCGGGCGTGTGATATATCGATGGGAAGATTGTTATTCGTTGAGAAAGAAACCGTATTTCATTTCTTTACCGAAAGTTTCAAAGTTGGTGAAAAGTTCAAAAAGGTGCGAAAAATGACGTGTTCCGCCTTTTGCGGCGTGAGTATTTTAGTTGAAAATTTTAAGCAAAGATAGAAAAGCGCGTTCCCCGATATTTCTCCATTTTTGAGTATTCAGTTTTACAAGTTCAAAATTAAACTTCCAGGACGTCAAAGGTTCGAAATTTTGGGAAAAAAACTTTTTTTTTTCCGGGCATGTGGTATATCAGTAAAGAAAGGTCGCATTTAATAAATTTCATTATTCGTTTTGAAAAGTTTTTCTTAACTATTTGTAATTATATTGATACATAAATATAAAGCACGAGTTAAGGGGAGGGTATGGGATAACGGGCCTAAAAAACACTTTTTTGAGAGTATTTTTTAAAGAGATTGTTAAAGTTATTTCATTAAAGTTTTTTGCACATAGTTATATGACATTTCAAGAACATTCAGTAATTTTTTCGTCAAATAATATTCATAAACAAGCCAGTGAGAGCGAATTAACGGAGGCCATTTCTAAAAAATACGTTTTGCGATGTCCACGATAACTCGTTACAAAATCATCCGAAACACGAATAGTTGAAAAAAATGATTAATTTAGAAGTAAATCTAGATCGCAACGTTGTCCTTTTATTTTTTTGATTTTTTTTCAATTTTTGGCGGTCGGTTGAAGTCAAAACCATGATATTTACCCTAAAAATGGCGCCATTTAGTAGCTGTAAAAACGGTCTCAAGCGGGGGAAAAAAAGAAGAACGTTGCGACCTAGTGAAGTATGTATTGTAAAATTGTGTTCTATATGAATCGGATCGGTACAGAAGTTTTTGAGATATCATGGCTACCGACTTCAAAAAAGTCGTCTCGAGAAAAACGCGTTCAAAGTTTTAAACTATGAAAATTGGAAGAAAAATTTATTTTTTCCTCACTTAAACTGAATGGTCGATGCCAACACTATAAAGCAAGGTACCTGCTGCACTCACAATGTCCAAGGCTTCCTTTTGCACCATTCTTTCCATTATTCTAGCCTCTTTTGTCTGAAACGCAGCTTTTTGTTCGGCTCTTTGAATTCGCGTTTCATCGGCTGTTTGAACGTACTGATGATCACTTGGGCCGACGCTGATTTTCATCTCTTGTAGGAAAACTAGTAATGGATTTTTGTTCGTTGATTTATAATGGAATAAGGTCGCCCAAAACGCATCTTTGATTTTTTACATTGAATCACAATTTCTTCTAATTGCTAATCCATAATACACCGTCAATTTATCAATTGTTTTACTGGTGAGTTTTCCTATTTCAAAGAGACTTCTGCTTCTTCTAGTTTGTCCAGCCTTTTTTCCGATTTTTATTTCTGTCTCACCTGTTGTGTTTTTTACAAGATCACGTAGCCGTTTGCCCATCCTTTTTTGAACGTGGCCAACGCATTCTTTTTTATTTATTACAAAGTCTTCGCCAGGATTGAATTACACCGATGTACGTTTTACTACCACCGTTGCCGATGTAATTTTTATATTTGACATCGTACGTTTCCTCTGATTGTTGAAACATTTATTTTATTGCTGATACTTCCATGTTTCTTGCAGGTCTAATGTGACATTCACCATGTTCCACGTGCTTGGCATGCCATTCTTCAAATTCCATTGTATTTAATTTCTTCTCCCAAGTTTTACACCTTTCACAATGCCTACTTTTAACGCAAATATCTATAAATTTTCCAGTGTAATATCCTATTAATGAAGAAACACCATATAACAAAGAGAAACTTCGCTTTTACCAGGTGCCATCACTGGCTAGGCCCTTTGAAAGAGAAGGAAGCAGCTGCTCCGATTACCTGCCTGACGCTCTCGGCCGGCGCAAAAGGGGTGGAGCGCGCAGCTTACTATCTTAACGAGTTTTACTCCAAATGACCTGAGGTTTTGAGAAAATATTTCTAAGAATTTGTACCTTTATATGAAAATTTTTTGAAGTGGTTATCCCCCCCCCCCCCTCGTAATAAAAAGTAGTTTGTCGGTCATTTATTTCCCCTCTTTTTTGTGGAAGTGAAAATCAAGGAGCTTAAGTAATTCGAAATAGGATTAAATTCAAATAAACTGTTTGTGTACATTATCGCTATTTTTTTTTTTTTTTAATGGAACTACTAAATGTGTTTTTGTAAGAATACGGAGATTCGAAATAGTGTTCGACTGAAACCAAAACTTTTTTTTATAATTGTTTTAACTACGGTTAAATGAGTTTTTTTTTTTTAAATAAAATTCAAATAACGTACGGTTATTATATAATAATTTTTTTTATAAAAAAATAAAAATTTACCTAATTAATAATCACAATTAAACAATTTAATATTATAATTCAAAAACATCAGCCATTTCTATTTATTACCTGCTATTGTTATAACATAAACATCAAAAAGCAAATATTTTAAGAAGGTTATAATCCTTCCTTTTTCGCTGTTTTACCAGAAGCGTATTTCATTTTTCTGTTGAAAGGATTTTTTGAAATTTAAACGAATGGTAAAGTATAAAAGATATGCTAAATTGAACGGGTTACATCGTTTGTCGATATCCTTGAGAAACCATTTTGTTTAAATGTATCTGTCTTAATTAAGGTGGTCATTGCGTCTAATGAATTTAAATTTCGGTTGAAGCCGAAGGTTCAGCTAATATTTGACACCGAAACCGAAACTCATATTTTCGGCCGAAATCGAAACTGAAACTTCGGTCGGACACTAATTCGAATTATACTTAATGAGACATGCGAGATGATAGTTAAATGTTGGAAGGTAAGCGCGAATGTAAATGTAAATAAACAGAGACGGAAAAAGGTTGTGATATCCTGGTGTTGTAAATAAAACAGAGACCTGTTTTACACCTGAAATGACGACTTCGATATGAAATATAAATTAACAGCCTTTTGCGACGTACATTTAAGATTTATTATGCTAGTAAGAAACGGATGAAGATGATTAATATTACTAATCGGTCAAATTATTTATCCAATGATTTTTTTTTTTTTTATTTAATATATAGTCAGTCATATTTAAAAAGTTATAAACTCGTAGCTCTCCATTTTAAATGAATCGAATTCGGTTCTAATTCAAATTCGTTTTTTTATTTTTATTTTTCATTCGTATTTAGTGAGTTTATTTAGTGTGATGTTCTTTCAAGTTTCTTTTATTATCTACTGTTTTGATTATAATTTTGCCAGTAAAAGAAGTATCCGGTATATTTTTTTATTATAATGCAATAAAATAATCAAATATTGGTTTTAAAAAATTTCGAAAAAGAGCAATAAGTCACAAAAATGTTTAAACGCATAAAAATACATATTCACAGGAATGCTGGGTGAAAAATATATACGGGATATTATAAATTTAAAATTGAATATACATTTGTATTGAATTTAGTATTATGTAAATGTAAATTATGGTTTTCTTTAACTTTTTTTTTTTTTTTTATGGACCGGCTTCAGTTAACTATCAAGCCGTTTGACCATAACATACGGAATCCTCAGCACATAAAACATCATACTTGACTGACCTTATTATCTATTCTGCCTAAACGGGACATATATGGAGGAGAACGGTAATGACTGAATCTTATTCTACGGGTAATGAATTTATAATCTGTCTATGCTGTTTTCGAAAACGATGAATACGAATCGATTGATTTTTAATATATTTTACGTTCACATTGACTGGTCTCTCCGTAAAATGTCCCCCACTTTTCAATTATTCTTTAATATTCCTCTTCCTTAAACTTTAACTTTTCTGTTCTCGTTAATGAATCGGCCTTTCGATTTTCCTTGGACTCCGACTTAAAAATCATCGCAGATTTTTGTTAATTTCCTCCATGTACTAGTTTCCGCGTTCATTTCAAGATTTTATTTTTCCAGAAATATAATATTTAATTTTTCTCCCGCTATGGTGCGAACCAAGCGGAATTTTTCGTTGATTTATGAAGGGTCATTTCCTCCGTACAATTTAAATTTTTTACTGTGTAGCGAAAAATATTCTGCGGAAAAAGTATTTCTATATAATTCTAAGAATAAAATTATTATATAAGTAGGTCTTGCAATTTGTAACGTCTATTTTATAGCGAGAATAATTGGCCTCTAGATCCTACGATCGGATCACACAAAATTTGAGAACTTAATATTAAATCGGCATTATTATTCTTCTTCCAAAAGGAACTATTTTTATCGGCAGCTCTAAATTTATGATTCACAGACATTTGTTTATGTATTCTTCTAACCTTCTAAATTTAGAGTATCATTTCCCCTGAGTGCACAGAATTTAGTCTTACCCTGCCCATTTTAAAGATAGTATACTATGTGCTGCAAATTATTTTCCCTCAAATTGGAACAGGTTATTTTATGTCCCTTAAAGCATTAAATTTTATTTGATTAAAGCTCAGTAGTTTTTACTTTCCGGTTGCAAAATTCGAATTTTGATTTTTGGCTATGTCTGAGCAAACTAGGATCGGTAGTCTAGTTAGCCTCATTTGCGATGTGACACAATCACACCGTTTTTTTTTTTTTTAACAATTTAGAATTTCCGATAATTTTAAATTGTTTTACATAAAGTTCACTAAAAAAAGGACTTAACCATAACAAGTTTTTTCGAAATTTTAATCATACTTGAAATAAAACAATAGTGTAAGGGCCAGTTGTACATCACCGTGATACCTTTCACTACTTACCATTCTGCTCAGCAGGTCGATATGGAAAGTGTTAGAATATATATTAGTTAGTTGACTATAGTGCGCTCTCTGTGTGATCGCAAAGGTATTCTGTCGCAAATACGACCAGCTAGGTAACCGATCCTAGTTTAATTGTATTCCGTCGAAGCATAGACTGTTTAAACTTAAGCCCCGTATTCCATCAAAATGAATTACGATGTATGATTATAATTTAAAACTTTGGTTTTTCGGAAATCAGATTTTACATGAACCGCAGACTTCATTATTATAATTTTTTAAGGCTTCATTGAAATTATCCTCGATTTGAATATATAAGCACGGTACAGGGAACAAACGTATTTTAAATCGCTACTGCAGCTAAAGTAATAGTGTAAGAAAAGATCGATTTTGTACAGTGTTAGACTGGCTCATCAAATTTCCCTTGATGATAGTAGTTCGCTAAAATGAGTGAGGAGAGTATAGGGCATGGTTCGTTAAGTCCTTTTTTTTTTTTTTTTTTTTTTTTTTGATAGTCAGAAATCCTATAAATGTGACGACTATCCGCCCATTTTGTAAACGTTTCACGATTCTATCGCATAAACCGGTGCTTTACGGAAAAAAATTCTTCGTCAATTGGGTTACTTTCACATGAACTACAAAATTTTATATTATGCTTTATTAGGTTACGTTGCAATTCTGCTCGGTCGCAATAATATACCCGTGCAGTTCCAAAACATTATGTTAAAGGAATTGCTCACTTTACTTATTTGCATTTATATATCTTTTTTTTTTATTATTATTATTTTATTTTATATAATATTAGCTTTTATTTATTTATTTGTTTATTTTACTCTTTTCTCTGTTACACAGTATATTATTTGTATTACCTATTTGGTTACTATTGTCCATTTTTTGATTAATCATTTTTGATTTGACTATTGTTTGTTTTTCTACTGTTGTGTTATTACAAATGTTTATATTAGATCTTAAAGATTTTAGTTTCGTTTATATTCTGACTATGTTGTATATACCCTTTAATTTCCTGTTACCGAATACTACTTAGTGGACTCTGAAGACTCTACTTGTTTCTTTTATTGGTTGTGTTAGCACCGTTCAGTTGTTTTTGCGAATATGTTTTTAGACCGATTTTGATAGTTCTGACCTCGACGTCCAACTTTAGATATAAACGGATTATTGTAAGCCTGGATTATTGTAATTTCATTTGAAATTTCTGTGAATTCTTTGTAATTCCGTAAGATGTTAAACCTATTTGTAAATCTGACTGGATCATACCTTATCTGTGGAGATAATTTAAGCTCCATAGCAGGCATAACACATATACCTACATGCCATTGGATATTTTATGTCTCGTTGTCTTTGTCTTTCAGGACAAGCGATAAAGGTAGATGGTTCTTTTTACAATATACAAAAAATGGTAGTTCCTTACATTCTGTTTTTATATATTCGGCCGATGAACAGTTGCCACATAATTTATTATTAGCCTTACAGTATTTCATACTTTTGTGAGAATACCTGAAACACGATGGCCGAACCGGGTTAAAGTTCGCATGTAAGTCTGACTTTGTTAATATATATATATATATATATATATATATATATATATATATATATATATATGTATATATATGAATGGGAATTTTATGTCCTAGAAAGAATGATCGTACCGATCTTGTTGAAAAAATTTCGAATTTACTGGTATTTATTGCTTTTTAAAACAATCGAGTTATCTTTCTTTTCTAATCCTTCTACTCTACACCCGTTTCAGACATATCACACCTCGGATAACTTTACTGCTGTCGCTAAAAAATATGGGGGGATATATGCACCCACTCCGTGTTGTTTAATTCTATCGCCCTTAACGAGACTATTCGCCGATATTATATTTGTGGTTTTTATTAGAAATTTACTTCGTCCAATTTTAGTGATTTCTTTTATGATGTTAAACAGTTTTAAGTTTTTCAATGAATTTGCAATTTTTAGGCTACTAATATTCAACGATTTAAAATTATATTCAAAAGCGACTTTGTATTCGAGATATTCATCACTACTCTCATATTAATAAATTTGTTGCTCTAGTTTATTCATTATGTTGTATTTGTTATACGTAGATTGTTTTTATTTAAAATTTAGTATTAGCACTGATAAAGTCAAATATAATCTTATCTTCATTGCAACTACAATTATTATTAGTATTTTTCCAAGTTGAATTTAACTCCCCGTTAATCACGTTTGCTTCTGAATTATTTTCATTACTATAACTACTTTAATCTGTTGCCGTATTATCCTCATCCAGTGCGTTGGTTAAAGCATTTTTATCAAATTGTATCGCCGTAATCATTAGGATTGGCGCGGCCGCCGCTCATTATTATACATAATACTATAACAACGCTAAGCGGTCTCCGCTGTAAAAGTGTATAAGAATGTGTTAAGCAAGGTGTGTATGTGTAAATTGAACGAGTAGAAGAACGAAATTCGTTAACATACTATTAAGGAACGTTCACTAACAGTTCCAACACGACACTGCTACTAGAGAATACCGATAACATGGAAAGCATCGAGGGGTGAAGGGGCGATATATGCGATTTGCGAAGCTTTTAATTATAGAAACATATTTAGTTGTTTCCGGAAAAGTAGCTGTTTGAGAAATTTTAATTTACCTTTTTTTAGAATATTTCTTTGTAGAATCGAGTTAGTTTTTTTTTTTCAATTTTCTTTCTGACCGATCAGCCAGTTTCGCAATTTGATGAATAGCAGATTTTCGATCGTATTCGAATTTTTTAATATTTCTTAAATCGGCATGTTTACAAGAGAAAAAAAAAGAAAAAACAAAAAAATCTTTATAATTAAACCTTTAATCCCTTCATTGTGTCTAATTCGTACACGTGTCTTCATCCACTATTCAGATCACCGCAATTCTCCCTTAAAGGGTTCATAGGCACTAACTTCATACTGATTAAGTGTTGCATTGTTTTAAAAAAATGCTATTAATTTTCCGTTGTTTTAATTATCGGTATTGTTTTAATAAACTGACTAGGAAAACTCAGAAACTGAAAACGATGCCTTAATAGTTAAGTCAGAAATTTCCGACATTCACGATGAACAAAGCTATCAGTTGGACAATTTGAAAGAAGAAACGACTAAAGAAGATGAAAATGTATACTACGAAAACCCCGAGGAATTTGACGATACGGAAGAGGAGGAGGAAGACGATGTAGAAATTGCAAAAAATTTACAAACTGACGCAGCTTTGGAGAAACCGAATATTTTGTTTTCTAATGCGGGTAATAAAATGATTATCATTTAGATATATTTAGATATATTTACGTAAATGTTATAAGAGCACCGAAACGTTTTTCTTTCCTGCAACAATTAAATTCTCGGTAATGCGAGTTTTAAAATCATTGCAAACGGAAATAGATTAAAATTCGTACTACGCAAAAGTTGAGTGATCTAATGAAAAGTTTCGTTTATTATTATTAGCAGTACGGCTAACTGTCTAATTCGAGATTTCTTATACCTAGTAAAACACTAAGTTGGTTGTATTTTTGCGAAATGAGAGTTTATTTTGAAACGTGTGTTTATACTTTCGAATTAACCCGCATAAAAAAATATTGTCTAATAACGAGATACGGCAATAGTTTTACGGGGAAATTACAGTAGATATTTATAGTTGCCGGTAATAAATATCGAATTAACATTTTTGTTTAGCGTCAAATTTGAGCAGTTCGAACGTGTACAGTATGCTAATGGGATTTTCATCGACTTCTGTTGCCACCGAGCAAGCAACTACCGGTCCAGGTAATTATCAAATTTTTACGTAAAATAGAATTCTGCTTATTTTTTATTAATTATTTTAAAGAGTGACGCAGAATTACGGAACGAGAAGAACAAGCGTTACATTCTGTTGCGATAGAATAGATAAATTTACGAATTCCCCTCTATTAGTAAAACTCAAAATTTTTAACGAACTAAATTTTTTCATATTTTTAACTAATAACCGTAGGTATTTACACGTTGACGATATATTGGGTTTTGCCGAGTATAAATTTACGTAAACAGTCATTGGGTTTTTTTTTACTTGAACCGAGGAAATAATAAAATTCTCATTTTTTACGGAAATGTAAATAGGAAAGTTATTGATTGAGAACTGATAAAAAATTATAGTAATAAGAAGGAAAAAAAGAATTTTCTTTTTTTTTTTTAAATTGTTAGATGCGAATATGTTTTTATTTTTTTTTTTTGTGCGAATTATTACGCATGTAACACATTCAGAATATATAAAAGTGTAATCGGTATCGCAATATTACCGAAAGATCTGCTCTATAAGGTTCGATTTTTACGATAAGCCCGGATGATATTCATGTCCGATAACGAATTATTCTGATTAACGCTGTAAGAATATGTGGACTGAAAAGTTGTATGCTGCATTTTTCCGACTCGCTGCGTAAAATTCCGCTGCAAAAACTTACATTACGAAACGGAAAAAGAAGACATAATAATAAAGAGACGGAACAAACCAAATTTCGTATTTTGAACTATATTATGAAAGAACGTGTGTATGTTAGAACGCGTAACTAGAAGCGTAAGTGAATTTTAAAGCGATCGGAAAAACGAGAAAGATAATCACGATTTAATACGGGGAACCGTGCAAAGTTGAAGATAAGATGAGAAGGAAAAAAAATGAAAACCTTCATTGGAAAATCTTTCTAATCAAAAGTAGAGAAGGACTTGAACGAAGAAAAAACGAAAAAAAAAACATCCATCGACGTTTTTTTTTCCTTTTTTTTTTTTTTGGCCCAGCTTTTGCCTTATCGACCATTTTGACCAAGCTATGCGTCCTAATACGAGTACGTAGCTGCGCGTAAAGGAAAGTTTTATCGCAAATGAAATATCTTAAAGGTTCGATTACATTTAAAAATCTTTAACTTTCAAAAAGTGATACTACTTTTGCGGTCCGGAGCTAGCAGCTGGAAAATATTTTACAACAATGGAAGAAAAAACTGGCATTTAATTTTTACCTAATAATATACAAAAAGTGTACGAAGAGAAAATCGTAATTTCACAACTGCAAACAGAATGTGTATTATTATAATTGGGTGAACAAAAATTCGTTGACGTTAGTGTAGATTCTTTACTAAAACGGATATTATGCGTATTTTTCATTAAATATCGATTTATCAATTCGCTGTCCGATAAATCAGACACGATTATAATTGTAATTTTGAATACGCCGCATAGATCACAGGCTAAAAAGTTTTTTAACTGAAAATAAATCGCGTGTTTCGATATTTTGAAACTGCCGTTATTTATTTACCCGTTTTTCTTCGCGTGTTTCGATTGTGTACAGATTAATTTTTTGTCGCATTCCATAATATTCATATAATATAACCCCGTTAATTTAAAAATCATTCATTCGTATTACGTGTGCAAACTAACTTTAAAAAAAAAAAAAGGAAAAATAAAAAAAAAGCAGCTTTCTCGTGTGTGTTTTTATTTTAATTAATGGGCGCGCGCTTATTTATAATTTATCGTAATATCGTTTTATAGGAAAAGTGTTAGAAAAAAAAAAAAAAAAAAAAAAGAATAAAGCTTTTTATGAAATCAGACAAAACAATGATAACGTTATGTGATGCTCTTACAGGTTCGCACTTGGCGCAGTGCGGGAATTGCCCCCATTGCGGACAAAAATACTCGAATCAGTCTGCATTAAAGTATCATGTACGATTAATGCATTCCGACTTAACAAACCGCCTCTGTTGTTACCTTTGTCCCGCCTCGTTTATACACAGAGACGAATACAAAGCTCACATGTTGCAAAGACACAAAGTCAGATGCTGAACACCGCCGATCTGCTCCTCCCTTAGTGTGTTCTAATTTAGTATTTAAACAAAAGAGAATTCGGAAAAACGCAAAAAACACAACAAAAAAACAAAAAAAAAGCAGTAAAAAGAAAAAATACTTGTAAAAATTTTGATACACTGTGTTTACCGTTTGTTTCTCGTTTATACAAAACTACATATGTACATACACACGTCTGAGAACGCGACGATCGCTCCGAACGGCTGCGCGGGAACGGATGAAATCGCAGTAAGTTGAATAATATTAGTACTACTACATCTTCTCGCGCATCTTGTTATTTTACTACTATACCGGACTCGGTTTAATAAGCGCATGCAATCAATTCGTGTAATGGGGGCATTTCTGATGCACATTTTTAATTTTTTATTTTCATTATAACCGCGTCGTCTTACACATTACGATCCTCTACCGTCCGTAGTATCTCTTTTTTTTTTTTGAAATCTAATATCGAATCTCATTTAACGTACCGTTTGTTAAATATAAATATAATTTGGAACAAAATGCGAATTAAACGAATGAATGTAAACATGTAAACGATATTATATATATATATATATATATATATATATATATATATATATATACTATTTATAGAAACGTTTTTATCGGACGTAGATGATCGGCCAAAAAGTTAATAATACAAATAAAAGCGTGTGTGATCAGAACAAATTCTAAAAACATACTTGTTAAAAACAGCCTTGTTTCTTTAGAGTTTGTTTTGATCACACACACACACACACACACACTTTGTGTAGTTTTATTATTTTATTATTAATTTTTAACTGATCATCCATGTCCGATAAAAACGTTTCTAAATAGTATATGTAATACCGTTTATACATTTCAGATTTGTTTGTCATATTTTTGTATTTTGTTCCAAATTGTACTATATTATAAAATCTATCATTCCGTTTTCCTACCTCCTGTGATAGTTATGCAGTTATAACAATCTATAGAAACGGTGGCTTTGAACATTATAGATGTACATATTAGACATTCGCTGTTGGGTTTGTTTCATTCTTGGCTTATTATAGCTTTTCGTTTTTTTTTTTTTAATCGTTGTCCCACTACTCTGTGTTGATTTTTCTTTCCTATTGCTTAAACCCGTTACGCCAGTTTTGTTTATGCGATGCTTTTACTAACACGTGTACATTAATTGCACCTACTAACCCGAATGACGTTATTAAAATATAACAACCGTAACGGAAATTAACTATTATTTAAATCTATTCGTATATTTTATTCGGTAGAAGAAATTTCCAGGCAGTGTTCTAAAGTTGTTGTGGTGACAATTAGCCGAAACCAAATTTAACGAGTCAAGAAATGTTTCGGAAAATTAACACGAGAGTGTATTTTATCTGGAGGTTGGTAAGATCCGTTTGTTTTTTGTTTTTTTTTTAGCGGAAAAAAGTTCATTTTAATTAATCGCTATTTTGTAATCGAAACATACATCCTTTGGTTCACCACGTTCTTTTTATTCTCCTCCGTTTTGAATTATTTAAGTTTGTAGCAAATGAAAAACGATTAAACAGATAAACACTGTTTCCAACTTTAAAATTCGAAATTATTAACATATTCCGTCTATTCGTCTAGTCTATACTAATTTGTTTTTTCCTCATTTTGCCATTAAATATTTACAAATACTATTTTCAGTCGAACAAATATACAGCGGTAATTACTATTTTCCCTAATGTGTGCGTGTGCACATATGATGCGCATTTAACTCGTTCCGTAATTGTTATGAATCCAAAAAAATAGATACCAGTTAATAATAAGGAGAGCACTTTTTCTCGTAGCGAGTGGTTTTGATGAATGTTTTTCTTTTTTTTTCCAAGTCTTGCTTCTTAAAACAGGCGGCAAACATATACGTGTATTTGCTGGAGGGATGATCAGTAAAACTAAAGGGTAACGCGGTTTGTCAAGCCAAATCTAAAGAAATGAGAATAGGCAATTTTTGTTTGATTTAGCCCTGGTTAAGGAAAGGACGATAATTCAATCCTCTTGGCGTAGAAGGGTGACTGTTGGAAAAACTCTATGTCGTCAATTGTGCAAGTAATTATTAGAAATATTACTCTACTGGCGCAAACAAACGTGAAAGAAATGACGAAAGCGTAATTCCGTAACTAAGCGCGTGTTTACTTCAAGCGGTATAAGTTAATGAATAATAATGATAAAGAAGCCAAAGTTATGCATTCGGTAGAAAGAGACAGAGAGAGAGAGAGAGAGAGAGAGAGAGAGAGAATACGCACTACATAAACCTAAATGTCTCCCACGTTTAGTTCGTTCCGTCGAGACCAGATAAAAAGGCAGACTACGAATACTCGCATTAACGAGAGGAACGATTTCCTCTTCTATACTCATAATTGGAGTAAAATTTAAAAAAATACAAAATTCCTCAACCGATAAATTATCAAACACCGATGATAGAAACGCCGTCTACGATGGCGTCGAAGGTAGAACATCTTTAATTTTCTGACAGTATACTGGTCCTTTTTATTTCGGTACAACATTTTTAAATCTCTCGCTATATTTATCGTTTGTCCAGTACAAAAAACGCAGAGATTAATTGTCTGCCGCTCGACCAATAAATGAGAATTCAATCGAATGATGTATTTTTTCGCGACGATAAAAAATTTGAGAAATTGTTTTTTAAACATTTTTGCATAGGCGGTACGATTTTCGATCGCCTAAGAAAACTAAGTGAAATTCAACTCTATAAATCGTCTAGACGATCAGATGACGGAAAATTGCGCGGGAACGAATTTTGGATATTTAATTAATGCTTTATTAATAACTACCGAATGAGTACAGCGAGTTAGAGGTTTTTGCGTAAAATGAGATCTCTGTCGTTTCGTAATTTCTAATTTTCGCGGGACCACTTGATCGTGTGCCTCCTATATACTAACTAGCGTGCATATGATGTGTGGTATACGTGTGGCGGTTTGCCATTGCCTTCCGCATGATTATTAGCGGTTATTTAATTTAATTTTTCGTAATAATTTCTGTCGTCGCCTGGAGTTGAACTAAAGACTTCCGTAACGAAAGCCAATTGCTCTAGAGGTTATCGCGACCACTGGAAGCAGATTAGAGGATGGAATATTTTTTTTAAGGAAGGGAGGCAGGAAGAAGCAGCAGCCGGAGCCGAAGAATCTGTCATTTACCAAAGATCCCCGAATAGTTGGGAATCCACAAATAAATGTAAGTATAGAATAGAAGAAAGCAAAGATGTGGATAAGTTAACGTATATGGAGAATAAAACCACAGGAATAATCAAGTAGCGGAGAGAATGTTTGGCCTAAACAGCACTGATAGAATCAGAAATAATCAAAACACCGGAGGAAGGGTGGTTTGTGAAAATAAAAATAATGGAGAACGTAATAGCTATCAGCTCGACTCTGCATAAGGAACAGAAGGAAGGAAGACGAAAATACTACGACAAGTTAAAATCAACGGGAATAAAAGAAGCTTCGACGCCATCAGGCTTTCTCGAACCATCAATGAAAATGGTTGCGTGAGAAGGAAACAGGGAATTGATAGTACTGTAGAATTTTAATTACGTACGGAGGATTTTGAAAGTAAGAAGATAAGAAAGAACACTTTTTTCTAAGAGGATAACAGAAATCGGCAAAGGTTGACGAAAAATGACGAAAATTATTAAAAGAGACTGTGTAGGGCTAAAATGAACTAGGGAGTAGAGAAATGAGGGATAAGATAAGGATTTTCCTAGGACAGGTTGCCCACTTACCCGGGGAATAAGCCAGGAATTTTGTTATAAAATCGGGAATAAACCGGGAATTTCGTTGTAAAACCGGAGGAAAAAAATGAAATATTTTTAATAAGAAAAAAGTCACTGGAGCGAAAAATGAACGCATACTGAAGAATTTAAAGAGATTCGAAAAGAGTAAGATTGAGAGAGGAATCTTAGAGCTCGAAAACCGTTTCTAAAGTGTAAAGAAATAATGAAAAGAGGTGCAACTCATCATGAAATTGTTCTTACGGGAATGAACACAGTTCCTTTTTCAATTTCTCACGGGAAGTTCGGCTCATTCCTGAGAAGTTAATTTTATTTGAAAACGCAGATTTTGTTGTTGTTGTTTTTTTTTTGTAATTTTTCCATCTGGTTGCACAGACGTTGAGAAGAAAGTTGGTTACCGACGACGCCAAAACCAACGGTGGGCCCGGTTCGTTACTAGGAACACCAACATGTCCGCGAACAGTCTTAACGGTTTATTAATATTCAAAAGACATCGAATGGAACCTCTAAATTAGTATTTTCACCGAGGATTTCTAATATCAGTAATGCTGAAAAATGAAACTTCTTAAAATAATATATTAATTATATAATTCCGAAAACTGAAGACTTTCGCGGGACTTCCCTGCGGTCATGAAGCCGTACGCACCGCCAGAATTCTATAATTAATATATTACTTTAGTAAGTGTTTACTTCAATACTATCATTGAAACCTCTAAATTATTATTATGGTAAGTGGTCTTTTAATCATTTTTACGCATTTACCCCACGGTTCTACCTGAAAACATAGACGGACGGTAAATTAAATTACGTTTAAAATAATTGTTAGTGAATAAAAAGAATATTCGGTGTACAGTTTTCTTATTGTACAGCAGAGAGAGGGGGAAAAATAAATCGTTTGTTTCGGGTTTTATTTAAAATAGCTCTCATTCGGGACAAGTTCGGGGAAAAAACTGGTTATTGAGATATCGTCCGGTTAAGGTAATCGGAAAGTCCCTATAAAATCAGATTTCAAATATTTGCTTCCAAAGTTAGTTGTCGGATGCTGGAAAATCCGAACCATAATAATAATGTTAGATAGCCAGCTCGACTTAAAAGCAGGAAATCCAAAATACAATTCGTCTCCATTAAAAATCCCCTTTCGTCATTTTAGACCTGCGCGTTGAAACGGCGAGAATTTCGTTTAATTCTAATTTCAGAAAACTCTCCTTTATAAAACTATAATGTTATCCTTTTTGAAGGAGATAATACGTATAATTTATAGAATCGTAATAGAATTGTTTGGAAACGGTAAAAAAAATTAAACGAAGTTCAAAGTGAAACTGTACCGTTTATAAACTTGGAACTGCGCTCCTATATGACATGTTTCCTTGTTGTTGTTGTTTTTTTGTTTTTCTGATATCTGCAGGTTTAACCCGCTGAATTCGATAATTTTTAGTGTTTTTCGATAAGAAAATATAATTTTTTTACCAAAATTTTGCGGAGTGAAAGATATTAATTAATGTTGAATTAACAGCGAGTTGCGAAAAATAATAATTTTGAATGTCGCGAGAGGAAATTATTCTGTTTCAGTAGTGGTTTAACCTCGTCCGATAATGGTCAATATTGCGCTCCAGTTTGTGGTATTTCGCTATTAATAATTTTCTTTTTTATAATTATTATTATTGTGTCGCTTATTTTTCGAGATTTTTTTTTTTTTTTTTTGAAGCGTAAGAGTTAAAAAACCTTTTCGTGTTAAAATAGTAGTACTTTCATCGATGGTAGTTTCCTTTTCGTATTTGTAATTAAATCATGCTTACAAACACTTTTGCACGGTAAATCACAGACGTGTCGCAGATTTTTTCGGTTACATTTTTAGAAAATGAAATTTTCGATTAACGCGAATTTTAAAAACCACGAAAGAACTAGAATAAAATGGCACACGGTATCTAGCGATTACGAGGAATCTCGAAAATGTCAGGATGGAATTTTATAATTTTTCCGAAATTTTAAAATACTCGTGTATTCTATTTATGCTAATCCGGAGATATTGTAAAAAAAAACGGAAGAGAGGAGGACCTGGAGTATCCAGAAAAGCGTTTTTGTTCCGAAAAATCACCAACTTCATCCTGCACAGTTTTTCAAACTTTCGTTTATAACATAACTCTATTGCGACTACCACTACTCTATAACAGAACGCAACCTCGGCCGTTTAATGTTTTCCTATATATATATATATATATATATATATATGTGTGTGTGTGTGTATCAACCGTTCGTTTTTATCATTATAATTCGTTGTATTTTTTTGCAAATTCCGAAGATCAGGAATTTCTTTATTTTTCTGATTTTCTGAAAAAGTTGCTCGGAACTTTTTGATTATTCTTTGAAAAGGAACGGAGAAAAATGAAAACCATCTATAACCGCTTCGAATGTTATGTGAAATATGCAAAGAACGGCATACTCCGTCTCACACGCCATGTTCATAATTATAACGCATCGCTTTTAGTCGAGTTGAATAATCTTTTGTGTTGCAGCGTGTATCTGCTTTTGCGAAATTAATACAGTAGTGTCGCGTATTACACTGTACGCCGATTTGAAAATGGATACCATTTTTTTTTTTTTTTTTTTTTTTAACATCTAGCGAACAACCGCTTTATTCAATTTTACTCGCGTAGGTTTATCAATATAGTTACTCCATTTTTCTAACCTGGTGCACATGGCAAAACGTATCGAGCAGTACGATTTTTCATAATAATTATACGCTGCCCTTTTTTCTCGGGAAATTATTTGCCGAAAATAATTTCAGTTTCGGCATCAAAATACGTTTTCGATGTTCCTCTTTTCGTTACATTTTCTAAATATTAAAAAATCACATCAACAATCTTACTTCGTGTCGAATTACAAATTCGGAAAATTTGTTAGTTAATATCGCTTTTAAAAATATCTATAAAAAAAATTAATAAATTTTTATTTTACGCGCTAAAATGCAGTTTTGTTTTTGTTTTTTTGTACGCGCTCGGTACGTTTTGCCCCTAACCTCGCTGGTATACTCGTATATGTAATATTTTCGTATTTGTCTGATGAAAAGTAACACAAGCGAATTACAAACTAACGTAAATGCCCTTCTTCAAATACTATTGCAGGATGATTGAAATAGTTACGCTCTTAAAATAATCGGTCTTTTTAAATTATTGTACAAAATATATGAGTGTGCTCTACTTAAAAACGCAGTACCGCAAATCTTAAATTTAACGCAATGCTGTCTCAACGGAAGAACATAAACGTTGGAAATACTTTATGAAAATTTTCTATAAACAATTTTAATCGAGTTCTCTATTCTAATAATTAAGTCATATTTTTTACTGCACCCACTTATAATAAATCGGGTAATCTAAGGAAAAACTTTATCGTGTCCGAATGAATGTAAAATCTGAGTAAAATTTGAATTGTTAATTCTTTTTTTATTTATTGATTAAAAATACAGTTATAAAAATGAAGTAAAAAAAAAGGGAGATTTTTAAGTTCTCCTTTGAGAAAAAAATATATAGTCTAACCTTTCCGTTCGATACATAGTTATGTAATTGTGGAAAAATAAATCTTACAAGGGGAGGACACAACCCCTCGGAAATTCATTTCGGGACAAAACTCGGTATAATAGTAGAACTCCCTTAGGGTGTTCACCCTTTCATAATAATAGCGTCGAACGGCCAGTCAATTCGGAGAAAAAAGCCTTTAAAATACTAATAAATTTATTTATGCTCGGGTTCGGATCTCGTGCTCGACTAACTTTTTTTGTTTTTTCTTAAATTCGTTTAATTAATTATTTTCACAATTAAATGAGTCTGTTATTTACAAAAACAATAATTTAAATAAAATTTAATTTTGTTTAGAAAAAAAGGCTTACTTAATATTAAATATTTTAATTATAGTAACTATTTTCTTTTTTAAAATGCAAAATAACTAATAATACTTATAAATAGTTATTATAATAAGCAAGGACGTCGCCAGCCGATGAGCCGTGAGGGGGGGGGGCAAGATGATAGAAAGAGGATATGAGCTATAGGAAAAATAAAATTTATAATTTATGACGGCTTAATATTTTATTAAACAAGAATAAAATTTTAATCAAAATATAATTTTCGTGGGTTTCTGGCAAATTGTTCTGCTACTTTATTATAAAAGTCTTCCAAATTGTCCATGATTACGCGCCTATGAATACCCACCATGGCCAGTTGATTAAAAAGTTGCAAGGCTCCGGGGGGACAACGACCCTCCCCTGCCACCGGGGCACTGGCCACGCCCATGATAATAAGTAAAAAGTTTAAATTGTATTATTTAATTTTATTTTACATACAGTTTTGATTGCATATAATAACCTGAATGATAATTGTCATGAAAACATTTAAAACAATAAATTTTTTGACATCGAACGCAATTAATGAAAGAGGAATTATTGCAAGAACATTGTTCTTTAAGAAGTTCAATTGGGAAACAAACATCATTTACATTCAAGAAAATCTCTCTATCTTCCGAAAGTTTAACAGCGTACCAACAAGGATATCGTATCATTCTATCAAAAATTGGCGATGACAATTGATTGAATTTTAATACAGAGTTGCATTCTCGTAAATTTATTTCTCGATTCTATTTGATTAAATATGCTGAATTTTGTAAAAATCTAGATTTTAATATGACCGAAGTAATTGTAGCTACTATAAGTATTATAACTGTTAGTTATTATTTTAAAAAAGAACATACAAATAGTTATAATTCAAATATTTAATATTTAGTAAGCCTTTTTTTCTGAACCAAAAAAAAAATAATTTTTATTTAAATTATTGATGTTTTTAAATAATAGATTCATTTAATTGTAAAAATAATTAATTAAACGAATTAAAAAAAAAAAAAAAAAAAAAAAAAAGTTAGTCGAGCACGAGATTCGAACTCGAGCAGAAATAAATTTATTAGTATTTCATAGGGTTTTTTCTTCGAATGGACTAGCTATTTGACGCTATTATTATTATTAAGGGATGAACACCCTTAGGGTGAGTACTATTATTATACAAAGTTTTGTCCCTAGTAATGCACCGATGATGTAATACATTTTATTTTTACGATTTTGCTCTTCAGTTCATTCTGTTATATAATTTGTTTTATTTATATACGTATGTTGCGTCCAGCCGCTGTTCTTTTCTGTCATTTGTTGCAAGTCATACTGCTCTTACTGCCAACATAATTATCATAACGTAAGAAATTTATGTATTTTTATTTTACTATGTAAAAAAAAGGCGTGAAAATGCGTTCTACTAGAGAATAAACATTTAGCAGCAGAAAAAAAAGATAAAGTAGACCTAAAAAAGAAGATAGTACTTAATTTATTTTTTTTTTACGAGACTTAATGCCTTAATAGACTCTGAAAGAAAATTGATTCTACTGATGTGCACAAATGATTGCGCTTTCGATTCATACATTAAAGTAAAAAATAATGATTTATAATTTCACAAAAAAAAAAATAAATAAATAAATAAAATTAAAAAACGACAACTTTGTGCGCGGCTAGTGTTACATTTTAAATATGAAAATTACCCCGGGGAGAAAACACCAAAGACAGAAGCGAATTACGATAGTTAAACATCGCAATGACGTTTTAATGATTATTATATGTGTTATTTTCTTGTATTTTTTTTTACATCTAAGCCTTGGAGGTCAATTTTTTACGTTAGTATTTTTTGTAATTCTTGTTCGCGTCATGCACTCACTAACAAACGCTTTAAAAATTGTTCATTTATGTTCTGTAAGGGTGGATTAACGAATTACAGATTGCTATTAATAATTTAGGATGGATGTAATATATTTCCAATTCAATAAACATTTTAACATGGAGAATGAGTTTAAATATCGGATTTTGAGATATGTGGAAACTAAAACAATTTGGTATCAAAAGTAATAGCAAATAATTCAACGGAAGGACAGAAAAGAAGTGGCGATACTGCTTTTGTGAAATTCGACGTAGACAGACTTTATAGGAGAGAAATTCAGATCACTTTTACCAGTACATGCGTGTAATCTATTGGAAATTGTCGGATAGATTAAGCATTGGACGGGAGATTAGAGGGATATGTTCAAAATTATGAATAACCGGACTGAAACAGGCGGCCGCATGCAATGAATAGTGTTACAAAGCTGATCTTTGCGGTATACCGTTGTTCATTGGTATAACCGAAGAAATCGATGAGCCGATTTTTACTTTGGTCGTTCTATTTGTTAGATAATTCGTGATATAATAGCCCATGTTATCGCCTATTCCGGTGTTCTTCAGCTTTAAACGTATTCCGTATCGCCATATGCGGTCGAACACATTCTCGATATCAGAAAAGGGCGAGTAGAAATTTTGCGTTGTATTTTAGCTTGCCAAGAAGACTAGAAGGTGGCTGATTGCTGATTTCGATTTTCGGCCGCAGGCTTAAATTTCGGTGATCCGAGAAAAAAATAAAGCTGTCTATTTCGCATTTTCTCCATAATTTTTGAAAGTGAACCGATTAAGGAAATGGGTTGGTAGTTTTGCGGTAGGAAAGGGTCTTTTTTCGGTTCTAGGATTGGGATTATTAAGGCTATTCGCAACTATTACGGCTAAGTCACTAGAAGACCAAATCTGACTATATATATGAATAAGAAATAAATGTTTTATCGTGAACGGATGAATTGAGTCGTATCCCGGCGCACTATTCTTTGTATTATTATTAGGTTGATAATTTAATTCAATAATCGTGAATGGAAAATTAAAAGGCTGAATATGGTGAAGAGGAGAAAAGGGTATCGGTTAGAAGTCTGCAATTTTCGTAGGTAGGATGAAGATGAGTATATACCGCATTTACCCATTGTCCCGTGTAATATGCGCACCTTATTTTCGAGAACAGGGTTAGCAAAAAATTCAAATGGTGAAAATAATAGCTGAAGACTTACCGAAATTTTCCGCAGAACATTTAAAGTAATTTTTATCGCCAATTGAATACACATCATCCTACAGATTACTGATACACTTACTGAAATTTAAAAACCTTGCTTCGTATATAACTGTAATACAGTGTTGTGAAACTTGATTCAATCATCGCTGTTTTCATTTATACTACTGGTATTCGAATCACTCTGACAACTCTCATCACGCTCGCTTAGCCATACCATATATCGTCTTCTGAACCGTTCATAGCATTAGAGATGCAGCATTTTTTAAAACTGTTCCTCACTAGATGTTCTGGTATTTCATCGCATGCTTTTAAAATCCATTGACGCATCAAGGTTCAGAACAGACTGTTGGGCATAAGTTGTTCTTTAATCGATAGCGGATGTGACTCACAATGCGAAAACTATAAAGTGTGTCTTGTCGCATAGTATACACCGAATGTGATTCAGCGTGTAATATCCAGAACAGAGAACGATCTTCACGTGGCATTCATTGTTTCCTCCTCCCTTATCTATAACATTCGTCGATTGGATTGTGCGCACCTTCAAATTACAATCGCATTTACATGAAAATATGCGCGCGCATTATGCGGCTAAATACGGTATTAGGAGAATAAAATGCAGCGAAGGCACCTATCACCGCCGACTCATTCGTGCCTAGCGTTCCGCTTATCAGCAGAGTAGGAGTCACAGATGTATTTACAGTACCGTTCAGCGTTTTGATTCTCTTCCACATAATAGCACCGGTGTATCTACAGATATGGAAGATACGGAGGATACCCACAAATCGCGTTTTTAATTCGAATAAGAAGGCGTTGACCCTTCGTTTTTTGTTTTTTTTTTTTTTTTTGAGCCTATTAGGTCTTCAAGCGTCCTGGTTGTTTTATACTTTCTTGAAACGTGATTTCTTTAGGAAATGGTTGCTTTAATTTCTGAACATCATCATGGAGCACGTCTTTGACTTTGTTTCAATATAGACCTTGGCATAGTTGTTACTGCTGCCTCCTAAATCGTGTTGATGAAACTTGTTAGAGTTTCATCGATGGATAAGGACTTTCCGCTTGTTTTGGCTGCTTCCTTAGAACAGTTTGGAGGGCAAGGACCACTTCAGTTTTAGGTTTTTCCCTCTCTATTATGTTGGTTATCCAAATTTACATCTTTCTTTGTAATTTGGTTTGGGAAGATAGATTCGGGAATGCTGGTTACTGCATCAGATGTAATTAGATGCAGATATTTATGTGCACGATTGCTTTTTTCTTTCATTATATTAGATTATTTATACGACATATACCTTTTTCCATACCTCGTTTACTTATTCAATTCGGCGATGTGTGATCTTGTATTTCCTTGTGAAGATTTATTTTTGCACTTTTTTGTTATTTTGAACATTTTAAGATGAGCTAATAATCCCTTCAAAATCATTGCTAGCTTGTTCGATATATATATATATATATATATATATATATTAGAAAAGTATTTGATTTGCGTCTCGAGTACCTATAACAATGCTAATTTCCATAATTCGATTTGTTTCGATTTTACAATTGAAACACATGTTTTCTTCCAGGTTTCGCAATTTGTCTGTTCTGTATAACCTTGCTTTATAAAATGATGATGCGCCCAACTAACCAGTGCATAAACTGCGACAGGATTTTTTTGAAAAAATTAACTAAAAATTATCGTCATTAGAAATTGTAGCTGAAACATTTGACAAGGTGATTTTTATTTTTTATTTTGTGGCCTGGCGAAGAACTATCTGACCGTTACTAAATTAATATAAGTATAAACCAAAACAAGATTGTTTTTTTCTTTCCATTTTTTGTTCTCCCTTCTTTTTTCTTTTTTTATGTATAGTGTGTAAGAATAAGAAGAAACAGTGAACAAGCAAGATCCGCTCGCCGAACCACTCATCGAAGCTATTCGAATAAAATTAATATTACTTCTTTGGCAATATAAAAACAGAAAGAAACTGGCCTGCTCGTATCAGTGCCGTCGGGCTTAGCACATTATGAACCATAACTTCTGTCAAGGGTATGAGGCTTGCTTTACTTAGACAAGCATAGCTGTAAATGGTTTTAGTATGTCAATATAGAATAATCAGGAAGAGAAAATTAACCAAACTGAATCCGAGGTAAAAAACAATTCTCGAACTGGATTGGACAGCAAAGTACGAAGTACAAATTAATATTGTTTAACAGATTAAAGCAGTAAAATTGTGTAGTATCGTTAGCCTCATGACCGGAATCGATCGCGTACTTTAGCTGATCTCTATCACAGTACACTGACTTTAAAGAGTGGAATATTGTAATTAATGCTAGTGAAATAAAGTAGATTAATAAGAAAAATAATTATACCGAATTTCTTAAAAGAGGCTATTAGGGATATCAAAGTGCATTTAAGGAAATATAAAGTAAACTATTTTTTTTTTTTAAAAAAAAAGCAGAATGTAAGGTGCGCAATACGGAGTAGGAAGCTCGAGTTTTAACAGATGAACACAATGCTGGACGGAAAGCGATGAGCATTCAAAGAAGATGTGATTAATGTGATGTAGAGCACTGCTTCATTTGAGTGAAGGGAATAATTTGGAGAGGAACCGGAGAAAAGCGAGAAAAAAGCAGAAGGGAATGGTTAAAACTAGAAATACAACAAAACGAGGAGGCGAAGGAAATTCAAGGAAACAGAAGGGAGATTAGGTTGAAGAAACAAATAAAAGGAATGTTCGTTAGGAAAGGAAATAAAGTAAATATTTGACAAAAATTTAAGTTGGAATTTTTTACACAAAGATGCAAGATTCGAGGATAAACTTATTTTGAAGGGGGAGCGGAAGGAAGCAGTAACTCGAACCAAGGAATCCGCAGTCTCATTGTCTTCAATGCTCATGTGGCTGGGAACGCAGAAGCGAATCCTAATGAAAAGAAGGAAAATGGATAAGGCGGCATTTGCGTCGAATGATAAAATCGGATGCGTGATCAAGAGGGACAAATCGCTTGAAGGACGCTCATGGAGTTAAGAATGATTCGGCGACAGGATGAAATGAAAACAATGGAACGCGTGATATCAACTCGGCTATAAAAATGGAACAGAAAGACGGAAAACGAACAGGGAGAAAGATTTAGAAAAACATTATGAGCGAAATAGGAGATGCCACTTCTAACAAGAACAGCGGAATCCCCATAGCTGTCATCACGATCGTATCTGACGAATCCGAAGCCTCTGTATTAAAGTTTGTACCTGACCGAAGCCAAATTTTTAAGATTATAGCACTGCCGATATTGTATCCATATGACAGACCCTATAATGAATTCCTATTGGCCCCAGAGACTTGGGAAATTCCACTGGAATATATTGAATGCGGCGAGCGTAATGGAAAGCTAAAAGTATTATAGATGAAGTAAAATGAAGAGTGTTAATATTAAAAAAGAGTGAACAAGTACAAGTTAGGTAAGGTAAAAATTAGAAAAGAGTTGTAAAAATTGAAGAATAGAAGAAAGCCAGCTGACGACCCTCAACCATTCGAGTACTTCGAGGTAGAAATGCTGGTTCATAGCTGTCCGGGTAACATAAATTCCATGTGCACCACCACTTTGCTATCAAAGAAGCATTTTTTAATCCTGACTTCTGCCTGTTCAGTCGATCTTCCGCCTTATCCTCGGTTTCACAACTTTCCTTCTTTGCAATGTTTACCTCTCACTGCAGTCTGTCGTCTGCACTCTGGACACAGCTTGCTTCCCTCATCGCTATTCCGTTTCTCATGTATATCTTCTCCTTTTTATCCTATCCACCCTTTTACTTCTTATTTTATACGGGACATACCAATCATATCTTTTTTGAATGTTCTTCTATCATCGCTAAACGTCGTTCCTCTTTCTACTCGCCACCGTTACTAATGGATCTTTTCCTACTCTTTATAATGCGTCCTTCATCCTCTCTTTTCCTTTTCTTCCCGTTATACCGGTTCTTGTTTTCTTTCTGTCTGCGATCTTTGATCGCGTAAAGGTCTAATTACACTTTCTTTTCCTTCCCGGATTCTAATGTCCGTGTCGATACAAAAAAAATAAAATAATAATAAATTTCACCATTTTCCTTGCTAATTTTAATACGTTTATTAAAAATTATCAATCGACATTGCTAACTCGTATTTGTAATTAAAGTTAAGAGAAAAGTCAACTTTTCAAAAATAAACTGTTTTTAACGTGTAAAAGTAAGTTTTTAATTTTATTAAAACTGAAACTTTCTTTTTAAACAAATTTTCAAAAAAACGCGAAGCTCGATGGCACCCCGAAAAGAAATAATGAATAAAGAAAGAAAAGTAAATAAATAAAAGTAAACTCCATTGCGGTGACAAAATGGCGTTTAAAAATTCGAAAAAATTACTTTTTAATCTATATCGTGATCGAACTTTATTTCTGTGACTTATTGATTTTGGTTCGTGACAGATTAAAGTTATTCGAGAACTGTAATAAAACCACTGCTCCGCGTGCCTATAGCTGATTAATTTTTAGTAATTATTAGGCATTATGAAATTTGGCAGCGCTGTAAAATGCTTTTAGCGCCGATTTCCTGGTTGGCATTGAGCGAAATAGTTGTTATAAAAAACATTTACTATTAGCTTGCACAATGTAAAAGCTCAAAAACAGCGGCTCTTAAACAGTTGTGTTACTTTTCGATGAATGTGAACGTGTAAAATTATTTTCCAGGTGTTGGATATTTCCTTTTACTAACTGAAAAACATATGTTTACACTCAGACCACCGGGACTAATTTAGAATAGTCCTGAATATAATTGCGTGCGATAAAAATTTTATTTTTCGATATTTACAGAGCGACTCGGAAAGAGGCCGTGCCCGTTATGTAATAAAATTATATCGAACAAATCGAACCTTAAGAAACACATGCGAATCCGTCACAGCGATCAGTATAATCCGGCCAGGTGTAGTCTGTGCGCTAAGGTGTTTAAAAATAAGTACAGCCTCCGCGCTCATATGAATATTTATCACAAAGAATTTGTCTATCAGGCCAATCCGGCTTACGCTTTTTCACCCTATCAATCGCCGTTCCAGAACAGTTCCCTGAGCGATTTTGCCCAGCCTCATGGTAACCTGCCGATTAATTCAGTACCCGCTTCCTGCTACAAAAATCCATCCGCCAACGATATGCTCTACAACGCCATGATGAATGAATCATTTATCAAAGATGATTTCTGCAGAAGCAACAATTCCGCATCCGTATCGCCTGGCACCTGACTGTATTGATGTTTATCGAGCGTTGTAATGTATACTGCCTACAACTATTGTAATATTTCACATATCTAAGTCATGTTTAAATGTCCTGAATATATATTTTCATTTTTATTACTATTATCGTTATTGTAAAATAAAGCGGTATAACTTTTTTTTTTTTTTAATGTTTGCTTTCCGTTTAAGATATTTTAAGAACATACTAAAATTATTGCACTGCCCTAGAGAGACGTTTTACTGCTATTATAATTATAACGTATATCTAAGTTTATTTATACTAAAATAAACAGTAGTTATATACACCGCTAAAATTTAACCAGTACGTAATTTTAACGGAGCTTTTTACTTTATTCAAATTACGTTCCGTTAAATTTTATAATTCAAATCGAAACGTGCATCGACTGCATTATTAATTGGCTCTCTGTCTTTACAACATGCATAAATTATAAACGAAAGATGCATTTTTCTTTTTCTTTTTCTTTTTTTTTTGGTTAAATATCTATAGCCTGTCAAGCGAAAGAAATCTGTTCGAATTTTGTTGCCGAGCGTGAGTATCGCTCAAAGTAGTATACTAGCATCAAGGCGCGCACCAACACTTATCTCAGTATTACCGAAAAAAATCATATTCCCCACCCTCTTTCCTACGCTCCTTGGAAGAAGTAATCTCGTTTTTGTTTCATCTCTGTACGTGATCCAGACGAACCACCTGGTGTTAACACCACAGCGAGCGTTATATCTGATACGCGGTTGACTGGAGGTTAATCTGAGGTCCCCTGATTTCGTGACGTCAGCGCGTTTCGGTTATTTTACGAATAGACTTCTTTCGCTTGACGAACTATATCTCACAACTGGCTATTTATAGTGAGGTTGTAGAAGCTTGCAATTTGTGTCTACCCCATTGACTAGTACACTAGTGTAGCCATTTCAGTTTGTTTTTATTAATTAACCCAAAATCTAAGATCTTGATTCGCTGCCATCTTCTTATCTTATTTACCCGTCAGGCTGTGCAACGACAAGTTCTCATGATTTTTTAATTTGTCCACGTAATTTTTGGCCTTGCATGATACATCTACAATTTTTGTATTAAACGATTTTAATATATTATAAAGCATTCGTAGTACAGAGCACTCGTTATTGTGGGATAATTTTGGTATTGCTTTTTTTTCTTTTTTTTTTTTTGTGAACATCTTTAAGCTTTAAAACCGTATATCTCCATGCCGACTTTTATAACTCACGTTATATAGAAGAATCTTACCGGCTATTATATTTGAACGTTCAGCCAATGTGTTTTTCAGTTGTTTTTGTTGTTTTTTATTTTGGATCATTTCCACGATAATTTTTTGTCCAGATGTAATCCAAGCCATGTTCATATTTACCGTTTTGTTTTACTTTCACTTTTATTACAACAATAGAAGTTAAGTGATAAAGTCGTGTTTTTTGTAAATGTAATAATTATCATTCTCTTTCGAAACAGTGTAACGTAATGACGATTTATAATTAAAGACCACGTGCAAATAAAGTATTCGAATCGTTCTGAAAATAAATGTCGCAAACACAAGCAATTTGTTTTTAGATTTTTTTGTTTATTACTTAAAATGTTGTTTTTCGATTTCGTGTCACTATAGATATGCGTATTAGTGATGAGTAGGTCCGGAAGGATACGTTTCGGCGGATCCGAATCCCGCAGCAGAGTTGATGATATAACTCCGACTACAATTCTAGACATGTATCTACAACTCCGATCCAGCCTAAATCGATGAATGTTATCTAGACGATCTGTCCTTTTCTGCGTCTTCCATGCGGGGAATGAGTATCTGAGCAGAGAAGTGCCAGATCAGGTAGAAAAGTGAAAAATGATAATATCGGAATTGAAAAGAAACTTTATCGGTTTTTTCTGTATAGACACAACTCTCTGTATAATTACACTCTTACACATTAGCTATTTTGCAATTTCCTTCTCCAAAAAAATACATAATCAGTAACCTAACACCGGTAAACGTCGACAAACAGTGTGCAAACAACTAGCGTCAGTACTGAGTGTACTTATCTAAACACCGGATGATCCATATGAGTGTCCGATAACGTTTCCAGGGAACAGTTAACCGGCGATTTAGTTCCGGATTCGTGTCCGAAGAAATAACGAACTTACCCATCACTAATGTGTATGCGCGATCGAATAAAATTGTCAATTTTTCTTAACTCGGTATTTGTTTAATTTTGCAAAACTTTGTAAATTAACAGAATGTGCCAATTGTATTTTATTATTATTGTTTAAGTGTATAAATTTGCTCTTATTTACTTTTCAGTATTCTTGTAACAACTCAAAATTTTCTATTTTACTATTTTATTGTACGCCTATTAATATTACTTATAAGTTTACGACGTTAGTATTATACATTGCGAGTATTATTTGTAAATTTGTTCAATTAGACTGAATATTTGATTTTATTAAAATAGGTAAGTGTGTACTACCAGAATTAACGTACTACTTCCTAAGGGTGAAAAAACAACTAAAATGATCTTTTTTTCTGAACACACACTCTCATCTGTGATTTAAGTTAATTTTCGAAATATGTATAAAATAGTTTTTTTGTATCGATTTCAATCACTTATGATATTATTGGGTACTTTTTTTTTTTTTGTAATATTATAACTGGTATATATAATTTATACATTTTGAAACGTGTGTTATCTATTAAGAGAAATTCGTAAAATGGGTTAATTCAGAAATTTTTGAAATTTCGTAATTTTAACATTTAATCGGTAAAATTTCTTCAAATATTTTATTGAACAAATTTTGTTATTCAGAATTTACTTTGAATATACTTAATTATTTTTTAAACGTAAAGTCGAATCTGTTGTTTTTGGAAACAGGTATTTTTTTTATAGCTCGATCATTCTCTTATTTTGCCTAGAACGTTACTTTATTTGAAACGGCAATGTTTACAGAGATTTTAAACTATAAATATAAGCTAGTCGAATCATAGTTACTAATAATAGACACATATTTTAAAATTCAAAGCTGATTTAAAAGATTACGGGATAAAAGATGTGTGTAATCAGAGAAATTAAATGAATTTAATACATAATATTTTAAATTTTGTACGAACAATTGATTTTTTGCGTCTGTTTAAAAATGCGTCATTGTTTTACGCGTTCATCTTTCACCATCTTAAATACTGTAATTACGAAGGGTCACAACACTCTGGGGTGTCCTACACGAAATAGTTCTTACGATTGCAACGACCATTTTGTAAAACAATTTATTCCTAAAATCGAATTTACCTTAATGGAATAGGATTTATTCTAATATCACATACTGGCCCCTCAGTCAATAGGAACCACTCTCCTCCTTTTCCCAATGAACTGAATCAGTTTTTGAAATTTTTTCTATAATGACAAATTTTTCGAGCGATGAAAAATCCCTTCTAATTATAACGTAAATTAAAAGTGATATTTTGATTTTCGCGGTATATTTTTTAATACAGTTTCACGAAGAATATATTTACAATTAATGCGAAACCATTAATAATCATAAAATGATGGGGGGGGGTCAGACCGCATAATGGCATAGGCAGAGTTGTTCCTAACGTCGAATATCTTTGTAACGCGGTTTATTTTTTATTCGAATTTAAATAGAGGGGGAAAAAAACTTTAATCCAAGCCCCACCATTATAAAAGTGGTATTTTTTAGATCCGGATGTTAATTTATAAAATCGTAAGAATCGGCATTTTATTTTTTTATAAATTCTAATGAGATCCTTTTTTCTTTTTTAAAAAAAAAAAAAAAAAGAAAAAGTAAAATTTAGATTTAATTGACCATTTTATGTTTTTTAAATTTATTGTGAAAAATTGAAAACGCATGTTTTTATCCGGTTTGCCTTTGGAATAACATCATAACGCAATTATAGACGAATTCGAATTTTAGAAAACAATAAAATAGCCATCAATTGTAGTGAGAGTGCAATTTTTATTGTTATTTAAAAATCGATTTTGAATTATTAACAAATAACTCCAAATTCGTGAGGGTGGGGGGGGGACTCTATTATCGCGTATATAAATTAATTTTTTAAAATCAGAAACTAGGAATCGTTCTTCCGTAGGTAGGTCAGAAATTATAGGCATTTGATCATAAGAGAAAAACAATTCCATCGTATAAAAGAAGATTATGAACCGGTGAGAAATGTAAACAATTAGACGCTTGTAATTTTGTTTTTGAGATCAGTAACAAACTTTTATCTCAGCCTTTATCCGATTTAAGGACACAGTCCACTACGTAAGCTTAAGATTTCACTTTTCTAGTCTTGTTTTTCGGTAAATAATCGTAAGTTTTTAACCGTTATAGTAAAATGTTAATTTTTGACAGATTTTTTCATAAAAAGCATACGATAGCGCTACTGAAGTAAAGATTTTCGTGTAGGTAATTGTAATAAATGTTCTTATTTCTCGATGCAATTTAAATTTCGACTAAAAATCGTCGTTTTCAAAATCCTCCGTAAATACCCCGTCGTCGTTTCTCTAATCCGACTCTGCACATCTAATCCATTTAGCTTAAATTCGACCACACTTCGCTTAAATAATAATGTGTAAAACTGATTATAAATTTCCGCCATACTAAACGCGTATACACACACACAACAAGATGTGTATGTAGAGGGAAAAACATACATCGAAATTTATTTTTATAGTCCGATATTTATTACTGTATATGCTCGTAAAGTTGTTAATTTATAAACGCACTAGTCACGCTACTGCTATTTCTGTGAAATTTAAATTTAATAACAAAGATTTTGTAATAAAATGTTTATCAGTATCGCTAAAAATACCGTACCTCTAAGTTTTATTGCAACACTAAATAATCCTTGTACATGTTTTTAACTTGTCGTGTCTTATTATATTTTTACTTTCTACGTCGTGTAATTGCTACGATCTGTCGTGACGATAAATAGAATCAAAATTTCTATAATCACATTAAACAATTTTCTTCTACACAACGGTCTTCTTTATTTACTAATTAACTAATGAAGCATGCAACGCGTCGCATTAACAAAACAAGCGATTCGAATAGCATTCGGAAAATATGAAAATTTTAACTCCTGCGCGGTTTACTTGAAATCAATTTGGATCACTAATCTACGAACCAAATAATAAAAACTCATTGTAGATTGTATCATCCGTTACTATTTTTCATGTAAACACAACTCAAAAATATACTTTTGCTTCAGCACATTTTTTACATATCGAGATATAGAAGATTGAGGAATATTATCATTTAAAAACAAATTCAAAAAGAAATCGCTCGCAGTACTCACAATTAAAATTATCTAGGCCGCTTTACAATCTTCGACCTCTTACAGTTACCGAGAAAGATCCCGTTAAATCGGGAAATTACTGTTCGCTATTTAGCGTTACACCACAACGGTTAAACAGTTGATAGAATTCGGGGAGAAAGTGCATGCACATGAATCCCACCGACGCATACTGAAAATATTATATATCAATAGCTTTTAGTTAATACTTAAAGTCGACGAACGCAATAAAAAAAACTCCAAACCCCAAATCGCAATAATTAAAATTAAATGTTTTACGGATAAAGTATATTCTTTTTCGATTTCGAAAGAAGTAGCTTTAAAAGTACGGCGATTTATGGTTCTCAACCAGCACAATCACTGACATTTATTGACGCGTCGTACCTACCCTTGTCTACATAAGCGGCATTATCAAATCGTCTATTCCTTCGTTGACTGCATTGTGTTCAGTTCTGTTTACTTTTCGCCTACATTTTGTTAATATTTTCTGTTTGCACGGGTGTCTAAGCTTACTTTAAAAAAATGCTTTTTTACAAAAAATAAATACCGACTTCAAGGTTTATTATAAAAATTTAAAAATGCACCAAAAAGTAAAAAATATATATCAGAGTGATATAACTTAAGGTGATATCGTAATTCTTATACAACATTAACTTTTTGGAGTTGGAATTAAATTCATTTTACTATACCTAGGAACAATTTAATGAACATTTAATGCAATTTTTAATTATTATTTTAATATGAATTTGATGCCAACTCCAAAAAGTTAATGTATAAGAATTACGATATCACCTTAAGGGGCAACACTAGTGTAAAACTTTCAAAAAATCGATTTTTTGTTTCTTGCATTTTTCGATAGCTTATACTTTTGAAAATAACTTACTAAAATTTTAAGTATATATCTCAAATAGTTTTTGCGTTACGGCCTTTTAAAGAGTAGCTCAAATACCCAGGTATATACGAGAACTGTTCAAAAAGTAAGGTTCCCTATGTTTTATTTTCGAAACTAAAACGAAAATTAACTTATAAATACCTTCCTCGTAGAAACTTACCGCCAAATTTTGTAACCAGGTAAGAACGAAATTTTCCAACTCCTCGTTGGTCTCGATTTTTTTTGCACGGTACCTAGTGTCGTGTGTGAAATCTCTACACTGTCAGAGTTGTGAATTTCGGAGGAAAAATAAATTAGCGATTCTGAAAATTATGAAGAATAGCTCTCATAGCATACTGATTGTGATGTAAATCACGCTGTATTGGCAGCTTGAAAAGGAGGAAGGTGTATTATATGTCTCTGGAATAGCAGATTAGCTGTATTTGTAACAATGAAATCACTACTTCTATCTTTAAACACGTTTTTCTCAAAACTACATTTTACAAATTTGCTGCAGTTCTAACTCCATAACAAATCATCCGATCGACGTGATTATTACTTTATCTTATTTAGTACTTTTTTTTCTATACAATGACCCTCCAGTTTTTTGATTGCATAAAAATTGTAATTTTGGCATGCCAAAATTATCAAATTTTTGAGCAAAATTTAGAATTTTTTTTCAAAACTCCGACAATTTTTTAAATTTCAATTTTTTTTTCTATCGAGGGTCATTGTATAGATAATATCTTCAAGTTTAACGTGTTTCTTTTTTTTCGATTTCATGCACTGTGAAGGGCGCAATCGCTGCAGCAGTGGGGCAACTTTTTTTTTTAGAAGCTGGGGAAATAGTCAATAACTACCGAAAAATTAAAGATTTTTATTCTAAAAGAATTGTAATGTTAACTTTAAATATGTATAAATATAGTCTGAAAATTTCAAAACAATCGATGCAATAGTTTTCTTTAAAGAAATTCCCGAAAATTACCTTTTTTTTTAGCCGGTCACACTAGTGGTGCCCCTTAAGTTATATCACTCTGATATATATTTTTTATCGGGAGTAATTATTTTTTACTTTTTAGTGCATTTTTAAATTTTTATAAAAAATCTTGAAGTCGGTATTTATTTTTTGTAAAAAAACATTTTATTTTCTACTTTTTAGTGCATTTTTATTCAATTAAATTAAAAATTTTAATAAGAACAGATATTTCCACAGTAAAAACATCAAAAGCTACATTTCCATGGTAATTTGGCAAATTTATAGTATTTTAAGTCAATAAATCTAACCCGACGGTGAAAACAATCATGAATGAAAAGCATCCAAAAAGCTTCAATCTCCCGCATTATTAAGGATAACTCAAAAACTACCGGTCAGATCTTGATCAAATTTAAATGGGACCACATGAGAAACACCACCTTTCAAATAAAAGAAGAATCATAAAAATCGGTTAATCTAGAAGAAAGTTCTGTGGTAACACACATAAAAAAAAAAAAAATAAAAATACAGTCGAATTGAATACCTCCTCCTTTTTTGAAGTCGGTTAATTATTTCGTTAGAAGTGACTTTCCTCGAAATAATTCACAGCGATCGCGTCACTCGCTTGACAAACATTATCTTTCGGTTCTTCCTAAACTACTCCGTTTTTTTTTTGTTTTTTTTTTTTTCATCTTCATTTATCCAAACCTTTTATTTAATAACAGGTTCTCCCGAACAACGGTGATTGCGCATTTCTAACTGAGTTCTCATAAATACATTTATCCGTTTAAGTAAATTCGTAAAGTAAAATTATTACGCCCCGAGGGGCAAATGGCTGTTTGGCTAGAGTAAATTCTCTAGTAAGTAGTCACTCGTACCATCAGTGCCAGTCTTACTTAAAGTAAAGTAAAATAGGTTCCATACCCTTGACAGGGCGTTGGGATTGTGAAGTTAAGGTTCACAATGTACTAAGCCCAATGGCACTAATGAGAGTAGGAGGGCCAGTTCCTTTCTACTTGAGGTCCGCCTTTACTTTCCCAGATTTCTATTTCAGGCTAGGTAAACTGGTGGTAATTTCTTATTCGGCAAGGTTGATCAAAGAAGCTAAAGCACAGCTCTCCAGCTAGTGATTTAGATGGCAGGACTGTATCTGCCGAATACAAATTTCATTAAATACCAACTCGTATCTAGACTGCGTAAGAAGGGTAGACCACTAGCAACAATCTTGGGCTCCGGGCAATGAGAAAACACCGCTGTATTCTTCACAAATATCTACAGTAAACAGCAAGAATATATCGACGGCCCTTAGTCCGGTACACCCCTTGAGTGGGGCGAAAGCTTCCCAGTGTAGTCAAGAAACAACAAGATTACTTAAATCTCTGTTCCGCAACTCAGTTCAAATCGCAACATGGAATGTCCGCAGCCTATTACAAGCAGGAAAATTTGCAAATTGAAAAGGCTGAATAACATCGGCATACTTGACATCAGTGAAGTCAGATGGCCAGAATCTGGAGTCCTAAAATCACAAGGAGTTCATATGTACTACTCTGGAAGTGTCGATGGTTCAAGCAAAAATGGGGTTGCTATTCAAGTCCGAGAAAAATTAGCAAAGTCTGTTGTCGATTTTTTACCAATCACCGACCGTATTGTTGTTTGTTATCTTGGAAATATCGCACCGCCAGATGATTATCATTCAAGTTTATGCCCCAACAACGGATAAGCCAGATGACGAAATTGAAGATTTTTATAGCAACCTGCAAGCTGCTTTAAACCTAACCAAAGCTGGTGTAATTACAATAGTCATGGGAGATTTTAATGCCAAAACTGGTGAAGGAGAAGAAGGAGAATTCGTTGGAAAATATGGTCTTGGTAACAGAAATGAAAGTGGAGACCGTTTATCACAATTCTGTACTGAAACAGAAAATTCATGATTACCAACACCGTTGTAAAACACCATCCCCCGACATCCCCGAAGACTGTATACGTGGAAGTCAACAGCCGATACTGAAAATAATATTGCACGCAATCAAATCGATTATATTCTTTTACATCGTCCATTTTGGAGATACGTATTTTCAGTTAAAACATATCCCGAAGCTGGCATTAATTCTGATCATAACCCAATCATTATGAAGCTAAAAAAGGGAGCGGAAATTCGTCAAGATAAAGAAGTAGTGGAAAGAAAGAATAGAAGTGAATCAACTGAAGAGTAAAACATTCAAATCTGAAACAGGAAACATAATGAATGAGAAAATTTAACTCCAAGAGGAAAACAGCATGAGCAGCTGGGGGATGTCATCAACAAAGTGATGTTAGATGTCCAGAAGGAAAATATTGGCTATGTTAAGAACATGAAAAAGCAGAAATGGATGACAGATGAAATTCTGGAACTGATGGAGAAACGAAGAAGTGTTACGAATAATCCAGATGAATATAAGAGTTTGAACAAATTAATCAAGAAATGTACTGGAATGGAAAGTGCACTGAAATTAAAGGTGACCAGAATAAACATGACTTATTTAATGTTCACAAGCTGGTCACAGAAGTTGCAGGTACCCATTGCAAATAAAATACAGGTATCTTGGTAGGCCTGAATGCAAAGCCTGTTATTGGTACAGAAGATAAGCTAGAAGTCTGGAATCAGTATGTCGAGAATCTTTTGATGATAACAGAAAGAATACCATAATTATTGTGATGAAGAACCATCTATCACTAAAGAAAAGATACTGTATGCCATTAAAAGACAGAAAAATGGAAAAGCAATCGGTCCCGACGATATACATGCAGAAATGCTGAAAGTAATAGCTGATTATCGTGAAGGTGGTGTACAGATAATGATGAAAACTTTCAACAAGATCTACAGTACAGGCTAGCAGGATGAATAAAATCAACTTTTGTGACCATTCCCAAAAAGAGTATGCGAGCCGATGTGATGACTACCGTTTAATTAGCTTGATGTCACACCCCCCTGAAAATTTTCTTCCGGGTAATTCATACACGAATATATAAGCGTTGCGAAGACCAAATAAGTACTACCACTCAGTTTGGCTTTAGAAATGGAATGGGCATTCCTTGAAGCCTTATTTGCAATACATACACTAACACGGCGCTGTCAAGATATGAACGTTAATGTCTACGCATGTGCTATTGACTACCAGAAAACGTTCGATTGTGTGAACCATAATAAATTGATGAAGATTTTGAAGAACATAGCTATAGACAAGAATGATCTCAGGATAATTAGTAGTCTGTACTGGAATCAAACAGTTGAAATCTGTGTAGATAATGCATTATCAGCAGAAGCAGTCATTAAGAAAGGGGTACGTCAAGGCTGTGTTATGTTTCTCCTTCTTTCTAATGTACATGCGGAGACTATATTCCACTTGAAAATAATGACGAGGGATTGCAAATAAACGGTGTTATCTTGAACAACGTTCGCTTTGCTGATGATAGCTTAATCTTGGCAGCCAGCAATAAGGAACTTCAACGTATTTTAAATAAGATTGTGGGGAAAAAAAAGTGCTGCATACGAGTTAAAAATGAATACATCCAAGACAAAAGTAATTTCATTCTCAAAGAAGCCAATTAAATGCTCAATCAAAATAAACGGTGAAAAAATTGTACAAGTCCCAGGCATCATCAAGTATATGGGAAGTATACTCGAAAAAAATTGTACTTCCAGACCTGAGATACGTAGCAGGATTGAACAAGAGAGAAGAGCACTAATAAGAGTGAAGAATCTATTCACGCGTCAAGAACTGAAATTGGAACTGAGAATCAGACTCCTGAGATGCTACATTTTCTCCACCCTACTATATGGTTGTGAATGCTGGACACTAGACTCAACATTAGGAAAAAAGATCAGCGCTTTTGATATGTACTGCTACCGACGTATTCTGAAAATACCACGGACTCAAAAAGTGAAGAATATTAAAGTACTTAACAGACTGGGAAAGAATCTTTAACTCCTACAAACCATCCAAAAACGGAAGCTACAATATTTAGGACACATCATGAGAGGATCGAGGCATACCATTCTAAAAATACTACTTAAGGGTAAAATTGCTGGGAAGAGATCGTCAAATTTCATGGATGGGCAATCTTGGCAACTGGTTCAACTGTTCGTCAGCAGAACTTTTCCGATTAGCCGTTGATAGAAAGAAATTCCAATTATGGATCGCCAACCTTCAAAATGGAGACGGCGGATGAAGCAGAAGAAAATTATTACGACACTCAAATGTTAGTCATGCGAGAAATGTAAATAATGTAATGCTTACTAATACTTAAAAATCTTGACAGATAAATTTTCTTTCTGGTTAAAATGTTTACCGGCAATAAGAAGAAATTTCAGAGAAGCGGCCTAATAAAAGGAAAAAATTGGAAAAAAATTCTTACAACCGGATGATGATGGTAACAAAAAATCTCGTTTGTTGAACCGGAGAAATTAGCAATTAATAAAACTCCCCTCTTTGTAGGTCTGATTTTTCAGGTGTACAAGAAATTCAAAAAAAGTTCAACTTGGTCCACACGAAAAAGAAACTGCGAAGTTTCACCGTTTTCTTCAATAAACCGTTGCAGATGTATTAACGCGTTAAAATTTACGGCGTAACTTTTGCGTATCGAATAATTTTATAATATTAAGTTAGCATTATTCGAAAAGAAAAACTGAATGACGAAATAAAAGAAGAAAAAAAAGATCCAATATTAATAATACCGAAATAAACACTTACTAAAACGATATTAATAAGTGTTTTTTTTTTATTCAACATTTCTCTAAAAATCTCCTGTTCGTTTTATCGCGAGACATACACTTTTAACGCAAAATGAATAAAATGCAGATAACAGTGATAAATAAACAATAACGAAACATGAAAATAATTTATGTATCACGGGTTATATAAAAAGAAAAACTGAATAAAAACAATAACAAAAAAGAAAAGAAAAAAGAATAATGTCAATATTCTATGTAACGATTAAATCGAATGCATATAATATTTTCGCGCGCTACGTGTTTATCAGTGGTGTAAACATTTTTTTTTTTTTTTTTGAATGGAGAGGGGGCGGCAAAAACTTACTCATTATTCCAAAATCTAGCAATAATTATGTCGGCATTCGATAATCCCCGAAATGACTAAAACTCGGTATTAAACGCTGGACTAATTATGTGCAAAAATAGTTGATTTTAAAATGTTTCGCTTATTTAATTATCTTTTAAAATGAAATTTATGAAGATGAATGTATAAATAATATTACTGCGTATAAAAAAAAACAACAAAAAAACAAAGATTAAATATCTATAACTGGTAGAAGAAAAAACCGAAGTAAAATCGAACGCGAGTCTGGTTCTGACAGCGCGAAAAATACAAAAAAGAAAATGTTTGTATTTAGAAATGGAAAGAAGTACCGTCAAAAAATTTTACAGCGCATAAAGGGGAAATTAAAACATTTTTAACTTTATCTGTCCGATTTACAATTAAACTAGAAAATACTGCAGTTTCGCGGCACATTAATTTATAAATATAAAATAAATGGGTTTTTTTTGTTTTTTGATATATGTATATTTTTTTCTTTTTTTATGCCGTTAAAATATTTAAATAATTTCATTGTTTCGCGTACCTAAAATTAATTTAAAAAATATTATACCCTAATAGGAATTTTACATTCCATTACCTTTTTGAAAAGAAAAGAAAAAAAAAGAAAAAAAGAAGCAAAATGTAGTACTGCAAAACCGATTTAAATGATGGTTAAATCTAAACGCATTTTCTTAGGTAACTCTATTTTCAGCGTTCAACGCAAACGCCGGGCCAATAAATAACTACAGTTTCCTCACAACACTGATAAACATTTAGCGCGAAATAACGTCTAAGATACGGATTAAAATATGGCATTTTGGTATATTAAATAAAATATATAACATAAGAAGACTAAAAAGGGATGTCAGCGGTTCGTAAAGTTTCGCCCATTTATATACAGACGGAAAAAGGCAAAAGGTTTAACGCAATGTTAAATATCATTAATACATCGCTTACAACGAGTACACAACGTTATTTCTGCAAGGTTTTTACATAGAACCGAATTATAATGTATTTTTCGTTAAAAAGAAGTTGTTCATTTTTACCGTTTGATCAATTCTTAAGTGCACTCTATATACTTTATGTTCAACTTCTCGTGTTTTTAAAGTCACGTGTTTAATTTTTTTAAATAATTTCGTCAATACGAATTTGAACATTCGTACATATTTCTAAATATTTTTTTTTTTTTTGTGTAAATAAATCATTTTAAACTTGATCGCGAAAATGTAAAAAATACGCTTTCTTTCTAGCAGCCGAGATTGTTTTTTTTTTGTTTTTTTTTTTTTATATATTTCATTTAAATACAATAAACGTAAAAAACAAGTACAATGTACATAAATGTAGGTGAATACATCCTGTTTGTTAAAATGGTATAATAAAATAAACTTTAATAACAAACAATATAGAACAATAAATTAGATAAATACCTATTTAGAAACGTTTTCGGGCATAACCCATCATCAGCTAACACTAACTTAAAGGAAACTTAAAACATTTTAAGTTTCCTTTAAGTTAGTGTTAGCTGATGATGGGTTATGCCCGAAAACGTTTCTAAATAGGTATTTATCTAATTTATTGTTCTATATTGTTTGTTATTAAAGTTTATTTTATTATACAATGTACATAGTTTGGCGCAGTGAAAGAAAAACGTTTTAAGTCATAACTAACGTTTATTTTAAGGCTTACTAAATTTCTTAGGCGCGTTAAAGACTTTTGTTTTTAATGAATTTCGAAAAAAAAAAAAAAAAGTTAAAGATTAACACCATTTTTAATGAAATGTAACTTAATAATAGACCGATTATAGGAATAGTATTTAAAATTTAGAAGACATCGCTTTTCTAACATCAAAGAACTACGACTTATCGTCGAACTTTATTATATTATATTGGAAATAATTCTAGCGTTTAAAAAGTACTTTCAAACGGTCGGAAATGCCGGTAATAAACATTAAGAAATAAAAATTCGATTATAAAAAATCCTAACAAACACAAACACGAGCTTCGTTTTACTGCTAAGCAGCCGGCGGCCACTACACTAAAAAAGTTGATTCTTTTTGTTTTTTGAAAGTTATCCGTGTGGGGGGCGTGTGTGTGCAAAAATAAACATTTGTGTCGAAGACAAAGTAGTTACAGCAGCGAAAAAAAATATACGTTCCGTTCGACGATGTTCTTCCAATACGAAAATTTACTAAGAGCGCAACAACCTTACCGGGGTTTGAAAATAATTTATTCGAAGAAAATGCCACTTCAAGGACCGCTGACATCATGCGAATAATATCGAAAAAGTAAATAGATAAATAAATAATGTAGAAAAAATATTGTAAGAAATAACAAAAATATAATAATAATCATCTGTTCTCGTGACCGTCATTAAAAGTTTGGTCAACGTTATTTCTGTCGTTCGGTACGTTAAACAATGGCGGTGGCAGTCTCTTCACAGTAATCAAATTATTGCTAATATTATCTGTTCCATAAACGGAATGATTGTCATTAACAGATGCGGCGATGTTATTGTCACTTTTATTACACTGACTATTACCGCTGCTGGTGGCGCCATCGCTATTATTCACGCAATCGCCGTTAATATTGATGATATTGGCATTGGCGTCCGGGGTTCCGCTATACAGAATATTGGTATGGCAATTTCGAAGACTTTTCGAACGGAGTATTGTCGAAACATCGGATAGAGAATAAGTTCCCGGTTCGAATACAGGCGGATATTCCAGTCCCGGATATTCCGGAGCATCCGCTGCAGTTGTACCACCGCTGCTTCCGCTTTTAATATGGCCGCTGCTACCGGAAGTCGATTTATTGTACGGAGGAGCATTCTGCTGAGAAATTATTTTATTTTTCGTAAAATAAAAATCAAAACATCTTTATAATACTCGCAAGTGTAAATTTTAAAACGAAAAAGTCAACTTACACAATCATCAGTGGCTTGTTTTTGCATTAGATTTTCCTGTACGACTACTACACTACCGCTACTTCCTCCTTCACGGCATGACGCACTGTTTTGCATGCGTTTGTCTTTAAAGAAAACCCTTCGAAATCTAGGAGAACCTATTGAAATGCGAAATTATTAATACGACACGTAAACTTTAACAAAATGGTTGTTTTGAAAAAGTAGATCATCACTTCTATACTTTATATGTGCATATACATGTACTGCGGAGATTTATCTTATTTTTAACACATTCGGTTTAGAGAATGTATTACAATTCGAATATTCTTATGAATTTCGGATATTTAATTCATTTATTATCCGTTACTTCTTTCATAATCTGAAAAAAATTAAAATGCGAAATCGTAATTTTTCCGTCGATTATCTTAAATTAACATTCTCTTTAAAATTTTCCGGAATGTTAAAATATACCACCGCACATAAAAATTTCGATTAAGAAGCGGGAAAAACAATAATTTTATATGTAGTACTTTAAATAAAATGTATAAAAACAAACTGACAAAACTTTTTTAAACAGAAAATTATTTCAACTTGTAATACTATAAACTTATTAACCGTTTAAAGTTGTAATTGTTTACAATTTAAAGAAATATTAAAATAATTAAATTTTGATAATGATAAAATGTTAAAACACATGCAGTATTAATTAGCTTTGTGCTTGGTTATCAAAAACTAGTCATCTGGAGCCTTTTCTTCGAGAATAACTGGCTAGAATAATAGATTTATTCGGGATCACTGTAATTATTAACTGAGGGAAAACGTGCTTTTGTTTCGCAATACCGTGTGTTGCGTTTTGTCTCTTTTTTCTTTTTCAATTTATAACGTAGCGCTAAATAAATCATACCGTGTTATATTCGTGTGAAGTTCTGTTCCACGACCGATTTACATGGAAGAAGGTCCTTCAATTTTTGTTTTAGCATCGTTTGTGCTCTTCCATGATTGAGAATTTTCTCTGTACTTTTTTTTTTTTTTGTTTTCAACTTTTTATTAGATGTCAAAATGTATATTGGGCCTGCTAATGCAGATTTTATAATGTTAAGACATCATTATTTATTACACATTTGGTGTAATTTTTCAAATTCGATCGTTTCTCGTTTGTTTTTTTTACATTTCACTTCCTATTCCGTAATGTCAGCGCTATTTCAGTTTTAGTACATTTGTCAGTTCGCCGACTTATTCGGTTGTGATAAGAATTGAGTGATAGCGTTAAATTAGACGATGTGTTCGCGTATGTTGTCGAATTCGTTTATTTGGAACGTCAGCTGTTATCTCAGGTACAGACAATTTTGGCAAGTTACCTTTGTTATCTGCTGTATTGTTATCTATAATCGATTCGTACCACTTTTATTCATTACCGATTTTATTTATTACCAGCTCTACTGATAATAAACAGATGGCATTGCATCAACAAACTAATATTAAAAATGATAATTCTCTGTTCCAAGAGAAATTTAAAAGATCGCAAAATGAACAAACTTTATACACGGCTTGGAAAAATTCTGTTAATGAGAATAAACAATTAAATATGCAAATAAGTCAGTTGCAAGAAGCTATTAAAAACTTACAAAATGAGATTTCAAATATAAAAAATAAATCTGTGCCGGTTCAGGTTAGTCAGGAGAACCAAACATATCATACCGATGAAGAAGATTTGGCAAAAGAAGCCGAATGGATTAGAGTTAAAAATAAAACTAATAGAAAAAAAAGAAAGTTAGACATGTCACTTTCTCCTCTTCAGACACAAAGTACTAACACTAATAACCAGCAAGAGAAAGGGAAAAAAGTGTTTGTCCCTCCTCCAATTATTGTTCAAGGGATCAAAGATTATGATGAATATCATAAACTGTTGAAAAATTACCTACCTAATGCCCAATATAGTGTGAAATTATTAGGCAATGAAAGCATTAAATTAAATACACCAGATAGTGACGCATATAGAAGTTTGACGAAAGTTCTTGAGGAAAAAGAATACTTCTGGCATTCTTATGAAAACAAACAGGATAGACCAATTAGAGTTATGGCTAAGAACCTACATTACACATGCACAGAGGAAAGCATTGTGGCCGATTTAAAAAGCCAGGGATATAAAATCATCCAAGCGGTAAATAAATTAAAATGGAGAACCAAACGGCCATTAAATATGTTTATGTTAGCATTTGATCCTCAAGAAAATGTTGATAAAATATTTAAAATTTCGTATATATTAAGATGCAGGGTAGAAATCCATCCATTAATAGTTTCAAAACTAATACCACAATGCAAAAAGTGTCAAAGTTTTAATCATACTCAGAAACACTGCCATAGGGACCCAAGATGCGTTAAGTGTGCTGGGCATCATTTAACAGTAGATTGTAAGAAAACAATCAGTGAAACACCTAAATGCGTGCATTGTGAAGGGGATCATCCAGCAAATTATCGCGGTTGTACAATAGCAAAAGAAATACAAAAATTAAAAGACAACAAAATGAATAAAACTAAAATGCAACAAAAGTCGAAGACGATTACTGAAAAACAACAAGAAACCTTATCAAAAAAACACGTGTCTGCATTATCACAGCAAATTAGAGAAGAGCAAAGTTTTGCTCAAGTAGTAAGTAAAAACACAAGTAATGCTATTGTAGTACAACAAGAGAATGAAATTGGGCAAAGTTTACGATTAATAATAGAAAAATTAAACAAACAAGAAGCCTTTATAAACTCATTTGAGCAGAGATTAAAGAATGTAGAAATTAGCGTTAAAGGAGCTGCACCCGGAAGTAAAAGGAAAACATGAACAGGGAATTAAAAATTCTTACGTGGAACGCTAATGGGCTATTGCAACATCAACATGAATTGCAAATAGTGCTACACAAAGAAAAGATAGATATTTGCCTTATCTCTGAAACGCACTTCACAAAACAATCTTACATTAAATGTTCAGGATATAAAGTTTACCACACTCCACATCCTGAAAATTCAGCAAAAGGTGGCAGTGCAGTCATTATAAAAGAAACGATTGAGCATTATGAAGAAATTAAATACCAAACAGATGAAATACAAGGCACAGTAATTAGCATACAAACTATAAAATACCAAATTAAGATAGCAGCGATATATAGTCCACCGAAACATACGATTAAAAAGGAACAATATATTGAACTGTTTAATCGAGTTGGAGGTAGGTTTATCATTGGAGGTGACTTTAATGCTAAAAATACTTATTTGGGTTCTCGTCTAACTACAAGTAAAGGTAAAGAGCTGCTGAATGCAGTTAATGAATATGGTTGCGAAGTGGCATCAACAGGAAAACCCACATATTGGCCTACAGATCCAAGTAAAATCCCAGACTTAATTGATTTTTATATCCTCAAAAGTATCACTTCAAATTATATTCATGTAACGGAAGGATTAGATCTATGTTCAGACCATTCTCCAGTTTTATTAATAATAAGCGATAAGGTAATAAACAAACCTGAAAACCCAGCTTTAGTTAATCAACATACAGACTGGGAAAGCTTCAAAATAATATTAGAAGAAAAAATTAATTTAAGGGTATCATTACGATGCCCAGAAGAGTTAGACATTGATCTAGAAAAATTTGTTAAAGACATACAATATGCAGCTTGGGAATGTACTCCTGTGATTAAGAAAAGAAATAACGGTAATGAATACCCAAAAGAGATAGTGAAACTTTTGGCTGAAAAAAGAAAGCAAAGAAACAAATGGCATATGACGAGAGACCCAAGAGATAAAAATAAATTAAATAGATTAAGTCAACAACTAAAAAGAGAAATCAAAGTAATTAAGAATCAGACTATCAAAACATACCTACGCGGATTAACTAATGATGGTGGAACTAACTACTCACTTTGGAAAACTACTAAAAGGATTAAAAGACCGATTATACAGAATTCACCTATAAAGGACATAGATGGCAAATGGGCTAGAAGTAGTGAGCAAAAAGCATTACAATTTGTTCGGTATTTAGAAGGTATTTTTCAACTTAATACGGAACAAAGTGATGAAACGCTTCGTGAAGTAGAGCCAAAAATAGAAAGTGAACAATCTTCCAACAAAATTAAACACAAAGAGGAAATAATAAAACTAACAACACCAGCAGAAGTAATGCTTGAAATCAAGAATAATATTAACTCCAGAAAAGCACCCGGATATGACCTTATTACGGGTGAAGTATTAAAGCAGCTACCAAAGAAAGCTATAGTTAAGTTAACAAATATTATCAACGCAACATTCAAATTAGGATATGTACCCAGTCTGTGGAAGGTAGCTGAGGTAATAATGATACCAAAACCAGGGAAATCACCATATGAAGTGACATCCTACAGGCCAATTTCATTATTACCCGTTATGTCAAAATTGTTTGAAAAATTGTTATTGAAAAGGCTGCAACCAATAATAAAAGCGAACAATTTGATACCACAACATCAATTTGGTTTCAGGAAAAAACATTCTACTATCGACCAGTTACATAGAGTAACCGATGTAATAGAAAAAACGCTTGAAGAAAAGAAGATATGTTCCGCAATATTTTTAGATGTTGCACAAGCGTTTGATAAAGTGTGGCATGATGGGCTCATTTGGAAGCTTAAAACAATGCTGCCTTGCCAATTCACTAACATTATCGAATCATATATATCAAATAGATACTTTCGAGTCAAACAAGAAAGCATATATACTGAAATACGAGAAATAAAAGCTGGCGTGCCGCAGGGAAGTGTACTGGGGCCAATACTGTACCTTCTATACACTTCTGACTTACCGATAGCTGAAAGTAATGCAGTCGCAGCTACGTTTGCTGATGACACGGCGATCCTAGCAGTAGGCAATAATAATGAAGAAGCAACATTTAAGCTACAAGTAGCCATCGACAAAGTACAAAACTGGACAAAAAAATGGAAAATTAAACTCAATGAAAGCAAGTCAATTCATGTTGTTTTTACAAACAGAAAAATTACTCCGATCCCAGTATTCATAAACGGTCAGGTAGTGCAATTGAACAACTCAGCTAAGTATTTAGGAATGACATTGGATGCAAAATTAAGATGGAAAACGCATGTTAAAAAAAAGAGGGAAGAACTGGGCATCAGATATAAAGACATGTATTGGTTATTAGGAAGGAATTCCGAATTAACAGTACAAAATAAATTATTACTTTATAATCAAGTGCTAAAACCTGTATGGAGCTATGGAATCCAATTATGGGCGTGTACCAAAAATTCCAACATTCAGATTATACAACGGTTCCAAAATAAAGTACTTAGAAATATTGTTAATGCTCCGTGGTACATCAGGAATAACAACCTCCACAGGGATTTAAATATTGAGCCAGTAAAAGATGTCGTTAAAAAGTTTGCAAAAAAACACGAAGAAAGATTAAGTAAGCACATTAATGCTGAAGCAGCGCAGCTCTTGGACCACTCGGATGCGGTTAGAAGACTGAAAAGGACGAAACCATTTGAGCTTGTATAATAAAGAAATTTGTACCATATATAATTCATATTAATTAACGTAAACTAAGCGACCGCAGTGGGTATATGCTTAGTAGTATAATAGTATAAATATTAAGTTATGTAAGTTAGCATTAAATTACTGATTAGTCTATAGACTAGATTGTAATGTTAATACATACCCGTTAGGGGCTGTAAAAATAAAAAAAAAAAAAGAAAAAAAAAGTACATTTGTCGTCATTACATACACTTGTCGGAGTTCGAACAAATTCCGCGTAAACAGCGGTAAACTGAACGAACTAAAATTGTGACTAAATGAACTGACGAAATTAATAATACAGTCGCTTGTCAAGAAATTAATGCGACGCGGAATAACGACGCGAATTAGAACATTCGGCGAGAAAGAACTTAGTACGAAACATATAATAAAACGTCGGAAAAATGAAAATGGAGATGACGGATTAAATATAACAGTATTTTCAAACGCTAAACCGGAATACGTACTGAGTATCGATTTATGCGATGATTCTGCTGTTTTACTATTACCAAACAAGTTTTTAAACTTCGTACCGCCGAACGATTCATCCGCTTTGTTATTCCTACATTTATTGGTCGCACTGAAGTCGGCGTTATGATCTAAGGTCATTTCGAAAGCTGGATGCAAACGGGATTCTTCACCTAGAATGTAAGTACAGATTGAAATTACTTAAAAATAGTAATTTGAATTCGGAGAATAATAAAATTTCGTAGAAAATTAGATAAAATTCGTTATTACACAATTACATAACGAAGGATCAAAATTTGTAAAGCGTACTTTTTTTTTTTTTATTCATTCGACCTATTTGAAGAAAAGAAAAAAAATTTAGAAAATTAAATTATTTTCAAGTACTCCGGGAGAAAGTGTGTAAAATTACGAACCGGAATTAGCAGATTCCCACGGAGGTGGCTGATACTGAGCTGTTTTCTTCAAACCTTTGACGATATTATGATTATCGATGTTCGTTGTGGAAGAAGATGAAGTAGAAGAAATAGGTTTAAGACGAAGCGAATTAATAGGTTGTGTTTTCTCTGAAGAACCGCCTCCGTTTCTAATTAAACATCAATAAAGATAAGTAAGTAACGCGATATTATTGAATTAACACTGAACATGAACTGTTATTATACAAAGTAAGACAACATTTATTAATCGTAATCTACCGGTTTTTTTTTGTTTTTTTTTTTTTTTTCGAAATGCACAAACTGATTTACGTTTAAGTAATAATAAGAATGATAGGGATTATTTGTTTAAAATTAATACAAACCGATACACTAAATAATAAAAATTGAAAATTTTCATCGTTACTAATTTCATTTCATTACTGAATATGGATAAAAATGAAGAAGATGCGGGTAAAAAGATCACAAGTTATTTTACAGATAAAGTTACTTACTTATTTTCGATCGGCTGATCGCTCCTATTTAAACAGTCCGATGTAACTGGAGAACGCATTAAAGTAAACAGATTGAGGTCTTCTTCATGACCTGTAAAAAAATTAAAAATATTATTAAGTAAATTTTGGATTATAAACAAATTAGGTTATCTTGTACCTCTCTCTAAAAATGAAAAAAAAAAAAAAAAAAAATATTTTATTAATCGTAGTAATGTAAATACACGAGGAAAATATTAAAAATTATCCTTTGGAAAGATAACACCAGTCAAGAAAATTTTTCAGAACAGATGTAGACATTAAGCGGTTTCTATGATATTTGTTATGCTCAGTTAGAATGAACCAGCTCGTTAGAAACCTCATATGGCGCATTCTGCTTTTTCAGTTTTCAATCAGCAATAGTGTTATAATTGGATGAAGACCGTTCAAACCGTACCGTTGAACTCGTTATGCATAACTGGTTACCCACTAAACTCACCGTCCACACGAATAATTTTACCAATTGGAAACGAATATATCAAAAATATTTTTTTTAGACTGCCTGCTTTAACTTCATTGCTTAAACACGTTCCTTCATTCTTAAACTTTTTTCTCGATCGGTTTAACTCTGCATGCTCTACAAGTAATTTCACAATAAAAAATAAATAAAAAAACAATGACAAAACGCCAACATCCATAATCAATATAATAGAGTTTGTAATGATGAAACGGCACGACAATAATTAACTATAAATTCTCATAATTTTTAGCATTCTACACGTATATGCCAATGTAGTGGTTTAGAAAATACAAAAAAAAGTGAAATATAATATTCAATAACTTCGGAATAGTTTAGCATAATGAACGGCGATCAAAATGGCCCGAATTACGTATAAACAAAAAAAGCCACATTAGTAGTTAACCAGAAAAATACCAAATTGTTGCATATATGTGACCTGGGGTCTACGAAAACCGGGCTGCTGTGTGAAAAAAAGTTTTCGAGATAAAAGCGTTTAAAGTTGAGGGTGGCAGCGCGGTGTTACGTATTGCTACGACAACACTATTCTTCCATTTCTTGTTTCTCAGCACATGTGCCGGATGTTTTATGACCTTCCGTATGCAGTGACGCTTTTATAAGAAATATTAACACAGCTAAATCGAACTAGTTGCTAATTTCTTTATCCGTGAAAGAGATATAATGATATTGTTTGTACTTCGTTATCAAATCATTTTGGAATCGCGATATTTTTAATTGCGCGAAATGGTTTTGCATCGTGAATATCAATTAACTGTCCTAATAAAGAGCTGTTTTAATTTCAATAAAGTGAAAAATGTGTTCGGAAGAAGTTGAAGAAGAGCTTAGTAATGCAGAGAAACTCTACTTTGATAACTCGGATGATCAACATCAACTTGCTCATAACAGTGATGAAGAAAATCCAGATGAAATTCGTACTCTCAGCTCTTCGAATAATTTGGAATTATCTCTCCTAGATGCAGATGAAGAAAAAATAGTTTCAAAATTTTTTGAAGAACCTTGTTGTAATCGAAAATGTAATGTATTGAAATACCACGAGATATGATCGAGAAATCGAGAAATAATTTTTTAGAATTAGATGAAGAACAGCAAGATTTAGTCATATTGAGCCAAATTGAATCAGGTAGAACAAGTAATGTTTTAGATAATGTTTATGAGGAGATCTGCAAACGAAAAACATATGGAAAAAGAAAAGAGGTCGAAACCTGGTATGATTGGACCATCTATCTGAAGCAGTTTTATAAACCTTTAGTAGGAATCACAAGTTTCCACCACTTCAAAATTTCCTCAGATGGCGTAGCAGCAAAAATGTATGCGAACAGTGACGATATAAACAAATTTCAATTACTGCTACAACATATCGATGATAAAATGCCTGAGAAAATCACTCCAAAAAGTTTAGACTTAGAACGCCAATGGTACCTTTACAATAACATAAGAAGTTTAGTTCCCGATATCGCTAAAGCTGATATTGTAACGCCATTACCTAAAAAACCCTTAATTAAAGAACTGAAATGGAAGGTAGATGAAAATTTGCTGAAATCATAATCGAAGATGAAATAATAAAACCAAAACAACTGAAACAAGATAAAAATTTGGAAAAATCAAAAAAAAAAACAAAAAAATAAGACTGAAGTGGCCGTGGCAAAGAAAAGGAAGAAAACCGATGAAAAATACGATAAACGCTATCCAGAAACCTCAACACCGAAGAAAAGAACTCGCAAGAAGTAGTTTGTACTAATTTTTTTTCTATTGTAGTTTTTCAATTCTTGTATGTCTTTTTGAAGTTCTTGTTTTCTTTTAAAACACGATTTGTGAAGAATGTAATAGAGAAAGAAATCTGGGGGTTGTTTCATTGAAAAGAGCGTGCTTTTTTCTATAAGAATAGCCAAAAAAGTAAAAATTGATTTTTTGGCACATTAGCTCGGTTTTCATAGAAGAGATCACATATATTTTTATAAAATAACCTGGCCATGAACTGTCTTTTCATATTTGACACTGTAATGAATAAAATCACATTATAAATTTTTATAATTTCTATATCTTTATCGAATTCAAAAAAAAAAGACACATACAACATCCGTAACGTGCGTTGTTTTTTTTGTTGTTTTTTTTTTTTATTTTGTTCGCGCACTATTGTAAACCGATTTTAATCATTTTTCGTTCTTTCGAAAGTGTACTTTTCAGTGGTGGGATCATTCGAGTATATCAATAAGTATCGGTAGACACAAACTGAGTATCAGAAAGCTTGTAAAAATGTGGTCTCTTTAGATAATTTTTATTAATAATCAAACGCGACGATTAATTTCAACATAGAAATGTAATTTGAAAAAAATTAAATTATAATTAATGTTATTTACCATAAAAATGTTGCTTTAAATAAAGAAATCGTTTTTTTTTTTTGTTTTTTATGTGGACCGATTTCAATGTTTTTTCGTTTGCTCGAAAATGTACCAGTCAGCGGTGATATCATGTCAGTACCGTTAAAAATTGGAGAACATAAACCGACTAGTCATTTAAAAACGAAAAAAATACGGTCTATTAGATAATTTATTTTATTTATTAAAAAAACCACGCGACAGACTTACAATAATATCAGTGATAATTATCACGTATACATATAGATCCGAACAAAGAAAACAAATTTTAAACCATCACAACGCCACTTACATTCTTGTCACTTTTAAAAAAGTTTAGCAAAATTAAAAATTTAAGTGTTGCGCAAAAATTAGAACATAAAATGTTGAAAAAAAAATACCAGATTTACTATAAAAATTTAATAAAAATGCGCTAAAAAGTAAAAAACAATTATTGGATAAAAAATAATACATTCCAAAAGGATGTATACTTAATGGCGATTATGATAATTCTTATAAAACATTAACTTTTTGGAGTCGGCATCAAATTCAAATTACAATAACAATTAAAAACTGCATTAAAATATTCATTAATTGATTCCAAATATTGAAATTTTATATGGTGCCTCATCAAAAAGTTTATGTTGCATTGAAGGTACGCCACTTTTTTTTTTTTGAGAAGGGGGCGAGGGTTCCAACTATGGACACTAATCCGTCGCAAGTGAAATTTTTAATGTGTCAAAGAGCGGCAATGTGATATTCGAATGAAATATTACTATACCTAAAACCAACAACGTCACGGTTATTTTCTAAAATATATTATCCTTTATCGAATAATTTTTTTTACTTTTTAGTGCATTTTTATTAAATTTTTATAAAGAATCTCGAAGTCAGTATTTTTTTTAAATACATTTTTTATAAAAATATACACGTGCAATTTTTATGTTTTATCAGATTTAGTGGGAATTTCGTTAGTCATGATGACCACCACCCAAATATAATTTTCAAATTCCCAGTTTATTCCCGCTCCAAATCCTCCCGATTTCCCGGTTAACAGAATTGCATCAGAATTTGTACGAAAGGTCTTCCGTTTGTATAGCAGAAGCGAAGGCAAATAAAATATCAGTAGAAACAAAAAAAATGCAAATTAAATTTTTTAGTTTTTTCAAGTTGTTTTATTCACATTTTAAATACCGTTATAATGAGCACTAACTAACTCATGCAATACATGCTTCCTTTATTATTACAAAAGTTAATAATAAAGTTTGTAACAGGTTGATTTACCCCTTTCCTATTTAAATAGTTTTGACTCTTACAAAAATTTATTTGACGTCTCATATTTACATCTGTAATTATACGCGCTCACTTCAGGGAGTTTTACGCAGCTCAAACCCCTCGTAAGTTTTACCAGGAGGGTTCATGTCTCTTAACAAACTGAAACGCATAATAACAAAAATTGTTTATGCGTTTCGTTAAAATTCTTAATTAAAATGTACTGGCAATAAATATAAACCTGCTATTATAGAAAAAATTTCTTAATAAGAGACAAATACTATATAAAAGAAGAATATCATTTTTTTCGTGATTGCGGATAATGTTTGATCGCCGTCGCATAGTTTATACAAATAAAAAAGAACTCCGTAATTTATTATTGAGCAAAGAACATTAAAAAATGCATTCATTTTTCGCTTCAATGATTTTTTATTTATCAATTTACATTATTAAATTTATGTGTTTTAATTTAAACGTAGAAAATTAAAAAAATAAATAAATAAAAACTTTGAAGGTGCGGGAAAACTTAATTTTTAATAAATCTTTTATATATATAAATATATATATATATATTCTGTTTTGGATGATTTTTAAAAAATCGTAATAATGTTTAAATGTACAAACCAGTAACAGCAGTAAAAGCAGTAACACTGTGACTGGGAATGTGTTGAGTGGGAGGAGGGGGAGCATGGCATTGTGGCACACGCAATGTCGCAGAACGAGGATTCTGTATCTGCTGCTGCTCCTGTTGTAACTGATGTCGTCTCTCCTCCTCCTGACGGCTCATCATAAATGTTTCTAATGTCATATAGCCAGTCGGATTCGTGTCTTGCGGAGTTCTAATGAAAATAACGAAATAAAAAAATCATATTTCGAAAGCTATTCGCGTTACCCCAAGCCATAAAAAAAAAAAAAGAAAAAAAACTACTTAAACAATCATATACGGTGAAACAGAAATAAAAATACATGCACAAATAACTGCAATGAACATTCCACGACGAATTTTTCTGAAACGAACATGACATTCTACGACTTACCGCTGCATCAGCAAAGAATTTACGAAACAGTAATATCCTGAATTTTAATGAATTAAAAAAAACAACAAAAAAAAACACATTTTTAACGGTTACAAAATGTCTAGAATAACTTCTTGTCCGGCAGCTGACTGTAGAACAAACTGTACATGTACATTCTCTTAGTGTCCCGACACGCTAGCAGTTTACCATACAGCCAAAGACTTTACCTGAATAAAGGAAGAGCGTGATAAAAAATTTGTTCTGTGAAATTTTCCGTAGTGTGGTTAAAAATGAACGGGATAAAGGTTTCATAACCTAAAAAAAAATTCTTTGTCCCGAACCTTAATTTACATATCTCTTTTTCTCATAAGGCTGCAATAAGCTACTACTTTCTGTGCGTAAATCACTTTTCAAACATTTAATTATCACTTGCACCACATCAAAGCTTTAGAAAACTTTCCGATCTGACTCCGAAACTTCTCAAATTTCTTTCTGCATTCTGGGAACGATTGGGAGTTCGTTGAAGTGAGATGCGGCCTATGCGGATATTGAGGAATATATTTTTTTCAAAGTTAGAAGATACCCGAGTAACGTGTAGGATTGCCGTAATCAAATTTCTTCCGTTCTTAAATTAACCGTCACTTTTAGCTAGTCAAAATAACTTAAAAGATTTCGGTAGAACTTTTTTTGCTCACAAAAACTAATGAAATTGATATTTCTTTCATTTCCTATTTTCAACTTCTATGCCTGCATTAAAGTCGAGAATAATATAAATGCTACTTTGCTTGCATGAAGTCCGCCCTAAACAGCAAATGTTCTCCTTTAGTTATAAGGAACATCATGACTATAGCTGCACAACCACTTTCCTAAATGTTCTCCATTAATCACGATTTTTTCCATCTACCTCTGTATTAATATTATGCGCGTTCATCTGATGGCCCAAGCTAATTCAATTATTTTCATTTTCAATTTCAGATTTCCCGGTAGAAGAATAATATAATTTCATATAGGCTTCGAATGCGTTTTATTCGGTTTTGTTCTCCGGTTACTCTAAAAGTAACTTTATTTTTAGTTTCAAAAGTAAAACATAACCCATCTTCTAATGCTTTTTTTTTTTTTTTTTTTAATTCGTTTAATTCTATACCCAAATTGATACAAACAATATTTGCATTACAGCTTCATGAAGAATATCAAGTCCTTCAAAAAGGAATCATAATTTGTTTCGGATAACATTATCAAAAAGGCCTTTGAATAATTAATAAAGGAAACACGCTTGATTTTCCAGTATTTTTTTTTTCCTGTTTATTAAAATAACTCGTAACTACCGTAAATTTTATCAAAACACGCTAACTATTGCGGATACAACTTTGAAAACGACGCTATTATCACAAAAAATGGAAAATATTATTTTGTCATTTTCAATTTTTTTTTTTTTTTTTATATGATCATTAGACCATTTTATCACATTAACTATATTTTATCACATGTTAGCAATATCCCTCTTTTCCTGCCACTCATCTCCATTTTTAACATTCGTTTTACAATATTTTCTTGGTTTTTATTCATTTTCAAAAAAAAACAAAAATATTGGCGCGTCAATTTTCATTTTCAGTTTAGTATTTACAAATGCGACTGTAATCATTTATAATGATCATTATTTTTTTTCTTCTTTTCAATATTCCTATTATTTACAATAATTGTATAAAAAATTTAACCGAGGCGTTTATTTATCTATTTTTTTTTTTTTTTTTACGCTATTAGCAACTACTATCTTTACATAATTATTTGTATTTTCTTCACCGCATCTGGTAGTGCAGTTATTCCATGGTTAAAATAGCTATACAACTCTTGTCAATACTGTGTTCCTTCACATTTTTTAGTTGCAATATAACAAAATCGATTTTGTTTTCAATAGTTCAACTTCTTTTCCATAGATTATTCGATTCACTTGCTTCAATGTGCGTTGGATTTCATTATAAACATATATACACTAGCTGTTACTCACGGCTTTAGCCGTATATTAAATACCCGATTAAATCTGTATCTTGAAATTAATAAACTTCTTGTTTTATCTAGAATTTATACATACATATATCTATATATGTGTATTATAGTGAATATTTTTTAAAATCATTATTTCACTTTTCTAAATTTAGTTCTTTGCGAAATATTCATTAGAGTCAGCTGAGTGACATTACGGAAATCCCGTAGTTTTCATCATTGTAATCATCTGTTTTTTATTCCTTATTAACTATTTTAATCTCATTTTACAAACACCTCATTTACTCACCCGCTATTCATTGCCTGCGACTTCACCCACGCATTAATACCTGTTTAAATCTTTCACTTTTTTCTTTTTTTTATATGGCAAACTCTGCATTTCTACTAGATTTATTTCCCGTATTCAATTCTTCCTTCTTTTGGGAACATAACTAATATATGTAATAATTAAAACAAACATTAAGCACTTTCCACGATAGCAAATCTTAAGATTTAAATTTAAACAATATTTCCAGTAACAACTATTAAAACTTCTAGGATTCGTTGCCAGTTTCCCTGTAATTTTAATATATTTTTTTAAAGTGCATTGCTAATGTGCTGCATAATTACTGAATTGTGCATGAAAACATTTAAAAAAAAATTAAGATATTATTATAAAGAATTATTCATAACGTTTTTGCATAATAAACGCTTGCAGTTAAGCAGTAATTCAATACTAGGTCTATGTTATAAAGCTGCCTGCGGCGATTTTACCTTTCATGCGGAAGTACTTAACAGCCAACTAAATTTCATTTCTGAAAATCGCATTGTTTTCATCATTACGATCATCTGCCTTCTACTCCTTCTCGACCACTACATTTCCTTCATGCTGTTTACTTACTTTATAAACTGATAAGTCTGCTCACAGCTCCTTGAGCTTTAAATGTAAATAATGTTTATTTTTTTGGTTTTTAATTAATATATTTATGTACAAAAATTTTCTCTCTTTAAAAAACATAAATTTATTATCCTCCAACAAAAAACCGGTTCACGTTCAAGTGAAGATTATCGGTATTTTTATAAGCTATGTTTGTCGCGATTTAACAAAAAGTTTCGCCCAACTGAAGATCGCACACAGTCATCATTTTGGAAATATATAAAATCAACAAATAACACGTGATTCTCTCCTCTTTACTTTACGCCCACTATTTTATAAAAATTGATTTGTTACCGTAATAGCTGAATGTAGATTTAAAATTTAAATGTAAATAATATTTCCGATACCAGTTGTCAAAAATTCCGTTGCAGGATTCTTTATTTTTATATAAAATTTAAAAGAAAACTACTATTTTTTTTTTTTTTTAATCCTAAATTTACTACGATAAATATTTTATCAAATTTTTTTAAAAATTTTATCGAGTGTATTTTACCTTTTTATTTTTCACACTTCATTGACATAAGCCTCCCACAGCTCGTATAAATCACGCCATAAATGTATAAATTATGCACTAAAACTTTCCACGAGAATCAGTCTATAAACTGGTGAAAACCGGAACAAAATCAGTCCAATAGTTAGTGAGATGAGCGCGCACAGGCAGTCATATAATTAGACAATTTCTTTACTTTCATTTATATATCAGGTGTATGCATAAGTCTTCTCCAGTTTCATCAAGAAATGGCTCTACCGAACAGTACGCTGCGTATGAATTTGACACTACGTCAGTTTGTTCGTCTGACATCATCCTACAAACACACACAAGTTCAGTCCGCCAAACACTCGCGTCTGTGTTGTATCGTTCGGTGATCACGTCGACGTTTGTGCCTGAAAAAGAACATTTGCGGCACGCATTGCTTTTCTTATTTAATCAAAAGAAAAAGGCTGTAGAAAGTCATCGTTTGCTGGTAGAAACATATGGTGAACACGCTCCATCGATTAGAACATGTGAAACATGGTTTCGACAATTTAAAAGTGGTGATTTCAATGTGAAAGACAGTGCGCGTTCTGGTAGACCACAAAAGTGCGAAGACGAGCAATTGCGGCCGTAACTGGATGATGACCCAACTCAAACTCAAGAGCAATTGGCAAAAGCATTAAATGTGTCACAAGAAACAATCAGCAGCAGGCGTTTATGAGCAATGGAGAAGATCCATAAACTCGGTAAATGAGTCCCCACGATTTGAATGACCGGCAAATGGAAAATTGCAAAGTAACTTGTGAAATGCTGCTTCAACGCCACAAAAGAAAGTCATTTCTGTACCGAATTGTTACTAGTGACAAAAAATGGATTTGTTTTGAAAACCTGAAGCGGATAAAATCGTGGTTGGCACCTGGCAAAGCCGGTCCTTCAACATCAAGGCCAAATCGCTTCGGCAAGAAGACCATGCTTTGTGTCTGATGGGACCAAGGCGGTATTTTGTATTATGAACTTTTGAAACCCGGCGAAACCGTTAACACGCAACGTTATTGCCAACAAATGATCAATATTGATCCAAAAACGACCGGAATGGGGCACAAGACACGCGAAAGTGATTTTGTTACACGACAATGCGCCGTCTCGCAATGAAAAACCAGTGAAAGACACCTTAAAATCGCTTGGATGGGAAATCCTTCCACACCCGCCGTACTCCCCTGACGTGGCGCCATCTGACTATCACCTCTTTGCATCAATGGGGTACGCGCTCGCAGAGCAGCATTTTAGCAACATTCCAGGAAGTTGGAAAATGGTTCGACGAATGGTTTGCCGCAAAAGACAAAGTTTTTCTAGCATGGTATTCATGACTTACCTGAAAGATGGGCGAAGTATGTAGAAGCCGATGGCCAATATGTTCAATAAACAAAAAGAGAGTTTCCCTTGAAAATTATTTGTTTTCTTTCCAAAAAAAAAAACCGGCAAAAACTTATGCATACACCTGATATATGTAGATTTTTATCCCCTTTGCCTAACTACTAAACTAAAGACGTCGTAGTTTTTTTGTGTTTTTGCACTCTTTTCTATCACCAACCAGTTTCAGCGTTTCTTCACAGACCTAAGATTATGTCTTTATCATTATGGCCGACTCGTCGCATTTCTTCTATTTCTGTTCCATAAATTCTGTCCTTAAATATACATCATAGCTTTTCTGCTAAAATCCACAGAATAACTTTTTTCAATTTTTCAATCTGTGAAGTTGTAGTCGTGTTTTATTCACGAGTTTTCCACGAAAACATGAGAATATAAAAATAATATTGTAGTTCACAAGAGCATAAAATTAGTTTTACTAAAGATAAGGCTCGAAAGAAATCGTAAAAAAAAAAACAAAAAAACATCGAGAACGTTACCGGTTATTTTACCCCAACTAAAAAAAAAAAAATACAAATTAAATCTAACCTTTGCTAGTTTATGAGAAGTAAATACATTTATAAGATTCCAGTTTTCGTTTTCGACCAATAAATTTGTTCTTTCATAAAATTTATTTTTCGTTTAATTCTGAACATGCGTTTAACATAAATGCAAATACTGCCATGCATAAAACGTTTATAACTGTTTTGTAAAATCAGTTCCAAAAATATATAAATAATCAAATATTACGAGTATATTGGATTATAGTAAAATACATATTTCCACATATATTACCTGATAATAACTCCTTTTATTCATATATTTTGGTAGCAAAACATAACAAAACAAACTTTAAATTAATCCAAATAAAATTTTACAAACTTCAAAATGAATTACAAATGATATTATTTTTCAATACATGGAAATGAACAAATTTAAAAAATTATATTTTAAAATTATTAAAAATCATTTAAACCTACCTCTGATTATTAGCACCAGAATTATTGTTAGCCTTCGCAAGAGATGCAAGTCGATAATCTGCCATATCAGGAGGTCTTGTTGTAGGACTAGTCGATGGGACTGGCGCAGCATGTGATGCATCCGGTTGACTGTTAAGGAGCAAACGAAATTTGGGAAATATTAATAAGCATATTTAATTAAATTTTACGTTAGAATTAATAAAAATAATAACTATCTTAACTATTAAAATTTTGAAGTTTTAATAAATTTATTTGTGACGAATCTCCAAAAGTGAATTATCACTTTTATTATATTAAAAATAATTTCTTAAATATAAACATAGTTTTCATTCAATATAATAAAATTATCGAACAAAAATTTAACAACATAATTTGATTACTTTTTTATATTTAATTATTTTCCTCTAATATTTTAATTTTGTGGTATTATTTTACTTTACGAAGTAAATAAATATTTCAATTTCGTTATAGTTTACTGAAAATCTCCATCAATAATAAGTCTTCCATAATGAAACAAACTTTAATAACAAACAATATAGAACAATAAATTAGGTAAATACCTATTTAGAAACGTTTTCGGGCATAACCCATCATCAGGTAAAACTAACTTAAAGGAAACTTAAAGTTTGTTTCATTATACAGTTTTAACAAACAGGATGTATTCACCTACATTTAAGTCTTCCATAATTTCCCGATCTTTAATTTATGTTTCTTTTTTTTTCTTTTTTTCTGTTGTGACTTTATTATAACGAAATTCTAATTCTCGATAACAAGAGTTCCTTTTCATTCGCCCTAATGAAAAACATAATTACCAAATTTTACACTAATAACTTTCTAAATAGCACAGGTTTACGTTTCGTCAGCAGCAACAGACCGTGTTTTACGTAATTTCCGTGAGTTAAATAAAAAGGTAAGAAAATACGAAAATAAGATATTGATCGATTTCAACTTACTTTATTAAAATGCGCGGGTAGCCCTGAAAAGGGCTATTTCGAATTAATTGCTTTCGGCGAACGATAAGCAAAAGAACTGACGAGTGAAACAACAACCAAAATAAAAATACGAGACAAACCACTGAAAACGGGAACAAAACAAAACGAGCGAGCAAACATCATACGTGATCGAAAATAAAATATAAACTTAAACTTACATTACGAGTGATAATAAACAATAAATGAGACTGCGCAAGGAGGAAAGAAAATGCCGACGATCAGATCTAATTACACGACCGCACTTGCATGCGAGCCGTGTAAACAATCGTTCAACATTCTCCCCCCTTGAGACCCAAAGGGTCTCAAAACAGTGTAATGTAGCTGGCGTCAGTCCACCAGCGTTTACCATGGTACAACGAGGTGATTGAACTAGGATACAAATAATAAACGTGGTGGGTACAGGCTGATGAGCAGTTTAGAACGAACGTAAACAGAGTTTTGAACTGGCGTCGTTCCCATCGGCATCGGATTGGAACTGACCATCGAATTACTTGCATTGAGAATGGCGCTAAGTTACTGCCGCTGTCGTGGCTGTTGTTTGTATGTTGTGTTGCATAGATTGTTGAAAAGGCAAAACTTGCGTCAGAGGAGTCGATCCATGCGGCAATGTAGTACTATAAGAGGCGGCAGTAGCAGACGGCGCAGCATGACGACAAGATGAAACTGATTTCAGGAAAGCGGGCGGTTGTTGTTGTTGCGAAATGTTCTGAAACGAGGAAGTACTAGCTGATGGAGCTCCGTACGGCGCCAATGTTGATATTATTTCCGCATTACTTTTCAGTTCCGATTGCGTAGAAGCATTTGAAACAGACTGTGGCGCGGAGTCGGTCTGAAGAATTCATTCGAATTTAGTTTCTGCTGCTGCTCTTTATTAGGGACAAGCACATTGGATATACATCCTGGGGGTTGATGATTAACTAGTTTCCGCTGCACTGACGATGACCGAAGTGACTTTACTGATAATTCTAAATGATTTGAGTTCGAGTTCACTAAGGACGAACCTTTGATGTTCGAAACGGGATATTTATTCGATGAACTGAATGTTCCACTACCATCCGATTCATTTGACGAGCTATCGTAATTTCCAGAATTTGCAAATTCCGATCCAGTAAACTGGGCAACCAATAATTTCGTTGTTGCATTTATCGATATCTCAGGTTGTGAACTTTGCTCGTTTGCTTGTCCAGACGAAACTTTACTGACAGGGAATGACTGCGAACACTGAGATTTGACGTGGGGGGGATACTTTGGAGTCATTCAGCAATTCGTGCACATTGCTATAGTTCATGGCGATATCATTAAAATTGTTAGGAATAACTTCAACAATCCTTCCATTAAATGAATTCGGAGCACCGGATATTGACGGGAGAGACTGGAGCGCCAAATTAGGAGATGGAGAAAACGTTCGAGAAGGTTGCGGCGGAACGACATTTGGTACTGACGAGGACTGCAATAAAACGAGTAGCGGTTGCTGTACTTGTGAAGACGAGTATATTTCACTAGCGATATTCAGAGAAGACTTATAAACCAGTGAAGAGTTTAGCTGCGAGCTTTGCTGCTGAGCCACACGCGAGGAGAGATGACAGCAGCGCTGATCTGCAGAAGAGAATTTCGAGAGTGGACCTTCTGCCACCCAGCCGAATAAGGTTTCTTCGAAGCACAGCTCTTCTATAAACAACTTCCGGCCCAGCAGTATCTTGTTCGCATGTTTTCCACCAATCAGAATGTCAACTGTAGCCGTCGTCAATAGACAATCTGCCAACTCCAGCTTCCCACTAACATCTTTCACGCGCCTGATCAAGGCAGGGGACACTTCGTAGGGAATGCGGCCTACTACGTCAGCCTGAAGATCGAGCTGATAGGAGTTGTATCGTGTCCGCAGATCGAGAGAAACCGACGCGCTCACTTGCGCTTCTTCTGGAGAGACGCAAGCAATTGCCGCTCGGGCGGCTTTAGAAGTAATTCTATTCTTTTTAAAGAAGGACTCAGCGACGAGGTTAACCTGCGAACAAGGATCGAGCAAGGCGCGAGCTTTGATAGCTTTACTTCCAACCAGCACATGTACCACCGCGCTGGGTAGCAGGACAACAGAGCTCTCGTGGGAAGTGCAAGCTAGAGCCGTTCTGGTAGTTGATGAGGATTGTTCGCCCCGATCGTCTGGCACTGAATGCGAGCTTTCTTGGTGCAGCATGGTATGATGCGTCTTGTTGCATCTTCTGCACTTGGACGAGTTGCAATCACTCGCAAAATGGAACTGCCGTAAACAATTTATACAAAGCCGTTTGTCTTTTACAAAACGCCAACGATCGGCGATATTTTTTGTAATAAACTGTGGGCATTGTGATAGGTAATGCCCTTTATCGCATAAGACGCATCATGGAGCGACTGACTTGGTCCCGCTGTTGTATGCAGTCGCTGCAACGAATTTCCTATTCATCCTTGCTTCCGATGCCTCGGCTCGACTTACTGTTGGCCTCAGAGACTGCTGCGCACGTACGCTCTCATATGCAAAACATCGATTTTGCAAAAAGGTGCTCAAGGGTGCGAACGAAGGGTAGGTTGAATTGTCAACCACCGAGTTTTCCCAATCCATTCTAAGTTTTTCTGGCAACTTGCCTACAATTATGTATGTGAACAGCGGTGATATTGCCTGTGTTCAGTTCGCACACCTTCAGCCCTCGGATTATAGCATTTACCTGGTCCAGTGATTCCCGCAATGATGTCTGTGAAATCGGCGGTAGAGCCATTAATTCTTGAAAATGGTCGGCGATAATCGCCCGCCGATTGTAATATCGACTCTTTACCGCATTCCACGCTTCTTCGTAAAGCCCTTCCTGAAGGGTGTAATCCTTCAGGATATTTTCTGCGGCGCCTACCATCGCCTGCTTCAAGAAATATAATTTTTGAATCGGCTTTATATTGTCATTAGAATGGATCATTGCTTGGAACAGAGAGTACCATTCAGTGAAATCTTTTGTTTTTCCACTGAACTTCGGGACCGGCAGATCCGGTAGCTTTACCAATGGATTTGCCGCCGCAGTGTCTGTTACGAGGGAAGAATCAAGTGAACGGCGATTGCTACTTTTCGGATTTAGAAAATCGTTCATTGTATTTAATTTGGACTTGGCCAAATCGTATTCCTCCTTACTTTGCTGCCATTGCTCATACATTTTTCCCTCTATTACCTCCAGCTGATCTGCGGATTTTCCTTTTAAGTCTGTATTGTCTAGGATAGATGCAATGACGTCACTGATCTCTCCTAGGCAAGTATTCCACGAGTCAAGTTGGACAACGACTTCATTAGATCGCTCACTGGACGGAACCTCGAGTAAGACAGCATGAACGAGAGCCTTTGCTGAGTTTGCTGCTCGGAACGCAGCGCGCTTACGGCGGTTTAATGCTTCCAAAACCGAACCTTTTTCACTCATTTTGTTCAAATCAATAAAACTCTGAAATTGTCTTATTACGAGCTAGGAAAACTGTCACACTAACTTGACTAAGATTAGTCACAAATTAAGCGACAGCGTAAACACAATTTAAATCGCCGGGCGAGTGGTGTAAACACGATTTAAAGCGCCGAGCGAGTGTACTTTGACGAAACTTTTCGTATATAGAATTCTGCAACGCCGAATATGCGTAGATTTTCTAAAACACTGAATATTTACCGATTTTCAAAACACCAAATATCTACCGAATTTCGACGCACTATATATACTAAATTTTTAAACACCGAATGTGTGCGAAATTTCGACAACTTTTTATACGCGCTTAGTGCGTTACCGATTTTATTACAAATTTTAATAAAAACAACGAAAACTATAAAATAAATGTCTTTACGCGAATATTATTTTAACTTTCCAATGACGTAAAAATTACTTTTTGATTTTCTAACCACCTTATCCACCCACGGAAAAAACACCAAATTTTTGCCAGATCCTTTTCTTATGATCCGGCCCGGAGGACCAAAAATGTTTTACGTAATTTCCGTGAGTTAAATAAAAAGGTAAGAAAATACGAAAATAAGATATTGATCGATTTCAACTTACTTTATTAAAATGCGCGGGTAGCCCTGAAAAGGGCTATTTCGAATTAATTGCTTTCGGCGAACGAGAAACAAAAGAACTGACGAGCGAAACAACAACCAAAATAAAAATACGAGACAAACCACTGAAAACGGGAACAAAACAAAACGAGCGAGCAAACGTCATACGTGATCGAAACCAAAATATAAACTTAAACTTACATTACGAGTGATAATAAACAATAAATGAGACTGCGCAAGGAGGAAAGAAAATGCCGACGATCAGATCTAATTACACGACCGCACTTGCATGCGAGCCGTGTAAACAATCGTTCAACAGACCGGTTAACCTCTTTAATCATTACTCTAACAAATAAAATAAACAGCTTATATAAAAAACTGAATAACATAAATAACTGCTAAGCATAATTTTAAAATAATTAACACGATACAATACAGGGAAAAGAAAAGTAAAATTTACCTATTTTCTAAGGTAGTAGATATCGCTTCAGTTACATTTCCCGGAGCAACTCGACGGTAACTTCTAAATTGAGCAGTTGGCACCGGCACGATACTTTGCTTCGTACTGCCACCCAAAAATTTTAAATATTTTCTATCTAGACTTGCACTAGCCACATGGTGCGCCGATTCCATATTATCATCTTTAGCCGATTTTCGAATCAAGGTTTTCTTCAAAGAATTAAATTTCTTGTCGCTGAAACGAAATACTGATAAGTAAGTTTAACAAGTTTAACAAAGCTACGAATACAAATACTTCAAAAAAATGCAATTCAATAATGTTGCTACGTTCAAAAAATATCTACTTGTTTCAAAAACCTGTGTAAGCTAAATTAAATTAGTACTCAGTAACATATGGAAATAATCGGACATCGCTGAGAAATATAAAACGAAGAATTGATGTTTCCCAAAGAAATCACGAAAATACTGCGATATTTCCTCAGCGAAATTACAAAGCAAAAAATACTCAAATGTTATCAATCATTCGCGTCTAACATACAGTAAAAAATACCGAGTACCATTATTATTTATAATGATACGACAGGCAAATAGATTCCACATCATTAATAAATATTGAACGGATCACTGTGGAAACATGAAAAATAAAACTGAGAATTGATTAACAATTATTTGAGATTTTTGACAACAGAAAAACAGAAAAACACAAAAAAGAATAAAATAAAAAAAAAAAACGAGATTTTAAAGAAACAAAAAGGAAAAAGAAATAACAGAAAAGAGCATGAATTTATGCGATAGGATGTGAAGATTTTTCGACATGTATTTCTTCAATAAACTATACATAAATTACATTACTAATTCGGGGGGAATCATCAATATATTTCAGAGACAAATTATGAATTAATGTAAAAATAAAATTACTATAAAATTTGTTGGATTGCTTATTTCTGATGAATAAAAGTTTTAGGAATAAGAAACCTGAAATATATAAAATATCTGATTCTTAAAAAAAATTACACCAGATCACGCATAAAAAAAAACAAAACAACAGTAATACAAAAACAAATAAAATATGAGTTCTAAATATAGCCACATAATTTGATCATCACATAATGGTCCGTGATTCATAGCCATAACGCAGTGAAGCGTTACAATTGGTTTTAGTTATTTTTATATACCCTCAGGGATGCCACCGCGGTTTCAGATTCGCGGAATTATGATTTTTTAAATTTAAGGTTGACTTTTATTAGAACCTTTCCAATATTTGATAAAAATATTTGTTTATTTGGTTTAACTTTATTACAAAGAAATTTCGATACAGGTCGACCTAGAAAAACACCGGATAGATAAAGATATAAATATACACGGATATACAATTAGAAAAATATATATTATGGTACGTATCACTCTGGCTGGGTTACTCCGGGACCGGTAGATACTCCTTTGACGGACCGACGCACGATGGAGGCTCTTCCCGACGACGATAAGGAAACTTGTTGTTTAATTGCGAAGTCGAACAGTTTCATTAAATATTTCCCACCGATCGGGTCTCGGACCTTTCCGAATCGAAATTTCTTTCGTGAAAATTTACTTCGGACCGTTAATTTCTCGACGACACGACACGCGGTCTCGCTGACCCTTTTTCTTTTCTTCTAACCGAAACGAACTCGCGACTTAACTTCGCTCTCGGCAAGCCATTCGTCTTTTCTTTCAGCATTTTTTTGATCTTTATTTCTTCCGAACCTGTCTCCTCCCCGTCGCAGACCAACCAATCATCTCTTCTTTTTTTTACTGATCATCGCGCACATCCATTCCCTTACTTGATTTCATCAGTCCATCGCTCCCCAGCCAGCAACAGGTTCCCACACATGCGCACACTTACATTCACACCATTTGTTCTTGGTACTTTATTAAATTTATTTATTTATATATATATATATATATTTATTTATTTTGATTCTCTTTCAATGTAATGGTCACATTACAGCAGATAAAGCAAAAATCAAAAAAGAAAAATTTAGTGACAGTAATGTGATAAAAGAAAAGTAAACAACTTCAGATTCGCTATCGTGTTTTTAAGTAAATTATCTTACTTCGAAAATTTTCATAAACGACACATGAAAACAGCATCGCGAACTAGACATTTTTAATGATCACGGTGGTGAGTTCTTAAAAGCTGTTCAGAATTTAACGATGTGAGGCTGTGTTGTGCTGTGTTGTGCTGTCTTCCCCAAGTGTATCTCTGCGTGAGCTTGGCGTGTATATGCGAGAATGTATGAACGTGTGCACGTTACAAGTGTAAGATGCGTTGGGGTGGGTGTGTGAATGAGATAGAAGTAAAATAAGTAATGTTAGATTACATCACTGTGTATGTGATTTGTATATTGCGTAATTTCGTAATTCTTCTTTTCTATTGCTTGAATGTGCCTGTACTCGTATATTTTACTGAATTGTTTGACTGTATTGTGTTGTGTAATTGGAATAAGCTGTTGCACTGGCGGATTGTACAAATAAATAAATATATTTAAAAATAATTCATTATTCACTCTTTATCCGTTAGCATGATATAGCTAGTTTCCTAAGCTAATTATTATACTTGTTTTCCAATTATTGTATTCATAAAAATTAACAGATTTTATCTACCCACCTTTTAGTTGTATCGTGAATTAAATGACCTGAGAACAAACCGGACAATTTTTTCATTGTTGGTGTATGAGTATTATTGGTTTCGTTACTTTTATCAGATTTTTTAGATTCGTCATCATCTTCGCCATCAGTTTCACTCATCACGACAGCTACCAATTAAGAAGAAAAATATAACTATTTCGTTAATGACACAACAAATAAACAAAAAGTGCAGTAAAATCTATCGCAAGTAAATTAAGAAAAAAAAAACCGTAACATGAACTAATTTTCCTAATCTACTTTTAGTTGTTTTTATATGGTTTTTATATTTATATAAATCATAACACTGCCGGATAGAGAACAGAATTAGATCTGAAAGTATTAAATGATAACAGCGCGTTCAAATGCAAGTACTAAAATATTTTTATAATCAAACCAGTTTTGTTTCTTAACCTTTCCATTAACTTTGTGATAACTCTTCCCTTTTCGATGTAATTACTATAATAAATTGGCATAACTTCAAATTTTGACTGAATTTAAAGTTATTCAAATGTTTCATTACCAACTTCGTGAACTTCGCAATCCGAAATTTTTGAAAGATTTTTCTACAGCAGTACCAATTTCGAAAATAACAGATTCACAATTATTTCCAATTACGTACTTAATTTACTTCCTATTTTCGTAGTTGTTTGTAAATTTTTCATGTACTGATTATATCTACATATTTAAAAAGACTTGAAACGAAAAAATAGACATGAATTCTTTCTCGGTTTCGAAACTCTTTAAATAAATAAATAAATAAATGGCTACATTTTTTCCAGACGTTCATCATATACACCAAAAAACTACTATATCGTTAAAAAACACTCGTAAAATACATACATTGCTCTTCTTCGGACACAGTAACTCTTCCGAATGATTCAACCCAACCTCCAAGATCTTCGCCGCATTCTGCAGCAAAATAAAATGTTGTTCCCGTATGATACACTTTAAAGGCGTAATGCCTAGATTTAACTTCCTCCGCCGGTGAAGCAGTAAATCCCGGTAGGGATATCATTAACCTAGCACGCATCGACTGTAAAATAAAAAAACAAAATAGTTACAGTTAAGGCTAACATTTATCAGCATTTATCGAATCAGCTTGGAAGCGAGTATTTAAAATCCGATTAGCAATTTTTTTTCAATCGTGTTAATTAGATACTATTTTAGAACTTTTTTTGCCAAAACCCCTATTTTAAAACAAAATTTATCGTAAATAACACTTTCTCGAAAAGTACGATTTTTAAGAGCTGCGCAATTTTTTTTATGGAAAATTGTTTTAATTCCTTCAATAAAAAAAAAAAGAAAATATTATTAAAACAAAAACAAAAATATAACGAATACGTACTTCTTTAGAATTAAATCCGTAAAATAAAGTTCCCTTGATAATGAACCAACCCTTTATCCATTGCGGTGACCCTCTTCCGGCTTTACGTAATCTATGATACAACCAACCTTCGTGATCACAAACTCCGAGATCTTTTACACTGACATTTCGGCGCTCTGAAATAACCCCATTTATGCTAATTATTTGTTGGTATCATTATTAAATACGTATTTTACATCTTTCAGGAAATGTTTAAAAGTTCCTTGCGTATTTCCGAACTAGTTTTACATCATCGGTGTTGAAATAAATCCAGTCGCAATTGAAAAAATTCAACATACCGGAATCTCGTTGCAAACAGTAGAAAATGACGGGAAAATACTTCACACAGAAACGATAAATCGAGTCGAATCAATTGAAATCTACACTATGAACCTGAACTAAACTCGTGTAAGCTGAATTTGTAAAATTATTTTGAGGGTCGCCGTGTATAGATAAGATTGTCTTCTTCTTACTGTGTTTTTTCGTTACTAAAGACTGACAATAGTAACATTTAATCTAATAAACAATGGATATTAAACATTTTCCTTTTTACTACAAAATCACGAAATCTATAATTTGCAAAGTAATAAACATAAAAATCCTGATTTCACATAAAAAAATTATTTAAAACAACTTAAAAGTACTTTTTTTTTTTTTAATTTTAAAAAAAGAAAATATAAATATTTACTTTTTTATGACCCAAATTCGTGTTAGCCAAAAAAAAGGCTCTTGGATCGGTGATAATCCGTAAAAAATACTGAAAATAGTTTTCGTTCAAAAGAAAATATCACATTGTAGCAAAGAAAAAAAAATAATTCAAATGAATTTTCGTACAATCCTACATTATGTCATGATGGTCGGTGACCAGAATGATTGAACTACCACATCGGGGTCTTGAGTCATCGCAATGTAACGACAAAGAGTAAATATTATTAAAAATCTGCATACAGAATGTTGTCTTCAACACTAAATCTATACAAGTTGAATGCACAAATAGACAGTCACGATGCTCGGATGGTATGACTTAGGACTAATTTGGAAAAATATCTGAAATCATTTTTCTAATAAATTTTTGATTAAATTATCGAGAAAAGAACTTGTATTTTTAAATTTTCATTACTTTAAATAAACCGTACGAATAATAAATTACTTACTAGACATATTAACTTTAATATATTAAAATTTTATTTTTCCGATCACAAGTATCAGTAAAGGGGTACTTGAAATATTTTGAAACTATCGATCATATAAAAGAAAAAGTTCGTACATTTATACTAATTTTAGCTTTTTATATGGCCTTTGAAGACTTAGCTTCACTACGTCTCTTCTTATCTCAACGCAGCTCACATATTAAATGCATGCGTACCATTAAATCCAAAAAGAAAAGAAAAAAAAACGAACAGTAGAATTTCCTTTTTGACCTCCAAAAAATCCGAAACGAAATAACTTAAAATTTTGTATTACCGTCTTTTTATTTTCAATGCATTTAGCCGAGTTTCTAAAGACGTTACTGATATAATCGCTAAATAATTACTGATATATTTATCATTAAACTGACGATGATTAAAGTTACCACATTCATCATTAAACTAACAGTGATTTAAATTAGGTAAAAACGCCTCACTCTCGATAACTTAACTCGAATTGACTGTGGTAGTGTGACAGCAGCTTTGGTCTGTTATTTTTCGATAATAATTCATTTCTTAAATTTGTTCCAATCTCTAATATTCTCTTTATAATAATAATAATAATAATAATAAAATTAAAAATAAAAAATTTAAATATAACAAGAAACTAATCCTAAATAATTCGCAATAAAGATAGTAAGAACTTACTAGCTAACAATGGATTCTTCTTTCTAAACGATTTTGGACTTTTGTGATTGACAGCTTTAGACTTAGTAAATGAATTTTTATTCGAATTCGATTTATTTTGCATCGTCGATGAATTAGCTTTGGCAGGACGAGGAGGAGGTTCTGGAGCTGGCGGTGTTAGTAAAATCGATTTTTCAACGTCAATCTTGCATCGAGGGAACGTCGACGGAGCATCCGAGGTGTTACTCGAGTGATTAATGGTAGAATCAATATCCAGCGACATATTAAACTTCCCAGCAGTTTTTGAGTCATTTTCATGTGGTAAAATTCTCGGAGGCGGAAGAATTTTCTTCTTCATCGAATCGGTTAATAGCGGTTCAGATGCGGTACATTCGTTAACCGTGTTCAACAAAACCGTCTTACCATCTTTCAGTGTGCATAGATCCGATTCCGAACTGACATTCTTACCGACGGGCGTCGTGGTTTCCATCGATAGCGGCGGTGAGGATATATTTTTTACGGTCGAAGAACTGCCGAGTACTTCTTTAGCGTCACATTTAACGCCGCAATCCACCTTACGTGATATCATTTTTGAATTATCATCTTCAGGCGATAAAATGACCGTCACGTCATCGCTTTTAATCTCTAAATAACCATTATCTTCGGGCACTTTTATTTCCAAATACGCATCGTCGCTTTTCTTATCGCTTGCTCTAGTTTCGATATAACTGTCACGTTCCGGCTTAATTTCTAGATAAGCATTATCGACTGAAGCGATATCGGTCGTTTTTAAACTAACGTTATTCGAATGATCCTGATCCGACTTGCTTTTCTGGTCGACAGTACACAATTCTTTTTCTACATTTGACTTGATAGAAAACAAACTGCGTTCATCTTTTACATCCGTTGAATAATCGTAACTGGGTGTGCTGTAACTTTTATCCAATTTACCTCGTTCTCTACGAGGACTCAAATTCGGATCCTTCGGAACAAACTGTAATGGAATCTTTATCGGAGTTATAGGCTTTATTCTGGCCGGAACATGCGGTTTCGTGCTGTCACCGTTCGATAAACTAGCATTGTCTAAAACTGGTTTCGGTAGCAATTTTGGTTTCTTCGGTGTTAGCGGAACGCTTTCGGCCGCTTTATTTAACGAAGCTATTCGTTCTTTTAACGGTATGATTCCGTCTACAGTAGCAGTGGCAGTCGATGCCAATTTCAAGTCAGATTTTTCTTCGACAGGACTAACAATTTCAACAGCCTCTGGAATTCTGTGGCAAGAAGACGGAAGCGATACCGGTTCATTAGGAATCTTATGATCAGTCAGCCGAGATGACCAACTTAATGAAGAATTTCCAACTATGGATGAACTCCGAAGCTGAGTTTCACTGTGAGCTTTTCCACCGGATGGCTTTTCACCGCTATTACTTCTCCATTCTCGTTCCAGTTTTAATTCGTGCCAAAACTAAAATTTAATGAACCAAATTACCATTTCGGATCTGCATATATATGTGCAATAATAAATTAAAATGAAAGTGTACATTTAAGAAAAAAACCAAAATGACTCGAAAAAAACTTTTAAACAAAAAGAAGAAATAAATAAATAAAATCAGCTTACGTGAAAATTGTTGTTACTCGGAATGGATATTTTTGTTAAAAACGTTATAAAATTGACTTTTATAATATTCAAATTTTATATTAATATATTCACAATTGAAATTAAAAAGCATTAACTAGTTAGCTGTTAATGGATAAATTATATAAAAAAAAAAAAAAAAAGAAAAAAGAAATTTATATTGAAATATAATTTTAAATTACTTATTAGAATTGCATCAGAGTTTGCACGAACGGTTTTTAGCTTGTATAATAACAAACCCAATAAACTGAAGCGAAGGTAAATAAAATATCAGTAGAAACAAAAAAAAATGCAAATTAAATTTTTTGGTTTTTTCAAGTTGTTTTATTCACATTTTAAATATTTTACCGTTATAATGAGCACTAACTAACTCATGCAATACACGCTTCCTTTATTATTACAAAAGTTAATAATAAAGTTTGTAACAGGTTAATTTACCCCTTTCCTATTTAAATAGTTTTGACTCTTACAAAAATTTATTTGACGTCTAATATTTACATCTGTAATTATACGCGCTCACTTCAGGGAGTTTTACGCAACTCAAACCCCTCGTAAGTTTTACCAGGAGGGTTCATGTCTCTTAACAAACTGAAACGCATAATAACAAAAATTGTTTATGCGTTTCGTTAAAATTCTTAATTAAAATGTACTAGCAATAAATATAAACCTGCTATTATAGAAAAAATTTCTTAATAAGAGACAAATACTATATAAAAGAAGAATATCATTTTTTTCGTGATTGCGGATAATGTTTGATCGCCGTCGCATAGTTTATACAAATAAAAAAGAACTCCGTAATTTATTATTGAGCAAAGTACATTAAAAAATGCATTAATTTTTCGCTACAATGATTTTTTTTTTCATCAAAACTAAACTGTACACATTTTAATCGATAACTAATTTACGTAATAGAATGTTAATAATACGTCCGTGTAATTTATAAATGTTTCATTTCATTTTTATACCTAAACTGTATATATACGAATTTAAAATGTTTATTTTTGTATTAGAAAAATCTTTAATAATAATAATAACTAAAATAAACAAATTACCTAAATAATTTGTAATCTTTTGCTTTATTATACTTTAAAAAACGCAAAAAAAAAAAACAAACAACAACACGAAAACAGTGAAATAATACCTGTTCTAAACTAAGCGGAGCATTTTTACTGACAGGACTAGCACCAGTTATGGTAGCTCTACGTTGAACCGGCATGCGAGGTTTTGGTAAGTATAAACGTACACTGTTCGGTGAAGACGGAACAATCAGTTCACTTTCACTACTATTACTACTGCTAGTAGAAGCAGTACTGGGCGTTGGTGAAGGAGGCGGTTTATCTAATTTTGGAACTTCCGCAATATTATTCGTAAGTTTCGTTGAAGGTATCCTAAACGAAAAAAAATTGGTATAGTTAGTCCATTAGGAACGTAATAACAGACGTGAAATAAGCAATCAGATGAACAAAAAATTTAAAATAGTACCTTAACGGAAGAATAAAATGAGGTACTGTTAACAATTCAGATCTAGCAGGAGTTATTAAATCGTGCCACCGCGTTGAATAGCCTATTTGTCGTTTACATGGTAACCTATACGGCTTAATATAAATCTGGCCAAAAATTTTACTATGTCGTGGTCTCTTCTTTAAAGTTAATACAACTTCTGTTTCTGATTCTTCGAATAATGCCATAACTTCCTTTAACTGCCAGCCAACCTTTTTTTTTTTTTAAAAAAAAATATTAATTCGAAATAAACTCTAAAAATTAAATTTTTATATATATTTAATCTACTATTTTATATATTTCTCATAACATAATTATAATAAAATCGAAAATACGACAAAGAAATGTAAGATTAACAAAAAGAAAATGATTATCACAAGTACGTGCAAATACATATAAGCAATCAAGTCACAACCAAAAATAATTACTCATGTATTAAAAAGTAATTAATTAACAGATAAAGTTAAACTATAAAGGTGATGATTTAAATAAAAAATCAGATTATTTATAGTACTTAATAATCTGCTTCTTATACACGAACATTTATACATCAACCTATATTGTATAAGTATTAAAAAAAAAAAAAGGAGTGCACACATACAGAAAGCCGTAATAGTTAAAATTCGGAAAAAATTCAATGAACTGAGCAAAAACATTTTATATCTGATGTCAAAAGTTACGATATTATTACGCCCCCCTCTCCCGATATGCATAATATATCTTTTCGTTATTTTGTCAAGTTATTGATTTTAATCACACCTTAACCGATATAAATACTATAACGAATGTAGTAATAACAGAACTCCTGAACTCTGCATATATTTGAAACAATAATGTTTTATTGATTGTAGTAACCAAATATTCAATGATATTACGAAGAAAAAATCGATACAATGTTTAACCAGCAATTTTTGCTAAGAAACTGACTTCAATGTTTTTGCCTTTTCTTTCTTTTCTCGGAATATTTTCATTAATTGTTTTTATTTTGTAATTCGATATTTAATTAATTTATATTATACCTAATATTTATGAAAGTATTTCTAAAACAGTTCTGAAAACAAGAAAAAAAATTACTTATGAATTTTATCCCTTTCCAACAACAAAAAAGTTTCGTCCTTGAAGAGCAATTCAATTATTTTCAAAAACTTTATAGAAATTTAAAATTTATTAGCTTTCGGAAATAATACATCGAGAAATAGATATTTCCTTTCTTCAGGACGTTTATAATTTAATCACAAAAAAAGTTGTTTTTTTAAATATTAAAATCTTCTTGAAAACGAAAAAAAAAATTTTTTATGCGCAAAGGGAATATTTCAGCGTAGTTATATATTGTTTTATTTAAAAAATGTACTTTAGCATGCAAAACAACCAGGCGTAAATCAATAAAAATAATTGTAATCATTTCATTTTACATTTACTTGTTACTTTTTACAGTAAAATCTTCGTTAGATGCGGTAAACAAGATTTTTTAGAGAGTAATTCTTTTGCAGAAATTTTTGAGCACGAAATATGAACTTAACGCTTTCGGAATGTAAACTTTTTTAATGAGACCGAAATCAACGACATTAACTTATTCAGTCATCTATGAACATAAAAAAGTAACCCAAGATTAACGCCGTATACTTCATTGAATGCCAAGTCATTTTTAATTTAGCTCGCTCTAAATTTATTTATTTTTTTCTAAATTTTTTATATCCCTTTCCGAGAAAATACATTATATCCTTCAACAATCCCGTCATTAAAAAATATTGCTAATAATTCAATTAATCTCGCAACCTAAATGAAATGAAAAGGACCGAAAAAAAAATTGATAAAAGTAATATAAAACGTAAGTTTACATAGTTACACATTAATGAATAGAAAACCTGATTGAATTAGAAACATTTCTAAAATCGGATAATGTAAGTAGATCCGGAAGAAAAATTATAAGTACTCAAAAGAGAAATCTGTTTTACTATATAGGTAGCAGGAAAAAACGGAGTTGGTTTCTTATTCATAGTGATCACCCAAATATAATTTTTAAATTCCCACTTTATTTTCGGTTTTCCTTGTCGAAATCCTCCCGATTTCCTGATTATTAGAATTGTACAAAAACAAAAATGGACTTTTTTTGTTACTGCTGATAATATTTGATCGTCGCGAATATTTTATATGAATAAAACAAAACTTCGTAATTTATTTTGAGTAAAGTACAGTAAAAAAATGCATTCAGTTTTCGTTTCAAATGATTTTCTCTTATCAAAAATATAGTTTTTGGCTAACGATAATATAGGAAAAATACGAGGAATTAACAACAGAATAACAATTTAAAAAATAAAAATCAGTAAAATTCTAGTAACGTGTATTTTCAAGTCTTACTTCTATGGGAGTTGCAGAGGAATTGGATGTTGAAAACTTCTATGAAAAGTTAAAAAACAGTTTAAATTCAATTAAAGTAAAAAATAACAACCTAATAAAATTATGGGACTTTGGAATGACCATTTAGAACAAAGAGGTAAATGCAAAAAAACACACAACAGGATTGAGTGGTTTTAGGAAACGTAACGAAAGGGATTAGAGACTGATCAGATTCAGTCAAGAATGCAATCTAAAAATAATAGTCTGCTCAAAAAAAAACAAAAAAAAAAAAAAACAAAAAAAACAGGAAGATAGTAATGGATATTCCCAAACCAAAAATATGAAACACTAATAGCTTGCATACTAATAAAGGTAAAAAATTAGTCGGTTACAAATGTCCAAATAGGAAATATGAATAAGTTCAGCTTTTATACAGATATCATAGACCGTTGATTGTAAACTTAACGAATAATAAATAAAAACACTACAAAAGAAACATAATAAACACAAAACAAAAGACCGTGAAAAATGTGAAAAAGGAAGTTATTATAATTATCGTATCAATTACGCGTTTATCAAAGTTAAATATAGATTAAAAATATAAAATTACGAAATATCGCAGTCTATTTATAAATTAACACTTGTCAGCCATTCTACTGCGCCTTCCTCAAGAGAATGTAGCCCAGTTAATCTATTACTGAAACTGTATACTTCACACAAGTTAACAAAGTGCGGCATCGTTTGAGAACGGAATTAATAAAGAATTAGGGGAAATAAACTTACAGTAGCGATCGAAACGTAACAAATTATATAACACCATATTACAAGCAATAACCGGCAACGATTACAAAGAACGTAGGAAAAAAATAGTGGAAATAACTCACAGATAAGCGAAGTATAAATCAGCTGCGTGAAAGAAGAGCTGCAACAGTAAAAATCGTTAAAAAGTCTTTCGAATTAAATATCGAGCACCGTAAGGAATATGATAAGAAAATGTATCGAAATTGTTAAAAAAACGAAATTATTAATAATATTATGGAAAGAAATAAAAACATAAAACTAGTGAAAAGAAACTTAGTATAAGTACGCAATAGATAATTTATTTTAAGAATTCGGAAAGGGAAAAAATATACGTTAGAAAATAAATAAACGTATTTGTCAGAGTAAATATTATAATAATTTGTACAAAAACATAGATAACTGAATCACGTTGTAATTATTTCGGAAGAAACTAATTTTTGGATAGAACTAGAATTTTTGAAAGATGCAGAAGTAATGAAAAAAATTGGGACATGACAAAAGTTCGCGTAGCGACAGAAAAACAAACATATAAAAATGGGAAATTCCGAAATGGAAATACTTTGATACAGTATCGCTTTTTTAAAAAGAACAAAACCACAACATTGAAAAAATTACTGTCTAATCTATCTTTAAATCCGACTATTTCTAAAACCTTTTCAAAACTGATAGACAGAAGAATAAAACCTATTATTAGTGTCGAACAACCCGTAGAATAAGCCGGATTTTGAAAGTCATTTGCTACAGCAGACCATCTGCATTAATGAATTATTATTAAGAAATGTATAGAACACCAAGTGCAGCTAAATAATGTCTCGATTGATTGCAACAAAGCTTTCGACTCTAAAACATTACTATTTGTGTCGATTTCGCTTAAAAGTCAAGGAATTCCGGAAAACTACATAATATTAATGAAAAATGTGTATAAAAATTTTAAAGCGAGAGTATCAACAGATGTAGAAGGACAAAACTTCGAAATTAAGAAAGTCGTTAGACCGGCTTCATTTAACCACGCACTGGAAGACATTTTTAGTCAATTAATTATACTCGCTACTGTGCAATTGGAGCATATGTTTATCAGATGAAATTATGAAAAATGTAAAGATTAATAAATGGGGACAAAACAGTAATTTTAATCATTCTGTAATTTATTACCCATTTATTTCTAAGAATATCGATTATAAAAATAAATGTTAAATAAACCTAAAAATTTGAAAAAAGAAAATATAAAAAATTTGTGTCCTATTATATAAACCAGTGCAATAGGTTGTTAATGGAGATACTGAGACGCGCAAGTAATTAAAAATTCCTCCTGGAATCAAACGACCTAAGGAAAACACTCTAAACAGAATTATAACATGTCTAAGAAGAAACTGGAGTCCGTTTTTAAAACAGAAAAATGTGTATGACACGTGCAACCTTTATCAAGAAGAAATAGTCTCGACGACGACCAGATGAAGACTACCAATCAAAAAAGTAATAAGAAAATAACACATTCTTAAAAATTACCAGAAAAGGCGATAGATAAATTTAACAGTTTATATTAGTTTTTTATTTGTATGATAATTTATATGACTATAACACGCACTAGAGTCATATTAAAAGTAAAAAATTTCTTATTTTTATAAACTTACCACTGTTTGGTAATTAATTTGAACAATCTCATCCCCCGTTTCAATTTTTCCACTTTGATGGGCTGCACTATTACACTTCAATTCACCCACTTGATGTATACCGTGAAAGGATGGAACTATATAAAACCCCTGCAAAATATAAATTATTTTTAGTAATACAACTTTTCTTTTAAAAAACACGTTTTCGATAGCAGCGTGTAAACATAAACATGTTTTTTCATCAGATAAAATAATTAAACCGGTACATACATATATATATATATATATATATATATATATATATTTTATATATAAAATTGTAGGACACGTGTGTTTGTAATGATCCTCCTCCTAAACGGCTATACCGATTTCGATGAAATTTTCCATGGGTGTTTACGAGAGCCCGTGTATGGTTTAGATTCACAATTGGACCAGGTAAACCCCTCGCAACCCGCACAATTTCAATTATAACTTCTGGAAGGAGAGAAATAGAGAAAAAAGTCCTTCTCACTGAGCCGTGCAGGAACGTCACAGGCGATAATATGATAATAATAATAATGATCGTTACACTCTTCGATCGTGTTCTAGCAACCCCCTGTACCTTGTCCAACCGCCGGATACCGTATTCAACCCCTTGCACCGCCGCAGACAAACCATCAGCGCCTCGAACGCCGAATTTCTCCGTTTTGACCTTGACCTCCTTATTCCAGCCATTCGATTGCGTTTTGGCATCTTCCCGCTGGCTTCATCACAGCGATTACAGTGTCGCAAAGATTTTCGTATGACGATCCGATTTCCGAAATTATTTTTCTTTTAGTCAAAATTGTTTGGTTTTCCGAATTTTTCCTTCTGTCCATCATGTCAAGAAATTAGAAGTATCGTTTTGCTCTGTATAGTATATTTTAAACTATGTCCGAATTTTTAAAAATGCTTCCTATTATAATTCTCGAAATATATCACTATATTCAGCGTTTTAAAATTCGAATTAAAATACAGTGAGTACAGAAATTGTTTAAAAAACTTATTCGGTATAAAACACGTCTTAAAATTTAACACAAATATTTACAACAATTTCCTTGACGTAATTTTACTGCAGTTACGATTTAAAAAAAAAAAGGTAAGATACATTCACGAAATTTCAAATAAAATACAGCAAACATGCAAAGTGTTTCAAAAATTATTCGTTAGATAATGCATCATTATAAATTTGTAACATTGTTAGCAACACAAAATTCTAATTTAACTTAGAAATATAAAACGCGATGTATTTAAAAAAAAAAAAAAAAAAAAAGAATTTAAATGTGTTTTTCAAATTTGTATGCACAAGAAAGGGATCTCAAAAAGTTTTTAAAACTATATTCCAAAATATTATACATTTATTGAACTTAATTCGCTTTGAGTATTAATTTTATCTTAGTAAAACACTGAATTTAATTCAGCTAATAAGTTAACACAACATTTATTGATTCTGAGGCGGTACGAAGTTCGCCGGGTCAGCTAGTATATATATATATATATATATATTTAGAACTTTTTCTCTCTCTCGCCGGCACAAGTAATTTATTATTTCTTGTTTTAACAACTGTGTAACGACCGAATAATAATTTCGGTAAGCCTAAAAATAATTATAAGTACAATATGAAATATCTGCACAGCAATAATACTAGTACTGTAATTCTATTGTGAAAGAGGAAGACAGAAAAATTCATAGGATTTTATTAATTTTTAAAATTGTATGTGAAAATTTTTTTTTGCAAAATTTATTTTAACATTGCAAAAATAAAAATTGCAAATGTAATTTGATTTCCTGATATATGTACTGCTTTCTCTTAAACAAAATCTTACACTCTCAATTTACGGTCCATACACTATTGGTCTTTGCGGTTAGAGATTAATAGCTATACAATGTACAGTATTTCAAATTTTTCCGACCATTTTCAACATCTGATTAAAAACATATGCTAATTTGTAACGCTATTCCTAATAATCCGAAATAATTGTAAAAAAAATAAAATCCTCGAAAATAGCTATATTAATATTAGATGAATCGTTTCGATAATTTCCAGATTACAACTTAATTCATCTATCGAGATATTCAACTTTAAAAATGTAGTTTTCGCCAAAATACATATTATTCTTATAAACTCTATTTCGTCAAATAAACCGAAATCATAAATTAAGTTTTCGCACATAACGGAATTCACTCGATACAGAAAATTAAGATTATTCATACGATTTATACACTTCTGAATACTTTTCAAGCACTAATCAATTTACAAAACAATGAAAAATTAAAGACAGCCAACAAATCTAGCAAAACCGTACAGAGTACGTTACTGCGAACTCTATCTTATTTAATATATATAGAAGGATTTGAAGATTTTTTTTCCCTTTTTAACGGCGGGGACTCGATTTTTAATCATTTCTGGCATATTTTAGGATTCATCAAATTCTGTTACCTATATCTTTTTATTACGTGCTTTTAATATGACTACGTATGGCTATGGTAAACGAAATACGAGGAACCGATTTTATTAATTTTCTAGCAAGAACCCATGCATCTCTTTAACTACACACTTTTCTACATATCGTTACTTCGACTTGGAAAAATATTCTACCATTAAACGCTTACCATATTTATAGTTCAGATAGCGTTAACCGCGGAAAATAACTTTTTATGTAATTATTTTCATCTATATATTCATTAAATTCAGTTACGAGAATAAAAAAAATTGGCATTTTACCGAAGACATTGTCTCCAAGATTCAATGGTAATCGAATGTAATTAGCTAAAAAGCAAGTGCCACTTTCCCGTATTTTTTAACTGGCATGGTCAATCTAAAAACGAAAAATAATAAAGCCGCAACATCTTGTCGTTCTCAAGTAAAATACATAAACTCATAAAATTTTCGTTATCCACTTTATGTTCCCTTATAGCTTGAAAAAATCGTATGCGGTATTTTTTTCATTTTTTTGCTTTTTGGTTTGTAAATAAAATCATATTCTGATGTATGCGCCAACGTTATGTTATGTTAAAAAGGGGCGAATCGTAATAATTTTAATATATTTAATTTCTACTTATAATCTTGTTTTCCTTCTACTTTTTTACCGATCTCGATATTTTAGGCAATCACCCTATTACAACAAAATCGAATCGGACACCTCTTCTCAGTATTTATCTTGATTAGTTGCATTGTAGCAAAAATTCCGCACATTTCATCCTGTTCACGTTCAAACATTTTATTGCTACGTCGTAAGTCCCTTTCCTCTTCAGTGTCTACATGTTACAATATCCATAATCAATGTTTGCAGTAAAGTACGAGGGTGAATGAAATATGAACCAGACTTTTTTTTTTTAATGCTCCCTAGGTAAAGTGAGTAACGTGACATCTTGATATATGTTGGCTGGGGATGTAAAGTGGAGAAGAGTAAACCGGGTCGGCTCGCCAGAGCAGATAGGCTGTTAGCAGCATCATGTCCCAGCAAGAGGTGCACACGTCTGTCAAGCAAAGCATTATTATTAAATTTTTGTCGCTGGAAGGCGTAAAACCTACCGAAATTTTGCGTCGACTAACTGCACAGTTCGCTGAAAAAACGCTTTCGAGGACCCAAGCTACGACTGGCACAAAAAATTTCCCGATGGTCGAGAGTCAATGGAAAATTACACCCATGCACGCCGACAGCGGATAAGCATCAATGAGGCGAATATTCGTGCGATCCGTGGGATGATTGAAGGAGACCGTCGCCTTACAATATGGGAAATTACTGCACACATCAGAATATCGTATGGGAGTACCGAATAAATCATTCCAGATGATTTGGGTTACTGAAAAGTATCGGCGAGGTGGGTTCCTCACCTCCTAACGGAAGATCAGAAAGCGAGATGATTTGTTGAGGCACACTGTCATCTGCGAGAGACGTGGGTGCATCATTACACTCCGGAGTCTAAGCAGACGAGCATGGAGTGGCGAAAATCTGGAGAAACAGCACCGCGGAAAGCCAAGACCCGTCTTTCTGCTAGGAAAGTTCTTGCAACGATTTTTTGAGATTGCAGAGGCATATTGCTCGTTGATTTTCTCCATGAACGGCGTACAATTAATGCTGCGTACTACTGCCAACTGTTTGATAAAGTGAAATTGGCTTATTTATGAAAAAAGGGGGACATGCCTATTCGAAGTGCGATTCTGCTTCATGACAACGCTCGGCCACACACAGCTGTATTGACCCAAGAACAATTGGCCAAAATTCATTGAGAAACACTGGATAATCCACCCTACAATCCCGATCTATCGTCGTGTGACTACCACATGTTTTAGCCGCTCAAAGAAGAACTGGGAGGTTATCACTTTGACGACGACGAAGGTGTAAAAACGTTCGTGCGCAATTGGTTACAGATGCGACCAGATTCATTCTTTGATGACGGAATTACAAAACTTCCGATTGGGTGGGAAAAATGTGTTAATAAAAGAGATTATATAGAAAAATAAGGTATATTCAAAATTTTATTTACTGTATCAATAAATGTTCTAAACAAAAAGTCCGGTTCATATTTGATTCACCCTCGTATATTTTGAGTAGTACTAATTAATTCACGTTTGGTTAGGCCTTTTATCGGTCCATTTGACTTCTAAAATTCGTTGATAACATGGTTGTTTAAATACCTGAAAACATTTTGTTTCAAGAGCCACATCTTACAGTCATCCAGCATATTTTACCCGAAATGAGAATTTAAACATTCGATAAATGAAATGTGGATTTATTTATTCTAACAAAACATGCTGTCAAATTCTGTAGATTTGTTTATTTTTATTACTTTCCCAATAATGTGCAGTCGGAAAATAAAATATATTTCACTTCAATGAGGGTATGCATAATTAACTTTTTGTCATACACTAAATAATAAAAGTTTTCCCTTTTCTTTATAAACTTTTTATAATAAACATTTTTAATCCTCTATTACAGATTATTAAACAGCTGATTTACTTCTTCTGCAAGTTTTACACGAGTCTACTGCAGTAATGATTTTTAACTAATCATTGCATAACTATATCACCACACCGAAAAATTGTCATAGTTAATAAATAGTACCAAAAACTGACACCAATGTTCATATTTTGAATTTTACAAAAACCTATTCTGAATGAAAGATAAAACTTCTAAAACTGATGGTTTAAATTAAAGCAAATCCCAAAAAGTGAAATGAAATTCGGAAAATAATATGCTATATAAGGGGAATTAAATTTCAACGCATTAATTTTCAATAAACTAATATTTCCATCAAATAATTCGTAATAATGAAACATGCGGAATATGATTTACTATTCCCAATCACTATATTGTGTTGCAAATTTATTTACACACTTGTAAATATGGAAAACCGGCTAATTGCTAATTTTTTTCTTTCCAAAATACTGTTTTTCATTAGAAAGGAAAATTAAATGCAACTGAACATAAGACTAAACTTTAATAATCGTAAAAATTTACAAATAGAAAGGAAAAAAAAACAACACTACTTTTTAAATAACAGTAACGTACCAGTTGATCGCCAGGTCTCTTTTTCAATGTGGCAAGATCTAACAAAGCTGGTTGTAAAAGAAGCGAGTCATCCACATCTTGTATAACTGAATCAGCTAATGTGGCTAATTGTTTACAACTTCGGCGAATGTTTTCTACTGGCTTTTCAGCAAAACGTTCTCGTTGACCGCTCGTTGCCATTTCTAAGCTTAATTTTAGTAAATCACTCTTTTTGTCGATGTATGAATCTTGACCGCTAAACGGTGCCCTATATAAAATATAATAATAATCAACAATGTAAAGTTTAAATTTCAAATACAACTCCCCCAACACACTGTACAGATATTACCTTTTAGATTAAATAAATAGACTTCATATGGCTAATCACAAAATTGCACATCGCTATATCAATCAACGTGACTATCAAAGGAAAGCAATACATTTATACAAGTGCTAAAACGATTAGCTACTTTACTGTATAAACCATTACACACGGTGTAAATACGTGAACTTTTATTTTTAAGCAAAAAATGCTAAAATGCGTAATTGTTATACTTCGATTATTTTCCGTACTGAATAATTTACATAATGAATCTAATAACCGATTTCCGATTAAATGCTATCGACAGTGATGAAATTATATGACTGCCTTCATTAAGCTTCATTAGTTTATGTCCCTAAATTTCGGCATTGTGTCGTCTAAAATCCATTGCTTTTACAGTACATTTTCGAATTTGATAATTGTTTGCTTTTACCATTTTACCTTTAAATCGGTGCCACATTTCTTCTATACCTGTATTTACATTAACTGTACCATTATTTTCTGACGTTGCCTGGAATTCTTGTCGAAAAATCTCTTTTTCTGTTCCTTTTTTGTACACAATACTAACTCGTTCAATTTGTATTTATTTGTTGAAAGCATAAACATTTAGAAAAATGAAAATGAAATAGGAAAGTTTCGATTACGATTGAGCTGCGTTTAAAGAAGTTAACATTGCAGAAATATTCTGATGGTCGTCACGTCCATTGATGGGTACAAAGAGTACAGAAAAACGAAAATAATTCTACGACCGAATTAATGAGAATTATAATTTAAATCATTTATAAAGATAGATTCAATCTAATTTCTCCTATACTTGACATTTTATATACAGCTTTACATATTTAATTTTTACTTCAAATCAAAATTAATACTATATTAAAAATTATTTTTAGAAAAAGAAAAAAAAATAAGAGACGCGTTTCAAAAATAAAGTTATTATTTTCACAGTGTTATGTTATTGAACAAAAATTGTGCACATTATTCATCACTGTCTAACTTTCATGATTTAAAACAGAAACAGTTTTTAAATTGTACAAGTATTCGACGAATACTATGTCAATATTAATTCCACACTTGGTGTGGAAACTAGAGCACTATTATTTATTTTTTTATTAAATTATTCATTCAAAAATGTAATTATAGACTGAGTGTAGGTACATAAAGCTGATAGTATAACCTCTGATAATTAATATTTTGAGCCCATAAATGAACTCGATAGATTAAGAGGTAACACCCCTCTAGAATTTTTCGAAATCATTTTTATTGTTTTTATAAATTGTTGCATTAACATCTTAAAAGTATAAAAAAAGTAATTTCACCTAGCAAATAAACCTTTATCAGGTTGTTTTCTTAAATTTTCCGTAACAGCCTCGATGTCATCTAAAACGACTTTCATACAGCATGCTTGAATTTTACGGGTGTGTTCGTATATTAGTATAACAATATATGTGAACTAAGAACAAAAGAAGCGAAAGATAACATAGCAGGCAAGTCAAATTAATCAATAGTAGGGGTTTTAAAATTTGGAAAGTCAAAAAAATATGACGCATTTTTTTTTTTAAAGTTTTTATTGCGTTTTCTCGGAAACATAATTTAACACTGCGCGAACTCATAACTCATTCAATTTTCATCCGATTGACTTAAAATTTTAACTGCATATACCTTAATAATTTCTCCATCGAAATACATAGGATTTTTGCAATATATTGTAAACCGTTAATTTTAGATATGGTCTACCATAAAATGTTTATTTCAAAATCGAGACGTAATTTTCAAATGACTATTATTTTATCAAAAATCAATATTACGGGCAAATTGTACTTCCATTCGTTTAAGCTTATACATTACGTACTTTTTTAATTTGCTTTAAGTCCAGCGAAAATGGAGATATGAAGGTGCCTATAAAATATCTTTTAAAAAATACTTTAGCAAGCCGCCATTTTTTTTTTTTTTAATATATATATATATATATATATATATATATATGTATATTTAATTCAATGCTCTTTTAAAATACACATAATATATAGCACTCAAATCAAATTTTCCAATCATTTTATTATATTTCCGAAAAAAATCCGTAATTATATTTTATTTTCGAGTCGTTAGGGTGGTGTTACACCTTAAGTAATCGTTTTATTGTACCCGATATATATTGTCACAGTGATAGTAGTCCGTTTAATTGGTATTAACGAACTATTAGTTGCGATGGGTAACAGAGTATGAAATGAAAATTTAATTTTTCTGTTAACCTAATTTTCCAATTACCGACTTATTAAAGCATTGTGAATGAAACGAAAAAATAAAACACGCTAGCTTTGCCCACTAGTGGTTCATAACGAGTACAGAAATATTTCTTTAATTACAGCGTGTTACCTTTTTGTTTCATTCCCAATTTTTAAGCAGTGAATTCACACTATCGCGATTAGAAATGAGTCACTCCAAAAACGTATACACACTGACTCTAATTACATACGTAACGTATTAAAAATGTTAACTTTACTTGGATATTCAATCGTTTGAAATTTAAACTTTTTAATATAAATCATAGTCTATCGGTAACTCCGTATTTACATTAAAATATTACCTATCAAGCCAACAAACAAGCGGTTTTACAGCAGTTACTAAATTAGCAACATCGGCAAGTACTTGCGTAGAAACTACATTATCATTCACATGATTACTCCAAAGTTCATTGTGAAGACTATGAGCCAGACAAGACAATCGTAATGCTAACAGTTGTAAATTTTCTCGATCCAGTTCATAATGCTAATAAAACACAATACATAAGACTCAATTTTTATTACACTAATAGAGTATACGAATCATACACTTCAATGAATTAAAATAATTTTTTACCGGCAAAGAAATTAATCAAACAGAAAGGAAATTAAAGAAGTAAAGAAATGAAGAAATAATGAAGGCAGAAAAACTATCAGAAAAGGCAAGTATAAGAGAAAATCCGGAATCTCATTAAGTTAAGTGAACTAAGAAAAAAAAGTAGTGCAGTTAAACAATAGAGATTAATTTTAATATACAAATTGAGTTGAACACATTTTTTTTTGGTAATCTTCATTTTTTTCTTTAATTTTATAATTTCGTAGCTCAATGTCTAGGTAAATTGTAACGGTTTACATAATACATTTTAATTTAAGGTATGTCTGCATCTTATTAATGTCTTTTTTTCGTTACTTTTTTTTTTTGAAATTAAGTTTATTGAAAAATTATAATACAAGTAATATTATTATAGAAACTTGTAATGTTTAGTTATATATAACACAAATATTTGTGCAAATTTTTAATTTATCAAAAATGCATAATTTGTTAATATACTATTTACAAACAAATACTTCTTTCCAGTACCTGCAAAGCTGAATTAATAAAAAAAACTTTTGTCAATACCAACAATTTCAGTTCGAGTTTTACTTACAACCACTGAACAATAGATGTATTAAAAACACACAAATTATTAAGACCAGTTTACTGCTATTTATTTTTAGTAAATCAAAATTTTGTATTGCATATTTTCACCGAAGAAAACTAATATCATTACATTTTTGCAGTATTTAAGTTCTAAAATAAATTTCATCGAAATAATTATTTACATAAGATGCCAAGAGCTTGACGTCCATGCACAACGAAATGTTTATAATCATTAATTAAACGTAAAAAAACTTATCACATTTATAAGCGCAAAAGCAAATGCTTTCATGTTATTAAAACGTAAACAATAATTTTTTTAGGTATAAAAAATGATTATAAAATTAATCCTGAACTTCGTTTATTTATTATAAATAAATGTTTCGCAAACTTGATTTTAACATAATTAAATAACTTGTTGCGTGTGATAAAAAGCGAATAGACTTACAAAATTCCGCAATAATTCAATAGCTTCTAAAATAATTTCTTGATGACCCAATTTCGTAACACCCAATTGTTGCAAATTATCAGACTGCATATCGAGCAATTGTTGGCCGTTAATATTCTGCTTCAGGAAAGCATGTATATATGGTACAACAATGCCATCCAATCCTTAAAATATACGTAATATTTAAACGAAATGTAAATTTAATATAAACGGAAGAAAATTAACAACTATATTAAATAATATACCTTTTAACCACTCTATTACTTGATCAGGTTTCCAATCAGCAACATTAACATAGGCCATCGCTGAAAGCTGAAATAAGTAAGTTTAAAAATAAAAAATAAAAAATCACATTAAAAAGCAACAATATTTCAGCATATTACTAATAAATCAAATAAAACAAAACATATTTAAAAAAAAAAAAAAAAAATCACAGCCCCAACAAAAGCGTTTAGCGAAAGGAAAACTAAAATTTACATCAATCTATAATAATTTTCTATCTTTAAATTTACTGCTGACTATAAAATATATTTTTATATGTTTATGTGTTGAAATTTTAAATACAAAATTTATTAAATACTGTCGTATCTTAAAATTTAAATTATTTATTTATAATATTTTAAATTAACATGTTAAATATACATTATAAATTTTAAAGCAGATTTCAATTTTTTATTTAATTTAGATATAGCCTACATTATAATTTTATTTTAATTTATTTAAATTCAAAGAATATTTATAATTAATTAAATTGAACAAAAATAGCAATAATTTAATTTCCATTAGTTAAATTTGTTTATTAAACACAACTTAGTCAACTGATTCTTGAATTAAAATTTTACTCACGATGAACGAAAAAGAATTATATTGAAATACCGGTTTATCAGTGTTATTTTGCAGTTTTGTTTATATCGTGTTTTTTGTTTAATAAAACAGTAGTACAATGTTAAAAAGAAAATATGTCTCTAACGAAGACAATTCTAGTAAATTAACGTCAAATAAAATAATTACTTCTTTACAAGAAAAAGATGTGTTTATCTCTGAATATATTAATCCATTTCCAGGGTATCCTGGAATTCTAAAAATGCGGTTAGTTTAATTTTTAATGAATTAAATATATTTAAATTTCGAATAAAACTTAAATCTGTTTTTTCAGAATCAGTTTTGAGAAGCTATTGACCAAAAATTAATGAAAACAAACATTTCTAATGTGTAACTTCGTTTTAATTTTTTTAGGTACTCTGATTTTCAAGTAAATGAAATAGATTTAGATGGAAACATAATTCATCTTACAGATTTAACTGTACCAAAATTTTCTTCATTTATACCAAGTACTATTATTTTTATCCTAAACTATTCCTTATTCTATGTTAAATAATTGTAGCAAATTAACCTTATATTTTCCTATTGAATAGAGGTGCAGCATTCCGAAAATGAACTCACCTTAATTTCTAAAGATTATTGGGACCAATTACGTCAATTATTTGAGGGTGACAAATCAAAAGATGCAGTTTGCATAGAGGTATTTTTATAAAAAAATAATATTTCTTTAAGTCTATTTGTAACAACAACTATTTAGTACTACATATATTTATATTTAAAGTAAATAAATAGTGCACAAATAACGTATGTAAAGTTTTTTATTATATTTCAGATATTGTTAAAAAAAAAATTTTTGAGACGAATTGTTACAGAATACGGATTAGTATAATGAAACACAGTTCCCGGCTAATACTTAAGCATTGTACATTATATATAATAAATACATATTCCACTTCGTTACTAACTCAGTGTCCTCTATTAATAATTCCAAGTACCGAAAAACAGTATTCTCTATTAACTACTAGGATTTCTGTATCTCCAAATTTTAAATCCGTAGTATCTTTTTAGCTGCATTAACGCAAAAAAGATGATTACAAAAAATTGTGTTTCTTTAATAGTTGCTTTAATCATTTTTACGACAATAATTTTATTATTTTTTTATACATAGTAAAATTTAAGGCTAATAATTTTTTAAATTTAATTTGTTATCCTTAAAAAAAAGAACGACCTATTCCAAAAATGTATAAAATGTGATTCTATTTAATAAAACTGTTCAATATTTTTGCCAAAACAGTTATGAGTAACCCAACTGCTGATTTTCATCTATATTTAATTTCTATGACTTTGACTCTGTATACGATGAAATAAAAGTATTAATAAAAAAATCAAAATTGAACAATATAGGAAAGGAAAGTATCGTGTCTTTTATTTAAACAATAAACTCAATAGTTTGTTGTTATTACTTAAATTTAGGTTTTCATCGATAAAGATATTAAAAGATATAGTGTTTAAAATTAAATTTATGTACAAAATTGGTTATCTGCGCTCCAAAAAATACTTTGCAAATCTATATATTATATATATAAAATACAATTGCCGCATGTATGACTGATCATCACTTGAGAACAGCTTGGCCGATTTGGCTGATTGTTTTTTTATTGTTTTCATAATTGTCCGGACAAGGTTTGTGTAAAAGAAAATTTTGAAAAATCCATCGGAAAAGTCGTAAAGTTGAGATACAACCCACACGGGACGAATAAAAAAAAAATAATTTTTATACAATTTTAAATAAAGTAATTTCTGTAGTAAATATAAATTAAACGTAAAAATTTAAATAAAATGATTACTACGGTAAATAATAAACTCCAGATAACATTTTATTCATTTCTGGTGTGTGTAAAAACACCACGTTCTGTTACTTCACTTTTTGCGTTACTGAAATCATCAATCCTCCATGACATGATCGTGCTCCTACCCTAGCTACCATACTCATTGCGGGGAGTTTAAAAAAAATAGTATTCTCTATTATTTTTTACAAAGAGTGCAACGGATTTTTAATATCTGCTACCGGGAATGTTATTAATTTGATATCTTTGCTCAACTACTGTAGTTTACTGTTTTGTTAATAAATGACTTTTAATACGGAGGAGTAAAGATATGAGTGTAGATGTTCTCTTAAATGTGTAATTATGGGAGATCGCTGTATGAATAACTCTTGGACTCTTCAAAATGATAGCTGTGAGTGCTGTTTAGTTGAGCGAAATTTTTTGTTAGATCATAACAGATAGGTTTAAAAAGATCAGTAATCTTCAACTAAACGTGAAACATGAAGACCATTTTAGTTTCATGGTGATAAACATGTTTCTAAAAAGAGAGAAAGAATCTTTACATAAATATAATTCCAGATAAAACAAAAATTTCTTTATTAAATTTCAAGTACAGATTTAAACGAGTATTAATACACGGGCGAAGCCGTGAATAACAGCTAGTTAATCTATAAAAATAATAAATTTCTTTTTCGTAAATGTTAAATTATATACATTTATATATACAGTTAGTTATCATCGCGAAGCTCAGTTGCTAGAGCGTTTGGCTTCCGTTACGGAAGTTTCGGGTTCGATCCCGGACGACGACAGAAATTATGACGAAAAACTAAAAATTAAATACTCGCTAATAGTCACGTGGAAGGCAATGTCAAACCACCACGTACACCATCATATGCACGCTGGGTACTACACAGCAGACACACAGGGACTGCACTTGTAGCGCGATAACAAGCGGCAATCAATCAGTTCCGAATGTAGTCTTGCTGTACGTGTACATCCGTGTTGTGTATAACAATTGCCATGAGCGCTACCTGTTCTGTACAACTAGAATGTACGAATAGATAGTCACGACGCTCGGAACCTCGGGCAGTACGACTGAGGATGATACAGTGAGTTACATTAATATTCAGACATTGTGTAAGGAAACGAATTTGCGTTCATAAACAAGAAAAATGAAACTTTATTTGGAAAATTTCCCTGTAAACATATAAAAGAAACCTTTCTGAACGCATAATGTAAAAAAAAATCAAATTTACATGTTATATTCATTTTTGGACTCCCGAAAAAGTAAGACGTAAAATGCATAGCAAATAGGTAAAATGCAATAAGAGAAATAATTTACAATTATTTAGTAGTGAACCCCCTTAGTTTTAATGCCGGCAAATGAATGGCGCGGCATCGAATAACCCCAATTTCTGAGCTAGTCTGACGGAAGTTTGTTCCATTCTTCTTGGAGCTGTTTTTTGTGATGAGCTTTGCTCGCAATTGGAATTTCACGAATTCTGGCATCGAGTAGTCCCACACATTTTCAATAGGATTGATGTGAGACAATGGGGGGGGGGTAACACCTTAGAGAAATTACAGAGAAGCCATTGTGTTTGGGATCATTATCTTGATAAAATTTGGAAGTCGACAAAATCCCTAACTTTTCGGTACTCTGGCGAAGGTTGGTTCTTAAGATGTCAATGTACATATATTCATCTTTCCTTCGATAAAAACCAATGCGTCGATCCCTTATGCAGAGAAACAGCCTCAAACCATAACATTCCCCCCGACTCTGTTCTTTACATCGCTGCCCAAAATACTATATTTAGACTCATAGGTGAAAATTACATCATCCCGGTATCTAAAACATATCTTTGCGCAAACTCCAGACGTTTTTCCTAGTTAACTTTATTTATGAATGGTTTGCTTCTAGAAATTTGTGAATTATAGCCATACATTTTAATACATCTACGAACCGTTTGCGCTGAAATATTTCTGTCATTCTTTGCATTTATCTCGGTAGTTTATTTAGTCCCACTTACTTTCGGACTTTTGGCTACGTTTCGCATGATGAACCGCTTATCTTGTGCTAAAAGTTTTTCAGATTGCCCTTTTTGAGGAATCGAATCAATTCTATTTTCTTGTACGAAGCGTTGAATAATATGATACATGGTACTTTTTGGCAGGTTTTAGAATAAACGCTATTTTACCGCCAGGCATCCCCTTCGAATGATCAAAGATAACTAATTTTCGAACCTCCAACGATGAATTTATGGATTTTCGGCCCATTTTTTGTAAGTTTACTTAAAACACTTTGTTAAATTACGTTTTTGCATCAAATACGTAGTGATGACTCGTCGTGCAGTGACATGTTTCGCGCGTTACTCGTTCACTGGGGATAGCCCAGAAACTGTTTTTCCGCCAGTTCTTTCAATGTCCGAAATTAATGCAACGTTCGATTTTAAACATTTTTTCTCGGGAGCTTCGGTTTACACCTTTTTACCTTTTTACCTTTTTTTTTTTTTTTACTTTTTTTTTAACGGTTCTGTTTCTGAGGGTACCTTCTATATCTTACAAAAACAAAGCGAATCGGAAATGCTAATCTTTGTCCCGTAAGGAAATTTACTGAGTTCTGTTCTTTACCTTCTTTACATGGCTGATATGTCTGTCCTGTAGAATTTCAAATTGTTATCTTTGCTGACGATTCAGCGATTTTATGTACTGATTCGAATTCTATGAATATTAACAGAATTCTTCGATCAACAGTCAATCAATCCCGGACGCGGTTTGAAACATGGAGAATTTCTATTAGTAGAACTAAATCGATTCATGTCACTTTCAGTTAGAAGTAACGTCACTACTGGTGACATATCTATTGACAGTCATGATGTTCCCAATAAAAATGAAGTTAAATATCTTGGAATTTATTTAAATAACTAACTTAGAAAATTAAAAGTAAATGAAACAAAAATTTCGGCTATTCAGAAAGAAGTTTAAAGTATTATTAAATAATAAAGTTTGCTTATGCTGTAGCTATCCTAAAAACAAAAAATACAGAGTACCTAACGATTTCAAAATAAAACATTATCGACGTTGCCTGCTATGTCTGTAATCTGACTTTACACGCAAAGATTTAAAGGTTTCATTAAATAATAGATCGGCCGCTAGTTATTACTTCACGCTTCAAAACACCTAAATAACTTTGCCATTTTTTTGTCGTACAAATCAAATTATATCCAAAAACTAAACTGCACCAAACCGTTAGCAACAGTATTTAGATGATATCTTTATCACTGGATGTGATAATGAACCAAAAAATCTGAATCTAAACTGTAACGTTTCTTGATAACACTTTTTAGGGTTTAATTCATTATCTTAAAAATATGCTCTGCGCTAAAAGATAAAAAAAAAAGGAGTTAAACGAAGTGAATTTTATTTATTTAGTTTAAGCAATATAGTCAAATTAATCTTAATATTCCGTCACGAAAAGTTAATAATTTAACAAATAGTGTATGTGTCTGTAGTTTACTGAAACAAAGGGGTAGACGTTTAATATAAAGTAACTTGTAGAAAATATTTATGAGAAAAACTTGATAATTTGTAAAAAAAATTAGTACGATCGAGAAAACTATACGGAAATATGTAGTCGAAAGCTATTCAAGAAATTCTATTTATTGACAAATAGCACCGTTTACAGTGTATTTCTTTTTTTTTTTTTATAAATTAAAAATTTCTATCGTGGAAATGTACTCCCATTTCCGAAATAGTTAATTTGAAACAAATGCTTTTAAACTTTTGTATGTTGCTATATTTTTTTATATAGAAAAAATTAAATACAATGAAGTGGTAATCTTTTAATTCGTTCTAAGTTATTAACAGTTTATATAAAATCTGCCTCTGCATTTTCAACAATTGTACAATAAACTGTCGAAATTACACATAAACATATCAGTCTCAAAGACGATTCATATGTATTATTTCGTCGTAGGAGGTCGAGCGTCGTAACTAGCTACCGCACGTACTTATTGTGTGGATATAAGTGCTCATACCTATTCTTTATACAAGCCGAGTGCTTGCAGAACTATACTTGAAGCTGATTGTAGTTTACCATTATCAATGGTAGTTAATTGAATAAAAGATCGCGGGGCTAGTGCAATGCAAGTGTGTCCTGCGCATATGTTGCTATATGAGATGATTTTCCATTGTATTCCATGCGACTATTATTGATTATTTATTTTTATTGTCCACTGCTGGATTTCGTTCTAGAAACTCAACTTTCGCGAGCCGTCTTTATAAAAATTTATAGACAACTTTGTTAAATACACGAAAAAAAAAAACAAAAACAAACGGTGTAGCGAACAAAACAATTATCTTTCACCACGAAAATACGTCTACTTATAGAAGTACTCTAATAAAGGAACAGATTTGAAGTATTGATTACGAAATTACCGTACTCACATTTGCCTTTCTTCAACTTCTTTGAGCAAATTTAAAAAAGAAAAAGAAAAATGCAAGCAATGAACCTATTTAAATTAAGTAAGAGGGTGCTGATTTTACAAACTATCATTATAAAGAAGGAATAATATGATGTGACGTTCGCCAAGAAAGGGAACCTGTGGTGCGAAAATTAATTTTTAAGGAAAACGCGTTTAAAGTTTGCGCGAAGTAATACCACCATAGTGTACTACTGGACCGTACATGCCTGTATGTAACACGCTGTCAACTCACAAATTTTGGGCCTAGATAAATTAGAATTTGATCGCTCCAACATTGATTGTTACGAAGATTTTGAAAAAATTGTTAATCAATTCAGCCATAAAATTTCCAATTTTACTGTGATTGCGAGCAAAATCGAATGTTGAATGTGGAGCAGAAAATTTCAAGATTTTTATCAAAAATTACTAGGTGCATTACCGTGATTCCGAATTTTCATTTCTCAAATTTTAATTTTATCATATTAATAATTTGGTATTGTTTTCAGAATAGGTATTACAAAGTATCACCATTTCCAATTTTTAAACAAAAAAGAGAAAATCACCTACAAAAAATTTTTTAACTCAGAAAAGGAAAAATTTTACCCATATGAACATCGATACGTACCACCAGCAAACAATTTACCCACCCGCAATCCCCACCACACCTAGTGGTTTGTCATTAGAAAGCAAATGGTGCCTGTATGATAATATCGCTTTTTTATGTAATGATCCGTAAACTAAACCTGATCAACCTAAGTCGAAAAAGCAGTCGAATGCAGCGAACGTAACTGTAGAGAAGTCTAGAAAAGTTGGCACGAGAGATAAAGAAGAAATCTGAAACTACTATCAAAGAAAAGGAAAAATCCGAAGCTCCAACAAACAAAAAAGTGAAGTTCCGAAAAATAAAAATAAAAAAAATTATAATAATGCTCAAAAAATACCTGAAGCAAATGAAAGATCATTAAAAAATGTCAAAAAAACCAACAACTAGGGAAAAATATAGTTTTACGATTTTTTAAAAAGTTTTAATATTTTTTCAGTTTTTTCCAATTTTCTTCAGTCGGCTTTATACGTTTTAAGACATTAAAAAAAACTTTTTTGAGAAAAAACTACATATATGTGTATATGTACATATATATAATTTATTTATTTAAAGTCGCTTGGCAGCCGGGGCTATTTGTGACGCCGAGAAGTTACATCTTATAAGTAATAGACTAATAAATGAAAAGTACAAAAAAAAAGAAAATTAAAATAAACAAAAGAAAGAGAAAAAAGAAAGGAGTCAAACGATGATATACATCAAAACTATATAAAAGGGAAAAGTCTGGTAAGCTTCAAAAATTTAAAAATGTTTCCACGTGCCGTTTCATTGTCCGTTAAAATTCCGGCTAAACCAGTATCCTCCTCGAAACACGCGGCTCTCTCTTGTCGAAATTTGCGGAACGAGGTACAAATTTCACATGTAGGTTTAGGTTGTTTTTGAAACAAGTAGGGCTACGTGTGTAAAGGCAGTGGCCTATGCGCAAGCGAGCTAATTGAAGTGCTTCATCGCCGAAGGTTTCCCTTCACTTTGCACAGCTTCTGCGAGAGACAGTTTTGCTCCCATTCGTGTTGCCAGACGGAGTAAACATGTTTTTTTAGTTGGGTCTTCAGATTTTGACTATTCTTCCTAATCTGAACTCTAAATTTTGATAACTGCTGCAAACCGGCGTTCCACGGAGGGGCTTCACCCGTACGTAGATGGACCGTCGCCGTCCATGGAAGACTGCCAAGAGCATTCTGACCCTCGATACCCAGGGGATTTGGACTTTTTGTATTTTTTCCGTATAACTGTATGTAATTCTCTTTTATTGCATTTTATTCTACACACTTTTAAGTATCGGAATCCGTGTTTAACTCAAAACCCATATTTTCGCACTGCAAACGTCACATATAGAAAAAACGTGTTAATCTTTTGGTGATTATGTTGACAAATAAAATAATTTCAAATTTACGAATACATTATTTTATTTGCATGCGAAAAACTTATTAAACGACCCTCCGCAAATAGCACGTTACGTAATTCAAATTAAGTAAAAATGTATTTTCATTAATGTTTTGTCTAAAAATAGATATTTCATGTTGAAAATAATAATTCTTAAATTTGAGTAATATATTTTTGAATCAGTAAGTGTCGATTTGCACACGAAGTTCACACAACATTTCGATCACGTTGTAATCACGCGGTTTATTAATAAAATTTAACGTGCCAATAAGAATTTAATAAAACATGTTTTAACACCGATGTATATAACAACTCTATTTTTTTTTGTTTTTTTTTTTTTCAATATAAAGTTTTCTAATAAATTTTATTAATGCATTTTGTGTCAACGTTAATAGTTTTGCGGGTAACTGTGATGTATATAATATCAGAAGTTTTTAAATTTTTAGGTAACGCATTTTGATAAAAATCAGAGACAACAGTTACATCATCTAATTCGCAGTGAGTTTAATAACGAATTGTTCAGCAGCACCGTGTCAGAAGGAAATGATCGTAAAATTATTAAAGTTGGAAAAAATAAAAAGGATAACGGTAATAATTAAACATATTTTCAAACGTATAATAAAAATTTAACTATACATTTTATAAATTTATCGCAAGTTATAATTTATAAATGTAGATCGTTGGACTGCAGTTGCAATTTCTTTTGAATTAGAACTGTTCTTCGTAATTTCCGTAACAGTAGTATACATGATAAAGGTTAATTTGAAGTGACTTAATAGTCCGTTAAAGCAATCCTTAACGCTATCCACTTAACAATTGCGCTCTTGGAAAATAACGTCCCCCACATTCTACCATATTATATACATTTGTTATCTGAAAAAATTAATTATAAAATAACTTGAAAAAAGTATTATTTTAGCAAAAAAAAAGAGTTGATAATTTAAGAAAATTTATTCGCTTTTCGGAAATATTTAAATTCTTGTAATATTTTTTTAACTGGTTAATTTCTTTTTTTTTTTTTTAAAAAAAAAAACACGAAAAACGAGAAAAAATATGTTTATATACTGTCAATTTTAGAAAGAAATAGTTGGATCGACACCATGCCGAAATATCTTTATTTTGTTCTGTATAAGGAGAATATGGATTCTACAGAAGTTATCAGTAACATAGCTAGTAAACTAAGGTAAATTATTAATATCTAAAATGATAAAACTATCGATATTATAATTTTTTTTAAATTTCATCTGCGTGTTTTTACGAGAGGTAAAATAATTTTAAACTGAGTGTAGATTAAAAGCGAACATGATAATGCAAGCTGGTACAAAAGACAGACGTGGGAAAACGGTTCAGCGAATAGCTATTCGGTGTGTAAAATCAGATAAATTTGTCGGACTTCGATTAAGAAATACGCATATCGGAAACTTCTTTTATAAAGACGCACCCTTGAAATTAGGTGATCTACGTGGGAATAGATTTCGTGTTGTATTAAGGTTGGTACATCAAAATGGATTCAATTTTTACCCTTTTCTTTTAATTTATGATACATTTAAATATTGTTTTCATTATTAAATGTATATGACGCAAATAATACGAGTTTGTTCTTCGCTGAGAAGGGGGATCACAAAATAAAAATGAAAATACGTTCGAAAGGCAATTTGTGAAATTTTTTAAATAAATAAAACAAAAAAAGAAAAAAGGAGCGTATAAGTTTAAATTGAATTTTTAAAATAAGTTCAACCGAGAAACTTTTTTTTTTTTATCCTAGTGTCAAACTAGCTGGCCACTTACGAAGCATTAAATACAAAATAAGAAAGAGGAAGAAAAAATTAAAACGGAACTTGATTTAAATTTTTGCGAATGTTCTTTGTAACAGCTAAGCTAGAAATCAAAAACTCTGCTAAACATTGAAATCAGATCACTCCAGATAATTAAATAGAACATTAATCGAAGTATGTTTCCTTTCAAATAATTTTCAAAATAAACATGATCACATGTGATTTAACAATATTTGTAAATATAGGAATAAAACAGTACAGTAAATGTAATCGTATACATAAATCAACATCCGAATGCGCAACTAAATGCCAAAAATAAAAGAAACAAAGGAAAAATAATTACAGCTGAAAATAATAATTTTAATTATTTCATATTTTACTTTATTTTATCGGCTTTAAACCGGTCTTAAGGTTGATTCACACACATTCGTGACGTATCAGTAACGTACACGGGACGTGACCGGGACGTACGTCGGCCAACGTGAACCACAAGTGATTTGAATTCACACCGGAACGTGTTCTATTCGTGCAGTGATCGTGTTACATACAATGGCAAATTTTTCAGATGACGAACTTATTATGATTGCTTTAATTTTGGATGAAGAAGAAGAAGAGCAAGTTAAACGTAAAAGAAGAAAATGGGTTCATGAAGCATGGAAAAAGAGGGGGCTTGAAGGGGAATTCGTAACTCTGTATAAAGAGTTGGCAGAAGATGGATCAAAATTTCACGAATATTTTCGAATGACGGAAAATTCATTCAATTTATTGTTGAGTAAATTAGCAAGATTACTTTAAAAAAGAAGATACACACTGGAGAAGAGCTATCTCTCCTAGAGAAAGACTTCTTGCGGTAAGAGTTCGCAATAATTATGATGTAGATACTCAACATAAGTTAATTAGATCCCCTCAAGTTTTGAACCTATTTTTACTACATTTTATAATTCTGTATATTTTTTAAAAATCTGCTGATAATGTAAGAGACACAATTATTCCGCTGCTTTTCCGTTGAATATTGTATTTACCGAAAATTTTTATTCAATATAACGGGCGCCAATGGCACATCACGGCATACCACGACCGGAATAACTCTACCGTCAGAGCAATTAGGCTTTTTAGAATTAAAAAAAAAATATATAAGAAAATTCGCGCAAGGAGTTTAAACCAAAAAAAAAAAAAAATATGAAAATTAATTTCATAACATATCATTTGAACAATCTTCTCATACATTCTCACATTTATACGACCGAATTTTTTAGAACATTCTAAACTATTTAGGGCGGTGTTTGTCCTGCCTATCCGTTATGGCGTTCTAGCCACGATAGGGTCGACGAGAAAATAAAATTTATTGTAAATAATAAATGATGAAATAGTTTAAAATACAGGCGAGAGAATTATGTTGAAAATATATATAAATTTATATTTGTTTTTTTGTAATAATTTGTGAGTATAGTAGTGTAAATGATTGAAAAACCCGAAACTGGCCAAATGAACTGTATTTGTTCAGACCAATAAAAAAAAAAAAAAAAAAAAAAACCCGAATTTAGATGTGTTGTATACTCATGTTTTGTTAATCAATGTACGTTTTTTTATGCAGCTGCTTCATTTTAAATCGTTGTCGTGTATAATTCAGAGATATAGATATATAAGAAAGTTTTGTTCAATAGATATTTTTTTGTGAGTGAGTAAAAATAATTTCCGGAAGACCGAGGGATTCTTGACAAGAATAGAAATAAAAAAAAAAGTAAATTATTTTATAACACAACCGACTCTCTCTCCGCGAACTGATAACGTTATACCATTTTTCCGTTGTTTTTTACAATTTCTCACGCCTCGACATAGCTTGCCTGCACCACCCACGCATACAACACCAAATCGGCATATTTTCACACATCATTCAACACACTACGAACCCGATCGCCACCTTGACGCCGAACAAATTTTTATACTCAGTGTCCATATACCGCCCATCAGATTGATCATAAAGCACAGTATAATTACGATAAATTGTTCGTCATTCATCATTAAGAACCAACTCGTTCCGCAATAGAAAACACAAGAAATGCCGTCGTCATCACGTCATGAAAACGTAAAAATATCGTCGCGAATCACTGTGAGATCACATCACGTTTCACGACGAGAGTACTTGTCGGCGCCGTCCCGGTCTCGCACCGAACGTGTGTGAATAGCGCTATCTAACTTTGCAACGAGAAATGTAGTTTTCCGCCGGCGACAATCTCGTTACGGACACGTCACTGACACGTCACGAATGTGTGTGAATCGACCTTTAGTCACCGACAACCGCCGTAACTGCGGGAATATGAATCAAAAAAAGTGAAATAATGTTAAATGAATAAGCTAGAATTTGAATCCGTCTAATAAAAAATAAGAGTGCTAATAGTATTTACACTAGTCTGTATTACTAAAATGATGTTAGATTTAATTAAAAAGCCAAAATAAGTAATCATGCGATTTTTACACGGCATCTGTTAGTATTGAATTATAATAGTTTTTTTTTTTAACCGAAAATATTTGTTTTTTTACATTTGTTTTTTTCATTTATTTTAATTTCTTCTTCATTTTAAGTGGTAAATACTGCCCAAATTAATAGATAACGAAACATTAATACCCCTACAATAAGAATAGCGATTTACAATTAATCGAATCTTGTAGATGGAGACCGTTTGACTTAAGGTTTTTCCGTATTTCCTTTACATTACAGAAATACAAAAGAGAAAAGACAAAAAAAATCGAATAATGCGAGAAACAGTTCTTATAGTTAGTTTAGTAATATTCATTATTCTATTTTGATTTTATTTTGTAGTATATTTGTTATATATATTTTTCAGTTTTAATTGTATTAATTTTATTTTTTGAACCAATTATAATTTTCTCCGGTATCGTGTTTAGCTCTTAGGTGATCGAATTTGTAATAGTATAGAAAGGTGTGGTCTAGTAAATCTACTTCGATATTACATTCTCCGCATTTTTCGCGTCATTAATTATGTTTATTTTTTTCAAATACTCTGCGAAATTGTCCTGATAGAAATTGAGTTAGAAAGAAGTCTGGACTGATTTGATTGTTCTTTAGGTTATCATCGATTCTGGGTAGTGGCTCACACGTTCGCCTTCCTGTTACTTCCTAAACATTTGTTTTTTAATATTACATAATTTCTATTTTTTATTGGTTAAAGGAAAAAATATAATGCACACGTGAAATTATTTTAATTATAAAATCAGTTAAAACCTGACATTAAACTTTATTTAAAATTAAATAGTTGACACCTGTATTAGTTGATAAACGAACAAGTTTGAATACATGTACGCAGTGCGGCTAAAAACGTTTAAGCTATGCAACGATAAGCGGTACTAGTGATTTAGACGCAGCTCGCAGAACTTTAGAAGCAAGCCTCTCGAATGAAAATTCTAACGTTGAACTGTGTATGTGCAATAGTTTGCCGAGATTATTTTGCGTAAAAGTTTTTATATCCTTTATCGTGGAAAGACGCGCAGAATCAAGTAGCTCTATCAAATTCTGTGTGAAGTATCAAAAGAATGCAATAAAAACGGGCTAGTGCTAAAAACTGTGTACGGCAATGCTGTAGAAATATGTGGCATGGAGCCGGTTTAGAAAAGGCTTTTTTTTTTTTTTTTTTTTTTTTTTGATTAAAGCTTTATTTCATATTGGTTTTTTTATTGTTTTTACAAAATTAATACGTAATTGCAGTTGTCTGGACCAGCACCGCTGGTTGAGCTTAATCTTGCCCAAAAGTTGTAATGAAGCGCTTTTTGCAAAAAATCGTTAACATTTGCACGTCAACGAACACTACTAACTTCTACGTAATAATGTATCGGCCTATTCTGAAGCGCTTGTTTTTGACTTTTTGGCCAAGAAAATCATTACAACGCTCGACTAACTCGTCTGTTCGCCTGTTTCCCTTTCCGAAACTGGAACTTTGCTTAGAAAGAGGCATTTTGCGGATGTTTCATAAACTGAAAACTGCCAAATTGAAAACGAATTCAACGGCCGACTTTCCAAGTGCATTCGAAAACCCCGTATGGGGCTGTAAACCTCACATGCATGAACTTTGAATAATCACAATAAATGGATTCTCCATAATTCGTTGTTCTTTTTTTCATTGGCGAACAGTTTTGAAATTTTTTAGCTCATTGTGTAAGTTTGTAGATTACAAGAGATCCGAAAATCACTATGCTAATTTCAAAAGTCCTTATTAACAGATGGCTCATAACCTGCTGAGGAATTTGGTATTGGCGTTATTTAACTGTAAGATTAACTGAAAGCTAAGCAGTGAAAGGAAATATGCATCGAAAAATAAAAAGACATCGGTATTTACAAAAAAAAAAAAAAAAAAAAAAAAGAGTACACGTGTCGGTAACATTTTAGTTTAATTTTTTTCTTACTGCAACTATTATATCTCTGAATAGGAAGTTATTTAAAACAAACTACGGGAATTTGGTTGATTAAAGTAATTTTTTAATTTCTTACTTATTTATTTATTTATTTTTCGTACATAATGTAAAATGGATTTCGCTGGCAATATTTAACTTACTTTCAGTTAATAAACAAACAAAATTAGGTTTGTCTTGGGCGATAAAAAAATACCTATGAAAAAATTTAATTACTATTACAATCAAAATTCATATGTACACCATTAAAATTTGAAAAAAGTTATAAAACAAAAAAACATTTGTGCACAATGATTATTGGGCAACGATTATTTTCAATATTGTAATTCAGCTCAAAATTCTGGAATCGGTGTCGATAAGTTGGAGGTAACCACAGCAGTTTGTAATAATTTCATTTTCTAAGATTAATTCTTATGTCTGACAAATACCCAAATAATTAACTGAATCGAATGTGAAAACTGATAAAAATGTATTAATTGAAAAAGTTTTAAATTAATGCAATTATAATTTAAATATAAAGGAGATCAGTTACTGGAATTTTTATACACTTTTATACAACGAAGGCTATGCTATCGGTGACCAGAAACTTTAACGTAAACTTTGTTCACTGATAAAAGGCTAAGGACAGAGAGCAATTACACGTATAATTTTGTCTGTTCAAACAATAGTATAATCGGATCAATTCTTACTATCTCGTATTGTCTTCAAAATCGACACTTAAAAGCATCATTTAAACGCTTCCACGTAGTTTCTTAATATATGACCGTTTACGTTATTTGATGATGTTGCACGCATGCAAAAATCGATACCTAACATCCTCTTTAACTAATCATTTATTGTTGCCACTAAGAAGTATCATTTACTCTTTATTGTTACATTAAACTAAGATAAATTCTTGAATATGACATTTTAAAAGAAAACATTTTCAACTGGCCAGCAAAGAAACATGAAATAGTTTAGTTTAATAATAGAACTGAATCTTTTCTGAATTTACGTTAACTGCTTATTTCCAGTTTAAAATACATATTTACGTTATCAAATAAATAATTATAGTAATTTAGAGTAAAAATAAAATACAAGTATAACAAACGAATTAAAAGTATAATCTCTGTATAGTACTCAGAAACGTTTTCTGGGAATGCCCATCTTCTGCTGAGAAAATGGAATTTACAGCATAAACAAAACCGAATAAATGCTGCGAATGAATTATAAAAAAAATTAAAACGCGAACGTGAAATCGAGAATGTGTCGCGAAGGAACACATCACATTAATTGTAATATACTGTCTCTAGAATTACACAACTGTATACGGAAGACTATAACAATATCGAATAATTCAAAAATATCTCTATTTATAATTGCGATGAGTTAAAATAACGAATTAATCTTTCTACGTTTAAAAAATAAACTATACATTGTGTAGAGATGTGCCTGTGGAGACGGATAATTTACCCGAAATAATGAGGTCAATTAAACATAACGGTTTTATAAACTATTTCGGTTTGCAACGATTTGGAGCGTCGCTAAATTCACCAACTTACGAAATTGGAAAATGTCTTCTACGAAAAGAATGGAAGCGGGTATGTATCATTTTTAATTACCAAACGACAGGTTCCAAAATTTAACATTTAATAAAAATGTCTTTATCAGATATGTTTGGTGCTACTGTTACACAGTTTTAACAGTCAAATAACATTATGTTTATGTCCCTTTACAACCGAGATGATTATATTTACTGACAACGAATAAAAACATGCAGTTATTTCGTTACACATACTTTTTGAGTCATGTAATATAAAAATAACCAACGAAACAAGTACAAAGGTCTTAAGAATTTTCCAATTTCATACATTTTGACACTTTTATATTTATATATATATATATATGTATATTTTGAAAAAAAAAAAAAATTGTTATTTTGGTTTTGTTAACCTTCGTTAGATGCGTTCTATATAAAATGTCAATGAGAGTGCACGCCACAGTAAACAAAAATCTATGGAGCCTCCTACGATATAATTATTTCTAACGAAACTAAAGGATCTATTCATAGATATTTAATAATACGGTTTATTTGAACAACGTTAGGTGTACCGAAATTATTAAATAAATAAAAATTATAAATTTTATGGCGTACTAATTTTTTATTAATTATCAGACGAAGAAATTTGTGGTAAGTCCTCCATATGTGTAATTCTATTTTGAAAAAAAGTTGTTCATAAAACTATCAAAAGGTATCGTTATCATCAGCGTGTATGTTCATGGTAAGGAAAAGCCTAAAGTATAACGAAATTATTGTCTTCGAAATAAAATCGATACAGCTGAAAATATCCATGCTTTGTATTAACACTGAAAATCATAGAACAAGTGTGCAACTCAAACTACACATTGCTATGAAAAAGAAGTCAAAAGAAAAAGTGGGTCTTGTTAGTTTAGTGTAATCAGTTCTGTTCGCCTTTTACCGGCTAACTTTCTTCTTTTGTTGCCCCCACACTCAAGCTAAGTCTTGACTTTACCTTGCCGAATGCGCTGAAATTAACAACCCTATAATACGATACACAGTGGTCAGCGAATGATTTCGTCTTATTTCCATTCGCCATATCGTGTACTGTTGATTTATTTAATTTGTCCGCCATACTGCTATTCGTCCTTGCCAGTACATTCCTGTGGCGCTAATGTAAATAAATAAATAACCAACTTCAAGATTTCTAAATACTGCTGTCAAACGATAAAGGTTATCGCCGTAAAAAGAGGAAACAGTGGCAAAAAACTGCAAAAATTGATGCCACGTAAACAATAGCCTAAGTAAAAAAGTAGAGCAAACCAAAACCTATCTCAAACATATGCACAAAAAAACACTTTATAGGAAAACTATAGCCGAGCTTACAACTTTTTATTCAGGCCTCCAAAAGCTCTAAAGTTTTGAAAAATATTTTTTTTTTTCGGACATGTGATATATCATCGGAAAGATCGCTATTTGTCGAGAAGCAGCCTGTATTTCATTTCTTTTACAAAACTTTCGAAGTTGTCTAAAAGTTTCAAAAAAAAAACGAAATATGACGTGTAGCCCCCTCCTCTTGCAGAGCGAGTACTGTAGTTAATAATTTTGATCAAGGTTAAAAATATGCCTATCTTCGTATATTTTTCTAGTTTTGAACATTGCCGGAAATTGACAATTTATAATTCGGCTCGCTCTAATCCGTTTCAATATGTGTTACTTCTATGCTTTGAATTTTCTATTCATTTCAGTTTGAAAACGATTAATTTTTGTTTGCGAACAGGCAATCGAATTAATATTGTTACCACGTATAAATGATTTTATCGATATCGCAGAAGCAAAGCGAACATGGCGTGAAACGGGCAACTCTAAAGCAGCTGTAAAAAGTATTAATCGTAGCAAATTGAGTATCGAAGGGAAAATTTTACAAGCGCTTGCAGTAAACGGTGATACGGCATACATTAACGCGTTACAAACGGTATTCAAGTGATTATATTAATTTCGATTTCGGAAAAATATTGTTTCCAAACACTTATTATAAACTTAACATATTTCAAATTAATGAGAAATGTTTCCATATTGTAACTTGCGAAACGTTTACGGTTAAATCAGATTTTGTTTTTAAGTGATTTCTGCAATTTTGTGCATTTATCCTATATCTGTATTGATGTGTGTGTGTGTGTGTGTGTATATATATATATATATATATGTGGGGGGTGTATATATATACATATATAAATATATATATATATATTAGCGTGGCCCATCGCGGCTTCGGCCGCAAGATGTACGCGTGAAATCATAAATTTATTATGCATAAATAATAATATTATGTAGATACATAATAACATGGTATAGAACTTACGGAAAAATGATGATTCTCATTTTATTATGTTTTTTTGTATTCATTGCTATTCCAGAAAGTTTTAGTGTTATAATTCTGTTTTTGAAATGCTTTTGGATATGCAATATTTTTTGTATTTCCATTCGGTGCGTACACAAATAAATCAGAAAGTTTTCCACGCGTGAGTAGACTGCATACAACCACCCGTGTGAGAAGCATTGATTTTCCAACTTTAATTCACATGCTTGTAGCGATTGTACTGGTACTTTGTTGATGGTGTCATTGCAAAGGCGAGTCGCACCAGAAATTGCAAGCGTTTGAATTCGAATATCATATTAGTCGGAATTATTGGGATGCGTGACAACAGTACATCTTTTCTTTTAAATTTTCAATTTTTAAATTGTAGTTTTCATGATACTGTTCATCATCTTTTTCACTGAAAGTTTGGTTCCGTTGTAAAGTCATGGTGGATTGATGTTTGGGAGAAGAATAATAGGCACGCCAATTTTCAATGTTAAAACGTGTGGCGACATGCCTGGCAAATCAAGTGAATTCGAGAACTCAGTTGGATAATGGATAACTTTGTCTTGATTCATTGCGGTAAATAAAAAACGGAAAATAGTAAAGAGCGTCTTGCCAAACTGAGATAACAACCCTTGAAGGAAAGTGCATTTTAGACGGTTTAACATAGATTTATCTGTTTTCAGAATTTCGTAAGAGGTTCCGATTTTTAAATCGCACAAATATACATTCATTGTTTAACTATTTAGAACCTCATATTTTGTGAAAGAGGAAGGATAGGAAATTCCGCCGAAACTTAAAACTTTCGTTAGGCAACACGAATATACCCTGAAAATTTCAGCATGACCCGTCCAGCGATACAGGAATGCATACGAAACAAAGAAACATTCATTTTTAAATATACATAGATGTAGATAATTTAAATGAAAGTCGGAAAATTTGTCTGTCAGTCTATCTGTCTATGCGCACTAATCTAACGAACTTCCGAACCGATTTTGTTGTTTTCCAGCAATGAATGCTTTTTAATAGCTACTACACAAAAAAAGAAAAAGAAAATCGGTTAATAAACAGAGGAGGACTTTGCCTATTTATATACATATGTTAAATGTTTTTTGCATATTTATATATTTGTTTATGAAAGTGAATTACTGAGAATATGTTGTGCACATTTTAAAACCCCCTTATGTGCAGTTTACCCTTATTACATTTTGCAGTGATTTAGTCGGAAATTTTTTCCAATTGGTTGGAAAACAGCTGATCTCAGATAAAATTACAAAATGCTTTTAATTTGTTTTTATAACGAATAAACCGGTAGATAAAGCTGACGACCCTATATACCTAAAATTTAATTTTTCTAATAAAAAACGCATAAAAATATACTCATAAAAATCAACGTGTGCAGTCATTGAAAACATTTTCCAACAATCCGGAAAGCGAATTCGAAGGACCTCTACATTTTTGTTGCGTTCAGTATTGAAAACCAAAGTTGTATGGAAAGAGGCTTTAAATTCATAAATGTGTTCATAAATTAGTTTTAAAATATTTCATGTTTTGTAAATATGTATAAGATTAAAATAAAGTTAAGAAGTTACAAAAAAAAATACCGAGCGAAGCTCGATCGCCCATGTACTGTCATTTAATGTATACATTGGTGCGGAATTGTAATCATTAAATTTTAAGAAAGTTTATTCCCGTTATTTTTTGTTTTTTTTTATAATATAAAAAAATGTAAGAAAATTATTTATTTCGTAAAAAACGGATTATTATAAGGAGTTAAATATAATGCTAGTCGATGCGTCTTGACATATAGTATATATAGTTCAATGTTTATGCAAATTCGGAGAAAAATGTTTTCTTTAAAAAAACATTTTTAAAGCCCAATTTCACGTTTTTCAATTATACTTCTTTATAATTCGTTTTATCTACATTTCAAGTTTATTTTTTGATGAGTAGCTTAAATTTTAATTTGTTGTTTTTTTGATTCTTATAAATTTGCTTCTGTTTAACTCTTTAAATTTTTTTTCTCGTCCAAAACCTCATTCAGTATATGTAATTTGGTGAATCTGAACAAAAGCAAAATAAAGTTGAAAAATAATTCGTTCGGAAAAGAGTTAAAAATTTTCCTATGCAGTATATTAACTTAGGGAAGATTGTGTGTAATTTAAACTCAATGTACCAATTGTGGCGGTGAGACAGAACCAATTACAAAAGCAGACCAGTATTCAAGGCTGAACTTCAGAATACTAACTACAATCGAACATACTCAACATAATCTGAGTTTGCTTTGTTCATTAAAAATTCAACCATCGCTAAGGATGGAACTTCATATGCTGCTGTAACTTCTGGTTCACCTGTTCCTGTATCTGATGCAAATAAAAATACAGCAGTTCGTCAAGTAACCAAGAAGAAAATCCTATTTCCCTTTAATAATTTTAGTGCAGGATCTCACCGATTCCAACTAAGCCCTAGAAAAGACGACAGAAAACTGAATTACTGATTAACGTCCTGGAAAATTTAACTAGTTCCTCACCAAAACACAGACAGCAAAAACGAAAATGACAGATTTTACCATTACCTTCATCTGGAATGATATATCTTTCGAAAACAAGAAAATATTAATATTGCTCCGGTGCCTGAAAATCACTATCAATAAAATTATAAAGGTTTACTCAATTCTCTTAAAATCATCCGGTTTGAAGATTCTTGATGGTAGCGCACGACATTAAATTTTCCGAAGAATTGAACATCAGTTTTAACTCAGTCTACTTCTACTGAGGAGTTGTAAACATGATGTCAAACTATAATGTATATAAAAAAAAATAGAAAATTAGGATTTAATTTAAAAATAAAAAAATAAAACCGAAAAGATATCAAATATAACTGATGGGTATTGATGCAAGTATATCGTATATTCTTGGCGCACCAAAATTTTTTGACAAATACATATACATAATATATATATAAACAAATTTTATAGAAGTTAATTAATGAAAGAGTGAAAAATTGGTACTTAATATTACCAAATTAAATGTGTATTTTAGTTTTACTCTATCTTTTAAATTATAAATTACTGTAATGGCTAATGGGTTTGTATAAATGTTTCTTTGCATAAGTTAAAGGTGGTGCATGATAATTGTATAAATTTATTTTAGTTTGATAAAATGAGTGCAATTTTTGTAGATACCTAGGAATATGATGTTCCTGTACGGACATTCTTATCAGAGCTTAGTTTGGAATAAAGTAGTTACTCGTAGGATTAAAGAATTTGGATTAAAACCTTTATGTGGTGACCTAGTATTTACTAAAAATGAACTATCTATTCCTGATATTACAGAATTAGATGAGAATGAAGTTCTCGATATGACACCGTTGGAAGCAGGTTGGTTAACATTTTATATTTTTTTATGGTACATAGTTAAAATGGAACTTATTAAACTCGGATTGGATAGTACTATATGTTACAGTGATACAGATAGACAATACCATTTCTGATGGTAAATCTGTATTATAAATAATTAACTAATTATTCTAATGACACATTAAATCACCATAAACTCTGCCATTCCAGGTTTTTAGATTCGTTTTGTACTATACACAACTATAAAAGATGTATGTATGTGTGAGTAATGTTCAAATTTTGTATAGTAAGTACAGAAGCCTGTGTAAACGTTACGAAGATAGTGACACTCTTAGAGCACTTGCTACCCAGACAATCGTTATTTAATCTTTTGAATATTGTCCTTTTCCGATGGAAGACTAATCTATGTCTACCAATTCGCCGAAAACTTACTTTAATTGTAGTAGATCATTTTTAACTTTTGTTTGTGTTTTTGTATTTTTCTCGATTTAAAAATTTTTAAAATAAAACAATTAACAGGACAGTTTTATGTGCGTATTTGTGTGGGTATATGTGTATATTTAAAAATTCAAGGTCACTAGGTTCTTTTTGAAAACCAATTTTCCTCGCAGAAGGGCAAAAAAAGGTTCAACATTAACTTCACGCATATACTACAACTGAATCCATTGTCCAAAAATAATTTATTCATTTTACTGATGTTAAACTAAACCTAAAGAATGTAAAAATGCCGTTCTTTCATTCATTACAAAATGATCGAAATTCCCAGCCATATGTAAATTTCCAGTACATCGATCAGATAGCGGGTAATTTAAATTACTTTATGAATATGTGTAAGTGTGTGTAAAGCTTATCCAACCAATATCTCGAACGTGCTGTGTAGCAGAAATATTTGAAACTTGACGATTTTTTGAGGGAGCGGCGGGACCTCCTCAATCAGGGATTGATATCCGGAAACAACTAGAAGAGGAAAAATTCGGTTATATTTCAATCCGATCAAATATTATTAATAAAAAAGAAAACGGCAGAATATAAGAAGCGCTATAAGGAGCAAGAAACCCAAGCCTTAGCAAACTGAAATACAGAGCAGAGCGCTCTACAGAAAGAGATGAACACTCAAAAGACACATAATCCACGTCGCGAATAACTTTAACATTTAAATGGAAAGAAAAATGAGGTTAGGAGAAGGACACCAACGAAAAGGGAAAAGCGGGAGGACGGCAACGGGGAATGGTCAAAACGCGGGCGAATAATGAAAAAAAACAGAACGGTGAAGCAAAAAAAAACGTCAGAAACTACAAATTAGCAGGAAGACTAGGTGGAACAGACAGATAAAAGAAGAGATTGTTAGAAAAATAGGAAGCGTGCGTATCTGACTAAAATCTCAGATGAAAAGTTTTACACGGCGGAAGGAGATTAGAGGATGGGGATTTTTCTTAAGAAAAGAAGTGGGAAAAAGCAGTAACCCGAGCCAAAGAGTCCACCGCTTCATTGCCAGAAATGCCCGAGTGATTAGGAACCTACAGCTAATTAATGCAAATCGAATAGAAAGATTAAATCAGGGTGAAAAGTATTTATTGATTTTTGTTTTAAAAAGATTATTTTAAAAAATTGTTTTTTATATGTATGTTTGGCTATTTTCCAGGAAACAATATTAAATAAAGTAAAAAAAAAAAAAAATGAATAACTTATTTTTTTGATATATTATAATATAAATATTTATTTAACATACAATTATCAGTATCAACCGTTTTTATTAAAAAATTATATACATAAAATATGATGCAAAGTTTTTTGATTTCAATAAAATAAAAATCTCGGCACTAATTTAAAATTTTAATCTACTTCAACGTTCTTCATTTTCCAACCTTTCAGGCCATTGTTGTTTGGTAGTATTCCGAATTGTCGAAATAATATTCGAGATGATGGTAACCGTTAAAAACAAGAAATATTAACTTCGGTTTACAAGATTTTTCAACGGTTTTTTTGTATTTTTTTTGTGGCAAACAATATTGACTTTCACGCCTGGTCAGTTGGCGGGACCAAATCTTATAAACTGCGATCTCGTGTACGTGTAGTGGCTATTCTGTTCCATGGAAGCCGGTTTAGAATGAGCTTTAACAGTGTCAGCAGATAGATGCGATGAAACAGAATAGCACATCGTGACCTTAGCGGTAAGAGGATATATATCGCGATATCATGTTACTCGCTCAAAAACAACGTTACAGAACTCACTCATTACCTCCGTTAATTATTCTCGATCTTTAGAAATTTCCTTTTTAATACTAAAAAGGATTCATTTCCAGACTCATGTTCTTTAGGGGAAGAAGAAAAGAACAGAAATATCGCTGAACAAAATAAGAAATATTACCAGAGTAAAAAAGCTCAAAAGGGAACAAAATAAACCTGCTGTGTCGACAGAAGACCAAAAGAAGAAAGCAGCCGCAGAACGTAGTAGACAATATCGTTTACGTTAGAAACTCGAGCAGGAAGGAAAAAGAACGCGGGAAGTTGAAGGAGAGCCAGAAGATGAATCTCAACGTAAACCAGTACGAAAGACATTCATTTCCGAGAGTATCGTTGCTGATGTAGAATTCACTAAACGTTTTCATGAAAATCCGTTCGATGTTGCTTGTACAGTTTGTGATCGTTTGTGGTTTGAAAGAGATGTACGTTTTGCGCCGCAAGAAAGTTTCTCTTCTTACTGCCGAGTTTCCGGGTGAACATGTAACTACATTCAAAGTCTGTCAAACGTGTTACAAATCATTATGCGAAAATAAAATTTCGCGTCTCTTGACTTAAAATATTATCAATGCAATTTCCATAGAACCGTAAATTCGAATAAGGAAAAAATCTGAAACCCCCACACTAGCTCATCACTGATAGAAATATTACTTTTAAACCAATACTTAGCTTTATGGAGTACAGAAGATGGCAGCATTTTTGATTGCCCTTCCGTATTATCCCTCAAAAATATTTACATAAAAAAGTATTAAAAAAAAATACGAACTTAAAGATTTACCCAAGAAATTTAATAAAAATGCGCTAAAAAGTAAAAAATAATTATATGATAAAAGATGGTATATTTCAAAGTAATATGCTTACGAATATTACGATCATTTTTAAACAACTTTAACTTTTTCGAGTTGGCATTAAACTCAAATTGCAATAATAATTAGAAACCGCATTACATAGAAAACGAGTGATTGTGTTGTTATATATATTAAGTTGTTTTTAAATATTATAATTTGAATTTGGAGCTTGCTGCAAAAGGTTAAAGTTATTAAAGAATTATAATATCCTTAAGTACATTACTGGAATATATTATTTTTTAATTTTCAGCACGTTTTTATTAAATTTTTAGAGTAAATATTGAAATCGGCGTTTTTCTTTTTAAATAACATTTTTATTTACTTTTCTTCTTTTTTCTTCTTTCTGTGGTATATTTTTTTATTTGAAAAAACTGCACTTTCGGACAAAACACTGTAACTCTGATCACAGATCGCAGTATCATCACTGCACTCAGTTATCTAATATCCGTTAAATCGATAACCCTCTCTCGTAATAGATGCATGAATTTAGACGGTAAATAAAAAAATAGAATTCATTATTATTATTCGGATATATGATTTTTTGTTTTAGTTAGACCGATAACTGAAAGCGAATTGCTTGACATAAAAATTGAAGATATTGTTTATCCGTTACCGGGATTTTCTGTGCAGTATCCAAAAAATGTGCTTGCAGAATTTTATCAAGAAATTTTAAAAGAAGATGAAGTAAATCCAGAAAATTTCAAACAAAGCAGTTGGTAAATATATCGTTAAAATCTTTTAATTTTGTTTATATTAATTATTTAATTAAAAACTACTGTCTGAATTAAAACACTTCTACAGTATTCTCTGTGTAAAATTAAGGTTTAATTTTACCGTTACACAGTATATTGAATAACGGCTTCTATTTAATAAAGCGATGCTAGAGTTGTTTTAACCTTCCAGATGACAAAATATACGATGTTATTTTAAAAAGTTAAACAGATAAAAGAACATATTAATAAAATGAATTCAGCTGATAATACTATAAAACATTATAACATTTTAATACAATTTTTCTAAATGTTACGTACGAAATCGACATAATGAACGTATAATCTTTCCAGCACAGATAGAAGAAAAAAAAACTATACAAAACTTCGTATTCACCTGTTTAGTGATAAGATGGTGAAGGGAACAATAAGAAATTTATACTAAGCAAATGCTTCTGATAAACATTAGTCGCGAACGCTTTAATACAGAGATAAAGCCAAAAAGTGGGAAAAAAGCAAAATCATTTTGCAACATTTCTTTTATTACTAATCACTTTAACAAAATATTCAATGAACATTGTTGAGTTTTTTTATCGATTAAGTATTAAATCAACTAGGATTATGTTATATCTGTCAATAAGAGAAAAAGAGGGAAAAAATCAGTAGCAAGAAAGGCAAGGTAGACAGTGCATTTATTTATGGAGGAAATTTGAATTTGTAAAATATAATTAACAATGTCGAAGGTAAAAATAAACGATTTTTTTATTTTTCTTAATGTAATAAAGAAACTAATAATTACAATTATAAACTAAAGATGTCTTACATCTATTTGGGAAACAGAATGTGTATTCTACGATTTGACAATGCCGCTCCCTTTACCATATCCGATTTGTTTCTTCACGTGATAATTCCGATTGATTTAATAGACCCGCGTCCATATTTACATCAACGGTGCATGCAATAAACAGGACAGCATCCCAATATTTTTGAAAAATTCAGTGTACTGATAAAGCAGCGTTTACTCGCGGCGAAGTATTTAAGTATTATAATTGTTATGTTTGGGTCCATCGAATGTTAACCAATACCATTTCAAGATTAACGTGCTTATAGTTGGTGGTACAGTTCTTCGGCGCTTCAATTTTCCTGCATTCTTTCATCTCCGTAAGAACAAATTAATAGCGTTTTGTATGACATTCTGCTAGCTGAAATGATTTTAAATGAATAGATGCTCGCGACACAGCAATACGGTCAGATGAATATTATCCAGAAAGGTGGACAGGTCAACATGAATTACTGATCAATAAGAGACTGATTTTAATACTGCTTAATTTTTATTTACGAAAAATAACAAAAATTAACGCCTATTATTAAACTAAACAGAGAATTATAAACCACTTATGTTCCGATAGAAGAGAATCAAGAAGTTCTTTAGGCAGTTGCTAAAAAAAAAAAAAAAAAAAAAAACGAGCTATTTTTACCTGCCCAAGGGTAAAAAAATTCAATTTCTTTATCGCTATTGTTGCTACATTTTTTTTATTGGGGGTTTCGCTTTATCTTTATTATCTTCGATGATGTTTTTACATAAGGAAAGAGAAACATATTTTTTTACCTTCGAAATTACTAATGCATTTATTACAAATATAAACATGTAATAAAATCTACACCGTAAACAAATACACTACTTAACTCGACTTCCTCGTTATTATTTTTGTTCTTTTTTTTTTTTTCTTATTGATAGCAAGGCCATAATCCTAATTTGTTCAGTATTCAGTAGACACAATAAAACTCAAAATGTTCATTTAACATTTCTTTGAGACAATCGGTGGTTTTTACATCACGTTTTTTGACCCTGTCTCTGCTTTGAAAAGTTAACTTTTAGGCTCAACATAATATTTCCTATTAGATTCCTCGGTTTGCACCTCTCATCCCCGAATAATCTATAAACACGGGTAAAGTAGAATTCTTACGTTAATGTACATTTAGTCTATGAATATCAGCGTTGTCTGTAAATACCTAATTGAATTCTATCGACTTTACATTCATTGATGACATCAGATTTTTGGTTGATTGCATATATATATATTCAAAATACACGCGAAACTAAATGAAATCCTAAGAAAGTGTTCTTATAACGATTTATAAAGTTATCTTTCTTCACATCTATAATTTAACAGGTTGTTTTCAATACCTGGCTCGTATCGCAAGTTAATTACAATTCCGCAAGATTTTAACTGGTCCCTAATAAATTACAATAATCCGCAGTCAGATCTTGTTCTCTCGGATCTAGATGTATTGCAAGGAAAAAAGCTTGATGAAGATGGTACAGGTATTGTATATTTGAATTAAAATGAAAATTAATTAATCAAGTTTGTTGCCTATAGCTTACGTACGAACATTTTTGTGCTCTTAAATTTTTTTCGCGGTATTTAATAATTTTTAGACTTTCTGACAATCGTCATTAACGATTAAACTACTATTAAGTTAATTTAGGAAATAAGATCTAATTTTCGTGTTAACTTTTGTATGTGAAAGGGCCGTATCGCGCATTGTTTTTGGAATTTTCATTACCATCATGTTCATATGCAACGATGGCTATTAGAGAAATAACTAAACAAGACACTTCTGTAAGTTACCAGTCATCTTTAACAAATGATCGATCAGATTATTCCCAGAAGACAGAATGTGATCAGTAATTCAATTTATTTAAATTTTTTATAATTATTTTCATTATAAACGTGAATATGTGTAAAACCTGTGATTCTTTAAATAAAGAAAAGTGAAGTCTATCTAACTTTCAAATTTATGAGTAAAAATTGATTTTTTATATCTTTTTAAATATGTAAGTACCATTTTTAAAGTGTTCGTTCGTGTCAGCCTGCCTGTTTGAAACGCTTCTTACAACAAGTAAACGAAATCGGATTGTGAAATCTATGCTTCAAAGATACCTTAGCCTAACTTTTATGTTTATTTCTCTGAAGTTATTACAAAAAGGAGAGAAACGATTCCCACTATAACAACGCACATATCGCAATAATTTCCGTTTTCACAAATATAAATTTCTTATTTTAATTCTTCCCTGAAAGTAATCGAACATGTGTTCTGTGAGTTCCTAAAATACTAGTATTAAAAGTAAAACTACTGGCACATAAAAGCATTTGCTACGTTAAACGTTATTCATCTTTATACTATTTGTTTCGCTGGTATATCCAGTGAGTTTGAATACAGTTGTAAGGAGAATTGAAATATAATAGTTTTTATAATTTGAAAGAAAAAAAAATCAATAGGAAAAAAGGTGATGTGTGTTTGTATGTGTTCGGAAGAGACGTATATATATATAATATGTGAGTAAGCGAAATGAGGAATTCTATATTCATATTAGACGTCTATCTCCCCTATCTTAGATATAAATTTACACAAATGTTTCACCATATTTACTAAGTTCAAAAAAATGAGATTATATGTTCGTTGCGTGCTTTTTTTATGTTTTTCCAAGCCAAGATATGTGTAACATGTTTAAAAATAAAACCAAAACACACCTACAATGTGTAAATAGTATTTTAATTTTTAATTATGCTTATTTCTATAAAAAAGAGCTCAAAAGATTTATTTTTAATGCTACAAAATTTTCGGGAAGTAAATGCAGTGAATTCTAATTAATGTGAGACCCAACTGTTGTTTTATATCTGTCTCGCTGAATGTTTGTAGTTATTTGTATGTTGTTGCATGTGGTTGCGTAAATTTATTTGTTTAACAAATATTCTTGAACACATCGAACACTGAAATGGTGACGATCCGTCGTGCGAATAGCGGTGAGTTCTGAGGTTTCCAGGAGTCGGAAATGATTTAAAACATATATCGCACTTATGAGGCTTTTCCTAAAAAAAAAAAAAAAAAATGTAATATATTTCTACCGATAAAAAATGCTATACAACTACTTTAAAAACTGTATTAAATTTACGTGATAATTTCACAATTATTGAAAATTATATCTAATAATGAAAAATTAATCTCTATTATGCACTTTATGGGCGTTAGATTTTCTTTATAAACAAAGATCGGTGTCAGAATTGATACCAACCCAAGATTGTTTTTCAAACAAAACGTAAACATATTACTTACTGTAGAATGCGTCATTCGATGATAATATAAGTTCGAACTAGCCGTAAATTTTTTCCCACATATTAAACATTCATGCGGTCTTTCTCCACTATGGATTCTACGATGAGTGTTTAAAGAACTTGACGTTGAAAATCCTTTTGTGCAAATATCACATATGTGTGGTCTCTCCCCTACATTATGTGAATTAGTTAATAAATAATATAGATCGTATTTTAAAGAATATACGTGTTTTTATGAAAATTTAATTGTAAAATATTCGCTAATATATATAAATTATTTTAAAGAATCAAAATATATCAAGCTATCTACCTGTATGAGTTCTTATATGCCGTTTTAGTAGTGACGGTCTATCAAACTGTTTGCCGCATGTGTGACAAGGTAACATTCGTCTTTTACACATTTTTAGTTGATTATCGTGCACTAGATTGTTGTCTATATTATTAAGGCTAGAACATTTTCTTGACAAATCAACTGGCATATCATAGTATTTACCTTAAATACATACATTTATCATGTTCTGATATTTAATCGTTTTATAAATTTTTTAATAAATAAATTAAAAACAACCATGATAACTTTAAATTGTGTTTATATACAGTTCTTCACAAAACATGTGCAGATGTTAAAATAACATATTTTCTTGTTAGAAATAAGTGTTTACAAAAAATGGTTATAGAAATATAATGTAAACTTTAATCAAATAAAATTATAAGCACTATAAAAAAACATTAAATGAACATAAACTAATGTTCTAGAAACGTTTTGAGAAATTCCCCACATTTAGACACAAACTGAAAAATAATATGTTAATAAAAATAAATTTAGCATTAAATGTTTCGAATCGTAAATTATTTAAGTTTTCTACGGATTCCAAAACTATGTCTTCATTAACATGTTTTCTTTTGATTTCTAAATGAGTATGAGGAATTCCTGAAAACGTTTCTAGTACATTACGTTCATTTAATGTTTGTTGTAGTATTTATAATTTTCATATTTTATTAAAAAATATAAAAGCTGATAAAGTGAAATTAGCTGTTTTATCAACATGTAGTTATTGTTATGCTAATCAAAGCAGTTTGTTAAATAAATTATATTTTTTTTACGAATTTATAGAATGTTTATGTACAATTAATTAGTACATATTTGGACGTCATGCGGTGTGTGAACCTAATAATGGCAACAAGCGATAGGAACATTTAAACTTGGTTTCAAATCTTACTTCATTCAATACCAAATATGTAATTCATTGTAGGAATCTGCAATTTGCAATAAGACAATTTTTTAAAATCTTATTTAAAATTTCTAAAGTTACAAATTATATTAAAAAATAAAATTAATATGTCCAACAATTTAAAAAAAAAAAAAACAGCAATAATTTTTAATTCTGAAAAAAATAAAATAGTATTATTGGGTACCTCACAATCATTAATATTTAAACAGTTCCACGAGTTAACTTTAATCAATTACTTTATATCAGTAGCAGGTCCACAAAAAGCGTGTGAATGTGACAGAGGTCTACAACTTCAGTCTATGATGAAATACTTTCAAAAATATCTCTAAACTGAATATTACATGAGTAATTTATATTATACATGATTCTGACCTACATTTTTTTTTTTTACTTTTGAACTCAGATAATAATTTTCTTGGAAATCTCATAAAAACAATTGCAAATTAATATTTTTTTTTTTGCTGAATTTTAACCAGTAAAAATTTTTTTGCTATCAACCATGAATAAAATCAAAATTTGTTTTATAATTCCAAAAAAAATAGGGCATGGAATATAATTGTGACTAAAATAATATTGTGAAAAATTAAATAAAAATTTGATTTATTTGTGAACAATTTCATCTAAATTTTGTATTCCTTCATCAGGTTCTGCTTACATATTAGGGGATTAAATAGAAACGCATCTGAATCTTAATTGTATGAATTTCTGTTGAAATAATTTTCTATATCAGAATCATAATCTTCATCATTAGGGTCAGGAAGTTTGTAATCCAAAATGTCATCATCAGAAACAATAAGATTATTGTTAAAAAATAGTGTACTATGTAAATCTTCATCTATTTCAATATTTTCCATTTTGTATTTATATAAAAAAGAATATTAAAAAATATGGTTCAATGATTTTTTTAATTTTTAAAATTATTATTAACTTTTTTTCTATTTAAATAATGGATGTAATTACAAAGCTTGTAAAAAGGTTTACAAGGAATCAATCGTGTAATTACTGTAAAAAAAAAATGTGTAGGGATGTTCAAGATTGAAAAAAAATGATTTGAAAAAAGTAGTTGCTAATCACTTATCAAAAAATAAAAACAAGAGAATTCAAGAATTTAATAAATTACTTGTCTTTGATGATACTATTTTTAGTAATGATAAACAAGAACAAATAATTCCAAAATTCAGTGAATATTTGATAATGATTATTTTAATAAACTAAAAGGGAGCGTTAAAAATGATATTGTAGTAAAAAAGAGTAGAGGTAGTTGGAAAAGGGTGGTTACTAATTATAGTATATATTGTGATAATGAAATACTTTTAAAAAATTTTAAAAGAGAACTGGAAAAAAAAAGATCTGTAGTATTCAAATAATAGCTGTTGTAAATTATGTAGAAACTAATTTATTTGGAATGGTGGTTAATGAATATATAAAACATTTTCTATCATCAAAAACAATTATAGTTCATTCAAATTTAGTTGAAAGTGCATTAATCCAAGGAAAAAATTAAAATCATGCTAGAAATACAACATACAAATTTGATATTATTTAAGTAGATATTCATTCTGATAAAAATACCGCTTTCGGTGGTGGAACTTATGTTCAGTTACCAAGTTTTATTATTTCAAAAACGTATTGCATTAATGTAAAAAATGCAACAAAAATTAAATATCTTAAAAAAGAAAATCTTAGAAGTTTTGAATATGCAGTGGAAAATATGTTGAATTCTGTCAAAAATCATTTTGATAGAGTTTCAAATTGTAATATCTCAAAATAAGAATTAAATATAGAACAACCAGTTAATTTGATCCTTGAAAATATAGAAAAATATGAAAATTTTGTAAATGGATCAATCATTTATAAATATAATGAAGATGAAGTTCAATTTTAATTATTTCATCCGAGTAAAGGAATAAAAGATTTAATTTACTATTATATAAAGATCATATTGTTGCAATGAAAAATTTAAATGCTTTATTAAGAGAACAGATACACAGATATAGTAATCAGGTGAATATTTATGTGAAATGTCATGGAAAATTTGAATCAGAATTTGACTACAATACTCATATTGAATACTGTGTTAATGGTGTAAACAAAATATCTAAATGCCATCTGATAAAAATTAAAATTAGTAAAAATACTATTCACTTGTTACTGAACAATACCATTCATATACATTAACATTGGATTTTGAATGCCTATTGCAAAAAATGCAAAAATAAATAAAAATAACAAAATATATCCATAAACATGTTGCAAATAATTTTTGTTTCTATTCAGATGAAATAGAGGCACACAGTTGGTGAGGAACAGTAATCTTGAGACACTGATGAAGTTTAATAAATTATTACAAGATCATGAAAAAAAATATAAATTGAGACAGAATGAAAAAATGATTTGGGGAGAAGAAGAAGCTGATAAATTCAAATTATCTACTCATTGTCATACATGTAGTAATAATACATTCGATAGTGAAGTTGAAAAAATAAAACATGATTATTTCATTAGGTAGTAAATTTAGAGCAGCAGCTTGCAATAAATGTAATTTAAATTTGAAAATGTCAAAATTTATCTCAATATTGATTCATAATTCAAAGATATTTTTATGCTAGTTGTTAAAATTATGTGATGGATAAGAACAAAAACATGATTTGAATATTATTCCAAAAAATAATGACAACTATAGCACATTTTCAAGAAATGTTAAAATTGATAAATACAAATAAGAACATGATTTGACAAAATGTCTTAAACGTATAAAGTTATGTTATAAAATATTAAACAAATGTCCTAAGTGTGATGAACCTAATATTAAAATAATAAGAAAAGGTGACGTATTCCCGTTAACAATGGAATTTAGGTTTATTGTCACTTTCATGGGAAAAAGTCTAGAAAAATCTGCTACATATTTAACAAAGTTAACAATTGTTTCTATTCAAAATGTAACAAAATTCAAGAAATATATGAAGGGGGAAACTTTTACCTATAGATGAAAATGTTATTTTAAAATATGAGGCAGAATATAAGAATTGAAAAAGTATTAAAAAAAAATGAATAAATTACAACAAATTTAAAAATATATTGAGAGAATTCAAAGAAGATCAGCATTTAGTTTTATAAAAAGGTATTTATCTATATAAATGGATAAATGATTACAAGAAATTCAAAGAACAATTACCCCTAGATAATAAATAATGATATTCTACAATTAAATGATGAAAAAATATCTAATAATGATTTAGCATTCGTAAGAGAAGTTTATATTATGCGCGCACTTGCCTGTCACTACTATTATAGCCGCGCAAAAGTCATTAGAAATGGAAAGCGTTTCTACCTGGAAAATGGAAAAGTTTTATATTTTACAGAAGAATAAATTTGTCAAATAATTTCAAATAATTCAACTAGCACGCGATGTCAAAGTGAAGGAATTTCATGGTAAACTAGATTGTTTCATGCTCTCAGTCATTTCTTTTATTGCTCATAGCAGTAAAAAGTAAAAATTTACAGTTCCCTGACAAGTCTTAACCACTATTGGGCGCACCATATGGACACTATGCATCATTAAAATATCACATAAAAAGTTACAAGCTGGTAAAATACTCTGTAGGTTGAGCCTTGAAATCTGGAAAACAATTCACTTTTAGTTCTAGGAAAAAATTATATTTTTCACGCTAAAGTATGTTTTCTGAGAGCGCATCAAAATTATGGTTTTTTGTTAGTAATGAATTGAAAAGAAACAAAAATATTTATGATACATTTTAGTTCAATTAATCGAAAACTGAAGTATACGCAGATTGGAGGCTTGCAGCTTGTTCAGTTACTGAAGATGAGAGAAAACAAAAGACATGTCACTGAATTTTTAAATAAATTAAATTGTATATTAATGATAGGTAATAATCAAAATTATCTTTTTTTAATTTTTGTTTTGTGCGAATATTAAATATAAAGTTCGACGCGGAAAATAAGTGTCTGTTTTTTATTTTGAGTACTATTGAAGTAATAATTTCTTTCGAAGTAAATTACGATGTTAAAAGAAGTCTCAGAAGTATCTTCAAATACAATGGAATAAGTACACGAAATACCGCAAATGTTGATAGTTCTATTTAATTTAGATTATAAAATAATTATAATTATTTTATGATATAATTATGTTCACCTAAATTACTTTCTTGTCGATTATTCTGCGACACACTGATGGCTGTAATTAGGTCATCTTCGTTAACTTGGTAAAATATAGCTTGAATTACGGAACCATACCAAATATCAGTAACGAGTTCCAAAACTACTTGACTATTTTCTCGAAATACAATAGCATTGTATTTGTATAAGTCAGTTTTTTCTCGGTAGTAAAGTTCATTTCGGTACAGTATGTGTAACCAATAGTACTTAACTTCAACATCAGTATACAGATCCGTTTTAGTTTCATCCTACTTAGCAAACGATACGTGAACAATATAGAAAAAATCATCCCGTTAAAAAAAAAAACAAGTACATACGCTTCTACGTAAATAATAAGGGCTACATACATAACGAACGCAAAATTTAAATAATTTCATTACAGGCCCGACTAAAACGAATCCCGAACCCCCGGCGAAACTTGTGAAATTTTAGAATTAAGCTTTTCATACTATTCTTCGGCGTCTGTAATGGAGGTCTAAAGAGAATATCTCGAGCCAGTAACCGCCTCCTTAAGGTGATTGTAAACTTCTCTAGTAACAAACCGATATTCAGTTTCAGTTAAGGTACTACTTGGCTAACAAACCGCAGGTGTCATAGGTTCGAGACTTATCTCTTTCTGTAGTCAGGTTGCATCCAGGTATATACCTAATCTGAGAATGGTTATCGATCTGGAAAAGTAAAGTTGGGCCCTATGAGAAAAGAACTGGCTCCGGTATTCTCTTCAGTTCTATTAGATCCGTAAGTGCATTATGAAAAGCTTAACTTCACAGTTCACAATACCGTATCAAAAGTATAAGGCTTATTTTACTTATCACTGAGACAGCGACTAGAGTCTGAGATAAAACGAGTCTTGAACTCGCTATTATCTAAGCGACTACTGAGCTATAGAACTACCGCAAAATATATTTCTGCAAAACAAATTTGTTTTAAAATTACATTTTTCGGAAGTTCAACATTTAAAAGTTCCTTTTTAGGGAAATTCGTAAGTTTACATTTCTTTGCGCAGTATCCAACTTTTACCTGAAGGTGAACTAAATTTTCTATTAATATATTTATTGCAACCACTTCAGTTTCTCCTTCAAAATTTTTGCTGATAATTTTGATGGCATCCTAATAATATAAAATAAAGTTTTAATTATATATGCTTCTAAATTTAAAAAAAAAAAAAAAACAAAAGGAAAAAAAGTGATCTCCGTTAGGCATGCAAAGGAACCTTATAATAATTTAAATGCGGACTGTATAATTATTTTTAATGTTTTTTTCTTAATTGTTAAATTATTAAACATTTATTGATAATTTACATACTGTCCGGCTGCAGCAGTAGTATTACTATTAACACTTCGTTTTTGTAAAAAAAAAAAAAGAAAGAAAAAACTGATAAAACTTGGTAAGTAGTCAATAATTTATATTGACGTTTGCAAAACTTTTATGCCTGATTGTTAACATAACCATAGTGCAATGTTATGTATGATAAATCTGTGTTCCACTGTACATACATTCTGCTTAAACGAGTACATATAATTCGCAGAGCTAGGTCGTTTCTGTGATCGAAAAATTTAAAAACATTAAACATAAATAAATATACCCGAGTAAATTTTTTTTTTCTTTCTTAAATTAAGGAATAAATTTACATAAACTACGATAGTGTGATTAGTTAGACAGTGGTGTTTCGTTAGGGTGGAACCGGGTTCGAATACCAAAGATTGACAATTTCAAAAATTTCACTTGCGCTATGTTAACGTCCGTAGTTGACGCCCGCAAAAATACAAAATAAATAAATAGATAAAATAATTACGTACATATAATTTAGAATGGTTTGCGTTTGATGTTTTTATTAGTCCCTTAATAGGACACTGTCTTCAATATCAGAATGAATCTCTTCACAGCTGACAAGGCTAAAATTATGAACTACGAAATTAGATATGAATATAGCAAACAACGAGAAATGTATAGAATAATATGTTTATCCCTAGTGAGGTTTCGGGTTCAGCCCATCGTTATAGTTAAGAGTAAAGGGGCGAATCCAGAGAGCCATTCTGGGCAGGAAAATTATATAATTACATAATATCTTATATGATAGACAATTGATTTGAGAAGTACCTTGTTTCATAAAGAAAATCAAATAGTGGCTTCTTTAGAAATTTAGAAATGTTTTAAACATACATAATTATTACAATTTAATTTAAATTTTTAGGTGAAAAATAAAAAAATTATAAAATTGTAGCTAAAATGGTAGTTTAGATTTTGAATAGTAAATTGCTAGAAAGAATAGAACGATAGTATTTTTATTGGACTTTACTTTTTTTAAATTTTTGTTAGTAATCCAGTCTGAATTTTTCGTCTCTTGAGCAAGTAAAAAAATCACATATATTACTCATTGAACTATTTTCATTTACATTGCAAAATAAAAATGAAAAATAAATAAAAAAGACAAAATATCGACGACAGTTGCGTAAAAACGTAACATTAATAGTTTTACTAGAAAACAGTATTAAATATTAGTTATAATTAAATCCACAGGTAACATTTATACAAAACTTTTATAGTTTAAATTAAGTTTCTCTGTTGTAGCAAATGTTTTCATCGAGGTTTTGGTTTTTTAGCGGTGGTGGGGAGGGGGTACTATTTTCCATCCCTTTGTGGACCCGCTACCGATATAAAGTAACTGATTAAAGTTAACTCATGGAACTGTTTAAATATTAATGATTGTGAAGTACCCGATAATACTATTTTATTTTTTTCAGAATTAAAAATTATTGCTGTTTTTTTTTTTTTTTAAATTGTTGGACATATTAATTTTATTTTATACAAGACTTATAGTTTAAATTAAGTTTCTCTGTTATAACAAATTTTTTCATCAAGGTTTTTGGTTCTTTGGGTGGGCGGATGTTCCCTATAACCCCTCACCCCCGCCATAAGGATCCGACACTGTAAGAGTAAGGAACGTTTTAATGATAGTGCTTCTAACATGTTCTTGTGTTCTTTACTCGTAGCTAATGATGGGCTAGATCCGAAAACGTTATGAAGGATATTTATTTATGCATTTTTCGTTGCTGGCTATATTTATAATTCTATTTTTATAGTTCAGATATATGTTATATATATATATATAAACTCGGCCATTTTGGCCTCACAAGGGGCTGTGCCCCTTGACCCCGCTTGCTTTCATTTCTGTCTCTTTCTCTTCTATACTTTGTATAAAATGATCAAAATTTACAACGTAATTCTTACTGGCATCAACACAAAAAAAAAATAACATAGCCACAAGAGTCCTATTCTAACATTTAACTTTCATTATATAAATTTAAGACATTTTTTCGTTACATATTTCATTACATAAAATTGTGACATTTTTTCGAATGGGGGGTAGCCTACGAATTACGTTGTAATTAATATATATAACTTAGCCATTTTGACCTCACAAGGGGCTGTACTCCTTGACCCCTCTTGCTTACATTTCTGTCTCTTCCTCTTCTATACTTTGTTTAAAATAGTCAAAATTCACAATGTAATTCTAAATCGGGGTCCATATGAATATAATAACATAATCACAAAAATCCTATAAAATATAACAAACGTTTCATAAAATTGGGATTTTTTTTCTAATATGGGGGTAGCCTAAGAATTACGTTGTAATTAATATATACGTAAAAGATGGGCCGCCAAAAGAAGCTACACACTTTTTTCCAAATAACGAATACTTGAGAACAATGTTACGAAAATAAAAATTTTGACTACACAAATGACTTGGATGGTTCAAAAATTATTTTAGGCGGCAGTCTTCTAGCGTATATTAATTGGTTGATACGTGCAAACGGTACAGAAGTTGAAGCAAAGTCCTAGAGAGAGTTGTTTTTTTTCTGTCCTTGAACAGAAATCGGTTCAAAGAGCACACTGCCTGTGTCAACGAGCATTCTGAAGAGTGGGAATTGTAGTCCAAAGTTTAACGAATCCAATGATATCAGCGCTATAAAAACCAGAATCAATGAAACCTGATTTTTTAACTTTCAAGCGTTTTTACTACAAACGAGTCGTTTATTTTTTATAATAATTTCTAAGTTTTTTTTTACTAATTTTCGCGAAATTTTATCTGATTCTAAGTTTTTTTGCTACATGCAATTGTGTCATTGTCTAAATTCCTAAGTTTGTTTACTAATTTCACGAATAAGTGTTTTATTTTTTATCTAGAAACAGAAAAATATTTGAAATATTGTTTATTTTACATATGATACGTATTTTTTGAGAATTATAATAGTGGAATTATCGCCCACACGTAGCTTCTTCTGGTCCACCCTGTATATAATATTACCTTCCTTAATTTAAAAAAAAGTGTTATGTCTGTTTTTAATCCTAAAACCTTTTCAATACATTGCCACAATTTTTCACTAATTTTTAATCAGCGTTTTTCCCTTTTTAGCGTTTACATTAACTTCAAAGCTTGATTACAACTATGCACTATTTTACGGACATTGAAGGTGGCATAAAAGAACACGGCACTGTTGAATTAAAAGCAATTAAGATCGATATATCTACTCCAGTTCCGGGCATATACAGTTTGGTTCTAGTACAACAAACTCTAACAGACTGTCGGGGCAAATATAATATTTACATTATCAATATTTATAAAATTAAACTGATTACCAAAACTGCTTAATCATCATACTAGTAAACAACATTTGTTTTTTTCTTATTAATTTATCGTATAACTCTTCAACTGTATTTTTAATTTTACATATTTTCAATTTATTTTTCATTATTTATCTGCTAATTATAGCAAAAGTTTCTGCTGCGAGTTGGTACAAACGTTTGTTTATACATGGAGAGAATATTATAGGTAAATAAGTGTATACAATATAAGTTATTCTGTTTAATAATGAATTTAAGATTAGAAGATCGCAACTCAGAACTGTAGAATTTTGACTTCTAATAATAAAAGAAGCGAAATCAGTGACAAATCTAGAAATTTTATCTGCTCTACCTATTAGCTTTTTTTTTATGTGAAATTTTATAAGCGGGCCGGGTTGTGTGGCAATAAATCATTGGTTAAGAAACGTAATTTATAACACCACCTGTGAGCAGATTGCAATACAATTTTATTTCGGTGTTTCATTTTGAACGTTCATATACCGATGTATAACTGAAGATATACACAAAATAAATGATTATATATAATATAACTTTTTTTTTCTTTTTTTCTTTTTTAATTTGTTTTACTCTAAACTACATCACTTGTCTCATTCCTTTTTATGGTGTAATTTTAAGTTAAAATATACTTGATCTCAGCCATTTATAAAGAATTTAGGGACGCAAAAAATCAATATCCGGGTATCAAGTAGAGTGGAAAAAAGTATTTATCACGATACATTATAACATATAAAAATATCGATCTTATGCATCAATATTCGCAACATACTGTGCACGACATTCTAACTAAAATCGGTTACGAGTGTTAATTATAACTACAGATAGGCTGACGACTCCGCGTCCAATTACACTTGAGCCGTCAGTCAATTTGCATGAAAACGAGTCTACTCTTTAGACCAGTAGGTCAACATAAACGAGTGAACCCGAGGAGTTCTGAAAAGAGGTAGCGGCGGCTCACCTTTCAAAGAATCGGCTCATTCTTTGTCAAGAAGTAACAGATTTTTAATTGCAATGTAAACAACACCGTTAATCATCCGTAGAAGTCATACTTCTGGTGCTGTATAATTTGCTCCATCAGTGAAACCATATAACGTATTTCCGTGTATTTCCTTGCTAATGATAACGTATTATCTGTGTGCGTATTCTGCACAGAGATGTGCTGTTCACTGAAAGAAAAAATAATTAACGCGTCCGGCAGAGAATGTCCGAGTTATTAGTGACAAGCAGTATTTAAGATTGACGACTCTATGTAGCTGTCACTAATTATTTACGTCGCGACTGTAAAAATAAATCTGTGATGGTAACAGAAAACTAAACACACGATTCAACTCTGGTTAGTCCAGATAGAGGCAACTTACGCAATGTTCGACTCGAATCTAAGCAGATGATCGTCAACTTGTACCTACCAAGCCAGCATGCACTATATAAGTAAGAATCACCCATCTCTAATAAGAACTGCGACTGTGGTGAATTTAATTAAAAATGGAACCCATTAAAATTAAGACATTTCGCTGCTATTTTGGAACTTTTGAAAACGAAATATAAATTATCACTTCTTCCGTTTTTTTTATCTCGTGTTTAAAGATTGAGAAATGTTTCGAAAGAAGAAGAAAATCGTTTCTGAAACCATCAAACCAGTTTTTCCGAAAAAATAGACGTACTTATAACCGATAAAAAAAAAAAAAAAAAATGTATATATATATATATAGGTACTACTAAATTTTCCATCGTGAGAAACAAATGTGCCTCCTTTTTTTACTTGAATGATATAGTTGACGCTCCTGTAGTAGAAAATCAGAATTCTGAAAAACAGAAAACAAAATAGTAGCCAAGAAAAACAAACATGAGTGAACATGTTAAAAGCTCCAAGACTGAACGGAAATGCAATTGCTGAAAATTATTTGGCCATATTAAAAAAGAATTTAAAAAAAGTATTTTATACTATATGATGGTAAACTAAACTGATAGCAAAGTACAACTTACTTCTAATAACTTTTAAGAGTCTTTCAGTTGAAGAATTTATGGAACATTACGTAAAATGCCAAAGTCAAACTTTTGTAATAAAACTCTGTTTCAATATCTTGAACCATACTGAAACAATGAATTTTCTCTACTAAAAGTTGAGCCTTTCAAATACCCGGCAAAATTTTACCTTTGCGAAATTGAATTTTTTTTTACTAATTAAGTTAAAAGCGAAATAACCAAAATCACTTTTAAATACGTAAAAACAATAAATAATATTATACTTTGGTTAGAAAAGCTTTACTCCGACATCGATTCGATAATTTTCCTGAATTATTTATCTTTAATTCCGGCTAAAACATTTAAAATATTTCTTCGATTCTTCAAAACTTATTAACGACTAGGAAAGATGAAACTAAATAAACGCAAATAACGCGTTAGTATCGATTTATAAATCGCACGGTTTTCCATATCAGGGACGCTCGATTGTAATTAGTTTTCTTTTATCGATCCGTATATATCATTCAAAAAAAAAAAAAAAAAATACATATTAGCTCGAGGCATCACGTAAAAATTTATCATACATTGATTTCAGGAGGGGCGAAAAATAAAAAATCTAAATTAATATTAACTGTATTTCCTTCCGACGCTTCTACCTCAATTTTTTATTGACATTCTAAATTCCTGGGTCATCACTCGACTCCGAGCATCGTGGCTACCAGTTTTTACATTCGAGTTATCCAAATTAAGGTTATGTTTATGGTAATTGTTATATGCAAACTTAGTTGTAAATGTTTGATTTATCGATGTGCAAATGCAAAGTGTGTCTGACTATACACCAACCCGCGCGCGTATGACGGTATATGTGTGGTGGTTGCCGTGACTATCAGCGATTGTTTTCAGTTGTCGTCGCTTTTTTTCGGACTCGGACTCTGACTCCGATGTAGTAGTCCAAACGGATTCCCACAGGGGAGTTGATAACGTCACTTCAGCTACAGTTCCGGACACGTATTCACATCTCCGATCCACCAAAAACTAAATCAGCGAATGTTAAACAGATTCAGGTTCATTCCGCTATAGAAGTTAAACTATAGTAACCTTAAACAGAGAAGAATAGATAGTCTGCCCTTTTCGGCATTTTTCATACGGAATGAATATATACGAGCAGAAATGTGCCATATCAGCTAGAAGAGTGAAAATCGATTAAAAATTTGAATAATCGAAAACTTAATCGTTTTTTTTTTTTTTTTTTTGTATAGACACAACTCTCCGTATTATTATGCTCCTACATTGGCCATTTTTCCATTTCTTTCTCTCTTTCTAGTACTACATGTATCTAGTCTAACACCGGTGGTAAACACTGCGTCGACAACCAGTGTGCAAATTAGTGCCAGTGCAGAATGTGTACGTAAACATCGGATGCTCCGTATGAGTCTGATATATCTAATATATATCCGGAATGCAGTTCTCGAATATTTAGTTCCCAATCCGCATCGGAAGAAATAACGAACTCACCCATCACTAGGTCCAAAGCCATTTAGCGCCATCGCGACCACCTTAATTTGAACATCTATTAACAAAAGCAATCTATCGCATATGTCCAAATTATCGAGTACATGATATGAATATCATTTTTTCAAGAAAAGTAATTTTGAGAAGGATCTAGCCTTCTTGGACCTCCTCTGTATAGAGATAACTTTGTTCTAGCGAAGAAAAAAAGACCGAAAAAAATTAATTGGACATATCTTTTAGTTATAGTGAAATTTTCCTTTCAAAAAAAAACCAAAAAATTAGAATTAACGTGAAAATAAGTAGATTTTTCAATGGTATCGAATTACCAGCATTTTTTCAACATAAAGAAATTATGTATATCAAAATAAACTAATCCAGCTGTACAATCTTTTTTATTTTTCGTTTTTTTTTTTTTTTCGCTCAGACTTATTGTTTATTTGGCCGCAACTATATTCCTAAGCAGGTGAATCTCCCTAAGAGTTTTAATCTACTCGTAGAATGGTACGAGTAGATTTTCAAATTTTCATTTTTAATCCGACCGGAACGAAATGGTCAGTCGTTTCCAAAACTAACTGTTGTAATTGGCGATTTAAAAATAAAATCGAGATTTATATTTTAGCGTCTAAAGAAAATAGGTTAATTTTACCTGATTTAGTATAACCCAAGAACAGTGATGCTGATAAAAGCGCAGACCTTTGGACAGAAATGTGTTCGAGCAGATGGCCAACGATACATTAGCCTCTTCACGTAGGAAAGTTGCTGTAAAATAGTTTGGTACTGAAAGATACATTCTGCACTGTATCAATCCAAGACAGCAAACGGTAATGACTACCGTTAAAGACCGTCGTCGTAACTGCATTAATAAACCACTTCGGAGAAATATATGAAAAATGGCAGTAGCAATGGTGGAGATAGATTTTTAAGTAACCTATAAGGGCGCCCGAAATCGACAAGGCTGTCAGCATAAACAAATAGCTTTAAAGGTGTGATAAATGATCATCGTATATGTGATATACCCACTTAGTAACCTCGTTTACTTAACAAAATTACAGACGACAGTGAGCAACGAAAAGACAGGTGTGCGTACGTTTTTTACCCCGTAACAAAGAATATGTTCCATGTGCGCTATATTATCGCTGTTCCTATGATAAACGTAAAGTTATTCATCATATTTATCGGTCTTGTTTTTCGCGCAACCCCTTCATCTGCTTTTTTGTTGTTAGGCAAAGCGCCTTAAAAAAAGAAAACAACAACGATACATTCAGCGAACATAAAAAGAAAGAAAAAAAAAAGAATGTATAAAATCGAAGACGGGGTTGACTTGATGTAATGGAGAACAACTTCAGAATGTTTCGACTTTTGCAAGAAACAGGCATAGATTATGGTTTAATTGTTGCTTATTTCCATTAAAATATAACCGGAACTTAAATAATATAGAGATACTTTAAATAACAGACTTTGAAATAAACGCTTTTTAGCTCGGTAATAGTTAAGATGCGAAAAAAAAACAAAGCAAAAACAAAATGCTTAAAAAAAAAAATAACGACTTCACGGTTTATTATAAAAACTTTATAAAAATGCACTAAAAAGTAAAAAATAATTATTCGATAAAAAACATATTTCACAGTTATATAACTTGGAGTTATATCATTGTAATTCTTTTACATTAACTTTTTATTTGATAAAAAGTATATTTAAAGTGATTTTTACCTTAAGTTGATATATAGTAATTCTTATGCAATATTAATATTTATTAGAGTCGGCATCAAAATTCATATTACAATATCTAAGAACAATTTAATAATATTTAATGTAGTTTTTAATTATTATTTTAATATGAATTTGATGCCAACTCTAATAAGTATTAATGTTGTATAAGAATTACCATAATATCACCTTGGGTATATCACTTTGAAATATATTTTTTATCGAATAATTACTTTTTAGTGCATTTTTATTAAATTTTTATAATAAATCTCAAAGTTGGTATTTTTTTTTTTTTTTAAACATTTCATAATTTTTAGCATTATAATTTAATTTTTTTCTTGCTAAAAATCAACTTTTTTGTCACATTATTTTACATATTTAATGCTTAAATAAAAATAAGTTAAGTCAAGCATGATGTTTCATATTCTGAGGATTCCATATGTACGACTACAATCAGTGGCGTAACGTGGGTTTCATCCGCTCGGGGCGCAGGCAACTTTTTCCGCCCCCTTATTTATGTATTTAAATTCAAAAGACTCTAAAATATATAGTAATTCTAAAGAACTTTTCGGCAAGAACAATCATCATTATTGGATATTGTACAGGTTACAAATAAAAAAGTTATGTATATATATTTTACAATATAATAATCACATTTATTACAAAAATTCTTACACGTATGCCACTTACATTGATATAACAGGTACAGAACACTTATGATTATGTGTTAACGATCGGCAAGATTAAGTTATTAGCGAACTGAATAGAGAACACAAATAGACTTACAATTAGAACTAGAACGATACTGTTGGTATTTATATTTTGATTAAAAAATAATATAATTGATGGAATTAAAAATAAAACTTCTGTCTTTAACTGAAACTCTATTCGTCTACTTTTTTTTAAGAGCAAAGTATTTTATTGCACTATTAATGTCTATATGACATCATATCTGTTGTTCAATGATAGCCAGATTGGTTAGCCTTAAATTACTCGTTGTTGATCTTAAATAATTTTTGATCAATTTCAAAATTTTGAGAAACCTCTCACAACTATCATTGCTTGTGGCAATTGTGAGGAATATTCGAAGCATTATTATAATATTGGGCAGCGTATCTTTCAGTTTGGATTTCACGATAAATTTTAATAATTCAAGTGAGTCCGCGTTAATTAATTTATTTTCATTGCCTGTGGCAGAAATGAAAGTCCGCAGTCTAAGTCGTTCGAGCTTGTAGTCCTGCTCGTCAATTTCGGCAGATGCATAGTCTAGATTATATTTAATGTCTGAATCTAGTAATGTAGCCGACGTTAGATAACCAAATTTATCTGCCAAATTTTGTAGCTGCTGAAACCTCTCACGAATTTCTACAATTATTCTATCTAACGAAGAAATCAGCTTTTGTTTCAACTCATATTCATAAGACAAGTTGGTATCTCAGGTTCCGTCATCAAAAATGAGCATTCTTGTTATGCGCCTCTAAGGTTCCATGGAAATGCCAAGTTCTTCACACATATTTTTTGCGTTAACTTACAGCGTCATCTGCAACTTCCCCTCGTTTCTCTATTAGTACCATCTACTAAGTATTTACTTTCTGAGCGCACAGGCTTATATCACAAGTCCCTCTGTTTGTAAATATTTTTGTACATCATTCACTTCATGTAGCACCGGTTGCCAGAGGCCCAAGAAACAAAGAAAGGAAAATGACTGCATCGTAATTAGCAAAGTTCCTGCATCTATCCTTGTGTTTAAACTTTCAACTGTCTCTGACAGTTTTTCCAAAGTGACAAAAATGTCTTTGTAATGATGCCATGTCATATTTACGGCATCACCTCTTGCATTCCATCGCGTATCTTGAACACGTTTTAAACTTTTGCCTGTAACTGCCATTAGAACTTCCCAATGATGTGTGGACATGGAAAAAAATAAATAGCAACGTTTTAATGTACCGAAAAAAGTTACTGAACTCGCCACACCTGAGCCAAAGCATCCACCATTTCGTTACCCTCGATGTCTCTATGACCAAGGACCCACAGCGGATCAACGCGGATAGAGTGATGAAAGGAAAAATTGTGTATGACAGATCGTATACGAAGAATGATGAAGTCTTAATTCTTTGCTGAACACCTGAATGTTTTCCAGCCATAACAGCAGCACTGTCATATGCTTGTCCTCTACAGTTGTCTATATCAAGACCATCAGCTTCAAGCTTGCTCAAAATCATCTTTAAAATTCCTTCAGCAGTTTTATCTTTTGTTTCAATGAAATCTATAAAAGATTCCACCACTTGTACTTCCTGATTTCCAATCACTACACACCTTCATACGTGGCTTGTTTAGTCTTTATGAGAAACATCTGGAGTACTGTCGAATATAATCGAATAATACTTGGCCTTTTTTACTTGTTTGATGATACGTTGGCAAACTTTATTTCCCAAAATTGCAATAAGTTCCTTTTGAATTTCTGGTGACATATAAGTGATCGAAATTTTGCCACGCATTTTAGAGCTACCAAGCATCATCTTTCTGCTGACTATCCTTTACTGCTGTATCCGTACAGCCGACGCAGATAAATGAATTGGTCTTTTTTTTCGAATCGGTGCATATGAATTCTATATTTCGAATTATTGGTTTTGCAAAACAAATTTCTATTCGCTGATGTTGCAGTTTGCCGTCGAACTGAATCAACTTAAATTTCTCAAAATTTACAGCTTAAATAAATCAAAATTCATTTCCATTTCAAATTGCTAATTCATAATTTTATTTTTATTATGCACCAATATTATGAAAAAGATTTTCACATTTGTTGTCATATATGACCGGCAAATTTGTTTTATCGACTTCGAATTAGAATTTTCCGAAAATGCCGACAGCATTTTGGGGGGGGGCAACACTCCACTTATCTCCTGTTTGGTACGCCCCGATGACAACACATAACTTGTATTAGTATTAATTAAGAAAATTCTGTTTATACACTTACCCATCTAATAACTGAAATATCACTAATAAACATGTCACAGTATTTGGCTAACTGTATAGGTATATGATGTATTCATAGCGCGAGATGTTTGCGTTTTACTCGACGACAGTAACAACGTATTTTCCAATTTTGTTTATGTTTTCGGCAATAGTCGGCTGTTAAATTTTAAACGATTTGACAGGGATATCGCTGTTTCTTTCTTTTTTAAACTTTAAATTGTTGTAACTTCTGTACTATTTGTGATATCAACGTGAAACAAAGCTTAGAATGAATCCGGCAATATAAGCTACAGGCTGTGTGAATTTCATCACTATTACTTTAATAGTTTTTGAGTTAAATCGGAACAGACAGAAAAAAATTAAAAAATATATATTTTCTGTTTATGTGTGATAAAAATAGCCCGGTGCAGTGATTATAATGAAAATATTCGCAAATCACAGACGGACATTACAGTTTTATATATTACTACAGATATAGATAATACTAAATTCAAAACAAAGAAATCTGATTTTTGCGGCATAAATAAGGAGAGACACATCATTTTTCGCACTTTTTTGAACTATTCGCCAACATCGAACGTTTCCTTAAAGAAATGAAATATGGCTTCGTTCCCCACAAACAGTTCTTTCTTTCCAACGATATATCTCGAAAATTTTCCCCCCCCATAAATATCGAGCTTTTGGCGCCCCGAGGAGTTAATTTTGAAGTTGGAAACCCAGATGTTCTAAATTAGAGAAATATACAGGTATAGTCAAACCTTGTTTAAAAGTTTAGCTATAATACTCGCGCCGGCAAAGGAGGGGACACTTTTTTTTGGGGGCTTAAAAAAAAGTGTCCACCCTTTGCGGTCGCGAATGTTATAGCTAAACTTTTAAACAAGGTTATGACCATCCCTGTATATTTCTCTGATTTAGAACATCTGGGTTTCCAACTTTAAAATTATTACGCTTTTTTGAACTTTTCGCCAACTTTGAAAGTTTTGTTAAGGAAATTAAATATAGGGTTTTTCCCGACAAATAGCGATATTTCCATCGATATATCACATGACCGGGATCAAAACATATTTTTTCCGAAACTTTCGAGCTTTTGGCACCCCGAGGGTCTAAATGCAGGGTGCGGCAGCATAAGTTGCTCTATTTAAATGCGTCACTTTTTTTCTACTATAACAGAAAATCGAAATACATACTCTAGATCCCATTGGGGCAATATGTATGCTTCTTTCCGTGCAGTTTTATTTCGATTTTCTGTTATGATTTCTGTAAAAAAATGTAGAAGAAAAAAAGTGGCGCATTTGAAAGAAGGAAGTTATGCTACCGCACCCTGTATAAAGTTGCAAGCTCGGCTATCACATGGTACTCCAGTTGATTGGTACTCTTCCGAATGGACAAATAATCAGTAAAATTAGTCCATATGAACCAGTTATGCGCGAACAAACATAAAGAAAAAACAAAAATGCCACGCTTCTTTTTGGAAGTTAGTGGATAAGCAAAAACGACCTATATAAAAATGAATAATCTCATACTGTTTTGTTTTGTTTTGTTTTGTTTTTTTAATCAAAGAAGAGATTAGAGTTACATAGGAAATGACAAAATTGCTAAGAAAAAAACAAGCGCGAAATATACAAACTTCACCAAAAATCTAATGAAACGAAGGAACAACGGAAAAATGATTATACATCACGAATTAATGGAAATAAAATACAACTTGGTCATATAGTTAAATTGTAAAAAGCGGTAATGTAATCAGCTGGTAGTATTATCATTGCTTAGTTTTAAAGATGTTCATGAAAGATTTTTTGTGTTTTTTCGTATTACAGTTATATAAAAGAGACTTGCTACACAAAAAACAAAAGTACAAACAAACAATAATAAACTTTTAAATTCCGGAGGCTAATTAGAAACCAGGCAAAAAGTAAAAAATCAAATCTTCTACACCGGTAAGTAAAAATACTTTTAATACTGTATACTCATTAAATTAAAACTCCTTTACTTGAAATAACCGTTGAGGTTCAATAACTGGCATTGTATACAGGCTTATCTTTTCAAAAAGGAATACCGTAATTTAAAATTGCAGACATCTACTAACTTCTGCGGTAGCGAAAATTCAGCAATATTATTCGTCTGAGAAAGAAAACGATAAATTCAAAACGATTGAAATTTTAAAAAGCAACATCTCTTATAGTACTTAAAAAAGAAAATTATAAATAATTTAAATAAAAGAAGTTACGGTGAAGTCAACAATCAGTAGCTTTTCTAGACTTCTCGTTATTTTTTATATAGGTAGTCATGACTGGACTTCTACATAATTCCGACTCATCAAAATCAGTTTGATTCAACCCGTAGTTTTTACAGGATGACTGGCAATTAACCAATGACATCACATCGGATATTCAAGCGTGCCTGACAGCGAATGTGTCAAACATAATGTCTAATTGCTGTACTTGAATAATTCTAAACCCCGCCTGAGGCGATTTTCTAATTACTTATATATAGTCGTAAAAATAACGCGAGAATTAACGATAAAGACTGTAAATGTGAACGATTCAACAGTTAGCAGAGGTTAAGAAACTATTTTGGCTTATAATGAATTTTAAATGTATACCGACATTTATTTAAAAGTACTAAATGTGCGAACATTTATATGCTTTATATTTTTGGACATCACCAACTGTATAAACCGACGTTCGATCCGACCACGTTGAACATTACTTTGCTAAACTGTAATAGGCAAACTTTAGTGCTCTGTTATAAATCCAAACCTCAACACTGATCAGTAAGGCTCCGGATTGCATGTGGTACAGAAACTGACCCCTACTAATTAATTTCCGCGCAAGCTGCATCTGTACAGCCAAGTATTGCTGACAATTGAAAAGAATAATTTTCTTTCTCGAATGAAATCGGGAAAAAATAGGTATTTTTACATTTATTTCATAAAGATGTTCCGGATATAAATAGTGTATATCCTGACCGTAGTCGGCAGATAATTGTTATTACCCTTCTCGGTCATAAATTGAAAAACCCAAAATCTTATTGAAGAACTACTATTCGAGGTACTTGTAAAGCTAACTACGTGGTTGTCTGACTGCATTCCTGTTTCTATTCTCGTTGGTTCAACTCACTGATGACCGAAAGGAAGTCCCCAATAAAAAAAAAACGATCACTAGGCAGTTCTCGGTATCAATGATACTATTCGTTAACTAAACTTATACGAACGATGCTGTGCTAATTATTAAATATCGTAAAATTCTTAACGTACACAAATATTATAGAAAAATATGAAGAAAATTAATTTACAGCCGAATGGGAAAAAGTAAATTATAAACAGAAGAAAGTTGAAGTTAAAACATAAGCCCAATTCATTTAAGATGGAATAAACTGAGAATCAGTATTTATAGCACAATTTGTACTCATAATAAATTTTCTTTAACTAATAAAACACTTCAGTTGTCTGTATAAAGCTATCGGTGGCCCGTCACGCTTGAATGCGTTTAAAAATACTCTAAAAATTCCGTTCCAGTTTTGCATACCGCTTAAAATTTTTAATACTAAACAAAATTTTACAGCTACAACATATAACAAAATCGATTATTTCAATGAAAACGAAAAAAAACAAAAAACTCTTCAAAATACTTCCCTTTGATTTCAGCGCTTCACTCCCATTATTCTGCCACTAATACACCCTCCTGAAATTCACTATCTGATATAGCACATAATTGTTCAGACCAATTCTGTTGAACTTTGGCAGCGCATTAAAAAAAACGACTTTCTTTCGAGAGAATTTTCAACTTTGGTAACACGACAAAATTTGAGTAAACTAAATCGGGAGAATACGGATGGTGAAGAAGAGTGGTTTAGCGGTTCAAAATTTTCCGACAATAGAGACGAGTTTTGATATATTGTAGTGATGCAACGCCCAGTTCCTGTTTCCCAAAGCTTGGCTTTCTTTCAACAAGTATCTTCTTTTGATCCCATTAAAACTTGTACATAGAACTTGCGGATTTGCTATTGATAGTCCGACCGTGTGACTGACTACCTCGCGAAATCAAAAAAAAAAAAAAAAAAAAAAAAGAACAATATCAACTTAAAGTTGAATCAATTCATGCGTGTTTTTTTCAATCATCGGAGTGAAATCCAACTCACTATGACGATAATTTCACCTTTTATTACGATGGTTTTCATGAAATTTTTGTCGAAATTAGCTCTTTTCTGATCCTGATACGGTTTTCTTTCTACCTGTGGCGGTAAACAGACGTGGCATAACTGTATTAAGATGTTAATTTATTCTTCCGTTTTAGCAAATTTGTGAAAATATTTAATTCTTTCGGCAGTAGTAAATTATTAAAACTATATTGAAATGCACAACCGGTTTTCCGCAATTTTCTTAAGCACCAGACTTTTTCGCGAACTCGTGTTAATCAGTTTCAGTTGTCTTTGGTTTGACAGGCAATCCACCTCGATGACAAACTCTAAAATTCGGTATTTGTTATTTTTTCATGTAAAAATATTGAAGTTAAATAGAACTCCCTATTAGCGTGGAATTGATTGTGAAGAAATTATTCGCATTTTCCAGTGCCATAAACATAATCCCAGTCTGAATCTAGCGGAGAAGTTTCCAAAAGTGCAACTATTGCTTTAGACTTTAATGGAAATTATAATTGTACAGGAAAACGATTAACAACTGTGTTATTTCGATATATCGAGATTCTGTCTTGCAAAAGTAGTTAAAAATTCACACAACTGCATTATAACGAGATATTTTTGATAAAACTAATAGAATCATCTATTACAGTAAAGTAAAACGTATTGGATACAAACTATAATGAATTGTAGAAACATGTTAATGGTAAAATTACCAATTGCAACGATAAAATTAGCACTTTTTCCCCTAAAATTAGTCTAGTAACGATGTAAATTTAAAAATGAACGATACTTAAGTTTCCCACGCATGAGGAACGTACTAAAACAATTAACATATAAATTACGCTATCAAAGAAATTTTCAAAACACGGAATTCTAGTAAAAGCCGTAATTGAAGAATTCGGACACGTGACGAACGAATTAAGTGTAAAAGTGTCATTATTGTTTAAAAACAAATTTCTAATAATTTTCACGAAAAAAAAGAAAAAAGAGAAAACGATTTAAATGTATAATCTGTGCGAAAAAAACCAAAAAAGAAACCAAGAAAATCCAAACTAAAAAAACATTACGCCGAATGTTTTAATGTCAATTATTCAAATTTTTTAATAATATATAATCATTCCATTCGCGTAAAAATAAAAAATATAAAAAAATTAAAATGAGGATTTTTTTTGAGAATTTAAAATACGCTTAAATATATATATATATATATATATATATATATATATTAAGGAAATTAAAATAAGTACAGCTGAAGAGCAATTATAAGTTTAAAATAAACAGTGAGCAAATCCGTGTTTTTTGAATTTAGAAAGTGTTTATGAATGCACAATTACATTTTATATCTATAACCAATAAGTTTTTAAATGTTTGAGATTGATCTATCGTAAATGATTAAAATACGAGCTATCCAGATAAATAAAAACATACAGCAAGATAAATTAAATTATAACGTAACCAAAAGAAAAAAATATTTAAAACAAAATAATAAAAAAACACCGAATTTTAGATCTGAATTTAGTAATACATCGTCACGATAAAGAAACAAAGTGACTTTTAATAAATGTAATATGTAACTGACTAAAAATCACACAAGATGTTGAAATTACGTATTTCATACACAAATCTAAAATGACATCGGATTACTGCGGTTAGTGCGTCAGTTAAAACTATCGAATAAATTACAAAAAACAAAAAATCTGTAAAGATTAAATTTAAGTTATAAACAAAAACGATTTGTTTAAAGCAAAAAAAAAAAAAAAATACCGATTACAAGTAGGTAATAAAATTTTTAATTATACAAATAAAATATGATAAAAAAAAAGAAAAAAACTTCCAAAAGAAACTAGAAATTGCATCAAACGGAATTGAAAAGAAAAGTGTTACCAAGTCCAAAGATATTCGTATTTTGGTACGATTCTACAACTTTTATTTATAAATGTCTTTTTACAAAATTAATCAACACTTTATTTAGTCGATTTTTAATTATTTCTACACTGTACATTTTTAATTGTGAGATTAAAAATGAACATTTAAACATCGTCATTTCTATTAGCTATATACGATGTATGCAGTGTGTTTAACAGCTACTTTGTTCGTATTAAGACGTACTAAACAAAGTTTTACATTTCGAAAAAATGAAAACATTAATTTACACATTAATTTTTTAATTAATATAAAAACAATCGAATTTTATAAAAAACAAAACAGTCGACTAAACTAGTTTAATAAACTTCGAATAACCTTCGCATTTCAAAAATCATACATTTATAGTTAAAACAGTTTAAACATACAGCCACGGGCATAAAATAGAAAATAAATTTTTATTTATACACATTTTAAAGGAAAATTTAAACCGGAAAACCATCTTATCCACCTCTTAGTGCGAGAACTAAATGTAGCACAGATCCGCCTTGCACTTTATAGTCTTGCGCTGTTTTTTCATCGTTCATCTGTTTTCCGGAGAAGATTAACCTTTGTTGCTGCGGAGGAATGCCTTCTTTTTCTTCAACGCGTTCCTTAATCCTTTCAACTTTATCTGTTGGTTCTATATCGATTTCAATTTCCTTCCCGGTAAGAGTTTTAACTTTTATCAACATAGTTTTATTCGTTAATGACAATAATAATAAAGAAACGCATATATTTAAACTTCTTCAAAAAGTAAACAATTTCACTAAACTAATACGAGAAAAAAATTGTTAACTATGTACAAAATAGTACAAATGGGCAAAGAGCAACAAAAATTCCGGTTCTAATCAAAATGCAGATTGGATTTTTCGACAAAGCATTAAGCTAATAATACACGTACAATACATTGCAGAAAAAATATCGTGTGACGCTGTTTACAATAACGTCGAAGTAATATGATTAATCGTAATTATAATATTATTCGGTTCTATAATATCAAATAAAAACAATAATAAAATAATTTAAAAAGATAATCCATTCACTCATAATTCAAAAATTTTTGCGTTATTTGTTTTTTTTTTATTGCAGTAAAACGAATTAATAAATCACTAAATTATCTATTAGTATTACCATTATTTTCAATATTCTCAAAATATTTAAAAATGGAATTTTTTTTTTTTGTTTAATAGCATTTTAAATAAATTTGGATATGAACGACCTAAATAATCAATGTTTGTGTAGGTGTTGGTGTGTATGTGGAACGGTTACGAACGAAATATAATTTAGAATTGTAGGCGTAATTCGGATTTTTTTTTCACATCTTTTGATAAACCGTTTAAGTATTCAAAATTGTTTTTAAACAAGTAAGTGTATAATTACATATTCGTTGCACAATTAATGCATTTAACTCTGAAAATTGCTTCAAGTACGCATAAATTTTTCAAAACCAAATATTAAGATGCATTGGTTTAATTTTTGCCTGTAAAATGTGCGTAGATTATAAAAAAATTTGCGCTTTGTGTTAAATTTTGCATCTGAGTGAGAGAAATTAAAACAACCAAATACATTTTAATAAAATCGATTTATTTAAAAAATGCCACTTCATGTTCTTACATATAAGTAAGAAACTTTTTAGCGCATCAGTAAAGTATATATTTCGAAAAAGTATGTGTCATTGAATGCACTAGAGTACATCGAACGATAAATATTATTATTTTCCAAGGATTGTATTAGTAATTAAATGTGGTGTTACAAAAATAGGAATCCAATGCCGACCGAAGATAGATATACAAAAGATTTAAGAATTAAAGTTGGTGTTCTTAAGAGGACGTTAAAAGAGAAAATATCGTACCAAAAGGAACTGGATGAACTGGAAAAGAAAATCGAACAGTATAGATTGGAAGGAAAGGATCCTCATTTTATTAAAAATCAAGAAGAGATACTGAAAGAAACGGCCATGATGATTCCGGATGCCATTAGAAGGTTTACTACTGCGTATAAAAATTTGAAAGAACTTACAGCAACTAAAAATAGCGAAGCGCCTGAAATTTATGAAACGGCCCAGGCGTTACTGGAAGAAGCTTCGCCACACATTCTGCCCGATGTTATATGTTAACCAAGCACTTAATTCAGCAGCGCGATGACATCTAACCATTTAATTTAGTCACGCTTGGCTTAACATTGCATTTTATACAATTTTTTTATTTAATTTTATTTTTAAATTCAAATTAATAAAGCTTTTTAACTTAAAAATTTGTATCATTTAATTGCGGGGCAAAATTTGCTTTCGCGTCCGCATAAAAACAAGCTGTTGTTCAGTAATGTAGGAAATTTCGCTGAAATTATAATTCCGCGTTCGATTTTCATGTAAAAATTATGCACACGGTTTTAAAAATTATACACACTATTTTAAGAAGGATCACACTGTTCCAAAAATTATACACACTGTTCTAAAAAGTTATACATACTGTAAAGGCAGTATTTTCATATTGACGATTTGAGAAATGATTAATTTTTTTTCTTGTTACGCTTGTTAGTTTGTACTACCAATTTTGCAGTAAAATAGTAGCAACTTTATTAATGACGGATAAAACCCTATTGGAAAATGCGAAAGCGCGTTATATAAAATAATGAAATTAAAAAAAAAGAGAAATATTTTAGAAAAGCAAAAAAAAGTAGTTTCTCGCACATATTTCGTTCGGCAAAAATAATTATAAGCAAAAAAAAAAAATAACGAAAAGGGCGGAATAAAAAATCTTGGTATTTCAGGTTGCTTATAATTCATTATTTAATGTTTTTCTTTAGACTTTTCTCGTAAATATAAACCATCTTAGAGGGATTTTAATTTCTCATGACCGCGATATTCTTAATATTGTTTCTAACATTGTTCATGAATTATTTTAATAATTTCAGTTGTTTCTAGAACTGCGATTGAGCAAACTGGAAAGAAGAAAAGTCGGACTTTACTTAGACAATGCCGGTACTATAAATTTTTCATCTAATTATAAACTGTGTTTACGTGTATTGTGTTAATGCCGAAAAAATAAAGCTATTTCACGCGTTAATGTAAAATGGAAAATGACGATAATAAAAGCAAACAAGATTTTGATACGGAAACGGTTAATGATGAATCGTTCGATGGTGCGAAGATTTTGAGAAAACTTTTTCGATATCGTCACGGTTCGATAACGGATTCTGTTCGTAAGAAGTACGCTTACTTTTTAAAAGAACTCTCCGGTGACGATAATAATAGCGACTACTGTAGCAGTAGCATTACTATCAGCAACGATGATGTCAACGAACAAAAGGCGACGGCCGAACCGAAAGAAATAAATGTAGCGCAGTTTGACGTCTGGTCGGTTGATGAATTTCTGGAAAAATTGAATAGCGACGATCGAATGATGAACGTGTTTCGCGGCTTACTTAACGAACCGAAAATAACCGTTAAACAGGTACACGACAGAAACGAACATTATACCGAAAAAAGCGAGAAATTTTATAAATTATTTTGCGAATTTTTCATTACTAAACACGTCTGCCAATTGAAGGATATACCGTGTTTCGATAATTTCTGTAACGAACTGCTAGCCGTGTTCCCTATTCTGCTGCATACGAATTACGAGGCCAGTCAGCAGCTACAGCTCGAGATAGTAGATCATCTGGATAAATCGCTACTGGATGAAGTTAACGCGTATCTGGCTTACTGTTACCTACGTCAAGATGATATATTGAGAGAAGTGAAACATTTACTGTTCTTAATAGCGGAATCGGAAATCCAGTACGGAAAGTTGAATGCGTTGTTGGAGGCGAACTTTCTGGTGCTCGATCGAAATCGATATATTCGTTTGTTGAAGAGGTACATGTTATTTTACGCGTACTGTATGGATAACGGGAAATATACGATATTTTACGATTCTAACGAAAACTGTCATTCCGATTTGCAAGAGATGGTCGAAAGTTACCGTTTATACGAGTGTTACCGTTACGACGTAATGGATTTAAGGCATGTTGTACTCGCTGTTACCTTATTTCATTACCAGTTACTTTGTAGCAGCGATGATGACGACGTTAATGGTAGAAACGATAACGAATTATTGTCAGTCGCTAATATCACTCGGTTGTTCCGTAAAACCTGGCTAGAACGTATCGCGTGTTACTTCGATAGATTTAAGAACGATATCGATAACGTTACCATTCATCCGGTGTCCAATATAAAGAAGTTTCTCTCGGATTGTCGGAATGAACAAGAGCAAGTTACCGTTGACGACTGCTACCTGCAGGCTGATGCTCTTTTACTAGTAAACGACACGCTATTAGATGTTGTTTATTCGATGAATAGTAAGAACAGCATTGGTGATTTCTCGAAATTGATTTTAGGCGCTACTATGATGACGCAGAAATGTAATAAATTAATCATTTATAATGCTTTCTTAGGCGAGGAAACTAGTATGGATATGATCGAAAATATCGATAAATTAATGCCGTTCATTAGGAAATGCAAAGTATTTTTCTCCGGAAAACCGACAGTTACCGAAGCGCGTGCTAATTGAAATTTTTCATTAAAAATGGGAATTTTTGTTTTTTGGAAAAGCTAGCTTAAAATTTTAGATGCGAATTTGTGAAGAGTATTTTATTTATACGGCATCTGTTGCAGTTAGATTTCTTCGAAAAATTATCCGTTAAAATTAACCGAAGAAAATCATCTAAAACGAAGGGAAAACCTAATTTATTATAGATGAATTATGTCTGTTCAAAAAGGCAAAAATCGTATTGAGACACAAAGTTGCTTTTTTTATGTCATTGTGTTTCTTCATCGGATAGTAAGAAGCAACTCGCTAAACTGAAATTGCTAGATACTGCTTGTCTTCTGTTCTAAGCGAAAATTATCGCGAACAAATTCACGGCGCTGTTTCACATTTGTCGAGATAGTGGTAGTCTTTTAAAATTATTGCGAAAAATTTTGTCGACCGCCGAAGTTTTTCTCGCTTCTGTTAAATAATGTTAGCAAACGACTCCGCTAATAATTTCGTCAGTTCCGAAGAGGAATTGTTATGACGTACTTTTCTTAATTCGTACGACATAATAGGCCGTGTAATATTATCTCCGTTTGTGGTTCCTTATTGGAGTCAGCCAGTGACAGCGACAACTATGGCGCATTAATTGACACTGAATCGCTGTTTAACAGCGGAACATTTTTGTTCTAGATCGCTTCGCTTCCAATTCTTAGCTAGCCGTTAATGTATAATCGATTAAAATGTATATAGAGTGTAGTGTAATATGTGAAAAATTAGTTATGCCACTCGAGCTGTTACGAGTATAAATTTATTTTAAGGTAAAATTACGATATGAGTTACAAATTTTTGCGCAACTACCCTTAAAAAAAAAAAAACCAAAAAAAAACCAATAGTTACCGGGTTATTTATTTTTTTGAACTGTTACCGCTGTTAACGTAGAAATAAATAAAAAATGTGTAAATTACCGAGTTACTAATTTTTCCGAACCGTTTCTATTGTTAAATAACGCTGGACTTAGGAAATATATGTAATTACTTAATAACGTATGGTTCCTAGGCATTAATCACCGCGGTCCATTCTGTGACATGACCCGCGAAGAAAAAATTTCAGCTTTAAAGTATCGCAGCGAATGACTTTTAATAGCAATCAAACTAAACTACTTTTCTTGTGTCCTAATCGTTTCTTGTGTTTACTAAATAGAAATTTACAATGTTCATTATAAAAAAAAAAAAAAATTAACTTACGATTAAAGATAAAACCTGAATACAAGCAAAAGTGTAGTAACGACAAACGACATTCAACGAACCGTGTCCAATAATAATGAAATAATAATTTTGAAAAAAAAATCCCTTTCTCTATAAAAAGAAAATACGAGGAAAAATTGAAAATTTTTTAAGGTAAACTATAGTAAGTTTTAAGCAATCTAGTACAATGTCTCCCCCTACACAATGTGAAATTATGGTTTACCATTCTTCATTCCTATTGTTCTTGTTAATATCTTATTGGTACTTACATTTAATTCGTATAACTTCACACTGTAATATAATCCAACTGTTCTTTACCCGTTCTTTCAAATGTTTCGAATCTTTCGGTATATCCTACAGTTACCATTGCTGTTTCAGTATTTTTCTCTTATGTAACGCTGATATGTCTATATTTGCCTATATAAAAATACAATACCCTGTTTTCTAAACCCCGTATTTTTCTTCTTACGCGCCGTTTCCCGTCAACACCATTTCCTGAATATTAAGATTCATTCGGGCCTCTAATATAAGCAGTGCTTGAAAATTGATCGATGATTATACACTTTTTTTCCTTTGTTATAATAAAGTGTGTGTTAAATTTCTTTTAAATGCGAGCAAGAATTCTATATATATGTACATTAAGCTTTATTTAGATGGAATTCGCACGAATTAGGAGTTTTTAGGGGTTTAGATAAAGCGATTGTTCAAGGTTGTTTTTATCATCGAGAAAATTCTACGACACGAGTAATTTTGAAAAGGAGGGGCTATTAATGTTTAAGTGATCGTCGTATTATTTTCAGGATCCATTGAAAAGGAAATAATTCGCTTATTTACACGTAGTGTAAAAAATAATACAAATACTGCGGTAACTGAAAATAGATAAAGGCGTAATAATGTCTTTATTTCGCGATGACATGTATTTATTTACGCTTTACGCGACGGACTTAAATATACGGGAGACGTCGTTATACAAGTTACGTAGAAATGATAATTTATAACAACATTTCTATCTTATGAATGTATTTGTTGTTTCTATTAAGTGTCGAGAATGTTTCAACATAAAAACGAGAATAATGCAATCAGAATATGTAGCTTTCATGAAACGTTTAAAACTTTCACGGTGATTAACCACGATGAAATAAGTTTACGGACAACTGCGTTTAGAAAATTTAAAAAGTATTTATACATTTCATTTTCTAAACACAGTTGTCCGTGATTTTATTTCATCATGTAGTATTCATGTCACGTGCATTTACAGCCGAATGTTTGACAGCTGATGAAACTTATTAATCTCTCCGTTGATTGCTTTGCAAGTTCAAATCTGAGAAAAGTTCATTTAATAATATACTGAATGACTGAACTCCGCGCTCAATCTTACTCTGAGAACTTGAAAATCCCTCCCGGTATATTATCAAATGAGCAATTCTTGTATATACATATGGAATTAGTTTTGGAAATGGCTTTAACGATTTCGGTGATATTTACGAATTATTAGAAATCGTTTGTCTTAGGAAATGGAGGGGCGCAAACAGTTTTCGCGGTTTAAAAATCATCAATATTGTATTTTGGGTTTAATAAAAATTTTAATAATTCATTTATTTACCCCCCCCCCCCCCTCGTTAAAAATAGAAAATTGAAATTTCGCGATGAAATAAATTTATTCACGATACTTATATTAAGGGCGAATATTACGCAAACTGCTAATGCACTTTTAAATTTGAAAAATAGGGTAATGTAATATTGTAACTTTCGTATTACGCGCGTATTATTGTTACATTTTTTAAAAGTGTTTGTGAAACTCGCGAACGAAGATACACGTTGATTCATCTGCAAGTTCGAAATAAAATCGAGCAAAGCTATCCGGTACTAGAAATTAAAAAATCATCGATATTAGCGCATTTACCAGTAGTTCACGAACGCTGAATTATTGATAAAATGGGTAAAACTTTCGTTCATTATTAATTTTCTCATTCAAACTGCGACACTTTTAATTACAATCGTTATTACAAAAATCACCTTCACGTATAATGTGTAGGACGGGGGAAAATTCACACTGCGATTTTACGTTTTAACGTCACTCTTCTGTCAAAATAACATTGCTGTTAAAAACTCCAGTTATTTTGCGGTGTAAACGAGTGAATTTTAAATTGGAAAAATAGGGTTCAAAAGAAGGGCGCTGAAATTGTTACATTATTTACCGAATAAAAATGTTACTAATTGCAGATTAACGAGAATTTTAAAGAACAGTTCTTTTTTGGGAGGGAGGTTCCGATTTTTTGACCGGTATTGTTGGGCAGTTTATAACGTGATGCCTTATAAAGTAATTTTTGTTCAATGAATATTTTAATAACATAATTTAACTCTGTACAAATATGCTACGCGGACGATGGGACCTGCGAATATTTCTGGCGATAATAAAAATGCCGAAATCGGTTTTAAAACAGTAATGTTTCAAGGACAAAGCATTAAACTAAACATATAACAAAAGCAGCGTTCGCTCTGAGTGCCAAATAGGAGAGCAAATGGGAATAGTACAGGGCAGTAAACGAAGACTGAAATTGTGATTTATACTTTGATTCTTTCGAATTCTTAATATGAAAATGGTAATTGCTTGAAAGATTTTTTCATATTTTTAATTTGTTTATTAGTTTATATCGACATATTTATGTCTTTACTTTGGCACATAAACTCGAAAAGCGTCACGAAATTGAGCGTTACAAAATAGAATAGCGCGCCATAAATATTGAATCCGAATTGATACATTGTGCCTACGAGGGTCACGCAGAAAGTAAGATTCCAAAACCCGTCGCGTTGGCGTAATAATGAACGAAAATTAAATTTAAAACTTACATTTTATTGCTTGAATATTTTACAAAGTTTTTGAAATAAGAATCACCAACTTTTCAACATTTACCCTATAAAATTTTCCGTCCAGTTCTTTGAAGATTCCAGTGACTCGATATTTTTAAGCAATTTGTCATCCGCCGGATATGTATTTTTTTTTTTTTTTTTTTTTTTGTTTTAATTGAGAAAATAAAGCGTTATCACTTGGGCAAGGTCCGAACTGTAGTCAATTGACAACTCGGCGGTAAGTTCTTGGGTAATGTTCACTGTGAATGGCCGTGCATTGTCATGCAACAGTTGAATTTTTTTCGAAATTCTTATCTCTTTCCTTAAATTGATGAGTGTTTCCAGTAGTTCAGGCCGTTAATGGTGTCTGTCCACGCTCCGTAAATTCTACTAAAATAATGTGATCCCTTTGTTGTCTCAAAACATCAACATTGGACAGATTTTTTATAAGATTAAACTAATAACGGCGCAATAACCAAACTAGTGTCGTTTTAAAGATAAAACTATTACATTTAATAAAGATTTATTTTTATTTATTTATTCCCTTTTTTGTTGCACAGTCGGAAAGAATGACGCTTTTCATTTCTTTAACTTGGCACATTAACTCGAAAAGCGTCACATAAAAGCGTTACGAAAATTTCATGTATTTACTTAGATACGACTGATTACTAATAAGAGAGCATTTAATGAGACCGATTTCCCACATACGCGAATATGCATTCAACAGAAGTAGATAAAAGTCGTTTCTCCTGTGAAGATTGCAGGTTTTTGTATTTCACACGTCATTTTCTCAGTATTACCACCCCTAACGATAATGACATAAATAAGGAACCTTGTACTAGCGGTAGTTAGTTGTTAAATATATATTTTTGCGCACACGTTGCAATATAATATGTATAAGGCATTTACAGGTTGCACGGTGACATTCTCATGTCGACGGAGGCCGCGAAACGAACGACATTTTAATGTCGGCGGACTCCTGAATGGCTGTACAAAGCCTACTTTTAAGGGAAAACATAAAAATGTCTCACTGTGTTGCGAACTTGTACGCAAGCTGATTTCAAAGATTCTGGAATAAGTAGATAGTAGACCTTATGAGCTAAGGATGCGTAACCTTTCCTCTGTCATTTCTCTTTAAAGTAAGATTTTTTTTTTGTTTTTTACTTTTTGAATATTTTTAATTCGATTTTTGAAAACAATCCCGTCTAAACGGCTTACATCATGGGACTTCAAACGGAAATTTAAAATATTACTCAGTTTCCTACTTATATTTCAATTTTTCTTTTTTCAAAAAATACATATAAATTTTTAGTACACTCAAAAATGAGAATATAGCAGTAGCATCGTAAATTTTTCTTGAGAAATTGACAATTCTCACATGTACAAAACTGATCATGAACGATAAACAAACCGGTCACTTTTGGAGAACGAAAAATCTTCGCCGCGTTCATTAATCGTTGCATTTGGCGGGGGGAGTATTTACCGTTATCGAAATCCGTTGAAACTATTTTTACCGAAGAAAAGTGACGAGGCCATATTATCAGTGGAATGCGTAACAAAGAAATAATAATACCAATAGAAATAATAATAATAATAGTAATAACTGAAAGGAACGTTGAACAAATAGCTGGAAATGTATGATTCGAGAGTAAGATGATGATGGTATGACAATAGAAGTGTGCTAACTCGGGTGATTTAATAGGCACATAGCTTTCGGAATATGATCGGTTCAATAAAGATTTTCAGTAAAAAAGATAAATCTACATTTTATCTCTATGCAAATTTATTAGTAATTAAAGCGGTAGCGTCACTCCCCGAATAAACAAAAAAGTAATACATTTATCGATTCATTCACTTTTCCTATTTCTACTAATTGATTTTTCACGTTAATAACTTCATTATTAAATTTTCAAACATCGCGTGCGACTTATTGATTAATTTTGATCCTTGCTATTCGCGCGCTGTTTTTCGAATCTCCGATAGGATAAAATTATCAAAATATACATTTTACTATAATTGTGCGCATTTAGAGAATATGGACTTCACAAAAGAATTCATATATGCATCGTATACGCGCAAATACGTGTAGATATTTAGGCTGATTTTAAGCGGAGTATGGCGGTTGTATTCAAGTTTTTGAAATACGCATCAGGGCAATTCTGTCGTCTGTTTTTCGCGCGAATTCTTTTTTCTGTTGTTTTCCCTTTATTCGTATTCGAGTTTTCTTTATTTATTCGTCATCTTTAATGTTTGCCTGAGGGAGGCATCGTGACTATCTGTTGTATGTGCATAATTTTTGTGTTGTATAGATAAGTAATATTTTTAGGGGGGGGGGGGTCTTAGAGGTCAAAAAAAGACAATTTTTTGATAATTTTTTTAGAGAATATGGTTAATGCAAGTTTATTTACATGATTGGTATATGATAAAGTAACATCTGAAGAATATTGTGTTAAATTTTCATTGAAAAATATAAAGAATTAAGCCAATGGCAGCAAATTTTCGTAGGCGCCTGGAAAAAAAGTTGTTTTGCGGTGCACCGCATAACTCAACACTGGATTATCGGAAATGAAAAAACCAAAGTTTTTTCATTAGTTAATGAGTTTCTGTAGGTAGCAACGGTGAGTTTTTTAATTTCTTTTTATTTTTTAATCGTTGGTAACACTTGGAAGTGAAAATACCGATTTTCGAGTAAAAATTAGACATTTGTTATTGTAAAATAAATAATAATAATTAAAAAAAAAAAAAAAAATCCGATGTTGCTACCTTGCAAATTACCTATAAAAATAGTGTGCCAAATTTTAGTCCTACACATTCTTTTTTGTTAATTAACATACAAAATCTTCGCTCAGCTTAGCGTTACTTGACACACAGTATTGCGCCTTCCGTCGCAGGCACAAGTTAGTGCCTCGACCACTACCATTCAGACATAAATACGTCTCTACCCCGATGCAGCAGTGCAAACGACCGCACTTACAACAGAACACAGGGATTTTTGGTTTTGGCCGAGTAAGCATCCTTGACACGACAAAGCAGCGATGCAACCTAGAATGACGTTTGAGAGATCGTGAATAGATGAACAAACAGAGACTAATTTCTAACTGAAACGTCGCGTAGTCAAGAAATAGCATTACGCGTACCGAATCTGTCTCGAGGTATAGTTATAAACATTTACCTACGTGCGTAAATCTTTTTCGAAAAAATCAATTAAGGGATTATACAAAAGGGACAGAAAAATATGTTCTTTAGTCCCGCTGTGCATTAGAGCCGGATAGTCGTGTTCGTTCTTTTACTAGAGTTAGAGCGGCGCACAGTTATAATGCCATATTTTTGTTAGTTTTGCTTCGATTTATTTGAAATTTTGACGCAATATGCTTGTGCTGTTGTACATTCATTTTATTAAATAAAAAAAATCATTTTTTTTTTACCTCCAAGACCCCCCCCCCAAATCTGTGTACAACGTGTGTGCAAATGCGCAGAATGAACCTTTTTTTTTTTTTTCCGTTTAAATACAAATTTGAAAATAACGTCGATTTACCACCAAAATATTTAGAAATTATTACGTATTTAAATTTAATTTGGCCGCTGGCAGGTATCGAATTCAAAATTCTAAAGTTTTCATTAGCCGAATGTTCTGTAATCGCGAATGGCGGAAGCGCAGAAATTGTTTGTAATAAAATTTTCAAAAATTGTCGCACTCTTCTAATGAATACTAACCTTTTTTTATTTTTGTCCTTAATTACGTTCGAAATTCAAAGAAGACGGCGGCAATATTCCTGATGCGACAGTAGATTGCACCGATATTTTTCAGCTTTAAACATTAATTTTCAACTCTAAACATTCGCTTAAAGAATAACCCGGAAATAAAATTACAGCATATTTCAGTTTTTTCTTCGTTCGATAAAGAAACTTTGGTTAAATTATATATCCGCTAAACAACTTTATCATCGCACATTTGACTTCTTTAAACAACAGCGGAATTTCCATTCTTTATTAGAAAAATGTACTCTGATCTGCGTGTAGGCAGAACGGAATTTTCACATTTTTGCATTATAAAAATGAATGAGAACAGCTTTTCCTCTACAGTCGTAAGAAATGTTCCGGTTTAGCATTCGACTACACTGCGGTTTTCGATTAAAATGTTTCAATTCTAGGCGAATAAATACAACAAAAAGGAAAGAGTAAATTTTTACTAATTATATTCGCTGAAAGAAGTTCAGTTCTCCGCCATAAAGCTTCGAATCTCCGTCAATACACACTGCCTTGAATGGTCGAGATGTCATCGAATCGATATTTTTAGTTTTTCGGAAATAAAAGCTAATCTACCGAGACCAAAACCTGGTACGAGTATGGTGTGTTTAGATATTTTCTTTTTCTTTTCTTATTTTTTCTTTTTTTTTAGACAAAAATTTCTTGGTTTCTGCATTTTGATGATACGTTATCACGCAAAACAAGATTCAATTTTTGTTTGAGTTCAAATCTTGTCCACAACATGCGCACAATGCGCTTTAGCGCACGGAACACGTTGCACTTGCACTGTCTGTCCATTAAAAAAAAACAAATAATTGTAAAAATCATTATGTTGCAGACAGAAGAAGTCATCGAAATTGAGATCAGCGAGCATTAGCATTTTCAAATAAAAACGTATACATTCCATTAGCAAACTTAAATAAATATAAAATATACTTATCTAAGAAACGTTTTTCGGGCAAAGCCCATCTTCAGCTGGAAAAAGAAGAAAACGAAAAGAAAAGATCCCTTCATCTTTTCCTTTCCTTTTCTTTTTCCAGTTGAAGATAGGCTTTGCCCGAAAACGTATATTATATTTATTTAGTTTGCTATTGGTTACCCTAATACAGGGTTTCCCAATATTTTTTTCGTCAAATCCCCCCGAATTATAAATAACATTTCCATGCGCCCCTTAATTTTTTCATTAAAAAAAAACGCACATCGGTTTAACGGCACTTATTTATTTTAATTCCAAGTTGTAGAAAATGAACTTTAACCGAATTTAAAACGGTTTTTTATCGAAATAATTTATTATAATTAGAGTACTAATGAGATACTTGAGCGTGCATGCTCTGCAGCAGTTGGTTGATTTTAGTTTTTGCCAGAGCTATCGTCAGGTCGCTGTCAACGGCAAAACGATTTCGCTGCTTAGTTTTAATTAAAACCACAGCTGAAAACCCTGTCTCACCTAAGTAATCGAAGAAAAATGAACAAGTATTCCCAAAGCACGAGAGGCAACTTTCGAATTAACAAGGAATCGTTTGATCTAAAATTTCTCCAGAAATGGAAGTCATCTTTCGTTGTCGAATCGGCATTAATTTCTAGAAATTCTTCCTGAACTTCTTCTGGTAACTGTAAGACATTGACGACAAATGGGTTTCTGATCATGTGCTATATTGGTGACTCTGAATTAATGTCTCGATAGTATCGGTGAAATTCGTCTTCTAGCGCTTGCAAATGAGTTTGTATTTCAACTTTTAAATCTTCGTCCAGTTCTTTACTTTTAATTGCTTCGAATAGTCGAGAAAAAGATATTATTACACTTTCAGCAGATACCTTTTGATTCCAAAGTTGAAGCTTTGATATGAACCCCTGAATATGATCATATATAGTTACTTATTACAGTGCCGTTTCTGTCTTGAAGTTTCAAGTTTAGCTGATTCACAAGTCATCAAATATATGTTAAAAATAAGTCAACCTCCGTTGAAATTGTTCATTGTTGAACATTTGCAAAAAATCTTTTTTTTTCTTCGAACTTAAGAAAAAGGATGACCTCTTCTTTCAATTCATAAAGGCGAGCCAACAAGAAAAAAAATCTTTCGACTTCGAAATCAGAATAGGATGTTGCTGGCTCAAGTGCCTTTCGAAGCGATTGGGCCTCATGCTATCGTTACTTAAAACTTTCAGACATAACACACACTGAGACAATTGTAGCTCGTCTTTCTCTATGAAGGTAAATCCAAATTTAATATAGTCTTCTGAAAACTTTCTCTTTTTCGCTACCATTTTGCGCCTACAATAGTAAAATACCTACAGGTAATTACATTCCCTTTACCTACATATAACTGTAGATCGGCCGCTGAGAGTTTGCGTTCCTGATTTTTAGATATGACTGGCGATGGGCCGATTAGTAACAAATACCACCACATTGTTACCTACTGTTAATCCAAGATTTTTATAAGTTATTCATATTATTATATTTTTATAATTATTTGTCCCGCGTCTTGCTACATAATAAATAAAACACTGATGAAATAGCATGATGGCTACTCAAATATAATTTTTAAATTCCCGGTTTTGCTGATCCAAATCCTCCCAGTTTTCTCAGTCAAAATCTCCCCGATTTCCTAATTATTAGAATTGTACAAAAAGAAGAATGGGATTTTTTTGTTACTATTGATAATATTTAACCACCGTAGCATATTTATATGATTAAAACAGAACTTCGTAATTTTTATTTAAAGTAAAGTGCATTAAAAAATGCACTCATTTTAAAAATATATTTTTTGTTTATTTTTATTTTTTTCACAGTTTGCAAAATTCCCGGTTGGGTGGTCACCCTGAATAGTTATATAAAGAGATTTTTAAAAATCTTTAGCAATTATTTATGTAACCGGAATTTTTAAATGCCTACGTAAAAAATATAGATTTCTTCTAATTTTTTTTGGTATTTTCTTCATAATTTTTTGATGCCTGGAAGGTCATTTTCGACGGCATGTCACATTATTTATCGAACGCCCCTCGTCCGATGTTTAATTTACGCGTTAAATTAATTTTTCTTTCGATAATGCAAACTTACTGCGCCCCCCTTATTATCTCTCTATTATGTCTCCTGGTTGGGAATTCCTGCTCTAATATACGTTTTTATTTAATAGTTTCTAGCAAACGGGTTGAACTTTAATACCAATTTTAATTAGCAATATTTAAACTAGTCAAACTTAAGCATCCTCCGAGTGACTACCACCTTAAAACATGCCTGAAACCGCAAAACATCAATAGCAAAAACCATTTTTATGAAAAATACAATATAGGAGAATAACCAAATCAGGCAAAACGAACACGATAACTTTCCATGGATAATACTTTTCTTTAAATCGCGAAACAAACTCGTACTCACGAGCGCTGTTCCAGCACGTTGCAGAATATAAATAGGCCTTAAATAAATCTTTTAAACGATACCGGATTATGCAAAATATAGACAATACAGAACAAAGGGTACTTTTGAGTATGTTAGCAACTTGTACTTACCAGAGAATCAAAGTACAGTATAAGCAAGATTCATGACAGCACGTTTTAAATATGTACGGCGCGCTCTGTCTAAACAGTAATAGCGCAAAATAAGAAATGCTGACAATTCCTAACACAGATATAAATTACATCGCCGCTAAACGTCAGAAACGCCGCAAGTATACTATAACAAGCCGCAAATGAAAAACGGACGAAAAAAACTTTTTTTTTTTTTAATACTTCACAGCATGTGCATTATGTTTTTAAGGGATCCCACCAAGCTATGTAGCTTGTCGGCAGGGTCCTAGAAATTAACACACGCCTTTACTACTCTTTATTTAGCTAATCGAGTCTGAGACATGTTACAATTATCGGTAATACTTATATTTAATTTACGCTGTATGCACATATTGTTAAGAAACAATAAGTTTGAAATAATAAAAACCTAGTGTATAGTTTAGTTGATTATATTAATGATATTTTTCGGTGACTTTTTATTTGCGACGGTCGCTGTTATCGTTTTGACTTGAGATGGTGTTTGTCCTGATTGTCTTACGTTAACTTTTCTTCGTTAGTTATCCTTTTTTTTTTTTTTTTTTTTTTACTTTTTATGGTTGTGCTTTTCGTGTATTATTCTTCATTTCGATCCGTTTTGTTCGATTTACTGATCTAATTCATTTCATTCGCTGTTAAGCTGGCGATAATTCGCGATTCATGGTGTAATACAATTTTTATCGTGATTTGTCTGTGTGAAATCCAGTTAGTTCGTTCCGTGTGTTTTAATTAGAATAAATCAATTATCGCCTGTTTTACCATTTTCAGTTCATTAAATGAATATATTGCTTCGTTTTGTAGTTTGCGATTTTTATACAATATAATATATTTATCGTTCGCGATAGAAATTAATATATTCGTTGTTTCTGGATAATTCCGTAAGTTTGTTGCGCGTTTTTTTATTTAATAAATTTCTATTTTGAGCCGTACTCATATAACCGTACATATACACACTCAATATATATATATATATACACCTATATATATATATATATATATATATATATATATATATATTCTACAATCACAGCTGTCTCATATCTGCCCGTACAACCATACACCTACCGACACACCGCATATTACTAACTATAACTTAAAAATATACTTGATGAGGCAACCATAATTATTTGTTTAAAGGAAATATTTTCACGAGCAATCCATTTTTTTATTTCTAATTTAGTTATTTTTTTGTCAGGCGGTAGTCACCTTATGCATTTTTAATAGTTTGTAAAGTAGCCTCTTCCTGATATTATACCTTGGAGGATCTTTTTTTCGCTTTCTTTGTTTAACCATTCCATGATAATTAAATAGTACAGATACGATCCTGGTTTTAGAATGTCGTATTTTTTGAATGTTTTACTTCTGAATATTTCGTGTTACTTCTCATAATGGTTGTTAAGCATTTTTTCTGAAGAATGTTTCGATTTAGTTATGTTTGCTCTTTCTCAAGCTATTACTGCATAGTTTAAGTGAGATTGGCGTAGAGCATGGAATATCGTTATTTTAGTGTTTTCTTTAAGATAATACGTATTTTTTTAGCCTATATACCGCCGGAATGGTTTTCCGGATTTTTATATTTAAGTCATTTATGTGGGCTCCCCGATTTAGGTAGTTTTCTGCTTTTATTCCTAAATATTTATAATTGTTCACCGTTTCAATGATACTGCACTCACAGAGGTTCTTATTTGTTCTATATGTAAGTAACTTGTCCAGTGGCATTTTATATTAAATCGGTATGATTGATGGTGATTACTTGGCTTAATCCACAGCAGTTTAGTTTTATCCACATTTATATGAAGATCTTTAACGTGTAGCCACAAATTTAGGTTGTTTACATCATCTTACGAGTTGACGTTCAGTATTTTACTGATAATTCTATCGGTAGATATCAGAGTAATGTCATCTGCATATGCGAAAATTTTACCGTGTTTTAATCATACATTTATATTTCTCATATACATATACTAAAAATAATAAAGGGACCAAAATTGTACCTTTTGGTACACCGCATTGTATGCTAAGAGCTTGACTATATACGTGCCTCTATTCTCACTATACCGCTTCTATTATTTAGATATTCTGCGAACCAGTTTAAGGTTTTTCCTTCAACAGCTGCACTTTTAAGTTCCTTTATTAGTATATACCATGTCTAACTGAGTCAAATGCTTTCGAAAGGGGTTAATAAATAAAGCTAGACATTGTTTCCGTGTAGATAAGTTGATATATGTGAAATCAGAGAACTCGTTTAATAGACTAGAGGTATTTTTATCTTTTTGGAAGCCATACTGGTGGGTGGGTATAATATTATTTCTTTGAATATATTCTTGTAATTGGTTAGCTACATGTTTTTCCACGACTTTTTCCATCATTAATTGTTGGCACAAGATTTGATAACATAATTGAATTTAAAAAATGACGTGAAAATATTAAAAATAATAAACAATTAAAACAGGTCAGATTTTGTTGAAATTGATTACATAAATAAGTACAGACCAGCTGACCCGTGCGAATATTTCGCATAATAACGTAATAATAAACAGCAAATAGTATAATAATAATGTGGAATTAAGAGTAAAGCAAAGTCTTTATTTACTTTTTTATTTTACAAAACTTCTTTGTAAACAACGTTAGCAGTTATAATGTGATCATCGTTAACCTTATGACCGTATATATCTTTAACACCAACATAAATATCACAAAACTTACGAACTCGTAAAAAAGCAACATGTGAAAAAATCGGTTCTGGTAAATACAATCCTATCCTTTAAAACGTCTGACCTTGAGATTTATTAATGGTCATAGCGAAGGCTACTTTTATTGGGAATTTTTTTCTCATCTTTTGCCAAAAAAAACGGTAGAATCCGAAGGCGTGAGGTTAATACGAGGTGTATAAGCACAGTTCTATTGGAATTAATCGATTTAGCAGTGATTACATAGTCGCCTAAGACAGTTACCACTAATTTTGTACCATTTATTAATCTTTGATTATTTAGGGAATTCAAAAATTCCATAGGGTACAATTGAATGTTGCCAGTTTCATCGGATTGGACAAAATCAGAACTGAAATAAACTTTGATAGACCTTCCCATATTAACCGCGTTTACTTGAACTGAAGCAAATGCCAGATCATTGTTAAATTTTCTAATATTTTCTAGGTAGTTTTCAGTATAGACATCATTTTTCTCTAAAAGGTTTTGAAGCTCTTCACGAACTTTCATTTCCTTTGTGGCAACATATGTTCGATGAATTGTTAATAAACTCCTCTGCGAAAATAATATATACATATATATATATATATATTGATTGATATCCCTAAATAAATAAAAAAAAAAAACAGTCAATAATTTATTGTATAAAATTAATATATAATTTATATAATATATTTGTAAATATTTTTAAGTTATTTCTATTCATTTTTATCAATAGTTATTATAATATCAACCAATTAAAATTTATTTTTTATATTTTTCAATATTATTGTTATTTTAAATATGTGATCGACTTATTTACTAAATTGTATCATTATATGCTTATCTGTTTTAACTCTAAATCATAATTATCATGAATACAGAGCTGATATCTCTAAAACATGTCAAATAATTATTTTATTTATATAATTAATTAACAAGTTATAACATTTTAGTATGAAACATGCCTAAACATGATTACTTAATTTGAATTGTATCTATATCCATTGCGGACATCCAGCTTCATTTATACTATTACTATCTTTACAAATAATTTCTTTTATTTTACTTAACTATATTAGAGACATCTACATTGATATTACAATATCAATGTCACGTTAAAAATATTGAATTTACAATAAGATGAGAATGTTTATTTAAGTAATTAAATGAGATATTTTAAATATTATAAACAATACAAATAAAAGTCGATTAAACTTAAATAATATGATGGGTCTTATTTTACAGCCATAATTATGAATATTTGTACATATGTTTGCGCTGCACTTATAAATATTTACTTCACAGCTGATCAGAAATTTTAAGTTCTTCAACATCAATAGTACCATAGTGACGTCGTACTTTATATCGTGCCAAGTCTTTTCTTGTGATCATGCCAACAACCTTAAATAAGACAAATAATAGCTGTCATAAATCGTTCAACAGACTAAGCCCCGAGAAATTAACTTTTAATTTAAAAGTGAATGTGTAATAAACATAAATAATTAGGTTCAATTAATTGTGAAAAAAGTTGAATGGTGATAATACTTCTGAAATCTATAATATCTATATGTAGTAAAATAGAAAAATCAAAGCCACATATTGTAAATTGATTGTGCCATATCAAACAGAAATATTTTTGATTTCCACCGATTACTGCGAGTGGCCTATTCAGACGGGAAGTTAGTTTTTTATTTTAAATCGAATGGGGGAGGGGGGGGTGTTCTTTTTATTTCGGAAAGTAAAAATTTTTGTTTGAAATTTTTTTCTAAAGTCTTCATTTTCAATCTTAAGATGTTTCTCAAAATTTCATTTGTGCTTGGCATGTGTGAAATAAATCTTATCTAAATGAATGACAGCGTATTTGAACATTTCAATAAAGCGATTTTATTTAATGTAACAAATGTTTAAATTGAGCTCCATGTTCTCTAATGCAAGCTAAAACTCTTATCAGAAATGAATCAATGGCTTAAAGAATTTCTTTGCTTGATTAACACCAGATAGTCAGTATAATTCTGCACACCGTATTTTCTTTTGTTGTAGGTTTCTCTGTGTATACCGCGCACTTCTTAATGTTTCCCATAAATAATAGCCAAAAAAACGGTCATGCGGGTGAAGCGGATAATATATTTACTAATTCATTTCCTAGAAAACATTTACTCAGCTGGGTTTGTACCAGTCTTGACGTATGAGCTGGAGAACCATCCTGTTAAAATCAAAACCGTTAACGTACATCAATAGGAATATTTTCTAACAAAGGTGGAAGGTCTGTCTGCAACGGTTATAAACACCTCTTGCGATTTATATCCCCGTTAAAAAAAAGGCGACCAATGTACTCTTAATAATCCCACACTAGATATTGACTTGCTAGATGTACACTGCAGGTGCATAAATTATATTACATTATATACTAGGTTTCCTAAAATTTGTACTGACCCTACTGCACTCACAAAAAAAGCTGACTTAATATTTAAAATTTTTTAGGACTTTTTCTTACAATAACAATTGTTACTATAAAAATGAACAATTCTGACCGCCTTCGAACGAACGAAAAAACGTACATTTTGAATTTTCACAAATTTTAGTAATCTATTAGTTTCATCACAAAGAATAAATTTTGATTTCAAATTTATTATTACAATATTTTTTTTTTTTTTTTAAACTTTTTATAAATCGGTTAGGCAACTGATAAATTTTTAAAATATATTTGATGCAAATAATTATTTTTTAATTTAAATTCATAAAACTTTAAGTCCACTTTAAAAAATTAATTATTCTTCACAATAACAACAAACGATTAAAAGTTGTATTTCTTTCTAGTTTAGTAAATAAACTATCCAAATCTTTTTAGTAATTGTTTACTCTTATCTAAGTTTTCAGAATTATTTTATTCACAATATATATATATATATATATATATATACACGCATACATACATATATAAAAAAAAGTAGTCACAATGCGCGAAATGAAATCCTCTTTATTTATTCCTTCACTATTATACATTTTTTAGGTTCGCAAGCCTACATTTTTTTTTAACACCAGTTATTTAGATTAAATAAAAACAACTGTTTGTGGTGATATAATATAACCGTGCCATGTAAAATTATGCAAAATTATCAACTACCTGTGAACATAGCAAGACACAAAAGTTCTTTTAGAAGGTTATTAAGAGATATTTGTCAGGAAAAGACGAAACTATGCAGTGAACCATTCAACTTGTTTAAACGTTATTTCATTTTTTGCTGAATACGCTTTACTTATCCTTTTATGTATTTTAGAATGATTGTTAACAAATTATTCGTTAATTTCTAGACTTACCTGATTGATATCATTGATAACAATTAAATGACGTAAACCCAGTGCTCGGAACAGCCTGAAAACTCTCGGTAAACTCGACATCTGAAAAAAAGCGTCGTAAAAAGCAATTTTCGCTCGAAAATTTAATCAACTAAAATGTATAATTTGTAACAACAAAAAGTTCTACGTTAAACCGTCTTAGAATTGTATACATGCTTGCAGTCGTCAGTTCCGAGTATATAGCTAGTCTACTAAAATCGAAGTAGTAGCAGCGGTCCAATATTAAAGACGAGGCATCGAGAAAAGCATAACTGGTTCTCTCTGTTCTTCAGTATTGTTAAGATATCGCGAAATTCAATTTTACCATTCGCAAAACTCCGCCAAATATCCGTCAGTTTACTTCTTCTTCTTTGTTTTGTTAGCTTGATATTTATTTTGTACGAGAAATATTTTTTGGTTTCCCTGAAATATCATTACTATTTACATGACTAAAGTGTACTTACATATTGCACTACGTAAGGCGATGGATTCATAAACGGTCTTAAATTCACGGTATATCTTAATTCTTCTTCAGTCAAGTGCACGTCCTAATAAAATGAAAAATATTAGCAACAACTGAGATATAATTTTAACCATTATAAAGTCGTCAAAGAAAACAAAAACAAAAAATAATATAAATAATATACTAAATTTAAAATTTTGTGTAATTCAATTTCATAAAGCAAACATGTTATTCCGCAACATTGTAGTTCTTTAGTTTGTACATGTCGACCCTAGAGTCGACTTGCTAAGTATCAGTCAACTTGCTCAAAATCGGATCGAACATTGTAAAGATCGACTCTATCCGAATCCAGAGTCGATTGAATGTTTAGTTTTCTATTAATGTTAAAAACTTATTTTTAGAGTTGCAATATAAACAACTAGTGACTGTAACATAGAGTCGAAGTGTACTGCCAGCCACTAACATAATAACGCGACCATTCTACTCGATACATTTAGTTTTCTTTTTCTTTTAGTGAACAACACATCTACTATTGACATACGCACACACAAAAAAGCAACAAAAGCAACAACCGACGAATACACAGAAAAACGTTATGGCCTCACTTTGAAACGAATTCCGCATAAAATTATTGTACGACCTGAAATATGATTTTCATGCATGATAGTAATATTAAGGAATAAAAATAGAAGCGGAGAGCAATAACCCAGTTAGATGCACACTGAAAATAATATTATACATATTGGAAAGCTTTGCTTACACTACAATGAAACGAATTCAGCACAATATTAATAAGACCTAAATACGTGGTAAACAAATAAAAAATAGCTGCTGCATGAATAAAGTATGTTGAAGTTTTGTTTACACTGCACTAAAATAAACAAAGAATAAGTCAATTTTTTTATAATCAATTCGTACTACCTCTTTGAAGAATTTTTACAGTCGCTTCATTCATTTAATTTTCTAAAGCTATCCGACCACTCCACAAGTAAGTCGAATTCTGTTTTATTGACATATGTTTTTAAATCTGAGAGTCCATTTTGACGACTCACGGTGCAAATTTGTCTCCGAGGATTGCCCATCTCTAGTTGTCTCCTTTCCATTATAATACTTAAAAAAATAATGAAAATAATTATTTAAAAAAACTCTTTTTTTTTTTTTTTAAACACGTTTTTAAAATGGATTAAAAAGTATAAAATAACTTTTCCTAGCCCAATTTAAATTTATAACGCCATATAGATTGTCTTGAAAATTTGTGATTTTAAAATTTAATAACTATAAAAAAATTTGTAAGATTTATAAAACGAAAAACGTGGAGCGCACACAATCGATAATTGATGTATGAATAGAGTTCACTTGAGTCACTTATATTTTTTTTTGTACTGCAAATGATATGAACTACTGTGTAATTTTTCTCAACGACAGCCGCTCTCTACACTCTTTACTATTGCTCGCGCTCCACATTTTTCATTTTATAAATCTTACAATTTTTTTTATAGTCGTTAAATTTTACAATCACAAATTTTCAAGACAATCTTATAATATACTGTTATGGGGCTAGGAAAAAATATTTTATACCTTTTAGTTCATTAAAAAAAAAAAAAAAATTATTTAAATAATTATTTTCTGAATTTTATATGTGTGAAAACAAAAGTAACCACAATTATTTTTATAAAGAGAAAAAATGTACACTCATACATAACAAATATCATATATATATATATATGTAAATAACAAGCAAATACAAACATATTCATCGGTAAAATATCTTGGAGTACACCTAGATGAAACACTTACGTGGATTTATCATATCAAGACACAAATAACGGAACTTAATCTAAAAGCGAGACAACTTCATTGGTTGCTTGGACCGTGTTTCCAATTACATATCGCAAATACAATATTGTTACACCATATGGTACTAGAAACAATATGGTTGCACGCAGCTGAATTATGGGGATGCGCTTCCAAAAGTAGTGTGAACAGAGAATACAACGCTATCGAAATAAGTTGCTATGATCCAATGATTAGGAGAGCACCATGGTATGTGTCCAACCAAACACTACATCAAGATTTACAAGTAGAATATGTTACAGAAGAAATAAAGCTGTCGGTTAAAAATCACTTGTCGAGGTTGAAATGAAAACGCTCTTGCAACGAATTTACTACAACAACCAGCAAATTACAACAGGTTGAAAAGAGAGAACGTTATTGACCTAGCGTGATTATTCAATAAATAAATTCCGGACCGGCTAATAATCTTGAAATTCACGATCTTATTAACATTAGTAAATTACTATATATAGTCAGTTCTAGATGTGAAGAGGAAAAAAAAAAGAAGAAAATTTTTATTACGGCTCCTACTTTTAATTTTTCCCACTGAGAATCACAAGTTAAAACATTAAAAAAAAAAAAAAAAAAAAAATGAAATATAGATTGGAACCGCAGAGTTTATATGGAAGACAAATACTGTTATACAGCCGAAAAGAAACAATTAAGGAAAACGTAAAAACCAAAAGACGGTACAGTTAAATATTAAAGTATCTAATAATCGGAAGAGTTGAAAAATTCCACCAGAAGACTCAAAACTCAAAGATTTGATTAGAACGTTCGGGAACAGGTTTACTGTAGGAGGCGTGAAATCATATTTAAAAATCTCAATCTCATACGTGTTGATAACAGAATGCAGAATAAAAAGGTATAAAATTTTAAAGTAAGTGCTTTTAACAAAAGATAAACCATCCTCAATAAATCAATCGAGAAAAATGTTGTAGCTTCTTCATAGTAAACTAACGTTCTAATATTAAATTTTAATCATTTTTTATCGTTCCTATGATTTCTAATAACTTTTAACATTCAAATATTGTTACAAATTTCGACTTTAGGTTTTTTTTTTTCGGGTCTCTGCTCAAGGACCGCTGGATGCGAATTTCGATTCTCGTTGTGAATTAAGCCAAAATCGAACCTTTGAAACTACGAGCGCCAATGTAACGATTTTCAAGGTTCTTAAAAAGAAAATAAACAGAAACCAGGAATGTAATTTCGTGAGACAAAAACCCCTCTTCACCGCCGGGAGGCCTCATCGCGATCATAAACTGCCTGTTCAATCAAAAGTCACGAACTTGGGTTACGCGTATATTTTCCTGAAATATCAGAAATTTGGTATAACGGCGACGAAAATCGAAATTACGTACAATTCAACTACACACACACACAATCGTAACTAGAACAAAAAAGGCTGAAAATGAGAACAAAGCATGGCAAAACGACATCAAAACGGCATGACGTTCAAAATATCACATGTAATGATTATAAGGCGACTAGATTATAACATGGTGGAAATTTTCGAGCCATCAGCTAACTAACTGCTCAATAATCAATTAATAAAAGGAAGCGAGAGTAGTACATAGAAGTTTCTCGAATGATCTTTCCAAGCGGTACTGCACTACAGCCAGTGCCTTGATTTTAACGGGATTTATAAAATCTTTCCTCGACTCAGTGCTACTCAGTGCTCGCCCCGGACTCATGTAGAGTTACCTCCGTTACCAACAAGACATACATAGTCTCAACGTCCGACTGTGCACGGGAATTTCGGTTGTCGCCAATTAAGCATTACCCACAGCCAGCCGACGACGACAAATTAAAACTATGTCCGATTGATCGCGAATTAATGACTTATCAAAGAATAACCGTCAAAAAGTACCGAATCCATCTCAATATGTTATCAGTAAAAATTTGTTTGAAATATTTTTGTTTTCAAACGCTGTTCGCACTTTTTTTTTTATTTCAAATTTCGAAATATTTGCCCTATACATTATTGCAGCTATTATCGAGCTTTACTTCCGAATTACTGGGTGATAACGATGCCTAGCCAGAGCTTCTATTTGTGGGAAGAACAATTTGTTTTAATTCTAAGAACAGGGCGATATAAAATTTATTTTTGAGGATTATTATTAACTACGAAGTAGGACGAAAGCACGATTAGCCGTTTTACTGTTTGATACATAGTGATTCGGTATTTGTGCCGCTATCTTTCTGTGATGCTCGAATTGAAAATTATTCTTCATTTTGTTGCCTTCCTAATTCTTGACGTTTCGAGCATCGTTGAATTTTCTCGGTGTCATCGTCATTAAGGATGCTTGTGCGGCCAATGGCGTACATCTGCGTTTTGATAGATTTTCGACAGTTGTTGGGGTAGTGGTCGTGTGAGTGCCCTTGTGGTAGTGGCTGATGGTAGCGGTACAGCGTGTGTCCGCGGCGGGTACGCCATTACCCCAGTAGAGTTCAGTTGAGCTGAACTGAGGGAAGATTATATAACCGGGCCGTAAGATATATCGTTCCGAAATTCACTACCTGATGAATTCGTCGTGTACGTTCATTAAATTGTCGAAGTAGTAGCCGAATTAAAGTTTTCAGTGTTTACTGTCATTTCTTTTATTTTTTCACATCAATCCGACGTTCGGATTAAAATTTTATTTTTTTTCGAAAACGCGAATCGAAGTTTACCGTGTGGTGATTAATCGAGTTTTCCGCGGTGTGTAGTGTGATCCCTCGGAATCCCATTAATTCTGCTTTAGATTTTGATATATTCTAGTCAAACATAGACCCGGGGCCCGGGGGCCATGATGCATGTTTCTCCACGAAATTACGAAAAAAAAAATTTTCTTGACATTGTAAATTCTCTTGAATAGTTTAAAATTTTAAAAGCCTAATGCTCATTCGGAAATAGAAATCTGTTCCGTATCTCGCGGGTTTTATGCGGAGATTTCCCGGGAGTTCACGGTCGCGAAGTCTTAATTTCGAGACCGGAAATTTCCTCTTTTAGGTTTCCAGACCTCAGAATGTTAAATTTTTGAAGAACGTATTTCTCGTTCGTAACATTTTCTGATCAATTTTCGCCGGTGAAATAACATTTACTTTCAGTCTCCAGTTCCTTCATTATATAAATCAAGATAAATTAAAAATTTAGACGATAGACGATTATGAAACGGTATCTTTTTAGAGGAAAATGCTTAAATTCAACACTATTGTATAAATTCCGCAGCCCACTCTGAGTGTGTCATTTATTCAGTCAGCCAACGAAATATATCAACGCACATTTTTTCAGAAGCAAACTGATTATTTGTGTACAAGAACTATTTCTTCATTGTATTTTATTATTTTTATACATTAAAAAAACTTAATTATTATTATAAGAAATTATGTAAAGTTGCAACTTAGTAGTATCATTAAGACATATACCTTTATTTCGGGATATCTTGGATACTGGCTTCGGAATAATTTCAGTGAAGAATATTCAACGTCCCAAATATCAGCGGATTCATTGAATATCTTATTTTGTAGTAATACTATTAACTGAGATCGCAAAATGAGACCTCTTAAATGTCCGCAAGATTTTGGTTTAACCGCACTGGTCACTTCCTGCATAAATTAAATGAGTAATTTATTTTCGGTATTGTAAGAGTATTGCTTTCAAAATTATATTACAATCTTCTTCTGATAGATATTGAAAAAAAAAAAAAAAAAATCAGAAAAATAAATTTATGATATCAGTATCATCTACAGGATGCGATATAGGAATTTAACGTATTTCAAATCGCTGCTGTAGCTAAACTAACAGAGTGAGGGAGGACAGGTTGCAGCTGGTGGTAGCCTGATATGCCACATTTTGTTTAGTAGTAATGTCTCATCACGATGAGTGAATGAACCACAGAACAACGCGCGTTTGCAGTCGAGACATTTTTTACGAATTAAGAATCGTATGCGACTAACATCCGCGCATTTCGAAAACATTTCCCGATTCAACCACATAAATCAATGCCAACCGAAACAACTGAGCGTTTACGGGTGAACAACTTTCGTAAAAGAGGTTCTGTAAATGAAAAAAAGCCTCCGGGGCTTGAGAAGTCAGTTCGAACGCCAGAAAACACTGAGAGCTTGCGCGTGGTTTTAAAGAACAGTCCGCAAAGATAACAACTCCGAAACACTTCGCCAGTCTGCATTTGAACGAAAGATCGCTACAACGTATTCTCCGTGAAGATTTACATTTTCATCTGTACAAAATGTTAATAATGCAACAACTGATGGTTACCGATCGCGCCACCCGATTTGAGTTTTCTAAACGCCTATTCCATGAAGTCGAAAACAATCAGTTTCCGTTGGCCCGAATTTTGTTTACCGACGAGGCTCAGTTTCATCTGCATGGCGATGTCAACGTTCAAAATATGAGCTACTGGAGCGATGGAAATAATCCTCGTATAATTTTCAAGAAAAACCGCATTACTCCCCGAAATTAACAGTTTAGATGGGACTTCGTCGTACGACATCATTGGTTTTTCCAAAGAGACGGTTAACGGCGAGTGCTACCGACAAATATTGCAGCAGTTGGTCGTGCCTGAGCTGAAAAGAGGAAGAAAACTGTCGTCTACATCGTTTCAGCAAGATGGTGCCGACGCATGCCACATCGCAACAGAAACGCTCGAAATGTTTCGAAAACATTTTTGCGACCGAATAATCTCACGCGGACGTGATTGATCTAAGCTGGCCGCTGCGCTCGCCTGATTCAACTTGTTGCGACTTCTTTCCACGGGGTTATTCGAAGTCGAAGGTGTACATCAATAAACACCACTGGACCTGCCACAGCTCTGAGCCAATATTAAACGCGAAGCTAATTTCCAAAAAAATCATCGACAACTTCAAAAAAAGGTTATAAAATTGTGTAAAAAATAGAGGGGATCATTTTAATAAAACTGTTAAACTACTTGTATTTATACCAAACAAAAACTTGTAAAATTCCCCGTATTTTTAGTTTAAAAAAAAAAATTACGGTAATTTTATCCAAAGTTGTGGCGATTTGAAATACGTTAAGTTCATCCTGTACTTTTGTATCGAAAGCTTTGTTCATGTACGAAGTAATGCTTTATTTTTCACTTACCGCTTCATCCAAAGGATCGACTACTGGAAAACCATTATAAGACTTCGTTAACAATATATCCATAACGCGGCCTACATTTTCAACTGTTTTAAATGTAACAACAGGATGATTCATAATTTCGCTGGCATATATATTCGATGATAAAGGTGGCGGTTCCCAAGCTATCAGAGGTATACCGCTGAGTTGAATATGCAAATCATACAATCCCTGAATTTAAACAAATAAAAGAAATCATAATTTATGGAGAGTATAAATTTTAGTTACAAGTTAAATCGAGCAAAATAAATGAGGAGCCGTTTAAATTTAGTCAACATATTTTACTCACACACTGAATACAAATCTTATATGGTCAAAAAATTACCTTAATTTTGAAACAGATAATCTCATTAATAATGACGAAAGCAGCAAAAAGCAGAAAGTGTTCGTTTATTTTCTCATTTCATTGTATCCGATTAATATAATTTATACATATTTGTATAGTGAAAAGTGGCAATTGAAACTATTTTATTCACTTTACATCTTCTATTTGGCTTATAGCATTGTGGTAGCTAGAGAAGATACCATCACGGCAGCGTAAACGTTTTTTCACCCCATTGCATAAAGTCACTGAAAATTAAACAGTATGCAAACACCTGATTAAAGATGGAAATACTGATTTTAGTTCCGGTTATGTAACATACGCTGAATTTATTTGACGCGAATAAACGACCTAAAGTATAATCTAATTTTTCTTTTTATTTTGAAAGTACAACGATTTTATCCAAACGAATTATACTTTTTTTATGCGATATTTAGTGATGGTCTAACTGTTTTTGTATAAAATTGTTGAAATTCAAAATGTATGTATTTAATAATGAATAACGCGAGATCTTTTGCGATACATCTGTATAGGAATTGTTAAGATTTTGCAATAGCGTGTTTATACTTTACCGTCTAAAGTATTTAAAACTTGCGTAGAATAAAATAGTACAAGAATACATGATCCGAATCGCAAACACACTCTTCGTTCGAGTGGAAAGGAAAATATGGAAAGGCAATCAACGAAAAACGAAAACGGAAGGAAGGCAACAGAGAATGGTTAAGACGCAAGCTAATAACGGAGACGACAACAGAATGATGAAGTGAAGGAAGCAAAGAGAACGACGGATTGGCAGGAGGACTAAGTTGAATAGACAGATAAAGAGAAAGAGGAAACATACATATCCGACCAAAACCTAAGATCAAAACCTTTTCACAGCGGAAGGAGATTAGACAATGGGACTTTTTTAAAGAAAAAATGAGAAGAGGCAGCAACCAGAGCCAAGAAGTCCGTCGCTTCATTACCAAAAATGCCGGAATGTCCAAGAACCAACAGCAAATCAATTTGAATGGAATGAAGGGAAGAAAGAACGTGGATAAGTGAGCGCATGCGGAGTATGATAAAATCACAGGAATGATCGGGCAGGGCAGAACAAATGGCCGAAGAACGGTCATGAAGTCAGATATAATTAAAAATTTAAAAAAAGATGATTTGAGGAAATGAAAATAATGGAATGTAAGATAATCATTAATTCGTTTATGAATATGGAACAGAAAGGAGACAGACGAAAAGATTCTGAAAAGCCAAAATCTGGAAGGATAAAAGAGGCACCAACACCATCCGGCCTCTTTGAACTATCTACAAACACGGTTGCATGCAAAGGAAATTGAGAATTAATAAAACTGTGAAATTCCCGTCTAATTAGGGCCCGCGGAAGAAACTTAGAGAGCGTAGGTATAGTATACATATTTAGAGGATGGCAGAGATCGGCGAAATTAAAAGTGAAATAAAGGAGATTGACAAAGGGCATTATGTAAGGACAAAACGAACTGAGCCGAAGGGAGATCAGAGATAAAATAGAGATTTTCCTAGGTACGAAACGCCAGTTCCTAGAAACGGAAAAATAGGAATGGATAAGAGTAGAGGACGCGAGTGGAAGACGTTTAGCAAAGAAAACGATAGCCCAAATAAGATCTGCGAATAGAAAGGGGTGGTGTATTAGATTCGGCAAGGACTTCTGGAACTGGATAGGATTTAAGAGCACCAAGGCATAGACGAAGGTAAGAATTTTGGATTACATTCAATTTAGAGAGTCGGGACTTAGAGGCATAAGCGTAGAGAAATGAACAGTAATCAAATTTTGAGCGAATGATAGATTTATATAGAGAAATAAGGACATAAAGATCACCACCCGATTTGGTTGGAGATAAGGCCTTCAGCAGGTTTAGCCTTTTGGTTGCTGAAGAGGAAAGATTCTTAATGTGCTCGGAAAAGGATAACCGACTGTCAAGGAAGATACCATGATAACAAAAACCATTAACACGAGAAAAAAGTGTATTTACTAGGGATAGGTAAACAGAAACAGGATTATAAGGTCGCAGAGTAAATACGACATAACAAGATTTAGTAGGAGAAATAGAAAGGTTAATTGAGGAAAGGGAATGATCCAACACAGAAAGAGACAAATTAAGTGTTTTACTGGCTGATATAATATCATGAGATGAGGCATAAATTAGAATGTCATTAGCAAAGAATAAAAACGAAGAATTTAGAGGAAGAGAAGCCACACTGATAGTGTATATGTTGAAAAGAGTAGGACTGAGAGAGGAACCTTGGGGAAAACCTCGAAAAACCATTCTTGAAATTTCCAAAGATGGAGCAGAGAGGTGGATAGAACGATTCTGCATGAGATTGATAATAAGGGAAGTAAAGTGTGTTGGAACGTTAATTGCTATCATCTTATCTTTTAGAGTGGGTAAATGGACATTACCAAACGCACAGGATATATCGATGAAGGAAGCCAAAGTATAATTTTTTTGGATAAAGGATTGGTAAATATGGGAGACAAAAAGACTAATACAGTCGGAAGGACCAATACCAGGTCAAAAGCCGAACGTATTGCTAGAAAATATATTATTATGCTCTAGCCACCAAACAAGGCGCTTGTTTAACATACCTTCAAACAGTTTTCTGATACAAGATGCCAAGGAAATAGGACGTAAGGAAGAACTTTTTTCAGGAATAGGAATGATGATAAAAGAATTCCAAAAGACGGGAGTTATACCTCTGGAGAGTAAACTATTAAAAAGATAAAGGAGAAAGATAAGAGAATGTTCAGACAGGTTTTTAAAGACCAAAAAAGGTATACCGTCAAGACTTGGAGTGGGGCTAGAAGATTTGGAAGGGGCAGATTTTAATTCATAAATATTAAAAGCAGAAGTTAGAAAATGTGTCGGGGAATTATGCGGAGATGGAGTTAGATACAGATCGTCAACGTTAGGAACATAAGCAGGAGCAAGGGAACCGATAAAGGATTCTAGGCTATCTTTAGAAAGGTTAAGATTGAAGGGACGTTCAGACGATGGGGATTTGAAAGCTCGAGCCATTTTCCAGATACAAGAAATAGGGGTATTCCTAGAGAATGAAGAACAGAAATTCTTCCAGGAGGACCTTTTTGAGACTTTAAGTATATACGTAGCACTTGTGTTCGCTCATTTATGAGCAAGAAAATTTTCAGTTGTAGGATTTAAACGAAAAATTCTAAAGGTGGCACGACCATGGTGGAACGCTTTTTATTTTTCCCAGTAATCTCATTTCAACTTCCTGTCGAGTGCAGGTAAAAAAAAGTTTTCATTTATACGTTGCAAAATGAAAATTAAAAAAAGAAAAAAATTAAAGATTAACTTAGTTGATTTTATAAAAAGTTAATAGTTTTACTAAAAAGCGGTAGTAAAACAGAAAAAAAAAAAAATAAATCGTAAAGATTTAGATTTTTTTTTGCGACCCCATTTGAAGTAAACTTAAAATAAAATTTCCCGTAAGGTATCCGGGGGAAAAAAATGCAACAGCCTATATATAAATATAAATGATAAGTTCTTCTCAATAAATGTTCAGCGACCATCCACAGCGGCACTGTGATGGCTACGTACATCATTCCTTCGGATAATGTCGATAGAGTTACTATTTTGGAGTTCTGATCCTATGGTCTGATAACAGTTCTATACCTTTCTGGTAAAATGCGCATATTTCTCTTCCTCAGTTTTGACTGATAAAAGCTGTATATTATTCGCCACCTAATCTTTAGATTTTTATTAGCATTTTTTTTTTTTTTTAAATAATTCTTTTTTTTTTTAAATTTTTTTATTCATAATTTTTAAAAAAAACGAAATTATCGCAATACAAAAATGTTGTTCCAATACGACCAACTCCTGAAGTGTATTACAAATATATAGTGTTCCATAATATACACAACTTAAATAATACTTTATTTATTAAAAAATAATACATTTTTTGATGTTTATACAAATTATACCGATTGCAGTTGATCTAGAACATGACATAAAAATTTCCATACGTTATCGCTGGTTGATCGAAATTTTGAATAACCTTCAATTACGTGCCACAACATTTTTACACTGTTTTTATCATTTGACTTTAATAAATAGTTTGCAAAAACACATTACTTTCCTACACATCGTAATATTAAGCAGAAATAAAATTTATTGTAACGTATATGCGGAGTAATAAATCACTCTACGCTGTTATTTCGCCGCGTTGTTGTTTTTTGCCCAAAAATTATTTCTAATTTCGTATTTTCACCTAAACCGACATTGCATTCCAGTATAAAAATAAAACATGTTAATTTTTCTTCCGTTAATTACAGTATTATCTTAGGTCTTTTGTGTAAAAGGGAGCTTATAATTTTATCAGTGTGAATGGAACAATTGTAAAATTTATATGTACTCATTTATTTATTGCGTTTAAATTATTCGGACGTCCGTAAATAAAAATGGCCAAGCGTATTGACATGTTTCTAGTTTTTAAGAAAATGATTTAATCGTTATACCTCATTAAAAAAATCGCCAACCCATTTAGCTGTCATCAGTGTGATTAATAGCGGTAATCCGAAAGTTACATCTCCGGTTGCTTCAATTAAGATGACCGTTAAGCTAATAGTCATACGTACGATACCACCTAACTGAGCAGCTGCACCGATCAATGAATATTTACCAACGCAAACAGGTAACTAAAAAGGTTTCGAAAAATAAATAAACAATATTTAGAATTCCTTCGAATGAAATAATTGTTTCCAAATTGCTAATATAATTCAAAATTGATCCTGAAAATACATACGACATCAGGAAGCAAATGCTGCAAAAATATTCCACAAAGTCGGCCCCACGTGGCTCCTATTAAAAGACTAGGTATGAACAGTCCAGCTGATACGCTGATTCCGTACGTATATACTGATAAAAGATAGTAAGCAACCACAAAAACAATAACCGATCTGGTATCTAATGAATCTAGCGAACAAGAACAACACATTTAATAAAACATATTATATTAAGAAAAACCATTAACAAAATTTTGATACAACTTTTAACATTCAACATGATTTCTTTTTCGTTGGGCCTAAAATATAAATCCAAATATGGCCATCGTTAAATTAGTTAAAAGAAATAAAACTGAAAAGATAAAATGATTACTCCTATACGAAAAAATAATCAAAATTATTAAGCCTAAAAATTAAATTAATTATATAAAACAATAAAAGAAAATATTGCTAAGATTATAATTTTCTTTATTTCTAAATAACAAACAAACAACAAATGATAACTAAAAGTACACTTATTGCCAGAAGCGTTTTTAGGCAAAACCCACCATCTTCAGCCGAAAAAAAAAAATACTCAAACATAGAACCGAATATATGTCGCGAACAAAATTATAAAGATTTTAAAATATACGCCGCGAACGAAAAGTAAAATCATACTAGTAATTAAAATAAAGGAAATTATAAAAAAAAGGTTACGGAAAAAGAAGAAGTAAAGTAAAAACCGTAATAAATTAATGAATAAAAAACGCTACAGCAACATTAACAAACATTAACAGTAAAATTATTGCAATAAAGATAACAGCGACAAATCTCAAAAAATGCCATTAGGAAATAAAGAAAGCGTATGGAAACATTTCTGTTCCTTCTTCTCACGCACCATTTCTATTTCTCATATCTGGAGAATGGTCAAAAGGTCTTTAAATTTCCTCTTTTCCAACGTCCTTGTAATGAAAATCTTTCTCCGAATAAATTAATTAATTTTATAAACCATCGAATTCGAATATTTCGATTTTTTGTAAAATTAAATTAATTTTTATTTCGAATGCGACGCGAAATGTGAAATACTAAACCGGGTTTTATTGGCTGCTTCGGCTGCAGGCCACAACCAATCACGCGGCAGGGTGCTCTAACAGCTAATACTTATACATCCGTATTTTCATCCCTCGAGACATTCGATTTATGAATTTGGCACGCATCTCACTGGGGTCTTCAAAGCGGCACTGGTCGGCGGTTACTCAGCGTTCCAATTTTAGTTTGGGCAGCATCACAGTGCTGTAGATCAACAGCTCTTTTCAGGATTATGCGTCGCTAAGGCGAGTGCTGATCATTATGAATTGATAATTCTAACTAGCCGTTTGGTCTCTGGTTCTTGTTGGGTAGTACCGTCATAGTTGTAGATTCATCAGTTTCCTAGTTTAGCTTTCAACTATTTTAGTTACCAGTTCCTGTTGGCTTCTCGACTTTTCACATGCATCGTCGCAAAACAGTTACGAATTGATAATTCTTTTGATTGTCCGCATTTCTTTAATTGTATATCTTTACAAACCTATATTCTTTACATTTCCAATTCGTCAATTATTTGAGGTGTCCTTTGGAATCGATACACTCATCAGCTTGGTCATGCAGACGGATTGCCGCTGCAGCAATCCGCCAGTTCTGGATCGAGTCTTAAATAACCTAGGCGTAGGGGTGCTTAACATCATCGGTAAATTGAAGTTATCGATATATATTCAGTATTGCAAGCGGAGTTGTATCACCAAGTCCACTGCGTGACAGGTATCCTCAGAAGCACATCTTCCCAAACATACTCACCACACTACACTGCATTTTTAAACAAACCGTTTATTTCACTGAACCACATTGTTTGTAATTATAAAAGGTAGACGATAATAATTATTTAATAAGTAACACACTAGGAATTTAAAAACAAAATGTAATCTAAGAATAGATAATAGATTAAGGACTGGTAGTCCTTTATTTACTTCTTGCAGACTGACAACTAAACGTGTCGCATATTACTATAATTAGGGATCTACTAAACATTCCTGTTTATACAGAGTGAATTTTTACACCATAACCACATTTCTCTCAACAAAATTCCGTCGACATGATGAAGCGAAATAAGGTCAAAGTCGCATCGATGAAATAAATAAGGCATCTTCAATTTCATTAAAAGATGAAGGAGAATGGAAAATACAAAAAAAGGCACGACTGAAATATACATATAGTCAATAATTAATGTGGAATTATATTTTAAAATCAATATAAAAGTTTTACAAAAAAAAATAAAAATAAAAAAAAAAGCTTTTTGAAATTCACATGTAATTTAACATCTTTACTTTTTTTTTATTAAAATCACAGGTTTACATATTTACATAATTATCGCTTATACTGTGATAGTACTTGATTGAAGGATAATCTCAATCGGAGATCTTATTGCAGTTAATAAAACAAGTTCATAATGTTGTAAAAGTTTTTTAAATAAACTAGGGGGCTTTGCCTCTTGCTTGCTTCGCTCGCCAACAACTACTCCTCCTTGTGATTCTTGAAGCTGTCTGTCCAAACGTTCTTCGTTAGATAATATCTTAACGTTTACGTCCCATCTTTATTTAAATATTTACCCGTCAAATGCCAATTATGAAAAAAAATGTAAGAGTAAAATTGTAATACTATAATCAAATAGCCACAGAAATAATTAAAAATATTAATTTTCTTAATTTATCAACTGACAACTATATTCACTTTAATTTTTTTCGGCCAATCATAACGCAAATAAAATTGTGGCCAAAACTTTTTTAATAAATAGATACTTGTAATCAATAAACCTAAAATATCTGGTTACTAGTTTACCTGAACAAATGATGTGGCAAATGATATTATAACATTCAAAAACAATAATTTTAAAAATGATATTAAATCGAAGTCAATCTTAAACAATATATGTACTATAAAACATACAACATTGTTTTCACATACGAATTCTATTGGCTATGTCGTTGTTTGTGCTAACACCTGTCCCGATGAAATCTATCATGTTAAATGTTTTAAGCAAAACTTTCAATTTTTTTTTATCGGGTTTCTTCCTGAAATAGTCAAAATTCGCAAAGGGATTGTCTTTACTTAAGTTGAAAATTATATATTGGCTAATACTACTCACGGCACTATTATTTATTGTTAATCACAGACTATACTAGATTATCGGCGAAATTTACACTAGTTCGGACAGGTGAAAATCTGGTGTAATGTATATCACTTTCTTTGATAGAAAAATTAAATACATACATACGCCGACTTTTCTCAAGGTTTTCAGTCACAAACCTTAACCAGTCTCATCTAATACTTTTACTTCCAAAGCAGAAAATTGCGAGAATTAAACTATATTCAATTTTTTCTCGCTAACTTTTCGATATCGCTTCATGTTGCCATTAATTTTGATTTTCATAAATTTGGTGTTCCCAAATGTACCAATTTGTATGTTGATTATTTTTACGCACGGAAAACTATCCAATCTTTCACTTATGAAGTTTTCATTCGCATCTTTTTAAAAATACATTTTCCTTTGTTTGCAACACGATATAAATAAAATGATCAATGTGGTATTTTAAATATTAAATCTATGCTACATTTTAATTGACGAGAACTGAGTGTCTGTATCTTTTTAAACATGGTTGACTTAAGAAAAAACGCTGAATAAGATAATAAAATAATTATTTTTTTTTTTTTTTTTTGGAAAACAAGGGCAGAAGATGAAGTACAGAGCCGATTGTCAAATATTAACCATCTTTATCAGTATCATACTACTAACAGAATTGTTATACATATGATCCAAAGTCGATTTATCTTTCACGCCGCACTCGTTATTTCAAACAAATATCGTGTAGTAGTGTAAATAAGGTCTATTTTTTGTTTTTTTATTTACAGTATAATATCATAATATTTTTCCATTCTAGAATGAGATATTAACAATTACTTTTAGGTATTTAAATAAATTAATGAATTTTTAAATACAGTATAAAACGTTTAAATTGATTTTGTTTTTAAAATGTATTTGCTATTCGAAAATTGTTCAGTTTATTAATATCTTTAGTTTATTATTTAAATTAATGTGCCAGTATATTTTTGAGGTATTTTATCCAGATTTAATTATGATTTTTTTAAATTATCCGATAACAAATACATTATGTTAAAATGTAATATAGTTCATAAAAACAATGAAGCATAATAACAACTAATGGAATATAATTTATTTTCAATTATCATTAAAAATACCACATTTTTAACGAGCAATGAAAGATCATATTTCAGAAGAAGCATGCCAAGAACGTCGTGATTGTTCGGTTTGTACGGAAAAGAATACGTAGTAAGCATTAAAAATTAATAATTCATTAGAAAAACATTAATGTTCCAAAATTTTAAGCTTACAACTAAAATGAAGTAATACTCCGTGTGTCATTAATTAAATTTATAACAATTCTGCAGTTTATTGTTTTTTATTTTTCAATTACGATTGCCGATAATAATTTTATACGAATTAAATTTTTATAGTTAATTTATAAATTATTAGTTTGTTAACTATTGCAACAATGTTACATTTTACTGACCTTTTACATACTGACTGTTTTTTAGAAAATATCATTCAACATTATCTAAAACATAAAATGCCATCAATAATCTAGATAAAAATGATTCGAAAATAAATTATTTCCAATTTCGAACACCATCTATGGCAACAGTTAATGTTGATATTAATTGAATAATTTCGATTTTATTCACATTCCAGATATTACTATTTAGAGTGGCCCTTAGTTATAGATGACGGACATTTTTTCCCAAAAATTAGGTGTCCCAACCCGTAGAATTGTTCTCTTATGTGAAAAAATCATACCGTTAAAATTTCAGCTCATTCGGTTAACTTTAAGACGCGCCGAAAAGCATTTCGGTGAAATAAGTGTACATGCGCGCTGCAAATATTGCTTTCCCTCGTTATACTGCTGTGGGCCAGCGAGGCAATATAGGTGCGATGCAATATTTCTGATCAGTATCATCATTTGTATATCTCTTCTAAATGTATGATAAGGATTCTCTACTGCATATGTGAGGCAAAGAAAAGAGTGAAGAGATTTTTTGTGCTGGCTTATTCCTGTTTAATGCGCAATTGTAAGTCAGAATATTATTTTATACTTTATATTGATGCGGATTCGGTACTTGCAGTGCTATCGTTTGACAATGTCCGAGGTAGAAAATATTCCCCGAAGTGTCATTAATTCACGATCTCTCGGACATCGTTCTTTTTAGCAGTCGCTTTGCCCAAGAAGGCTTAATTGGCCAAAACAAAAAAATCGAGTGCCTGTATTATTAAATGTATTTCTTTTGACACAACTGTCATTAATACTGGTGACAAAGGAGGGACTTGTGTTCTCTTAGAACGGTTCCTCGACCGCAAATTATTACATTTGGCGTGTCGTCATCATATGTTTGAAATGATTGTAAGAATTGTTTTCAAACTGAAAAGTCTCGCACTTCTGGTCTGAATGTTGCTATTTTTAAAGAATTCCAAAACAAGTGGTCAAAGATGAATAAAGATAATTTTCGCTCAGCATTAATGGAAGAAGAAATGAGATCAGTATTTAACGACGACAGAAAATCCCAATTGATTACATTCCTACAGCATACACTTGCTACACATCATCCTCGTGACGATTATTAAGAATTTTTAGAATTATGCTTAGTATTACTAGGAGAAACTCTAAATAGTTTTCCATTTCGATATCCCGGAGCCATGCACCACGCAAGGAGGATGTCTAAGATCATATACTCCTTGAAAATGTATTTATTTCACTATGAATTTAAGCCGAAAACTTCAGAAGCGAAAGGTTTAGCTTATATTTGTATTTTTATTGTGACAACTTATGTGAAATCGTGGTTTTCAGCTCCGATTATTATAAAAGCACCAAATTCAGATTTTAATGTTCTAAAAAAACTGAATTCTTACAAAAAAATAGACGAAGAAGTTTTAAAAGTGGCTGTAAATCAATTTATTCGCCATTTATGGTGTCTAACTCTGGAAGCAATTAGCTTCGCTTTCTTTGATAACTATGTTAGTCATGAGGTAAAAGAAAGAATGCACAAAAACTTGGATCTCGACGCAACAGAAGATGACGACATGAGCCGATTGCAGAATAAATTTTCTGACGTGGAAAATTTATGCCGAAGAGATCTAGATCAATTTGTTAATTCGCTAACCAATACTTTTTTTGAGAAATTTCGCATTAACACCGATTTTCTTCTCAGAAGTTCAAGTGAATGGGAGCAGGATGAAGATTATCTAAAAAGCAGAGAATTAATCTCTAAAATAAAAGTGGTCAATGATGCAGCTGAACACGACGTACAATTAATTGAGCAATACAACAATAAACTGACCCGCAAAGAAGATCAAAACCAGTATTTTTTTGAGGGGGATTGCCAGTCGAGGGTATTATCCAGCACAAAACAGTACCTGCTTGACGTGGTAGCGGAATATGAAAAAAATACTCCGATGCGAAAAAATCTACGCTCATGTCTGGCATTAATACTTCACTTTTTTAGTCTATTCTGTGGCAAATTGTAAATGTGTTTTCAACGATTTTTTCATTCTTATCAATAAAACTATTCACCTAAGAAAGAAGGGTAAGAAAAAAATTGTGATATTTCAAGTCTAGTCTTAATAAGCCTGTAATGAGAGTTCCTGTTTTACTGCGAAACACCCGCTAAACCACTCACTCTAGTAACCAGCGGAAATGTACCTTCGCGCGCGCACTGAGTTGCGATATTGGCGCTACCTTCTTAGCCATATCGGCACGTCTTAAAGTTGACCAAATTAGCTAAAATTTTGATGCTATGATTTTTTCATATAAGAGAACAAGACTACCGGTTGGGAGATTAAAAATTTTAACCTTGAAAAATAAGGGCCACTCTAGTATACATAGTATTTAATGTATTTTTATGTTGTAATTTGTTTAAATTTGAACAATGAATTTTATTTTATTTTTTTGATGAAAAAAACACAATTTTCTGATTTTTAACCTAACGGATTAGAATAATTTTAATTAAAATTAAGTTACAATTTAAAAAAAATAAAAAAAATATGTGTATATAAGAATAACAAAATTACCAACTGAATCATGAAAAATTGAGCGTACGCTGGACTCAGGAACTTCTAAAAACAAAGCAGCCACCGCATTATATTCGTCTTCTGAACACTGCATCTGAATAAATAGAAACCATATTATACAAAAATAAAAAGTAATAAAACATTTTTAACTAATAAAATTTTTGTAATAAAATATTAAATAATAAACCATTTGAAATGAAACATACTCGAACTGGATACTTTGTAACATTGTAATTTAACGAACTTAACGGCTTGCAATCATTTAAATAATATATCAATAGAAACGGAATGACAGCACTAACTACAGCTACCATAACAGCTTCCAATACTTTTAAATATCTCTGTTTTAAGTACCTGTTAATTAATCCAAATATTTAATAACATGTTCAAGTACATTAAACAAAATTTTGATTGACTAAAGATAAGAAAAAAACAGCGACTACCGATTATATCGATTTTTTGTTTCACACGTGGAATTAAAATATTCACATTAACGGTAAAAATTAAATATTCAAAACACTTTTTCACATATTTTTCTTAATCTCGTAAACTAAAATGCAAACTTGAAGAACAGCAAAAAATCCCATACAAAATAAAACCAGTTCCAATATACTTCACTTCATTGTTAACCTATTTTCAGCGGATGGAATTATTTTATGTGCGGTTCCACATGATCGATCTCATCTCGCTCATCTAAGTTGGATGTAGTCTGATTTTATTTTCTTAATTTTTTCTAATAATTCTCTTTTATAAAATGCTTTTTATTTTTGTCCTTGTTCTATATTTACAATATTATCTGTCATTTGTAATTTAAATAAATTGCCATTACACCTGTTAATATGTTAGTTAAAAGATAAGAAACTATTTTATATCCATATATATATATATATATATATTAATCTTATTAAAATTCTTCTTTGTAGCTTCAGAAATTTATTCTTATTCGTTTTTCTTAGCAAACAAACTATTGAGCAATATTCTGTTAATGACTGGAAACAATAGTTTTGAATAATATTAATCTTTATTTATATTTAAGTTTAAATAAATTTAAGTACAAAAATTTTTCGATTTTATCTAACGTATTCTGCGTGTTTACAAAAACTTTAACATTTTTTTTCTAAATATTCTTTAATTATTTTATCGCGTTCCCTGTTTGCTTGCCTTTGTGAAAAAAGCCTTATGCACATGGGCTGGTCGACAAGTAATAGTTTTTTACATAATTCATTACGCATGTAAACATATGGTATTCAACTAGACAATTAGTAGAACGTTTGGAATACTGTGTATTTGAAAATTTTGTAATCATCATCCGTCAATTTAGCAGACATTATTTTGTAAAAATTGAATCGCTTTTCTAAAAGTAATTCGCATACTTTCAGAAGAACTTGAATTGTTCAGTGTTCTTAATAATTTTACGTTTACTTATCAAATTAATTTAATAAAGTTTGGTTGTATAAGTACAATTTTAAATATTTGAAGAAAACCTGTTAGACAACTGCGTAGCAAAGAAGCGTATAAGGCCAGATAGGGGTTGGTACCGTATGACCGTTGACCGACAGGCCGTAGGGCGAATTGGCTGTATGACTAATTTGCAGACTGACCAAATAACTGTACGCTGAAGATGAACATTTCGAATACTTTTTTAGACTACCTGCTGTTTTTTTCTACCTGCGCCAAGTGTAAACGTGATTCTTATATGTTAGTGATTCTCGAACTTTCTTCTACATCGATTGACACATTACTTTTGTACTCTTCGAGTAATTTTGCGGTAAATAAAAAAGAAAGCAACACATCCGTAACCAATTTCATAGTTCAAAGGATTGTGATAAATGCATCAACCGAAGATAAATTGGCACTTCTCGTGCTGTAATTTTTACGACTTCATACGCTAATAATACACACAATATTAATACAACAACGCGATTTAGAAAACATAAAAATATAAAATAAAATTAATGATAATCTATGTGTTTCACTAACGCATAAGAATTACGTTTACACTCGGCAGAGGTAGAACAAAACAGCAGGTAGTCTAAAAAGGCATTCGAAATGTTCGTCTTCAGCGTACGGCTATTTGGTCAATCGGGGAGTTGATCTTACGGCCATTTCGTTCTACGGCGAATCGTGCGCGGCCGGTTAACCTACAGTGAGTCGGTCTACGGCCAAACGGACGGTCCGCGCCAAATAGATATATATATATTTTTTTAATTCACATGAAAAACGAAATTTAAGAATTTTGTTCGAAAGCATTTTTACTTCTTAAATTCTGGGCTTGAAGTGGAATGACTTTTGGATAGGAAAGAAAAGTTTTTACCGAGGAAAATAAACGATCGCAGAACGACTATTAATGGAAAATTCCAATCGAGTAATTTCAACAATAATAGTCGAGTTTTTTTTCATAAATCACCTCTAAAAAACTCGTGGAAAAAACACGGATAAAAGGATTTCTCAAAATTTGATGTCGTTATAAAGTTATAGGCGTAAAACAGCGCTGATAGTTATTTTCGTATAATACGTTCTCAAACTTTTAAACGCATTTTTCTCAAAACAGTATTTTTCAAAACGGTGCCTATGATATCTCAAAAAATTTTCAACTGATTTTGCTGAAATTTTGCACACGTCTTGTGTATATGTCTAGTTTTCGTTTGAACTAGAATAATTAACATATGGTTACATAGTTTTTTGTTTTTTTTTTTTTTTAAATTTAACGAAAAATTAAATTTGTTTTCAAAACATTAGCAAAAATCGAAATTTCCATATTTCTATTTGGTTCTGGTTCACCACGATAGCCACATATCCACAGCTTAAGAGGATATATATATATTTTTTTATAATGAACTGGAGATCCGGAATCGTGGGTATCGTTTAACATTTTTTTTTTTTTACACAGCTGTCGTAAGAGCGCTCTACAGCAGATACTTAGTCGTATTGGAAAATTTTCTAAATACTCTTAAAGTACCAATAAATATGATGTAAAAGTTTCAACGAAGTGCGTTCTTATGATTCCTTACAAAAAAAGACCAAAAAAAACAGCCTCTCAAGCAGACGACCTCCTTAACAAGCTAGAAATGTTTAACAGTATATTGTAATTTCATTGTCGACAAACAAACCGTAAAAGTATACTACTATCACTGTTTTACCAAAAAAATGTCTAATAGATTTTGTTCGAATAGTAACGGATAGGCATGAGTTACTCCGGACACAGTTATATCCTCGGAAATATATCCGCGGTCGGACACAGTCAGATATATCTCCGATGACATGATTTAATAAATCTAAACTCCGAAAGACGTCACGAGTTGAGAAGCGGATATATATCCGCAGTCGGAAAGGACACATATACATATATTTAACTCCTCCAGCGGAGTTGATTTGCACATCTCTAGTAACGGAGCCCAATCAAAGTTTGTAAGGATCATTACCGCAAGTACCAATGTGTACATAAACTAATGTTTAAACATCATCTCTATTCGACCTTTTCCTGCGTAACAAATTAGCGAAAACTCACAAAGAGTACTCACTTACAACTAATCGGAATAGAAAATTCGATGCAGTGAAAAGAAGTCGTACACTAAGCACACGAAACAGATTGATAGACTATGGTACTTGTGGAATATTCATTTCTTTCTTACTTTTTCTTTTTATTTTCTTTAAATTTTCGTTCTTCTGAATCAATAACTTAAAAATTACATTTTAATCAATGAAATAATACCTAGTGCACGCCGCTTATTTATATTTTCACATACAGAGTCCCAACAGGAGGAAGTCAATTATATGTCTCTCGTACAATTCTCCCAGTGAAGATATTTTGATTTTGCAATCAAAGTATTGGAGTCATTTTTCTATAATTTTTTTTATTTATACACGATGGTAAACCGAATTTCCATATTTCACTATTACTAATATAAGTATAGATAATATCAAATGTTTCAATAGTTTTCAAAAAATTCCAAAGAGAAATCATCAACAATTATTGTACCGCGATTAATCTATCTAAAAAATTTCTGTCGTAAGTATCGAAAAATTGTATTTTATAAAACATTACACAATTCGAGGTACATAAAAAGATATAGTATTTATTCGTTCGTATAAGTTGGTATTTATTCAGTAGCATGTAAACTATGTATCTGATGTAATTGATTAAAAATATTTCAAATATTAGATGAAATATATTTTTGTCCCATCTCCATGAATTATTCAATTCCATAATATCAGAGACTAGCTAAATGGTTTCATGTCAAAGGGAAAAAGCTGGTTCGATAATAACTATTCGTAAAAATCGGTAATTACGCGCATCGACGTTAACAAGTATACATAAACAGATAAACAAGAAAATACACATTCACAACGTATCAACCGGTTCGATAAATGAAATTACCGTATAATAGAAAATAAGTTGTTTTGGATAAGATTTTATACTACAGATTGAAACATTTACAAAAGAAAAATGTATTTCATTACTTTGATTCTATTTGCTCATATGAATTATTATAAAGTTATCAAAACTATTTTAAAAGTTAAATAAAACAACAGAAACAAATTCTGCGAGGTAAAATTTATAAATATAAAACGGAAGTTGTTAAATGATAACAAAACAGTGCTATAATCAAATATGATAAGAGAAAAGCTATGATGACAAAGACTCCTGATAACTATAAGTCATCGGTTTGTTAACAATGTACTTCAAAATGACAACATTTGATAAGAATACATGCCCATCTATTATTACTTTCGGTGATTATTACAAATATAGAAAATGTAGAAATATTATCACAAACATTTAGAAGAAGCCTTAATTTGAAAAAGTATCGATTTATGCATAATCCAGTTTATGTAGTTAAATATAATTTTTTATTTTATCTCCGTATTTTACATATCTTACGTTTTCCTTTAAAAAAAACACAAAAAGAACCAAAAAAAAAAAAAAGAAACTAAAAAACATCAATACTGCCTAAGTAGTATGTAAGAATAATAGGTCAAAAAAGATGACAATGATTACAATGACTAAATAGTAAAATTTCAATTAAAAATCTCGTAATAACAAAAAAAAAACTAATTTAATTGACTATCCTGAAAATTTACCGTTATGATTTCATTTTAGATAAATCGACTTCCCCTCAGTAATTTGGTTAAATTATTCAAGTTTAAGTAGCTTTGAACTAAAACAACTACAAAAAAAGAAAAAAAAACATAAACTTTACAAATTAAGCTATTTTAGTTGAAGAAGTTCCTCTTCCGTTACTTATAATCCGATATTACCGCAATGTATTTATCTTCTTCTCCTCTTCGAATCTGGCCGTCCATGGATCACGTGAAAACAACAAACTTTTCCTTTTTTATTCTTTCCAGTATTTTTTCATTATTTCACTGTACTTTTTCTTCCTTTCATCTTTTTTCCCAGTTCTCTCACTTTTGATCCTCTTAAAGCCATCGAGTTCTTTTACTTTATTTCTAAATTCTGTTCTATTTTCAAGAGTTGGAATATCTATTTGCGCTTCATTAGGATCCCTTTTCGTATTCGGTAACTACCTTGGGCTGGTTTTTAATATATCAAAATGTTGAAAGATTCTTTTAGTTAATCGGATATCACACATTCTCTGGACATGAGCATAAAAAACCAACCTTCTTTTCCTCATAACGTCGGATAGTTTTTCTACTTTTTTGCATAGTTCATTTGATTTGTTCCTGAACGTTTCCCCATTTTTTTTAGGCCCAGAATTTTTCTTATCATCTTCCTTCCCTCTTTTTGTCCAAATATTTCAACCTGCCCAGTTTCATTCAAAGCACTCAGCTGCACATAAGCACTCCAATTTAATGACTGTGTTGTAATGTTTCAGCATTTATCGATACTGATTTTTTGTTGTATGTATTTCGCATTAATTGGAAAGCCGTTGTAATTTTTCTTGCTCGTACTTTCAGCGTTCTCCATCCAACACGTTTTGCTGAATAACCTCGATTAAGTATTAGGATTAAGCTCGTCACTTCCGACAACTTTTCGACTGTTCAATTCACTTTTAAAGTTCAGCCCAAGTTTTGATATTCACTTCGACAACAAATATATATTTAATAACTTATTTCCTAGTGTAAATTTAATTCAACAATAAGTAAACAACTTACTTTATCCTGAAAATGGTTAATTTATAATTAATATGATTAAACAGTGCTCCTGTTAACCCTCCGAACGCTCCCATCAATACAAATATGATCAGTTCGTAAAATTCATATGATAAATTCTGAAATTGGCCGAAATTTAATAATCCCGGGTACGACAATTTACCTATTATTGAAGAAGAAAAGAAAAACGATTTCGCATTCAAATAAAATTTCTCTTAAATAAATTTCGAATTAACATATTAAAAATTATCCACGCATATTTACTACGGAACATACTTTTTCTTCTCGCAGAATACATATCAGCGACCCTACTTTACATCCGTTTAGATACAAAAAAAAAAAAAAAACTTTTGCTAGCCAATTTCAAAATTGATTCAATACAGCTATAATTAAATTAGTTATCATTTATCACACTACAGATAAGGTATAACTAAAAATCAATATAGTTTAAAATTTCTTCTTGTTAGAATAAAACGTAATTTCACAATTCCTGACATTTTACGTTCCAGTATACAAAAATCATTTATTAGAAAATAAAATGATTGATCATTTAAAAAATAAATCGAAACGAAATTTAATTATCGTATCCTAATTGTTACCTGGATATCCGTGATAAGTGCTCAGTATTATATTTAAAGTAAACGTCGATACCATCGAAGCAACCATTATTCGCCATGTCAAACTTTGATTCCAAAAACTCGCTCCTTCTTCTAAACTAAACAATACGCCGCCTGAAAAAAACAACGAAACTTACTTCATTTATCCGCGTTTTTCTCGTATTTCAAATCAAAAAAAAAAAAACAATTCTGCGTCACGATCATGAGCGAAGGCGTAAAATAAGCTTTTAAAAACACTTTTATTCTTATACTAACTCGGATTTGATGATCATGTGTGATCAACTGAAGTATTCTTCAAGTCCAGTTTAATTTAAAATGTATTTATCATTTTTTATTTTTTTTATTTAATAAGATTTGTCGCAATAAATTGTATAATAATTTAATCAGCGTTTTATAAATTATCATTTCATTCATAAATTATTATTATATCCGTGTATGTAGAAATTATTCATTCATTATTAAATTTCACTTATTTATAAAAAAAAAAAAAAAAAAAAAAAAAAAACGAAATTTAGCCGTACACAGTAAATTAATAAATACACTCGGTTTTATTAATGATTTATTATGACAAAAATAGGACAAAGAACGAATCAGAATTACAAACAGACATTACATCAGCAACTAATTATCCAGTAAAACTTATTATTACATCCGTAAAAAGGTAAAAACACAACTAATAGTCTCATTCGTTACACTTCATTTCCAAAAAAAAAAAATGTTTAAAAATAATTTATTAATCTACACACTGTTTGCGTATAACAGAAAAGATAGTAAAAATATTAGTAGTCAAATTAAATTTTTCAAAATACGATAAAATTTTTGCAGTTAATTTACCAATAATACTTGCATCAAATTACTACTCGCATTAATAACTAAGTTTTACATGTAAACTGAAATTGACATTTGGATTTTATGTTTTCTTTTTATTTATTAATATTCCAATTCTTCATTCAATTAGTTCCCGAAAAAAAATGCACCAAAAATTAGACTATTGTAAAGCATGCCACAAATTTTAAATTTTACTAATTTTATACACGTTTTACATTTCGGAATAAAAAATAATAATAAAAAAATGGCCTTATCAGCAACATTTATGGATTTGCTTTCTTATCACAATGTGACTTCGTCTTTTAGCTTTGTCGCTTCGCTTTCCTCCTTCCTATCCAATAATTTACAGCTTAGCTAACTTCTTCCCTGTATTTACTTTGTACGTCCCTTCGTTTCGTCATTATTATGAGCGTGCTGCTATGAGATGGTCTAGCTTCATTTGGTACAGCGGTTCTGCTCTAATTTGTGGTTCGTCTGAAATTCGTTTATTTGCATATTAAAATAAACCTGGAGATAGTTCCGGCTAACCAACTTCCTTACAGTCTATCTTAGTCATTACGGAGCGAATCTTTGGGCGGTAATTATAATTACTAACTTATTAGATTTATCCCTACGTTTTTCGTATATCATTCGCAAATTATTAAAATCAACAACTGATATGTTAACGGATACATGGAATTGTCCTAACTTATTGTTAGGTACTATTGAAGACAGTACTACAACATTGATAATTATCATGACCGAATTTTCATCCTCATTATGTAGTCCTTTAAATTTTTACTTCCTTTTATATTACTCCTCTTATTATACTCGTCCATGCTGCATGTTCCTCCATTCATCTACCAGCTCCGAGTCACTTCTATTCAGCTTCTTCTTTAAGGTTCCAGTAGCTTTGACCGTCTTTCCTTTCGTATTCTTTATTCTTAGAATAAGCACTTATTTCATTTTACCTTTTCTCCAAATGATTCACAAGTTCATCATACTCCAGTGGAATTGTGAAGTCTTAGGGCTAACAAACAAGCCTTAGAGAGTATACTCGACTCCTACTCCATCCACATTGCTCTGTTATCTGAAACCTGGCTTATAGAATTCTCAAATATATCTATTCGAGGCTTTACTTTAATCCGTTCTGATCGCGTGACGGCTATGGTGGTTTCGCCATGTTCATAAGAAATGATATTTTCTTCACTACTCATGATCATCACCCTTCTTGCTTTCCACTTAATCCTCAATCACCTAACTTGGTCCAAATTTCCATTTCTAATGTTCACCCACAACCTACTCACATCTTTTCGGTGCACATCCTTCCGCATTGTGATCTTAATAATTTCCCTTTCACGTTACTAGCCAATCCTCATTCTCTTCCCTTCGTCATTGTGGGCGATCGGAATGCTTATTCTTCTTGTGGACCTCTGCGAGTCATAATAGGAACGGTCGTATCCTTGAAAATTTTATCCTCAATATCAACCTTGTCACAGGTGTTCATAGTCGCAACTCGACTGACCTCTCTTTTACCTCCCCTAACTTTGGTCTCAACCATCACTGGACAACCTTTGATAGTACCTTCGGCAGTGATTATGTCCCTATTATTTTTTCCTTAAATGATCTTCTACCTCCTCCTCCAGATCCCTCCAGATCCCTCCAGACCTCTCAATACTCCTAGATAGTCTCTATCCAAAGTCGACTGGGATAAATTCCGGTCAGTCGTTGATTCATTTCCCAATCCTATGTATCAATATGATTCCTTCTACGACTTTATTTTTTCCACGCTAACCGCCTCTTCCATACCGGTTCGTCCCTCTAAACAGAATCGATTCGTCCCTTTGATGAAACAATGATTGTTCGGAGGCCATTAGCGACAATACCTCCTGTTTTAGGCTCTTCTGGGCGTGTTCCTATTTTGAGAACTTTTTAGCTTATAAGAAGGCTAATGCCAAGGCCAGACTTATTCTTAAAAAGGTTAAAAAGAATTCACGGAAAAACGTTTGCTTCTCATTCTCTAGATCTACTTCTATTTCCCAGATTTGGAGAATAGCTAAATCTTTTCAATCTCTTCATTCTGAACGTCTTTCATACTATAGCCTTCCTTCGGAAAAGCATCCTAATTTTTTTTTTTTGATTTTATTGTTTCCGCTTATGTTCCATCTCTTAAAGAAACACTTACTCATACATACGTGCGTACAGCCTCTACACATATTCTTTCTTCTGACTTCAGCACCGGCGAACTCCGCCTCTTTGGCTAATTCCTCTAATTCTAGCCCAGGATTAGACGGCATTTCATACCTTGCTCTTAGAAATCTTCCAGACTCTGCATTTAATACTCTTCTGTTAATCTATAATCGTTTCCTATATACTGGCTTAACTCCGCTTCTCTGGAATTCCTTTATTGTTATCCCAATCCGAAGAAAAATCCTAATTGCTTCCGTCCAATTTCCTTGGCTTCTTGCTTAAGAAAACTCTTCGAATACACATGATCAGCAAACGTCTGGTCTGGTGGCTAGAACATCATAATATACTCCCTGATGATATGTTTGATTTCCGTCCGGGCCTGGGCGCCATGGACTATCTAGCTTTATTCCTTTCTGATATTTATAAATCTCTTATCCTCAAAAAATTTACCGCTGCCGAGTTCATTGATGTCACCTTTGCCTTCTATAATGTCCATTTACCTTCCTTGCAAAACAAAATGCTCTCCATTAATATTCCTCTCTACTTCACCTCCATAGACATTAATCTTTTCCGTAACAGGATAGTTCACCTTTCTGCTCCCTTTTTCGCTAATCCCAGAGTGGTTTACCGAGGCCTCCCGCAGAGATCATGTCTTAGCTCTACTCTATTCAATATATATTTTCAGTCTCGACATCCTCCGAATTTCCTCTACGCCGTTATTCTTTGCTAATAATATTCTTATCTACTTCTCGTCAGATGATATCTCATCGGTGAACGCAGAGCTTAATAATTATCTTGCCATTTTGGAAAATACGTTATCCTCTCTTCATATATCTATCCCATCCGAAAAATCTGGTTCTATGGTTTTCACATTCTATCCTTATAACCGTTCTTTAGTTAATCTTTCCTTGTGCCATCTTCTTATCCCTTTAATCAATTTCTTCTGCTGTCTTGGCATCATACTTAATAGCACCTTATCCTTTCGGGAGCATATCAACTATCTGTGTACGTCCACTCCCAAAAGTCTCAATTTACTAAAAGCTCTTTTGCCCGGTAAATGGGGCGGTGATCTCTATATTTTACTTCTGTTATATAGCTCGATAATCCTTTGCAAATTTGATTGTGATGTATCTTGTACGCAAGTGTTCCAGAACAATCTCTTCGTAAACTTGATTGTATCCAAAGCTCATGTCTTCGTCTCTGTATCGGAGCACTTAATTCCTCCCCGATTCCAGCCATTTTAGTAGAAACTGAATTCCATCCTCGTTTCATTCGAATACTCTTATTAAGTGAAAGATTCCTAATTAAACGCCTTCCTATTACCAATTCTAAACTCCTAAATTCTTATCAATTTATTTTAAATAACTGGCGCTTCTCTCCTCGCAAAATTCCTATATTATCCTCGATCTCTTCTCTGCTTATGCTCTTCTCGCCTTTCGTACTCCTTTTCGCCAAACCACCTTACTTTACTTATAATTTCTTTGAATTCGTACATTTTCCGAAGTTATTTGTTCTCTCCTCGAGCATTAAATACTTTCCTCATGCTGCCGTTCAAAATGAATTCAATCTCGTTTTATCCTTATTCTTCTCTTCCCATACAATTATCTACACGGATGGTTCAAAATCTGATGTTGACGTTGGGGCTGCGTTCATCATCCCCGCGCTTACCTATTCCGAATCTTTTCGGTTGCTCTCCTTTTCCTCTATTTTCCTTGCCGAATCTATGGTTATCTTACAGGCAGCCCTTTTTATATCCTCAACAAATAACATGTCTAGGTTCCTCCTAGCCTCGGATTTGAAAAGTGTTTTATTGACTATCTCCTCTCCCTTTCCTTCTCATGTCAATGATCCATTATTCTTCAGATTCGCTCCTTTATTTCCAATTTATTTGCATCCGAATCTACCATAATTGATCTACTATGGTTTCCCAGTCATTGCGGCATTTCTGTCAACAAGTTGGTTGACTCGTTGGCACGTTCTGCGACGATCAATGGTCTATTCATTAGTAGATTTCCTCTCTACTGTCACTCTTATCGCTCCTATCACGATTTCTTGACCGAATTCTATCCTTCATTCTTTACCAATCCTCGATCTTGTTACCTTTCTATACAGCTCTTTCCTTCCTCCCTTTCCTGGTTTAATCTTCTTCTCTATCTTAGCCGTTCTATTATTTCCTCTATAGTTCGGCTGCGAGTCAATCATAGTTTGCTTCCGGCTTCTCTTTTCCGTTTTTCTTTCGCTTAATCGGATTTGTGTCCTTTTGACCCTCAAAAGCTTAGTTATACCTGCAATGCGAATCACGTCTTGTTCGAATGCCCTTTTATTTCAATATTCTGAGCCTTGGCCTTCCTACTCCTTACAGTGCCCACGCCATTCTTGCAATCCCCCCTCTCAATATAGTTCCTTTTTTTTAGCCTCCTTTTTCTCCTCAATTTCCAATCTTTTCCGTATATAATATGCAGTTCTCTACATTCGGTGAGTTCCTGTGTTGACGTGCCCAAGGGGGATGGGAAAAAAATGTTTTGTATCTCGATAAATTCCAAGGCACTTAACTTTCACTTTAACAAAAACCATTTGATTATTTATAAGATGTTGTTAACAAAGGTAAATTTCTGTTGTTTTAAAACCACGAACAAATTTCATTAATTACTGTTTGTGAATTAGCATGCGCAGTTGCTTAGATGCATCTCGGCGAAGACAACTACGTCGGTTTTGTTTGAAGTTTGCAATATAAAGTTATTTTAATTAATGAAAGAGAGCTAATTATAATCGCCGAATCCGTAAAAATCCTGTACATTTATATATTTTTGGCAAGTTGTTATATTAACATTCATGATTCGTAAACCTCGGGAATAGTAATTACTAACCCAAATATTAATAATTTAAATGAAATTTAGTGTAAACAAGTAGTACAACTCTAATTTTCGTCACACGTTTTTATTATTCGATAGCTTTAAAATATCTATTTCAAATGTTATATTTTTTAATTAACATGAATAATTCATATTATGCCAACATATTTCATTAGAAAAAAATAAATGAATTTAGAAAAGTAGAAAAAAAAAAAACAAAACAAAGCACTGATAAAATCAACTTTTTATAAATTCTTGTTCAGTAAAATATAAAAATTACTTCAAATTTCTCAAAATTACTGGGACACTGTTCTTATTGGTTTTTTTATTTATTTTTTTTTAGATTAAATAAGGTCTGATAAATGAATGTGTAGTCTACCAATTATACATTTAGTATACTTAATAACGAAATGTATTGATTCAAATATGAAATTTCTAGTTTTATGATTTTAACCAAATGAAATGTATTTTACATATTACAAAATTGTAAAAAAAAAGCTGTATCACTTAATTTGACAACAAATTTTATGTATAGTATATAAAAAAATTGATATTTTTCATCGATCTTCGAGATATTTTTAATATAACTATTAAGTATGATTAATTTTAATTATGAAACTATTCAAAATAGAGGTAATAATATCATAAAACGTAATAATCAAAACAACTAATTACAAATATCACACGATAATGGAAAAGAAAAAGTCAGAACCATGTCACACCGCAAATTGGACCAATTTGTATAATGACCACTTTTTAGATCTCTCTCTTGGGAGCGCCGAGAAAATTTTCCACGCCCACGTAAGCATCCAATGCCTACACTTTTCGCGCATTTAAAATTGAAAAGAAAAACCTCCATTAGTAGGCAGATTATACATTGAGGATCTCAATATATCTCTATCTTCCGATAATCCTTCTCCGACTAAATTTTTATTACAAAAAAACAATAAACTAAATAAATAGTTTGAGAACAACGGATTAGTGTTTTCAATCATACATCTATGTGTTGATTTCCATCGAAAACGCCAACCTCAAAACTAAATACAACTATTCCTAAAAGAATTGAAACTCCAGTTGAAATCATCAACAACATTCTTGGGTGTGTCGCTAGATTACTCTTTGACATGGAGATACCATGCAACTAACCTAAAGTCAAAAGGCTATCATTCCTTAAATATAATGAAATTTTTATCCCATCGTAATTTCAATATCCATCTAATACTACTACTAAACATATAAAAAACATTAACACTCAGTAAAATGAATTACGTATGTCAAGTGTACTTATTAGCAAAGAAATCTGTATTAAAGATACTTGATCCAATAAAATCTCGGTGTTTCGCATTATACTTGGAGCACACCGTACTTCACCTTCATCCAGCTTTTGTTTACTAACGAAAACGTTACCACGAAAATATAGTCGATAGTTACAGAGTTAGTCCGTACAACACATTCTAATTGAATGCCGTAGTTTTAATGCAGTCCGACCAAGCACTTTCACGACGTTAACAGAAGTATTGGATAACAAATTGTATAACACTTTGAAGAAGTACATTCAGGATAGCGAACCGCTGGATGGTCTTTAAGTAGCCTGGGCAGTTCTCACCGCGATAACTTTAGTAGTTAAAAACGATAATTCAATGTAAAAAAAACAAAAAAACAAATACACTGATTTTGAAAAAATTAAACACTTTATCTTATCTACCAACAAAAAATATTAAGATGTTGTGAATAATAGAACGAAACGAAGAGAATAAGCTTCAAAAATGTTTTTAATTGCACAGATATAGAAGTAAAAAGACCCTTAGACCATCGCCTAAACGGATAGATAACATAACAACAGAAAATGGCCAAGCTCGAAATCAAGCAATGAAAAGTAGCCAAAATAGAAGTCGAAAGAAACAAATCGCACAAGAAGTATTAATATAAGTCACGTTGCTTAGTTATTGAGTTAATGACTTCGAAGAAGAAGAAAATTATACATAATTTATATAACCATATTTATAAAATACTGTATAAAAAGTAATTCAATTTTGCGTAGAAAAGAGAAAAGAATAATTTCTTACACTGTTTTTACACCAAATCTTAATTTTAAAATAAAATTTAAAAAAAATAAATAAAAAAACCATTTACTATATCACCGACATTTACAACAAAAAATGTTACATTGGTAAATTATGATGCAGGATGCTGATCTTTCGATAATTTCAACAATTTGAAACAAAAAATAATTAAAAATGATGAAATACTAAACAGAGAAGTTTTTATTAAAAATTTAAAAATTCAAAAGATATCCCGACATGTTTATTATTTTATAGTTTTCAAATTATTACTTAAAGAATTACCAGATGTGTTATAATAACGTTAAATTTGAAACAACTTATATAAACACTATGTACGGAAAATGAGCCAAATATAAATATAGTTTAATTTTAACAAACAGACACATATTTACGTATGTGTAAAAAATTTCTTCAGAGTTTTTGTAAGCAAGAATAATCCAATGAAGGTTGTTTTTCTAATCCAGTATTGTTTTTCATTCTACTTTGGTAATAAGATACAACAAAAAAAAAACTGAAACACTGTTACAACCGTTTCTAAAAACGTCGTGTCTGTCTTCACAGATCTAAATCAACAAAAACGCTATCTCTTAATTATTCTTTGAAAAAAAAAAAAAAAGATTCGGATTATTCGACTTTTTGAGATATTCAAGCTTTTCTCATCTCGATTAGATCGGATAATTGGGATCTTATTGTATTTAGTAAATACCTTATTACATATTGCATAAGTGATACTCATTATTTACAATGGTATAATAAAATAGAAACTATTTTCATAAATAAAATATGTTCAAGTTAACACCAAATTCACAACCAACAACACAGTATGCACTAAAAATATTATTGTAAATTCGGCTGTTCTAACACCACGTGTAGAGGCGTTGCTCAATCTTTCCTGTTGCAAACACAGGGGTTGTGTTAAATTCACATGGGTTCCGCGCATCGGAACTCACTAATTATGAAAACAGTGTGGTATTAATTTATCGAATATTGCATAGAATACGAAATATCAGTAACTAATATGAAATACAATTATTTAAATACCATTATATTAAATTTGTAGGTAACATACACAAACACTTCCGTTTATTACTATAGGTAAGAAAAGATTTTAAAAGAAATTAATTTAAACGGTAAAATATTATTCCGTTATAAGAACAATATTCGGATTGCTACGAAGATATGTGGCGTCATGCACAGCGATGAATGAATTTTGTACAATTTATTGGCACATCGTGTTTAGTGTATTCTAAAATAAAGACTAAAGAATGGTTTACTAAATATATGATTCCATTATTTACTGGCCGTTAAAGTACAATTAAACTAGATGTTAACACGATTTTTACTTTAAATTGTTAAGGATGAAGTACAGTGATCAAATTTTACGAACGCGATCATAAAAAATACGTTCTTTATACGAAAAAACCTTAAAGATACTAATTTTACTTTGAAATTCAATAATTAAATGAAACAGTAAGTTATAATTTTTATAACAAATACATAAAAAATTTCTCCGGTTTATAAATTAATTTGGGTAAACTGTTATATTCAGGGTACCAGTTCGTTTTGCGCTGTTAAAGTTCATATTGATACGAACGTCGTCACTACCTTTTAGTTCGTCTCAACTTATTTCATATTTCATTGCAAATTAAAGAAAAATATTAATTTATTTCAAAATAATTCAAATTAATTGTTTTTACAATAGTTAAAAATTTTTGAAATATTTTTCCCACTTCATTGTTCTTAAAATATTTCAAAGTCTGTAAACTGTTTCAAATTTACTCACAGCCATGGATGGCTAAAAATCTCTCAATTTAGTTCATCCCAATAATTTACAGTTTTTAAAATATTTCAAATTTACACTTTTTGTTATTAGTTTGGTTTGGTGGCTTGTTTTTTTTTTTTTTTTTTTAATTTATTTTTATTTACTTTTATTTACTGATTGCCACTTTCTAATACTCTCGTCTGACTGATGGTTTAATTTGGTTTGGCGGCTTGTTTATTTTCTTTTTAATTATATTTCTATTTACTGGCTGCCACTTTCTATTGTTCTCGTCTGACTGCTTTTATATTCTCTCATTTGAATTTACGTTCCAGTCGGATTCAAGGTATGTAATTTTTCATATTAAATATCTAATCTTTTACGTTACTCTATTTTATTAAAATATAATTTCTGTCCGTTCTAGCTGCCATTTTGCCCTTGGTTTCTGTGATGGAAATTGAATTGTGCGACGCGGCGTGTAAGCCCGTCTATTTCGATTTGATGACTTATACAGAAGAAGATGCCATTAAATTTTACATCAAACATTGGGTTCTTCCTTTTTTCAGGTTTTTACACTTTATTTTTTTTTTTTTATTCCTTTACAAAGTATAATTTTTCCTGTCTACTTCTGCGGTATTTTTTTTTTATTTCTTTCCAAAGTATCATTTCCTGTGTAGGGTTTGCTCAGCATTCCATAGGCTATTCACGATTAATTGTAAGAATTTGGAATTTTGATGTGGCCGACGGATCGGCAGTGTTAAATGTAATTATAAAATTTTTAAAATATTCTCTTTCCGGTATTTCACTTTTCGCTCTATTTCTCGTATGATCGTTACGTTACTTCGCTTCTTTTCACGTCATATTCGTAATTTTAGTTCGCTCATTTTCGCTTCATATTCGTAATTTTAGTTCGCTCATTTTCGCTTCATATTCGTAATTTCAGTTCTCTCATTTTCACTGTTATTCATATTGGGTGAACTAACACAAGTTAGCGAAAATGAGCGAAGTAACGTAACGATCATACGAGAAATAGAGCGAAAAGTGAAATACCGGAAAGAGAATATTTTAAAAATATAATTACATTTAACACCGCCGATCCGTCGGCCACATCAAAATTCCAAATTCTTACAATTAATCGTGAATAGCCTATGGCATGCCGAGCAAACCCTACACAGGAAATGATACTTTGGAAAGAAATAAAAAAAAAATACCGCAGAAGTAGACAGGAAAAATTATACTTTGTAAAGGAATAAAAAATAAAAAAAATAAAGTGTAAAAACCTGAAAAAAGGAAGAACCCAATGTTTGATGTAAAATTTGATGGCATCTTCTCTGTATAAGTCATCAAATTGAAATAGACGGGCTTACACGCCGCGTCGCACAATTCAATTTCCATCACAGAAACCAAGGGCAAAATGGCAGCTAGAACGGACAGAAATTATATTTTAATAAAATAGAGTAACGTAAAAGATGAGATATATTATTAATTTTAAAGGCAGTGTATTAAACTAGCGGGGCCAACAAGCGTTTTTCAGCTTTGACTAATAATTATTAACATTTAGGTTTTTCAATCATTTTAAATTAAAATAACGTAACACAGTAGATTGCGTTATGTATCGCTTAGTTTTATTAATTAAACGAGAAATATTTTACAACGAACTCGCAGTTGACTTTGAATACGAAAAATAAAAATTTTCTACTTTTTAATAAAAACAAGGTGGGGCATTTTACATACTTCTTTTTTGGGGTGGGAGGGGGGACTACTACAGTTTTTAAGGGTTTTTAATAAAACAAAGGAAAAATTCCTAGTTATATTAAGACATCCATTTTATTTTAAAAAATTAGATTCACCTGCTTGTTAAAGTAAAACAACGGCTAAAATTAACTGGATTTATTTTATTAAAGGTTGAAATAGTCTGCTTGCTTAATTAACAAATCGTCACAAGAATAATATTTAATAAGAAGTTATTTTTCCACTTTTCTCGAAATCAGTTCTAACATAATTAAAACACTCAACAGGTGTTAACATTCACTGAAATAACAGGCTGCTTGAATCACTCCAAAGATCCCAATCTACAAAATCCTTCTTTTACTTTTTTACCATAATATTTTTAAAAAATGATGCTATTACCAAAATGCATAATTTTTAAAAGAAACAAATATTTTATAATTTACGAGGAATACCTATAAAAGTTCATAAAAATTCATTAATAATTTTTCATTTTTACCTATCGATAAGTTTTTAAAAACTTTTTTCTTTATTGTTTTTTAGAAAATTTACGGAGAAACAAAAAAAGACAAAACATTTAAAAAAGTAATTCACCTACTGGAGCGCCGAAAGCAGCAGCGACACCCGCAGCTGCTCCACCAGAAACAAAATCTCTTTTTTCATGATCTTCACGAAAATACTTAAGCAAGCCAAAATCCTTTTGAAAAGTCGTACTTTTTCCTTGTGAAATTCCGGCCGCTATAACAGCACCTGAATGAATCATTGGTCCTTCCTAATGAAGCAATAAGTATTGCATAAAATTAAACATAAATTGCTCTAAAACAGTTCGGAATACATTATTTTTTAAATGCGATATCTGACGATTACCTATACAATTTCTAAAAATTACACTTATCGTGAAATCAAAAATCGGATTAATAGTAAAATATATCCTAGGTAATTATAAACCAGGTTCTAAAAGCATACTTACTTTTCCACCGGCTAACCCTCCGACAACTGTTGTGATAACGCCAATCGACTTCACAACCAACGTCTTGAAGCGGACAACATGTGGTATTTTAATACCATTTAAATAACATTTTATTAATGGTATACCACTGCCCAAAGCAACAGGCTAAATCGCAGAAAACAAAAGAACAAAAAAAAAAACAAACATCATTGCAATAATCTAATACACATTCGTATAGGCAGATAAAACGCGATAAAAACATTTATTTAATAAAACTTCGGTATTGCTAGTAATAAAATTTACGGTAGACATCGGTGTTTAAAATATTTGCATTTAACGTTTTGGATAGTGTACACTAACTATCGTTAGAAAATAACTAAACTAACAGAGCAATAAATAACTAATTAGCACCGTGTTTATTATTTTATTTTAGTTATTTTCTGGTTACGGTTAATGTAAACTATCCGAAACATTCAATAAAAATATTTTCAAACATGATATCTATCTGCTGTAAATATTATTTCTAATATACATTTATTAGTACTACAATATAGCAAATATTTCATTAAATGGCAAATACAAAAAAATCATTATAGTAATATTACAATACAGGTAGGTTGGCCAATAAACATACATTGGCCATACCCTCCGCATTGCGCGGAAAAATAAGTCAGCTAAAACTAAGTTACATACGCTTATAGCGTGGAATGTTTTACATTAACTCTGAGAATTTCAAATTAATAGCTTCATACGGACCATCCCCGCACGAAATATCCAAATCTGCCTACGAATTCATAATCGGGTGGCAAATTCGCAGCGTCTCACGCGGCAACACTGTTGCGGATAAAAGGACAACAAGGTTGGAAAGTAGGCACTCTGAGCTGCTTGAGGGGAAAAAAAACAGTACCATTTAAACGTTTTCACGTGTGCATGTGTACTGTTTTAACGAAATGATTTTCGCGTGAGATTTTTGATGCCGGTGTGTTTTCGTGAGAACGGGCACCATGAAAATGCCAAGCCGTATATGTCGAAACCTTCGATTGATAATATTGAGGTATTGACATATCTTCCGTATAACCCTGGCGTTGTGCCCTGTGATTTTTGGTTTATTCCGATACTCAAAAAGCCTTGGGTGGCGCATAAGCAGCCCGCGCTTGTGAGGACTTCCTTAAACGCGTTCCCCAGGTTGAGCTTGAGAAAACTTTGAAATGGGTAGAAAACAAATGTATGAAGTATAGGCGGTGAGGTATTTTGAAAAAGATAAAAATATAAACAACGACTAAAATGTACGTTAAAATTTTGTAACTTGCGTTTTTTTTTTTAAATACGAAATCCCGTAGATGGAATTCAATGCGATTTTGCGGGAATGACCCGTACGGGCGTCCACATGAAGCTATTCAGCTGAAATTTTCAGAGTTAATGTAAAACGTTCCACGCTACAAGTGAGTGTCTTTTAGTTTTCGTTGACTTATTTCTCCGCGCAATGCGGAGGAGTGTGGCCAAAATTTATGCACCAACCTATGCATATAAACAAGTTTAATTATTAATTCTGAAATATAAAATAAACAAACCTCCACGTAAGCGATTAATATAGATCCGATCAAAACTGGAACTACATTATATCCAATCCATATTAAATAAGGTATATAAATTACATTACTCTTTACTCCGTAATCAATATCTGTCACAGAACGATGATTGGAAAATATGTTAACATGAAATTATCTCAATATATTAACACATACTGTATAATTCTAATTATTATATTTAGATAATTTTTTGTATAAAAATTAACAACAAAAAAACAAAGAATATTACTATAATTGTATTACTAATATTATTTTTACAGTGATGAAAACTAAGTAAATTGAAATTTTAAGGATACAATTCTTCAAACTTTTATATTTCATATCCGATAGCAACTCAATAGCAATATCTACGAAACATGCTACAAATGCAGTGAACATACCGATTAGAATGAAAATAATCCATCTGGCAATACTTTTTTTTACAATATATTTATAACCTTTAGCCCTTTCTTCATCCAAAAATAAATTATTTTCGCATACGTCGTAATCTAAACTCTAAAATACATAAAAAATTTTTATTAACTAGTTCTATTAGTAGATATTACATAAATGTCAAATATTTTGTTAGTTTCGCTATTACTATCTCCTTACTGTTTTCCGTTTTTACACAATAGACAGTTATTTTAGTTACACATAACTGTACAGGATATGAATAAATATAAATATAATAAAAATCGATATATACGAAGTCAAATTCGTCAGAAATCAGAAAAGTGCGTTTTTTTCTAAGGTTTATTTCACCAGTTTTAAGATGAACAACGTCCAGAATGCTTTCTTCTACTAGCTTCATTCACTATGTTATTCACTTGATATTTTAGTTTAAATGAATGTGATTTTTCAACAACTTAGTGTTTTGTTTTTCAATACAATCTTGTTTTGTCTGTCCGATTATTAAAGTTTCTGCGCAGTCCAAATTACATTTCGGAACTATTTTGTTCTTAGTACTCTAAAAAATTCTACAGTATTTTGGTTACATATTAAGAGGATTTTATTCCAGAAATCAAAATAGAAGAAAGCAGAACTAACGTCTTTAAATTCATTGATCTGACACGATATTAAAAGCTGAAAGACAAAATTTTGTTAACTGTTTATACGTTCAGTTGAAAAAAGATATTAATACTTTAAATTATAAATGTACCGATTCCACGATCATAATTCCCGGCGTGGCATTAAATTTTGTCTACGGAATACTTGGATGCAAGCATACAAAAACAGAACTTGTTTAAACCTTTTTTTTTAATTTTTCACGTTCAAGAAAAGTTTCATTACTATTTCTAATTAAAATTTTCTTGAGCTTTCACTTTCACTTGAAAATATAACGAATATTAACTTTATAAAATGTTTTATCTACTTATTAATCAAAAATTCTTAATGCTCAAATCCTATTCGTCAGTATTGGATTTCAAACTACAAATGATTTTATTAGAAATTACCTCATAATTTGATGAAATGTAACTTGAGGAATCAACATGAATATTTTTTGTAATCCTACTTTTTCTTGCATGAAGGTATCCAGAATTCAACAATGGAGCGTTAATACTTGAATTTTGACTGATATCCTAAACGATAGAAATATTTTCCATTATTTACATTAGTTGTAAATTATAATAAATTTAAATAAATAAACAATATTTTTACATACATTACTATTACACTGAACTGGCTCTGAAAAATTTATTGTAGCGTTGTCTCGGTTCATTTTGAATGAAACGCGACAACTTCACGTCTTCTTCGTTTCATATATTTCATCCTCACGATACCAAGCACATTTCTTATCATTACATTAAACAATAGACTTTGTACTTAATAACTCGTATTTTTTTTTCCTAGAGGGCGGTAGAGATTGGACCAATCATGGCACATACAAAATTAAATGAATCACTTTAGAAAACGATGTATTCATAAAACGATTTATTTGAGGTGTTACTTGGTTTGGCGTGTTATTTCAGTACGGAACAGAATATTTTGGATAAAATGTACGAAAATAATGCAGAATTAAATATTAAAGTCAAAGTGATATCAATGTAAAAAAAATACGCTTTAATTTCCTCCACAAAAACAATATTCAATTCTTTCTGAAAGACTTGGTAAATGAATCGTGTTTTGCAAATGCATACGCTTTTTTGATTGGTCCAATCTCTACTACTACTTCTTTTTGGTTGGGGAAAAAAAATACGCATTTACTGTTTAACCGAATATAACACGATTTTGAGTATAAGTTTACAGGGTTAGTAATCGAATGCAATTTAACTACAGCACACGTAAGAAATTTTTCATTTTTTAAAATTTTCATTTAAGCAAAATAACAATATGCAATCAATTTTTTTAGCCCCAATTTATAACCATTGTTGGCATATCAAATTTAACTTAAATTTTTATGCGAAGAACTATATTCTTGGACTTGAAATACTTTGAGGAATTAAAACAAAACACAAATTATTTCTTAATATAATATAATAAACAAATAAAAAAAAATTAAAAATTTCAACTCTGTAAAACAATAGTTTAAACAGAAATTTTTCTGCTATAAATTGCTTTGTATTTTAATAATGTGTGGACATTTTTAATTTAAGTAGTATGAGCGATTTAGTTAGGATTCGTGTGTAATATTTTCAGAATATTTCTTTTTATAATATGATTTTTTAGCGCCATAATAAAGAAATCATTAAATTGCCAACTGATGGCGCTGTAATTGCACAGTTGAAATTATTCTGCTCGATTACCAATGCTGTAAACTTATACTCAAAATCAGGGTACATTCGGTTAGTGCATTTACTTACTCCCCCACATAATAAAAATGCTGTGGTGCTGCCGATAGTAATTATGGTTTTAAGTCAAAATTAAATGTTCATTTAAATCGTAGGAGGTTAATTTTTTGTGGTTTTAGTTCATTTAATTAATATAATGTTTAATAACAGAATCAATTAAAATTATATTGTGACTTTAACGTTTATTTTAATGCTGAAAATTGTTATCTATATAATAAAGCGCCAAGGAAATAAATAAACGAAAAATCGGAAAAAAGTCCTGAGACTGTTCTATGGCACTTAGAAAGCTATTTTTTTTTTTTTAATCGACAGCTCCAAGTCAGTGGCTTCTAGAAAAATTATAAAATGTCCAAAATTTTCATACCTTGGGGCTCAAAACAAAAAGTGAATAGATCAGTGCTAATTTAATAAGATCATTACTGATCACATGAAAACGCGGTACTGCTGTATTTATCTATGGAGTACGACGCTTCCGCCCACACCCATTAACCGGTACTGGCTTTTTGTTCATCGTGTATTACTCATAGTGGACGAAGACGAAATATCTTTTGTTAACGATCCGCCTTTTGTTTCCTCTATGGTGTATTTTTGGTGTATTTTGACGATTTTAAATCAGAACAAGGTGTATCTACCAAGTTCTGTGAGCAATAAACTTACAAAAAATATTAAACAATTTAGTACTGTTGCATGATTAAAACAATAACGTAAATTCGAGAGCAGAGTACGAATCTAGCAAAAAAAAAAAAGTCGTGTTTTAAGAGCAAACTTGGTCACGACGAAACTCCCACAAAACGGTGGTTTGGAGGTAGTGCTGCGGGGGGTTGGGCCATAAAACGGTCAGGGGGCAAAGCCCCCCAGTAAACAATAATAGCAAAATTTAAATTAATTATAAGTGATACAAATAATGAAATTAATTGAAACATGAAAAATAAATACTGTTACAACAATTATAAATTTTTATGGAATTTGTATATTGTTAATTTCATTTTTCAAAAATGTATCATTCATAACTAGATTATGGTTGATTAATAAATTACTATATTTTAATAAATTTCAATTATTAAAAGGATGAATACATTTGTAATTTTGCAATAATAATTCCTGTTTTTTTTTTTTTTCTGTTCTCAGTATGTGATATTTTTACTTTTGTGATTTTCACTCACTTATTTATTGGTACTTCTAATTTTTTTCAAAGTATTTTCACTAGTTCTGATATCCTTATTTTTGTATTTTTCCAGTTTTATCTTAATTTACCTTATCCTATTGTTTCTTTTACTGAAAATTTTTGGTTTATTCTTCTAGAAACAGTCCTTTTCAGGACTTACGTTTGTATCTATAATTTCTATTTCGTTCTACTTCTTCAACTTCTAATAAAAAAAAAAATGACCAGCAGTGACGACGAAGTGTCATTGTATCAAATTTGGAATCAAGAACAGGTATAAAAGATTTCAATAAGCGAAATAAAATGAAAATTACAAATGTTTATAAGTTTTCCCAGAAGTTAACTGATAACTTAAATATTATTAAAAACTTTAATTTTAAACAAGTACAAAAAATGCTACTGCTGCATGTATAATAGCAGTGAAAAGCATTTATAATATTAAAAAAGTTATTGATAAATTGAAAAATAAACGGAATTTGTAGATTGTCGCAAAAACATATGAACGCAAAAAATTAATTACTGGGCTAGATAATTTCAATGCAAGTACGTCAATATGTAATCAGCTTTTTATATTCACATAGCTAGTTTTTGAATAATAATGTAAAAATTAAATATTCTAGTACTTCATAACCGAGCATTGCTTCCGATTTACTTTAAATTACAAGTAAATCGGAATATTATTAAATTTTACGAACATTTAAAAACATAGCAATACATATGTAATATGAAAGTTACATTTGCAAACATTGCATTATTTTTCTGTTTTAAAGTATTTTTATGTTACACAAAATAAAACTAAATTCAAAATTCATAAAGTACCATTTGATAAAAATTTACAACTTGTGCACTTTAATTGATGTAATATTTAAAATTTCTATGTAAATTGTAAATTTATTTTATCTTTACTTGTTTTCAATTTGTTATTTACTATGGTAAATAAGCTTATTTGTTTACTTCTTAATAAACATTAAATACAAGTGTAATTACTATAAAATGAATACTATCTGCCTCCATTTATTATTAAATTAACGAACAAAAATACTGAAGAATGATAAAAAAAATTGGTTGCCTGTAAAGTCGGTATACGGGCGAAAGTTTTACGTGACAACGACTTTGAGTGGTAAAATAATTTTAATGTGAATATTCATTCGTATAGTAGGAAGAAGGATGAAATAATAGTAACAATTTAAAACATTTATTTATACAAAGAATTATATTTAAAACATTAATTTATACAAAGAATCTCGCACTGAATTTCATATTAACAAAATTTTATTTTTACCTTTACACATACATACGTATTTATATACAAATATACATACAATAACTTGCAATACATTTGCGTACAATGAAACAGCGTTTACTACAACTTAACTTGTTCCTATCTGAGTGATTTTGTTGAGGATAGGGCGATGATAGGAGAAATATGAAATGAAAGGAAGTGCTTAGGCGGGCTAACCATGCCCGAGTGGAAGGGACGCGTGCCTCTCAGTCGCTCTCATTGTGAGCGCATAACGTGAGCGGAGCGTAACGCAGTTTCTTCAAGTGTCACCCGGCAAACCAATTTATAAGACGTTGTCACGTCAAAATAGTGTTGTTGACATTACATGATCAATACTCAACCATGTCTAATTTAATTGAACGTGTAAATGAAATAATAATAACAGTAATAATTGTTTGGTATTTTCATTATTTAAAATCTTCACTTTTGTATTTATAATTAAAGCAAAAATTATGCAGTTTTATTAATGATTACAAAATAAGCCTAAACATGTGAACTAGGAAAAATGAATAAACAAAATAACGCTAAAATGAACTAATTAATTTCATTAATAAATGCATGTTAGAGTTGTTAAAATATATTTTAAAAATTTAAATCAGCTGGCGTACAAGCCCGCAATACAGTGAGACATTTTCATGTCTTCCCGTAAAAATAGGTCTTGTACAGCCATTCAGGCGTCCGCCGAAATTAGAATGTCGATCATTTCGCAGCTTCCGTCGACATGAGAATGTCGCTGTGCAACCTGCAAATGCCTTGTACATATTATATCGCAACGTATAAAGCATTTCGAGATTGAACCTACGTACTGCACCTGTGATTTCCTTTATACATATTATATTTCAATGTATTCGCAAAAATATATATTTAACAGCTAACTACCGCTAGTACAAGGTTCCTTATTTACATCATTATCGTTAGGGGTGGTAATACTGAGAAATGGCCGATTGTGAGAAAAGTACGACACATAAGCTAACATTTATACGTTCGATACGTTTCGAGTAAAGATTCTGTCGATGCACGTCATATTTCGCGTTGTCGAGAGGTCCACTGAATTATTCAGCTCATAACCGAACGTTTCACTCATGAACTGACGGAATCGCAATCCATCATCCGAGCGGAAATCGATGTTGAAATCACCACAGACTACGATCGGTAAATCGTACAGCATTATTTCATGGATAAAGAGAAACAGCCCTTTCAGTTTGATCGAGTACGGCATTAGGTAACGCTCGAAGAACTTGATCTTATCGTTCTACTTTGTACCGTTTGAGAGGCACGTCGCTACGAATAACACACGCTCTCCATCGATCGTCGTTTAGAGAGCGAGTAAACCGTACGAAGATATAACAAAGTAACACGTTATATCGTGCGAGTGTGAGCACAACGACTGAACGTTGAGCGAACACAGTGCGAGAGCATCGACAGCCCGACTACGCGAACGATCCACAAAATCTCGACAGCGGGAAGCGTGCGTGCGCAAACGATGACGCGTAAGGCCGTTCAAATTCGGTTCAAATGTCTTTCAACGGTTTCTCGCGTCCGTGGTAAAATCGGTGGTCTCCATTCCTATTCGTTAAGAACAACCCTTCGTACAAAGAACATCGAGACAGAGTGACGTATACAAGCTGCTAGTAGTGCGATTTCGAGTATTCGTGTACTATCGCCGGGTATGTACTGCCTTGCGATTTGTGAATCGATATCGCGCAAGCTGGTGTGAGTAGAAATGTCGATCGTTTACATTACGAAGCGTCACCATCGACGAACGTAAGCCGATCGGCGTCCAATGCTTGTAGATACACGGATACGCTACATGGTGTCCCAACGATTTCGATCGTAGTAATTAACCGCTTTTTAACGTCGTCGAATTTCAGTCAAAGTCGAATTATCTTGCTGGTTTCGCGAGAGCGTTCAATGTATTGCAGCAGACCTATCGCATCATGTACGGCTTGTCGATGAGGAGCTCGATCTTGTATGGCATACCACCCGTCTCGTTGAGCTTCATCTTGTGCACCTTGGTGCAAGCCGACGTGAGTTGGTCATTCGTTCGCGTACCGGCGTACACGTCGTCTGCGATGTGCGGTTCGTACGCCGAACCCTGGAAGAGGCTCGCGTAATATTCGTCGATTTCGCCGTTCGTATGGAACAGTCGAATCGCCGTCGGATGCGTACGGTCGACAGTTTCGCGATCGATGAAGCGCGTCTCCAAATATTCGACTTCCTCCGTCGTCAGTGCGTCGCTGTTTCCGATTTTCGTAAGTACGCCCGAGAAGAGAATGTTCGACTGACGCATGACTTGTTCGAGCGGGTAGTAGTCGAGCGTCTGCCACACGATGTTGGACGCGAAATTCAGTGTGATGCCCTTGTAAATCGTAATCTGACGGACGGCCGGTAACTGACGTAGGTCTCCGCAGAAAATCATATCCTTTCCAGCGAATGGTGTATCGAATTCGTGAAAGATTTGTTTCATTCGCAAGTCGATCTGCAAAAGCAGTTTCACACTAATCATACTACATTCGTCGATAAAGACGACCCAAATGTCGGCGAACGCGGCGCGGAACTAATTGTACGTCTCGGTCTTCAATCCGCCCGCGTTCGAATTGTTAAAGATGCGGAAAGCGGAAAATTTTTACATTTAATTTATACTTACTACGGTAATTGTTTTGTGCCCTCAGAAAATGTAAACACTGAGGAAATGACGTGTGAAATATACAAACCTACGATCTTCACAAGTCGTTATAGGAAACACTTTTATCTACTTCTGTTAAATGCATACTCGCGTAGGTGGGAAATTGGTCTCATTCAATGCTCTCTTATTAGTAATCACTCTTATTAAGTAAAGACATGAAATTTTCGTAACGCTTTTCTGTGACGCTCCATTTCGCGACGCTTTTCGAGTTTATGTGTTAAAGTAAAGACATGGAAATATCAAAAATATGCCATTTTGAATAAAGAAATAAAAACTCCAGTTTGAATTTGAATAATATTGAACGTTTGGCAACAATGCTGAAATATCGAATTTTTTCATTGGTACATTTTTATTGAACGGACTATAATAAAATAGTAATGTGATATTTAATTAGACAGCGAATAATTATTTGATGTTGATTATAAAAACATAAACAATTAATAATTTACATGAAATCAAAATTGATGAATTTCAATGTTCGAAATAATTTTAAAAGCCAAGTTTATAACAATACATAGTAAGAGTGTTACTTAAAATATTGATTTTAATATCAATAAAAGATACTAAATGAATTCCAGTAATGTGTTGTAAAGAACATAATTTCATATAGAATTTCAATATTATAAAATAAACGAATTAAAAATATGCATATTCATTGTGTGACATTTCCGTTTTAAAAGTATTTGCTTAAATGAATCGTTTTCATTTACTATTTGGGTCTGTAATATGAGTGGATATATTTGTGAAGTTATTGATTTACCAGTTCAAAGTAGAACCGAGAAAGGCTTGACGATGAGATATTGTAATTACAATTGAGTTATGAAGTATAGATACTGAAGGCTAAAATAATAAACACTAGAATCGTTTGAGATGTATTTGTCAAGATTTCTTCTGTGACACATGATTTTTAGCGTGGAACATGCTTTAGTCGTGATCTAACTAGCAGAAAACATCACTCTAAAGTGGAACGTGGAAACGTTAGCAGAAAACGTCACACTAAAATGGAACGTGAGGGCGTTACACAGAAGGTAAATACGAATGCAGCCGTTTCTTCTAGTTGTCTTAAGTCAGTCATGTTCAGACCACACAAAGATCATATGTTTCATCATCTTCATGGCAAAGTAAATATTGAATTGAGGAACAAGTTTGATCACTTGAAAAATCATCGATTTCATACAATTAGTGACGAGTGCAGAGAATTCTTACACCGTACTGGTCCCAAGGATTTGTTGTTCCTCACATTCAACGTCCAGAGTTTGAGAGTACAGAAGAAAGATTTGATTAGTGATTTCCTGTTGGCTGAAATCAAGATCACGGCGTTAACTAAAACTTGGCTTAATTATAACAAGGTTGGACTGAGAGGATATCAATGAGTTACTTACTTTAAATGTGAAAAAGTGTGAGCTAGGGGAGTCACCATGTACAAACAGGGAGACTGCATGTTATTTTCAACTCTGCATATTCTGATAAGATTTGACAAACAATCGTTGTCTATTTATAAAGTTAATGCGATCAGTGAAGAGTGTGTAAGGATATTTATGCCATCGAAAGCACTATAAATGGTCAATGAGTTCTACTTGCGAATGTTTACATCTCGCTAGGCACTTCGATTAATAATATTGAAGATTTTTTCGAGTTAAATTTATTGACATACACACCTAAAGTAGCAGAAACTGTTAACGTAATCAAGAAGAAAAAATACGACACAATACCTATTCTTCTATCAAGGGATATCAACGTCGATCTCAAGAAACCTGAAAAGCGGGAATTATTTCGGTTCGTAGAAGATACCTTTGGATTACAACTCAAAACGAATTCAGCTCTACCAACTACTCGCGGGGGATCGTGTATCGATTTGATCTTTGCTCGTCATCTCGATAAAATTCATTCTAAAAATTACATAAGTTACCTCAGCTATCATAAACCCGTATTGTCCATTACTTCTGAGGATCATTTGGCACAAGAATAAAACAATTTTTAAATAAAATCGTTAACGTTATTATTTTCTTTCGAATTCAAGACGTTCATTATCGCATCTTCAATTTCCACATACCGTACAGAAACAGTTGAAAGTATCAGAGATATTAACAGATAACAAATGGCTAAAGCATGTTTTATGTTTTTTGAATTTTAGCCATAGGCTCTAAACAAAGAGCATTGGGGGCTCCGGGGGTCTTCAGCGGGGTAGCGCTCAGTGCTGATTTTATTATTTCATTCTCATTGCATGAATGACACAATCATCAATATATTACGCTGATTTTCTGAAATTTACGATTTCAAAAATAAGCCAAATTTTACCAGATTTTTGATTTAGGTAGTGCTTGTATCTATTTTCTATGATGCATAATAAATTACATTAATTTACCATTAAAACAAACCATTTATACTTAACATATCAATATCATTTTTACTGTTGTTAATTAAACAGTGAAACATAAAAATAACTATTGGGTAATTTCATTTTCCCGTGTTCAATTTTTTTTTCAAGTTTTTAAAAAATATTTGTTTGGAAATAATGTACTCAAAATTTCTAAACATTTCCAGCTTCTGTGGATTTTATATGTCTCTTTTTTTTTTTATTTGTTCTTATTTCATTTTTGTTATTTTCTTTCTCTTAGAAACATTACTTGTTTTTCTAGTTAACAGTCTTAGTTTTCTCTCCTCTGTAGTTTACAGATATATTATATTGAATTTTATTTAACTTAGACCTAATTTTAATATAAAACTTCGGTGTAGATAGATACATAAATCAACAAGAAATATAACATTAAAAATTAAAATACCAGCAATTTGTTCTGAATAACAAATACATGATTTTAATTGCAAAAATAAATAATTTCTTTACCATTTGTATTCATGTAGTTTAGATTACCTGAGATTTGTTAACAGTTTTTTATGTAAACCTGTTCAATATTGCTCCTCAATTTATAATTAGAATTATCAATTTATTCCGTATTTTCTCTGCCATTGTTACAAATAAACCCAAATTTTATATTAAACCTATTTACAAGTTTAAGTTTTTTATACTGTTTTTTCAGCTTTATTTATTTGAATTAGATATATATGTATTATGGAACGCGTTTCATTTAAATTCGATGATTGCAGTTTGCAATATAAGTTTAAAAACATTTTGGCTCCTCCTCCCAAGCGCAATTTTATTGTTAATGAAGATGTTATCCCTAATTGTTCTGCTGATAATAACACCACTGCAGAATTATGGACTGAAAGTAGATTAATTATGGATAGAAATGTTGTGAAGCTAGCTTCATTTTCTAATGATAATGTAAACGATATTACTAGTAATTTATCCAATAATATTTTAAATAATATAACTTCTTTTGGTAATACTGTTAAAGAACGCCAAAATAGTTGGTATCAGTTACAAAATTTTTATGGTGCGAATAACATTAACGATAATAACTTAGGCTGTAAATTATTTGTAGAAAAAATTAATGTAGATCTCAGATTCAAGTTCTTATTAGCGCTTTTAAAGTTGTGAAAATTCTTTGAGAAAGTTTAATTTATGTAAGGTCATCATTTATGTGCAGATTGCGCTTCGGACATAGCCTACTACTCTTCTCCCGTTATCGTTTTCCTCTTTCACCTACCTCCTTTTGCCCGCTTCACCCTCCAAACGACAACTTTTACTGTGATGCTAACTATGTTTTTCTCGAGTACTCCTCCTTACACTATGAACGATATATCTTATACACAAATCTACTTAGAATTAATATTTCACCCCCTACAGTGCTTCCTTTTTACTAACATTTCCTCATCCTTCGGTTATTCCAATAATTGCCCCTTTCTTGTCCGCAGTATCTAACCGTATTCGATTCTAACTTAAATAGATTAATTTATTATTTTGGAATGGGTTAATGCCTATATTAAGGGCGAGCCCCCCCCCCCCAAAAAGGTCATCATTGAAATTAAAAAGGTGAAGCGTAATAGAGTTATTATGCAGCTGTTTTCTCTTCATTCAGCAAATAATTCGATTAGTAATTCCTCTCTATTACTTAGTGGCTTTAAGATACATAATCCTTCCTACCTGGTCTCTAGATCGGGAGTTGTAAGGGGAGTTGATTTTCAGTTCACTTACCAAATGATCGATTCCGGCTCGTTTTCAGTTAAATATATTAAACGATTGAATAGAAGAACAGTTATTGACAATGCAGTTAAGTTTATTCTGAGTAAATCTGATTTGTTTGCTTTGATGGATATAGCCTACCGCCATACATCTTCCTTTGGAATTTGTAGTTTACGTGCGAACCTCTTGTTAGGAGAATTCGGTAATTTTTTTAATGTCTTAGGTACAGCACGTTGGTAGCCAGTGTAAACGTGCAACAAGATGTACTAGATGCAGGAACATGAACCATGCCAAAGAACACTGTAACAGTTTATCTATAGCATGCACATAGTATAGATTAGCAGATTTTTTTTTTTGTTCAATGTTTACATTCATCATTTTATGAAGATATCTCGTAGAATTGAGGTATGTGAAAATCCCAATCACATTAACGTAATCAAAGGTAGATGTATCTTCCGTTGAATTGTTTTGTTTATCTGTTAAAAATCTAGTGATAATGAAACACGGAGATCCTACAGTTGAAGTAGATTTAAATACTCAACTATGATTGATAGCAGATAGGAGAAATGGATGACATGAAAGTGACCATGCTATATTTATCGTAATTAAAGTTGGTTGTCTCTTCGCGTTATTGTTAATTCGAAATGCCGATTGTTATCTCTTATCTCTTATCAGCTTACTCGGTGAGATCGTTTTAATTGATTTAACTGCGGTGTATTTATTTAATTTATCTATTTTTACGTTTGTTCGATTTTAATTTTATATTTCATCGATTTATTTATTTCCTTTTTATTTTTATATCGTTCACATATTCTACATCTCCTCATGCTGGTAAATGAGGTCGTTTAGGGAGGGCCGCCCGGCGGCCTCCGCCAAGGATGCTAAAGCCAGCAAAACATGTCGCTCAACCTAATGGAGGTTGACGTTGTTGCTAAGCGCAAATTTTCCGGCCCCCTCTTGCCGTCCTCGACTTTACCTAGCAAGGATCTGCGGCTTACTCAGCCCGATCTTCCTAATCTGGTTAGTTTACCAAATTCTAGCAGCGTTAAAGTCACTGAGAACCATAATATAGATTCACATAATATTATTAATATTAATAAGAATAATAACAACAAAATCCAAAACTCTACCTCTTCCTCCTCCAATTATAATACCAACGATAATAATAATAAAAAGAAAAATAACAACAATAATAGCAATGGCAATAAAAATAAAACAACAATAATAGTAATAATAATAATAATAATAACAACAAAAATAGTAGTAGTAGTAACAATAAAAGTACCAATACTGATAATGATAATACTATTAGTAGCAATAGCTAGAACAGTAACCAAGAAAATAGTAATAATAATGATAATAATAGTAATAATAATAATAATACTAAAAATAGTAATAATGATAACAATAGTAATAACAACAACAGCAATAATGGTAATGATAACATCGCTAATTGCTCTGAAAATCGCTACAGCGATCAGGGCATTTTTCCTCCAGACCATCCAGGTCCCTTTTCAATTTTTGTTGAAAATTCCTCCCCTGATAAGAATGTTGGATATTTTCATCCGCTAGCCTTGGCTAGACTAATCAGCAGAATTTCTATCTCTTTTTCAGATATTGTCCCACAGGGTAAAGGGCGTATCTCTGTTTTGTTCCCCTCTGTCTCTTCTGCTATTGAATTCCTTTCTAAGACTCCCTTCTTTAAAACCCATAATCTTAACGCATTTATCCCGCATAATGCGTTATATAGGATTGGAGTTATACCTCCTTTTTATTGGACGACATCAAAGAAGGGCTTTAATCCTATATTCCGGTTATTTCATTACGACGAATTCTCCACTCTTCCGAAGGTTCTAAAATTCCGACTAGAAGTGTCGAACTGAAATTCGCCAAATGCTACTTCCCTCAATTCGTATCCATATATAAACTTCCCTTCTCAGTCTCTCCTAGTATTCGTTTTTCCACCCAGAGTTCCAATTGTTCTCTTTTCGGACATATTGCACGCAATTGTCGCAGCTCCCACCCCATCTGCTCCTATTGTACAACCAAACACTCCTTCTCTGAATGCCTCAATCTACAGGAACCTCCTTTCTGTCGCAATTTTAAAGGTTCCCATGTTTCCTCAGATCGTTTTTGTCCAGAGTGGCAAAGACAAAAAGATATAAAAAGGATCATGGCCTTTGAAAATATCTCTTTCCATGAAGCCGTCAAAATCAAATCCTCGAATTCAGTAACTCAAGCCTTTTCATATGCTAACCGGGCTGCAGCCCCCATTACTTCTCAGAACATGTCCATCAACTCTTCCAAGGCTCCCTCTCTTCCCCGTCCAAAATCTCCAACATTTCACAAATTTCACAAATCCAAACCCCATCACAAACCGCTCCCCCAATTTCCTTCTATCCCTTCTTATCACCCTCCTTCACCCTCTATTGAATGGGCCATAAATAAAGTTTCATACCCCCGTTTAATCCGCTCTTGCCTACCTGTGCTTCATCTGTTCCTCTCTCCAACACTTCGTCTTCTCCCACAAAGTCCACCTTAACCATCTCCAGTCTTTCTGCTGTCATTATGGAGCTTCTTGCATCTTACAATATACCTTCGTCTTCTTCTTTCATCGACAGTTTTTCATCCTTGTTGTCTAACAGCGTTAATTTCAAATAATTCAACCCCATTTTTCCTTTTTTAAGTCCCTTTCACCCTTCAATACCCTTCTTCTTCTTTCTGTCTTTCTTACAGTTCAGTACAATAGTTTACTTGCACGTTTTACATATGGAATTTTAAACAGTGCGGTTTATTCCGACGTCGGTGATGCCATTAAACAGAAGGAGGCCTACAAACTGGCTTTTCACCAGTTCGTGCAGGTTATTCTTTCTTTCGCTCGCTCTGTTCCGAATTTGGCCGCAATTAATCTTGAAGGGTGCTAAACTGATACAAACCCAAGATGCCGCGAGCCCCTTTTTTTCTTCTTTCATCACCTCAAATTATTTTTATTGCTACGATTCCACTTTTCCCTGCATTCCTTTTCCTATAACACTCATTCCTTACCGTTTTTCACCTCCTTGGCACCATGACTCACAAAGAGAGGTCACGATCCGCGGGTCACCGATTTTGATGAAACTTTGCAGATTGATAGAAGACCATGCGTATATAAACTGTGTAAAATATTAGAGTGCAACGTTTTGATTTACGCGAGAAATTTAAATGTTTAGAAGCCGAATTTAACGGATGATATACATAGCTGTTTAGAGAAAAATATGCAATAAATTACAGTTCATGTTTATTTACCTTGTGAAAATAATTCGGAAGACTGATTATTCCAAAATGAAGTATATTAAACAAAAAATTATTAAAAAACAATGAAATAATTTAAAAAATTCAATTTTTAATTTAATATAAATTTAAACATGTAATTTATTACATTTATATACCATAAAAACACACATTATATCGTATATATTTTGTGGTATAGCGGTAAAAGTGGCGTCTATTTATACATACTAGGAAGTAAGGTATCCGAGTTCGAATCCCCCCGCGCGGTGTCCTGTAAAGCTTTTGATTCTTACATTTTTAAATTACTAATTTTTAACTAATTATTTCAATTCTTTATACATAACTACATAAATATAATAAAGCGTAAGATAAATATGTTTTGTACACAACGAATTCATTATAGACGTATGTATATAAATATAAATAAAAAATTATATGTATCTACATATAAAATAAGAGAGTTGATGAATGTCAGTTATAATTAAAATGCTGCGAACTTAATATTTATTTACATAATTTGTGATGACATAGATCATAAAAACAAATAAAACAGCAATTCCTGCTATATTTACTGCAACATATAAATGAATTATTACCACAAGTGCAAAGTTCTTTTAATTTTTCATTTGAAAAACAAATTTCATTTACATTTAAAAATATTTCACGTTTATCTGAATGTTTAGAGGGAAGCCATGCACAAAAACAGTCGTTTAATAATTTAAATCTTTAAAAATTGTTATTATATTTATTGTAGTTATGTATAAAGAATTGAAATAATTAGTTAAAAATTAGTAATTTAAAATATAAGAATCAAAAATTTTACGGGACACCGCGGGGGGATTCGAACCCCGAATACCTTACTTCCAAGTATGTACAAATAGACGCCACTTTTACCACTACACCACAAAACATATACGCTGCAATTTGTGTTTTCATGGTATATAAATGTAATAAATTACATGTTTAAATTTTTATTGAATTAAAAATTGAATTTTTTAAATTATTTTATTGTATTTTAATAATTTTTTTGTTTAATATACTTCATTTTGGAATAATCAGTCTTCCAAATTATTTGCACAAGGTAAATAAACATGATCTGGAATTTATTGCATATTTTTCTCTAAACGGCTATGTATATCATCCGTTAAATTCGGCTTCTAAAAATTTAAATTTCTCGCGTAAATCAAAACGTTGCACTCTAATATTTTACACAGTTTATATAATCATGGTTTTCTGTCGATCTGCAAAGTTTCATCAAAATCGGTGACCCGCAGATCGTGACCTCTCCTTGTCAGAATAATTCTTTAAATATTCTTCAGCGGAATTGTCGTAGCATACATGCAAATAAACTTAGAGGGGCTACTAGACCTCTGCAACATTCAAGTAGCATTGTTATCTGAAACTTGGTTAAAATCCACTTCAAATATCCATTTCAAAGATTTCTCCATAGTACGTTCAGATCGCGTAGACGGGTATGGTGGCGTGGCTATTCTTGTTAGAAACGACTTACCATACCAGTCATACAGCATTTCCTTCCTTCCTGCTCCTCATCCCAATCTCCCTAATATAGCCCATATTTCTCTATCAAATCTCCTTTCTACTCCTATTCACAACGCATGTGTGTACAACCCGCCAAATTCTAGCCTTGCTCAGCTCCCCCTTCTCCCATTCCTTTCATCTCTTTCAAATCCATTCATCGTTGGGGGCGATTGAAATGTCCATTTTCCACTCTGGGACTGCCCTGGTCACGACAGCAATGGCTCTATCCTTGAAAACTTCATTCTAAATCATAACCTTTTTCTCCTTAATAATTCTTCTCCCACCTGCTTCAAAAACTCTTCATCTCCTAGCGCAGTTGATCTTTCTTTCTCTTCTCCTAATTTGGATCTAAATTTCTCTTGGACAACTCTTGATGGCACTCTTGGCAGCGATCACTCTCCTATTGTTCTCTCTCTTAATGATGTCCTACCTCCTCCATTCGTCAAACCTCTTCATTCTCCTCATTGGCATCTCTCCAAATCTAATTGGGGCAAATTTTGTTCTATAGTCGATTCTTCTCTCTCTTCTATTCCGGCTTATTCTGATCCTCTATCTCAATACAACTTTTTCACCCAGTCTCTCTATGCTGCTCTTTCCCTCTTATCCCCACCCTTCCCCTCTACTAACTTTCATAGAACTTTTGCTGCCTCCTCACTCTGGTGGAATGAAGAGTGTAAAGCAGCCTTCAGGAAGAGTACCGACACTTTTAGAACCTTTCACTCCCGCTCTTCCATGTCTAACTTTCTAGCTCGCAAAGAAGCTAACGCTAGAGCCCGTAGCATCTTAAAGGCTGCCAAGGGGAATTCTTGGAGAACTTTCTGTTCCTCATTTTCTAGAGATACGCCCTTCTCTCAGATTTGGAAGTTAGCTAGGGCCTTTAGATTTCTCTGCTCCGAGCGCCTCCTTCATTCTACTCCTGCGTTACCACATCTTCACTCCTTTTTGGATTCTATCTCGCTCGCTTATGTTCCTTCTCTTGAAGAAATTAGTTCTCTCTCTTACTACTCTACCTTTGAAGACCATTTTCTTTCATCTTCTTTTTGTTTCAATGAGCTCCTATCTGTTCTTAACAAATCCACCAACTCCACCCCCGGATTAGATGGCCTCTCATATCTAATCTTTAAAAATCTCTCCTCTTCCTCGTTGCATTCTTTCTTAGGAATCTATAACTCCTTTCTAATCTCTGGTTGCACTCCTAAATCCTGGAATGACTTTATAATCATTCCTATTCCTAAAAGAAACCAGTCTTCTTTCCGACCTATCTCCCTCGCCTCTTATCTTCGAAAACTTTTCGAAGGCTTAATCAACAATCGTTTAGTTTGGTGGCTGGAGCATAAAAATCTCCTCCCCCCCCCAATATGTTTGGCTTTAGCCCTGGTCTTGGCCCAGTCGACAGCATTAGTACCTTTCTCTCGGGCATCTACAAATAATTCCTAGATAGAAAGTTTACTATTGCCACATTCGTCGGCGTCGCATCTGCGTTTGATAATGTTCATCTTCCTTCACTGGCTTCTAAGCTCATTCCCCTCAAGATTCCTCCTATTCTCGTTACCATTATTCTTAATCTGTTCCAAAATAGATCTCTTTTTCTTTCTGCTCCCTCCTTTTCAACAATCAGACGTTGTTATCGCGGCTTGCCTCAGAGTTCCTGTCTTATTCCTTCTCTTTTTAATATTTATCTCCTTGATATCGCTACTTTTCGCATTCCTTCTTATTCTTTCCTTTTTGCGGATGATATCCTTATCTACTCCACTTCAGACGTGCTAGCTACAGCTAACGAGGAGATTAATTGTTCTCTATTAGTCCTCAGTAGTTCCCTCTCCAGTGCTTTTCTCTCTCTTTCTCCTTCCAAGTCTTCTTCTATTATTTTGTCTCTCCGCCCATATAATCGTGCTCTGGTAAACATCATTTCCTCCAACTATCCTATTCCTATTGTTAATTCTATATACTATTTTAGTCTTTTCCTAAATAGTCGACTCTCTTTCCAAGAACATATCGAGTACCTTAATATCTCTTGTCATAAAAGACTGAATCTCCTGAAAGCCTTATGTCCTCTCAAGTGGGGCGGTGATCTATGTATTCTCCTAATTCTCTACAAATCCATCATTTGTTCCAAACTAGACTACTGCTCCTTCTTATACGGCAATGCCTCAAACTCACTCCTACGCAAACTTGATAGAATCCAAAAAATCCTGTGTTCGGCTCTGCATTGGGCCCCTAAATTCTTCTCCCATTTCTACTATTTTGTCCGAATCTAATATTAAACCCCTGTTTATCCCCAGATCTCTGCTTGGTTACCGTTTTCTAATTAAACGTCTCCCGATCGCTTCATCTAAACTTATTTCTTCCTATCTATATATCAATGACCACTGGCGCTTCGTTCCTCACAAAATCCCGGTTCTTGCGCACATAGCTGCTCGGGTCTCTAAGTTTTCTTCTTATGTCTTTACCCGCAATAAGCTTCCTTACTTTTCTTTTGATTTCAATAGTATATGTCTCCACATCTCATTTTCCTCTCTTCCTCTTCGCGCTAACTCCACTCCCCAGAATACAGTGGTCAGTGAATATGTCCACATCTTAAATTCTTCATTCCCCGTTATGTAAAAATTTCACTGATGATTCCAAAAATGATAACGGGGTGGGCGGTGCTGTTACAGCCCCCTCGCTTAATCACTCGGACTCCTTCAAACTTCCTTCCTTTTGTTCCATTTTTTCTGCTAAAGCAGGTTCCATTCTCCGTGCTGTCTCCTTTATTTCCTCTTCAAGAGGGATCTGTAAATTTCTCATTGTTACTGATTCCTAATCCGTGCTGCAAGCTATCTCTTCTCCTCCTTCCCACTCGACTAATGATATTATTCTTTCTGTTCGTGCCTCTATCTCCAACTTGCGCTTAGCACGTTCTATCCTTATTGACTTTTTATGGGTTCCTGGCCACTCTGGCATTGAGAGAAACAAAGTAGCTGACTTCTTAGCTCGCTCGGCGTCTCTCAATGGCCCATTCCTCCCGTATTTTCCTGCCTCAGACATCCTTTTCCTCTCCGCAAGTCTTCGTGCCAGACTATGGATTGACATCTACCTTTCTTTTTTTGCCAATCGCTCCTCCTTCTACCTCCTCCTACAGCCTACTCCCAATTCACAGCCCTGGTACCAATTTCGTTCCTATTCTCGGCGCTCGGCTATTGTTTCCTTAATTAGACTAAGACTTGGCCATTCCCTCCTTCCCTTTTCTAGTTTTTCTTTTTCTCTTTCACCTTCTCCCTTTTGCCCTCTCCACTTTACTGATCCTCCCTTTATATGCGACTCCAACCATATCCTTTTTGGATGCCCTGCTCTTTTCCCTAAACGCTCTCATCTATACACCGAACTTTTAGCTCTATCACTCAATTTGACAAACAGAAGCTGCCATGCAATTAATGCTTTTTCTACTGGACGCTTTTTTATTTTTTCCTCTATTACATAATTTTCATTAGTTCCATGCAGTGTTTGAGCAGGCTTATACATACTTTTATTAGCGTATATGATTGCCATTTAAAAGTATACTTTTACTAGAATAATGGTAATGAACTAGACAGATGTAAATTTATAATTAAATCTTTACTAGCAAAATCAACAATATTTTCATTCTGATCCTGCATTTTACGATAAATATAGAAAACTTGAACAAAAATATTATCAAATTCTAATTAAAGCCATTTGAAGTACTAATCAAATTTCGGTATCTTTTTAAGATCGCGGATAGTCCCGGTCACCTATGTATTTAGTGACCAAATTGTTTTTAGGCGACAATACACCACAGTTGTAGTACAAATCGGATGGATTTATATCTACGCATGCTTCGTGAGCCCAGTCTTAACATATTTTGCATTGGATCCAATCCTCATCGAAGGTTTCACCACAAATGATGCATTCCATTCCCTGATGTTGCGAATATGGCTCAGATGCAACCTTCTTCGCTTTTACTTGATTTACATGTTTCTCTTGACCTTTACGACAGTTTTAGGGCCTTTGGTGTTCTCCATTAATTCCTTTTTATAAGGCGAAGATGTTAAAATCTCGCTTCTTTGTGTTCTTCTTTTCCTAGCAGTCAGTCGTTTCTTTGAGGCATCTGGAAGAAGTGATAAAACCATAAGCACATCATTAATATACTCAATATTAACACTTGCACTTGACACTGTCTCTTGTAAGGTTGCTAACAACACAGCTGAAACGCTAGCTGTTGGTTCAATGTTTGTGGTTGGTATTGCTTCATGAAATCAGAAGGCAGCTGAAGACACAGATAGATAGCTTTGACGGTGCTGGCTCATTTTCAGGTGCTACAGGACTAGGAGTCTGGATTGTTGACTGACTAGATCTGTCTTCAATCGGTATATCAGTTAACGCAGAACCTAAAAAGTTATTTTCCAGCCATTTGCTTGTCTTTGTTAAACCTGTGAGGAATTTTAATTTTTTCTGCCAAATCAAAGGCAAGACACAAAAATTCACTCCTTGTTCAAGGCATGAGATGGTTATCTAGATTTATAACATGCTCACAAAGTTATCTTTCAAACTTAGGTTTAAATGTGTGTTGAAAACGTCCTAATTTTGGTTTGCGAGTAATCTGATGATTTTGTTTTATACCTTTCATACGATCCTGCAGAGAGGTACGTGGAACTTCGTATCGGTCTGCGCCAGCTCTCTCTGAACATTTTTTGTCAAGGATGGCTTGAATTATTTTTTTCATATTTTTTTTACTTAAGTCTCCGCGATTTGTAGTTCTATTTTTAAATTTAGGCATTGTAACACTGCAGCAAATGATTTTTGACTGTAAGGTTAAACACATAAAGAATAATAAACATCAGCACATGTGGCCGGGGGTACCCGACTGACTTTCGTCAAAAAAATCATTCTGTTTAAAAAACAGATTATTACACATTCATATAAACTGAAATATATAAAATAGTATTGCAATATGTAAACAACATAAAATAAACAATTACATACGTTTATCCAATAAATATGGTTTCCGAAATAATTTATGTCATGCAGTCCCAGTTCACCAAAAACAAAATGCACTCAATCACGTCCGAACGCAACGGTCAATTGACTTCAACTGTCAACATTTGTAGAATGACTCGTAAACGCAAACAGAGGTCATACGAACTTCAAGGTCACGTCGCACAAAGTACAATTATCCCCATCTTCATCACATTTTCTAATGATGGTAAGTGTAATGTTAAGTTTTAAGATAAAATTGTTTAAACTTGGTGTCCACCGTAAATTGCTTTTCTACTTATAAATAAAATGTTACGACAATCCTTTGTATATCTGCCAGCTGCTATATTACAAAATACATTTAATATATTAATCGGTGTAATTTGTACAGCATTAGAATGTGTATGTTTTATTTGTGGTTGTAAAACTCACAATAATCTATTAGTGGATCAATACTTTATGGTTCTGAAAACTGTATATAGTATTTACTCTGGTTCACACATTCAGACGGTCTTTCATCGTCTTTTACAGTAATACCATCGTCCCAATGTTCTCATAGATATTCTTCTATATATTCCACTTCGTAACATCCGCTTTGTAATGTAATACATTTTGAAATTTCATTTGTTATTTGATGATTTAATGCGTTTCCAAACTTTATTTTTTAATATACTTCGATCAGCTTTTGCACGGTTTGGAGTATATACCTGAAGAAGGACACATCCAAGTATCTTATTAATTGTTAAAAATATTTTTTCTTCGATTGATAGTAACATTAAAAAAGATATGCTTACGAGACAAACATCCTTATCAAAATTATTACAACGAGGCATAGTTAATAAGCTTTATAAATCGGCATGAAAAAGATATTAGATACGATGCATGCATATTTCAGGTTTAAACTATTTATGGCAAGCTGATTTGACTAATATGTCGCAATATACACAATTTAATCAAGGGTATATTAGTCGTAATAAATACATTTTCTAAATTCGTGTGGACTATACCTGTAAACAAAAAGAGTGGTCCGATAATTGCTAAAGGCGCTAGGATAAATTTTATCAGAAAGGGATGTTGAACTTTCTAATCATTTACAAACAGATTAAGGTATAGAATTTTATAATCCTTAAGTACGCGCTGTTTTAAATAAATACAATCTTAATCACGGACGTATATATAGCTTTCCAATGGGAAGGGGGGGGGTGGTTGGGTCAAATCTGAAATTTTTATAATACTTTTTTAAGCAAAATAAAACAGTAGGTCGTTTTATGTTATTATATTATTAGTTATTATATTAAATAATACAATCTTATTTCATTCTTTGCTTATATTTTTATACAATAATATTTTTTTTGGATTAAGAACTGTATTTCAATAGCGCTTTTTTTACAATACGAGATTGCGTACAAAGGCACCAAGCCAAGCACGGCCGTTAGGCTTAATCTTGATCTAGAACCTTCTTAAAATAAAACTTAAGTAATAAACTTTAATTTTTTTTCAATATCGGGTTTTTTTGTTGTTTTTTTTTGGTTTTTTTTAAAATGGTTTCGGTGCCAACATTGACCCAACTACATGAGCTTAAATCACCTACTCAGATTCTGAGGCGATCGGAGGTAGAGAGTATAAAGGAGAGTAAGAGGGGAATGGCAGCTAAAGATGGGAAGGAAAGGATAAAGGAAGCATTGAAAGGGGTAGGAAGATCCAACGCCAAGAGTTCGGCGTATAGATGAGAGCACTTGGGGAAAAGAGCAGGGCATTCAAAAAGGATATGTTTGGGGTCGCATATAAAGGGATGATCAGTAGAGTGGAGAGGACAAAAGGGAGAAGGTGAAAGAGAAAAGGAAAAACGAAAAAAGGGAAGGAGAGAATGACCAAGTCTTAGTCTGATTAAGGATACAATAGCCGGCTTGGGAAACTTAATGCTACATGATCGGGTGGGTTATGTATCGTGTACTTATTTAAAAGACAATATTTTTTTTTTTTTTTTTTTTCTGAAAGACGCGTGTGACTGATTTCAGTTTGATCTACCGTCTTGTCCGGGTATTAATATTGAAAATTATATATGTGTTAATCTGCAGATTTTAAGTGTAATGTTTTTTATTCAATTGAGTAATGTAAATCACTGTAGGATGTTATTTTTGTCAGTAAATTTTGGTTTTAAAACTAAGAAAGCGAATTTTTGAAATTTAGCTGGCAAAGTTAAATTGCTCAAATTGAAGTTTCCTATATTGAAGTGTCTGATGTCGTCATACTTACTACAGTGAAAGATTACATGATTGGCGTTTTCAATTTCCCCACATCCACATTTGTCTTCTTCAGTAACTTTTTATTATTTTTTTAAGTAAGCTCCCAGGTGTCTGTGGTCAGTGAAGAGTTGGGTAGTATAAAAGTCAGATGTTAACTGTAAGCCTGTGGGTATACTGACCTGCTGTATCTCTTTCCCAGGAGTTTTGCCATATGGACATGAAATAATTTTTAATGTGTCTTTTAAGTTGTTTTAGCGACATTTTTATATGTAAGTCATGGTGGATTAGCATGTAGGATCTGTTCTGAAGAGAATTTATTGGAAGCAGAAAATTCATTATTTGATAGACCTGATCGTTAATATATTCAAAATTTTTATGGTTTTTATTGGTTTCAGTGTTTGCACTACGATTACCTATTTGAAGAGTTACACGTCTATTTTTAAGGTAGCAGTATATTGTACTTAGCAATAGTATGTCTTTGATCAGAATAGATCTTAAAATGTCAAACAAAGTAGGATGCCAGCAGTTATCAAAGGCTCCTTTGATATCCACTCCTATAACAAGAGCGCTCGATTTTTTCTTAAGGCTGCTGCTATCTTGCTGATCGCATAATTCATAGCATGTTTTGTGGACAGACCTTGTCTGAATCCAAATTGTCTTTTATCTAAAAAATTTGTTGAGTTCAGATGGAAAGTTATCCTACTTTTTTAATAGCTTTTCGTAAATTTTGCTTACAGTATTTACAAGACATATTGGGCGATAGGAGCTTATGAGATTTGCATCTTTGTTTGATTTATAAAGTAGGATTACATTTGTTTCGTGCCAGATTTTAGGGAAATAGTTTAAGGAGATGATTTTTTTTTTATATAGGAGTGGAAGGGGTTTTGGATTAATTTTAGTGTCTTATTTGTAGTATTGTTAGGTCCAGCAGCTTTGTTGTTTTTTAAATTTTTTATAATGCTATTTCGTGCGGAAGTATCAAGAGGAATTCGTTGTTTGTTGCTGTCTTTGTCAGTACTGTCTAACAGAAAAAGAAAGGACAGGAAGTAATTTACATTCTCTGTCACATTGATGATTTTATCGCCATTATTTTTTGTGAAAAATGGAATATTGTTTGGTTTGTTTGATTTCAGACACGTTAATTTGTAGCTTAAGTCCTATGGTTTGACATTTTCAGAGCAAATTTGGGGGGGAGGAGTTATATAATTATGTAATATCTTCTGTGGTAGGCAGTAGATTTGAAAAATACGTTGTTTCATAAAGAAAATCAAATAACGACCAGCTCTTTAGAAGTTTAAAAATACATAATTATTACAATTTAATTTAAATTTTATTTTATTTTTAGGTAAAAAATAAAAAAATTATAAAATTCTAGCTAAAATGGTAGTTTAGAATTTGAATAGTAAGAAAAATAGCATTTTTACTAGACTTTACTTCTTTTTTATTTTTGTTAGTAATCCGATGTGAATTCTTTCTTTATGAGCAAGTACAAGAAATATATATATTTATCTTTGATCTATTTTCATTTACATTATAAAATAAAAATTAAAAGGGCAAAAGATCGAAGAGAACAGTATTAAATATTAGTTATAATTAAATCCATAGGTAACATTTATACAAATCTTTTATATAAATTAAGTTTCTCTGTTTTAACAAATTTTTTCATAGTGGCTTTGGATCTTTGGAGGGATGTCCCCTATTCCACCCCCCCCCTGGATTCGCCACTGTATATATATATAAACTCGCCCTTCGGGCTTCGGAATGGGACAAGCCCTCTTCACCCCTAGGTCTAGTTCTTCTATAATTCTTATAGAATAGTAAACTTTTCCATTGGCTACGCTGTTCAACCGAAAAAATCTTTCAATTTCAATTTTCACCACCGCGGGATGTATGGACGCTAATATTGCATTAAAACAATTTTATCAGTTTCCGTGACAGGACACTTTTCTTGATGAGTTCTAATTTTCACCACCAGGGGATGTAAGAGCGCTAATATCGCATTAAAGTCTTATAAATGGGACAAATTTCGTAGCAGGACACTTTTCCTGATGACCCCAGACGTAAAAATAGCATGACCATTAATATATACTCGTATACTCAGATGGTTAGCTGCGCCTCCTAGGAAAAATTCCTAGCTACGCCCATGGTAAAAGTTTTTTTGAAGTAAATCGCCGGTTCTGAAATATGGACAATCAATTTTGAAAGAGAAATCAGAATTCGCTTTATAAAGAAGCGTTAACCTAAGTGAGACTAAAGGAGGAACGTTAGCAATTCTACGACATCATCATCATCATCTTCTCCTCAACCTGTAAGTTGGTGGAAGTAACTGGAAATTCCGATGGTTCCAATTTTATAAATAATAACGTCAAGAAAACAATTTTTTTTAAAAAAAGTTTATTGTTATAAAAGTAAATAAGAAATCATTAATACTTGAAGACAACAATTGTAAAGAATACGCTTATCACATAAAATGCCGTTTTTAGTAAATTACACTATAGAACTTTGTGATTTATAGCGCACGTCATTAGGTTGGTCTTGAGGAATATGTGGAAGAGAAAAGTAATAAAGAAAATAGTATGAATTTCGACAGAGGAAAAACGAATATGTAAAATAACGAAAAATAAATCTCTGCACACAGGCGGGTTTTTCTTTGAGGAACAGTAATAGTTTATTATTGTTTAAAGAATAAACAAGTTCTCGCACGATTTCGTTTTTCTGCCGAGTTTCAGTAGCTGCTTAATAAGTTGTTTCCCGTTTTCGACTGGTCCGATATTTCCTTTATTGTGACTACGGCATCGTTTCGGATTTAATTGAACTTGCGCGAAAATGCCAACTAATAGTTCATCAACGTTATGATCCAGTCCGCTGGAAGTTTCGATGAACTTACATTTCCACGTTAAGGCTAACTTTCTGCCCGCTGTAAAAATAATAGAAAAATATCAATAAACGCAATAAAAATTTCTAAAATTCGTTTATAAACAGTAGGATATAACGGTAGCCGCCATACTGAGCTAGCGAGGGAGAGAGGAGGTTGATATTTTGAGAAAAAAGTGAGCGAAAGGCCGAAAAATCAGGAAGTGGAAAATAAAAGATGGTGTTGCTGGCATACTAGGTTGGAGACGCCGATTTCCTTATTTATTTTCATATGCGCTTACGAAAATGCGTTTTTAACCATTCATTTTTGAGGAATTTCTCTTACATAGGAGGTATAAAGATTAAGCTAGTTCGTAAGGTGTGCAGTCTTTTCACTTTTAGAATTTGAAGGTGCAGAAAAATAAAGGAAAGAGTTCAGACTTGTTTAGGAAAAAAAAAATTAAAACTAAATGGAATTATTAAAATGATTGTTTTGGTAATAAAATGTAAATAAAATATATTTTTGAAGTGTTTTCTAGCTGTTTATTGGATTCCCTTAAAAATTACAACATTGCAGTGGCGTTTTAGAAATATATAATGTGTGATTTAAAAAAGATAGTGCAGTGTTACTGCCGTTTATCCTTTTTTCGAATTGTAGTCTTGCGCCATTTCAGCGTTCTATTCGGCAAAGTTGTTCCGTTTATTACCTCGCATTTATTCTTTTTATTGATAAGCGTCTTTAGTGTATATTTTAATTTCACTGTTAACATCATTATATTTATCTTCTGTTGGTAAAATTAGTATTCATATTATTTATCATCTAGTTTAATTTAGTTTTATTCTTCTTTTATACTTTTTTTCTTATTCTTCTCCCAATTAAGCTCTCTTGAGCCCAGTGTTATCATTCTACAATGATTATTCATTCTCTTACTGAACGTAAAAAGGAACCGCCCGACGATGCCAAACTCGGTAATATTGCGAATATATTGATTCCTGTGTATTATCCGTGGACCATCAACGTAATCGAACTCCATCGTTTCGCCTAGAACTCTTGTTCAAACTCCTTTATCCCACTCTCCTCTTCTTACTAATCAACCTCGATGTTGTCTCTACTGCCCTAACAAAACGTAAATTTTCTATATAGCCCAAATCTTCCTATTAAAGTTTACACACCAAATATATTTGAATCCTTTTCCTCACGTCACGCTGGCTTTTGTGTAATTTTCTCGGAAAATATCGATAAAAATATCGGTAATTACTATTCTCTATCTGCTGCTAAATGCTTATACTCTGTTACTACCGACTGTATTAATTTGAAAACTCAAGGAAAAACCGTTTATCCGTTACTTTTCCGTCGGTTTCTTCAACAAATAACTTCCTCAGCCCCCAAAATCCGAATACATCTTTATATAATACATTTTTTTTAACGTTTCTCCAAGGGTAAGTGTTTGGTGTAGATACACCAAATATTTTTAATATTTATTTAATTTTATTATTAGTATAAGTGCAGTCGAGGAATTTAATACTTTAATCATTTTTCGTTCCTCGATGCACAATCTCGATTTGTAAATAGTGTTAGTTTTAGTTTTAGATGCATTGTTGTTGTTCTCGCTCGCCCGATATTTAGTATGTTTTGGTTGAAAAAGTCGTTTTTTGACATAAATCCCGTTTTAGTTGTTTTTATCCTCGTTATCATTCGTCTTCGCGATTCCCCTTATCTTATTCTCGTTGTTAGCAATTTGAAATAGCCCTTTTCAGGGCTACCCGAGTTTATCGTTCGCACGTAAGTAATTAATATATTTTGAATTCGTTTATATTTTGTTTAAATCAATTTGTGCGTGAATAACGTCTAAACAGTAAGATCACTGCATCAGTGTTCCAAATGTTACTTATTCGGACATATTAATAGTCAATGCCGTTCTTCCTTTCTCATTTACTCTCATTTTATTCCGAACACATTCTGTTGTCGAATGTCGCCAATCTGTTCTCTGCCCTAGGGTAGCATTCTTCTACTAATAATTTATATCCTGAATAGTCTCGTCAAAAAGACATTAAAAATAGAACATGATGTGTTCGGAGAAGTATAACCGACTATCAAGGAAGATACTAATATAACAAAAACAAAAAAAAACAATTAACACGAGAAAGGTGTGTATTTGCTGGGAATATATAGACAGAAGCAGGATTATAAGATCACAGAATAAATACGACATAACAAGATTTAGTGGGAGAAATAGAAAGGTTAATTGAGGAAAGGGAATGATTCATCACAGAAAGGGACGAATTAAGTGTTTTTTTTAATTTTTATAATATACTATTACAAGCTGTCCATCAAGGACATTTAGCAATACGTATGAATGAAATTAAGCATGAAGGGAGGAGTACCCAATGGTACCTACACCATTACCCCGACCTTAAACAAGGTCCCGCGGTTTCTGGCGTTTCAGTCTTCTTACATCATCGGTAACATCTAAAAAGATATATATACTATATTACTCATTCGCTTTTAAATTAACTGAACTTATTGGATATACATTAAACCATTATATAGCTTATTGCCGCCGGGAAAATGGCAGTAGGGAACATTCAATGGCTTAGAACGAAAATCAAAATTCAAATAGCATCATATGTCCGTATGCTGTTCTTTATGTGTCAAATCCGAACATTAGTATTATACTATATGTAATTTTTTTTTTTTCTTAAATTTAAAGGTTACTATTTTATAATCATTAAATGAACAGGTTTTCTGCATAACTATAATTAATAGTGAAATGGCTGAAGGAATGGTGTAAAGAATAAAAAACCAAACTAGGTCATAATTCTTTCCATTCGGATAATTCAGTTATGCAACTATTTGAATATATATATTTTCTTCTGTGATTCTTACGTCTTTCCTTTTCCGATACGTTTCTGCTGTATTACTTAAAGAAGAATAAGTATGCGTATTGAATATATAAACAACATTTACGTTTGGCGTGTATGCCTATCTAGAGTGAAAGCGCATATTATTATAAATATTTATAAGACATATATTAATTAAGGCATATTTATTTCGATTTCGTTCAATAAGTATGAATAATTTTGTAATGTGTATAAACTGAATAAACGATAATAAGAATGTCGGGCAATCACACAACGGGCATACTTTGAGACCACAACTTATTTAAATAAAAAAAAAAATGTTTTAGAGTATAAGCGTTTAGCAGCAGATAGAGAATAGTAATTACCGATATTTTTATCGATATTTTTCAAGAAAATTACACAAAGGTCAGCGTGACGTGAGGAAAAGGATTCAAATGTATTTGGTGTGTAAACTTTAATAGGAAGATTTGGGCTATATAGAAAATTTACGTTTTGTTAGGGCAGTAGAGACAACATCGAGGTTGATTAGTAAGAAAAGGAGAATGGGGTAAAGGAGTTTGAACAAGAGTTCTAGGCGAAACGATGGAGTTCGATTACGTTGATGGTCCACGGATAATACACAGGAATCAATATATTCGCAATATTACCGAGTTTGGCATCGTCGGGCGGTTCCTTTTTACGTTCAGTAAGCGAATGAATAATCATTGTAGAATGATATCACTGGGCTCAAGAGAGCTTAATTAGGGGAAGAAAAAGAAAAAAAAAATTATAAAGAAAGATTAAAACTAAATTAAACTAAATGTTTTTTTTTGTTGTTTTTTTTTTTTTTAAATATAAAATAATAATAATACCATTTTATATATTATATTTTGGGCGCGCCAGCGGCTTTGACCCAACAACTACAAAAATTATGGAAAGGGTTAAATAGAGAGACGATTAGAAATAGAGCATAGGAAAGATTGAAGTACAGGGATTATATCTGGAGATGGAAAGGAAAGGACAAAGGAAGAATTATAAAGAGCAGAAAGACCCAGTGTGTTAAGATTTTGCAGTACAAAACAGAGCACTCAGAATCAAAGGCAGGGCATTCAAAGAAGATGTGGTTTGCATCATATATGGGAGGAGAAATGGAACTATGAAGGGTACAATCGGGAGAGGAGGACATGGAAAACCGAAATCGTGAAGAGGGTAGAAGGGAGTGATTAAAATGCAGTCCGATTAAGGAAACGATGAGGAAAGAAGGAGGATGTCCGAGGTAGGAAAATTACAGAGTAAAGGACCATCGCGGGCGGCCGAACGGGCTAAAAAAATCCGTTAACTCGTTGCCTTCGATTCCAGAATGGCTAGGAACCCACAAAATACCAATAGTAATAGAGCGGGATGAGAGTAGATTGGATATGAGAAAACGAAAATTGAGAGAATAATAGAGTTGGAGGAATGAGAAGGAGAAGAAGAAATAGCTTGAAAAACACGTTCGGAATCGTAGACAATGAAATATTTACTGATCCCTCTTATGGATGGAATGAACGAGACTGCGCGTAAAATGGAAATAGGCTCTGCTGTGAAGATAGAACAAAAGGAAGGGAGCTTGAAGGATTCAGAGTGATGCAGTGAGAGGGAGGCAAACGCGCCGCCCACCCAGTTCTTATTTTTAGGACCGTCAGTGAAAAATGTTAGATGAGAAGGAAAAGTTGTATCAAGCAAGTGGAGGAATTCGGCTTGGATTAACTAAATGTTAAATAATATGAATATTAATTTCACCAACACAAGATAAATGTAATGACGTTAGCGGAAAAATTAAAATATACAATAAAGACGCTTATCAGTAAAAAGAAGAAATGTGAAGTAATAAACGGAACGAGTTTAAGCAGATGGTTGAATTATTTTACTGCTCAGTGGATGAATTAAATTGTGCGCAGTCTACCCTCTTCCATATATTAGTGATATATGAACAATTTTAATACATAACTTATATTAATTGACATGTGTTTGGTAATAAATTGTTATTTTATTTTTTTTATTTTTTAATTTATCACTAGACATTATTGATTCGAAGAATTTGTTGATAATGCTCTTTTAGAAGTTACATTTGTAATTTTTTTGTTAACGGAAGTATAGGAAAACTGAAATTTGCGTTTATATTTTCCATTATTACTGTTATTTATTTTATTATTTACATTGTTTGAGTTATCTTCGTCTTCTATCATGTTTGGACAATTTTTACTAGTATGTCCTTTCTCCTTGCATACGAAACATAAAACGATATCCGAAGATAGAAGTTTTCAGTATGTTATTTCTTCGTACCGCATGACTACAGTTTCAGGGATATTTTTAATCTCGTCCGGATTTATAAAAAATTGTCGTTTGGCATTTAATAAATGCTCATAATCCGCCGTTTCTCCCATGCCGTATTTTATAAAGGAGATTGGAGTTTCAAAATTAGGGCTAACGTTTGAAATTATAATTCGTTTTTTAGAATTTATTAATTTCCTGATACATGTTACGTTGTTATTTATTGTAGTTGTTTTGTGTATACCTACTAAATAATCTACTAAAATTTTATTGAATAAAAATATTGCGAACCTGTCTTGTGACATTCGTGACATGTATGTATTTTGAATTTCGAGGTTCTACAATTTCTACTACTTTAATTATGTAATCTTTCTGATTAATTCTTTTGGGTATAGTGGAAATTATTAGCCCGTCACACACGTACAGTTTTGTCCGTGGACTTGAACGCCAGAGATCTGGACCGTGGCAGCAAAAACTGTATAGATTAAAACTGCGTTTCATTTTAGACGGAAAAGGTGAGTCCACGGAATTGTCTGTAGGCAAGTCTATACAGATGATCGTACAGGCCAGAACTTGCGGGAAAACCTGTCAATTTAGAACTGAAACGACTTAACTGTGTGTCAGTGGTAAAAAATGCGGGCAAGTCCGCTCGTTTATCTGACCTCTCGATCCGTTGTAAAAATCGACAGGTTTCACGACAATTTAACAGTTTTATATTAGATTTATGATTTTTGCGTTCTATACAAAGGTAGTTTTTTTTATGACCGTTAAAAAAGAAAAACCGTGCTTTATGTTATACTATGATTTACATGCTCAATACTCAAAATAATGTAGTTCAAAAACGTACAAAGTGTATCAAAAATTAACTGAGTAAAAAGCATCAATTAAGTCATTTACCTTTATTTAAAGAACCCTGGGAAAATGTTCCTCACGATTTTAGATAATATTTTTCGGAATAGATGCGAATACATTTGATTATTCATTATCTTTACTAAGAAACAAAGAAACATACAGTTATGAGAGAAGCCATGTCAGCAGAGGAACGTTTGATAGCTACGTTAACGTTCCAAGCTACCAGAAGATGTTACGAAGATTTGCAATATTCGAGGGGGATTTTATGAATATTAATAAACTCAACGAAAATGTGTCTTCATTGCACAATCACGAATCGGAACTCATTATAGGGAATTAATAATTAATTCTGAGCACAGTAAAATAAAAATAAAATTAATAATAATGATCATATTGAAATTGTAAGAAAAATAAAAGAACATTTTTAAAGTGCCAAGATAGACGTGATGATCTTTGAGTACAAATGTGCGTGGACAAAACCGTGGTGTTCTAATTCGCGCTAGAGACAAGTCCGCCGGTTTAACCGTACGGATATCGTTACAGGCCAAGTCTGACGTCTCGCATTACATTTAACTTTCCTGCATTTTCTGAAACTTGCATGCAAGTTCACGGACAAAACCGTACGTGTGTGACGGGCTATTGTGTCGGTTCTTTCGATGGAAACTTAAAAACTGATGCAGTTTTAGCGTAACCGGTGGCATTGTTATTTGCAAAGTTAGCATTTAAATTATTGTTACCTGATTTCTGTTGGCTTTGATTACCTTCACGTGAAGATTTAGTAGGTGACACTGATATCGATGATGTTGATTGCAATATATGTTCTGGTGTTGACAGAGTTAGTGTAGGAGGTTGTTGATAAGTCCATTACTGTACCAGGAAATATTGTTTACGCATGTAGCAGTGCACACCCTTAAGATTATCATTTAATTTTGTATATTCGATTAACGAAAACGTATGCTATCATAAACGCATTAAGCACTGCATATTTTCTTATGTTCATGCTTCTAAATTGAAATTACAGACAAAAAACAGCCGTATGATATTTTAACTTTTTTTTTTTTTTTTTTTTTTTTTTTTTTGGAAATATCGCACGAAACTTAAATACTTTTGTTCTTCAAATAAAAATTTTCTTCTTCTTTATAGTGTCATATTCAGCTTCTGAATGTCGACGATTACCTATTCGTACATTTCAGCTGTACAGGTATAGGCATAGTGAAGTAGACGATTGTTATGTGCAGTACGAATGTGTACGCACGTAAGACTACACTCGGAATTATTATTGTGATTGTTTGATTTATCGCGATACAAATGCAGTACCCCGCGTGTGTCTGCTGTGTACTAACTACTAACTAGCGCGTATATGATTGTGTATGTGGTGGTTTGTCATTGGCTTCCGCATGATTATTAGCGAGTATTTAATTTAATTTTTCATAATAATTTCTGTCATCGCCCGAGATCGAACCCGAGACTTCCTTAACGGAAGCCAAGCGTTCTAGTAACTAGTGTATCAGGACGAAAAATTATTATTTAATTACCGACTCTGGAAAGGATGTGTGGTCATCGATAAAATGTATTTACCGTTTGTTGATATTTCCCGTCGCCTTTCCAGATCTGCTTTATTACCGACTAATATTACACCTTTCGTAGACATGTAGTCATTGTTCCAGAGGTACAGCAAAATGTCTTCGGCTTTCTTGAAAGATGCTACGTCGATTACAGAATACACTACAACGAACACGTCTACGTTGTATGTGTAACAAAACGTTTCTACCTGCGAAATTAAATTTGCACGTTACTGTCTCGTCAAGTTATAACGTCAACAATAATAATGATACATATAAAAAGGTGATATGGTAAATAAAAGTTTAGTTTCATTATTTTTAATGTTATAACGATAAACACCGTTCAAGGTAAATGCTCCTGGCAGGAAAGAGTCTAGAAACAGTCTGATGTATAATGAAAATGTTTCATTAGCCTTTTAAACTTAGTTTCGCTGAAGCAGTAAAATGTACATAAACAAGATCGTTAAATGCGGCTATTGGTGCGCATTATTTATTTACATTGTTCCGCCTTTTGTGTTCGTTTTCATATTTTCGATGTAACAAGTGTTTCTTCGTTTTTGCGGTATCGGTGAAGCTGTCGAAATATATTTCCTTTATTGCGTATAAAGGAAAAAAATTTAAAAGAAATCTATTAACGTCTCTATCAATAAGTAAGCTCTATCGGTCAATAGCAGCGGACCTAGTTTATATTTATTTCCCTTAATACGGATTTTAATGTTTGAAATTTGAAATTAAGTCCTAGTAGTCGGCAGACCAAAGAAGGGAAATTTTAATGCTATTGAAGCTGCTTATAAGAGACACATCCGGCCGGAAGTCATTTGCCTCTTATAACCGCTTGTCTCATTGAAACGAATTTTTTAAAATCTCTTATTCAAGTGGGTGCTGGAATATCTACAATTTAATTAACATAACTATACGTTATTAATGTGTAATATCGACGTATATTGGAATGCATACAGTAAAAAATCTAACACCTGCATTTGTAAAAATTGTTCATTTATTCTAAAAAGGGTACTATAGTTGTTTGATGTAAGTTTTTTTATCTGCTATATTTGAATAAAGTCTGCTCAGTTATATGTCGATGCCGTAGGACCACCTACATTATTCCGCTGCATAAAATACCGCCGAAACTTTTCATTACATTTTTTAGCCTCTCAAATAGGCACACGATGTAGGGGGATGTCATCATCCGCGTCATCGCCATTTTCTGATTCTTACATTAGATTCTTTTTTTCTTAGTCTAAAAATAGTTCCTCTGAACGAAAGAAATTGTAATTTCTCGCTGCCCGATCGAGTGAAATAAGACCGAAAATATCAATTTACAACTCGGGCCGTGAGTCAGCTACCGTGGCGTAGTCGGTTAGGCAGTGGTGTTGGCCCGGGTTTGAACTTGCTGCCGCATATTGACAAATATAGAAAATATTTCATTTGCGCCGTATTAATGTTCTTAATTGACGCCCCCCCCCATAAAAAACAAACAAACTCGTAGCGTGCTTAATCCATCTCACTATTATACCTGCCTTGAAAGTCTGTTAACCTTTGTTTGTCTTATAACCGACATGATGTATCACTAAAGCGAACTAAAACATCATTCATTTCATAGGTTCGTTTCTGTTTTCTTCTGTTTGTCTCTATTAAACGGCTGTCTCTTTTATCTGGCGTACCTTATAAGCGGCTTCGACCGTACTAGCCTATGGTTTTTCACAGACTAATAATGTTATGTTAAAATTTTTCTATGAAGTTATTTGAATTCGTTTTCTGTGGTAGCTTAATTTACTTAAAATTAAAACTCTATGCACATTGGAAAGTAACTTCGGATGGATATTAAGGCGAAAGTTCGAAAGATATCGGAAAACTGAAAACAGCTTCATGAAATCGGATTTTAAATTAGAAATATGTTGGTGCCAAGTTATTACTAAACAGCAGATCTAAAAGTCTGGCTGAAGAACGATTCGGAATGACAGCACTGTTTAGGTTGAACAATATTCTACTAGCCGCAGTTAGCCGCAGATTGTTCCCTACCGAAATTAACGCATACTGCCTTAAAAGAAGAAAAGTTTACATCACTGACTTTTGGCCATTTCCGGAGTTCAGGGATTCCTGAAAGATGGGCTGAGATAAATCATTGCAGGTTATCGAGACACTTAGGTCGTTAATGAACAGCCCCGAGCAGTCATCGGTAGTTGAATGAATTCGGCAATATCATTGATATATATATATGTGTATATATATATATATATATATATATATATATATATACAGTCCTTCGGGAGACAGGTTGTTGTAACTAGAGTTATCTTCTCTAGTAAGTAGTCACTCGATCGTCACATGGTGCTAGTCTCATCGGCGGAGAAACAAACGACAACCATGTGAGTTTTATACGTTTATGTGGTGCAGAGTGGTCATTTCCTGTTCGGCGGGCTCAGCGCCGATTAGAAAAGCTAAAGTAGAACTCACAATGCAGCGCTCATAGTGAAACGGAGGGAGGTTCATTAGCCAGAGATGTTTCTACCAACAAATACCGTTAAGATTTTTTAAGGCATTTATAACAGCGAACTATCAGCAACTCACTTGTAACATATCTGTTCCAGTTGGATTGGTGAGTACGAATCTAGAGTGAGCAGGTGATGATCCGGCGTTTTATAACCGGATATTTTTGGCTAGGGGAGTAAAACCCGACAGAAATTCATAAGGCAACGGAAAACCACCGCATTAAACTTCCCAGGAAGCAACTATGTCTACGAATATAAAGAAAGGTATAACGAATTTTACTGGTTCTGGTGGTGTCTCATTTACGCCAGACCCGGCAGGAGGATAAAACGAGTTTCTCAGGTCGTCAACATGCAAAACTCCGCTAAGATAACAATAGAAGTGTTAGCGCTCGCTAGGATGAAACTCATATTAGGAACATGGAATGTAAGAACATTATTAGGAGTAGGTAAATTAAAGAACGTGACAATAGAGATAGATAGATTACATATATGAATTCTGGGCATATGCGAAACCAGGTGGATTGGCTCTGGCAATTTTGAAAGCTACTGCTATAACTATTCTGAAGTAGAGAGTGACAAGCATCGCAGCGGAGTAGCGATAATAGTTAGAAACGACATCGCAAAATCGGTAATGCCTTTCGCAGCAATATCAGATGAAGACATCTTGCTACAACTGAATAACTTTCCAACTCCACTTAATGTGATCCAAGTTGTGCACCAACTGAAGACAGAACGGAAGAAGAATTGGAAAAGTTCTATAGTGACCTGGAGTAAAAATATTAAGGGCGACTAAAAGGAGTGAAACTAAAGTTATTATAGGTGGTTTTAATGGTAAAGTAGGCCAGATGTTTTCGAAATTATGGACTCGGAAAATTAACGAGGTAAACGATTGATTTAATTTTGAAAAGAAAACAGGTACATACTGTAATTACAAATACATATTTTAAACTTCCGAAAAGAAAGGTCTATACGTGGCAATCGCCAAGAGACGCAGAAAGTAATGTAATTCGAAATCAAATTGATTATATTTTAATTGATCGAAGATATAGAAAAGCAGTAAAGTCAGCGAAGACGTATCCAGGAGCGGATATAAATTTTGATCACAATCTCTTATGCGCTGGAATGAACGTTAGATGGAAAAAAGTGAAAACGCTGACTGATAAGAGAATTATTCAGAGAAAGGATGTGCAAAAAATGCTAAATAATGATACAACTAAAAAAGAAGTGAAAACAGTCATATCTGATAAATTAAGCAAGAAACAATTGGAAATAGCAAGAGAAGGAACAGCTTTGACGGTATATGGAAAATAATTAAAGACGTCGCGCAAACTTAAACAGATAAGGTAATTCAGAAGATGAAAAACAAAGTGTACGGAAAAGATTGGTTTACAACGGAAATCGGAGAATTGTTAGAAAAGCGAAGATCATTGAAAAATACAGATAAAAAATAGGATACTTAGCGGTACAAAAGATAGCAAGGAAAAAAATTTAGGAAGCAAAGGAGAAATTACTTAAAGAGAAATATATCGAAACTGAAAAATTACAAGAAAAGCACGATGATTTTAAATTACATGCAATTATTAAAAGAAGTTGCTGGTGTATATAGACAGAGAAAACCAATGATGTTGAAAAATAATGCAGCTCAACCATTAATAAAAAGTGAAGAAATCAAAGAAGCGTGGAATAATCACATTAGATTGATATTTGGAGATGACAGAGATGGTCTAAACGTGGAATACAATGAACGGGACGATGAGGATGTTCTCCATATATTAGAAGATGAAGTAGCTAAAGCAACAGAATGCGCTAAAATACGTAAAACACCAGGACCAGATAATGTTGTAGCAGCGATAATCAATCTCTTTGACGACGGAAGTATTCAATTGTTTTCTATAGAATATATAAGATTGGAGAAATACCGAAATAATGGCTAGTGTAGAATTTAGTTATGCTTCCGAAGACCAGCAGACCGACATCTTGTAACGATTACAGACCTGTAAGTTTAATTAGTTACACATCAAAACTACTACTGCGACTAATACAAGCTAGAATACGGCAAAAATATGTAGAAAATATAAGTAAAAAACAATTTGGTTTCCGATGTGGGCTGGGAACTAGAGATGCGTTATTCTGCATGAATATAGTCATTCGAAAATCAAAAGAATTTTAACGGCCAATATATATATATATATATATATATATATACATATATATATATATGTTTTATAGACTTCGAAAAAGCCATCGACAAAGTACGGCATGGTGAATTATTTAACATATTACAAGAAATTGGCTTAGATACTGTAGATAGAAGATTAATAAAGAATTTATATTTACAACAAATGGCAACGGTGATACTCAATAACGGAGAAAAAACAGATGATATCAAAATCGAACATGATGTAGACAGCGGTGCGTTTTGTCGTCAACATTGTTTAATGTATACCTAGATATTATATTTAGAGAAACTTTAACAAATAGACCTGAAGGTGTCAAAATAGGAGGTGAAATTATAAATAATATAAGATACGCAGATAGCACGGTAATATTAGTGAAAAATGCGAAAGATCGAGAAATACTATTGAAAACAATAGAAAGAACCTGTGATAAATACGGTATTGTAAGTAATTCTAAGAAAACTAAAGTAATGGTGAAAGTAGACCAAAGTAAACCAAAGATAATACTAAGAAATGATGAATTAGAAGTAGTAAACAGATACAAATATCTAAGCGCTTGGATTAATAACGCTGGAGGCTCAAGGGAGGAAATTAAACGTGGAATAGGGTACGCCAGAGTATCATTTATAAAAATGAGGAAAACGCTCACATCGCATGAAATACATATCTCTTGCATTAAGAATCAGAGCATTAAAATGCTACGTATGGTCAGTGTTGTTGTATGGATGTGAATCATTTTTTTTTGTTTTTTTTTTTTCTTTGGGCGCGTCAACTCAGGACATTTACCCAACACAAAGGACTAACAAATAATGAAACGTAGGAAGTTGAAAGTTAAATCAGGAAGCGATTAGAAACAGAAGAAATGAATATAGCCGATATAGGAACAACAGAAAGAGAAGGAAGAGCAAGAATGTAGTACGCTAAATGCTAAAATAATAAACACTCTAGAAGCCTTTGAAATGTGGTGTTATCGCCGTATACTGTGCACACCGTGGATTGCAGAAAAGCAGAATAAAGAAGTATTAAGCATATTGAAAAAAGACAGAGAGTTATTGAATACGATCAAACGAAAAAAAACAGTATACTTAGGACACATATTAAGAGATCTAAAATATAAACTGTCACAGACCATAATCACGGGGAATATAAGAAAAAAGAAAAGATGGCAGAAGAGCAATTTCTTGGCTTGATAAAATCCAAAAATGGTCGATGAAGGTAGAAGATTTTTTGCAACAGCAAGGGACCGGGGATTATATCAAGAAGTCGTCACCATAGTTGCTGAGGACAGTCAAATGGATAAAAGAAGAAAGGATATATATATATTAGGGTGACCCTTAGTTATAGATGACGGAAATTTTTTTTTCAAAAATTAGGTGCCCCAACCGGTAGAATTGTTCTCTTGTATGAAAAAATCATACCGTTATAGTTTTAGCTCATTTGGTCAACTTTAAGACGTGGCGAAAAGCGTTTCGGTGAAACGAGCGTACATGCGCGCTGCAAATACTGCTTTCCTTCGTTACAGTATACTGCTGTGTGTCAGCGAGGCAGTATAGTTCTGATGCAATATTTCTGATCAGTATCATCATTTGTATAACTCTTCTAAATGTATGATAAGGATTCTCTACTGCATAAGTGAGGCAAAGAAAAGAGTGAAGAGATTTTTTGTGCTGGCTTATTCCTGTTTATTGCGCAATTGTAAGTCAGAATATTGTTTTATGCTTTATATTGATACGGATTCGGTACTTGCAGTGCTATCGTTTGACGATGTCCGAGGTAGAAAATATTCCCCGAAGTGTCATTAATTCACGATCTCTCGGACATCGTTCTTTTTAGCAGTCGCTTTGCCCAAGAAGGCTTAATTGGCCAAAACAAAAAAATCGAGTGCCTGTATTATTAAATGTATTTCTTTTGACACAACTGTCATTAATACTGGTGACAAAGGAGGGACTTGTGTTCTCTTAGAACGGTTCCTCGACCGCAAATTATTACATTTGGCATGTCGTCATCATATGTTTGAAATGATTGTAAGAATTGTTTTCAAACTGAAAAGTATCGCATTTCTGGTCCGAATGTTGCTATTTTTAAAGAATTCCAAAACAAGTGGTCACAGATGAATAAAGACAATTTTCGCTCAGCATTAATGGAAGAAGAAATGAGATCAGTATTTAACGAAGACAGAAAATCCCAATTGATTACATTCCTACAGCATACACTTGCTACACATCATCCTCGTGACGATTATTAAGAATTTTTAGAATTATGCTTAGTATTACTAGGAGAAACTCTAAATAGTTTTTCATTTCGATATCCCGGAGCCATGCACCACGCAAGGAGGATGTCTAAGATCATATACTCCTTGAAAATGTATTTATTTCACTATGAATTTAAGCCGAAAACTTCAGAAGCGAAAGGTTTAGCTTATATTTGTATTTTTATTGTGACAACTTATGTGAAATCGTGGTTTTCAGCTCCGGTTATTATAAAAGCACCAAATTCAGATTTTAATGTTCTAAAAAAACTGAATTCTTACGAAAAAATAGACGAAGAAGTTTTAAAAGTGGCTGTAAATCAATTTATTCGCCATTTATGGTGTCTAACTCTGGAAGCAATTAGCTTCGCTTTCTTTGATAACTATGTCAGTCATGAGGTGAAAGAATGCACAAAAACCTGGATCTCGACGCAACAGAAGATGACGACATGAGCCGATTGCAGAATAAATTTTCTGACGTGGAAAATTTATGCCGAAGAGATCTAGATCAATTTGTTAATTCGCTAACCAATACTTTTTTTGAGAAATTTCGCATTAACACCGATTTTCTTCTCAGAAGTTCAAGTGAATGGGAGCAGGATGAAGATTATCTAAAAAGCAGAGAATTAATCTCTAAAATAAAAGTGGTCAATGATGCAGCTGAACACGACGTACAATTAATTGAGCAATACAACAATAAACTGACCCGCAAAGAAGATCAAAACCAGTATTTTTTTGGGGGGGATTGCCAGTCGAGGGTATTATCCAGCACAAAACAGTACCTGCTTAACGTGGTAGCGGAATATGAAAAAAATACTCCGATGCGAAAAAATCTACGCTCATGTCTGGCATTAATACTTCACTTTTTTAGTCTATTCTGTGGCAAATTGTAAATGTGTTTTCAACGATTTTTTCATTCTTATCAATAAAACTATTCACCTGAGAAAGAAGGGTAAGAAAAAAATTGTGATATTTCAAGTCTAGTCTTAATAAGCCTGTAATGAGAGTTCCTGTTTTACTGCGAAACACCCGCTAAACCACTCACTCTAGTAACCAGCGGAAATGTACCTCCGCGCGGGCGCTGAGTTGCGCTATTGGCGCTATCTTCTTGGCCATATCGGCACGTCTTAAAGTTGACCAAATTAGCTAAAATTTTAATGCTATGATTTTTTCATGTAAAAGAACAAGACTACCGGTTGGGAGATTAAAAATTTTAACCTTGAAAAATAAGATCCACCTTAATATATATATATATGAACGAGGTTGCGCTTTGTGGTATGCTATCTCGATGCTAATAACGTCAGAGAACTGCGATTCAATTTTAATTGTTAGTATTCGGACATTAAATTTTTATGTGCTACATACCGACATTTCAGAAGCTGGAATGTCTATTATATTAAATTCGGCTTCTTTTCCATTTAAAGCTATGCAAACTGTCTTCTGACCATATTCGTCATCTGAAAGAAAAAAGAAGAAAATTGGGATATGTTTTCTAATTTTATCGACTTATACCTAAATGTGAATTATTGTTAGCTAAATTGTTTAGCATCACAGACTAAGAAAAAATAGATAAAACTTTGAAATTCAAGTTTATCTTCCAAAATGTTTTTTTTTTTTTTGTATAATTTCGGGGGAAAATTACAATAAACGCCATTTTACCGGGGAATTAAAATTGCAAAAGTTGTATAAATTTCATTTTTGTTATGAATGTATCTCTGGCAAATAAATCGTTACAGATTAATCGAATGTTTTGATTATTATATATGTAAAACGGTATTTTTCTGATTGTTAACGGAGTTTATGTAGTGCGACTATTGATTTCTGCGGCTATACAGAACACACTGTGTTCGCCAACTGAATCTTGTGACAGGTAGTGGAATTATACATCAATCGACACCGGGATACTAGCCCCGATAAGTGATAAAAATGTAACGGAGTCGAGCTGATTTCCATTTTTTTCTTAAATATACATAGTTTTTATGAAGAAAAAGTAAAAAAAAAAAAACTCTTTTCAGTCCTAGTGATACTTTGCGGGTTTTCTCGTGAGTTTTTAACTTTTTCTTAAAATTCTGCTTCGTAAGATAAGTGGAGGCGGAGGAAATGTTTCATTTTATTAAGATTTCGTATACGTATAAAATGCATGGAATCCTAATAATATGTCCAGGAAACGCCAAAAGTGTCAAATATAATTTAATAACTTTGAAACAGGCTTTTATCAAGTTGAACTTATGATGCAAGTCGTAACTAAAACATATTTTACGGTAATGTATAACTTTAGGACAGCTGATTGTAAATGAAAAATATAACCGATGTGTGAGACTACTTCAAAATTAATTCGAAAATAATAGTTTAAATTTTTTTCCAGACATGTTCTTCTAAAGCGATGGGGGAAACTCGCTGTTTGGAGGGGAACGAAACTTTCCAAATTTTAGAATAGTTCGAATAGACTCGATAAGGTAAAATCTCTATTTATGTGGTACTCTGGAAATAAGTGTCACGTAAAAGTTTCAAAATTGGACGTATTTGAATTTACTATTTTAAATCGTTATACTTTATTTCGAATAATGTTTCGTTACGTACGATGGTACTGTTCAAAAGAAACTGAGGGTGATCAAAAAAAAAAACCGGACTTTTTATTTGTACAAAAACGCTACTCGGAATTATGAAAAAAAGGTCAGTCAAAAAAGGCTCAAAAAGCGGATGTTACGATTTTGTTATAAGTTAACTCCTGATTCGGTTTTGAACTTTTACCGGGTGTGAATTACAGCGTTTAACTATAGGAAGATTTTTTCATTCAACACTTTTTGCAAACTGGAAATTTTTAAATAAATAAATCTAGGAATAAAATTACTCGATAAATTGTTTCGAAAAAACCAAGAAAAATCACATATACCGCGGTGAAAATCGATTGCAGTTGTGAAATAAACATTTATAAATTATAGCGTTTATTTAGTTTTTAATTCGATGAAATAATTAATTTGCAATTAGAGATACCTAACGATGTATCGTAAGCGCAAATATATTCCGATGTAGTGAACTGATAGGATAATGTGGTCTTTCCTACATTCGGAGAACCCAGCATCGCTACATTAAATACCGGTACGTGTCCTCCGTCTTCTGAATCATTTCTGTAAGTTATATTAATGGTTATATAAATATTATCATTAAAATTAAATGTTCACTCTTAAATCTCAGCTGTGTGACATTTCATCATTCGACGAAAAACATTTGCCACTATTGTTAATGAGAATATTCTGATACTATTGAATTATTCGTGCATTTGGTACTATTGTAACTTCGCAGTTGAACATTATATTTCCGTGTTTATTTTTACACGCAGCTAGTTCAATGATTCGATTTTTCGTATTTAATTCGCTTTCTGTTTTTTTTTTTCTAATATATCTGCGATGAACTTTTGGTTGAAATACTGTCCTGTAAGTATTTAACTTTTTTTTGTCAACAGGAATTCGTTGATTACTATTTCTAATAATCTGCCGGTCATTTAACTAACTGCAGACTTCTGTTCTCATAATACAGTTTAACCTAGGTAAATTTACAGCGAAGTAAATCATCAAAAATAATACTATCTCTTTCACGATTGTTATCATCATCGTAACGGAACTTCATTTTGATGATTCATTAAAAAGGTAGCCGGTTTTGCTTTTTTATGGTTTTTGCCGTTAAACAAGTTAATTGAAAATTTTAAAAATCCGACGACGGAAACTTGACTGAATTCAATAATCTGACTTTACTGAAAATGGCGAAATTTCGTTTTGTTTTTTAGTTTTATGTGCGAAAAAACGTGAACACAAAGTCGCTTAAATTTAAAAAAAAAAAAGTTAAATTAATTTAATTTTATCATCTACATTTAATTGTCCTTTTTTTTTTTGGCAACAAGAATCGATGAAGTTTGATATTTATACGATTTGACAAAAACACACGTACATAAATTCAAAATCGTTAATTAACAAATAACTTTTTTGTATTTTGAACTTACGTGAATTTTTATCGAATAATAATAATTGTTATCAAAAAATGTTTTTAAACTTAATTACAAAGTTATTTAAACGGACGACAAATGAATTTTTAATGACACTTGTACGCGGAAATACATATTAAATGTACATTTTTTCGGTATTTATTGAATTTCAGTGGACCATTTTGCTAGAAATTTCACGATAGAATAAATAAAACAAACCAATTTTACCTTCGTGTAAAGAAAAATATCGTAAATTGCCAAAATAAGTGCTATTTTTAAACATTTGCTCATCGTCAGCGTTGTATAAAAAAAATGTGCGCTAAGACGGTATTGACAGTGAAGAAAAGAATCGAAGAAACTTTTCTACATTGCGTGTTATTAATGTTTTTTTTTTTTTTCCTGTTTAGAACGTGTTCGAATTATACTAAAAAAAATTGTCTTACGTTAATAATTGCTGTTTGTGACTGCTTCCACTGGTCGAGGGAGGGGAAGAGTCAACGGAACAGCTTGACCTGGACCTTCTAGATCGTAAGCAGTCGCCCAGTTTACAGATTCCGTTAGCGGTTATCGAAAATGATCTAAGCCTATAGCAGTCTGGAGGTTCTTCTGGCTTTTTTATTTGTCCGAGCATGGGCTGTAAACAAATTTTAAATAAAAACATCAGAAAAAATATATTTTAATAACATGATTAAAATTTTCGGAAATAGAATTTAAAAAGTTATCCGTGCAAACAAGAGGGCGTTTTTAACTCTACGGTTCAATTATTTCTCGAATGTAATTTCGAAGGAACTCTAATCCGATTAGGTCTTTGTTGATGTTTTTGTCGTTTGAAGTGTGTATTATATATCTTCATACAGGTCGGTATTAGCAGTTATGCAAATAACAACGTTTCGTAACGAAATTGTATATATTAAATCAAAGAAGGGGGCTCGTAGGGTTTTGTATGTCTTAGAAAAAGGCTCTAGCTCTTTTTATCTGCTTTTAATAATATGATCGGTGATTATATTTTTCCGATTTTTTCGCAATTCTAGTTCGATAAGCTGCCTATAGACCTTCCGATTTTAACGGTGGCCACGGTACTAGTAAATTAAAGAAATGTGACTCTATAGGTCATCGCATAGACTTTGCCTCTTATCGTAAAATAGCCGCCCCGTTCGCCCTTATGTTTCCCGAGTACCAAAAAAAGCTATGGTACATGATTTCATCAGTTTGGTTGTTTTTACGCCGCACCATATTCTAGTCGACTCACCGTTACTGCGCTTAGTTGTGGACTGGCTAGATGCGTACAATGTCGCGCGGGAATTTTACTACTCCCTATTCCCGCATTCTGCTATACTAAACTTCTTGTTTTACTGCTATACACTCCTTGTTATTCTACTGCTATTTTCGTTCTGATTAAATTTTATCGAGTTAATTTGTTTTTACCGCTTTCCGTGGCTTTCTTTGTTTTTTCCCTTTATGATGCTTCTTTGTATTCTGTGAATTTCGCAAACATTTCTACCACGTGTGTTTGATGATTAAGCGAATGAAGAAACAGAAAAAACAAACACATCAAAAGGTCATCGGAAAAAGATAACTGAAATAACCCACCATTTTCATAATGCAAGTGGTCCAGTAAGTAGGTCCGCAGTGTTAATCAGCAGAGCACCTGGAGAGCTGAGCTGACCGATGCTTAGGGTCACGACTGTAGGTCATTCAAACTGGGAAAACACGTTCCTCCCTAAAACGGTTCTTTACGAAACGTTAAAGTCCGACAGACTTAAATCTTGGCTTGGGAAGCAGTGATTCTCAGCCGTTTTCATTTAGATAATTGGCGACGGTGGCACTAATGTCCAGTTGCGTATTATCAAGAAGAACGGTGATTCCAGTTTTGCCGACTTTCCTAATTTGTGGTCGCAAATTTTGTTCTCAAAAATTGTTTGCGATCGATGGCAGTGTGACCAACCTCGTGGATATAGACAACATTTCCACCATCACTTTGAATTTCTCGCATCAAACTTTTATCGCGGTGAATTTTTTTCTTTTTAAACAATATTGTTAATTTCTCAAAATCACACGTATTCTCCATCGATATTAATTATACGGCCGAGAAAGGTTTCGCCTTCAATTTCAAAACAATCAAGCAGTTGCCACAAAATCTGTAACCGGAGGAGTTTTTTTTATGTTCTGCCGATAGAAATGAAGGTACTTAATGCGCGCGGACACTTTTATACTTTGGAGGACTGTTGGCAGAATGCTCAAAAATTTTCGATTCATATTCCGTTCTCTGTCTCGATTTCTCTCGCCGTCACTTGCCGATCTTTATTTAACAAAGTGGCTCCGATTCCGGCATTTGTGTTGTCTGATGGAACGATAGACGTGGTTTTTCCGGATTTCGGTGCTTACGTGCTCTTCCGAAAAACGCTCAGAAGTGATCATCACACGCTTCACTTAACGTGCGATGAATTTTACCGGATAGATTCGCCATGAGGGAATTCTTGATTTTGATGTATACGCGCGTTGTTCTAAAATACTGATGAGAGCCGAGTGATTGTAATTAACCACACGAAAAAAAAAAAAAAAAACAACACCCAATTTGTAATACTTCCAACTACGAACCGGGTATAGATGTGGATTAGTACAAGCGGACGCTGGAGCCGCGCTTTACAAAATTTTCTAGACAACCCTCGCGTATTTATACTCGATAAGGACATTTTTTAAAGAAAGGAATTTTCAATGAAAGCTGCAAACTAAAAATATTTTTCCATATGCGAGAATCTCTAAATCGGTTTTATAGAACAACTACGTGAAGTAGGTTCTCGTATACTTGCATCCCCTTTTATCTCTTTCAATCTGAAAGTAGACTAGGACAAGGCCAATTGTTTGTCATTGTAGCTTTGAAACATACGTTATACTGAATTTTCTTATAAGATAAATGCTGTATAATCTCGAAGAAGCGAAATTTTGAAACACAGAGAGTGATAAAATATATACATGTATGTGAACGCTTGATATTGCTGTTACCGTCGTTAGTTCCAGCTTGAAAGCAGACCTCTGATCTAGCTGTTCGAAACAACTACTTTTGCTTATTTGGAAATTACCTAATAATATTGCGTATGTTTGTCAGTATGTGCGTGTGAAAGAGAGATAGTTCGAGATTAAGAAATGTGGATATTTAGCGAAAAAAAAAAGAGCATCATTAATAGTTTTCTTAGTAAACAGAATGAACAGGAGGGTTTAAAAATAATCAGAAAATAGTTGAATCCAATCTTTTCCATTTATAGTGCATATCAAGGCCGTGTCCACAGGAGGGTTAAACCCCCCGTCACCATTAGAACTGAACTAGTTATTATAAATGTACAGAAATCTGAAAAAAATCAAAAATTTAAAATAAATATCGATGGTTTTTTTTAGGGTGTTTTTACATTAAAAAAGAAGAAAAAATAAGCTCCATATGTTTGGGTACTTCATTAATATCTTAAGAAAAAACTTTTTATTACGTGTATAATCGATAATATATGTAATTTTTATTAATGTTTATACGGGGTAATTCATTCATGTAAATTATTAACGTATAAATCAAAATGATGGAAATTATTAATAGTATGAATATTAGTGAAAAATGTATTGTTATTTATAAAATAAATATGCGAAGAAAATTTTCAAAACCTCCCCTTTTCAAAATTCTGGACACGACCCTGGCACATAGGATTACGATTAGATAGACCTGTCGTCCGGCTTCTACTTTGCAATTTTTTCTTCTAAGAGAACACATATTATTCTTGAAACGGAAAGTTAATTATTTTTACATTGTAACAAAAATAATTTGCGTTGAAATTGTTAACCTGACTTGTCAACTAAAGTATATTTTAACGATGAAGTATCGAATATATCGTTATTTTCTAGAAACCGTTGTGATGTGTTGGAGTATTAGATTTGCGAAAAATACTGCAACAACCTGATTCACAAAGCATCTATAGTAATAAAACAGCGTAGTTAACGAAATATTAATTACTTTAACGTTCAAATTGTCGTAATATTGTAAAAGCTAACTGTTGTATTTGCAAACGGCTAATCATCCAATATTTTTCGCAATAATGTGTACAGGAAGCCGAATAAAAAATAAATAAAAAAAGTAGTTTAACATATATCGCGAAAATGCAGTAATTTTAATTTTAGGTGTCCTCCTACGCTGTATTTAATAAGTTCTTGTTCCCTACAGTCGCTTAATGACCGAGACGAATCCGATCATTTTGACATTAATAGCATTACCACATTCGAGAGAACTTAATCGTTTCCACTAACCGAGATGGTTCGGTTTTCATTCCGGTGCATTACAGTTCTTCGACCTCCGTTTAAATAATTTTTTAAAAAACATTACGATAATTTTTCCCGCGTTTTTAAAGAAAAATAATTTAATAAATGATATTCGTGTTTTTTTTTTTGTTTTTTTAATTATATTTCGGCTTATTATTCACCGAACTCTCTATGTTTTATAAACCTCGAGTTTTCACTAATTCAATTACTTTGCGGAAAGAAAAAAGTCAGCCGCTTAAATGAAAGTTGACCATTCCTGAAAAATATGAACCAAAAGCCCGGGCAGGATAGCAAATACCGAATAAACAGTAAAAAAAAACATAATTTTTTGCGAAACTTAAAAAAAAACATTCACCTTTTACAATAAGCTGCAATTTAGAGTGGCGAAGCTAAAAAAAGAAGATAAAATAAAGAACGGTAGGCAGCTTTTTAAAAAATGAAAAGTCGCCTTCACCTTTTCCGGGGTGTGTTACCCCCCGGTCAAGATGGACAATCAAGAAAATTGTTTTTATATAATAAATATAATATAAATATAAACTTTTTATAGCGTTAAGAACAAAAAACAAAATCAACAAATAAACGCAACAATTATTTTGTGCACTAAGCGCACATGAGGGGTGACTTTGATCTTCGTAAGACGTACAACTTTCATGTGTTTAATCTCAGAATTCATAGCGCTGATACCGATTACATATCATGCAATCTATGATTTTCTAGAAAGAAGTAGGATATTGATATAGGCATAACACAACAAACAATTGAGATTAGTAATTGAAAGGAACAGACGATGGGTGGAATTTGAGTTTAAAGCCCCCCCCCCCAAAATAAAATATATATGTATGTATATATATATATTTTCTCTCTCGGGGAATTAGTATTTCTTCATTTTAATACAAAAAAAAAAAAAATGCTTGCTAATTTTTTCAATATTTTGGACGTGAATAATGTATTACTAGCTCCAATCAGTTGTCCTACTTTTTAAACATATTCCTTTAGTTTGATTTCTGCAATTTTCAACAATCGCTTGATTTCTTTCAGGGAATTTTTGATTTCCAACTACTTTACTGTGTAATAACGGTTGTTTTTACATTACTTTAATTAACAGCTCCATCGGAGTTGTATTAAATTTAACGGTATATTTAAACGGTTGGTTTGTTATATTTCTCTTATTTCATAACTGATAAAAATACTGTCTGATATTATCGAATTATCTCTAATCTGTTACACACTAAGTAATTTACACCCGACAAAACAATTTGGACGAAAAAAACAATCAGTTTCCATAAAATAACTTTTACTTGAAATTTCAACAAACTTTTGCGGTTAAATTGTTACATAGAGTAATTTTTTATATATTAAATTCAGAAATAATTATTAACATTCAACACTTAATTGTCGTTTCTTTTTGAAATTGAGTTTTTGTTTCTGAGTTATTATCTACTGCTTTCGAAAATTTCAAACTCTCGGGGTAAACTATAATGTTGTTATGTGAGAACACGTGCAGAAAGCTATACGCAGAGTATAAAAGCGAGTTTTTTTTTGCGAAATCTAAAGAATGCGACTGAAAAGATCATTACTGTAAAATATCGCCTACACTACCCCCGCGTAGAAACGTCTAGAAGAGCGTATTTGCTTATTGAAAATAAAAGTAGGTCGGAATGCCAGCGGATTTTAACCCTTTTGTTGTTATACACAGTGAAGCCATTCGAGTGCCGCTCTTTCAATATGTTGCATTTATATTCGTTGATACTTTATGTAAACACAGTTATAGTAATGGTAATTACTCATACTTCCCAATAGCTTTTGTGAGTATTATATTTTGTATATAGAAAAATATTATGTATGCACCACTCGAAGAGTATTTATATTTCTTCCGTTTATTTTGTATTTCGAAATTACGGATTTATAATTTTGCATATGTTTTATTCTTAAAAATGTTCTCTTTACTTTTGTTGAATTTAAAAAGGTGAACTATAAATTTAATGTCGACACAAATAAAAATACGAGTAATAAAATTATTTATAAGGAATGTCTGTACAATTTAATATAAAAAATTCGGTTAGACCGATTAAGGCCCGTTGTCCATTGCAGCAAGACATGGTCAAGTAGTCAATAGATATAGATGGGGTGAGTGGGGAAAATTAATTTCTCGTTTAGACGGCTGGTTGGGCGAGTTTTTTAAAACAGATTCCACGTATTACAGTGTTTTTTGACATTCTTGAAATTTAAATGTTTAGCTAAGTGTTGCGCGTTATTTAAATAACTTTATTTACATTAATCTACGTTATTATTTGCGTTTTATTTGCTTTAATTCACATTAAGTAGTAAAGGTGTCACTAGAGGACACTTTTTACTCGGGGGTCACTTGGATCCGATTTTCATTCGAGGTCGTATTAAGCAGAGATGGTATTTTCCACGATATTGCCACCGGACACATTTTATGTTAAGATCATTTGATTTCACACCCTCAATTTTCCACACAACAGCTGATTGAGTAATTTACGCGAGATCAATAATCTGAAAAACCTATGAACGGTATCTTGTGATTCGGCTCAGTTGCGATATTACACGGTGTACACTTGTTATACTGGTATATAATGCGAAATTATTGTACGCATAACTTCCATAGTTTTGTTTTGGACAATGAAAATAATATGGATCAAAATGCAAAAGAAGAAGATGCGATACTATGAAAGTGTCAAAAGTAAATGCCTGCTGTAATAAACCGTATATTAAAATAGATATATTACAGGAAAAAACGATGTATACAATAAAGAAATTTTATTATTAAAAATGGAAATAATAGACTGGTTGTAGTATGTGTCATCGGTGCTGTGTTTGAATATATACATATATATATATATATATATATATATATATATATATATATATATGTACCTCCGCGAGCAGTAAAAGTAGTAAATAAGGAAAAACTAAAATGTTTGAAGATAAACTCTTGTTGTTGTTAAAACTGAGTAGGGGAATATAACTTCGTTGAATAAAGTTGCTTATTTGACAAAAAAGTAGGTTCATCGCTTCGATTAAGCAAGTAACAATCAATCCGAAAAATGCAGTTAAATAAATTTAGCGATTCCTAAAATGTGGACACTTTAACACACGCGATTACACAATAAAATCGAACGGAAGCTTTGAAAAGGGCTACTTCAAATAAGTAAAAGCGAATTAATTAGCGGAAATAACGAAAATAAGAACTGGATGAATTTGAATAGAAGAAAAATGAAAGAAGGAAATCAATAAAAATGAAGTAAACGATAACGAGTAAAAGTCAAAAACAATAAAGCGAGAGAAAACAGCGAAAAACAAAACACCGACATATATAATATTACTCTGCTACGACTTAAAATTTTATTGCCACAGATCATCAATATTGATAAGGAAGCGAAACTATCCATTAAGCAATATCGCATTTCGCTTACGCTTTTCTTTAATTATTAGTTCCAAACATACTCCCCCGCGATGGGGTCGCATAGAGCCCATCAGATTGTAAGTAAACGGAACCGAAAATTTTTCTTTTTCCATTGGTTCTAGGGCTGGTCCGGAAATTACCCAGCTAAAAACTGATTTGCGCAAAATGAGTTGATCGATGTTACAACGTTCATCCAAAAAGCACGACTCGACATATTCACAGCCCCTAACAAGATATCCACTCGATCGTGGCTTAATTTACTGTCCGCAAATTCTAAGATACGGTTTCGTGTACGAATCGACTGCGAAAACAAGTTAGAGTGAGAGTATGAAAGCTTCGGGACGACATTTGCTTTTATCGATAGCTCAAAGTTCGAAATTCGCGACTGAATTAGCATAGAACAGCTATTGTCCGCGATTAAAGGACTATCGGTAACACCTTGGATAGTTATTGGATTCGAATTAAACTCCACCGACAACTGAAACCTTTTAACAAAGTCGGCACTAATCAAAGTTACTTGTGAAGCACAATCACAATCGAATAGGGCTTTCGCTAGTTTCATCGATCGGCCGGGAATTTTTACTTTTACAACCGTAGTCGGCAGTAAAATTAAATGATCGTTTTTAGCTACGGTATTGCAAGCCAAGCCAGAATTCGAGCTCGAACTAGATGCAGTGGATTCCACTTTAATATTTTCAGATCGCTCTATTAGATTACCGTCACGATGTAGTAACCTGTGGTGGTTCCCAGAACAAATGGTACATTTAGAACGGCAGTTCAAACAACTGTGTTTATTACTAAAACAGCCGATACACAATTTATTACGTTGTACAAGCTGGAATCTATCGATTGGCGTACGAGCTTTAAATTTTGCGCAATCTGTTAACCAGTGCTTTCGAGAACAATCGTAACATCTAATTCCGGAGAAGGCGCAGAACTCGCAACCTAGGAATGTCGTATCTTTTTAGAAGTTTCTTGGTTCAAATTCATGCGCGCCTCGACACTAAACGCACGATTTTCTAGAAAAGTACGAATATCCTTATACGAAGGATAAGTTCGATTGTCTGTTAACGAATTTTCCCAATCACGGCGAGTATCATCGTCTAATCGCGAACAAACAAAATAAGAAATGATCGACGACCATTGATCTACATTTTCACCGGCAATTTTCAAGCCGCGTAAAACGACATTTACGTCGTCTAAAAGTTTTCGAATGCCCTGTTCACATTTTATTTTTCTTATTGAAAACAAATCTTGAAAATAAGTAGCGATTATCGAGCGTTTACTTTCGTATCGAGTTGTTACAGTACTCCATGCTTCGGTAAAAGATTTATCATCCAACTCGAAATCACTAACTAGCGATTCAGCTTGCCCAGTTAACGATTGTTTTAAATAATACAGTTTCTGAACGTTACTAATATCGCAATTGTCAATAATCAGATTGCGAGATAAACTAGCGAAATCGTGGAAACAACGAATATCACCATTAAATTTCGGTAATTTCACTGAAGTGTTCGGATTGGATACATTACCCGATAACAGCAGAGAGTCGCGTTTATCTGTATCGGTTAAATTATCGCGAAGTTTACGAACGATTTTCGATATGTTGGTTGCCCAGCCTGAAACGTCCATTGTTTCTTTAATAAAAGCAGTTTCAATTGCTTCGGCCGATTTTTCGTTTGACAAATCTAACAGCGGGCTTATTTGCTGCTGAATTCCCTCAAACTTGTCTCTTAGAGCGCGAAATTCAGATAGTTCTTCTTCTAAATCTTGTAATAAATTACGAGTCGGCTTTGCTTTCGCTAATTTCGTAATATTCTCATAATAAATATTCAATTGTCGTTTTAGAAAACGGCGTGATCTCTCTAACTGATCCATATTACGAATTACTTTAAAGAGATTGGTCAGCAAAACGCTATTTTCGACACTATATCACGGAATTTATAAATAGCCGGATCAAATTAAAACATTTAAACATTTAAGTTACGTATATCACTCACCGCTGGTAGGATGATGAAATAAAATCCTTTGATCCGGCCCGGAGGACCAAAAATGTTGTTGTTAAAACTGAGTAGGAGAATGTAACTTCGTTGAATAAAGTTGTTTATTTGACAAAACGAACAAACAAAAGCGGAAGTTGGCGATACGAAAAAATAGGTTCACCGCTTCGATTAAGCAAGTAACAATCAATCCGAAAAATGCAGTTAAATAAATTTAGCGATTCCCAAAATATGGACACTTTAACACACGCGATTACGCAATAAAATCGAACGGAAGCTTTGAAAAGGGTTACTTCAAATAAGTAAAAGCGAATTAATTAGCGGAAATAACGAAAATAAGAACTGGATGAATTTGAGTAGAAAAAAAATAAAAGATTGAAATCAATAAAAATGAAGTAAACGATAACGAATAAAAGTCAACAACTATAAAGCGAGAGAAAACAGCGAAAAACAAAACACCGACATACATAATATTACTCTGCTACGACTTAAAACTTTATTGCTACAGATCATCAATATTGATAAGGAAGCGAAACTATCCATTAAGCAATATCGCATTTCGCTTACGCTTTTCTTTAATTATTAGTTCCAAACAACTCTTTTTTTGGTATAGAGGGAATAGAAAGAGTAGCAACAGGAAATTGGGGAATCGCGATTTTCATTTTCCTAAACTAAACATGCATTGTTTTTGTCAGGAAGAATGCAATTTTGTTCTATTATTGTAGATAGAATATACCCGTACTGTGTATGAATCCGGAACGTGATATGGTTTATGATTATAATAATTATATAGGTAAATACGTGTACATTGGTACGAAACAAAGGGCGAAAGATGCTGATAGATTAATTCAAATCGATGTAATGTAAATTGCTATTTTTAAGTATAATATTAAAGTGAAATACAATAAAAAGTATAGAGTAAATTTTATTATTGTAAATTAGATGTATAATTTTCAGTATAAGATGGCAGATGTTGTAGAGTATTATAAGTATTTTGAGTATACAGTTGGGAACAGAATTTTTTATAAACATACATATGTACGATGAAGAAGTTGTTACTCAACCTAAGTTACTACATTCTTTGCTAGATATAAATTTCGTACGAGTTTTTATCGGTCACGAAGACAATAGTCGTCCATACTGACACATTTTAGACACAGTCTCAAACCTGATTCAGGTACAGGTAATATGCTACACTGTTCACTGCAAAGTACCTTTTTTTGTTCGTTTATATCCCTGACAAATTTATTTATTTTTTGAAACAATACAGTAGCAGGAACATCTTTGACAATAAATCGTGCGCGTACGTTATTCTTATTTTCGGTATAAGTTTTACATTTTTTAAAGTCTAAACGACTTAGAATGTCTCCTTCATCGTCGTCATATCTTGAAAAACACTTTCTAAAACAATAATATATTGTCCCTTTTTTTTTTTGTTGTTGTTTTTTTACAATAGCAACCTTCTATTGTAAAATACATTTTGTGTAACGACATTGTTCACAATCATTTTCGGGCGAACATTTATTCCTCGTTTTCGTCTCAATTTGTCTGTTTAATTCCTTATAACGGCATTGATTACATAATGTTCTTCACAGATATATTATTTACATCGGCATATTCGCACAAGCAGTTATTTTTTCTCTTCTTAAAATTTTGCGATGATACAATAACGGTAATTTTGCCAATCGCGGCAAGCTATACTATCTACGAAATAAAACATTGCCTAGAACAGCAACAATAATTTCCCGCTGAAAAATTATTTATAATCTGTTTACACTAATTAGAGTTACAAAGCGATATGTTTACTGTAAAAGTAAAAGAAGTGTAATTGCATGTTTCTGTTATTCATCATCTCATCATCTACTTTTTTTAACCGACTTCAAAAAAGGAGGAGGTATTCAATTCGACTGTATTTTTTTTTTTTTTATTTTTTTTATTTTTTATTTTTTTATTTTTTATTTTTATGTGTGTTACCACAGAACTTTCTTCTAGATGAACCGATTTTGATGATTCTTCTTTTATTTGAAAGGTGGTGTTTGTCATGTGGTCCCATTTAAATTTGATCAAGGTCTGACCGATAGTTTTTGAGTTATCCTTAATAATGCGGGAGATTGAAGCTTTTTGGATGCTTTTCATTCATGATTGTTTTCACCGTCGGATTAGATTTTTGACTTAAAATACTATAAATTTGCCAAATTACCATGGAAATGTAACTTTTGGTGTTTTTATCGTGGAAATATCTGTTCTTATTAAAATGTTTTAATTTAATTGAATAAAAATGCACTAAAAAGTAAAAAATAAAATGCTTTTTTACAAAAAATAAATACCGACTTCAAGGTTTATTATGAAAATTTAAAGATGCACTAAAAAGTAAAAAATAATTACTCCCGATAAAATATATATATCAGAGTGGTACAACTTAAAATGACATTATCGTGATTTTTATACAACATTAACTTTTTGGAGTTGGCATCAAATTCATATTAAAAGAATAATTAAAAACTGCATTAAATGTTGATTAAATTGTTCCTAACATGAATTTAATTCCAACTCCAAAAAGTTAATGTTGTATAAGAATTACGATATCACCACTTAAGTGTTATATCAGTCTGATATATATATTTTATCGGGAGTAATTATTTTTTACTTTTTAGTGCATTTTTAAATTTTTATAATAAACCTTGAAGTCGGTATTTATTTTTTGTAAAAAAGCATTTTATATAACGCAATTGATTAGCTTGCTAGATGCTAAAGACCTTCCGTAACACTTTTGAAAAAATCCAATTTTATCTGATTTAAAGTTTAAAGTTTTCGGCAGTCAATTTAGGACTTAATATGCAGCAGGATTTATTTCTGGCTGTCTGGGAAAAAAATTTAGGTTTACATCAAGTGCGACGGAGGTTTAAACAGTAACATTTCTAATCCTGTCGTTTAAAGAATAAATACTTTAAATTATTAAAGTAGTACATTTATACGGTACTTCGTATTATGAACAATTTTCTATTATTTCGTTGTAAAAAAATTCTATTTTTAGTGATACAAAAAATACGCTGTCTTATTTATTGAATAAATATTATCAGGAAATTAAATAGTTATTTATTATCTTTAATTTTTGTTTTAATCTATTTCAAATAATCCTCGAAAATAATTTATACTATTTTTTTCTTCTTTCACTTCAAAAGTCGGGATGTATAAACGTGATGTACTTTGATGATCAATAATATCCAAATGTTTTTTAAACCCTCCTTGAAAATAATCTAACTAATAAAAGCCGTTGAGTTTAGATTACTAATTAAAATGAAGACTTTGAAGTCATATCAGCGAGTTGGAAAAATTGGTATTGCTATTTTTTCACATAATATATTAAGCGGTAATTTATATCTAAAGAAATACATATTTTTAATGGTGCGCTTTCAATAATTTTTTTTATTTTTTAAGTTAAAAGTTCTGTGGAAACGCTGGCATGTTTAACTGATAAAAAGTGAACTTGTGATAATGTAAATAGGACTGATTTCGTTTGCTAACGATTTGCTTAAATAATTCGGGCTATCAATATTTGCTACAAAAGAATTTTCGAGAACGAGGTTGTCGTCACCGTACAGTTTATTGTATCTCTTAATTAATTATTAGCGTCGCGTTTTACATTAAAGTTTTTATTAACACCCTATTTTCGTTGTTAAATAAGAAGGGTTAAATTTATCATTATCGCGATACCATCGGTTAATAAAGTTATCCCCTTATTTATACTAATTGTGATAATTAAACGCATGTAGTACTAGTAATTCGATTAAAAGCAATTCACGAGTTTACACAAGTCTATGTTCCGACTGTAGCACATTAGACATCGCTTCATATGAGAAAAGGCATTCGTGAAAATTCCTAATATGTATCCCATACATGACGTTTCACCTCACTTCGAATGAAACACACACAGCCACATATACACAGCGTCGGCCCTAGCCCGTGATCAATGTAGAACGGGATTGTCTTTCGGCGCCCTTTGGTCGACACCTTTACACCGCAAATTGTATTTAGTTTATGTTAAATAAATAATAGCCTATTAACTTTTTTCCAAAATCAAGTTTTCTTTCAAAAATCAACTCTTATCGAATTTAAATTTTATCTTTTGCTCGAAATTATTCTTTGCATTTGGCATTTTGGCGCCCCTTGTTACCTGGTGCCTGGAGCGACCGTTCTTCTCGCACTACCTCAGGGCAGCCCCTGCACATCACATCATTTTAAATTCAATCTCGCTTTATAGTCGGTGGTGGCATTGTAATTTAATCTGTTAAAAGATTAATGTTTTACTTGGATCCAGATGATACTTGCGGGAAACAACATTTCGGTTGATAATTTTATTTAATCAAAAATACGCAGCCTTTACTGGGAGTTTTTCGTAAAAAAGTATTTCTGGAGTTGGTTTTCTGATTGTAAAAGCTCTTACGGTTAAACGCGGTAGGCGGTAAAGTGTTTAAGACAAAACGGAGTAGGAGGTGAAAAATAATTCTTTCTAGCTTTTTCGTTAGGGGAATAAAATTTTAATTTTATGCAATTCGGATATTACAGCATAGTTGTTACCGTAAGGGTACATCGATAAAGTTTACTATTCTGTGTTTAAAAGAAATTAATTTTAAAAATAAAGGAAAAAAATATTCTTTTATGATATAAAAGTGTTTGTTAGTTTTTGAAATTAGTGCGCTTAAGTTTTCAAAGAAGAGAGAGATGAAAAGTAAAGTTTAATTAAGATTTTATTGATCGTTTAATAATATCCAAATATTATGCAGAGAATGAAAAAATTAATATATTATACTTGTATACTTATGACTATGTAATTTTTGCGTTGAGGATAAAAAGAAAATCATGACAGGTCTGCTGCATTTAACCCTGTAAGATTTTTGTAATATATTTATAAGACGTTTAAAAATAGTATTTTTTTTTCTTCTTTTTGATAAAGAATGACGTAGTTAATTTAAATCGACTCTTAAATATTATAGAAAAACTATCATGTGGGTTCCAGACGGTTTCTCACCATTGTCCAAAGGATTGAGTTATACATATATATATATATATATAAACTCGATAATTTGGACCCAACCCGTGGATTCCCCATGATGATCGTTTTTCTATAATACTTAAGAGTCGATTTAAATTGATTACGTCAGTACAATTTGCATGGCAATTTATTTCAAAACGTAACGGAAAAGGGCTTTTTCCAATAACGTTTTTTTCATATTACTCCCCATGCAAAAGATCCTTCGGCCCTCGCCACAGTGGACTCCCCGGACCGCCAAATGCCAATCTTTCATAGTTCCTCTAGAGAGCAGTCAGTTTCAATTGACTGTATCATTTTTCACAAAACGAATTATCAACCCTTACAATCACTTTATTTAGGAAAAAGTATAAACGAGTTTCACTTTTGCAAAAAAATTTACCTGATAAATTATATTTCAGTTATTATTTTGAATTCCATAGCTGTTGCATTAACTAATTGCATCGCGAATACGCTTAATTGGACGGTTCGGTGAAACAGTAAAAAAAAAAAAAAAAAACATTTTTTTCAAAACTAAAAGAATTTGCAAATTTTCGAGAAGAAATTTCTGCGAAAATCAATCTCATCCCTATTTTTTGTACGACATTATCTTTCTATAAACTATTTAATCATGTTCTAGAAATAACCTGATCCACTGGTTCTAAGTAGAGGTAAAAGAAAGCAAAACTGTTTTGTTTTAAAAAAAAAATTAATAATAATAGGAATAATAATAAAAATAAAAATAATCGCATCCTCGAAAAATTGTTTAGATTTTTCGCTGCTTCAGATTATTTGGGGGGGGGGGGGGAGAGTCGCTTACACTTGGGTGTAACGTCGAAATGAGTGATCTGCAAAGGCAAAACGTTCTGGTAGCGCGTTAGTTGATATTATTAGATGATAGTTAAATGGGGCTCGTTGTTCGGGTGTTGGACAGTTTTCTGAGTCATTAACTTGTGTGTACGGTCGAATGAAAATGCGGGGGAATCGGTTGATAGGTGCGTGTGTTGAAGCCAGTATCGATGCAGTACGCAGATAGGATCGCACTTTGCAGTATTAAAAATTTCAGCGATGAACGAAGTGCGGATTAGTATTTTAGTGTCGCTTTTCCTTCGTTTCACGTTCACCTTAGGGCGCGGGTAAACGCCCCATAAAACTTTTTAACCGGCTCGTTTTACTTCTTATTAATATTCATAACACTTCTATACGTACTTATGAATTATTCATCGACCTTTTCCATTTAATCGTTCCACTCTTGTGTAAAACTTATTGTCTTATTCAATCGTCTCTGTGCGCCCTAGCGATTCCAGATTTATCTCTAGACTACCTATCTCTATGCCATTATATTTTGCCTTTTTTTTTTTTTTAACGTATTTTTTATTTATTATATCTAAATATAGAGTATCAAACGATGATCAGGTAGTTTCCGAGCACTATACAAATTGCGTGGAAAATTCACTGGCGCTTTTTCTCTTACACACAGGCGATCTCAGATCGCGACTTCCGATACGTTTCGACTGTTGTATCAGTTTATTTTGTATATTCTTTAGCGATGTGTTTTTCAAGTAATTTTCGCAACGATGTTTTCCGAGAGAAAATTGTTTTTTGAGCTTTATTTTTACTATAAAAAAGGAGGCGGGTGTAAGTTGATCATTTAAATTCGTCCCGAGCATTACCTTTTAGAACGTGTTCAGTGCGCTTCGAAATCAGTCTCGACAGCCAGAGATTTATTTCGAAAGTGACAGAGTGAATTCAAAGTTTTTTGTTTTTTTTCAAAGTTAATTGAAAGGAAAAAAAGATTAAGTTGTATAAATGCCTGTTATTGGCGGGTTTTTTCAAAGATCAAAAGAGCTGCCGATCTTATAAAATAATACGGAGCAAAAAATGATTATTTTACTCTGGCTAATATGGTACTCAGGTACCCTCTCTCGTTGGCGATGAATCAGAAAAAGTCAATTGCGTATACCGACTGTGAACGTTTGTGTAAATATTATTACCTTTCGATAACTGATCAATTACCACAGTAACGCTTACCGTATCGCGAAAACTTTATAAAAAAAAACCCAAAGAAAAAACATTGAAGGTTTTTAACAGCAACTTGCTACGGCGCACTGCGATCAGGAAGACGTAATTTAAAATAAATTATTTATATTATTTTTAAATATAGTGCTATTATAGTTAGTAAGCGCGGAAAGTTAGGCAAATGACCCCTAGACTAATCGTTCAGAAGTACATTTTCCAGTAAGGCCATAGTTATTTCTACCTGCTTTCTTTCTGAATGACCGAAATTCTGAAACGGAATATCGATCTCTATTCGCCGCAATGCAAATCATTCCGTTCGTAGCATTCTGAATGTATTAATACCGCACAGAATGAAAAACAACTGGTCCTCTCTTGCATACCTAGTTAGGAATGGTCCCTGATCTTCTTTCATTTTTAAAAATTTAAATATTCCCTCAAAATAAATGTAGCGTATACATTCGTATATCCTATTTGTTTAAGTAGTTAATGAAATTATAAACGCAGTTACAAACATCTTAAGATAGAATATTAAATTATGCTAGAAATGTCTGTTCGGCGAAATAACCCCCATCTTCAGCTCTAGGAGAAAAGAGATATTAGAAAGATAAATTTAGCATAGAATCCAAAGATCTACCTATCAGCGTTTAGAAAGGAAACCAAAGAATATTCGTAAAAAATCTGAAAAATAAAAATACAGTATAGTATGTATAAAAATATTAACGAGAAAAATGAAATATTATTGAATTATCTTAGCGTGATTTCGGTTTATTTCAGATTTAAAACGCGCTATTTACGTTCACCTCTACTGATATTTCCTTAGTTTCCTTTTTTAAATGAGAAGGTAAGTGAATATTAGTTTTACCTGAAAGAATCCAACACTATGAAGTTCGATGCGTACTAATACAACTTAAACTACCGATGTAATTATACTCGGTGATTAAGGACTGGACCGGTAGCCCTTGTGTTGAATGTCTGATACATGGAGCCAGACATCGAACGCATTGTGACCGCTTACGCCCTAATAGCAACCCAAGAAGAAGAAGAAGATTTTAATGCCCATTCGCCTCTCTGGGGAGCATCATTTATCAATAAGCACGGCCTTATAACCAGCGAAATCATATTAACTAACAACCTTACCACCTTACTCCTTCCCAGTTGCACACATTTTAATTTATCATACAACGCTCTACTTCTTTTTCTTTGTGTGTTAAAACACCTTCCGCTCGCAGCTAAACTTTTCTTCTTATGCATATATAACGAAATATGGAAATCTGACACAATAATTCTTGAAAATTGGAAGTTATCTGGCGTAATTCCTATATTAGAACCCGGTAAAAGAGACCTATATCTTTCCTTAGTGTCCTATCGAAGACTTCGGAGAAAATATTTAATAGACGCCTTCTATTTTTTCTAGAACAAAACAATCTCTTTTCTTAAATAGAAGTTGGGGGGCGCAAAATAAGATCTGCTCTTGATCACCTGCTTAGCTTGCAGAGGCGGATACTATCATCGTACGAGAACAAACAGCATCTTAATGCTGTCCTTTTTTCACCTAGAAAAAACCTATTTGATTGCTTATAGCGTCATGGACTAATGATAAAGTCCGCTAGGATGACCGGTAACGTGGGAAACTATTTATGCAGTTTCTTAAGAAACCGAACGTTCAAGGTCTACAGGCACGTCGACATCAACGCCTGCTAACATTGATGGCGGTGTTTCTCAGGGCTCTGCACTCGGTGCAACTCTATTTATGCTTTATATATCAATAATATAATAAACTGCATTATGTCGCCTGTTAATGACCGGCTATACATAGATGACTTTAATATATCCTTATTATCGAACTTTCCATTCAATGCACAAAATATCCTCAAAAATTCTATTTCCCAATTCAACAATAGTGTGACAATAATGGTTTAGACTTTTCAACATCCAAATTGTGTCGATTTCCATAAAGAGCGTATCATCCTTCAATGTATCTTTAATTCCCACTAACGGTTAATAGAAAAGTTAAATTTCTCGGACTATTATTTAATTCCAACTTAACGTTACCATGCAAGCTGAAGTAAAACAAAAATGTATTAAACTCCTCTCAATCATGAAATATTTATCTAGCTCTAAATGCAATATAAATCCAAAGCTCCTCTGTAGTATAAGTCGTTAATCATTTCAAGAATCAATACGGGTTTCAGATGTACTCCACAGCTAGTAAACTCACATTAAAATCCTTAGATACGATCCACCATTCCGCGCTTTCATCTATACTCGCAGTGAACCCTTCTTCACCATCTATAAATCTGTGTGCACTGGCAAGATGTCCCCCTGTATCCGAACCGTTTACTGAATTATGACAAACCTTTTCCATGCAGTAAAAAATACTCACCGAATAATTCTATTTTTCTTAGCGATTCCGTGCCAAATCGTCTCCGGATGAGGCATCCTACTGAGTCACATAGCTTTATACCATCAACCATAATAAGCTGCCCCGTATGTAGGCTGCTAAATATAAACCAACTGTGGCACATCTGATTTATGACTGCAAAAAACTCGCGTAGTACCAGAGAACGCATAATATCTAGGTCTTCACAAGATTCTTTTCAACACTCCTGGCGCCGTAGTCAAAATTATGGTAACAAGAAAACTGAGTTACATTAGTACGTGTAGAATTCGCCTAGTTCCCTATGTTCGGTAATAGTCTGGACAGTTAAAGGCAGAACATAGAAATGTAATAAAATAAAAAAAAAAGAAAGAAAACATACCAAATTCATTTTTACTAAGATAATTCAATTAGTTTCTCTTTTTGTAACGAATGTTCCAAGTGTTTAACTTAATCTTGCTCCTGTTTCCTGGTTCCTTGAGTTTCTTTCGCTTTCCCGTTCTGCTGTCATTTCTGTTATTAATTTGTGTTTTAACCCTATTCTCTTCTGCTTTCTTCTCGGTTTTGTTTTTTCCTTGTTTCCTCTCAAATTATGAATGGTTGTTTACCGCACTGACTACATCTTCTTTGAATTTTCATCCCTTTTTGTTAAACATTGTGTTCTGTATTCACAATGGTTAAAATTCAAGCTCCCTACTCCTCACTGAGCATTTCTTATGTTCTGTCATTCCTTTTACTATTCAGCATTCCACCTACTGGTTCCTTTATACTGTGAAAAATTTGACCAAATCGATATTAACTCCGGGCCCTCACTTCTCTCTTCCCGTTTTTGTTTCTATTTCTGGACGTAGCTTCCTGACTGCCGTGCCCAACAAAAAAAATTAAAAATAATTCAATTATATTGCTCATTCACCAGTAATATTTTTATGCGCGAATTGCTATTTTTTATTCTATTTTTAAAATTAAAGTAAAATATTTACGTTTTTTTTCTTCTAATGTTCTTTGATTTTCTTTCCTAAATGCGGATAATTAGATCTCTTTTGAATTCTAACATATGAATTTATGTTTATTAGTATATTTTCTTTCCCTTTATTTCCCCGAAAAGATGTTTCTAGCATATTTAATTTTACATTCAATCTTGACTCACCGTATTGGTCCCTAACTCGTTACATAAGCATATTAAAAATGCAAAGGTATATGTGTATGCCGACGATATTGCCTTATTAATGGAGCAAACGAATTTAGAGATGGCGGAAAGATTATTACAAGAGAATATAGATCATTTTAGTAAATGGGCACATGATAGGAGGTTATGTATTAATATATAAATAAATATAAATTACTGCACATTCGGAACAGTACTAAACATATGACACCCGATCCGCGAATTACCCTCCATAATAATGATTGTATACACACGAACTTCGTATAAATAATCGAAAATAAAACAGTCAATTCCAGCTTTATATAAAATAAAACAGGTTCTATCATATCGTACATTACGTATATACTATATAATTCCATAATAATGTCTAGAATTTTATATGGAATTCAAGTATGCCAAGAAAACGGAAATAAATAAAATAAGTAATATACAAAAGAGATGTTTGAAACTTATACTCCCCCACTGGAAATAAATCGATTTTAGATCAATTATTTGTGAAAGGAAAACAATGAAATGTCCCCCAAGATGTACTATTTCTATTATAGATTACTAGAATTTAATGTCAATAATATAAAATTACCATCTAGGCGAAAGATTCGATTAACAAGAAACCAAAATAATATATATTAATTAGTAAAATACCCGATCATATACTAAACGGAAAAAAACTTGATGTGTGGAAATAGGGAAATGGCTGAAAGAATGGTGCAAAGAGTAAAACCCAAGATACGCGTCGAATCATTCCATTTTATAATTTTCTTTGATTGTTCTCTTTTTATTTATTTGTCTTCGGCCTTCCTTGTTTTGTTTTGTTTATTTTCTTTCTTTTCTCTGTATTTGAAGATATTTAGCTACCCTAATATATCGGTATGCAGATGAGTATTTACGGTCTCTGTATGTATCTGCATGTATAGTATGTTATAATTTATATAATCTTAAGTTGACCAATATTATGATGTATAGGATAAGCAAGAATAATTGTAATTTTGTATTTTAAATAAACGTTAATAAGAGTGTCGGGCATTTACACAACGAGCATACTTGCGGTGTGAGATCCACAACTTATTTTAAATAAAAAAAAACAAAAAAAAAACTGGTCACTGCGTTTATAAATTTATTTGTTTTATTCTTCTAAAATAACTATGGACAGTGAAGAAGTTACAGTTCACTTGCTATTTTCAACAAATTTTAAATATTATTTCTTATTAGATTTGGTAAAGTTTTTTTTTTTTTATCTTTTATTACAACCATCATAATAGTAATAATCATTATTATTATTATTATTATTATTTTGTATTATACACTTTTATACACTAAAATCGCGTAATTAGTTTTTCATTCATTTCCAATCGTGGAACTTTGCAGACTCGCTAAAGTTTGATTAGAGCGCAATGTTATTTGGCTTAAATTTCGAAGACTTTCAGAAACTTCTATGAAGCATTAAGGTGTACCAATAAAGTATTAGAGGTAATGAGTTAATGGTCGAAGAAAAGTTTTTTAGAACCCCAGGCATTTGTAAAGACAAGAGGGAGTCGAAAATTTAGAGGTTCGTAAACTATTTGGGTTACTGCTAACGTGTGATTATCGTTATTATTATTATTATCAACTATCGGTTTGTTAATTTTACAGCAAGACATAAACTATGAAAACAAACGAAAAAGCATAACTATTAGAGATGGTAAAATGCTATTTATTTCAATAGCAACTGCTATTGCTATTACTATTTTAAAATAGCAGTACACAATAGAAGTTATTGCTATTTTACTGCTATTTTTAAACCATTTTATGTACAGTGAGTTAAACAGTCTGATGTTCATTTCTAAAAAATGTAAAATATAATCCGAATTTTTCATAAAAAACATTTTAAGAAAAAAACAGGTTAAAAAGTTTTGTTGAATATTTATTTTAGTACAATAAACTTTACATGCAATGAAAATTATAGAAAATATATTTTTAACTTTTATCTCATGTCGGGCATTGCTTAAAGAAACATTAGAATCAGATAAAATTGAAAAGTTAAAGTATGGATGCCATAACAAATTGAATGTACTAGATGGTGTGCTCGAGGGGACGCTAATAAGGCATTTATACTCGATTATAAACCAATCAGAGATACTTTATTAAATATCTCAAAATAATAATTATGTTGCAAAATAACAATGCTAAACTTCATGGCTTCATAAGAAAATGTGCCGTTTGAAAACCGGGATCATGATATCATTTTGGAATGATATCCTTGAAAATTTAAATAAAACTAGTAGTTTAATTTAAAATCCAAATTACTTTTAAATGGCAAAATTGTATGTTTTAAATCATTAAAAGAATATGCTGCAGAAAAACGATATAACTTTTCATGCTATGGAAATTTAGGACAAAAGCTTACTGACATGACCGATGAAAAAGAGAAATGTTCGTTTAAATTCTTTAGATGACCATGCAACAATACTAGTTGCTGAACTTGGAAGATATTGAAAGATACAAAACGAACAGCCTATAAACTGAACTGAGATTTGGATTTTTATCTAAATTCAGTGAATTAAGCCGTGCTAAAATTTTAGAAAGTTCTCAACGATTGCTTGAAATTTATCCAAACAATTTAGACTCTAACGTTGAAATGGAATTATTGCAATTTCAACAAGTTCAGTCAAGCATGATGTTTTATGCGCTGAAGATTCTGCATGTTAAGTTAAAGATAACTATAATTTACATTTACATAGCACTAAATTCAAAATAAAGCAATATGATTCTTCGTGCTGAAAAAAGGGAGAGCACGTCACTTTTCATGCTTTTTTAAACTTTTCGCCAACTTCAAAAGTTTCGTTAAGGGAATGAAATACGACTTTACTCGTATTCTCGAAAAAAATCGATCTTTCCATCAATATATCACACTCTCCTAGAAAGGTTGTGGAAAACAAAATGGAAGGTTCTTGCAGACGAAGATCGACAAGTGAACGTTTAGCTTAGCTCTACCGCTAGTGTATAATTGAACAATGGCTGGGTTGGTATATGTGATCGTATGCATTAACGTCTATCGCGCTGTTGGCATGGGTTTTTCAGTGTGGTCGGGTTGGCTAAGGAGTGCAGGGGGTGGCTGGGGGTGCCTCAGGTTTCTACGGGGTGGCGGGAAGCGGCTGAGACACAACCAGACGGCTAGACAATAGTACAACGTTAGAATTGGCCAAATAACGGCGAGATCAGAGGTGACGTCATAGGTGACTTGGTGGCAAGGTCCTGATTCTCTATTTCTCTCTCATCGTTCTGTTCTGATTTTCTATCTCTCTCCCGCAATTTGTTCCCAGAACCGTCACATTCTCCCTACTCAAGTGGTGGTTCTAGAAATTAATAAAATTTCTTTTTTAATTTGAAGTAAATTAATTCAAGATAATTTTAATTATTTGATCTTTAATATTTTCTGTTCTTCGTTTAAAATGTTTAATAGTTCCACGTTAAAAAAAAGTTTACAAAATTTCGAGGGGTCATCATTTCCCTTGAATCTGTCATGATCAATTTTTTGAGAAATCATTTTTTTATTTAATTTTTTTAATTTATCATATTACAGTCCACGTGCCGACTGTAACTGAAAAACTATCACGGCACATGTACCGTCTGATTTATATGAACTTGCCTAGTTTGTTTGTTTTAATGAATTTGAATGTTCGGTGTTGTTGGACAGTGTAATTGGACAAGATTGCTTTAACGTTCATGCGTGAGCAGTGTCGAAGTATATGATTGATTTCAGCTGGAGTAGGCTGCATGCAAAAATGACATACTGCAGGTGGAGAGGCACGTTCAAAGATGTAATCGGTGACACGGAAGTATGTCCGATTTTCCGCCTGCTCAGGCTCGAAAATGTCCTGTTATTTTTATTTGAAACTTGACGCAATGTTTAAAGTTGTTTCTCTTTTTTTATTCATATTAAGGCAATATTTTCCCTTAATGTAAATTAATATTGTAATTTTGTATTTGTTTCAAAATGTTTTTTTTTTTTTTTTTTTTTTTTGTGGGCATCGATGTTATTTATTTTTTAAATTCCTTCTTAAAATGTTAAGCATTTTCAATGCTTACTGTAACTTTTTTAAAAAGCAAAAATGATGACATGTACATAATTTTATTATTCGATATACAGTGATTTATTTGCGATTTTTTTTTTTAAAGACCTATTTAATAAATTAAAAACTATATAGTTTGGAATTTGTTCGGTTTATTAACTGACATTACTGCTTACATGAAAGTAAGATAAAGTCCTTTGATCCAAACATAGTACATTTAAGAAAGCGGTTAAAATGCGTCTTTTGTTAGAAATAATACCTTAAGAAAAAGTAAATACGTAAATATTCGATCGTTGCCAATATGAAATGGCGAAACGGTTGAGTAAGAACAATAATTTCCTAATGTATGTTTGACGGTTCGCGCTCGGGTGTATATCGTTTGTTTATTTTAAAGAAAAAAGAAATATCATTATAATAAATTTCGGCGGTAATGAAGACATTTAATTTGCTAAATGGAAAATCTAATTCGAAATAATTTCGGTTTATTTCTTTTATTAATGTGTTTGCCTTAAAATTCCAGTTAAAAACATGTTACGCAAAGAGGATTTTAACGGATTAAATTTTCTAAAGGTTCAAAGCTTAGGTTTTACAATTCAATTTAATTTCTTACGCTTCGTTTGCACGAGTTCCTAGTAAAATTTATTTTGCAATGAATTCAATTAGCCGTTTGCGTACTAATTCCGAAAACAAGAGTCATATTATTAAACTGAACAAGTTAAAACCCACATATTACTTATCGTTGTTAGCTGGAACATATCCTCTGAACGATGTGTCATCGTTTAATGAGCTTCAGACAATTAAGGTAATTTTTTTCTCGTATTTTAACTTTAATTAGAATAGAATAGAATTTGAGCAGCGTAAAGAAATTATTTTATAAATTACTGATATATGTATTAAGAAAATTTTCTTCACATCTTATTATTATTTTCCATTATTAAGGATTAAATAGCAAACTACTATTTCACGAGTGAATTTAACAGTTGGACAAGTTGGCGGCAGCGTGATCTGGTCGATGAAGGCTACCCCGACAGTGTACATATTTGTAAGAAAATTCGATGTACTACATCAATAAATTTGGTGGGGGGGGGGGACTTGCTGTTTCTTCTTTTTTAAATAATAAAAATACGTACGAAACCTGCGAATAGATGTTCGACAGCATATTCAATTTCATGACGTAATTAGTATTTAAGAAAAATAACTAAATTACTTTTTTTATTTTTTTTTTATTTTTTTTTTTTTTTTTATACGTCATACCAGCACAACTTGCTGCAAACAACGGCGATATTGTAGGAAGAGGAACTAATAATAATAAAATCTAATGACTCCAGCGAGACATTAGGTTGTGAGAAGGGAAAAGGAGTAACACAATAAGATAAGAATGTTCAGAGGATCAATTATAGGAATGAACGCGTGCCGTGATTAATAATAAGTACATGTTATTATGCAAGTAAATTAAAGTGAGGAATTAAGTGATCGGGATAGCATCCCGACACCATTTCCTTCTAAGTCGCCTTGGAGGATTATCTGGAAGACTGTCCGTATGCATCCTACGGATGACAGGATTGCTGCTACACTCGAATTTGTCAAACAATCTTTTGTACTGTGCAATGTGTGCATCACTGACATATGGGACCCTGAGGTCATTATGTAACGTCAAATTGGACACGTAAGGTGGAGCAGACGTGATAGTGCGGAGTATCCTGGACTGCTGCTGTTGAATTCTTCGAAGGTTGCTTTTACAAGTACTTCCGTACAATTCAATTCCATAGCGCCAAATGGGAGCGATTGCAGCAAGGTAAATGATTCGTTTGGTAGTTAAGTTGAGAGCAGACTTCCGTCCCAAAAGCGGATGTAGCGACTTCGCGCGAGCAGCAATGGCTCTTTTGATTTGTGCCACGTGTATTCGCCAAGTAAGTCTCCTGTCCAGGTACATGCCGAGATACCGTACCGAGTTGGTTTGGGGAATTTGAGCGTTGCCAATTTTCACCGCTGGACAGCTAATTTTCCTGTTTGTAAACACGACGTGTTGACACTTGTTGGGGTTAAACATTATGCGCCAGCTCTGTGCCCATTCAGCCAGCTTGTCTAAGTGGTTTTGTACAGCAACGTTCGCGTACGTGACCACTGAGTTGGATGCAAGAATAGCGATATCATCAGCATACGTTGCTAGGATCGTCTGATTACTGATCGGTATGTCTGCCGTGTAGATTGAATACAAAAGAGGTCCGATCAGACTACCCTGCGGAACTGACGATAGAATCATACCTACTTTTGAAAGACAACCATTGATATTTACGACGAAAGTTCTGCTGTTCAAGTACGACTGAAGTAACGCGTATAAATCAGAAGTGAGAAACTGCCTCAATTTACAAAGTAATCCAGGATGCCACACTTTATCGAAGGCTTGTGCAACATCCAGGAAAACTGCAGAGCATACCTCCTTCCTCTCCAGAGTTGACGAAATCGCATCTACCAACCGATGACACTGTTGCACTGTAGAATGTTTCCTGCGAAACCCGAATTGATGACTCGGTATAATACCGTGACTGGTTATAAGCGGCTGAATACGATTTAGGATTAATCTCTCTAACACCTTGGATAAGGAGCAGAGCAAGCTGATAGGTCTATAAGAGGAACCGTCCATTTTCGGCTTACCCTGCTTGGGGATCATTACTATTACTGACTTCTTCCATGCTTCAGGGAAGTATCCAGTTCGTAATATTCCATTGAATATATTTGGACCAGTTTTATCAAAATCTAATTTTTTCGATTCTCTTCAATATATCTCGAATAGTATGAATCATAAGTAAATATCACCAATCATATATAACAGAGTTCTGTATCTGAATATCGTATAACATACATAAAAAATTGTACATATTTAAAACATGTTTTTTTTTTTGTTTTTTATTATTTTTATTTTTTTTTGTTTTTTATTATTTTTTTTTTTTTTTTTTAGATTAAATACTTAATTCCGATTTTCTTTGGTCGTTGTAATAATTTCTACCTTCGAGAAGTTAATGTTTACACTAGTAATATATTTCAGCTATTTTAAGAAAATTTAATAAAAGAAATTCGTTTAATAATTTTTTTTTTTTATAATTAATATTATATATTATTATTGTTATTTCTCGGCGTTAATAATAGTTATATTAGAAAAAAATTACCTTTCCTGTAGATCGGTTTGCATGTCTGCAAGTGCGGCTGCAACTTCAGTTTGTATGTGTAATACAGTGTATAAATTTGTCATTTGCCTAACACAATTTGTACAATTCTCACACTAACGACTGTAGTGTATTTCGTTCGATAACTTTTATCCACATATCGACGATTTAAGTTAAAAAATCGTCAAATATTCGTTTGTAAACGACTGGTTTAAAGCAAATGTCGTGTTGTAAATGTAATTACTTTTAAAATTAAGAAATTTTAGGACATTCGAAATATATTATACAATTAATAAATAAACTCTGTTCAACATACACACATGCTTAAGATGTAAATAATATTCTTTTACTTTTACTTTTACTTTTATTTTAGTCAGTCGAAAAGTGGTTTCAGGTACTTTTTAAATTTTATATTAAAGTAAAAACGAAAACGAAATATCGAAAATAACACTCTTTTTTAAACTCGTTTCTGGGCAATTAATCTGCGTGATGTAATAAAAAAACAAAATCAGCTATTGCAAAAAATTGTTATTGGAAACATAATGCAGAAATTTTCATAAATTTTAAAATGCAAATTTCATTCGGCTCAGAACCGGATGCAGCTGATTGTGAACTTGATATTAATGTACGCATAAAAAAGAATCGGGGAGTGAATGTTCCGCTGATGAAATTTTGATGTCTAACATTATGCCTGATTTAAATTATTTTTCAAAGATAGTCCATTAAGTACAGATAAAAGTTCTACTTCCCCTCTAGCATTCGAATTGCCCTTAATTACTCTTCATGATCATTTTATGTAAATTGTTGTATACCTTTATTAAAACACGTGTTGCAGTATCACCAGAATGTTATTTTACTTAAAAATTTTTATAAAATCACACTGGAGAAAGTTTAATTTAATTCTTAAATAATAATACCACCGAGGCGGTTTTCACAAATTTTGCTGTTAAGTCGCTGTGCCAAAGACAATTACCTTTTATATGGAGGACATTTCATTTTCACACACATACACAAATATATATATATATATATATATATACTTATATATATACATACATGCACACATACATATATATATATATATATATATATATATATATATATATATCGATTAATGCTTAAGTCGTAGAAGTAAAATAGCTACTACAGTGTACTAGACAGTGGTTCTATTCAAGGTGAGACCTGGTTCAAATCTCGCTGCTGCACATTGAAAATATAGATAAATTCCTCTTGTACTGAGTTAATGTCCATAGTTAACAAGCTCCCTCCAATGAACAGAAAAAAATTTTCTGTGAAATCTTTGTTTTTGTTAAGAGTGCCATCGTACGCCTTACGGGGAAGTTTATTTTTATCAGCAAGCAAATGTTTAAATTCATTTTTTTTTTTTTTTTTTTTGAATTTCCTGCGAATATATGTTTATGATTTGGTTTTTATTTTATTTTATTTTTAATACATTAATGAATCGAATGAAATTTTTATGCTCAATTTTGATCATTAATAGACTGCCAAGGAAGAGATTATAGATGAGAAGCTGTCGTCGAAAATTTTAGGAATTTCGAAATTGGGGGTGACGTGTTCGGCAGTATGGTTTTTTATTTTAACTATGTTTGATGTATATCCGTTTAGAATGCTTCATAATGAGTATAATTTTAATAAATCTGCAGTTACGATACTAATTCCGGTAAGTGATATTTCTCGAATATATTCGTATAATATTTTAGAATACTCAATTACGTGATAGAAAATAATAAAATTTTCAACGAAATCTGTTGCGCTGTGAAAATTTACACGGAGCGAGTAGACTAAAAGATGTAGGTGGCGCTGTACTCACTTTATTCAAGGATCAGTCAAACTTTCCAGATTGTTAGTGCTAAAAATCAGAAATTGATCGAAATGTTGTAATATCACAAAGGAAATAGGAATCAAAATTTTAGTTACAAATAAAACAATTGAAGCTTCCATGGTGGATATAATTAGGAAAACAATTTACTGCAGACATCGTGTTAAAAATAAAAATTTTTAAGCGTGTTGTCTACCGTAAATTGTTTAACTAATGTAGTTACAAAAATGTTTTATGGGATGCATTTAAGAATAATCAATCTTTCTAAAATACGAGTAATACAAACAATATTCTTTTCGCTTAGACAGGCGGCCTATCATTAAAGGGCCACAATACTGAATAGTTCAAACATGTTCGATATTTAGGTACGGCTTTTAATTGCCGATTAATCAATATAGTAAATATGTTCATTATAATAGCCAATAAGATTAATTTATCAATGTATCCTGTATTCAACCGTAAAAGTTTCATCTTAATAGCAATAATAATCTTATCGATTGTTATTTTTAGTTATTGCCTATTTTTTTCTCTAAATCGTCTTCGATATCTAACTGTGATTTTGTAAAATTACAAGTTACGTAAAACCGGTCTGCAGGTTTATATTAAACGTTTATTGATTTACTAGATGATACGCGCTGTCTATTAAATTTACCGTTAATTAAAAATTTTCCTTTCTATTCTAGTGACGTATTTTGTGTAATGCGTGCCTAATGTATATGAACTGTCTATTCAATTTATCGTTGATTAAAAACCTCTCTATTCTAATTACGTATTTGGTGTAATGCTTGCCTAATGTATATTAATAATTCAGTCGAATCTAGCGATAATTGTGATCCCACGCAATTCTCGTCTGTTTATGCCGAACATAAATGTAGAAGACTAAAACGTAATAATTTACTTACAGTATTTTCGATTTGCACCGAAAATATTATGTTTAATTTTAATTATATTCCATTGTAGTTAAATCTATCGACAAACCATTTATAGTGTGTGTAGAAATTCATTAATTTTATTTACGCAAATGTTTACGTAAATATCCTTGTAACGTTACCGTTAATTATTATTAAGTTCATCACTTATCCGCGGTTTCCTTATTAATATCTTAGAGGAAAGAAATGGTGACTTCGGACTAGTAGTTTATTAAAAATATAAATAAAACAAGAAAAAAACATTTTACGTCTATAAACTTCGCAAAAAATTATTTAAAATTTTATTTTAAAATACATTTCAATAAATAAATTTATAAATTTGTAGTTGATCCTCTCACAACTTGGTTTGTAAAAAAAAAGTGTAAATTAAAATTTTTCTAAAAAATTTTTTTAATATTCCATAAATTATCGGGGATTCTGACGCGCGAGTAATCTAACTTGAAAAACGGCAAAAATGTGTAGTTTATCATGGAATTTCATCTCTGGTTCCCTGTTTCAGGAATGGCAAAAAAAAGAGAAGTGGTGTCTAGACACCCGGTAGGAACAAAGTTCCTTTCACCATTTTTTGGTAAATATACAAGTATTCATTCATTCGTAACGATAAAAAATGACACGTAATATATAAATCCCGTATGAATTAAAACAAAAAATGAATCCCGACGAATTAATTAAAACAAAGACTCGTTGAAGTGTGCTAACGTCGCACAAAAAAACCGCGCCAATTTTCAAATTCAATAAAATGTACACGTGTTTAGAAGAATTGAGCTTATACAGCTGACCGCGCACAATGCTTGCTGTTCGAATCTCGATACTCGCTCGCACGCACACTAAAATATACACCCTTATATACATAATAGAAAGGGACAGAGTGAAAGAGAACGAGAGTGATGATTGCCCGCCGGACGACGCATAACGCGATTTTCGTGACATCGCCTTTTCTGACAGTTTACTCCTACCTACAAGTCGCGTTAAAGAACTTCGTTCCAAAAATAGTAAAATCCGTGGAATCCGTATTAACATTGATACGAACTTAGCCTGCCTGACGGCGGAGGAACTTTTCTTATTTGAACTTTTCTTTTCCTCCTCTCCCTTCTTATTCCGGGCGCCAGTGGAGATGCGCTCCACGCGATGATTAAAAGATGTTTTTTTATGTTTTTTATTAAAAATTTTCTCTTCAAGATCAACTTTTATTACGATGTTAAATACAAGACAAATTTTCCGTTGATTCTACATAAGAACACGTTGCGGCGCGATATCACAAGACGATATACACATTAAAGAAGCATTAATAACGCGGCCGCTAACAATAATGCCTGATTACAGCATGCGACGAGAACCAACTTCCCAACATAATACCCGGCTAGCTCGCTGTCTATACCTCCGTTATCATTTTATCGAAGAATAGACAACGAGCGCACCGCACACCGCTCCGCCCATCGGAAAGAGCAGATAACAACGATGCTGCTGACCACTAGCCTTTATCGACGCGCAACTACCCCAATAATCAAGAACAGGTAATTGGCGCCATCTCCCGATCCAAAAAGATCAACCAAACAAAACAATTAAATTCCTCTTTAACCGGCTAGAGGCCGCACAAACCGTATCAATATCAACATTTTTTTTTCAAAGAAACGAATTGGTGCTCTCTCGCGATATGCCTCTTTCTTCAGGCCTCAGTCGGCCGTGCCGTATCGGTTTCTCCTGTTTTAGGTCTCAAATCTGGAACTTACTAAATTTGGAATTTCTGATTTTTTGGATGACCTAAAGCAAATTGAGTTGGTCGAGCATTAGCTTTTTACAGACCACACTTCTGGAGACGCGCGAACACCGGACTCCTCCCCGAGCAGGATCACACAGACCCGGAGGGTCCGAGTGTTGCTTCGGGATATTTGATCGCGAGGCACAAGAAAAGCACAAATCCGGCTGCCGGATTAAATTATGTAACTGAAAAAATGCATATATTTTCTCCTGTAAAATAATAAAACCCCACGTAGATCGAGGTTGTAACGTAAGCGATAACGAGCTATGACTAGGAAAAATTCGGAAAATAGTACTTCTTATCGATTAACGTGTAACGCGACTACACTTATGACCGGCTGACGAAACAAAATGTACGTAACAAGGTCAACGGTAACGGAAGCGTTCGACCGATACGTTCATTAACGATTACAGCAAAACTCAGTAATTCCTGCGCAAAAAGCTATCAGTCTAGCCGTTGATCGACTATACGGGGATTGTCGTCCGCTGTGCTATCTCATTCTTGACATCTTCTCGTGGCTCGCGCTACTGGCAGTAACGACCGTTGTCACACGCTACGGACAGGACGTTAGCCTGCCGTCGCAGGCCACACACATACACTACGCCACCTACACGGCTCGCAACACTACCCGTATCGCATCGCCGACATAAGTCGGAATTTCCACTCTTAGAAACGTCCCGGATCGTATTTCCCGACGACAGCGAACAATGTAACGATGCCGAGAGATCGAAAATTAAAGATTTTAATCGGAAAATCATCATCGCTAGATAGCGCTGTAAATACCGAATCTGTAATACTATATAACTCGGTCCTTGGGGCCTCGCGAGGGGGCAAGCCACCTTGACTCCCGATCTCTTTTCTCCTAAACTGCTTTTAGAAGAATCGTTTTTAATTGACTACGTCATTCTTATTGTACAACAAAATCTTTATTGTTCAATTTTCATCGTCGCCTATTTTTCCTGCGAATGGAGAGAACGGGCACGCGAACGTTAGGCTCTCGTCTTTTCTAGCGTTTTAGGCGTAAAATCGGTTTCGTTTTAATAATAGAAATCCATCGGTACATTATGCTACAAGTCGAATTGCGTAAAAACTTAACCGTGTAACTTGAATAACGCTGTATTTTGTACTTGAATGGTTTCCGTGTAGGTTGTAAACAATTTAAATATTTTTCGTTCCTATTTCATGACCTTGTTTAAATAAATCGGAAATACAGCTAGTCTACCTGTCCGGGCTGATGTGAATCTTATATACATTGTGACGGACATTATAATGAGACATTTTTTATAGCGCATCCTAGACTAAAAATGATATAGTCATTATATCATCATCATCATCATCATCATTATCTCCGCAACGATTCGGTTGGTGGGCAACCTATTTGTACACTTTAGCTGTACAGATATAGGTTGTGTACTGGGCAGCGGCGGATCCACGGGGAGGGAAATAGGGGACATTTCCCCCCAAAGGACCAAAAACTCAATGAAAAAATTTGTTACAACAGAGAAACGTAATTTATACTGTAGACGATTCGTATAAATGTAACAACATATGGATTTAATTATAACTAATATTTAATATACTGTTTCCTAGTAAAACTATTAATGTTCCGTTTTTATTCTGTTTTAAATGCAACCGTCGTCGATCTTTTGTCTTTTTTGTTTATTTTTAATTTTTATTTTTCAATTTTAATTAAAAATAATTCAGTGAGAAATATATATCTATATTTAAACTTGCTCACGGACAAAAAATTCGGATCGGACTAATAACAAAAATAAAAAAGAAGTATAGTGTAATAAAAATACTATCGTTCTATTCTTTCTAGTAATTTACTATTCAAATTCTAAACTACCATTTTTTAGGTATAATTTTATAATTTCGTTTTATTTTTCACCCTTAAATATAAGACAAAAGTTTAATTAAAAATTGTTATAATTATGTATTTTTAAAACATTTTTAAATTTCTAAGGAGGTCGTTTATTTGATTTTATTTATGAAACAAAGTAAAGAGATATTACGTAATTATACAATTTCCCTCCTCAAAATGACTCTCTGGATCCGCCCCTGGTACTAGGCAATTATTATATGCAACGCGGGTGCACACACGCAAGACTACATTCGGAACTGATTAGTAATCGTTTGATTTACATCGTTTTACAAAAGTGCAGTCCCGCGTGTCGTCTGCTGTGTACCGACTTAGCGCGCATATGATGTTGTACGTGGTGGTTCGCCATTGCCTTCCACCCGTGATTATTAGCGAATATTTTTAATTTAATTTTTCATAATAACTTCTGTCGTCACCCGGGATCGAACCCGAGATTTTCGCAACGGAAGCCAAGCGCTCCACTAACTGATGACATTTAGTATATACATATATATATAAATATATACATATACGAGGGTTGTTCAAATATAAACCGGAATTTTTAAATAAACGCGCGAAAAATTTATTGTGGAAAAAGTGGTTGCACTGGCAGTTAGACCGGTTTGTTATGTAGAGCAATTAGAACCGCGTAACCTCACTTTTTAGTGTAGTTAGAGCCATGAGTGAAAAAGAAGTACCAGTGTCTGTTGCGCAACGCATCACATTATTCGTTTTTTAGTCAAAGACGACGTAAAATCCGTGGAAATTTACCGAAAATTACGCGAACAGTTCGGGGATGAGTGTCTCTCCAAAACTCAAGTGTACGAGTGGTGTTCCGCGTTTCGAAAAGGACGTGAAGTGGTGTCAAACATAGCACATGCGCGGCGCCCAAAAACCAGCATTACAGATGAACACGTCAAAGCCATCGCGAACAACTCATTTTGGCTGACCGACGCGTCCGTGTACGCGATATAACCGACGAATTGGGCATCAGCATAGGTAGTATTGAGACAATAATTCATGATCGGCTAGGTTATCGCAAAATTGCAGCCAGATGGGTGCCAAGACTTCTGAATTTTGAACAGAAATTCACTCGTTGGGAAGTTTGTACGCGTCTCCTGCAGCGGTATGAAGAGGAAGGAGATTATTTATTGCGGCAAATATTCACCACGGACGAAACTTGGGTACACTACTATACGCCGGAGAGTAAACGCTCGTCTATGGAGTGGCGGAAGAAAAAAGAGGGAGCGCCAGTCAAAGCGAAGGTTACACAGTCAGCTGGGAAGGTGTTGTGTACCGTGTTTTGGGACATGAAGGGAGTGATCGCAGTCGATTTCCTAACTGAACGACGTACTGTGACGGCGCAGTATTACAATAACCTTCTAAAAAACACAGTCAAACCGGCCTATCGAACAAAAAGGCGCGAAATTCCGATCCGTAGTGCGATACTGCTTCAAGACAACGCCAGGCCACATACCGCTCGGCTCACGATGGAGACATTGGCCGAATTGGGCTGGGAAACACTTGAACATCCTCCTTTCAGTCCAGATTTGTCGCCTTGTGATTATTATTTGTTTGGCCCGTTGAAAGAAGCACTTGGTGGACAATGTTTCGACAGCAACGATGAGGTGGAATCGTTCGTGCGCAAATGGCTATGTGACAAGCCGCGAGATTTTTACGAAAAAGGAATAAAAAAATTGCCGGAGAGGTGGAAAAAGTGCGTAGCGTGCGAGGGGGGTTATCTCGAAAAATTGTAAAAAATATGAGCACTGTAAGTATAGAATAAAAATTTTTATGACGAAATTCCGGTTTATATTTGAACTACCCTAGTATATATATGTGTATGTGTGTGAAAATTATATAGCTGGAAATTTGAACTTCATACAGAGAGTAAATATCGTAACATTTTATATTAAACGTTTTTTCATCATCATTTCTTAAATTAGAGTCCTAGTAATGGTAATTATTTTATTTGAAATGAAATATTTCTTTCGATAAATAATATTTAGCTGTGTTAGTCCAGTACATTATGCCCTAGGACAATACAATTAATTTACTCGTAAGAAGTGTAAGAACACAGATATTCTTCCTATATTTCGTTTAGAGTGTCGAGATTACCTGTCTGCGCCAATCAAACTGTACAGAATAGGCAGAGTTCTTGGCAATTGCTATATGCAACGCCAGCGTATACGCAAGATTACACTTGAAATTGATACTGCATTTGATTATCGATATACAAGCGCAGCCCGTCTGTGTCTGCTGTGTAGTAACTAGCGCGCATACGATGATATATGTGTGTGTGTGTGTGTGTGTGTGTGTGTGTGGTGGGTTATCACTGCCTTCCACGTGACTATTAGCGAGTGTTTTAATTTAAATTTTCGTAATAATTTTTGTCGTTGCCCGAGAAGAACAACAAATATGGTCGATATAAATAAAATTTATTAAAAATTTTTTTTTTTTTTTTTAATAATAAATTATACATTTTAATTTTTTAATTTTAGACAAATATTACTTCTCCAATCAGTCTGTTATTCATTTTTGTAACGTACCTAAACCCGGTTACAAACTGAAACACGAAAGTCACACGAGTAAAATTTTAACAGAAAAATTCTGTGATTAACGAAGAGGTCTTACAAAAATCAAAGTACAGCATTAATAGCTTGCGGCCAGTTTAATTAAAAGTATTTTGCAGAAGACATTTCCCTTTATATTGCTGAAATTACATTACAATGCAGTTGAGTGAACGACTAATGCACGTTTTAGTGATAACGAAAAACATTTCATATCGCAGAATCGCATAAAAGTGTCAATAAAAGATGGCTCTCACGCATGGAAGACATCGCACTTCAACGTGTGTCTGTTATTGCCTCTTAATAATCCATTTGTTATGATTGCTTTAGATGAGTTATTTTTTTTACCTTTTTCAACGTTAAAAATGTATTTGTTTTTCAATTCGTCGAAACTAACTGTGAAATCTGCTACTCTGATATACGTGCAACTAAAAATTCGTTAAACATAACACATACAGATACATACATTTTTATACTAGACACACACTCACACAGTATGATTGATTGTACTTATTACGGAGCAAAGTTATTCAGTATTGTATGCGTATTGGTCAGCGCAGATAAATGTTGTTCTCACTGAATAGAGGCAAAGTTTATGTACACAATTCAGCAGTATCTTAGCGCGATTTTATCACTTCAAAAACAGACGCCGGTCCCAAGCGATTTGAACGTAATAATGAGGCGGTGGTCCAGAGAGGCTTCGAAAATTACAGTAGCAGAATAGAAGGGAAGTTTTGAATTTCCCTAACATGACAATGATGAATCGTACAAGCACACGAGCCCTCACTAAAACAATTATTAGCATGGACCTAAAGGGCGGTCATCATTAGTTACCGGCCCATCGTACTGGTTTCTTTTTTGGCCGTACTTTAGTGTACACCATATATTTTAATTAGAATATATGGTGCACACTGTGTTATTGCTTTGAACTACACCTTTGACAGCGTAGGTGTACTTTTCCCTTTTTATTAACACGCTCGCAGGCGCACGAGACTAAAAGAGAAAACTCTTAATAAAGATTTAAGCGATAGCGTGCTACCGGTGAACATTCACGGTATTTCTCTTAGAGGCCTTACACAACGTTAACTTTTTAAAATAATTTTAAATATAAACACAATTAAAAATTTATCAACTCTATTTTTGACTTTCAAAATACCAGCAAAGCCTGTTTGAGCGAGTCCTACAGGTAAGCCTGAAAGCTGTGGAAAGTTTAAGGATCTTTAACACTAGAAGTGCCAGTATATTTACGAATGGAACACATACAAGAAGCACCGTTGTTACTCTTTCTTGTAAAATATTACAAGCACACGTGGTTTAAACGAGTATTTCGGGAAACGGTGCGTAATTTCTAATATGGTTTTTAGTTGTATACTCGTTATTACTCTCTGATAGGTATACAAAAATATTGCTTTAAAATTTCTTCCCGTAAGCGAGCTATTTTTAACTTTTGACCGTAATTAAATATCGCGCAGTTTAGCCATTACGAAATTGTAATAACATCCCGTATACCCTAACATTACGATAACAATTTTACTCTGATAAATAGAAGAGAACTTTTGTATCTTTACGACGTTAGCAATTATTACACCGGATACTGATATTAAGTTAACTTTAAATTTTGGAAGCTGCTGGAAATATTTACGAAACAACTCTTAAACAATGCGTGCAATAAACTAGTTTTTTCTTCTTTTTCCCTGGTTGGTTTATTTTCCTATAATTTACGAGTTTTTCAGTTTTATTACATTATTATATCTTGGCTAATTTAACTATTTTGTAACGTGGTTAACGTGAATAACATTTAAAGCACGCGCTTACTTATAATTTACTGCTGATTTGCAGTGTAGTGGCGTTGCATGGTTGACGGATCGAGGGGAAGGGCAAATTTTAAAAGCAAACATAAATATCCCAGTTATTCAGAAAGTTAAACAACACCATTAAGTTTATTTAGTTGGTTCATATGATTTTAATTTATTCAATCCTGTAACAACAACATTAGAGAAAAACTATATTTTTCAGATATTACGAAATAACTCTAAATTTTTCAGTATATCTTATCGAGAAATTTTACTTCTTTGTCGATGAATCCGCGAAGGGGAATACTTCAAGGTGAATTTAATTTAGCAGTTAATTAAAAAATAACTATATACGCAAAACTACATACGTACATTTAATGTTTTAACGCTTAGATTAATAGGGGCAAAATGAATTTACGCTATTTTTCGTATTCAAATTCCATTCTCCGCTTTTCCGCCGAAATAAAATGTTCAGTTTTCATCGAGGTCACGAATTTCATTCTGAAATTATCATTCAGTCCTTTTTCAGTTATTGTATTTCTTAAAAATGTTTATATCCTTTTAAGAATTGAAAAACATCGCTCGGATTCAACAGATGACATGGGGAGGAGGGGTGGTTATGATAATTTTCATTTAATCGTTTCAATAGAAGTATCATTTAATCCCTTTTTCGGACGTACTCAAAAATAACCAATAACGAATTGAAACTCTTCCCTCTGGTATAAATGACTTCTAACTAACTAACAAGCGGTCTCTAATTTAGACTCATCTAATATTGGACTCAAATTGAACGATCGATTCAAACATTGATTTAAGGAAATGATATTCCTATAAACAGCAACATGTCTAACATTTACTAAATTATCAGTCTCTAAGTGACCCCTACTATATGAAAGTCTTTCTTTTACTTGTATTTGAAAAACTATTGTGTCGCATTCTTCTTTAGCAGCAACAACAGAATTTTGGCATTCCTTTCCGCGATTACCTTTCTTCGTTTACTACAATTTAGACAACTTTTTGCTTCATTTGAATCAACTTTAAAAGTGAATTTCGGATTTTAAATACGATTTTCTCGGAAGTTTCTACGCCTTTTAGAAGAGCTACACTGTCAAAAACTGATTGAACAGACTGTCTGCATGCGGAAAATTTTATGAAATAGATTAAGCCGAAATAAAAAATCAGAATTTCACAAAGGCCTAGCTGCATGATTTTATCCGATTTCTCCTTTAGTGGTTCAATTTTTCGGGGTACTGTATTTGATATCGCGGTTTCAACGTGTATAGTAAGCCTTTGGCAGTTTATGTTATACAATTTTTTGCTAGTATATAATGTTTGTGAGTTGAGCTTGAAAGAAAATTTCTCATCGCGAGTAAGTTTGAGAAGAAAATTTTCACTCTAGAATTTTGACTTTTAAAATCAAATTTAGCTGCTAAGCGTAACGGCGGATGAAATGAGTATATTTGTATTTTTGTTGAATTTTACTTGTACATCACTTGTACCATCACGCAATGTACAACATTGCGCAAGAGCGTTATGTATCTGAGATTAAGCAGTTCAATTCAATTCTTTATCAGTTCAAATAACTGATCGATCTATAACCTTGAAAGAACCCCAGAATCTTTCATTTATACAGCCGTTATATAAATATATGCAAGAACTATTTGGCAATGACTTGAAATATCAGTAATTTCATCACACTGAATTTGTTGAAAATTGACTTTCGTTAATTTTTAGCATACAGAAAAAATACGTTGTAAAATGTCATTCTGAATAGTATTTGATGTTCCTTTTAAAACAGAATCTTGTTTTAAAATAATATTTGTAATTCGAACGTGAAATCAAATAGTTCATGAAAAAAACACGTAATTTCGGATATTATCTCTTTCGTTACGTCTCCGTAATACTAATTCCAATTTTCTACAAAGTTATCCATCAGGTAATTATATTTTGTTTACGACAAATTTGTTTTTAGATATTTATTAATTGTGTTCTATTATCGTTTCTCTCTATAATCACTATGTAACTGAACTTTAATATTTTTTACGAGCCCAATTAAGCGGAACAACTCATACGAATTTTCGGAAGTTCATGTTGTTTTAGGAACAGCTTTTTTTTTTTTTTTTTTTTTTTTTTTTTTTTCTTGTTTGGGTTTTTCCCTGGGCTTGTCAGCAACGGACGATTACCCATCAACATGTGTACATAGCAGCAATTAGGAGTAACAAGGAATGGAATCTGATAAAGAATGCTATACCAAAGATGGAGAAACAATAACAATCAACGTCGAAAAATGCCAAACGTATGTATCTTGAAAAGAAAAGAAATGACGAAGGTAAGAGCAAAAGGAGTTAGCTGTCCCATACCATGGTCACATCTGCAATTACAGAGCCCACAGTACAAACGGACAAAGGAATCTGGCTATAAATAATTAAGGAAGAAGAAACACGGGATGTTTAAAAAGCAGTTAGATCCATCTAGCACGAAACCTATATAGAACACAGCGCTTAGCGTCCGTAAACAATTATCCGAAAGTTCAATGACTTTCTCCATCACTATAAAGCAAAGTTTATAGTTTTTAATTATGAAACATTAATCATATTTATGGCGACGACTGCAGAAACAGCGCCTACCATTCTGTTAAAAGGAAATGAGCAGAATTTTCACTGAACACTATGGCCACACTGCAACAGCCAGCTAAACTCGAGAAAACTTATAAATGTCATTAAATACACGCTATAAATTTATATGCACAGTTTAATTTTGGTGTCAATCTAGCTAGTATTTTTATTTATTTTTCCTGATAACGGTAGCTGATGACAATTCACATACGAAATAATACTTATTCAGTTTTCGGCCATTTTTATAATAACTAGAATAAACGGAAAAGTATAAAACAAGCCGAAAGCGAGAAAAAAGTTCAATTTGAAAATCGAATACGACGAAAGCACTTAAAAAAAAAACGAAATAAAACAGAAACATACGTAACAGTATATTATTTCTACAGACTGTGCTGCGTATAAAATTGGAAATGTCATCGTGGGGGTTTAATCCTAGTTTGACCATGAAAATGTGCATCTTCAATTCCAGTAGCTGACATCAACGCACTTTTTAAAGAATTTCGCAGGCTTAAATCCCCAAGCGGTTTTTAATGAAATATCAAAATGGACAGTGCTACTCATGTATGGGAGACACGCAAAGTAACGTTCCGTAATGTATCTTCATACATGGAGACGTTCATATGTTACAAAATGCACTAGTCTCCGCATAATATGGTAGATGTATTTAATATAGTTCACTAAATGAAATTCTGATAATAATGGGTGATTTTAATGCGAAAATAGAAGGCAGACGACAACATTTGGTAGGACCGTTTAGATTGGGACATCCCAATGAATGGGGAGACCGATTATTTGAGTTTTGTAAACAGCACAATTTAGTAGTAGGTAATACGCGGTACAAAATGCTCGAAAGGAGAAAGTTGCATGCTAAACTGCTTAGTAAAAATAAACGTGCAGTATTTAGAGGCAGCTCGTTTCAAATATTTATATTATTCTCGGCTGTATCATACCGGCAAATATAATGTTACGTTTCAAACTCACGGATTTCCAAAGGAGTTTAGTAATGCTAATAAATAGACCTGATTGTTTAACAATCTTTTCTTTTTTTTTATTTTTGTTTCACGATATATATATATATATATATATATTAATAATATTTGTTTTACTTTATAAATATGTCTATAGGGAAACTCGTGGCTTGAACAAATGACCGTGGTATCGATTTTGCTGAAATTAATGAAGATACTGCTTTTAGGCGTGCAATTGTTACGAGCTCCTGAAATTAAAAAAATATTTATAGACTTCGCTTTAGTCGATCAGTACATGAGCGATAATCTGCTGCTTCGTACGTATTTCTTTAATTAGTGAATTTTTAGTTACTTTTATTATTATTTGTCACTTGTGAAATGTAAGTAAATTTTAAAATTCTGTATTATAATGTGAGAAAAAATTGTAACATATTTATCTATCTATCTATCTATCTATCTATCTATCTATCTACATATATATATATATATATATATATATATATAAATGAATGTTTGTTTGTATGTTTGTTTGTCCCGTATGTATTCCTATATCGCATTCGTGTTGTTGCAACGAAAGTTTTAAGGTATGACTGAGTTTTACACCCCCCCCCCTCTTTCACGAAATATGAGGTTTTGAATAGTTAAATAAATGATACGACCAGCGGTAGCGGAATGCATACAGAAAAAATAAACAAATATTCATTTTTATAAAACTTTGAATAAAATGATAAATAAAATGATTACTATAGTAAATAATAAACTCAGGATAACATTTTATTCATTTCTGGCGTAAGTAAATTCACTGCATTCTGTTACTTCTCTTTTTGCGTTACTGAAATCATTAAACCTCCTTGATATGATCTAAACAACGCGGCGATTTAACAAAAAACAGTAGTGTTTTCTATTAGTTTTTACAAAGAAACAAAAAATCCTGCAACAGAATTTTGATAGTTCCTACCAGGAATATTTTTTATACCCAAATTTGAAATCCTTACTCAAGTACTGTTGTTTGATGTTATGGTAATAAATAAATTTTAATAAAATTCTCCTGACGAAGAGATCGGAGGATATGGGTGAAGAAGATGTTCTCTTAAGTATGTAATTAGAGGAGATGAACACGGCCTCTTCGAAATGATGGCTGTGTGTGCTGTTTGGTTGAATGAAGTTTTTGTTAGATTACAACAAACAGGTTATTTTCGGTTGAATATGTGAAACGTGAAGTTCATTTTTTGCTGAACGGTGATAAGCATATTTTTCAAAGAGAAGAAGAATCTCTTTTTTTTTTTTTAGAAGAAGAATCTTTACATAAATACATGAATTAAAAAACAAAAAAAAAACAAAAAAAAACGGAAAAATAAACGTTTTTATGAAGTCCAAGAATCAAACCGGGAGTATAGATGAAGAGATTATAAAATAAGAACCGGAATTTCAACGTTTTCTATATCGGAAGTGTTATTTACATTTTTTTTTTTTTTAGAATTATTTACTTTCAGATCTTAAGCCGTTGCCTACCATCAGGATTTGCTGTTGTAGAATGTATTTAAGGTTTGTTTTAATTATTGCATTAATTATATTCAAAGAAGAAAGAAAAACTGAATAGAAGAAATACATTTTTAATAAAAATACAGAATTCTATACATAAAAAAAACGAGAAAAAATTAAATACTTATATTAATTCGCTGGTGAAGCTGGGGAAAAAAGCTATCAGTATGTAAATGGGCCGTTTGTAAAATAAGCGAATGATGTGATCAAAGTGGTGAATAAGGAATAAAAAACAGATGATTACAAACGTCCCGATGTACTGTCGCCACTGATTCCTGCTGTGAGTCAGGCGAATCACATCTTTCGAAATTTTTCTGGAAAATTGTATCATTATATTATTAGAGTGCGAACACGTTTTCTTTTTCCTTCTAATTTATCTTCGAGAAGTCTCCTAGTCCATTCTTATTACAATTCCTAAAATTACTTCCGATAATCTCTTCGTTAGATCGGCTTTTTATGATACTGAACTATTCGCTCTTTTGGTCAGCCACGGAGTAACAATCTTTTCCAATCTAACTGATTTGTAAAGTATCTATTTTTCTTCATCTCGGTTCTCGCAACGTCCATGTTTCTGCGCCATAAAGATATACCGAAATTCCCCCGACAAATATAATTTTCAGTTATTTTTGGTCTGGAAAGTGAAGACTAAATAAATACTTAGGAAGGATAGTAGAGATCGATGAAGTTTATGGAAAATGGCTGAGACCGAGAAAAGTAAGAGCTAAGATAAGGATTTTTCTAGGGGTAAAGCTCTGGAAAATGGGAAGAAGTGAGCAAAAGACGTTTAGCGGAAAGTCGAAATAAGGCCTACAAAAAAATTCAGGAATCGTAAGCTAATGCCGCCCGAGTGCTCATATCACACCCTTTTCGTATTCGACCACTTCCCGCCGTTAACTATGCTGTCTACTAGAACACACATGTATTGCACACCTAACTCTACTACCATTAGGCATAGCATAATTTTAATTTTATTAATTTGTAGGGAATTGCATTTTCGGAGACTGATAATGACGTTTGTAAAACCCGACATTTAGAAACCGAATTTTAAAGAAATTTTTTAAAGTCGCGATTTTATTTTTTTAAACTTTTTAATTTTTGGCACTATTATACAGGAACAATCTGTTATACCGCATAGTATGAATAAAGTCAGGGTTGGATGCTGGGCTATTTTTGAAAATTTGGTCGCATTACCAGATGTGTACCACCGGTTGGGAAGGGGTAGGTTACTTTCGGTATATGGAACGAAAATTTGGGCTCGGTTTTTGAAACCTGACGCCGGTAATGAGGTTAGTTTCTGCCCTCTGCATATATGGTTTTATGGATACCCCCGCGTTCCTCTGAGATTACCCTACCGACTGTGCTTGGACCGTCAGAAATTCACTACTAAAAACTGAATGCCGAGGATTTGTCTAATGATCGAGAAAAGGGATAAGACAGAGAATACGTATGCTGCAAAGAGAGTAGCGGTAGAGAATATATTAGTAAAGAAAAAATAAATAAATAAATAAAAAAAAAAAAAGAAGTTGTGAACTGAGAAAAATAAAGGAACCGCAATAGTGATGCTGTTATTTTGCGAGTGTACATTTCAAATTTCTCTTAAATGCCATCAAATTTTTACGAAAAATTCCGTCATTATAAATCATGGGGGGGGGGTCTTTAGCGGTTAATGTAAAGCTCGAATTTATTAAAATTAACCTCGCGAACTTTATGATGACAGTAAGGATAGAATTACGGTATTTTTTGCGCGTGTAATTTAATTTTTTAACATTTGCGATTTAATTAATTTAAGACTCTCATCAGCGTATTTTTTCTTTTTGTTTTCAAATCTGTCGCAGTCCCTTTTTAGTCGCTATCTCATTTATAATTAATTATTTCAAACTAGACGTTAATTCGGTTTTATTGGCTGTTTCAATTAATTAACGGCTCAAAGTTGACCCAATTTTATCGGTAATTCCCGAAAATAGCCTATTTTCTCTCGTTTTTCCTCTCATTACAACTCTTCCGGTAAACTGTCCCTTCTCGAGGGCGTAAAGTATTAGTCAAAATTATAATATATTTTAAACTCGGAAAAATGATTTCAAAATGATATTGAATAAGAATATGGAATTGTAAAATAGAAAAGTAATCGCGCGGTAAATCTTATAAACGGATCTTAGACGGAATTTTTTTCAAGCTCTCAAACATATGATCATATTTTCTTCATTTTTCACGCAAAATTTTCTCTTGTATTGAAAATAGTTTCAACGCTGTCTTTTCATAAAATAGTTCGTATTATCGATTCTATCCTTTCTTTTGTACAACCACGTTGGCTCAAAAATGACACGAAAATGATCGGAGTGGTTTTTAAACTAGCAGACGTGCTAAGAATTCCGTGGGTGTAATATCGTTATAAAAAAACGAGAGACTGTTCGTCGACAAATGCGAATGTAGACATTTCGGTGTCGATCAATATTTTGGTCCCTTAAGAAGTGCCGAACGAGTAGTGGAATTTACAAGTTACCATACAAATTGAGATCGGCAGGAGACGCTTTCGCGAAGCTGTCTCTAAAATGAAAAAAATGTCCGAAATGTCATTTGTATGTTATAGCTGTTTAGGACGACGGCGATGTAGAAGAGATTAAGTAGACTATAGAAGAAGAAGAAGAAGAAACGTATATTTGCGCTTAATTTTTTTAACAAATAACAATACATAACTTAAGCGGGTAATCTGTACTGGAAAAACATGATTTCCTTATCAGATAACTTAACATATATATCAGAACACGAAAATGATAAACAAGAAAAGGAATCTATAATTATAGACAGGAAAAGTTTAAAAAAACCTGACACATTAGCTTATTAAATAGTTTAAGTTTTAATGACTCAGCATAAAATTAGCATAATCTCGCAATTTAGATGAAATTCTAAGAGTTCATGGAAAGAAATTAACAATTTGGTGAGAAACAGAGATATAGGGCTGTAAAAATACTCAGAGTAACACATGTTTAATTCGTCTGTGTTTATATTTCTTGTATCTATGTTTTAAGGACTGATAATTATTATACCTGCCTATATTGTTTATAGTTATAATGTCAGACATAGCGCAATAATTAAAGAAACTTATTGCACGTTCTTTTATAATCTCACTGACATACGGAAAATGCAGATAATCGTGCATGGTTTTAATGCGTGTGTATCGTGACTTATTTAATATGATTCTAAAACAATGGTTTTGAATTCGCTGGAGCTTCATTAAGTTACTATGGCTGGTCGAACACCAGACTGGAGCAGCATATAATAGCGTGGGTAGTAATACCGCTTTATAAATCATGAACTTATTCGACACTGTTAGACATGATTTTCTATTAAAAATCGGAAACAGGTTACATAACTTACGCTGAGTTTTATAAATACGTTGATTTATATGCTTTGTAAACGTAAGCTTTTTTATCCAGTATGTCATACCTAAGTCAGTTACCTCATCTTTCCATTCGATCGTATTGTTTTTAATTCTAACGTGATTGTGTTAATTGTTGGCCTGCGCTTTGTAAATATAATTGCCTCAGATTTATTTTCGTTGATATTAATTCTCCATTTAGTGAAGTATTTGACTAACTTATTTGCGGCATCCGTGAGTCGTCGACATATCGTATCAATTCGGTAGGATGTGGCGACAAGTGCAGTGTCATCAGCGTAAAAATTTAGACTTACATGATGTGTAAGCGGAAGGTCGTTTATGTATAAAATAAAAAGGTAGGGACCTAAGATGCTCCCCTGAGGAACTCCAGCGGCACAAAATTTCTTATTAGATTTAATATTTCTAATTTGCACGTAAAACTGTCTATTCGTTAAATAAGTTTTGATAAGCAGTACTAAGTATTGTGGATATCCATATTTGATTAATTTAAATACAATGCCTTCATGCCAAGTGATATCGAATGCCTTTTCAAGATCGATGAGTACTAGACCGGTATGTTTATTTTGGTTAAAATTGTCAGTGATTGTATCGCATAAAGCGGCAAGTTGCATTGTCGTACCTAAATTAGGCCTAAATCCAAATTAGAATTCCCTAAAAATAGCATTTGTGTCACTGTACTTGTTTAGTCTAATTAAGATTATTTTTTCAAAGATTTTGCTGATATTACTTAATAGACTAATAGGCTTGATATTTTGCACAAAGGAAGCATCCTTTCCATGCTTCGCAAGAGGTATCGTTATTGAGGTTCTCCAGGATAAAGGGTAATAAGTTAAGCGTAGGCAGGAATTAAAAAGGCTGACTAACCCAAGGATAGCTTTTTTTGGGAGATTCTTGATCATGCGGATGTGCACCAAGTCACTTCCGACAGAGTTTGTGTTTCGTAATGTACGAATGCATTTCTTAACTTCTTTAGGTGCAGTAGCGATTGTTAACATTCACTGAAGATGTAGCACATACGGCAAAGAAACCCAAAAAGCTATAACTAATTTTTAACAAAAAGCCAAATTTATTTCAGGTTTAAAATAGAACAGTCTTGTGCGCGGTGAAGAAACAAAGTTTTTCTTAAAACTTTTTAAAGTATCACTGGTTTTCATTTAAATTTCATAGTTTGCTAAATTAGTAATCGAAAGCCATAGTCATGCCGTAAGATACCGATTGTATATAATTAACAGTTTGACCGGTAAAATAAAAAAAAAAAAGAATAAATATAAATAAAACACTTTGTTATAATTTACGATGTTTCATCTCACGAAGTGATCTGCGTACAGGTTGATTTTCGCGTTCGTAGCGTTCCGTGAAGTTTGTTCACTTATCCTTATCGAAGTTTTTACACACACTTTCATTTATTTTTATTGCACACACGCACACTACTCATCACACATTATACACATCTCGGCTACTAGGCAAGGGGCAATATATTGCTGCTCGGGCGGATGTATCGACGTGTTCATTTCCCGGAATCCCAGCTCGGCTGGGCGCCCACAGAAAGGATACGGCGCACTGTATCTTAATAAGTTCGTATGCTACCTGCTGGGTTCGAATTGCTATAGGATGTTTGGTGAGGGGATTAGAGATTGTCAATAAAGTCGCGGATGAATCAGATACCAGCAGGGCTTTCTGTGATGTAGGCTCTGTAGAAAGAAAATATTCCAAACAGAAAAATACTGCGTATATTTCAGCATCCAGTATCGAGCAATTATCATTCAGTCGAATACTTCGAATCACGTCGCAGACTTCAAAGGAACAGGCGGTTGGGGATGAAGTAGCCTCTGGGTTAGCCTTGGCAGCATCCGTGTAGAAAATGAGGTAGTCGGGGTATTTTTATATTTTTGCTGCTGTCAACTGAACGATATTCGGGTGCAGGGGTTTATTTATTTTTTTTTTTTTGAAAAAATATGTATTTATAATTTTTTACATACAAAAATTTTCGTCAAGCTAAAACGCTTGTCGACGAATTATCCTATTTGACATTTTACCATCTTAAATTAACTTATACATATACATGATCGTGTAATATTTACTTAATCTATCTATTTTACTTATCAATAATTACTAATCTATTTCTATTTTCTATATTCAGTTTTTTTTTTGTTTTTTTTCCTAGCTTTTTTTGTTGCGCTTTGTCTTTTTATTTTATGTTTATTATTTTTTTTATATTTTCTTCTTCCTGAAGTCATTCCTTTATTTTCCTTTTTCTTTCCCCTATTTTTTCCTTCTCTATTATTTCTTTGGGTATTTTATTCAACATCTGCGTTATAATATATTTATCCGTTTGCTCTCCCATCTTTATTCTTGCTAACGGCAATTGGTACGAAAGTTTTTCTCTCAACTCGTATTCTGTGTTTATTCTTTCCTCCAATTCAATTTTCTTTTCTGCTGATATGTACTCCCATATCTTCAGTAATAAGTACATTCCTCTTATGCTCATTACGTTTTCTTTTTTAATTATTTCACTATCGGGTTCTCCTTTATGATTTCCTATTAATTTCAAGCATTTAATTTGCAGTTTATTTGTTTTCCCCAGGTATGCTTTTCTCGCCATTCCCCACGCCTGAATTCCATATCTTATCCTCGACTCTACTAGCGCATACTTTTAATGTTTCATTTGTTGCATATTTCTTTAATGTATATAAAGCTGGTAAAACTGCTCTTATTTTCTTTGCAATGTATTCCATATGTATGTCCCATCTTAAGTGTTGATCCATCATTACTCCCAAATATTTATACTGCATTACTATGTCTAACTTTTGACAGTTTTTCATTTCGCATTCGCGTCTTTCCCCCATTGAATGTACACATTCATTTGAGTGCATTATTATATTTGGACAATACAAATCAGAGCTGTCTCTTTTTTTCCGCAGTACCATTGCTTTAGTCTTTTTTACATTTATTCTTAGACTTTTATCGTGTGCCCATTTACTTATTGTTATTAGATCTTTTTGCATCCTTATTTCTGCCTCTTTCATATCTTTATGTGACGTAACTATTGCTATATCATCCGCGTACGCGACTACCTCACTGTAACTTAATTCCTTATATAGACCATTCGTATATATAATAAACAGTATTGGCGCTAGGTTGCTACCCTGCGGAACTCCTACATCCATCTCCTCTTTTTCACTTTGCACATTTAAGATATTTACGCATGTTTTCCTTTGTGTTAAATAACTTTGAAACCATTTTTTCAAATTATTCGTTATTCCTATCTCCTCTAATGTGTTTATGATTATTTTATGATCAACCGTTTCAAATGCTCTACTAAGATCTATGAACGTTATCAACACCTTCTTTCCCTCTTCAAACCTATCTCTTATTTCTGCGGTAAGTTCACCGATTGCTTTCGATGTGGATTTTCCTTTTTGAAACCCGTATTGTGTTTTGTCAATTATCCTATTTTCTTGTAGGTACTTCGTTAGATTATTTGCTACGTACTTTTCTAATATTGTTGCAATTACATTGCTTACAGCAATTGGCCTATAGTTTTCATATTCACTGTGTTTCCCTTTTTTATATATTGGTCTCGTTTTCGATATTTTTAACCCATTTGGTATTTTCCCTTCTTTTAACGTCTGATTAATTAGCTTAGTAATTTCCTTCACTATATATATTTTTACTGTTTTTTTATATCTTTTATTCTTATTCCATCGATTCCGGTGGCCTTTGTTTCCTTTAATCCATCGATTATTTTCCCCACCTGTTCTACGTTTGCTTTAGGTAAGTACATGTTTACTTTTATTTCATCTTCTTCTCTTTTTTCTAATAGCACTTTATTACATTTGTGTTCTAGTTTTTTTATACCATTTTTGAATTCTTTACTGAATTTATCTGCAATTTCTCTTGCTTCTTGTTCCTTGCCAAAGTATTTACTTATGGTTTCATCTACTCCTAGACTCCTTTGTTTTCCTATAATCTTGTTTATATTTAACCAAGTTTTCCTGATATCCCCCTGTGCCACTTTAAAACTTTTCCCGACAAACATGTCTTTTTGCCGTCTTATTTCTGCATTCACTTGGTTTCTGAATTTATTGTATTTTCTTCTTAACTCAATATTTTGATTATTCTTTTTTACTTTTTTGTACAGTTTGTCTCTTTTTTTTATCATTTCAATTATTTTTTGGGTCATCCATTCTTTCTTCCTTTGTATTTTCCCTTCTCCTGACGTATTTTTTGTTTGCCTACATTCTTTATATACTTTTTCAAATTTTCCTTTTATGCTTTCGTATAAATTTTCAGCGTCCAATTTATCTGATTTACCTTCCCACTTTATGCGTCTTAGTTCGTTTTTCACTTTATTTTCCATTACAAAAGCTTCTGTTTAATTCCATTTGTTTTCCTCCGATTTTTCCCATCTCCATTTTTACTGTACACACTATCATGTTGTGATCTGCTATTTTAATATCTGTCTTATAATATTCGAAGTCGATGTTTCTTTTCTTCTTTTTAGTGTATATATGGTCGATTTTGGTTTGTGTGAACCTGTTTTCTCTCCATTCTTCTCTTGTATATCCTTCTAAATTGCTTGCATATCCCATTCCTGCCATTGTGTTCATGTATTTTGTTGCTACTGAGTTATGTTTTCCAGTATTTATATTTATGTCTCCTATATATATAGTAGAACAGTTTTCCATGTATTTTTTGTCAATCTCCTTTATTTCTTTAATGTATTTGTTTGCTTTTCCTGATGGTGATCTGTATAACACCCATAGACATAGTTTTTCCTCATACCAAGTTATTTTAATTATTACACATTCCACATTTTCCATATTTTTGTTTTTAATTTGAGTTTGTATTTTTTTGTCCCCTTTTAAGTATATCACAATCCCATGTTTTGCACCTTCTGCATCTAAATTGTGACATTTCTCATAGCCTTCTAAATTATATAAATTTATTTCGTCCTTTTTTATATTTACCTCCCCTAAAATTAATATATCATGTTCTTGTCTTCCCTCTAATATCTCTACTTCCTCCCAGTTTTTCCTCATTGATCCAATGTTTATGTGTGCTATATTTAATTTTGTAATCATTTTTTATTTATTTATTTATTTTTTATTTTTTTATATTTTATTTATTTATTTATTTAAACCTCTTTTTTCTTTGTTTCGTAGCTTATATTTATCTTTCTTCCTTCCTTTCCTTGGCTCTCTTTTTCCCCTTTATCTGTTTGTTTTAAGATTGTTAGCTTTTAACGCACCAAGATTGAAAACAAGAAATTAACAACATTTTTAAACGGATAGTTTAGATTACGATATAAACATAACTTATAACGTACCTCAGAGGCCTGCAGCGGCGCGGTGGAAGCACGTCTGCGCATCTTATCTATTTCACCTGCCTCCTCATCATTGTTTCTTTGCATATCTCTTATCACATCTGCTTCTCTCTCTTATTCTTGCTCCTTCGTTCGCTTACTGTCTTTTTTTCGCTTCTCACTTATCTTCTTTCCTTTTCTCTCCCCTAAACTGTTCACACCGCCTCCACCCTGGCACCGCACACCTCTACATCAAACCACCATACACCACCAACCCGAAACACACACACCGTAACCAAAAACCACTCGCAAACCCAGAAAACACACACAAAACACCCACGCACACACACATATATACAACACACCATCCGCAACTATTCCTAGAACCACACCTGTACACACTTTCTCTCGCGCACACATACACGCACCTGCTATGTAAATTCATAGTATCCCAATAACACACGCACACCAAGCACCATATTACGCTACCCTTGTCTACACTCATATACACATGTTCGCTCAGTCCCGTCTTATTTATTCTAATCTTATTTCTACAATTCATAACTAATTTGTGCAATCGAATTATTAAAATTCTTTTCGAATATTGTCTTATTTTTAATCTTACAACTACGTATTCTGCGATTTCCCGTATTTATTCCCCGCTACTCTAACATGTTCTTATATTAGTTTGCTTAAATCGTCCGGATCTTTTATTTGAACTGCTTTTTCCTACGGGTTTTTCTTCATAAAGATCTTTCCTCTTTTCACCCATACGAAATTATAGTTAGCTTCTCTGGCCTTCTGCTTTGCTTGCCATAGAAGTCCTCTGTAAAACCTGGATAAGTTCTCGTTCAGAAACACTTTTAGGCTACTCTCAGCGCTTGAAATGTCTTTGTCCCATATTATTGTCCCTTTCTTTTTTTCCATCATTTCGTCGGCTATTCTCCTGCTTGCCTTTACAATTATCGGTTTTGGCAATGTGGTGCTTTTCGACGGTAGTCTGTGCACCGCACTGATGTCTTCTTCCTTTATCGTTACATTGATTTTTGCGGCCGTCTTGATAACAATTTCTCTGAGATTTTCCTCCGGTTTTTCCGTTACTCCATACTTCATCAGGGAAAAATTAACATCAATGTTTAATGGGGCCCACGGCGGAATCACGGTGTTAGGAACTAGGTTAAGGAAAGGGATTACGCTCACATTGTGCTGCGATAGGAGAGCCAGGATTTCTGGGAGAGGGTCATTAGGGAACTCTGGGGTGTTGGGGAGATCATTTGTGTCAATAGGACAGGCATGTTTATTAGAGAAAAGAGCGAGGGTCTCACAGTGGTAATAAAAGGTTCGGAAATACTTTAGTGGGGGAGTGCATAACAAGGCACACAAACTTACAGACGGGGAAGTTCTATGTGCGCCAAGTATCGTTCAGAACGCCATATGATGTATTGAATCAAGGGATTTAAGTAAAGAAGGACTGGCTGACGAATATAGTTTATTCTGGAAATGACTAAGGATTTGTATATGGAGAGGAGAGTTTTCGGAGGTACATTATACTTTGTGTTTGATACATATTTAAAAATAAATAGGAATTTATGACATTTAACTTTAAAATTGGATATGTGAGACTGCCAAGTTAGCTTATGATCGAACAGTAGTCCAAGGAAAGTAACAGTAGGGTGGAAATGAAGTGAGGAATTTTCTAGATTGAGGCGGATGCTGGAAGAGTTTTGACGTCCCCTAAAAGCAGGATTTTTTGTGTTTAAACAAATTTAATTAGGTATATATTTTGTTTCTTCTTCTTCCTTTCTTTCTCTTTTTTTCTTTCCCTATATCATGCTTCGAGTGTTACAGTGGAACGCTAGAAGTATTCTCGCTAAGAAGTGCGATTTAGAGCTATTTTTATTTCACCATGATATAGACATTATCTTACTGTCCAAAACATGGCCTACTGCCGATAAAATTTTTCATATTAACAATTTTAGTTGTTACCGTGAAAATAGAGGAGATGGTTATGGTGGTGTTGCGATTTTAGTTAAGAATTGTCTAACTCCCCGTAAAATCAATCTAAATCTTACAAGCCGTAATAACGATACAAAATCTAATGCTGTTGTGGTCTCTGTTAATATTAGGAAGTTTTCTGGGATATTTATTTCATACTAGCTGAACCCGGCCACGCTTCGCTGTGGCTTAGAATGATATTAATGATTGGGGAAGTAGATAAAAGTATTGTAGTAAACATAGATTCACTGAAAAAACACACCATTCAATTTAATACCATACTTTGTGTTGCTATGGCTATGCTGTGGAATGCAATCAAGTGAAATAAAATAATCTTTATTATTATTATTACACGTTTTGACTACAACATGCAACGTTGCGCGAGATGTAGATATGTTAATTTAGAAGTTAATAACAAATATCGAAATTATTATATACAAAAAAAACCAAAAAAAAAAACAACAACAGTGAAACAAAATGAAATTAAACAGTCGGACGGAAAGGAATATTAATATTGAAATTATATACAAAATAACAAAGTGAAATTAAATAATCGTGTAGAAGTAATATAAAATAATCCAATAAAAAATAAAAATTTCCGTTATGTAAATGCAAATAATACTTCTATTGTAGGTATTATAAAAATAATGTGCATGCCCATGAAAACAGTCCTATTCATAAAAATGAAGCCGAGCAAATAATATAGATATAATTACATTCGTAGAAATTGTAAGGAGAAAAATACAAACAAAGAATAATGAAATGGAAATAAAAGGAAAGAAAGAAAAAATGTTTCCCTGAAAATTTAGACTATAAATTGAACGATTTGCGAAATAATCAGGTTTCATTTGATGGAGCACTGTCCGGTGATTTTAATCAAACGCTTCCAGAGATATCTCGCTGATGAATTTCATGCTTGCATAATTAGATATTGCATACGAATATGTCTTCGCCGTTGATCTACTGCTTCTTGGCGTTGGTGAGACGAACGTGCTGCTCTTCTTCTTCTCGCTTTTACCCGTAAGACTTCCAAGTTTTTCTGCCCACTGATCTGTTAATTATTCTGCTCGCCATTAAGAAGTTCTGATTCTAACATGTTCATTATTGTCTGAACGTTCTTGATCAGTGCGGATTGATCTTCTCTGCCGTTCTATGATTGTGTGTCGAGAACGGCGCTTTATGTTTGCGCGTTGCCAAAGCATTACAGATGATTAATGAATGTGACTTGTACTACGGATGGCGGAGACACAGATGATGAGTAACTATATAAAAATGAAAGGAGTGAATTGAGTACTCACACTTTGTTTTTCGAGAACAGATAATTAGATAATTTTCAAAACATTCAATATGAAATCAACATATAATCAAATCAATTCTAATCTGTTTTCATCTTTTTTTCATCTTTATTATGGTTTTTTATTTATTTTTTTTAAAAATAAAATTACTAATTAAAGCAGAGGTGCCAACCTTAATGATCTTGAGCGCCACTTTGAAAGTATATCATAACTCCGCGGGTCGCATATAAAATCATATATCCCCATATTAGATTTAGAACCACTATAGACACACTTAAGAGTGAAACATAAAACTTGTTATATTAAATGTTCCAACATGCGTGTGCATTATGAGTTCGCAGAACATAATTTTTTACTACTTTGGCTATCTCACGGTCCGCAAAAATGTTCAAAACGGGGCCGTATGCGGCCCGCGGGTTGGCCACCCCTGAATCAAAGGATTAATATACGGTTACATCTTCCTTTTTACCAAATACCTCCAAAATGCAGATGAAGTGTTTGATATAAATAAATCATCCATCTTTGTATCTGCATGTGTCTATTTAAATGATATTTGTGTGGATATATACTCTGCCTATAGATTATAATTAATTAAAGGGATACACATTAGATAAAGCAACATACTACAGGGTGCGGCAGTATAACTTAATTTTTTAAAATGCACCACTTTTTTTCTATTAAATTCTTTAAAGAAATAATAACAGAAAATCGAAATACATACTCTAGATCCCATTGGCTATGCTTCTTCCGTTGCAGTTTTATTTTGATTTTCTGTTATTATTCCTTTAAAAAATTTAGTAGAAAAAAAGTGGCGCATTTTAAAAAAGGAAGTTACGCTACCGCACCCTATATATAGCCGAAAATATAAACATGTAATTTCTTTATTAAATTTCAATGTGATTGCTTGAGTGTTTTTAAAATAAGCAAAAATCAATAAAACAGATCATAATGAAATTAATTTTAGAATTCAGTTTCATAAGTTGTATATACATATACGTGTATATAAATAAGTACACAACCACAGTTTTCTTTTATTTAAATGTGCATAGTAAAATAAATATATAGCATCAATAATAAATCAAATGAATAAAATATACCATATTAGAAACAGGTTAATAAAGGCTATAGCCGTTATACTATAGTAAAATCTCCTCTTAAAAATGCATGTACTATAAACCAATCGATGGGGGTTGAAAAAAACTCCTGCAGCCAAATTTTCAACTCCCTATCCCCTATACATTCATAGTAAAGTCAAAAAAACTTTTTTTTTATTTTTTTTTCCTGAAGCGTCTTTTGATCCAAAAATTTTGAAAAAATTCGTAGTGGTGGGTTTCCATGTAAAAAATAACTATACTTTTAAAATCTCATAACCTCAAAATTGGTCCCTAAAAACATTTAAGTTTTAAATCATTTTTTCGCGCCCTAATTTTGAGGTGCCGCTTTTCAAATTCATGATTTTGATGTTCTTTCCCGCTCTTTACGATGGTGCTACTATTGCAAAAAAAAAAAAAAATGGCAAACCACCTTGATTTTAGCCAAAAACCAACTTTTTAACGCATTTTTTACGTTTTTAATAGGTTATGTTACAATTAAAGAGCTTTAAATGATATTTTATTTTTTTCCACTCTTTGTGATATTATTTTAATAAAAAGTTTTAGTATAACACGTTCAAATATCAGTGAAAAATCTGATTTTTTACAATATTTTTTGCTCTACTTTTAAGTTAAGTTGCAGTGCATTCTGAAGGCTTAGAATTTTATTCACATGTTTCGTTTATTTTTCCGATGACGGTGTTATAAAAATAGTAGTATTTTTATTGCTTTACATCCTGCTATAAACTGAAATCTAACATTTTTTATGGTTATGTGATATTTCTGAGTTGTTACATTTTTCAAACCAGAGGCGAATTAAGGATTTATGGGGCCCGGGACTAATCTCAAATGAGGGGCCACCTTCAAAGAAAAAAAGGTGAAAAATTCATTATTGTACATGTGCAAACAAAAAAATAAAAAAAAAGCTAATAAAATTAAAATGCTCTTTTTAAAAAATCAACTTTCTTACCCTAACAAACTGAATGCTACATATAAGGGATTTTATATATACATCTTAATATTTGTAATTTTTTATTAATAACGTTTTCTTTTTCTACAAATATATATATTGTGGGTACCAAAAAAATAATCGGTTTTTAATAAAAATAAAAACATTATTTATGTGCATCATGCAGGGCAGCGGTGCCGGTATTTCGCTACAGCGGTTTTCAGGCTAATTTTGATATACTCAAGCAATGTTTTTGATCATGTTCTTTTCTTAATATAAATTAAATATGCATGTTTAAAATTCCTCAGTAGCATAGCGTCAAATGTGAAACAGGGGATGCCTATTTCTTATTTAAACAATAAAGATATTTCAGTATCGCATCATCTCGAGATATTTGGTAATGTAATAGAAGCCGTTACAAAATAAAATTGATACTTATAAGTAGAAATGAATGTGTAATTAAAAATAACCTCTCGTAAAAAGCAAATTAAATAAACTTCCATTTCTGGTATTGATAACGATGTTCATTCAATAATAAATTATAAATTAAACTCTGTACGAAATTATCAAAACAAAACATTATTGGTAGAATGACACTTTTATTGACTTTTTAGTTTGCAGAAATTAAATAGGTCATATTGATGATCAGTGTAAAGAAATAAAACCGCAGAAAAAGCAATATTAATTTTTTTAATTGCGGGAGATAAAATATGGCTGGAAATAAAACTAAATATTGAGAGACAGAAACGAAGTATAAAATTGAATTTTATGTTGCGTTTTTAAATTATGGCCGTTGGCTAAATGCAGGGTACGGCGGCATAGCTTCCTTTTTTAAAATGCGCCACTTTTTTTCTACTAAATTTTTTAAAGAAATAATAACAGAAAATCAAAATAAAACTGCAACGGAAGAAGCATAGCCAATGGGATCTAGAGTATGTATTTCGATTTTCTGTTATTATTTCTTTAAAAAATTTAAAAGAAAAAAAGTGGCGCATTTTAAAAAAGGAAGTTATGCTGCCGCACCCTGTATTATGTTACTTTATCTAATGTGTATCCCTTTAGTTAATTATAATCTATAGGCAGAGTATATATTCGCACAAATATCATTTAAATAGACACATGCAGATACAAAGATGGATGATTTATTTATATCAAACACTTCATCTGCATTTTGAAGGTATTTGGTAAAAATGTTTTTTAAGGCCAATTTTGAGGTTATGAGATTTGAAAAATATTACAGTTATTTCTTATATGGAAACCCACCATTGTGAATTTTTTCAGAATTTTCAGATCGAAAGCGCTTTAGAAATTTTTTTTTTAAAAAAAGGTTTTTTGACTTTACTACGCATGCACAGGGGATAGAGAGCTGAAAATTTGCCTGTAGAAGTTTTTTTCGGCCCCTATCAAATGGTGTAAATTTTACTATAGTAATCCGGTTATAGCCTTTGTATGAAAAAAATAAATCCCAGAGAAAATTTAACAGAGAGAAATAAGTAATTGAAATTATGTGATCTGAACGATTGAAATAAAAAAACAAAATTAAAATAGAATTAAAAAAATAAAATTGTGATATAAAATAAATAAGCCTAATTGAAATTATCAGAGAATGTGTGAAATGAAAACGATATATAATCAAATGCCTTCTCATCAAATCAATTCTAACCTTTTTTCATCTCCTTTTTCTCTTTATTACAGTTTTTTTTTCTTCTTTTTAATACTAATTAAAAGGTTAATATACGGTCACACTTTCATTTTTACCAAGTGTCTTGAAAATGCCGATGTAGTGTTCGATATAAATACATCATTCACCTTTGAATCTGCATGTATCTATTTAAATGATATTTATGCAGATGTATAATCTGCCTATAGATCATAATTAATTGAAGGTATACACATTAGATAAAGTAACATAATATATAGCCGAAAATATAAACGTGTAATTTCTTTTTTATATTTCAATGCGATTTCTTGAGTGTTTTTAAAATAAGCAAAAGTCAAAAAAGAGATCATAATAAAATTAATTTTAGAATTCAGTTTCATAAATTGTATATGTAAACATACATATATGTATATAGAAATAGTATACAACCAGTTTTCTTTTATTTAAATGTACATAGTAAAATAAATATGTAGCATCGATAATTAAATGAATAAAAAAACCATACCTGAAAAATCAGTTTAATAAATTTGTATGAAAAAAATAAATCACGGAGATAATGTAACGGAGATAATGTAACGGAGAGAACAAAGTGATTGAAAAATACATGATCAGAACGATTGAAATGATCAAATAAAATTAAAATGGAGATGAAAAAATAAAATTGTGATGTAAAATAAATAAACTTATTTAAATTATCGGCGAATGTATGAAATGAAAACGACATCATGAAGTGAATGAAATTTAAAAATTCAATAAAAATATCGAAATCTAAAATGAAATACTTTAGAAAATAAATGTTTCGGAGGGAAAAAGAAATAAATAGTTGATTAGAAATTTGATGCGAAAAAAAAAAAGTATTAAATTGATTTCCATTGGACTTAAAATACATATTTGTTTTACACATAAGTAAATAAAATAATTTAATGTACTTACTGAACAGTAAAAAATATCTGGAAAATGTAAAATTGATGTATGGGCCTTTCTTGTATATAACTGAGCTGCTGCCGTTGCGATAGCTATAGATATTGTAAAGTAAAATAAAAAATAGAAGAAATAAATATGTATACATATCGCTTAAATAATAATGTTGTAGAAAGTATAATTTGTTACTCCGCACATAGCGTGAACAAATTTTTTCTTTCTTTCTTTCTTTTTCTAAATATCTAGTAGTATCTATTACTGTTTTCATAAAACTATATTAAAACCGTTTTTAAAAATAAAAATGTACGTATTGTACAAAAGTACCTAAATGTGAAGGAACCAAATTTCGTCGACACGTGTTAAAAAGATAAAACATAAAGTACTTTTTATTAAATCTTTCCTTCGCTAATAGAAAACAAAAATATATATTTTAGACGTATATGTTGTGAGAAAAAGTAGTGAAAAATTATTATTTCATTTCTGTATGTTATTGATTGCCATTGTATACATAAAAAATTAGTAATGTATTAAAATTGTTACTGTACATATTTTGTAAAATTCGTAATGTTTACTTGAGCATATATTTCAAGCGGATAATTAGATTTGGACTGAAAAGTTTATTACCGAATACAAATAATATTGCATAAAACGTAAAATGTAATAAATAAAATAAACAATGCATGATAGTACTTACCGCAATAAATGTAAACGATGGATGATGCAATAATCAGACCGCGTGAGTGAAATTTTAAATGGCAACGCAAAAATGACAACTGCTTCGGAAAAAACAATATGCACAGCGCAGATCACAATTTCAAATGCCATGCGGTTCAACATTCTCCAGAACTCTACCCATCGAAATCACGAACAGTGTCATAAAAAACGTTTTTGTTTTTCTAGCAGCTCGACGATGATGATCGGTTCCTTTCCAGGAAACTGTTGTTACACACTTTCTCTCCCTCTCATCGATATATATTCTCTGTCACTCGTATTATCACTGATTGTAGACTGTCGCCGCGTATTTAATTTACACACACTTATGCAATTACAGAGCTTCCCGCATATATAGCCACAATACGGTTTTCTGAAATTCCTCGCTATAACGCCGAAAGCAAATCATAGATCGCGCCCCTTACGAAAGCTTAAAATTTCCTGTCCCCGGGGAAACTTAGTGATAAAAAAATTATACAACCCATCTTGTATAGAAATGCAACATTGTGTAAAAATTTCAAGTCAATCCGTCCACTACTTTTTGAGTTCTGCGCTCACAAACATGCACCGTTTGATTTATATATATATATATATATATATATATATAGATTATTCTCCCCCCAAGCAGTCAATTGACCCCGCAATTTTTGTTGAAGCTTCGGAAAATATGAACAATGTCCCCATCGTTTTAGGCGGGGATTTTAAGGGTCCATTTCAACAGCCCCCCCACTTTAATATTTTTTTTTCATATATAGTGCAATCGTTTGTGCATCGTTTGTGCAGAAATGTGCACAAAGTTCCATCGTTTGTGCACATTCCTATCCCGAGATATTAAAGAAAAACACTTGGGGGGGGCCGTTGAAACGTTGGCCCCCCCACTTTGAAATTTTTTATCAAAATATAGTGCAATCGTTTGTGCATCGTTTGTGCAGAAATGTGCACAAACTTTCATCGTTTGTGCACACCCCCATCCCACGATATAAATGATAAATGGTGGGGGGGCTGTTGAAACGTTGGCCCCCCCACTTTGGAATTTTTTATCAAAATATAGTGCAATCGTTTGTGCATCGTTTGTGCAGAAATGTGCACAAATTTTCATCGCTTGTGCACATCTCTATCCCATGATATTGGGGGGGTTGTTAAAACGTTGGCCCCCCCACATTAATATTTTTTTGCAAAATATAGTGCATCCGTTTTTGCTTCGTTTGTGCAGAAATGTGCACAAACTTTCATCGTTTATGCACATCCCTATCCCCCACAATATGGAAGAAAAATAGTTGGGGAGTTGTTAAAATTTCATGTAACAAAATTAATAAAAAGTGGCTGATGAAATTGCTGGGGTATTAGTTCATTGCAAAATAATCGTTTAATACAAAAATCGAAACAAATATCATTTATAAAGCTGTTGATTATTTTACATTTTTATTTATTAGGAAATTAATAGTCTACTTTTTAATGTCTAAAATTTATGTTTAAAATTTATAAGTTGTAGTTCATTAATTTATAGTTTTGTAATACACCATGATATGGGGCTGTGTTCCCGAAACATGTCGATGATTAATTTTTTATTTATATTTTCCGATAAAGTTTAATTGTATGTTTGTTTAAAATAATATTTTGTTTCAATTTATCATAATTTTAGCATCCTTCATTCAATTACATTAACCATTAAAAAAAATAAATACTGAGAATCACAAGTTCTTCCATTAAAAAAATTTGTCTAAATTTGTTTATTTTTCAAAAAATAACAGATATATAAATATATAATAAAACTTTTTATAAAATCAGACAAAGAAAAAATATGATACAAGAGGCAGAAAAATAAGTATTAGTGTGTGTAAAACATTTACATTTGGTCACTACAACAGTTATTTATTTTTATACAGATATAAGAATTATAAAATGTTTCAATTAAAGAAGTATTACAAAAAGTTAAATTAAAAGAATAAAAATAGTACACAACCAAATGTAATTGTGACTCTGATTATTTAAAACGCTTAATAAAATATATAATTCAACAATATTACATCAAGAAATAGTTATTAAAAGTAATATTGCATATAAAATGAAAACATATAAAAAGAACGAATAAAATAAATCGAAATAATCAACACGGGTGAAATTGCTCATCATTGTAATAAAAGAGAAAACAAAAAAAGTAGAAAATCCGAAGTATAACAAAAATTTGTATGGGCGATATAAAAATTTACTAATCGTATAAAATTATTTTTGAAAGTGTTGTGTGCACTATTTTGAATATACTACAATTTGAATATTAACGCCCTCTGTATTATTTACATTTACCACTGCTTCTTTTGTGTCATGATAGATCTGCCATGCATTTAGTAGCTCCCGATAACTGTGGGCATGGTAATGCCCTATAGTAGTATATTAAATCGTTGACCTTTGTTTATTAGGTGTTGTACAACCTCTCTTCTTAAATAATAAATATCTAAATTTACAGCTAGAGTTAATGACGTTTTACATAATTCTATTTGAAAATCAGCCAAATTGGATAAGTTAATTATATTAAATATTAAATGTACATTATACTCTGTATCGCTTTAATATTTTCTGCATCTGAATGAGAACATATATTACATAACTTGAAAGAATTCATTTCTTCATTTAAATATTCTAATAGTTCTTTAGTTTCACCGATACTTGTGTTAATACAAGCATCTATAACAATTTTACATTTTTCGCAGTTAATTTGAAAAGTAACTGATGGATCATGAAATATTTTTTTACAGAGTGTATCAACAGGCTAGGCTGTTCCACTGAAAACAATGAAATATTATGTGGCATTAATTCTCCATTCCGATATTTAAGTAAAATTTTGGCCCGTTTTCTATAAGTTTGAGTTGTGACACCACCGCGTAGAAGTGTGTACACAAGGTCATATAAAGCGTAATTTTCTTTTTTTTTAACCACAGATCTTTCGTATTGTGCGCTATCGCAATAACATACAGCTACAATTTCTTCTTCTTTTTATAGTGCCATACTTAATTACTGAGCGTCGGCGACTACCTATTCGTACATCTCAGCCGTACAGATATAGGTAGTGTACTAGGCAATTTTAATATGCAGCGCGAGTGACACGCGCAAAACTACATTCGGAACTGATAGTAGTCGCTTGTTATCGTGCTACGAGTGCAGTCCCGTGTGTGTCTGCTATGTACTGACCTAGCGCGCATATGATGTTGTACGTGGTGGTTTGCCATTGCCTTCCACATGCTTATTAGCGATTATTTATTTAATTCTTGTAATAAGTTCTGTCGTCGCCCGGGATCGAACTTGTGACCTCCGTAATGGAATCCAAGCGCTCTAGCAACTAGGCTATCGCGACGACTTAGCTACAATTTGAATAACTGAATCAAATGTACATGTGTTTAATAACACAAAATTCCCTTCTAGTAACCATATAGATTTAAAAGATGACCTTGATCGATTTTTTATTAATCCTATTGTCTTGGATCAGTTCATGAAAATATATTTCTGTGCAAGATTTTTTTTTTTTTAGTTAAATATTTAGATTTTCTTTTTTTAGCACTTTTTGATTGAATGATTCACCAATTTTCTTCTGTTTTTTTCTCGTCGCTTATTGAAGGCATTTGAAAATAATTAAATTCCTGATTTACATTTTTTGAAGAATGTTCAACATTTGATTTTGAATATGTGCATAAAAGTTCCTTCTTTCTTGGAATAAGTGGCAGTGTTATTTTTTAAGTTTCTGATTGCAAGATATTACTTTTACAATACCCGCACTTAATTTAACATTTTGTTTTTCCCCTAAATTTATATGGTCCATGTGCTGTGTGTAATTGCCGGGATTATTACAGCACATGGATCAGTGCAGGCTCAGAAGTGTTTTAATAGGTTAGCCGCTCTAATATGTTTTAGCATATCCTGGACCTGTTTTGGTTCGTTTGACAACGCAACCGTCGGTAAGTTGGAGGTGCCTGCAGGCAGGCAATGTTCCAGAACGTGTTCAGCGGTTGGTGAAATTGGAGAATTGCATATGGAACAGGCAGAGGGAGGACATGTTCCTTCCAGTAAATAGTTGTGGGATATTGCTGTATGCCCTATGCGGAGTCTAGTTAATGCTGCAAACTCTCTGCGGGACATGGATATCGGTGGCCACCAAGGCTCAGTGCTCACCTTAATGGATCACAGCCATGATGTGTGAGCCGACCACATAATTTCCCATGTCTCTGCCTTATGTTGCTGTAAAAAGGGTATCCCCAGCTGAGGCAGAGGGGCACCTTCGGGCATTGGACTATATGTTGCTGCCTTAGCAGCCAAGTTCACACGCTCATTCCCCGACACACCGGTATGACCCGGGACCCACAATAATGTTACCTGTAAGCCAGCCCGGAAAAGCACGTTAATGATGCACTTTATTTTTCGAGATAATTAATTTCATAGAACCATTTATTGATAAAATATGTAACTTTAAAAAATTATCTAATCTCAATGGTCTATCGGCTTGGATTAGAACTATTACAAGATGTTTTTTCATTAATAACTTTATCCATTTTTTTTTTAAATCTGTAAATTTTCTTTTCTTCGTGGGTTTAAAATTTTTAAAATTTCCTTGATATGTATAACTGAATATAACTATAGAATTCAATACTGGTTTTGTTGGAAGAATACCTATTAATTTGCTTTTACATAAAGTGCAAACAGCAATTAAAACACAATAATTTAACCGATCCTCATATATTTTTGCTCTTTTATACACTAGGAAACAAGGAAGTCCTGTTTCTTGCCAAAAATATTTATGGAATAAATTAGTCCGTAAATGAGACTTTAAAATATTGTAACGTTTTACCCTAGTGATACCTGTTCTCTTCTCATTGTAAATAATATCACGATATTGTACGCTACTCCACTATTCAGCAGTTATTTGGAATCACTGTATTTATTGTTCAAACTCATTGTTAAATTTATTTTTGTCGTAGTTATTTGGAATATCAATTTTAATGTATCCATATATTTTTCCTCACTTTCTAAATCATCAGTTGCAGAAGATTCCCTACATTTTTCATGTTTCTTGTCGTCTACAGTTACCTCTATCTGTTGTATATCTTCAAAAATACTGATACCTAATTTTGTTAACATACCATTTCTATTACATTTACTATAGTATACAGTGATTTTGGTGAAATTTCATAATTTAATTCTTTATATATGGCGTTCCACACAAGGTTTGATAGTCCAATGCAGACTTTTTCTTGGTCAAATATATTCTGTAGATGTTTTTTTAATTTCATCAGTAATTTTATTCAGGGATACCTTTAAGTGACGTGGCATAATTACTATGATACTGGAAATATCCTATATTTATAACTTCTTTTGAATTTTGAGATGCAAATAATTTTATAAACTTTTGTATAACATATACTATTTGAACAACTTTAACGAGGATGAATCTATTGAGGGTTATAAAAATCTTTTTGTTTTTAATTCGAGTGGATTTATTAAAAAATTTTTCTTTTTTGAATGCTGCACTAATGCAAATAGTTATAGGCTATGTTCCATTTACAAAGATAAAATATTCAGTGAGAAATTATATATTTCAAATATTACTGATTATTTTTGTACTCGATTTTATTATTTTCCGCGTCATAATGTTTAAATTTCATACTTTGTAAAATTCAATTTAATATTTATAATATGTCTTATTAAAATTTTACAAAATCAAAATATTATATGTATTTAAAAAATGTGAATAATCAATAGCTTTTTAAGTGATGTTTGTTTCGATTTTTGTATTAAACGATTATTTTGCAATGAACTAATACCCCAGCAATTTCATCAGCCACTTTTTATTAATTTTGTTACATAAAATTTTAACAACTCCCCAACTATTTTTCTTCCATATTGTGGGGGATAGGAATGTGCACAAACGATGGAACTTTGTGCACATTTCTACACAAACGATGCACAAACGATTGCACTATATATGAAAAAAAAATATTAAAGTGGGGGGCCAACGTTTTAACAACCCCCCTCAATATCATGGGATAGGGATGTGCACAAACGATGAAAATTTGGGCACATTTCTGCACAAACGATACACAAACGATTGCACTATATTTTGATAAAAAATTCCAAAGTGGGGGGGCCAACGTTTCAACAGCCCCCCCACCATTTATCTTTAATATCGTGGGATGGGGGTGTGCACAAACGATGAAAGTTTGTGCACATTTCTGCACAAACGATGCACAAACGATTGCACTATATTTTGATAAAAAATTTCAAAGTGGGGGGGCCAACGTTTTAACGGCCCCCCAAGTGTTTTTCTTCAATATCTCGGGATAGGAATGTGCACAAACGATGGAACTTTGTGCACATTTCTGCACAAACGATGCACAAACGATTGCACTATATATGAAAAAAAAATATTAAAGTGGGGGGGCTGTTGAAATGGACCCGGATTTTAATGCCTTAAATAGATGCTGGGATTGTAGTTGCATTAACAGGAAGGGCAGTAATGGATATCATCTCCAATTCTAATCTCTCTCTTCTTAATAACGGTTCCGTGACTAAAATAAGAAACCCTCATTACTCAAATAATCCAGTGGATTTGCCATTTGTCTCACAAGATATATTCCTTGATTTCTCATGAAAAGTTCTTCCTCACTCGAGGGGTAGTGGTCTACTATCCGATCACTATTGATATTGATGTAGAGACTTCGAACTGTGTTAATTCTCAGGCACACTGCTTTGAACACATCACCGTGAGATGGAAACTTTCAAAGGCAGACTGGGTCAAATTTCAAAATACGCTCGATTTGGGCCTAAACAATATTTACTCTATCACTGGCTCTTTAAGTAAATATAACCTATTTCAGAGTGCTATTTCTTCGACCTTACAGAAATCAGTATCTAGAGCGACTTTATATAGAGGGAAAAAACAACTTAAGCCCTGATGGAACATCCAATGTGAGTCAAAAATTAAAGAACGCAATGAAACCTTAAGAAAATTTCGTTCAGAAGGATCTATGTTCTCGTATATAGAATATAAAAAAATTGCTGCCGAAACATGTAAACTGCTAAAATCTAGCAAAAGAGTTACTTGGAGAAGTTTCTGTGGCAGGTTTAATAGGAATACGCCATTAAAAGATATTTGGTTATTAGCGAAGCGCTTCAAGAACAGAGATGTGCAGAACAACACCGTAACGAATGATGATTGGTTTTGTGATTTCGTTAGCATAGCGGCTGCTCTATACGTGCCAACAGCGGATGAATTAGGCGAATTTAATCAAACCACACAGGCAAGCACGGTTGATAAGCATTTTCTATTACAGCCGATCTCTTACTCCGAACTTTTTATACCATTGAGCAGGAAAAATGATTCAGCTCCGGGCATAGGTGGTATAACATTTTCAATAATTGAAAAAATGTCGAAAAATGCTAAGAATATGCTGATTAACATCTTCAATGGCCTCGTACAACATTGTTTAGTTCCTGAGTATTGGAGACGATTTCTAGTGTATCCGATCCCTAAGCCGAGAAACCCCTCTTCACTAGCAGCTGCTTACAGGCCGATTTCCTTGGCACCCTGTCTAAGGAAAGCATTCAAACTGGTCGCGAAGAACCGTCTAATATGGTGGCTTGAGAATAATGAAGTATTTCCTTATAAAATATTTTGATTTCGCCCGGGTTTAGGTACCTTAGATTGTATAGCCGAATTTTTGAATGACACTTACCAATCTTTTATTGACAAGGAATTCCTTCTGGCATCCTTTTTAGATATAAAGGGGGCATTTGATAATGTTTCTATTTCTATCTTGTTTGAGCAATTAATTAGGATCGGAATACCACACCCTTTAACTAAGCTTTTATGTAATTTATTTATAAGGAGATCATCACTCCACTTTCTAAATCCGACTTCTAAAGAGACTGAGGTTCGAACAGCTTATAAGGGGCTTGCTCAGGGATCAGTGCTGAGCCCATTATTATTCAATATCTTAACAATCTTTCCTACTCGCTTATCTACAACATCATATATTTTATCATATGCTGATGACTTTGTTGTATATACCAGACACAAGAATCTTTCCACATGTATTCAAGATAGTCAATTTTCTGTTAACGCTTCTCAAGGCGCTCTTCTAAAAATTGATTTGGACCTGTCTCCATCTAAATCATGCGTAATTTTATTTACTCTGAGACATTATTCTCAACAGAGCATTGATATTAAAATCTATAATCAAAAAATTACATTTTCCAAGCAGGTTAAGCATTTGGGTATGTATTTGGATTCTAGATAAACTTGGAAGTTCCTTTTATTAATACAACTGGTAGCCAAGGCATCTAATCCGCTGAAAGCTATTAGCAATACCGTTTGGGGAGGCGATCCGGCAACTTTAAGTCTTGCTTATAAAACTTTCATTAGGTCCAGACTTGATTATGGTGCAGTTTTTTATGGATTGGCCTCAAAATCACTCTTGAGAAGAGTAGATGTTTTGCGGAACCTCGGACTGAGACTTATAACGGGAAATATTAAGTCGGTTCCTTCTATAAGTCCTCAAATGGATACTAAGATCCCTCCGCTTCATATAAGAAGATCTCTTATGGCAGACAGATTTTTAAATAAATATTGCAATTACCAACTTCCGTCAATATTAGATAAGATAAGTAAAATATCCAATGAATGGAGGTTTGTTCAACAGAAGAAACCGCTTTTAATCATTAGAACCATCAGTGAAAATGTTTAAATGAGAAGGAAAGGGAGAATTGACAGTACTATGGAATTCCTGTTTAATTACAGCTGGAGGGAGAGATTTTGCAAGTGTAGGCAAAATAAATACTCTGGGAGGATGGTAGAGATCGCTGAAGTTAAAGGAGAAATAAAGGAGACTATTAAAGGACATTGTATACGGCCAAAATGAACTAAGACGGAGAGAAATAAGGGATAGGATAGGAATTTTCCTAGACACAATTCGCCAATTCCGAGAAATTGAAAGGTATGAAAAATGAGAGAAGAAGATGAGAGTGAAAGACGTTTAAATAAAAGTTTTTAAGAGCTACGAGATTTTTTCAGCGGCCAAAGCGGGATACTCTAAAAAAAGTAAAAGAAAAACTTGTTAATTCCCCCCTCCCCGCATTATCTGTATAATAATGTATAGCCATTAAAAAAGTTGACGTGAGATTTTCAGTTATCTCGCCCTCGGTTTAAAAGAGATTTGATGAGATTTTATTGGACCCCCCAACATCTATTTTGAGCTTACGTAATTAGTGGATGTCCCATTTCCGAAGGCAAAAATTTTAATTGGTTTTCTAACGTGAAAAACAAAACATTTTAAACCGTTACGAATAGTAAGGTGGGGTACGCATATTCGTAATTTATATTCACTCTGAGGCGCGCATAATCCGTCAGTGATAAACTAAAGCAGCACTATAAGCGAAGAAAATGTTCATCGGTCTTCCTCGAGGTAGACGAAATGTATTCTCCATTTGCTAATCGCATCGTTGAATTAAAGAAAATCAAAGCAGTTTTTTATCGCATATACTAAAAAAAAAAAAAAATGATTTTCTTGAACAATTTTCGGTAAATTGTATTTTGGAGTAAATTATTTCGTTAATCGTCGCAATTTATCGACTAAATTGAATAATAATGGCGTACCGTTGTCGCTGAATAGCATCCTTCGGTTAAGTCATTGATGGCTGTTTATGCACTCGGTACGATAGAATTCGGAGCCCTCTTCACCTGAGTAAATTTCGGTTGAGAGCCCCCCCCCCCTTCCGTAGCTTCTCAATCGAGGTTTACGCGGTGTGACGGCTTTAAAATTCCAGGTAAAAACATGCGACGAATTCGGATTTATTAAGTAAGAAACACGAGAATATAGTGTTGAAAGCTATTAACAAACTAGATAAATTATCGCGGAATGATGAAGTCGAATTTTCCAACTGATGAAGGAATCAGCGGCGTTTACTTACACCGGTGCAGCACGTAAGTAAAGTAAAGCAAGTCCATTGATAAGGTATCGTGGATTGTGAAGTTAAGGTTTACAATGTACTAAGTCCAACAGCACTAATGAGAGTAGGGGCGCCAGTTGCTTTCTCACGGCTGCCTTTAGTTTCCCTGATTTCTCCGGTATAACCAATTTAATTTCAGATTAGATAAGTTCCTGGGAGCAGCCACTTGCATTTGGAACGAGACAACTCCCGAAATCCCATGATATTGTCTGATCTGGTAGTCAAGCATCTTAACCACTAGGCTACTGCGCTACCTTGGTGAAGCATGTAGCGATAGCGAAAAGGCCAATTCCAAGGGGGGAAACGAAAGAAGGAAATTATCGATTAATATTTGGGATCAACCAAGTTGGAAACGAATACTGAACGTTAAAAACCATACAGAAAAGCGTAGTTTTATCGATGCAATTGACGAAAAAAAAAAAAAAAAAAAAAAAAAAAAAAAAAAGAGGGGGACACCCGGTAGGAACGAAGTTCTTTTCACTTTTTGGTAGATATACAAGTATAAAGTCATTCATAAAGTATACGATAAAAAATGACACGCAATATATAAATGCCGTATGAATTATAACAAAAACAATAAAAACAAAAAACAAGTTTAAATAAAATTTACGCGTGATTAGAATAGAGGTTATACAGCTGACCGGGCACATGCTTGCTGCTCGAATCTCGATACTCGCATGCACACACACACACACACAGACACCCGTATATCATAGAAAGAGACCGAGTGAGAGAAAAAGAAAGCGAAGGTCGCCCGGAGGACGCATAACGCTTTTTCGTTCCCTGACGATTTCTGCCAGTTTACTACAATGCGCCCGATTTCTGCGAAACACTTTACAGATAAAGGGGAAAAGTATGTAGGAATTTGAATAGTTCAAGTCGGAAGACGAAGTTACGCCGAATCTGTAGCTGGCTGAAACGGAATGTACTTCAGATCGCGTTTTGTATTAGTAAGCAATAATTCTCGCGCCTGTAGCGTAATTTAAACTTTTTAAGGAAGAGATTTGCTTAAGGGGGAGTTCTTTTTCCCATATTGGAGAGATAACGAAGTAATGTGGATTCGGTGAAGCATGGTGAAAATCACTGAGTACGGAAACACTAGAAGGTGTCGGTAGTAGGCAAATTCTAATAAAAGCGCGGGAAAAGAGGGTTGGCCGTTAAAGATTCCGCGAAAGAAATATTTAACGATGAATATGATGTCTCGTAAAGGAAACTGCGCCGTAATAGTTTCAGGGCTTAATCGGGCAAACTGAAATAGAGCCGAGAAAAGTGAAAATAAAACAAAGGATAAATGAAAAACGTACACAGTACATCCGATTGTCCCGGTAAAGTCGAGGCCATTATAAACACGCAAATCCTCAAGAGAAACTGACAGGAGGGAATACACTAAATCTTCGGTCGGTACGCATGAAGAAGGTGTTAAAAAAAGGATAAAAATAGATTGATGCCCGGGGACGGATTAGGAAATGCCTTGGATCTATTAGTCGATGAAGAATATCGTTAATAATTAAGCGATACGGTGTGCGAAGTTGCAACGACGGAAAATCGTCAAAGTTCCAGAGAACCGTGAACTTTTTCCCTGACTGAGCGAGAAAACTAGAAAATTAGCGTGCGAAAACTTTACGACGGTAAATTATAATAAATGTCGTACAAATGAAAAGACAAATCCCGACAGCAAAAGTAAAATAAAGAACACTTTGTAGCGCCTTTTTTTTTTTAATCGGTAAAATTCGATCAACAGGATTGTTGTATATTATAAGTTTAGAGACGATTACGATTATTTTCTCAGTTTCGGGCCGGGCCGGTGATTCGAATTAACGTAACCGTTTTTCAACTGAAAATGAGGAAAACCCGAAAAATTTCTGAAATTTTTATCGATACGAAATGCGAAGAATATTGTGTTCGGGCGAATTGCTGTAGGAGTTGGCAATGAAATTTAAGCCTGTCAGTCAGTTATTTTAAATCAATTTGAAAATCCGCTATTTTCAGCGTATTTTAGCTGGCAAAATAATTTATCATCAAACCGAATTGGAAATGACAACTGAGCCGGATTATTCTTCGATGGAAGAAAGGAAAATGAGAAAGGAAATCCTGGAATTATTTTCCGAACAAAAGAATTTTTCATTCCGATAGACAAACGTTTTCCTTTGTCCCGCTTTTTTCTTCTTTTTTTTTTTTTTTTTTTTTTTTTTTTTTGTTCTCGTACTTATGAAAAAAACCATTTGTTATCCTTGTTAAGTTTTTTTTTTTTTTTCTATTAATTCTACGTTATCTGCGCTACGCATTTTTCGGGATATTTGAATAAAGCGGGGTAATTCTGCATTTTTCTTTTTCATAGTGTAATTAGCCCGTTTCAAGATAAGTCACCCTGTAAAAGTTATGCCGAAGTAATATCGACTAGAGCAGCCGCTGTCAACCTTACCTTAAATATAAATGAAACTTTGCGCCCTACCAAGAAGGATATACACTGTCATCCGAATATCAACTCCGTGCAAAGGATAAGAAGTACATTTTGCGCATGGTCTTAGTTTTAGACGGTTATATTTAAGTGCAAAGGACGACGACAAAAGTCGAAATTGATAAAAATAATGAGAAGACTGTTCGCTACATTTATCGGCGATTATCTCATTTAACGGAATTATTTTTCCATCTGAACCTTCGTATTGGCTAATCGTACAGCAATTATTCACTAGACGTGCTTGATTTCTGTGTAGTTCAACATCTTCGAAATAGAAAATGATTCGCTCCGATAATAACGCCTCAGTGTTAAACCTGACTACGAGTTATATTAAATTTATTCATTCGCGTAGTGACCGATAATATAGAGTTAGAATGCTATCTTTAAAATTAGTCTCAGTATCCAACGCCGATCTTAATAATGTAAAAAAAAAAAAAAAAATGTCAAAGGAACGTGTAAATTGTTTTTTATTAAATCGAAACTTTATGTGCGAAGGTTGTACCAACCGTATCTAAAACTGTTAGTCAACCGTCAAATGGAACGGCAATTAAACGGACAAAAATAACGTTCGAAATGTATATGCAACATTTTTCAACCGCATAAAGGTAGACCGTTAGCAGCGCGGCCATGTACGATTAAACAAAGCCTAGAATATAAATTCAAAAGTTAGTGTACCGATAAAATACATTGCTCGCGTAAAGTACAGGTTACGATATTTCGTTTAACAAGAAAAGCTCCTAGTAAGGATAAGTTAAACAACAAAAATATTAAAGAAGCTCTTTCACTTTGGAAAAAAAAACCAAAAAAAAACTGATGCGCGCAACGCATGACTTTCTTGAGCGACTATTAAACGTTAAAACGAGCGAGTTAAATGTGTTAAAACAATCCCCCGAGTTTAAAATTTACACTCTCTATGGCTACCGGTTTTGTAAGAAAATTTCATGAAACCCTCCGAGAGAAGGCCCCCTTTAGCCTAACCGATTGTAACCAAAATCGTAGGTATACAATTAGATGTTATAACAATGTACCGAGTCTAAAATTTCGACTTTCTATGGCTACCCGTTTATAAATTATAAGAAAAAGTTCACAAAACCTTCTGAGAGAAGTGCCCCCTTCCCCTGTTGATCCAACCGATTTTAACCAAAAAAAGGGAGGTGCCCAACTAGATGTCAAAAGAGAGTTCTCTAAATTCAAACTTTCGACACTTCCTGCGATTAGCAATTTTTGAGTTATGAGTGATAGACACATAAATACACATACACACGTCACAAAAAACGACTTAAAAACGGATCCAAGGCTGGTCAAAATGAATGTTTCCGTCGAAATGTGAGATTTAGAATACCGCGCGAGTGGAAGTAAGAATGGTTGAAATGTTCCCGTTGAAATATGGCGTTAAACATTTTTCACGATTACAATACTTCCTTTACTATATATGTATAAGAAAGCTAAAAGAAGAATAAACAGGGATACTCCTGTTAACGTGATATTCCAATTCTAAGAACTGCATTCTGTTTTAAAGCATAATAAAAATCCAAAACATGCCGATATCGTACAGTATCTACACAACTTCTGACAATTCAGTGGAAGACCGAATCGACAAAACGATAATGCATATATAACCAGCTTATCATTTCCTAAGCAGGAATTTTTATTGCATCATGGGAATTCTGCCGTTCATTACGTTTCGCTAACTTAACGGTCGCATTGCCCCCTGAAAAACAACAATTATGAAAGACCGGTTTCCTTAAACTGAAATTCATGTTACCGATTAATGTACACAAACTAATATAAAACGTTATCTTTATCGAAGTTTCCAAATAAAAGTAAATTCCGCGTTCTCAAACGGGTACGCCATTCGGAGCATCTGTTTCGCAAGGCAGGTCACTTTGACTTCTAACGTTGCTCTCAGTGTATGCGGCAGATGTGCCGTCACGAATAGTGTACATTATTGACTATCTTCGTGAACTCGTAAAAGTCGTAGTCCAAACATGCTTGCAAAAGATTTAAAAGAAAACGTTAAATTAAGATTAAAAATCGAAACACAACGTTTACCACAAACAACCCGTTTATTCGGCGGAAAAAATTAATATCGCTACCACCATCGTACCGCTGAAACGGTGCCAATGTCAGATTGCTTTTCAAGACCGTGTAAAATTAAGGATTAGCGACTTGGCGAAACATAATCAATAGGGAAAATCACTGTCCAGTTTAGATTATCTGTAAAAACTATATTTATGTGAATTTACGATATGTTACCGTAGTTTCTCAAGTAATTTAGTTGATCGCATACTCCTCCGATTATGTAATTATTAACGTAATTATACAAGTTCGAGCGTTTATTTATTTATTTATTTTTTTTTTTTTTGTAAAGTTATCTAAAGTTCGAGTTATTCTTAAATCTTCTGAGAAATGTTTTGTAGAAAAATATTTGCCCCCGTCACTAGCTCACTAAATTGTATTTAAAAAAATTTCCAGAGCTGTTTAATTTCATTAAAGTCCCTTTTTAACATCCCGCTTGGTAGCTCATTATCTTTTAAAGTGTGTTCCCAACTATAATAAATTACGTTCTCATGCGTTTTTTCAAAAAATGATGTTCCTCATTTCCTAACATTAACATCGGTCGAAGCATGTCCTACAATATAAGTCCTGTGGATTACGTTGTGCTTTTTCTTTTTTTTATAAAATTTACTTCGTTCTTATTGCTTAAATTTTTTTTCTCCATTTTAATTTTTTTCTTCATGAAGGCCACCAAACAAGGCGCTCGTTGACCTCAAGTAATTTTCTGAGCTAAGATGCCAAAAAAATAGGACATAAAAAAGAGTTTCTTTCAGGAATGAGCAAAACAAAGAAAACATTCCAAGATTTTTAATAATATTACAACAGAGTGTTTCCTTTTAATATCTCATTTAGGTTTAATCTTCCTTAATTATTTATAGCCAGATTCCTTTGTCCGTTTGTACTGTGGGCTCTGTAATTGCAGATGTGGCCATGGTATGGGACAGCTAACTCCTTTTGCTCTTACCTTCGTCATTTCTTTTTTTTTCAGGATACATACGTTTGGCATTTTTCGACGTTGATTGTTATTGTTTCTCCATCTTTGGTATAGCATTCTTTGTCAGATTCCATTCCTTGTTATTCCTAATTGCTGCTATGTACACTTGTTGATGGGTAATCGTCCGTTGCTGACAAGCCCAGGGAAAAACCCAAACAAGAAAAAAAAAAAAGGTTTAAATTCGGATAAACGTGTATTAGTATTTTTGTCACCGATGTATACTTAAATATTTCCTAAATATGAAGCGATAATAATAATTATAATAATGATAAGAACAGGTTAAATTACAAAAAAAAAAAAAAAAAATGATAATACTTTATAAATCCATAATAAAGCGAATATAATTTATAGCAGTTGTCTGTTGAAATGTTAAAAATTAAAAGATTTATAAAATGAATAAGATGGTTTTAAAAAATCGTAATGATTAAAGTGATAAAAGTATACAAAACAACGAGCGACATAGTAATGGCAGGAATTATTCTCCCGCACACTTAGAAATACGTGAACGCGAAATAAATTAATTTCTAATTAAAAACCAAAACTAGTACAATACACACATTTGATCACGTAAGATATATCAATAAGAAATTTTTTATATGTAAAAATAAACTAAATCGGTCTAATACTTAACCAATACTATGTAGAATAATATAAAAGTATGTGGAATGATTATAACGGTTTTACAACTATTATACTTCCCTCGGATTGAAACGAAAGTTGTAATAATAATTTATTCGAAACTTTTACATAATGCACAGTTTATTGCCGGTCGAGTGATAGTTTTACGAAAAGTTTCAAGTCGCTCCCAGATCAGATTTTGCCAGTCGAATTGGTTCCCATTTTTATTGATGTGCCAAATCTGTGTGCTTTTTTATCTGAGATGAAACTGCCAAATGCTTCTATTTTAGATAAGTCGTAAAGAGAAATTTGTACGCAGCTAAACAAAGATAATGCTTCTCCGTCAATGAAAAGTTTTATAATTTTTTTATTACTTCTAACAGTCGATATATGTATATTTAAAACACTTTTCTCTCGTTACTTTGCAAGCTGCATCAATTCGACAGAAGCACGTCTACGATTGAACAGCATAAAGTAGTACTAATACGAAATACAGTAGTCTAAACGATGATTGAAAATTCTACTTAATGTAATAATTCGTATGCGAAATTCACCGCTACTATCAAAAAAATATAAATACATACAGTGAAATTTCTGAATAACGGACAGTTGCAGGACCAAAAAACCTTGTCCGGTATTAAGAGCTAATGAGAAATAATAATGCATGTAATGTTTACTGAAATTTACATGATTGTGTATTGTAACGTATTTAACGAGAATATAAAAGATAGTACGTGATATAAGAAAATACAGTACATATTAACACTTGAGACATACATGCATCTAAAATATAAAAAAAAAAAAAAGTGTTCGTATAATATAAAAATATACATATGTATGTATAATACTACTACAGTACTTACACTTATGTGTTTATATTCCAGGATTAGTTGATAAACAATTTAGACAATAGAGTATAAACCACTTCTTGTTCTTAGGAACGCGAGATAATCGATAATTTTAATCGACTTTTGTTCGAAATATTTTTTTTTTTTTAACGCATACTGTAAATGCTAGCGTATCGAACATATTTCAGTTTTGTATGAAAAAAAATCGGTAATTTTACTACTTTATTTCTTTCACTTAAAATCCGCGTTTCGATATGCACTTGCAGTTCGGATATCATTTTTAAACCTTCAGCACCGGAGCTTTATGAATGAAATACGATTTTTTTAGTTTTCCAATAACAACTAACGAGTGAACATTATTTAAAGTTTCACAGTCAACTTCAGTAGTTATATCTTCTTCGCCATGATAAAAGCATTATTGTCTCATCACAGTGTCTACTTCATCATGCACCGGATGGATTTGTTGTTGCATGAATTCAGCTGCTAATTCATTTATGTCGGTACATAGGGATCTTCCACATGCGATTCCCCGTCTATTAAACAATAATCAGGGGCACTAATTGAACTTTTTTTTGACAAACGTTGTCCGTTTAACAGAAATCGAATTTCCAAAATCATATTTATTAAAGTGTCCGCGTCCGTAATTGGGAAATATTTTTTATATCGTGTCTTATGGGAAAATGCCGGCGATTTTAAAATTGTCCGCTATTAGGAAATGTCCGCTATTTAGAGGTGTCCGTTAGAAAAAAAGTTTTTTTGGCCAAATGTCACATTTTAATAAAGTATATAAATCCGCGCTGATTCATCAATTATTCTAATAACAATGGGAACCACAATACGACCATTTTAAATGGAAGCACTGATTTAATGTTGGAACCAATTCGACCAGTTAATGTAAGTAATTCTAGTTTATCATGGGAACTAGTTCGACCGCATTCGTAGTTTTATAATCCATATTTAAGGAGATTTGTGGGAAACAGAAAAGTACATTACATGCAACTTTGCTGATATTGTTTGCATCGCGCCGTGCAGGAATTTAATTGTATAAGTACTGTCTGAGATTAGAGTAAACAATGAATTTAAAGCGTGTAATAAGCTAGTTATAACAAAGAAGTAAATAGTGGGGAGAAGTGCGATTACATTACCGAGATTAATTCGATTTAACTTATGTAAGTTTATTAATTGTCATTAAGAGTATTACAATTATAGAAATTAACGGAATTTATAGTGATATTAAAGTGGGGATTGTCCTTTTTTGCTGTAACTATTAAAAAAGTATATTATTTGAAACGAAAAAAGTAAAAAAATAAACAGTATACGCTTTCATATTTTCCCATTCCTGTGTTTAATTTTTTTTTACAATCTCTTTCACTATTAATTTATGTTACATTTTTCATTTATCTTGTAAATAAGTTGGGGAGACTTGTTGAATTTTAATTAATTTTACATTTGTTAAAGAACGGTAATGAAGTTTACGAACCGCCATGTCGCGAGAGAGATAAGAGTAAAGTTTCAATGCAACTTGATTAGTACAGGTCGATAAATTGTGACAATAGCGGAATCTGTGCCAATGCAATGACCGACCCGGCTGTTTTTATTTAATTTCTTTATGTTTTGTTCTTTTTCTTTTTCCCTCGGAATACTGCAAAAACTAGGCGCAATCTTAACAAATGCGTAAATTTTACATTAATGATAATACTGATAGAATGTTAAATTTTCCTTCTGAATTTCTTCCTACTATTTGCAGATAACGAATGTCGCGGAACTTCGAAATAACGACTAGTCGCGCTGCCGGAGAGTTATGAAAATGGATTCTTTTCCCATTAAATAGAGGAAATATAATGAAGAGAAACCCGTATAAGTGTGTGTTCTGATTAAGTGAGTTGTAACGAAAGACGTCATAATAATGCTCGGTGGGGTCAGTAATTTCCTCATTTCGAACATTATTGAACGGAGTTGATTTTCGGTAGTGCATTCTGTTTAGGTCATCAGATTTCACGAATTATGTAAACAGGAAAACGGAGAAACATTTATGCATTAGTCGATATAACTCCGTTAATGGGATATCGATTATATTAAATTCTTCATTAATTTGTGCAGAAAAATTATCCTTCAAATTGATCTATCTGCTGCGACATGCAGTTTTTAATTATTATTGTAATATGAATTTGATGCAGACTCCAGAAAATTAATGACACATAAGAATTACGATAATATCATCTTAAGGCATATCGCTCTGAAATGTATTTTTTATCGAATTATAAGTGTTCTATAAAAATTACAATAATATTACCTTAAGTTGTATCATTCTGAAATATATTTTTTATCCGGTAATTATTTTTTAATTGTTTAGTGCATTTTTATTTAATTTTTATAATAAATCTCAAAGTCGGTATTTTTTTTAAAAACATTTCATTTTACAATTTTTAGCATTACACTTAAATTTTACTTTTTGCTAAAAACCATCTTTTTTGTCACATTATACTCCATATTTTATGCTTAAAAAAAAACAAAAAACAAACGAAATTCGAGCAACATGTCCACAATGATGTAACATAGCCCACGTACGTCGCAAAAGAAAGAATAGGACAATAAAATTGATCATATCACATCCTATCCTAAGTGCAGTAGGGCACAGTAGAGAAACAGAACAGCAATTGAACGTTTTCAATAAAGTAGTTCGAACACATATGACCGCAATGATGTGACATAGCCCACGAATGCCGAAGGAGACAGAATAGAAAATTAACACTGACCATATCACATCCGAAATTTTCTGTAGGCATTGGAGTGCGACTGAACAGCAGAAAATTAAGGACATGAGTTTGGGACTGAGTAACTAGCAAGGTAACACAGCGAGGCTTTTCAAGAAGCCAATTATTAGCTATATCAGAACTCAGAAACCCGGCCTTTCCTCACTAAGTAGGAATATCGTTATTAATAATAAATTTAAACAAAACCACTATAACAACATCGGTACAAGGTGACAGGTATGAAACACATTATATGGGGGAAAACATACTAGGGAAATTAACAAAACTTCTAGTATGCTCGTATTTGTTACAATGAAATAATAAATGATTAATACCATCGTCAATAATGAAAAACTGGTGAAAATCACAGTAGACATCATACTTGTGGTTAGTAAAATTTACACCTACTAAGGCATCATACGCAGCCGACAAATGGTGGTGACATACCTACGGACAAGTTCGATGATGTAGGAATAGAGTGGTACCACGGACCAGATCTAAGCAAAGCCCGTCGAAAAATAATCTTTGAACCAAACGCGTGGTTGGTTAAATAGTTCAGCCATGCAGAGTTATTGTCTTTTTTAATTTTACAATATAAGTCTGAAGATGGAATGAATGAAGACCGTAAACCATCGAGGGCTGCCTCTTTAGCAGCAAGATCTACTCTCTCATTCAATTTTATACCACAACGGCTCGGTATCCAGCAAAACTTTGTAACATCGCCTTTCAGGATTATATTAAGGCACTTCATTTTTATCTCATAAATAAGTAGGTGACATCTGAAATGAAAGTTACTAAACTTCAAAGCAGTAAGGCTACTCAGATTGTCGGTAATTATAGATCCATAGCCAAACCGGGAACGGATTAAAACTTTAAAAAGTAGTTTCAGAACAATCAGATCCGTTCCTCACGAAAAATTACAAATTAACAATACTGAAGGTTCGATCAAGCAGGTATTGTGTGTGTTTCGTTCAAGTAAGTTTGGTATCCAAAAATAAACCTAAATATTTAACAAACGGTTTCAATGAGACTGTTTCATTATTTATTTGAACAGAGATTTCTCGAGTGTTGTAAGGTCTCGTAGAAAATATCACAGATGACGACTTACTAGAAGAGGGATTTAAATCAAGTCTGCCGAAGGCTTTGTTACATGTGGAAACAGAGTGCTGATTCTTCTCCAGACATTCGTTTAAATTTTTATTACTACTATAGACTACAAAACCATATGCATAAGACAAAATACGTGCATTAGGGGGTAGCATACAGCTAGGAGAGTGGAGAGGGCAAAAGGATTACTTATCTATCAGAATACATATCGAGCAATTTTAACTTACCGTTTAGGAGCTGTCACTGATCAAGTGAAAAATTGCTCAACTCTAGCTCTGCCCTACCCTAACGAAAATGTGATTATTTTTCTTTTTTAATAACATAGGTATAAAACATACAATATATATATTATGATAATCGAAAACAAAATGCAAAAAATGTAAAACACCGACACTGGTTTCGAACTTGGTGATCATGAACTATAATAATATCGTTCATGATTACAGAGTTCAAAACTGGAGTCGGTGTTTAATATTTTTTATATTTTGTTTTCGATTTTATAAGATATTTTTTTTTTTTTTTTAAATATCTGTGTTATATTAACCGAGTAATTATATGTTTGTCAAAATATTTACGAATAGTTTGATCTCTTTTTTTTCTATCGTAAAAAGAAAAAGCGACACTAATAGTATAACGAAAACACGTTTTAATGTCTAAAGACCCGAGAAATTAACAAATGACCTGAGTTTTTGAAAAATTCTTTTCTTTAAATATTTGAACCTTTTTTTTAAAACTTTGATGTTGATATCGTTTGTTACCTCCGTTTTCGAAAAACTATGTAATAAAAGTTAATAACAAAACACCCTTTCGAAGTATAATTTTTTTTTTTTTTTAACGAGTTAAATACTTGGTGGCTATTACTCGATGCTTAGTTAAACACTAATTACTAAATACTATTAATAATCTTAATTTTAATCAGAAAGTCTGTAAGGCCCTTCAGGTTGTAAACATCTGGGATAGCCGCATTTGTCTCCTTGGAACGGTGTTGGGCGTATTAAGCTGTGGCAATATGGCGGACAGTTAGCGGAGCTTGACATACGTCGCATACTGATGGTAGCTGATTGCTGAGTAAGTACGAGTGAGTGGTAAGAGTATGACCAAGATAAATTCTATTTACAGTTGTTTCCAGTCTTGGTAAGCAGGCCTTGTCAATGAGTTTGGGCCACGCTGAATGGTATTTTTTGGTGATTCCCAGAATACTGGGTCGCGCATGGAATGATCGACTAAACGAACTTAAAATGTTCTGGATAGAGAACTGTACGTAATCCATTTCTATAGTTATCGGCAAGCAAGTCTGCGATGGTTGTCGAGCCGCACGATGAACAGCGTCATGGGAAGAAATACTTCGATGGCTTGGGATCCAATCAAAGGTAATTTTACTATTAAGATTATATAACTGCAGTAAGGAAAACAAGATATGATCAACAACTGCTTCATTGGAGTTTAAAGCCTCTATATATGTTTTAAAGCCAACAATGAGTCTGAGCAAATTACGTAATAATTAGACGGAAGATCAGCGATCTGAAGCAGACACTGGAGCAAGGCCACTAGCTCAGCCGAAAGGACTGACAGCATTGGCGGAAGGTTGAAGGACTGGATTTTGTTTTAGATGGAATAAGCTCCACCTACATGTGATGCTGTTTTGGATGCATCTGTGTAACATTTAATGGATTCTGACAGCCAGTGTAGGATCTTTCTTAAGATCTCTTGTATCTCGTGGTTTAGTTTACTTTTGATTTCTGCTGAAGAAAGGTGCCAACAAACATCAGGTCTGAACTGGCCCCATGGCAGGAGGACTGTTAATATTTATTAATGCAATTCGACATGTTTCAAAGCACCATATTCAACATTACAAGTATGGTGCCATGACTGTGTAACTTGTCGAGTTTTATTTAAATATTAATTACATTTCCCCGGTAAAATTAATTTAACCTTTATTTCAATTATGTATTAAAAAACGAAGAGAAAGCCGCGGAAAATGCGATTTATTTTTTCCCCCCTTGTTTAGGTTTTCCCCTGGGCTTGTCAGCAACGGACGATTACAACTCGTGTAAATAGTAGCAAATAGGGAGTCACAAGGAGTGGAATCTGACTAAGAACCCCATACCAATGATGGAGAAACAATGAGAATCAACGTCGATAAATGCCAAACATATTGTTTATTTGTTACGACAGACCTGTTGTGCGCTTAGTTTGAATTGATCGAAGAGTATTCTCGAAAGAAGCCATCGCGGATGCTGAGATGTTTTACTTTTAAAAAAACTCGTGGCAAAAATGTAAGGTGATGCCGTATGTTCTCGGATCTGTGAGATACAGTGCTCAATGCTTTCAGAGTAGCTGTTATATTACTATCGGCTACCGGCCGCTTCATTACTTTCCTCTTTTGACTAGCTGACTGTGAGCTGAGTTGTGGTATATATATATATATATATATATATATATATATATATATATACTTAAAAGAGAAATTCAGTAGTATACACTTACCATCATCCCGCTTTCCTCTTGCCTGGTTCTTTTTTCTTATTGCACTTTTTTCTATTGCGTCGGAACAATAAGTTTTAACACCAGCAGGTAAAACTGAAATTGAATATCTTCGAAAATTACTACTCGCATTTATCTTCTGCGCGACGTCTACCATTGGTTAGCAGTTCATATTTCTCAGAATAAGCGGTGATATCGAATTATTCATTTCCACCGAATTGGTGATGTCACGAGTAGCGTTGAAAAATTAACGTGCGGCTAAATTTTTTTATCAATCTTAATAATGTGCTAAGAATAAACTTTGGCGTGTGTCGATATCTTATATTTCGTTTATCTTTCACTGCCGAAACGAAATTTTTTCATTCATTTTTCTGCACGTCTACACTAGTTTTCGTTTTGCCCATCTAAATAATTTAATTTCCCGACACTTTATAGCAAATTTTCGGTTTTTGAAATTCTATTTTAAAACCGATGTGTGTCGTCGGCTTTTTTCTAATACATTTTTAACGGTTTGTTAAAGTTTCCGAATTTTTGTATTCGAGTAGATCGGCGCTAAGGTGGTGTAACATTAAAAGAACTACGAAAACGAAGTCTACTGAAACGGGGCGAATTAAAGAAAAAGCACACCGTTATCGACCGAAGATATTTCACAGATTACACAAATAAGGCGACGAAACGAAAAAAATTGAAGTTAGAAAGCTAAATATATTGAGGATAAGAAAGAACTGCAGTTGAAAAATAGAAAGACTCTGAATTTCTCGGCAACTAGGGCAAACCGTACAAAATGTGTATGGAAAATTTTCGCTTTTTTAAAATATAAACGGATGCACACTATATAATGTCGAAAAAGATAATCAAATTATTTCACTTACTAGCGTCTCAACCGGATGAAACACTTTTATTTCGTGAAAATAATTAACTAACATAATCAAAAAGCCGAACTTTAGAAAAGCTAACGGACACAATCAGAATAATATGAAATAATTATTTTGGCAATTCAACTGAGATTACAAAAGTAAGCAGAGCGACGCAATGGAATGCAACTGCCGCAGAAAAATTAAAAATTAAACATTTTTATACGAATTATCGAGCTGGCCATGGAAAGAAAAAAAATTCGAACAAATTTAAAACCTTTTTGAAATTACCGATTCGCGGATATTTGCAAGGGCTGAATATTGAAGACTATTTTCGGATTTTCAATGCAAAAAAAAAATTCAAAAGTGGAAGAAAAATAATAAAGAAACCGGTAATTGAAATACGTAAGATTTTTTCAGTTGGATTAACTTCGTTAACTATGTAATTAAAAAGCAAGTTATTTAACGGGTAACGGTAATTATAAACTCTGGCCCGAAAGCCGCAAGGCGCAGCGGAGTTGAAAGGAAGAAAGAACGAAAAAAACTAGGTTTTATTTTATTTAATTAAAATTTCTACACCCAGCGTCGATATTAATATGTCGTAAAATTTGTCATTAAATTTTAGCTCGTGCTCGTTGCAAATAGATTGTGAGCAGTTTTTACCATGGTCTATGATTTTGCATAGGGTGTCTGTGAAGAAATCGTTCTCTTCAAAAGTGTTGCAGTTCTCTATGTCTATTTGAGACTTTATTGTTCGCGAATAAAATATTTATTTGCGACAGAAGCGCCGGCGTATTTTCGAAGATTTTGTCGAGAGTACGCGCGAAACTGCTGACGTAGCTGACACTCTAGGTGTATGTCCGTCCGCCTTTTTGCGCTTTTAAAGGTGAAGTGAAAATTTGATTAGAATCGAATTATGGAAAAGGAAAAAGCGAGTCAAAAATTTATAATTCGTTACACGTGCTGCTGATGGCATTCGTCCTACAGGTTTTTTACGATTTGATCCTATTCTTGATGTTTCCTTCTCCCCCCCTCCTTTTCTCTCTTATCGTCGTCGGCTTTATTTAGCGAAAGACAGTTTACGAGTTTTCACCTTCGCATTTATTTTCATTACAGAAGTTGACGCAAAAACAAACGTAATCGAATGCGTAACAACATTTAAACTGGAATCGTTTTCGTTTATTTTCCCTTTTTTCTCGTTAAAGTTGTACGGTCGAAAAAAATATTTCTTAATAAAGTGATTAATTAATCTGACCGAAAGTTAACGAAATCCTTTTAGTTCTTTGTAGCGCCATACTCAATTCCGAGCGTAGGCGACCATATACCCATTCGTCCGTCCTAGTTGTACAGATAATATTGGTAGTGTTATGGCAATAGTCGTGTGCAACGCTCTCGTGTGCACGCGTTGGATCGGAACTGATTGTAAATGTCTGATTTATCGCGGTACACAAATACAGTCCACTCTCCCCGTGTGTCCTTTGCCTACTATACACTAACCAGAGCACATATAGTAGTATACGTGACAGTCTACCGTTGCCTTCCATGTGATTCTATTAGCGGTTCTTTAATTTAACTTTTGTAATAATTTCTGTCGTCACTTGGGATCGAGAACTCCAGACTTCCTTGCGATGAAATTCAAGAGTGCTCTAGCAACTAGTCTATCGCGACGACTTTTAGAACGTCGGTCATTGCAAATTTTAGAATCTTTTTTATACCGGTTAACGTGAACATTAGAAACACCAAACTATTAGAGAAAATACTACGATGTATTCTTATTGAGTTCATAAACATTTTTAAAGTAAGCCAACTAGAAGAAAAAAACAAACAAACGATTAATTAAAGAAATTAGTCGGAAAAGTAGTTTGATATTTCATCGAAAAATCAAGCTAATTTCTATTTTAGTGTTGTAATGAAAAATAATACAATTGAAAAAGCCTCGCGGAGCTTTAAAGTATTATGATCTAAAAGACTGCGCCAATAACCAACCACATGTATATTCGTCAAAAAATTCTTCGTACATCTGATTATGTATAGGAATACTGCAACTTATCACTTATAAAGTATTCTTTTTTCTATTTTTTTAAAATTTTTTTTTTTTTTCAATGTTGGGCCACGTAATATCAAAAATTGATTTCTTACTTAACTTCATATTATGCTATTGGTTTTTACAAAATACTTTTGTTTTTATTTTGTTCAAAATCTAATGGACTCAATTCGGGACCGACACAAATTGAATAATGCCAACGGAAGTAAATAACTTGATTTGTTCAAAGAGCAAGGGAGTTCTACCGATTGCCTGCATTAATAAGCACTTGTAAATATATACTACGCGTGAAAATATTTTTGTTTAAAAATATTTTTTAGAAAACATAAATATAAAAGTTTCGGGTTTCCAGTTATTACAGTAAGTTCTAGTTTTAAGAAAAGTTAAGAAGTGAATAAATGCATTGAACAGATGTGTCAAACCATTTTTATTAACCGTAGGAAGATCGACGGAACTAACAGGAAATTAAGTTGACAAATATCAGAAAGAATTTGATTAAAAACTTAACGTTAAAAATATAACCACTATAACGCAATCGTAGCGAGCAAAAAAAAAAAAAAATTATTTATTAATAGCAGTTTTTACAACGGGTAAATCAGCAAACAAATTTTTGGGGCCTACGCAGCGTACGACCCGCGGTATAAGAATAATCTATATGTATGTATAGATGAATATATATATATATATATAACTCGGCCATTTTGGCCTCACAAGGGACTGTGCCCGTTGACCCCTCTTGCTTTCATTTCTGTCTCTTTCTCTTCTATACTTTGTATAAAATTATCAAAATTTACAACGTAATTCTTACTGGCATCAGCACAAAAAAAGCAACATAATCACAAAGATTCTATCTTAACATTTAACTTTCATTACATCAATTGTGATATTTTTTAAATAACAATCACAAAAATCCTATAAAATATAACAAACGTTCCTTAAAATTGGGACATTTTTTTTGAATGGGGAAGAATTATGTTGTAATTAATATATATATATATATCAATTACAAAGTAATTCTTAGGCTACCCCCTTCCGAAAAAATGTCCCAATTTTACGTAACGTTTATTATATTTTATAGGATTTTTGTTATTGTTATTTAAAAAATGAAATAATTTTATGTAACGAAATATGTAACGAAAAATGTAATGAAACAATATCTTAATTTTATATAATGAAAGTTAAATGTTAGGATAGGATTTTTGTGATTATATTTTGTTTTTCTTTTTGTGTTGGTGCCAGTAAGAATTACGTTGTAAATTTTGATCATTTTATACAAAGTATAGAAGAGAAAGAGACATAAATGAAAGCAAAAGGGGTCAAGGGTCACAGCCCCTTGCGAGGCCAAATGACCGAGTTTATATATATATATATATATATATATAAAGAGAGAGAGAGAGAGAGAGAGAGAACATTAGTATTTAATAGTTATACTAATAATGTACTCTTCTACTATATAATGTCACAAATAATTTATAACCCCATTTCTTTTAAAATATTTAATATCTATCCAAACGATTAAAGCCTAAACAGGAATAAAATATTAATAAAAGGCATAAATAAAATTAGCTGGGGGAGAAAACTGAAAAATAAAAAAAATTAGAAAAAGATTTACTGGTTCAGCACTGAAAATTTTACTAGTGTGTATTTTTTGTTTTATTTTACATTCTTTCAAATATTTTTCGTGGGCGGAAAAGTTTTCTTTTATTCTTCTTTGTTTTCCTTCTTTCGGTTCTACCTTTATAAACGAATTAATGACTAGCCTACGCTCCATTATCTTCATTTCCTCCAGTCGTCGGTTTTCTAATTATTTAGTTACTTCAAACTCCATGAGTGTTCTTCAAGCGACCAACTCCCCTTTTTCTGATCATTCTTCCGATTTCATCATTCTTCGCATACGCTATCCGGTCCATTTTCTGTATTTTCTCTACTCCATCTGTGTTGATTTGCTGTGGGTTCTCGGCCATCTGAGCATTAAAGGTAATGAGACGGCAGATTTCTTGGCTCGTGTTGCTGCTTCCTTTCGTTTCTTTTTTAAAAAAGTTCTATCCTCCAACTTGAATTCCCTATGTACTAAATTTTATTTGAAACTTTGGTTATATATTTACCCTTCCTCCTTTCGTAACGATTAATCCTTTTATCTGTCTGTACAACCTAATCTTCTTTCTGATTCCTGGTGTTCTTGGAGTTACTTTAACTTCCCCGTTCTGTTGTCATTTCTATGATTCGCTTGCGTTTTGGCCATTCTGCTCCTCCTTCCTCTCGTTTTCGCTATTTCCTTGTCTCCTCTCCAAATTGTCCTCTCCGCCCCAATGAAGCGGTAGTTTGTGACGCCAACCATATTTTTTTTGAATATCCATTCTGTCGAACATCGTATTCTATATTCTTGTCTGTTGAAACTCAAGCTCCCTGTTTCTTATTGTGCATCTTATATTTTGTCCTTCCCCTCGCCATGCATGATTTCATCCGTTAGTTCCTTTATATTGTCTGACCGAATCAAAATTCAACTGATGGCTCTTTTCTTTCTTGCTGTTTCTGGGTGTATTAGCTGGCGTGCCCAAAGGGAGGTTAAAAAAAAAAGTGTTTTTTTAAAAAAATTCTGGTGTGGCCCGACAAATTAACGAAAAATTGAACATGTTTGATGAAATATTCAATAAAATAAAAATTTCTTTAGAAGAATATCAGTTAACAATAAGTATAGTAAAAAATGAGAGATATCTTTGGTAGGGCTTGGGAATTGTGAAATAAAGAGATTCGCAATGTCCCAAATTGAATGAGCTGAATAGTTCAGTTGCTTGCTTTCATTTCTGTGCCATCTAATTAATTAAGGCTCGGTAAATCTGGAAGCTACATGAATCCAGAACAATGCAAGTTTCAAATGACATATTCGTTTAGGTAGCTAAACAGTTTAATTATCAGATTATACCACGTACCAAAAAAAAAATATAAGTAAAAAAGTTATATATTCAAATAGTAATCTTAAATTTAATTTATAAGGATTTGACAATGTAGAATTGATACCCTTTAAGGTGGCGCCTTTAAATATTAATAGATAAAAAATTATAAATTTTTTCAAGTAGTAAAAATATATTACTGAAAAATTAAAAAAACATTTAACAACAGTATTGAGATAAATTTAAAAAAAAAACAAAACAAAAAAAACGTTATATTGTTAGAGATTATATAGGCTAATAAATATTTTATACGAATAGTAGTATGCGTTTTACCAATTTTAGAGTACGGAACAATCAGAAGCTGATATTTAATTGCGTGCTAGATATTACACGCGTATGTGTGATATAAAATGGTTATGTTACATTCATCAGTGCAATGATTAATTTATAATTAGTTTGCATCTCGGAATTGGTGAAACTCATGCTATTCTCATCGCTTACGTTAAATCATTGACCTCATAATTCCCCACACATTGATTCTACTAAACTAATTTCATTGTTTGTTTTTTTGTTTTTTTTTTAAATTTTAGTAATTATTTCAGTAACTGGAAGAAATTCTTAATTGTTCTTATTAAAAATCCTACCGGTTCTTGAAAACCTCTTTTAATCCTATTCATCTTCTATTTTAAAAAATTGTAGACTAATTAGTTTCATAGAAAGCCAGATTCTACTGTATACACAGTGATGTGTTCCGTTTCAAGAACTATTCTTTATTTATTCGATGTAGGATTGTTAGTTGATGTTCACACTTGCTCCTTTTTTATGCCGTTTATTATTTCTGTCGTTCAAATATTATGTTTTATTTTAAATTTCCTTAACGATTCTTTTCTTTTTTTAATATTTATTTTTAGCTTATTAGTATATCATTCGAGATGAGAATGATTTAAGCGGGTAATTAAATAAATGAAATCAACTGTACTTACGATGTAATGTGTTCGGATCGAGGAGAAAACGAAAAAGACGGAAGTAGCTGGTAAAAACAAAATTAAGTTATGTCACAGGTTGCGTAAATTCAAAAGTTTCGAAAATTGAAGGCAAACTGTTCTCAATTATGATCGGCAGAGAGATAAAATTGGATCGCTGGGGTGTCACAAGAGCAATATGATGGGGTTAATGCAGATGAAAAATTGAAAACACGATGAGGATGTGTAGAAGTGACATTATTCCATTTATTCTTGTTGCTGTTCATTCACCATACTTACATAGGCTACTCCGATTCCTCTGAATCCCTGATTTTTTCTCTTTATTGTTCTTTAGTGAATCCGTAAATTATTTTATCTTTTATTTTCATAACTGTAATGCGCTAAACAAGGAAACATGAATTCAGATTATATTTTGTTTAGAGTAGTGTCTGATTCCTTGCGCGTCCTTCAGGCCATTCCTCTCCCCTTCCTGATCATGTTATTCCGTGTATAGGTTCACACATTCGTTAAACTCTCTCCATTCAATTAATATTGATTTGCTGTGGCTACCTATCCACTCGGGCATATTTGGTAATGAAGCGGCTTTGGCTCCGGTTGCTGCTTTTCCCCGCCTTTTTTTTTTACAAAATTCCATCTGCTAACCTCTTATTGATATGTAAAAGCTTTCATATCAGATCATGGTATCGGATATTTACGCTCTCTCCTTTTCTAATAATTATTCATTTCATCTGTCTGTTCAACTTCTTACTCTTCCTCCCTATTCATGGTTTCTTTTGCATTCCTTTCTTCAGCGTTCTGATGTTGTTTCCGTTGTTCGTATGCGTTTTGGCCATTCTTCGCTGCCTTCCTCCAGATTTCGCTTTTCCCTAATTTTCTCCGCACACTGTCCTATCCATACTGATGATGTAGTTATTTGCGACGCTAATCATGTGTTCTTCCAGTGTTCATCTCATTCTGTGGAGCATTTTGTATTCCTATTTGTTGAGGCTTGGGCTTCCTTATTGTGGTTCTTATATCCTGTCCTTTCCTTCTCAAATTAATTATTCCTGCTATTTGTTCCTTTTTAGCAAAGAATTCTGATCGGATTAAAATATAACCGACATCTGTCCTTACTATTTGCTTCTGGGTGAAGGTCCTTGGTTGACGAGATCAAGGAAAAAAAAAAAAGAAAAGAGATTTCATCGATTACGGAAAATTTTAAGTTCAGATTTTATTCACGTTTATCGAAGCCAATATATGAGGTTGATATTTTCATTTAGATTGATTTGAAACATCGCATCTCATGTAACTGTTGTACAGCCAATCCATATTCCTAGCCGAATCTATTGCGATCTTACAGGCAATCCTTTTTATAGCCTCCTCTAATAATATATCCAAGGTTCTCTTACCTTCTGATTCAAAAGACGTTTTTCAAGCCATTACTACTCCCTTTCCTAAACCATCCGCTGATCCTATCGTGCTCCACATACGTTCCTTAATTTCACATCTATTTCATTCCCGCTCTGTCCGTATTAATCTATTATAGATTATCCTAGTTATTGTGCTATTTCGGGCAACGAGTTAGTCGACTCGTTGGCACGTTCGGCTGCTTTAAACGGTCGCTTTATTAGGCATTTCCCAGCTCAAAGTCTTCTTTCTCTTTCCTCTCGTTGCCACCGCGACTGTTGGTCTGATCTCTATTCTTCTTTTTCCAATCCTGCTTCCTTTTACTTATCCATACAACCCACTTCTCCTCTTTTTCCGTGGTTTCTTGATTTCCCCAACATGAGGCGGTCAACTATTTCATCTATAATTAGATTTCGGTTTAATCATAGCTTGCTTCCTGCTTCGCTCTTTCGTTTCTCCATTACTCAGCCTCCTCTTTGTCCATTTGATCCGTCAGAAGCAAACTTCGTTTGTGATGCGAACCACATTTTACTTGAATGTCCTTCCATTTCTTCAGAACGCGCGATACTGTATTCCGGTCTTTTGCGTCTGGGCCTCCCTACGCCCTACTACAGCGCTCACAGCATCCTTTCTTTTCCGTCTCCCTTGGTTATTCCTTTGTTAGCTTCTTTCCTATGTTCCATTTGTAATATTTTTCCTTTATAATTATTAATACTATCATACCGTTGAATTGAGTAACGTTCTTAGCTGACATGCTCAAAAAAAAAAAAAAAATGTAATGGCAGCTAGCGAGGTCGCCTTGTTATTGTATTTAGAACGGGAAATCTTTGACTTGTCTTTGCACTGATCTGCGCGACCCTTTACAATTGTTATCTTGCTCATCGTGTGAGTGTGTTAAAAATGCGTTCTTTTCTTATACAATACGGCCGGAGGTGAAGGCTCGTAGGACATACATTCGAAGATTCTGTTCTGTGTAACAAACAGCAGCAGGAGCTACATTTTCGTCAGTTTGTGGTGGTGTACGACATCGAAATTTTAACTAAAGGTCGGATACTTTGGTTTAAAAATAAAAATGGTACGTGCTGTTTGTTTAGCTGTGAAATATGCCGTTAAAAGTTTCTCTCTGTTTTTTTTTTTTCGTAACTTTCTGTAATTTTTTTTAATTATACGCATTTTTAATCAGTTTCATCTCTTTTTGAGAAGTTTAAAATTTTTTGCAAAACTCAGCTACACTGTTTCCCACGTATGTCGCGAGCTGTGTGACGAACACAGCATTCTCCGGATGATACCCCGTGAAGCTAGTTGTTTTGTTTAAAAGGGGGAATAATCTTTTTATTTCGAAAGTTTAATACTCATTGTCATCCATCATCATCATCGTCACGGTTAATCTTTTTTGTTTCTGGAATTTAAAAAAACGTCACGTACTTTACCGGCAGTCTCCAAGAGGACAGCGGTATTTAATCAACATTCCAAAAACTTCTTATCGTCATCTAGAATACATAATAAATAGTTAACTTTGGAAAGTTTTCCCAAATACCCTCTATCCCATCCGAATAACCTATGAATGTATCAACGGTAACGGGGGGTTTACTTCGGACGCTTCATTTATATGTTTTTCCGACGAAATATTTCTGAAAACGTTCTTAAGCTAAGTATTTATTTTTTATAATATTTACTAATCGACGACCGAACTCTACTCAGATTTATTCTGAACCTGCAGAATCAGTCAATGTATGTTTCACAAAAGGTTAAAAAATACAATGCGCATTATGAAAGGTTCCCCTGCCCCGGTTTCCATAGATTAAAATATTTTTGCGGTATATGAAATAAAAACAAAATCGAAATTCGTAAGCCAGAAATTTTATTAAAAATGTTTTTTCGATATAATATAACACCATCAACAACCTGCATGTCTTAATTGGCGTAACATTTAAAATCGCTATGTAAATCATAAATGAATAAATTTCATCGCGAAACAATTATATCTTTATTCGTTTTCAACTTACTGTTTACTATGGTAAATAAGTTATTTAATTTTTGTATTACAACTTAAAAATGTAAGTGATCATTAAAGCAAACACGGGCAGCAGTCTTTCTCTTAAGAATTGCTCGTTTAATTCATTTTCTGGAAGAGAAAGACTCGTACCAGTCGATTTTTGAGCCCGTCTAAACTCCTGAATTACCTTAGTAAAATTGTTTCTAATTAACTCGTTTATATACGTATGTGTATATACAAGAATTGTGATAATAAGGTAAGATTAACAGAAACAGGATGTACAAAAATACGGTATTTTAGCATTTACGAGTGGTCAAATTTTATCATTTTATCATTTTTCGATTATATTGCTGTTTATCATTATCACTGTAATTTCCTGTAAAGAAATACTTCCGACTCTTTTTGGAACTAAGTAAGTGATGTTTTCGAATTGCGCAGCTTACATATTTCTACAGAACTTTACTCTCATTGACGAGTAATTTGTTTTCTCTATAAATAGTATTCCGATTCTTTTCTTCTTTTTTTATTCTGGATATGTTTTTTTTCCCCCGTTACATGTGCTAATTACTGCGGTTATTGCAGCACATACACAGTGGTAATTTAAATATGCCCAGGTTAAACCACTCGTTCTAATAACGAAGGCTCTATAACCCCGGTAATGGAAGTTGTAGCATTTGAAAGGATCTTCTGTATGTTTCTTGCTAGGCCAAGTTGTTTTCGTAACGCAATGAACTTTAGGCCTCCATCATGACACTCAGGTACGTTTAATTCAGCGTGGTAGAATAGATCTCATGTGCATCCTAAATCTCTGTGTATCTCCATTGAAAACCAAAAAGTAATAAGTACAACATAAAAAGACAAATCGAATAAAGGCCCTCTAATGATCGCCAACATGTACTACGTCAAACGTTTCCCTCCATCTTCTCAACATTATCATCCAAAAATATTCCTCCCTACGTCAGAGTTTGTATATTGTTCCTAAAATGACTTCTATTTTTTCACTTATTGCTTTTGGTTGAGAAAAATTCTTATTTCTCATTAATCTTTTTTCTTATTTTCTATGAAATTTTATTTGACATAATCGATCCGCATAACTTCTGTTACCAGATTGATCCTTTTTCTAACACCTTTATAAAGTTCGAATGAAATTTTTCGATCAATTCATTCTCATACTACTATGGCCACTAACGAAGATCCATGTAGGGGGCCTCATCGTGGTGTGGCTGCATCCTTTATGGTTTGTTCCAGATATTTCGCCGATGTGTTGTTTCAGCATTTGTAACGGTTTGAATAAAAAAAAAAAAAAATGTTATAAATCGTTTACATCTGATGATCACTCAGTCCGTCCGATAAAAGTACACCTGCAATACTAAAACTGATACGAAGTATAAGGAAACATCAGGAAATTTCGAATCCATCCGTACTATACGACAAATAGGGCGTGCGCGGTTGCTCTAATTGGCCCGAAAGAAGGTTTACATTGCAAAAACTAATTTAAATTTAAAAAAAATTTTATTCAGAGTCATTTTGAAAATTTCAAAATGGATTTGATCTTAAGGAACACGTAGACAAATTTTAACGCATATGGTTATATTCTGGTTGTGTGTTTCGCGTTCTATTGTCGCTAATATTTTTATTACGCTGATAAACAAATATAGTTCGTGTTCTCGTACGTGCTTATCGTAATAAATCTTTAGCCGTTAAATTCAATCGAGATCGGCTTGCTTATCAGCAAGCCGGTTTTCTTACGTATCCATCAAGCTTATCAAAATGTCGGTTCTTCGCTCGCCGAAACTTAGCCGCAAATCTCTGACCTTCAAAACTACTGATAACAGTATTTCATCAAAAGATCCAACACCATATACATCGAATTCAGGTGATTTTATTCCAATTTCTACTAACACCACTAATGACGTTTACATGCCTTCAGTCGCTACTAACAATACTAACGATAATGGCAGTAACAATTATGAATCTAATATAGAGTATAATGATCAATTTTATATAAATTCTGATAAATCAGCCCTGATGTCGGAACAGGAGATCCCGTCTACTCACGTGTATGCTCCTCTTCCACTAAGTCCATATTCCTCAAATCGGGTGGAAGAAAATGATCTCCAGCCAAATATTCTTCCTGATCATGGCTGGCAAGAAGTCACTAGGAGAAAAAGACAAAGACAGTTTGCAAGAAGTGTTTCTTCCGATACAGTAGAAACAAATGTAAAACGTAGCAGTAACAGATTCGCTATTCTATCAGTGGAAGATGACAAAAACGATGACAAAGAAGTTAGTGAAGATAGTAGTAATAACAACACTAAAGAACCGAGACCGCCCCCAATAATAGTTTATGGAGTTGTTGATTACTCAAAAATGCTGGCAGACATTATCCTTGTTATCCCAGCGACCGATATATCCTGCAGAGCTCTAACTGATAAAAGGGTGGAAATCAAAACAAACAAAGTCGAACATTACCGACGTCTAATAAAATATTTCAAGGACGAAGAGATCGAACACCACACCTATCAGATCAAAACAGATAGAAGTTTCAGAGCAGTGATTAGACACCTCCACCACTCTGTCGATACTAAGGATATTGCCGCTGCTCTAGTTGAATATGGACACCAAGTGAGAAATGTGATAAATGTTAAGCATAGGGTAAGCAAGCAGCCCTTGCCACTGTTCTTTGTGGACTTAGAGCCCGACAAAACTAACATTGATATCTACAAGATTCAGTCGTTGCTTAACATGAAAGTAAAAATAGAAACTCCACACAAAAAAAACATTATCCCACAGTGCTTTAGATGCCAAAGATTTGGCCATACCAAAAGTTACTGCAATAGAGCTTTTGCCTGTGTTAAATGTGGCGAAAGCCATATTTCACAAGACTGCAACAAACCACCTAACCAGGCAGCGAAGTGCGCTAACTGTCAAGGTAACCATCCTGCAAATTATAGGGGATGTGAAATTTATAAAAAAATCCAAACGCATAGATACGGTGAAAAAAGTTCGGTTAAGAAAGGTAATGTCCAGCTTCAAACTCCGGCAATAAATGTGCCCTCTTCAGATCCTCAACTGGGCGTGACAATTCAGCGATCTACAGTACAACGTTCACCAAACGAATTAAAATATCCCACAACAAGAGATAGATCTCGACAACGAGAACAAGCTCAGGTTCTAAAGCCTAAATCGTATGCTCAGGCTGCCAGAGGGAACTTATCTGACACTGCAACGTTCTCCCAAAATGACTGGGATATTAAACAAACACTAAACATGTTTTTGGATGAAATTCGGACACTATTTAAAGACATTATTCAGCAACAAGCAAATATGTTTAATGACATTATCACTAACATTATGTCTATTATGTTAAAAACAAAATGATTCCTACAAGACCAAGTCAATCATTATGTTATAAAATAGCCTTGTGGAATGCGAATGGCTTGTTACAACATCAGCTAGAAGTAGAACTTTACTTGCACACAAACGATATTGACATCATGCTTATATCAGAAGCTCATTTTACTGATAAAAGTTATATAAACTTGAAACGTTATAAAACATACTGGACATTACATCCCGATAACAAAGCGCATGCTGGGACAGCAATCATTATTAAAGATAGCATTCCTCATGATATAAGGCACAGTTACTGCAAAGAATACCTTCAAGCTACTTCCATTGCTATAAAACAGACAAATAACACCTTGAACGTTGCAGCTGTCTACTGTCCCCCAAAGCACAAAATACAGCCTACACAATTTATAGATTTTATAAAAGGAATGGGTAATCGATTTATAATTGGAGGAGATTTTAACGCAAAAAATATACACTGGGCTTCCAGATTAACTACCCCTAGAGGCAAAAATTTAAAAATTGCTGTTGAAACAGAACATTGTGATATCATATCAGGAGGACTGCCCACGTACTGGCCAACAGATAAGAATAAAATTCCGGATCTATTGGATTTTTTCATAGCCAAAGGTATCTCCCAAACATATCTTAAAGTCACTAATGATCAATTTTCCCTATCTTCCGATCACTCGCCGGTTATATTAACAATCAGTGATCAAGTGTGGCTAAAGGAAAAGAGACCCACTCTAACCAGCAGGCTTACTGACTGGGATAAATTCAGACAGACTTTAGATGGTGCAATAAATCTCTCTATCTCGTTAAAAACAAAATCAAGTATTGATGATGCTGTAAATCTATTCACTAACCAAATAACCAATGCAGCTTACTCAAGCACTCCTCCGCTGAACAAACAATTCAGGCAAACTGTAATATATCCAAATTATATACGTAAAGAAGTCGCCATTAAAAGAAAAGTACGTAAACGTTGGATGCAAACAAGATGCCCTAATGATAAGAGACAACTAAATAAACAGACTAAAAAGTTGAAGTTGTTAATCAAAAGATTTAAAAACGATACATTCACGGATTATGTTAACAGCCTATCCAATTCTAAGGATGACGGTTACTCGTTATGGAAAGCAACAAAATATATGAAGCGGCCAAAAACTCGAAATAATCCTATAAAAATGCAAGATGGGAATTGGACTACAGACGACAGCATGAAATCAGAAACATTTGCGACCTATTTAAAAGATATTTTTAAACCAAACAAAATAAAATCACGTTTAGAGGGGTCGATACACAATTACTTGAACCAGTCCCCGACAACTTCAAACAAACGGATAAAACCTTTTTCACCTGGAGAAATTGGATCCATAATCAAGAAGCTTAATAACAAAAAAGCTCCCGGATTCGATCTAATCACAGGAGCGATTCTGAAGCAACTCCCAAAGAAAGCCGTGGTATTGTTGACGTATTTATACAATTCAATCCTAAGACTGCAATATGTTCCTGTGCTATGGAAATTTGCTAAAGTTCTAATGGTGCTGAAACCAGGTAAACCTCCTGAAGATGTGACATCATACCGTCCTATTTCGCTCCTTCCAATACTTTCTAAAGTTTTCGAAAAACTCATATTAAAAAGATTGCAAAAAATTATTGTCAACAAAAAGATTATCCCCAATCACCAATTTGGATTCCGTTCTGGCCATTCTACAGTGCAACAGGTTCATCGAGTCGCAAAACTAATAGAAGAATGTCTTGAAAATAAGATGATATGCTCAGCCGTCTTCCTCGATGTCAAGCAGGCATTTGACAGAGTCTGGCACTCAGGGCTGCTATATAAATGTAAGCAAATTCTACCGTTAGAATACTTCAATATTTTGATGTCGTACTTAGAAGAGCGCTATTTTCAAGTAACTGTTTGCAACAGTCAATCACAGATATATAAAATCCAGGCAGGTGTTCCCCAGGGAAGCATCCTGGGACCACTTTTGTATTCTATATTTACTAGTGACATCCCAGAAACCTCGTTTATTGCTACCTTTGCTGATGACACAGCAATTATAGCTACTCATCACTGTCCCATTACGGCTACTCAGCAGCTTCAAAGTGCTATCGACCAGACAGTGGATTGGTTTCACCAATGGAAAATAGTAATAAACGAGTTAAAAAGTAGTCATATTATATTCACCAAACGGCGTATTAACCGAGAAAAATATCAAGTGACTATTAATGGAAAAATTACACCCCAAAGCTCTTGTGTCAAATATTTAGGAATTCATTTAGATCAATCCTTAACTTGGTTACCGCATATAACAGCGAAAAAAACAGAATTAAATATCAGGACCAGGCAGTTATACTGGCTGCTGAGGCCAATGGCTCAACTATCAATTAACAACAAGCTGCTGCTATACTCTATGATATTGAAACCAATTTGGCTATATGGTTGTGAGCTTTGGGGTTGCGCTTCAAAGTCCAATAAACAAAAAATACAGCGATGCCAAAATAAAATTCTACGCATGATAATTGGTGCCCCGTGGTTCGTGTCGAACGATACGCTGCACAAAGACCTGCGGATAAAATATGTAGAGGAAGAAATAATTCAAGTTATTCAGAATTATCTGTCAAGACTGAAAGTCCATGGAAACCCATTAGCAGCAGGACTGCTAATTCAAGAAGCCAATAGAAGGCTCAAGAGAACACGCATCACCGATTATATGTAAAGTGTTGCAGTTTCAATTATAATCACATGAGAGCTCGGTCGCTGGACCGACTCTTGTATAATTAATTCATTAGTTCATTTATCACATCTGGTCGATGACGAGACTTCTCGTCAGTTCTAGATCATAAGAAAAAAAAAAAAAAAAAAAAAAAAAAAAAAAAAAAAAAAAAAAATGTTAAATATGGCACGAAACTAATTTTTTTCTATTTACGCGAATGTTTCAGAGAACGATAAGTATCGCAAAGCTGAATTATACGAATATAAAATATCGATATTGGTGATATCGGCTAGCGTTTTTACACTAATATTAACCTCGACTTACATGGAACTGAACATTTCCAGCCCTATGTCGGAGAAATTCTACATTTTCGCGCACGTACGTATTTCCGTTAATCGCCATTTTTGTATAACGTTTTCGCTTGCTTAAAATATTAAAAAGGTCGCAGAGATCGTAATCAGCTTTTGATCTTCAGTTGCAACACAAGATGGTGGCTTCTTTTTTCTATCTTTTTTTTCGAATAATTTTCGACATCACTTTATCAAAGGTTTCTTTTTTCACGCAATTATCGTCATCACGAACTTATTGCTTCTTAGTGATTCTTATGTTTGATGTAATCCATTTTAGCAGAATCAATCTTCCGAAAAGTAAATAAACGTAATCTGAAAACTTATTTCATACAATTTTGCTTTAAAAGACTATTTTCATAAACATATAGTTTCTAAAATGCGTTAAATTTTTCGCGTAAATTACGATATACTCTCTCTACCGAATTCGTAGAATTTCATCAAAATCGATGACCCCAACCTTGTAATGTCTTGTTATACGTAAGTGTAAACTAAATGAAAAGATGAAAAGGTAGGATGAATAAGGGTAGAGGACGTGAGTGAAAAACTTCTTCAGTGAGGAAATAATAATATAAGATCTGCGAACAGACAGAGGAGGCAATTGAATTCAGCAAAAAAACTGCTAGAATTGGAGATGATTTATAAGTGTTGAGACAGAGCAAGTATTTTGGATTATACTTGATCTAGGCAGACGGAATTTGGAGACACAACAATAGGATAAAAGAACAGCAATGGAATTTAAAACGTTTGATGGTGCCCCCCTACATTTCGTTAGGAATAGAACAGCGAGTTTAGCCTTTATATATCAGTAGCGGAAAGGTTGTTCGATATGATCGGAAAATGTCAATTGACCGTTAAGGAAAGGTTATTGTTTAAGGGGAACATCAATCGTAAAAATAAGTCCTTTTGAAAAATATCTTCACATCTAATTTAAAAAGTCCATGAATTTTAGTCTCCAGTGTTGCAGAGCAGTGCGTTTGAAAAAGTTGTATCAAACATAAAATTAAAAAAAAAGTAGAAAAAAAAGAGAAAAATGATTTCATAGAGGGATTTATTAATTCTAAAATATCGAAAAATTCCTTCTTTGTTATACTGGAGTAATTGTCATTAGCGTGTATATATTGCAGTGAATTGAAATTACATCTATTCTGAGTAGTAAAATTTAAAATTTAATTATGATTTTTTTTTAGAGTGGGTACGTCAAAAAGAATCAGTAGGTTTGAGTTTAATCGGGGGACTGGTTTTTACATCCTTTAGAGAGAAAAAAGACATCAGAAGTCTACGCAACCCCCCGTATGTTTACTATTTATAACGTCATAATCTTAAAGTAATGAAAACGCAGGTTTAACTTTGTTTCGTTTTGTTTTTTATTTTGTTAATTTTTCGCAATATTAGTGTAGTAGTCAAAATGTTCAGGTCGGATCAGGTCGGATCAGGACGGGTAGGGTCGTTGTCGTCCCAATAGTGCATGATACCAGAAAAGTCGTCATAATATGGAAGTGAAGGCGGATCATCTGAAGGGGAAAAGGAACACCGCCATTGGTTCTGTTCAGATTCATTTATGAAAAGTTTAATTTTGTAGCGCCCGGCGCTCGGTCAGAGAGATCCACTTTATATATCATTTTTTACAATCGACGAAATGCGTTTTGAAGTCAGTCACGGACACGAGAAGCATGAAAATCACATTACTTATCGCGTATCGCGAAGTATTTCTCACTCTAAGCTGATAATTTCCAACGTTCAAGAATAAATTAGAGGCTGGTGATGTTGCCCGCGTTTGCTCATGTGATGTAACAGTTCTGAACTCGTCGTAATTCAGCGACAGGTTTAATCAGTTTCAGATGTTAACTGAAAAAATATGTTCTCGCAAACTAAAAAAAGTGGATGGTACAAAAAAAAAAAAAAAAAAACAAAAAAAAAAAATCGAAAACACCAAGACGTTAGTCAACACCGAGGATAGCCTACCGTCATCGAAAAAATTCCAGTAAGTGGATTTTTGTGGGGAAACTTTGTCTGGTTTTTACGATTTCGATTTTTGTGGTTTAGATTCTCTTTTTGTTCCTTTTTTTTTTTCAATTTTTTTTTCTTCTTTTTCTTTGGCCATTTTCCGACATTGAACAAGGTTTCCCTCCGCTATTCTATATTTTCATTCCTTCACCCTCTTTTTTTTCCCGTTTATCTTTTTTTCCGACTCCCATAAAACAACCCATTTGTTTTCCTTTGCTCGCCGGTCTTCAACAACATGTTTCTTCAACAGTCGATGATGCATTTTGCTTGCACATCCTGTAAACATATGCTCAGACTCTCTGTCGCGTTTGTAGTTTCACGCATGATAAAGACTCATTTGCTTTTTGTGAAAAGAGTTTCCGATAATCGGAACTTTTTTGAAAAATTTTCGACCAATTTCGCCGTATACTATTTCCAAGAAATGCGCTATTACGAGTTGGTGTTCAGAGCGTATTGCGGCTGATGTCGCCGGACTAAGCTCGAAAGAGCTCCCCGCGTCCGGTATGGTAATTCTGTCTTGTTCCCGGAACGTTTATTTATGGTTTTTTCGGAATTATTTTACCGAGGAGGCCGTAGAAATTTCACGATAATTCGAAGGCGGCCATCTTTGGAGAACGTCTTGATTTCAAATTGTGTAATAGTCTCTCCTAAGTTTTACAAGTTGAATACATTATTTCTGGAATATTTCTTCAGGTACGTAAAAAGCTAAAGAGCAGGCCTTTTCTATATATATATATATATACGTATACATATATTTGTCTGGTTTGCCTATTTTTCAGCTTTATTGTGTATTTCATTATGAACGTGTTTTCGTTTTTATTTTTGATTCTATTTTTGATTCTATTTTTGTTTCTATTTTTGATTCTATTTTTGTTTCTATTTTTGCTTCTATTTTTGTTTATGATTTATGCGCGGTGTATGCAACTGTATCAGAGTGAATACAATTTGGCGGCTTCTATTTAAAGAACAACATCATATGTATACTTGTTTCGGATCGTTCAACAACGTAGCATAGGGGCTGAGCTGGAGGAAAGTGGAAGAACGTAGACGGGGTTTTAGAACATATTCCGCGGTTGGTAAAATTACATACGGCGAAATGGTCGAATTGTAAGTGTGAAAAATTGTTATCAGAGGCCATCGTTGTTGTTCGGTGCTCATATTCAAGCAAAACCACACGTGTCTCCTCATTCTTGCGCTCCCAGAAGAAAATCGGGATTAGTTTAGGGAAAAAAGTGACCTAGGACTTTACATGTTGGTGCGCTAGCGGCTAAATTTCCCAAGCACCCCAGGGACTCGTAAAAATTCCACTTTGGAGTGTCAATGCGGAAAAGATGATAAATAATTTGTTTTATATCTCGAGATCACTCGGCAGTACCTGGAGTGTCCTAATAGATTACGTATTTTTGAGGGCTATTAAACTGAAAATATTCTAAGATGGGAAAGAATTCCTATAATTTTAAAACCAAAGTACCGGAGCTAATTCTTCTAAGCGAACAACTTGAAAGACCTCATCATAAAAAGAGATGGGGACGCTTCCTACTATTAACTGTAGGAGACGCTAGTTTAATTTTCTGATTAAGACGCGAGTTTAGGTCAATTGGCGTGTGGGTATTTCATTAAAATGTATGAGGTTTTTACTGCAAGTTCCTTTATAAGGGATAGTTCGCGGAGCAGCGGATCATTTCGGAAAGGTGACAATTCCCACCGGGGCGAGGGTTAAACGATAATCTATTAGCGGAATACACGTACCTCTGTATCTGTCGGATAAAAGTTAGATGGGATATCAGAGCACATATCGAATGTTAGCGACGTACCACTTGGTGAGACGGATTGAGTGACGAGTATATTTTTGGCTTGGCCGAGGAATAAGGTTGGCAGCCGTGTACGATAAGACGCTTATTTTCAAAGTGTTTTTATTGTTTGATAGAAGAAATCCTATGCCTATAATTGGAAAATGTGTAAACAAGCCGATTTTAACGAAGCAGTAAACAAGCTGGTCATTTTTCGTGATTTTTATGCAAAATCGTGCAATAATCGACTTAAATCCGTTATATTTTTATCCAGTCATTGTCTTTGTTAAATTTATATATTATAATAACTCCCGCGATCATGAGTCTTCGAAACGTGTCGAGTAATTAAATATTAAATAATGGTCTATAGTAGTGTGTTTTAATTTTACTTATTACACGATCATCGTAAACAACTCGTGTCAATAAAGAAAATTAAGGTATAGTTGAATTTTTTCAATTTTTCGATTACTTCAATTTAATTATCGTTTTTTCTCGTTAATTTTGAAAAGTTTCGGCAACACGCAGAACTTCTGACCACGAGAAATATGATTTTTCCTTTGCCTTTTTTTTTCTAAAAACCCTTTTCTGAAGAGTCGGTTTCGGTGTTTTAAAAGTTTATTTCATTTCTACGTATCTCTCTTCAATTCTGTTTGAAACATCGATGAAAACCGCGACCGTTTCCATTAATGATGAGGGAGCCGGAGATTTCGCAAAACTCTCGAAAACCTTAAAATTTAAACTTTTTCACAATCTTTAAAGCGACTATCGAGTTCGAAATGTATTTATTTTTCTTTTTAATCAATTTTTACATAGGCCATCGATGATATTTTTACTTCACTTGCGTTACATACCCGTCACCGAAATATGACTTTGCAGCATTTATATTCAATTGATCGACTTAAATAAAAACGAACAAAAAAAAAAGAAGATAAATTTGCTTTTCGAGGTCTACAGGAAAGAAATTCGATAATAATTTCAAGCCACCTGTATTCCCTTTTTTTTTCAATTCGATTTGAGTAAACATAATTAAAAATTATGTCTGACTCGAATAAACATAAAACTTTTATTTTTAAGTTTATAGCGGTTCATTTTATTCGTTGTTCTTACAGAACAGTTTGCTAAAACTTTTTAAAAGTTTCCTCCGTTAACTCATTGGCACTGGCTGGACCCTTTCGGTGTAATCCGATTGAAATAAATCGTCTCGTAAAGATGTAATTGAATTTTTTTCTTAATATATTTGAAAATTATTTTCGATCAATTAATTATTTAATCTGCAAAATTAAGAAAGGAAAACGATACGAAAAAATTGCTGAAATATCATCACGCGTCTGTTACCGGGTGTGTTTTGTGTAATATAATTTGATTATTTCTCCGCTGCAATGAAATCAGTTTTTAAGGAAATTAAAATGTTTTAATCGAATTTTCTCGAATATTACGTAAAACATATGGAATACAGTACACTCGAAGCCTGTTGGTTTCAAGAATACAATAACAACTGATGAATTTTAAAAAAAAAGTAGAATTGTAAATTATTTTGCTGGCTGATTTTTACGCAAGCTAAATGTAAGTCAATATTTTTAAAATTCGAATTAGCAAACTTGATTTAGCATTAATTAATATGCAGTAAAAATTGAACGACATCGGGTTGAAACCGGTAAGATATTTCCCGTAAACTCTATCGGATTTTTTAAAATTATATTTTGTTTTTTTTTTTAGCCCTAGCTTATGCCATTTGGCCCCCCAGCTATCGGGTATTATGATAATATTGATTGTAATGAAAAATTGGTTCTAACGAAGAAAATAATGTTGTGAGAAAGATCGAAAAATACCACTTTTCTTTTTTACACATTTCACGTGCCATACACAGAGACCAGCCTAGAGGCACGCCGAAAAAAGTTTCATCACAATATAAGGTTATGAGATGTGTCGCTTTGAGAAATTCGAAGAGTTGAGAGACTATTCTCTCATCATCTCACCGATGGTGAAGCTCAGCAAGTGATGAGGGAAGTGGAAATTTTGAGCGTATCCTTTTGTACTCTGGAAAATCAATGAGGAGGTGTTGGACGGTTAACGGATCATTGCAGCGAAAACAGTAAGGCGGTAAGAGCTTGTTCGAAAGTAATTGAAGTATGTGACTAATGCGGACGCGGCAAAGAGCAGTTTTCTCTGTACGCGGGTTAGATTTTATTAAGGTTGACCATGAGACTGCGAGGAGTGTTTTTTTTTCTTACTTTCTTGCGGGGAGGGCTCGTCAACCGGGGAGATCTTCAACCAGAAAAAAAATTTAAAACGGAAATGAATCAGTTCTATTTTGATGCGGCCGGAGGAAACAAATCATGGAAACGATGTATGGAAAAGGAAAAGATAGGATATAGGAGACACAATACGGAGTAGGAATACCAATTTGCAGCAAATTGGAATAGAAAGCAGAACGCTTAATACAAAGAGATGAACGCTTAATAAATACGTGATCAGCATCGTAAGCATGCTCTTCGTTTGGGAGGACAATATGGAGAAGAAACTAACGAAAAACGAAAACGGGAGGGAAGTAATAGTGTATGGCTTAGGAGCGCAGACAAATAACGGAGACAACAACAGAACGACAAAGTGAAGGAAATAAAAAGAACCATAGCTGCACAGGAAGACTAGGCGGAACAGACAGATAGAAAGAACAATTGTTAGAAAAAGAGAAAGCGTATATATCCGACACCATAATCTGAGATGAAAACTTTTACACAGCGCAAAGAGATTAGAGGATGCGATTTATCTTAAGAAAAGAGGCAGGAAGAAGCAGCTACCCGAACTAAGGAGTCTGCCGCTTCATTACCAAAAACGCCCGAATGGCTAGGAACCTAAAGTTAATATCAATATGAATGGAATGGGGGGAAGGAAGAACGTGGATAAATACACAGAAAAATAAAATTACAGGAAAGACCAGGTAGGGCAGAACGGATGGCCTGACGGACGGACAGGGAATCTGATGTAATTAAGAATTTAGAAGAAAGACGATTTGAGGAAATGGAAATAATGGAACGTAGGATAGCTATTAATTCGTTTATGAATGAGAAACAGAAAGGAGACAAACGAAAAGATTCTGAAAAATCAGAATCAGAGAGGATACAAGAAGCACCGACACCATCCGACTTCTTCGAACCATCTGTAAATACGGTTACATGAGATGGAAATTGAGAATTGATAGCACTGTGGAATTTTTGCCTAATTGGGGTCTGTGGAAGAAATTTGGGTAGCGTAGGTATAGTAAACATTTTAGGAGGATGGGAGAGTTCGGCGAAATTAAAACAGAAATAAGGGAGATTGACAGGACATTATTTAAGGACACAAAACGAACTGAGCCGAAGAGAGATGAGGGATGAAATAGGGGTTTTCATAGAAAGATAGGTTTGGATAAGAGTAGAGGACGTAAGTGGAAGGCGCTTAGCAAGAAAACGATAGGCCAAATAAGATGTGCGAATCGAAAGGGGTGGTGTATTAAATTCGGCAAGGACCGTTGCAACTGGGGAAAACTTAAGAGCACCAAGGCATAGACGAAGGCAACAATTTTGGATTACACCTAATTTAGAGAGCCGGGACTTGGAGGCACAACCATAGAGAAATGAATAGCAATTAGATATAGAGAAATAAGGATATAAGGATAACCACCTTGGGCCTTCAGCAGGTTTAGCCTTTTGGTTGCCGAAGAGAAAAGATACTTGATGTGTTCAGAGAAGTATAACCTACTGTCAAGGAAGATACCAAGATAACAATAACACAAGAAAGGAGTGTATTTTCTAGAGATAGATAGACAGAAGCAGGATTATGAGGCTGCAGAGTAAATACAACGTAACAAGATTTAGTAGGAGAAATTGAAAGGTTAATTAAGGAAGCGGAATGATCCAGCACAGAAAAAGACAAATTAAGTGCTTCACTGGCTGATACAGTATCATGAGATGAGGTAAAAAGTAGGATATTATAATTCCTTTTAGTTCACTCGAAGAGGGGACCTTCAACCAAGTGCCGTGGAATTTTTTGTCTAGACAACTACTGATATGCTTATTAAAATTAATTGGCCGTAAAAAAAAAATACCATTTAAAACAACGTCATGGTATTTATCTTCAAACGGTTTCTGCAGATGAATTTAACAAACTCAATTTTTTTTCTATATAATTTTTTAAACAAATAAATATAATTTACAAAATCTGTAAATAAAAGTATAAAGAGCTGCACGTATTTTTTTATTTGTTACAAAATTTTATATATATATATGGGACATTTCATGTCAAATGTCACAGCGCGTCGCTCGAGCGCCAAAACGCTTACTTTTCAATTGATGATTACGCTGCTAAGAATCATACACAAAAAATAACAACAACACGTTTTCGATGTATTTTTTCCTCAGCTTTCCAATGAAATCATTCGCCCTTTTTTGAAAATGTGCCTTTTTAACCTAAAAAAAACACAAAACGTGTTATATCTTTAAAAGGGCATTTTTAATATTTTTTTAAATACTCTAGATCGAAAGAGGAGAATTTTTTACGTCGATATACCAATTTTTAGAGTGTGGTTTTTTTTCTTTTACGAGATATTTTAGATAGCTTAGCTTTTTCACCCTTAAATTAGCTGTCGTTTGAAATACAAAACACGTAAGAATTGTCAAGAAAAAAGGACAACTGTACCAGAAAAGAAGACAATAAAATCGCAGGGTGTCCAATTTGTCATTGGTTAAACCTCATTTGGCACGACGCATCTCTCGCAGCACTAATTGTGTAGATTTCTTATTCATTCTTCGTCGTCAATTCCGAGAATAATTAAATGCGAATTCGAGCCGACAGCGAAACATCGATGGCGCGAAATTTATTTTAATTCCACGTACGAGAATTACTCGACAGCTGGCTTATGTTTTCCAACTCAAAATCGCGACGCTCAAATGGGGAAATACGTCAAATTTCCGTATTTCATCGCGTCACAGTTTAATATCGTACGATCTATCTGTTCGAGATATTCCGAACCCCGTGACAGGTGCTAATCTCGCTGTCGCAAAGTGGCCAGATATCGAAGTTTTTCCTAAAGTCGGTGAATAATTTTGTATTTTTTTTTTTAACTTATTTACTTTTTTTTCTATCCTTCCCGTATAACAGGAAATAATGATAACGCGCTTGGCGGAAATTTTACGAGAGATGCAGTTTGACCCTGGCGTCAGGAAACGATGAAAAATCGGAGTTTAATTAAGCTCAGGTGCGCACGTAATACTCGGTGTTTATCTGACACAACCTTCGAGGCCGATAGAGAAGGCATTTAATACCGTCGAGTTAGAGTTATCTTTGTATGCCGTCGAAATTGTTTGCGAGTTAAATTAAATTTTATTCAATTTTTCAGCAATGATGAAAAGCGCGAGGTTATAATTGAAATTTTTCACGCAGGTAGTGTGTTATATTTTTTCAAATTCCAGCAACCGAAGGATTCGAGTGGTACCCTTTTTTTTTGCTTTTTTAATAACTACGATTTTAATTGGCCCGTGCTTTATTGTCCGTACTTTTTTAAGATCATTCTGAATAAAAACTGCACCATCGCGTTTTTCTATTAGAAGTGTGGCGTACCTCCTTTAGTGTTACCGAGAGATATACGAAAAATAATTATTGTTATTATTAAAGTTTACTCGGAATTTTAATAATCGTTGATCAATGCAGAAAAAATCCAAATATGGACATGTACGGATAAGAATACATTAACCCACCTCCTTTCAAAAAAAAAACAAAAAACTATATGCGAAATTCAACGTTCTAACAAAACGTGTGGGTCCAGGTGCTTCGTCAGCGAACGCCCTTCTGATTTTACTGAAAATCCGCTGCAGGTAAAGAAAAAGTTTTATAATCCCTTTTCCTACGTAATGCGCAAAGTTTCGTGCAACAATCTCATTTAAGGGACATACACCTTCTTATACGCTGATCGAAGCTAAGAGCTAACACGAAAAAAAGAAAAAGAAAAAAACAGAAGTAAAACCATTACAATTTTTTTTCTTTTATTTCATTTGAAGGAGAAGTCTTTTCGAATGGAATTGTATCGAACAGCTACCCTGACCATTTCTTTTTCCAGTTCATACATTGTAGATAACTAGTAATGGACTATGGCATTAATCGTAGATTAAAATGTTTTACGACTGGAGGATTTATTAATCTAAAACAAAAGCGAGGCCATTTTATTTTCCTGAAGAAGACTTTTTCCACCCAAAAATTTGGCCGTAAACAATACCGCTACTGTCGATTGGGGCATGCAGGTATGTTCCTCGGATTGTTCGATAAACGTCTAACGTGTAATAAGCATATTGAATCTACCAGCATTTAATAGACCAGTTATTGCCACTGTAATTTTCCTAACGTTTACTTATACATAGATCACATTTCAGTGTTAGTAATTCATTTTTCATAAATTTCCATTGCCATTGCCATTGCCATTGCATTACATGTGCTTATCCCGCTGATTTTCCATTCCCGATCCTACCTATAATGAAGCGAAATAAGTATAAAACAGTTTTTTAAAATTAAAAATATCGTCTTTAAGATTTATTTTAAAAATTTAATAAAAATGCACCAAAAAGTAACAAATAATTACTACCGATAAGAGGATAATGTTATACAGTAAAATATGTATTAAAGGAGCTCTATTGTGATTATTCCTAAAGAGCATTCGTACCATAACTGGCGTCCCGATAAAACGAATTCAAATTACAACGATAATTAGAAAAATCATATTAAATGTGTACTACAATGCAATCGCTCGTTTTCTATAAGCCACGTACTGCATTAATCATCAGGAATACTTAATATGGTTTCTAATTATTGTCGCAATTTGAATTTGGTCTACCTTGACATTAATTAAGGTGTGATTATTGTTTAAGAATAATCAAAATATCTCTCCTTTAAGACGTACAATTTCATTGTGTAAGATACTATATTATCTTCTTATTATCGGGAGTAATCACTTTTTACTTTTTAATGTATATTTATTGAATTTTTAAAATAAATCTTAAAGACGATATTTCCGTTGTTTTTTTTTGTAATTATTTTACAATTTTCAGTTTAATATTTTTGAATGGTAATTTGGATAAAAAACCAAGCTAAAATTAATGCTAGGGTTTAAGAATTTTATGTTCAGTGAGCTTAAAAACCGTGCTTTGGGGGTTTAAAATTCGTTATCATTATTCGAATCTACATTTCTATAGGAAATTAATGTTAATAATATTTATGACAAAAAATAAATTTCAACACTTATTAACAATTATATATATATATATATATATATATAATTTTTAAATCCCCGACGCGTTCTGAAGAAAAAACACTTCATGTTCACGGGAGTAATTATAATATAAATAATGAAGAACAATAACTACATTTAAAAATAATAGAAAAAGGTCGATATTAAAAGTCGATATTGAATAAGTACAAAATGTGTAAAATTTAAAAGTGAAAAATATAAAAAATGACTAAAAAGTTTTAACAATGAAAATGGTAACGATTTAAATAAAAAATGAAGATTTAAAAAATTTAAAAAATTTTTAAATTTCAAAAATAAACAAGTTATAAATATAAACAATTATTATATAAAATGGTCGTTGTATAGTAATAATGTGTACATAAGGAAGTGAACTGTTAAAATTTATTTAAAGGTTAAATAATGGGTTATCTGTATCGGGAAAGTTGTGGTTTATGCAGTTATTTTTGAATTTATTAATATAATAATTTTCTGCAAAATTTATCATATTACGGTTATTTATGTATTTTAAAAATGTACACATTATTACTATGCAACAACCAAATTTTTATATAATAATTTTTCATATTTATAACTTATTTATTTTTTAAATTTTTAAATTTGTAAAATTTTATTAAATCTTCATTTTTCATTTAAATCGTTATCATTTTTATTGTTAAAATTTTTTAGTCATTTTTTATATTTTTCACTTTTAAATTTTATACATTTTGTACTTATTCAATATCGACATTTTTCTGTTATTTTTAAATGTAGTTATCGTTCTTCATTATTTATATTATAATTACTTCCGTGAACATGAAGTGTTTGCTTCGAAACGCATCGGGGATTTAAAAATTATATATATAATTGTTAATAAGTGTTATAATTAATTTTTTGTCATAACTATATTGTTAACAATGTGTATAAATAATAAATACCGTGTTATTAATGTTTCGTATCGTTTATCGTTTCTTTAATTTAAAAATTTTTGATTACCTGTATTTTCCCTGTATTTTAAAATTTTTCGGTAATTTGTATATGGTTATATTAAAAAAAAAGAAAGAAATTATATCTACGGAGAAATTATTTTTTTTAATGCTTATTCTGATGACATTAGTATTCATCGATACTCATATGAAATCGCCATTGACTTGTACGGTTTCTAATAAACAAAGAGTATCATTGGAGTCAGTTAGCATGGTGAAAAGTTATGTCCAGTAATGTTAGGATACGTACCATTTCCGTCAGTGATGAGTTTATAAATGGCTCTTTGGCGTTTTAAATGTATTTATTCGAATCTATGTGTATTCGTGGCAATTCAATAATTTTTTTTTTTTGCTTTATTAAAAATTGTTTTTTTCTAACTTACCTTTGCATGGTAAATTGATAATATTTTAGTAGCATTGATGTTTGTAATATATACTACTTAAATATTTTCTTAAGAGACCCCTTATTTTTTCATTTTTTTGATTCTACTGAATATCTGATTTTACCGATACTCAATGGTATACGTATATGGCACCTTCACTGGCTCATGTTGCGCAAACAAACCTAAAAAATGTAATAAGAAAATGATACGCGACGGATACTTGGTCTCTCCTTCTTTTTGAAGAGTAAATTATGTGCCAATCGATAGGTAATATTTACATTGAATCGCTACAGTCCGCGCTACGAGTAGATGATGATCCAATAAAGCATGATTTGTTTAACGATAATACATGACTGCTCCATAAATCTTAAAAAGTTAATTAATAATTTAAAAGTTTTGGTTAATTCGGAATTTAAAATTAAATATTATCATAGTGAAACATTAATTTAGGTCTTATCTAGCACAGATTACGATACAGTTGTTTCCGCTCTTAAAACTAACAATGTCCTATACATATTTGTTGAGAGTGGCAAGCCCCTCAAACTTGTTTTAATAGGGTTTCTGTCTTCATTCACAACGGAAGGTATCGGATTTCACCTTAAATCTTGTTTTGCAGATTTTTAAATGTCGCATGATTTAAAAATAATAATATATACCGGCGAGCAGATTCCCCTTACTGTTTTCATGGTTTGCTTCTCTCCCGGGACAAATAGCAAAGATATGTTTAATATTAAACGTGAAAATTACTCTGCCTAGTTCGATGAGAGAAATATGTACGAAAGAGTCCAGTAATTCAGTACCGCAGCTGTCAAAGTTTTGGACATGCGCCACTTATATGCAACATACCAGATAGACATGTTTTCCCCGATTTCCCAGATACTAAAAAAAATTATTTATTGTATTAATTTATTTGTAACAAAAGAGACGTGTCAAACTTTCCGCGAGTTTACGTTCCGCGTTTTATCTAGCTGAGTCGTTCAAACTCCCCTCGTTCTCCTCCATATTCCTAGCCGAATCTATTGCGATCTTACAGGCAATCCTTTTTATAGCCTCCACTAACAATATATCCAAGGTTCTCTTACCTTCTGATTCAAAAGACGTTTTTCAAGCCATTACTACTCCCTTTCCTAAACCATCCGCTGATCCTATCGTGCTCCACATACGTTCCTTAATTTCACATCTATTTCATTCCCGCTCTGTCCGTATTAATCTATTATAGATTATCCTAGTTATTGTGCTATTTCGGGCAACGAGTTAGTCGACTCGTTGGCACGTTCGGCTGCTTTAAACGGTCGCTTTATTAGGCATTTCCCAGCTCAAAGTCTTCTTTCTCTTTCCTCTCGTTGCCACCGCGACTGTTGGTCTGATCTCTATTCTTCTTTTTCCAATCCTGCTTCCTTTTACTTATCCATACAACCCACTTCTCCTCTTTTTCCGTGGTTTCTTGATTTCCCAACATGAGGCGGTCAACTATTTCATCTATAATTAGATTTCGGTTTAATCATAGCTTGCTTCCTGCTTCGCTCTTTCGTTTCTCCATTACTCAGCCTCCTCTTTGTCCATTTGATCCGTCAGAAGCAAACTTCGTTTGTGATGCGAACCACATTTTACTTGAATGTCCTTCCATTTCTTCAGAACGCGCGATACTGTATTCCGGTCTTTTGCGTCTGGGCCTCCCTACGCCCTACTACAGCGCTCACAGCATCCTTTCTTTTCCGTCTCCTTTGGTTATTCCTTTGTTAGCTTCTTTCCTATGTTCCATTTCTAATATTTTTCCTTTATAATCATCAATGCTGTCATACCGTTGGATTGAGTAACGTCCTTAGCTGACATGCTCAAAATTAAAAAAAAAAAAAAAATTCAAAAACTTCGTTCGGAGAATTGATGTAATATATCGACTTTATCTGAACCCGGTAATAAAATTTTTCGATAAAATAGTCGAGTTCAAAATGAAAAATGATAAATTTCAGAAATTTCTTACTAATGTTAAAATATAGGATAAAAGTTTATGGAAAAGTGTGCTCAAGGTATTATGGTAAGCGTTATGATTCCACCGATTTTAAATTCTGACCTTAACACATATGTTTTTATAAGGATCGTGCAAAAGTGGAGCTGTTAGTAGACTATTACTCGATTGTTCATAAAACGAACACGCGCTCGCGTCTGTATCCCAAAATAATTTAATTACTACCACAGTAAAACGTTTATTAACTTATTATCTTGCTTTCGACAGCATTACACATGCTTCTCTATTTCTCATTCTAAGTTTTTTCCTGTTTCGTCGTCAGAAATATTGAAATACCTTAAAAAATCTAAAACTAAAATTTCTTGCGGCGATGATAATATCCTGCCGTAAAAATCCTAAATAAAATTCCACAGAAAGGTATATTAGAGTTAACGCATATAAGCAATGATACAATGTGGTTCGGCTATTTTCCAAAATCGTGGAAGGCAAACCAGGTAAAGACACTTTTAAAGTGAATAATATGCGACCCTTTGTTTAGTAATTTACGCAAAATTTCGTAAAAAGTTATAACTATGTAAGTTACGTAAATTCACTAATAATAACGATATAATTTTGGGCGGATCAATTTGCCTTCAGACTCAGTTATTCTACTGCACATTAGATTACTAGGGACTGCTGATCATTAAATAACTTCAATATAAATAAATATACTTCTTTAATCCCGCTTGATATTGCAAAAGAATTTGACACAAATTAGCATGTTGGACTAATTTTCAAAATGTTAAAGTATAATTTTCCAAAATGTTTAATTAAATTGATTCATAGCTATCCACGTAATAAAACCTTTTACGGATCATTACAAGATGCTAAGTCAGTGCCCAAGCCTTTTTTTTTCACAGTTTACTTATCCGATTTTATACGCAGATAGTACTGCTTTTGTATTGTAACTCATAGAAAACGTCTATTATTCATAAACGCGCCTATGGCTGCACAGTTTGTTGCCATTTTGTATTTTAAACGTTCTCCGTTGGATTAAAATTGATAATACGTGTAATTAGTTATGGTTTCCCTATTTAAAAGATTTTATAATTAACACAGCAAACAAATTTTTCCTTCGGTGTACCTACCATATAACATACTTAAAAAGAGAATATAGATGATTACAATTTCAAGCAACTAGCCTCAGGGCTTACATTAAATATAAACATTGTCGGATTAAACATAACATAGTCAACCCCAGTGTGTGATACTGTAGGGTGAAATGTGCTTTATTAATGTAATTGACCATAATTATTATTATTATTTATTTATTTTTTTTTTTTTTGTAGTATCCCTCTATTCCCCCGGTGTATTTTTTTAGCATATATTCCGCTAAATATATCCGAGGGTTCCATATTATATCATTAATGTAATGCGATTAAGTCTCGTCGAGCTGGTACACATTTGCTGTATACTGGGCAACTTTGTATAGTTTATTTTTTCTGAATATACGTTTCCTCTTTCTGTCTCTCACGCAACGAATCACGTAATATTTCAAACGTAATTTTTGTTGCTTTCTATGTAGCTTATGTAGAATATTTTTTTTTAAAGTTTTTCTATCAATATTCTTTTTTAACTTCTATATTTATTTACGTTCTTTTTCTATTAATCATTTCGGTTTATCTGTTTATCATTTCTTTTATATTTTACTCGTTTTATTTTCTATTCGTTTTTATTTCAAATTTCGAAAAACTTCTATTTTCGTTGAAAACCTGGAATATATATGAATGATGGAGTATATGATTTTACATTTTAATTTCTCTCTATGACGATAACCATAGAATGCAGTATTATCGAAATATGTATAAAAAAAAAACAAAAAAACAAAAACGAAAACAATTTGTTATTTTAAGAAAGGCATACGCCATAAGCCGCAACATGGATAATTCGGTGTTTGCTGAATATCAGAAAAATACCTACTTGTAATTCGATATTGTATTTAATACGAAAATCAGTAATTTTTTCTGTGTTAAATAACTTTTTATTTATTATCGTGTACTTTAAATCAATATGAAATGATTAAAATCCATTTTCTGTATTAATATGAGGAATTATTGCAACATAGAAAATTTAATTATTTATAGAAGTACATTTAATTTTCGGTGCGTGTTTCGGAGTCACACACTCTATAATCACGGTAATAATAATAAAAGTTAACAATGATGTTGGTCGTTCATTTTCACTGTTAACTTTTATTATTATTATTACGATTATGGAGTGTGTGACTTCGAAAAATGTACCGACATTTCGACATATTTTTGTGAACAATTAAATTTTCTGCTTATAAGTTTTTTACGTTACAATAATTTCATATCGTCTACTTTGTTCTTAAACTATTTATCATTAATATATTTTATTTATTTTTGCCAGTTATCCTATTCTATAGTGTTTGCAGATCGTTTAACGAAGTAGCCATTATCATCCGTTTGTCTTATACTATTAGTTATCGTTCCATTTATAACGATCTTTTCTTCTCTCTCGGCTAATGCTGCCTAAATGATTTCTTCTGAGTATACACGTATAACATAATGGTTACAATATCCCTGCCTCACGCCGCATTCTATTTCAATGACTGTTGATCATCGACTTTTATTTCCTCTGTATGGTTCTGATAAAGATTTATTATTATCTGCAAGTCATTATCATCGACATTTGATCGATTTAAGATTTCCATTAATTGCACTTTTAAATAATGAATACTTTTCGATAATCTGAAAAGCAAATATATACACATCTACGTTCATGTATTGACTTTTTAAGAACTTTCATGGCAAATAAGAATTCCCCTCCTTCTTTCCTTTATACTCTCTATTTCCGATCGCCTCAGAATCTGAGTAGGTGATCTAAGTCCCTGTAGTTGGGTCAGTGTTTACACCGAGCCCATTAAAAAAAAAAAAAAAAAAAAAAAAAAAAAAGATTTCTCTTGTTTGAAACCTATTTATGAAACTAAAACGTGCGTTACTTGTTGTCAATTTCAGTTTTTATAACTTACAAGGCAAATTGCGCGATAATATGGATGCATTATTCGGTTTTATTTATTTATTTATTTTTTTTTTTTTTCGAAATCGATATTAAATTTGACAACCAATTTTTTGGTCACCGTATTTGTATACAACTTTCATTACTGAAATGGCAGGTTGCGTAAGAAGTGTTTTCTTACCGAATACTGCTGTACAGGGTTTACCCATCATCCTTCAGTTTTCTTGATATCACTCTTTTTGCTCTCAATTTGTCCCTTAAATGCGGCTGGAAGTACTTTTGGCAGCGGTCATATCCTTATTGTTATCTCCCTTTATGAACTTTTTCCTGCATCCTCAAATTCTTCCTTATCTCCTACATGGAATTTCCAAAAAAAACAAATTGGCCCCTCTTTCGCTGCTCTGTCGATTCTTATATTCCTACTTCTTTGAACTTGTCCGATCCTCTGTCTTGCTCCAATTCTTTCGTTCAAGTAATATACTCTTAGTCTTTTTCTATCCTCTTCACCTGGTTGCACAAGCCTGGGGAAACGTCGCCGCCCAGCCTGCTCACTATGGTGGAATGATGAATGTTAGTCCTTGATCAAAGCCTAGCAACTTTTAAATCTTTTCACTCTCAATTTTATTTCTCATCATAAACAAGCCAGTGCTAAAGCCAGATTCAATCTCAAGTCTGCTAATAGAAATTCTTGGAAAAAATTACGCTTTTCTTTCCGCCGTCTTACTCTTCTGGCTAAAATCTAGAAATTAGCTAAAAGATTTTCACTTCTCCTTTATCAAAACGTCTTCCTCCCAATAACTTTCCTCTAGACAAACTCTTCCCTTTTATGGACTCCGCTGCCCCTTCTTACACGCCGAATTTTGAGTTCTTTCCTTCCTATCCTTGTTGCACTCATCCTTCGCACTTCCTAACTTCTGATTTTAGTCTGGATGAACTTCGTTCTATTCTTAAGAGAATTTCTAACTATACTCCCGGTTACAGCTTCTTGGTCACTGATGATATATCCAGTTAGCTGAAGCATCCGTGGCGGATATCCGTCTTGCGATTTCTCCCACCAAAATCCTCTTGTCTCGTCTTTACTATGCTCCCTTGCAATAGATCCTCTATTAACGTTTTATCTTTAGTTTATTTCTGCTACCTCAGCCTCCACCTTAATAGTCGCCTCTCCCTTGTAGAGCATATTAAATTTCTCCATACTTCTTACTCTAGAAGACTCAATCTCCTTAAGGCTTTTGCTCCTTCTAACTGCGGAGGTGACTCTGATATTCTTGTCATCCTATACAACTCTATAATTCGTTCTAAACTGGATTACTGTTCCTTTGTTTAAGGGCAGTGCTTCAAAAATATTCTTATCCAAACTTGATAAATTACATCACTCTTACGTTCTCTTGTGCCTAGGTGTGCCGAAATTCTCGCCCATTCCTGCAATTTTATCCGAATCCAGTTCTTATCCTTTATCGTTTCGCCTATCCTTTCTGGGCTACCGATTTCTAATTTCACGGCTCCCAATTTCCTCCTCAAAAATTGTCCATAGCTACTTTGACATCTTTCGCAGATGTTGTTTTTCTTCTAAAAAAACGTCCTATTCTATCTCTCATAGCATCGAACCTGGCAAAAAAAAAAAAGAATAAAAATTTTTCTTTCCTCTAAAAATAGGCTTTTATTTACGCACTAAAAAGTACAACTTTATTAGTGTGCGACTACCAGATACACATCTTAACATTAAAATCTGAAACTACAAAATACTATTCTGAAAAATAAAAGCGGGTGCCGCAGTTACAAAAATATTCGGTGTGTGTGTGTGGTATTGTGATGCACAACAATAGAACAACATTGAATAGTGATTGTAGTTTTGTTTTAGGATGTATTATAATATTAATATTTAATTATTAATCTGCGGCCCCCGCTTTTATTTTTCAGAATAGTATTTTGTAGTTTCAGATTTTAATGTTGAGACGCTTATCTGCTAGTCGCACACTAATAAAGTTGAAAAGCCTATTTAAAAAAAAAGATTTTTCTTTTTTTTTTTTATTTTTTAGTCTGGAATTTTTACTATGTATTTCAATAAAAAACAATAAATTTAGAATTTTTATTTTATTTTGATGTATTTTATTCAATATCTCGATTACAGGACATTTACAGAAATTTCTGTTACATTTTATTATTTAATAATGGATCATCGCATTCTTTCAATTACATTGTCTTTTGTTTATCATATAACACATACGGAATCTTCAACATGTGAAACACAATGTTTGACTAATCTTTCCATTAATATATCACATGACCGGGAAAAAAGAATATATTATTATTTTGAAACTTTCAAGTTTTCAACATCCCAAGGGTCCGATTTCAAAGTTGGAACCCCAAATGTTCCGAAGTAATGAAATACACAAGGATGCGCATTTTTTTAACCTTGTTCAAAAATTTTAGCTATAAAGCTGAACCACAAGCGGGAGCTACACGTACTTTTTTGTGCTCTTTTAAACGTTCAGTAAACTTCCAATGTTTCGTTAAGAAAATGAAATACGAGTTTGCTCCCGACAAATATCGCTCTTTCCAACAGTATATCATATGCTGAAAAAAAAAGAAATATTTTTTTCCAAAAGTTCGAACTTTCGAAGTTCTGAGAGGCTAATTTTGAAGTTGGAAACCTAGATGTTCCAAACCAAAGTAATATACGTGCATGTGCATATTTTTGAACTTGTTCAAAATATTTAGCTATAATACACGCGCCGCAAAGAGAGAGCTCTACATATTAGATCTCGCGCTTTTTTGAACTTTTCGTAAACTTCGAAAGTTTCATTGAAGAAATAAAATATGGTTTTGTTCTCGACAAATAGCGATCTTTCCAACAATCATACCCGAAAAAAAAAAAAAAAAAAATCCAGAATTTCGAGCTTTCGGCGCCCCGAGGGTCTAATTTTAAAGCTGGAAACCCTTTATAACATTGAATTGTCATCTATAACAAAAATTTCTGCAAAAAGACACTTTTTTAATTCATCGGGCAGTAGGTGAAAATTCGTTTGCAAGATTCCCGGCAGACAGACAGAATGACCAATTGAGTTAAATAAAAGCCTATAAAAAAAAAAAAAAGATCTCACAGTCTTACATCAAAATAAGCAAAGTAAAAACTTTTTTGACGAATTCCATAATGTTCCTTTGATGTTTTTTTATCGTATATTCTCCACAAATATAGCAAAAACGTTTAGTTGTTACGACAGCGACTTGCCATTTTTCTTAACACAACAAACAATGCAAACGAGATCAACGGAGAAAACCAGCCTGTCTCAGAGTGACCAGAGCGGCCGGCGCCGCATCGCTCATCGGTCGTCTGCCCTTCTTTATCTTTTTACTGACAAGATATAAAAATCGGTTTTTTATTGATCCGCCTACAAATTGAACGAATTGCGGAGATTTACTTGATAACTTGGTATTATGTTTATTAAAAGTACAAAAGCAAATTGTGACAAAATGGTACGTGATAGAGATAATCTGGATTCAACGATCTCAAAAGTAGTAAGGACAGTTCAAATTTTGAAAAAAGTTTGGCCTGTATAATTCTTTAATCGAGTAGGTAACATTGTAATTTTAGACTGTAACGACAGAATGATTTTGGGTCATATTCCTTTTAGCTTCACATAGTAGCGATACACCTCCATTAAACCGATTTCGGCGCCAGGTGTTTGGCAGATTATTAAATAGTTTTTGATCCATGGTAATAAATAATATACAACTTTTTGATTTAAAAAAAAAAAAAAAAAAAAAAATAAATAAAATATTTAGAAGTTTGTTTTCGTTTTTTGTTTTTTTACATACATGCTTTTTTGTTGTTGTTTCTTGCTTTGCCTAGTAGTTATTTCGGTGGTCGAATATCGGCTGTTTCTAAATTTTTATTTTATTACGAATATATTGCATCTCACATTTTAACTGATTTTTTTGTAACGGCAACAGTGAGAAAAAAACAAGCATTGGGCCGCTTCGAAGGAGAAATTCCGAAAATTCTGTAGCGCAAATAAGTTTTTCTGGAAGAAAAAAAAACTTTCTTTTGCCGCAAGTATAAAAGGAATTTATACCAATCTAAATTCTGCGGATATCATCACGATCGGAACGAAAATTCCGTTTATGTGACGCAAGAAAATTCCGCGAAAAATATAAAATTAATGCTGACTCAGTAGCGTCTTTTCGCAACGGCTGAAATGAGTGTGTAACTTTAGGAAATAATCCGTGAAGGGAGAAATTAGACGCTTCCAGACGGGATGATTAAACCTTATCGAAGGGTTCGCTATATTTCGGGCCCATAAATGGGACCGCGGGGTGCCCTATACGGCGCGGAACAGCCAGCGACCTACTTTGGCCGCGCACGTTCTTAGTCGATGGCGTCAAAGCGGGCCAATGAAAAAACCTTCCATTTCGTTCGCTCTTACACTTGTTTCATTTGACGTAGTGAATAATTTAAGACGATATTTTATCCTATCCGACACATCTGTCAGAATCAGCGAGCATCTCTAACCGAAATCTGCCGTCATAATAGTAATTGTACACTAGCGCTCTACACATTTTCCCACATTGCGATAAACATATTTGGCGAAGGAAACGTCCAGAACTGTTGTCTCCTCGTACGTTGCATTTCAGTTTATGCGACTGCAGACCACGTCCAGTCACATTTACAGTTTTATCGATTACCAACGTAAGTCCGAATTTCAGACGTTGATTTGCGCCCATCGTATTCGTCATGCTTAATTGTCCTCTTAAAGTAAGGCTACTTAGCAATTCCGTTTTGTCGCCGCCTACTTTTAGATGCCGTCAAGTCGAATTTCCTTTTTCAGGGAGCGCCCAATGATACTTTGACGTGAAATTTGTGTCTTCTGCTAGTGTTAAATTAATTATAGCACGTTGTCGTAAATCTTGAAAGATAGGTGAATGAACTCGTTGCCCACACGCAGGTCATCACATGAAATAACTTCGTCAAAGACAAATCAAAACGATTAACGCAGATTTTTATTATTTTTAAATCGATTTTTTTTTTGATTTTTTATTTCACAACTCAGCATTATAACTTGTGTTAATGTACCATATTCTAGTTTTTTATTTTACGATTATGAACACCTGAACTTAGAATTATCAACAATTTCCCGAGAAAAAAAAATACTCAACTTACATTATTAGTAATATTTCTAATTCGTATTTTTAATGATAAAAAATAGATTAACACTGTAGGTAAACTTCGACTTTTTGGAATTGTATAATTTTTAAATTATTTGTTTAGTATTAATTCGATACATTACAATTATCACATATGAAATTGTCGTGTTCTAAGTAAAATGTTTACATTTCGCGGACATTGTTACTTTAATTATTTTTACGTGTCTAGATAGAACAACGTTCCGGGAAACAGGATACTAGGCAGCTGCTTCGATTTTATCTTCCTCATTGGATTACTTCTTCGTTGATATTTTTTCGCTTGTAGCCTGTGCCCAGAGTATTTTCTTCAATAGCATCAACGTGATTAGAATCGCTTTCATCGACACCACAATCGATTTCTGCATCCGCCAATATTTCCCTCATTTTTTACGGGTCTTCTGTACAGTGCGAATTTTAAAATTTTATCGCAATTTCGCGGGGAAAAAAATTCACATGAAAATAATTAAAAAAGGCTTCGAAAAAAGTTTCAGTAAGCAAAATTAAGCGTGGTTAGGTTAGATGAAGTCCATTTTAAAATTCACGGACTGAACCTTTAGTAGTTGCAGATTCCGGCTACAATTAGAAGAGTTTTAAAATCTAAATTTAGAGTTAGGGAGTCTGGTACTGCCCCAGCTGTTCCCATAAGAATTGCGAATATTTAGAAAAGCATAAAGGGCAGACTTCGTTATAAGCAAAGTGAAGTGTACAATTAGACGAGCTTATTTTCAAAATTAAAATTCGATCTCGTGCGAAGCGGGGTAATAATTCTTGGTAATTCGTCTACCGCAATAACTTTGGTGTGTTCGGGATGATATTGCGCTGGTTTTACCTTTGTTCCTGCCGCCGGATTTTCTATTAGGGTTTAAGAACCCAGTTTTTGTGGTGCCGGCTACCTCGCCTGCTCGCTCTAGATCGACAGACATACTTCCGCCGTTTTCCTAACAGCATTGTGTGTTGTGAGTTCTAATTTAGCTTTTCTAATCAGCGCTAGTGCAGAACTCGTTCGGTTGTTGTTTCATTTCTAAGTCAGTTGGACTCTAGCACTTTATGCGACAGTCGAGCGACTACTTAATAGAGAAGGTAGCTCTGGTTGCAGCAACCCAGCGCAGACGAAAAACGAACAGGCGCACATGAAATTTGCTGCTGGAGACGTACGCTGCGTGTTCCATAGACAGCTAGAAGAACCAATGTCTCAATACTAAATGAGATTGGAAACCCGAAGAGACTACTGCAAATCGTGTTCAGCAGGATACTGCACGATATTTATGAGATCAGAGCGGAAAATACAACAGGCGCTGTTTGTCCAAGGAAAAGTCAGTAGAGGTCGGGGTCGTGCGTCGATTAGATATAGTCGGATGCGGGTATTGCAAGGCGGCTGGCCATAGTTTTCAGGATTGCGTACATATCGCACGGGACCGCAATCGCAGCCTAATCTACCGGATGACAGCGTGGTCATGATACCCCTGCATGCAGTCATACGATTCGATGATGATGAATAACTTTGCAGACGTAATATACGTAAATTTTAACCAAATCCAGTTGCGGAATTAATAAGTTCACGGCCGTCTTTTAAAAATCCTCCAGCACTCCATTGAACTAAGAGACTCTGTTACGATGTTGTGATTGTTACATACTATGAAGTAAAAAATTATAATAGTTGTTCTTTTGACGATAATATTTCGTTAAATTTTCTTTTAAGTTAATTAACGTTTTATTTTTTTTATTTTTTTTTTTAACTTTACCAATTTGATTGATTAGCAAGATCATCTCTTACTACATTTCTGCCTCTGATTTAGATTTTGCATTACTTTAAACAAATAATTACGGTTTTTAGTATTATACTGCGTAACACATTGATCGCTTCGTTTGTTTACAATTTTTATTCATTTGTATAGATCTGAAATTTGTTGGCATTTCTGAAGTTCAGAACCAATCAACAGCGTTTTTAGGTTTGAAATGTCTGACGCCGAACAATCATTACACATCGCTAAAAAAAATTCGATGTGCGGGTTTTTTTCTTTTTTATTTTTTATTTTTTTTCTATTTGTTACACTATTGTGTTGTTACCAGTGATACTGTGTTGTTGATTTGTGATATTTTTCCTAAACTGAACTTTAGCTTTAATATTTTAAACGAAATAAGCGGGCCACTGAGCACGTTCAATGTCAAAAATACCAAAGACAGAACTAATGTTCTCCGTTTTTTTTTTTTTATTTTTTTGTGCTCGTTAAAAATATGCTGACCGTAGCACCTCTTAGTTTCGCGAAAAGTCCGAATATGCCACATGTCAAAAACGAAATGAAAATATCCGCAGAAAATGAAAAAGTGAATTACAAAAAAAAAAAAAAAAATAAATAAAAAGGCAATTGAAATAAAAAAGGTAGTTTAAAAAAAATACGCAACATTATTTTACAAGCGCGAGCGAGCTTTGAAGAGGTCTATAAATTTACGTACCCCGAAGTCAAAAGGCTTTTTACTCGTAATAATTTTATTCCGCTATACCTACTAATGTGCTACTAGTTGTGTAACCTTTACAGCTGATATCACATGGATGTAAACTGTTCGGTAAATGGACGTCAGCGTTGCCTTTAACACGTGCGCAGTTTCTTTATTAAATTTGCGGCAAAAGAAATCAATCTGCTAAACTAAACAGGGCATGTTTTTTAATGGCTCAACGTTCCTTTCGAAATGCGAATAATGTTTTGAAAGAAATTCTTCCGGTTTTTGATCAGGAATTTTATACTGATCAGTTTGGAATTTACGCAGGGTAGAACGGGGCAAGTTGAGCAATTTTTCACTTAATCGGTCATAGCTCCTAAACGATAAGTCAAAATTGTTTGATATTTATTTTGATGGATAAGTAATCTTTATTCCTTCTTAAAACTTTCCTAAGAAATCTGGTTTAAGAGCTACAGTCGTTTGAGTAAAAAAAAAAGGTCGGACATGCTCTACCCCATAAGTGGTGTAAGTTGAGCAAGGGTGTGATGGGGCAAGTTAAGCAATTAGAAAATTAAGCTACGCAGTGACGTTAAAGTCTAGGCATGTAATAAAATTGCTATTTTATATGATCAACTTTTTATTTATAATTTGTTAGCGGTATAACAGTGAAACAGAATTTATTTTTATTTATAATTTCTTAGCGGTATAACAGTGAAATAGAATTTATTTTTATTTATAATATCTCAGCGATATAACAGTGAAACAGAATTTATTTTTATTTATAATTTCTTAGCGATATAACAGTGAAACAGAATTTATTTTTATTTATAATTTCTTAGCGGTATAACAGTGAAACAGAATTTATTTTTATTTATAATTTCTTAGCGGTATAACAGTGAAACAGAATTTATTTTTATTTATAATTTCTTAGCGGTATAACAGTGAAACAGAATTTATTTTTATTTATAATTTCTCAGGGATATAACAGTGAAACAGAATTTATTTTTATTTATAATTTCTCAGGGATATAACAGTGAAACAGAATTTATTTTTATTTATAATTTCTTAGCGATATAACAGTGAAACAGAATTTATTTTTATTTATAATTTCTTAGCGGTATAACAGTGAAACAGAATTTATTTTTATTTATAATTTCTTAGCGATATAACAGTGAAACAGAATTTATTTTTATTTATAATTTCTTAGCGGTATAACAGTGAAACAGAATTTATTTTTATTTATAATTTCTTAGCGGTATAACAGTGAAACAGAATTTATTTTTATTTATAATTTCTTAGCGATATAACAGTGAAACAGAATTTATTTTTATTTATAATTTCTTAGCAGTATAACAGTGAAACAGAATTTATTTTTATTTATAATTTCTCAGGGATATAACAGTGAAACAGAATTTATTTTTATTTATAATTTCTTAGCGATATAACAGTGAAACAGAATTTATTTTTATTTATAATTTCTTAGCGGTATAACAGTGAAACAGAATTTATTTTTATTTATAATTTCTTAGCGGTATAACAGTGAAACAGAATTTATTTTTATTTATAATTTCTTAGCGGTATAACAGTGAAACAGAATTTATTTTTATTTATAATTTCTTAGCAGTATAACAGTGAAACAGAATTTATTTTTATTTATAATTTCTCAGGGATATAACAGTGAAACAGAATTTATTTTTATTTATAATTTCTTAGCGATATAACAGTGAAACAGAATTTATTTTTATTTATAATTTCTTAGTGGTATAACAGTGAAACAGAATTTATTTTTATTTATAATTTCTTAGCGGTATAACAGTGAAACAGAATTTATTTTTATTTATAATTTCTTAGCGGTATAACAGTGAAACAGAATTTATTTTTATTTATAATTTCTTAGCGGTATAACAGTGAAACAGAATTTATTTTTATTTATAATTTCTCAGGGGTATAACAGTGAAACAGAATTTATTTATATTTATAATTTCTCAGCGGTATAACAGTGAAACAGAATTTATTATTTTTTCAAAAATTTAAAAATAAAAATATAATCAACATAAGCAAACTATTTCTCATAGGCTTAATTTTCGGAATAGATTCAGAGTCCTTCTACTTAAAATCGCACGTTTACAGTTATGTAATGATGAATGCGGTTTAAACATATAAAGAAAAGACATTAATGTGACGACACGTAGGAAATTAATCATTGTTGTCGCTGCGCTAATGCTTACAAACTTGGTGCTGGATCTCTTTTTACTTTTTTAAACTTTTGGAATAGTCTTCGCAGCAAACTAAACAAGCATAGTGTTACATTGCTTTCATCACTTGACTAAAGAATGTTTTTAGGAACACTTTTCTTCTTCTTTTTTTTTGTTTATCAAGCTTTTGATTTTGTTCTTTAATTTTTTTAATTTTTTCTTGTTTTGTTCCTCTTGTAATGTGTTCCTTTTCTGTGGAGTGTCTGTTATAATAGTCGTTTTTCTTCTGATAGGTGTGTCCATCTTTCTTGGCCTTTTTGGGTATGGTCAAACAAGTTCTGGAAAAAATACCTGAGAGGGGTTTAATTGTACATGTTTTTTGTAAGGTTGTACCGGCTTCTTTTTCAGATTAACTAGCGGAGGTTGTAGCACTATCAGGTTCATTGGCATGCATTATAGCTTGCTCTGAAGGATATTTCTCCAGCTGGCCAGATTCTGGATCTGGATGGTCGGTTACAAATGACGATGAAAACTCATCGTTACCAAAAAGTGTGCGTATTATGTGGGGCAGATACCCATATTTTGGAAACCACTCATGATATGTTTATTCTTGTGTTTAAGCTAAGGGTGGTGTAAATCTGCAACAATTTTTCGTATATTGTAAATAATTATTTTCTTTCCCGGCAAGTATCTCTTATTGCTTTTGTTTTAGACCGTGGGATTTCTCAACTAGCCCTAACCGAAATATTTGAAAAAAAGGTGAGATTATGAAAAAACCGTTCGAATAAAGACCACATCATTTCTAGATATTATAAAATAGATTTATGAAAGTTTAATGCGATCCGAAAACAGGTAATTTTTAACGCGTACAGAAGAAAAACGAACCGAAACTAATTTTTTACTTTTTCGTCGCGAAATAAACGAAACGCGCATGTAATTCGATTGACAAGTCATTATTGTCAGGTGTTGTCTGATGAGCTCCTCTCCCACGATCGCTACTTTTCGTCATTTGATAAGCTAACGTGTGTGGTGTGTGGTGTGTAATTTTCGAGATATTTCGATTGCTCAATTTACACTCCTACGCTCAACTAGAACCGCTCTACTCTACCACATCCAATTTATCAGGCGAACGAAGTGAGACTAATGTCAGGTGAAAATTTCCCATTTTTCCGATATGCTTTGTAAATACAGTACTAAACGTTTATACTTGAAATTAAACGCGATTATTCATGTTTGTGTCTAGCTGCGTTATCAATCATTTTCTTAAAAAAAACAACATAATAATAATTTAGAACGTCTTTATTTCATTTTTTATATACTTGCATATCGGGGAAAAATTGTAAATACTAAAATCAAAATGATAACTTCAAAACGCTTTATAACATTTTTTTCATTTTCCTCTTTATAGCCGTATTCGTTTTTGTTCAATCAAGCGGAGGTTTTTTTCCTCCGTTTAATAGAGAGGCTATTAGTAAGCGGCGAAATTACTAAACTCGCTGTGGTAACCACGAGTTGCTATATTCATCGTTTTAGGATTATTATTTAAATTATTCGGAAGTTAAGTATTGCATTTATGTAGTTTTTCTTTTGGATTTCTACACAGGTTATGTTTGTTTCTTTTCATTTTACCTTTTGGTTCAACGGCTTACGTAAATGTTATTGCTGTATATGATTTTTAAAGTAAGTGTTTAAGTATAGAGCAGATAGTGGTGTAAATTAGAGACTAATGCCCCCTAGCCATACGGGAAAAAAAGTACTAAACTCACCTTTTTTGTATACAAGTTGTTTCTTTTTTTTCTTTTCTTTTTTAATGTTTAGCACTGTAAGGGTTTTTGTCACTCTCTATTTATACCAGACTGTATTGAATTTTGTAATAAGTTTCGGAAGCGAGAATTTACAGTTAGTATTACACCTACGTGGGGTGAAACGATTCCGATAATAATAATTGCACCGCTAGCAACATCGTCCGTAATTAGCCGGCCAATCTTTTCGATTTTCAGTTTTAGAAATATGTAGTATTCAGGTAAGTAGTTAACGGTAGCGCGGTAACCTAGCAATTAAGGCGCTTGGCTATCGAAACGGGGGTATCACAGATTTTCGGGAGTTGTCTCGTTGCGGATTCAAGTTGCTCTCGGGTTTATACCTGAAATCGAATATTGATTATACCATAGAAATCCGGGAAAGTAAAGGCGCCCGACGGCGAGGAACTAGCCCTAATATTCTCTTCAGATCTTTTTTTTTTTTTTACTTTTAAAATAAGTTGTGGATCTCACTGGGCAAATATGCCCAAAACCTTAAGTACGCTGTGAACCTTCACAATTCCTGATGTCAAATGAGACTTATTTTACTTAAATAATTAACGTATTTTTTTGTTATTATTTCTTAAAAAAGCTAAAAATTACAACTTTGTGTTTTGCCTCGTGAAGTATAATCTCTATTACACTTTTGTTAATGTACATGTTGTTATATAATAAAACTTCCCGAACCAACGCGAACTTAGTTGCAAAAAGGAAAAGGAAAAACCGAAATACAAGTAGTTCTTCTGAGATATTCAATATAGAAGTACTAACAGATTTGCACTTCTAGCAGTAGATAATTGATAACCAACATGTTAAAATGACAAATAATGATAATGGAACTGAACCTAAGTCACTTACAATTACAGTAACTACCCTCAAATGTTAACCGATATAAACAGTATTGTGCCCTGTAAGTCACTCATAGATAACCGAGTGCAAATTAAAATAAATAATTCCGATAATTACCGTTTACTAGTTAGATACTTCCGAGAAGAGGGAATAGAACATCACACTTATCAGATGAAATTTGAACGAAGCTTTCGTGTAGTAATTCGTCACCTACACTATTCTATTGACACCAACGATACTAAAATGGCTATTGAAGAACTAGACCATAAAGTGTGACATATCAGTAACGTTAGACATAGAGCGAGTAAATTATCCCTGTCTTTATTTTTTGTGGACCTAGAACCGCAGGATAATAATAATAGTGATATATATATATATATATATATATATATATAAATAAAATACAAACATTACTCCAAATGAAAATTAATGTGGAAGTGCCAAGGAAGAAAAATATAATTCCGCAGTGTTTTCGTTGTCATCAATATGGTCACATCAAGACCTATTGTGGAAGAGTATATGTATGTGTTAAATTCGGTGGATGTCATGATACTGTTCACTGTAAAATGAAACGCGAAGAACCGCCAGTATGTGCCAACTGCTAAGGAAACCGCCTCTTCAACTATAACGTGTGTATAATCTACAGGAAACTTCAACAAGTACGTTTTAAGAAATCATCAAAAACATCCAATAATATGTTAAATCTAAACCATCACATAGTCTCTAGATATTGGCCTAATTTCGAAAATCAAAGCCAAACGATGCACAAAGACCAAGCACCACAAAAACCAACATATTCACAAGTAACAAAACAGCAGAACATTCAAAACTCATCTGATTTTAATACTGATTTACATATTACAAATATGTTGCAAACATTCATGACAGAAATAAAATATCTACTTAAAGACATAATGCATTAGCAATCTCAGTTACTAAATGGTGTAATCCAAACTATCGTGACAGTAACAACTAATCAGGAATGAAAAATTTAAAAACTGTTACATGGAATGCCAACTGCTTTTCTAAACCATATAAATGAAATTCAAATGTATATTACGCAATCCGATGTAGTATTAATTTCAGAGACACACTTAATAAGCTCTAGGTTTGCTCACTTTTTTAGGATATGACTCATATTTCACTAATCACCCTGATGGCACCGCATACGGTGGCATATGAGTTATAATGAAAAAAAAAAAAGTATTAAGCATACTAAGGAAATATGAATATAATTATCTACAAGGCACAACTGTAGTCATAGACAGAAATGAAAAAAGTAATATTACTATCTCAAGACACATTATTACTAAAGCGCAGTTTAATGAGTTTTTAAAGACGTTGGGTAATACATAATTGGAAGAGATTTTAACGCGAAAAATATTTATTTTGGATCAAAATTAAATGTCCTCCGAAGTATACAGTACAAACTGGCCTTCGATGAAAACAGATGCACGGTATATTCCACAAGGTATCCAACATACTGGCCTAGCGATCCGTGTAAGGTTCCGGACTTACTAGATTTTTTTGCGATTAAAGCACTGTCAACGAACTACATTGACACGTGTAATGACAGTAGCCTATCATCCGACCACATACCAGTGGTACTCACCATAAGTGAAAAAATTATAAGGAAAACATGTAAACCGAAATTATATAATAAACAAACGGACTGAGATCAGTTTCGTAAAATATCACAAAATAGAATAAATTTAAAAATCCCTCTCAAAACCACGGACTATATAGAACTAACAGTAGAATATTGTACAAAAATGGTACAAGAAGCATTTTGGACAGCCACGCTAAGTAACGGTATACATCAACCAGTTATATTCTATCCTGCAGAAATTAAGATGGAAGCAGCTTTAAAACGAAAACTAAGGGGAAAATGTGGCAAATAAATCATAACCCATTACACAAAACCAGGCTAAATAATCAAACAAAACGTGTTAAACACTTATTACAAAATTAAAAATCATTTAAAGATTATTTGATAAATTTGCCACCCCCCTACAACAAAATAATTCCTTTCTCTGGAAAGCAGCAAAAAAATTTAAAAGACCAACAGAATTATCATATCCAATAAGAAGTTCAAACGGAAAATGGGCTCGGTGTATCCAAGAAAAGGCAGAAGAATTTTTTGACTACTTAGCTAATGTATTTCAACCTCGCTCTGGAACAGGATGTTTACCGTCACTCCTGTGTAACTTAAACCAAAGCAACAGTATTAAAATTATATCTCCTTGCGAAATCAAATCAATAATCAAAAATATGAACTCAAACGAAGTTCTTGGGTATGACTTATAACCTCAAAAATACTAAATGAATTACCACGGAAAGGATTAAATCTGTTGAAAATTCGCATAAGATATTTTCCTCTTCAGCTCAAATTTTCACAAGTTGTTACGATCAAAAAGCCTCAGAAACCTGTTAAAGAATTTACATCGTATCTTCCAATAGCACTACTTCCTGTTCTCCCAAAATTATACGAAAAACTATTACCTAAAAAAAAAATGAAGTCATTCCTAAAAAACGACAGAAATTTGATATCAGAGCACTAGTTTGGATTTCGAACGGGACATGGTACTGTAAAGCAAGTACACCGCATAGTCAATATAATAGAAGAATCCTTAGAAACCAAAAAAATATGTGATGCTGTGATATTAAACAAGCGTTCGATAAAGTATGTCATGAGGCATTACTGCGTAAAATTCACTGCAACCTCCCATATCAATTCTTTGAATTATTAAAATTTTACTTAATTTTTTTGTTAAATACGGAGAAGCAAAATTGGAGCTCTACCAGATCCAAACAAGTGTGTCGCAGGGAATTATACTGGGACCATACCGATATTCCTGGTCCAGAAAAAACAGAAATAGCCACTTTTGCAGATGGCACTGCAATTTTATGTACAGACACCTCGGTAGAAACTATCAATAATAATCTTTAATCAGTTTGTCAACATGGTTCAAACGATGGCGTATAGTGATCAGTGAGGATAAATCTGTGCATATAACGTTTACAAATAAGAAAAACCGTAATATATATATCGGATATTTATCTTAACAATAAGACTACCTTATTAAAGAAACAGTAAAATACCTTGGAATTCACTTAGACAGAAAACTAACTTGGAAGACATGCATAGGAAAGAAAAGGAATGAAGTGAACTTCAAATATAGAAACTTACTGTGGCTTTTTGGAAGGAAATCAGAACTGTCTCTGAAAAACAAAGTACTGCTATACAAACAAATACTGAAATCAATCTGGGGATATACCGATGTCCATTCTGGCATGTGCTAAGCCGAGTAACATTGCGCAATACAACGTTTTCAAAATAAAATCCTGAAAGAAATTATAGATGCTCCGTGGTACATCGCCAATCCATACATTACATACAGATTTGCATATGAGTACAATCAGTGATGAAATTAAAAAAGTTACAAAACAAGCTAGAAGGTCACACAAATAGCCTGGCTGTTGCATTACTAGATAATTCCAATGATAATGCCAACGGACTTGTTGTAGGGTTCAAATATATTAAGCCGGATACCAGATGAAACTCATATCGCTGGATAGAAGTTTCCACAAATTATCATCACCCACACGACAAGTGCTAGATAGCCCTCTACAGGGATAGTTGCACACTCACGGAAGAAACGGGAAAAAAAAACAAAGTTGCACTTTTTAGCTAGTAATCTTAGTTATAGTCTCGATTGCATTTCAAAATTCCATCGAATAAAAACTGCAAATGCAGATTTACCGTTGAACTTTCATTGAAGTTTTTGTCTCTTAAAATACGAACCGCGATAGAAGAAAGCAAAACTTTTAGCAAAAATTACGCGCATTATAGGAAATGCCTTTTACCGAAACATATATCATAAACGAAAAATAGTCTCGATCGATGACAATTTCGAAACGTGCCGCAATTTACCGTATATTCTCGTTATTTCGTTCGGTGTGTAGGCTGTGATAAAACCAAGGCACAAATTAGGAAATAATTGGGTCAAAACCTCGACATGTTTTTCATCGACTTTTCAACGTTATAACCGAAAACAAAACGACTCTACTCTGCGACATGCCACTAAAGAAGCACTTTGAAAGAATTATTTCCGATTTAATCGCATTAGTGCGTAATTGTAAATATACTTCGCGGGACGTTGTGCGTCGCTGATATCCTCCGATGAAATTATTAACAGAATAAGGCCTAACATTTTGGCGCAAATTGTTTACCACTAGTCTCATCGATGCCGCTAATGAAGTTTGACTTAAAAATTAATCGAAGTATTTTAAAGCTATAACTACTGCTCAGAGTTTGACGATTTTCTGTCACGGTGCAAAATATCGTCAGGCTTACGCGATGGGGAAGAGGGGTTTTATTTTATTAAAACGTGATTTACAAAAGCGAAATGCAAAAAGATATTTCTCGTCGAACTAATCTGCATTGTATCGAGAACTGCTTAACGGCAAAAAAAAAAAACAAAACAGACTGATAAAAAAAAAAAAAAAAAAAAACATCGTTGGAGTCGGATAATTTAGTATTATTCTACCGTTGACTTGATTCACTGTCGCAATTCTCAATGGAAGACAACTTTAGAAACAGCCTCGGCCAGTTCCATCAACCTATACCTGATTTACATGCAACCTTCGCTGATGTTTTCTACTGATTTGATTACTTGCGGCACCGTCCAAACAACCTGAAGACCACGATGAACGGCCGAATTTCTTTCGTACAATCTAGCGCGCTGGTTGTCTTCCTGCGAACATCATTCTTTGCTCATTGGATGATGTTGTGTATGTCATACGGTTTAGCACGGGATCCGTAGATCTCCGTGTCTGATTATTTGATGGCATAGTAGAAGTTTATTATTCAACGATAGCGCGCTCCTTTGGTTCAATAATCGGTACATTTCGATCGGTTTTATTTTTATCGCCTGTAATCTTTCGGCAATTCGCCACGTCAGTTTTTCATCTAAGTAAAGGTGCTTGACATAACTTTCAGCAGGGGCACCGTTTCTCCGTTGATCATTATTATCGGTTGATAGTCTAATTACTAAAAACACGCACCGACTTACTTTCGTTTAGTCTAATTCCCCAATTCCCTTAGTCTACTTCAAGACTCTCTATTAGAGTGTTGTTGTACTATTGCTCTTGCGCAGCTAGCATTGCTCTATCATCCGTAAACATTGCTATAGTGATTATTCGTTCATCACTAATGTTGATATATCCGTAGAATACAAGTTCCTTGAGGAACGCCAGCATTTATCGGTTGCATTTGGGAGTGTTTATAGTTTTGTTTTGTTCGAAAGTCTGTCTAATACGATATTTTACAGTACTTTTCAGATAATACACATTCCAAATTTTTTATGGATTGGAGTCCTTTTCATGCCAAACTTTATCGAAGGTAAACAATGACGCGATGTTGCGAGAAACAGAAGCTCGACGCGCATTCTCTCAGAACGTCATAATTAATAAAAATATTAATTATGACGTTCTGAGACAATCCGCGTCGAGCTTCTGTTTTTTGCAACAGTTAGTATCGCTGTAGAAGAAAAATTATAGTTGAAAAAAAACTAAAAAAACACGTTTTTATAGCAATGTGAACTAAAAAGTAAAAAATAATTTTTAAATATAAAGATAATATTCAACAGCGATGAAAATCTCCCAAGTCAATATATTTTAAGTTTTTTTAATAAGCTCTAGATGAGAGAATAAAGTAGTTCACAACAAATTAACTTTAATGTAAAAGAAAGCGTGGGGTGCTTTTGATATCAATTGTTTATACTTTTTCTATTATTTTTTAACTATTTGTAGGTCGAGTTATTTTATAAACGTAGTAAACACCCCATGCTTTCTTTTACATTAAAGTTAATTTGTTGTGAATTACTTCTCATTTTGAGTTTATTAGAAAAACTCAAAATATATTGACTTGAGAGATTTTCATCACTGCTAAATATTATCTTTATATTTAAAAATTATTTTTTACTTTTTAGTTCATATTGCTATAAAAGCCTGTTTTTTTAGTTTTTTTAAACTATAATTTTATTTAACATTTATTCTCACTAAAGTGCCGTAAAATCTCTAATTGTTTTCATCCGGCTATTTGACGGCTGTTTCCTTCTCTCCTATGCCAACACTCAAATATATAGCCTTTTTATGTTCGACTTGTAATTTCTCCGATTCGTCCTCGGTCCGACTATCTGCTTTTATACCCTGCAATATATCGACCTTTCTCATGGAAATTTTTATCTTTGTGGCCCACCTGAAAATTCTTTGGCTTTATTATTTTTGGTCCCGGCACTACGACCGATTTATAATTTCTTTCAACACTCGTCACCAAAGTTGTTATTTTCTATCGTTAATTTCATACCATTCTTATTAGCACTACCCTATTGCGAAGTAACACCCTCTTTTCACATCGTGCCGACATACCTCCCATGAAGTCAACAGCGCATACAAATACTGGCTTGTACTATCCCAGGTAGGACTTGGGATTTCTCTTCTCAAATTATACAGGGTGCGGCAGCATAACTTACTTTTTTAAAATGCGCCACTTTTTTCTACTAAATTTGTTAAAGGGAAATAATAACAGAAAATCGAAATAACGGATACTCTTGATCCCCCATTGGGGCAATTTGTATGCTTCTTCCCTTGCAGTTTTATTTCGATTTTCTGTTATTATTTCCCTTTAACAAATTTAGAAGAAAAAAAGTGGCGCATTTTAAAAAAGGAAGTTATGCTGCCGCATCCTGTATTTCGTGCTTTACGTACACTATTTACATTTTCTGACTCGTAAGACGTAAGATTTAAGGATAATTTTCTTTCGTTGCTTAAAGTTCTGTTATTTAATTACTTTACCGTGGTTGGAAAAAAAAAAACAGAAACATTAGACTGTAATACATTTAACACCTAAGGGGTAAAGTTTAATAAAATAAAAAGCGCGTAAAGAAAATGATATACCGACATCTACGCAATCAGTTTTGAACCATATCAAGTTTTTGATAAATAAAGGACACTGCACTTACCATCATGTTTGTAATCTGTAGAAGGGATTATTGCTTTTCTTTTTTTCCTGATGATCCTGGTCAGGACATTAGGAAAAAATTATGAAATTATTGAATTATCATCCAAAATGAATACGTATGTAAATTTTAAAATTATTCAGACGTCGGGAAGTCAGTGAAAATTGATTTGTAAAATTTTATTACTCACTTACATACAGGTCAAGCTGATAAAAGCGTGTTAAAAAAAGGATTTCGCAAACATTAGTAAACAACTGGGGGGGGGGGGGGCTGCTGAAAAAACTTTCAAATAGTATCTACATACAGGAAATTGATTAAATTACTCATTAATACGACGAGTAAATTAAATTTATAATACAGAGTAGTAGTGCATACTGCGCAAGGATACTTGAAAATATGCTCTGGAACGTAGCTTCGGCACAAAATGTTAAACGTTTACTTTATAGGAACTTTCAGTCAATTTTTGTTACGATTGATGAAACGGTTAAAGTGATGTATAAACTTCTTTTAGTTACATTTTAACCGAAAAGTACTGATTAATTGTTAAATTGAACATTAAAGAAACTCATTAAAGTACAAAAACACTTTAGGGCTTACGCTCGTTTCGGTTTTATCGTACCTCTTACACAGGCCGAATTGGAACAAAGAGAGCGAAAGGGTGCGCTGGTAGTGTCTTTAGGGAAATATGCCTACTAATCGAGTGTTACTAAGAACTCGTTAGGCTAAATTTTCTGGGATAGGAAAATCGAAAAAAAAAAAAAAAAAGGTAAAAAACGGAGAATAAAAATGGAATCATATCATCCTCATTATAAAACGATGTTAACTCAGTTTTCTTTTAAATATTATCGAATAACACTGACGAAAGCAGGAATAAATTTTGTCAACTATCGAAATGTCTGTTTTTTCAGTGATTTTGAGGCCTCTCTCGCGAGTAGTATAACGAATTTAAATAATCCCGTTTACTATTACTAACGCTACATACTGTAAAATATGCTGTTTTAAAGTGACTGTTTCCTCTAACCGCAAATTTATCAATAAATTTACTGCTAACAATATCCCTCTGCCATCTAAGCAAGCACACCTCGAATCATGGTTGGATATATCTACATTACCTTCTTTTCTAATCCTCATTCTTTTTACAAACTAATACAGCCTCTTCCTTCATTACGGCCTTGGTTTACCGATTTTCCTGGTCTTAGTCGCTTCATCATTTCCTTCATAATGCCCACTTTGTGTTTTTCATTCCTTGGATCAGGACTGCGTTTGTGATGCGGATCATATTCTTTTTGAATGTTCTCTTCTGGTACAGGAGAGTTCCCTTCTGTATACTAAGCTCTTACATCTTGAACTGCCTACTCCTTTGTGTGCTTCCTACATACTTTCCGTTCCTTCACCAGATGTTGTTCGAGTTTTAGCCGAGTTTATTTCTTCTATTTCTCTATATATTAAAATCTAATCCTTGCATTTGTAATTCCTGGTTGATGGGTCAAGACCCTTGGTTCCCCCCCCCCACCACCAAAAAAAAGGGAACATAGTGTGGTGCCAGAAAATGGAGTGTTTTTATGGAAAATTCGTTTTATTCGCTGTTTCGTCAAAGTCGAAATGTTCCATTTAGCCTAAAATTTTATTAGAAGATTTATGAACTTTCGTAACTGCCCTGCGTCGTTGCTGGGAAAAATTATTGCGCTAAAAGTATCAAGCCCCCATGTAGCGTGTTTACAGCCCAATGCTATTTTCAAAATCTTAACTCAACCCATAAACGATTAGCGTCTAAAAATACTTCAGATTAAAAATAAATTCGCTGAATATGATCAATCGTGTTACGAAATACGACGGGTTACCAATAAAATGCAAAAAAATATGGTTCGATTAATTCATGCAAATTATCAGCAGAAAATACACAGACGGAGAGGATAGCCATTTAAGGGAGCGGATTTTAGAGGCATGAAACGATAAATGAAAGAAAGCTGTGATTTATACGGAAAGAGATGAAAGTTTCTTAATTTGAAGAAATGTTTATGAATAACGAAGAAATGACCTATGCTCAGTTCAATTACTGTCTTCTTTTCGATTCTAATTTATTGAACCATTATACATATATATAATATATATATATATATATATATTATTTTTTTTGTTTTTGAATGGCATATTGATTTAAACTGATTCCTAAAGTTTTGTGTGGATTTTCATATAAACAACTGTAAGCTGGACTTTCAGATTAGAGAATTTGAATAACTTACACGCGGCTCAATTCAGTTCCGAATGTTTTCATAGTAATCGACATCGCTAACGTAATATGTGGAGTAGTTGAAATTGTGCGAGCAAAAATAAAACAAAATGTAATCCCGATGATTTTTGACATAAACATGATAGTTTAAACTGCCAATTACTAAAAAGGAAACCTTTTGGTGTCTGCGTGTAGATTTCATTTTCTATAAGGCTGGGACTGCGTGTAAAAACTGGTCGATTAGTACTAAAGAAGTAACTTACTTACAGATGATGTATTAAAAACATACTTTAAAAAAGGAACAGCGAAAATGAACCTTATTAATAGTGGATTCTTAGTCGTTGATATAGTAGGAGATGTCAGTAACTTCGTGTCGGGAAGCCTTAATTCCGTAATTTATATGAAAGTATTTTTTTCGTCAAAAAATAGCTTTCAGCTAAATTAAGTCAAGATATACATTTGTTTACGTATTTTTTTGTCTCTTGCTCTTTGCTTAGTTGTACCAGTTCTTATAAGAACAGTAGTTGTTTTTCGGCGAACAGTGTTAATTCGTTTGTAAGTGCAGAAAAATTATTTAAAAATATGAAGCGTCCAAGGTAGCCAGAATTAACATTCGGGACGGGTCTAAGAGAATGATGATTACTGTCCTTTCAAATAGAAAACTCAGCAACTCTCAATATTGTTACTTGTTTTATTGTTGGATAATCCAAAAGTGTTTATTTTTCGAATGAATGATTTTTAGGATTTTCCTTTTTTTTAATTCTATTATTTTTTATAGAAACAAAAAGTTACAAATTTACCTCGTCATCTTCTTTTATAGAGTAAAGGGTGAACGGGAGTAAATTTTCAGATTCTCAACGACAATATAGTAGTTTTTTTTTTTTTTTTTTTTGTTTGAAATATAACTATAAAGGGTCTCACGAGGTCTATATTGTGGGTGCCCAAACACTTATTATCGTTTATTGTATAAATATAACGTGCAATGTAATATCAACGTCAGAACTATCTAAGCTATTACTATTATCATACATAGCGGCATAGTTTGTTTTTTTTTCTTTGGGCGCATCAACACAGGACATTTACCCAACACAAAGGACTAACAAATGATGAAACGTAGGAATTTGAAAGTTATATCAGGAAGCGATTAGAAACAGAAGAAATGAAAGTAGCCAATATAGGAACAACAGAAGGAGAAGGAAGAGTAAGAATGTAGTGGGCACAGAAAGGGGTCGGGAGGCCAAGGCCAAGCAAATTAGAATAAAAGACTGCGCGTTCCGAGGAGATAGAAGAACATTCGAATAGAAGGTGATTTACATCACAGGTCGAATTTAAGATAGGCGGATGGAAGGGACACAAAGGAGACTGAACAATATTAAAACGAAAGAGGGAGGCAGGAAGTAGATTGTGATTAAAACGAAGGCGAATTATGGAAGAGATAACAAAACGGCTGATGTAGGGAAAATTATTATATCAGGAAGAAGGGGTTGGAGAGGGTTATATAGAAAGGTAAAATGAGTTGTGATTGGAGAAAAGAGACAGATAAAGATTGGTCCAAAAGTCATGGTGAAAACGATAAGAACGAGGACAAAGACATCGGGAGGGGAATCAACGGCCATTTACTGCAGCTAGACATGTCAAAGAATTGGCAAGATCTTTACCAACGATGCCGCAGTGGCCCGGAATCCAGAATAGGTCAATTAGGATAGAACGGGATGTTAATAAATTATAAATTAAGGAACGAATGTAAAGAATAATAGGATCTGACGAGGGTTTAGGGAAGGAAGAAGCTACTAGAATAGCCACACAACCACGAAGGAGTGAAATAATACAACAAATCTTTGTAAATCAAGCTAATATCTTATCCTATTATTATAGTGTATATACTTCCGATTTAGAAATTTATAACTAATAATATTATTATACAATACTATATGTAGTCTACGATAGCACTGCATACATATCCCAACCTATTCAAGCAACTAGACAATACAATCAGGCAGAACAACAAGGGAAATACAACACAGAATAAATAATCATATCTTATACATTAACGCTATTAATGTTTTAAAACAGAACTATATATCCGAATAACGACTGCTGCCAACGCAACATAGTTAACTATAAGAAATACTATACGAATATCAAATAGATAATTATGCTGTATTACGCTAGCAATACGATGTAGAATATGTAGGGAAATACGAGTAAATGGACAACGAATTTTACCATTCTTCAGTAGAAATCCAAATTTTTGTCGCTAACTTACTCACTACGTCAGTATTTATAAATTACCATCCTCCGTCTATCAAGAACCCTCCTGTCATGTTCTATCACTCAGTCTCAATCAACTTGTTCTAATTATCTAATACAAATTCGGCTCTTATTCGCCGCATCAACCTTGCAGTGCCACACAACAGATAAATCATTCCTCGCTACTTGGAAAAAATTAAAATTGGAAAGAATTAAGACAGGTGACTATGTCACAACCGAAAGAAATATTCAGCGCTTTCTCGTACGTAGGTGTAGCCAACTTGCCAAGCGAGATTATCTGCACAAAAAGAGGAAGTTTCCTCATAAAACAACATCGCACTTTCTTTCGATCTTTTCCGTTCAGAAAGCGTCTCTCTTCGATCGTATAGATCAACTTGAATTTAACTAACGAAGCTGTTCTTTTTACCAAATCATTACCTAAATTGATTCCCGTCTTACAGTTTCTTCAGTTCAAATTCCTTCAATTAATTTCCACCTCTAATCTCATTTCCCATAACGTTTCTTTCTTCTGAATTCCTATCGGAAAAATAACCCATCTACAAAAACAATTGCTGAATGTTCCTTCTTGCAATTTATCCTACTTCTGTACTTCCTTTCATATAGTCTTGAAGAAATTGTGACAAAAACGAAATGACCAGAGTCTTCTATAGTTAACTATTTCATTTAGTACGAGAGTAACGGATGGCTTCGTTAGAAATTCTTATTTCGTGACTTCCCGTATAACTTAAAATTTCACAAAAACTCCGACAGCTTCGCTTCCTTCTCATTAATCCGAATTTTTTCAACTGTACTTTCGGTCTCACCTTCCGACTTACTCTCGGTTCTAACCGTTTTCTCCTTCAATAGGCCCATTATAGTATGTGTTGTTTATGCTTTAATTTCAAGTTACTCCTCTATTCGTGTGGTGGTTTCTCCCGATTTCTAACCTCATTACTCACTACCGTAATTCATTCTATTACGATGTGTTAATCACATTTTTTTCTGAGTATTCGACAGCGCTTCTACTTTTATTCTAATTTATTATCACGGCACCCTTATATGTTTCTTCGCTTTCTCTAATTTCTATCGTTGTCTTCTTTATACTTCCTTTTTTCTTAGAAATTAAATTATAAGCATTCCTTTATAGTAGAGGTGATACTATTAAAAAAAAAAAAAAAAAAGAGAAATCAGTCTAAGTTTTTATTAAAAATATGAAAAGATTACTTTCATTAATTGCGTAATTTCCAGATTAAAAAATGTCCCATTCTCTAATTCGCATATACTAGAATTGCTCCTCACGTGGCAAGCAATGGCAAGCCACCACGCATACCATCGTACGCCCGCTAGTTAGTAAACAACGGATACACACGAGAGGACCGCATTTGTAGCGCGATAAACGTTTACAATCAGTTCCAAGTTTAGTCTTGCGTGTACACTAACGTTGCATGTAAGAGTTGCCATGAGCGCTACCTATATACCTGTACAACTGGATTGCATACAAATGGGTAGTCACGACACCAGGAATCGAGCAATACGACTTAAGAGAGAGAATTGCTCTAACCCACACGCACTCTCATCACCGGGACTTTATTTTTCTTTTTTTTTTTTTCCGGCACAAAGAAAACTTACGATGGCGACTGTTAACCTAAATTCATCGCAAAGATTTCATCTTGATTAGCCCCTTGCGAGTTCGGCATACGACTTTATCTGACGATCATCTCTACAACAGTTGTAAGTGACAAATTATTTGTTCGCGTTCCTTTAATTATTCGCCTGCATCACACTAACTTTATTTTTTTTTCGAAAACAATTACCTACGATATCATTAAATTTAGCAGAGATTTTTACAAATATTTCAGCAGTACAGCGACAAATTCACGTAAATGTCGAATTTTACTGCTTAGTACGGTTTTCGACGGAGATGCGGTACAAGAGACGCCATAGTGATAAACGATTTACAGATAAGCTTTAAAATTAGCTTTTCGACAATGTGAATCTACAGATTTTAATTGCAATTCTCTCAAAATTGGGTTTAACAAAAAAAAAAAGAAAAAAACAGCAATCAACGGATATATAATTATTTTTATGATAGAAAATAAACAGCACTATTCTAAGGTAGAACTTATGGTTCTGTGAAGCAGACAGAGATTTATTTCAAGTTAGCCTTCTGAAAGACTCTTCATATTGTATATAAAAAGTATAGAAAAATTACGCGGTGCGTAGATGCACCACTACACTATCACCGTTACGAAAAGAATCGAAAAATTATTAATCAGTCTTACAGAAACAGTAAACGAATTACAAATTGAAATAAGATTCAAGGAATTACGGTATTCAGGAAAATAATTCAATCGTGACCATTGCTTTAAATAATTACTCAATTAAGTTTAAAAAAATTTTGGTAAATACTTGGGAATTGAATTAGATCTAAAATTAACTCGGTAGGAAGAAATGTATAACAGAAAAATACGAAAAGTACTTGAATTTTTTACAAAATTCGCTAGGATGGGAGGGCAGACCGCAGTTTTTCATTCAAAATTTCCGAAGAAATTATTAAATCACACATAGATTACCGTGCTTCAATAATTAATTGGAATAAATAAAATTACAAACTCTCTAAATAATCCAGACTATGTTCTTCAACTTTGTCTAGGACGTATGAAATGAGCCCTATATCATTTCGTCTTAATTGGAATATCTGAACTTTCAATTTATTGTTTTCTAAATTTTGTTTCAAAGTTACAGGGGCACGCTATCTATCATTCTATAAATAAAGGATTACCTATCTGGATGAATTCTGTTAGCAGGTCTTACTGGAAATTTATCTCTCTTCCACCGTTGTTACAAAATTATAACAAGCATTCGTAATTGGCTATCTACTGTAATACTAAACTAGCCGCATGTGGCGTGGATTTTCAAGAATCGGTATCTTGCACAGAAACAAAGGTGACCGATGATAAATTTTCAAAAATCTGTCATCCAGTCTCAGAATAAAACAGTGCTCTGTCAACGGAAATTATAAATTCCCAATATAAGGACTATCCAGTTTCCTACACAAACGGATAGGTTTTTTCGAGAAAAATACAACGCTGCCCTTTATCATGCGGGCATGAATCGATCTTAAACATTTTGTTTGTTATACGCTGGTTCATCACTTACTACGATTCGTTTGTTTAGCTTATTCCAAAAAATACATCAGACAAAAACTATTAATTTTAGCAGACTTTGTTACAGCATTGTCAAAGTTAACCTGTATATCAATGATAAGCGAATAATTATGAACAAATAAATGTATATTCATTAATGAAAATGGATTTCTTTTTACTGTGTGGGAAATGAGGTAGCCGATGAAATAGCTCGGTGGGAAAATAATTTAAAACTGAATTGCAGAAATTTTGCTACTATTGTTAGGGACAATGTACATATATATGTATATATATATATATATATATATATATATATATATTAATTACAACGTAATTCTTAGGCTTTCCCCCATTAAACAAAAAATGTCCCAATTTTATGTAACGTTTGTTATATTTTGTAGGATTTTTGTTATTGTTATTGTTATTATATTCATATCGACTGATTTAGAATTGCGTTGTAAATTTTGATCATTTTATACAAAGTATAGAAGAGAAAGAGACAGAAATGTAACCAAGAGAGGTAAAAATGGCCGAGTTATTTATAACATATATATTGAAAAAGAAAAAGAAAGAGTATCTAGCACTCGGTAATTTTAATAGGCAGACAATACTTTAAGATAGTAATTTCAATTCCTAAAACAGCGTGATTTAGAGGAATATACTTGGACTGAGATTATATAGGTACAATGGTAAAACTACCGACCGGTCATTGCCAGGTACCAGAACATCTGCTTAAAATAAATGTGCTAGTAGGTAATATTTGTCCCGAATGCGATTTAGAAGACTTCATATGATCTGGCAGTGCAGATGTAGCAGACAGAATTGCCGAAAAGATTCTGAAGGTGCGAGATGCTCTGTCAGTAAATTCAACTGATATCGAACCCTGACTCCTATTTTAAAATTAAACAGAGGATTAAAATGGCCACAGAGTGGAGTTTCTATTTTTTCCCCTTTTTTTCTTCTTTTGAGTACACCATTTAGGAACAACAGCACTTGGATTCTTTGGTTGATTGGGCAATTGCTGTACCCGAAAAAGTAAAATAAATAAAAAAACAACATGCTAGTCAACCCAGGTCCTTCTGGATTAGATCAGAATGTATTAGATTTTAATCTGGTGCGAGAATGAAACGAATGAAGGAAGCTAAAACAGGAAGGTCGGACAAAGAACGGAAAAAAAGAATGTATGCAGCATTATACGGAGTAGGGAGATTAAGTTTCTAAAGCTGAGAATAAAAGAGAACACGTCGAGAGGCAAGTTGGGAACATTCAAAGAAAACGTGATTAGCATAGCATGAGAAAAAAGAATTGTTAGGATAAAGATGAGGGAAAAACGAAAAATAAACGAAGACAGGAAATTGTATCCGAAATAAACGTAACATATAGTAGCAATCAGAGAACGACAAAGAGAGGGAAACTCGCCGAACGAAGGAGTAAGAGAAGGAAAGACCGAATAGAAATGTAAACGGAATTAGCGTTGAAGAAGAAAGAAGAATAAATATCGTTCCATAATTTAAAGTGAACATGTTTCGATAGATGATTAATATTGTAAGCGGAAATTTTTTTCGAAGAGGGTGACCATTGAAAGCCTCCCAGCAAGCCAAACGTCTTATGAGACATAGCCATCGGAGTTGAATGCACATAAGGGTTAACATAAAATGATAAAAACAAAGTTTTTCGATAATTCCTTCGATATGGAAGTAAAAGAGTAGTAATTCGGAGCGCAAACTTCACACTTTTTCTTCAACTAAACAACATCGAGGCACTTCGAATACTAGGTTCACCTCATGTAATTAAACATCTAAAACTTCCACGGCGGATGCGGTTGGAAAAATAATTTACGGTAGACGCCACGTTATAAAAATTCGTTTATTTTAATGTTCAACGTTGTTTCGGACAGCTCTTACACTGACCAACATCAGAAGTGAATGTGTAATTATAGAAATAGAGGCAGGTCAAGTTTCTATTGGTTAAAAATTCGAGAATTAAAAAAAAAGACAAAACACGATAGATTTTAAGAAAAGTATACTCTTTTCGGTACGTGCGGACAGACTAAGATTGAACAACAGTAATGTGTCAAAAAATGATGTCGCCTGTAACTGATGCGCCGTTTTTCTTTAGAACAAAACTTCGGAAGAACAGATTTTTTCAACTGTAAGGAATAATAAAATGAAGCCGAGAAATAATCGAAAATTAAGAAAGATAACGCGCCTATAAATGCGCTGAAACATTCGAGCGAAGAAAATGTCATCATTTACAAAAATTTCTGCTGACCTTGGCGAAATGGAAAATCCAGCAGCATTCCGTTAACTAGCTACTTGTCGGTATTTTAGAAGGGTTTATCGTGTGAATAAGGAATTAGCGTGGCTGGAGGAAAATTCCGTCCATGCCGGTTCCATGCGCAATTTTTCTTCCGAAACATATTTCTATTGTGATAATAAATTATGTGTAAATTCTGGTTTTTTGTTTGGCACTGTAATGGCGGAGCAGCTGGTAAGCAAACGAGGTGCGATTTGTTCGTTTTAATTTGGCCATTTTTTCAACTGGCTGCGTGAGAGGCGCAGTCGAGCTCATTTTTAATTTTACCCGTAGCATTATTTTTCTGCTTCGCCTTACGAAAACGGTTTAGCGTTTTGTTAATTAGATCAGGTCGTGCTATCGGACGCTCGACTTGGCCCCTTTTTCGTTGAAAACCGTGTTCACGTCTGCTTTATCGTTCACTGTAAACTTGCCGCTCTCTTCTAATTTCTGTTATTATTCTTTATTATAACAGGTTATTAATTAATAGTCGTTTTTCGGCCATTCCGGTAATTAATAGTTAGTACGAGGTTTTCCGTAGTCGTGCTTATCTTTTTTCCTCCGCTAGTCCGGCTCCTGTTTTTTTCAAAACCTTCATTGTGTCCGTGTTGGTTGAATGAATTTCTGTTTTTCAGTTACCTTTATGATTTTTAATTTCGCTTGATAAAAACGCATTTTTTCCCTCGGAAAGACTATTATCGTTACTAAATATTAGTCTAGCCGTTGCTGACAATGTAACTTTCTTGTGACAGAACTTTAATCGCAACAAATATACTAATAAAATTACATGTATACCAAGAATTAGTAGTCTAATTGGTACATTTTTATTGGACGAGCCCATGTAGGTAGTACATTCGTGGAAATTTTGTCTGCAATACAAATGTGTGCGCATTCTATATCTGAAACTTTTTTTAATATTGCTATACATGCGCAGTTTTGATGTGCACATGTCTGCTCACTGATAGGCGCTCATTCGATGGTATGTATTGCGATTTGCCAAGGCCTTCTGTGCGAATGTTTACAATAATTTTTAATAATTTTCACTCATCGCCGTTATATACATATATATATATATATATATATATATATATATATATACAAGACGTGGTGGCAATTAAGAAATCTGTTGTTTATTTTAATCAAAACACGGAACCACGTTTACATACTGTAAAGATCGGTATGGAAATTAAAAGTACGTTTTAATATCTTTTATTTCAGATATCGTTCACCGTTTAGGCGAAGATAGTGTTTATATTAAAATTTGCGATCAATTTATTTTTAAAAAAAAATTAAAAAGAATAAAAAAAAGTGTGTCACGGAAATTAAAAAATCAAAATATTACATTACTTTAGCGAATAGGATGTTTATTAAGAATTTCGTCTACGCATTACAGATGTAAATGAATGGGAAATGTAGCGAAAAACTGTGCAAAACATTTTTAGAATTCGTGTCTATAAACAGGGCGCCACTCGTAACGATATAGGTAATGCTAAGGAAGACAAAATACGACAGCGTTTATTTTAGATGCGGAAAATTTAACTGTTTTTAAACTGTAATTATGCTCTGCCTCAAATATCTATATTCGTTGTTAATTATGTACTCGAATTTTAACCTTTTGCCAAATCATAAAGAGTACTCTCATTAACATTTTCGTTATTCAGATGACACGGTGGGTAGACCGAAAAAATGCGGGGTCTGCTTCAATTTAATTAATGGTTCGTACAAAAAAAAAAAAAAAAAAAAAAAAAAAAAACAGGTAAAATAGCCGTGCATGCAATAATTATTGACTAATTGAACGCATCAGAGGGCACTGATAAAGCAATTTTATACAAAGCTAAATTAAAGGCTAAAGGTATTCTCGTGAGTGAAAAAAAAAACAAAAAGTAAGGAAAACCTCACGCAATTCCTCCGAAAGACGGTTGCGTTGTCAACGACGATGAATGTATTCTTCTTTTTTCGAAAAAAATACATAAAACAAAGGGGAAATTTTAAAATGATTTGTAAAAGGTTAATTTTTTTGCTCGAAATGAATAAAGGGGCCAAAGCATCGAATTTCAAGCCAATTCATTGAACAATTTTTCTTCCTGGTTACCAAAAAATAAAAAAAAGAAAAAAAGAAGAAAAAAAATTAATCTTCGAGTGAAATTTGGACGCCAATTTATAAAAATTTAAAATTTACACTTTTTTCTTTTCGTCAGTACTTAATGACACCATGACATCGGGTTGACACCCGAATTAATTATACTCGCCGCTCGCAGCTGTTTTCGTTAATAATTTTCAGTTAACAAACTTTTACCGGGCTATATAATTGCACGTAGCATGCCGATACTTGCCGACAAAAAATTCCTAGCCAAGAACCTAATTTTCATTCAGCCGTGATTTGGCGCGTAGTATATTTGGTGGTGACCGTTCCGGCTCAGGAGGTAAATTTATTTCGTTTGGTCTGAAAAATGTCGTCATCTCCGTTCAAAGGGTTAATTTTAATCCTCAGCGGCTGGCGTATTTCCGAAATTAAGCGTTCGCTATATTATACAAACACGCGCCTAGTTGCACAAACGATATAAAAGCTATTTTCTTCTCTAATTACGCATGAGATCATGCCCTAGCGCGAATGAATTTCGTGAAAATTATTGTAATTTTTATATAACAACATTCAACGAAGATGTAAATTATGCTCATTCACCCCGTTCATCAGCTAGCTAATGAAATAATAAATTATAGGTGTGTATTCTGCTTGATTAGTTTTCTGCGCGCGTTATGTGCTGTAATCGACGTTGCGATACCTGTGAAATAAATATGTTTGAAGTAATCGTTTCAAGTACTACGCGAACATGATAATGAACATTGTAAGATTGACTTTCGCTACTCGCACCCTCTGAGCGTATACGCGACTTTAAGCTTAAGTTTTAATTTACATACAGATTATTGTAAAGAGTTTACAAATAAGTATTCGATTTGGTTTGATTTGAATTTATAATATAAATATTCCAGAAATGTTTTCATTTTTAGTACTGGAAAACAAAAAGGGGGAAAAATATCGTTAAAGGTAGACCTCTAATATTTGTACGTTGGAATTTGAAAGAGACCTCGGATTATTGCTTATTTTTTCATATTAGAAAAGAAATCCGGGCAACATCGGTAAAAATGAATGTGAAATATTTGATAATCTGAAATCGGTAAGTTTATAAATTTCTCTGTCCTAAATGAAGATAGGCGAATTAGTCTTTTTCAGAATTGTATTAAAATCGTTCGTATCCGGCCATCGTTATCTGTAATATTTTTAAAGTATCAATGCCGTTTAAACTTTTAGATTCAAACATTAAAAAATATCACGTTCATTTTTACTATTTGTTCGGTGTTTGGTTTCCAAAAATTTAGGCCTGCTTCAACTTCCAACGTATAAATAGACTAAATTTATCTGTAATGATATTTTTAATTTCCGCTTTACAATACACGAAAGTTGCATTCCCAAAAATGTTTCTAAATTTAAAAATCCGAAGAAGAGAGAAAAATTTAATTCTAATGAAAAAATTAATCTTTTTAAAACATTACCAAAGTAACTCGAAGGAAAATTTCTTTCATTCTTTCGCGACAGATTTCTACTGTGGGCTTTTTTTTTTGTTTTTTCCCCTAAAGGTGCTTTTTCCTGAACAGGTAGAAAAAACAACAAACACAGCTGTCTTCGACTCAGTTAATATTAACAACTTCGCTCGGTATGTAACATTTTTTAACCGGCAATCGATTTTTATCAAAACCTAAAGTGCGGTTCTATTTCTTTGGGGCAGAGGGGAGCTACTATTCTCGCATAAAAGTACGTAGTAATAACGTTATTAACGTTTTTGTAAGAACGTACTTCCTTTGAACACTTCGACGCGATTAATATGTAAAAATTTCAGTAGAAAAAAAAAAGTGAATTATTTTATTGCACTTAAAATTCGCACAAAGACGCAATTTGTTTGTAATATTTTTGCAGATTAATTATAATCATTGTAAAATGAGTTTATTTAGTACGCGCCATGATCATAATTAAAATTAACAATTAAAATTATTAACAGGAACTAGTGTCGGCGGGTATAAATTTTTATTCAAAAAAGTTGTGCTGTTTAAACGCGGTAGTTTGTTTTTAAAATCGAACCCTGAATCATCCATGTTTTAATCGGCGCCACTTAATAAGGTTTATCTGAATTCTCTCCTTTTTCAATTTATTTGTGTTTTCTGAGTTTTTTTCTTTCGGAGGTCGTTCGTGTTCGTATTTCGCAATTTTCCCCGACCATTTGCAAAAGAATCGGTTTTATTTTACATCATTCGATTGAATGCTAGCATCAAAATAATAGCGCATTCGGTTTAATCATTTTACTCGTGACCACTAGTTTTCAAACTCAAGAACAGTCCGATCGTTCTGGTAATTCGTCAAATAGCTACTTGATTTTTTCGTAAATGTTTCGGAGACTGAAAAAAAAAAGTAAATAAAAGAATCGGTTTAGTATCATTAACAGTTTTTAATTCACAGTGTAAGTTTTTAATACAAGTACTACTGCTCGTTTTCGAAGAATTCGGATGAGTTTTTGAAGCTTTAATGTTGCAAAAAAAAAAGTGTCCTTCTCTTGGTTGTAAATTTCTGACTTATCAATTGTCACTTCACGATTTAGCGCTATAAATTTACTGAAGTGGATGTAGAAATATTTTTACCAGTTGATGACGATAGAGCGATGTTTTCGAAACAAGGTGGTCTATATGAGTGCTTGGAAGCAGTGTACTTCGCACGCAACTAAGCTCTTCCTTCGGGCAGTATAGAATTTTTACACGTGTTCTGCAGGGACTATTGCGACAAAGTGAAAGACGAGGATACTCTTTGTTGATGCTACAGAAGCCGCACGTTACATTTTGGATGGTGATAAGTTTTACGTAATTTCGCGGTTCCCCTTTGAGTTATTCGGTTGTTCATGGTGTTCTGAGTTAAACATGAATTCAGATACTTGAAAGTGTGTAGTTTTTTCATAAACGTTTATTTAACGTTTTTAAACGTACATAACTGACGAAAGAAAATTGGAAAAAAGTGGGAAAACATTAAATTTAAAAAAAAAAAAAAACTATAAAAATATTTTTTTCCCTAGTTGTTAGTATTTTTTTTTTTTAATTTTTCCGCTTTTTTTTATTTTTCGGGTCTTCGGTTTTTTATTCGTTGGAGCTTCGGTTATTTTATTTTTTTTTGACTGTTGTTTCGATTTTCTTCTTTCCCTTTCATGTCAGCTTTGCTGCAAATGCCCCTACAATTACAATCGCTGCATTCGACCGTTTTTTTCGCTTAAGTTGGTCAGGTCTAGGAGCTACGGATTTGCGTTTTTTTGAATCGATACATAAAAAAGCAATATTCTCGAACAAGTACCATTTCCTTTTTAATGATAAAATACTAGCGGAGATCGGAAGGGGGGGTGTAAATATTTTCTTGGTGGTACGTTTTACTGTAATGTAGACGGAATTGTTGGAATTACTTCTGTTCTGAGTTGACAAATTTGTTGCAAGTGATTTCCTGTTTTTGTTCTTTTTTAAACGGCAATACGCACCTGCGGGATAACTGTTGATAAAAATCTTGAAATTTTCTGTCCCATATTCGCCATTCGATTTTGCTAGGCTGCGTTTCGCCAGCCCCGCCCATTTTGAGTTGGGAAACCAAAATAGGCTTATTCGTTTGTGCTTCGTTTGTGCTTCTTTGTGCACGACTTTTTTTTGTTTGTGCTCTCCCCCTTCATAGTTTAATTAGAAAAGTCTTTGGGCGGGGCTGGCGAAACGCAGCCCCGCCCATGTAAAATTAAGGGATGAAAATTATGTCATTCGTTTGTGCTTCGTTTGTGCTCCTTTGTGCACGACTTTTTTTTGTTTGTGCTCACCCCCTCCCTGATTTGGTAAGGGTGGGATCAGCCCCGCCCATGTAAAATTAAGGGATGAAAATTATGTCATTCGTTTGTGCTTCGTTTGTGCTTCTTTGTGCACGACTTTTTTTTGTTTGTGCTCACCCCCCCCTGATTTGATAAGGGTGGGACTAGCCCTTCCCATGTTGAGATGTGTTACTCATTTGTGCTTTGTTTTGTGCTTCATTAGGCACGGATTGTTTTTATTTGTAGTGAATTTGAATGGGCGAGGCTGGAGAAACAGTACCTTAAGGGTATGAAATGGGATGTTGTAAATACAAATATATACGCTTTTGACAGTATGGTGCGTGCTCCAATGAAATTTAACCATCAATCTTCTGTGTAATCGACAATTCGAAATTAGCTCAATTATTTGTTTCTTCCGCCTAGCGTTTTTAAATTCATTTCTTTCAGGGACAATACATTAAGAAAATAATGCTCCACACATACTAGGTAAAGCATTAATATACTAGAGTATAACAACGAGTCATTTTGATTCTAATTTTCAACTTCAGTTTTCAGATTTCCTATATTTTATGTTGTTTTCTCAATTTTTCATATATCTTGTTATAAACTGTAAAAAAATTTTTTTTGTCTATTTTAAGATAAATTTTATGTTTTGTAAATTTTTTTATTATTTCATCATTTTAAAATTTTTAGAAAATATAAAACTTTTTAGAAACCATAAAAAATGTACCTCTATTTAAATTTTAAATTAACAAAAAAGAAAATTAATTTTACTCAATTTAATGTGTTTTAATATAATGCGATTGCCATAGTTTTGGAGTTCAACTCAATTAATTTAATTAAAATTGGTTTGAACTTAATTAAAATTTTTAATAATCTTACATTTATAAACACATTTTTTTGATTTTAATTCGATTTTATCTAACATAATAATTCAGATTTAGTCTCACTTTTAATTTGAAAGCCACTGTTTTATAATATTCAGAAAAATGAATATAGTTGCTTAAAGATTACTACACATATCTTCATTAATATGAATGTCATATACATATATTTCACTTTTATTTTCTTTTTATTTTCGAGTCTAGTGTTCTAATAGTATTTATCATTGAATGAATTTTTTGCATATATGAAAGTATTTAATTGTCGTTATATAAAATAAAAAAAGGAAAAAACGGGCGCTAAAAACTTTATGTAAAAATATTAGAAAGTAAAGTATAAAATCTTCTTCAACAACAATAAAATTAGTATAATAATGATGAAATATACCAATAAAAATTATAATTTAAATAAAATAATAATATTTTAATATAACATTTTATATTTCAAGATTAAAATTTGAAATTTCAATTACAATATTATCACAAAAAGTAATTTGATTTATTTTTAAACATCGCATGTACGTAATGACTGTAGGTTTCAACTGTCCTCAAAAATGAGCAATTTTGCAGTCCCGACAGTTTTGACTGTGACGAGTCGTGTTTCGGAAATGTTTTTTTGTTAGTTATTATTAATATTCTTTTTGGTAAAAGTCGTTCAATTCAGTATTTAATTTCTAGCCATCGCAGTCCATCTGATTCATGTTATTTTTCTATGCTAACTGTCGTAGCTAACGATTTATTGAAATTGTATTTTATTTATTCTAGTCTGGAGCCATGCCAAAGTTTTCTTCTAATCGAAATTGCTAGCGTACTTATATTTTGTTTCTTCTACGTTGAATAAACATGTAGTATTTAGTAAATAGTAAACAATTTAGCCAGTTCGTTTCCATATGTATTAACTGTTTCGTCTATTCTAATTTTTCTAAAATGGAACGGGAGGAAGAAAGAATTTTAAGATTGTTAGCCAATATTGACGAGGAACCGGAATGTATTGCAGTAATTGTTCCGATGAATCTAATATTGATATATCGGAATGCAGTGATCATGATTCGAATTCGGAAATTTCTAACAATGAAATATGTGAAAATAATGAAGGAAATGATTTGAGTCCAAATGATGCACCGCAATTGGTGTATACTGGAAAAGTTGGCCACACTTTGTGGAATATACACTCACCTCCGAAAAATATTAAAATTCCGAAGAAAAATATTTTACGAATTCGTATACCCCGAGTAATTGATAGCGCTCAAGATATTAACACACCCACAGATATCTGGAAGTTATTTTTTACCAATGAAATTGTTGAAAATATCACAACAAATACGAATATATGGATTCAGAAAAATAAGGATAAATTCAGTAGAGAAAGTGATTGCAGCTGAAATACCGTCAGTAAAGTTTAAAGCTCTTTGTGGACTACAATATTTAGAAGGAGTTCATAAATCTTCGCACATTAATTTAGAAGACTTATGGACAACAGATGGAACCGGGATACAGTTCTTTAGAATTTGCATGGCACAAAACCGGTTTAAATTTTTACTGCGAGCTACACGATTTGGTAATTTAAATTCCCAGGAAGAAAGAAAAGGAGTGGATAAACTAGCACCAATAAGAGACCTTTTTGAACCATTTGTTAAGGGAACTGTAAAAGCAATTTCAATCTTAGGGAACATGCAACGAATGATGAAATGCTACACCTTTTTGCGGTCGATGAACTGGTGTGTTTTGATTTATTTGTATAGAAATTAAAATTAATTTTTTTTTATAATCGTTGAAGACATTTTTATGTTTTTACATGGTATTTTTTGAGAAACATAAGATGATGCATTAAAAAGTGTACAATATTTTTCGAAATGCTTAAAACTAATACTATCATACACATATACGCTAACATTTTTAGTTTTTCATGTAGAAGGATAACTACATAATGTATGTATGTATATTTCTATAACTTTTAAAACGTTAGTAGCGTATGTTAAAATATAGAATTTAGTGACCCAGAGAAATCCTCGGTGTGCATCCTCTCGCGTCATTTATTCTTTGCGACCTCTCGCGGGTTAAATTGTTTTCAAGGAAGATGGAAACATAGGGATGGAAAGTTTTTTGAGAATAATTATTTATGCCTTCAAATGTTGCGGCCGAAATGCTTGCAAAAACATTAGCAGTAATATAACAACTGATAAAAATCTTATACATACATAGTCTTTATAAATGAGACCGAATTTTAAAGTGTGAAAATCATTGTTAAAACGAAATGCCAATCGTTGTGTTCGTAAAACGCATCCTGCTCGGTTGCGGATGTGAACATTTTATTTTAGTTGTCTCCGAATAGTGTCGCTTTGTCTCTGGATAAATAATGTTATTACAGAAATAAATTATATGATATTAACCAAAATATTTTTATAACTAAAAGTAAATACTGTAAGTGAATATAAAAAATAAAATAAACATATTACTTATTTACTAAAATCAATTTCAGATATAAAAAAAAAGCGAGTTACCAAACACGGTATTTAATTATCGACTGTTAAGAATATGTAAAAAAGAAAAAAAAACATACCAAAAATAGAAGATCTGAATTCGATATAATCCACTGTGTATTAAGAGAACAAAAATCTAAAATTTGTAAGTATTCAGTTGAATAAAAATTAATAAATGATCATAAAAATTTACTCACAGAAGAAACACATAAACTGACAGAAATAAAGCCTCAACAGAACTAGTTATCTGGAAAAGACTGTGTTACTATTATTAGAGAGAGAAAACAATAACAGAAGAAAAGGATTACAAAAAAAAAGAAATTTAATATTTTGGTGCATTTACATTAGTGTAAATCGACGCGGTGTACATTTACTGTTACGAGCAATTGTTGACAAGATGGTCAGTTATAGTAATACGTGTGAATTCCTCAAAAATCAGCAAAACCAATAAGCTCAGTGGATGAAAAATATAAATATGATGCTATGGCCAGACTCGAATTGCGCACCATCGTTTACCTGGCCGACGGCTAAAAAAGGTCTAGTAATCTAAACACTCGAATTGCGCACCGCACCTTTGCCGCTCTGAAATATAAAAAAACAAACGAAAACGGCACCGGGACCATGATATTTGTTAGACTCGGTGGTTCCAAAACTGACTGCCGCTTTATAACATTTGAGTGTTCGATGGCTTTAAACATTTTTACGCTTCATCGTATAGTTAAAAAATGGCATTTCGTCACTTAACAAACCTCTGTCGTCCTTGCATTATTTAATTTTGATCAATATAGGACATGTAATGTTAGTTCGGTTGTGTATTTATAAATAGATGATTTTTCATAATTCTCCTGCTTAATTTTACACTTCGATTAACTAATAAAATAAATTTGAATTTTGAATAACATTTAATGAAAACACATCAAATAGACATCAGTTTGATTTCATCAAACAGCATGCAATATCGAACACCATTAAGGTTACACTTTAAATTGGTCACCAGTGCTTGCGTGATTGAAATAAATTGAGAAATTTAGAGGTCAGTTAATTTATATTTAGTAGTTAATAATTTGTCGGCCACCATTACATTTTTGAACATATTGTGCATAACACTAACCTACCTAACTTAAACTTTTAAAATGTAGAATCCACACGGTAGCGAAATAATATGTACATAAATATTTCAACAACTTTTTCAGTATACAGCCAATTTTTTGTAAAATCCGAGCTAATTTCGAATTGTCTATTACACAGAAGATTTATGGTTAAATTTCATTAGAGCACGCACCATACTGTCAAAAGTGTATATATTTGTATTTACAACATCCCATTTCATACCCTTAAGATACTGTTTCTCCAGCCTCGCCCATTCAAATTCACTACAAATAAAAACAATCCGTGCCTAATGAAGCACAAAACAAAGCACAAATGAGTAACACATCTCAACATGGGAAGGGCTAGTCCCACCCTTATCAAATCAGGGGGGGGTGAGCACAAACAAAAAAAAGTCGTGCACAAAGAAGCACAAACGAACCAAATGGTAAGCTACTTAGCCGCCAGGCCATAAAAAAAAAAAAAAAAAAAAAAAAAAAAGCACAAACGAATGACATAATTTTCATCCCTTAATTTTACATGGGCGGGGCTGATCCCACCCTTACCAAATCAGGGAGGGGGTGAGCACAAACAAAAAAAAGTCGTGCACAAAGGAGCACAAACGAAGCACAAACGAATGACATAATTTTCATCCCTTAATTTTACATGGGCGGGGCTGCGTTTCGCCAGCCCCGCCCAAAGACTTTTCTAATTAAACTATGAAGGGGGAGAGCACAAACAAAAAAAAGTCGTGCACAAAGAAGCACAAACGAAGCACAAACGAATAAGCCTATTTTGGTTTCCCAACTCAAAATGGGCGGGGCTGGCGAAACGCAGCCATTTTGCTAGGCATTCATAGCAATATTGAATTTTTTATAGCTGGATTGATTAACAACTTTTTCATAGTTTTCGTAGCAATCAACGTTTGAGTGACCAAATTCTAATTTAACTAGGCCAAAATTTGGCAGCTGGCAGCACGTTGCATACAGCCATGCACGGTACAGTAGTACATTACGGTTGCATCATACTTCGCACAAATTTCGAACGCGTTTTTTTCAAAAACTACTTCTCGTACCACATTTCTCGGCGAATGTCACATATATATCGCTCATTAAATACAATAACGTCATAACTCAAAAAACGCCATTTCACAGAAAACGCAAATTAACATTTACACTTGTGTATCCTTTCCAACAGCAATGCTTATTTTGTCGAATTTCTTATTTACAAATATGGCGAACTTCTAATTGTACTCATAAAATGCATTCCGACTATACACATAACTCAAATTCGCTATTTTTTGAGTTATGACGTTGTTGTATTTAATGAGCGATATATATATCTTTATATACATATATAATTCTTCAGTGTGTGTGTGTGTGTATGTGACTGAACTCCTCCTAAACGGCTGGATCGATTTTGATGAAATTTTCTGTGTGTGTTCAAGTGGATTCGAGAATGGTTTAGATTCACAATTCGATCCACTACAAAAATCGGGTGATGAGTTATGAATTTTTAAGGGTGATTTTTGAGGTCGTTCTGAATTCCATATCTATATATATAAAACAAAGTCGGATTAGTTACACCACTTATAACTCAAGGATGGCAGGACCGATTTTTATGATCTTTGATTTCCGAATAGCAGAGTACGAAGTAAAAAAAATATTTATGAAGGAAATACATTTTTTTTTTGCTGTTTTTGGTCTAAAAGGGGGGATTAAATCATTGTTTAACCGTAATTTTTGAATTTCCAAAAAAGGGCTCCTGTGTTTTGTTTTATATTTTTAATTTCGCTTTTAAAGAGTTATCTGGTGACGAATTACGATTTTTTAAGGGTATTTTTGAGGTCGTTCTAAATTCCATATTATATATTCTAGACGGTTTTTTGCCGCCCAGGGTAATCACTCAGTTTAAGGTTGTAAATTGTCACAGATAGAAGTTTAATTGTAATTTATGATTCAATTACGATAAGTCAAACCGTTTCCGAACTATTGTAGAAATAAATATTTTTGTCGTTTCTGAACTATCTTATTCGGATTATTCCGTATTATATAGTGTGTACGGAATCTTAAAAATCGGTATAAATTTACTTTAAGAAATTAGAGATCATTAGAAACACGGTTTTTTCGTGTATAGCCCATCATCAGCTAACTGCATAGAGTATACACGCTTTATTAAAAAGCATATAAATTAAGTGTGTGCTCTGCGTTGTTAGCTGATGATATAGCCACGAAAAAACATGTTTCCAAAGTAATTTACCTTAAATTTTTTTGAAGTAAATTTGTACTGATTTTTGCTATTAAGGCGAATAATGCCTTGCTGCCACGTGAATTACATTCATTTCAATGTAATTAAAATATTTGTCTTTTTGGTTTTTGCACATTTATTGAACCTAATTCATTTTGAGCATTTATCTTAATAAAAAACTAAATTTAATTCAGCTAATAAGTTAACACAAAATTTATTGTTTCTGTGGCGGTACGAAGTTCGCCGTGTCAGCCAGTATATATATATATATATATATATGCATTTATATTAATAGGAATGATTTTGTATAAAAAAAATAATTTTAACAGAATCGATTACATAAGTAGTTTCGAGCGACAGAATAGTATATTTTCATTTAAGTACTCGTACCTTTAGACAGAGCGGTTAATGTCTACTCGTAAGTTGCACCGGTTAATCTGAGAAACTGCATATTCTGTTTCCTTCTCCGGAAGAATTTGACCTTTCATTTTTCCGAATACTATATGGAGTTTTGGAAATCACATCGAAACAAACTCGCTAAATTCGCTATAAATGAACACATTACTGTAGAGGTTTTATTGAAACTTTCGCTTTTGAGGAATACCAAAATCTGCTTTATAGAAAGTAATTCTTGCATAACAAAAAAGTTTCCTCTTTTGAATAGCTACGGTTGAAATATTTACTAATTGTTGCTTGTACTGTAAAGAGCTTATTTCAGCGAACAGTTTTTCATAGCTAATATTATTCTTCACCGAGTGTTAAAAGTCCCCTTTGCGTGTTTCGTATTTAGTATCGCGGTAGGTAAAACCAGCTCAGACGTCGTCACTGATGCTCGGAAACGGAGCTATTCGGAGCGGCCATGTTTACGACTGTGCAAATTTTCAGAACGTCATCACTGCAGTCTATTATTCGATACTATTGTTCGAAATTAAACATAAAATTTTCTTCGTTGCGTGAATAGTGCCCATTTAGGCGTAGGACGGAATTCATTGTTTCATTTGCTTGGGCCTTTTCATTGTTATGTACTAGAAATTTTCGTGTTTCATTTATTTTTCTTCGACGGTGTGTGAAATTGCGCCACGGCAGAGTGATAAATACACTCGACAGTAGTTACCTGGAACACACCTAACGTGAATTTTCTCGGAAAACCTCATTTAAAATGAACGTTTTTCGTTTAAGAAGAAAAAAAGCCCAACTAAAAACACGTTTATGTAAATTGTTTCCATTTCACTTTTTTCTTTTTTAGCATAATTTCAGATTCTTATCCCTGTCGTACTGCCTATTTTCACCCTAGAAGCGTCGGTTTAAATTCAATCAACTCCATATTTGATCAATATTTCCCCTAAAAAATCGAAAGTATTTAAAATGGATTTTGAACACTTTGGAAGTCCCTAAATGGCACAGCCCCGAAAAATGACGTAATTCGGTGCTTCTGATTAAAGATCTTTATAGACATTTGCACTTCAATGAAAATCGTTTTGCCCTTGTTTTCGCGACGACCTTGCTATCGCATTCGTTTGCACGGGAAATAATTTCCGCCCACGTTTGCGTGAAGAATTCGTCTCATTTTTTTTTTTTTTTTTTTTCGTTTCGCTTTCCGGATTAGTTCATTTTAGGGCTAGTTCACTTTTACGGATATATCTAAGAGTATATATGTTTATACCGTGAGGCTTTACCAGAGCAACCTTTTCCTAACAACTGATGGGGCAGCCTACCATTACCAGAGATATGTGGTTACTAAAAGTGTGAAGATATCCGCTTTATCCGAGAATATAACTGGAAAATTTTCCGCAACGATATAACCTTTTTTTTGTTTTGCTTTTTGGAAAGATTTTTTAAAAGCTTATATACAATATTAAACGGTTTAAAATATTCCGAATACGGTCCAGACTACAATAAAAGTACTTACAGCGATACTAGTTTTTTTAAACTTTTGTTTAAAAAATTTATATCGAAAAAGCCTCGTCTTTATGCCATCTATGTTGACATCTAAACTTGAAAATGTGTGCGCTGGTTAACAATTTTTTTTTTTTTGATGACATTAATTTTCGTAATTATGTACCGTAAAATTTTGTTGCAACAACAAAACAAAGTTTTGTAGTTATATTCGTAATCTTCAGTGCAAACGATAAGAAAGAACCGTTAATTACTATTTTTTGCCGAGAAAATCGTTTTTACTGTTTATTCTTTTTTTTTTTTTTTTAATTTGGGTAAGAGAAATATTTTAAAGTGGACGAAAAAGGGGAACTAACACGGAACATTTGAAGAAAATTCAGTCCTTATAAAGTGTAGCGGAAAAAAAAATACCAAATACATGAAAACTATAGAGAGTGTGATTACACTCCTATCATTTGGTGTCTATATTTGGTCTGTTTCCTTTTTAATACATCTCGGTTATTTAAGATCGACCTCCTTGCTAAAGCTGCTGTTTCCAATGGGAATTTTATTAGTAGGGCTCCAGCACACAATATTCTTCTTCCAACTAAATCCTGCCATCTTAGACTTTGGCATTCTGTTTATGTATCTCTTTTCGCTAATCCTAATTCCTTTTATCTCTTGATTAATCCTGTTCCTCCCCCTCGTCCTTGGTTCTATGAGTTTCCCAGTTTGCATCGGTCCATAATTACTAAATTATCTCGCCTCCGTTTCTCGCATAGTCTCCTTCCTTCTTCACTAAATCGCTTCTCTTTGGCTGCATCTCATAATTATCCATTGGATCCTGAAGGTTCCCAGTACGTTTGCGATGCGAATCACGTGCTCTTCGAGTGCTCCGGTTTATCTCGCGAGCGTGAGTTACTTTATTGTCATCTTTTAAAGCTTGGTCTTCCTGCTCCTTTCAACGCCTCTTATGTTCTTTCTCTACCTACTATCTCTGTTGTTCCTGTCCTAGGGGTGTTCCTTGATTCCATTGTCGACAGAATAAAAATATAATTTCTATTCTATTCCATGTGTCTATTCCTTTTTGCTGGGCTAATGCTCTTTGCTAGCAAACCCAAGGGGGGGTAAAAAAAAAAAAAAAAAAAAAAAAAAGATGGAAATTTTATGAACAATTTTTCGCACCTGACGCGTAGTGATCTGTGCAAAGCCATTTGAGAAATTTAAAAAGTTTCAACTATGAATTTAAATATCCCTTTTTTTATCGATCACTCTGTTTAAAGATTTTTGTGACCGATGTAAACGTATTCAGTTTTAATTTTTGACATTTATTCCAGGATTTGACGAATTTATTGATCATTTCCGTAAATCTTCAACTTTACTCCTTTTGTAGAGCATTAAAAGCGAGATTTAAGATCATTAATAAGCAAATACGATGTTCGATCGACCAACAGGGAAGACAGATCCAATCGAAAATCGGATACGAAACGGTGAATAAAGGTATTTTGCTGTTTTATGCGAATTAACGTTTAAATCAGGATATTTCAATTTTTTTCTTTCCCTTTAATAACTCGAAGATTGTACTCGTGATTCTTACGTCGATATGCGTAGTTAAAGTGTAAAAAGTGCCATGTGAAAGATTTGCGATTTACGATGTAGTGAATAAGTAATAAAGTCCGTCATCGGCAAAAAGGAAACATACTACATGTGTACCCAAATATAGGATTTACGTTCATATGATCAGAGTTAAATGCGTATTGTGCCATCTCTGCTAGTAATGAACCTTTTTAGTAGATATATGTATATATCTTGTTTTTGACGCAATCATAAATTCCAAAATCTACTACTTCATTTTATTTGGATGTCTCTCACATTTCGCTGCTTTATAATTTCTCTTCTGAACTATTTTATTTTTAACTTGTTTCAGCAAATTAATTTAGTTTTTAGTTTAGTATAGTTGAATTTAAATTAAAACAATTTCCTTCATCAACTTTAAGTAATTTTTTTTTTTTTTTTTTTTTTTTAATATACCAGCCCTTAAGGGAGAATGACCTAAGCTATTGAAATTATAAGTTTCTACTTAAATAATCAATGCTTATAAACTACTAATACATAAAATGTTGTGGAACTAGTCCAATGACTAGTTCTCACTAATATTTAACAGAAATATTACTATTAATTAGGTGATTTACAAATATTTACATAACTAAATCTAGAAGATGTGTGCTCTTAAGGCGCCTAATATCATTATTGGTGTTAAGTAGTTGAATGGTTGTTGAATAGCAAAGTTATCAATGACATCGTCAATCAGCTTCACATCGAGATCACGATGGATATCCTCGTTACGCTGAAGCCAACAAGCGTTCGTTACTGCACGAAGAGTAATATTCTGTCGACGTTAGATGATACTTCTGTTCGATCGCGAAATACATCCCCATAACTGGACTCCATATGTCCAAATTGGACGCAGGATCGTTTGACATAGAAGACATTTATTACACAGATTAAGCGATGATTTTCTGCTAATTAGAGCCAGTATGTACATCTGACTAAGCTTACGGTTTAGTTGTAACTTTTTATGCTCGATATGTGTCTTCTACGTGAGTCGCGAATCGAGATTCAATCTGAGATACTTTGCTGATCTAGATTGTGATATTTGGAAGCCATTAATATTAATCTGATACTGCAAGTGAACTAGGCGAAGTGTATATGTAACGTGGACTGCCTTCTGCTCATTGAGCTTTATCTTTCAATGCTGCATCCACAGCACAAGTAGGTCAAGATGATGTTGGAGAACCATTGTCGCTTCAGCTTATGTTTGTTCTGTTGCCATGATGACAGTATCATCAGCGTAGTTTGCTTTAAAAATATGGTAGGATTGTGGAATATCAGAAGTATAGAGAGTATACAAGGCAAGTTCAAGAATACTGTCCCGTGGTGGTACACTAGCTTGTATAGACTGAAATGCAGACTTTGCATCTTCATGCACAACACGGAATGTGCGGGTTTTTAGGTACGACTGAAGACGTTGGCAGAAGTTCTTAGGTAAGATTATGCTTAATATATAAATTAAGCCTTCATGTTAGACTCGATCGAATGCCTGCGCAACATCTAAAAATACAGAACTTTTTTTCACCACATGCTTGCATAGTATATCTTGTTACACGAGATGTACCTGATCAATCGTTGAGTGATAACTACGAAAACTCAAATTGATGATCTGGAAGCTTATCTGACATATATATTGTTTAAGTCGCTCTAAGAGCAGATTTTCATATAATTTGGCCAGAGATGGTAACCGCGAAATTACTCTGTAAGACGTTAGAAATTCTGGTGGCTTGTCCGATTTTTTCAGCATGACAATCTGTGCCGTTTTAAATATTGTAAGAACATGTTGAAGACGTAAGTTACTGTTAAACAAATATGTTACGACAGCTCTAGAAGCATTGCAGGAAACCGTAAGTAATCATTTTTTTGAAACAATTTCGATAAACACTATCGAGTGCAATATCGTTTATTAGAGTTGCATGAAAATCTGTTACAATTTATAAAAATTTAATATTTATGTTAATAATTTAAATTTAGGCGACGCATTTATTTTGAATGATTAATTAAAGTTTCTAGGTATTATGATGAAACTATCATCTATTGACTCCAGCTTTTAAACTATATTTAAATTTGTTAAGTGTTCCTGTTACGTTCCTGACCACTAGGAACCTGTAACGTGACGGTCCATAATAGTTGGAACAACTTTGTCCATCACTAATAAAAACAGAAATATCCATTTCTCGTAACGCTACTGTTATTAATGCAATGTACTTGAAAAGCCGGGCAAGATGAATCCTGCAGTATAGAAAACTAGTTACTAGACGATTGAAAGCCAAACGCCGAGAAGGATCGATCTGCAGAAATGATGGTGCTTGCTGCCTAATGGCGAACGGATGACCAGGATGAACGGTAGGCGTACGAGTGAAGAAATACTTAATTAAGCGAGAGAATTGTATAGTCGTCTACTTCAACAATCAGCAGTTTGAAAAAGTTGTCAACTACTTAAAAACGAAAAAAGCCGTTGGGTGCGACAGAATCCTCGCGAAAATAATTAAATGTGAAAGAGAAATTCTGAAAGGCTATGACCGGAAGATCGGCGTAAAGAGCAGTGTATACATTTGTTATAAAAAGCCCGGAAGACATAAAACTGTATCTTCAGTTAGACGTAGCAGAAATGTTGAGAATTAACCGAGACCAGCAGAATTTGTGCGTTGTAAAGTCAAATAGCTGAAAATGAAGCGCGATTTGTTAAAGGTCGAGGAAGAACTCGTGAAAAAATCCTCAACGTCGGACGGCTTATCGAAAAAAAATTTAACAATTTAACGTGCCATTGGTTCTTTCTTGGATTAAGTCGAGACTTTTGAGCTAATTGAAATCGGACCTGCAAAACATTTGCCATATTTAATCGAAAATCTCTGATTGTCAGAATAAAAACATACGCATCGACAAACGAATTAAATCGGATAAATTCAAGCCGTGAATAGCAGCGGGGCAGAGTTTTCTAGTACTTTTCAATTTATTTTGCGAGCACATTGCGCTACGCGTTCTAGACGGTTGGGACAGTGGATACTGCAGGCCAAAACTTAAATAACTAACGGATTGATCACTAGTTTATAGCTAAAAACATAGAACGAATGAGAACCCTCTTACAAAGATTAGACATAGCAAGTGAACCTTTAGAACTGAACTATAGTTAAAAAAGCAAAAGGAAATTGACGTTCATTGATGAAGGGAATTTCATTGTGGCGAGTGAAAGTAGATCGAAGGACACGAAACTGTATCGAGATATATAGGTACTTTTTGGTGATTTACTGAAGACACGGCTGGTTCTGCTGTTAATGTTAAACGTGGAATGCATTTAGCACGTTATATCATCGGGGTCAGTTACGGTGAGATACGTCAATTACAATTATTTCTTTATTTTATTTTTAAATACTCGTATGCTCTGTACTGGCGTTAGCCCAATTACATGGAGTATGTTATTCAGAAGTAACATATCACATTATTAATAAAATATCTAATAATGGTTCTTAATATTTCATATAAATATTCGTACATGAAAATATTCTAGCAGGCGCAGAATGCTTAATGAATATATTCATCCTCCGTAGCCACCAATTACAAATCTCCTAGGTGGAAATATGAATAAGTATACCACCTCCGTTGTATTTGATATTGGAAAATCAGATTTAAACTAATTGCAAATACTTAATTCTAATATCGAAGTGTATATCGCGATTTCTGGTTATTCAGTGGGCAATGTAACAGATGGACTGCAGACCAAATCGGAGAACTCAACGCAATATTTGTACGTGCCTGAGATTCAACAAACATACGATTCTTCCTGTACTAATCAGCCTTAGTACTTTGAAAAGTATTTTCGACAATAGAGATACTCATCTCTGATTCGTGCATTGCATATATCGTGTATAAATTTTAATTTAGCATGTTTCCGCCTCGCACGTAAGGTTTTAATTAAAACGAAACTGGCACGTATTTAATTATGCGTTAGAAACGTGGGCCGTCTGCTGACGGGAAACGTGTTGACAGCTTTAAGAGTGTTAAGAATATCGCGGGTAAAGAAAGAAATAAAATAAAGCAGAAAGACTGTCTGCGAAATTATGGCGCGGCGCGGATAATAAAACTCCTGGGACGTATCGTGCGAAGAGAAAATGCCATGGAACGTCTGATTATAATAAATGGAAGACGCTCTTTAAACAGATAGACACGGATGCGATTCAAAAAGTAATAGTCAGACTAAAGATCGTAATTGCTGGCCAAAATGGCCGAAGAAGTGGCATAGACATCCTAAGAGATATGCGGTCACAAATATTATTTTTTTTTGGGGGGGGGGGGGGGGGGGCTAACGACTATAAGAGAGTCGTAGTCACACATTAAAGCGCTTTCAGGTCAACTATCGGTGTAGTAGCCTAGTGGTTAAGGTGCTTGTCTACCAAATCTGAGGTGTCATAGGTTTTCGAGACTTGTCTTGTCCCGGATGCAAGTCGCTCCCAGGTATTTATTCAATATCTGAAATTGAATTGGTTATACCAGAGAATTATCTGGGGGAAAGTAAAGGCGGATAATCCAAAAGTAGAAAGGAACTGGCCCCAGTATTCTCATCAGATCCATTAGAATCTTAAGTACATTATGAAAAACTTAATTTCAGAATCCATGATACCTTATCATTGGTATGGGACATAAATTAACTTACTTATAGCTAATACATTATCCTCTGCTGCACACCTATTTTGAAATGATTCTAGCATAAAAAATGGGTATATATTAAAATGTATTCGTCGTTATTGCCTATTATTCTTGTTCGCATTGACTTATTTATTTAGATTATTATTTATTTCGAAATAAGTGGATTTGTTTTTTTTTTTTTAATTTAAAATTTTTGTTAGTCCGCGTAAGAATCATGTGCGACAACTAAACTATATTACAGCCCACGAGTCAATTTCGGATTATAAATCTTAAGCCATCGTTCTTCATCCATCGGAATATTGAGATTTTCTCGTGAATTCTGTAGAGGTAGACGGCAGATTAAAAAAAAATTTGTACTTTGACGGTAAGACTAGTGCGAGGCACTGTCGAAGAATATTCTCAACAAATGGAGGCACCGGCGCAAAGCAAAACGGCTAATAATCGCCTTCTAATAGTAAGGAAGCCGCGTGTGACCTAGATATGCAGGTGGCTAAGTGCACAACAATCTATCGGCGGAATACCGTAGCTTGAAAGACTTTTTTTTTCTTCAATGGAATGGCGCAAAGAGGGTTCGAAAGGTATCTCCGCACTACCGGTGCTCTGTAATATGTTGCTATATACCTTTGATATTTGGGCCCACGAAGGGTTCCGCAGACCGGAAGTTGTAATAGTTGGTTGCTGCGCCAACTCTTTCATTCCCACGGATTTCGACGTAGCTGTGGGATCGGTGAAGTTGTTCGATTGTATTAACGCTGTATAGTCTGCACGGTGTGTATATTACAATTTCAACGTTTGTATTACGAAGACAAATCTTAATAGCAAAAAGTACACGCGTTCTTGTAAATGTGACTTCCAAAATTCCAAGAAGTATGTACGGACGTATATTCGAAATATTTAAATATTTTTCTACATAATAATTTACCGTTTTCGTGAAAAGCTGATCGGACATAGAATTTTATCCGGCGATAATTTGTTTTTTTTTTCGTTGAAAAATTGAAACTAGATACTCGCAAAAAGCGGGTAAAACCTAGTTTTCCCATTGTATAGTACGTAACGAGTTAAGATTTGTATACGAAAAAATGAATAGCTTCTATTGTGCGGTGTCGAATAGAGTAACTAGTTTTGAGATCTGCAAAAAAGTGATTCGAAAGGTCATTTAGCAACTCTGTATAAAAGTTGCATGACCTTGAAGTGATTTCGTAAATGCGGCTTTAATTGATAGGATTATTTTTCGAGAATGGTCTCCATTATTTTCATTTATTTTCGTTACATTTTAGGCGGTATTATTTGAAAGAAAGATGATTTTGATTCAATTGAAATCTGTAAAAACCAAAAAAAAACAAAACACAAAGGATTTCAACTATTTATCAAACTTTTTAAAATTCGCGGATTTAAGTTGTCGTTATAGGTTAGTATCGTAATCAGAGTTGATCCTGTTTTTCCGTAATGATTTTTCGGGCTCCATCATATTCACTTGTACCTGCTGAATATTTCATACGCATTGCTGTACTTTTGAATAAATTACGAGAAAATCCGTAATTCAATCGCTACGTATTTGATCGTTATAAGGGATATTTTTTTTTTCTTTTTTTCATTTATTAAACAATAAGCGGCAGTGTTAAGGGGGAATTAGTTAATAAGTATGGAATGCTTCCCAGCGGTCGCGATTCCTTGTTGCTGATGAGGTATTATACAATTTACACAATTATATTCGACCGATTCAGCCGTTTGAATCGGGTACCGTCTTCGATGAGACTGTGTGCCAACTGATTGCAATGATTTTGTAGCCGTTCTATATATCGTGTGCTGGCTGCCTCGATCTCTTCTTTAACCGTAGGCATTCGCAGATCTTTATGTATCTCATCGTCATTGCGCACATACCATGGCGCACCGGCTATCGTTCGCAGAATTTTGGATTGCGTTCTTTGGATGATCGCTATATTAGACTTGCTCGCGGTTCCCCACAGTGGGATTCCACACGACCATATAGGCTTCAGCATTATGTTATAAAGCAGCACTTTATTTTCTATGGATAGTATTGAATTCTTTCCGATTATCCAATACATTTTTCGAAACTTAACATTTATCTGCTTCCGTTTAGCATCTATGTGCTTTCTCCATGTCAATCTTTCGTCGAGGTGTAAGCCGAGATATTTTACGCTACTCGATGTAGGGATCGTTTTTTCGTTTAATTTTATTAGAGGATACCTGTCCATAGGGGATATAAAGATAAATTTGTGAATTTGAGAACTAAGAAATTTTGCGAAATTATAAGCGCTGTAGAAAGTATATTTTTCGGATGTTGTCTCGAATTTTTAATTCAATGTACAAACTAAGAAAGAAAAAAAAAAAAGGAATGTTTTAGTTAATGTAAATTGAAACTGGTAATTAGGATTCGGGTTTATGATGCACAAAAAGTCTCATTACAGGCGCTAACAGTTCTTTTTTTTCCACATCAGGCAGCGCATATTTTCAAGCGAAAGATCAAATAAAATTTGCGCTTTCTATTTTGAAATTCTATTAGAATACTAAATTTTTTCTTGTTAAATTTATATTAAAAATACATTAAATTACAAATATGAATTTAAAAATCATTACCCCCCTCGATATTTAAAGCTTTCACAGTGAATACTCATAATAAGCGATTTTCGGATACAACTGGGTTTAAAAAGAATTTTATTCGCTTAACTTTTCGACCAGCTTACATACTCGCCATCATTAGAATACCCTTAACAATAAAAGGGGCGACTCTTCTTTCATTTTCAACACCAAAACTGTGTTCCGCGTCTGCTAAAGTTTCTGCCCCATAGGACAAAACCTGCAAATATTTAAATGCGATCACTTCGAACGAAGTGAAAAGGGCATTTTTTTTTCATCTGATAGTCTAGAAAAAGTTTTTGGTCTACCACTTTTAATAAATTTCATATCTTCGATTACTACTGCGACGAAGCCTTGCGTGAAAAAAAAAAACTACTTTCTAGGAATAAGTTACAAAACATTTGCTCTTATATATGTGTGTGCGTGTTTGTCGGGGGACTACATGCAATCATTAAAAAGACATAAGAACTCTTAAAATATGCGAAATATGCGTAAAATACCCATCATACGCGCGCGTATATGAACTACTAAACTGGAGTCCTTATCTACGATCTTTGAAATTCTCAGATAGGAAACAAGCCAAAAAAAAAAAAAAAAAAAAAATTGTCAATACATCCGAACTTTGTTGATGACATTTGATTTTTTTTTTGTTTAAAAGGAACTATAAGGTGATTTTAGGCTTTTCCACATTTTTCAGTTTTCTACTTATTCTTTCGAAAGTTCAGTTCGAAATTCGCAAAGAATTTTCCAGGCGTTCACGGCAGCCTTGGAAAATAATGGGCCCTTTTAATTTCACGATGTATATTTATTAAAACTTGCGAGTTAATTAAATCGTAGAATACGCGGTTAGCAGGCATTTAAGTCAGTCTGAGATTAATATCGCCGTTGATTCGTGCGCTGAATAACGTTGTATATGCAGCTCGGCGACATATTCCCAGACGCGTTTAAATTAACCGTTGTGTCTTGATTAAAATTTCGACTCTACTTACGTTAATACGATTTAGCAGTCGTGCAGCGGGCAGCTTAAGAAAAATTCCGAACGCAACATTCGTCGCTAACTTTGAATCTGTGAAAGATAATGGAAACAGGCTGTACAGCTGGTTTCCTTCTTCATTATGTCATGCGATCCGTCGTGAATGCATTAGAATTAATGTCAAAACAATGGGGCCCGTTAGTTACAAGTCTAACTGTAATCTATATAGATTCGTGATTTCGTTTCCTGGTGTATTGTAGACAACTCATCAGGAAGCCGGTTTTTGTAATTAATTATAATCTATTGTCGCTCTATCATCTTCGGTCATAACCTACTTCGCCATCCAGATTTCACTCTGAAGGGTTCTCTCATTCGATGAAAATGAATTACCCCTAGTTTGGCAGTCAACACGAGCGAGTAACGCACATAATTATTTTCCTGTTATTTTTTTTTTTTTTCTTTTCTTTTTCATCAGACTATCGCTGCATTTTCTTTTCCAGTTATTTCGATTTCGTAAAGGTTCTCGTGTAGGTCGCACCGATAGAGTCAGAGTAATCCTTGTTCCGCCATTAACGACAAATATCGATGATTTATTACTGTAATGCAGTATTTCAACAAAAATAAAATGTTAAAAAAAAAAAAATATACCGACTTTAAGGTTTACTATAAAAGTTGAATAGAAATAAAAATTAAAATATATCGAATTTTTCGATGAGGAGATAATATATTTTGCAGTGAAATGTAATGCCTCCTTGAAAAGAAACATTCTAATAATTCTTGTACAACATTCCCACCTGTTAAAAATGTTTATATCCATTTTCTGTATTGTCACTTTATTAAAAAATTGATTAAAACACGAATTGCAGAAAAAGTTATAGTTAAAAATATTAATATAAAGCCGACATCTTTCGGAGTCACGTACTCCATAATCATGGCAATTCATACCTTAATTAGAGTATGCACCAACTTAACAATATATACGGAAACAATTCAATGAGCACAATAACGCAGTCGCTCGTTTTCTATGTATTGGAAATATCGCGAATGTGGTTTTTAGTTATTATTGCAATTTGTGATTTCCATATCGACTCTAATAAGAATTAACGCTGTTGTTCAAGATATATCGCCTTAAGGTAATCTTCTTACTGGGAGTGTAATTAGTGAAGTGAAACTTTCTACGGTACGGTAGGGAAAAATTTTCGTTACGCGTTAAACGTAATGTAGGTATGTATTTGCGTGTATGTGTAGATATGTATAAATGTCTGTCTGGGTCTAGTAGTATACCAAAATGAGTAAATGTATAGTTAAGAATTTATACTACGGGACTTTGTATGGTTTACAGTTTATGAGCATTCTCATACATATATATATATATACATGTATATACCTGTAATAAGTACGTGCACACACCATTCTATAGAAAGATATTCACGATACGATACATTATACATTTAGTCTGTTAGTGAGTTTTTAAATCATATGGACGCCTCGCTAAAATCAACTTGTATGATAAAATACCTATAATTTTAAGCGGAGATTTTAATGTCAATTTTGCTTTAGACAACCCTCCATAATTGATTGAATTTTTAAAAGACAATTATCTCTACAAAATAACAGGATGATATCAACGACAAAATCAAATACAACGATTGATGTAGCGCTTTCAAGATTTTTAGATGATATTGAGTGCAAAACTTATATTTCTTATTTTAGTTACCACAAGCCTTTTGATAACAAAAGTATGTACTGAAACACCCATAAGCATAACTGAAATAGACCAATGATAATGATACTTTTTTATAAATGTATATAGTAAAATTTTTTGGATTTATTATTTATTGAAAATGAAAATTTTGTTTATACTGATATACTTTTTTCGTCCTAAAAATTAATTTAATATAAAACTTTATTATAGAATTTAATACATATAAGCCAAAGAAATTTCACTTCCTCCGCGAGTATACACTGATACACGCATAAATTTTTTTTTTGTATATTTTTAGTCAATATTTTTTTTATTTTTTTAAAGCAATTTATTTCACAATTTTTAGCTTAATCCTTATATTTTTTATCTTTTTCTAAAACTGAAGGCAGATACTTGTGCATGGGCAGCCATTTAGAAGTCTTAAATGTTCATTATCTTTATTCAAATTGACGATTAACAATGGTAGTATTTTAATTTTTTACATTTACATTTCCACGCTTAATACTGATGATATTTTAGGCCAGTCGCGTCTGTTATATTAATAAATGAAAAAAAAATTATATAAAGAGACCGCCTTTTTCTTAAAATTTATATTTGAACGAGTGTCACGCTCTGGAAAAAGAAGCGAAGTGAAAAATTAAATATGAAAAGAAGATTTTTCAACGGCGCTTAGTTAGATTATCTAAAATTTAGTAAACGTAGAGCTAGGGCAATAAAAAGTTTACTAAAAAAAAAGGGCCGCATGGAAAATAATATTCAAAAAGTCCTAATAAATTTTAGTCTTACACCGCGCGCAATAGAAAATCGAGAAAAATTTAAAAATAAGGAAATTAGATAAAAATCAGAAGGCAATTAATTTGCTAATTACTTTGAATTCGTATGTAATACTTGTTCCGTTTTGATAACATTATCTCAGCGGCAGAACGAAATTTTTCGAATTTACCTCTTCAAGTTATCGAAGGTTTTAAACAGCCGGAATTACTAGGCACCGGTGTTATTCGAATTTGGTGTTTGGAGGAAACGTTCGATAAAATCCCTTTAATAATTCCTTTTAGAGTGAAGTAATTTTGCGCTTTCGAGTCTCGTTGTTTTTAGTAAATATGTAGTAACTTTTCCTACATTTCCAAAACGGAAGTAGCTGATGATTAATCGAAAATTGTACACCGACCGCTATCGTCACCAGAGAAATTAGGCAGAGTGAAATAACATTACGTTCGGTTACATGTATCAAATAAAGTCTCAGCAATAATGCCATTTTATGAAAGGTAAATATCTACGCAGTAAAGATTTTGATTTTACACACACGATGTTTTTTATATATAATTAATATTACAGCTTTCAAGTGAACTACGCATATATATATATATATATATACATATATACGAACGCAGCGAAACATTTCATAAGGAGGGGGTTCAGACTAAAAAAAAAAAAGAAAAAGAAAAACCTTTTCAAAGAAGTGTCTTCGCGAGTGATTTGGTTAACATATGACAAACAAGAAGATCTAGAATTAAAAAATATAATTTATGAATTTACATATTTTCAATGTATTTATCTGATTTGTTATTGTGTTTGCGTTTCCGCACTAACACCTCCGTAATTTCATTGGAACTGAGCTTTGTTACTAGATCACGATGAACACTCATTTAAGCTAAACCAGTTAGTCATTCAATGCCCATTTTGTTTCTTAAATAGGTTTTTAATCATTTTAAGACCTTTCAGGAGTTACAATATTGGAAGTGTGACCAAAATGATGATAAATTTTTCTATCAATAGGAAAAAAGTTTCATCGCATTGGTCAAGAGCTTGTAGAGCACTGGTCGGTTTCTCCGCTGCAGATTGCCATACTTCGTGCCATACTTCATATTCACTTGAAAACTCCTTCGCATCACTTTCGCCCAAAAAATTATTTGCAATTTTGTACAGACATTCTATGGTTTTCGAGTCATTATTTGTCTTTCCTGATAGGAGCATTTGTTGTTATTGTTTCTCCATCCTTGGTATAGCATTCTTTGTCAGATTCCATTCCTTGTTACTCCTAATTGCTGCTATGTACACGTGTTGAAGGGGAAATCGTCCGTTACTGACAAGCCTAGGGAAAAACCCAAACAAGAAAGAAAAAAAAAAATTTCCCTGGATTGCTTCATGATGTGGCGTGAAACGGTCATTCAGTTCCTTGATCACGTGATCGACAAAAGGGTAAAAAATTTTTTGACGATAGTATATTTCGGCAGTCTCCTCCCTTTGATTTCCAGTTGTTCTCGGAACGGCTACTCCAGTTGAACTGATTGATTTTCCTTTCTCTCCATATGATGGGATAAAAAGGATAACATTGAGTCATGTTTTTTTTTTTTTTGAGTGGAAGAGAATAAATGAAGGGAGCCGCAATTTTATCTAAATAATTTATAAAATAAATGAGTTATTTATTAAAAAATTAAAATAATTTTTTAAATATAAATTATGATTTAATTACTTATTAAATTAAATATTTTATGTTGATTTTAAATTATTAAGATAGATTCATCATTTATTGATTTTTATTAAATTTTATTAATATGAATTGTGTGTGGCCGCATAGGAAGGCCGAAATTTGCCATAAACATTAGTACTAAGATAGTACCGAAGAAAAATTTATCCTTAAGGCATGTAAAGAAAACCAAAGAACCCCAAAAAAGGAGACCTCCTTTGAAATGAAACCCGAAAATATACTACAAAAACTTCAGCTTAGTAGATCACTTGATTGATCGCCTGCTTTTCAATAGCACGATCGCCAGCGCTTATCAGCAATCATCATCAAAAACTGCTTCGTAAGTAATTCTTTGCCTCATTAATTCAGCTCTTAAAACAATCAGCCTTATCAGTCTTACGAACTGCAAATAGTGCATCGCAAAACCAAAGAGCAAAGAGTGCTGTTATCTGCAGACTGGGAATATAATCTTTCAACGAATAATCTGTCTTAGTATTATCTACTTACTGCCTGCGAATGAATTTCATAATATGTGTTTCTTCCTTTGTTTTCGGCGGAGGGGAAAGGTTTAGGTTTGAAGTTATTATTAGTCAATATAAATAAGTGATATCCAGAGATTTGACGGCAATTCTTTGAATTTGGAAAAATTAAAAAGAACATTAGTGCGTTCCTTATAGCTAGATTTTAGCTTCTTTGTGGCAATTAAAGGGTGAGGGGGTACACCCCCCAACCACCCTATACTACGTCCATGTATATATATATATATATGAACATATATCTGACAGAAAGGAATTACTCCCTACTCTCGTGGACCTTAACTTCACAACCCCCAACGCCTTGTCAAGAGCATGGGACTAACTTTTATTTATATATATATATATGTATTGATTTCGGTAAATCCTTCGATAAAGTATTAACCCCATTTGTTACTGTATTAATGAAGTTAAATGTTTTTCATACGATCTTATTTTACGTAATCGTACGTTAAAGTTCACCACGAAAATAATTCCTTAGCAATGAAATTACTCGGAATCGCTCTTTGGAATGCCAATGGTCTAACGCAGTGGCGTCTAGAAACATAATTTTTCCTTCGGCTTCAGAAAACTGATGATGTCAGAAATGCATTTTACTAACAAAACGTATTTCAACATAACTGGCTACAGTTTGTACCATGCTCTACATCCCGACGGAACAGCCCGTGGAGGGGGAGTGCTATATTAATACGCAACGGTATTCAACACTACCAGTTTAACTCTTATGAACACAATTATCGCTGGAGACGATTATAATACAAAACAAACGCTGTGGGGATCAAGATTAATCACGCCAAGAGGATGTGAACTAAAAAAAAAAAGCTATGGATCCCTTTCAACCAACCACCTATCATCTGGCAAGGTACTGGCCGACTGACTCCAACAGAATACCGGATTTACTAGACTTTTGTCATGAGAGTATCGATACATTACACTGCAGTTGAACAATGTGTTGATATAGCGTCCGATCACTCTCCAATTATCTTTACAATAACTGCGAACATAATAAGGAAAAAAAGTCGCTATTCCTTACAAATAAACATACGTGCTAGGAGAATTTCCAAATGCTGTTATAAATTTTGAAATACAGCTTAAAATCATTAATGAATTGGAGGAAACTGTCGATTTTCTCACAAAACCCATTCAAAACGCAGCGTGGAATTCTATGTCAGCTGAAACATCGGATTTCCATTTATTCTATGGTAATTAAGGAGAAACTAGCTGAAAAGTGAAGAGCTCGCAAGATATGGCACAACATCAGGCATCCGAGTGACAAAACTTTATATAACAGAATAAGTGGACAATTATGGAGGTTGTTGTTAAATGAAAGAAATAAAAGTTTGCAAAGTGTTCTACAGAATCTCAGTACCTCTCATGATGATAAGTAATATTCCCGTTGAAAAGCAAACCAAGAAAAATAAAGCGGGTGAAACAACAACACAGCCCACCTATTAAAAATGTAATAGGTAAATGGACTAGAAGCGATGATACTGAGAAATTTAACATCTTTGCACAGCACCTAGTAGCAGACGTATTCCAGCCACACTTACCTGATCCAAAAAGTAAGTACGAGTAAGAAATCAGAATTCCTCGGACATATTGCTGATGATCAACAGCGCATCAAACCTGTATCCCGAAAAGAAGTGCAGCATGAAATAGCGGCCTTAAAAAGAAACAAAGCTCCGGGATAGGACTTAACAATAGCTAACATCTTAAAAGAGCTACCAAAAAAGGGGAATATTACTCATTACTTACATTTTCAATGCTATATTTGGACTAAATCACGTGCCGATACAGTGGAAAATGACTCAAATAATAATGGTGCCTAAACATGGTTAACCTGTAAACGACGTATGGTCATACAGACCTCAATTTCGCTAATGCCTGTACCATCTAGAGTTTTCGAAAAATTATTTATGAAAAGAATAGTGACGATTGTTGATCAACTGAAACCGATAATCACCAATTTAATTTTAGAACCAGACATTCCACCCTTGATCAAGTACACAGAATAATCAATAAAATTGAAAACGATTTTGAAGAAAAACGAATTTGTTCGGCAGTCTTTTTAGATATTTCACGGGCTTTTGACAAGGTATGGAACAAAGAGCTGTTTTATAAAATTAAAAAAATTCTCCCCCCTACAACGTGTACCGGGCCATTTCATCTTATTTAAATGGACGATTCTTCAAAGTAAAGATTCAGAAAAAAGAGTCGGAGTTGTACGCAGTAGGCGCTGGTGCTACCTCGAGGGTAGCGTTCTGGGACCGCTGCTTTAACTGTTCTATACAGCTGATATGCCGGCTACAAACAACGCACTAACTGCTACACTTTTGCAGATGATACCGCAGTATTAGCGTCAGATATCTGTGAAAACGTTGCTACTAGCAACTAGCAGAATTCCCTCGATCAGAGATATATGACAAAAAAGTGGAAAATAAGTATAAATGAAAACAAATCAGCTCATGTAATGTTCACGAATAGAAAAATAACCGGAATTCCCGTTGCAATAAACTACAAAGAAATACTAATATTGTATGAGGTCGAATACTTATGCGGTTGGATCAGAAACATACGCGGAAACAACACATCATCGCTAAGAAGAAAGAGACTAGTCGTCTAATAATCTTTTATCGGAAGAAACTTAGTATTAACGACGGATCATAAATTACTAATCTACAAAGCGATTATAAAACCAATTTGGAGCTATGGCGCTCGGTTATAGGGATGTACAAAAAGTACTCGCATCAAAATAATACAAATATGCCAAAACAAAATATTTCGTGTCTAATAACGAATGCCCCCCCCCTCCCCCGGTTCGTAAGAAATGACAACCTGCATAAAGATCTAAATGTATTCCTACTGTAATGATAGAAATCAGACGATATGCCCTTCGTCATGAAGACAGATTACACAAGCATCTAAATATACGGAAGCAAGAGAACAAGAAGGCTTAAGCGAAATAAGCCCTATGATATTATTTAACCGCCATTGTATATACATTCTTTTGAGGCTTCTGTCATCGGATGATTAGCCTTATTACGTTGCAATACTCGTACGTCAGAATTGCTGGATAGTTCATAAGGACTCGTTGTAATTTGAAAAAAATAAATAAATAAAATATATCAATTCGTAATATTTTCTCCAGAGTATTTTCTGTAAATGTTCTAAGAAAACGAGGTTAATTTTTCATACGATCTTATTTTACGTAATCATACGTTGAACGTACTGGTTTGTAATATTTTCTTAAATATTTTCTGCAAAAGTTCTAAAAAAAACAGGTTGCTAATAATAAAAAAAAAAAAAAAAAAAAAAATGTAAACCGAAATAAAATAAAAATCAGATAGATCTGGTGAGCAAGGCGACGTAATTTGGACAACTATATCATTTGTAAGTCAAATGGAGGAGGAAATAAACGTAAGCATTAACTTGGAATAAGTGCTGGTCGCTGCAAGAGGATTTGTAAAGGTCCTTTCAAGAAGTATCCTAAAAGTCAGATTTTTAACGTGCGCATTTTAGCCCAGTTTTAGCTTCCGCATGTCAGACTCGGACGCTACACGCAACAATTAATTATTAACGAACTTAAGACAACGCAAAATGCATTAAAAAGATCAATGGCCGTTGTTCAGAAAAAATAAAAAATACCTTTCTAATAATTACACACACTGACAATGAGACGTAATGGGATATATGTTAGAAAAAGGAAATGGGAATGGGCCGATCACGTAATAAGATTAAAAGACAACCCCGTTGGTCTAGAGGGCCACTATCTCATAGACGGAATATAGGTCACCCTAGAGAACGAAAATGTTATAAACTTCCGTTGTCCGCAAAGAGCAAAGATTTCCTCCAACCGTTATTCCGTTCCGTCTATTTCTACTTTTCCGAATTGTTTATGATTTCAAAATTGATTTAATTCATCTTTCTGTCTGCTGTTACTCTTTAAACCTTTGATCTTTACAGGCCGAAAAAGTTTAATTCATAACACGTTTGTTTTAGGTATATGTAGTTTTTTCCTCGATAAAAAGGAACTCGATTGATTTTCTTAAACCGTACCCAGTTTTATGCAGTACCGAAAATAGCATTGTTTTTTCGATTGGTCTCCTATTATTATCGCTTATAAAAAAATTGGGAAATAAAATAGTTTTTCAAAAAAAAAAAAAAACAACAAAAAAACATAAATTCCATTTTTACTCTAAAAAGTTTAATAAAAATGCGCTTAAAAGCAAAAAATAATTACTTCCGACGATAAAATCTTAAAGCAAAGATATTTCGATTATTCTTGAAACCCAAATGGAACTCTTAAATCCGTACTATCCGACAGTTACAGTCAAAATCTCAAGCTATTTTCACACTTTAAAGCTGTTAAACTTTATTACCTAATTTAACAATTATCGCAGTTCTTCTAGCCAAAAGGTTGTACAGGGCGCTATAAATAAAAACAAAATAAAAAGATAAAAACAACATTCGTACTTTGATTAAAATTTCATTCAATTTGCACAATAGTAATTAAGAAGCCTCATTACTGTATTCTTGGCGATTCATTATGGAAAATGCGAGCGACTGCGTTGTTGCACAATACCTTGTTGAATACAATGTCTAATTTGTCGGTGTAGTTTAAATTTTATGTACCGAGACTCTAATCGAGGTATGAGAATGCTGTTTAAGAATTATGATTGTAATATCATCTCCCCTTCAAGATTTTACCGTATAAAATACGTTCTTATCGGAAGTAATTTTGTTTTTTACTCTTTTTAGAGTATTTTTATTAAATTTTCTATCGTTATTTTTTATTTAAAAAGAAAAAACAAAACAAAAAAACAAACTATTTTATATATACAGAGATTCTTTCATATAAGGTTTATTTAGTTATTACTTATTCGGAAAGACGTAAAAAGATTTAATTAATCATTTACAAATGTTATAAAAAAATTGAATGAAAAGCCGACTGTACAAAAATGTAACAATTTCCAAGATACTTTAGAATTATCAGTGTTGCATGATAAGATAGTTTCGTAAGATAACTAATTGTAAGTAATATTAGACGCGTATTTCGGAACATATTTTCAGCATACTCGTATTTCCGTGATTGGTGCGTTTTTTTCGCGCTATTTTTATATAAGTGCATGCGTACACTTTATAGATGCGAAAATTTATCAAGCCGGAATTCTCATTCTATAGACAGGTAGAAGCGATTTTGAAGAGGAAAGATTGCGCTCCAACGCAGATAGTTTCTCCGCTAATGTCGAGAAATATGTAGGTTAAAATAAGAAAGAAAAAAACGTTTATCTCGAAAGGGAGTTTTATGCGAGTTTCCTCTCGTGTGAGTTTACTTTTTTTCCCGCGCGAACGATTTCGGAGGAGTGGAAAGGGTAAACTAATAATAGCTTTTGACGGCTAGGATCGGCGAACAGTGATGCTGTTATTCATTTCCCGAACGATTCGAATGAATAACAAAGGCGCTCGGCGGAGAAAAAAAAAATGTAAAGAACCGGATAAAGGAAACTTTTTAAATACCATCGACGGATGGAAAAGTTCAGCTTCGTTGTAATTGCGAATACTTGAACGTAGTAAGTGGAGCGAACGGGCAGTACAATAGGGTGATCTTATCGAAAACGAACGAATGAGAAGAGCGCTTGTCTAATGAAAAATGTAACGTTGCGTTCCTCTAAGAGTTTAGATTAAAGACACTGCGCTATTACAGTCAATTTCTGCGCAGAAGTTGTTCATTACCGCAAATAGATTACTATGAATGTAAATATGCACGGGCCTTTGAACGAACGGGTCGCGTAAATGCAAGAAAGCTGTTAATCACCAAAAAAAAAAAAAAAAACAAAAACAAAAATACATACACAAAAAAGAAAAAAAAAACGAAAATACTTTATGAACTAGTTCATTCCAGTATGGCGCTGAGAATTTTCTAACGACTTCTTCGAAATATTCATCGCAGTTGCTTTTTGTAGGATCATCTTTTACATGACGAATAGTTTTTTTTGCTGTTTCATAATCGATTGCCCGTGTTTGAGCTGTATTGGTTGACTCGCCGGAATAATGCACGAAACCGGTCTTCTTTTTATTTTTATTTTTTTAACTGCTGTGGCTATTACAGTACGAGGATGAGCGGTTTGTTCTTATAGATAATTGCCTATTCTACTAATTCTGATAAACTGTGTAACAGATGAAATTGCATTGGGGGAATTCGCAAGTATGTTAGTGACTATTTTGTTACTTATAAAAAGGGGCCGATGGAGTGAGAGTGCTGGACAGTCACACAGTATGTAGGGAGTTGAGGGGGCAACACCTCAGCAATAGAAAGGACACAATTCATAGGTGGTAGGGTTCTTTGAAAAATAAAATGATGCGACAAGGCTGTGTGGCCGATGCGTAAGCGGCTAAGGGCACAGAAATCTCTACGGAAAATGCTTTTTGACGTGGAACGTCTTGAAAATCGCTCGTGAAACGAAATTTTGAAACGAAATAGTGAAACGAAATCGCGCAACGCAACGACTATTATTTTTCACCGCATATATTTATATATATCTATATATATTTATGTATATTTATATATACATATATTTTTATATATATATATATATATATATATTTATATATATTTATTTATATTTATATATATATATATAAAACTCGGCCATTTTCGCCTCGCAAAGGGCTGTGCCCCTTGACCCCTCTTGCTCACATTTCTATCTCTTTCTCTTCTATACTTTGTATAAAATGATCAAAATTTACAACGCAATTCTAAAATATGAATATAATAACATAATTACAGAAATCCTATATAATATAACAAACGTTACATAAAATTGGGACATTTTTTCTAATAGGGGGTAACCTAAGAATTACGTTGTAATTAATATATACAAATACTTAAACCGATATAGGCGTTTCACGTTAAATCAACGGCCCTGTGCCTTAGCACAGCCACACGCAAATTTTTTCTGGCCATCGTGGTTCAATTAAGGGTTTCATTAGCCTTAAGAAAGTCTAACATGAGGACCAATGGGTTTTCCACGAGGACGTGATGTTATCAAAAATTATGTTTGCCAGATAAGGAGGGGAGGCTATTATTTCTAGGAATTCCAGCGTGGCTCGGCGCCCATAAAAAGGAAATGGAGCAATCTCTCTTAATAAGTTCATATAATACCTGCTGGGTTCGAATTTCTAAAGAATGTTTATTGAGAGGATTAGAGATTGTCGATAGCGCCGCGAATGAATCAGATACCAATAGGAGGGCTTTCAACGATGCGGTCTCTGCAGAAAGAAAATATTCCAAACAGAAAAATAATCTATATATTTCAGCTTCCAGTACCGAACAATTGTCATTCAGTCGAATGCTTCGGTGCACTTCCCCCGGTGTTCAGTTTTCCTTAAGTTTTAATAACTCGTTTTCTTAAACAAGAAAAACAGAGCGATGCGTTTCGGCCGTTGTAGCGTCCGTGCAAGAATGAATAATATGTAGTGGCGACAACGCTGGTGCACCCAGCGGAAGATCGGTGAGGTTCCAGGGGTGCCTTAATGCGCTGTTGCTACGTTCCTATAGATGATCTTGCCGGCACGCGCTTCTAGTGCTTTCTTCCAACTAGCTGGTACGGTGGTACTTTTTGAGAAGCTAAAATTCCACCTATTATTTTCCTTGCGCTCTTTGGGTCTCAGCGGGAACCCCGCATTAATTTGAAGTGACTTCAGCAGTGCGCGGTATTTATATATTTTCAGAGAGTGACATAACGGAACCAAGGGCGACAGTTGCTTCATTCGTCCGCGCTCGGTTATTTAAATTCCATTAAATATTTTAATGTATACGCCACTACCGCGTATTCGTTTCGCAAAGCGTTAAGAATTGAAAGGATTTTTTACGACTGAATTTGGCTAAGAAGGCCGTTGTTTTAGAATTATGCTGGAGTATGCAGTTCTCCACATATATCGAACGGATAAAACATCGACCGGATAAAACATCGACCGGATAAAACATCGATCGGTTAAAACATCGATCGGTTAAAACATCGATCGGTTAAAACATCGATCGGATAAAACATCGAACGGATAAAACATCGAACGGATAAAACATCGATCGGAGATTTTATCATCAGAGGTTTTGCATGTGCAATATTTTTGATTTTTTCGGATACAATTACGGCACACATTGGGCCACAGTTTTAGCGATTTCTGACGGTTTTAATTTTAAATATTTTCCGCGGCCGAGTTTAAGTTTATCGTGCGACACTTTTGAGAATTTCGCTAGTTTTAATTGCGGAACAAGATTTGCACGTAGATATACGCACACTTTTGATGCTACTCCGAAAAAATCTAGGCATCCGATGGCGCGCGTCTTAATTGTTTCGCATAAATCGCGGCTTATTCGAAGTTACTACGTTAGTGCACGTTTATCTTTAGCCTTAATTTTATTCATTAGCGGGCTTTTCGCGAACGAATTTTTGTTTTTTTGCGCAATATTTTTTATACACCCTCTAATTGTGTGCCGAATCACGAAGAAATATTGCGGACAACTTTTTCGTAAAAATTAGGCAGCGTCATTACGAAATAAATGCAAGGTTTATACCATATAGTAGATACGGATCTAAACAGTCGTTGCGATAAAATATTTCCGATGTACCGGTTAAATTTCAAAAACTGGAAAAAGATGACGTTCAATTTATAAACAATCATGTACGAGATAATCCGCATTGTATAGTACGTAATGCAATGGTTACGGAATGATATACGCCGGTGGTTCATAATCAGACGTCGACGTTATATTATGAGAATAAAAGAACACGATATATCGACATGAGCACAGCTATCGTGCGATTGAAAAATCAAAACATCTAAAATTTCCTAATCCTAACGGATTCGCCGGCACTAGTAATGAAACTGGCGAAAACTACTACGAACAAAATGTACAACTTTGAGAAAACTTTAAACTTTATCAGAAAAGTATATATTCAAATTATTTCGATAATTACTAACATGTTTCGGAGTCCGAGAGTTCCATATAATCACGGTGTTTGTGTATTTTGTAATATATATATATATATATATATATATATATATATTTATATATCATGATTATGGAACTACGTTATCGAAACGTGTCGCTAATTATAGAAATGATTTTTATATATTTTTTTTTTTGATAAAGTTTAAAGCTTTTCCAAATTCGAATTATTAGAAAAGTCATGGATTATCGTCACCAATGTACAACACTGAAATGAGGACTAGGAAATTGGTTTACTAGATATTAAGAATAGATACACTTAAGTGGGTGCGGCTCATGTGTAGCTGAAAGGAAACGAAATAGTTGACGTATTAGATTTCCCGGGAACTGCGATTAAGATTATTAATGTTAATTGAAATAAATCCGTTCATTAGGGAATATAGATTTCAAATATTACGTGTTCATATTTGGGAAAGTCTATTATTTATTACAGATCACGGAGAGTACGACGTAGAAAAAGAATATAAAGTTACGATCGGCAGGCTCGGGGTGGGACATCATCATACAGAGCCGCACTTTTTAAATTTCTCGCATAGAGATATCCACGTATGGCATGCAATTTAGAGGGATCGGTTGTGCATTTGGCGTGCGACAAAGAGCAAAGTATTTAAAAAACACATACATCAAAAACCTTGCATATTCTATCGATGAAAGTCAGTCAAATAGTAAACGATCTTTAATCTGAAGAGGCAAGGCTAATGATAATAATAGTATCTGAAGAGGCAAGGCTAATGATAATAATAGTATCTGAAGAGGCAAGGCTAATGATAATAATAGTATCTGAAGAGGCAAGGCTAATGATAATAATAGTATCTAAAGAGGCAAATATTTGTACTTTTCTTTTTTTTTTTTTTTTTTTTATCTTGAAGAGTACTAAGACAGAATTGCAGGAGTTGGTAAGTTTGCTTTGAGGAAACTGTTCAAAGGACAAGGGAGCGAGGCAAGATAAAGAACAAAATAAAACTTAAATAGAAGAATTTAAATGTCGAAAAATGTGGTTTAAAACGTGTGAATGTACATGTTTCTCTTCTCTATAACGTCCGTATATGTGCACATCATTGGTAAGCGTTCGTTCATAGTCGACGCGGTCTATACTGTCAAATACGATAAAACTGATTTCGAATCCTTCGACGAAAAAACCGTTACAATATGTCGCGGTAGAAAAAGGCCCTTCGGGATTGCTCGCAATGCTTGCAGAGTCAACGGATCGATTTGGTAGAAGCTTTTCTCGTACCACTATCCATTTGGTGAACTGCTTGCGCTCGAATTTGCCGCAATAAGAAAAGAGACGACAAGAGAATATTTACCGAGTAGATGTATCTTAAGATCTGCCAATAGTTTGAATTTCTCGATAAAACTGGCGAGTTTTTTTGATAAATGAACTCCGAAATTATCAGAATTTTCACACATTTTCGAAAGCGCCCATCGATAAAACTGAACAGAATTTCACGGAACATCGAGGGAACATTTTTAAAACACTGACTCTGTAGTCAGTTTGTACTGCGGAAAGAACGATGACTTATTAAATAAAAAAAATAAAATAAAAATCCGAAATACTCGTATTTCATCAGATTCCTTATTTTTGAAAGCCTGATGGTCCGCCATGAAGCGGCAAAATAGTAACTTCGGAATGTAGCAGTTATGTTTGGAAAATCATAATGTTTTGCAACTTAAACGGATAGCAGGACGTTAAGAAATTATCGGACGTGTAAGAAATAACTCCTCGGTCGACCGTCAGCCATTAGATATTCTTTGACAGGATTTAAGTACGCGATATACTTAAAATACAGTGCGTGGACAAATTTAAAGAAATTAGTTATCAGAAAATGTTATTATAATCTTCAAAATGGTCTGTCGCGAATACACGCTTGTTTAAAAACGGTATGAAACAGGACCGCGTTAAGAATAGGACATTATTACGGTGTCATCGAGTCATCTTACATGCGGAGAGATCGATTGAACATACTGCAGTTGTAAATTAGGTAATTATAATAGAAGTAAATTACAAGCGGTGTAACCGATTTATCGCCTCTCAGCATTGCACAGATGATTCTGACTAAAGCAGCTGCTTTAATTAATCAAAACAAAAATAGTAATGGTAACTCTACTTATCGTATAGTTAATTAAAAGAAAACATTTGTCACACCGGCGCAGCTAGCTTTTAAGGTACGTTAAATAAGAGGCTTGACGAAACCTTGTTGAATTCTTTTTGCGAGATAACGTTGAAAACGTTGAATTCCATCCTTTGTTGTCGTGTGTTATTTTTTAAATCTTTATTTATGAAGATCGTTTAAGGGGCGTCGTTGAAGAAAAACTCGGAATTGAAGAGCATCGCTCGCATAATGTCCGGAGTTGACGAGCCTAAACGAATAAATAAATAAAAATAATCTTTACATATCGCGATAATGCACTCTGTAAATTCAGTTTAGATTACAGATATTATTTTCACGTAATTAAATGTATTTTACAATAGACGTAAGTATAATTAATAGAGTTCACGTTATGTCCCGAATAGATTTATGTTTAAAGCTGAGGAATGGTTTCTTATCTTATTGGAAATTAGTAGATATACTAGACAGCGCGGTACTGACGTATCGGCTACAGATCATGTTGGCGTTGTGCTGGTCTTTTCTGCGTACTTTGATTGACGTGTACATGATTGCGTATGTGATTTCGAAGGGTACAGTGACGTGGCTGGAAGCGCTTAATGCCCGTCCGCTAGCGATCATTGTTCAGCTGATTCTTTTGTCTTCAGCCGGATCGGAAGTTACAAAACAGGTAATAAATTTAAATAATGCTCATCAATGATTGAACTTTTTTTTCTTTTTTTTTCTTCAAAACTGAACATTGAATTCATCTACTAAATGATGCTCAGAGATTAAGAAAAATAGCGGAGAGCGAGAAAAAAAGTCATTGAATTCTGATATACCCTGAAACGGATGAAATGAATATATGGAGAGCTAAGAAATGGAGGGTAAGAAATGGGAGAGGTGAAAAATACGGACAGATTGAGATTTTGAGTGAGAAATGTCCCCTGCTCAAAAAATAAAATATAACATAAAAATAAAAATAAAAACGTTTTTTTCAGTCGAAATTTTTAGAAAAAGTTTAGCACTGCCGGTTTAGTTTTTGATTAAAGTTTTAGATCATTTCAAATTTTACTACTTCCATCGAAAGTTCGATTTTGGTCAATAGAGTTATGTGAAATTTTGGTTATGGTGCCGGTTGCTTAAACAGTAAAAGAATTTAAATTAGGCAAGTTATAATACCGAATCGGCAAATTACAAACCGTATTTGCAATCCAGAAGTCATAACTTTTACATCCCCTCAAACACGCAAAGTTCTTAGAACGTCTCTCTGTACACAAGTAGAAAGAACCCCTTTTTTTTTTTTAACTGGGTTTGTCAGCGAGGACGTTAGCCTAAGAAATAGGAAGGAGGAGAAACAAATTTATATTCGTATGCGTTTAAGGACAGAGGATAAAAATACTTCAAGGGGGCAGGAATAACCAAAATAGAAGGAAATGAGAAAATACCAGCAGCACCGATAAGGCCAGTAAGGATATCAAGTTTTAACAGTGAAGAATAGAAGAACAATTGCTCAGCAGAGAAGGCTACACATTCAAATAAAATGTGATCAGCATCACAAAGAACACATGTGGAAGAGCGATGAAAAGGACAAAATGGAGTAAATGCAGATGAAAACGGAGAAAATGATGCAGGAAGGATATTATGCTTAAAGCGAAGACGACAAATAGCAGAGATTGTAGAGCGTTTAAGAGAAGGCAAGTATCAGGATGAAGTTGAAGAGATAAAAGGAAGCAGGATTAGAAAATGAAGAAGAATAGGAGTTGAGCCATAATTTGGAATGAGTGACTGAAGAAATAACAGCAGTATTATAGGTTGAAAATGTGTGCCCCCGGAAATGGAAGATCGAGCTAATGAATATCCTATTAATTCATTACACTTAATGCCTAAATAACTAGGAATCCAAAGAAAATCGATCAGTGGAGGAGGAAAGGATCATGGATGAGAAAGCGTAATCGAAAGAGGAAGCAGGAAGAGGAGATGTAATAACCTGTAAAGCACTTTTAGAATCTGAGATAATGTTTATGGAAAACCAGTGATGAGGAAACAAAAAGAACAGCGCGTAGAATATTGAACAAAAGGAGGGAAGCTTAAAAGACCCAGGTTGTAGATAAAGGCGGGACAAAAAGGGGCAGAACCAACTGCGCTTGGCCCTTTAGAACCGTCCGTATAGATAGTGATGTATGAAGAAAAAAAAGAACTTAAAGCATATCAGTTCTGGCGATATATCGAGGAACAGATTTAGAACGGAACGGTAAGGAAGACATATTTAATAGGATGAAGGAAAGTAGAAAAACTGAAAGAAAAATAAGGAAGTTTATCGTGATTATAAATAAAAAGCGAAGATTGACGAAGACGAACAGGAAAGAGGAGTAAGAAGGAACAGGTAAAAAAGAATAACGAAACAGGCGCTTAATCAAAAAACGATAAGCCAAGCAGGATATCTATAAATAAAGAAAGGAGGAGAATAAGATTCAGCAAGGATAGCCGATACTGGGGTAGGAAATCTAGTAAAAACTCGTTTCGAATAATAATTATTTTTTGTAAAAAAGATCCCTAGCGTCCGTTATCACTGTTTTTTATATTACAAGATCGTTGTAATTTTTTTACGACTATTATAGTGCCGATGTTAATTCGATTATTACGAAAATTTCGATCATTATTATTATTATTGTTATTGTTGTTGTTGTTGTTGTTGTTGTTGTTGTTGTTGTTGTTATTGTTATTATTATTATTATTATTATTGTTGTTATTATTATTATTAATATTTTTCTTTAAAACTCTATAAAGTGTCAGTATCTAACTAAATATACTAAATTTATATTTCTAATTAATATCCCTCTTGTTGTTAACAATCCTGATATATAATAAAGTTCATATTTAACTTTACTACCGTTTAATTTAAAACTATATATTAACATAGAATTTTAAATTATAAATTAGGTCTAATCATTAGGCGTATTTAGTTTAAGTTCATGTATTAACTATTAAAATCGCATAACAAATAATTATAAATATGGGTTAAAAATAATGTTTATAAATCAATAATAGTTTCACTAAATTTTTAACTAGTTACTTTTTCCAAATGTGTTAAATTAACAAAACATAATTTAACCCATGTAACGGTAGCAACATATGTATACATATATATATATATATATTTATATCTTTATATTATATTATACTGATTTTTAAATATAACACTGTTGTTACCATTATAAGTATTTAAACCTATATAATTTTATATTTAATGTTAAATTAGAGGAGATAATAACTTCTCTTATATTATTATTCAATACTATTACTTAACCTTAGCCTTAGCAAATAAGTAAAATAATGATTGAATTTCTCATATTGGTCTCTGGGGCTTGGGGTATGAGTGTACTTAAATTTAGTTGTATATATTATGTATATGCCTGAACTCAATAAAACAAAAAATTGTAAACGCAGGCCAATCCAGTGTATTGAAATTCTATAACTTAATTGTCTGATGTTTTTAAACGCAGATTGGCTCGTGTCTAACTGATTACATCTCCGCTGCTCGTGCTTTCATAGCGCATAAGCGGGCTTAAAATTTAAGGTTCAATTTGTTATTTTAACAAATGTAATTATCTTTAAAAAATATATTCTTTGATTCTTTGATTCTTTGATTATTATTATTATTATTATTGTTATTATTGTTATTATTATATCATTAGCAATTAATCGATAATCCGCAAATAGTCCAGTAGCTGAGTGATTCCTAATTGTTGCAGCTCATTTCAACACGATTACAACTTAGTCTCCTCTATATTTCAAGCTCGCCGCATTCTCAGGACACTGTACCGTGAACGAAGACGACAAATTACCGTACGACGTCCAATGCTAACTATAAATATCTTACGTCGTCTTATTTTTTATCGTGTTCTGTTCTCCACGTTACATATTCCCTTTTCGTTTTTGTCATTTCATTTGTTTGTTCGTAGGTCTTTTTTAAATTTATATACCGTGCTTTTTCTCCATCTGCTTGGTTATGACTTTTGTTTTCATAATCTTCCACTATTTCTGACTATTTTAGTTAATTTCATTCCTAATGACTAACACTCTTCTTATTTGTACTTTTTTATTACACGCAGCACACTCATGAGGTAATATTTTGTTTGCAATGTAGGTGTACACGCACGAGTACATCTGGAACTGTCTGAAATTACTTACTCAATCATTATACGAGAACAGTCACATCGATATTATCCTCGCGCGTGCGATAATACGCACAGTTGCCATTCTATGCGACTATTCTTTTTTTATGGGAACTGACATATGCACGCATTAAATGAGTTGTACACGCTTCCTTCAGAAATTAAAAATGAGTTCGAAAATATTTATTTCTATTGAGTTATGTATGATTTTCAGGCGAAAAGTATTACCGCGATATTAGCAAGAATACGAATGGATGCGTTACCAAGTACGACTGAGCAAGAGGTAAATTATTTTAAATAAATAAAATGGATATTTTTTACTTTTTCTTTCTTTCTTTAGCATGACATTAAACACCATTCGACTAATAATCTATTATTGTATTCTTTTAATCAGTTTATAGTTTTCATGTCACTGGGAATCGAACCGCTGATCACTGGCGAAAGAGCGGGGATTTATTAATGCGCAATTAAATTTACCTAGAAATGAACTTGAGAATGAAAGAGGAACCCAAAAATTGACGAAAGTATATGAAAACATCCTTTTAATTAATGAATTGTTAAAATTTTACCGGGAAATTTTTGTTACAGTTTTTATAAATACATTTTACATATTTAACGCTCTGTAAAAAAGGCGGTTTCGAAAAAGAAACTTCCCCCCCCCCCCTACTCCGATCAGTGCCGTTGGGTTTAGTATACAGTGAACCTTAACTTCGGAATGCCGAAAACCTTATCAACGGAGATGGAACTTGGTTTATTTTTTTTACTCACTCCAGAACGTCTTAGGTCTGCCGGTAAGTTTAGTTAAAAATCAAATATAGGCCTAATTCATTTTTGTACATGTACCGCCAGCCTAATGATCCATAAATACACACGCTTTCTAGAAGCGTTTGAAATTTTGAATTAATATTCATGGCTGGTAGAATTGGTTTTCACCATATCATTAAGGTATAAAAATATTGAAGTCATGATTCAAACTAACAGTTCTGAATTTTACGTTGAACCAGCTTGATAAATATGTAAATTTTTAAAACTATCTATCTAAAATTATTTATATTTTCCGTCTTTCTTTCAATTACTTTTATCATTTGCTTATTTTATCTTCATTGGGACTCAAAGCTCATTCGCTATGGAGTTAACTTGGTGCAGTCGTAATTTCCGATATTTTTGCCAGTAAGATTGGAGTTCTAATCTGTTAACATCGAAAACGATTAACAGCAAACTACCGGTTTAAATCGTGTAAAAAGAAAAAGAATAAAAAAGTAACAGAAATTACACCGGGAAAGAAAAAGTATACGAAGCGTAATAGGGAAGTTGGAAAACTAAGTTTTAACAAATGAATAGAAAAAAGAGAACATTCAGTAATACGGAGGAACATTTAACAAATCAATTATTAGCGTCACGGATAACTGTATCGAAAATTTAATCGGAACAGGGTCACGGTATACTAGGTGTGAAGACTTAGAGTAGAATATAAAACAAAGGTAACAGGGTTTAGGTGGGTACTGAAAACAGAAGGAACTCAAAGAAAAAAGAAATTGTCTCCATTATCTTATTCGATATGATTTAAGAATATGTATATTGATATTAAATTACATCTTACAACCGGATAATTTAATATTTAAATATCTTCCTTTATTCATGTTAAATGAGAGAACAGGAACAATTTTTTTTTTTTTAAATATTCGCCTTTTCGGCTCTCGATGCCTCATTTAAATGTATCTGTTTATATCGATATACATATCCCTCGATCGAGGACACACATATACATGCTCGGGCACACGAGAGCGTCCGTGAGTGTTCAAAATGTAGCCGGAAAAGAATTATACCTTTTTTCTTTTTTACAATTAATCGCGTTTTTCCTCATTTTTCTTAAATAAACATTTATTGTCGTTCGATAACACAGCTAAATGGCGACGGAAACGATTTCGAGTAAACACCGCTACGATGAGAATGATATAACACAAGTGACCATTATTTTCATAAACGTTGTTTTACGTATCGATATTTCTTTTTCAAGTATTATTTTTACGAGCCTCTTTTCAGTTTTTTTTTTTTTCTCTACTAAACTTTCATCGGGGGCGTTGGTAACCATTTTGACACAATTCTCTCTTTATTAATAATATCCTTTAAGATATAAATTCATTGTTAACCGTTTTAGACTTTATTACTTTAGAGTTCCTAAATATCTTCTATTATTCAGACGTCGACTTCATGTTTGTTATTTAAAGTGCCTTTTCCTGCTTTTTCAATATCGAAATTGGGACTCAGTTGAAGTTACAAAATTTCAAAATGAAACTGGCTGAACCGAATTATAAAATTTCCAGTAAAAGCCAAGACGTTTCCATGATCGTTTGTGTGTTTGTCAGGTGAAAAAAAGTTACCGAGCAATTATTTTTATAATACAGAGCCATGCAAAATAGGCTTATTTGTTATTTTTACACGGAATATCGGCGCATTAATACTTTTCAATACAGTTACGAAAAAATAAAATCACTATTCTCGCTGCTTTAGCTTTTTACCTTTGCGCCATGTTCTAGCTCCTATCTACACTGCGCGCTGTTTTTATTCTTTCTCTATTTCTAATATTTATATCATCTAAGCCATTTATTCTTTTAACGGAATTCTAAGCGCACGAGTATTATTCATTACACCTCCTATGTACTGATTTTTTTCGCTTTGATCAAACTAGTTTTATCTGTTTTCTAAAACTTGAGCCTTTTCCCGGTATTGGTCGTTTACTTGAATCTCAATTCGCTAGACTTACATCACGGAAGACTACTACCCCATATTTCATTTTGTTCTTTCGCAATAGTTTGGGCCTTCAGTAACAGGTCTCGACGGTATAATTTCGAATATTTTTTTCCCTATTACTATGTATAACATTTGAAAATAGTCTAACATCGACCGGACTCGGATAAAGTGGCAGATGCCGATCATCTCATTTTTAAGTGTAATCTGTGCACAGTTCAAAGAATTAATTTGCACGACTACGCAATAGTATACTTTTAGATCCCTCTTCCATGTAAACTCTCTCTTAGCTATCGGTAGTATTATTATTATTAATATCGAATCGCCTCATCCCATGTCCCCATCGTGATCATGATCTGTCACCCGGTTGATCAGACTGCGCCAACAATTCCGATCCCTTGCGATCTGTACACAACCCTGAAAGGTACGACCAGCAGCTTTGCACACCGTGTCCGACCATCTAGTCAGCGCATGACCTCGACTTTCTCTTCCATTGACCTTTCCTTGGATGAGCAGCCTTTCCAAATTGTCCGCTCTGATCATATGGCCGAAATACCGCAGTATCCTGCAAAAGATGATAACCTCTACGGGTTACCAATCTCATTCAGTATGAAGACATTGGTTCTCCTAGCTGTCCATGGGGCACGCAGCATACGCCTCCGGCACCACATTTCGAGTGCGTCTATACGTTTTTTGCCTACGCTGGTCATCGACCAAGTCTCCGCACCATATAAAAATACTGAGAAGACGAGAGAGTTCACTAGTCCAATCTTTACACCTTTACCAACAGCGGAGTCAGCCCAAATTATTTTTAAACGGCTCATTGCGTTGTTTTGTGGCGTATCTCACTTTTACATCCGCCGCTGTTTTCCACTATAGAGCCTAAATATGTAAAGCGGCTTACTACTTCAATACCCTTAATTTCACGTATTGTTGGATCGGTAGTATTACAATATACAAATTATTATTTAATCACATAGTTCAGTGTAATATTACTGTGCAGTATTAACTACCGAAATATTTATAATCCATTGACGATGGGTGGAATTTTCGATGTCCCTCCCTGGTCGACGAGCTATTTATTTACTGTCTTCAAAATCCAAGTTTACGCCACATACAAGAAAATTAAATATTAGATTTTTCCGCAAGTTCGAAGACTACGAGGTTAAAGTTAAATTTTTCAATCGCATTGTACGTTCGTTCCGAGAGCCTCCATTAGCATCAATCATTAATCATAGATACACAAAAGATTCCTCTTTTTTCGGTCAAAAGATTGACGTCACTTATTATCCATCTTATAACTTTTCTTTTGAAATATATCAATAAATAACCCCTCCCCCCCACATGCACACATCTTCCGCTAGTTTCCTCGACACATTTGATTATCTCCATCACTTCGTCGCCCGATGTTGCTAGTACGTTAAATCGGAGATATTCCTACCACCAATACTTCGATATTTCCATTTTCTTGTTTGTGAAGTGACCGCATGGGTAACTCTATTTTCGAAATGGAATTTTCGGTAAAATTTTCATTTTTTCTCCGGAATTCAGCATTTCTGCCGTTTTGTCAGTTTTTGATGTTCCCGTTTCGCCACTTCAAACAAAACAGGTTATCGTTGATCGGTAACAAGTAGCACCGTTTAAGCTTTTGCATTTCTTGGTAATAAATTATTGCAACTAATAGAGGGACAACAACGGTTGTTTACTTTTAGGACACGTGTGAAATATATGCGCCCGGTATACCACAAGAGATTTGCCGATGCGAAAAAAAACACTCAGGCCCTGTTTCTATTTGCTGGCTTTTTCATAATATATGCGAACAGCAGTAACGAACAGTAATCCTTTATTGTCGACCAGGGATTTGTTTGAAAATATCTTCGCAAATATTAAGTCTATTTTTCTACACCCCTCCTTTCTGTACCATATAAAATGTAATTTGTTACGAATTCGTAAAGAAAATTTGAAATTATTATTAGTTTGGCAAATTTTATATTTTATTCGTTGAACGAAGTAAGTAGAATAATCAGTTTCTACAACTGTTGGCATAGAACACCTTCTATATCGAAACATTCTGACCATATATATATGGAAAAAAATAACTTTTTCTTTTCAGATCGGACGAAAATACCGCAAGAAAATTTTCAAATTTCGAAAAGACAAAAAATTCTGCTATACAGTTAATTTTTAAGATTTTAAAAATCGCTCTCACTTTAAAAAAACATACAAGAAATTCGTAAAAATACAAGTAATATCGAAAGTTTCAACTTGCTCAACTAAATTAAGTACTCTAAATAATGAAGGACGCAGTTTCGTGAAAAAAAAATCATCTAATTCTATAATCCTACTATCATTTTTAAATAAACGGTCTTCGGATTTTTTGCGCTTTTTCTATTCCCTTTCGCACTTTAATGCTTTTTTTTTTTTTTAAATTTTCTATATTCAAAAATATTCGTCTCCTTCATTCATCAGAAATTGTAAATGTCCTTTAAAAGGCTTAATGATTAATTGTTAACTAGAATATTTCAAAAATTTACTGAACAAGTTAATCGAGCATCGGGAATGAAATTGTTTTCGTTCCGGGGCACATCGCGATGATTAAAGAAATAATTGTCGCATTCTGCGACAATTACGAGTATGGGGTTACATTCGCTTAATTACAGAACTTGTTTCTAAAATATAACTTAAAGTTACCAGAATAATAAAATTACATTAATTACAAAGAATGTTTTTCTATTTAGGTCTACGTATTCATCGAAAGATTGAAGTATATCGATATCTGTCTACCAGTTTATTGCATTTTGCACTTGAATTTACCATTGATTATTTCGGTAAGTTTGTACATTCGGTCGAATTATCATATAAATGTTGCGCTTGCGCGTTATCAGTAGTTTGGCGAGTTAGCACTAGTGATGGGTAAAGTTCCAAATATTTTGGAACATCGCGTTACAATCGGCTTCTAATGATCAGTGACGTAACAGGAACTTAGTTACAAGGTTACGAACTGTTAAAAAAAGTATAATTTACATAAATAAAATGGAATTTAATTCAAATATATTATAAAATGTAATTATAAAAAAACAAACAAAACATAAATTAATAAAATAACAATGTTTAAAAGCTAAAACAATTTGAAAGCGGTAGACGACAATTTCATCTTAATATCCCAGAACTTTAATTAATCATTCAAAATAAATTCGCTGCCTAAATTTAACTTATTAACATAATTTAAATAGTAAACTTTTATAAATTATGTAATAAACAAATTTTTACACAATTCTAATAGACGCTACTGAACTTAACAGAGTGCACCCAAAATTTTTATTACTTACGAGGTTGATGAAGGAAATTGTTTTAATCTGAAATTAACTGTAACTAAAAACTAAACGCTCTAAATTAATTAGCTAAAACAAGTCCAAAATAAAATGGGACAGAGGACAAATTAAAAAACTGCGAAACGTGATAAACAGACATACAAATAAAATTCAGTAACTTGGAATTTATAATCGCGTCAAAAGTGATAAAAAAAAAATCACTACTAGTAAAGTCTATGTTAAAATTTTTGATGATAGTGTGAAATTCCAGAGTTGCCATAACCAGTGGTATAATAACACAATGTAAGGCACCGACACCACCCGACCTCTTCGAACCATCTGTAAATACGGTTACACGAGATGGAAATTGAGAATTGATAGCACTGTGGAATTCCTGTCTAATTGGGTCCTGTGGAAGAAATTTGGGGATAAACATTTTAGGAGGATGGCAGCGTTCGGTGAAATTAAAAGAGAAATAGGGGAGATTGTCAAAGGAAATTGTGTAAAAGAAAAACGAACTAATCCGAAGAGAGGTGAGGGATAAAATAGGGGGTTTTCTAGGTACGAAACGCCAGTTCCTAGAAATAGAAAGGTAGGAATGAATAGCAGTCGAGGACGGGAGTGGAAAACGCTTAGCAAGAAAACGATATCCCAAATATGAGCTGTGAATAAAAAGAGGTGGTGTATTAGATTCGGCAAGGACTGCTGGAACTGGATAGGATTTAAGAGCACCAAAGTATAGACGAAAGCAAAAATTTCGTATTAATTCTAATTTATAGAGAGTCGGGACTTAAGAGATCACAACCATAAAGAAAGGAATAGTAATCAAATTTAGAGCACATGCTGGATTCATAAAGAGAAATAAGGATATAAGGATCACCACCCCATTTGGTTAGGGATAGGGCATTCAGCATGTTTAGCCTTTTGATTGCAGAAGAGGACAGTTATTTCATGTTTTCAGAAAAGGATGATTGACTGACAACGAAGATGCCAAGACAGCAGAAACAATTAGCACGAGAAGGAGGGGTATTTGTTAGGGATAGATAGACACAAGCGGGATTATAGGGTCGTAGAATAAACATGACGTACCGAGATTTAGTAGGAGAAATAGAAAGGTTAATTGAGGAAAGGCAGTGCTGCAGCACAGTTAGAGACGAATTAAGTGCTTCACTAGCTGATATAATATTATGAGATGAAGCAAAGAATAGGATGTCATCAGCAAAGGATAAAGAAGAAGAATTTAGAGGAAGAGATATGTTGAAAAGAGTAGGATTGAGGGAGGAACCTTGGGAAATACCTCGAAAAACTGTTCTTGAAGTTTCAAAAGATGGAGCAGGGAGGTAGATAGAACGATTCAGCATGAGATTGAGATAATAAGGGGAGTAAACTGCATTGGAATGTAAATTGCTGTCATTCTATCTTTTAGAGTGGGTAAATGAACATTATTAAAGGTCCTATACATTGATAAAAAGGAATCCAATGTATAATGTTTTTGGATATAAGATTTGCATATATGGGAAACAAAAAGACTGATACGGTTGAGAGGACAAATACCATATCGAAAGCCAAACTTTTTGCCGCTCTCTGTGTACGCTTCTGTGTTTTTTTATTTTTATAAGTCGTTATCTGCTTTTATTTCTCCTTTGTCCCAATTGTGACCCGATTACGTTTTTTTTTTTTATATATCTGTTGTTATGCGCTTTGTCGGTTTTTCCTTGTTTAGAGGTAGGTTTCTAGAGCGCTTGACTTCCGATATGGCGGTCACGGGTTCGATCTCGAGCGACGACGAACTTATTACAAGAATTAAATAAATAATCGCTAATAATCACGTGGAAGGCAATGGCGAACCAGCACGTACAACATCATATGCGCGCTAGGTCAGTACACAGCAGACCCGCACGGGACTGCACTGGTAGCGCGATAACAAGCGGCTACTATCAGTTCCGAATGTAGTCTTGCGTGTGTACACCTGCGTTGCATATATAATAATTGCCTAGTACACTACCTATGTCTGTACATCTAAAAATGTACGAATAGGTAGTCGCCGACGCTCAGAAGCTGAGTATGGCACTATAAAGAAGAAGAATATAAATAAATCAATATGTACTGAAAATTCTGCTCATTTCCTTTTAACAGAATGGTAGGCGCTGTTTCCGCAGTCGTCGCCATAAATATGATTAATGTTTCATAATTAAAAACTATAAACTTCGCTTTATAGTGATGGAGAAAGTCATTGAACTTTCGGATAATTGTTTACGGACGCTAAGCGCTGTGTTTTACATAGGTTTCGTGATTGATGGATCTAACTGCTTTTTAAACATCCCGTGTTTCTTCTTCCTTAATTATTTATAGCCAGATTCCTTTGTCCGTTTATACTGTGGGCTCTGTAATTGCAGATGTGGCCATGGTATGGGACAGCTAACTCCTTTTGCTCTTACCTTCGTCATTTCTTTTCTTTTCAGGATACATACGTTTGGCATTTTTCGACGTTGATTGTTATTGTTTCTCCATCTTTGGTATAGCATTCTTTGTCAGATTCCATTCCTTGTTATTCCTAATTGCTGCTATGTACACATGTTCATGGGTGTAATCGTCCGTTGCTGACAAGCCCAGGGAAAAACCCAAACAAGAAAAAAAAAAAAAAAAAAAAAAACGGTTCTTAAAAAGAGAAAAAAAAACACCTAACCATCTACAGGATTTCAGAGGATGTATGTCCTCATGTGTGTCAAAAAGTTGAACAGCCAATAATAAAGTTGGTCAAATTTTGGAAGAAAATCCTATTTGCAAATGTGACAACTGTCTGCCTAGAGCTTATCGACAGTTCAATTAATTCATTTCTTACTTTTAGATTACTTTTTAAAAATTTTTGCATGTTAGTTTCTATCTTTTGTACATATTTAATCATAAATTTTAAATAAACGTATAAATTTTATTTAGCAAATATTCTTATAAAATTATTGTATAACAAAAATTTAAAGAGAAAAAATTAAATTATTCACAAAAATAAATCTTAATACCAGTACGTTTTGAAGTTAAACTACTGAAACATGTCTTTGTTTAAATGCATTTTTGTAAATAACTAAATATTGCTTTTTTAAGTTTTTGTTACGCAATAATTTTATATTAATGCAGAAAATGGACTGCAATAATTTTAATTTTGATTTGAAGAGTTTTTTTATTCTTTCTTATGATTTCTTCTTCTTCTTTTTCTTTAGCAGCCTATATAATTTTATTTAATATTGAATCAAACATGATAATAGTATTGAAATAAACACAAAAATAAATGACTGCGTAAGAAGAAAAAATGTATTCTAATTAGTAAAAATACACACAATAATATAACATATATACGAGTATATTAAATAAAAATACAACGATATACGGATGCAAATCAAAAATAGCGCAAATATGTATACATTAACAGCAAAGCAGTAAAAAAAAATATACACATAACTGAAAAAATGAGAAAAAGAAGGATAAGGATGAGGATATGTAAATATATACCAGTGGAAAATAAAAAAGCTGACAAGACAAAAAAAGCAATGTAACAAAAAATGTGATGGTACCAAAACATACGAAAAATATGCAATGGTACAAGAAATTCAAACAAATAAAAAAACAGTAAGAAAAGAAAAGAAATTTTGCAATGAGAAAAAAGAATACAGACGTGTGTACAAATAAGTATAAAAAGTTACAGCATATATGACGACTTCATAAGTTTCAAATTTTGAACAATCCCCTTATTTCATAATAATATACGGTTGAATTAATAATGGTAATTTTACATATACCTATTACAATCAAAATTAAAATTATAAGGTAGACAGAAAAAATACTCCCATATACTGAAGGACGCGCTTAACATATCTTTACTGCTAATTATCTTCACATTGATAAGAAGTAAACTTTTTCAAAGTGAAAGCATTGCCCATTTATATAAATATTTATTGGTTCGAGCCAAATTTGTTATGTCCACTACCTCCATGTGATTTACAATTTCTTCTAAAAGTTAATTTTTCCATATTTAACCTATTGAAGAAATAAACACAATAAAATAAAACAAGCATGAGAATTCCTTAAGTTAGAAAAATTTCCTTTAAAAATTTTTTGGTTTCAAAGAGATGAGATTACACCATTTTCAGTATTCTTCTCATAATTTAATCTTTCTCTTTTACAGTAATAATAACTTTTCTAAAATTTTGCTTCTACTTTTTATGCACATTAGGACGCCTATGAAGATTTAAATCTTTTACCCTTTGATAAAATGAATCAGTTTATTTTGTAATAAAAAAAAGAAAATAGAACTAAATAAAAAAAAAAACATGATGAAGGAAAGAGAAGGGGTATATTGTGATTACAAATATGCCAATACACCTGAAGTATATACTCCTAATCTCTCTCTGTGTTCTAATTTGTCCAGCCGCTCCCAGATATGTGCTGTAGCCTGATTGTACCAAACTTTAAAATTGTCCTCCCCCCCATGTAATAGGGTGCTGTTGAAGGGGAAAACATGGGTATAGTATGCTATGCTAACGCCACATCCAGTGATTGTCTATATTTAAAATATAACATTAAGCTGCACTTTAGGCCAGTAAAAATATCCTGGCAAAGTAAATGCATTGCTTTTAATTTTTATCCTTGTTTTTATTTCACTGGGTGATGGTTTCTGTGTGGAAGTGTGATGCCGACGCTGTATTTGTGTTTGACATACGAATAATTTCAATCACTGACAAACAAAATTGAACAGTAACATAAACTCTCTGTTTGACTAAACAAAATTTACTGTTGCAGGAAGTACTGATATTTCTATTAAAAACGGAAGGAACTTAATTTGGCATCTGGGGATAATTTTAAGTTGAAAATAAGCTAGCTTTATATTTTCCAAATAGACTTTGCCCATTCTACTGTTTAACATTTATTTATGCAGTGTGTGTACATAGATGATATAACACTGCATATAATGCCATAAAATATAATGTAATACACATAATCATCAACAATATAGTACTACACATTTTTCTTCAATTTTCTGAAATTTTTTTTAATTTTTTTTTCCCCTTTAAACATTCATTAGAATGAATAAATAATAAGTGATATTAATTTTTGTTAAATTCAAAAATTGAAAATATATTCCAAAATAAATAGATGAAATATAAAGCTCTTTTTTAATTTTTTAAATTTAACATATTTCACTTAAAAAAAAAAAAAAAAAAAAATCAAAAATTCATCTTAATAATAAAATTTCTTTTTAGGATACACCATCATAAATATATAGGGAAAGGGAAAATAAAGTTCATAAGCATAATCTTCTTTATTCAAATACATGTAATGAATAATGAATCAACAATAAGTAATATAATGTAGGTGAATACATCCTGTTTGTTAAAATGGTATTATGTTTTAAGTTTCCTTTAAGTTAGTGTTAGCTGATGATGGGTTATGCCCGAAAACGTTTCTAAATAGGTATTTATCTAATTTATTGATCTATATTGTTTGTTATTAAAGTTTATTTTATTATAAATAAGTAATATTATACAACATTTTTTGGAAATTTGTATTTTTTAAAACATGCTTGATTTAGTCGGTAAATACAAATAAATAAAACTCTATACATTTCAACCCTCAGATTCCTTTATTGGAGACAGAGACCAGTGTAATACATTTATACGATGATAAAAGGTAGCGTATATGGAGGCGTGAGTGTGTATGCCTGCAAAACAGATCAGGCGGCTTAATTTCAAACGATGTAACAGTGTACTGTGGCTAAAACTTGGGTACTTACACTGAAATTCGATCTTGCACAGTCAGGAGTAATTTTTGGAACCTGGGTGGAATATTTAGGTTAATATTGATTATGTACCAATAGGAGCGTCAGGGTGGTAAGGGTACTTTTCAAGATTAGTAAAAAAAAAAAAAGTAAAATTAATGTTGTATTTTGTGCATCAGATCAAAAGAATTCGTTAATTTCTGCTCTCTACAAATGGTTTATGGTTGTGATCACATGACAGAACTCTGGATTGTGATTGGTTACTGTTCCAGGATCTTTTATCCCTTGTTCAATTATGATCTTAATCATTTTTTTTATTCAGAAAGAAATTATATTTGATAGTTAAAGAAAAACAAATAAAAACATGAATAAAAGAAAAAAAACATTTGCTACACAAATTGAAACAAATTCACACAGATTATAAATGCAATCTCAAGTTTAATGCAAGATGGTTCAACCAGTTTAATTGGCTACTATATTCAAAACGAGAGGATAGTGCGTACCGTAAATATTGTGCTCTTTTTGCCATGGATACTGCGGGAAAAGGGACTCATCACGGAATTTGGATCACTCGTTAAAAAAGGATTCCGCATATTGGAAGAAGGCGAAGGAGGAATTTGGAAGGCACGTCCTCTTAAGTTATCATATAAAAATAACTGAAATGGCTGAAAACTTCTTATCAATATATGATGGTAAAACAAAGAACATCCAGGAAAAGATTTCTTCTGAATTAGCCAAAAAATCTTTAGACAGAGCCAAATTAACCACTATTGTCATAACCGTCATATTATGTGGTTGCCAAGAACTACCCTTGCAAGGAACATCCGATTATGGAAATGTTTTAGAGGAAAAAATGAAGAATGACACGGAATCTTTCGTACTCCTTTAAGAGATATAGAGTCGACGCGGGAGATATAACTTTAAAAACACATTTGGTAACCTGTAACAGAAATTGTCAGTACAGCAGCGCTTCTGTACAGAACTAAATTATTAGAATTTGCGCAGACATCATTAAGGAATCTATTGTGGAAATAGTCAATCGCTCCTTGGTTTTTTCAGTTCTCGTTGATGAAACCAGCGACTTATCCAGAACTGAACAAATATAATTTTACCTCAGATACATTGACCCTGACAACAAGGCTTTGCAAGAGGATTTCTTAGAATTTGTTCCCCTTCGTGATCTCACCGGAGAAAGCATTGCATAATCTATTATCGACCAGCTGCAACGAAACGGAATAAACACTAAAGGGTTTGTTGGACAAGGATATGGTGGTACTCGACATGCTCAAGCCATAATAAAAAGAAAATATCCATTAGCATTATACGTACATTGTAGTGCCCATTCGCTGATTCTGGCCAGCGCAGGTACTTGCAAAGTGCGGAGTTTGGCCAATTGTTTAGGCACTATAAAGTCTGTTGGAAATTTTTTTCGCACATCGGCATTACGTTCGACAATGCTAAAAGGAGTAATTGCAAAGTAAATGGCTGATTGTAGGAAAACGACGTTAACATGCGAAACTCGATCGGTCCAAAAACACGACAGTGTAATGCGGTTTAATGAAATCCTCTTGCCTATTGCGGTAACTTTGGAAGAAATGAAGACTTCAGGATATAATGAGACTTCACAAATCAGTTGCTAGTTGCGATTAAATGCGAAGGATTTCTCATTAATCTCAACATTACCAGCAATCTCTTCTCTGTGACAATTAATCTGCGTAAATTTTTACAAAGCTCTTACTGCGATCTCGCGACGGCGTGTCATCATCAAGTCGACGATATAATAAATGCTCTCGTTACAATGAGGCCGTAAATAGAGACGCAGTTCTCAGTAATATATAGACAAGCTGTATAGGGTGCCTATCGTTGCTAATGCCGCACAAGTGTCCCCGTCCACACCAGCGAACTTCAGAGCGCAGTACAATTTTATGGTCCACTTCTCTGCGATGCAACCAGTTTTGAAGGAGAGTTCGCGGTTTGGAAATCAAAATGGTCAAAAATAGAGGTTGCGAAATTGCCCGTCACACCGATAAAAGTGCTGGATAATTGCGGGCCAGATATGTTTCCGATGATTCACAAGCTACTTTCAATACTTTTGACTCTACCTGTGTCGACGGCGACACCAGAGCGGACTTTCTGTTCATTGAGAAGGCTGAAAACATTTCTGAGAAACAGCGTGGACAGGAGCGGCTCAGTGGACTGGTGCTGATAAGCATTCATCGTGATATCGGGATTGATTCAGAGGTCAGGCGCTTTACTTCTCAAGGGCATCATCGTCGGATGCAGTTTTAATAAAATTTATATTTATGGAAATAATTAAATATAAAATATAAAAAGTGTAATATCATGTCATTTAATGTTACGTATTGCGTATTGTTAGGAATGCCCCCCGAAATTAATTCCTGGCTACAGCCCTGTTTACAGGTATTCTTTAAAACATTCTGTGGAAAAATATTTATTCATTTTTTATTTAAATGATACACTGCAATCCTAATAGGGCCGCTGCTGTTCCATGTTTGTTGTTGCAAATTGCTTTAGATTACTAAAAAGGTGGCTTAATAATTTTGCCTGATTAAGCTTAATCTTCCAATTTTGCAACTGGAGAGGAACACGGTCAGCTAATGCTTATAGATGCTCCGTGGCCTGTTACTGACTAACACACTTCGAGACAAAATTTCATTATCATCTACAAACGTGACTGTAGTTGTTTCGTCGTCAGTTGGTAAATCAATGAGATGTATAATAAGTATAGAATAGATATTTTAAGACAATACCTTGCGCAACTACGGCTTGAATCTTACAAATTCACGATTCGGTCTTTTTACAAGCCACAAGGAACTGTCTCAATTAGATAAATAAGAAAAATATGCGATGGCAAAATTTATCAATGTAAAATCTAAAAAAAAAATGAATTATTGATTATTAGCTCATTCGTTGGATTAGGAAATTATAATGATAAGCTAGTTACAGCTAATAGTGTTTTCGCTGCGCGAAATTTTATTTTGATCGAAGTATTCCAAGATATGTCATTGCTATTGGAAGTGATCTGATTGAAATAAGATCGATCGTACGTTTTAATTTTTTCCAATAATATCCGAATAAACTTTATATCGATTTCAAAAAGTTCCCTAGTATTATGCGCAAGTTCGGAGGATCGATATCTTTCGTCAGTAACAGCTCTTTCGATCCTGCGGAGGTTGGAAAGCAAAGTTTAATTAATTATGCTTACGTTAGTTGTAATTTCCCGCTGACAATATATGCATAGGCAATGCGGTGAAAAAGTGCAATTTTACTTTTTTGGGTTTCCTCGCTTAAGAACGTCGACTTTGAGTTTTCGACAACTGTTGGATTTATTGTGCTAACTCCCAATAAGCCTTTCATCAAAAATTAATTTTCGAATTTTTCATTAGTCGGTTGATAAATCTACAAACTTTCCAGTCTCTCCATTATTTTTCACATCGCCTACCGTACGTAGTTTAACATCAAACTAAATCAACACAAATATCTGTCATCATATTATACTTAGTTGTTCACGAAACTGTTTTTTACATAATTCATGACCTTAAAATTTACAATTTAAATCCAGTTTTTAGACGTTATATTCACGGAACAAATTGAACAGCAACGGCTGCGTACGCCTCTTGTGCAGATTGCCACCTGGTGTCTTATAAATTTGGATGACATGTACGACTTTTACGGATCTACTTTATAAAAGTAATCCGAAAATGGTGCGCCGGTCTTCTGACTTTAAAACACACGACTCTTATAAGAAGCGATCAATCTTTTGAGATCATTATTCAGGTCCGCGCGGTTCGTTTGATGTGATGTTTTTTTTTTTTCTGTTTTGCTTTTTCCTCTTTCTTCAAAACGATGAGAGACTTAATATAGTCTATTCAGTTCGCTGTTTATAAATGTACGAGTTTGGTGGGCGGTTTATAGCCTTTACGAACTGGTACGAGTCGTCGTTCAGAGTTTCTAAATTGAATAACCCTTTTACATACACGTACATGCTAGATAAAAAGAGCACTAAACTGAACACCGACTGTCACAGAGTTACATGCAGAAAATCGTTTGAACTTGTAGCGTCGTGATAAAACTGCGTATGCAAACAGCGATAAATAGGGTAGAACAAGTGTAGGTAGTTCGAGCGAACGGTGGTTGAAGTTATGACCGATATGTTAACACGACAGTTGAAAGGCTTCGACTTCAAAGTTTGTTTGTAAAGCGTTTTCGTAGTATGCAACGAATGAAGACACGATAATAACACCCTTGACACGCTCGCCGACTCTAACCTTAGGATTATTGTAAAATTTTTCTCGACTACACAGTTATGTTTACACGAGAATGCAAGCGGACAAATGGGTACGACACAGATTTTCATGTTGGAAGGAAGGCTTTTTTAAAATGTCAATCAGGATAACATAAGCCCGGTGTAATTTTATTTCTGTACTTTCTTTCTTTCCCAACCACCGCTTTTAACTAATAAAGTTCGGCCTATTTGATAAACAAAAAGGCATACAATCCTTAAAGATTTTTAATCTTTCGAGGTTCTGTAAAAATAAGTGTCTACCCCCGTGCGAGTGTGATGAGAAGGCATTACGCAACATGGTGAAACGAAGATCGACTCTGTTATTCGAATGTGATTTTCTAAAATCATATGTAAGTCGTTATTAAAATTAGTTCTCGCGTTTTTCCTTTTGATCTTTAAGATACACATTGCACTACAATAAACTCGTTGAAAATCCGTTTGGATTCTTTGGCGAAACATTAATCAGTAAGGTGACAGTGTTGTGCCTTCGAAAATAAAAATTTCCAGTAAATATGAAATAAATTTGCTGAATCAATAAGAGCCTGATAACTATCCTACGACGTTTCATTATTTCCATTTCCTCAAATCACCTTTCATCTAAATTCTTAATTATATCAGATTCTCTGTCCGCCCGTCAGGCCATCCCTTCTGCCCTACCTGATCATTCCTGTGATTTTATTATTCTCCGTATACGTTCACTTATCCACGTTCTTCCTTTCCCCCATTCCATTCATACTGATATTAACTATAGGTTCCTAACCATTCGGGCGTTTTTGGTAATGAAACGACAGATTCCCTGACTCGGGTTGCTGTTTCTTTCCGCCTCTTTTCGTAAGAAAAATCCCATCCACTAATCTCTTTGCGTTGTGTAAAAGTTTCCATCTCAGATTAAGGTCTTGGATATATATGCTTTCTCTTTTTCTAACAATTGTTCTTCATATCTGTCTGTTCAACCTAGTCTTCCTGTTAACCTATGGTTCTTTTTGTTTCCTTTACTTTGTCGTTTTGTTGTTGTCTCTATTATTCGTCTGCGTTCTTAAGCCATGCTATATTATCTTCCTCTCGTTTTTGTTTTTCGTTGGTTCCTCTCCATATTGTCCTCCCAAACGAAGAGCATGCTTACTATGCTGATCACGTATTTATTAAGCGTTCATCTCTTTGTATTAAGCGTTCTGCTTTCTATTCCAATTTGCTGCAAATTGGTATTCCTACTCCGTATTGTGTCTCCTATATCCTATCTTTTCCTTCCCCTCACATCGTTCCCATTCTTTGTTCCTTCCTACTAATCTGACCGTATCAAAATATAACTGATTTATTTCCCTTCCTCATAAAAAAAATAAATAAAAAAAATTGTCCGTGTTACGAAGGGTAAAAATTTAGTTTGGACCTGACTCCATCTAAATCATGGGTAATTTTATTTACTCTGAAACCTTATTCTCAACAAAGCATTTAAATTAAAATCTATAAGCAAAACATTACATTTTCCAAGCAGGTTAAATATTTGGGTGTATATTTGGATTCCAGATTAACTTGGAAGTTACATTTACAATCATTAATGTAACTGGTAGCCAAGGCATTTAATCCGCTGAAAACTATTAGCAATACTGTTTGGGGAGGAGATCCGGCTCCTTTAAGTCTTCTATACAAAACTTCCATTAGGTCCAGACCTGATTACGGTGCAGTTTTCTAGTGATCTGCCTCAAAATCACTCTTGAGGAGCGTAGATGACTTGCAGAATCTCGGACTGAGACTTATAACTGGAAATATTAGGTCGGCTCCTTCTATAAGTCTCCAGATGGAGATTAAGATCCCTACTTTTCATATAACAAGATCACTTCTGGCAGACAGATTTTTAAATAAATATTTCAATTACCAACTTCCGTTAATATTAGATAATATAAGTAAAATATCCAATAAATGGAGGATTGTTCAACAGAAGAAACCGCTTTTTGTCAAAAGAGCCAATATTCTATATTGTGCTGCTCTTATTCCTGCGCTGCTATCTGGTTATTTTAGTCTACCGTATGGTATTAATCTATGCAGGTTTGATGTAAATATAAATCTTTTCGAAGACTTAAATAGAGATCCTCTTCCAAACCAAACAATCAACTCCTATTTTTACAAACAACAGAGTCTCAATATCATTCCTTTTTAAAAATATTCATGGACAGCGCCAAGTTCCGGAGTGCTAATAGTGGAGTGGGTGCTGCATTTATTGTGGATAATAACTTAATAACCTTCTCCCGAGGCGTCTATTTTGACAGCCGAATTGTTTGCTATTGATAAAGCTTGTAACTTTATACTGAAGTCATTGGATGTCGAGAGAAAAACCTTAATATGCTCAGACAGTTTTAGCAGCCTCTTGGCGCTCAGCTATAATAGTTTTAATTATCGCTGTCACCCGCTTATCTAGGATATTAAATTTAAATACACGTACATTATAAATAAAGGAGGTACTGTAAAATTCTATAAATATTAATTTTCTTTTACATAAATTTAATTTTTTTTTGGGTTTTTCTAAATAGATAAAAAAAAGGTGGCTTCTCCGTTTATGTGGTAATGCGTGCGATTATATATCGAGTTAATTCCAGTTCAACATTTTTGTCTTAGAGAACTATGGAGGAAAAAATCACGATTCACAACTGATGTGTATGTTTTTGTATACATCTTATGCGAATATTCTATTTCTAGAATTACTTAGTAGAATTTTAAAGTTAACGGACGGTTCTAATTTTATGTTCATTTAGTACACTGTAATAAATTAAATATTAATATTTTTATAGCAAAAATCATTTTTCAGTTGAAAAATTTTCTCCCTTAGAAAATAGATATTAATTCTACAACACCCTTACCATCAAAAAGAGAAAAAAACAACACCCGTCAGTTAGTCTTAGACAAGTAAAAAGGTTCAATCAGTGGAACAAATTGACGTCTCAAGTTTTCCAAGTTGCAAGTTAGTAGAAACGAATAATGTCAAAATCTGTTCAAACATTGAAAGTTCGTAGCGCAATACTCGTATATTTTCAATTCCGATTTTGCGTTTCTTTTTATCCACTGATTTCCCGAATTCGCACCTTTCGCTTTTAGAAAATTCTCTACAACAAAATACAGAGAAGAACTTACACTGACTTCCGGTCTACTGCTTGTTAGTAATTGCGTTTCGGCTTTATTAAACTGTCGGAATGAGCTCGTAGAAGCGGACGAAGAACAATGGTTGCCTCTAAATTTCAGCTGGGATTTTCAAGTAGGCCGTTGAAGAATGTGACGTGGAGTATCATTCAAAAGTTTCTAAAAAGAACAGAATACCCTAAGAAATTTATTTTCCTCGAACATACCGCAAACGACCGGACGATTATTCGAATTTTCACAAAGATAACGGAAAAAAACTGTGCTCCTAGGTACAGAATTTATAGGTCAGTGATATATAGGTTAAATTTTAAAATTACAGATTTTCTCGTTCGATTTTTTGTAAAATACCTTCTCTGTTTTTTCTACGTTGAAAATTTCGTTTTTTTTTTCACTCATCAAAATGGTCAACGGAGGACACTGAATTAAAAATTACCGAATATTGTAATATAAAAAATTTCATTTTAGTCATAGCTGACAAAAATAAAAATGTCTAAGACGGAAATTGGCAGATGGGAAAAATAAAAAGTGTGACATTCGATGAAAGTGTGATTCCAGAAATTAGTCTGTTAATTAATTTTCGAGTAGCTATTGAAGAAATTTTAGCAGAAAGTTGACACTAAAACTATTAAAAAGTACAATGATCATATTTATGCAAAAATAGTTGCTGCTGGCTTTATTTCTAGAAAAAGTCAACGCTGCAGTTATTATTATTTTACAAAAAAGACGTCGTAATTTTCAAATTTTCGGCATATGTGAATTTTAACAAATTTCATTTCTCACCGGCTTCTATCTTTTAGTATGAGTTCTCAGTGTTCTTGTAGAATCATAACTTTTATTAGAAACTCAGCTTCTTGAAGTTCCGCTAAATGGGCTTCCAGAGCATAAAACACTCACTCAATAATGTACGCACGTAAATTCTATTCGTTTCTTTTTGACAAGATGGTGAGCGCTGAGTCGTCGCCATAATTATTTTTCATAATTAAGAATTATAAACTTTGCTTTATAGTGGTGGAGAAAGTCGTCGAACTTTCGGATCACTATGTACAGCGCGCTATTTGCTCTATATAGCTTTGGTGCTTGATGGCTCTAACTGCTTTTCAAACATACCGTGTTTCTTCTTCCTTCATTTTTTTTAGGCTGATTCCTTTGCCTGTCGGTAAATTGCTGATGTGGCCATAGTATGGGACAGCTAACTCCTTTTGCTCTTACCTTCGGCAATGTCATTCCTTCTCTTTTCAGGATGCGTATGTTTTGCATTTATCGACGATGTTTGTCATTGTCTCTCCATCCTTGGTATAAGGTTCTTAGTCAGATTTCATTCCTTGTGATTCCTAATTGTTACTATTTACACGTGTTGATGGGTAATCGTCTATTATTGGCAAGCCCAGGGAAAAAACAAATGAAAAAAAAAAAATGTACGCAGCACAAAAGATCCGGAGAAATATTACTACTATATTTAAGAGACTCGAAAAGATAAATAAGCAATTATTGTATCCATGAGTAACGTGCTGTATTTGCAGAATTTATATTGTAAAATAGTGATCAAATTTCTGTTAACGAGATATATCGATTTGGCGAAGTACTTGTAATTTATTGTGATTTTAATTGATATTTATTAATATTTGAACTTATCATTAACACTGCTACTGCAGAAAAATAAAAGCATTCGCTGTAATTTTTATATATTTATATTACGTCATTGATATTTTATTTAATACTTTAATTAATAATTATGGACTTGTTCTGCATAATCCCTCTCCTCGCAAAACAAAAAAAAAACAAATACGCAACTGAGGCTTGTGGGTGCTAAAGATATTGTTTATTTTAAAATTATTTAAATTTTTTTCCGTTCGCTATTTACTAATAGTATAGATCTCTTTAAACATGATTAAGAGCCAAACAATCGCTAGTTCTAAAAATATACCACTACTTGTACGAATTGCATCTAATGGATAGTCATGTGTCGCTGCTGTGGGTTCCTGGGCGCATTGGAGTGTCTGGCAATGAGAGGGTCGATGGAGCAGCACGTTCTGCCTTGCTCTCGCCAGGCTAGAGGACGTAGAACTACCGTCATCAATTGCATACACATTCTTAAAGGCGTGCGAAAACCAGTGGAGAACTGAATGGGTAGCTGCTACAACATTCTTAAGAACCATTAGGCCCACGGTTGAGTCATGGTGGCCACCGGAAGGAACATCCCGATACGACTTTAAGATCCTCAGCCGGCTGCGAATTGGCCACATCGCTATTTCGCACAAACACATAATCGATAAAACGCCGCCTCCGGCTATGTGCCCCTTGTGCAGCCAGACCGTACCAACAGTTTCTCACAAACTGCTTACCTGCCAAAAGTTTACTGTGTTGCGGAGGCAACTTGGCCAATTCAGAGATGTAGAGCAGATCCTCTCAAATGAGGTAATTTCCATTAACAGGGTTATTACCTTTATTAAAATGAGCGGCTTAACTCAGCATATTTAAATGATTCCCCCTCCCTTGTGTGTGCTGTTATGATCATAGCAGTTACACACAACGCATAAAATTTAAGGGAGAAAAAAAAAATGATATAGATCTAGAGAATTTAATTAATCAGATTAGACCATCGCTATCCACGCATAACTGCACGTAGGTAATTAAATTTTTAGTTTATTAGCACGTTAATGTTTTTTAAAATTATTATTAGAGAAATGCATATTTAATTTCGAAATCAGATAACTTAGAGCATTTTTTTTTTTTTTTTGCTCTTTTTATACATATATTTATTTTGTTATCATTTCCTCATATTTTGTTTAGTTTATCGCGCACGGGTTGGGTGCGTAACCACCAGAGATTCATTGCGATATATATATATACGTATAACAATTTTTTTTCTATTAACCGTTAATATTGATAGTTAACTGAAGCCAGGCCATAAAAAAAAAAAAAAATCATCAGCAAATTTGTTTGTTCCAAACGATCAGATAGTGTAAGCTTGACAGAAATCGGCGAAGCAGAACAATGAAAGAACTGCCAAAATCCTCAATGATACCAGAGACTGATGTTAAAGTATTCATCAAACAGAAAAAAAAAAAAAACTCAGTTGACCGGGGCCTGAAGTTTTGAGGACTGTGTGCATGCAACATAGATAAGCGACTAGTAGAGTTTCTTAGCCGGTTTGATAAACATGTTTTACAGCCTTATTGTGCGGTTCGGACAACTTCATAGAAGCGAAACGATGCGAGTAATTTAAGATTTTCTGCTGGTGAAATAAATGTAGGAGCGTTGGAAATAATTTCTTTCTAAATCTAGTGGCAAAGAACATTAATGAAAAGAGCTATTGGACACAATATCATTCGGAACGGTCACTGTTGAAGGATTTATTAAAATGAGAAATAGAGAGGTAAACACTTAATGTTTTGGAGCCAATGGGATAACTTCTTGAAAATGATACACTTTTACGATAGTTAAAGTTTTCGTCGCCTCGTGTTTGTAATTTTTTCATTCACCTTCTGAAAACGGTGAAGTTTGTTGTAATTCATTTTTTAATATTTCGTACGGGTTTAATTAAGAGTCTTTACTGAAATACGAAAATGTAAATTAATATTTTACATCTTATTAAAAAAGTATAAATTGAATGTGGTACGCGGAGAATTTGTTAATTGGGTACAGTTTAGTTCCGTTTCAACGATTCTCCTTTTCCACGTCGCTCCAATATTCGTTTTCGTCTTACTCCATGCACACTGTTACCTACTTTACGTTTTCACTTTAAACTCTCCCCAAACTCCCATCTTCATTTTAATTACGAAGCTATATTTCTGATTCTAACTATATTTTCTTTCGATGTACTTCCCGTTCTTCTCGCTACTATGTAATTCGTTTCTCCTTGACCTAACCCATATTGCGTTTCGTACGTCTTGTCTATCCTGTATGTTATCCTAGTTCTTTCATTTTGTCAGTCTTTGACCAAACTGACTTTTCTCCTTCTTAGTGCTTCTGATCGGAGGAGCGACGTTCCACCAAAAAAAAAAAAAAAACCAGATACAATTAATTTTTATTTTATTTTTTTATCTTTCTATACACATATTAAAATATTCGCTTTTTTGTTTTCTTTATCTTTTTTCCTATTAAATGCTTTTATTCGACTGTCAGTGTCACATTTTTTCAAATATTGAGATCGATTTTTTATCTATTTCCGCTTCGAAATTTGTAGCATAGTGGTGGGTTTCCAGTGGCAATACGATATTATACAAAAAAAAAAAAAAAATTGAATCTATAACTATTTTAAATGCAATGAAATGGTATTAAAATTTTAACTCTATATGATAGATACATTATAAATATGCAGTTTTACGATCCTATAAAACTGGAAAGCTAGAAATAATTGGTAATTTTAGTTAACCAGAAGTAATTAAAATACGTCGTGTAATTTTAGCGAAACAGTGGTTTCAGTAGTGAATCGCCCAGTAATGCAATGATTTTAATGCTGGTTTTAAAATCGTTAATTAGTGTTATCCGTACGAAACTTTTTGTCAGCAGACATCGATCTTTTATTACAGAGAATTTTCGCTTCTTGTACCATCTAATTGCAATTTTTGCGTTACTCTACTCACACGGTTTTACAAGAAAACCAAATGTATAGAGTGGTTATACTATCCATCAAAATTAATAAAGATTTCTGCGTCAGTTAGGAAGAAACCACGCATTAATGACGCATTTATGAAATACTACGTATGAGACCGGTGTGACGGTAATTATTCGGAATTTATATATTATACGTTTGAAATATTGATATAAATTTTTGGGGGTCGGGGTCTAGCCGTTGGTTTTGGCCCAACCATTTAAATGTATCGTATTAGAAATTTAGATTCTGAGGCGGTATGGGGAATGAACAAAGAATTGAAATAAAGGAATTACAGCTGGAGACGGGAAGGACCACTGTAAGGAACCGGAAAGAGCCAAGATTTTTGAATATAGATAGACTACGTAAAGCACTTATAAAATGCTTAAAAACTTAACAGCGCACCGAGTAATTTAATTTGTTAGGATAATTATCGTAAGTCGCCAGTAAACAATAGAAAATAGGATGAATAACCTTTTTTTTTTAAAGTTAAATGTTTCTAAAGCGCTTGCAGCGAGAAAATACATTTGTACATTGTAATTTCGCAAAAATTAATTCAGAAGTAGAAAATAATTTATTCATTACAACGACAGTACATTTTAATGAATGTTTTACTTTTAGTAAAAAAAAAAAAAAAAAAAACTACTTCAACAGCAACGCAAAAAAGTATTTCCTGGTTACAATAAAATGCATGGTTTGAATAGAGTGAGCCATTTGTATACGGATGTATACAAGATATATATCATATTGCCGATTGGTTAAATTAAAGAAAGAAAAAAATAATGCCGTACTTTATAATTAATAAACGCGTATCGTGGAAACTCGCCATTATGATATAAATTATATACGCTGATACATTTTATTTTAATCAAAACTGTTTTTTTTCGCATTGCTATGTTTTAGTAAAAACAAAAAAATGATTTTGCTGCGGTTTCTATCAAAAATTGTAGATAATTATTAACATAATTATATGATTAAAAATTTATGACACGCGTTAAATGAACAAATCGTAAAGAAAAAACGAAAACCGATTACAAAAAATTGGAAGAGGTATGTGCAGACAAAACGACTTAACTGCGACCGAAAAAATAAATATGAAAAAAAAAAGTTTGACACCCAAGACCCAGCAAACATTTAAATATTCCAACGCGAAGTTTTAGCGAACAAACGAAGCGGCGCGGAAATAAAAATGGTCAGTATTTAACGATTAAAACTAGTTTTTAATTGGGAAGAAAAGCCTATCGGTAAGCTGAAGATGATTTAAAAAAGAAATAGAATAAAGCGATCAGGTAAAATTATTAGGAAGATAAATGAAAAGGAAAAAAAAAAAACGAAAAAAAATGTGACGTCTTAAAGAGAAGCGTGTGGTAGAAAAAGAATTAAAAAACTTGTGATGAGAGAAGAAAGAATTTTCGAAAAAGGCAGTAAAGAGAAAAGAGGAATAGTCTGAAAAAACTTTTTAAAAATGCGAAAGGGAATAAAAAAAACTCGACTACTGCTTCTACGGTATACAATTGCGCAAGTTGAACCATAGGAGCTCCGATGCGACACAGCAGCTCCTATGCTGCCTGTACAGCTATAACGAGTGATATCTAGTGGAAAGGAAAAACTAAGACAACTCTGGTGCATATATGCAGGCTAGGATAGATATGCAAGGAGGAGAGAAGAAAGAAATGTAGCGTGACAATTGTTAATATGCAACACTAATGTAGAGCAAGATTACATTTGAAACTGATTGACCGAAAATGCAGAGCCCTATTTGTGCCCGCCTATTACATATCAATTTGTCTTTCAGGTGATTCTATTAGCTGGTTAATTTGATTTAATTTTTGTAATAAATTTCTGTCATCGCTTGGGATCAAGACTTCCGTAACGTAAGCCGAGTGTTCTTAGCCTATCGCAACGACATACGGTTGAGTATTCATTGAGAGGTAACTGTGAAAAGAAACGGTCGGAAGATAACTAACCTAACACGAACTCGAAAGGCTGTGAATTATTGAAAATCGTGAATTAGCAGTCTTTAGAAAATGTAAAGTTGACAAGAAAACCGTACTGCCTTAGGGAAATGAATTTCAATGATTTTGGGTTTAGTGGTGGATATACTACTATGTGTAAAATACTAAGGTGCAATAATACTGAAATATAATCGAGAAAAACGAATTTAAAATTTCTCCACACTTTATGTATAGGTTATATAGTATATATAGTTCAGTTATAGAGAATAATTTTCTTAAAATTTCTATTACCTAAGTGGTAGCGTTTGTTCCGCATACAATACGCGGGCTCATATCTAATTATGCGTATTTCTTTTTTTTCCTCTTTTCTTTTTTTTTTATGTATAGGTATATAAATACTTTTATAATTAATTCCTTTATTAGAAACGTAAATTAATAATTTATTTATTACTCATTCATTTATTTTTTTATTATTGTTTTTTTCAATGATTTTTTATTATAAATTTCATTCTACTATTCCATGCCTGATATTTTTATAATTTTTTCCTTTTTATTAAAGTTCTTACTATTAGAATATAATAAAAAAATGTTGTAATTTAGATATTATTTACGATAGTTAAAGATTGATCTAACTGTAAATAGTTTTTTTTTTATTTATACATAAATTCTTATAATTTATTTTTAGTTTTTTATTACTTATTGATTTTTTCAATAATTTTTTAAAATATTTATTCAAGTTTAATTTCTATTAGAATGGTAGAAATCAAACTAATGGAATAAATAATAAAACAGCATTGAAAAAAACAGTCAATAATAAAAAAAAAATAAATGAGCTACATTTGAACCTACGTATCATCGTGTGTACGCGTCACGAATCGTACAACTTAGGCCACGGCAACTTCAAGCGTAATGTTCTGTAACTTATATATAACCTATACATAAAGTGTTAAGCAAACTTTAAGTTCATTTATCTCGACTATATTTGAGTATTGCACCTTAGTATTTTACACATAATATTTTACACATAACATACCCACATGGTATACTCTACCACTACACCAAAAATCATTGAAATTCGGAACTAACTGTTTGTATAAATTCATCGTTATTTCGCTGGGGCAATGTTTCTTCATTTCGACTTAATCAGTCCGATGAGCACGAAAAAGAATTTGACGATTATTTCATAATACACGGTAAAAGAGTGAAGATTAAGATGTGATAAAATTTCCTTGTCTCGAATTCACTTTTGAAAATGCGAAAAATATTTTTCCCTATTCATTAGAGACGTTAGCATCATAAATACGGAATTTCGTGACAGGAATAAAACAGAAAACGTTTCGAAAATTAGCAGCTTTTCAAACACGACTGCTTTCGCGAATAGAGAAAGGAGGTATTTTTATTTCAGATTATTTCGAAACATTTTTTCAAATTACGCAATGGCTAGACCAACGCAGCCAAATTATGCAATACCACCAGCTTCTTATTAGCGAGCTTGTTGAAACTTGTATTAAAATTTTGGAAATTATTGCAACTGAACTTTTTTTCGTTTGTTAAGATATCATTAAATATATAGGGTTGCGGATAAAAGTGACAGAAGAGTGTTTTGTGTTTATGTACATATAGTACATGTATATATCTATATGTATTGCTTAGCATTTTATTGCAACTTTATTTCCATCTTTGAAGTCACTTCAAATTTCGTTGCATCGTTCCATTTCAGCATAGTGTGGCGACATTCTCAAGAAGTCAGGAAATGGGTTGTTTCTTTCATTTCTTTTGTTGTAGTTTTCTGTTCGATACGCTGATTAAAAATAAATGTGATGAGGGAAGGTGTGAAAATCGAAGAATATAAAATACTTCTGTCTGAATCTATTTTGTCCTATAAAAAACAACTCGAGTGCTTGAAAATGTAAACGTACGAGTTAATTCATTTTTGTTGTTGTTATTAAACATATCCGCATAGATCCGAAATATCAGATTTCGGTAATTGCTTCGGGTGTAATATTATACGTGTATACTCGAACAGGTGACAGCGCAGTTATTATCATTGCAACTTATCGGAGTTTGTAAATAACGAATTTATCGAATTTAACAGTTTTATTCATCGATCGAATTAAATGTAGAAAGTTGCGTAGCGGTGGAAACACATGTACACAGTGTATATTATTGGGATATTTATTAACACATTTCGCAACTACAATGTGTACGTTTTTGAGAGTTTTCATGCAACGGCGCGGGGGGAGGGGGGAGTTTTACGTATAAGCTTCGGGCAATTAAAGTTTAAAATCAACTTTTCTCGAAATATTATTTACGAGTCCCAGAAAATTAATTTCGGCCGAAAATCGAATATTTTTTTGAATTATACAGTTGATTAATTCCGCGGCTTACGTAGAAAGCACACAAATACCCGGAAAAATAATTTTAAAAAGGTCCTAAAAAAAAAAAAACTGGGGCACTTTTTTGTTAAATTATTTTACGCTTTTTAGCGCGCATCTTACATATAAAGCGTATCTGATTTTAGTTTTTTAACCTATAATTTTACTTTTAATTTTTCAGTTTTGAAGGAAATGTAACATCATATTTGATTATAATTGTTTCCCGCGTTTAACTAAAGCTATACTTAATTCCGTTGCATGTTCATCCTTTCCGTAAATTCAACAATACAATATGGCGATCTAAATCCATTTCCACCCACTTCCCGACGTCCGAATGATTTGAAATTTCTACTAATTGTCAGAACCCGATGACAGTGCAATATTATGATGCAGTTAACAAGCACCTAAACCCACAAATAAATATAAAAAATATAAAAATATTTATAAACGGAATAATTTTTATTTCCCGCGAAAACGCGATGGCTTAAGCATCCTCAGCCGGTTTCATTATGTTTCCCGCCATGATGCGGTCGCTTGGAGAAAAAGACCGTGCCGGTCACGTTATACTTTCCGCCACAATGTGTCGGCTCGACGACAGCAGCGGATCTGTAGCCGATCTTTTTCTCCAAGCGACCGCATCATGGCGGGAAACATAATGAAACCGGCTGAGGATGCTTAAGCCATCGCGTTTTCGCGGGAAATAAAAATTATTCCGTTTATAAATATTTTTATATTTTTTATATTTATTTGTGGGTTTAGGTGCTTGTTAACTGCATCATAATATTGCACTGTCATCGGGTTCTGACAATTAGTAGAAATTTCAAATCATTCGGACGTCGGGAAGTGGGTGGAAATGGATTTAGATCGCCATATTGTATTGTTGAATTTACGGAAAGGATGAACATGCAACGGAATTAAGTATAGCTTTAGTTAAACGCGGGAAACAATTAAATATGATGTTACATTTCCTTCAAAACTGAAAAGTTAAAAGTAAAATTATAGGTTAAAAAACTAAAATCAGATATGCTTTATATGTAAGATGCGCGCTAAAAAGCGTAAAATAATTTAACAATACTAAGAGTGAATGTGGACATTAATAATTAATTTTAATTCAAAATAAAAAATTACGTTCTTTTACAATATTAACATATAAGAGTGAAAAAGTCGGTATTAATAATTAATTTCAATTCAAAATAAAGCACACGGGGTGATTTTATCAGCAGTTATGCAGTTCCTTAACAAATGTAAATTATATAAAACTACCCCAAGCTTTATTTTGAATTGAAATTAATTATTTATGTCCATCCTCTTATGTTAATATTGTAAAAGAACATGATTTTTTATTGCGAATTAAAAAATTAATTATTAACGGCCACGAGTCTCTTACGTTAGTATTGTAAAAGAATTTAAATTATTTTACACTTTTTAGCGCATCTTTCGTAAAAAGCATCTGTTTTTAATTTTTTAAATGTTATTAAAATTCAAAGATAGTTTTCTTAAGAGGAACTTTACGCAAAGCTCAAGCAGAATCGGGTTGTTGACGGTGACTGGCTATATTTAGAATAAAAACGGTTTCGTTGAGCGTGAAGCCTTTATTGTAAGTTTTTTTTTTTTTTTCGGTGCTACACGCTATTATAATTTTTATGTCCCAATTCAGTAAATCGTACCATCCTACCGGGGGGCCACCTTTCATTCTTTGTAAATTTCTTTATTAGACCGCACCGTCATAAACTTTTTTGGCCCAGAAAAAGATACTTACGCCTTTTCGAAATTTTAGTCACACGCCAACGCTTTCTTTTCCAACGGTCTCGTTTCTCACAACGGTTTACGAAATTTTTCGAACTCCGGTACTCAGACTTCCTAGATAGTTTTCGATCTTCCTTTTATTTCCCCCGATTTCTGCTGCATTCGTCTTATTCTGGCCGTTTTTTTTTTTTTTTTTTTTTCGGTGTCCTCTATGGCCCCTTTCAGCGGTACAAATCATTTATTTTTTTGAATGTCTTTCCTTCGCTACTAAGCGCTGTACCTTATTTTTTGAAACTCGTCTTCCAGCTACTTAACGTGTTCCGGCAATCCTTTTCTTGTTTGTCCGTAATTTCCGCTATTATAAAGGTCTCTTCAGTTGAAATCACTTAAAAAAAAAAAAAAAGGTAGAAAACGAAAATCTTTTTTATGGCTTTTTGAAAAACCAACTCTTACAGCCTCTGGTCGTGCGAGATTACCAGTTACAGAGGGAAAAGAGATGCTCTTCCGATACCTTTTTTTTCTTCGATACGGCGTTTTGAACGGCAACTATTAAATAATGACGAATTCTGTGTTAGTAGTAGGAACACAAATCGCCTCTTTCTGCAAGGTGAGGATTTTTCGACAGCGAGGGAAAAAACGAAAAAAAGCGAAAAACTTGTTAACAACTTTTGATATCCTCTATTGGGGTTTCTTCAAATTATGTTCACCTTTTTAAACGCTAGAAACTTTCCGTTCGGCCAGTTATGCTTATTTATTGGCGATTGTTTAAGAATTCGCTTTAAAAATCGCATTTATTAATTTTTTTCACACAGCCGTGTAAAATTACTTAAAAGTAATAAGGAATAGAAAAAAAAAATTAAAGGAAAAAAAAGAAGCAAAAAAGCTGGCAAAACGAATAAAATTAAGTTTGCTGAATTCGGTAAAAAGTTTTGGAGAAGTCAGTTGAAAATAAACTTTAAATAGGTCGATTTTTTTTTCATTCCTTTTTCCTTTTTTAATACAACACAAAAATTCAATTACTTTTATTGTTTTGTAGTTTACCGTATCGGTTTTTTTTTCTTTTTGATTGTTTGTTCAACCAGTTTTTAATTAGGTTTGTTCCCGAAAATTTCCGAAATGTCGATAATATTTTATAAATTATAATACACCTGTTTTAAAAATTCTTCTCGGTTTAAGCTAAATTTTCCCTTATTATATTATAATAATATTGTTTTTAGGCGGGCCAATTTTTTTATCAGTCCCGTTAAAACAATAGTCGAATTTGAATAAATTATTGCATCAGCAACAGCCGAGATGAAATTTCCTTCGTAAAATCGTGTACAGGTTTTTTACTGATTGAATTAGACTGCACAAAAAAAAAAAAAAAAAACACAAAAAAAACATGCTTTTTAATCCGCTGTAAAGGCTCTTCTAAGCCAACATCAAATTTATGCAAAATTTAAAATAAATTTCTATAAAATGACTAATGAAAAATGTATAATTTTTTATTTTTTTTTGTGAAAGATGCAGACTGTGCGAGAATTGGCTCGCAAATACTACTGGTAATAGTAATACATAATGATGTAGCGACTTGACCGGAATAAAAACGAAAATCTATTAAACCTGCTTATTTTAATAATTTACATTCTACCAAAAGTACGAATCCATTTCGAAATTTTAATAGAGCTATGATAATTTGTACGCGAGAATCTTTCTGGAAGCGATCATGTATTGATGCGGAGAGGTCAGAATTCCAGCGTGTTCGCATTTGAAAAGGAATAAATGATTAAGAAGCAGAACGAATTAGGGAAAACATTTTCCGCTATCGCCTTGCCTAACGTTCTGAACGGGCAAGTTAAAATAAATCTCCAAGAGTGTGTGTGCTTACTTTGAGATAATTTGATAAAAGTTAAGTGTTTAACACTCTCAACAAAGTGAACCCTGCTCGTAATCATTTTCATTAATTTCGATAATAGTCTCTATTATCGAGACGGGGCGCGTAATATAACGAAAATCTCGAATTTACTTCTAAGGGACGCAGAGACACGTGATAAACATGTGTATGTATTTTTTTATTTAAAATATTTCACGGGGGCAGGTAGTTTTACCATCGTCGAAGGTGACATCAATTATGATTCGCTTCACTGACAGAGAGAGAGAGAGCTAAACTACTTTTCAAGTTCGTCAGTTGTGTCCGGATACTGACAGAAAATAGATACGGTAGATATTTTACGTTGTCAAAACTTTGAAGACTGCAGACGACTTGTGCGCAAGTCGTAATTTCATGCTGCTCACTTTACCGAAATCACGTTGATTCTCGAGAACAGTTCCACCGCATTCGCCGTTCTCGTTTCTCGTAATGTTACACCGAATTTACCGTTGCGATTTCTTTTTTTCGATCTACTTTTTACGAACTGAATGCTTATTACAGGAGTTCGTATGTTACTGCGGTTTTACACAGCCTGTATGCTTTTAATTACTGCTACTCTATAGGCTATTCTGCTAAGAGAGTTGTTATTTAGTGATAAACCGCGCTCGTGAATTCGTGCCTGTTATTTAAAATACGGTTTAATTGACGTTGTTAAGAAATTGTGTAACAGTTTAATCACGTTTACATAGCAGGTGCGAAAATTAGCCGAAAAGCTATTAAAAAAATAAATATTTTTTAATACGCATCTGATAAGTGTTTCAAAGGAACCATCGAAGTAATTAATCGATTTGCAGCGTCGCTAACAGACTTCCTTCTTGAAATAGGCGAAAATAAAAAGCAGCTGGATTCTCCCCACCAAATGGAAGTTTATTATTCGGTATTCTACGAAAATGTTAATGAATTCATTCAGAAAGAAACAACGTTTCCATATTAAAAATAGAAAAACTAGGGGTTACGTGGAAAAGGGGAAAAGAACCAGAAAAAGACGTTTGTCGAAATAATTCGGAAATAAAGATGCAATAAGCGAATATAAAAGTTTTATACTACCGACCGAGTTACTACGAAGAGTGGAATTCAAATACGGAATTGAGAAGTCTTTTTGTGGTTTAACAGTGTGTTTCGAGTCGTTGTGTAGTCAGTTGATTTTTGTGCGTTTTTACCATTTTTTTAACATACCGGTGGCTGGAGGGAGAGGAATGTAAAACCTTGTTTCGGTGAATACGGCGTGAGTGTAGTGAATGAATTTTAAATGGAGTTGAGTATTTTCGCGGAAGTAAAATACCAGCCGAATCATTAGAATGTTGTTTTACAGTACAAAAAAAATACAAGAAACACAGAAATATCAAGGCCGTGTCCACGGGGTGGGTTGTTTTGGGGTTTAAACCCCCCTCCCCCATGAGAACTGAAATAGCTTAGGTACTTCATTAATATTTTATGCAAAATTTTTTGTTACGAGTATAATCAATAACATGTCATTTTTATTAATGTGTTTATACGGGGTAATTCGTTTATTTAAATTATTAATATATAAATCAAAATTATGGAAATTATTAATAGCATGAGTATTAGTGAAAAATGTATTTTTATTTATAAAATAAATATACGAAGAAAATCCCCCCCCCCCCCCCCCCAAAAAAAAATTCTGGGCACGGGCCTGAGAAATATGATAATTCAAAAAATAAAAAATAGAAAAAAACCAGCATGTTTCGAAATCACTCCATAACTAATGGAATAAGTGACTCCGAAACTTGTCGATATTTTTATTGAAATTAACTAATTAGATGACGCATATTTTGTGAATTACTTGTGTCTTTTATATATACTCGTCACAGTAATTCGTATGCGGAAAATAGTCCGTTTTAAGTAACGTTAGCCCAAGAAACGAGAAGATATTGAAAAAACAAAGATAAATTTTTAAAGGATAAAGACTAAAAATAATTCGAGGACTAGAATAACAGAAGGAAATGAGAAAATTAAAAGAAACACCGGCAAAAAGCAAATAGGAATAGCGAGTTTTAGCTGAAAATAGTATAGGACGATTGTTCAGCAAAAAAGGGCGACTGTTCGAATAGAACACGGTGTCAGAGTCGCAAGGAACGTACGAAAAGGACAAAATGGAGTAGAGGCATATGAAAATCGGGACTATGATCAAAAACAAAGAAGACGACAAACGGTCGAGATTTAGGAGACAAATATCTAGAAACTCGTGGTCGGAAGAGATGGTTGAATAGTAAAAGGAGCTGGAATTGAAAAATGCAGAAGAACAGGAGTTGAGCCACAGTCCAGAATGAGTTATTTGAGGAAAGGAATATTATTAGCTGAAAATGCGCCGAAAGAAAATCTGGAAAGGGAGGTAATAAATATCCAAGCCTAGTGGTTAAGGTACTTGGCTACCAAGTCGAAGGTCACGGGTTCGAGACTTGTCTCGTCCCGGATCCAAGTCGCTCCCAAGCTTACCCAGCCTGAAATAATTGGGTACCAGAGAAATCTGGGAAAGTAAAGGCGGCCGAGAGAAAGAAACTGGCCCCCCTACTCTAATTAGTGCCGTTGGGCTTAGTACATTGTGAACCTTAACTTCACAATCCCGACGCCCTGTCAAGGGTATGGAACTCACTTTACTTTACTTTTTAATCGATTACGCTAAATGACACCTGGAATTCATGGGAGATCTAAAAAGGAGTTTGTTTTTTAACATGTATAAAGATTTAGCAAAACAGACGCTGCAATAATGATAGTCTTTTTGTTTCCTTTTTTGTGCTTCGCTAGTGTGACGGAGATAAAAACGAACTACCGGATGCTTTCGTTTACTGGGACGCAAATGTCCCTTCGGACACACACGCTGGTAGGAATGATTTTAATAAGGGTTACTTTTCAGATAAGCGATCGTTTCGAATTCAGATAGTAGGAATTGAGGGACAGAACTATTATAAATGTTTCTTCGGTTCTTTTATCCACCAGTTATAAAAAATCCATTTTTTTTTTTTGGGGGGGGTTCGTCAACCAAGGACCTTTACCCAGAAACAAAAGGTACGGAAAGAAGTCGGTTATATTTTAATCCGATCAGAAATTTTATCTAAAAAGGAACAAATAGCAAAAATAATTAGTGGGGAAGGAAAGGACAGGATTTAGGAAGTACAATAAGGAGTAGGAATCAGCAAATAAGAATACAAAACAGAACGCTCCATGGAGAGAGATGAACACTGGAAAAACACATGATCGGTGTCGCAAATAACTGCATCATCCGGATGGAGAGGACAGTACGGAGAAGAAATCAAGGGAAAACGAAATTTAGATAATGACAGCAAAGAATGGTCAAAGCGCATACGAACAATGGAAACAACATCAGAACGCCGAACGGAAGGATGCAAAAGAAACCATGAATAGGGAGGAAGAGTAGGCTGAATAGACAGATGAAATGAATAGTTATTAGAAAAGGAGGAAGCGTAAATATCCGATAGCCCATGATCTGATATGGAAGCGTTTACAAATTGATAGGAGGTTATCGGATGTAATTTTTTTAAGAAAAAGACGAGAGGAAGCAACAGCAGCCTGAGTATTAAAGAATATCAGCCGCCTCATTACCAAATATACCCGAGTGGCTAGTACATACACCTAAATGGCGATGTGCCAAATTCGGGAATTTCTGTAATGACGGAATAAAAAATATCGAGTCGGCGGCATACTAGAGAAATTTAATGAAATATTTTAACAAAAATTTTGATCATCTCTAGTACCGCACGAAAGTAAAAATACTATAAATAACTTCGGTTATTCCGCGATGCTTTTTTATTCGACGTCATTAATCTCGTAAATAATTTTTATTAGAAAAACATATAAAAAGTAGAGGAGCATCTACGACTGCATCCAAAAGGCTTGCTGATCTATTATTTTAAATAAATATAATATGTGTAATACATTTAAAATAACACACAGACACTGAAGTAAAAAGTATCACCATGACGGAAACACAAAAATTTTTTCGTTAACTTTAATAATATTTGACAACAAACGAAAACTATTTTTACCACGTATTACATCGACGGGTAGAGTAAACGATTAAACTAATAGGGACCATTTTTTTTCTTTTTCAATATGTTTTATTTTTACGCGTAACTCTGCCGGAATTCTCGGCTCGGAAGATTGTAAATTCGCCACTTTTAAGCTAATAAATTTTTTAAAAGTGACAAAAATGTATGCGATTGCTTCGTCGAAACAGTTTGATTGATTTAACAAGTTTTCGAAAATATTAAAATAAAAAAATTAAAAAAGCGTTTTCGAAAATATTAAAATAAAAAAATTAAAAAAGCGTTTTCGAAAATATTAAAATAAAAAAATTAAAAAAGCGTTTTCAAAAATGCGCTTTTATTTATGCACTAAAAAGTACAACTTTATTAGTGTGCGACTACAAGATACGCTTCTCAACATTAAAATCTGAAACTACAAAATACTGATTTGAAAAATAAAAGCGGGGTCCGCAGATTAATAATTAAGTATTAATATTATAATACATCCGAAGCCAAAACTACACAATCACTATTTACTGTTGTTCCATTGTTGTGCATCATAATACTACACACACACCGAATATTTTTGTAACTGCGGCACCCGATTTTATTTTTCAGAATAGTATTTTCTAGTTTCAGATTTTAATGTTAATATGCGTATCCGGTAGTTGCGTACTAATAAAGTTGTACTTTTTAGTTAAATAAAAGCCTATTTTTAAAAACATTTTTTTATTTTATTTTCATTTTTTAGTCTGGACTTTTTACTCTGCCTATTTCACTAAAAAACAATAAATTTATAGTTGTATTTTATTATATTCAATATCTTGATTATAGGACATTTACAGAAATTTGTGTTACATTTTATTATTAAATAACGGGGATCGCATTCTTTCCATTTTATCATTTTTTCTCCTCCCCCCACCCCCCTTTCTCATTCGTATATCTACATCTCTGCTGTACAGCGTGTACAGTCTGTCAAGCGAATAAAGTCCGTTCGAGTTTCGTCGCCGAGTATGGTGCTCAAAGTAGTGACTACGAACAGGGCACGTATTATCGCTTGACGCGTATTTCATTATTTCCGGAAAAAAATCATGTTGCCGCCTTTTCCTATTATTCCTCCCCTATATAAAGAAATAAAATATGGCGTTGTTCTCGACAAATAACGATCTTTCTAACGATATATCACTTGCCCGAAAAAAAAAAAAAAAAAAAAAAAAGAAATTGCAAAATTTCGAACTTTCGGCGCCCCGAGGGTCTAATTGTAAAGCTGGAAACCCGGATGTTGCATAATATTGTATTGCCATCTATAACAAGCATTTCTGCAAAAGGACACTTTTATAATTCATCGGGAATTAGGTGAATAATCGTTCGCTAGATTCCCCGCAGACAGACAGAGAATGACAAAGCGAGTTAAATAAAAGCCTATAAAAAGATACACGGTTAAAATACACGATACGCGGTTTGTGTTTCCGAATTATCTTCCTCGTCAAATTATTAAATTAGCGGTCATTAAGATTGTTGTCTCACACTCAACGCGGATGAAAATGTACAACTGAACTCCTCTCTATCTCGAATTTAAATAACTTTTAGGTGAAAACGAAAACAGAGAAAAATTTACTTCGTCTTAAGTGATTTCAGGAAATTCGATTCAATTTTGATTTCTATTTGTTCGAAGAATACTCTGTGTAAATTGTAAACATTTTTTTTTTATTTTTTTTTGTTTTTTCGGTTTGACCTTTCGTATTAAAAGCTCACGCGCATTTATTACCGAATAAGCGTTCGGCTTATAATCAGCAGTGCACGACTGAGTATAATTAGATTATGTGGAGTGAATTTAATTTTTTTGTTGACAGGGGAGTGAAGTTGGTCAGTTTCGTTAGAAAATAAAATTGTTCCGCGGAAACGGATTATGTTAGATAGTTCTAAAAAGTTTGCGAGTACGAAATGAATACGAAATTCGTAATTTCGTGTTTTCAAATGAGTTCGAAACGGCGACACGTGTAAACCCCCATTACGCGGAGGTGTTATTAGCGGGAATGAGCTGTTATTCTAAATTGAACGTCTCTCACCTAAATTCGACAAACCCCTAATCACGAAGTGTCAAACTGGCGAGAATGATCGGCGAAATGATGTTCCGGCGATAGCTTTCGTAGGTTGCGAGATTTACTTGGAACAAAAAAAAAAATTTCTATATCGTGCACCGAGCGTGTATATGTAATGCGCAGAAACGCCTCAGCAGTTTCTCGATTTCGATGGAAGTTTCATCACGCGGCGAAAAATATGTTCGCGTTAACGACGGGTAAAGATTGGAATTTTCAATTTAAAGTCCTTGAAATAGTCCGTAATAAACGAGTTTTATTATTTTCGTTCAACCTATTCCGTATATATTCGTCAACGTGAGAACAAGAGCGGGTTACGGAATTTTTTATTTATCGACATAACCTGATGAAATTTTTCGTCTTCCGAAAAAAAAAATTTGCTACAACTGCTAGCGATAAAAAACATGTCCGATGTTAAAAATGGAACAACCGCATTAACGCGAATGTATATCGAAGCTTTTTTACGGTTTCACATAGAACGCTGCTGGGAATGGAAACTGGAACATTTTCAAAGAACTAGTTCTCGGCAAAAAAAGTTGAACGAGACCTGTTCACAATCACTTTTCGGTAATTAATTTGACGCGCCCAAAAAAAAAGAAAAAAAATTGAATTTTTTTTCTTTTTCTTTCTTGCACGATTTAAATCTCGTTAATACATCATCCGCAAACGATCGATACATAATTATTACGAGAACATAAAAAATAATTAATCTCGTTTTTGACTTTAGGTTTAATTAATTCGAATTTGTAAAATTGTACTTTGTAATAAATTAACAAGTTTATATTTGTACTGCGCTAACGCGGTGCATTAAATTAATACACCACTACATTTATAAGTGTATTTTTTTTGTTAATTTGGGGGGGGGGGTATATGTACCGGTAATATATGTGACGGTAATATATGTGAAAGTAATATATGTGAAAGTCATTTACATAATGCCAAGTGTTTTATTTAAATACCAAATAGATTTTTTTCTTCCGATGAAATAGATCGCCATTTTGTATAGCGCGCAATCGAAAAATAATTATTAAAGCTCTTCCGTATATCATTTGATATGGCTAACGATGTAATAGGAGTCCGGAGATAGAGCGAGACGAAAAGGAAAACGTGAGGAAGGAAGAAGAGTGCGATTGAGACGTAAACGGATAATAGAGACAATAACGGAGCGGCGAAACGAAGGAAAATTGTAAAACTAGGATGAATGGAAAAATAAAAGAAAGGTTGATTGGAAGAAGGAGGGAACGTAATAAAAATCTGACCAAAATCTAACATAAAACCTTTTACACAGTGGGAGAAAATTAGACGCGGCAATTTTAGTAAAGTAAAAGCGGAACAATACAGCAATCTGAGTCAAGGAATCTGCCATTTCGTTACCTCCTATCCCCATATGACTGGGATGAAAAATTAAATTAATGATTAAAATTAACGGCCACAAATGTTATTTAATGCCAGGCCAAAAAAGGGGAGAATGGGGTTGTGACGGTTCTGTTTATTTATTTATTTATTTCTTTTTTTTTTTTTTTTTTTTTGGTTAAATTGGTACATTGGCGAGTATTTTTATGAGTTCAAACATGAACTACAGAATAACATGAAAAGATTGAAAAAAAAGTGATGGTAAATAAAATTAAGCTGTTTTTACGGGTCGGTTAAAATTGAAAATAGGGACGCTTTCTTTCATTGGGTCAGTCAGTGCCCTTTATTAGGGAATCTAATATGCAAAAACGAAAAACATCCTATTTAATGAAAATAGCGTTTTTGCGGGTAGTTTTCAACAAAAGTAAATTAAAGCCGATAATGGAATGTGCCTGATTAAATTATATCTATCGTTTCGAAAAGTCTATCGATGAACGCGTAAAATATATATTTGTTGCAATATTCATTAATTTTTGAATTTCGAACCAGGCCGGCATACGAATTTTGTTACAAAATAAATTTCAACATTTTCTTCTTCCTTTCTTTTTTTTTCAAAAAAAAAAAACTCTCCAAGATGAAAAAGTACAACATTTCTTTTACACTTCAGCGAAAGTGACTGTCTGGTTCGGCGAACTGGGAGCGGCTGGAAATTCATTATACCGAGAGAGAAAATGCACGAACTATGTATGTATGTTGGACACATTGCGAAGTTGTTTCGGTTTAATTTCGTCTTAACCGAATTAAAGAAAAATTCGTTTTCAACGCAATAACGAAAGAAAAAGAAATAATAACAGAGCGACGAAGGAGAAGCGATCTGTGCAGAAAGTTTAAAATAAGGAGAAAATTAATTTCTTTTTTAAAAGTTTCGCCAGCAAGCCGCGTTATCTGGTTCATAAAATTTTCACAGCTGAAGCAATTTTGTTTGTCGCCTTGTTTACGCTGAAATTTTATCGCTTTAAAGAAAATCCTCACTGCCCTTTTAAACTTAATACTTTAATATTTTTCTTTAGCTCGCCTGCGAACCTTTCTTTTTCCGATTCGATAAAACTTCGAAAAAATTAATTATATCAAGCTGCATAGTCGCCCAGCAACACATGTTACTACAATGGGGTTTCCGACGGTGTGAAACATTCCTGAACCAACTGGTTAGTACCGCTCTCGATATACGCACAATCGGTTAATCACCGAGATCCGTATTGTACTAGGACGTTTTCAAAATGTATATTTAACGATTTCTATTAACTTATAACAAATAATTAATTTACTAGTGATAATTTATTAACTTCCAAACTATCTGGATTTTCTTGTTTTATTAACGTTAACATATAGCATGTAAAGACGATCTTTTTCAAATTCGATACTAGTGGCGATTACTTTTTGCATTTATTTGTAGCACGTTTAATTTATTCCGCCATTTTAATAATTTAGAACCGGATTTTTAATTCCCCTATAAATATACGCGCAAGTGTCAAAATTCCATTACTAAATAAGAACGTGTTGCATTTTTGGGTGGGGGATTATTTCTCCGGTTTTTTGTATACATTCGGTTTATTGACAAATTTGTGTCGTTAACTTTTTTCTTCCTGCTTAAGATAGTCATACGATAGTATCCGTATGGTACACGTTTTTCTTTTATAAAAAGAGAAGTAGTGTCTAGAGGGGGACACCCGGTAGGAACGAAATTTCTTTCATTTTTTGGTAGATGTGCATAATCTAGCCATAAATACTGTCCACCAGTTAAATGGAAAATCTCGAAAACACAAAGAGGTACAAAATGGAAAATAATATATTTGAAAAGAGTTCTTCCGTAGCAATCGGTTCGTAAAAAAAAAATTATTCGAAATGGCCTCCTTTTGCCTTCACACGTAACTTCAAACGGTTAACAAAGTCGTCAATGCTCGAATGCAATTCAGCTGCAGCTTTCGTGATTGACGCTTTCAAAGATTCCAGGTTGTGATGTTGCTCTCTATACGCTTTTTCCTCCAAAATCTGCCGTATGCCGTAATCAAGGAGGTTTAAATTCGGGCATCTAAACGGCCAATCACAAATAAATTCCGGGACATTTTCTTCTAACCGCTTTTGGGTCGTCTTCTCCCTATGGGCTGGCGCGGAATCCCGCTGGAAAACCCAGTGCTTATTTTTGAATAAGATTTGATTGAGAGGCTTCACAACAGCATCCAGCATCTTTTGATAGACTTTAGCCGAAGTTTTACCAACCGTTTCACAGAAATGAATGGGAGTAGCACCTCGATATGAAACCCCCCACCAAACCATCACATAAGAAGGATGGTGGCCCCGCTGCACCCTGGAAACTTTGTCTTTTTAGCTTCGTGCGAGCTTCTGGCGTACACGCGTTCGTTTTGTTTGTTAAAAGTTTCTTCTACCGTGAAAATTTTCTCGCCGATAAAAAGAATTTCCCGGTGGTAGCGTCCAGAACCGAAAACACGAAGCAGATCCTTCGATCGTTCGAATCGAATTGCTTTCAATTTGTCCGTCAACAGGTGACCGGTGTACATAGGCTCCGAAACGTAAATCATCACGTAGTATGCGAAAGATGTTTCGTGGCACGATATTCATCCCGCGAGAGAGTATTTTTTGTTTTTTGTTGCTTATACAGCTTCAACAACATTTGGTGTGCAAGCGGTACAGGGGACGGCCGGTCCTAGGACGATCTACCATATTGCCTGTCTCGTTGAAACACATTGAACAGTTCGATAGACGAACTTTTGACTAATGTTAAGCGGTTTAAGTTGGGAGAATATCTGCTAACCATTCCTGCCCGTCTTATGCAAGAACGCGCGTATGATATTCGGACCATTCCATTCTCGGTGGAACCAACAAACAAATTTGTCGTACTGTGTGTAAAAACCAAGCAACACTGACGATCTGAACACTCGAACAGTATTGTTATTGTAAGGGACTAAAAAATCCCTTATTTGCACGGCGGACAGTATTTATGGCTAGACTGTGTGTACAAGTATAAAGTCATTCATAAAGTATACGATGAAAAAATGACACTCAATATATAAATCCCGTATGAATTAAAACAAAATCAGCTAAAACAAAAAATAAGTTTAAATAAAATTTACACGTGTTTAGAATTGAATTTATACAGCTGACGGCGGCACAATGCTTGCTGCTCGAATCTCGATACTCACTCGCACGCACGTATATAATAGAAAGGGACAGAGAGGAAGAGAAAGAGAGTGAAGGTCGCCTGGAGGATGGCGCATAACACTTTTTCGTTATATGACGATTTCTGACAGTTTCTCCTACCGCCAAGGCGCGTAAAAGAACTTCGTTCCAATAAATCGTTTTTGCTCAGGATATCTCGTGTTTTATTAATTAATCGTCGAACAAACGGAATTTAGAAAAAAGTTAATTTTGTAATTTTTTATGCGGCTGCTTTTCGCTTTTTCTTTTTATTTTTGTTTTACGGGGAGGGAGCAGCGGCTTTGACTCAACAATTAGTATAGTGTAAATAAGGGGTTAAATCGGGAGATGATGAGAGATAGAGAATAGGAGGCACTAGGGTAGTTCATTTTCCGTTCTCATTTTTCTGTAGAAAATTAAAGGTATTTTCATATTAAATGCGGTCGTAAGCGTGACGAAAACTTAATCACAGCGAAAGCCTTTAATAAAACCACACGGGCAGCATACTAGAACGAGAACAGTGCGCTGGTATGGCATTAAAGCTCGATAAACCGCGACAAAAATATTAACATTATCGCATTATCGCTGAAACGTCTATTTTAGATACGTCCATTTTGCCTTTTCGCATCTTATTTTAATTTAAACTTTAAAATATTACCTCAGCCAGTAAGGATAAATAATACATCTCAGGATTAATATAAAGTGGTGGCGGAATTCAAGTTATCTTGGCCGCATCCTGCGTCGAGAAAAATATGCTCCTTACTGCGTCTAATATTGCAGGGTAAAGTAGAAAGTCGGCGTAGAATTGACCGTAATTACAGTGCCAAAATATCTATAAATGGACTGGGGTATCCAATTTCAGGGAGCTATGTCGAGCGGCAGAAACACATTCTCTTAGTGTTGTCACTTAAAACTCACATTATGATAATCGCCAACGCTCATGGAGTACGGCAGTATAAGAAGAAGATTACATTTATACAATGATTGCTCTTATCAGTGCTGCTGCGTACATTGCGAATCTTAACTTTAAACCTCCGGCCGATTCCTCGTCAAGAGTACTAACTTTAATTTTTATGCGTAAATAAGTACACACTGTGCCACAATGAAACCCTACAGAAACCGGTATACAGATTATAACGCTCCCTGTAAATATAATGGGTCATTATCGCTGTAGATCGACTGGCGGTCGTGAACTAGCTGTTGGGTAAACTTGTCGGCCGATCGAACGGCCGCTGCCTGAAGACGAACACCGAATACATTTTTGTTTTGTTCTACCTCGACCATGTTTTCTTTCGACATCGGTTTAAATTCGGTGTTCTACGAGTAATTTAGTGGGTAAATAATAGACAAAAAAGCGATTTAACAATTCGCACTATCGAATGAATGCATGAAATTCCTGCCCTTTAATTTTTAGAACTCTCTATGCGCAAATAATATACCGAATGTTAAAAAGAACAATTCGGAATACACACGCACACACAAAAAAAAAAAAGAAGCAAAATTCAAAAACTCAGGAATAGAGTAGAACAGCTAGTTCAAAAGAGCCTTCAAAATGTTTATTTTCAAAAATCGGCAGGCGACTTCACCTTAAGTTTAAGTTCAACTCTACTGGCATGGATCGATGCGAGTCGATCTACAGCGCAAAATGTGAACGATCATCAAATGTAAAGCTCACCAGCAGAAGGCGACATATTATTATGTTGGCATAAATTTTTGATACGTAATTCTTTTACAATTTTTTCTTTTCTTTACGAAGCGACACGAACAACTATAGGCGTGTACCATGCTAAATATTCGTTTTCTTCATTATTGCATGAAGTAACGCTTAACGCAATCATAAATGGAGAATGAATTATATGTTGCACGTCGCAAATATTAAAAATAGCATTCTTCTTACCGTCGGCCGAACAGTGTTTATTTTATTACGATTTATTAATATGTAGTTTTCATCGTTCATATTCAAGTGCCAACGTTCATATCGTTGATGCTTTTTATCTCCGAGACTTCGACTTTATTTGGAAATAATTGTTGGAGTCAAGCGAAGCATGGACACGAAGAAAGAAAGACTAACCTAGATTATCTTTCTGCTAGTGATAATATTTCAACGAACGAACAACAGGAACTATCGTAAATAATTCGAAAGCAATGTTTTATTTTTCGAAATGAATAACCGTAGTAAAACAGGTAAATTCGCATTTGGAAGAGATAGCGGGTTTTCGAGCTTTTTTCGCGATTGTGCAGTAAATTCGCTTGATCGCAGTAGCGAGTAGTTATGTTGAATAGATGATTCAGAGGGTAACGCAGTGTTCAAGATGGTAAAATAATCTACAGACAAAAATGAAATTTTTCCACTTAAGTTTCGAAACGTATCGGTATCATTTTACTTTGAAATAGATTAAAAAATAGGGGCTTTTGCATCAATCTCTACGTACCGCGCTAGAAGCTGCAATAAACTCATTTACCAGGAGGTGGAATGGTAGGGGAAAAAGTATACTTTTCATCTCATTTAAATGAAAGTGTATGGTGAACAAAACAGAAAATGGTACACGAATTAACGTGATACCCAGTTAGATGAAATTTGTTTTTTTTTTTGTTTTTTTTTTTTTGGATTTACTTTGACGATAATAAATTTACACACGATGAGGACAAATCGAAAATCGTTACGTTTTATAATATTACTTAAGGTAGCATGTATGGTGTAAACCGATTATTTTGTAGAAAGAAATACACGGATACGACTGATGTGAAGTTGTTTTTTGGATTTTTTAAATAAAGCAGGAATCAATGCGTAAACAATGTTTATAAAGCCAATATGTAAATCTTGAACCATGGACGTTTGTTGTTGAAAAAAATAGCACTACAGTGTTAAGCTGCGTATTTAACGAATATGCATATATTGTGCGAAACAACTTGCACTCCGATTCCCGGCGTCCTATTAAAGCCTGCATGTAATGTGCTTAATTTGACCTAGATATAAAAAAATGGGTACACTAAAAAACTACACTGCACTTCCGTTTAAGTAGAAAAAATAGTGTAATGATATTACGAACATTTAATATTATTTTTAAATTCATAGTTTTCATTGTACGTTCGCGAAGGTAAATGTCAAATTTATTTTTATTCAATTTTTTAAGTTACTTTTTTTCAAATATATTTTCTTCTAATAAGCGATGTTCTTTTTCAATATGTGTGCAATAATTTTATTTATTTATTTTTTTTTTATATAAATTATTAAACATGGGAAAAATCAATTAAAAAAACGCGACCATTTTTGATTCTCGATTTTTTGCGTGAGTTAAAAATTTCGCTTGTAGTAAACATATCACGGCAGTTCAAGTTGTCCAAATTATGGGTGAGTTGCGATAAAGCGGAAAACAATCAACTGAAGAATAAACGGCACATTTATTTTCAAACGAAGGAGTAAGTAATATCTCGGTTCAGACGAAACATTTTTCGGGGTAGACTCGTTACAAAGTTTAGTAATAATTAATTATAATAACAAATGCGAAGCGCTAACAAGAAAGAAAGAGAAAGCCATGAAGGGCAAAATGATAATGCGCTATTTTTCGGAGGTATGCCGTGATCCTCTCTTGGGTATAGTCGTGCTGCGGAAACTGCACCATATTGCGTCATCGGTGAGTTTCGTTGTTTACGTAGCGAACACTCAAATGCGACTCTGCGAGTAAACATGGTGCAAAATGGAGACGCTAAGGGACTGGAAAATTAAATAGATGCGGCGAAAGTATCAACGAAGCATACATTTAACGAACGTACCTAAGTTTAAACGTGAAACGGCGAATTTTTACATAACGTTATCCGCATCGTGGATGCCTAACCGGGAGAAGGAAACCAGCAGTGTCCACAAACTCGAATGAAACGAAATATGTGTTGTTCATATTTCATCGTTAACTTTTCTTATTCGATTTGATCTTAATTCATCGTTTACAAAAAAAAAAAAAAAAAAAGTTTATTATTATATGTATGCTCTTTTTTTTTTTTTTTATACTTGTTTACGCACAGCTTTTGATTGCACCGATTTTAAGGATTCACATTGTTTATTCAAAAGTATACCGACCAATATTAATACCATGTAGGAACTCTAATGAGCATCGGTGTGTAGATATTGAACAGTCATCAAAAACGTGAAAAAAGCGAGTTTGTTTTGAGAAATTTTAGGAATACAACAGGCGCTATTGATACTTTTAAAGTATTATTATCAATGCTATTGACCGTAGAAACGTAAATTGGAAAGAAAACTGATTTTTAATATATTCGAACGAAAACTTAAAATATTATCAATTACAGATTTGAATGAAAATAACGAATTTGAAGCTACCATAGCGTCACAAGTTTATCACTGACGGAAATCTATTCGTCTTATATTTTACCTTTCTATATAACCCTCTTCAACCCCTTTTTCCTGGTTCAATAATTTTCCCTACATCAGCCGTTTTGTTATCTCTTCCATAATTCTCCTTCGCTTTAACCACAATCTGCTTCCTGCCTCCCTCTCGTTTTAATATTGTTCAGTCTCTCTTGTGTCCCTTTTGATCCTACTATCTTAAATTTGACCTGTGATGCAAATCACGTTCTAATCGAATGCTCTTGTAATTCCTTGGAACGCGCAGTCCTTTATTCCAATTTGCTTGGCCTTGGCCTCCCAACTTCTTACTGTGCCCACTACATTCTTGCTCTGTTCCTTTTCCTTATTTCTAATCGCTTCCTGATATAACCTACAAATTCCTACGTTTCATCATTCTGCTAGTCCTTTGCGTTAGGTAAATGTCCCGTGTTGACACGGCCAAGGGAAAATAATGCTGTGATCATGAAGCGATTAAGCGTACATTTTCAAAATAATAATATATTTTGAAAATGTATGCTTAATCGCTTCGTAATCACAGCATTATAATTAATATTATTATTTTGTAAAGTGTTAAATGTCGATCATTTCATAAACATTCGAAATAATGTGTATAACAGATGTCAATAAAAAAAGACCTATTGAAAATAGTTTTAACGAATTTCATTACAGGTAATAAATAATTAAAGATAAGATAAATAATTTTTTGTTTCATTAGGTGGATAGAACGGGGACGATTCTTTTAACTCCACGCTAATCTTTCAGACACGCTTCCTTTCGTTTCAGATTGATATAAATCGGTACTCCTCTCTAATTACGGGAGCCACTTGCAATGAATCGGTCTTCTCGTCGACAAACTTGAATTTTCTTCGGCGATTTTCTCGGACGGCAAACACAGAGGGAAAAAACACAAAACTCGACTCCGAATAAACAATCAAAACAAAAAAAAAACAAAAAAAAAAAGCATAAAATAACGTAATTTTATTTGGAAGAAATGAACACTAGGTGTCACCTGCCGTGTCACACTACGGGTAGCTGCACGCGGCAGAGCATTAGGCTTTTATTTTTTCCTTTTATTATTTCTCCGACTAGACAACTAGGTAAAAATGGCGAACTCGGTTACGTGCCTCTCGCCGTATGCGAGATATCACCGTGGATGCTCCACGTGTTCAACAAAATACCAGGAAATTGATAAACCATCGAAATAACATAAATTTAAATAAAAAAAGTCACTGCGACGCGCATGGCAATATTGAATTCATCCCGGACTAAACGAATTTTAACTAGAAATTCAGCCCACAATGCTCCCTAAACGGCACGGTTCAATATTGTAATTACGTGTGAAACCCCGACGTTACAGCGACTAGATCAATATGTGTTGTTGCAGTGATGGTTAACGAACGACGACAAACACAATTAATGAAGGTAATAGAGGTGCACATCGATGTTTCTAGAACATCCCCGAGTAATCTTCTCAAACGATAGCGCACTAGCTACCCTGCCTGATTCTTTCGGGATTTATAAAACTTCCCTCTCAGCTCGTTGATGTTTCTCGGCACACAGCTTTTAAGGGACGCGCACTCGCCCCAGACTCGTGTAGTTACCTCCGCTTTCGGCTGCTACCAATAAGACACACGCCGGCACACACAGTTTCAACGCTGATACACATTCGTCCGTTTGACCGCACATGCGAATTTTGGTTTTAGCCGATAAGCATCTTCGGTAGCTGCAACTACGACAAATAAAACGGTATCCGATAGATCTTTTTCATAATACGAATACCGCCAAAAGATCGTGTTACAGGTGCCGAATTTTCGTTTCAATATTCGTAATTGAGTCGATCGTTCTTTTACGCGATATATTTTCTTTACTATACAAAAGCAACTGCAAATGCCTCGTAATTTCGGTTTCTAGCACTGTCCTAAATGCCATTCCATTTCCTCCTTTACACCTTCTAGTATTGTTTTTTCAGTTCATTCCGATATCTGCGAATTGTTTTACGTTTTTTTCCCCGTTCTTGTAGGTTCTCACAATAGTTCTGGAACCAGAGGTGTCATAGGTTATCAAGACTTGTCTCGTTCCAGATCCGAATTGCTCCCAGGTCTATACCTAATCTGAAATAGAATTAGGTACCAGAGAAATCTGCTAAAGTAAAGGTGGATAGTCCAAAAGTAGAAAGGAACTGGCCGCCCTACTCTCATTAGAGCCGTGTTAGGCTTAGTTCATTGTTTAACTTCACAAACGCTGACGCCCTATGAAGGATATGGGACTTACTTTATTTCATTGATGACACTGCGAACTCTTTTGCTCGCTCGGCCGCTTTCGTTGGTGTCAATGTTGAGTAAATTCGCCACGTAAGATCTTCAGTTCTTAGTTGTAGCCATACCAAACTGTACTATGATACCCCGTTCCTTAAATCACTCTTCGCCCCATATTGCTTCCCAGTAGAGTTCAATGTCTTCCCGGTGTCTTTGATTTAAGGTATGTTTGATATTTCGCTATTACTGAAATTTTTCACTTATAATATCCTAGACTACTGTTTCTCTCGATGTACCTTTTTCAATCGGCTGACGGAGACTTACTTTTATTTCTTAAATTCCGAAGTATTTTAAAACTGTTTATATATGTACAGGGTGAATTCTACATTTCACATTCTAGAAGTTGTTAGTTTATTTATCCAACAGCTTCTTATTGCGACGGTGCGTTTTAAATATTAGCAGGTTGTTGTTTAGCGTGTGTGTTTCTTAATCGCGAGGTGGATAAGAACTGTTAAAGGAATTCGCCGTGGCAATGTGCAAGTAAGACGAGCAGATTTATTTGTTTTCAGTTCCAGCTTACCGCGTAGAATTATGTTCGCTTTTTTATCGACTTTAAAAGAACGAGAAGAAGAAGGTTCAATTCGACCCTCCTATAAATACATTTATTTCCCTGTTTACGATTAAAAAGAGCATAAAAATTCTGGAACTCATTGAGCTACCTTGAAATCCGGGGAGTTTATTTTTTTTTTATTTTCTTCTTTTTTTTATTCTTTTTTTCTTCTTTTTTTATTCTTTTTTTCTTCTTTTTTTTTTTTTTGTTTTTTTTAGCACTTTGGCAAAGTTACTAGACATTTCGAATGCCAATATATTTTGGTGCTCAGCCAGGGTCTTCCTTCCAACGATTATCTTACTAATCGAATGAAAATTGCGTAATATTTCTCACTTCTATCGAAGAATTTTCACCGTATGTGCTCAGTCGTTTACACATTTATCTTGTGTCCTACACTTTAAACTGTAAACGCTTAAAGGTAATTTATCGTATCGGAAAAGTTTTGCTTTCGAAACTGGAAAACATCGCCTACACCTGCGACCTTACTTGAAGGACATTAGAATTTCTCCCAAATTTATGATTATATGCGTAAATCTTGACTGTAAGTATGCTTCAAATTATCTGAAGTGCGCGCGGCATCAAGGCTTGATTTTTTTAGTAACACAAGGGGAGATGCGAAAAAAACAAAAAACATAGCGATCATTGAGTTCTTACTGACTCTTTACGATGCAGAGGAGTAAGGGGGCATGCGTAAAATTATTCACGTTAACACATATTAATCCGGTAAAAACGTTTTAACGCATCATTAAAATAATAACACAAGTTCACTCTTACGAACGGACCTTACGCGTTCAGCATTATTACGATTAAATGATATGGCAGGTATTTTATCATCGATTTTCCATCAATATTTTATCATCGCTTTTCGACCTCACGCACGAATAATTTACCCCTTACCTTTTAGTTTAGTTTCTGACGATGGACCATGTAAATGCGTTCGAAACGTTAAATAATTGTGTTAAATTGTTGTTGCGGTGTCTACCAAAAATTGTGTGATTTTGATATAAACTTTACTATTAAATCAACGACGTTGTCTCAAATATATCACATAGGGAATTCACCGCGCGTTTAAAATATAGTATGACAATAAATAATAACAGTGTATACACTATTATTTAGACTCATTGTTAAATATATTCACTACAAAAATAAATTTTTAACACTTAATTAAACAATTATATTTTTTATTTTTTATATCCCTGATGCGTTTCGAAGCAAACACTTCATGTTCACGGCAGTAATTATAAATATATAAATAATAAAGACGATAGCTACATTTAAAATTAACTGAAAAAGGTCGCGATATTAAACGTCGATTATTGAATAAATATAAAATGTATAAAATTTAAAAAATTAAATATAAAAATACAAAAAAATGACTAATAAAAATTTAACAAGGAAAATGGTAACAATTTAAATGAAAAATGAAGAAGTTTTAAAAATTTTAAATTTCGAAAATATAAAAATTAATATCAAAAATAAATAAATTATAAGTATGAAAAATGATATACATCCTATATATATTTTTTAGCATGTATTACAATTGAAGAAAATTTCAAAATAAGATACAAAGAAAAAAAAAGCGGACATATAAATAAATCAACAATAGCTGAGCATATTATCATTAATAAACATAAACGAACACATAACACCGAAATCGACTTAAAAATTTTAAAATACAAGAAAATAAAAAATATAATTGTTTAATTAAGCGTTAAAAATTTATTTTTGTGGTAAATAATGACAGATTTTTTTTTCTTCTTTTCGAAAATTAAATTAAACGCGTATATTTAAGAAACTAATTATAATAAAACAAAAGAGTTCTTAAACGAAAACAATTTGGAAAATGGTAATATATCTCCCCCCCCCTTTTGTTTTTACATTGTTAAAGGTGATTATACCAAAAAAAATAAAAAATTTACGGGTCATAACGGAATTCCAAATTTTTAAAATCTAACAGTCAAATCGTAGTGTGGTGTACAATCTTCAAGAGACAGACTAATTTTTTTTGAAAAACTGGTAGCTGGGAAAGTATATACAACACTGATATTTATATGTTTCGTCGGGTGGCTTCACCCATTAAAGAGAAAAAATAAACTGGGAGATAATTAAAACGAAAAAAGCGTAATTAGATCTATTCAGTGAATTACTTGGGCACTTTAACAAACGATAACTGCCTTGAAAGTAATTCAAACAAGCTGGTTGATCGGCTTTCGTTAAAACGGAAAAACTATTCTCTAAGCGAATATATTTAATTTGGGATTTTTCAAATCATTAAGATGCTACACACATTTATTCGACATTAAACGAAGTTTAACCGTAAATGCTGGATGTTAAATGTAGGCTTGCGAAAAACTCATTGGTTCATATTAAAAAATATTAATGAAACAATTCTTTACAGGATAAATAAATCCCTAGAACTTTTAAGGAAAGCACATTTAATTTATAACTTTTTCGGAAATATAATTGAAAATTTTTTTAAAAAATTTACACGTTTCGAAATCACGGTTTCATATGAATATAAAAGAATGAAATTGCGAAAGATGTCAGTGATTTTTTTAAAAATTATTCAGTTCCATTTCTATTCTGTCGCAATAGCCTCCTATAGTTACAGCGGGCTTCCGGCACAGAAGTCCTGAGTTCGATGTTAGACGACGACTGAAATTATTATAGAATAATTCAGTAATCGCTGATAGACTCACGTGATAGGCAACGGCAATTTTGCGCACCATCACATGCGCGGGGTTGGTGCATAGTCGGACACACTTAGGACTGTCTGTTTGTTTAACGATGTAAATCGAACATTCACAATATCACTTTTAAGGATAGTGTGTCATCTACATTCACGTTTTCGTTATATATAACAATTGCCACGAACACATTACATTTATGCATCTAGAATGTATAAATAGTTAGTCGCCTACAGTGAAGCTCAGTATTGTACTACAAAGAAGGTGACATTATATTTTGAAAAAGCTTAGTTTAAATAGTATACGTTGAGAAATAGACACGAAAAAACATATATCTGACGCACTCTATGCAGGTTATATCGCGAGAAGAAAACCGAAATATTATTACGTCATCTCCAACTCGTAACTTTTTTCGTGACGCTAATCACATTTTTTGTCGACTGCTCCTGCGGTTGCTCTTTCTACTTTTGGTTTTACTAAGTCATCTAGCAACTCCTTATTGTTGCGTGTCTTTCATATTCTCCTAAGGCGTAACTAGCGAAACCAAAAAATTTGTAATCATCGAACTTTGTAAAATGCCAGTGGAATCAAACGGTTTTTCGAAAGAGCACAGACTTTTTGATACTCTGCTACATTCATTCGTTTGTTACATTTCAATGTGTGTGTGTCAAACGCTAAACACGAGCGTATGTGTGACTGTATTTGTTGGTACGCGTATTAATGTCTGCATTAAAGCTGTGTGTATGTGTGTGTGTGTGTGTGTAATACATCGTCACTCGTATTACGAAATATGTAAGTTTAATTAACTTTTGAAAATACTAAATTACAATTCTGGTTCTGTAATGTACTTTAAGAATTGAACCTAATTTCTCGGAAAGTGAAGCGGGCGGCGACCTCTATCGAAGCCGTTAATTAAAAAACACATTTTCAATTAATTAACGGAATACATGTTATTAGCGCTCGGAACATTTTAAAAATTGAACGTGCAAAAATATAATAAAAATTCGTTTTCATTTTCAGTTCTTCGAAGGCATTTGCAGTTACACGATTATTATGTTGCAATACAACTGGTTGGACAGATGATGCAATTACCGTGTTCGCAACGGCCAGCATAGATTTTAATTTTCAGTCCTGTACATACATGTTGTATATGTATGAGCAACTTTACTATTACATTTTAACAGTAAAATAAATCGTTTTAATCATCATCTGTGTAAACATTTCAATCGAGTTAATCGGTTTCGCAAAAGAAAGTAGTTGCGGTCAACTTCCGTTGCTTTACTACGTAATGAAATATCTGGATGAATTGCGGGTGTGATTTTCACGACAAATCAGGAGGATTTTTGTATAATCATTTAGTTTTTCTGTCATAAATGAGTTTTAATAATGAGTTTAGAAATTTCAAACGGTGTAAGCAACTTCGATGATAACTCTGTACACGAGATTAATCGATAACGAGACATACATAATACATGACAAAAACATTAAATAACACCGAGCCTAATAAAATAAAATAGCAAAAATATATATATGTAGCCTAAAATTATTGGGGTTTTTCAGTTTTTTCGGCTTTTTTTTTGCGAAACAGAAAAAACCCGCAGCGATAGCAAACCGTACGTAGTATTTCTGAATATTTTGCAATATGTTTTTTGTTATCGTATCCCGATAGAGTTCAGTTGCGATGATAATATCTCAAGTCACTTAAAATTTATACTTCTCGTTAAAGAATGTATAAAATTCCTTAATCTCCTTCCGTTAATCAAAAAATTATTCGGCGAGCCATTTTATTATCTCTATTTCTCATGCCTCAAAAATCTTGCTTAGTATAGTGAAAAAAGAAAAAATGAGTAGAAGCACTGCTGATGGATAAATATATGGACGAAGCGTAATGCGAATCTTCATGGCAGTATTGCGCATGATTAATTGTGTGTGGGGGGGTGGGGGTGGGGGGGAAAGTACCATGGCGAGATTTATTTAAATCTTTGTAACGAATTTGTTGTCGCAAAAGTCTAATAACGATTATCTGTGTAGAATCTTTATATAAATCAAGAGGCTTACGTTTTAATGGAATCGAATCAGAAAAGATAAAAATAAGAAAAGGTGTATGGCAGGGGTACTCGTTTCACCTGATTTAGTTAATCACGGAAATGATTCTGAAGGAAACGGTCAATGCGCATAAATACGGAGTAAAGATTGCTGAGAATAGGTGCTATCAAATTTTCCTGACGATCATGAGTATTATCAACTGAAAGGCCGAGAGCTCTGGCAGCCATGATTAGTGAATTACATACACCAACATGAAGGAGCACGGAATCAGTATCAACATATGTATGTAAGACAAAAGCGATGGTAATGTGTTCATCGGGTGTTACTGATGATGTTAAACACTTTTTATTTGAATGTGTCCCGCCTTCTCCGGCATTCGTAAAGCTTTATAATATGGCTTCATTCTATGTTGCATGGCTGTTGAAACGAGCCGTTTGAAAAACAAAACTTGAAACATTTGAAATGCAATGCCGGCGGCTGAAAGCTGCAGCGAATAACTGTTGGACGAAGAGAATTAAGAATAAAGCAGCGCTCGATGGAATAAGTGAAAGATCTATACCGGAGCGGATACGTAAAACTCGACTGGGCTGGTTGGGACATACATATATTGCGGTCAGAACATGGAGCACATGCTTAACGTCATTATCGAGGGAAAAATTGTAGGAAGAAAACCGCGTGGACATCCTTGGATGACATTTGTGGACGTGGTGTTAAAAAAAAAAAAATAGAAGTAATATTTGCGGACTTGAAAAAGGCAGCAAGTGACCGCATTATATGTTGGAGAATAGTATTGGGGCGAATCAGGCATCCGGCTGTCACGTGAAGAAGAAGCTGGAGTAAATTGCGGAATAAAAAAAAACGTCCGCGCCAGGCTTTTATTACAAGAGACTCATTAGCACACCGCCTCCGAGTTACGATTTCTGTTGTGACGTCATTACTGATTCATAGTTTGTTAAAAAACCTGCTTCTGACAAAACAGCTTTTTTAGAACAGCTGCCCTTTATAAATGAATGAATTTTTCATAAATACTACATAGTATTTTTGTATTATACAATAATAATGTCTTTTCGAATTTCATATATCTTGAAAATTATAACGAAGTAGTGTTTAAATCGATATCGGTATTGATCATGAAATTGTATTATTGTAACTTATATTTTGCTACATTTATTATGAAAAAAAAGCACAAAAATAAAAAAAGTAATTTTACAAAGTGCTCGTATTAAAATTTGAGGTATATGAGAATTTATATGGATAATTTAGTACAGATATGTTAAATACAAACTGTCGATGAGTTTGGTTGAGCATTTATTCATTGCTGGAATATTCGATTATATTTGTTTATTATTATTCAATTTTAGATATTTTTGTAATTGCCTACGAAAATCTTACGATATTAAAGCAGCGCAATCGCTTATCGAATTATGTTTACATAACAGATAAATATAATAAAACATTTACTTTTATTTTATATATGTTTCATGGCGATAAATAAAATAAGAGATATATTTGTTCATACTACGAGTATAATAGCAATTTTGAATACAAAAAAATAAAAAATTAATCATGCACATTCATCTTCACTGGCCGCAGATGAACAAGCTAATTGTTAAATAATACTTTTTAAATTTTTGATTGATTTTATGTAAGTAGACATTAATTTTCCTATACGAAAAATCAAATGTAATATAATTAATTTAAATATATAAATTTTTAATTATGTACTTATAATTTCTGTGTAACTTTATTTCAATTTGATTTACACGTGTAATACGGAAATCGGTATAATATACTTTATAACATGTTTATTGTGAAAAACAGTGTTTTATTTGTAGCTTTTTTCCTGTAAAATTGTTTCTTCTTTTAATACGTATACAATTGTAATTATTTCATTTCCATATGTAATGATGACATATTATTTCGTACGCGTGTTTGTATTATTTTTCATCTATGTATGACGTGTAGAATTATTTGCAACTTCTGTTTATTTATTTATTGAAAAACATTAATAATATACAGGTATCTAGAGCAGATAATAACCGAAGTCTTTTATTGTGAATTCTCAAATTGGTATTGGCAAAATATGCATTCCAAGCGAAACAAAGTGTATACTACATGTATTAAGCGTAAAATCGGAGTCATTGAACCTAAGAAAACGAGTAGCGAAGGCTTAGTACAAATTACCGATGGCGCACAGAAATTTAAACAAACGAAATATTAACGAGACAATTTAAAAATAATTCGAAATTTGCGGTTGAAAAAAAATGGTATATGTGGGACGAAAAAAAATTAAGAATGAAGAGGTGCCGGACAAAAATCGATAAGAAAAGGTGTCTCTCGTTAATAGGTCGAATTCGTAGAACACGTTTAACATTGGTCATCCATCTAAGGCATAGTGAATTACTGAGCGACCGTCTTGCAGGGAAAATCAATGGAAAATGAAAGAGTAATTTATGTTTGTAGAGCTGGTTTACCAACAGAGACATCGTGTTAAACAGCTGTGAATTGAATAGAGCCGTAGCAGACCGCAAGTACTAAAGACATTTATTATCACGGCGAAGGACCGATCTCGGAAGTACATTGTAGATATTCAGAAATTGCGAGAAAATAACGAAAGATAGAAAATTATCGAATATTACCGAATTATTATTTTTATACGAACTAATACATCATAATGCTAGAATGAAACTTTTGCAATAATATCATCGGTTTCATTCGAACACTGTTGATGGCTAATAGAGGCTATTTTATAAATAATCCAATGCGTGAAATACTGGTTAGCAGTATCGATTAGCGGGTTTATAATCCGCGATTAAAGTTCTTCAACTATATCGGCAGTCGACTTTTACGAACGTGATAAGAGCTCTTCTGGTTGTTATTATTATTTCTGTATTCCGTCGTGTTTTCCCCATGTCTATTCGATTCTTTAATTATCGTTCATTTCCTTCATTTAATTTCTTACTAGTTTCCTCCGTGAACTATATATTTTCTCTTTATTTTTCCTTTCCTTGTTTGTTTAAAATAGTCCCTTTCGGGGATTCTGGTAATATTATCGTCTGGTTCGTTAGAAACACTACATTATCGTTCAGTCGTATTTAGTTCGTTAACTCGGACGGACTAGTTCTCGTTTCTTTACAGCTGCGCATTGACGTAGTTTATTGAACGAAACTGAATTGAAAACGTTACGCACATTAAAGATACCGTTACGATAAATTAAAATTAATTTTTATAATGAACAGGGTAAATTTATGTGTTTAGAGCCTTCGGCATTTCTTTGGTTCTACAATATGTCTACGTAGAAAGTTAGATCCGTAGAAAAATAACTGGCCATTACCGGATTCTGTTTTGCTCGATTCGTTCAGAAATTAGAAAAGCTCATTAAGTTAGCAAACGGATACACGACAACACTAACCGCCCGTACTCTGTGACTGAGTCCTTCACGTAGTTTGTTTGAAAAGGATGATTTTCAGGACGAAGTCTAAATGAGCAATCTTCGTCGACAAAATTCCAGTTCAAATTACGGCTGTTGTTGCGTGGTAATTTAGGTGGCTCGGTTTAATTTGCATAATTTATGGTAACTTTCAGTTTGTGTTTTCTGTCGTAAACGAAGTCGTATTTGATATTTCGCTTACTACAATCTTTATCACCGTCGTCGAATTTGGAAAGCCTTTGCTCTGCCGTATACGGGGTGGGAATTTTAAAAAATTCGATTTATTTAGTCACCAGAATGAGAATCAATAGATTCATACTTTCACGCTGCACGAAAACGGTTTCTATTATTAACAGTGCGCAGAGTTTTTATAGCTCGATTGCGGTACTACTTGAGAACCTTTTTCATGATATCGCCGCAGAAAATTAATTGCGGGTGTCGAATGAATGGACTATAACAACCACTTAATCATGTTAACTATGACGCCTAATGATAGAACGTCTATAGATATTACGAGAGACGAGTGCGCGATAACGCTATGTCGTCCCTTTGTTATTACCGATGGTTGATGATCGAAACTGGTCTAGAGGTCACTTCTTTGAACTGCATATTTAAAAATCTAAAATAGTCATGTCTATGCTGAGCAATAAAGCCACCTTCTCAGTGCAACGCGGAAGGTATACTGTTCATTTCGCTAACTGTTTTAATAATTAAAACCAAAGGAAGAAATCTTCACCTCTTTAACAATAAAATCATTGCACTCTTCGCGCTTATTAACCGCCAGTCCAGTTTCGCTTTAGCAGCTTTCTGTTTAATCGGATAAAAATCTAAAAACGCCCCAGAGAAAAACGAATTAACTTTCCTTATCAGCACCGTCGGTTTCAAGAAACTGTGAAATTTTGCAGTTGTCGACACCAATCACGGGATCACTCTTTAGATAAAGTTTATAAGAAGTGTAACATCTACCACCAACTTAACATCTCGCTACAGATGCAAAACCTCGCCTTGCACTGCATCTATCATGGTTCATTCGTCACAAATGCACAGAACACATTGGCAACAGGTCACCCCAATGTTCTTATTGCACCTACAGCTTGCGTGTCGATGACAATTTTTTTTGGCGACCTATACCGCGTTGTTAAGAAGACGTCGAATGTATAAAAGTGCTTTTCCTTTTTTTTCCCCTCGACTGGCCAAGTGCCGAGGACCGTAGTTAGAAGTGGATTAGAATTTCAAGGGAACGAAAAATAAAATCAGGTAGCGTTGGAATAGTTGTGGGCTGGAAGAAATAGAAGAGGATATTATAGGAATTTTATTTATTAATACGGCAGACGCGATTGACTTATAATATGTAGTAATATAAAGGCGTGAAAACGTAATTTAAAAAATCAAAGTATTATCAATGTTAAAGAACGCGAATATTTATATAAATTTAGATAAAGAGAACGAATTTTAAACCGCCATTGAGCAAATTAAAAAGCTTGTTCATTTTTCTTATGTTTTTCCGCGTTAATTACGGACACTAACCCAGCGCGAGTGAAATTTTTGGATGTTTCAACGTGCGCTAACGAGATTCAAAACAGATTCTACCCGAACGAAACACCACTGCCTAACCAACTAGGCCACGGTAGCTGGCAACCTGTTACTTTTAAAAAAGTTGATTGTAAGTAGATAAAAAAGTTAAGTATTATGCTGAAAATTGTGAAATAGAATGTTTTTTTTTTGTTGTTTTTCTTTTTTTTTTTGTAATACCGATACTTGAATATTTACTATCAAAATTAAAAAAAAAAAAAAAAATGTACTAAAAAAATAAAAAATAATTATTCGATAAGAAGGTAATATATTTTACAGACTATACTTTAAGGGGGGAAATGGTGTAGGACGGCGTTTTTGCAGCGATTTTCATGAATTTTTTTTAAACACATAAAGAATTTATATAATTTATTGATATTTTGAGGTCACTTTATACATATATTTAAGAATATATTCTGAAATTTTCAAAATTTTTTCTTGAAAATAAACGGAGATATCACACACTGCTGGTCGCCATCCGACTGAGCAGTTTGTGTACATCTTGGAGATCGCAATTTTCATCCCGAATCAATTGCGCGAAGAATATACTTTTTTTTTAATGTGTCTCTTCTATGTGAACTTCACTCCCCCCGCCAAAAAAAAAAAAAAAAATTGAAAATTAGTAGTTTTTAGAAGGTTGTGAATATAGAGCATGATTTTTTACCGTTTTTTTTTTATACCCTTTTTTTAAAATAAAAAAATACTTTAAATAAAGATAATGTTTAGGATTTAGGTTTAAATAGAGCGTATTTATGTAAAGAAACTATATGCCAAATAGTAAATTAATTGATTAAAAACTTTTTAAGCTAGAGTGTACACAAATTCGAAAAAGTCGTTTAACGTGTTTGAAAACAAAACTCCGAACCTCTTTGTTAACGAAGGACTGTATAATCGATTATAACTTTTGAACAAATTGGAATTTGATTTGGAAATTTTAAGAATTACAAGTGATTTATGGGGGAAACTAAAAAATTGAATTTTTTGAAGCCTCTACACCTATTTTCCCCCCTCAAGGAGATCTAACGATAATTCTTATATAACATTAAGAGTCGGCACCAGATTCAAATTTCAGTAATAATTAAAAACTGCATCAAGTATTCATTAAGTTGTTTCTAAATATTACCATTTTAATTTGGTGCCTACTCTCGTATAAGAATTATTACTATATCAACTTAAGGCGCATCATTCTGAAATATTGTATATATATATTTTTTTTATCAAATAATTGTTTATTATCTTTCAGTGCATGTTTATTACATTTTTATGGCAAATCTTGGGGTCGGTGTGTTTTTTTTTGCTTTTTCAAAAAACATTTTGTTTTCGAAAAAAAATTTAATTGATATATTTAATACGAAATCATGTTAATATACTAATTTCTCTTTTCTTATCTTATAGAAGTACAGAAGCGCGTATTTTTGAAATAATAACATCTACTTGTAAATACAACTGCAAATAGATAAGTATAAAAAATAGTTAGATATGTATTGAAAAATTGTATCTAACTGCAGTGTAATTTCCGATTTTGTTACTAAATACAATACTCGGTAAAAATAACATGCAAAATTAGCCACGCCGTATCTTGTTTGTTTTCCTAACTGAATTCGAACATCGATTACTTATAGTTTCTTAAGAATTTCATTCGTACTACACATAGTGACTGTAAAGAGAGAGAAAAAAAAGGTGATTTTACATTTTTGATGTTAGTGAATCATCAAAATAATAATAATAATAATAATAATAATGATATATTTTGAATAAAATTATTCCGAAAAAATACATAAATTGTATATGCCGATGTTTTAAAATAGGAGCGTAATTTAAGTTGAAAGCTGTTTTTTAGCCAATGACTTGTCAGTAGTAAACGTGTCTCTTCGACCCTCGCTAACTTTTATTTCCCAAGCATTTTCATTTGACATGATAAATTGCAAATTACTTCTTTACAAACGAAAAATTGCTAATAGCGATTCTGTGTTTACCTCTGGTCGTATTTTTCGGTTATTTAAATTTCGACCAACTTTCGTTCGGAGCGGGTTTTCAGCGAATGTGTCAATTTTGCTTGAAAAATTATTAGGTGTGCTTGTGACAATCAAGTTTAACAGTGAATAAAAATTTCTTTTACAAATAATTGAAGTATATACACGTTAGGAACATTTTGCGGATTTGACGGGCCTAAAAAGATAAATAAAAAGAAAAGGTTTTTCAGATTTATCGTCTGTGTGCTTAGGAGTCCGTGAAAAAATCTGTGACTACGTAATAGACCAAACGAACCGAATAATGTGGGCGTATGCATCATGGGAATAATTGTTTACGTTATTTTCTTTTCGGTAAACTTTATAAACCATTAGCCCTAACAACGGGGAGGGGGGGACAAACTAAAAAAACACCTTTTTATCGTTTAACGTTTTTAATTTTAACCCTTATATCGCTTTAGAAAAAAGCAACAAAAAAAAAAAAAAAAAATACCTATTTAAAACAAAAAATGCGTAGAACCGATTCCAAAAAGGGGGGAAAAAAGACGTTTATAGATTAGAAAGTAATAATCGTTTTCAAAATTAGGTTTTTTTTTTTTTTTTTCTATTTAGCCTATATAATAAAGAAATATTTCAAACGATTCTTCCAAAGTAATTTAGGGAGGAAAGTTTATAATGTAATACATACAAATATGTATTCAGATCTTATTAAACGTAGGAAACTTTTCAAAAGTTTTAAACAGATAACGGCTATTTTTGACGTGACCAAGACGCCGGAGAAGTTGCGTTTTTTAATGTTTCTAATAAATTTCATAAAATGCGTGAGAATAAATTCAATATTATTACCGCTACTTTTAATTTTGAATCTCTATTTAGAGACACGTAATAAAATTAGGGTTTTTTTCCCGTAGAGGGGAGTCTGCAATTCGAATACAGCTGATATGAAAAATTGGTTGGCATATTCTACGCGTAACAATGTCAATATCTTTAGATTATTTAACTAGGTAAAGAGGCTAGCTCCAAATTTTTCGTGCAAAAGAGATTATTTTATTCGGAGTATTCGTATAGTTGTTATTTTATACATCCCTTTTTTCTTGAGAACACTTTTACAAAAAATTTCACATGTTTTCGAAATGTTCTTCTTTCGTGTAAAGTTTTTCGAGACATTCTTCATTAATGATGTACGGTTTTCTCGGTCATTTTTAAATTTCTGACATATCTTAAATGTGTTGTTCGATCGGGATTATCTTCCGATTCGTTAACCCGCCGTCGAGACTGGTAAACAAATTAATTTCCACTTTGTAAATCGGAATTCTTAGATAAGTTAGAAGAAAAAAATACCGATAAGTGAACGTTCGAATTTGCAAAACATAACTGTAACGAAACTGGCTTACAGAACACACTCTAAGTACCTACTATTACATATAAAATATGCACAGACGGATCGTGGTTTTCGCGTTGTTGTTCACACGTCGATGTTCGCTTTTGTCGTTTTTCGAAGTTTCTTTGTCTTATTTATCGGATTTTATCTTCTCGTTCTAATCCTTTTTTAGAAATTCTCTGACCCATTTCGTTTTTGATCATTGTTTATCCAAAATTTTGCCTCTTCTTTTCTCACTATTATTTTCTTCGTTCGTACCGATTTAAGAAAGCCTTTTTCAGGACTATAGCTTTGATTTATGTTTCGTATTCGCGCGATTAATCAGTTTTAATTTGTCGTTTAACATAATAAAGTTCCCCGTGTATATATACATATATATATATATATATATATCCGTTCGAATTTGTCTACTTTCGCCGTTCGGCGGTTTCTTTTTATTTCCTCGTTTATTGTAAATAATAAGCATTTTTTAAACACAACTACAAAACAACACGTATAAAGAGCACCACTAAGTACATTTAATTTTCCTAATGCTTCATAGGACAACTGTTATGAAAAAGAATTTCTAAGAGCGACTAAAGTTTCATTGTTCTATAAAGTAAAAAAAAAAAAAAAAAAAGGAAAAAAAAATGCACCCTTCGCCTGAATGTAATCGCATTACACTAACTGAAAATGAGAAAGTACATGAAGCTTAATAAATGCGTGATGGGCTAAAACAGGGGGTAGCTTTATAATATAGACAGGATACTGAAATTTATTAAGGACAGAAAAAAAGTTATATACACCTCAAATTATTCTTAAATAATTCAGGAGGAGATTAGGCAAATCCGGTTTTAAAGGGTGCGCAGTTTCCGAACAGTTCCATGTGTAATTTATTATTGTTTTATTCATTTTTAATTCCTAGATTGAACAAGACTTGCACATTGTTTTCATTCGCACAGACTACTACCTAATATTTTACACAAGTTTAACCACATCGAGAATGATAATTCTCCAACGTTATTCTTTACAAAAGTAACCGCTTAAAATAAATTGGAAATTGAATATGTGGACAAATAAAACAGACCTGAACCCTGATTATCAGTGTGAGCATTGTTAAACTAATTGGCCAATGGGTTGTCTTACATATAAGTCCGGGAAAAAAAAAAAAAAAAAAAAAAAACTATTGAAAAATATGACGTCAGACGTTTATCCAGTGGTATTTCTTTGGTGACCCGATTGCGTTTTATTTCAAAGTATCGGTATTGAATGCAGAGTACTACAGTCCGTTATTGCTACGGTGTCCACAGTCTCCAGACCGATTCAGACTATCCAGTGTGTATCAAGTTGTGTAATTTTAAGTAAAACAAGTTACGTTTACGTGTACGGTTGTTCAATACATCCTACCGGAATTGTATTTACTCAACATTACAGATTATACTGGAGCCCATTTTACATTTCCCTGCGACAGTATCTGCGCATTAACAGGTGTCTTTTCAGCTAAAGCGGATGGTGGGGGCACTGAGCAATGGCTTATGATAATTTTTTATTCATCTTTTCATAAAGTCAGTCTGCTTTTATTATTCTTTGTTTTGTTTAAAAATAAACTAACGTCACGCAAATTCCAGCCCCGTAAAACTCCGACCCATTGTCACCGTCGGTAACATTAATGAGGCTACTATACTAGCGTTGTGGTGTGAATGTTATGCCCGCGGCTATGGGCTCGATTACTAACGATGAGAGAGGTAGAAATCGATTAAAATATTAGATTAAAAAAAAAACAAAGAAATCATCGGTTACTCAGAAACTAAATGGTGTTAATGTTAAATCCGATAAAAAAAAATAAATAAATGAAAAATTTTACCCGTTCTATTTTACCTCTAAACATTTTTAAGCCCCACGTGGATAAAATAGTCACTGTGCTGAGCTTGAATATTAGCTGTTTTTGCATTTATGTTAGCCAATTATGCCAATGTATATCAACATTTACGATTTCTTTCCCGATCGGCTAACGAAATGTGCACATGAACTATTGATCGCAGTGAATGGAGTTGTCGAGTGGAGTTGCAATTCAAAAACTACAATACATACAACCCTAATAAGATTATAGATTATGAAACCGTAACAAGCTGCAATAAAAATAGGAAAAGTAACATAGAAATTATTACAAAATCGAATAGCTGGCGCTTTAGAACGACCCTACCGCCCACGTGTGTTACATTATAAAACCGGGAAAAGGTTACGATCGAATTGTAAGATTCCAATATATAGCGAATAAATACGCATTAAAAATCAAAGTAAATGTCGCATCTTCTTAACAACAAGACTGTAAAGCTTATTAGCAATAATAATTAGAGAAGTACACACATGACCTAAGCGACATATCGATCCGTTTAAAAAGTCTAGACGATTGTGCTGCAACGACGTAGATTACATTTTATTATACTAAGAAATATCCGCATAGAAAATTAACAAGGAACGTATAATGAAAAGATATTGCGAGACATATTAGAAAGTAAATATCGCAATTATGAACAGACACTGATGTAAAAAACACGGAATAAAAAAGAATTTGCTTCTGCGCTATATAATCACAAATAAATATCGAACGTTAATTCCGATGGCGCATTTGTCATCTGCGACAGAATTGTGCGCACTCCGTCAAACAATCGGAAAATTCGTAAACGGCAAAAATTAAAATCGTAATTTCTTGGATATTCACTAAGATGAAACAATGGAGGATAGAATCAACGATAGTACAGTGCTCGAGACAAGAAGAAAAATTAGATCTGCGCAAAGGTAATTTACCATAATCACGACCTATTGGACAGCAGAGTGGAATAAAAGGAAATAAATTCGTTGACAAATTAACAACAAGGAAAGTCACCGATAATCGAATATGTGATACCATTGGAGAACAGATTAAAATATTTACATACTACTAAAAATATGGCGACAAATAAAGAAAAAATTAATTTTAAACGAAATCGTCTAAGCATCGGAAAATATTATTTCAATATACAAAAAGAGCAAATATATCGAGAATCCATGGTGTACCTCAAAATCAAGGAGAATCAATAGTCCGTCAAGCGAAAGAAGTCTCCGTTTGTAAAACAGCCGAAAACGAAATCAGACAAATAAACCTTCAATTAGGTTCCCATGTGGTCTAGTGGTTAAGATAGCCAGGAGGCCCAGGTTACATGAGAATCACAATTTGTATTGAATGGCCAGATGGCGAAAGATGAGAAAGCAGAAAAAAAACCTTCAATTCATCAACAGTCATTCTATGTTATCACTACGTGGTCCGGCCGGATGTAAACAGGTTGGGAAAAAAGAACGGATGGACGTACAGAGATGAAATAAAAATGAAGTTCTGTTTCTGAGAAGAGGAGGGATAACAGGAGAGGGTGGTAGTATGATTTTTTTTATCGAGATACGCGTTATTAATACGTGCCCTGTTGCTAGTACATTACTTTGAGCATCATACTCGGCTGTGAAACTCGAGCGGACTTTTTTCGCTTGACAGATTATAGCTAGCAGTTACATAAAGCAAATCATACGACTCAGAACAGGACAGACACTAGAAGATCAACTAAAGAAACTGAACATCATCGAATCAGGTAAATGCCAAAATAACCAAGACTACGAGGAAAATGTTAACCATCTCGAATGGCAGTGTACCCGATTGCAAAATCAACGCGGAAGAAATTAACGTACAAGTTCTTACCGATAAGTATAATATCTTACAAGCATATGTCAATATGCCTCAAAAAATTCAATATTGAACTTCTATTAACGTAAACCGGCTAAAAGGTTAAAAAAGGAAATCAGGCCAAAACAAGTTAAAATGTTCGTCGAATATATGCTTTTTTACTTGTGTTTTCGCGCACAACTTGAGCTCATCTGGACCGATTTTAATGATTCTCTCTGTTCATTTAAATAACGAAGCTAGTCCGAAAAGTTGCAACAACTTGTACCCTTTAACTGTTATGATACTACAGTATTTTTTATCTTTCAGTGAAAATTGTGTCGGTGTTTTATTTCTTTTCCATCTTTTTAAATTTTCTTTTAGCAATATAATTTTCAACAATAAAAGATGGAGAAAAAAAATGCAATGTCTCCCCAAAGATGTCTTTATTATTATTATTATTATTATTATTATTATTATTATTATTGTCACTGGCTGCTTAAGTATAAGACTAAAAATCTTCGACGAAAAGGAGGTAGAACAACTAGGAATCATCGGGAGGGGTACTATACTTAACCAAAAGGTATAAATAACAAGATTGGCAACACTGATGAAGCAATATTATTTAAATTATTGGTACGAATTCCGGAAGATATAATGAACACTGAGTTAGGACTTTGTAAATTAATAATTAAGCAATGGCTGGTTAATGACATAAATGAGTGACAGTAAGTTAATTCTAACATAGATGGGCAAATCGTAGAGAATCGATCATATGTATACACCGACGTATATAAAGGGGGGCTTTTGGGGGCTTGACCCCCCCCCCCCCCTTCCACAGATCACGCAAAAGCCCAAATATTAACCGAATAAATTATCGTAGTGTACGACTTCGCATAGTTGCTTTGGATTGGATTTAAAATAGTTCGAATCCTTTTATGTCTTTATTTAGGTTACTTGAGTAGGAAAGAATGTCTAAGTTTATTTGTCAAAAGGTATATTATATTGTCTCTAGTCCTTCAAGTGATGATGAGGAAAATCTGAAAGCTTTAAAAGAGCCTTGGAACCTACCGGAGATACTTTTAAGTTTCCAATCACTGGCAAGAGGAATTCTTTTTTTCAACGTCGTTGGACTGCGAAACACTCATGATTTGTGTATTCAAACGTCATTTAGGGAGCACTTTGCGAACTATGTGTTCTATTTGAACGGGACCAAGGCGGACGTGGTTACCAAGATCTTGGAACTTTTATTAAAGAGCCATTTACTAACTGGAAAAACGCTTTAGAAAACATTAATAATCATACAAATACAAAATACCACAAATTCGCTTTAGAGCAAGCAGAAAACTCTGTAAAGTTTACGGAAGGCAAATCTACTGATGTTGAGGAGACCATGAGAACCTGGGGAAGGTCATAAAATTGCTGAAGATAACCGCGAGAGATTAAAATCTATTGTAGAAACAGTTTTTTTTTGTGCAGAAGACAGGAAACGGTCCTAAAAGGAAGCCATAATTATGCAGTAAACGAACCTGCTGACAATGATGATAATTTTCGAGTACTCTACTTTCGTGCTCGATCTCGTGATGAAGTACTTGAGAGTCATTTATTTACACAAAGCATGCATACTGGAGCTAGGTATAGTTGATCAGGAATTTAGAATGAACTGATCGAACTATTATGCGGTAATGCTATTCAAGCGCATGTAAAAGGTTTATTAAAGAGGCTGTTTTTTCTACGGTATTGGCAGGCGAAATTCAAGACATATTACGGCGAGAACAGTTAGCGTTATATTTATGATATGTAGACTGCTTATTTGAAAAATCAGTTATCCAGAAGGATTTTCTTGAATTTATCAACGTAGATGTTTCAGCTCAAACACTGGCGACGACAATTATAATTAAATCTCTTATCCTATAATTTGGATATAGATAAATTCATTAGACAAGGCTTTAATGGCGCTGTAATACTGAGCGGTCGATTACGAGGCGTAAGAACAATAATCGTAGGGAAATACCTTCGTTACATAAAATTGTAACATTTTTTTGGGACAAATTTCGTGACAGGTCACTTTTTCTGATGACTAAGACATTTTTTCGTTATATTTTCGTTACATAAAATTATGACATTTTTTTGGGACAAATTTCGTGACAGGTCACTTTTCCTGATGACCCCTGACGGAAAAATGGCGTAGCCATTAAAATATAAGCAAAGAATGAAATAAAGTTATATTATTTAATATAATAAATAATAGTATAATATAATAACAAAGAAGGACCAACTGTTTTATTTTGTTTTCAAAAAAAAAATTGTGAAAATTTCAGATTTAAACCCCCTCCATTGAAAAGCTATATATACGTCCGTGTATGTATATAATTAAGACGAATGTCCATCAAGTGTAATAATATGATATGTGTGTCCTGTGTATAATGTAAATAAAGTATTAAGAAGTATTATAACTTTATTTATGAATAAACGAAGATAAGAGTATTAGGCACCGGGCGGTACCGTATGCTTTGTTGGACTCGCAACTTATTTTTTACAAAAAAAAAAAAAAAAAAAAAAATTCTTCGTTTCGTTTTAAAATTTTTAATTTTTGTCCTATAAAATTTTGCACAATAAAAACAAAAATACGAATAGAATAGAATGATATATAGCTTATCTTCAAATAATACTTTTACATGTCGTAGATATAAGATTATCGGGAAAAAATATTAAAAAGAAAGATAGTTGACACGGAGCGTAAACGGTTTATGCTGAAACGGAGGATGATAGAATGATAGACGAAGACCCCGAAAGAGGATAGAAAAGCGTGTAAAGGAACAATCAGAATGAATAAAACGTTATTTTAAGCATAATTTGTTATGACAATACGTCAAGTCCGCTTGCGATGTGATCGATCGGCCGTTCCGATAAAGTTCGAGTTTTATTCAACGTGGACGTAATAGGACGCAGTGATTTGTACATTGTACAAAAGTCGCAGTGAAGCTTTAACTGAAAACCGCGAAATCCCTAGTTCGACAACTTGTTTTGAGACAGAAGTGTTCCGTTCATTTTACCCGAAAACGGCGGTTCGAACTTTCAGAATGTTGGCGAAAAACAAAAAATCAAATTAACCGAACACAGTTTGTTTTTTTTTTGTGAAAAATGAATTTCCCCAATCCGTGATTTCTTCCTGCGTGACAAGCAGGACTTTTTATCTGCTTTTGAACTTTTTTTTTTTCCGGTTTTAATCGAAAATAAATATTTTAAAATCGCGTATAATTACTCCCTCGAGAATTTTATTAAGTTGCCCAAAGAATTTTTTTAAATCGTCGAAAATAACAAACGTAGAAACATCAAAAATCGCGGACAGATGGGGGAGCCGAATATTGAAAAAGAAAGCGAGGATCATAATAATCGTGGGAAAAAGAATTTCAGGACACTAGGGCGACGAATAGTTTTTCCGTAATCATCCGTGTCGCTAAATGAACTAGAGCGAAGAAAGTTCAGAGGAATTATCGCGGGTGATTAACTGTCAGACGCATTTGAAATCGGATACTAAGAGTACGCAAGTGCCGTGAATGCGAAGGAGCTGCTGGAAGATGAGATAGAGCCGCGAGAATTTTGTGTCGTGAAAGGCAATTGAGCAGATTTCGGATAGTTGTGGAATGGTTCGGATGTGGTAATATAACTGTTCGCTGGAAAGTGTGTAAAAGCTGTAACTTCAAACAAAAATACGCCGCATCTCTTTGGCCTGAAATAATTTGTGACTTGTGTTTTCCTTTCGCCGAGCAGCTACTTCGGTTACCATTTTTGTGGAACAGCCTCTTCTCAATTATCTGAAACAGCTGTTCTCCTCTACACGCTGAAAATAATTTAGCATACACGTGTAATCCTCAGAAGAATCGAGCGCACGCGGTTCCATTTAATTTGAATAATTTTACGTGACATTAAACAATGGCCTTTGTTTCTCGCAATTGCCCATGATGGAAGTTTCATCGCCGCGTCAGGATTAAACAGAGCAGTGTTGTTTTAGGGGGTTTTTTTCGTTTTTTTATTCCAAATCGTCCCGAGATTCGCGCTGTGTCACTGATAATTTCGTAAATAAACTACTAAGTGTAACCCTTTTTTTCTTCTTCATCTTCTTTATCTGACCTTTGCTGTTCCGATTGAATAGCTTTTCCCCCCCTTCAAAACCCTTTCACTCTTTCAGTCGGCATTATATACATCGAGACTTCGTAGCTGTTTAAATTATTCACACTACATTTACAGCTGTACATTATAAATTTAGGTTTTTTTTTTTTAAAAATCAAGGGTCAATGACAACTTCACAGAACCGGTGTCTATAAAGCTGTAAGATGAAAAAAAAAAAAAAAAATGGGTAAAAATGTTCGCAATCCGCCTTGTAATAGCCAGGTAGAGAATTGCCTTTTATTTTTAATGGACTTATTTTCGGGCATTGCAATGTAGGAAAACTGTGGAAATTGCGTAAATTAAAAATTCAACAGTCCGAATTTCGGAACTTGTACGTGTCAAAAAGGAAGAATTAGAAAAAAATCCGCAGTCTCTTCTACGCGAGCTTCATTTTATTATTAATCGACGTATTTCCATTATCACAAGTGTACCGGAAAACTCCGAAAATTTCAAATTACGGAACCGAATTGGGAAAACAAAAATATAATACCTATTTGTAATATTTCTTTTTCTTTTCTTAATTACTAGGCCATCTTCAAAAACATCTCATCTTCATTCGCTTTCCACATTTGTTGCTCCGGTGTTCTTCGGAGTCATTTTAAATATTCCTTTGATTCAAATGTGAAATATTTTCCGCTCGATAAACTTTTTTATGTTCGTGGTTCTCGACTGTTTAAAGCAGTCTATTTGCTATATAACTACTGTAAATGGCATGTAAAAACTATTTTTCCGCTTTTACCGAATTTATTTTTATTCAATGTAGGTGAATACATGTCCGTTTGTTATAAACTATATAATAAAAACCAACTTTAATATATAAGGGTAAAAATAATTTATAACAATAAATTCGATAAATACCTTATTTAGGAACGTTTTCGAGTATAAACCATCATCAGCTAAAATTAACTTAATCAAAACTCAAAACGAAATAGAAAAATCAACATACGCCGAACATTTGATTAAATATAAACATAAAATCATTAGAAAATACTGTAACCAAAGGAAATGTTATGAATATCGCAGAAAATTATTACATAAATAAATATAAAAATAATATTTTAAATTACCTAATAATAATAACCCACTTTTTAATATAAAAGTTTAATTTTAGGTTGTTCTATTTTATTTTATATTTTGTATTCAGTATTGGTAATTTCACCCTATTGATTTTTATACCTTCTTTATTTGTTCCTCCTTTGCATTCACTATATATACACATGTATTCCTTTATATATTCTTTCCAGTGTGTTTTGAGTTTTGATTAAGTTAATTTCAGCTGATCATCATACCCGAAAACGTTCCTAAATAAGGTATTTATTTAATTTATTGTTATAAATTATTTTTACCCTCATATATTTGTTTGTTATTAAAGTTGGTTTTTATTATATTCTTTTTATTCACTTTTTTTTTTTTTTGTTTTATTAAGCATAAAACCCGTTTTCGCCGTTATCGTTTGTTTGTTACCCATAAATATATAGCGTAGTTTATCGTAAACTTCATTATAATTACGAGTCTGCGTTTCACGGCGGCCTTAACCACCTTACTGCTTAAAATACATAGCGATAGTGGGAAAAAAGTTTTTTTATATCCGTTTTATTCTAAGGTAGGAAACGAGTTAAAAATATCGGCAGTATTTAGTTAGCAGTATTAATATGAACAATATATAATACGTATGCGTAGGTGTTTGTTAAGGTAGTTGTTCTCGTTAATTTTAATCCTTAATACGGCCTGCGGTAAAAGATTCGATTTTCTTTATGATTATTCGGTTTTTAATATATATATTTCAGGGGCTTGGGGCTTGCTACCACTACTACGCCCGCCAACGCCGCATGCTGGTGCTTCAACAATTACAGATTATAACCTTTTCCTTCTACTTACATATGTATATATATATATATATATATATACACATCGGTGTTTGTTTGTTTGCCCCGTATGCATTCTTGTACCGTTGGCGGATTAGGCTGAAATTTTTAGGGTGTATTCGTGTTGTCTCACCGGAGTTTTCTACTCCCTTACCATCACGAAATATGAAGTTTTAAATAGTTAAATAATGAATTATGATGCGACCAGCGGTACAGAAATGCACACGGGACAGAAAAACAAACATTCATTTTTATATATCATCATCATCATCATCATCATCATCATCATCATCATCAAGTAGCAGCCCCAATCTGGGGATTGCTCACACCATTCCTATATTTCGCGGTTTCTTGCCATCTGAATTAGTTGGATGCATTTTTTCCCGTCAATTTTGATCATTTCGATTCGTCTCCTACCCCTCCTGTTGCTTTAGATTTTCCCTTGCATCAGTGTAACAAAAATTCCTTCCCCTCGGCGGACCTTATGCGCAAGGTATTTCCTTTTTCTCTGGATTACGTTTTTTATAATATCGTATTCTGTCAGTTGCCACCTAATTAAAATGTCTTTATTTTTCATCTTGGCCGTCCATGGTATTCTCATCATTCTTCGTAACGTCCACATGTCAAATGCATTTAGCTTTTTCCTGCATTCCGCATCCAACGTCCAAGTTTCCACTCCATATTTTTATAGATATAAAAAAAAGTTATTACTGTAAATATTTTAAATGAAATGATAAATTAAACGTAAAAATTTAAATAAAATCATTACTATGATAAATAAATAATAAGCTTCAGATAACATTTTATTAATTTCTGTCGCCATTTCTATTACTTCTCTTTTTGCGTTATTGAAGTCACTCCTTGACAGGATCTAAACGTGCAAGTCGCGCTCCTAGCCTAGCTGCTGTACACCCAGGGCGCGGAAGTTAAAAACATATACATATAGTAGTGTTTTCTATTAGTTTTTACAGAGAAATACAAAATCCTGCAACAACAAAATTTTAGATTTATACTGAAATTTAAAATCCCCGCTCAACTAGTGCGGTTTATTGTCTCGGTAATAGTTTTAATAAAATGCTCCGGACCGAAAGGTCTGAAGAGGTACGAGTGAAGATGTTCTTTTCAGTGTGTAATTATGGGAGATCACCGTGTAAATAATTCGCCCCCTTCAAAATGATGGCTGTTTGTCCTGTTTAATTGAGCGAAGAAGCTCTTTTTTTAATCACGACAGAGAGGTTTTAGAAAGACCGATAATTTTCGCCTAAACATGAAACGTGAAGACCATTGTTTGTTGGACGGTGATAGAATATATATAAAACTCTGCTCTCTCGGCCTCGCGAAAGGGTAGTAAGTCCTCTTGATTGCCAATCTTTTTTCTTCTAAACTTCTTTTAGAAAAATCGTTTTCAATTGTCTACGTCATTCATACTCGTCTTTAATTATGAAAAAAAATAAGACCAAAAATGTAGCATAGTCGTTAATATATGTACATACACCCTGTCAAGAAAGTATCGGGAATTGTCAATTTAAATCTCCCGGGTAATAGCTAGGCAGATAATTTTTTTTTTCCAGGTTGGTACAACTGTTTTGTATTATGATGCCTATTTTTAGCGCGATCTGTCAACCAGTGTGTTTACAGCAGCTGTTAAAATCAGTCGACCTTGAAGTGTTTTGTCGAAGTTTTACAATGAGTGAAAATATTGAACAACGTACTTGTGTTAAATTCTGTGTTTCGAACGAAATTTCTTGTGCCGATACACTGAAAATGTTACAGAAGGCTTTTGGTGAATCTGCTTTATCAAAAACGCGGGTTTACGAGTGGTACAGAGCGTTCAAGGATGGTCGGGAGACGGTCGAAGACATGCCTCGCTCTGGACGGCCTTCAACGAGTGTGACCGATGATAACGTCGATAAAATCAAGGAAATCGTTGCTGAAAATTGTCATGTGAGCTTGAGAGAGATGGGTCATGGATTGGGCATGTCACACGAGAGCGTACGTACGATTGTGCACGAAAAATTGGGTATGCAACGCGTTGCGGCTCGGCTTGTTCCGAAAGACCTGAATTTCTTTCAAAAAAAGTACCGAGAACAGGTAGCTGCAGACATGCTGGATCGAGCCAATTTGGATCCTACCTTCTTGGAAAAGATAATTACTGGTGACGAGACATGGGTGTACGAGTACGACACGCTTACGAACCAGCAATCGTCCGAATGGCGGCCAATTGGCGCGCCAAAGCCGAAAAAACCTCGCCAAAGCCGATCGAAAGTGAAGATCATGTTGATTGTTTTCTTCGATATTCGAAGCGTGGTACACTATGAATATGTGCCAGCCGGACAGACAGTCACCAAAGAGTTTTACTTAAGTGTTTTGAGACGTTTGAGAGAGGCTATCCGTCGTAAACGTAACGATTTGTGGGTCGACAATTCTTGGATTCTCCATCACGATAATGCGCCGTCTCACAAAGCCATAATTGTGAATGAGTTTTTGGCCAAACACTCGGTAAATATCATCGAACAACCGCCGTATTCACCAGATTTAGCACCCTGCGACTTCTTCCTATTCTCAAAACTCAAATTTCCGCTACGGGGAATGCGCTTCGAATCGATTGATGACATCAAGACGAATGCGACGCGAGAGCTAAAGGCCATCCCGGAAACCGCCTATCAGAAGTGCTTTGCCGAGTGGAAAAAGCGTTGGCATATGTGCATCGCTTCGAATGGATGTTATTTTGAAGGTGACAAAATAAATTTGGATGAAAATTAAAAATTGTTCGTTTTATTTAACAATTCCCGATACTTTCTTGTGTATATATATATATATGTTTGTTTATATTGGGCACAGAGAAAGTGTGTGAGAGAGAGAGAGAGATTTCTTTGTTAAACATTTTTTTTTCCAGTGTACGGTGCTTTAAAATTATGAATTTTTAATTATTTTCAGCTATAGAATTAATATTGAAATAATCTTCAAATTAGAAACCAAACTCACGGCACGTATACATGACCGCCAAAATAGCTTATATTAGTTTATACTGGGGGGAGCTAACGCCTGATTGCTTTAATCGCACTCACTCAGAATTGTTACGTGCTAAACTATTAAAAATGTCGTTTGGGTGTTCGCGATTCAATTATTTATTCGATTAATATAGTTCACCATTTCTGCATTATAAAATACATATAGTGTTAGAAAACAAATAAAATAAAACAGAACGCCGAAAACGTAGAAACTTTATTACATTTTAATTTACAATTTCTGGCAAATGTATGAAATAAAGTGAAAAAATATATCGCTTAATTAATTTAGAAAGTGACTCACCTGTTTCAGTGTAACTTCCAGCATTAACGACAGTATAATACGGTACAAATTTTTAATAACCCTCTTTGTAATTTTTAAAATTTATAAATTTTTATTTTTAGTAAACCATCGACATTCTCTTTGCTTACCGTTTCACATATTTTTGAAAATTTTGCAATCACTTTAAGAGGTATTTTCCGACTTTTCAAATTTATATTTCATAAACAATTTCGTTATTATAAAAATTTTTGATTATTTTTTTAAAATTTTTATTGTCACTACTAACTATATATGCATTTTTTTTTCTAATTTATATTTCATCAACGATTGCTTTACTATAAAATTTTTCATTGTTTTTCTTCTTTTTTTTTTACTTTTCATTATTACTACTAATGTAGGCAATTTTTTTTTTTCAAATTTATATTTCATCACGATTACTTTTTACTATAAAATTTTTGGTTATTTTTTTTGTTTTTTTTAATTTTCATTATCAGGAAAGACTTCGTATATGGAACATAAAAGCAAACGGTAGACAAAATGTGGAAGCACTGCCTAGCGGGAATCATCTAAGCTAAAGTCTTTGAAGAACCCTGAATAGACTGAGAAGTGGAACTGCGCGCACAAAATATAATCTGTGCAAGTGGGGAATATCCGATAGCGATCGATAGTGAGATCGATGTGAAGTTCAAGACTATAATCATCTATTTACATGTCCCGTCGTCGGCGGCAAATATGAACTTGGAAGCTTATACGACGACGTTGATAACGACTTGATAAAATTTATAAAATATCGGACAACCTATTGTATTTAGTCGACCGGACACGCGAATAATAATAATACTACTAATGTATGCCATTTTTTTTTGAAATTTATATTTAAGTGGATATCGTATTTTATTACATTTTTTTATTTCACCGCGTTGTCTTTTTTTTTTTTTTTTTTTTTTTGGGGCTCGTCAAGACCTTTACTTAGAAACAACTAGAATAGGAAGGAGTCAATTATATCTTGATACGGGGTCACGTTGGCGATTAATTGCAGCCGTTGAATAAAGAATAATTATTTAATGTCACACTTTTTGTAGCTTTTTAAGCGTTACTTCATTGTAAACTTGAATTCCACAAAACCCGATGACTTGTCAGCAATGCATCACTCATTTTTCTTTAATTACAATCCGAAATCGGCTACATCATCGGTGATGAATAATTACACGAACGAGAATAAAACCCACTCCTCTTATTTCTTTCGGGTTTTTTCATATCCAAAAAAAAAAGGGGAGGAAAAAAAGGCTGCAATTTTACTTTTACAAACCGCCATATTTAACAGTCACTTTTCTGACATTATTTTTCTCCACTTTTTTTTTCTTTTTTCCTATACCTTTCGGATGGAAAAGAATTCGCGCTTTAGGCTGCAGATTCTCTCGATACACGGTCTGGTCTGGTGCGTTTCCGAGCAGTAATGGGGTTTTGGAACTTCATCACCTGAAAAACCTTATCGGGTGATTTTCATGGCAACCCGCTGGAGGTTGTGTTTTTCTCGTCGTTATTTTGTAACTGAGCGTATAGTCTTTCGAACTAGCGATTGGCCGCTATGAAATTTTCGAATAATCGCATCGAGCCGGGAATTCGCGTTATTTTTAATTTCACGGCAATAAGAAAATAATGCTGACGGTATGGTGGAATAGAACGTTGCCGATCGATAGCTAGTGTAACTATCGTCGGCACGAGGTGGTTTTCAATCGGAAACGTAATGGTCAATTTAACCGAGAGGATGGCAGGAGCTGGAAGTTTAACGCGGGAATGTCGACGTTGCAGCATTTGTTTAGGCTGCAGAAAGACGACCGGCTCCATAGATAGTTGCAATCACCTGTTCTGTTTCAAGTGCATCCTAAAGTGGTCGCTGCTAAGTTGTAGATGTCCGTGCTGCCGGAGACGGTTTGAACTGATCAGTAGCTTTACTCGGCTCACTCGTTACAACTACATTAAACTGGTCGCTCGAACTTTACAATACTCGGCGCTGCGAACTAGTTCGAAAATCGCTAATGATCTTTCTAGCAGCGTATCTTTCAGAATTATGTTCAGAGATTTCTTCGAAAGGCCACTGGCGAACCGGGACCGAAGCGGTAACCATCTCGTTCGGATCGGCGAATGGTTCGTCGAACATCACGCTTATCTGATGGTTCACGTTGATAACTCGCCATCGGGCGGTACTATAAAAAACTTTTCCTCGTTAATATCGCTCAGTGAAAATGAATCGGTCGCTTTGGAAATGCGACAGCAGACTAGTCGCGAAGCGCAAGCTGAAAGTGTACTACGGTTAGAGGTGACGCGAAAAATCGTATCTCGTTGTCTGCCATCGATCGAAGCGAAATTTTACATCTATCCGAAAACGATCGGCTCGGCAGTAAGTTGGATTTTACTGCCGAAACGGGATGTGGTTCGACGAGCACTCGGCAGTCGCGACCGTTCGCCGTCACCGCCAAATAACCGAGCCGCGCAAAACCTCTATAACAACGGTAAACAGTGCTTTCCGGTTCTCAAAAATGCCCTAAAACGTTGCTTCGGACGAATAAGAAATTCCGTCATTGTTAACGTACTGCTTGCGCTACTGAAGACAGCGCTTGCCCTACATTTATTGCTAACTGTATCTTTACATGTAGCCTTTAGCACTTTTTCCTGAACTGACTCGAACATTTTATTTATACTCTACCGCCGCCGCGTGAAATAAAAACGAATAAAAAGCGAAAGTCACTTTTTACCGTTGCATTATTGTCTCTCTATAAGACTGGTGTTGTTAAGATGTCGATGGAAATACGTCGTTATCGGGGAATTATTTACACGGTCGAGATTTATTATTTAAGGAACTCCGCTTCACTTGTTGCGTCATCCAATTTTAAATAATTTCATCGAGCTGGTAAATTGGGAAAAGTTAAAAATAGAGATTACTCAGTGTACGTCGTATCTTGGAAACTGTTCTCCTCCGCTATGTAATAAGCGGATTTTTAATAGAAAATGGAGTTGCTACGGGTATTTTGAATTTCGCTTGTGTCTTGTGTTACCTGTACAGAATGTTGTGTAAGCAAGCGTGAATTATTATAACTGAAAAATTTAGTAAAGTATAATAATGGCTGATATAATTTTGTCGTTACGGTGGTTATCGAAAGGCACAGGACAGAGTCAAACCGGTGCTAGACTGAAATAGCCTTAGCATGGAAAAAGCAGCAGTCGTAGGACTGAAACGCAAACGCTGACGGCGACCACGACCGATAAAAGAGACTTTAGTTATTAGAATTGCGAGTTATATTGCATTTACCTGATTCGTTTGAAATTTGAATTACACGGCATTTGTTTCGACTGTACATGAAAATCTCTATTACTCACCGGTGTTCACTGGTTCTTCTATTTGAATAAAAAAGGATTGCCGTACGCTACCGGTAAGGAAATTTGCGAACATTTTACACTCTGCTGCTGGTTTAAATGAAAGAAAAAGTGCTTTTGAATTGATTGACGGAAATTTTTGTCACATTTCCCGATGAAGCAATGGAAAGAATGTGAGAGTGCGGTGGTAAAAGTAAGCAAACGAGAAAAATACGGGAAGGAGGAGAGGGAATAAAGTGGGAGGAAAGAGTTTAAAAAAACTGAGCTTTCGGAATAAGCAGCGCATATTTCCATAATTATCGTATCGAATTTTTCCGATGGCGCATGCTTTTAACCGAGATGACCAGTTCATTATGACGCTGAAGTCAAAGTACCCATATTGCCGGAGAATTTTAAAATAATTAGGAAATAAGTTAATTTACAAGTTTTAGCGCGAATATTTCGAAACGTAGGTTTTAGAGAAGATGTTTTCTTATTGAAGCGCTTTTTTAATAATGGGCGATAATCGATAAAAAAAAAAGCTCGTTTTAATTCGAATAAATTTAAAGTTCATCTTTGTTGCGTATGGATTTTTGAAATCAAAGGGTAACGCGGCCTCACAGACCGTTGATAAGGCGTGTGTGTAGCTTCCGGCAATGTACTGAGATTTGGATTTAAGGAGAATATGTATTTAGTTCGCCTCTGTCTTTACTGCTCTCTCAGATTTCCCCTAGTATTCGACTTTTTGGGAGTCTCGGTTATTTTGGGTAGCTACTATTTTTTTGCACACCGATCCAAGTTTTACTATTATTTATCTTCTTTTCTTCATATCCCTTGTTGTAATAAATTTAAAAATTTCTATCCAATCAGGATTCGAACCATCTTGATTTGTTTTTTTTTATCCGTTTATATAGTTCTTTTTTAACGGTCTTCTCCTCCCTGCGATGTTTCCCCTCTGTTTTACGTCCCCCGTTAATTATTGATATTCCCTCTAGTTTTATTTTATTGATTATACCGCTCACATTGATGCCCGTCTCCTTTTTCATCTTTGACACCTATGCAGCCAATGATAAGCGATTTTGTCTCTTATCTTAATTATTTTCTACACACCGCTTCCTAATTTGTTAGCCCAAATAGGTAATTTTATCTAGTGCGCTTCATGACCTCTACTCCTTCACATTTTTAAATCATGTTGCTCCTACATCTTTCATATTTTCTTATTTTCACGCCTGTAACGATTTATCTGTGAAATACAATAAAGCTTATTTTTTACTCCTTCTGTTCACTGATATATGTTTTGGAGCAGTGTGTAAAAGCCCTGACTACTAGTGACCATTGCAGAGTGATTCTAGTCTTTTACTGCTAGTTGTGTTCTGAAGCAGTGTGAACTCCGCGCTTGGTAATTATGAGTCGTGGCCAAATTGCTTCGTAGTATAATTTTTAGTATATATGTATATAAACACTGAGTGTGTCATCCAGTGTTATGGACTCTTCTTTGATCGTAGTTGTGGCCGTGCTCAAGCGTTTCTCTAGAGTTATTTGTTTCCAGTATATGATCTACACTCTTAATATTGTCAGTCGTTGTAGGTTTTAGATCAGGGGGTGGCCAACCCAAATGATCTTACAGGCCAATTTGAAGATGCACCATAACTCTTTATCGTGAAAAATTGAAACATAATGAGTTATTATTATTATTATTATTATTGTGTTTATTCTTACACGTAAACATCGATAATATAATAATAATGATACTAGGATGATGGTCACTCAAGAGTGTGAAACGTAAAACTTGTTATATTAAATGTTCCAACATGCGCGCGCGTTATGAGTTCACAGAACGTAATTTTTTACTACCTTGGCCATCTCGCGGGCCGCAAAAAAAAGTTCAAGGTGAGCCGCGGGTTGGCCGCCCCTGTTTTAGACCGTTGAGGTAGCCTCTACCTGATAGCAGTAGTGACCGTACTACTATTTTACATTTTTTAAATTCCATTTTCGTAATTTTCTCAGAAACTTTCCCGGAGGGTATCGCTCCTATTTTACTCTCAATTTTTTTCCTCTTTTTAACGCATTAGTTGCTTAGGTGTCAATCGTGACAGCGATAATTCTTGTTCTTCAACCTTCTCCAACGGTGATCACGACCATTTCAATATTAGTTATTGTTTCTTCTATATTTCCTTCTATACTTTCGATAAAAACTGCGTTGATTATTTTTACGTAACTACCATTTCCCTTTTTCCTCTTATCTGTTAACCTACTATGGTTTATCAGCCGTCTTTTGTTGTTGTTTTTTTTTAAATGGGTTCGTCAACATGGACATTGGCCCAAGAACAACGGAACAGAGAGGAAAAAGAGACTCAGATCCTTACACGATCGGGTATAGCTGACAGAAAGGAATCAAGAGCTAGAATAACCGAAGGAGAAGGAAGAGAGAGAATGAATGAAGCACAGTATGGAGCGGGAATACCGGTTTGTAAGAGGAAGGAATAAAAAGAAACGTGTTCAGTTGATAATTACGAACAACCGAATTATATGAACGGGATCACAAATATACTGATTGCTGGGAGGGTGCAATGGACAATAAGGTGAAGGCATGAGAGAATAACGGAACAACGAAGAAGGGAGCAAACTATGCCCGAAACGCAGGCGGCAAATCGCAGAAAGGTTGGAACGGCGCATAGAAGGAAAGTTAATAAACCAGGGGAAGCGTGAAAGGCAAGGTTGAATAGACAAGAAAAGGGAGTTCGGGTTGGAGAATGAGGAGACGTTGGAGTCGGACCACAGTTTGGAATGAGCAGCTGTAGACAGAAGGGTACGTTGGCGAACCCAAAACTGATTTTAAAAAAAAAGGGGCCTTTCGATCCACTTCTTTACCGTATAATTCATTAATTTTAACTACATATGTATATCAGTGCGCTTTAAAAGAAAAAGTTTATCTCGCTTTTTAACAGAACTCCTCTCTTTATAAATTGCCATTTTTGAAATTTTACCTTTACCACTTCTGCGTCTAATTCGCTCCTTTCATGCGTGTAGAACACAACGATTATTCTCCCTCAATATTCCATTACTTGATATTAATTTTACTGCACGCGGAGAACCATATCGCACTTCTCTTCCTTCATTTTTTCTCCGATTAAATATCCTTTTTTTTCTTTTTTTCTTTTACACAGTTCGGTACAAAAAAAGAACAAAATGAAAATAACGAAAATAATAAAAAAATTAAAAAGATCTTTCACTACAGCGGAAACAATAAAAATTACGAAAATTTGTCTGTTCTTTAAATTTATACAAAGGAAAATTGTTACATTAAAAAGTAAAACTTTGTTCGAAATGTCTGCAGATAATGCGGAAAAAGTTCTACGTTATTATATGTTTAGTTTTTGACAATGGACTTCCGCAAATTCTATCCGTTTATTATTTATCTAAAACTTGCTCCGAGTAATTTTAAATTGACTCGATTATTTTAACTTTTACAGTATTCAGAGATGACACATTCATTTCTAACACCGCCGTTTCCTGTAAAACTTACCGATTGTTAAATTTATCGCGCCTTTATCGACCGATTAAAATTGCTCTACAGTAATCGATAAGAGTTTTTTACATTTACAATCTATTCGTGCCTATATTTCATCGAGAAATAAAATAAAAGTCACGAAAAAAAAAGAATTAATTAATTCGTTCGAGGTAAATTCTCTAAAAAATTTGTATCCAATTTAACAATTAAAGTAGCGCTCAATAATACATGTTTCTCGTTTTGTACAGGTCTCATACAAAACAACCTACTATAGTAATAATGATAATTCATTGCTAAAGGTAGATTGATAAAATTTCAGAGTATAATCCGAGAGTCCTATAAAAGAGCTAAGATAATTATCAATTTAAGAGTTATTATAATATAAAGATATAAGGAATTTGTAAATGTGAATTTAGAATATAAATCAGCTGTAGAGACGCTTCTGCGAGCGATTAATTAAATGACTACAATCGGAATAACCTATCTGGTCCGATTTGCGATGAAATACGATCGCAAGGTTTTTTGTTTTCTTATTTTGTCGGTTTTTTCCTTCGTTATTGCACAATGTTTGTAAGCTATACTGTATCTGTGGGTCAATTCAACCAAGTTTTTATTATATTTTTCGTCGTGTATATACATTAATTAATTTCAAATTGTTTCGGATAAAAAAGACCTTACCAAAAACTCCTCCCTAGGAATTTTAACTTTGCCGTCTTTGCGAATGATTGTTAAATTGCAAACAATTATGGAATATTAAATAACTTCAGATTGTTTTACATGAAATTGCTAGAAAAAAAAAGTAATCGGAAACCCCAACGTTTTACTGTTGATAAGCGGAAAAACGCTTATTTCAGTTTTTTGTTCAAACGACGTGTAATTTGTTCTAGCCACATATGTATTTAAAAATTGTTGTACGATCGTGTCCTATCGCAAATCCATCCGAACAATTACCGATGGAATTCAGCGTTTGTAAACATTGCTAATATTTATCGAACTCACTGAGAAGAGTGTGAAGCAACATGTTTACTGATGCAATGGTAACAAGATGACCGATAAGAACATTGTCGCCAGATATTCTACTGTTTATATCTTGTTTATGGAAAGCAAATTTTAGATAAAACGGTATTTGCAGACAGTTTAAATGGTTACCCTATAAACTTAGATTAACAGAGCAGTACTACGCCTTTATTTCCAACCGAATGGATGTATGTTAAGTAGATAGGTTCTTATTTAGTTTGAAACTGCTAGCTAACTTATCGTAGAGACTAAACTTCAAAGCCCAACAGATATGAATGATCAAAGATAAACTTTTCCTCTATTAAGAGCTAACCCCTCTTTAGACTATACACTTTATATCTTCTATAAATGCATTTACCCCTTCTCATGTACACAAAAATATAATTCTCTATTAACGACTTATATTAATCACTATGCCTTTCTGCACTTCCGAACGCATTCTATCGTCTTCGCTTATTTTACTACCAACTTTAATAAAAATTCATATCCCTATTTCTTATAATTTTTCCTCCGATTTTCCACCTCCATCGCTTTTTATTATTTTGCCTTCTGTCTTCTTCATTGTCATCGTTGTTTATCGTGAACTTAAATAATTCTCTCCCTATAGGTGAACCTAAAAAAGGAAAAAAATATATGTACGTCATTATAAAGCCGGCAGCTTATAAGAAAATCTGATTAAGTTTTGTTACGTTTTACATTTATTTATTTATTTTTATCAAGAATGATGCAATCAGTTGAAATCGTCTCTTCTGTAAGTACTATGGAAGGACTAGTATTTGTTGGACCTGGGGGTTTCTCTTTGACAAGGTTCACAAATCAGATTATATATATATACATATATATATATATATATATATGTATGCATGCATGCATGTATATATGTATGTATATATTAACGTCGGGGATAATATGAGAAAATGTAATGAAATTGCTACGTAAACCGTAAATTGTTTTTTTTTTTTTATTTTAAGAATATTAGATAGAAACCATACCGCCAATATTGAGAGAAAAAGTCAGGTAAACTATATTCTAGCACTATATAAATTAAAACAAGGCATGACATACAAAAGCCTAATATTTCGAAGCAGTAATAATGTCCAAAATTGAATACGAAATCGAAATTTGGGGAGAAGCGAAAATTACAGAAATCAGGAAATGCAAAAAAAAATGTTTGAAACTGGACTTACACAACGAGAGCAAGATGAATGCATCAGCTAACATCATTCGGTGGAACAAAAATAACAAAATGTCCCCAAAAATGTTATATTATTACAGCAAATTACTGAGTGCTAAAATGATAGGCAGTTACCAACTAGAACGGGAACATACAGGACTAGGAACTACGATAAAACTTGCTGTAGTAAAATAGACAATGCAGAGGAAGAGGTAATAATAAAATTAATGGAGAAGGTATCAAAGGGGAAATTCGAGATGAAAAAAATTTGGAGAAATAGAAAAACAAGGTTAAAATTTGGTTGATAGCGTGGTGTAATGAGTAATAGAAATACTAACAAAAAGAATCATAATAATAACCACTTATGCTTACGTTGACATGAAACTCGTTATTATCCACAGATTTAAGTTGCCATTGAGAGAGTGGTAGTTGTATAAGTTGGTATATATGGTGTAAATTATATTGCACTATTTTAATATAACAAATTAAGATATTAAGGTATTGTAATAGAAAATATTATTTCAGACGATGGTGTATATTGTAACATAAACGATAAATCAATGAGTGTGTGGTGGTAGCAAAAGTTAGAGTATATTGTAAATTATTTTGTATCGTAGTAATATTTAAGTTAACCTTTTTTTTTGTTGTAATAGAAAGTATTATTTATTTAAGTTGATGTTATATTGTACGAATAAACGATACAATTATGTTGGGAACCCACACACGAGCTAACGCCCTGTGGAACCCGCAAATTATTAAAAAAAAAAAAAAATCCATATTTTTTTGAAATTTTTTTACAATAAACAATTTTGTATTAAAATGTCTTATTACAATCCGGGAGTTGGCATGCTAAGCGCGTAGGGGCGAAGCCCTTTAGTATATTTACAAATATACATATATATAAAATTTTATTTAAATACATGCCTCTTTTTTTTGGTCATCTTCATAAAAATGAATTAAACGAGTGTAATGTTCAATTTTTTTTTAAAAATAATTTGTGGGTCCCACAAGACCAAAGCCCGTCTGTGGCTTCTCAACATAATTATATCATCTATTAATAAAGATTTACATTATCTTAATTCTAACCACATCTAATACAACGCTAAATACTTTAAACTTATGATAAGCCAATATTGCAGTACAGTATTTATATATCTACTTACAAGGAAACCGACACTCCCTCAGCAACCACCGAAATCACACAGAAAATTACGCAAAATTCAATCCATCAAGGGGTCACGTGCGCGAAACAGCCTAAATGAAATCTCAGATCCGTTAACCCAGAACACCCAACACGGTGCGACAACGAGCAACAAAACCAACATCTACTCTCATTTCGGAAATTCATATTCCTATTCTTTACAATCATTCATATCCTTATTTTATTCTTCCATCTATTCATATTCTCCTTTTTTTTTGAATTTCTTTCGGTATATTTTCTATTAATTTTATCAACGACTCTTCTTACACATTGTCTTCTTGACCATTTACTTATTAAAGTGTTATATTCAGCTGACACTGATGCAAATTGAAAACAGAAAATTCAAATAAAGTTCAAGCTGACTATCAAATCGACACTAAATGGGAAGATACTAATAAACCATAAAAAATAATTACTTCTTTCCGTTGGATGTTACGTTTATTAAAGCTGACAAATGATAATAATGAAAAAAAATACACAAAAATTACGTTTAAAATCGTGTCACATTTTTATTAGCATACGTAAAGAGTTAATTTAAGTTCGGAGTTATCTTAAATTACCGTGAAATAAGAAAACTAAATGTATATTTCTCAAAAATGTAGAAATGATACGAACAATGGCCAGCAAACAGAATTTAATAAAAATTCACTAAAATGTAAAAAATAATTACTCCCGATTAGAAAGTATATATCAAACTGATTTACCTTAAGGTGATATTATAGTAATTCTTATGCAACACTGATACACCTTAATTAGATTAGGATTCACATTACATATTACAATATCTAGGAACAATTTAATGAACATTTAATGCAGTTTTTAATTATTATTTTAATATGAATTTGATGCCGACTCTAATTAAGGTAACAGTGTTGTATAAGTATTACCATAATATCACCTTAAGTGTTATATCATTCTGAAATATCGTCGCGCTTGCCTACTTGCTGGAGTGCTTGGTTTCCGCCACGGTAGTCTTAAGTTTGATATCAAGCGATGACAAAAATTATCAACAACAACAACAACACTCTAAAATATATTTTTTATCGAATAATTATTTTTTAATTTTTAGTGCACTTTTATTAAATTTTTTATAATAAAACTTGAAGTAATTTTTATTTTACAATTTTTAGCATTATACTTGAACATTTTTCTATCCAAAAATTAACTTTTTTGTCACATTATTTTCCACATTTCATGCTTAAAAAAAAAAAAAATATTTCTTTATTTTTAACTGCATTTCTACGGTAAAAATATCAAAAGCTACGTTTCCATGGTATTTTGGAAAATTGATAGTATTTTAAGTCGATCGCCTCTGTTATACTAATAAAAGATTATCCAAAGGGACTGTATTTTTTCACATTTTTGACGAACACTCAGTTAATGTTCACCGATTTTCATCAGTATTCACACAATACTTGGGTTTTTTTTGTTTTTTTTTAGACTGGCTTTAAATACCATTCAGACACTAACTAATCATAAAATTAACCTTTTCAGTAGACCAATCTATACTTTTTTTAGCCGTCGCTAGGAATCGAACTCATAACCACTATCCTTAATAATGAAGAGTTCACGCCACTAGGCCTAAGTTGAATGAATGGTACTCTTTCTAATGGACAAAGAATCAGTAAAATGGATCCGTATGAATATGAGTTATACGCGAACAAGCATAAAAAAAACAAAAACATACGCGACCAACGTATAATTGTCTTTCTTTTGGAAGTCGGTAAAAATCGGTACAATCAGAATTTGTTTAAAATATGCAGTTCATATCGAGTAATAAACGAAAACAATACATACCGATGGAAGATGCAGAAAATAAAGCGTCAAATGACTAGGCGCGTGACCGACTTTCTTCGTATGAAAATGAGCCAACTGTCCTGTTCTCACAGCGAGATTTGTATAACGATAAATTTAATTCAAAGGTAAAAAAATATTAAAATCGCTTATTCACAGTGCCTATAATTAATCATATCTATCGTGAAATCGGTACTTCTCTTTATTATTTCAGGACGAAAAACTGTGAAATTTAAAAATTATTAGCAGCTACAACCCATTTTTTTTTTTTTTGCGACACTGACATCAATAACAAATAGCAAGATTCATCATCTAATAACTACGCCATTTTTAACTTTACATTAGAGAAATAGTGCGGGTGGGTGAGATTTTTCCGCAATAAAGCGGTACTTCTATCGATAGATAATGAGACCGATAAGTAGCGCTTTTTAATAAAAATACGCGTAAGGTTTACAACGTTTCGCGTTAGGTTTATCGAATGATATATCAGAAATCACAAGAAAAAAGTGTCAAAAAAATATAATCGACTTCCTAGGACGCGGGGGCGTGAACAATTAAACTTAAACGATAAAATCAATAATGTAGAATGTTACAGAGAAATGGTCCAATCAACCTGCGTAAGTTTTTAATCAAGGTCAAGCTTAAAAATAGGTTTCCCCGGATTGTTTGACCAGTACGAGAGAATTGATGATGATAGTATTAGAATAGCACGTACCAGGAGCCCCTTGGGGGATATTATGCCGTCGATTACGCGACAAATGAAAATACGGCGGAACAGCGAATAACGCTTAAAAAGGAAGTAAAAAGAATTGTCCCGATAGAAAATTCCCATTACCCTATTTAATAGGGACTAAGAATTAAGTAGAGGTAATTAAAATCCGTATACTTTTAAAAATTATATACAAAAGAATATATATGAAAATAAATCAGGAAATTGCAAATACGTAATTTGGTTTTAGAAATAGCTGTGGAACAAGGGAAGCATTGTTTGCGATACACAGGTACTAATTCAAAAATGTATAGATCGACAACAACCAGTTTATGTCATTGATTTCGAAAAGGTTTTCGATAATGTCAAACGTAATAAACTATTAGTCTTACTTACAAATATAGATTTAGATAGCAACGATATAAGAATAATTATGAATCTGTATTAGAACCAGTCGGCTCAAGTGAAAGTTAATCAACACCTCACAGAAGAACTAGAAATTAGGAAAGGAGTCCGACAGGGATGTATACTTTCACCGCTACTGTTTAATTTTTATTTGGAATAGATATTCAAAGAAGCATTAGATCAGGTTAAAAAAGGAATAAAAATAAATGGGGTGATAATAAATAACATAAGATATGCAGATGATGCGGAGTTATTAGCAACAAGTATAGAAGACTTGCAATACTTAGCGGATAGACTAAAGGGTAGTTGCCGAGAATATGGTATCAAAATAAACCTTTCTAAAACCAAAATAATGATTATAAATAATAAGGAAATCACAACTTCAAAAGAAATAATAGTAAATGAGCAACCAATACTACGGGTAAGCAGAATAAAATACTTAGGATATTGGATTATAAATGGGTACAGCATTAAAACTCGAATAATTGAAGCAGCAAGAAGCGTATTCTAGAAATTACGAAATTTAGTGTGTAATAGGGAGCTTCCGCTAACAACTGGATGGAGAATAACTAAATGTTTATGCTTCCGGTGCTAATAGTACGGGATGGAGACACTAAAACCGACATTCATAAAAAGATTACAAGCATTTGAAATGCGGCTGTACAGAAGGATATTAAAAATACCACGGGTCGATAAAGTTTCCAATAAGAAAGTGTTGCACAGAATGAAAAAAGATAGAAAACTGATGGCTTTGGTAAAAGGAAGAAAGTTGGAATACCTAGGACATATATAATTAAAAGTAATAAATATGATCTATTACAAATTATTCTACAAGGGGAAATATTGAAGGGAAACAGGGCCGAGGAAGAAGAAGAATGGACTGGATTAAAAATATACTGGAATGGTTGAATATCAAGAAAGTTTCAGAAGCCGTACTTTCAGCTAGCAATAGAGAACAGTTTCGTCACATGATAGTCAACCTCCTTCGAGGAGAAGGCACCTGAAGAAGAAGAATACTATACCACTGACCTCGGAGTCAGCGATTGCGGTGGTATGTAACGCCTAATAATTCGAAAAGAATATTGCGAGCCAATTTATTTCAGTTGGTCGTCTTTCCCTAGCAAACATTCTCCGTAAATTCGATTTTTCGGATTAGGTATATTAGAGTGATAGATAGAGCTATTTCAGAGGCAACTCTTCTTTCGATTCGTAACTAAAATGATCAGTGTATGAATATTTCACATTCGCAAGAATACTCAGCAATATATGGAATGCATGAAAGACCCCGCCTCTCATTATGGCGAAGACGGACGACGACGTGGATTTTTAATAAGCTGATTACGCTAATTGTAGCCTATTCGGCTGTTCGACTATCGAAGGTGTCGTAGATTCCGGACTTGGCGGATTCAGTTCACTCCCAGCGAGATTAACAATTTGAAAATACTGGTTATACCGGAAAAGTACGAAAGTAAAAAGACGAATCACAAAGAGAAATAAACTAGCTCACAATACCCTTTTCAGGTCCTGTAAACTTAGGAACACTGGTCATCACGTTCAAACTCGGGCAACATCAACATAGTAGTAGTAGTAGTAGTAGTAGTAGAAGAAAAAGAAAAAGAAGAAGAAGAAGAAGAAGAAGAAGAAAAAGAAAAAGGTGGGTGAGAAGAAGCCTTTTTTTTTTTTCTTTCATGGAATTACTGTCTAGTTCTGCGAACGAACAGCGGAGAATATAACTGGCCATCTTAACTAGTACATTCACGTTTACAGGATTTCATTTTTTCGATCTTCCCGTTTTATGTCCGCTTTTTCTCACATTTTCGTATTTCGATTTTCCGAAGGACCTTTCTCGACTGCGTAGACACACACGTGACAAATAAATTGAAAGTTGGTCGAGTTTTTCATTCGGTAAAACAATTACACGGTGATTTATAGTCGAAGGTCCGGAGTACTTGAATCGTTCGGAATATAGCGAGAGCCGGTCACGATTATGAAATATGCATTCGCCAACAGTGCAAGATGATACATGGCGTCCATAATGTGTCTGGGCAAGTACTACTTTTATGTATAATTTCGTGGAATGGAGAATTTATCGTTTTCTAACTTACACTCTGTAAAAAGCCCGCTACATTACGCAGCCACAACTGCTCCCAATCGAGCGCTATAGAAATACCACGCATTATTCGTTATTTATTACGGCGCTGGAGTCGAGAACGTCAAAAGGAAGGAATTTCCACGCAGCATAACTGCTACGCGCAATATTCCAGAATGAGTTATAGAAAATTTTGTGTTTAGAAAAAAAGTGGGCCGGTCATATTTATAAACAGACGATGTAATACTGCCTAGAGTCCGTAGAGGAAATGGACTGCGACGAACCGGACAACAGTCGCGCTCCGCAGAATAAATATACCTATTCAGCCGACGTTCCATAGGGAAATTAACGATAAACGCTTAACTTCGGACTTGATAAAAATAAATTATTTCGAACGACGCGGAAATACGCAGAATAAATAGATAATTACATTTAAAAAATACCGACTGGTATTTAAGGGTAACTCTCGGTAATTGCACAGCGGTTAATATCATTGCCGGCCATGATTGTGCATCGAGCGATCCGAAATTAATCGGCATCCTTTAAATGAAATTATTAATTTATTTCGTAATTTATTTATAATCAGTTTGATAGAGCACCTCTGTGTGTTCTTCAATCCACTCTCACGACTTAATTATCGTTGTTTTTGTTTCCGCTTGCGTTGCAGATCTGCTAGATCATACTTCCAAGCTCGAAAATTCTACAAAATGAAAAAAAACCTAAAGTGTCACAGTAACGCCGAAAGGAATTTCATCTTTTCCCGGGAAAAGTATGATGAACATCTATTTACAAACTCGAATCGGCAAGACTGAATTGAAAGGAGGGAAAAAAGGGAATTTTGATCGTATTTTCATCATCGTAAGTTTAACAGTCTTAGAACTTGATTCCGTCGTAAGCAATTTCCAGTCCAACCGATTCCACGCAGTTCTTTTCATTTTCCAGTATTGGTTTGTGCCTGCGTCCTGCAATACTGTGCTGACGAAAGTGTTTTGCGATCTGCCCCGACCTCGCTTCCCTTGAATTTGTCCTTCTATCACATCGCGTAACAGTCCACCATGTCTTAGTACATGGCCCATCCAGGTTAATCTTCTTTATCGCATGTAATAATGTCCGTTTTTCATTGATTCTACGGAGAACTTCTTCGTTTGTTGTAACTTTTTCAGTCCAAATTATTTTTTTGTAATTTCCTCCAGCACCACATTTCAAAGGTCTGCAATTTTTGGATACTCCTTTTATTCGGGGTCCATGTTTCAGCACACTACAGTGCCACAGGCCACACGTAAATTTTACAATACGTTTATAAAGTTTTAGTGCTATAGTAATTTGTACGCAATATACAGTCTGTTTTTCCTGACACGCCAGCTGAATATAGAAATTGCAGCAATTCTAATTCCACCAGTAAGACACACACGGCTAAACTACAACTGTCTCAGCCAATAAAAAGAATAATCGTCAAACAAGCGTTATTTCTGCTAGTGTAGTTGCATCGTTTTTTTTTTTTGTTTATTTTTTCAATTCGAGGTTTAGTATGCAAAACAGTTTATAATTTCAAGTAAACGAGAAAATACAAGGAAAGTGCGTAAACCGCGGAAGTAAATAAATCCGCGAACGAATATGTAGGAAACTTTAACGAGTTAATTAATTTGTTGCACGAGTAGGTAAAGAACGCGACGAAGTAATAAAACGAATAGTTCTGAGAAGGGTCTTTTTAAGTCAGCACGAACGGAATGACGAGAAAGAGTAAGACGAAATTTGGATAAGCCGAGAACGAAATGGATTAGAAAATTTCTAAAATAAGGAATGAAAAACAAGAGTCGAATTCGAGAAATACGACAATTAACGCAAGCAAAAACGAAAACAAAGCGTAACTAATAGTCATCTTTAAATCGAGTTAGGCCTATATTTCACACTAAATCCGTCGAATCGAGTCGATTCGAGTCGCGTCAGACAATATTTGACTTGACCGATTGATTTTATGTTGGTTTTAAATGCGCAGTGTAAATGTGCTTTCACACTAAGAGCGTCGAGTCCAGTATCATTTTCATCCGTCCGAGAGCGTCCGAGTCGACACTTGTACGGATTCAACCGGTTGGGTTTTTGTGAGCCTTCTCGAGTCATTGCTTTGTTTACATTTTATGTTTTTTCATTGTACACATTTTGTTCGTCCCTTTTTTTCTTTTTTTTGTATTAAACTTTGATTTTATTTTGTTTATAATGGATGTAGAAAAACTGATTGTTCTCGTTCAAGAGAAAGACGAGATTTTTAATTTAAGAAATCCTCAACAAAGAAATAAAGATTTTATCTCTAGCGTATGGATTAAAATTGTAGAAAAATTAGGAACTACAGGTAAACTAACTTTTGTACATTATTCTTATGATTTGAGGCAATACACTTCTTAGCAAATTTTTAGATAATTTTTTTTTCCCAATTTTTATAATTATAAAGTTAACCTTATATTCATATTTTCTAAAACTAATAATTATTAATAACTTACATTAATGTATATATTTTAAATATAACACTCTTCTAGAATACAAATTAGCCGAGTCCCGTCAAGGACTTGTCCGGTGTGAAACACTGTGATTGGCTTGACTCGACTGGCTTGGACGCGACTCGACGGATTTGGTGAGAAAGCGGCTTCAATGGCACGGTTAAATCAAATCCGTTACAAATGATACCGAAACGTAACTTAACAAAGGTACCTCTACACTATAATATAATACAATCACCGGTCTTTATCGATCTTATTAATTCTGAACAAGATCATCAAACTATCGAGTGCGCTTCTAATTGGATCATTCGATTTCGTTACTTTTCTGTTGACCAACTATTTTTAAACTGAACACGATAAAACAAGCAGAGAAACCAAATTCTTGCGGAAACCGCTTCTTAAACTCGATATTTCAATAATAGTACAGATTATCGGTAATACTTGAACTCTTTGTTCAGTTTTATTTCTTTCCCACCGCCAGCTTTTAACAAAGGCGACATTTTCCGCGACTCGTTCTGCATTCGGAAGCGTTCGAAAAAAGATTTACGTTTTTGGGAAGAGGGTCTAAATAGGAAATATTGATTTTTTCTTTTAAACGCGCCGACGAGTGCTTAATATATCGTAACTTGTATATTGAAAATACTTTTTACGGTTCAGTCGAAACCGGAATTTCGTCGGAAGTTAAATAAAACCGGAACTCGTGAGCAAAAAAAAAAAAAAAAACTAAAGCTGTATATTGCAAAATTTTCTAAAAGGGCCGACTAAAAAAATGCGATTTTTTTGTCGTTGGTTCTTTGCAGGTCCATATCGGCGCTCTCCTGTATGCTTTTACTTTTTTCGTTTGTTTATTTATTCCGATTTTTCGCGATCAATTATAATAAAAATATTTACATCATCACGGTACTTGCTTGTTTTTCATTCTCTAGTGGTTGTTTTTAGAACAATTGAAGATAAAGATCACTTAGCGCATTTTACGCAACGTATTTAAATATTAATAACAAGAGTTATCCGTAGTAAGCGAACTGTTATTACTAAATTAAGTTTCAATTACTGTAAAGTGGTATTCTTGTTTTCTTTTTTCTTTTTTTTTTTAACTTCGTGAAATATTTCGTAATATTTTGAATAAATTTTGCACATTGTATAGGATTTTTTTTTGAGTTGGGATGATTTTCGATTGACTTCCAGCTATAAGAGATATCCGTTCAAAAAAGAAAAACTGACTGTCCGATTTATCGTTTTTAAATTTCTTTCCTCATATTGTGCCGAAAGTCAACAAACACGAAAAAAAACACGTGAAATATGCTTATCGGGCGACATTCTTCCAAGATGAAACTTGAAAACAAGCGACTCATTTCCGCCATGGGACCGATTTAGACTAGATATGGGGATGTACCAAAACATCAAACGGAAACATTATTCAAACAGTCCAAAACAAATTCCTCCGTATAATAACCAACGTTCGATGCTTCCAGCGAAATGAATCTTTACACACTAATATAAGGATCAAGTGAGTGGACGAAGTCATTAAAGATTTTGCCCACTGCCACGAAGAAATACTTCATACCTCAACCCGGAAGCATTGGATTTTTTGCTTACTACGCATGATCTAAGACGTCTTAAACGCTTTAAACCGAACGACCTAATTGTATTGTCAAAGTTTATTGTACGTATACATATATAAGGAGTAAAGAATAGAGAGATAGTACGGTCTCCATTTCTTTGCAATATGTTAATTTACTCTTAGTTATAAATGTTACTTATTTGGAAATAATTTTAAAATTGTAATAATCATACAGTTCCCTCAAGAGGCTGTTTTATATACGAAAAAAAAATAAATAAATAAAAAAATTCTTTCCAAAAATTGTTTTTATCAAAAACTATTATTCTCGCACAAGAGGGTATTACCAACGGCCTTCCAGAGATGTTTTCGGACGCTGAGAAGTGTAAAAAAATCGTAGCCTTTCTCAAAAACATCTCAGTATTCCAACTTATCTAACTTCCTCAGCCTTTAGCTGACTTTTTTGATTATTTTGTTGTTTCGAGCATTTTCCAATATTCAACATAAAATGTTATAATTCTCTGTAAAACCGTAGTCGCTAATAACCTTGTAGTCCAAAAGTGACTTGTAAATGCAATAAATAAATATTATTTTCGCAGTTTATATAAACATTTCCAGTCGTGTGTTCTATTGCTGAATATATAAATAATTTTGACACGATAATTTCGTTTTCGTAAAGTGGACATTTTTGATTGTATTTTTGTAAGGGGTGGGGCGAAAAAATCGTATCAAAATTTTCACATAAAAAAGAAGTAGCGAATATTTGAACAAACAAAATGTGTTCCTTGTTTTGAAGTATGTCCCCCGGTGTAGGGAATCGTGGAATATTTTTACGGAATAAATAGAAGCCTATTAAAGAATAGAGGACTAATACTTGTCAAAATTCTGTTAAACGTTTCGAGCTAATCTTTTTCATTTGTTTGTTTTGTTTTTGTTTTTTTTTTATGGGGGGGGGGGGGGCTTATGTATAAGATGACCCATTGGCAAACCTTCGAGCTAATGTGTTGGTCTATCTAGAATGCGATGATACGTATTTAACTATCCGATGTGTTTTTTTTAACGGACTTCTCGAATGAGCTGTTTATTTATTTACAGGGCGCGATCCTAGTCGAGTATTTAGCGAGGTCTATTAATACAGAAAGCAATAAAGCAACAGTGAAAATGGTCACTGGTAAAATAATAAGTTGTAGAAATTTGCAAAAACATGTTAAACTTTATAAATACGTTCCGAATACGGTGGCTGACCATTTTCGATTATATAGGAATGTTTTGAAAAATGTATAAATGCAGTTTACGATGTTGAACGGCTTGCTAAATATTTGGGTATTCTGATTTTGTTGAGGAGTCAATAAAAATTAGATTTTCTGTATGTTTTACATATATATATTAGTTTCCGAGATTATTACAGCACATGGATCAGTGCAAGATTAGAAGTATTTGAAAAGCGGCACTCCCCATGAATGAAATTTGTTGCATTCTATTAAAGTACAGAAACATTTGTTTGCATTGTGGAATTTCATACATCGTGTAATAAATCATACTTGAATACAAAAAAAAACTAGATGTTTTTTTTTTTGTTTTGTCGTTGTTTGACCACTCTGTACCTTAAACCTTAATTCCCTAAAACACTTCGGCTCCCCTTTCCGCGGCCAAAGAACACGTCTTGCTATTCCTAATTAACATCCTGCTATGCTATCATATATTGGTTAGAGAACGTAGCAGAGCTTTTCTCCGTCCTTGGAACAACTTTTATTCGGCTCATCGCACTCCTTCAGTTTCGTCATTCCTTAATCTTCTTGATATAATTTAGTGGTATCTCTTTCAGGCTTCGGCTGCACATAACCCATTTCAGAAATTGATGCCTGTCGTTTTTAATACTAAACCTTCTATTTTTTATCTATTTACTCCCCCCCCCCCCCCCCCCCAATTAATACGTATCTTTCATCGTTGATTTTATTTCAGCAATCGTTAAATGATGAATGGACTTGACTAGCTTACTTAAATCTCTAAAATTCTATACACTGGCATCGTAATATCGATGAAAGTATTTATTAAAGGACGTTCTCTTCGAACACTTTGTAAATAGAGATTCTAGTATTTAGGTGTTGAAACTTAGGTGACACTTTTAGGCTTACTGAAATCCAACTGGTCAACAGAAAAATTTGGAAAAACAAAGACGTTCGAAGAAAAGAAATTGAACTGTGCTTGTATGTATGTTACTGTCATCTTTAGGCTTTCAACGTGGAATTCGCAATCTTGAAGCTGCTCGGTTTAGTTTCACACACAGAAAACACTTAACGATAACAAATAATAGAAACTTAAATCGAAAAAAATAAACAAATCTTCCACCAGTTTAAAATTAAATCAATTCGTTTGCGCAAACGTTAAAAGATTAATCTTTAAAGTACAACTAAAAAATCTTACAATTTTTATCCGCGTCGAAATATTTATATATCTATTGTATATTTAATAAAATTCGATCCATCTAAAAGTCTCAAAACGTAATTCCGTTAATTTCGATTTGGATAACATAGGTGAGAGAAAGGTTTTTATCTGTTTCTGAAACCGGTATGAGTGGAAAATTTTAAATTCCATAATATAATAAAAAATTAGATTTTAACAATTTTCACATGTTCAACAAATTGCGGTTAATAGTATATCGTGAAGCATTCCATTCAGATCCCAGGTAAAGATTTACAGATTTAATTTCGTTGGCGGCCTTAAATCGATTATACGTAACTTTGATTTGATATTTCCTCCAGAGAGTTGCGAATCTTTAAACGCAGTGGTAACTAACGTACATCGAATGGCCTCAGAAAGAATATTTAAGCGCTACACAACTATGAATGTTAGAAGGCCGCGTCTAATTGAAGTAATTCTAAAAAAAAAAAAAAAGTAAAAAAATAAAACGGACGCGATTGGATTTAGAAATTTGTCGTGTCATAAATAATTACAGTGACAGTGTTTCATGGTAAAATGTATGTCGGTAGGGTGCAGTTTTTCCACATATCACCGGTGTCTACGAATTTCAAAACTGATTTAAAAAATTGTCAACATCTCATAATGCGAGGTATTTTTTTTTATACGAAAAATTTGTTTAGACAAATGTTTAAAATGGTCGCGCGATAGCCTAGTTGCTAGAGGGCTTAGCTTCTGTTACGGAAGCCTCGCATTCGATCCCGAGCGACGACAGAAATTATTACGAAAAATTAAATTAATTACTCGCTAATAGAATCATATCGAAGGCAATGGCAAACATGTATACCATCATATGCACGCCAGGTAGTATAAAATACACCGGGACTACACTTGTATATCGATACATCGAACGATTACTAATCGGTTCCGAATGTAGTCTTGCTGTGTGTACACTCTCATTGCGTATAACAAGTGCCACGAGCGTTGCCTATTCTGTACAGCTGGAATGTACAAACAGGAAGTTAAGACGCTCGGAACCCTGAGTAACATGACTGCGGATACAGCAGACACACGCGGGATGAATTTGCACATATATTTATAAATCAAATATTTACAATCAGTTCTAAGTGTAGTCTTACATAGCACATGTAGATTTTGTGTTCGTTGACGTTTTAATCTATGCATATATTTAATTTTAATTTATTCATAATAAAACAATGGAAATAAAACAAGAGGAATGTACATATTTTTAATATGAGGTACAGTTTACACTTTGTTTACCACGCGAATAGTGGTGAAACTCTTAAGTGTTGACTTACCCCATGATTTTCTGCACTTTAGATTGTCGTAGCGGATCTACTTTTCGTCCCCCATTACGATTCGTTACAAAAAATCCTTCCAATTTTGTCTTTAGAGCAGTACATGAAAAAACAGAGTTCGACTTCTCCTGATTTCATACGGAACCCAATTTTTTTGTTTTTCATCATACCCGTGGTTTCGAGATGGTTTTAAATCGCTTGTTGAGTTACTCCAAAAGTTTTTTTTTTTTTTTTCAGCGAGCTTCTCTTTAGTTTAGCATGAATGTGGTCCAATAATGCCTTCCGATTCAGCGGCTTTAAATTTTACTGTCCTCTCTTCGCGCTCTTTGTCAATGGCGTCAAAATTGGCACTTTCGATACGCCGGAACCAGTATTCACATGTTTTTACTGATGGAGCATGCTCCCCATATATTTCACACAGCAATTGACGTCCATTGGCTGCATTTTTCTTCAAATTAAAACAAAAAAGCAGCGCTTCCCGTAAATTGTGTTCTGTTGTCAGCACAAAGATTGACACGGTTAGAACATAAAAAAAAAGTATTGTTTATACTTCAGCAAACGACACATACTGATTTTTGGGGAGAAATGATGGCGCTTTAACATTAATATAGTCACAAGATAGCATGATGCGATCTAATACTAGTTGTATTATCTTTTGGAAATCCCTTAAAACTTATTTGTACTCCTAATATATATTTATATATATGCAAGGAGTTCAGAATATAAGTTATTACGCACGATCATCTATGCTCCATGGTACACATAACCAACATCACGATCCATGAAGATCTTGCAGTTCAATTTGTAAAAAATGAAATAGAAACTGCTGCCCGACGATATGCTGCCAGATTGAAAGAACTGCTGAGCAACCCAAGTGAGGGACGTAGGCTGAATAGGAAACGACCTCAAGATCTCTTATAAATTAAAAATGTATAAATAATATGTGTGTGTGCTGATGTGTGAAGGTGTGATGGTATGTATGTGTCCATGAGAGTGCAAAAATATGTGTGTATGCATTTTGTATACAAATATATAAGGTAATTTTAGCACCCTTCACTGGTTGGGTTGATTATTCATGTTATTTTAACTTATTCCATAGATTACCAAATAGTTGATAAGACTAGGTGTAAAATAGCAAGATATATATTATTTAAAAAAAAAATATATATATATATATATATATATATATATATGTATATATACATAAACTCGACTACTTTAGCCTCGCAAGGGGCCGTGCCCCTTGACCCCTCTTGCTTTCATTTCTGTCTCTTTCTCTTCTATACTTTATGTATATAAAATGATCAAAATTGACAACGTAATTCTTACTGGCATCAGCACAAGGAAAATAACATAATCACAAAAATCCTATCCTAACATTTAACTTTCATTATATAAAATTAAGACATTTTTTCGTTACATTTTTCGTTACATATTTCATTACATAAAATTGTAACATTTTTTAAATGACAATAACAAAAATCCTATAAAATATAACAAACGTTACATAAAATTGGGACATTTTTTGGAACATTTTTTCTAATGGGGGGTAGCTTAAGAATTACGTTGTAATTAATATATATATATATATATACATATATATATATATATATAGCTATTTCTTAAATGTTGTTACTTATTAATGCACGAAGTAGTAAACATGTCTGTAATAGTCTAAAATTTGAATGTCGGAAATAAAGTTGCTCTCGGCGATCGTGTTGTCTACGCGTAAAAAAGTAAATACATACGTATGTATATATTTTTCTTCTTCTCCGAAGCTGTCAATTTTCCGAACACGCCAATGACGATATTTTCCTGTACATTCCAATGGTGGGCCACGAAATTCAAACGGAGCGGCGCTAAAAATAAACATCGCCACCGTTACTGCATACGTTCCGCTAATTAATTCCGGCGCGCGCTTACACATTTCGGCCAGGTCTATATTGCTCATAAGTGTCCAGCCATTTTTCTTCTCCCGGAATTATTTCATAGCGAAAGCTTTCCAAATACCGCGCCAAAAGTTTAATGCTGTTAATGAAAATTGTTATTAGGCGCTGAAATAATTAATTATCATTCAAAATTCGTTTTATCCTTTTTACCTACCCAATGAGAGAAGCCTTCTCGTTCAGAACGACGACGGTTATTACATTTTGAAACTAATGCGCGCGGAAGATTTAGCACTCTGCTCCGACCGCGTGCATCGAGAAGAAGAAATCAAGACTCGGTGAACTCACCGGAATTAATAATGGTCCGATTAGATTAGAAAAAAAGTACAAAAAGTCGGTTAATAAAAGTTTTTCACCGCGATAATTTATAAAAAAAAAGGTCAGGAATAAAACTATGTTATTGAATGGACACCGAATTTTATGGGTTTCGAATAGAAAAAAATATTCGCAAATGTGAGAAAACTTCATTTTTCTATTAGAAAAAAAAAAAATTAATAATAAAAACAAAATATCATTCGTTATGGATCTTTAAAATGCGAACAAATGCCTTTTTTGTTTGATTGAAACCGGTTTATAAGTTTTCGCAAAAAAAAAAAAAAAACTACAAACAATAGGGAATTTTGAAAATGAATTACGCGGCTTTTAATTATAGTATCGAACTTTTTCTTTATTTCAATTGTAGATACTTGAGAGATCCAATTACGCTAAAAATTTGGCCTCTTGATATTCATAAGTTTCTGCAGCATTGGCAATAATGTCAAAATAGAGTTTTTGCCGAAATTCGGCCCCCGATTTGTTTTTACTTTTTTTTTGTTAATAATGGTTCTAGAGCAAAAATTTGAAAAGAATTTTAGCGTCGATGGAACACTTGCCTCACTATATACCGCACTTCTCCATTGAGCGCTGAAGCGCAAATGACAACTTTTTCAGCACCGTTTTTGAACTACGTAACTCGCAATTCAAATTTTTTTTATGAAAAGCCGATTGTTGTAGAGCAACTCTTTTATTAACTGACTTTTTAAAAATCGACCTGAAATTTTTCTAACTTGACTGCACCATAAAGACTATTTCTAGTTGAAACTAAAAGTGAATTTACCATTACGATAGCGATAAAATTGAGCGCTAAATTAGGAAATCGCCGCACAGTCACCCTTTCGTCCAAGTGTGGCTGCGGAAAAATCGCAATTTCAGCGCTCTTTCTTCGTAGCGATTGTTTGCAACTATCATATGCAGTCGAGCTGCTCGCGAAAAATAATAAACAAAGATGACATAAATCCTCGTTTTTTCCTTATAAATAATGAAGTCGCTTTCCGCAGAATCCTTCCAATTATGGCGCAGCCGCCACCGACATGTGCAGTACGTCTACAGAAGAAATCCCCTCCACCCGGTGTTGCACTCCTCGTACGATCTATAATTCATTGTTTTCATAGCGCTACAGAATAACGCGATGAATCCTTTAGACCTTTTGTGCAATATAATTTGACCGAAATTTCTGAGTTTTCCACCTCTTTTGAAGATGTACACCTTTCGGCGCATACTGGTTCGCCGATAGTTTGAATCTTTTTTTTTTTATAGCCTTTCTCCACTCTTCGCCACTTACCGTTGTTTTTTTGTTTTTTTTTTTACATTTACCTACATCTTTGTTGCCTTTCTTTTCACTCGGGCTCTTATTTACATGAAAGAGACTTCCCTTGTTGCTTTAACTTTTCCTTTGCGCGAACAGTGCTCGAGGCATTCTTCAAACAGTAATCAGGCAGCTTTGTGTTTCGAAAATGTAAACCATTAAATCTATCGAGAACTGAATTACAAATAAATAAGGAAATAAATCAAATAAATCGAAATAAAATCGTTCGAATTTCCCGGTACACAGTGTTCACTTCGAAAGGAAAATTTTCAGTTCCAGCCAATAGCCTGGGAGAGGGTAGCGCAGTAGACTAGCAGTTAAGGTGCTCGGCTGTCAAACAGAGGACGCGGTTTTTGAGAGTTGTCTGGTTCCGGATTCAAGTCGGTCGCAGGTTTACGCAGCCTGAAATTTAATCGAGCACCAGAGAATTATCTCGGAAAAAGTAAAGCTGGATATGGACACACTGCGACGTCCAAAATATCTCAACACCTTCTCATGATATTTCTCAACCGGTTTTATTTAAATAAATTTGAAATTATCGCATTGTGTTTCTAGTCCGGCCGTAATTTAAAGCTTCTCATCTAGCTAGAAATGAATTTTCTAGTCTGCAGGTTTCCTTCGAACACAAATAATCCTCTAGGGCTCCACCATTAGGCTGCATGCATACTAATATCGACTTTGAATTCGATGGTAGTTGTTTTTTGCACTATCAAAGCTGAGTGACTCGTACGGTACCTGCAACTATTCTAGCGACTTATTCGAACTAGTAGCAGGCCAAATTAAAATGAATACAGAGCATGACTAAATAATTTTCAAAAAACACCTTGTTAAAATAATGTATTTATTTTTCACGTTCAATAATCTTTATATAAGTTTACTGTTTCGTTGGCTTAGTTATTTTTTCTGACGATGATCGGGGTGCAGTTTGTCCGAAACGTCGAAAATAAATACATTATTTTAACACGGTGTTTTCTGAAAATTATTTAAAACCATTTTTTTTTTTTTTTTTTTTTGGCCCGACTTTCGCCTTTTAGCCATTTTTATTCGACTATTAATCACCGCGAATGCATTAAACATTTACTAATGCAGTATTTTTCTGTGTACCTTGTTGTCACACGTTGTTTGTTTTGATTGTGTAACGTCTTTGTTTTTCTTCCTTCTTGTTATATATGTATTAACCGGTTGTTCTTTTATGTTCTTTTTTTCGCATTTTCGTGCTCTTTGTTTTGTTTTGATGAATAAGTACGTCAATCCAGTAGCAGATTATTTCCGAATGTGGCAAATAATCAACAGTCGTATCGTATGAAGTCTATTCTTAATTTTTCATATATGTAATAGCCTTTTTTGCTGTGAACAATTCTGAGCCTGTTTTACTGCGTAAAATAAAAAGAGTGTTTTGATATTTCTGAACGCTTTTTAATTATCATACGATATGTATTCCTTTTTGTAATAAATCATTTGAAACTATTCTGACAAGTGCAATTTAACAATGCGCAATATCAAAATTATTACAATTCAAAGAGACTATCCCAAGCGATTACCAGTCTGCAATATACAAATTGATATATTAAATTTTTAGGAATGACCTGACAGTATTAACATTTAAAGGAGACTGGACACTGCAAAACACATTTACTGTCTTATCTGGCCTATTTCACTATTATTATCTTTTACTAAATTCTCACTGATGTTATCTAAACTTAATAGTCTATTAAAATAGCTGATGTACTTAACGTAATAAAAGATCAACCGTACCAGGATGTATGTTGACGGAAAACCGCAGTGGCCCTTTTCGAAATTTTAATTGCAGATAGCGTGAAATCATAATAAACTAAGGGATATTCAGAAACTTTGAAAAAAGTATATCAATCTACTCGGTGAATTCAACGCAGAGATGATACTCGGACTATTTTTTTTGTAGAACACAAATAAAACTCTCATAATAAATGAACGAGCTTTATTAATATGATACAAAGTGGTTTACAAATAAATGCAACAAAACCGCACAATATTATAGTGAATCTAATACAGACATGATATGATATTTTTGGTGAAAACTATGCTCAACAATTTCGGAACACTACACGTTTTCAAACGAACAATATTGGGATATAAAGAAAAAAAAAACAGCTGGAAACTGCGGTAGTTGGAAGTATACGAGACTTGGTGCAGCGAAGTAACGATTCCCACTTGAATGGCTATATTAAATATTTGTTCAGGCGTGCAATGGACAGCATTTCGATTTTTTGTCTTATTGAAAATTAGTTTTTTTTTCCAATTTCCGTTTGCATGCTAAACTCTGATAATATTTTAAGTGTCAATAGCATCTGCGATATTTTTCTACGAAATTTCACAATCACTTTAGTAGTACTCAAAATTTTTGTTTATTTTTAATAAACTTTATAATAATAATAATAATAGCAAAGTATACTAAAGGGATTATTTTATATAAGGCAGTCATTTTACCAAAAACCTATACTATATGGTAGCATAATTTACGCAGATATGATTAAACTTAAAAGATTATTTCAAGAAATATGTTAGCAAGTTATCAAAGAATACTAGAGCCATTAAATTAATTATAAAACGGTAAGTTATTTAGCGTCAGTAGCTGGAATTATGTCACTGCAGTTTGAAATTAGTAAATACATAAATTTATTTTGCATTAAAAATAATATTATTACCTCCTCGTTTAACTTCAGTAATGTCAATTTACTTATGAGAATAAAACCACCTTTAACGTAAAGCAATTTGAAATATTATATGACTATTACCTAACGCAATATCAGACCATGTGGGGTAATTGCAACAGTGTTATAATTTATACTTTCTTCCCTAACATGTTCGTATCAAATAGAGAATGAACCAATATAAATTACATACTAAAGTTTTTTAACATACAATTCCTCACTGGTCACAGAAATTTTAAAGACTATCTACACCGATTTAAAATTACTGATTCAGCAAACTGTATTAAATGTAACTCTCCCGATACGATTGCTCATATCTTAGCTGTATGTAATAGCACACTGATTTCCATTTTTAGTGCTCAACAGAAAAATTAGTAACTAAGAGAATTTTCAATTGTTTAATGATTTTACCGTTCCGTACGCTCGTATTAATTTACCGCAATCAATGTAAGGTGAGGGTGATCTGATATCAAAAACTTTATTGGATGGGTCGTTTCAACGTCACCATCATACAAATTGTACTACTTTAATATATAATACATTTGCCTCATCGGAATTATCCGAGGTAAGAACCCCCCCACCCACCATGAAAAAAAGATATACTCTTTTTTCCGTTATTTCGTGATTACTGAGAAGTAGACAGATCTACGTTTATTCATCGCTGCGGTAATCATACGCTGCCACTGACACTTTTGAATAAATAAAAAAAGACATTACTAAAATCAGTCCACATGTTTCTGCTTATTTTTCTTTTTTTAATATATAATGGTCTATGTGCTGTGTGTAATTGCCGAGATTATTACAGCACATGGATCAGTGCAAGATTAAAAGTATTTTGATAGGTCAGCCACTCTAATATAGTGTAGCATATCCTGGACCTGTTTTGTTTGACAACGCAACCGACGATAAGTTGGAGATACCTGCGGGCAAACAATGTTCTACAATGTGTTCAGCAATTGGTGAAATGGGGAAATTGCGTATGAAACAGGCAGAGCGAGGAGATATTCTCTCCAGCAAATAGTTGTGGAATATTGATATGTGCCCTACGCGAAGTCTAGTCAATGCTGCAAACTCTCTGCGGGACGTGGATATCGGTGGCCACCAAAGCTCAGCGCTCACGTTGATGGATCGCAGCCATGATTTGTGAGCTGACCACACAGTTTCCCATGCCTCTGTCTTGTGCTGCTGAAAAAAAGGGTGGCCTCAGCTGAGGAAAAGGAGCGCCTTCGGGCATTGGGCTATATGTTGCTGCCTTAGAATCAAATTCACACGCTCGTTCACCGGCATGCCGGCATGACTCGGGACCCACAAAAACATTATCTGTGAGCCAGCCCGAGAAAGCACATCAATCAGTGTGTATACCCTAATCGATTGTAAGAAATCTGTGATTATAAATGTATTTCGGCGTCGGGGGTAAGAGTGCAGATATTCCGTCAAGCGGAAGAAAATATCGTACAGCTCCCCCTCCAATACTGAACAGAAGTCGTGGAACCGAACCGCATGAACGGCTCCCTCCACCTCGTAGGTTGCGTGATTTTTAAAAACAAGTAAAAACTTTCTTTAATATAAATATTACAAAAACGCGTGAGTAAATTTTGATTTATATTCTGAAACGCACGAATAAGAAGATCTTCCTTGTTTCTCGGCAACAACTCAAAATTAGATTACAATTTACATCATCGACTAATGTCTCTCATTCAACGGCAGTTTAGCCCTGATAATGAAGCCCTTTTTCATTTTCTTCTATTATGAGAATATAATAATTCTTTCCTTTTCTGATTTTTTCATTTTTTGTTTCTCTTATCATTAATCGCACTTTAAACCATCGCATCGCAATACACAGTTTTAATCTTTACGAGTTGCATAAGTGTTTCGCCACGATTCCGGAAAACACTTCCTAGGCATTTAACGAGCCACTTGAATTTTTCTTTCATCACTTTGTACGTTTACGTCTCAAAGAATATTAAAAACAACAAAAAAACAACAACAAATAAACATGAAAATACCGCTTTTATTTCGTGTTTCTGGGTCTTATAAAACGTTCGACGGGCTTCTTTCTTAGTAACAGTCCATTCTGCTAAATGAAACAATATTCTTATCCATCTATTCTAATATATATTTCTTCTCACTGTTGCGATTCTCTTCCTCCGTCATATCTCTGTCATCGTGGATAATCCTTCATTCCGAGATATTTAAAAGGCTTTTAACACTTTGCTCAGTCGCCCATCATTCACTTTCGTCTCTAATTTCTTTTTGTCTGCTTTTACTTCATTCTCATTAATTTTCCCTTTGTAACTTCTAGGTATCTCTCACCAGCCTTATTTCCATTCTTCTTTTTTATTTAGCTCTTGTTAATGTTCGCTTTGTACATATTTCACATCCCAGTTTCATCATCGGTTTTCCGTATTTTATCATCTTCCGCCTGCTACCATTCCTCATTTTTCCTTCTAGCGTCGTGTTCCATTCGAAATACGTTCGCCGGTTTCATTGACGATGACTTATAAAAGGCACTATACCTGGTGGAACTTTTCATCGGAACGAGTATTTTAATTATTATTATACGCGATAAATTGTCACTATCGTATATATTTGCCAAATTAAACTGTTAACTTTTGCTGTTACGTTTTAATTATCGTAACTTCTAAGCAGTCAAGAAGTAATGTTTACAACCGCCGTGGAATCTGACAGGACGGTCGTCGAAAAATAATTTGTAACATCGACAAATGTAAAACGTACGATTGCAAATTTGTAAAAAATTTTATTTTAAAATTTCTAATTTTGTGATGTCTTATTACTGGACACTGTTCGAATATTTCTTAAAATGAAAAAATATATTAATATATTTCCTATATATATATATACAGATATATACTAGAAGATTAATTTCCAGACTCGACGTCCGATTTATTAATGTTATCTGGAAAATATACAGACCATTGCACAAAATGTAACATAAAAACTAAGTTAGTATTCATAGAAAAAACTTGGTTATATTTTACGATGAAACAAATGACAGGAACAATTTTTATTCAAGTCTTTTAGTATTTGCCCGTTTTTTATACAATTTTATTCAATAGACGCGTTATACGTTTCAAAGGCAATAATGTGTTATTCGCACACTTCGAAGTTGTCAACTATTCAGACGCTCGTGCATGCAGATCGTCGAATTGACCGAACGTGCAGCAACTTCGAATGAAAGTCTTTCGTTCCGGATTAGTAACATGCAGCTGAATCATAAAAATTCGTTTTAGTCGGAACCGAACAGCCATCCTAACGTAGTTTTTCCGTATTTTTCTCCCGCCACTGATAATACATCTACATATATATCTGCTTAAAGAGCATCATAGGCCGAGTAAAACCATCGTTAAACATCGGCAAAAACAATTAACTTTTTTTGCAATCCAGTTTAACTTAGTAGTAGGATATCGTCTTTACATCCTGGTCCGTATATTTTGACCACATTTCAGTGCATATGACGGTGCAATCGTTAAAAGCCTCCGCATTCAAGTTTACTTCATCACCTAGGGAAAAAAAAAAAAATGCAGCAAGCTGCGAAGATCGCCAAAATTTCCTTTCATTGACTACACTCATTTTCAGGTCTAGACTCTTGACAAATTGATGCGGAACGAACATGAAAACTTAACGAAACTCCGGCCACGAATACTAAAAAGGGAAAAACAAGGATCCCGTGGCGGTATTTGGAATAAAATAAATAACAAGAAATCAAAGTCATTCGAATTAATGGAAATTGATGATTGAAATATATTAAAGAGCAAAAAACACGCACTTTAAAGACAAAATCAATATATAGTCAAATAGAATAAGCTCAGTTACACACACGAATAATTTCACAATCACACACTTACACATGCATATATGTATAACAGGAAATGTCGGTAACCATACAACTTCCCCCGAAAACGGCAGTGAGTCAAATTCGCGCGGTTATCCGCTTTTTTGTGAACGAAAGGTTTAAAATTGTCAGAAATTTATTAGAGCAGCTTATTTGACCGCCTTTTTTTTTTTCTTTCTTCTTTTAGAACATAAATAGGATATAGCGGGATAATGTTAGTATGATAAAGGGCTTTTAACAGATTAAGCTCTTTGAAAGAGGATAGATACGGCTGATTAATATACTTATAAAAGAAACAGGAAAGAGATACCTAAATAATGAAAAGAGTTTATATACAAAAGGAATTGGAACATCATTTAAACGTACGATTAATAACAGAAGGTTCAAAAGGACCAAGAGCAAAGATAACAGATGAAGATTTAGCGGGGATGAAATTAATTAGTCTAGTAGCGTATCAATGAGCTTTGAAGACGGAAGTTAGCTAATGAGATATTGCAATCGAAGGACTAGATGAGCACATCGTCAGCAAAGAAAACGCGGATTAGAGCTAAGAGGAATATAGAAGACATTTTTTAATAAAGTAAATAATAAAAACCTTAGCAACTTTTTCTTTTTTTTGGTCCTCTATTTCACGCGGGACTGCACTAGTAGCGCGATAACAAGCAGCAACAATCCATTCTGAATGTAATCTTGCGTGTACGTTAGTGTTGTTGCATATATTGCCACGAACGCTACCTATTCGGTATAGCTGGAGTGTTCAAATAGGTAGTCTAGACGCTTGAAATCGAGCGAAACGACTGATAAGATTCCGGATGTAACCGGTGGGGAAAATTTCTTTTTTCTTTTTTCATTGTTGAGTAAAACAATAATAAATTCTCAAAATAATTATTAGTCACCGCATGCAAAATTATTATTAAAGAAAAATAAATAATTGCTTGCGTTTAGCAAGTAGAAATATAATACTCAGCAAATAATCAAAGATTAAAATGATACTGTAGCATTTATTTAGTAATGATATTTACACGTTTAGTCGGTGTAAAGTAGATAATATCAAACACGCACTAATACTCACAAGAAACACGCATTCTACTAATTATTTATTTATATTCAGATCCGCCGGACAAATCACCCAATTAAATTTTTATTATATACATATATGTGTACCTATTTGCGAGTACATGTAAATGTATAGATTTGTATTTCCAGTTAATATTTACGACAGTTGAAGACACAGTTCAAGAACTGTGCTTTTTTTTCACTATTTCATGAAAGTACCGAAGTAACTTTATGAAATTTTATTTATTTATAACTAAGAGTGTGTTTAAGTTAATACTATTTCGTGCTCTTATATTTTTATGTGCTGCACAATGGAAGATGATCTAATAGATGCCGTCAATTACATTTAGATTACAACATTGACAATTATAAGAATTAATTTAGACCGATGTAAGTACTCTCCGAAGTTACCACGACCAGATGGTATCTGTGAATTAAAGTAAAGAAGATTACATCTAAATTGGGAAATTTCAATTTTTCCTCTATACTCGGGAAAAATAGAAATGTTTTTTTTCCCTGTAGCCTCTTCTTCCCCAACTTAACAGCCGAGGATACAAGTTGATTTATTTTTATTTAGAGAGACAAAGCGAAACATAAGTCCAAAACGATTTTACCTCAGAACGTAATCAACAAATCAGGCACTGGAGTACGCCTGACGAACGTGAGAGAAAATGGAGGAAAAATTCAGGAAATCTGTTTCTAATGGTTATCCTAAAGTGTGTGTGAGTGTGTGTATGTGTATGGGGAGGGGGGGATTAATAGACTGTGTAACCAAAATATCGTAACAAACTTGCAATAAATGACTCGCGAAAAGCAAAACAGTTGCCGTCAAAATTTTTGCTGTTTCGACAACACGAGGACGCACGTCACTAGAGCAACCGTCGAATTGCCGGAAAAATTCCAATGGAAACTTTTCCGCACACTCGTAAGACCTTACCCGAAGTGACTGATTTTCCAAACCTTAAATGTCACTTAGTTCGGAAGAGATTCAATTCCAACGAAGTGCCGCCGGGGGAAAGGGAGTCAACATTTACTTGCAAAAACAACTGTCAGAATTTTCAACACGCCGATTTCAAAGTTGAGAGATAGGTGTAAAAAGTGTTTATTGGTTCAACCATATAGAGGAATGGTGTATAACTCAAATTCTAAATAAATTCGGTTTTAAATTTTAGTTACGTTCATTTTGACGGGTTTTATAGCATAATATATATTTTTAACATATAAAAGTACATCATTTTTACGTCGCGATTAATAATAAGAAAATTCTGAAAAGAAATTTATAACGCTTTTCAGTCACACTCGTAAAACGTTATTCTACACCACCACATTTTTTACGCCGGAGATAATAAAAGAGTCCCTATGACAGCATCTGTTACATGTTTGCGTCACACTTGTAAAATTTCATTCTGCGAAGAATGATATTGTCAATTAAAACTGACACTTCTATACGGAAAGGGGGTCCGAAGGATCGATTTTTGCATATGTGTATAATTATTACGAAAAATTAAATAAAATAATCGCTAATTCAAGTTTTAATAGCTAGCCGCATCGTATACCGTCATAGGCGAGCTAGATAATACACAGCAGACAAACGGGAGACTGCATCTGTATAACGATATAAATCAAACAAAATCGCAATATCAATTTCAAGTGTAGACTTGCGGGCACACCAGCGTTGCATATAGCATTTGCAATGAACACTATGCCTATAGCTGTACAACTGGATTGTACAAACAGGCTCGACGCTCAGAATCCAGTGAAACGACCGATAAGAAATATTGTAACGAGTATATTACACAATTTAAAATGAAAAAAACACTAAATAAAATAATAAAGAAAATTAGAGCGTGGTGAGAATGACGCATGTGCATGAGAATCTTTTGCTGACTACTAAGATATCGCGATATATTACATCGTGTTAAAATGATGATCAGTCAGTGAATGCACTAAAATTCATTGTTAATGAGGCAGAGGATCGAAAGAAGGAACTAAAAAAATCTAGGATCAATATTAGTAAATTTAGTCAGCGGAAAACATCATCGAGTCAAATAAGAGACAAATAAATTTAGCTATTGGCTACCATCGACATTTCACTCACCTGCCTACAAGGAGGTTCAATTAATGTAACCGGAGTGAAACGTACGATTTATTTATTTTTCACCCCATATATACAGAAATAAACATTAATTTTCTCAGAAGCAATGAAATACCAGATCATTATATTAATTGATAGTCATTAACTGTGAAAAAGAAATGCGACAAAAATAGTGTCATAAACAACACACCACGGAATATAATACAAAAAAATGTTGAATTTAATAATACGAATTACCTTTCTGAGGTAATTTGTCGGGAATTCGTCACGATTTACTACAAATATATTTGAATAAAACAAAAAAAATAAAGTAAAACTAAAAAAAAATCAATAAAATATAAATGTACGAATAACACGGAATTCCAAGAGTAATTTGAGAAAAAGACGTTACAAAATTTTACAATTATTCCGAAAAAGCATTTGTTAATGTAAAAAAAATATCCATGATCTGTTAATGAAAAATAATAACAAGTAATCCTAAAAAAAACATGGAAAATAATAAATAACGCTCTAAACAAATGATTGCAAGAATCCATTGAAAACATTTTTAAATATTCTGCAAAATCAGATAACGTATTCGAAAAACTTACGCAACATTTTTTTTTTTTTTTTTTTAATATTCAAAATAACTGTAAAGGAACTTATTCCTAAAGCTAATGATTATGTAACATAAGGAGAATTATTAATGAATTTGAAATAAAGAAGCTGGACATAATCTTATAAGGGCATATTGAAAAAAATATTTTAAAAGTGGAATCACTTATATCTCGATACGGTCAGATATTGTTAGGAGAAAGAAACAAATAATAAGAACAATCTGTGGAGACAACCGGGAGTTATCTGAGATAGTTTACTAATTTCTTACAGAACATAAAAATTAAAAGTGTGGCCAGAAATTTAGCAGTGAGAGTAACAAAAGACTGGAGTAAGTCAGGGTGCGGTATTTGCTCCTTTACTGTTTTAATAAAATAGAACACACACTAACAACACAATGATATAATTTAAAAAATAAAAAAAATATAAAACACCCATCTTCATGGTGTATACAAACAATTAAACATGAAGATGGATTGTAGTATCCGAAACTAGTCGGTGTCTTATATAGTTTTTTAATTATATCATTATGTTGTTAGTTCTATTTTATTTACTTCAATCAACTGTAACGCGATAGTATAGATTACAATCATGTATATTAATGCGTTGGCTAAAAATTTTTTTCTTTTTTCGATTTAGGCATAGTTCAACCTTTTTTTTAAAAAAACACATAGTTTTTTGTTGCTTTTTTTTAATAAACTTATACAAACTTAATCCCGCGTTTACTACAGTATTGTTGGTATTGTTTATATCGTAATATTCCCTGAATATATTCAATGTTATTATAAATTTAACATTTCTCCACACTACCATTCTACTATATCCGCATTAGCATAAACTATTCGACGTTGTTTTCGACCAAATTTAAAGATGCGCGTTCTCACACAGGAAGCAGAGTAGATCACACCGAAGAAAATATCTCCAGAATAAAGACGACAAAACGGTTTACGGGAAGAGATCGAATGTGATAAAACGGGAACTACAGGTTAAGGAGACAGCCAAACCCTAGACGGAACCCATAGCGCAGGCTAAAAAACTGAGTAAAATCCAGTTTATCAGTGCAGTGAGCTTCCTAAAATGAATGATCGGTCCAAAAAGTAGCGCGAGTGTATACGATGGTGTGGCAGACCCGTTTCGCAGTAATATGTCTCTTACCCTACTACACGGAAAAAGCGGTGAGGGACCCCATTGATCCGCATAAACGAGGAACATTGAAAGTCTCGCCTTGATTAAAACGAATTATCGCGAATAGGATTGCCGCGTACGGGACCGATGGATGAGAAGAGTGTAGAACAGGGGGAACAGCAGGATTTCCGCTTGGAAAATAGTAAAATATTCACTGGCGTCCATGCGGTGGCAAAATAAAACCCCAAATTTCGAGCGGATACATTAATAACGATGCACGAAGAATTTTTTTGCGCAATATTGAGTACATTCCTTAATATGTGCGCAGGTGTTGACTATGTCGGCGAATTTCCTAACAGCGACGGTACTGAATTTCCTCAATGCGTAAGTTGTATTCCTTTTTCTTCCTCACCGTTAATTACTAATGAATGTGTTTAACCAAGGGCTTCGCTAGTCGATGAGCCAATGGGGGCAAGATAATAGAAAGAGGATATGGGCTATAGGAAAAATAAAATTTATAATTTGTAGAGGGTTAATATTTCATTAAACAAGAATAAAATCTTAATTAAAACATAATTTTCGTGTGTTTCTGGCAAATTGGTCTACTACTTCATTATAAAAGTCTTCCAAATTGCCCATGATTACGCCCCTATGACCACTCATCATGGCCAGTTGATTAAAAAGTTTCAAGGCTCCCCTTGGCGACGCCCATGTGGTTAACGGTTTATACTTTACCGCCTTCAAGCGGGATCAAAAAATTGTAAACATTGTTACAACGGTGTTAGGCAGTAGACACATAGCTAGAACAGTAAACACATAATATAAAGAGTGCTCTAGTATCGTAAAAACCCGAATCGGATATATACGGAAAGCTAAGTAGTGTTTCGGAGTAGTTAAAAAGCTAAAGAAAACGAGAGGTGGGTGGTGGGGGGTGAAAAGAAAAACCAGTTAATCTTTATTGGAATAAAAAGTTTATTCGATTTTGCCCCGATAATAAAATTGCAAAATATGCAATTTTTGCGAAATCGATAAAATGAGAAAAGCATCTGAGCTTTGAATGAGCTGGTGGTTCTCCGTAACTTGACTAGAGGAAGTGGCACTCACCGCGACCTCGAAAGTTTACGACGCGCGATTGGGAGAATAGAAATTATGCTCTAGTCGGCCTCGTCTTTAAAGAATAGAAAACGAGAGATACTAGATGAACAAAAGCTTTCGCTGATGAGCTCTATTATTTAGAGGCACTTTTTATTTGTTTTATCAGTGAATGTAAATTTTTTAAGAATACCGAAAACGGCTATGTTTGAGCTTCCCCTATTTTTTATTTATTTTTACCTTTATCGTGGCCTGCTAGTAGTTGTAAATTCGTAACTTTGTGTCTAGTAGGATTACCTCTGAGTAAAAAAACGTGACCACACGGGAAACCGTAAGATCATGAATATCTCTGAGCTTAGCGAAATAATTACCGATTACTATGCAGCAAGTATCGTTGACACGAAAAATTACCCGCGAAAATTTTCAAATGATTCCCATCCATTAGAAAAAGAAACATTGAAAATTATTTTAATATATTTGCCAATATTGAAATTCACTTTATTCAAAGTCTACGATATGTACTGAATTAAGCTGAAATAAAATGATTTTTTTTACAAAAAATAAATACCGATACTTGAAGGTTTATTATAAAAATTAAAAAATGCACTAAAAAGTGAAAAATAATTACTCCCGATTAGAAAATATATTTCGCAGTGATATACCCTTAAAGGTGATATTATCGTAATTCTTATACAACACTGATACCTTAATTAGAGTCGACATCGAATTCATATTAAAATAATAATTAAAAACTGCGTTAAATGTTCATTAAATTGTTCCTAGATATTGTAATATGTAATGTGAATCCTAATCTAATTAAGGTATTAACGTTGTATAAGAATTACGGTAATATCACCTTTAAGGGTATATCACTCTGATATATATTTTTTATTGGGAGTAATTATTTTTTTACTTTTTAGTGCATTTTTACTGAATTTTTATAATAAACCTTCAAGTATCGGTATTTATTTTTTGTAAAAAAGCATTTTATTTTACAATTTTTAGCGTTATGCTTGAATTTTTTTTCTTGTTAAAAATCAATTTTTTTTTTCACATTATTCTCCATACTTAATACTTACAAAAAATCGATTTCTTTATTTTGAACTGCATATCCACGGTGTGAAAACATCAAAAGCTACATTTCCATGGTAATTTGGCAAATTTATAATATTTCAAGTCAATAAATCTAACTTGACGTTGAAACTCTAATTATGAATGAAAAGCATCCAAAAACTATTAAGGATAACTCAAAAACTACCGGTCAGATCTTGATCAAATTTAAATGGGACCACATGAGAAACGCCACCTTTCAAATGAAAGAAGAATCATCAAAATCGGTTCACCTAGAAGAAAGTTCCGAGGTAACATACATAAAAAAAAAAAAAAAAAAAAAATACAGTCGAATTGAATACCTCCTTCTTTTTTGAAGTCGGTTAATGAATTAATCTATATTTCCGCGTACGACTGTTAAATATTTGAAATTGTTATCGTTGATAAAACGTAAGCGTAATTAATAATTATGTAAATATAAATTCGCCGACTAGTTCCGTTACGCCGCAATTGCGCCATTAAATTAAAAACGGAGAATTTATATTTATGTCGTTATTAATTGTATTTATGTTTTATCAATTGCAATTACAATATCGAATATTGTTGTGTCTCTCAAATATTGGTTTAAGTGCTGAACTAATAAATTAAAAAATTAAACATTTTCTGTCAGATTTAGCTACAGCATGATGAAATGCTTGAAGTTAATCACTAACTACCGTCCGCGCTAAATTGAATAGTGCGGCTACTTTCAAATGCAATAATAATGACGTGCACGGGGGCCACTTCAAGAAACAGACATGGAGAATTGTGGTACTTGTGTTTAAAATTGATTTATCCGGCGCGCGTTATTTGCGGAGTTTATCGAGTTTTTCTGTTTCATTATTTTCCTTTGCTGTTGTTCTCTTATTTTTCCCTCCTCTATTATGTTTTCGTTTTCCCCGGCCAGATACAACGTAATATCGACAAAGCGCCGTAACTGACGCAAAACAAGGTACGATAAAATTTGACGTAAGAAAATTAATGATAGTTCGGAAAAATAACTTTTCAGGTAGAAATCATATTAATTTTCGTTATGAACGATAATATACCACATGTAAAATCTTCACTAGAAAATACTGAAGCACGTCAAAGATTATTATTATATTTCACTTTCTTTAATAACTGCACGTAGATCGCTTATTTCCGTGCAACGATGGTAGAAAAAATAAAAGAAAATACCAGTATCATTAATAATAATAAAAGTAATAATACGAGTAATAATAAAATACTAGTGATCTCATCATCATCATTATAAAAACCTATTATTCGGTAATAAAAATTTGAAAAGATAGGAAATGTAAATAAATAAATTAATAAATATATATATATGTATATATGTAAACAAATAAAACTGCACTTTTTGGACCTGATAGCCTCTAGACCATCAAATGATAGTTGTTCTATAATACTTGTGGAAGAATAAAATTTAATTGACTACGTCGTTCCAAAAACAAAAAATAATGTACTGTTTGTATATTAATTTCTATCACACATCAGTTTATTTACAACTTTGTTTTTGAATGTTAATATTATATTAATTACAACGTAATTCTTAGGCTACCCCCCATTAGAAAAAATGTCCCAATTTTATGTAACGAAAAATATCAGACCCCTCTTGCTTACATTTCTGTCTCTTTCTCTTCTATACTTTGTATAATTTTTACCGGCCTCGACACAGAAAACAAATAATCACAAAAATCCTGTCCTAACATTTAACTTTCATTACGAAAAATTAGGACATTTTTCTATTACATAAAATTGTGACTACATACAATTGTGCTATTTTTCGTTACTTAATAGGGGCCAACCTAAGAATTACGTTGTAATTAATATATATATATATATGAAATCGCTAAAAATTAAAATACAACAAATATTAAAACCGAGAAGAAATATATTACGTGCGATAGGCAAACGGGGGTCAGGAGTATGAAGCGATAAGTTTTTGGTATTGCAGGAGTATACCTGAATTTACTTTTAATACTTATTTCGATAATTCGGAAACAAATCGCCTGATAGGCACAATGTGCGGAGCGAAGATGGGTGAGGTTAGTATCAGGGATTCATGCGGAAAATAAAAATAAATAGGCAAATTTAAAAAAAATCTATTGCGTCTAATCGGTAAAAAATGACTGACGAAAAGTAAGGGAAGAGTCAATTTGGAAAATGTTAAAATATACCCAGGCTAATTCTATAAAACTTGCGTAATTTCGGAAATGGATTAGTGGATAAATACGGACTGAAGAAAATTTCTCTTTGATTTCTGGGAAACATGACTGCGATAAAAATGATTAATCGTATGTACAAACATAGTCATAGAAACGTGGTGAGAGCGGCGCGCGATTTGTAGCTCGGACGGACTTGAAAATAAAAAGTTAAACAAATATTACGAACAAGGAAACGGCCGATTATAGCAGATTAGTGCCTTGACAATGGTAGGCAATCGGCATAGCTGGTGCGACGATATACGCGCATGTTTCAGTAGCGGTCCGACTGATCGGCGGTTTAAAACCGGGAAAAATAATAATATGTAGTTGGGCTAATTTTGAATTTTAGAAACAGATTACTGAGAATATATGGCGAGAACGACAATAGTTTAGGGTCTCTCTTACTGAGGCAGACGGTCGGATTATCGGTCGGAGCACTCTAGGGGGAACTGAGGTGAATTTCGTGGCAGCGAATATAAATTTTTGATTAATTTGCATACTTACGCTCGGAATTTTCGGTTATGCATATGGTGAAGCCTAAAACTGGTGGAGATTACTTTCGGAGTCTGGGATAAAAAAAATAAATTAAAAAAAAAAAAGAGATTAAGTTAATTTCAAGTTGCGAACCGAAAAATTTTGGTTAGATTCATTCTCAATCATACGTACATGGTAGTCAGCTTTCTTACATACTAAGTAGGGGGTGAGCCAGTTGCACTACTATTTAACTACTAAACAGACACCCAAAAAAATGTCACTACTCCGAACCCAGTTAACGATTTTGATATATTTGTCTCTAATTTGTCATACAGTTCGCTGACACTTATGCTCGAAAGAACAGGTCTGAAGAGTCGATGAAGAAGTAAGATTCTCATTATATGCAGTACTATTAAGTTCACTGAGATTATATTCACAAGCCTTAGAGAAATAGCGACGGCCTTTGTCAGTGAAATTACGACACTTTTGGCCATAGTCTGGAACGCAGTTACATCATCTGTAACACGAAACCTGCACTTATCTTCAAAATCTTGGGACTATTAGTAAAAGTATTAATAAAATTTTCATCAATTGAATTATTTAGATAATTTTCAACAATAACAAAAGATAGACTCGCAAACATTTATATCCAAAAAACAGCTTTAATCTTTAACTGAAGGCATTTTGTGTTGCGGGGGGAAGGCAAACATTGTCGAGCGATTTGCTGGCATTAATGATAGGCTGAATTTGTAGTGTAATTCTTGCTACCAATGGTGATAATTTGGCCGACGTAAATCTTCCATTAATATTAATGTTGTAAATATCATACCATTGTGTAAATTATAGTCACTACATTATAATGGTAGGGGGGCAGGATTATGTTTCTTCCAATAAACGGAATGAGGATATTAGGTTCAGCTTGGTGACATGGAATCGGCGCGGACCCAATATATATTTCCAGTTATGAACGCCTTTCATATTCGGGCAAATTATCCAATTTCTCAAAGTTAGTCCTCGAGATCGAACTGCAAAACATAAAACTGAAAATCTACTCTAGAAAGAATTACAGCTTTACAAAATAATTCTGGCACTATCAAATCCGAATCCCGAGATAAACGAAAGGGTCAAACCAAGTAAATGCACAAGTTAAATATAGTCTTCTAATTAATGATAAAAGAATGGCTTTGTTATTTCAAATAACCTTCTGTGTTATCAAGTGCAAGAATGTAGTTGCAGAATTATAGATTTGCAGAGTGAAATGTATCTAACTCAATGTTATTAAAACGATTGTTGCATAACTGAATGTTGATTTTTTGATAAACAGTCTGTAATTTTACTTTTGTTTTTACTGTAAACCGTAAAATCACGCAGCCATAGAATAATGATGTTAAGTAATAGAGGACTTAAATCGGATCAGTTAAATCCTTATTAAAAGCACGTCTCTAAGCACTAATTCTCTAATAACCGGATTTCTAAAATACAAAACATTTTTTTCAAGTAGAAATTAGAAATATACTTGATCAGAAGGTTGATTACAATGGAATTTATTTGTTGATATAAAATAAAGGGCAAACGTTTCCGAAATCCGCCTCAGTATGTAAAAATGTGGTGGTCACGAGGAATTCTTTATTTAAAAAAGAAAGATTGACGTTTATTGCGTGGTCCTTGCAGGCGTACGTACTAGATTCAGGCTTCTAAATATACGGAGTTTGGAAAAATGTTTCGAATTTTCAGTCCATCTGTCACTAACCACCGCTCAAACTCTAGGACAAGATCGGCGAAATAAGTGGCTATAAAATGTTCCACCGAATGAGACAACATCGTAATAGATTTTATCCACAAATAGTTAAAAATATTAACCGGAGGGGTTTCTTTTGCAATATATACCATAAATTATTTTAAACCTCATGTGTAATACTATCAAAATCCGGGGAAGAATATTTTTTCTCGTTTTCTTTTTTTTTTTAAAAAAAAATAATAATAGTTCGCCTGTCAATATGTAGCCAAGAAATAAAGAAATACGTTTCCTGCTTATTTCGGCAATCCAGATTCCTATTTCAGCTGAAGAAAGCGTAAGCGTAAGCGACTACATTTTCGAATAAATCAAACCGGTCGTAATTTCTCTGCTTAGCTAGTTGGTAAATATGTTTAAGATGCGTATTACGACTGATAAATAAAAAGCTCTTCGAGAAGTTCTTTTGGTTTTTTTTTTAAATTTCAAATTCCGGTAGGAATTCAATTCATAATTCAAGTACGATTCTATGACGCTATTGAACTGGTAAAATCTTTTTCCTATTTAAGTTTTTGTCACACAATGTTTAGTTTAATTTAACATATAATAAGAAGAAACACGCTAATATAAACAATTAAATGATATTAGTGTATTTCAATCATAATAAAATTTTTTGTTCTTCTATTTCAGTTTGTGACATTCACTATTCCACCATAGGGACGAAAATGTTTACCCCAACAGGAGAAAAAACTGATATGAAGTTACTCGTAGTTCAAACATAAAGCATAATTTTCGAGCGAATAAGCGGTCGTATTTAAAGATTAACTATCGCTCACTCTATCAGGTTCTTAAACTTGGATCAGTCACCTTTAACGAAAGACTCGCTAGTGCCGGAGATTGTTTTAATGCTGTCGGCACAGTGGGCGCTGCTGTTGCAGTGTGGCCATAAGTTTAGGCGTAAATTCTATTCGTTTTTTCTTGACAGCAGGCGCTGTTTCCGCAGTCGTCGCCATAATTATTTTTCTTCATTAAGAATTATGAACTTTGCTTTATACTATTAGTGGAGCAAGTCGTCGAACTTTCGGATCACTCTGTACAGCACACTATGTGTTCTATATAGCTTTGGCGCTTGATGACTCTAAAATATACAAATATTTAAAAAATTCTTCGACGTGTATTAAATCAATTTAATTCGAGAGTTCATGCAAGCCCGCCAACCATATAATATTGGTAACTGTGTAACTAAAAATGATTTAATCACCAACGAATATGCAGTTTTTAATTATTATTTTAATATGAATTTGTTGCCGACTCTGGTTACGGTATTGTATATGAATTACGATGGTGTTACCTTAGGTTATGTCGCTCCGATATATATTTTTTGTCGGGAGTATTTTTTTTTCTTTTTGGTGCATTTTTAAATCTTTAAAAATAGGCCTTTAGGTCGGTGTTTGATAAAACAGAAATGATCTAAAAAGACCTTTCTAACGTTTATTCGAATGAGTACTGAATATCTGTTTAGATTACAATAATTACAGTAGTCTGCTGGTCGCTTTTGTTTATTTTATTTTTATTATAATTTTTATCTTTTCACTTTTGATTATTTTTCATATTTTTATTTCAAAATTTTAATTTGTCTTTTAGGTAGCTTTCCATTTTTTCTTTTCAAAAAACGATTCCGAATACTTTTATTATTGTTTTGTCGATGGATATAAGTCAAGAAGAATCTCGTTTATCTTTCGTTTTTTTTTGTTTTTTTTTTTGGTGTTGAAATGAATGAGGCTGTAGATGCAAAGAAAAGAGAACAGGAATTCAAAGATAAGGACGCAAATTTTGATAAAATAAATGTTGAATAAAGTGGGTCTAAGGCAGGAACCCTGCGGTAGTCCATGATAGATTAGTCTAGTGGCATCCTGAATGGGAACGAAAGGAGTGACCGTTCGGCAGAGGAAAAGATTAATAATCATGGTAGAAAAATGAGCCGGAATGTTTAAGGAAAGCATCAAATCAAAAAGAGCCGGAAGATGGACATTGTCGAAGGCTGCCGAAATATCAAGAAAGGAAGCAATAAGAAATTTTTTGTTAACTGCTTTTCAAACACCCCGTGTTTCTCCTCTTCCTTAATTGTAGGCTGATTCCTTTGTCCGTCGGTACAGTGGGCTCTGTAATTGCAGATGTGGCCATGGTATGGCATAGCTAACTTCTTTTGCTCCTACCTTCGGCAATGCCATTCCTTCTCTTTTCACGATGCATGTGCATTTATCAGCGTTGATTGTCATTGTCTATCCATCCTTGGTATAGCGTTCTTTGTCAGATTCCATTCCTTGTGACTCTTCATTGCTACTATTTACACCTGTTGATGGGTAATCGTCTATTATTGGCAAGCCCAGGGAAAAACCTAAACAAGAAAAAGAAAAAAAAAAAAGGTATTTTTTCTTAAGAGAAACTTTCTATTATAATTAGATCAAAAACTACGTATTCTCGAAAATTTGGCGAAACTCACGAATTAACAGCGCAACTAAAAATGCCCTTGCGTTAATAAGGTACTGCTCCAGCGATAAATAATACGACATGAAAAAGTAACAAAAAAATGTAATAATGTTTATACGAATACTATTGCTTAATTAATTCGGAATGTATCGGAATTGACCCCGTTTTTAGTTAGTATGACTCGTTTCTAATCCATTATTACAGTAACACCTGCGATTAACTAAATTTTTCCCGAGCAGATCGCCTAGTTCCGTCCGAATAAAACAATGGCCTCGAATTATTTCTGTCGGTAAAGACTACAAAATCATATAAAATGGAAAGAATGCAACGTGTGTTTTATTGCAGCATTTTTAAAAAACTAACCCGAACAATAAAATAGATAAAGCGGTGAAATAGTTTTCAAATTTCAATATTTCTCATTCGCTTTTTTATTAAACTGTACACAGTGCACTCGAGATAAACCCTTAGCGCGCACTCTAATAAACGGTTTACAATTTAAACACACCCTCCACAGAAATAGATCAAATATGCTGCATTCTCCTATTATATGTTTTATCGTGAATGTAGATATCATTGGCCCCAGTCTTCTTCATCATTTTAAGACGAGCTATTTTCAAAGGTCGTCTCTTCTGTTCCATCGTTTTTCCACGGTTTGGAGTTTAATGGACACGCTGATTTGTTATCGAAACTATTTTTCGTTCCAGTTTTTAGCATAAATGTCCCCATTTGATATTCTTCGCATATGTCTGTGTGAGAGGTATTTTATTTGATGCGATATTGTTGTTCGAATTAAGATTCTCTTCGAAAATGTGTGTCTCCTTCGGTATTTCATCTATTTTTGAATGACTCGGCATCGGTAGAAATATGACCAAAGCTAATGAGCGACTCGGAACACACTACCTTATGCCTGAGACACTGTCGAAAGTATACACATATTTTCTGTCTTAATGTCCTCTCTGTATGTTCTTCTCGTTAAGCGGATTTAGCTGAGCTCGTTAACGTAACAACAGACAATTTTAAAAAAAAAAACGAAAAAGGAATTCCGCTTCTTCCACTCTCCTACTGTCGGGCTTCTCCTCGGTTCCTGCACTTTTCGGTCGAATGAACTTATTTTTGAACAAAACGCTATCTGTCTCCCGCATGTACATATTTATGTTGATGTAAAGTTATAGGAAAGTAAAACTTCGGTACTGTGTGCGAACACATTTATCGCTTCCAGTTTTATCAGCGAAATACAGCTTCGTAGAGCCAATTGCACTAAAGGAGACTGCTAGTGCTCTTTTTTCTTCCGTAAATTTAAACTAACCTAAAACTATGATAATTCATTTTAAGTCATCGCTACCAACACACACCTCAGTTTATAAATGAAGACTTTAAGTGTATTTTTGAAACAAACACAACGAAGAAATATGTTGATGCCGAGAGGAAACAAGTAAACAGTGAGTGCAAAAACAATCCGATTTGAATTTATCCGAAATTCCAATTCACGGAGAAAGAGAAATGGCGCGCTAAATCCCGACCGACGTATTTAAAAAATTTTAGTCAGTAAAATTTCGTGTAACTAATTAATTTTCAAATTTATAAATTCGAGAAAATATGGAAATGGATACTACTCTATTATTATTATTATTATTATTATTATTATTATTATAAAATTAAATTTTACGTGCCATGTGCAGCAACGATGGCTAGAGACACGGGAGGAGAAGGAGGATTAGATCAGTGAGTAGAGTCCGGACTTATGAAGGAAAAGGATTAAACTGGATAATGAAGAGGATTTGTCTTTAAGGATGAAGGTAAGTTATATTAAATCAGTGTTTTATGTCTTTTTGAAAATTGAAGAGGTGTGTATTAAAAATAAATGGTTGTATTATTGTGTAAAATCTACAATGACCATTTGGCGCCGGTTACGCAATATTCTACGGTACATTTTCGTTTTCTGAACTAGTCTCGGACAGTTTTTTTTAAAATTAGTCGAGAAAGTGAAACTGCAAAGTAAAAATATAATAATAATACTAAAGAAATATTCAGGAACAGAAGGTTAAAAATGTATAACAGAATATTAAGTGACTAGTCTTTCGGACACGTTACAATACTAAATGATTACCGCATATTTTATAAATATTTAATGATGTAACCAGCGTGAGTTGTAATTATTCTTGAGCCTCCCTCGTTCCATTAAAATTGGAAGCTACATTTGGATTAGTTTCCAAAACACACTAATAAATATGCACAATTTACGACTTATATATAATTTTTTTTTTTGACCTCAGCTTTTTGTCATTTGGCCAGTCTGCCTATACATATATATAGGCTAATAATAACATGTAATAAACAATATGTATATATGATTGGGTACAAGGGAATAAAAATTGGAGGAGAAAACATTGCAGTGATACGCTTTGCAGATGATACTGCACTACTGGCAGATAACATAGAAGATCTGCAGGAGCTGCTGGATTCAGTTGCTCTGGAAAGTAATAAAATAGGGCTCAGTATAAACATTCAAAAAACTAAATTTATGATAGCCTCCAGACAAGCAATTACAAATAAAAAGCTTGTCCTAAATGGTAGAGAAATTGAACGGGTGCGGAAGTACAAGTACCTAGGTTGCTGGATAACAGAAGATAATGACCCTAACACAGAAATAAGAACGCGCATCGAAATGGCCCGAGAAGTATTTATGAAGATGAAAAATGTATTATGTGATAGAAGATTAAAATTGGAGATTAAGAAAAAGATATTAAGATGTTATGTGTGGTCTGTGCTCTTATACGGTTGCGAAACCTGGACACTAAAAGCATATACGGAAAAGCGCATCTCGTCATTTGAAATGTGGTGCTACCGCCGGATTTGGAGGATACCATGGACCAGAAAGATGAAGAATGCGGAGGTGCTACGATTAATGAAGACGGATTTAGTATTAATGAATATAATTAAGGAACGGAAAACAAAGTTCCTTGGACATTTCATGAGAGGACCAACTTATGATCTACTGCAGATAATAATGATGGGGACGATAGAAGGGAAAAGAGGACGAGGAAGAAGAAGGATTTCTTGGCTTCAAAATATCAAGGCGTGGACTGGAGTCACAAATGTACAACAATTATTCCAGGCTGCAAGAGACCGGGACTCATTCCGCCAGTTGGTACGGACGATGAATGGTGATTAAGCTATACCCGAATCGGGTCGCACGAAGAAGAAGAAGATATATGTATATGTGTGTGTGTATATGTTTATAAAAACTCAATCTTTCGGACCCCGCCGTGAGGACATCTTTGGAATCCCATTAATAGTTCTTCCATAATTTCAACTGATCATGTAAGTTCCTCATAAAGAAATAATTTTCACCATTTCTGCGACAATGTTTTTTCAAAACATGTTTTAACGGTTTCAAAACACTCTTAAACTGAACATGATACGAATCATACCGCTAGAAAAAAGTATTCCAAAACCGTTCGAACAAATTATTGCAAAGTATTGTATGTTTTCTGTTCCGAAATAAATTGCTACCCAAATGGTAAATAGATATTACAAGAAAATGGCACACCGCAGGGCTCTATAATTAGCCCAACTTTGTCGATAATTGGTATATCAGATATATCTAAAATCATAGATCCTCCAGTCAAATACGAACTGTTTCCTGACGACTTAGTCATTTATGTGACTTCCTCAAGCTTAGATAATCTAAATAGCACTTTACAATCTACAACGAACAAACTGCTTGATTGGACTTCATCAAATGGACTATCCTCCTTCTCAATGAATAAAACAAAAGCAATCACATTCAGTAAAAAACGAATGATCGAAAATTATCTTTTGGAAAACACATAGAAGACTTAAAACAAACTGTCATAAATCTCTTAGTGTGATAAAAATGGTTTCTCATACCAAATGCGGTGCAGATAGAAAATCTCTAAAAAACCTTTACTCGGCGCTGACTCTTTCCAAATTGGACTACGGCTCCGTGATTTACAGTAGTGCCAAAGAAAATGTTCTGAAAAAACTGGACACCGTTCTAAATTCAGCTCTAAGACTCATTACAGGAGCATTTTACACCAGCCCAATTGCTAGCCTTCACGTAGAATCAAACATCTTTCCATTGCAACATAGAAGAATTTCCTCATCCCTGAAATACTATACAAAAATAATTTCAAATTTAGTCAATCCTACTTCCGAAAAAACTATTTCACCAAACTTTATTCAACTATATGAGAAATACCCAAAAACTGCGAAGCCATTGGGAATACGGTGCCTAAATGCAATTAAAAACATCAACTTTGGCACACCAGACATCGTAAAGGACATAAGAGAACTACCACCATGGCACACAACCTTTCAAGAAACCATAGCAAACTTAAACCGACGCGAAAAAATGAACTCGTCCTTAACCAAACATATCAGAAAGGTGACTCGCTCAACTTGGCAAAAAGAGTGGAATCGAATCTCTCCAATCAAAAACAAACTACGCCGCATCAAAAACGAAATTGCCGACTGGGAAACCAACTATTGGCCAAAAAGACAAGACGAAACAATTATTTCGAGACTAAGAATAGGACACTGCTCATTTAGCCACAAGTACATCCTCGACAAGGAGTCGGCGCCCATTTGTGAAATCTGCGCAGAGACTTTCTCGGTAGACCACCTCTTCACATGCAAAAAGTGGGAAACACAGCGAGCAGCCTGCGACATGGTAGGAAAACCTATAGCAGAACTCCTTTACAACGACAGATCAAATTGTGAAAATGTACTAACATACCTAAAAAATGTAAATATGTATAATAGTATCTAGATAAGTTAACTGTTAAGATGTAATATATTCGTCGCAAATGGCTCCATTGTCGAGCGACAATAAATAAATATATTTAAAAAAAAAAGATATTGTTTTAAAGATCGACACAGTCAGTTGAACTTTGCGCTGTACACACACACACATATTTATTAATGTGTTTTATAAATCAGTGCAGTCGTACTTTCCAATAATTTTAAGTAATCGTAACACGAAGTTTCGACATTCGAAACTAGATCTAGTAAGTTCATTCGGAATGTGTACTTCATTAGTAAGTAATATCAAAATTTTCCGAAAACAGGCCAATAAGAATCAGTTTTAGAATAAAATAGAACCCGACAACGAACGATGAAAAATATGCTAGAAATTTAACTTTGTTACACCTTTTCATTGCTGTACTGGAGAAACTACTTAAAAATGCTAGCCGTCATTTAATAAGCTCACAGCTTCATGGTCACCGAATATGTTATAATCTCATTCCGTGACCATGAAGCTTTGTCTTCGAAACAAATCGACGATTTAATTATAAATTAATGTATTGTTTCATAGTTAATAATTCATTTTATATATATATATATATGTATATATATAAAGAAATTAGAAACAAAGAGTAGAGTAAACATCTACATAATGATAATATGCTCACGTTATAGATGCAGTAATCAAAATGTATCAAGAATGATGATTAATTTAACCAGTTTATTTATATGTAAAAGTGCGCGTACAATAATGATGGTGACCGATTAAGATAAAGCGGACTTTTTCCAAAAATAATTTCACTGTCGGTGCTCCAACTCCCGAATTTGCTAAAAGCTAGAATCAACGTTGGTAAGTGTGACTGTATGAAAATCGTATTATCAAAAAATTGAGTGCGAAAAACATCGGGAAATCATTATGAAGTTATTTCAAAATTTCATCAGGTTTCTTTCTAAACGGAAAATACATAGAGAAGTGGCGGCTGAGAGTGGTCTGGTATCTTTCTGAAATGCGGTAAAATTATTATTACTGCTCTACTAACACAAAAATAAACTTAGCTGCGACGTTCGTTGAATTCGGAAATATTTTTAAAAATAATTTCGTTTTTCTTGTTGGAAAAAGTTCTGGAACATTTTTTCCGGGCTTAACCCGTAAATGCTTTGGAAATAGAATTATTGCAAACGCAAAATTTTCCTAACCGAGAACTGGTCAAGCGAAAAAACGAGAGAAACTCGCTGTGTGGAAAGAACGTACAATTGTGGAACACGACACAAGTAGCCAAGAGGTGTTCTAATGTGTTTTCGGAATTTCGCAAAGTGCAGAAATATGTAGAGTCGAAATCGTTGCTTCATTTGAAAAAATACCGTTTGTAAAAGGTTATACATATATATATATATATATATTTATACGTATGAATAAATAAATAAAGCAAGCATAATAAGTAAATCGAAAAAATGGAAATTTATTAAACTACGAGACGTGTATGACGCATGCTTGAAATAACATCCAGTAAAGAGCGATTGTTCTATTTTTTAATTCGTTTACGCCGGATTTCACGTTAAACGTAAAATCGGGTAATTGCGGAATTTTAAAAAGCATAAAAAAAAAGTACCGACTTCAACATTTTTTCTTTAAAAATTTAATGAAAATGCGCTAAAAAATAAAAAATAATTACTCGAACGAAAATAATATTCCTTAAGTGAGATAATTCTTAAACATAATTAACACTTTCTTTAGTTGACACCAAATTCAAACTACAACAATATTTAGAAACCGCATTAAGTAAGTATGATGAACACAGTCGCTTTTTTCCTACGAACCAAATACTGAAAGCATTAAACAAATGTTTAATGTGATATTTAATTTTTTACTACAATTTATGAATTCGGTGTACCCGATACCCTAATTAAAGTATTAATGTTATTTAAGAATTATCATAATATCTCCTGAAGGTATATTATTCTTAAATAAAATTATTTTTTACTTTTTAGTGTATTTCTATTGAATTTTTAAAGCAAATCTTCAAGTCGGTACCCTCTTTTTCCGAAAAAAACATTTTATTTCACAATTTTCGGTGTAAATATTTTTAACTGATAAAACGGCTAGCTTAAAATGATACTGTACTCCATAAAGTTAAGGATATAATGTTTAAATTCTATGATATTCGTGGCTAATTTTTGTATGGTTATATTAGGCAAAATATATTTCTAAGAAGACTTATTTTTCCAACGTTTATTTGAATGACTATTGAGTATCAGTATTCACCGATATCAATGTATACTCATATCGGATCGCACTGACCAGTACAATTTCTGATAAACAAAGGATATCGCTGAAATATCAAAAGTTGTGGCGGCTAAAAACTTACTATTTTCATCAGTGATGAACTTGTAAATAGATATGTGGCCGTTTCAAATTTATTTTCTTCATTCATCTCTGTATTTTATTATTATTATATAATTATTATTTTTACTTGTACTAAGGATTGGTGTATATGTGTGCTCTAGTGGTAATTATGCTTAAAGCAAACTGAATATGTATATGTCTGAATGTAATATGCTTATACTTTAGAGTGCAAATGTGTTTGTATATTTGAATGCAAAGTGTAAAGTTTATTTATGTTTATGATGTATATATGTAAATTTTTACTCTCTTCATTATTTTATTTTTTTAGTCTGTCCATTTTTTTTGTTATTTTTTGTTATATATATTTCTATTTCTTTTTTTTCTTTTTTGTTATATATATATATATATATATATATATATATATATACATGTTTTCTTTTTCTCTCTGTTACTCTTTTTTTTTGTTCATTTGTTATCCTTTATTTTGTATTTTAATAATCCATCGCTCGCGCTTCACGCGCACAGATGGAAATCTGTAATGATAATAATAATAATAAAGATTTGATTTGATTATTATTATTATTATTATTATTATTATTACATTATATCAGCGCCGACTGCTCAAACGAGCCATGTACTAGCTCTGTATTTATCGCGGTTAATAATATTTAAATTTTTGTCTGGGTATATTAAAAATTAGTTTTTGTTCAAATTTACGTTTCCATAGTAAATGACACCGATGATAATTTAACAATAGGGCCTGTTATATTCCTAAAAGTTTCTCTGAAGAAACTCGCTTTTTTCACGTTATTTGATGACTATTTAATATTCACCGGATAGTTATTAGTCCTCATGTGGCATCCGGTATAGCTTGTCTATATATATAAAAATGAATGTCGTTCTGTATGTCCCCTATAGACTCCGAAACTATCCATTCGATTTTTATGAAATTTGGACAGTTTATTTATAGGGTCATGGGGAACAGAGTAGGCTACTTAAAAGTCAAAAAAATAAATAAATAAATTATAAAATTAATAAAAATTGATCAAAAGTGTGGCCAACTAGCGCCAAAACACCGATTACCAACATTCCCGACAGATGGTGCTACAGTAAAGAAATTATTCCGGTATACCTTATTTAGATAGCGGTCGTGAATTCTGTCGTTCGTCGGGTTTCGACGGACTCCTTTAATAATATGTATATATAAAAATCTATTGCGCGTGTATAAAAGATCATAACTTGAGAACGGCTCGACTGATTTGGCTGTTTTTTTGTTTTTTGTTGTGTTCGTAATTGTCAGGACAAGGTTTGTATGAAAGAAAATTTTAGAAAAATCCATCGAAGTCGGAATATTAAAAAAAAAATGGCGACGTTCAGTTTAGTTCTTCTGTCACATGACTTTGTAACAACAACAAATTCCGCATTGAAATTGATATTTTTTTGAGAAAAAGAATTAAATTGAAAGCGATAGTTCAATGTGTTATTGATGGTAATCATATCTTTAGTACATTCGAAACCACAAAATTCATCAATTAAAATTTAAATAGAATGATTACTATGATAAATAATAAACTCTAAATAACATTATATTAATTTATGGCGTAAGTGTAATAAATACGTTGTGTTGGGTTACTGAAATCATCAAAACTCCATGACATGATCTAAACAAACAAGTCGCACTCCCAGCTTAGCTGCTGTACTCATTGCAGAGAGTTTTAAAAAAAGGGTGGTGTTTTCTATTCGTTTTTTACAGAGAAATAAAAAATCCTGCAACGGAATTTTTAATATTTGCCCCTACCGGGGGAATGTTATTCACACTCAAATTCGAAACCCTTATGCAACTACAGTAATGTGGTGGTGCTACAATTGATGAAAACGGATCCGGCACTAATGGACATAATTAGTAAACGAAAAACAAATTTCTTAGCACATTTTATGAGGGGACCAATATTTCACCTTCTGCAAACAATACTGACGGGAGCGGTAGAAGGGAAAAGGAGATGAGGAGGAAGGATGTGTTGGCTCCAAAATGTTAAGACATGAACTGGAGTTGCAAAAGTAGGAGAATTATTGCAGGTCGCAAGAAGTTGAGACAGATTTCGTCAAATGGTAGAGTCCGTGAAAAGTGGTTAAGCTACACCCGAATCGGGTTACACGAAAAAGAAGACGAAATGTATCTTTCCTCATACCGCCACCGTAAATAAACCGTTTTCTCTTATTTTATGAGCCAGGATATTTCATTTGTCGATTTTTAATGTCTTTGAATAGTTTTCGTTGTTCCCCTATTCTTACTATCACTGCCGCATTTGTTACGTGTTCAGCACCAGAACTGTTCTTTTTTTGTAATCTGCACTTATAGTCCAGGTTTTTTTTTTAATGAATGCATGCCTGTATGTCTGTCGTTCTGTATGTCCTCGATAGACTCCCCGAAACTATTCATCCGATTTTTATGAAATTTGGACAATATATTTATGGGGCCACGAGGAACAATATAGACTATTTAAAAGTCAAAAAAAAAAACAAAACATGGCAAAATTCGTTTTCGCGGGTTTAAGGGGTTTTCACAAATTATAAAGCTGAATGAGTATAGGGCAATGCAGACGATAGTTCAGAAAACATAAACAACGCCGGAAAAGATATACATATATATATATACATACATCTGTATTGGCATGGTTGTTTTTTTGTAAAACATTTCATGGACCATTTTTTGTGTTCAGAATTATTTAAACCCATTCGTATTTAGTTCACGATTTTGAATCGTTTAAAACCCAATTGTTTCAGTTAACAGTTATAAAGTATCTGATTGGAAAATCACTGTTCTTTAATTTTTGCCTTTCTTGACTTTTTTTATTCACTATTTGCATTATTTCCTGATAACCCATGTTCGCATGTGCCACCCATCCGTTACTCATGAATTATCCGTTCGTATTCGTGATTTAATGCGTGTTCGGTATTTTCGCAATGTTTGGTTATGTTTTTATAAAATATTCAAAAGAGAGAAAAAAGGGGAATCGCATAATTTAATTTCTGAGTGCGGCATGATTTTGTGAGCCGAGTAACTGCTTGGTGCGCCGGGTACTTACAATTACGAGTAAAGAACACAACGCATCGTGCGGTTAGGCAATGATGTTTCGTTCGATAGTCCGAATGCTGCTGCAGTTAACGGAAAAGTGTAAACAAAAACGATAGTGCGCGCTAGATTAATGCCCCGATAGCTGACGAGCCCAAAAATAAATAAATCAATAAGTAAATAAAAACAAGGGGTTATAGACAAAATTCGTTTGTTGCCTTAATTATTATTTTCGAAGGAGGTAATTATTTCTAACTAACGATGATCAGTTTATCATATTTAATTTAGTAAAAAAAAAAAAAACAGAAAGAAAACCTCCATCACACACCGGAAAAGAAAACAGGTATAACGGTATAAGTAAAAGGTCGTTCTAACATTTGTGAATTGCAGCGGACCACATTTACCGTTGTTAAATGGTCGCAACACTAAACGAAATGTACAATAAAAAGATGAAGAAGAACAATGTAGGCGAATGATTGTTTAGCGAGTACAGTGCAAACCGGTCTGCATTTTTCTTAAACACGGTACACCCTAAATCGGGGAAAAAGAAAAGAAAATAATAAACGACCCAACTAGAACTATCACGAAAAGTGAAACATCCACACCACTCGGCAATCAGGTCAAGAAAGAAATTTGAGGAGCACAAAAAAATTGTCCCAACAATGAGGCATTTATAACAACTGAAAGGTCCTTGATCGGAAATATTAGCGACCGGCAGCAAATCGAAAGATCGATTGCGAACATTACAATAAGTGTATCACATGGACCGGAGTAGCAGTTCACTTTTTCGATTCTTTCTCTTTTTATATATAACCTTTTTATAATTTTTTTTTTTTTTTTTAACTTACGAATGAAACACATTTACCGAAACGAAAATACTAATAGGTCTGAATAACTCGGAACACGAAAAACATACAAAAATTGGTTGATGCACTTATTGTAACGTTGTATGTTTTTCGTGTTCCGAGTTATTCAGACCTATTCGTATTTTCGTTTCGGTAAATGTGTTTCATTCGTAAGTTAAAAAAAAAAAAAAATTATAAAAAGGTTATATATGTAAAAAGAGAAAGAATCGAAAAAATGGACTGCTACCCCAGTCCAAATTGTCCACCTACCATATCTGTTACTATCATCTACCTGTTATTATATCGCACTCATTCACAATCCAGCTGTGTAGGTCCTCATTTTACGATTTCATTAAATTTGTGGAAAAAATTTTTTTAAGTTTCACGAAAATTAAACGGTTCAGGATACTTATTTTTTGTATTTTGTTTTGGGCCACAGTAGTAGAAAATTAAAATATCGAAAAAACGTTTCTTTAATGCGCTAATAGCAGACAAGCCAACGTTCAGGCAAGACAACGTTTGCCGGGTGGTCCGCTAGTGTTTCATATTAATACAAAATACTTTCGTATCAACTGATTAATTTTCATAAAATACAAATGTGACCGTGTAAAATTTTCGAGTTTGACAAATTAAGCATCCATTATTATAGTTTTAAAGAAGCGAATTTTGGAGAAAATTTCAGTTCTGATTATTGTACCCATCAATCAGTGTTTGATCTCAAAAAGATTTTCAATGGCATAATTACATATAATAGACAATTTTGGAAAGTTTTTGGATTTATATCAGTCGTGGATTTTAGTGGTTAACAAGTATGAGCTAGTACAGTTTTCATAGCAGTTACTACAAATTGAGAAACACAACTGATCATTGCATGCAGTTCTACCATTCCTAAACAATGTGATATAAGAAATAAACAAAAAATATGTACTGTGAGAACGTTTCGACTGCTGTCACGTCACATGCGATTACACATGATAACAAGAAATGTAGTACTTACATTTTACATGGAGTTGTAATGTATTGTATGATATGTCGTGATCACATTCAATGTCTTCCCGTGATGTCTCACTTTTTCCGGTTCTGGAGATTCACATATTTTTCCGGCGTGAGGTAACATTTTATCGTTGTTGACTTGTGACAGGAAATTTTATTGTCTTTAGTATTTCAAATGGATGAACATCTGATAGAAGCAGTAAGAAACTACCCAATTTTATACAACACAACATTGGTCGATTACCACAAACAGAATTTATGGCAAACGATTTGGGAGGGATTTCGAAAAGAATTACAAATACCAGTTGTAAACCAGCATATAGTATAATGTTGAAAAGTTCATTATTTAATTAAACATTACATTTTTTATTATGCATAGCATTTTATTAACTGATTAATCAATTTTCTCAGTACATTTAACATATATCTAAAGTGGCATATGTCGTAGCTGAACGGATTAACTTCAAAAGTTGATTACGTATTTTAAAAACAATGATCAGGAAGCAAATTTGGTATTGAATATATAAAGATAAAATAATGAACATTAAAATGTTTTTGAATACTCAAAAAAAAAAAAAAATGCATATCTAAAAAGTAAAAGTTTTTATCAATAAGTTTTATATTTTAGCAGTTTTTAACATCAATAAAAATTAAATAATAAGGATTACAATTTTACATTCCTAAAAAGTTCCGTATCATTATAATACCGAATATTGTACTTTCTGAAAATAAATGCATAATAAACATTTTAAATAATAAAAAAGAAAACACTTGATTTTAATCAAAATTAAAAAGCAGAGATATTAATGATGTTTTACCGAATCATGCGAAAAGAAAATCACTGTATTTATAATATATAATCTATATTTGAGGCGTATTCATTCAATTGCAAAGTATGCCATTTTATATACTCGTAAGTACATATATACGCTAAATAGATAAAAAGTGAATTCGGCAATCGATTAATAAAATGCTGTACATATACATATACATAATAGAAAATTTAATATTTAACCGAATAATGACTATTTTAATATTACGCCATGTACAAGTTAATTTTCTGACTATATAAAATGGATAATTTAGTACTTGTTCTATCCAACGCTCATCTATTTACATAATAATATGCCATCATTTTCGATATATAATTTCACGTAATAATTAGCCCTCATAATAATATATTTTTCTCCGCCCTTTTATTAATCTCCGTATAACTGGTGAATAAAGAAAATCACCAATTGCTTTTAAACGACGAATAAGGGGGGGGGGAGGGGGGTACTTCTTTAATTATTAGCTCACTAATTTTACTTTTCTTCAATAATCGAATCTGAAGTGACACATTTCACGTGTAAGTCATTTGAATAAAGAATAATTTTATCTCGTTTCTTTCAACGTTCTATTACAATTACGGGGGAAATAATCATTACATTTGTTTAAAAAAACTTGAAGGAAACTAGAAATCTTTTGTTTGTATACGTTAGTTTCTATCCATTCTATTTCGCCAATTAACTTTTTAATCAGAAACTTTCTCTCCTTCTAAAAATATTTCGGAATACCTTTAATCTCGTTTGAATTTCATATTTAATTATCGGATAAAAAATTCTGTAAACCGAAACAATTTAATTCCGTTCCAATACGGTTCGACGTTGTTTTATTTTTCTTTTTTTTTTCTTTTTTTTGCGTGTAAAACTGTCGCTTTTAAAGGAGCAAATTCGGTTTTTTGAGGGTAATCAGATTTTCCAGCTTAGCAGCGAGTAATGTAGGTGATGTCACTATTCACCGTCAGTTGTTACGAACACGCCTAATCTCATTTATGTCGCGAACAATTGAAAAATTTTCCATTTTACGTGACTTCGAAATAAAGTGAAAAAGAATGATTAAACGTAAACTTCGCTAAACACGCGATAAAAAAAAAAAAGGGCAGTTTTCTATTTGTCGTGTGTCGGCTTTGAAAAATGATTTTTTTATCAGTTAGATCACAATTTAGGATTTACAGATAATCGGTATTAACAATGGACAAAGTTTAGACGTTCCAAAAAATTATTATTATATGATATGAATAATCAAGCTCTCTATTTAAAGTAAAGTTCTAAAATCGTTATTAATAGTTGAATGTAAAAAATAACCCATCTTCCACTTCAAACCTTCAACGAATTTTTATCCGCTTTCTATTACATCCACTGCATTAGTCTTTTTTTCTTCCCGATTCTAGTTTATAATTTGCAAAAATTCTACACTTGAATAGAAAAAAGTAATTTTGACGATAGATTAAAAAATAAACAGAACGTTTTTGATCTTTTTAAAGAGTTCTATATATGTATACCTTTTAATTTTCTGTTTTAATGCATAAAATTAATAATTTAAAAAAAGGAAAAAATAACAATTTCCGGTTTTACTTTAATGAATACGAGTCCGACACTAATACTGCAAGTTAATCGTGTAGTAAAGTAGTCAGTTTTTTAACACCATCTGCATACAATCATTAAATAAATATTTTAAGTTGTGCTTATTAATTATCAGTTACACTTTAGACGCGAAATTGAGACCACATATTACGATAACAGTAAGAGGTAATTGCAAATTTTATGACTATCCTGAAAAGGTTTTTTACCGTTCGACATAATAATTTTATTTGTCACTGATTAAGAGTTACTTTTAGAAGAATGTAAGCAAATAAAAGTTGTTTGCAAGTTGGTTTTATTTAAATTTTAGTTTTGTTTAGTTTGTAGATGAGTTTGTTAGAACTCATAATATATCCGATAAATATATGCGTGTAAAAGGTATTAACAGGATTCTGGGAAACAGCTCTAATGGTTTTGATGAAATTCATAAATTAGGGGGGTTTTTTTTTATATTATGAATGTTTGTTTTTATTGTTTTTAGGTAGAGAATATGTTAACATAAAAACGAGTAGTACAATATATACGTATATAAAAAAAAATAAATAAATAAAAGTAATTTTCGCGTACATGTTACTGCTAAATGTTTGACTACTCGTGAACTACATGGATTGATCTGAAAGTTCCGAAAGTCGGTTAATATGTATATTATTAAATGAGCAATTCTTGTATATCTACATACGCAACTGGGTTAAACGGCTTCAACGATTTCGATAAAATAGACGAGAATTTGTGGGGGGGGTTGTGAGGTGTACAAGTCGATTGTTATAGGAAGTGGAAACAAACAATATTCGGGCTGGTGATCAAAACTGGTATTTTGGGTTTAATAAAAAGTAGATTCAATAATTCGCTTATTTACCACGTTAAACAGAAAATTGAAATTTCGAGAATGAAATAAATCTCGTTCGCGATATTTATATGGCGATTTTGAATAATAAGCAAACGAAAATGCGCAAAAATACGGTAATATATGTAATTGTTACTTTCGTATTTCGTACGTATTATTGGTACAGTTTTAAATGTTCGTAAAACTCATGAATATTTTATTTGATCTGAAAGTCGGAATACAGTCCAAGCAAGGTTACCGGGGGTATACATACGACAGTATGCCCAGCGTGTACGTAGGTACGTAGAATAAAATGTAAATTAACGGTAATAGGGCATTTTTCGGGCTGAGCGCCAACACCATTAGTCGAGCACCTCATTATTATATGCAAATTTCATACATTTATTCCAATATTACGTGATTTTTACATTTTTTAATCGGAATATATGTTGTACTTAAATCTTACTCCCGTTCAGGTATTTATGGGTTTTTTATTTGTTTTGCTTTTTTACATAGTCTATATTAGTAAGTTCAGGACAAAAACAACCGCTCTAATAAGTTTATACGAGGAGCAAAGCTTTTGTTGGAATAGAAATTTTGCTTAGAATACCGTCGAAAAACAAATACGAATACAAATTATCATACTTGTTTTTGTATAAAGAGTACTGATTTGCAACTAAACTCTACCATAACATGTTTAAGGGAATAACGATGCTGCGCATTCAAATTTTAAATTAGTTCGGAAGGGAGGCACTGCTGGAACGTTACTTTTAAAGGAATTCCAAATATTTTTTTTTTTTTTTTTTTCTTTTTTTTGGGCGTCGAAAATTCAACCCATCGACAATGTAATATAATTAATTAACTAATAAACGCTATACATTAATATTACATTGTACTATATAATTATATAATAACTTGTATACTGCAGCACTCCCGGCGGCCAGGAGAGAATCGACACTACACGGCAGAGGGATCTGGAAATTTATTATTGAGTTATACAAAATAATTCTTTGCGTCGTGTGAAAATTGCATTCGAAGATGAGGTGGTCAGCGTCCGCCACTTTGTCCGAGTCTAGTGGATGTTGGCAATAGGGAGAAGAGATTAAACCCATGTTGTACAAAGAAACGGGGAGGCAGTTCATATCCAGCCGGAGGCGACATAAGGTAACCATGTACGATCTGGTACTCATCGAAACAGTCGTAATGTGGTTGAACCAAGGAACGTTAGGAATATTAGGTTGAATTCTTTTGTACTGTTGCGCGCAAAACGGATTTGCCCATGTAGCCTCCCAATATTCTTTATGAGCATATCTAATGAGCTCGAATAGGTCTCTGTTTGGAAAATATGGAACTAAACAACTATTCATCCATGTGTCTCTGGCAGCCATGTCTGCCACTTCGTTACCATAGATATCCGCATGTCCTGGTATCCAAACAAAGTCAACTACTACGCCAGATTCAGAAAGGGAAACTACTAGGCTTCTGATTTTATAGAGGTACGGATGGGATTTTGTGTTGAACGATAAGAGTTTCAAAGCTGATAAGCAACTCATAGAATCAAACATGATAATGATATTTTCAGAGAATATATGTGAATTTAAAAAGGACAAAGCCTTGAAAATCGCAGCACATTCGGCACTAAACACAGAGGTAAAACGAGGAAGAGAGAATTTTTTAGTTAAGTTAAGACATGGTATAAAAAAAGCAGCACCCGCAGAATTCGAAGATTTAGAACCGATATAATTATAAAAGAGAAATGTTTCGACTGGTTTTAAATAGATTTCGCAGTGAAGCACGCTGATAAGTTTTCTCGTTTTACTTCTCCATTTTACTGGTTATTGCTATAGAGTAATTAAGCAATGATTAATTATAGGCAGCAAAAATGGAAAGGAAAAAATTTTTCACGTTTCGGATGAATCACCGAAATACGTGACAAAGTGACAGTATATATAGCAGAACTGGGTGCGGAATGAAGGGAGATGTTAAAAAAGAGAATACATGAAGTAAGGGAAAACCGAGAAACGAAAATTAGAAAGAGAAGAAAAGGTTAGATAGAAAGACAGAAGTGGTAATTGAAGTCGTCATAGTAGTGCAATGAGGACTGCACAGCTGAAAAAAGTTATCTGCCTTCAGATCATTCCGCTCTTATCGAACTCTATTAATAACTTACTGATCTCACGGGAATTCGAACGCTAGAATATCCTCATCAAAATTCCAAAGAATAACTTTTGGAAAACCTTTTGTTCTTCGATCGACTTCTATTTCCCAAGTCTGGAAGTTGGCTACAGCTTTTATAAACTTGTTTTCTAAACGCCCATCTAACTCCAACCACCCTATAGATGTAGAGAGGCATTCGTCTTTTTTAGATTTTGGTGAAGTTGGTCTCCTTTAATTTCTTCTTATCCATCGTCGTCTTATTTTCTTTCCTCCCACTTCTTCTTCTTCTTCTTTGAGTTTCTTTCTTCGCCGAATAACTCCTCGAACTTCTACCCTGGCCACGATAGAATTTTTCACTCCATGCTCAAAAATCTATCCGCAAGAGCTCTCGAAACTCATCTAGTAATTTTTAACTCTTTCCTATAGTCCGGTGTGCTATTCCCGATTCATGGAATATCTTCATCATTATCCCTACCGCCTAAGGATAGTTGCTCCGTTTTTCGTCATATATTTTTAGCTCCTTGTCTAACGAAACTTTTTGGAAGTATGCTTTACAAACGGTTTATTTGGCGGCTCGAACACTCAACAACTGGAGTTTCCAGACAATCAGTTTTTGCTTTTCGGCTTGGCTTAGGTTTTTTCCAAATTGTATCAGTCTCTTCCTTGCTGACATTTACAGATCACTTATTTCCAAAAATTTCACAATTTCAGCTTTCGCGTAGGATAGCATCCAGCTTTCCACGCTCTAAAGTATCACGATCCCCTTAAAAATTCCTGCCAGCATTGCTTTCTTAATTATCAATCCTTTTCAAAGTTTCCGTTTCTTTCTTTTCTGCCGATAAGAAGGTCTTCCATAGCCTTCCGCAAGGCTCTTGTCTTAGTCATGCTTTATTTCATACGTATGTAAAATTGATTTTTTCGTTTTAAAATCGAAACTTATATTTTTCACGTACGATATTGTTGTTTATTCCTCTTTCGATAATGTTTTAGTTGCCAACGGCGAACTGAATCGCTTCTTAACCACTCTAAAGATAGTTTTTTGTAGCATTCGTCTCTCCATCTCCGCTCCTAAATCGGTAGTCTTCACCGTTTGGTCTTATGGCCGTGTTTATGTTCAGATAACTTTAAAAGATAATCCTATTCTACTAGCCATTTCCTTTCGTTATCGTTTTTCGCTAATTAACGCTGTTCCTTCTTCTCATCTTTGTTTTTGTTACTTCTCTTGTCTGCGTCGTTCCATAGTTAAAATAAAAGTAAATTAAAGTAAGTCCTATATAAGGAATCGTAGATTGTGAAGTTAAGCTTTTCACATATTTTGTACTAAGCCTAATGAATCTGACAAGACTACTGGGGCCAGTTCCTTTCTACTTGGGATCTGCCTTTACTTTCCCAGATTTCTTTGGTACCCAATTCAATTTTAGATTAGGCATATTCCTGGGAGCGACTTAGATCCGGAATGAGACAACTCCCGAAATGCCGTGATATCTCTGGTTTATTGGTCAAGCGCCTCAACCACAATTACTAAACTATTTCACCTTCGTTTCTCGCACAGCCCCCCCCCCCCTCCTTTCTTCTCAAAATCGCTTGTCCTCCACTACGTCTTTTTTTTTCCATTGTATGCTGAAGGTTCTTGTCCTGTTTGCAACGCAAATCACGTCTATTTTTTCCGTTTATCCCGTAGAAGTGATCTATTTTATTCTCAACTTTTAGTCTTCTTGCTCCTCACAATGTTTCTTATGTTTTTTCTCGACCTATTCTCTCTCGGTTACTCTTTTTCTGAAAGTGTTTCTTGGTTCCATATTCGATCAAATAAAAATACATCTCCTATCCTGTTTCTTCCACTTTTCTGGACCAATGCTCCTGTTGGAAAACCCGAAGAAAAAATTAAGAAAAAATAAAAAACAAGAGCAAACGGTAAAAATATATCAAACCGAATTCCAGACAAAAATAAACTTTTTCTCTACTGATAAAAAACCAATCGGGTTAATGTTCCCAAAATAGTAGCCTATAGAATTTGTCTCTTCGTTACCCTGTTTTTGTATTAAGAATCTGCGTAAAGTCGATACGAATGTGTGGGCTAATAAGAAAAACTGTCGAATATCAGCGGAGTTGAAAAGGATGAGGCAACTTCATTTTTGTGCAGTTTGCGTCTGTTGGTTAATTTTGCTGCAGCGATGCCTGGAAGAAACGGAAAAGTAATCGTATGTAGCATTTTAGTTCGGCTGTTGAGAAAAGGAAGGAACTAACGAAGCTAGGAATAATTTTCTTTCACGCAGCCGCGTACTTCCGAATTAATAAAATGTAGTACGAAGTTTTTATTGCACGGTCCTCGTTTACTCACATGAAAATGATTAAATTTCAGTGAGATGTGCTTACACGAACATACGTAACTTATAGTTCCGGTGCGACGCGGACAAAACTTGTAGAAAAACTTACCGATAGTAATCATTGAATTTTTGAAGTTAGAACAAAAGAGTCGATGAGCTCTTTATGCCTATATCGTTATTTACTACAATATTGACATCAAACATCGATTTTGAACTAGAATACGCTTAAGACTGCGATAAATAAATATATTTAGCGTGGACAGAAACGTGATAGGGTGGAATTCTTAATTAGTTCATTTTCATCAGTTACAAAATATGAGTAACAAATGAAGGGGCGATATTCTCTGTCCATCACCCGCACAGTGTCCCCTTCACTCGGTAAATCTCTTTCGCGCGAACACAGACTGGATAGTCCATTTACGCACAATACGAGCATTTTCCTGTTAAAACATTCCGGATTATTCTGTCAAATTTTCGAACGGTGCGGCTAATCTTTTAAATCCTCTAAGAATTATCGGAATAAACAAATTAATATAACCACAAACCATCTCGTGCCATCACAGTCACATTTAAATGGGGTTGGAGGTAGCACGCGGATATTAATGTAATCAAAAAAACAAAATAAAGAAATTATATGCACATACATATATATGTATATATACACACACACATATATATATATATATATATATATATATATATATATAAGAGTATATATTAATTACAACGTAATTCTTAGGCTACCCCCCATTCGAAAAAATGTCCCAATTTTATGTAACGCTAAATGTCCCAATTTTATGTAACGTTTGTTATATTTTGTAGGATTTTTGTTGTTGTTATTTAAAAAATGTCACAATTTTATGTAATGAAATATGTAACGAAAAATATAACGAAAAAATGTCTTAATTTTATATAATAAAAGTTAAATGTTAGAATTGGATTTTTGTGGTTATGTTATTTTTTTTTTTGTGTTGATGCCAGTAAGAATTACGTTGTAAATTTTGATAATTTTATACATAGTATAGAAGAGAAAAAGACAGCAATGAAAGCAAGAAGCCCCTTGCGAGGCCAAAATGGCCGAGTTTTTATATATATATATATATATATATTATAATATATATATATTGTCCAATATAAACTATTGATCTGCTTGACAGCTTTTGGATGGATTAATGTCTTCCGAAGTATGTACATTTAAGAATTTGTATTGCTGTAACTCGTTGCAATGTGTAAACGTCGCAGTAAAACTTCGATCAATGTTACTGTTTCTGACGAAATCTGCACGATCGGTACGCTTATTTAAAATTGTGCGTCATAGAGATAATGCTCTTCGCACAGTAGAAGGTCTAAATTCGGACCTACCATCCTTTGAGAATAATAAAATGACTTCTGTTGTAAAATTTCATTTTTTCAGTAATGTCATTAAAAGTTTATTAGTCCGATATTAATGTTGCTGCTATACTCCTTTCCCGAAGTTGAAACAACTTTTTCACGAATTACACATTTAGTGGTTTACTTCAAATTTAATAGACGTCAAAAAAAAAGAAAAAAGAGGGAAAAAAGAAAAAAAAACGAAAAAGAAAGATGTTTAATAAGTCAGTTTATCTGAATGCCTATACAATTCTAACTGTATAATTTACCCCCACTACAGTTGTGTAATCTGCAACCGCAAACTACATGCTCAAAAGGTAAGTAGCAAATCTGATTCTACCATATTGTATATGTAATTTTTTTTTTGACAAGGATATGTTTTATGGCTGGGGATCATTCCACAAAATGCACTGTTCGTACGCAACAAAAAAATGTTACGTTGATGACGTCTGCACGTGAAATAACGTATGAAAGCTTTTTCTATATAAAGTATCTATCCTATTTATTGGTTAATGAACTAATAAAAATATTGGAAAATTATGAATGAAAAAAAAAAAAACAGAACAAGCAAATGTTTATTTATATTTACAGTTTTTCAATATTTTTATCAGCTGTGTCTACACTTGTACCGGAGCATCTGAAAAGATGTAAATTACTTTTTTTTTCTTTTCGTGTAAATAGTTTTGTTATTCGATTTCATCGTTCGCAGCTTTATTTAAGATCATTTTGTTTTTTTTCTATAAATCGGAATCGGAATTAAATATCTAATATACTAGTATTTCGAAATAATTATAGCCTCGACTTAATTGATACATAATAAATATTTCAAAAAATTTAAACAAAAGAAGGAATAAACGTAGAAATAATTATGATAACAATAATAATAAAAATTGGATAAAATTTACTTATACAAATCGTAACACATATAAAATTAGCAATAATATCCTGAAAACTGAATTTACCATATTTAATAAATAATAACGAATAATAAAATAAATTAATAAACATCGATAAAATAAAAATGTCTCGACTTTGACAGTGATTTTATGTTTAAAATCCTTTACATAAACCTCGTATCTTCTCATATCTGGTAATGCGTCATCAGTTTACTGATGTTGAGTATATGTACCCTGCATGCAGAAACACATGGCTGTGGCTTACGGCTACCGAACACGTTGTACGCGTTCATTGACGTCGGTCGAATCTAGCCCGTGAAAAAAAGTCCACCAACCGATAGGCTCAATCGATTCTCGCGTGTAAAAAATAAACTATTTTCGAAGAAAAATTATATTTATTATATAAATATTAGTTCCCAAAAAAAAAAAAAAAAACGGTACAGCATTTAAATAATTTACAAAGGAAATTGTAGATTGACGTAGAAAATGTATTTACGCGTTTGAAGCCGATCGATTTGCCGAGAAAAGACAACATTAATATAAGTCGAATGGGGCGCGAGGTGGAAATTACGAGATCGTCTCGCTCAATTCTGATCCCAGTACGGTAAAATCGTCTAAAATGTAACAGATGAGGAGTCGTTTTATTCGGAAGTTTCGTTAAATTTTCGGAATTAGCAGCCTATCCTGTTCGTTCCGAAATATTACGGATATTTCGGAGGGTTTAATTTTAAATTATTTTTTTGTAATCAAAATTATATACATTTTTGCCATGCATTTCTTAAAATATTGTAGTTTACGTAAAAAATAATTTTTTTTCAAATACTTCTGTCTTTAATCGTAATTGCTGCACACTAATACTAATTTTAAAATATACTTAAAAACCGAATTTTGTAAAAATACTATTTCTTTCTTAATTATAATATTATTTTTATAATTTTCAAAATTTAAATACTGCTCCTTATTTCACTATAAGAACCCCACAAATGTAATGATACTTTCCGAATAATCTGGTACATTTCGGAGCTTGTCTACTTCGGTACGAATAAAATCGATTCCTTGTAAATCAAAATTCAAATCTCCACTAACAGCTATCAGTATATCGTGACAGTTATATTTTTAGAGTATCTTGAACAGTCCTTTTAATTTAGAAGATTGTGCGCCGTTAGATTTAAGATGAAGATTTCTTGAATCTTTCCGAACGATCTGTTCGGAGAGACGTAGAGTGTAAGACTCGTTTACCGCTGATCGTCGTCTCGACCGAACAAATGTCACCAATCTCGTGAGCTATCGCGGTTCGCTTCACGTTCATCTTTTCCCGATCGAACGCAAACAGCGAGTAATTACGATCTGCAATGATGTTGTAGGTTGAGCAGCTTCCGCGAGGAATATTTTTATAACATTTCTACAGTGCTTAAAATTGACGAATTAGCGTCTGGGTATTTTTCGCGCGCACAAAGTCCACGGCTCTTGACGGAACGTATTTCGTGTGGCGCATGAAACAACACTAAATCGATTCTGTTTGAAACGACGATCAAATTCTTGTCCGGCCATTACCCTTTCGACAATGAATATTTTTCCCTGTGGCTCGGCAATTGGATCGAATAGAATTTCTTCAACAGCCGTTTTACGTTTCGGCTCGTTCATCTCAATTTTCTTCCTGCCGTAGATTTCGGAGTCGTTATTAATAAAAGGGATTAGCGTTTTTCGGTCAAAGCTTGACACGTATAAATTTTCCAAATGACCTCCTCCGGCCATAAAACATATCCGTGTCGAAACTGCTGAAACAGAAATTGCTGCGCAATCCTTAAATTATTATTTTCAAACGGACGTCGATGATGGGGACTCCGATCGATCGTAAATTCAATTTCGGGACGTTTCTTCGATTCGCGATATCGTTTGCAACAATTGACGTTAAGGCCTATTCATCGTGACATCTGGGATGTCGGTCAGAGGATCGGTAAAAAAGTCTCATCACAGAAACATGTCGATCAAAACGTGACGCTCAAATGTTTTGGAATGACGCCTAGCCATAAGATACATGCCAACAATAATTACGATAATAACAGCAAGTACAATCGTTCAGGTATCTATAAAATAGTGCCTAATACACGACATAGAATATATATACATATATATATATATATATATATATTATACAAATACGTAGAAATTTCAAGACTAGATATAAAGGACATGTTTATTCATGCGATAAAATATAAATACGTAGAAAAATCATCATTTACCGATAGTATTACTATATTACGTAAATTTCGCCTAAAACTATTATATCAATAAATATAGGAATATTTGTTTGAATCATAACTTACCAACGCACACACGCACGATAATCTGTTATTCAATATCTTTACATATATACATATAATTCTCTGTACGTGTGCTAGTCACTGAACTCCTAAACGGCTGCAACGGTTCTAATGAAATTTTTTGTGTGTGTTTAGATATGGGTGCGAGAATGGTTTAGATTTACAATTAGAATTTAATGATGTTTAATAATTTACAACTGCCAGGGTTGTAGCGTACCACCACAATTAGCAAAAAAAAAAAAAAAAAAGTTACTGGCCGCCATCTGTCATTATCATCTAACTGTTATTATATTGCACTCATTCACATTCCAGCTGTGTAGGCCCTCATTTTACGATTTCATTGAATTTGTGGAAAAAATTTATTTAAGTTTTATTTTCAACACACGATAATCAGTTAAGCACGCAAACAGCTGATCAGCATGCGCCGTGAATTATTTTGTTCTTATCTTTATAGCACCATACTCAGCTTCTGAGCGTCGGCGACTACCTGCTCGTACATTTTTAGCTGTACAGATATAGGTAGTGTACTAGGCAATTGTTATATGCAACGCAGGTGTACACACGCAAGACTACATTCGGAACTGATTGTAGCCCCTTGTTATTGCGCTACAAGTGCAGTCCAGTGTGTGTCTGCTGTGTACTAACCTAGCGCTCATATGATGTTGTACATGGTGGTTCGCCATTGCCTTCCACGTGATTATTAGCGATTATTCATTTAATTCTTGTAATAAGTTCGGTCGTCACTCGGGATCGAACCCCTGACCTCCGTAACGGAAGTCAAGCGCTCTAGCAACTGGGCTATCGCGACCGCATTTTGTTCTACAGGTTGATTATGTCCGTTTTAGTGTGAACAGCAAGACAATATCGCATAATTAATTATTTCAGTTATTTTTATGTTCCGTTAAATAATTTAACACCCATGAACGGGGCTCACTACCGATAATAAACAGCATGTAAGTTCACGCAACAAATAATATTCATAAAATTCAAATAAAAGTTTGCGCGCTTATTAAAGAAGAATGCCACGTATTCGTGGGCGAGGAGGAAATATTGGTCGACGTACACGTAACTCACAAGCAACCAACACCCGTCGGTTAAATAGGACGGTAGAAAATCAGTTAAGGGACAGTGCGAATTTAAGAGAACTGGTGGTAAACACGCAAGCATATTTCCAGATTTGCACTCTAATTACATTAGTCATGCGTGGTTACAGGTGAAATTTCGGCCGCAAAAAATAACAATGTTAATAACGCTATGCATTTCAAAATGCAACAGTCATTGCCGGGCGATGTGATGTCGTTTGTTGCCGATCCTAATGAAAAAGTATTCTGTTGAATTCTTGAATTCAATGGATTTACCGAGAATTCCACCAAATTGCGATTAAAAATTGGTTTACCGGAGTCATTTTGCTACGGAATTTAAATGCACCATAGCTATTCAATGGCACGCGATTGGTCATAAAAAAAAAACAAAAAAAACATGGGCAATATTCTTGAAGCTACACCATTTTGAACGGCAAGTTTCACGGCGAAGTTATTCTCCTCCCGCGGATCCCAATGATCCTTTCAGAGACTTGCCCATTCCATTCAAACGTCTGCAATTTCCAATTCGCGTGGTATTCGCAATTGCTATTAATAAGTCACAATGCCAAACAATGTCCATTTGTGTTGGGGATCTAGAAAATCCACATGGCCACTTATATGTTGCGTGTTCTTGAGTTGGCAAACCATCAAGTTTATTTATATTTATGCACCTAAAGGACTGACGAAAAACATTGTTCATCAACTCGCATTAAGATAAAAAAAAAAACAAACCTTATTTCTTTTAGTATTAAAGTTCAACATTTACCGCTATACTTTTATTTTTTACATTAATAAAAATATGACTATTATGGAAATGATTTAAGTTTCCCTTTGTTTGCTATCATTTAATTAAAAATGGAAATAGTTAAAATTTCTGAAATCACATAATTATACTTATCACTAATTTAACGAAAAGAGTCCTGCCTCTTTCGCCAAATGTGCCAATGACAAACACCATATATCGTCCGGCCGTGACACGAGAATTGAACGGCGCAGGATAACGAGAAATTGCATTTACGTTTTGGGATTTTTGCTTCCGGTAGAAAATTCGAATAACGTAAAAACGTTTCTTCAAACCACTAATAGCAGACAAGCCAACGTTCAGGCAGGACAACGTTTACCGGGTGGTCCGCTAGTTTAATATAAATTACACTATCTTATAGTACAAAATTTAAAAATATTTAATTTTAACGTAATCCTACATACTTAAATTACATTTTTACATTACCAATTTTTTGTTAGCACTATTTTAACTTTTGCAATTTTTTACATATAGTTTATAATAATAATCGACCTTTTCAAAATCGATTTATAGTTTTTACTTTGGTTTCAATTTAAATTAACGTTACTTATTCGAAATTCGTCCGTGTGCAATAAATATATTACTATTCTGTTTATAAAACTTCCTTAATTATTTATTTATTTATTTATTTATTATTATTATTTTATTATTAGTTGATATTATTATTATTTTTATTTTCTTCGTTTTATATGCCATTATTTTATTATTAGTTGATATTATTATTAACTTTTTTTGTATATTTATAGAGGGTGTTAACTTATTTTCCGCATATCGTTCTGTAACGCGCTATTGTATGCTTTTTTATTAAATCATTGTTCACACAATACTGCGAATTTATGTTTATTTTTGTTAATATTGTAAATTGTTTTTTTGATTGTATGTAAGTAAAATAAGTATATACTAGTAATGAATAATTATTTCATAAAGTTTGATATTTCTCGGTTTTGACATAAATTGTCTTTTATGGCTCGGGTGATCATTCTGCGAAAAATGCGTTATGCGTACGTCACGCAGAAATTTTACCTTGAAGACATCATCATTGCCTGACCAACAGTCCGAGTTAATACTGAGGAATTTAAATTGTTACGTTTCCTTTTTGACATTATAAACATTTTAATCACTCTTCGTGATCAACAATTTCAGTTCGTGTTTTTACTTAAACGAAATAGTCCTATCATTCACAAGCCATCCGAAGGACATGTCCGCGTAAAAATATAGTTCTGTACAGAAGTTACGGAGGCACTCTTCTCTTTTTTCTTCTCTTCTTCTAAGTGATACCTCCCATTCTTAATAAAGCGTGAATATAGTTTCTCCTGGTGTATAAATTAAATGTGTGCGTATTTGTGACAAGACTATTCCGAAAATTATAATAACATTTTCCAATACTTCTTCTAATTTCTTTGTATTTACTCTTTCACTGTGTTTGAGTATTTTGCGTCGCCAACCTTAAGTTCGTCGAAGGCTGCCATTCGATTGCAGAGCTGGAACTGTCTTTGTACGTTTATGATACAATATTGCGGTTATCAGTCATAGGGAACCGCTAATTTTATATTGGTGATTTGTGCGGCGCGATTATAAATATAATCGGACTGTTATTATACGTTCCGATAAAGCTCAAATTAAGCGATTTGATATCGATTGATCGATTTTACTACCTGCTGAGGGCAACGTGCGTGATATAGGGAACTCGTAACTTCCATTTCGTTTTTTTTTTTCTATTTTTCGGTATTGGGGAACAGTAGAATTAGTTAGCGTTCTAGTCTAGTGGTTAAGGCGCTTGGTTACTAAACCAGAGACACGAGTTCGAGACTTGTCCCGTTCCAGATCCGAATCACTCCCAGGTTCATGCAGCCTGAAATACTTAGGTACCAGAGAATTATCCGGGGAAAAGTAAAGGCGGCTGAGAGAAAAGAACTGGTCCCCCTACTCTCATTAATGTCGTTGAGCTTAGTTCATTGTGAACCTCAACTTCACAATCCCCGACGTCATGTGAAGGGTATGGGGCTTACTTTACTTACTTTATACAAATTCTAATGGCGAGCCTTAAAATACGACTCCCGGAAAAATCTTATTTGTAAACATAGCCTCGACCAGGTGCTTTAGAAGCCCCTGAAGGAATATGCAGCTCCATCATAATGCCGGTACTTAGTTCAAATTTTGTCTATAATGCAAACGTATCGTAAAGAGAAATCGTTTAAATTTATCGTATCGGTTTTACTGATAATCATAGAATACGCTTAATTTTGCTAGAATTTTTCGGTGTCATGTTTATCGCGAGTATAAGATAGAACCCGTTGCGTGAGTAATTTTTTTAAATTTAACCGAAACAATTTTTTTCTCGCATTGAACCGAGAGAACCGAAGTTAAGTGAGAAAGATGTTTCACCTTGTAAGTGCAGCAAGAGCTCTGTCGCAGCGCTAGATGATCGAGCAGCGGTATAACGAATTTGTCAAGCATTGGGATTCCGAAAATTTTGCTCCCAGAACTTGACGAATCCAAATATATATACGAAAGTGAGTAACGCTTGGATCACAGGGATTGTTAAACTATTCGTTAATAATATATACCTGAAATGGTTGACGAATTTGAAAAGAATATCATGGAATCGGGTTTTCTTTCTCCCCAGGATCAACCCACCTTTTTACTCCGGTTCGAGTTCGCAGTAGGCATAGAGACAAGACTCGAATTCGGCCAGGGACTCTTGAAAAACGGGTAAATCCGAGCAGTTATTTTCTACGTTATTCCGTTGAAACATCAAATCATGGCGATCTGTTTTTTGTTTTTTTTTTATAAATGTAAAGTTTCATTCCCTTGATAAGGGGAATCATTGTCAAGTTAAGCTTTTCATATTATACTAAGCCCCTCATAATTGTGATCCTTCTCGTACATGTGGTGTTGATCACATTTTCTCCTCGAGTGTCCTGCTCTTCGTAACAAACGCTCCCTTTTATACAGTCAGCTCCTGCCATTACGTCTCCCTACTCCCTATAACTCTTCCTTTATCCTCTCCTTTCCTTCATCTTCTGTGGTGTCCGCACTGATGTCTTTTGTTGCGTCCATTTCGGACCGCCTAGTTATTTAATTTTTTAGCTTAGTTTTCTTGTTGTTAGATCAGTGCCGCTGGCGCGCCCACAAAAAAAAAAAAAAAAAAAAAAAAAGCCCCTAATGGATATAAAGTGAATACGGGGGCGAGGGCAGTTCCCCTCTTTCGGTCACTTTCACTTTCCTAAATTTCTCTGGCATAACCAATTAAATTTCAGATTAGGTATAATATACCTGGAGCGGCTTGCATCCGGAATGAGGTAACTCCCGAAATGCCGTGATATCTCTGGTTTAGTGGCCGAGCATAGGTAACTATCAGGCTACTACGCTGCCTACGTTCGCTTGAGGATTATAATTTTATATATTTGAAAAAAAATTACGCTATACATTTTCTGTAATTGTATTACCGAACGACTACACAGCTCTATAGGCATGCTGACTGAAACGGTTTTATCGCTCTAAATTAAAGAGAGTAATTATTTTTTAGTCACACTGTAAACATTTCTAGATAATTTAAAGCAACACTGGTAACGTCATCGTGACATATTTTTTAAAGATATCCGTGTTAAAAAAAAACAAAAACAGAAACAAACAGATTGCGATAAAGTGAAACCGTATTTACTTTCAGTTTAGTTCGTGTTTGTAGTAGAATAAATGAAAAAAAAGACAAAACTGAAACGAAATTAAAAATTTACGAGGAAGTGATTTCGTGGGTGAAGAAGCAAAATTGGACAATGTAAAAATCAGTGTGACGCTTACAGAGCAAAAGTCGCGCACTGGAAGATTAGTTATGTTGCGCGAGTCGAACGACTAATGAGATGAAGATTTGAAAACAGGAACGGAAATTTTGGTAGCGGAAAAGCGGCTACTTTGAAGGCGATGACGCGGTAAGAATACGCAAGTACGAGAAGCTAAAGCAACCGAAGCACATTGTTCTCGTATTATATTCTCCGCTGTTGCCAGCTGCCTGCAGCAAGTTATATCGTAATTTAAAAATATCGAGAAAAACAACCTCGAACAATATGCGATTTTCTATAATATTCCTAGAAATAAAAAGAAAAATGTAATTTCATCGATGTTTGAAAGCGGGGAAAGAACCCGTCAATAGAATGCGCTCATATACATTTAAAATGCCCTCTTATATAGGTAGAATTTAATTTTGCGTTCGGTTGCCAAAGTGCTCCCCAGTTACACTCACCCACGATAGGTAGATAAAACACGCACGGTATGGGTCATGCGCAAAAGATCTTTCCCGTTACGTAGCCGAAGATTCGACAGTGAAAAAGTATCTTTCACGTTATCTTCCTATAGTGGAGATATTCTGTTTATCATTATTATCTGCGGTTTACTCGTTTGTATAGTTTATTAAAAGAATTAATACTTCGTTAAAATTATCGAAGTAGTTGATATTTTTAATAAGTGTCGTTATAAATTTTGAAAAAATTGCAGCTGTTCTATTTATTTTCAGCATAGTTATACTACAAACAACATGAGAAGTAAAAAAAAAAAAAAAAAAGTAAAAACATAATACCAAACAACAGAGATTAATTGACGAAATAACAAAACTTAAAATATCTATCTGTCGATATATACATGAAAATGAATGTTTGTCCCGTATGCATTCTTGCACCGCTGCTGAAATTTTCAGTGTGCATTCGTGTTGTCCCAGCGAAGGTTTTAAGGTACGGCTGAATTTTCCACATCCCCTTTCTTTCGCGAAATATGAGGTTTTGAATAATTAAACAATGAATAATGATGCGAGAGCAGGAATGCATACGGGAATATTCATTTTTATGAAATTTTAAATAAAATGATTACCATAGTAAATATAAATTAAACGTAAAAAATTGAAATAAAGTAATTACTACGGTAAATAATAAGCTCTAGATAAAACATTTTATTAATTGCGCCGTAATTCCCAATGTAACGTTACCGAAATCATTAAATAACAGGATCTCTAAGTATACACACCTAGACAAGCTGCTGCATCCAGAGCGCGGAAATTTAAAAAAAACGATAGTGTTTTTTATTAGTTTATACAGGGAAATAAAAAAAAAATCCTGGAACAAAATTTTAATAGTTGCTACGAGGAGAATATTATTTACACTAACATTTAAAATTCCCTATTTAACTACACTGTAGTTTGCTGCTGTTATGGTAATAAATGTCAACATGGACATTGGTCCAAGAACTGGGAAAAGGAAATGAAAGGGAATCAGATTTCTACGCGACATGAAATACCCAACCGGAATTAATCAAGCGCTTGGGTGACAAAAGCGAGAGCGAGAAGTAATTATTATTATTATTTTTTAATTATCCCCATATTAAATTTTGAATAATACCTCAAATTACAAAACCTTATTATATACAATACAAATAGCGATTTACAATTTAGAAAACTCTCGCAGATGGAGACCGTTTGACCTATTATTCTACATTAGAAAATATACTTACGAGAAAAAGCTAGGAGAAAAATAGTTAAAAACGAGAAACCGTACTTCTGGTTAGATTATAATTATTCAACATTATATTCTGTTTTATTGTGTTCAGTGTGTTGGTAATATTATATTTTATAGTCTTAATATGATATTTTTATTCTTGAACCAGTTGTAGGTTTCCTCTGATTTATGTTGGAACAGTATAGAAAATTATGATCCGGTGAATCTGCTTCGATATTACATTCTTCGCATTTATCATATCATTTGTTATGCCGATTTTTTTGTCGATACTCAGCAAAATTGTCCTGATAGAAATTGGGTTAAAATTAAATCTGGGTTGATTTGTTTGTTCTTCAATCTGTTTTCGATTCTTGGTAATAATCCAAATCCTATTAGTGCTTGCCCTTAAGCGTTTTGCCACTTCTCTCCAGGTATTTCAACTTCACTTCTTTTATTTTTTCTGTTACCACTTATTCTACCACTGTGGTTGTTTTTAGTTATTTTTATCTCGTTAATCATTTCCAACTGTAAATCCACAGGCATAATTATGACATGCGAAAATGTATAGGATACCGTTCTATATGTAGATATTATAGTTAAAATGATTTTTCTTTATTCCATTTTTAATTTTATTTTTTCTTCTACCGAAATGTTAGGAAAATAAATCAAGGAGCCGTATTCCGTTATAGATCTGACGAGTGCTGAGTAAAGAATTTTCCTATCCACAAATTTTAAACCAAAGCTTCTGCTGTATAGACCTACTAGTTGTGTGTAATAGTTTTTTCAGTCGTCGCGATAGAGCGCTTGACTTCCGTTACGGAGGTCAGGGGTTCGATCCCGAGCGACGACCGAACTTATTACGAAGAATTAAAATTAAAAATATTCGCTAATAATCACGGGTGGAAGGCAATGGCAAACCACCACGTACAACATCATATGCGCGTTAGCTCACAGTACACAGCAGACATAAATAGCACTGCACTTTTGTAAAACGATGTAAATCAAACGATTACTAATCTCAGTTCTGAATGTAGTGTTACGTGTTGTGCACACCTGCGTACTGCATATAAACAATGGCTTGGTACACTAAGCCTGTATCGGTGCAGCTAAAACTATACGAATAGGTTGCGCCAACGCGCTATGTAGCGCACGGCATCTGAAGAAGAAGAAGATTTTATCTATGATGTAATCAACACGTTTACTGAAATTGAGATTTTCATCAATGTATATAGCCGAATATTTCATTTCCTCGCTAAATTTAAGAGACTTATTAAAATTGTCCACCTTTAATTCGTTTTCTATTCTACTTTTAATTTCATGTTTTTTATGTTTCCTATAGTTATTATTTACGGATTTAAATGTTAGCCCAAGATTAATCGCGTTGCTAATATTGTTCATTTTCTTGAGGAATGTGCTCCATATTATTTATTCCCGAATTCAATAAAATGTCATCCGCATAACTTGTAAGATTTATATTTTCATTGTTATTACGTAAGCTTGCCGTTGCAATATTGAAAAGAGTGGGTGCCAGAATGGATCGTCGTGGAACATCAGCTGTGAGTGTACTTTGATAAACTATTTCATTATTCCTATTTTGGAAAGTAATTTCTCTTCTTTTTAAGAAGTTTCTTATTATTTCAACTTATCTAATTGTAGACATTCTGTAATTTTTGACCACTTTATATTATCAAAGACACCACTGATATAAAAATGTATTAATAATATTAATTTATAATGATTTCCTTTCAAAATGACTTCTTCTTCCTTGTAATTTATTCCCTATATATATCCGCATTGTTGTTCAACGTTATTATCCAGTACTTCATCAATTTATTATTTTTTCACGAACAGGTTAATTAAGGTTAAAAAATACGAGTGAAGAAGATGTGTTCTCTTAAATGTATGATTATAAGAACTCACCGCGTGAATAACACTTGGTACCTTCACAATGATGGCTGTGCGTGTTGTTTAGTTGAGCGAAGCCTTTTGCTAGTCCGCGATAGACAGGCTATAGAAAGACCGATAATTTTTTCGGCTGAACATGAAACGTGAAGAGCATTTTTTGTTGTAGAAGAATCTTTACATAAATATAATTCCAGATCGAACAAAAAGATTTTCTAGTAATTTTCGAGTATAGATTTAAACAACGGACATTCGGGCAAATCCGTGTGGGTAATAGCCAGTAGTAAATTTATAATACGATTATTTATTATAAGCGTTCTTTAATTAATATTAAAATGACATTGATATAGACAAAAATAAAATTGTTTCGGCTAATTTAATTTCGTTTGTCTCGACATAAATTTTGAAAAGTCCGTGTACAATTTAAAAATTTCATTATCTGCAAGTCTGCGCCTTTGCAAAAAAAAAAGTGAAAAGGAGATTTGATTACACATGAAAAAGTCCTCGAAATGATAAAATGAACAAATCAAGACGCTTTTTTATTTATTCATTTTTTTTTTTTTTTAAATATACCTATATTTATCACTATTTACGCATTTCCTCGTCAAGCTCTTGTCGACGAGTTTTCTTACATATAAATATTTCTACACTACACTAACTCATATACTATACAATTCGAGCCAATTCCTCCTCTCACGGTGCAGTCAACAATGAATTTCTTCATTTGTTGAATTCCTCTTTTCCTGCTCATGTATTGATCTTCACTGATGGTTCCAAGAACGAGGACGGCGTGGGTGGTGCGTGTTTACTGCTCCGTCGCTTCGGCATTCTGAGTCCTTCCGGCTTCCTTCTTTCTGCTCTATTTTTTCTGCCGAGTCGATCGCCATCCTTCAGGCTATCTCTTTTATTTCCTCTTTAAGCGATCTTTCTTCGGACTCTAAGGGCGTCCTTCATGCCCTATCATCTCCACATTCCTCTGATAGTATTATTCTCTTAATTCGTTCTCTTACCTCCACTCTGCAGTCATCCCGTTCTATTTTTATTGATTTTTTATGGGTCTCCAGTCATTGCGGAATTGATGGCAATGACCGCAGCCGATTCTTGGGCTCGTTCTGCTGGTCGCCTTGATTCATTCCTCAACCATTTCCCTTCTTCAGATATCCTTTCCTTATCCACCTCCAATCTCGCCAAACTTCGACAGGATATTTATCCCTCCCTATTTTCTAATCGTCATTCGCATTACCGCCTTTTATCCAGCCGATTCTTCGTTCCCTGTCTTGGTTCCATTCTATTCCTTTCGGTCGTCGTTCTTCTATTGTCTCCCTAATTCGTCTCCAAATCATTGTCTACTCCGCTCCTCTCGCTTTCGATTTGCTTTGTCGCCTTCTCCTTATTGTTCTCTCCACGATTGTGATCCTCCTCGTACATGTGATGCTGATCACATTTTCTCCTCGAGTCTCCTGCTCTTCGTAACAAACGCTCCCTTTTATACAGTCAGCTCTTGTCATTAGGTCTCCCTACTCCCTATAACTCTTCCTTTATCCTCTCCTTTCCTTCATCTTCTGTGGTGTCCGCACTGCTGCCCTTTGTTGCATCCATTTCGGACCGCCTAGTTATTTAATTTTTTAGCTTAGTTTTCTTGTTGTTGGGTCAATGCCGCTGGCGCGCCTACAGAAAAAAAAGTAAAAATAAAAATATACTATACAATCTTATCGTCGCGCAAATTATTTTATTACAAACTTATCCTATTTTTCCTTATTTCTAATTTAGCTATAACTAATACTTATTATTTACTTTATTTATTTTATTCCGTCCTTTTTCCTTCCCCTTTTTTCACTTTTGTTGTGATCACCGTACCCGCTTCGCTTATTTAATGCTTATTATTATTCCTATATTTCCCTCTTTTCTTTTAACATTCCCTTTATTTTCCTTTTTTTTCGCCACCAATTTTTTCCTTCTCTATTATTTCTTTAGGCATTTTATTTAACAACCGAGCTATAACGTATTTTTTTTTTTCTTCCCCTCGTCTTTGTTTTAGCTAACGGCAGTTTTATACAAATAGTTTTCCCTCAGCACGTATTTTATATTATTTTTTCTCCAATTCTATTTCCTTATCTGCCATTATGTATTCCCACATGAATTTCCTCTGACGCTCAGTACGTCATCTTTTTGTATTATTTCACTTTCAGTCTTATATTTATGATCTGATATTAATGTATTCGAAGAAACCGCTAGAATTTAAGACAAAGTAGTATGTTTCCAGGCTTGTGGAAAAACGGAAAAAATTCAGTCCATGAATATGTCAAGTAGACGAAACCGGTAGGACGGATTTTTATATATGTATATTTTTTGTGAATAATAATGTCTGTAACTTTTATTTTAAGTAATAATTTAATATAAATAAATGTTGTATGTTTTAACGAATTAAAAGGTACTTTGTGTCCGAGTAATATTTAAAACTATAACTTTGTAACGTAATTTAAGGTTTAAAAATACATAACTTATAATATCAGTGAAACAAACGTTTACAGGAAGAAATAATACATAATACATAATAAGTTTATAGAAATGTTTAAATTTTTATTTCGAGAAAAAAAATGTTATTATTACGTACGAATAGTATATAGAAAAATTTCATATAAATTAAGGATGCGAATGTTTTTCTTAACATGATAGTAAAAACTAATTTTGCCCCGGACGTGACGTTTCAGACAAACTGGCAATGCTGTAAGCTGATACTTTTTCACTGTCAAACAGCTTTCTACCACCGGAGACCACTGAACCGTTACTGCTATTACGTCGTTTTATCGAAAAATACACGGTTCCCGTCGTTCGAGCATTATTTCATCTTTTCCATCTATAAGCGACTCGATCGTATAATTATTTCACGAAACGCGAAAAGAGACGATGTTATCGGTTTTTTTTCTCTTTTTCGTACGGTAAAAAGAATGATTAATGGTCGTTACATTTTTTGAATTTTTTTACCGCGAGTCGTCGTGTAAAACTGAATGTAGGTAAAAGCACGGTGCGTAGTTGAATACCCAACGTTGGTCTCCAGATTACGTCAGCGCGCGGAATATTTGTGAGTTAACTCGTGCACTCTCACCTTTCAAGTAGTTGCTGTTAACTTTATCGTGCAATACGCCGCCGCTCAGGGAAATATTCTCATTTCAAATTTTAACCGGTCGTGATGGGCGCCATGCATTTCCGGAATTATCGCCGAAGAGACATAATATTCTTTATTTTTTTGCTCTAAAATAAAACTCCATCGAAACTATTCGTAATTACAGTGAAAATGTAGTGAGGCTCGAAGTGAAATCGATAAAAATTGTTTACATGTTACCCGGGCTGAAATTATTTCTACCGATCTTACTTCGAATTAGAATTATGTGGGTTGTTGGCGTGATTTTCAAAGACGAAAAATCAATCGAACGTTTGAAGATTCCCCCCGTTCATAAATGGGGACGATTGAATACGACCAAAACAAACGCTGACGCAGTAGAATTTGAAACTTCTACTGGCACCACTTGCTCGCCAAAACTGTGCACAAACTTTATATATTCTTTGCGAAACATCTTTATCATCTCTCTCGCTAGCAGTTTACTTTTCAGCGTTTAAGTTTCCAGAATCTAGTTTTGTTTCTTGATTGTTTTTTTTTTATTTCAATTTTTATATCTGGCTTTTTTCCTCTTTCCATTAACAATTTTCGTAATATTCGTTTTTTTGATTTTTTCTTGTTTTGTCGAGTTTTTGAAAATAAAATTAAAACGGCGATTTCCTTCAGATTCCGGTTCACTTCGTTGTTCTGGCTGAACCATATTCTACCGGCTATTTCAATCGTGGAAATTCAAGCTTGGCACGTTGCTCTCACAGGACGATCGTTATATTTTATAAAACAAGAAAACCAACAGCCAGACGAGAACGGTCGCGAACTAGTGTACGTGTAGACAGGGCGCCCAAATTATCTGTAATGAAACTTGGAAACATGACATTCCTCACAGTTAATACACTGTGACCTCTGCTTCGGATAGTCCCCGGATTGTTCTACTGACAATGCTGCATCGAGAAAACGTGTCTATCATGACCGGCACTATGGTTTTTGAACTTACGCCTAATTACAGGTTGAATCTGAATAATTTTCAATAAAAGTGGAATCCGTTATTTATCAAGTATTAAATTAAAAATAGTCCGTTATCAGAATTTTATTATCGTGAAGTTCACAGATCAGTTAACTTTAACATCATGAGTGGCTCGGTGAACGTTCAGGATAAAGTTTTTTCTCTTTTCGAGACCCGGTTTACTGACACAACTGAGAAGGTTAAATTATCGAATTATAATAATATAATACGGAATGTAACGTGGCTGAAAATTAAAATTTATTGTGTCTTTTATCATAGGTCCTTAAATTTACCGGTTCTGAGGTTATATATTTTAATATTTTACGAAGTTCTTAATTCATAATAATATGCCGAACAAGAACTATTAAAATATAAAAATAGGTATTAGTAAAAAAACATCGACTAGTTTTGACAATTATTACCCCGTCTTTATCGAGATGTTTGTAAATTATTAAAATAAAATATATTACGATTTTGATAGACGTCGATTTTGGTTTAATTATAATTTTGTTGTATAGTGTAAAGTGCATTACTCTCGGCTAATTGTATATTCATAATGTCATATTTAAATTTATTGATGTAATATTTTTCAGCTGTAACTTTAGTAATTGCTTATAAATAATTGTTAATTTTTTAATATCGTAGGTAATCTTATGTTTTGTTTTGATTTTGTGTGTCAGCAACTGTTGATTTTTCCATCTATTTGTTATTAATGACGCATACAGGTGTGTACCTGATACTAAATGATCCTTTTTTATTCGTTCAATTTAACCTTTTTTGCATGATACGCCAGTTTATACATATACCAGATTTATGGTACAGATTACCGAATTGAGAAATCTATAATAATTATTAACTTTTTAATAATCTATTGCATAATTTGTTATTAGTTTTAAGGGCTATTTTTTAGTTCTCAAATTTTAAATTGTTATTGCATATATATACATTTTAATATTAGTGAATTTTAACCAGTTAGTATTTTTAATATAATTATTATTATTATTGGTATTTTTATGTTTATATTTTTGTTTCATTTAATTTCGGATTATAATAATTAGTGGAAGTAATTTGTTAGAGGATAGTGTTATCTCTTTAATTGCAATATTGTTTATTTATTGGCATATTAAGTAATCTATCTGTACATAATTTTAATCCTGAAATGCGGATGATTAGATTTATTGTGTTTATTGTAAGATTTCTTTTCTATGAATATTGTATAGAATTTTATTATTTTTTAAATATTTAAATTTAAGTCTGAAAAGTTAAATGTTTTTATTATTACCTATTTCAATGGTGCAATTTAAAGTTTGAATGAATTCTATTAAAGATAGTTTAAAAATTCCAAATGATTATCGTTATAGTTGTCTTTAAGTATACATAAAATGTCTCATAACTAATGTTATTGATTTTTTTTTTTTTTTTTTAATTATGGTTGGCTATGTTATCTTCAATGTTTTGTAAGAAAACTTTTGTTAAAATTGGTGAAGCAGGTGACCACCGCACCCTATTATTAAATTTAAAATAATTCTGTGTTGTTATTATTTTAAAGATTTTTTCCCCAATTCCGTAATATAAATGCCATTAAAATTTAAAATTGTTTTATCATATTAGCGATTATTCTAATAGTTTCTTTTATAAGTATATTTATATACATATTATGTCGTGTGATATTAAAAGTTTATTATTTATTATGTACTTTAATATGCTGTAGTTTGTTTATTAATTATTGTCTGTTTTTAATCGCATATTTATATTTAAGATCAATATTGTTATGTAATAGTTTAGCAGTTATACCTAGATAGATAATAATTAGGAGCTGTTTCGTAATTAATTGGAGGTCTAATGGGGTAATAAATTAACCGTAATAAATGTTTTCGCGTTCGCCGGTTACTTCGAATTAAAATACACTACGCGATATAGTTTCTGGGTCTGGCTACTATTTAGCTCGGGATTCTATTTAATAGCGCAGCTTTCATTGCAGCAGTGTTTATAGCGTTATTTTCGGGTTTCCATTATTGTTGCAATTCGGACAAACGAATGCAGCGTGGCACCAGAAACTTCGATCAGTTCGTTGGAACGTGAAAGTCACTCGATTGATCAGTTAGAAATGAGGTGGGAGTACGTTTTCTAACAGGCTGCTTTACTGAAAATATGGAAATCCCATTTAGAAAAGCTGGATACGTTGTCGAGTAAGATTCTTGATGCTTTAGATGGCGCATTAGTAGAGCAGGTCAGCGTCGCGAATTATCTTGAGCGTATTTATATATTGACTATACTTTATGCGAAGGTCGTTATGCGTATTAATAAAACAATTGAATAAGCTGCAGATGCGCCTGCATGCCGAACGCTAAATACAACACTTTTTTTGATCGAGAGCGGCCGCGTAAAGCCGTAAGAGAAGCTTTCAGACATCTCACAGCCCGAATTCGTTGGATAAAAATTTTACAGAATGGCACACGCGGTATTCGAGACGGTAATTGATAAGGAAGGCAGTCTGTCTCCGATGAAAATGTTGTCCCATTTTAATCAAGCGATGATTAAGGATGCTCGGAATTTATTGAAGTATTATCAGCTGCAAGAGGAATCCTATCAACTGGCTTGGAAGTTCGGCTATCGCACTAAGTGTGGCTAATTGTAGCTTCTCATTCCTTGTCTTGATGTATAACAGCTCTAGTACGCTTCGGGCGTCGCTTATTAGAAAATACCGTCGCTGATCGTATGTTTTTCAATAAGGACTGTTCCACATACCCCTCATTCTGCCGAGTTCCTGCAGAACAGATGATTGGCAAACAAGAATATGTCGAATGAAGTGTAATGTTTTGCAGCTACCACTCAGAGAATACTGAGAGGAAGAAGGCATCGACGAGGGCATTCTTTCCCAGCCGGGTGATCGCCATCAAGCGCTGTTGAGATGTATTCTATGCGGAAAAGAGCATTTTCTATTTCAGTGCCCCGGTGTTCAGTAGTTATTCCATCAGTTACCGGCACTCTCAGTTGTAAAAGAGCATTCCGCATGTTTCAATTGCTTAAAGAAAGGTCATGAAATAAACGGATCATCCGGATGCAAACTTGCAATGGCGGAACAGCGTTACGCAGAGGACGGTCCTGAGTGTATTTCCCCAGCGAAGCGAGCGATCGACCAAAGGTAGCGCTTAACCTGGCTAGGGGTTGGATTCGATAATTTTATTGGCTGCAGCAGTTATCAAAGTTATCCGCAAGCCCCTGAAATAATAGTTGCTTTTTATGGATATTTTAAAAACGGCGGTAATATTTGTACCAAAAGTTCGCTAAATTATTTATCTTCTAGTTTTCGCTTAAAAAGATTTTGATATTGTTCAGAATTCCATTCACTTTCACACTGATATACAATCATTCGTAATTGTTATTTTATAATACTCGTTTTACAAACGACTTATATTCCATCCGTTTCGAATCGCTCGGGCAATTATCAATATTAGTTGATTAAAAATTAAAGTGAATTATTAGAAAATTAAATAACTGAGCGATAACCTAATGATAAAAAATCTATCCTCATGATACAAAACAGCGTCGAAACATGCGAAGAAGTTTATTGTCATCGGAATATACATCCCGTGATGTAGGTTGTTAGGCAGTGGTTTTTCATTTAGGTGGGACCTGGACTTTAATATCCATAGCTGACGAGCCAAAAAGGAATAAATAAAATAAGAAATATATATGCACATAAATGTTCATGAAGAAAAAAAGTTGAAAGGTAGGAAAGGAAAGAATAAAATAAACGTTTACTGTGGCACCTGAGAACGTGCTCGGATAGCCTATTTATTATCTCTTCTTTACGTTATGTAATGCAATGAAATATAGTCTCAGCCGAGATAATCAAAAATGAGTGTAAGAGTTTCATGCGATCAACAGATATAGGAAATAAAAAAACGCCACGTTCTATTTGCGTACAGCCTTATTTCTACGCAGTTCAATTTCTACACAAAAAGGTATAAAAAAAGCCCGATAAAAACTTCTGCTGTTAAGTTAAAAACTTTTTTTTTTTTTTTTTTTTTTTTTATTCACGCCATGATATTTCCATAGTTCACCGATCAAAAAATCTAAATTTTGCGTTTTTTTGTTTATTTGTTTGCACATCAACCGAGTGCAATGGTAATTTTTTGTTTTCAGTTTGCGGCAGCAAGGTTCGAACCAGGTTCCTACTCAAAATAAAGTGTCGCACCTGAACCAACTATGCTACAGTTAGCAGGCTCTGCATTTCCAAACACTTAGCTATGAAATTTTTTATTAATACTCATTACTAGTGTAAATAAATAAATATCTGCTACTGTAAACTACTCGCTAAATATTATTGATCATTTTTGTACTTTGTTCAAATATTGTTTTCATTAATAATTTTTTTTTATTATAAAAGTTTTATAATTATATTTTAAATCCGCATTTTTACTTTATTTTGTTTCGTAATTAGAATTTTTCCCAACTTAAGTTTATAATTTTTTCTTAATATTTATTACTGGCTAAATGGTGACTTCCCATTTCGCCTAAATTTAAGGTTTCGGTTACTCAGGTAATAAAAAAAAATATCAGACAAACATACGAATGATTTCGTGTTGGCAACAGCGCGTCATCATTGTCGAATTTTAAACAGACTAAACGCATCATTCTTTTTTTTTGCTATTTGATTCCGCTGTTAATCTTTTCTTTTCGAAAAACAACAAAAAAGGTTCATATGAAAATCGGAAGTGAAAAAATACCGCTAAAAATGCATGCGAAACGACGACTCCGATTAATATTTGCGAGTTATTCCATTCGAAGTCCAGTGCTGTATAAATCCCACCCGCCTTATCAGTCAGTATATAAAAGCCTTATTGATATTTAATGTGACATGAAAAATTAAGATTTCCGGAGTTTCAGAAAAATGAAAGAAAAATACTCCAGAATAAAGAGCTGTAAACGGATAAATGCTTTATTACAAATTGAAAACAATGCACATTTATGCTAGTTTTATCTAAGTTCCTCGTTAAAAAACGAACAGAATAATTTTTTTCTTTTTCTTAATTTTTTCATTTTGGACAGAAATTTGTTTCGAATATTTTCTTATTAAATTTTAAGAAAGAGGCAAGAAGTGTATTTGTTTGTTTATTTATTTTTTCTTTATTGCGTTGGACTTGTCAGCAGCGGACGATTACCCATCAAAAAGAAGGTGTATTTAAAAAATTAATAAACGAAGAGTAAAGTTAATATTAAGCAAAAATGACTTATTAATCTAATAGTATACTTTAAATTTTTTATATCAATAAACTTCTTTAATTTTTAATTTTTAATTTTTTCCGACTTACAAATAGAAAGAGGTTATGTGTCCGTCGCGTATGTTTTTTTTCTTTTTTTCGTTTGTTCACGCATAACTCATATTCATGTGAATCGACCATTTTACTGATTCAGACGCCATTTTTCGGCAAATCCAAAAAAATATAAAGAAAAAAAACCTTCTATTTTAGTATTTAAAATGTCCTAATTCAATAAATTGCCAAAAGGTTACGATTTAATATTACAAAAGGAAAAAGAAAGATAATATAAAAAGACGCTATTCAATTAATCAAATATTTTATAATATACTTTTGACGTACAAAACAAAAATTTATAGCAATTAAACGAAAATAATTTTTTAATGGATGACAATTTTTTTTATTCTCTGTTGCCGAAATCTAATTGACGACCATTTCCTTTAAAACGTAATTTGCAATAAATATTTCAATTTACAAATATTAAATATATATATATATATATACTAGCTGTGTCCCACGGCTTTGCCCGTGTATTAATGTCCGTTTAAATCTGTACTTGGAAATTCATAAAAAAATTTTTGCTTTATCTGGAATTGTATTTATGTTAAGATTTTTTCTCTCTTTGGGAAACATATTTATTACCGTCCAACAGAAAATAGTCTTCACGTTCCACGTTTAGCTGAAGATTATCGATCTTTCTTTAACCTGTCGGTCTTGATCTAACAAAAAGTTTTGCTCAACTAACCAGCACGCACAGCCATCGGTTTGGAGTTACTCACACGGTGATCTCCTATAATTACACATTTAAGAGAACATCTTCTTCACTCATATCTTTCAACCACTCTGTCTCGAGCTTTTTATTAAAATTAATTTATTACCGCAACAACAAACTGCAGTAGTTGAGTAAGAATTTTAATACTCCTGGTAGCAAATTATTAAAAAGAAAGTTAAACAGTTAATTTAAAAAATGTATACAGCGGTTTTGGCTCAGAAGTTCGAATATTTGACATATCAGTTAAATACTCTATTTATTTTTATATGTTATCCATTAAGTCCAATAGTGTATATGGCTTAAACCTCTTCCAGTTTTTATAAACATATTGTACACAATACATTTTCATATTTCGACTCCTAATCATTCATTATTATACAATAAATAAGATAGAGATGAAAACAAACATGTACCATCCCTATCTATGTATTTAACATAATGGGCAACTATTGTATCCTTAACACATATTAATTCTACATTCGTAATTACAGTGAGTATTTATATATTAAAATACTTCAATACCGCACAGAATTTGCACAAACTGAAAGTAAAATGAAATATTTTTGAATATTAGACACCGCGATCGCACCACCGCTCTCTAACATTCCAACATCAACAACAACTTTTCTTCCAACCTCCCTGTCTTCAGCATTTTATTAAAATTAATTGATTACCACAACAGCAAACTATACGTAGTTAAGTAAAGATTTCAAATTTGAATATAAATACCGTTCCCGCTAGTAAATTCCATTGCAGGATATTTTAGAAAACACCACTTTTTTTTTGACTCTCCGTAATGAGTACAGCAGCTAGCTAGGAGTGCGCGACTTGGAAGTTTAATGATTTCGATAACGCAAAAAGTGAAGTAACAGAAGCGGCGTATTTACTTACACCAGAAACTAATAAAATAACCATAGTAATCATTTTATTTAAATTTTTAGGTTTAGTTTATTTTTACCGTGGTAATCATTTTATTTAAAAATTAATTTTTTGTTAATTTCTTTTTATTCGTCCCATATACATTTCTGTGCCCCTGGTCTCATCTCAACTATTTAAAACCCTCATATTTCGTGTAGTGGACCGAATTGTGAATCTAAACCATTCTTGAATACACTTGAACACACACAAAAAATTTCATCAAAATCGGTCCAGCCGTTTAGGAGGAGTTCAGTCACAAACACACGCACAGAAGAATTATATATATAAGATATATATATATATTATTTACCTGCTCGATTTGTTTTTATAAATGATATATTCATTACTATATTAGACTGACTCAAAATTTTTGTTTTATTCACAAGCGACAACTTATAATATTCAAGATAGAAGAATAGTTTCCTTCAGAACGGTGATACGCATAAGACCCAAGCCAGAACAAATTACGACGTCATAGCGTAAAGCAGTTAGTATGCGGTGATTTTCCCTATATTGAGACGGATTCGGCATTTCTTACGACCTTTAATGAAGCTGCCCGAGCTAGAAAAATAATAAAATTTGCGTAATAATCATTCAATTTCTCGGGCGGTCTCGGCAGCGGGCAAACCCGGCATTGTTTATCAAAGACACTTTCACGATTACAAAATCGAGGGATCCCCCGCTGCGCCAGGGTAATCTTTTTTTCTGCCTACCAAACGTGACCGTGTTGCCAAGTTGATTTTTTCAAATTATTATTATTATTATTTTTTTATGGGTCATTCCATTTTTAGGCGAAATGGAAATTAGGGGAAATGGGAATTAAGCGAATTGGTACTAGACCGGCTAAATTGATAAACAAATGTTTGTAAACCATCCGTTGTAAAATTTATTTTTGTACTCCTTTTCTGTAGTTAAACATCTTTTTCCTATAGCTACAAATTAGACAGTTTTTAAATGAGATCTCAATTTTTACAATTTTTTAATTTTCTTTTTTTGCGATGAAAGTATAAGGTTTGGAAGTTTTTTTAAAAACTAGTTAATAAATTTATTAATTGTAATTTAAAATTTTGATAGAAGACTAAAAGCATGCAAAAATGATCCATACCATGTGGAAAAACTCGCATTCCCGGTTGAAAATTAGTATCGTTACCTAGGACAAAACATTTTTAAAGGTGCTGTTGTATAAGTTAGATCAAGGCATGCGTTAATAATACGAATAACGACAAAAGAAATCCGTTCTACAACATTTTCCAGAAAATAGGAATATAAATCGGTAATGAAGAAACGAAATAATGGAACGACTGTCTCGTAAAATCGTCTTCTTATCCAGGCCAGTATGGGATGAGCACTAAACACCGTTTAATAATTTATAATATGCTAGTTGTTCCATTATTCACGTACTGCGTATTTATGTTTGAAGAGGCTTTAAAGCGTAAAAGCATTCAGGAAGTACTAGTTAAATCCCAAAGGAAATTTCTTTTGTTTATTCTCCGTGCGCATAGAACTACTTCCGGTGATGCGTTGCGAACAATAGCAGGACAATTGCCACTACATTCCGTATTGCAGCATAAAATTTTGTATTTCAAAGGGTTAAATAATCTCAATTTGGAGTTGGATCTAAACAATAGATTTATTGAAATGCAAAATAGCTGGAACAATAGCTCAACTGGAAGATTAACATTTAGTTTCGTCCCCGAGGTTAAAACCAATCCAATCAAAATTAATAATATTAATACGTATGTGACGCAATTTCTTACTGGACATGGTAGATTTCAAAATTATCTGCACCGTTTTCATCTAGCAGACACCGATTTGTGTTCCTGTGGAAATGCTCCTGAAACTGTCACCCATATCGTTAATGAGTGCGCCAAATGGAAATTCTTGTTTAAAGACGTAAATTGTTTTCCATTAAACAACGATAATTTATCAAAATTCCTGCACGCGGCGAATTTTATCATGGCTTCCAAATATTCGGATGTTGAAGATTTTTCATTTAATGTATAATTTTATTTTAATTTTTATATTGGTTAATTTTTGTCTCTTTCATTTTCTTTTTATTGTTTCCAATCCATGAGGTGTTCATTCAACTGAGATACTCATGACTATGTTTCAATTACTATGTATTTATGTTATTATTCACCAAATAAATAAATAAAAAAATCCAGGCCAGTAAAAAAAAGAAAAAAAAGGGATATCTCTTGCACCGATTCTGCCTGAGTATTTGCAGCTAATCCCCCGCATTGTGCTGAAATAACATTAACTTTTTTTAACATTTTTTGTGTAGAAATAAGATTGTCTTGTAAAAAATATTCTAGAGAAAGAATAACAGAAGTAATTGAAAATGAAAAAATTTAGGAATCCCTTTGGAATACGAATGTCAAAGTCGCCGACAATAAGTAGAATCAATTTTTGATGTCGGTGCAGAATTTCAACAAGTTGAATTAGGCCGACATTTTTCGGAGGAAAATACAACCCCATTATTATAATATACTTGAAGAGACTGGAAATAATTGTTCTATTTGAACAGTTAAAAATGTAGATATTCTCCAATATAGCCATCTCCGATAATAAATTATTGTTGAGTTCACTGACACTTCGAATTTTGCTGTTGTACGAGTTTACTTCAGCAAAAAGAACGATATCAACATTTGATAACGAATGAATAAGGATGTTATGATGATATTTAATTATTTACGTTTAAAAACCGAAGGTTTTATTTTATTCTTAATTTGTCCACGCCTTCAGAAATTAAAAAAGTGATAATCATCAATTTAACATCACATAAAGCCCCAGGGTATGACCGTGAAAGGCCATAGTTTTGTTTTCAACACTGATATTCGGATGGGTTTTTTTTTGGGAAGGAGCGTCAACACAGAACATTTACCCAACACAAAGGACTAACAAATGATGAAACGTAGGGATTTGAAAGTTATATCAGGAAGCGATTAGAAACAGAAGAAATGAAGGTAGCCAATACAGGAACAACAGAAAGAGAAGGAAGAGCAAGAATGTAGTGGGCACATTAAGGGTTCGGGAGGCCAAGGCCAAGCAAATTAGAATAAATGACTGCACGTTTTGAGGAGATAGATGAGCATTCGAATAATAGAAGGTGATTTACATCACAGGTCAGATTTAAGATAGGAGGATGGAAGGGACACAAGGAAGACTGAACAATATTTAAACGAAAGAGGGAGATAGGAAGCAGACTGTGATTAAAGTGGAGGCGAATTATGGACGAAATAACAGAACGGCTGAGGGTTATTATCCATCACAGTGGAAGATGGCTCAGGTAATAATAATACCGAAATCAGGTAATCCCGCTAGTAAAGCCTCATCATATCGACCTGTCAGTCTTTTACCAACGGTATCTAAAATATTTGAGAAAGTATTATTGTCTAGACTAATAAAACAGCTGCAGGGTATAATTCCAGATTACCAGTTTGGGTTCCATCCTGGGCACGCTACAGTAGAACAAGCTCATAGAGCCAATTAGTAATTGCTTTGACAGGAAGCGATATTGTTCTGCCGCTCTCCTGGATGTTAGTCAGGCTTTCGATCGCGTGTGGCATGAGGGAGTGCTTTCAAAAATAAAAAAAACTCTGCCTACCCGCTGCTGTCTTTATACTTGACATAGTTTTACCCTGTCGAACCCGGCGTTCCCCAAGGTTCAGTATTAGGGCCAATTCTCCTTCTTGTGTACTCACATGACCTTCCAGTTACGCCCAATGTGGAGGTCGCGTCATTTGCTGATGACACAGCACTATTTGCGAGGGACAGCGATCCGACGGCAGCATCGGAGAACTTGCAGGCTGATTTGAATGGCCTGAAGAAATGGGCATAACAATGGATGATTAAGATCAATTCGTCCAGTTCGGTGCATGTTACATTTACAACCAGACGCAGTACATGCCCTCCTGTTGATCTTGATGGTCCCATTCCACAGGGAAATAAAGCCAGATACCTGGGAGTATGTGGCTTGATCGCCGTTTAACCTACATAAAAGGAGCATATTAAAGTCAAGGCCAAGTAAATAAACTTGAGCTGAGGGAGATGTACTGGCTCCTGGACAAAACTTCCGTGTTATCGCTACAGTCAAAATTGTTGTTATATAATGCAGCTAACAAACCGGTGTGGACCTGCGGTATATCTATTTGGGGAACAACATCAGCGTCTAATATTAAAATTATGCAGCGATGCCAGTCAACAATACTGAGAATAATAATAAATGCACCGTGGTACATGCGTAATGATAGCCCACATCGGGATCTAAATGTACCGGAGGTGAGTAAAGTAATTAAAAATTATAGCGAACGTTACTTGCATAGGTTAGGAGTCCACCCAAACCCGCTAGCAGTTGATTTATTAGACTCAGGCAACGACAATCAAAGACTAAATCGTTAAACACCCCTAGATCTTCCGCACACCGGTTTGATTGACTGGTAAAGCCACACGGAGTGTTATTGTTGAATGGCTTCTTCCGTCATGTCGTAACTTGCATTCCAATTAATTATTGGCTACATTAGCCAGATCGCAATTTAAAAAAATATATATATAAAAAAAATAATAATTTATCATAGCACGTACTTTATTTCTGATGCTTATACAATTATGACATTTTCTGCTGTAAGAAATCTGGTTCTTTTAACATTGTATCAATGTCTTGTTTATTATTTTGAACTCCCTTTGGCTGCTGGTCTAGTTGTAGCAGGTCTTAATTGTATCGTCAGCATATAAGGTAAAAACTAGCTTGGAAGTATATCCGGGAAATTACCACAGTGAACAAAGGAAAGATTCCCAAGGTAACTACTCGGCGACACACTAACAAGGGCAGTTTTTGCGTAGATTTTCAAGTGCTTCTAGTAATGTAAGACAATATGACCCTGAAATAGTTTCTAAGTAATAGGCGAGAACTATTAATTTACCTATAAGTGCTCATCACGCTAGGCGGTGTCAAAAAAATTAGTCACGCCATAAAATACTAAATTAGTATGTTCACTAAGATTGAAATTATAACAGTTATAAGTTCAATCAACGTGGAAATTAGCCGAGAAACGAACTGTCCAGGCCGAAATACGGACCGGCTGTTTAGTAAAATATTACTTGTCCGAACGAACTGTTAGTTTCTTCGGCAATATTCTGTTTCAGCTATGGTTTCCAGATTGCGTCTATTAAAGGTCTAATATTGTTGAATGAAAGGCTTTTGTTAATCTATACACGTGCGGAAATTACCCACTTTTTAGCATTAATTATATTATTAATTCTAGAATTCGTTCTAGCTCTGAACGTAAAATTTATTGAACACTTAGGATAAACATATGATAAATATGTATGAAAAATTTAGATAAATGCTACCAGCATGATACAGGTTAGCTCAACCAATACCATACAGCCCCAGTCGTTTATATTTCAACGCGCTAGTATTGTTGAGAATTTTATATGGAATCTCAGTATGGACTGAGGCAAAATGTACGATAATTAAAAAGACAAATAACCAGCATAAACGATATGTTTACAAGACAATAATCCTAATCAAGAAACATGCTAATAACATCAGCTGATGGAGAGAGAAAAATGAAAAATATCTCCAAATATGCACTATTATTTCTACCGAATCGAATTTAAGACTAGAAGTTTACATATTCCCTCGATGTCGAAAGGCAAAAAAACTAGATTCATTCGACCGAAAAGAAAAAATAACAAAATTGATAACTGCAATAATTTGAAACAAAATAAAATATAAATATAACAGAAACAAATACAACCTGTGTATAATACTCAGAAATGTTTTCGGGTGAAGCCCATCTTCAGCTGACTAATTTAACAAACATTATGGTAAATAATTCTATACTAGGTAACGTTGATGAATCATAATTAAATTACTCGAACATATTGCAGAGGATTTAATTAATACAGAGGTGGGAAAGTGCAAATTACAGATCAAACAGCGGTTACTAAAAGAATCGATTATGCTTATAATTAATTATGGCTGATGCGCATTAAATTCGTGTTTCTTTTAGGTACATGTGCAGTTTCTTTGTTTACATAGTAGTACAATATTTTATTTAAAATATTATAATTATATTATATAATCTATACTAATATTATAAAGAGGAAAGATTTGATTGTTTGTTTGTTTGTTTACATTGAATAAGCTCCGAAACTACTGGACCGATTTGAATAATTCTTTCACTGTTGGGAAGCTAAACTATCTCCGGGTGACGTAGGCTATATTATATTTTCAAAAAAATTAGGGATCCTTACTAAAACTCCAATAATGTAACTCAAGGTGTAAAAAAATGACCTAAATAATTCCTTACATCGCGTGCGCTGCAAAAACTTTTTTTATAAAACATTAAAATATCAATGTTAATCACCATCGGGAAATGTACATTCGGATAAAGATCGCCTTAGCATCGTTTACAAGCTCATCACCAATGGAAATAGCGTGTTAACGTAAGGAATGAAAATTTTCGAGCGTTACCGTTATCTTTTATAAAAGTTGCAAAATGCCCAAAAGATTAAGATCTCAACTTTCTAGATTCCCAGGCGAGGGCATCAAAAATACGTCGTAATGGAGAATCTTCATCAGAAACTGAAAATCGTTTTTCAAGTCAGAGAGAATACGCGTCGCAATCGCGTGCCAGAGAGTCGAGTATCGAGCGTTCGCAGCGGCTTGCTGAACAAAATTTGAGAACCTCTCAAGTACGCGCGCGAGAGTCGAGTATCGAGCGTTCGCAGCGGTTTGAAGAGAAAAATATTAGACAAGCATACAAGCTCGCACTAGGGAATCGAGCTCTGAGCGTTTCCAACGCCTTCGAGATCAGAGAGAAAGACAACAGACGTCAACGACTAGAGTTCGTAATCGAGTTTTAGCTCACAGTAACAGATCGGCTTTCAGATACGATCCACAGATTGATTATGCTCAACAGTCTTCCGTCCAAATCGGAGCCATGAATAAGATCTGCTCCAAGTGTTCTGCCAAAAAATGGGCCAATGAACCTAATGGTATGTGCTGTGCTTCTGGAAAAGTTAGTCTCCCCAATATTCACGAGCCGCCACGGTCAATAAAAAATCTTTTGACAAATAATCATTTACTGATACTCTTACACAGTCATGAACTGAATTCCGCGCGGGTGTAATTTAACAAATAAAGTAATTTTTTAGAATCATAATTCACGCGAGCAACGCCGCGGGCACAGCTAGTAAATAATAATAATAATGATGGGGTTGCTTCGTGGTACCCGTAACTTATTTTTATAAAATAAAAAAAGAAAAAAAAAGATCTAATCTCATTCTTTTTTTTTTTACATACTTTAAATTCATACTGACGAATTCACTTGTCCATATTTATACGCACATGAATATGAACATCTGATTCTTTATACGGTATTTTTTTAATCATTTTATTGAAATTAATTCATCTTCTCCGAATAATATAGAAACTGCGCCCGTGTTACAAAAGTTACGCAGCCAAAAAAACAAAATATATTTCCAAGGAATACAGAAAACAGATTTAGCGATACAGTGATGAAGTGATATCGCCTCTTTCAATTATTTCGGTATACGTACTCTTAAATGTAATGCGGTAATCGTATAAGCCTTTAGTAGGTAGAGCATGGTGTTTAACCCCGATATCAGTTATGAAGGAAAAGTACAATTACGCGACTATCAATCGGATAAATCTTGGTTCTTTTTTATTTTCTTTTTTTTTACTGTTAAAATTTAAAAAACGAGAGTACCAAGTAACGAAAAGATTTCATTTTAACATTCAAAAATTTAAAATTTAAAAATAAATTCCCGTATCCGGATTAAAAAAATTTAACAAATTTTCTATAATATGAAAGAAAGGAACGCTGTCTCCGTACACAGAAATTAATTAAATAAACTTCTGACAACGACTTCAACTTAAATAGCTTCGTGCGTCTATTTATGATTACAGAAACGATTGCTACAGTCTCTGTTTATACACGATATCTCAAGCTCATTGATAACTTTTTCTTACATACTCTATACTGTAATAATTTCACGTCAATACACTATAACATCTTCGGAGTTAAATAAAATTATTGAAAGCACTCATGGGTAATGTCACATTGCGTGCGATTTTCTGATCTTAGTTTCACTTATTTTCACTTCACTCAGATCTCGACTCCTTATTTGATTTCAATCATTATTATAATTTCAGACTGTGGTCTTAGAACTTTGCAAAGTTTGTGTACAACAAAAATATTTCATCGCAATAATATTATACATTTATTTAAATAATTAAATTTAATGATTAAGAAAAAGAGAGAGTCCAAGGAACTATTTAAATATTTTAAATTCGTAGCCGCAATGGTTTTTACATGTTTATCGTGATCAATTTGTTCTTCGGAAAATATAAACCAAAAATACAACGAATTTACTTGAATTTGCAATGTTTGTTGGACATTATCATCATACTAACGGAAAAATTTCGTCAAGATCACCAAGGTGAAATTAGTTAATACCTTAGAATGGTTTAACATACACATCTAAAATGTAACTTCTTCTGCGACGAGTGGATTGTATTTACTAATGCAGTTATTATCGAAAAACCTACTTAAGTAAGATACTTTAGTAGTCCATTTTAAACGAAACCAGAGTCATCTATGGTGTTCGGTAAAAGAAGTATTTCGCGTTTTATTCGGCGCTGACTGAAGAATATAAAGCAAGAAAAAGAAGATAGAGCAACCGGTAAAAATCGGAGAGTAGGGGATAGTTCGAATAGATCGACAAGACCCAGTTGTACACACGAATAATATGCGGTGTCGAATTTCGTGTAATCAAAATGGAATAATGCACTTACCTTACAGCGAGTAACCGCCGGCATAGATGACGTTCGACTGCGTTGGTGCATCGGTATTGATATAGCTGGCCGTCGATTTTGTTGGTACGGCCGTGGCGACACCGGCCTTTGTGGTTGCGGTGACAATTGTTGAACTTTATCGCCGGCTGGAAGGAATTGCGACAGGTCCGAGGAGGCGTTGCTTTTCGTACTGACTGCAAGACTGGAAGATCTTCGACGGGCTACTGCTGGCGAATGCAGCTGCTCGAAATATTCGTACGTAGGCAAGAAACTGAATGGGCTACTATTGCTGTCATCGTCTTCCTGACTTTGACTCTTTGAAGAGTTCAGATTATTCGGCTGAGTTTCGGTATGCTCTTGATCGAAACAGTGCCACTGCAAATGATCGGAAGACTGGTGCCTCCTTTGTTGCTGGTACTGTTGTTGATGCTGCGAATGCTGTTTTTTATGACGTTCGTTGAACGATCTTCGAGTGAGCGAATGCCGTTGATCGACCATCAGCGAGTTCGGCCTTCGATGACTCCGATCAGCGCTGCTGCCTTGATGGTGCACAACTTCGCGCGACTTGTGCGATCTCGGTATGAATTTCTCTTCTAGCAGGGATATCAGCGATTCTTCTTTCTCCTCCGGTACATTGTTGAAAAACCGGTAGAAATTTTCCGAAAAACTCGATAGGCCACCCGAGTCGGGATTAATCATAGACGATCTGCGAGCGGTCGCTTTCATAGTCTCGGACGATCGAAAAAAATCGCGCGATTAAACGGCTTTTCTATTCACTTTTATTTTACTTTTTCCCGCTATTTTAAATATATTTACCTTCCGGTGTGCTCGATGACCGCCGCAACAAACACAGGTACATATCTCTGAAACAACAATACACGATCCGATCTAAGCAGACGACGACGACGACGACGACGACGATGACGACGTCGGTTCGTCTTCAAACCGGAATACAAGTCGGACCGATTTCATATGCGTTAGGCGGAATACGATTCGCAAGTGTACGACGACTCGGCTAAAACTGATTCAACAAGCGGCTGAATTTTCTGCAACCCTCAAACCGACAAACGACACTGATACGCGCATGCGCACTGCTCTCTATTTAAGATGTTACATTTTACACCCTGCAGTCTATACCAGTCGAGTCATCCGTGTATGTACCAAAAGCGGATAAATTAAAAGCAGCCGATGCAGGCTTTCACTGGAGCCTACACCGCGTTTTTGCTAAACCCCACGCAAGCGCACAACAGAGTGGTGTAATAGGATTTTTATTATTTTCTCGATTATAACAGAACGGAAAGGTGATGGAAAATACGATATTAAAATGAAAAAAATCTCATACAAAGAATAATGTTCCTTGAAAGGGAAAAAATGGAATACGAACAAGAGGCCGGAACAAAAAGAAACAAGTTCGAATATTTAATCATGAAAAAAGATACAGAGAATACAGAAATGGATAAGAAAAAGTCCTTGATGATACTGAAACAAATTTTGATAAATAACAGACTTTTTCGCCATCAATTTCTGATAAATATTCCTTTAGAGAAATTTGAAATATTTCGATAAGTCGCTTCATGCGAAGGAGGCGACATAATACATTCTACACTTTTATTTTAACCGCATATGAGTCAGCGTAAATAAACTAGTTTTTTTTCCATGCGCTAAATTTCACGTTATCTCTGGTAGTTTCTGAGGTTGCCGTTGCCAGTAACACGAACACAATCGGACTGACAACGAGGTCGTACTACGAAGGTTCCTCATTCACGAAAAACAGTCCTTCTGCAGTCTCAAAAGAGGCTTCTAACTGACGTGGACCACATACTACACTGAGCAAATGACGGTTGATCATCGTAATCAACGATTCGACCAACTGACTGAAGATTGCATACAGACCACAAATTGTTCAGTTTTACAGGTGAAAAAATTTACAGATACAACTGTATGGCACATACACAATTTTTTTGGATTAATTTTTACGGCTTCCAATAGCGCTGTTTTTGTTTTACTCCTTTTATTGATTTACACGCGTGGTATTTTTTAAATCGTGTTTAGTACACGTTGTAATCATTAAATGTGCAGTTGTGTAAAGTTGTAGCCTTTTTTTTAAGATTACTAGCAATGCAGAAAAAAATGATAACAAAGAAGACTTGATGAAAGATTTTAGCTATTTAAGCGGTTTGATTTATCTCATATGGCTCACTCCGATCCCATACTTGTCTATAATTCCTTTTTAAATTCCGTTGAGTCTGCTCTCTCCCTGTCTTCATCTAACCGTCATCAGACATCTAATAACCGCAACAAAGCCTCATCTCTTTGGTGGAATTAAGAATGCAACCGCGCATTCCACCATAATCGTGGCACCTTTAGAATTTTATGTTTAGATCCTACAACTGAAAACTTTCTTGCTCATAAGCGAGCGAACGCAAAAGCTAGGTATATACTTAAAGTCTCAAAAAGGTCCTCGCAGAAGAATTTCTGCTCTTTATTCTCTAGGAATAGCCCTCTTTCTCATATCTGGAAAATAGCTCGAGTTTTCAAATCTCCATCCTCTGAACGTCCCTTCAGTCTCAACCTTTCTAAAGATAGCCTAGAATCCTTTATCGGTTCCCTTGCTCCTGCTTATGTTCCTAACGTTGACGAACTGTATCTAACTCCATCTCCGCATAATTCCCCGACACATTTCCTAACTTCTGCTTTCGATATTTATGAATTAAAATCTATCCCTTCCAAATCTTCTAGCCCCACTCCAGGTCTTGACGGTATACCACCTTTTCCAGTCCTTAAAAACCTTTCTGAACAGTCCCTTACGTTTTCGTTCATCTTTTTAATTGTTTCCTCTCCAGAGGTATAACTCCCCTTCTTGGAATTCTTTTATCATCATTCCTATTCCTACAAAAAGTTCTACCTTACGTCCTATTTATTTGGCATCCTGCATCAGAAAACTGTTTGAAGGTATGTTAAACAAGCGCCTTGTTCGGTGGCTAGAGCGTAATAATATATTTCCTATCAATGCGTTCGGCTTTCGACCTGTTATTGGTCCTTCCGACTGTATTAGTCTTTTTGTCTCCCATATTTAACAATCCTTTATCCAAACAAATTATACTTTGGCTTCCTTCATCGATATATCCTGTGCGTTTGATAATGTTCATTTACCCACTTTAAAAGATAAGATGATAGCCATTAACGTTCCAATACACTTTACTTTCCTTATTATCATATCCACCTCTCTGTTCCATCTTTGGAAACTTCAAGAATGGTTTTTCGAGGTTTTCCCCAAGGTTTCTCTCTCAGTCCTACTTTTTGGAACATACACGCTATCAGTGTGGCTTCTCTTCCTCTACATTCTTCGTCTTTATTCTTTGCTGATAACATCCTAATTTATGCCTCATCTCATAATATTATATCAGCCAATGAGACGGTTGATTCATCTTTCCGTGTTGGATCATTTCCTTTCCTCAATTAACCTTTCTATTTATCCTACTAAATCTTGTTATGCCATATTTATTCTGTGACCTTATAATCCTGCTTTTGTCTATCTGTCCCTCGCAAATACACTCCTTTCTCGTGTTAATTATTTTTGTTATCTTGGTATCTCCCTTGACAGTCGGTTATCCTTCTCCGAACACATCAAGTATCTTTCCTCTTCAGCAACTAAAAGGCTAAACCTGCTGAAGGCCTTATCTCCAACCAAATCGGGTGGTGATCATTATGTCCTTATTTCTCTACATAAATCTATCATTCGCTCAAAATTTGATTATTATTCATTTCTCTATGGTAGTGCCTCTAAGTCCCGACTCTTTAAATTGGATGTAATCCAAAACTCTTGTCTTCGTCTTTGCCTTGATGCTCTTAAATCCTATGCAGTTCTATCAGTCCTTGCCGAATCTAATACACCACCCCTTTCTATTCGCAAATCTTATTTGGGCAATCGTTTTCTTGCTAGACGTCTTCCACTCACGTCTTCTACTCTTATCCATTCCTACTTTTCCATTTCTAGGAACTGGAATTTCGTACCTAGGAAAATCTCTATTTTATCCCTGATCCCCCTTCGGCTCAGTTCGTGTTGTCCTTACATAATGCCCTTTGTCAATCTCCTTTATTTCACTTTTAATTTCGCCGATCTCTGCCATCCTCCAAATATGTTTACTGTACCTATGATCTCTAAGTTTCTTCCGCAGGCCCTAATTAGACAAGAATTTCACAGTTTTATCAATTCTCAATTTCCTTCGCATGCAGCTATGTTTAGAGATAGTTCGAAGAGGCCGGATGGTGTCGGTGCCTCTTTTATCCTCCCAGATTTTGGCTTTTCAGAATCGTTTCATTTGTCTTCTTTCTATTCTACATTCATAAACCTATTAATGACTATCCGACGTTCCATTATTTTCATTTCCTCCAATCACCTTTCTTGTGAATTATTCATTATATCTGACTCCATGACCGCCCTTCAGGCCATTTGTTCTGCCTTACATGATCATTCCTATGATTTTATCATACTCCGCATACGCTCACTTATCTATGTTCTTTCTTCCCTTCTTTGCATTTATATTGATATTTACTGTGGATTCCTAGTCATCCGGGCGTCTTCAATAATAAAGCGGCGGACTCCTTGGCTCGGGTTGCTACCACTTCTCACTTCTTCTTTAAAAAAGTCCCATCGTCCAATTTCCTTTCACTATGCAAAAGTTTTCATCTTAGGTTTTGGTCGGATATGTACGTTCCATCTTTCTCTAACAATTGTTCTTTTTATCTGTCTGTTCAAACTAATCTTCCTGTCAATCCGTGGTTCTCTTTGTTTCCTTCATTTCGTCGTTCTGTTTTTGTCTCCGTTATTCGCTTGCGCCTTAACCTTTCTCTGTTGCCTTCCTCCCGTTTTTGTTTTTCGTTGGTTGCCTCTCTACTCCACTCAAACAAAAAACATGTTTGCGATGCAGACCATGTGTTTATTAAGTGTTCATCTCTTTCTGCTGAGTACTCTGCTTTCTACTTTTGGTCTTGCTACTCCATATGACACCTCTTATGTCCTATCTTTTCCCTCTCCACAGATTGTTCCTATTATTTGTTTCTTTCTCCTAACAATATCTGACCGTATCAAGATATAATTGACTCTTTCTTATTTGAATTGTTTCCGGGTAAAGGTCTCCGGTTGACGAAACCAAAAAAAAAAAAATAAAATTTCATACGGCTCTGATTAGTAAGTTAGCTGTCCGCGATATCTTGGAAAATTATAGTTGCTCTTAGAAATCACTGTAACCGGGCGGCTTCATATGTTTCTAAATGTTATAAAAACTTGAAATCACCCATTTAATACAAAAGAAAGGTTAACTGCTACGTTAGGATATTGGCAGCAGTAGGATTACTACTTAAAATCCCCACAAGCTTTAAGATTTACACGTTTTTAAATGCTAAATTGATTCAAGTAATTTTTTTATTTTTTATTTTTAATGAGTTCGTCAACATGGACATTGGCCCAAAAACAGCGGAACAGAGGGGAAAGATAGACTCAGATCTTTACACGATCAACAATTCAAGTAATTGAAATATACTATTATCTTAATTTATTTACAAGTTAAAAATACCCAGCGTATATTATACATTCCGGCAACAAGCGTGCCAGTAAATAATTCCGCGTGTATTTATAGAAGATTAACAAGTCAACAAATAAACACATGCGCTATAAATTTTACTGACGTGGGTAAATAATGTTTGGTAGTTTTTAAAGTGCCAAAAACAAAAAAAAAATAAATAAATAAAAAAAAAAATAATCTAAAAAATGAGCGATACAAAATAAATAAAAAAGCAAATATTGAAAATATAAAAAGATTAAATCAATATTTATGTTAATTAAAAAGTTGTTTTTTTACAGAATAAAAAAGCACATCTAATCGGAAATTGACTCTAAATGAATTAAGTTATAATTAGTTTTGCTGAGCATTCTTATCCTCCCAAAATATTCTATCACTCTGCTACCTCTAAGTCCCTTCCCAATTTACTAGTTTTACAACAATTTCTCAGTGCCATTAATTCCCCTTTTCCCTCGCATAGGACTATCTTTACGGATAGTTCAGAGGGATCGATTGGAGTTAGAGACTCGTTTATTCTAACGGACATTAATGTCTCTGAATCCTCTCGTCTTCCTTCTGTACCATCCCTACCGCTGAACTGATGGCTATTCTACGTTCCATTGGTTATATTTCTTCACAACGCTCTATTCCTAATTACTTGATTATTTCCGACTCCAAGTATCCTCTTGAAGCTATTTCTTCACATATTCTTGCTCACTCCTGCAACTTTCTCACTCTTCGCATACGTTTGTTTACCCATAATCTTCTTGCGAATCATTTTATTCGTATCGATCTGCTCTGGGTCCCTAGTCACAAGGGACTAAAAGGTAACGAATTATCAAACTCCTTAACTTGGATCTCCCGCCACTTTCTTGCTAAATTTCCTGTTTCCAACCTGCTTCTTTTATGTAAAATTTTCCATTCTAGACTATGGTCGGATATCATTGTTTCTTCCTGCTCCAACAGACATTCCCATTACCTGTCCATTCAGCCGAGTTTTCCTGCTTACCCTTGGTTTTACGATTTCCCTTTACTTTGCCGTTCGGCTGTTGTGCCTATTATTCGTTTACGCCTTAACCATAGTCTTCCATCTTCCTCGCGCTTTCGTTTTCTTTTGATTCCCTCCCCAAACTGTCATCCTACTTGTGATGCTATTTGTGATTCTAATCATATCTTTTTTGAATGTTCGTCCTTCTCGGCGGAACGCGCCATCCTTTATTCTAATTTACTATCTCTCAGGCTTCCTCCTCTTTATTTGAAGAAAGCGCACAGAAGGAAATAATATTCCGGGCATACTTTAGAGCTCAAGATTTTGGACTTCAGGATTTTAGGCCTCAGCATTTTGTAGGGAAGATGAATTTTCAGCAATTTTCGAGCTGGATAATAGTGTCTGATTCCCATCACACTTAATCCAGGCTTTGGACTGGCTATATGTTCACTAGTAATTTATCATTTAAAAATAAACATTATAGCTTCGTCAATGTTTACATTACAGTTTCTTCATATTTCTATATCTATCTGTTTACATGTTGTTTTTTTTTTACAATTTATAGCTATGACACTAAGATTAGGAACTAGGAACTGAGAGAAAGTGTTCGTAACCGGTTTTTCGACCAATTGTGCGCTTATTTCACGCATTTCTAGGTATACACTTTTTTCGTATAACCATGGCGGTCACCGATACTGATGTCCCGCAGACAGTCCTACACTAACCCATCTCCACATAGGGTACACATCAATATCCCATAACTATTTGTTAGAAGAAACACCCCCCTCCGCCTGCCGCTTTTACGTAATTCGCCCGTTTCGTCAGCTGCTGAACACATTTTAGTACACTGTACCCTTGTGCAGGCATCCAGACACTGTCCAATTTACCGGCTGTACCGTTGTCAAACGAGCCAAAACAAATCCAAGGAATTCTACACTATATGAGAGCGGCTAAGTTGATAAGATCCCTTAAAACCAGCACTGATCCATATGCTGTAATAATGTCAGCAATTACAAACAGCATATGGATCATACTAAAGAAAAAAAAAATAGTATTTAGTCGCTATTCATTTTACGTTAATTTAAAAGCTACATTCACCACCGTAACATCGAATTCATTTACATTTTCTTCCGAAATATTATAAGCTTTTCTTGATTAAGTAGTCTTTTTCAATATTTCGTTCTTGGAACAGACCAGAATAATAAGAAATCTCCGAAACATTTTTATCGAGATACTGGATTGTTCAGCAATAACATACAATTTTAATTAAAGGAAATCTGCGGTAATATTTTTACTGGCATTTTTAAGTTTTAAACGCAGCAATAAACTTTAAATGTCTAGTGGTTTGAAAAATGAATTTTTAGCCGAAAATGCGATTTAGACGATTTAACATAGATTCAACCATTTTCGGATTTTCGTAAGAGGTTCTGATTTTTAAATCGCATAAATACATTCATTGTTTAACTATTTAAAATCTTATTTTTCGTAAAGCAGAGGGAGTAGCAAACTTAAAACCTTCGTTGAAACAACACGAACACACCCTGAAAATTTCAGCCTAATCTGTCCAGTGGTACAGGAATGACCATACATGACAAACAAACATTCACTAAAATAACGAATAATAACGTAATGTCAGGTATACGTTTAGTATCTCGAAGTAAACTGAAAAATAGAAGAATAACTATTAATTTTAAACGAAGATCCCCCGAATTATGATCAAATAATAAATGTAAATACGATATTTGAACATATAAAAACAATTTCTATTTTCAATTTTAATATAAATAACATGAAAAATAAAATAAAACGGAGAAGAAAATCGCTGTCTCGATAATAAGTTTTTACAAATTTACCAATTCGTACGTGATTTACGGCCTGCAGACCTGTTCGCGAACTATGTGCTTATGATTATACTTTAGCGCTCTACTGCTGGCTTAGATTGCAGATAAACTACCTCATGACTGGGTACTTTAAGACCTACTCTTTGCGAAACGGAGTATGTGAAATGTGACATATTAAAAACTGTGTTTGTTGGCAGGTTTTCATTACTAAAACGAATTTACTCTACAAAAACTTTTTTTGTTGCAATTAAACGCATTACGAATTTGAAACCAACTAATCGAACAACTTCTAAAATGTAGTTATTGTAAAATTGTGCTAAAGTCAAACATTTTAGCCATACAACTCGTACGATCAAAATGACAACGTGGCGCTCCTCTTTTTCAATTCGATCTTCTATTTCTTTCTACTTCCTCACACATAGCCTCGATAATCGCGCTTTTTCACGTTTACTTAATTGATCGACAATAAAATCAGTTTATGTTACGATCTGTTGAACGACATTATTATATTCCTTTTATATTTTGATCTTTTGTTTCTTTCTATACGAAACTTTTATGATCTATGCTCTTCCGACTGAGCTACTTGTCCCTGTTCACACTTTCAACATTTTGTTGTTCAATCGTTGGCTCTGAATTTTCCCATTTAGTTTATTTATTCTACCGCACGTTCTTTTGAGGCTTAGATGGCCGGCTATTTTCTTTCTTTCGTTCTCTGTCGAACTGAGAGGCGTATTCACGATATGCACTTTTCGACCTTCCGACATTGTCCTCAGTACGATTCTTGTTTTTCCGTGAAGAAAAATATGATCTAAACGATATTCATTTCTGCAGAAAACTTACGATCATATTAATTAAAATGAAAACTATATTGATATGATTCTACACATTGGTATGAAAATTTAAACTTCTCTTTACAGTGCGAAAACATAGACAAATAGTTTTTTTATTTTTTATTAATTAAAAATATATATTTATCCCTTTTATATAACCAAAAAATATTTACCAAATGTATTAAAAGATTTGAGTTAAACCCTTTGAATAATTAATAAAAAAATATAAAACTTAGTATATTCATTATCCAGGTGAAGCTGATAGTGCACAACGTTACTTTAAACTGACGCCTTTCTACGTTCAGAAGCCTAATAACCTTATTGCGTCACATATAAATTTGATCAGCAGTTGTCGTGGCATATATAAAATTTGAATGAAAAAAGAATGTTATTTTTATTCAAATTTGACAAACACATTATTTCTGTTACTTATTAAAAGTGTTTAATTTTAAATATATTATTAAATATTTTATAATATGCCTTTTGATTTATTTAATAAATATTATTTTTAATGAATCCTAGGAAAAAAGGAAATAAACCGAGTTGCATTGCGCGCGAAACTACTAGCTTGTTTTAAAAGCCCGCCGACAAAGACGCATTATTATTATTATTTACTTTTGTTTTGTAATGGGCTCGTCAACGAAAGACCTTCACGCAAAAACAATTAGAAGTGAAAAGTGAAAGTTACATAATAAGACGATCAGATATCGTTAATAGGAAGATAACAATCTCTAATGGGATCCTGTAGCAACTCGAACCCAGTAGATAGCATACGAACTTTTTAAGAGACAGCGCCCCGTATCCTTTCTGTGGGCACCCAGCTATGCTGGGATTCCAGGAAGTGAAAGGGTCGATACATCCGCCGAGTAGCAATATATTGCCCCTTGCCTAGTAACAGCCCTTCTCTACCTTATCTAGCGAACATAATCTTCAATAATCTCACGTCCTCATGGAAAGCCCATTGGCCTTCGTGTCAGACTTTCTCAAGGTTAATTAAACCCTCAACCGAACCATGGTGGCCAGAAAAAAGAATTTCCCGCAGAGATTTCTGTGCACTTAGCCACTTGCGCACAGGCCACACGGCCATGTCGCATAATTTTATTTTTCAAAGAACCCCTCCATCCTATGAATTGTCGATTTCTGTTGCCAAGGTGTTGCTCCCTTAACTTCCCACATACTGTGCGACTGTCCAGCACTTTCACCCCACCGACCCCCTTCTATTTATAACAAAACAGTTACCAACATTCTTGAGAATTCCCCCAATGCAATTTTATCTGTAACATAATATATCAGAACTAGCAGAATAAGCAGATATCTATAAAAACAAACTGCGCATCTTCGTATTGTAATAGCCACAGCAGTTAAACACGGTACAGGATGTTGCTTTTACAAAAAAAAAAAAAAAAACACTAGCAGGGATAATGAATGTAGAAGGAAAAGACAGGATATGGAGTAGAAAGGCCAAGCTTAAGCAAATGGGAGTACAGAGTTAAATGTTCCACCGACAGAGTTGGGTACTCAAAGAAAACATGATCAGCGTCATAAACAACTGCATCTTCCGAATGAAGAGGACGACAGGTAGAAAAAGCTAATGAGAAACGAAAGCGTGAGAAAGGCAGCAAGGAATTATTAAAACGCAAAAACAGCATAATGGAGACAACAACAGAATGAATAAAGCGAAATTTTCACATCTACTACGTCATTGGACGAATATATACATACTTAAAAGAAGTATATCCAAAACTGATCAACGCCAATAAAGATCAGTTACGCGGATATTAAAACAAAGTAATATATTAGTTTGTTCGTGTTCTCTGTTGGGCCGTTACGAAGGAATTGCTCGTATAGCGTATTTATTATTTCGTTTTTAAATCGTTCCAGTACTAAATTTTATTTTGCTAAGAAAATTAAAAAGTGAACACCTCATTTGAATTTGGCTTAGCCATCTTCCTCGTTCTTTTTCGATTACAGTTAATTCCACTGCTTGTTTTAAGCCTCTTACGTTTCAAACTGATCACACTGATTTTAGCATTATTATTACTAGATATTCAGTTGTTGGTTTTTATCCTACGCTTTTTAGGCTCAATAGTGTGCTAAGGTGCTTGACTGCTAAATCAGAGGACACGGTTTCGAGACTTGTCTCGATCCGGATCCGAATCATTTTGGGTACCAGGAAAATCTGGGAAAGTAAAGGCGGCCGAGAGAAAGGAACTGGCCCCCTACTTTCATTAGTGCCGTTTGGCTTAGTGCACTGTGAAGGTGGCCAATAGGGAAAAAAAAGAAAAAAGGTAGCTGGAAAGAACCGGATGAGGAAAGAACAGAACAGAAGTGGATGGATGATGTTGGGGAAAGCCTTCATCTAGGAGTGGATTAACAAAGGCAAATCGTGATCGAATCCTGTCGCTTTTATTTGTGATGCTGTTCTCAATCACTGTATACACTAGTAATTGATATACATTTCACCACCATTCAAATAAATCATTGCTTATGGCCCTTGGCATGCTATCAACCAACCTAGTTAATGGCAGCAAGCAACGCCAACGGGAAGCACTGTGCAAAATACAATACCAAATGACAGGTACGGAACACGCAAAGAAACCGAAGATACAGAGAAAGATGTAATAACCTTTATAAAATCAGTGTTGAGATCGAAGAAACAGGGATACCATTATCAGTCAAATATAAATAATTTCTATAGCCATTTTTAAAAATAATTATAGATAAAGAGGGGAAAGAGTAAAAGAAAAAAGTTAAATTAAAAAATTTGAACAGCAGAGAAAAATCATGAGAAAGGAAGGAAAACATAAAGAATAACTGAACAATATAAATGCGCATAAAACGAAATGAGAATAGAATTAGAGCAAGTGCTGATTAAAAGTATTCTTATGACTGTAAAATTTAGCATAGGGCTGGTATTTTATCATCCAAATTAGGGATTTTTAATTTACTAAGGCTGGATAATAGAGTGGGAACTAAGTAATTTTCGGCAGTAAGGGGAATGGGATTAGCGGAGGCGAAATTGTTAATTGAAGGAGATTTTTCAGTATAGATCGTCTTAGAAAAAGAAGGAGTGTCAGGAGAGGATTTTGAGTGATCAGAAATTAAGGAATTGGAGCCAGCAATAATGGTCCGATTAGCATAATATTTGTTGAAAGGATTTTGAGCTTTAAGTTGAGAATGGTGTTTTGGTACGAGGAGCACGATATATGAGGAAGAAGAGCTGGTGGAATGATTCTGACGCTTTTTTTTTGAGGAGTTGGAAGAGTCCTGTAAGGCGGGAAAGTTGGTTAAGTTCGAAATATCAGCAAAGATGAAAGCTGAGGAAACTAATTTACCCTGACTGATATTCTTAACTTCGAAGTACGAAAGGTTTTCTAGGCCTATGATTTTATGTATCTTTACTTGCTTCATAAATGTGATTTCCGTCGCAATGAACATGATGGAAGCTGGAAGGGTAATTTTTTTGACTGACAGTACATGCGAAAGAAGGATGGCTACCAGAACATAAGGAGCAGATAGGTTTGCTGCAACATAATAAAACTGAAATGGCCGAATCGAAGGCAGTTGTAGCGCAATTTAGATCAGCGAATTACCGGTTCTACATTGACGCGATACGTGACAGAAATTAATGAACGATGGAAGCAGAGAACCATTAAATTTAATTTCCACAACCGGAATTGGTACAAAAGAATTTTCGAAGACACGTTTGTGTAATCTCCAGATACTGGAGATTAACATCTCAGAAGTGCAGTTTGAAAGTAATTCCTTGATAGACAGATCGGCTGGAACATCGCTAACTATACCGAATCGGGAAACAGTAACGACTGCGGAATAAACGAACGTATTTTCAGTTCATTGCGAATATTTTCTGAGAGAAGAAACTGATTAGCTGTTAAGATGGAGAAAAAGTTAACTTTAATCAAGTTTTTACCTGAGCGAGTAATTGTCGATGTACCGCTAACTCTTTTATAGAACATCTTAGCCGAAGACATCGGACGAAGGTGAGCTATATTTTTATTTTATAAATGCTCCACTGAAACAACGATGTTCCTTTGAAAGTTGTCCGGAAGTAATGAAAATTGAGTTAGTTTATTTCGTGCTTCGTCGGGTTCAGATAAAATCGATGAAGTACTATCATTGATGGCTTCGTTCATTTCGACTGCATTATTGGCAATTCCTATCGGAATGTTATTGTTCTGAGCTGTGACGTTACTAAGAGAGACGACATTGGAAGAAGACGGACGAACCGAGCTGCTGTTAAGATTTACATTTGTTTAACGTTTTAGATTTAGTGGCGCTGGCCGCGTTTTTGGAATTAGATTGAGCAGAATTAGGGGAAAGCCTGCCTCCCCCAACAGACGTGTCAGCCATTAGATTACGCTAAAATTAAAAGAAATAAATAATACAAACAACCACGATACAAATAATCGAGATAATAATAATAATGCTACTGCTGATTAATAATAAAAGCGATAAAATTAGAAAATTAAAACGATCTCACCGATAATTAACGCAGACAATGGAACACAGTAAAGATAAACTTTATCACTGTAATGACACTAGAATAATAAGTTTGCTGATATTCTGCTCTTCCGTCTCTTTCTTCTCTCAATTTTTTTCTGTTTCCCCGGATTTTTCTCTTTACATCTTTCTTTTCATCACTTTTTCTTTCCGACATACAATTTGCCTTTGAACAGAAAACTATTATAACCGTTTGAAACATGAATATTTTTCGAAGTATCCATTTTATCCTTTTCATAAAAAATGCATTTTTCTGTTTTTTCGAGACAAACACAGTCTCTACCTATATTCGAAGTAGAATGAATTTTCCTAAGCTGAATTAAATTTTAAAAATGCCTCAGAAAAAATCGCCTTAAAAAAAGTTTTAAAAATGTTATTAATTTCCTCTTGTTAATTATTCGCACCTTCTTTTTTACTTTCTGCAATCGGTTTTTGTTTCTTTTTCCTACTAAGTTGTTAACCGTCACATATCATTATTTATATTCATTAATTTAGTTATGTGGTAAGACTCGTGTCGGTACACATATCAATAATTATGTCATGAGTGTAATATTATTATTTATTCAAATAAATCTTTCTTTCTTTCTTTTTTGCTTCTTTCTTTTTTAACACTTCTTTAGTTTTCGTTTTTGTTTTTTTTTTGCTGCTTACGTTAGAATTATCTTGCTCTCTTTATTTCCCTTTTACATTTGGCATTCTTTTTTTCATTTTGTTATATTCATTCAAATGAAATAAAACTATAAAACAGACCGGTAGATCAAAGAACAAATTTTTTACGAATGCTTACAAAAGTAAAAGAAAAATAATAGTATTACGAAATTATAATGGTTACAATTTTTCTTCGATGGCGTTGTTAATAACGTAAACAAAAATGTATCCCGAGTAAGCTGCTTTTAGTGGAACGGTGTAATGGAATTTTTTTTTACTTGTGAGAAAATTAAATAACCCGTACTTATTACAGAAGCACTATAACGATGCTAACCACGTTGCTTCAATAAACCAATTATTCTCTACTTCAATATTATCTCTTTAATAAAATCACAAACTACACAAAACACAATTAACAATTTTTTTTACCTCCTCCCTTTGCGCCCAGCTTTCGCCATCTGGCCATTCAACATTGTTTATTTATTTATTTATTTATTTATTTGTATTATTTTTTATTGTTTTATTAAGTTTCTATTATTATTTATAAATTATTAAAATAAATTATATTTTCTACAATTATGTTACTGAGTTTTATGTATTGGTACAAAATGTAAGCAGATTATCTGGTTCCCGTACCATCTGTAATAAGGTTATTGGCATGGTCTTGTAGAATGGTAATATTTTTTTTCACAAATCTGTTCTATGATCATCGTATATTTCACATTGCCGAATAATGTGTTCAATTGAGCCAATCTCTCCGCATGCGCACAAATTATTCGTTATTATACCCAGCCTATGTAATATTTCCAGAGTTCTTGTGTCACCCGTACGTATTCGGCATATATAACACGTATCAATTCTTCGCTCATTTTATTTGTAAACTATGTTTTCTTCTGTATGGTTTTTTGTATTTCGAAGTATTTCTTCCCAACAGTTCTACTAGTTTTTTCATATTGTGCTTGCCACTCATCATTTATCATCTGTTCAATATGCGCTATATATTCCATCCACGGTATTTTTACCTTTTCGATTCTATTGTTTCGATTTATTTTTCCTGCCGCTCTGTCCGCTACTTCGTTTCCCTCGATACCGTTGTGTCCAGGTATCCGTTTGAAGTATATTATATTTTTACTTTTTTGGAGTTTGCCAATAATATTTAATATATTGCATAATATGTTATCGGCGATAGACTTTTTTTCAACTATTTTTTGTATTGCTGATATGGTATCTGTCAATATTAAAATTTTTTTATTTTGTACCTTCCCGATTATTCCTAATGCTCTCTGAATAACCATTATTTCCGCTGTACATGATGAATAAAGTTTTGGAAGTCGAAATGATTTTAAGTTATTTTGAGTTTTATTATATACCGCTGCGGGACATACTTATTCGTCTTCTTTTACTGATCCATCTGTGTAAATAATTTCGAATTCGCTATATTTGCTTTTTATTATGCTATTTAATATTTGTTCATTGTTATGAAATATTCCTGAGTCAACATCCGCGTATATTGGTGTTATCCAATTTAAATATGGTGTATTATAGACTGGAGCTGTCATATTCGTTGGTGTGTTAATATTATTTAATCTTTGGTAGCTTTTAAGTAATAATGGGGACTTTTTATTCTCCCAATATTTATTCTGCATCAATTAACAATTTATAAATATGCCTACAAGTTGCATTCATACAATCATGGCATTGAAATAAGTAAAATTAAAATTTTAACAATAACAATTAACAAACGAATATACACTGATTGACTTTAACAATTCGTAAGTTCGGAGTCAAATTAATAAATATACAGTTACCTAACGAAGTAATTCATTATTTAATATTGAAGTACAGTACATTTATATTTATGTTGGCATACTTTTTTGTTTTTTATATATTAATATTTTTTATGATTATACAATATTTATTTCATTTAAATTTTATTTACGTATAAATAGCGACACCATCAATCCGTTGACATTGGTTAAAGCCAATCTTTGTATATTTGTTTGTTAACCATTACCGATTTTCTTTTGTATAGTACGTTATTTTATTTTGTTGTACTAGCATTTGTCCCTCGCCAAAATCTTTTTACTAGACTGCACGTATTTAGATCGACCAGAAAATATCCAACATCTAATATTCTTCAAATATAAGCTGACATAATCGTGATTAAAATCCGGGTTAAAAAAGTGAATACTGACATACGTAATTTGTCATTTTGTCTACTTTTCATAAATAATTTAATATACTATACATACGTACGAGTATATAATAAACATTTCACCATATAAGGCAAAAAAGTAACTTGACAGCTCTAAGGTGGGCGTTGTTTCAGAGTAAATAAAATTTATTTCTATAATTTCGAAAAGTTATGTTACGTTTATTTCTCTAATAATGTAAAACTTTTTCGTGTCGTTTGACCTGGTTTCCTTTAAAATGTTGCTACTCCGTATTAAAATACGTAATCGCGCATATTATATATATATATAATATATATGCGCGCGTGTGTGTGTATGTTCAAAATTTATACAATACCACAATTATAGTATTCAACTATTTTTTTTTAACTTACTTGGATGCGGATGACAACTTTCAATATGTTCAATGTATATCAGCGGGATTTAAAACAAGTTCTAACCAACTATGATTATTTTACTCTTTAACCATTTCGACACTTATCCTATCTTTCAGTAATTCTTGATTCACATTAAAAATTTATTTTTGAACTTTAACATCAGATAAAAATTTAAATAATTCCATTGCCTTCCCTTTAGCAGATATCTAAAGGAGAGTCTGTAAAGTAGACGATTGCGTTCATTCGATTTTCCAATGCAATTAGTTTAAAAACGAAAGAGAAAAACGGAAAATAATAAAAAACCAATAACCGAAACACGTAAAAAAAACTTTTTTAATTTGATCAGCTTTGTCAACCATGTAATGAATAACAAAACAAAACACATCAACAACAAATAGTAACAGTAACAATCAGAAAGTCTATCTGAAAAACCGCAAGGTACAGCGGAGTAAATAAATAAATAAATAAATAAATAAATAAATAAATAAAAAAAAAAAAAAGTAGTGTTAAAAATTGCATCGATGAGATTACAACTTTATTTAATTTTTACAAAATTAAGATGATAGTAGTAAGAATATCTTTGTTCCGGGAGATTAGTGGTATAAAGGGCAACGAAATAGGGAATTGTCTGACCTGAGTTGCTGTTTTTTTTTTTTTAAAGTAATAATAATATTATTTTATATTTTTTTGGGCGCACCAGAGGCTCTGACCCAACAACTACAAAAATTAAAAGAAAGGGTTAAATTAAGAGACGATTAGAGATAGAGCTTAGGAAAGAATGAAGTACAGGTATTATAGCCGGAGATGGGAAGGAAAGGATAAAGTAAGAATCATAAGGAACAGGAAGACCCAGTGCTACGATTTTGGAGTACAAATTACAGCGTTCAGGAGCAAGGGCGGGGCATTCAAAGAAGATATAGTTTGCATCACATATGGAAGTAGTGATAGAGCTGTGAAGGAGACAATCTTCCTTTCTACAAAAAACTTCATTGTAACATTTATTTTCACTCTTTTCTAATAATTTATCTTTCTCCCTGACTGTTCCACCGGATCATCCTTCTTATCTGTAGTTCTATGATCCTCATTTACATTGGCGCTCTGCTACTGTTATCATTATTCGCTTACGATCCAACCATACCTTGTTATTTTTTTCTCGCTTCCATTTTTTATAAACATCTTCATTTCAACAATGACATTTTCTTTAATTTCAGTTATATTCCCTTTAAACGTCCATCTCCGCAACTGAAGTTTGAATTTTTGTTTTGTGTAGTAACGTTTAGGTTTCTTATCTCCTATTAGGATTATTTAATGTTTTTTTAAACTTTTCTTTAACTTCTTTTGTTCATCTCTTTTTGGTTTTTCATTTTATCAGTCTTTGATCGAATTGTTTTTCTAACTGATTCTTTCCCTCTATACAAGTTTCATACTAACATGATCAAAAAAAAATAAAAACATCTATTTTGAAGAAAACTAGTTGTATATATTTTTAAAGAAAATACGAAGAATCCTACGTTTTTTTGTTTTTTTTTTAATATTTCGTTTAGTTTTAAAGAGTTTGCGATAGACTGCGGATATTTTTAAAAACACTACCTGACAGCTACACCATAAGTTTTTTTTCTTTTCATTTTGGTCACGCCAGTCAAAGACCTAAACAATTAGAACCAATAGAAATGTATTTTTTTTTTTTTTTTTTTTTTTAGGCACGTCAACAGTGGAACTTACCCAACGCAAGGAAATGTACCTTATATAAGGAAAAGATTAGAAATTGAGGAGATAAACAAGGCCAACAAAGGAACTATATTGAGAGAGGGGAGTGCAAGAATGGAGTGGGCACTATAAGGAGTAGGAAGGCCAAGGCGCAGAAGACTAGAATACAGAGTAGAACGTTCGGAGGAAATAAAGGGGCATTCGAACAAAATGTGATTCGCATCAATAGAAATGTAAACAGCCGTCAGTTAAATTTTGATTCGTTCAGATATGAACAATATAAAGGAACTAGAATAGGCAAGATATGAAAATTTAAATTTAAGATCAGGCGATAGAGTTTACCAATAATGTGAAATATTTAGGCCTTCAACTCGATTCCAAGTTAACCTGGATTTTCCATATCAATCCATTAGTTGAGCATATCATTAAAATGTACTCTCCATTAAGGTAATTAGAAATTCATCGTGGGGAGGAGACTTACTCACGCTAGGTTTGCTTTATAAAGCAGTTAGATGACGGTTTGATTTTCTATGCAGCTGTCTCCAACATATAATTTAACAAACTAGATTTCCTACAGAATATACCTTATCACCGGCAATATTAGATTATACCCCACTTTAGGTATTTAAATAGAATGCAAAATTCCACCACTCCAAATCTGAAAAATAGCTCTAATAGGTAAGTTTCTAATTAAATACTGTAATCATCTTAACAATCCCTTTGTTTTTAAATTATTGCACTTACACAGCAGCTGGAGGTTTGCCAATAATAAAATGCCTCCTTATATCAGAAGAATTAATAAATACTCTAAGTTCATTCTGGCATTAATTCCTGTTTTTCTTTCCAGATACTTTAATGTAACCTATGATATTTAATTGGCTAAATTAGATATTGACATATCCTCCTTTAAAGATTTAAATAAACAGTTACCTTTTAATGCAATTAATTCATATTTCTCAGTTGTAATGGAATCTCCTTATCCTAACCATCTGCAGGTTTTCATTGATAGGGCCAAATTTTACGGTTCCAAAAGAGTAGTCGTGACATCACAGTAGAAAAATTGAGGTTTCTGTCCGAGGCATCTATTTTCACCGTGGAACTATTCACTATTGATGAGACTTTCGAATAAATTCTTAATGCTCTAAATTGCAGGGGGAGCTTTATTATATGGTCTGATAACCGCGGCGTACTCCTATCTCTCCAACATAGCCATTTTAATTATAAAAGTCATCCATCCTCCTGTTTACGACGGATCAAGAATAAATGTGTTCAGATAACACAACGTGAAGGCGTAATGAAGTTTTGCTGGGTGCCAGTGTAGCATAGGACTTAACGGTCAGGCTGGTGTTGCTGCGAAACAGAATAGCGAATCGGGTTATACATTTCCATTTATTCAACTGATCTTATTGATATGGTTAGGAGGGATGATAAGTCTGACTGGATACAGGTTATACAAAATCGTTCAACGGTAGGTAAAATTTACAGTTAGTTCAGACTTCACTCCCGAAATACCCTTGGTTTTACCCCAGAACTATCCATCGATATCGGCTGGTCAAGGTAGTACGTTTATCACAACTATTTGTCGATATGAGACGCTCCAGAGTGTCGTCTTTAGATTTTCAAAATGCAGATCGATTCAAACAGCATTGTAACGATCATAGGTCTGCCAGTTTCAGAAAGGACATCAACCATTTATTATTTAACTGCGAGTTATTTGAAGCTAGAAGATCAGTTCTTGTTAATGATTTCATATTGGCACAGATCTACTCACCATATTGTATACTTATATACTCTGCTGCGATATGGTATCTCCTGCTGTGTTTAAATTTATTCATAAAAATCAAATTTTAGTTTAATTAAAGTAATTCTTCCCTTAAATAATCTTGTTTAGTTTAGTACTTACATTAATTTAATAATGGCCAAATGTTTTCTTGCCAGGCCAAAAAAAAAAAAAAAAAAAATCAGTGGGTGAAATTGGCGAGGGGACTGACAGAATGTAAGATGCACAATAAGGAGCAGAGAGTTTAAATTTTAGTGGACACTAATATATTGGATACAACGTTCGATAGAAAGGAATGAGCATTCAAAGAAGATGTAATTGGCGTCACAAACCATCGCTTCATTGAGGTGAAGAGGACAATTTCAGAAGGAAACAACGGAATAGCGAAAACGAGAGAAAGGCAGAGAAGAGTGGTCCAATTATATAAGTGACACAAAATGGAACATCATAGCGGTAAAATTGTCTACGTACAAAATAATTTCCAAAAATAACTTTATAGTGCAGTTAATTTTAGGCCCGTAAAGTCGATATTTTCCAAAAGGATAACTTCATAAAGAGGGAAGGAATTGTATTACTATTTAAAAGCACCGAAAAAAGTAAAAAATAAAGAATAAAAAAGAGATACGAATTTAATAATAAAATTTAAATTTCGTTCAGTAAAAAGTTAAAAAATATGTTACATCGATTTCCTTAATGAGTAGTAGTTCGACAGTGTCCTACTTACACGGTTCGATTTGAACACTTGGAGTCGGAGACAGGATATTCAGCCACGGCAATCCGAACACGCATTCGCTTAAATAAATAAAATATCGCACGAAATGTACAATAATAACTCGGCTAATAAATAATAATCGCGGTCGCTGTTGTTATTTATTTCCTCTTTCAATTTAACTAACCTACTACTCTAGAAAACACCAGCTGGAAAACATCGATCCTCTTAGGGAATAAAATAATTCAGAAACAACTTTGGCCGACGACGATCGAGCTCAGGTGAAATTTATCATAACGGCTAAACAAAAGCGCATTAATCTTAATTTGTTCGTATAAAAGAGACGTTTCGAAGTAAGACAAATGATCTTTGTCATCTTCCGCAATTAGGTCAACAGTGAATGTTCCATTAAAGTCGACATCGGCCTGTTTGCTTTGGTAAAGTGAATACTTCTGCATTAATCAGAATTCAGGTACTAAAACTAAATCGATCCCGGAAACAAATTTCTAATGTATTTCGATATTTTTTTCCACGACTCGTTCATTCATTAACGATTTTCCTTCTTTTACAGGAGCTGTAGGAAAATAAATTTATAACAACGGTATATAAGGAAACAAGTTATAAAAGTATGCAGTAAAACACCGTCCACTGAGTAATATAAAGCGAAATAAAAACCATAAAAAACAACATAAATTTATGACCGCCCCATGATGTTTGGTAAAGATTACAATTAAAATCGTAAAATTTACGATAACACAAGTTTTAATATGAATAATTTAACAAGTTCCATAAATTCCAGTTAATATTTCCTTAAAATAACAGCCGCTCTTTATCTCTCTATCATCATCTGTCTTTCATTTGAAACCGTTTACTACACACGTGAAAATTAACGGAAATACACGAATATACAATAAAAACGAGATTCAAGCCTAGCGATTGATGTCGGAACACATTGCTAGATCAGTACGGTACACTTGTAAAAACACGTTATAGAGTAAACTACATATTTGTAATTAATAACATATGAGGTGTGGGGGGGGGCAGTGTTAAAAAAGTGATAATTATTATTATTATTATTCGAATTGGTTAACTGTGGACCACGTGAAATATCTTCATGATGGCTGTTTTTTCCTCTTCCTTTCACTCCAGTATTTCTTCATTGTTTGGCTGTGTTTCTCCTTCCTTTCAATTTGGCACCAGTTTTCTTCTTCGTACTCTCTTCGAAACTCCGGAATACATTAATTTTATTTCTGAACCTGTTTCTGTTAATAATGTCATCCTCTGTGAAGGTCACTTCCTCAAGATCTTTCTTAACTCCTCGGAACCATGAAATTTGCGTATTAGGGTTTTTATCAAAGTATTTGAAAATCCTTTTTGTTAAACGTTTTGCCTCCATTCTTTTTTTAAAATAATGATAATGTTTTTATATTTATTTTTTTTTTTTTTTTAATTGGGCTTGTCAGAAGTGATATATAACTATCGTAACGTTTTGGGCCTTAGTCTATCTTCAGCCGAAACCAAAAACTCAACGAGTTATATTGGATGAAAACTTTTTAAGCTCCGCGCGAATACACGTAGTTGCGACTGTGCTTTCGTTTTTACCTAAAATAACTCGTCTCGAATTTATAATTTGTGCGATTGCGTTATGTTTTTTGATTTTCCGTTTTTTTTTTTTTCAGCTGCAGATAGGACGAGTCAAAAAGCTTACAAGTACACGGTAAGTATACTATTATTTTATCATTGTTTTTTTGCTAATATATGTAAGTAATGTAATTTACATTATTAATTATTCCAATTTAATAACAAGTTACGACTATTTCATTAATACTTGTATACATTAACAAGTCACCTGAATCTGTAATGTTTCGGCATCAAATTGTTTACCTGTGCATACTGCTTTGGATCAGTATTTCCCATCTTACAGATAATTATAGCGTACTAGATACTGTTTTAGAAAGTGGTATACAATAATGTTATATTCGTTCATTAAAGTAACAGCTGTGGTTTAATTTTTTTTCAATCATGGCGTAGTTGCCTAAACGATGCTGTTGCCTTTGTTGATAAGAACGCTGCTTCCGATGGAATTGCATTCCGTATATTTCTTCTTTAGACATGCATCAGAAGATTCACTGTATTGCCTTGAGGGATTGGGAAGGTTTCAGAACTCTACTCAAGGTAGTAGTGGCAAACGTTACAATACTTTGCTCGCATGTGATATCAGAGATATAGTTTGATGATTCTCACATTCGTTCGCTGATCCTTTTTTGTGAATTGTTACATGAATTGACTGGCACTAATCTGTCGGCCACTCTCCAGTTTGCCATACAGTATTACAAATCGTATGCACGGCACGTGTTTTTATAAACTCGATCCTTCAGACCTTGTCTGGGGAATACCGTCTGGATTCCCATGATAGTTCTTCTATAATACTTCTTATAGGAGAGTAAATTTCGATTAATTATGTCATTCTTAAAAGAAAAAAGAAAAAATGAATTCAGAGTGTTACAATTTTAGTTACATATTTCGTAATAGTTTTTCATATCATCTCTTATGAAGAAATGGCGTATCATTTTTTTTATTTTTATTGTTATCTAATTGATGCGCGACATAGCTATACAGAGGGCTTTACGGCTCAATTAGGAAAGACACGGGGGGTGTTAAATGAGACTGAAAAATTTGCTTGTTTAAAGAAATTTACTGTCCTATCTATGGAGTTGGAGGAATCATTAGGAGCTAGAACGCGGCTTGAAGGAACATGGGGGGAGAGTCGGGGAGAAGCTGTTTTTAAGCATGTAAAAATTTGGTCAACTGTTAAGCCCTCTTTGCCACAATGAGGACAGTCGGAGGAAGAGATTTGATAAGTGATGGGCGTAAGTAAGTCGGGCGTGTCCAGTACACAGACGAGCAATTACTTATCATTAATGTATATATACATAAAAAATATTGTGCTGATCTATATTGAAAAGAAATATTAAAGTCTGTGATCGTTTATGATTGTTACTGATCTCAGGAACCTCTTTTTTTCATCTTACCCCTGTTCCACTTACTTCACTCTGAAAAAGTAGATTTTTATCTAAAAAACAAACTTCTTATTAGAATTGTTTCTAAATTATTATTTTGAACGAAAAAATATCTTGTTAAATGCTCTATGAAACACACTTTTCTTATATGCACTGACGAGATCATCAGCACACAAGTATTCTACCCAAAAATTCTGGCCTAAAATATTTGGAATTTCTCTGAATAATTGAACAGATCCTTGTAATTGTAAATCAATAAAAAAAAGAAAAAAAAAAGAAAAACAGCAGAAATATTATAATTATAATACACCAACCTGTTACTCTAAAACATATCGATCAACAAAGTAGGCATACTGATTTCAGCTCGGTTCATTTGAACTAGCTCATTTTTATAGCTTAGTTCATTTTGAGCTCACGGCAGATCAAAACAAATTATAAGCGCGCCTCATATATAGCTTATTATGAACTATAAAAATGTAAATATTTAAAATATTGCAAAAACCATTCCTCCAGCTAGGTCAAGTTTAGAGTAATACATATCAAAGTGAACTATGGCCAGTAAGTCTAACATGTTCGCTTTGGGATTGGATGTCATGCATACCAACATCACATCCTGATTCATGATATGTACCATCGTTCAATTATGACCAAATATAAAAAACAAATGTACAATTTATCAGAAACAGAGAAGAAAGAAAGATTATTTCGACCTATAACTTATGTCAAGGTCCAAACAGCGATAGAATACATCGGTAGTTGCACACAGTGATAGAAGGTCAAAAAGTTTCCAGAAGTTACGTAAAAAATACTTTTTACGCAAATGTTGTGTTATCGCACAAATTCTAAGCGGCATTTAAGAGTATTGCAAAGTGTTTTCGATTTCATATGCGGAATAATTCAAGTCGACAAAAGACAATTCGAACCGGCAAATGATGTAACCATTGACCTATACAGATTGGTGAAGGCAAATTACCCGTCTATGCACAACTATAAAGGCAAATGCAAAAAAATATCATCAACCACTAAAGGTGTGCTAACACGCTATGTTAGCGGAAATCGAATAATGCGCTATTGTTTTTCTGTGTTCGTAATTTCTCCAGGCTAGTGCGATATTGGAATCTCCGAAGACGCTATTTTCGTTTGAAATGTATGGCCGCAGTGTGCAAGCCGAGAACTCTTTCAAATATTTACATTGCAGTGTGAATTATCTGTAGATATGTGGTATGTGTAAGGTTTACGTAGAAATCTATTCGATGTAAATAAATAATATATTTAAAAAGCTATTCACGTCGTATTTATTTACAATCTGCCTGAGGAGATAAATGAAAAAAGAATTACCATCGCCGTTCAGCAAAGAGAAATCAAAATAAATTACCGAATAAGTAGGTCGCAAAAAAAGGGATTAAAAATAAACCGTATTATTTCAACATTAATAACCGCAATTCGCAATAAAATTCGCGACACCTGGTAGTAACAAACGATAGCCGCGGTCGTTATTCCAGTAAACAGGAGTCTAATTTGCATAAAACCGATTAGAATAGAAACATCTAAAATACTACAACTCGGACCGACAATATGTTTACTAAATACAAAATATACGTCTCGCTAACAAAAAAAAAAAAAAATTTTCTAAACTTCGCCATTTTCCAGACTCCCGTCAGAGCGAAAGGCTCGCAAAAATTAAACTTTCAAATAACAAGAATAATATTAATACCAACAACAAAAAAATTTCGTGGCTTCTTGGATTCATTATATAATTATTTTCGGTAAAAACCACGATTATCAGCTAACATTTCGAATAGTAATACTCTATTCGTCATCAGAGCTAACTATAAATATATCGAAATCCAACCAGGGCGGCTACTTCCAAACGTTTGATTAGTTCTTTCCATCACTCTCCATAAGGTACAGAAACAGGAAACATAAGTACTTCGGTGTTTCGGAAATCAACCTGTACGAATAAATATCTACATATAGATTCGCATCATTGTCCTAGCCAAAAAAAATATACTGGGTGTTTAAAACGTTGATTAGAAGAAAATTCGCTATAATGGATCAATCGGAAAGGAAATAGATAATATAAAAAACGCGATGATCGAAAACGGATATAATAAAGAAGAAGCAATAAGATTGATAAAAAATAGCTAAGAAAAATGAGAAGGAAATTGAAAATAAGGAAGAATTCATACGCACGTCACTTTACCCTATATAGGAAAAATAACTGACAAATTTTAAGGGAGAATAAAATTAGGCCAGTTTTTGGAGCTCAAAGCTAAATTAAAAATTTCACACAAAAAATAACGAAGATGACTTACCTAAATTACACGTTGCTAGGGTGTATGGAATCCCCCGTGTTGATGTGGTCAAAGTTACATTGGACAAACCGGGAGGAAACCGATACACGTACGAATTAAAGAACACGAAGCGGATTGCAAAGCGTGTAGAAAAGTTGACTGTGTCCGAACATAAAGAAGAAGAATAATCGTGAAATTAAATTTAGCGACACAAACATATTGGCTAGGACTGAAAATACAAGAATGCGATTATGAAGAGAGGCGATTGGAATAGAAAAATTTAGTAAAATTTAGTAAAATATAGTAAAATTTAGTAAAATATAGTAAAATTTAGTAAATTTTAGAGTCGAGAAGACAGTTTAAAATCGATTCGGGCTGATGTAATTGGTTGTGTTTGTGTGGAGAGACTGGTGGAAAAAACTGATCACATGTTTGAAAATAGTCTCTGATTGGGTTTTGATGAGTTCATAATCTGGGTTTTTCCTTACCGCCTCATTGTGTTTTTTGGCTTTGATGGTGAATAGAGTATGACTATAAACGTTATCTGATAATCCGTGTGACGTAATTATAACCGAAAAGAATTATATAACGACTATCGATGCCAAAATATAGAAAAGATAAACACAAGTTTTAATTTTTCGCAATTAAATAATTTTCCAAAAAATTTGCTAGAAACATTGCGTGGAAATTCTAATCATTTTCACTGCTTGCACAATGTAACGTACAGGAACATGTGAAAAACAACTCGAGCTGAGCATAAATGAAAAAATATTTAAATTTCGCCAACGTCTGGGGCTGCGTTTCGCCAGCCCCGCCCATTTTGAGTTGGGAAACCAAAATAGGCGTATTCGTTTGTGCTTCGTTTGTGCTTCTTTATGCCACTAAGTTTTTTGTTTGTGCTCTCCCCCTTCATAGTTTAATTAGAAAAGTCTTTGGGCGGGGCTGGCGAAACGCAGCCCCGCCCATGTAAAATTAAGGGATGAAAATTATATCATTCGTTTGTGCTTCGTTTGTGCTTCTTTGTGCACGACTTTTTTTTGTTTGTGCTCACCCCCTCCCTGATTTGGTAAGGGTGGGATCAGCCCCGCCCATGTAAAATTAAGGGATGAAAATTATGTCATTCGTTTGTGCTTCGTTTGTGCTTCTTTGTGCACGACTTTTTTTTGTTTGTGCTCACCCTCTTCCTGATTTGGTAAGGGTAGGACTAGCTCTTCCCATGTTGAGATGTGTTACTCATTTGTGCTTTGTTTTGTGCTTCATTGGGCACGGATTGTTTTTATTTGTAGTGAATTTGAATGGGCGAGGCTGGAGAAACAGTGCCTTAAGGGTATGAAATGGGATGTTGTAAATACAAATATATACGCTTCTGACAGTATGGTGCGTGCTCTAATGAAATTTAACCATCAATCTTCTGTGTAATAGACAATTCGAAATTAGCTCGGATTTTACAAAAAATTGGCTGTATACTGAAAAAGTTGTTGAAATATTTATGTATATATTATTTCGCTACCGTGTGGATTCTATATGTATAAAAGTTTAAGTTAGGTAGGTTAGTGTTATGCAGAATATGTTCAAAAATGTAATGGTGGCCGACAAATTATTAACTACTAAATATAAATTAACTGACCTCTAAATTTCTCAATTTATTAAGCACTGGTGACCAATTTAAAGTGTAACCTTAATGGTGTTCGATATTGCATGCTGTTTGATGAAATCAAACTGATGTCTATTTGATGTGTTTTCATTAAATGTTATTCAAAATTCAAATTTATTTTATTAGTTAATCGAAGTGTAAAATTAAGCAGGAGAATTATGAAGAATCATCTATTTACAAATACACAACCGAACTTACATTACATGTCCTATATTGATCAAAATTAAATAATGCATGGACGACAGAGGTTTGTTAAGTGACGAAATGCCATTTTTTAACTATACGATGAAGCGTAAAAATGTTTAAAGCCATCGAACACTCAAATGTTATAAAGCGGCAGTCAGTTTTGGAACCACCGAGTCTAAAAAATATCATGGTCCCGGTGCCGTTTTCGTTTGTTTTTTTATATTTCAGAGCGGCAAAGGTGCGGTGCGCAATTCGAGTGTTTAGATTACTAGACCTTTTTTAGCCGTCGGCCAGGTAAACGACGGTGCGCAATTCGAGTCTCGCCATAGCATCATATTTATAATTTTCATCCACTGAGCATATTGGTTTGCTGATTTTTGAGGAATTCACACGTATTACTATATCTGACCATCTTGTCAACAATTGCTCGTAACAGTAAATGTACACCGCGTCGATTTACACTAATGTAAATGCACCAAAATATTAAATTCCTTTTTGTTTGTAATCCTTTTCTTCTGTTATTGTTTTCTCTCTCTAATAATAGTAACACAGTCTTTTCCAGATAACTAGTTCTGTTTTGGCTTTATTTCTGCCAGTTTATGTGTTTCTTCTGTGAGTAAATTTTTATGATCATTTATTAATTTTTATTCAACTGAATGCTTACAAATTTTAGATTTTTGTTCTCTTAATACACAGTGGATTATATCGAATTCAGATCTTCTATTTTTGGTATGTTTTTTTTTTCTTTTTTACATATTCTTAACAGTCGATAATTAAATACCGTGTTTGGTAACTCGCTTTTTTTTTTATATCTGAAATTGATTTTAGTAAATAAGTAATATGTTTATTTTATTTTTTATATTCACTTACAGTATTTACTTTTAGTTATAAAAATATGTTGGTTAATATCATATAATTTATTTCTGTAATAACATTATTTATCCAGACGGTCTACTTTTAAAAGACAGCTAGTTTTTGATAACCGACAAAGCGACACGATTCGGAGACAACTAAAATAAAATGTTCACATCCGCAACCGAGCAGGATGCGTTTTACGAACACAACGATTGGCATTTCGTTTTAACAATGATTTTCACACTTTAAAATTCGGTCTCATTTATAAAGACTATGTATGTATAAGATTTTTATCAGTTGTTATATTACTGCTAATGTTTTTGCAAGCATTTCGGCCGCAACATTTGAAGGCATAAATAATTATTCCCAAAAAACTTCCCATCCCTATGTTTCCATCTTCCTTGAAAACAATTTAACCCGCGAGAGGTCGCAAAGAATAAATGACCCGAGAGGACGCACACGGAGGATTTCCCTGGGTCACTAAATTCTATATTTTAACATACGCTACTAACGTTTTAAAAGTTATAGAAATATACATACATAAATTATGTAGTTATCCTTCTACATGAAAAACTAAAAATGTTAGCGTATATGTGTATGATAGTATTAGTTTTAAGCATTTCGAAAAATATTGTACACTTTTTAATGCATCATCTTATGTTTCTCTAAAAATACCATGTAAAAACATAAAAATGTCTTCAACGATTATAAAAAAAATTAATTTTAATTTCTATACAAATAAATCAAAACACACCAGTTCATCGACCGCAAAAAGGTGTAGCATTTCATCATTCGTTGCATGTTCCCTAAGATTGAAATTGCTTTTACAGTTCCCCTAACAAATGGTTCAAAAAGGTCTCTTATTGGTGCTAGTTTATCCACTCCTTTTCTTTCTTCCTGAGAATTTAAATTACCAAATCGTATCGCTCGCAGTAAAAATTTAAACCGGTTTTGTGCCATGCAAATTCTAAAAAATTGTATTCCGGTTCCATCTGTTGTCCATAAGTCTTTTAAATTAATGTGCGAAGATTTATGAACTCCTTCTAAATATAGTAGTCCACAAAGAGCTTTAAACTTTACTGACGGTATTTCAGCTGCAATCACTTTCTCTACTGAATTTATCCTTATTTTTCTGAATCCATATATTCGTGTTTGTTGTGATATTTTCAACAATTTCATTGGTAAAAAATAACTTCCAGATATCTGTGGGTGTGTTAATATCTTGAGCGCTATCAATTACTCGGGGTATACGAATTCGTAAAATATTTTACTTCGGAATTTTAATATTTTTCGGAGGTGAGAGTATATTCCACAAAGTGTGGCCAACTTTTCCAGTATACACCAATTGCGGTGCATCATTTGGACTCAAATCATTTCCTTCATTATTTTCACATATTTCATTGTTAGAAATTTCCGAATTCGAATCATGATCACTGCATTCCGATACATCAATATTAGATTCATCGGAACAATTACTGCAATACATTCCGGTTCCTCGTCAATATTGGCTAACAGTCTTAAAATTCTTTCTTCCTCGCGTTCCGTTTTAGAAAAATTAGAATAGACGAAACAGTTAATACATATGAAAACGAACTGGCTAAATTGTTTACTATTTACTAAATACGACATGTTTATTCAACGGAAAAGAAACAAAATATAAGTACGCTAGCAATTTCGATTAGAAGAAAAATTTGGCATGGCTCCAGACTAGAATAAATAAAATACAATTTCAATAGATCGTCAGCTGCGACAGTTAGCATAGAAAAATAACATGAATCAGATGAACTGCGATGGCTAGAAATTAAATTCTGAATTGAACGACTTTTACCAAAAAGAATATTAATAATAACTAACAAAAAAACATTTCCGAAACACGACTCGTCACAGTCGAAACTGTCGGGACTGCAAAATTGCTCATTTTTGAGGACAGTTGAAACCTACAGTCATTACGTACATGTGATGTTTAAAAATAAATCAAATTACTTTTTGTGATAATATTTTAATTGAAATTTCAAATTTTCATCTTGAAATATAAAATGTTATATTAAAATATTATTATTTCATTATAAATTTTATTGGTATATTTCATCATTATTATTTAGCACTAATTTTATTGTTGTTGAAGAAGATTTTATACTTTACTTTCTAATATTTTTACGTAAAGGTTTTAGCGCCCGTTTTTTCCTTTTTTTATTTTATATAACGGCTATTAAATACTTTCATATATGCAAAAAATTCGTTCAATGATAAATACTATTAGAACACTAGATTCAAAAATAAAAAGAAAATAAAAGTGAAATATATATGACATTCATATTAACCCTTTCAGTCACGCTCTGCCAATTTTTAAGTGAAAAATCTGAAATTTTACATACTTACTAATTTGGGCCTGTTGATCATTTTGCACTTTTCAAAAAAATTTTACCTCTTATCATTCCCGAGAAAAAATGTGTCCCATATATGGTACATTGTGACTTTGTGGAATAAAAATAAAGAATAAAAAATTTCGGTTCCACTTTCCATAATGCATGAAATAAAAATACAAACAAAACATATTTTATTAATGTGCTTAAAAAAACATGGTCAAAGTAAATATGTACAAAAATTTTATTATTTCGTTAAAATTATTAAAAATAACATGAACAAATATACATATAAAAATGACTTATTATATATAAATAACGAAAAATATTACAAGGAAGAGAGTACATAAAGATTACTTGTTATGATAAAAATAAAAACAATTCCTATTCTTAAGAAAACATAAATGGACTTTACATTTACAACAATATACGTACGTCTTCTGTGAACAACCTTCCATTTTACACCTACTTCTTTCAGTTTTGTCATCGTATTTAGCATAATGATCATACCCATCAAATCTCACTTCATTTTGGGAACGGATTTCACAAATACGAGAGGGTCCAGGGGTCAGTTCTGAACTAACAGAAGGCCGACCTTTTGGTTTGGACATTGGAGAAAGGATTAGCCCTTCTGCAACATGGTGCCTGAAGTGCAGTAAATCTAATATTTTATTCTGGCGAACACCTAATTCTGCAGCTTTTTCTTTGTACTCCAGCCAAGAATTGATCAGAGCTAAATCCAACGCATGTGTTATCATGCGAATGGTCCATTTTCGCGATCGTACATAAGACCGATATAAGCTTGCTAGAAAATTTAATTTATCAACTCCGCCCATGTTTGAATTATATAATGAAATACATTCTGGTCGTGGTACCCAAATGTGTTTCTTGTTTTTTTTATCCCATCTCTTACAGAGATCAGTATTGCCGATTCCCATATAATTGGATGCCATCACTATTGATTTGTTGTCATACCAGGTGGTAAGAATAACCTGGCCATCTGCACTTACCACATTATCACAAGAGCCGCGACCATTTTGTTTCAACTTTTTTTCAGAAAGTAATGGCGGACTAAAAAATCGATTAAGTCTCGCTGTGCCAATAGCGTAAATCTGCTTATTGTGTAAACACTGCAATAAATGGTATGAATTGAAATAGTTATCGAAAAATAACCTATGATTTACACCTATTCGTTCAGATAAATGAAGTACAGTGGCAGATGTTATACCTAACATCTTGTATTTATCATTTACCTCAGTGGTAGACCCTTGATATATAATAAAATCATATATTTTTCCACTTTGCCCATTTAGAAAGTATATTTTTACTCCCCACTTATTAGGCTTATTTTTAATGTATTGTTTTATGTTTAGCTGCCCCTTGAATGGAACGATCTGTTCATCAATGCATAAGTTGCATTCTAATGGCAATGCATTACAGACTTTTTTCAGCTGATCATATACAGGTCGAACTTTCCATAATCGATCATTACCGGTTCGTTCACTGGATATATCTGCCACGTGAAGAGCGTTTCTCAATTTAGAAAATCTATTGAACGGCATATTATCTTTGACCATTGGAATTCCCATGCGGCTATCCCAGTACATTCGTGCCCTAGGATAATTTAGATTCCCCATTACAATATGCAAGGCAAACAGTTTTTTCATTTCACTCATATTTGTAGATTGAAATCTGGAAATATTTTTATATGTGGCATATTTGTTTGTCATATCTGCCGCTAATGTAAATAATTTATTAGTAAAATATTTGGCAAATATTTCATTTGGTGAAGGTAAGCTAACTGTCGCCAATGGTTCTTGAAAATACCAGTCAATACTTGGCGAAATAAATGTAACATTTGTTCTCCATTTGATGTTGGTTTTTTTAGTGAGTTCATTATTCCTGGCAAAGTCCTCCTGAAGTTCAAGAACATTTTCATCTTTACAAGTACTTATTTCTTCACCAGTATTTACTTCTTCCTCAATAACATACTGTTCCAGATCTTCCATATTTGCTATATCGACAAACATAAATTATTTCTATATTGTATGGTATCAAAACAACACGTGACTTTTTTTAGTACAAATAGCAGTAAACGAAGAGTAAAATATTTACCTAATTCATTTTCATACCCATCTTCAGAATCAGATCCAATTATAGAGGTGTCATCGTTCATCAAAATTTCAAATATTTCTTCATCAGCCAATGCCATTTTACCTTTTTACAAATAAAACATAAATTATAGTTTTATACATCTCAAGAATTCATATTATATACATTATGAATACAAAATATTGTCTTGTATTGGTATTTATCAGACAGAAAAATATACCCAACATTATGTATAACAGATATAAAATGTTTACTTTACTAAATTATCATGCATAAACATTAAAAGAGAAACAAAATGCTCAATTTATTAACAAATTATCATGTATATGCATTATAAGTGTGAATCCCTCATTTAAATGACAAAAAGTGCATTTTGTGGATAGCACTTACATTTTATCCATGAAGTACCGTTGTACCATATATGGGACATAGTATTTCAAAAAAATCCTACAAGCTAAATACTAATAATATATTTGTAATTATAACTGAAATTGATAGATTTAAATGTTACTTACCGATTTTAATAATTACTGTCTTTAAATATGTCCAAAAAATGATACTAATTTCTTGTCCAAAAATACTCTAATCGCGTATATTCTAAACAATCAAAAACATGTTCAGAATTCCTCTTTTCTTTTAGATTGCACAACATATAAACTTAAGATAAATAGTCTATGGTATATTTGGGTAATTTATGAAAATGGGACAATATGACTTCAAGCCAAAAATATAATAATTCTGTTCTTTTTTTGTCATTGAAAATGATGTACCGTATATGGGACACCATGACTGAAAGGGTTAATGAAGATATGTGTAGTAATCTTTAAGCAACTATATTCATTTTTCTGAATATTATAAAACAGTGGCTTTCAAATTAAAAGTGAGACTAAATCTGAATTATTATGTTAGATAAAATCGAATTAAAATCAAAAAAATATGTTTATAAATGTAAGATTATTAAAAATTTTAATTAAGTTTAAACCAATTTTAATTAAATTAATTGAGTTGAATTCTAAAACTATGGCAATCGCATTATATTAAAACACATTAAATTGAGTAAAATTAATTTTCTTTTTTGTTAATTTAAAATTTAAATAGAGGTACATTTTTTATGGTTTCTAAAAAGTTTTATATTTTCTAAAAATTTTAAAATGATAAAATAATAAAAAAATTTACAAAACATAAAATTTATCTTAAAATAGACAAAAAAATTTTTTTACAGTTTAAAACAAGATATATGAAAAATTGAGAAAACAACATAAAATATAGGAAGTCTGAAAAACTGAAGTTGAAAATTAGAATCAAAATGACTCGTTGTTATACTCTTGTATATTAATGCTTTACCTAGTATGTTATTTTTTTAATGTATTGTCCCTGAAAGAAATGAATTTAAAAACGCTAGGCCGAAGAAACAAATAATTGAGCTAATTTCGAATTGTCTATTACACAGAAGATTGATGGTTAAATTTCATTAGAGCACGCACCATACTGTCAAAAGCGTATATATGTATATTTGTATTTACAACATCCCATTTCATACCCTTAAGGTACTGTTTCTCCAGCCTCGCCAATTCAAATTCACTACAAATAAAAACAATCCGTGCCCAATGAAGCACAAAACAAAGCACAAATGAGTAACACATCTCAACATGGGAAGGGCTAGTCCCACCCTTACCAAATCAGGAAGGGGGTGAGCACAAACAAAAAAAAGTCGTGCACAAAGAAGCACAAACGAATGACATAATTTTCATCCCTTAATTTTACATGGGCGGGGCTGCGTTTCGCCAGCCCCGCCCAAAGACTTTTCTAATTAAACTATGAAGGGGGAGAGCACAAACAAAAAACTTAGTGGCACAAAGAAGCACAAACGAAGCACAAACGAATAAGCCTATTTTGGTTTCCCAACTCAAAATGGGCGGGGCTGGCGAAACGCAGCCAACGTCTGGCCTTGTAGAGAAAAAATTTCTCAAAAATCGGATTATTGAAATTTAATAATTCTGTCAAATTTATTAAATATACATAAAACACGTATTACAGAAAATAGTAATTGTTATAAAAAATATAAAATACAGCCGAAATATTTCGGAGTTAATCATGGCAATAATAAAATAGAAGTTATAAAATATGTGTGCCTTCCTCACAATCCTATATTACATTGAATTTAATACATTGTTTGTTGAAGTAAATATTTGTAATTGTTTTGTTTAACTTTAAGTTATAAAATTTATATACATACTTCTTTATATTTGAAATGTAAATGTTCGAATCCATTTTCTGTTTTATCACTTTATTAAGTATACATAAAACACGTATTACAGAAAATAATAATTGTTACTATTAACTTTATTTTATTATTGCCATGATTATGGAGTATGTAACTCCGATACAAGTCGGCTGTATTTTATATTTTTTATCATAACAATTATTATTTTCTGTAATACCTATTTTTATATTTATTAAATAAAGTGATGAAAAAACAGAAAACGGATTCGAACATTTACATTTCAAATCCTGTCAGATGTAAACTTCAAATCAAATTAGCGAATTTCATGCTAGTCTGAACCTTTGCCAAAGATAACAAAATTTGTAAATATATACATTTAATGAGAAATACAAAATACGCCGACATGGAAAACGACTGATAAACGACAGCGTAAGAAAAATGTTCGTAAATAAAATATACGGGTGTCTAAAATATAGTCGGTTGGATTATCTATAATATTCCTTTTAAGAGAATTGTATAACCAGAAAAAAAAAAAACAAACAAAAAAAAACATAGAAAAATCGGAAAAATTTCTTACAAATATCTAGAGCGTATGAAAGAAAAACACAAGAAGTTGAACAATAGTGCGATGATCTGCAGCCAGGCGCCGTTTCTTTTTTTTTTTTCTAAAGCGCCTATTAGATTGATTTTTTCCTAATATATCATCAACTTTTCGGTAAGTACAATTTACAATTAACGGCTAAAAGTCTTCTTAAATTTAAGAAAAAAAAAAAAGTGCACTAATTTTGAAGTGTTAAGAAATCTCGTCGCTTCTTAGAAATTTTAAGTAATAATTAACTGCTAAAAGTATTTTATTACCAAGTAGAGATTTTAGTTTTTTTTTTTTGAAGAAGCATCGCTAAAAGTTTCCATATCGAAAAAAGACCTTTTTAATTATTGCTGCGAGACGTAATTTTCTTTTATAAAATTTGTGCATTAAATTTTATTCATATATACCTTTATATACTGATAAACTGGCGGTTTCTGTTCTCAGCTGGCGTATATACCATAACTTTCAACTTTTTTAACTACTCATTTGGTTGCATAGAATGCTTAAGTCATGCAAATAGTTTTGAGTTATTATTTTTCGTTAGTCACATGCCTAGTTTAATTTCTCAGACTAAGAATTTTTACAAAAATGATAAGTAAACCGCTGTAAAAATATTCATTTCGCTCTGGTATACTAATCAATGAAACCAAATCATGTTTAGAAAAAAAAAAAAAAAAAAAGGTAGATACGGCAAAAATAATCTTATACTAAATATAGAAGTACAAATAAGGATCAAACAAATAACAGTACGTGTAGAACTAAGGCCAGGAATGCTAATAAAACTGCTAGAAACTATGGTAAAAAAATCCTCTAGAATGTCGTAATTCCGTTATAGTTGATTTAATATTCTACATTGTACGCCCTAATGCGATCTGTAGGATAAAAAACAGCTCCACAATGACAGTGGGGAGACCATGTTTAAACGAAGTGGACCCAGGTGAAAAACGCCATCAAACAAAGTTCGTTTGGGAAATTTATTGATGCAGTAAAGTTTAGTTATGGTGGCGAGTTCATAGAAGGAAAATCCGATGATACATTTAAGATCTTGCTATTATTCTGCGTACAAGACATTCAATCACCCAGAGCCCCCCCCCCCATTAAACATGGGAAATTCACGGAAAGTCTAGACCCTCAACAGTCGTCTCATCTATTTTCGCTAAGACATTATATTGTAAGAAGGCGTGAGTATTCAAAAAAATTACACTCGAGGTATACTGAACAAAATGAATAAATTAGTGGGAAAAAATGGAGGCCTAATTTATTCTTGTACATTTGTTGTGTTTCTTATACAGGTAAAATGATGAACATAATCAGTAGTGGTAGCAGTGGGGTTGCATAGTAGTAAGTTGTCTAGCTCAATTTTCGCACTAAGTGTGATTAGGAGCACTCGGTAGTGTCTGTAAAATATCATTTAAACATTTAATTCATTTATTTATTTATTTATTTATTTATTTATTACAAAAAAAAGAAAAACGGCGCTTTCGGCTACTTATCGGGCCATATGCAAGACTACGAGAGGTATTAAATTAGGTGTAGGAGTTTAAGGATTTTCAAAATGAGAAAGAGGTTGTCAAGATGAGTAAAGTCTTCAGAAAGAATTTCGGGAATTGAGTGTGAAAGATTAAGAGAAGATCTTTGAGTTTGAAGTGAAGGACACCATAGTAAGATGTGCAATATGTTGAGAAGGTGGCTTTGATAGAAGAGACAGGTGGGAGGATCAAGACGTTGGATTAAGTGAGAATGAGGAGGGCCGTATGGGAGATTCTAAGTCGAGTAAGAATGATGTTCTTCTTTTTGGATCGGAATGGACTGGAAGCAGGTACTAAGGCATTAGGTTTAATCGTTAAGAGTTGATTAGATGGTTGAGATGACCAAGATTGTTGCCAGGAATGGGAAATCAGGTACTTCATATAGGATCTGATATCAAAAGAAGTAGACAGAGAGATAATTTCAGGAAGGTAGGAAGCGTCTCTATCAATGATTTCATTACCAGAAATTCCTACATGACTAGGGATCCATGTGAAATTTATCAGGACATTAGCAAGTGTATGAGGGAGTTGAGTAGAAGGAAAATGCGTTGTACGATAGGATGAGAAGAATGTGGATTCTGTAATGCTAGGAAACTACTGAGTGAGTCAGAATTTATGAGATATTTGGAGTGAGGGTCAGAAGAAGTTAAAAATTCGAGGCATTTTAGGATGGCGAAGTGTTCAGCAATAAATATAGAACAGTGTTTGGGAAGCCGAAATTTGAGTATGAAATTGAGGACTGAGAAAGCACATCCTACGATTTTGAACCGTCAGTGAAACAGCAGATAAGATTAGGAAATTTTTTGAAATTTCAAAGGAGTAATTTTGGCGAATGATGTGGGGAGGGTAGACGGTTTTGGAAGAATTAAGTAAATTGAAATTTATATCTACAGGTGATAGAATCCATGGAGGGGGAAAACATTTAATTACAGACGATTATTTCATTTCGAATTTCCTACGCGTGCGAGTACAGACATGTTTATTATCGTCTTGATTATTTTATTTTATTCACATGCGAATAAGGGCGACCGCTTGTGATTAAAACGACAGTACGCGTGAGAAAAGTTTATAAACACGTTTATTAACCGCTTTCTAATTACGAACAGTTAAGCTTTAACTATAATAACATTAATTACTTTACAGACCAGGCGCAGAAGCGTACAAGTGTTAAAACCTTTTCAGCAAATTCCAAACAGTCATCCAAGGACAACAGGGTTTTCTGTAACTATTTCTTCTACCAAGCTCGTTTTTGCTAACAATTGTCTTCTAATCACCACTTTTTCCTCATCTTTTTCGTCATCTTTTTCTTCTGTCGCATCTATTAATTTTTTACGGCATAGGAAAGGATTATGGGGACTCTACTAAAAATGACATATTCTGTTAAGGCCGATTAGACTACTTGCTAAAATGAGTCTAAACAAATCCTAGTCAGTAATGCATGTCTTCACACGCCTGCCTTCAAGTGCTGTACATATTTTAGACAATTCAGGATCGAGCTTTACAGTTTAAAACCACGTGTTCCTTATCTTCATTATTTGTTTGGAGCTCTTAGACACTATTGCAATGTAACCGCCATCAGAAATATGAACATTTTACATGTTAACCTCACAGTGCAGGGAGAAGGGCAGCCGTTTTATACTAAATTAAGAAATAACACTGGGGTAATCCTCGAAAAAAACTGATACAGATGACGAAACTCAAAATATGGTATGAAAATTCCGTTTATTTAATAAATATGATGTACAAATTAATTACAAATTAAGGGGAAAAAATATGTATTGCACTGAAAATTAAATTTTGTTTCTTTGCATCGTCATAAACAGACTAAAAAATCCCAGCAACAATTTTTAATTTTTATACATTTTGCTGTAGTTTTACGGAAGACCTGTCCAAAATTCCCAAGACACTGTAAATAGAACTACTGTAGGTCTGAATTCATTTCAAGCCTCGCCGGCAGATAATTATAGATATCTACAATAGCATCGACAAATTAAAAACCAATTCGGGTGTGGTCATTTGCAAATTATAGCGAAACCAGTTATCTGTTGAAGTCCAATGCTGACCCTACGATATCTTTCGATATTCATGGATTTATTTATTTTAATTTAAATTTAGATTTAGTATAATGATACCGATGATGATGGTGATGATTACTATTATTATATTAGGCATACAAATTTCAGTATATAATCTTGTCTCTTGCAAATCTATATGTTTTTTTTTATTTAAATTTATCTTATTTTTCGATATTTATTTGGGTTGCGAGAAGTTGATTATATATCGTATCTACTGCATTACTTTCAAGTTATCATGGATTTGCTGGAAATACTTTTAACTCCAGATTTTCACTTTATTATTTCCATTAGTGGAAATCGGTATGTAGTTCATTTTTATATTGTATTTATGTTACTTCATTAGAATTTATGTTTCTGTATCTAAATTCAATTAATAATCTGTTACTTTTATCGCTTGGTTTTAAAGTTAACACTAGTACGTCAATATTTTACTTACATTTTACAATAAATTTTAGTATTTTCTTAAATTCTAAATAAAAAAAGTATCCGCACGTCAATCCGTACAGCGTGATACGTGTTACAAATCGTTGCTTGCCGAAAAGGTTCCGCGCTTGGCCACAATCAACGAATTATTCGTCATTTCCAACGCATTTACCTCCAATTGAGGCCCGTCTCTGAGCGTCTCGTCTCGCTGCATCTCCCGTTTATGCAAATCCAACACCTTTGTTTTGTGTACGGTTCGAAAGGCATTGACGCGTAAGAGATAAACATTCCTGTAGACGAAACCACAATGGTTCCGGAGCTACCGCGTCAGCTCGACGATGATCGTGTGTTCAACATGTACATCAAGTGCCGTCTCATTATAAATCGATAACGAGTGTCTACGCTTCACGCAGATCCATTAATACATGAATACATCTTATGGGCAGCTTCGGCTTTCCTTCATTCTTTCACTTGACGCAAGAATTATCTAGATTGTTTCGTCGAACCGTTATTGGGCTGGCTTCATATCTTATGGATAGCAACGAGTGTGAAAGCCGACCTGTTTATGATTTTTATTGTACAGAAGGTTTAGAGACGGATACGGAATTTACATTGTTGACAGTATTTACAATATTTTATTAACTTCGTTTACATTATTTGTATCATTGATAACAACTAAGCTATTTACACTATTTACAACACCGACGTTGGAGTATGTTATCGAACGCAGAGGACGATGCGTACTAAAGTAGGAGATATAGTGGCGCGTTTCAAGTGCGTCGACGTGTCGTGAAAAGACGGCGTCAATTTACGTGGAATTGCGTGACGTGGAAATGGTTAGTTCATTCTTCAGTTCGAGCGGAATTCCACGCGCATAAATTCTATAAATGTGGGACCGTGCTATCCTTATAAATCCAAGTTAAGATCACCACCGAGAACTATCGGAATATTGTGGTAACTTAATTCGTCGAGAACTTTAAACACACCTTTTAATTTTGAACTATAAGCTGGGAGGTTCAGGAGAAAGTTTAATGCGTTCGAAGGAAGTATTTGGCGAGATATAGACCGATACGACCAGTAGGGCGCGTTTCCATTTATGGTTGTTTGCAATGAACAAGTGTCGCTGTCCTCTTGACTCACATTTCCGACTGATCGAATTTTAACAGATCGTATCCAACAGATGGCAGAGCGTTTGAATTGCCACATTTTTGCAGACACGTTCAATGCTTCCACTAAGAGGCTGGCCATCTTTTGCGAATCCCCGATACGAAGAGAACAGCGTGTATAGAGTGGATCCGTTGATCGTAGAAGCGGCCTTTCCCGTCAATGCTGATATTACATACGCGTTGAAAGCATTGTTGTGTTGCTGGAAAAAGCGATTATACGTTTTTATCAGTATCTTCGCATCGTGAACGTTTTACCGCTTCCGGCCAGTCCGGTAAGGAACATTTGCAACGGTTGACGTATTCTGTCGCCAAGGATGCGATGAAGCATCGTTTCGCAGCATTCCTTCGCCGACATTACATTTGCACGTTTACGCACGACCGACATCTTTTCCATGACGTGCATTCTGATGTCGTCGTCTAGACCGTCGCGTACGTTTAGTACGAAATCCCCGTTTACCGCCTTACGCCGGATAAACTCTTGTCTTTTCGTTCGCGGCGTTGTTGTCAGAGTCGTCTTCGCTTTCAGCAAACAGAAGGTGGGGCACTCTTCCATTACTTTAACGATGTCCGAGTAATGTCCGACCGAAACAAACTGAAGTTCGTTTTTTTTTCTGGTTTAAATTTTAACGTCTTTTAAAAAAATATATATATATATATTTATTTTTAAAAATAAAATTTACCGAAATTAATAATCATAATTAAACAATCTAATATTATAGTTCAAAAACAACAGTCATTTATATTTATTGTCTGATAGTGTTATAAAAGCAGATCAGTTCTTATGGAATAACATAAACATCAAAAAGCAAAAATATTCTAACAAGGTCATAATTATTCTTTTTTCATTGTTTTACCGGCAAACGTGTTTCATCTTTTTGTTGAAAGGAATTTTTGAAATTGAACGAGTGGTAAAGTATAAAAGATATGCTAAATTTAGTGGGTTACATCACTTGTCTTTGTCTCTGAGGAGAAACTATTTTGTTTACATATATATCTGTCCTAATTAAGGTGGTCATTGTCTAATGAATTCAAATATGAAACGGTGTTTCCTCTTTAAAAAGCACATAATGGAGTAAAATGAAACATTGGCCGAAACCGAAATTTAAACCGAAACTCGTATTTTGGGCCGAATCTGGTCAAAACCGAAACCGAAATTTCGGTCGGGCACTATGTCCAAGTTCGACTGAAATTCTTTACGCCAGTCCAGAGCTTCATACCGTCGTACACAGTTCGGTAGCGGTTCGCGTCGAACTTGTCGACTTCTTTGTTGCGGAAGGGTGCGACTACGTCGTTGACGCGTACTCGACTTTTCGACAGTCCTCGTTCATGCGCAGGTTGAACAGTTACCAGGTGGGGTCTCTTGTGACGAAATCTCTATCAAGTTCATCATCTTCAATTCGACTTCAGTCAAAAAGGTGCTGTGGTCTTTATCGGGATACTCGTCGCACAGTTTTATCTTTTCGCGCTGTAAATTACTTTTTTCCACATACTCAACGACATATGTGGCGCATGAGAGCTCTTACAGAATGAACTGAATGTCGCATTTCGTTCGCAAAACTTTTTCAACCCCCGGGGTTTTTAGTTGCTCATCCAGCGCTGGTCTATTGTTCGCTTCAGAAACAATTTCAAACGAGTGATACCAGCTCACAAGACGTCGAGGTAGTAACCAGATGTTTCAACGCTGTGATGCCAAAGGAAGTCGGTTAAGGAGTCAAACTCTTTAAACTTAAATGAACGGTGCATATCGGTATACTTTTGTTTGGGGCGGTCGCAAGGCCATCCTCCTTTGTGATCGGCATCAATACAGTTGTTCGTTCCCTAGGCCAGAACGCGTTTCAAAACAGATCTATTTTCTTCGTCTTTTGGTCTTTTTCGTAACACGTAAATGTGCGTTTGTAATTTCTCGCGTTCAGTTCGGTTCGGATTGACGCTGATGAGTAAGTCGACGAGGCGCACGGTCGCCGGCATCTTTTCATCGACGTACTCTTTCGGATTATACGCGAGTCAGAGGAAGAGGTGTACACGCAGACTATCAAACTCGATACGCTTAAAGTTATCTACGACGCGAGATTGACCGAATGGAGAGCACGATTTCTTCGACTTGATCAAGAGTACATGATCGTGTCGACGAGTTTGTTAAAACACAATCTTTTATTCACGAGCGTTGCCCACAAATCTCCGCTCATGGCAACGTCAGTATCTGCCTTGCTTGTTCACTCCTTTCCCATCTCCAAACGGTAATGTAGACGTAACAATTCGAACTAACTGTACTCACTCGCGCTCAACGTGAGAAAGAAGGTCGGTCAACTGACGAATCATCACCAACAAACCCTTTTGACGTACCATCTGGTATTGCACATCAGGTTATGCTCGATCATATTGTCCATAAACTGCTTCTCCTCGATGTTTTCGCGCGTCACATTCTTCCGGTTCGCGGCCACCTTAAACGTGTAGAACATGCTCTCTGTGAGGCGCATTCGCATTACCTTCATTGCCGTATGCAGGAAGGATTGACCCCGCCTCGATCGGTATGTCGGATCTCGCTATTGGCCATCATGTACGGCGTACATTTTTCTTCACGAACTCGCGAGTTTCGCCCAAATAAATTGATGGAAAGGAGAGCTCTTCGGCGTGTTCGTCAAAAAAGAGCGACAACTGAACAATTGACGTCTGTTTATGCCGGTAACGAGTACCCGGTACTTGTCCTCTCTCCGCATCAACTTGTGCTGATTCATCAGTCATCAGCAGGAGATCGTTGACGAGCGCTAGGTCCTCAATGATGGGCTCAATCATGAGTCCGTTGGGCGCATCGGCCTCGTCTTTGAAAACGGACACGACACAAGGAAACGAAGTTAGAGGCTTTCACTATCAATTTTTTCACATACCCAGTGAGGCAGATCAATTTGTGAATGAGGTGGCGCTTGATGCACATGATGAACAGGCGATCGTCGTCAAGCTGACGTAGTAGCTCCAAAACCATTGTGTTTACGTCTACAGGAATGTTTATCACTTGTCCGATATAGCCTTTCGAACCGTAAGCAAAACGAACGTGTCGGATTTGCTTAAACGGCAGACATGGCGAGACGAGACGCTTAAAGATGGCATCGGTCGCGGGCAAATGCTCAGAAACGGCGGATAACAAAATCCTTTGATTGTGGCCAATCGCAGGACCTTTTCGGCAAGCAACGATTTGTAACATGTATCGCATAAAGGCACGCTGTACCGAATGATGTACGAACACTTTTCGCGCGCAAGGAATCAATCGCTTTCGATGTCGTTCTTCATGTCGCGCTCAAATGCGATCGGGCACGAAAGGCCGAATCGGTCCTGACGAAAGCGACGATTGGACTCGACATGTTCGTCGACAAACACTTCCTTCGGTGGCTGCGCAGTGGAATTTCATTAGCGTTTACGTCTTCTATTTCCTTCTTTTCTTTTAAACGAGTGACGCACTTTTACAGTTTGTCAGACTCTAGCTTCTCAAACTGTTGTTGGTACGTCGTTGACGCGATTCGCGTTTGCGTTCGGCGGCAGGTTTTGATTTTTGTGCGTTGGACGCGCCTAATTGAAGAAACGTTTGAAACTTTTCTACATCTACGAACCAAAAGACGTGTCAAGTATAAATGTATAAATGTGGCAAATTCTTTGCTATTGCACAAATTAGCAATTTAGGCTTTCCATGCTATTCGCTTTAGTGGGACTTCTTGTTCATCAGCCTGCACAGTAATATGAAGTTTAGTTATGTTATATGTAGAAGAGTGTTCTCGTTATGTTTCCGAAATTGAAGGTGGATTTGATGTGAGCATCTCGAAAACGAAAACAGAAAACACGACAACAAACTCCTCAATAGCAAAAAATTTGCCCGTTTGCGTTCGGCAGCAGTTTTCATTTTCGGCGTATTTGACGCAAGCACCGAAAGAGACGCTTCAAACTTTTTTTTACATCTGTCGTTTTCGAACCAAAAGGCGTATCGCGTATAAATGTGACAAATTCTTCGCTATTGAGGAGTTCGTTGTCGTGGTTTTGTTTTCGAGATTCTTGCACCAATCCGCTTTCAATTTCGGAAACATAATGAATACTCTTCTATGTACAATATATAACTAAACTTCTTATTACTGTGCAGGTTGATGAAGAAAAAGTCCCACCATAGGGAAAAGCATGTAAAGCCTATATTGCTAATTTAATAATACCATGGAAACGCAAAAAAAAAAAAGAAGTATTATTTATACGTATATTTAAAGAGGGCTGCGGAAAGCCGGGAATACTGGAGAAGGATTATCGTGGATGGAAACCAGTTTTACGACTGAACCATGCAGATAGATAGATATATACGATAAAGTTATGATAACATTTCGTGCGACATTTCGTGTGACGGACAAATTTTCGGAAAGACCCCCAGCAGCCATAAGACATATTCATGTCAAAATTTCTTTTTATTAATTTCGAATTATGTAATGAACAGGTGTAATGCAAAACAACGAGAATACTATATGTATACATATACATATAATATATACTTGTATATAAAACTGAGGATATATCGATTCGTCATGATGAAATAATAATCGTATTGGAAAAAAACACAAAACACAATTAAAAATTAGACATATTTTATATAATCATTAATTATATTTCATGTTTTTTGTGTTTTTCTGTTAATTATAACTATTATGTAAGAACTGAGAATATCACATTAATCCGATTATTTAGGGGAAATATTTAAATTCGGACTGCATGAAAATTCGAAAATCATCAAATCTCATATAATAGATTTTGCCTCGACTGTACACTGCCTGGTGCGACTTCTTTTCCCCCTTGGTCCCGAATTCCAACAAGCGGATGGGGCAAGTATATTTTATATTATAATGTATATAAAGAGGGGCGAGGTACTAGGATGGTTTCTTGCCAAGTATACTTAAGTGTGTAAGGGTGAAAGAGAGGATGAAAAACATAGTCCCTTCAGTCACCAAGTATGTATGTAATAGTGAGTATGTTAAATAATAATAATAATAATAATAATAATAATAAAAAGAATTCAATCATACTTTAACAAAAATAAACAAATTTACACAAATTTTGAGTTAATATAGATATAAATAAATATGTATATTTCTATATATAAATATCTACACAAACACATACAGCCTGCAGATAATCTAATCTAACCAGGAAGTACACGGGAAGTAATGAACACACCACTTGATTAAAGTTCACGTTTGAATTCAGATCGAATGGAATGAAAATTTTAAGATTACGCACAGCACTTGAACTTCTTGGTCATAGCAAATACAACAAAATATCATTAAAATTATCTTCAGTGATAATAAGAGACTGATTGGGTTTTATATCACGTTTTAAATGTAGATCTGCGAAGGCGGGACAATGAAACATGAGATAATCATGTCATCGGCTTCACTTGAGTTGCACAGGGAACGCTATGGCCTCTGGCAAGCTGGAACCTATGTAAATAGGGCCCAAATTTGTCGTGGCCAGAGAGTGCCTGTGAATTGTAAAAAGTGATATTTAATTTCTCAAATTTAGACCGTTCACTAATCGGTGGAAAAAACAAATATGTTTTTCTACCAGTCTGGACCGTATCCCATTTAGCTTGCCAAGTTGAAAGCACAGATGAATATATGAAATTTTTGAAAATTTTTAAGCTAAGATGTAATCCTAGACTACCGAAATCAACTAATAAGAATTTAATGTTTAATAATTTGGAGACATCTCTTTGCAGTCTATATTCACATATTATAGAGCCGCCAACGATAAAAAGGTGCAATGGTAAGATATTAGAAATTACATTGGCAGCCGAAGTGAGACATGTCCTGTATAAGGAGGTAATATTAAGGAGAAATTTACGCTAACGTTTGTCAAGATCATTAATGACGTTTTCTAGGTAGTTGCATACTACCTCAATAATTTTCAAATCGTAATGCTTGTGAAGAGGAAATTTAATACTCAAGTCGTCGGCATAGAAGATTAGTTCTTATTGTAGATTAATTAATGAGCTGAACTCATCGTATGATGTATAAGGAAATATAATATATTTCAGAGTGTTGCTCTAAGAACAAAGAACCCCTCGAGACACCACACTCCAGTTTCCTGCTATATACAGAGTCTCCTATGCACAGAGTAGCATATCTATTCTTGAAATAACTGATGATAGTATTGATGATGAAAGGATTGATTTTGTATGTTTCTAATATGTTAATAATAGCAGACCATCTACAACTATCAAATGCTCTCTTAATATCAAAGGAAATGACAACTACAGAATGGCCGCATTGCCGTGAGTTCTTAATTTTGCAAAAATAAACTTAAAGAGAGGGCACCCTCAGCAGGAAATCCCCTTCGAAAGCCAAATTGGTTCCGGTGAAAAATACTCCTACCATCAGCTTCTTTAATCAAATTGATAACCTATTCATATATCTTCCCTATGGAGTTTAGTAATAAAATGGACCGATATGCTGAAAGAGAATATGGATCTTTGCCAGGTTTTGGAAGACGCTTATCATTAGCAACAACAACATCCTGGGAAAGGTTGAAGCGAAAAGCATTTATTAATAAAAATACTGAAAATCGTACCAGAGAAGTGTGATTCAAGATATTCAATTACTACATTACTAATTTTATCATTTGAGGCAGCTTTCTTATTACAAAGATTATTAATAATACTGGAGACGTCCCTATAGGTGACCTTAGTAGGTGAACCTGATTCAAGAAAGTCCATAGGTGGAAGGAAATTGATGAATTGATACTGGGGAAAAAATGATTAAGGAAGGCTTTACACTTACCTGTATTACCAGCAATGTGATTTATGTATCAAGTCAGGAATTTGAATAGGTTTATTTTTTTTTGTTCAATATAAACTTTTAAGGGCGTCCCCGTGCAAAACTGTTTTTGGTGTGATTAGTTACATTATACTTAGTTTGATTATTCCGGTTACAGGAAATAAACCCATACAATAGCGTCAAGTTCGTGCTAAACGCACGTACGCTAGCGAATACATCGTCTTTCTTGCTGTTTGCTTATTAGAAGAACAAAAACTGAGAAAAGTAGATATGTAAAACGGTAGTATTATTAACAGTTATATCAGAGAAAAAACGAGGATGAATGTAAATATTAGTGTGTGCGCATAATGCGATTTTAAAGGTCGTAGACTGAACAAAGTTTGTATAATACCGTCCAAAATAGGATTCGTGAAATGAAATTTTTCGAATTATTTTATTTTTAGACTGCCGAAAAATAAAATTTATTTTTATCCTTCTCGATTTTTTTTCTTTTTTTTCTCTATACCATTTTCTGGAAGGATTACCATAAGTACCGAGCAATTCCCGAAAATGCAATTTTAACTTATAAAAAGGTTATACTAGATAGATAGAGAATTTTTATTTCTTTTTTTCACAGATGAAACCGTTATTAAGTGAGACTACAGCTACCGGCGTTCTAATATTTCCTATCGAATGTGATTGAATATCGCGAATAATCTATAGAGGGGCTTTTCGCGGTTAGTTGAAGGAATCAGCTCTTTCCAGAATACATTAAGGACAGCTGTAAAATCGTATTTATTTTTCATCTGCAATTTTTTTTTTTTTTTTTTTTTTTAAATTTTCACATATACGTGTAGATATGATCTGCACATTTCTATCACACAAAAAGTCCCACTTTTTCTTCTGCAGGCACTTGTTCATTCTTTTACCTCGGAATAGATTAAAAATGAGATCACCGAAGAACAAAATTAGGGTAACTGTTCGGTTATAGAGATTTTGTGTCCTCTCGGTTCAGATGATAGGGTAAAGATAAAAACTCATTACAAGCTTCGGTCTCATCGAAGCATTGTTTTCAAACTCAAAAGTTTCCTGCCTCTATCCGGTTATTTAATGTACATAATCCGCATCAACGCCTCAAATTATGCTCGATCACAGTCGAACAACCGATTAGAAATACCTCGCCGGAAGTTGATGAAAATATATGACTGTAGCATATATATTTGTTTCCAGAGAGTATTTTTAAATGAAGTGTGCCGAAAGGCGTATTCTATTTTTATACGATATCATACGAAATTTCAAAAACGCGGATGAAATCGATTTTTTCCCCGTAATATAGGTTATATCGCGGTCGTGGTTTTAAGGTCCGAATACTTATCGTTTGTACAAAAATTTTCAACGCTTAATTTTATTATAATTATCGGATCTGTTAGCGCGATTATTTTTCGTCAGCATTTTTTATCTTATCGCGATGATTTCATTTAATCTGTCAAATCTGTCAGCCAGTGCGTATGTTCAATGGCGATAGGTTAAGATTTTTTTAAAGGCCACTCTATACGATTATTAACATCTCATCGGAACTGGTATACTATATAATCTTTTACATTACTTTGCGATACTAGCGATAATTTTCGTTCATGCGACGTTATAAATTAATGGAAACAAAATGTTTTATTCAATTTCAATTGAGAATAGGAAAATGCTTCTTTCTCGTATATAGATATATAGTAGAAAAAGTGCAGTAGGGTTTTTTGCAGAGTATTACATGAAAGTAAGAATTTTAATTACTTCACATTCGATGAAAAATTTTTAAATGCTTGTTTTTATTTTTTTAATTTTTGCTAAACCATCTCGGCCCCTCCTCTTTAACTAGACTAGTGTTGAAATAGCTTTTTGTATATTTCAGTTCTCCTTTAGCTAATTATTAAACGTTTATTTTGGTTGATCGGATTTTTTAACATTTTGACATTTCTTTTATTATTATTATTATTATTATTATTATTATTATTATTATTATTATTATTACACACGGACGGAAGTTTTATTTGAGTTTAAAAATTCGTAACTTTTCAATATGGTTCGGGAGTAATTTCCATAATGTGCCAGAAAGGGTGTGTATTTTTAAATGTAAATCAAAATTATTACGAACATGTGAATGCAATATGTATAACGCGTCGAAAAATGATACATAAAGAATTGACGATACACAACGGAGTCGAATAATCTCGATTTTATATTATTTATCGAGATGCGTATATACAAAAATTACGAATGAATAAATAACGCTTCGGGCTAGTAACCAGGAATTTTTACACTACCACAGGCTTTTCGTATTATAAGGGTGGGGAATACATTTTTTTTTTCTTTTAAACTGTAGGTGTGTGTGTTAACTTTTCCAAAACGGTTCACCTTATTAATATTTATCTTTTTTACAATTTTAACGTATCCAAATTATACAACTAACATTTCTACCGCATTTAAATTTTATCATAGTTCATGAACTTTCACGGATGAACATTCAGATATGAGAGAAGGCTACCAGTTCACTGAATCCATCGTATTAATCCGGTGTTCTGTTTTTAAATCTTCATATTTTTTTTTTCAACCTATATCGGTTTTCCCTAATTTCTACCATTCGTTCGAATGTTTAGCTTTTTGTATCCCGTTCTTTTCTGTTCCTCGAACTATGTCGTCGTACCGACGGGCCAGCAGTCTAGCAATGTTTCTTTTCTTATCAATCGCCATTCCAAGTTCCGTTTTGTTCATCGGTTATCCTTGCAATTTATTTCATTAACATGCAATAGTGAACTCCGAGAGTTATGCTGATTTACAAAAAGTTCATAGAAATAATAAGTGTAAAGTTGCAAATTGAATAATGCTTACAATAAATGCAAGTGTTAAACTTTTTCGCCCAACAGACCGAACCTACAGATAATTTATTTAAGTTAATTAATTATCAAAGGTGATTAGATATCACTCGCTTGATAATTTACGCAAATCATCATATGTCTATTGTTTCCGGTAAAATCCACGACACAACTTTTTTCTGTTATACTTTTCGAATAGCGGGTCCCCAGAAGTCGGAAAGGGAAAATCCAGGCCTATCAGGCAACTCGCAGTCGCAGATGAACTCTACCAATTAGTTAATTACCTTAACTCGACTAATCACCGTTTTGCAAATTCGAATCGATTTTTACATCGATTTTTACATCGATTTCAATCGCTGCTTTGATTAAGCGTTTACTCGCATTTTCAACCTCTGGCTAGTGTTTTAGTGTCGTGAAATTACGGTTCCTCGGCTACCGCGGATTTTTCCATCCGTTTGTATCGGCAATTTGCTTTCTGTTCTTTAATTAGTATATGTATAATGTTCGCATGAATGATAGATCATGAACAGCGATTCGTAAATTTAAGTAAACAAGTCATGATTCTTCGGAAATGATCGACCGTGTCATTGTTGGACTACTATTGCACGATTAAAGAGTGTGTAAAATGCAACTACGTCCCGATCACATACCACTCCTGGATATGTTGTGCTTTAGAAATTTCACATACCGCTCTTGGATATGTTCTGCTTTAGAAATTACATCGTTACATATTAGGTTCGGCCAGTGGAGGCGTAATATCTGGGTTATTTTTAACGCATAATACGCAAATAAAAATTATATTCAACAAACGCACATGTAAGAACAAAAAAAAAAAATGAATTAGGTCACGTAGGCTGTCGAACGACGAAATTCATTCTTTAAGTACAGTAAAGTAAGCAAAGTTTAGTATACAGCAATAGCCCTGTATTTGAGCACAGTCTTATTTCGGCGCAGTTCAAAAAGTAGTAAAAGAATAATGCTGTTTCAGCAAAATTCAGAAGGCCGCAGCTGCAAATATTCAGACACGATCGATGTAAATGATAACTCTTGTTTTTTTTCTTCTGACCTGGAGATGAAAATGTGTTTTACTTCTCCATTTCCTTTACCTGTTTGCTTTCGGATTTTATATTTCTAATTTCTTGAAAAAGTTGTAGAACAGATATTTTTTATTTTTATTCCTGGCTTACACAACGGCACTTTTGGAAACGTTTCGTCTCCGGCGACGATACCTGCCTCTCGCATGGAAATGCGAGTTTTTCACTGTAGTGACATGATATTTTGCTAGTTTTTAGCCTTCCGTCCAAATTTTAAATTAAAGTTAAAAAATGGATTAATCAACCTTATACTTTCATTACGAAAGAAAAAAAAAATTAACGCAATTAGAAATATTCACATATGAAAATTACCTGAATTATAACCTTAGAAAATTTTTGTAACTGCATGACGCGGAAAGTAATAAAATCGAATAGAAAATAAGTGACAATATTTAAAACAGATAATTTCTCGCCGGATATTTAACAAACGTTTATCTACTCGTATCAGTCTATATACTTGCTAGTAATAAATATTAATAAAAAATTACTGAAGTAAGTTGGAAAAAACTTCAAATACGGAATAAAGTAAAAGTGCGAATTAAAATGTCGTATATATTAGTGAAACCAGGGCGGTGTGGGCACTGCTTAATTGCAGAGGCGGCCATGCTGTTCTGGTATTATTTTTTTCCCCTTAAGATTCACATGATGACTATCGTTCGAAGATAGGCTCTACCCAAGTGTAATTGAGACCATAATACTTGGCTCTAATTCCGCCCATGAAATTTGCGTGAGCCATTTTGGAATCGTAGGCATGGCGCTCCTATTTCATTTTTTGTTAGTCTTTTCTATTTTACTCGTATTTCTGGTTGTTGTTGTGTCATTAGTAAACCCGTAATTATTCTCATTTCATTCTTCTCCTTTCGTGATTGTGACAATTTCAATATTATCAATCCTTTCCCCTTAGTGTAATGGAAATTATTTTCTGCCATTTCCTCATATATAAACTGTTGATGATTTAATATGTTAACTTCGATTTCCTTGTTCCTCTCATTAGTCCATCAACTTTATTTTTGGGCCAGCCCTTGGGGGAAAAGGAGGCGAAAAAAAGTAAAGATTATACAAAATACTTGACCATATAAAATTTATATATATGTTTGTACACACATATTTACTCCAGACAAAATAATAAAAAAAAAACATGATTATAAAACTTCCATAATTGAAAAATGTATTAATGAAAACAATATTTGATACAAAAATGATCGATTATATTTAATGGATAGTTTGATTTATTTATTTGCACTAGTAATGAGTATTAATAAAAAATGTCAAACCCGAATATTTCTCAAAAGCTGAAGTTCAAAATTTAAAATGTTTACTTTGTGCTTAATAGCGAACTGCCGTAGCGTAGTTGGTTGGCATACGGCATTTTGTTTGAGTCTGGTTTCAACCCCTGTGCCGCACATTAAAAGCTCAATTATCATTGCTCTCGGTTAACATCCAAAAAAAACAAACAAAAAAAGAAAATCACAAATTTTAGATTTTTAGTCGTTGTAACCTTTTTAAAATCTAGATGTAGTGATCATTAAAAAAAAAAAATTGGTATAAATTTCTTAGACAAACAGTTTTAAAAATCACTAATACTTACTTCACTGAAATCGATTAACAGTATTAAAACAAGAAAAAATTTGTATGATAAATCTATTATATTATATATATATATATATATATATATATATACACATGTATATGAGTATATATATTAATGGAGAGCAAAGCAAAAAAAACTTTTTGCTAAACAGCTGTTTTTGTCAATCTTTTTGTGTAGACATCGAACTGTGCCGAAAAAAGACTGTTCATATAGAGCGATATAAACAGCAATAGCCTACTGGATTGTCCCACGTAACTCATACCACGCGAACACAGAATTTTACAAACACCTTCTATATGTGACTGAGTTAAGTCATATTTGTTATTTCTTTAAAAAAAATTTATATTCCTATTAAAAATATGGGGTGAATTTCGATTTTTTTTAACGTAATGCCATTGTAAAGAACTTTTCGTTTTTATTTTGCGTTTCCGAAATTTATTTTTTACCATTAAAAATGTCACGGGTAGAATTGGTCAGGTTTTAAGGAAAAGGAAATTCGCCAAATATTTCGAATTGGCAGAAAAATAAAAAATTTTCAAAGAAATAACAAAGATAACTTACCCCCCGCATTTATACATACGGCGGGTGTATACAGAATTCTGTACGAGTTACGTGGGACAGACTGGTAAAGTTATGCAGTTTGCTGGCACAAAGAGTCAAAAAATCCGCGACAGCCGAAGGACCGTAACAAACCAACATGAAATAATGTTTCACGATACACTGAAATCGAAGGTGCAAAAAAATTGTAACAGAGACGATCATGTAAAAATTGATCTGAATTTCGAAGATGATGATTGTTCGAGTTAAGGCAATGAAAGCGGCTCGTCCGTGATTGCGAGTTACCTATTTAAAGGCTAGATTTTCCTCTTCCGACTCGCTGTGTTTCGGTTCTGATGATGACACGAGTGCCGCCATTCGAAAAGCATAACAGAGAAAAAAATTCTGGCATGGTTTTCGCGCATACGATAAGCTAAATAAGTCACGAAAAAAAAAATTAAAATCATCTTTATCGTGTCCCAATGCCCTGCTTTCATTTGTCGTATCATTAGACCATTTTTCTTTGAAATTTTCGTAAATCAGGCGGTTGCAATTTTAAACCTCTTAGCGCTGGTTTTTCCGTGGTAACAGAAAAGCGGTTCAAGAAAAAACTATAAAGATATTAATACGAGTATAATCAGAAATCGGGAAAAAAAAATGAATTAGCTTTTTACGTGTCCTACACAGCACTTTTGTTTCTTTCAAAATGCAGTGTTAAATTCTTATGTAGAGAAGCAACTAATGAAACTTTTATATGTGTCCCGTAAAGAATAAACGTAGAATGATTATTACTATGAACAATAAAACTGAAAATGACTGATTTTTACTCGTTTCTTTGACCTGCAATGATCAGAGAACGCGTTATTCTGGACATGTAAACGGTAGATAATTGATTAATTATAATTAACCGCGGTCTTCGACGATACTAAAAAGATTGCAATAAAGTAGGGAGAATACCTGCATTTTAGGAGATTAGCCAATCAGGAGCGAGTATTTAGCCATGTGACCGTGCTCCTTTTACTCGACCAATTAAAACTCAATACTTCATCAAATGACTATGCCCCTTTCACATTAGGCCCTCCGGTAGGATTTCACAACCGTATCACTACATTTTATGCCAATTACACAATTCTACTTGCTGCATATATATACATCTTCAGTATTACAAACCGAAAAAAAATTTTTATCTTAACATCCAACACACCTTAATGTAACAGCATGCCTTCTCTGTCGACACCACTACTGGAAAAACTCATTTCTCATTAAGAACACTCATCTAGTAGGGCGATTAGAAAAGAACTGCTAACCCGTACCAAGTTGCTTTATGTGCCTGTGTGTTTGCATGTGTTTCGATGATACATTTATAATTGCCTAGCCGACATAATTCTTTGCTAACCAGTACCATCTGTTTATGTTCGTGTACACTGAAAATATATGTGTTACTGTTGGCCAGCCACCTTTCATATGGGTGTGCGTGTGTACACGCATGTGGGGCTGTGGCACGTGTGTACGGGTATGTGTATACATTGGGATTGGGCTTTATTACTACCTATAACTTATCAAACCTAATATGCCCCATTAATCTGCACTAAATTGCTTTGTGTGTCTGTGTTTCTGTGTGTGTATTGCTGATGCATCTACTACTGCCTAAACAGTATAATAATTTGCTATCCTTGTTTGTATATGCTTTGAGAATATGTTTTACTGCTGACAGCCCACCGTTAAACTTTTCCACCCTACTAACAAATTGTGTGTGCTCTGGGAATTGCTTTACTATATCTATAACCACCCAATGCTAAAATAACTTACTAACCCCTGCTGAGTGGCAAAGATGATGGGACACCGAACCCACCGGCAGGAAAAATTATGAGTTTCTGCCAAATGTTTCATTACGTCTAAAAATTAAAGATATGAAGATAAATTTTTTCAATAAACAAGTATTATCTGGGCATTGCAAGTTCCAATCCTATTTATTTAGGTTTAAGCTTGCTGATGCTCCATCTTGTACACTGTGTTCATCGGCTGTTACTGATGATATTAAACATTTTTTGTTTGAATGTCCTGCCTTCTCCAGCATTCGTAAAGCTTATAATATGTCTTTATTCTATACATCCCCCACTCTTGATAAGAGTAATCGTGCGGCCTTCCTGGAGTAATCTTAAAGGAGCTACGCGCCTTAAATTTACTTTATGTAATCAGTAGATTTCGATACGCACTAATTCAACCGTTAACCCAATGATGTCGATCTACTTGAGCGGCGTAGCCTTTTCGGCACACTATGTATTATTTTAAATTATATTTAAGAACATATTTGTATAGAACAGTATTTACATGTTTCTACTTTTATAAACTCGTCTTTTTATCCTTTCTTCATTGTTGCTATAGACTACTTCACATACAACTTGGTCATCGGTGAACTATGTTTTTCATCTCGTTCCCTTCCAATAATCTAAGTACATCTTGCAGGGAACTATTGTACATACCACCTTTATTTCGTTTTGTTTAAGCTACACATAAATTTGCATCCATCATTTTTAGGTACACTAGTTTCCTGCACTTCGAACACACATATTATAATAAATATATTTTCCCATCCGTAATTGTGGAATTGGGATTTAAAAAAAAAAAAAAACCTGCCAGATTGTTGTGCATGTGCGTGCGTGTGTGTGTGTGAGAGTGTGAGTACACTTTGAGGATGTTCTTTATTATACCTCTAACATATCAAAGCTAATATGCCCTGTTAAACAGTGCTAAGTTCCTTTGTATGCTTATGTGTTTGCATGTGTTGATGATACATTTCTAATTGCCTAACCAGTGTAATAATTTCCTAACCAATACTCACTATATATATATATTAAACACAAACAACATATTTCCTGACATTAGTATCAACAATACCATTATATCAGGCAATTCTGAAAAATGTAAAGCTTTTCTTAATAACCTTTTCCCTAAAGTTGCGGATAGTCAGCTCTCCCCAAGTTCCAACTACGGTGCTGAAGTTCCTTCGACTAATTCTAGTGACATTACAACAATAGTCCAAAAATTAATCGATAAAAAAGCGCCTTCACGTGATAAAATAAATAATGAAATTGTCACATTCTTAAATTTAAACTTTTCTAACTTATTATGTTTAATAATAAATAAGTGCTTACTCTTTCAAGCCTTTCCGGACTGCAGGAAAGTGGCTAAAATTAAGCTGCTTCTCAAGCTCGGAAAATACCTCAACACTCCTTCAGGCTATCGTCCGATATCATTATTAAATTCCATTGGCAAAATGCATGAGAGGGTAATTCATGAAATCCTACTAAAAGAAGCTGTGATAGCAGGAGTATTTTCCACCAGAAGCACTTTGGTTTCAAGAGAAGGCTCTCTACCGAGGGTGCCATCTACAAGCTGGTCTCTGAAATAAAGTCTCAAAGGAAAGCTGGCCACTCTGTATCTCCTTTGACATCAAGGGAATTTTTGACAGCTGCAGGTAGTCTGCGACTATTGAAATTCTCAAGAATTTCCAAGTAAACCCTTATGTATCATTAATACAATCATCGATTACTTCGAAAATAGATATTCTATTCTGGACATCAATGATTCCGTCGCCAGTAGGAGGCTAGAATGTGCGGTTCCCCACAGTTCTGTCCTCGGACCTACACTCTGGAACATTCTCTATATTTTAGAAAACACTACTTTATAGATGAATTCATGTCCTTTTCAAAAACAAAAAATATGAATTAGTGTCTTATGCTGACGACTTGTGTATTTCGTTCGGTATTGATAGGCACTATGACTTCAAACTAATTAAGGTTGTTTGAGAACAATTTGTTAACAATTTAGGCTTAACATTCTCTGTCGTGAAGTGCCAATTTATAGTATTTCGTGATCAGCAGCAGGAGGCTGGAGCGTAGGGTTGTCCAGGGTTTTGTCCTCGGTCCTACACTCTGGGATATTCTATATTCTGAAATACACTACTTACGGATGAATTCGTGTCCTTTTCAAAAAGAAAAAATATGAATTAATGTCTTACGCTGACGACTTAATCAACAGTGGAAGCTGTAATAAGGGTTTTATTCGCAAAGGTTTTAGTCTAAAGCAAACGGTTAATATATAATCGGAAGAACCGATCGTAGACAAAGAAAAATAAAACATATTGTGGCGGGGGAGGGGAGAGATCTGTTGTGATAGCTAACCACCAGGTAAGGCGTAACCAACAATTCAAAATAATAATATAAATGAAGAATACGTGGATAGAAATGAACTAAATAGATTGCTTTTATTAATGCGAACTCATTTTTTTATAATTAAGTAATTCACACTTAATTATTAAAACTTTTTTATGCGTCATGTAAGGGTTGCTATTTTTTACGATTTTTTTAGTTATTCATTCGTCAAATGAGGTTGCAGATGGACCGATGAGGGAAGGTTTGATCTTGACGAGAAGAAGCTTATTCGATATTTGATATGTGAAATTATAAGAACATACGGGTACACAAATTATATACTAATTCCGATAATTATATTTAACATTTTATATGGGAATTTAATTTTGCAAAAAATTAATAAAAACATTATATTGCTGCCTTTTTAAATGATCTTGAAATATCTTTGAAGAATCGTAGAGAATGCCACCTTTTATGCATACTGGAGGGAGAGTTTATTATCCGTATATCGCTTTGTATAATGCTTATATTCTAGCACGCCATTTCATAAACAATTTGGCACTAGAGTTCTCTCCGCATTGGAACTCATCTGGTAATGACATCTTTAAAGCGAATAGTTTTTTTTCTGATATAGATAATTTTTTTGATTTTTGCTCATCTTGACCGGTTTTCGAAGAATCCATGCGCATGTTGACATCGACAAAAATCGTAATAACATTTTCGCCCTCGGAAACATATACAAAATTAGTAGTAGTCGATTCAAGATGCTTTCATTCGATAGCGAATCAGCGATCCCGTCAGTTTTTTTTTTTTCGGAGAGTGGCGACAGAGTTTTGTCACCGGGTGAAAATTAAAATTGATATTTCGTGTTTTTTTGTAATTAATTACAGCATAGTCCGCTAGATTAATTGTTGGACAAGTTCAGATTGCTCGGTTGAACTGGAAACAGCTATGCAGTTCGTTCCGATTGTCGTAGCCATAGTCGTAACACAGTGCATTATTACGTTTACGGGAGTTTCTTCGGCAACTGTCATCACAGGAGAACAACTCGGAATCATAAACGCGACCGAACGTTGGAAACCGTTCGATGCGGTCGGAAAGAGTAACTTTTACGATCTGCTCGTGAAAGATGGATTTTTTGTCGATAAATCGATGTTTGTCGAGGAATACACGCTTCGACTGGAACGCGTAGTCATCGTACAAAGACCGGCACTGTTCAGTAAATCATTAAATTTAGACATGATGACTCGATTTTACGATTTAGAAACGGACCGGCGCGGCAACATACTGAACAGAACGGATCAGATAAATCGGCTGCTGTTTGTCGGCAGCCTGATACGATACGAAGACGGTACGAATCGAACAAAGATACTGAGACCGTTGAAAGTCAGCCAAGCCGATTACATAATGCTGCAACAGGGCCAGTCGCCGGTAATTTCTCTGTCGCTGGCCGGAATGGCTAAGGCAAACGCGTATCGTGCGTTCGAAGGCGATTTCGTCGACCGAATCGTTCGCCTATATCGACGATTCGAATATTTGAAACGTAATTCGACTGATCGTTCGGACGGAGACTTATTCGAGTCTTTCTTGACCGGCAAGGCGACCGGAAGTCGGCTCGAGAAGTGTCTGCAATTTTTAAGCGTACGATTGGGACGGTTTTTCGGGAAAAAAGTTCACATATTCATCGACGACTACGACGCTCCCGTTCGCGACCTACTGAACAACGTCACGTCGGCAGCGGACGTGGAGAAAACGATTAGTTCGAACGAGGTGCAAAAGTCGATCGCATTGGTCGCACAAGTACTTCAGTACGGTTTGAAATTCAATCCGAATTTAGACCGCGCTTTACTTGTCGGTATTTTACCGTTCGAAGTGACCGGTCTCATTACGGACCTGGGCAACGGTCGCCAATTCAACTACACTAACGAATGGTTCACCGGGTCGTTCGGCTTCACTGAAACCGAAATGGACGACCTGCTGACCAGATGCAACGCGCTGGAAAAGCTCGACTATCTACGGGACCAGTACGGCGGTTACAATTTCGCGTTCATAGATGAAATGTACAATCCGTTTTTCGTGATGAACCATTTACGTCCGAACAACGAAACGCTAGCCGAACACATGGACAGCGCGCTGATAAGCGGTTTAATTCGAAATCAGATCGGAGTGGAAAACGTAACTAAACTGATCTCCGGTGATTTTATCGTTACGAACAGAACTACTGCCACTAAAATGATGAACGGTAATCTAACGGATTTCCTGTTCGGCGACAAATTCCGTTACCTCTTACTGACTGGCTATTTAACGTACCACGCGGACATGGACGGCGACCAGATACGTGTTCAAATTCCGAATCTAGAAACGAACGCCTACTTCAAGACGGCAATATCGAGACAATAACGATTAGGGTGCGTGTAATTTTATGCGGTTTGTTTTTACATATATTATCCGTATAAATACGTTTTAGGTAATATACCATTCGGTTCACAGGAGAAAGAGAAGAAAAAAAGCCAAATACGGTTAGGCGCTGCAATCGTTCACGACAGATCACTAGAAAATGAACGACAATGGCTGTTCTGCTGGGAGAATGTGACACATGGAAAATTACATTCAGCGTACGAGTCGTAACAGGTAAACCACCGTAAGCAACATGATCAGATGTCCGCGCGAAAATTGCACGATATTATTTGACGCGCTAAATCAACCGCAGTTCACTTATATCGCGGGTTTCCTGGTCTACCGAGTTCCCGTTTCACGTTATTTATCTTATCTTGTACATTTATTTCTTAATCTCTTTTAGCTGTAAGATATTTTTCAGAAATTACTCGACTTCTTTTGCCTCGCTTACCCCTGTCAGTAACTTCCAAAGCGACAAAGTTATCGATTCTGAAGGAGATTCTAACGAGATTTTGGGACTTTTTTTTTTTTTGTTTTTCGAAAAGGAGATTCAGAAGAAGATTAACTATGATGAAACCCTCCGACATAAAACATTGATAAAACGTTCGCGATTTATATATAGAAAGCTAATGTGTTTTTATTCGTCTAGCGTTATCGTAATTGCGAAATTTAATCGTTTAAATATCTATTACCTGCACGAAATGCGCCACATGTTATCTCGTACTCGTGAAATATAATAACTAGTTATAGTTTCCGTTCATTTTTAACGTATATGTCATAATTATAATGAAGATAATGATTATTATTATTGTTTTAGTTTTACGAGGTAATTGAAAGTAATGAATATATTTAAATGGACTTAAACATCCTATACTCTAGTCGGTTTTTACTATTACGAGTAGATTAGTTAGTATATTGCGTGCCTAAAATGAAAAAGGTACTCATTCGTATTTATTACTGGCCTTTTTATAAGCAGATGTATTTTTAGACTTTTTTTTTTTTAACTACAATTATGTGCATCGCATATTAGGCATTATTAAAATGTTTTTACGCGCTTGCGTACTTAATTATTTACCGAAAATATAAAATACAGGTGTGTAACATAGACTTATAAAGGGAAATAGACAATCATTCAAAGTTGACTGATATAGAGCAACGGCAATAGTGCAGCCGCTAACCAATTCGCTTCTTTTTGTTTTTTGTTGTTTTTTTTTTTTTTTTGGCACGTTAGCGAAGGACCACTCTACCCAGAAGCATTATGAAAAGGAACAAGTAATTGATGGTATAAACACATTGAGAACTGAAATGATATAGAACGTAGGGGAAAATACAATGTAGGGAGCACAGTAAGGAGCGGAAAACGATAGCAAGTAAGAATACAGAATAGAGCGTTCAGTATATAAAGATGGGGACTCAAAAAATACATGATACGAAACACAGCAGCCTTCATCACCCGGATGAAGAGAACAATTTGAAGAAAGTGTTACGCCGAGGACCAAAAACAAGAGGAAGATGGTAGAACATGGTTGAAAGACAAGCGAATAATAGAGGCGACAGCAAAGCGGCGGAGCAACGGAAAGTTACGGAACCAAGGATAAGATGGTAAACTAGCAAAAGGAGAGAATGCTGAAAAATGATGGAGCGTAGATGTCCGACATTATAAATTTTTACATGAGGTAAAAGAATAGAAGCAGAAATTTTAATAATGAAAGAGGCGCGAAGATGCAGCAGAGCGAGCTAAAGAATCCACAATTTCGTTACTATGCCTCAAATGGTTAGGTACCCAAAGCAAAGTAATAGGAATATAAATTTGTTCCAGCAGTTCTCGTATAACCATTAAAACAAAAAAACAGCGAAATCATTAAATAGCTCGGTACAGTTTAAAATCTGACACGAAGAATTCCTGGAAATCTTTTCTAGAGATACGCTCTTTCCTCAGATGAAGTAGCGAAAGAGTTTAGATCTCCCTTTTCTGAGCGTCCCCATCTTTCCTATCCTCCTTTGCCTAAATTTCATTCTTTCTTGGACTCTGTTGCTCCTTCGAGGAATCGTTCTATAGCTCAGAATCCCATGTCCTACTCGTATCTTCTGCTTTCCGCTATGATGAACTCTTGTCCGTCTTTAATAAATCCTCTCCTTCTGCTCCTGGCTTGGACGGCATTTCCTTCCATATTCTTATAAAACTCTCTTCTTTCTCGCTGCTCTCCGTTCTGAATATTTTCAACTCCTTTCTTCTCCCTGGTTTTAACCCTAAGTCTTGGAACGACTTTATCGTCATTTCAATTCCTAAAAAAAATCAATGTTCTTTTAGTCCTATCTCCTTAGCCTCTTATCTGCGCGAACTCTTTGAAGCCTTAATAAACAACCGTCTCGTCTGCTGGTTTGATCATAATAATCTAGTCTCTTCAAATATGTTCGGCTTTCGTCTTGGCTCGGTTGACTGCATCAGTTATTTCCTTGCAGATATCTATAAATTTTTCCTATCAAAGAAGTTTACTGCCGCCTCCTTTGTTGATGTTTGCTCTGCATTTGACAATGTGCATCTTCCTTCTCTGGGCTCCAAACTGCTTTCTCTTAACTTCCCTCCGGTTTTCGTCACTCTTAGACTCAAACTTTTTCAAACATAGAACACTTTATCATCTCCTTCTCTTTTCACCTTCAGATGCGTCTATCGTGGACTTACACAGGGTTTCTGCCTTAGCCCAACTCTTTTCAATATTTACTCCTTTGATATTGCTTCTCTTCCTATTCCCTCTTTTTCTCTTCTTTTTTCTGACGACATTCTAGTTTATTCCATCGCATGATCTGTCTCCCGCAACCGACGAGAGTTAAATCGTTCGTTGCCCCTTCTTAGCAATTTCCTCTCTTGTCTACAACTCACTCTCTCCCCTTCCAAGTCTTCCTGCATGATTTTCTCTCTCCGACCCTTTGCTCTGTATAAACATTAGCGTATCTGGTATTCCTATTTCCACTGTTAATTCCATATGTTACCTCTAGGTCTTTTCTTAAATAGTCGCCTTACGTTTCATGAGCATTATAGTTTCTCCGTCAAAAGACTTAATCTCCTCAAATCTTTATCTCCTCTCAGATGGGGTGACGAGCCGTCTATTCTTTTAATTCTTTACAAATCAATTATCCGGTCCAAACTCGACTACTGATCCGTCATTTATGGCAATGCCTCCAAATCTCTCCTTTCCAAACTTAATTAAATTCAACGTTCCTGCCTTCATCTGCGTATTGGCGCTTTCAAATATTCTCGCATTCCTGCAATTTTATCCGAATCTGCCACAACCTCTATTCGTCTCCCCATTTCTTTATCCAATCTTATTCCTTCCTATCTTCTTACCAAAAACCACTGCCGATTCTATTGCATATAGCTGCTCGTATTTCCAAATTTTCTCCCTACGTCCTCTCTCATAACAGTCTTCCTTACTTTTCTTGACTTTAATAGCATATGGCGCCCTATCAATTTCTCCTCCCTCCCGATCCGAGCTAATTCTTTCTCTCACACTGTGGTCAACTACGAATCCTTCATCTGCTGGACTCGTCTTTTCCTTCCCACGTCTTAATCTTCACGGATGAATCAAAGAGTGATGGGCGCGTGGGTGATGTACGTCTCCTTCGTTCCTGCACTCTGAGTCCTTCAAACTTCGTTCTTTTTGCTCTATCTTCTCGGCCGAATCGATCTCAATTTTTCGTGTCATTTGTTTTATCTCCTCTACAAGCGGCGTTCGTAAATTCCTGATCGTTTCACATTCTAAAAAAGGTTCTTCAAGTCATCTCCCCTTCTCCTTCTCATTCCTCTGACGGCATCATTCTCTCAATTCGATCTCTCGCCTCCACTTTGTTCTCGTTCCGTTCCATCCTCATAGACTTTCTATGGGTTCCTAGTCATAGATAAATGGTGAAGGCTAAGCAAAAAAAAAATAAAAATAGTCATTCCAATATAGAGGGCGATTTAGCTCGTTCAACCGCTCACAATGGTCCATTCCTTGACTCATTTCTTTCTTCAGACACTCTTTCCTTATCACGCTCTAATTATTCCAGACTTTGACTGAACATGTATCCCCATCTTTATTCTCGTAGTACCGTCTTATTCAATGTCCCCTTCTCCTTTCTGCTCTCTTCATGCTTCTGAGCCTTCTTGTCTTTGTGACTCAAATCATATTCTTTCGAATGTTCTGCACTCTTTAACGGACGCTCCCTTCTATACAACTTTTAGTTTTGGGTCTTCCTACTCCCTTTAACGCTACCTATATCCTTTCCTTCCCATTGCCTTCAGTTTTGTTCCGCTTCTGCTGTCCTTTGTAAGTTCCATTTCTGATCGCCTGGCTATTTAGTTCTATCTATTGAATTATCATGTTGTTGCGTCAAGGCCATTGGTGTAAGTCCAGGGTAGGGGAAAAAAAAATTAAAACATGTAACCTTCTAAATTGTTTTTGTCGAATCCGCTTTGAATATTGAGTTTCTATGTTTCCTAAATAGTTTGATTATTTCATTTCCGGTGTCGGGTATAGTAGCCCCGGTAAAATTTTAAACCGTACCATTTATTTTTACTGGAAGAATACAGAAAAACTACAAATTAAGAAGCAACAGTAAATTGATTTAAAGGGACAAGCCTTTTATTCAAAAAAAAAAAAAAAAAAAAACAGTAATAATTTTATTTCATTTAACTGAAATTGACTTTTTTCTCGAACAACTTGCGTACATAAAACTTGATCCGTCAAACTTCGCATGCAGACACCTGAACCCGCAGCATATAGTTCTTCAGTAATACTTATAGCAGAATAAATTTCAGTTGATTGCGTCATTCTTAAAATTAATTTACGACTTGTGTAGTTAGTGTAAATTTATATTGCGAATTATTTGTAAACTTTTATTCATTTACTACTATTTATACATTGATACTAGTTATTTTATTTCACCGGTATGTAATTTATAATACTTAATTCAGTCTGTTCTTTTATTTCATTTGTAATAGAAAAGGTTTTTCATAACTACTTTTGGTAACGGTTTTTACAGCAGTTTTCTACGTAATGTTTTTTTTTTTTTTTCGTATTGCTCCAGGCGCAAGAATCCCATTAGCAGATATTAATATATACATCTAAGTGTGTATACGACTATATCATATTAATTTTTTACAACGACTGCAGTATAACAGATCGACTAAATATATTTCGAATTTGTCTTTATTAATTAACCGTTAATATTTCAGTTGGTTTTACAAAACATTGTTTTTCACGTTTTTTGTTTATTAAAATACGGGCTGTTACCTGCACGGCGTTCATAATACGTGTCTAGATTATTAGAAGTTTAATTTTCCGGTCGTCAGCGGCAGTATACTATGTAGTCCTTCTTTGGAATAACACTACATTGCCACTGCAGTGAGTAGATAAATAGCGAACAAAAAACAAAACATAGAAACCAATTCGAAAAGAAGGTACATTGTTAAACTACTCGAGAGAAGAAAAAAAAAACACTACTTCCTAATCAAAATATTGTTCTACTTAACGTAAACGAGAAACTACAGATCTGACAGCCTGAAAAATATGTAAGTTTTCCTACTTTTTTGAGATACGAAATATACTGTTTGACAGAGATATAGTTTTGTCTCCTTATTACTCATTGGCTATCTGAATATCACACTGTTACAGTTTCTGAACAACTACCGGTGGTATCGATGCAAAACAAAACTCAATATGTAACACTCACATAATGTTTTCCGTTATAAACACCGGTACTTCTGACCGTAGCGTGGTGTTTTGCTATAAAATAGTGTACAACACTCTTCTTTATTGTCAACATTTTTAGGAATTGAAAAAAATGAATTTAGACTTTTACCACGCAAACATATATATATATATATATATATATATATATATATAGTATATATATAAATTCACGCAAGATTATGATAAACTAATTTTATGCGAACAATTAAATTTATGTATTTTTTAGAAAACAGTTTTGATAACCTTAAAGTTTGAGAATTTTCGAAAGATCTTTCTTATTTAATATTTTCGGTATACGAGTAGTAATGTTCACGTGGAATTTCAAATTATCCATTGTCAATGATTTCGGCTGCAGCGTGATTATTATTTTAGGCCGAAAATAGGGTGAAGACGCTCTTTCCATCCTTAAAATTAGAGAATTTGGAAAAAGTTCTGCATACTTTTAATAGACCATCTAAGGAATCTTAATGCAAACTTACAATTTCTGAATCTGAAAATATCTTCCGAAAACAATTTTTAATCCCTTTTCATGAAGAAAAAAAAATTTTATTTCACATTTTCGATTCTGGGCTATAACGGGATTTTAGGTTTTCTCAAAAATAAAGTGCAGCCTTTTTCTACCCCTAGAATTCGGTGCATCTAAAAGAAACTTGTTACACTTTTGGTAGACTGTATAAGGTAATATCGTGCACCAGTTACAATTCGGTAAACCTATTTCTACTGAAAATATAAAGGCTTTTTTTTTTTTTAAATAAGTTTTCAGCCCCGTTTTTAATGTTTGAATTTTTAAAAAGCTTTCTTACTCAACATCTTCGCGGTACATGTAATCTCAATTATCCGTTGTAAACGGTTTTCGCTGTGATTTTTAAAAAGTAGTTTTCCATCCTACGTGCGATTATTTACATTTTCTCTAATCGTAACTTCTCCGACTTTCTGATAATTTCCGACTCTATAAATGCCCTTTAGGCTATCAGTTTACCTCTTCTTCCTCCCTCTTTCGACTTCATCATTCTTCGTATACAATCTCTCATTCAAATCTTTTCTTTTGTCACTCTGTTTACGTTAATTTGCTGTGGGTTCCTGGTCATAGAGGCATCGAATGTAACAAAATGGCGGACGCTTTGGTTCGGGTTACTGCTTGTTCTACTTTTAAAAAATTCCAAGTACTAATCTATTATTCTCAAGTAGGAAATTTCACTTTAAATTTTGTTCGAATATGTACCCTTCCTTTACCAATAATCGTTCTTCTTCTACTTCTCAATTCAACCTAACCTTCCTTCTAATCCTTAGTTTTCAGAATTCCCTTTTTTTCCATGTTCTGTTATTGTCTCTATTATTAGCCTTTACACTTTAATCACACTTTATTTCCCTCTTCCCGCTATCGTTTCTCACATTGATTTCTTCCCCTGATTGTCCTCTACATATCCTAATGAAGCAGTCGTTTCTAATGCCAATTACATTTTCTTTGAGTGTTCTGCTCTTTCTGCGGAACATTCTTCTCTTGATTTACTTCTCCTAAAGTTAATCCTGCTCCCTATTGTGCTTCCTATATCCTACTCTTTCCCTCTCAGTTTGTTGTTCCTGCTATTGGTTCCTTTATTTCAGCCATTTTCAATCAAATTACATTCTAATTGTTTGACTCTTCTTTCTGTCGGTTCCGGGTGGAGATCACTCTGGTTGACGAGCCCAAAATATTTTCACCCTCAATAAATTTGAATTTTTTTTTTTAAGAATTATTTCACGGCTTAAATGCATTCCAGCGGTATATTAATAATTGCCGGGCTATTAGAATACATGCCCGGATTTCCTTCTTCGTATGCATTGCAATTTGTCATGTCCCCTTGTAAATTACCATTTTTATACGGTGCATCAATCTTTTTTCAAAGCACAGTACACTATTAGGATTCGGTGAAGCGTCATATGGGTTTCGCGAAGTTTTTCGCAAAATCAAATACCTAGACGAATTTTAAAATAACTCTGCCGATAAATATTCAATATTCAACACTAAAACTTAAATACTAGACTGAGATTTACAAAGAGCGTTCGTTCTTCACTTTGCCGTCTCATACTTTTCGACAAAAGGCGCACGGAACTCTCAAATTGAATCTGGAACTAAAATGCCTTTTATTGCATTCAAAAAGTTTTGTGCCGTTACAAAAACACACATTACGGTTCTTTCTTAACTTCAGACAATGTTACCATTCGCCACCGTAAAAATAATCATTCCAACTCGACCGTATCAGTTTAACGCAAAATTTTACTGTGTAATTTAACAATTTGGAACTACATATCATTCGGTATCACAATTTTACGTATTGTATAAAACACGTCGTGTAATATTTGAAAAAATTTTATCGCGCTGATTAATAATTTTGTAATTGCTAGATTAAAAAATAATCCATCTCTCAAGCGAATTTTCCATTTCTAGTTTCTTGTGTCGGTGTGACGTATGCTGTTCTAATAGGTCTATTCAATGTTAAAATTAGATATGTTGCTATTTTATCGGCCATATCATCGGTAAGTGAGCAAAATTTTCGAATTGTCATTTCTGGTTGGACTTAATTTTTTGCTCGCAAAAATCTTTTTACGATACAACGTTCCATTCATAAAACACCGTAAATGGCATTAAGAACGGAAAACTGAAGCCTTCCAAACGCCTTTCAATTGCATTAAAATATTACCAGCTTTTTCATTATACGATAATATATTAAAAGGTATTTTTGAAATAATCGGTCCAAAAGGCCGGTCGAGTGCTCGAGGCTTTCTAATTCGAAACAAATTCGACCATCTGGAGTTACCAGATCGCATAAGTTCAAGACAATTCAAATCGGTTTAAAAAAGTAAATTTTCATTATTTCAACGAAATATTGCAATTAGCAGATTAACAAACTAGGCGGGGAAATTTTTATCCAACCGTCATTAGATGGTAATTCGAAAGTCCGCATAACACGCAGTTGTACACCTGTATCGTTAATTATTATTCCGTCGCGCTTTCTCATTTACTTTAATAAAAAATCTATAAATCACGTGCCTTGAGCTTAAAAGATATTTTTACAGGTGCGTGTAAGTTGAGCTTAACCTTGTAAGTTAATCGGTTGTGCGTAGTTTTGTGGTTTAACGTTGGCTCGTGAATTGCGTGAGAGTTGCGTTTTTCTTAATAATGTTAATATTTACAGTGTACAAAACTCATTGCGTACAATTTTTTTTTTTCTTTTTTTAAGGATACTTGCCAATTTTACGCCGCTTCTCATTCAATTTAGCAAAAGTCGGATGAACGAGAAAGTGTATTACTTAACACGCTTTATGCACCCTTACGACACACTAACTTTACACGATAGATATAAAACCGATGTATTCTTTCTCTTTAGGAAACTGATAAAGCCTACAAAAATACAGCTGGTAATTTTCCAGTGATTAAACAGTTTTTTAAATAGTTCTTTTTTTTTTGCCTGAGTTAAAAAAGTATCATTAGTACGACAAAAAATAAGTAAACAAGTGTCAGACTATGTGCTTTTAATTTTTTTAAATGTTAGGTTATTTAATTATTGTGTTTACTTCGTTGTATCGTTTAAAAGCAAATGTGTTTTTTTTTCTCCTTTTTTTTTTTTTTTTGTCTCGAACTGGAAATTATTTCGGTTTTTTTGGTTTTTGTTTTTCCAAAACCTGAAATAAAAAAAACAAACAAACCAATGATGAAAACAAGTTGCTTCTTTAAATTTTATTCTACTCCATGTAGGACGACGAGTCTTCGAATTGGTTATGTCAACATGATTTTTTTCGTTGCGATGGTACACGCCCAATTAATTCGAAGATCCGAATGATAATGTTAATAATAGTAATAATAAAACGATCGGGATGTAACGCTGTTAAATAGGGGAACGACAAAATGGGGATATTTCTCCTTGTTTTGGTTGTAATATTAGTATCAGGGGAAGTTTGTTATTACGTAGCGTCGGCGCCTAACACATGCGCACTTCCGATTAATTGCGATTGGCGACCGATATTTTCGTGGCTAATGACGTCATTGTGCGGTAACGGATATCGCGCAACGTCGTTGGGTTATTGAGGAAAATATGATAGACTATGGCGTCATCACAGCTGGATACACGCGTGTTTATTTTTATTTTCTTTTCCGTTTTTATTTTTATATTTTTCAGAATTCAACCATTGACCCACTCAGTAGGTCGTCGTATTATTAAATACAAACAGCCCCCTATCACACACACACACACACACGTCTAATTGTATCAATGTAGATTAAAACAAAAAAAAAGAATATTTTTATTCGGATACTTTTTCTAGCTGTTCTGCCGAACATTTTTGTAATTTCATCTTTTTTTTTTTTTTTTTTTTATCGGTTTTTTTCCAAAGCTGATAAACAATTTTTTTGTTTAGTAAACACTTATAATACTGTCAGTATCGCAAAATTCGATTGAAGAAAATTAAATCAAGGGCCTCAAGGATTAATCAAAAGATCCGTGAACTACCGAATGTCTGTAAAATTGAAATTAAAAAACTCTTAATTAACATTTCGGTATCTTTTAATATGTAAAAAAATTTCAAGTGATTACAAGAATGTCTAATAATATTCAAATTTCATTAAATTGTGGAAGTTTATTATCTAATTAATACGATACAAATTATAATTAATTGGTCAATTGAATAGGACAAGCAACTGATTCTTCCACTTCATAAATCTTCGGCTCAGTCGGTAGTTAATCTCATTCTTTTTTATTTTGCCCTCTGCTTGTTAAAAAAAAAAAAAAAACCGTCATTACCCAGATTCCCAATATTTTACCGTATATTTTTAATACATAAAGAAAAAACAAAAAAAAAAAAAACGGTATTCAATGAAAAATTATATTATAAAGACGACACGTTTAAATGCATGTATATAAAGTAATTTTAATGGAAAATATATATGTGTTTAATGCGTTCAATAAATATGTAAACATACATGTATTTCCGTAACAATTAAAAAATATGTAAATGTAGGTGAATACATCCTGTTTGTTAAAATGGTATAATAAAACAAACTTTAATAACAAACAATATAGAACAATAAATTAGATAAATACCTATTTATAGATATTTATCTAATTTATTGTTCTATATTGTTTGTTATTAAAGTTTGTTTTATTATAATTAAAAAATATATTAACAATCATTTTCTAGTCTCATTTTTACTTATTGCTACATTTGTCTAGGATAAAAATTTACACCAGATAAAGATAATACGCAAGCAACACGCGTACGTTATTAATTCTCAATGGCGACATTCTTTATGTGCTCAGAATGGTAACTACCTCCCTATTCAATATTCTGTTACTTCGCTAAACGCAGCTTGCCAGAGGCGCTGCGGGCAATTTCTAGATTTAACTCTGAGTCAACTTGCACAAGACCGAACGCAATTAACTTAAAATCGACTTTTGAACGAGATTAATTCCAGTTCTGAAAGGGCGACTATTATAAACTCTGAAGAAAATTAATCGAAATTCGATTCAGACTATTGGAATCGGTAATATGTAATTAGTTTAATGTACATAAAGCCATGTAATCTCGAAAAATTACAGCAACGGCTACTCTATCTTAAAAAATCGGGATATTTTTGGTTACGAATAATTGATTTTTTACCAGAATGCAAAAAAAAAAAAAAAGCATAAATAACTAATTATTCCTTATTTCCTAACTCTCTGCCCTCGTCCATCACATTATTTACTTGTTCATTTATTATTGTACGCGCGTCAACCTTTTGGCCGATTATAGCATAGATTTTATAGGAAATACAAAATCAAAAACAAAGCCAAAACATAGTAGATATAAATGAATAAAATATCGAAACTTTAAGAGAAAAAGAAAACATAATAAAGATCGCGGAATTTTTGTGAAACTATTGCATTTCTTTTCTACCTAACAAGCATTAAAAGTTGGATTCATTCATCTCTACTGACTGTTTCATTCATATTTACTTTTTGGATTTAAGGTTGATTTTATTTTTCATCATTGCCTAGTGTATTTCTAAAAATACGATAATTACATAATGAGCAAAAACTTTTGAAAGGAAAAGTTTACCAATGTTTCTTTTTTTTCCATTAATATGAGCAGCGTTAGCATTAAGAAATGCAAAATTTTTAAAACTGTTTTTATTATACATTTTTCGAATAGTCGAATTCAATTCCAGATAATTATGAAAAAGACAACGTAGACATATTTTGGGTGTCATTGTGGTTAGAAGTTACAAAAGCAAACCAATCTGATGATGGTCGCTGTAATCCATGCGAAATGTCAAAAATAAATGTATTATTTTAACACGTTGTCACTGAAAATTATTTAAAAATAACCAATAAATATTTTCCACATATTATTTATAAATTCAAACTTTACCGTGTCTTCCCCTTGGTGAATTTAAAGGATTATAAAATATATTCGACTGATAATGTAAACGATATTCCGTATATATTTCTGATGGCATATATGCATTTATAAATTGTGTCGTTTTATTTTTTTTTCACTATTTACATTATTCGCCTGTTATCGCATTATTTTTACTAAGCTCGTTTGGTACTTTGTTTTTTAAAAATCAAATAATGTTATTGAAATGGTGCAAAGTTCCGTTATTAATTTATTAAAAGAACGGGGACACACGAATTGCGCACCAACCACTAACACAGTGACAAGTCACATACGAATTGCGCACCAACCACTAACACAGTGACAAGTCACACACGAATTGTGCACCAGACCCGAAATAGCCCACCAGTAGTGTATAAATAGCGGACCTGGGAAGTCTGACGTCACCAACCCCTATTTGTCCCCTGGTGCTCAAAACTCACCCCAATTTGTCCCCCGGTGCTCAAAATTCACCCCAATTTGTCCCCTGGTGCTCAAAATTCACCCCAATTTGTATCCTGATGTTCAAAACTCACCCCAATTTCTCTTTTAGAGCCCAAAGTTACCCCAATTTATGTCCATGCGATCAAATTTAACCCAAGTCCCCCCCCCCCCAATTTTCCTGGACAGTTCCGCTAATTCGATCCCTAATTCCCATCAAGGTAGACAAAATCCACCCCAATTAGTGTACAGGTGCTGAAAGTTCACCCCAATTTGTATCCATATGGTTAAAATTCACCCAAGTTTCCCCAAAATTTCTTCAAATTTTTCCGATGCCCCGTTCATACTGTTATCTATAAATGCGCTCGCACCGTTTCCACGCATATATTCAACATAGCCTTAGCAGTGTACTCGCTTTCCCATACCCGCGCCTTCTATCATCATGTGTATGTATTATACATGACTCTGTGTGTAATATATGTAGCATACTTTTTAATTTTCATTTTTCGAGGTTGGGAGGGGTAAAATTTTGCCGGAGTGATAAAAACGTTTGAATCTCAACACTTAGAACCCACACCCCAATTTGTATCCATATGGTTAAAATTCACCCAAGTTTGCCCAAAATTTCTTCAAATTTTCATGATTCCCCGTTCATACTGTTATCTATAAATGCACTCGCACCGTTTCCACGCATATATTCAACATAGCCTTAGCCGCCATGAAAGTGTACTCGCTTTCCCATACCCGCGCCTTCTATCATCATGTGTATGTATTATATATGACTCTGTGTGTAATATATGTAGCATACTTTTTAATTTTAATTTTTCGAGGTTGGGAGGGGTAAAATTTTGCCGGAGTGATAAAAACGTTTGAATCTCAACACTTAGAACCCAAAATTTAAAGGAATTTTCCGAGTCGTGCTCCATTCCAGCATTTTTTTTTCAAAAAATTTTATTTTTAAAGAAAATATTCGATTGTTCAATCAGTCGAATGAGAGCGGGCGAGTGTGCTGCTACGGGATGTATTATGTAAGCGCGAGCGCGGCTGTAATGGAAATATTTAAATGTTCCAGCAACTAGTTGAAACTGTCACCAGGTGAGGTGAATTCCAGTCGTTCGTTCGAAATTAACTAGCCGATCATCTATGCACACTCTCACACGCCACCGATAGAAACCTGTTCACGATCGCTACACGTTCACACACGCACACATATACACCGCCACCTGATATATATTTTTCGTCTTTTTCCGCTTCCGATCTTATACTTAATCCATTGATATTTTTATTTTTTATTTTTACGTATTCTCTGTTCATTGCAAAAGCACACCGTCCATTCTTGCACACATATCAAGCATTGAGTTAACCTGTACAAAGGTACACTGTACTATTCCATGCACGCTCCGTCACCACCGAAATAAACACCGCGATATCACACACACACACACACACATACACACCACCACTTCGTACATATTTTATTTTCGAGTCAAAATATTATAGAATTAGCCTAACTATATTTTTCTTTTACGCTTCTGTTTATTTCTTCTGTTTTGTTTCTCCGATTCTAAAAATTAATCTGTCAATGTATTAGCCACTCTTTCATTCGCACATAATGTTCCCTCGCACTCATCTGCTACCAGTAGTTCTCTTCTCGTTCATAATAACTTTTTCAAGTCTAATATTATAGAATCAGCCTAATTATATTTTTTTTCGCTTCCAATCATTTCCTCCGTCCGTTGATAATTTTCTTATTTTATTTTTTCTCAGGTTCTAAAAATAAATCCATTGATATCTTCACTAGTATGATTACGTAAACATCTTCTAACGGTATTCCTCATATTGTTCATAATAATTTTTCATGTCTATGTATTATGGAATTAGTCTAAAATATATTTTTTCCCCTCTAAAGTCTTTTTCCAATCGTAAGTATTCAAAAATTAATTCGAGTATATTTTTATTTAACGCTGTTTCATATTTTCCCTCTCCCCTATCCACCCTACACAAACTTAAATTCTTTTCTATTATTTTTCATGAGTACATCCCCCCCCCCCCCCTGAAACTACGGTGAATCCATACCATTCATTCCCACGCATCCATCTGCTAACAATGATTTTCTCATCATTCATAATAATTTTTTTCGAATCTGTTAGTTTAAGATTATTTCATTTTTTTCAAACTCTAAATATTTTTTTTTTTTTTTTTTCAATATCTTCCATATTTTCCCCCAATATGTCCGCATACGCTCATAATTCAAAGGTACTCTGCTTATTTCCTTGCATGAATGTTGCTATGTCGTTGATTTCGATCTTGTGTCAAGGTCATCGAGTCTGCCCGGATCTTCTCCTTCATATCTTTTGTAGAAAAACCGGTTGACATGTACACACCTACACACAAACACCCATAACCTAAAGATCACCTGTAAATTTCGTTCATTTGCGTATGCAACCAGCTTTCACCAAAGGAATGTGGTTTTTCTGGTGCAACCCGCCCTCTTCAAAGACATGCATCGAGCTAGAATCTCGAAAGGATCTGTTCAGGCAGTCAGTATTAGTGTTACATTAAACGTGTAGAATTTGTTGAAGCTGTGTTCTTCACGCATTAATAAAAGTTTGCTCTAACATTAAAAGTAATAATTTTCTACATTCTTAGTAAAAAGTTAAAAATATTATTCAAACATGAATAACAATACCGATTCGATTGATATTAAAGTCGACGAATTTATTCAGAATTCATTTTCGAGTGATAGTGTCTCGCATACAACTTCATCACCTCAATCACAGCAATCAGATGATGGTTATACAGCAGAAGGATCAACATCTTCTGTACATAATATCATTGGTCCTGTATTATTATCAGAACAAGCAGATATAACGGAATATTTTGTAGATATCAGCATCCATATAGATTGTGATTATGGTTTTCGAGTAACCGAACTAGCAATGATTGATATGTCTGGCGGAAAGTGTTTGCATACACTGTATAAGCCAAGCAAAGCATGGCATTCATCAAAAACGCCACATTTACAATGTTCTTCGATGAGTCATCACTTGAAAAATCCTTCATTATTTCCCTGTCGGGAAGAAACATTTATGGCACGCGATATATTCACGATAATATCTCAAAAACCGAGAGCTCGCATATATATTTTAACGGTATATGCTAAACTTATACTAATGGAACTTAACGAAAAGTCTGAATTGTTGAGTGATTTAGACTATGGAATCGTTAATATGGATAAAGTCTTTCGACTACATAGTATTGAGAATCTACATGAAGAGTATTTTGATATAAGCAATTTGATAACCTGTAAACATCATAATGAGAATGATAGTTTTCATTGTGCAGCGAAAAACGTTATGGTAATGAAGGCCTGGTACGATCATGTTTTCCATCCGCTGAAGCTTATGAATAATCTCAATATAAATGATTTAAGTCAGTTGTTCATTACAGCCACCAAAGAAATGATAATTACATTATTTCCAAGTTGTGTTGGAGACATTTATGCATTTCTACAGATAGATTAAAACCGGATGATATGATAAAATCACTTCTACCATGTTACGAGCATGAGCATGATGAAGAATTCGTCTATGAGCTGTGTTGATCAATAGAGCAACAGGTAGAAAACCTAGTAGTTTACGAGACACAGCATGTTCAAAGAAAAAAAACGAACTAGCACAAGCAGATCAGAGTTGCAACATACGAGTGGGAGATATATTCTCGAGAACAACAGCTTGATTATAAAAAACGTCGAAGATACATGTATCTATCTGTGAACAATTATCACATCAAACATAAAAAGGTTGACTAAAAGATTATTATTTTCTTTTTTCGTTCATTCTCGCCACTATTACCACTGGCGCCCCCACTGTCAAGACCTCTAAACATACATTACTAACCTCGCCAACACTATAATATTTTTTCTCTGTGTTACTAAATTAACCCAACTATATTTTTATTCATTTGTTACACAAACATTTGTTCAAATCTTTTGTAATATATCGTACATACATTTATAGCCCACAGACACTACTTGCTTCATTACCACGAATACATCTCTTTCATGGTCACTTATCATAACATAGTTTTTCCTGAAATTGTAAAAAAATTCTCTTCATTCCATTCTTCCAAGTTTTCCAAATTTCAAATCATGCATAATTATTTAAGAATCAAATTAAGTATATTTTATCATTTCCAAAAAATTAATCATCTCTGTACAAGGCATTAACTCATTTTTCAAAACAAACATATTATTTTTTTAATCTATCATACATATCATTTTTATCATTCAAATTTTTTTCTGAATTCACAAATAGTTAACCTATAGAAAACATATTATTGTAAACATACATGACGAAGTCACTCCTCATAATTACATCATGAATTCATTTTTTTTTTCATTTTTTTTTTTTTTACCATCATGAAATTGTAGTAGTGTTTTTAATTTTTTTATTTTCCATACATGACAAAAGCAATACAATCACGACATCTATGAATACACACCATATGCTTCCAATAACCTATCATGCATTTTTTTAAATTAGTCCAAGCATACTATTTTTTCAATAACAAAGCCGATCATACATAATTTTTTCTTCTATATAATCACTAATCTATGAAAACACTTGATTCGTTTTACTCATACTGTAGCAACCACTCCTTTTCCCTCATGCTAACAAACTTCAAAATTTAATAATATAACACGAAATTAATCTAAATATCTGTTCATGCTATTAAAATTAATATATCAATCTTTACATTCCTTTTGTACATTTCTGAAAAAATCCTACAACATGTTTTAAAATTAATCGAAGTATACTATTTTATTACCTAAAATCAATTATTCTCTCATACAGTTTTTTCCAATCATCCATAATGTTTTTTCTGTATTGTCATTATTACAAAGTCATACAAAACAACAACACATTTTTAATCATAATGAATCCTTCATTCCATTCCGTTCATGCTATATACCATTATCATTCATTTCAACGTTATGAAATTAGTCTAAATATACATTCATGCTAGCAAAGTTATTATCTCACCCTTTGCATTGTCCCAAGATGATTTATTTGACATTTTTTCTTTAAATTTCCCTCATACTATTATTTTTGAAATGTAGGATGATGACTATGATTAGAATTCATGATTATGAAGAGAGAGATGCATGGTGAAATTGTATTGTCATTATATGCGAGATGATGTGTGTTTGTGGGTGAGTATGGATGCATGTAAAATATATGAGTGTGTTAGTAGAAAACATCCGTTCATGCGTGAACACAGGTACAGATACAGTTATAGAATGAGAGAGGTAAAAATATATATTTTGTTATGTTTGATATGTGCATGATAAAGAGGTTAACAAAGAATAATCACATTACCCTCACAACTTAGACATTGAGTTTTACCTTTGCAATATTTTAGATGTAAAAGCAGTGACATTGACATGTGGTAAACGTTTTCATCACTTTTGACTAATTATAACCAATTTTCCAACATTTCTCTTCGTTTTTCCTACATTTTAATACTTTTACACCGTTTCAGTCAATTTTTGCTATTTAATGCCATTTTTTCCAGTGTTTTTACCACCTTTCTCACAATTTTCATCATTCTTTCATCATCTTTGTTAGGTTTTTTCTTACAACTCTTTAATATTTCGATCGTTGCTAGTGATAACCATCATTATTTATGCTTTCAATCCTTCCACTTCAGCAATGCACACATACAGCTTAGCAATCGCCGCAGCCATTGAACGTTGTAGGACTGCAATCGTGATCTCCATTTGATTATTGGGATTTAAAAGTCACATCTTTGAACGCTTGATCTAATGCATCAACATGATTTTTTTTTTGTATTCGCCCACCCGCTGCTGGAGGTTCCACTTAATATTCTCAACAGACTATCATACAGTCGTTTAACAAGAGAATCTGTAAGACCCGAGACATTTACTTAACGTTTTCCCAACACATTTACAGACATACCCTGTACACTAAGGAAATCTTTAAACATCTCTGTAACCATTCCTTTTAAGCTGGCGGGAGCAAGGAACTCCTATAAACGTTTATCAATCAGCACTTCATCGTTCATCGCCCTGGTTTCACTCGCCGTTGCACAGACATGTAATAAACATTTTCTTCTTTTACAATTTTCTTATGCTATAACACTATTACATCATTTTTCCTCGTTTCTAACTAATTGTAACCAGTTTTCCATTATTTCTTAGCATGTTCTTCTGTTTAGGACCTTTTGCGCTATTTTTTCATCAATTTATGTTATTTCACATCGTTTTTCTGGTGATTTTAGTGCCTTTCACACAATTTTACTAATTATTTTCGACTATTTCTTAGCATGTTCTTCTGTTTAGGACCTTTTGCGCTATTTTTTCATCAATTTATGTTATTTCACATCGTTTTTCTGGTGATTTTAGTGCCTTTCACACAATTTTACTAATTATTTTCGACTATTTCTTAACATGTTCTTCTGTTTTAGGTCCTTTTTGCACTATTTTTTCATCAATTTATGTTATTTCACATCGTTTTTCTGGTGATTTTAGTGCCTTTCACACAATTTTACTAATTATTTTCGACTATTTCTTAACATGTTCTTCTGTTTTAGGTCCTTTTTGCACTATTTTTTCATCAATTTATGTTATTTCACATCGTTTTTCTAGTGTTTTACTACCTTTCACACAATTTTACTCAATTTTTCCCCATCTTTGAAGATTTTTTTTTTCATTTATCTCATACATTATATCTCCGAATGTGACGATTAGCTATCCTTTTAAGTACATTTTTTTAATTCGATATAAGTGAGGAGTACTTTTCAGGTCGACATGTATACTTCATGATATGACATTCAATTCATTATTAATCTATGTTTCAACAGGTTTGTGGTCGGTTGTTGGAGGTTTACAGAACTTTCTGTTGCATTGCTTATAGTATAATGGTTCTTGTGTGCTAGTGAGATGATGGTGTTTTGTGGGGAATAATAAACATGGGAAAGAGAAGGAGTGCGCCCCATCAAGCAGGGGGGAGTGATGCTTCGTAATTAACTTGGGTATTGCGCGCATTGCATGGCAGTTATAATATGCTCGAGCAAAAATTAGTCGCTGTACTCGCATGGTGTTCATGTTATTCATTAAATGTTCACACTGAGAGATGCAATGGGCTCATCGACAGATGGATCCATGCTATCATTTCGATTTTTATAATTGTAATCTGCACTGAGCATGTATGTATTACAACGAACCCATCAACTCTGTTACAGATGGTAATGTTTGAGGATAGATAGTGAAACGTTCATTAGAACATGAATGTGTATACAAAGTGTTGTTACATCACATGTATGTCATCAAATTAACTAAAATGTTGCGTCTATAGTAAAAAAAGAAATGAGGGTTTTTCCCTAAGAGGGCGACTATAATAAAATTGATGCGATTTTAGATGGAAATGGGAGTATTTTACAGTAAAAACGCTGTTTTGCACCTAAATGGTGAATATTCTGGAGGTTAAACGGCATTTTTCACACAAAATTTGATGTTTTTTTATAAATGTGGCTATTTTACTCCTACATGGAGTAATTTCTGCATGAGGAGTACTTTTTGGACTGACATGTATACTTCTTGATGTGGTATTCATTTCATTCTGAAGCTATGTTTGAACAGCTTTGTAAATGGTTGGGGGGGGAAGTTTACAGAACTTTTCTGCTGCATCAGTTATAAGATAATAGTTTTTATATGCTAGTGAGATGAAGGTATTTGGTTAGGAATAATAAATATGGGTAAGAGGTGGAGTGCATCCCAGTCAAGCATGGGAGAGTATTGTTTGGGAATTAACTCCATTATTTGCACACATTGCAATACAATTATAATCAGTTTGGTCAAAATTACTTGTTATATTTCGTTCATGTTATACATTAAACATTCACACTGAGAAACGGACTGGACTCTTCGACATCAAGGTCCATGCGATCATTACACTTTTTTTCAACAATTTGTGACGTTTCATACTATTTTTTAATGTTTTGAACGGCTCTTATGATGTATTTCAGCACATTTTCACAGGTACAAAGTTCGTAATGCGAAATAATTTGAATTATTTCGACAGTCTTTACACACAAATAAAATACTATACCATTAACACACTCAACATGAAACAAATCATTACAAATAGAAATAAACAACGAAATTGCTCAGAAATTTTAATGAAATTCAAGAAGCATAGTGTATATGAAAATGAATATATTCTTTAAATCAACACTCCAAACTTGCAGTTTCAGAATTATATCAGAACCTGACTAAGAACTCCGTTGTTCCTTTTGCTGCATATATATGTATATATATGTAGATATATATATGTATTTATTTAAATATATATGTGTATATATGTAGATATATTTATGTATATATGTAGATATATATATGTATTTATGTAGATATATATGTGTATATATGTAGATATATGTATGTATATATGTAGATATATATATGTATTTATGTAGATATATATGTGTATATATGTAGATATATGTATGTATATATGTAGATATGTATGTATTTATGTAGATATATATGTGTATATATGTAGATATATATGTATATATGTAGATATATATGTGTATATATGTAGATATATATGTATATATGTAGATATATATGTGTATATATGTAGATATATATGTGTATATATGTAGATATATGTATGTATATATGTAGATATATATGTATTTATATAGATATATATGTGTATATATGTAGATATATATGTATATGTACATATGTAGTTATATGTATAATTTAATAATATATGATTATATATGTATATATACAGCAAAAGGAACAACGGAGTTCTTAGTCAGGTTCTGATATAATTCTGAAACTGCAAGTTTGGAGTGTTGATTTAAAGAATATATTCATTTTCATATACACTATGCTTCTTGAATTTCATTAAAATTTCTGAGCAATTTCGTTGTTTATTTCTATTTGTAATGATTTGTTTCATGTTGAGTGTGTTAATGGTATAGTATTTTATTTGTGTGTAAAGACTGTCGAAATAATTCAAATTATTTCGCATTACGAACTTTGTACCTGTGAAAATGTGCTGAAATACATCATAAGAGCCGTTCAAAACATTAAAAAATAGTATGAAACGTCACAAATTGTTGAAAAAAAGTGTAATGATCGCATGGACCTTGATGTCGAAGAGTCCAGTCCGTTTCTCAGTGTGAATGTTTAATGTATAACATGAACGAAATATAACAAGTAATTTTGACCAAACTGATTATAATTGTATTGCAATGTGTGCAAATAATGGAGTTAATTCCCAAACAATACTCTCCCATGCTTGACTGGGATGCACTCCACCTCTTACCCATATTTATTATTCCTAACCAAATACCTTCATCTCACTAGCATATAAAAACTATTATCTTATAACTGATGCAGCAGAAAAGTTCTGTAAACTTCCCCCCCCAACCATTTACAAAGCTGTTCAAACATAGCTTCAGAATGAAATGAATACCACATCAAGAAGTATACATGTCAGTCCAAAAAGTACTCCTCATGCAGAAATTACTCCATGTAGGAGTAAAATAGCCACATTTATAAAAAAACATCAAATTTTGTGTGAAAAATGCCGTTTAACCTCCAGAATATTCACCATTTAGGTGCAAAACAGCGTTTTTACTGTAAAATACTCCCATTTCCATCTAAAATCGCATCAATTTTATTATAGTCGCCCTCTTAGGGAAAAACCCTCATTTCTTTTTTTACTATAGACGCAACATTTTAGTTAATTTGATGACATACATGTGATGTAACAACACTTTGTATACACATTCATGTTCTAATGAACGTTTCACTATCTATCCTCAAACATTACCATCTGTAACAGAGTTGATGGGTTCGTTGTAATACATACATGCTCAGTGCAGATTACAATTATAAAAATCGAAATGATAGCATGGATCCATCTGTCGATGAGCCCATTGCATCTCTCAGTGTGAACATTTAATGAATAACATGAACACCATGCGAGTACAGCGACTAATTTTTGCTCGAGCATATTATAACTGCCATGCAATGCGCGCAATACCCAAGTTAATTACGAAGCATCACTCCCCCCTGCTTGATGGGGCGCACTCCTTCTCTTTCCCATGTTTATTATTCCCCACAAAACACCATCATCTCACTAGCACACAAGAACCATTATACTATAAGCAATGCAACAGAAAGTTCTGTAAACCTCCAACAACCGACCACAAACCTGTTGAAACATAGATTAATAATGAATTGAATGTCATATCATGAAGTATACATGTCGACCTGAAAAGTACTCCTCACTTATATCGAATTAAAAAAATGTACTTAAAAGGATAGCTAATCGTCACATTCGGAGATATAATGTATGAGATAAATGAAAAAAAAAATCTTCAAAGATGGGGAAAAATTGAGTAAAATTGTGTGAAAGGTAGTAAAACACTAGAAAAACGATGTGAAATAACATAAATTGATGAAAAAATAGTGCAAAAAGGACCTAAAACAGAAGAACATGTTAAGAAATAGTCGAAAATAATTAGTAAAATTGTGTGAAAGGCACTAAAATCACCAGAAAAACGATGTGAAATAACATAAATTGATGAAAAAATAGTGCAAAAAGGACCTAAAACAGAAGAACATGTTAAGAAATAGTCGAAAATAATTAGTAAAATTGTGTGAAAGGCACTAAAATCACCAGAAAAACGATGTGAAATAACATAAATTGATGAAAAAATAGCGCAAAAGGTCCTAAACAGAAGAACATGCTAAGAAATAGTCGAAAATAATTAGTAAAATTGTGTGAAAGGCACTAAAATCACCAGAAAAACGATGTGAAATAACATAAATTGATGAAAAAATAGCGCAAAAGGTCCTAAACAGAAGAACATGCTAAGAAATAATGGAAAACTGGTTACAATTAGTTAGAAACGAGGAAAAATGATGTAATAGTGTTATAGCATAAGAAAATTGTAAAAGAAGAAAATGTTTATTACATGTCTGTGCAACGGCGAGTGAAACCAGGGCGATGAACGATGAAGTGCTGATTGATAAACGTTTATAGGAGTTCCTTGCTCCCGCCAGCTTAAAAGGAATGGTTACAGAGATGTTTAAAGATTTCCTTAGTGTACAGGGTATGTCTGTAAATGTGTTGGGAAAACGTTAAGTAAATGTCTCGGGTCTTACAGATTCTCTTGTTAAACGACTGTATGATAGTCTGTTGAGAATATTAAGTGGAACCTCCAGCAGCGGGTGGGCGAATACAAAAAAAAAATCATGTTGATGCATTAGATCAAGCGTTCAAAGATGTGACTTTTAAATCCCAATAATCAAATGGAGATCACGATTGCAGTCCTACAACGTTCAATGGCTGCGGCGATTGCTAAGCTGTATGTGTGCATTGCTGAAGTGGAAGGATTGAAAGCATAAATAATGATGGTTATCACTAGCAACGATCGAAATATTAAAGAGTTGTAAGAAAAAACCTAACAAAGATGATGAAAGAATGATGAAAATTGTGAGAAAGGTGGTAAAAACACTGGAAAAAATGGCATTAAATAGCAAAAATTGACTGAAACGGTGTAAAAGTATTAAAATGTAGGAAAAACGAAGAGAAATGTTGGAAAATTGGTTATAATTAGTCAAAAGTGATGAAAACGTTTACCACATGTCAATGTCACTGCTTTTACATCTAAAATATTGCAAAGGTAAAACTCAATGTCTAAGTTGTGAGGGTAATGTGATTATTCTTTGTTAACCTCTTTATCATGCACATATCAAACATAACAAAATATATATTTTTACCTCTCTCATTCTATAACTGTATCTGTACCTGTGTTCACGCATGAACGGATGTTTTCTACTAACACACTCATATATTTTACATGCATCCATACTCACCCACAAACACACATCATCTCGCATATAATGACAATACAATTTCACCATGCATCTCTCTCTTCATAATCATGAATTCTAATCATAGTCATCATCCTACATTTCAAAAATAATAGTATGAGGGAAATTTAAAGAAAAAATGTCAAATAAATCATCTTGGGACAATGCAAAGGGTGAGATAATAACTTTGCTAGCATGAATGTATATTTAGACTAATTTCATAACGTTGAAATGAATGATAATGGTATATAGCATGAACGGAATGGAATGAAGGATTCATTATGATTAAAAATGTGTTGTTGTTTTGTATGACTTTGTAATAATGACAATACAGAAAAAACATTATGGATGATTGGAAAAAACTGTATGAGAGAATAATTGATTTTAGGTAATAAAATAGTATACTTCGATTAATTTTAAAACATGTTGTAGGATTTTTTCAGAAATGTACAAAAGGAATGTAAAGATTGATATATTAATTTTAATAGCATGAACAGATATTTAGATTAATTTCGTGTTATATTATTAAATTTTGAAGTTTGTTAGCATGAGGGAAAAGGAGTGGTTGCTACAGTATGAGTAAAACGAATCAAGTGTTTTCATAGATTAGTGATTATATAGAAGAAAAAATTATGTATGATCGGCTTTGTTATTGAAAAAATAGTATGCTTGGACTAATTTAAAAAAATGCATGATAGGTTATTGGAAGCATATGGTGTGTATTCATAGATGTCGTGATTGTATTGCTTTTGTCATGTATGGAAAATAAAAAAATTAAAAACACTACTACAATTTCATGATGGTAAAAAAAAAAAAAATGAAAAAAAAAATGAATTCATGATGTAATTATGAGGAGTGACTTCGTCATGTATGTTTACAATAATATGTTTTCTATAGGTTAACTATTTGTGAATTCAGAAAAAAATTTGAATGATAAAAATGATATGTATGATAGATTAAAAAAATAATATGTTTGTTTTGAAAAATGAGTTAATGCCTTGTACAGAGATGATTAATTTTTTGGAAATGATAAAATATACTTAATTTGATTCTTAAATAATTATGCATGATTTGAAATTTGGAAAACTTGGAAGAATGGAATGAAGAGAATTTTTTTACAATTTCAGGAAAAACTATGTTATGATAAGTGACCATGAAAGAGATGTATTCGTGGTAATGAAGCAAGTAGTGTCTGTGGGCTATAAATGTATGTACGATATATTACAAAAGATTTGAACAAATGTTTGTGTAACAAATGAATAAAAATATAGTTGGGTTAATTTAGTAACACAGAGAAAAAATATTATAGTGTTGGCGAGGTTAGTAATGTATGTTTAGAGGTCTTGACAGTGGGGGCGCCAGTGGTAATAGTGGCGAGAATGAACGAAAAAAGAAAATAATAATCTTTTAGTCAACCTTTTTATGTTTGATGTGATAATTGTTCACAGATAGATACATGTATCTTCGACGTTTTTTATAATCAAGCTGTTGTTCTCGAGAATATATCTCCCACTCGTATGTTGCAACTCTGATCTGCTTGTGCTAGTTCGTTTTTTTTCTTTGAACATGCTGTGTCTCGTAAACTACTAGGTTTTCTACCTGTTGCTCTATTGATCAACACAGCTCATAGACGAATTCTTCATCATGCTCATGCTCGTAACATGGTAGAAGTGATTTTATCATATCATCCGGTTTTAATCTATCTGTAGAAATGCATAAATGTCTCCAACACAACTTGGAAATAATGTAATTATCATTTCTTTGGTGGCTGTAATGAACAACTGACTTAAATCATTTATATTGAGATTATTCATAAGCTTCAGCGGATGGAAAACATGATCGTACCAGGCCTTCATTACCATAACGTTTTTCGCTGCACAATGAAAACTATCATTCTCATTATGATGTTTACAGGTTATCAAATTGCTTATATCAAAATACTCTTCATGTAGATTCTCAATACTATGTAGTCGAAAGACTTTATCCATATTAACGATTCCATAGTCTAAATCACTCAACAATTCAGACTTTTCGTTAAGTTCCATTAGTATAAGTTTAGCATATACCGTTAAAATATATATGCGAGCTCTCGGTTTTTGAGATATTATCGTGAATATATCGCGTGCCATAAATGTTTCTTCCCGACAGGGAAATAATGAAGGATTTTTCAAGTGATGACTCATCGAAGAACATTGTAAATGTGGCGTTTTTGATGAATGCCATGCTTTGCTTGGCTTATACAGTGTATGCAAACACTTTCCGCCAGACATATCAATCATTGCTAGTTCGGTTACTCGAAAACCATAATCACAATCTATATGGATGCTGATATCTACAAAATATTCCGTTATATCTGCTTGTTCTGATAATAATACAGGACCAATGATATTATGTACAGAAGATGTTGATCCTTCTGCTGTATAACCATCATCTGATTGCTGTGATTGAGGTGATGAAGTTGTATGCGAGACACTATCACTCGAAAATGAATTCTGAATAAATTCGTCGACTTTAATATCAATCGAATCGGTATTGTTATTCATGTTTGAATAATATTTTTAACTTTTTACTAAGAATGTAGAAAATTATTACTTTTAATGTTAGAGCAAACTTTTATTAATGCGTGAAGAACACAGCTTCAACAAATTCTACACGTTTAATGTAACACTAATACTGACTGCCTGAACAGATCCTTTCGAGATTCTAGCTCGATGCATGTCTTTGAAGAGGGCGGGTTGCACCAGAAAAACCACATTCCTTTGGTGAAAGCTGGTTGCATACGCAAATGAACGAAATTTACAGGTGATCTTTAGGTTATGGGTGTTTGTGTGTAGGTGTGTACATGTCAACCGGTTTTTCTACAAAAGATATGAAGGAGAAGATCCGGGCAGACTCGATGACCTTGACACAAGATCGAAATCAACGACATAGCAACATTCATGCAAGGAAATAAGCAGAGTACCTTTGAATTATGAGCGTATGCGGACATATTGGGGGAAAATATGGAAGATATTGAAAAAAAAAAAAAAAAAATATTTAGAGTTTGAAAAAAATGAAATAATCTTAAACTAACAGATTCGAAAAAAATTATTATGAATGATGAGAAAATCATTGTTAGCAGATGGATGCGTGGGAATGAATGGTATGGATTCACCGTAGTTTCAGGGGGGGGGGGGGGATGTACTCATGAAAAATAATAGAAAAGAATTTAAGTTTGTGTAGGGTGGATAGGGGAGAGGGAAAATATGAAACAGCGTTAAATAAAAATATACTCGAATTAATTTTTGAATACTTACGATTGGAAAAAGACTTTAGAGGGGAAAAAATATATTTTAGACTAATTCCATAATACATAGACATGAAAAATTATTATGAACAATATGAGGAATACCGTTAGAAGATGTTTACGTAATCATACTAGTGAAGATATCAATGGATTTATTTTTAGAACCTGAGAAAAAATAAAATAAGAAAATTATCAACGGACGGAGGAAATGATTGGAAGCGAAAAAAAATATAATTAGGCTGATTCTATAATATTAGACTTGAAAAAGTTATTATGAACGAGAAGAGAACTACTGGTAGCAGATGAGTGCGAGGGAACATTATGTGCGAATGAAAGAGTGGCTAATACATTGACAGATTAATTTTTAGAATCGGAGAAACAAAACAGAAGAAATAAACAGAAGCGTAAAAGAAAAATATAGTTAGGCTAATTCTATAATATTTTGACTCGAAAATAAAATATGTACGAAGTGGTGGTGTGTATGTGTGTGTGTGTGTGTGTGATATCGCGGTGTTTATTTCGGTGGTGACGGAGCGTGCATGGAATAGTACAGTGTACCTTTGTACAGGTTAACTCAATGCTTGATATGTGTGCAAGAATGGACGGTGTGCTTTTGCAATGAACAGAGAATACGTAAAAATAAAAAATAAAAATATCAATGGATTAAGTATAAGATCGGAAGCGGAAAAAGACGAAAAATATATATCAGGTGGCGGTGTATATGTGTGCGTGTGTGAACGTGTAGCGATCGTGAACAGGTTTCTATCGGTGGCGTGTGAGAGTGTGCATAGATGATCGGCTAGTTAATTTCGAACGAACGACTGGAATTCACCTCACCTGGTGACAGTTTCAACTAGTTGCTGGAACATTTAAATATTTCCATTACAGCCGCGCTCGCGCTTACATAATACATCCCGTAGCAGCACACTCGCCCGCTCTCATTCGACTGATTGAACAATCGAATATTTTCTTTAAAAATAAAATTTTTTGAAAAAAAAATGCTGGAATGGAGCACGACTCGGAAAATTCCTTTAAATTTTGGGTTCTAAGTGTTGAGATTCAAACGTTTTTATCACTCCGGCAAAATTTTACCCCTCCCAACCTCGAAAAATTAAAATTAAAAAGTATGCTACATATATTACACACAGAGTCATATATAATACATACACATGATGATAGAAGGCGCGGGTATGGGAAAGCGAGTACACTTTCATGGCGGCTAAGGCTATGTTGAATATATGCGTGGAAACGGTGCGAGTGCATTTATAGATAACAGTATGAACGGGGAATCATGAAAATTTGAAGAAATTTTGGGCAAACTTGGGTGAATTTTAACCATATGGATACAAATTGGGGTGTGGGTTCTAAGTGTTGAGATTCAAACGTTTTTATCACTCCGGCAAAATTTTACCCCTCCCAACCTCGAAAAATGAAAATTAAAAAGTATGCTACATATATTACACACAGAGTCATGTATAATACATACACATGATGATAGAAGGCGCGGGTATGGGAAAGCGAGTACACTGCTAAGGCTATGTTGAATATATGCGTGGAAACGGTGCGAGCGCATTTATAGATAACAGTATGAACGGGGCATCGGAAAAATTTGAAGAAATTTTGGGGAAACTTGGGTGAATTTTAACCATATGGATACAAATTGGGGTGAACTTTCAGCACCTGTACACTAATTGGGGTGGATTTTGTCTACCTTGATGGGAATTAGGGATCGAATTAGCGGAACTGTCCAGGAAAATTGGGGGGGGGGGGGGGGGACTTGGGTTAAATTTGATCGCATGGACATAAATTGGGGTAACTTTGGGCTCTAAAAGAGAAATTGGGGTGAGTTTTGAACATCAGGATACAAATTGGGGTGAATTTTGAGCACCAGGGGACAAATTGGGGTGAATTTTGAGCACCGGGGGACAAATTGGGGTGAGTTTTGAGCACCAGGGGACAAATAGGGGTTGGTGACGTCAGACTTCCCAGGTCCGCTATTTATACACTACTCCCACCCGCTGACAACTCGAATTGCGCACCGCCTTTAAAAAAAATACTCTGATTTTATAAAATCGATGAAGGACTTAAAAAATGAGTAAAAGTCGCTCTTTCAGTGACTTCCAAAATGTATTATCGGAATAATAAGCGAACTACATTTCAGTCGATTAAAAAAGCCTTTAACCTTTGCGAAACATAGGCTACTATCCCGTTACTTAGCAGTACGATTGTTATTCGAAATATTTTTAACAACGTCTAGGGAACGTACTCATATTTAAAGAAATGTTGCCTAAAATAGAATAATTTTTGCACGAATATTATATAAAATAACGTAAATTACGATAATATTTCTAACTGAATCGGTAGAATTTTCAGCGCACGGCATATTATGTTTCATGAAGCTTCTATTTCACATTAATACAAAATACTTCCATATCAACTGATTTTAATGTACATAAAATATAAATGTGACCATGTAAAATTTTCGAGTTTGACAAATTAAATATATGTTATTATAATATAGAGTTACTTACGAGTTTGAGGGAACCGAGTTTCGGGAAAGTTTCAGTTCAGATTTTATTTTATCCATTAATACTTCAATGTCAGTTATAAATTGTTATTTGAATTAAAAGCAAATTTGTTAAAAATCGTAATTTTTTCATTTAGTGTACCATCAAACAATACATAGTACATTCTACTTAAATTTTAAATGACAACGCAAAAATTTACTATTAAAATAAAATCCTATTTAAAACAATTTAATAATAAAACTTACAATGATAATAATTACGTAAATAAATACTGTTAGTACTACTACCTTTTTTCTTTAAATGTTAGTTGGATTTAACAAGATAATTTTCCTTCGTCAAGTTTTTATAATTTGTAGTTTATTGTAAATTAAATAGTTTCTACTCTAGATAATAGATATTTTTGCGCACATTTGGTTGGTATTAATGTGTTCTGATAAATGATAAAGAAGCACAAGTTTAAACTCAAATTTAGGTTATGAGAATAAAAAAGTAATTCTTAGAAGCAACACTGAAATATGATTTCATTACTTCTGTGTAATGTTTTCCATTAATACAGAACATGCCCGGGAAAAATTTTTTTTTTGAACTTTTAAGTTTCCAGCACCCTCCGGTAATTTAAATTTAAAGCTAAAATATCGTTATATTTTTCTTTCCAAAGTATCCGTTTAAATGTATTTCCGAAAACTACATTCGTTTGCCGTTTTTAGATGCAAATGGGGTTTAAATTAAATGCTTATTGGAAATGGTTATAGCGATGCAAAGTTTGTTGTTTATTGTATATTTTAAATTTCAGGAATAATATCGGTTGGTGATTTATGCATTTTGAAGTAATTTTTAGATAATTTTAAATTTGTCATATTACATATTCTTAACTCGTTGCGCGACTTTTAGCGCTCAGGGGCTAGAAGAGTTGTTCGAACGTTAGCATTTTCTGAAAGAGCATTTAATGCTATTTTTGTATACAGCTTTACATTTTAACGTGTAAGCGTCATTATTTTTCCTCATAAAAAAACATCAAAAATTATCATCCGGCTTATAATAAGTACATAACAGTAATTCGACACTGTTTAAATTACTGCTCTATTTTTAATCATAGAAATAAAATGATGTTTCAAAATTGTTATTTTACAGGGGCTTTGTAGAATTTAAACTGTTCCAGAAATATTCATCCCCACGATAAAACTGTTAACACTGATAATTTCTTAACATTAATGGTAACACGAAATTAACATTAACGTATATATGAAAGTGAAATATTTGATTAAAAATAATAACTTACAAATAAGGAAAAATTTTAGCTGCCGCTATGTCAAGAGGTAGTATACACGTTTAATCATAAATATAATTTTTTTGAAACTAGAAAGAAAAAAGATCAAAAATGTAGACAATTAGAAGTAAGCTAAATTACTGAAAGTTGAGCTAACTGGTAAATTGCAAAAGCCAGAATCAATTTTTAATGATTACAACATAAATATATCACAGTTATTTATCGGAACTACTTGTTTTAAAAACAAAAATGGAATTAGAAGTTTAAACAATTACGTATTTTAAAAATTAATTTGGAGTATTCTCAAATATTTTTGAATAAACCGTTATACAGGAAATATTTTTAATACATAAGCAGATATAGTATTTTTCATTAGTAGATTAAAAATTAATTGTCAAAAATACGATACGTAAAAATGTTGAAAGTTATCGAACATTAAAAATATAGTACGATCAAGCGCCATCAGTTTTGGAAACCCTTAGTCTAGTGAACAGCGATTATGGTCCGAGCGTCGTTTTCGTTTGTTTTTTTATATTTAATACCTGCAAACTTCCGGTGCGCAATTCGTGTGTGGAGATTACAGACCTTTTTTTAACCATCGACTCAGGTAAATAACGGTGCGCAATTCGAGTGCGGCCAAAAGAACATACAAAGAAGAACAATCACCGCCATTTATCCGTGAATTTTTGATAAAATAGTTTGACAGCGATTTTAAAATCATATCAGCGGATGTTGTATAAATGGGATTTCGATAACTTGCAAGTTTAATGCGATAAACAATTTTGCTATATCGAATTTAACCGTTTAAAATCATACATAGTGTTACCGATTAGAGTTATTCCAATGTTTTGAGGCTACGCATGTTTCTAAAACCTTCGTTTTGTATTACCGATTTTATTTAAAAAGTTTTAGATTTTTTTTTTTGGGGTGCGCTCGTCGGCTACGCGCATTAATTAAAACGCGGTAATAACTTTTTGAACTTTAGTTTACAAAGGCAACATTTGAAACAAGTTCTACTCCAACAAAGCATTGCTGTCAAATGTGCAGTAACAAGCGCTTAACCACATGACTGCACTCATTTGACTACTACCCTACAAATGATAGCTATCCATCACGTGACACATACGCTGCGGTATCAACACAACATAGTTCACTTATTATAGAATTGTTTTTCTAGCATTATGAGTTGAAATCATTTCGCTCGACAATCGTGAATACTAAAGTTAATATTAAAATTCTGGCTAAAAGTCACGTCGTTACCATTAAAAGCTCTACTTGCCTTTTGAACGGGTGTTAAACGCGTTCCGCCGAAAATTTTAATTTTAACGTTAGTAAAGCGAACCGCGGAAACTCGTTACCTATTGTTGTAACCAATAATGCATTCTTGCGGCTGCTTTGTTCTGTTTAAAGTTTGTACGACGTGCGCCTTAAGTCAATAACAGCGCTAGAGCAGACAGCTGCGATTGGGCAGGCCCTGAGTAATTTCAATAATTTGTTAACTCGTACTAATTCATGTCTGTGCGTGCTTTAGGACGTAATTCGTTGTGTACCCAACCAATTTTAACAGTTTAATGCGCAACGGCTAAAAACCATCATCTTTAAAATAATTTTTTTCCCACTAATTTCGCAAATTTAACTTTACCTACAGTAAGCGCGCTGTATTGATTCTTTTCCTAACCTTCGCGGTCATCTTCCCAAAACATAATTATTCGCAACCAAAAATTTTACCAAATACGGTTTTAATATTGCCATGGCATTAGCGCTGCACTAGCACGCCCCTATGTCCTCCGGTAGTGAACATAAAAATTGTATCCCAGGAATGTTTGCAAACTACGTTGGAATGTTCGACAAAGTGAATTCGTGCGAGTCAAAAATCAAATCAAATCAAATTCTTTATTATTATTATTGCTACAAAACCCGCATACGCGCTAACATAGCGCGAATAGTGAAAATGAAAAAATAAAAATTACAATAAATCAAAATATCGCAAACGTATGAAAGAAAAAGTAATAGAAGGAAGGTAAAATAAACAAAAGAAAATTTAACTAAATAAAAATAATAAAAATAGAAGTGATATACATATAATAAATTAAATTAAAGCAAAATAAAAAGTTGTTTGTATAAATATGTGGAAAATAGGAGAAAAAATAAATAAATGATTAATTAAATAAGATAGCATGCAAGACAAGTATATGAATAGTTTGAATTAAATGAAAACAAAGCTATTGTAAAAACTAACAAAATTGAATCTATTTGAAAATTAAATCTACAGATTAAGCATAAAAATTATATATATATATATATATAACCTTTCACCAACCCAGTTCACATATTCTTACAAAATTTCAGCTCTGACATGTACTGCAGTTGTAATAACCGGAGTAAAATAAAAATAAAACTAACTAAGTGAATAAAAGGTAAAAATATAAATAAAATAGATAAAAGTATAAATGAAATAAAGAAACTAAATAAAATATATAAATATAATGTAATAGCAACCTTAATGTAACCCATTAAGTAGTACTTATTGAAGTTTGTACTGAAATAGTAACGCATTAAATTTATTAATATTTACATTAAATAATACATTCTCATTTACAAAGGCACCTAACCAAAACATCATTGGAAAAACATGTACTAAAATAGCCCATAATCACCCGTGTAACCCCCAACATGTTTTGGAGAAGCAGTCTCAACTTTTAAAACATCCCGGCAAATGTATTTGACTGAGAAAGTTCTACTCGACATCTTTTAAAAATAATAGTAATAATAATATTAATAATACTAATAATAATAAAAAAAAAAAAACAGTAACAATAATGATCATGCAGGTGGCGCAGACATATTTACTAATAATGGTTATCATAATAGTTACTATCAACAGAATCAGGTATAAAAGTAAGAAACATAACGATTCAATTAAACCGAAGGAAATACATTTGCAATAGTAATGATAGTAATATTAAATAATAATAATAAGTAACAATGAATGTAAAAATCAATGATACTAATAGCAGTAATGAACAAATAATCAGAATAAAAATGAAAATGGTAATAAATGTTAAAGTAGAATAAGGGGTTTACTACACTTGTGATAATAGCATTTATTGAGTCTCGTTACCCGTGATTTATTTAATTAGGTGTTTGCGTCTCTTTTTATAATTTAATAAATGTACTTTTAAGCTGGACGGTAAAGAGTTAAAAATAATAGATCAGTTATAAACTGCTTGTATGCGTGTGTGAAATTTTCTGAAATTTGGAACAGGAGCGATTTCTACATTTGCCGACCTTGTTTTCCCATGGGCAATTATAATATTGAATCTATCCTTATATTTGAAAACGAAATTTAGAATTTGTGAAGTGTATAAATCTGTAACAGATAAAATCGCATTACTTAATAATGGATCAATGGTCCGTTTCACTGCTCTCTGTAAAACTTCAATGGGACTTACATGATTTACTGCTACACCTCCCCAATGCATGATTCCATATTCAAGTATAGGCTGATATAGGCTTAAATATAATCTACGTAAATACTGAGCGGAGAAATGGTCATTTAAGTAGTGAAAAATCTAATTTAGTCTTCTTAGCTTTTTTTGCCGAGTATGTAGTATGCTTATTCCACGTGAGTTTACTGTCCAACATTAAACCTAAGTATTTGATTTCATATAAACCCTTTCAATCGAAATATTATCACCATAAGAAATACAAAATCTGTCCCAAAGCCTTTGATCCTGATAAGTGTAAATCATAAATTTAGTCTTATTTTCATTTAGGGATAACTTATTTTGTTGTAACCATGTATAGATTTTATGTATATCTTCTTGAATGGGTATATGCAATGTTTCTGGAAAGCAGGAATTCATAACTAGTGCAGTATCGTCAGCATAGGTAAATATTTTTCCATTTACAGACAAATTACACAGGTCATTTATATATATATATATATGTGTGTGTCAGAAATAAATAAGGACCCAAAATACTGCCCTGAAGAACCCTAGATTTCTGTCTAATACTGCCCTGAAGAACCCTAGATTTCTGTCTAATACTGTCGCTGAAGGCATCATTAATTTTGGTGACATTTTTCCTGTTAGTTAAGTATATTTTAAACCAATTATACATATTACCCCGGAAACCACGGGCGTATAATTTTTTTAATAAAATTCTATGATTTACCGCATCGAAAGCTTTTTTTATGTCGAAATATACAGCTAGATCTGCCTTCTTCAAGATGTCTAGTGATATATGTAATGTGGTCAAAAACTGCCAAATAAGTTCCTTTATCTGGTAAAAAGCCATATTGATTGGAACTGAAAACAATTTTTGATCATCCAGAAAATTTACCACTAATTTCTTTACACATTTTTCCCAAATTTTAGAAATTGTAGAAGTAATACCTCATTTTTACTTCCGCTTTTCTACACTGGAGTAATTATACCTGTTTTTATTATAGGTCAGGAAATATTCCAGTTTTCACAGATTCATTAAATAAGAAGCATAGAGGTTTTATAAAATAGTCCAGATTATCTTTGATTAGTCTAATTGATGTATTATCAAAAATCCTAAGGAAGATTTATTTCGTAGTGATCGATTAGCCCCCTTAATATCTTCCAGCGTGAACTCGAAAAAAGCAAAAGAATTTAATTGTGGATGTGGTTTCAAGTCCTCCAATGCTGTACCTATGTTACTTTCGTCGACGGATATCTGTCTCGCACTATTTTCAAAATATGTGTTAAAATGTTGCGCTACTAAGTATTCGTTACACTTTACCGCTATTTTCCTATTGTTGATATTTATTTCTTCAATTCCTCTCACGTCCCGTCCAATTGTATTCTTCACAACGTACCAATAGTTTTTTTGATTCGATTTGCACTTATCTAAGAGGCGTATGTAATATTGTTTTTTATTGTTTTTTAGTTCTCCTAACGGATTTTTGAACCCTTTTCGACGCAGCTTTGTAATTATTTAATAAGACAGTTAATAATAATAATAATAATAATAATAATAATAATAGACATACACACGTTAATTTTAAAAGCAAAATTATACTACTGATTAACGTTATTTTATAAATTTCACGTTAAGCGTATCCTTCTTCTTCTTCCTTGCACCCTGGAGAGGGCGTGGTGGTGTTATGAAACTGCCGCATCTGTCACAGTTCGCTAAGCTGTTCTATCTTGAGCTATCATTAATGCCTCAGATAGGTTTAAACCAGTTAATGATTTTGTCAGCCGCGTATTAGTTTTCCAGAAATATTTGCAGAACGTCCCGACGCCCTATCAAGAGTACGGGACTTACTTTACTTTACTTTTACGTCTGAATCATACTCTTCTTCCTTCTTCATTATCCTTTTAATTATCCTCTCCATCCTGACGACGAAGCCGTCTGTGATCCTGACCATATCTTCTTTGAATGTCCATCGCTCGTGAACGAACGCACTTCTTTGTACTCCAATCTGTTATCACTCAAACTCCCTCTACTCCTTATTGTGCTTCGTATATCTCTTATCGTTTCCGTCGATCTCCGTTATTCCTATCTTCAGTTCTTTTATCTTATCAATAGCTAACCGAATCTACACATTTAACTGACCCTTCTCCCTCGTGTCGTTTCTGAGAGAAGATCCTTTGTCGACATGCCCAAAGGGGGGTTAAAAAAAAAAAGTACACGTTAATTCTTGAAATATATACATTTGCTTTGTGCAACAGTTTACAATTAAGTCTGCATGAAACTCCATTTTCAGAACCGTGTAACTGGATTCAGTGCGATAGCAATCGCACTAACAGTTCCCTGCGCGCATCTGTCAGACACTCTTTTAGGGTCGACTCAAGCAAGTTTCGAACAGGTTTTCTCATCAGATGTTTACCTATTTGTTAAGTGTTTTGTAGGCTAGGGAACGGGAATATTTCCGAAATTGACACGAATGTGGGTAACTCTACGTTTACTTTTAAGAATTCTGGAACCGAACATTTCCTTTGAAAATTAATTATATTTAATTATCGATTTGTACATTCCAACGTTCGTGCGATTTTCAGTACGATGAAAATATTATAATGCTTTCCAGTAAACTAACGATCAAATTTATTTCCCACGTGTAATATTTAAAATTAGCTTTTTTCGACGATGTTTTATTGCGCTTTGGAATTTTCAAACTATATACTTATACCTTTTTTGGCGTCCAGTCCAGCGGAAAAGAAAATTATAAAAAAATAAAACACCGGCAAAAAAGGAAGGCTTCAAAAATTTCGGTTAAATTTTAATTTTTTCACTCTAACCGCTGTTGACGGAAAATATTTAATATCACTTAATTTATCCTAATTGTATAGAGAAGAAATATTAAAAACACATTCCTCTACTCTCATTAGTAGATTTGTACTGTGTAAAAAATAGTGGCGAAGGTATATTATTTGCTTCTTCAAAAACAGGAAAAAAACGTTAGTAAATAACAATAATTTAATTACTTTCTTCGAGCACAAATTTCTGTGATTTTGGGACGGAAGCGCTCCTCCCTACACGTTGCTGTAGTAGGGGAAATTCATTAAGACCTTTTGTCGAATTCTGATTTGGGGTAATGCGGCGTTTCAAAAAGAATTTTTTAATTACCGACAAAGGCCGGTTGGAAATTGATATGTATTGTTAATTTGAAGGTTTCACATGTATCTCTTTATATAATATTAGAAAATGCTCATTAATGCACACTCCGAACGCAGGGAAAATAACATTTTGTCAACGTGTACTTCGCATAATTTTTTTTGTAAATTAATAATAAGCAGGAACGAGATGAAGCCTATGTTATATTCAGAATCTCATAACAAGTTTAAAAATGTAAAAGGGCAATTGCAAAACCTTCCTATGTATCCGTGTTTATTCGTTTGCGCTCTCTCAGGGATGTTCTACCATTGAATACATCGCGAATGTATTATTTATTTGAATTGTAATTTTTTCTTTTTCTTTTATTATTAAAATTATAATTATTACATACATTATTACGATTAGCTTGAAAAATTTGATATTTTTAATTTTTTTTGTTTTTATACTCTACCAAAAATTATCACATAAATCTTTCAATACCGGTCGAGATTTAGGAAAAAAGACAATGTTTGAATATATTTATATATATATATATATATATATATATATATATATATATATATATATATATATATCATCATTATATCCTCAACCATTCGGTTGGTGGACAACCTTTTCGTATATTTTAGATGTACCGATATAGGTTGTATACTACGCAATTATTATATATGCAACGCAGGTGTACACACGCAAGACTACATTTGGAACTGATAGTAATCGTTTGATTTATCGATATACAAGTGCAGTCCCGTGTGGGTCTGTTGTGTACTAACCTAGCGCGCATATGATGTACGTGGTGGTTTGCTATTGCCTTCCACGTGATTATTAGCGATTATTTATTTATTTATTTAATTCTTGTAATAAGTTCGTCGTCGCTCGGGATCAAACCCGTGACCGCTATATCGGAAGTCAAGCGCTCTAGCAACTAGGTTATCGCAACGATGTAACTCGGCCATTTTGGCCTCGTAAGGGATCATCATTAACGTAATAATTGTAAAATCTATTAAAATCTATAATTACAGTCATTGATTTCGAAGTTCAAATTACATTCCAATCTTCCACGATCAGCCGGTATTTCTGATATTTCACGGCTACCGGTTTTGCCTCTGTTCGCATGTTCCATTCAATGTAGAAAATCATTTACAACGAAAAAATCCTATTCAAACGTAACATACTTCTTTTTTAATCACACAATTCGGGACACCGACTTACATGTGTCCGTCACTTTTTGTTGTGTAAATTTTCGCGATACTGTTGAATATGGTATAGCTTCGTCTGCGTGTCGCAGATTACCTGAAATATAATTAGCCTTTGAGGAGAAGCAAAAAAAAATAATAGAAATACATACAATTTTTTTATTTCAAACTGATTGTTGCATTGTAAGCGTTTTAAAAGTATGCTTAATCAACAGTTTACATTACATTACAAATTTTCTTTATAGGGGGAAAAAATCATGAAAATAAGAAATACATTCACCGTTATTTTCTCTTCGAACAAAATTTATCTCGGAATTCGTTTTATTACTGAAATCGCTTACGGGAGTATTATTATCTTTAATAGGGATCATAATGAAAATTTAAATTATTAAAGTTGACGATAAACCTCAGTAATGGAAGCGTAATTACCAGTACTCTGATTGGTCAATTATTTTATCTTCTGACAGATTTTTTTTTCTTCTTTTTTTCTTTTTTACATTACATTTTACTTGCACGTCTGCTGACGCATCAGGCGCAGTGTAAAGAAAGCTTTATTTTTCGTGCGTTTTGCATAGCACACCTGTAAAAGCGATCATTGTTTTTTCTTTTCTTTTACCTTTATCGTTTGCCCCCAAAGGGACGTATTAATGAACCGTTTTCCGCCGCTTATATTCCTCGATATATTACGACATTTCAACATTTCCAAAAATGACGCAACATGATGTAAATAATACCGATTAAATTTCCCCGTTAGGAATAATAATAATAATAATGCATTATCCGGCAACTAATTTTCTACCGATATTCCTTTGTGTTTCTCTGGTAAAATGCCTCGCCGAAGTTGGGAATACGAAAAATCGTCTTAGCGACATATTCGAGGTAAGCAATGTTAAAATTTTATACGGTTACTTAATAGAGATGCTAGAGGGCGTTAACTAGCGTTTGATTTTACCGCTGCCACAAAGGCCTATTGAAATTCGCTTCTTTATCGGCGTACCGATTATCGCGCCATTTTCGAATATAAAACTAATGAGAAGCACTTAATCTCTCTCTTTATCTTCTTCCACTCCGCAGAACCTTTTCAATTCCTGTCCTGTTTTTATATTTTTCACGGCCTAGAGTCGGAAGCGTCACTTTATTCTTCATTTTTCTGTTTTCTTTTCTTCAACCATATGAAAAAAAGCCCCTTTTGGCGGTAATTGTTTTTTATCTTTTCACTTTTTTCATTCCTCCACGAATCTATCGTTGTCCTTTAGTACACGGACTTTTAATTTTTCTTTTCAACACCTAATTTCACTTCAAGTCTAGCGCACATCTTCCTTCTCCATGCTGATTCAGTACGTCCTCAGAGTATTTGCACTCATCTTATTTGTACCCTTCTTTGATGAGAACTACTTTCGTTTTTGTTTTGTTTTTTTTTGTCCTTCTTCCACAAACGGTCTTTTACCACCGGACTCTAACCTGCCAATTTTTCTTCGTAATATTTTACATGACTCCGCAGTGACTTCTGAGCCGCGATTCCTTCAGTTCAATTACCGGTATTGTACTAAAGCCTATCATCTGACGTCCTTATTTCTACAAAATAAACCGGTCATGTTATTCCCAAACTCCCCCCCCCCCCCCCCCCCCAAGTACGCATGGCTTGCTCAATGTTTGACGGATGATATACTCCTATAAGGTTGACGGTCGCGTCGCTGTCTTTTATGTTTTCAATTTTAGGTACAGTTGATATTCTGTGACCGAATACTTTTTTTGTTGCTCTAAACCTTAAAGCGATTTCAAAGTGTCTATTATTCTACTGTCGTACTATGAACCATCGCGCTGCGTGTTCGATAATGATAAAAGTCCGTCAGCGTAGGAAAGTGAATACGGTTGCTTCGATTAAAATATTGATGTTTCATTGGATTTCACGATGTTAGTACCGAAACGTCTTAATGTCCCCATTGAATGGCTTCGTGCGAAATAGGCAAGCCACATAATTAACAGGTGCGTGACAAAAGATCTTTCTAATATGATCTATTTTGAATGGGTTTCCTAAAAGTATTTTAGTTTAAAAAATCCATTATTCTGTTTTATCACATGGCACTTTCTTACTAGTAATCAACGGAGTACAATAATTCTTCCGGACACTGTCACAAGAATTGTGACGTTTGATAATTTAAGCATTCAATTTATTCCAAAAAAAAAAAAAAAAAAGCTCCTAATATTATTTTCTCGGTGTAATTATTAAAAGCAGTGTGTAAACATTCGTCGGTTTCACTTTTAATATCTTCTGGTGTGATATTGGTCGTTGTTTAAACTAGTGGATAATTCACGTTTCTCCGTCACTAGAGAAAAAATCTTTCCATTTGCACATAATGGCTGCTGACTCTCGGAAAAATACACTCACTTTCTGTGTATGTTTAATGTGACTTAGAGAGCTACATTAGTAAACGAGTCTAACGGAACGACGATTCGTTTAAAGGACCCAATCCGGTTCGCTCATTGCAAAACGAACAACCGGTCTAGAACAATTACTGCTCCTTAACATAGTCGTCATACCAATTTAAACCAACTAGTCGAAACTTATCGATCCATGTGTCAACGTCAGACGTTCTTTTTAATTATCGCATTAAACACCGCATAAGGAGCACCGAAACCAAAAAGTTCTGCTAACATTTTAAATATTTCCTTTTTATAATTCTGTATGCCATATTATCGTCCAAGTAATGGTACCACACCGTGAATTTTTTCATTTGTAACATTGCTTTATAGCATTTTTTTTTCTTACATAAACGTTACACACACACACACACACACACACACACACATACATATATATATATATATATATATATATATATATATATATACATATGTATATATTAATGACGTAATTCTTAGCCTGATCATCCTACTTTTTCTGTCCCAAAATGTGACAATAAATAAAGATTTATTTTCTTTTTTTGTCGCGCAGTCGGAAAGAATGACGTTGTCAATTTTTCTCGTTCTATACGAAGTAGGGAAGTAATAGTGAAAAGAGCCCGAGAATATCTCCAGGCGAGGTCAAGAGGCGGAGCCCCTTGCGAGGCACGAAGGGCCCAGTTATTTATACGTATATATGTATATCCTTCGAACCTCGCTGCAAAGTTATTCCCTAGACCCCTCGATTCATAGTTTTTCTTTAATATTTATGAAAGAATAAATTTCAACTGACTACGACATTATTTTAAATTCGAAAATGTAACGATAATGATTTTTTCTAATATTTCGTAAGGTTATATATAGTTTTTTTTTCATATTAGCCCCAGCGCTGGTAGGACTTTGACGTAATTGTACACGTTTGGACATACATTTAGTGTTAGATAATTTTAGGTATATCTTCGATAGATTTCGATGTAATTATATGTAAACCGCGATTTCTTATTTGTGTGAAAAAAGTTCTAATTTTATTCGATAAAGTGCAAAAATATTGTAACGTAATAAAAAAAAATTATATTATCGAAAATATTACTTTGTCCATTTTAGATATTTAAATATTCTTATCTGGCTATGCGATTTACCTTTTTTTTTTTTGATTAATTTTGTTTTTGTTTTAAGCACAAACATTTCGTATAAAATTAGCTCTATCGAGCTTACGCTTCCGTGAATACGAATTCAACTCGATTACTTAGAAAACGATTTAAAAGACAGTTTTTTGACCGGACTGAGAGGAAAAACTGATTGTACTTTCGCACAATAACTATAATAACTGAAGAGATGCAGTGAAAATTTATTTTTACGCGAATACATATATATCCACTGCGCGAGTTGAACGTCTTATCCTCGATAGCGGAATTGAAAATTATCGGGTAGTGGTCTTAACAACTAACACTATATAGTTTTACGCATTTCAAGTAATATTTCGGATGTACAGAACGATCACACGTATAGAGACTATAAAGTCCTCTAGGTTTAACATATAATAAATAAATGGCACTGATATGAAACAATTAATTTATATTTATACAAAATCCGACGCGTTTTGTATAAATATAAATTAATTGTTTCATATTAGTGTTATTTATGTATTATACAGTTAAAGTAACCGAAACGATGAATAATAAATATCCGTTTCTTAGGTTGCCACTTACGAAACCAGTCAAAGAATTACCTCTGTGAGAGAACTGTAATTATATTACAGTCCATTCACGAATTCTCAACGGGAGTCACGTAGGTCCCCTTTTATTAAGAGCTACGCCTTGATCAAAATGTGGGTCATGCAAATTTCGATAAAACCACGTAAACATCATCAAAATGAATATACTCTGCGCGCGTAAATATGTTTTCCCGTAAATAGTGTTATAGTTTAAACGAAAAAAAAAAAATAAATAAATAAAAAAAATTTTTTTTTTTCGAAAAACAATTCAGAATAAGCATAACCTCAGTTATCTGTTTCAGCATTTTCAACGTCATATTTCAGCTCAGTCTGATTCTAGTAAACTATTATTCCCACTATCAGACGAACAGAGGAATCGTTTGGATGCTAAGATTAATTTCACCATTATTTGAACCTAACATTGAACAATCTGACAGTATCACATCTCAACTGCCAGACTTGCACCGAATATAAGAATTTGACTTTGTTCATTTATTACACAGATTGTCGTATTGTAAGTTTATGTGTAAAAAAGTCTCCTTGTAAACAAGAAGAGTGCTTCGTTCTAATACATTTCTATAAATATTAAAAAGGATTTACTTCGGGTCCTTTCTGTTTTACCGATTTCAAAAAAAAAAAATGGGGAAGGGAATATAATTTTTTTTATTTTTATTTACGCACCACAACTTGTAAACACGTGGAACGGTTACTTTAGTGATTCTTTATTCATTCGAAAGTGTATACCGGGGTCAGCGACCAGTTGCGTTAGTGATTATCGGTGAACGCAGATACTCAGTACTCATTTCGATAAACGTTAAGAAAACAGGGTGATCGCTTTAGATGTTTTTTTTCGTATTTATCAATATAACAGACGACTAATTAACTTAAAGAATATTAGCTATATTAAGCGTGGAGAGGAAATTTAAAAAAATTATAATTAACACGGATAAAGATATAGGTTCGAATAAAGATAATGAATATTTGAGGCATCCGAAGTTACAGCTTGTGTCATTTTTAAAAAAGGCGATTTTTAGCAAAACAAAAAATTCAAGTATAACGATGAAAAAAATGATGAAATGAAATGTTAAAAAAACATATATACCCTACTATGAAAATTTAATAAAACTTTACTAAAAAGTTAAATCTTATTCCCGGTATTAATATATATTCTAGAACGATAGAGCTTAAGGTAGTGGACATTATGATACTTCTTATGCAATATTAATACCTTAATCAAAGTCGGCACCCAAATCACAAATTGCAATAATCATTAAAAACTGCGTTAAATATTCATTATGTTGTCAATACTCGGATTGTAACGGTGCTTGGCTACCAAGTCGGAGGTCACGGGTTCGAGACTTGTCTCGTCCCGGATCCAAGTCGCTCCCAAGCTTACCTAGCCTGAAATAATTGGGTACCAGAGAAATCTGGGAAAGTAAAGGCGGCCGAGAGAAAGGAACGGAACTGACCCCCCTACTCTCGCATTAGTGCCGTTGGGCTTAGTACATTGTGAACCTTAACTTCACAATCCCAACACCCTGTCAAGGGTATGGAACTCACTTTACTTTACTAACGAGAGTGGCTATGTTATTATATTCACTGAATTACCTCGAGATATTGTTATTTTAATTTAGTGCCCACTGTAATTAATGTATCAATATTTTATAAAAATTATCATAATAGTACCCTTAAAGATTTCACTGTATATGATATATTCTTACCCGTTTTTTACTTTTCAATGCGTTTTTATTAAATTCTTAACAGTAAATCTTCAAGTACGGGTATATTTCTTTTTAAAAAAAACATTGTATTTTCTTTGTTTTCTGATCTTTTTTTTATAATAATATAGAAATTATAAAATATTTCACAAATAGCCGAGTATAATTAAAATACGAACATTCGAATAGCAGCACACTTTTTATGGTTCAACACATCTGTGCATGGCTGCGATTGAAACAAGCTGGTGAAGGAATATCACGTTAGGATCTCGAGCGAGCAAAGAAGAAGGTTCGTCTAGTTTATTTAAAAAAGTATTTAATATGCGGGTTTTTACATATCTTGAAAAACATCATGAAAAATTGAAGCTACGAAATGTGACAGACGAAACAAGGGAGGCTGAAAACCACTGTACTAGTGACATGGAGACCGAAACACTCTGAGAGGTGAAACAATAATAGGGCAGCAAAGTTGGGATTAAAAATGTTAGCAGTTAGCGAAACAGCATCGAGTGTACGGCAATACAGTTATGAATTTCACCTGCCGATGCGACATAATTTAACGAAATATTGACACCGAGACAAAAACGATTGTGTCCGATGTAATTTCGATAACTGCTAAAATGTTTAATATCGCATCAGCCCCATTTACTTTCCAATCATATCCGACATATTTATTAAATAATATTTTGTTTCTCTTTTTTAATTCACATTTTACGCGTATCGTAAAAAGTATTTCATTTTACGAACAACTTTTTTATAAAATAAATTATATACAAAAGAAAAGAACATAAGATATACAATGAAAACTCACAAAAAAAAAAAATTCAAATAAACAGAACATTGATCAGTATAGTTTCCATTTTATTTTTTTTTTACGAATTTTTTATAATGTATCGAATGTAAACCATTTTACATATATATATATATATAATTTATTTAAGAACGCTATATTATATTTATATGTAAAAATATTTATGATAAACTTTTACAAATTTATTTAATTACGCATTCGCAATCTCTGAAGATTTATTATCTCACTAGTTAGAAAAAGAAAATGTATTATTATTAAATCAATTCCTCTTTACGAAATAAAAATTTACCGCTGGCTAACAACTTCCCCGTTATCGGAATTGTGTTGGTAGTGACACGGCGAAAATTTCAAATAGCGCAAGTTCTTTTCTTCCATTCGATATTCTTGATCAAAAATAGAACCGCAACTTCCACCTCTAAGTCCAAAATACTGACACAAACTCCGTTCCTGTTAGAGAGGATCCTATGAATAAGATTTTTACATTTTTAGCTGATTCCTATTCCATAACGGAAGGCTCATTTATCTGTTTCAGTTTCTTCCTTCCCGGTATGCAGTAATAACGATTCCATCTAAAACCAATCCAATGTGAAATCTATATAGTTTAACATACATATTAAATAAGACAATTTGTTGAACAGTTGCCTCGTCTTTTATTAATATTAGCAGACTGAAAAATACTTACGAAACAAATTTATTATAATTTTGATTAAAATACATTCCAAGTATCAGTTTCCCGTTTAGTAGTAACCCTTAATATAGTTTAAAGCGGGGTATATAAATAGAGTACAAAATATTGCTAGGATTTTAGAAGTCATATTTTAAAAATATCTCAGAATTCAAAATTGTTCTAATTTCGTATCCTAGCACATGTGTATTGTATCTTTGATTTTTTTTTTTTTTGTCGTATAAATACAATTAAGAAAATATTTCAAATCGTCGGCAAATAAATTTTCGAATGCGGCAAGGCCCCACATTTAAGAAACAGTTTTGGAAACTTGTAGTTCTAATCGAATTTTTCATACCTCTTAATGCAAAGTTGATTTTTTGAAAAAATCGCTTTAAAACTGAAATAAAATACTTTTTTTTTTTTTTTTAAAATGGACTTCAAGATTTACCCTAAAAAAGAGTTTAATAAAAATACGCTAAAAAGTAAAAAAACAAAAACATATTTGATAAAATAATAATATATTTTACAGTGACATAAAGATATGATTATTCCGTAATTCTCAAACAACATTACACTTATACTAGAGTGTCGGTAGCAACTTTTACAAACCCGTATTGAATAAGCATAACAATATTGTCGCAAGACAAATACTGGAAAAATTTAGGAATATTTAACAGGCGGTTTTTAATTATCATTGCTATTTGAATTCGGTGCCAACTCCGAAAATTTAAGCCCACCGTGTAACGAACCTAGCCCACGCGCGGAGCTCGCACATAGCACACGCCCACGTTTTTGTATAAAAAGCATGTGGGGAACAAAATGACCTAGATAAAATTTTTCTAACAACTAAAAAACTTGAAACTAACCCACATGCAACCCACGCACTCACGAAAACTGGGTTCTTCGACGACCCACGGCGTGAGTTGAGTTCAATTACTTCATTTGTATTTACAGAATAAAACCCACGCGTGGGTTGTGCATATACTTTTCGTGAACTGAGTTATATATACGGCGAGCTTCAATAATGTTTCAGAATTATCATAATATCCTTAATTGTATAATTGTATATAGATTTTTTTTTTGAATAACTATTTTTTACTTCTTAATGTACTCGTATTTTTATTTAATTTTTACAGTTTAAATTCGGTACTTTTGTTTCTTTAATAAATGATTTTAATTCCCGATTTTTAATATGCGATAATACGAGTAGACTAACCTACGTCTTGTACTCTATAATAGAGTTAAAAAGCGTGTAACGTTCAAATTACGTCAGTGATGAGCTTGTAAAGCACGCTTTTTTCAGCTTCATTATCATTAATCGAATCTACACATGTGTATTATCTAACGTTGATATAACTTTAAGACATTCGGATTTGTCGCTCTCTTAATTTGGAAATTTTAATTATGTTCGCCCATCGTGACAGATAAAATTGTGGAATCGTCTGCTGATATTGTTGTTATTCATTCATCGACTGTATTAAATCTTGTGCAAGTGGTACACATACAAGAGAGGTCCGGGACACTTTTCCGAAGTATTTCCGCTTTAATAGCGATGATTTAGCATCTTCCTGTGTTGTAAATGACGACTGACCGTCAAATAGGATTCCGTAAGTCAATAATAACTCACCGAATTTTAATATGAAACCGTTATGCCAACCCGATCGAACGCTTGCGAGATGTTGAGGGAAATTTTCAAGCAGTACTTTGTCCTTCGAAAGCTTTTTCAATTATTATATAAATGCACCTCTACAGCCGGTTTTGTTAATTCCTGAAACCAAACTGATGATTTAGGGAATTTGCAAGTGGTTCTATAGTTTTTCAAATAGTTATGCATTGGCAGAAGCAAAGAAACAGGCCGAATACGATGCTGTTTTAAGCCAGGTAATAATCTAATTTCAAATAAACGTTAAAAATGTTCGTTTTAGATATACAATGACTTTGCTTTAAGTATTCCGGGAGAAATTTCGTCAATTTCAGGAACTTATTTTCCATTTATAGTCTATTTAATTAGTTACTTCTAACGGAGGAATGATGCTATCGAATTTTTGTATTTATCAGATTGTTGGTATAGACTCATTGCGAGACATGCTTCGCAAATAGTTCCACTCTATTTGTCTGTCTTTTGTTACCCGGTTATTGCATCTTTCAGAGGAAAAACACACTGGTTAATGAACGCTTAAATGACTTTCCGCGGTGAATAATCTTTATCAGCTGGTAGAACTTGGAGATTTTTTAGTTATTCTTAAAGCACTCCGCGTTTAATTTCCTCGATCGGGTTATTAATTTGCCTGTTCTATTCCTTTTGGTTCTGACGTAACGGCTTTCCAGCGAAATTGTTAAACAACATATTCAGTTTATGTTAAAAAAGTCTCTCACGTTGAGATGTGGGGGGAACGACTTGGATCCGGAACGAGACAACTCCCGAAATCCCGTGATGTCTCTGGTTCGGAAAACAAACACTTTAACCACCCTTTGCACACATACACTATTTAAAAAAATCGAGTAATAAAATTTTTACATAAGACATCTATCAGTTGATGTACGGAGATATTTAACGAGTATAAACAAAAACACTATCAATTCTATAACATTACTTCACTCGAATACTACTTTTAGAATGTACCGAAATTTACGAGATCATTTATTTCACAGTTTACACATCTTGTTCGCATTAGTCAAAAAAAGGGCGGATATGGACCCATTGCAATTCATTGTCGATATAGATAAAATTTTGACTGCAAAAAAGGTGGAAAAAAAAAAAAGTGCATCGTTTGAAGTGTTACACTTTTTTGTTGCGGTTTTAAAACAAAAACTGTAATATTTACAAATATTTAAAAAATATAGAGAAATTTATTATCTCGGTGGTGCTGCTAAAATTACCTAATGTAAAAATGATTTTACCGAAAAGAATTAGGAAATGTAGAATCGTATTCTTTTATTGTCTCCGCTACATTTATAATTATATTTGTTGTTTTTTTACAGTTAAAAATACTTATTTAAATTAATTTTTTTTTACAAAAAAGAAAAATACAAAAAAAAGATTTCTTCGTCTGATGAGGCCTTGCAGTTTCACAATTTGTAAAATTGAATCTGATGAGTAAAATGAAGTATAATTTATACTTTTTTTTTTCTTTATTTGTGATACAATTGCGTCCCTTTTTTTTTTATTTTTAAGCAATGCCTGACGAAGTTGTATTTTTATTTTATAAACAAAACTCCGCTGAAAATAAGTATAGAAACAATTTGACATGTAAGAAGAAAACTATAGTGAGCCTAAAAATTCGCTGCTTGGGCGCTTTTGGAAGCGATATTAATTTAATCGAGCGTAAAATTGATTTCTATCAACTAATGCAAAAACTGTCTATTGTAGTAGGCTTTTCGATGTAAATGAGCAAAATGCGCAACTTTTGTCGCATTCCCTACTTCTCAAAGGATGCGTTGATTTGTTCTTTTTTGCTGAAAAAAGTTTTATCTATCTCGACATTACGGTAGCATTTGTTAGTAATCCGTCAGAAAGTATACTGAAAGGTTTTCTCTTGTGCATTAAGTGGCGACGAAAAAAAATTACCGATATAAAAATGCTCGGCGTATAAACTGAAATCGAAACTACACAAACGTGAACACAATCGGAGCCGACAGGTCGAAATAAATGAAAATCCGAAATTATTGTTAAGAAGGGAAAAAAGAAAACCGTTTTTTATTTGTTCATGCGGTGAAATTCAATGTGAAAAGCTGATGAATTTTAAAATTGAAAAAGTTACGCCCAAATGTTCCGGCAACTGTTTATAAAATTTCGGAATTGTAGCAAATGTGAAGCTGATGTTTAAAAGATTTAAAACTTCTCAAAAAGCTGTTCCCCCTCTCTTCTTTCTTCTTTCAGCCGCTAGCTATTTTCAGCATTTTACATTTTTCAGTGATTATAGGCGAAAAACTTAAAGTTTAAAAACATTCCATAGCCGCATAACTTCTTGCAATATTGATGATCTGTTTTATACATACATATATAATAATATGTATATGTAGCAGTGGCGAATCGTGATTTTTTTTTCCTGGTACTTGCGTAAGACAGAAAAATATTGAAGAGAAATTAACTCGTTGTATAATCTCGTAATAAATGAATCATCGCTGAAGTAATTCATCTTTTAAGTCGGTGGGTAAATAAAATTCTCATCTTTAGTATTTGTTTTATTTAATATAACGAGGCGAGAATTATAGCTAAAAAAGTATTACGGGAAATATTAGTCATCGCAGGAATCTCGCAAAATATCCATGCCAAATCGGAAGAAAGACACGAATTTTAATGAAAAAAAATCAAATTAAACGTTTCGCGGGAATTTTATAAAAATTTCATCCTATAGCATGAAACATTCCGTCCGACTATTTTCTCGAGTACTGTGTTTAAATTGCACAAGTCCAGTCTGTATAGTTTTCTTACGTGCTAAATTTCGTTTAAAAGCGATTTTTAACCTTTTTTTTTCATTTCTTCTTTTTAACGCAATCGTCATTAATGAACTTTAGCGATATAGAGAAATTTTCGAGACTTCCCGGACACAGTCTATAAAACAAGAAAAGTTCGTTTTTCGTATTTTCGCTCTTATTCAGAGGTTCTTTTTGTTTTTTAGTCTTTCTTCTAAAAGTCTATTACGATCTGATTCACTAACAAATTTACTTTGTACGCGTGTATATAATAAAAATGCTCCTTTTGTCAGCGTACCCTCAAAAAGAAAAAAAGGAAAAAACTCAACTATATAAGTTAATCAGACTTTATACGAGCAGCTTGATTTTGGAAACGAAACGATAGTCATTTTATCGATATATTTTTACGATTTTTTCGATATTTTCTTCGTGTTTAGTGCATTTTATTTTTAAAAATACGTATACAATTATTAGATATTTACATGAAGCGTTTCGTTACAAACTATTCGGTATGTTATACTTGAATTTCACACAGCACTAACAATATTTCGCTCTCGTGTGATTTGTTTTCACATAAAACATTTTGAGAGAACTCTGTCTCGGAGTTTCCCATGTTTTTCCAGACACTTCAATTTATCCGAATCATTTCTCTTTTCTCATTTCTGTGCTTTTTTTTTTTTTAAATTAGATGAAGGTAAGGAAGCATATGTAGAACTCTATGCGGGAGAAAGTATTAACAGTAAATGGCGGAGGTGGTTACTTCAAAAAAAAAAAAGAAATTCTCAAAAATCAAATACGGCCTTATCTGAGTGGAAATAAGAAAATTGATATTTCAAGCTAGCTACCATAACTTGGTTAGGCTGTTTCGTTCGGGATAGAATCTGGTTCAAATCGCACTGCTCACACTGAACAACATGTCGAAAACAAAGGACCTAAAATATTTTCCAGAAACTATCGTGAATAGGAAGAAACTGCTGACGGATTTAAAAAATTGCGATGGGGATGTTCTTACAGATAAACCGGAACTACCTAAAGAAGTCGGGAAGATTCTATGCAGAATTATATAAAACAAAAAGTTAGACCCACTGCAAACGATCAAATAATAATAAACGAAAGTAAAAGGAACCTAGCGGAAATATTGACTATAGCAATTTCTCATGCACTGAATAAAATAAAAAATAACAAAACCAGCGGGCCAGACGACGTAATTCCCGAAATGATTAAAGAAGAAGGCCGGGAAGCTACTAAATTGGCTAAAGAATCTCTTTAAGAAATGTTTAAAAGACTATCCCGCAATCATGGAAGTCCTGAAACTCAAAAAAGGCTGATACGGCTAAATTAGAAAATTACAGACTAGTCAGCTTATCTTCACATATTTACACTAGCTATATACAAGTATTATCAAAAATTGGCTGGTAAAACGAATAGATTGCTGTTTTAGTACCGGTTTCTTTTTTTCTTTCTTCTAAAACTGATAAGGTTTTTTTTTGTTTTTTTTAAAATCTAAATGATCTATTAAAAAAAAAAAAAAATGTGTGTATAAGGGTGCAGGGAACTAGTGTGCTTAAATCAAGAGTGAGTACATGTGCGTGTTTAGCTGAAACAACGTATTAATAAACATAAAAAACCTTATGTGCGGTAGTTTCCTGCAACATGTACAAGGCGGCGATGAAAAACATAGTCCCTCTACTCACCCAGCGTCTGTGTTGATAGATGAGTTTTTCTAAGTATAATTTAAAATAACTTAAAAATATTATGTGCAACGATTTAATGCTTTTTAGCTATTTATAGGAAGTGCTTTAGATAGAAAAACACCATGCTACATTTGCGGTTTCACGATTGAATTTGAGTTTAGGAGCTTAATAGTGTATTAATTGCCGTTTGTAACCTGTGCATCGTAGACTCCATATGCAACAAGAGATTTGTAGAATTTTTTCTACTGATAATTAGAGATCGGGAGCTATTAATGCTATATTTGGATCTAAGATCCTCAAATCTGGAACAGTGAAAAATATATTCAGTGTTATCTTATCTTCTGTGGTGTCCGCACTGCTGTCCTTTGTTGCGTCCATTTCAGACCGCCTAGTTATTTAATTTCTTAGCTTAGTTTTCTTGTTGTTGGGTCAATGCCGCCGGCGCGCCCACAAAAAAGAAAAAAATCTTCAATACCAGAGGTGTACGTACATGGTGCACCTAGAACCATCAAAAATACCTATGTAAGCAGGAGCCAAACCTTTCATGTCCCGAGAGCACCTGCGCATTGTAAAAATTAATGTTTAAGTTTTTTAATTTTGATCTGTCAAAAACTTTCCGGAAGAACATGTATTTCTCCTTTCAGTTCGACAACCGTCCCACTTCCGCTGCCATATTGCAAGGAGTGTGCCATTAATATTATTTTTAAGAGTTTCGAAACTTGGGAAAGGACCGAAACTGGGAAGATCGGTATCTAGGAATTGGATATTCTCAACACGGGATACATCTCCAACAACTCTGTATTCAGAGATGATGGGGGCATCCGTGACAAAAAGATCCAGTGGAAGAGAATGTTTGATATGACATTAGCAGCAGACGTAAGGCGGGTTCTATACAAAGACGAAATATTCAGAAGAAACTTTCTCCGGTGTTCGCCTTTATTAACTGTCTTTATTCAGTTATATTAAAAGTAAGTAAAGTAAGTCTCATACTTTTGACAGGGTGTCGGAGATTGTAAAGTTAGGGTTCACAGAGTACTAAGCCTAATAGATCTGAATGGAATACTCTCGAGACCGTCATTACTTCTCTAGATTTCTCTGATATAACAAATTCAATTTCAGATTGGATATATATACCCGGGAGCGACTTGGATTCGGAACGAGATAATCCGACAACATTGATGTATGTTTTTGAAGAAAATTGTTTAACTGGTTTTTAAAACGTATAAACGGTTGTTTCGATTTAGCAGACTTTCGCTTAATCTTTCAACATACGTAAGTTGCTTAGCTCCATCTATAGTCTGTCAAGCGTAAGAAGTCCGTTTGTAAAACAACCGAAAAGCGTTACCGTCACGAAATCGTGGGATCTCACATTAACCTTCAGTCTATACCAGATATTACAGTCACTCATGGTCTGTCTGGATGTAAACAGGTTGGAAAAAAAGGATGGATGAAAGTACCGAGATGGATCAAAAAGAAGGTTACTGCTTCTGGTAAGGGGAGGAATAACAGGAATATGGCAATATGATTTTTTTGGTAATATCGAAATACGCGTTAAGTATCAATATGCACTCTAATGTTAGTATATTACTTTGAGCACCATACTCGGCAACGAATCTCGAATGGACTTCTTTCGCTTCAGACAGACTATCCTATATTTATTATTAACGCACTGATTTTATCTAACAGGTATTCTGTACATTCGCGTAACTTAATTTAGAGTTTGAATGAACAGACGTGTGTGTGACGTTTTTTTTTTTTTGTTATGTATGTCGGCATTTGTATTTACTGTATACGTATTTATGATGATTATCAGAAATTTACATTGTTCGCTGTCGCTGAGTTGTGCGATGTATTTTTGGCTACTGCATTTATAGGTACGTTTGGTTTTGATTGACTTCGTACCATCATTTGATTTTCTTATCTCCTTATCATATCTCTAAAAGTTCCCAATATGACCCGGTAAGGCCAATCTGTTTACAAGTGCTCTCAAAAGAATTTACAAGCAAACTCTAATTAATCACTCCATTCTCCTTGGTTATTACTCAGTTCGGGTTTCATTTTCAATTCCGTCAAAATTTCTCTTTCGACCGGAAGATTATAAAATTTTGGTTTCAGTTTCATCTGAAACGGAAAAAAGTTTACGTTTTATGAATCATATAACTAAGTTGGTAAATTTAAAAAAAAAAAAGAAATCAATATTTATAATCGACATTTATAAATTTCACCCCCACAGAAACCCAAAAACACAAATCGCTTAGAACGCTTTTGTATACTTCTAACACGCTACTAGTAAAGTTTCGATAATAGCAAGCGGTTTAAAATCATCGTGAACAGCCAAAATATTCAGCCCGAAATTAATAGAATTAATTGCAAACTTCCTAACAAATAGAACCACTTGTACTTAAATTATAATGGTAAAACAGCCCCCCCCCCCCAAAAAGAAAAAGAAAAACGAATTACGCATATGACTTGACTCTTTGCTAGAGAATTAGTTGCGTCGAAAATTTACGTTCTGCAAAAAATTAACGGAATAAATATCGAATTCGAACGAATGCGGTTTTGAATATTTTTACATAGAAAAAAAAACGAAATTATTTTAACAAAACCGGTAATGTTGTCACCAGGTAAAATTAAGAAATATCGCGTGAAAATTATGCTTTTAAATAAAACAGTCGGATATAAGGATATTGTAACATTTTCTATTCAGCATTGCTTACAACTGATTATTACATTTTACACAAAACCTTACTTTAAATGAATGTTCAATAACTAAACATGATATCCGCAAACATAACTTTACCCTTAATTCTTTTTATGGGCAGTTTGGCGCCTCCTAGACTAAAGGCGCGTAAACATTCTTCTTCATCCGTCGTCTCCATTTTGAAGGTTGGCGATCCGCATTTGGAATTTCTTTCTATCAACGGCTGATCGGAAAAGTTCTGTTGAGGAACAGTTGAACCAGTTGCTAAGGTTGTCGATCCAAAAAATTTGACGTCTTCCTCTCGATCTCTTCCCAGCAATTTTACCCTCAAGCAATGTATTTTTAGAATGGTATGCCTCGATCCTTTCATGATGTGTCCCAAATATTGTAGCTTCCGTTTTTCGATGGTTTGTAGGAGTTCAAGATTCTTTCCCAGTCTGTTGAGTACTTTTCAATATTCTTCACTTTTTGAGTCCATGGTATTTTCAGGATACGTCGATAGCGATACATCTCAAAAGCGCCCATATTTTTTCCTAATGTTGAGTCTCGTATCCAGCATTCACAACTGTATAGTAGGATGGAGAAAATATAGCATCTCAGGAGTCTGATTTTCAATTCCAATTTCAATTCTTGACGCGTGAATAGATTCTTTATTTTTATTAGTGCTCTTCTCGCTTGCTGGATCCTGCTATGTATTTCAAGTCCGGAAGTACAATTTTCTTCAAGTATACTTCCCAAAGGGCATTTAATTAGTGAAGCACTACCAAATAATTTAAAAGAAAACAGGAAAACTCGAATATTATTTTTATTTTGTTTGTTTTTTTTTTGTTTTTTTTTTTGGAAAAGTGATTTCGACAACTTTTTCTTTTCGACAACTTTTTCTTTTCGACTTTAGAGATTTTGTGCAGCTGCAGTTTGCTATGAAACGGATGGGTCACATTGTGTAAAATACACCCAGCAATTTTTTGGCCTCGAAAACGACCCAGTAAATCAGTGAAAATGGGCCTTTTGGCGACATCTGTCAGTAGTTAGAACTTTTAAATATCGACCCCCACCAGTGGTAAATTTTTCGGCCCGTCAGTACTATTTCGGCAGCCGTTCAAATTGGGCATCTCCGAGTTGTGGAGTGTTTAAGCCCCCACGACTAATGCGTAATTTTTTGAGTTTTTCGAGTAATTTTTCAAAGTGAAAAGGCGAGTTCACAGTTGTGTTTTTGTTGAATAAAGTTTTCAGAAAAATTTTACCGTGTAATTTTATTCGTGTAAATTAGATGGCGTATAACTTACGCTTCCGCACAACTCGCGAGAAATTCCTCGACGAGAGGAAAGAAGAGCCAACCGTTGGCGGCGATGATGGTGATGATGTCGAAGACCACCTGTCAGAGCAAACGGAGACATGTTCTAATGATAGCGGTGAAAGAAGCAATGAACTGGACTCCGAATTGGAAAACAGCGCGTTGAGCGAAAGGCTACTGCAGTCTAGGGCTCGTGGCCGACCATCGACTACTTTGAAAAGCGACAACGGTCATAGGTGGAGAACGGAAACCTCTTTCCGACAGTCATTAAATACGGATTTGCGAATATTCTGCACCTCCAAGATAACCTGCATTTGAAGAGGACCGTCCGAAATGAGAGAAACGAAAACAATGTCAATTGCGTGCAAGAGGAAATGAAAAAAAGACAAACTCAATGTGTCCTACTTATCTTCGGCCGATGCGTGATAGGCGTCGCGCATATATATGTAATGAATGTGCCTACGGCATCGAATAACATTTTGCAAATTTTTTTTTACTTTAATCGTATAATTTGAAATATAAATATATTTTTTTCATATTTTTGAAACCATTTTTGATGAATATATTGAATTTTTTTCATAAAAATGTCTTTTTCAATTTTCTGTTAAAACTCTCACCTTCGTTCCTCAAAATAAATATCGTTTTTGAAACGGTCGCATAAATTGCAACAATCAGTTAAAATTGCATCATCTGAGGATTAAAAAACCGGTTGAAAAATTGAGATATCTTGAAAATTGTAAAAGTTACATTAGTTTTTGTTAATGAAGTCACTTTTTCGACTTTTTTTTCAGCAATTTTTTTTCGTTGTGCTAAATTAATTTTTGAAAATCTACCCCATACAGTCTTTTTAAGGAAGACTTAAACTACAACAGGATATTTTTTTTTTTTTTTCTGGTTGTTTACAATTATTTATACTTGTGCAAAGACACTGGGGTGAAATACACTCCTTGCGACCGGTACGAGATTCTCACGAAGTGTGACTGAATGGGATTAATTATGGCGAGTTACAGACATTATGCGATTTTTTATACAGATATCTAAGTTCATAGTTGAAGTTGGAAGATTAAGATGAGGATCTTTTGACGGTAGTTTGAGAAGAGAAATTGGCGGAAATATTGTGCAAAGAAAATGTACAAAACTACTTTTAGTATCAAGGATGATTTAAAAAGTTACTAAGAAATCGGAAAGTATAAGTGCGTAAACGTAATAAATGAAGTGTCATTTCCCGTATTGTAGTTATTAATGACTGTCATAGGAACTGTGTATACATTTCCCTTACTGGATATAACATTGAGTGAGGGGGAGCGAAAAAAATGAAACTGAAAGAAGCGATGTTGCAGCCCATTTGATCCCCTTATGTATCGTTTTTGTGGGAATTTGTAGATGACTGAAGTCAATGAAACTTGTCTCTTTTTAAGAATAGGCGATGGATTTTTATTGGATTTAAGAAGCGACACATTAGTTCTTCAATTTTACATTCTGAAGGGGATGCAGAAGGAAACAAAATTTTCTGGACATTTCCGATATCTGGAGCGCTATGAAATGAATTTTATCGATGTAACTGTATTTTTTTAAATTTTCAATTCAATTCAATTCAATTTTTATTTACCTAAGAAATATCTACAATTTTCATAAAATATAACACAACTCTGTTAGCTATACATCGGTCACCGAGTAAGAGAATTGGGGACTTTATAAGAGGAATCAATGAGATTCTCAAAAGGTTCGGCCGGGAAACGAAATATATAACATGTGGCGACTTTAATATCAATCTTGAATTAAGGAATGCTGCGACAGCAAATGTCTTAAGTATTATAGTACAACACAGGATGATTAGATTATTTAAGGGAACTACAAGGAATGAAGTAAGAGGAAACAGACTTACGAAATCCCAATATTTTTATAAAATATACAGTTGATGAAGTGGTAGCAGGTATTATAAAGACAAAAAACTCAGACCACTACCCGGTTGATTGCGCGTTTAAGATTAATAGTAAGGAATACATTGTAGACACTTTAACAAACTGCAGTTGTTTAAACGAAAGAATGTTAAATGGCAAAAGGTATGATTGGCAGAGCATGCATAAGAATGCAGGTGCAGAGCAAATTTCAATAAACATAGCAAACGTTTTTAAAAATTGCTACGAGGAATGTAGATATATAAAACAAACAACTGCGAAAATGAGAAATTACCCTAGGAATGAATGGACGAGCAGGAAAATATTAACATTCATATAAGAAATTTGTATTATAAAAGGTGTAAAAGAAACAACTCAAAACGGACGATATAAAATATAAAACATACAGGAATCTATTTTAATTAGGAAATAAGACAAGCAAACGAAAAATATTACATGCATGAATTACAAAAAGCAGCCAACGACGTGGAGAAAACTTGGAGAATAATAAATAAAATAGTTTGCAAAAACAAAAAAAGCAATAATTACTCAGGAATTTTCCTAGTTATGACAATGCAGTTGAAACATTCCTAAATTATTATTTGCCCATTACAAGGAAAATGAAACATAAATTCTTGAATACTGAAATAGACGATGAAACTGGTACATCCTTATATACTCCAGGAGATACAGAGGACAAAACAGAATCCATAATGATGCACCATCCGCTATTCTTCTTAACCATTGCAAATCAGAATAAATTATATAAAAAACTATAATAGCAAGTGTACTAGAATTAATTTCAGTATGTTTAATTGTGATAGTGAAGATGGTAAAAGTATACCTTCCGAACTAGTGAAAATTGTTATGATAACACTATGAGGTATCTAACGTGAATAGTAACAATTTTATCAATAAATAAGTAGAATTGAAATAAATCTAAAGATCAAAAGGATGACGGAGTAAATTTCCACAAAAAGTACCTTGTAAAAATAAAGACATGTATCAATAGAAATAGCTTATACTCGTATTTTGTGGACATTCAGAATTGTAGAAAACATGTTATAAAAAAAAAACAAAAAAAAAACAAAACATTTGAGATAAATTAAAATTTGACAAGGAAGATGAATCAACGAGATATCCTGTGTAAAGTGGAGTCTCGTTTCTTAATATCTTCGACGATAGACAGTATATCTACGTTGCATAAAAACGTTCTTATTAGAAACGAAATCGATCCAGGGGATCCTGAGCAATGGACGATATGCCCATATTTCGAAAATGTCTAATCTGATTGTCCACGATTCCGACGCAGTTTTCAACACAGGAGAAGAAATATTATTTATTAATTGTATGTATATATATATATATATATATACTATGCGCATTATATATAAATTCCATCCTTTGGATTTCGCCGTGGGGACATTCCGCTCTCGAATTCTTATAGAAGAGTCGATTTTCACTACGCCATTTTTACAAGTTGCATATAATACACTGTTTACTTTTCTCCACGGCGTAAACGTTTTTTTTTTTATCAACTGAGAATCCAAATCTGAGAACAAAAAAGATTTATTTGCCGAAATACTTTTTATTCTAGGCAATGAATTCAAAAAGTAATTTCAATTAAACAAAAGACAATACGATGTCAGTTAAATAAAACGTTACTAGTAAAGACTTTAGTTTGTACATATTCCAAGCAACGAATTCGGAAAGCAATTTCGGTTAAACAAACAACATCACCTGTAAAGCATGCAAGTAGACTAACGGATTGAAAAAAACGTTGACCGGTGAAAACCTTATTTTATTCACTAACCACTGATTTTTCACAAAATTCAGTTTAGCTGAACTGGGACGACGGTGATCTGTGTCTAGAGTCATACACTTTTTCTACCGAATACAACACACTGCATAGGTTAGGCCTATGATGTAGATGAACTAGGTGTTCCATATTCAAAGAAAGGGACTAAATAGTTTCTACCGTTTCACTGATCTTTAATAGAATAAAATAAATAAATGCCTATTTATTAGAAATGCATAAAAAAACTTTTAAAAAATCACTAATATATAACATATTTGTGATAAATAGACATTTATTTATCAGAAACGAACGGCTGGACGATGAAATATCAAAATTCTAATTTGTCTGTTTACCTTTCTTAAAATTTTTCTCATGTTCCCCAAATGCGTCTTATTGTTCCTCTCAATCTCTCTCTCACTCTCTTTGAGGACTTCTTCACTGATCACCTATACAGCTGTGTACCCCTGGTTCAATAGCTCTGATCGTTAGAGCACGCCAGAATGCGATTGAGCTCAGCGTTTTCGAAATGAATTTAATTTTTATGAAATTGCTTACGTCTGTTGTAATATGCTTCGTACGTCGGTTTTTTGTTTACACGCTTAGAAAGACCACAACGACGTTGCAGATGTTGCCGGCTCATTACTATCGGCAACGAACAACCTGGAGGCTGCTGTCAATAGCGACAGCGATGAACAGCAAGATCACTTTGATAACGATGGAAAACGACGTAAACGGGAACAACCGCAGTCGATAGTGGATCCGTGTAAAACCGGTGGTAACCTGAACGAAAATATGGTCAATACGAACGACTTTTGCGAACTGGTTCTGTCGAACGACGTGTTCGTCGATAAGAGTTTACTAATACGCGACTTCTTGAAGACGGAGATTTACATGCCGATCATCAAACGTCCGCGCGGTTGGGGCAAGACGATTAACATGAACATGGTGAAACGATTTTTAGAACTGGAACTGGACGAAAACGGTAACAGAATCGCTCCGGAAGCGAGCATAAATCGAAAATTGTTTTTCGGCGGCGAAATAGAGCTGCCGCATAAAGGTCGAAAAATACTGAAACCGCTGCAAATCAATCACCCGAATTACACGGTCGATATCGTCAACTACTATTTCGGAAATTACCCGGTCATCTACGTGAACTTCGAAGAAGCCGTCGGAGAAGATTACCCGGAAATCGAGCGGAAAATGAAGCAGATCGTAACCAGGCTGTACCGCGAACACGAACACCTGTTACCGACGGACGACGGCAATCAGACGGAAGCGGAAAGGAACAGGACGGAAAATTTCAAGAAGTACCTCGGAACAAATCTGACCCGCGACGATTTGGAGAACGGCCTGTACTATTTAAGCGAAATGTTGTACTTCCGGTTCAACAAGTACGTCTACATACTGGTCGATGAGTATAATGCGCCGATGAATCACATTTACCTGCAGCTGATCGGTGATCGTTGCGGCGAGGTAAAGCATTCACGACGATTCAGCGAACCGCTCGAGTTCTTCGCCAACTTCTTCCGCAACAGTTTAAGATATAACGAGTACATGATGCAGAGTTTGATCACCGGAGTATCGCACGTTCCGCACATGTACTGGTACTGGAAGGGCGACCTGTTTCCGGAGTATACGATGCAGGATGAAGATTTCAGCGAGCACTACGGCATCGGCATGACCGAACTGGACGACTTGCTGACGAAAGTACCGTTTACGGTTGACGCGATCGGCTTGAGAAATTGGTATTGCGGCTACAACGTGCTGAACCGGGACATGTGCAATCCGTGGTCGGTGATGCACTTCTTGCGGAATCGCGGCGAATTCGCGCCCTACTGGCTGACGAACAGTAAAGAGACCTCGCTGTTCGATGCGAATCTGCTGTCAGGCTGGTTTCAACATAATCTGCAGAAGATCGTAGCCGGCGATAAAGTTTACTCGCGCATCACGAAACCGGACGATTTCCACCGCTACGGTCGCCACGCTCACTTCGTCAGTATTCTATTATTCCACGGCTACATAACGCCGAACGGTAGCAGCGGATCGATGGAAAAATTTCGCGTTCCGAACGAAGAGCTGCGATGCTTCTACGAGTCCAAGTTCCGCCAATCGGTCGGCAACAAGCTACAACTCGGACCGGATAACGAGTTCGTCACGTTACTTCTGACCGGCCAGACGGACTTATTTCAGGACAAACTGAAGAAAGCGATCAATAATTTCCTGGCCGACTACCAAGATAAAGGCGACGATAGAGAGCGCTTGTACAATTCGCTGATGCTCGAATTTTTCAAATCGTCCGATTGCCGCGTGCGCACTTCCGACATCGACACGACTGACCACCATCGATTGTCTCGTAAACCGAACCTAGTTCTGGAACCGATCAGTGCTCGCTACCGAAACGGCAGCATCGTCGCGATTCGCGTGGTTACCCGGAAAAAGTTCCTGTTCCGCACAATGAGAAGCAGCGTAGACGAGATAGACGAAAAAAACTACTTCAGTGCGGCCAAACTGCGCACCCTCGACCGCGTCATAAAAATCTGTATCGCTTTCAGCGGCTTAGATTTTAACACGAGACTTAAAGTTGTAAATCCGCTAACGAAACGACGCAAAAAGAAACGAAGTACCGCAACTGTGATCGAATCATCTTCGGCGGCTACAGCTGTTAATAATAGCATTCCGACGACAAACGTTACCACCATCACTACTTCTACTACAACAATTGATAGCTGAAAGTCGCCAACCGCTCTACATCACTATACTGCATTAGGTGGTGGTAGTCTTTGCAACATTCAGCGCGCGCCTGCATTTTAAATAAATGTTTTATCTCGTGCCATTTTCAACGTTACATAGTACAACAACGGACATTTGTACCCGACCTTAAAGCGTGATAATGTTTAAGCGGTACCACGTGTTTTTTTAAATACGCGTGAAATATATTTTAACGATTTTAATAATATAATACAAAAAAGACAAGATATTGCATATCCTTAATTCTACGAAATAAAACCGGCGTCGATAAATATCGTGTTCGACTCTGTGCAAGCTAGTCGGTACTAATAACTTTCTTTCTTTACAAAAACGACGTTTATGTAATACACATTTATCCGCAAAAAAAAAAAAAAAACAAACAAATAATCGCGAGGAATTGAAAAAGCGAGATCATACGCCGGCGGATCCTTACCTTTTTTTAAAAAAAAAAAAAAAAAAAAAAGGTATCACCCGGAGTTGTACTGGAATGTCTTTCAATGAGTATAGAAACTGTAATGAGTAGTGTTCAACTTATTATACGCTGTACCGAGATAGGAAATATGTTTTTTACAATAATACTTGTACGAATGTTTATTACTATTACATTGTTGACTTCAGTCAGATTATTGAACAAATGTACGGTTTTTATTATAAATTAACGACTATTTCTTAAGCCCGGCAGTCCCATAGCTCCCATGCATAGTACACGCATAGCCCCCATGTGTTTTTTTGCAATTACCGCATATTGAACGTAGCCTACGCACAACCCACGCCCGCCTTTTTTGTATATAAAGCGTGTGAAACTTAAATAAATGAAAATTTTAAACAATTAAAATGTTTCACTCACGCAATATGCATCCATGAAAACTGCGTAGGCTGGATTCAATATACGATGTATACTCCTCTTAAAAACGTATTTTACGGAATGTGATTCGTATGGTCTGTGCGTAGGTTGAGTTCAATATGCGGCGGGCTTTATGCTGGAGGTAATAAGGAAATCCTGTTATGGAAGTTAGAATGACGTAATCAATATAAATCGACTCGTCTATAAATATTACGAAAGAATTTGTGAGTCCAGGAAGTTTCACTTTAGGTTTAAAAGTTACGTATATGTGAACTGTGAGACCTTCAGAACTCGCCATAAGGACAAGATTCCAGGCGATAATATTCCATTATTCTTAAAGAAAAGTCGTTTTTCTTTTCTGTTTTTTTTTTTTTTCTTTTACCGACTATGTCACTTTTTACAAAACGAAGTAAATGTCTAATATTAAAGTGCGAAAAATAGTTTCAGAAAAAACTTTACAGTACTTTCAGTATAAATACACGAAAACGTTACATGATTATTATCCTCGGCTTAAAAATGATGTAGCAGTAATTAATGTAGCACTGCTCGCGTAGTATTTTGCGCATATGTGGTTTCACCTGTAGAAATTCCAAATATACTCGTATTTGATTTGAAATATATATCTGAGATTCGGGCATTTGAACTTAACGAGGGACTCTCTGGACCCTTAGTCAATAGTCTTCTACGTTTTAATCGATTACGTCATTCTTCGCGAAATGGAATAAGTAGAATCTTTTTCCCCTTGTAGAATTTTCTTATTACCCGCGAAGGTCATATGTATACGTACGGGTCTCGACCAACGAACTAATACACTGTACACCTTTTGAGAAGTTCGGAAGGTGATTTTATAACGGAACAATTGTTTTTATTGACTGCAACGTGGAACAGGCGTCTATATTTAACGGACGAAAAATAAAAATTTTACTCAATGAAAAACTTGAATAGTAGGAAAAAAATGAAAAGTGACTACTGGTCGAGAAGATATAACCGCGCAAAATATATCAGTTGTTGTTTTGTTTTTTTTATACAATAAAAATTTTGAATATAACAAAAGACAAATAGTGGTGAATCCTGATTATTTTTTCTATGGCACTTCTCTGGGACAGAAAAATTATTAATCTGATTTGCAATCGCATGCTCTACTATGCACGAGTAGAATCAGATTAAGGAGCCGCTTTTAACAAAATTTAAAAAAACATTTAAATGAGTGGATATTCGAATTTCTATAAAACAAATTAGCGAATCTGCTATAATTAATTAAATAACAAATAAAAATAATGGAAACCAAAAATAAGTAAATAAATAAAAAGAATTATTAAGTAACTTTAATTTAAGAACTATACACATTCATATATATAGAGCGCCTTCGTCTTATAATAAAAAAAAAAAAAAAATTGAAATATATTACTCGGAATAGAATTACAAACACATTAAGAATTCCTATGCACTACCGCTTCTCGTTTGCCATGGTCGATAGGTTTTCTCTAGGTTTCGCTAAGCGCATTTGTAAATTAAACGTGTGAATGCCATTTCGTTATGATAAAGTTACGGTAACGTAATCACAAGCAAAAACGGTTCTGTTCAAAGTAGGAAGTACCTGGTTAGTTAAACGCTCGATCAGTCTGCTTACAATGTTGTTGTATGTGTGTGAATGTTTTTGCAATGGGCTCTTAGTTAATGTCAGAGAAGCATCCGTACCGCCTGGCGAACACAAGCTGATCATCAAATCGAAATTTAACTATTACTCAACACACCGACAGATTAAAAACAACGCTTTACGCGTTAAACATTTTTTAACCGCATTCTCAAATAGGCTTCTCTTATATTTCTCCCCTGGCAAGCTAAAGATTTTCTTCCCTTTCTTTTTCAATTTGCTCTGTTACTTTGTCGCGTGACTCTGTACCACTGCTAGTGACAAAATTAGCCAAGTGCTGAAAAAATTCCTTGCAAAGCGATAAAATTCGAGTTTTATCCATCAACTCCGACCAACGCATTTACATCTTCGGCACCTATTTCATGCATTAATTAATTAGTCCGATTTCGAATGTGTAATTAGCGTTTTATACAAAATATTTTCCTCGCACAATCAAGTGGCAACTATGAATTACACATTTGCAGTATATAGTCAGAGTAAATTTTATTAAGTGACGTTACTATCTGTTCCAGAGGTCATGTGATTTTAACAAAGTGAACAGTAAAAATTTCGAAAAATAAACTATTCGAGAAAGTAACTTAATAATTTATTTCAATCTTAAATTTACCTAAATTCGCTACGTATTGCGCAATATAGTACAGAAAAAAAAAAAAAAAAAAAAAAAAAACGATCGAGGAAGTCAAAAATCGTTAAAGTCATTCATAAATGAAGTTTAACCGTTGTCAGCAATCCAAGTGCAGATGATTTTTCATCACTTCTTCTTCTCAGTCGTATTGCTCGACTCCGAGCGTCGTGACTATCTATTTGTACATTCTAGCTGTACAGATTAGTGCTAATGGCAATTGTTTATATACAGTACGAATGTATAAACAAACGCAAGACTACATTCAGAACTGATTAGTAATCGTTTGATTTATATCGATGATATATACAAACGCAGTCCTATTTATGCCTTTTATGTACTAACTAACGCGCATATCATATGCATATTTGCCATTGCCTTCCACATGATTCTATTTGCGAGTGTTTTATTTTTAATTTTTCGTAATATTTTCTGTCGTCGCCCGGCATCGACACTTCCGTAACGGAAGCCAACTAGCAACTAGAGACTATCGCGACGTTAATCACTAGATTGTACCAATTGAAACGAATTCAGACAATTTCCTTAATTACGGGCGACAATGAAACGATAAATGTGACTTCATCACTCTTTCGTGGATCGTTCGATGAAATTAATTTTGAGGTCCCGTTTCCGGGAAAGCACTGATGTGAATTCTCTCTGCCCGATTACGGACCATCGGGATGACATTAGACTTTTCTTTTTATTTGACTAGATTTGAGTAATGCCTAGATAATAAAAAAAATTCTCGACAAATAACTTTTTTTTTTTAAATTTATTTCCGTACGTTGCGTCGGCGGGCTTCTCCTCGTCCGGAAATGTCACCCGGTAATCGATCAAGTGTTCCAACTTAGGCGCAAGTGATATAAAATGAACTCTCAGCAATGCGGATGTCGGTATATTTTTTATAATTCTTAACGATATAATATGTTTCCGAATGAAATAAAATAAATAGAAAATTGCGCGAACTAGATATTATTAAATTTTACGGCGGCAAACGGCTCAAATAGCGGGCAAACGGTTACGCGGTAAATTTTATTAACGACTAACCAAAGCGATGTGTACAATAACGTTAAAACGGCGATCAGATGGCAACATGGGCAAGAGACAAATAGCGGCTAAACGCCGAAATCAATTAATAGAAAAGGCTATGTGCCTGTCAGCCGATCGAATGATTACACGCATACGCTACAATAAGTTATACCTCTCACGGCTCACGCTACCAGCAATATCCACCGATGCGCACACGCAGGCAGACGCTACCCTATTATCGCCTGCCGGACACACACAACAAGACAGAATTGGAATTTACAATTTGAGCAGCGTAAACGCCTTGGACGGTATGCTCCAAAGACAACGAACAATACGATGATGACGAGAGATCGAAAATTAATGATTTAAAATCGGAGAATAATTTCTAACTCGACGTCGCCGTGCTGTAAGATAGAATCTGTATCGCAGTGCGACTGAGGAGATGCTTTTTACATAGTCGGTGAAGATGAGTTCTCTGATAATTTTTGTTATGCTCAGGTGTTTAGATAATGCATCTAGTATCTGACGGAAGTCTAAGCAAGATAGGTAATATAATGAAAATACGGGGTCTATCCATCAAATATTTATGTCAAAAATTAAAAACAAACTTGTAGCCTCATATTAATTTCGTAGAGCGATAGACTAGTTGCTAGAGCACTCAACTTCCATTACAGAAGTCTTCAGTTCGATCCAAAGCAACGATAGAAATTACAAAATAAACAAGTAATCGCTAAAACGCGCGTGGAAGGCAATGGAAACATGCATACTATCATACGCGCACAAGTTTATGAATAGTAGACAGATGCACTTAGGACTGCATTCGTATCGCGATGACAAGAGATTACGATCAGTTCCGAGTGTAATCACTCGCATTGCATATAACAATTGCCTGGTACACCATGCCTCTGTCTGTACAGCTAGAGTGTACGAATAGGTATTTGCCGACACTCGGGAATTAAATACGGCACTATAAAGAAGAAAATCACCCAGTTTTGATCATCTAACATTTTCTGTAGTATGAGTCGATCGAAATTATATTCGGGGCCCCTATAGGAGAGAGAGTGAATATCGAAATCGCCTAAAAATGAGGCGAAGTAATTATTGTATTGGGAGATATTTGGTGCAAATTGAAAATTTTGATTGGATATCTGATGGAAAATTTATCTGCTGAAAGTCCGCATGAACGGCTAATATAACACCCCCGCACGCGCAATCATTAAGCACCGAGAACTTTATAATTTTTTAGTTTTAAATGTTGGTTTGAAGTGGGTCTATTGAATGCACAGCAAAAGTCGGTTGTAAGTTGTAGTTAGTTTTGCTAATTCTTCGTAGTGAGAGTCCATTACAATTGCAAGACATTATTAGGTGTTCCGTGCTATTTTTTTTTGTTTTTTTTTTTAAATAACATAATTGCTGCAATTACTAGCTGGAGCGCCCTTATTATTTTCGTAATTTTGATTTTCATCTGACGATGCTTGACGCAAGTGTGGCAATATTTCAACCGCTGGATTAAGTCGGAAGTACCGCTTGTGAATTTAGATGCTATTTGGTACGCATTTCGTACTTTTTACGTACAAGATTAAATTTATCGGTCTGAGATTTAGTCGAAACGGAATTTTTAAATGTATCTTTTAACAATGTCTCTTCTACTGCCTCGTCTGGTGTTTTATCTTTTGTATTTTCATCCGATTTGGAGGAATTATTCTTTTGCTTTGTTTATTACTTTTTCATTCTTCGCATTGAGGTGCAATTAATGCAGCATTTGAACTGGATTGAGCCGAGGAAATTGAGGAATTTGAAGGTAGCCCCCATTGTGTATAGTTAATTGCAAGTTACCGCCTGGCAAGAAAGAAAAATTTCGTTCTATTTCAGCTTCTAAAATTTTGCTTCCTCGATCTGCCCTGGTGTTTCCCATTAGTTGACAGTAATTTGTGTGGCACTCGTGGATATGTACGAATTATCGGACTGCAAAATTTCCTTTTCGAAATGATAATTTTGCTCTATATCTGTATTTAAAGAGCAATCATCACCCCTATATCCAGTTTTGTGGCACCTAAGACACACCAAATCATCGAATGTAATGAATATTCTATATTTCTTATCATTGTAAGTTGAAATGAAGGGGAATCAGGTAGTTTGATATTATTCGGTGTATTGGCATAAAGTTACGGGCACCAGCTTACAATGTGGTTGAATACTTTATTTTTGGACGCGTAATATTGAAATGTGGGAAACTAGTTGTAGCTTTATAATACGATATCACAGCCTTGAAGGATTTTAGATAGTTTATAAAGATAGGCAGGTAGACATTACGACATTGTTCAATCTGGTATCTCTCTGTTTCCTTAGTACGTTTAATATTGCACCGTCAATTTCCGGGTGTCTTATTCACAGGTATGTGTTACTAAATTTCGCAGATTCCACCGAGTGTAACAATGATCACATTAGGCGTCAACTGTTATTGATGTCATTAATCACTTCTTGTTCAGCTACGACAGATTCGGATGCAACAGAAAAACCTTTATGAAAAATTAATCTCTCGCGGATTCTTTTCTCTGTTTAATGTTCAATATTTACCTTGTTCGGGCCATGGCGTGCATTTTACCTTCCCGGTTCGATTTATAATAGATAATAATTATATAATCACCAAAGTACGATGGATGACAAATGGACGACCCCACCGTCCGGGCTATAAAAAGAAAACTTTAAAAAACTTTTAAGTAATTCGCTATTATATAGTATTCAGCATGATTGCACTTAATATTTCATTACCTTTCTCTAAAATGAGTTTAGTCTGCGGGATTTTTGTGAAATATTCACCGATTTTAATTTCTTCACGGATAAGCACTAGGGGGGGGGGGGACGTTTCGTTTCGGCTTCAACGATTCGCCTCAACGTTTCAGCCCCGACATATTTCGATTTTTTCGGCCCCGTTCTTTTATCATACTTAAAGCGTAAAATAATCATCGAATCAAAATCCGAGAAATTAGTAATTAATTTGTTTAAAAAATAAATCAACGGATTTTAATGGATTTTTTTTTCATTCATATATCGCTTAAAAAAATATGTCCACCTATAAATGATTACGATACAAGTACTAATTTGAAAAAAAACAAAATCAATCTGGATTATACATTTTATTTAAAAAATATATTCGTTAAAAAGTTATTTCCCCGTTTTTATAGTTATTTTCAACGGGAGCCATTCGTTTAGGCGTAATCGACTGACTCCGGTCGATGAACATCGTATCATTTTTATGAATAATTAACATGCACTTTTTTCCAGAAATATATCGATAATTCAATATAAACATTCGTCATGTTCCGGCGTCATGGCACATCATATTATTCTTAAAAGTGATAGTATTATTTTACTGAAATAACCTGGTAGAGAAATCTTGCACAGTAAAAGCGGATCTCGAAAGGAAGGAAGTGGCCACAATATTCTCTTCAGATCCACTAAGTTTTCGGTACATTGTGTTGCTTTTGACAACAGATTAAATGCTCTAGCGACGAAAGCAGTTGTTTACTTATTTACATTTACGTGGTAACAGCGGCTCTTCACTCGGCCATTTAGTATTTGCACCAATTTGATAACCGGAATTTACCGCATACGCGCCGTTTGCGGTAATTTTAAAATACTAAAAACGCCGAGGACTAAAATTATACTATCGAATAAAACACTCTTGTGGTAATGACTACGTAAGGCGATGTTTAACAAAGATGGACGAAAGAGCCCTGGAAAGGCCTATTTTTAACAAAGTAATTAAGAAATTCGGATGAAAAAATGTTAAACTACCAGATGCGCAACAAAGAACGGACTCGCAATAACTCAGGTAAGACTCGATCGCTGACAAGCGGCCATTTTTCCTCTTTTTTTCTGTGCCACGCAGCGGTAAATAAAAATTACTGGCAGATCTAAAACATAACTGAAAAAAACGTGTCTTCCCCAGCAAAGCTTATTAAAAGCGAAATCGTTAAGCGAGTATACATTAAAAAATATCACAAAAAATTAAACACTTTTTAACATATTGACAATCTACCATTAACACGCGTCATTCATTTTGCAGCTCTCACTAGTCGTCTCGTAATTCTTGACTAATGTTCTTTTTTTTTTTGGAAATAATTTAAAACTTTTGCAGTTTATTCGGCGTAACATTTTAAATCTTCTGTTAAAAGCACGCCCAGTTTGCATTAGTTAATATTTTGGATAACACTGCTCCGTTCATCATCCGAACTAAACACTGGATTATCACCAAGGTAAGATGATGAATGCAACCTCATCCTAAGGAGCTAAATTTTTCCTTAAAATCTGATTGAAGATATTCCTGTGAAATTTTAAGAAATCATTTTATTCAAACAAACAACTTCAAATGTTACATCAATTTCGAATTAAGGATTGATTCGCTTATGCCAGCAATGGATCTTCGCCCATAAACGACACGAGGGAAAAGAATTAGTTAGATGTAGATTCGGTCAGCTATTGATAGACTAAAAGAACTGAGGATCGGAACAATGGAGATCGATGGAAACTGTAAGATATACGAAGCGCAATAAGGATTAGGGAGTTCAAGTGATAACAAAGCAGAGTACAAGGAGGTACGTTCATTCACGAAGGATGGACATTCAAAGAAGATATGGTCAGAATCGCAGACGCATCGTCGTCATGATGAAGAGAGCAACTGGGAGGGATAGAACGAGACGAAAACGAAAACGTGAGAAAGGAAGAAGAGTATGATTGAAACGTAAACGGATAATAAAGACAATAACGGAGCGGCAAAGCGAAGGAAAATTGTAAAACCAAGGCCGGATAGGAAGGTTAAATGGAAAAATAAAAGGAAAGTTGATTGGAAAAGGAGGAAACGTAAAAATCTGACCAAAATCTAACAGGAAACTTTTTACACAGTGGTAGAAAATTAGAAGCGGGAATTTTAGTGAAATAAGAGCGGGAAGATACAGAAATCTGAGCCAAGAAATCTGCCATTTCGTTACCCGCTATCATCATATGACTGGGGACCCAGAGCATATCAATGTGGATAACAGGAAGTACGGAAAGAGTGTGAATGAGAGAGTGAATACGGAGGATAAAAAAATCATAGGAGTGAAAGGATATAGCTTTAAGAGCACACATGAAGTCAGAGATAATTAAGTGTTTAGAAGAAAATCGATGGGAGGAAATATAAGTTATGGAACGTAAAATGGCCATTAGCTCGGCTGTAAAGATAGTACAAAAAGATTCAGAGAAATTTATACTCGAAAGGATGAAAGAAGCTCCAACTCCATTAGACCCTTTCGAACCATCCGTAAAAATGGTCGTGAGAAGGAAAACGGGATTCGATATAACTATCGAATTCCTGCATAACTGTTGCATTGAAAAGGGATTTGAAGAAAAAAGGAAAGTAGAATACATTGGGAGGATTGGAAAGATCTGCAAAATTGAAAGAAAAGTAAGGGAAATTATTGTAAGAAATCGTGCAGAATAAAAAAAAGAATTCAGCCGAAAGCAATGTGGGCTAGGATAGGAATTTTCTTGGGAGTAAAGCGCCAGTTTTGCAGAATAGAAAGGTATGAAGAAATAGGTCTAGAGGATGATAACGGTAAGTGTTTACACAAGAAACGATTTCCTAAATAGGATCCGAGGATGAAAAGGGGAGGCGTGTTTGGCTCAGCAAGAACTGCTGTTATTTTAAAAATACCGTACCAGCTACAGTTAAAATTCTACTTTCACTAGTGCCTCGGTTGTACTAACGGTACCTATCTGTCACGAATACTCTGTGTAACAGTGTTTAGTACAAAGAGAAAGACAACCGTTGCAAAATTTTGGCGTATTATTAATTGATAGGTTTTTCATTTGCCAGTAATGCAATTAGTTAATTTGGAACCGTAAAAGTGTCACTTCAATACCAACTAAGGGAATGATATTTTGGCGTGCTGGCAAAATTTAATGGTATTTTTTTTTTTTTTTTATCGAACTGAACAATCTGGTCCATTAAGGGGGGGCCGTATATAAAAACAAACATTAACGTTTATTGTCATCACTTTCCGATAAAGTATCGCGTGTGTTGTTTGGACATTCATTCTACTTCTTATCGTAATTTGTATCGCGCTAAAATGTTTCAAGTAATACATCTGTTTCGGAAAAGTAAAATAATTTATAAAAAAATCGCTCTGAAAGAAAGTAGTTTATAATTACAGCACCTTCATCAAACGCGAACTTAATACGCCGCTATTAACAGGTACTCTATTGATATCATAAGAGCAGCAAAATATGCTAGTTTCTATTATGAAAATATATTAAAATTTACGGGAAAAAGGGGCATTATGCACGGTAAAATGAAAAGTATTAATATACTCTTCGCAAACAGCAATTCAAAAATTTCAAACGATTACCAAAAATATTTATTCTTCGACCATGTATCACGATAAGTAGTTGAGAAGTTTAACTTAAATAATAGAACATACGGAGTAAGAATGAAATAAAGGATGCTATAAAAAAACTCGGTTAATATTTCAGATGGATTCTGAAAAATATTCTAGACGAAATATCCCGTAGTTATTTCCAAAGTTATTAACGTATTGTTTAAGTATAATTATTTCCCAAAAAGTGGAAAATACCTAAAACTATATATTACCAAAGCTAAATAAACATTAAACAATTCCAGATCATGACATCTTTATTCCATATTTCATCGAACTTCTGAAAACAATTATAATGAAAATTTTGTAGATATTTCAAATATTAAATATTACAGAATGATAAAATATAAAAACAAAAAAAAAAAAGGTCCTTGGTTAAAATTTACAAATATATACATCCATCAATATATTAAGTATCAAAATTATTCAGTAAAAATAATGTTAAAATAGCCATATAATAGTGATAGATTTTATTTCAAATATTTTACTATCATGTTACATCTACTGACATTTATTAAAATCAGTCAGTGTGTATATTCAACATTATTTGCTATTGTAAAATTTTATTTTAATTTTAGCGCTATGATTACGATTCAGTGTGACTAAAACTAATCGGCATATTTATAATTTATTAATTGAGTTTATGTGTTTCATATTTTATTAAATAAATAACAAACGCAAAGTCGTATAAAACAATAAGTTTCTGGGGTATCAATGGCTGCATTTAAACTAGTCGAATTAGAAATAATTAAATTATATTACCGTAAACATGAATTTACCAATGTTTATCACGAAAATGGTGTGATTTTGCCGGTGCTCTCCTACTTCTTGTGCCTACAATATCAACAGAGAAATCCATACGGATGCCTGAATGGCCTCTATGTACAGTCCTGAAGGCCGAGATGTATGGGATCTTCATATGCCACAAACAATAGTACCCGGTGGAATCCCATCAGCAAATGCTCTTATCGAGTCCCGTTTTAGCTCTGCTATTAATAATTGTCTAGTTGTTAAAATAACACACTGCAAGGCAGCTTTCTCAGATAGGTTGGGATGTAACATCTGCATGAGTCTCTGTGCATGCTGGCGTTCTAGAAAATGAGTGGGTAAATCAAGCAGCTAGAACAATCCTGTCCACAATTATGATGTAATTTTTAAGACAATATATTTATTATACGTACATATTAAATAGAGACAGTGATAACACTTTAGAAAACAGCTAATGGGTCTGTAAATAATGAATCTTATAGATTTTACACATTTTCAACTGGCAAAATGCCGTTTAAAAAAAAAATATTACTAAATATATAATAGTTAAAAAGTTAGCATGTAAATTAACATAATTTCATCAGTTACACTAGAGATAAAAATGTAAGCTTATTAATAAAACTACCTATTGAATTAATCGGAATTTGGAAAAAACAACTACAAAAAATAAGAAAAATATGTTAGTAGTACATATGCGTATGTCAACTTACGAAATACACATATACATTTTGGGGGGGGGGGGATAGGCTGATTTGAAAATATTTAACGAAATCTTTGTTCGTATACAGTTTTAAAAAATTAAAAAGTAACAGGATGAAAATAATTAAACTGGATTCAGTAAAATTATAAAATAATTCGTCCAAAACAGAATCATAACCTAATTCATGTTTCCTTTGAGCAGAATTATAACCATGTTTCTAAAATTAGCTCATAATATTGCAAGTTTTTTTGGGGGGGGGGGGGGGGTCGCCAGTCGAGGGCATTACCCAGCATTAGGTTGTGTTAGTGAAAGAGAGGGAGAAACGAATTAGAATTGAATATTACTGGAGATAGAAGCAATAAAGGAAGCTATAATAGGAATGATTGCCGGGGATGGAAGTGAAAGAATAAAAGAAACACTGTTTGGAGTAGGCAAACCGAGTTTCAGGAGTTGACTATAGAAGTGAAAGCGTTCTACAGATACAGACGCGCATTCAAAGAAGATGGGCAATTCCTAGAAAGAACGTTAAGTTTACAAGAAGAAAATTGGATAGAAATTGATCAGTCTGAACGGCAGATCGAGCTAATGAATCAACCAATTCATTGCTCTCAATGCCAATATGGACCATAAGAAATCGATTTGAATGGAACGAACGCTATACAATCTAGTGACAAGAGAATGAATCAGGAGAATTATGAAATCTGAGGAATGACGAGGAAGAGGAGACAGTAGAACACCTTTAGAATCCGAGACTATCGGAAATTTATTGGAGCCGTTGTTGGAAGAAATGTATTGGATAGCACGAAGGATTGCAGAGGACTCTGCGGTAAATATGGAGCAGAAGGAAGGCAGTTTATAAGTTTCAAAATAGTTGAGTGATGGGACCAAAAAGGCAGCTCCCGTACCGTCCGTTGTTTCGGAGCCATCAGTAAAGATAACCGTGGGGAAAGGAAATAAGGATTGCATGACATGGTTATATTCCAGTCGGATTACATGAGCCGACAAGTTCTAACAGTCATTTATAATAATTTATCTGTCTTGAAAACGAATAAACCATACGGTAGTGTTATTAAATTTACAAGTAAGTATTAAATATTTCCCAATTAATGGAGTTACTGCACTAATAACTAACTTTATAAACTTTTTAATTTAACTTTAACTAACATTTTCGATAACCCATCTATTCTGGAAGTTAATAAATTAAATTTAAAAACACATTTGTTGCGAGCTTTAAAAGTAGTATAAAAAATCAAAATCTTTTTTATTGAAATTATAATCAGTGCTACAATATAATAATTTAAATTTTGCCATGTAAATGTAAGCTATAAACTATACAATGCACAGTATATACAACTTATAATTTTTCAACTCTATATATCTCAGCTCAGGCTTTCATTAAAGTCGAACTGTTCTGAAACTTATTCCTAATATTTATACGGCGTTTTATGTAAGTCTATATATTATGATCCTTTTATTATTATTATTATTATTATTATTATTATTATTATTATTATTATTATCATTATTATTAGAATCAATTAATCAAATATTGTTCAAATAGATTAAGTTTCTAAGTGGTAAAAAATAGTCACGCCCGAATTGCGCCTTTTTGTTTACTTGCACGGAGAGTTAAAAAAAGGTTTATTAATTCCTGCACTTGAATTTGCGCAATTCGGGTTATACTTCCGCTGCTTTTCGGAGGTGATGCGTAATTCACGATACTCTTGTAAACAATTAATTATAGTTGTCCTTTTCTAAAAAAAAAAAAAAAAAAAGAATTTATAAGACACTGTGTTGATTGAAGAAAGGAAAAACATGAATGCTAAAATTAATGCAAATACGATAAAAACAATCGGTTTTTAACTTTTATTGAATTTTAATTTTTTCTCAATATTTCATTTTAGTTTTATAAAATGGGATCGATTTGCTTGTTAGTAATATTTTTCAACTACGCGCTGGTCGAAGCCAAAATAATGCCCGAAAGTGTAGTCAACAATTTGCGCATCCCAAACGATGGATTTGCAACTGGATTAAATAAACTTGATGATATTGAAGTAAATTTTAATTTATTTTCGATTTAAACATTTTCGTTCACATTAATATAGAAAAATACGATGAGAAAGTAATGTGGAATGCAAAATTGGCGCACTGGTAAATATTTCGCCATTACGATATATCAATAACCCTGCTTTTCCTTCAACGTACGAATAATATTTCAAAGCAAACTAGGAAAATAATTCAGTAAGCAATAAGAAATCAAAACGAAAAAGAATCGTAGTGAAAATTTTATACGAAGAAAAAAAATGCAAAAAAGACATGGAAATTACAGAGCAGCAATTGCGATGAGTGGATCTTTCTAATACATTTCGAAGAGTAACCGATAATATTACAAGTAATCAGCTAATTTTAATACTTACTTATTTACTTAATGTGTGTTACTTGTGTTTGTATTTATTCGTTGTTTTTATTAATTGATCAGCTAATTATTTCCGTTGAATTAAACTAAAAATTTAAGTATCTGTCTTTTAAAATTTGCATTCGAATCCTTACAGTTTGCCAAATTATCGTGGCAAATAATACAATAAAAGAAAACAGTGTGACAAAACTCGGCGTCCTTACATATCCAGTCTAAAAATTAAGTGTATTAAATCCTTACCAATTACAAAATACTTATCAAAACAGCTCATATTCCTTTCATCCGTATACAGATCTCTTATTCTATCTAAAATAGCATACGCGTACCAAGCCTAAAATTCCTCGATAAAGTTCATTATTCCGCGGTTCGCCTAATTCTCGATGCTCCCAATTTACTCCAGCATTAAGCTTGCGCACCCTGAGCGGCTGCCTTTCGTCATTGCACTATAGAAAATACTATAATTATCGTGGAACCGTATTTTTCATAAGCACCGCTCAATCGTCCTTCGAGAATACAGATTCCATGACTGCTCTATCAAATTTCCCGAATGATCCATTCCCTGAAATCCTTAAAATCTGAAAAAAAAAAATTGACGCCAGCGTTTCTGCTAAAATATGCAGCATACTGATACAACCTTGAGATTTCACACATTTCAACATAAACAAATCCCTATTAAACATTATCGAAAAAGAGCCATTCAATATTACTCACACAGTACAAACCATGATAAATAGGTGCTCCGATGGAGTAAAATCAGATCCAATATCTATCTAATCTCCAATAGGATGTGCATACATATAGGACCTAATATAATTTACAATTCACACCTCAAGCTCAGTGCTGGATGCAGAAATTTACTGCATTTCATTCTGCCTAGAATACTTTCTTCCTCTACAACCTTAGTCACAAAAAGTGTGCTAGTAGTAACAGATTCCATACCCATTGTAGAATCGGTTACTAACCCATTAAACAAGAATCTAACACTCATCCAAATGCAAAACATATTAATCAAGTTGCATAAAACAGATTGCCTGATGTCATTTCTCTGAATCCGCAGTCATGTGGGAATACCCCTGGAAATTCCGCTCCTACAGGTAAGTAAAAGTAAAGTAAAGTGAGTTCCATACCCTTGACAGGGCGTCGGGATTGTGAAGTTAAGGTTCACAATGTACTAAGCCCAACGGCACTAATGAGAGTAGGGGGGCTAGTTCCTTTCTCTCGGCCGCCTTTACTTTCCCAGATTTCTCTGGTACTCAATTATTTCAGGCTGGGTAAGCTTGGGAGCGAGTTGGACAGGTACGAAACACAATGGACCGCGTGTCAAATATTCTTGGCTCAAATCAAACAACAAAAACTTGATGACCATAAAGAGACGTGTTCCGTACAGATTTCACTGCCATTAGTCACTTACGATTAGGACATCCCATCTTTTTCTCAGGCCTTTACCTCTTAATCACTGCTCCTTTTGTTCACAAGCAATTACCCTGCTTGTCTAGCACATACTTCTGAGCTGTTCTGAATTTGCAACATCACAGGCAACCCTTTTACCAAATAGCATAATAGCCCAAATTCTATCAAACAATCCAATAGTAGCATCATCTATAGTCAATTTCCTTAGACGAATTAAAATAAGCAAACGTCCTTCAACTGTATAACCTGTTTTGCAAATACATTGTAATAGCCGGACAGTTAAACACAAGGTATAGAAATAATATGACGATATTTTTAAAAAATTTAAAAAAACATATGTATATGTTTATTTTTTCTTGGACCTTTGAGTTCAAAAAAAAAGACAATGTTTATTTTGGTTTAAGCAGAGAAAGAACGATTTTTGAAAGGCTAGTATTGAAAGTAAAGGCGGCCGGGACAAAGGAGCTGGCCTCCACCCCAACATTCTCTTCAGATCCATAAAGCCCTTAAGTACATTATGAACTGTAACTTCACAACCACCCACGCCCTGTCGAGGACAAGGGATTGACTCTTTACATCATACACAATCCCGCATTGAAAATTAATTTTCGCAGAATGGCAAAATTTATGTAGACACTGAGACGAATTCGGTACCTGAAGCGCGATCTTTCAGCGGTGTTTGAATTATAAAATATTTTCTCCAGTAAAATCATTAATTCGTGGTCCCTCGATCACCGTTTTATTCGGCATAATCGCGGCTCGTAGGTATCGGAGATGCTTATCATCGGCTAAAAACCGAAATTCCCGTATTTGGTCGTACGGACAGTTGCGTCAGGGTTGAGACTGTGTGCGTGTGAATTGTTGATAGCGGCCGATAGCGGAGATTACTATATGTGTCTGGTGCGAGTGCGCGTCGTTTAAAAGCCGTGCCGAGCAATATTGAGCCGAGAGAAGATTATAGAAAAATGCCGTTAAAGTCAGGCAGGGTAATTTGTGCGATAATATTATTTAGATATTCTAGAAACTTCTGCCTAGCTTTTATTAACGTTATCACGCCGCACATCGTGCTAGGCACGGATTATACCGTTCTTGATCGTCATTGAGCGAGACAGTCCATCGATCTAGTCGTTTCGCGTGGCCGTGTTGTTAAAATTTTGATACGCCGTACCGCACGTATATCCACAAATTTTGTTATAACAATCAATTCATTTTTCCTTCTTCTAGTCACCGTCGAATATCGTCGTCCAGTTCGTTTTTTTAGCTAATTTTTGGTCGAAATATACACATTTGTTTATAAGGGTCTCGTTATTGGACACGTGGTGGGCCATCGTGACATCTCCAGGGCGGAGACGTTGGATCGCGTGTTTCTTTATTTTTTTAATAATAATTAGGCAATTTGTTTTTATTAGGTAATTCTCCTTTGAATATTTTTTTTATCTCTTTTGAAAAGCCTGATGCTCTGCTAGGCGAAGCTGGTATACCGGTTGTGATACACCGCGAGTATCCCTGGTGCCCGTAAATTTCATCATCGTCATCGTTTTGAATAGTATTGTCGAGGGAGAAAATGAGTCCGTCTCAACGCTCCCTGAAATAAAATAACGGTTTAAATAAAAAAAGGTAAACGGTCCTTCCCCTATTCAAAACATTAATTGCGTTGAATTATCCTGAGATTTTCTTTTCTATTTTTAGCTAGATTTTACCTTACATAAATTTCTATTTGTTTAGTATTTCTATTTTTAGTTTTTCATGTAATTTTTTAGAACTTTCTGACAATACATTACAAATAAGAATAATAGAAGACTTTTTTTAGAAAAGTTGTTTCATTCGGGAAATATAAAAGAGTAACGAAAATCCAATGATTACGAAAAAGAGAAAAATGTCTTACGAAAAAAGGAAATTTAAGCGGAGCGCACACCGGTGCGAATAATTTGCGGGACGCGAGATAGAGTGCGAAATTCGCGTGGGATGTAATGACATTGCGGGATATGAGTGAGCGAAACCCAAAGCGGGATCCCGCAACATTTCCCTGCACTTACTGCGAACATTAATCGGTTCGTAGTTGACACAGTTTTCCCACATCCCGCAACGATCTTGCTTCTTTTTTCGTCAATCTTTCACGATGTCTCAAATGGAGAAGTTGATCGAGGCAGTGAAAAAACATCAGATTTTGTTCGATTTCAGCCACGAAAGTTACAAAAATCCTCGTGCGAAGGACAGAGTATGGAATGACATCGGACGAGAATTGAATGAAAATGGTAATTACTTAAACATTTATTTATTGTATAGGTATATAACGAACAGGTGATGTTTATAACGTACAGGTAGTTTTTTAATATAAGAACTGAGTAGTAAATACTTTTCCGATTCTAACATTACGATAACCATACTGGCTAAAGAGACTAGAAAATCAAAAACGAACAACGATGCGATATTTTCACTATTAATTATTTATATATTCTTCGACGTTGACGGTGACGACGAATTAAGAATCTAGCGCGGAACACAGCAAGCGACTGAAAAAGCCCGTACGAGCATTTCGTGTCCTGCTTTCGCGGATAGAGAACAACCGAAGTGGCGATGGCAGCAGACGCTTTAAGTGGTATTACGAAGTCGACACTCCGCGCATTCGATCACGACGACCGATTGCTACTTGCAGCAGCTCCACGGGGGAACAACGTGTTTGACGTCGCTGGACGACGACCGGCGGTTCGAGTAATTAAACGAGATAGGTGCAACATATTTAAGGTGTAAGAGCACTGTAAATTTTTTGAAAAATCGTTTTCTTTTTATTGGCTTAAAATATAGTACTTTAAACATTCCTGAATGCGAGGCAATATATTTTTTACCTGGAAAAAAGTAATTTCCTTAAGATTTTACGCATTTTCCGGAGCGCGGCAGGCTGCTCCAAAATGACTACCTGCTACGACTGTCACCTTATGTAAATATTTGCTCAAAATGTACCACACTTATATTCTTGCCTTTGGATTTATAACTTGTCCAATATGGTATCAACGGATGTCGATAAAAGGTATTTATGTTAAGTTACGAGCTGTTCAATAAAAAGTCAGTACATAAGTAGATCATGATTCAAAGCAAGTGGCAAAAGGGCTTAATCTTCATCTAACGACATTTTCTCAACTGAACAAGGCACAATGCGACTTTTTCTTCCGCGACCTGCAGTTCCCGCTTCGCATCGGTGTGCGCAGTGAAGCGGGAAAAAATCCCGCAGAGCTTGCGCTTTTTCGCACTCGATCCCGGGTCCCGCGCGCCGCAATTTATTCACACCGGTGTACGCTTCGTTTTAATCATGAACATCCTGCGGGCAAACAAATGTAGATGAGTATTTAACAAATATGATACTTGTTGATCAGCGACCGTTGTAAATTAAATGAAGCATTGAAGTAAAATGTATAGGTCAAGAGGAACATTTCAATATTAATTTAGAATAACTAAAAAATCAAACATATAGTTTAATTATTGAACACCTTTACGTTATACTGGGCACACCCTAGGTGAAACATCAGTTCTAACGAGTTCTTTCGGGCTAAGAAGCCGTCAATATATGTATTATAAACTTCAGATATAAAGGTTGCGGCAGAGAAACCGATCGTATTTCAAAACGTAACAGCGCCATCTGTATGTAAGTTAGGAAAACAAGTTCGATCGCGTTGGTAAGAGAAAGGAAGAACATTTTTTTTAGGACCATAACGAACCACCATGGGTGACTGAGATCTGTCGGGCAGCGCGCATGTGCCGTTAAGCAGTTTTTTCATAATAATGATTCCAACACTCTTGCAGTTCGCGATTTCCGAAAATGTTTCGCGTTTAGCGGAAAAAACCCTGTGTTCACCAACAAAAATTTTACCAGCATGGGTTAACAACTTCCGAGAAACTATTGTTCATGAAAAGCTCCTCCAATGACCCAAGGTTAACGGCTTGGATGGGATTTGCGGCGTGGGGTATCATCGGTCCTTATTTTTTCGACGGTACAGCTGACGGCGAACTTTCGAATCAGCTGTTAAATAAATTTGTACTCCTGGAACTGTCAAGGAGAGAAGGTTATCAGGTAGCTGGTTCTAGCAGGACAGTGCGTCATGTCATACTCGAGGGAAACGATGATTCGTTTAGGACGAATGTTTGGTAGACGTTTAATTGCAAGAAACGCGCAGATTCTCTGGCCATCCCGCTCACCGGATCTTTCTGTCTGTGATTTTTTTCTTTGGGGGTATTTGAAATCTAAAGTATATGAAATCAAACCTCGAGACCAAGAAGAGTTGAAAACCAAAATTCGACGTCATGCCGTTGCTATTCCGTCGACTATGTTAGCTAAAGTTTATGATAATTTTCCTTTGCGACTTCATAATTGTGTCGAAAATCTTAAGACTACACACTTGTCGACATAAATAAATACATCAGAAAAAATGTTCTTCCTTTCTCTTTCCAACGCGACCAAGCTCGTTTTTCTAACTTACATACAGGTGGCGCTATTACATTTTGAAATACGATCCGTTTCTTTGCCGCAACCTATAGATATATATATATAAATCTTGATCCCTCGAATTTCGTCATCGGGACACCTCCTAGACTCCTTCGAAAAAACAGTTCTTCTTTAATACCTAGATATTTCACTTGATTAAGTCATTCAAAAAAAATATATATATACTAGCTGACCCAGCCACGCGTTGCTGTGACTTAGTAGTTATAATAGATTAAATTAATTTTTTACTTATTAATTTGATGCAACCAAATTAATTTTTACTAATAAACCTGAAATTATTTAGCCGATTTTGAATCATATGTAGAGAATGAAATTATCCAACTAATATACACTTATTGAATTTACATTTTATTTATCTAATCTTTAACTTTAATCTGTAATCAATGACTTATTTACACAATATACTAAATAAATTAGTTACATAAAAATTAAATGTTATAAATGAGGTAAATAACATTGGTTTCGAACTATTAGTTATATTATTTTATAAAATTGAAAATTATCTAAGCACTAATTTGTGCACAATGTTCTTGGTCAACCTGTCTTTTGCCAACACGAATAGACTTGATGGTGTTCCCACACGTGAGCAGCAGGCAACATGCGTTTATTCTTGCAATTTCTTCTTCCGATTCAGTAGTTCTCATAACACGCATACGCCGTGCATTTCTGCTACGCGCATTGTTGAGGTTTGATTGTCTCCGCGGCATTATCTTATACTGAAATATAAAGCAACTTAGATACCCAACAATGTCAGAGAGTTGTATCACTGCCACACTATTGTTGTCGGAATATTAAAATAATTTTTTTTTTTTTATCAAGGCAGGACGTTTATTAAATACATTGAAATATAAATAAATTAAATGCCGCACAATATCGGACAATATTTTTTTTTTCATAAACAACAACTCCTTAATAACACGAACTTTTTTGTAAACGACAGCGGAAAAACGTTTATTTCATCATTCATCGATAAAAACGCCATACGCCAGCGATAAAGATGGTTGCATTTCGATTAACATCGCACGATACACAAAAGTCGCCACGAAAAGTAGTTAGTGCTCAAAAAATAATAAAATTGTCAAAATTTGTTTTATTTAATATAACAAATCTTTATGTAAATAATTAAAGCAAAAAGTAATAGCCAACAATTAAATTTGTTTTCCTTTAAATTGTCAAAATTTGTTTTATTTAATATAACAAATATTTATGTAAATAATTAAAGCAAAAAGTAATAGCCAACAATTAAATTTGTTTTTTTTTAATTGATTGACTAAATTATTTAATGTAACAAATATTTATGTAAATAATTAAAACAAAAAGTATCCTATCTGTTAAGTTGGATTAAATTGCATGTACTTTCAAAATTTTATAAAAATCGGTTAAGTAAATTCCGAGTTTATCCTGCACAAACATAAAGACACGGGATTTTTATATATATAGATATACACCTATATAAAAATAAATTATAATTTGCGCAGCAATTTATTTTAAAGCCTAACAGAAACAAACACTGTCAGCGAAATACGTAAATAATGTGTACAGGACCGTATCCAGACCAAAATTTCCAGAGGGGTTACGAAAATATTTTTATAAATATATATATATATATATATATATATGTATATAATGTGTGTGTGCGTGTGTATTATTATGAAATATATTTATTTATAAATAGTACACTAATGCCTTGTAGTCAATTCAATATTTGAAAATAAAAACAAATGAAAAATAGTCGTTTCCATAGAATTCATATAAATTTTAATTTTCTTTCCTTTTGTCAAAAATTGAAAAGAAATAAATTTATTCTGAATTTCGGCCCATTTAATTCAAGCAGTTATTTGGCAGACATTTCGGAGGGGGTTTGAACCCTGAAAACCCCCCTCAGATACGGCCCTGAATGTGTACATGATTTATGTGATCCTAAAATGAATTTAATTCAAAAACATATTAACTATTTTATTTATATCAATTTATTTTTCCATAGCTTTTAAAATGTCTTTTGAAGCACACGAACTCGGGTCAACTTTTATAATCAACTTAATCTTTCGTAAAACACCATTCATCTACGGTAAATATTGTAATCAAAAATTTATAAATTTAGAACACAGATTTCTCCATTGCATACAAAATATGTAACGGATACCTGTTTTTCATTTCTGGCAAAATATTCCCGGTAATTTTCGTTATTTTAAGAGAAACTGCGTTTGACATTTTATTTGCTAATCGTCTAAACCTACAAATTTTTATCAAAAATGTAAATAGTCGTACTAAAATAAAACAAAAAAAAAAGAAAAAGATAATAAAGGTCGGCGTAACACTTTTTTATGAAAAATAAAATAACAGAAAATCACAGTTTTATCAGAAGCATATTAAACTAAAATTTAAGAACGCTATAACAACATGTTTTGTGTTATGGCACGTTTCGAAAAACTAATTCTGTATTGTAATCCAAAACATATCGTTATAACATTATTAAATTGTATTGTTTTTTCCTTATTCACTGCACCTTCACTGCTCTTCTCCTCCCATTCCATCTTTTCATTTGATTACCATTTACAATGAAAAGATAAAAAACTACCTTATTTCTGATTTTATGAAATTAACAAGAGACGTTGTAATCAACAATGATCTATGAAATTGACACTTCTATTCAAAATCAATGTTTTTTACAAAAATTAAGTTCTACCACTCCGGTTAAACAGTTTTAAAACTAAGTGAATATAAATAAAATAAAATACAACAAATTAATTTTTATCAAAATTATTAGTTTTATTCTACGTATTACCGTAAGAGAATCTATATATTTCAGCAGATTTTCTAAGCATTTTCAAGTATGCGACTAGAGTGCTTCGTAACTCCATTTGTTTTAGATTGCCATGTCAGTTTAAGTTTAATACCCTGCATATTGATAAATTAAGGTATAATTAAAGAATTTTATAAACATACTGGTGTCTTACTATTTTAGCTTATGGAATAATAAAGATCTTAAATTCATCTTTGTTTTTATATGTTAGTGCCGACATATATTCATAGTATATCCTTTATACGCATTTTAATACTATATTCAATAATTTAAGGTTTGCTAACTGTTTGACTTTATTTTTCGTTGTAATTACATTCCTTTATATATGAAGTTAAATTTGATCTACTCCCTATATCATTATTCCAGATCTCAGAACACTTTCAACCAGAGCTTATGGCTAGTTTTGCCTGATAAGGCATTAAATATTTAATGTGATAAAACTGATGCCCACAAACACATAGCTTTTTTAATACAAGATCAGCATGTCTATCTGCGCGAAATTAGTTATCTGTCATCTGCGTGTGATATAGATTAAAACATGCATAAATATCTTAAATGTGCAAAAGTGAAAAAGAGGAGATGAATGTAGGAGTACCGCAGGGTAGCAACTTAGCGCCAATACTGTTTATTGTATATACAAATGGACTATATAAGGAACTAGCTTTTAACCCGCGACGTTGTCCGCGGAGAATTATTATTTCAAGTAAGCTGTTTCGACGTGAAAACAAATATAAATGAAAGAGATTTTATTATTAAATTATAACTATATGTTTTTTTTTTTTTATTATTATTGTTTTTTTTTATTAGGTATTTACTTCTATATATTTTTTTTATTATTTACTTTTATGTAATTATTTTTGTTTATTTACAATTACAGTAGTAAAATTTTAATTCAACACATTTTTGTAAACAACGTTTTTCAGACGTTGTCCTGCCAGTGTATATTCATTTACTATTAAATATATATATATCTCAAATGGATGGCCTTTATATTACAATGAAAAGCTTTGTCGTAAAAAAATCAGTTAAGCGGTTTAAGCGTGAAAAGGTAACAGATGGACAGACAGAAGACACACAGAGTTACTTTCGCATTTATAATCTCGGCAGCCCTTTGAGAGGCGTGACACTCAGCGTCTAAAGCTTGCCGTGCCTGAGTCTGTTCTAAGGTCTCGGCAGCCCTTTGAGAGGCGTGACGCTCAGCGTCTAAAGCTTGCCGTGCCTGAGTCTGTTCTAAGGTCTCTGAAACCCTTTGAGAGGAGTGACGCTCGGCATCTAAAATCTGTCTGGTCTGTGTCTGCTCTTGAGATTCCTCAGTTCTAGCTACTTTCGCAGCTCGAGCTCTGTTATAGTTACGCGCTAGATCAGATTTACGCCTGCGAGGCATATTGACAGTAAAAATAATAAGAATTTTTTTTTTTAAATGAAAATATAATACGTTTATGTAAATGTTTTAAGGAAATCTCCGGCCTACTCACTAAGTACCTATATAACTATTTATGATTTAATAATAAAACCTCTTTCATTTATATTTATATTGACGTCGAAACAGCTTACTTGAAATAATAATTTTCTGCGGACAATGTCGCGGGTAAAAGCTAGGAACGGACGAACGAATGGCGACTATCGAAGATGAACAACACGTTAATAAAAGCTAGCTAGTAATTTTGTTTACATAACGAAACCGATTTCTGGCGTTCTGATGTTTCTTAGAATTTCCGAACAAAAACATCTGGCTGAATAAAATAACATACACTAACGAACGAATACGTAAGAAATAATAAAATTAATATAATATTTCCAGAATAAAAACTATCCTATGTTCTTTCCTTGACCTCAAACTATCTCCATACAAAATTTCATCTAAATCGGTTCAGCGGTATAAGCGTGAAAAGGTAACAGACAGACAGACAGACAGACAGAGCTACTTTCGCATTTATAATATTAGTAAGGATTAAGTTACAGCGATATATACTCGTTCGCGGATGATATAGCAATAGTTACGTCACATAAAAATGTTACAGAGGCAGAAATAAGGATGCAAAAAGAGCTAATAACAATAAGTAAATGGGCACACGATAAAAGTCTAAGAATTAATGTAAAAAAGACTAATGGTACTGCGGAAAAAAAGAAACAGCTCCGATTTGTATTATCTAAATATAATAATGCACTCAAATGAATTTGCATACTCGATTAGGGAGGAAGAAATGAATGTGAAACGACTAACTGTCGAAAGTTAGACATAGTAACGCAGTATAAATATTTGGGAGTAATGACAGACCAACTACACTTAAGATGAGACAGACATATGGAATACATTGCAAAGAAAATAAGAGCAGTTTTACTAGCTTCATATACATTAAAGAAATATGCAACAAATGAAACATTAAAAGTAGTTTATTATGCGCTAGTAGAGTCGAGGATCAGATATAGAATTCAGGCATCAATGGCAAGAAAAGCATAGGTGGAGAAAATGAATAAATTGCAAATTAAATGCTTGAAATTAATAGGAAATCCTTAAGGGGAGAAACCGATAGTAAAATAATTAAAAAAGAAGACGTAATAATCATAAGAGGAATGTACTTATTACTGAATATATGGGAGTACATATCAGCAAAAAAGAAAATTGAATTGGAGGAAAGAATAAACATAGAATACGAGTTGAGGGATATCAACTGCCGTTAGCAAAAACAAAGATGGGGGAGCAAACGGACAAATATATTGGAACTCAGATGTTGAATAAAATACTCAAGGAAATAATAGAGAAGGAAAAAATAGGGGAAAGGAAAATAAAGGAATGGTTTCAAGAAGAAGAAAATGTAAAGAAAGTAATAAACGTAAAAATAAAATGACAAAGCGCAACAAAAAAACTGAAGAAAAAAAAAGAAAAACATGGAATATAAAAGATAGAAATAGATTATTAAGTATTGATAAGTAAAAAAGATAGATTAAGATAGTAAATATTACACGATTATGTATATGTATAAGTTAATTCAAGATGGCAAAGTATTTAATGGGATCATTCGTCGACAAGCGTTTTAGCTTGACGAAAGTTTTGTATGTAAAAAATAATAAATATTTTTCACAAAAAGAATTAATTACTTGTAATATACTGTTACTATTACCGTTTACTTAGTTTGGTTTCATTGGTGACAACATGCTTGCATTCTCGTCTGCTTCATGCGGCTTACTGTAAAGTCGCAGTAATCACACGTGTGGTAAATGCGGTAATAAAAGAAAGCGTAGATGTAACAAGAGTATTTTCCGTATTATCAGTATGGTTTTTTCCTCCTGCAGTCACGCTAAACTTGCTTGATATGCGACAGCAGTAACGGGTGCGGGTTTGGTAGAAGTAACTCCTTTTTTATCGCCTTGTCTCTTTTGATTACACTTTGCACACACGATTAGTCTCTGATCCTCGATGCTCCATTTTGTTATTAATTGTTTTACCTTTTTTTAAACATTCTAAATGATAAACTGATTTACTACGTACGGTACAGCGTATAAGACTGATATGGATGAGGATCCTACATTTACAGCACGCTTTGTCGACGCCATTATACCGATATATTTACTCTTAATATTAAATCACATATAAATTAAACGATAAATATCTTTTCAATTAATTATACGTATATGTTTAGAAACAACTATCGATTTTATCAGGCTATTTAACATTTTATCCAATAAAACTTAAACATTCGCTGATTTTGAAAGAATAACCTGAAGCTACCAACGTTATAAAAACGGATTTTTTCTATTCTCGATGATAATCCGCATCACATTTCGGGAAAATGAAAGCATCATGATATTACGGCGACAATGGCTTTATTCAGAAATAGTATGTCATTTTCTTGTATAGTTAAAGAAGATCTGTAACGAGACGCGACCACTTGCCATCAAGTTTGTGCAGAACCAAGCGTGCACATTACTTTTTGCTAACAAAACCTTGCAGATGACCATACAAATAATTTCTTTATCGATGTTACATCGTTCTTCGAGCCAGCTTTGGTTATTAGCCAATCTTGGATTCGATAGTTCGGCTGAACATTCGGCTCTTTTATTATGCAGTGAAATGATTTTCCCGCCGTTGTTACGAAATTTATGAACCTCTGGAACAGGTTCAATCGTATCGATCTTTTAAGTATGACCAGTGTTTCGACGCAAAAGTCGACGATACGCCTTTGTTGATTAAAAAGCAGCAGCGCGTGTTTTATTAAGACGGAGGTTTGACGAAAATTAATTAAACTTTTCAAATCACTAAGGACAAAAGGTAACATCAGATCAAACAGAAAGCGAATAACGAGAATAATAAAAGTTTGGAAAGAGAAAGAAGATGGCAACGCAAAATTGTGACTGATGAAGATTACTCAAATAACTTCTTCTCAATGGCACACATATGAATTCAATTATACACAGCAGATGAGTCATAAATAATTTTACAAAAAAACCTATCACATCATCTTTCATTTTTCCATAATTGTACAATGCATACTTATTGGCATCATGTTTAATATAACATCACGATTAATTAAGCAATCACTTCTTTTCGTATTTTCTTAAGTTACTCAAAATCTAACGTTTTCAACTCCCCGTCAACATGCTTTGTATGATCTACATCAAGAATAAATGGTACCGTTTGTTCAAGCGCAATCGTTTCGCATCTATGTCGGTACATATAAATACATACGTACATTACATATACACATATGTAATGCCTTTCGGGCCTCGCGAGGGAGCAAGCTCCCTTGACCATTAATCGTTTTCTTCTAAATTTCTTTTAGAAAAATCGATTTCAATTGACTACGTCATTCTCACTCGACACCCTAAAAACCGTATATAGGCATTTGTTTATTTTTTGAATTATCCATATTCGTCGGCTATATCTAAGAAAAGGTTGAGTAATCAAAACTGCTTATCAAGGCCTGTTACCATATCTTGGATAACGTTAGTATTTTTTGCTATACAGTTCTGTTACAGTCATATAACCGTGGAAGGGGGGTCCAGAAGGATATGGGGAGGAGGGGATTATAAGAGGAACGTTAAATTATATAATTACCTAAAATCTTCTACGGTAGGCAGTAGATTTGAGAAATAGCCCTTGTTTGATAAAGAAAATCAAATAGCGATCTTCATAGAAATTTAAAAATGTTTTAAAAATTTCTTAATTATTACAATTTAATTTAAATTTAGTTTTATTATTTGGTGAAAAATAAAACGAAATTATAAAATTATACCTTAAATATGGTAGTTTAGAGATAGTATGAAAGATCGTATTTTTATTAGACACTTTACTTCTTTTTTATTTTTGTTAGTAATCTGATCCGAATTCTTTGTTCGTGAGCAAGTTTAAATATATATATTTCTCATTGAACTATTTTCATCTACATTACAAGATAAAAATTAAAAATAAATAAAAATGGCACGCGATCGACGGCATTTAAAGTAGAATAAGAAATGAACGTTAATAGTTTTATTAGAAAATAGTATTAAATATTAATTATTAAAATCCGTAGGTAAAATTCATACAAATCTTTTATAGCATAAATCAAGTTTCTCTGTTATAACAAATTTTTTCATAAAGGCTTTGGTTTTTATTCGGTTGGTGGGTGTCCCCTATTTTTGCCCCGTGGATCGCCATTAATATAACACAATCTTTATTTACTCGTCAAATACTAATAAGATTTTTCAGCGTTGTTGGAACGATTACCTCTTTACCGACGTCAAAAAGGAGGGGGTTATATTCGTCACCATTGTTTTTTATATAGGTATACTTTTTTCATGTTTGTTCGCGCATTGATGATTCCCCTTGTTCATTGGTAAGTGTACCAGTCAGTGGTGATACCATACGAATGATGAATGTCGGTGAACATACTGAGTAGTCATCAAATATGTGAAAAAATTCGGGCCCTTCAGATAAGATCAAAAACGCGATTGACTTATCAGTGGTAATTATCACGGATAAATGTAGATTTGTATAAACAAAACGAATTTTAAACCGCCATATAGATATCTATTTACAAGTCCACAGAAATATTCCGTTTTTACATTACTGCGTATACCCTTTGGACTATGTGGAGAATTCTAATGATTCTTTATTTTAAATCAAATCAAATAAAAATTGTATAATTATTAATTATTTACAATCAATAAACCGCAAATGTGCAACAGTGCACAATCCGTAATTTAACACAAACCGTAATATAATAATAATCCGATATTGATTACATAAATATGTACAAACTAAAATACTAGCGCATAGAATGGAAAATATATAAAAAATTATATAAAAAAGGAAAACTAAATTAAAAATTAAACTGAAAATAGATGAAATAAAATAGATTAAGTATAACATCACCTTGTTATTAAACAATTATATATAAGTTTAAGTAAACCGATTCAATCGGTGGTGGAGCAAAGGAAATTGTAGTTATATGTAATATTTGAAAAATTTGCAGATTAATTTACGGAATAACAATGATTACAATACATCCTGATAATAGTAAACGTATAATAAATAAATAAAAATAAAAAATAAAAGTAGAAACGAAGATAAAAATATTAGTTTATTTGCGAAATTTTCGAATATAATCCAAAGTCGAAAAAAAAAACAAATAAGAATAGCAGCTATAGGAAATTTAATACGTACTTCAACATTTATAAATCAATCGGTATAATCTTTAATTTAAAAAAAAAATTAACCCATTTAAAACTCATCTATTGATAAGGTTATATTGGCCATAAAAAACGAATTAGATAGGAACAGCAATTAATCATTTATTAATAATTTCACACGAGCTTAATATTATTTATTTCAGGTAAGATCATCGGGTTTTTTCATCCTTTGAAACTCCCTTCTCTGCCTTCGTCATCTAAAACTTCTGGCTCCGCAGCTGCTAATCAAGAATTAAATTTTTTTAATCACTCCTCATTTCCTCTTCATTCTTTAATATGTACTGATGGTTCCGAGAGTTCAGGAGGAGTACTGCTTCCTTTTTCTCCCCCAGCCAATAATTCCGCTCAATCCTTCAGGTTACCGGCTTTTTGCTCCATCTTCTCCGCGGAACTTTATGCCATTCTTCGGGCCGCCGTTATATTTATTTCCTCAACTCGATCCTCTGATAGAGACCTAATCATTTCGGACTCCAAAAGTGCTCTTCAAGCTATATCCCCTCCCTTTCCCTCGTATACCCTCGACTTTATTGTTTTCCGTATACGTCCTCTCATCTATAGTCTTTCCCTTTCACATTCCAATTCCATCGACCTTCTTTGGGTTCCAAGTCACGCGGGTATTTAACGAGCCGGTGGATTCCTTAGCACGCTCAGCGTTACACTCTCCGCATTCTGTTAAAAAGATTCCCGGTCACAGCGTACTTCCACTCTCCAAAAGAATACATGTCAGACTTTGATATACATCCATATCCTCGCTCCTTTTCAAATCCTAACTCATTTTACCTTTCTATTCAGCCTAGACCCATTATTTTCCTACTCTTAAACGTTTTTTTCATTATTGCTATCTGGCGTCTGCGGTTCAATCATTACTCCCTTCCTCGCCGAATCGTTTTGCACTTCCCCACCGCCTTATTGTCCTTTGCTCTCTGGCGACTGTTTTTTCGTTTATGATCCTGACCACGTGCTGTTTGAATGTTCCAGTCTTTCCTTCGAACGTAATATCCTGCACGTTCAGCTATTAAAACTGAATTTTCCTACTCCATATAATGCTTCCTATATCTTAGCTTTGCCGTCTTCAAAGGTGGTTCCTATTCTTGCCTCTTTTTTTTCATCGATTTCTGACCGGATTAAAATTTTAATATAGTCCAATTATCCTTCTGGGTAGCTGCTCTTGGTTGGCTGCCCCCCCCCAAAAAAAACATCTTTCTACTGTAGAATGTGCACACAATCTACATAACTTAAAAGAAAAAAAAATATACCTTTATTTTCGGCATCACCAACGATTGTCTGGTTAGTTTATATTTTTACCAGTCAGTACCATACACACACATATCGCTAAATATACCGGTGAATACGCTAATACTCATTAGTCATTAAAACAAATGTCAAAAAAGGAGGCAGGTACACTACTTTTGTCTAGTGTAACCAAACAAAATTAGTCAAAAACAAGTTGTGTTTAGCCGTACTATTAATCAAAAATATGTACACTAAAAATGATGCAAATAAAATATGTTTTTTTCAAAAAAAGTATCGACTTCAAAATTTTCTATAAAACTGTAATAAAAATACAGAAAAATATAATAAAAAACCAGAATTATTCGATAAACAATAATTGATTTTAGAGTATTATACTTTAAGAATAGAACTATTAATCAAAAATATGTACACTAAAAATGATGCAAATAAAATATGTTTTTTTCAAAAAAAGTATCGACTTCAAAATTTTCTATAAAACTGTAATAAAAATACAGAAAAATATAATAAAAAACCAGAATTATTCGATAAACAATAATTGATTTTAGAGTATTATACTTTAAGAATAGAATATTTCTTAATTCACATAACATTTTTGTAATCGGCACCAAATTCAAATTAGTACAACGAGTATTTAAACGAAAATTAATAAGCATAACATTCACTCATTTTCTATGAGTCAAGTAGTGAAAACATCAAACAGATTCTTAATGTGGTTTTTAATTTTTTACTGTAATTTATGAGTACCGATACGCCCTCGTTAAAGTATTAATGTTATATAAGAGTACTCATAATTAAAAATAATTTCGTTATCGATTTTTTTTTTTTTTTTTTTAATGCAATTTTGCAACTAGTAGCAATTTTAATAACATAGTATGGATGATTTGTGGAGCTCCTTATCCAGCGACAAGGATTTCCGTTGCCTGTATTTTAATACTTTTCAATTATAATTGTCCATTTATAATAAATCTGTCGGCCTTTTCAATCGTCTGATTTCTACCGAATTGTCTAGTAATCCAATGGCTAAGATATTTTTGTGATGATCTAGTTTAATGCCATATTGCCGAGCAATTTCTTGTACTTGTTCTTTGACAGGTTTAACCGCCAAATCCGTGTGCAGTGTAAGATTGCTTATATACCATGGGGCATCTGCAATTGTTCTTAGTACTTTACTTTGGAAACGCTGTATTATCGCTATATTACTCGGTTTAGCACAGTCCCATAGTAGACTAGCGTACGCCCATACGGGTTTTAGAATTTGATTATACAATAGTAATTTATTCTCCAGCGATAATTCGGATTTTCTTCCTATAAGCCATAACATGTTCCTATACTTAATATTCAATTTCGTTATCGAATAAAATTATTTTTTACTTATTAGTACATCTTCATTAAATTTTTAGAGTAAATCTTCAAGTCGTTCTCTTTTCTTTTTCAAAATATTTTTTATTTATTTTGTTTATTTTCTCAACACGATTTCATGGTAGTGTTTTGTTTTTGTTTTTTTTTCATTTATTTTTATTTCGTTTAAATGATGTTTTTCAAATAGAAGAATAATGATTAAAAAACTAATTTTTTTTTTTTTTCAAAACAGGGTAGGAATTACGATGGCGCTGCTGACGATGAACCGAACAGTAGACATCGACGGCAAACCGAATTTTCCGTTGTAAACGCCTGTTCGCGACAACAACCACCTCACTTGATCGATCCGAATAAAGTCTGGGAGAGTAACGACTTCTGCGAACTGGTCTTATACGGGAACGGTATATATGTGGACAAGAGTTTGTTAGTACTCGAGCTAGTGAACGCCGATGAGAGTTCGCCGATCGTGAAAAGACCGAGCGGCTTTGGAAAAACAGTCAATCTGGATATGTTGAGAAGATTTTTCGAACAACAGGTAGACCAGAACGGAAATCCGATCCCACCGGAACATACGTTGAATCATAAATTGTTTGTTGGTGGCGAAATAGAGGTGCCGGCCAACGAAGACGGTTCGGCTCAGCGGGTGGTACACTTGCCACCGCTGAAAGTCGCCGAGCACTCGGAGGTAATGCAGTACCAAGGCAGGTGCCCGGTAATTTCGGTCAGCTTCAAAGACATTTACGGCGCCACGTACAACGATATCGCGGATAAAACCAGGAGACTGATGGCGGATTTATTTCATCAGTACGGCTACCTTCGAGACGGCATATCGCAGGCGAAGGATCGGGAACAGTTTGATCGACTGTACGCCGGCACGGCGACCGACAAAGATTTGGAGCAAAGTTTATACTTCCTGAGCGGCTTACTGCACGAACGGTACGAGGTTCCGGCGCACATATTCGTGGACGATCACGATAGTCCGGCGTACGACTTTTTCCTAACGGTAAACGAAAGTTTACCGCGCTTCAATCAGTCGACCAATGAAACCATTACCGATCCGCAAGATTGCGAAGAGTACATACAATACCTAAACCTGTTCGGTGGCATTATGGTCACCGCCTTCCGTAAGACCCATCACATACGTCAAGGACTGATCACCGGATTTGCGATGTCGCAACTGTTCGACAACACCGTCGTGGACGAACAGCTGAGTCCGTATTTCGGTTTCAACGAGTTCGAGACGACCGGTCTCTTATCTAAATTACCGTTTCAAACGGACCGGCAGATTATAGAGCGGTTCTACTGTAATTACAATTTCGGTTTCTGGGGCGAAACTTTTTGTATGCCGTACGCGCTAATGCGTTTCTTATCGAACGGCGGTAAACTCGAATACTACGCACTGAACAGCAAGAATACCACCTGGTTAGACCGTTACGTGCTGGACGATTGGTTCCAACCGACCATGCAAGATCTTCTGGCCGGCAACCATTTGTTCTCGGTGGTGCAAACCGTGTACGCGTTCCGAAATGTCGAGTTGCGAGTGCGCGTCATCAATCTGTTACTATTCTACGGCCTGCTACGACCGGTCTGGTTTAAGCAGTATACGGCGGAATTTTGTCTGCCGAACGAAGAAGTGCGACATTTCTACGAAGCGAAAATCGAACAGTGGTTAGACGGAAAACTGAATATCGACCGTAGCCGGAAGAACAGCGTCACGGATACGTTGCTCGGCTCGAACGATGTGCGCGAATTCAAACGCATACTAAATCAAACGTTGCTCGATCACTTCCCGCAATTTCCGCGATCCGGCAACGACACCGACCGATTATTCAAAGTTATACTCAGAAGTCTGCTAAAATCGCCGGAATGCAGAATAACCTCGCTCAGCAGATCCGTTCTGTTCGTGGAACCGCAAAGCGAACGTTACGAGAGCGCGCTGATTGCAGCGATCGGCGTAGTCCAAGATGACGACAAAGTGGCTGCCGCTCTCAAAGACGGACTGACAATGGTCACCGACAAAAAATACGACAACAGACTGAAACGAAATGGTCGAATCAAAAAGTTACTTCGTCTCTGTTTAATCTTTAACGATTTAGAAGTAAACGAACAACATCGGCTGGATAACCTGTCGTCCGGTAATCCATTTTGTAACATCCTATGATTCTGATCGCCTTTTTTTCTCGCAATGCAAAAGTTCAAAATTGTATCGTTAATAACAAAGCGCCGCTTCCGTGCATACATATTTTAGTTTTTCCATCGACCAATAAACGAACAAAACCACGTGTCCGTCCCCCAGTGACTTCGTTGAAGAGCTTCTGTTCGAATAATTTTTCGAATTTTCGAAAGCTCGACGGGGCGTTCGTAACGGAAAGAATTACACAGTGGAAAATTAAGAAAGTTTTCAGCGTGTCAGAATTGCCCCCCAAAATTTCTCGGAATAAAATATCACATTCGCGCCGTCCACTACTCCGTTTACAGTGAAAAATTATCGACAAAAAAAAAAAAAAACTTCTCTAAATTTCCGACTCACAGATGTCAAATTCCAGAGGTGACGCATATGTATTTCGTTTAATAAACTTAAAAATAATTATGATGCTTTTTTCCGGTGTGGCCGGTTAGATGACCGCCGCACTTTTGTTTTTATTTCAGTTGACATAACTGTGGGTGGGTAGGCGCTACTTATACAATTACATATACTCGTAGCTCGACCGTAAAATATACGCACCCAAGACAACATGCGTGTGTGTATACGCATCAGCGGCAATGACCCTAATGGTACCGATCGCATTTCTGTAAGTGCTGATCAATTATATTGAGAATATCGTCAAACAAGGGCGTCGCCAGCCGATCATCCAGAGGGGGGCAAGATGATAGAAAGAGGATATGCGTTTTAGGTAGAATAAAATGTGTATAATTTGTAAAGACGTAATATTTTATTAAACAAAAATGAAATCTTAATTAAAAATGATTACGCGCCTATGAATACTAAAGTTTCAAGGCTCCAGGGGCGAACGGCCCTCCCTTGCTCCCGCTTTGTAATGCCTATGTCGTTAAATACAAAACTTTTCGAAATCACTACGTAGAATTATTAAATACCATAAAGGTAGTATCAAAAAGGTAGCATAAAGGCAGCATAAAGGTAGAATATAACGTGGTAGCCTAATAGTTAAGGTCCTTAAACCGGAGGTGTCTTAGTTTCGAGAGAGTCAAGTCGTTGACTCATCGATGTATAAATCAAATATCGCCAAAGTGAAAGTTAAAGCGGATCATCATCTGAGGAACGGACTGATACGTAATATTTCATTAAATCGTTCCCATTACGAAGCCGCTTAAAAGTACATCAGGAAAAGATTTCAACAAGATGTCTCTTGTGTCAAACGTTCGTGATTTACTGTATACCATCAAGCACAAAATTCGCAAACTTTTTGCGAAATTCGAATTATTTCTTCGCAGCTACGTTATTAATTTAGAACGAACTTTTTAGACATCGAGTATTTCCTTGGAACTACATATCTATTTTCAAGAATTTTCGCGAAATAATTAGAAAAAACGACGTTTGGAATTTTTCGCAAAAAAAGGGAAAATTCAAAAGACAATTCGACGCGACAAATTCATTTCATATCAATTGCGCTTGTCCCTTTTTTCATTCGAATTGACTGATTTTTGTATTTTCCTTAGAAGTGATCTAAATCGTTTGTAAAAATGACTTTTAGGCGACTTTTCACGATTTTCCGGACAACCGCTAAATGGTTTCCTCTAATAAAAAGAGACCCATTCCTACTTTTTTTAACCAAATGTACACCATGTGTTTAGACGGTAACGAGCAATATTTAACGATCAACGCATGTAGCAAAAAAAAAAAAAAAGAGACTATTCGCGCCAGTATTTCAAAATTACAACAGTCCGTAATTACACCTGCAATGCCACGGATAAATTGCGATTTTTATTATGTAAAAAATTATAACTTCTGTAAAACGCTCTTTCAAGTACGTCATCGGGCAAGTTCACAATGAATTTCCGTAGCGGCTTAAATCACTTGTCGTTAAGCTTGCTTTAAGTAATCCACCAACGTTCGGTCAGCGAAAAACATTAGTACGTCACAACTATGTGTAACGTACATTTTTGGAACAGAGCTGTTTACACTGTAAATAACGCTGTAAATAACACTGCAAATTACACTGTGATTTTTGTTCCTCTTTTAACATGAATATGTGTGTGTCTTGTAGTTGAGGCTCCAGGAAAAATTCGCGTAATCGGCGATCAGAAAGGCGCTCCCTTATGGTTTTTACATAGAATATAAAAATTGCTACACCGTACCCCTTCAATACGGAATGTAGCCAAAAAAATATACACACACTTATGTTCACGCGTACGACAGATTTTTTTGCATAATTTCGAAAATGCGATTACCGATTCTCGATCATCGTCACCTCTAGCGTGGTCGGATTGCCCGACTATCTCAGTACCGGACTGATTTTCGTTTTCCTTTTCGACATCTAATACTCGCTTCGCTTTTTAGTTCCTATTTTATAGCTATCATTTTATACATCAAAGTTGAGACGTTTAATTATTTGATTATTCGACAATGCAACCGACGATTGTCAAACTGAAATTACCGAATGTACAAGTGAAGAGAATTTACCACAGACGACAATAAGAGATTTGCACGGCCGAAAATAATCGCAAGTGAGCTCTACATAATTCAGTACGCCTCTGCTTATGCTCCACAAGGTTAAGAGAGATGATAGATTTGTCGACGGTATCTTCGAAGAACTGGACAAATTCGAACGTAATGCGACGAAATCGTAAGTAAATAACGATTTTAAAACTGCTTAGATTCCTCCGATTCACGCGAGACACTTTCAGTAGTACGACCAGAGAATCAATAAGTTCATTAGTTTTCCACATCGAGACATTTCCTACTTCCCATTCTAACCGATGTAATATTATCCAAAATAATTTTATCTTCATCTTGTACAACGATGTGAATAAATTTATACTTTTGGACCGATGTTTATTCTGTTCGCGCAAGCGAAAAAAGGAATACACGTGTTCTTTTCGAGTTTATGAAACACGCACATTTGCGAACCAATATTTTTGCAAAAAATTCAAAGGACCGGGAATTTTTTTTTTTTTTTGTTTTAAAAACATCAACTCGAATTTTTGACCAAAATCAGAAAAATTCGGATTGTTCAATTACATACGTACGCGTATAGACTTTTCTTTTTTTTGTGTAACCGCGATTTCCGAGAAAATAGCTGGATTAAAATTTTTTGTATTACGATTATTTCAGAAGTACTTTTTTATTTTTAACTAGTTTCTAAGCTTTTACACGTAAATTCATTTTTCCCTTTTTCATTTAAAAATAAAACGGACACTGGTGCTAAATTCGAAATCTGATGATGGCAACAACTGAAATTTATTAAAAACTATAAACAATCGCTAACGACCGTGTAATAATGACAAACGACCACATATATGAAACTACAACACACTCGAATCACACTTGTACAACGATTAAATATTTACAGCTTTAAGTGTAATTTTTTGCATACACTCGCATAGAAATTTAATCGTGATGCTCAGGATGGAGTAACATTATCGAGAAACATTAAGACAAAATTAATAATATTTTTTTTTTTTAGTTAAAGTCTCATTTCCAGCAATGTTCAAATTATAGTTATAAATTTATTTTCAATATAATTCTAATTGACTCAAATTTCGAACAACATTGCCGTCAATTTCGTGCTTGTTTAAATATTAAACTAATAGTTATTTTTCGATATATTATGTTTTTTTGTTTTCCTTTTTTTTGCCTCTCTTTAAATTACCACTTAATCATTAAGTAATTATTAAATTTACCTTCTCTTTACTTTTAATTCCGTTAATTTTTAGGTTTACCGTCGCCGTGAATCAATCCCGAAAACCAGAATCGAGCGCTTAAGACACTAAGTTATCAGGAAAGCTATATTAAACACTTAATAGAACTTAGAAAAGAATTAACAGATACACGAATATAGCGGTTTTAAAAAAAGTATTTTAAATAGTTCTGTAGGATTTAAGGTATTAAAAATGATTATTTACTACTTTTTTTTTTCTTTTCTTTTTCGTACGTGCTTTTTCATATTCCATAATTTATTATAATTATTATATTTATCGAAATAAATTTTCTTCAGTTTGATTGGATAATAGTAATCATCACGCAATTCATCAAATTTGAGTCTGTATGTCGCATATTGTTACGCTTTTTCAGATAATTTCGATCCAAATTAAAAAGTTCACAGAAACACGACATTGAAATATACGATATACCTGGTGTAAATACTTTTAACTTATTCGATAATACCGCAAATGGATTTGGCAGAAATTAATTGTAACAAATAAGCGTAAGCAGAATTCAAATAATAAGCGTTGATGCAAAGCGGCTGAGAAAATACTTATTGACTCCGCAACAGTGTCTTTTGACAATTTTTATTAACATTATCGACTACTAGACATAACGTTTGATTACGTATTAAGCGAGAGTTATATTTGAATTTTTTCTACGTATCGAATTAATTTGTTTCTTACGCGTAGCGTTATGTACGCACATTATTTTTAGTCAGCTGTGGCGCTTAGTTTGTTTGGCGTGCAGCTTAATATGTTGTGCAATTTTTTTTACATTTTAAAAATTTTCCACCTGAGAGTATTTCTTAAATATCATCTTTAAAAAAAAAATGTGAATTAAATATATATATCGAAATAATAGAAATTTTAGTAAAAGCTCTGGCGATATTACTCCATCATGATTGATCGCCGGTTTATGAATTTTATTACGGACGAATGGAAAACTATTGGCGGGGTAACTTAAAGTCCGTGAGATCCTATCACTGAAAATGTGGAATAATTAAAAAAAATTTGTTAGAAATCACCGATATTAGGGAAGTCGCTGAAGAAATATAAATTTCAAACAGCTCACGTGCGAAATGGTTATATCAAATAATTTGAACATAAAACAATTTTTGTTTCAGAACTGCTGAACTTTTAACAAAATATCGCTCAACTATGCCGATGTTGCTAACGACTCGGAATGACTTAAACACGTTACAAGTCTAACAATACAAAACGCACATATATCGAAACAGAGGCTCTTCAGTTGTCTCTATGGAAGTAGTTTTCTAGAGAGCCAAGACCAGGAAAACGGTCATTACCGAGCAGGGAAAGTTTTTCTAACCATCTTCTTCGACTACGACGGAACAGTTCGTTACGAATTTTTGCCGATTAGTTTTGTACAGTCGATATTATGTGAGACGCGTTTTTTTTTGAAGTTTAAAGAGTCAATTTTACGCCACGACTTGCTTATCCGACAGCTAAAAATAACACCGTTCTGATAGAGAGAACAAGGTAATTAAACTAAAGGTGACCTCAAATGGGGAAATAAATAAGGGACATCCCGTTTCTAGAAGCTGCATTGCAATGTAAATAAATAATTTGCAGAAAAATTAAAATTTTTCGTTAATTTTTGATCACCCGCAATATATTATAAAATTTGTTTCTGATAAACTTTAAAAAAATTTTATTAGCGCTCGGCTTTTTATATTAGTTATTGCACAAAAAAACAAGTCGTTATCGCGCTGCAACTAGTTTACGGTTTACCCGTAATTTATTGCACCTGGAATTCGCATTTGAAAAAAATTCGTTTTACAGCAGTGAAACGTAAGTGTGCACCTCTTTAAACTTAAATTACGAATTCATGAAAGGATACGGCTATCAGCTTTTATGAAAGCCGGTCGTTTCAATAGCTTTTAACTTTATCAAATATTGGTCTAATGCCAACGTAAAACGGCTGCAACCGTAGAGTCGACAATACCAGAGTTGTCGGTTGTGCGCTAGTCTTGCACAGTGTTTTGTCGTCGTTAATATTTAAATTTGCAACTTGGCGGCGAAACAAGAAAAGGTTAAATTTTGACAAAAAATTTTTCGTGTCTCCCCCTCTTTCGGCTGAAATGCTTACTGCTCCGAGAACGAAGAAATTTTAATAGCAGCTGAAAAAATTCCTAATTTCCATAAACACACGGTGCTCTATATAAATACACACTTCAAAGTTAATCGCTTTTTTTATTTTAACCATATAATACCTGTCGCTGTTCGGAAACAAATCGTTACACCGCTTCAATGAATTTTTTGGATAATAAAAAAACAAAATTTTTAGTTTTCATTACGTTGCCAGAAGATGGAAAGTATATATGGTATCCGGTGGTATATTTTTCAAAACAGAATTTTGAATTTTAAACTATATCGATCGTTCGTATTATTATTATTCAGATTAGTGGGGAAAAAATGATGACGCTGGAAGGCTTCCGCTTTTTCAGCATCCATCATCGCCGCTAAGAGTTTGTTAACTTCTATATATCTTCTTAAATTCTTCCGTACCGCCGCACTTCAACCGTCATCGTTCGAACGTCAAGATTGTCTTCTTCCTCCGTCACCAGAGGCTTTCTCTATCGATTTTTCCAGTCCTGCATACGTTCTACAGAACAGCCGGTTTCATCGGGGATGTACTACTCCATTGTCATTCGCTCAATTATAGTATTTATTTTCCGCTGATCCATTCGCTGTACAACATCTCTTCATTTAAGATTCGGCGACACCGTTACATCTTGACCACCGGCCGGCATATCTAAATTTTGTGAAGGTCCAAATTTTTTTCTACCAGGCTGAGCACCGCTCCGTACTGCAGAAACTTAAAAGGCCGTAATAATGTTCAACGCCAAACTTGGGTTCCGCATACTACTCGTGAGTGTGTACTTAGTTTCGGTCGATCAGCTAATTTTTCTTCTACCGAAATACCAAATGCAGAACTATTCCTGCCCCCTTCCTCTCTTTCCATCATAACGTTTAACGTAAACACCTTTTCGCCTAGCTGCTGCTTTTTCCTTTTCTCATAATCATCATTCATTTAGCTGATTTTATTGAACAGTTATTTTTCAATATTCATCAACTACCGATCTTTTTTTTTGACTTTTTTTTTTTTTTTTTTTTAAGAATAAGTTGTGGGTCTCACAGTGAAAATATGGCCGTTGTGTGAGTGCCCAACACTCTTATCAACGTTTATTAAAGCATATATACAAAATACAAAAATTACAATTATCTTAACTTATTCCATAAATAGCAATATTAATAAACCTAGCAATGATATTTAAGTAAGAGTATACATATGACAATACATAACATGCCGCGTAATACGTGTACACCAGTACGTGCGGACAGCTTAATATTTAAAATCGAAAAAACATGATCTGTGAGAACTTAAAATCCAGGAAGGACACGACAGAGTCAAAACCAACAAACCGTAAGAAGAAAAAGAACCATTAAAGAGTAGCGAGATATAGTAACTTGTTCTTCAGTCTTTGCACCATTCCTTCAACCATTTTTGCGCCTCCTTTTTCCACACACCAATTTTTTTTTTTCCTGTAGTATATGATTAACCAAGGGTTCAGAAACAATAGGAAGAAAAGTTAACTAATTAAAACTTAATTCGGTCGGAAATGACAGAAATAAAGGGGCCAATGGCAAGAACAACAGACCGAGAAGGAAAGGACAGGATATGGGAAGCACAATAGGAGCGGGAAGCCTTAACTGATTGTACTTATTTAAATTAATTAAAACTGAGTCATCAGTGTTATCAATACGTAGATTTACATTTCAAGGATAAATGTAATATGTATTACTTTGGTTTCTTACCGCATTTTTCCCCTGGATGGTAATTTACGAGTATATTATTGACATTAAATTCTATTAATTTATTATAGAAATATAGTATATTTTGGGGGAAATTTCATCGTTTTCCTTCCATACATAATTGATCCAAAGTCGATTTATTTCTAATAGGGAAGTATAAGTTTCAAACACCTCTTCTGTATTTTACTTATTTTATTTATTTCTGTTTTCTTAGCCTTACATAAAATATATTTGAATTCCATATAAAATTCTAGACATTATTATTGAATTATAGTATGTACGTAGTATTCGATGTGCTAGCACCTGCTTTATTTTATATAAAGCTGGAATTGTCTGTCTTATTTTCGAGTTTAAACTTTGGATGTGTTTTTTCTAGTTCAAGAATTTATCAATATATATATATAAATGTTCTTTATATGAATTAACTTCCACTCGATTTTAACTATAAAAGTAAATTGTTTATTTATTAATGATACAATACAATACAATTAAAATAAAGGTAATATTATTTTAACAATTCTTAAACTTACCTATAAAAGTAAAATCGATTTTGAAAGTGTTTAGTTTGTAATTTAAATCAATAATATAAAATCATGAAGTAACAAACAAAATAGTTTTATTTACTAATGATTTTCTTTTTTAGCTTTTTACTGTTTACTGTTTATTATGTTAAACAAAATGGAAGCAGTGCAACCATTTTACATCTCCCCTCCCCCCCCCAAAATTGAAATCTTCTTCAATCAATAAACGATTGAAATATAGTACTAATAAATAACTAACTTAATTTTCAATATCATTATGAGGAATTAGTTTACTACTATGAAAAAAATTTGCTTCCTTGCGACTCTTTCCACAGTCAACTTCATATATTGTGTTTGAAATCTGACGAATGATCCTAAATGGACCACTACGAATTTCATCTAGTTTGTTACGGTTTAATTTATTTCCTTTCTCAATGAAGACTAATTCTCCTTCCTTAAAGTTGTATTTTTTTCTATTTTTATCGATTCGTCTCTTATTGATTTCAAAATTTTTTATTGAATTTATAATTGCTTGTTCTCTATCATGTTTTAAATTTCGAATTTCTCTAAATTCATTTGGGACTATTGTTGATTCTTCACCATAAAGTAAATATGCTGGTGAAAATCTTGTTACACTGTGCGTTGTTTGATTATATTCATTGGTACATTCAGCTGCTATCTTTGACCAAGCTCTTTTCTTTCCGCTGTTCATTTTGCATCGTATCCTGTTTAGTAATGTTTGATTTAAACGCTCATTTAATCCATTAGATTCTGGATTATCTACAGATGTAAACATAAGTGTTATATTCCTTTTTTCTAAATAGTTTTTAAGTTCTTTTGAATTAATACCGGCATACTGATCGGACAAAATTGTACCTATTTGGTGTTCTTTAGGCAGTTGATCAATTAATTTTATGTAATCTTTTGCACTTTGACCTTTTGAGGTGGATATAAAGGCATATCTTGAGAAATGATCAACAAGAATATGCAAATATTTTTTTGAAGACCGATTACTTCCAAACCCTCCAACTGAATCCATAGACATAATTTCGTAAGGTTCTTTTGCTGGACCCAGTTTTGACAATAAACCAATTTTCTGGCACCTTCGGGATTTATTTTTTAGACAAATTTCGCAATTGCTGCAAAATTGTTTAATGCTATTATCCATATTCTTGAAATAATAGTATGGTCTAATTTTTTCAATTAGATGATTAACACCGATGTGACCATAGTATTCATGTATCTGTTTTATTAATTGTAATCCAAATTGTTGTGATATGAAGATTCGTTGTCTATTTTTAAGATATTTAAAAGAAATCTCTCCTTTTTTCACTATTTTTTTTGAATTTTGGATTTCTTCTCTATTAAATTCCTGATCTTGAATGATTTGTTCCATTTTTACCATATTTATAACTGGTAGTACGTCTTCTGTATTTTCAAAATATTCTAAGACTGGATTTCTTGATAAGGAATCAGCTTCCACATTTTCTTTTCCTGGTGCATATGTGATCTTAAAATTATATTGCGAGAGATAGTATACTAAATCTCCTAGCTCCTCATCTGTTCGTGCTTTTACTTTCAATGTTTCAAGTGGTTTATGATCCGTTATAACACTAAACGGTCGACCTATTAGCCAATGTTGCCAATAAATAATAGCTTCTCGGATTGCTAGACATTCTAAATATATTGGTTTTTTCTTTTTTTGCACAGGAGTTAATTTTTTTGAAAAATAAGCAACTGGATGTAACATCCCATCCTCTTGAGGTTGTTTAAAGATTGCTCCTACTCCTTGAATACTAGCATCAGTATAAATATAAACTTCACTATCAGGATTATAGATCGCTAATATTGGACTTGAACATAAATAATTTTTAACAGTGCTAAATGCCTGTTCACAATCTTCAGTCCAATCAAATTTTACATTGTTACGCAATAAATTATGCAATGGTTCTAATTGTTTTGCTGCATTTTCTAGATATTTATAATAAAAATTAATTTTTCCAAGAAATTGTCTTACATTTTTTTTTGTTTTAGGTCTTTGAAATTCATGAATAGCTCGAAGATTATCCTTATAAGGCCGTATTTTATTCTTTTCAATAATATGTCCTAAATATTTTATTGAATTTTTTGCAAAGTCACATTTCATTAATTTTAATCGGAAACCCTCTTTAATGATTGCGTTTAATAATAACTCAAGGTGTAGTAAATGTTCTTTAAATGTTTTTGAAAAAATTAGGATATCGTCAATATAATTTATACAGAAATCATTTAATTTATGTTTTCTAATTATATTTGCTAAAATTCGTTGAAATATCGATGGCGATATTTTTAATCCAAATGGCAGGCATATCCATTGCCAATGACCATTTTGTGTAACAAATGCTGTTTTTTTTCTGTCTTTTTTTCTAATTGAAATTGACCAAAATGCTGAATTTATATCTAGAGCTGAAAACCAATTACAGTTTCCTGCCTTCACCATAATATCTTCAATTCGAGGAAAAGGATAAGGTTCTGGGACCACTAATTTATTTAAGTCCCTAAAATCGACACATAAACGTGACCTACAGTTCTCCTCTTTTTTATATGCCAATGTTACTGGCGATGCAAACGGTGAACTTGTATCTTCTATTAGTCCAGCTTCTAACAGTTTTGTTATTTGTGATTCAATCTCTTTTTGATCTGGGATTGAGCATCTGTAAGGTTTTTTTGCAATATATTTTTCTTCTATTAATTTTATTTGTGCTTCCTCGTTTCTTACCATTCCAACATCATATTTATTTTTAGCGAATATTGATTCATATTTAATTATAAGTTCATTAATTTTGTTTTTTTTCTCTACATCTAAATGATCAAGATATGCATAAAAGCTTTCAACATTTATATATTCGTTAAAGTTTACAGTTTTTATTATTTTTATGTCTTCTTTTAATCCTGAAATTTGTTCCATCTTTTTTTCATCTAATTTTTGAAAAATCTTTAAATTTTCATTTTGAATTAACTGAAATTTCTTTATAGCATCCAAACCGAGTAATAGATCAAATGAAAATTTGTCATTTTTAATTATATAAACATCTAAAACATCTTCGATTTTATTGATTCTTAAATGTAAACGTGCCCGGCCATTCGTGAAATTTACACCACTAATTGTTTTAAAGATATCTGGGCTCCGAATTATTTTCGTTTTTAGGTCATTTATGACTTTTTGATTTATAAACGTTATGTTTGAGCCACTATCATAAACACCTTTAACTTTCTTCATCTTATTTATTAATACATTTAATGTTATAAGTGGGGTAAATTTCTCCGGGCGGACTAGTTTTTTTGATTATCTAGTTCAATTTTCATTAATTCATCGATTTCCGTTAAATTAACGTTTTTTGTTTCCACATATCGTTGTTTATTACGGCATAACTCCAGTGGATGATATCGATTTGGTTTTCCTAGTCCTTCACACATATAGCATGGTTTTTTTAATGATACTTTGTAGTTTTGTTGCACTTGTACCATATTTTTTTTTTCCTCTAAGTTCATTTTATCATATTTAAATTTATTCTCCTTCTGTTTTATATACATTGTATCATATCGTCTTAGTTCGTTCATCAATTGTTCTGTTGTTTGTATTTCTTCTTTATCTAATTTATCTTGTATATTTAATGGTAAACCTATAACAATATGATTTATTCTAGAAGTGTTTGATATGTCACATTCATTTTCCAGTAACAATCTTTCTTTCTTTAAGGCATAATCTATTAATGAACCATTTATAAATTTGAAATTGTATGCAAACCTAATATTTGCCCAACTTTTATCAGCATATACTTGTAAAAATGAATCACACCATGCTGCCCAATTTTTAAATGATAGCTTTTTTAATGTTGAGCCGTACCATTCATTAGCGTTTTCTTCGACAAATAATTTTAAACATTGAATTTTTTTTTCGTCATTAATTATTTTATATCGTTCGCATTCTTTTTCAAAATCCTCAAGCCATCTTTTTGCGTTCTGTTGTTTCCCCCGAAATTTCTCAATGCTAAATTTTCTTTCAACATCTGATAATGTAACTTCTTTAATATTCAGTTGTGCTTGAAGATTTTCAACCAGTTTTATTAATTTATACTGACTGTATTCAACATTAGTTGTTGATAACTCCATACCTTGTTCTTCCTTTTGTTCTTCTTCGAGATATATTTCATTGAAAACAAAGTTTTCATCACTATCCAAATATAATGCCGCTATTTCTTTTGGTAATGTTACTGTTAAATTACGGAATTGGCCATGTTTTTTCATGCTTTTACACGCATTTTTTTACTGTGTTAATATTAAATAAGGTAGTATGAATTGACTCACTTTGCATTTCTTCTGGAAATTTATATACTATTTCGTTCGTTAACATTTTTATAGTTTTTACTGCATTTATAACTTTTAAATCCTGTTCTTCTCGTTCAATTCTGATTTTTACTTGAATTGATGCCATTTTCAATCAAAATCGATTTATAAATGTTCTTTATATGAATTAACTTCCACTCGATTTTAACTATAAAAGTAAATTGTTTATTTATTAATGATACAATACAATACAATTAAAATAAAGGTAATATTATTTTAACAATTCTTAAACTTACCTATAAAAGTAAAATCGATTTTGAAAGTGTTTAGTTTGTAATTTAAATCAATAATATAAAATCATGAAGTAACAAACAAAATAGTTTTATTTACTAATGATTTTCTTTTTTAGCTTTTTACTGTTTACTGTTTATTATGTTAAACAAAATGGAAGCAGTGCAACCATTTTACATATATATATATATATATATATATATATATATATATATATATATATATATATGTAAGAAACATAAATGGGTATTGTTATTTACATGAAGCTCATGAAGGCAATCGTTATTATGAAGGGAAATTCGCGGATCGCGTGTCTTTAGAATTGTTCCGAATGTTGATTTGTTTATATTTATACATATAACTTCCTATCATGTGCCCATTTACTCAAATTATCTACATCTTCTTGTAATAATTTTTTCGAAATCTTTACATTTTTATGCTCGATTAATAGAGCAATATCGTCAGCAAAAGCGTATACCTTTGCATTTTTAATATGCTTGTGTAACGAGTTAGTGTAAACGAGAAAAAGGATAGAAGCCAGTGCAGTACCCTGACCTACGCCATATTGAATTGTTTTTTCACTACTTTTATTCCCTGCGATTTTAACCATATTTTTCCTATTTGTTATATAATTCTTAAACCACTTGAGTTGATAATTTTCAATGCCCAGATTGTCTAAGTCCTTAATCAATAATTCATGGTCAACTAAATCAAACTCTTTGGATAGGTCAATAAATGTAATTAAAATCTAGTTTCCCATCGATAGTCCCGTATTTATTTTATTTACAATCGTTCTCAATAGAGTTATCGTGGATTTTTTTTTCTCTCTAAAACCGTGTTAATTTCCATAGAGTAAGCTGTTTTTTCCACATAATTTCTCTTAAATGTTTATCAATGTAGTGTTCTAAAATGTTAGCTATTACAGATGTTATTGTTATTTGACGGTAGTTTTCAAATTGATTTTTCGCTCTTTTTTCATACATCGGTCTAATAATAATACCTCTTTTCAGTCTCATCAGGAGTGTTAGCTTCCTTTATGGAATAGTTGACTTTACATATCACAGTATCGAAATTTCCCCCTCTGATTCCATCATTTACCTACAAAATGCCCTTTCAAAAATACCGTATAATACATTTGAAACAAAACGAAAGCAACGGACGCAGATTTTTCTCACATTCATCGACGAATTTTTCATAGCGAACTTCTTTACTTTCAATATACTACATCATATACACCCTGTCAAGAAAGTATCGGGAATTGTCAATTTAAATCTCCCGGGTAATAGCTAGGCAGATAATTTTTTTTTTCCAGCTTGGTACAACTGTTTTGTATTATGATGCCTATTTTTAGCGCGATCTGTCAACCAGTGTGTTTACAGCAGCTGTTAAAATCAGTCGACCTTGAAGCGTTTTGTCGAAGTTTTACAATGAGTGAAAATATTGAACAACGTACTTGTGTTAAATTCCGTGTTTCGAACGAAATTTCTTGTGCCGATACACTGAAAATGTTACAGAAGGCTTTTGGTGAATCTGCTTTATCAAAAACGCGGGTTTACGAGTGGTACAGAGCGTTCAAGGATGGTCGGGAGACGGTCGAAGACATGCCTCGCTCTGGACGGCCTTCAACGAGTGTGACCGATGATAACGTCGATAAAATCAAGGAAATCGTTGCTGAAAATTGTCATGTGAGCTTGAGAGAGATGGCTCATGGATTGGGCATGTCACACGAGAGCGTACGTACGATTGTGCACGAAAAATTGGGTATGCAACGCGTTGCGGCTCGGCTTGTTCCGAAAGACCTGAATTTCTTTCAAAAAAAGTACCGAGAACAGGTAGCTGCAGACATGCTGGATCGAGCCAATTTGGATCCTACCTTCTTGGAAAAGATAATTACTGGTGACGAGACATGGGTGTACGAGTACGACACGCTTACGAACCAGAAATCGTCCGAATGGCGGCCAATTGGCGCGCCAAAGCCGAAAAAACCTCGCCAAAGCCGATCGAAAGTGAAGATCATGTTGATTGTTTTCTTCGATATTCGAGGCGTGGTACACTATGAATATGTGCCAGCCGGACAGACAGTCACCAAAGAGTTTTACTTAAGTGTTTTGAGACGTTTGAGAGAGGCTATCCGTCGTAAACGTAACGATTTGTGGGTCGACAATTCTTGGATTCTCCATCACGATAATGCGCCGTCTCACAAAGCCATAATTGTGAATGAGTTTTTGGCCAAACACTCGGTAAATATCATCGAACAACCGCCGTATTCGCCAGATTTAGCACCCGAATAGTATAATCGATGAACTTCCGAGTATGATATTTTCGACTTCTACCGAGCAGAAAACAGCGATAGTTTACGTGCTCAATATGGTTCTTTCATATAACTCAAAAGCTGTACCTAGATATTCTAACGGTCATATGAACTGCGCAGACAATTTACGTCTGCCAATTAACGCGCTTAGCCCGCCATGCACCTGACTATAGTCTCTAATCTCCGAGATCTTGTTTTTTTTTTCTATATTTTTTCTGTTGTTTCCCTAAGCCCCATTCGACACACTTAATTCTAACTGTTTCGCTCAAATTGTCCCTACACACGGGAACATTCTTTTCATTACACTTTAAATGGCTTTATGAAATTCGCATTCCATTAATATCTTATGTTGCCTATCGAGAACATCGTATATTTCCTAAAAAAAGTTTAAAAGGGGGCGGTGTGACTAACCCTATTTTACAAAATGAAAGATCACGAAATTTTTAGGAAATTTTACATCGGAATATTTCAAATTTAGATATTAGTATCGAGAAAGAACGACAACAGTTTATGAAATACAGTTGAAGATTTGATTGAAGAAATAACGGTTAGTTATACTATTTCTCCATATATATATCTATATATATATATATATATTAATGGCTATGCCATTTTTATGCCAGGGGTCATCAGGAAAAGTGTCCTGTCACGAAATTTATCCCAGTCACAATTTTATATAACGAAGTATGTGACAAAAATATAACGAAAAAATGTCTTAATTTTATGTAATGAAAGTTAAAAACGGCGTAGCCAATGAAAAAGTTTACTTTTCTATAAGAATTATAGAAGAACTAGACCTGCGGTAAAGGGGGCTTACCGCCTTCCGAGCACCGAAGGGCCGAGTTTTATATATACATATATATATATATATATATATATAAAAGTACAAAATAAATTGAAATTTGTACCCGGTAAAATAAAAAAGGAAACGATTTTACAGTGAGTATTTAACACGAGCAGATGATAACGAAACGAGATGTATGACTAAGAAATTCAAGCTGAACAGATAATTCGATTAATACAATATAAGTGCAGAAAAATTACGCGAATATTAAGTGCAGGTGAGTTTAATTTGAAAATGTGATTCTGTCGCATTTTCTTAAAAATAACACGCCATTCCGAATAATACATTAGTTTAACAAATTCGCTGCAGAAGATTTGTTACTACTAATATGAATTTATACGCTGTTAAACCAACTCTACTATTCAAAAAAATTAACAATTTTTCAAATTAAATATTTGTGATGAGTGTTTTATTCGCGCGAACCCGAATGCATTAAGATAGTATTCCTCATATTACTTTAAAGAAACAGTGGGGCGCTCAATCGTTTTACAAAGTCAACGGTACGTCACAGATGATGCTGCAATAGGAAATGACAGTCTGCGGAAAGAGTGAGCCCGATTTATAATTGTCTGAAAAATTAACAGTTCGGATAGAGAAGTTTTGTATCGATAACTAATTTTAAGGACCGATCAAATTTATAGATCTACATGCGAAAAAACCGCCGTCACGAAGAAAAGTTTTGTACTTCACGGATCAAGTGCGTGTGATTTACTCGTATAGCAAGGAAACCTACAGAAATTTAGCCCGCTAATAAAACCAAGTACAGTCGCGACAAATTGCAAACTATTTTACGATAAGTATTTTACGAATTTAATACAGTTAGATAGAGAAATACATAGAAATGTATCGATCAAAGGGACCGTTACATTTTCAAATGATAAAATCTAAAAAATCGACAGTAGTCATGCCGACCAGGTTTTATATAGACATGAGATTGTGTATTGACGACAAAACTGTTACGCTTGTACTGCAACGAGGGTGAGTGCGTGAAAACAGGCCAAGAAGAATCGATCAAATAAAAAGTACATAAATGTATCGAAAAATACGGTACAAGAATTAAAGAACGCGATCGATTTTATTACTATTAAAATTTATAAAACACATTATTTAAATTTCTTATTAAATGAGAATTCATATACTCTTTTTATAAAATAATAATGTATTTAAAATTAAAATACTAACGCGTCTTAACGTTAGTAATATGCACTGTGATCATGAAGCTATAAGCTGCAAAACGCGCCGGTGTTTTAAATTTCAAATACATTATTATTTTATAAAAATCGTATATGGGATAGTTTTACTTTCACGATAAAACTTGAGGGGGCGGCGCGCAGATACAGTGCAGGAGATTCTTCACGCAGTCGACCGAATAATTTCTCAATTTGAATGCTGAAGAGGTTACGTAAAGTGGGGGAAAATGCACTTAACGCACCTTACAGACAAATGAGGCAAAAACGTTAGTGAAAACTGATACTATTACATTAAACCAGCTTGCTTCATTGACATGAACCGCAGAACCAGGGATGTACCTATAGAAATGAGACAGAATTCTGACCACGACAAGGTGCGTCGTCAGATCAGCAAAATCATTTTCCAGATCGTAATGAAACACGTTGTTTTAGTGAAGGTGTGAAAAAAGGCAAATAATGTTAGAGTAGAATATTTATCATTTGTACTTTCAATAACAATTCGCTTAATAATTTTCCCATAAAATTGGAACATTCAACTTTCCTTCGGTTTCCTGTTTTATCGCTGAATGTATATTTTTTAAATTTTTAACACACGAAATTATATATTATTTACTTTGCGTTAGTTTTCATCCGTTCTTTTTCCCGTTTTTATAATTTTAAGAGTTGCAATGAATTCTAAAAAGCCGAAGTTCTTTTGTTACAAGGACCCATTCTCTCAAGTTATAAAGAGCTAAGACAGAATCAACTTGTTTATGATTTTAGAACCGATCGTTATATTGTATTAAGAACTTTTTTGTCAGAACTCAAAAAAAAAAAAAAAAAAAAAGGTAGATTGAAAGGATTTTACATAAGCTTTTGGCCAAACGTGAAAACGTTCAATGACAAATTTCTCGAATTCGGCTAGTACACCCCAACTAACGTCAGAAAGTGCTAAAATGTTTTTGAATTTTCAAATTACAAAACAACGGTGGTGGTTTTCCTAGGAAATTACCAGAGAACCTCGTAACAACATCTTAAGAAAAACAATCCCAGTCGTTCGTTTCACTCTCAAGTTCGTCAACAAGCTGTTTAAAGTAACATTTCCCTTCTTTTTTTTTTTTTCGCCGAAAATAAATAAAAAGGTCGTTTTACAGGCAAGGTCATTTGTGGGGATTGCTTATCAAAATTGAATTCGATAAAATTACCATTAAATCGCAGCTTCGTTTTACTTGTGTTTTTTTCAACACTCCCGGTACCCGGTCCTCGTTATGTAATGCGTGTACATTAGGGCCAAGATGCGTTCGATGGACAGTCGTTATTCCGCATGGCCTATTAACATATTGTGCAAACATAAAACGTAATGTGCGTAATAAGAAATGCTGCATAATTAGAAGTTTAACTGGTAACGCGTGATTATCATTAACGGCGCATCGGTGGCACACAGAACGCGCAAAGTAAGTACCCGCGATGATATAACGATGTACTGTAATGTAATTCGAATTTTTCAAACTAAACTATATAAACGCTCGACAAAGGTAAATACGATAATCAAAGAGGGCCTCTGCTGATTACCGGGAAAGTCGCTCTCACCACGATATTTCTTCGAGAACGTGGCGTTTATTTGCATAAATGCTGCATCCGATAAATACATCGGACTTCTAACGTGAATTTCGTATTTAATTTATAAATCGGCCGTTGCCGGGTGCAATCGAGCAATAGAAAATATTTCGTTACAAATTACAAAATGTGAAAATGGCACAATGAAATCATAAACACGCAAAGTATGTTCTCTGGTGTTTGCCCGCACTTGTTTATGACGTCATCGCATCTTGTTGAAATTTACTGCGAATCTCGCCCTTTTATCTTTCCCATCTCCTGAATTATAGTGTTCTTTCTCTATGGTGTATTGTTATAATCATCGGTAACATCATATGTGTGTGGTCTGGAAAGTCTTATCCATCTGATAATTTTACGTGGATCAGTTTCCTTCGTGAACATTTTTCAGATGTTCTACTCGGCCCGTCTGATTATGAATTACAGCAATGTAGGTTTTTTTTTTCACCCCTTTTCTAATTATGTTATTAAAAATATATACGCATGATCGATATCGTAATAATAAATTAATGCAACCCACCGGACTGAATATTACACGTGTGGTACTAAGCCAGACTTTGATGTTGCACTGTTAGCATAACTCTTAAATTCATCGCATTAACTAACATTTTAAAACGAAGTGAAAAGTCGGTACCGTTCGTCATTTTCATCTCTCCGATTTCTGAAAACTGCCCCTCAAAATTGCCCCAGTGCATTTTTAAAATTCTTTATGTCTTAAAGTCTGCCAACGGATCTGTTGCTCCACCTTCTACCGTTAGTCTGAGAATTTCGGATTTTTCCCCTTGCATTAATTAATAGTAATCAAAAGCGCTAAGAGAATCATATGGAAAGCAGTGGCAAACCAGCACGTTATATCATCTCTCACACAGTTATAGGATACAGACAGACAGATTTTGGGCTACATGTTACAAAAAATTCCAAGTATAGCGTTGCGTGTACGCTCGCGTTTTGAGTATAACAATTACCGAGTATATTTGTGTACAGATAGAATGCACAAATAGTAATAGGTAGTCACGACGCATCGACCAATACGACTTGGGAAAGGAGATTATGCGTTCGAAGAGGCGCGGTTTTCTCCTTTCAAATTGTTTTCTTTTCTTTGTTCGGTCCACATAGCACAATTCGTCATTTGATTTTTTTTTTGTACCCACGCTATTTTTAATATCCTTCCGTAGAAAATCACGTCACAAGAAAATAGATAATGAAGAGAGGGCATGATGGATAAATTACTTCAAAACTTTGTTATTTCGACATTTACAACAGCTAAATAAGCATTCACTATGAATTCAAGGGTATGAATTCGTCTGTAAAATGAGGAAGTCCGTACCTTCTTTATTTTTTGCATAGTTTGAGTTGTTCGATGCTAAGCGGTGTAGTTTGAGCTACCGTTTCCAGGGGCACTCGCGACATTAATTCGGTCTGATCGATTATTGCACATCATTTCGTGCAGGTCTATACCATGCCCCTAGGAACTCAGTACGTAATTTGCCGAGCGTGTTATAACAAAAATAAAAACTAGACCGACGCGAGTAGCCCGCAGAATTAAATAGATGATAGATTGCTTTTCCAACATTCACTCCAAATTGCCGAAATGTTAAAGCGGTCATCGAAAGCATTAAGTGTGCTATATTCTCAGCGGTATAAATTGATTTGTCCCACCACTGCCGATGTCTATTTTATACATTTTTTTCATCCGTCGCTGCTCTTCTACAGCCATGTCGATTAAAAACACGTCAGAAATCATATTTTATCGGTAATCGTTAATTTGAATACAAAGCCGTTTCTTTGCGTAGGGTCGAGCGAATATTTAGCAAACGTCGCATTTTATCCTGCCGGTGTAGTTGATTACACGTTGTAACTTTTTTTTACCGTAAATTCAGTTAGATTCCAAGAGTCCTCGATTTTTTGTTTTTTTTTTTTTTTATCTCAAAGATCGATTATTTGTCAAAAGGCTTTTTTTCTCATTTTTTTGGCAGCATACTAATCCGTGGCTTCCTCTGATCTCAGCTTCTGAACTGCGAGCAATATCTTCCGTTCATCTTTGATGTTAATAACTCTCTGCCCCTTTGTAATAGTGACACTTTCCAAAAAATAAATGAAATAGAGGAAATGATCCAGTTGTATTTCGAAAAAAACAATAAACGCATATGCTATCAATAAGTAATGCAGAAATAAATTGGATAAAATTGTAAGCGTTAGCATCGCAGACGTAGCAGTAAACTTCAAATTTGTGTTCAAATTTACGGTATTTAATTTCATAAAATATCATTTAAACAGCGTTGCCGCATAATATTCCAGTCCTTTGAAGTATGTGAAAAATTAAACACAACAGCACTGGTAAGATTAATCCGGTTCTACCATTTTGACCTTCCCACATTTCTCTAGTTCAATCGATGTTTAATTTCGCATTAGGTATAAACCTAGGAGTGAGTTGAACATGAAACCAGACACAAATCTCGACCCTATGACACTCCCCCTTTGTCAGTTAAACACCTAACCACTAGCGGTCAACATATATATATATATATATATAAATTTATATATGTGTGTGTAAATGCATATAACATATTTGTCATGTTGAATAGATGCCACATTTACGCAACCTGAGCTATCTAGGTTCAGGGAAATCTGTGGAAAGTAAATGAAGAATCTCTTGTGAAACCGCGCCAGTAAAAGGACGCTATCGATATTTTCTCAACTCGTCGGACAAGCACATCGCAAATTTCATTTAAAGTACAAATTTCAAGCATTATTAGACTTTTACCTGTGAGAAAAAAGAATCAGAGTACACAAATAAAATAGTACGAACGCCGACAGTGTTACAGCAAAACACCCATAGGGCGAGCAGTCATCCGATGAACTTATCAAACCGGAGCAGAAAATGATACGGAAAAAATGTGTTTTTTTTTTATAAGTGGTAATTTTAGATCTATTTTCTTTTAGACAAAAACCCGGGATTATTTGTTGGAAACAAGGTTCACGACTAGAAACACGGTGTTACATGTAGGTGCGCACCAGTGATAAACTACGTATTATTCGGCCCTTCTTCTTAAAGACCCGAACATTGTCCAGATGCAAAATGAATTCTGTGCATTCCGATGATAAGAACGAATACGGCTAATAATTCCGATTATGTGGGCTACTCCCATCGATTGTTGTTTCTTCTAAGAAAGCTGCTTTATCGCTTGCGATATTCACGAATGTGCTTGTTTTGTAATTTTTAACCGATAACCAGAATTACGTGGGTAGCTTCCGACTGAGGGCTTTTAACCAGTTGTGACGCCGTTACGCTATCACCGTCGTTATGCTGTCTCGCCACCAGAATTGAGTTGTACCATGCAGTGCGTGAAAGTATCAAAGAATTGGGACATCATGCCCGCAGCCTCGCCTGCGAGTACAAAGGCATCCGGAGCGAAATAATTGCGACGAGCGAGCACCCGTGTATTGCATAGGTTAATGTATTCAATTTTTGTGTAATGTGTTTGTCTATAAATTGACAGATCAATAGATATTGTGCACGATGTTGTACCATTTCTGATGGCACCAGACTCCGTATCATTATAGCATACAAATGAGGTTGTGATTCATCTGCTTTCGTATCTGTTATCGCTCAACTACTTTTACTTGGTTCACTATTCTACCACGTGAGTGCAGTTGAACGACGCTTTCTCTGGAATTATGTGTGTGGCAAGATGGACACGACGGTAATCCGTTACAAATCTAATTTAGAGAATAAGTCGAATCAACTGATATAGGTGCGCGAAAAATATTTAAAATATAATTAACACATTTCAACCAGCTTCTTTCCCAGGGAATTATAAAATTAGTGCCTCGGCAACATTAACTGCCTGTATAATTACTTCTACATGTAACCACCACTCCGATCGATGTGTTTAGCCAAATATTACTCCAGAATGGGCGCACACACAAAAATGTATCCACCAATATTTGATACAATTTTAACGAAATCCGAAATATGTTCGCAATATGCAATCCGTTTCGGTTCGAGCAGCCTAGCGGTCTTCTTCTTTTTCTTGAGCCGTCTTCGCTATCAAAGGTTGGCGTCCACATCTTTCACCAATTTAATCCATGCGTTCCGGTCTCGTGCCAGATGAAAAAGTCTTCCTGTCTCGGTAACAGTCATCCAGCGGTCATCATCATTATATCCTCAACCATTCGGTTGGTGGACAACCTATTCTCACATTTTTTTAGATGTACAGATATAGGTTTGTATACTAAGCAATTATTATATGTGCAACGCAGGTGTACACACGCAAGACTTCATTCGGAACTGATAGTAATCGTTTGATTTATCGATATACAAGTGCAGTCCCGTGTGGGTCTGCTGTGTACTGACCTAGCGCGCATATGATGTTGTACGTGGTGGTTTGCTATTGCCTTCCATGCGATTACTAGCGATTATTTATTTATTTATTATCCAGCGGTATCGGAGCATATTTTTTCCTTCGAAATTTTAACTTGTCCCCGAATATTTTTAGTCTATCTCCCACATTCGCCGGTGAATTATGATATTATTTTTGCATCTAATCGCCATTATTTGATTATTTCCGACTTCATGAACGCGTTCCATTTTATTCTCCTCCTTTCTGATATCTCTTGCGAATTTATTATTCTACAGATATAGTTATTCTCCCCGTTCGATTTGTAGTGATTTTTTGTCGGTTCCTAGCTGTTCGAGCATCTCTGGCGGTAAAGCAGCTGATTCTTTCGCACTTAAGATAAAAAAATCCCATTCACTAATCTCTTTTCGTTGTGTAATCCATTCTTAATTTTGGTCAAACATTTACGCTTTTTTTTCTTCTGACAATCGCTCTTCTTACCTGTCTGCTCAACCCATTCTTTCTTTTCGTTTACTTTACTTCGCCGTTTTATTATTATTCTCCTGCGTTCTCTTAGGCCGTACTCCATTATAATCTTTTTCTCGTTTTATTAACTTCTTCCCCTCATTATCTTCCCCATTCAAATAGTGCAATCATCTGAAACAATCATCATCTATTTATCGGGTGTTCATCTTATTCCAGTTCTCTGAGATTCGACCAGTTCCCCTTGTAACACTTCGTACACTCTGCCTTTCGCTTGCCCACTAATCATTCCTGCTATATAATTGACTACTTCTTATTAAAATATATCTGATACCCGATTGAGATATAACCAACTCTCTTTCCTCTCCTAATTGTTACTGACATCTTTGGGCTGGGAGAGTCAACCTGAAAATCGTTTAACGCAACGTAACGACTTACAAAAACAATTCTACACTCTAGCTATTATTTGGAATATATTAAATCTCAAAGACATATACAGGTATCGATATTTCTGCGAATAATGTGAAAATTTGCCGGTTTATTTCGGGTAAAGGAAAAAAGAAGGAATACAAAAGAAAAAATATGCGCTACCATAGTCAGTTGTAGGCAGAGCCTTATTTCGTTCGAGAAGAAGTCGAATGTTGCGAGCTGCAAATTAACGAAAATGTTCATCGTTCTCGCGCCGGTACAGACGAGTACAAATCAAAACGGCACGGGTCTTTTATACGAGAAAATATACTCGGTGTATACAAGTCGATTCTCTTTTAATCGTGTTTTATAATCGAAATAATGGAAAGTTTAATAAATTTAAGTGTTATTTAAAAAAGCACATTGACTAACTTCTGATTAAGTCACGGGACGAATATTAACCCGAAATAACCGGTGTTTTTATATTTTATTAATTTAATTAGCCAAAAAACAGCGCCAATACACGATTTATCGTAATGAATGCAATAATTTCGAATTTCGAATTAGCTAATGTGTCGATCAAAATTTTAAAATTTAACATTATGCTATAGATTACGGTTTCTATAAGGAGATCAAATTTCACCCTGTAATTTTAACCGGTTACCTATTTCAGTTGCAAAATTTTTAGTAATTAACTTTTTACACTTTGAGTAAATAAAGCGCGTTCAACTTACTTAGGATGGGCAGGAAGACGGCGATATTTTGTTTGCTAGCCATTGCATGTTACGTGAGCTGCAACCAAGAAACAAACCAATCGGAACTGAGCAAGAAGGACCACGCCGGCAGTAATTCTGTTCAGTCTGATGTAAGTACACGACATCCGTTTATTAATGTTTAGCTAATTTTTTTCTACGAGTAAAATTCGCTGAGGACAATTTTCTTACAACTCTATTTTCTTTCTTTTCTGAAACCGGATATTTAATTCGGAATTTGAATTTTTAATTTCCCTCCTTTAAATATTAATTTCTGTAAATAAATTCACGAATAAGGTGTGTACGGGAACGGAGTTCACCGCTATTTCGACAAATAAATCTTAGCGAATAAGCCGGCTCCCAGCTTAGACTGATCCATTTGTTGCAAAGTTTTGCTATTTCCATCGCTTAATCCCCATTTGTGCCGCTCGCTAGAATGAATTTCCCATCGTGTTCCGTAAAACTTTCTTCTATTATTATACATGTATATATAATTTATATCGCAGTTTTTCGCAATAGATTTGTTCTCGTTCGAAAACTTTACAGAAAGAAAATTTAATATCGGTAGCTCCTTACCAATACATATATATATATATATATATATATATATATATATATATATATATATATATATATATATGTATATATAAATGTTTTTCGGTGAATAAACATGAATGCTTTTCTAAAATGATCATTTTTCTTTCCCTTAAAAGAAACCAGTTTTCAAAAGAAATAATACTCCGGTAAACACGTGAAATACCTTTATTTTCTCACTACAGGTTAACTATGTACACCGAAATTACATTCTAGAACGTTTGAAACATTTTAAATTGCGCCACTTTTAATACGTGATAACAAATTAAAACAGTCGAAGCCGGAAAATAATTCGACCGCATTTATAATCAGTTTATATACGTTTCTTTTAAAAATCATATTAACCTAGTTAGATTAGTCGAATTTAAAGATCACACTTGTATACGACAAACTTAATTTTTCACTGACTACATCTTTACACGTTTCATTTGGAATAACCTATTTTTTTCTTTTTTTGTAATTCATTTAATTATTGATTATTTATTTATTCATTTACGTCGTAACGCGAACGTAAATCGGAAGGGTTTATTCAAGTCAGCAATAAAAAAAAAAAATAAAACAAATTTTAAGATACGGGGTACACTTTTTTTGTTTTTTAATGGGTTTGTCAACAGCGGCATTGACCCAAGAACGGAAGAAAAGAGTGAAAGGAAACTAAGATCTTTACACGATCAGAGATAGCCGACAAGTATACGAATATTTGCTGTTGTAGAGAAATGGATGCAATTTTTTTTCGCATACAAAAAAAGCAATTAAACCATCCATTCAATATTTACTAATCCGGGAACACGTCGTTTTATGATTTTCACTTTTTCTATTACCAACGTGTACACGGTACTACTGGTGTAGAGTAATAGCTCGAATAGACTTAATTTCACCGAAATTGTGTAAGTACATGTATCTTTGCGCAATTTTTTGCAACATCTCGTTTAAATTTTACAATTGGCTGATTTCTTTTGCATATGGCCAGGAAGATGTACGAGCGGATTAAACATGCGGATTTTGATGACATTGGAAAAGCGTAATATTCTTGCATGCTGCGTAGTTTTTCAAAATGTTTAATAGTCACCATTGTTACAAATTGTGGTTTTATGCTTTTTCAATGTCATCGAAATCCGCATAAAAAGAGTCCGATAAAAATTGTGTGAAATGCATTTACAACGGTGTTAACATCGTTTTAGCGAGGACTTTTTTTTTTTCTGGAATTACAAATTTTGTTTATTTTTTGAATCGTGTATAAAAGAGCAAGAAGTTCAGTGACCTAAAAATATTGTATAAGAACAAATTTAATCAATAGTGTGAAATAAAAAAATAAAAAAAAGTGTAATAAAAATCTTAAAATAAGTAATAAATAAGAATGGAATGAAACGTACAGATATGCACGTATAGCGAAGTAAACTAATGATTAATAAATACGACAAATCTTAATAATAACAATACGAAATAAATTGTGAGTGTGCAGTGTTAGTAGTCAGTGATATGTGGATCATCCGAAATAGAGTTAATGATAAGGAGTTGTGGGCGAAGCACTCCAGCAGCACAGAATTGAGTAAGTTTTCGATAATTCGGATTCACAGTTGACTTCAATAACATGCCAAATAAATAATTAATTATTAGCTAATCGAAAATTTCAATTTCATCGCTGCTTCAGAAAATAAAAGAAAGCTCTCAATATTATCATCAGGTGTTAGTGTTAGCTCGGAAGAAGAGGAAACGTGAAATACGTAAAGTACTGAAAGTCGGACAGTCGAACACAAGGTGCTTAATATCATCGGGAGTAGTACTACAATCTGGCTCACTAGTAAGATCAAAATCTATGCAGATAGTCATAAAACTTTGCCCAGAAAATACCTGCGCACTGTAAAACTTAATATTTGCATCTTTGAATTTAGCTATAATTGTTATACTAGGGGAAAATATTGATAAGTTCTGCAACCCGTGTGTCACAACTGTCCCATCTGGATTGCCATTTAGAGATTATGGCATCCCCTTAATAAAAGATTTAAAGTTTCTTATTGGTAGGGCATTCCCAAATTTATTAAACAGATCAGGACTTAAATATACTGCATTCGCGAGAAGTCTTGTAGATCTAGTAATTCTGTATTCGAAGACGATGCTAGATTTAATTACAAGTAAATCAAGGAGGAGAATAATACAAACAACATTTGCGGCTGATATTAAAGTTGTTTCATATATACATATATATATATATATATATATATATATATATATATTTGTATATAAAGAACCAATATATTTATTAGAAATTTGCGTTGTTGTTTGTTAACTGATTTCAAAATAGATGGGAAAACGTAGACACACGAGCAATACACATAAAGGGGATTGAATAAGTCCTTTATATAGTATGACCCTTTCTTCATTAACGTTTGGTTGAAGCCGTTTAAATTTAGCACATAGTGAATCACACGTCTTGTGCAAATAAAGTAAAGAAGTAAGTCCCATACCCTTGATAAGGTATCATGGATTGTGAAGTTAAAGTTCATAATCTACTGAGTCTAATGAAACTAAAGAGAATATTAGGGTCAGTTCCTTTCTCTCGGCCGCCTTTACTTTCACAGATTCCTCTAGTACCCAATTATTTCAGGCTGGGTAAACCTGGGAGCGATTTGGATCTGGAACGAGACAAGTCTCGAACTCGTGTTCCCTGGTTTAGTTTCATCTATAAGTACACCAAGATATTTCAGAACTCGTGTGTGTGTGTGTGTGTGCAATAGGTTGATTTGACACAAGTTTAAGATTTTTTATAATATCAACAATTTTCCGATCTCCAAACACAATATATTGACATTTGGGAACCGAAAATGTAAGACTTGAAGAGGTTATGAAATTTCCTAATTGTTTGCAAATTAATTCTATTTGCGAAAAATCAGTATGCTTATTGACACGCTGAACTGAATACACAGGTCTAAACATAGGAAATGATGTTTGCATGAATTATTAAATAGCGCACAGAATTCCTCCATTCACTGGTGCATCTTAGAATATAGAATGTTCCAAAGAGTAGGTCCCAAGACAGAACCTTGGGGAGCGTCACACATCTTGGCTGAATATGGTCGGTTACAACATTAATTGATAAAGTGGCCTGCCTATCATTAAAGTAACTAATGATTATATTAACAAGGAGTAGGGTAAATTCCCTTTCCCTTAGAATTTGGATGATGGAAAAGCAACGACAATTATTAAACGCACCTTTGATATCATACGATACGACAACCGTTGATGAGCCAATATGCGGCTCTTTTCTAATCTTAGAAACTAATAAGTACACCGCATTTTCTACCGACACCTGACGTCAGAAACCGAACCGGGAAATCGTGAAAAACAGATTTCTCCGTACTTTCTTTCGATATAAATTCATTAATAATCATAAACTTTACTAATAGAATTTAACGGAGAGTTAGGTGTGTCCGTAAGCAGAAATTTCAGAATTGTCTTTGCCAGATTTCGTAAAAGGTATAACATTTGAAACTTTCCAACAAGTTGAAAAAATTTGAAATTGTAAACATTTATTGAAAATGTTAACAGCGTTTTAAATAACATATTAACCAGTTAAATAATTTTATTAGTAATTTTATCCTCACAGGGAGCTTTCCTATTACTTAACAATGTTATTAAAGAATTTTGTGTCAACTAATAGAACATTACATTCAGAATGTAGACAGTCATGACCGTGACAGCCGAAGTTTCTTGTACGTTTAAGAACTTCATCCATGACACATTTGGAAAAAAGTTAGCCAGCATTGCATTTTTCTCGATTATCTGTTAAGGTTTTATTATCGTCAATTTTAATATCGGGAATAGTAGCGTCCCGATTTTTAGACGTCAGAATTTTGTAAAAAAAAATCTAATTCTTTCCATTTATCCGACTTAAACTTAGATATTAAATTTTTATATTCCTCATTAACAGCCTTGAGAGGAGTACTATTGATAAAAAATTAAATATATAACTTTTCTTGCAATTTTCCTACGAAGCATATTAATTTTGATTTTTAAAGACTGCAAATCTTTATTCCACCAATCTACTGTTGGACATTTTGCAATAATTAACGAACGAGAAATAGTTCTTGATATATATGTGTTTAATTGTGTGATAATGCGGTCCAGCTGCGAACCTATTTTCAAATGCGTACAGAAAATCACGATCAACATTTTCAAAAAATTGAATGTATATCAATTTTGTTATGTGATCGGTTTTCAGAGATAGGAAAGGAAATTTATATATGGTAAATTTTACGTTTTAATGTGGAGTAAGATCAAAGGCATTTAGCGAAAATGTGTAACACTAGGTGAAATTCTGTGGGAAACCATAAGATAATCAATAATACTGCTACCGTTGTGGTTAGCGAATGTGAATGAATTATTATTTAGAATACACAGCTTGTTACTATAAATTAATTCACAAAAAACCATATTCTCTGAGTAGTTAGATTTAATTTTAGATTCGAAAGTGGGCAATCTAATATTAAAGTCGTCTACTAACACGGTAGAGAGTAGTTGCTATATTTTTTTACAAAGACTGTCGATGATAATGGTAATGTGATTGAATTTCGGCTTTGGGAACTGGGGGGTATCCTTTAAGTTTTGATACACTCTCGCTTAAAAATTTAATAAAACGGCATGAATAAATTCTTTTTCGAGTTTCTTCTTTATACGACTATATTCCCCCCTCCCCCCTTATATTTTCATTTTATGTTAGAGCGAAAAATTGAATTGAAGAGAATAACTTTCCCGTAGTTAATATAATCATGTTGTTAATTACGAAACTTCCGCTCACGCTATAAGGTGAATTGTGAATACGCGCAACCTCTTTCTTGGCAGGCAGTTTAAAGTGCAGAAACATTTTAGCGTAACAATGCCGTTCCATTATAATGACCTGTTATTAAAACTTGTCAAGAATAACCAAGTTTATTCGTTTATTCTTACGTTTTACTACGTGATCGCTGGAATGTTTAGAGTCCAATTCAATTATCGTTCAAATTATAGTTTATAAATATAACAAACTAAAAGCCCGCTCGTCCGCGCATTAATAGCCGTTCAAATATTAATCGAAGATATTGCGTATGAAAATGAAATAAATAACCCCAATGGAAACACTGAATGTAAATTTTAAAGAAATAATATACCGACGGACACGCTGCATTAAACATTATAATTAAAAAAGTTGGTCAACTACATATTTGCCTCCGATTTCTTTCTAGTAATGATAATACAATCGATTATTAAATATTAATTAAGAAGAATATTCCAGCCGCATACTCTGACTTGTCTTGAAAACGGTGCGTAATGAGTTTTCGACATGATTAAGGTAGATCGCGTTTTTTAAATTTATTTTTTAACGACACAAAATATCTTTTCTTTGCAACACAGTGTGATCACTACAATTGACGCTTTTGATCATACTAAGACCTTCTCCGAAAATAAGCTTATTTAACTGCAAAAATTATATTAAAATTCGTCCGATAGTTTTCGCAATCCGGATAAACACGCATTTTTCGACTTCCATTTACGCATAGACCAGCTGCTGCCTAGCACACAGCTTTGCCCGTATATTAATACTCGTTTCGATCTGTATATCTGCAAAATTAATCAGATTTTTTTTTCGTTTTATCCAGAATTTATACATATTGCAGTGAACATTTTTTAAATCTTTATTTTATTTTACCCCCACTTCTTTCCCGCATCATTGATAAAAAATCCACATAGGTCGTTTGCTGTACACCAAAAAATTATATAGATTCTTTAGAAGAATCTATTGATAAAAACGGGAACAAAATCGGTTCAGAGTTTCCTAACCTATAGTTTCGCCGGCGCAGCAGTACCTTATCTGTTTTAATTTTTAATTTTAACTAAAGATTCATTTCCCCTATTCAGTTTTCCTTTTTTCTAAACCCACATTACTAGAATAGTAATTAAAACAAAATATTACGAATTTGAGTGTAAATTAAAATATCTACGTTATCAACTATTGAAACTAATAGTAGACTATTGTCGGATTATTGTTTAATAATTTCAATTCCTAAAAAAATGAAATGTTATATTTTACAAGATGTTAATAATATATGGCGCATTTACTAAATTTCGTATCTATGATAAATATAAAAGAGAACAAAAAATTAGCAAATATCATAAGCAAAAACATTATTTCTATTGTAACGTGGTTTTTCCACAATTAATTCTTACGGTTATGCTACAGTTTTGATGCTACGTCTCTATGTTACAAAGCTGTCTCCGGCGGCTTCGACCGTAAATCAGTAGCCTCTTTCCCAAAACGCTTATTAGAGTCTCAACTGAGCGTCACTTCTGAAGGGGTCCCATCACTTTCATCGTTAGAATTACCAGAAAAGTTCCTCCGCTATTCCATTTTTCATTCGCTTATACTATAGATGTCCTCATCTACCTATCCGCTTCTTTCGGCTTGTAAATAATTTTTTATTTCTTTTTGTTTTTTAATTAATTTACGTGAAGATTCTTTCTCCCCTTAGAAACACGGTCCGACAATGAACGATTTTCGATGGTTCTCAGCCTCTGTGGAACCTTCGTCTGCCCCGATCTGATAGTCCACAGTTTTGCTCAACTATAGATTTGCTGTTTTTTCGTCTCACTCTCATTCTGTCGCCCTCTCTAATTGTGATTAGTTCTTACTAAATGCATTATTTTAATATTTTCAATTTTACCCGTAAAATTATTATTTATTTATTTATTTATTTATTTTACGTGTCGTATACAGCAACTTAGGCTAGAGACACAGCAAGGAATTACAAAATTATGAAAGTTGAAAGGAAGGAAAATAAACAGAAATTAACAAGGATTAGCAAAATTATAGCAAACTTTAACAAATTAGAAGAATTCAGAAACCGAAATAGTTGGTTAAGCACGGTTTCTTCGTCGCACAGCAAATCCTTTTAAATTCGTTGGTATTCCATGTTGTTTCCGATAATGATCATCAATTAGGCATTTAATCAGTAGGTGTTCGATAATTAATTAGCAATCACATGTCTGGCACCGGGGCGCAGGTTCTTTATTTAATAGATATGTGTGTGTAAGCCGAGTGGTACATAAGTTGTAGTCTGCATAACGTAACCTCCTGTTTTCTGCTTTCTCGGCTTGAGGAAAGCCCCATGGTTTCGTGGACGATTTTATGATTTATTTTCTGTAGGTAAATTTTGCCAATCGCTGTTCCAGTTGCTGTTAAAATGGCATTTAAGTTGATGTTTAAAGTCGGTAAACGGTACCGCTACGTTTGAAGTTGACGCACGTTTGTTAATCGTTTTAACGGAGCTTTCTGCATTTTCAAAGCTCTGTATGCCGCGCTGGGCTCGGTTGCACCATGGTGGTATAGGAGATATCGGGTCCCGGACCAGTACTGGAATTTGGATGTTTAGCTGATGTAGAACGGACATAACGTGATCAATTGTTGTTCCGTTCTGGTTCTCAGTGGTATCATTTGGAGAGTTTGGCTCTGTGCTCCTTATGATGCTGAAAGCCAGCACGGTTAGATAAGTTCGTCGCAAATCTAATGGCCACTCCGCTGAATCACATAGTAGACTCGGTATCGGGGAGGTTCGGAAAGCCCCAGTTGCCAACCTCAAAGCGGTATGATGGATAGTATCCAAACATTTCAAGGTTGATATGCTAGCGGAAGCATAGGCTGGTGCACCATAATCGATTTTGGACCTTACAAGGGTACGATACAGCATTAATAGATTAGGTCTGCTTGCGCCGTAAGTTGTATGCGATAGCTTCCGCAGTAGGTTTAGTTTTTTACCACAGCTAGTTTTCAATGCGTTAATGTGCGCTTTCCAAGTGAGTTTGCTGTCGAATGTCATTCTTAAATATTTTAACTTTATTTATGGATGCTATACGGTTGTTATTAGCAGTTAGGCTTACTATGCGATCGCACTTTTTCCACCTACGGAAATGGGTTGCTATGGTTTTTGTTGTTGAAAAACAATTATCTTCCGACCATTGTTGCAGTCTATCAATTGAGCTCTGCAGAGCGTTTTCTCCTAAGTTGATATCGGCGCATGGAAGAAATATGCATAAATCGTCTGTAAAAAGGAGTGATTTTACAGGTTTTTGCACTTGATTTACAATATCATTTATCGCGATATTAAACAGTGTTGGACTGAGGACGGATCCCTGGGGAACTCCTGTCCGTACCGTATGCGGATCAGACAGAACGGATCCCAATCTTACCTGAAAGTGGCGATCAGAGAGGAAGTTCGCATTAAACATACAAAGGTGACCTTTGAAGTTCCAGGAGTGTAAGGTTAAAAGAATTTTGTGTCTCCATATGTTGTCAAATGCTTTCTTGAAATCGAAAAAGACGGCTAATAAGTGGTGCTTGTTTGAGAAAGCTTTACTTATGGAGCGCTGTAACGCAAGGATCGGATCAATGGCAGATCGTCCTGACCGAAATCCATATTGAATATTTGTAAATAAATTACTTGTTTCGATTTCCCATAGTAGTCTGCCATTGAAAAATTTTTCTAACACTTTACATAGAACTGATGTAAGAGATATTGGTCTGTAACTATCGAGGAGTGTTGGATTCTTATTTGTCTTGAGTAGTAGGAAAATTATTAATGCTAATAATTTAATAGAATTTATTATCAAACTATAGAGAACATTTTCACTTAGGCCAGTAATTTAGTAAATTTAGGGTTAGTGCGGTGGTAAAAATTTTATTCGAATTATTGTTTTTTGTTTTATCGAATGTATTTCACCTCTTCATCAGGGAAAAACAGGTCGACAAACTCACATCAAAACATAGATTATACACCGAAAACTTTCCTGAAGAATCGATCTATTTTTACTGATGAAAACCGGAACAAAATCGGTTCGGCAGTATTTGAAATTAGTGCAAAAGGACAGAAACATTTTTCAATTATATATATATATATATATAATATAAATTAGTGTTTGTTTCATGTAAAGTAAATAATATGTATTATGTTTAAATTTAATTATTTTAATACTACAATTAGAAATTCGTAAATTTTAAAAGATATGAATATATTTTTATCGTTGTTCCCATAACCTGTGCCCATTTCTTCTGAGAATGTTGATGAAGCATCCGCATGCTTTTAATACCTGCGAACAGACAAATAAGTAGTAATCATGGGGATTGGGTTTTTTTCAAATTTTTTACGAATTTTAGAACAGCCCTTCGGTCAAATTATCCGCAAATCATTAAATCCTCGAATTATGTCCACCTATAGATTAAACTTTTAACAAAACAATCGTGAAAACTGATAGTAAACCAAATGAGCAAATTTACCTCTCTTCGAAATTTAAAAATGCGGGACCTCCGCTATTATAATATTATTTTCTTTTATAAATTTATTCACTGTTACGGGATTATTGATTTTTGAGCAATTCTGAAATTCATCTCCACTCCGATTATGTGCATGCTCAAATTACATGTTTCGACGTTTCCTCGTGACCACCGCTTTTATTTACTCTCCTCTTAGTTGTTTAATCTTTCAGTTTTCAGCGTCAATGCCCTCTTATCAGTAAGTCTTACCATCATCTAATGTAATTTTTCCTAATTTTATCCTATCAAGCGTGCTGAAGAACCGATGCTAATGAGCCTAAATTAAAGATTAGTAAATCTTTAGTGTAATACATATAGAGAGCCTCGTGTATGACTTTCCATTATATAGGACGCAAACATTACAACCTTTCTTAGCATGATGTTTTATCGTAAAAATCATCTGTAAAATTTTATTGTTACAGCCGAGTTAACCAATGATTCTTGAATGTAAATTCTTAATCGAATATTTCCATCTTTATAGTTTACACTATTGTTGCATTGCGGATTAATGTGTATAGACGTTCACATGTGTATATATGTATACGATTATGTTGCGAAGGCATTAGTTTTTCGGTACGGTTGTCACCGACCCACATCCGATGCTCGTTCAACCATTTTTGAATTACTATGCGCAAATCGTATTTTTTTTTTTTTTTTTTTTGTTTTAATAATAAATCCTAAAGTACGAAATATGCAAAATAAAATTCAAATTTTCAATAAAAGTACGTCATACATTGCTATTTGAAACACTGTTTAAAGTTTCGAACTCATTTATCAAGCCATCATTATAACATAAATTTAACTAGAGTTGTCTTCGTAAAAATATGTATCTACATATATCTTTTTCTAGTTACTCTTAATCAAATTATTAGTTACTGTTAGATTTCCCGGGAATTCGGTGTTCTAATTAATTGTTCACCCGTCATGTGCCGTGTTTCTTTTTAATAAACCGGTAACCGGTCAAGATAAGCTTTAAACAGTATTTGAACCGAGCTTACAATCGAATTTGTTTCAGGGATCGGTTATCAGTTTATTAAAGAGAAACATAGAGAAGGTAGGAAAAAAGCGATCAGTCAAAATACAGAATTAACAATTTCGCCAATAATAATGAGTGCTCCGAGTCAAAAATATCACTATAATTAAAGAACTCGACGACAAAGAGTGCTCTTAATTAAAGTTCACTGATATCGTTCGACGACGGAAAAACATAACCGAAACATACAAAATTTTACACGTAAAATCTGAAATATCGATCGCAAAGGTTATTCTTTACGTATTTTAAAGTTTACACAACGCGCAGATAAGTTAAATTTTATTCGCGTCTGTTTCAAAAATGGCACATGATCGATCGAAAAATAAGTCGAGGAGAAGAAAAGAAAGAGGAATAAATACGCACGGAATAACGTAAAAGAAAAAGAGACAACAAAATTGGGAATAGAAGCGTTGAAAACCGATCTATAAAGCTAAGCAAGCTGGAGACTCGTGTAAAATCTTGAAGCACGAAAATTTCTAATTAATAGTATATTCGTCAATGTAATTGTCATATGTATTAGATTAAACCATTGAACGTGTGTCAGGAGGAACCCCTGATAATGGTCAGCTGTGAACATTGTATCGCTAACAAACAGGATAATCATTATATATGTATACGCAACTAATCGTATAGTTACTTGACGACGTATACTTTGCTTCACGATGTTAAATAATTTTAATCAGGCAGCGTGAATTCCTAAAAAACACTTCATCTAACTTTATCTTAAATTTTCCCTTGTGTTGGTGCAGTTCTATATCTGAAAACATTTCACTTAGATTTATGAAATTCCCAACTTCTCCGATAATTCAATTTAAACTGCGTTAGTTACTGCACAAATTTTCCAAATAAATAAAACAATATATAATATATCCACAGGAATTCCGTTAAATATTTTTAATTCCTTACAGCCCAGTAAAACCGCGAAACAAACTGAATTAAGAATATAAAATTATTCCACGTCATCATTCGAATTCTTATCTTAAAGTGTAATACAATATCTTTAAGCCAAAGGGAGGTCTATACAATATATAACTCGGTCATTTTGGCCTCGCAATGGGCTCTGCACCTTAACCCGTCTTACTTACATTTCTATCAAAATGATCGAAATTTACAACGTAATTCTTACCGGCATCGACACAAAAAGAATACCATAATCAAAAGAAGCCTATCCTTATTTCCTTTAAATTTAAATATTTTAAAGTTCATTTTATATAATGAAAAATAAAAAAAAAATCGATAATTTATACGATAAATTTGATTAAACTATCGAAACAACTTAACGCATTACAAAAGGTTATATAAATCACATTAATTTAAATCATTCCGATTTAATCAGTGCGTGATTAAGAATGATGTTTTCATTTAACGTTTAGCTTTCGCTACATAAAATTCGGACATTTTTTTTGAAACATTTTTAAAATCTAATGAAGAACGGCTTAAGAATTACGTTGTAATTAATATATATATATATATATATATATATATAAATAAATATATGTGTGTGTGTGTGTGTGTGAGTATGCGTGTGTGTAAGATTAAGTGGCGAATTTTGATTTTTTTTCTCTGGTACTTATCTAAGTCGGAAAAATGTTGAAATAGCATTAACCCAAAATCGCATCCGTTACTAGAAGAACAAAAACAAATTAAGAAGCGATTTTTTTTTTTAAATTTCGAAAAATAAAAGGTTAAATTTAAGATGAAGCAAATTAAGAAATAAATCATTTCAGATCATTTGATGTAAGATATTCATTAAGAGACCTAACTTGAAATCTAATGCTTCAGAATTTTAACTTGACCGTACTTACTTGCAAATAATTTAAAATTGTTCTACATAAAATTGCGTAATATTAGGAAAAATAAAAGATGCCGAAAATCAACGTAATTATTTTTATACGCAGTACAAACGAATGTATATAAATCCTCAAGCCATATGTTGTCGCAAAAACCATTTTGCCATTTGCTGCTACGCTAAATCGCTCGGTAGAAAAAGTATTAATACTTATACTAATCTGTTAGAATGTTGTTTAAGCCATCTGCCGGCACTGTTGCGTATAGTCATAGATCGTGTCTAGCAATACATATTGCGCGGATCAAAGAAATGTGCAATATGCAACCCCCCCCCGCAATATCAAGACAGATATAATAATAGTCCGACCGTATTTTCTTATAATCAATAATTCTTTTTGTCTTCCCGCGTAAACACTTTCTATAAATTAATGACAAATCAGCACACAAAAAACTCCAATGAAGTATAATAATTGTCGTCAACACCGATTTCGAGTCCAGGGCATTGCAAAAAACGTGCTAATTGATTATCCGGAAGCAATCGAGGACCCTCTCTTATATTAAATATAACAGCGTTTCCATCTTTATTACAATTTATCCATTGCTTTTATTTAAATTTTACTTCAATATAAACAAATAAAAACGGTTTAAGAAGTCGAATGTTCTACGCTCATACCGGAGAATACAGCAGAACTTCGACATTTTTCACGCCTTTTTTAATTTTATATTGTAAAAAATCTCCCGATAAAAAAAATAACGTTGAAAAATCCATCGCGCACTCCTTTCGATAATTGTTGAGAAAATAGATTTATGCTTACAAGAGTAACTTTGAATCCAGAAAACGTTGTAAAATAGATTCAGATAAATACGCTAAAAGTTTAAAATACATTACGTTATTCAGATTTCATAATTAAAATTAATTTACTGTAATTTGGAAAATACGTAACAATACTTCAAAAAAGAGTAGCAGCATCCGTGAATTTTAAGTACTTAAAATTTTGCAAATAATAAGCGTTTCGCTTAATTTTACCGTAATGACGTAATACATATATTTGAATTTATAAAATTCGCCGAATGTTGTCTTGTAATTTTATCTTGTAAAAATGTATTCACTTTGTAACATTAAAAGGCATTTGAAATGTTGAAATTCTGCTTAATTCTCCGATGCTGGTGTAAACATTTGATTCCATAAACAGCATTATTATTTATTCGAGTTAAAGTAACGTTTAAATAAAAATAATAATGAATGGTAATAAACTCGAAAACGCGGGGACATTATACAGCACTCACCGATTAATTTCATGTAATTAATCAGCAACTACCAGCGTTTTTTCAGCATGATAGACTTGAATGTAAACCACGATTATTATACACTTAATCACTGTACGCCTATCATGAATTTAAAATAACGCGACGGTTTATCGAAAAAATTAGTTTTCAGACTTTTTATTAGTTCAAAAGGGAAGACATTTTTAAGCGGTAATTGTTGCAACGAAATCGGTGTTTGTACTAACAATAAGACGTTTTTGTTTCTTCTGCGGAAGTGTGTTAATCGAATTAATGACTATACCAGATAAAGGCATTACAGATATATATCTAATTTCCAACAGTCAGATACTATAATGTATTAGACATTATTAGACTTATCGTATAGCGTTGCTGATGCGAATTTCATGGTTTTATAATATTACGAACCGATATTTTTTATAGTTCAGTGATGTACATTACTTTATTTTTCATTCAACTAAACTTGCCTACATGTTGTCTTCGATTCATTGCATTCTAATGTTTACTTTGTTTATTTTATCATTTCTTTTTCAGTTAATTTGAATTAATTTCCATTCGGTTTTTACTGGAAATGAAAAACCCTTAATATCGTTGATAAAATGTGACGAGTTTTCAAACCTTATTCTAAATAAATTTTTCAGTGGCTACCGTTATCTACTTGTAATAATAAATAATTATTTCGTAAACAGTATGCTTCCACAATATATATACATATCCAAATCGCTCCCAAGCTTACCCAGCCTGAAATAATTGGGTATCAGAGAAATCTGGGAAAATAAAGGCGACTGAGAGAAAGGAACTGGCCCCAGTATCCTCCTTAGATTCATTAGGCTTAGTACATTGTGAACCTTAACTTCACAATCCCGACGCCCTGTCAAGGGTATGGAACTCACTTTACTTTACTTACACATATATATATATATATATATATATATGTATATATGTATGTGTATGTATATATATATATATATATATATATATATATATATATAAACCTGGCATCAACACACACAAAAAATAACATAACCACAAAAATACTATTCTAATATTTAACTTCCGTTATATAAATTTTTCGTTACATATTTCACTACTTAAATTGTGACATTTTTTAAATAACAATAAAAAAAATCCTACAAAATATAACAAACGTTACATAAAATTGAGACACTTTTCTGGGACATTTTTCTGGGACATTTTTTTGGGACATTTAGCGTTACATAAAATTGGGACATTTAGCGTTACATAAAATTGGGACATTTTTTGGGACATTTTTTTGGGACATTTTTTCGAATGGGGGGTAGCCTAAGAATTACGTTGTAATTAATATATATATATATAAAAAATGTCCCAATTTTATGTAACGCTAAATGTCCCAAAAAATGTCCCAAAAAAATGTCCCAAAAAAATGTCCCAATTTTATGTAACGTTTGTTATATTTTGTAGGATTTTTATTATTGTTATTTAAAAAATGTCTTAATTTTATATAACGGAAGTTAAATGTTAGAATAGGATTTTTGTGGTTATGTTATTTTTTGTGTGTGTTGATGCCAGTAAGAATTACGTTGTAAATTTTGATCATTTTATACAAAGTATAGAAGAGAAAGAGACAGAAATGAAAGCAAGAGGGGTCAAGGGGCACAGCCCCTTGCGAGGCCAAAATGGCCGAGTTTATATATGTATATATATGTATGTATGTATAAATATATATATATATATATATATATGTATATGTATATATATATATATATATATATATGTATATGTATATATAGACTTTTTTTTAATTAATTGATTTTAAATGTGCATAAATTTTAACTATATTTCCGTATTTAAAAAAAAAAAAATTCGGCAATTATTTAATGCTTTTTTTTCTTATTTTGTATTATAAAAACACAAAATATTTCAATAATCTGAAATAATTAAAATGAAAATATTCGAATAATATTTATGATTGTTTAACACGTGTGTGCAACGGAACCACGCAGGATGACGAGCTCACTTGGGGGTTGGCGAGAAGCAATAAAAAACAATGTTTTCAGTTATATATCTTTTTTCGTTTTTATTTTTTCATAATTTCCATACAAGGAGCATTGATAACAGGTCATAGCGGAGCGAGCCGGATGTGAAGCTCGCTAGTTAGAAAAAAAAAAAACGTACGAAATGAAATTCTATAAACTACAGATACATTAACATGAAACAAACACAGAATGTGAAAGCAATGCACATAACGGCATAATCATAAATAATGCTTCCTACTGTTAATTTTAAAGTCTGTATTTTTTAAATTTAATATATTTATTATTCTTGTTACAATTATTATTATTATTATTATTATTACTACTATTATTATTACTTTTATTCCTTTATCGAATTCAAAAACTGAATAGTATTATTTTTAAAATTGTCGTCAAGTAATTTTACCTCACTGAAGAAAAGTTGTTTAATAATTAGAATCATGAATGTGAACGTGAAAATTTCGGTAAGGAAACGGAAGGAAGAAAAACTAATCGAATATAATAATGAATAATATTTATATTAGAAGGGGAAAAAATGTACCGAATTAAAACTATCTTAAAATTGTACATCAAAAACTGTATCGGAGGCCGAAATAAAATACAAAATACAAAAAAAGAAAAAGAAAAAAAAAGGCGATTATGTGCCGACTTTTGATTTCCGACTACTGTAACTTTGACGTGAATAGCATGTGATCGATTATCATGTAGAGCGATTGCGCGAAGTATTAGTGAAATATCGTTTGTGGTAGAATCAAACTGATAAACAAGAACGTGAATAAGGGTATAGGCGACGTTTGTGATTTTTGAGACAATCTTGGAAGTCACTTAGATATCCTCGAGAGGTAATAATAGTACGTGAAAAAACGAAAGAAAAAAAAAAGTTTAATATAATCGGACGGAATATAACCGGACCTGTTGTTATTTAATTTTGAACAGGAACGTAATAGACCGCGAGATCGTATAAAACGACAGGCGGATGCGGAATCAGCGACCAACCTGTGTCGCGGTACATCGTCGTACGTGGACGACGGCTCGGAGCACTCGGACGACCTATCGGTTACTAGCGATTTTTGCGAACTAGTACTGTACAACGACGATAAGTTCGTCGATAAAAGTTTATTTATTCGGCAATTTTTAACGGCCGAGACGACAGTGCCGGTAATTCGACGACCTCACGGCTGGGGCAAGACGATCAACGCGAACATGCTGAAGCGCTTCTTGGAAATGGAATTGGACGAAAATGGAAATCCGATACCGGAGGAACGCAGCGTGAATCGCAAGCTGTTTGCCGGCGGTCATCTACGGTTGACGACGATCGGGAAAACCGAACAGTGGAAACAATTGAAGCGACTAAGAATCGCCGACGACGCTGAAATAATGTCCAAGTATCAAGGGCAGCATCCGGTCATTTACGTGAGCTTCGGCAGTGCCACGGCCGACACGTACCACGAGTTGATCGAAAACTTGAGAGAGATCGTTATACGGCTCTACCTCAGCTTTCATTATGTCGTGCCGAAAATTAACAACGAATTCGATCGTGGCCGATTCGGTCGCTACTGCACCGGACGGTTCAACGAGTCGGAAATCGATTCGTCCGTCTACTTCCTGAGCAGTATACTGCACTCGGTCTACAAAAAGCACGTGTACATACTGGTAGACGATCACGACGTCCCGATCAATCACTTCTACGTTAAACTGAACAGACAGCTGGGCAACTGGAATGAAAGCATTCCAGCCGCGGAACAATTTGAAAAACTGGTCAACCTGATCAGCTCGACGATAATCAAGAGTATCCGCAGTTCGACTCACATAAAACGAGCGTTGCTAGTCGGAGTGGCCATGAATACGCTGCTGAACTATAACGCGCTGGACGAAAAGCTAAGCGGCCATTTCGGTTTCACCGACACCGAGCTCGGAGACCTACTGAAAAACGTGACCGACGTATCGGAGGAAAATCTGGAACGAGTCCGGCGATGGTATTGCGGATTCAAATTCGGCATCGGACCGCCGCTATGCTATCCGTATTCAATCAAGCAATTCATATCGAATTCGGGCAAGTTCGATTATTATTACCTGAACGACGGTGATGGTAGCGCGCGAATATTGTCCCAGATCGACCATCTCGTTCGATCGGACTGGTTCAGACCGACGCTGCAAACGCTAGTTGCCGGCCAAAGTGTGCGGTCGACGATTTACGACATAGTCAACTTCGACACCGGCTGCAACCGACAAGACAGACTGATCAACATATTGTTGTTGCTGAATCGTCTGTGTCCGGTCGGTAAGGATCATCAATTTTTCTCGGTGGCCGCTTGCAACGAAGAACTGCGACATTTCTATGAAAGGAAACTGGAGCGAATTCTCGATCGCGATCTGTGGAACCCGGCCAAATTGCGACTAGCTCGACTCCTGTTTCTCCTTAAATTCGACGAATTTAATACGGAACTGACGCGTTTCACCTTGGAATATCTGAACGAAACCAAATCACTGAACCTAGTCAACAGTCACCTCTACACGACCGTAGTTAAAGGTTTGCTGCAGTCGGAAAATTTTACGGCGATCGGTGCGACGATGATCGATCGAAGGTACTTCGACAGGCCGTTGTTCATTATGGAATCGCTCGACGAACTCTACTCAAATACGACCGCTTTAATCGCGTGTACTGTTTCGAAAGACGAGGAAGGCGCAAAGCACGCCGTCCAAGATGGTCTACAGTACACTTCTAATATGACCGTCGTCTACAATAAGAATCGCAAGAGTGACGCTGCCAAGCCAAAAAGTAGTCGGATCAAACAAATCATTAATCTGTCCGTTACGTTGGTCACGTCCACCTTGAAGACCATTATTCGACATAACGTTATCGACTTAAAAAATTGATTTCCGTTGCTGGTTTTTTAGTGTTTTTTTTTTGTTTTTTTTTTATTCGGCACCTTCCGTATCAGATCTAGTTTTTAGTTTTTAAATGAATTCTTAAAAAAACCCACAAAAAAAAATCGTTTTAAGGCATTTTTCTTAGTCTTCGTAAGGTTTTTAAAAACTTATAACTGAATACGTGTATATTAAGTATCAGCAATTGCCACAGTAGCCTCCCGAAAAAGTATCAGAGAAATCCGCTTTATCGATTATTACGATGAAAATTTTCGAAAAGAAAAATATTTTCAGATTTAAAAAATAAAAGGAAACCATAAAAAACACGTCAGTGACATTTTCACGTTACAGTTACAGTGGAGTATGATTTACTTTTCGGCAAAAATTAAAAAAAGAAAAAAAAAACATTAAATAATAAATAGACGAAATTAAGCGCAATACTGAAAACGCATCTGAAATTTATATTACAAAAATTTGGTATGTACCATATTAAGCGATATTTAAATTTTCTATTTGAAAATTAGCTTTTTTTGTTTTTTTGTTCTTTGGCCGATACTGAATAATAGGCAATTACAAGAGGTATTCCCATGTATTAAAGCGACGATTAATTTTAAAATTATTTTCGTGATTTATGTAATAAGTTTAGTTTACGTTAAACTTTATATCGATTTTATTTTTCATATATAAATGTATATTACCTGTCCGCGACTTATTATTATCATTATTAAATAAAATACAGACGCCGGCTATTGAACCGCGTACACACATGGTTTGAAAGGGATACGCTAAATTATATTAAAGAGATCCGGGGAATATATCACTACTTGAAGGGGATAAAATTTGTATTAAGGACATGGAAGAATCCTGGACTCTGTCTAATTACAAGAACGTAGTAGAATATTAATAAGGAATCGGAAGGAGTGTTTCATTTTATTTATTTTTTTTTTTGTTTTGGTGATAAGGTCTACCACCACAGTTTATTGCGAGCACGTCACAGGCTCTTTTTACCACCGGCAATATTACACCGAAAAATCCAAGGTTTTCCGCCAACGTTATTATAAAGAGGTGTTTTTATAAAGTCGGGAGAAATGTATTTAAACTTGTTTATATTTAATTATTCGTCTAAACAAATTATAAGAGTTTTTTAATAGTAAAATCATTACTAAAAGTCAGAATGGAAATATTTGAAAGCGAAAAAAATTGTTCTAGAAAAAAGTTAATCGTAATTATTACTTTTCGCTAGAACAATTTTCCTGCTTTAAAATATTTCCATTCCGACCTTTAGTAATGATTTTACCATTAAAAGATTCCTATAATTTGTCTTAATTCCGTAGGTGTTCATTCAACATTAACGAATAAATCAATATAAACAGTTTTAACACACTAGCGAAACTGAAAATTTTTCCTAGACTTTAAAAACAAACACCTAGCGACAAACCGTGGATTTCGGTGTAATGTTGTTGGCGGCAAAACCTGTCTGCAGCGAAACGTATCGAACGTAGCTTCAGAAAATCGTGCTGGTCCTCCCTGCAGAATATAGGAATAGATAAGGATTAAGTGGAAATTCCAAGTCCACTGAGTATACATATATACTTGTTTTCCTTTGATTGAAGTGTAAATTTAGGATATGAGATTGGATTTAATAGAGGGTTGTTACCGTTTTCATGTCACCGGTAGAGAAGAAATGATTTTCCTCCCAATCAGCTACGATATTTTCTATAAAGTTCATTCGTAATCTTATTTTCCACTTTCTTCACGTAACTCGATATTAATAAATAACATCGATAATTAAAAGAGCCGAATTTACGTGTAATTGATGTGCAAGAAAAACGTAGAATACGTGTAAAATATCGCGTTCAATATAGGTGCTATTTCATTATGAAATAATAAAAAAAAAAAGAAAAAAAAACGGTGGATGGTCCAGCCGGGTAAGATAATTTTAAGTCATTCGGAAAAGTGATTATATCATTACGTTTGGCACCAATGGAAACGCCGATTTCTAGATGTTCAGACTCCTAAACCCCCCTCATAGGACTTAATAAGGATCGATTTTGGGATTTTCAGTGTTTTGGCAATATCTCGATCAATTTTCAAGCTAGGAAAAACGATTTTTTTTTGTTTTTTCAAATTAAGGAGATTTTTAAGTCATGCCAAATGGTTCCATTCAAAAAAACAAATTTTGACGCAGAATTCAAATTTTTACAACGCGGTTGAAAAATTTTAGAACTCGATTTTTCAAAAACGACTAAAAAAAATATTTTGCGTATTTTTTCTCCAGAAATATGTATGAGTTTTTTTTTTCAGATTTTTAAAAGTGTTGGAATGTACTCAAAAAATAATAAAAATTGCGTATTATCGGTTTTTTGACCAAGTTTTTCCTAACAAAAATACGTGCAGTTGGGGTCCTCGATTTCACGATGTTGGGAGGTCGAGCTTACGATGAAGATGTGATAAAGTATTTTTCCTCATACCTGCTTAACATTCTAAATACCGTTCCTGACCTACCTTATTTTCAAAACCACGTTGTCGACCGATTATCAGTGAGTCTTGGCAGCTTCATTACCGATTCTGAAGAGTGATTAACACATTTCTGTACGTTTAACGTTTCCTTCCAACCCGTGGTTCTCTTTAATGTCCCCTTACTTCGCCGCTGTACCGTCGTTTCCATTATTCGCTTGCGTCTTGGCCATTCATTATTATCTTCTGCTCGTTTTCATTCTTTTTCCTTAACATTGTCACCCGAACGATGAGGTTGATTTTAATCATATTCTTTTTCGGTGCCCGTCCTCCTCAAATAAACGGTCTATTTTTTACACTCAACCCGTAGAACTTGAAGTCCCTGCGCCTTACTATGCTTCATATATCTCGTCATTCCCTTCTTTGTTCGTCGCCTCTATACTTGGTTATTTTTTATTACTTTGACCGAATCGCTATTTAATTGGTGATTTTTTCCCCTCTACCTGTACATGAAATCTTTGTTACTGCGCTCAAAAAAAAAAAAGTACACGATAGACCACTTTTTATTGTTTGTTTATATGTCAGAAATGAATTTTAATTTCAAACTACACCTTCAAATTCCAATTAGAAACTTAGTAACCATCAATAAGAATTATAGCAACTGCTATGATCCATATTTCATTTGACGTTTAATGGAAGGATACTATAGGGCAACAAAAGAGTTCCCCCACAGCGAATACTAAAGAAAATCGTATTCCAGTCATAAAAAAGTTTCTCTGTGTAAGCCGTTTACTACTTTTACAACTGATATGCTTATATTGTTGGCCGTTTTATGCTAAAGAAAACAACGCTGAAATTTTGAAAAAAATTTTGAATGAAAATAAAAGCGATTTAAAGAAAAAATGATGTGCAAAGAGAATTAAAGGGTTTTTTACTCGTGGTGTAAAATCACAGTTAGAAAAAGGAAAGTATCGTGTCCTCGTGTCGTCATTAAAGGAGAAAGGACAAAAACAATTACCGCAGAAAAAGCAAACAAGTCCCGCCGTGTCACGATGATTTGATGGGTTGTGGAAGCTGTACATGGTGCTGCAGTTCAAAAATATATGTTTTTCCATCATCAACACTAGATAATCGTTATCTGAAACTGGTCTTTTACAGTAAAACAGATTATTTTTTAATAAATGAACTTGGAAAACAACTGGTCTCGAGGACTTCTTCAGATGAAGATCATATTCTTTCAAAAAATAATAAAAAAAACAGTTTAGCTACAAAAGTGAAATCAGGAAGATGGAGCCGAAGAAATCGTTTATTTGGATAATTGAAGTCTTCTGATGTGATAGATTTTCCTGAAATGACGGAAATTGATCTAGCATAGATGTTTACTGAAACTTATATCAGTTGCAACCAGCAATATCTTACTTAGCTGAAATGACGGATCAGAAATGTGAGATAGAAGCTATTTCAAAGCATCAGATGGTATTTTCAAAATACAAGTGAGATCTAGGCCCGTGGAAGGCACAACTGTGCTACGTTCATTATAAAAATCAGATAGGCGATTAGCGGTGCCAACACTGTACGTTATTATTGCGGATCTGCTAACCGCATGAGAACGATCGACTGATGCTCTCACGTTGCTGCCGTTATGTACTTTTTGGTACGTGCTAGCTATCCAAAATTGTGAAACCTGCCAAACATCCGACGAAGATTTATGGACGAGGGAACGTGGTTCCTGTTATTGAAGAAGACAGTGACGGTAACTGATATACGCTCCATGATCGTAGATCATTCAGTCCAAATATACTTTTCTACTTTCGTATAATTTTAATATACAAATGTAAGATAGAATCGATATTAGCTGTTAAATTACGGATATCTGCGGATAACAGTTTTCAAATTTACAAAATCTAAAACATCGTAAATAGTAAAAAAGAAAAATCAAAAAAAAAATCGCGATCTATATTTGTTACTCAAATGAAATCAAATGTTTAAATAACTGGAAAAAAAATATAATCTAAAATTTTTTTACGCAGGGAAAAAACTCGCAAATAGCATAATGAAATATATATATATATACATACATTAAAATTATCCCTATACAAAATACAAATAACAAAACAAAAAACCGTATAGTATTTTGCATTTTATTAGAATTATATACAATATCTTAATAAAATGAAAAATTATCTTCTTATTTATATTTAAATTGTAGGTTAAGTAACATTAAGAAGGCAAAATTGCTTTGTCATTTAAAATTTAAACTTGATGAAGATAAGGAGAAACTTCAGTAATTCCTTCGTACCATCAATTTCAACGTGAATATAAAGGATTTTGCTGAAAAAGCATTTGATATACACCAATAAAAACAAAAAAAAAAAAAAAAAACATTAAGTAAAAGCTAAGTGTAACGTCGAAATTTCATTAGACTAAAGTCCGTCCAAAAGTGAATCAAACGCGATACTCAACTCATTTAGCGTAGTCTCACTGACCCAACAGAGTGAAACATAATTCCAATAAGCTCGCTGTTAACAAAAATTCTTAATATAATTCTAAGTTGCCCATACTAAAATTCTCTTACGCCTGCGACCAGATAAATCAAAAATTTCACAAGTATCGAACAAAAATTATAATCAAACGCAGTGACTTAAGTTTTTTCTAATTATCGATGTTTCAACGAATAAATTTAAATGACAAATATGGTGGTTGTTCCTGGTGTCTTTGTTGTCCTCTCGTTAACATAACGTTTACACTCTTCCGTAATCTCTCGTAAAAAGAACGTATTTCAAACAATTTATTCTTTAAATTATTTGCACGTATAAATATTGTACTATTTTAAATTTACATGAACCGCGAAATTCGCACAAACAGATGATTTATATATACATATATAGTCGTAGTGTAAGGACCGAATTTATTTCTTTTGTTCCGGGAATTATATTCAAATTTTCTACCTTAGGACGAACGGATCGTCGGTAGTAGCTCGGCAAGAATACGTCGACAAGTAGCGGAGGGTCGACAGAAAGAAAACAGGCCCGAAAAAACTTTAGACGGCCACAGTGATAGCTTTTACGATCTGGTTGTGCGTAGGAAACTGTTTGTAGATCGGAGTTTGCTGATAAAAGAAATTCTCGACGCGGATGCGTCCATGATTACCGTAAGGCGACCTAAAGGGTGGGGCAAAACGGTTAACATGGATATGATGAAACGGTTTTTCGAAATCGAGGTAGATCCGGAAAGCGGACAAGTAGCGGCTCCGGATGAAAGTGCGAATCGGAAACTGTTTATCGGAGGTGAAGTGGATTGCGAGAACGGCGAACGGCGACTCCTGAAACCGTTGAAGATCGCGACAGCTCATCCGGATATTGTGGAGCAACATCAAGGTAAATATCCGGTAGTGTACGTTAGTTTCAAGGAAATCGTTGGCAGTACCTATAACGAAAGCGAGCAGACTGCCGAGAAGGTGATCGCGGATCTATTTCGATCTCATCGTTATCTATTACGAAAGTTGAACGATCCGAAATCGATCGACAAGTTTAAATCCTACATAGACTCATCGGCTGACGTTCGACAATTACAAGACGGTATTAGATTTCTATGCGACCTGTTGTTTGGCCACCACGGGCGGCGAGTTCTGCTTTTGATCGACGATCAAGATACACCGATTCACCATCTATGGCTGCAATTAAATAACGGCTTAGAAACGGTCACTGTGGACGCGGAGAAATCGAAACAATTGGAACGGTTACTGGACCTATTCGGAGGGCTGCTGGTGCTAGCGGTGCGAAATACAACGCTGGTACAGAAAACGATTGTCAGCGGATGCTCGATGAATAATCTACTGTTCCCCAACGCGCTGGACAGAAAGTTGGAAAATTATTACGGATTCGCGGAATCCGAGGTGCACGACTTAATCGGAAGACGGAACGGAAGTCGCGAAACCGGTAACCGCATTAAAAGCTCGTTCTGTTCCTATCAATTCGGCACGGATCGGCAAGTGTGCAACCCGTTTTTCGTTCTTCGTTCCGTATTAGGAACGAGCATCGATCGGATACCGCTTCCGGCCGTGATTCGGCAGGAGCTGCTATCGGACTGGTTCCAGCCGGTGCTGCAAGAATTAGCGATGGGTTGGCGTGTTAGCTTCGTACTGGCTCACGTGGTCGACTTTACCAACATCGGCGCCGAGGACCGACTGACTAGTCTGCTCGCCTTCTACGGATACTTAAGCGTGACAGATGTGGACAAAGATAGGTGTATAGTGCGAGCCAGCAACAACCATCTGAAACGTTTCTATCAGTCCGCGCTGGAAGAAAAACTGCAACAGGCCACCCGATCCATTCGAAACGGATACCGTTTAGCGGACTATCTGTTCCGCATGGATCTGGAGCACTTGCAGGATATCCTAAATCAGTACATGACCGCTTACGTGAAAAATATTCGCGTAGCCGGCGACGATTTACTAAATTTCTACCGGGCAATACTGGGAGCCTTCTTAACGGGGCCGGGCAGGATCTCCGCGCTAAGCCAAGAATCGGCCACATTCGGCACTTTCCTATTAGAACCGATAGCGAACGAGTTCAGCGTGGCGGCGATTATCGCGATAAATACCGACCGATGTAACGAGAAAACGGTAGCGGAAAAATTCCTGAACACCGGCCATAAACAGTATGAACAACGTTTACTGGAAAATTCTCACATTTTCACAATTTTCAAAGTCTGCATAACGTTTGAAAATTTTTACGCTATAGTGCGTCTTTGAATCATGTAAATGCGCCTCCTTTTTTTTTCAAAAAACCCCCTATACGACTCTACGTTTACGCCGGGCTACGAGGATCTCAAAAAAATTACAATATCTCGTCGTACGAAAATTAGAATAAAAGTGCCGTTTAAAACTAACGCAATTTAAAAACAAAAAATCTTTCGCTCTAAAGTTGAAAACGGTTTGAAAAAATTATACGAGTTCACCTTTAAATTCCTTTTTTCATTTTTAACCTTTTTCAAAAGAAATATGTAAAAAAATGAAATATATATGAAAACACCGACTAGCTTCGGCTGCCGTGAGTAATGCGAACAAGTCGGTATTTTATTTACCCGCGAATAAAGTGTATTTCATTTTCTTTTTAAATCCTAAACCAAATGTGCAGCATAGAAACAAAATATTATAATGAGTACAAATAATAATTTTCCTAATTGTTCTACTGCTTACGTTTACTCGAAGCCGAAATTTATCTAAAATCTTCTCCGAAAATTACTCTCTTGTGTGTGTGTCAATTTAAGCCGTTCCGTATAAATGAATCAACGAGGTTCGGTATTTATACATACGAATGGCATTATGACGCGCTACCTAAAGTTCCAGTGTAAGAGAGCGGACACAAAAACAACGCTACTGCCCAAAACTGCTATAGTTAGATTTTGGTGTTTGAACTTTTCTCGATTAAGATTTTCGTAGTCGGAAGGTAATTGTTTTGTAAACATTCCCCAAACGGCCAAGTATGTCTTTTGAAAGAATTGCAGTTTTCATTTAATTAAACTTTGTCGGAAAACAATCGCATAGCCGAAAACAGGAATGTAACATCGGTCGAAATAAATCTGCCACCTTTTTTAATCGGAACCGTTGTTCTTTCAATAATTTTCCTAAAAGCCCGAAACCAAAATACTATTTTTTAATAAATAAACACATCGCCGATATACTAAAATGTGTCTACAATGGATAGAGGAACACACGCTATGTTAAAGAATGGCTTCGCGTAGATCCGGATTGAAAGTGACTGGAATTGCGATATAAGGAAACATTGGGGCTAACAGTTTGAGAATAAACGGTTTGCAGTTGAAATACAGAAATTTTTTAGAAGATAGCTTTAGACAAGAGAAAAACTGATTCGTAGGATTCGCCAACTGATTAATGTTGAGCACAGTGCAATCACCCGGCTAATATCGGCATAAAACATATTTATTAACGAAGAATCAACAAGTAAATTGAGTCTCATCAATTCCATACCATTGACCCATCGTCGGGGATTATGAAGGTTTACGATGTAATAAGCTTAACGGCACTGGCGAGATTATTTCAAACTGAGTAATGGTGGGAACAATTTGAGTCCGGAACGAGAAACTCCTCAAACCTATGACGTTTCTGGTTTGGTAGCCCAAAGCAGCTTTAATGATAACGCACCAGAGTTAATAAATAAAAAAAAAAAAAGCATTGTAAAAAGCGTTTATCTAATTGATGTTGTAAACTGCTACATAAACAGTAAATTAACTTTCATTTTTTTAAGGGAATAAACTGAAATTTCTTCTTCTACAAGTGTTTATAGAAGAACTATCATTTCACGGTCTATGTCCCCGGATTTTATTTATTCTATATACGAGGAACCTCTTCCTTTTGATCACTTCAGCTGCACCCAGCAGCATTGTTAAATTATCAGAAAATTAAAAGTTTATTTCCGTGAGCACCATAAAACCATTCTCTGTTGTACTCCCGTTTTCGTTTTTCGCTGGTGTCCTCTTCGTATTGTCCTTTCAAACGGAAAGCGTGTTTGCGATGCTAATCACGTTTTTATTAAGTGTTTATTTCTTTTTTTATTGACCATTCTGCTTTCCATCCCAGTTTTCTGCGATCTGGCCTTCCTATTCCGAACTGCTTCTCTCATATCCTGTCTCTTCCTTCTCCACACATCGTTCGTACTGGTTTTTACTTCTTACTAACAATATTTGATTTCATTATAATTGACTCCTTTACCTTTTTAATTGTTTCTAGGTAAAGGTCTAAAAAAAAACACCATAAATAAATACTCCTGTAAATTCTTATGACGTAAAATATGCTATACACCTCCGAACTTTTTTTTCCCCATAAAGCAAATTCTTTCTGGTAGAATTATCAATTGACTGCACTAGAGCGCGACAAAACGAACAAGAATTTATCAGATCTTATTGACTACCTGATTAATAAATAATTTTCAAATTTTTAAATAAAACATAGAAAAAAGTAAAATGAAAGCAACAAATAGTTGATCAAACTTTAAAATATAGTTCTCTTGTGCAACTCGTAAAGTGTTCATATATAAATATGGCGATTGCGAGATCAGTAATGAACCTCGAATTACACATTTGGTTGTTCCGAATTTTTTTAAATAATATTTAACTATCGCATTTTGGAATTTTAAATTACATCGTGAAGAGTACATTTTTCTTAATTTAACCGTCCGGTAATTTTAAAAATAACAATCATCAAACACTTTCTGGAATATTGGAAAAAAACCTTACATTAAAAAAATCAAATCGTAAAAACATAAATTCCAAAAGAAAGTCCCGATACCAGGAAAAATTCTTAGGAAACCAACAAAAGGAAGGAGAAGGATAAAATTCTCCTGACAATGAAAGAAGTAATAAATGTGACTAGACAGATACGAGCAAAATGTTCCTTGATGCGCAACCTCCTGTAAGGATATGCAATTTATCAATCATAAACATAAGTAAAAATTAAATCTTGGTAAAAACAGTGTGTGATATTTTCAACAACGTTATGTAAACATTAAACTTTATTAATTCTTAATCGATTAACGAATCAATACGATATTTATAATCCTGTTTAATTTCATACAACAGACCATGTTATTACGTGAAATTAAAGTCCATTCTCCCGCTTTTTTTCGATACCGAACTTTGTAAATTTGTCATTAAATTAACTCTTATACTTTTTTACGTAGAAAAACATATTTCTACTCCTGCCGATGTCATTGAAATATGTAAAATTATTCTTAATAATCTTATAGATTCACTTAAAGTGTCATTTAAATTTTAAGAAAGATACTAGCAAACCAGTACCGCCAAAAACTTTTTAAAATTCTTTCTGGTTATAAACTGCTATTAATTTGTTGTGAAATTTTTTATGTTTTTTTTCTTTTTTTTCTAACCAAAATTTATTACATCACATACTTCGACTGCTTTATTTTTTAACTGTGATCGAACTTACATTCTTTTTCATTTTACACTTTTTAAAAATATTTCAAAAATTATACAAAGCTGTAATAGTTCCACTACAAGTTTGTAATTTCGATATATAAAATGTAACGGAAATTTATCGCATTATCGGTGGTTTGAAAAAATTGGAATTTTAAATTACTTTACAAGTGAAGTATCAAATTCTCAAACTGATAAAACATCTCTTCTTAACCAATCATTTCATTGTTTGCATATGTTTCAAAATGTAACACATTTGTTTTAAAATACTACTTTTCGGATGTCATTAATAATGTAAATATAATGAAGCAATAATAATGAAACGCACACTATTATCATTTAGTATTATGCCCGCCGACAAGTTTCGAAGTTACAAACTCCGTAATCATAGCGTAAATTATATTATATAATTGCGGAACTTGCCAGTCCGGAACATTTCAGCGATCGAACATAATAACAGCATTCGTCTTATTACCCATCTGTTATTTACATTATTAACATTGTTACAAAATGAAAGAATCAATAGAAGAAATTAATAATAAAAATTCTTTAGAATGTAAAAAAAAAAAAGCTATCCTCGTTCATTTGAAGGCCTTGACCGATTTTTCAGTGTTGTTTCATGATGAATTTACAAAAATAATTTTTACTTTTAATTTAAACTAGATATGGATTTACCTAAAGGTTAATTTATTTTTAAAATACTAAACATATGGTAGAATTTTTTCATAAGAATTTGTTCAAAATTCCTGTCTGTTGTGCAGCATTGCAACACTGTCATGATCTGCACTGTGTAAAATTAAATTACATGCGAGTGAACAATTACTACATTAATTAGGGCGAATTCAAAATAAATGAAACTCTTTTCATTGACAAATAGACAATGATGTTTTTGTTTTTTTTTTAGGCTTTAAACACAAATTATGACAATTTGACAATTATGTAAGTTGGCTAGCTGTGACGCTAACGACAGAACCGTTAAATTCTTACTTTAAATATTCAGTTGCAAGTGATTATAGAGGGTGGCCCAAATATTATAAATGGATCATATTTCAACGCAATAACCATTAAAATATGATCCATTTATTTGGGCCACCCTATATGAAAAGAAAACAAAAAAAAAATCGAATTCAAATTTTTTTAAAATCTGTCAGCAACCTTTATACGGCTGAACGCTGTATTAATCTAAAGTTTCAACAAAAGCGGTTAGAATAATTTAATATTAAATTCATAGTATTATCGATAAACGCCAATAAAAATACGTATATACTACTTTTTTGTTCCGTTTTCCCGATCGAACCATTCCGAAAACTAAATATTTGTCATTTTTCGTAAGTTCTGTAATGATTAAAACTAATAAAAAAGCGTGGAAAGCTTATCAGAACTTTTAAGATACGACAAGATAGTGTACTTTCTCAGATCGAGAAAATAATGGGTATCTTTAAATCGAAACCTATTTCGAAATTTATGACTTGGCTGCTTAGTTTTCACATCAACGCCAACAAATTTGTTGAAACGACAAACTACAAAATGCAATTCTAGTATATTTTTCGGGAATCAAAAAAAATAAACATAGCAAACAAACCTCTTCGATCAAAAGATGAACACTTATTTCTTTTATACATTTCATGTTTCCAAAATTACTCTACTATTTATGTTCTTTTTTTAGCATGTTCGAATTTGAAACTGCTGATTCCGCAAATTGCACCGAATCGCAAACACTATTAGGTGTTATTTAACAATTTCCGTAAGCTCGTGTCAATTGTTGCAAATGAGAAAAAATTTATCTCACATATGCATGGCGTGATACAATCATGAATGAAATGTTCTATACGCGGTACAGTTAAGCCGGTCAAACGGATTCCCCGCTACGTCCAAAACTTATTATTCCCGTTATTATAAACATTTTCTCCACACACTTACAATTAGTTGACAGTTTAAAATAAAATTTTAATTGATAATTCTCGTTTGCTTAAGAGAAAGTCAATTTTCAGCGTACATATTTTTTAAATTTACAATAAAAGATACGCAACTATAAACCAATTACAGTATTCACCAAATCAATTATTATAACAGAAGATAAAAAATACAGGCTTAAAATCAATCACTACAAAAATAAGCTTAATATATACACATAGTATGTACATAAACCATAAACACTGAAAATCAGTTATAACGACATGCCGACTGTAGGGACCAATATTTACTATAGAACGGCAAAATTCCGTAAAACTATACGCGTTAACCTCTGCCGATTATAAGGACCCCTCGGCTAAAACGACAAATCAGTCATTATGATCAAAATTGCGATGCGCAAATAAATAATTTTGGCTTCTGACGGTTCGAAAGGTTTTTGACGATAAATTTAACAAAAAAAAAAAAAAACAACAACACGTGAAAAAATAAAATTAGTGATGATGTAACAGATACAGGATTCTTTATTCTACTTAGGTTGCTAATTTACTTATATTAAATGCTTATAGTAAACTTGAAACTGATAAAAATCTCTTGTATAAGTCATTACAAAAAATTCTGAAAAAACATTTCGTTTTCAAAAAAAACGACAAATTTCTTCAACAATGGGGAAAAATTGAAGGAATCATTAATTTTTTTCCTCTTTTTCATAACTGTTTTATATTGATTTACATTTTATTTATTTTTTCATGACTGTATTTCTTTTCTTTTTTTTTTTATGGGCACGCCAGCACAGGACATTCACCCAACATAAAAAATTAGAAGAATAGAAAGACATATGGAGCGACAGGTTATATCAAAAACGATTAGACACAGATGAAATGAAGGCGGCTAACAAAGGAACAACAGAAAGAGATGGAAAAGCGAGAATGTAGAGGGCACTGTAAGGAGTAGGGAGGCCAAGGCTAAGCAAATTAGAATAAAAGATCGCATGTTCGGAGGAAATGAAGGAACATTTGAATAGTACGCGTTTTGCGTCACAGCGGTAGGAGAATGAAAAGGTTACAAAGAAGATTGAACAAGAGCAAAGCTGAAACGAGAAGCCAGGAACAGACTGTGATTAAAACGAAGGTGAACTATGGAAGAAGTGACAGGACGGATGATACTGGGAAAATTGTTAAACCAATGAGAAGAAGGTGGGGAAGGCTGTAAGGCGAGGTAAAAGGAGTCAGAGTTGGAGAAAAAAGACGGATAGAGATCAGTCCAAAAATCACGATGAGAACGTAAAGAGAGAGAGATTAAAGACTTTGGGAAGGAAATCTGCCTATGATAACTGTATTTTCATGTCTAAAGAAATGGTTTGATTATTGTGCTTTAGATTCTATTAAAAATTACGTGTGGCTACGATTAAAAGTAGATGATTATTTTTTTAATCATTGAAAAAAGTTATTCCCTAAAACGATCTGTATCCTACAGCAGAGTTGATAATTGTAACTCTGACTACAGTATCAGACACGTATCCACAAGTCCGACCCAGCAAATACTAAATTGATGAATGTTGCACAGATCCAGGTGTTGTTCTATAGAAGCTAAAATATAGAAACCTTGAGCAAAGAAGAATAAACCATTTGTCCTTTTCTGCGCTTTTCATGCGGAATAAATATACGAGCAGAAATGTGCCAGATCGGTTTTTTTTTCTTTTGCTAAAAAACCGTATATTGAAGTAATAAGTGTATAAAGGTGCAAAGGACTGTGGGTGTAACATAACTATACATATATCAAAATTAAAATTATCAGGAATGGTTAAACTTTGTGTGCAAAAGGTCCTTTACAAAGTGTACTTATTGCTATATTACGGGCAGTAGTCAGGATGATTGGAAACATAGTCCTAACTATTACCCCAAGAGTATTATTATAGAACTTAGTTGCTATTAATATTCTTTAAAATGAATGAAATATAATAAAATAAAACAAATGTAAATATAATGTAGCAGTAATGTACAATTTTCATAAATAACGGGATAACGTTTGATTTAGCGTATACATGAGAAATTGTAATTCTAAATCTGTAATTTAGCTGCTTATATTTTAACAAGAATAAAAATTAAAATATGAAAATAAATGAAAAGAATCCTAATGAACATCCTAACGAGCATACACTAATATTATAAATTACACAAATGCGAAAGGGAAATATGTATTACAAAGGAAGCAGAGATCATTTTGAAAAATTAATAATGATTTTCCAGGTTTCACAAAATGTTTGTATTTAGTCACACTGAATTAGTTGCCCAGTTGAAATTTGCACCTCATTGCAGCCTCAGCAAACTTAAAGAAAAGGTAGTGATTTTTGCTAGTAATGTGGAAAGGATCAGTTTTCACAATATTGAACTGAACACGCAAATTAACTGAAAGCAGGGCAATCAAAGAGAAAATTACCAACGTCATCAGTAACGTCTAGTGAACAGCAAGTACACCCTAGGACACTAGCAAGTCGGAACCTGTATAGGTAAGCCCCAAACTTCCCATGCCCGGAGAGCACCTGGGAGCTGTAAAAGTTGATATTTAATTTTTTTTATTCTTAATCTGTCTGAGATACTGGGGAGAAAGTAATAGGTTTTTCTTCCTGTAGAGTCAACATCCCATCTCCTCTGCCATTCAGCCATCAGAATCTGCAGAACCTGATTTTTAATCCAAATTATTGCTTATAAACTTTAGAGATGTGAGCAAGCTGAAATCCTTGAGAATTCGAAACTCACTTGTGATAGCCCTGCCATTGATGTACAAATCCATAGGAAATATACCAGCAATGACACAAGCAGCAGATGTATGGGTGGTTCTATGTGGAGATGAGATGTTGAGGAGGAACCTTCTCTGATGGCAATTAACATTTTTCAAAACCTTCTGTGTGACATAAGTGGCAGCTCCATACCCAAGCAGGGACTGAATTAAGCCCTTATATAATATAATTCACTCTGAGTATTGTAAAACTCAACAGTTATGCTGCAGTCTACTGATACTACGGTAAAGAGAGTCACATTTAATTTGAATATAATTGAGGTGAGGCAGAAAAGTAAGTTTGATATCAATGAGAATTCCGAGATATTTCAACATATTTGTGTATCGAATGCCCTGATCAGAGAGAAGTTTTAGGTTATTAACTCTGTCTACTACTTTCCTATTGCTAAACACAGAAAATTTACATTCGCATATAGAAAAGGACAGACCTAGGCTTTTAATTGTTTCTTCTAGGAAATCTATAATTAGTGACGTTTGGTTGTAATCAAAGCAGTTAGTAACATCGAACACAAGACAGAGGTCATCAGCATAAGAGATTAAAGTGCAGCTGTTATTAAAACATTTACAGAAGGTTTCAACCTTATTATGCATGTAAGAATATAATATGTTCCATAGCGTGGGACCCAGGACAGAGTCCTGAGGGACTCCATATCATGCATTCCTAGAACTGGTAGAGTTGTTTATAATAAGGAGCGCAACCATATCTGACAGGTAGCTAATTATTAAGTTAATCAAAAATGGGTTGAAGTTGTTCTTTTTCATTATGTCAATAATTACAGACCATTTACAGTTGTCAAATGCTCCTGCAATATCGAATGAAAATACAACCGCAGTATTTCCAGAAGTGCCAGATTAGTTAGAAAGGGGAACAATGATAACATTAGAATAAATAGAAAGAAATGTTCTTTATGGTTTTCTCTGTACAGACAAAGCTCTCTGTGTGATTATATTCTTAATTAGCTATTTTGCGATTTACTTCTAACCTAAAACTGGTAAACAGTGTACCGACAACCGGTGCAAACTAGTGCTACCGTTGAGTGTACTGTGTACTTAAACATCGGATCCAAATGAGTCCGATATATGCAGTTAACTTGCGATTCAGTTCCAGATCCGTATCCAAAGAAATAACGAAGTTACCCATCGCTAGTATATATAATATATATGTATATAAAAGTAAAATCCCATATCCTTGATAAGGTATCATGGATTATGAAGTTAAAGTTCACAATGTACTAAGCCTAACGGCACTAATGAGAGTAGGGATGCCAATTCCTTTTCTCAGCCGCCTTTATTTTCCCAGATTTCTCTGGTACCCAATTATTCCAGGCTGGGAAAACTCGAGAATGAATTGGTCCGAAACGAGGCAAGTCTCGAACCCGTGACCTCTGATTTGGTAGCTAAGCACCTTAATTACTATGCTATCACGTTACCTATGTATATATATATATTTATATCAGTTAAAGTACGCATATATATATATATATATATATATATATATATACACATAATTACAGGCACTGATTACATACCCGAACAGAAATGTATGTCACACAGCAAGAACATCCTAAACCTAAACATAGAACCGAATTAAAAATATTCGCTTACTAATAAAATTCTCCTGATTGATTGAAATTAATCCACTACTGGTTTAATAATCAAACATTTATTAATTAATTTATGTGTCATTAAACGTCACATTTGTTGCTGGAATGTAATGTTATTAATTGATTTTATTATCATGACACAGATATACTTATCAAAAATATCACCAGCGTACTTTGAAACGGCCGGTCCATTTTTATTTTTTAATAAGAATAGAGTGTATAAATACCTGTACTCTCACATTATGAAATATAAAACATCCGATTATATCTATTATTTGATGAAATCGCTTCATTGCGACTGGATAGATAGACATCAGACTAATTCAAAATCCCTGCGTAATTTGAGCGATTGAATTGACTAAGATGAAATTTATGTATCATTCAGTATTTAGGAAACGATATGAATTTGTATTTTTTTCAAACAATTATATCCGCTGCTGAGTGTACGGAGATCTCAAATAGTGTTACTACATTCGAAAATCAATCTTATTTACGATAAGGGGTCGATTATGAGCAATTTTTTTTTTGCACTTGTAAATGAATAAACTCAAAATTTTACTCGTCCTCACATTTTATAAATATCAGGAAAAAACATTTAACGAGCGGTATTCAATGTAATTTTCCATTATTTATTGCATAATCGTACAAGACGAATGTTTTCGAACATTGAAATTAATTTTGTTTCTTTCGTTACCATCGGATAAACCCGCCACATCCCGTCACAACTTTATCATCGTGATCAATTATGTTTTGCGAAAATTACCAATTTCATCTTTTTCATAGAAAGTACTGGACTTAAAAACTGAAGCCCCGAGCAACACCAGATACACAAAAGGAAATACGCGAAAACCCATGCGACATACATATAGTGTTTCTTATTATGCAGATATGAAATAAATATAATTTTATTCGAGAATAATGGAACATTCTTAAGACATTGTGAACCGTAACTTCACAATCCCGACTCCTTATTAAGGGTACGGGACTTGCTTTACTTTATTTACTATTCGATAACGATACTTCAGAAATGTCTCGACAATACTGCCTTCAGGAAGTACCGCACAACTTGCTCACTACTTCCGTCCGATCAATTACACTTCCTATGTTGATTATTTGCACTGTAACAAAACCTTTGTATATATATATATATATATATATATATATATATATATATATGTGTGTGTGTGTATATATGTATATCTGTATTGTAAAAAACAATGACCTACAGCATCTTCAAAAATGACACGGACTGTATAGATTTCAAATAAGTCTTTATTATTCAAAACTGCGACTTCTGCGCTTGCCATTTTCAACTGAAACGGTCAAATTCCTAATTCTATATTTAATTTACTACTTACAAATCTGCTTCTTTACGGTGAATTTGTTTTACAATAAATTTTTCTGAACATTTAATTATCCGTGAAATGAATTTTTTACGATGAATTATTCGCAGGCCATTAAACTGTATTCTTTCGTTTAAATTAATCCTGCGCTTTAATCGTAACTTTGCTCTTTTATCTCGCTTTTTCTCGCCCAGTTCTACTATTTTGCTATCTTCCTCCTCGCCTTTCGTTTCAAGTACGTTTTTTTTAGAGCTCGTCATGTGCATGAGGAAAGGATAAGACAAAATAATAACAAGAAGATGCTATGAGAGGCGGTGAACTGCAGGCAGTAAATAACCGCCACTACGAGGGAAGAAAGGGAAAACCAAGGCTCTCGTAAACCGAAAGAGAATATTAAGATGTACACAACGGAACTCTAGAGAAATCTCTATAATGATGGTGAGACGGTTGTATGCGGTGAAGAAATACAAACAACAAAGAATAAAGATACAATACTGAACGTAAAAAGACAACATTAAGAAAAAAATCAAAAAGTATAACGGAGCACCGGAACTGCTAAGAACTAATAAAATTAGGAAGAAAACTATTAGAGTAAGAATTGTCGATTTTTTTTAATAAACGCCTGTGATAAAATATCTAGTGCACAAATAGCTCCAATATACGACAGAAAAAATATAAAAAAGTTATCAATTCTCGATAGTTATCTGATCTATTTTCTTTTGTTTGCTACAAACACAGTCGGTGTAATTCCTAATATTACTAACACTATTGTTATCGCTCCATCATCGTGTAACGTTGCTGATAAAACTTCATATTTTATTACGGCAATCTGGAGCCATTTTATTTAAATGAAGATATTGCGAAATTTAACATCTGTTGTTTGTTTTTGTATTATTTTGTTGCTGAAATAGTTAAATAAGTCTTAATCACGATATGCCCATATCAAGCCACCGCTGGGTGTAGGGAAACCCTGGTGGGATAAATTAGCCTAATCTCTCGTGCTGGCCAGGTAAATTGGGAGATGCATTTTATACCTGCTTCCAGGTTATCATGGGGTAATAGTTATTATGCGACGCTAATGAAGACGATAGTGTAGACGACAGTGTAGACGCTAGTGTAGACGCTAGACTACACTCGAAACTGATCGCAATCATCATCGCGTTACATTACAATACCGCGTATCTGCCTACTGCACATCAACTAACGCGTATATTGTGGTGTATACGTGGTGGCTTGCCATTTCCTATCACGTGACTATTAGCGGTTATTTAATTTTAATTTCTCGTAATATCGAACCCAAGACCTCTACAACGGAAGTCAAGCGCTCTAGCAAACTGGACTATCGCGACAACAGGTCTTAATATTACTAATTATTATCACTCTGTCGTATCTCAATGTAACGTTACTGATAGAATTTAATATTTCATTTTAACGGTTTCCGGTCATGGTTTATTCCGGTGAAGAAGCTATTGAGACGCTTCAAATATCTGGGGAGTGTGGAAATGTTTTCTCTGTAGCCAAACAATTATGGTAAGAGCATTTTCCATACAAATTTCCTTATTCGTGGAATGTTTTCTCCAGATTACTCGCATGAGTTAAAAATGGAGCTATTGTGCAGCCACATCATAACAAAGACGGAAAAATTTGCAGGCAAGTCCGGGATATGAGGTTTGTCGATATTATTGCCTCCGCTTATATTTCCCCCACAGACAATTTAAGACATCGAGAAAAGACTCCGGTGTATCGAGAAGTTCATTTTATCGAATTTTTCACTTCACTAAACTATAAGTCGCGACGATCGTAGACAACGATTAACATTTTACAGTTGGGCGAGAGATTTTGCCTTCGGACGAATGCGCCTTTAAAAATAATTATTGATCAGAAACGAATCCGAACCGGTTGAGAAAGGTAGGGATAATCAACACACCTGGAAAGTCAATGTCTAGAGTGTGGGATTGTTAAGAATAAGATGATTGTTCTTCTGACAGAACTTTCACCTTTGTTGGAAAACTTTTTTTTGGAGGGAGGGGGAATCGCCAGCCAAGGGTATTCTCCAACATTAGATTATATTAGTGAGAGGGAGGGAAAAACGAATTAGAATTAAATACTATTAAAGATAGAAGAAATGATAGACGCTACAATAGAAATGATTGCCGGGGATGGAAGGAAAATAATAAACGAAGCACTTAGGCAAACAAGACTCGGAAGTTGTCTATAAAATGGATTTAGACACGCATTTAAAGATGTAATTTGTATCGCAGAGTAAATCAGAATCATCAGGATGGAAAGAATAAAAAGGAGAAGAAGACATAAAAAAACGAAAAGATGGTGCAGGAAGTCTACTGTGGTCAAGGCGAAGCCTGAAAATAGAATAAATAAAAAAGTGCGAAAGACAAAGGAAATCGTTGTACCGAGGATAAGGAGGAGGATGAGTTTGTATATTAAAATAAAAAGATTCAGAATTAGAGAATAAAAAGGGGGATAGATATGACAATTCTTGAAAAGAACATTAGGATTAGAAGAAGAAAATTTGAATAGCGAAAACATTTCTCTTGATGTACATCAACGGTTTTGGTTTCAACAGGAAGGTTATCCAGCTCATACATCATAATTTGCCCAAACTCAGCTAAATGGAGAGGTGGTGATTGGTAAATATGGCCCAGTTCATTATCTACCTCGCTCACCAGACTTAACTGTTTTAGACTATTATTTGTGGAGAACTGTAAAAAGTATGGTACCAGGGTTGTCCCAAAAGTTTTGCACTGCGCACTCTAGCGGCAGAACTAGTTCACGTAACGGGTCGCATGTTAGCCCAGTTTGTAGCCTGAAGTCTCGCGACTAAGTACATGTAATCAGTTTTGTTGTGCGATCATTAGATAAAATGTTAAACGACTCCGAACAGACCTTGGAAAATGTGTCGGCTAGCATTTGCGCGGAGGGCCCTCAGGTTGGCAAAACAGGTTCCGTTCTTTTAGCTTGGGGAATAGGTCGAAGTGTGGCGGACTGAGATCCGGGCTATATGACGGATGCGGAAGCGTTTCCCAGCCGTACTTGTCCAAGGTCGTAGAAACTGCGTTCGCAATATGCGGCCTAGCGTTGTCATGGAGGATCACAATTCCGCTATCGAGCATTCCAGGACGAAGTTTACCGTTAGAATACGATGGGAACTTGATTTAGGTATTCCGGATTCCCGCTCTATCTCCCTTACCATTATTTTTCGGTTTTCGACCAACAACGTGGTGATTGCCGCAGCGTTAGTATTGTCTGAAGTGACTATAGACGGTCTCCCCGACTTGAGACCATTTTTGCTACTAACACGACCTTCACGAAATTTTGCCGACCATCTCTGCACCGTAGAACGATCTATTACGACATCACCACAAACTTCCAGCAACGCACGATGGATTTCCGGCACACATTTACCGCGTTAAGTTTCGATTTTTATGTATGCGCGTTGCTCTAAAACACTAACATGAGCCGACGTATTTTCCAAGGTTTATTCGGAGTCATCTAACATCTTATCTAATGATCACACAACAAAACCACGTACATGTTCGCGAGACCTCAGGCTACAAACTGAGCTAACATGCGACCCGTTAGGTAAACTAGTTTTGCCGCTAGAGCACGCAGTGCAAAACTTTTGAGACAACCCTCGTATATACAGAGAGGCCTACAACAAGAGCAAATATAATCCACAGAATCACCCAAGCTATTCAGTATTTATCATCTGAAGAAATTTTTCGAGTCGTTGATTCGTTTCCAACGAAAGTTCCGGCTTACACTGGGCAACATAGAGAGCCCAAACACTTGTTACGTTAAATGAAATCAGTTTATTTAAATGTTTAAATACATTGCTGCTTGTCCGAATAATATTCGTTTCATATAAGTTCTGCAAAAATGAGATTTCCGAAAAATATTCTAGAATTCAAAACAGAAGTTTCGGAAAAAATGTTTCAAACAAAAGGTGTCTTATTTTTCAGGGTAACGTCGGAATCCGTGAGAAAAAGTACCTCATCTCGTTTAAAAAAACTAACTTCCGGTTTCAATGGGTCACTTCCGATGGAGGGCGAAACTCGAAAATATTTCCAGTCGATGTGGTACAGTTAATTTACTAATATGAGACTTCGAATTTTTCATTTTACACTGGGAATTCTAGATTTTAGAAAGGGTGTACGGGTGGTTTGGGACAGCCGGTATATGTTACGGAAAAATTAAATCGCATAATTCACAAGGTGAGCGAAAAATTACGCTTCTAATTTGTTAACTATTTACAACTTAGTTGCACCAAATATAAACATGGTAGAAGTTGCGCTTCTTTAACGATTTAATATTTCTTCGAATAGTTTGCCCCCGTATTATTTTATTTATTATCGTATTACTATAGCTCAAATTTATCTTTAATAACGGTACCACAATTTAGTGTATTTGCTCTTATCTTCTCTTTTCTTTCTTTCTTATTTCTTTTTTCTCTGAAAAGTTTGTTTTTATTCAGACCGTGTGAGCAACTTTTCCGATTTATTATAAGTAATAAATATTTTTTCATTTTAGTTCTGCTTGTATTTTTCGGAAATTATCTTATTAATTACACATCCCCTACAGCTAGTAATCGATTCTGTAATAATTCAGTTGGGACGCACGTTATATTACCGTTCACTTAATCCTAAACTGCAGATTTTTGTTAGTTCCGCTTTAGTGCCTATTGAATTTCAGACGCAACGAGGTGTCAGTTTTAATTTTCTACTCATTCTTTTTTTGGTCGTTAGCGGCTTTATATCACTGCAGCCACACTGCTTCGAAATATATCACAAACAAGAATCAGTTTGTAGAGGTAGCGAACTCTGATTTTTTCCTAAGTACTAAGACAGAAAAATGTTGAAATTAATTTTAACTCGAGATACAGTCGCACGCACTGCTACTACAAAAATAAAAACAAATTAAGAAGCTACTTTTTTTTTTTATTTCAAAAAGTAAAAAATTAAATTTATGTAAAAAAAAAACTGACATTTCATTTCGATAAAGGAAATAATTCATGTGAATAACGCAAAAGTATAATGCAAAATGAATCCAAAAAATAATAAATAAATTAAATAAATAAATAAATAAATAAAAATGATTATTAAGTAACTTTAGGAAACAAAAATTGAAATACGTTATTTAGAAGAAAAATTAAAATCATATTAAGAAATCTATTTAAAAGTGAACAAATCTGCTCACACTTACAAAACTATTCTAAACTGCCGATCTAATTTCGCTGATTCGCTGCACTATGGCTTTTGTCCCGCTTTTTGTTTGTCACCGTCGATGGATTTTCGTTAAATTCCGCCGGGCGCATTCATAAATTTGTGAATGGAATTTCTCTATGATAAAATACCGATAATATGGTTACACAGTTTCGCAGCGAAAAATGCAGAGACCATTCAGCCAAAGTAGAAAAGTACCTGGTTTGTAAACGTTCAATATTTAATTGGCTGCTTTTGTTGTAAGTACGTTTCCCAATCGGTTCTTAGTTACTGCAAATGTCGAAGTACTCACAGCGCCTAACCGAAAAAAAGAATTCCGGTAGATCACCAAGTCAGCTGTTTATTCAACACTAACGGAGGAGCCTTTTCACATATTAGCAATTTTTTTTTTTTCAGATTTCTACCGCTAAACTAAAAAATGTCCCCTCAGTCAAGTTAATCTCTGCTGCTAGAGAAATACTGGCGGTTTTCGTTCTTTTTCAATTTGCTTTTGGTATTTCGTCACATATAGCGGATTCACCACTAACTTGTAATACTATTTCGGCAAACCTTACTAATTGTTGAACAGATTAACACGAGTTTTCGTTTGTCTTATATATTTTATCATATTTGCCTAGTTCTTTCACAAGAATTTGGTAGCGGCCAGGTGGTCTCGCGTTAGGCTAAATAAAAAATAATAATAATAATAATAATAATAACACGTGCGGTGTAAATTATCTACATATACATATTCATATATATATATATATATATATATATATATATATATATATATATATACATATACATATATAATATATATATATATACACATATATTTAGGATAACGATAGTAATCGTAGTGTGTTGAAGAATCTTTCAATGCGGACCGGATATAGTAACGGATGCGAACGCAACAGCGGTGTAAATAATTACGAGTATTCGAACGATTTTTACGACTTGGTCACGGAAGATTTTTTCGTGGACAAAAGTTTATTCATTTCCGAATTCCTGCAAAGTGGCATCATAGCACCGGTCTTAAAACGACCCAGCGGATGGGGTAAAAGTTCAAATTTAAATATGTTGCAGCGATTTCTAGAACTGTCCACCGACGAAAATGGTACCATTTTGCCAACAGAGTCCAACCTAAATCGTAAGCTATTTGTCGGCGGCCAAATCGAACTACCGTCAAAGATGCGGAAAACATTGAAGCCGTTGCAGATATTTCAACACTGTCCGGATCTTGTGGAAAAATATCAAGGCCAATATCCGGTTATATCGATCGGCTTCGGAGATGCGACCGGATCTACATATAGCCAAATAGAGAAAAAGGTAAAGCAAAAGATAGTCGTCTTATTCGACAAATATCGTTACCTGCTAAACGGAAATATCGATACGAGCGACAAACAAACTTACCGCGTTTATCTGTCTGGAAATGCGCCATCGTCCGACTTGAAAGTCGCTTTGCTGTTCCTAAGCAGGTTGCTCTACCGACGATTCGATAAAGAAGTGTATATACTGATCGACGATTACGACACGCCGATTTACCTGTTGTACCTTCATCTATACAATAAACTGAACGGATCGGCAATCTTCGAGACGGAAGACTATAAACGATGTGTCGACCTATTCAGCGGCATTGTATCGTGCATCCGCGACAATACGAGGTACTGCGAACAAGGACTGATCAATAGTATAGCGCCGACCAGTTTGTTTCAGCACAGTCTGCTGGACGAGCGACTATTCAAATTTATCGGTTTCAATGAAACGGAACTTAAGGCGCTTCTAAGCGGTAAAAGCGATAGCGTTACGCAGGAGATTAAGAATCGGTATTGCGGCTACACATTTTCGATAGACCGTGAACCGATATGTAAACCGATTTCGATTGTGCGATATTTAAAAAACGAACAATATTCCGCTGATAAAACGATCTCGTTAATCGACGACGATCTATTGTCGGACTGGTTTCAGCCGGACGTTATAAAACTGATTATCGGTGAAAGTATCGAAGCGATCATCTGCGCGGTCAGAAGTTTTGACCAAGCCGACAAACGAGATCGATTAATCAGTCTACTACTATTTTTCGGCTATCTGAATCCGATCGATAAAGACGACGAACAGTATCGACTCTCCGCTTGTAATGACGAATTGAGGAATTTTTACGAACTGAAATTCGTGCAACGATTCGAGCGTTGCAACGCCGACTGTCGGCTGGCCAGTCTACTAACTGGTTTCCATATGGAGCAGTTCGCGATCGAATTCATAGGTTACGCGACACGATACTGGGAAAATCAGAAGGTGAAAATCGTGGAGTCAACACAACGTAGCATACTGTACGGCGTGTTGTTAAAAGCGCTCCTAAGATCGTGTCAGTCAGTCGACGTGGATTCGGTGAAATTGCCGGGGACAGAACGATTAGAAAGACTAGTGTTTGCTAACGAAAAAAATTCATCAACGGTCGCCAATTTCATTATCGGCATGAACACGATCGACTGCGAAAAAAATATCGAACTAGAATCGGAAGCCGACTTCAAGGAATTGCTTAATAACTTAGTTAATCATTCCTATTACGGGAAACTGAAGAAAAATACAGCCGGTACAACTCTAGCAGTCTGTTTAACTGTCAAAGGACAAGTTACTGGTAAAGATGTGGATCACCGGATCAAATGGATACAATTACGGTAGAAAAATGACGATTCTTCTTTCGATTTCTCATCTACAAAGATTTTAAAACTCTTTGCGCACATATGAAAAAAAAAGAGTCTGTTTTGTTTTGTTTTTTTAACGATCAAATCGTCTACCGTGCATTTTTTTCTACAATGAAGCACAAAATTCAAAGCAATTTCCAGTCTGAGGACCGAAAAAAGTAATTTTACATCATCGTACCGCTAAATTTTTTTGAACGATATCCGGATTTTCATCTCCCATCAAGAAGTTCCTCTTAAACTTTTATGCGACTCCTAAATGGATAAAATTTATTTTCATTTGAGAACCACGCGCTGGTTATTACATCGCGGCAAAATCAAAAACAGGAAGAAGAAATATTAAAATTAGAATTCTTTAAACATTTATTATCGTTTTTATTTAATCTGCCACGAACTCGTAATAATAGATGGGATACTTTTTGTTTTTAACAAAATGGCTCAGATTTCTCGTTTCAAAACCGCTATAATGAAATTCCACAATCGATGAATAACGGTTACTCGATACGTTCGGCGAAATAGTATCTAAATTGTCGCCGTCGAACCTTCGGATGCGGACTGAATAAATGATCAATTTCGCTCTTATTCGATGAGCACGCAGAGGAATTATCGTTTCTGTCGATTTATCTGCGCGAGCCGCTTACCTTTACGCACGAGCTCTTTACGCTACCAGCAGCGAAATGAATGATCCGAAAGAAGGATGTGTTTGCGATGATTGCTCAGTTGGGTAAACGGACCACCTTTCCTGACAATGAGGCTTGATCTCATCCTCATACTGCACCGTTTACAAAATTCCAAAAAAAATGACCGGCGAAGAAGATCATTGAAATGAGTTCCGATCTGTGTACAACACTCGTCAATAAAAAGATCCGGTAACATGTTGACTTTGATAAGCTCGTCGATAAGATTATGTTTCTCTCCTCAAATCAAAATTGTATAGCTTAATCGGTCTCTACCGCGTTATGGACAATTTTCAAAAGCGTCGAATTCCAGCAAACATGGTCACATTCTACTGTGGCTCGTGGAAGATCCGAAAGAGTTCGTAGATGAGAACATTTTCGCTGATTGATTCCATTTACAGCGTCGACCCCGAGAGGAACTGCAGATGCACAAGCGCAGATTAATGAACAAGCCAAAGACAAACAGAACGTCGTTGATTTGATGCTTCGTTCTAGCCGTACGATAGTGTCGCTACCTAAGACGAAAAAGGACGGTCGTCGCGAACAACTGAAGCAAAAGAACGTCGACATGCGCCGTGTTCTCTCGAATAAGAAGATTTTGACACGCTCGACGACTTCTCTGAACATCACAACATGAAAAATTACGGAGCTGCGACTTAAACATTCCTAATGTTACTTGTCCAAAAGTGAAAGCGTACAATCCAGCGACGATGGATAAACAATTTCAATCCTTGCCTCGCCAAAATTTTTGCCACATATGCAAAAGCCGCGGAATTTAGAACTAATTAAATTAAGGCGAAATATCCGAAAAAAGATAACATGGTTTGTTGACGGAGGTCGGGTGGTCGGATTGAAAATGCTTAACACTGTGATTTCAAGTTAAGAGTCGGTATGTGGTACCCCTCGAACCTACACGTAAGCGAGGACAGTCGTAAAGTCAAGTGCATTCTGAGCACTTGGTGATCCCACGAACGACAACGTGTAGGCAAATCAAAGAAATAGATGAACGAGGAATAGTTGGTTAAAGAATCAACGGGCATTTGGAAAAAACCCGCGCTATGGAGAAGTGAGATAGTTGTCCGGATAATTTTTCGACCACACCCTTAGCGCAGTTTGTCACGCGTTTTTAAAAACTGGAAAGATGCAGTGTACAAACGTCACACCAAAATTAAAATTTCTGTGTTACCGCAGCTACGACCTCAGCGAGACGGACAGTCATCGTGATCTTGTCCTTGAAGCGATCCACCACCTCCTATTCGCCGATCTTTGCAGTTCTTTCAAACCGGTTTAGCCGAAAGTGGTAAGATGACGGCGATTTTCTCAAAGCAAACAGAACAACGCATTCAGTGCTTTCATTGCAATCGCTTCAACCAGTATGAACGCTTTTTCGGCTCCGACTTTTCTGTTGGAAACTCGCAGGAGAAAATCGGTCTCTCCGTCGAAGCGCTGACCAGTTTTGCACCGTCTTTGCCAATGTCTGTAACTGTTTTGTCAACGAGCGCAGTACGATCGGTAGTGAACTTTCTTCATTTGTTCTCCTCACTGCTCTGAGTGCATTAGCTACTCCAAAATTTAGTCTTCGGTATAATATGTTAAATTCTATCCATTGATTGAACTGAAAGACGATATCCTGCCTTGATACTATTTTCATCAATCTTTACTTTGTTAGCCAGACAAATAACAATAATTTTAAGGACTTCATTATTTACCTACAATATTCCATGAAATTCCACATTTTTTCTATTCATTTTGTTTGTTAAATTTCACACAGATCTCTCCTTACTTCTACTAAGATTAACCAGCTCATCAATTTTTTCTTCGAACAGCTTTAGTCGGTTCTCTAACTACTGCACCAAACCTCAATCTTATTCCTTCCTTTATCCATATTTCTTTTCACGGTGCTTTACAATAAAAACACTTTCACGACACCTTACTTTGTTCATTGATTTTTTTTTTTTCTTAATTTTTTAACTAGAACTCAGCATACGTCGTATATAATCAAATCATCTAGAATAACACGCTGAGTAAGAAATTGGTTCTACATTGTCTACAATTTCATTATATCGGTAACAGTTTATTTCTAAATCAAAGAGAATATACCGGTGCATAAAAAAATGCTTTAAACAGTAATAAATAAGATATCCGAGATAAGAATTTAAACATTGATTAGACTTGATCGGAACAGTATTTGTGAGGCAACAACAAGCGATTGCAATCAGTTCCAAGTGTAGTTTTGCATCTACACTAGCATTGCATATTAACTATTACCATAAAAACCTGGCAGGTGGAAATAAAATGCATCTCCCAATTTACCTGACCAGCATGGGAATTGCCTTCACCTAGCAGTGGATCGAAATGGGTATATCGGGATATTGTACGATGGTATACCGTTAATACTTAGCGGTGAAATTTATTACGCTCAATAAAATTAATCGAATTCTCACAATTTCTACGTAAAAATTGGAATTTAAAAATGAATAATGATGTGGACACTTCAACTACAAGCAACAATACTTGTATCGATATAATTTTTAGTAGCCATCACTTGAAAACACGTTCCTCTACATATTTTACGTTAGTTTTCATCGCATTTTACTCACTATTACAAATGTAAGCAAAGAAGAAACTATTCAAACATATGTGTTTATATTTCGTTACTTCGTACAATTATAGTTTTCAAATAACTTTGCGCAAAACAATCTTAATCGTCTATTATTAGCCCGATTTGATATATATAGATGATAGAAAGATGGATAGGTTGTAGATATAGATTTAACATAGGAAACATTTTATTCGTTTTCTAATCAAAAGTTTAAGTTTATCTTTTAACCAAAAGGAGATAATCGTAGCACGCTTTACGTAGCAAACGAAAAACATATCCATGTTAAAATGTAATTCTGTACAGAAGATACAAAAGAAAACTCGTTTAATCTCCTTTCGTTTTTTTGTTTTTTTCTTTGAAATTGTACGTATGGGAAACAATTTAAATTAAAAGAATATTTGTACCGAATACCGCTTGTAAACTCTTTAAAATATTTCCGTCTTAAAAAACTTAACATTGTACCAGAACAGGTTATACTTATATCATTTACAACATTTTTATAACATCAGTAAAACGCATATCGATTAAACATTGAAATTCTAAGTCGAAACAAAAATAGTCGGTGAAAAATATTTCTGTAAATGTATCACTGGTCGAAAGTTTGAAGAAATATTTATTAATCAATACATTTAGGAAATAAAATACATTCCAATCGGAATTTTAGTTTCCATTAAATTTAATTTTTTTTTTTTTTTGGTTATTTAATAAATTACTAATGCGCTATTAATAATCTACATGTTCACAAAAGTTGCAAGTTTTTTGGACATGACACTATTTTCTAATTCTGCGTACATATTCTGTTATTCAATTTATTTTTCTGTTATAAGTCAGACGTATGTTCCTTTTATTACTCGATTAACAAACGAACTTTAAATTATTTTTTTTAAAATGCCCCTGCGTTTTATAACATTCTTAAATTTTTGTTAACACTAAACAGTACAGTCATCATTCGAGCTATATTTTTTCGGAATTTTTTACCGGTTAAGCCTCATTACATTTCTTTTCATTTTCTTTCATTTTCTTTGGTTAAGTTTTTAATGGCGATTGCCGGAATTTCAGAGAATAAACCGCATTTCGATTTGTCAAATGCAATCAATCATTTCCTCAACCAATCTCTGCTCGTAAACAAAATTGTTACCAATCGGAGCAGAAACGTATTTTTCCCCCTATTTCAATATTACTTGACTCGAGCTGCTTGATGTAATTGTATTCATTCTTCACCGTTCCACTTTTCTCGTATCATTCACTTACCCCTTTTCCTTTGGCTTTAAAAATGTGGTAACTTTTTATTTTTTTTTTTTTTTTTTTTTTTTTTTGAATGTCTTCATGCGAAGATTCTTTCTCTCGTCGCATTCCAGTTAGTGGCACGCGGTAGTATCTGTAATTACATATTTAAGGGCACGCACATTTCTGTTTTGTTCTGGTTCTTCTGATCTTTCCGTCGAGCATTTTATGAAAATTAATTTAATACCTGTAAAGACATTTATATAATAATTTAATAAAATTTATTATTACCAATATTTATCATAGTTAACATTTGATTTAACTTTTTTATATTTCATTTATCGGAGTAAATATTTAATTCAATTTTTTTTTCTACCTTTCTATCTTCCCCGCTTCATTGGCAAAAACCCTCACAGATCAACTAAATTACACCAAAAATGTATAAATTATATACTAAAACCTTTCGTACAGAACAGTCTATCTCCCGGTGAAAACCTGATTCGAGTATAAAAATACAATTTCCGAATTTTATTTTTGTGAGTGTACGTGTGTATATATATATGTATATATATCGGCAGCACGGAAGCTGTTGTGCTCCAGTTCACGTTCTCCTCGCTGAGATGTGGCTGTGCGGTTGTGCACTCATTTCCAAAACTTTGCATTTCTAACATCTATTATGTATATCGTTAACATATCCTCAGATATGAGAGCCTGTCCAATAATTAGATGGATGGATAGATCTGGAGACGATCAAGCAAGTTTTGAAAGTATCTCAAATATTTCTCAAAGTTTTGTAAGGTGCTAAATTTCGTTAAAACCTTATTTCGCTGATTACGTCGTGAAGAAATGTAAAGTAATAAAGGAACATAACTCGCATTATTAATTGATTTACATTCCGTGCGTTAGTGCTAATTGCAGAAGTATTGTGAAAAACACGGATTATTAGATTTGTAAAAAACAAAATCGTAGACACCGAGAGAGGAAAGCTAAGGGGGAGACGTTTAATTGTTGTTGCTAAGATCAAAGGAAAACCAAAACAAAGAAGTATTGAAAGTTTAACTAATGACGTAGAAGAAATACACAGAGAGAGAGAGGATAAAAAAATAACGAAGCGTCACGGTATATCGGTTATTATTTTTAAATTAGGCCTAGTTTTCTTTATTATCCGCGCATGCTTTAAATTAAATTTGTAAATTACAACGTTTTATAAACTTCGGACACGGGTATCATCAACGCTGTTGCACACCTAAATGAAGACACGAATTTTCATACGATTTACTAAACTTAAAAAAAATCTTCCACTTTCGAAGCACGCAACATGCGTATTTTAAGCTTAACTTCCCCATTACGTATAATAATTTAATTTATTGCTGTTATTATTTTTCTAGCCCGAACTTTTGACTAATTTCTTCGTCCAATGATAATTGCAGCTAACCTATATATAAAACACCTCGATTGTTCTACGATTGACAAAATATATGATAGTAACGCATTTCTAATTCATCTATATAAACGCTAAAAGTAAAACTAGATTCAGTTCAAAAGGTTCCTGTGTTGTTGCTTTTTTTTTTTTTTTATTTTGTAAAATACCTTTCTTTAGTATGTTCAGAAACCGCGTTATTCATACGTAGGTAAACTTTAGGCTTTACCAATTTTTTGCTAAACTACTTTTAAATAAAATATTATTCGAAAAAAAAATTCTATTTTACCGATTAATTTCAAAGTTAGATTATCCCGGAAAGAAGCAGCTCTAAAAATAAATTTAAAAGAGAGCAAGTGAACAATTATTATTATCGTGTATACGATCAACTATATTCGAAGTTGCTCGTCCAATATTATACGGATGTCGTCAAGCCGTTGTTAACTTTGCCGTTCAGGCTTCTAAGTTCATGTCTGCTAGTGAAGGAAAACATTCAACTAGAGACGGCTCTAGTCTTAAACCTCATTCCGTATGCAGTTCCACTTCTTAGCCTATTCAGAGTTTTGTTCGAGTTCGTGACATTTATTTACGATACAAGAACCGATCAAAAACCGAAAATTAAAAAGTGAAATTACTCACTGATAAACCGCAAAACAAATATGGAAGCGCCTTGCCAGCTAAGTATGATGCGGAGGCATCAAAATTTAATGCAGACAATAATGTCAGAAATTCGAACAGCCACAATTAACGGCTGAAATGTAGCATCGATATACAAATCGTCCACTGTAAAATTTAAACTTATCAAACGTACTGACGAAAGTTCACAAAACCGAAAAATAATCGTAGGAGACTTTAACAGCCATAATGTGTAAACTTGGAAGATACAAAAACTGATACGAATGAAGAATTAGTGGAAGACCTCACGATAAGCAATGAATTCGTAACATAAAATAAGAATGTTATCATACATAACATACCATTGGAAATAGTAGAAGATACGTGTAATCAATAATCATCTTCACATCACTCGTACCAGAAATCAACAAAAAAGGTATAGCCCCTTTGGACGAAAAGACAAATATAGCCTATAGTGTACTTGAGTAAAATGTTTAATCAGCGGGTATTTTCCTATTTTAATTCTAAATTTGATAATTACGAGAATGGACAGTGGTGATAAAGTTTTAACGACGATGGATGGGTAACACAGAGCGCCGGATATATGAGGTGCATTACAGTAGCAACAACGGAGCGGTACCTGAGAAGAATAAAGTGACCAAAAAGAAAAAATCGAAAAAGCGGATCAGACGATATTCCGTAGTTAGCTCGGGTTTCGTAGATCAGCGAATCAGTACGAGAATTGAAGACCGTTAATTTTAAAAATGATCACTCTATATCGATTTTAAAAAAAAAAAACGAAAAAACAAGTGATTATATAGTGTAGCCAATCCTTAAATATGAAATATTTTAAATGACCGCAGTATGACCTAGAAGAACAAATAGTCAGTTCCCCGGAAATGCCAGAACAGTGCTTTCGTTGATTTATAATGATCGTGTGTAGCGATTTTTTGCTTTCTTCCTTTATTTCTATTGCTTAATGGCCCTGAAAGTCGATTTCGATTTGGACGAAAGCTCAACAAAAAGCTGCTGGGGATGATGATGCAGACGTGACTGCTAGTGAAGCAGCATCAAATGGCACCCAGCTTTACTCCTCCGACTTATTTCTCCGGTTCAGCATAATTACCGGTAAGATTATTTGATATTTACGAATAAAATACAAATATTGTATAACTCCCTCTTAATACAACCGGCGTTTTAAACGGCGATATTATAATATTCCTAAGAATATTCCGATATGGCAAATAAAACAATTTATGGCCACGAAATAATATAGATTTCCCGCGGGACATTTCGGATAAAAATGAATCTTACGGGGATGTACAGGTGCTTCCTGGATACTCTTTGCAGTGAACATTTGGCTTAGAATTTATATAGGAAGCACTTACCTCTTGTCCCCCTCAAAGGCAAAAACGTGTCTGCTGAGGTTTATTTCCATCACATAATATTCAAGTTATTTATTATGTAGCAGGGAGAGGATTTTTTTCACTCGTAAAAATAAACTTACTCGTTTTATTTCAATTTTTTTTTTCTATTTCACCACTCCGGTCCTAGGATCACAATTGGCGCTGCTGTTTAGTTAACTAATTCTTGACTAAGTAAATACTTCCTCATGTCTCTTCTTATTAGAAAAAAAGCATGATTTTTAACTAATATACCACAGTAACTTACTATCATTTTACGTTACACACAATAAACAATATTAATCACAGTAAAAAAAAAAACAACTTTCACGAATTAAGTTCGTTTCATCGCATTGTTCAACACAAATTAGGTTTGACCGAATGAAATTAATTCAGTGGAATACTGTTGTAATTTGCCCAAGGTTATCCGGGTAATACATCTCTGCACCAGTATCTCTTAAGTCTTCTCCGGGGGATCCCAGGGAGAGATGGAGAGAACATGCTGAACGCTTCTACCTTTTCACTGAGTTCTAGTTTACTAAAGAACGTACCATATCGAAGTTTGTGATAGTCTTGCACGAATGGGATTTTCAAATCGTGATGGAGTGTTCTATTGGACACGAAATAAGGGGCGTTGGCGATTTGTCTGAGTAAATTTTACAAACGATAATTTCTCTACGGTAGAATGGCTGCAAAATTTAATTACCAGGCAAAGAAACAAAAAAAAAAAAAAAAAGAACACAGATATCTTTTTAGACGAGCCAGATTTTGCAAAAACCTTTTTTAAAAAAACTTTTACAAATCGCCGAAAGGAGAAATTGAATATTAGCCGAGTAGGACTTAATTAATAAATGCGCTATAACGATTATTGTGCATAAAGTAAAAATCGGGCAGCGTGCACAGAAAATTCTTTTTCGCTTTTATGCACGCTTAAGGTTTGGTGTAAATTAAAAAAAAAGAGTAAACGTTGTTCGACAAATAGCAAACAAAGCGCAGCGCGGAAATCCGTTAAATCAACAATGTCCAACTTCTTACGTACGAAAATATTCGATAAAACAGGTAAAATTTCAACGCAATCGCTTTATGTCACCCATTCAGGACGACAGAGTGATGACGAACATCAACTACTTGAAACATTCGCACACTTAACCCGGAATACGGGGACGGCGCATAAGGTAGCACTAAGGTATTTTCCGATGTAAACGAAAAACTGTCGAGGAAAAATAAATTATATTAATAAAACTACATCGAACATTGTGACCTAAATGTTGCGCGTACGTGCTTTCAACGATCCGTAATGAGTTCGATAAAGTTCTTGTGAAAATTTTTGAAATTTTTCATTTCAAAAAGTTTCTTTCTATCTGTGTGTTCAATATGAAATCAAAAATTTTACAGATTTACCAAAATAAAACTGAATTAAATTGGATTGAATTTTCTACGGAAAACTGATTATACTACATTTTGTAAGAAATTTATAAAAATTGAAGAACGAGAACCCAGCCAACGATATTTAATTCATTTCATATTTAGGTGTGTATTGTCCGTGGTTTTGATTAAAATCAAACGTAAAATTTTTTTCGAATATTCAAAAGATTTTTTTATAGAATAACTATTTTTACCTGAAAAAAACACGCGCAATTTAATTACACATAAAATATACAAATAATTTAAAATTCTCACTGATGTAATAATAAAACTATCGAAGTACACTAAACACCGTGTGTATGCGCTACAGCAACCGAATAAACTAAAAGCCATTTTATAATCGAGATTCTCTTTTCAAAATTATTCTTTAAATAAAATATTTTTTGGTCGCCGAAAATTTAACTTCGACCGTATTACAACATTACGAATTGGCCGAATGTGCCGGATCGGGAAACAAAATATGCCAGTTCTTCAGGGTTAATCGAACATAATAGCTATTTCACTTGCTTCCTAATTATTTTACAAGAATATAATTATGCACGTTTTACACAAAAAAAAAAAAAAAAGTTCCAATGCGCTGACATCGATAAAATTACAATTTGTATAAGTCATAACTCTTGTATAAATAATATTTAAAGCACTTGTTTATCCGAAATTTCTAAATTCCAAAATGAAAACAAAACACAATGTAACATTTGAAATTTTTAAAAACTACGATAAATTACTAACATTTGTGTCGTTAACATGAGATTATCTTTTGTCGACAAATTTTTTTTCCTCAATTAAATTGCAAATATCGACTACATTCCATCAACTTTTTTCATTTAGTATCCTAATTATCAGTAATTTCTTCCATTTCGTTTGCGTCAGTTCCGCTTTTAACAAGTGCGTCTACCTCCTCTCGAAGATCTCTTACCCCGAACTTCAATATATTAAGCAGCTTCGAATGCTTTTTTCTATTTCATGTCTTCAACTTATAAGTCAATGCCCTTGCTGCCAGTCCCCTCCTAAAAAGAAAAAATAATAAAAAAAAAATTAATGACAGATGTTACACACATCTTTCCTGGTCTAAGGGCCACACGAGTGGGGTTCTTCATTCACGATTCGAGCGACCCGCGTTACATTTTTCATCATTTGGAATTCGAAAAAAATAGCCTTTTTCAAATAAACAAAATTTGAATCACGTTTTTTTTTCTTTTTCTAGAATTTCAATAATTTTTCCGATATTCCTAATATTTATTTATTTGATTTTTTTTTTTTTTTGGGCTCGTTTACCGAGAAACAATGAGAAAGGGAAATGAATCGGTTATATTTTAATGTGGCCAGATATTGTTAGTAGGAGGGAACAAACAATGGGAACGATGTGTGGAAAAGGAAAAGACATAGGAGGCACAATACACGGAGTATTCACCAATTATTCGCAGCAAATTGGAAAAGAAAGCGGAACGCTCGATTAAAAGAGATGAACACACTTATTAAACATATAATCAGCATCGCAACAGGCGCTTCGTTTGAGCGTAGAATACAGAAAGGACACTAGCAAAAAACGCAAACGGGGGAGGAAGGTAATATGGCTTGAGAACGCACACGAATAATGGAGACAACAACAGAATGACGAAATGAAGGATACAAAAAGAACCATAGGTTAACAGGAAGACGCTAGGTTGTACAGACGGATAATAAAAAGAATAATTGATAGAAAAAGAGGAAGCGTATATACCATAATCTGAGATAAAAACTTTTACACAGCGCAAAAAGATTAGAAAATGGGATTTTTTTTAAGAAAAAAGGTGAAAAGAAGCAGCAACCTGAGCGAACCTCCGCCGCTTAGTTACCAAAAATGACCGAATGCCTGGGAGCCCACAACAGATCAATTTGAATGGAATGGAGGGAAGGAAGAACGTGGATAAGCGAGCGTGTACGGAAAATAATAAAATGATCAGATAGAGAAGAACAGATGGTCCGAAGGGCGGACATAGAATCTGATATAATTAAGAATTTAGAAGAAAGGTGATTAGTGGAAGTAAAAATAGTTTATGAGTGCGAAACAGAAAGGAAAGGATTCTAAAAAATCAGAATCTGGGAGCATAAAAGAAGCACCGACACCACCCGACCCCTTCGAAACATCTGTAAATACGGTTACAGTAGATGGAAAATGAGAATTGATAGCACCGTGGAATTCCTGTCTTATTAGGGCTCCTTTTTTTTTCTCTTTTTTTTTGAAACTCTGCTGTACCTTGTGGCTTCTCAACCAGAGTTTCTAATTGTTACTGTTGTTATTTATTGCGTTTTGTTTTATTATTCATTGCATGGCTAACAAAACTGATCAAATTGAAAAAGTCTTATGTATTTCGCGGTTATTGGACCTTTTTTTATTATCTTCCGTTTTTAAACTTTTTGCATTCAAAAATCGAATGTTAATCATCTAATTTCTCTTCACAGTCCTAACTGATATCCGATTGAGCAATTTTAAAACGTTTCAAATAGACTCCATTATTTCTCCATGTCCGGTTAAAAATTGAGTAAAGTTATAATCGGTATAAAAATGTTTCATTTGTACTCTTTCTTCGATGAGTGGAACTACTGTTTCCCATGTTACTTTGCAGGGTTTTTGATTTATCGCATCTCAGTTGCCAGAGTCGTATACTATTTTAATTAATTTTATTAATCTGTTTTCGTAACTTTTTCTTGTCAAATATTTTTTCTTCTTGTTTCTTTGATTTGGTTTACCGTTTCTTAAGTCCAGAGGTATTATTCCTGCTATGATGTTGACTAAAGTATGCGATATTGTACGATAACCAGAAATTATTAATATTTTCCTTTTGTAATTTTAGCATCTTATTCTCGTCTTTTTCTCGCAAAACTGGAAATTATACTGTGCAGCAGTATTATGGATCCAAAAATAGCCTTGTAAAGTACTATTCTATCTTTGTATTATTTGAAACCGGGCGTATCTGAATATCTTCTTCTTTGGTCGTAATCCCCCGAAGGAATGTCGTGACCATTACACTACAGCATCTTCAATTCTTTTTCGCCATTGTGTTCGATCATCCACCATCCGTTTACATTCGATAATTGATTCCTCCTTTAATAAATTTCTAATTATATCCGTCCATTTAGTGTTTAATCTTCATTTTGGGCGCGTTCCCTGCACTTTCCCATCAATTATTAATTGTAGCATGGAGTGTTCGTTACGCATAGTATGGCCAAAGAACCTCAATATACTTAATGAAACATCGCCGGATAATCTACGCTTAATGTCGAGTGTGTGTGTAAAATGGAAGCATTCGTTTGCTTTGCTGTCCAGGGTATCCGTAACGTACGTCTCCAAAAGTGATCTTAATTTGAAATAAATTTTCACAATCTTGTCTATTCTGTATTCGGCGTGTTTACTAAAATTTAAATTACTGTCTATAATTATTCCCAAGTATTGTATTTCATTTATTATTTTTATTTTATCTTTATTCGTGTACGTGAACCTAACTAGAACCGCTAAAAAACCCAAAATCAACATTTCTGACGTAACGTATCTCCGTAAATAATTTCGACAATGTTAGATTCGCGCACATATTTATGCATAAATGCTGTTCAATGCGCAATGTATTATTTCTTTCCTATCCTGTTTACTACTTATTAGTAGTGCTTCCGTTTTATTTATGTTAAAATGTAAGCCTAATAAGGTCTTATTAGGGCTTGTAGAAGAATATTAGGGAATGTAGGAGGTATATAGTAAACATTTTAGGAAGATGGCAGAGTTCAGTGAAATTTAAAAAAATGTATAGAGGAGATTGTCAGAGGAAATTATGGTAAGAGAATAGCAAACTGACCCGAAGACGAATGAAGGATAAAATACGGGTTCATAAATTTTAGGTTTTATTTACTTTTTTTTTTTCGGAAAATATAATACGAGTATTGTATCAAAATGTAAATATATCGAGAGTAGAAAATTGATTATTACTAATTAAAAGCTAATAGCGTAATTTTTTCTTTAACAGGGCAGAAACGTGAGCGAGCAGCGGATTTCGAAAACGCAACACGATGTTTCCAACGGCACGAAGTTAAAGCCAACGCGTACAATTCAAGAGCGGCGATTTTTGAACGGGTCGTATCTTTTTAATAGAACGGAAACGACCGATTTTTACGAACTGATCGTATACGATCACCTGTTTGTCGACAAAACTCTACTCATCGGCGAATTTATGAACGCGTTCGTCTCCGTCCCAATCATTAAACGACCGAATGGCTGGGGTAAAACGTTAAACATGGATATGTTGAGGCGATTTTTTGACATCGAAGTAGACCATCAAGGTGAAGTAATCGGCAAGAACGGCAGTTCCGCGCAGTCTGTTAACCGGGTTTTGTTCACCGGCGGCGAAATTACACTACCCGATAAGAACGGCGGCACTAGGAAAAAACTACTGGAACCTCTGAAGGTATCCGAGCAGCCGGACGTGATGAAACATCAGGGTTCGTATCCGGTGATTGTGTTGAATTTCGACGGCGTGTACGGCAACTCTTACGAAGAAATCGAGGACAAAGTACGGAAAAGGATTCAGAAGTTATTCCGCGAACGTCAGTACCTGTTGAAAAACATAACGGACAAAATGGAGCGGACACGATTCAAGATGTTGACCGAGGGCAGTGCCGACATGACGCGGTTACAGCGAGCCGTTCATTTCTTGAGCAAACTGCTGTTCCAGTACTTCGACGGTAAACGAGTGGTCGTCTTGATGGACAATCACGACGCGCCAATGAACCACTTTTACCTGGTGCTTAGTAAACGCTACCAGAACGGATCCGGACAACTGTACGGTCTGGAGGAATTCCAGAATTTGCTAAACCTATTCGGAGGCATGCTGACGCATTCGTTACGAAGAAACGAATACCTGCAGAAAGGCCTGATCAGCGGGACGACGCAGACGAATTTGTTTTGTTACAGTTTGATCGACGAACATCTGTGTAACTTTTACGGTTTCACCGAAGAAGAAGTGAATCAACTGATCGCTCGGATTCCGGGCGGAAATTCGACCGTCGATAGAAAAGCGATGAAGAACTGGTACTACGGCTATCGATTCGGAAACAATCAAGTATTCTACAGTCCGGTATCGGTGACGAAGTACCTATCGAATAACGCCACGCTAGACTATTACCTGTTGACGGAGAAACGATCGAAGGACACCGAAATCATCGACAGCGTGTTGTTGTCGAATCGGTTTCAGCCGACGCTACAAAAACTAGTAGCCGGTAATAATATTTACTCGGTTATCACCGATGTGGACACGTTCGACAGCATCGATACCGGCGATCGAGTACTCAGTTCATTGCTGTTCTTTGGCTACCTCAGTCCATCTCGACGGCGCGGCAAACAGTGCGAACTGCACACGCCGAACGAAGAAATGAAGCACTACTTCGAAATTAAATTCGAACTGTGGCTAGATAAACGGTTGAATATGCCGCGCTTTAACCCGATCGCCGATCTGCTTCTCACCGGTAAGATAGTCGAATTCCATTCGGAACTAAATCGAACCGTCGCAGAACGGCTGAACGGAACGCATACGTCCGGCGCCGAGCCGGAACGTATCTACAGCGCGATAGTGAAGAGTTTCTTAAAATCGCCGGACTGCGACGTTTGGAACATCAAGTTCAACGGGCAAGTCAGCAGACACGTTCTAATGGTAGCGCCGGTTGGCGATAAGTACGACAAGGCGGCGATAATATCGGTGAAATCGACTACGCATGAAGAAGAGATAGAGGCGAAACTGCAGTCCGGTCTAGAAGAGACGGACATCCGGAAATACCGAGAACAGCTCGCCCAATATAAAAACGTACGACTAACCATTAAAATGTGCTTGACGTTCGAGCAATTACAAATCTACGCTAAATATAAAGTCGAATAGAAAACCGAAAACCGTCTCTGGTCTAATCTTTATTTCTTATTTCAATAAAGACGTACCCTGTGCAACGTAATCAAGCTCGGCTACTCTAAGCCGGAGGAGTCATTGTATTATTGTTGGCAGTTGTCTCGTAAGAGGTCGCTAATGCTAATTATAGAAGCTGAAATCGGACCGGAGAGGTTCGCTTTTTGAGTAGAAAGCCTCAACTAGCTCGCGATATTCTCTCTTCAGATCCATTACTAGATGAGAAGAGTTTAAAAGTAAAGTAAGTCCCGTACCGTTAGCCGGACGCCGAGAATTGTGAAATTAAACAATTTACACATTAATGTCAAAAGCGTGGGGGATACTAAATATTCGCAATCCGTTCCCTACCGAAAGAGAATATTTCTGTTTTACGGAAAGCGAATTGTATAATATATATTTCAAAAATTTCGCCCACTTTCAGCGTTAACAGAAACACACCTTTCTCGTTGTAATTCGGTTCGAGACTTTGCCGAAACCATTTTCAACTCTCCACACCGTAAATGCCGGAGAAATTCGATAAAGACAGTCGAGCGATTCTTAGCACCTCGTTTGATGTAAGCCTTAACATCGTAGTCGTAAATGATTACCTCTCCGGTGTAACATTCATTATCCTGATTCCGCCGATGCAACCATCGTTTTTGTTTTTATTGCGGTTAATTTCGAAGTATTTTTCATCATTCTGTTATTCTAATCTGCATTCGCCAGTTGCAAACCTACTAATAATTTATTTATTTATATCTGTACTAATACATACCCCCGTTATCGGTCAACGGACGCCCTTTCAACAGTTTAAAAGGAGCTGTGAACCGGCCCCATGTTCTGAGGTGTACTGTCTTCTGTTAAATAAAGCGTTCCTTCTCATATATGACGACTGACATTTCAATGTCTAAAATTTCTGATAGACTGCGAAAAAATATATCAATAATAATAATAATAATAATAATCAAATCGCATATTAAAATATTATCAAATAATTACAAATTAACTGGAGACATCAAATAAATGAATTTAAATAAAAGGTAAACAAAATAATTACGCTAATACGCGGAATACACGAGCAGCGGGATGTGCAGACTAAATTATGTTTAAAAAGAAAGAGGAAATTTTAAGTCGTAATTATATAAATCTCAGGAGAGCAATTGAGTGACGTATTGTTTTTTATTTCGACATATTGTTAAAATTTCTACCGCTTTCGTTTTGATAATAATGTCTACTCTAACCCACGTCATTCGAAATTCCACTGCCCTTTAGGCGTTTGTTTACTCCGATGTACTGCTTCAAATGTTTCCTTCTCCAATAAGTCGTCGGGCATTGCTTTTTACCGTCTGTATGATTAGACGCGCGATTTGTGAAAAAGCCTCCCTTCCGTCGCAAAAGACCACATGATCGAAATGAATTTTTGCCACTGCAGGTTTTCATATTCTCTCAAGTTGAACCTGTTACACGGAAAATTAAATTTCCAGTTTTTAAAGCCGCATAATCTAGATTTTTGAGAACTACCTTTTAGCTTATGGCGTTAACTTTTTCGGTAAGTAAAGTAAGTCCCATATCCTTGATTATCATGGATTGTGAAGTTAAGCTTTTCATAATGTACTTAAGGACCTAATCGATCTGATGAGAATACTGGGGCCAGTTTCTTTCCCTCGGCCGTCTTTACTTTCCCAGATTTCTCTGGTAACCAATTATTTCAGACTGGGTAAACCTAGCAGCGATTCGGATCCAAAGTCAATTTAATCGATTGTAGACACGTAATTTACTCGCATATTCGTGAATTTAGAAAAATTCTCTGGTGCCTATCGGAATTCCGTGAAGGCCAGTAAGCTTTTCAAATATATTTACATCGATTGCGCTGAAGAATAGCTTCGAAGAACTCTCTCTTTTTGTCATATGTAAATTTTTAAATGAAATATCGTGTGTGTTAACAGTTGTAATCTCGACCTAGGATAATATTGAAAAGAGGAACAAATTTCAGATTACATTTCGGCATTGCTAACCTTAGTTGAAATTATGGCGATTTACGTCAAATGTGAGAAGTATGGTTTGTGATCCCAATATTTCATATTGATTGCATCGCAATCGCTGACGGTCAGCTTTGTCTCTTAGATTGTTATAGACTTACTACACGATTTATCAGTAAAGTGGATTTTATTTTTTTTTTTTCGGGAGGGCGATTGCTATTACTATTACTACGAATAACCATTTCAATTCATATTTTTTTTTTTTGCATTTTGAGTTATTTTATGTTAATTTTGTTTTGACTAGACGGACTTCCAGTCGGTGAAATTAAATCTAGCGCTAGGATAATTTGATCAACTGAATTCCAACATTACCGGAATATTAGCTAATAGTTCGCTAATCGAAACAGTCGGAAGCTCTCTGGATTCAACTGACGCTTAAATAACTCTCTACATTTTTGCGGAATGTTTTCCGGGCTACAATCGAAAAAAATATGTATTTTCATTTTTTTGAAAAAACTCAATCCTTTACTCAGAAACACTTTTTACACCGTGTTAGAGTTGTTTTTTTTTTTTTCATTTAGCGATTCAATTGTTACTGGATAACAGCATTTCAGTTACCCCAAAATTATCATATTTTTTCTTCATTTTCAACAACCCTATCTAAAAGTAAATTTACGATCGCCTTTTTATACTTCAAAAGCTTGTAACACTTTTTTTAGAAAACATGTCCAAACTTTTTAATTTTTCCGAAATTTCTTCTGAATCAATTGCATTCAAATGTTTGACGTATACGGTTTTAATTATTTTAAATGTAAATAAAATAAGCGCAAAATGAAATTAAAAAAAAATAAAAAATAAAATATGTTATTTCGCAAAAAAAAACAATGGATTAACATTTCATTTTGAGAATTATTACATCTTTGTTTTTCTGAGTTTATTTCATTTCCGTTTAACGTCAATACAGAAATCTCCTTATCTTTAATGATATTTAATGATACTAATTTATTAGCTAGACCGTCTTCAATCATTTTGTACATCATTAAATAACGACATAATCGAACGGTAAACCTCGGAACTGCTGAAAATTCCAATGCGAAAATACTGAAATAAGTGTCGCCTACACTGTTACGGAAGGTTTTCAAAGCTGAGAAAATTTTTATTTCGCCGACACAAGGGTTGGCCCATACTTCTATAATTCTTAATGCTAACTGACTTGCGCCAATTTGTTTTCATTATTCGTATCTCCTCTGTGTACAGAAACATTATCGATGACTGAGTTATAAAGGATAAAAAATAATTACAAGTTTCGCTATCGTTTAACCGAATTTGCTACTCTAACGCGGTGACGACTCGTACCAACTTTAATTAAGGGTGCTGTAGGGGGAAAAAACGAATTAACGAACAATAAATAAGTTTACCTGTAGTAACCGGGGGGCTATTTAAAGATAAAAAAGGCATCCCTTCCAGCTTCAGCAAAAATTTTTCTACGATTTTTTCATTAAAATATCCTTAAAATTATTTTATTTCCAGTCGATATTATGCGTAGTTATGTATATTTTTATTTTTTCTTTGCAGTCATCCTATCTTAAATACGATTTTATTCGTACCTTTCCTGCAAATGTCATTAAAAGTACAACGAAGATTTTTATAAGATCAAAACCGCTTCCAAAGTTTTCACTTCACTTATTACGTGTCACAAAAGAATACAATTAAGCCTTGAAAACTGTGCAATTCTTTTCTAGAAGAAAACACTTGTAGTTCAATAACTTTTCTTCGAAAAGAAACGGTGTTTGCACGCTAAAGATCGCAAAATTTTCTAATTTAGCAGCTAATAAATGTTCGCTATAGGTAAATCCGTCTTTGCTTCAATATATCAATGTGGCCACGAACTTCTTTACATTCTGTGTCATTTTAGAACTACTAAATTCTAAATTTTCTGCGTCACATATTTTTCAAATTGCGCCGCAATGTCTACTTAATCCTCTTTGAATTAAAGTAACACATCAGTAGATTACGATATTTCATTTCGTTACAGTTCAACATGAAGCATAGTTAAATCTCGAGCCGGAAAATAAAAACGTTAATCACGCTCGAACTGTTTCATCATTAATTAAAAATATCGTGCAATTCTTTAACACGTATTCAGTGAGACAGTTTTTTATTTTTATAAACAGTATTCAATCGATCAATCAATGTTTACTATTATTATTATTATTACACAAGGTCTACATCAGGGATGTTGCGGATGTAGAGTTTTTGACATTTGTGGATGTCGGATACTACTGCGGATGTGGATGTTAAGTTTTTTTTACAGAGATGCTTAATTTTTTTTTTTTCTTCTTCCGTTGTACCGGCTTTAAGAGACCATAAACAGCGCCAGTGACTTCAACGTTAACCTATCAAAGAATATAAATCAAGCCACTCGCTCCAACGAAAGAATTGGGTCCGAGATATCATTTCTGCAGCGAGGATGTGTACTAGGAAATATATAAAATTAGTACCCAGCCTCCATGGCGACAATGCGATTTGGAATTGCCCATAGGACGCCCTGGTTAAAGAATACATTTCATATAGCACCTGGCGTAATTAATTCATTCGCTATTAAATTTTTTTCGTTATTTTACAAAATAACATTAGTTTTACTAAATTTTGTTACTCAATTTACAATGCTCTCCATTCTATGATTTGTCGCCACAGAAATACTCTTAAAAAATTATCGCTGACTGAAAGAGTTTATCGAAATTTCATTCGTTTTTCACGAAAAAACTGAATGCGTGAACCGATAAAAAAAAAAAAAAAAGGATGGGAGATAGATAACTAAATAAACAAAAATAACGAGCGAAAACAACCTAACGCGTCGCTATTATAAATTCAGTCGCTAAGGATAATTTGTCCGCTTATTGAAAGATAAAGGGCCATCAGAATACGTGCAAAGGAATCTAAAGCTCGTCTCCGTATGTTTGTGCACTGCACTACAGCATTTCTACAGCCAGCGAACCAATTTCATCTTATCTTTTTTCTTCCGGCAATATCTTCTTCCTTCAGCGGGGTTTATTGTTACTGATGTTTATTTTCTGATGATGTGATTCGTCCGTCTCACGCACTCGTGGATTTCTATATTCGAATGCGCGCTGTTACGTTTACTTTTCAAACTAACTAGCCTCCTTCATAGACGGAAAGACTTGAAGTGAAGGTTGTTGATCTGGTGGAAATAATAGCAAAGCCTGTTGAAAATTCCGCCATCTCAACAGCATCGGTATTAAGAGCTTTAGGCTGAATTCAAGACGCCCGGATTAATATAAGTAGGGTTAAGTTGATTGAACCTGGCTCGACTGTGAGATTAAACTTATAAATATGGTCGTTTTGTTTAAAAGTGAACGACCCCTGTTACGTACGTTTACCCTGAAATTCAATATCGACGCCATTTGAAAATGAGAAATTCTTCAAATATCTCTTTTTTGTTTGTTTTTTTTGTTGTTGTTCCCTATTCATTAATCAATCAAAGCAGCTATTTTACATTCAATTAACTTTTTCGGCAGTTCTTAAAAAAAAAGGTCGTTAACCTTTCTCATGAAATTTTTATTTTTCAATAAATTCCTACAAAATAATGAGAATCTTAAATTGAACAGCTAACTACCATAGTATAGTTAGTTAGGCAGGAGTATTTCATTCGGTTAGGACCCGATTCGAGTCTCATTGTCGCACATTGAAAATATAGAAAAGTTGCACTTATCGCACTTATGCTGGGATAATACCCATTACGCCCCCCCCCCCCAAAAAAAAATATTAACCCGAAGTAAATTTATATTAACGCACTGTGTTTATAATACCCCTATTTGCAATCGTTTTTGTAATAAGGTTATAATTATTAATACCATTTATAAAACATCAACAATGCTCTATTGACAAAGGCTGAAATTTGAAAAACTATTTAAAAAATAAAATAAAAGAACCAAACGTAATGTTGTTTACAAAAAAAAAAGAAGTAGGTTAAATATTTAAAGCTTTCACAATGATTATTCATAATAAATATCTTTTAAAACACAGTTGTTTCCGAAAATTATTTATTAAAAAGTAGGTTATTATTATTACATTAGAAGGTTCAGATGCGGATATGACAGGAGAATCAGCTAGGAGTTATGGTAAGTAAGCGGGGAGGCCATGCTGGGCTCTAAGTGCTATAAGGGAATGACAAGATGTTAGTAAACGAGGAATGGAAAGCTGTGTTCTTTGGCAAAAAGGACAAAGAGGGGGATCGGTGCGTTGTAGAAGATACGAATGGGTCAGGCGGGAGTGGTAAATCCTAAGTCTGGTAAGAATAATATTTTTCTTCCTTGAACGGAATAGAAGGGAGATCTGAGATAGAGGATCAGGTTTAACAAGAAAAAGATTGTTTTGTTGACTAGAACTCCATGCTCGTTCCCGGGATTTAATTATAAGGGATTTCAAGAAGGGCTTCATATCGCTAGTAGAAGAGAAGTACAAGGATATGGATGGAAGCAGAGCTGCCTCCCTAGCAGCTTGGTCGATGGCTTCGTTACCAGGGAAACCAATATGGCTGGGGATCCCCATGAAAGATATAGAAATTTCGGATCGAATAAGGAGATCGTGAAGGAAAAGCATGCGTTATACAATTGCATTATCTGTGTAAAAGTTGTAGAGGGACATTAAAACACTGAGTGAATCGGAAAGAATGAGGTATTTAAAAAGAGGCAGAAGCTCAAGACACTTGAAGATAGCAAAAGATTCAACCGAAAATACAGAGCAGGATTTCGGATGTCGAAAGCAATGGGTGGGGGGAGGACAAAAAAGGCTGATCCAATATGGCCAGTAGATTTTGAGCCATCCGTAAAGCAGAAGATGTTTTATTTATTTATTTATTTTACGTGCCATATACAGCAACTTAGGCTAGAGACACGGCAAGAAATTACAAAATTATGAAAGTTGAAAGGAAGGAAAAAAGGAAAATAAACAGAAATTAACAAGGATTAGCAAAATTATAACAGCTCTTTAACAAATTAGAAGAATTGAGAAACTGAAATAGTTGGTTAAGCACGGTTTCTTCGTCGCACAGCAAATCCTTTAAATTCGATGGTATTCCATGTTGTTTCCGATAATGATCATCAATTAGGCATTTAATCAGTAGGTGTTCGACGGTTAATTAGCAATCACATGTCTGGCACCGGGGCGCAGGTTCCTTATTTAACAGGTATGAGTGTGTAAGACGAGTGGTACATAAGTTGTAGTCTGCATAACGTTACCTCCTGTTTTCTGCTTTTTCTCGGCTTGAGGAAAGCCATGGTTTCGTGGACGATTTTATGGAGGGTAATTTATTTCCTGTTGGTAACTTTTGCCAATCGCTGTTCCAGATGTTGTTAAAATGGCATTTAGGCTGATTTTTAAAGTCCGTAAACGGTACCGTCACGTTTGGAGTAGTCAGCGTATTTGACAGTTTCGAAATTAATATGTTGATGAAGCATAGGTTACAACCATCATGTGTGTTAATAAAATGAAGTGAGCAGAGAGATTATGTATGTTCTGGGACAGGAGGATGTCGCCTGTATTTATTTGCATTCAAAAGCTAGTGTACACATTATTGTTATTTTAAGACCTAGAAAAACAATTATAATATCAAATACTGAATTCATTGGCAAAACCATCAATTGATGATAATTAGAAAGAGAGGAAATAAAAACTGTAAAATTTTTTATTTATTAATTAAAAAATATATACAAGCATAAAACTTAACATGATCAATATACTATTGACACGAGTACAAACAATAAAATATGAAATGACAACTGACATATGAATCGTCTGTGAAAGTTAAAGTATAAGAAGGAAAGATAAAACATAATCAAATTAGTTATGAGCAGCGGGAGAGGTAAAAGACTTGACATACGAACTGACAAAAAAAGGGTAAACTGAAAGACGAATAAATAAAATCTGGGAAATTATAGGTAAAATAAGGGTATTTGATGTAAGAAGGAATAAAAGCAGAATAGGAGAAGTGAAGAAATCAAGGAAAAGATTAGAGTTTTACGAGGAGAGAAACGCCAGTTTTTGAATATAAACAAGTAGGAATTGGTAATATAAAAACGTTTGATCAGAGAAATCTTTCATCTAGATTAAATCTTCGCATGAATAAAGGATAGGAACCAGTTTCTGTCAAAATGGATGCAATCGGAGAGGAGTTCAAGACACCGATACAAAGGTGGAGACACATGTTATGGATTTTATCAAGCTTAAGGAAAAGATATTTAAGAGCACTCGTATAAAGTACAACGATATTTAATTTTAATAATTTAATATAAGAGAAAATAAAAAGAAGTATTTTAAATAAACGAATGTGTAGAATTGAGATAGCTAAAACGAGAGCGGACCCCGGCCTGGAAGAAAAAGAGAAAAAAATGAAATTAGAAAAGAAAATAAATTGACGACAACAGCAACTGAATTGAAACTATAAATATGAGCTTTAATTTATAAGCAATTCCCGTTCTGGAAAGACCTCAATATATATTTTCTTAGGGGAGAAAATAGTTAAAGGTTGTATTCGATGGATAAAAATTATTTTGTTTGAATAAAAAAACAGCTAACAAATCAATTTGGAATTTTTTTTGTTAGTAGTAGAATTAACTATGGAAAAAAAAACCAGACTTTTAAGTAATTCAAAACTATTTCAGAGTTTTTGGTCTCTGTATCCCTACAACAAAAATATCCGAATAGGTAGTTATTTTTTTATTAATATTTTATTTTACCTACAAAATTTTAATGTGATCAGCGGTGGAAACCATTCAATTAAGTTACTTCTCCACTCCACATTGTACAATCATTAATCTTATCTTAAAATACTATAATATTAATTTTTTTTGGGGGGGGGCTGGTCAACCGGTGACCTTTACCCAGAAACAATTAGAATAGGAAGGAGTCAATTATATCTTCATACGATATAAAATGTTGTTAGGAGAAAGGAAGAAATAACAGGCACAATCCGTGGAGAGGGAAAAGATAGGACATAAGAGGCGTAATATGAAATAGGAAGACCAAGTATCAATAAAATGGAATAGAAAGCAGAGCACTCAGCAGAAAGAGATGAACACTTAATAACATGGTCCGCATCGCAAAAATGCTCCTCATTTGAGTGAAGAGGACAATATGGAGAGGCAACCAAGGAAAAACGAAAACGGGAGGAAGATAATAAAGTATGACTTAAGAGCGCAGACGAATAACGGAGATAACGACAGAACGACGAATTGAAGGAACCAAAAAGAGAACCATAGGTTAACAAGAAGACTAGGTTGATCAGACAGATAAAAGGAACAATTGTTAGAAAAAGAGAAAGCGTATACATCCGATACCATAATCTGAGATGAAAATCTTTGCACAACGGAAGAAGATTGGACGATGGAACTTTTTTAAAGAAGAAGTGAGAAGAGGAAGCAAACCGAGCCAAGAAGTCCGCCGCTTCATTACCGAAGATTCCCGAATGACCAAGAACCCACAGTAAATATCAATATAACTGCAAAAGAGAGAAGAAAGAACATGGATAAGTAAGTGTATGCGGAGTATGATAAAATTACAGAAATGATCAAGTAGGGGAGAATAAATTGAAGGACGGACATGGAATCCGATATAATTAAAAATTTAAAAGAAAAGTGATTTGAGGAAATGAAAATAATGAAACGTAAGGTAATCATTTTTATGGATATGGAACAGAAAGGAGGCAAACGAAAAGATTCTGAAAAGCCAAAATCTGGGAGGATAAAAGAGGCAGCAACACCATCCGGCCTCTTCGAACCATCTGTAAACACGGGGTTGCATGCGAAGGAAATTGAGAATTGATAAAACTGTGATATTCCTGTCTAATTAGGGCCTGTGGAAGAAACTTAGAGAGCGTAGGTACAGTATACATATTTAGAGGATGACAGAGATCGGCGAAATTAAAAGTGAAATAACGGAGATTGACAAACGACATTATGTAAAAGGACAAGATGAACTGAGCTGAAGGGAAAAGATAAAATAGGACTTTTCCTAGGTACGAAACACCAGTTCCTAGAAATGGAAAAATAGGAATGGATAAGAGTAGAAGACGTGAGTAGGTGGCGCTTAGTAAGAAAACAATAGCCCAAATAGGATCTGCGAATAGAAAGGGGTGGTGTATTAGATTCGGCAAGGACTGCTGGAATTGGAGAGGATTTAAGAGCACCAAGGCATAGACGAAGGCAAGAGTTTTGGATTACATCCAATTTAGAGAGTCGGGACTTGGAGGCACAACCAAAGAGAAATGAACAGTAATCAAATTTTGAGCGGATGATAGATTTATTTAGAGAAATAAGAGATTACCACCCCATTTGGTTGGAGATAAGGCCTTCAGCAGAAAGATATTCGATGTGTTCGGAGAAGGATAACCGACTGTCAAGGAAGATATCAAGATAACAAAAACAATTAACACGAAAAAGGAGTGTATTTGCAAGGGATAGATAGGCAGAAGCAGGAGTATAAGGTCGCAGAGAAAATACGGCATAATAATTGAGGAAAGAGAATAATCCAACACGGAAAGAGACGAATCAAGTGTCTCACTGGCTGATATAATATCATGAGATGAGACATAAATTAGGATGTTATCAGCAAAGAATAAAAACGAAGAATTTAACCTAGCTCTTGCGTTTGCTCGCTTATGAGCAAGAAAGTTTTCAGTTGTAGGATCTAAACGAAAATTTCTAAAGATGGCACGACTATAATGAGCGTTGCATTTCTCATTCCACCAAAAATATGAGGCTCTATTGTGGTTATTAGATGTCTGATGACAGGTATGTGAAGATAGGGAGAGAGCAGACTCGACGGAATTTAAAAAGGAATTATCTAGAAGTATGGGATCGGAATCGAGTTGAGTACTAGGGAGTGATGAATCGACACATGAACGAAACGTAGTCCAATTTACTCTGGAGAGGTTCCGCCGAGGAGAATGTAGAGGCCTGAAGCAAGTCGGAAAAGAAAAGTTAATATAATATTAATATAAATTAATATTGGACTACTTCCTGTATTCCAATTCCTTGTTGGCCAATTTATTGAAAATATTCATTTTTTCCCGTACCAATTCACCGCAGTCTTCCGTTTTCTCTATATTTAGGATGTTCCATCCACTCAGGATATGTTGTGTTGCATCTAACGAAAATTTTCAGTTTCCGTTATATTAAATATTTTCAAATAGATTTTGAAATTTCCATACCCTGATATGAATTGTACGTTGTAAATATTCGGAGTACTATTTAGCCTCTTCTTAATGGTTGGAAAAAAACTTTTCGTTATTCCGTTATGACTTACCCACACCGTTTCAGACTTTTCTATATATTGTTCACTGATAAATTTTTTGAATTTTCTAGCTGTTAAAATTTTATTCTCTACTATATATCTTTTGATTTGTATATGTGATATTTTCCAAAGTTTGTTCTACCTTTAATTCATTTTTGATTGTAAAAATATTGACATATGTTTTTCTATTACTAAGTATGAATATTCCCGCTGTAACTAATACATTTGTATGATTTATTGTTTTGTAAGCTTTAATTAGTTATAATATTCTGTGTATGATCGCTAAAAATTTTTGAAATTTATTGAGGTAGTTAGGCGCTCAAACTCGAGCATTATGACCAATAAGACATGGTCATAACGTTTTCCATAAAAAAAGATTTCTACCGGATAAACATAAAAATTTTAGACGCCCGTTCGATTTTTTATTGCTATATTCCTCTTTAAATTGTACTAATAGCAATAATGGTAATAAAAATGGTAATAACAAGAGCAATAACGATAGAACATTACTAGCGCTTCGTTGAAAATAAGCGGTTTAGTTTATTTTCGTTCGTAACTTTATCATTTTCTGGAGTTGCACAAAGGCGCTTTGTTTTTGGAATGATGTCCTTCAAATCTGTCGATATGAAAAGCATACGGGTCTAACGTAAATTATTCTTTTTAAAAGTTTTTTTACAATTTAAAATCTCCGTTTAGTAAAGTCAGAATAACAATAAATTCAACGATAAAGGCTAAAACGAAAGTATAGTCTGTCGTCAAGCGAAACAAGTCCGTTTGAGTTTCGTTGCCGAGTATGATGCTCAAAGTAATGATAACAAGGCGCGTATTAATAACGCGTATTTCAATATTACCAATAAAAAAATCATACTGCCACATATTACTGTTATTCCTCCCGTCTTCAGAAGTAATAACCTTGTTTTTATTTCATCTCTGTACGTTCATCCGTTTTTTTTCCCAGCCTGTTGTGATCCATACGGACCTCATATGGTGATAGCAGAATGACTGTTATATCCGATACGCGATGGACTAAAGGTTAATCCAAGTTCCCTTCAATTCATAACGTCAGCGCGTTTTGGTTGTTTTATAAACGGACACTTCTTTCGCTTGACCGACTTACAATTATCCCCCAGGTTGAACTACGTTAAATCTACTTTTCCGACGTTAGTTGTCGTAAAATTTTCAGAATAAATGGTGCAGAATAATTCTGAATACTTCCAACTAAAACGAATTCAGCTTAACATACATTAAAAATGTTACATGTGAATAAATAAAAGTAATCTTTTAGTGCTTTTTTATTAATAAAATAGATTTCCACAAAATTTCAACTCGAATATAAAAACTGTAATCACTAACGAATCAAAATATCACATTTCCCCTACATTTTCTGTCCTACGATTCCTATTAATTGCACATAATATTGTTTGTTTTTTTTTTGCTTTTTTTTTTGGAGGGAGAACGATGCATCGTGTCCTGGTTTTGGACCAATCTTAAAGCCGTAATAGTTGTTATTACGATTCATTTCAGTTTCGTTTAAAAAATAATTATTATTTCCTAAGAAAATTTATAAATGTTATTATCTCTTAAAAATATTTGAATTTTACCTTTATATAAGATTTCATAGTGAAGTGCAGATGTTAATGTTAATAAAACAGTAACATAAGGGAAAGAAGAAATATTTTGAAGGTAATTTGAATTAAATGACCATTTAAATACTTTTAAAAAAACCGTATTTTTTAAATAGTATTTCTTTCTGAAATTTATTATTATTTACATTAGAAAGATAATATCTGTAATTTAAATATGCAAACACTTATTTTGCTATAAAAATATTTCAAAATTAGAGTAAATAGTTTATTATCATTGTTTTATATAATTTTTATATCGGATACTATAAGTTATTTAAATTACTTACCTTTTTTATGTGATTAATTTAACCCGTTCAGCCACAGTGGACACCAATTTTACATTGATTTCATGCAAAAATTATGCACGTTAAAAAATCATGTCCATTAGAATGGACATCTCCAAAAATCAATATAATATCGTTCACAATGGTAGACAATCGCCAAAAAATAAATTTTCTAATTTCCGAGAGTGTTTTGCAGTTGCCGGTGTACAGCGCATTTTAGCATTTTTCATTTTTCCTTAAAATTATATTTACGAAAATTTTACGTTGGAAAAGTTATTATTTGATAAGTAACGTTTTATTTACATTAAATACAATTTAAAACTATATACGTTTAAGAGCTACAGGATATTTTTTTAAATGCGTGTCCATTATAATGGACTTTGTGACGCAACGTCACCTTTTCATTGAAATTATAAGGAGCATTTTAATTTCAACAAAAAATGGACGAAGATAAGATTTTGTCATTATTAATTTTGGAAAGTCCGTTCGCTTTATGATGCTATACAAAATAAAATTAGAATCTATACTTTGCATAGATGAACAGATGATCCGTTTTAGGAGTAGCACGATACTTTAAACGAAAACCAAATCTTTGCGGAATAAAAGTATTTGCTTTAGCAGAACTGAATCAAGAGTATAAACAATTCGGTCAGGGTGCAGCTACAGAGTTATACAATTTATTGATGGTAGGGTAAATATAAGAAATGTGAAGTTATTATTCGATAAATACTTTTCAACTCATAATTTATTTTAATAGTTGTGTACAAGCACAATATTTATGCAATCGGCGCTGTTAGAATAAACATATTTAAAAATTCTCCACTCAAAGGTGACAAAGAGCCAAAAAAAAAACAAAAAACAGCGGGATCTACCGTTATCGTCATTAGTCGAGGTGGTCGGGTAATATTAACTAAATGTTTCGACAATAAAGGCGTTTTATTTGGATCTAATTATTGTGCTTTTTGCAACCAAGGTACCTGTCGCAGGTGATATAGATGTTCTCCATCAACTATATCAATGTACCCCGTGTGTCCTGAAGTAGTTAGTATATATAATAATGGGATGGGCGGAGTCGATAAAATTGATTTCTTACTTTCCACTTATCGATTTCACTTATATTTTCGAAAGTAAATTGTTCGTATGATCAGTCATGCGCTCGATCTTGTTGCAGCTAATAGTCGGTTATAGATGTTCAAAAAAATAAAATTATAGATTTATATAATTTTAGAGAATCTGTTCCAATATCATTATCAGCTACACTGCAACGCCGTGATCGCCCGTTACATGCTGACCCTGGTTCCAGCACATCATATATGGCTCCAAGAGAATCTCCACCTACTGACTCACGCAGGGCTCCTAAACATTACACACGAGGTTCGTAGCATAGCAAGATGCCCGTGGTGTATAGAGAGACGGTAAATGAAACAAAGTTGCGACAGGAATAAAAATAAGTATAAGCCGAAACGCGGTGAAAGTAGCGAGCCTATCAAATGAAGGGGTCATCTACGAGCTGATTGACGATAACAACTGAATGCACGTATCAAACTAGTTGGGTTATTACACAAAATATACTTTCACAAGGCGATTAAGCGGTAAAAGAAATCATCACGTACACATTCATAGCATAACAGCTTGCTTTGTGGCGTGCCGGAATATTCGCTTATCATCCACTAATTTTAATATATTCTGCATCATCCATGGCTTTTTGGCTCTCCTATGTTCGTATCCTAGCGCTTGTGTCGCTGCGTCTATCACTGCGTTCTTTATATTTCGCCAATATTTTTCCAAAACTACATTATTGCAGGAATTTTGCTTTGAGCATATTTACCTGTTACCATGTTTTCAAAATTTTTGTTTTGTCTCAACTTCCAAAAGTTTTCCTACGTTCCATTTTCTGTTTAAAATCAGCTTCTGTTGTCGCTTAAATTTCAAGTTCGTGTGTAAAATAAAGCAGGTATTAGCACATCGAACACTACGTACATATTACAATTCAATAATAAGGTCAAGAATATTATACGGAATACAAATATGAGGAGAGGCTAAAAAAACAGAAATAAATAAAATTAGTAAACGATGCTTAGTTGTGAATACAAATGTGATTCGGAAAAATTCCTCCTATAGGAGTACGGTGTTTGACGTTTTAGAAGAATTTGGGTTAGACGATACGTCCAGAAATATAATAAAGCAAACTTTAATCAACACAAGGTGCAGGGTTAAATTTAGAGGAGAAATCTCGGATCCATTTGAGATTGTTACGCGTGTAAGACAAGGAGATAGCTTATCACCAAACCTTTTTAATTGTATTTTGGAAAAAAATATCAGAGAATGGAGAATTCTGATAGATGAAGAGGATAACAACCATAAATTCAGACTTGGTACTAAGAATAAAGGAATACATATCGACTGTTTGGCGTTCGCGGATGATTTAACTATCTTTGCTAATGATTTAACGTCAGCAACGAATAAGATCAACCAACTAATAAAAGTCTCGGAATGTGTAGGCCTTCAAATATCTGTTGAAAAAACCAAGTACATGACAAATATTAAAAACAGCCCAGACTATTTTAATACATCTGCTGGAAAAATAACGCGAGTTAAAAAGTTCAAATATCTAGGGGAACTTATACAACAAAATGGACTAGAAGAAGAAGCAATGAATAGTAGAATATTTAAATTAGGTCGAGCATATCAGTTGGTGAAGAATGTTTACGATAAAAAAGCAATGAGCATAGGAGCAAAACTAAGACATTATGCTACAGTTGTAAAACCAGAAGGGCTATTGCATCAGAAACGTTAAATCTAAAGAAGAAAATATTAACAAATCAATTAGAAATAAGGGAACGGAGAATCCTGAGAAAGATTATAGGAGTTAAATGGAAAGATGGACAGTTCAAATGGGTTTCGAACTATAAACTATATAGCAAAATTGAACCATTGTCCATATCAATAAGGAGAAGAAGATTATTATTTTACGGGCATATTACCAGAATGCAAGAGGACAGGTTAACCAAGAGAATTTATGAATTCATGAAATCGAAGAAAATAATACCTGCATGGTTCAATGAATGTGAAAAGGATATGAAATTAATGGATGTTACTGAAACAAAAATGTGTTTAATAAGGGGAATGGTTTCATAAAACAGTTGCGACGTCAATCTTTAAAATAGAACAAGTTAACCGGAAGAGGTCGCTTTCGATAAGCCATAAAAATGCCTTGATGGAGGGTCTCAAGAAATACTGGAAAGATGTTAAGGAAGGAAGAAGGAAAAGATGTAAAATGAAAACTTAGTTGTTTAGCGTAGTCCATAGAGGCTGAAATCGAAAAAAAAAAAAAAAAAAAAGTAAACGATATAAAACTTTTATTTAACAGAAATTATTTTTAAATTAAAAGTTAAAAATAATTTCTGTTAAATAAAGGTTTTATATTGTTTAATAAAGTGTTAATACAGAAATGGATGAAAATAATTTTAACCTAAATATAAAATAAGTAAAATACAGAAGAGGAGTCTGAAACTTATACTCCCCACTGGAAACAAAACAATGCTGGGTCAACATGGTGGAAGGAAAACGATGAAATGTCTCCGAAAATGTATTATTTCTTTTATAGATTACTAGAATTTAAGGTCAATAATATGAAACTACCATCCAGGAAAAAGATTCGGTTAACAAGAGACCAAAGTAATACATACTATATTTATCCCCGCGGTGTAAATCTACGAATTGATAACACTGACGATTCAGTGTTAATCAAATTAAGAAGTAAAATCCCTAATCATATACTAGAGGGGAAAAAAATTGGTGTGTGGAAAAAGGAGGTTCAAAAATGGCTGAAGGAATGGTGCAAAGATTGAAGATCAAGTATAGCCCACTACCCTTTATTTTTATTTATTTACGGACATGAACCTTGTTTTTATCGCGTCTATCCTAATACAAGTTCCCATAGAAGATCACGTTATCGATTTAAAATATTAAGCTATCTGCATTTCCGGTGTACAAATATAAATATTACGTGGCGTCTTATGTATCAATATGCATATGTATACTATTAACTAATGTTTTAAATAATTTTTGTGATTTATAGAATAAGTTCAGTTTTAATTTTGTATGCTGTTCCTATCTTAAATAAATGCTAATAAAAGTGTTGGGCACTCACACAACGGGCATATTTGTCCAGTGAGACCCACAACTTATTTTAAAAATAAAAAAAAAAATAAAAACATTCACCATATTGTGATCCGTATCCACGTCTGGAAACCACATGCATTTCTTAGCTTGGTTTCTATATCTCTGTTTGACCATAATATAATCAATCTGTAGCCGCCTCCTGGCTCCTGGAGCTTTCCAGCCTTCTGCGCAGTGGAGTTCTGAACCACGTGTTCATTATTACGAAGTCTTCCCGTTTACAGAAATCCACTAGTCACGGGCTTCTAGTGTTCCGTTTACCTAAGCGGAAAGGCCCCGCCGTGGTTCCGTCTCTTCCTTCGCCAACGACTGCAGTCTCCCATTATTATAACGTTTTCATCCGATTTTGTATATCTTCTATTCGCCTATACATTTCTTCTATCACCGTATCCTCCTTATCTACCATCGGCATGTAACATTGTATTATTGTCACATTAACAGGTGCTGTCGCGAACCGCGCTATTACTATTCTGATTCCTATGTTCTCTCTATTAATTAGAGCTTTGCTGAACGTTCCATCCACCATTAGCGCTACCCCACTCTGTCCATTATCGAAACAAGAGCGAATGACGCGGTATCCTTGATACATGAACTCACCTGTATCAGGGTCCATCTAGTTCCTGCTAGACCCAAAATTTATACTTTATAATGTTCCATTTCCCTTTTCATGTTTCCCTATATTTTCCTAACTTTTTCATTGTTTTAAATCACTACCGTCAAATAAACACTTAAGTGTCGCTGTTAACTATTTTAACTAATACAAAAAAAATGACAACTGAGTGAACAGCGTCATTCCTACGAGAGAAATTTTCGCAATATTCGGTTATTGTTATTTCACAACAGCGAACAAGAGTCCGTCTTTCAATTCAGGAGATGTTGCCATATTTTGTGAGCAGCTCAGTAACGTCTATCACATCACTCCACTTTCGCAGCCTCGAGCAAATGGAAAAGTAGATAAATACAATTGCAATGTTTATAAAATAATCAAAAACGGTGTACTGCAAACGTTAACTATAAAATACGAGTTACACCACTATGTTCTTATTTAACATTTAATATAATATTCAGTTCCTGATGTCAGCTCAGCTGAATTCATGTTAAATCGAAAAATTTACTGACGAGAGCTTTTATCACTGAAATAAACGTTCAAAGTCGCGATTCATATAATAAAGCTTTGGCCGGGAAAAAGAAAAGAAGTTTTTCCGCAAAAATTATAGAAAATCAATTTATACCTGGACTGATAACCCGAAATTATTTAAATTTATTGTTAACCGGCTAAAACCGAATAATAATACAACTACTAATTCAATACTTCTATGTACAATATAATTTACATTTATTTTCTTCGTTTCAGAAAATGGTTCCAAAAAAAAAAAAAAAAAAATCATTTACAGAAAAACTAGTTAGAATTTCAATAATTTGATTTTGATTATACTAAAATTTTCTATCCGAATACTCCAAAAGTATTTTATTTTTAACCTCAGTATGCCCAAGTTAATAAGTGTAAGAGAATTTTACACTTCTACAAATGGAAGGCTCCAAAATTTTTTAAACTTTGTTAGCCATTTGTGCTGAAATATTTGCCCTTAAAAATCTCCATTAGAAACAAAGAGAGTGACAAAACCTCTCTAAGAAACGATTAGCAAGAGCTGTAAAACGATCCACTACTTAGTTATTCTGGAATATCGTGTTATTTATATCTTTCATAACTATTCGTGTCATCGGTAATTTTTATGTTCCACCCTATTTCCCATCTTTTCCACGTACTATTTTTTTTTGTCGCTTTTCATAAAAATACATCCTTTCTTTAAATGTTCACTTTTTTCTCCTCGGCGTTATTTTTTGTCTCCTTATATTTCATTTGTATTGCTACTTTTGTATCCTCTTATTCTATAGCCGTGTTTTCCCGATGTTCTTTTGAACTCTCTTCTTCTATTGACACGATATTATCTGTCCGCTACAAAGGTTTTTGTTTTTCTCTTAAAATTTTCCGCCCTGATATTTCCGGTAAACTCGTTTATCAGTTGTTTTTTTTTGTTTTTTTTTTTAAAGTAAATTTCTTCGAAACAGTTAACCAATTTGCAAGAGTAGAAACGTATTTCGTTAAACTTTTGATCGAAACACTTCAAAATAACATCTTTAAAAAGGTTATTAACGCGACGAGACTTGCTTATTGCATTATCCGTTCGTTTTCAGAATCTAATTTAAAATACATATCGGTAAGTTGAAAAAAGTTAAATAGAAACAAGCAATCTAGAGCTTTCGCTGAGGTTTGTTTATGCACAGATAAGGGCGCTTTATTAAAATGTAATAAGTACGAAAATGAGATAGATTATTAGTTTGCAGCCTAAACATATAGTTCACGGTAGCACCAGATGTTACTGCTATTCAACGGCTGTTGCCGATAGTATGCGTGGTGTAATTCGACGAAAATAGCATTTCGTTCCCCAGACGATTTAAAATCAGTTCCGTTGTCGTGGTTTTTGCTATTAAAAGTCTACACGCCGAACACGCCTACACCAGTCGTTCCATCTCACTGCAGCAGTATGTCATTTACCACGAGCTTTAATTTAATTTTATTCTTCCAAGAAGCGTCAGAATTGCCACCGTATCTGGTAGTTCGTTTTCAGTGAAATTACTCACCTGCTAGAAAAGTTGATTTATCCAGCGCAAGAAATTCTTTTCAAACGTTACACTCTAACGTTTATTTTCCGTTATATTCTTCTTTTTTTGTAAACAGAAACTATATGTGTAGCATCTTTTGATTATTTCGGTAACATTTTCGTTGATTGAAAAACAATAATATTTGAAATTTATAAAAATTTTAGCTAAGCTAATGAAAATGCGCTAAACGAAAAATGTTTCGATCCAAAACAAAAAACTCAAGTCAAGAAGGTCCTCCTAGGATTGATCCTAGTACGAAAAAGTAAACATTCGTTGATAAATTGTAAATTATGTTTATAGCAGTCACAATTAGAAAAGTGTCTACTAATTTATTTATTTCCTCTACTAATAATTGTACTTGAAGTTTTATAAACTGAAATTCCAGAAGTGCCCTTTCAAATAAATGTGACTTTTTTTTCTTTTTTTTCTTATTGTTACGACCTTTTGGTCTTTGACAATATTTATCATACAAAGGTAAGGTTTTACTTCCAGCGAAGTGCTTCCGGCACTATAGATTTAACGGTAGATCATATGCTAAAAAAGAAATGAAGTATGTGTGAGTGTTAACTTTTTTTTTAGGTGTAAATGAATTTTTTTAATTAAGTTAGGTCTGTATAATAGAAAAAAATTAATCGAATGGAAAAATCGTTTTATAATTTTTTAACAATTATAAATTTTTATTAAATTTCTTTTCTAAACTGAATTGAACTAGTGGATAGCTGATAATTGTTAAATTTTAATTAAGATGTAATTGTTTCATTATTAGTGAAAAATAACGATATTATTATTTAAATCATTTTAATCGCGTAAAAGTACGAGTACATACTTTTAATTTATATTATTCCTCTATTCTCAATCGCAGTTAAGTTAGAAATTCTTCGGATTCACATAAAATAACCAATGATAGGCTTCAAATGCGTCATTTATACAGAGTAAGCCAGAGAAAATACTTTAATAAACTTTATCTCGGTCTTTCTCTCCGAATAAGCTGCTGAAGTTCCGGCAATGGCGACTCGGGAAAGTGAATTCATCACCTGCAGCACCGAATATCGATAAGGTGTAAATTAACACAATTTTTTGTTTCGTCGTGCTTCGATACTCAATGAAAGTTACGGTTAATTTTGTTTTCGATGTTTTTTTTTAAAATGCAACGTTGAATTATTGTATTTTCAGATGTGTACATAAATTACAAACACAATTATATATTAATAACATGCACGAAAAAAATAAATGGACTAGTTTTGTATTATTCGAAACCATAATGGTGGCACCAAAAAAAACTGCGTTATTATATTTTAAACGGTTGATTAGAAAATCTCCCCACCATTATTCCTCACGAAACACACAATTTTTCAGAAAAACTAGAATATAAATGTTATTAGATTTTTCATTGTTATAAATAACTGTAAGGGATCACACACGGCCAAGGTCTACCGTGCGGGTGCCCAGACACTTATTATCGTTTATTTGATTAATCTAACAATTTCAAGTACATAATAATATTCTTCTTCTTAAGAGTGTCATACTCAGTCCCTGAGCGTTGACGATCACCATCATTACAGCGTTTTTTTCTCCGTTTTTCTAATTAGTTCATTGAGATTCTTGAGTCCAGTCCAGTCCTTAATATTGTCCAACCATTCCGTTTTTCTTCTTCCTGGCTCTCTTTTACCTTGAATTTTCCTTTCTATGACCAAACGTAAGATGTCATATTTTTTTCCTCTAATTATATGCCCAAAATATTCAATTTTGCGTCGTTTAATTGTTTTACATAATGTTCTTTCAATATTGGCTCGTTTCAATACTTCTTCGTTTGTCATCTTTGCTGTACAAGGTATTTTCAACATTCTTCTAAGTGTCCACATTTCTAGTGCTGCATACCTATCCAGTTGCTTTTTGTTAAGGGTTGCTGCCATAAAATTTTTTAAGATGTTCAGGTGGTTTTATTAACTTTAGTAGATATCGGCGTACCTAAGTAGTTAACTATCAACTTTTTAATACCGCTTTAAGTTAACAGTTACTTATTTTTTGTCATCAGTAATAATAAAGTAATAAAATAGTTCACAGTAAGAAGCTGATTATGTGTTAAACTTTTAATTCGAACTGTATATTCCTATAATCAGGCCTAAATATATAAGAACTAAAGCAAATTGTTTATTTCACCCCGAAAATGATACTTAAATACAATTAACTAATTAAATATCTAGAAAAAGAAATCAGTGTGTAATAGCCAGAAATAAATGTAATTACAATTTGCGTTACGTTAGACAATATGAATTTCAACACAGAAGACATGCTAATAAACATGAAGACAAACTACAACAAACGATTTTAACAAAGTTATTTAATAATATATTACAGCAAAACAATAATAACAGAAGTAAAACTAAAATAAAGGAATTGCTGCTAGAATTTAGTTAAAAACAAATATAAACATTATATAAAATTGTATACAACATGTGGATGTATGGATGCATGTGTGTGTGTGCGTATGTGAATATATATATATATATATATATGGGGGGGGTATGTATGTATGTGTGTGTGTGTGTGTGTGTGTATTTATATATATATATATATATATATATATATAAGTTAGTCGGGAAAAGTTTATATGGGTACGTCATTACTTAAAGCTTACTTTGTTTCTGATGATGTGTGAGAAATAGATATATTAAATGGTTTATGCTTAATTAATTATAGATGAATGATGATAAGTTACAGAAACTAAGTATGTAATATTTATTTATTAAATAAATGTACTCATGTGTATTTATTTTGGGAACCCGCTGACAAGTCAACTGACTTGTTGGGGACTAAGGTATCGCGCATGGTTTAAATAAAAAAAATAATAAACGAATTATACTTTTCAGAACTATTTTTTATACCATTTTGATGTTAAATTAATTGGAATATTCTACTTTGTATTCCTATTTTTGAGGCCTGGGCTTCCTAATCCTTATTGTACTTCTTTTATCCTGTCTTTTCCTTCTTCACTAGTTATTCCTGCTACTTATTCCATTCCATCAAAGATTTCTGATCGGATTAAAATATAACCAACTTCTTTTCTTTCTATTTGTTTCTGAGTAAAGGTCTTTGGTTGATGAGCCCAAGAGGTTTAAAAATTTAAAAAAAAAAACACTTTTTTTTTGCTTAAAATATACATCAAAATTATTAACCTTAATCCATATTCCAAAAACATTAAAACACTGTCAAAAATTAGAGAACATCATTATATTAAATTAATGACGGGATTAATTATTAATGATTATAACCACAAAAACTTGCTAAAATTCGCTAATGCAAAGCACAGTTGTATAAAAATTTAACTTTTACTTCATTTGCTACATTAACGAAATCAATTACATAAAATACATAAATGACATTACTAGTAAAAAATCGAATTCTGATATATTTATCCACCACTGAACTCCACATCTTATAAAAATCTGAAAAAATTCTAGGGGGTAGATTTCATAGAATGCATTGTTCCTAATATATTGGAAGGTACTTTTTTTTTTTTTTTTTTTTTTTTTTGGGCGTCGAAAATTCAACCCATCGACAATGTAATATAATTAATTAACTAATTAACGCTATACATTAATATTACATTGTACTATATAATTATATAATAATTTGTATACTGCAGCACTCCCGGTGGCCAGGAGAGAATTGACACTACATGGCAGAGGGATCTGGAAATTTATTATTGAGTTATACAAAATAATTCTTTGCGTCGTGTGAAAATTGCATTCGAAGATGAGGTGGTCAGCGTCCGCCACTTTGTCCGAGTCTAGTGGATGTTGGCAATAGGGAGAAGAGATTAAACCCATGTTGTACAAAGAAACGGGGAGGCAGTTCATATCCAGCCGGAGGCGACATAAGGTAACAATGTACGATCTGGTACTCATCGAAACAGTCGTAATGTGGTTGAACCAAGGAACGTTAGGAATATTAGGTTGAATTCTTTTGTACTGTTGCGCGCAAAATGGATTTGCCCATGTAACCTCCCAATATTCGCTCGAATAGGTCTCTGTTTGGAAAATATGGAACTAAACAACTATTCATCCATGTGTCTTTGGCAGCCATGTCTGCCACTATATCCGCATGTCCTGGTATCCAAACAAAGTTAACTACTACGCCAGATTCAGAAAGGGAAACTACTAGGCTTCTGATTTTATAAAGGTATGGATGGGATTTTATGTTGAACGATAAGAGTTTCAAAGCTGATAACCAACTCATAGAATCAGACATGATAATGATATTTTCAGAGAATATATGTGAATTTAAAAAGGACAAAGCCTTGAAAATCGCAGCACATTCGGCACTAAACACAGAGGTAAAACGAGGAAGAGAGAATTTATTAGTTAAGGTACTTCTTCTTCTTCTTGAGCCGTCTTCATTATCGAAGATTGGCGTCCACATCTTTCACCACTTTGATCCATGCTTTCCGGTTTCATGCCAGATGAAAAATTGGAAGGTACGTTTTAGTTAAAATCGAGCAAAATATAAATTATTTCAGTATAGTGTAAAACGTTAAAACGAAAAACCGACCAAACAACCAGCAGAAAAATGCGATTTAAGAGTTTCGTTTCATATTCCTTATGTCCAAAATACTGGAAAGTACATATAGCGTCTTTTTATATAAACTTGAGGCCGAAATACATTTTTTTGAGCAGTTTTTAGGAGCTACATATGGCAAAAAATGAAAAAGACGGTTGTTTTTTAATTTTTAAGGAATGTTTACAATTCTTAAAAGTCTACATAAATTTAAGGGGAGTAGTTTTTCGTAAAATCACTATATCTGTTTATTTCACTCATTGTTTCTTTTATGTTGTACAGTAATTAATTTAAAACACCAATTTAAAACAATTATTTAATTTATCAAATACCCCGGCGCGTTTGGAAAACAACGCTTCATGATCATATATTATAATAACTCCCGTGATCATGAAGCTTTGTCTTCGAAACGCGTCGGGGTATTTGATAAATTTTCGTAAAATACTTTGTTTCCAATATATTGGAGGATATTTATAAGAGTTGAAAATCAAGATGAATATGAATCATTTCAGTAAGTTGTGAGCCATAAAAATGAAAAACCGACTAGAAAACCAGGAGAAAAATGAGATTTAAATGTTTCGTTCTATATTCTCTGTGTCCAAAATACTGGACATACTTGTTTTTTTTTAGTTTTTTTTAAAATAATAATTTGCGGGTCCCACAAGGCACCAGCCTGTCTGTGAGTTCCCAACATAATTATATCATCGAATTTCCTTTGGTATCTTCTCCATTAATTTTATTAATACCTCTTCCTCTACATTGTCTATTTTACTGTTAATCCCCCTAGATCGTACATAGGAAAGTTTATCATAATTTCTAGTCCTGTACGTTTGTCAATATGGTTTCTCCATGTTAGACCTTTATCTAATGTTACGTCATTTTGTATAAAATTGAGGCTAAAAATTTTTCTTTTATGATTTAATAGGAGCTAAATATGGCCAAAAATGCAAAAAAAAAAAACGATTTTTGTTTTTTTAAAGGTGTGTTGACCTTTTTAAAAAGTCAGAAAAAATTCAGTGGGGTAGTTTGGCATAAAATACATGATATATAGTTTCTCCAGCGAGGTGTTTGTTTTAAATCTATTTTTATGGCAATGTGAAATTTAGTCTAATTAAGGAGACGGTAGCAGAACGACAAGAAGAGGGAAAAGCTTGAACCAAGGCTGAGAATTTGGAAGGGACTATAGAAGGAGGTAATAGGAAGAACGGTTGGAGAAGAGAGAAGGGTAAAGCTTAACGGTATTTATTAGTAGGAACACTTTCGGCAAATGATCCTTCCCCCTTTTCCTTATCAGCAGTGTGTTGTGAGTAAGCCAGCTGAAATAGGAAATTACCACCATGCACCACGTGGACGTATAGAACTCACATGGTTCTTGTTTCTTTTCTCCGTCAGTGAGACTAGCACTATACGACAGTCGAGTGATTACTTACCGGAAAAGGTGCCTCTGGTTACGACAACCTGTACTCCGCAGAGCAAAGAAGAAGAATGATGAAGCTAAAATTTACAAAGCGTGTTATATTTTATTGTTGTACATTTCAATATAGAATACGTTTTATTTTTATATCTTTTATTTAAAAAACAGCAAAAAATATTCTTACCAAATTAATTTGAACGTAAAATTGTAAATATCTGATGATTAAAAATAGTTGCACGCTGTCAAAAATTAATGAACTACCACCGTTTAGGATTCGCCGACAGTTTATTAGACAAAAAATTATCGCAATGCGTACAATTTAACTTAACTAAATTTAACCGGCTGTTTTTTCCCAGAATGGTCTCAAGTAAAATATACAGTATAAACATCCAACCGACCGTTCGGATTTTTCGTAACGAATTATCAACTTGTACAAACCGTAAAAGAATTGCGGGTGAGTACTACTCTTCAATCTGTCAACGGAAAATCGCTCAAGGAAGTAAACACCCTACGAAAAATTATGTGCACTTTATTAAAAGTCTATGTATATGCGTATAGAATAAAAAACGTCTAATTATAACGCAGATTAATTAATTATAAGGACTCGCGAAAGATTACTACGAAGATAAATCGATAAAAATTAATTTCTGCCTCTGTGCCCATGATTTTTTTTGGAAAAATTATTTTTGACGATTGTGATTTTATTATTCATAGAATAGAAAAAGTTAAGCAAGTATTAAAGACGAATTCAAAAAATTCATCTAAGTTCCTCGCAGACAGTTTTGTCAAAAAGCAAAAAGTATTATATCCCAGAAATTATGAAAGAAATGTTCCATTAAGAGTTATTAAACTGGCAGATTGTAATAATTACTTCCTGCTCTTAGGTGGGGTTAAACTTTTGTCGCCGAAATATATTCCGAGAAAAACCCTTAAATACATCTATTATACTGAATTTATACTGCATGAAAGGTAAGAAACATCAGAAAAGATGTAGAAGATTACTTAAAATATGAGCACTCTCTTTTTTAATCGAAAGGACTCAGCAGATGTTTAATGAACATTCTTATTCTACAAAAGTATGACATTGAAAGATCATTCAGCCTGTTAAGAAGTTTCAGAATTAGAGGAGGAGATTTATAGTATAACGATAAAAACAAGTATTCATTAAAAGTTCGGTTTTAGGAGCAGAAAAAATAAAGAAACTGTGTTTTAGCGCGAGTAATATTTTTTTTTAATTCTTTTTTAATAAATTTAAAACATTTAGGGAAGTGCTCTCACCAATGACTACATTTTTACTAACTCGCCCTCCCACAGATTACCAATTCTGCACCAACCCTTTACCTTCCCAATCCGTTACATCCTGACTTCGACGAAACCAGTGAATTATATAAGACATCGACTTAAATATTAATACAATAAAAATTAACATTCACGAAACAAGCAAAAAAACAGGAATATAATCTTTAAGAATTCAAAAATGTTTATACAAAACCACATATATTCACGCGTATATATGTGTATACATACAAACTCGGCCATTTTGGCCTCGCAAGGAGTTTTTCCCCTTGAACCCTCATATTTACATTTTTTCTTTCTCTTCTATACTTTGTATAAAATTATCAAAATTTACATCATTCTTACCGGCATGATACATGTTTTTTGTTACAAAATCTAATGAGTGCATGATTAAGAATGACGTTTTTATTTTATATTTAACTTTGTTACATAAAATTGGGCACATTTTTTAGACCATTTTTTCGTTACAAAAATCTAATGGGGGCCGGCCTAAGAATTACGTTGTAATTTTTATATATATATATATATATATATATATATATATATGTGGGTGTATGTGGGTGTATAAAATAACTTTTCGTGATAGAAGCGAATTATTATAAAATGGAGAAATCGATAAAAAATTTCATTTTACCTTGTGAAAGAACGTGTGAAGGAAAATAGGAAATATTTTTCTCTTTTTTAAAAATTAAATTATATATTAATTACTAGTTTGTTCATTTTTATATTTATTATACCCGTATTTGCAAATTTTTTCTATCGCATACCTTTTTTTGTATGTGTTTTATTTTATTTTATTTTTTTTCCTCTTGGGCTCGTCAACCAAGGACCTTTACCCAGAAACAAATAGTAAAGAAAGAAGTCGATTATATCTTAATCCGATCTGAAATCTTTGCTAAAAGGGAACAAATAGCAGGAATAACTAATGGGGAAGGAAAGAACAGGATATAGGAATCACAATAAGGAGCAGGAAACCAAGCCTCAACAAATAGGAATACAAAGCAGAACGCTCCACAAAACTAAACAAACAAGTAAAAGGAACAACTGTTGGAAAAAGAGGAAACATAGGTGTCCAACCAAAATTGATAGGAGGTTATCGGATGGAATTTAAAAAAAAAAAAACGAGAGGAAGCAGTGGCAGCCCGCGCCAAAGAATCAGCGTGACTAGGTACCCACAGCAAATCAATATTGATTGAACGGAGATAGGAAAGATTGTGAATGAGTAAACGTATACGGAGGATAGCAAAGTCACGCGAATGATCAGGAAGGGGAGAGGATATGGCCTGAAGGGCGCTCAAGGAATCAAGGATAATTAAAAAATTGGAGGAAAGGTGATTCGAGGAAATTAAAATAATCGAGCAAAGGATAACGAACAGTTCGGCTGTAAATATGGAACAGAAATAAGAAAGACGAAAAGATTCTGATAGGTTAAAATCAGGAAGGATTATTATTTGTTTTAGATCGTCAACTTTTTAGTGTTTTTGTGTTTGCAAAGGCCGGAGTTGGAAACCCAAATGAAGCGAAGGTTCCAGAGGTGGAGCTCCGATTATGTATATCACACAGAACGATAAACAAAACCATTAATGTCATCGTCACAAAAGGTATCACAAAAAAAATACAAAAAAATCTCTATTCGTGATGGGACATAGAAAATAACGAATTTGTAATTTTACAGCCAGCGAATTTAAGACTATGAAATCAGAATCATTGATGAAAAACAATCTTAAATTCAAACAGCAGCAAGCTAAAGAAAAAAAAAAAAGAAGCTTAAAATGAAGAAACAACTAGTGTGAAAACATTTTCTAACTCAATAAGTTTTAGAAAAAACAATTTTTAAATTGCGAAACAGTCAAAATTGTAATAAATCATAACTAAATTAGTGAATTTATTAATAATCGGTCCAATCCTCTACAACACTTGTTGCGACCGATACACATCAGCGGATCAATAGAATGAAAGCAGAAAGTTAAATGAAAACATATGTAGCATCGACTGGACTGTTCAAAAGTCTAAACCACTTTAAGAAACGTGTACTTTCCCCTTATAAGACGGTTTAGAGCTTAACATAAAAAGGAAATTCCTGAATAAATCATATATTTAAAAATATCGTTTTATGCGTTCTATTCTCAAAATTAGTAAAGATATATTATCGAACCATTATACCGTTGCTAACGTGTATCCACAAAACACCGAAAAGAATATTTTAAAGTTTACATTAAATTAGCGGGAGAGTACAAGAGAACTGTACCAAAGTTACAGTATGGTTTTATAAATCGATACCAGGTGCAGCACTTACTCTAAATTTACGGATTCACTTATCAAGAAACTTTTATGTCATTGAAACTTTTTTAGACAAAAAAACGGGATATTATATCATTAATATTCTAGCTGAAAAATTAATTAACTTAAAAGTATCATAAAAAATTATTAAATGAATATTTAACCGCCATAATAATACAACACTGATAGCTATGTATCAAAGAAAAAACTTTTTTCAAGAAAATTTCCAAGTCTGTTGTCGTTTTCTTTTTAAACTAAAACTTTCAAAAATGTTCTCGTAAGCAGTAAAAATTTTAATGAGGAAATTTTGAAAAATCAGAGAAGAGGGAATAAAGCAAATGGCACGTAAAATAGCAATGGACTTGGCGTAGAAAATTCAGCAGAAGAAAGAAAGGAGTTTAAAGGATTTAGAATAATTTATAGAAGAACAGAAAAAAAAATTGAACCAACACTATTGGGTCCTTTAGAGCTGCCGTTAAAAATTATAAAACGGCTGAAGAAATATGGATTAAAGGGTATTTAAGAATTTCATTCTAATAATAGGTCGTAATGTACGTTTTGATAACACAGTTGTAAAAAAATAATAGAATCGTAGAAAAACTGAGAAATATGACACAGCTTATGGTAAGTGAAAGTATATGACAAAAATTGAAGAAGGCGGACAAAGTTGACCGATAATATCGGAATTTTATTGTCGGAAAAGCGTTAGTTATTCTCGATGGAGGAATATAAAAAACAAGAATGGATGAGGAAAGAAGTAAAAGTTTAATAAGAAAACGGTAGCCTAAGCAAAACCTTCGAGTAAAAAAGGAAGTACATGGGATTTCCGCATAAGTTGGACAGAAGAGATCTAAAAAATTTGGTCGGCAAAAAAAAGAAAAAAAATTGAGAGACAAGGAAGCAATTTTGATGAAGTAGGTGTTGAATAAAGTTGGGCTTATGGTAAAGAGTTAGTCTAATGGTGAAATAGAGAGAAATGATAGTTCTACGATGAAAAATATTAGTAACAAAAGATGAAATATCTTATTTATACATCACTTCGGTTTTAGGAAAATAAATCGATTATTTCATTGCTCAAATTAATGACTAAATATATAAACAAAGTCTGAGAAATGGAAACAGTAATTAATGTATCTTTAGATTTAACAGTATTGTACACTATAATAATTAAATATAATATAATAAAACAAACTTTAATAACAAACAATATAGAACAATAAATTAGATAAATACCTATTTAGAAACGTTTTCGGGCATAACCCATCATCAGCTAAAACTAACTTAAAGGAAACTTAAAAATGTTTTAAGTTTCCTTTAAGTTAGTTTTAGCTGATGGTGGGTTATGCCCGAAAACGTTTCTAAATAGGTATTTATCTAATTTATTGTTCTATATTGTTTGTTATTAAAGTTTGTTTTATTATACAGTTTTAACAAACAGGACGTATTCACCTACATATAATAATTAAATTTCAGATATGGACAGAACAGGCATAAAACGAAAGCAAAACGAACGGTTGATAGATTATTTACAAAATAAGAAAAGTATGATTAAAGTTAACAAAAAACTGAGTTCTTCAAGTAAATTCGTTGTGTAGTATAGCTGTCTGGGAAGTCTTATTTTCATTGCTCTTCCTAACCTGAAATTCATTCATAGACTACATTAAATATTTCATCGTTTACACATATGCAAATAATATTGCTCTGGTTACAAACCGTAAGGATATTCGAATTGCCGAAAAACTTTTGCAAGAAGATAATGATTAAGCAAGTGGACCCATGATAGAAATATAATAATAAATGATGAGAAACCGAGGATCATAATATAAGAATTCTTATCAGATTCAGGAACTTCCACTCTACACAACAATATAAATACGCCGAGTTGTTCTTGTAAATCTTTCACCAAATATAAATATCACGAATTAACAATAGACCAAATATTAACGTGGAAAAATCGTATTCAGTCTACAAAATTAAAAATAATGTTTCCTTATGAAATTTTACGGTTATTTTTGAATTCCAGAATTGTATTTAGAATACAAATGTAGGCAGAAACAAAAGGAGAACCAAAAAAGAATAAACAAGTTTCAGGGACTATGTCTAAACCTAATTTTTCTCTACTTGCGAGGAGACGTAAAGATAGCTGTAGGAGAGAAAATAAGTAATTTTCTCCGAAAACAGAGTTTTTTTTTATTGCAGGCTTTATAAATATAAAAATGCATGCAATATATCTACTAACATAACTAAAGAAGGGACAATAAGCAGTTCTAAAGATTCGTATTTTATATCGCCTAAAAGAATAAACAATAAAATCTGAAACGTCGACGAATTGATACTTACAAAATTAATGGAAGCCATATATGAAAGAGAAAAAAAAAAAAAAGTAGGATTATGGAAGAGCAAAATAAAAACGTAGTTAATAAAGTTGTGAGAAAAATAAACCAATCATTTCTCAGTACTAGACACAATGGATATATGCACCTTCCGTTTGTTATGTTCTTTGTTTCTGAAGTGATTAATTATTATTATATTTCGTACGTCCTTTAATTAAATCAAATAATTCACTACCGTAGTTATCCCCGTTTTTGGATGTTGCGTCATTACCGATAGAACTAATAGCAAACTTTCAAACAATATAATACAAGGTTATTTATGTAATGCATTTAATCTTTGACAATAAATGTTTATAAGCGTTTCGGAAACCCTCATCGCGGGCAGCATTGTTTCACGGAAGCTGCAACTTATTAATAAAAAAAAAAAAAAAAAAAAATCCGGAATAATAAAATAAAATATTTACCAGATAGTAAATTATTATTACTGGCAAAACGTTTGTTAACTCAACTTTCAAAAAGCTTTCTAACGCAGGAAGAAAGAGAGATTAAATGAAGTGAGAAAGAATTGGCTTTAAGAATCAGGATAATAAGAAAGATATTGCAGGATGAAGAAGGTGAACCGAAGCGAAAGAAGGAGTTAAGTTTAAGAGCGATGAAAAAGAAAAATCAGCGAGATTCTTGAGAATAGGAAAGGAAATTCCAATTATTCCGGGAATGGAATTAGAAGAATTAGGTAAAAAAATTTTCAGTTCTATACAAGTTAAAGGAAAAACCAAAAAGAGTGATGAGAGAAAGTAAATAAAATACGTCATGAACGTTAAAGCCAGGAACGCAACAAAAAACTATAAAGTAAATAAAAGAGATTGATTGATGAAGAGAGAGATAATGGTTACAAGAATGTTGGGATAGAACGAATTTAAAAGCCTTGGTCATTTTTTAAACATGGAAATAGTAGTATTATAACATAAGAGAAGTAAAAGCTTATCCACGCGTTTTTTAGTCATTTTTAAAATAAAGCTGTCGTTAGCATTGGCTCTTTTATGAGCGAGAAAGTTGTTGCGAGTCAGACAAAAGAGAAATGGTCTAAAGGTGAATAGGCTGAAGTAAAAAACAGCCTTGCAATCTTGAATCCTTCATAAGGAAGAAGACGATTTAACTTTTTTTGCAAACTGAAAGACGGACAGGAAAAAGTGTCAGTTATAAGACAAGAGAAATAGAATTAATAAGAAAAAAAAAGGATTCAAATTTTAAGAAATTGAAAGGGTGATGAGTTAACAGGAGAATGAAAATTAGACCAATCAACTTCAGAAAGAACCCGTTTTGAAATACAAAGAGGGTTACAGGAAGAGGAAGAGGGAACTCCGTTCAAAGAAATGACGATGAGGACATAGTCACTTCTAAAGGTACCAAACAACTGAGGACAACACTAAGAGAAGTAAGAGATAGATCAATGGACTAAGGGGAGGATTAGAAGGAAACAAGAGTTGGTCAACTGTATATCGTTCCCGAAACCAATATAGCTCAATCGCCGTAGCCATCACTACGATTAGAACTAATGAGGGAGAAACTATGGAAGTTGATGTCAGACCGGCAGCTGTTCTAAGGAGTTTTTGTTGTCCTTAATTATTACGGCACTTCCGTTGTAGAATATTAAGTTGATCCAGCATAGTTGATTTTCAGATTGGAGGAATCGAGAAGAAGAGATAAAGATGAAATTTGGAAAAGTAATAGAAGAACGCGAAAGGCGAAAGGAGATAAGAAACTGAAAAGACCACGTGAAACCTAAAGTGATACTATCTTCATAATCTAACGTAAAACAAGGCATCTCTCGTTTTACTCAGAATAAAAAAAATAAAAAAAAGAACTGACGTCAGTGCCTTCGAATGGTGCATTAAAACTGAAATTCCTTCACACAACTCCTGAAGAATTCTGAACCGCTATTAGCGATAAATGTCCTGGTCTACAGAAAAAAATTACTAAAAGCATTATTATCATCATTTTCCGCGTCATATCGTCGCTCAAAATTCCCAACGATGATGTAAATATTAAAACCAAGAATCGCAGGAGTCTGGAAAATTTAGAGGTTGAAATGCAAGTCGCTTTATCATTCATTCGTCCTAATATTGCTGAAATCTGCAATCATTTTGAGCTCATGTATTGCATTAAATTTGAGAATTGCGTATTTTTAGATGATTTTTAAATAAGCATGTTTGCATGATATTATCAAAATAATAATTCATTTGTTCGTAATAAAAATTAATAATTACTTATAATAACTACAAAACAGATATTGTATTAAAAAGTTCGAATAAAAATAATAATTACAGTTGCATGATATATTTCTTATTTCGATGCTCCGACTGAAAAAGTGCACGTGTCTCGCGACTTCAAAAATCGTGATTAGTACTGCTTTAAAGAAACATTGGCTTATTCATGTTCTTGCCACGCAACATATTAAATCTTATATTTTATCTAACATTAATGATACCGCAACACTGCCCATAGCCTTCAATGAAAGACAACGCAAACAACTCTGAATATTAACAGCGTCTTGATGTCACAATCTGCTAGAAATGGCACGATTCGAAATAAAATACAATGTGGCTTTTTAACTATTCGGTTAATACGTTAAATATCGAGATAAAAAGAGAATGAATCTAGAACTTGAAAATCGTTGAACACATGATTTTGTGAACACGGAATTACATAAAAATTAGTAAAGTTTATTAATTAATAATTAAAATGGTTAAAAAATTTCAACGTATATTAATTGTAAAAAAAAATAAGTAACCAGAAGTATAGGGACTAAACGATCTTTTTTTTCCCCCTCTAAAGGCGGCCGAGAGAAAGGAACTGGCCACAGTATTCTCATCAGATTCATTAGGCTTAATACCATTATGGAAAGCTTAACTTCACAATCCATGTTAAAACTATATCAAGGATAACTATGGGACTTACTTTATTTTTACTTATGAATACGACGAAACCTACGAGATCAAGATAAACGATATGTAATGACCGTGGAAGTTTCAAATGTAAAATCTGGTAAAACTAAAATTGCGGATTGTAAAATGTTAATTAATAACGAACAGTTCTAGAACTATTTTAACAAGACACCGAGAGTTCGTTTGTCGTTATTTTTTGTTTTTTTTTTTTATAAATAAAATCCGCAATCTATTACCCGTAATCTGCATGATCGTTGCATCTGACGCAATCGAATTTCGATTTTTTTATAAGATTTCACACAAAAAAGAAAAAATAATTGCAATTCTGAACTGAGTAATCGCTTCTTAACCTAACCATCTAAATTCATATTATTCAAATTTATTAGCTAGCCTCTGATAATGAGTTACCACCACTAACATCCGCATTACTGTCCCACAGTACACAGAAATCGTGCAAATTCACCAGATTCAAAATTTGTTCAGTAGCTCCTGTACACATTTAAATATTAATTCACTTTCAGAACTATTTGTTTTTTACTCTTTTTCTATAAACGTCATGTCTTCTACAAAAACTATTTCCTCTTCAATCTTGTTTTTTTTTTCCGGTAATACTTTTTTAAACTTCGTGGCCTTCTTTTTCTATCCCCCCCCCCCCCCGGAATGTTGCTTTTCTCGGAATCGTTAGTTTTCACCATCTGAAACATTCTAATCCGAAAAAGAAGCAAGCGGATTTGCAGAGCTATTTACTGTTTTAGTTTACAAAGTTCAAAACATACCAACTAAACCAGTAACATATTTATCTGTCATTTTTCAGCGTTCCTGACAGCAACGATACGCTACTCAAATATCAAAAAACGTTGAAAATTTACGCAGAACAAACTTAAACTTTACTTCTAAAGAGGCTACGTGCAACCTCCTATATAGCTAGGGAATTGTATTAGAAACTGTATACATGATGAAAAAATTTTCGGAAAAGAAGAAAATATATTCCGATCAAAAACAGATACATGTACTTTTCGTATTCAAACTTCTGTTTTAAATGTAAAAAAAAGTAAAAATAAATAAATAATCTAGAAAAGTGAAATCATTTTAGTAGATTACGCGTAACTCATTAAATTATTAGTTCTAAAATGCAATAATCGTAAATAACATCTGTTACCGTTAATAAAAAGTAAAAAGTACACTTTCATTTGCCAGCGGAAAATAACTGGTTTTAAATACAAGTACAAAATTGGTCAACTTTATAAGTAAAAAAGTTTCTGGTAACAAAGAAAAAAAGAAAGTAAATTCATTTTCTTATATAAAACTGAAAAAAAAAAGGACGAATAATATATATATATGTATATATATATACTCAGTAAAAATTTTGAATCACAGAAAAGTTAATTTCCGAAAGTTATCAGGAAGTGAATGCGCTATCTGACATTTATTTCTCACCCAAAAATGAAGGGCCATTTTTATCTAGGTCGCTAAAAACACTTTTATCGTTTAAATGATTTTTAAAATATGGGAGCCATTTGAAAGCGGGGCATAATTTTTTCATGACAAAAGCGCAACTTTTATTGTACAAAAAAAATTAATAAAATGATTAAAAATCCTTACGGATAATAATATTAATAAAAATCACAGCGCAGTTAAATTATTTTCGAATTTATAGAGTTGTTGGTAATGTAATTTCCTGATAAAATCATGTTTAAAGAATTTTTTAAAACATACTCTCCGGGTTTTTTTTTCGTTTTTTCTACTAATTCACCAGCAAATTGATTCGTTGTTTTTTAAATTATCATCTCTATAAATATTATGTAGTTTTGTAAAAGTTTAATTATGACTTTTTAGCAACACGTTAGCCTCTCTTCCGTTGATAATGAAATCTGACACATCTGTTCGAATAAAGCCGAATAGCGGACATTGTTTTAATACCGGTATTACCAGTGGCGGCTCGTGACAAGTAAATCTGGGGGGCTCTAATGTAAAATTACAATAATTTAAAAAGTGTAATGACATAAACTTATCTTGCTTTTTTGTCTACATTTTAAACTAAATAAAACTGGTTCAATGCATTCAAGTTCTGATTTAATTTAAAAAAAGATGTGAATGCATTTTGTATTTAGATTGAAATTTATTAAATAATATTTTCTAATCTTTTCCTTATATAATGTACAATCCTTTGCGTTGAGTAAGTTTCACTGTTGACGTGTCCACAAAAAAAAAAAAAAAAAAAAAAATACATGTGGCATAATTTTGTGAAATAAGGTAAGCCAAAATATAAAATCCGGGTCTTCTAAGGTTCTTCGTAAACTATATATGCTTCCTTGCATGTAATATTTTTATTACATTTTTCTTCTAGTTCTTCGAAATATTCTATTAATTTTTCTCGATTTTCGAAAACAATATTCACTGTACGAATATTATAGTTCCAATGTGTATTCTAGGTAATTTATGATTTACAATTTCTTGCAGTAGATCACATCAATGAGCAGAATTTGAAAAAAAGCTTGCTACAGCGGACAAATTTGAAAAAAAGATTTTAATTTTAGAATCCTGGCTTGTTGCTTTTTGCATAATTAAATTCAACTGGTGCGCATAACAATGAATAAAATGACAGTATTTATATTTTTGTTTTATCTTCGCCTATATGCCATTTGTAGAATCGCTCATTATGCTCCATCGTACGTTTGAGCAATAAGCTTAAAAGGTTAGTCTCTCCAATTAATTTATCTAATTCAGTTTCTAAAATGTTGAACGTTTGAAAAATCACCGTAAAGCAAGTGTCGACAAAAAGCAGTGCTTCTTGCATTCAAAAGTAACAAAACCTATATCGCAAAATGTATTATTTAAAAAAGAAAAGCAAGGATAGAAATAGAACAAAAAAAGCAGCAAATTAAAACAGTGCGCTTCACCGGATAAACGGACGATGCAGCGCGCGGCGCGGATGTATTGTTAAAACCGGCTATAATCACGTGTAAAATTGACGAGGGCTCACTTTTCGAGAGCCCTCAGACGCCTTTAAGTTACGCTCGGGAAACTTCGGCTTTATTCGTTTTTCGTGTGTATTTTATATGCGGCTTGGAGGCTCAAATATTCTGAGCCCACGTACTATATTATTGGTTGTTAATATCATGTGATCAAAAAATCAGCCGTTAACGACCTTGACAGTATACTACGCTACGAGTAGATCGTACAGTTCCAGTGCAGTAAGCATGAACCCAACAACTGTTATCGGATGTTTCAACTGTTCGTTTAACAGATCGTGCAAAATGCTTATTTTGCAATTATTTTTAAAATGCACTCTTGCAAAAAAAATTATTTTGAAATAAAAAATTCGTAACACTGATTTTTTTTCTTGAAGTAATTAAATATTATGTATTTTTTGAAAACACACAGGGAGGCTCGCGCCCTTGAGCCCCCTAGGAAGAGCCGCCCCTGGGTATTACTATATTTATTTTCAGCGAAATATTTAATAATAGTTTCGTCGATTACAATTAAAACACACTGAACAATGTCCGCAATAAAATTTCAACCACCACTCCATTGTTTATACCTGATTTTTCTCCTTCTTTGTGCCGGTAAGTTTCCGATATTCCTACAATATCTAATTTATGTTTCTTCATTTCCATTTTAAAAATCTTCAAACTTTTTAGTTTTCCGCGTTAGTAGTACATTTTACGCATTTTCCAACAACCTGAGAAAACCTAATTTTCCCGCTTTGGATCCAACATCATCCCTTTCAAAATCAATAGGCAAATTTTATTCTACTTACATTAATCTCCATTTCCATGGAAAATAATGCAGTAGTTATTCTTTACATTCTACATTCTGTACCATTGCATCATGTCGCTAGGACTACTTTATTCTCCAATCGCATAAGAATTCCGTGAACGAATTGGTTCACCTACCATTTTTTTCCCCTTTATTATTATTTTATTTTTACATATAAAATTTAATGTGGTCAGCGGTGGAAACCATCCAATTAAGTTTTGGATTCCTCCAATCCACATTGTACAATCATTAATCTTTATCCTAAAACACTGTAGTATTAATATAAATTAATATCGGACTTCCTATATTCCAATTCCTTTTTGGCCAATACATTAAAAATTTTCATTTTTTCCTATACCAATTCTCCACAGTCCTTTACTATCTCTATATTTAAAATATTACATCCGTTCAGGATATGCTGCATACTGTCCCGTTCATTGCATCTAATACAATTACCCGTTTCTCCCCGCTATGTTAAATCTTCTGAGATATATTTTGAAATTTCCATGTCCTAATATAAATTGTACGTTGATAAACTTTAATATATCTTAAAAAAATATTAAACGAACATTTAAAGCATAATAAATAAGTTAATCAGATTTTTACTTGAAGTATTTTATATTTACACGCACAAAAAAGAAAAAAGAAATTATTAAATTGAAATAAAAAACGCAAAAACCGTAGTTTTTAGGCTTGAATCCATAATTATTTTTTCCACGAAATCAAAAATTACATTTTATACTGAAAAACGTGTTGCTGTTAAAAGTCGAAATGGATGAACATCCAGGTATAGTATATCAAATATTTCATTTATTTATTTAAAAATATACCTATACTAAATTCAAGAACAAACGTTAGAAGTATAGTTTGCAACATGACTGTTATTGTTATTGCTTATCCATACACTGTGTGACTATTTTTTTCCTTTTTAACAAACCATAGGCGTACTAATCTCCTGTTCTTCTAACCGTCGGTTTTGAACATAATACGGGTATAATATACATTTTTCAAATGAATAATTAAAAACATTTGAGGTGCGTCGACTTTTATTTCATTAATAATAGCGACCCATAAAATGTAATTTTCGAATAGATGAAAGAAATGTATTCGGATTCGAGCTTAAAAAGTACGGATTTCGAATTTTTTGTTCTAAATTAACGTGGATGTGTGTATAATAAATTATTTGAATAGCAAAAACTCTTCGAGTAAAAAAAATTTATTTAAAGCGTAATGGTTTAATTATTTTCTAAATGTTACATTTTTAGTATTTTTAAAAATTTAACATACAATTATTTAGTAAAATTGAAAATTTTAAGAACTTCTTTATTTTTTTGAAAACCATTTTATTGTTAAAAAATTATTTTTTACATCGTAACAAAGTTGGTCACGATAGTAAGCACACCTTTGTCAAAAAGTGTTTCAGCGTTAAAAAAATTCTATTCGGTCAAATTAATAATTCGGATAGCATGCAAAGTTGCGATGAAACTTTTAAATTTACGCAAAAAAGATTTTTATACACACTGAAAGAACTTACTTTTGGAATAGGGCAAGGGGACGACAAGTTCATCGCCTTCGTGAATTCTCTCCATTCGCTTCCTACAAACCGTAAAATTTCCGTACAGCCTCTGTTCAGTTTTACAACGAAAAAATTAGGGTGCCATTTCCCTGCAGAAGAATCACGGACCCAAAAATTCAGTTCCATCTACACAACGATGCACGAAATTTATTGATGAGTTAATTTTTAACAGACTGGTTAACATTATTTTATTGAATATCGTTTTCGTGTAAACAGATTCACGCGCTGGTTAAAAACGGATTAAAAACAAATAAAGAAAATAAATAAAAACTATAAACGCGTGGCAATTTTCTTTATATTTTTACCGGTTTCTTTGTAATTACAGATATTTTCCACATGAAGTGGAAGTTCCTCAATGCGAAAAGTTCACACGTACGATTCAAAAATTGTACATAATAAAAAATTAAAAATATAAGAAAAAACACGGTACCCCTATAATATTAAAATAATATAGAACAAACGTAAATTTTTTAAAAGCACGTGTGTGACGAAATTTTAAACAAAAAGTATCATACGTTATCGATTCTAGAAGCATCCTGCTGACGGTACCCTCACCTCTTCCGTTCCGCCGTTTTCATCTGACTATGATATTCGGTTCATGTGCAGCCTCATCGTCCTCGGCCAATTATTTTCCTAACTCAATCCATTCATATCGATTTTATTCAGGCAATAACACGAAATTGACTTCTTGGCACATTCCGTCTCTGTTAACGGTCGATTTATTAAAAAATTTCAGTTTAAAATATTCCGATTATAACATGTTCATTTTAAAACACAGGCTAAAGTTTATTCCTCTGTCTTTTCCAATCCTACTTCTTTATTCTTCACAGTCTTGGTTCTTGTTTTTCTCTATCTTAGTCGTGTCATCACTTCCTCTACGTCTCCGTCTTAATTATAACTTAGTTCCGGTTTTTTTTTTCAATTCTTTATTGTTTCCCTTTCTTACTGTGTTCCTGGTCCTCCAGGCCATAACTGCATTTCCAACGCAAGCTGCATTTTTTTCAGATGTTTCTTCCTCACGAATCCTCGACTCTCTACGATTTTCCGCCCTTAACTTTTAAGTTTGCGTTTCTCCGTCCCTTACTGTGCAACGTAAATTCTTGCCCCTCCCTCATTAGATGTTGTCACTGTCTGTCATTTTTTATTTCCTTTATTTCTGTTTACACTAAAGTCCAACCTTCCTTTTTTAAATTTTTAACACTGTCCTCTGTTTCTAAGTCATTGCCCTTAGCCACCGCAAAAAAAAAAAGACCACGTCGCATGTGACGGATATAAGTTGAATTATTTTTTTCTTTTGTTTTTAGAAGCTCATCATCCACAGGCGTCAACCCAAAAAAAAAAAAAAAATCAAAAAGAGAAATAAGTTAAATTATTCTAAGAAATATCCGCAAAACATTTTTAAAAATTAAAAATGGCGTGATAAATTAGAACTGATTTATAATATTAGGCAAAACTTCATAATCCCATACACAGGTTTATCAACTAATCTAAATTAAACATGAAACTTCCACTTTCCTAACTGGTAATTCCATATTTTTGAGGAAATAACATTAATATTCGATTCCAGGGAGTGCTGGCTTGTAAATAAAATTCAATAATCAAACAAAACTTTCTTTTTTTAAATGTATTTCAACTAATAGGGTACCATTAAGTTCTCTCGATAACGGGTTTGTCGGTGCCGTATAACAATTTTGTCTAAGATACATATACTCGAACAAATAATCGAATTTTGCCGTCACCTGCACATCATATTAAGAGTATTATAAACGAAATAAATGATCCTACTGCATACCGAATTAAATTCAAACATCCTTCTCAAATTTTTTCTTTCTTTTTCAGTACATTCATACGTACGGCAAGTAATGTTTTTTTAAGATGGCGATAGTATTGTATTTCGTTCGGATTTGATATTATCCGTTTCCAGTACTACTACATCAGGTTTCTCAAATGACATCGAAACAAACTTTTATAAATCCCGTAACTAATCTGTATTTCGAAACTAAACGATTTTTCACAAGGAGCGTTCAATAAAGATCGTCACTGGCTTTAAAAAAATATTTTTTTTTTTTTATTCTAGGTTTACATAGACATTTTGCCTTTCAATATAACCCCCCCAGTAAAATACACTTATGCCATCGTTCCTGCCACTCTCTAAAAGCTTTTTCCAAACTATTCTATGACAATTGCTGTAAAATCGCATCTAAACCTTTTACAGCCGCAGAGGAATCTGAAAAACAACGACCTTTCAAATAGTTTTTGGCCAGATGGTATATGAAAAAGACGTATGCGGCGGGTGAGGTACCGTTTGGATATTTTTATGGAGAGGAACTCGATGACAATATCTGCAACATGCGCTCGTGTATTGTCGTGATACAGTTTCCGGTAATAGACGAGATCTTTGCGCTTTTTTGGAATGTGATCCTTTCTCATCAAGACATACATATAGAATGCCACGGTAACCATACGACCTTTCGTAACTGGCTGGAAGTACACCATACCGCGATAATCAAAAAAAATATGACCATTGCTTTGCCACCAACTCACTGTTTTCTGGTCTGTTTCTAAACAACTTGTGCCATCGAAAACACGCGCGTTTAGTCATAATAGAGTTCCCAAATGCCTTTTTAGGTCTATTATAGGTTAATGTTGATCACGGTACCATCAAAAAACTTTAGAATACACATTATATTTCAATTGCGATATGACACGAACTAATCGATCTTCACGAAAATTTAACTGAGAATAGTTGCTCAACTGTAGGAATTTATATGACTACCAGAGAGTGCGCGCGGGAGCGTTGTTTAACCTAGGTAGTGGTGACAGTGTTTATTGAACGCGCTTATAGTTAACCAATCCCGATTCTTAAGATATATTTCATTTTTCTCCACACTTTAAACACCAAAATCCTCAAGTCTTCGTTAACACAATTATCTGTGCCATATTTCTAAAATCGGTATAGAAAGGCATGAATCCGAGGACCGGAAACAATAGGATTTGTTATTTTACAATTTTAATATCGTTATTAATAATTGAATAAAGGACAAAGTTAAGAAGAAAATAAAGGAACGCGTTAATTCTTCTAAAATTTATAACAAAGATTTTTCAAATCTTTTAAGATTAAATAAAAATAAAATGTAGCACATATCTTAAAGACTCGTAAAAATATTAATCATTCTCGTGTTTATCTAGACAAAATGAAACATTTCGAACGAATGTGGGTAATTTTTCATTTCACCCATTTCGAATTTCCTGACATTCCACTTTTTCCGTTACAAACCGTAAACGAAACAATAAATGAAATAATAAATGAAATAATAAATGAAATGATAAGCGAAACAATAAACGAAGCAGTAAATGAAGCAATAAACGAAACAAGTAATGAATAAGGAAATTAAATGTTCACTACTTCCACAGTGGGTTATTTCTGACTGTAATTCAACAACCAACGTAGTTTGCCTTACAAAATGGTCTACTCGAATTCAGAATCTTGTACTAACGTTAAGACATCGCGCTGACTAAATTACTTTTGACCTTTCGAAATTGCTTTCGACTTCCATCTGGACGCAAGAATAATCGGCGGACAATGATGTATTTTATTATTATCCGAATGCAGCAACGACCAAATACTGAACTAATAAACTGGCCGTATCAACCTAGTAGTAGGTCATTTGAAAATTCAAAACTGACGCAATTTCATCCTGAACTTTCAAAAACAATGTTGACGAAGTTTTTTGTAATCAGGTTACTGCGTAACAATATAATTTACTACGAAAATATTGGTAACTTACTTAAACAATATATTGTCTGTTCACGTGTTTATTTATCAATTGGAATTATAATAATGAATAACCACATTAGCGCTTCAACTTAAAATTAAATCTATTTAATAATATGAATTCTAAAACTAGTTTTACAGTGAAGAAAAGTTTCACCGTTATTGTATCATCGAATGGTATCAAAAAGGTATAATTTCCTTCCAGTTCCATCGTTTTGTGCTTTCTAGTTAAGTGCAAATTAGCCTGTATTTCATTAGTACCGGCCATCTGCGGCGGGCATAAACCGATTTCTCTCCATTGGACAAAATAGTCTCCTTGCTGTAACAAAGATTATCAAAAACAATTTCTTTTTTATTTTATAAATAATTTATGGGTCGCACAAGGCGCAAGCCCTTCGGTGCATTTCCAACATAATTATATTCTCTATTCGTAAAATATTACATCATTTTAAGTAAAAATTTCTATTACAACATTCTTAAATTGCTAACTTCTATATAACTTACATTTTGCTCTAATAAAGGCACCAAATATATACAACAATAATCGTGCTGCAAATTATATCTCATTTATAATAAGACTGAAAGAAAAATAAATCAAAATAATATGTATATATATATATATATATATATAAATTAAAGAATGAAAGGAAGTTAAAAGATAATATTTGTTTACTTACGCTAGTAACGCTTTTCACTAACCGATATGAAACGATTAATAAATAATTTATAATAATTAATCGACAATGAAGTTGACTGAAATAACTCATCGTTTAGAACGTTTCTAATTCGAAAATGTTTTTTTTCTTGATATTCGCTAATAATGAACTATAGTTAACGAACTATAGTTTTATTTTCAATTTACACTCGCTCCGCCCTGAAAAAAAATCTATGGTAATAATATGTAATTAGATCATTATCGGTTTTCCGGTTTTTCGTAATTAACTATATTTCAATATTCATCATTTAACGACTGATTTTCATCATTATTAGTTTTATAAAACGTTGTTTTTCGTTATTCCACATCCACTCCGTAATAAGTCAAGCGTGCTTAATTGCGCAGGTCACCCTATACTGTAACACCTGACAGTGTAATTGAAAAGCCAGTCAACCGGAATAGGCTTAAATCGTGTTACTGAAATTTAACTGCACCTTTCGTATATTACCGCAAAATGCACCGAAATTAGTGTGTAAAACACCGAAATATTCAAAGCAAATGATCGCGGAAAAGACATTCATTTTATACAGTCGGTACTATTTACAGCATATTTAACAGTTCCGGATGCCCAATCGTTTCTTACAACCGTGTAAATCGCTGTTCAACAATCGAATTTTTCTTTTATTTCGTTAATACATCGAGTGATGATAAAATATTTCTAAGATACGGATATGTTTCTAAGTTATCATTCTAAAATTTGCGTCACTATTTTTTGTTAACCATTTTCACGTTACCGTGAGACGAGCAGGCCCGGATTAAGTGAATGATAGGCCCGGGGCTACGGAAATATTAGGGGCCCTTTTCGGAAGTGACAAAATTATCAGTTTTATAAAATAATTAAATTTTCTTTAATTTAATTTAATTATATTATTTTGAATTCACGAATTAACATATAATTATTAATGAAAACAAAACTAAATATCATATAGACAATAGGTAGAATTTTCGATGCCAAAAAGAAAAAAAAAAATATATATATACATATATATATAATTTTAAACAATGAATTTTTCAGCAAATTTTAACCAAAGATTTGCATAAAAGGATCGCAATACACGCACACACATTCATACAGACATTTCCTAAAAATGTAGATTCCGACTCGTTATACCTTAAAACAAATTTCTGGTACGTTTTTACGAAACTCGAAATTTAACTACTACGAAGTTTCTAGAAGGAAATAAAAATGGGGATACAAAATTATTAACAAATAAATGTATTAAAAAACGCACTTGCTCCTGTAAAGTTAATTCTATTTATTTAAAAAAAAAAAAAAATTATGTATATGACAAATGATAGATTAATTTTTTATTACATGTCGGAAGTGGGTGTCTCTTGGGGGCCCTTTTATAAGGCGGAGCCCGGGGTGGCAGCCCCCTAGACCCCCCCCCCTAAATCCAGGCCTGGAGGCGAGTAAATTATGTCATTTATTGTTAGGGAATTTCAATGAATTATAAAATCCGGACAATAAAAAAAATTTACGCCATTATCAAATAAATTTCTTCTGTGAATAGACCTGTTTTTCCGCTCCATAGGAAAATATTAAATCAGGAAATATTTTTAATAATCAAATCATTTCCCGTATATATTCGATATTTTCCCGTGAACCTAACAAAATAGACATTATTGTAATAGAAATTTATGCGAAGAAATAATGCTCTTTTTTTACATTTTCTTTAACGAAATTTTAAAATACCTTTAGTAATTTTCAAATCGATGGGTATGAATTCGACAGTTCTTCCAAATGTATTAAAATAAATTTCCTACTTCTTCATCAAAATTGCAAAAATTGCTATTCTATTGTGAAGAAATTGCGATCGTCAATATTGGCAACACACAGTTCAGACATTACAAAAATGTGAGAAAATCCTGTATATCCTAGCATTACAATAAATTTTAGAGCGATAAGTAGATTTTTTTTTTTCCATTAGTCTTTACAATGTTTTTAATGCAATTCGATTGAAATTATTGCTTATAAAATTTAACTTAGCCATATATTTGGAAATAATTTCAAATAATTTTATACAACATTCATTGAAAAACAATAAAGAAATTAGAAATTACAACTTATATATCTGTATTTATAAATGAAGGTCGGAAAATTTGTCTGCCTGTCTTCTCTGTCTGTGTACGTTAGTGTTGCGAACCACCCAATCGATGTTGCTGCGGTTTTCAACACTGTATAGAATGATTTCTGTAGAAAGTTTTAGTGTATAATATGTTTATGCTGTGATTTCGCCGGGCTATGGAGGTTTTTGTCAATGAAGTGTGAAAAATAGAAAGGTAAAATACACTCGATAAAATAAAAAAAATTTAAATAACATAATTACTATGGTAATTGTAAATTAAACATGAAAATTTAAACGTAATGTTTACCATTGTATATATTTTTAATAAAATGACTACCACAGTAAATATAGATTTAACGTAAAAATTTAAATAAAATGATCACTATATAAACATAAACTCTAGATAACGTTTTATTAAATAAGAACACAATGTTCCGTCTCTTCTCTTTTTGCGTTAAAAACGTAAAGTAAGTCCTATACCCTTGACAGGTCATCAGGGGGATTGTGAAGTTAAGATTCGCAATGTACTAAGCTCAACGGCACTGAAGGGAGTGGGTGGACGGCAATTCCTTTCACTTGACCAATTTTCCTTTCCTAAATTTCTCTGTCACCTAATTCCGATGTCAGGCTGAGTATCTGCGCTAATCAAATCATTAAATCAATTTAACGTCATCGCGATAACCTAGTTGCTAGGAAGTCTCGAGTTCGATTCCGGGCGACCACAGAAATTATTAGGAAAAAATAAATTACAATACTCGTTGATAGTCACGTGGAAGGCAATGGCAAACCACCACGTACAACATCATATGCGCGCTAAGTCAGTACACAGCAGACCCACACCGGACGGACTGCACTTGTATATCGATAAATCAAACGGTTACCAATCAGTTCCGAATGTAGTCTTGCCTATATACACCCGTGTTGCATATAACAATTGCTATGAACACTATGCCTGTGTCTGTACACAGCTAAAATGTACGAATAGGTTACCCACCAATCGAGAATGATTTTCGGAGATAATGATCTAGCTTTCCCCTGAGCTTCACCCGCGTATCAATTCTTTTACCCCTGCTTATGTTTTTAACGTTGATAAATATCATCTAACACTCCACTTCCGCAAAATTCTACTACATACTTTCTAACTCTCATTAAGGACAACGTCTATCCATGGAATCGCTTTCCCTCGCTTCGTAAGGACCAGACCGCTCTGTGTTGGCTTCGCATCGAGCACGCAAGATATTTACATGACCACATTCTGTCTGGACTCTTCGCTCCGCTATGATCCTCATGCAACATTCCTATCTCTATTACTCATTTTCTCGTCCAATGTCCATTACTTCAAAGCCTGCGGCTCAAGCACAAACTACCTATCCTTAAATCTCAACTACAAGACGATCCTACAACTATCATATCCCTTCTATCCTTTCTTAAAGAGTCTGGACTAATTTGAAAAATATAATGTCCAACTTTCCGCATTTCTAGCCAAAGATGATGTAAATGGTGCAGTAAATAAAAAATAAAAAAAATGTTTAGTGACTGCAGCATAATGATGTATTTCTTAGTAATTAGTATCCAGCTTTGGTCTGATATTAGTCTTCCCGACTGTATTAGTCTTTTGGTCTCCCATATATATTATCCTCCCATATTTTAACTTTTCAGAATCTTTTTGTCTTCCTCCTTTCTGTTCCATATTCACAGCTGAGCTGAAGACTATCCTTCTTCTTCTTCCGTCGTGTTGATTGATCCCAAGCGTCGTAAACCATCCATGTTACAGTGACCGAATGAAATCATGCCATTCGTCTCGATCTGCCGTCCCGAGCCCACAACGCTGGTTGCTAGCCGGATCGTTCGGCATCGATAAATTGGTTCTTTTTGTAATCATGGTGACTGCTCTTGGGGAAATGTGATAAACTTCCATTATTTTCATTTCCTCTAATCACCTCCAACTTTTCGATTATATTTGAATCCGTGAACGCCCTTCAGACCTTCTATTCTCCCCTACCTGACCATTCCTGTGACTTTCCTATTCTCTGTATGCATTCATTCATTCGTATTCTTTCTTTTCTCTATGCGAATCATATTAATTGCTGTGGGTTCCTAACCATTCTAGCACGATTGTTAATGAGACGGTACTATTTCTTTATGGCTTTGTTTTAAAAAAATCCCATCCTCTTATTTCCTTTTGTTTTGTAAAAACTTTCATCTCAAATTTTATTCGGATATATAACGCTTTCTCTTTTTCTAACAACTGTTCCTTTTATCTGTCTATTTAACCTAGTCTTCCTACTAGTCCGTAGTTCCTTTTATTTTCCTTACTTCGTCGTTCTGTTACTGTTTCCATTACTCGTCTGTGTTTTTACCCATTCTCTATACTTCCCTCCCGTTTTCATTTCTCATTGGTTTCCTCCCTGCATTGTCTTCTCCAATCAAGCGAAGCGCATTTTGGCAACGCTGATCATATGTTCATTGAGTGTTCATCTTTCTAGATAAGGTTCTCGGTCAACAATACCCCCCCCCCCCCCCCCAAAAAAAGAAAACAGAAAAAGGAAAAATACAAAACAGCAATCTATACACTGCATAATGAAGTTAATAATTCTGTCTCATGTGATAATGTTTACTCGTGTTACGTTCAATTGTTCACTGGAGAGATCGGTAAGATCATTTAATTTATCCTTATTATCTGCATTTATTTTTGTTTCTATTGTTTTATTTTATTTCATCCGTTTCGTTCTTATCGGTTTTATTTCTCGCTTCACCGTTAAAAGCGTTTCTATCCCCGCTGCACAGGTTATAAAACGACTAAGAAAACTAATAAAACTGTTTCGTCCAATTTATCTACTTCTAAATGTCACATTTGTCGGTAGAGAATATTAAAAAGACTATCGACACGGACATTCCGCTAACTCTAACAATACTCCTCAAACCCATACTGTACCACCTTTTCCGATGCACAGTAACCGAAATGAATATTAAAACCCATTCCCCGTAGAAAGTGGTAAAAGCACTAAATAAATCATATACTCTTATTTTTCATTTTACCTATTCTGGAAATACTGAATTTGGCTATAAAAATAAAGCTGATCTGTTAGATACCTAAAATGTTCTCGAATTTCAAAAACAAGATGATAATTAATGAGCAATAAAGTGTTACAAAAACGATTAGCACCTATTTCAAAGCTTCAAAAAATCATATAAATAGCTCCCTGAATTGTACTCACCGAGTGAAATAAATAATAATAAAACAGCTAAACAACAAATATCCCAGGTCAATTCTTTTAATTTATAATTTTAGTAAAATTTCGGAAAAGCTAGTAACTCAACGAATACTGAATTTTAAATAAGATCATCCGTGCATAACCGATTGGATTTTTACCATCATTGACCACAACTCATCAAATTTATCGTCTAATTGATCGTATAACGGATAATTTCAACATGAATAAACATATTGGTCTTTTAATTATGGATTGATAGGGTATTTTTAGTTTTAACTGAGTGTACTTTGTGCTATTAGCTAGTGGTGAGCAATGTCCGAAAACTTTTCTAAAATAAGGTATTTATTTTAATTTATTAAAGTAAATTAATTTATACTTATTTTTGTTTGTTATTAAGGAATTCATTTATTTTATATTTTATTTATGAATATAGAAAAAAACTTTTGGCTATATGTAGCGCAGTAGACTAATCTATAAACTTATTCGGTGTACGTTTCCCCATTACCTAATCAAATTCGTTAATAATCACTCTTAAGTTGTAAGAAATTACTCATTGGTGCTAAAAACACCATGTTCACACCAATTACAATTACAGCTGGAGTACCTCAAGAATGCATCCTTGAGCTTTATCTATGTTTACTTCGTATAAATAATCTGCCAAAAACTTAACGAAGTAAAATTAGCAGTGTTTGCTGACGACACAGCCATCTATTCTTCCTCGTTTAGAATTGAAACTATCGAAAAAAGTCTTCAAGGCAATTTCATACGAATTAAAAAATATCTCAATAGATGGAAAATTAAAATAAATTTAGCCAAAATGAAAGCAATTTTAGTTGCTAAAAAAAGACCTGATTGTAATAACCCGACTACAATACAAATTATTATACTTTAAAACTAATATCAAATATTTAGGATCAGCGTTGGATACAGGACTAACATGTAATAAGCGTGTAGACTGCATTTTTAATAAACCCTAATCAAATATACTTGTATTAAATTCGGGTTTTAATAAAATAAGATTGCAATATATAAAAGTTGACAGAAATCAAAAGATGGCTTTTAGTAACAAAGAAAATTGTGAAATATTGGCAGAGTATTTCGAAACGCTGCTAAACTGCGAAAGAGACCAACACTAACCTTCATCTGCGAAGAATGTCATAGGAAAGACGACTCTGTGCTTCTAGATAAAGGAGAAATTGCTAATATAATTAAATCTTTGAAGAACAATGAGGCCTCAGAAGAGGATACAATAATAGCAGAGTTATGGAAAAACTCGAATGATATATGCCAAAACAAATTGGTTGAAATAATCAAAAATATTTGGGAAACAGAAACAATCCCCCAGCATTGGACGACAGCATTGATACATCCACTAAATAGGAAAGGAAAACAGATAGATGTGAACAATTACAGAGGTATCTTGCTGTTACCAGTTACCTATAAAATACTCTCTAAGGCAATTCAAACTAGAGCAGAAGAACAGCTGAACCCACAAATTGGCGAATATCAATGTGGGTTCAGGAAACATAGATCATGTGTGGAACAAGTTTTCAACCTCAAGTCAATAATGCTGTATCTGAAGAAAAGATCCAAAAAATATGTAATAAAGCGTACGATTCCGTAGATAGAACAGTGTTGTTTAATGTCCTTAAAGAATTTGGCCTGGACAAAAAAAACAGTAAAATTTAGAGGCGAAATATCTAGACAGTTTGAAATAAAAACTAGAGGATGGTCTGTCACCTTTACTCTTTAACTGCATACTTGAAAAAGTTATAAGAGAATGGAGAAAAGCTATGAATGAAGAAAATATCACTGGGAAAATTAAACTACGATACAAGAAGGATAATTTATTAATAGATTGCTTAGCTTTTGTAGACGATCTGGCAATAATAGCGAAATCTATGGAGACAGCAAAGCGGCAGATAGAACTATTAAAGGAGCAAACGGAAAGAGCAGGGCTGCAAATTTCCTTTGAAAAAACCAAATTTATGACAAATATTACAACCGCTCCTGATAGAATAAAAACTGATGTGGGTCAAGTGAAGAGAGTTAATAAATTGAAGTACCTGGGAGAATTAATCGAGCAGAGTGTGTCAGAAAAAGAAGCAATCAAATATAGGATCGATAGAATGAAAGCGGTTTTTTTTTTTAACAAAAGAAATATATAATAAGAAATATCTATCAAGAAATGCCAAACTGAGGTATTATAAAACTGTGATCAGACCAGAAGCATTATATGCAGCGGAAGGCCTAACAATGAACAGAAAAGGATTAAATGAGCAACTGAAATCGCAGAAAGAAAGATCGTAAGAAGAATACTAGGACCAGTGAAACAAGGTGGAAAATATATATAAAGGAGTAACCAGGAAATATATATACCAACATGTGGAAAGCATCACTACCGAGATCCGGAAAAGAAGAATTCGATTCTACGGGCATATGCAAAGGATGGAGCCGAGCAGGTTCGCCAGAAGGTTGTTCAGTTACATGCGAAAGCTAAAAATAAACGGTACGTGGTACACAGAGGCCAAAAAAGACCTGGATGAACTGAAGATTACGCCTGAAGATATAAAACAGCGATCAACGTTAAAGAAGAAACTATTTGACTGCAAAAGATTCGCGGAAAAACGGAAAGGAAGAACTGGCATTCTGTGGACCGAAAAAAGAAAATGAAAGCAGTATGAAAAGAGAGGAAGAAGACTGACAGAACCAGTTGACAACGTAGTCCATCAGTGGCTAATTCGAAATAATAATAATAATAAAAGTTTTATAAGACTCGCAATGCTCTCTATGCATGTCTTGTCTGATTTAGAATTCCCAGATCTACTATCAATAAACTACAAAAAATGTAAAATAAATCCTTAAGAATCAACATGGAGCGCTGCCCTGCGTAAACCATGTGCGACTGCTCCAACTTTGTACCAACGAAGAAATCAAAAAAAAATATCGACCTGATTCTCTCAGAACTGAACTATAAGCGGACATGAATTTATTAATGACATGGATGACTATACAAAAATTTTGTTACAACTGAAATATAAAAAACACAATCATAAAAAAATAAAACATATATTACCATAACAATTAATAAAACAAAGTAAGATGCTGCTAATCAAATTAACCAGAATCGATTATGGAGCACCTATATTTGGTCAAGCCAATAAATCAGCATTGAAACTTCTAGACGTGATACAGATAACAGCTCTCCGAATCGCTACAGCAGTGTTCAGCACTACTACAATACGCAGTCTACTTGCGGAAGCAGCTATTCTCCCACTCCATTACCGTCGATTACTTTCTACCTCTAATTTTGTTATTTCAGCTGCTCAAAACCCCAGTATACACTTATATGATTACCTTTTTAACCCAAACAATTCACCAAACCATATAATGATCAGGCATCAAAAATTGACCCGTCAAAAGTACAACACCTACCCTCTCTTAACCATATTTTCTGGACCTCCACCGTGGGTCTCCCACATCCAATGCTACACCGATGGCTCTAAAACCCAGAACAGAGTAGCTTGTGCATACTCCGTGAATACTAAAATATTCTCACATCGCTTGAGCAACCGTCTATCTATCTTATCTAGAGAACTAACAGATATCTTATTATGTCTCCAATATTTCTTACTCCACTTTCAACAAAACATAATAATCCTGTCTGATTCCCTTACGTCACTCCAACTACTACAAGATCGATTTCCATCAAATTTAATTGCTCAGCGCATTAAAATGATTCTAAACACGATCTATCTACATTCCGTTTCAACAAAATTTATCTGGATCCCAGGTCATGCAGGAATCCTTGGACATGATACCGTGGATTTGGCCGCCAAAGCTGCCAAGCTCAACAGCACAATTTCTATACTTATTCGTCCTACTGCTGAAGACTTCAAGCAACATCATAAAGAGCTAATACTTTCTATGTGAAAGCACCATTGATATAACATAGAAAGCAATAAGCTTCGAGACCTCAAAGAAAATCCGATACCATTGAACACCTCAAACCGAAAGTCACGACAAGAAGAGATAGTAATTACTCGTCTACGTACTGAACACAGCCGAGTACTCGCTCCCATCTTTTAACAAATCTCTCCCCTCCCGAATGTCCTCATTAGAGGGCTTAACGGCTGATCATATTTTTACATGCTTAAAGACAGCTTCTCTCCGACTCTCTCTCCATATTCCTTCAAGCCGTGTTCTAGCTCTTAATGATTCCTCCAACTCCATAGATAATACAGTAAATTTCCTTAAACAAGTCAAAATTTTCCATTTCATTTAACACCATTTCCTTCCTAATTAATTGGATAATAATAAAAAATTAAAAAATTAGATAAAATTTAAAAACTATTACTTTTAGTTTATATTTAAAGGACTATTTTGTCCTGCCTCTTCCTAATAACTTATCTTTCTTTTATTTTTTTTTATTTTTCTGCTATCAGACTATCAAGTTTTTGTTTAGTTTTTCTTTTCCTGAATTATATCTAATTTATTATACGTAGTATAAAAATTTTGTAAATATAAAATTGCGTGGAAAGAAGTTTCATTTCGGCACGTGTATCTTGATTTTACATGTTATGCTAGTACTAACGATATCAATATTAAAGTATAAAAAACGAAGCACAAGAAGAAGCAACATAGCAAAATGAAACATGCAAAAATTCAAATATCAAGAACAAATCAATAAATAGTGATTAAAAAAAAATTACAAATAAGTCAATCAGTCTACATTGCAATGATAGACTTAGAAAAAACACTTGATAAATGTGAATGGAACATTTCTAGATCAATCTTTAACAAAAATAAACATCCACCTTAAAGACAAAAGAATGATAAAATAACTATGCAGAGCACAAAAAATTAATAATCACAAGTAGAAACAACAGCTAAAAAAGAAGCAAGCCGCTACTTTTTAATGCATATATAAAGCAAACGCTTAAACATTTGACAGAAATGAGTAATAATGAAATTAATGTAGGCGCAATGAAAATAGGGTGTTTCAGATTCAAGTAAGACGTAGCTACAATAATAGTAAATTAAAAAACCTTATTCAATACACTGATTAGATTCCTTAACAATATAATTTAATGATAAAAAGAAAACTATAGTAATGAAAAGTAGAAAAGTAGAAAAACAGTAAAAAAGTAAAAATCAAATTAGACAATAAAATACTGCACCATGTGAAAAAACATGAATATTTAAATTCAATAATACTAGAAGATGGAAGGTGTGCTCAGAAAATAAGGTCTAGAATAGTGCAAGGGAAATCTACATTCATTAAAAAGAAATTATTGTTAAATTTTAAAAATATAACTGCAGAAGTATGAAAACGTATAATAAGGGTATATGTTTCATGCTTCTATACTGTTCAGAAATGTAGACTATAAATAAAGCAAGGCAAAAACAAATAGACACTTTCGTAATTTGGTGTTGAAGGAAAATTCAAATACTTCAGTGGTCTGGCAAAATTAAAAAGACAGAAGTTCTCAAGAACATTGATGAAAAACACTGTTTAGTAAAGATCATAATAGAAAGAAATGTAACCGAATAAGACATGTAATGAGAAATAATAAATGTTTAACAGGAATAATAAAAGTACTAGTGAATAGTAAGAGGCCACGGGGAAGAGCGTAATGAAAGTACATTTTACAAATGATGTAAGATGGATGAATAAATGCCAATGTTAGAATTAATGAAAATTTTAAAAAGAAGCTGTTTCTAGTTGTTTGTATAACGAATAGTTGTAAGATTTGAACTAAAGAAATTGTTGCGCATAGGTTTTTAATAACAAACAAAAATGTTTGTATCAGTTAATAATTAATTGATTAGAGCATTTTTTTATATGTTCGAAAAGGGATTATTAAAAAAATTAATAAAATGTAAATAATGTAAGGTAAAAAACAAAAATCAACTGACAGAACCAAGAAAAATAAATAGATAAAAATATTTGTTTCACCCTTTTACATTCACAGAAGCATGAATGTGAATGCAGTATTTTGTATTTTTATTCTGAGAAGTATGAATACTGAATTCATGCAAAGTATTCGTGAATGCTTTGTGCAAATATTAATTGTATTTGTAGTTATATTGAAATACAATTTGTCCAACTGTAAGGTAAGTGTAATGGTAGTCCACCAGACACAATAGTTATGATCCTTTAAATAATTTTTCATGATTAAAAAAGTTAAAATGACAACCTTTCAAATATTACTACTTATTTTATTATTGAATAATCCAACAATTTACTATTCAAATGGACAATTTTAAGAATTTCGTATGCTTTAAAAAGTTTATTTATTTTTTATAAAAATAAAAAATTATAAATCCACTGGATTATCTGCTCTTAATAATATACAGAAGTAAATCTTTAAATTTCTTTTAATATTTTTTTATTAATTCTGCACAATACATATTTTTTTTTTTTTATATATATATTGGAACCCCATCTCTCTCGGCTGCAGGACTGTTTGGTTTAGTAATCGCAATTAATAGTATGAATCGTTAACAATTTTTAATAACATTGTACTAAAAATATAAATTGAACCTACACTTAACTTCTCTGAAATAAAATCAACTTTACGTATCATATAAAATTCATTTACTTTAATCAATGGTGGATCCACGGGGAAGGGGGGTAATAGTAGATCACCTCCCCACAAAAAAGAATCAAATCCTCGACGAAAAAAATTTTTACAACAGAAAAACTTAATTTATACTATAAAAAATTTGTATAAATGTTACCCATGGATTTAATTATAACTAATATTTAATACTATTTTCTAGTAAAACTATTGATGTTACGTTTTTATTCTGTTTTAAATGCAACTGTCGCCGATCTTTTGTCTTTTTTATGTATTTTTAATTTTTATTTTGCAATGTAAATGAAAATTGTTCAGTGAGAAATATATATACATATATCTGTTTTACCTACTCACGAACAAACAATTCGGATTGAATTACTAACAAAAATAAAAAAAATGAAAGTCTAATAAAAAATACTATCGTTCTAATTTTTTTAGTAATTTACTATTCAAATTCCTACCATTTTAGCCACAATTTTATAATTTTTTTATTTTTCACCTAATAATAAAACAAAAACTGTAATAGTTACGTATTTTTAAAATATTTTTAAATTTTAAAGAGAACACTGTTTGATTTTCTTTATAGAACATAGTATTTCTCAAATTTACTGTCTACTGTATAAGTTATTACATAATTATATAATCCCCCCCCCCACCAATGTCTCACTGGATCCACCCCTGACTTTAATAACAATTATTAATAATAAAAATCATCAGTGTGAGTTAATAGAATACCTTATATAAAATAAACAAAATACAAACACACTTTTTTATCACTTTATTGAATAAAACTATTTTCATACTTTCCTTCCAATTAACTTTGAACATAAAACACTACCTTTAAATTTTTTCCGGAATGATACAAATCGTATTATGGCAAAAAATCTATGTTCGACATAATGCAATTAAATTAATTTTCGGAATTGCCATCTGATTGCACTAAACTTGATAATTCTCGATTTCAAGGCCGTGTCCACGGCCCCCCTCCCCCCGTATTAGAATTGAAATAGTTATTAGAAATATACAAAAATCTGAAAAAAATCTGAAAAATTTAAAATAAATATGATTTTTTGAGGTGTTCTTACTACATTTTAAAAAAAAAAGAAAAAATATGCTCGAAATAATGGAAATTATTAATAGTATGAATATTAGTGAAAAATGTATTGTTATTTATAACATAAATATGCGAAGAAAGTCCCCTCCACCACCAAATTCTGGGCATGTCGCTGCTCTATTTGATTACTAACATTGCACAGAGTAAACCTTCTTTGGCTTATAAATTTTTAGATACAAAACAGAATAACACGAGAGATATGAAAATAAATTCTTGAAGATTTCAGTTTTTTTTACGTGTGATTATTGTATTGATTCTTTTGTTTTGTGTAGAATATCATTGGTGGCACGTATTTACATTATGATAAAAAAATAAAAATCAATAGAAATTTTTGTTTTCATACATTGCACTTAAAGACTATTATAAAATATTGTTAATAAAAAAAAACAAAACAACAATAGATGATTTTATTATTAAACATTTTGGAAATATTACAATAGTAGCTAAACAATTTAGTGAATACTTTATGTATTCGGTGGAACAACATAGACACAAACGTTACACTCAATTATTGAATACAAATTCTGATAATTTCATTTTGTCTTCCTTTTTTATTCCACCTTCAAATAAATCCCAAATAGGAGCAATAATTAACGATCTAAAAGTTTATAAGGCATATCTGGATGGGATGAAATTAGGGTTAAAGATATTAAACAAAACTCAAATATTTTTATTTCTATTTTGACTAATATGGTCAACTATTCTATAAAGGAAGCTAACACTCCTGATAGGCTTACAAGAGGTATTGTTAGACCCAGGGGCGTAGCGTCAATGGAAGCGATGGAAGCGCCGCTTCCCCAACAAATAAGTACGAAATTGTTTTTTAGTATTTGCGAAAAGAATACCAGCCCCAGAAATAAGATGAATTAACTTGCTGAATTTAAATGCCAAAATTAAAAATTACTAGCAAAAAGGTGCGCAAAATGAAAAAGCTTCGGCAAACGCGAGTAACAGAAATAGCTACACGTACTATTTCACGTTACTAGTGCCTAAAGTTGTCTCTGAACGACGATCTGCTGCGTACCGATGATAGAAAAAGGTTGCGCACGCATACTCAATTTGGAAGCGCCAGGTTGTGTTACTTCAAGATCACATCATTTGCGTAGATTTTGATCCGTGCGATTCCAGAGTGATGTGTACCAAGAGTGAAGAAAAAATGCGCGCGCATGTACAGTTTGGAAGCGCCGAGTCAAATTGCTTTACAGTCACGTCCACTGATCAACTTCGCGATTTTTATGCATGCCAGTGTATGTGTCTACGACCATGGGTAGTGAGGTATTTGCAGTACATTTTCTTCGGATGGTTTTTTATATGCTGTCGTTTACTAACAGCGGAAATGGAAGCGATGGTGGTCGGTCGCGCTTTTTAGTCTACAGTAAAAGTTATACTGGCCCGTTTATCTTACTCCTGCCAACAAATACCAATGTTTCAGTCTGTTGAAATGCTAACACTTTCGAAATTGGGGCTACATACATTTGTATTATTAAAAAACGTTCACTGATTAGTTTTAGTTCATTCGGTTTTGAAGAAAAAATTGATATTATTCAAAATGATAAACCAACGCCTAGTTTAGAAAATTCGATTACAAAATCAAAAGGTATGTAAAATATTCTCTTCTATAATTTATCAAACTTCTCTATGTATGTAAAATTGTATTTAACCGACATTTTCAAACAAATTTATACACAACAATGCTATGGTTATGCGGTTGTGAGAAGATAAAAAAAATTGTTCTATTAGGCTTGCCCTCTATTTAAGTAAGAAAAAAAAAGTACGAAATACAAATGGCTTTGATTTGATTGTTTTTGGGGAAGACAGGAAGCTATGATGGAAAAGGATATTTTTAAAAATTATCGATATTATGCAAACAAATATGTCTAATAATAGGGGTTTAACGATGTAGCAAAATTAAATTTTTTAAATCTCTTAAATATAAAAAATGTTGTAAATTCTCAATAAAATTTTCTGGAAGAAGACTTCTTAAATTTAAAACTGAATTACGGAAACTTTTTCGATCTTGCAAGTTTAAAAAATGTACTTTAAAGATTCTAACATATATAAAGACACTCCGATGCACCCGCTTTTATACTTGACTGCTTCAGATCTAACAGATGTTTTTCGAGAAGTGTATACACGCTTTCTTATTTAATAACCACAATTCTGGCAATCACTCCATCTGCAGAAAGATCGTTCTCAGCAGTGAAACAAATAAAACGTATTTAAGAAATACACAAGATCCGGAGTGACTATCTTCATTAGCTATTTTTAGTATTGAAAATGAATTATTATCAAACATTAGGGGAAGCGACCATCTTTTCGTGATGATGTAATTAAGACACTTTCGTAAACAAGAACTGGAAAATCGAATTAATTTACAAAAAAAAATGAGACATTTTGTTCCTCTTAATTAATTTTCATTTCTATTCGGATTTAACTGAATTTTACACATGTTTATTTTTATGTAAAAAAAAAATATTCGATTTTGGCGCTTCCTCAGTTCTGAAATTCACGCTACGCCACTGGTTAGACCGATATATAAAAAAGGAATGCAAAATCAATTTGAAAATTACCGGCCAATAACAATAACATCTGTAATAGTTAAAATTTTAGAACACTATATTGATAAACATTTAAGAAATTATGTGGAAAAAAACAACTTACTCTATGAAAATCAACACGGTTTTGGAGAAAAAAGATCTACAATAACATTATTAAGAACGATTGTAAATAAGATAAATACAGGACTATCAACGGGGAATCAATTTTTAATTACATTTATTGACCTACCCAAAGCGTTTGATTTAATTGACCATGAATTATTGATCAAGGATTTAGAAAATTTTTGTGCATTAAAAATATTCAACTTAAATGGTTTAAGAATTTATAATTGGCCAAATGGCTTAATAGTTAACTAAAGCCGGGCTATAAAGAAAAAAAAAAAAAAAAAAAAAAAGAATTATATAACAACTAAGAAAATTATGGTCAAAATCGCAGGGAATAAAAGTAATAAAAAATCTATTCAATACGGAGTAGGTCAGGGTACTGTATTGGCCCCTATTCTTTTTCTCATTTACACTAACTCGTTAAACAAGCATATTAAAAATGCAAAGGTATATGTTTTTGCTGATGATATTGCCTTTTTAATGGAGCAAAAAAATTTAGAAATAGCGGAAAGATGATCACAAGAGGATATAGATAATTTCAATAAATGGGCACATGATAGGAGGTTATGTATAAATATAAATAAATCAAACGTATTACACATTCGGAACAGTTCTAAACATAAGATACGCAATCCGCAAATTGTCCTTCATAATAACGATTGCCTTCGTGAGCTTCATGTAAAGAATAATCCCCATTTATGCTTTTGTCCACCGTTAGAGAACTCAAATGATTTTAAATATCCAGGTACATATATCGATAAATCCTTGAACTGGAAAAAACACATTCAAAGTTAAAACTCGAAAATAAGACAGACAATTCCAGCTTTATATAAAATAAAGCAGGTACTAGCACATCGGACACTACATATATATTATAACTCAATTATAATGTCTAGAATTTTATATGGAATTCAAATATGGGGCGAGGCTAAGAAAACTGAAATAAATAAAATAAGTAAAATACAGAAGAGGTGTTTGAAACTCATACTCCCTCATTGGAAGCAAAACGTCCCCGGATCAACATGGTGGAAGGAAAACAATGAAATGTCCCCCAAGATGTATTATTACTATTACAGACTACTAGAATTTAACGTCAATAATATAAAATTACCATCTAGGGAAAAAATTCGGTTAACAAGAAACCAAAGTAATACATATTACATCTATTTCTGCGGTGTAAAGCACGTCCTTTCTGGATTTTAGGTTTTCTTAGATCATGTTATTTTTTTCGATTTTCAATATTAAGCTGTCCAAGGGCGACGAGCCTTTCGGGAACACACTTGTGCAAGTACAAAAATACTCAAAAAACATCGAAAAGTACTTAAGAAGAATCGATTATCGTTTGTAGTATTCATCACTTTAAATTTCAATTTTATTGAAAAATCAATGATTATTTTACTTTTCTTAATAAAAAATACACAATCTTTTTTTTTTATTAATTTTTTAATAATAAATCATTTTTTTGTTGTTTATTTACATTTTATGCACTATACTTTTTAACTTTTAGTTTATTTCAAATCAAAGTACATGTAATTTTTTCTTCCAGATTTTTAATTTAAGTAAATAAAGGAAGTTTTTAACAATTTTATTAAGATATTTTTCCGTTAAAATGCAGGAAATTAATTAAACTGAACTTTAGAAATAAAGTAACAAAACAATTTCGTTTAATAACATTGTAAATATTTTTGATTATAGCAACATTAAAAAAATATTAAATAAAGTTCACTTACCTAAACTAGATGTAAATAAGAAATCTACGAACTAAAAACAGTTTATTGTTTTACAGTAATAAAAGTGGTTTTCGCTATTACTGTCTACAATTATTAACATTCAAATTATATTTGTTTTATCAGTTTTTTGGAATACACTGAATATATACATACTACTATTAGTTAAGTATTTCACATAACACAAAAGTTTTCAACAATATGCGAAAGAAATCTATTTTTTCTCCGATTGCATATTATTACCTATTCAAACAGTTAATTCAATTATTGAACTATAAATTAAAATATTATTTCACAAATTGTCGAATCCCTTTTGATTATAAATGACTCGACATTATATAGAAATTTTCTCTTATTGAAGACTTCATTTCAGTCATTAAATAAAGGATCAGATCGTTATAGTGTATTTCACATTTTACTAATAGCATGCAATTAGAACAATTAAATTAAACATTACTTTAAATGACAATTTTGCGAAGCTTTTTCTTATTTTTCAAGTAAATACGTTCTCGAAATAATATGCACTAATACTGAAATTATAATTTAATTAGCCATCATAAGAATATATCATTTTATTTGTTATAGTTTAAATTTACTTAAGTTCTGTTAAACCAAGCTTTATTTGCTACCTCATTAAACTTCATTGAAGGTACACTTTAGTTGTTGCAAAAGCTCTGCAAGTGCGATTTGGCTGATACTGTGAGTTACTTCACGTTACAACTTGTTCTTAACAATTCAGAACCGAAACTTATTAAGGCCTCCTTAAAAATTTACATTATACATTCATAGTTATACTATTATTTTCAGCGAGCATTACCTGTCTATATAGTTTTAGTAAATAAAAGCTGAATAAAAAATAATTATTTAAAGCAAAATAAACCGCGGCATTTAGTACCACTATTTACAATTAACTTAAAATATAAAACCATATTTTTCAGAATTTATGTTTATCTGTCTGTTTGTCTATTGTACATTATGTTTTGGATCAAAGAGCACTAAATCAAAAATAAAAAAATAAACTATAAATGAACAAAAATTACCAAATAGAAATCACGAAATATAAATATGAATACAAAAATAAACAATAATAGAAGATAATAATATAGCTAATGAATAAATAAAAATAGTAAAATATGCGCAGCTGAACAATAATAATCATCAAAATACAACAAAAACGTTAAGTAATTGAAAAATTAAATGTCTGCATAAATTAATGCAGCTTTTTCCCTTTTTTTAGCTCCCATAGCATAACGCATCGGGTAATTCAGTTATTCGATGTATGAACAAAATATCTAGGAAAAATTATTTCGATTCAATTCCAATTCCGATTCTTCTTAAATACTTTGCTACGTATCGTTATCACTCTAATGAGTATTATTGTACTTGCACAAGTGTGTTCCCGAAAGGCTCGTCCAAGGGCGTCGCCACCCGGTGTTCGGGAGGGGGGAGATGATAGAAAGGGGATATGAGTTATAGGAAAAATAAAATTTATAATTTATAAAGACTTAATATTTTATTAAACAAAAATAAAATCTTAATTAAAACATAATTTTCGTGGGTTTCTGGCAAATTCTGTGAGACCCACAACTTATTTATAATATAAAAAAAAAAAAAAACTAGGAAAAACAATTTTCTTACGGTTCTGCAATATGTAAAAGTAATATTAATTAAAATTGTAAAATTAAAAATTTTATTTGAATTGACAAATTACATCATCTAGTGGACTGTATTGTTATTTGTTGTTTAACCCGTATTATGAAATCGTTCAACATTGCAAATTGAGGAATTTTTCCTATCGTTTGTCTTTTAACAAATCTTAGTGCCGGTGATATGTGCGCTAGCAAGAAGTATAGAATAAAGTATTATTGACTTTTTTAGATAAAAGGAGAAATAAAATGAATAAAATTTTGTTAAATTTCGCTAGTTATATATCCCCTAAGCATAAATATCAAACAGTAGCAGAAGTAGTTATTAAGAGGAATTATGCGGTGGATAGTAAGTTGAAAAATAAATATTAAATAATGAATCTGACTCAGAATAACTAAGTTAAATAGTTAATTACGCTAACTCTCACTGAGCATTGTAGTAAATTTAATAATTTAATATTTTAATTTTGCTGGTTATAAATATAGATCTATTGCATTTTACTTTGTATGTATATATACTAATTATTTACGATTTCAGATAAAAAAATAGGCACTTCTTTGAAAAGGATAGAATATCCTCTAGAAAAAGATACAAATCGTTTAGTAAATTACTTATGCGGTTCAAATTTTTTAAAAGAAGGTGGAGAAGATATTAAACTCAAACCCGAAAGTGAATATCCCGACTGGCTGTGGAATATAGATTTCGGTAAGACGATTTTAAAAGTTTTTATCGCAATCCAGCAGTGTCGTTTACTTCGATTATTCTTTAAGAATTTTAATCAACCATATATCCAGTAAAAAAATTTACGTTCAAATGTTCATATTTAAATACAAATAATTACAGTAAAAGGAACAATTTTTAGCTAATATTCATCGAAAGTAATAAAACGAGTTCAATTTACTATATTGAACATTATTCTAAAATTTATTTTCATGTGCAAAAAACAGAAAAAAATGTAATTTTAAAAGTATTGTATATACGAATATTGACATTTGTCAACGCGAACATTACTTTTCGGTATGGGAAACAAAATTAATTGATAACGTTCTTTTTTGTTTTACATACTAAAATAAGAAATCAATTGAACAGTTTCGAATAACCGTTCATATTTCTGTAGCTTTAATATTCATTTAATTATTGGTTTAATTCTAAATTACACGATTTCGTTAAAAATAATGGTTATGTAACTTCGGTGAATATTAATTAGTAAAGAAAAAAATAAAGTTCTACTGATTTTTTATATTTTTTCAAATATTACACAGGTTTCATTTGTGGTACAAATAGTAAAATCAAGAGTAATTAAACCAAAATTCGAAACTTATTTGTCCATTTTTAGTTTAATCAACATACTAATTAAAACGATTTAATTTTAAATTGTGAACCAATTTAAAATTATTTTGAAGTATGACCAAGGTAAAATTTCGAAACAAGAAATTTTTGTGTTCTTTTTAGTGAATTTTAGATTAACGACCGTACTTATTGCTGCAGTTTATTTTTTCCATAATTATAATTCGTTCAATTTAACAACGTTTACAGCTTGAATTCTTTTTGAACTCTAGTTAGTTGCTAATAATTTAAAATTAAATTATTTTAATTAGTATACCGATTAAACTAAAAACGAAAATATCAATATGAACAGAAGTAAGGAAATGAAATGAAAAAAGCGAAATAGCTGCGCGATGAATAATTTTTTTGCCATAGAGCAGTTTTAAATTTCTTACCTAAAATTCATTTAAAAAAAAAAAAAAGAAACGTCTTGCTTTAAAATGTTAATTTAGCTACACTTGCAAGTAATTTTAAATTGTAAATAATTTAAAATTAAATTTTTTAAATTAGTATATTGATTGAACTAGAATTACAATTCTACGTTATATAATATTTTAATGTGCTCTTGAATATACAGAGTAAAATTTTGATCTTTTTAAAAATTAGTTTTAATTTATGTTGTTTTGATTTAACCTCCTATTAACGCTGCTTCACATGTATATATTGATGTATAAAACTAATTTGTTAGTACTTGTAAATAAGGTTTTTTCTCATAAAATATGTGTGTTTTATTATAAATTTTACGTTAATATGAAGTGATGTAGGTCAACGTGTATTACCAGATTACAATTTTTTTAATTTGTTGCAAAAAAAATAAAAAGATAAAAAATTCTCGTTTTTTTAGAAATAAATGAAAGCCCCATAACTACATGTAACGGCAAATGCTATTATTACAGCTGTGATTGTAAAAAAATTAAGTGAATAATATTTTAATAATTTATAACTTCTTTTTAATAATCTGACTGTTGACATAGATGTTAAAACAACGAAGAAAATCTTACAATCAATCTTTGAAGTAAAACATATTAACTCACTAACTTTTTCAATATATTCTGCTTTCATAATTTAAAAAAAAAAAAAATTGATGCTTATCAATCGTATTCGATATTTTTAAAAATGTTCTAATTAGTCTGACATGGTTCTGATAATTTTGACAATATCCGTACATTAAAGTTCTAATATTATCTGTAGTGCACTCTATACCATACATTTGTTTATGTTATTTTGTAACGGTTAAAAATAATGGCTACTTGATATCTTGTGACTATTGCATTATTGTTACTTAGAAGTAGCGAAAATGCCCACACCTCTAATTATGATACTATATAGCACCTATCAAGTGGTAAAAACCGGGTTGAAGATGATAATGGCATTCTCCCGAACAAATAATAAACGTATTTTCATTAATAAACTAAAATTACTGAAACTCTTAATGAACAGCATGATATCTAAAAACCAAACGGCACTATATTTTCAACACAAAGGAAATGAGAAGTGCAATTAAAAAATAAATTAAACCAGAACGCAATGACGTAGCCAAAGGTATTTTTAAAGATGAAGCTTGACGGGCGATCAAGGGACTAAAAATTTTAAATTTTCGTACAACATAGTCCGCTCCCAAGAACGCACATATTTTTCATAAACGTTCCTCGATAGAAATAAATGAATAAATAGCACAAACTAATGAATTTACGGTTACATTCCGTCATACTAAGTTTCATTTTACCACTTATAAAATTTTATTCCTCGAGTGAAAAATATTTTAAACATTTAATTCAAAAAAAAAGATCTGATCGTCGGAGTTTCTGAATCGCTAAAACACATACGGCTACGCCGCGATCGGCATGTGATTTTGTGACGTTTAGTATACGCGCGTTTCAAGTTAATTATAACAGAATTTATTTACTAACTCGCATATTTTCTCTTATCTAGGACTCCCTAAGGATTTAAAAGACTTGGATCCAAATACAAAAGAATATTGGTTAAGAGTTCGTGAATTAAATGTACAAAGAATGAACAGAATGCATAAAATGAGGAGTAAATATATAAAAACCTATTAAGTTTATTTATTATATAATTAACAGTTTAAAAAATGTAGTTCGAAATGTTTTATATTTTATTATTAAATTACGTTTAAATCAAGTGCAATGTTTTTACAAATTTTTTCAATACCGTGAAGTAGAATGTTTGATTTGGCTTCCTCGTTTTACGGAGTAACATTTGTAATGAAATTCGATCTTTGATCTGACTGGTCGACTCACCGATTGTCGTGTTTTATTTCATATAAAAATTAATAATTCGATCGTATTATCAAAAATGACGATTAAAACATTGTAAAATAAGATCTGGGAATCGTATTCATGTAATTCGCTGTACTCGTCCATTTTAAGAACAAACTGGCAACATGAATTACAAATAATAATAGTTTAGAGTCGTACTTGAGGACTAAAGCACCTAAAGAAAATATGGTTGACTAGTTTCTTTCTCCTGGTATTTGTCTTTGCTTTTCTAGGTTTATTTAGTATTCAGTTATTTCAAGCTAGGTTAGCTTGAGTCCAGAACGAGACAAATAACACCTTTCGTTTGATAGCCAAACACCTTAATTATTAGGCTACCGTGCTACCATGGTGCATGAAAGAATTTCTGTATAAACTAAAATGCAACGCAGATCATCGTTACAAACGGGAGATTTCTAGTATGAAAAACTGATCCACGCGTTCGATCGAACGAAGTATCGCAATTGCAAACATATATACTGAGCAAACTTAGAAAACTTTGCAGTAGCAACTGCGGGCACGGTGCAATTCATGCAGTAATGATTATTTGTAATTCATTTACGTTGATTAATTTTGATTTTCCAAGACATAATTAAATCGAAAGTAAATGGAAACCGGAAAAAGGAAAACAATGAATATTATGTTACCAGAGGCGGTGTAAGGCGTGGGCGACGTGAGCCACTGCCTACGGCGTCGCGGTCCAAGGGGCGTTACGCCTCAAAGGTTTATGCAATAAGTACTTAAAAGCCATGACCACAACGAAAATTTTTACTCGTCATAAAACGAAAAATATAATTAGTAACTCTCCGAATTATCAAACTTTTTTTTTTTAGTTTAATTGTAATAAAGTACAATAGATAGATGTTGCAACATGGCGAATTTGGGTGTTGCTCTGTCAGTCGTCAATTTGTGCTCATTTTGGGCTACCAGTAAACCAATCAAACATATAGTCCGAGAGCTAAGACAGAAAAATGCAACAGTTTTAGAAAGGCTGTTTTTTTGATACAATGTAGTATTTAGGGTGTGTAAAAGTAGCCTGCTAGTTTCGTTAGCGTTCGGCGCGGGGGTGGCTTCAAAGTTGTAAAAATACCTTGCATGTCGCAACTGTTTTAGAGAATTTGAAATTTAGTCTACTAATAGGTAACAATATAAAAAATCAAACAAACATAATCATTTTTATTTAACAAACACCGTCAGCTACTGATATAAGAGCGCGCGCCACATTTATACAGAACGCTTAATCGCTAAATGATGTATAAGCGTCGGTCGAGACTAGCGCAGCCAGATTGTGGAAAAAACGTACCCCCACTTACAGTACCTTTTACGTTGTGTGCTATGCTAAGTGACCTAGTTAAATCACAGTTTATACCTGTTACAGTGTTCATGTAAAAATGGACGGAAGTTCACGTCCTATTTGCATTATTTGTTTTAAAAAAAAAGTTGAAGTTAAATTGTTTGAGGAGCAGACTCTTGTTACGTGTAAAAATATTTTAAAAATCCGTAAAGAATTCAATCTCAAAGATATAAAATTATAGTAGCGACAGCGAGTGAACATATCTTGTTTTGTAACATTAATAAAAATAATATTTTTTCTATTGCAGCGTTTTTTATTTTATAAAATCCGTCTTCTTGCGCCACTAGAGGGCCTCGCAAAATGCGTCTTGCCTACATAAAATTTAAGTCTTGCCCCGCCATTGTATGTTACGTAGCTCAAAATTTTATTACAATAAGTCGTGGGAGTTCTGCGCACCTTATTATGAAAGTGGAAATTTGAAATTATTTTAAAACTAAAAACTAAAATAAGTTTAACATCTATTGTCGGGCAAAATAAAGTTATTTTTTTTTACTTTCAATTTAGCATAACAATTACGTATTGATGCGTGAGCCCTTGCCGAATAGAATAAACTACAGTCACTTACAAATACATCAATAACAAATTTAAAATATACTTTTTTTTTGATTTTCGTTCTTTTTTGTGCGTAATAAGGGAAATATTGTAATCGTGAAAAATGTCTAATGCCACATTTCGACGAATGTATATCCATTTTGACTTTCCCTGATTAATTCTCTCACAAGAAAGGAGGGGATATTTTTGACTTAAAAACTATAGACCGATAAGTCTCATATCTAATCTTCTTCTTCTTCTTCAAAATGCTGTACACGGTTACCGTGCGTGGCGATCACAGGGGATGTTGATCATATATCCCTATTTCTGGCAGCTTAAACTAAACTCTCTATAGATGTTATTCCGGTCCATTTCCGAATGTCCTGGGTCCAAGATAGTCTTCTGCGTCCCACTCCTCTTTTTCCTTAAATTTTTCCTTGAAGAAGAAGCCGGATAATTCCATATCTTTCTCCTCTGATTATGTGTCCAACGTATCTTATTTTCTTTTCTTCGATTATTCGACGGATCATCCTTTCTTCTTGGACGGATTTTAGTACATCTTCGTTTCTCATGCACGCTGTCCAAGGAATCTTAAGCATGCGACGATAAAGCCACATTTCGCACGCCTCCAAGTAGTTGAGTGCTGTGCCGGAATATGTTGTAGCTTCCAGCCCATAGAGCATAATAGGCCAGATACAGCTGTACAATCTCCAGGTAATCACATGGCAGAAAACTATAAAAGAATAGCCCTGAGTCCGGTGCGGCCCTTAAATGGGCACAGGGTGCGAAGAATATCACCGTCTGCAGAGATTACCAAACAAATTTTGATATCTAATCTATACAAGTTATTTACTAAGATAATTAATAAATAGATTATCGATAATATTGGATACTGACCAGCCTACTGAACAAGCGGGATTCAGAAAAGGATATAGCACATTCCATGAATCAAATTGTAGGAAAATGTCTCGAATTTAAATTACATTTGGCCGTGATGTTTATAGATTTTAGAAAATCGTTTGACTCCATAAAACTAAACTGCATACTGGAAGCTTTGAGAGCTTTAAAAATAAACGAAACATACACACAAATTATAAAGTACATTTACATCAACGCTAAAGCTAATATAAAAGCTAACGAATATGTAGAAACCGTATCATTAAGAAAAGGAATTAAAATTTTTTACTGCTGCACTCCGCGAAATAATGAAAAGTCTGAACTGGCAAGATATGGGAATTAAGATAAGTAATGACAGATTAACGCACTTGGAATATACTGACGATATAGTACTCCTAGGAACTGGTGAACAAGAACTAGAAAATATGATGCACAGCTAAAAGCAGAACGGTCTTAGAATAAATGCGGAAAAAAGCGAAGGTTACGTATAACAAATATTCCAAGGAAACTAATGAAATAAAGGTAGATAATGTAATAATTGAAACAGTAGATGTGCTTATATACCTGGACCGCAGTTAAATGGCAAATAATATGAAAAATGAAATAAAGAGACGTATACAAATGACATGGACTGTTAGTGGTAAATTTAAAAAAATACTAGAAGAAAGGAAAACACGTATGTGCCATAAAAGAAAGGTGTTCAATCAATGCGTCCTGCTAGTAATTTCCACAGGAACATGGAGTATAACCAAGGGCAGTTTAGAAATGGTTGTTAAAACTCAAAGAAGAATTGAAAGGAAAATGCTGGGGATAACTTTACAGTATAAAGTAAAGACAGCAGAAACAAGAAGATCTAAAGCTTTTAAAGACCAAATGAAGATAAGCAGGACACATGGCCCGATTAAATGATAACAGATGGACTGCCAGATCAACTAAGTGGCACGCATAGAATAAAAGAAGAAGAGGTCGGCCACGTACACGGCGGGAAGACGATATTAAGAAATTTGATGATGTCTGGTAGGTCAGTGAGTTAAATTAGAGAGGCATGGAACCGTAAGGAAAAGGCCTATATCCTGCAGTGGATTCATAACGGCTAAAGAAGAAGAAGAAGAAAATTACTTTCTTATACGGATAAGAGGAAGTACTGTATTAGCGAAGTATTTTGAATCTCACATTTCAGGGGGAATATCCCGTTTTTAAATCGTTTTTCGTAACGTGTTTATGTAGGTATGAATGTATGTATCACGCATAATTCGAAAACGGCTAGTCGCGAAAGTTGAAATTTTGAATTTAGGACTCTTTTAACATCTGGTTGTGCACCTTCGATTTTAGTTATAATCTGTTAGGCAAAAAGAGCTTTCTCTTAGAGAGTTTCGTGGAATTTTTCTCGTAACTCAAAAACAGGTAGCCGTTGAAAGTATTTATTTTATATATTTTAGCTGGGTTACTCATTTTAATGTTTAATGGTTGTACGAGGAAGCCATGCGTTGCTCACATTAGATTTTTTTGTTTATAAATCAAAAGTAATATATTTTTTTATGAAACGATAATTATTATTAAGGCGGCAAAATAGTCAGAGATCACACTATATGATTTAACTCTTGACATCGGGACGCAGTTCATGTGTAGTAACATCATTTTATTGAGCTTTCTTAATAATCATCGCATGCGCTAGTCTTATCGAAAATTGGCCTCGTCATAAAAAAGGCAATAAATGTTCGCTAAATTGTAGGAACATTTAGTGGAGGAAAACTATTTCTCCTTGATCAGTTTCAGTATTCATTTTTTTTAAAAAGTAAATAAAACTGAAAATGAATATTTAAACTACTCTTTAAGTGATGAATTTAAGAAATTTATTATCAATTAATAAAGAATACTTTTTTTTTTTACCTAATCGAGAAATATTAGATTTAAATGTTACTGTAGTGATTTTTTAAACGATAAAGTCCCCGCATATTATTTTAGAAATTATACATCTTTTTCAACTTAAACTAAAAGAGCGGATAGGCTTGCACGCATACGCGTACACGCTGGAAAAAGTTTTCTTTATGTATATAAGCGCTTTACGTTGAAAATAGGCTTGCTATTAAAATGCTATTAGTGATCTATAATTTCTAATACGCACCGATATTTTTATGGAGTTTTGTTTTCTTTACTTTTCCGCTAGATTCATCGCCATATAATAAACATAATAATAACATACATTTATGCTAAAACAGGCCTATGCAAAATTTTAAGCTAACAATAATAAAAAAAAGAAAACACTTCTTTTAATGAACCGATGAAATGAAATTGAAAAAATATACCACTATTAGTAAAATTCGCGTTTTAAAGCTTAACCAGTGTTTTTTTTTACGTTTTTTATTTTTAAATTTTCTACCTCCAGCTGATTTTATTTATGTATTATTAATATTTATACTATTCATTTAAGTTTTAATCGTTTGTGTGCATGCATAATGGTGTAAGCAAAAATTTTTCAAGATGGGGGGGGGGGGATTATAAATGATCTGAAATGTAGGAGTGATCCATTTTTCATACAGCAAGCCGTAGGTTGCATAGGTTTGTGCTAAAAAATTAAGATGACGAATAATAATCGAGATTTAGAATAGTCGAAAGTGTACAATAAAAAACCTTTAGTAAAGGAGTAAACATAACAAAATTGTTACATTTTGACGACGGTTAATTTAGAAAACCCTCCGATACCAATACCATTCTGCAAGTACGCGAAAGTCATCTCTAGAATTTTCTACATTATATCACCTATTTATTTTTGTTTCATATGTCGTTATGCTGTGACTTTTATGTTTCACATTTTTAAAGATAAAGTTCTTCTAGGAATCTATAAAATTAAAAAAAAAAAAAACAAAGAGCGTTTGAATGTTAATCTTTAATGGCACCCACGTATATATTTAAACTTGCCACTTTTTACTTTATTATTATTTTCTCTTTAATTTAAAACTTTATTGTTTAATAAAAACAAAGTTAAACAATGTGAATTGGAATCGAAAAATATGCTACTATTAACGACTAAAAAGTGGTACATTGACGTTTGGAGAACTACATAATACTGGAGATATGTAAAAAAATGGACCTATTTTAGAAATACAGTTTATGAAATGCGCTTATAACCACATAAAAAGGAATTAATAGAGTGTAAAATTTCTAGCTTTTTTTTTTTTTTTTTCTAGAGGACAACACATGCCTTGTAAAACTATTAAACATTAAAACGAGTTAGTAGTAAATAAATACTCGCGAAAATCATCTCTAGAATTTTCTACATTATATCACCTATTTATTTTTGTTTCATATGTCGTTATGCTGTGACTTTTATGTTTCACAAATTTAGACTTTCTACGACTCGGAAGTATATAATTAAATGTTACAACAATACCGAATAGGAAATTTCGACTCCCTGCGACTACCCGTTTTGAGTTATAAGGAAAAGTACGCGAAACCTTCCAAGGGAAAACTTCTTTGGCCCAACCGACTATGACTGAAATCGTAGGTGCACAACTAGGTGTTAAAAGAATCTCCTACATTCAAAATTTCAACTTTTTCGACTAGCCGTTTTTGAGTTATGCGTGATACATATATACATACACAGTGCTGCCCGTAAGTTTTGAGGCCGTGGCTACAGAATGCACAAAAAAATTACAAAAATGCTTTTAACAATTTTTTTATTCAAAGTAGTCACACCATTACATTGCATACACTTATTGGAACGTTCCTCCAGCCTCTGCATAGCCCTTGAAAAATCGTCTACGCGAATTAGGTTCAGCTTCGCTGTCACGGCCGTTTGAATCTCTTCTATTGAAGAAAAATGGTCTCCTTTCAGCTCCATTTTCAACTTGGGGAATAGAAAATAGTTTGAAGGACTCAGATCGAGCGAGTGCGGATAGGGTTGAGCACCGGAACCACTTTCCTTGCCAAAAATTGTGCGTCAATTGCAGCGGTGTGGTTGTCGTGCAACAAAAAAAAAACACCGATCGTTCCGGAATCGTTCTTAATAATTCGTTGAACGATGGTTATTTTTGGAATACCGGTTAGTTCTTCTACCAACCTGCAACCTGCACTTCGATGTTCACTCAAAATAGATGCAACGCGAGCGATGTTTTCATCCGTTTTCGCTGTGTAAAGTCTCCCGCTTCCCTCTTTGTCTTCAATCGACCCTCTACCTGACAAAAATCGGTTATGCCAACGAAACACGCTAGTACGAGACATTGCCACCTTTAACATTTCGAATGTTTCAGTAGCATTTTTAACCGGCTTTACAACAAAATAAAATGTTATTCCAAAATTTTTTTCATATTAAAATTACCACCGCGTGTACCAAAAGACGCTTGCACGAACTGTTACTGCGCTGTTACAAATAATCCGATTGTTCCGAAACTTCGGTAATGTCCAGAAGAAACTTGTACAAACTAGTTCCCCAAATTTCATGAAGATGGCGCAAGTAGTATTGATTTTAGGAAGGTAGTCTCAAAACTTATGGGACGCACTGTGTACATACATACCTACGTACATACATCACGAAAAAAGACTTAAAAATGGATTTAGGGGTAGTCAAAATGGATATTCCCTTTGAAATGTAAGATTCAAAATATTCTGCGAAAACAGTACTTCCTTTAATCTGTATAAGGGGAAGTAATCAGGGATGGTCGAAATATCCATTGAAATATGGCATTAAACATTTTTCATGATTACAATACTTCCTTTATAAACGTACAAGAAAGTAAAAAGCGAAACAGCAGAATTATTAGACTGTCATTTGTTCATTGGCAGAGCTTTGACGGCTAAAATAAAATATGGAATTTTACCATTACTTAATATATCCTATGGCGTCTGCTTATGGTGGCGCTTACCAAATTTGGCAGGCGCCACTGTCGGAATGATTCATTAAAAAAGTACATCCGCCTTAATCTCAGACGGTTTATTTTGATGATTCTTTCTCTGGCAGTCTGATGTTTCTGCTGTAGGCTTTTTAAGACTTTTTATTATTTTATAGTATCTCTATTTTTACCTTTTATTGTATAAATCACCTACTTATTTCAATGCGACCATTACATGGCTCGATAAAGGTAAAATAAATAATACAAAAAATAAAATATAAAAATAAATTAAATAATTATCGAAAACGTGGTGCGAGTGAGAATGTGAGTGTGATTAAAATCATGTTTGTCGGTCAGGGGAAGGATACACGATCACGCGATAGGTCTGGAGGAAGGCCCACCCCTATAAATGATGGTGACTGGTCACGGGGAGAACAAGAGAAAGTAACGAAACAGCTAGGACATCGAAACCGAAAAAAGGAGAAGTCAGTGGCAGCAGAGATCGATCGGTGGTAATCGCTCCGTTAGCAAGCGTCTGTTTAAAAAAATCGGAAACCGTTTCCTGGAGAAGAGAAATGTAGTTCTTTCGTGAACCTGTCGCGCGAGAAGGTCATTAGTATTAAGACCATTTTCACAGTCGAAGTCGAAATCAAAGTAAAAAGGTTATTCGGAAGCCCGGTTTGTTTCGGTATTAAAGTAACAAATATACCAAACGGATACCTGTAATTCATCGCCGATAAATAGGATACGCACAAATTATATTATTATTAATTCCATTATTATTTGCATCATTTTCGTGTATATTATAATTGTGTCTTTTTTTGTTAATATATATCTCCATTTATAATTTGGACAAATAATTTTAAATTTATAAAACAGAAAAAATAATAACAAGGAAAAAGAAAAATATAAATAAAAAGATAAAAATATATGTCCGCGGGCATCCCTGAGCATAGAAAAAACAATTAAAACAGAGTATAACCGTTACATTATTCGACCTTAAAACTACTTGTTCCTTAATAGTTGTTGATCCAAGGTGACGTCCTTACTTTTAGCCTATATGCGGTGGCGCTCTAATGACCTCTTTCGAGATTGAGAAGTTCAGGTTTTAGAAATTTGTTCCTAAAGACATTTTTTCGACAAAATCTAGATGAGACATGAAATAAGAATGAAGTAGTTCTGTTCCCGCTAAATATTGGATTTCCAGATGTAACAATATTACGATAAGTTTAAAATTTATTATTTCCGCAATTTGTACCATAAGATAATATTTTGCCTTATAAAGAAATAAAATATAGCAGAATAGTACTTTCTGTAACTTTTTCTTTCTTCCTTTTTTTTTTTTTCTTTAAATTTTGTCTTAAACGTCATGCTCTAAATAATATATTTTAACTGTGAATAATGTATTTCATTTCTACAAATGAAAAAAATTCTACACAAAATATATACAGTAATTATAACACCCCTCCACGACTCGTAGTTTACATAAAATGAGTACTAATTGACACTTGCGCGGTTTAAATTTCAATCAATAAAAATCTTTTTCATCTTAAGAACATATCGATGTTTATATTATTTTATTTTTTAATGTAGAATTTCCGTAAAGCGAACATTGCACAGAAGCGTCAAGTAACTTTTTCCGTTTAAACGCAATAGCTTTATCGTCGATAATGCGTTTGCCTGCCAACTCTTCAATATTACAATCTTTATCATTTTCGCAATGTTTAACACTTTCGTCACTTTCATTATCAATGCTGTATCCTTTGCTCGGTATATCTAACAGTACATCAGTGTTCGTTTCTGATATTCGAATCGTAATCATTTTAAATTTTTATTTCTTCTAGTAATTCTATCGCGAAAAGGCCAGCCTATATTTTGAACAAAAATGATTACCTACATTAATAAAAGGAAGTAAATTTGTGTGAGTGTAGATTGCCCGGGGCTTGTATTGTTATAAATGGGAACGTAATTTGGTACAAAATTTCTCCAAAGGCAAATGCGTATTGAAGTCTCATAAAAATTCATTCTTTTTATGTATATATATATATATATAAATTTCGCTTTCATTTGATTATATTTTTCTATCCAAAACTAAACGTATATAAATCTATTTTATTTCTAAACGGAGGTATTGGGATTAATCATTTTCGTAGAAATTAGCGAGAAATTAAAGAAAAATATATACGCTTGAAAATTTTATGGATTAAAATAAAAATGATTAAAGACTAAAAATTAATAACGTTTTAAATTGTCGAGTTTTCAAGATAAATAATAAGTTATTCGATTGTTCCGTTTTTCTGTTTATATTTTTGGTATAATAATATTTCCAATTGTATATATTTGAAGTTTCATTCATTTTGAAACAGAAGTGGGGTTTATACGTCGGTATATTCATCGATATTTATACTACTACGAATGACTTTATAAATACGGAGTGACGTTTAGAATTTAATGATTAGCGACATAATTAATTTTCATCAGTTCCATTTGAAACATTCAAAATGTGTATTTTTTGTTCTGAATTTATGTGTTTAAGACAGACGCACAATTTTTCTAAAGAAAAATTTCCATCTTTGAACACTTCAGTTCAATTTTATTTGGATTCATACCAACAAATTCGCTAGTTGCAAAGAATAAAATCGCTTGTTTGTAAAATGCATTTGATGAACGAGAGGATTTTAAATAATCTACATAAACATAAAAAAGTATATATTAAAAACAAGTAAAAATATATTTAAAAAAAAAAAATAAACGGAAAAATAGAATAAAATTAAACAGAAAAGTAATGACGCCCATATATCTCCATCATCCTACATTCTCGTATAATACACCTCTCATGAACAAAAGGTATCTGCGCTTGATTTGCCTCACGTATATTGCAATTATACCATTTTTGTAGCAAAGTTAAAAGTGAAGTGAATAACCTACCTACCGACAGAAAAGTTTAATGCTCTATTTTTCATCGTTGTGTTTAAATTACGTATAAAAATATAGCGTGGTATTTCGCAGCGTGACGTCCGATAGATAATTTTTATGACACTATCAGAAAGCAAATTGTACCAATTTTAGTTGTGATACTGTAAAAAATTTTTTTCAATAAGAAATTAGGTTTAAAACTTTCTTTATGTAGTCGCAAAATAAATTACGCGTTTGTTTCATGATAATTTACGGTCATAATAAATTCTCCCCAGTTCTATCGCGTATATTTCTTTCAAAAAAAACACCAAAAAAACCCTTTATTCGAATTTGTTTTAATTTCATCTCGATTTTCCTGAACTAGATTACTATATAAAATATATTGCTGACTAGAAGTCTTCATCCATTTTGAAAAAAATTGTTATGCGTTCACATGGTCCGGGATGAACACGGTGGATTGGTCACTTGGCGACAACTAAATCTAATGGCTCTAGTGGGAACAACTAGAGTTTCCTAGTCGTTGTACCGCTCAAAGAGCAATGAGGCCTCGAACGGCTGCTTAAGGACCGCCGTCAGCGAACTACTATATTGATTAAAGTTCCATTTTGTAATTTCATAGCGTCGTACCCTTGGCAGATGGGCCAAGGCATTCCGCATTTTAGTGCGTTGTCCCGACAGAAAAATATGTGCACGTTGACTAATTTCCTTCCTCCAGTGATCTCTAGTGATGCTACTAACGGTAACCGGCCATTAAAGACGGTTGGCCATCAGCAACCGAAGATCTGTATTCCTGTCAGGTAAACAAATAAATATGAAAAACTTATACTTTTTAGGCGAATTAAAAGACGAATTTAAAATTTCAGTTTAATGTAAGAAACCAAACAGACTATATTCCGGTATCAATAAATTTTAAAACATACGTACAGTATATCCTGGTTACAGGGTCTGACCATAATCCGGTTGTTATGACAATGAAGATTCGATTCCGTAAAATATTCAGACCTAAACCAGTAGTACGATATATTGACATCCGTAAAATACAACGTTTGGAAACGGGTGGAAAAGTTAAACGTGAAATGGAAAAAATAATCTCCACACTTCGAGACGATGATACTGAGCATATTTGGGAAAATGGAAAAGGGAACAGGCCAAAATTCAAATCGATATCATAGGTGAGGCTCGTTGTACAAAACGGAAAGCCTGGATGACTGAAGGAATACTACAGTTAATGGAACAGTGAAGAAAAAAGTAAACGTAATTCAGTAGAGTACGAAAGATTTAAAGCTCAAATTCGAAAGGAAATTCGGGAGGCAAAAGAATTATGGTTACAGGAAAAATGTTAAGAAATTGAACGACTACAGGAAAAGCGTGATTCCTTCAACATGCATAAAAAGATAAAGGAATTTACTGGAACAATGCGGAAGAAAAATTACGCAACGTTAAAGGATGTGTATGGAACAATATTTAGACAGATAGATGAATTATGTGCAGGAGTTATTTCACAGTGTCAGAGCTGATCACATTAATATAGAAACACACGAAGATACAATGAATATAAAAGAAATACAGGAATCATGAATAGTTAAAGCAATCGAGAATTTAAACATAGGAAAAGCAGTAGGGCCTGACGGCGTACATGGGAAAATATTAAAATTATTTAGTACGAATGATCAGTCGATGATGAGATTTCTACAAAAATTCTTCAATGACATGTTCAAATCGGGAAAATTGGTAATAGACTGGTTTAGAGTCCGTGTTTGTACCTGTACCAAAGGAACCCAAAGCAGCAGGCTGCGAAAATTATCGCGCAATAAGCCTTATGTTCCGTGTCTCATAGATATTCCCTAAGATCATTCAACAAAGGATGTCCGGTAAATGCGAGAGCAACTCTGGGGGGAGTGGAAATTCGGATTTAAAAATGGGTTTGACTCACGCGAGGCATTATGCATATTAAATGTTTCAGCTCAGAAATGCAGAATTCTTATTCACCGTTTGTATCTGTACTTCATAGATTACAGAAAAGATTTTTACTGCGTTAATCGCGAATTACTTATATGAACTCTGAAAGATACCGGAATAAATGAAGCAGATTTGAAAAATTATACAAAACTTATATTGGAACCAGACAGCTATAGTTCGTTGCGAAAGCGTCTTTACAGATGAAATTAAAATCAAAAGAAGAGTAAGACAAGGCTGTGTAATGTAATCGATATTATTTAACGTTTATTCGGAGGATATTTTTTAGAAGGCCATTACATCGAAGGACACGGAATCATGGTTGGAGAAAAAAGAACATAATCCTGGTGCCAGACAACTTTTCCGGTTTACATGCTTACGTGGATTTATAAAGTCAGTCTAAGTTACGGATTGGAAATAAATGCAAATATAGATGGTGATTGATAAATGTAAGCGAGATATGAACACATGTATAGGCAATTTACACATTGGTTCAAAACAAAATTAAAAGGGTGGCGAAAGCTCAGTACCTGAGTGGTTCTGTAAAGAAGCTGATGAAAATATGGAAATTAGAACAAGGATAGAAAAAGCTAGGACAACCTTTACCTCCATGAAGAAATTGCTTACAAGAAAAGATATAAACCTGCATTTACATATGAAAGGTTGGTCAGAAATTATATATTTACAGTGTTTATTGTACGCAGTTGAAAGTTGGACAATTACGACAGCATTAGGAAAAAATACAGGCCTTTGGGATGTTTGTATATCGACCAATGTTTAAAAAAAAAAAAGTTCGTGGACAGACAGAATAAAAAATCAAAAAATCTTAAACAAGATGTCAAAAGAAAGGGAACTATTACGGACCATTCAAGAGAACGCACACTGAGTTACTACGGTGTCATATTCATCGCAATGAAAAATATCACCCTTTGTGAAACTGGTATTACACGCAGAAATTGTCGGTAAAAGAAGCGTGGGCAGAACAAAACTTCAGTGGGAGTAGATCTAAAACGATGGTGACGCCGATGTACACAAGCGGACTTTAACAATGCGGCCGTGGATAAAGTGAAAATGGCAGTACTGATCGCCAAACTCGGACCGGAGACGGCGTAAATAAGAAGAAAAAGTACATTATGCGTGGAAAACAATGGCAACAGTCGAAGTGTATTTCGAAAAAATCCTCAATTTTATTGTGAAAGGGCTAAAAGGCGCGACATTTCCGAAGAGTGAAGTTTCGCATAGAGTTTTACAAAAAAGGTTTAAAAAATGCCGGTATTTACTAAAGAATAAGAAAAAAAGCACCTGCAACAACACCATCTCATTGATACGTTCAATATTGTTTCTGGCTTAAACGCGACGCTAGTTAGAAAAACGGCATTTAACGTGCTAAAACGTTTAAACAGGTTACAACTTTAACATCTATGAAAGGCTCGAATGTAATGGATGTCTACAGTTGAGTAAAACTGGTAGAAACCTTAAAAAATGAAAAGGATCCCCTAAACGCTTTATAATCCATGACTTTTCCGATGATTCAAATTTGAAAAAACATTAAATTTTCAATATATCATAATTATGGAAGGACTGCGTTCTCGAAATATGCCGGTAATTATATAATTTTAATTTATATTTTTCTGATAATAGTTTAATGTTTTTCGAATGAGAAAGATCGTTAAAAATATATGACTAATCAAAACTGATTGAATTTCTTAAGAAAAATCCTTCAATTAATTTTCATATAGAATTAATTGAATCAAAGAATTTAAAAAAAAAAAAGAAATAAATCGCTTCTATAATAATCTTAAGATAGCTAATAATAATGAATTTAAAATTTATAAACAAATCAGGGTCATTAGCAAAAATGGATCAAAAATTCGTGGAAATTGTAAAAAGAGATAAAACCGGAACTGTATATTTTTGCTACAATCTTTCTTCTCGAAATGACGTTTATACCATCGCACTTACCGTATTAAATAGAGTCACATTAAATGTCACTCTTTATACAGCCGCTTGGGAAAAGGTACATAAGTATAATCAAGAGTTCCATATTTAAAATCAAAAATTCTTTTCAAATTGACTTCAAATAAAATTTTCGAATTCATGGATAAGACCTGTCGCAATGTAGTCCCTATTTAAAAATCGGCAAGGTTTGTACCACCGCCGACACTAATTAATTTTTTCTCTTCAAACGTGTGAAACACGGCAAAAGAAAATTCAACAATAGCTGACTTGTTGCTATTGATAATTCGATTACTTCGGAACGGAACAAAAAAACTTACCGTACGAGTTCACTTCAAATGATACTGTGGTACATTAAATGACTATAGTTCCGATATAAGTCGCACAGTAATTAAGCGCACGCAACAGTACAGACTACGGTGGTATATTACGAATACATTCGTTAATAATAATGAAAAAGGTTAGATACGATAAATTGCTACAAATTTACCTTTTTCTTCTTCTTCCGAGTAGAGTACTCTTTTTATGTCAGTTTATACATTTTTTTTTTTTCTTTAGATATTCCTAACACAAGACGTCACATTATCGAAATGGTTCCTTGTAACCTTATATTTTGGTTGTCGTCAGTGCAATCTTGGAAACTATATTATAGATTTTTTAAATATACAATACAAAAAATTATATAATGTTTTATTTTTTTTTTGTTTTTGAAACTTTAAGGAAATTGATAAGGCTTGTGAGATATGAAAATATTCAAACGCCGCATGAAAAATTTAATTTTTTCGATGTTAATTTTTATTTTTATGCCGTCCAATTCCTACAACAAACGTGCGATGACCAATTATTTTTGTACATTTTTAAAACGGGCGTGCCATATCCACATATTTTATTTCAAAATGAAAAACGAAAGCGACCATTAATGTGTAAGCAAAAGTAATTAAACGTAATTTCGGTTACAATAATCAAAAATTACAGTGTAAGTACTGCCGGACTTCCACATTAGGTACATTAATTAATAAAATTCTCGTTTAAAGGAATTTGAAAAAACAATGAAACATTTGCGATAAAATATTCTCTGATATAATGAAATTAAGTTCCTATTACAATACGGAGTTTTTTTGTTTTATTTTTGTTATTTTTTGAAGTAAAAAGATACTTACACTTATGTTAGTTAAAAAATCAAAACACGCGCCAATCTTCATCAAAACAAACTACTTATAATTTGTTTATCGATATGTTGCTATAGTGACAACCATGAATATATAACACTTCTCATCTAGGTCTATTTATGCGTATCTTCGACAAGCAAAATCTAACTACTTTTACCTTTATATACAATGTTCTAACACAATTTACAATTAATATTTAATGAAATTTCTATGATCTGATCTCTTTTATAAATAAAGGTACCCCGTATTTTTTTCTTTTTCGATAAGGTTAACAAATTTTCCTGCTATTATTTATTTGTGTATATATATATATATATATATATATATATATAAACTCGGCCATTTTGACCTCGCAAGGGGCTACGCCCCTTGAACCCTCTTGCTTACATTTCTATCTCTTTCTCTTCTATACTTTGTATAGAGTGATCAAAATTTACAACGTAATTCTAAATCGGTCCATATGAATATAATAACATAATCACAAAAATCCTATAAAATAAAACAAATTTTTCGTTACATAAAATTGGGACATTTAATGGGGGGTAGCCTAAGAATTACGTTATAATTAACATATATCAACTGATTTCAGTTATTTAATTATTTCGTATACCATAACAATTGTTTTTATTATTATCGTTAATTATCCCTTTTTCAAATTTTAACATATTCAAGTGCACCATCCAGCGTGTTAGAAGTTTAACAAACTTTTACCGAGATAAAAGGTCGATTTTAAATGAACGATTTTTAATATTTACCTCTTCTATTTTCATTAGTACTGGCATTTTTAATTTTGAAACATTTTACAAGCTACGAGGAAATTTACGTATCTTACATGTATAGGTAAAAATCGAAAGAAACGGCACCAGCTTTTTATATTGTACTGCGCAGATTCTTTTTTTTTTCTATTAATCTGATTAGGTAATATAATATTTAAAGCTAAGCAACAGAATATTTTAAGTTCTCACAAAAGCTGCATAAAGAAGACCTCCAACTTTGCGAGGAAAAAAAAAATTTTTGCTTTTAACATTTGCGAAGTGTAAAATTATTCTAACTTTGTACAAGCTTGTTTCGGTAAAATTTTTATTGAAATGTATCGCTTTCTATTTTTAAATTACAACAACAGATGGCGTTAAAGTAATCATTTAAAATTCTCAATTTACGTTCTATTAATACAATAAAAAACAAAATGAATCGACGTATCGTAAGTTTTTCTTAACAGCGACATATAAAAATGGCAATCTAGTTTTCCAAAAACGGTGAATATAATTATTTTAAATTTATTTTCACTTGCATTTTTATTCGACGTCTCATTAATGTTACAAGAAAACTCAGTTAATTTAATATTTTTTTCTTTCTTAAAAACTAATTTAAAGTTCTTATAAAAGTCGGTTGAAAAGGAAATTATTTTCTTCACGGTCTTTTTTTTTTGTTATATACATTTAACGTGCCATATAAAATGACTAGGCTAGAGGCACGGCAAAGAATTTTATCACAATAAGGTTTCATGAAATCTGTCGCTTTGAGAAATTCGAAGAGTCGGGAAATTATTCTTTCATCACCTCACCGGTGGTAAAGCTCGGCAATTGTGAAAATTTTGAGCGTATCGTTTTATACTCCGGGCAGTCAATGAGAAGGTGTTGGACGGTCAACGTTTCAGTGAAAACAATAAGGCGGTAAGACCTTGTTCGAAAAGTACAAATGAGTAATTGAAGTATGTGACCAATGCGGATACGGCAAAGAACAATTTTCTCTGTACGGTTAGATTTGACTGAGGTTGACCATGACATCTTGAAGATGGTTTAATTTCTTTTAGTTCGTTAGAAGAGGGAACCTTCAACCGAGCGTCATGGAATTTTTTGTCTAGACGAATATGGTTCTCAAAATCTATTGTCGATATTGCGATATTGGATACGGGATTGAAGTGTGTTGCTTCTTTGGCAGCTTAGTCCACTAATTCGTTGTTTAGGATACCACTATGGCCCGGAGTCCGTACGAAGATTATTTCATCGGGTGTATTTTGCAGTACAGAAATGATTTTCTTTGCTAAGGCGTGCTGTGTATAAAACTTGAACAAGCTTTGTTACAGTGCTCTTAAAGAGTCGATGCAAATTAAATTTTTGTCCGAAGAAACACTAAGGATAGCCATAAAAATAGAGCATAAAGCTCGGCAGACAAAATGGAGTAAAGAAAAGGTAACGAGCACCGAATTGTTTCGAACTAGTCTGATACTACTGGTCCTAATTTCCACGTAACTTTTAACAAATTTTAGAACGCACCCTACGCGAACTCTGAGAGTTTACTATTTAAAACGTAAGCATACAGATGGAATATTATTACAATAAAATTAATTAACTGGCGTAGATTCGGCCATTTGTATATTGCCTAATCAGGTTAAGAGAATAAAATATGAATGAAACTGTTGAATTTCACTACTCTCTTGAATTTGTTTTTCTATGTCCCGTTACAAACCTATGTCTGCGTGTTAAATATGTCAATAGAAAATTTCTATGGTTAAAACTTTTTTCGTACCTCTCAGCTAAAATTTCGTACCAGTCACTGAAACCTCTTGGTTTTTACGAATACTGATGATTTTTTATAAACAACAAGTTTACACGTAAAACAGAATAAAGATCTTCTACAGGTAAAATAGCTATTTTCTTTTGTACCTTTATTAGGCTTTCGTCTAAAAAATATTTTGTTAGCATTGAGATTATGAAACGAAATTCTGACAAAACTCTTTTCAAATAGCCATAATGATGTTATTGTTATTGACGGTAATTCCGTCCGTAAGAAAGCTAATATGTTAGATTATCGTTGGAAAATTCATCACACAGTTCGGAAGCATTTTTTTTAGTTTATTATTTTATTCGATTGAGCTTGGTCTAATAAATCTTTAGTATCGTCAGTATTTCAGGAAGTTCAGGAGATAACGATGACGGCTTGCATTGAATTATCTCTGCTTATCTTCTCAAATACTGACACATCATCATTAATGCCAGTGTTTTTATCATCCGAATGTGGAAGTACGACATTATTTTCATTACGGTGATTCCGACTGATACGGAGGAAAAAATTCTATTTTTTTTATTTGAAACTTTGCCCGACGAAACTGAATTTGCGACACGCTATGTAACCCCCACATTTTACCAATTATAGAAGAAGAAATTCAATTTTATATGCAGCACTACGTTCTTCTGTATTCCAGATTAAATTCATTTTTAAAGATTTTTTTTTGTTACATGTTTTTCCTCATCAATTCATTTCTCCGTTTACGTTTTTCTTTTTTTTAACAAAGTACAGGTTCTTATATACCTCAGGTTTTGTTCAACGTGGCAGAATTTGTTAACAGCAACGAAAATCTGAAATTTCGATGCAGGTGACGTAATGACGGTGCTAAATACAGTTATCGAACATAGGTAAAAATTGGGTTGTGGTTTTCTCTCTGTAAGGTATTTTATATTAAATATGTGGATGTTTGGTGTTACAGTTCTATACATTCGTAATCCTCATAAATATTTACTTATACGTCATGTTCGCTGAAAAAAAGGACCTGTGGTGCGAAAATACGGGTTTTGAGTCATACACGGATTCTGATACTTGAAAGTGTGTAGAATAAGATGGAATATGTAGTTTTTTTCGCAAAAGTTTATTTAATGTCTTAAAATGTACAAAACTAACTAAAGAAAATTGAAAAAAATGCTTGCGTTCACAGCAACATTGATTTTCTATGGCCGGATCAATTAAAAACTCTCCAAAATCTTCATACCAATCAGCGTTTGAACGACCAAATTCTAATTTAGCTGAGCCAAGCGCAGAGGAAGCTGAAGAAGGGCCGCGTCTTCAATTTAGCAACGATGCTGTGTTGAGCTGGCAGCCCGTTACATACAGGCATGCGCGGTGCAGTACAGTGTGTTATGCATTACTCCGCGCAAACTTTAAACGCGTTTTCCTCAAAAACTACTTTTCGCAACACCACAGGGGTGCCTTTTCTCGGCGAACGTCACATATGGCGTGAAACCCAAGGTGAAATTCCGAAATATAGTACTAGGCAAAAATTTCCCCTCGCCATATAATGGAATTTTGTTTCCTACAGCTTGGAGGAACACAGCTCCAATAGATACATAAATTTTTTAACAATGCCATAAAAATGTATCTAGCTTATTAAGATATGTAAATCTATCACATTCATACAATGCGCCATATTTTTAAAACGACTACACTTCTGATTTATTCTTAATTTTAACGTTATTTTTAAAATGTTTCCTTTACGTTACTTCACTTTCTTTTTTCGAGCCATTACTTTTTAAATTTTCTCTTTTTTTTTTCGCGCTCGTTTCATTTTTGAGCGAAATTTTAGTTCGTTCATTTTCGCTCTTATTTGTAATTTGTGTTAGTTCACACACTATGAATGAAAGCAAACATAAACGAACTAAAATTTCGACCAAAAGTGACTGGAAGCACTGATGCGGTCGCTTACCATTTTTTTCCCCCGTTTTATCTGGAATTTATATATATATAAAGATGAACATTTCTTTAAATCTTTATTTTATTTTATCCCATTTTTTGGCCTCCTTCATCGATAAAAATTTACATGGGTTGTCTGAGTTACGCCCCCTTCCTGCAGTTTCGCCCGCACATTTCCTATAATATTCTAATAAAATATCTTTTTTTATGCGAAACATTATCAACACATTGCATACTTACTAAATTCTATATACAAATGTTTAAAAAAATATTACAAAATATTGTAAAGAATTATCTGTAATGTAACGTTTATATGTAATTAATACTTGAAATTAAGCAGCAATTAAATACCAAGTCTACATAAAGCTGTTTTTCGTGACTTCCCATCATTTTTTCTAAAATATCTATTAGAGTCAACTAAACTTCATTTCTAAAAATCACAGGAACTTTCATCCCTACAATCATTTATTTTTTACGCTTTCTTGGCCATTTAATTTTCCTCATAACCTTCACTTGGAAGTGTACTTGAACCACTTCTCTGCCATATCGTCACAGCGGATATTTCTACTTCATCGTATGGATATATAGTGAATTTTGCTGATAATACAACGATCTTGTGTTCAAATAAATGCCCGAAAGTTGCGCGCAAAAACCTGCAAACAGCAGTTAATAAAGTAAGGTCATGGTGAAAATTATGGAAAATAAAGATCAATAAGGGTAAATCATCTCGAGTAGTTTTCACTAACCGAAGAATCGATTCATCCGAAATATAATTAGGAATGGTGTGGAGATTCCTTAGAAAGAAGATGTAAAGTATCTTGGTATACATCTTGACAAACGCTTAACTTGTAGAAAGCATATTATAACAAAACGAAGTGAGTTGAACATCGAACTGCGGCAAATGTACTGGCAGTTGGGTAAGAGATCAATAGTATCTCTTTAAAACAGGTTGCTACTTTACAAATTTTAAAACCGGTCTGGCAATACGGCTATCAATTATGGGGCTGTGCCAAATACAGTAACATTTCAATTATGCAAAGAGTCCAGAACAATTTATCATCTTTGCTCCATGGTAAATAACCAACATCACAATCCATGAAGATCTTGGAGTTAAATTTGTGAAGAATGAAATAGCAACTGCTGCTAGACGATATGCTGCCAGATTGAAAGGACATCCTAATAGTACAACAAAATAACTGCCGACAAGCAAAGGACCTAGGCTAAATAGAACCACCTCAAGATCTCATATGAATTATAAATATATAGATATATGTGTGTGTGTGTCAGTAATGTGTGAGGGTGTGAGTGCGGGTGCGTGTATGTATAGTATGTATGCATATGTGAGAATAATGTATATGCATTTTGTGCATACATATACAAATTAATTTTAGTACCCTTCATTGAATGGGTTGCTTATTCATGCCACTTTAACTTATTTCATAGATTACCAAATAGTTGATAAGTCTAGGTGTAAAACAGCAAAAAAAGAAATATATAAAAAAAATTTAAAAAACCTTCACTTGTTCCATACCTACTTACCGCTTGCTTCCTTAGGTTTTAAGTGTAATTATAATTTTTATTTTTAATTAACACATTTATGTAATGATCCTTTCTCTCTCTGGCATTGCCGTTCAACAAAAAATTGTCCTCACATTCAGCAAACGATACCCCCTACTTTCTATAACTTACGTCTATAGTAATTAGCAAAAAGTTTCATTCGAGTGCACATACATTCGTCAAAATATATATAATCAACAACTGACACATAGTTTCCAGCATTTTAACTTACGGGCATAAAGTACTTCATTATAAATCGGATACAAGTTGATCACATAGTAATCTCTCATAATTAAATATTTAGTCAACTCACCTGCCTGTTTCATTTTTATGTTCATATATTTTCATTGGTAAAAAATATGAACAATGTTAAAAGTTGTCATTTGAGAGAGGAGGTTGTTAATTTTTTGTAAGGTGCCTCTCCCATGTGTCAACAACATACTGAAAAATTGAGAAAATCAGTCAACTTGCGCTTGAGAAAAAAAATTAACTGTATTTCAGAAAAAAGGGGGTTTCTCAAAAACTAGAGGTTTGAGAGATCTGAAACTTGTTACGGATGTTCCTTGGTAATATCCACCCACCATTTAAATATTAACCCGATAGCTCTCTAGAGAAAATTTACCATTCTTATCCACCTGTAGCCTTTAAAAACCTCCTTTTTTTTACAACTCTGTGATCACTAAAACTAATATTGTTCGCCTCCTTTTGACATAACACGATGAGTCGTGTACTCACCCCAGAAATAACTCTTAATTAACTGTGAAAACCGAATCAAAATCCATGCAGTAGTTTTCAAGAGACAGACACAATTTTCAACTTTCATTCGAAGATAAAATAAACTGTTTTATTCTCATCTTATCAACTCATTACAAAAAAAAAAAAAAAAATGCACCTTCAAAGAACAAACTGAACAAATTACACTTGCATAGAAACAGTATAACTTTAATCCTATCGAAATGATAAAAAATAAAAAACAGAGCCATAAATTCTACTGTTATTTACTGCCTGAAATTTTAGTGTATGTTGTACAAAAATAAATAATTGGTACTGTTTTTCTTTTGTTTTTTTTTTGACTATACATACAGCCAAATAATATTACAATAAATTAACTTACGGTATCATTTTCATCATGAATTTTCACATCATCTTTCCATTATCACATCGTTTACTCAAGTTAAATGTTTACATGTTAATTTACTTTTTGCTAAACTGATTATTTTTAAAAAATACTCTTTAATTAGTATAAAAATATTTATCATTTATTTATTTATTGGTAGGGGGAAAAAACAACAGAAGCAAAAATCTAAAAATAATGCTATGTTGGTGCTTTTAGCTGCTCATCAGGTCATTTGCAAACCTAAGACTGCTATCAATATTAGTTAAGAAAAATTTTAGGAATAGAGAGAAAGATTGAGGGAGGATCTTTGGGGCTAAAATGTAGGCGCGATACTAGAACATGATGTTGAGAGGATTTTGGTAAAAGAATAACTGGAAGGTTCAAGCGTCACATTATGTGCGAGTGTGTAAAGGCAAAATAGAAGATTCTGAGTCAGGCTAGGATGATGTTCGTTTTGGATTAGAACAACTAAAAGCAGGAACTAAGGTATTAAGTTTAATTGTTAAGAGTGATTTGATAGTTAAGATAACCAGGATTATTTCTAGGATTGGAAGATTAGATGTTTCATATAGGATTTTATATTGAAAGTAAACAAAGAGTGATTTCGGGAAGGAGAGTAACGTCCTCGACAGCCTGCTCAATTACTTCATCGCCGTAGATCCCCACATGACTAAAGATCCAAATGAAATTGACCTGGACTGTAGCATGAGAAGTATGTCGATTCTGAAGTGATAAGAGACCGCTAGAAAATCTGAATTTATGAGATAGAATCGGGAGTTAAAAATTCGAGGCATTTTAGGATGGCAAAGAGTTCGACAATAAAGTCGGTGCTGTTTTTTTGAAGACAAAATTTCAATATAAAGTGGGGGGATAAAAAGACACGTTCTACATGCTCATCTGATTTTGAACCATCGGTGAAGTGACAGATGAAGTTAGAATATTTTAAAATTTCGAAGGAGTAATTCGGACAAATGATGTAAGGAAAGGAGATTTGAATTTGACCAAGCTCAAGTATCTACAGGGATAGAGCCATGGAGAGGATTGGTAAAGACTGGCAAAATTCAAAGAGTGAAAGTGTAAAAATAGTTTCAACAACATATTTATAAAATTTTTTTAAAACTTTTATAAATTATTATTAATTAATTTTCAGGCAAACTTAATTATTTTTCATATTTTCAACAAATTTAGTGTGATGGCAAAAAAATTTTAAATTCAGTAAGCAACCTGAATTTAAAACGAAACAAAAAGAAAAGAAAAAATATAACTTAATAACTAAATTTTACTTTTTTAGAGCTTTGTTTTCCCACCAAAATTATACACCCCACCATATTTTGATTTTCTTCTTTCTCTTTTTAATTCTATATTAGAGACTTAATAGTTAAATATTCAAAAATTGGTATACACTGTGCGAAATTAATTTTTCTAGCAATAAAAATGAAACAATTAAAATAGCTTTATTTTCAAAAAAGAAAAAATTTAAAAAGTGTCTAAAAATCGTAACTTTGTTTGAAATGATAAATAATTTAAAATAATTAAGTGCAAAAATTTGTTTACGTATTACTCGTATTGAAGAATATTCACAGACAACAATAATCAATAAAATACTAACGTTATATGTTATCTACGCGCGCGTGTGCATGTGTGAATAATTAATATTAAAAATATACTAAAACAGTCCCCCTATGATACAAATATAATACAAAAAAAAAAAAAAAAGAAATTCATACGAACACCGCATAATAAAGTTTTTGATTAAAAATATGTGTTCACGTATATTTGTTTAAAAAACCTATTAAAAATATTTTATCCAACGACATTAAAACACTAATATTTCATACATCAATGACATATTTATTTCAAGTTTTCTTCTCTAAATTAAAGAAAAATGTAGAATTTTATTGAGGAGACTAACAGAAATTATTTTTTTTATTTAATAAATCTTTACCTTTTACCGAAGAATTTAAAAATTATTATTCTAATTAGGTTCTCTTATTAATTATCATTCATTACTTCAAACATCATGTATATATTTTTTTATTTTAGTTTCATTTATAACGACGAAAAAATTTTTTATATTATGATCTGTAAATTTATACAGAAAAAACTAAAAAAAGAAATTAAAGAATGGAAGTAATACTTTTATACCAATACAGATAATCTTTTCCTTCACCGTCTTCCTGGCAGTTTTAATGTAAAAAAAAAAAAAAAAATGTTATAAACTTTTATAAAATTGATTTGGTGAAAGACAAACTGCAAAGATTTACTCTGGAAAGAAAATTTTAAACAATTTTAAAGTAAGAAATAAACATGTAAAAGAATAAAAATTTCGTTGCAGCATTATTATTTTTAAAATTGTTTTAAAAATCATCATAAGTACCAATTCGACTTTCTGAAAGACACTTTTCACTCCTATCCGTATGAATTTATACACCGGGTACGAAATTATACATACATAATATATATATAATCTGAGATAATGATGTTTATAAGATATTTAATATGTTTAATGAAAAATATTAAGAAATTTAATTCAAATGAACAATAAAGTTCATATTTTAAAAATATTAAATAAAAATTTTTACAAAGCTCGATATTGAAAATGTAACATTTTTATATGGTTCAAAATTAAATACTACATTTGTATTATAATATACTGATGATTACAAAATAAACTGGGTATTATCCGCAAATCACCGACGAACTAGCGAAGGAACTACGCAGTTAATTTAAAAATTTTGATCTTAAGTTCTTACCCTTCCCAGTACAGTCCCGCTGTATTTTCGCTTAAAATGGTGTTGAAAGCAGACTCCAGAGTTCAAAATACATATATTTTGATGCCTAACACAAACAATTTGAAAATTATGAGTTTTACCCTATCATAACCCGTAGGCCGCATCCACCAAGTCTACACCTACTTATAAACTATTCTCGCAACCTAATTACCATATGTTGAAAATATGCAATCAATCGGTCGAAAGTGTTGGGCGTAATGTGGCCTCGAACCAAAAACACTAAAATTAAATCTCATGTCTAGTGTGTAAATTCATACGCATGAGCGTAGTAGTACATCGTACCTTTCAAGAAATTTAATTTGTACTTAAAATAAATTTTGAAATAATCGTAACTATTTAAAACAATTCTAAAAATAATAATGTTCCAATGAAATTTTTATTACATTATATGTTTAGAAGTTTTCTCGCCGGGATAATCTTCATAGTTTGTCTCTTACCAAAACGATCTTATAAAGGTTAAAACCATTCTTTTTTTATATATATATATATATATATATATAACATTAAATTTAATGTAAAAATTATGAAAATTAATCAAACTAAGATTTAAATTAAATGACAGGAAAATTAAAAAAAAAACATAAAAAAGAACGTTTCAAGAAAATCTGTAATATACATTTATTACTAATGACAAATTTAATCATTAAATAAGCACCCAGAATATATTCGTAATTACGCTATCACTAAAAAAACTTGGATGCCGAAGTGCGCATAAAGATAAATTCAATTGTCACTATATTTTAAATTTTCAGTTGTACAATTTTTGGGAAATCGAGATACGCTTAATTAAATCAATAATTTTTTATTATGTGTAGGCTTTCACGGTCCCTGTTATATTTCATTGTTATGCAAACTGTAAGTGACATCCTTACATTTCACTCATGTGTATTTAAGCCATTACAGGTGTAATCATAATTTCTCACTCAAAGGAATGTACAATTACGCAGCTGCTACCTCGTGGATGATATTTATGCTCCCGTAAGAAGAAATTACAGCTTTACCCAATGTAAACGTTTATAATTTGCTTGTTTCAAATCAAAATTGTCTCCAGAACGTCGTAAATCATAACTTTCACTACAATATTTCATAATATAATATTCCAAAATAGTAGTTTGTAACACATCTTTATCGCTATTAAAACAAATAGTACAAATAAAAGTAGACTGGTAACATTAAACGTTTAAATGGTGCATTACAGAAGTATAATTTTCTCTAATGATAATATATGTGTACGTATGGGTGTATTGTGTATGTGTAAAAGGCACTGCCCGCCGTACTGGTTTGTTTACTGGTAACATAATTTATCGCGATATATAAACACACACACAATAAAAAACGAAAAACAAAAGAAAATAGTAGTAAAAATTTTATCTGCTCCCACGGTATGTGATTTAATCACAGTCTCTAAGCTAGATAAATAGCCTTAACTAATTAAAGAAAAAATAACAGATTTTAAAATGTGATCCATTGAGATGGAACGTCTCTGAATACTTATTCTTAATCACGTAATTTTACTTACTTTTTACAATATAATACTTTTTAACCTTATATAAATTTACTCTTTTGTTGCGGTGTTATGTGCAAATTACAAAAAAAAAAAAAAAAAAAAAAAAACAAAAAAAAAACGAAAACAAAAAAAAATCCTTACATTTATTTAAACATTATTTTTATTCTGCCGAGCCACACAACATCCGGAGTTATTACTTTATTAAAATGTCGTGTGTGTTTAAATTATACATAAATACAGTTTATATATACAATTTTTTTTAATTTATCTTACAAAAAATGAGCTATATCTGTCTGAACTACAGAAACATATTTAAACGAGCTATTAAAAATGATATAACATTAAATTGAGAATTATTTAAAAGAACGAAATTAAAAACGAAAAATATAAAACTATAAACTATAAGAAAAGGAGAAGAAAAAAAAAGAAGAAGAAAATTGAAACGAAAAGATTCAAAAATGCGACTCGATTTATACGCCTTCGTTCGTCGTCGTGTATTTCTATTGTAACAGTTTTCTTTTTAAATATGCGCAACACGCGTATATAATATACGTATTAAACAAATAAAGAAAAAAAAGAATATTCTCGATGATATTGTCGCAAAAGCAATATTGGAGCGAGACTATTATTACACATTATTCGCTGTTACACAGATTACACTCTCTTAAAGCTAATCGCAATGTTTCTATTATTCTGAAGATGACATTAAATGCCGCTGTAAACTTCCTTTTACCTATAAAACTCGTCCCCTTTTAGAGGCGAGTTAAAACAATTTAACATATCGCGAAAAAAAGCAGATAACCGCGCATGCTGAAGTTGCTCCGAAAATCACGCAATAATCAACCGTACAGCTAATTTCGGAGCGGAAAGTTGTGTGTGAAACGAAACGTAAGAGAATAATAAAAGAAGTAAAATTATAAATAGAAGAAAAGAGAAAAACTGATAAAATGAAATTTAAAGAAAAAAGAACAAACTGATAAAGCACATAATACGAATATTAAATTTATTTTAGTAAGTCATGAGCACGCTGGTTCGCTGAAGCAATGCGAGATTCATTCGATTCTCCCTGGAAAAAAAAAAAAAAAGGTAAAATAAGTATTAACAAAAATATGAAGTAGCTGAATACGAATACATTTTTTTTTTATAAATCTATATTTTTTCCCGTTTGTCGTGCGTAACAAGGTAATTAACAATAAATATATATAATTGTTCTCTACAATATAGCGTTTGCACAAAAAATTTATTTATTTATTTATTTATTTTTTTTGAATTTTAACATATTTGTTTGCGGGCGAAGGAGGTTCTCTGTTAACGCGCCAAAATTTTTAAAAAAGTGCGAAAACCAAATCCAAAAATTAAAATAAATAGTTTCTTTATATTAAAATGTAGTACCATTTTTGTAACTAGATGGTATTTATCGTTTTTTTTCTTTGTTTTTTTTTTTTTTTTTTTAATTATAATTATACAGCCATAAGCAATGGATAAAATGGCTATTAATTTATAAATTTTTAAAATAAAATTATTTTACACAAGTTATTAACCCAAACTACTAACAAATCGCTGCAGATAATCTGATGACACGGTAAGAAATAAGACATTCGGTGATTGAAAATAGAAAGAACATTTCGATCATTAATGACTCATTCGTCGTTTTCCATTCCTTGTCATCATCTACTTTGCTTTCTTCCTATGTCATAAATTTTTTCTCTCCTCCGCTATTCGTTCCAACACAATATGTTTCTCGGCTTCGAATGTCATGACAAAAACACTTAATTTTTTTTCGTTTAATAGAATCAATATTAACACATGCCTACACAACTAGTTGGACATAATGTATGACTAGTAATTACAAAAACAGAAAGTCTAACGTCGAATAAAGAAACTAGATATTCCGGGTTGACGTTATTTGAATTCGTGAAAAATACAAAATAATTTCTAGAAAAAAAAGAAAGTAGTTTAAGGGAAACTAGATAAAAAAAGAATGTATATAACATAAACGAAAACGAAATAAAATCTCAAAAAAAAAAAAAAAAAAAACAAAACAAATAGGACATATTCGTTTGAACAATAAATCTGCTTGAAAAACAAACGAAATCCTTGTGGAATTATTGCAAAATTATGCTAGCAGGTCACCATCGCATTAAATGATATTGCGGTCGATCTATTTGCATTTTATGTGCGTGTTTATTAGTCACTAAAACTCTTCTCCCACTTACCAAAGCTCAAATGGATATCTTGAAATAGCCATTTGTATATTGAAAACTATATAGCACGTAGGGAAATAAATAAAAACTAACGACCGATATGCAATAGTGATAGTTTTTGATTGGCTATAGGTGGTGCGCGCTGGTTTTGGCACATCAAAGTTAATTTAAATTACACTACTCTGTCTCATTTAGAGGTATAAATCCATTCGTAAGACAATTATGTTGATGAGTATTCTAAACACGTTCGTTATAAAAATAATGGAAACGAATGTGTTCAAATTTTATCGAAATTTTACTCTTCCCGATCGCTTAGCGTAATTACAGTATTGTTGTACTGATCGATATATTTATTTCTTTAATGAGGTAACCTCGATGTAGGACAAAAGTACACTGGAAACTGTAAGATTTAATACATTAAAGCGGTTTGCTCTTATCGTGACGCTGTGTTAAGCTACGAATAATATGGAATAATTCACAATTTAAAAATATCTAAGGAAAAATCCCTAGTTTTTTCATTGCGAATAAAATATTTCATTGGTGACGATTCAAAAACAACGTTGCCGCTGATTGTTTTTGAAGAAAAAGCTCTAGAATTTTCATCGTGTCGCGATTTCCTCATCCGATGTGGGGATTAAAAAATATAAATCAAATTAACCAAATTAAAGGTGGGATTTTAAGTTTTCATTTTTCTTCTTCCACTTCTCGATAGTGGCCAGAACGTAATTTATGAATTATATAAATTTAGCGAGAAAATTTGAAGACAGAAAAATTGTAATATCTATAATCGTAATTTTTTAGAAATTCCGTAAAAAGAAATGTTTTAACATTAACCATGTTTAATTGATAACGGTATAAATTTTTTTATCGATTAAAAATTATACAGTTTTTCAACAGTAAAAAAAAAGTGGTTAATTTTAACGATTAATTTCATGTAAACTTCGTCATCGGAGTCTACTAATAAGGACATTTTTTTGTAACTAAAGACATTCAGTGTAGAATTCTAAAAACTGAATAAATTCCAGTTTGATGTTACGGTAAAACTTAAAGGTCGAATTTTCTTAAATCTCTTTTCTACTTACACGTTGCGATATGTATTCAAATCAAGACACAATTTTTTTTTTAAACAAATAACAATAAGAGAAAAAAAAACTCCCGAAAACATCAGGGGAATACTTGGAGTCTCTATGTATCATAAATACTAAGCTGTTTTGGAAAGTTCTTTAGCCATTTTCAGAAGTTTTTCGGAATGTGCACGAAAATAATAAACTGGAAGCAAACAGTATAATTATCGGATATTTAAAACTACTCTGAGGTACCATCATAATCGTTATTAAAATTCGTCATCATAACAAAAACGTTCCTTAAAACTTTTTTAAACGAAAAACTACAAAACATTTGTAACAGTTTAACTTTCTTCGCCGGTTAATAATGCTGTTGAGTGTAATAATTTGTAATAGGGAAAAAGTTACGATTTACGTAGTATTATGTATGTGTTTCGTATAAGCAACGATTCTATTAAAAACGTATTTTAAGGTAAGTTGTCCTAATCTGTTTTTAACTTATTGCCTAAGCAATTTAAACTGTAACGCGAGAAAAATTCATAATTAAAAAAAAAATCACATTTGGTAAAAAATAAAAACTTTTTGTCTTTGTAAAAAGCGCAATCAAATGAACCGAATAAAACAAAAATTTGTTTAACAATTTTGAAAGAATAAAACAACAGTTTTATAAAGATCGATTTTTTACTTGCAATCCAATTATTTTAAACGTTCAATGAAAATTATTCGACGCGACATTAAAAGATTACAAGATCGCAAGAAAAATAACCGCTGCGAGTCAAGTTGTTCTGAAGTTGTATTAGAAAAGGTTTTGCCAAAACTGCAAGGGTAAGTTTATAACACTGATAGTAGTTAGGTGAGTCCTTAAAAAAAAAAGAAAACAACTAAATAATAGGTTTAAGAAACTAAAAGCTGACTGTAATAACTAAAAGATACAAAACAAAATTGTTCAGTTTTGATGTTCAATTTTATTCAATACTGTTATATTTTCCTACCGTTACTTCAATATACCAATTTCAGCTGCCAGTTTATTAATCTATAAACGCGCTTTAAAATGAATACGTTTATGAAGTTAGATTACTCACGATTAAGATTGAAACCTCGCAATTTTTTCCTCGGGGAATTTCCTTCAATGGTTAATCCTTTTTTTAAAAACAGATTTCTTAGGCTTTAGTCGTTCAGCTAATCAATTTCTCTTGATTAACTGTTCCTAAAATCGTCCGAAATCATATGAAAAATTAGGTAATTTCCCCCTTCTAGTTTCTGCGGTTAGATTTTTGAATCTTCGATTTTATAGAAATGACATGTTGCCTTTAATTTTATTTTAATTATACATCGGATGAAAAAGGTTTGGTTTTCTTATTTCAAAGCGACCGGACAAAGAAACGGTTTTTCAAATATTCGATTTTACGATATTTTTTTACAGCGAGTGTATCGAATTTTTTAAAGCAGCACATATCACACCGATTTGCGTTGTACGTGTTTTTTGTCCATTTAAATTCTTCGAACGCGCATAAATATCATTTTATAACGTATTAGCTTGTAAAATTTCAAAGTCGATTGTTGAGCCTAAGATTTAGTGTTATTGCTGTATTGTACTAAACGAACGATAATAAGTATTAACTATTTAAGTTACTTACCCTGTAAAAAGCTAACGATTAATTTTAAAATTTTTTAAAAAATAAGGAAAAAAGAAACCATACCTTGCGATTAATTCTATCGATCTGGCGATTTTGATTTTCTAATTCGGAGCCCATATCAATAGCCATATTTCTCAAATTACTGACCATGGTGTTCACCTGAGTCATGTTTTCTTCCATTTCACTTTCTCGAGCATCGTTGGTTATTCTAAATTACAAGGATATAGGCGCACTATTTATTTATTTTTTATTTACTATTTTTATAAATTAGAAATATTTTTCGCACGACATTTTAAAATAAAATTAAATCATCTATTATAAAGTCTACTAACTGTGTGTATATGCCTATCACAAATAAGCTCTACATTTCCGAAACTTTTTTTTTTTAGTTTTATTTCTTCCTTCGATCATTTTAGTACTTTAAATTTTTCTTTTCGCTTTAGACATGGTCGTATTCACGCCTACTACTTGACACACATCACAGATGTTTCACGGGTTTATTCATCGCCGTAAAATCCGCCCCTCCCGCTGTGAAAACGGTTCTGCGACTGCCTACTCGATCAGTAAGCCGTGGAATAGTTTCTTAGCGTCAATTTTCAAATAAAACGGAGTACAATCATCGAAATAATCATTAAGATCATTTCACCAAACCTCAAAATGACACGTACTATGAAATAATTAGTTCTTCCTTCTTCATTTTTTCTTTTTTTTAAATTTAAAATTGTAGACGAGACAAAGACAAAGAATATATTTGTACAAATTATAACATTATAACATTAGCACTGCACAACTATATTAGCGTATGAACAAATCGCCTTGTTCAACATAACATAAGAAGAACAGTTTTAAATGTTACAAATTATAACTTAGCAAATCTAATATAAATTGTAGTAGGGGAAAAGAACTACGAATAAATATAACGACTACTTTAAAAATAAATCTGTAATCAAAAAAAGGGGAAAGGAAGATTAAAAACGAGAAAAAAGAGGAAAAATAATTCACAGAGATTTTATAAGAAATTATGTTTTATACATCTGCGCCCATATTTTAAATATATAAATTGCAGTTGCAATTCGCGATATTATTAATATAAGGACTACTGTGAGTTAAGCAATTTTCAAAAAACTTTCTTTACCAAAAACAGTACACAATTACAAAAAGGTACGGCACTATATTACATTTAGTATGCACCTAAGACGTCTGTTTTGCATGAACTATAATTGTTTATAACGCACGGTTAATACTGGGGACTAGACAGGACCCCGGATGTTAGGATTGGTCCTAATAAGTATTTCGTTTACAACTAATTTGTTATAGGAGTTTTTAAAAATAATCTATGATGGAACATTGAATAGTACAAATAGCGTGATTATTTGCTTCAAAAATGATATGATTAAAATGTGTTTATTGAAGCTTTTAGCCTTTTGTCCAATACCAAAGATGGCGAACTTGATCAGGCGCAAAGGAATGTCAGTGTCTGTTACGTGCACTTTCTTACGAACAAGAAAATAAAATTGCCTTCGATTCTGTAATTTTTTTAAAAAACGAAAGACACCGTCAACTCCGGATTGAAGATGAAAATACAGTGCAACACCGTTGGCAAAGAGCGCTGTATTAATGCGAGAGATACAGGAAAGGAAAATCGAAGAAATATATTAAATAAAAGTGGCCCGACGCACTGCCCTGCAGGACACCAGCTAAACATGTTTCGAATGACGAAGAGATATCTCGGAGTTACGAACTGCAAATGTTCTGTCGCTTAAGCAGCTCGTGTGACTAGTATCCAATTAGGTAACCCAGAAATATGCTCTCAATCATTTTCAAAATTATTCCATCGTGTCAGATAGTGTTAAATAATAGCTTCAAGACTATACCTAATAATAACGACCATGCTCGTGCGTTTATTACAATTAAAATTGTTAGTTACGAATTCCCCGATTCTAACAACAACCTGTTGCGCTGTGTAGAGCGCCTAAACCTGAACCTATGAAGGACCAGAAAGAGAAATATAAATTTTTCTTAAAATTAAAAACATCGTTTAAAAAAAGAAAAATTATATAATTCGATGAGCGAAGCAATTACCTAGCGATATAACCGCTGGCTGGTCCAATTCCATTACGTTCATCCATAACTCGTTGTGGCTGATTATTAATAACTTTTCCATCGTCATTTCCCTTCCATGTACCTTCATCTTCTTTAAAACTGGATTTTCTAATGAAATTAAATAATTTTTAGCGCGGAAGTGTATATTTTTCAAAAATAAAAGAAAACTTTAAAAAATTGAGAAAAAGGTGTTAAAATTAATAACAAAAAGAAAAAAAAAAAAACAAGAAACCAACAAATAGTGAACGAGTACTAATAGCCTTTTATTTCGTCCATACTTCTTACGTATTAATAGTAATAGCCGCAGAATTAATCCAACTTCATATATTAATTGTAAAAAGAAAAAATAAAATAAAAAAAAAGAATACAATAAACGATTTGGCCGGTAATTATTAACAAAATTAATATATTAACAATTCTGAAATTTGTTTTGATTACGATGAAATTATTTAGCAGTCCTGTTTTTACATTTCCTGTCAGTATTATTATTTTTTATCAATTTTATCAGTTGCACATTTTTCTTCTTCTTCTTCTTCTTCTTCTTCTTCTTCTTGGTTAACTCTGAGTCGCAATGTCAGTATTTTCAGTGTATGTCTAGATGCCGTTGCATAACCAAAAAATAGCGTTAACACAATAAAAAGCATGCGAAACAATGTTGCTAATTAAGAAAATAACGACGGTTTAATAGATAATCATTAACAAATATATGATACTTTTTTACTAGTATGTGTACGATTTTCGGTGACTACTACAATTGAACTTACACTTTCACTATCAGTAGTAATTCGAAACAAAACGATAAACAATATACAACACTATTTACGTAAGTATAATTGTACGTACGTACAAAATGAATAGTTCTGAAAGCTTTTAAGAATATTAGAAATTTACAAATATACCACAGTATGGTATTGTCGAAATTGCAATTCTGCATATCTTATATAAAGCAAAGAAAAAGTAAAACAGGAAATACGAAACAAAAGCAACAACACAATTTCTGAGTTTAAAAATTAAAATGTATGCTTTTTATTTATAGAGAAATCTATCTACCACTATTTACTGAAATTATGAACTATTACAATAAGTATATTTGCAAATACAGGGAGTAAGGCAGGGTTGTCTTTTGTCGCCACTGCTGTTTAATATTCATACGGAACATATTATGCGGTGAACATTGGATGATTGGAACGATGGCATCGTAGTGGGTGGCCAAAGAATTAATCATCTACGACATGCCGATGACATCGTTACTATAAGTAGTTCCAAAAAAAAGATTATATTCTTTATGGAAAGATTAGATCAGTGTAGAGATTATAGGCTACTTATAAAATAGAACTAAAACTAAAATTATGATAATAGACAGGAATGACAGATTCTGCGGAATTGATGTTGTGGATAATTTTATATATCTCGAGTCAGTATTAACTAAAAATGGAAGTTGTCTACCGGACATAAAACGGCGACTATCTATAGCGCGCAGTGCAGTCATTAGACTGACAAAGATTTGAAAAGATAAAAACTTTTCATTGAACACAAAGTTGAATTTGTTAAACCGCCTAATTTTTCCAATCGCCGCATATGCAGATGAAACCTGGTCCCCCTTACTGTAGAACGATGGATTCGAAATGTGGGCGTACAAAAAATTGTTAAGAATATCACGGATGGACTGTAAAACGAATGCTTACATTTTAAACAAGCTGGATATGCGCTTAGCAGACTTTTCATGAGACTGGTACACATTAGCGTATAGTGACGTCGTTGCAAATACATTTCTTTACTGTGCGCTAGTAGCGGTGGGATACATTTCTTATTTATTAAATCTTATTACTACAAGCGATTTCGGTTACGGTTACTGTCAGTTGTATAATGTCAGTCTATATTGCAAACATTTTTGTAATTTAAATAAAAAATGTAAAAATTAACGGAAGTGATATCGCCAAATGAGAATGCAGCTGGATTTAACCTTAGTCTGTACGCTTCGGTAAAAGTTTATGTTAAACAACAATAACAGAATACATTTTTAACCTTTGATTTTGTTTTTCGATGTAATAGTTTTTGTTTTCTTTTTTTTTTTTTTTATGAAAATAATTTTACAACTAAGGCCATGTCCAAATTGGTTGCGCGGTGTGTGCGTGCGTTGCGAAAATTTTTTCAAACTCATGTAATCTGTGCAGCGTGTTCAATTTGAAGTAGAGGTGCATGCGTGCGACTAACACGCACGGATTGGTTCGATTCTCTTCATCCGCACGCAGATTTCAAATAGTGCATAAACAATATCGATAGTGTGGTTTGTTGTGTTTTTATGTACTTTAATAATAGAACAATTAATTATGGAAGTAGAAAAATAGCCGCTTTGATAATCTTATATAGGAAGGAATGTGGTGGAAAAAAATTATTATGATTAATACTTTATTTATTTTAAAATAGTTGTAATTATGCAAGAAAAGTACCTAAAGTTTTTTACAAATTGCAACATAAAATTAAGTACATTTGCTAATAAAGTATTGTTGGTAAAATTTAATTCTATATTTTGAAATTTAGTGGAATTTTTAAAAAAAAACTTAAATAACTATATAATATATTAAAAGTTAAACCTTTTAAAGTAGTTTATATTAGAAATAAAAACTTCCAAATACAATATTTTTAATAAATCTTTATTTCATTTCTTCTACTGAACTTCGGAGTTTAAAATTTGTTACAGATAGCGACATATTTGGAAATATCACATCCACTAAATAATTAAACTTTATACATTTATTCTGGTGTATTCCAAAAATGTGCTTTTATTACTTTTAACTCGAGGAAATAGACAGTGAAATTCACCAAATATTTCTCTCCTTCAATACATTTTCATTTACTTTCTTCTTCTTTTTTTTTTGTTAACATACGCTAATAATAAATAATTATCACAAATAAGTGATCATTTAAACACCTTTAATATACATGTACATTAAAATATAAAAATTATACAAGTTGCAAAATGAAAGTACAACATAAACAAACGCACGCACGCATTCGCATTTGTCGCGCTGCGATGAGATGATCTTCAAATCGCGCGCACGCATCGCATACCCAATTTGGACACGGCTTAAAACTAATAAGTGCGGCGACTCTATTTATATAAAAAAAAAAAAAAAAAAATCGATGTTGAACCATTTGTTTCTAGTGACGTATACATTACTGCTGGAAGTAAGCGTTATTGTCGAAAACCATTCGTGTTACAAAGAGAACTACTAAAAGTCATACATCACACTACTGACGTTATTGATGTTAAAACCCAAAATATTTTATTGGCATTATCATTATTATCAGTAAAATTTCAAGTTGAATTTTTAAATACTATGTAATTTCATTTGCGATCTAATACATTTTTTTATAATTAAAATTTTCCCTGCACTCGTTATATGCCTTACAAATCAGTAATTCAGTATGACGGTTATGACAATGTCGTTTTAAATTGATTTTTTTTAGAATACTGCTTAAAATAAAACTCAGCATAAACATTTTATAACACAACAATAAAACAAAAAGAAATATATCGATCAGAAAAAACTTATGGTTTAGTAAATAGGATGATGATCATTCGATTAAGCATGCAGTCGAGTGTTGGTGATGTAGGACGTCTAGTAGTTCTATTTGGAACAGGAAGGATTGCCGTCGAAGTTCCTTGCGACGTGTTTACTACTCTTCGTTTTAGTTAGAATCTATTTATGAGATAAATTTTGGCTATCTGTGACAAAACGCGATCGATCACTATTACAGAATCATCAAGTAGTGGTGATAAAGAGTATTACATCTAACTAACGAATGTAGGTTTTAACATTTCTACTTTATTAAAACGCCCTGAAGAATAGCGAGTAGCGAAAGAGTGTCAAAAAAAAAAAAAAAATCAAACCAAAAACGTCAAAAATTTTTCTTTTGAAAAATAAAATTTCGACCATATTTTAATATTTTATATAAGCGAATATACTCTCTATATATATATATATATATATATATATATATATATATATATATATATATATTAATAAATTAGTTGCAAATATTATTCCATCGATTTAACAATGGTTTAATGTTTCATCTGAAAATGAAAACCACTAATTTAATAACGTGATTTGTATTGTATTGTGGAAAACTGTACATATACTTGATGAAATTTTATTTTAATTTTATATCTGAATATGAAGTTATGTAAGAAATTTTATTAATTTTAATACTATCCCACGTCGCAAATGTTTATATCTTGAAAAAGTCGTTGATGTGGGAGCAAAATCCAAATGAGGATACAAATTATATTTCTTTCATTTAATTTTAAATCATGAAATTATATAAAAAATTTTGACCAGCTCAATACCGTTGTAAATGATTGTAACTCGAATAAAATACAAAAGTTAACGATTTAGTGAGAGAGCGAGGAAGGTTGGCACAGATTGTGGAGGTTAATAATTTCAACCCGATTTGTATAATTTCTTAAAGACTTAATTAAGCAATAATAATAAAATAATTTTTTTTAAACTTTTTTGTTTTTATATTTCCCGATGACAACACTTTTTTGTGGTATAACCGATAATAATATGTAACTTTTTTTAATCAACGACGTCATATATTCAAACTATGTGCTTTACGATTTTGGAGTGTTTCGATAGTAGCCGCAATATCTGCGTATTTTTAAAAGTAACATCATTAGTATCAATACATTATGTTAAATAATGTTTTGTTCCGATTATACTGATGATTGTGTTTAATAAGAATTTATTTTTAATTATGTAAATTGTAAAATTATTTAAGAACAAACTTAATCGGATAAAATTAACGGCCTGTATATTTATCGATTCAATTCTTTACAAGATTTTGGATTTTTTTATTACACATTCACTATGACGTTAGAAGTTAGGAACATGCGAATTATATTTGATACACAACATGAATTATTTTTGTACATAAATAGCATATTGTTTGAAATAATGCATGAAAAAATAATTAATACTTTTTTCCTTTAAATTGCTCAAGGATTATAAGTTTTTTTTGTTTTTTTCTAGATCATGTGGCTATTTCCAATACAGGTGAACTCTAAATTTAAACTTACCTTCTTATTTTAAATACTGGGGTGAGCAAAAGTCAGGGTGCACTATCAAAAACTACACGTGTGCGTTTGCAGCCTGACTAGACTAAGAACCTGAATAAAGCGACCAAAGCCCCGTCTTCACAATAAAGCAAATACTAAATATTACAAGGAGGAAAAACCGACAAGGAAATTAAGTCCCTGAAAAAAATATACATCTGCGTCTATGAAACAGTTTACAACAAAATAACAGATGATTGATGCCCTCTGATTAACTAATCAATCGTGATCACTGCGAATCAGATTTGACGTTTGACTTTTATATCAGCGGGTGTAATTTTCAGCTAAGTGCATTGCACCATACCACTGACAGTGAACTTAGACTGCCACTTCGAACTAGGTATTTTTTATCAAAATTAAGTAAGGCTGTTATAAACTCCACAGCTTTATCTACGACCAATAGCTGAGCAGTATAAACCGTCGCCTTAGATGGCAGCTTAAATTTCGGTAACGCTGTTCCATTGATCATAAAAACTGCATCAACTGTGCTACCACGTTCTTCAATTTCAGAACCATCAGTAAAAATTATAACAGAATCGTAATAATGGTTATTCATTAGATAATTAAATCACAAATTAACGATATGAGGCAGAAAGTTTTGATTTTTCAGTTCTTTAAATAAGCTCGCAATTGATCTAGCTGTAAAAATTGATATCATAGTGAAATGTACAGTAAAGCGATGGATGTACATAAAGCTATTCTACTTGACAGTAAAGGTTTCTTGGAATCAACAATTCCACTCAGTATTAACTCTAAAAATAACTGACGGTAAATAGAAGAATTGGTAATTGGCTACTAAACCAGAGGACACGGGTTCGAGACTTGTCTCGTTCTAGATCCGAATCGCTCCCAGGTTTACCCAACCTGAAATAATTGGGTACCAGAGAAATCTGGGAAAGTAAAGACGGCCGAGAGAAAGGAACTGGCCCAGTATTGTCATCAGATCCATTAGGCTTAGTACCATTATGAACCTTAACTTTACAATCCATGATACCTTATCAAGGATATGGGACTTACTTTACTTATAATTTCACTAAAAACCTATCCGCTAAAACATCCTTTCTAATAAATAAATGAGAGAGATGGGTTTCCCCACATGTAGACATGGTATCAGAGCTGTTCGGACGATGCCAATAATAAGCCTCATAATCAAGCTTTGAAGTTTCTCCGTTTTATTTAAATTCATTCTAAAAGCCGACCCATAATCCAGCCTTGAACAAATTAAGGATTTATGGAGTAAAATTCGGCTATATGTTCATTTGAAATATCCTGACCTGTTATTTAACGAATTAAAATTTATTATTTTTTATACAATATTTAGCATTTAGATTACATAAAATATTTGCGCATCGCACAAGATCAGGAATTCCACATATTGCCGATAGAATATAATCAAATAAATATTTGTTTCTATTTATTAGTACTAATGACGTCACTTTTAAACGGTATAGATGTGGCGGCATAGTATCGACACTTATCGCTCCATCTGACCTCGCTGTTAGAGGCGACGCTAATATTTCCAGGACGAAAATTTAACATCGACGTCTCCGACGTATGAAAAATTATGTATCACAATAAAATCAATGTAAAAAAACGATGTTAAATGAATAATAGAAATGTGTATATTTCGCCGAAAACATTGTTTTATAAAAATTTCGTTTTATGTACATGGTTATTATTATTTTTTCTTTTTTTATCTTTAAACATAAATGTACATGGTTATTATTATTTTTATAAAGAATTATATATCTGTTTGAACGAAAAAATTACATTTTAAACCGTATAAATCAAATGTTTTCCATTGTTACAGGGAAATAAAGTTTAATGCATAATACTGTTATTAAAAGATATCTGAGAATAGTTTTGAGAACTGATAAAATACTGATGGGGAATATCGTACAAAGACCGCTAATTTTAACACTAATCCAACTACAAAATAGTGCATATTAATTAATTTTTTTGTTAACAGAAACTGAAAAAATGAATTTATTTTTAAAAAATTGCGCGATGTATATTTTGTTGTTTTTTTTTTTAACTCTAAAATCGGTAAAAAATTGAATTTTATTTAGATTTCGTATAAATAAAGTAAAATAAGTATTTTTTTTTTTCAGTATACACTTACATCCTAAATATAAAAGCATTTATTTGGAGACAACATGTTAGTTAAGAATTTATATATAATTCTAAAAACTTACGTAACCGCGAAGAAATAAAATTTCATGCGTTTTCACTTACATCTTTAAGATGGTGATATACTTAGAAGTGGGATAAACACGAATGAGTGTTAGTAATTTATTCATAAACAACAAAAGATATTTTTTAAAAAATCGTTAAATCGATAAGTTTAATTTTCTTTTGAACACAGTAATCTGCAAGTTCGTTTGAATCTACAATAATTTTACAATAAATAAACTCGCAGAATTTTTATGTTTATTCAAATCTAATTAAAGACGGCGTTTTATTATTATTTTTAAATCAAAAAAATTTAATAAATAAAATTTATTAAACACGAATACTTTTAAATACAAATAACGATTTTACTTTTGGATTTCACTTTTTTGGCCATTAAAAATCGATTTCGTGGTAGTTCTTTTCGAAATAATGTCATTATTAATGGGAAACAACAAACACTGAAATAGATTATATCATTTAAACGTACTGCTTTTCGCAATATCATGATTTTTTGATGGCGTAAAGACAAAGTAGATTCGATCGGGAATAACACTGAGGGATTACTGATGAATATAACTTAGAATAAAGGCAAATTACAATGTAACTTGTATATATCAGTATATAACAACTTAGCAATTAAGCGGAATTTACTTGTTACAAGGCAGAACACAAATCCCACAACATTTTTCCATTCCAGTCAAGTTTTTTTCAGCTTCTCTCATATCGGCATTTATCTGATCCATTCCTTCTTCAATTCTGTCCAATTGTTCTACAATTTTATATAAGTACACATCAATGTATAAAACAGTTACATAAGTGGCAATAAGATATCATTATCGGAGTTGGGCATTTTGTAATCAGTTACGATTACAAGATTACATGTAACACTTTCTTTAGTGAAATTTGGCGGAATTGACTTCTTTTAGTAAGCATAATTAACAATAATTATAATTTAAAATTACGAAATGGTAATCGGACTTGTCAAGGAAATGTAATCATTCTTCATCAAAAATTAAGATAACCGGTATAGACAAAATTACATGAGTACAGCAAATATTTAAATATCTGTATAATAGTTTTAATATTTCAATAGTATAAACGAACGGTGGATATTTTCATCTATTTATGTATTACTTATTGTTTTTTGGAAAATGTTTCTGTACAATAATATAGGCGCGTATCATTGAAAGGCTAACTATTATCCAAATATTTAAATATTACAGCTATTCACGTTCATATAATCTGAAATCTTAATGCAGATTAATTCGATACATCCGCGATTAATACTCTTTATATCTAAATGTAAGAATTATTATTAATTACAATTAATAATATATAATCGGTTACGCTAAAAATAGTCCCATAATTGCAGGAATAATTTTTACAACTGATCTCCGAACGTAATATATTACGTCCAATTCTGATTAAAAACAGAATTATACATATAATTTTTTGATAGTAATTAATTACAAAATGCCCAAATTTGCTATTATTGATGTGCTTTTTATCTTTTAATGTTTTATATCATTGCGAATAATTAAGTAGGCTCTTCTACCTCCAATCCTGCGTTAACGAAAAGCTTATCTAACAGATGAAATATTTAAATCATTACATACAACATGTGTGCAAATTACACTCTACCGGCATTTAATAGTAATACGGATTTTTTGTAACTTTTCTTTTTTTTTTTTACGTTATCCCACTTTATCCAAATATTAAAAACATTATGTGTCAGTAATTTCTTTCAGTAAAAAAATAAAAACTTTACAAAAATAAAAGAAAAAAAAAATGTACGCCGTTTTATTTAGTTTCGGATATCGATAATATTTCACATAACCCGTGATACATTCATGAATTTTTTATCTAACATTATATTTAACTCAGATGTTACACATATTTCATGAAAAATCTTAAACTTTTCTATTACGAATATTATGTGTTTTTTTTTTTCTTTTTTTATGTCGAATAATGCAATAAAAGTAACATTTTAAATATTTATAATTAAGAAAGCATCATTACACTTTTACATATTATACTGATACGTACTTAGTAAGGCGGTGAAAAAGTTCAATAACTATTTAGCAATAAAAAGTGCGATTACTACCAAAATACGAAAAACATATTACGTCAATATACAAATTACATTATTTTTCAAAAACTTGTACGTAAATTTAAGAATATCATGCAACAAATTTCATTAACAAGATACATTTAATTTACTGAAAGATTTTAAATAGTTCGTAATTAAATTAAAAACTAATGCTTAACAGACACATGTAACAGGCAAAATTTAATTATCAGATATAATAAAATTACAGGCCTTTAAAATTTAAAATTGCTATTATTCTCTTAATTTTATTGCAGATTCCCACTAAAAAAGCAGTGATTTTATTCGGAAAGAAACAAGCATACTAAAATTTACATGCAGATGTGCAAATTAGAGTATGTTAATGTGCGGTTAATTATTATTTTCTTTAATTGTACAATTAATGACACATCAATTATCACAAAAAATTATACTAATAATAGGTAGTATTTTAACGGTATAAAAACTCTGAATTAAATAACCACGAAGCCGTCGAAGGTGCTATACACATTTACTTTTATTATAAACGCATATACGATAAAGTTAAGATATAACTATAGAACCGTGATCACAAATGAAAATCGTTTCATAAATTTTCTACTTAATAATATCCAGTTTCAAATAACTTCATTACATTCCTATTATGTATATTTACATGGTGGCCATTCAAATGTAATTTTTAAATTCCTGGTTTTCCCAGTCCAAATCCTGAAGATTTCCTATATAAATATTATTCATCGTGAAAAAAGATCAACCATTATCGAAAAAGTCTTTTAATTGAAAAATTAAAATTATAAAAGAAAAATGGAATTTTCTTTTTGTTACTATTGATAATGTTTGACAGCCGCAACATATTTTATGCAAATAAAAAAGAACTTTGTAATTTATTATCGAGTGAAGTACATTAAAAAATGCATTCATTTTGGCTGCAAATAATTTTTTTTTTTTTTTATCAAAGCTATCGTTCGCCTATTTTTACTTTTTTCCCTGTTTTACAACAAAATTCCTGGCTTATTTCCCGTTTCCCGGTTGGATGGCCACCCTGACTTAACTTTTTCGCATCCACAAATTAAACGCGCATTTTCATTAAGGCGCACTTCAAGTACATTTACACTACATAATTGAAACATTATAAAATTAACCGTACAATTGTTATTTAAATATCGCAAAACAAACAAACATTAAAAAAGATTAAACGCAACACATGCTGTAGAATATGTCTACTTCATTAAAAGTATGTTTTTTCAGATTTTTAAGCATAAATCAGTCGCTTTTATCTTTTGTTAATTTTCTTCTTTTTACCGGGACGGACTTAATTAGATTATTTACCAAATGTTTTAAACACTAGGATATGCAAAATGCGTACACCACTGCACGCGGTATGTGTGCAATAGTTGGTCAGCGACGCTGAACATAATCATTTCAGATATAACGCAAAAGGCTTTTTCCAATCTTCCCGCTGCAAAAAGTTTATTTCATTCGGTATGTACTTAAATTTATTTCAAATATAATCACTATCATTGTAGTTATTTGTGTCTATTGCTAAAATTATTCGTGCCCAAACACATTCCCTGATTACTTAGTATGTTATTTTGGAATAAACTATTACAGATTAATTACTTTATTCAAATTTCACATTTATGAATGTAATAAGTAAAACGGAAAATAAAAACTTTAAGATTACAAAAAAATTACATTCAACTCCATCTTTTATGAACCTAAACGCAATCCCCAATTATTTTTAACTACCTTTTTGTTGCTTAAACAAATACCGCAATATAATCTGAATTTCAATAAAATAACGTACTTAAACCTGAAGAAATGGACACGCATTAAAGACAATAAAATTCTAACATTTTACACGCGTATTTACATTTCACGTTTAAATTTCAGTAGCGCAGCTAAAAGTAGGAGAGTTTAAATATGCCTATATATATATATATTTTTTTTTTTTTAAATGACTAAAAAAAAAAATGATTTCCGAATTAAACATTAATAGAGCACTAAAAGATTCCTAATTAGTTAGTATTATACAGTATAAATATAACTTAACAAAATTAATTAGCAAAAATAAAAGTTCTAAAAAATTTAGAAAAATGCATTAATTATTTCCGAAAAATTTTTAGTTTCGACGGTAGTAATGGTAGGGTGTACTCTTAAAAAAACCTATCACCACGCCGCTGATTTATTTATATTGTTTTCTTTCTTTTTTTTTTTTTTTCTGCTGTGTAACTTTATTAAAATATTTTGTTTTATAAATTAGTATCACTAAAAAATCTAAAACAAAAACTAAATTATTTATACAATATATATAATGATTTACTAGTATTTACTATTTTCTGAAATAAAAAAATAAAGTCCCACGAGCAGCAGTAAAATTTTTTGTTTTAACCTTTAAATCGGGTTATATTTAATAATCCGCGATGTAAATTTTTTAAAGCGCCCCCCCGCCCCCAAAACAACAGCGTTAAGCATAACACCGTGTCTCGTAATTGTTTTTAACTTGCTATAAAATGCTAACTTTGAGTAAAATAATCTATCTTAGATGAATAATTCAATATATGAAACTTTCAATTCTAATCGTCATATCAGCTCTTCGTCAGCCTAAGATGAAATTTGTATTTTCAATGTCTATCTGTTTCTCCATTATATACAAATTTGTGAATTTTAGAAACCAATTGTGACATCTTGTACAGGCTTATCAGAACTAAATTTACATTCCAGCATAGTTTATCCTTCAATAAAAAGATGTCGCTTAATATTATTTCTGTCCAGACTTGTCAACTCAAAATTAATACAACTTTTCTTAATCATGCTCCAAAAATATTTTCTGTTAACGATCCAAATGATCGTAGTAATTCAAATTTTATCATTGACGGTACCAAGTCTAACCCTCAAAATAAACCAGAAAAAGTGTACTCCCCATTTGATTCTATGATTATTTCTTTGTTCCTGATGCAGAATATCACGATTAACCTCAAATATTACTTGTCTTTTGAGCAGGCACTGTAGAATATCTTTTCAGCTACAGATTCCTTGAAATAACTGTAATGTTTTAAATTTTTAATCCGGCCGTTATTTCGAAGACCGGACACGTAATTTATCATTTTTATTTTACTGTTTCTATTTAACCATGTTCTTCTCTAATCACGACATTTTATTTCCTAATGCCAAAAACGTTCTACTTTTATAAAATTTAGGAGAGCTTGTTAAATTAATTATCATCGCTATCATTTCAAACTGTATTTAATTACTGTATTAATAATCTCTGACAGATGATGTTGATATTAATTAATTTAAAAAAGAGTACGCAATATTATTTTTCAGTTTATTTTTATGATATACAAAATAAATTCTGACATTTAGTTTTCTAATTTTTTTTTTTTTTGTTTCTTTTCTAGTTGTTCTTTATTTTAAAAGTTTTTCCATCAAAAGTGTATTACGTCAGTTTTTAATAATATACGTAAACGTAAACATTTTGCTTGACAACACATATCTATTAATACATAGCGATATACTCAAAATCACCGGCTGACTCTTCCAACATTAGTTGTTCCTCGTAATTACCAATTTCAATGATTCCCCTTTGCAAACCGGCGTTCCACTGTTTTCTCATTATTATTCTCCGTCCGTTAACTATATTCTTTTAATTGTTCTATCTTATTTACTGACTGAAGACTTGGACAATAAACTTGCTCAAAAATACTTCTTTATTAGTTTGCGTCGAATGTGTTTTGATACGTAGACAGCTCTCCGTTACTGATTATTTTTTGTAATTTCAATCGAGCTGGAAAAAGACTATTGAAAGACATATTTGAGTTCATCAATATAAAAGCGGCCGGTTACTGGAGGTTTTATGCAATAGTTAATATTAATAATAGATAATATTAATAATAAATAATAAATAATATAAACAACGTTTTCTATAATACAGAGCCCCGAGAAAAGCCATGCTTCTACGAAGATAAATCCTGAAGTTTTTGAAGCGATTTTACTTGTATCGATCGTTCAAGTACCATTGAATATAACACTCTAATAACATGTACTCTAAACGCTTGCGTCTCTTAAAAATTAGTACACAAAAACATAAATGTTTCTTCACATATATTTAATCTATTTTCAAGTAAAATCCAGATATTTTACTTCAGTTTTTTTTTTTTTTGTAGGTATTTCTTAAACTTAAATCTAACCTTATTGATTTCAGTATTCATCTGCAATATAAACAGAACAGATCCAAATATTTTTAAATAATACTCGATCGTTTTGTCTGATATTTTTTGACTCTAATAACCATAAGTGATTTTATACCTTACACCTCACAAATTAGTTGACTTAAGAAAAAATTTAAATATTTTGGGAAAATAATAACAGAAGACCCATATTGCAATCAAGATCCGATTAGCGAAGTATGCATTTCGAGAGAAGCAAAGTATATTAAGGCAGAAGTCAATGAAACTGAACCTATGGAAGCGATTAATGAAGGTGTATGCATCATGGTCCATTGTACTGTATGGCGTAGAAACTTCGACTCTAAACGACCGGAACAAGGATAAACTACAAGCGATCGAAATGCAGTGTTGGAGAAGGATGAAAAAATAAACTGTATAGATAAGCTAAAAAATTAACAAGTATTAGATAGAATCGATGTAAAAAGGGCGTTATAATAGACTGAACACGGAGAACGCGCTTAACCTAAATTGGTCGTGTCTTAAGACATGACGGATTACTAGACGTGTTTTTATGAGTAAGATACAGGGAAAATGGAAACATGGAAGACCTAGGAACTCGTTTATAATGAATCTATTAAAAGATATTTATAGTAAACCAAAAAAAGTTGTAGCTGAGCGGAAGTACTGGAAAAGCATCACCATGGAAAAAGACCAGTTTCAAATCTGAACTACAGAAAAAGAAGGTACAATTGTATACGTATCTTTGGATATCTACTTTTTGCTTATAAATCTACTAAAACAAACTGAATGCGCATTTGGTAATTTGTAAACAAAGAAAAGTGGTAAAATAATGAAACACTTTATCTCATTGCAAATTTTCAAATAAGATAATTGTTCGCAGCTTGTACGGAAAACATCTACGTTAACATTTTTTCCTACTATTTCATTTTCATCCAGTACGTATTGCTGGGTGTGAAAATAAGTCAATCCACGGATGTTTCTGCTGAGACTAAGGCAACGTTTCGGAAAAATATATCGGCAGCATTATAATTTGCGATTAAAACAATAAAATAATTGGCAATTTTTTTTCGTCGCATTATAACAAGCAAGCACCTATAAAAGTATAAGTAACACTTTGTCAATTTTAAATAAGGTTTTAAAATTTTTGTTACGTCAAAAAAGTTTTTCTTTACGGTAATAAATTATGCTTACATGAAGGTATAAATCTTTGTTGCATTAATAAATAAATATAATAAAATTATATTTTCAATAAAATGAAACTTTAAAAAAAATAAATAAAAAAGAAGAATTTGGGTTAATAGAAAAAAAAAAAAAAAATGTAAACATATTTCAAATAGCGGAATAATTTTTAATATTTAATTACAATGACTTTATATAGATAAAAACAACAAATGGAAATGAAACAGAAGTAAAATCTGACTGCCTATAGGCGATTATTCGGAGCAACTATTAAAATAGTTTAAAAAATATAAAATTTAAATATATTTATACTTTTACGACGATGTAAATTAGTTTTTATTTTATTAATTGTCGAATGAAGTGTAGAATCCGCGGAATTCTTTTTTTTTTTTTTTTCTATTTGAACTGCAAAATCTATTATATAAATAGTTTATGAAAAATGTTTACGGGTATATTTAAACCCTCACCGAAAGTAAAGTCTAGCTACGCCACCGATCGTTATTTATATATCAATAAATTTAAAAATAATTCACCAATTATAACCAAATCAAAAGTTGTTGCTTATTCACTTTGCTTAAAATATTATTTCCAGCTCCACATAAACAAGGATGTTGTTGCGTATGCTTTTCTCTTGTATGATAAAATTCATATTTGCACAAGCATGTGCTTATAATACGAATTACAATCGCATCCCGCTTTTTAGGAAATTTTAATTTCAAGACATTTTAATAACAACTCTGATATCGTTGCCGCTAATCAAATGTTTTTTTCTTAATAATAACAATAATAATCATAATAATAAAGATATACATCGAAACACTAACTGATAATCCAAAACCGATATAACAATAAAAGTATTATTCGTTACTTAAAAATTCAACTTTATTATTATTATGTAACGCGATTCGAAGTGGGCAGTTTTATACGCTGCTCTACCAAATAAATACGTTTATATCATAAAACGAGGCGGTCAACCGTTTTCACAAATCTTTTCGCAATTCCGCATCGGAATTACCAATGATAAAAAAGCTGAATTTTACACTTTTGAAAACAATTACATCTCTTCGAATATAAAGACAAAAAAACTGTACATTTGTCTTTTTATTCTTAATAAAACCATTTTGTCATCTTGAAAAATAGTTCTCTCTTGTCAATTTCACCTCATCACCTATTCCCGACATTAATTAAAAGTTTCAGTCCACTGCTGTTTTCCTTTGGACGCCTAGTCATACTGGTAACACTATTGCAGACACGGCTGCTAGATCAGCGCTGCTAGCCCTCTCTCTTCTTCAGATATAACAAAATTTCAAAACAGTTATGTACGGATCCGATGGAAGCGAAATTAATTTTCATAGCAGAATAAAGCGTTATATAGACCCCTCGTTTCCGCCTTTAGATCTCCGCCCTAGAACTCATTTCGCAGAAATCAAGCATCTACCCATCAGTCAAATTTTTCTAACTCACAAGCATCTTTTACTCAACCTTGACCATCTCACACATCACCTTTATTCTCTCTTTCTCTCTCTCAAGCGCTCTTTCTATAAACCGCACACTACTAGAGTACCCTTCTTTCGCTCTCCAGCGCACTAACTTCCACATCACGTCTCTGCAGTCATCACTAACATTCCTTCTAGTATCACAAACATTATATTCAAGTTATCTCAGCAACTAGTTTATTCCACGTCGTTTGACAATCTTGCCGTGATAGTGTTGTAATAGTTCCAGTAGCTGCACACACTTTAAATTTAAAAAAAAAATATATAATTATTTTTCTGTTTTCCGTAATCTGTTAAGTTGTACCATAGAAATTTTTTTTGGGGGGGGCGGTTCGTCAGCGCGCAAAAATTAACTTATCACAGTAAAATTTAATTTCAAACTGACAATGTTCTAAAAAAAATGGATTCTCTTATTAATTTATTAAAATTTCACCTGCACTAGCTTAATGCCATAGTTGACGCGCTCAAAAATTAAAAAACAAAAAAGTACCCCCCTACTGAATTATTTTTATAATAATTAATATAATACGCTTTTGAATCTTCATTATGATTAAAATAAATTTTGTCAAAATTACCTCTTAGCGTTTTATTTAATTTTCACGGAAATCATTTAAAAAGTACTTTACAGTATAATTGTTCGTCCGCACAAACCACGTTCTCAACGACTACGAAATATATATATATATATATATATATATATATATATATATATATATATATATATATATATATATATATATATATATATATATATATATATATATATATAATACTAACTATAGCTACGGTAATAAACAATTTATAGAGAATAATTTAACATCAGAGTAGTTAAAACGGTTTGAAATTAAAATATCCCTTCTATAAGGGAAACATTAGAAATGTGGGTCACCGATTTGGTCCAACTTTTTCCAGATGGCACATAGTATTCGGTAAAAAACCAAAACGAATTTCACTGTTTTTTGTATTAGTCTGTGAAACTCGAGAAAAAAACGCGTCTAAGCGTATACGAGATACGATTAAAAAGTAACGAGAATTTTCAAAAACTGTTCACTTAATCTTCAATGTTTATTCCATGGTCCCTTCAATGAAGTCCTACCTTTCGTATTATGCACACATATACCACCGTAGTTTCCAGTTTCTGGGACACAACACTGTTGGTACGCCTTTATCTCGTATCTATCGCTGAAAAACGTTGTTCTTTATGAGTGTGTATTCTTCAGTTTGGGAAATAGGGAAAACGTCTGCCACGTCTGGAGAATAGGGTGGTTGCAGCACTGCAGCGGTGTTATGCTACCACGAACTGTTGGATAAGCAAATGTACGCCAGTGGTGCAAAATCCTCATGGGAGGTGTTCCTCAAAAGTTCGACTGGCCATTGATTGCCTCGCACAAATTGCGTAAAACTTGTAAGCAGTCCTTACTTTATTGACTGCATACACCAATCGGTAAAAATTAGTAATAAACTATTCTATTCCAGTCAAAGCGCGCGCGATTACAAAATTCTTCTTACTTTTTGATCGCGACTCGCAAATCTTAGGTTCGACGTCGAATCTTCGCTTCGTCAACTTCTATGACTTTTATTTTTACCTGTATATAATAATTTACGCTTATTTATTAAATTTGATATTATTTTAAATATTAAATTTTATTATTACAAAAACGATATAAAATTTAATGTTTATCTAAAAATTTGAAAAATTTATAGAAGAGAAAAATTTTAAATCTATTTATTTCTGCTTCCCTTTTTTTTTTACCACGTGTTCTTTTCCTGTTTCCCAAACTGAGGGAGACGCACACTCAAAAGGAACAATGTTTTTCAACAACAGATACGGGATAAAGACGAAATCGCAGAGCGAAATACGATATTTAAAAAGCCGTTCCCCAAAAACTGGAAACTACGGTGGCATAATTCGCATAATATGAAGGGGCCACTACTTTGAAGGAACCACGGAATAAACATTGACGATTAAGTAACTAGTTTTTTCGAAAAAATTAAAATTCGAGATCACATCTCGTATACGCTAGAGCTCGCTAACTGTAGACACACTTTTCTCTCAAATTTCACGGACTAATGGAAAAAATGGCGAAATTCGTTTTCGTTTTTTACCGAATATTACTAACTACATCCGGAAAAAGTTGGACTAAATCGGCGAGCCACGCATCTGATGTCCCCCCTCCCCCCTGTTAAACTGAAAATAATTTTTAATATTAAGCCGCATAGACACTTAAAATGAACAAGCTTCGTAACTTGATGGAGATCGTCTATATTCATTTGATCATGTTTTTCTTTGATTATTTTAATCTAGATGACAAAAGGTTTGCCACGCCATGCCGTGTTGTATGCGGCCTCATAAGTATTTTCCGTTTCGCGTTTCGTAATTAACGATGGTATAAAACATACAAGAATAACGATAAACGTGACGTAATCGCAATAAGAACAATTAAATAAAATGAGAAAAAAAGATTAGCAAAAAATGTTGGAGTGCAATGTAAGAAAAATACGAAATATGTTGTTACTGTAGCGTGTGTACAGTTATTCCACTGCTGATAAGTCTTACCCCCTTGTTCGTCCAGTATGACTACAGTCTTCACTCCAACTTGGCGACTCTATAAAAAAGAAAACAAATAAAAAAAGCCTAAAATCAGCGAGCTTGTTTTAGGTACTAGAAGACAAACCTAATTCATCTCTCTCGAATTTTTAATTATTTTCTAGCACCACGTACCTCTTGCTCTCTGTTAATACATGTCATCATTGTTGGTCCATATATCCAACCTGGTTTTTATGGCAATTATTTGAACGCGCGGCAAAAGCTAAATCCATGCAAGTTGTAAAAATACGGCACACAATAACACACTAAAGATTTTAAAAAAAAAAAAACAAAAAAAAAACAAAAAAAAAACGCGAACATTATAAAGTACAGATGATGGGTGTTTCGAAAAATGATAAGCTACGTTAAAAAGCGCGCGAATAACAACTGAAACTGATTATTGAAAAATATTCTGTCGAACAAACCGATAATAATATTGGCCGTTAACGCTTGCCGTTCACGATATGTAAATTTAAATAAAAAATGAAACGTAACGAACTGGACTTGAAAATACGATTATAACGATATCACGTAAAGCAAAACTATTTCTTTTACAATTCATTTGAAGCTAAACAGCGAAAACCTTACATGAATTGAAAATATGTACACACATTTTCAAAGATACACATATAAAACTATGCATATATTATCGTAACAAATACTACTTATAAATATGTACATATATATATATATATATATATATATCTATATATAGAATAATAATATTGATGGTTAAAAAATGCAAGAAAATTCATCTTTATTTAATGAAAAAATAAAAAATATTAATTAAAAATATTTTAATACTGCGTAATAAATTCTATACGCGAATTGTATGTTGTTACGGTCTTCTCTTCGTTTAGCCGATCATAGTATCTTCTCCGCAAATTTTATTTATAGAACTATCGAGACAAATCTTCAGCAAAATTGTAATGGGTGGATTTAATAACATTTACATTGCCATACTCTTTATGACACACTTCTTTAATTCTTCCCTTTGACTAATAGTAATAATTCTTATTTATTTATTTATTTTTGTATTCACTTATTATTTTTTTTGAGAGAGGGAACAAGCAAATGACAACTTGAATATTATTGTTTTTTTTTGAATTGTTCTTATATCGAATAGAGGTGATTATTATTTAAACAAGTGTTAAATGAATTTATTTAAAGGTAGAGCTGTTACGGTAAATGTTATAATGAAAAAAAAACAAACCCATTTAACAGCACATTTATACGTGGAGGAAATATTGATATTTGCTCTATGTCTGTTCCATTATATTATCCACCTCATTCGTCACTGAGGACTTTACTCTTTCCAAATCGGTTTTTATGCCTCTCGCGTGATATCAGGCCGAAAAGGTACATCTAAGTTAGTGTTTTGTTGTTTTTTCGATGACCGCGTTGTTAATTAATCAATCTGCAAATTTCATTAGTAAATCCGACTAATTTTTCTCCATTTAACGCACTGCCCATTTCCCAGTCTCTATGTGGAATTACGCTACATAGGAGTACATATACATAATCACCTACTGCCTTCCCCCGTAGCCGTCTGTTGTTCAATTGCGAATTAATACTCGCAACTTACCTGATTGTCATTTAAACGGTTTCTTCATCAGTCAACAATTTTTGCAGAACTGATTTCGGTTATACCGTATTGTCCTCGATTCATAAAATTTCCAGTTAAGAGGAATGTAGAAAACTCGGAAAAAAGGAAAAAGAAACCCGATAAAAATAAATAAACGTAGTGCGATTATCGATGTGTAATTGAAAAACTTTTGAAGTTACTGTTCTGCGAGAGGATAAACTTTGAAGTAACACCAGATATCGATAAGCATTTAGTCAGCTGAACTAAGTAAATTATGCGTGTGTACCAAAATCATAGTGACGAAATAAACGTATCCACATACACACACGTATATATGATTAAAAACGATGTTTTTGCTACTTTATTGATTTGTTAAATTGGTATTTTTTTGAAAGAAACGTTCAATTTCGTATTATAAAATTTTTTCTTTTTTATTGATTTTTTTAAACTATTTAATTAGAGTTGAATTCCTTATTAAGTCGGTTCCTGTTGCTAGGTTTCGCAATTACTTACGGTCATATATTAAGCCAAATATTACTGAAAAGTGCTCGGCACTTTTTTCCCATCATATTTGATCCGCTAAATTAAATACCATCCTTCTTCTAGCAGTTTACTTTTTATTTTTTTTTCCCCGATCATATTTTAAGAAATTTTTCACACATGGTGTTAAATTGCACGAAAAATTACCGGAAAGTTTTAAAAAAATCAAAATAATAAGCGCAAAATGGTAAAAAAAGAAAAATTTATAATACGAAATTGAACGTTTCTTTCAAAAAAATACTGATTTAACAAATTAATAAAGTATCAAAAACATTTTATTATATATCATACATACATGTATGTGAGAGTATGAGTGTGTACTCTGTGTGTGTGTGTGTGTGTGTGTGTGTAAACGTGGGCACCGCCGGGTGGCAGGGCAGCCCCCCCCCCTGGAGCTTCGAAACTTTTTAATCAACTGGCCATGAGGAGTATGCATCGGCGCGTAATCACGGGCAATTTGGAGGACTTTTATAAAAAAGTAGTAGAACAATTTGCCAGAAATCCACGAAAATTATGTTTAATTAAGATTTTATTCTTGTTTCATAAAATATTGAACCTTTATAAACTATAAATTTTATTTTTTCTATAACTCATATCCTCTTTCTATCCTTTTGCCCCCTGCCTCATCGGCTGGTGATGCCATTGTGTGTGGATATGTATGAAAAATTTGAACGTATAAGCCTGTAATCCCGCCGGCGTACATTGAAAATCTGAATTAACGCACAGCTACGAGAATTCCCGATGTTCTGCCCTGCAGAACTAATAATAATAATAATAATAATAATAATAATAAAAATAAAAAAAACATTCCCCTTCATCGTACCTTTAATAGTAATTTAATATGTCTAAGCCCTGCGAGCCAATTTTTTCTTTTACGCTAACTTTCGTGCCACTCTCCCAATGGACACTGGCACACATTTACTTTACTTTCAAAATACGAATCTATCACTCGTTTATTTCGTCACTATGATTTTGGTACACACGCATAATTTACTTAGTTCAGCTGACTAAATGCTTATCGATATCTGGTGTTACTTCAAAGTTTATCCTCTCGCAGAACAGTAACTTCAAAAGTTTTTCAATTACACATCGATAATCGCACTACGTTTATTTATTTTTATCGGGTTTCTTTTTCCTTTTTTCCGAGTTTTCTACATTCCTCTTAACTGGAAATTTTATGAATCGAGGACAATACGGTATAACCGAAATCAGTTCTGCAAAAATTGTTGACTGATGAAGAAACCGTTTAAATGACAATCAGGTAAGTTGCGAGTATTAATTCGCAATTGAACAACAGACGGCTACGGGGGAAGGCAGTAGGTGATTATGTATATGTACTCCAATGTAGTGTAACTTTCATTTATTATTTTCAATTTAAGTAAATATAGAGCCAATACTGCAGAGCGTAGTTACGACACCAGCGCAGTAACTACTCGTAGTTTGCTCGTTGGAAAATTAGAGACTTCTAAAGAAGCAATGTATTCTTTTACGGCTTATGTGACGACCATAACCGCGTATTATCGAAATTCAATAAGAACACTTATGAAGCTATGAAAAAATGCATTATATAGTTTGAGAAAAAAAAATTACAGCCTCCTTTTTTTGTAACTAACAAAAATAAAAATAATATAAATGTAATTATCTTTTAAAAAAAAACAGCCATTTCATTTAAGTTTCTAGTCTTTTGAGGTGCAAAAAGAATGACTCTATAAGTAATAAGACTGCTATTCGATACATATCTTCGTCGCGATAACTGAAAGCGAGCTCATTATTTTTAACGAGTTTTATCAGGTTCGGATGGTTTCATTAAGAAGTGTGCATTTATCAGGGAGTATTAAAATAACAAACACTGAAAAATTAATGTTAAATACTGTTCGATTAGTTTTCATTTCTTCAATTCATTTTTTTTTTCGTGATTTTAAAAAATTAATTAATGAAATATTCGAGACATCCGTAAGCTTTTTTGTGAAAATTTATAAATCGATTTTTCAATTACCTCGAACACAAGAACCCCAAGCAACTGTCAGACGAACGCCTCTTCCGTTACTGGTTACTTAGAAATATGTCGATTAATTTGTGAATTTATATATTTTACAATTTAATTATATTTTTGTGTTTCTTAGTTACTAACATTTTTATAAATAATCCACAGAAATGGCAGAAATTCAGATTACCCTATATCAGTTTAATAATTATTTTTTTACTTCTTGCGAGCAAATTTGGTAATTAATTTTTGAAATATATTTATTTATTGCTTTATCGGCAACTTTTTAATATTTAACTGCAGAAGAAGTTCTAAATAACTTCTCTTGTATCCGATGCAAGTGAATATGTTTTAGAACCCAATACCACGAATTCACCGGAATCGCTCACCACTAATGAAGTTATGTTAAATTCACATGCCCGTCTCAACCCTTACGTCATGAGCTTAAAAAATATCGATTCTCGAATTTAAACGTTATTACATAATACAATTATTTTTTGTATCCGATGTACGTTTAATACCTAGATACAAGTTGTTTTACCTGTATTGTAGTGATAGCTAGTAACTTTAGTTTTCGCACTTGACGATAATCAATTGGAACAGGCGTGCGCATTTAACACAATTCCCTTAAATACACCGCGATTAATGATGCAAAAAAAAACTTGATTACAATAGCGAGCATGCAGAATATCCATTAAGGCAGGCCGTAATGCGTATCGCACCGCGTTAAAATATATCGTTAGTATCGTTAGAAATAACATAGCCACCACCTATCACATACACATAAGTTGCCACGATTCCAATGAATAACATCCAAAATTTAAAAAACAATAGGAAAACAAAACAAAAAAAATCTGTTGTTAGTGGTATTAGTTTATTAGGAGAATGTCTAAAATTCAACTTCCTTACCCCCTTGATGATCTAACATATCCAATGTATTTTTTCCCACATCTTCGCTCTAGATAATAACATTCAATAAAATTAATGATAATGTTGTAATAATAATAATAACGATGATGATGATGATGATAATAATAATAATAATAATAATAATAACAGCAATAACAATAATAACAAATAACTATTCATGTTTACACTTTTTTTTTTTTAATTTTACAAATTAACATATAATATCGGATTTTACTTTCAACACTAAATAAATTCTTTTAAACGGGTTACTTTTCATATTTAACGATGATGAAAAAGAATAGAATACTATACTACAATAAGAAAATATTTGAGCACAAGAAACAAACAAAGATGACTTAAACAGGGTACAGCATCCATAATGTTTAATAGAAATACAATTTTACAATAAATAAGCACAAAAAACAATATGATAAAAACAGTAGTTACAAAAAAAAAAAAAAAACGTAATAAACAATGGTTTAATTTTAAATAATTATTTTGATTTTCACTGTAGTTTTCGTGTTTTAATCTTTTAAACTACTCGATTTTTAAGACTTTTAATTTAATGTTTTTCTTGTTCCGTTTTGATTTTCAATTTATTTATTAAAGTGTCTACTTCTAAATATTATTGTGTAAAGGATTACCGTAGTAATAAAAATTTTAAAACTGTGTATACATTTTAGTAAGTTTTTTCGATGGAACAAAAGTACAGTTTTAAGTGTAACGAATACGCAATACTGCTTGAGACTGAAATTAATGTTAGAATTCATACAAAACCTCAATTAACAAATTTTTCGTAATATAGGAAGTCAATATTTATTAAAAATTACGATTTGAAGCAACATATAATTGCTCTGTGCGCACCCTACGGAACTAAAAAGGAATAATTTTCTCGAAATTAAAATGATGACATTATATGTTTAATTTGTAACGTTTTACTTAAATGAATACTATACTACATTGACGTATATAAAGGAAGGATTTGTGGGTTTGAACCCATCCTTAGCTCCCGCAAAAGCCCAAATATTAACTGAATACACTATCTTAGTGTATGACTACGCATTGTTGCTTCGGATTAGATTTAAAATAGTTCGAGTCTTTTTATGTCTTTATTTAGGTTACTTGAGTAGGAAAGAATGTCCAAGCGTATTTGTCAAAAGGTATATTATATTGTCTATAGTCCTTCGAATAATGATGAGGAAAGGCTGAAAGCTTTAAAAAAACCTTGGAACCTACCGGATATTTTCAAGTTTCCAGTCACTGACAAAAGGAATTTTTCTTTTTAACGTCGTTGGACTTCAAAGCACGCATGACTTGTGTATTCAAACGCCATGTAGGGAGCACTTTGCGAACTATGTGTTCTACTTGGAACAGCGCAAGGCGGATGTGGTTATCAAGATCTTGAAGCCCTCGTTAATAAGCCATTTATTAACTGGTTTAGAAAACTTTAATCATCACACAAATAAAAAATACCACAAATTCGCTTTAGAGCAAGTAGCAAACTTTGTAAAGTTCCCGGAAGGCAAATATACTGATGTTGAGGAGTCCATGAACCTGGGGAAGGTCATAAAATTGCTGAAGATAACCAGTAGAGATTAAAAGCTACTGCAGAAACAGTTCTTTTGTGCAGAAGACAGAAAATGGTCCTAAGAGAAAGCCATGATTATGAGTAAACGAACCTGTTCACAATGACGACAATTTTAGAGTACTTCTCCATTTTCGTGCTCGATCTAGTGATGAAGCACTTAAAAGTCATTTACTTACACAAAGCATGCATAGTAGAACTGTGTATACTTTATCAATAATTTAGAATGAAGTGATCGAACTATGCGATAATGCTACTCAAGTACAAGTACTTAAAAGGGTCAACTGTTTTTTTTACGGTATTGACAGACGAAACTCAAGACATATTCCGGCGAGAACAACTAGCGTTATGTTTGATATGTAGACTGCTCAATTGAAAAGTCAGTTATCCGCAAGGATTTTCTTGAATTTATCTACGTAGAAGATGTTTCAGCTGAAACATTGGCGACCACAATTATAATACATCTCTTATCATATAACTTAGATATAGATAAATTTATTAGACAAAGCTTTGATGGCGCTGCAGTACTGAGCGGTCGATTACGAAGCATGAGAACAATAATCGTAGGGAAATATCGAGAGTGCAATTCGTGCACTATGTGGTACACATTCTCTACTTATTGTTAGTTCTACCGCATTCATGTGGGGTACCTACTGTATAGGGCTCATAAAACGTGCAGTGAACTGTTTTCGAGAATGTTCACTTGCGGCAGCATTTTGAAGAAAATTGCTGATCAGATTAATTCATCTCATTCAAACTAGATTCTAAAGAAATTGTAAATAAGTTGGAAATATGACGTAAATGACTCAATATTAAATTTTAAATTACATTCTTAATATATTATTATAATAATATTATTGTCAAGTGCGGATTAAGGATTTAATGAGGGGACTCCCCTAAGAAGAAAAAAGAAAAATGAAAAAATTCATTGTCGTATATGTAGAACTCATTCGTATATTTTTAACATAATAAATAAGATTTATCGTAGACAATTTCTATAAATATACATTTTATGTAGCATTCTGTTTATTGGGAAAAAAAGAGAAAGTTTTATAGAAAAAAACTATACAATTTTATTAATAAACTATGTTTTTTTTATATATATAAAAATTAAATTAACTGAATTCTTTTTAAGATAAAAAACGAAAATTTAAAGTCTTGCATTTTTACAATATTGAAAATTTGTGGAAAATTTTGCACGTGGGAAATTAAATTTTTTTCTGTTTGAAAGCGCGGGGCCCCCGGAGACTGGGGCCTGAGGCTATAGCCCCCCTAGCCCCATTAGAACCGGTCTTGATTATTGTATAAAAATATAAGCAAAGAATAAAATAAGATTGTATTATTTAATATAATAAATAATAATATATAATAACGTAGAAAAACCTACTGTTTTATTTTGCTTAAAAAAAAAAATTATGAAAATTTCAGATTTGACCCCCTCCCTCTTCCCATTGAAAACCTATGAGTATAAAGCCTTAAAAAAAAAAAATAACAACTACCTAGTGTCACTAGTTTGTTCCCGATCCGTTCGTTTAAATTTGATGTCATGAATACAATATATTTTTCTGTACTACGAGGAAGAACCGTAACCTAAACGAGTTCTTTGACTATTACAAAAATGCAAAAATTTAACAACAAAATTAGATAAGAATAGAAAAAATCAACTTTTTCTGTTTAAATTTAAATATTTAAAGTTTATTTTAAAGCGAAATTATTAAAAAATACGAATAATTAATCGTAAACTTTAGAAACTTATATTAATATAAAATAATTAGAACAGTTAAAACTAAAATGTTTTGCTGTGAAAAATTTTTAATTAGCATCTGATACAGAATGTTACATAATTAGTCCTAAGAAGATTTTACAACACTACATATTTGCAGTTTACATTAAATCGTTTCGTGTAAAGTTAGCCAGAAAATCATTTATAATACGAATTTTTTAAAAACCTCTTCAGTTACAAGAAATGTAATTTTAGTTAACTTCTCTCGATTTTAACCGAAAATAAATACCGCGATATATTTAGATCGAGAAAGCTTAATTTTAAATGTAAACTTTTTTCTTTCCCAAACAAATTTCATTGTAATGTTAAAAATTACTGTCCCCATTGAAAACGATTCATCAGGTAAAGTAAAATACAATAGACTAACTTAAACACCGAGCAACCCGTTTTTAACCTCCGCACTACGTTATAATGGCGAAAGTAATTTTGGACTCCAACCTGCGGTATTTTTTGATTTTTTTTAAATTAAATTAAACATTTTTTTACGAAAACAAATAATCAAAGGAAACATTTTAGGACATTTTTTTAAAAAATACATGAAATTTATTATTGCTAATACAAAAAATGAACACGCCCCATTTTACAACTAGAAAAGAAAACAGGAAAAAAAACAAATGCATATTATGTAACTAATATTTTTTCATTAATGAATCAAGATTAAAAAAAAAAAAAAAATAATTATTGGGTAAATCAAAACGCATTACAAAATGCATCATCATTAGTAAATGCTATTAAATTCACATTTTAATTGCAACTTTGCGATAACAACGCTGGAATAGACATAATATAAATTTGAGGTTGAACAGAAATAATTCTGTACAAATATTATCATTTTGGAATTACTAGTTTATCGGAACGTTGAAAACCGTAATAACATCATAGCTGTACCCTGAAGCAGACTAGTGCCACTTTTTTACCACTTAGTATATTTAATTAGTGACCGAACAAAATACACTCCATTAAAATATCAAACGTTATTACCGAAGGGGGAAAAAAATTATAATAATAATGAACATTTAAAAATCAGTTTCGGATTTTTTATTTGAAAAAACATCATTTTTTGAAAGCACTGTATAAAGACTGAAAATAGCTATGTCGACAAACATTGAATATGTAAACCTAGCAGAGAAGACAACGAATTACGAACTAATTATAAAACGTTTGATAGATAAAAAACTCCCTTAGCTCTCTATGCATTTATTTTTTGTTTCTTTACAGTTATAATTATTATAATTTAAAATAAATGCGTGTGTGTATTTGTGTGCGCGCGCGCGTATGTATCTATGTGGATAAGGTAATAAATGATTTTGTGAAAGAAATATATATTTAGAATACAATTACGTATGTTATAAAACGCGCCACCATAAATGACTTATACACAAAATCTAAAACACTTAATATACGCTACGAAAAAATATCACGCGTATATATACAACGCAAATGTATGTTTATAATAAAAAACAAAATTTTCAAAGCGCTCAGGTCAATTGGAAGCATTTAAAAAGTGATGCTACTGTATATATCGTGTGTTATTTTCGAATAATACATAGAGAATTCTAGCGGATGTTGTGTAGTTTATGAAAAAGCATCTATGGAATTAATTAAGTGATCGGTGTAAATATACGTATACTGTGTAATTCTGCTATAATCTGCTTGGTTTATTTCTAAAATATAAAATTAACGTAAAAATTAATATTATTAAAAAGGAATAATATACCATTCGTAGAAAAAGGGTATAACATGAAAGGTTATAAAATTGTGCTATTAGTAGAAAAAACTAAACAATTTATACATCTACGGAAAATATTATTTTCTGTACCGACGAGTTGGCGCATTTGCGTAGGATGCGTAGATGAATTCAAAAAAGCCGTTTAAAATTTTTCAGTAGATTTTTATTCCAAAAAGTTTATAAGTGACATGTGCTAAAGTGTCCGAGTTTAATTAAAATGTCAAAATTTCGATTCAATTAAATATCTTTAATTCTTCGTTTTTTATATAAGCGTCATCGGATGGAGGGGACTTTACGCCCTTTAAATATACATCCTTCAACATGAATATTAAACGCGCAAGTCTCTAACAGAGTAATTTAGGTAAACATTTATAATTCTAAAAAACGTATACTTCATTTGGTGATGCACACATTTGAATGCTGAAAATTAGTTAAAATCTATTTATACCGATCTGATTTAAAACTAATAAATAATTTTATCGGCATACATGTATAGTTGAACGACTTTAGAACTGCAGCTTAACTTTCAGGATGTTTTCGAAAGACGAATAAACGGATATTTTCCAATAAATTGTATTACATTAACTAATTTTTACGTTTTAATTTCGAAATTTAAATATTTAAAAATTTACTCTTTGTTATGTAATTCTGAATTTAAATGAACAACGCATAGTATTTGAAAGCGAAATTATAAGTTAATATCGCATTAATTAATAAGTTGTAAATTAAATAATTTAAAGCAATACGCGCATACACACACATATATATATATATATATATATATATATATATATATATATATATATATATATGTATATATATATATTCACACATACATAAGGGTCGCTAGTTTAGGCGCGATTTATTGGCTCTAGAGTGAACTAACCAGCCGCCGAAGACGAACTGCTCGAATGTCTTTTTAGATCACCTGCTGTTTTGTTTTACCTCCCTCGTTTAATCCGATTCTTATGGGTTATTAAAGCACACTGATCCCCAAACTTCCTTTTACATCGGTTTACATTAAGTATGTGCTTTTCGGACAATTTTGCATGAAAAAAAAAAAAAAAAAAAATAAATAAAAAAAACAATTAAACATCTGCATAACGCATTTAATAATTCGTTATACTGTAATAAATGCATCAACAGAAGGTAAATTAGAATTTCTCGCACTGTAATTTTTAGGACTGCATACGCTAATAATGCACAGAATGCTAAACCAAAGATTTGGAAAATAAAAAAAAAAAATCGAATAAAATTCAAAGAACTCTTTAACGTATAAATTTGAAGCTGCACGTATAAATCACAGATAAAATGCTCTTCCAAAAAATGCATAACCTCAAAGTACAAATTATCAAGCGTGGTATATAATGCTAGGTTTATAACTATCGTTATTTAGGGAATAAGTTAAGACAGTTAAAATATTTGTAATTGGTATCTTTTGTAATAAACGCTGATAAGAGTGTTGAGCACTCACACAACGGGAATATTTACTCTGAGTCCCACAACTTATTTCTATATAAAAAAAAAAAAAAAAAAATCGCAGAAATGCGGCAAAATAAAGCAAACAAAAAACACGTAACTAATTTCTAACTTTCAAATTGCATTTTCAAAGATTAAAAAAAAAAATCACTGACATATAAGAATCATGTTCACACAGTGGAGGCAGAACAAAACAGCAGGTAGCTCCTTAAAAACGTTTCCGACAGTTTTCGGCGGATGTCCACTCAACTAAATGGTCAGTTCATTATACGCCCAGTTCATTTCGCAGCTAGTCAACTAACCACAGCTAATCGATCACGCCCAAACGAACCGTCCCCCTACACATATTTTATTATCTATACATACAAACATATTTTATCGAAACTACGACTTTTTGGTAGGGTAGAAAAAGAGTAATGAATTTGCTTTAAAAAGAATAAAGAAAAGTAATTATAATAATATAGAGTTTGATAAAAATGTCACAGAAAAAAAAAAATATATAAAACATCGGTTAATTTTAAGTATTTGTAATTTTATAGTCAAAAACGGTTTATTTTAATCTATTAAAAACTTTTATTTACTTCAGGAAGAATAAAAATCATTACAGTTAATTGCTTAAGTCGCACAGCATACAGTTAAGAACCATTCTAAGATAGGCTGTCGATGGTTTAATCCAAATTTATATTGCCTGCATACTTTGTTTAAATCATTTTATTTTATAAATGAAGATTATTAAATTATTTCTATTCTTCGCAACTAGATTATTAATCGAGGAAAGATAAATTCGATGTACATATAACAACTTACGTAAAATAAGAGCATGTACGTGGGCTAGAGCCTTTTAGCGGGGAAATTCTCTCTCTAATTGTATGTTGTTGTAAAATTAAAATTTCTGTAAATTTTTCTTTTTTTTTTTCTTTCATTAGCTACGAAAGCTTAGAAAACAGAGAGAAAAAAAATGATATACCAGTATCTCTGTACCTTTTGTACAGAAGTACAATGTAACACGGATGTGTCTCTCGAATGGTGCGTAAAGTGTCATACGACTACACGTGTTTCGTTTCAATAAAAACATGAACTCAAACCGTTGATCACAAATTAAGTAAACATTTACTATGGTAAATAAAATGCATTTTTACAAAAAATAAATACCGACTTCAAGGTTTATTATAGAAATTTAAAAATGCACTAAAAAGTAAAAAATAATTACTCCCGATAAAAAATATATATCAGAGTGATATAACTTAAGGTGATATCGTAATTCTTATACAACATCAATACTTATTAGAATTGGCATCAAATTCATGTTACTATATATATCTAGGAAACATTTAACGCAGTTTTTAATTATTATTATAATATGAATTTGATGCCAACTCCAAAAAGTTAATGTTGTATAAGAATTACGATATCACCTTAAGTTATATCACTCTGATATATATTTTTTATCGGGAGTAATTATTTTTTACTTTTTAGTGCATTTTTAAATTTCTATAATAAACCTTGAAGTCGGTATTTAGTTTTTGTAAAAAAACATTTTATTTTACAATTTTTAGCGTTATGCTTGATTTTTTTTCTTGTTAAAAATCAATTTTTTTTCACATTATTCTCCATACTTAATACTCAAAAAAATCGATTTATTTATTTTGAACTGCATTTCCGCGGTAAAAACATCAAAAGCTACATTTCCATGGTAATTTGGCAAATTTATAATATTTTAAGTCAATAAATCTAACTTGACGTTGAAACTAATCATGAATGAAAAGCATCCAAAAAGCTTCAACTCCCGCATTATTAAGCATAACTCAAAAACTACCGATCAAATCTTGATCAAATTTAAATGAGACCACATGAGAAACACCGCCATTTAAATAAAAGAAGAATCATCAAAATCGGTTCACCTAGAAGAAAGTTCTGTGGTACCACACATAAAAAAAAAAACAAAACAGAAAACAGTCGAATTGAATACCTCTTCCTTTTTTGAAGTCGGTTAATAAATAAGGTGCTTCTCAAGCTACCGATTGGTTATAAGTGAAAATCATTACCTAATTTTGTGACATTACTTTATAACGGGTAGAAAAAATTTTAGATTGAGCCCACCATAACACATATCCATGTCAAAAAAAAAAAAAAGAAAAGGATAATTTATAATATTACAAAAGTAGATACATAGTTCTTGAATCAACTTATAATTTTTTATTCCGGCAAGTAGGAGAAAATATCGTCAATAATTTTCTAAATCACCACTGCGTATTATTGAAACTGACTAGCCACCGCGTAATTAAAGAAACATAACTGTAATTAAGTTTCAATATTATAACTATCCTATTTAGTTACAGTATCGTTATTTTAGCAAATAGGATTGTGTAAGTTTTTAAAATAAATATTAAATAATTTTACAGCCAGATGGAACAATTTTTTTTTTTTTGAAAAATACTTTATGGTATTAAATCAAAGCATTATTATTATTCATATTAATATTAAAAATAAGTAATTTCTGGCATATAAATAAGAGAAAAGTGCAATTAAAGCCGCTATTAAAATACAAAAAAGGGAAATATATATATATATATATATATATATTAACGTGTGTGTGTGTGTATATATATATATATATTATTTATAATAATATCAGAGAGAAAATGAGATAAAATATATTAAAAATTTAAAATAACAATCAAAAAAAAGTGCTGTTCGAACGTGTTGCTATACTATATGATGCGGTATTTGTATGTACAATACAAAACAACGTCATCGCTTTTTTTCTACAAGTCATAGAAAATCGTCTACTTCACCTTAAATAGGACAAACGGATAATTTTAAAAATAAAATGTAACTTGAAATGCACGGCGCCAATACATTTGTGTGTATTGTATATGTATACAGCTATTTTGTAATAATACATTGTTAGTATAACAGTATTGGAGGTAAATCACAAGAGCGCTAATTTATTAAAAAGAAATCTTAAATATACTAAGCAAAAGAAAAATAATAGTAAAATGAACAATAATAATTATTTGTGCACGCAAAGATTAAAAAAAAATAAGAAGGAAAACAATATAAAGAATGAATTTTAAACAATAACATATTTCAATTGATCAAGTAAAAGGAGATAAATTACAATTTTTAAATTTAACATGTAAGTCTTGTCTTCCTGTCACAAATACAAATCGGTAAAAGTTAATATATATAAAATTACTCAAGAATGAAGGTAATGGCGAATTTTACCTACTTCAAAATCTATCGAATTTTGAAAATAAATGCTGTTCAGAAAATGGGAAAAAGAGTAAAATTTCTGTGTAAAATTAGTGATTCATTTAAAAAATAATAAAAATTTATATTATAGAGAGAAGGGATAAGGATCTCTCAAACCGGTTTAAATATACATATATACAATTTTCGAATTACGCTGTCCACTCTTACAGCAAATAGACTATCCATTTGTCGTTTTAAAACCGTAATAAATAGGCAATTTCTCTTTTTTACAATAAAGCGACGGATATTGAAGACTGCAAGCGTGGCACGTTTAGCTGACTACTTTCAATTTTAATTAAGTTTTCACGCTCCTTTTCCCAACAAAACGCATTCGCGATAACATTTTAAACTGCTACCGCTGGAAAAGATGCACATCTAGAACTATACCATCGTTAGTAGCCGAGTGGCGATATTCAAAAAATTAAAATTTTAAAAACTCCTTAAGAATTCTCTTGACAACTAGCAACGGCATTTTAATTTACTCCAACTTACGTAAGTGACGTTACTGCTTAAAATATTTAATTACCAGTCGTTTCCCTTAATTGTCCACTATATTAACGAGTCACATAACTTTTAGAAAGGTTAATTCAAATATTCTCACAAAAAAAAAAAAAAAAAAAAAAAAAAAACTACATAATTAATAACTCGGAAACAACTTAATCTAATGATATTGCGCGGATGTAAATGTAGAAATATTCACTTTTCACTCACAATCGTCGATCCGTTGATCTCAAACTATAAAGTTTACGCGAAATCCCATAGACTTAAATATTTTCTTTTCCTTATTGTACACTACTTACGGCAGAAGAACATATACTCGGCCCATAATATCGGCGCTCATACATTAGGGTCTATGAAAAATAAATTGGCAAATAACGGCAAACTTTTCATTCTAACTCAAACTATTGCGTAGCGTACATGGAGGCTAGTTAAATGTTACATACGTTCCTTACTATTATATGGAGCGGAAGCCTGGGTAATTAAAAAATCGATGCTAAAGGCTCAATTACATTAGGCGAATTTAGTAGCTACTAAGCTGTGTGTTTACACGCGGGCGAATCAGCTAGTGAGATTGATGACACCTGCGTCATTCCACTCGCTTAGAAGCCAACTAGGTAGCAAGTAGCATGAACTACTTCCACCGACATTTTATAGGCCCACTGAACAAAATAACTCTAGATACTCACAGCTAGTTCACTAGCAACTATGATGACACACGGCTAGTTTACTAGCTAACAAGCCCACAAGTCAGCGAATAGCGATTAAAGTAGCCCACCTTCCAACTTTCCTCGCGGATACAATCTGCTATTTCGTTAGCCAACATGATTACACTGGGTGAGTTTACTATCAGATAGTGAATTCGCCGGCTAGTAGCTAGTAAACTCGCCTAATGTAATCGAGCCTTAAGCAAACTGAATGCCTTCGAGATGTAGCTATACCGAAGGGTGTTAAGAGTACCATAGACGGATAAGATATCGAATATAAAGATTTTGCAGCAACTAAATAAAGCACTATAACTGGTAACTATTATGAAGAAACGGAAAGTAGCCTATCTCGGCCATGTCCTGAGAAATGGAAGGTACGAGCTACTTCAAGTGACCATCGAAAGAAATGTCACAGGAAAAAGGGAAAGAGGTAGAAAAAGGAAAACCTGGTTTGAAAACTTAAAGGAATGAACAAGACTCAGCACAGAAACCTTACTGCGGACACTATCCAACAAATCAGAAGCCAAGCAGATAATCATCAACATCTATTGAAGATATGGTGCAAGAAGAAGAAGAAGACCGCTTGCCACGCCTCGAATGAAATCTTGCACAGAAACCTAGACCATTAAAACATTTTGAAATACGGGCATTAAAACGAAAGAAGAAATTAAGACTGGTTTACACCAAATTAGTCAGGTCAAGTCAGACTAAATCGTTCGCTTTAAATCACCGTTTTCACATTCATGCCAAATTAGTCGAGTCAAATTTATAATTTTTGTACAATTCCGATCTTGTAAAGAAGGGATAGTGTTATGGATATTGCAAATTCAGAATCGGTCGAAAACGATGGAAAAAATTACGGATGCATTTAATAAATCTAAAAAAATCATTTTCGATAAATCCTTTCATCATTTAACTTTAGATTTATTAGACGATATAAAAAAGATTACAATTATTTCCGTTTAGCGCCAAATCAACTGTTTCCAATATTATATACAATCGAAAAAAAATTATAAAAAAATAAAATTAAAACAAATTATAGGAAAACAAATTTTTGTAAAAAACAATTAACAATTTTTCTCACGGCTAAATTTCTTAAAACTGTTTTGTTTTCAAAAGATATTTTACTTAATTATTAATTTTAATAATTTAACAAATTATCTCTGCACCATTTAAACTACGTCGATTCGTAGATTTTAATTACTGTTTTACATTTTCCATTGAAATTCTAATGTCCTAATAAAAAATTCAGTGAAATATATAATGATTGTTTTTGATATTGCTGCTATTACGGAACCAATTTAAAAATGGATTTTCATTGAAATATTTCTTACGCGATCTTTATTTCGATGTTTACCATTTGGGGAATGAAATATTTCTTTATTTCGTTCGACTGAATGAGAATTAATTTTTTTTCAAATCCATTTAACTTTTTAAAAGATCGCTTAAAACATGTAAGTATGCATCAAGAAAACAACAAACACAAACAAAACTTCATAAAATATTATATCGATAAGTATGGTATCCATTAAAAATACCGTTTCCACTAATCGAAAAAATTCAACAGCTAAAACTGATAAATTGGACAAATCCGACTTCTGCGTAGATAGACTTGACTGGAATAATTCGGTGTGAAAATCGGTACAGGTGTTTAAAAGTAATTTTAATCGAACTAACTAAGTCGACCTGACTCGAGTTGACTCATTTTGGCGTAAAACCAGCCTAAAGGAGAGCATCGTCCTCATTATGCCGCTCGGCAAAGCCGAATTAATGCAAACTCGCTGCGCACCTTTACCGATAAAACCGGCTGTAGATTCTAAACGGACTCAGAGAGAAACCGTTCTACGCAGAAATTCATTTTTTTGCAAAAACTTCACCACTTTTCATAAGAATAGCACATCATTACCTATCCTATTGTTATAAATAGAACTCCGCTAGATGTTCCACGTCACTACCGAAGTCATTACTAATAATATTTAAGATAACCGTTATCAACATTATCAGTATTACCGGTAAAACATTAAATTTAATTTTTAATTATTACAATTACAGCGTTGTCTTAGTACTTTAGATATAATTTTTTGTTTTTCTGATAATTTAATATGTTCATAAACAGAGTAAAACTAAATAACTTCTTGAATTGCCTTTTTAAATGAAAACCCAGTGATACGAAAATACAGAATTTGATATTCGATTCGAATAAATATATATATATATATATATATATATATATATATATATATATATATATATATATACACACTAGGGCGTCGTCAGCCGATGAGCCGGGGGGGAGGAAAGATGATAGAAAGAGGATATTATAAGTTGCAAAGGCTTAATATTTTATTAAACAAGAATAAAATCTTAATTAAAATATAATTTTCGTGGGTTTCTGGCAAATTGTTCTACTACTTTATTATAAAAGTCTTCTAAATTGTCCATGATTACGCGCCTATGAATACTCGTCATGGCCAGTTGATTAAAAAGTTTCAAAGCTCCACGGGGGCCAACTGCCCCCTGCCCCCCGCTGGCGACGCCCATGTATATATATATATATATATTTATATCATATAAAATCAACACTTCTCGTGTTTTGTTGGAGAATTTTGAAAACAAACTGAATCTATTTTAAAAGTTTTATCTGATACACCGTTTAGGTTAATCCGTATTTTCACATTTTCTGATCATTGTTAAGAGCAATAATAATAATAACAAAGTTAATGAATAAAATAGAAATATTTATTCGATAGAATTAACATAACACATGAAAAACATTTTTTAATAAGTAATAGAATAGTAATCACTCGAGTTGGTAACGTAATTAGTGACGTATGACAACTAGAAGTTCTAATTGTAACAAGAAGGATAGCCAAAGTAAGTTAGTGCAACAATGACGTCATTGAAAACATATTTTACTGCACACTGGTAGCGTTAGGGTACGCCTATTATTTACTACGTATTATTACTGTATACAATATTGTTTAATTTTCTGCTGAATGCGGTTGCATATTTTTTTAATAAAAATTTTAAACACGTTTAAGGTTTCTCTTAAATACATATTCCACTAAAAAAGTTTACACATATTTTTCACTTGCGTTTTTTAACCTATAAATATCACTTGTTACATTTATTTATGCGACAATTGAGTTTTTTATTTAATCGTTTTAAACGTGTACTTCTTTTTTCGTAACTACCTTAATGTAATAATCGAACAATCTCGGCATTAACGAATTTCTTAATATTACATTTGCTTTTGAATTAAACCAATTTTTAAATTCTTCACCATTTGAACCGTGGTACTTTTGCGAGCTACATTAAGGAATATACTGCGAAATTGAAGTATTTCGTCCTTAAAGTCCAGAGTTAATTTCTGCTACATCTGCAATTGCACTCGAATTATAAATGAATTTTGAACTACTTTTTTTTCTTTAATAGTTAATAAATTTTGGATAATGTTACTTTTGTCGCTACCTCGGATTGCAATAACATTGGTTTCCTGAGTACTCGGAAATATAGCAAATGTATTTTCCGAAACCCTGCGTGCCACATACACACACACACACTAAATCTACAATTAAAACCCTTCTTCTCGATTTCCCGGAAATAATGTTTTTAAAAGGTAAGGAGAAAGAAGCATCAACTGCACAAAAGTAAATGGTACTTCGAAGCGCCCTTAAGACTTCTTTTAGATCTTGCCTAAACGTTCCATCGCCTGATACTCTCCCTTACCAACCAAGATTTTAAAATATAAAATTATAATTGACGTCAACTACTACAAATCATACAACAGTAAAAAAAGACTTATAAGTAAAGGAATTTGGAGTCATTATTGAATGAAGCTTGTAAATGTATATGTGCGCTGTTTAAAATCTTTCATTAAATTATCTGTATTAGATTTACATTATAATACTTTTTATTTTTCGACGCTTAACTGAACTGAATCAACCCTTAACTGGCGCCGCGTTTTCCAAATGGCTAATTTTACACAAATATACACTTTTCGACACACGTGTGTGTGGACGGCACATATATGGCCATGTAATAATCAAAATTATTGTTTAACCCGAATCAGATGGTATTTTTGATCATTCGATATAAACAGAAGCAAATAACATTTATAATTGTGTGTTTCGAAAATTAAAGCTGACCTTGTTTTATTTGAAGTATAACGGGTTTTGTTTGATTTTCAAAAAACTTACACATGTGAATTCTAAAAGATCACACACACACACACACACTGCATCAGTTATTACAATTTTTTCTAAAGAAAAATTTTTAAGGCCTGTTAAATATTTCTTCAATCGAACAATACTATATAGACAATTTTAAACTAATTTGTCAAGGTATTTTATCGAATTCTACCGTTTCAAATTTACGCCATTTTGTTTATTTCAAAAAACGACTTAATTTTGCTTCCAATTTTACGAAATAGCAACTTAATCAAATTCTTCCCATAAAATCTAACAAATCTAATTTCGCTTGCAACACACAACATCGTTACAATTAAAATAAGGAAGTCGATCGGTTGCGCAAATTCATCCCTTTCGAATACAGTCTATTTAAGCATTAATATTTTTATTTTACTTAAGCTAATTATAACGATGATATATTTTTAAAAACGAAACAAAAAAAAAAAAAAAAAAAAAAACGAAATTTAGAAATATTTTAAAAATATAAACTGTTTTTTCCGGCCCAATAACTGAAATATGTTTTTGCGAACTTTTTGTTCTAGGACAAAACGAAGCGGTAGTAAAAATGAAAAACAAGGATTTTGAGGAATAAATTTGCAAAAAATAACTAAAGAAAATAAAAAAAAACAAAACGGAATCAGTACAACACCTTTACAGGGTGTTACCTATTGAACAACTCACCTCCCTGGTCGTCCAGGGCCACCAGTGTGCGGATACCAGCTTCCTTGCTCTAATACGCCGCAATAATAAGAACATAACGTAATAAATAATTAAAGTATTCGCTACAATATTTTTTTAAAGTCTTGTATTATTAATAATATAATTAAAAATGTTAAACAGCGTAATTATAAAACAGAGGAAAATAATTAAAAGAAAAAAAAAATTGTTCTCAATTCATATTCATTGTCCAAGCAGATAAGTAACAGAGTGGTTGTATTTTATGTGGTTGTGGTTGTTCATTTGTATGCACATAAGTATGCAGCAATTTACACACAGTCTGTAAGTTTGTGTTTTTGTATGCAAAATAATATATACACAGAGATATGTTTATTATACAATATGCACACGTGTATTATAAGTTCTAGTAGCGGTGTTTATTATTCAGTTACACATAAAATTGATTTTTTTTCATTTTTGTTAATGAGAAAAAGTTGTGTGTGTGCGTGTCCTGAAAGACACTTATCCCAGATAAAATTGCATTGATAAAATATATGTACATTTTTAGATACAAAAAAAAAAAAAAAAAAAAAAAAAAATATATATCTATATATATATATATATATATATATATATATATATATATATATACATACATATATATATATATATACATATATATAAATAAAAATAATGAACTTAATATGTAATTGGTTTTTTAAAACAAAATGCCACCTAATATTTACAATATGTATATTTATGTATATTAAATTTACAGATGATAATGCTAGTAGAAGAAAGTCGTAGTGAAAAATGGAGAATACACTGGAAAAAATATGAGAGAAATGCGTGCACGAAATGAAAATTAGAAAATTGTATAACTGGGAAAAAATGAAAACGATTATAAAAAGGTGAAGAAATAACAATGAAAATAGAATAGCAAGAAGAAGCATTCAAACATTCGGATGGAACAAAAACGATGATGGGACAATTTTTAATGGCAAAAGTTTAAACAAGCGAGAAAAACGGAATGTAAAAGAATGATCTGCGTAGAATGTTTTGTTATTCAGAAAAATGAGAATAGAGAAGAAGACAGATACCGGTATGTTACGAAGAAGGAAGGGAAAATCGGGTAGAATGAATAAAAGAAGTTTAAAAGAAAACAAAGGAGGACCGGGCAACATCACAAAAATTCGATAGAAATTAGTAGTCCCACATGGAATACACGTGATATTGAATACTGTGAGTAGTTTCGCAAGTTATAGTTTATTAGTTTTTATTTGTGGAGGAGAGGGAACCTCAAAAATTGGATCACTTTAAACGGAAAAATTCGTTTCGTAAATCTTAATTCTTTTTATTTTTTAAATTATATACATTAAAATTTTTTGCGTTCCTCAAAATTAGGAATCAATAAACAAAAAGAGACAAACAAATTAAGAAATTAAATAAATGAATTAATTTTATAAGGTTCAAATTCTTACTGCTGTTATTTAGAAAAATCTCTTCATACTTTATTATTATTATTATTATTATTATTATTATTATTATTATTATTATTATTATTATTATTATTATTATTATTATTATTATTATTATTATTATTACTAACGTGCAACATTTAAAAATATTGGTCCAGTCTGAAGTACTTTTTTTCATTTTTAAGTAGACAATGAAATAACATCTTTTTGAACATTTTTATAACACTATATTTACGTCTTAAAAACAGCAAAACAAACTAACGAAATTTTACAATATTTATATATATTTTTTAAGAAATAATAATTTTGTTGCTGTACTTTTTTTTTTTATATTAGACTTGAAACAAAATTTTTACGATAATTTTTTGTAGAATATATATCTCTTCTTTTGTACTCTTTTGAAACTGATAATAAATTTTTTGAACAGCAGTTACGGGAGATTTTTATCACACAATTGATGGACATAGAATATTGTGTACAACACAATATTCAACGAGAAAAATTCTTCGAAACACTTTCGAGATACTTTACAAATATGTTTTTTAATTGTCTCTTTTTCTTTTTTTCTCTCGCAAATGACATTTTTTACCAGTAGTGTGATTAGTGTTAAAAATGCATTTTTGTTTGCGTATTTTTCAGAAAGAATTCACACCGCTTTTTCTTTACAAAGCTATATATTTACCATTTTGTTCTTTTTTTAGTTATTGCGAGTTTAATTGTTGTACGTCTTTTACGGAAACTTTACTTGTAATATTACAAATGTATGTACGAAAACATAAGCTGTAAAAACGTCAATAACCAGGCTGCTTTTGGCTGTTTGTATATTACACGCTGCCTTATTAGTGTATCTTTTACTCATACGGCATGCGGTAAATGTTCTTCATTTATATACAGATTCCTTTATAATTCGATTATTATTATCGATTCCATAATATAGATATAAATATATAATTATGTTTTCGAGTTCATTATTATATCGTTTAAATTATTTACAATGTTTTATCATAGTACTGCGAACATGAGTATATCCAAAACTAAATACTTTCTTTTCATTAATTATTGAAATTTACTTAAATATCAGTTTGATAAAAATCATACAAACGTTTGTTTTTATTATTTTTTTCTTACCATGTCGTAATATACGTAGTGAAAATTACATTTCAACTGATTTTCATATTTGCAGATAGTACTTTTCTTTAGCCCCGCTTGATGTTTTTAGTTTTTTTTTTCATTGTGCTTTCGACACGTAAAGAAACTTATTTTTCACATTTAGCAAACTTAGAATCCAAAAATAATACGAGAAAAACCGTGAGAAGAAATTTCTCTTAAATTATAATTTACAAGTCATTTGCCCTTCCTATTTCTTATTTCTTGAAACACTGAATAAAGGATAAAATATTTTTACCATACGTTACGTTACTATATAACAGTGATACAGGTTTGAATAAAGTGGAAATGCAGAATAGAACGATAAGAAGACGTTACAGCCTGTAAAAACCAGTTTTAACCAAATAACGTCTGGGATTGGAAATTAACCATTTCAAATGGACTAGATTAAAAAGACAAGCTTCCTTTGTCTGAAATGATAGAATGGCCTGTTACAGAGGAAAAAAATAACTGGGTCAAAAAACCGCAATCAACGTAGAAGGGGAAGAAAAAATATAAAATATATAATAATAGTTAAATCAGAATAGTGCGGGGGTGAAGATAAAACTACAAACCTAATTGTTACAATAGGTTTATTTCAAACGGTACCCAAATATTTTCACCGAAGAATGCGCAATTAATTAAAATAGATAGGCTAGATAGTTTTCGAAATACAAAAAAAAAAAAAAAAAAAAAAAAAAAAAAAACTAAAATCACATAAGGATTATTAATGATTTTTTAAAGCAAAACTGTAAAACTGCTATCGCAAGAGAACTAAATACTTTGAACGACCAAGAAAATTCGTAACAATTATTTTTCTCTTAGTTTAATTTGCGTAACAAAGTACTATTACTAGACGCATAAATAAATTGTATTGTAGTGGTGAAAAGTTAGTGATAATGGAAAGTAGGAAACGAAAAACGAAATATAAATTCTTGGAAAATTACTTTTTGGTTTTGTACGCGTTAGTTTTGTCTTATCAAATAAAAAGCGTATGTATGGATGATGAAAATATTCTCTTTCGAAGTGTAATTACATCGTTTTCGTTCCGATTAGAAAAATGAAATTTTCCACTTAACCAGTGTGTAATTAAAAGCGAACAAAATATATTCTGGGCAATATAATTCTCTGAAAGTTACCCTTTTTTGTGATTACCGGAAATAGCACAGACCCCTCAATGCTCCGCCTGTTTTGTATTTATCGTTGTTCTATATTATTGAAATCGATAATAATACGAATTCCGAAAACAAATCTACTAAAATAGCTTGTTTTTAATTGCTTTTTAATTATACACACACACGATTTCTTTTAATACTGATAATTTGTTTTCAAAAATCTACGGTGCTGTAGCAGCCAAAACGAACATTCACAAAAAAAAATAAAAAAAATATAATATAAAGTTGAAAAATATTGAAGTAAAAAAAAAAAAACAAAAACACAAAAATACTGATAACCAGGCTAGTCATCAATGAAAAAACACCGCATAGCAATGTGTAGTATTTACAAATTGCCATTTTATTATACACAAGTACATAATCTCATACCGCTGTTTCCCTTTAGAACATTTTAAATGCAAACGACTGTAATAAAACATACACGCATATATAATAATACATGTACGTGTATATATAAATAATTACCAAGATTGACGTAGTGACGCCAACAAAATGTAAAAATTAAAATTTATCTTAAAATGATTAATAGTAAAAGTTTAAATTAATCGAAAACGCTAACTAAACTCGTAATTAATTCTTTATCAGATAGGCAGATGGATAAAGAAAATATTAAAATAATATACAAAATAAATTCTCATATTAAACAGGAATAATATATTTTTAATGGTACGTTAATTTCAAGTTACCGTTCTAAATCATTTAAACTAAAATTTCCGCAAAAAAAAAAAAAAGAAAATTAAAAAATATATAATAAAATGCATATATCAATTATCTGTTTTTATTCACTTTTACATTATTCATTTATGACCCTTTTAATTTAATTATCAAAAAACCCCCCAAAACAGTTTTCTTACCTCTTCGCATAATTGCACCATCCGCCGTGTACTTTCCAAAGACTGAAATGAAAACAGAACAAAACAAACATTATTAATGCACCGTAATCATAAATTAAAGTATATATATATAACAATTATATTCCACTGCTCGCGTTTTTTTTGTGCACGTGTGGAATTTTATAATAAAAATAATTGATTGACTGATTTACATATATATACAGGGTGTGCGGCAACATAACTTCATTTTTTAAAATGCGCCACTTTTTTTCTACTGAATATTTTAAAGAAATAACAACAGGAAATCGAAATACATACTCTAGATCCCATTGGCAGTACGTATGCTTCTTCCCTTGCAGTTTGCTGCCGCACCCTGTGTATATATATATAAATTACCATATATATGTACAACTTGATCCACCTCGTTATGGAGCAACCCTTGGACCCATGGACGCCGCCAGCTGGAGTCAGGGGGCAGCTGCCCCCCACCGGGGCCTTGGAACTTTTTAATCAACTGGCCATGATGAGTATTCATAGGCGCGTAATCATAGACAATTTGGAAGACTTTTATAACAAAGTAGTAGAACAATTTGCCAGAAACCCACGAAAATTATGTTTTAATTAAGATTTTATTCTTGTTTAATAAAATATTAAACCTTTACAACTTCTAAATTTTATTTTTCCTATGACTCATATCCTCTTTCTATCATCTTGCTCTCCCCCAGCTCATTGGCTGGCGACGTCCTTGCTTGGACCCTTAATTTATAATTCTGCAATACTTATCGAAGAATAAAGTTCTGTTCACTACATCATAGTTTTAAAAAAAGTTACTATTTCCGTAGCAATTTCTGTTACAACTTCAATTACATATATCATGCAATTTTTCATAACGTTTTTTCGTGACTTTTATTTTTCCTGTGCGGAGAAAAGTGCTTATCAACGGACCTTTACCTTGAAACGATTAAAAAGAAGAGGAGTTAGTTATATTTTAATTTGATTGAATACTGTTAAGAAATAGGAACAAACAACAGGAATAACGAGTGGAAAAGGTAAAAACAGGATATAAAAGCCGCAATAAGGAGCGGAAAGATCAAGTCTCAGATAACTGGAATACAAAGTAGAACTCCCAACAGAAAAAGATGAACACTCCAAGAACACATGATCAACGGAGCAAACAACTGCTTCGTTTGAATGGAAAACATAATATGGAGAGGGAACTAACGACAAACGAAAATGGGACTAAGGTTGCAGAGAATGGTTAAAACGTGGGCGGATAGTGGAGGCAACAACAGAACGATGAAGTAAGGGAAACAAAAGGAACCAGTAATTAGCAGAAAGATTAGGTTGAATAGACAGATAAAAAGAGCAACAGTTAGAAAAGAGAATGCTTATAGATTGGACCAAAATTTGAGATGAAAACTTTTACACGTCGGAAGGAGATTAGAGAATGGATTTTTTTTTTTTAAAAACAAGAAGTAAGAAGAAGCAACTCGAACAAAGTATCCGCCGCTTCATCAGCAAAGACATCCAAATGGCTCGGGAACCCACAGCAAGTCAATGTAAATATAATTGAAAGAAGAAAGAGAATGGATAATTGATCACATACAGAGAATGGTAAAATCACGAGAATAATCAGGTTGGGGGAAAACGGATGGCCTGAAGGACTCTTATGAAGTCAGAAATGATCAAAAAATTTGAAGAAAGTTGATTTGAGGAAATGGAAGTAATGAAAGTTGGGGTGGCTGTCAACTCGGCTATGAATATGAACAGAAAGGGGAAAGGCGAAAAATTCCGACAAATTAAAATTTAGGAAGATAAAAGAAGGCTTCTCCAAATCATCAGTAACACGGTTAGACGAGAAAGAAACAGAAGATTGATGGCACTGTGGAATTCTTGTCTGACTGAAGCTTGCGGAAGAAATTTTGAAAGTAAGGGGAGAATAAACAATTTAGGAGGCTGATAGAGTTCGGCGAAGTTGAAAGAAAAAGAGGGAAGATAATTAGAGAAGATTACTTGAGGGGAAAACAAACTAGGGACAAGACAGGGATTTTCTTAAATGCAAAACGCCAGTTTCTACAAATGGAAAGGTAGGAATGGCTGAAGTATTCCAAGTGAGATCTGTGAATAGACTGGAAGGCGTATCATATTCAATAGAACTATTGGAGGCCTGGAGGCATAAGCATAAAGAAAAGAACAATAATCAAATTTGGAATGGATGATGAACTTATACAAAGAAGTAAGGATATAAGAATCACCACCCTATTTAGTTGGCGATGGGGTTTTTAGCAAGTTTAGTGCTTTGATTGACGAAGAGGAAAGATATTTGATGTGTTAGGAGAAGGACAAACAACTGTCCAGAATATTTTTCTGTGACGTATCCTTTTCGGTAAAAAATGAGTAATTTTCCAGCTTTTAATAATATAGAGTGTATTAGAGTGCAGACTTAAATGCTTCTAGATCCATTTTGTAAAATTCGTAATTCAGTTTGTTTTTTTTAAAATTGTAATATATAATCCAACATAACCTATGCGAGGTCGGGTTAGTACTCTGCGTAAGATTCTAAGTTAACTACTAGATGCGACCCGTATTTACATTTGGAAATCACTTGCAAAAAATATCAATTCCTTTATTGTATTTAAATATTAACTGTTCAATTCCTTCTGTTCCACTCAGTTTATTCTAAGTAATTAAAAATTTTTTAAATACTGACGATTTATGATTTATTCTGATTAACGGGACTGCAAGTAACTTTTCCTTGTAAAAATGACTCCTTGTATGGATATGTCTTGTGGCTGGGAGTGTTACCCTTATATCTACGATAAGGAAATTTTATAAAATTTCCGATCAACAGTTTGAGTTCATGTTTTTACTTAAACGAAGCGTGTAGCCGTACCATACTTTACGTACCATTCACGACACGATATACTTCGGTACAAGGGAGAAGGAGTAGATGATGGATTCTCGAGTTTCGAGTCTTCCCAATGTTTGCGGAAGGAAGACAAAATGGAGTCCGGTTCATTTTATCTAGAAGTTTGTATGGTTCAGGGGGAGGCTATTATATAGTCTTCATAAATGGAAACAAAGAACCCCCTAGGAGAATAGGAAAAAAAAGAGATACAAACAAACCGTGATAAATAATTTTAAATTAAAGTTAGCGGTATTTTATGAAAGAAAAAGACTTTTAGGTTAAACCAAATCATTTTCCTTTATCAAATGGATCTTTAGTGATAAAATCAGCGAGTTCATTCTCCGGAATCATCATGTAAAATTGTGGACTTACAGATTCCGTTTTCTTAACATTTCGAAAATAGTTTTCAAACTGAAACAGACTACTTCTTTTATCTTCCTCTGAAAAAAATTTACACTTGACGACGGCGATTTTGGCAGAAATATTTTTGTTAGAAATTGTTAACGGCGTTTGTTGAAAAAAGGGAGAAAAACAACAAAATTTTTATTCTTTCCCTATTTGCTTTCGTCTTCCTGATGCTGATTAAAATTGTAAGTTATATGGATTTTTAGTATATTAATAAAATATTCTTCAACTACTGAGCGTGAATTACGTAATGCGTATTCTTTAAAAAAACAAAAAACTTTAATCATAAAAAGAATATTTTTTAGTGTGTCTAACGCATGTTTTCATATTACAATATTTTACAATACACCGCTAAATATTTGAACACGAAATTATGTATTTTAAAATTTGATTGACGTCAAGAACCAGCAACTACAACCCCATTTTCCCAGTGAAATGAACAATTAAAATATGGCAATACCCCTCCCCCCGAAGAGCCTTGCGGAATCGCATTTGGTATTATTATTTTCCGTATCATTCGGCCTGGTGTCCAGAAAATAGCTTCAACATAAAAAAATGGAAAAGTGTTTTATAAAGGGAAACGTCTCTGTTAAAAAAGTACTCCGTAAAAAAATTCCATGACGTCTTCAAAAAAAAAAAAAAAAAAAAAAAAGTGGAAAGGGCAAAGCAATTTTATTTTTAAGAGAGATTAAAATGAGAGATTAAAATCGATTTTAGTGGCATAAATAGAACTTTGAAAGTAAAAAAAGGAATAAAAAATCAATTGACATAATACGGAAACGGAGCTTTTGATTATAAAGGAAAAAAATTTAAAAAGCAAATAATGCACCTAATGAAAATCAACGTTTTTTCCGTGATAATAAATATAATACAATGTTGAAGAATTTTTTTAGATTTTTTCCCATTGTCTACACCATTGGTCACATTACTGCCACTGCTGTAATAAAAATTTACTTTTTTGATAGAAGTAAAGGACAGGTCTATTATACTACAATTATAACGATTCTTACGACAACAGTCACTCATGACGTTATCTACACTATGTATTTGATAATGAGCGCCGGCAACAGTTACAGTAAAACTGCGAACGGCGCGCAATACAATTAGATTATTTCGTGGTCGTACGGAGTTACCGCACATAGTACTGCTTTTCTAAATAAGACATCATAATGCTAGAGAAAAATAAACAGCACTGGTTGTTTACCGGGTTTAAACTCCATTTTAAAATAGAAATATAGAAGAAACTTTGGACGTAATTAACACCGCATATACATGTTTGCACTTACGATCATCCCAAAAATTAAGTGTATACATACGTTGGCGAAATTATACTGTATAGAAAAATATTTCAAGTATCACCACAAGTTTTTATAAAACTAAAGATAGTTTTTCTCTCTTTATTTTTCGGTGGAATAAATATTTTTATGAAAAAAATACAAAAAAAACAACTTAGTGTTGTGCGCCTCGCAAGCGGCTTTTTACCTTGGACTATCGGAGGCTGCTCCTAGACCCTCCTTTTACCCTTGTCTACGCACCGAGAATAAAAGTATAAAAATACGCTATATGTCCTTGTTCACACTGAGTCGTCTAGTTCTCAGTCTACAATTTAGAATGATATAGAATTTAGCGTTTTAGAATATCTCCGAAGCTGTCTGTTGTCGATCTTTCAAACGTTCATTATGAAACGTTCAATATGAACTTATTACCTACATTCTGGCACACGATTCCAATTTTCTCCGTCAGGGGAAAGTAGCAGTAATATCGCGCCACAATAGCTAGCGCAGAGGAGGTGCGTGGCGGAATTTCATCACGTACCTTCTTGTCGTTTTTCGGCTGGTAGGTCATCATAAGATCGTGTAACATTCTTCGAGTGAAATAAAAATACTCATATTTTCTCAGTGTTAATCTTAATTATTTCTCCACAAGGTTACAATTGGTGTTTTTTCGCACGAGATGAAGACATCTGTCCGACTTGAGTAGTGTAAATTACTATTAAAAAAAAAAAAAAAAGAAGCAATTTAAACTGTTTGATATATAAGAAACGAAAAAAAGATGTTTCCTAAATAGCGGAAATCGCCTCTTGGTAAAAAAGAAAAAAAAAAAAAAAACCTCCGCTATTTCTTTTAAAATACGTCGGACAAAATGGTGCATTATTTATAATTATTTCGATAATATTTAATAATAACAGTAACGCGTATTTCTACAGTGAGAATATGCATTTTTCTCCGTAATGGGTCCTTCACAATTCACAGGAAGATCACACGTTACAGGAACGATAATGACTGCTGTCGTCGGATTATTGTTACACTGTTGTCGCATGGAAGTGTTCCTTTGAGAACAACTTTCAGTTCACATTTTATAAGGTCTTTTATATCGTTATTAAAAAAGAAAAAAAGAAAATTGTTTTTTGATTCTTTTTATTTTTATCAAAAATCAATTTTGTTTTGTTTTCTTCCTAAAGGGACTGGACTAGTTTGTACTGTAACAAATGGGGTGAATTTTGTGGCATTTTTGAAAAAAAAAACTAAACGGTCAAATATTGTAAGATTTTGGTATTTTATTTAGCATCATTTAATGTAGTTATACAAATTTCTCCATGTTAAAATATGAAATCACGATTGAGATATAAACCACTCCTTGCAAGCCCATAAAAAGAAAGTAAGAAAACAGCTGCAGTTGTAAGTGACGTCAGAAAGTTTGAAATTAAAAAAAACAAACAAAAAAATTTTTAAACTAATATTCTACATACCATGAACTAGGATTTTTGAAAAATATTTAAAATTGACAAAATAGCAGTATTTTGAAAAAAAAAATCGAATTTTGCAAAAAAAAAACACCTATTTTTTGCATTGCAAATTTGTATTTTTTAACGGATCAAAAAGATCCTAGTTCATAGTATGTAAAATTATGTGCTGAGTATTCCCAAAAAAAAAATTTCAAATCAATTCACCAATTTGTTCGCGATTAAAAACTGCAACGATTTTTTAAAATGATGTTTCAAGAAAACGAGTTTAAAGTTTTAACTATTGTTATAAACTTAAATTTATCGTACCTACAGTTATTCTAACTAATACAAGCTCATACCATTCGCCTTCCTCTTGCTCAATAAGTTGCTGCTCAGCCGTTCAGTTTTCCTATAAGCTATATGAGCCTCTTTTGAAACGCCTTGGTACCTTTCCTCATGCGCGTCAGATCACGCTAGTCAACATAATCTTTAGCACAGGGTCCAATAATCACTCCTATAATGTTAACTATATTGAGTATTAATTGAAAGCCGCCATTAAAGATCCCAACAGCAAAATAATTTGTCAGCTGAATAGTTTTTAAGCCGCTAAGGAGAAGTTTTGGAGCAAAATGCCATAACAAGTCATTGTAACTCTGATTATTATTTTGAGTATTGCTTCCTTTGAACCTGTTTAATAATTCGTTTTTACTCAAATCCGTGTCAATTGGATTTAATGCTTTTAAAACGTCTGTGTCTAGTGGAAGATAATCATGCTCGAAATTTTTCATATTAAAACCTTCAACTTCCGCTCGGCGATATTTGCACCAATTGTCCGCGCCGGGCGGGCAGTTTTGATGCTGCGGCTTCTTGTCAGTTGAACCCATATGAAAGTATGTAGTCTAAATCGCTTAGTTCATTTCGTCTACATTATCCTGATGTCTCATTATAGCCAAACCATAATATTTTTGGAGCTTATTTATGACTTTATCATATAAGTTTATTGTGTCCTTACTTCTGCCTCCCAAACTCGGAATTTTCTTATTTTTTCACTTCGGCGTCGCGTTTTCATTTTTCTTTTTTTTTTTTTTTGACGTGCAGATAACATTCTAGTTTTTCAACTTCCACGCCGTATGGATTTAGTTCTAAAATACTTTTAGACGTAGCACTATCGCCGTCGCTGATGTTACGGGTATATTTTACTTCATAATTTGCAAGCGAGCGACCAAACATTTCTACGGACTGAAGTTTTTTTCGTGACTTTCTAATTTCCGCATGCATTATTTTCACTCATTTTGAATTCAATTTTAGCTGCATTGTGCTCTACATGATCCGGGACAGTGAAGTACGTACTCGCTCCATCAAATCAGAACATATTGTAAATAACTAACAAGCCATACGCGTTTACAGTGCCACTTACAGTATCACTGATGTTACAGATCAGCGCAAGACAGAAAAACCGGTCTTTATTTTTTATCGGGGGATCCAAAATTTTACGGAAACATGACATCAGAGCTTGTGAATCAGCGCAGCTACCAGGCGCTCCTCTCTGGTGATGAGAGTACAGTAACTGGCTACCGAGCAGCTTCATTTTAGTAGCCTGCCATTTCAAAAATATTTACAATCTGACTCTAATACTTTGGGATATTATTGTGTAAATAGCAGATTATCAAAAAAATATTTAAAAAAAAAAAAATATTTAAAAAAAAAAAGTACATAAAAAAAACGTTTTTTTAAAAATAAGAAACTAGTCTAGCGCCTTAATCACTACATTCTTACATTGACCTAATGGTGGCCAAATAGTTTATAGCCAGTTCATAAAAAAAGCAAAAAAAAATCACCCATTTTTAGATACTTTTTTAGTTCGTAGAGCCACCGAATAATGTGAATTTTTTTTTCCTATCCTGGGCGCGCCAGCAGCCTTGACCCCACAACATGATAAATCAAGAAATAAAATTAAATAGCCAGACAGTCAGAAATGTAACTTACAAAGGACAGCAGCAACGGAACAACTGAAGGCAATGAGATGGAAAGGATATAGGTAGCGTTAAAGGGAATAGGAAGACCCAAAGCTAAAAGTCGGGCGGAAAGAAGGGAACGTTCGTTAAGGAGTGCAGAATATTCGAAAAGGAATACGATTTGAGTCACAAATATAAGGAGGCTCAGAAGCGTGAAGAGAGCAGAAAGGAGAAGGGGACAAAGCAAATCGAAAACGAAAAGAAGGAAGTAGAGAATGATTGATTCCGAGTTTAATTAAGGAAATAACAGTGGAACGACGATAGACAGGAATAGAATGGAACCAAGGCAAGAAACGAGAAACCGGTTTGAGAATAAAGATGGATACATGTCCAACCAAAGTCTGGAATGATTAGAGCGTGATAGGGAAAGGATGTCTGAAGAAGGGAAAGAGTCGAGGAAAGGACCACTGCGGGCAGCTGAGCGAGCTAAAGAGTCAGCTGAGTCATTTCCCAGGAACCCATAGAAAGTCTATAAGAATGGAACGAGGCGAGAACAAAAAATAGAGAGGATGATACCGTCAGAAGAATGAGAAGAAGGAGCGGAGATGGCTTGAAGGACGCCTTTGGAATCGGAAACGATCGGGAATTCGTGAACCCAACTTGTAGAGGATATAAAATGAATGGCACGAAGAATTAAGATCGATTCGGCCGAGAAGACAGAGCAGGAAGAAAGAAGTCTAAAGGACTCAGAGTGCAAGAACGTAGGAGACGTAAACACACCACCCACGCTCCCATCACTCTTGCAACTATCCGTGAAGATTAAGACATGGGAAGGAAAAGAAGAGTCCAGCAGCTGAAGGAATTCGAAGTTGACTACATTGTGAAAGGAAGAATTAGCTCGGATTGGGAGGGAGGAAAAATTGATAGGGTGCCGTATGCTATTAAAATCATAAGAAAAGTAAGGAAGACTGTTATAAGAGAACACGTAGGGAGAAAATTGGGAACACGGGCAGCTATATGCGATAGAATCGGAATTCTATAAGGCGCCAAGTACCAATGATTTTTGATACGAAGGTAGGAAGGAATATGATTTTTCATGAAGAAGTGGGGAAGCGTTTTATTAAGAAACGATAATCGAGAAGTGAACGACGAATGGATACAGGTTGAGTGGCAGATTCAGATAATGTGAATGAAATTAGAACACCACTAGAGGCTGTGTTCAATTGTCGGAGGAGCAGGTTTTGAGAGCAAAAGAGTAAATGTTTGGAGGAGGGCATTTTTATATACGTAATTAATGCGTAAAAATATAAGCGATGAAAAATTGTTCCCCCAGTGATTTGAAAAAACTGGGCTAACCCACAGATTTTTGACTTAGTAGAATGTTTAGTCACCAGTCATGTTCTTTTTTAATCCTTATTATTATTATTATTATTATTATTATTATTATTATTATTATTATTATTATTATTATTATTCATTGGGAACTTATTAACCTAGCACGATAAGTTTCGATATTTTCAATGCACGGTAACGAGATTCGAAACGAGTGTAATCATGCTAAGGTAGCATTTTTTGTTTTTGATCCTGACGACGATAAAAAATTATTTGAACTCAGAAATAACCTTACAAATTATATAGAAACCAGAGCTGCAAACCACTACGCACACCATTGTAAGCGCGAAGTATGACGCAAGTGTACACAAACGAATTGTGATCATAGTACATTCAATAAAAAATCTCGCTTTTCTTATTAAATAGAACCAAAGGCCCTGAAACGAAATAAAAAATATAATTTTTCATTACTCCGCGACTCACATCAATTTTATCACCGAATTGTCGTGTGCCTATCATAGAAAACCACTTGTAGTGATTGCTACAGAACCGTCAATCATCTGCGAGCAAACCACGCTATCAACTCTACTCACCTTTTCTCACATCTTGCTACATCCGGAGACTCAGACTGATCGAAATTTAGCGGTTGTGAACATACTCAGCAACTTTCTCGGTTACAAGTACTGTGCACTATGAGTATTCCTCGGGAATGATAAACTTTTTTTTTCTCTTTTTTGGTTCTGCGGGTTACCCACTCAACCAGTTTTTAATCTTGACTAACAATAAAGTTTTACCTAATTTTATATTCTTATTTTATTTTCTTTAGCGAAAATAATATAAGTGCCCAACTTTTATCCTCAAGATTACAAATTAACACTGCCACTTCAGATACCGTAATAAGCTTTGCACTTAAGAAAAGAGGGACATACATAATGGCTGTGAAAAAGGAAGAGAGAAATTAACAATGAAACTTGTTCGAACTTGACCTAAAAATGGTTTCTTCTTTTCCGGTATAGACATAATACGGTAAAAATCTTCCGTACAAATATCCGCAACATTACTTTATGTCTAAGAGTACAATTAATAAATTAATTTTCAATTACTATTAAATCTCGCTCGGAAAACTTATTCATAAATCTGCAACGAAATTGTTAGTTTAGCGCGGTATAAACTGAGAAGTTTTACATGGCGCTCTTCTACCTACTTGCATGAAGCCCCGGCATAATCGCCGACACAAGAGGGGAATTAATCTATTTTATACCAACTATTCTACGCAGCCGAGTTGTTAATAAATTTTGAAAGTTTCTTTGCGACTGTTTCCGAATCTCGGGCGGTAGAAACGGGTTTAACTTCTAAGATTTATTAGTACAAGGTAGGCTCAACTGTTTTTCCACAACTCATGCACGCATGCTAATTTATCTGTTATAAAAGTCTTCTTTTGCAAATACGCAAAAAGACATCTGAAGAGGTCCCATTATTTTCCGGGAAAAACATTGTTGCTTCACGCAAAACCTTTTTCAGCTTTAAGAATAAAGAAAACTTTCTTGCGACTTTTTCTATTCTTTTTTTTCCCTTCTCTTTTTTAAAAGACTTTATTGAAACTTTATTTGATTTTTTTTTTTTTCAGTAATTAGACACCTCATCAAAAATGGGAGGCATCCCCTGATTTCTTACATGCAAATGTTTTTTTTCTTCTTTCTTTTTTATAAATAAACTTTGGGCGAATGATAATTTTCCACACTTCAATCTTTTTGGCGATTTTATGAGTGCAAATCCTTACTAATCGAGTTTAGTTTGTTTTTCCTCCTAAGTTCGAACTGTTTAAAATTTTATTCCTAAGTTCTGATTCGGAACTCGGTAAAATTTCTCTGGAATATCAAAAAGAGCGGCTGTCTATAAAATAAAAAAAAATAAAAAAAAAAAAAAAAGTAAATAAATAAAGTCAACCTCTGATCTGTTTCCAAAAGTGTAGGGAGTAGTCGTCACAGTGAGAGATAATAGGCTCCCCGTGCAATAACAAGAACAAGAAAAGAAAAAATAGTTACACCCAATGCCAGCAAACCAGGAATTATCAGATAAAACGCCTTCAATTAGAAATCTTTTTCACTTTGCCAAGTATAGTTCCCTATTAAGAATCAAATTATTCGTTTTAACCTCGGAGAAGCTTGTTTAATCTGCCCAATCGTGTTTTTACAGTCGGCAATATTGCGATAAACAGAAGTTATGTGTGAACGGTGTACAATGTTCCGAAGTAAATTACAAATACGTATTAAGCACATTTCCACTGACTATAGCCTACATGTTAATAACAACCGGAATTAAATCTAAATTATCTCGTAGCCACCGGCGTTTTATGTTTGATTAGTGCAGATGGTTTAAAATCACAGTTTGAAGTTTATTCTCGTGTTTTAGTTAAGGTCACCGTATTACGTTTTATAACATGACCGGATAAAAGATCTTGCCTGAGAGCTTCATTTGACGTAAACAAAAGAAAATTCGAAATTTTCATATTATCTTTGCTTCGATGATCGATTCGAATTATGTGATACTTTTTTGCAACACTCAAGTGCTCTACAACCATGTTGGTTTCATCAACTTGTGTATGAACAATTCCTGTGTCAACTTCGAACGACTATCAGTGAGAGAAAGCAACCCGTTGAATATAGGTCCGTGTTAATCTTTTAAGTAAATACCGGGGGGTATCCAACATTATTGGCTTAAGTAATGATGCGCCTATTTAAATATACTGCCAGTCCGCTTCGAAGAGTAAATGTTATATGACTGTTTTTTGAGTGTTGATGTACTGAGTTGTTCTAAACCCAAATTATTGAAATGGGGTTAAACTATTTTTATCAAGTAGCCGATATGATATTTGAAGTAAGATGTTTACAAATTACTTTTGTCCCATTGAGGGGAAACAGGCTGACTGGTCGATATAAGGTTAACACGTGCGAAGGTTTATTAGGTTTACGCGTCACTTTTATTATAGTATGATCAGAAATATAGAAATATGTATAGTTACAGAACAGCTTTGTCAGGGTGACACAGGAGCATGCAGTTTTTAATGTGTCGCATCCAAAAGCAAGTTGGTTATTTCGTGTCATATTTTCAGTCATCGCTGGAGTAAAATTGGTTTAGGCGGTTTTCGGTACAATCCCAATTTTTCAATCAGTTTAGTTTTAAGAAATTACACAAAGTTCACACGCAATTTTCCCGACTAAGTTTCTCCTCCGCTCTAACCAGATTTATTATATCTTCTTGCAGATAGCGATGTTACTTCAAGTCGCATAACTGGACTGTGTTCTCAGTGCCGTTACCATATCGCACTCTTTGTGTCGCTAGATAGGCAGAAATGAAACACTACGGTCCTTATATGATATAACTTTGTAGTTGCATCAAAAAAATATACCGTTAAATGAACAAAACAAAACAAAATAAAACAGATAAGAACTTCGTTAATTTCTTATAACATAATATTAGCGAGGATTCCCTACAGCCGATCTATTTTGTTTCTGATTTTCTTTAAAACGGATTCTACTTATTCTTCTCAAAATTTTCAAATCTTTTCTTATCTCAAGATTTACGTCTCCTAATTGGAATTCATTTATAATCATCATTATTATTTTTTTCGACCAATTTTTTTGAATCCATACTTAAGGAAATTATTCGAAGTACGTTTAACCAGCGTTTAATTAGGTGTATGTATGGTTCTCATCCTGGCCCCAATCCTTCTGACGGTTTTAGTTTCGTTTTCATACATAACTCTTCTTGAAAGGGAATACACAACCGCTGAGTGTTATTTTTTCTTTCGATAATGTTCATTTGCTTTCACTTAAAAATAGGATAATTTCAATTAGTATCCTCATGCAGCTTTCCCCTCTTACAATCAGATTTTTTCAAAAATCACCCCATCTTTCTACTCGTTCCTTTTCCATCTGTAAACGTGTATTCCATAGTCTTCTTCAAGAATCATGTTAAAGTCATCGTCTTATTAGTATTTACTTGCCTGACTTCGCTTCCTTGCATGTCCCGGCCTCTACACTCTTTTTTTCGAACTATGTTCTTATTAATCACTAATAATGAAAATAACTCTTTCAGCTCTGAATCATCCAACATCCATCTTGCCATTTCTCATTCTAAATCTGCTAGTATGGTCTTCTTCTTCCGCGACCGCATAAATACTTCCTTGGTTAATATTTCCTTAAATAACCCCCATCTATTCCAATAATTAAATATTTTTGTTATCTCGGCCTTTTTCCATTATCCTTCCGCGAGCGTATTTCCTATTTTTATATTTCCTACCTCAAAAAAACTAATCTGTTGAAAGCTCTTTTCCCGCCTAAATGAGATGGCGATCCGTCTTTTTTTTTTTTTTTTGTTTTTATTCTCTATAAATCAATTACAAAGCTTGACTACCGTTCCTATGTTTACGGCAACGCTCCTAAACTTCTTTCCAAACTCAATAGACTCCAAAATTCGTATTTTCATCATTGCTTTGGAGTTCTAAAATGCTCCCCTATTCTCGCAATACTTTCAGTAACTAGCATCCATCTTTTCCTTTACACACTCGCAGATCCCTCCTTCGTAAAACGTCTCCCTATTACCTTCTTCAAATTAATTTCTGCTTATTCATCATGCGTTTTAACTAATTGATGTTTTTCTTTTCTCAACAAATTCCCAATCTTTCTCATGTTTCTCGACGCGCCTTTCTTTCTATTATTCTTTTATTTATACATTTAATAAACTCACGTTGTTTGTTACATTCAGCTTTTCAGACCTTTGACATGTTCTTAACCCTGTTTTCCTTCCACTCACGCTAAATTTTCACTTCTAATCGCTATAAGCGAATTTAAACAAGCTTTAAACTCTTCAGTTCCTTCTTCTTTTATCATTTTTACAGCTTAGGAGTGATGAGGGTTTCGCGGTTTCCATTTTTTTTTGCATTTTCGAACGTTATAAACTTCCTTACTTTTATTCTGTTTTTACCGTAGAATCGTAATTCTTATCATTGCACTTTTCTCCTACAATACAAAATATCTCATCTGTAACGACTTTAACAGTATCTTATAAACTATATCCTCTCCCTTTTCCATCATGACTTTTCTATTTGTTCCTTAATTGCCAATCTTTCCCTCGTTCGTTCCATTCAAATTGATTTCCTTTGGATTCTCAGTCATAGCGACATCGCTGACAATCCATTTGCTAACCCGTTTGATCGGCTCACTGATAACGGTCAATTTATTATAAATTTCCAAATCGTAAATCATTTTTCCTTAACCAAGCAAGTACATTTTAAACGTCTAGATTTTAACTTTAGTCGCCTTCCTTCATCTCTTTTTCATTTTTCCATCGTTAAACCCTCCTATTGTATATTTCATCTTTCGAATCACATCTACGTGTTTGTGATGTTAATTATGCTCTTTTTGAATAATCGGTTTTATCGTAGGAGCACTTCTTTTGTACACCTAGTTCTTATATCTTAAACTTTCTACCCCTTATTGTGCTTCTTACATACTTTCCCTTCCTTCCCAGATGTTGTTTCAGCTTTGGCGAAGTTATTTCCTACATTTCTGTATATATTAAAATCAATCTCCAAACCAGATTTTTTTTATCGTTCTCGGATCATACGAACTCTCGTTAAGCCTTACGAATGAGATATACCTTTAAAGATCTGTGCGAAAAGTTACAAAACTGGGCCATATCGGAGGTTTGTCCATTTTCAGTTTTCACAATGAACTTTTTGAAAAAATTGGTTTAAAAAAAAAAGGGGGTGGGGGGAGCAGAAATGTCTTGCAAAAATAACAAATACCGCTTGTTGTTACAAAATGATCGTTGACTGAAAGCACGCATTAGTCAATTTCGCACAAAATGATAGAAGAGCAACAATACCGGTTTGCTCTAGGTGGTCATCCAAATGCTAACCTAGCTCGACATTGTTCAACTTCAGCGATCAAATAAGAACCAATGTAATGACCGTTGATCGTACAATTGCCATACACTCATGTTCAGCTTACAGTAACCGATCATTTCGAAGTTCTTTTCGTGCATTCATAAGGTAAATTCGTATATATTATTTTGTGCACAAAAGCGGATTTAACTGCATACACACGATTATTTACGTTCTTTTTAACTAGTCCGGTCCTAAAACCGTTTACCTACCAACGGGTCATTGTATATTTATACTTTTAAAAATAATAAAAAAGGAGAGGAACTAAAAGACTAAAAGAAATAATGGGGCAAAAACAAATATAAAAAATAAAATTTATCCGCACGCTTAAAGTTTATACAGTCCCTTACGGCAAAAAGATTTCGAACAAACATGGCCGTAAATGATTTGACATAACTCATGAGAATGGCGAAACAGAATAAGTAGGCGAATGGCCCCATTTTGCGACCGAGATACGATCTTAAACGGCACAGCAACAGTAGTCAGGAACTAGAGAAAAAACAGTAAAATATCCAATAAAAATTTTTGACCAAAACCGAGACTTTAACCGACAGCGCTATTGAATTCGAAAAAATAAATAGAATTATTTGGTGAAGTAATTGTTTAAAATTTCCAAAAATTCTAAACAGAATTAAAGTAACAAAAAAACGAAAAAACCTTCCAATGCAAAGCGAGGAAAATTGTGTACCCGTTGGACAATAAAAAAATTCTAGTTGAAAGAAAGAAAGCGAAGAAAATAAAAGAAAAAGAAAAAAAACATTTATTTTCACTGCCCGGAAAATACTAAATCATGGATATACCATGATCATCAGCGCGCTTCTTTTCTGTTTCTATCTTTTCTTTCTTTTTCTATAGTGATAGCCTCGGCCATGTTGCGTTTGCGTACCCTCCGTCGATTCAAATGCAGCCACGTTCGCTGAAAGTTAATTATTCTTCACGTACACTTTCCATTTCTTGTTCAGTATCTTTGGTTACTTTCAGCGTTTTACATCCATCAGCTTCTCGGTACATTCTGCTAAGCTTTGAACGCAGACGTCAAGTGTGATGGTGTTTCATGCGCTGAGGATTCCGTATGTTAAATTAAAGATAACCATAATACTTATATATTCACATAATACTAAATTCAAAGCAAAGAAATCTAATTTATCACGCCGTAAAAAAGGAGGAACACGTCATTTTTTGCGCTTTTTTGAACTTTCCAGCAACTTTGTAGTTTCGTTAAGGAAATGAAATACGGGGTTTCGTTTTCGACAAATAGCAATCTTTCCACTAATATATCACGCGACTGATTTTGTTTTGAAAATTTCGAGTTTTCGGCGTCCCGAGGACATAACAAGTTGTAAACTCGGCTATAGCTTTCTATAAAACAATCATTTATGCGTACATTTGAGATACTTTTGGTTTCCTTAACATTTTCACTCGGGCTATTGCTTACGTAAACATCCATTTGTTTGTTTTTTTTTGTTTTTTTTGGCCCTTTTTAAACCCAAACAGGGAGGAGGGTTTAAATTATTTTTTAACCGTAAATTTTTGTTTTACATTTTGAATTTTACTTTCAAAGGGTTATTTGGTGATGAGTTATGAATTTTTCAAGGCGATTTTTGAGGTCAATCTAACTTCCGTATCATATATTCTTAGCGGTTTTTTGGACGTTTTGCCACCCAAGGTAACATAATCGATTAGCTTGGGATTATATAGATATGGTTTTGTAAGGGAATTTTAATTGTGATTTACGATCCAATTTTGAACAAGTCAAATCGTTCGTGAGTTTTTGATTTTTATTTGATATTTTTGTCGTTTCTGAACACGCGCACGAAATCCTAAAAATGACGGAGCGCTCGAGAAGGGTGTCGGGAGCGGGACTAAGAAAGTTTAAGATGTTATTCATGCTAGTTTCCACGAAAAGAATCCGAATTTAAACGCCAGAAGGCTCGATAAATGTGGAAAGTGTATTTTCTCGGAGGAGGAAGGACGAGTGAAAGAAAGTTGGAATTAGCTGATATGTTTGACTTGCACTCAGCTTCCGAATGTCTACCGTGCAGCTGTTAATATGTGTCATCGAAATCAATATCAGTTAACAAACTGAACGAAAAAAAGGGAATCATATGCTTGCGGGAAGAGTTTAACGGTTTAAGGGTCGACTGATGTAAGGACGACAGAAACCTCGGAAGAAACCGACAGCGGCATAATCCGCTTTAATCCGGCGCGATCGTAAATTTCAGGCTACTTATTGCACACTCTTTCGCTCGGAGGAACAATTATTATCGCTGAAACGTTTAACAGAGGAGAATCGTCTTGCTCGGCCGGACCTCGTCTATTCGAATCCCGGTTACGCATTTAGCGTAATAATGAGAGTACGGAGGATGGTTGGGCGGACTGATTTCGAGATAGGAAACGTACGTGCGCAATGCTAAAAGGACACGCGAATGCTTTGGACGAGCAAGAAATTCTACCGCCGCCACAAGGAGAGAAAATAAAAAAAACAAAAAAAGGAGGGGGGGGGCATTTTCGATAAAAAAAAATTTAGAAAAATAATAAAACACGGGTTTGCTGTTTTCGCTGTTTTGCTCTTTTAGCATTCATTTTTTTTTTTGCCTTTGACGCATTTGAATAGGACGACATTGTTTTCATTCTACGGGCTCTCTCCTTGGCTCGAGTGCAGCCGGCAGCGCAAAGCTTATCGATTTCGCTTTCCGCCTTTCGCTCGGTTTTACAGGAACCGAAACGTAAATAATAGCCTTAACCTTCAAGTTAGGCGCTCCGGCTGTTCAATTGTGCCGCGCTTAGGGGCCGGAAGCGGATGAGGCCAAGTGGGCTAAATGAATAATTACGAAACGGAGATGTAGGTTAGCATGCGTACGTCGGTTCAGATTTTTAAAATTTCGCCTCTGGTTTATCCGGTTGTTGTTTTGCCATTGTTTACCTCGTCGTCGTCGCCGTCGCCGTCGCTGTTTACAAACAAGATGACAGACAACATTTTTATCCACGCATCCCCGCATGTAGGATAGCCTGATCCGCACAAGGGATGGGCCGTTGCAGTTTGTAAAACCCAAAATTGTGCCACGGTTCCGAAATTAAAGCTTCTTGATGACGTAGCGATAACAAAACAAGAGATTTTTACAAATAACACACCGCCCCTATCAACGCTTTGCGATCATCCAGACAGAATTTAATACTGGCTAATAAATCAAACATTTAACAATCCCTAGAGTCATCTGGAAAGCACTTCCCGAAATTAATCATCCGTACCATCAGCACTTCGCAGTGTAGCAACCAAGCGCATTAGGGCCCACGATTTATCGTATTTAATAGTAACGATAATTATTATTTACATAAAGAAAATTTATTTCGCCGCTGTGACTATCTGTGTCGCGGTGTCTTTGTGCATTTTTATTTTTGTCGTTTTAAAGCATTATTGTGATTTTAAATGAAAAGCCCTAAAAATGCTTTTTTCAAAGTACGTAAGGATTTTTCTCTAAAGACATTACTGTACGCAATTCTTACCGCAGCTGCAAAACGTACGCGTTCTTTTCAAGAATATAAACACATAAATTACGCGCTGTGTTAATAAAACCCATTCTTATATACAGTAAGTGACATTAATCTTTGTTGGAATCGGAACGAAAAAACGCAAAAAAATGAAAGAAAAAAAGGTATATTCTAAATTTTTATAGGCGAATAACAAAACAGAGAAACAAAAAAGTCGGAAAACGAAAATTAAACACAGCATCGTTTACGAAGAACATAAAAATGACGAAATCACGCGTTACATTATAATTGTTAAACACGTTCCAGATCATGGAAAATTCCTATGACAGCAACTGGGGGAACTTAATATTTGGTACGACCACCTTTGGCCTCCATAATGGTTGTAAGCATTTGAAGCATGAAAAAACCAACTGCTCTAGGTACTGTACCGGAATCTGTGCCTATTCTTCTTACAGACGATCTTTCAATTCATGCTTGTTCAAGAGACCAGCCTCTCTCGAACTTTGCCGTCTAAATAATCCCACAGGTGCTTAATTCGGTTACAGTCTGAGGACTGTGGCAGTGTTTCGAGAAACTTCGGGCACTTGTATAAGAGCCACTCACGCGCACCATGCTTCGAGTTGTTATCCTGGTTCAAGCGAAAAGAACTTAGGATTCCCAACTTCTCCGCACTGGAGCATAGATTCTTTTTTGGGAACTCTCTGCACATAGCAGCATCCATATTCCCTGTGATAAACTCCAATACACCTACGCCACTCTCCGCAAAACAACCCCATCCTTTGATATTGCCGCCACCGTGTTTTATTGAGACATTTTAATTTTTACTTTCCAGTGCTGTATTAGGTTTACGCCATACTCTCACTTTCCCATCACTGCCAAACAGGTTGAACTTCGATTCATCCGTAAAAAGGACATCACGCCAAAACGTTTCCGGTTCGAACTGATACTTTTTTGCGAAGTCGAGACGCTTTTGTTTGTTCGCTGCACTAATGTAGGGTTTTCTACGAGCCGTTTGCGATATAAGTAGCCTATCATTACCAGCGTTCGGCATACAGTTCCGGCTGAAATTGTTTCACCTACTCTTTGGGCTAGTTCACGACTTATTTGTGGTGCGCTTACCTTCGGAGTTTTTGTGATTTGCCGCCTGATCCAGCATTCATCGGTCTTAGTTAATTTTCTCGGTTATCCTTTTTGCACAATACAATGGATGCGATATTCTTGTTCGAAGCGCCGTAAAATGACGTATACGGTGGTTCGTCGGACATTTAGTAACTTCGATAGTTGACCTCCCACTAAACCTTCCTCGTAGTTCGAAATTTCGAGTTTACGAACCGTCAGAGTGGTATGTTGGCCTTTTCGCGACATTCTTTCATATATCAAGCGCACTATTCTGAATCGTGACAAATCTACTCTATTTCACGGCGAAATCTCTTCATGCACTGGTTCCTACGTAGAGATACACTTGCACTGTACCATTACTTCCTTCGCACTCGGCTTTTCTCACGTGTTCAACCATTAATGTAATGCGTCATTTCGTCGCGCTTTCTCACATGCTGATCTAACTTCCGACCTACTGCATTGTGAACTCGCTCAAATTTTGGTGACTCAGAGACTTCGATATAGTCTCTTTCGTTTCACACAACAGTCGCATATTTCATCCAGCCATTACCAAAGTATAGGACTTTCTCTAACTTTGTGTGCACTGTTCAACGATTAATGTCACTCTCTGTATGTATGTATGTTTTTTTTAAAATAAAATATGAATATCTCGATAAAAAATAAACTCTAATTTACAAAAGTTTTATTCGTTCCCCGACTCTATGTTACATGGAGCAGCTGTGTGGCCAAACGTTTGCAGATCTACTAATAATAAACTTCAGTAATTGTACGACAAGTGTGGTAGAATCCTTCTCAAAGCTCCAAAATACACAGGAATATCAAAATGCGCATCTACCGTTTATGAAAAAAAAATTTTGACAACGGCAGTTTCTGACATATCTTTGCCAAAAACGTCATTATACTCGAGACTTTTCTTCAACACAAAAAATATAAAAATATAAACATAAACGAATTAGACGAGTATTGCTCTAACTAAGGGAAATCATTAGCATCTATATATTTTATACTAGTCTTTTTTTTCTGTTTCGTATGCACTTTTATACATACATTTTTTTCATTTAAAAGTTTTTTTTGTCATTACATAATTTTTCATATATTGTTTTGCATATTAATATCATTTTAAATTATAATATTTTTTTTATCTCGTATTACATACGTTTTATCGTTAGTTTATTTTCCCTATAATTCACAAGTTTCAGTTTTATTATATATTTTGTAGCTTTACTAATATTTAACTATATCGTAAAACGCGGTTAAGCGTAATCAGTTAAACAGCTGATCGTTTATTTTAATTACCCCTTGCAATAAACCTTTCATTCATTCTATTATTCATTCGTTCATTCATTCTTGAATAAAGTTTATTAAAAAGAGCAAAACCCTCTTTATAAAACCTCTGGCTAATAATAATGGTTGCAAACGAACTTTCATTTTGCTATAGTCTGGTATACCGTTTTATTCCACCCACTCTTATTATGCTTCCTCGTTGACAGAAATTGTTTCCGATTAGAATGTTTTTCTCTTTAAACACATCATGATAGCAATTTTTCTCTTTCTTTTTGTGTGAGCTAATTTAGAAAACAATGGCCCGGGAAAATGAAGGAGATGAATGAAATAGCAAAAAGGCTACACCACTTTTTTATTTTGACAGATATGGAATTAAAGAAATCTTCCGGAACAAAAAGAACCAAGAAAATAGGTAAAGAGTATGCAGGAGGCAAAGCACCGAGTAGGGTGACTGAGTTTTATAAGCTGCGAATAAAATAAATTTCGCTCAGGGGATATTAAGAATTATCAAGATACAAAAAGGGGGAGATGTAGTTTCTGGAAAAAACGGTTTAGAAAAGAACGTGTGACCAAAGGCGACAATATTTTGGAAATTTTCAAATATTCTCGGTAGAACAGAAAAGAAAATCGTAGATTTTAATCGTTGAAAAATACAAACACGCCACCACTTTCAAATGAGCAATTCTCAACCCTATTATTTTCCGAACGAGAATTAGGGGGCAGAATAATTATCGCGATATCTTCGCAGATTTTTATTTAACACGCGGTATATATCAAAAGGAGATCAGGATAAAACTCCAATCATGTTTGTGCACGCACGCACGTATACCTGTGTACGGTTAGAATTAAAGGTATTCTTATATTCCATCAAGTGCAAAGGCGAACCGAATTTAGAATGCACAGCGTAGGTACAATTTGTAATCTCACGTTTAATGGTAAAAATTTCAAAACGTCAAAATAAAACAATTAATAAATCTGCCGCCAATATATAAATCATTCAACACAGCTGTGCAAACAACATTATTAAATTAATAATTTCTTCACCGAACGTCTCACTACTAGAAACAGTAGAGACATGTTTTTGTAACGTGCAATATACCAGCGGTAGCTGAAAAGGAAAAGTAATTCGAATCGGAACCGAAAACCTATTCCATGTCGAAGCTCATTTTGTTCAAATAAAATCAACGAAGAAAGTAAAAAAAATTACCAAAAACGAATTATCGCCTAAAATTCGATGTTACGAAAAAAAATAAATATAATCACAGAAATAGTAAACAAACGGAAACCGTACGTATAATAATACGTTTATCCACGGAATGTTTTCAGGCTTAGCCCATCATCAGCTAAAAAGTGAAAAACCACTGAGGCATATCGAAAAAAAAAAAAAAAAAAAAAATATATATATGCAATAAAAATAGATGCACGGATATGTGGGAGTTGCTGACATGATAATAAATGAAATTTGAAGAACACGGACAATTTAAAAAAAGATAGAGTGTGAGAAGGGTAGCGAATTCAAAAAATTGCGGAATTTACCTAACGTTTTATCTTGTAAACTATTATTTATTACTTACTAATTCCTATTTCTTTTGTACTCTGCATCAGATTGCTGTTCAAAGTATTCAACATTTGCAAAAAACCAAATTTCCCACTCTCACGCCGGAAGCGCACCGCCAAACTATTACGCCTCATCCATCGAATTCAATCGATTTTTCAGTCTTCGTTTGCCAGCAGATTTTTGCACAGATTGGAAGCAAACAACTCTACTGTCTTAAACAGAATGAAGTACTACAAAGCACTGTTGCTGCTTATTCTCTGCCTAAACAAAGCCCTAAATCTGCACATTGCGAGTAATTTATTGAATCTCTCGATTAGCGCTTTATCACGCGAGCAGACCACAACCAGTCATGAAACCTGGAAGAAATCTAGCAAACACCTGCTAGAATTAAAAACCCTGCTCACGTAAAAGTTGACCGCAACTGTGTATTATACACACTGCTCGAAACACGCTGCAATAGACGGAAGAAGAAGTCACGTTTATTCTACACGGGTCTTGGTATTGAACACATTGAAGATCTATACTCGTGCAACTGTAATAAAAAAGAATAAAAATCAAAACTCACGAGCCAGTTTACTAACTGGGGGACAACATCCTTCGCGAGAAGCTTAACCAACCGATCAGTCTCAGCGTAAGATTGAAGACGCAACGTGAACTTGATATGCGGTTTGACAACTTCATCAAAGCAATTCGCGATGATGCTGTTAAAGTTGCTAAACCGGAACCAAAAAATGGTGCAAAAAAAAGACAAAAAACATATTCGCTTGAAGTACGACTTAAACTTCCTAAAAAGACCGTGAGATTGTGCCATTATCCTCGCAATCCGCAAAAAAAAAAAAAAAAAAAAAAATATATATATATTCTCAATCGCATGAAGAGGCAAATTAATCATCCCATTAAGGATTGAGGAATATCTGTAAAGTCCAAATCTTATCTAACTGTAAAATATTATTCGTTGCGGAAAGCTAAATGTCGCCTCAGACGTTCATTACGCCATTTCCTCTCGCTGCAATTAGATGAAATTGAGAAACAACAAAAGACGAGGAGAAAAAGCGTAACTATTTCTGGCAAGCATCTTACACGAATATATTTCAATTGCATGCCATTCAGTCCAACATCCTGGCAACAATTTCATACATGTAAAATCAAAAATTCGATATCGTCACTATGTTTTAGATATAGTTAATGGACCAAAAATGTAAATATTCAAAAAAAATCTTCTGACACTGGCGAAATTTCTCTCGCAGCGAACTGCCACGTAAGCCATATTTAACGTATATTTTCAATGCTTGTTCGGAATTCGAGTACGTTTCTAACTTTTCCAAAAAGACTGAAATCATCCGGTGAAAAAAGAAAAAAAAAAAATCAGCTGAAGAAATACACCATCTAATCGACCTATTTCCTTGCGTCCAGCAGTATCTCTACATTATTCGAAAAACTCACTTTGAAAAGAAAAAAGGCAAATTTTAAATCTCCCAAATATTCGGCTTCAGGAATCGAAGAGAAAAATTACTGCTGTTTTCTTCAATGTCTCACAATCGTTTGATCAAGATGGCTAGTGATTGCAGAGACTCTCTGTAAATTAATTAGGTTACCGCTCGCACCGAAAACAAACTTTCCCAAATCGGCTCTAAAGTAGCATTCCTACAGACATCTGGAATGGGATGCACGAGTTCCGCCGCTGGAATATTAACATACAGAGTCCTATACCCGTAGATGATCTTCTTCCTCAACTAATCCCGTCTTTCTTCCGGCAGAACAATGTAACCGGGAAATAGAAGAACATGCTCCTTAGCACACCTTTAGTGCGTCGAGCATTGCTAGCCACCACTTACCCGCCTCACGCAAACAGTTTTCTGCACTTCCAAATTACATATATATCACACATCAGTGTTCCACAACTATCTGTTGGAAACATATCTTCTTTTCAATATGACGGTTTTCCTAACTGTGAAGAATCCGTCGATCGAGCTGGAACATTATGCTGCGTAAAAATCGCTAATAATCATCCGCTTTGACACTAGTGCACATAAAAGTGAAGTAAGGGTCCCATACCCTTGACAGGGCGTTGGGACTGTGAAGTTAAGGTTCACAATCTACTAAGCCCAACGACACTAATGAAAGTAGGAGAGTCAGTTACTTTCTACTTGGGATCCGCCTTTACTTTCCCAGATTTCTCTAATTGACTATATTTCCTTATTTACAAATAAAATACTACACCGTCAGCGTTAGAAAAAATAATAATCGTAAATAAAGGGAGCGTTTAAATTTGAATAAGGGGCTGGAAAAGTTCGTTGTTAATAATAATGAAAAAAAAGTGCAAATAACAAAACAAGGTAAACATAATTGAAGTAGCAGTTTATAAAAATTTTAAACTTGTAGTGTTCAGATCTACCTTGTTCTCGAAAAAGTAATGAAAGTAGCGAAATACAACAAAATAAAAATAAATGAGTAAAAAAAAAAAAAAAAAGAGAGAAAACAAACGACAAAACTCTAAGGAAATCACAGCCAGCGAGCCTAGTTTTTTCTCCTTTAAGTCGTTTGTTTGTTCATTGGTTTTTGCGACTACTGTTTTTATCTTGTCTTCTATACATATATATATGTTCCTTTTTATCCGATTCATTTTCCTAAGTTACTTCGGTAATTTATGCAGAAACGTGGCTCAACTTCGTAAACTACAGTTGTAAATAAAAATGTTCACTGCTCGCGTAATTTTTTTCCAACATAAACCAAATTATCCAGCCCCAATCAGCACAAGTGCTGGAGTACTGCAAAATCACGCTTACCTCGTACGGGTAGTAAAAAGAAATACGTTAGAAATTTATACGGTTCGCCAACGTTCCCGGAGCCAAATTCTTTACTGCCGCCGTTAACAAAAATTATATTGTATTTACTGTCGTCGAATCGGAGACGCGGATTCGCTGTATATTATTTAAGTATTCTGTGTTGTTTTCCGAAATTTCAAGTATTTTAAGGCAGGCTTTCTATTCGTTCTGGAAAATTAATCTGCCGAGAAAAATTCAAAAATGAATCGTCTTGTTAATAAATTGAAACTATAAATGGCGCTGCGCCAAAATTGTACGCGCAGCCAGCCGCAATTAATAGAAAACTGAATGTTGTCTGCCACTTATGAGAATAGTAACTACTAGAAAATGCGCGAGCCACATCTGAATAAGTACCAGGTCCCATCTTCTGCTTAATTATATTGAAACGATGCTAATTAACCTTCTTCTTAAAGGATGCCGATAGTATCTTAGTCGTTATCAACTCTGAAGGCGCCTCCATTCGTCGTACCGTTTCCGTACCGTTTTATTATTATTCGTAATCAGTTTATCCAAAATTGAGCCGAATGCGAATTAACCTGCGGAAAATTTTCCACGCGCGATTAACTCCCAGCTCCTAGGATAATTTTCTACGCATCCAGAAGCTTTTACGCGTTTATTTCAACACACAGCGGTCAATTTACAAAAACCAATCACAGTAAATGGAAAATAATACGAATTACCGGGGGATTTTAAATTAACGAGCTAATCTAATAATTAATCCACCGTTAACGATGCAACGAATTACAAATTAATTAATTTGAAATAACCGACTTATCGTGAGGTGAAACTTTTTATGGAACGCTACGAGTTTTGAGACTAAACTCGTCGAGCTAATAAAATCTGTTATAACTAATTGTTACACTGCTTCTGTCCTTTCCTAATGCTCGTTCACTGGAACGTAAAGTAAGAGGGACGGGAAAAAGTATTATATATAAAAAAAAATTAAATGAAACGTTTACTGCCATAGGTAGAAAAAATATTACTATTTTATAATGGATAGAAAAATTTCATCAAAACGTTTACGATGGTAAATATAAATTCTAGATAAAAACAACGCGATATGGAACTTGCTCGGACGCTGTTTTTTCAAGATACTTAAATTCATTAAGATCTAAAGTATCTGTATCTTATTACAGTCATTGTGAGCCAATTATTTCTATTTTCAAATAAAAGTTACAGCGAAGTTTTTGCGGTGTTCATTTTTAGTTATTATCAACGAGACCGCAAAAAAACTGTGCTACAGTCGAAAACTAACGTAGTTAGAAGTGAAACTTTTTACGGAATGCAATAAATTTTAAACGAGAAATCAAAAAAAAAAAACATACATTAAAGTAAAGAAAAATTTACTTAAAACTAACAGAAATGATTAGTTAAATCAATAGCAACGTGCAGGTAATCAAACCCTATAGAAGTTTCATTTGTATATACATGCTTATTGATTACATATATATATATATATATATTGTTATATAAACGTATTTCATTAGTACCTGCAAGTGAAACTTCGGTAGTGTTTAGTTCGAGATTGCCTGCACATCGCTATTGATTTAATAAATTATTTCCGTTATAGTTTTAAGTAAATCTTTCTTTACTTCAATGTATTTTTTTTGTTTTCTCGTTTAAAGTTTATTGCATTTCATAAAAAGTTTCAAATGCCGCCAGTTTTCGATTGACGAACCGTTTTTTTTTAATCAGCGGGTTTACCAGATACTCATGCGGAGTTCAATGTCTACGCCCTTTTTACACTTGGGTTAATAACCAATTCCAGTCAACTGTGCGGGTGAAACGGTGACCGCACAGGCATCAGCCGCGGGTGTAGAGATCGAAAGTCAACTGATTTCTGACACGGACTTTGTACTTTTTTTTTGTTTGTTGTTAATTAATTGACGGAAATATCGCCGTTAACTTTTATCCACTTTTTCCTTTTGAAATCTCGGTAATATTCGTTATTTTTTTTTAAAATAATAATGGAACGTTCTAAAATCGGTCGAGATGTAAGAAAAACAAAGAGTGTGCAAATCAAGAGCAAAAATAAAAAAAAAAAAATCTGTACAATCCGAAAACTGTTGAAACAAGTGATGCCAAAAACATTTAAGGAACTAGAAGTAATGATTCTGCAGATTCGCCTGTCGAATATAGAATTTTAAATATCATAACAGTTCCGCAGCTGGATCAGACATCGTTAAATGTAAAACATGCAATGGTGATGTAAAGTTTCAAACATGTAATGCACGTGGACTTGGTTTTAAAACTGCTTTGTTCTGTGATAAGTGTTTGCTTCGTTATGTTAATTCGAGTCCTTACATTTGACACTCTTATGAAATTAACAGACGTTGCTTGTTCACGGTGGTAATACTTGGATTATTAGGATAGTGGATAGGCCGACTTTTCTTCCTCAAAGTTGCTACGATGCCATTATGTACCGAATACGCGCATGTGTAAAAACTGCTACTGAAAAACTTTCTAATCGAACTGTTACGGAAAAAAATATTAAAAATAGGACTTGCAACGCATAAAATCTAAAAGACACAGAATTAACCGGTACACGGTTATGGTACTTAGCGAACGCGTGGATATATACGGTGTTTCATCTTTAATTGGATATTGTAGCGGGAAAATTCCACATATTTTCGTTTAAAAGAAATATTGCAAAGAATGTAAGTTCTGAGAGGGGTAAAACTGATACTGCAGAGTACAAACTGTGCCATGAAAGTCATCAAAAAAAGTACTGTACTAACCATTCAGGCTCTTCTGTGCGATTGTTAAAATGTTCCAAATATCAGTGAATAAATATCAAATGAGGTACATGAATTATATTGAAAACGAAAACTGCAACGAAGACGTACTACGGAATTTTAAAGGCGGCTTCTTACAATGAAAATGTAGTCATCAAAAAGGAAGTGCATTTGGCACATGCAAAAGAGGATTGACAGTCGTCTTCGAGAGCGTGTGAAAAAAAGTGTTGAAGTAGTTGATACTAACGTTGGAAAGACAAGACAAAAAAAAGTGCTCGCTGATAAAGGCAAAAATTTGACTGTTTATTATGGCGCAACAGTAAGATGTAATTCAGTAGAACACCCGTACAACACCGTTTGGGCTACATATTACCTATGCAGTTTAACAGACGAGAAACCGCATCATGAAAATTGTTCGATTGGCGAAAACTGTACTTGGCAACGAGCCTCAGCAGCTGGTGAATTAGCAGTCTTTCGACGCAACTACCATCTCTACCATCGGACGCATCGGACGCGATGAAACCGATTTACGAAGATTTAGGCAATCGGAATTTATTGAAAAGATATTGTGGCGGCTTTATACAAAATGAAAATCAACTGATTTGGAAAATGAGTCCCAAGATCAACAGCGGTAGCGGATCAAAAATTGCACAAATGTCGGCATACAACGCAGAATGTATGTTTAGTATGAAAGTTTATTGGCCTGAAATAGATGATTCAGTGTAATTTTAATATTAGGTATAAATCCTTGAAACTTTAAACGCGTTTTTTTCAAATAGTTAAAACCGGTGCATCGGCCCGATCCGGGGAGGGGGGAAACATGGTTTTCGAAGCCGATGATCAATGTACCTCAAAAATCGCTGAACGGGTAGTTCTGAAATTTTAAATACTTTTTCTTAATATAATTGTCTCGGCATTAATGGAAAGTTTTTTTCTCTAGAGACACCATTTTGTGAGATTTCGATTAAAGCGACATAATCAACTCATAAACTAATTACCCTATTTTTTTTTTTTTTATTTTTTTGTTTTTAACTAACACTGTAATTAGTAGCATGACCGCCGGACATTTTTTTTTTAGGGACCCTTCACAAGTTCATCTACAGGGACTACAAATATTCACATTTTTTCTATGAAAATTTAAAAATGACTCGTCGAATGTTTTTTTCGTCTTTTTTTTCCTCAATATATAAACATGAATTTTAAAAATTTTGATAAAATGTTTTTTAACCTCCGAGACGTAGTAACCTTTTAAAAAAAATGGACGCAGAGCCGTATGAAAATTTTACAATACTGAAGAAGGAATGTGTAGATCAGCGTTTCTCGATTTTAAGCCACAATATTGGGTCCTGTTAAATAATTTTTATAAATCGTGAAGCTGTGTCAGAAAAATTCTCGTATCTTATCCTCTTTTAATCGACAAAAAAGTAACTTTACACTTTTACAATAGATGAAAAATATCCATTTCTGTTATTATATTAAATAAATAATAAATTTAAGCTAATTAACACAGAAAGGTATGTTAAATTTAAAAATTTATAAAATTAAGCGGAATATTTAGGCAATGTTGTACGTATAGTTTTTTAATTTAAAAAATCTCATTAATTTATATATTTTGTTACATATGATTAACAGTTACGTTTTTCTTTCTTTCTGCTTTCTTTAATAATAAGTAAAGAAAGTAATTCAATTTTTTGGAGACAGAGGAAAAATAAATTCCTCAAGAATCCAAAAATTAGATTGTCGAATACCTTTCGAGTCAGCTGGTTGTAAAAAGAGCAAAATCGGCACACAACAATTTTTTTATACTTATAAAGAGAAATATATTAATTATGAAAAAAATGAGAGACTTATCCTCCATAGCACCATATATCTGTGGATCTATTTTGTCCGACTGTTAAAAGTAATAAACCGGAAAAAAACATTTAAAAACAAGTCATAGTTAATATAAAGATAAATCTAATGATTTCGTTTTCAAAAATCATCGAAATCAATTAAAAACCAATTTAACCGCTTTGACAAAATTTGTGTCCACGGATAAAAATAATTTTAAACGCTATCCGGGCAGTCTACCGTATTGCTAAATGCAGAAAAGGCTATGCCATAACAGAGAAGTTATTCAAAAAGAGAAGGCGGTTGCAAAAAATTATTCAGAAATGAATATGCATCAAAAACAAGTAACATTCCCCATACCAAATGACTCAGCAAGTCGAAAAATAATTGATTTATCCGAGATATTAAATTACAGTTAGCGGAAAAAAGGAAAAAATCTCGATATATTCTATTCAATTTAGACGAATCTCCAAATAAATGCCGGTTTACATATATTACACGTAAAACTTTCCTATTCAATTTGAAATTAAGATCTTCAACAAGATCAGAAGAAATTTTATAATCAAATCATGTGCCCGAAAAAAAAAAAACATTTTTTAGCATAGATGAGGTAAGGACTTGTATTGATGGGGTCGTCACAACAATAACAGGAAAATCCTAAGTATCACGAATGAGGAAAATTTGTCATCCGGATGTAATATTCATCGATTTTCTTCATGCTCAGAACAATTAGCTGCCTAAAAATATATATATGCGCGACTCATATGCCATTTTAAATTTATTTTGTACAAATAATAAATTACCTTCGAAATAGTGCAGTAATAAGCGCATACTGCACTTAGTGAACGACGAAATAAGTTCATTCCTAAGCAGTTACTCTATCCTCATGTAAACTAGCTTTCAAAAGAAAAAAGAAAGTTCTGAATCAATTATTCGAACTTTGTGTTGAAACTGATTTATTTATAAATGATCAGAAATCAACGTTAAGTGAATATTTTAAAAGTAATGCTTTCGAAAGTTGTATATTTAACGTGACATTTCTTCACTAATGAACGATTTAAATTTTTCAATGCAAGGGAACTGAACTAATCTTTTTATTTATTATAGTGAACTCTGCTTTAACAGAAGTTATGTTTCCATCATTTTCGCAAATCATTTAAAAAGATAATTCATGATAAAATTTCAAACATAAGTCAAGTCATAAAGAATTGTTTATTAAAAGTAAAAGAAACGTTTATTCAATACTTCGCACCGACCAAGTTACAGGTTTGGGAAATGTATAAATCTAAATTACTTTTAACAGTACCATTCACATAATTTAAATATATACCTGAAAAGAAAAAAAAATTATTTGCATTATTGACGAACGAAAAATTTAAAGAAAATGAAAAAAATATCTCTCTCGATTTTAGTTATAAATTCAGGTTGAATAGCGGACCCTGAACGAAAAGGCCATGAGATCGTTAGTCCCATTCACAATAACTTGTTTCGACTGAAAGTAGACTCTCGTGAATGTTAGGAAAAATTAATTTTACAAACCGATTCGATGATAGGTCAACGATAAGATTAGCTGTAACTAATATAAATACTCGTAAATACACACTTTCTATAAGATAATATTCGAATAATTACACAACAATCCGAAACATTACGAAGCTAACGGCTTCGTGATCGTGAAATGTTTAATACTCCGTAATCTTGAAGCCGTTAATTTCGAAACGCGTCGGATTATATATAATCATTCAAATATTATTTTTTATAGGAAGTGATTAATTAGTTAATCAATAAGAAATAGCTTTCATTAGTTCTACTGAAATAAGAATTGATAAATTAATCGAAAATAAACGGCAATAGCAAAATCATCAGAAGACGCATTGTATGTTGATAACTTAAATATGTTTTTAATAAATGTAATTCGTAAAAATTAATTTAATTTTAATAATTTTCTAGAAGCCTTTTTATTTGTTACTGGTGCACGTCTTGCATTTTTCGAATTCCATACACACATAATGTATGGAATCCTAATAAGATGGTTCAGAAACGACAAAAATATTAAAATTCAATAACAACTTATAAACTTCAAAATTAGAACATAAATCGCAATTAAACTTCCCTTTATGGCAATCGATAACTTCAAGATAATTAATTACCCTGGGCGGCAAAAAACGAAAGAACCCGTCAAGAACATGTAGTATGGAATTCAAGATGACCTCAAAATTCACTTGCCCGTAGGGTTTCGATTTATTTTATCGTTTCGGTTAAAGAAATATTTCTCACTGATGAAATCTTTTTATTAACACAACATTTAAATTGTTAAATTAAGCTATTAAAAAAAAATTTAATAATAGAAAAATTACAACCGATGATAATTATTAAGCAGCTTACTCATGCATTTGCATAGAACAATCATAACATTTTCAAGTGTGTATTTACGCTAACGAATATGATCCATGTCGCAAAAAAAGAAAAAGTAAAGAAACAAATCAGGTTCTACATATAACCAGAAACTATTATATTTAAAAATCGGCTACAATAGCGGAATCAAAGAAATTTCAAAAAAAAACTGACAGTTTTCAATTTTCCTAAAGGGAAAAATTGTACTTTGAAGAACTCTTTGAAGTAAAATTTACGGTATTCAGTTTGGCGATGAGCAACGGAGATAAGGTTAAAATATTTTTCAGAACCACCCAACAATAAAATGCCACATCATGACATGACAAAATGAAAATACCGTCTGCGCTATTCAGCGAACTATGCATAACAATAACAATAATAATAATAATAAACTAACTTTGTAAATTGAACGCAAGGCAGTTCTTTGAACTTCTTAAAAGAAAATGTTACTTCAGAACATTTGAAGATAATCGCGTATAGACAAGATAAAAAAAAAAAAAAAATGTGCTGATCTATTGATACTGTAAACTGAATAATGGGTCCCACCCACTAATTACATTTATTATTTCACGGAGCGCGTAAGTTTATTTTCGGTAAAGCCGAAGTAAAATCGCTAAAAAATTTATTGCGATGTAGAATTTTTTATTATCCAATTGCACTACATTATGCTTATAAGTGAACTTGCCTTAAATTTTCTAGAGAAATTCGTTTCCTTTTTTTACGGCTACTAAAAGCAATAATTTAAGATAACCGAAAATAAGAAATCAAAGACAGGAGTTACATTTTAAAATAACTAAGAACTGGTAAAAAAAAAGCCAAAACAAAACTAATTGTCAGTGAAGGAAATACAATAACGTAAGTATAGTTTTATAATGAATAGAAAGACAAACTTCAGAAGTTAGAAGTAAAAACAGCGGGCGTTCAGTAAAAATGGGGAAACATTCGAACATGCAAATATACAGTTTGCGAGATCGAGAGAACATTTATGGGCATGGAGCAAGAAATGCGAAACTGAAGTATGTTACGATTTTTTTTTTTTTTTTTGAAAAAATATGTATTTATAATTTTTTACATACAAAAATTTTCGTCAAGCTAAAACGCTTATCGACGAATTATCCTATTTGACATTTTACCATCTTAAATTAACTTATACATAAACATGATCGTGTAATATTTACTTAATCTATCTATTTTACTTAGCAATAATTACTAATCTATTTCTATTTTCTATATTCAGTTTTTTTTTGTTTTTTTTTCCTAGCTTTTTTTGTTGCGCTTTGTCTTTTTATTTTATGTTTATTATTTTTTTTATATTTTCTTCTTCCTGAAGCCATTCCTTTATTTTCCTTTTTCTTTCCCCTATTTTTTCTTTCTCTATTATTTCTTTGGGTATTTTATTCAACATCTGAGTTATAATATATTTATCCGTTTGCTCCCCCATCTTTGTTCTTGCTAACGGCAATTGGTACAAAAGTTTTTCTCTCAACTCGTATTCTGTGTTTATTCTTTCCTTCAATTCAATTTTCTTTTCTGCTGATATGTACTCCCATATCTTCAGTAATAAGTACATTCCTCTTATGCTCATTACGTTTTCTTTTTTAATTATTTCACTATCGGTCTCTCCTTTATGATTTCCTATTAATTTCAAGCATTTAATTTGCAGTTTATTTGTTTTCCCCAGGTATGCTTTTCTCGCCATTCCCCACGCCCGAATTCCATATCTTATCCTCGACCCTACTAGCGCATAATAAACTACTTTTAATGTTTCATTTGTTGCATATTTCTTTAATGTATATAAAGCTGGCAAAACTGCTCTTATTTTCTTTGCAATGTATTCCATATGTATGTCCCATCTTAAGTGTTGATCCATCATTACTCCCAAATATTTATACTGCATTACTATGTCTAACTTTTGACAGTTTTTCATTTCGCATTCGCGTCTTTCCCCCATTGAATGTACACATTCATTTGAGTGCATTATTATATTTGGACAATACAAATCAGAGCTGTCTCTTTTTTTCCGCAGTACCATTGCTTTAGTCTTTTTTACATTTATTCTTAGACTTTTATCGTGTGCCCATTTACTTATTGTTATTAGATCTTTTTGCATCCTTATTTCTGCCTCTTTCATATCTTTATGTGACGTAACTATTGCTATATCATCCGCGTACGCGACTACCTCACTGTAACTTAATTCCTTATATAGACCATTCGTATATATAATAAACAGTATTGGCGCTAGGTTGCTACCCTGCGGAACTCCTACATCCATCTCCTCTTTTTCACTTTGCACATTTAAGATATTTACGCATGTTTTCCTTTGTGTTAAATAACTTTGAAACCATTTTTTCAAATTATTCATTATTCCTATCTCCTCTAATGTATTTATGATTATTTTATGATCAACCGTTTCAAATGCTCTACTACTAAGATCTATGAACGTTATCAACACCTTCTTTCCCTCTTCAAAGCTATCTCTTATTTTTTCAGTAAGCTCGCCGATTGCTTTCGATGTGGATTTTCCTTTTTGAAACCCGTATTGTGTTTTGTCAATTATCCTATTTTCTTGTAGGTACTTCGTTAGATTATTTGCTACGTACTTTTCTAATATTGTTGCAATTACATTGCTTACAGCAATTAGCCTATAGTTTTCATATTCACTGTGTTTCCCTTTTTTATATATTGGTCTCGTTTTCGATATTTTTAACCCATTTGGTATTTTCCCTTCTTTTAACGTCTGATTAATTAGCTTAGTAATTTCCTTCACTATATATATTTTTACTGTTTTTTTATATCTTTTATTCTTATTCCATCGATTCCGGCGGCCTTTGTTTCCTTTAATCCATCGATTATTTTCCCCACCTGTTCTACGTTTGCTTTAGGTAAGTACATGTTTACTTTTACTTCATCTTCTTCTCTTTTTTCTAATAGCACTTTATTACATTTGTGTTCTAGGTTTTTTTATACCATTTTTGAATTCTTTACTGAATTTATCTGCAATTTCTCTTGCTTCTTGTTCCTTGCCAAAGTATTTACTTATGGTTTCATCTACTCCTAGACTCCTTTGTTTTCCTATAATCTTGTTTATATTTAACCAAGTTTTCCTGATATCCCCCTGTGCCACTTTAAAACTTTTCCCGACAAACATGTCTTTTTGCCGCCTTATTTCTGCATTCACTTGGTTTCTGAATTTATTGTATTTTCTTCTTAACTCAATATTTTGATTATTCTTTTTTACTTTTTTGTACAGTTTGTCTCTTTTTTTTATCATTTCAATTATTTTTTGCGTCATCCATTCTTTCTTCCTTTGTATTTTCCCTTCTCCTGACGTATTTTTTGTTTGCCTACATTCTTTATATACTTTTTCAAATTTTCCTTTTATGCTTTCGTATAAATTTTCAGCGTCCAATTTATCTGATTTCCCTTCCCACTTTATGCGTCTTAGTTCGTTTTTCACTTTATTTTCCATTAAAAAGCTTCTGTTTAATTCCATTTGTTTTCCTCCTATTTTTCCCATCTCCATTTTTACTGTACACACTATCATGTTGTGATCTGCTATTTTAATATCTGTATTATAATATTCGAAGTCGATGTTTCTTTTCTTCTTTTTAGTGTATATATGGTCGATTTTGGTTTGTGTGAACCTGTTTTCTCTCCATTCTTCTCTTGTATATCCTTCTAAATTGCTTATTAAATTTAAAGTGATTCTGAAACGACAAAGATTAGGGAAACAATAAAATCACGTAGGTTAACTTTTCAAGTAAAAGGAAAACGAATTAAAGCAATTCGGTTGATATTTCCTCTTGAGAAACGTGAAAATTACAAGTGAGAAAGTAAAAATTATGAGCAAGGACTTAAAATCTGTTTAAACGAAACGAAACATAAGGAGATCATAAAAAGGAGATGAATGGAGATAACCAGATTGGGGAAAATTTGAGAAAGTGAGCAGAGGAGATAAGATAAATGTGATACGTAATAATACAGATTTAGCAATGAAAGCAGAGAGTAGAGATAATAGAATTTCGAATAATTTATGTAAAAATTTAAATTTCAGGTATTCTTACAATATCCAGTATTTCCTTGTAAAGATTTATACTTGTATATATCATCATCCTTTACATCATTATCATCATCATCGTAGTTAGCAAATCAACCAATATTTCACGGTGAAGCCTCTTCTGGAATTTTTCAAATGATCTGGTAATTTGTTACTTTTTATGCCGCTCTTTTGATCCCATGCAATTTGGGTCTAAAAACCCCTTTTCTTCGTCTGATTTCGTAATCTCGTCTCATATGTGATCGTTTTCGGGACCTTTTAGTTTCTCGCGGATACCAGTGTATAATTTTTGTTGCCATCTTTTGCTTTTTATTCTCGCTATATGGCAGCTTATTGCCACTTTAGTGTAGCACTAATAGATTTATCAGTCTTTTTGAGCTTAATTATTTATTACTATAAGAGTATGAATATATTAAAGAACAGTTAATTAATTAGCAAAAAATGGAATTAAAGAAGAAACTCTATTTGCTCTCTCCGGATACTCTTTTTAGCTAACGAGAGGGTCATCCACGCACGTTTTCCTCGGTGTTTGCAATACTTAATAGTGACATCAAATTAAACGTTACCAGAAAACAATTAAATCTATAAATAAACCCGAACAAGAAAAAGTAAATAATGATAATAATAAAAGCGAATTATTAAATTATTATATTTTTGCGACTCGTTCGTTCATTAAGAGATTAATTTAATAGTTTTGCAATGTGCAACGTGCGCTTTTTATTCATTTTCTTAGCATTTAATGAAATTACGCGAAACGTTATATACTTAATGTCCACTTCAATTTAGAGACAAGTAGGCAATTTTTTTTTTTTTTTTTTTTTTTTTCCTTCGAGTGCACGTTATAAAAATGTTAATTAAATAACTGATATCTGAATAAATTTTACATAAAGAAATTAATAAATAGTTTCACTATAAACGATATAGTTCCGCGCAAAAAGTTATTTATATTTCAAGACTCGAGAGATTTAAAAAAAAAATCAGCAACAATAGAAATAGTTAACTACCAATATTTTTTTTCTTTTTTTTTTTTTCCAGATTCGTATTTGAGAAATCCAGATGCAAAATGAGCTTGGTAAATTCGCGTAGTGGGAGAGGATGTGACTAACAAATTCTAAAACCTGACAAGCGCATATACAACGACAGTGGCTCCATTTATATATTTGCTGTTGGTTTATCTCTGTCCTGGGACCGAACGAACTGCTATTTTTTCTACTAGCCCTGCTCAACTGCGTAAAGTCTTTTGCGACCTTTTTTCCGCCTTTCAAGGAACCCAACTTTTTCAGCAGCAACAATATGTGATCGTTAGATTTTAGCTCGACCTTGCGCCCTTGATCTCTTTTAAGTTTATCGTAAAGGGTAGCCGACTTCCATCCATTCACACGAGCCGTAAAACCAAGCGCACGTGATTAATGTCGCAATATTCTCAGCGCGAAATTTTCTAAGACTTTTGCGTTACGAGTAAAATCGGCCCATTTGCTGGAACTTTTCAAAGTTGTTTTCTATGTTTTCTGTATGGCGTTCAGGTTTCGCAGCCGTGTACGACAATGATGGAATAACAACGGCTTTAAAAACTCCGGTACTAATAGGCTATTAAAGCTGAATTTTCCTACTCCCTATAATGCTTCCTATCTCTTAACTTCAGAGGTGGTTCCTATTCTTGCCTCTTTTCCTTCATCGATCTCTGACCAGATTAAAATTTCTAATATAGTCCAGTTGTCCTGAATAGCTGTCCTCGGTTGGCCGAGCCCAAAAAAAAAAAAAAAAAAAGAAAAGTATATTAGACGCCAAAAAGTCAACGCCGCGCATTTAATTCTGCAATAAATTTCATCTAGCGATTTAAAATAATTTAGAAAGAATCCCGAATATTTGAAGTTAATTACTTCATCAAGCTCTTTCCCGTTGATTTTTTCTTTTTCTTTTTTAGAATATTCGATTCACAGGGAATAATTTTGTTTTTGCTCCAAATTTATCGCAACCCCCAAATTTTTAAAAGTTTCGCTCAACATGTTCGGAATAGTTTGTAAATTCGTTTGGTGTGCATTATAATAATCGTCTACGCACTACAATTCAATCGAATTACATGTTAATGTGATTTTAGCTTTTATATACACTACATTATCGAGGCAATCCGGTATTTAAGGTGGTCAGGGAGAAAGGCTGCCAAATAAGTAGTTACGGATTTTCGGAAGTTGTTCACGTAACTCACTATCCCAGCAGTATACCTAATCTGAAGTTGAACATTAGTTATATCAGAAAAATCCAGAAAAATAAAAACAACTGAGAGATTCTTCTCAGATCTATTAGGCTCGATACATTATAAAAAGCTTAATTAGGCAGCAACATCCGTTGTACCTTATCAAGTATATATGGGATGGTATAGTAGCTATACTTCACTTTGCTAGTTGATTCTGTTGATCTAAACATCTTTTTTTTTTCTTTCTTTCTTTTTACAGACTTCAATTAATCAAAATAATACGTAAATTAATGAGTAATTACGTTAAAAAAATGTTATGTATTAAACTTTTCAGCAACAAACAGCTATAACAGATGGCGTTTAGTGACTGAAAATAATAAACAAAATATGGAAATCAGTAATTTTTGTAAAACTGAGGCAGATGATGAAAAAGGTCACGGTAATCTGATTTAAATATGCAAATTAGCGCTTGTCTCGAAATAATTTGGCATCTTTATTGAAGACCGCATGCTTAAAAAATGTGTATTAATTAATTAATTAATGAACATTGCAATAAAATTCTCCAGCGGAATAAAGAGCGCGCCGTCAAATTATTAAATCTCTCATAATAAATAGGCCGATAACAATCCGCGAATGTATTATTTAATTAAAAAAATCCAACATGTTTCGTAGCAAGAGTTCTGCATATAAATGTTGCAACGAAACACGACCCTTTTTTATTTTTAAATTATACACTTCCGGATTGTTATCGGTTTATTTATTATAAAACATATATAAAAATGTGTAATCTCGTTAATTAGAAATCTCTGTCGAACATTTGGAAATTTAAGATGTTCCCTTTTTTTTCCCTTTTTCTTTTTAAATAGCAGATAGATTTTAAAATGCAATAAATTATAATAAAATTCGAGAATGAAGACATTATAATATTTGGAATAATTCGATTTTGTGGATTAAATTATTCGCTCGAACAACATCAAAGCAAACAATAAATAAATAATAGCGTTAATCGTAACGCAGCAGGTTAACGGAAAGAACGGAACGAAATCAAATATAAAAGAGGGTTTCGAAGTAAATGGCGCGCGAGTGCTGCATTTTTTATAACGTTCCGGTGACACCAATTTTCCGCTACGAAAACATTAAACATTCTTGGAAAAAGGACGAGTTAAAAAATTTATTTTGTACGGGGGAAAAAAAAATAAAATAAAATTTGCGAGCTGTATTCCTGACAGACGTTTTTACCGGTCTCGGTCCAAAACTACTACGCGATTACCAGTTAGTATGGAAAATTGATTTACCCGAGTTTTCGTTCAAAACTCAAAGAATTGAGTTTCGATGAGTTTGAGCTTTTTTTTTTCTTTACTCGCTATCTTTTCCCTTTTTCGAAATAAAAAATAGAGATAACTTTCAACGAACGGCCATCGAAACATCCGAAATTGAAATTTCATCGAATTTTCTCACCTATTCGCAATGTTCTTTAGAAGCGCATTTGACTTTTTTACCGTAAACCCTTAACATTCGAAAGGGATAGGTGCCAACATTTCTTTCGCGAATATTGGGTATACTTAGAATACGGACCGATTCGGCGAAAAAAATGTTTTTTTTTTTTTTTTTTTTTTTTTTTATTCGGTTTATAAGAACTACTTGAAATTAGTTTTTATATAATAATAAAATTTGAGTCCCGGCTTAGCCTTCTGTCGGCCAAAAGTGGAAACATTTATTTCTAAAATTCCGATATATTATTCAATTGAAAAATAAAACTATTAAAATAATTCCTACTTTAATGAAACATACTTAAATGGTTTGATTTGGGTTTTTAAATAAAAGCCTTTAAAGGAGTTATTATAACTTTTTAAAATAATTTAATTAAAAATACGCTTAAAGGCGGCAGCTAGTGCTTAAATAAACAATAAAAAATAGCGACAAATAAATAAAAACATGTAAAAAGCAAAAATAAGACTTTTCCGAACCGCGTCTTTTTTAAAACTGCCCTTGTCCTTTAAATTTCATTTATTATTAGAAATTCCTAAATATTCAAATACATCTTTAGTACGTATATTCAACTTGTTTGTTTTTTTTTCCATTATACTCCGGTGGGTTATCACTTTTAGCTGATGATGGACTAAGCGGCCGGAAAACATTACCGCGGATAAGCATATTATTATTATATATCGTTTCCATTTATTTCGTATTTATGTAATGTCAGAATAATATACATAAGGAGATATTGAAGTCAGCTACCGTGTGGCTTCGTTAAATAGCCTAGTGGTTAAGGTGCTTGGCAACCAAATCAGAGGTGGCAGGTTCGATACTTGTCTCGTCTCGGATCCAAGTCGCTCCCAAGTTTACCCTTCCTGAAATAATTGGTTACCAGAGAAATTTGGGAAAGTAAAGGCGGATTCCAAGTAGAAAGGAACTGGCCCCAGTATTCTCATCAGATCCATTAGGCTTAATACATTGTGAACCTCAACTTCACTATCCCCGACACCCTGTCAAGGGTATGGGACTTACTTTACTTACTTACCGTGTGTGGCTTAGTTTGTTAGGTAGTGGCGATTCATTCAGGTAGGACCTGATTCGAATCCCACTGTGCTACACATTGGAAATAATTCCTTTTGCATTAAAAAAAATTATACTATTATGTACTGTTTTGTTCGCTTTTTATGTAATTGCATATGTTTTGAATAATATGTCATATAAATAACGTCGTATCGATTATAGTAATTATATTTATTTAATAAATGTAAAAGCTGGTCGACAAGATTTTACATAATGAAAAAAATGGTTAAACATCTTCTCTGATAGGAAAAAAATTGTTCATTTTTTTTTTTTTTCAGTAGAAATCCCTCTCGCATTTGAATAATTAACAATTTATTGGACATTTGCTCACCGGACACTAAAAGTAATTTAACTTTTAAACAAAACATTCATCTTTAATAACTTTTTATTTAATATAGCCAGAAAAAAGTTACCCGAAGAATATTATCAATATTAGTTCATCAGCCTGGAAACTGCACTAGATGTTCTAGTTACGTAATATAGCGTCTCACAAATTTATCCCCGATACCTAACCATAAAACATATACTTGTCCAAAGTTTCTTCTCTCAATTTATAGCGAAGACGTAAATTTTTACATCTATTAAATTAATGTAATTATTATAAATGTACGATATTTGTACCGTATGTTTTAAATAATATTACTTTTATTTGGAACCAGCCCTGTAAACTACATAAATCGGTGGGTTTTGTACATTCAGAGCTGTCATTCTTGAAACTTATTAATTTTATTGTTTTTGGTAGTAAGTTTATTTTTTGTCCTAATGGGGAATATTTTGAAGAGTTAGAATTTATATATATATATTTTTTTTGTTATTAATTTTTTTGAACCCGACTGGTCTCTTTATTCATTTTAGCATCAGAATTTCCTATACGGGTATATGATTAAACGAAAGAAATAAATGGTCACGTGATCGCCACATTTTTCAGATCACAGTTCTAAACGATTTTTGAAAAGGTTATTATCCGTCATATTGAATTTGGGATAGCACATATTGGATAATTCTAGACATTATATTAATGTCGGAGACCTATAAAAATGAACAAAATTTAAAAACTCCAGTTTTATCAGGAGTGTGAAAAGATTTTAACTATATACATACGAACACGTAAAGTTAAAATAAAAGCTTGTTAAACAGAAAAGATTCTCATAATATAAATGACGCAAATCAACTAAAAATATGGACGAAAATAAATTTTGAAATAATCGTCTCCATATCGCCTATTTGGAAGGCAAGAGGGTCGGTCGTCGTAATTTTATGGCACTATTATAAAAAAATTAACATTTCGATTGAATATTTGATAAGTAAATTGAGAATTTTAAATAAGTATCTTTTTAGTGCTGCTGTTTTTGTTCGTGTCTAAAGAATACATTAATTTCCAATATAGATTTTTCCGAATCAAGCGTATACACAATTTTTTCGTTGACGAATGGAGAAACCACAGATGCTTAACTATATGAATTTTAACTCGAAAATTTTTAACGGTGCTATCAATGGCAGATTTGCACACTCCATGATTCGTACGATTATCTCCGCATCACATGTATCTGTATAAGTAATTTCGATCCTTCGCACCTTTTGAGAACACCCACTAGATCTCCCCCTAGATGGTATTTCTTTTATAATACTTGTAGAAGAGTAAATTTCAGTTGACGAAGTCCATCTTTTATTAAAAAAAAAAAAAAAGTAGCAATAATAATAATAATTCACGGTTTGCGTAATAATTTCCATTGAAAAGGTTACATATTTTATAATGCTCTTTTCATATTACCCGCCGATCGCAAAAATAACATTGTCATTGGTGCATGATCTAAACCTAGCATTAGGGGGTATTTAGAATAAAACTTGGCGGTCATTAATTTGAACCGCCCATTTCCGTTGACGATAGTGCAGCTGGAATTTTCTCATGAGCTTCTAACTAATAATAACCGGCGGATTATTTTTTGTTTTTATGTATAATATTTCTTCTTCCGCTTTTAGCGGCACCATGTCAAAATTAAGATCTATGAAATGTATGATTAACTGATATGGAGGTTAACGGTTTTCTCTCGATGTTTAAAGATCTTAAAAAGAGCACATCATCTTTGACTGGTACACGAAATGAAGCAGTTGTTAATACAATTTTTACCGGAAAATAAGGTCAAGTGAAAGTGACCACTCTGAACATACAACGCAGTAATTATACTTTTCGAGAGAAAACGATGGCAGGCCATCGAAGTTTAGGTTGGAGCTCTAATGATGATACAGTAGCCGTAGGAACAGGCTCCTTTACGGAAGTAATATGAGAGGTCTCATTGGCCGCGGAAACTATAGTTTCGACTGTGAAGCTTATACTTTTCGAATTCTCAGAAACTTCTGGTGTCCGGGATGGGATGTAATATGCGACCTGTTCGATGCGATTCCAGACAAATTCTTAGAAGTCCGTGAAGAAGCGAATTTTTCTTTACCAACATTCGAAGCTATGCGATAACTATGCATAGGTAAGTGTAACCGGCAGTAATAGTTTTTACTGACATGAATCATTGCGAATCAGATCTATTGGTCACTTTGAGTCGTCGGTGTAGTATATAAATATATTGCAAATAATGAGGCGTGTAAAAAATTCTTCGATCACTGGATATGACACTGCTAGGTTATTTCATATCTAGATAAAGTGAACATCAAAAATTTTCATTCCGGTCAATCTTTCCAATCTAAATCCATTCCCCCTCAAGAACCTTAAGGGCACCGCTTCATGTCAAGTACTTCGGAAAAGACAAAACGTGCTATGTTCATTTTTTTCTCTATCTTATTGAGCTCATTTCCACTAATATCTATCATGTTGTTATTCCTCTCTCTTCTTATACACCTCAACGTTTAGAAGATATCTCTGAACTGAAAAATAATTTAAAACTGCAGTGAAATATAGCGTTTATTCCCTGCCTTTCGTTAAATGCTGTGCACTACACTTCGACACGATCAAAAACACCATAGTCTAAACGGTCTGAGATGAAAATTTAGGTTTTTTCAGTAAATCATCAACTCCCGAAGCGACATCATTTCTAGACATAGGGACTGTTTCAAATTTTTAGACCACCGGAATATCGCTCATAGTAAAAACTGGTAGAAAGTATATAACGCAAGGTCACTCTAGAATAAAACAACGGGGAATAAATCTGTTTTTTCGTGGAACAACGCTCTACGTGAAAGAGACATTAACAATATAAGGCTAGTTCATTACAACCACTTTAGTATAAAATATTCATAAACAAATATACTTTCACATGCTGTGTACGGAGCTGATCAGAGGCGAAATTTAATTACGTCAACTATCATTATCAGTTTTAACTTACAGATCATTTCCATTAGAACCGATATGTTAGGGGATAGAATTATATGGTCGCGGTTTGCGTGACTGCTCAGTGAAATTGTTAAAATTCTGACAGCATACGTACACGTACACAACATTCATGCATTCGATCGTGACGAAAATATGTTATCAAAAACTTACTTCATCGGTAACCTGGCCTGCTTTGTATTGTAATTCCTGTAACTCGGTTCTCGGGGGGGCAGCGCCGTCCGCTGCCGGTGCATTCGTTGGAGCCGGCATTTTTTACCTAAAACCAAAAAAATCAAAAAAATTTATACATTTCGGTTTGATTATAAAAAAAAAAAAAAAGTAAATTATTTTTACTCGAGGTGTATCGAATGAAGGCAACAAGTCAAAAGTCGAAAATTAATTATTCTCCTTTTTATGGTTTGTCAGGTCTCTCTGAAGTTTGTAATTACTTGGGTATTTTTTTTCTTTTCGCAACGCAAACATAATTCTTCAATGTCACGAACATGTGCTTCGATAGAAAAGAAAATTTATTCTGTCAACACTGTATCGAACATCAATTTTACTCAAACATTCAATATTAGTTGAAGGAAGTTATTTTTCATTTTTAGTTTGTGCTCCTAGCAACTTATTTTTCTTCGTTTAACGATATCCGATAGTTCTTTATTTACGCATCAGTCGTTCCTAAATTCCGTGTTTTTTTGTTTTTTTTTTCTGTTTTTAATTAAATAAATCATTACGAGCGGCGTTAAGAAAAAAACAAAAAAAAACATAAATATATTTTCAGCATATTGTAACGAGAAAACATTTTTTTTTTCTCTTTTTTTTTCTATAATCTACCTGGTAAATTTCATTAAGGAATTATAACTTTACTCGCTGAAGTAAACGTCTTAGAAAATCCAAAAGCAGACATTTACATCGTCTACACCTACTCAAACCAGAAATTACGTTGAACTGCAGATAGTCAAAAGAAAACAAAGCAACAATTTGACTGTATTTTGGGAAAACGTTACAAGTCAAATATGCACGGTTGATGAAGTAAACAAGAGTTTTATACAGAAATCTTACCATCGAATTAGCAATTTTAGAAATTAATAAAAATAAAAAATAACAAGAGAAACAATAAACAACAAAGATAACCAGTACCTTTCTGCTAATCGTAAAAATGTACATTTTACACAAGCGTCCGGCAATTACCCTTTGAATGCGCAGCTACACACAGTTCCTAATTACAATTTCATGGTAGTTATATTTATTTACTTCACAACGGGAGTAGTTAAAGATTGATCGTAATTGTTGCTGCTGAGTTTATCGTTTTAACTTTTCTGTATAATAGTATTTTAAACGCAACGTATAATTCCAATTATACTACTGATGATCTAAATGATCCTCGTAACATAAACGTATCATTTAGATCCGTGTAAAGGAAAACCCTATTATGCATAAAAGTGTTATACGCATTTAGTTTTATGGTTTACATAGGCATGTAAGATAAGCAATTATATTTAAACGGGGAAAAAAAAAAAAACGGAAAATGATCCAGGTTTCCATCCACTTGAAAATGAAATATACTTTTTTTTTTTTTTTTTTTTAAGCATGTCAGCTAAGGACGTTACTCAATCCAACGGTATGATAGTATTAATGATTATAAAGGAAAAATATTACAAATGGAACATACGAAAGAAGCTAACAAAGGAATAACCAAGGGGGACGGAAAAGAAAAGATGCTGTGAGCGCTGTAGGGCGTAGGGAGGCCAAGACGCAAAAGACCGGAATACAGTATCGCGCGTTCTGAAGAAATGGAAGGACATTCAAGTAAAATGTGGTTCGCATCACAAACGAAGTTTGCTTCTGACGGATCAAATGGACAAAGAGGAGACTGAGTAATGGAGAAACGAAAGAGCGAAGCAGGAAGCAAGCTGTGATTTAACCGAAGTCTAATTATGGATGAAATAGTTGAGACCGCCTTATGTTGGGGAAATCAAGAAACCACGGAAAAAGAGGAGGAGTGGGTTGTATGGATAAGTAAAAAGAAGCAGGATTGGAAAAAGAAGAATGGGATAGAGATCAGACCAACAGACACGGTGGCAACGAGAGGAAAGAGTAAGAAGACTTTAAGCTGGGAAACGCCTAATAAAGCGACCGTTTAAAGCAGCCGAACGTGCCAACGAGTCGACTAACTCGTTGCCCGAAATAGCACAATAACTAGGATAATCTATAATAGATTAATACGGACAGAGCGGGAATGAAAAAGATGTGAAATTAAGGAACGTATGTGGAGCACGATAGGATCAGCGGATGGTTTAGGAAAGGGAGTAGCAATGGCTTGTAAAACGCCGTTTGAATCAGAAGATAAGAGAACCTTGGATATATTGTTAGAGGAGGCTATAAAAAGGATTGCCTGTAAGATCGCAATAGATTCGGCTAGGAATATGGAGGAGAACGAGGGGAGTTTGAACGACTCAGAATAGCCGAAATCCGGCAAAGTAAAAACCGCTCCGACCCCCAAAGCTGACTTTGAGCCATCTGTAAAAATTAAGGTATAAGAAGGAAAGAGCGAGGATAAAACATAGTTAAATTCGTTATGAGCAGCGGGAGAGGGAAGAGACTTGACATACGAAGGAAGAAAAAGAAAAAATGGGTGAGTAAATAAAATCTAGAAAATTATAGGTAAAATAAGGGCATTTGTTGTAGGATAAATCAAAAGGAGAGAAGGCTCTGAGACGTGAAGAAATCAAGGAAAGGATTGGGGTTTTACGAGGAGAGAAACGCCAATTGTTGAATATAAACCAGTAGGAATTAAGCAAGTAGGAATTGGAAATATGAAGACGTTTGATCAGAAATCGTTCACCTGGATAAAGTCTTCCTTCACCATACGTCAAACTTTGTGGACTTTTCCGTATAAAACATGTTTTATTTTCTTATCCGTTGGTCAGGTTATATTTTTTGAATTTAACATGAATTTGCAAGACTTTGAATAACTCTGTTTTATTTTATTATTTTTTTTTAAGGACATGTAATCCAGCGCGTGTGAAATTTTTGGAAGTTTCAATGGCGGTAGCCGGATACCAGGCTCTGTCTGAACCAAACACTACCGCCTAAAAACTACGCCGCGATAAAGTAAAGTAAAGTGAGCTCCATACCCTTGACAGAGCGTCGGGATTGTGAAGTTAAGATTCACAATGTACTAAGCGATAGCTGACTTATTATTATTATCATTATCAATAGGCATATTGTTTTTCCGATTCTATGGGAAAAAATAAAATTCTCATGAATATAAAACTTCCTAAGGCGCGTACACCATTATTTTTATATTATTTTTCTATTAACTTTAGATACATTTTTAGTGATTTTTCATTTAAAATCTTCGCTGTTCGCAGTATTTTTTATAGCTGTATATCCAGTCAATTTAACGATTTTTTCTTTAAATTTTCACTAGATATTACGCTGCTAAGTACTTTCTTTTTTAAGTTTTATTTTGGTGAAGAATTTAAGTAATACATGTATCTACTGAGACGAAAATTAAAAAAATAAAAAAAAATAAAAATTTGCAATCGGCGTTTATGAATTTTACTCCCCTCAACATAAACCTTATAGAACAGCTCTAATTCAGCACCCGCCTCGTTTAGAATTTCATCCTGTTGCCTATATTTAATTTATAATGAGCCGTTATAGGGTAGGCAATATTAAAATTAACCAGTTTACCCGTTAGTGCCGATTTTTTCGTGCGGGGCTTATCGGTTTCCTCAGTCGATAGTTCGGTTGCCTTATTAGCTCGCTTTCTATAACTAGTAACATATAATTTCAATATTTCACCAAAATACTTCCGAAACACTGAATCAATTTTTAATAAAGTCTCTGCGCAACAACATTGTGCAGTCCCTCAACAAATACATTGTTTTCTATGCGTCTTAATATACCTCTTCGGCTTGTTCTTCTTCAGTAATATATACGAGAAACAATGAACAATTAGTTATAACAATAAAATTTTAAAATATTTATCCAGTTTAATTATACAATGCGATATGTTAAGTTATCAGAACATACAGGGACACAAACTATTTTTTTGGGTTAGCCAAATTATAAAAGAAAGAAAAGAAATATTTGGTACCTAACTCGGTTGGATACTAAGCAAATAAAGGTGGCAAATACAAGGAGGGCAGGAAATGAGGAAAGCGAGAGAATAAAAAAAAAAAAGCATGGTAGGGTGTGGGGATTTTTAGTTTCAACAATCCAGAGCAAAAATGTAAAGACTCGGGTAAAAGAGCGGAATATTCAAATAGGATATGATCCAGGGCACAACTACATCATGGGGTCATTTAAATATAATTTTTAAATTCCCGGTTTATGGCCGGTCCAAATCTTCCCGATTTCCTGATTACTAAAACTGTAACAAAAAAAAGAATGGCATTTTTTTGTTACCACTGATAATATTTGACCGCCGCAACATATTTTATACAAATAAAAAAGAAGGCCGTTATTTCTTTTTGTGTAAAGTACATCAAAAAAATTTTTCGCTTGATTTTTTCTTATCAAAATATCGTTCGGCTATATTTACTTAGAGAGCAGATTATAGTATAGGCAATGAATTATTAAGTTCTACTTCAGCGGTGGAAATATTACGAGAAGAAGAATAGACTAATATATCATCTGCAAAGAATAAGGAAGTAAAAGGAATAATTAAAGAAGTGATATTGAAAAAAAAAAAAAAAAAGATATTGAATAAGCTGGAATTAAACCACAAACTCCGTAAAACGCCAGTATACAGCAATTAACAAAATTTAGAGGCCAGAATAAGAAAAACAGCCAAAATCTGTAGTCTCAACTAAGAAAACATGTATACTCCGTCTGGAAACACGAATGGGAACAAAACTGTCGCTCTCAGAAACTGTTCAAAGCTAAGCGAAATCTTCGGCGATGGAGCATCTCATACAGAAAGGATCGACATGAGGAAACTATATCAGCTCGCCTGCGCATAGGCCACTGCGTTTACACACATAGCCCCACCTGTTTCAAAAACAACCGAAACCAACATGTGAAATTTCTGGAATGCCGGTTACGGTGGAACATCTCCTCACCTCGTGACGCAAATTTCGGCAAGAGAGAGCCGCATGCTTCAAAGAGAATGCTGGTCTGGCCGAAATTCTGGAGGACAATGAAAAGGCCTGTGGAAACATTTTCAAATTTTTAAAGCTTACCCGATTTTTCCCTTTTATATAGTTTTAATATTCAACGGCGTTTGCCTCCTTTCTTTTCCTTTATTTTCTTTTTCTCTTTCTATTGTTCATTTTATTTTCCTTTTTTGTACTTTGCATGCATTAATCTATTACTTATAAGATGTAACCTTTCGGCGTCGCAAATGACCCTAGCTGCCGAGCGACTTTAAATAAATAAATTGTATATAAACCACGAAAGTTTTTCCTAGAAACAAATACACAAAAAAAAAAAAAAAAAAAAAAAAGGCGGTTTATGTGAGATAAGGGCAGTAATTGAAACGGAAAATTGATTGAGAACATTAAGTGTTTCAGAGTGGCTACATGAACGTTGTAGAAGGCTGAGGAGGTAACATCGATGAACGTGGCAATAGTGTATTATTTAGCAATAATATCAGAAACAAAGAAAAATATTCTTAAGGAACAGATTTCAAATTTGCAGCCACCAGACAAGTCTTTTGTTAGGTATACTTTCAAATATTTCTCTAAACAAAGTCCAAAGAAATAGGACAAAAGGAAGCGCAGCTTTTTTTTCGGAATAGAGATAATTCGTGAGATATGAAAAGAATTAAAAATGTTAAAAGGTATTTCAAGAGATGTACAAATTATATTCGCATATGTCTTTAAAATTATTTTGCTGTTTTGCATTGCTGAGATAAAAACAAATGCGAGCGTAAAAGAAAAAGGAAAAAAAGTTATCTGAACCGTACGAATTTTATACGAATAAGAGAGTAAAAAATGAAATTTTTCGCGTAACGATTTCAATTTAAAATATGATATAGAAAAATCGTTTGATCGCTTATGGCGTCACGGACTTACGATAAAAAAGTCCGTGTCCGGGTAATTAGTAACATGTTAAGCTATCTATGCAGTTTCTTAAGCAACCGAGCGTTCCAGGTGCGGGATAGGCACGTCGACATCAACACCAACTGAAACCGAGAACGATGTTCCATAGGGTTCTGCGATCAGTGCAACCCTGTTTATACTACATACATATATCAGTAATATAGCAAACTAACTGCTCGGCTATACATATTGATGATCTCAATATATTCTTGTCATCCAAATTTCCATACAATTTATAAACTATTGACCAGTTACAACATTGGTGTGGCATTAATGGTTTAGACCTTCATGTATCGATTTTCATAAAGGCCGTCTATCATTCTCCAATGAATCTTTGAATTTCAAAAATTCCCCACTATCGGTTAAAACAAAAGTCAAATTTCTAGCACTATTATTTATTCCAAACTATCCTAAGTAAAAGAAAAATGTATTAAACTCCTCCCAGTCATAAAATATTTATCTAGCCTTAAATGCAATATAAATCCAAAGTTTCTCTTCAATATATGTAAATCGTTAATCCATTCAAAAATCAATTACGGGTGTCCGATGCGCCCCACAGCTAGTAAACTCACACAATAAAATCCTTAGATATGATGGTTTATTCTCGCAGTGTACCCTTCCTCACCATCTGTAAGTCTACGTGCGCTGGCAGGATGGTCCCCGTTACCCTATTGTAGGAAGTATTACACTTACTTGTATCTGAGCCATCTACTGAGTTGTGACAAACCCTTTCCATACAGTAAGGAATATACTCACCGCATAATCCTATTTTTCCCAGCAACCCGACGCCAGCTGTTTTCAGAACATTACCAAAACTATAACGAAAGTTCCATTCAGAAATTCACTTTGAGTTATGCAACGCTGATACCGCTCTGGAAGCCTTTTGACATATATACATATATATGTATATCGAATTATCTCTCCGTGAGTATAGTAGACATCCACGATGAGAGAATATACGGCAAACTATATTAGAAACCGTTGAGAAATAGAAAGACCATTCACAAGTATACACAAATGGAACAAAATCCATCGCAGCTGGTAGGAGGGCACCAGTAGCCTGGCTCCTATCAAATCAAGAACTCGTTGGTTGTACATCTCTAAATGCAGAATTGTGTGCAATCATGTACCGTATCGAACACGTCAAATTAAATAGACACCATTACCAGCGAGTACTGACGGCGCAGACTCTCGCTGGCCTCTTTTTATCTAACATGCCGCCGAGATAGTAAAAGCCCAACAATTGCAAAAATCCAGAGTACTTTATATAAGCTGCACAGGAACGGATGTGAAGCGTCTTTCTTATTGGTTCCGAGTGTCATATGTCGGAAGAATGCCTGCAATATACTCAGCAATGCCAAAGAATCTGCCTCCGCCTCCGACACTATCCTGGATATTTATGAGCACGTTCAAACTAGAGTGGAGGTCTGAGTGGATGACACAAAATACTTTTTCTAAGAAGCATTAAACGAACCACCGACCCCCTTGATTACCTACTAATTGCATAAGCAGGAAAGAATACTCAATGATTAATCTCTCTGGGCGGGACATAATGTTGCGTCACATAATTGTCTTTACATTAACAGCCGCCCACCAACGAACTATTCCGTATGTAGGCTGCCAAACGAACCAATTGTGACACATCCGATTTGTACCTGCAAGAACCTCGCGCGCCACCAGAGAGCGCATAACGTGGAGGTCCTTATGCACGGGATTCTCTCCAACACTCTTGGAGCTATAGTCAAAATTCTGGGGTTTGCCAAAGAAACCAGATTATATTTGTGAGGGTAGAATTCGCACGGCTCTCTATGTTCTGTAATAGCCTGGGCAGTTAAAGAGGCAGAATATAGAGATATACTAATAAAAAAAAAATTCAATTAACATGATTCGTTTAATAGTCAGAAATAATTGGCTGGATTTTTATTTTAATTATTTACGAACAAATTTTTTCTGATATTTAATGGTTTCAAATTCTCAATTTTAATTTATTTTTGCCTATATTTGAAATTTATTTCCATTCATCATAAATACAAAGTAAAACTTTTCTATTTTAAATAGGTACTTTTGTAAAATTGGCAGCATTCAAATTACGATTTCTTTCTATCGTATAAACAATAATCAAGGGCGTGGGGGATACGGCTGAGCGAGCGGGGAACAAGGCATCTTAGCATTTCATTTTTATATCTTACTAGGAAAAATTTTAAATTAGCCATTCTAAATTACGAGTATGTTACAAACGTTTTTTTAAGAATCGAAATGGGCCTTCTTCCATCTCTTGGGTATGCCACTATTCTACGTGACTTTGAAGTTTAAGCGAAAGCTTCTACAAAATAAAATGCAGTGTACTAAATACTCTAACATATAATTGAACAGACACCCGCAATATAAATTATATCTCAATTCGTCATCAATCGCAAGGCATGGTATAATGGACCGGGTTGTTACGATTTTGGTTACAATTTTTATCGCGTATTTCTGTTATCAGTTTACTTCCGTGAATTTCTCTCCGCAGTTATTATGCAACACGTCTAACATCGTTATCGTAGTTTTTGCAGAAAATAAACTACATTCAACCCGATCGTCTGCATACTACCTTATATGCAGTAATATTTTTTCGTAAAAAAAAAAATATTTTTCCGTTTCACTTTGAAACTTTTATTGTTACATTTTATCGCTTTTATTTTAAATAGTTTTATTATTTTTCTTTTTTTTTTTTTTTTTTTTACTGTAACTGCGGCCCAGATTATAAATATATTTTAAAATAAATAGAAAAAAATTACTCCGCAAAAAATTGAAAATGTCAAAAGAGACACTTATTAGAAATGAAGTTGAAAAGAGTGACTCTTTAGTAAACACAATTCCTCATCTGAATAATCCACTAATTGCGGTCCAGTTTATATACAGAATAGCACATTCATAAAAAAAAAAACTAAATACAATTTTAATAGTACAAAAGCCCACTATTATTACTAGACCTACTGTATCTAAACTGAAGGAATCTTCGCAGTGTTATTATCAATTTGCATTCGTGGAAAACATTTCTTTTTTTTTTTTTTTTTTGTAAATAATGTAACAGAAAAAATTGCGAGGCACGCAAAGCGATGAATTCGTAATGAGCAAGATCTGTTCAAATGAAAATCAAGATAGATTAGCAACAACTGTAATCAAATTAAATTTTTTTTTAGGCTTATCATATGTCGTTAAAGGTTTAAAATGGTTTCAGACTGACAGATTTTTTTTGATGGAACTGGTACTTTTATCTTGTTACGAAAACCGATAGCAATTTTTACGAGTTTTACAATTTGATAGCGCCAACACTGGCAAAGAATGTTGAAAAGTAGACTAGCGGAAATCCGCTCTGATCGATTTATTAAACGATACAAAAATTCATATATTATGTACTTAATTATATTTTTCCTAGCTTAATTACATTGTACTATATTATTGCAAAAGAACTTGTTTAATAAAGAAAATATACCAATACAAAAAAAAAAAAAAAAAAAAAAATCGAATGTTTTAATGTAATAAAGCACAACGGTTTTTAGTTATAACGATTTGCATCTATATTTCGTATCCGGTTAAAAAGACCGAGTAGCAACAAGACCGATGATGGCCGAAAAATCCCCCGCGTCTGTAATAATATTATAGTTATGTCTTTTCTCTGTACCAATACAGCAGTGAAAATATGACCGAAAATAAAATAATTTTACGCGTTAAAATATATATTAATATTTAATATTCGAAAATTCAATATCCTCTTCCTTTCTTTTCATAATAGAATAAATCCAATTATCGGATTTTTTTTTTTTAAAGATGAAAATAATTATACGCGAACGCTAAGAAAAACAAAACGGAAACTGATCGATTTCAATGAAACAAAAAATAATTAATTTTTCGGAAAATAAAAAAAAAAAAAAAATCTTCAATGTTCTCAATAATTTTAATATTATCACGACAGAGAAAGAAAAGGAACGTACCTATCTTTACTGGTCTCGGGTTTTCGTTTATTAAATGAATCCACGTAATATTGTTCGCTCGAAGCAATTAAAAAGTGCAAAGTTGATGTCGGAGCGAAGGTTAAAAATATAAATTATCGCAACAATAACGAACTAGCTGGTACGTACATCAGTGCGCTCGAGACGAACAACAGCCCTACCGTGTGACTAGAACGAGTGTGCACTGACGCCGTCGATGGCTATTTCTCCGTGGAACTTGCGTAAACAGGAACACCGCCGCCCCAGCTTTCGCCGAGTGGCGGGAAAAGCCTTCAAGATCGCAAAGTGTCGAGTGGCTGCGAGGCGAGCCGAAAAATAACGACAGTGAAAATCGATCTAAAAAGCTAAGCGTTTCAGAAGCGATACAGCTTTCCATTCAGCTAGTTTTCTAATTGTCGCCTCACCCTGCTTATCATATTACACACACATATATATATATATACATATATATACATATATGTGTGTGTGCCCGTTTCCTATTCTGCTTAAGGCAGAGATATACCGCCACCGTAAATTAATGGACATACACACAACGAAGGGTAAAAGAGAATTTACCATTGCAATAAAGCGAGCTCGATGTAAGGCCGAAATGGTACACCATTTCAGATTAAAAATTAGTCAGCCTCGCGACCTACCGAGAACGGTAGTGTCGTTAGTATTTCCGGGAATAGAAATGACCTAATCCAAGTTAATTCGTCAAACAATAGTAGCCTAGCGATACTACGTCAAAGATTTATCGGCAAACAGTTTTTTCGTTTCCAACAAAAATGTACACCCAGTAGGAACTTGGAGGATGGGGCGTTACCATTTTGTATTAAGCAGCTATACAGAAACCATTCCCGGACTGCCACTCACGAAACACCGCTTCCACCCAAGTCACCGCCTATATCCGATATTTTTATTTGAAAGTTCCCGGATACATTAAGTCTAAACTTGCGTTTTGCCTCGCACGATGTACATACATATAACTCTCTCTTCAAGCACTTCCCACACCGGTCGTCGATTTTTCTATGACATTCAAAGCAGGTCTCTTCGTTAGCTACTTGTCAATAACCACGCTTTTTACCTAGAAAGTGAATCAAGAGAATTTATCGCACCCTACTAAACGGAGTCCAGAAATTGACAATCTTAAAAACATTGTAATTTAAAAAAAAAAAAAGAAACCATTAAAAGTCAAATTGGAATGCAAATATTTTAAAGCATAAAAAATATTGGCATTCTGATTTGACTTTTAGTAATGATTTTATCGTAAAGTGTTCTTATAGTTTGTTTTATAATTCCATAAGTTCACTCAACACTAACCGAAAATGAGTAAATGGAAATAAGTTTGACACATTAGCGAAATTGAAAATTTCCCTCGACTTTTAAAAACAAACATTTGTTTATTATAACGCCGGTCGCGAATCGTGGCTTTTCCTTTTAGCCGCGAACCGTGGTTACGGCGAATCGTGCTCCCAACAAATTGCGGTAGACCCTTTGAACTCGGCTAATAACAACGCTGGCTCATGGAAAGGTTGTTTGCATCGTTTTCATCAACATAAAAAATCGGTTAAGACTACACATCTCAGCTTAAGAGCGCAAAACCAGAGACGACGATTGATGCAATTCAGTATAATGTTGCTCCGCAATTTTGATTTTATTGCACAGTCTTGCAATTTTATCATTAAAATTCGGTGTCCGCAATACATTTATTTTTAATTTTTTTTTTTTATTATTATTTTTTGTGCCCTAATTAAAACACGCCGTTTATGCTTTTGAGACATCTATTTCACGCACATTAAGTGATAACTCTACATTAATCCAAAATCGTAAAACGCAAAAAAAAAAAAAGAAAACATGAAACGTGTAGTTTTCTTTTCAAAATTAAAAGATCGCGATAGAAAGGTAATTTTTTTCAATGTAGTTGTTTAAAAATTTTTATAATTACCGCGTGCGACCGAATAGGCGGTACTAATGAAATGCCCGATTTTTAAAAATGATGTAAACACAGTTTTATATAATGAAACCAGGAGTAAATCCGTTTCATTGGAATCATCTAACGAGCTTATATTGTTTCGTTATTTTTAATAAAAATTTCGTTTAAATTTTTTACTTAATTCATTAACCGGAAAAAATTAAATTTACGAAATAATGTATAGTTTACCACATCATTACGGTTTGTTTTCCTCAAAATAATCGGTATTATCAAGCAGCATCGCTTACGTCAAAGTATGTGTTGAATAGCCTCATATTCAACTTAGTTTCTCTTAACTAAGAATATAATAAGATTAAAATTGTGTTCATTTTCGGTGGAATATATATATATATGTACGGGAAAAAAGAGTTCATTTGATGAAAATACGGTTTAGTCTGTCATGTTATAAATTTTGATTATATGCAAAAATTTGCATAACTACTATGTATGACAATTGTATTTGTAGAATTAATTTACAGCGCGACTTATGGCTCCACTACGATGGTGCTCGCGGTCTCGTTGGAAAGAAGGGACATTTTGGAGTCAGTATATCCAGTTTTCATAACGGTAGCACGTATATCTTGCGTTCTGTGGTTGTTTAAACAAAGTAAGATTTTTACACGTGTCGTGAAAATGCGCGATGTAAATACTGAGCAACGTATCGTAATCAAATTCTTGGTCAAACGCGGCGTAAAACCGCCGTCGGAAATCATTGTATAATACCAAGACGTGTTTAAGGAAGACGCTATGAAACAACCGACTCTGTTTTCAAGTGGGCTAAGCGGTTTAAGGACGGCCGTAAATCAGTCCAGGATGATCCGCGCTGCGGCGGTCCTTCTACCGCAAAAACGGCGGCAAATGTTGAACGTGTACGCATACGGGTGCTCCAAAACCGTAAAGTAAGTTGTCGAATGTTAGAAGAGTTAAATATCAACCGCGAGACTATTCGGCAGATTTTAAATGACGATCTAGGGATGCGAAAACTGTGCGCCAAGATGGTTCCAAAACTGCTCACAACTGAGCACAAAGAGTTCTGGAGATCCATCTGTCAGGACATGATTGATCGAATTGACGCTAAAGGAAACCAGCGTCCATTATCACGGGGGACGAGTCTTGGGTGTCTGAGACCAAGAGACAGAGCATGCAGTGGTTGGAGAAGGGCGAGGAGCGGCCGAAAAAAACTCGCATGTCCAAATCAAAAGTCAAGTCTCTACTGGTCGCTTTTTTCGACATCAACGGTGTTGTTCATCACGAATACGTTCCCGCAGGCCAGACAGTCAATGCAGCATTCTACATAACGGTTACGAGCCCGCGTGTACCGAGAAGGGTTGGGTGCTGTATCACGACAACGCTCCAGCAGACTCGTCTTTCGCAATGCGCCAGTTTTTGACGCTCCACAGCATCCCCACGCTCTCGCAACCCCTACAGCCCAGACCTGGCTCCGTGCGACTTTTATTTGTTCCCTCAACTCAAAAGTTACTGGAAAGGAAACCGATACGACGGCATCATCGAAGTCCAAAGTGTCATGACGAGGGTCCTGATGGACCCATCTTCGGGGGAAAGGGATGCATCCAAAAGTGGGTCGAATATTGGCGGCAGTTCCCGCTGACCTCCGAAGAGACTACTATGAAGATATTTAGAGTAAATTTCCCTCTCCCCCTATTTTTAGACCCACCAGGGCAAAATTCTACGAATACAATTGTAACATCTCGCATTATCTCTTTGACGAAAATATTTATTAATAATTTTAACACGTTTTTGAACCGATCCAGAATCCATTATAACTAATTTACTGACACCTGGACTATGTACTTGAAGGGGGAAAAAATTCGAACTTTACCAGAAAATTTATATAATTCTGTTACGGATTTCTTTTTATTATAGTAAACTAACATATTACATAAGCTCATGTCAGCTCATATGTATTTTGTTTTTTTAATGAGGAAGTTTGTATTTTACTAAAAATTTAAATTTCAATCTTGAGTAACAAACTTAATGCTGTGTTCGATATTTCCACAAATCGAGCAATGAAAGTACCTTTAGATTATTTAGTACCTTTTTTTTTTTGCTCTACATAATCTTACCATGCGAGTTAATATCGATGGCAATAATAATAAGATTTTGCTGCAGTACCCTCGTCGTTGTGGATTTGGATAAAATGCTTTTGTGCGTTGAGCTTTCTCGTGGTAAAAATGATGGTTATCGATTCGAAGGTAGAGATATTTCTAGGCCAACCTTCTCAAGCAGATCATTAAACATTTCCACTGCTTGTTAATTCGAGTTTATACAATTTTTAATATTACCACATTTGCTATAAACCACAAAATCATCGACATATGAAACGATAGATGAGCTATAAGGGAACTGAACGTTAAACAGCGGAAGTATATAAATATAAAATGGAATTGGGCTCAAGACTGAACCCTACGCCAAGCCTTTATAGGTATATCTAATATCAATATTCTGTGTTACCGGGTTTAAAAGGAATAAAATTCAATTATAAAAAGTTTAGCAATATTTTTGGCCAGCTGTGCTAAAATTCCTATTGACGGGTCGCCCCCTCTTTTGAGTGTGATCGTTTATCTTTCGGGCGTGGATCGTTCGGACTGTATAGCGAACGTGGGTTTTTACTCTTAATTTTTAATGTCGTATATATTTCTCGCCCATCATTAACATGAATGTGTTTATTTATGTGTTTAAAAATTTGTGTGCCTTTATTTGTCTTTTTCGATATTCTTTTGAAACCTAAGTAGCTTCGTCAAGGAATTAAATATATAATTAAAATTATAGATAACCGAAGAAACTTCAATAAACGTATCCCCAAATAAACTTGCTAGATACCAATGAAAAAAGAAAGATAATATAACGAATATATATATTAGAACCAAATTCAATCCAGTTATGTTACACTTTAAAGGACATAGAGTTGATGGTTTGTAATTTTTTAAATACGGCTGACTATACATAAAAAAAAAAATGAAAAGAACCGATATTGCATTTGACCGACTATTAATATTAATCATTTTCATCCGTTTCGTATTACTAATACTAACGGAACTCTTAAATTTACATCGCAAAAGTCTGTTTATTTGTATTTCACGCCGAAGTCGTTATTTCAAAAAAATGAATAACCCAATAAAATTATGCAAAATATACATATGTACGTATATATAACATATTACACACGCGGAAAAACTAAATCGTTAACGAAGAGCGGTATTTTTTATGTGGAATTTCTGATAGCAGTGAATGGGTAATGTTGTAATAAATTTGGTAATTCGTGTTTCTCACGAACACAAATGATAACGTTTAACGGATGATACCTGAAAATCACCTCAAGTAGTCTGTAAAAAGGTCTGAGTAAAAACCCTATTGACATTAACTGATCAAATAATATAGGAATCGACATATTGTCGAAAGCCCCCTTAACGTCTAGGAACATAGATGGTAAATATTCCCTATTAATGAATGATAAACAGACATTATTTATTAAATGAAAAATGCAAGCTTCTATGCTGCGGCCAAGTCTAAAACCAATAATACCGCTGGGAAATATACCCTCTTGTTTTCAAACCAACCAGAAAGCCGGTTTTTATTCACAGGTGTTCCTAAGTCACGACACTAAAGCAGAAGGATAGCTCTAACTGGATCTTACTTGATTTCGATATGAGAATAACAAAAAACTGTAGCCAATCCTCCGGAACTTGTAGATATTGACCAATAGACTTTTAGAACGGTTTCCTAATTTATTTAAGACAGAGTACGTAATTCCATCCAGCCTAGGGGAAGAATCCTTCTTATTAATTAACGGGCAAAACAATTCCTTGCTAGTAATAAGGCGATCAGGAAAATGGAATAGTTCCGTACTATTAGCGATATTTGTGCTAATCGCTTCATCTAACAAAGGAACGTAAGCAAGCGCAATAATGCGAGTAAAACCTTCAAACCAGCTATCATCTTTCATATCCCTTGACTGGGTATGCTTATTTTTAAATCGTTTCGATAAATTCCAAATTTGTCTAAAAGGAGTAATTCTGTTAAATTTTCCATAAAAATCTCTTCACAAGGCCATTATTTTCTTCTTCAAAAATCTGCGGGTTTTTGCGGAGATTATTCTATATGTAGTATATGATTCCATTGTTCCTATTCTCCGGAAAGATCTTAAAGGCTCATTTCTTCCATCAGTCTTTCTTTTACAACCGCTATTCCGCCGAGGATTAGGAGACTTTTTCCATCTACAATAAGAAGCAGACAGTATAGACCTATTTGGCATCAAGATCAGAATACTTCTTTAAATTCATTGTATTTATCTAAGAAGGAGATTTGATTATTCACTACTTTTACTTCTTGATCCACCAAATTTGTAAACCTAATCCAGTCGCCATCCTTAAGTTTCCAACGTTTTTTCTATAGTTGAGGATATTCGAATTATTGCTATTCTAAGTAATTCGATTGATATCCCTAAATTGGATTATTATTATAGAAGGAAATAATCGCTACCTAAGGAATAAGGGATAACGGTCTATAAAAAATCCAAAAAAAAAAATTCCTGAAAAAACCAAAGTTAAATCCACAAGATTGACTGCATGCAATAGACTATTTATTGTAGTTGGTTCACCATCATTAATCTAGTGTAAGTGAAATATTTGGAAGTTACGGGAGAGCGGGATTCGAACCCGATTCTACCCGAATGAAACGCCACTACCGAACCAACTACGCGCCACGATTGCTTTAGCTGAGAACCAGTTGCTGACTAGAAGTTAATGGTTCACCTTACATCGTAACTGTGAGGGATGCACGCGGTCGTAGGTCGAGGAGAAAAATAAAAAACAGTGTTTATCGGAATGCTGTATTTCTTACTGGTTGCTTATTTTTGACTAGTTAATTGCAACTAAATTAATGTCCGCAACAAGCTATGTTAACCTGAAAGCAACTAACAATAATTACTGTTTTTCCTTTCCGAATGTACGGCGGAAAAAATCTTTCAGTTTTAAAAAATATTTCACCATACATAAACGACACGCATTTCTGTTCTATATTTTGTACTTAAATGGTGAACTAAATCTTCGCGTATGGTATGTAATAAATTCCGCAACGAAAAATTTTAAATTACTAATAAATTTAATAATAAAGGTCTCTTAACGAAACTAGCGCGTTACATAGACTTATGCCCACAAATTTTTCGGCAAAATTTCTAAAAAATATTTCTCATTAAGAGCCCGCACTTCTTACGGTTGATTCATAAAAATCTCCATTCCAAAATACTTTCGAATGCATTTAAAATTCGTGCAAAATTTCATTTCCACGGAGTTATATTACAAATGGTTTAAAAGTTATATATACTCGTATATATATATATATATATATATATATATGTGTGTGTGTTCGAAAAGAAAAAAGAAAATGCTGCGAATGTATGCTTAACGAACCGTATTTTCTTACAGAAACATTTCTCAAACTCTTAAGTAGATTCTTTTGTCTAAATTCTAGTTGAAGAATATGGTTCTTGAAATACTACTAAACATTTCGACAACAACCTGTAGAATATCTTCCTTTTCAAATTGTACGTTTTTGCGTAGGCTATGAAAAGTTATATACAATCGATACAACCACGCAAAAATGTTGTACTTTATTTTTTCCCAGCTGTTTGGTATTTTCCACGTTACTCTTTAATCACATAGAGTTCTAACGTTCCGTACCTTTGCTAGATGATATATTTTCCTTTCATTGGCATCATATTTATACGTACAATATTTTTAAATGATGTCCACGTAATATTTGATGCTAATTAGCCAGTTGAAGAAATAAAAAATAATAAAAATATATATATATATATATTACTCGTCCTTTATGTATTTTGTTAGTCAGCAACTATGATCGCCACTGCATTTACCACCAATGAATAATACCCTCATTTAGATTTTATTAACTTTTCCGATTTTGCAGTTTATAAATGTTCTCCTTTTTTTTAAAGTTTCAATCTCTGTGTATTCTACTATGAAATATATTTAACCCTTTTTCGAATAATTATTTTTTACTTTTTAGTGCAATCGTTATTGAGATTTTTTAATCAAGTTCGTTTTTTTCTTTCTTTTAATTATTTTATATAATAATTTTTAGTATAAATACTCTGAATCGCAATATGGATAGACTGACTTAAAATGTTACTACTTTCTATACCGTATGTACCCCCCTCCCGCCGGGTACACCAACAAGAGGTAATCCATAAATACAGTTGACGGACTAACAAGAGGAACAAGGAAACCGAAGTTAATATATTAAATCATCAACAGTTTATATATGAGGAAATGACAGAAAATAATACTCATCACCGAGTAAAGGATGACTAATATTGAAATCGTCACAATCATGGAAGGAGAAGAATGAAATGAGAATAATTACTGGTGCACTAATGCAGGGGCGGATCCAGACGGACATTGGAGGGGAGGATTACATAATTACGAAAATCTTCTACGGCATATTTGAAAAATACCCCTTGTTTCATAAAGAAAATCAAATAGCAACTTTTATAAGAATTTTAAAAAGTTTTAAAAATACATAATTATTACAATTTAATTTAAATTTAGTTTTATTTTTTATGAGGTAAAAAATAAAACGAAATTATAAAATTCTAGCTAAAATCGTAGTTTAGAAATAGTAAGATTTTTATTAGATTTTACTTTTTTTTTATTTTTGTTAGTAATCTGATCCGAATTCTTTGTTCATGAGCAAATAAAAAATATATATATATTTCTCATTGAATTTTATTTACATTACAAAATAAAAATGAAAAATAAATAAAAATGGCAAAAGATCGACGACAGTTGTGTTTAAAATAGAATAAAAAAGGAATAATAATAGTTTTACTAGAAAATAGTATTAAATATTAATTATTAAAATCCATGGGTATAATTCATACAAATCTTTTATAGCATAAATTAAGTTTCTCTGTTGTAACAAATTTTTTCATAGAGGCTTTGGAGAGGGGATGAACCCTATCGCCGCTCCCCGTGGATCCCCCCCACTAATGACACGCCAATAACCAGCAATGCGAGCAAAAGAGAAAAGACTAAAAAAATAAGAAATAGGAGCCCTATGCCTACGATTCCAAAATGTCTCGCGCAAATTGCATGGGCGAAATTATAGCCAAGTATTATGGTCTCAACCACGCTTGGGTAGAGCCAACGCTACCTCCGAACGATATTCATGATGTGAATTTAAAGGGGGGAAAAAAAATAATAATAATAATACCAGAACAGCATGGCCGCATCTGCAATTAAGCAGTGCCCACACCGTCCTGGTTTTATTAATACATAACTGAAAAGAGCTATAGCGACATGGTCACAACTAGAGTAGAGTCCACACAGCTATCGGTTAAAAAGTAAAACATTCAATTCCGTCAGTGATGAAGTATTCATTATCTTTTGTTGAATTAACATTTCCATAACTAACGTTGATAATGGTTTAAGTCACTCGCGTTCATCATCCACTTAATTTTAAAATTCAAGTGTTTTCATATTTTCCCTTCATTCTTATTAAACATTTTTTGGCTAATTTTTGTCTAGATATATTAATTAATAACAATATACCTCTAAAAGACTCCTCTTTTTAACGTCATTTAATAGCCGTTGAACATCAGCGCTCTCCGATAGTCACCGGTACTCATATGGGACTATCACTGACTGGTAAAATTTCGAATAAGCTTCCATGGTCAAAAGTTGTATGCATTAATGTAAAGGCGATTTCCGTCAATAATGAGCTTCTAAGTGAAACTACGGTACTAGTCATCGTTTACTTTCGATTTTTATAAACAACGTTATTTCTAAAGTGGTTATGCTTTACTCGATGGCTAATACATACGCACGGATATACATATAAATATGTACTTTCATATTAACGTCCGCTAGCACATTTACAAACTGTGTTTTTACATAAATTACCGAATGCAAACACATCTCCGTGGACGAACCTATATGTATAAGGGCGTAATAATCTGTAAGAAAAAGACAGTTTTATCCATATCCGTTCGATACGTAACTCAGTCTATGTAATTAACTTTTATCATTTTACACGTTCTAATCGGCAAATAGTAGATTTAAAATCACGCTATCGATCATTTCCGAAGGGAATCACGAATCGCTTACTCGAATTTGTGAACTGCTTTTACTAGTTTCAACTTTAATGATAAAGCAATATCAAGTTCTGGTTGTTTTCATGAACGCACTGAGTAACGATTGTCGAGATACCATCATGCGGCGAACATAACATCTTTATTCGAACCTATATTCATCCGTGGTTAAGACTAATAATATTTCAAGGTTTTTGTGTCTGGCTACGTTAAAAATCAGTTTTCTTTCCAATTCGCATCTCTATGATAATAATACCGATAAAATATTTTAAATCAATCGCGTTTGTTATATTACTAAAGATTTCTTTAAAATAAACCCCATTTCTTCGTGTTATTTAATGTTTTTGGTCACTGATATTCATCGGAATTTACACATCAGTATTAAGTAGATCCGGAGGGATAGATATCCGCAGATTCAAATCCTACAGCGGAGTTGATGATGATGTAACTCCGACCACAGTTCCGGATACGTATCTACAATTCCGATCCAGCAAATACTAAATCGATGAATGTTATACAGATTCAGGTGTTCTGCTTTAGAAGGTAAACTATAGTGGAACAGAGAAGAATAGTCCGTCGTCCTTTTCTGCGTTTTCCATACGGAGAGTGAGTATCTAAGCAGAGATGTTCCAGATCAGCTAGAAAAGTGAAAAATGATAATATGGGACTTAAAAAGAAACTTTATCGTTTTTTCTGTATAGACATAAAACTCTCTGTACGATTATACTCCTACACATTGCTATTTTGCAATTTCCTTCTCTAACACACGTAATCTAACCTTTTGGTTTCCGCACCGGATATTCTCTTTCGGCGGGTACAGTACTTAGTCTAGTTTCTAAAATCAAATGCTCCGTTGTTAAAGGCAGGTCTGCAGTTGTCGACTCTTACAACATTCGTGGAGCATTTGACAACTGCAGATGGTCAGCGATAGTTGATATATTGAAGGAAAGTAATTTCAATCCATATTTAATTCATTTAATTATCAGTTACTTCACTGATAGATTCACCAGTCTCTAGTGAGGCACCTAATTTCCCTCGAAGAAGGCTACATGTAGCGTTCTACAAGAATCTATTTTGGGTCCTACTATAAGGAACCTGCTCTACTCTGTAGTGCATCATAAAGTTGAGGGATTCTGTAACTAACAATAAATGTCATTTAATATCGTATGCGGACGACGTATGTCTGGTATTTAACGTACATCATAATTAAGAAATTGTTTCAAAATTCCTGGAGGGAGCCGTAGGTGAATTTAGTTTAGAATTCTCCGCTCCAAGTGCAGTTTTTCTGTGTTTGGCGACCGTTGAGTTATTACCCGAGTTTCCAGTCTTTCCCTAGTGTCCGGAAATTCAGTATTTCATAACCCCCTTTTAAAATACCTCGGAATAATAGTGGATGGAAATCTCAATTTTATTCCTCACTATAACATAATTACTTCTAAATGTGATTACCTTTACACAAAACTCGCTAAAATTCAACCTAATGCTTGGAAATTAGCATTTAGGGAGCGATGCGTACTCTACGAAGGATTGATGCAAGCCTTGTTTGGGTATGGCGCCGTTGTCATGTCAATAAACGAGTTTTACGTCGAGAAAATAAGCGACAGAAGAAATTTCTATTGCGTATGGCTTCTACTTCTCCTACCTTGGCAGCTTGTGTGATCTGTAGCGTCCTACCAATGGATGTATTTCTCATTGGTAGGACTATGATCAGTGAGCATAGGTTAGTAGATGATTTGACATATATGAAACAATTAGGCTTACTGGAAAATAACTTTCTAGAGATACCGCAGCCGATTTCCAAAAAAAAATTTTAGGAAATACGTAGATAAACTAATACGGAATCAGTGGCAGAGACGGTGAGACAATGTGACTCCACTGGTAGGAAAATATTCGAGTTCCTGACCGATGTTTCTCTCAGATTAAAGTAGAAAAACATAAAATTAAATTTTTTCAACACGTAGGTATTGCCCGGGCATGACAAGTTTCAATCCTATTTATACAGGTTTGGGCTTGCCGATGCCCCCGAGTGCATATTTTATTCATTACACTTAATCGATGACCTGAGAAGCTTTCTGTTTGATTCCCCTGCCCTTTCCGATATTCGTGACTCCTATAACTTAGAACCCTTACGCACTTCACTTATTCTTGACAGAAGAAACTATGTGGTCTCCCTCGAATATGCCGAAAAGACAATGCGTTTAAAATTTACTCCGTCCAATCAGTAATAGTTTGCCTATACTTTCAAACGTGATCCCGAGGCTATTGTTTGGATGTTCCATGTAGTCTCTTCGGTCTTTCTCGCTGTTATTACATTTATTTCTTATATTACTTACATAACAAAATTTAAAAAATAATAATAATAACAATAAAATTTTAAAAGCAATATTACTCTCACTATTATATTTACTCTATTAAACCTTTGTTTATATTTATTATTTTCCTCGTTTGTTACTATCTTTGTTTGCTACAGACCAGTTACACACAATGTGGTTGGTGGTGGGAATATGTTTACATCCCGTCACCTTCTAATAATCTAAGTAGTCTTGCAGGAAGCTACTACACGCGTAGTTTATTTTGTATCTTTCCTTCTTCATTTATCGGTTATAAGGACAAATACACTCATTATATTCTTAAGTACTCTAGTTCGTTTCTCCTTTATAGAGAAATTACAGAATAAATTTGCCCCATACACAACGTTAGAAATGGGGAATTAAAAAAAAAAAAAAAACCAACACCGGTAAACACAGTGCGTCGACAACCAGTGTGCAAACTAGTGTCAGCGCTGTACTACCTAAACACCAGAAGGTCGTATGAGTGTTCCATAACGTATCCAAGATACAGTTAACCTGCGATTCAGTTCCGAATCCGTATCCGAAAAAATAACGAACTTAACAATAAATCATTAAAATCGGTCCCCTTTCAAAGATCGCACTACTTAAGATTTTATCATTAGTTTAGAAAGTTCATCAGTTTGCTTATTCAACTGTAACGTTAATAATGGTAGTTTGCCTCAAAGCAAACTACAATGGAAAAGAAAAAATAGTTGCTGTCGTTAAATTCATGGACGGTTCTTACTGAAATTCCGGTTTGATAAGAATTTTTCATCAATCTGCAACTAATCAATAATAACGTGTTAGCGCGTAACAAATTAAGCTTCTTCGTAAACAGCAACCTATTAATAACGCGCTCTCTTAGCTGAATAATTCATAGTGCGGTACTGTTATTTTTGCAACTACCAATAGGACCAGGTATATTTTCATTAAAGTATACGAATTATACATCGCTTCAGGCGTGCCAAATGAATACAAATAACCTTTGCAACACGCTTCACTACTTCGTATGACAAATAGGTTTACTGCAAAAGAGTGAACAACGACGTTCTTTAGGGCTCTATCCCAGAACAAATAAATTATTATTCCGGTCATACATTTCTACAAATTACACAACTCCAAAAAAAACCACAGTGAAGGATAACGAATTCTATAACAAAATTGTGCGTAAGCATTACGCAGCAGCGATCTTTATTACGTATTATTTTCTTTTAAAAGAAAAAATTAATTATAGACATTTTACGCGCAGATAAGATAATAAAATCGCGCAATCTACGAAATGACCAAAAAAGATTAAAATTTCATCAATCCCATTCACTTCAGGCATTGTACAGTTCACTTGAGAGAAACACAAATGTGAAATTATACATTGCATTTAAAATATATTTAACGGTGGAGATAAACGTAACAAGTAGAATTATTAATCCCGGACATTGGCGCAATCAACAGGGAGGCTATGAGGCTGCACCCCCCCTCCCCGAGAGAATAAACGGACACTGTTAATAATGGCCAAATTTATTATCGGCAAAATTTTTGACAGTAAAAATTAATATTCGATAAAAACATAGTGTTTTTAAATAATACATTTCACACAAAAATAAACATATAAACGAGAGAAGAGAGAGATATATAGATATACCAAACATGCTCGACCTCCGCCTTTACATTTTCCTATATGCTACTCTTTTAGCCCCCCCCCCCCCCCCCCCCCGCGGTACAAATCCTGAATGCGCCAATGACGCCGGGTAAGTGAACGAAATCATAAATTACACGAACCGCGTACGAAACATTAAACGCACAAAAAAACCATTACGCATGAACTATTTGAGAAAATATGTTTATGTTACAAAAATGTCCACATTCAAAAATGCACAATTCACGAAATAAGCAAAAACCATTCTGCACATTTCGTGAATTGCGAAACTTCATTTACGCGCGAAATGCAAATATTAGGTAAGGTTTGTCGCTAAATAATTTAATTATGTTAATTTTGAATGAACATCAAAATCCTAAAAGTTAATTTATTTACGAAAAAAGCTAACAACGATAGTTTCAGTGTTAGCGCAGTTGCAATACACTTCATAAAGGACAAAATTTAACCGAATAAGTGATATTATATATTGTAATACGATTTTTTAACATTACACTATAAAAATCAACAAAAAATATATGTATATATATATATATATATATATTACTGTACACTACTTTAAAATATTCGTGTGGTAATTGGCCGAAATTTCAGTTCACATTGATTAACCGAACAAGTTTCTAGAGTAATGTCTAATATTATGAGGTGACCCAACTTCACTCGAATTGCAGTTATATAAATTCCAGTTACTACATAACGGAATAATTTAATTTCCCTTTCACCTCACTAAAGCACTTATACTCTGTGCTCCTATTTTCTAACTAAATTTTCTTCTAAATATAAAAAATGAACTTCTTCCAGTTTAGTTTAATATCTCTATTATCTGTTCTGTACAGGTTGCCTACTGATTACCCGAAATTCTTACATGTGTAAGAATCCGTCTGAATATCACTATGTTATGCTGCATATATAACCTAATCATTAATTTTCTAATTTTCATTTCAATATTATAAGCTTTTTTCGTCTTTGTACTTTTCAATTTTAATAAAATAAGGAAATGGATAATTACTGAAGTGCATTCCTTAGGACTATGGAAATCACGTGCGGCACAAACAACGCATTAAATCACTATACTAGTCGGCAGATGAAGAACAAATTTAAAATAGGAATGTAGGAGAAATAAACAAACAAGTCGGGTGGCCCCAGAAACGTAAGCCAACGGTTACGAGTTAGTAATAAACAGTTCAGCGTAAATTCTGGTTTACTGTTATTTAATAGACCAGCATTAACGATATCGAATTTGTAATTACATTAAATACACTTCCCTTACTTATAGGCGTTCTCCACAAAAAATCATGGTAACACCACCGCAATGCCTGTAGTGTAGTGGAATACCAAAAATTTAATTTTAAACGCCCACGGTAATAATGACCGTCCAAAGAGGAAGTTCAACTTCTTTCATAACCTAAAGCTGTAACTGAGTCATTCTACTAGCCGTTACAATAAACACAGTATCTGCTAAAAAATTTCTCTATTTCACCACCAGAAGAAGAGCTAAAAAAAAATTAAATTCATAATTAGATCAATTCATCTAAAACCGACGGCAATAATATCACATTAAAATCGAATGGAAAAGAAAATTCCGATTATTACAATATTTGCACAATTCGAATTGTAATAAGTAAAGGATAATTTTTTCGTTGTACAATAGGCACTAATAGCCTTTGATCTCAGCATGTATTTTACGGATAAGAAATGGTCAATTCCATTAACGATAAAAAAAAAACAGATAATAATAATAATAATAATAATAATAATAATAATAATAATAATAATAATAATAATAATAATAATAATAATAATAATAATAAAAATAATAAAAATAAGCGATACAAGAGATGTGCAAGAAAACAGAATGGAGCTTCACCCGGCAACCGGGTAAAAAACTAGTTATTACGTCACCAGCATTATCGCCGTGGTCATCATCATTATACCGATATTACGGTTTTATCTGCCAGTTCGATTGAAGGGAGCAAAAATTATACTCGGTTCAGGGAGCATATTTTGTGGCTCCCTACATCGAAAGCCAATGCGTACTATCTTTAATGCCACAAATGACATTCCCCCGAAAACATGCCGACCGACGAAAAGAATTACCCTCGCTTCTGCGCAGTAGTTGTGCGACCAAGTTTTATCTGAAACCGGATGGCGAACAGGCAGTCGTACGCAATGTGATTTATGAGAAAATACGAATGTCAGTTTAACAATTTTGTCTTATCTCTCTGCATACTGCAGTCGTCGGCCAGCCAGGGGGCGTGTTGAATTTACAATACACTCAGTAAACTTTTCTCTCGCGGGCGAATAAATTTCCAAAAGAATTTTCCTGAACTTAAATTCAATTTCCCGAACAACAACACCAGCTACACGTATTTTCCTCCGTACGTCAGAAAGAAAAATTTAAACATTAAAAATTTCACCGCGTCAGATTTAATTAATTAATTAATGAATTAATTAATTAATAAAAAAATAAAAAAGATCCAAGATAAAAGTTATATTTAGAAGGCCAACATTTATTACCGATACGATGAAAGTAGCTAACGTCTAATACGAAATTGTTGAAAGAAGAATTTCCGTTTGGTGGTTTTTTACAAACCGTAAATCAGATTTCCAATATTTGATGACCAAGGAACTGAAAACGTTTAATCTTATCACGCTGTGGGCGATACTAGAAATCCCTTGAAGTTTAACTTCATGAATTAACTACAAGTATAAAATCGCATAGCCACCGAAACATATTAGTGGAAATTATTTTACGTGTTTTTTTTTTTATAAAATATCATATACATATATATATATATATATATATATATATATATATATATATATATATGTATATATGTTTCTGTACTTGCGAGAGTACGTAATGTCGATTAATTAAAAATTATTATTCGCAATATGCCTAACGTTCTCTTGTTAAAATTCGTTAAAAGCCTATTATTGTGAGTACCGGAAAATAGCGGGAAAAAAAAGTTAGAACAATTAGCACCCGAACAGGAATAAAAATTATTTTTAAACCTTGCATATAGTTTAGTCGAAACCGTAACAATATAAATTTAAAACGAAAGGACTCCGCAAAAACCTTATAATACATCACACTAGGAACCGGTCAGTAGTCAATGAGACCTGTGTAAGTCGAGGATGCCCCCCGCCAACTTGGCTTAACAACGGGCCGATATATTTACGGTGTCTCTGCAATTACACTTTCAGTAATATTTTTTAAGTAGAAGCGTTCAAAAAGCCATTCCGAATTCTTAAATAGATGCTGTACAAAATTTCGATGTTCTTTCTCATTCATCAACCAAAACCGGAATATTTACAAGTTCTATTGCCCTCAGTATGAACCAATCAATTAGACGATTTCCCGGTATTTATTTTTAACGCGGTTCAAATTAAAGAACACAGATTCACTTACAGATAGAAGATTCCCTTCATCGAAGGCACACTGAAAATTTTCTTAAATTCGTAAAACACTTATTTTGCACCAGTTTCCCGTTGAAGAAAAAAATTTGCTTGTCAATCTAGCCATTCATGCTAAAAAGTAGAATGATCTTGTTCATCAATGCCAATGTTGACAACACCGTTATAAAGCAGAATACTCTTCTCTTTTTCTTTTTTTTTTTTTTTTTTTGAAAATATTTCATAATTTGTGAAAATTCGTAATTTTAATATAACAATATCTTTATTAATACTATTATTATTATAAAAACATCAAACTTCTAACGATATTAATAGGGATATGGTTATATTAAAAATAATTAAGAATTATAAAAATTCAAGTTAATAAATTTATAAATAATATTCGACTTTCATATTAATTAATTGTGTTTTTTAGCGGTCGTCGTTCAAGAAAGATAGGCGTAAGGAATTAATAAAAATATATATTTAAAAACCATACATTCAATTTTTTAATAATAATAAAAATTAAAAATTTAATCAATTCAAATCCTCAAGAGCATCTCGTGATTGGCATCTTCCACGACTTAATATATATATATATATATATATATAACTCGTCCATTTTGGCCTCGCAAAGGGCTGTGCCCCTTGTTGCTTCCATTTCTGTCTCTTTCCCTCTTATACTTTGTATAAAATTATCAAAATTTACAACGTAATTCTTACTGGCATCAACCCAAAAAAAATACCATAATTACAAAAATCCTATCCTAACATTTAACTTTCATTATATAAAATTAAAACATTTTTTCGTTACATATTTCGTTACATAAAATTGTGACATTTTTTAAATAACAATAACAAAAATCCTATAAAATATAACAAACGTTACATAAAATTGGGACATTTTTTCTGATGGGGGTAGCCTAAGAATTACGTTGTAATTAATATATATACTCTAGATGATCATCTGAAAACACCAAATGATCGTTATTGTTAATATTATAGTTATGGATATTATTATCGTATATTCTAAAAAAGCAAATATAAGTTTAATATAAATTATTCGCATAACATTAATAGATCGGGTCAGAGTGACGACGCAAATAGACCACACTTGATAAATATCATACTCGAAATCAAGCAGTATAGAAGGGTACAACACTATTTACAACTTTCTAACCCACAAATTTAAAACAGATTTACTAAACTACAAATTCTATTATTATTTTCCTATTACTATTAATGATATTACTCAATGTCTAGAAAGAGGGTAAATAGATATACGGATAAAAACGAATAATGAGAACCCTGGAATTATACAAGAATGAAGATGCAAGTCTGCTTCAATGGTTAGCTAAATTCCATTACTAGAAATATTATCTGTACAATCGCTGTTATTAATATCAATTTTTTTTTTTATTAACATTCAAAATTAATTTATATTCTAGCATTATTCATATTACTATTACCATATAAGTTAATTAAGCACGCTAGCAAATATATAATTACAAATTATATATTTTTTATCGGGACATAAGCATGTCTTATAAACTTCAAAATCGGAATCCACAATTAAAATTTTCTTGAAAAAAATCTATAACTTTAAGATAATCGATTATCTCGTTGGCAAAAAAAGCGAAAAACCACCAAGAATATATAATATGGAATTTAAAACAACTTCAGAAAAATAATGATGAGTTATGAACTTTTTAAGGGTGATTTTTGAGGTCGTTTTAAATTCTATATTATATATTCTTAACGGTATTTTGGGTTTTTTACCGCCCAGGGTAATCGGTTAGCTTGAAGTTGTAGATTGTCTTAAAAAGAATTTTAATTGTAATTTACGATCCAATTTTGAACTTCATAAGTTAAATCGATCCCGAGTTATTGATGTGTATAAAAGATCGTTTTACAGGAAAAATATAACTGAGCTTACAACTTTATATTTAGAACCGTGGGGCGTCGTAGAAAGCTCGAAATTTTGAATAAAAATATTTTTTTCCCTGAGCTGCGATATATATCGATGGAAAGATTACCTGTCGAGAACTAAAGCGCGAAAAATATCACGTTCTTGTCCCGTTGCGATATTATAGTTAAATATTTTAAACACGGAGTAAAAAAACGGGCGCATTCCCTCGAAATTTCGGAAAAAACTCCTTTTTAAAATCCTTTTTTTCCGGATGTGTATAAACTCTACATTTCATTATTCGTTTTTAAAAGTTCTTCTTAACTATTCATATTGATACGCGAGTATAAAGTACGGGTTAATAAGAATAGTCTGTCGATGATTGTTATTACGCTTTTTTCTCTTTGTAGAAGCGTAAATCAAAATAAATCTGTAGCCCGGAGCTTAAGTAATTCGAAATAAAAGTTTATTATAAATACAAATAAAAACTATTCATTACATTATTTCAAAGATTTTTTTTTTTTTTTTTTTTTAATGAAACTATTACTACGTGTGTTTTGGTAGGAAGACGATGATTCGAAGTATACCTAACAACATCTAAAGGGAGAGATAAATGTTAAAAGGCAAGCGAGAGTGTAAATGTAAATGAACAAAGACGAAAAAAGGTTGTGGTATCCGCAAACAACACAGAGACCTGTTTTACACCATCGCTCGATATTCCTTTGAAATAACAACTACCATGTGAAATATAAATAACCTTTTGCTATACATACGTTTAAGAGTTCTGCTAGAAAGAAACAGATAAAGATGATTAATATTACTAACAAGTCAAATTCGTTTTTTTTTTAGTTTTTTTTTCGATTTAATACGTAGTCGGCCATACCATCATCTAAAACGTAAAGTGATTAAATTTTCCACTAAAACACGCACATTATTTTATCTTCTTTTTTTCTTTGTATTTAGCAAGTTTATTTGGTGATATATTCGTTACGATTCTGATTATATGTAGTGATCGCGTTATTCGTATATATACATTTTTCAATTTTGTTGTTAAAAGAAATCATACACTCATTATACTACAGTTATAATTTTTTTTTTTTTTTGATAATAATATAGTGAAATAATAAAATTCGAAGGTTATGAAATCATATTTCGATTGCTTCCTGAATTTTAAAAAGTTTCGAAAAAGAGCAATTACATCGCAAAAATTTTTAAACACATAAAAATTCAAATTTACGGGAATGTTGGCTGAAAAATATATACAATATTAATACAAATTTAAAATTAAATATCTTTGTTTCGAATTTAGCACTGTGCGAATGTAAATTATGGTTGTCTTTAACTTAATATACAGAATCCTGGGCACATAAAAATCGTTTTTTTTTTTTTTTGGTTTTTTTCTTGTTTTTTTTTTTTTTTTTTTTTAGGCTAAATAAGTATACCGTCAGTTATTTCAATTAGGCTATTCAGCATTCTAAACTCGTCAAAAATGTTCCCAAAATATCATTTATTGTCCTCAAGTTATTGGGTGTAAGAAATAAATCATCGCCGGCTAGGTACGCCGAAATTTAACGACGAAAATTAAACCGACTCAAACAATGGAGTGCCAATGAAATCTAGGAAAGTGAAGTCAACTGAAAAAAAAGAAACCGGTTCGCAATACTGTCTTTCGATTCATTAGACTCGGTACATTGTGAATCTTAACTGCACAATGCTCGACGCCCTGTAAAAGGCTTTCAAACTCGCTTCACTTTATATAACAAATACCAAATATTTTTTTTTTTTTATACAAGAAAGTACAGTTACAAAAAAATAAAACCTAAATCGATATAAAACAAACATGAAGAACAAAAAAAAAAAAAAAAATATATTTTAACCTTTTTCTAATATTTTTTGTAATGACCTGTACTAGAGGTTTTTTCATCGAGTTTACAATAAGCATTTAATATGGTAATTAGCGACGTAAAACAAAGAGTTTCATATTATATCTGTTCTATTCGGTACAAATTTTACTTTTTTTTCATTTGATAAATTTATCTACAAAAATCTTTCGAATGTACATTTTGATTTATCTGTGTACCAATAATTTTGTTATAATAATTTTTCCATTATAGCCAATATATAGTTTTACGGAATCTACCGGCGGTCCCAGCAAGATTTGTCTCCGAAACCGGTATGTCGTTATAATCGAATTTTACTTTATACATACACCAATATATCATTATAAACCTAACCAATATCATCTTCCCGCTATTCGTAACCTAAATTGTAATACACAACAGGAAAGATATAAATAAACTAAAGGAAATACTTTTCATTTATTAAATTATTGCACGTATTTATATGACTTACTAAGTTATCACGTTTAATGGTAAATTGTTACAAATATGTATTTAGATAGTAACGTAAATTTGTAAAAGGCGAAAGATTTATTCGAAAGTGAAGAGAAGCAAGAAACGAACCTAAAATTTATAATCAAAACGATTTGTACACATCTATAAAAACAAGAGCTATTCTCAATGTACATGCAATGACACGCGCTTTAAATATATAGATATATAGGCGCGACAGCGAATCCTCGCTGGGAGCAAATAGATTACATTTCAAAAAATGAACCAAAACTTCGACAGTTAGCATTAACGTTAATCCACTTGAAGTACTGTCTAGATAAATATTTTAAACTTACAATTATCCAAAAAGGATAACGTCACACGTGCCGCATAATAAATTAAACGAAAGAAAGAAAAAATTAGCAACGCCATGACCAAGAGCTGAACGCGGATTTGTGCAACAAAACAGATTAGCGAAAACACAAAATTACGCGTGGGCTTTCCATTATATATGCAATTTCGCGGAAACCAGAAAACTTCCATCTTCGAAGCAGCATAACACGCGCCAAAACGCACGCCCGTCTACCAACACACATCACTTTAAACAGCGTCAAATATGCCGTACATACGCATTTGTTGAAATTTTAAAATTACTACATCGTGCGATATTTTTAAATACCACCTGTTCCACGGTACAGGACTCGCACATTCGGTGACTAATGGCGCATTACTCTCAAAGGAGATGGCTCGCAATATAAATTCCAGAAACGTCTACCGAAGAGAGAAACTGGACTAATTTCTCTAATGTATAGCGTCTTTCTTTAATTTATATCAGCCATTCGCTTAACCTATACGCAGAAACGGTACGCAGAAATTAAACACATCCGTAGGACTTCAAATATGAAAAACAATCTAAGATTTCAAGCACCTTGTAAAGTTTAGTTTCATTCACGTGAGAGAACGCAGAATTAATTTTTATTTATCAGAATGCGAAAAAAAAAAAAGAAGCAAATAAATAACGTTTTTGGAACAAAGTTCCTTATCGCAGGATGCAACGACCAAAGCTAGGCGAAAACAAGTCGAGCCTTAAAAATCGAGCGTTATGTCCGACCGTTACGAAAAATATATAGAGAGGTATACGACATACAGATACACGACGCTGTACGGCAAAGATGTCGGTATACGAACGAGAGAGTGGGGAAAGGAGAAAAAATAAAAATAACTGACCCTTTGAAATTTTATTTTTAATTATTTAATTACATCGATTTCTTTCATCGAGCTAAACGCTCGTCGACAAATTATACGTTCTAACATCAAGCGGATAAGTAAAAATTTTTGATGTTTTCTCTTTTAGTAAAGTTCCTGTGCTTTTAGTTCTGCTTTTTCTTTTATAACTTCGCGAAGTACACAAGTAGTGTGGTTTTTCGTTTAACCTGTTTTATTTTTTCGTATAGATTACAAATGACTTTGTAGCTAATATCTAGGCGAAAGGGTCCTCTACCGGCTGTTCCTAGACACCATCGCTCTTTTTTTTTTTTTTTAATAAAACGTTCTTCAACGTTTTACTTTAAAAAGCCTATTACATATGTACCAAATCGTACGTATTTTTCGCTACTTAATATATAGTAAACATTTACAGTACAATAGGAAATAACGTTTTTTTTTTTTTTTTTTTTTTATTGTTCTTTTTTGTTTACAAAAAATATTAACTCGGCAAGAACAAAATAAACCTACGGTAGATATTAGCAAGGTCTAAAACCGTAACACTCACACGCTGACTGTCATAAGACGTTCCACTGTTGTAATGATGTGACAATTAAAAATTACACAAAAACCAAATACCCAATCACGTAAGTATACATGCGACGCTTGCACGAATTTTTATACTAATATACGTTCTAGAGTCCTGACCCGAAAAAGTATCGGAGCCAGGAACGTTTAAACTTCAATTGTGATATTGGCTACTAACAAAAACTAGTCTGATCAGCATTCATGTTATTTCAATTTTATATATACAACACAGGACGAACTAGAAGTGCAAATTAAAAGAAAATAAAATTCAATCGATAGGAGGTTAGCCCCGGATGGAATTTAAAAAAAAAAGGCGGGAAAAGCATAACCCGAGCCAAGGAATCAGCCCCTTCATTACCAAAAATGCCCGAGGAGCGGCTAGGTACCCACAGTAAATCAATGTTAATCGAATGGAGAGATGAAAGACTATGAATGAGTGAACGTATACAGGGAGGATAACGAAGTCACAAGAATGATCAGGAAGGAGAGAAAATACGGCCTGAAGGGCGCTTAAGGAGTCAGAGATAATTAAAAGGTTAGAGAAAAGGTGATTCGAGGAAATGAAAATAATAGAACGTAGGATAGCCGTCAGCCCGTACTCCCTAGATAATCTCTATCACGTCCGGTTTTCTGCGTTAATGTTCGCAAGAATGGCAAACGGAATTCTGTCTCGTTCAATAAATAGAAAACCAATAATAGCGGCAGCTGTACTGGATGATAAAATAGAGAAGGACATTCCTTATTTCGATACCTGAATTACCTGAAAACCCCGCTACCATGATTATAGAGCCAGAAAAAAATAAAAAAAAAAAAAAAAAAACAAATGTTCCGAACATGAAGGCATAAAGGATTGTGCAAAGTAAAACAGACTTTCAAAGACAAGCGAAGGAAAAGTAAATGAAGAAGACAAAAAGAATGCAGAAAGAAACAATGGGATAACACAAACTAATTAAGGATCACGTAAACAGAAATATCGCAAACTACTGTGTAGAGTTTTCGATGCACATGATTTTTCGGGAGCCTTGCGGTGTGGGCCGGTATACAGCGCGGATGGATTTGTTTCGCGTACAACAACGGGTACAAGAATCGTGATCGAAATCAACCTTCATGATGCATGCCCTACGGATGAGAAGTTTAAACAAATAGCGCGGCAGCAACTGCACAAGGGTGTGTTATCGTATTAAGAAGACCACGGGTAGAACGGAATGCCCGAAAGAGATTTGTTACAAAGACTTTGTGAAGATGGCGCTTTTTGTTGTTTTCTATTTCCGAAAATTAGAACAATCGCTTAAGAGGTAATTCAAATCGGCAGAACAATCCCCGCGATGACGGAGAATATAAGAGAAAAGCTGAAATGTAATTTTTCTCCTACTGAAATGAACGTACGTATAAAATTACGAAACAATCGACGTTAAAACAAAAAATCATAATTTCCTTTATTTTATTCTGGCCAAGAGATTACGACACGAAATTGAACTAGTCGTCATAGGAGCAATTTCGGGTTTTCCACTTGGTCCGGCAAAAACTTTCGGAGCGGCTTTGAAAATTCGTTATCAAATTTTATCGATTTACACGCGCTTTCACCGTAATTTCTGGAAAAACTCCAAACGGACCTGGTAATTTCTTCGAAGAGGCAAATAATAAAACACGAAGTGGTACGGAAAATAAACCGAATCAATCTGCAGTACAGTTAGGACAGAGCGAGAGAGGAGAGGAGAGGAAAAACAATGAACAACAACTTCGAGACAAATGATTTCAAAGGTGAAGAGTGTGAAGAAAAAAAGGAAAACGTGTAGGAGACGTGAAATTACACATCTTCGTCGTTTCGTAGGACCATTAAAATTGCTCGAGACGACATCGGCGCTTACTGCTCAATTCTTTCTTGTGCCACGACATTGTCGGCGCAATCTTCCACGAAGCAATTTCTTTGTCTCATCATCAGCGCCGGTACGCCAGCAACTTCATTCGACAACTCGAGGGCCGCTCCTACTTCTTCCAGCTCTATCTTCAGTCTCGCTTTCAATTTTCCATCGTCTTTTCTCTACCGTAATCGGTGAATGAAAACACAGGAACGAACTGTGTTTTCAAATAACTTTTCTCGCAATTCAACCGCAAATTTCGACCTTGCCTCCTTTAATAAAGTTTACAGGAAGAGTTTCGGCCGCCGTCGCTTTTCGTAGCGTAAAAATGTACTCCCCGAGCGCACACGTACACTTTCATTGCTCTCCAGTTTAGCCACTTGCACAGTATGTTAGGTAAAAAGCGACTTTATCAATAAAAAGAACAGAAAAAATAAATAACTTTATACTTAATTACACATAACATTGTTGTTCTTTATAGGGAATTTTATGTAACTTCAAAGCGTAAAATACAAGCCAAAGTTTCCGCTCGGTTGGTCCAGCCGCGTCGAAACTCCAACTCCTACATCCGGACGCCGCCTCCGCCCTTTCAAAACTTTATTAGAAAAATATTGTTTCAAAACGGGGGGACGCGCCTCAACTACGATAGTAACACTCAAAGTGTAAAATTTATCTGCGAACACCGCACCCGCCTCGATCCAGTTGATCTATTAATTTTCGGTAGATCTCTCGTTTAGGAGGGGGAAAAAAAAAGAAAAGAACATATCAGCACTAGGGATAACGTTAAAGGTTAATCTAGAGTGGATAAAGGTTTAGTCGAATCAGTTCCGTAACCGGGAAAAGGTTTTAATGCTTTTTTTGCGAGGTTTGAACCTTATTAAAATAATTATTTCACTTGACTGTTGTGTTTTGGATAACTCGGTAAACGTTCAAAAAAGGAAACGAAACATCTAAAAGAAGAAATCGATAAAGGCCAGCGCGCAATGAATCTTTTGAAATAAGGAATACTACAAAATAAATGTTGATATGTATTTGGCAGAAAGAATTTGACAAACACAGGCGTTAAATGTTGCATTAAATAATGAACTGAATAAACACCTAAACTTTCATAACATAAGGAATAATAATTATAATAAAAGTCACTACTAGAGCATCCTTTCAAGAGCCGGACACTTTGGGTACAAAGTAACAAAAAAAATCGCAAATAACAACACTAATGTCATCATATAGCACCATACGTATTAAATGTAATCGTAAATGTTTAGTCAACAATGAACTGTCAATGGTCTAGACTCTCGAGCAAGCGCTCAATATCAACATATTTCGCTGTACCACCAAATCAACTGTTCGCGTAACGTTTTTTACAGCCCGTTGCAGAAGTTCTGGTGTTTGTCGGATATTGTCAAACGTTGCGACGATCCGCTCTATGCAATCGTCTCGTTTGTTGGTAGATATACAATACACCTTTTCCTTAGTACAACTCCACAGGAAAAAATCCAGAGGAGTTATATCGGAAGATATTGCTGGCCATTCAATCGGTCTGAAGCGCTCTATCCACCTGTTCAGGAAAACTTCATCCAAATGTCTTCTTACAACCTTTTTGTAGTGTGCCGATGCTCCATTTTTATTTCAAAACATATTAAATCAAAAAAAAAATGTATTTATTTTTTTATTATAACGAATTAATTTAATTAATTATAACTGATTAATTGTTCGCCCAAATGATTTTTCCCTCGGGACTTTTTTGTTTATTTTGACGAGCTTAATAGCGTAAAACAAATTTCCTGAATTAGTTTCAGAACACCCTATGTGATATATATATATGTATATGTATATTAAAAAGGACGAACTGGAATATTCGGTAGTGAAACAGTTAACAATCTAATAAAAATAAGATCAAATCGAAATGTAAAGAACTTATACTTTTAAAATAAATAATACGATAATGCAAGATGGGAAAGCGCCTTTTATAAAACCAAAAAAACTGGCGAATCGAATTTCGGCATACAAACAAAAAACCGCGTTCAAAGCTTTAGATATTCCAATAAATATTAACAAATTATATACATAAACGCAGAAGTTATTTTACTATATTAAATTCACAATAATTTTAAAGGAATTTTCCTGACGTGTTTCGAAAAATAATGCTCCAAATACTGTACCCACGACGATTTCCATAATCACGGGTACAGTATTTGGAGCATTGTTCTCCGAAACATGTAGGGAAAATTCGTTTAAAATTATTGTGAATTTAATATAGTAAAATAACTTCTGCGTTTATGTATATAATTTGTGAATATTTATTACAATTAACCGGAAAACGTCTAGAAATAACGTTACTATAGGTTTAGACATTGGCAAGGAGAGACTATTATTGTAACAACATGTAACATTCGGTTGGACCATTTTTTGCGTTCAGACAGGAACCTCGGAACATTTGATATGGTAATGTCGATGAACCGCCCAGCAAATTAATCGAAACATGTGTAACACAGCATTCCAGTTTCAATTAGTGAAATAGTTTCCATCAGTTTATTAACAAATACACGGTAAGAATATCTAGCGTATCTAGACAACCAAAAGAAGCACGATCCAGCAAGGTAGTCAGATCGTTTCGAAATTCAGTTTTGTAATTAGTAAGGTTGGTAAAAATTGAAAAATGTATATTTATTCGATTACCGCGTCTCCTTCCAACATTCATTCCGAATTCAGACCGAACCACTAACGTACAAACTGCGACGGTCAGCCAGCGGCAGCAGAACAATAATTATTTGTATAAATATAAGAAAATTGGCCGCATCTCGAAAATAATATGCAAGCTATCTTATTCTCAGCTTATTATTTCGACACTTCTATTTGTCATTTTTTTTAGTACAAACCGCACGCTATTATTGTCATCGATAATTCTTCGTGGCAGATCCGTGACACACCATACTCCTTTCCAGACAAGCGTCTTTCAGTGCTTTCTAGTTTTTTTTTCTTCTTTTTATTTTTGGATTCGCCTTGGCTTTGATTTAACCACTTAAATGTACTATGTTAGAAATTTAGATTCGGAGACGACAGGAAATACAATGAACAAAAGGATTGAAGTAAGATTTTTATTGCCGGAGATGGGAAGGAAAAGATAAAGGAAACGCCGTAAGGAGCCGAAAGTCCTAGAGCCAAGGTATTTTCGAGAACATTTGCTAACAAGAGCCGAACATTCGAAGAAAACATGATTTGCGTCGCATTCAAAAGAAGAATCAACATTGTAGAGAGAACAGTAAGGAGAAGAAGATAGGGGAAAACGAAAATGAATAGCGGCGAGAAGAAACCGATTAATTCTTTATCTGATTAAGCTGTTCTTCCTATAATGTACACTCCGTACAAAAACATCCGTTTTTCTACAAATCGTTCGCCAGTAAGAGAGAGAAATTTTTTTATTAGATAACCCAGCTGCGTTCGTTAATCACACTTTATAACGTACAATTCGACAACGTGTTATCTGTTTGCGATGAAAAATGCGAGATTGCTAATATGCAAATCGCAAAGATGAATCTTTCGAAGAATCGGACATTCGAAGCTACGTACTCCGAAAATGCCACAATCGACTATCAGAAAAAAAAATAATGATAACAAACGTTTCGCGAAAACCCTAGAGCGAGGTAATTTAAAAGTTGCAAAGCGAAAAAACATGAAAAGTCGATCAACCTGAAATGAATATATACTATTAATCCACAAGTAATATCGACGGTTATATTCTGATAATACGAAAATGGATTGCGTATAACCTCCGGCTTCACCTTTTTATTTTTTTCCCTTTTACAGATGCTGCGCCGTGCTGTTCATTGTGAATGTAACCGAAGACAGAACAGATGTTAGATCAGAGTAAAAAAACAAGGTTTTAGAAATGACGATCTGTACTTCGTAGATATCGCAGACAGACAGGATGATCAACTTCTGTTAAGATGCAATACAGATAAAAAAGGAAAAAGAAATGAAAGCAGAGAACCTTTATCGAATAGAAATTCAATACAGAATAGCGAACTAAAAAGTATTCAAAATTACTAATGAATAGTTTATCAGAACATGAAATTTTTAAGCTCTAATAATATATATATTTTATTACGCGAATATCTTTAGATTGAAAGAAATAAATAATGTAAGTATTTTAACGTATTAAATATTTTGAAATTCTTCATTATTTATGTACTTAGCTGTACTCGCGGCGTTGCCCGCATTTTAATCCTTGTAAACCTTGTGGGTACACAACATCTAATGTCTTTCCCTCCGGAGTGAAAGTGAATAATTTACTATCACAACTAACTTGTGAACAACCTACACCCAATTGTCCATGAGAAAAACAGGGATTCTGATGATGTAATCCAACAACCTAAAAAGACTGTCCCTGAGCCTTGTTGATGCTCATAGAAAAGCTTAATCGTATAGGAAATTGTAACCTTTTAAATTGAAATGGTAGTTGTTTGAAAACAAACACACAGAAATTGAGCTATGTGAAAAATGCATCCATTGCTAAAGAATTATAAAAGCACTAGTTGTAGTGTTACATTTATTTCGTTTTCATTTAGCTTTTTTTTTTTTTTTTTCAACCGGGAATAATAGCTTACAAATTACAGACAGTTTGCGATAAAAATACGTGGAAATTTAGTAATCTAAAAAGTTCATTTACTGATACTAAAACAAAATATACTGTATTAATCTTACTCTTAATTTTCAGTAAATTTTTTTAGTAATAAAATGTGTACTTCCTTTTTCTAGCAGTCCAGTAGTATAAACGAACAGTAAATACTAAAATAACATAACTGAATTTTAAAAAGATGTTTTCAGCGTATAGACTTTTAAATGAAAGGAACTTATTTTTCAAAATTCCATAATCTTATATTAAATTAGCAATCTGCATTTACCACGTTAATTAAAACCAATAAAAATTATGGATAAATATTTTCGTTAAACCAAGAAAGTAAACTAAAACTAACTTTTGACTGAAAACAATCGACCAAACCATACTTTTAACAAATGAATTTTTAGTAATTTCTATTTCCTGTTGCATATTAAGATGATTTCAACGTATTAATATTTTTTTTTTTTTTTTTTTTTTTTTTGTTTAAATAATTTGCGGGTCCCACAAGGCACTAGCCCGTCTTCTGTGGGTTCCCAACATAATTATATTATTTATTTGTTTAATATAACATCAACTTATGTGCTACTTTATGTTACAATATAGAAATTGTTAGCTTATATCTTACTATATTACAAAATCCACACTCTCATTATTTATCATATTATATGTTACAATTATACCACCCCATCTGAATTGTTACTTCTTATTATAATGTCTTAATATATTAACTTATATATACAATGATACAATGTAATTTTTATAAAACGAACACACTCTCATTAGCATTTTTTTTTTTTTATATATTTATTTATTATTATTATTATTATTACTTTTATATTTCTATTGCTCTTTACACCATGCTATCAACCAAATTCTAACCTTGTTTTTCCATCTCTCTAGATTTTTTTCATTTCGAATTTCTTTTGGTATGTTCCCCCCATTAATTTAATTAATACCTCTTCCTCTACATTGTCTATTTTACTGTTGATCCCCCTAGTTCGTATATAACAAGGTTTATCGCAATTTCTAGTCCTGTACGTTCTTGTTCTAGTTGGTAACTGCCTATCTTCGAGTTTAGCACTGAGTAATTTGCTGTAATAATATAACATTTTATTACAGACATTTCGTTATTTTTGTTCCACCAAGTGATGTTATCTAATGCGTCCGTCTTGTTCTCGTTGTGTAAGACCAGTTTTAGACATTTTTTTTGTAATTTGTTGATTTTCCTCATTTCTGTAATTTTCGCCTCAGCCCAAATTCCGATTCCGTATTTAATTCTTGACATTATTACAGCTTCGAAATATAATCTTAGACTCTTGTATGTCATACCCTGTTTCAATTTGTATAGTGCTGGAATAGCTTGTCAAACTTTACCCGCAATGTTGTCTATATGGTTTCTCCATGTTAGACCTTTGTCTAATGTTATCCCAAGGTATTTAAATTCATTTGCATTTTCTAACTTTTCACAACCACAATTAATTAATACTGTAAAATATACATTTACTTTTAGGCCACAAAACACGAACTTCAATGTAAACGTATTACATAAACCAACCTTATATATTCATTTTAATTTAAATGATTCAAAAAACAGTATGTTCTACGTGCATTCCACATTTTAAACAAAACTTCGTAATTTAATTTAAAACACTATATAATTTGGCAAATTTTAGTTTTTCTCTTAATTAATTACCACGCTTCACATAAAATTCGTATGGGAATCGTTTACTAACTGATATTAAAAGTAATGAAGCAATATAAACTTGTTTGATAATTCTGTAAGTATGAAATCAATTTTTCCTTTTTTGATAATAACACAAAATCATAAAACGAATTCCGCATAAAACTTAACAGTATTATTTAAATCGAAATTGTAAACATGAGGAATAAATAGTTCGTATTTAAACACATTTACAGTGTTGTCAAGTTAGCGTATTTCTACCTTTAGGGAGTTCGTTTAATTTTAATTTAATTTTAATTTAATTTTAATATAATTTTAAATTTTGATGATATAGTAATGTATTGTAAATGTTAATAACTTAAATTTTAAAACTAAAAGTGTTAATTAATAACTTAAAATTTGCGAATTTTTGTAGTTTCTATTTAATGTGACCGGTATTTCAAATGATAGAAAACTTTACGTTTAATTTTAAATAGCTAAATAAAAGTTTTAAAAAGTGTCCGTTTGTTAGGTAAATCTTTGGCATATAAAGAATTTAGGTACTAAATTTCACATTTCCACATTTTATACTCACAATGTAGTTCTGTACACAAAATCGTGGGACGCACATACATTTGCCTTTTATTTATATAGATAATGCTGGGTGTCCGGGGAAAGCTTCTTTTATGACTCTCGTTCGAATACTTTCTACATCGACTCCGAACCTTGAACAAATCAATAGCTTATTACGAAGTTCAGTAATGAAAAAGTTTATAATCGTATAAGCTACAGGGCATCATTAGAGGGAGCGCTCCGTTATTATGGGTTGACTGTATTTTTTATCGGACAATTGATTCGATTTGAGAACGCCACAGAATAAACTAGAAGGTAACCATCACGCTTGATCATAGAATGTTATCGTAAAAGTTACACAAATGATTTCTGACAGTTGGAAATAAAACTTTTAAAGCGAGAAATGATTTAATGCAATTTTTAACTGAGAAATTTTTTTCTCATATGCTCGAATACTCTATATTATAACTGCTATATTATTCACAAATTATGTTTCAATGAAACATTTTATTCTATCGTTCCATCGGTAAAATAGTCATCATCTTTTGAGGAGCATTTTGTTAAATCGGTAATTAAGTTTATTTTGTTCGTTACATACGAACGCGTTTACAACTCGAATATATGAAATAATTTATAAATCAAACAAAAAAACACGAACATATTACCTTTTTTTTTTTTTTTTAGTTAGTAAAAAAAAAACAAACTATATCAATATATTAATTTATAAGCGCGATTAATCGTCATTCGAAGACCGGTGTAAAGATTTCAATTCGAACCCGGTCCCCAGTTCTTAAAAGGAGTAGCAACACCATTACATCGCGCGATATGGTCATTAGAAAGCTGTATATCGTTCGTTGCAAACAAATTTGCCAAGTTGTCAAATATGATTAATGAGCACAGCTGTGTTCTTGAAAAAGAAATTTGCTTTTATCACACCTAACAAATGATACGTAAAATTAAAAAAAGAAATTAATCGTGCTACTATTTTCGAAATTGGAAACAAAAAATGAAATTATTATGCGGTTGTTTTTTTAAAAAAAAGGCTTTCCGAGAATAAAAAAAAGCTATAACAATTTACAGTTTAAAACTAAACTCACAAATACGTCCTCCCATCATACACCCTTAATGTAAATACGTTAATTATATTCATCTCGTATATTCCACATGATCTACCGGCTAGTTTTACATTAAATACTCTTTTTCGGCTAAATATGCAAATAGTTGCGTTCTAAATTAACTGCGCCGATTTAATTAAACGAACCATAAATTCCGTTTTTAATCTCCGTTATAAAATATAGACGCGCTCGCATACAAAGTCCCGCATGATCCACGGAGCCCACAAATTTTTCGATTTCTGAAATTTACACATATCACGCAATATATAAAGTATATATAAAAAAAAAAAAAAATATCAGCCCATTACCGAAATTATTAAAAATAATAATACTAGACGGTCGCTGAAAAAACAATAATGCAAAAAACAAAAAAAAAACAAAAAAAAACAAAAAAAAATGAAACTATATATCTTCATTAGCAGCAACGAATAAAAATGATGTACGCACGCATTTGCGTTATTATTAATGAGTTACGAAACGTTATCGCGGTAATAAATTTCGCCGAAAAGTGATTATCCTAATTTTCTACTTTTAAGGGAAGCTGCAAACCAGAAAGCTCCAGCAAAATTTTAATACAACCCATAAATCTTTTAATGTGACGTCAATGATGACGGGACTGCGGCCTCCTTTCAAATAATAATAATATTGATAATAATATTGATAATAATAGTAATAAAAATAAAATAAAAAGTTTCCAAATCTGTCCTTTCTCAAGGAATCAAGCAGAGGTAGTGTATCAAGAACTAAAATTTTTTTTTCGATGTGTTGCGAAGGCTTAAATTAAATAAATAAAACTATGACTTTGAATTATTACCCTAGATTAAAAGATTTTTTATTTTTTTGCAAAGAACATTAATCAAAGACCTACTCGCAGAAACAATATAAAAGTGGGAAAAATCGTCAGTTAAATTTCGATCCGCTCAGATCAATAGTTTTAATCGCGAATAAGAATTTCCGACTGATAAAAATTACTTTTTCGCACATATACGCCATTAAGCAAACTAGTCAGTGATTTTATCTTCCACAAATGAAAATACATTAAAAATACCAAATTAGTATTTATAAACTAATTCTCGTATTATAACTTTTAATTTTATTTTGAAACGATTGCAATATTTTTGATACACGTCGCGAGGTAATTAATTAAAATTTATTCTGATGTTTAAGATTAATTTTATAACAACAAAACGCTAGCGTTATAACTTAATTAGGCGAAAACGTAAATCTTTTCATTTGATACATTTCAGTTAAATAACTTTATTTTATTATTTTAAAAATATATTTATATATATATATTAAATTTAAAAGTAAGCAATTAAATTAATAAAACAAAAAATGCGACAGGTAGTACCTAATCCGAAATAAGTTTTCTAAGGAAATTAATCTGTACTATTGCGAATTGCAGTTAGCACGAGCGTGAATAAAAGTGCCTTACGTGTCTGATTGTATACGCTAATATTATAAGGATAAATTATTTTTTCACATACGTATTTTGCGATATTAGAAAAAGATAGTTCACTGTATATCATTTTATGGGGAAGGATAAAGAAAAAAACAAAATATTATATAACAAATACAGCAGCTAACTTTATAGCAAAAAGTAAGTTCTATTCCTTTGACAGGGCGTTGGGGATTATAAAGTAAAGGAACACAATGTACTAAGCCTAATGGATCTGAAGAGATTACTGGAACCAATTCCTTCCTACTTAGGATCGGCCTCTACTTTCCCAAATTTCTCTGGTACCCAACTCAATTTCAGATTAGCTGAGAATGACTTAGATCTGGAACGATACAACTCCCAAAATCTCATGATACCTCTTTTTTTGTAGCGGCCAAGCACCTTAACTACTAGGCTATCGCGCTACCGTAATTTTATACTGATTTTGAATTTATTGATAATTTCAGGATTAGCCGTAACGTAAGTTTGAACGGTCGAATTATTTTCATATCAAAAAATGTACACGTAAAAATGGCAAGTTTTTAATTTATGAACTTTAGCTGAGTAAAAGTTCGTTTTTTGCATTTTATATCTATCGGTTTGTAAAAGTTACAAACCGATTTCGTCAAGTTTTATTCGAATACCGGAAGTTTATTTATGTTTTGCCTGTAAAGTTTAGACCAGCTACACTGCGTACGTTTCAAGCTAAAAATCGCGCAAATAGTCAGATTATAATTACAAAACAGCTTTAGGCCCGTTGCCCATTGCAGCGAGGAATATGAAATGTGTAATTTTATTTTCTGAAAATCGATTACCGTATATTTAAATGCAACACTGCCCATAATAGTCGAAATAGTCGAAATAATCGAAAGAGGCGAACGAGAAATAAAAATTTCTCACTCGGATCGCCAGCTAAGCGAGTTTTTCAAAACAAATTTCGCGCATTTCAAGTGTTTCACATACATATTTGATATAATAGTTTCTTTGCCATTTTTAATTTATATATATATATATATATTTTTTTTGTAATTTGTATAAATACGAGTATTTGTCCCTCTTTTTATTTAATTCCTATATACTAATGGAAAAACTAATTGAAATAGTTAGCAAGTATGAATTTTTATACAATACAGAACACAAAGATTTTAAAAATGTAAATATGAAACATGATATTTTGGTCTGTAATTATACAAAAACTTGAAATACAAAATGGTAAATTATTTTTCGTCTCTATTTAAACTTCATATGCAGTTTTAAAACCGGTTGTTTTGAATTTTATTATTATATGGAAGAATTGAAATATCATTTAGAAAATTTTAAACTTCAGAAAAATGTCCATTAAATTTTAATAATGTAAAGTGATTAAATTAAAAGCAATAATTATATTTCAGTGTTTTAATTCGGATAATAAGTCAATCAATTTACAATTAATTACAAAATCCAATCTAAAAACTAAAAATGATTATACTTTAGTAAAACATAATTTCATTTTCTGTACAAAATATTTAATTCTGATCCTACATAAGTATATAAATGTACTGTTTTAGGTCTTATATAATGCGATACAAAAGTTTGAAACAAGTTCAGCGTTATTTATAAATCTAATATGTATAAATTTTTGTTGTTTCAATATTTTTAACATTTACACAGAGTTTGATTTTTAATCTATATTAATACCCGAAGTATTTAACTTGTTTCCGATTAAATGAGTATCACTTTATTACGTAATAAACTTTGCTAACACAGAAACCTATATTAAAATGAAAACAAACGATTAAAGATAAAAGTAAACAAAGATTAAATAAAAATTCGATAATTTAATCGCAAGCTATATTCTTTCCTCACTCAGCGAACTCGCTGCAATGAGCAGTCAAAAAAAAAAAAAAAAAATAACACATCCCCCATTTCACATTTCACACTCCTCTCTGCAACGGGCTACGGGCCTTATTCGGACAGGAAGGAAGCCTAGGGAAGGTGAAACAGAGAGGAAATGAGATAGAATGATTAAAACAGCGGAGGCGAAAAATGGAGACGATAATAGAATGGAAAAGCAAAAAGGAATTAGAAAGGAAATTAGGTTGAGCGGACAGTAAAAATAACAATCGTTACGAAAAAAGTATGAACACGTGGGATCAAAATCTAAGATAGAATTTTTTACACGGGAATAAAATAGAATATGTATTGTTTTAAGAACGAGAAATAAAAGAGCAATACGAACTAAACGTATATTCAGATGCCTGTGTAGATAATAGGAGCTCACAGCAAATTAACGTGGACAATATGACGGGGAGAAAGAGTATACATAAAACGAGGAATTTGTAAGATAAGAAAAAACAGACGACTTCGCAAAATTAGAAATAATCAAATAGTAAAACGATTGGGCAAAATAAAAACAATAGAACTTAATATAGCCATCAAGCCGGCTGTAAAAATAAAACGAAAAATTTTAAAAATCTGAAGTCTGGAGAGGAAAAAAACAGACATCAACACCATCAGTCCCCTTTGAATAATTTACATTAGGAGAAATCAAGAATGGTCCTATTTATAATTTATTTCTTCTTTTTTTTTAAAATTAGTTCAGGATGTTTCTTTTCCAAGGAGGGAACTTTACTCAGCCAATGATCTATAATTACGAATGGCCTCGTAGTGCCGATAAAAATGACGTAAAATAATGTTAAATATGGAAGTGGAGATTAATCGAGAAAGTAACGGCTATTAATGGAGAACAAAATATTGTATAAACAAATACGTTGTACTTGAACAGTTTCAAATCGAAATACTAAGTGTTGGCTGTAATGGTTAACAGTACTTCAGTAATCTCGTAAAATAAAGATATTTAAAAATCACACAAAATAGTTATAAACTTAGATATCATCTAAACTATCTTGCAATGAAACGTTAAACGTCAGCAGACTTCATGCAATATACAAATAAGATCTCATATTATACTAGCCTAACAGCACGTCCCCTTACTAAATAACTGCCTTAAAATTACTCATTTATGTTTAATAAATTTGCAGGACATTTTTATATAATATTTATAAATTATAGGGAACAAAAAAATGAAATGAAATGAAATGAGTGTAACCAAAAAGGTTATTACCGTACTAGACTAATTTAATCTACAATAACTTACCTAATTTATTTACTCCGATGAATGCTAACAGCATCAGACAGACCTGATGATTAGGTTTATTACACGAGCGTGGGCGCTTTTATTATTATTATTATTAGCCTTAAACAATATTTTACACATTATACTACGAAAGAAAATTTCTTAAATTCAATTTTTAGTCCTGAATCCGGGCAAAGGCTCCGAGTGCTAAGTGCATAGTTATTTATAATTGATATCTTCCATTTTTTGTGTCATTTTATGCACTTGAACGAACATAAAGGATACACCAGTATTAAACACAAATATATTGAAATAATATTAAAAATATCAAAATCACCAACATGTTTTGGAGCAAAAACTCCCAATATTCATGATGTAAAAAAGAACAAGATTTTCGATGATTTTAATATTTTTAATATTATTTCAATATATTTGTGTTTAATACTGGTGTATGTTCTATGTTAATTCAAGTGTACCAAGTAATTTATCGACGGAGAACAGTTTATAGGTAAACAGCAACTCAGACAGTACTAGAAGATATAACAATAGGAAACCGGGTATGTACCTTACTTTTAATTTATTCCAAGTTTGAAATTTTTCGCAAAATATTATTTACGGAGGCCGTCATGTTGGTAAAATATGAACCACGACAAAAAACGCTAATCTTACCCGAAAATTGTACGTTTGAAATACATAAAAAAAAAATTAAATAAAAATAGGCGAATAATATCGCTATAAAAGCCAGCAGCACGTCTATTGCTTGTTTCCCTTTTTTATTTTGTTTTTGTTCGATGAATCCATTGTTCTTTAACGGTTTCGTTCGCTTCTAAATTAATTAAATCTTAAAATTTTACTCAACATTCACTAAGAAACCTCTCCAACGTTATAGATAAGAAGCCATGAACTTTTTAGCACTAGTCCCTTTTGCAACAGAACTTTAGTTCATGAAACATCGTATGACCAGATCTTTTCGAGAAAAGCTTCGGAAGATGGTTGAAATTTTGAAAAAAGGACAACCACTTTCTTGTCCCCTACCCCCTACCCCACAACAGACACGAAGATGATAAATGCCTCAAGATACAATTACAACAATGAGCAGTACTGGAAATACATTCTCTTTCGACCTTAACAGTGCCGAAGGACAAAAAAGAAACAATTATCACGGCCGCTCTCTTTTAAGCACGATTTTGTTTGAAAGCCAACAAACAGAAGGCTCCCCCTCCCTCAAAAAATAGAAAAAAAAAAGGATTCGAATTTAGACCCTTTTACAAATTCCCTGTAGTATTAACTTCATTAACGAAACGTTTTAAAATTACTTCAGCAGCAGCGCTACAAAAAACCTCTTCGGCTAAATTTCGTAACAAAAATACGTGCTCTGTCATTTATTTATTTGACGTAATTTCTGGGTAAGTGCGCGCACATACCTTTAAATATACATACATACAAACATACATACATTATGTATATATATATATATATATATATATATATAAACGTATTTTATGTTTTTCTGACAACTTGATCAGTTTTCTGAAATATTTTTAACCCATTTCGATAAATATTAATAAAAATGGTAAGAATAGAACTTCAACTTTTGCACTTGTTTAACCGCAACTTCGGCCTAACGGATCTTACTCTGTTTTTCGGTTAACGATATGACAAAAAACAGTTAAACTAATAACAGTTCTTGCTAAAATTGCATATATACACCTATATATATATGTATATGTTTTTTTTTTTTAATTTTGCTGTTTTTAAATTTTAAAAAAGTAATAATTTTGTAAATCAAGCGGCGTAGTGCCTAAATAAACTCGCTTATTATTATACCGCGATTATGAAGTTCAAACTCTGAAAAACATCGATGTTAATTAAAGTGTATTTTCATATTAGGGTGGGTGATTTATCTTGCAACCCTGCAGTAGCGTTGCGAATGCGCAACTTAATAATAAAACTGGTTGATGCGGCAACCATGGTTAGTATTAATGTTGATTCATTGTTAGTTTAGGTGAGTTGCAAAGCATTTGGCGGATTTCTTATTTAGCGACGTGTGTTCCTGTGTTTTAATATTGTTTCGTAATTTTTCCAAAACGAAATGTCAAAATCTGTATTTTCCGATGCCGAAGGAGCGTTTATTATTGAACATTATTTTAGTGCAAAATCATACGCGCCTGTTCAGGAGAAGTTTAAAAACTAACTTGGAAACTCTCGTATACCTAATAAAAGCACGATAATGCAAATTGTTGAAAGATTTCGTACCGAGCATACAGTTAGTAGCGGCTACGTTGGACGGACAAAGACCCCTCACAAACTCACAGCAGAGAAACAGGCTAACATTCGCACTCGTATCGAACAAGCACCAGATTGCAAGATAAATCACCCGTGAGTTTTCAACAATTCGTATTATCGTGCTTTTATTAGGTATACGAGAGTTTCCAAATTCGTTTTTAAACTTCTCCCGGACAGACACGTACGATTTTTTAATAAAACTGTTGCGTTCCGTAATAAGCATGTTTATTATGAAAAGAAATATATATGTAATCAAACGCGGTCAAGTGATATATTAGACTGATGGTGGAGACAACCAATGAACTGTTTCACTTAAGTACATAGTAAAATGATGACAATCGTTATCAATAACTCAAAACAAGTTTTCCATCCTGAAAAAGTACATATACTAAAACTTGCAGACAGTTTTCCATCGTTCCGCCATGTAAAGTGTAAGTATTCACCAGCTGAAAACGGCAACTTAAGCGTCAGTTCCCAGCAGGAACGTCCAATATGAAGATGAAACATACATTCGTTATTTCAAGAGCTCGAAATAAATTATAAAGCAGTTCCATGTCGCGTATTATCAGTACCAAATCATCTTGTTAGACTAACCAGATTAATTCTCCTCTTTGTTTTCCTAATCTTTCCGTTGCTAGACTTTAATTTATATTTCTCTTCTCTACTTAACGTTTTTCAATAAACGTAATTCGAGTGAAAAAATATTTTGAACAAAAATTATTTTAAAATTACGCACGTATCGAACAGATTAACAAAGTTTCCAAAATTACAAAAACAATCGCTCAATCAGAAACATAATTTTTCATATAGTCCAAAGTGTTTAAGGCTTAACGGTTTTTTTTGTTTTTTTTTCTAATTTTGCGCAATAAATTGCGAGAGAAATTCAAGAGGAGATTACTAGACGAGTATACACGGTGATTATTTTCCTCTTTTTAATATAGAATACTACAAGATTTACCTTTTTTTTTTTTTAAAGGAGCACTAAAATAGCATTATCATCATCACCTTTGATAAAATGGTACTAACTTCTGTATTTTAAAGCACCCTTTACAATTGTTTTGAAAGTTCAGTATGATCGGTTAACGAAGTTTTTACCGTATTTAAACACTTGAATGAATCCCGCCGACGCTTCAACTTCAAAAGCATTCATTTTCTATAGTCTACTAAAACGGTGAAAGTAAAAACATTGTGTCCTAACGTTTTCCACTTCAGATCCTATTCCCTTCTTACTCGTTAAAATATTTTCTAATGAACGGGGATCGTCCCTTTAATCACTGCAATTTTCCTTTTTATTCCACCCGTTGATTACGCACGTAAACACACAGAAATAGTTACCGTTCTCTGCGTCTGCATTTTTTTACTTTGCATATCATTTTAATTAACAAAATCGTTTTCATATTCAGTATCATTTTATATCTGCTTACATGTCATTTTCAATCCTTCTTTAATTCTCTCTCTACGTGTATGGGAGTAGGTTTCTCTTTTTTACAATCCTGTCCTTCGTAAACTCGCTAATCACTCTTTGCTAGTATACACTAAAACACACTGTCGATAGCATATTAAAATACCAACATCAAAATATGGCCAACAACAAGTCATCGATGTTGATTTCCTTCGTTTCGATATGGATACGTCTGCTCGGCTGAATTTAAAATTTTTTCCATCGCGAAGAAATTTTATTCGTCACAAAGAAATGTCAAAAAATTTTATAATGATTTTCACTTACAATCAATCGATAGCTGAGGAAGTGTTATTTATAGTTACACTATGGTAAATATATTATTCAATTCGCGATCAATAATTTAAGTTCATGTTTTTATCAAAACGAAACGTGTTCATGCAAAATCTTAAAAACGTGTCTACGTCGCATATACCTCTGTAAAAAAGATACGGAAGCACCGGTGTTATATGACGTTAAAATCCTTATTCACCTTCTTATTCAGCTCTTTTTTTACGAATTTTTTCATTTCTCAACCATTCTAAATTATACTAAATGATTCATACTAAAATAAATTCCCTAATATCCGTATACCTCATTAATGAATGTGAAACATTTCGTTTCTACTTACGAATCCGAATGAAAAATTAAAAACAATGTATTGCACTACATTGTAAATATATATTTAATCAATTTTTTTTTTTTTTTTGACACCTGTTATTTAATAAAAAAGTTTCTAAAAACTATTTTCTTCTTTTTTTTTTCAGTTTTCGACTATTTTCAGGCATATATTAAACTTTTTTCGCGAATATTTAAGCTTTTTTTTTGTTTTATATAATCCGGTCTTTCCTTAAAACATTCGCTGTTAGTTTGATGACAATATTCATATTAAAAAAAAAAAAAAAAACTGGAAAAATAAAAATATCTAATTAATCTGGAAATTCGGGAATGAATAATTACAGCTTCATCTTTCCTACGCTTCATGTACTTCCATGACTTAGTATGCAATATCTGTAGATGTAATGCACACCACATACATTCAGTTTGTTAATAAAAATAATGAATAATTAATAAGAATAAATATTTTAATTAAATATAAATAAATACGTGCTAAAAACGTCTTCAGGATATTTCCTATCCGCAGCTAAAAAAAAAAAAAAAAACAAGTATCTGACAATTAAGTAACGAGATGGATTTTTTTTCTCACGCATATAGTAACACTGTGAACCTTTGTGATCCTCTGCGTCCATCAGAACGAGCTGCTGGCGGGCAATAGCCCTATTCAGATAAGAGTAGACCTCAAGGCTACCAAGAATGTTCCTGCTAATACAACAGCACATGCCCTCGTTATACACGATAAAAAAGCAATCTATGATTTGTGAAATATGTACGCAGTGGTACGACTAGTGTATCATTTGCGGGTGTATCGTGGTAAGTATAGGGTGCAGTTTACGCGTTCAAGTTAGTTTAAGTATCGTCATCTCAATTTCCAGGCTATATAAGTATTGTGAACAAAAAAACTAGTCGAGAGTAGTTGTGGATTTTCAGTGTTTTTATAATAACGCCAACAAGTATATTATTAAAGAAGCGGCTATACTGAATGTGAGTTTAAACCGTGACTTTTATTTCATACTGTCTACTCCTCGTCGTAAATGTAGGAAACGTTATTGGAAAAAATTTGGGACGTTAATACGTGGACTCAAAACAACTACCATCACAGTCCTTGGAAATCAGGGCACAGATGGCACAGGTTCATATATACCAATATACAGCTGGTTTTGTATAAAACGATTACAAACTAGGCGAGTATACATTAAAGGAGCAGAAAAACTGGACATGCTAAAAGAAATTTTATAGCCAATGTTACCTCTGGGAGCCAAACTATATTATTTAGTGACGAGTTACAAATGTCCAAACCTCCGTGCGTTAAATGATAGTATATACAGAGGACTATTGTGCGCGCTCTATAACGTTGTGCTAATGAGAAAATGGCTGGAAAGTAACATCCTATCGATGATATATACCCTTTCGCTACCAGACAAGAAAGTATTAAAAAATATGAGCGCCGAGGCGATAGCTGCCGAATTTGGAAGACAAGTATGTCCCACATTTCTTTACTTATTACCAGAAGTGCGAGAGACGGAAATGAAAAATACAGTGTACGGGTAATGAATACATATTGAAGGTACTTATACATTGTGAACGTCAATGAACGACTTAATAACTAACACGGAATACGAGGGAAACGAAGCGAGTATGGTACAAACATTGAGAACGTAAATGAACGATTTAATACTTAATACAATAAGCTATTATTGAGAAGAAGAAAGAAAAAGGCTGGAAGATATATGTACGGAAGAAGAATAGTAATATAACAAAAGAATGTATAAGGAAAATAATAATTATTTTTGGGAAACTATCTCCTAGGAACCCATTCAAAAATTTTAAAACTAATCATTTCTATTTTACTATGCTTAACAACTGAGTTTATAATGGAAATTACACACGTCATTTGCCAGAAATTATTCCTATTCTTAAGACGAAAAAAGTCGTAAACTTCGGCTGAAGTATCAAAAAATTGACGCAACCTCACAGAGGAATCATAGCTCCTCGCACCATGTGAAAAAATTATGCGTCTTAGCCCCTGCTTATATGCTGGGATAAAGTAAGCTGTTATATGAGCATAGCTCATGTTATAAAAACAGACTGCTTGTACAAATCCCCAAATTTCTATCTCATCTTCCCGTTCAACTATATCTCTGTTGGAAATACGCAATTTCTTTTGGAGTGAAGGCGTCACCCGCTTATACAAATGCTTATTGACTCGTGTCAAGTTAACCACATCCAGAAGATCTAAATGACTAGCAACTTCATCCACCATTTTTATAGGTAATTTATCCATATTCTACCTACAGATATAAAGAGAGAGATTTTTTTACTCTTTCAATAAAAAAAAAACTACTTATTGTTTGTTTTTTTTATAGCGAAAAAATTGAAATTAAAAATAGCAAACATTACATTGTATATATGGTTTCAAATGGGTATTGAAATTAAAAAATTATTTCTTTTTAAATTCATCCCACTCCCGCATTGAACAATTGTACCGTCACTTGTCACGGTTGGAAATCCGAAGACGAGAATGATAAACATTATTATCACATGCAGTTACAGGAGATGAAACGTGGGCCTACCTGTACGACCATCCACTGAAAACAGAATCGTCCTTGTGGTAACACGCCGATTTTCCAGCTCCGAAAAAAATTTGTCAGGCAAAATCCATATGCTAAGTTACGCCGATTTGTTTCTTTGATTGTTGCGGAATGATTTATTACCATGCAGTCTCTAAAGGTCAAACCACTGATTCCAATTATTATACAAATTTGCTGAGAGAACTGCTAAGAAGAGTACATTAAAAACGCCCAGAATTGAAGTACTTGTGGCATCACGACAATGCCCATCCGCGCACTTCGATCTGCACATCCATTCATCTAGGGAAAAAACATCGAATTGATGCCGCATCCTTCATGTTCCTCCGATCTGGCGCCTTGTAATTTTTAACTATATTTCCATCGCTAAGAAGATCTCTCAGAAATGTTCAATTCAAAACCACAATGGAAGTCCCGAATTCCTGTCCAATATTCTTCAAATCACTCTCTGAAGAGGATTCAATCTATTGCAGGTGATGGTTACTATTTCGAAAAAGACCCTAAACTCCGCAAAATTGCTTTTATTTTTGTAAAGTGAAGACTTCTTATGGCACTTTTGTTTTATTCTAATAAAAATGATTTTTTTTGACGTAATATTGTTTACTAAAATTATCTTTATTCCATGTAGAAGTATGTACATTGACGAAAGTTGCACTCAAACACTCAAAATTTTATTTTCTATACAAATTTGTAGTGGTCGACCCTATGCGCGGTGTTGCCAACTAGCTTTTTCTTACCAAAATTTAAACTTTATTTAGCAAGAAATTGAATATGCAAAAAGTTTTATGTTTTATCCGATATATGTCATCAGCTTAGGATTATATTTTTCGGAACTTATTAATACATCTCTATATGCGGCACTAAACTACAGCACAGTTTGCAATTCAAAATATAACGCAATAACTGAATGTTATCCTTAAATTACGGCTCGATCACACTTTAATGAACCACGCGGCGACGATTCTATCGACATAAATTAGTCTCCGGTCTTGAAATGCGAACCAAATTCAGCCACCTACGTACACACAATATGTATATAAACGTAATAATAATTGCGGTCAGATATTTTATCTGGCTTAACGAAAAGCCAGGACGAGGAAATTATTAAAATCTGTTTACACATTTTCCATGTTATTCCTGCTAACATACTGAACGTGAATAATAAAATAACCCCGTGCTAGGCTAATTGGTACTTTCGATTAATATTATAAAATAACGAACTGGAGTCGTCGTATGCATAGAAAGATGAAACACACTGCGGCTAAAATGTCAACTTACCTACGCAGTTCTAAACGCTTTTATATAGAGGCTTCTCCATAAATAATTAATCTTCCGTTATAACCGTGACGCTACCCCAACCGACAATTTTAGAGGTAACCTCGTGAAATTCCAACATTATCGAAATTAACGTAGTTCGCCTATATTAATGAAATTTTAAATTCCTAATACGCACTCGTATAATTTCTTCGGAATTCAAAATTAAAACTAGAAACTAAAACTACAAAAACCGAGAGAGTCTCTTATACACATATCATTGAGTTCTTTGATTTTAATAACAACTTTGCACAGTCACGATGCATTATTCGCAAGAAACTTAGTCGACACCAAATTAAAAGGGGCAAAAAATCCAACGGGGAAAAAGCAGAACTGAATTTCGTATTTTCGTGTGACTACAGCCCTTGTAGGATAAATGGTATTTTTTCATTTGCTTATTGGCACAAGTTTTGAAAGGAATATCTCGCAGATACACTTTACTTTTTAATTTTTCGCCGATATAAATATACGGCACATAAAGCTGTTCATAATAGGTTATGCAGCGCGCAGATGAGGATATATCCGGCGCACATCATTTTCAAAAAAATTCGGTTAGAACCCGCGACCACTACGTTGGCATCCCCGCGACCACTACGATGGCATCCCCGCAACCACTGACGAAGAGAAAAGCCGATTCGGATACATGCATAATAGGGTTCTTTGCGCGCGTGCAACGCATTAAGAAGTATAAAAGCTTTCAAAAAATTTCTATAAGCAGAAACTTGTGTGTGCGGAAATATTCGCAACGTCAAGCTGGCGAAGAACTGGAAAAAAAGAACAAATTATTATTTCAACCCGAAACCGGAGACGCGGCTCGCAGGTACCTGGAAACGAGTGGAAGCTGCTCGCTTGAATCCTTTCTGCCGGGTATCATGTGAACAAAACGTAAACCCTTATTTATCAAAAGCGACATTAACATTATTTTTCCATTTCGATGGAGAAATAAACCGCGGCGCGAATTAGCATCGAACAGCGCTCAAAAGATGCGCCTTGAATAAGGTAGAATAAAAACAAAGCGAGTAATTGCATCGACTCACTATTACTCCTGCCGCCTTTCATTAAAACCTGTTTTTTTACCTGGGACGAAATCTAAAATACTCCTCATTTACTGAACAAGACACACAGAGGACAAATATTTCCACTTTATGAAACACGGCTTATATTTTAGAAACGACATTTGTAAAATAAAAAAATTTAGGAATTTTCCAATCAATTTTTTTCTTTTTTACGCATCGATATTAATATATGCATGCATGTATATTTTATTTATATATATATATATATATAAATAAATAAAAAAATTCCATCTTTCGGGCCTCACCGAAGGATAGTATTCTATAATTCTTACAGAAATTCCATTTTTAAATGTCACATCGATACAGAAACGTTAAATGATCTTTCATACTATCCCGATGTGAACACGATATAGCCATTATTCCGCTATTAAAACAAAACAAAACGTTCCAATTAGAACTCGAAAACTAGAACTTCTTTCAATACACTTTTCGCAGTTACAGATCAACAATAGAACAAGCCTTAGACTTACATGAATCCATCGCTCAAGCTATGGCTAACAATCACCTCCTGGCTGAGTTCTTTGACTGACGAAAGCTATTAATATATAAGTATGTATGTATGTATAAAAGACGATGTCCAAGATAAACGAAATAAATATCACGAGAATTTATAATTCGGACATCGGCGGCACCCACGCCAAATCGGTATCACTATATTTATAACGTTTGTTATACTTTACAGGATTTTGTGTGTGTTATTTAAAAAATGTCACAATTTTATGTAACGAAAAAGTGTCTTAATTTTATATCTGCTTTATAGTGCCATACTTAATTCCTGAGCGTCGGCGACTACCTATTTGTACATCTCAGCAGTACAAACATAGGTAGTGTACTAGGCAATTGTTATAAGCAACGCAGGTGTACACACGCAAGACTACATTCGGAACTGATAGTAGCCGCTTGTTATCGCGCTACCAGTGCAGTCCCGAGTTGGTCTGCTGTGTACTGACCTAGCGCGCATATGATGTTGAACGTGGTGGTTGCCATTGCCTTCCACGTGACTATTAGCGATTATTTTATTTATTTATTTAATTCTTGTAATAAGTTCGTCGTCGCTCAGGATCGAACCCGTGATCTCCATAACGGAAGTCAAGCGCTCTAACAAGTTTATATAATGAAAGTTAAATGTTAAGAAAGGATTTTTGTGATTATGTTATTTTTTTTTTTTGTGTTGATGCTAGTACGAATTACGTTGTAAATTTTGATCATTTTATACAAAGTATAGAAGAAAAAGAGACAGAAATAAAAGAAAGAGGGGTCAAGGGGCACAGCCACTTGCAAGGCCAAAATGACCGAGTTTATATATATATATATATATATATTATATATATATTATATATATACACATATATATTACAACATTGCGAGACAAAAATTCTAGTAAAAAGTACCTTTTTTTTTAATTGACGTATTTTCGTAAAAGAAATTACGGAAAAAATATGAAATCTTCCTTTACAGTGATCCCACTTCAATATTTGGAACTGAACAAAAATGAGCTATAATATATCAAAAAAAAAAAAAAAAAAAAACGGAAAAAGAAGTATAATCTTTCAAAAATACGCTGAAGGAACTTGAATGAATTAAATCACTAATTAATACAATCTAAATATTCAGTGACGACGATAAATGAAATGCGTAGTGCTAACAGTGCAAAGTGCAAAAATGAAAGAAATTGAACGAACATCTTTAAACTTTACATTTTCCCACTGAAATCTATCCAAAAGAAACTGGTCTCCAGTTCATTCTTCCATTGATTCTTCGCTTCCTAACATTTCAACTAATTCAGCTTTTGACTCTTTATAATTCTTAATCACATTCTATTATTTTCGTCCTTTCTATATCCTCTGCTTCTCATATCCCACCATCTTCTCGTGCTGATAAAGCCTTTTGGTAGAATAAGAAGTGCAGCGCTGTTTTCAACCGTAGCACTTCTACAACCGTCCATTCCACTCCAATGACCGAATTTTCCCATTAACAAATTCGTTAATGCCAGATTTATACTTTAATTCGCAAAAAAGGTCTTCCGAAAGCAGTTCTGTTCGTACATTCTAGGTCCACCCTTCATTTATGTATTTGGAAAATTATTACAAGTTTAAGTTCTCATTTTCCGAACACCCTTATAAAATCCAAATGTTTCCGCGTTAATTTGTTGATTCTATCGCGCCTGCTTAAGTTACAAGTTCTGATGAATTATGTTCTATCATTTCTTTCATTATTTGATTAACTCTAATTCTATGATCGCCCTTCATTCTGTGTACCGTTTTCTCCTCCTTCCTGTGGACTTGTTCATTCTTCGTATATGCAACCTTAATTTTCATAATTTTTGCACTCTCTTTTCTACTCACGTTGATTCGTTGCGGATTCTTAGTCACACGGGTACGAAGGAAATGAGCTAATTGATTCTCTGGATTGAGTTACTACTCGCTCCCGTTGATCTTTTTAAAAAAATCCTTACTCAAATCTCTCGTACCCGTGTAAGAAAAATCAACTTCTAATTACGGTCGAATGTTTACGCTTCTTCATTTTTCAATAGTCGTTCTCATATCCGTCTATCAAACCTAAGTTTCCTTCCAACCTCTAAATATCGAATATATTCTTCTTTTGACCTTTTTTTCTTTGGCTGTGTGAAGTTGGCCGACAAATTTTTGGTAATTCAAAATCAACATTGCAAAACAGTTAAAAATTATTCGGTGGTCATTGGTAGTCTATTCTCAAAATTTAGCAGTGAACGAAAAAGTTCCGCTAAATAATTCTAGGTAATTTTATTTTTGGCGTGAAAAGTGCGTCTTTTCATACTGTGGAAATTGCCTAGTTAAAAAAATTATTAATTTTGTACAGCGCCAGCTGCATAAAATTATAAATGAATATTATTTAATATGACGTAAAACATTTACTAATTATTACAGTTATGCAGAAAGTCAGTTCGTTTAACGATTATAAAATAGTAACTTCTAGATTTAAAAAAAAAAATTATATATAGTACAATACTGCTGTTCGGATTTGACATGAAGAACAGCATGCGGACGTATGATGCTATTTGAATGAGTGTTTTGATTTTCGTTTTAAGTCATTGTAACGTTCCCAATTGCCACTTTTCCGGCGACAATAAGCTATATAATGGTTTCATGTATGTACATCCAATAACTCCAGTTAATCTAAAAGCGAATGAGAAATATAATATTTAATTACGTTAAGTTGTGAGCAACCAAAGGAACACTTCAATAATAATATTTGATACGCTCCTATTGTAAAAGTGATACAATGAATTGTCGACAACAAATGTAAACAGAAATAAATAAAAGATAATAGACATCTTAGCTGAAATATGAAAAGGATATAATATTGTCACTAAAAATTGAGAGGACGGATCACATTAATCGACAAAAAAAAAAGGAACCTATATCGACGTTGCGTTTTGAGAGAGAAAGTTAATTTTTGAAGGCCGACAAAACGGTAGTTTTAAGGCATAACTAAATCAAGCAGATTTACGAACGCAACGATCAATATTTCGTTTTAACAGTGATTTTTACGGTTTTACTATTCGGTCTCATTTTATATAATTTTTCTTTTTAAATTTAAAAGTTACTATTTTATAATTATTAAACAAACCGATTTTCTACATAATTTTAATTAATAACTGTTTTGCGTTATTATTAATATTTTTAATTGGACAATTTCCACGGTATGAAAATACGCACTACTTCACACAGCCTCTTTATTATTATCCGTTTAGGTCATGCCCTACTGTTTCCGTCTCTCGTATTCATCTCTTTTCAATCCCCTCACTGTACTACTCACTTAACTCAATGATATAGTTATTTATACCATTGATCATTTAAAGTGTTTTTCTTTTTTGAATGTTCCCTTCTTTAGTCACATTTATCGAAACTTAGTATTCATCTTTTCTGTATATTTCCGTTCTCTGTTTGTCATGAATTCGTACTATTAGTTCTTTTATACCTTCAACATCCGACCGAATAAAATCGAATTAACGACCCCCCTCCGCGATGTTTCTACGTGAAGGCTCTTAGTTAACCCCCCCCCCCTCTTTGAAAAAATAAAGTTTGGAAATTCCTCTCTGCCGATTAGTCCTACAATGATCCTATCGTTTCTTCAATTCATTACCTTCTACCGTATATTGCACAAATTCCTGAGCTTAGCAGCTCTAATCCTACTCTAATTATTATATCACTTTTCAAAAAATTATAAACACTTCATTCATCGGTTATATAATTTAAAATGCAAAAACCGAATTCACTATTTATTACGCAAAAATTAAAATTTATTTCTAACCGAAGTATTAAAGCACAAAAATTTAAAAGACGTGAATAACTGGGTGCAATTTTTCATTCTGTTAAAACAACTGTCTAATTATATTTTTTTCTTTGAAAAAATTAAAAAACAAAACGCAAAAAAACTTTAATTAATCTTTATAACGTGGTTTCTTTGGTGGCTGGTAAGATACAACGTTTCGGAAATTTTACGGTAAATATAATTTTATAAACGACAAAAATAACGAGCCCCTTAATGGCCGAAATCAATCCATTATCAGTTACAAGCAGACTGCGCTAGATAGATATCAATTTTGTTTTCTTTTTCTTTACGAACAAATTACCGTAGAGCGTCTGACTAGGCTGATCTTGTTTAAACATCTGCTGAAAATTTCACTGTTGGCACAATGAATAATTGTTTCCGCGAGTTGTTATTACAAAAAGGTCTATACGTAGAGCATGCGCGCGCGCACGGAACATAGCCTACACGGGCGAATATACATATACAAACGCAAATGAATTGTTTAAATTTCAGTGTTTAGCGTAATAACTTCTATTTCCATTAAGAAAGAGACTGGAAGTCAAAGACAATTCCAAAAAAATAAATAAATCTGAATCAGTTCTTTTACAATAATTAACATCCGGGGGCAAATATATTAATAATTTTACCGACGGTGTGGGGGGGGGGGGATATATCACTTATTTCTTTATCAGCTCTTCGCGGTTTTACTTTATAATCTGCTTAACACGGTTCTCCGCAATCATTAAAACATCGAAATATTTTAATAAATAAACCGGTTTGATAATAAAAAAAAGTAAACGATGAAAAAAAAAAAAAAAAGACACAGTAAGCTGCTGATGTAAAAATCCCACGATTTTACTTCCTGTAAGTTCTAATTATTCGTGGAATGTAAGTTCGCACAACGTGCGCAAGAATTCAAATTTCTCAATTAATAAAATACAAAATTTAATTTGAAAAAAAAATCGACAAAATTTAAAAAAAAACAACAGAATAACGAATATGTTCTACTTACATTGTGCGCAGGTTCACCCAGTACAGAAAGAAATATTTGAAGCAATTGTAATGAAAAACAACAACAAATCGTAATATTCGAAGTGAATTAACTGATCACATTGGTAAGTAATTCAAAAATCGATTAAATCATAAGATTACAAAACTGGATAAAGAATAATCGTTATAACCTTTCCATAGATGAGCTACCATCAGCTACACTGAACTACCAAAATGACCACTATAAACTGATGGAACTTAATATCCTTCCTCTTACTGAAATTGCTTCTCTACAATTTCAAAAACCAGGACAAATGTTTAACAGATTGACTGTGCGATGCACTGCTCTCCCACTTACCCATACGGCTAACAAGGTGGACAACAAATCATATTACACGATTCTTTAATTTATGCGTCGTTCAAAAAACAACCATTTCTAACATTGCTGGATTCCTATGCACTCTGTAAAACAACATTTTGTAATGCGTAACATGTAATCGACATATGCCCACAGAAAAAATGTCAAATGTCGACACAGTATCGACACTCGTAGTCAATATGTTAAAGATTTTTTAAAATGGATATCCTAATTTTTCATAGCATTTGTTAACAAAAATCAGCCAAAAATTAAGAATCTTAATTAACTTTAAACAAATCTTTCTCACAACATTCCTCATCAGACTCAGAATCATCAGCGACAACTTCGTAGATGCACGATTTTCTACTAAATAAAACAGAACCTCCAGTTTATGAGGTGTGCCTTAAGAACTTTAATAGCAGTAACTTGTCAAAAGTTCGATAAAAATCATTTTACAAGCAGGAACAATAACGGCAACCCACCTATAGTAGAATTATGGGTAAAGCGATTTAACTTTTATACCTTACGGATGAAATATGTATTATACACATATCAAAGACTACGTCACGAGTAATATGAAAATCTTGTAGTGCTCATTCTGTATCGTTTGCATATGAAATATTCCGCAACCAAATCTTTAACCTTTTTTTATCAAGTTTTAAAACACTTTTTTTCGTTTTCAAAAAAATACACCGTCAATTAAAACCGATTCTTCTAAAAGAATTATAGAAGGTTATACCCATGGCAAGATCCGAAGGATCGAGATTATATATACATTTTGGATCTGTTTCAGATTATGATCAAATATATTTGTCATCTTTACTGACATTTCTCTTTAGTTTTTTCCCTTTCCCAATTACAGGTAGACGCTATTTCAAACCTCCTTTAGATATTCGAATAATACAAACTCAATTAATCACTATCATAATATATTTTCCTTTTCTATATTCTAGAGCTGAAAACGAGACACATTGCTGAAAAAAAGGTTTCTAGAATATTCTCATTTATATGTATTTATTCATTTTTTCTTTGATGAAAGTTGTTATAGAAAGAAAACTGCGACATGTCGGAACTATTCCGTCGTCGTTGGTAAAAGAGAAAGAACAAAAAGAAGGAACAAAGAATTAATAATGATAAGGCGATTAATAAAATATTGTCAGAGAGATTTAGAAAGAAAGGAAACGTGAAAATAAATTAGGAAAAAAAAATAAGTCTGCGAAATTAAAGGCAAAGAGAGAGAGGAAGCTTATTGGAAAATTTAAAAAGACGAATACGATGAGAAAGGACGAGAATTTTTTAATAGTAAATCACCGATTCTGAAGTAAGGACAAATAGAAAAGAAAAAAGTTTGGTAAAGAGACAAACTCTCGCTGCAAACTTAAAAAAATTACCGATATCACGAAATTAATAGTTAAATAGTTCTGTAAACGCGAAATTTCCAGGAAAATTGTCCAGTTTCAGTACTAATGAATTTTGCCCGTTACATCAGGACCACTTTCTTCTCTAGTAATATGAAAAAAACAATACAAAATAACACCTACTCACTGTAGACATTAGAACGTTCGCGAAATCGAAAATATAAAAACGGTTATTTTTTCAACGCCCCCGCTAATTTTCGGCAGAAACAATGTGAACACCGTCTTATAGAACACGCAAATATAAAATTAACACACAAAACATAGCGACTTTAATTGCTTTATGTCGCAGAATACCGACAAACTGTCGTGACACAATGATGCAACGTGCCCCCCCCCTCCCTTACTGCAATTAATAAATGGAACAAATATTGTTCAAAATAAGTGCATGTCAATTACCGTAATTTTTACGTTAATTTGGATAAATCGGATGTTTTTCTTCGTCAAGTAGCCCTGAAAAGGGCTGTTTTGTTTACAGTATTGATTCATTTCCGATGCTTAAAGTGCTGATATCGCTGCGATGCGATGTTACCGAAAATAACGTGAACGGTGCTAACAAGGAGAGGTCACGATCTGCGGGTCACCGGTTTTGATGAAACTTTACAGATCGATAGAAGACCATGAGTATAATATAAACTGTGTAAAATATTAGAGTGCAACGTTTTGATTTATGCGAGAAATTAAAATTTTCAGAAGCCGAATTTAACGGATGATATACATAGCCGTTTGTGACAAAAATATGCAATAAATTCCAGGTCGTGTTTATATTTATTTTATGCAATCGATTCGGAAGACTGATTATTCTAAAATGAAGTATATTAAACAAAAAAATGATTAAAAAACAATAAAATAATTTAAAAAATTCAATTTTTAGTTTAATAAAAATTCAAACATGTCATTTATTACATTTATATACTATAAAAACACAAATTACAATGTATATGTTTTGTGGTGTAGCGGTAAAAGTGACGTCTGTTTGTACATACTTGGAAATAAGGTATCCGGGTTCGAATCCCCGTGCAGTGTGTCTCCCGTAAAACTTTTGATTCTTATATTTTAAATTACTAATTTTTAACTAATTACTTCAATTCTCATCCGTTAAATTCGGCTTCTGAAAATTTTAATTTCTCGCGTAAATCAAAACGTTGCACTCTAATATTTTACACAGTTTATATACTCATGGTCTTCTATCGATCTGTAAAGTTTCATCAAAATCGGTGACCCGCAGATCGTGACCTCTCCTTGTAAGACATAGTTCGCTGACGGACTTTCCTGTATCCTTAGACATTACAAAAACATGACGAGGACGTGCCACAGCTGAAGGAGACAGTGCAATAAAATATTCCGCGTCGGGAATAAAGGAACTCAGCTTTGGGTTCTCGCCGCAGAAACTGTGAGCACTAATCGTGTAGCAACAAAATAGGGACGATCAGCTTGTTGGCAAAGCGGGGATTCAATGCTGAGTGTGACTGCGTAATGATGCAGGAAATGAATTAAATCCTGAATGAATAACTTCACAGAACCCTCGTAGGCAAATAGAAAGAGATCGCAATCAGCAGTAATAACGAACTAAATGGAGAAACTAGATGTTGATATTTAGTAAACTTCTAATGTAGGATGAAGTTCTTTTTTCCTTTCCTTTTTAAATGTATTCTGGTACCCGCAGATATACGAAATAATTAATAATAATAATAACACTGGTCTGCAAAAAAAAAAAAATTCTCTCCTTCTGATTTTTACGCGCAATTATCAAAAATCTAATATTTTTGAATGAAAATATAGTATCAAAAATTACAAATCACGTATACATTTTTTTTAATATAATTTTTCAATAAAACTCTTTTTTTTTTTTTTACTTCAAATTTAAATTATATATTTTATAACTGATACAATATTAGATAAAATTTGTTACAAAACATCAAAAATCATTAGATAGTCTAATTACTTGCTGTTAATAGTATTTCACTTTTTTGTTTTCTTCCTTTTCATATTTTCTATTGGAGTTTCGTGGCGAATCGACCAACAAAAATCGGCAAGCATTGCTTCTAACCATTTCCCGCTGTAGCGCCTCTCTATGTGCACTATGTCTTGATGAAACCTTTCACCATGTTCATCTGATACCGCTCTAAGATTTGCGGGGAAGAAATCTAAGTGAGAGTCTAAAAAATGAATTTTAAGGGCCATGTTGCATTTCAGATGCAGAAAGAAGTTCTTGGATGGTTTCCTGGTAGTTCGCATTTTTTTTGTTTCGGCGGTCCATGCTCCTCTTTTTTCAGCTTTATTCAATGTACTTATAATATTTGAGTCCTCCATAAGCTCTCGTATTTGGGGACCTACAAAGATTCCTTCTTTCAATTTCGCGTTGCTGATTCGAGGGAATTTACTTGTGAGGTACTGAAAGCCTTCACCATCTCTGTTCATGGCTTTTACAAAATTTTTCATAAGACTCGGCTTTATATGGAGTGGTGGTAAAAAAAATTTTTCACTTCGAACTAAAGGTTCTTCTTTTTCATGCTTGACTCCAGGCATTAAACTCGCTCTTTTTGGCCAATTTTTCATTACGTAGTGCTTATCTCTTGCGCGACTGTCCCACTCGCATAAAAAGCAACAGAATTTTGTGTATCCTCCTTGCAATCCAGTTAACATTGCTACAACTATTAGACCAGCACGGATGTTTCACGTGTACTGTAAATATTGAATTTTTTCCAATAACAACTTCATATTTCCGTAATTTTCTTTCATGTTTGTTGCATGTGCTAGGAGAATTGAAGGATATTTATTGCAATTGTAAAGTAATACAGCTTTTAAACTGATTTTGGACGAATCAATAAAAAGTTTCCTCCGATCCTTTGGGAAAACACATTTCTTGTAGAAGTCCTTTAGCATCATTACAAAATACCAAATAACTCTCTTTGGTGACATAACTCATAAAATCTTCTTGTCTGTTCCCACGCATCATCAAGTATTTGGGAAGTATACTCGAAGGAAATTGTACTTCCAGACCTGAGATACGTAGCAGGATTCAGTATGCGAGAAGAGCACTAATAAGAATGAAGAACCTATTCACACGTTAAAAATTTAAATTAGAACTGAGAATCAAACCCCTCCTGAGGTGCTACATTTTCTCCATCCTACTATATGGCTGTGAATGCTGGACACTAGACTCAACATTAGAAAAAAAGATCAGTACTTTTGAGATGTACTGCTAGCGACGTATCCTGAAAATACCATGAACTCAAAAAGTGAAGAATATTGAAGTACTTAACAGACTGAGAAAGAATCTTGAACTCCTACCAACCATCAAAAAACGAAAGCTACAATATTTGGGACCGATCATGAGAAGATCGAGGCATACCATTCTAAAAATACTACCTGAAGGTAAAATTGCCGAGAAGAGATCGAGAGGAAGACGTCAAATTTCATGGATGGACAATCTTAGCATCTGGTTCAACTGTTCCTCAACAGAACTTTTCCGATCAGCCGTTGATAGAAAGAAATTTCAATTGTGGATCACCAACCTTCAAAATGGAGAAGGCGGATGAAAAAGAAGAAAATTCTATATTGGGAAGTATTTAAACACCAAAAACAAAATGATGGCAATTAACACTTATGCGATTCTAAGTCTATCGTACTCTTTTGGTTTGGTTAAATGGTCCGATACCGACCTAGAGGAATTAATGTTAACACTAAGGATATCGTTGGTCAGATATAGGATGCGAAATCTAAATGCGGTAGTAGAAAAGATTACATTAAAACCACAACTAGGTATAAAAGACATAAAAGCGACAAATTTCTCCCAAATACGTCAGCTGAGAAATTACTTCTACCATAAAGCCAAACTTGAAATTATGTATGCAACCAGTAATGAAGCTGGCAACGCATACACACTATTGAATTTAAAAAACTACAATGAGGAAATAAGCGATGAAGAAAGTTCTATAAATAGGAAACTTACATTCTGGAAACAAAAAGAGCTACATGGCTGCCATACATCTATCTTGGATAAAGAGAAGATATTGATAAAAATTTCTCAAATTTATGGTTGAAAGATGGAACGTTTTTTGGCAAAATAATCGGGTTTATAATGCCAATCCAAGACAGAGTAGTAAAAACAAAAAATTATCGTAAGTACATTTTGAAAGAACCCAAATGCAGGAAATGTCATAACAAATGCGGATCTTATAAACAGCGGCTGCCTAACACTTGCCAGCACGGAATACACCAAACGCCACGACAATGTTGGACGAATAATCAATCAAAAGATATCGATAAAAGCAAAATTAATAACCTCTTTTTTACCATATTATAAATATCAACCAGCAGCAGTGTTGGAAAACGTGGATTACAAAATGTACTGAAATCGAGAGATACGGACGGATACCGAGATATCAGCTAATAAGCATGACATATTGTTAGATAACAAAAAGCAAAATAAAATAGAGTTAATTAACGTCGCAGTCCCACAAAACGATAACATACAGAAGACGTATGTGGAAAAAATAAATAAGTACACAATGCTTGCCATCGAAATGGAAGCGACGTAGAAAGCCCAGAAGATGTACACACGTCCAATCGTCACATCGGCTACAGGAATAGTTCCACTGCCACTGATTACACGGTTGGAGAGTTTGGATATCCTGGAAATGCTGCCACAAATACAGAAATCTGTCATCCTGGACAGCTGACATATTGTTCAAAAATGTTTACATCAATTAGAATAGAAAATGTTATTACTTGTTTACAAACCGTAACAACATTAAGCACCTTCGAATAGGGAGAGACCTGAACCATAATAATAATAATAATAATAATAATAATGTCACCATTTTTTTTTTTTTTTTTGCACAAATTATTTACTTACTGGCATTATGTTGCGAGATGATTTCACAAACTAAAAGAAAAAGTTAAAACGAATTGCGGCAATTTTAGTCATACGACATCTCCACTACGCCCCGGCTCGTCAACGCGAGCTTAATTTGTTGCCTTTGCAAATGGTAGCACGGTAAACAGATTAACGTTTACAGATAAACTTGACGCGTTCATTTGTAATGATTACGGAATAGTGGAAAATATCAAACCCCGTTTTAACATGTTAGCCTTTTTCAAGTAAAAAGTAAATCGAAATTCCACATTAAAGAAAAAAAATTTTCTTACCGCAAAATAATGTCATCAAACGACTTTAAGTTGCGACGACAGCATTTCAGCAATAGTAAATTGTATAACAGAGCTACGAATTTTACTCGTATGTATTTTCCAGCATTTGTTACTTAATACCCGTTACTGAGCACATTCATTACTTTTTTTTTTTTCTGCAATACGGAACTCAGTTTTAGACGCACGAAGGGTGTCGTAGATTATGTTTAATACAAAAGAAAACAAATTTTAAATTTATACTTTCATGTTGATCCGATATAACCATTTACAATTACGTATCCGAAATGCTAAAAAATAAACGCAACGAACGTATTGTTGTTCTTTTAGACCAAATTTTTATGTTTGTTAAAATACATGTTCAGTTCAAGAGATGTGAATTTAGTTTTTTTCATTAACAATAATAAAAAGCATTCTTAACGTTATTAAATAAGTACTTTTTAATGAATTCCGTTCAAATAGAACAAAATCAGCCTTTCTCCAAAATCATTTTTAAAAAACAGCTTTAATACTTATTCAATCGAGTAATTTAATAACGAAATGTACCAATAACGGCTGAAATTTGAAAGAAACGAATCGGTACTTCGAGTCTGACAACGTACTCGTTACACTAAAATCGGTCACCGTCACATCTGTGTCTTTTTTGGCACATTTCATTAGTTCTAATACATGACATTGAAGACCTGAATTAAGTAAAAATACACTTCTGCTTATACGTTATAGGCAATATGTAACGTTCCTGATTTTTTGTAATGTACGCGTATTTTACGTAACCATAATGTTAAACTTTTTTTTCCGTGTAAAAAAATCTTAATACGTTTCCAGAAATTTCATATGACGTCACAAAATGGTTGCCGACGAATCGTAAAAATTAATATTTTAAATTAATATATGGTCGAATAAATTAACAATTTTTAAGCAGTTTGTACGTAAAAATATCGTTTTTTTTATTATACATTTAAGCTATTCAATATTGCATACATAATTTTTGGACAATGTAAAGCCTGGATCGTAACTAGTGGAAATATAATCTAACAGATTACAAATCTTTTAATTTAAACAAAATAATGAGTGCACATTTTTTCACTATTTACGTAGAAAATTTCCATACTTTTATGCTAAATAAAATTTGCGTATTATCAACTTTTGACTTTATTGCAATGAAACATACCGAAATCTTATAACTGAATCGGTAAATATATAAAAGATTCGACACAATTTTATCCAGATTCAATTTGTTTTAAAATCGTGTTGTAGCATCCAACATGTTAAAAATAAAATTCCTATTAAACACATCATCAGTATCGTCAGAAATGAAACATTCTCCGACACCACGGATTAACACTTTGAGCCCTTCGTCATTTATAAGTGTAACTTTTGCAAAAGCGACAATTTCTCCATATAATATAGAGACTGCTTGAACTAATAGGGTGATCTCCGTGTGTACAGATAATCCTGTGTAAAGGAAAAACATTTGCACTGATATAACATCTGGTTAAATATGTTATCAGCGAATAAAATCGTAAATAGTTTCCGTTTGCAGCAGATATATTTCCTTCAAGCAATGCAACATGAACCTCTTTTTTATTTCTTGTGTCGTGTAAAACGTGAGTATGCTTTTCCTTATTGAAGTTGTGTTTTTACATCACGTGAAACGTATTTCTTGCTGTCTGCTACATATGCTTGTTATTTAAATTAAATTTTTAAAATGTCTCGAAATATAACAGAGGTGATATCGATAATTTACTACTACAGTCTGACGATGAAATATACAGTGATTTTGAACAAAGCGATGTAAGTTTGATTTATATATTTGTTGTTTTATTTGAAATATTATATTAAATTTTTACATACATGTGTTGTCGCCAAACACATATAAGTAAACATTTTTATAGTAATACTTGATTGCACCTGCCTTTCTGAAAGTGAAAAATAAGAATATTTCTCAAAAATTGAGTTAATATAGTATTATATTAATACATTAAAAAAATGATTATTTATTCCATATAAGCTACAAAAAAGTAACGACATATCGGTAAATACAATGAGTTACGATCACTAAATGTGAAACAGTAATCTTTTATTAGTGTAAATTCTGAAAAATATATGCAACATAAACCTCCTTATTAAAGACATAAGTTGGCAATACAAATAAGTTTTAAGGTTTTTTTTTTGTAACTTTGAAGCTTTATTCAGAGAAATTGGTAAAATGTATTTTATTCAAAGTATTGTTCGTCATTAGCTACAACTTTTGCCCGTGTTTTTGGCTTCTTTGTAAGAAATGAAATGCTGCTTGACCAGGCCATGAGTCATCGACTAGAACAAGTGGTAATCGGAAGGAGCAATGTCTGACAAATACGGCGGGTAGGGTAGAACATCCTATTGAAGCGTCTCCAAAGTTCCCTTGACGACTTTTCCAACATGTGGCCAAGCATCGTTGTGCTGAAAGATCACTTTGTTATGTCTTTTAGCATATCGTGGGCATTTGAGCTTTAATGCTTGGATTAATTGCATCAATTGTTGTCAGTAACGTTCTCAACTGATAGTTTCGTTAGGCTGAAATAGCTCATAGTAGATCACTCCGAGCTGATACCACCAGATGCGCAGCATTAGCTTCTTGCCGTGAATATTCGGTTTGGCCGTTGAAGTTGATGCATGGCCGAGCGGGTTTACCCCACGATTTCCTCGCTTTGGGTTGTCGTAGCTGATCCACTTTCCGCACCTCGTCACGATTTCATGCGAAAAACCCTTCTAATTTTGTCTTTGAAGCAGTTATTCGCACGTGAAAAAACGGCATTCGACGTCTCGTGGCTTGAGTTCATACACAACCCAACTTCCTTGTTTTTGTACCATCCTCATGACCTTGAGACGGTTTGAAATCGCTTGTTGAGCCACTCTCATTGAACCTGCCATGAATCTTGGTCGAATAGCGCCATTAAACTTTACTGGCCTCTTTCGCAACCATTGTCACTGGTATCAGAATCGACACTTTTAAAACGCCGGAACCAGTACTCACATGTTTTTATTAATGGAGCTTGTTCCCCATATACTTCACACAGCAATCGATGCAGTTAATTCGTTAAACATATCTGTTAATTTCCTGAAAGTTTAAAAATAAAATTTTCAGAAGACACCGCGTTAAATACAGTTCTGGAAAATTTCTGAAACTTCTTCGACGCTGAGCGCCGCTACGTCTTGATTTAATATTTAAGAGCATTACTGTATATCAGTAAATTGCTAATAATGCAGGGTGTACGCGTAAACGTCAAATTATAAAGTTATGTTTGATTCGTCGGATATTTCTACTTATAACGTAAATAATCACAAAAGTGCTAAAAATTTTACATTTATCAATCCAGTTCTCGATTCAAATAAATCTTTTTATTTTTTCCCTTCTCTTATTTTTTTATTTTACTTTATGACATATAAATATAAATATATATATATATATATATATATATAGGGTCCTATCTGAGGGGGATTTTCCAGGTTCACCCCCCTCCCTCCAAACGACTAGGAAATAATAACTGCTTGAATTAAACGGACCGAAATTCAAAATAAATTTATCTCTTTTCAATTTTTGACAAAAGAAAAGAAAATTGAAATTTTTATGAATTCTATGAGAACGACTATTTTTTGTTTTTATTATAATGCTCAAATATTGCATATACAATAATTGACTACAAGGCTTTAGTGTACTATTTATAAATAAATATATTTCATGATAGCACACACACACACTTATATATGTGTATATACACACACATATATACATATACATATACATATACATATATATATATATATATATATATATATTTATAAAAATATTTTCGTAACCCCTCCGGAAATTTTGGTTTAGATGTAGATACGGCCTTGTATATATATATACATACATATAAACAAACTCGACCATTTTGGCATCGCAAGGGGCTGTGCCCCTTGACCCCTCTTGCTTTCATTTCTGTCTCTTTCTCTTCTATACTTTGTGTAAAATGATCAAAATTTACAACGTAATTCTTACTGGCATCAACACAAAAAAAATAACATAACCACAAAAATCCTATCCTAACATTTAAGTTTCATTATATAAAATTAAAAATTTTTTTCGTTACATAAAATTGTGGCATTTTTTAAATAACAATAACAAAAATCTTATAAAATATAACAAACGTTACATAAAATTGGGACATTTTTTCTAATAGGGGGTAGCCTAAGAATTACGTTGTAATTAATGTATGTATACATACGTTAATTACAACGTAATTCTTAGGCTACCCCCATTCAAAAAATATCCCAAAAAAATGTCCTAATTTTATGTAACGTTCGTTATATTTTATAGGATTTTTATTATTGTTATTTAAAAAATGTCATAATTTTATGTAATGAAATATGTAATGAAATATGTAACGAAAAATGTAACGAAAAAATGTCTTAATTTTATATAATGAAAGTTTAATGTTAGAATAGGATTTTTGTGGTTGTTATTTTTTTTTTGTGTTGATGTCAGTAAGAATTACGTTGTAAATTTTGATCATTTTATACAAAGTATGGAAGAAAAAGAGACAGAAATGAAAGCAAGAGGGGTCAAGGGGCACAGCCCCTTGCGAGGCCAAAATGGATGAGTTATGTATATATATATATATATAAACTCGACCCTTCGGGACTCGGAAGGGGGCAAGCCTTCACCCCAGGTCTAGTTCTTCTATAATTCTTATAGAAGAGTAAACTTTTTCATTGGCTACGCCGTTGGACAAAATTTTTTCGTTACATAAAATTTTGAAATTTTTTTGGGGAAAATTTCGTGACAGGACACTTTTCCTGATGACCCGTGGCGTAAAAATGATCTATTAATATATATATATATACGTGTGTTTTAATAACCAACACATAAAACTACAATTTACCAACTCCGTCTTCGCAAGCGAAATGCTACTATTTACCGTAAAGGTGTACGTGCAATCGATTGGCAGTAGATTATGAACATTTGCACATTTCAAGTACCATAAATGCTCTGACCGTACGATTTTTCAATATGTGTACACCTATACTAAGGTTGATTTTCGTTATTGAAACAGAGATCTTTACGCTATTCCTGACATAAAAAATCGTTAAAACTTTTTTTGATCAATATCCAATGCTATTTACATACACAATTCCGAGCAAGATCAGAGATATCCTCAAACTATCTCATATGCGCAGACGATTGCGCAATTTTTACTGGTAATCTTCTAGTCCTAATGAATGTAAAGAAAAATCGAGTAACTTCCGTTTTCTTCAAAGCCACCTTTGTTTCACTGCATTTTTCTGCTAATAGTCAATAAACTTTTATATCACAACAGGATTCAAATTCAAATTTTAGTACCCACGATCGTAACTACCAGACCACCATGTGATTCTCTCTGTTGACATAAAATTCAGGCGTATTTAATTTACTATTAAGAAATTAAGGGTTGTGTACTCGAAAGTCGTCGCGATAGCCTAGTTGCTAGAGCGCTTGGCTTCCATTATGGAAGTCTCGGGTTCGATCCCGGGCGACGACAAAGTTATTACGAAAAATTAAATTAAAATACTCGCTGATAGACACGTGAAAGGTAACGGCAAACCACCACGTACAACATCATATGCGCGGCGCTAGGTCAGTACACAGCAGACACACACGAGACCGCATTTGTAGCGCGTTAAGAAGCGGCTATAATCAGTTTCGAATGTAATCTTGCGTGTGTACGTCCGCGTTGCATATAATAATTGCCTAGTACACAACCTATATCTGTACAGCTGAAAAATGTACGAATAGATTGTCCACCAACCGAGAATGGTTGAGGAGATAATAATAATGATGATGTACTCAACGGTATTTTTTGCCGCTCACTAGGTGTCTACAAACAACAAACTCGAAAATCACTTTTTAAAAAGTTATTATAAAACATCAATTTAGTATCACTACTTCGAAGAAGAATTGTAGGCAATTTTACAGATAGGAAAAATATTAAAAAAATATCGCGATACATTTAGAAAAAAGAACAAAAAAGATAAAAAAAAAAAAGCACGCACAGCACCCTACAACTTATAAACATACATTACACGATGATCACTAAAAAGCTTTGACCGGGAAATATATACGAACTAAAGAAATTTTCAGATGAGTATTTATCGCAAATCAAATGGCAGAAATAAGGAAAAAATCGATGTTGTCAATGAAGCCATCGTTATAAATAAAACGTTTCGTCCAGTTAACACGGGACTGCTAATAAACGGTTACAAGAAAAACTGATTCCAAAAGGCAAATTCGTAGTTCCGAAAACAAGTTTTAAAAACTAGAATAATGGAATGTCTGAATACAGGCCGCGTTCACGAGAAACAGGAAAACAGCTTCATTAATTTCGTCATCGACGATTTATTTCGGCTGCACTGACCAATATTCGCCGATCAACTGAACCGATAACATCTTCAAGGTCAACATCCAAAAAATTCGCCATTGAACAACATATCATTATCATTGGAGCTCAATAATAAATACAAAACGCAAATATGAATACGGAAAAAATTAACGGGAAAATGTATTGAAAATTTCTGAATTTGTAAACATTACTGCAACCGCAAAAAATTTTATAACCATTAACTGACCGATATTTATTTCAGCTTACTGTCGCGTACTTTTTTAACGTTCTCCTACTTAAATTGATATACGCCGCTACCATCAAAACGCTCCCAGAAGGTTTTATGTGTCTTTTATTAATTTCGCGTACCGGTCATTCATTACAACCCGCTTTGATACTTCAGTTAAAGAAACCGAAATTTACTTTTTTGACAATACAAAAATTTCCACAAAACATTTATAAAAGAACAAAAAAATATTTTACTCATTTTTTCAGAAGATTAAACTTTTATTCTGTATATAACTTAAAAATAAAAAATAGAAAAAAAAAAACGAGCACTTCCTCAGATATTGTATGCTGCTATTGTAAAAATTTGAAAATAAAATATGTCTATATTCTTATATAGATATAAAAAAAAATAAAAAAATAAAATAAAATAAAATAAAATAAAAATAGTATTACGTAAAAGAAAAAAAGAAGATACCTTAAAGGGTTTAATAAAAAAGGAATTGTTTTGAATTATTTTATACGCAAATTCTTGTTACTGATGCTTTTAAAAATACAGCTTTTGCAAGATGTTTTCCTACATTATTTAAAATATTCGAAAAGAAAATTAATAATTACTACCTCGCTACAAGCGATACCTTTAAGTGAAGCAATGAGAACTACTAACTATATCCGCACTGCAGCACAGAGCGCTCCAGCATCTTTCATAAACAAACGTAATTTCAATGTACTTGTCCCTCTTCTACGAGATTGTACGTACGACATTTTAAAATTGACATCAATGTACTAAAGATTTTTATACGAAAAATATATTCGTTATTAAATTTGCATTTTAAAACGATTTTAATATGTTCAAGCGTCACGAGGACAAAAAATAAAATAAAAATCTTTCGTCTTCAACAAATTTTTATTATACATATACCCCTGAACGAACTTAAGTAAAGAAAAAACGAACAAGAAAAGCACCTTTATTCCAGAATTAGATACGATTAACTGTTTCCCATGCGATACGCAGAACAGTGAAAATGAACGAATTTTCATATTTATTAGAAGTCCCGTTCGTTCCTTATAATATTTTGACCGCGTTGCGAATTACGTGAAAATGCTACCAGAACTAAACCGTCTGTAAAATAACTTCGCTTACATCGAAAAAGTAACAAAGGCAGACAGAAACTTTTGTAAACACACATTCCAGATATGCGCGGTGGTCGCGAGAGCAAATGTCATGTCCTAAATAACATCGAAATTTTGTCAAATCGAACATTTTTATGTTCGATGCTTCTGCTTGAAATAATGAGAGCACCAAACAGCCAGCGATTAACACCAAAAGCCTAACTAACTTGTTTCCATAGCGATTAAAACCGTTATCAATCTACTCCCGTAATTATCTTCATCGGTGGTTACGTAATTACGTTGCTGCAGAAAAACTGTCATGTACGGCAACGCGCATAACTTCGACACCGTGACATTTACCGCATGATAATTACTTTCAAATTCCGTGCACAGAAATAGAACATTTAAGTTCGGACAGTATATTGCGCAGACCTCTGAAGTAAACAAAGTTGTCAGGAAAACAAAATTTTAATTAATACACCGAAGAAAAATATCCCCTTTTACCAAGAGACAGTTTTCTATATTAGCGGATAACGAAAACTTCACGAATACATTTTTAAACCGTACACTTTTCATGGACTACATTCGGCTAAAAACCCATTCTCTTTAAATATCGTTTTAAGTTTTAAAAACTTTCAGATTCCCGGGAAAATAAACGGCTTTGTATCGGTGAAACTTTCGTGCCAAGTAACGACAGTACATATTTGCATACAACATAATTGAATATAGGAAAATGTTTAACTACTTTCACAAAAAAAAACAAAAATAATGTACTTTTAAAAACAATAACAAAAATGTAATTTAAATAAAATTTTGCAATTGCAACTATTCAGTCTCTCATCGTATGTGTTGCGAGTTTAAAACGCATTCAGTAGAAGAATTTTTAAAATACAAAACAGATGTAAATATCGTTTATATCGCATTGATATTACGGCGCGGATAAAGACGTCAATGAATTTTTACTAAAGCAACACTCTGTTGTCCATTAAATAAAAGTGGCGTGATATTGATAAGAGTAACATGTTTACCACCGTAAATTCTCACGTATGTAAACGTATGCAGACTACACAACTTATCGGCGAGATGTAAAACAGATACCCATAGTTTATTGTTATCGTTTCATTTTACAATTTTTCAACTATTCTAAATAAACATCTTTTTTAAAACGCCAATTATTTAAATATAATATCTCGGTAAACCTACGCAAACCTAAATCGCGTACAAAACATACACATGTATTAAAAAACGTAAGAAAAAACTATACAAATTATTAAATTTGAACACACGCTGATATTAATCTACACTAATTAGTTAGCGTTATATGAACCCGCAAAAAAAAAATTATTCAAAAACACTTCTGCACGACAGAAGGAATCTTATGAACTGTAAATTTTATCACCGAATTTTTGAAACTTACAACGTTTTAACACTACCAAACCTTTCTACACGGTAAACCATGAGAATTCCGGCCAGTTTCGAAACAAGTTTTCCTTATAAATCCATAAAATTTCCTTCGCATTTAATAAGTATCCACAGTTAAACATGAATGGAAGTTATAAGAGTAATACAAATACTTTAAACAAAAAAAAACAACAATAATTTAAAAGATTTCTCTATCATCCCTTTAAACACGATAAAAACAACAGCTATTCGACGAATACATTTTCCGTTTTATACCATTTTGTAAAAAGTCATAAACGAAGAAAAATAAACAATACACATAGCTGTAACTATAAAAATAAAAATTTTAATAGAATATAAACAAATACCGAAATAAAATATAAAGAAGAAACACAACGTCTTCGAGATAATGAAAGTAAAAATTCGAATTTACAAAAATGGGAGGTGCGAATAAGAAACATGTAAAATGAAATCCCGATCTCAAATTTCCATTGTTACTGTTAAAATTTTATATTTTTCTTACAATTCCGATGTCTTATTTTACCTACTTTTAAATGTGATCGGATTTTTATGTAAAAAGAGGAAAAATAGTTTTCGAGAAAAAAATAAAAGACTACTATCGAGATAGGAAAATTTTACGAAATAAAAATGAATTCAAAAATATTCATGAAATTATGAAGAACTGGTTAGAGATAATCCAATTTTGCCCACAACTTGTTAAACTTTGAAAAAAGTTGAAATAAAAAGATTATGAGAAATGCAGCACACCAACAGAAATCAGAAAGAATATGCCCCGAATAAAATTTCGTTGGCATTTTCAAAGAAACTGAAGACGGATTCCTAATATTAAATTTAAAGAGAACATTCTCTTCTAATACAAAAAAAAAAAAAAAAGCTTTATTCCCGAGGGGAAATTATTAAATATTTAAAAGATGGTAGCATTTTAGCAGATGATGCAAAAAAAAAAAAACTAAAATCAAAATATATCAGGAAATAATTACTTTTCCAATACATTCAACGCTATTGCCAGTTTCAGAAAATCGGTTATCTTTATTAACTCTGTGTGGTCAGCATCAGTCAGAAAAAGTAATATTTAACGACGTATTAATAAAACGTATTTACATTCAACAGTGGTAGATCAGGACTGTCTCAATTATTTTTGTATATATTAAATTTCCAATTACCTCCATGAAAATTAACTTTTTACGCGAATTAATATAAGTAAAGAGACAAATTTCATAACATTCTACCATTATCCGTGTAAACTATTCTTCGCGACTCAACATTTTTTGCATCAAACCATTGTACCGGAACATTACATCTGCTCTATTTAATCCGAAATAAATGTGACTATAGCATGGTACCATTTTATTTTCATTTTTAGCCCACCTCATGTCCTTCAGTGATTTTACAACACTATTACAGATGACACTGAAAATATGTACACTAGTCAGCACCGACAATGTAAAAGTAGTAATCTTGATAGGTACATCGGTAATAGCCCTTTTTTGTAAACAAATATGGATTTGCGGTTACAGCAATAAAGTCTTCAACTTGAACACACCCAAAATATTAAAATTTAAAAAAAATATGATTTGTTCATATAGTAGATCCAGAAGAAATTCTAAAAATTATAACAACAGTTCAAAAATCACACATACCTCTCGCCGTAAATTTTATCTTTAAAAACATAATATGAATTATTAATTGACGTATGATATATAATAATAATATATCATAAACTAAAACTCACCCGTCAAAAAATTATTTAAATCGAATTTCGCTAAATATTAACAATATTACGGCCAATAAAAACAATACAAAAAACCGCGAACAATCACCTAATGAGACAACTCCTGCGAGGGAAGATGACAGGAATAACGATACAGTAACTAAAGTTGCTTCGGTGAAAACGCTAAACATTTGTAATACCAGTTTCCGCCAAGTAGATCATATTTTTACTCTCTTTTTCACAGTTAGATCTATAGAAACCAAATATGTATGTTTAAAATTATAAATACGGAAGCAAATGTACGGATTAATAGCTACTCAAATAAATGTTTTTACGTAATAATAAATTTTTATGCATTTACATAAACACTATTTGATTAACCTCATAATAAAATCAAAACCAAGTTCTAGAAACGGATATGAGAAACTCGATGGTGAGTTCCGAAATGATGAAGGGGCGAAAACTAATATTGTAAAATTATAAGGAATATTCGAGTATAGCAATATTATTTTAAAAAATTTAATACGACTTCAATTATTTGTTTCTGAAAGATTATTAATTTATTCGATGATCTTTGTAAAGCTTGTGATAATCGAAATATTAAATATCGATTTAGTGGTTAGTAACCGGGTGTATACAACGTTTGTTTATATTTTAGGAAGCGATTAACCGTCAACTTTGTAGGTATTTCAAAGAATAATTAGATTGTCAATATTAATTTACAATTACTACGTAAGACTGTAATGCTGGGAAAGTTTAATGAATCAGGAGGGAAGGGGAAAGCCAGGCGGCAGAACCTTTTCCGTAAGTAATCTGTATACATAATTTTTTATTGTCATTTTTTACCGAATTGAAAGAAAAACAAATATTTAATTAATTTCTCACGAAAAATACAAAAAAAATTATAAATTTATATTTAAGCTACGTAAATATAATGAGCAACAATATATTTTTCTCGTCTAATTACAATACGGTGCAAAAATTGTAAAAACTTTATATTTGTATAATTGAAATACTTATGTTGATAGAACGGAAGTCTACACATCACTGGGATATCAGCTGTAAACTCAAAATATACTGGAAAAAATTTACCTTCTCCAATAAACTTACTGCCATCCAGCTTAGAACTAGTTAAAAACTACACAAAACCACGCAAATCACCTCAGTAAGAATTTTAAATTGTTATAGTCAAATTAATGAAAAGTGTGTATGTGGAAAATTTACAATTTCATAACGGACACATCGAAGAAAAGCGAAGCCCCGACTCTTTTAACGTCTCGATGAGAAATTGTTGATTTTGAAAACTAAAATTAACGTTATAATTCATTGTTTTATGAACATAAAAAAAAAAAAAAAAAAAACAAAAAAAAAACTGACGAATAGAAAGGAATAAGTGAACTTGATTTTTAGATGTTTTTATTTATCGTATACATTACACTCATATATATATATATATACATATGCGCACATTCAAGTTATATAGAGTCGCATAATTCTTTATGCTTTCGATAAATCATTAATGAAGGTTGAAAACACTTCAAAAAAAATTTTAAATATCAAGAATACTGCGATAAATTAGTGTTTGGATAATTTTTCTCGAAATACATCCATAACACGTATTTATTAATAGTCATAATTTTTATAATATGAATTCATAAATATATCTAATTTTGTTCGCGAGCATGAATGAATTAATATTTTACATAATGGTAATTTGTTCCCAAAACTTAAATACCATTTTCCTTTAAATGTCGTACGCGGGCTATTGCGATAGCTTTGTTTGCTTCAACACCAGCATAGTTTAACCGCTTAAAAAATACTAACCCTGTTTGCAAAGTAATACCGATGGATTTTATCCGATTTTGTCAATTAATACATGACTTTTTAACTATTAACGAAGTACGCCAGCCAGAGAACATGTAATTGATTTTATTTCAAAAGAGTTTTACCATCGTAAAGAAATTTGTATAGGTGTGATTGATATAATTTAATACTAACAACAATGAATTAGATAATTTTAATAAAGAAAAAAAAAAAGAAAAAAATTGATTTATTTATCTTGAAAAATGTTTATATAACAGATAGAAATGTTTTAACTGTAAAATTTGAAATACGATTTAAGTGATTTTAATTTTTGCTTGTACTAAAAAATTAATTACTTTTTTTGGGAATTACATTTTTCATTTTTAGGTATATGTATAATTCGCGCTTATCCATTTCTTCTTTTGTTTCAAATGATTTTTTTTTTTTCGAGTTTGGTGCAAAAACAACATAAGTATGATAGAACTGTAGAAATCCGCGCCAATCATATAACTGACAAAGCAGCTAACTCCGCGAAAATCTATTTGTTAAATAAAATTCCATTAGCAATAATTATTTTCCCTCTTTATATTTTCGTTTTTTTAGATTACAATTTGGTTTTAATTTTAATTTTTACTGTAGTTTTTTAAATTAGCTGTTACGAAAGAATCCTTTGGCAATTTAAAGAACTTGCATTGCCGTATTAAATCATAAAGATGATTTAGAATGACGATCCCCTTGTTAAATATACATTTCAACACTTGTTTTACTATTTTCATTAATTTAGCTAATATATTATCTTCGTTGAGTTTGGAGAATCTTTTTTTGATGCTAATTTTCAAGTCACCGATAGTTGCCGGTCATTTACTAAAACTGCATTTCTTAAAATATCTCAAATAAACAAATCTGTTGAAGTGATTTTACCGGAATACGAACCAATTGACTTTTTTATCTCAAGCAAGGATGAGTGAACAGAAAAAAAAGCTCAAGAGCGAAATCATACGGGATATAACTTTAATGTCAGCTTTCAAAAGCTGCACTAGTGACATGTTAATGTAATCTTTAGAACAGCTGTTTATTTATTTGTGAATTTTCCTATTACTAATAAATGTTTTTAAGAGGTGGATTTTACGTATTTCTGTTTATTTAAAATTATAGTTTTATTTTCGATAATTGAACTGTGTTTGTAAAAAACGATACAAACACATTTGCATTTTCAAGTTGTCTACGATTTACACGACTGTGGTTGGAAAGTAATTTCAATTCCGAATTTCTGAATTCTGTTAATTTACATCTTACCAATTTTAACGTCGAGGCCATTCTTATTATATATATATATGTGTGTGTGTGTATATGTATATATATATATATATATATATATATAAACAATTTTTAGATTTTCTTCATGATATAATAATATTTTCGTCGATCATGAAATCTCGCTTCTTTTTTTCATGAAAATGGACAAAATAACCGGAAAATATTAGAAAAGTCGCATTGCTAATAAATGTTTGAAATAAAATTATCAACGTATAGTATATACAATAATCGGTGTATTTGCATAAATTTTAGCATATCTATTTCTAGAAAAAAAATAAGTACAAAATGTATATTGATAGCATTCTTTCTCTCTATATATACAAAAAACTCAGTCCTTCGTGCTCCGCAAGAGGTTCCATTCCTTGAACCTGCCTGAGGGCACCCCGGACTTACAGCTCTATCACTTCTGTACTTTATATAGAACAAGGTAAATTGACGTCATTCTTTCCGACTGCACGACAAAAACAATAAATCTTTATTTACGAATAAATGAAAGGAACTGGCCCCCCTACTCTCATTAGTTCCGTTAGGCTTTGTACATTATGAACCTTAACTTCACAATCCATGATACCTTATAATGGTATGGGACTTACTTTACTTACTTATACGAGTAAAAGTACTTATATTTCTACATCATTATATGCTTCGATTGGTTTAAAATGCATCGGACATCTGCCTGCGGATGTGGCCGGCTGTCAATTTTTGCCGGGGTAACTTTCTATTTTGTCGGTACTTTATCTTTTTATATAAGGTGTTCTGGAACTAATTCAGGAAATCTGTTTTACGCTATAGAGCTCATCAAAATGAACAAAAAAGTCCTGAAGGAAAAATTATTTGGGCGAGCAATTAGTTAGTTATAATTAATTTAATTAATTCATTGTAATAAAAAAATAAATATTTTTTTTATGATTCAATTTGTTTTGAAATAAAAATAAAATAAATATTGAAAAGAAGTAAAATATGTATTAAATTTAGTCGTAAGTGTATAGTCAACTAGGTGAAAATTTAACTCAATTCGTCGCATTTTTCCAAATCAGCAGCATATGCATTCTATCACAACGTAGCTAAGTGTTCATTTGTTTTTCTTTGCTGTTTTGAATCATTGTTGACTATACATTTACGACTAAATTTAATACGTATTTTACTTCTTTTCAACATTTATTTTCTTTTTATTTTACAAAATATTGATTTATAAAAAAAGTTATGTTTTCATTTAAATTAATTATAACTAATTAATTGTTCGCCCAAAAAATTTTTCCCTTAGGACTTTTTTGTTCATTTTAACGAGCCTTATAGCGTAAAACAAATTAGTTTCAAAACATCCTGTATATACAGTATATCACATTGTGGAACAAATTTTTATAACAAAAAAGAGTAGTGGTAGTAAGGCTAAAAATGACGTTGCCATTAATATATATACATATAAAGTAAAACTCGGCCATTTTGGCCTCGCAAGGGGCTGTGCCCCTTGACCCCGCTTGCTATCATTTCTGTCTCTTTCTCTTCTATACTTTGTATAAAATGATCAAAATTTACAACGTAATTCTTACTGGCATCAACACATACAAAAAATAACATAACCACAAAAATCCTATTTTAATATTTAAATTCCGTTATATAAAATTAAGACATTTTTTCGTTACATTTTTCGTTACATAAAATTGTGACATTTTTTAAATAACATAACAAAAATCCTACAAAATATAACAAACGTTACATAAAATTGGGACATTTTTTTGGGACATTTAGCGTTACATAAAATTGGGACATTTTTTCGAATGGGGGGTAGCCTAAGAATTACGTTGTAATTAATATATAATGTATATATTTGATTTCAAGCCAAGGATTTGAACAATACCAAAATCATCAATTTCAATCTTTAATTTATGGTTCTGATATTACTAATGTTGACTTAAAATAAACTTAAACAGCTCCTTGTAAAGCTTCTTCTACTGTTCAAAACTAATTATTTTCATACTGTTTACTTGTCTTTGCCTCGTATAGACATTAAATTAACTTTACAGGTTTTCTAGCTTCAAAAAGTACTTCAGTTTTAAAACAACAACAGTATTATCCTGTACTCTACAGTTTCTTTATGGGGTAAAAAGTTTTTTAATGTCACAGTTGTAATACATTTTCTAGGGAGGGACTTTTTAATTTTGTTTTCTAATGCATTTGTTAAATTGCTTTCGGTATAGTTAAAAGTATGTAACACATATTTATTGTAAAATACGTTAATACGTAATGAGAAATTCAACTTTACTTTTATCGTCATTAATCATCTGAACTATCACCGCCCGAGAGTGAAAAGTGAGCGCATCGTTTACCAACATGCTTAGTTTAATGTTATCTGAACTTGGTAAAATATTCCCATGTGATTTAGAGTATCTGAAAATAATTTATTACGAATCTACGACTGGTATTGAACCAGTTTTTAAAGATAGTCATAATAGGTCCAACTAAAAATTGAAATTTTTGTAAGAATATATAAAATATTACAGCTTCTGAAAAAATTGGCACAATAAACAGTTCCTAATTCGGTATGATTTATAATATTTCATTTAGGTACAGAATCGTTAAACTTAGATATTGACGGACAGATTCGACAAAAATCAGTTCATAATCTTAGTTGAAATATATTTCAAATCGGCTTCTGATTTGGCAGCAATATTTTGGACTTTTACCAAACCGGTTATACTGGAAAGTGTTTATAATATGGACGAATTCATAACAATTTTGAACTGACATTTGTTTTTTTAAAGAAACTTTTCTACGTACTTATAGTACCGAATTTTCCTTTCTCCGTTAACCCTTAAGCGAGCGCACCTTTTGCAGTCACACTAGTGGGCCTCGCAGCGGTATGAATACCGCATTCTTAAAATTGTTTATTTCATGGAGTTTTCTTTAATAATATGGGACATATATTTTCAAAATAAAGGGAATACATCCATTGAACACTTATAAACATTATTATTATCAAAAATGATAAGAATAATAGTCATATAAAGAAAAATAAAGACTTTGTTTAAAAAGGATAGCTACTTATAATAAATGAAGGGGAAAACTAAAAGGAATTATTTCAACAAATTTAAAAATAGGTATGAAGAATAATTATTAAAAATTTTGAAACTATAACTGCATATTTTGAACATTTATAAAATTATTGGTAACAAAAATAAAAACAAAAATTCGCATGTTGTAGAATGTTTAGGTATTATATGATCTAAATAGATGACCAAGAAAAACAATGTTTTTTCAACAAATTAAAAAATGGATATAACAAATAACTAAAAATTAGAAAAGTAAAAAATAAATATTTAGAAAAAATTATTCATCGATTTCCATATCAACTGAACAATTTGTACACTCTGTGCATGTAACTAGTACCGAGCTGTGTTTCTTGCACACAAAATTTCTGCAATCGGAACACCGAGTTTTACATTTATTATTCCTGTGTGACACACACAATTTACAAGGTCCTATGTAGATCTGTGTTTCTGAAGCGGATGGTGCAGTAGGTGGAGTATATTTTTTCAAAAATAAAACTATATCTTTTGCTAGAGATCCAATCTGCGCTCTTATTTTGAGATGATCTTCCATTAGAGGGAGAGATAAATTATTTAAGAAATTTCGGTGAGATATTTGCGTTTGTAAATTATTTGCAACGAAAATAATGTGGCCATTGATACCAGCGATGTCCAAAATTCGGAAAAACAGTGCCATTGGCCATCTATTGGTTCTATACCTTGAAAACAATGAACACTTCTGGTCAACTGTATCAACCCCACCTTTAAATTGGTTGTAATCTAAAATGATTACAGGTTTCCCTGTTTCTGGGTCTATTTCATCGTCGCCGTGCATGCTGCTTATTAGTAGCACGATCTTGTTTTTCTTGGCGACATAAGATACTAATGCATAATCATTTTGAAACCCAAATAAACATGAGCCTACCTCACGGTTCTTAATTATTATGAATTGTTCTGGAATTTCTATTTTATTTTTTTTTCAGTGTGCCTAACGTGGTTATTCCTTTTCCAATCAGATATTCAGTGAGAGGATAACTTGTATAATAGTTATCTGTAGTCAAGTTTCTGTTTGAATACTCTATTGGCTTTACCAATCGCTTAACAATATCAGAAGGTTTGTTGGATGTCTGGTATTGCCCTGTACGTTGTTTGTCACAGTAAATTTCAAAATTGAAAGTATAAAAAGTTCTACTATCACACAGAGCGTATAATTTTAGGCCATACTTGGTGGGTTTCTTTGGCATATAGTGAACAAAACTTACTTACCTTCGTGATCTGCGGCATGCATACCGCAGCGTGCCCGTTTGAGAGTTAAACTATAAATATTAATCTTTACCGTTATTCCTTATACAATAACGGGCACAATTAAGTATTTTACGTAAAATTTTACGCATTGCACACATATTAAATATACTTAAATATATTTTAACACCAACAGCCTCAACATTGTCTAGCCGAAAATAGGGTAGTGCATGATGTTCAATAGAATAATTAATTATAGTAACTTTCTCCGCTCATGCGAGTGTCATGATTTTTGCAAACAGAATAATCTGAGAACTTTATTTTATACGCACTGTCCGATTCAGTGTACTTTTAGGCGTATTTGTTTCTAGTTACAAAATGAAATAATTATTAATTCATTAAACTCGTCAACAACAAAATTACACCAATAATTACACGTAAATTATTAATATTTAAAACTCAAAACTATTTTGAAAAGTATAAATTATAAATTACACAAATACAATAATGAAAATCTTTTGATTGTACTTGCTTTTTTTTAGTGAAGATGCAAATTTACCCAGACAGATAGAATGTACTGAACTGACACCTTGCAATACGATTATATTAAGAACCGCGTCAGAAGGTAGAATCGAAGCAATTCGAACAGAAAAAGAACGCGAATGTAATCCTGATCGACTTTCATTGGACAGGTTTAAGTATTTCTCTTTTGTTTTAATATTATAAATTAGTATTATAAATAAAATGGTAAAAATCCGTGTATATATATATATATATATATTCTATTTTATTCATTATTTTTGCAGGAGAAGTTTGACAACACTGCCAATTTTATTAAATGAATCGAAATTAAGGTTGCTCTCTCTTCAACATAATTTATTAACAAGATTGGATCACAGATCATTAGAAAATTTATCTCAACTTGTCTTCCTCGATGTTTACAATAATCAGTTAGAAACAATGACATCGTTGAATTGTTTAAAACATTTACGTGTTTTATTGTTGGGAAAAAACAGGTATTCCATCACCGTTTGTATTTTACATTCCAAAATAGTACGTTCAACACTTTTATTTGTTAATATATGTATCTGGTATTACTAGTGTCCGTTGGAATGTCGGTTTTAATTTCTAGAAATTTCTGATTAATTGTTTTTCGATATCAAATTGAAAAAAAAAAAAAATATATTATTAATTCCAATGATATCAAATAAAATATTAACGGTTTTTCTTTACATTTTTATATTTTCGTAACTATGAAGTAATGAGATTGTTTATTTTAACTGCCGTAAATACATTATTAGATCTCGAAGAAGTAATGTTTCTCTGTTCATGTAAAGAACAAACTTCAAAAATTAATGAATCGTGAATTTCAACTAAAAAGAAGAAACATTACCGGACACAATTAAAATAAATCGGTGTAAAATAGAGCTAAATTCCACTGTTTATCTAAAAGTCTGTAATAACAATACATCGGTTGGATTGTACTGCGAGCTGGCTAATCTGGAAGAATAAGAATGTTAAAGAGAATAAATTTAGTTATTACAGTACAAATATATTTATTTTAAAATTAATTTATAACATTCTTAACAACAGATATGATGCACAATAATTAATTGTATCAGAATGCTGCCGAAACTATAAAAAAAAAATATTTTTTTTGGGCGAATTGCTAGTTTCTTCGGCAGTAATATATATGCTTATTTAAATATAAAATGTATCGTTAACATCGGAAACATCATAAATCGTATATAAATTATATGATAAATTTGTCAATATTAAAATAAGTAAATTTGAAAAAAAGGAGCCCAATTATTTATTGTTTTTCTTTACATAAAAATTTTGTTAATATACAGTACGGCCCGTTGGAAAATAAGATACTAGTAAATCAAACTAGTCTTTAATCTAGAACGCTGTGGAGTACACATTGCAGTAGAATCATCAAGTGCCTTTTAGCCGTTTAATAATAAACATAAACTCTAGTTATTCGTTTTAAAAGATATTTTTTTCATTTCCGAATACTTATTGTTTTAAATGCAACTCGACTTGAATATGGTGACGCTGCTATAATAGCGTGTATTTTATGATTAATATAAACGTAATTCGATTTTCTTGCATACATTAAAATTAGCGTTTAGAGTTAAATTCCCTAATTCATTTATTCATACTTCATATATTCATTTTAAACAGACTAAAATCTATCGAAAATTTGGATAATTTAACGAAATTAGAAGTTTTAGATTTACACGGGAACCAGATTGTTAGAGTCTGTGGTTTAACATCTCAAAGTGAATTAAAAGTATTGAATTTAGCGGGAAATGAAATTAAAATGATTGCTTCAAACGATCTCAAAGGTTTATGTTCCTTACAAGAATTGAATCTTCGTCGAAATAGAATAAAATACGTTTCAGGATTTACTGATACACCGCAGCTGTTTAAGTTATTTCTCAATAATAACGAAATTACAGCGTAAGTATAATTTATACATATAACTAATTTTTATATATACATATATCAATATTGATATTAATGATTTCAAACAAAAAAGGTAGAATATTTAAATAATAGCGTTTTTTGCTCCAGTGAAGTTAGATTCAAATCCCGCCGTTACATGTGATTAATATTTATTAAAAAATTACCATTTTCTTTAGGTTAATGTCTAAAATTGGGTTCGCCTTCACACACACACACACACACAAAAAAATAAATAAATAAAAAAAAATGCGTAAAATCAAAATAACTAGCGAAATACGGTAAAAGGTTCGGCATTCACGCAACCGAATAAAATCTTTTATTTTAATTTTGACGCGCAGGGTAGTAGCGGTCAAATATTAATATATGAATCGAACATACGAAACTTCTCATTACATTTAACTGATCAAAATAACTACCTCGACAGCACTAGATTTTTAAATAAGTCCCTAGCCGCTCAGTACTGCATCGTAAACCGAATAAAAGACGATATCCGAGATAACCAAAATTAGATGAATATCACCAAAACTAATTTCTAATTCAGATGTCATCGAAAAAAGGTGATGTTGCACATATCGAATCCGTATCACGTCCCCACCTTCAGCTTCATCCAAAACGGAAGTTTTTTTGGATAAGGTCAAAGTGCCCAGAAAATATACAGGTTTTGTTTCACTTGACCCATGCAGCAAAGCTCATGACACTAACCTCGTGGGTAGACCGTCTCATGCATATATTTATTTTACAATAACCCACAAGGAACTAACGAAACGATATGGATACTAGACAAGCATGATAAGGTATTCGCAACAGCATCAAAAAACACAAGTAAAATCAAGATGACTAATAAACGGTTAGACAATCAACACGATCAATAAAATCTTTTAATCTTAACGCACAAAGGAATGATGAACGAATATTAATGCATGAAGCGAACGAACAAAACTTCTTGTCACAATTCACCGATCGAGCGTATAAACACCTAGCAACACGGGATTTTTCGACAGTCTGTCGCCACTCAATACTGCTCGAAAACATCGATGCAACAACTGAAAAAAAACGATGCCCATGATTTTACACTCCATTAAGATTTGAAAACAACGGTGTTTCTCTTTTTTGGAGCCATCAGTGAAGATCGAAAAATGTTTAGGGAAAGAAGAGCTTAGATTCTGTGAAAATTCTGATCTAACAACATGGTGTAGAATAAGTTTAGGAGAAGCGAGAGAATAAAAGTAGTTAATGGGATGAAAAAAAGAGAAAAAATTGAAAGAGAAGTATGAGAGTTTATCATGAGTGTAGGTATACGGAGAAAACTGAACGAGACGAGCAACGATAAAAGGTATAATTGGAGATTTGTTGGTAAAAAAGCGCCAGTAACGTAAGATGGAGGAATAAAAAGAAATAAAAGAGGATAAGGAAATTGGCTACCGTTTGATAAGAAAGCGATAACCTAAATAAGAACCCCGAAGAAAAAGAGAAGGAATGTGAGATTCAGCATGCAGAACCGGAATAGGAGTAGATTTTCGGGCTCCAAGACGGAGGCAGAAACGTATTTTGAACCCGATCGAGCTTAGACAGAAAGGGTTTAGAAGAATTTCCATAAATATAGCAATAATAATCAAGAACAGAACGGATAAATGATTTAAAAAGCATAAGCAACATCACGGCATCACTTCCCCAATCAGTATGAGAAAAGGATTTAATGAGGCTGAGCCTTTTTGAGAAAGATAAGTATAGATGGTTGATTTGACAATGAAATGACGACTATCCAGAAAAACACGCGAATAACGAAAAAAGAAAATAGAAAAAATTAGGCCATTATTTAAAACAAGATCAATTAAGGAAGAGTTAAAAAGGCGCAATATAAAAATGGCAGTAGAAGATTTAGTAGTGGAGATGAAAAGATAGATGAAGCGTTTTTTAATAAAATTAAGAAGTTTTGAAGTTGAGAGTTAGCCAGCGAGGATTGCGATGGGGAGAATAAATAAAGATGTCGCCTGTGAAAAAAAGGTAGGTGGAATTCAGGAGAAAAGAAGCAATTTTGATAAAGCAGATGTTGTACAAAGTTGGGCTAAGGCAGAAACCCTGCGGTAATGCACGAAAGATTAATCTAGTGGCTGTATAAAGTGAGAAAAAGGAATAACAGTTCTGTAAAGGAAAAAAATATTAACAAGAAAAGCAAAATGAGCCAGAATGTTAAAGTAAAAAGATTGGAGGTATGGATATTGTCGAAAGATTCCGAGATATCAAGAAAAGAAGCAATAAAGAATTTTTTGTCAATGAATGACGCGTAAACGTCTGCTGGGAATGTAATAATACAGTTGGAAGGATTGCAATCAGGGCGGAAAGCAAACATGTTACTAGACAATAAGTTACAATGTTCGAGACACCAAACAAGACACCTATTGATTAAGTTTTCGAAAAGTTTCCTAACGCGAGAAGTAAGGGAAATTGGACAAAGAGAAGAAGAGTTGAGTTTAGGGATATCACCACCTCTGAGAAAAGAAGAGGAGAGAGAATTAATTGAAGTTAAAAATGGAAAATCACGCAAAGCAGAAATGAAATGAAAGGACCTGGAAAAATAGTTAGAAATAGAGATGTGAATTAAGCTGGGATAAGGAGGATCAGAATGATTCGAGGTTGCTTTTTTTTCATAAATTTTGTCGGGCTTTTCAGCAGCGGACAATTACCCATCAAGAGAGAAGAACGTAGAACAAAAGGAAAATGAGGTCGTTGGGAGAGATTCGGGGAAGACAGAAACGGCCAAAACTACTTTGAGAAAATAACAAAAGAGTCAAAAGAGGTCGATACTAGAACCCGTACAACTAGCAGTCCGAAGGGAGATAAACGTGTAGAAGAAAAATATGAAGAAAGTCCTAAAGGAAATGGAAGCTCTCATATCTTGCTAGCCGTTTTACCCGTTTATAATATATCATATCTATATAAAACTAAATGCATTGCAACCAGTATAAAAAGAAAAGAAGTATTTATCCATGACTGCGACTGATGAGCAGTGCCCACAGTGCCCGATGGAACAAAAGACAAGGTTCAGACACACAGACTAAAATCTGGACATCATTCCATAACAAAATAGCTAAACCACCGTAGCCATCACTGCAGTTGGAAATGTAAGAGAGAACTGATTGAAACTGATGTCAGAGAAGAGCTTTTTAAACAGACTTCAAAAGCAGCGCAATATTAATATCATATTCATCCAACAGCCGTTAAAGAAGTTTCTTATAGCCTTAATGCTGCAGCAGTTCCATTGCAGGATCTTAAGTTGACAGGGCGTAGTGAATTCTTAGATAGGCGGTTGTTGGAAGAAGAAGTAGAATTGGAAAAGATTGAAAAAACACAACAGATCAAAGAAGGAAAAAAGGTGAAAAAGAAAATAAGAAAATAACAACTGTAAAATTTCCATAGTCCAATAAAAAATAAAACAAATTAATGAGCAAAGAGAAAAAGGTAGAAAAAAACAAGATAAGGAAATCAACGAAATAATACAGCTACTTCCGCTCAGATAAATCTTTTTTTTTTTCTTAGATAAATCATTGCGCGAAGGTTGTGGCATGCTATCAACCAACCTAGTTAAAGGCAACAAGCAACACCACTGATATGCTTTGAAAAAGAAGGTAAAAAAGACAATGATAAAGAAAAAATAAAAATGGTGTATATAGCCAAATATTCCGTGAAAGTAGCTCCCATCGGTCAAAACAATCATTACGGCTAGGTCCCCGTATGCTATCAACCAACCTAGCCATTAAAAAAAAAAAAAAAAAAAAAAAAAAAAAGTTAAAGGAGACGAGTAGCGCCCTATAAAACAGTAAAAGCGGCAGCATTATATCAAAGTAGCGATTGCGGAGACAGATCGCGGCGTTGGTATTACGGAAATGGAACAAAATGAAGCGAAAACAAAAAAGAACAATTGGAGAAGAGGAAAAAGGGTAAAAGTGAATAAGATAAAGATTTGGAATAGAAGAAACAGTGATAACCACCACATATCTAAGATTGCAAAACTTAACAGATGGACAATATTTTATTCTCCAAATTAGGGATATCGAATCTACTGGGAGCAGATAACAAAATAGTGGTTAAGATATTTTTAGGGGACAGGGAAGAAGAATTATTAGGAGAAACAGTGACTGGAGCCGACTAGCATTCATGTCATTAGAAGAAGATGGCACTATTGAAGAATTTAAAGTGTGAATAGGAAAAACGAAACGGCAGCCTCTTTAGTGAGTGTTTAGAGAGTTAGATTAGAGTAGTAAGAATTAAGAGGATTGGCAGATTGAAATTTTTGGTATAATGATTTTAGTTTTAAATAGCGTGATTTACTTAGTAGCCAGAAATGATTAGTTGAATTTTTTTATTTTTATTTACACTTTTTTATCCGTCCTTTCTGACCTAAAATCCCCCATATATCTACAACTAAATGATCAGAAGCAACGTCTTCCTGATTTCTTTCTATCGGTTCAGGTCTACATCCAGGTACCAATTTACACTGAATTTGGCATTGTCGTTTTTAAGGTATATACTAGCGTTAGCGTTTCAACATTAACGCGCTCAAATGACGTGGTAAAAAATTTTTTTGGTAAATCTTCTACGGGGCTAAATCGATCTAGACGTCGATCTTTATAAAAATTAGCCTTACTATTTTCGTGATTCTAACATTCCATGACTTACAAGAGTACAAGAATATAAACACAACGTTAAGTTTAATAAAAGTCTTTCAAAATAAATTTAACTTTAATTAACATTTTAAAAAAAAAGAAATGCCACACCAGCTAAATAGAGTTTTGCAAACAATTGTGTATGATATTTCTTAATAAAATATGTCACTGCAAAAACCATATCTTTGCAAATAGTGACAAGTCTCACAGTAATAACTGTAACTGAAACATCGCTACAACAACGATTGTTAGTGAAATATAAACATAATTTTTAAATGTTACGTTCCCGATGGATTTTTTTTCAAGTTATTTATAAGCTTTTCATTGTCTAAGTTACACATATAATTTCACACATTAGCACGGTATGGATTTTTTTTAAAATGCTTGCCTAAAGATATATAAACGTCATTGCTCTTCTTCATATTATATACTTAAAATTGATTAAAAGTCAAAATTGGCAATTTGCGACGAAAAGTGTCTTTAGCTTTGCTGGAATTTAAGCCATTTTATTTTATATATTATCCTACGCACCTGCCCCTGAGAGCATTCTCTGGACAGTTCAATAATTCAATAATAATTATAGAAGATTAAATTTCTACTGACTACATTACCTTTGAAAGTAACAAGAATAATTTACGGTTTTAGAAGTTTCTAGAAAGATGTAGTCAATTGAAATATTCTTTTCTTATAGAAGAATTTTCATCGCGTACTCTAGCGGAGTTTTCTCGCACTAAAGTACGGAAAATCGAGTTTACGTATGTAATTTTAATGATAAATTTATTCGAATTTTCTGCTGTTAATTAAATGTGTACACTATTAAAACATCTTGTTTTTCTGGTTACATTACTTTCTCTTCGATAATTTCCACTTTACAACCATTCCAAAAATGTTAGATATCGATCGATACGATAGCGGTTCTAAATTACCGGACGAAAATTAAAGATTGCGTGCACTAATCGCCAGTTTTTTATAAAAATATGTATATTTATAAAAAACAATTTTTGTACCCTCGTCTGATAAAATTTCTGCAACAGGATCAGCGACATAGAGAACTTAAAGTACTTGCGCAATTTGAAGGAAATCGGTCTAGAAGGAAATCCAGTATGCGCTTTAAGCGAGTGTATTCTATTCGTCGCGTCGTATGTACCATCGATCGCCTCCGTTGATCGGATCGCAGTTACCGACGATACGAAGAGAGCCGCTCACGTATGGCGAATGAAGGAGAATTTTAAGCAAACCGTTTCGGACGATGGCCTAAACAACAACAGTGTCGATAATGTGTCGGAAAAGAAAAACTGTCGAGTTCGATCGGCATCGGAGAACAGGATATCGTACTTACGCAATGCGAAATCGCGAAGACCGGTCAAAAGCGGATCTACTTCCTCCGTAGAGAGCGTATTTTCGCGGCAAAAATCGACTGCTCCGAAATCGGCATCGATGATGCAACTTCCGACAAAGAGAACTAACCTGTCCGGCAGATTGAAGCGAACGAACTTTTCGAAACAAAAGAGCACATCCGTTAGCGAATCGTTTAACGAGAGCGAATGCGGTGTGACAGATTGTTTCCGTTTACCGCCGATTTTATCTCCAATTTTAAGCGAATTAGACGATTACCGTAATAACTGCAACAGCGGCGGCGTGGTTGCCGTTAAAAGCGCTGGTACCACGTCCACTTCTTTAGAGTCGAACAAAAGCTGCCGAACTAGCGTAATTCATGAGAGTAGGGCGAACGTGCATCCGATGTCGTCCGATTCGTCAAGTTCCGCATCGAGCGCGAACGACGACAGTGGTGACGAAAGAGACGAATCAGGTAATAGTAAATCGGTTTTGCGTGAAGGTGAAACGTCTTTAAATGAATATCAATTAAAGCTGGATAACGCGGCTGCGACTTTCACTACATGCGGCGGAGATAGTAATAACGGTGATGAAAAAGAAGCGAGAGTAATAACAGTTGAAAGGAATTTATCGGTAATTCCGGTCAAGACAAAATTTAACTCGATTTGTTGTAAACTGAAGCAGAAAAAAACTCAGCGACTGGACAAGGTTCAAGAACGAGGTAAGTGTTTCCAATGCGTTACCGTTTATTCACTATACTGAACTTATTCTCTGAAATTTTTGTTTACAAATATAAATATATAGCATTCGTGCAATACGAACGCGTATGAGGACTACATTTGAAGTTGTAAATTGTTGATTTTTAATCGATATGCAAATGCAGTTCAAGAGTGTAGTGTTTATACATTGATATCTATTAAGATGAAGTATGCCACGTATTTAGTAGTCCAATCGGATTAGTTTGTTTTTTTTTTTCAAAAACAAAAAATTAAGAAAAACATCGTAGAAAATTAAATGTTTTATAAGAAATCAGCCTGCACCTTCTACTGGGAAAGTTATGTAAAGGCGCGACAGAGTGGTTTTAAAAAAGATCAAAAAGAAAATAAATTTAAAAAAAAAAGCGAAAAAGAAAACAGCATGTAGCTCTCGAAAAAACGAATAGGAAAAAAAAGAAATAAAAACCCTCGAAAAATTAGGATTATTCGAAATTCAATTATACGGGTTGTATTTATCGTAAAAAGTACTTGTCGGGGTTAAATTGCGGTTTTTAGTAATGTTTACCTATGAGTATAAGTTTTACGCATATTATAATAGCCTTTTTAATGTGAAAACAGGTGATCCAAAAAAAGGGCCTCCATTTTTTTAATAGTAATCCTATGATGAATGCAAAACGTGCCTCTTGTCTGTGCAGAGTTTCGCCATAACTTAGGATAATTAAAATCTCGTAAAGTGCAAATAAACAAACAGCTTAAAATGCGATGGTTTGGGTTTCGAGTGGTCGAAGAGCGTACGGACGGACCAACGTGGCAGGGAAATTCCTTCCCGGCTTCGAACGCTGAAAAATGATTATGAACGTTAAAGGTGTTTATTTGCACTTTATGTACTTTTTAATTTGAGTCAACTCCATTTATTGTGGTACTGGCTTATTAACTCGTTTTCTTTCCAGCGTTACACTCAATATGATGCTCCACCCGTTGTTAATTTCGCGCTACTGTATTTTTTTTTTCATTTTTCATTTTTTTTATTAGTTTTTTTTTTTTCACACATTTATTTATTTTATTTTATTGCACCGCAATATGTTTCCTACTTCAATTTGTCTTCCTATCTCTAAACTGTTCTCCTCCTAACTTTCAACGTAATGTTTAATACAAGATTCTATTCGCGCCATCTGCGTAGCCTAAAATTGTGTATATAGCTTGATGATTTCCCTTATCTTGTCTGATTATTTTTTAAAAACTTGGCCCCTTCCTATTCACAGTTACTGTTCAACTAGTTTAATATTTCCGTTATTTCCGATATCAAAGGTCGTTGGGTCGCGTTATTAATCCTTCCATAATGTACTTAAGCGAAGGTCAAGAGAATAATATAACAGACCACTCCCTTTTTCTCGGCCATCTTCACTCAGATCATTCTCTGATATATCCGATATTCAATTTTAGATTACATATATACCGCTAGGACAGCGATATGAGCCAAGTATCGAGCGGACTACTCAGTATATAGTCAACGTATCTTAGATGAGACCTATTACACTTTTTTTTTGTCATTTATAAAATTTCTCGAAAACCAGCTGTAGGACTGTCATGAATAATTTCGAAAAAATGAAAAGCAGCAAAAATACAAAGCATGCTGCCCCGGTTTTCTTTTGTATACTGAATGTCGCTGAATAATCTGAAAATTTTCTATACTGAATATTTTCTATTCCAGGCATATAACCCCTACACCAGTTAATGTTTCCATCTCCGTTATTATTATTTCCCTTAATTTAAATGAAACCAAAGGCTTTTCTAATTTAATGAAAATTCAACATTGTAACGTTTTTCAACGTTTTTTTCTAGTGAAACGAATATGGCGATTATAATTAAGCGCGATTTATTTCAGTTGAATTTAAATTAAAAGGCCGTATAAAACCTGAGAAAATTTGACGTTGCCCGATCGTGTGTTATCATAAACCCCATAAATTTCCGAAATATTCCGAAATGAAACGGCTCAAGCTTAACTTCACAATCTTAGACTCCGTATCAAGAGTGTCTCATTTTATTTTTCAGCCTTCCGAAATGTGTTTAACTTTTGATCGTGAAGCTGTTTAACCGGCTATGATTTTTAAATATTCCGTTGCTGCTTCTTTCGCTTCGTCCGTAGTATTGCAATTTTTCCAACACAGTTATCAAATTATACTTTCTTTTGTTTCCTGTCTAAGGTTTTTTCCCCCTTTCTTCTCCGCCTGTATTTTTTGTTTCACTGTTTAGGAATGGTATCTTTTTCAGGGGCACCCGCGTTATTTATCCGCCTCTTCCTTATACTTCGCTCCTCTGCTCACTACTCGATACCTCTGAAATTTAATCAGTATGTGTAATCTCGGGCTATAATTTACCGTAAAACATGGTAGAATATAAATTTCTATATGATATTCCGTTATTATCTGTAGGCGGAGATTATTTCGTCGAGATAGCTGGAAGATATTTGAATGTTAATGGCAAGAGTAGCGCCAAGTTTATCGATCGAGCTTGGAACGCTGAGAAAGCTTCCGACGTGACAACTGTGCGGTTCAACTCGGTTTGTTTTAATTCGTTGTGCGGCGTTTTCAATAAATTGAAATTCCGTTTCCCGAATGCGGAGCATTTTGTTTTCACCAACACTAATATTGCTGTTCTCGGCCAACTGAACGCGTTAGCGGATATTCAGGGTCTTACTTCAGTTCACATTATTCCTGACGGTAACACAATTGCTCAGAAAAACTGGAAAAACTACGCAATTTTCCGTCTGCACCATTGGGGTTTACAATACATAGACGGTGTAATGGTACATATTTAATTATAAATAGTTTGCGTTATATTTACATTATTTGGAGTGAACTGTTTTCTTTATTATTTATTACCATCATTATTATCGGTAGTTTTTTATTGTTTTTATTTTTATTATTATTTTTTTTTTTAAGTAAAACTTCTTCCGGATCGTTTTGAATGTTTTACCAAAATGAAACATTCACTGTTACCAAAGTGTTATACGCATGCTTGAAGATATATAATAGAATAGAGTGCGTAAACAACCGAATATCGTATTAAACGAAAGAGATGAATATACGAACGTTCTGTTTATCCCTTTTTAATCGAGAGCGCAGCGATTAGATATCGAGCGACTACTTCGTACACTGCGCAAAAGAGAAGCAATAACATTTACACTCGCACACAAACCGATAACGCGTAAGTTTATATGAAATGAAGAAAAAGCAATCTCACCGAAATCATCTGCGATTCTCGTTACAACGTTACCGCGTTGTTGCTGTGTAAGAAATGACTAAATCGCTGGAACGATTATTAGAAATATGGCAGAATTTCTCAATTTAACCTATCATAAGCCTATCATTTCATACTTAAATTGTATTAACGTTTAAAGTAATGCTTTTATAATGTTTTTAATATAATTAAACGCAATTACGTATATTTCCATCGCTTACTGTAAATATATTATCGATATTTTATTTAACGATCAAATTCTAGCACGTCTCATTTACCTTTTAATTTAATCATAACACATCTGTCATTATACGCGAAAAGAAATTTTACTTCAACCGCCAGTAACGGTTATACTATAATTTTTTTTTGTAAAGAAAATATTATGTATTAAGACTCTTCCAGTTTTACATAAATTCTGTGTTCCTGCTGGAATCACTTCGAGGATAAATTTCGGAATATAATATATATTTTTACTCACTAATAATCACTTTTGTTGACGCTTTCCACGCTCTTTCTATCTCTAATTTGAGATATTTAAATATATATATTTTTTTTCCTACCTTCTTCGATATAATGTTATGGTCCGATGGGTTTTTTTAATGTACCGACCAGCACTTAGGCTAAGGCCATATCGGACCCGTGCTATTTGAGTGCTTGGTAACTCGCCTGGATAGTAATCGTTGCAAATAAAAACACCTTCACACTTAATCTGAGCCATACTGCTGAGTTTAGAACGCTATTAAGAGCTAGGTCGTTTGGTGACTATCTGGAAGAAGAACCCTGTTCTTTGTGGTGCATTACCTAGTGTGGTCTCTATGAGTTTGAAGAAAATGTTGGGTAGATGAAAGGAAACCAATATCTCCGATAAGTTAAATTTTTATCCGAGTGTTTCAATGTGTTTTTACATCAAAAAGTATAATGTATAACCGTGTTGAAACTATTTTATTAATGATGAGTTCGGGTCTCAAATCGATCATCATGGCATTCAGTAATGTTTCCAGCCCGAGTAAAGTTCATTCGACGAGACATTTCAAGATCGTGATTTTAATCAACGAGACACTATAGCGAGCAACTGATTCAATGCTCCGATATGCCCCTCTGAGTATCTAAGCACTTAGTAATCAGGCAAGTGATCAAGCAGCTAGGCGATTAACGTGTTAGCCTTATTGTTTTCTTTATCTCTTACGATAATATAGGTTTTGTCAGCTAAAATGAATGTGAATCTGACTATATAGCCTAAGTAACTTTTAAACACTTTATCATCACTGGTTTAGTCCATCTTGATAACATTGTCAACGTACGTATTAAACCTACAATATCTGTATGCGTTCCAGAGCAAAATGATTAACTACCGCGCTACATTTACTAATGTATTCTTTATTGCAAATATAACACATACTGTCATTATCATCAAAATACACCATATTGCGGTTTTCAGCGGCGCTCGAACTAACTGGCCACTAATGAAATTCTCATGCGGTCTTTAATATTTTACATCCACGGCTGTCTCTCTTTATCTTTAAATTTTTCCTTGAATGAGAAGTTGTAGGAGTTTTCTTCTCCGACGACGCGCCCAAAATAACTTATTTTCCTATTTTTATTATTACGTCAACGAGGATCTTCCTGTTTTCATTAACGAGCTTAAGTATGGGATCTTTAACATTTGAGGATAAAACCGATATTTTAATAAGCTTCAAGGTAGTTGATTGCTCTGGCAGAATACGTTGTGACTTTAAGACTATGAAGCAGTGATGGGTAAAATTCCAAATATTTTGGAAGCACGTTACAAGTTCCTAATGATCGAGAATGTAGCGGGAACTTAGTTACAAACGGTTACAAAAATAATAACTTATGTAATCAAAATGAAAATAAATTTAAATATATTATAAAACGTAATTATAAAAAAAAAAAACATAGGTTAATAAAATAATAATGTTTAAAAGCTAAAACAACTTGGAGCCAGTAAATGATAATTTCATCTTAATGTCTTGAAAAACAGCGAAATGTGAGAAATAGACATCCAAATAAAATTAAGTATATCTGGAATTTATAACCGTATTAAAAAAAGTAAACAAATCAGTAGTGTTTTGATAAAAACCGTTGTTAAAATTTTTAATAATAGTGTAAAATTCCACAGTTGCTAATCGCCGCAGCGCCAATCACCAAAACGTAATGTGCTCTGCTTATTAAAATATACAGATTTAACTGGATTACGTGAATAACGTTGTTTACAGCTGATAATAACGTGCACACACACAACGACAGTCTGGTTAGTACGGTTAAAAACACATTATACGTTATTTAGTTTTTGTAACTGAAGAACTTCGTTCCCAGCCAGTTACAGCAGAATATAGTGTTGTTTTATTCACGATCTGATTGTACCACGTGTGTATCGCCGTCTAATAAGCTAGTGAGTTGTGACCAACAACGGAGCAAGCAGTGTGAGAAATACATACGAACTATACGAGTGATTAAAAGGTGTCATCTGTACTTCAATTCCCCTTGATCGCCGTCTGATATTATTGCGTAATTAATCGTTTCTTTTATTCATTTGGTTCCAAGACTAGTTACATAGTTACAGTCAGTTCTTTTAGTTACAATGATTACTTCTCATTTCTGGGACACAAAGGTTGACAGGAGTAACGAAGTATCGTAAATACGTTATCGATTGGAATGGAACAAACTATTTCAGAGCTGGAACTAGTTTTACACATCACTACTATGAAGAATAAGCGGGCAGACGCAGCATTTCATTAGTTTCTGATTTCCAAATTTAAATTCTTATCGGTTAAAATTTTTTTTATTTTCTCAAATGCTATGCACATCTTGTAACTTCTACTTCTGGATATTCTGCGTAATATTATAGCAGCCAAAATATTTGAATTTTTTTATTTGCTCTATTTTCCAGTTATTAACAAATAGATTTATCACAATATTATGAGTTTTGCTGATAACCGTAAGTTTTGCTTTGTTAACATTCTGTTGGATATCACATTTTTCATTACTATTGTTAACTCGAATGACAATATCGCTGTCATTATATGGTGAATTATTTCTTTCTCTTTTCACATTGCCGCATTCATCTTCTATCGTCTTCAATACTTCTGCTTTATAATCGTTCGCTGTTATAAACGCTTCAGTTTTCGCGTTCGGGTTCCTGTCTTTTAATTATTTTTATTGCTACTATTATTCCAAACTCCTTTAAGGATTCTGAATTCTGAAAATTATTATTTCCTGTTTTCTTTAATATTAATCTCCTAAGCGCTGTAATATAAATAAGTATATTACATTTAACAATTGCTAAATCGTGCAAAAAAAACACCGTAAGTATACCTAAAAAATATATATATATGTATATAAATATTAAGCTTATCGTACATGTATTATATGATGTATCTTCAACTTGTATACTTTCTACACGAATAACACCAGCAGACATATTACACAGACACTTGCTGGTGTCCAATGTTTCAACTGCGCCTATTGGTGTCTTCGAAACTGAGAAGCTGAGTAGTCGTGATATATTGCTGAAATCCGTCCTTTGGTGTTCATTTCGTGTCCTAATGTTATTCGATTCTTTAATGGACGCTGCCAGTTCTGTTATAACACTGTGCATTGACTGTTGATTGGGGTATACTTTAATGTCGTTGATTGACTTTACGTCGAACAACCTTGTTCCGGAAATAAAGTGTCGCAAGATCTATTTAAAAATGCCGAGTATGTATACAATTCACATAAAAAGAAAGCGGGATGAAATTGAAAAACGGTTTATTAATAAGGTGAACGAATTTAAGCTACAGTGGAAGTGCAGATGGCGAAGAAGAAAGTTTAACAAAAATTAAACATGATGAAAAAATCAGTGAAATTCCTTAACCAGAGATATGCTTAAAATAATGCAATGGAAATCATTGTTCAAAGGCAAATTTTCCAGACTTGTATACACGTTTATCTGGTTAGATTTTAATTGCGCTCGAATAAAAAAAATCTAAGCATCATCATCAGCTCATTAGAAATATTACACACCTACAAAACAGTTGAATTCAGCAATGAAATCTGCAGGTGCTTAAAAATTTCCCATTATCGTATACACTCTTATTAAAATGTTTGCTTTTTTACTTTTATTTGATCTGGACGCCTTCAGTCCCTAAATGACTTCTTAAGCAGGATATCCGCTATATTATATCTATTCTAACCTTCACAATGGTGTTATTAAACACGCATCCATCGCACTAGTTTTTAAAAATGTATTATTGGCACATCGAAACACCTTATAACATTCCGTTGTTTTTGAAATATACCGCACTGAAAAATTTGTTCTTAATAAAATTTTGTAATGTTTTCCAACAATTGGAAATATTTTATAAAACGATCTTCTTTCTTTGAAAATCACAACATTTTTAGTGAGAAAAAAATATTTTTTTTTATCTTTAACTCAGAAATATGAGATGCTTTTTTTTTTTCATTTCGGAGTTCTATTAAACTACCGGTGACATTGTTAATTTAAGTAATTAATAATTAATGTTTAATCATAGTATTAATGTTTTTTTTGATACTCTTTAGCCTACACCATCTGTATCAGATGATCAGATGAAGTACCACACAGAATCGCCTCTATTTTCTTAACTGATGTTTATAATATATCAATAATTTTCACTTATTTCCACTTGAATGTTCGGAAATCATTGATACTCCTAGTATTCACTATATCCATGAGTCACGTATAAGTGTTATCATTACGAATTAAACGAAAAACATAATTTGTTGTTTTTACCTCCCCAGTTATTCTTTGTCATTATTTGTATGAGTACTAATTTAGAATGATTGTTTTATTTCTTTTTGAAGAAATTACCACTACTCGCGATTAATTTAAAATTCAACATTGTAAAGTGACTTTTCTTATAATTTTTGAAAGTAAAAAGATTTCGAACATATCATATTACAAATTAATTGCAATGCCGGCTTTTCCTTATTGTTCAAGCGGTAGCTTTTGTGAGCTTAGTTTTTCTTTTCTGTTAATTATTGTTATGCCATTTTTGCTTTTTTTAAATTCACGTTCCCTGTATTTAGGTTTTTTTGATGATCCTAATCACAACCTGTTAAGTTTCCATCCTTTTTTGCCATACGTTTTTCTTGTAAGTACTCAATCTTTTTTAAATTCTTAAGATACTATAACATTTTTTTTCTACCGAAAAAATTCGTCTTCTTAAAAATACATAATGATTGCGTACTTCCACATTTTAAAATTAGAGAAAAAAAGGAGGGAAATTATTCCCCTTCGATACGTATACAAAATTTCAGATTTATATTACAAATAATTCTCAACAATTTTAAGTTGTTCCATATTTAAGACAAATCGTATAAATATAGTAAATTTTAATAAAACAAATAAAATACAAAGTCACAATTAATAATATAATTATTTGCTGACTAGTTTCCGTTACAAGAACCATACTAGGGTTAACTGAAACTAGTCGGCAAATATTTTTCATGTATTAATTAATTGTGATTTTGTATTTTATATGCTTTTTTTTTTTTTTTTTTTTTTTTTGTCTAAATAATTCTATAATTTTTCAGAATTTTCCAAAATCATTAGAAAATGTACATGGTCCACGCTGAAAAACCTATTTAAACATATTATGTTGAATATAAATTTGAATTTTTACATTGAAATAATTTCGACAGTTTAAAAAATAGTTATATAACAAAAATAATTTTAAAGTGCATTTATTTTTATTACCGCCTTCTAATATGTAAAATATTTTCATTAAACCGCCATTATAGTAATAGAAAATTGAACAGTGTTGTGTTAATAATAATAGATTACGGAGAAAGATATTACATTAGCCTCTGAAGAATATAAAGGTCTCGGTGACGTGGTGCTGTATTCATTACCGGATTGCTTATTAAGTACGTTACTGAGCAAGTTACGTTTGCAGATGGACAGTCATGTCGGTCTGAAACAGTGGTTATATGATGCAGACCCCACATTGCGTGATGTTATTTGTAAGGAGGCTTTGCAATGGCGGTCTCCTAATTTTACAACTACGCAGGTATAGTATTGCTTCCTTACTCGATTTTTTTACTATACAGCTATATAGTAATATTTTTTTTTTTAATAATAAACCTATAAATAAAGTAAGTCCTATAACCATGACAGGTCGTTGGGAATTGTGTAATTCAGCTTTTCACAATTTACTTAAAGGTCTAATGGATCTAAAGTTAATGTGGGGCAAATTGTTTTCTTTCGGCCACTTTTACTTTCCCAAATTTCTCAGATACTCAATTATTTCAGGCTGGTAAACCTGGGTGCGAGGCAACACTCAAATAATACCTCTCCGGTTTGGTAGCTAATCACCTTAACTACTACGCTACCGCACTATCCAATAAACCTATGCTTCTTTATTTTTTTTTATCTGAGATTTTATCCATTTTTAAATTGAAACTAACAAAACTGTAACTTTAAAATAATTTATGAATTCGTTTTAATTAAACTAGTAAATATTATTTCTTCCCGGGTCGACTCAGAGTATTTCAGTTAGTATAAAGTAAAATTGTGACAAAAATCGTTAAACCAATACGGCTTATACTGTAATTATATACATATTTAAGCGCTAACATCACTGATTAAACAATACTGGATTAATGCATAACTTAAAATCAAACGAATAACAAAAATAAAAGAAAGTAGTTTCAATTGAATTCTACACAGAATTCAAAAGCAACTTCCGCCGACTCGAGAAAGGAACAAAAAATCGAGATTAAAGCAACCGTAATATAACCGTAAGAACTTTAAAATTCGAATTCAAACAAGTACGAGGAAATGAATAAGCAGATTTAAACAAATTTGAATGTGAAAAATCCAAAAAAAGAAAATATCGAAAATCCCAGGGGTTCAGCTTGAGATTTTTCAAAACAGGTTATTAATTAGTGAAAAACTTGAATATTGAAACACCAGAGAAACAATGATGGACAGAAAATATATTCAAAACTACGCTCTTAATATGTTCTAATACGAGAGAAGACTGTACGCTACGCCTTAAACATAAAACATCGAAACGGACCATTCTGTATTAATTTTGTACATTGCAATAAATATTTTATTTAAATTTACGTATTAAAAATAAATTTAAAAAAGAAAAACACTTTTTTTAAACATAAGCCTTTCCATTACCAGCGATTTCGAATTCAAAGCGTTTTCACTATTAAATAAACATTTTATACTTCATCGCTATCACGAAATTAAACAAGACTTCCAGAGCTGGAACTCTTCATACATATTTGCTTGTATTAATTTTACTTCGATATAGTCTGAACACCCATTCAGCTCACTAATAGACGTTTCTTTACCGTTTGAGTTAATGTAAATTGTTTTTAAACTGCGGTTAAAATATTTAAACAAATTTTGCTTTAGGAAATTTCCTCGTTTTACATATTTCGATGAAATTAATAAAAACAACGCTTAAGAAAAGAAACAGATTTTTGCACGAAAATTAATGAACAGAGATAAAAAGTTACATCGAACTTGAAATATGTCAACACGTGAAAAAATACTTCGGTGCTGAAAATTTTAAAAATAAAAAAATTGAAGAACAGAACAAAATGAATTGCAGAAAACAATAATTTCAGGAGAAGTACCGAACCTGAATTTCAGAATTAAAATATTTACGATTAGTAACGAATTGTGACAAAAAAATTCATCGTGATAAATCGATTGCAAAATCTGAAAATGTAAAAAGTAAAAGAATAAAATCAAACATAAAAACGCTGTATATGTAAAACCCGTGAATATTTATGATTTAATAGAAAAATAAAAAAGAGAAGTGGTGTCTAGAGGGGAACACCCGGTAGGAACGAAGTTCCTTTCACTTTTTGGTAGATATACAAGTATAAAGTCATTCATAAAGTATACGATAAAAAATGACACACAATATATAAATCCCGTATAAATTAAAACAAAAAATAAATTCCGTATGAATTAATTAAAACTAAAACAATAAATAAATCATCAGACTCGTTGAAGTGTGGTAACGTCGCACAAAAGAACCGCGCCGATTTTCAAATTCAATAAAATGTACACGTGTTTAGAATTGAGTGTATACAGCTGACCGCGCACAATGCTTTCTGCTCGAATCTCGATACTCGCACGCACACTAAAAAAAAATCCCGTATATAATAGAAAGGGACAGAGTGAATGTCGCCTGGAGGACACATAACGCTTTTTCGTGACCTGACGATTTCTGCCAGTTTACTCCTACTACCAAGCCCCGTGTAAAAGAACTTCGTTCCAATACACTTAATATTCCTGCGTTAAAAATACAATTTTATTTTGATAATATATTTCTGTTTTTAATCAATACATCGAAACTATGAGCACACGCAACTTTTTGTAAAGGATATAGGGCTGAACTAAAAAAAAAAAAAAAAAAAAAAATTATCTGCGATGAAAAAATGCTTACAAATCTTAACCAGAGCGTTGGAATAAGAAATAAAATGTAATATAAACACGATGCGATCCACAAGGGAGCAGCAGGCTGTTCCTTTTTTTGTTTTTCAAAAATTAGAAAATTTCTTTTAAAAAAAGTTATTTCAATTAAAAATTTTGCAATTATTTATAAAGAAACAAATTATAAAAACTGCTTAAATTTCTGTTGGTCAAATTATCTATGGGTAATTAAAAAGTCGCTAGGATAAAGCGTCTGTCGCTGTCTATATCGTTAGTGAACGCAGAGATGCAACGGTAAATATTACATATCTAATACCTGGTGTGTACGTCAATCAAATCGAATTTTTAACCTTCTTAAACAGTAATGTAAACTGTTAGTTAAGCATATGTCAGATCGAAAACTTTTTCTTTTTCTACACTAGCGGTATGGTTATTTTGAACCAATATTAATAAAAGCATCCTATATTTTCATTTTGAAACATGATGAACCAAAAAAAAAAAAAAAAAAAAAAATTAAAACAATTTAATATACTTATATTTCTAACGTTTAAATTTTAATAGATGCAACATACTCCTATTATGTTTAATTTTAGAGTGAAAAAATATGTTTAATTCCGTAAGATAACCAATTAACATTGAACGTTAATTATTCATTTTTTCGGGGGGGAATTTCAATATTTAAACGTAATTTTTAACATTTATTTCTAATTTTAAGATTAAATGTTTGATTATATTTTATTTTGCTTTTTCTTTACGTATCACAAAAGTAGAACTGTATCTTACTAGGACAAATGTGATGCACGTCCTAATAAATATTTTTTTTTTTTGACGTTTTTTAAATTTTCCCCCCTGTATATGAAAGAGATAGTTTTAATTTCACGTGGATATATATTTTATTTAAAACTAATAACTTTTGTATGTTGCAGTCTAATGATTTGTTACGCGAAAAGGGACGGCAAAATTTAAATGAAACGATTACAAAAGTTTGTTCGTCTATACACAAGTTAAAAATTTTGGAAAGAGATTGGCCTTCAATTTTGCAAACAATAGTAAGCGATACTTTAACGGATTACTGCCAGATGGATTCTTACGTGAAAACGAAAATGAACGAAATGAATATCTCATGAGTGAATTTAATTTACATACTCTGTTAAATCTTCGAGTTATATTAATTTGCGTAACTTGCATTTTGTTTTATGTTGCTAACAATATTTCAAAAAGATTCGTGAAATTAACAAATGCTTAAGAATAATCTTAAAGAATTTTTAAATGCTCTTTATCAAAAATAAAAGCGGATAACCAAATGTTTTCGTTTATCCAAATTTTCAACTTTATTATCTTTAAAATCTCTTCGTTTTCGGTCATTTAAAATTTATTTTTTCTTTTTTTTTTTTTTTTTTTTTGGCTATGGTATATCAAAAGTATCTTTATTCGTACAAAAGCTATTTTTGTTATTGGCCGAATTCGATTATAAAGTTGCTAAGAGCGTTGTTAAATAAAACTTCAATAATGAAGTTACTAATGACAAGCCGTCATCTATACTCTACTAGAAATTCTAGTACTTTAATTGTATACATAGGTATAATAGCGTAAGCAGCTAGTACTGTTCTACACTATTCTACCGCTAACTGTAGCAGTATAAACTAGGTTTTTACGTATAATTCTATTTTATTAAATTCGGAGGTAATATCATAGCTCTATAACTGATTGTGCTTTTTTTTCTTTCGTTTTAATAATACTTCAATTTGACCAGTTACAATGTAGTGTCAATAATTTTATCTGAAATTTCTTATAACAATTATTATGCTTAAATAAAAAATCTAAATATCAGTAAGATAATTGAATAATTTCCATTAGTCCGTAACATTTAACTTTTTCATTAAGATGCTGCTCCTATTATGAAGTTTGAAACATTTGTTTTTAGTACTCGGTTAGCAGAACAAACATACAAAAATGTTTAACATTAATCTGCAATAACAATAAATAATGCAGTGAAACAATTTCAGTTAAGCCTGATTCACAATTTATAAATATGAGATTATTTTGCCGTGCAACAAATTTTTATCCGATGAATTCTCTTTTCTTCGATAAAAGTTCTCTAACAAATTGTTTTAATCATTCATTTTCATAAAAAACCAGGAATATTTCTTAACTAATTTAAATATTATAAAACTGGATCACGACAGTTTATTTACTTTAGACTTGAGACTTGTTGTTCCGTTTGCCGAGCATTATTTGACTCCCGAACAGCAAAACTTATTTTCATTTTTATGTAACTGGGATAAACTTTCTGTAATGTGACCAATTACAATAGACCATCTGCGTAGTTAAGTAATCAGCCTAAATCTTTTTTTTTGAATTTATCTAAAATAATCGTTTAATATTAATTTAATAATTAAGCCCCAGCTACCGTGACGTATTTGATTAGTCGGCAGTGGTTCGTTTTGATACAATTTCCCGCTGTCGCACATTGGCATTTCCAAAAATTTCACTTGCGCTGGGTTAATGTCCATAGTTAACGCGCTCGAAAAGTAAAATAATTAAAAAATATCTAAAAATGACGTTGTGCGGAGCAAGATTACCTATTCTGAATACGTGTAAATAATGTACAATTGATCGAGAACAAAATAGAAATTATACAGCTATTATGAAAGCTAGTACTATATAGTACGAAAAAAAAAGACGTAAATCCACGAGAAGTGGAGAAAATAATTTAGTACTAGAGACCTATCAGTTAGCAAGAAACCATTAATGATTGATCGTTACCTTCTGAAGCCCGAAGAAAAGGAGTGTATCAAGTAAAGAGAAAAAAGAACAACTGAAAGCGGTCTGATAAACTTGAGAAAATAATGGCTCGCCACGATGCAGCTATTCGTATACTTTTTACATGTCTCGTAATACTCTTTTTTTTTATTCTTCAAATCCAGCTATACATATAATATTATTACGTTATGATTTAGTTTTAACATTATCACTAACCTGAACTAAATAAACCAAAAGTTTTCCTATAAATTGACTTGTTAATGAAAAATATACGCATTTAAATAGTAACTATTGACGTGGAAGTATTATGATATATATATATAGAGAGAGGGGAGGTATCGTACATAAAATGAAAAAGGAATTTTTTTTCAATGATACGATCCGCGGTAAAAATGAAATGTTCCGCCGACATTGGCGAATTTAGCCTCACGGTACACTTATTCCTTTCTCATTCTGTTATATTCAGTGACGATTTGAAAGACAATCATTGCCTTTACTGTTTCATCACTAATTAATCTGAATTCTTCAAACTGCTTTCTTTTGTGTTAGATTTTCACTGCTAAATTTACAACTATTCTTCTTCCTATCCTTTGCATTTTGTTTAGAAAATAACATTTGTAAATTCCGTTTAACTTCTAGTTGCAAACGTGTATAGTCTGTCAAACGAAAGAAGTCCGTTCGTAAAACAACCGAAACGCGCTGACATTACGAAATCAGGTAACCTCATATTAATCTTCAATCCATCGCGTATCAAATATAACACTCGCTGTGCTAACAGCACATGGTCCGTCTGGATCAGAACAGGTTGAAGAAGAAAAAAACGGATGAACGAACGGAAATTAAACAAAAACAAGATAACTGCTCCCTATACGGGGGGGGGGATCACAGGAGAGGATAGCAATATGATTTTTTTCGGGAATATTAAAATTCGTGTCAAACATAAATGCACGCGCCCTATTGCTAGTACATTACTTTGAACAACACTCACGCTCAGTAACGAAACTTGAATAGACTTTTCTTTTCGCTTGACAGACCATATCTATAGTTTATTATTTCTCCTCTTGCTGTACTTGTCGTAGACCTCAGATTCTTACTTATACGAACTCTTCTATTTAGGTTATTATCTCTTACTTTATTGAAACTTAAGTTTTGTCGTTTCCTCGTGATACTGACACTGACAGCGATGAATAGACCGATTTATTATTAATCCGCCTGTCGCTTTAATTAGTTAGTTCCTTTCAGAATTTTTCGTCTCGATATTTACTTACTTTCAAGATTGTATGTACCGATGTGTATCCTTTCTGCTTTTTTAACCCTTAATAATTACTTCTTCATTCAACTCGATCTTTCTTTTCCTTCTAGTACTATGTTTTTTGCTCGTCTTCGTAATTCTGATCTTTTTCTATCTACGTTTCTTTGTAATTCCTTCCTTTTTTGTCCTTTACAACATGATGAATTCAGTTTAGTTTTCTATTTTGGTAATGTTTTCTTTAAATGTTCTTTTCTTTCAATTAGGCAACTAAGAGCACTTTTATCTTCATTTCAATTTTCTTAAACCTTTGTTTTTCTTCTTCCTTTAATTGCGTATTAATATCTAATTTTTCTCCCACTTTTTTTCCGCTGATAACTCTAATGTTCAGCTACTAAGTTGGCGAATCCAGTAAAGAATGTAAGAAGTACATATATGGCGAAACATTATTGTCAACAATCACGTATATTATAGATTTAGAATAATTAACAGTAAAATAATTGCAATTTTGCAGTTTAAAAAAAATTAAATACTAGTCTCAAATATCGATATCATGGGAAAATGAGACAAACAACTATTTAATAATTCTTTACTCTTCACAGGTACTTTAAATTTAAATTTTTTAATAAATTTTTAAATAAATTTTTACAGTTTATATCCTAATTAATTCTTAATACAAATCTGTTATTTTTTACCGATGTTTTTATAATGTGTGTGCGTGTAATTATTTTCGAATTTTTATACAAAATAAGATATTATAATGTTAAAATCTCATCTCACTTTTGTAATACATTAATTTTCCTAATATTAAATGTTATTTCATTACTTGCACTTAATAGTGTTTATTGTTTCTCTTTTATCATATTTAACAGTAAATACATGTTCAAGTTATTGAGTTGTATCTTTTTCTTAACGAAAATTTTATATATCTATGATTTTCATGTAAGCAGAAGTGTGGTTTTAAGGGAATTATTTTTACTCTCCAACAAAAAAGAACTAAATTTATGATATCTGCTACTACTAACAAATGGAATATTTCCTTGTCCACAACAATATTTATGATGGATCTAATAATAATCCGAATCAGACAATGCTTTTAAAATTATGTATGTTACATCAAGTTTTCTAATGTACCCGAAGAACTGTGTTAATGGTAATAATTGAAATTTATAAATCCCCATAGCTCTATCTGATATTTGCTAACTTACCTTTAACCGACATTTTCCAGCCGAAACCTTAAATTTCTACAACCATTTTTAATTTTTTTTGACTAATACATCCTCCCTAGAATAAAAAATGTAATTATTTCAGTTACTACGTATTTATGCAATACATTTTTTTTTTTACCATATATATTTATTTATTGTAAAATTATTAAATAAAATTACAACTTTTCTCCTTAACAAATCATACTCTTAAAAGTAATTTATTATTATTCCGTTATATGATTTAATTGTCGAATAAAGTTCATTTTAAATTGAACGGACACGTCTAAGTTCATTAACAACTAAATGTAAATATATAACGAGGTCTTAAACCGTGCTCGCTCTTTTTAAATTCACTTACCAATTTTGACTCCAGACATATATTTACACAAAAATTTAAACAGAAAACATTTAGAAAAATGAATAGTTCATAATAAGCAGTCTAATTTTCACAATTGCAAACATGTTTATGATCGATTACTATTAGTTATAGAATAAAAGTAATTTACTACTACATGTGCAGTCAATGCATCCCCGAGCTTGTTTAAACGACAGATATGACGTAATCTAACCTAACACTGGTAACATTATGCTGTGTCGACAACTAGTGCAAACTATTACCAGTGTTGAGTGTACTGTTCACATAAATGTCGGATCCATATGGGTCCAATGGATATGTATCTGGGATGTGGTTTCTGAACCTGCGATTCAGTTCTGGATCCATATTGGAAAAGATAACGCGAACTTACCCACTACTAGTATCTGGATTTAAAACTCACAATTCTGAAGATTGATCCTGAGCTTTATTGATGGTAATTGCAAACGCCAATCGAATTTGAAATTGCAATCTCTTAAATTGAAATGGCATATCCATTGGAATTATAGGAATGCATGGAATAAGGGCATCTTGGCTTTTGCATTGTTTTGTCAAGATTGTCGCTGCTTCTACGACGTTGCTCATTCATTTTTTGATTGCAGATTGTGTGCTGTTGCAAAGCTTTGGCTGGTTGATATTTTGCAACATGAAAATAGTTATACCGATTTTCAATTGCAGTATATGCAATGGAATCCCTGGCAGATCAAGTGAATTCAAAAAATTCTGTCGGATAATTAACCGCTTCCACAATAGTGTTGACAGACATGTGTATGATGTCCTCACTTTGATTGTCAGACTGAATAATATTGTAAAGTTCACAGAAATCTTTGTTCTGGGCGGCAAGAACAGCTCATTCACTCAACCAATTGTAATTCTTATAATTGATTCAAATATTGGGAAATATTTTTTCAACCAATTTTTCTTTTGATATCACTACATTTCAGAATTTATGAGGTAATGCAATTTATCCTGTGGTCAGATGAACCAGCAATTGATACAAGAATATCTTAGCTGATTGATCATACAAACATACTTGTAGTTAATTTCAATGTCTTTACATGTCAACACGAAATGAAGTATTTCAGGCAAGCATTTATTTCATCTACTAGTATCAATCAAGGAATTACAAGTAATGTTTGTCTGCAATATTAATTCGTTCCCAAATGGTCTGTTGTTTCTATACACATCTTTCAATGATTTATCAAGACCCTCAAGCGGTTCGTTGTGTGCCATTGTGCATTCATCCCAAACAATAAGTTTGTATTTCTGCAATACTTTTCCCTACGCCGGATGCTTTGGAAACGTTGCATGTGGGAGTTTCAATGGATTGCATGTTCAATGGCAGCTTCAAAGTGGAATGAACAGTTCTTCCACCTGTTAGCAATATTGCAACTATTCTAAACTATGCAAGATCTAAGGCTATATCATTCTGGGATTGAACTGCTGCCAGAATCAATCTAATTAGAAACATTTTACCAGTTCCTGCTGGTGCATCCAAGAAGAAGATTTCTCCAACCCTGTTATTTACAGTTTGCATTATTTTATCATAAATGCATTTTTGCTCAAGCATTAGCTTAGTAATATTTAATTGCATATACAACAAAAGAATGATCATCGATCGTGGAAATACTATACCATCCCATGAAAAGGCACTCGCCAGTTATGAAACTGTGGAAAGTTTCGTATACTTAGGGTCACTTTTAGAGAACAAAGGAGGCTCCGAAGGTGAAACAAGACGGAGAATCGAAATTACCAGAAGCGCCATGATAAGGATGAACAAAATTTGGAAAGACAATTCCATTAGAAAAAAAGGTCAAAATTAAACTTGTCCTAGAATTCCATGGACAGCGAAGCGCACAAATGAATCGGTGTTACAGGAAGTCGGTGTCACAAAAAGGTTGTCAACGATTGTCACAATGAGAGTGCTGAAATTCTTTGGACATATAATAAGAAACCAGGAGGGAATGGGACGCACACCTAAGAGATGGACAGATGTTGTATTACATACAACAGGATTGTCATTCGCACAATGCGTACGTCAATCAGAGGATCATGACAAATGGCGGAAATTCACAAAATCACTGGTGGACTAAATGTTAATCACGATACCCCACCTGGGGTGACCAATCATTATCAACGTTTCATTATGTATTTCTGCTACGAAATGTATGTTCCTATTTGAATTTCCTTCTTGTATTCAACGGACAATAGTTGCAGTCATATGCAATTTATATTTCTTCTACAACTCTGTTGAAGATGAAGGAGAGCAAGTGGTCATTATAATTATAATCAGTGCATAAATTTGATTTAGATGTGACATGTTGCTCCCATCATTAATACATACATCCTAGTGTTGGTTGTTCTCCAATAAATTCAGAGCTTAACAAGCGCTGCAGAAAGTGGCGTGTGTAACATCATTGACAAACAATAGCTGTTGGAAAGCACACTGTTCGGCATGAACAATATTTATGGTGCTTCCACATCTAGAGCTAACATGTTAGCTATCCCAGTGTTAGTCATTTTTCAATAAATTGAGAACTTAATATGCACTGTGAAAAGTGGCATGTGTAATGCCCTTGACAGTCAGTAGCTGTCGAAAAGCATGCTGTTTGGCACAAGCAATGCTTAGGGCGCTTCCACACCAAAAGTTAACAGATTAGCTAACATGTTATCAAAAGACTTTTGTGCACAAGGAGGATGAAATGCCTAGAAAAATTGTGCAAAGGTATGTGAGAGTTAACATATTAGCTGAGGTGAGAAAACATCATTAGTATGGTGTGTGTTACTTTTACATGCAAGAAATGGTGCTGTAGTAGACCAAACAGAACATTAATTGAAAATAATCCCACTCTAATCATTTTTAAGTGCATTACCGGCAGGTAAAAATGATATAAAAACATATATGTATGTATTCAAAAATGCAATATTGTGTCAAAATTTCAATATAATTGGTGAAGAACTTTCAGAGATTTAAGATTTTGAACAAACGCACATTTACATTTTTATGCATGAAAATAAAAGTTTTTAAAAACAATTTCTTATGCAAAATCTATAAATTTAAAATTTATAAAACATTGATATCAAAAATATTTTGATTCTTTAATCAATTTTTAATATAGAAATATTATGGCACTAAACTTTCCTAAAAATTAATTTAATTACATTAGATTTATTGTGGCCATTAGTGGCATTACATAAATTGTATTTCAAATTAAAGTATATTAACGTGTTTAACTCATAAAATCTACTTCCATCATATTTATATATTTAAATAATGTGTAATATTAATGATTAAAAAGGATAAGTTGACAAATGATTTAAAAAATGTTGAATGATTTTTGTTTTTTTAAATAAATATTTCTAAAAGTAAATTTATAATATTTTACTTTTTAGAATTTATTACATTACACATTTGCCTTCTAGATTGTCAGTCATTAATAGTTGCAACTTGCAAGGGACTTCCCTCTGAGTAGAAAATTAATTTTTAATATAATTCTAAAGACTAATGATAAGTTTAAAAAAATGAAATCAACTTTACTTTGCCTTACTGAATTTATTTTATTTACATTTTTTAAATGGGATTTACTGACTTTGAATTTTAAGGGTGCTAAATTATTATTATCAACATTATAAGCAAAAATGTCTTTGTCATATTTTCTAATATTTTTTATTGTGATATACATGTATTATTCTATTTTTCTTTTTTGTTTTTTTTTTTATTAATTTTTTTTTTTTTACTTTATCATGACACAATAAATCAAGTTTTCAAACCAACTACTTATTTTTCCACTGATTTAGAGTATAATATGTATGTATATAAATACATGGTCGCCACTAGGAGACAGTGGAGAGCCGTTGTCCCCCCTGGGGCTTCGAAACTTTTTAATCAACTGGCCATAATGAATATTCATAGACGCGTAATCACGGATAATTTGGAAGACTTTTATAATAGAATAGTGGAACAATTTGCCAGAAACCCACGAAAATTATGTTTTAATTAAGGTTTTATTCTTGTTTAATAAAATATTAAGCCTTTACAAATTATAAATTTTATTTTTCCTGTAACTCGTATTCTCTTTTTATCATCTCCCCCCCTGGCTCATCGACTAGCGGCGCCCTTATATAAGTATATATAAATAAAGTAACAATTTCACAAAAATCATTCGTCTTCTTCCCAAAAGAATTTTTCTAGATACTGTCTATGTTTGAAGTAATATTATGTAGTTAATTTAAAGTATCATAATTTCAGCAACTTAATTTATTCTTCAAACAGTAATTTTTACAAAAAAATGAAATTTGCAACCACAGCTGTTCTAAAGGGTTTATTTTTAGTGTATTAAATTTAATCATTACACTTATTGACTTTCAATTTTACTCTAAAAAGGTTGGCTGATAATAACTTATGAATTTATGAATGCTTTTTATTTAATTCCATATTACATATTCTTGAAGTATTTTTTTATAATTTTTGGCGCTCATGGTAAGTTATCTTCAAGTTATACATTGTCTTAAAGAGAATTTGAATTTGAATTTATACGAGAATAATTTCGCAATTATTAATTAACCCCTTCAAACACATGCGCATTAAATTTGTACTACATTTTTAGCTATATTCGTTGCATGGTAGTACAATTCATGGACCATCTATACATTTTCTCCTACAAAACAGTATGCAAATATAAAAGTTGTACTAACTATATCGCATACTGCCTTTCACATAGGTAGCAAGGCCGTAGCTAGAGTTGAATTTGAGGTAGGGCAGCGGTGGTTATAGATAGGGCGAAAGTAAAATGTTTACTTGGTCTAATCTGGCGAATCAATTTTTATCGTACTTGCGAGTGTGAGTGAGTGAGGTAGGAAATCTTCTATAATAACATGACCCGCCCCTCCAAAATCTGAACCGATTTTACATGTATTTGTGAAAGTATGACATGGTGTCAAATGTATGTGTGCCTGCGCAAGTTGATATCGAACGAAAACAAAAACAATCGGTACTTTTGTGTCACTGAGCGAAATACTTACCTCTAAAGTCTAAACAGAAACTCCTTCTTAAGGATATTATTAGGTACACAGAATTCATAGAAACAATAATTTAGAGAGGCGAGCCATGTTATCGTGAAGGATCTCTACCTAATACTTAATTACTGTAGGTAGGTCATAGCAAAACAGTTGAGTATATTATTTCTCCAAACATATTATAATCAATATAATAATAAAAAGTCCTTTCTTAAAACAGCTGAATTCTTCTATTCGTCTTGTTATTAAAAATGCGAAGGACTTCATTCAGATCAACTGACTTCGTTCTTTTCTTTTCAAAGGCAAGAAATACCATTCCTATCATTCTTTCGTGACCCATTAACAGCCTCTGAGGTCTATTGATTGCAGTCAAAGTTGAAAATGTTGATTCACATACTGCAGTGCTACATCCTATGGTCGTCATAGATGCAAGGAGTTCATATGTATATTTGAAGGTCTCTCGCTGCCTGTATAAAACTTGCATTGTGTTTTCAGTTTTATTCTCGCGACGGCTCAAATAAGCTTTAACCACAGTAGCTTCCTCCCTTGATGGAATTATTATCTCTGAAAAATTAGTTGAAATTGTGAATTGGACATCAATATATATTATAAAAAAAACGAGTCCCAGTACGATCAAGGGAGTTATATGGTGTGGTAGCCCTCTATCCCCTATCCATGAAGAAATTTTCCGTTTTTACATGAAGGGCGTGCTGTTGAAGATATAAGGGCTAGAAGTTTCGCCCTCTATATATTATATTATAAAAGTAAGTGTACAATGTGCGTGCCGCTAAAACTCAAAAACGAGTCCCGGTACGATCAAGGGAGTTATATGGTATGGTAGCCCTCTATCCTTTATCCATGAAGAAGGTTCTCAATGAGATTTATTAAAGTCATCAAAAAATACCACATTTTTGGAACCATTAGATGCTGGATGTACACAATGGAATGGCAAAAACGAGAACTGCCTCACTCACTCAATCTCATGTAGCTACACGACAGAATTCATCCCACAGATATCGACAAAATCATCCAAGCTGAATTTCTCAATCCACAAGAAGATCTGGAACTGTACGATATAATAGTGAAAAACATGATTCACGGACCATGCAGGCAATTAAACCCCAATTCGCCATGTATGAGTGATGGAAAATGTACAAAAAAATACCCAAAACCTTACTTCGACGACACACAAACCGGAGATGATGACTATCCCAAATACAGAAGACGATCACCCAAAAACGGTGGCTTCACAGCAAAAATACGAATACAGAGACGAATTGGAAATAGATAATCAATAGGTAGTACCATATAACCCACTATTTTCTAAAATTTTCCAAGCACACATAAACCTAGAATACTGCAATTCAGTGAAATCCATCAAATATGTCTGTAAGTATGTGAACAAAGGCAGTAACATGGCAGTATTTCAAATAGCCAAAGACAGTGAACAACAAAACAGAAACGACGAGATCCTCATGTACCAAATGGGAAAATACATCAACAGTAATGAAGCAGCGTGGCGGATTTTCGGTTTTCACATACACGAACGCGAACCAACTGTGCAAAAACTAGCAGTAAATTTAGAGAATAGACCGAAAGTTTACTTCACAAAAGACACCACTAGAAAAATTACAAGCAAACTACCTCAAAACACAATATTAACAGTTCAACGAAATTGTTCGCGAAAACATTACTTATATGTCGACGTCCCTATCTATTATACATGGAACAAAACAAGAAAAATCTTTCAACAACGAAAACAAGGAATTCCAGTAGAGAACCATCCAGGAATCATGAAAGCTGACGCACTAGGCCGAGTATACACCATATATCCGAACAACGCCGAATGTTTCTTCCTCCAGATGTTGCTACAAGAAATACGGGGACCAATAAGTTGCACAGATCTCAAAACTGTTGACAGTTACCTGTGCCAGACGTACAGAGAAGCATGCCAACGCTTAGAACTACTGGAAAATGACAATAACTGGGAATTAACACTCCACGATCACAGTCTCAGCTGAACAAATCAGAGACTTATTTTCCATAATTCTAAGAACATGTAACTCATCGAATCCAATACAGCCATGGGACTCCTTCAAAGAGAGTATGAGTGATGACATACTGCACCAAATCCGACAAGCTCATTCAGAACTGGTCATCGAATTCAATGGAACACTCATTCGCCTAGAATATAAATGTTTAGCAATAAAAAACCCGGCCTTAGTACAACTTGGGATGCCAGTACCATGAAAAGATGCTTTCAGTATGCTAAACTTCGAAATTACGAAAGAAAAAAGCTACACTATCAACGAACTACTTCAATGCATTGCTCACAACAAACCATCCTCAATGGCAATCAAAAAAAAATTTACAACGTTATCATGGACCGGATCAACAACAACACTGGCGGAATTATTTACTTGGACGCACCAGACGGCACGGGTAAAAAAAATACCTAATAAATCTATTGCTGGCGGAAGTACGTGCTAAATAACACATCGCACTTGCACTGGCACTACACTTATAGAAGGAGGACGAACTGCCCATTCGGCCCTACAACTACCGTTGAATAAGAACAATTCCCGGTATGTAAAATCTCAAGAGGACCTGGACGGGATAAACTTTTAAAACAAGCTAAAATTATCCACACAATCTCGTATCAACTCCATGAACGAAGCCGGGTACCCCAGCTAGTAAATAAATAACAGTAATATTTTATAAGCAGCAACATAGTTTCGTTTAATTTTCTCACACTTATCTAAATTTTTCAAAGGTACCATTTTGTTTACATCCGACTCATTGAGACTGGCTAATAAGTTTAGTAGATCGTCGTTGTTCGAAAATTTTCTTTGAAATTCAGCAATTAGTATGTCCAACGTTTCCTAATATTCAGATTTAAATGGCTGATCGACCTGATCTATATTTTGTCTCGTGGAGGAACAGGAAGATCCATACATCAAGTAGCTATCCGTCTACTTAGATTTTTTGACTTGTCTCTTCTGAGTCTGGGTCCTATTTTCGGAATGGCCGCTTGTAATAGACTTAGCTTCTTCTAAAATTTGATTATACATTTCATCTGATCTCAGTTTCGTTATTTCATTTTGGACGCACTTTATGATTACTATGACGTCTTTCAAACCTGCACTTCGGGCTTGTAAAGCTGCGTCTGCAGGCTAAAGCATGGATAAGATTTTTTTGGTCACAACCATAGCCATTTGGAATTCCAAATTGTGCATGACTTTTTTAATGCCTACACTCTTGGCCACGTTGTCGCCGTTAAATCTGTCATTTTTAATTCCATCTAAAGTCGTCAAAATCTCTGAATAATTATCGTTTACAACTTTTGTAATCGCCAAGTGTCCTGACCAACGCTGTTCAAGGAGCCGACCAATCTTTTTTCTACTATACAAGGCATCTATTTTGCCATGGTGAAAGAATTCATATAACATGATCATTGATCAAAAAATAAACGAATGAGTCATTTCCGAGATAGTCCTGATGACTATCAAATGCAAGCGATGGTTATAGCAGAGGACGTAAGAAACTTTGTAGTCCAATTTATTTTTTATTCTAGTCGCAACTCCTGAAATTTTCCTGTTCATTACACTTGCGCCATAATAGTATTGGCTTAGCATATGAGAAAGGTCAATATTATTTTTCATGAGGGTATTTAATGTTAATTCTGTAGAAGTGGCTGCATCAAGGTTTTCAGTAGTTGTAACTGTCAGCAACAACTTATCAGTGATTCCATCCTTAAAGTAATGTAGCTACTTTCAGAATTATTTAGATGTCGCTAGTCGACTAGTAAATGATTTTATTTCTTTTTCATCATGTCATACTATGAACAAACAGTTTACTGAGCATATTATCTTAATTGATGGTACTTTTTAAGGTAAGGTATTGCCCTATTATCCCCCCTCCACCTCCACCTAGCTACGGCCCAGAGAGGTAGGTTTTGGGAAACAATAAATTGAAAATTTTGTATAAATTTTATATTTAGATTATTATTAAAATATGACATAGATATAAACTCAAAAAAAAAAAAAAAAACTTATGCATGATAGATCAATATTTTACTATCTATTTCAGTTCTTAAAAGAGTTAAACCACTCCTAAGTTACAGAATTTATTTAATAACTTTTGCATTTTTAAAACATACAATGAAGATTCTATACATTACATTTATCTGAAATCCTAATAAGGAATTTAATGATATAGCATATTTTTACAAATGTGGGTGAAATAAATTTACGTTTGAATGACTCAAAAACATAGAAATAGAAAAACAAAAAAAATAAAAAATAAAATTTTAATGATAAAGAATTAGGTAAGATTATGTCATTGTCTTTATTAATAAACACGTGTTCATGTAAATACTATAGCTTGTTATATCTAAGTGTAAGAAAGTGTACCTACTAATACTGCCGCCATCAATAGTAGCTTCAGAAAAATTGATAATTAACTCATACATTTGATATAGCAAAAGTTGCTACAAAATAGTCAGTTCTCTGTAAAATTTCAAAAAGGAAAGCAGAGTTTAAAACTTACTATTAATTATATATACACCAAAATATAAAAATCAATTTACAGACAACAAGAAAAAAATCTTTATTTATTCGAGAAACATCTTTCAACTCGTTAACTGATCTAAAAAATGACACCACAAATTACAATCTTTATTCTATTTGTTATGTATTGTAAAAAAAGCTTAAGCCAAATACAAAGTTTAATTCGGATTTTTTAAAAATACAGCTTAAACTTTCGACTTTTGGCTATTTAAATTTTAAATATAACTTAAGCTTTAGTCTTTTAGCTTATTGAAACTCAAATATGGCTTTCGAATTCAGCTTATGACATCTAAAAAATTATTGGCTTTCAGCTTTTAGCTTTTGGCTTTCAAACCTTGCCTGCAACTACCAAATTATTGGTGGTATTTTTTAATTACATAATTGCCCTACAACTCTCTGTTTTGCCATAATTGTTTATATTATACTATTTTTAATAAATATTTGTTCTTTCAATTCGCAATATCGCAATTTACGGTGTATGACCGAACATTTTCGGATTTGTTACTGTTTGGAGTATTATTAAACATGAATTTTTTAATATAAAATAAAAAATTCAACTTAATAAAACTGTTATACCGGCCTATTAAATAGTGAAAATTTATATAATATTTACATATAAAATTGTTGGAATTCAATAAATTAAAAAATTGTTTTCAATTGTTATTTTTTGTTCACTTTATGCGGAATCAGTAATATCGATAACACAGTTTTGTTTATGCAGCATCGTGATTGGTTATTACTCGGTTATTTTATTTAATTATTTTGTGTTAACTTTTTAATATATGCTGTGTTTCGTTGTTTGTTAAATTTCTTTTAGAAATTGAAGTTTAAACTTAGATTTAAATATGCAGCCACCAATACCAGCGCCTCCTCCACCACCGAATTTGTCAATTGAAGAAGTATGTATTATTATATTAATTAAAATTATAATAAACTATTTTATTCTTTTTTCATTACTTACTGATATATGGGAAGTTGCTGATTATAAAATGTTCATACAAAGATTTATTATTACACCATGTTTTTCTTCTAAATCAATTAATTTTAATGTTAATGAAATAAAACAATGGTAGTACAGCTTAAAAACGAAGTTACCGATATTTTAGGTAGTTGTGTAAAAAAAATAATCTCTTTTTTTCTCTAACACTACATCGGTGTGCTATGATGATTATTTTTAAAACTATTTCATAAAACTTCACGTTTTAATATTACAGTTTATTGCTTATTCGTAATAGAATAGAGCTACAGCTGATTTATTTTTTAATTTTATTCCTGTTATCATCTAAAATACTAACATATTTAACTGTTTCGTTAACATATGTTTCATTTACATGATATACGCAAAACTTATTTGACGTTATAAAGTTAATTTACTTTTTTTATTATTTTTTATTTGGTCTCATATCTAATGTCGATATTACCTAAGCGTGAATTAAGTTTGTTATTAATATAGAATTGAATATTGTTTTTTTTGTTTTTTTTAAGGAACCAGTAAAACTTGAAGATGAAAACGAAGAAATATTACCAGTTGCACTTCAAAAGGCACTTGCACTGAAGTCGGAAAGGGAAAAATTAGATGGTAACTAATTTTAAATATCGATCAATAACTTTTTTGTTGTATATTTTGATACGAATCTCACTAACATTCATTTAATTTGAATTGCTTAAATTTTATTTAACAATAATGATGATAATCTCGCTGAAATTTAGAGAATTTATAAACGTCAGTTTAACATTTTTATTGACGAATTCGTGCAATTGTACAATATCGCATAATACCAGCCAAGATGACCGGGTGCGATTGCTTAGATTACCTCGTGTAATTTACGATGATGTTATATGAGTATAGTTTGCTCTAATCAGTATAATTTAGACCAGAGTAACTGCGGTGCCTGGAGATAGTGTACCAGAGTCAAAAAAATATTACTGCTGTCGTGAAGAAATTGATAATGAACGTATTTAGATATACTGATGAGCTCGCTCGAACTTGGTTGTAGATTCAGCAAAAATCGTGTTATAAATAAAAATCTATATATGTGGTTTCTTATTTTTTATTTAATTGCTAATAGCTTAGAGAATTTTACGTTTCAAGAGTATTCGAAATTTCGTTAAAAATTTTCTTTTTTCTTTTTTGGTCGTTTTAAATGAATCGAAGCAAGCGTGATTTAAAAAAATAGAAACTCTACTTCCCAAGAGATATTGTTTGTATCAAATACAATTAGCAGACTAGGACTGGATTCCATTTGACATGAATGTCATAAAAAAAAACAGTATTTTCAAAGAAATCATATCATTATTACCATGGAAAAGGAGACATTCATTCCAAAGTGGTTTTTCAAAACAGAGACATCGAAGATCAGTCGTATCAATGCTATATATATATAAACGAATATAATTAATAAACAATTTTATACTCGTAATTACTTCAATAAAAATTAACTTGATTTTAAAATTTTGTTCATTATAGAAGAAAATGAAGAGGACGAAATCGAAGAAGCTGAAGAACGAGAAGATACTAAACCTAGTTTAAATAAACTAAAAGAACAATTAAGCAAGTCGTATATTGACGATGACGAAGACGATGAAAATGAAAATGATGAGAATGATATTGATGACAATGAATATAGTAATTACATCAATGATCATTTAATTGAACCGAAGTTTCTTTCGAAGACACAAAGTAAGAAACAAGAAAAAGCAAAAAAACGAAGGAAACGTACAAAAAAGAAGAAAAAAAGTAAAGATAAAGAAAATGAAACTCCGGAAAATGAAAAATCAGAAGATGAAAAACAGAAAGAAAATGATAAGAGTAAAGAGGAAGATTTGAACGTCGAAGTAGAGTAAGCTGAACTCCGATTTTTATGTTTTTTATATATAGTAAATGATAATGTTTAATCTATCTAAAATAATTTAAATTTATCATTTCTATTTTATTTATTTTTTTGTTTTACGCGTTTTGTAATTTTGATACATTTAACAGGAATAAATATATTGATAAAAAATTAAAAGAATAAGTTAATGTTATTTAAAACAGTTTATTTCGGGCGAAAATCAGTTTCTGTCTACTCGTAGTTACGTAAATTATTTGAAATATTAATTTTTTAGGTATGTTCAAGAAACGTTAAACGTTAATCAGTTAGCCCCCATGTACAGACAGTTTGTTAGGATAATAGATGCGTTTAGGTTACCGGATTCCGAAACTAAACCAGCTGCTCTTGACGTTTCAAATGAAATAAAATTGGCTCAAGAATTAAGCGGCAGCAATAAAAAGCCTGCGGCCGAACTCAAAAAAGTTCCAAAGTTACCAGATGAGTATGATGACGATGAGGTATGTAAAATGACTTCATTTGATAAAAAATTATTTATTTCTTTTGATCTATGAAATAATCCAATTATATTTAATTAAAAATATTTATTAAAATATTATTCTAGTTTATACATTTTTCTAAAAGTTAATTTTCCAAGATTCAACATTTTTATTAATTTAAAATTGTTTTTGATACTTATAAAATTTTATATAATATATACACAAAAATATTCGGTATTTTCGATAGTCTTGATAGACTTAAATAAATATAATGGCTCTGAGTTTTTAAATTTCGTAACACTACTGTTGTATTTTTAAAAAAATTTTAAACGCTCCATACTCAGTGCCTTATAACATTCTTAGCACAGGATCTAATAGTCTACTATAGACTAGCAGGTTATATTGACTTACAAGGAATAATAGAATATGATATAACAAAATAATGGTTTAGTATTTAAACAAACTTAACATAACATAAACTATCTTTATAAAAAATCTAAAATTTCTCTATAATCAGATTTTACGTTAATTATACAAAATATGGTCTAAAACGAATATTTTCGCAATGTTAAACTTGAAAGATTCAAATATATTTTCTAATGGTTATAATTCATTAATTAACACTTGAAAAAGTGTTACAGCTTACAAAAAATTATGTCGTTCACGGTTTTTGATGAATGTGGCTGAACATATAATCGTCCCCTAAGCTCAGTCAACATCTAACAGTAGCCGGTCTTCATCATCCTTTATTTTGTGCTGTACGTGCTCGTATTGTTTTTAATTTCATTTTTATTTCTAGAGTGACCACTTATTCGAAAATTCGAGAATAAGCCGGCAATTTTGTTGTAAAACCGGGAAACCCCGTAAAAAAAGCCAAAAACAATATATTTTTAATAAGAAAAAATTACTGAAAGAGAAAATTGAATGAATTTTTTACTGTACTTTACTCAAAATAAATTACAAAGTTCTGTTTTATTCATCTAAAATAATCTTCGGCGATGAAATATTATCAATAGTAACAAAAAAATTCCATTCTTCTTTTTGTACAATTCTAGTAATCAGGAAATCGGGAGGATTTGGACCAGGAAAACCGGGAATTTAAAAATTATATTTGAGTGGCCACTATGATTTTGTAATCGCAATTCATGTTTTTTCTTTTAATTTCTCTTGGGTCTCAGGTAATAACTTTTGCAATCCATGTCATTTGTTGTCCGAACTATATGGCCGGTCTAATTCCATTTTAATAATTTTATTCTGTCTATGATAACTGTGACCTTTATATTATCCCATATCTATTTTTTGTTTTCAAGGCCTTTTTTTTTTTTTATCGCTAACTTATTCCTTTCCATGGCTCTGTGCTATCCGTAATTTATGTTTGTATTCTTCTTTCAACATCCATGTTTCACTTGCTTATGTTTTCATAGAAAGGATGCATTGATCAGAAGTTTTCTTTTTTAAGTACACCGTTTCTTGATTTAAAAATTATTCTCCATTTATCCTACTTTATTCTACGATTTATTACTAGAACTAGTGAGCTAGATATACCTACTTCTTGCCCATATCCACGACAAGTAATAGATATATCTGGTTCACTAGTTTTAGAAATATGCCGTAAAATGAAGTTAGAATAGATAGCATACAGAAAACAGTTCTTTGCAAATTTTATGCATATGTTAAATAAAATTATAACTTTTTACTTGAATAAATGTTAAAATTAAAAAATGTATTAATTGTACAGCACGAGATATACTGTTTCCGAAAATCTCTTGGCACTAAGCTCTTTACAACACTGATTACAAGATTGACAAATTTATTGTAGCAATTGGCAGTCGCAGAAATATTTGAAACAATTTCTTCAATACATTCTGTGAACTTGGACCAGTTTGCCTTACGGAAGTTCTATCTTAGCTTCGGGGCTGATTAACAAACTGCAACTTTTTTACATATCTTAATTAGTACTGGTCTATGCTGGCTTCTGGGAAAATCTGACAGCACTGATCGACCAACATGTTTTGGGCTACTTGCAAATAGACTAGACACAATGCATAGGTCTGGAGTGTAGTCCTTGTCCCATCTTGCTGAGTAAAAAGTTCCTTTACCTTTCGCGTCAAATATACGATTCATATTATTAACATCCATCCAATCTGACAGGAATTCACCATTTTCGTCTGTTGTATTATACCCCCATGCGTAGCTGTGACTGTTGAAGTCACCCATGTGTACAGCCGAATGAGGATTTGGTGGCCATTTCATTGTTGGCAGTTTATACATGTTTATTATATGAATATTTTCAATTATTATGACTGCCGTGATATGGCTATGCTCAGAGACTACCTGAAAATATTTTACGTAGTTTTTAATATATGTTGCTATCCCATATTGCGCGTGGTGAATAGCCGTTACAATCTTGAAAACCTTAATTTTTCCTCTTTTCTTAAGATCTTCATCGTTTTCTGTATGTTTCTCCTGTATGACAATCACTTCCGGATTGGTTGATTCCGTGATTCTGTTAATAAATTCAGATTTATTACGGAATCTTCCTTCTTTGTTTATTTGCAAAATCTGAAGTCCTCCGAACTTCCTGTTCGTCGTCTTGTAGCCCTGAGAAGGGCTTTTTCGGGACTGTGATATTCTAGCTCCTTTTGACAGCATTTGTTACAGTCATTTTTCCACAAAAATGCGCTTTATTAGTACGACTGCATCCAGGGGCACCACGAGGAGTTTGCTGCCTTGCCCCCTCCGTTGTTGAAAATGAAAGAACGAATCTGACCTGTAAGCCATTATATAACGTTAAAAAAATAACTTCGGGTTCAATTTTGTACTGATAGTCGAATCGATTGTTGCCTTTTAAATGAATTCAAATTCGATCCTTCAAATTCGCTCATTAAGGGCCGACTCATCCTATCTCTATATGTAGAAAGAATTTTTTTTCAAATTTTCAGTATTAGAAATTAATTTGTGATTGGTTTAAAGATTTCAAGATTATTTCAATATTAATCAAATAACCGGACATAATTAAAAATTGAAAATATTCAGATGGTATTTGAAAATCCCTGTTCGCTTTGTTCGCGTTGCGCGTTAGCGACGCCAGCTGACAATTATGCCACAGAAATCGTACAATAATTTACATTACCACAATCAAATAGCAAGAAAGAATTAAAAGTTGAGAATTTTAGAGAATCAAATAGAAATAATTTATTTTGTAGAAAAATAAATAATAAAATAGTGTACAAGGGTATAAAAACATTTAATGTTTTGATAGTTAAAACAGATAACAATCTGTTGCGAGGACACGATCGAAATGAGTACGTGAAGGGAGCCCCTTGGGTGTTTACAAGTGAAACGATCAGGTAGTTTCCAAAAAAAAAAAAAAAAAGTTCGGGAAGTAATTGTTCGACTATTTTTGTGGAAATCCGGATTATTTAAAATATCGAAATTTATTTACTCGTTTTTTGCTTTGTATAATTTGCAGTTATTGTTTATATTTTAAATGGTGTAGGCGAAGCAAGAAGATAGCGAGAAAAAGAAATTATCAAAACGAAAATTTAAAAAGTTAACAAGATTAAGCGTCGCGGAACTGAAACAGTTGGTTGCCAGACCAGATGTAGTAGAAATGCACGATGTCACAGCTCGGGATCCGAAATTATTAGTTCAGCTCAAAGCGCATAGAAATACTGTTCCGGTACCTCGACATTGGTGTTTTAAAAGAAAGGTAACTTTACAAAGACATTCAGCTCTAATGATAAAAAATTTTTTTTTCAAATTTTTTATAAATGTTTTATTAAAGTAAATCTTATATATATATATACAAAAATGTATGTTTGTCCGTTTGTTTGTTTGTCCCGTATACATTCCTTTACCGCTGGACGGATGAAGCTGAAAAATTTCAGGGTGCATTTAAGTTGTCCCAACGAAGATTTTAAACTCCATCAGAGTTTCCTTCCGTCTCCCTTGCATGGAATATGAGGTTTTAAATAATTAAACAATGAATTATGATTAATGCAACCGGGATAAACAAACAAACATTCATTTATATATATATATATATATATATATATATATATGTGTGTGTGTGCGTGTGTGTGTGTGTATATATATATATATATATAACTAGCTGTGCCCGCGGCGTTGCTCGCGTGAATTATGATTCTAAAAAATTATTTTATTTGTTAAATTACACCCGCGCGGAATTCAGTTCATGACTGTGTAAGAGTATCAGTAAATGATTATTTGTCAAAAGATTTTTTATTGACCGTGGCGGCTCGTGAATATTGGGGAGACTAACTTTTCCAGAAGCACAGCACATACCATTAGGTTCATTGGCCCATTTTTTGGCAGAACACTTGGAGCAGATCTTATTCATGGCTCCGATTTGGACGGAAGACTGTTGAGCATAATCAATCTGTGGATCGTATCTGAAAGCCGATCTGTTACTGTGAGCTAAAACTCGATTACGAACTCTAGTCGTTGACGTCTGTTGTCTTTCTCTCTGATCTCGAAGGCGTTGGGAACGCTCAGAGCTCGATTCCCTAGTGCGAGCTTGTATATTTCTAATATTTTGCTCTTCAAGCCGCTGCGAACGCTCGATACTCGACTCTCTGGCACGCGATTGCGACGCATATTCTCTCTGACTTGCAAGACGATTTTCAGTTTCTGATGAAGATTCTCCATTACGACGTATTTTTGATGCCCTCGCCTAGGAACTATTTCTAGAAAGTTGAGATGTTAATCTTTTGGGCATTTTGTACCTTTTACAAAAGATAACGGTAACGCTCGAAAATTTTCATTCCTTACATTAACACACTATTTCCATTGGTGATGAGCTTGTAAACGATGCTAAGGCGATGTTTATCCTAATTTCCATTTCCATGGTAATTAACATTGATATTTTAATGTTTTATAAAAAAAGTTTTTGCAGCGCACGCGATGTAGGAATTGTTTAGCTCATTTTTTTACACCTTGAGTTACATTATTGGAGTTTTAGTAAGGATCCTTAATTTTTTTGAAAATATAATATAGCCTATGTCACCCGGAGATAGTGTAGGTTCCCAACGGTGAAAGAATTTTTCAAATCGGTCCAGTAGTTTTGGAGCCTATTCAATGTAAACAAATAAACAAACAAACAATCAAATCTTTCCTCTTTATAAAATTTGTATAGAAAACGTGATAAATATTATAAATAAAATGATTACCATAGTAAATAGTAAGCTCTAGATAACATAAAATAAGTGAATACGATAAACGGAAAATGGAGTGATCAAGAAGAAATAAAAGCCAAATGATTGTAGTGATGAAAACAATTTCAGATATGAAGCTCAATTGATTCTAATAAGTATTTCAGCAAAGAAGATAAAGTCGCAAGAAGCAGCTTTGTAACGTAAACCTTTTATTGATTTACTGCCTAATTACAAGTATTAATTACGCAAAAACGTTACATTACAAATAATTTTTTATAATATCCTTTAATTTTCTTTAAATATTTTGGTATACAATTTAGTAATTATGCAGCGTATTTTCTACAAAAAAATATATTGCAGTTATAGAAAAATGAATACGGAATTCTACAATGGATGTTTTAATATTTTCTGTACCGGAAGTATGATTTACTTTTAGATCTTAAACCCTTGCCTATTACCGCGGTTTGCTATTGTAGAATGTATTTAAGGTTTGTTTTAATTTTTGTGTTAATAATATTCACCAAAAAAAAGAAACCCTGAATAGAAGAAATAAATCTTTAATAAAAATGCAGAATTTTTCACATAAAAAAGAAAAAATGAAAGACTTTGTGAGTGAAGCTGCGGGAAATAGCTGGTGGGTAAGTAAATGGGCCGTCTATAAAATAAGTAAATAATGTGATTAAAATGATGAATAAGAAATAAAGAACAGATGATTACAATGATAAAAGCTATGGGACCTCCAAAAACATCACTAAGTTATTTTTCAAAGGATGTATGAATTTAAAAAAGTAAGATAAAACAAAGATTTTAAAAAAATGTTTACTATAACATATATATATATATATATATGCGCACGTGTAAGGATGTGTATATGTATATACATCAATTTAAGATAAAACAAAAAAAAATTATTAATTTCTAAGTAAAGATTAAACGAGTATTAATACACGGACGAAGTCTTGATTAATAGCGAGATATTCTATATTTAATGTTCATATTGATACGATTCAGACAAATTTCCTTCTAGATCGAATCCTAATCTATCATTTAATCCCTACCGCATCACTTCTTATTCTTTTCAAGCATTAAGTTTCATTTTACTTTTTTCATTAAATATATCTTTATTACGAATAATAATACACAATAAATACAATAATTATTTGCACTAATTAAGAACGCGGGCCCCATTATTTCTCGCGAAAGAAAACGATTAATTCGATAAAGACCAAGCCACGATAAAAAGGAAAAAAATAAAAATAATAAATACACTCAATACAAAGTAAAATTTTACTCGACAGTTAACCAAAACTATAGAAATGATATTAGCCAGAGTGGTAAACTTGACTAGATGAACGGAATTTAATTTTAATACTTTAAGTAATGGAGCGGCTACCGAAACTTTTAATTTGAACGTATGAACAAACATTATAATATAATTTTAATCGCTTCGAATAACTGTCTCGACGGCATTGAATTTTTATATCAGCTTCTCATTATTCAATACTACGCAATGTAATCGGCGTATCGTCGCGTATCTATCGCGGATAAGCCGAACAAAAGAGGATGTGATGGCGGTACGCATACTGAATTCATATCAATATGTGTTAATGACTTTCGTAGTCAAAAACTTTGATTTAGTAAAACATCTGTTTTTATAGTTTATTTTTGTAATACCTTGATATAAATTAAATGTAATGTAGTATTATGTCGCTTGTCTAAAGCTAACGCTGCTTAACTTAGCAAGATCGAACAAAAACCGGTGCATTTAACGTAATGTGATTAAAACACAAACATTGCTAATGAGAAATCAAATAAATGATAAAATTACATAAAATAACAATAAACTTTCAAATATTCTAAATCAACATGGTAGACTTTTCTGGAGTACATAAGTCTAGTTTACGATGCTTATAAATGATCAGCGTAACTTACGACATAGCCGACAAGAGGAAGCTTAAGAACACTATCTAGAAAGTGAAGTAAAACAACTGGTTACAGTGAATTAGTATCTGTAAACCTTACTAAATAACTATGCAGTACAAAAAAGAAATTGTGGTTTTTTATGAGTAGGATTTATTTCGAAATGTGATAATTATAAAAGTTTTTTACACGGTTAATTTTGTTCCTATCCGAAAAAAATAAAGGTTGTCCGGAGACTCGTAAAAAACAAAATGAGCACATATTTATGAATGCTTAAATTTTTCCCCATACAGAACATTCATTATCGCGCTTTTTCAAAAAAAATATAAATTCGAAAGTTTTGTTAAATAATCGAAATATAATTTTGTTACCTCTAATTAAACGGCTTTCGCTATATTTCTTTTCAAATTTTACAATTTGCGGCTGTAAAAGTTCAGTTTTCAAGTTAAAAATTTGGCTAAGATTAACTAGAGAAATTTCCTTAACTAAGCAGGTTTATACATTTAACGTTTTACATTTTTAATTAAATAATATTTTTTCTAATACTTACGAAACTGCATCCGCATTTTCAAGCTCCAAAATTTCAGAAAAATGTTATGTTTATTTATATGTCACAAAAATTATATATATTTAATAGTAAAATAAACTGTATTCTTTAAAAGTTATGTTTTTTTTAATTTTAAACATTGCATATATGAATATAACAATTTATTTTTGATGTTTTTTCCAAGTATTTACAAGGTAAACGTGGTATAGAAAAGCAAGCATTTGATTTACCAGAATTTATTAAAAAGACCGGTATAATGGAAATGAGATCGTCAATACAGGAAAAAGATGACCAGAAAACTTTGAAAGCTAAAATGCGGGAACGAGCTCGACCGAAATTAGGAAAAATTGATATAGATTATCAAAAACTACACGATGCATTTTTCAAGTAAATAATTTTAAACATTTATTAATAAAAATAAATAAATTTCGAAAACTATTAGAAAATAATGCAAATTTATTCATGTATAATAAAATTACACCAATTTTTGTGTTGTTTTTATAAGAATTCAGCGTGAATTGATTCATAATGTCATTTATACATTTAAATGCGGGAAGAAGTAAAAATGAAAAATGTTAATTTCAGATTACAAAATTAAAAACTAATGACATTATTTAAAAAATAACATTTCATAAACTATCGATTTCGGCTTCTTGCCCGGAAAACATGTTCACTAATTAATATTATTAAACAGTATAATATTTTCGTTAAGCCGAATTAATTGAAATTATCAATTTTTAAAATTGAACAATAAAATTCTATTTCACTTTTTTTTTTTTATTTTAATGATTTTCTAAATTTTAAAAACGAAAGAGAAAAAAAGTAAAGAAAGAATAATTTTAATATCATTATAATGAAATTGAATAACCATTATTATACCAGTTAAATATATTTTCAAATTATGCGAGATTTGTAATCTTGTAATATGTAATTATGTTTGAATATTTAGTTTGTTGCGGTTTTTTGTCACCATTTAGAAATAAAGTTGTCAAAGTGTAAAAATTAGTGTCATAATCGTCTGAGTTCCTCGTTTGTTAACAGTTACATAATTAAAATTAGTCAAGGTTTTACGCTTGTTTGAAAAAATTTTGATCTGTTATTAGGTTATAACATTAAAATATTTATAACAATTCTTTTTTTTAAATTAAAAATTAATATTAAATTTGTTTTAGCACAGATATATCAAATATTCTGAAGTGCATAAATTTTTCTTTAATAATTTATTTTGTATCCATTATTTAATATTAAGTTTGTAGGTAAATGTAGCTGCTACGTTTCCTTTCTTACTGCTAATTTGTTTTTTTTTTTTTTTTTTTTTTTTTGGTCCGTTATTGCATCATTTTTCAAAAGTACATTTTCGCCCATTTAATTTTTTGGTTCGCGAAAATAATTCCTAAATCGATTATTTAGTTATTTTCGTTTCCTCTTATTCATTCCCGCTTTTCACTACTTTGGTTTCTCGTTCCCAGTAATTACATTTCCTTTGTTTTCTTTATTCCAGCATCGTTCGAACTAAAGTATAGAAACAGTTCTTTTCAGAACTCCCGTCGTCAACGCTCGTGTAGTAGTCGGATTTTACGCAAAATACAACCACGAGTATAATATTTATTTATTTTCTACTAATTCGCAATTAAACGCTAAAAAAAGGTTTAAACAATCCATTTTTGGAGCATTTCTTTAGAAATAATAGTATTTTTTTGTACAATTAGATGGCAGACGAAACCTCGGTTGTCGATTCACGGCGATTTATACTATGAAGGTAAAGAATATGAAACTAAATTAAGAGAAAAGAAACCTGGCGATCTCTCTGATGAATTGCGCACCGCTTTAGGAATGCCTGTCGGTCCACATTCGCATAAGGTATGAAGAAATATTTTTTTTCTTACGTTACATAATACGAATGAATTCTAATCAATGAAGGTGTTTTTTATTTGCAGTTTAACGTAAATAAGTTTATTGATCATTTTTAAAACAATAAGGAGCTAAAATAGAAATTTCGATAGACGTCTTTCGAAAATAAAATATGCGACTGTTTCCACATTTTATACACGTATGCATGGTAAGAATAATTTACCTATGAAGACCAAATATTGGAAATTTATTTCAATTATAAAATTGTTAACGCATTAAATAATAAAATTTGATTAGAAATTTTTATTGTAATCGCACGAATAAAAATTAATTTATTTACGATGATAACTGAATTTTGAATGGATTCGGTAAAACTATTTTCCAATAAATTTAAGAAATAAATGTTGAAAATATTTAATTGGGTATTTTTTGGACTTTATTAAATTTTTTTTATTTCATTGTAAATATAGGTTTTGTGTTAAATCGTTACTTAAGTGCGAACGTTATGATTTAGTTTATGAAATTTAACAAAGTAATGGGTCGTTACTTACCCCGATAGTTGTTTTTTAAAGAATTTGATTTCGGTCAAAATCCAGATTTATTTAATTTTACGAATAAAATGTCCTCCAAAAATTTTAACGCCGATTTCGGTATTATAGATTTTTTTCTTCTTTTTTTACATTTTAAATTCCTCTAATATTGAATTATTTCTAAAATTCATAGTCTATTCTATTACTGGAATATACTACGCATTTTATAAATACATCATTTATTGGGTGACAAGTAAGTATTAATTGTCCAAAACTGATAATTGAAAATATTAGCTTTATATTGTTTTATTTTTTGTTTTGCCGTTTTCTATATTTGAAACTCGTTGTCTAAGAATTTTATTTAATTTCTTATCACTCGACATTAATGGGTGATTGTTAGCAATTTTCCGTCTTTATCGATGATCCTGAATCAGTTGATATTTAATAAAGATTATAAAAAATTCGATTTATCTGACCAGATCTCATACTTTTTTATTTTATAGGTGCCGCCTCCGTGGTTAATTGCGATGCAGCGTTACGGACCCCCACCGTCTTATCCAAGTTTAAAAATTCCGGGTCTCAACGCTCCTATTCCAGAAGGATGTTCCTTCGGTTACCATGCTGGTGGCTGGGGAAAACCTCCGGTAGATGAAACCGGTAAACCCCTTTATGGTGACGTATTTGGTATACAAAGTAATCAGCCGAAGGTAAGTTCACAATATCTGATCAATTATTTTTGGTATAATTATCGTCTGACTAAATTTAATAGTTGTTTTACTGGTTTATAATGATAACAGTTATAGTTATTTTTTATTTTCTACTACTTTTATTCGTGAAACTTTGAATAATTTTTTTCTTCCGTTTATTTCTAAGATGCCGGAAGTGGAAATTGAAGTAGATAAAACGTTATGGGGAGAATTAGAATCGGAATCTGAAGAAGAAAGCGAAGAAGAAGAGGAGGAGGAAGAAGAAGAACATGATGAAACCGGTTTAGTAACTCCAGCAGAAGGATTAGCAACACCGTCAGGAATTTCATCGGTTCCAGTAGGAATACATACTCCGGATATAATAGAACTTAGAAAACGAAAGATAGAAACTGAAATGGAAGGGTAAGCTATGAAAAATTTTTAGAAACTTTATAACACGTCTCATTTCGATATAATTGTAATAATCAGTCTTGTGAAGGAATAAAAAATACGTTCTAAAACATATTTGTAATTAACGAGTATTTTTAAAATAATGCGTTCAGATTTTATTTTTTTTAAGTTCGTGAATAATTTTATAATACGCTTTCTGCCTAAATTTCTTACTAAAAATGAAGTATTTTTACTCGATTTATCTCTCTATATCTTCGCTAATTTAGTTTATAATTCTCTTTCTCAATTTTTGCCCCATAATGTATTCAGTGTTATCATTAACGACGAATGTATAAATTTAACACGCTGGGAGAGTTGTGTTTGTACTTTCTTCATTTACTGAAAGTCATCTATGTTCAAGTTAAGTCCTTAACTTAGCATCCAAAGAAAAATGTTTTAAATAATAGCTTTATCCAGTGTTGCAAGTTCTTTTTAATTGTGAATTTTGGTGTTTGCCATCTACGTAATAAAAATTTCTTATTTCTTTCTCAATATTTTACGGTCAAAATACTACGTTTTTTTTTTTTTTTTTTTTTTTTTTTACTTTCAAATTCAGTAATTTTACAGATTACCACCTCGTATTTACTATTTTTAATTTTTTAATTTACCGTACAATTTTGCTTGTAACAGTTTCATTTCGCTGCGCCAATACTTAAATATTGTACGTATATCGATAAGATACATTACATGGTCATGTTAACACCATTTTTTACGTAAATTTATTCTGAAATTCGTCTTCTAAAACTATTGTTTATTTTTTTTAAAAAAGCGGGAAGCGGAAATAGGTCAAACATAAAAACAACAAAATAAAAAATTTCAATTTTTATATAATTTTATTTTTTATTTTTATTAAAATGCAGTGGCGAAACACCTGCGTTATATCAAGTTCTTCCTGAAAAGAAACTGGATAAAATAGGAGGAGCCATGATGGCATCGACACATATATACGATGTAGCTGCAGCTTCCGCTATCGTTCCCCCGACAATGAAGAAACCGGAATTACCTGGAACGGTGGAATTAACGTTAGATCCCTCTGAACTCGATCTTGTCGATACCGATGCAATGGCTGCTCGGTATGAACAACAGATACGAGAACAACAATCACACTTGGAAAAAGAAGATTTATCGGATATGGTGTCTGAACATGTCGCAAGACAAAAAGTAAGTTTTCTTAAAAAAATTATCTGTTCTTTCTTATTTGTTGTATGTAAATCCATAAAACAAATAAATCGAATACAATTTAAAGCTGATAGATTAAATTATTATTATTCTCGTTAATATAAATCCTTGTGTATTTTGTTGGATGGTAAAAATAAACACATTTCTTCGCAAAACCGATATAATTTATAACAATAATGCATACCCTAAATTTATTTACAGTTAACTGAGCATTGTCATAAAAGATGTACTACTGTATTCCTAAAAATTATCGTTTACGTTCGAATCGGTTTTCAATATTTAAACCTAACTGGTCCAATTTTTACTAAACGCATTCGAATCAGGAGCTCTTTCAATATTGATTTTCTGTAATTAACCGTCATTGAATTCGAAAAATGTTAAATGTTTTCTTTCTAGTTCTTTAAATACAAAAAAAAATTAAATTACGAGCTTGTCATATTACAGTTTTTATTTTTTTATGTATAATACACAATTCAGGTCGTCGCGATAGCCTAGTTGCTAGAGCGCTTGGCTTCCGTTATGGAAGTCTCGGGTTCGATCCCGGACAACGACAAAGTTATTACGAAAAATTTAATTAAAATACTCGTTGATAGTCACGTGAAAGGCAATGGCAAATCACCACATACAACATCATATGCGCGCTAGGTCAGTACATAGCAGACACACACCTAACCGCACTTGTAGCGCAATAAGAAGCGGCTACAATGTTTCGAGTATAATGTGTACGCCCATGTTGCATATAATAATTGCCTAGTACACAACCTATATCTGTACAGCTGAAAAATGTACGAATAGGTAGTCCAGCAACCGAGAATGGTTGAGCAGAGTAATGATGACACAATTCAAGGAACAACATGAAAATTTTCATATTATCTTAGTTAATTTAGAAAGTATACATTATATTTAGTAAAAAAAAATTGTACGAAAAAACGAAAAAGGAAATAGAGTTAAACGGATAAAGAAAATCGTAACGGAACGAAATAACGGCGAGCTTCCACACATTCAGACAGTTTGATTGATCGGTCTAATTCGACAGTGTTAATCCTTTAAACGGTTAATTCGGAATCAACCGTGAACCCAAAATAGTTACTATTAAACATATTTCCAAAGTTAATGTTATATTGTCGTAATTGCTATAAATTGACACAAAACATTGAAATTAGTTAATTAATTGTATAAACAACTAATCGGTATGTTTTGGAGACATCAATTCCATGGTGATTATGATTAAAATTGTCATCGTAAATATGGAGCTGTTCTGAAACATGGTGGTAAATTATGGTTATATAATTAACTAGTTTTTATCTTTTGAGTGAATTTATAGTAATTATAACAATATAACAACGGTAAACGTTCTGATTATACATTAAAAATTGGTCAATGTGTTGACCAAAAACACGAACTAGAGCATCAGTCAAACGGTCTAAACATAAATATGTAAATGGACAGCCGAGAATATGTTGAATTTTAAGCGTCGTGTAATGTAAACAATCTTTCGGTATTCGTGGGCTATGTTGAAGCATTGCGACCATGTTTGTTAGAACTAGATTATAAATACCCCAAATTACTTGATAGATCCGATTTTGTATTATCCAGCTTCTGCTACTTATTCATAGAATTTCGTCAGTAATGATTTCTCGCCAGCCCGGAAAAAAAAAATGTAAATCACGTTTGAGAGAAATATATAAACTAATTGATTTCAAGACTCGTATTTTTATTATGCAGGTATAGAGTTTTATGAATGTATATTGAACCATTAAATAAGCCACCTTACTATATAAATTCTTAATCCGACATGCCGGCTAAATTACCTAAATTTTTGTTTTCTTTCTCTTTCTCTATCCATCTATCCATTCTTGAGTTGTTTTTTTTGTTTATGATCACAAACAGTGCAGTAAGCAAGTCATCCAGTCTGTGTAAAAGATTAATAATAAATTTAGTGTACTTTGAATGATTGTTTTAGGAATTTTGTTTTCGTTTAATTTCAATGTTAGATAATTTTTTCGTTTGTGGTAATTTTTTTTGAAGTTTAATAGAATTTAAAAATTTATCACTTTACCCAATTGATTTTCTCGTAATGAATACTTTTCTCTTCCTCTCTTTCTCTAACCATTCATCAAAAGTTTTTACTAGATTACTTGTGACTGTGTACATAATTAGACTCAATCAATGTTGATAGAAGGAAATAGGTGTATTCAGGCCAAAGTTTTCATATCTTTATGGTACTTAACAAAAAAAGGGGGGGGGGGCTTACGGTGGTGAAAAAAGTTTTTTTAACGAAATAAATTTACGGTAAACAAAATTCAGAACCGTGCAGTCCACGCGCGACAAGTAAATTTATTTTAATTTAATAAACAAGCGTTTGTATAATATAATTTGTTACGCTTTTGAATAATAATTTATTATCGCTTTTACGATATTAATAGATTTATGTATTCTATTATTGTTGGTATATATAATTTATTCTGTAGCGCGTATAAAATAATTTCTTTTAATTTTTTCAGAACAAACGGAAGAAAGCCCAACAACAAGAAAACAAAGCTACTAAGAAATACAAAGAATTTAAATTTTAATGTGAAGAAACATGGGAAACCGGTAATCTTCTCTTGTCACATTTCGTTATTCTTTTGTGATTCCCGCATATACAGAGTTCTGAACATATGTTTGTTGATCGATTATAGTTCCTCTCGATGTATATATTTTTTTCTTCGTAATTTTAATTAAAACCGACACACTTCCAAACAGGTCAAAAAACTTAGTAAATACTAATATTTAATACGAACTCCGTACCAAAATATGCTGTATAGAATTATATATTTCTGATTCATACTTGTTCAAAACCGTTCGATCCTGTAAAAAAGAATAACTCTTTTTCGAACAGGCAATTTTTTTATTTCGCAAAATATCCTACTTATCTCCATGTGGATTACTTTTTGTAAGTTTAGAACTAATGTTAACAGAATACCTTTTTTTTTTTTTTATTCTAAATTTGTAAACATATTTTGCGATATGCAAAATGTATTTACACATTTATAATAAATGAATAAACATCATAAATCTTTGTATTAGAAATAATTTTATTTTCTTTGATACAAATGAAACTTGTACTTGCATAAAACCCCATTGAAAATTATTATAATTAACCTGCATTTTTGAAAATAGAACTTTTATAGTTGAATTCTGATCACTTGTCTATTTATAGTCGTTATATAATGAAGTTGAATGCACAAAGATAGTAACATTTTTGACGGCTGTGTATTAAATACCTATTTAAAGTAACGATACTATTCGTCGCAAATTTTCACGGTAAATTTTTAGTTTCGCAGCGGGTATTTGGCTAAAGTTGCTATAAAATTAAAATTCGAACCGTTTTGGTAACCCCCTTCTTTAGGTATGGCATCTTACGATATTAACATTTTTCCCGTCTAAAGAGAAATGTAAAACAATGAAATTCCTGTCTACTTTAGGAAACAATAAAATGAAATAATAAGAAACCCATTCTGTGAAGCAGTTTATCGAGAAATGCCTCATAAATTACTGAAGCAACGAAAAAGTATTTTTCCGACGGTTTTTAAATACGAAGGCCAAGAAAAAGTGTCAGCTTACATCTGTTCCCGATCAACGCTTACAGTGGCAAAGATTTTTGTGTATCTCACATAAATGAACAGGCATCATCTATAGTCACACTGATTTGAAACAATGAATTCAGACATCAACACGCATACGCTTTCGATCGAAATGTGCCGAATAAAATTGACGGATAATTTCTGACGATATGCACAGGAAATCTTCATATAAGATGGTTACGCAGAAATTAAATAATATGTATAAGAAATAGGAAGATAAAAAAAATATAAATAAACTTTTCAGTTCAGTATTTTAATTAGTGCAATGTTTTCTTTTTGATAATAGTATGCTTTAGATTAAAGTCGAGCTGACTAATATATCGGTGCATTTTTATAATTATTTTTTAACAAAAATGAATATGTATAAAATAATTCAAAAATAAAAACATTTATTGTAATTGTTTGTTTCATCGAAATCATTTGTGTAGCGAAAAAAAGGAGATAATGGGTAATGAAAAAAAAAAAATTATCATTATTTATTCTATTAGTATAATTTATATTTTATTAATTTATTTCTAAGTGTTGTTCATATCAGCAAAATATGCGGATATATACATTTCAAGATGCTTTACCTATTTAAATTTATAAAACACCTGAACGTTATGATCATTTTCTATGTATTCTAGTCTTGTGAAACATATGTCACATACGATGATTAATATATCAGCCGTAAAAATTGTTTAAATTAAATTGGTTTTGTCAAAGCGAACTGTTCTATTTTATTCGTAAAAAAGAAGAGGAATAAAAAAGTTAAAGAAACAAAATTAAAGCGTTTAAGCAAAGAATTAAAAAAGAAAAGCTTCTTCAGTGTAACTATTTTTATAGAAATATTGCGATTATCTACTTTTTTTTTTTTTTTTTTTTTTTTTTTGAATTAAAGTTGCTCGAACATATTACGACTAGAGTAATAATATTGATAATAATATAACAATCAAACGAAAAGAATTGTAAAAATTACGTTAAATTTTAAAATTGATGTTTAAAAGAAAATGAAAAAAACATTAAATTGTTTAAATCGCCTTGATTTTTAAAAGTTGTATATCTTGAACGTTTTTATTTTAATCGTTAATTTAATAACTTTTATTATTAAAAAACAACCTAATCGCGAAATTTTATTACATGTAGCCGTCTAATTTCGGCGATATTGGATATAAAAATTGAAATAAATATAAAATTATGTATTGCATACATTATCATTATTTTTAACATCTGTTTGTTTGGTTTTTTGTGAAGTGTTAAAAACGCACAAATCGGTAAATTTATATTAGGAGATAGGAAATATTGATTAATCGATAAATGGTCAATGATACATTAGCCAACTAAAAAAGTCCTTTATTCGCTCTGTCTTTGATTATTGTTGTTTTATCTATGGAAATTCCTCCAGATCCTTGCTCTCCAAACTCGACCGTGTCCAAAATGTTTATCTTCGTCTCTGTCTGGGAGCTAGGAAGTCTACCCCTATCCCCGTTTTACATGCCGAATCACTCATTCCTCCTCTTTTCGTTCGAAGATCCTATCTAGGTTACCGCTTTTTAATCAAACGTCTTCCTATTTCTTCTTCTTTTGTTAATTCCTATTCTTATATCCGCCGCGATTGACGATTTGCCATCAACAAAACTCCAATACTATCTTTCATTTCCCGTCTCCTTCAGTTTTCTCCATTCATTTATTCATACGACAAGTTGCCATACTTTTCTTTCAATTTTTCCACACGCCTACATCCTATTAATTGCTTATTCTTAACTTGCCCTACCAAACCTTTTCTTCATCATGCTGTCAAATCAGAGTTTTGAAATACTTTTGGCTCTCTTTTCCCTAATTATTTTACGATTCTTCACTGACGGCTCCAAAGGACCTAATGGAGTTGGCTCGACCTTCTTTTGTCCTTCCTTAAATTATTCTGAAACCTTCAAACTTCCTTCCTTCCGTTCAGTTTTCTATACCGAGTCCACTGCTATCCTGCGTGCCGTTCTTTTTGTGGCTTCTTCCCTAGTTTCGCATGAAGTCCTTATTATATCGGATTCCAACAGTGTCCTTCAAACCATCTCTTCTTTTCCCTCTGTTGATTACATAATCCTTCTCATCCGTTCCCTTATTCATAACATTTTCCTTTCTCACTCCGTCCAAATTGACCTACTGTGGATTCCTGGGCACTCTGAAATCGAAGGTAACGCGACTCGGCCGATACACTAGCCATTTTGATTACATAAGTTACCCTTTTTGTAACAGTTTGTAACTTTGTAACGAAGTTCCTGTTACGTTCTTGATCACTATGAACTTGTAATGTGACATTAATATTTGGAACTTTACCCACCACTAATAGGCAGTGGCTGGGAGGCTAACGCGCACGCCCTCAGAACCTCTTCCTTAGTACTTTATTGTTTCACCTGTGAATATGTAAATGGATGTGACTCTGAACAAGGTATGCAGACTAATAACCGTCTCTTTCTAAGACCAACTCTCCTACGGGAACTTTATAAACTTAGCGATATCACCTCTACTGCAAAAAAAAAAGAAATAAATAGATGGCTGCAAAATTGAAAGGGCTAAATTTGATAATGACAAGCGACACCCGCTATATGAATATAAAGGATTGACCGAAACGTTAAGTTCAAGCGTAGCTTTCTGGACTGACGAAATGACATGTACCATAGAAAAGAAGAAACTTCGCATACAAGTATGAAATACAAAGACAAATGGAAGAATAAAGGCAGAATCTCTAGCGGTAACTATCTAAGTTCTAGTCTTCCGAAAACTCGGAACAGACTAAGATATGAAACTGCACGTACAAAATATAATCTCTAAAAACAGGTGATAATGATCAATGCAATAGTGGTAAAGTTCACGACTATACATGCATCCTAATTGCAAATACAAACTTGAAAGCTTGTATGGTGACGTTGATAATTTAATTAAAAAGTAAGAATAATACTAGGCGAGCAAATCGAATGTAGTCGACCGAATTTGCAATAAAAAAATTATATAACCAATGATGTCACAACGTATGCGGGTAAACTTTATCGTGCTTTTTATGTTTATACTCTAGTGTAAACGTGAATTGCAGTACATGTATTTTTTTTTGCTGCTGTGCGCAATCCTGCGCATCAGCAAAATAGTGAAATTTTAGTACGTGTGTACATTTGAAAATAATTTAAATGCGATATGAGCGTGAATTCAGTGCGATGCATTCAATTCATTTAGAAATGTTAAAATAGTGACTTACAATGTGGCACTTTAGTACTAAACAAAGTTCTTTAAGAATTTTTGTAAATATAGTCAGGATAAAGTGATAACAGAGTATTTTCTTCTGTAGCAAATATTATTTCAATCTTTCAAATTATACCAAAAAATGTAAATTTTTTTGCTCGACTGGGAATTTGAACATACCCAACGTTTTAAAAAGAAATTTTGACCGAATCGGTTGCTTTATTTAAGATATTTCCAATAAATTTAATGATACCAATCAAAATCAGCAATGATGTCCTTTCGAATACATAATAAAATAACATCTCCCAGAAAGAAAAAAACAAATGAAGTCAATACGTTTCCCTTTCTATGTTTCAATGTTGCATTCACGAGCAAGAATTCAAACTAACCTAATTAAAATAAAATAGCTAAAAGTTTTTAATCATGCAAAATTCGAATGCAGAATATTTAATCTAAAATACAACTTTGGTATAAGATTTTACTCGCAGTTCACGTAAATACATATAACCAATAAAATTAAACAGCGCTTAAAGTTTAAAGAAAACTTTATGGAAGTTAATTCATTAAAATAACTTGGTGGTTATTTTAGTAATATATATAAACCCACTGATATTGGCAGATTAATTTATTTAATAAAATTATATAACATAATATAATTTTTTTCATTTTATGTACCTTACTTACAGTATTACACTGTTTCTCAACCTTTTTGTAGCGCGTTTAAACATTTATTAGTTGCTGTGTTGCGACACAATTGTTTAACGCTCGATTAGTCGCGCGGATGACGTATGTCATCCACTGTTTTGTTTTTTAGTTATAACTTTTAATGTATAGAAAATTGAACATTACCAGTTTATGTACCTTCTGTGTAAACCTTAACAAACGCATTGCAATTATCAGTTAAATCATCGTAGTGAGTATACTTTTAGTAAAAAGTATTAAAAACATCCTTGGATATCCGCACGAGCAACCAGCGAAGTATTTTTTTCCAAGCTGAATTTTTGCGCTGATTAATAACTTCTTTCTTTTTTGGGTACTTATTGCGTAATAAGAAAGACGTTTTGTGTTCTATGTATACGTTTATTTCGTTTTACTTATGTATGAATAAAAATCGCTTTAGATTTTTACTGCGATGTATGAGATTTGATAATATCCATGGCAAAGATTCCGGAAAAGTTACCGATAATCTAACTGCAATAAGAGAAATAGACGAATTATTCGTGAATAATTTTCGCAAATACTTTACTCCGTCAGAGTATTTAATAGTAGATGAACAGTTATTAGCATTTTATGGGAACTGTCCATTTCGACAGTATATACCCAACAAGCCAGCAAAATATGGACTGAAGGTGTTTACCTTATCTGATGTAAAAACAGCTTACACGCTAAGTTTAGGGCCATATGTTAGAAAGCAGTCCAGTGGACGTTATTTTGTGGGCAATTCTGCTGAAGATTTTGTAACTAGGTTGGTTCAGCCAGTTGAGGCAACAAATAGAAATATTACTGACAATAACTGGTTATCTATTTTCTCATTAGTGAAGATAACAGATAAAAAACTGACTTATGTTGGAACCGTACGTAAACACCGAGGTAAAATTCCTAGAGTTTTTGCCAAGTAAAAGTAGAACAGAAAACTCTTCGATATTCGGATTTCAAGAAGATTGTACGTTGGTATTTTATTGCTCCAAAAAAAATAAAGTGGTTCTGTTACTATCCTCACTGCACTTCGATGACACCTAATGCGCAATTTTTTAAAAACTACTAATTCCAATTAGTCAATTACACCCAACTGCTCTACACATAAAAATAAATTTACCAACTTCTTTCATTGGAAAGAAGCACACAGATAAGTTGAAGAAAAAAAAGTCATAAATTAAATAAATATTTTGTTCATTGCAATAATAATACCAATAATATGATTACGTCTCATAATCGCGTCTCGCTGAACTGAACCGAGCCTTAATGGATTGCCTTGTTAAATACGAATATGCCACATCACACACAAGGATCAGCTCAGCATCAATCAAATACAGAGACTTACAGATTATCTTCCAATATCAAAAAAAGAAAAGTACTTTTCGAAGGAAGAGAGAGCTTACAAAAGGACTGCCCTCTTTAAAGAAGAACAACTGGTCATCTTAATAAAAATCAATTTCTCTCTGAATAGTTTTTACCCGATCTATTCGAAAACTATTTGATGAATCATTCTTAAATTTCGATTTCATTGTTCGTATGGTAGAAAAGGTCAAGAAGGTTTGAAACACCAACAAGTTTATTTATTAATAGAAGATAAAATAAAAATGAATTACATTCATACATTGACACTTAATTATTATCGTCAAATTGTCAAATTAATTGCTACCATTACGATATAATTCCCAAAAACCTGTTTTAGTTTGTTTTTTTTTCTTCTGTGGCATTTTAGGGGTACTAAAAATTTTCTACGATGATATACTAGCACTTTTTCATATCTGCAAGCAAACTATGAGTAATGTCAAATCACTTTAAAATATATCGAAGATCGTTTTGTTAATTTTATAAGAGCAATATCAAAATTAAAAAATTAAAAATCAGTACGCTAATGTCTACTTTGCGAAATTTATAGGGTTTATAATTGTTGCGTGTAGACGAGTACATATTACGCCCGGTATGTATCCGATGTCTAACAGTAAAAACATTTTACCAATTTCTCTCTCTGGCTCATTAAATTGAAAAATACTAGATTACACTATATCGTAAGTTAATCGAATGTATAGTAAATGCTATTCTTTTCGTTATGATTATTTCGTGAGAAAATCGGCACAGTGTTTAATCACTTTTGGGTATTTCGAAGAATTAAGTGAAGTAACGAAAACGGAAAACCAACTCGCACGCTGAACAGCGTGCTTGAAGTTAAACTAAAATTTTTCTTCCGGTTAGAAAACACGAATTTGATGAATTTTGATTTATTTTAATTTCTTCGCTAACTACACGTTTTCTTATATAATAATTGCACATTTCATTCGGTAAGCTGTTATCAAGGGCTCCTTAAATATCAATTATATTATAAATAATTTCTAATAAGATTTAATTAATAATTAGTTACTTATCATAATGAAATGTTGAAATAATAATACGAATTCAGTTTTTCTGTTTCTTTTCGTACATGCATTTCTTTAAGAAACAAGTTGGCAAGGACGACAGTAACTTCCCGTACATTCATAAAATTCTGTATACGTCAAGAATACATTATACTAAAACTTATAAACAATTTTTACATTTAAAAATAAAAGAATCTATTGTATTTTTTTCAACACTGGAATATGTAAACTCTACATCATAGGGCATTGACTGACACAATATTTAAATCTATATTATTAGATTTTACGAAATAACTATTTACTTTTTCTGTTTTCTTTATTTTTTATACTTTCTTAAGTTACCAACAGAAAAAAAAAAAAAAAGGATCAAATTTGTTCAAAATCCAACGTATAATATTTCCCAGCAGTATACGTTGACATAAATCGGAAGTAAACAGCATAATTGTTCCAGCGCAAACGTGCCATAACAGTTTTTCTATGATACGCGTAGTCATACATACGTACACCAACACACATGCAGCCGGCATTTGTTCAAAATGTTTTTTTGAATTCTCAATACTCGAAAATATGTACAGTAAAATTTCCACTTTTAGGATGATCACAATAACTCCTATCTTCGAGAATTGAGATATTTTTACAGAATTTTCATTTAAAATTAATATTCCTTATTTTACTATTTCATTAAATACTATGGGGTAGCCTGTCTTGAATACAAAACTTGGTCACCAGCGCGAAACTTATCTCTTTTCGGATTCAAGTGGCTCTTAGATTTATTCAGATTGATAATGATTGCGTACAGAAATATTTGAAAAAGGAAAGCGGCTGATATTTCAATTCGTTCTGGTGCCGTCGAGCGTAGTACGTCGCGAACCTTAATTTCACAATCTCTGACGTCCTGTCAAGGCTATAAGATTCACTTTACTTACTTTGTTATTTCAGTATAATTGAACGAAAAATGCACCCAATAAAATACGTGAAAAAAAAAAATTATCACGATGATTTTAAGTAATAACGGGAACATCAGTAAAATGAAAAGAAACCTGAATAGATACTTATCAGAAATTTTACAACAGTTGGTAAATTGAAAAAAAAATAAAATAAAAACATGAACTAAAAAAAGTAACCAAAAATTATTGCCTTATTCGAACAATTAATTGAACGAACGACAATAAAAATTCAGTCATGAAAATATACAAGCTTAATAGTTTATTTTATAAAATAAAACATTAATAAGACGAATCTGGGAAAATATTTCGATAAAGGAACTTTACGCGAAAGTATAATTTATTCTTGTATATATATGTGACCCTGCCCCAAGAAAAAAGACTTGTCGTTAAAATCACGTTTTTCAGAAACAATCAATTTAAGTTTTAAAAGTATATAGCTATGATTCAGTGCAAGATATCATTTTGAATCTTTGAATAATCAATGTTACCATTAAGCGGAATAAAAAAAAAATCTTTTGAGATTTTTTATTATCATATCAGTGGGGCTGCAGTGAGAAACAAAAAATTAATAAAATTAAATTATCGTGAAAATTTTTTTCAACTTGATAATATCGGGGTATTTTGACGTGCTGAATTTGAAAATCACATTTAAAATACCATACCTCAAATGGTTCTTTTCCTATGACGGATAAAAGCCACGAAAACTCTATAAAAAAAAGTACTAAAAAGCATCAATGTTGATTAATTGAGCTACATTTCTTCTATGTTTGTGTTTTTGTGTGTGACAGAAACAGAACTCGTTTAAACTGATTGTTGTAAAAAGAAACTCAAATAAGAACCAAAGAAGGAATCCGAAAAAGGATCAAAGAAGAAACCCGAAAAATGACTAAAGAAGAAACCCGAAAAAGAACTAAAGAAGAAACCCGAAAAAGAACCAAAAAAGAAACCCAAACAAGACCCGAAGAAGTAAACCGAAGAAGAAATGCAAAAAAGCACCGAGTCAACCGAAAAATTTCGTACTGCTCGAAGACCAAAAGGATAATTAAATTATTATTTTCAAACTTTGAAAAATTTTAGTAAAAACAAATTGAAAAATTTATAATTGAAGTGAAATTTTTTTGAAAAATTTTCGAATCACAAAAATGATTTTTCTTTTTAAATCTACTGCGAAATACTTTTTTAAAATTCAACATCCAATTTCATGATTTTGTTTCGAAAATGTCGTTTTGAAATCGTCTCTAAAATATCTCAAATATTGCTGCAAAGAAAGATAGGAGTTAGAAGAACACCTTAATTTCGACGAAAGGGGGGAGGTAAAATTTATTTAAAAATTTCCAAATATTGTTCAAACTCCAGTAAGTATTCTAAAAAAAAAAATTGTTTTCAGTGATTTTATCAAAAAAATGTTTTTTTAAATAAGCCTTCTTTTTTGGAGCAGAATCACATATATTAAAAGAAAAAGATGTCTCGTTATATTACACTACTATATCTTGGGTTATTAATATTAATGTTTTGAAGCAAAGAAGTAAAGGACAGAAGACATATTACATTAGGCACAAATATCTGAAGTAATTGAAAACCATTTTGTTTTCTATATTACATACTTGTATACTACGAATGCTAGTAAAGTTTGTTACTTTTTATCCGAATGAAAACCGACGAATAATGTTTCTAGTGTGCCTTTATAGTTATTTTCATTAAACAGATTTTTTATTTTTTAATGAAAGTAATTTTCTTTTTCATTTTTGTCTGATTTACGCCTATTATTTATAACTAATCGATATAAATGCGAATTTTCTATTTTATATAGCTGCGCCAGAATTAGTCAAAATAGTATGTTGAACATCATGTGTTTAAATCTAATAGCATACTATACATAGGATTAGGAAAATAACGAATATAAAAATGATAAGAACTTATTCAAATTGACTTCGCACTTCCCGACATACAATCAAATAAATGACAGCATTAGAATTTAACTTGATATAATTTCCACAGCGTACAAATTAGGCTTAAATAACAAGTATCAAAAGTAACATTATAATAATAGCAATTAATTATTTTCTATTTTATAATTACTTTATTTTTTAACAGATCAAAACATTTAATACACACCGTGAAAAGTTGTATACATACTAGAATGAAGTTTTTTTTTCATTACGAAATTATCCTTTTCTTTTGAGTACTTATGTATAATACATTATTTCCGCGTATAAATGCATCTCCGAATTTATTTTTTAACTCACCGTTAACGTATTCTTCTGTTTGCTCCAGAGCGATATTCATGTAACCATCTAAACATAATAATACGCCACGATAATCAACACCACTGTTCAGTTTAACGACGACTGGTCGACCATGTATCTGATGAATAAAATGTGATAAAGATTCTTTTCTACTTATCATTTTTATAAATAAAACAAAAAATAACCACGATTCAGCTTTTAAAAATAACAAAAGTAGAATCTAACTCAATGTTCGATCTTATACAGTTTAAGTTTACATACACCGATTATATATTACAGGTTGAGAATATCGATTAATCATTTTTAAAATATCGATAACAATTTCTAAAAAATAACAGGCTAAATAATCTAAAAACGCGTTTTATATATTACTATTTTTCAATTTTATTTTAAATAAATTATAATTATCGCATCGTAATTTCATTTAAGCATGTTAACTTAATTATTCTTCATATTGGTGTGTTGCAGAAACATAAAGGTAGGTGTAAATTGAAATCGAAAATTAAACCTTTATATGATTAGAAGCGTTTATTATGAGGATTATTATAGGCAGCGGAAAGAATAAATAGTTCGGCAGGCTAGTGATGTGCGATTTCGAAATGTTTTTACAATCGAAACAATCGACAAAAAAACAATCGAATGATTTTCATTCGAATGATTTTTGTGAATACGAATGAATTATTCGAATAAAAACCGTAATTGTCCGGAACCGTCCAAACTCAAACGAATGAAGTATTCGTTAAATATCGACTAGATTCTTTCGAGAGAAATAACATTTCGAATGATTGTTGCGAGTAGGAATGAATTATTCGAATAAAAACCGAAACTATCCGAACACAAACGAATGAAGTATTCGTTAAATATCGACTAGATTCTTCCAAGAGAAATAGCATTTCGAATGATTGTTGTGAATACGAATGAATTATTCGAATGAAATAACATTTCGAATGATTGTTGTGAATACGAATGAATTATTCGAATGAAATAACATTTCGAATGCAACTACGGAACAATCGAATGCATTCGAAGTCATCGAACAATCGAATGCATTCGAATGAAACATTTCGAAGTTGCCCATCACTACGGCAGGCTGTAGGTTTCTATTTATCTGAATTTTTTCGATGCGACACAACCGCACATTTTGTTTTATAATATAAAGAAGTATTTTTGACTGCAACTATAAAGTGAAAAACTAGTTAAAAAGCAAATGAGTATGATGCTGTACAGAAATGAATCCAGTGGGGCTTTTGGTGGGGTAATGCCCCCACAGAACTTAATATAAGCTGTTTAAGAATGCGGCAATTTAATAAGAAATAAAATTCTTTTTATTCGCTTTGTTTAAAGTTATGTCAATAGTTGCTGTCAAAACATTTTAAAATAGTTCAATTAATTCTATATTTTTAAATTTCAAAATTACGAAATTTGTTTATTTTATTTTTGATGGAAAAATGAGACTTCATGAAATAGGGATAAAAAAAAATTTTTAAATTTTGACTTTGACATATGCTTGTATTTTATGAAAACTAATATGCTTTTATTGCACGGTTCACGTCGATAAATTTATCATTAATTATTATTATTAGCCGTAACGATAAAGTTATACAATATATTGAAACAAAATATTATTAAAGAAAAAAATAACTTATAATCTAGCCCTGAAAACGGGTAAAGGCCTCCCTCAACCGAGCCCAATCGAGTCTGTCATAAACTACTCGCTGATACTGTTTATGTTTTAGCATTTTAACGAAACTGTCCGTTTCAGGTCTTCCTCTTTTCCTTTTCTCATAAATAGTCCATTCTGTTATTTCCTTAGTCCATCTCGTAGAATCCATTCTTGCATAACAATAAATTATTTAAACGTTTCTTTTCGGTTTTCGTTTATTCCTTTATAAACAACTTCATTTCGGTCTTTGTTGCTTTTTTCTTGTTTTTTATATCCAAGAAAAGTCTTAAAACACCATGGCGTATTCGTTTATTATAAAAAGATAATGAACCCGTTAGAATGTTTTTACAATATGTTCTTTAATACTGCAATTAGAATTAATAATTTTAAAACCAATTGAGAAAACATTGTTTTTACAATCGGTTATTTTACTTTAAATTTATTGTTCACACTTGCTTTTTCATTATTTTAAATTATATAATAAATCATTTTTTACATACTTGGTTTTATTCGGGAATATCCCAAAAAAAATGTTCTCAATGAAAATATAAAATAAATTCTGCTCCCCAAGAACATAATTGCCCCCCCCCCCCCCCTCAGAAACAGATTCTTGAATTCATCCCTGATGCGGTATATGCATAAACAGTAACAGTATAGGTTTGATTATAGTTATGAGAAGCGTTTTTTTTACTTTAAAATTTTAAACAAACACTGCATTTTACGTTAACAAATTTTCTTAGTTTTATGATAAATTTTACATACAGTATACGTAGTTTTATTTTTAGTCAATGTGAAATATTTTGTACAGAATTATCCAAAGCGGATCCAGGATTTTTTTTGGGGGGAGGAGCACAAGTGGCAAACGGGAAAAAGTGCTTCCATTTTTTCGATTAACAAACAATATACAAAAAATAACTGTAAGAAATAAATTTGTAATATTAATATATAAAGGTTTATTAATATTAAAACAATAAAAAATTACATATTTAATAATGATAGTTTTCTTTTATGTTTCCTGCTGAAGGTATACAGTACTTCATTATGGTTCATTTTTGCCGCGATGTCTCGATGGATATACATTAAAGCCAGTCTATTCAAACGAACTTCTGTCATCTTGTTGCAAAGATATGTTTTTAATCAGCGTAAGGTGGAGAAAGATCGCTCGGTAATGCTACTAGTCACAGGAAATGTGCACAGCAATTGACAAAGAGTTCTAATATTTGTCAGCACCCAATCTTCTGTAGGCATCTGCGGAAGACTGGGATATTTTCTCTTATGTGTTGCTAAATTTTTAGCTCTTCCTTCAAAGCTAACAAACAAGGTTGTCACTGAAGTTATGGAACAGCAACTTCTGTAACTGTTTGGCTCTAATAATCCAGAAAAGGAATATATACTGAATGTCGGTAATACTCTTCAACAGACTGAGCCTGACGGTTCAACCGATTTATTTGAGACCGGTGATTCTGCACATTGTGATTTCTATACCAATTTCGTTTGCGAGGGCCTCAGCCTCATTAATAAGTTTTTTGAATGCGTCCGTGCTAATTTCACATTGCCACTAGACTTGCTGTGATCTTGTAATTATTGAGATAAGAACAGCACGTACCCTAAAATATCAGTGAGGATTACCAAGCTTACAAGAAATTCTGAGGACATTATAGCTCGGAGCAACGAAAATACAGGTGTAGTACTTCTGTTTCCTTGATCATCCATTTTTTGCAAAATTCCAGGAAGACATGGCAAGACGTCTAAGAATGTCGAAATTCCACCCATCTGGTCTCACACATTTGTTTTAATCTATTTTGTTTTTTCTTCTCTGAAAATATGTATTCATTGAGCTGACTCACAGAAGAAAGTTTCTACACTTGAAATAATCCCCATGGCATTTCTTATGCTGGATATGATGCAAGCTGTACTGATAGATAAGTCTAGTCGGTGGCTCGCACAATGGGTAAAAGGCTGAATGCTGGATATGCATACCTGAACAACTTTTATTTTACTGCTCATGCTGGCTCCTCCGTCATATGCTTGACCTTGGCACAATGTAATATTCAAGTTAAAGTTTTCAAATGCCTTCAAAATATGGTGAGCAATATTTTAACCAGTAAGCTTAACGATTTCGACAAACATAAGAAAGTCTTCTTTGATTTCATTTGTATATATATCAAAATAGCGAATCTAGTGGAAACTTAAAGTCTGCTGTAGGTTTCCAAGTATATTTCAACTACTGATACCTTTCTTCATCTGTAAGAACTAAACCATCTTGCTGGTTGATTAATAGTTTACCTATAGATAAAAATTAAATACTTAATTAACTATCCATTTATATAGAAGCCTACGCATCTAAGCAGCGACAGCGCTGACTAAAATATTTTTAATAATTCTAGTGTACACACCATTCCAACATATACATCAATTAACGCAGAATTAAATTTCACATAAGATAAATCCTTTACTTGATCACTATTGCATACACATACAATGACTGAATGACAATTCAATAAATCTGTCACTATTTTTGGCATTGTTTAGTATGTGGTCAAAACACTGATTTTTAATTTTTTTTTTTTTTTTGGTAACATGAAAAAGTGAATTGGTAATTTTATTGAACAAATGCGGGAGATTATGAAATGGTATGAATCTTTGATACAATAAGGAACTGAAATAGCCTAGCCATTCAAATTGGGGGGAAATTATTAGTTTAATGACTATTATAACAATCTTGTGGTATAGATGAATCGAATGATACCTCATTTATCAAAATTGGTTTAATAAAAACACACTGAAACATCTATAAAATACAGTGCAAACATACATACAGTCAGACACATATCACTTGTTTTGCTTCGCTGTAGCAGATAATAACTATAGCTGAATTGATAACTATCGTATGTTCCATTATTTTCATTTCCTCCAGCTTGATTATATCTGATTCCATGATCGCATTTCAAACCATTTGTTCTCCCCTACCTGATTATTTCTGTGATTTTATTATACTCCGTATACGCTCATTTGTCCACATTCTATCTTCTCTTCATTCAATTCAAATTGATTTGCTGCAGGTTCCTAACCATTCGAGCATCTTCGGTAATAAAGCGACGGACTCGTTGGCTCGGATTGCTGCATCTTCTCACTTATTTTTTAAAAAAATTCCATCGTCTAATCTCCTTCCGCTGTGCAAAGGTTTTCATATTAGGTTTTGGTTGGAAATGTACGTTTCTTCTTTCTCTAACAATTGTTCCTTTTATCTGTCTGTTCAACCTAGTCTTCCTGCCAATCCGTGGTTCTCTTTATTTCCTTCCCTTCGTCGTTCTTTTGTCTCCATTATTCGTCTGCATCTTAACCATTCTCTGTTGCCTTCCTCCCGTTTTCGTTTTTCGTTGGTTGTCTCTCCACACTCAAATGAAGAATGTGTTTGCAATGCGGATCATGTATTCTTTGAGTGTTCTGTTTTCTACTCCAGTTTGCTGCGACTTGATCTTCCTATTCCATATTGCGCCTCTTATATTTTATCTTTTCCTTCTGCACATATTGTTCCTATTATTTGTTCCTTCCTCCTAGCAATAGCTGACCGTATTAAGATATAATTTACTCCTTCCTTTTCTAATGGTTTCTGGGTAAAGGTCCCCGGTTTGACAAGTCCAAAAAAAACAAACAAAAACAAAACACTAATACGTACACAAAAGTAATTGATACGAAGTACTTTTGATGGAAAAATCCTTCTTATCGATTTGGTCATAATTCCAGGTGAAAACCTACCCAATTAAAGAGAAGAGACAAAAAAATGTAAAATATAAAATAAAAAAAACAAGAAATAGTGAAGGAAAGAAATATTAAACTCTGTTTTTCCTTTTTAACATAAGTAATAAGAATAATTATTTAAAATTAATGAAATTAGATTAGATGTGGAATAAGAAATTAGCAAAGGGAGAAGATGCAATTTTATTAGGTACAAGAAGTTCCACATAGCTTTGGTTAAAAAACTAACTAATGGAACATGATAGAGATATTACTGTTGTGAGAGGTGGAATTGTTAGAGGAGAAGCAAGACTTATTGAGAGCTCATACATTAGAGGGAAGTAACAAACGACTAGATCGGAGAGCAGGAAATCGTAGAAAAGGATTGAAATGAGTTTTAGGATTAGAACGTTTGCGAAAACTGGATGATTTAGGGCGATGAGTGGATTTAAAGAGCAGAAAAGCCAAAGTCAGAGAGGATTTGAAGAACAAATCAGTGAAAGAAATAGATGCTGAAGCACGGTTGGCATATGAAAGAACTTAACTAAACTATTTTTTTTGAATTTGAACGCCTCATGGAACAAAATATTTTCAACGCCATTAGATATTTAATGTTTCTTTGCTTAACCCATTCGAGACAAGAACGAACATGCAGTGGGAGTTTTTACAGTTATCGCAATGAGGAAGCTTTTGAAGATTGCTACAAAGATAAAATGTTTGGAAGCTCAGTAGGGACATATAGTAAATTAGAAGCGCTGCAACAGTGTTTGGCAATATGCTCAAACAGGAAGCATTCAAAGCACTGCATAGATGAGCAAATACTAGGAGAAACTGGGAAACAGAATATAAACATTGATAAAAAACCAGGAAAAACGGTTTTATAGAATTTTATTTCTACCCATTCTGCAGGGATTTTGACACCCTCTCAAATACAATAGATACAACAGATAAATGAAATAGGAACTGATCACTCGATCCCCTTCAAAATATTATCTCCTGTTGCCTTGAAGAGCAACACTAATAAAAGAGAGATGGAATTTATTAGTTTCACAAGAGTTAAAGGATAATTATTGTATACATTTTCTTATTGGTGGTGGTATTTTTGATGAGAATAGTGTAAGGCCCAGGGTGGTTATTAGAGAATAAAGTAGTACCACTATTATTGTTGTTGCTATTATTAGTATTGATATTATTATTTTTACTATTACTACTGTTATAATTCTTATTATCACTATTACCACTATTATTGTTATTGTGGGAACCACTGATGTTGAAGTTTTTAATAGCTTCAATAGGATTATTATTAGTAAAATTATTGCATCTGTTTCTATTAGTGTTACTTTTGTTGAAGAGTTCGCATAAATTGGATTGAAACAGTTGTAGATACTTGCTGATGATTGTTAACACGACTGCTAAGATAGGGTTGAACGGTTTACATTTTATGGAAGCATTAAACCTTCATCAAATAAAGCGGTAAATCTGTTTTTAACAGTTTAATATACTTGGAGGAAGCCGCTGGGCGGTCCCCACTAGAGAGCTTATCAATTAAGTAAAATTAAGAGGAAAAAATAGCAACAGCACGAATAAACAAAAAGAACAAAACGAGAAATCTAAGACTACAAAGAATCAAAGTAACAAAAAACAAACTGCTAGAAATAGTGAATATTCAAAGAAATGTAAACTAAATACTGTAAAGAATTCACTCTCTTCACAAGTCCCTTCTCCGGTAGTCATTTGTGACTGATCAGCTTCCGCGATGATAAAATAAAAAAAGCATAAAACAAATAAAAGAAAATAAAGATTTCGGGCGCCAATGACACTTAACCCCGGTGTGTCATTACCGGAAACTCAATTCGTAGAGCTTTAGGCCTTTCTAAGGTTTAACGAAAAAAAGAAAGTCTCCGCGGCGGAGATGTCACCGGGACCCACCCCGTGTCCAATAAGAAAGATTTCGACTTTAAACGCGTATATTTTCGCTAGGATAAAAAAATTATTATAAAATTGTTAGGATGATTTTAGCGTTCACCCGAGAAGTATACTTGTGAACAAATTAACATATTGAAAAATTTTCTACGAGAAACGTGTGCGGCAGAGCACGTACGATTTTAAAACCGACAACGCGACGAGTTGCTTGAGGCAAAGGAGCCTCGACGACGTTCAGCCTAAGACTCTTGCGAGCGACTCTTGCGAGAGACTAAAATGTATCTGGCGAAGATCGCTCGATGCCCCCTTGCCTTTCGCTAAGACGACTAATTTTACACAAAAATATTAACAAATAAAAAAAAAACACCGCCAAAAGGATCTTTTTAGAAAGTTGGTTGTTAATTTCTATTTAGCGGCGATTACCCTGCCGGTATTCCTTTTCGGTTTTTTTGTCAAAAAAACTTCTGCCGGCTCAACATAGCTCGGTACGCATTTCAAACGCCTATACCGCCAGCAAAGGCTCTTTCTCCGCTTTTCGGCCACCCGCATAGAAACCAGTTCGCTATCCCGGCGCAGCGGTCAGAACATCTGTGCCGGGATCCTTCGATTTTTTAGCCGAGAAAGTGTCTTTGACAACCATGCCGCTTTTGCCCGCTGCCGAGACCGCCGAGAAGTTAATGATTATTGCCAAAATATTATTTTCTAGCTCGGACAACGTTGACAAAGGCCGTAAGAAATGCCGAATCCGTCTCACTGCCCCACCCTCATTTTCATCCAAAACAGTAGTTTTGGATGAGAATTCAGGTGACCAAGAACGAAAGGATTCGGACAAGCCGTTTCCGAGCTACGGAGTCTTGAACAGGTCTCCACCATCTAAACCCGCTCATGTACGCCGCAAATCATCCCTTAAGTTATCACACGTACACCACTCTCACAGACCACTGGGACCACACTAGGTCAAAAAAATATATAGCGGAAACTTTAAGAACAATTAAAAAACAAAACGGAACCAAAATAAACATGAGAGATAACGAGTATCTATTCCGAACAATACGAGACGCATCCCGTCAAAATAACAATACGGGAAACAACCCGTCTAAAAACAGTGCGCGAACTACAAAATATCGGAGAGAATACCCTAAGATCGGCTTCCATGCTGGTTCAATACAAAAAATTTAATTACGTTAGCATTAGCTGAAATAATTTGAGAATTGAAATATAAAAAAAAACAAGTTGATTAGATAACTGCCAACAAAAAAATAAATTCGTTGATATCTTATACCTCGCGAGCTCGTTGTCCTCTGAGAGATACAGGAACACTTGAAGAATACGACAAAAATTTCCTAACAAAGAGAGAGGCGCGGCAGACAAGACCGGTACCCCTTTTGGACGGGTAAAAAAAATAAAAAAAATATATATCGAGACACCCCCTGATATAATACGCGGAATGCGTGCAACTGAGCCACTCGAAACAAAACAACAAATTAACTAATAAACATTGGCCCATGGCCTGGAAAGTGGCACTCAGTCACGCACTACGCAACGGAACCCCCCGTTGGCCTACGCAGTGGAAATTTAATCCCCCCAATGACACCCTCTCGCATCGGCGCTGGAACATCGCGCGAACACATCCCCCCACATGGCCTACCCAACCTAATGGTGGACAAGACTGGGACCCCCTATAGACACCCCCTGAGAACGCTCACCATCTTATTTCATGGGACGTCAACATGTCCCCGCGACGGTACGAACATCTACATCTTCTATCTTCATCTTCATCATCGATCGGACCGCGCGAGAGACCTTCCTTTGGCCTACCTAGAGGAGCCCTCGTAAAAAAAAAATATATAAAAAAAAATAAAAAAAATAATCCATCAAACTTTCCAACGATCTTCTTCTCCATCTCTAAACCAGACCCCACGCCGGTCCTCGGCCTTCCTTAGGCGTCGAGTCTACCTTGTGTACCTTCCGAGGGCGCACACCACCCATAGGAATAGGAATAAGAAGAAAAAGAACAGGAACACACCAAATATAATTATAAAAAAAAATAAAAGGAATAACATCTGGAATTTTACATGACCAGGGCACTGAAACTCGCGAGATTATCAAAAAAATTTATAACTTTGTTATTCTAGCCGACCTAGTGTGCACGCATTTCAATCACACGCTGACCTCCGGACACTGTAAGCGACATTCCCGCTCCCGGCCGAAAGGTCGTACATTCACACTCGCACGTTGTCCCAGTGGCAATATAAACGAACGAACAAATAAAATATATACAAGTGAACTAAATTATTACAAAATAGATCGACCAAACGTCTAACTGATAAAAAAAATAATCGAATAAAATACAGGACAATAAGAACTCTAAAACTGGGTCTTGACCCGAACAAAAGTACTGAGAATAATTGAATGTATTTAAAAAGAAAAAATAAGAAAATAAGCGGTTAACTGCCTGTCTTGATTGTAGGGCTTGTGGGACGCTATCGTTACCTGATTCCGGAACGAGGAAAGAAAAATCAAAAAAAAATGATTATCAAAATAGAAAGAGAGCAGTTGAGGTCACTACCAATATGAGAACGGAGCTCTGCGTCTTCGTCCTACGCCATTTTTTTTTTTTTTTTTTGACAGAAAAAAATAGAATATAAGAAAAACAACACACGCAAAGGAGGAAAATAGGAAACAAAAAAAAACAAAAGAAATAGGTACATCGTTGAGATAAAAGTATCGATCGGATTGCGGGAATAAAGCAAAATTCGCCATTAGACCGTCACCACGGAGAGATCCCAGCCAAGAATCACCACCATATTTCCTTTTTCCCCGGTACCCCGTGTCGGGAAAGCTCCTATGACTTATAAGGTATCGTTGTGCCACTAGGTCGAGTTCTTCGGCAATTGCCGGTATCGGGCGTCAATTGACCCCACTCGCCAGAAATACTCGGTAGCCACAATAAATCCAACCGATTCGGTTCACCACTTATGCGATTAAAATTGTTATTCTCCGTATTTCTCGCCGAGACTTACGCCCAATGCTGTGGCCACACACGTTCAACGTTGCCCACTACACCGAAAGCTCGTACAACGGAGAAGAAAAGATAATAAAATATAGAGCCCCGCCGGAGTACCAGGTATTCACTCTCTCTCCCCACCGAACAATTTGGCCACGCTTGCCTTAGCAGCGCCCACAGAGCCTGAGGGGTCGACCGGAAATCCCTCCCGATCCGCCTAGCGACGCTGTGAATGGAAAACATAGAGCAAAGAAAGAGAAAAACAATATATTTAGCAGAAAAGAGAGGGAAAGAAGCTCAAAAAATCCGAGAAAGAAAATATTAAATAGACCGAAAAGAACCGGTGAGAAGAACATTGCCATACGTAAATAATCTTATCACAGCAATGTCCATACTGTTAACAGCGCAGACCGACAACTAAAACGTCCAACTACATTGGCAGGAGGTTAGGTATAAGGTATGAGGAAGTTAAACCAGAAAGGAAATGAAAAGAGAATGGGAGAAAAAGGAACAAAATGGTTAAATGAATCCGAAATCAAAGTATCCCGATGCGTACAAGATTGGCAATTAAATTATAGAAATAATAAAATTCATTGCGAAAGAGGAAGGAAAACCCATAGTTGATAACTCAACAGATGCGTCACTAATAATCTAGATGACCCCACGGGGTTCGCAAAATTATAAATCAAAAAGATACTATTTCCGAAAGACGTTCGAAAAAATTTTAACTATGTGCGCCGACGCGCAATTTCTATAGGGCTACATGATTAATATACGCATTAACATAAACGAAATAGAAAAACAGTTATACATTTTACATAACAAATTATATATAAAAATTTAATATTAAACACTTATGTGTGCTCAGCTCCAAACCTGTTATTATTCAGTGAATGGCCGCATCCTTGCGGAAATTCGCTACAAAGCTAAAACAAACTACATTTTCTAATCCTAATACATAACGCCGATTCTACTCACATTTCTTAATTCCGTAATTTAATATAAGCTCAACCACACCGCACGTAAACGTAGGAGTTTAAAGTCAGAGTGGTAGATACGAGTATAAAAGTCTCAATGATGTTCGAACGAGTAACCAGTTTTTTTTTTGTTTTTTTTTTTCGGGAAAAAACCGCAAAAACCGAAATCCGAAGCGAAATGCCCAGATAAAAAATATAAAATTTTGAATTTAAATAAAATGAACAACTTTCTAAGCGAGGGGTGATACACACTTATATAAGGTCGAAATCAGAACGAATCGAGCTCACTCTCGCAAATCGAATACACTTTGCTTCAAAAAAAAATTAAAAAATTAAAAAAAAATATCTACTGATCTAAATTCCAGTGAAAACTGACGCATAAGTCGTCTGAAAAACTAACTAACCTAATCTAACGAGAAACTAGAAAAAGAACAGCAAACATGCAAATTTCGGGGAATCGACGAATTATCTGACTGAAGTTGAAATCTGGCCTACACTACTCGAAAATTAGATGAATAATTCAAACATAGATAAATATCCGGCTGCAATAATTTAAGCAGGCTCATTGACGAGTTAGACGCAAGTAACTTGTCCAAAATTTCTTTGTAAAAAAAAAAAACGGAACTACCCCTTGAATTATTACGCATGAAAATCAACTAACGCGGACACAAAATCTTCGAAGACTTATAACATTAAAGCGTAAAAAAAACGATACTGCACACGACATACTTCTCTCCATCGAAGCAACACAGGGCACCTGTCATACTTACTCTAAAACAGTTACTCGCACTCGTGCTCAGGCCAATTTATAATAATTTTATCTATTTTTTATGATTAATTTTAATTCTATCTACGACTGGAATATGTTAAATAATACTTCCTAGAGAAGTTATCTTCTTTGTATCTTCGTCAAGCGGATCCCTAGCTACATTTTGTTTTATCTTTTGCGTATTGGTTTTTAATTGATCTGTTGACGTCGTACTCCGGGAAAATCGGCTAGCTTTTTAATTATTAATTAATTATTTCCGCCGATACTTCCACCACCAGGATCCACGACGGGAGCAGCGCCACGACCGGCGAGAATTATTATTACTTACCTTGGAATCTTTCATATATCCGGACTTTAAATACTTAAATTTGGGCTTTGTTTTCTTTGTTGTTTTGCGTTTATTGTTAGGTTTATTATTTTTATTTATAGATCTTCCGATTTGGTATTTCATTTTTTCAATTTTAGATTTATTTGCTTCTCTTTTCTTGTGACGTATTTTCTTGCCGGTTTTTGGATCTTTCATGTTACTTGTAAAATTTATTTTAACCAGATCAACACGATCGTCCTGATTATTCATATTGGTCTGCTCGCTAATATTGCCATTATCATTACTATTAAAATTATCATTATCATTATTATTATTGCTTTCGACATCTTTATATTCCCTACTATTATTGTCATTATTTTCAACATTATTATCATAGGTATTTTTAAGATCATTTTTATTGTCATTAAGCCCCTGTTCCTCGTCACTTTCCACTCGTTTCTCGTCATTCTCCATAGGCATGGTGATTACCTCAACTAACTCATTCTCTACTTTCTCACCTTGCGTCGGCTCACCAAAGACCGCAGATCTATCCCTAACGTTTATTTTATTTTTTAGATCTTGATTATTTTCGTAAATTTTAACTTCGGGTATTTTATTCAGTTCTTCTTCGACTTCGATTTTAGGTTTTTCGAGTCCCACATCTAATTTGTTTTCTAAAATATCGAATTTGTTAATTGAAACCACTTGTTTTTTATTTAGTTCTTCAAATTTGTTCTTCACGTCTTCTTTAAAATTGTTTATAATTTTATTGTTTTCATTAATTCTTTCCTCAATTTTATTAGAATTTTCTTTGAGGGCGGCCAAAATTTGGTTTAATTCCGAAGCCGGGGATTGGGCAGAGCATGTTCCGGGGTCCTCTTGGGTGCGACGCGTCGCCTCCGGCACAGTCTCCGAAAGACGATCCGAGATTTCATGCGGTGCATCTCCTTCCTCGCTTAAATTGATGTCACGGTAATTACCCCGGGTCACCACCACTCTGACTAAATCCTCATTCTCCATCCTTGATGCAGGGTAATTAAAATAAAATAAGACAATTCGGGCCTACCTATCGGCAATTAAATATTAAAATTTTAAACAAAATAATTTCGAAACTCCGGTTCGAGAAAAAATTTTAAATAATACGTAACGCGAGAAAAAAATATAATTTTAAAATTTTGAATGATTGAACCACGAGAAAGTAAAACGTTTATAAACTATAGTAGGCCGAGGAGAGAATTAAATAATATAAAATCTTATCTGTTTCCGCTTGGCAGATCCTTCTCCGATGAAACCGCTACTTCCTTCTTCGTACCAGGTAACGTATATCTATCTACATACTATCGAGTCCCTGTTCGTTCGGGCCGTCATTTGTAAAGAATTCACTCTCTTCACAAGTCCCTTCTCCGGTAGTCATTTGTGACTGATCAGCTTCCGCGATGATAAAATAAAAAAAGCATAAAACAAATAAAAGAAAATAAAGATTTCGGGCGCCAATGACACTTAACCCCGGTGTGTCATTACCGGAAACTCAATTCGTAGAGCTTTAGGCCTTTCTAAGGTTTAACGAAAAAAAGAAAGTCTCCGCGGCGGAGATGTCACCGGGACCCACCCCGTGTCCAATAAGAAAGATTTCGACTTTAAAATTGTTAGGATGATTTTAGCGTTCACCCGAGAAGTATACTTGTGAACAAATTAACATATTGAAAAATTTTCTACGAGAAACGTGTGCGGCAGAGCACGTACGATTTTAAAACCGACAACGCGACGAGTTGCTTGAGGCAAAGGAGCCTCGACGACGTTCAGCCTAAGACTCTTGCGAGCGACTCTTGCGAGAGACTAAAATGTATCTGGCGAAGATCGCTCGATGCCCCCTTGCCTTTCGCTAAGACGACTAATTTTACACAAAAATATTAACAAATAAAAAAAAAACACCGCCAAAAGGATCTTTTTAGAAAGTTGGTTGTTAATTTCTATTTAGCGGCGATTACCCTGCCGGTATTCCTTTTCGGTTTTTTTGTCAAAAAAACTTCTGCCGGCTCAACATAGCTCGGTACGCATTTCAAACGCCTATACCGCCAGCAAAGGCTCTTTCTCCGCTTTTCGGCCACCCGCATAGAAACCAGTTCGCTATCCCGGCGCAGCGGTCAGAACATCTGTGCCGGGATCCTTCGATTTTTTAGCCGAGAAAGTGTCTTTGACAACCATGCCGCTTTTGCCCGCTGCCGAGACCGCCGAGAAGTTAATGATTATTGCCAAAATATTATTTTCTAGCTCGGACAGCGTTGACAAAGGCCGTAAGAAATGCCGAATCCGTCTCAATACATAGAAGTAAAATTAAAACAATCTCGCCGATATGCTGATAATAGCTATCAAGCTGATAACGCGAATATGAAAAAACAAAAGACAAAACGAATTCCCTGTCAAGAATCTCACATCTGTAAAATCAGTAATGTCTACATCTAAAGCATGGTAACAGGATATGTGTTGATATTCTTTGTCAACTGCTTTACTACATACACTGTGCATAACAATGTACACATTAGCATCATTCCATTTTATTCCTTCATTTCTAGACTAATTTCACCATTAAAAGGTTTGTTATATGTTCGAGCACATGTGATGTGAGGGGAAAATGAGTTGAAATATTAATTTTGTTAGTCAGATAGTATACTTTCAAATTTTTGAAAATTTATGATAGGTTACTGGAACCATATGTATACACTTCCCTAAATGTAGGGCTTTAACAGCTATGGCATAGACAGAAAAAGTAATAAATAAAAAAAAATGAAAACAATAATATATTGTTTGATGATAAGATAGTTTAAAAAACAATGTATTTAATAATATAATCATAAGGACTGGAATTGTCATGCATATGGACAACAATATGCTTTTCGCAAATTAGAACATTTAGCAAGTTTGAAAAAAATAAATAAAAATAAAAAAGCAATATGTACGATAGGCAAAAGAGAATATGAGAGGTATGGAAGAGTTAGAGTTCATTTGGATTTATTATTTACTTTGCAAATCTGGAAACGAATCATCAAATAGGCACTGCAGGGCAAAGATGAACAAAGTTAGTATCAGTGTTCCACACAGAAAAAATAAAAAAATAAATAAACATTATTAAAAATTGGCAAAAAAGGTAGATGAGAAGTGAGGGTAGGGTTAATTTTGGAAATGGTAAAATATATTTAGGCTGATTTTATTATTTACACACAATTGGAATTTTGGAAATTAATCACTAGATAAGTATGGAACAGAGAATTTCTATGCAACTTCCAGAGAAACGGGGTTGTGCTAAGAACAATAACAGTGATTACATGTACAAATATATGTGTGGTAACAGGGAGGCAGTGGCGTGCGACCTGGGGTCGGCCGGACTTTGAAAAAAAAAATGTTCCGAATGATAAGAAAACGAGTGATGGCAATGACAGTGACGTGCTATTAATATTGATAGTGTAGGAATGTGTGCACATGTGCATGGTTGATACACTTCTGCAGCAACCGGACAATCAGCAATGTAATTTTTGGTACAAGATAATACATGTAGGCTAATTTTGAATTTTGCAAGTGGATTACCAAAAACAAATAACTAGAAAGGTAACTGTTAGGAGCCCATTCCTGAAACAGCCATTTGGATTACCTGGAAATTTCATATTAAGAAGGTAAGGTTTGGGTACCCCTCCTGAAGGCAAGTATTTGAATTATTAATTAGATTCAGTTTAAGGGAGAAGGGGTTAAGAGCTCGTTTCCAAGGTGGACATTTATACTACTGGTCCGAAACATTCTAAGGGAGTTTGGAGGGTCACAAATTTTGGGGTCCAAACTTACATTTTTGGTTAATTATGAATAATTATAAACAGAGTTTTGAAAACTTATGGTAAGAGGGATAAGCAGGGCTAGGTTAGTTTTGGGATCCCGGCGAAAAAAGTTAATAGAAAAAAAAAATCAGGCTGTGGACTGAAAAATTTTGGTTAGATTCAATTGTATTCATTTGTAGGATGGTTAGCTTCCAGGCGCCTGAGTTGTTATTAATAGACTACATTCGATAACTGGTTCTTCTTTGCTTGAAATTTTGAAACATAATGTTAAATATCAATTTACAGATAGAAATCTTATTGTGCATTAAAATACATAATTATTATTTCAAAATGTTTTAAAAACGTTTATTACATAAAAATATAAAACAATAAATTTTTAACAATAAAAATCCTTTAATTTACACCGTTATTACTTTCAAAAAAAGTATTTCATTTTCCAAACATACACACACACACACACGCGCGCGCGAATATATATATATATACACACATTTAAACAGTTTTTAAAGTTAAAGAATATTTTATCATCCTGTTTGTTAGTAACTATAGTATAAAAAATAAATGCTAAAATAACAAACTAATACGTAAGTAACAAAATTAATATAAGAATATCAAACTTGTTATCTTAGGAACGTTTTCGGGCATAACCCATCTTCAGCTAAAATATAATCGAACTAAATTAAAAACATAGTGTAACAGTGAACACAATTTAAAACTTCACTTTGAAGCTAAAATAAAATTAAATAAAAATAAATTAAAATGAAAATAACATGAAACATAGCACACATGTGAATTGAACTACAGTCTAACACATATTGAAACTAAAAATTAAATCACAAGTTTAAAACAGTAATTAATGTGAAATAAAAACAAGAAATAAAATTGAAATAAAAAATTGAAATAAAAAATGAATGACAAACATATTTGGAGATTAGATAAGAAATAAATAATAGAACCTGTCTAAGAAGGGCTAGTTTAAAATTTTTTTATTAAAGTATTATATTAAAGAGTGGGTTTTGATTGTATGGAGTTTGGTCATTTAATATATTGTTTTTGTGTTTATTTATGTAATAGTTTTCAGCTATGTTCATTAGGTTTCCTTTATTGTATGTGGCTAATACTGTAAAACGAAACGGAAAAATCCACATATGCAGAACACTTAATAAAAAATAAACATACACCTGATTCACTAGAAAAAACAGTTACAGTATTAGCCACATACAATAAAGGAAACCTAATGAACATAGCTGAAAACTATTACATAAATAAACACAAAAACAATATATTAAATGACCAAACTCCATACAATCAAAACCCACTCTTTAATATAATACTTTAATAAAAAAATTTTAAACTAGCCCTTCTTAGACAGGTTCTATTATTTATTTCTTATCTAATCTCCAAATATGTTTGTCATTCATTTTTTATTTCAATTTTTTATTTCAATTTTATTTCTTGTTTTTATTTCACATTAATTACTGTTTTAAACTTGTGATTTAATTTTTAGTTTCAATATGTGTTAGACTGTAGTTCAATTCACATGTGTGCTATGTTTCATGTTATTTTCATTTTAATTTATTTTTATTTAATTTTATTTCAGCTTCAAAGTGAAGTTTTAAATTGTGTTCACTGTTACACTATGTTTTTAATTTAGTTCGATTATATTTTAGCTGAAGATGGGTTATGCCCGAAAACGTTCCTAAGATAACAAGTTTGATATTCTTATATTAATTTTGTTACTTACGTATTAGTTTGTTATTTCAGCATTTATTTTTTATACTATAGTTTTTAAAGTATTCACATTACACAAGTTATCTTTCCAATGCATCATGATGAAACCGTCGCACTAGGGCAAGTACTTCTAAACTTATAAAAACTTATCTAATACTACAATTTTTTAATCACATCCCTAATCATTTTTTATCTCTTCTCAGCACATTTGATACATGTATTAAAAAAAAATTATAAAGGTGCATATGGAATTTACAAGTAAAAAATTAAGACTCAAAACATAACAACAAAGTAGATTACTAAATACATATCTAAAAGTTCAAAACAAAACTGTGTCTAACAATTATTTAAAAATATTTGTATATAAACATTTTCTACATTTATTATTAAGAAGCAGTGCAAATTACTTCTTGCACAGTTCTTAACAAAGATACATATTAATATTTATAATACACTTATAAAAAACATATTATCGCAATATAAAATTGATTTTATTTATAAAACACTACACAACAGCAGTTGACGTAAACTATGAAACTACAATCGGTTGAATTTTATTTTTTTTAGACTTCCGCATTAAAATATCAAAAGCATTTGGTCTGGTAATATTTTCAGTGGACACTAATACTGGTGGCAGTTGACAATTCGCTTCTGTTGTTACTTGTTTTTCTTGACAGCCTGAAACATACATAAAAGAAAGAAGAGCGATAATTATTATTCTACGATCATCAAGGTGTAAATTTCTAGAAAGTAAAGCAATCGAGACTTTATTATAACAATGTATTTAAATATTTACCTTAATAAAGCAAAAAGTTTGTTTTTTTAATTGAGCTATTACAACAACAAAATAAGTTTTACTTCTAATTATGCATGCACAATTGTCATTTTTCCTCAAAATAGAATTGAATGATTGTCAACTTCCTTAATTTTTATCTTCCTAAGCAACTGCATATTTTTAATGCCATTTTTCTTTCTTGAAAACGTAGTAGTACCATTGTAAAGAGCGGGAAAAAATACATCAAAATCATGAATTTAAAAGGTGGCACCTCAAAATTAAGGACGTGAAAAAAATGATTTAAAATTTAAATAATTTTTTTAGGGAACAATTTTGAGGTTGAGATTTGAAAACGCCACAGTGATTTTTTTCAGAATTTTTGGATAGAAAGACGCTTTTGAAAAAAATAATTTCGAAAAAACACGTTTTTCGACTTAATTGCGCATGTGCAGAGGATAAGAAGATGAACATTTGGCTGTAGGAGTTTTTTACAACCTCTATCGAATAGTGTATGATACATGCGTTTTTTAAGAAGGGCCAATTTTACCATAGTAACCCGGTTATAGACTTTATAACATGTTAACCTTTCAAAATTATTACTCGAAAAATATTAAAATACGTATATAACAGTAATGTCCATATCATTTCATTTAAAATTCTGGTTGCATTGTTTCTTGTAAACTGACATAGAGTGCCCACTAACAAAGTCAACAGATAAATACGTTTAAAATAACGTACCACTGACGTGGTGTAGATATAGTTGATACGGCGATATCACACTGCTCGCTCAAAAACAACTTTACTATATACACGTGCTAACCCCATTCAAGTGTTTTTCTCGTAAAATTGTTCGAAATATATAATGTCGCTTGCCTTATAAAAATTTTTAAAAGAAAAATGAACAAAATAAGTAAAGAAACTTTAAGCATTTTCAATTTTTGAATCGTATGACGAGCTTGGAACCCAAAATTAAAATTTTACTAAAGACAAGACTACTATCGCATTATTAAGGTCGCATCCAAGTAACTATAGAAGAGTGGTTCTTAACCGGTGGTCCGCAGACCACTGGTGGTCCCTGGAAGCACTCAAAGTGGTCCGCGAAGCCATCCTAAAAATATTAAAGCTATAAAAGTAGTTAACTTCATTAAAATAAGTGCACTTAATACTCGTCTCTTCAAACAATTGTGCTCAGATATGAACTCTGAACATGAAACTCGGCTTTTCCATACGGAAGTGCGTTGGCTTTCCAAAGGAAATATGCTGTCGGGGTTGTAGGAACTGAAAGAGGAAGTACAAATATTATTAACTAACAAGGAGAACAAAGAGTTGCTGGATCAGTTTTGCGAGTCCAAATTTCAAATGTGTTTTGCTTATTTGGTTGATTTTTTCGCGCAACTAAATGAATTGAACCTTCAACTGCAAGGATCATGAAATTTGAAGTTGCAAGGCGCAAGCAATAAATTTACATATGAAGATGAAAAAAATCGAGCTATGGATCGACAAGGTTGGAAGAAAACATTTTTCTGCGTTTAATACGCTGAATCAAATTATTGACAGGCAGCGTGCTGAGATTAAAGGAGAAATACAAAAGAACATGATACCTCATTTGAAAAATTTAAAAAGTGAATTCAGTCGCTATTTTCCTAGCTATTGTAAGGACGAAGGTGTTCGAAAAGTGATCAACGTTTCTGAGGTGCCTGATGAAATTCAAGAAGAAGTGATTGAAATGCAACACAATAGTAACTTGAAAGATATATTCGTGACAGGAATTAATTTTGAAAATTTTTGGACCAAAAAGGCAATTTCTTTCTCAAAGATTCAAGAAATTGCTGTACGTTACCGATCTTTGTTATCATCGACATATCTATGCGAGCAGGGGTTCTCGGCGTTTTTGATAATTAAAAGCAAGCACTGAAATCGGTTGGATGTCAGTGCCGACATGTGTTTGGCTTTGAGTAGCACTGAATCAAGGATTCAGAAGTTAGTAAAAAGTATGCAAACACAGAAATCGCACTAAAATAATATATTTACCTTTATTCTGTAAAATTTTCGTAAAAAAAATTAAAATACTGTTGGCTTTGAACAATTTTATGCGTGTCTTATTTATAGAAAGATAGAACAACCATTTATTTATTTACATTTACTGTATATTACCTTCAAACAGTTGGTGGTCCATGGCAGACAGAAATTTTGTCAAATGGTCCCTCATCACTTAAAGGTTAAAAATTACTGCTATAGACACACACACAAACACACACATATATATATATATATATATATGCATGCATATATTGTAAATATCATGGTGGCCAATCAAATTTAATTGTTAAATTCTGGGTCCAAATCCTCCCGATTTTCTGATTACTAGAATTATACAAAAAGAAGAACGGCATTTTTTTGTTACTATTGATATTTGACCGCCGCAGCATATTTTATATGAATAAAACAGAACTTCGTAATTTATTTTGAGTAAAGTACAGTAAAGAATACATTCATTTTTCGCTTCAAATAATTTTTTCTTATTAAAAATAACGTTTTTGGCTGTTTTTACTTTTTATCCCGGGTTTACGACAAATTCCCGGTTGGGTGGCTACGCTGAATATGTTCATTGTTTTCACCTTGTCAAAAACCAAACAAAATGCGAAAACATAACTCCTTAATCATGGTTAACCATTAGTGAACCGGAATTATGGATTTGTCTTTAAAAAATTTCTGTTTATAAGTACCATAAAATTATTTAAGAAGTTATGTAAGTGTAGAGAAATATATTTCAATAAAAATAATCAAAATTACAAAATTTACGTATTTACCTGACTCAGTAATGGATACTTCATTCTCTTGTTTTTTATCGGATTTATTTGCAGATTTCTGTAAAGAAATTTTGAAATAAAAATTATTTTAAATATACGATAAAATTTACATAATTAATAAATAATACACTTGATGCATACAGGACCGATATATTTAAAATAAATAAAACAATCGATCCTTAACTTTGAAAAATAGGAACAGCTACAACTGCTAAAAATTTGTTAATTAGCATATTTTGCTTCAGTAATAATTTCACATTTTATGAAATACAACTTCACTTTTAGTCCTTCATTTGTTCAACATAAAAAATTATTTTTTTTATTATTACTTGTGCGCGTCATTATTGGCTTCATATGTTAATTCCTTAATAGTAAAGATGATATGCTTTCAAATCATTTTTAATATTTTACAAAAAAGGGAGGATCATATGGCAATGATTTGATGTATTTTGGTCGAAGAAAAATAAATGCTCGAAAAAAAGTTGCATCGAAGCAACGATAAAAGAAAGATATGTGTTGAATCTCAAATATAAAACTGCATCGAAAGATACCTTTTCGGATTTTATTTTAAAGAAAACAAATTTTTGTATGCCCCAGACATCGCGTTATCCTGTACTATATAAAAATTTCACCTAAACCATGATCATATGAGCGCAAGAGCAACAAGTCACAATCAAACTGAAGATGTATCAGAAATTAATATTTATATTGTGATCAATATTGCTTATAATTATTAAATGAGTTGTTTTTAACGAAATTTAGTTAAAAATAAATTTTTCGCCCTTTCAATTATTTGTATCATAGCGAAAAATATTTTTATTATTTAACTACAAAAAATACATTTCATGTAATATTTTCTTGTCGATAGTATACTGTATAGTTCATGCTGAATTGTTAATAGGTTTATGGACTCATAACATTTTATACTTGAATGACATTCAGATTCGCAATAAGGTTGAGCTGTACAATAACGTACAAACTGAGTGAACCTTTTTTAAAAAGTTTATCGTTAATTCCGCACAAGGCTAACGAGTAATTTGAACATGTTCGATATCGGCAGAGTTAGGGTCACTATTAATTTGTAAACACATTATAGCCCCTGTCAGTAGAATAAAACTTCCAAATGCTGTCGTTAGATGTCTCTGCTATTCGAATTTTCAAGCTAGGCCAACAGCTGACGCGGGAAAAACCGTTAGAAGTAGTGTTTTGCTTGTTCCCGTGAGTAGCACGTGTTCCTCATTGCTGTCGAGTTTCTATTCCGGTTTTTATTATAATTTTAACAAAAAAAATAAGTACAAGTGTCAGAAAATCACGCAACAGGACGAGAAATAATCAAAAAATAGCAAAATAAAAAAGTTTAAGGGAGACACCTTGCAAAATCGATATCTGCTAGAGCAATCTGCTGAGAGATTCGGAACGTCGGCTAAAAAGGCAAAGCTATCGGAAAATGATTATGGCATTAACTACAACAGCAGTTTTGGCTATCGTTTACGCTCTGTTTTATTGGAAGTCTCAATCTGTTGCACCTGCCACAAGACAGTGAAATTTATCGAAGCAAGTAAACAAGGATTGGGCTTCAAAATCGTTGTAAACTGCAACAATTGTGAACGAGTGAACGTAAATAGTTGTCCTGAACTTTAAAATAAAACGTATGAAGTAAACAAACGAATGGTTCTTGTAACTCTATCGAAGACATGAGTTAAGCCATTTGGGCAACACTATATCATAAAATTTCGATTGATAAAAAACCGCAATATAACTTATGCTCGGAAGGCCCGAAGTCCTAGTGTGCTTGACAGTTACAAAAAGCAATCGTGGGAGACACCAGCAATTTCAAACATAATCAACCAATGAGCAGTGAAGTTTTTAAACAGAACTTAGATGTAAATTTTAATTCGCTCGTATGGTCGATGGCTCCCAAGTCAAGTTCCAGTGGAAAATCTGTCCTCGATATTGCTGTAAATCTTGTAACTATACATTTCAACGATGAATTTTTCAGAATAATGCAAATTATAAAGTAAATGGGTATAACGATCGGAGTGAGTTGCTTTAATTTCTGCACAGAAGTCAACGCCACGCGTATCGCGCTTCAGACAGCTCCCTGTCTGTAGAGGCAAAAGAAGCCCATTCAGCATTACTATTTTCAAGGAAGGTAAAGGAGGATAAAAACGTAGTATTATAAGGACTATTGCATGGCCCGAGTATCGCCGATTAGTGGCAAATAAAAAATTACATAAAAACATACGTACTTAAAATTTTAAACGCGTTTTTCTCAAAAACATGTTTTTTGAGCTTGCTGTGCCGCTAACTCCTACAAATTTCAACTAATCTACTTGAAATTTTAACCATAGCTAAAAAATTCTATTTTCGAAGTCGTCGCGATAGCCTAGTTGCGAAAGCGCTTGGCTTCCGTTACAGAAGCCTCGGGGGGTTTGATCCTGGGCGACGACAGAAATTATTGTGAAAAATTAAATTAAATACTCGCTATTTTACGTGAAAGGCAATGGCAAACATGCATACCATCATATGTGTGCTAGGTAGTACACAGTAGCAGACACGCACGGGACTGCACTTGTAGCGCGATAACAAGCGGCTACAGTCAGTTCCGAGTGTAGTCTTGCGTGTGTACACTCGCGTGGGCGCTACCTTTCTGTACAGCTAGAACATACAAATAGGTAGTCATGACGCTCGGAATCGAGCAATACGACTGAAGAAGAAGAAGTGAACGACCGTAGAACTTTTCGATTAATAAAAATTTATCGATTATACCCGATTTTCCCCCGAAAAAACATGTTTTCATCTTTGAATTGTCGCCAGATTTTTTAAAATCAAAATATTTTAAGAAGTTCTACGGACGTTTACAAGATTTTTCGAGGTAATTTCAAAATCTTTTTTCCTTTTTGTTCTAGATTCAAAATTGCAACCTGTAAGGGTACGGCAAGGTGAATCATGAAAGTAAACTATGTTTCATTCCGATAGCTTTAGTGCCGCCATTTTAGTTTTAAATGATATAAAAAAAATATTTTTGTGTACCTTAAGAAGTGTGTAATCATGTACAAAAAACCAAAATTAAATAAAGCACTTAGTCTTTCCACAATAAATTCGAGAAAGTGACCCCACAAGGTAGTATTACCCCTTAAGTTGAAACCAAATTAAAAGTATCAACACCGTTTATCATTTTAAAGCTCATTCACTTGTAACAAGAATTTAAAATTTCATTTTAAACTATTGTCCATTAATTTAAATTTATGAATGATACATTTTAATGAAACGTAATCTATTTATTTTGTTTACTCATCATTTTTAGAACAATATGCACCGGCTAAAGAAAATTCTGTAGGAATAAAACCAGAGCCACGAGAAAAATATCAAAAAAAAAAAAAAAAAAAAAAAAAAAACAATAAAATTTTGATTTGGTGTTTTATATCAATAAGGATCACAATACTTTAATGTCCTTATCTCGAGATATACTTAATAAAGTTCCACTTTCTGCGCGGATCGACACTTTCTCAGACCAATTTTAGGTCCCTAATTCAGGACCCAGTTAAATTGGATTCTCTGTAAATTTTAGACTGCTTCTTTTACACGAAGAAACTGAATACAAGACGGTTCAGCGATAAAACTACCACATGAGTATTAGGCTTTACGTTTTCCTCGAAAAATGCAATAGAAAAAATAAAATTTCCCGTTAATCACAAACAAGAGATTCCTCTCGGAGAAATATCACTACAGACACGAGCCGAGTGTTGCTAGCTACGTACTGATAGCAAAATAAAATAAGTAATAAAACTAACAATCAGTGCGCGAGATAATAGTGATCTGGAACAACTGTTACTTTCCTCTCTCGTTAACGCCGAGTAACGAAATAAAGATTTCTTCACAAAAAAAAAAAAAAAAAAAAAAAAAAAAGTACATTTTGGCGGAATAGAAATGACAGAAACGTTTTGAGCAATCATACGGAGTAAATAAGATAAACGAAACAATTCGTGACTACAAAAAAGTAAAAAATTGCTTCACCCAACGAAATAATTGAAAAATGATACGCACGCGGCTTTTGCCTCGATATACGTTTACATGGACATTCGGTTAGATCAACTCAATAACAACAACGGTGACTGACCAATTAGAAAAACTGTGGACCTAAAATATCATCGTATATCTAGAAATTAACACTCCAACAGCTGTACTGCCTGCTGAGATTTTTACAATTTCCCTCGATTCAACTAAACTCGCCGACGTACACGCCACGCAGACATAGGCCGTGTTTTGTTACCACCAGCCACAACGTAGCTTAAACCCCACACGTGCCGAAACTCTGATAATATACGGGATTCACGATTTCAGCCGATTAAGCGTCCTTGTTACATTTCGGCCGACAACAGCAGAATAAAATAATGCCCGAGAGATCGAAAATTAAATGATTTTAACCGAAAAATAATTTATAACTTCAACGTCATCAAAAGATAGCGTCATAAATACTGAATTCGCATAAATATGTAAAAATCATAACAGTCGACGATAAGTTGTCTATGATAGTTGTGGTGTAGAATAGGAATTTATACATTAATTTCTTGGTTTAAAGTATTTTATGTATTGTATTTATAATTTATTTATTTATTATTTTGTTAACGTAAATTTTAAATAAATGAAATTTTTAATGAAAACTGCGTTTTTAATTTTATTGTTTTATGTCCTTTTTAATAATCTTCATTTTTTATTACAGTAACTTTTAAAAACATTAAATATTTCTTTATCATTACCTTAATTTGCATTATTTGCAACAAATTTTTATTTGAGTAAACCATGATAAAAATTCGTGTTCTTACCGCAGCATATTTAAGTTCTGTTACAAGAGATGCACCCACTTAAGTATTAAATAATGTCTTTCCAAATACTAAAGATAAGTTTTCCAGCAAACTAAAATAATATTAGAAAAATTTTGATAGAACATTTAAATCGTTTTCAACCCTAACATTTTCTTTACTTAAAATTTGAATTCTTTAAAGCTGCTTAAAAAAAATTAAAAGACAATTTATTCTAGCAAAGATTTTAATTATCTTCATTTTTTTAAACATTTCCGGTTTCGTAATTGTGAAATTTCAATTTCCTGAACGTATTAATTCAAAAGGGGTTGATTCAACTCGTTTTCATTGTCTAAAGTAACGGATAAAAAATACTTGATTCTTTTAATTTAACATTAGCTGCTGCCACTATAATCCAGAGTCATTACGTTTTAACATGGAACGCTTGACGAACTAAAATATTGCATTTGTTTTCAAAGGATTGGTATACATTTTTTTTTAAATATCTAAGTTACACTTCAACTCCTAAAATCTGAATTTTCTAAAAGGATTCCCTCATTCGGATCATCGTATTAATTCTCTAAACTACACCAATTACATCTCTTAGTAAAATTGACATACTAAATAATAAAAAAAAAATTATTACAAGTAATCAACCATAAAAAAAGTTTATCCTAAAAAATCAAAAATACATAAACTGGATAAAGTATTTGAAAAAATGTTCCTGTATTTTTTTTTTTTAATAAGTTTCAAATTTATTTAGAATGTATATATATATTATATTTTTTTAAAAAAAGGCTATTTTCTTAAAAATTTAATGGAAAAAAACAACTCGTCCAGTAATATTAATCCTCATTTTATAGTTAACTCTAAAAACACTAATAATTAATCTCAGGCATTTCATTTTATTTCTGTATATGTTTCGGCCAATTTTAATCCTATTAAATTTTTCCGCTGCTCCGTCTTGGATTTGTTGACTCAAACCTTTATTGTTGAGAATGATTGGAATGCTCATTCTCTCTTATAAGGATGGACTTCTCTTAACAGAAATGACGCTGCAATAGAGAACGCAATTTACGAAAACTCAATATGATTCTCCTTAAAGATCATTCTCCTATTGTTTTTAAAATTTTTCTAACTTTTAGCCCGTTAGCTTCACTTTTTCTTCACCTAACATCAGTCTTCAGTGACCATGGAATACTTAAATAATATCTCCGAAAGTGATAATGAGCCTATTACCATTACCGTCAATTCTACTATTATCCCATCAACTTCCTAATTCAGACCATTACAATTCCCTGAATAAAATCTTGTTGCATAAAAAAGCTAATGCAAAAAAGCTAGATATACCTATAAAATGGCCAAAAATTCTTGGAAAAAGTTTTGTTCTACCCTCTTTTTGATTTTTCAAAAATGAATAGAGCCTTTAAAGCTCCCTTGTCAAATCGTCCTTCATCCTAAAACATTCCCCCATAAAAGCCAATTTCTTCATCGATCTCATAATACTTTTCTATGTTCCTAATAGACAGTAAATTACACCAATATCATTTTCTTCTAATTTCCTTCTACACTTCCTTATCAAGCCAATTTCAGCGAATGAACTACATCGGGAAAAATACTCCGCCGGAGATATCCCATATCTACTTGGAAACCTTTCCGAAAAGTCTCTCGAATTCTCCTTAATATATTTCAACTGTTTCTTAACCCCCGATTCTCTCACTCTTTCCTGAGACTGTTTGTCTTCCTAGTTTAAGAAAACTTTTTGAAAGTGTGGTGGTTAGCGTCTGTAAGCTGCCGCAGGGATCTTGTTTGAACTCTACCCTTCTTAATACCTATACACTCGAAATAGCCTCCTTTTTCTAAAATTCTTCTTCCTTATTCCTCGTTGATATTGTTTTATACTTATCCTCACTATAGCAAGTGAGACTTAATAATTCGCTAAATCAACTGAAAAATTATTTTTCCAATATTCACCTTTCAATTTCTCCTTCCTCATTCACTTGCTCAGTATTCACTCATCGCTCATATGACTTTTCCTCGATCAACGTATTCTTTAACAACTGCTAAATTCTTTTAATTAATTCAATCTTGGCATTTTTCTTAATAGTCGGCTTACATATTCGGAACACATTCGTTATTTATACACTTCTACTCTTAAAAGAATAAACTTACTTAAATCCCTTTCGCCAACAGAATGGAGTGGAGATCCCTACATACTGAATTATTATTATCGAATCGTCTCACCCCATATAGGGGTATCGTGACCATAATCTGTCACCCGGTTGATCAGACTGCGCCAACAATTCCGATCCTTTGCGATGTGTACACAATCCTGAAAGGTACGACCAGCAACTTTGCACACCGCATCCGACCATCTAGTCGGCGCACGACCTCGACTTCTTCTTTCGTTGTACCAATCTCATTTACTCTATAAAAATATTATACATTCTAAATTGGATTATGTTTTTTTTATTTATGGTTGTGCCTCTAAACACCTACTTACTAAACTAGATCGTATTCAAAATTCATGCTTACGTCTTGCTTAGGAGTTATAAGACCTACTCCCATTCTAGCTATCTACGGGGAGTCTTATATTCTTTCTTTACCCTTATGCAGATCCTTTCTTGGATACAAATTCCTAACAAAACGACTTCTTCTTTCATCTCCAAATTTTCTCCAATCCTATAGATGCGCACTGTATGAAAGACATTTCTCTCTACGTAAAATTCCACTATTGTCCTCTATTTCTTTCTTCTCTTCGCACGTTATTTATTATAATAAACCCCTTTATTTTTCCGTTAATTTTTTCAACATTCTATCATCACCTAAATTATTCTCATTACCTTTACATACCAGGTCTTCTGCGATTCATTTGACCATGAATTTAAAAATATGATACAATTCTTCTTCCTCTCTCACTTGGCCACCTATACTGACGTATCAAAAAGACTTCATGGAATTTGACCTTCCTTCTTAGTTTCTCTACGAAATTATTATGGATCCTTTGAATTCTCTTCCTACTGTTCCATCTTTTATGCCGAAACATTCGCAATTTTCCGCACTCTTCTTTTCGATACTAACAATTTTCTGATAATCTCCGACTCTATGAATGTTTTACAATCCATCTATTCAATGTGCCTTTAATTTCACTTGCTTCTTTTTTAACCTCGGTGTCTAGTCATATTCAATTTTAAACAGATTAAAATATCCTTTTCCTATACTAATATAAATTTATCTTATTAAAAATAATTTCACGGCTTCAACTTGAAAATTTCCCATTTACTTCGTCTTAACCATATTAAATATCGTGAATAAGACGGAGTACCCGAATACTGAATCCGTTTTCCAAAAACAAGAATACAGAGAACATAAATATTTTGAACAGATCCGAAAAAGATTTCAAAAATTTTAAAAGTTTTTGAATTGAAAGAAGGTAAACAGAAGCAAACAGCAAAGTACCACAGCGTGTTAAAACAGAGAAGTCATCAACTTATTCTGCTGTCAAACCGTATCAGTACTAAAGTGTGCTTGAACATTAAATCCATGCTTTCAAAAACAACGAGGATACAGAGAACATAAGCATTTTAATAATCCATTTGTACATCGACGCTGTGTTTACACATAAGGTTGACACTTTTAAAAATACAAAATGACGTACTTCGTAAGCCTTTGTTAGCTATTGCAGATGTACAAAATCCGTTTTCATATAATAATGTTATTTTGTAATAAAAACAGACCGATTTTACTGAGGTTTTATATTTTATCCGAAAATAAAATTCCATTGCGAATAAAATTAAACTGATTTATCTGAAAACAGCACTTATCAGTTAATAATGCACGATTTTTTTAACAATAAAGACGAAACCATAAAACATGATTCCCTCTTTTATTTTATTTGCTGCCAATTTTAATTCAATGTCACAGTTTAACATAGCCGATAACGCAATTGCGCCAAAGCACAGATTAGAAAGTTAATTTCGTAATTATCATATCTACTGCTATATTTTTGTCCAACAGGTAGACAATTGATATATTAACGCTACTACACCAGATTATTTACAACGTTTTATCATCTAGAACTATTTTTTATTCGAAACCGATCAATAGTTTGAATAGCTAATTAATATTGATCCTTGTTTATTTTTAATCACGATTATTATATCTACATGCAAATACGTTCAACTTCAATCAACATTTTAAAGATAGGTGAAAAGTAATACTTACTGAAACAGAAAGTGGTACTACGTAACAGGTTATATTATTTGAGATTTTTTTTCTGCCTACGGGTGATAGTTTATCACGTTTAACTGTTGTACTACAAAATGATACATTTCCAGGATCTGCGCTGCATTTTTCAGTCTTCACATCGATACTATTTTCTGTTATAACAGACTCTAATTTTGATTCGTTATTATTGTCTATCTTTAAATTAGGTTCAACTATTCCATTTACATTTACGGCTGTTTTAATTTCGACATTATTATTGGATTCTACATCTGCGTCTGTATTTCCTGTTTGCGTTGTATCCAGCTTTTTCTTTTTGATTTTATTCGGTCCACTTTTTGAAAGGGTATCACTTAGTTTACGCTTAGATAGATTTACTGTTTTCGGTTTATCGTTATTTTCTCCATTGTTGTTCAACGATACGCACCGCAGATATTGATGCAAAGTATCACCTTTAAGTAGAATTTTAAACATGGTATTCATATGTGGAAAGTCGGCTGGTAATTTAGAAATAGAAACGCGTAGTAATGGCAAAATATATTGCAATCGTGTTGTTAAAACTGAAACAGAAAAAAAAATGTTTCTTTTTATCTTAATCCACGACTAATCTCAACCAAACTCATTTTTATACAATGATATGAATATGAAAAATAAAACTTAAATCCAAGATTTAAAAACAAGTATACATGAAAATATAAGATTTAACAAAATAGTTCTCTAATAATAATTTATGAAAAATTACTAAATCTATTTTTTTTTATTATTATTATTTTTAATGAAAGTACAAAAGAGAAAAAAAGTATAATTAAAAAAAAAAAAAAGACTAATATATATGTATATATAATTACAGAATACTCGTTTCTTCTGTTTTTTTTTTGAAAAATACTAATGTACCAAAAGGTTTCAAATAGCATATAAATTAAATTAAAATGTAATAATTGGACTGACTTTGAAATAATGAAATATTAAAACAAAAATGCACTTCCTTTTTTTAAACTAAATAAATTTTATGATACAGCTTCTTGGGCCATTTACAAAAATACAGTATCTAAATATTTATTCCTTCCATATAACCTTCATATCACTTTACATGTAGGTTCAAATTCGTATTCCATTGGTAACTCGTCTTTTTAACATTCAAATGAAATCTGTTTTTATCTTCATTACATCAACAAACTCAAAATTTCTTTTTCCAACTTTGATTTTTACGAAGAGTAGAAGTTGCATGCTGTTAATTTGGCAAATAAACAAGACAACTCAGTGCAATGATAATACTATCAGCTAAAAATTTCTTTGCAAAAACCGTTATAAATCGAGCCATTGTCCTGACGCAAAATCCAATTTTTCCATTAAATTTATCCCTTTTCCTGTTTATTTTCTTAGATTTTTTTGTAATTTCAAAATATACCGATTCAATGTTTAACTCTCCGTTACCAATATAAATTGAATTATTTAAAAGAAAAAGAATCATCTCCTTTTTGAGCCAGTTTTGGCCAATTAGTATTTTCCCAAACTATCGATTATCATTTTGTTTCAAAATCATATTGGAAAAGAATTGGTATTTCATTACTATTAACATAATTAACAAAAAAAAAAATCTAGATCATTACTTACATTCAAGGATACCATCACGAATACATTTTTGTTTCCTAAATTCATAATGAAAATTTTTGGGATTACTTTTGTATATATTGTATCAATTTTAAATTACCACACTAAATTTGTTGAATCGTTTACTCATCATTTGTTAGCATTTACGCAGTTACTCATCCGTCAATGTCTTTAAATAATTCCATTAATTTCTACGATATTTTCCGAAGTTTTAAAAGTGATTTCCAAATTGTTTTAAATATACTTTATAGAATTATTATTTGTCCAATGAATTTACAGAAAAATTTAAAATCTCTATAATTATTACTTATCAAGTACTGATACAGAATAAAAACTTCTACTTTTCTATCAATAGATGCTGTAATCAAATACTATTCTGAAAATTATTCAAAATTTCATATCTTATACAAAGTTAATACACTTAACTTAATACGTGTTATATACGAGAATATACTTACAATCTTTATTTTTTTCCGAAAATATGTTACGCCATTGAATTGATAATTTATGGAATAAAAGATTTAAAAGTCGTTCGGAACTTCTTGGAAAGAATTCTATGTAAAAAGAACAACTTTTAAACGAACAACAAATATAATCCGTAATAGCAATTAAACAAATACATCGTTCAACACTTATGTCAATTCCATAAACAGACGAAAATTTATTCTGAAACAAATACAAAAAAAAGAGTAATTAAATTAGTCAAACATAAACTAAAATTGATATAAAATGTATAATAAAGTACATAAAAATTTGATTATATATCGAATTTTTATATTTTTGTATTTTAAATATGGACACACTCCGTTTTATTAATACTCAGTACAAACATAGTTTCATCAATCTTGATGTGTAACTAGTAAAACGAAGTGACGCAGCACCCAAATATTTAAATTTAAAGTGCAGGTACTATGTACAAAATTAAAGATAAAGATGAGCTTCAACCCTTGTTTCGGAGATTATGAAAATAAAGGTTCGCAAGGCATAAAGCCGAGCGGTATTGATGAAAGTAAACGGGAACTAGTTTCTTCCTCTTAACCAACTTTACTTTTCTAGATTTTTCTGGTACCCAACTATTTTAGGATGGGTAATCCTGTCAACGACTCGAGAACGAAATGAAGCAAATTTCAAACTCGCAATTTCTGATTTGATAACAACTACTAGATTAACGCACTATCTATGTGCTTAGTTAAATTATAATTTAGAAATTAAGCTTTAAAATATTTATTGTGCAGAATGATATACCTTATTTATTAAACAATGAACGATGTAGAAATAAAAAATGAAAACTAAAATTTTATTTGAAACGAATCTTCCTCTTGCGAGCCGTTTACGATGTTTTCAATTTTCTTACTTCTGTTAGTCATTATTACACTATTGATACTGAAGCTCTATTCTAAGAGATTTCCCTTTCGATTTTGTTGCAGGAAGTAATCACTTTTGCGCCAAACACTTAAGTCAAATCAGAAGAACCCTGTATATATATATATACATATATCAACTAAATTTCATTTGTAATCTTATAATCTGAGCAACTTATTAACAGGTGTATTCAAATATTGAAGTAAAATCTTCATTAACTCAAATAATAAAATTAAAAATACAAATGCCAATACAAAATCATTTAAACGATGTAATGCATAGCGTTACATCTGTCAAACCATATTCCTACTTTATTTTTAAAGTGTTCGCAAATTATTAAAAAATAAGAACTAAATTTGTATAAATTAAAATATTTTTATATTCATTAAATAATTGATATACTCCTAATTTGTCAAACTTACTAATGCATTCAAACAGTCTTTTGCTTTTAAATCACGTAAATTATTAAAAACCGGAATATCATACGATGCAACTGTATTTAAAGCGTTATTTTCCACATTTTTACAATTTAATTTAAACGATCGTAATAAATATTTCGGTTGAGGCTCCATTTTATAATACAGTTACACACACTGTTTCAATAAACACTAAAATACAGATATTATAAATTGTTGATTACAGTTTAAAAAAATACAAAAAATCTTATTAAATCGAAAGAACATGACATTAAACACTTCGCATAATATAGAACTTCGAAGTTTTAGCGGGAATTAACTTTTTTGGACTCCAATAACGTTATAAATCAGAAGTAAACGAAAAGCATAATAAATAATTGTAAGTACAAAAAAATATGAATTTATAATGTATTTTTGTAAAATTCCCTTCAAATTAAAATGAATAAAATTAATAAAAATTATAAAAGTTATTCTTTTACTGCCTTTTAAATAAATTATATTCGATTGTCACATTTGTCACGTTAATATTAACGTTTGCTTGGTAAAACAGTTATTTTTTTATCTTATTATAAATAGTTTTTTACTGATTTATTTAAAAGCGATGATAAGGATGATGTGTGGAAATAAAAATATATTTTATATATTCTCGTTTTGAATGAGACAGCTGTACTAACTGACGCGTAGAGCAAAAGAAAATTTTATCTCGTTTAATTTTTGTTATTGTTTGTAAAGTGCAAAAAGAAGTAACTTTCTTTCGCGGTAAAAATAAAAAACGTTTTATTGGGTAAAAGAGATCAAAAAGGTACAAGAACTTCCTTATATTAAGCTAAAGTTCATCTATACTTTAATACAAAATGGTTGTGTTAGAATTTAATGATATACAAACTGAAGTAAGAGGAGCAATGGTACGTTTATTTAATATTTCTACCAAAATTTAAATAAGTTGGAAGGCCGAAAATTATTAAAAAATTGAGTAAAATTAGAATTTTTATTTTAATCTTAAGTGTAATTTTATCGTTGTTTTTTATTTGTTTTAGAATCATGGAAAACTTATACTTAATGAGGATAATATTGCATTCAAGAATTTTGAAACCAACAAAACGCATAGTTTACCGTCAAGTGAAATTGAAGTAATAAATTGGATGAAGGTAACAGATAGACTTGGAATACGACTTATAAGTAAAAATGGAGATTTGAATAGATATTTTGGCTTTAAAGAAACTGTAAGTTTGATATGTATACATACTATGAATACATTTTTAACACATTTTAAAAATATATACGAACTGTAAAAGAAAAAAATCTGATTAAAATTAATTGTTTATTTGTTTGTTGATGATAGTTTGTATGATTTATTACCTTAGGTAATTTGTATAATATTTAGAAATATTCGCATTTTAATTTTAAAATGTATATCATTATGAAGTTAAATCTATATTTAACTATGATGAGTAGTACGCAAAAATTATATTTTAATTTAATGCCCAAACACCGGCTGACAAAAAAAGTGCATTGTCAAATTAATTGCGAATAATTAATGCTAAGTTACATTTTGAAAACAAAATTTGATATAATTTATGTGATACAAAGGAACAATTAACTCATTTGTCTTTTGTTAATATATTGATGGTTAAAAAATAATCATCAAATTCACAACTAAACCTTTAGCATCCTCGAAAATTACATTTTAAAATTTCTTCACGAATGTCAAGTTAATTTTTGTATAGGACACATTAGTATAATAAAAAAAAAAACGGTGAAGAAAATTATTTTCTTTTTAATCGATTTTATAATAATTGAAAATTAGTTTTGAAAGAAGGAAAGGTACAACATGAATGATGAATTAATTAAAACTATGCGTAAAATTAAATTTAAATAGTTACATTTATTGTTCGGAAAACATTAGACCATGTCACTTTTTTTGTCACTGTTACAAAAAAACGCCGATTAAATATTTTATTATTGTATTAATAGAACGTAAATTTAGAATTTTAAATGATTAATTTGGCGCTATTTTTTGTTGCAATTTGGAAAGCGCTGGATTTAGATATACCGGATTTATTGAACCAAAAGAACTTTACATTTGGCGAATGTTAAAGCATATTATTTTTTTTGTTCGCCAGTGTGGAAACCGTAAATGTTGAAGGTCTATTGTATGTGCTTAACAGAAAAACTCGAATTTCTCTCTCTAATAAGAACAGTTTTAAACTTTAAAATAGAGATTCTAAGCTTGTACTTTTGCCTCCACCATTAGTGAGACATTAATTATGATAAGCTGTAATTTTCTTTTTCATGTTTTCGTTTTTCAATTGTACTTTACCTCCTACTACATAATTTTTTAGTTAGTAAAATAAGTATAAATTCAACTTGTGTAATAATTATATATGAGATTTTACCAATTACTTTAGGAAATTCGTGTTTATTAGTAACAGTGAAATAATTTATTTGTAGGATTCCGATAAAATAACAAAATATATTTCAGCTAATTATGGAATCGATATAGCCATGAAAGAATTTAGTGTTAAAGGTTGGAATTGGGGAAAAGCAAAATTTGAAGGTTCAGTTCTATCTTTTGAAGTGAATAATTTAACAGCATTCGAAATCGCATTATCCAGTGTCTCACAATGTACTACTGGAAAAAATGAAGTTACCTTAGAATTTCATCAGGTATTTTACAAATTTATTCGCTAAAAATTATTACTATTTTTTAATTCTAAAAAACGAGTTGTGAACAGTGTATGAAATCAACCTGTAAACTAAAATATTATTCATCAATAGATCTTTAAAAGTTTTTATTAGTTATTCGATAAATTAACTTCATTTTCTTTACGATTAGTTTTGCAAAACTTATATAAATTATAATTTGGCGTTATATGTTTACAAAATAAAGTTTCGAAATTTTATTTTCTAGAGTGAAGACGCTCCGGTTAGTTTGATGGAAATGAGATTTCATATACCAGCCACAGAACTTGCTGGTGATACTGATCCGGTAGAAGCATTTAAAGATCGTGTTATGCAGCAAGCTAGTGTTGTTTCAGTGTCTGGAGATGCAGTTGCTATTTTCCGTGAGATACAGTGCCTAACTCCCAGGTATATATATATATATATATATATATATATATATATATTTGTTTTATTAAACAGATAATACTTGTCTACGTTTATAGTATTTAAAATTAAATTTTGAATTTGAATTATTTTTAACAGCGTATTTTGATTTTTTTTTTTTTTTTTTTGTTTACAGGGGACGATATGATTTTAAAATATTTAGTTCATTTTTCCAACTTCATGGTAAAACATTCGATTATAAAGTTCCGATGTCAACAATTGAAAAATTATTTTTGTTGCCTTCTAAGGATGGACGACAAAAATTTTTAGTGGTACGTATCTGTTTCGTTCAGAATATTTAACTTGAAATTTATGAGAGTTCTGCGAATTTTGATTGAGTAATATTTCATTATATATTTTGTGTATACAATAGTTCTTGCAAAACACCTCCCGGGATATATACGTACTTGGGGAAATATTATAAATACTGTGAACGAGTAAAATAAAAATCCAAAAGTATATATAAAAAAACAAGTAATATTTTGTATAGTGTCAAGTTAGTAATACGATTTTTTATATTAGTATAAATTAAAATACAATAAAAGCCTTGAAAACAGCATCGCATAAAAATTTAAATGAATAAATCGAAGTAATCACGATTTTTCTATTGAGAGAAGTTTGAACTTGTTAACTTAATTTCAAATTTACATTGTCTATAAGAATAATGAAAATATATTATAGTTAATTTAATAGCAGAATATAATTTAAAATCATTTAACAAACTATTTGTTAAGTACAAATATATTAATTTGAAATGTAACATATACTACTTAGAAACGTGTTCGGATATAGTCCATCATCAGCTAAAAATAATACAAATAACCCACACAAAGGTTGTGAACAGAACGAACTCTAAAAACTCACTCTTAGAGTTTGTTCTACTCACACATTTTGTATGGTTTATTTGAATTTTTTTAATTGGTAGTGGGCTATGCCTGAAAATGTTCTTAGATTGTATATATCGTATATATATATATTTAAATTTGTTTGTTATATTTGTATTTTGTTCCAAATTACTTAACATAATAGTTTTAGTTTGAATGTGGCAGGAGGGATTTATCTTTTTAATTAGTATAGTAATGTGTGAATATAATTTTTAGTTACTAAAATTTGCTCACAGAACATGTCACTATTTCTTTTTTGAAGTTATCGTTAATTTATTTACTTTTAAGTTGTCAATTTATACTGTGAATATGTAGTTTGTTATTAAGAAACATAATGGTTTATTTTTTTATCTGTTAATATTTAGTGTATTTTTGTTTCTGCATAATATTTCCATATATGTAATAGAAATTGGCAATATAAATAATTTTAAATTAACTTGTTTGTAAAAATTTCTTCTGCTTCGTATTATTTATTGCATTTATGATCTTCATTCATTTCCAGTTCATTCCATTCTTCCTCGTTATTGTTTTGCTTAAATATTTGTTTACATATTTCTATTACATTATTCTTAATCCTTTATTTTGCATTTTTTACAAAAATACCTAGTATTATTAAAAATATTTTAAAAATTTGTTCACCTTAAAAAATTTTATATGAACTAATTTGAAATGTGATTGTAATGTAGTAGATTAAATTGTATAATTTACTAAAAAATTGAATACTGAAATAATGTTATTTAAAATAAGAATAACGTTAAAAAAATTGTTTTTTTAAAATTAAATAGAAGACTTTTTTTATGTTTCAGTTTCATCTTGATCCTCCGATTAAACGTGGTGAAACCAGATATCATTTCCTCGTGTTTTCATTTATGCAAGATGAAGAATCGAATATTGAACTTCCATTTACTGAGTAAGATTTTATTTTAGTATATTAGTTTTGCGAAAATTTTCTAATACGTTCTGCCATTTTACATTAAAAGCAGATGAATAATACACTTCCATTCTTGCAGAGAGGAAATTGCTGAAAAATATGATAACAAAATTACGAAAGAACTGTCGGGCGCAACGTATGAAGTTGTTGGTAAAATAATGCGTGTTCTAGTTAACCGTAAGATTACTACACCGAGTGGATTTAAAGGGTAAGTATTTTGAAATTTCCCATATCGAAATAATTGTAATAATCTACAGGGTATATTTATACGAGCATAAAAAAGTGGATGTTCGGTTGTTTTAATTGCGGTTAAGATAATTGAAGCTGTTATTACTTAATTTATTAATTTTTCCTTATAATTTCTCTAAATATCATCTCGTCAATTCGTATATTTGTAAATTATAGTCATTAACAAACAAAAAAATCAAAACTATAATTACATGATTTTTAATTCCAGTTAATGTACTCAGTTGATATACGTTTTACAGTTCAGTAAAAATTATTTAAAATTATAAATTCTTTTTATCACTGGAATTGCTTTCATAGGTATTTTCATTTTTTCTTACTACAAAAATATGTAAGCGATATATATATATATATATATATTTTTTTTGTCAGTAATAGTAATAAGAAATACCTAAAAACTAAATTAACAACATAAACACAATATTTTTTCGTTGGAATATTCATAGTAATTAAACAAAAATCACGGATACTTAAAAGGTTACAAAGGAATAGAACAGTTTGAAACTGAAAAAAAATTCGACTTATATAATATTCATTTCTCTTTTTAATTTTGTTAGATATATCTTTGATCCAAAATAATGGGACTAATTTTTCGTTGCATTCGCCGTTATTCTTGACTTGGTTTGTTAGCAAACAGGGAATTCCAAATACCTTAAATACCTTGAATCGAATGTATATTTGGATATTGCATGATATAAAAAACAAAAACTAGTTTCATGCAAAAATCTATTAGCTGAAATTGGAACTCAGCTATAGAAACAGGTCTTTTTGAATTCAAATTTTCTCATTTGCTGAATAGTACTGTTGTGTACAGTGTTACCGTTTATTACATAACAAAAATGGGTGTACAGTCCTTTATAAAATCTTAATTTCTGGTTTTATTTAACATCATATTTGAAAATTCTAATGATAGACTAGACCTATAAGTAATAACTAAGTTTTAAGAAAATTCACAAATTCAAATAACTTAAAATTTTGGTTTTTCCATTTGGATCAAATAATAAAAATTATTTTCACGCTCGTTACTATAAAATTTAGGATTATTAAGAGAGATACTTTTTGAAATTATCTTTTTCTTTTGAAATAGTTTTTTAAGTTGAAAAATAACGTGGTTATACTGCTAATAACAACTGAAAAACTGCTTGTTAAACAAGGAAACAAAAATATGCAGTCAAAAAGAAGGGAAAAAAAAGAAGCATAACATTAACGACAGAAAAAATTGGTGAAGAAATAGAAATTATGTTGAGTACCTTCATAACTATCATTTTACGCAGAAAAAATCTATTCATATTATTCAGTTAGAAGAATACAAATAGTCAGGCCAACATACATTTTAAGAACAGAAAGTGTAATATTAGTAAATTGTAAAATAAAAATTCAAAATATACAAAATCTGCAGTTTTATTTTGTTATCTGTATATTAGTATAGGTTTTAATTTAAAATTATTTTGGGTTTTAGTGCTTCCGGAACAGCTGCAATTTCATGTTCATACAAAGCAGCTGCTGGGTACATGTACCCTTTAGAACGAGGATTTATTTACGTTCACAAACCGCCTGTACATATACGTTTCGAAGAAATTGCCTGCGTTAATTTTGCTAGAAGCGGAGGAAGTACAAGGTAAAATTATTTGCAATTTATTAATTTTTTTTATTTCTTATTTATTTCTTATTTATTTTTTTGTTCATTCTAAACGAATTATTTTTTATTTTAGGTCATTTGATTTCGAAATCGAATTGAAATCTGGTGTTATGCATACATTTAGTAGCATTGAAAAAGAGGAATACTCAAATTTGTCCAATTTCGTTTTGCAAAAGAAATTGAAAGTTAAAAATAAAGGCCAAATGGTACGTAATTTCTTTAATAATAAAAATTTTAGTTTTTGAGTAGACCCTTTAATTTTACGAATTATATTATAATTGTAGCATTAGTTGAACTACCAAATATGTGTTCTGGCTATTTCATATTTATTTTAACATTTATTAAATGAATTTATGGAATTTGTTTTTAACATACGTATACTAAAGTGGAGGAAGCAGTCCTTTTTTTATTTATTTTAATTTTCATTTATGTATTTCTCATAATTTAAACATTTATACGATTTACATCGTCTATGTTACGGCACGCGGCAACAAAAAAAAATATATATATATATATATACATATACTGAACATTAGTTTAATGGTTATATTATTAATATTCACTCCTGTCACATGAGCTGTGTGCCTCAGATAATTTATAGCCCCCTCCACCACTGAAAAATTTACTTACACTGCTGTACGTACGTATAAATGATTAAAACCTAAAAATAAACAGTATAAAATATTAATAATGCATAAATAAAATTAACTGGAGATAGAAAATTGAAAAATAAAAAAAAAGTGGTAAAAAGATACTAATTCAGCATTAAATTGGAAATTTTACTAGCGATATATTTTTCGTTTTAATTCGATCAGTAGGCTCAAAATATTTATCCCGGCTGGGAAAATTGCGGAGTACTTTATTTTAAATTCATCATTAGTGTGTCTCTTTAAAATTTTTAAAAATCTGAAAATGGCCGGTTAGTTTAGCATTTAGTGTACAGGCTTGATTGAATCAGAATACATTATAAACTATAGACACTTTTTGCAGGGTAAATCGACTTATGTGGGCGATGACGACGACGCAGTCGGGGAAGGTGCACCAGACGCGTATTTGGAACGCGTTAAAAGAGAGGGTAAAGAAAGAGACGAAGATGATGAAGATGATGATGATGACGATGAAAGTACTGATGAAGATTTCGTACCAGCTAATACTGAAGATGCCGATGAAGTAGCTGAGGAGTAAATACGCATTTTTTCTTTTTTATTTTTACATGATACGAAAAAGTTCTTAACCTTAACGGCTAAAAAATGTCCATTAATATTTCAATGAGTAATTTATTCAATTTATTTTATATTGGCATTTAACATTAAATTGAACGTTGTATGTTTTAAGAAACGCAAAATTTAATGTATCTGAAAAATTTTGAACACCTAATTCTGACCGGTATCAATAGAAATGTTTTAAATTAACAAATAGATTTATTATTATAATTAACTGTTGCAATACACTAAGTTTAGCGTGTCAAACAGAAATAATTCATTTAAGCTGTAAATTTAAAAATGGTAACGTGAGTCCTATACCGTTGACAAGGGGCGTATATTAACTTAATTTAATAGAAAAATCTTATATCTTTTCTTTGAAAAATTTCACATTCAACAAATTTAATTACCCGTATATATATTAAAGATTTTTGTATTCAAAACTAATATTTTAAAGGAAAATATACGTTTTTTACGGAAATACTTATGGATGATTTAATCTGATGCACAAAAGAGAAAAATCGGTACTGTAAGATTTATTATATTATTGACGTAATTTACTTTGTCAGTGCTTTGTCTTTAGGATTGATATATTTCATTACTGGTTTTTCTGGGTAATTGTTTTTCTTTTTTTTTGTTATTAAAACAAAACAAAAAAAAACCGGATCATTAACATCATAACCAGTCGCGCCATATTACGTTAGCCAAAATTTGAACCATTTCCCAATATCTTCGATTTTAGTAAGTTCGTTTTTTTTTCCCTTCAATTTTCGTTAAAAACCATTGTATACTTTAAGCATTCCAACTGATCACAATTTGAGTATAATGGAATGTTTATTTTATCAAATGATTAACATCGTATCTTGTTTAAATATATTGATGATAAAATATTATTTTAAAAATATTTTTATTTATATATGTGTGCAATAAACGGAAATATTAAATAAATTAACTAATATAAAAAAAATTCTATTTCAAATTTGTTGTAGATATGATAGTCAATATTCCGATTCAGAGGAAGGCTCTGGCAGTGGGTCGGCTAGTGAACCAAAGAAAAAGAAAGTGAAAAAAGAAAAATCTAAACCGAAAAAGCATGCTTCGTCTGTAAGTTTATTTTAAAAAAATTGTACAAAAATATTAAACGATAAGGAAGAAATATTATAATAGTTCAAGTCGTTTTTTTATAGCTTACAAAAACATCAATTATTTCTGGTAACGTTATCAAAAACTTACGAAAAGGCCGTATAAATTTGCATATTTTATAATCGTTTAGAATAAAGTAATTGTATATTACGAACAAAAATCGTTGGAAAATTATGATTTTACAAAAATTACTCTTTTCTCTTTTTTTTTTTTTTTTTTTATATTTTTAAATGTAAATCGTTAAAATTAATTATTTTCAATTTGCAGGAGAAGAAAGAAAAAAAGAAAAAGAAAGCGAAAGATGATGGAAGGCCGAAAAGACCGCCAACAGCTTACATGTTATGGTTTAATCAAGCTAGGGATTCGATTAAAACTGATAATCCGGGTATTTCGTTTACAGAAATTGGTAAAAAGGGCGGTGAAATGTGGAAAACTTTAAATTCTACTGATAAAGAAGTAAATATTTTTAGCTTTATTGTGATTTATATGCAAAACATACACAGTAATAGTACTACAGGTGCTTTTGTTTCTCAGTAACTTAAACCTTCATGAAGTATAAATGTACCTGGAAAATTTACTGATTTTCATTAAATTCGTAAATCGATGATCTCTCTTTTTAAAAAAACAGTTCTAAATTATACAGCAAGTTATTCTGAAATTCTGTATAAAGTTGAACCGCTAAGTAAAAACGTGTTTTTCTCTGTAATAACACTCTTGCTGCTAAGTACAACGATTTAAGAATATAGTAAGCTATAGCAAATACAAATATAACAAACAAATTTAAGAATAAAATGATTGCTTACTTAGAAACGTTTTCGGGTATAACCCATCATCATCATTTTATTTTTAAATTTGTTTGTTATATTTGTATTTGTTATATCTTACTATATTCTAAAATTAACAAACAGGATGTTAAAAGATTCTTTATTATACAATGATTTAAATTTTTTATTTCTCACAAATCATGCGCTAATACGAGGTGCGGCAATTAAGTAACGAGACTACGTTGTTTGTCTAAACTCCTATTAAGGTGGCAGGCGAAACGAATGCAGTTGCAATAACGTTAAAGTGTCTACTGTTCGTGTACGCAACCACATTCGTGAGCATGCGCTAGTCCTTTTGCTATCGTGTATTGAAGAGAACAAGTTTAGTACAGTTCGCCGGAAAAAAAGTACAACGAAAAAAACGAACAACACGTCACTTGAAATTTCTCGTTCGTTAAATTGAAGAAAAAAAAAAACTGAATGTTCAGTATTACTAAAAGACGTTTTTATGGGGAAACTTGTATGTCACGTGTGCGTGTTTTTGAATAGTATAAAAGGTTTTCTGAGGGTCGAGAAAGCGTCGAAGATGATCAACGTCCAGGTCGCCCTGTCACTGTCTCAGCGTCGGATATGGTTATCAAAATTGATGAAATTGTGCCCACAGACCGTCGTTTGAGCCTTTCATTGATAGCATAGATGGTATATGTGGATAAAGAAACTGTTCGAAAAACTTTACACAACGGTCTGAACATGGCAAAATCTGTGCCGAACTGGTACCAAAAAACTACTGAAGACCAAAAGCTGACCCGTATGGAAATTCGTGTTGGCATCCTCGAACAATTGCAAACCGAACCTAAAATGATGGAAAGGATTGTAACGAGATATGGATTTTCTAATACGACACCGAAATTAAGTGCCAATCCATGTACCGGAAAACACCGGCATCTTCGAGAATCGAAAGAGTCCGAATTTTCAAGTCGAAATTCAAGACCATGCTCATCTTTTTCTTTGACATTAACTGAATTGTGTATATGGAATGGGTCCCCGGTTAATCAGTATTATCATTTACTTGTACTAGCGATCATCTTGAGAGAATCTGTTCGTAAGAAACGGCTGTCCCTTTGGCGGAACAAGTCTTGGATCCTTCGCCAACATAATGCGCCGCCGCCCTATTTTCGGCGAAACACGAAGTTCTAGCACTTCCGCACATATCGTATTCGCCGGATTTAGCACCGTGCGACTTATTTCTCTTCCTTAAGGTGAAGTCAGTGCTAAAACGTATTCGTTTTGAATCAATGAAGGAGGTCAAACAGAAAACGGCAGGCGCACTAAAACGCGCACAAAAAAATAATTACAGCTCTGCTTTGAACGATGGAAAGAGCGTATGACTCAGTGTGTATATCGGGAAGGGGAGTATATTGAAGGCGAAAAAACAACATTTGTTCGGAAATATTTATAATAAACCATATTTTTATAAACAGTCTCATTACTTAATCGCCGTACCTCGTACTTGAGTATACGTGTACACGTCGGATCTTTTCTTTTTTCGAAATATCGTACTTAAAATGAAGACGCCCTATACATTATGGTTTACAAAAAGATAGTGAACCATTTCCAGATGATGCCCAGAGAATACTCAAGAGTTTTAATTATATTATTTGCTCGTTCTTTACCATGTACTAATGAAAAATGACTTCTGTTTATCTCGCCGTGTAACTGGATGTATTGGAATGTATTTTTTTTTAGATATATTGGTGCATATAGAATTTTATGTTAATCAGAAATATATATGTATGTTGTTTTTTCCATCATTTCTCGTCATTGCAGCATATAGGAAAATAAGCAGGCTGATAATCGTAAGATGTTTTATTAATAATTTATTAAATTATTCGATAAAAATTTCCTTAGAAATGGGAAAAGAAGGCAGCTCAAGCGAAAGAAGAATACACCAAAGCGATGAAAGAATTCCTTGAAAGCGGAGGCGGTAAAAAGAGTAATGCAGAGAGTGACACAGAAACCTCTAAGAAAAAACCGAAAAAGGCACCAGTTATATCACCGTACAAGTCAGGGACTGGTTCAAATTACTTGTCGAAAGAATTTATCGAAGAAGACGATACAACTTCTTCCGATTCTGATGGCGAACCTAAAGCTGCTTCTGCTGCTTCCGCTAAATCGGTAATAATTTTTAACGCGAATTTAAAATTGAAAAACTTAAAAATATGCTATAAAATTAAGTCTAAAATTTTAACCTTTATATTCAGGCATTAAAAAATACATCTAAAATAATGTACATCAAAATGCAAAAAAGAGATTATTTCAATCGTTCGATAGAACTTTTTAAATTAAAACAAACGGTCTTCTCAAGCATTATTCAATATAATATAGTGGTTGTGAGAAAAGCTCAGAAATTTTCGGTGTTCTGAAGGAATAAGCGACATTTTTGTATTTAAACCCTTAGATAAAAATAAAAAATGAATATATGTATATAAATGATTTTTTGTCGAGTTATAGCCAAAAAAAAATTTATTCTTTTTAAACTATTTTCTACTCTAATGATAAAATTAAGTTGTAATTAATAAAAATCGTATATTTTAGATAAAATTTTTGTAAAATTTTATAGGTTATAATTTAAATTTTAAAACGTAAAAATATTACAAACATCGTGGTGTGTAATATAACTCTCTAAGGATATTTATCTCGTGTAACCATAGCCGAAAAATTTTAAAATCCATTTTGAAATAACTATAAGGTTTTTTTTATTCATAAGAAAAATCTAGAACTTATCAATAATTTTCGTAAAAAATGAATAAAATTATAGTTCTGGAAACAATTATTATTATTATTATTATTATTATTTGAAATAAAAGTTTTTACAATTTCACTAAGTTTTTGTGAAATTTATACGAATTTTAATACAAATAATTTGACAAAATATCTTTTACCTACACGTGTTTTACGTTTTTTTCTTCTAATTTTAATGTTAAATTTCAAAATACCGCTTATTTCTCCCAAAGCACTCTGTGTAATAAAACACATTTATTGAAAAATGTAACAATAATAATTACAATGTTCATCAATGTTATGTAGCGGATAGAACAGAAATCTAAAAGCCCTGAAAAAATCGCCTGCGTTTCGATATAACTAATTCAATTAACATATATTATATGCAAAATGTACGACTAAAGAATTGAAGGAGATATTCCAGAATTTTCTCATACGTACAATGTAAATTCAGTTCTATAAGTATACAAATGTTTTAAGATTTTTGTAATTGCTAATTTCACTCTCTATATGATCCAAAGGCTTCACGTCGTCTGTAGTCATCTGTCACACGGTTTTCAACCTGTAATTACTTTTAATTTGAAAATACTGTAATTATTACGAAAAAAAGAATATTCTATATATATACAATCGGAAATTCGCGATGTTGCGATGGTAGGAGATTAGAAATCATCCGTAATAAAACAGAAATTATTACACGTAAAATTTCATAACATTAGTTACGTTGAAATAGTTATTTGCTCGAATTATCACAAACCTCAATTGTTTAAGCAACTATTTTAATAATAGTACTTGTGTATTTGGTTGATGAAGAAATTTGTTTATGTAAAATTATCAAATCAAGAGCTCTTGAACTTACCTTATTAACTTACGGAAATGAAATTTTTCCTAAATATTTAAGAAATATATTAAAAAGTTAGAAGGTGATTTAATGAGATCTTTCAATAACCTGGCAAAATTATCGGTTTTAAAAGGCTCGGTTAAAGTACTTTCAGAAACCTTAGTAGTGCGCTTAATTGGGCGTAAAAAAATGTTTTCGTCGTTTTTGGCTTCTCCATTTAAATTAATAATTACTATTAAAAACTAAATCATAATGCAATTTTTTTTGTAATTGTTACTAAATGTTCTGCCATTAGACGATTTTACAGGCAGAAAGCTTTAGATATTAAAGAAGGGAACGTTTTTATTTTTCGCGTTATTTTCATGAAATCTCTACAACGATGTAATACAATTTTTTTTTTAAAAAAAGAAATGCTTCTGAAATGCTCAAAAGAAACAGTTTTAAACGGTGCTCGACATAATTGGATAAGAAAAATGTTCACCCAGAAAAGGAAATTAAGACCTCGCGATATTTTATCTATAATTTTTATCGAGTGGCTTATCATTCGCAAAATTTTTTCAGTTATTCTGCCAAAAACTTATGAAATAAAGAGGAGTACCGCCTATTTGTACGCTATTTTTACAATATTCCTAAAGAAACGCGATTAAAAATGTTTTTAAATCGTCGACTACGCAAAAGAAAGCAAATTTTATATTACCTTTAATGTTGCTCTGGCTATATTGACCTGCAACACATGGAAACGCAGACAACGTAATCGCATCATAGAAACTCCGTTTGTACCGTTTAGGGTGTGGAATTCGAAAAATAACATCTTCGGACTAAGAATTAATACAGAACATTGTAATGTATAATCTTCGGACATGTGTCCGTTTTTTTGTAAATGCGTACACATTTAAAATATTTGTTTGTTTGTTTAGAATAAAGCCGATGAAAAATCAGCCAATAAAAAACAAGTCAGTTCGCTAAAGGAAAAGTTGAAAAAAGAAGAATCCGAAAGCGAAGAAGCTGAGTCAGGCAGCGAAAGTTCATCTGGAAGCAACGCTTCAAGTGAAAAGAAAGCTCCTTCATCAGCTGCTGCCACATCAAAACGGAAAAAAGAAAGTGATTCGGAAGGAGAACAAAAGACCAAGAAGAAACCAAAACCTGGTTCCGATAAAAGTGGGTCAGAAGAGGAAGAAAGTGAGGAAGAGGAATCTTCCGCAAGTACCACATCGTCTAGTGATGAAGATGAGTGATAAAGTAAACTACTTTTTCTTTACCGTGAGAAATATTAGAATTAAAGTTGTTGTTTTTTTTGTTTTTTTTTCGTATAAATACACATCGTTTTTATACGATTTTGTCCCTGAAATTTGAATTGCAAAGAGCGACAATAAAACTTCGCAGTTGGAAATTTAATTTTTACAGTGCAAAAATTGGTCGCATTCTTAAAAACCTCGAAATTTTCTTAAATGTGAGCCATTTGTTTTTCGTTATACGAATAATACGTATTGCTTTGTAATAAGCAAATTTTATACTTTGTCATCTTGCAGCATGTAAAAAACGATATAATAGCGTTGAATGAGGTGAGCTCATTATTACTATTACAAAGGGTGGGCCAAAACAACCAGTTACTCCCCATACGGAGTATGGACGTTGTCTAGCGGTCAAAAAACGAGTGAAATATTAAGTTCATTCTTTTTTCAACAGCAAAACGGGCGCCATTATAGCAATATGAACTGAGATACAAAACTGTGTGAACGAAGTGTAGTTAAAATTCGCGTACAGACTAAGAAATTCTTACCTCAAATTGTTTATTCGCTGTATGATTTATTGTTAGAATCCGCAGGCTCCTTCTTAAAGTATTGGACGTTTTTCGCAATGCGCCTGCGCACTCTTTCGGGTCACTTTTCGAAAATCCTGTTCCAGAATTCGGAATGGCCTTCAAAGCGTCCTCGACAGCTCTCACGATCTGCGCCCGTGTCTAAAATCTACGGTCTCGCAGTATGCGTTTTAGGGTTGGGAAGAGCCAAAAATTGCATGGTGCGAGGTCTGGTCTGTAAGTGCACATCTTTGTTCGGCTTTGATGTCCATGTTATCAACTGGTAAGCGCGCAATACACGTATATTATAGTCTGTATGCAAACTCTAACTACACTTCGTTCACACACCTATAGGTTCGTATTTCTCCGCTGACGCTCGTTTTTCACTTGTTCTGTTGGAAAACGAATGAACTTCATGTTTCACTCGTTTTTTGACCGCTAATAACGTCCACATTCCGTTCGGAGAGTAATTACAGTTGTTTTGGCCCACCCCTTGTATTATTATTATTATTATTATTATTCCGTGTATTATGCATTTAATTTCATTGAAAATTTTCACTTTAACTATAAAATGAAAACTTTATTTATACGTAGATTGTGTTTAATAAAATTGTTACTAGCAGATGTGTCGAATTATTCTTATAAATTTTTTACGTTGTTATAAGGAAACACACATTTATATATATTTAAATCCCTGATGATCTTTATTAAATACTGTTTATTTCCTTAACTATTCGTTAATTATTAACGCTATGGTTCTACATAAAAAATGGAGATTTGTTGATAAAAAAATCTCTCTTTTTATTAAAAGAATTACCAAATATATTAAATATAACGCTATCTCAATACCAGTTTTTCCATCCGTGTACTTTAACCTACCGCATGATATTTAATCAACATTGATATAAATATACATTCTTTTCAAAAATTAAACTTAATTTACCACCCGTAGTAATCCCTAATATTTTTACACAGAGGTTTAAGCTGCCTCCCGAAATCTCGGGGTTTATGACGAAACTGTTAGCGATTGAAAGAGGCCTGTAAATATATTTTAAATGTTCTCCATTCTGACGGGAAATTTGTTACATGTTTTGATAGCCTCACTTACTTTTGAGTATTAAAGGTTCTCAATTTCATTATAAAAGTCACTGTTTAGTATTTGAAATTAAGAATAAATGCTTGAGTATCACTCAGCGTGGTGGAACTATTCAGCTTTTCTAGCTGCGTAGTCACCGCAGTATCCTTCTTAATGATAGAGTTGATGCAGTAGCTAAAATCACTAATATATCTGGAGATCGGTTTCCATATATTCCGTCAACTAATTTATTTGAGACGATTAAAAGGAATAATAGAGCAGACTGGTCGGCTTTTATAGATTCCTGCCTAAATAAAGATCAAAGATAAAGTGTTATACAAGCATCGTTGCCTAATTAACCATTGTTCAGTCATATCTCGCCTTTGGTCCCGTCTAGAATGATTTGTAAATTTGTTACGGTTATTTGCAGGTTGCGCACTGGTAGAGTGTCGTAGAATCTCTCTGTAGCAGGTCTTTCGAACTGGAATTACGACAATCACACTAGTTTCAGTTTTAGAAAAGACATTAATAATTTTTTTTTTCTTTCGTGGCTAGTTCAAGCCTGAGCGCTAAAAATCGTACAAAAAGTTGAGAATATATAATATAACGAATTTAAAATTACCTAAAAAAAAAAAAAACACTTTAAAATGTATAATTCGTCAACCGATATTATTCCTGAAATTTAAAATATGCAACAAATAACAAACTTTGCATCACACAAAAATAAACATTTCCTATATCCATTTAATTTAAGCCCCATTTAGATCTAAAAACAGTAAACGAATGTAGTTTTCGTAAATATATAAAGGGATACTTTGGGGAAAAAATATAACGATATTTTAGCTTCAAATTTAAATTACCGAAGGGTGCTGGAAACTTAAAAGTTTAAAGAAATATGTTTTTCCCGGATGTATTGTGTATTGATAGAAAACACTACACAGAAGTAATGAAACCACATTTCAGTTTCTTAAAAGAACTTTCAGAATTTGCGACGAGTTTAAAAAAACGATTACCTTAATGACGAAATAAAATTATATAAATAATATACAATCCATTATGTCAATAAATCAACAGATAAATAAAATAACCCCATCGGATTTTTTATTAATATATCTTATCTAACAAAACACATTAATATCAAATGTACGTAGAATTGTCTATTATTGTAAAATAGAAACTATTTAATTTATAATAAACTACAAATTACAAAAAATCAAAGAAAGAATATTATCTTGTTACGTCCAACTAGCATTTAAAGAAATAAGATAATACTAACACTATTTATTTCCATAATTATTGTCATTGTAAGTTTTACTACCAAATTGTTTTAAAAGAGATTTTATTTAAATTGTAAATTTTTATGTGTTGTCATTTAAAATATAGGTAGTACGTTAAATGACAAAATTACGATTTTTAACAAATTTGCTTTTAATTCAAATGACGATTTATAACTGACAAGGAAAGTACACGAGTTGTCAGACGCCGATTTTGATGAAATTTGGATATGTTGTAGAGTATAAAAAAATATTAGACCCGTGTTTTTTTTTATTGGCCCGTATGCAGTTTCAAGGGGTGAAAACCACCCCTAAAGTTCACCCCCAAAAATCGTTTTTCCTAAATATCTCGTCTTCAACTCGATATTTTTTTATGAAACAAAATGGAAATTATTTCTCGCGCAAAGGACAAGTAATCCACAGTGATTTAAATAGTGGGGTTGCATCCCCTATTTTCTAGGGGGTGAAAATACTTTTTTTTTGGTCATAATTATGGAATAAAAAATTATAAAATAACATAGAAAAATAATAAAACTTTTTTTAACATACACAATTAAAAAATAAAGTTGACGTGTTTCGGCATTTTCATGAATTTCACCCTTAAAGGAGGTAAACCACCCCTTACAAGAAAAATCAATAAATACATGTATTAAGTAATCAAATTTCGTAAATAATTTGTATGTAAGGGTTTTTGAAGTCGCTGATTACGAATCGATCATCAGATTTTCTTAATTCGAAATGGGGGATCCAATATGGCGGGCAAAAAAGTCAAAAAAGCTTTAATTTTAATGACAAAATGTATACGAGGATTTTTATGGTCGCTGATTACAAATCTGTTATCAAGTTTTGAAAATTCAAATGCCCCAAACCCCTAAAACCCAGACAGGAATTAAGCCTGTGTTTTTTTAAATCAACAGACCCCAAACTCCTAAACCTCAGACAGGTCAGAGGCCTGTGCGTTATAACCATACAGCTTCAAACCTCTAAACATCAAACACATACTTTTGCGGATACCGTCTTGCTCTTAAACAAAGATGTTAATTTACATGATAGAAACAACATAATTAAAATGCAATCACTTACACATAACCAACTATCAAGTCCCAGATTCAAAAATTCATTCTTATATGCTTGGTATGCAGCGGGTAACATTAACAAACGGCCAGAGAAAGGGCCGAACTCAAAAGAATTTTGTTTTAACTCTGATAACGTAAATTGCGATATCTGTTGTAAAAGGGCTATTATAACGTGCTCGTGGTGCAAAAACACATTATGCTTAACCCACTCCTTTCATGATTATCATTACTGCAAATCGCATAATAAGTAATTTTATTATAATGAGTAATACAATTTATATAGTATTAAATACACATTATACAAACAATTAAATCAGAAGCATTATTAAGTTGTGGTGTATTTATATAAATCTACGAAACAATTAATACAGTTAAATACATGATAACATTTAATGATGTGTTGATTTATAAAAATGTTGATAATTATATTTCAGATTCTAGTAATAAATGTTTTGATTTACTCATTGAATGTAATTCTCCTAACGTATTAAAGTTTATTCTAAAGAAAAATTTATTGTATTACTAATTAACCTTGGCTACTTATTAATTTATTTTTGTTATTATTTGCGTAAGAATAGAATGATTATCGTTAATAAATAGATAAAGAAATAAATAAATATATAAGTTGAACTGTATCAGTAATTTTTTAAATAAGTTAATTATAAGAACGGTTTTCCAGTATACCACAATGAATAGACCTTTCATCTGCCTGCAGTTTAGGAGTTGTGCGGTTTTAATCATAGGCAATCGGCCTGTATGATGTTTAAAGGTTTGCGGCTGTATGGTTACAATGCACAGGTCTCTGGCCTGTCTGGAGTTTAGGAGTTTGGGGTTTACCGGTCTAAAAATACATCCCTCTGGCATGACTAGGGTTAGGAGTTTAGGGTTTGTTGATTTAGAAAAATACAGGCTAAATGCCTGTCTGGGTTTTAGGGGTTTGGGGCTGTATGGTTATAAAGCACAGGATAATTTGAATTTTCAGAACTTGATAATAGATTTGTAATCAGCGACCATAAAAATCCTCACATACATTTTGTCATTAAAATTAAAGCTTTTTTGACTTTTTTGCCCGCCATATTGGATCCCCCATTTCGAATTAAGAAAATCTGATGATCGATTCGTAATCAGCGACTTCAAAAATCCTTACATACAAATTATTTACGAAATTTGATTACTTAATACATGTATTTATTGATTTTTCTTGTAAGGGGTGGTTTACCTCCTTTAAGGGTAAAATTCATGAAAATGCCGAAACACGTCAACTTTATTTTTTAATTTTGTGTGTTAAAAAAAGTTTTATTATTTTTCTATGTTATTTTATAATTTTTTATTCCATAATTATGACCAAAAAAAAAAGTATTTTCACCCCCTAGAAAATAGGGAATGCAACCCCACTATTTAAATCACTGTGGATTACTTGTCATTTGCGCGAGAAATAATTTCCATTTTGTTTCATAAAAAAATATCGAGTTGAAGACGAGATATTTAGGAAAAACGATTTTTGGGGGTGAACTTTAGGGGTGGTTTTCACCCCTTGAAACTGCATACGGGCCAATAAAAAAAAACACGGGTCTAATATTTTTTTATACTCTACAACATATCCACATTTCATCAAAATCGGCGCCTGACAACTCGTGTACTTTCCTTGTGAGATTGAATACGATCGATAGGTAAGATAATCGAAATTTTCCCGAAACTTGGTTCCTTCAAACTCTGAATAACTCTACATTATAATAATAGATGCTTAATTTGTCGAAGTCGAAAATTTTTATATGGTCACATTTGTATTTTATGTAAATTAATCAGCTGATACGAAAGTATTTTGTATTAATGGGAAATAGAACCTTCATGAAACACATAATATGCCATAAGCTGAAAATTCTACATATTCATTTAGAAATTATTGTAATTTACATTATTTTGATATAATATTCGTGCTAAAAATTATTCTATTTTACGGAACATTCCGTAAAAATGTGTACGTTCCTAGATTGTTAAAAATATTTAGAATAAGAACCGCACTGCTAACGGGAATATAGACTATTTTTCGCAAACCTTTAAGAGGTTTTTTTAAGCAATCGAAATGTCGTTCCCCATTATTCCAAATAGCAAAAGTTCCATCGATAGTCACTGAAAGAGCGACTTTTACCCATTTTATTCCTTCATAAATTTTATAAAATAAAAGTATTTTTTTTAAAGGCAATGCGTAGTTCGAGTTCTTAGCGGGCGGGCTATTTCGAGTCTGATGCGCAATTCGAGTGATCCCTTTTTTTTAACAGTTTTTAAAAATTATAGACTTTTATCCCTTCATTTTAAAAGCTTTTCCTCTTTGGAAGAATCATCTCAAAAAATACCTACTTTTCTTTTTTCCAGTTTTGTTAGACATCTTTAATTATTTCTCGCCATAATAAAAAGCGTATTACTTACTTTTTAATAAACCCTAAAAAACCAGTGATCACTAAAACGAATGCTGGTCGTTCCCCTTTTAAAGTTGCTCCTTTAATACCGTTTTTACAAAGATAAAACTTTAACCAATAGATTTCTAGCTCCTAAAAACTCTTTATTCGTGAATTACATCAAAATCGTGCAATCCTGTCTGGAAAACCAATGAAATCAGGTAATTCCACAGCAATCAACGAAGGTTTAAGATTTAAATATAAATTGTATTTCTTGCATCGGCTGCTAAAAATTCTGATACAAGATTCTTTATTTTTCTTCAAAAAAAAAATGAAAAACCTCTCCTTTTTTTAATCTCAGTGTACAGCAGCTAGGTTAGCAGCGCGACTTGTATATTTAGGTATTGTCATAGAGCGAAAGCAAAATGAGAAGAGACAGAAGACGGCGTTTTTACTTGCGCCAGAAGTTAATAAAATCTTACGTAAAACTTATATGTATATTTATGTTTATCATAGTAATCATTTTATTTAAATTTTTACGTTTATTTTAAGTTAATCATGGTAATTAGTTTATTTAGAATAGTCACCATAGTAAATATTTAAATTTTATTTTTTATTTTATCGAGCGTGGATTTTACTTTTCTATTTTAACCACTTTATAGACAGAAACCCCCAAAGGACGGCTAAATCACATCTGGTACTTCTAAATTGCGCACTAAAACCATCCATGAGGATCAGTCTATCCTCTGGTGCAAACGGGAACAAAATCATTTCGGTAATTTGACAGGCCAGACACGTGTTTCGACTTCATTTATATATTGGGGCGGATTAAATCGAACCGAATTATAAATCGACAGTTTCGATCTTATTTCACTCGATCACGCAGCGAGAAATTATTTCTTTCGTTCGGCGAAGCTATTTTTAGAACGAGATGTATGTGACGACGACAGACCTCGAGTCGAGGAATTTTGCTGCCTAGGCAGATTTCGGTTTCGTCGCAGCACCCCCGTGCCTTAATGAGAGCTTGCGATAGCTTTAACTCCGTTGGTTCTTATGGGGTTGGTGTGGTCCAGGGTTAATTCGTGTGTAAATCTCTACGCCCACGTGTGCATGTCCAGGCGCAAGTGTAGTTGGCCGAGTAGCGTGTCTTCGATAATAGTCAGCTCACTTCTAGTCGCTTACGAAATCACCGTATCGCCTACTTTAGATGATTCTGCCTGTATCACCGTACCTCTTTCTATGTTTTTTTTTTATTCTTGTTAAATGTTTGCCGTAAACGCGAATTTGATTGCCAATTTTGTCTATTTAGTCTAGTTTAAGTAAAATCATTAAGTCGAAGAAATTCGTATTTTGTTCTTCATAAAGCGCTTGCCAACGGTTAGTAAGAGAAATATTACTTTTAAAACAATATCTTTACTCGTTATACTTGAGACAAGTGAAAATGGGAAAACTGATTTGATGCTATGATAAATGGCTTCGTCAAAGTTCATCTTAATATTTTTCGATTAAAATGTAAGGCTCCTTTTGTTTTATACATAGAAATAAAAATGAGTAGGTTTTCTTACTATTTCTGAGAAGACAACACACTAATATCAAATGTCTGCAGAAATAGTTATTGTAAAATAGAAATTGTTTAATTTACCGCAATAAACTAAAAATTACAAAATATTGACAAAGGAATAATTTTACCTTGTTAAATCCAACTGAAATTTAAGAAAATATGATTACTAAAACTATTTATTTGCACCATTACCATCATTATAAATTTTACTACTAAAATCGCAAATTCTAATATGTTGTCATTTAAAATGTAAGTTCGCGTGAGATAAATACATTAAATCACAGAACTACATATGATTTTTAATACATGTAGACAGGAGTGGAGTAAGGATTTATGGGGCTCGGGGCTAATCTTGAATAAGGGGTTCTCTTCACAGAAAAAATTATAAAAAAACTCAGTATTATACATGTGCAAACAAGCAAAAAAAAAAACCTGCTGCGTACGAATGAATGATTAATATAAAATTAAAATTATGCTCTCTTTAAAAAATCAACTTTCTTACCCTTACAAATTGAATACTACATAAATTGAACGTCAAATAAGAAATTTTATATATCTATATATATATAAAAGCGAAAATCGGGGAATATTTGAAAAACACAGCAATTATTAACATATCGTTGCAACTACTAGGTATATGAAGCTGAAAATTGGCACCTAATACAACCATACTATGTATTGACATTAAAAAATTTCGAATTTTTTAGGAATGAAAAGTGGGGTAAAAGTCAGAAAATCACTTTTTAAAAAACCAAAAATCGCGCTACAGCCGAAACCATTTACATCAAATAATTGAAATTTTACATGAACATTACTTATGTACTGAAGATGTCAAATAAGAACGCTTTTTTAAAAATTCGGACTTTAAGAGGGGGAAAGGGGTTCAAAACTGTTTTCCAAAAAAAACAGAATATGTAATATTTTTGGTACAAATGGACTGATCAAATTGAAATTCATCATGAAGACACCTCATATGGTATACCAAATGTGTGCAAAAATTTTTTCAAATCCCAAAATTTTAAAGGGGAAAGGGACAAAACCCCATTTTTGAGAAAGCCAAAAATCACGCTTTAGTTTAAACGAATTATGATTATCACGTGTAATTTAATGTGAATATAATGTATATACTGAAAATATCAAATAAGAACGCTTTTTTAAACATTTTTAACTTAAAGGGGTGAAAAGGGGCTGAAAACTGTTTCTCGAAAAATACAGAAACTGTTATAGTTTTGGTGAAAATGGCTCTCTTCATAATTGGAATTTCGCGAAAAGATAGCTTATTTGGTGTACTGAAAGTGTGCGAAACTTTTTTTCCATTCCCAAAATTTTAAGGAAGAAAAGGGGGCAGAAACTCATTTTTGAGGAAAGCACAAATCACACTACGAATCGTGATTATCGCGTGTAATTTCATGTGAATTTAATGTGAAGATGTCAAATAAAAACGCCGTTTTGAAAATTTAGATTTTAAGGGATGAAATGGGGTTAAAAACCGTTTCCCGAAAAATGCACAAACTGTTATATTTTTGGCTTAAATGGGTTTACCAAATTGTAATTTCGCATGAAGATACCTCGCATGGTCTACTAAACATGTGAAAAAGATTTATAAAACTCGAAATTTTCGTTGGAAAAAATGGCAACCCCCACTTTGGAGGAAACCAAAAATCACGCTACAGTCCTTACGAATAGTGATTATCGTGTGTAATTTCATGTGAATATAATGTATATACTGAAGATGTCGAATAAGAACGCTGTTCTAAAATTTCGGACTTTAAGGGGTGGAAAGGAGTTGAAAGCTGTTTCAAAAAAAGAAATACGCAAACTTATTTTTTTGGTGCAAATGGGTTTAATTGTAATTTCGCATGAAGACATATGTGTATGGTGTACTAAAAGTGTGCAAAATTGTTTTCCTTCCCCAAAATTTTAATGGAAAGGAATGGAAGAATCACATTTAGAGAAAACCAAAAATCACGCTGCAATCTAAACGAATCGTGACTATCAATGTGAATACAGTGTATATACTGATGATGTCAAGTAAGAACGCTTTTTTGAAAATGTGGAAAGGGATAAAAAACCATTTTCCAAAAAATACATAAAACGTTATATTTCCCATAGAAATGAGTTATCAAATTATAGTTTTGTTATGTTTGAGATTTCCTCCGTAACTGTGATTGTACACTTTATAAATGTTTTTAATTAATAACCTTGATTACAGTTACTCAGTTATGTATTCTATTACACGAAATTAATCACTATTACACAAAATACACAACGTCATTTATTGAATTGTTTTAGATACAATTCAATAAATGACGTTGTGTATTTTGTGTAATAGTGATTAATTTCGTGTAATAGAATACATAATTGAGTAACTGTAATCAAGGTTATTAATTAAAAACATTTATAAAGTGTTATAGTTTTGTCTCAATATTTTTTATACAGCATATCAAAACACGATTTGTTTCAAGTACTCTAAAGTTAAATTGTATCAAAGGCTTCACCCCGTTTTTGGTATAAAATAATGATTACGCCTCAGTCAAAACCATTTGCATTGATTATCAGAAAGCCCATTTGAACAAACCATATACCCAAATGAGAAAGATTTTTTTTAAATTGAACTTTAATGGTGAAAAGTGGTTGAAAATTGTTTTCAACATATAACAGAAGTGTTATATCTTCGTAATAAATAGGTTTACCATATTATAATATTTACACGAAGGTGGTCCATTTTTTTTATATCTTCGGATTTTTAAGAAAAAAAAGGGTTATAATCTATTTTAATATTACACAGCATCCAGAAAGAAGTGTGCTCTACGTATTTAGCTTGGTTTCGGATTAAACTGGTTTAGAAACTGCAATTGTCTAAAATTCAAATAGACAATTACTATTAGGAGGAGACAGAAATATTTCTGTCGAACAGTTTTTATCGTATCCAAAAAGAGTAAGAAAACATGCTTAAGTCATGGTGTTAAATTGTGTTGTGATCATTTGTTTATTTCAAAAGGAGAGAATGGTGGTTTCATTTAATTCCGATGTTTTTTTTCTCTTGAGCGATTCAACGTGTTCTCTTTCCGACTTAGTTTTTCTTTTTTTTGGGTTGTTTAGCGATTAATAACAACAAAAACAATATGGTGTTTATTCTGAACAAGAGCAGTGTACATTACTAGGGAAGATTAAACAGTTTTTATTATACCAATCAATTATTTTCTGTATTGTCCGCGTTCGTTTCAAATTTGTTTCGATTGCATATTCTTTTCCTATCGTTTACATTGAAATTATTTTGTATTCGTAAGTTTTTTTTGTTTATTATTTCTTTAATTTTCACTTTCGTGTTTAAATTTAATTTTATTTATATATATATATATGTGTGTGTGTGTATTCACTGTTAATACGAATGTAGAATTAATATGTGTTAATGATACAATAAAATACATAGATAGGGATGATGCATGTTTGTTTTCGTTTCTATCTTATTTATTGTATAATAATGAATTATTAAGAGCAGAAATACGAAAATGTATTGTATACTCGTAATATGTTTGTAAAAACTGGAAGAGGTTTAAGCCACTACTGGACTTAATAGAGTATCTAACTGATATGTCAAATATTCGAAGTTTTGAGCCAAAACCGCTGTATAAATTTTTTTAATCAACTTTTTTTTTTCTTTCTAGAAGCCATTTCTGGCCTTTAACATTCTTTTTAATAATTTGTTACCAGGAATATTAAAATCCTTACTCAACTACTGCAGTTTGCTGTTGCGGTAATAAATTAATTTTAATAAAAAGCTCAAGACAGAGTGCTTGAAAGATATAAGTGAAGATGTTCTCTTAAATGTGTAACTATGGAAGATCACCGTGTAAATAACTCGGCCTCTTCAAAACGATGGCTGTGTGTGCTGTTTAGTTGAGAAAATCTTTTTGTTAGATCACGACGAACAGGTTATAGAAAGATCGATAATCTTCAGCTAAACGTGAAACGTGAAGACTGTTTTCTGTTGGACGGTGACAAACATGTTTCCCAAAGAGAGAAGGCATCTTTACATAAATACATACAATTCCAGATAAAACAAACACTTTTTTATGAATTTCCAAGTACAGATTTAAACGGGGATTAATACACGGGCGAAGCCGTGGGGCACAGCTAGTACATATATATATATACACATAAATGTATGTTAATATTTGTAACTTTTGTTCAAGAGCGCGGGACTCCCATGGTGGTTGGGGTTCGAGGGTAAGCCTTCTAAAATCCGGCCTTGAATGTAGGGATGTTTTAGCGGATATGTTTCTAGTGAAATTATGCAAATTCCCTATTCTTTTATTTACCATCAGTTATTTTTAGAGTTAATATTGAGCGGAGATTTATTGATTCCAACGAGCCTTTACTGTCAAGTGGAATAGCTTTATATTACAGATATATAGTCCAGCACTTGTACACATCCGTCGCTTTACTTTATATTTCACTATGATATAAATTTTTTACAGCTAGATCAATTACGAGCTTATTTAAAGAACTGAAAAACCAAAACACCTTCCGCCTCATATCATTAATTTGCGATTTAATTATCCGATCAATAACCATTATTAAGATTTTGTTATAATTTTTGCTGATGGTTCTAAAATCGAGGAAGGTGGTATAGTACAGACAGTAGGTGCAACTTTTATTATCAAAGGAATAACGTTACAGAAGTTTAAGTTCGTCGCCTTAAGCGACGGTCTAAACTGTTGAACTATTGGCTATAGATAAGGCTATAGTGTTTTTAACAATCTCACTTAATCTCAACAAAAGATACACGTAAATATCAGTGCCATCTTATATTCACTGTCAGCGATGCAATTAGCTGTAAATTACACCCGCTGATATATGAAATAAGAAATAAATGTCTTAAGATAATTTATAAAGGAATAAATTTGAAGTTCTGTTGGATTTCGAGCTACTGTGAAATAGAAGGAAATGATAATGTCAATCTGTTGGCCAAGGAAGCTGCTTTTGGAGACGTTCCAGCTCCTTTTATACTGATTTGTTTCGCAGAATTAGAAAAGACCATCGACAAAATTGGATAAATATAAAGAATGACTCAAACCTAGGTAGATACTATAATACAGTTCAACCAACTATCCCGTTAAGACCTTCTTCTCTATAGTGCCATACTTAATTCCTGAGCATCGGCGACTACCTATTCGTACATCTCAACTGTACAGATATAAGTAGTGTACTAGGCAATTATTATATGCAACGCAGGTGTACACTCGCAAGGCTACATTCGGAACTGATAGTAGCCGCTTGTTATCGCGCTACAAGTGCAGTCCCGTGTAGGTGCTGTGTACTGACCTAGCGCGCATATGATGTTGTACGTGGTAGTTTGCCATTGTCTTCCACGTAATTATTAGCGGTTATTTATTTATTTAATTCTTGTAATAAGTTCGTTGCCGCTCGGGATCGAACCTGTGACTTCCGTAACGGAAGTCAAGCGCTCTAGCAACTAGGCTATCGCGACGACTTGACCATGTGGTATTATTATTATGTGCCGCTAACTATCCCTGAGAGGCTTATTAGGAAATCTGTTATCTTGATCTGTCTTCTTCGTATGAGACATAGACGAGTTTTACAGAATTTTCAAAGTCAAATGTCAAATTTTATTTGCAGCGATCACCATATGATTAGTTACTCTGAGGGCATCTGTTATTTTCTTGTAAAACAGATGTATTTTTCAGGCACTTAATTTCCTTGTCGATTTTTCCTCCTTATAATATTCAGTATTTGCTTTGTTGTGAGGACCACCAGACGTTGGTTACCTTATTCAAGTTCATAGTCGATTGCAACATTCTGGTTTAGATGGCAGTTGTTTGGAGTTATTTTTTTTATTTTTACTCATATGTTTGAAATAAAAAGGTTAGTTTCAATTTAGAACGATTTTGTGTTAAAAGTGGCCACATGGTTTAAATGCCGACCAAAAAAAAAAAAAAAAAAAAAGGTGTCTAGAGGGAAACACCCGGTAGGAACGAAGTTCCTTTCACTTTTTGGTAGATATATAAAGTCATTCATAAAGTATACGATAAAAAATACTTGTATTAAGTTATATGATTTATTAACTTACTTTTCTAAGTTTGCATTATTTACACTTGCTGCAGTTTCTATTTCTCGACTTTCCATTATAAAATTGCAATAATGACCAATATAAATCCCGTATGAATTAAAACAAAAACGACAAAAACAAGAGATAAGTTTAAATAAGACCGTGCACAATGCTTGCTGCTCGAATCTCGATTTTCAAATACAAACACCGATTTTAAAATAAACTGCCAGCAATACTAGAAATAAATTTGTAAAAAAGAGCTGTGAAAATTTAACAGATGTAAATAATTAAATTATAATTACTTTTTCTTTTTCTATGAACTTGTAATGCCAATTTTAAAAATGTTTGGAAAACATATCCCAGCGAAAAATGAACATAAATTTTCATTTTTATTAAAAAAAAAACAACGAATAATTCCACGAAGTCTATTTTTTTTTCTTCAAAATAATATTCGAATTATATGCATAGAAATAAATAAATACACACATATTGTAATACGCATAAAATATAGATAAATATAAATAAAAAATAAAAATTGACTAATGTAAATTCTTCATAAATTGAATTAATGAAACGTAATTAAAAAACAATTCTGGTGGGTTCGTTTTCATTTAACGATATCCGACTAACTACTAATAAAAGGATTAAACTAATGGCAGATTTTCAAAGTTTCAATTAAAAGTATTTTTTGTTTTTCAATATGTTTGATGAAATTAAAGGAATCGAAGTAAAAAAATAACGCCTAAAATTATTGTTCAGCCGTTTCTATTTTAATCATTTCTTGTAATTTTCGATTTTCTTCGGTTAAATGGTTTATTCGAGTTTGCATGTTTTTAATATATTCATCCAGTCGACTATTCTCCGAACTTATTTGATGCAATCCAGCCAATAATGACGCCAGATCAAAATGTGTTGTTCGATCTATCGATCTCCCTTGTTCCCACTGCCTTTCCAACAATTGTTCCAATGTTTGTGGAATCTGATTGGAAAACGACATATTACTCTGCAAATTAACTAAATTAGATTGAACGGAAGATATTATTTTGGAGTAGAGTTGCGGTCCAATTAGGTCGGTCGATAGTTCCGGTTTTAATTCTTCGCTTTCGTTGTAGATACTGTGATCTTCGATTTCAGCATATAAAGTATCGCACATTTTTCGAGCCATCGTTGAAGATGGATTCAACTGATTGCCTAACATGTGAGGAGCGTTTATCATTGCGCTTTGATGAAACGGAATGTTAGTTTTATTACCATTATTGTTGTTATTGCTACTACTAATACTGCTATTATTATTATTATTATTATTATTACTACTACTATTATTATTATTTTCCGTTATAACAGCAGGAACTGTATTTGTATTTTTTGGCTGTTGAGACTTATTTTCAAGGACACTACAATCTTTTCCTGTACCTTCGATGGATTGCATAGTTGAAGATGAACTACAAGTCGCAGTTACATCGTTAATTATCGAATTTACTGTAACGACCGACGTTGAAAATGTTGAAGTGGCTAAGCAAGGTGGAACAGACGAAACCGATACATCGGTGCTGCTATCGCTAGCCGATACAACGGCCGGCGATAATTTTGGCACAGAATCAGCTGCTACGATGGTTAAATTCGGTTCTTCTGTAAACTTCAGTTCAACATCGTCATCGTTCATATCAGCTGATTCGTCTTCATTTTGTTGTAAATCTAGCATATCAATAGAGGACGAAGGTGGAGGCGATTCCCGCTCGATTTTCAATTTTTTACTCCTATCTTCGGTAAATACATATTGCGGCGTGATAACTAGATCATTAGAGGAATTCGCGATAACATTCGGCTTATTATCAACCAGTTTATCTAGATCATTTGGAATATTCCTTTTTGACGCAGTAGCGATAATTACCGAACTCTGATTTTGATTATCGTTGCTGACGTTAATATCATTATTATGAAGTTCCCGAGGCTGCTGTTGCTGTTGCAGTACGCAAGCTGCTTGCATAAAAGAGCCAGCAAATAGTTTAGGGGACGAGGATTTTTTCAGTTTCGAATAGTGCTCTTGACAGTAACCGCAGTAATTTACATTATCTAAATGAATACCCTCTTCTTCGCATAGCAGGCCCAATGACTGAGCGCAAGTAACATGAAAATATAGTTTACAGTCAATTTTATTACACTGCATACAAGCGCCGACGGAAGCTTTCGAATGTCTATCGCTGGCTCGGCATATGTAGCAAAGTTTGTTAAATCGCTCAGATGGTATCTGACTTACCATAATCGGTTCCATTGTAGTGACACTGGCAAATCGTACTTCCGGTATGTACAGTGCACAAACCACGTGAGCCCAGCCACCGTTATCGGTCCTCTTCAACGCACCATCCTTTGACGGGCATAGCTCGCACCGAATACGACTAGGTTTCTCTTGCGATTCGCATTTTCGGCAGTACCAATTACCGGTTGGTACCGAAACGATCCCGTAACAGGCCTGATGCACCGCTATATTGCAGCCCACTCCATCGCAATAGACTAATGGATTTTCCGCGTAACCTTTTTCATCTAAACATACGCAGCAGCCGTTCACCATTTCTCTCATAGCGTTTTAGTCAATGGTTATTCGCTGTAAAACACGCCAATTTATTTATTTTAAAGACTAAGAATAAAAATTTTAAATTTCAGAAAGTGCAACAACAATGGACCGTAATGTCTACATTTCTCATTGTCAATATACTTCTATAAAAATATTTATTAACATAGTTCATAACTGTTACATTATTCACCACTTCTTGATGTTCTAAACAGAGCGTGTCAAATTAAAATGTCTAAAATACGCAGTCTAAAATTAAGACCACTTTAAGCTGACAAATTGTTACCATTTTCATTAGATTATTCAAAAAAAAATTGTAATATACAAAATTTTGTATATACTATACGCAAATGTTGCCAGTTTTTAAAATTCTTAATATCGATCTATAAAGAATTATATATTGTAGATTCTGGTTTGATATATATATATATATATATAGTATACAGCGGGTGATATTAATCTTTGAACAGTGGAGATCAGAACGAAAATACAACAGAAAAAGGAAAGAAAAAAAGGCACATTCTGAATGTTTGTAGACGAATAACAAAACGAAGAATCTCTTACACACGTACAAAAGCAAAAAATTCGGAAAACAAAAATTAAACACAGCGTCGGTTATAAAAAACACAAAGGTGATGAATTCACATGTTACCGTAATTGTTGAACACATTCCAAATCACGGAAAAATTCTCTCGTCCAGGACAGCAAATGGGAACTTAACATTTGGTAAAACCACCCTCAGCTCCCACAATGGCTCTAAGCTTTCGTGGCATGGAAAAAACCAACTGCTCTAGGTACTGTAACCGGAATCTTTGTTCATTCTTCTTGTAGACGATCTTCTAATTCATGTTTGTTCAAAACCGGCCTTTCTCGCACTTTGCGGTCTAAATAATCCCACACGTGCTCGATTAGGTTATAGTCTGGGGACTGTGACGGCGTTTCGAGAAACTTTGGGCAGTTGTATAAGAGCCACTCGCGCGCACGATAAGCTGCTGCTTCGAGTTGTTATCCTGGTTCAAGCGAAATGAACTCAGGATTCCCAATTTCTCCGCACTGGGGCGTAGATTCTTTTTCAGGATCTTTCTGTACATATCAGCATCCATGTTCTCTGTGATAAACTCCAACGTGGAAAAACAGCCACACACCTTAATATTGCCGCCACCGTGTTTTATTGAGCCAGTTAAGTTTTTACTTTCCAGTGCCGTATCGGACTTACGCCAGACTCTGGCTTTCCCATCACTGTCAAACAGGTTTAACTTCGATTCATCCGTAAAAAGGACATCGCGCCAAAAAAATTTCCAGTTCAAACTGGTACTTTTTTATGAACTCGAGACTCTTTTGTTTGTTCGTTGCACTAATGTAGGGTTTTCTACAAGCCTTCGTGAAAAGTAACCCATCCTTTTCACCGCTCGACGTACAGTTGCGGCTAAAATTATCACATCTGTTCTTTGAGCTAGTTCACGACTTAATTTTAGTGCGCATACCTTCGAAGTTTTTGCAATTTGTCGCCTGATCCACCGTTCATTGTCTCAGTTAATTTTCTCAGTTGTCCTTTCTGCAGAATTGAATAGATGCAATTTTCCCATTTGAAGCTTTCTAAAATCAGGTATACCGTGGTTTGCTAGATATTCCATAACTTAGATATTTGAGCTCCCGATAAACCTTCCTTCTAGTTTGAAATTACGAGTTTATTTACCGCAAAAGGGGTATGTTGGCCTTTACGCGGCATTCTTTTGTTTATCATGCACACTTTTCTGAATCGTGACAAATCTACTCTACTACACGGCGAAATCTTTTCATGCACCAGTTCCTACATAGGTACACTTACACTGTATAAATCTGACGCACCCCGGAAAAACCCATTTCTTCCTTCACACTCAGCCTTTCTTACGTGTTCAACGATTAATGTAACGCGTCATTTCGTCGCACTTTCACACGTGCTACTCTAACTTCGGACCTACTGCAATAAACTCACTCAAATTTTAGCGACTCAGACTTCGATATATTCTCTTTCGTTTCACACAAGTTACATAATTCATCCAGCCATTACCAAGGTAAAGGACTTTTCTCACCTTCGGATGTGTTGTTCAACGATTAATGTCACTGTATATATATATATATATTAGACCACGATATTTCTAATATCGGAAAATATATAATTTAACAATTAGAATTTTTGTTTGTGAAATTTTTTTTATTCTGACACATTATCAAAAATATATTTAGTTCTTTATTTCTTTGTACAGTGAGCATTTTTATTCGCTACTAAAATTTTTAAAAAGTGAAGTATATGCTGTGAAATACGGTTTCTTTTTTTATTTGTATTATTAAACTTTCTAAATAATAAAAAATCGTTTTACTTTCCGTAATACATGAGTACTCATAAATTATTTTATAGTTTTTGAAAAATTACTTTTAAACAAAAAAGATTAAAATAATTACTAAGTATTTAAAAATTTCCGCTGGTTTTAGAATTCTAATTCGGTTTTAATTGTTTTGAGTGAAATATACTTTAATAATTTGTTAATTAACTTTCAAATACTTCGGACAATTCTTATATTTTTATTTAATTTTTCTGACGGATGAATAAAAAAGAGAAAAATAAATCACAATATAAAACTGTATAAATTGTTCACATTCATTTCGATAAGATTAGTAGTTTCTATTCTTTATAATTTAATGTTATTCTATAAGCAAATAATATGAGTGTTAAATACAATAAAAGCTTTCGTTATTTTCTCACTTACAAAAATTTTAACACCACATTACTTTCATAGATTTGTATTTTTAGTTTATTGTCATTTTTTATATTCTTCCTTACTTAAGGTTTTCCAAATGAGAAAAAAGAAAAAGTATTACTTCTCCCATGTTTCAAAAAACATTTTAAATTTATTACATTAACCTTATTTTTAAAGATGAAGTGCTTAATTATTTTCTACTTTTTATTACTAAACCTTTTAAGTGTAAGCAGACTTTACAACAAGGATAATCACTTAAATTAGGACATTTATATAAAACAATTTGAAATTGAACATAGGGAGGATAAATGTACAAAACATAATCGTATTAACCGTTCGCGGCGGAATAATATTAAAATTATTAATAGTAATTAAAATAACCTCACACAACTTCATATACTATTCATTTTATTTTGATCGAATAGTATTTGCCGTTCAATAGGCATATAAAAATGCCAACTCTTCCGGAACAGAATCAACTGATCTTCGATATTAATTAATCGGCAAAGGAAAATTTTTAATGAATACAAGGGAAGCTGATACTCTACCAGTTGTTCATTACGTTTTATGATTTTTATTTACACCAAAATTTCTATATGAATTAAAATTGTTTACTATAACATTTCTTAACATAAATACGCGAATAAATAACCAGTCTTCAAAACTGACATAGAAGTATACAGTAAATTTTCAAACCTTTTTGAAAATTTGGCTATAATAAAACTATAAATAACGTTAAACATATAATATTCAATAATAATTTAAAACAGTTTAATTTAATATGTCATATTCTATACTTACTTTAAAATAAACATGAAATTTTAAAGAATAAATCGCTAGAAATAACAAAACAAAAACATTTTCACAGAATGGCAAAAACAAAACAACTATTAAACAGAAGAGTCTAACAATTATCGGAAAAGTGTTGTAAAATAAGCATCACTATCAACGGTAAGACTTTTCTCACTATTTATTTTTTATTGTAAGTTTTCGTGAAAATAAATTAATCTGTCGGTGTTTATATTAATAGTCAATATTTTTGGAAGATGGTGTATATAATTTGTATTATAGGCGTAAATAAATGATTTATTTACGACACTGTAATAAAAATTATAGGACATTAAAAAAGAAATATAAAATAATAAATTCAACATGATTTATACTAAAATTTATCTCCAAAATAAAAAATAAAAATAATTTTTTTCATATATAGTTAACTATGAAATTGATTTAAATAAATAAAACAGCGCTACAGTATTGCTGCTAAACTGTTTTTTCGGTTCTCTTTATTTTATCGCTATCAAAAAAGCGGGAATTTTTCGTTAGTGTCTCTGGTTTCCGCAATGTGTAGTCCTTACTATTATTAATAGTATGATTTTGTACTTTATGTGGATTTACTGATCTCCTTCAATAATACATGAAATTACTGAACAATATATAGTAGAAATTTATTTATTTTTACGCCGTGTACATTATCTTAGTTATATGAAACGTCTATTATTTTATAGATTCGCGAATTTCACATATTGTTAGTAACATATGTTACTTGGAAAAATATTGAATTTTTTATACAACATGTAAAACTATTCGTTATCATATAAAATGCCAAGATATTGTATGAAATATCTGTATTTCACATACTTCCACAGTTCTGTTAACATGTATATTTTGATAAATTGCCAAAGAATTGTTTAAAGGAAAAGTTTTATGTATATATATTTATATATTTCCCAGGGGCGGATCCAGAGAGACATTTTGAGGAGGGAAATTATATAATTACGTAATATCTTATATGGTAATCGGTCGATTTGAAAAATACCTTGTTTCATAAAGAAAATCAAATAGTGATCTCTTTGGAAATTTACAAATGTTTTTAAAATACATAATTATTACAACTTAATTTAAATTTTATTTCATTTTTAGGTGGAAAATAAAAAAATTATAAAATTATAATTAAAATAGTAGTTTAGAATTTGGATAGTGAATTACTAGAAAGAATAATAGAACGATAATATATATTTATTAGACTTTACTTCTTTTTTATTTTAGTTAGTAATCCGATTCGAATTCTTTGTTCATGAGCAAGTTTATATATATATATATATATATATTTCTCATTGGACTGTTTTCATTTACATTGCAAATTAAAAATAAATAAAAAAGGCAAATGAACGACAACAACAGTTGCGTTTAAAACAAAATAAAAATGTAGCATTAATAGTTCTACTAGAAAAAAATATTAAATATTAGTTGTAATTAAATCCATAGGTAACATAAGTTTTTCTGTTGTAACAAATTTTTTCATTGAGGTTTTGGTTGTTTGGGAGGAAATGTCCCCTATCCCCCCTCCCCCGTCTTAAATAATGGCATTATCCATCTTTAATATAAGTCAAGTTAAATTAATGGATCACACTGGATGTTCGATCTCTTAAGACATTAATTACAATATAAAAGTTATTTATAGAATTTGTATTTTTACATAAGGTAACTTGTTAATAACTAAACAACCTAGGGACCTTAAATTATAAAATTAAATACATTTTTCCAATTCAATTTGATAAGGATGGTCGATATATACTATTGGGTAGCATCTAATAGATCTATTGCCAGATGGGTTCAGATTAGTCTTCAATTATTTCTATTAAGTAACCAATTTCATATTCAGACACCTTTAATTGTTGCAAATTGTAAATAATCGTGTTTTTTGTATTTCGCGTAACTATGAAGCATCCGTTATACCGAGTAATTTACTTTTAAAGCGCGGTAGGATTTTAATTTTGCTGTTACCAGATGTTCTTTATAGTTCAACGTCATAAGTCTACACTAGCTTCATAATTCACTTATGTAAGAATGTTCCATCTCTTTGTAATATCCAGTATAGTTTTTTTATATTATCACGTATATGTTTTATTGACCTGAAAAATAAACACACGATAAAAGTAATTTATTAAGTGAAAAATGCTTTTTTACAAAAAATAAATACCGACTTCAAGGTTTATTATAAAAATTTAGAAATGCACTAAAAAGTAAAAAATAATTACTCCCGATAAAATATATATATCAGACTGATATAACACTTAAGTGGTGATATCGTAATTCTTATACAACATTAACTTTTTGGAGTTGGAATTAAATTCATGTTAGGAACAATTTAATCAACATTTAATGCAGTTTTTAATTATTCTTTTAATATGAATTTGATGCCAACTCCAAAAAATTAATGTTGTATAAGAATTACGATAATGTCATTTTAAGTTATATCACTCTGATTAATATATTTTATCGGGAGTAATTATTTTTTACTTTTTAGTGCATTTTTAAATTTTTATAATAAACCTTGAAGTCGGTATTTATTTTTTGTAAAAAAGCATTTTATTTTTTACTTTTTAGTGCATTTTTATTCAATTAAATTAAAACATTTATTTCCACGGTAAAAACACCAAAAGCTACATTTCCATGGTAATTTGGCAAATTTATAGTATTTTAAGTCAAAAATCTAATCCGACGGTGAAAACAATCATGAATGAAAAGCATCCAAAAAGCTTCAATCTCCCGCATTATTAAGGATAACTCAAAAACTACCGGTCGGACCTTGATCAAATTTAAATGGGACCACATGACAAACACCACCTTTCAAATAAAAGAAGAATCATCAAAATCGGTTCATCTAGAAGAAAGTTCTGTGGTAACACAAAAAAAAAAAAAAAAAAAAAAAAAAAATACAGTCGAATTGAATACCTCCTCCTTTTTTGAAGTCGGTTAAAAACCGAGAAAATCAGCATAAAGTAAAAGACTCGAAAATTAAATTTGGCACGGTTAGAGTAACATCGATTTCTATGGTACTTCATAAAAATGTGCAATTCCAAATTTACTGATTAGTCGACTCACTCTGCCTTGAGCGAGCCGTCATAGGACCACAGTTCGTCCGCGGCGTGACGGGTAAATAAGGAAATATAGAGTAGCGGGCCTAAAAAGAAGTTTTGGTCCCCACAATATACAGTTCTTAACTATTTTCTTTTTCCTTTAAAATATAAAGGCGTCCGTCTGCTCTGAAACCTAAATATTAGCAGTACCTTTTCTCTGCAAAGTTTTATTGTTAATTTGAACTTCTCGTTGCAAATGAGACACGATTTTATTTAGTCCCATTTATTTTAATCTTCCATTCTGACATCCAACTGCTTTTGTAATACTTCAGAAACAGTAATATTAATTACAGCGCGTACGCTTAATTATTCGTTACTATTACTGTAGTTAACTATGTTTGGATCGTTTTCATCACAAAGTAATCGAAGATAGATATTGCAGAATGTATGATTTTTCTAGAATCTAGTTGTGAATAAAAAACCAACCAGTAAATTAAGCAGGAACGGAGTCTTCTTAAAAGATACATGCATCTTTTTGATTTTGTTTAGTTATTCTTCTTTTAAGAAGTAAAAAATAAATTCTTCTGAATTATATGTTGTTGAAGTTTATTTCCCCTAAGAAATATAATATTATTTTGTAGACGATTATTTACTTACGTTATCATAGTTAAAGTTCATGAAGAATGATTTTTTTTTTTTTTTTTTGCATTTCTGCATTCAATAGTGTGATTTCTAGATTGTTGATTCGTACACTAAACACTAGCCTTTGTAAGCTTTACAGTTATTTATTTTTAATGATTGTTAGATTTTACTTTTAGAGAAGAATAATTATTGTAACCGTACGTTATTACTATGTAAACCTGGACTACAAAATTGTCGTTTCTCTGTTTCAATAATAATTGCACATATTTATAGTCCAGGTAAGCCAGACTTGTTATTAAACACTCGGTGAGGGAAAGATACCACGTCTGTTTCGTTCCAACGGTTTCGTATACCTACGATATCCCGCAGTAGGTGATATCTGTGCAATCGAGAACACTGTTAACGGAAGAAGAATTTTACTTGTTTCTGTTTACATCACACCAGGAACACCAGTGCGTTCAATTGAAGATTTCTTTGAGTTGAATTTAATGGCGTACAGTCCAAGGGCGTATGTATTTAGGGTTGTTAGGGAGAAGGAGTATCATTTGATACCCATCGTTCTTGCTGGAGATATAAACATAAATTGATAAAGCAGCGAAGGATCTCGGTTCATCGAGTTCATGCGTGAAACATTCAATCTCGAACTGAACAACGATCCATCAATCATGACAACCAGAAACAACACATGCATTGACGCAGTTTTTTCACGTCACGTTGATCATCTAGAAACTAAGAACTACATATCGTACTATTCCTATCACAAACCTTTGTTAAGCATCATTAATGTGCAATAGATACTATTTATGTTAAATATAAAATAGCTTTTTTATTCCCTTCTCCTAGATGAATACATTACTTGTGTAGGTAACTAGTTACGTCCTTCTAAGACATCTTCATGATCTGAACTATTTCCCACAAAGGAAATCGTTTAAATTTGCTTGTTTGTATCGTTCGCTAAATTCTACTGCATAGTTTGAAACAGCGCGTATAGGTTTTTTCAATTTATTTTTGATGATAAATTTTTGACATACAATTTTTTTTCTTTCTAACAGCTGTTAAAGAAGTTTTCAAAATTGCTTTTCGCTAACTTTAATATTACCCTAGATTAGGGTATCTTCAGAATAATCAATTACACCCGGCAATCAAGAGCAACTTCTACAATCGATAAATATGTAGAAAATATAGGGGGCAATCTTTGCTCAAAGTATAAATGTCTTACGCTACATGTGTACTGGATTGAAAAAGACTGCTCCTCATCTGTCAACAGATAAACATATGTGAACAAGGCGTGACCATTATTGACAATCTACCCTATTATTATTTCACGACTAATTGTAAAATAAAATTTTAATGGACTTTTAACATTTTTGAATAAATTGGAAAACGTAGGCAAACGAGACATCAAAAAACGACTACCACTTTCGGATTAATTGGCTTTTTGAAAATTTGGAGACGCCTTTGTCAAGTTATTAACGAAAACTTTCTCCTATCCCCGCTTTAATCTGTTCTAAATCTTGGATTATACATCGTCGGAATCTGAGTACAATAATGTTTTACTGATGTGAAAAAGCCAGTTCGCAGAGCTATATAAGTTAGCATATGACAGCTGTAAATGGAAAAACAGTTTTTTAATTATAGGAAGAGGGCAACATATACCTTTATTATAACTGGATTTTTACTTTAGAAATCGTAAAATTGGTCTTACCTTTTTGATTTTTAAAAGCTTGTATTTAAATTCTTGTTTGTTTTTTTTTAAACGCAACTTAAAATTAACAAACCAGAGTAACTTAATTCCTGAATAATATATTCTTGTAATATAAAATAACAATTTCGTGCACTGAATTATATTTTTCTATTTTGGTTTACATTTTTTTTTTTAAAATTTACGTGTATGATTTTAACTAAAACGTTTTTATTAATATTTGACTGTTTTTTTTATAATCAGGATCTTGAATTTAAAGGAGTCCCCTTTTCCTCGCGTTAAATCTTTTTCTGCGTACGTTTCGCAGTATTTCTAACATTAGTTTCTGTCACAAAAGTAGGAAACGAAAAAAAACAACAACAACAAAAAACATATCTGTAAAAAAGATTTTTTAAATTAATTTTAAAAGATAAATTTACATATAAATTAATAAAATGAATAACCTTCGTATACAACATATATGCGCTTAATATAATAACTTAAACAAGATTTACAATCGTTTGTGAAGTCTATAATAACAATAAGTTACAGTTTGATTAGATACCCTTCAAAATACGTAAAAAATTCTCTTACAATGATCGCGTATTTTTTTATAATCGGCTTAAAAACAATAATAGTAATTCAGAATTAAAGTAAAAAGCATGATAACCATTTTAACGGGGGGGGGGGGGATTGTATTACGTGTATAGACAAAAAATCAGAAAAAGGAAAATTTGACAAATTGAAAATTCTTTATTTTTTTCATTTCGAATTCGGTTAATCAGTTGATAACACTCTCGGTAATAATTATTACGTAAACACAAAAATAAAAAAATAAAGCACTAAGTATTTGTGCTTTTGTTACTCATAGTATTACGTATGCAACTGAAAAAACTTAGTAATGAACTGTGAAAACCACCTAATCAAAATAAACAATAACCAAAGGTACCGGTAATCATTAATGACTTACTCAAAAGAGAAACAAAAAAAAAAAAACAAAAAAAAAAAAAAAGTTCTCTCTCGAAAGATTAAATAAAAACGCGTAAAAAATAAGAGTTGCTGTTCGAAAGCAAATAAACTTCAGACGGAACAGACATAACGCCTTTCCGAATAAACAAAATTAGAATAGAAAAACGTTTGACAATTAATCATATTTACAAAAAAAAGGAAAGAAAAAACAACCTTATTCAATAAGAAGCACTTGCCACAACAATACGATACTAATTTTCGGCCGATAAGGATACATAGCATTTTAAGATTAAAAGATAATATTCACCAATTACTGCGCAAATTAAATTCTCCGAAGTGCACATTGCACAGTCTATCATTTTTACCAGCTATCTAAATGTAATGTGAAAAGTGACGATATGATAAAAAAAAAAAAAAAAACATCCTACTTTTAACAAAACAGAAATTGTGCCACACAGAGATTACCGCATATAACTTTATTTAAGGTGCATATACATTATGCGTAGGATATGCTGCAATAATGTATATGCACAAATAACTTACAGGCATTAGCGCGCGATACATTTTCCTGTTTTACGGATAGGACTGTTAAAGAACGAAAGATTTTAAAAGTCTCACGTAGTAAATGAGCAATTAATACAGAAATAAGGAAGAGGAAGAACAAAAATTAGAAGGTAAAAACTTTCATGAATATTATATCAAAATATGCAGAAGTACGTTCGAAACGTCGGAATATCTAAAATAAAATTCGATGCTTACGTATTCCGCCGCGTATATCCCAGTCATATTCTGTCATATTATAATAATAGTAATAAAAATAAACGTTTTAAAATCACTAAAAAAAATAAACTTTATTTATATATATATATATATATATTTTAAAATATATTTTGATTCAAATTCCAGTCCTTCCTAATATGAGTTATAAAACAGACTTTCCTGCAATTAAACACCCTGCTAATTAATGCACTCGATAAGCAGTAATATAATTTTTTCCCAACTGAGTTTTGAATTTGTAACAAAAGAAAAAGAAAAAAAAAAGTTACAAATATTCTAATAAAAGACAAAAAAATCATGCTTCAAAATAACAGTTGTAAAGAGTTTCGAAATTATTTGAAAATTAAATAAAAAACAGAAATTTACAGCTATATTTTCAAAAATTATTAAAATAAAACTCGAGAATTGTGTATATAAGTTTTTCTAGAAATAATCGCAAAGAAAGCAAATAAAAGTTCGAATAAGCATGTAATACTTAATTTAAAAACTAACGAAAGAAAGACAAAAAACGTTTAAATCGAATCTACATGGTGACTTGAAATTATGTTTTTTTTTTTCTATTTTTTCCGCCCACACCCGAAAAGATTATTAATTTAGCTAGTTTTAAACTCGCAACGTAACAGATTGGAACACGTCAAAAAAAGATGGAAAGAAAACATGCAGAAATAACATATTAAAAGGAAAACGGCAGTTTTTGAAGTACAGGATTCTCGTATGCACACAGTATACCCACGAGAAAATCAAAGAAACCGACTGTTGCAAATGAATGCTAACAGAGCATAGGCCTACCGAGGTGCAGCAAACAAAGATAAAAACTTCAATATTTATTCTCAATGAAACAGTAACGAATTTCAACCGCGAGAATAATTTAAAATATTACAAATAGAATTTTATGCGACTCTGACAAATTGCATGAATAGCGGAAAGGAAAATATTAATTTTTAACCGTTGCAACAGAACATTCCAAAAAGCAACTAAAGGTACACTGATTATCAAAATAATGAACTCACTTCATCAGTATAATTTTTTACCGCTGTGAGGTGCCGTCAGTTACGCTCTAGAGTATGTGGTAAAAATTAGCTACAGCGTTAACTGCAATACGTCACATCACTTAAACTGTGTTTACCGCAACGAATTTCGTATGGTGTACCAGAAGATGCCTATAACATTCAAATCGAGGTATGAAAGACCTTCGCATCTGGAATAAATATCTAATAAGACACGACAACACACCAAACGTAATATAATCTGGTAAAAAAATTGTTAAAAAAATTGTTTAATTTTTTTTTTTTTTTTTTTTGATATGTTATTAAATATAATGGTGACGAAGAAACGGGAGTAACATTCTCAAAAATGAATGATAGTTACAAAAAATAAGTTTAAAAAATTCGAATTTAAAAAGAGCAGGTAACCAACGATTTGAAATTTTCGGGTGAATTATCCGTTTAAAACTGAAGAAAATGCGTACAGGAAACGCATAAAATTTATGTAGTCAACGGCCACGTCAATGTAATGATTTCATAGTCCCGAGTAAATCGATGAAGAATCTTCTGAATTATCCGTGTTAACGCAGTTTGAAAATATACCATGAGATCGCGAATATTTGTCACTTTCTGTATAACGTTCACTATAAATTATACGTCAAACAAACAAGGTGCGTTAAATTTACGAAATAAAAAGACTCAATAATTATAATAACGAAAAATAAACAAATAAAGTGAACATTAAGTATCGATAATAAGTTATATATTTCAATTTATTTTGTGCCGAATAATACAAAAAAAATTAATAATCAAAATTCGACTACAAAAACTAAAAATGTAAATAATAAGGCTGCTCTCCGGTGATATTGGTCCTTTTTTTTTTTTTTTCGTAAAAAAAATTAACCGAATTGCGTAAGATTTATTTTGATAAAAATTTGAATCGCATTCGAACCGCGGGCATGCTCGTTAGTTGGATTTGTAACTATATCTATCCTTTTAGAATACACCCGCAAATTGTGAGTCCGACAGAAAATAAATTTCCTTATGACACGCTATTGATTTATTTTTATCAATGACTTCGTAAATTATGTTCGTGGCCGAGTAATATACGAGTAAGTACAATTTTGACCGATTTGCGAAACAATTTAAACTCCAATATTATCATATATTTCTTACTACCCTATTAAAAAATTGTATATAAAACAAAAAAATGAAATAGTTAAAAAAAAAATATTACCCATTTCAAAATTATATATTCTAAGAATTTAACGAAAATACATTGAAAAATAAAAAATAATATTTGATAAAATATAATATTTTACAATAAAATATCTACGTAAGGATATTACGATTATTTTTAAACATCATTAATATTTATTAGAGTCGACATCAAATTCATATTGCAATAATAATTAAAAGGAATTTAATGAGTATAACAATACAATAACTATTTTCTGTAAGCCAAGTATCGGAAACATGAGGATTATTTAGTGTATTAATTATTGTTGCCATTTCAATTTAGTGTTCCGAGACATTAATAAATGTTAATGTTGTTTAAGAATAATCGTAACGCATATTTTACTAATATCTTTATCGAGTGATTCTTTTTTTACTTTTTAGTACATTTTTATTAAATTTCTATATTAAATCTTGTAGTCGGCATCTTTCCTTTTTTTTTTTTTTTTTTTTTTAAAAAAAAAAACTATTTTATTTCACGATTTTTAGTGTAAACACTTTTTAGTGATAATACAGATAGACTAACCTTAAATGCTGCTACTTTCTGTACTTTATAAAGCCGGATATTGTTTAAAGAATATGATGTTCTAATCCAGTCAGTAATAAGCTTGTAAATTGCGCTTTGGAAATTTCAAATTCATTATCTTTATTCAAATCTACATTTCTGCAGGAAACCAACGTTAGGAAATACTTTAAGCCATTTACGTTTATTGCCGCTTTCATTATAAAATTTTAGTTCGCATTTTCCCTTTATTCTTGGTAAAAAATGTTTGGCTAACTTTTGTCTTAGTTATATTAAGCACAGAAAATATATATCCCGGGAAACTCCATTTTTTAACGTTATTTAATACCTACTAAATAATAGCAGTGCTCATCGATCCTTATCGGTACTCACGTGGGCCACACACTGCTCGGTACAATTTTTAATAAACAAAGAACATCGTTGGAATTATTTTACATGATCAAGCGCTTGACTTCCGATATGGCGGTCACGGGTTCGATCCCGAGCGACGACGAACTTATTACAAGAATTAAATAAATAAATAATCGCTAATAGTCACGTGGAAGGCAATGGCAAACCACCACGTACAACATCATATGCGCGCTAGGTCAGTACACAGTAGACCCACACCGGACTGCACTTGTAGCGCGATAACAAGCGGCTTCAATCGGTTCCGAATGTAGTCATGAGTGTGTACACCTGCGTTGCATATTACAATTGCCTGGTACACAATCTATATCTGTACAGCTAAATGTACGAATAGGTTGCGCCAACGCGCTATGTAGCGTACGGCACCTGAGACATGATCAAAAGTTATACGCAGGAATGTAAAGTCGTAATATTTCCGTCAGTAATAAACTCGTAACGGGCGCTACGCGCGTTTCAAATTCGTTTTATTCATTCGAATCTATCTTATCCGAGGTAATTAACGTCGATAATATTTCAAGTATCAATGGCGTTCGCTTTATTATTCTTTAAAGAGACTCCCTTTTTTCACGTTATGCCATGATCACTGAGTAGCTGTGCTCAACAATACTCATCACTACAGCACCACCACACCGGCCGGGATATGTACTTTCGAACGAACAGTCTAAATAATCGAAAGTTATGCGTAAGCTAACATAAAAAAAGCAACTGCGTGACAAACATGGTCTTTTTTTGAAATCGGCAAATCAGGTTAAGTTTTAATAGAAAAATAAATAAAATTTACAAAACACCGATTAGTTCCGGATTTAATAATCCATATTTGCACAGTAATGAAACACGATAAATGTGAATTACTAAATTCGGAACTGGTCGGGGTTTTGTGGAATTTTACATATTTATTTATTTTTCTGTTAAAATCTGTTTTGATTTCGTGTTTTTCCATTTTTATTTTATATACCACTTTAAATTCTGAAAAGAAACGGAGCAATAAAAATAAATATAAGATTTAATCTGATTTTATCGCACAGTATATAAATTAATATTGAACAAATCGTAAAAAACAGTTCCGGCTGGTAAATACATATGTAATTTCGAAATTTAAAATTTATCTCATATTTATTTATCGGAACAGCAAAAATCTCCAGCAGTAATTGCTTCTTAATTTAGTGAAATCGTGACCTTTGCAGAAGACGAAAGATCCATGATACATCCAAAAGAAAAAAAAAAGAAAAAAATCCTTGTTGGTTTTAAGTAATGTCCCAAAAATCGCAGCGCTGCTTTTTTGTCGCTGCTCCAACAAATGAGCAGTTACGATTCAGAGCAGTGACTAGAAAAACATAGCTCACTGCTCCGGCAAATTGCTCCGAATACTGTTCCGACAACTATTTCTCCGACCACTAAAACGATGTTGTCTCTTCTGTTGAATGTTCGACTACCTTTACTCATCCAGGCGCACTACACACGCATACACACATCAAAACACAGCCAGACGAAATACGCGCCACAGCTGGTGCTGTATGTTTTTTTCTATCACAAACAGGTCTGGATTTAAGGGGTGGTCTAGGGGGGCTGCAGCCCCGGGCCACGCCTTATAAAGGGGCCCCCAAGAGACACCCACTTCCGACATGTAATAAAAAATTAATCTATCATTTGTCATATACATCAACATTTTTTTTGAAATAAATAGAATTAACTTTACAGGAGCAAGTGCATTTTTTGATACATTTATTTGTTAATAATTTTGTATCCCCATTTTTATTTCCTTCTAGAAACTTCGTAATAGTAAAATTTCGAGTTTCGTAAAAACGTACTAGAAATTTGTTTTAAGGTATAACGAGTTGGAATCTACATTTTTAGGAAATGTATGTATGAATGTGTGTGCGTGTGTACACACACAATACACGCACACACACTATCCTTTTATGCTAATCTTTGGTTAAAATTTGCTGAAAAATTCATTGTTTAAAATTATATATATATATGTTTTTTTTGTTTTTTTTTGGCATCGAAAATTCTACTCATTATCTGTATGATATTTAGTTTTGTTTACATTAATAATTGCGACATTTTTCTAATTTTGAAATAATTATTCACACGTCACACACAAGTGTGGAAAAAGAATGCAGAGGGTTCTAAACTGGACAAGTGTACTGGATATGAAAAAAGTTCCCACTTAAATGACTTCAAAAGCGAGCGCGTCTATATGTAATTGATTTTTCGCAAACGGTTCCATTAATTTTGATGAAATTCATAGATTAGGATTTTTTTTAATCTAAAAACTGATCAAGGTCTGATCTTTTAAATACTTCTTTTAAACCAGTAATTTTAAAAAGGAATCAAAGAACGTTTATTTTATGCTTTCTTATATTTAAGGTTCATTGAAAAGCAAATAAAAGTAACACGCTTGTTTAAAATATATTTATGATTTACACGACGATTTTAAAAATATTATGCTAACTAAGGCACGTTGTAGAGTTGTAGAGATAAATTTAAAAATACTTCTGGTTTACGAATTTTGAACTTGATTATATTTCGAGTAACTCGAAAATACTTTAATACAAAAAAAAAAAAAAAAAAAATGAATACTAGTATAATTTTCATATTATGTGCATATTACTGTTATATTTTTAACTCTTTTGGAAACTTATTAAAACATTTCAGAACAAATCCGAGCAAAGCTTAATCACCGGGTTCTTTTTTATTAATTTTTATAATTAATCAAATTTATTTGCAAGATATACTTCCAAGTTTTCTTAAAATTTCATAAAATAAAAAATTATAAGGCTTGTCGCTAGATTAGTTGAAAAAGAAGCATATAGTTTTATACAGCTTAAGCGAATACTTTGTACTATGCATTTAGTGGTTTTTCAACAGCACTGTGAAAAAATTTGTAAGTCGGGAGTGTTCATTGATGACGGTGCTTTGAAAGAAGTGGGGTTGATCATTTCGAAGCTAACAACTTAAATACTTTAATATCTAAAAATTTGCGAGTAAAAAGCGGCCAGGTGAAAGCAAGCGGTTTTTTTTTTTAAAGTTTAAACATATGAAAGCTTATAAATTAAAATTATTTTATTAAAATAACCGATCTTATTTGTGGCATATGGGAAGAACAGCAATCTGAACTGAATAATTATAATAAACACCGAGAACATTTAACTAGTTTGCATTACGATTAATAATTTAAGCCCTTACAGAAACATAATTATTTGTTGATGTTTAATATATGTTGCATGCAATCATTTAGTTTTAATTTCGATCATAATTTGTCTGCAAACAGTTAATTAAGTAAAATGATCAGGAAATCAGATTTTTTTTTGTTTTGCTCGATGAAAACAATTATTGTAGTTCCAAGAAATCTTTATCAAACTTACCTAAAGAACTGTACTTTCGAAGTAAATAACGATTTAGTAATATTGGTAGAAAGTTGACTGTCTTGCGCTAATAAAAAATTGACCACATTTCGAAGGTACGTCTGAAGTTTAATCCTACGTTCTTCAACAAACGATGTTTCCTGTACACAAAAAAAATAAATAATAAATGTAGTAGATTTTACTGGAATGCAAAAGTTACACTAATACTGAGAATTTATGGTGCTGAAGTTAAGTTAAAATTTTTAAAATTAAAAATAATCTGCAGCATGAAGTTAATGTAGTAACAGAATTGCAAAAAAATAAATGTTCATAATTGAGAAAAGCGAATAAAGTAGTATATACATCACCAAATAAAATGTGTCGAAGAAACGAATTATTATACAAAAACAAGTTGCAAATATTTCATTTCGAAGTAGAAAAAGTATCAAGTGTTTATCCTGAATAATTTTATATTCATTAACGAATGCTGAAAATTAGATTCTTTTACGCAGCTAGTTTTGACTGATACCCTTAAATAAATATACTCATGTAGACTACCAATTTCTCAAAGCATTTTGTCAATAACGAAGTAAACAATTTAACTGCATGTGATCGACTGAGAAGAAAATAGGTTTGGTTTATGGGTAAAAAATCGATTTTGGGGTTTTTATCGATTTTGAATTTGTAGTGCCTGTTTCTTCATCTACAATTTATTCAACTACACAATATTTGGCATATAAAAGCAGTAAGTGAAAACAGAATCGCCAAAAACATTTTTTCTAGCGGTATGTTTTACGCGTAAGCTCCCTTTCTTCCCAGCTGGTCACATAAAAACAATACTAAAAATAGGCATAGAAAATATATTCCCATATAACTACCATTTTCGGATAAAACCTCATAATCGGCAAAGATAAAGATATCTTATCGTTTATGTTCGATAGTAGAAAAAATTCGAACGGACTAAATATAGAAAGCTAAAAATTGCGATCGCCATAAAGAGATTTTTTTTCTTTTTTCTAGTTTGTTCGAAAAAGTTATACATAAAATAAACAGTCAATCTTCTGAAAAAACATTTTTAATATCAAATCCATAAATAACCATGTTTTAAAAATAAACAATAATAGCGTAGAAAATTGTTCTTTAGTAATCGATTTTTTCTATAGTAATATTCGTATTTTGATTGAACTTTTATTTGCAACGATCACTTTCAACACGAACTGGTGCCTGTCGGCCTGAATACAAGAGCTGTTCCTTTTCACTGGAGGGTATAATATCGCTTACATTAAAAAGTTTTGATGAACATTAATAATAACTTCACGAACGACCCCCCTTACGAATATTCCTAAATTGTAAGCAGGACAACACATTTATACAAGCAACTAATGCACTCTAAAGACTATTTATTTTCTTATATTTTATTTAAATTCCTTTTTGCACCACTTCACGATGCAGTAAAAACAAACAGTTAATAAATTTCTCATTTAATCGATTTTTTAATAATAACTGAAGCAATTATATGCGTAGTGATGAAAAACAATTTTAAAAAAACTGATTTTATTATAATTAATTAAATTAATAAATAAACAACATAGAAACAATTGTTTATATTAAATTTCAAATTAACACCGACATGTTTCAGAGTTTTTTCTCTATAATCATGGTGGTGTACACTAAAGTAAAAACGTAAACAAAAAACTATATGTTGGGATGTATGAATGGAAGTATCAGTATATCGAAAATTGAACGATTTTTAAAAAGGTCGATAATAATATATAAAATTGAATAATCAATTTTTTAAAATTAAACATTCGATTAAATCGAAATTAAATCAACAGAAGTACAAATAATAAAATTATAATAACAAATAAAAATAAAAAAATAAAATAAAAACAAAGTAATTAGTAAAATTATATCATCAAAATCACAATAACAACGAGATCACGCTAATGATAGACTAGTATTTAGAATTTTAAATACAGGGTTGTTATTAAGTATTCGTGTGTTCATTGTAATATTCTTATACTTGTGTATATAATATGCTTTGGCGAAATTTAAAATTTTATGATCGTTAATTATCTTTAATATTTTCACATCTTTTGTTATATCCATAGTAATATTTTATGTTTATTATTTATAATATAATCCGCCACGATCGATTTTTCTACATAACTGTATCTTATTACATAGACATGTTCTTTATAGCGTGTATTAAAATTCCTGCGGGATTGTCCAATGTATACTTTTTCACACTTATTACATATAATTTTATATATATATATATTACATATTTAATATAAATGTCATTGCCACCATTTAAATTATTGATAGTAATAATTTTTGAAAATAAAATATTATTAGTACTGAAAGCAACTTTGAAAAAAGGGTTTGAAAACAATAATTTTATGTGTTGTTATTAATAAATATAAGAGTGATCCATCTCTTGTCTATTGTTTGATTATCTAATTGATTTCCTCTATTCTTTTTATGTATTTTATTGAAGATTAATATTATAATTATTACTTTCAGCAATTTTCTTCATGACATTAATTTCATGATTTTTTCTAGAACTATTAAATTTAATACGCTCTATGTAAATATGCCTGAAAAGCTGACATTTTATGAGAAGTCAGATTGTTTGACGGATTATTTACAATTAAATCAGTAGTATTATTTGTTTTTTGTTCATGAACCATGAGTTTATAAAAAAATGTGACAGTAGAAAAGAACAAAATATTTTATCAACGAAAGCTTAATACACACTATGTACATAAACTTTTTTTTCTAGTATTCATCAACCACCGCACAATTTTTCTGCTTTATGTGGGAAAGACAATCAATTTTTTATAAAAATAAATCACGAATAATTTTTTTAATACCATAATTGAAATGTGACTACCAAACTTTGAAAAAAATTTCTAAACTTTGCAAATTTTGACATCATGATATACAATCATTTGGTCCATCAATGTTTCTTTTTTTTTTTTTTAGGATTCCGTACACGTGTAATGTACAGAATTCTAATAAAATGGTTCAGAAACGACAAAAATATCAAATAAAAATCAATAACTTACGAACGGTTTGATTTATAAACTTCAAAATTAGATCATAAATTACAATTAAAATTCTGTTTAAGGCAATTTATAACTTCCAGCTAATCGAAAAAACCGTCAAGAATATATAATATGGAATTTAAATCAATCTCACAAATCGCCCTTAAAAAATTCATAACTCATTACCAGATAGCCCTTTAAAAGTGAAATTCAAAATATAGAACAAAACGCAGAAGCTCTTTCATGAAATCAAAAAATTACAGTTAAAAAATTATTGAAACTCCCCCTTTTGAGCCAAAAAAAAAATAAAAAAAAATAATGTTTACGTAAGTAATAGCCCGAGTAAAAAAAGTTAAGAAAAGCAAAACGTATCTCAAACATATGCGTAAAAAATGATTTATTGGAAAACTATAGCCGAGCTTATAACTTTATATTTTTAAACCCTCGGGGCGCCGAAAGCTCGAAATTTTTGGGAAAAAAAATTGTTTTCTTCTAGGCACATGATATATTTATATTGATGGAAGTCATCGTAATGGTCTAGTGGCTAGAGCGCTTGGCTTCCGTTTTTAGAAGTCTCGGGTTCGATCCCGGGCAATAACAGAATATGCGCCCTAGTTAGTATGTAGCAGTATAGACACATTTGGGCTGCATTTATAGCGTGATAACAATAGTCAGTTCCAAACGTAGTCGTGCGTGTGTTCTAGCACCACATGAATATTCAGCCGGCGAACAATCGCATCAACGTGAGTAGGTCAGTTGTCTTGGTTCGCCTCGCCACTGAGAAAACCTCGCTCACGTTGTTCGGCAGCACGGAAGCTAGGTTACGCTCCAGCTTACGTGCTTCTCAATGGCGCTGCTATCTATCTTCTAATTCTCCTACGAATTAAAAGATAATCTCATACTCGTAATCGAAGGAGAATAGAATAATATTGATGGAAAGATCACTATTTATCAAAAACGAAACCATATTTCATTTCCTTAACGAAACTTTCAAAATTGGCGATAAGTTCAAAAAACCGCGAAAAATGACACGTAGTCCCCCCTCCCCTTGCGGCACGAGTGTTATAGTTTAAAATTTTGTACAAGGTTAAAAATATGCGCATTCCTGTATATTTCTCTAGTTTGCAGCATCCGGCTTATTTAAAAGTTAGGCCTTCGGGGTGCCGAAAGCTTGAAATTCTTCAAAGTAATATATCGGTATAAAAACCGCTGTCAACCTCTCAGTATAATAATCTTGACAAACTAGGAGAGTGGTTTAAGTAATGTAGCATTCAAATATAACTATGTAGAAGTTCAGAAAACAAACAAGTACAATTAAAATTTTATAAATATTATCGATACTAAAATGTTCTAGTGTATGTGGTATATTAATCCCTCCAAAACTCCATTATAACGTGAAAAGTAACTGCAAATAACCGTATTATTGAATAAAATTAACGAAAGTATAACGTTTGCTAGACAACGTGGTTAGCAACCACGTCAAAACCATAAAAGCGCGTTCCTGTTCCTACCCATCGTAAGATTTCGAGCAAATTGCAAAAAACTTTCGATAAAGCGGGGAAATTAAATTGACGTCAAAAATGATACACAAAAGATACATTAAAAAGACGAAACAGCGGCAGATTTTCAAGTATAATGATTCCAAATCCAAAAAAAGAAAAACAGAAATGACAAAATATACTGAAACACGGTGGCCACTCAAATATAATTTTTAAATTTCCGGTTTTCCTGGTCCAAATCCTCCCAGTTTTCCTGATTACTAGAATTGTACAAAAAGAAGAATGGAATTTTTTTGTTACCACTGATATGAATAAAACAGAACTGCGTAATTTATTTTGAGTAAAGTACTGTAAAAAATGCATTCAATTTTCGCTTCAAATGTCTTTTTCTTATTAAAAAAAATCGTTTTTGGCTATTTTTACTTTTTTCCCGGTTTTACGATAAAATTCCTGGCTTATTTCCAGTTTTCCCGGTTTGCGAAATTCCCGGCTTATTCCCGGTCGGGTGGCTACCCTGCGAAACATAAGTTTATTAATATATGCTTAGACAAAAGTTAAACTAAAATAAATTATCAAATAAAAAAATGAACGAAATAGAACAGCTGATAGATTAATTATAAGAAATTAAAGAAACAACGCTAGTAATTAGTGTAAAGGAAAATAATGGAAATAAATTAAAACACGCGTGTATCTCTTCTGTAGGCCTCGAAAACACGTTTAATAAAAGTATCCGGAAAATCTTGCACGGCATTTTAAAAATCGTAAATTCAGATTTTAAAGTCCAAAGGATGTGATGTAAAATTTTTATATGAAAATTAAGAAATTGTAATACAAGTACTCGAAGAAGAAACAGAGTGAGAAGTCAGAAAAGTTATGACGCCAAATTACGAGTATAATGTTTCTTTCTTTTTAATATATGCAAATAGAGGACAAGCAATAAAAAAAAAAATAAATGCTTAAAACAGACCAAAAGAAGAAAAAATACACACAAATCGAATTAAAAAATGGCGAGTAAAGCACGTTGAAATTTACAAGCGACATATTGATTTCAGCAGTAAATGAAAAACTAAATAGTTCGTTGAAATAAACAAGCGGAATATTAAATAAAAAATATAATACGAAGACCATCGGTAGGAAAACAGAACTTAAAAAATGGTCATAAAAAAATAAAACGAAAAGTACAATAAGATCACAAAGCATTCGGGAAATATTATAAAATGGTAAAAGTAGTAAACTAAATAGTACAATGAAAACTAGCCGTAATCGAAGGCGATCTTTAATATAAAAATATCTAAAATATTTTGTAAAAGTGCATAATTGAGACGTGTTACTGAACGAATCGCATCCTTGTACGATAAATACTATCTATGTAATTGAAAATATATCGAAGAAAACCGAAACACTAGTTCATTAGCAAGTTGATAGCAAAATTGGTGAAAGAAAATTCAAAAGTTTTTTACGTTAATTTTTTTAAAGCTGTCCGTAATTATCGGATTGAGCAAGAGAAAGAATTATACAAAGTTTCGAAATACGAACGATGATGCAGAAAATTGTGTGGTAGTTTTCAAATTTAAGTCAAATTTGGCTTTCATAATTAACGACGATAGACTTTTGAACTATAACTGGGAAAGGAGGGTGAACATTTATTTTAGTTAAACTTACGGCAAAAATTCGAAAAAGTTTAAAATATTCAAAAGAATTATCAAATTCGTTTTGCATTGCCCCCAAGTGAAATATTTTTTAAAAATACCAACTGGGATGGCTACTCAGAATTGGCAATGCTTTTAGTGTACGACAAAAACAGAAAAAAAAAAACCCAACAATGCAAGTTTCATTATTATTGTTATTATTATTATTAATATTATTATTATTATTATTATTATTATTATTATTATTATTTTAAATGCAAGAAACTTAGAAGCATAACAAAGAAAATATAATAGCAAAAAACATTTTCGGTCAACATTATTTTTATAAACAAAAATAAAATTTTTCACGTTTTTATACACCGTTTAGGTTCAATTTTCTCATCAGTTGTATTCTACCTTACAAATGGTTTTTAATTTTTTGTAGTCTTATTTAAGAATCTTTTTTATATAATCGTTTATTTATTTATCTTACTCTTAAAATTCAAACATTTGACTTTCTTTTAATGTGCGAAAAAACATATATTCCGCGCAGATTATTCTCCCCCTGCCCGCATAATGGATCATAATTAATTTTTAAATACAAGATTCAATAATTTTCGTTTTCTCCCTTACATTCTTCAAAAATTTCTAATAAAATTTACCTTCCAATCATTTCAACTGTATTTACACGTACCACAGGTAGCAGCGGTTTTTTTCCCACTAATTTCTTTATCGTGAACTACTATTCTAACTTATATTTACAGTATAATAATTTCATAATCGTTCAATATAACGAAATATTTTTAAATTACCTTATTTCCTATTGTCTTTTTAGGTGGAAAGTGGAAACTGGAAGCTAAGGCATATTCTTTCTTCATTTGTCTGTGAAACTCGTAAAACTGAGCATAACGTCTATATACATTCCACTCATCTGAACTAATACGTAAATGTACCTGGTAATAAAAAATATTATGTAACAAAAAATACTTTTTCGTTAGAAATGTAATCCCGCATCTAAATTTAGAATAGTCCTATCCTAAAAATCATCGGTAACATGATTCAATTTTCTAGGGAGTTCTACAGTAATTGGATAAATTTCACTATGAAATAACATCGCCACGATTATTGCATATTAACAGTTGCGCGGATACGATGGTTACTTTTAAATTTTTAAAAGAATTTTTGTAATCGACCGATCAAATTTATCAGTATAATTCCTCATTAAATCGTATTTACTTTTATTATATTGTTTAAACTTAACAGAGTTCATAGTACTCTGATCGTTACCTATAACTAATACTAAGCTGTTTCTCACGTTTTAAGATACTTCACCGTTAATACTGATTAAATGAAATTTACGTATGTGTTTAAATTTATTAAGTGTGGCCTTCATTCGAATCGTAATTTATTTAATTTTCTTCATTTTATACTCTTTACCATTCACGACCATTTTTGTTCTAACGGCTGCAGTCTAATTTTCGTTACTGACACTGAATTGTACGAATTTCCCGTTTTGTTTTATTCTTTTTTTCTGAGATCGTCAACCGAGGTCATTGTCCAGCATTAGATTATATTAGTGGGAGAGAAAAAGAAACGAATTATAATTGAATACTACTAGAGATAGAAAAGATGGAAGATACTATAGTAGCAATGATCGCTGGGAATAGAAGTGAAAGAATAAACGAAGCATTATATGGAGTAGGTAAACCAAGATTTAGGAATTGCCTATAAAATTAAGAGCGCTCTTTGGATATAGATGCACATTCGAAAAGGTTGTGATTTGTATCACAGAGTAAATCAGAATCATCAGGATAGAAAGAACAAAAAGGAGAAGCGAACATAGAAAAACGAAAAGGGACCGCAGGAAGCCGACTATGATCAAGGCGAAACCTACAGTTAGAAGAGATAAGAAACCGCAAAAGATAAGGGAAGTCGTAGTACCAAGAATAAGCTTCTCCCCTTTCAAAATACTTATCTTTTTAATCTTTACCTTCGCCGTTAATTTTATATTTTTCTCATCCTCCGTTAGTCGCAGCATCTTACTGTTATTTTTCATCTCCAAAAACACGTTTATCTAATTTCTGCCCATTAAACTGCTCTCTTGATGTCGGGAGACTGTTTTTCTTCAAATAAGAAAGTAATCATTACAGCTAACAAAATCACCCGCTGAGTATTCATCAAGTTTACTTTATAGTTCATCATCATCATGTTGCTTCTTCTGTTGTAGAAGATTGCGTGCAATAACTACTGGTCTATACTAAACGGCTTCTTGCTAGATCAATCATTTGTTGCAATTTCAGATTTTTCTGTGCGCCTGTTGTCATCCATTCCAGTTTCCTGCGACCTCTTATCGGCTTTTTGTTGATTTTTCCTTGGTTAGCCACCATCAGCAATCCATTTTCGTGGATTTTATGCGCTAAATATTTATGCTTTTGGTTATCGATGTCTTCTAGTAGTTGTGCTTTTGATGTATTCAGCCTTTTTAGTACCTCCGCGTTACTAATGTGATCTCTCCATGATATGTTCAAAAGTCTACGATAGCCCCACATCTCAAAACTTTGTATTCTTTTCTTGCATTCTACGCTTATTGTCCACGTTAACTTAGTTAAATATTTTTCTAGAGGCCGATGCATGAATAAATAAGAGAAGACACTTTTTACGGTGTACCTGATAAACATGATGTGGATCTGAAAATTTTCCGGTTAGGAAAACGGAAGGAATCCATAAACTGACTAGCGTGTGTGTTGGTACATCGAAAGAAGGTAGTGGACCACGCAGAGATACTAGTTCTTCTTGCAGGTATCGTACTGCTTCTTCCTTATTTAATAACATCATCTGTAATCTCGCATTCAGTTCCATTAATTCTCCGTGCATTTCCGCTACCTATAAAAAAAAAAATGATTCGCAAATTATCCCGCCTTCATTTTAATAACTAGAATTATATCGTCATAGTCCTCTAGCCGTCCGGAAACTATATCACAAAAAGCAATTTACTGGTAAGCGACAAAATAACTATTATGCAAAATTGTTAAATCACCAAATATCGCCTTCATCAACAAAATGTTAGTCGTTAAATATTAAAGCGGCTGTTACGAGGACTGTGTTACAGAATTTCACTATTAGATTAAGAACTAAAATTAAAAAAAAAAAAAAAAAAAATGCTAAAACCAAAAAAAAATAAAATAATAGACAGCTTAACAGCTTGCAATTCTCTAAATAAAATGGCAGATTGTAAATTTTTTTATATCACTAAATCGAAAAAGAAAAAATCCATTATGACAAGCATTAAATTAATAGCTCAATGTGAAAATAAAAAAATGATAAATATAGCCATTAATATACTAATAACAGCGATGAAAAGAGACCATAAGAAAAGTCCAGTTGTTTAATACATATCAAGTTCACTCGAAAAAAAAAACAAAACATGATTAAAAGAATCCGATAAAAGTCTACTTTGCCCATTAACTATTTTATATTCGGCTTTATTGCCGGAAAATACGTTCATAATTTAAAGTTTTTATTTACAAACCTTTTTTTCATTTATTACAATACAGTTCTAAAATTAAAATCTTTATATTTTTCTTTATTAAGTTTATAATACGTAAGAGTAACAGTATTCCATTTTCTCTGAAAATTATAAACTTTTTTCTAAAAGACAATTATTTATTTCCGATATATAACGAAAAAATATTATTCCTTATAACTATAATTTTGATTTACTTAGATCCCTATTTTTAGCAATGTATATAGGCGCACCCCCATCGTACTTGATGTATTTTACTAAAATTTGTCTAAAAAACGGTAAAAGTTTAAATTCTTAAAATTTTTTTTAAAAGGTGCGTGCAAAGTATTTTAAATTGTGCATAACGTTTTAGATTTTTCTAAAATTACCACATTATAAAATACGTTCTAATTTCATTTAAACGGCTCAAATCTCGCACGGTAAAACTAAGATTTTATTTTTCTTCTATCAGCAACATTGTAAACTCGAGTAAGAATTAACTAGTTACACAATTTGTAGCATGTCTTACCTGCACTAATTTTTTTTCGTACAGTTGAGCTTCGTACGTGTGATCCGCATCTTCTTGTTTAAGCATCTGAACAGCACTGACATATTTTCGTAACTGATGTTTTAATACTTCGTTCTCACTAAACAAGTGTCGCGTCTTTAATTATTAGTTTTTGTACTTTCTATTTAGTCATCAATTTATATATAACTTTGTTATAAATAAACAGAAATAGAAACATAACGAAAAAAGACAATTAGGACAAGCGCAATGTGAGCTGCTCTCTATAATGCAGTACACTCGTAAATTTTGCAATATACTTTACGGAAAAAAAATTAAACACCTAGACTTTACATTAAGCGCAATTACATTGGATGTATTATTTTGTCATTGTACTACGAAAAATTTTATATCAAGTTTTTAAAAACCGTAATTCCATTTATACCAACTACATATAGTCTTTGATTTAGAAAATGATCAGCTACACCGTCATTTATTGTTTAGAGTTTTTGTATAAATATCTTTTAATTACTGGCGACAGATAATATCTGTTGTGCTTTAGAATTCGAAATGGAATTTAGATTCTATTATTTGGAAAAAATTCAACGAAATCGTACATGTTTACTGATCGCGAAATGAACATTGACATGAAATCCAATTTTATGAATATCCATTAAACTTAATAATTGTTTCACTTCTATACGTAAAATTAAAAAATCAAGTATTCCGTATTGCGTTTTTTTTTTTTGAAATTCAGCAAAAAATCGATACGTATTACTGAAAATCGTGTAATTTTTGATTTATGCCAAAAATTACTCTTTTTCATCTATTTAAACACACTAATGCATTAATTTACTATTTTTAAAATTTGTTTTTGTCTGTTGATTTGCTTTTACAGAAAAATGTTTAATTTGGGCTACAATATCTCTCGGCAATAGATGTTGCCGTTGCAAACATGATTAGTGGTATTTAGAACCTTTTTTATAAAAGTAAGTAAATATAGTGGTAAATGTTTTCGCAATATCAAAAAGGAAACGGATAATTATAATTTTAGTAAATATTGCAAAGACAATAATTTCATTAAACAGTAAAGCGCGTCGATTTAAACAATATGTATACTAGCGAGCACGCGCATAAAGCTTTTACTACATTCAAATAAATGCCCATTATTATTTCTGTTACTTTTTATTTTTAGTTTTTCTTTATGTTTTTATTTTGAGTTTCTACTTTATTTTATACAAACGAAAAAGTGTCCACACAAGCGAAGTGCATCAGAATCGTGAAACTCGCTTAAATGGGAATAACCCAAATTATTTCTCTGAGCAGGAATTCTGAGGTCATTCGTTACCAGCTCAATTTTTCCTAGCTAAAATGTTGTTGCGAATATATTGTCAATAATACCGACCGCACTGCAATTGGTTATGTTACGCAAAATGTTACAAAAGTAAATGTAGTTTGTATTTTACGAACAAAATCAAAAAGAAAACATCTAACTATCAAAAATTTAAATCATGGGATACGTGTATTCACTGTAGGGGTACAAAGAAGAAAAAAAGTATTCATCCCGTTCAATGCTAAAGCGATATCGCTATAGCTGCTTTATTTCGTTGTTAAATGTTTTTAACACTTTAATCATTATTTCTGCTAAATATAAAAAAAAAATTGATTATTTTTGGATATATATTTGGAAAAAGCAAAAAAATCTAAGTATAAAATTTATCTTGTTCGTCGTTTTTATTCACTCTACTACCATTTTGCATAATTTTATGCTATTTCATAAAACCCCTGTTCACGTAACACTGAGTAATTGTGGTTGTTTTCTGTATTGTATTGTACTGTATTGTAAATAAATTATTATTATTATTATACATTAAATTTAAATTAACTTTTTCGATTCATACCCTATGTTATACGTAATAGTAATCGAAAATAATGAAATTTTACACTTTTAAATTTACCGCGTTTGAAACGAAAGGTTTGCATTATAATTCGACAATGCACACACACAAACACACACGCACACTACATAATTACACGAATTCCATCTAAAAACTAACGGCATCGATATCATTTTAAAATAAATCATTTTTGCAGAATAACGTGGGTACATTTAGATGCAATTACCGATTTAGTTCCTGAATTTTAGCTTCCAATTTTTCCTGTTTCATAATCTGTTGCTTTAACTGTTCTTTAGTCATGTCATACAGTTTTTGATAACCGATGTCATCGCATGATTCTATAGATATTCCGTCTTCATCTAAAATGAAATATATCGAAAAAAGGACAAAAGTTTTACTTTGCCATATGTAACCAACAAATTTCGTAAAATATAGTCGACAATGAGACGATCAGTTTTTAAGCAAGATTAAAAGATTAACATAAAAAGCCAATACAATTCCTTTTTTTAGAAAAACTGAAAAGGTTTAACAGAGGTACACACCCTATATGTCTTGTCTACATTAAAATAATGTTAAAAAAGATTTCAAATAAACGTTCAGTTAAAAGAATTTTAATCTCAATGGAAGAAATCTAATTTTCGCAAGTAAACTCTTAAACTACTAGAGCATGTGTGAGAAGTAGTTTAGCTGAAAATTCAATACCATTACTCTAAAGCCTCTATATGCCGTGGGAAAACCATTATTTTTTTTTTTCCCCATGGGACTAATATCAAAAAAACAATATGGCTGACAAGTATACAGCGGTATGGCATGCAGCCCTTCTAAGATATCATTTGAAAATGTTCATTGGGAGGAATATTTGCAAAAAAAATTTAAAACAAATAATAATAAAATGTTACGTCAAATTACGTGCGTAGAATTCTTTATTCAAATAGCCTAAAATAAACTGAGCAATTCAAAAAAAAAAAAAAATGTACAAGAATATATGGTAGATTACGTAAACAAAACTTCCGATGATATGATTAGAATCAAAATGAAAAAAACAAAGCACGTTCTTGTTATTTCCGGATTTCAAGACCAGAGTTAAAGACGTAACGGAAATACAAAATATATGCTAATTTCAACAAACAGAGAAGCTTAATTAAAGAAAAAGGTAAGATTAAAGTCTAAAATCAATAGAAGGAAGTTAGCACATGTTGTTTCGATTGAACAGGTTCTTAAATTCGTTTTGAACTCGGGGTGGCAATCGATTGTATTTCCGACTGAAATAATAACTACAGTTTCAACACTAATCGGAAGACACGTGTAATTTCTTCATCTCCACCTTAATAGATACTGTATCAAAGACAAGAAGATAACTCTGTCCACCTATTACCTCAAGAAACCAAAAGTATTTCTAAATCTTTTCTGGAATTGTAGAAAGCGCGACTATACGTTATTTTGAAATAATATCGTTGCTAACACATAAATTAACTCACACTTTATTACTCAATTATAACTCGGTGATGTTGATGTAAATTTTTTTATTTATTGTAAAAATTTCGTAAAACCTAAATAACGATAACAAAAAAAATTCAACATGACCAAATTATAATTGAATAACAAAGTGGAGGTTAATTTATTGAAAATAAGCCGTAATTACGTTAATTTCGGCGAGTAAATTTGATTAACGATTTATTGTTTTTATTATCACTATCGAGGCTTTCTTAAAATTTGCAAGACAAAACGTTTTAGATCTGCAGTGAACTAATTAAAATTTTACCAGTAGTGTTAGAGAACTCTCGATTTCCAACCCTAAAGATGATAAAATAACAATTCTTGTGACAGGCACTGGTAAATCATTATATACGTCATCACATGCACCATATACGAGAATACACTTAGACTGCGCAGCGATGGCAGTCAGTATAAAGTGAAGCGTGCCTTAATTTGCACTTTGTATAGAATTTCCTCGAGACTACTCTTGTCTATTCAGCCGAAATGCACAACAAACAGTCACAACACTCTTTCGGAGGAGGAATTAAAAAATAAATATAAGAAACTCTTAAACGAACAATCGTTAACATGGCGCATTACACAACAAACAGAAAGTACTTAATCAGTAACAATCCTATATTGATCTTGGGTTTAATCTTAAATCAGATTTAATATAATATAATAATACTCGATACTTACTTATTAGATTTGAACATATTTCTGAATTTTCAGATGCTACAGTCGTCTATTGTACAAAAATCAAAACAAATATACATATATAGCATACATAAAATAAAAAAATATAAGCATAATAAATATTAGCGTTAAAATCGCATTAAAAATTTAACTTATTTTTACTACTACATGCACTAACCGAAAAGTAATCTGCTTACTTCATTAGAACGGTGGAAAACAAATTAACTAATAAAATCAAGAAGTGAAGTCAAATAAAATCTTTATTATTTAACTTATACTCTTAATTAAAATCTACCTAAGTCACGGATTTATAAATAAAGACAAACAATAACTGAAACCCCCTGGTGGTAATATGGACTATGTTAAAATTAATATTAGTGATATACATAAATAAAAATCTGAAAGTATTTAAAAATCCCTGTGAAAAAAGAGTAGAATATTTTAAACAGTATAAAATCATGAAGAGGTATTGTCAAAAAGAAAAGAGATGAACATATTACTCTACATTTGGGTCAACCGAATTTCACAGTTGTAAGATATGAATATCGCAAAGCAATGGAAATAAAGAATAAGAAATGGTAGTATTACTTATTTAATAGACTGTTCCAACAGATTCTTCATAAGAAACGGACACGTATATTCTGGATGTTCAAGGTGTTCGGCAAGTACTCAGTTTAAATAGAATTCTAAATCGGTAGTACAATTTTAGAAAATTTAAAGTAAAGATAAATGCATCAGGCTTATTATTATATTCAGTGTTCAATACCGTACGCATTTTTTTCTTTTCCACAAAATATTCTGATTCAATGTCCCTACTATTAAAGCATTGTAGTTCTGCGAAAAAATTTGACTCAGCGGTAGCTTTGTTAATACTAACTTTTATTAGTAAACTAAAGCGTTTGACCATTGCGGTAGGTATAAGGTTTAGTTTATCTAACGGCGGAAATCTGAAATTTTCACCGATTTCAATAAAATCGCAATAAAAGAAGAAAAAAACCTAATGCTGATGAACAAAATAACAAAAAAAATAATTAAACACATCGTGCATATCGCTAGAGGAAAGAAATATGGAATATTCAGTACAAATCAATAGAAGGAATGGTAGAGGTAAAAGGAAGACAGACAGAATTCAAAACATCAAATAAGGCACTGGAATTAATTCAACACAACAGTTATTTCACGCTACACAAGAAAGACGTCTTTAGTCACCGCCACTTGCGACTACCGCACGTTCAGTAACGAGTAAGATACTAAGAAGAAGAAAAAGAAGCATACAATAAAAGATGTGTTACGTTCGCTGAATGATGCAGAACATAAACGTAATGTGCATGCGCCCACAGTAGTTGTTTTGCTGTTGTTCAAGAATTTTTTTTTAGTAATTATGAAACTAGTTTTCAGAAGGTAAATTTTATTTGTACGTACGGGTACTTAATAATTGATTAATCGTTAAACATTTAATGTATTACATCTTGCGGCGTAATTCTTTTTGTAATCTATATATATATATTTCTGGAATGTAAATTTTCTTAAATTTGATACCGACGATTAATTTCCGAACATGTTAATAGTCTGGTCATTTTTTTTTTTTGTTTTACATTGTAATATTCATTCCGTTTTAATTATCGCAATTATCTATTACGTTATACAGATTATTTCTTTAATGCATTAATTATACAATATACATGGTGTGTCCAAAAAGTTATGAAACATGTTTTTTTGTCGCGTCCCTCTTGCCTGCAGCGCCCTCGAACCGGTTTAATTAAGTGGAGCTGACTCTCAGCTTCACAGCGCACCGTAGTTCAGTCTGTTCTAAGCATCAGTAGCGTTAGCATCAGTAGCATCAGCATTGGTGAATTAGTGCTTCTCTGTTTAGAGACCTCGTCACGATGTACGAAAGCTGATTCATAGAACTCTGGCGCTTCGTTTCTGGATCGTACTGGAATGTCCACGTTTCGTCACCGGTGATTTCCATGCGTTTCTTCAGTTCACTCGCGATCAGCACTCGATTGGCTTTGTGTTCGTCCGTCAGAAGTTTTTGGACCAGCTTGGCGCACACCTCCCGCATGTGCAAGTCTTCCGTAACAATGCTGAACACAGAACTTTTTGGAATGTTCAGGGTGTCAGCTAGCAGCCAAACACTCATTCGGTGGTCAGAATTCAACAATTCACGAACACGATTTTCTTCGTTTCTACTTGTTGTTGGTGTTCCAGAGCGAGGGGGTTATCGTCCACCCCTTCCTGGCCGTCCTTAAACTTTTTCTCCCATCTCGTAACTTGCACATAACTCAAAGCAGACTCTCCGTAGGCTTGCTTCAGCATTGTGTAAGTTTCGGTAGCTTCTTTGTCGAGATTTGTGCAAAACTTGATCGCCCAACGTTGTTCGATTGAATCAGCCATCGTGTGTCGTGACGAGGTCTCCAAACAGAGGTGCACTAATTCACCGATACTGACGCTACCGATACAGACTAAACTGCGGTGCGCTGTGAAGCTGAGAGTCAGCTCCACCTAACCAAACCGGTTCAAACGCGCTGCCGGCAAGAAGAGCGCGACAAAAAAACATATTTCGCGACTTTCTGAAAACACCATGTATGCACTGATCAGGAATTATTAGAAAAATTGTTCCATCTTTGTCTGATGGGGGAAAAAATAAAATTTGTCAGAGACTTCACTACTTTCGAATTTAGCAACAACAGTTAATTTACTAAACACTTTTCTATTTCACATTATGAAAATAAAAAATACGTATATCGGGTTGTGAAATTTTGATTTCGTTAGCGATATTTGATATTTTCAGACAAAAATTAAGTTTGAAATAAAAACGGTTTTACTGATATTTAAATCACTTGCCTACTGCAATGTAAAGAAATTAACTGAGATTTGTGTTTTTTTTTTTTTTTGTTAAACTAATGAGCTACTGCTGATTCATGGAATTAAATCGCAATCATAATAAACGAGTAAAGAGAAATAAAGCCTTGTTAAAACCCATTATTAAAATGTTAATTGGCTTTTAGCAAATCAAGAATCGCGCTGAGCGCCCATGGTGAATCGAAGAATTTATTGTAGAAATCTTTTGAAATCTCTTAAAGCATTAAAAAAGCATGTTTCTCCTCTTTTTAAGACTTTATTAGATATAGTAAAAGAAAAAAATCAAAATAAAACAGAATGAATCTCGTCGTTTTAGTATAAATGAAACATCCGATATTGCGAATAAACTGTAGTTATTGGCATCGCTTCGGCACGTAAAGAAACACATTGTGTTTATGAACACTTTTCACTAAAGCAGATAAAATTTTATCTCATATAGGTTTTAAAAAATGTAAACAATAATATTAAAAAAATTGAAGACCTTCCACGTGAAAACAATTATAAACGAAGGAAATTATCAGAAGTATAAATTTTTGCCAAAACATCTATAAAATCTATGAATACGCCCTTGATAAAAAATATAAATAATTAAAATAAGGCGACAACATGGCACGTGAAAAATAAACATTTCCTAATCTATTATTTTAATGCAAATAGAGATACAAAAAAAAAAAAAAAAAAAAAATAAATTTAACTTGACCAATAAAACTCAGTATAACAAAATGCACTTTTTGAATAACTAACAGGCAGAACTGTAATCATGGGCGTCGCCAGCGGGGGGCAGGGAGGGGCAGCTGCCCCCCCTGGAGCCTTGAAACTTTTTAATCAACTGGCATTGATGAATATTCATAGGCGTGTAATCATGGACAATTTGGAAAACTTATGTTTTAATTAAGATTTTATTCTTGTTTAATAAAATATTAAGCCTTTACAACTTATAAATTTTATTTTTCCTATAACCCATATTCTCTTTTTATCATCTTGCCCCCCCCCCCCGTGGCGGCTGGCAACTTATCTTGCCCCTCCCTGGCTCATCAGCTGGCGACGCCCTTGACTGTAATCATTAACATCGCAAACATGTATAAAAATGAGAAAAAATGTACATATATGTGTATATAAAATAAATTTATACCACTAACATCGCAAGATACAGGAATTAAAATATCGATACATTCCGAATCATCTAGTGGTCGTAAACCAGCACTAAAAAAAAATTATTGAGAAAATTAAAAAAAATAAATAAATAAATAAAAAAAAAATCAATAAAAAAAAAAAAAAAATCAACATTAATGTAAGATTATCAATAACATATGTACAAAAACGGAAACCAAGGAAGTATTTTAAAAATACGAATCCGGTAAAACTTATTCTAAAATTTCTTCGCGAATGTAGTGTATATTTTTCTGTCGATTAAAATAAATTATTGTGAACTTAAAACCTTCAATTTTTCTATAATTACGTAGTATTTTCAAAAATACAAGTATAGATAATAGAAAAATAAGTAAATGTTATTATATAGAGTAAAAGCGACCACTATCATCACATATATCCGTATGTATACGTTAAATTTCCACACTCTATTCATTTTTTTTTTGTCGAGAATAAAGTAAAGAACATGTTGGATGGCAGTATCGTTCAACTCGTTCAATTATCGCACTGTTGCATTGCAATAAAAACCACAGGTGGGGGCATTTTTTTTTCATGAATAAAATTAAATGGACCAACTATTCGCATGAAAAGGAATTTCTTAAATACTATTAATTGTCATTTTTCAGAGGTATTTCTCAAATTTTTCCACTTGTACAAAAACATGTGTAGTGACGCACGTGAAAAATAAGATCGCAAAAAGGGCTAAATTTCACACGAATACAAATTTTAGGAATCCCGATCTCGCACCGACTAAATAGATAATGTAATTGCGTGAGCGAAACAAAACAGCCACGAAAAATTATCAACATTGATAAGCGTCATTGTCGGTTTATTTGTTGCATTTCCGCATCTCAACACGCACAGTGACTTCACACAAATTTCGCTAAATACGTTTCTCGAATGTGATCAATAGGAATAAGATTTCCCACGTCGCAATGTTTCGGAGATGTTAACACTCGACGCTTTTTTTTTCTTCTCTTTTTCTCATTTTCATCGATCGTCACAATGGAAGAAATGAGAATTCTGCCGTTCAATTTCGAGACGAACATCAAAAAGTGAAAATTATCGCCATGTTAAAAAATATATATATATTTTTCGAGATAGCGATAATACTTATCGTTTCCCGAGGGCACTACAGTGACAACCATTTTCGAAAACAAATATGTTACGAAAGAAGAAGAAAAAGAAAAAAAGAAAACAACCTGGACTTCTGCTAACAAAAAATGCTTTTCTCTTTTTAAGAAACAGATCATGTTCACAATTTATCAATGACAATAATTGTAAAGTAATTTTTCGAGTTTCATACTGGACTGGCCACACTTACCGACTTTAACGTTATTCAGAATTGAAGCTTGTACATTTTAAAAACGTTTTACTGTACATTTAGTGAAATAGAGTTCCAAAGAATATTACCAACAATTACGAGAACGTAACGTGAAAATTGGAACAGCTACACATTTTGTAGCGATTAAATTAAACAATTACATTAATTTTCTCCTCGTAAGAAACAATACAATAATAATAATTAAATAAATACATAAAAAATCAGAAAACTTTAGAAATTGAAAGTTAGCTTGTACAAAAATTTTTAAAGTTATTATTTTTCTTCGAATTTTCAGCTTACATGTATGCAAATTATAAAGAGAATTATTACACGAAAAACTCTTCAATTGTTTGCTTTCTTAAAAATAATGCAGATTAGATGATAAAAAATTCGGAACGATGAAGCAGAGCAGCGACTGGAACGTGATATAAAAATAAATTATATGTATTGTTCGAATAACGTATTAATGACTATGGATAATAATAAGAAATTAATGTAACGAAATCTGCACTATTTATTAAGACTTTTATTTTATTTTGCGAAGAATTATTCCGCTAAAATCTACTTTACTATAAGAATTACAGAGGACCAGTGCTTGGAGATTGAAGGAGTCCCCCATGGTGAAGTCCGAAATATCGAGTTATTTACGAGTATATATTTATTTTAAAGATCTTCGCCAATAACCGATATAATATTTTAATAAAATATAATTTACTCGTAATTAATAAAAAATTATATTCCACCAAATATCTTTATATATATAATTTAAAACTACATTTTACCACTTCGATTTATAAACGGCATATATTTTACTTATAGTAATCGAAGCAATTACTAATTTCTGATCTTTCAAAACTGTAATTAACTACGTAAATTTTAAATCTTACATCTTCCTAAAAGGAAATCGTTTTAGTAATTTGTTCCCCACAAAATAAGAAGAAAAAAAAAGGCGAATATCGGATTATTAACATTCTGAGTTTCCATTTACCTGACGTTTTCAACTGATCCTTTACTAATACTTCGATTATCCGCTTCGTCGTCGATGGTTTCATTGGCATCGATAGCAATTTCCACCTGTTATTATTACCAATTTTTTTAACATTATAAATTATTTATGTAGTAACTGTTTTTTTTTTTCTTCTTCTTTTTTATATACAAGATGAAGCATTTTCAATTAATTCATTATAAATAAAATTATAACTTTCGGACAGTTTAATGTAAGAGTACCTGTAGGAAAGGTAGCAAATGCAGTGTGCGTACTTGTATTATATTTTTGTCGTTTCAAGAAAAATTAACTCAACAATCAAAAAAGTACGTGTATATTCATTCATCTTCTTTTTTTTTTACATTTATCAACGTACCGCTTGTAAACTGTTGGTTTCAGCTTGCTTATCGGTATCGACATCTTCATAATCAACACTGTCGGTATCCGTTTCATCAAAATTTATAATACTACTCTGAATTTTTCTGCCAATGTTATTCGTTTTCGAAATGTCTAATAAACAAAAATTAAATAACGATACCGATTTTAAATCGCACTTTATTTTCACATAATTATTTATTAAACTTCCCCGAAATTAGTATTATTATGACACAAGAAAACGGTTAAAGTGTATAATAATCAGCGCCCTGGAAACGTTTCCAGGGATGTCACAAAGCCGGCTAAAAGGCCTTACAAATTCGACGTAGATCTAAAACAAATTTTCTTCAACCTGAAAAGGGTTTTCAAAGTTCGATGTTTACTGCGTATTTCAACTGCTTTCTTCTTATTAGGTTATATTGTTAATTTATGTAGATAAATCTGTAACTTGTTAAAATTTATAAATATAAAATAAATAATTTCATAACCAACAAAAATAAGTATAAATTTATTTTAATTAAATTAAAATTACTTATTTTAGAAACGTTTTACAGCCCATCATCAGCTAACAACACAGAGTACATTCAGGCAAAGTGTACTCTGTGTAGTTAGCTGATGAAGGGCTATGCCCGAAAACGTTATTTTAAATTAAGGTATTTATTTCATATTTATTATTAAGGAATTTATTTGCTTATATTTATTAATTTATTTCGTCACTTTTTTATTTATTTATTTATTTATTATTATTATTATTATTATTATTATTATTATTGGTCAATATTAATTTCAGAAAATATAATTATTCTACTTAAAATTAGCTTTCGTATTCGTTCAGTTTTGACCATGTCGGCGCGTACAATTTTTTTTAAGTAAAAAGTTATTTGTCGTTTTCTAATTTCGATATAGTACAATGATAAATACACGTTAAAATTGGGATTCATCTACAAACGGCTTTAAATAGTTGTGGCTTTCGCTATTCACGCTCTATTTGTCTATTTCTTTCGGTAAAGATCACGTCACAGTTTTCTCCCATTGACGTTTCGAATAATAAAACTCCATTCATCATCAGAACAAAAACACAATGAATCGGATTAGGGAAAACCCGGACCTTAATAGGTAAGCCGCAATCACGGACGAGCTTCTGATTAGCTAATTACTGCTATTTGTTTTAACTAATAACGGTCTTTCGATTTAAATCGATTTTTAAACTGCGGTCTCAGTTGAGACTCCCGCGCTAATATTTACGTGTTGCGAAACTTCATTTTGTATTGTGTTCTCTCGTTCTCTATGTTTGACTACTGCAGAATTTTCAATTCGTTCGTGCGCTTTATGTTCTCTTTAAATCGTACACGTATGTCCCCTTACCAGTTTGTCCCACATGAACACGGAATTCTGTATACACCTGTGTTGCATATAGTAAGTCATCTTTGTTATTTCTTTAAAAAAAAAAAAAATTATTTCCCCGTTTTAATTAGAAAAATTGGACGAATTTTGTTTTTCCTTAAAATCCGAACGATTCTGTCGGTAACATTTTTAAAAATTTGTTATTTTATTTCCTTAATTTACTTGTCTAAATTTCCGATATTACGGAAAATGCACAATTTTCAGTTTTTCAACGCTTTGTTAAAAATTATCCCATTTCTATTTCGGTTCTTTTTGATTAACCGCAAAAAAAAAAAAACAAAAAAAAAAAACTGCTTTATTTAACGTATTTCCATTTTTACTATTACTCCGTACATTCTCGACCTCGTAATAGTTCACGTGATCAAAATTTAGCGCATCTTCCAAATTACATTAAAATAACCGAAAATCGGGTAGCCGATTATTAAAAATACTGTAATAATGGCATTAACCAATTTTTTCCCTTATACTGACAGTATTAACGATGACCGGCTGAGGTGTAATTTTTAAATTCTTTCACGGTCCAAAAATTTCTTCCGCTTTCCTCAACAGAACTGTATGCGAACCTTGTTTCGCCTATACTGCAACGACAATAAACTAGCGTACAATTTTCGGTGAAAAAAAAAAAAAAAAAACATTTAGAAAAATCAAAGTGAGAAACAGTACACATTTTCGTTCGATGAGTATGGTCGAGAATTCAGACTTTATCTGTACCAGTATGTTTACAGCGAAATTAAAAATCTCGCTGCCGGGCCAAATAATCCATTGCTTTTCTTTTTTTCGTGATCAAAAAATTTTAAATTACAACCACATGTAGCTTTATTTCATTTTTTTTTCTTTCTTTTTTTTTTTTTTTGGCCCGACTTCCGCCATTAGTCAATTTTCCCAATCTTTAAGCTTTTAAATATTTATCTGACTATTATTGATAAAGTTATAACAATGGGGTTCATTACACCGTCGGATCGGTAATGTTTTCCAATTATTCAAGCATAAATGTATTAAACGTTATTTTCCTCTAGTGCATTTGGTACTATATTGCCTTCTATAATGTTCTAAAGCTTCCTCCCCCTCATTACATCTTTCGCATATCGGATCGCTCTTTATACCCAATTTGAATAAATGGCTAGCCGTACGGCAATGCCCAATTCTCATTCGTGTTAATTTTACAATGTAGTCTCTTTCTAAATCGGTTTCCTTGATTTATTTACTTTTTCTAACCTTCGTTCAGAAATGTAGCGAAATCTTAACGTAAACTATTAAGATTTTTAAAAAGTTTACTGAACCAAAAGGTTGCAATATTTTTCTCCGCTTGGCATTATTCCTGTATTTGCTCCTCTTAATCTCTTTTAGAATTAACATACCTGAACTTCAGCTCCTTCTTTGTCGTAACATAATTTCCATAAAAAGGCGAACCACTTCCTCTTACTCTCCTCTCTCGCTGAAATAAGCAATCGGAAGAGAAGAACACCGAAAGTAGAATTCACGCTATCCGATTTTTTAAGAAAATTACAAAGAACATACGCACTGAATCATAGATAATACGTCAATTCTTTTTGTCTTCCGTTACATTCTGTTCGTTAATTTTTTTTAAAACACTCTGCGCATAATACTTTCTGATTTATTTTATACTCGATGATGCGTCGTGATAGCCTAAGAGCACGTGACGCTCGTCACGGAAGTCTCGAGTTCGATCACAGGCCACGAACAGAAATTATTGCGAAAATTACATTGAAATAACCGCTAATAGAATTAGTATGGAAGACAATGGCAAACATGCATACCACCATATGCGCGCTAATTGATATGTAGTAGGCAGACATAAATAAGACTCCGCATTTGTATAACGATATAAATCGAGCAGTTACAATCGCAAGTGTAGTCTTGCGTCTACACTAGCGTTACACATAACAATTGCCGTGAACACCATAATATCATTTCGAAGGGTAGTCTTATATGTACACTAGATCGTTGCCTATAACAATTGCCGTGACATATCAAGTAGTCACGATACACCCTACTGGGGTGATTGTTGCAGAGGAAGAATAATATTTTTACAATTGTTTTCTCGCTCGAATTTACGATCTCTCTTCCCGGGAAGATATTTACAGATGTTGATGAGTTAGTCCCACCACCTTTTTCTTCTTTTCACAAAGAGTTCTGATTTTCACGATTTCACATACAAGAAAAATTCTTCTCCCTTTCGGTGATGATGAGCTCTGCTTTTGTAGTTCTAGTCACTGTGTTAGATGAATTTTTGTTTTTTTTTTTCTACCGATAGTGTGAGCTCTGTTTTTGCCCAGTTATGACATTGTGTTGCTTAGTAAATTTCTTTTCAGTCTTTTCTGTCCACTTTGCGGACTCTGCGTTCGTAGTTGTAGCCATAGCGCTTGGTGTCGCGTTTTATTTTTTCCTACTTTACAGCTATTACGAGATATCAAACTATTTCGATCGATCTATCGAATTTACGGGTTAATTGCTACTTCAACCGCCTATTATTTTTCTGCTCTCATTTACGCTCTTCCCTGTAGGTTGGCTCCTTCCTCTATAGACGATGATATTTCTTTTTTCTTACCACTTTTGTCTTGTTCTTTCTCAATATTCCCTCTTTTTCATCCTTTTTCTTTATCTATTCTCTGCTTTATCAGATTTCACGCGGAAAATATATTCTTTAAATTAATCAGCAAATATCCTACTAACTACGTCGATCAACCCGAAATAAAGAAAGAAAAAATAAACGAAATAATCTGTAATAGAAGTTGATTATTTTTTTAAATCAAATTTAAAAACCAACTCGACTTGCTCAAAATTAGGAAGAGTGCAATTTTTCTATAAGAGACTATTTTTAAATTAATTACGATTACAATTTGGATCGTGAAAAATATGAAATATTAAAAAAAAAAACAAAAACCGACCTCAAAATTTACCCCAAAAATAATAAAAATGCGCTAGGAAGTAAAATATAATTACATCCGATGAGAAAATAGTATATTTTAGAGTGATACACCTTAAGGAGATATTGTGACAATTCCTGAACAATATTAACGACTAGGAATCAGTACTAAATTCGCATATTACAATAAAAAATTAAAAGCCACATAAAATATTTCTCTGACGTTTTCAATTCTTGTTTTCATGCTCGTTAGACTATTTCTGAAAATTTTTATAATTTGAATTTGGTGTCGACTGCAAAAAGTTTTAAGAATTGTTATCACTTTAAGGTATATCACTCTAAAAGAGATTATTCCCTTATTTATCGAGAGGGTAATTATATTTTACTTTTTAGCGTGTTTTTATTAAATTTTTAGAGTAAATCTTAAAGTCGATACTTTTTTTTTTTTTTGAAGTGAAACTTCTTTAGGCGCGCCTTAAATATAAATAAAAATATACGAAGAGTTTACACGAAAAACGAGCGAGCGTACATTATGAATAACTAATAGCTCTTTAATACATCTAAAAATTCGTAATAGACACGTAGCAGCCAGTAATATATTAAATCAAAATTTATGTTGCATGTTATTGCATTTTATACCCCACTTTGAGAGATACATATAAAAAGAAAATAAATTTATTAGAACTTAAAATAGAATCGAAAAAAGAAAAGCATCGAGCATATATATATATATATAGAGAGAGAGAGAGAATGTCAATGATCTCAAAGGAACTGCAACTGAAGCAAGCAGCATTTTAATATTAACAGAAACATGGATGAATAATGACGATAATATCAACATAGCAAATTTCGATTGCATCGGGAAATTTAAACGCCAGAACGTTCGAGCGGGAGGGATTGCAGTTTATGGTTATTGTTACTTCTAATATTGACATGTCAATACACACACAATGTTACGCAATTAGATTTTGGTCAAACAGATATTGGGAATAATATATGTACTGTTCAATGAAAGACGGAGAAGATGGAAAAGAAATAATTATTTATCGCCATTTATATTTCTCCAAATCAAAGGATCCGTAATATAATAAAATTTATACATATAAAATTATTCCTTTTCATTCCCCATGGTTCAAGGTTATTAAGAGAAAATTTACATACACTTTCAAAATCTTAGCTGGAGATTTCAACGTCAATTTTTCTTTGCCTTTAATAGAATTTCTTCAAACCGAACTTCAATTATTAATAATAATTCAAATGAATCAACGGCAAAGTAAGGAACTACCATTGATGCAGTATTTTCTAAACATGTATTGATAAAATTACATCAAAAACTTATATTTCATATTTTAATTACTATAAGCCTATTCGGTATGTTTCACAGTATCTAACAATCAATGAAAAACATTAATAAAACAAATACATTAATTTTAGCACGGAACATGCTTCAACCATGACCTAACTAGCAGAAAACGTCACACTAAAGTGAAACGCGAGAGCGTTACGCAGGAGATAAATAATAATACAGCCTTTTCTTCTAGTTGTCTCAAGTCAGTCGTGTTCGGAGCGCGCTCCGATGACGTTCGTCCGTCATGGTGATGGTTGTGGTTCATCGACTTCTATATGTAAATGTACATGCATTATAATGGTGCATCTACAAAAAAAAAAAAAATATAAAACTGTTGTCGAATGAATGAAAGAAATGTGATTACGTAGAAGTATTGAAAAATAGGTTTTTGATGAAATGTACGAACTAAAGAAAATGAAAACTTTTGATGGAATGAAATAAAGCATTGAAATTACGCAGATCTATGGAAATGAAAGAAAGCATGGAAATTGTGCAAATCTCTCAAAAAAACAGTTTCCAATGAAAGTTCAATACCTATACTTCTATCAAAAGATATCAACGTTGATCTTAAGAAACCTGAAAGTCGGCGATTATTTCGGTTCATGGAAGAAATCTTTGGATTACAACTCAAAATTCAGCTCTACCAACTACTCACGGGGAGTCGTATATCGATTTTATCTTCGCTCGTCACATCGGCAAAATTGATTCTAAAAATTACATAAGTCACTTCAGCTACCGTTAATGCATATTGTCTATTACTTCTAAGGATCACGTGATACAAAAATAAAAAGAATTTAAAATAAAATCGTTAACATTATTACTTTCTTTGCAATTCAATACTAATCATATAATAATCGAAGTTGGGGAAAATGCCTTTGAAGTTTCACTTCTGTCCAGTGCCCCGAGGCACATTCATTTTTACAACTCCACATAAGTGTCACTATTTCTTTAAAAAGAAATATATTTAATTTTACCATTTTTAGTGTAAATACTTTTAACCGAGTCATCGTGATAGTCTAGTTGCGCACTCGACTTCCGTTACAGAATTTTCGAGTTGGCTGTTTTCGGCTAATTTTTATCCGGTTATATTAATTAATAAACGTATCTCACTGAGAAGACTTCTTTCTCTAGCGTTGTTCCAATGACTACGGCATAAAATACTCACCGATATACTCATATGAAACCATCACTGATCAGCAATTTTTAATAATTAAAGAATTATTCGAACCCTCCACATAGGCAAAAGTTGTACGCAGTAATATTCGGATTCATAATAAGCGATTATGCTCGCATGGTACCACCCCTCACCGGTAGAATTTCGAATGAATCAGAAATTATTAAAGTCGATTCACATGGGTACAAGTTAGGCGTGAGCAAATACATATATAGAACATGCGACGAACATATAACCTCCTTCTTTTTGAAGTTGGTAAAAATGGAATAATCTGTGTCCTAAATTAAATTTTTCTTTCTTTCTTCTTAAATCACTTGTCAATTATAATAACTTCTCTTCTCTTTAATCCAGCATAATCATTAATATTGGTATGATTCTTTATAGTGATGGTATTTGTTTCTCTGGGTCTTCCTCTAGCATTTTTATCCGGTGAATTTCCTTCCATTATTGTGGTGACCGATAATTTTAATTTTCCCTCTATATATATTTTGTATCAATGTTTATTCCTTTTTTTTTTTTTTTATTTTATTTCATATAATTAAACGTCTAAATTTCTTATTATCAAAAATACATTTATATGCTTAATGAGAAAAAGTTTTAAATTTTCTAAACCAAACTTGTTCTCCGTGGCCGACAGAGTACTTTTCAGTACAAAAATGATCTCTACACTCATACGACAAAACAAGTAAATATTTATGTTCGGCTACTACTAAAATAGCGTACAAAGAATTTCATCCGTATCTAATACTCCGTACACATTTTACGAAATTATCGTAAATTCCATTCCGGATTGCAAACGAGTACAAAATCTAATTTATGCTTTATTACAGTTCGCAGATTCATTGCCGGTAAAACTTCTTATCGTTAACTAACAGACAATAAGTAATAAGCTTCTAAGAAAGAATATTTTGGTCTTTTCACTTTATTTTTCTCATCTTCCATAATTTAAAGAACCGTTAACAATGATTTCTAAATTTTCAATTGCTTGTATTGTAAATACTACTTTTCATAATATACATTAACGTATTTACAATTTTATCCCCTATAATATTTATAAAGTTCACAAATATTTATTCCGGTTATTTCAATGAATAATATATAAATTAATAAATATTAGTATTAAAAAAAAAATAATATAACGTAAACTGACACGTGACATAAGCCTAATAAATAAATAAATATTTGAAAAGAGTAAATTTCAAAAGTTTACTTAAGTTTTCATTATTAGCAATAAATCCGTAAATAAACTTCCTGCTGAACTTTAATTTTCAAGTTATCGTTGTTTTCACGTTATTTATACTTAAAAAAAACGAAAAAAAGTCTCACCCCTCATCTACAATATTAAAGTTTAACTAACATTTGCCGTTCTCTTTTTCGTATTTACGTATTTGAATGTGCAACGTATATCATATTTAATAATAATCTGGCTAAAGAAGAAATCTTCAAATGAATTTAATCCTAAATGTAACGTAAAGATTGAATATGTACTTCTAAAATTACAATATTTTAAATATTTCGTTCTTTATAGTTTCGCAAATGCAATTTCTTATCACTAAAATAAGTGCAACAATAATAGGTTTAATATTTTTTTGTATTTTCGAAAATTTGTCAAAAGTTCTCAACCGCAGTCAAATTCTCAATTTTTTTGAAACTGACCCTACCGTTCTTATTCGTGTTTGAAAATTTTTATACGGAAAATTGTTCTCTTTCAAAAACTGCCACTGTACATGTTTGCTTACTTTATTTATTCGATTATCTTGCATTCTGTTTTTCGATTTTACATTATGTTAGCCGTGAATGTTATACGTTCGTGATTTTGAAACATGTTTGCCTTTAATTTAATTTTATTTGTGAATTAAATTATTAAATACATTTGCTTATGTTAAATTTTTATTTTTCATATATAAATATAAATAAATCGGCAAAATTAAAAATGGTTCAAGATACTGAATTGAATTTGAAACCCGCTTAAACTGGCTCGATAATGCTGTGTCTAGGCTGATCATTTTGAACAAAAGTATTTTAATTTATTTTAACGTACTTATTAAAGTTATTTGCATTACTTTAAGAACTCTTTTTTTTTTTCTATTCTATTCCCGTTTTATTTTAATTTTCTATTTATTTTAGTCCCTAACCATTGTCGTAACTAGGTGTATTTTCTGAGGAGGGCCTGGCCCCTAACCAACGTTTTATTATTAGGGGGACCGGAAAGTAATGCCGTTTTTTTCGAATGCCATTATTCATCTGTCATTATCGGCTGATTGTTTGCTTGTCTACCATACTCATCCGATATTGCACTATCAAATTTTCATTTATTCCGATCGCTGCAACATTTTCTACGTGACAAAAAATTTGAAAGCTTGGAGGGTATCCAAAATGCCCTTTCTACCTACTTCGCTGAAAAGCCAAGTGATTTCTACTGATCCGGCATTGAAAATTTGCACACTAGATTGCAAAAGGTGATCGATAACGATGGCGATTACATCATTGAATAAAAATAAATACTTTGTGGAAAGTTAAGTCCTTGAATTTAGAGTAAAAAACGGCATTACTTTCGTTTACTCTGTGTGAAAGTCTTACACAGTAGAATCCGTGCAAATATCAAACAAATCGACAGACGGTTCAATAAATATAACAGTGTTATCCATGTTACTAGATTATTTATTAAAAAATATTTAATATCTAAAAATTATATTAAGTTTCCTTTTTTTTTTTCTTTCAAAAAAATGCTTCAAAACCATATTAGCAGTAATATTTTTTTTACATAATCATTTTTAATGCAATGCATACAAGTATTTGAGAATCTCTCTTGCGTCATTGTGTTTCTGGGCCACGTTTTCACTCCCCTCATGGCTGAAAAGCTACTTTCGCGTCCAGTTGAGCTGACTGGAAGCACGATTACAACTTGTAACAGTTTATAAAGATTAGGGCAAAGGTCTTTCTTAACCTCTTTCACAACGGTCTCTAATGTGATGTCAACCTCTTTAGTCACCATCCTATTTCGTATTATCATTTGCTCAGTATGTGAGAAAGTAAGATCAATACCGAGGAAATCTTTGTAATTTTCAATAAAAGAATTGACATTTTCGAGATCTAATTTTGTAAATGCATCAGCTAATTGCGCCATAGGCAGATTAACAAACCTGCCTTTCATATTCGTTATTACATTATTCATTATTTGCAAATAAATATTAATCTTCCAATAGTCACTGCAGCTTGTGTCAGATAATAGATCATTCCGAGCGTTTTCTTTTGCTTACTCTTATGGGTTCCAAAGATATTTCATAGTACCGAGTGAAACACATGTAAACAGATTACAAATTCTGGTTTCCTAATACAAGTCAGCAAACTAAGGGCTTCTACTGCATGTTTGTCCTAGTTTTTGTTGATCACATGCTCTAAAGCTGTTTTAAGTACACCGTAGTTAGTTATCACTGATTTACAATCTTCATATCGACAACTCCATCTTGCATTGCTCAGGCTTCTTATTTCACAAAGGAATTTTATGTCAAGAGCATCATGAATTTCCTGTAGGTGAGCATGGTTACCGGGATATGAAAAATGGATGTGAAGGGCTTCGATACTATTAAAAAATGTTGTTGCCGATGAAACATTTGCACATAAATCCACAATGACCAGATTAAGTCTGTGCGTTAGGCAGTGTATGCAAATCGCACGAGGGTGCACTTCCTTTATAATTGCCTGCAGGCCCTTGTGTTTCCCTGACATCACACTGGCTCCATCATATGACTGTGCAATTCTTGGAATATTTTGTAAGCCACAATTTTTTATAAAATTCAAAATTCTTGTAGCCTAGCTCTTGGCATCTCTACTTGTAGCCCAGAAATGTTTCTTCAAATTCAAATTCGTTTGGTATACCTCACTGTAATAGACAGCTTTTCTTCTTTGTAGCACCTGGCTTCATCAACCATTATCGAAAAGAAATCGCACGCCTTGATTTCATTTACGATTCCTTCTACAGCGAGCTGTTTAATAATGCCAATAATTTAATTTTGTACCTTAGAACTGCAGTAACTTATGTGTTCTTCTAAGTGTGTTTCGAAAATGTATCGTCATACTTGGCAAACAATCGAGTCATTTCTATGAAATTTTCTTTATTTTTTGAACCTGAATCCTCACGATGTCCCCTTGAAGCCAAACCTTGACGTAAGAGGTATAGAATTACATCTATAATTTTTAATAAACTGTCTTGGTTTTGCACAACCTCCCACTCATGTTGCGAACGAATTTGTTCAACTACTGTTGGCTTTTGTTGCAAGTGTGTTAAATTGCTCTCTTAGAATGAGCCAAAATTCAAATACGCTCAATTTTTCGTTTGTTTTTTTTCTACACTTTTTATCAATAAAAAATTCTGGGGTGAGCACAAGAGCTGTCTGAGGTGGGCATGGCTCATCTGCCCCTTCCCCCATTACGCCAATGTCCTTAACCCAGAAACAATTAGAAAAGGAAGAAATCAATTATATCTTAATATGATCAGTATTGTTAACAGAAAGAAACAAACGGCGAAAATAATATGCGCAGAAGGAAAAGATAGGATATAAGAGGCGCAATACGGAGTAGGAAGATCAAATCTCAGTAAACTGGAATACAGAGTAAAGCACTCAACAGAAAGATTAAAAAAACTCAAAGAACAGTAATCAACATCGCAAACTCCCGCTTTGTTTGAAAGGAGGGAACGATATGGGGAGGAAACAAACAAAAGATGAAAACGGGAGGAAGGTAGTAGAGAATGGTTAAAACGTAGACGAATAATAGAGACAGAACAATCCAACGAAGTGAGAAAAACAAAGAAGACTATGTTGAACGGATGGACAAAAGGAGCAATTATTAGAAAAACAGGAAGCGTATATATCCGACTAAAATCTAGGATAAAATTTTACACAGCAGAAGGAGATAAAGGATGGAATTTAAAAAAAAAAAAAGGTAGGAAGAAACAGCAACCCGAGCCGAAGAATCTGCCGTGTTATTACCAAAGATACCCGAAAGGCTAGGTACCCCGTACCCACAGCAAATAAATTTGAATGGAATAAATAAAATCACTGGAATAATCAGGTAGAAGAGAACGAATGGCCTGAAGGGTGCTCTTGGAGTCAGATATAATCAAAAAATTAGAGAATAGGTGATTAGAAAATCGTAATTTGTGTTTTTTTTTTTTTTAGAAACAAAATAATGAGACCATTTGAAACCTATAGATACACCGCCTTTTGTGTTTTCACAACGTGAAGGCAGGCAGTCATTACAACAACTAATATGTGTAGGATTTAATTAACTTCAGTTAAAATGTTAAAAATAATGTGTTTTAAATTAAATAAATATGATAAAATCGACACCAAAAGAGCAATGCCACATATTATTGTATTAAATTGTACAACACGTATTTAAAACTTCCAATAATCCGTGTTCAACGTATTTTCGTTATAATACAAAATACACCGTACGCAACTCATTATTTTCAGTCCAGAGTTTTGCTACGGAAAACAATTTAACTGATTTCGTCTAAGCGAAAGCTCTCCATACTTTTATACCTACTAGGATACAGAAATGCAAAGGTTAAAAACTAATTAGAATAAAAATTTGATGTCGCTATTAGTTGCGAAAAAGCAGTTTAATAAACACATATAAATAGCAGTACAAACAAAATGATATTAGGTGTACTATATCTATACACCCTGTTTGTTGATTGATTGATGAAATAAAATAATGAACAATTATAAATATTAAATAAATATAAAAAGAAACGTTACAAATGTTTTTTGAGATATCCCATTTCAGTTGGAGAAAAAAAAAAGATAACACTGATATAGCATCTACGGTCAGAACCCAAATAGCCTATCTTCTTATAAAAAGAAAAGAAACATTGGTAACGTACGATTTAAGTCCCCAATCAGACTTAGACTGTATGCACTGTGTCAGTCACTAATGTTTCTTTTCTCGAAAACTTTTCTAATACAATTCTATACATTTATTTCATGTATGCTATTTATGTTTATTTATCTTATTTTATAATTATATTACTGCAGGAATCTAGAGGCGACACAATGTGTTCTTTAATTAATAAAAAAATGGCGTAATGTTTATTACGATAATTTATTATTTTTCAGTAACTGCAGTAAGAGCAAGTTGATTGAAGCGAGAAAAAAATTAAAAAGAATTACACGGCTACGGTTCCGTTTAAAAAATTATTATCATTTCACAATTATCATTTAGGTACCGCAAAGATAGTCTATCTAAGTTCCGGTGATGTCATTTGTTGTCAGTTGTATACCGATATTTTCCTAGAACAAATGAATTACTGTTCCCTCGTAAAATATGCGTGTTAGTATCCTTATACATTAAACGCAAACTTGATGCTATAAAAAATCGGTGTAAAGATCAATTCTTTATAACATTAATCTTATCACGTTAAAGAAATTAAATTTAACTTTAAATTACATAACCACGTGCCTTAGCTGAAAGTTAACTTAATAAAATAATTGTTTTTTTCCCTTATTCTCATAAAACAAATTATAAAATAGAAATCCTTTAAACCAGTGGTTTGTTGTTAGGGGCTGGTGCTTCAATCTAGGTTACACTCAACATCCATTGCATCTAAATTTTATTTAGATGAGTCATTTTTTGTTTCTTTTTAGTTTTTAAAAAAATTCGAAATATATTGACGCATTCTTAACTGTTTAATTACAACATAAAATTTATTCAAATAATTGTTTTGTTACCTTTTTTATTATTTCGGAAGAAGGAAAGGGGTTATAATGAAAACACCTAAATATATTTTTTTAATAGTTTTTTTTTTTTTTTTTTTTTAATTTTAAGACTTTGCAAGAGCATTAATTATCATGATAGAAAAATTAAATAAATGTTTCCTCGATTAATAAATATTTCAAATCTCCTATCATATCAAAAATAAAACAACTAACTGATAATGCCGCTCGAATGAAAACTGTTCGTTAAATTCGTAATTTTTAAAACTGAAATGGATTATCATTTTCTACTTTTTAATCTGCCGGAAAAATTGTTATCGCTTCAAAGCATCAGTGACAATTAACGGGTGATTAAAATAATTCTTAACAAATTATGGTCAAAGCAACTTTACGTATAAGAAGTATCCATGCATTAACATTAACATCTTATTCAAGATACTACAACATCTGCTTCCAATCCTGTTTTGATAAAAAGCTTTAAGTTGCGAAATGGTTTACGCAAAAACGAAATCTTGACAGAAAAAATAATTCATTCTAATAAACTAGGAATCGAACCGTCGACAGACATTTTAAGAACAATAAAATTTCCAACGAAATCTTTACAGCATACGTATTATATAAATTCTTTCAACGCTGCATAGAGTAAAGCAAATCTAACGTTATAAGCGGCTGTACTATAATACATTAATAATTATTCCCAGAATTCTGTATGGTATTTAAAATTTTTAGACGAAATGAATAAAATACAAAATGCAATAAAAAGTTATAGAAAAAATATTTGAAAAAATTTTATCGCTATGGAATCGTATAATAATGGAAATATTTGGCGATGCGAAAATAATGAGATGCCGCTGAAAATAATTTCATGTTACTACTTACTATTGGAATTTAAAACTCAAAAATTACGTTTACCTACTACCCTTAATTGAGCAAAAAAAAATCAAAATAAAAACTCATTCATCCACAGAACATAAATTAAAAATTTGACACTACAAACAAAATGACATTAATGAAATTAATTGAAGCAAAAATAAAAATAGATTGGGCAAAATTTAGTCAACGGAAAAAGTAAATAAAAAATTGGTTAAAATTTAAATTCGGCAACTCTACTTATCTGAAATTCACTTTCCAGGGAAAAATGATCTTTAAATAAGAAATACAATGCCCATTGTGCTAATTGTATCGGCTATATTTATTATCTTAAATTGTAAGAAACGTTGTTAAAACATAATTATAAATATCGTGGGTACCTACATACAGACACGACGCCTTGCGAGCCCCCTAACTGGTATTAAAAAAAAATAATAATAATAATAATTGTCAGTAAAACTATGGATAGCATTTTCCATTATACCCTTCTTTTTTCTTTTTTTTTTTTCATATGTTTAAAATATGCTAAAGCGGCTAATACGGTAATCATAATGTACATACACTTCAAACAAATTATCGTAATGGAAGATAAAAATTATACCCCCCTTTGAACATATAATAATCGACAAAACATTGAACCAGACGTCTGACGTAGATAAAGTTGTCTCTTTTCATATCAAAAGCAATATGTCATGAAAAATAAACGAGATAACTATTCAACCGGGTTATCAGCAGCAGCCAAAACGGAACCAATAATTTGACAAAAATATTGTCTTCCTTCTCTGTCAATAATTTCATATACAAAATCACACAAAATTTCATTGGTTTCTAAACGCCACCGACATAGACCACTTCAAACCATAGTTTAAAAGCATCCATGCGGAACATTTTATTCGAATCTGTTCAATCATGTAGATGCTAACGAGCAATAAACAAACAACATGTTTCCTTTTACATCAAAGTAAAGTTAATCAAAAACATTAATAGACTGATCAAACAACCGGAAGTAGTGGGCAATATTAAAGAAAGAAAACGTAAATATGTAGGTCATGTGATGCGAGGACCTAAATACGAAATTTTAAGATTAATCATTCAAGGAAAGGTCATAGGAAGGAGGTCTGTTGGTCGCCCGCAAAACTCGTGGATGAGGGACTTATTCGCCTACTCATCAGTAGAATTATTCCGGTCAGCCGCTTCAAGACATAGCCCGTGAATCATCAACCTCCGTATAGGAGATAATGTGCGAAGAAGAAAATACTATTTAACTTACTGCTACTACATCTACTTACTACATATAGATCTCCTGGTAGAAATTTTTTCCCATATTTTAATTTTGCTTCCTTTTTAGCATCTTACTGCAGCCATATATTTTCTACATTATTTATCCCACATTCTTGTTATTTCATTTCATATTTTTGTATAAGCTTTTTTCAAAATCTTCACTTTTTTTATTTTTTTCCTATCCTCCCGTTATTTTAAGAATTTGCCTTCTACTTCTCTACGTATCTTTATCGTCTGTATTAATATTTGTCCGCTTTATATTTTCTTCTCCTTCAAATTTAGTAGCCATCTTTTTATTTGTTTTCTTTCCATTTTTTATTTTACCAAATAAGATTCATCCCACAAATTGTTTTGATGCCTTTTTCAAAAATTTAACTTTAAATTATATTTATTAAAACTATTATTTTATTATTGTTAACTTTGTACCTAATTTTAAATCTATAAAAAACATAAATAAAAATGTATGTTTTCTCATTTATTAATCCACCGTGAGAAGAAAAAAAGATTAAAAAAGAGAATATGAGTTTAAAAATCACTGAATTTTATTTCTTCGCTATTTACATAGCATAAGAAGAAAACTTATCATTTGCAAAAAATAATCTAGATTTTATTAAAGTATTATATTTTATAATACGTAATAAACGAAAATTCTCTAGTTAAAAACGAAACATTAAAACCATTATTCACTCCCTTATTCGTATATAGTTTATCTACCGAAAGATGACAGTTCCCTGTTTTAATATCCCAAAGCTACTTTACTAATACACTAGAACAATAAATCCCGCATATGCTTGTTTTTTATATTAAACTGTTCAAGTTTACAGTTAAAAATTAATCTTCATGATAGAACGACGATGACACTTTTTGTTTAGCTTTTAAAGTTTCGTATTTAGTAAAACATTGAACCTCCCGAAAATTCTGGTAGAAAATAAAAATCGATCATTTTAAAACTTTAGTCCAATTAATTTTAAATTTGACCGATACATAAAAAAAACACCTCGCTCTATATAAAACAATTATTTTTGAAAATCACAGTTCTCGAATACCGTAAATTTCAAACAGAAATACGTTAAGAATATTTAAATATATTTAATTTGAGATTTTCACGCCAAACAAAACCGAAAATATTAATAGCATAATATTTCACATTTTTTACAGAACAAAATGACAACACGCTTGAATGAACAAACCAAACATATCGATGTCAACATCACATGTTGGCTCCAACACACAGCATCATACATTATAATCAAACTGTACAAACTTTTTAATAACAAACAGGATATAAATTTGTACCAGAATTATATTTGTGAATTACGTTAATTTTATAAGTTATATTTCATAATTTGTCTAATTTCACCCTCTTTTAACAGTATATTTATTACAAATAATCAACAGTACATCGCTTCGTGTATTAAATTACACGTACAAGTATAATCAAGTAAGTAACTCAGCGAAAACGTAACATAGTAATAATGTGCTAAGACGCTCTAAAAACCACTAAATTATTACGAACTGTCACAATGGAAGCCTATCTCTCGGACTGCCATCTTATTGTACATTATTAAGTTTAATAAGATGTAAATTTAACTTTTAATTTTGTCAAGATCTGTTTTTAACTTCTTTTCAACATTTCAATTTTTACTACTTTTACCACAAATCGTACAAATTAACTAATCAACCGCTAGCCTGCTGTTATACACTCTCGATTTCCAGGCTTCAGCATGATCTCTTGCCTTTAATATCATACATTTTTCCTAACTTATATTGTTTTCCATTTTTCAAGCTTACTAGAACTCCCCTATTCTAGAACCTTCTTTAGATCCTAGTTAATCGGTACTAACGCAAAAATAAAAAAATTAATTTTTATACTTCAATTAATTGAAAATGTTTTCTTTATATATTGAATACGCTTATACAACAATAGCTTACCCGTTGATGTTGCCATTATTACTTGTTCTAAATTGATGATATGCAGTTCGCACTTATTGTCCAATTCACTCCTATCGATACTTATTGCGAATAATATCGGTGCCAGACCTTCATTTTAAAACCCACAAAATACGCGTTAATAAAACAATGTAAATTTCTGAATCCGTAAAATACTTTTAAGTTCAACAAATTTATCTGGTAAAATTAAGGTTCAAATGATCTTATATTACGTTTATAAAACGAAATAAATATATAACATCATCTCCATTCTCCTTCTCACATTTTTCTTTCACAATGTTACATATAAAAATGTATGAACAAAAAAGTTAAATTCTAAGTAATAAACCCTTAAAAATCAAAGTATTGCTGTAATTTCAATATTCACAATCATTCCTCGCCAATACGAACATTTCGCGAGCTCTGTTTTTTAAAAAACTTCAATTTGTTACATTATAAAAATTGATTCAGAGTGACATATTTTGAACAGATCAATACAATAAACGTGACAGTCAAGAAAATGGCAAACGTATACTATATATTAAAATATTTGAAAGTAGTACTTTTATTCATACCTGTTTGTTAAGAAAAATTATTTTTGAAATACTATCTGTATTTGTACATATATAAAAATGAATGTTTGTCTGTATGTTTTTTTGACCCGTATGTATCCCTGTACCGCTGGACGGATCATGCTAAAATTTTCAGGGTGTATTCGTTTTGTCTAAACGAAGGTTGTAAGTTACAGCTGAGTTTCTACCCCCTCTTTTTCACGAAATATGAGGTTTTAAGTAGTTGAGATGCGACTAGCGATACAAAAATGCATATGAGGGGGGGGGGGGGATAAAAAAAAAGATTTTTATAAAATTTTAAATAAAGTAATTACCATGATAAATAATAAACTCTAGATCACATTTTATTAATTTCTGGCGTAAGTAAATACACCGCGTTTTGTTACTACATTTTTTGCGTTACTGAAATCATCAAACCTTCATAACATGATCCAAACATATCTAGCCTAGTTGTTGTACTCATTACGGGAGTTTAAAAAAAAGTAATGTTTTATATATATATATATATATATATATTTTACAGAGAAATAAAAAATCCTGCAACGGAATTTTTAATATTTGCTACCGAGAATATCATTTATACTCAAATTTGTAATCTTTACTCAACTACTATAGTTTACTGTTGTGATAATAAATTAATTTTAATAAAATGAGACGGAGAGGTTGAAAGATATTATTAAAAAAGATATTCTCTAAATGTGTAATTATGAGAGATCACCGTGTGAATAACTCAGTCCCTTCAAAATGATGGCGGTATGTGCTGTTTAGTTGAGCGAAATGTTTGTTACATCATGACAGACAGGTTATAGAAAGATCGGATAATCATCAGCTAAAGGTGAAACGTGAAGACTATTTTTTGTTGCACGGTGATAAACATGTTTCCCAAAGAAAGAAATAATCTTTACATAAATACAATTCCAGATGAAACATTTTTTTATGAATTTCCAAGTACAGAATTAAAAGGGTATTCATACACGAATGACGCCAAAGAAAAACATAACAAAAGCCTATAACTTTTAGTTATCATTTGTTTTGTTTGTTTTGATATTTACGAAATATATTATTTTAGAAAAATTTAAATATTTACATACAAGTCGTATTGTAATCGGCTAGTTTAATTTGCCAAATATAAATGCAGTACGTCTTACAGGGAACAGATGGTGTAACTAGAGCCACCTTCTCTAGTAAGTAGTCTTTAGATGGTCACATGGTGTTAGTTCCACCGACAGGGAAACGAAACAACTGTGAGTTTCGTACGTTTACGTCAGGCAGGTGGTTCATTTCCTCTTCGGCGAGCTTAACACCAAATAGGAAAGCTAAATCGAAACTCACAATTTTCAGCTGCTAGGAAAAGGAGGTTTACTTGCCAAAGGTATTCCTACCAATAAATGGGCAACTCTCGTTCGGGCAGTGGCGAACGAGGGTTCTTATTCTTAATTTGTAATATCGTATATATTTTTCGGCCAGTAATAACAAAATGTGTACTTATGTGTTTAAAAATTGTTGTGCCTTTATTTGTCTTTTTCGATATTTTTTTGAAACCTACGTAGTTTCGTCAAGAAATTAAATATATAATTAAAACTATAGATAACAGAAGAAACTTCAATAAACGTATCTCCAAATAAACTTGCTAGATACGAATGAAAAATAAAATATAACGAATATATATTAAAAGCAAATTCAATCCAGTTATGTTACACTTTAAATGACGCAGAGTTGATGGTTTGTAATTTTTTAAAAATGCTGACTATACATGAAAAAGAAGAAAAAAAAGAAAAGAAAAGCACCGATATTGCATTTGACCGATTATTAATATTAATCATCTTCATCCGTTTCGTATTACTAATGCTAACGGAACTCTTAAATTTACATTGCAAAAGTCTGTTTATTTGTATTTCATACCGAAGTCGTTATTTCAAAAAAATAAAAAACATTTTAAAAAAAGTGAATAATCCAATAAAATTATGTAAAATATGTGTTTTGTGATTATATGTATGTATTTGTATATATAACATACTATACACATGGAAAAACTAAATCTTTAACGAAGAGCGGAATTTTATTGTGTGAAATTTCTGATAGCAGTAAATGGGAAATGTAGAAATACATTTGGTAACTCGTGTTTCCCGCTAACCCAAATGATAACGTTTAAAGGATGATACCTGAAAATCACCGCAGGTAGTCCGTAAAAAGGTCTGAGTTCGCTAAGTCCGAAAGACTTAGCCCCCTAATAAATACCGTTAAGCTTTTCAGTGCATAACAATTGCAAACTATCAGTAATTCATTCGCGACAATGTGACCTATTCGGTTTGACGAATCAATTCGGAACAAGTAAGTGAGTATTCGGCGCCTTAAAATCAGATCCTTTCGGTTATGGGAACACAAGTAATGACCCTAAGTCCGGCGCAGCACTTAAATAAGCACAGAAAGGAAGAATCCCACCGTCTGCTAATGATGCTACAAGCAATATAGATTCGCAAATAAAAATTTCTACGTGGAAACGTTCGAAATTTATACCAAGCTGGAAAGTGGGGCAATGTTCTACAATAAATGGGAAAGATTTAAAGTAGGAATACCAAGAATTTACGAACACAGATGTCCGGAAATGTAGAAATAGAAGCAAATAAGGAAAATTTCATTATTCTGGAAATCAGAATTCACAACATATAAATGAAGTTAGTTTAGTCGTTATAGTAAAGAATATGTTCCTTTTATAATAGATTTTATACTTTTCTCAGATAGACTAATGTTCATTAAGTTAAGGTTTGATAAAATTGCCATAAATGTAATACAGGATTATATGCCTACTGCAGATAAAAAATACGATAAAGAAACTGAAAAGATGTATAATAATATAGAACAGCTGTTGAGCAGTTTTAAGACAAACGAAATACTGACAATAACGGTTTCAATGCTAAAATTGATCAACGAAGACGTCCAGAATCTGGTTGGACATTTCAAACTGGGCGAATCAAATGAAAGAAAAGAAAGAATGTTTGAGTTTTGCAGGCAACGCGATCTAGTGGTTACAAACACATGATACAAATTACCGAAAAGAAGATTATATACGTGGGAATCATCAGCAAACAATGAACATATGATTGGACGAAATAAGAAGGACTATATAATGATAAACGGAAGATATCCAAATGCAATTAAACGCGTATCAGCTTATCTAGGCGCGGATGCAGGATCGGGTCACAATCCCATTATAGCAAGATTCAAGTATCGTTGGAAGATGATCAGAAACAATAAGCTAAGAAATAAAAAAGTCCTAAATATAGCTACAACATAAAACAAAGAAGGAATACAGAAGGAAATACATAAAACATTTTCGGAAATATATGAAATATCTTTCAAATACAGAATTAAATTTAAATTTTAAACTATTTTTTCGAGAAAAATAAAAACAAGTGCATCATTTGATAATGTAAGAACGAATAACTTAGTTTTTACTATTTTAAACTGTTTTATAAGTTAATGATTACCCATTCTGTTATCAAAATACGACGTAGCTTCGTCTGAAATATAAAAAAGAAGATAATTACCTGCAGCCGTAGTAGGTAAAACGTAACTTCTTTCAGTATCTCTTAGAAATGCCCAAGATTCGTAATATCGACTCAGTAACAATTCATCCGAAAGTAACGTATTCAAATATCGATTTAGTGATTTTTCGTTTAGAGTAGAACGTAACCAAGCACGACCGCGACCATAGTTTGTTTTTACATTATGTAACCGATTGTATCGTTCACGTTCGTGATGAGACAAAATATGTTTAATGCAATCCCAAAAAGTAACTTTCAAATCAACCGTGTTATCTTTAAACTTTTTAGTAGCTTGTCTGAAAAAGAACAAATTTCAGGAGTTGTATGTAACTTTATAATTACTTTTGTAATGGGATGTTTTATAATTTAAAAAATTAAGATTTCTGTTTATTCTTGAACAGAAATCATTGTAAGATTTTTTCGGCTTAACATCGTATTTCTTATAAATATAAAAGGTTAACCATATTATTAGAAAATAAAATATTATGCGAAAAACTTAGAAATAATTTTTAATAATACATGTTTATGTAAAACTAACTTTATCAATGTACCAGCTTTTATAACATAATCAATTCGTAAACCATGACTAAAAATAGCTTCGAAGGAATAACAAACATTTGAAACGTAAGTATCCAATTCAGTAGCTAATTCAGTTCGTCCGCCGTAACGACTTTGACATTCCTTCACAGATGATAACAAATTATTTTGTAACTTTTGACAGTCTTCATCATGCGCTGTCATTACATAGAACATGGAGCCCTAAAATAATTATAATCGTATAAATTAATGAAACTTTAAAAAAATGATTACTTAACAAATTATCGAACATTATATAAATTTTATTGTAATTTGTTCTATTTTTAAAATAAATCTTGTATTTCAAAGTAGATAGATAATCAAAACAAAGTATAAGTCTTATTTACATTACATACCGTTAGAAAAATTGATCATTTGGATAGAAAAACAATTATTTGATCTGTAACATAAAACATGTATTTGTAATATAAAGTATTTACTGGAGAATAATTAATAATTATGTCGAACGACAAAACACATGAGCAAGGCGCAATAAACAACTTACCACAACTTAACCAAGCTTTTAATGTTTTCAATATACAATAACAAAGATAATTTTATGGCTTGTAGCGTATGTTTCAAAAATCATATGATAACACAAATCACTTTTCTCGTTTCCGATTTTTTACTTTATAATTTAATTTTAAATTTCAACTATAAATAGGATTAATTTATTCATTTCTTTCTCAATAAATTAAGTTTAGCATTGATAGTAACTAGTGATTAGCATTAATACTAATGTATTGAAATTTACAAAAATTTGATAAAAAACATTTTTAATTTTAATTTTTTGTTAAACATATGACTGCAACATTATTTATGAAAATAATATAAATATGAGACCTAAATTTTACAACAATGAAATATTAATATTAATTGTCCTTAAAAAAATAAAAACAGTTTAATATTTTAAGCGCTAGACTTAATCCAACAAGCGAGGAGAATAAACTTTAAATAACTTGTTTTTGCAAAAATGCTATGTTTATTTTACTCAGTTATCATAGGGCAAAATAATACAAAAACAGCATGAGTTTATGAAATCTGCTGTTCATACCAGTTCTACAAATTAATTATATCATTTTAGTAGCTGCACCTTCATTTTATATATTTATTTACAGTGGCGTAGTGTGAATTTTAGAACTGAGGATGCACCGCAATGAAATATTTTTTTTATATAAAAATAAACATGTGTAAAATTCGGTTAAATACAGAACAGAAATAAAAATTAAGAAGAACGAAATGTCTCATTTTTCTGTAAATTAATTCGATTTTTTGGTTCTTGTTTGCAAAAGTGTCTATTAAATCATCGTGAAAAGATGGTCTTTTTCTAATGTTTGATAATAATTATTTTTCAATACTGAAAAAAGCGAATGAAAATAGTCACCTTCGACCTTGTGTATTTCTTAAATACGTTTTTATTCATTTCATTGCTGAGAATGATCAACCTTCGCAGACGAAGTGGTTGCTGGAATTATGGTTATTAAATGAGACAGCTTGTACACACTTCTGGAAAAACATCTATTAAATCTGAAGCGGTCAAGTATAGAAGCAGATGCACCGCAGTGTCTTTATGTATGTCAGAATCTTGGAAGTACACTTTTCAAACTTGCAAGATCGAAAACGTTTCTGTAATTCTGTTTTAAATTTAAAAAGTCTTCTTTCAGAAAATTTTATTGAAAATTTATAAATTTTTTGTGTTCAAGAGAATTAAAAATTTTAACTTTGTTACATCATTAAACCTTTTATTAGACATATTTATTTGCGTAACTTCGATAATTTTAAAAAATATCTTTTTTCTTGATAGCTTTCTATCTTTCCCAAAAACTGAATCAAGTCAAAGTCATTTGAATTCCATACAATTTTTTTTCTTGCTTAAATAAAAGGCAAGCCCAACAGAACAATTTGTTTATCTTCTCACAACCGCATAACCTTGGCATTGTTGTTCATAAATTTGTTTGAAAATGGCGGTGAAAATTTTACATACCTTTTGATTTTGTAATTAAATTTTCTAAAGTAGGCGTTGGCTTATCATTTTGAATAATATTAATTTTTTCTTGAAAACTGAATGAACTAAAAATTAATAAGTAGACGTTTTTCAATAATAAAATTGCATGCAGCCCTAATTTCGAAAGTGTTTGCATTTTAACAGACAGGAACATAAGTAGTTGCGACAGCGGAAATAAGATAAACGAGCCGGTACACCTTCTACTGTAGTAACATTACGGACTGAAAAACGCGACCAATGACCATCGCTTCCAGTTCCGCTGTCAGTAAACGACAGCATATAAAAAACGACTTAAAGAAAATGTACTGCAAACACCGCACTACCGTATATTTGTGCTCAAATACACTGACATGCATAAAAATCGAACTATTAATCGGCTATGTAACCGTAAAACGATTTAACTCAGCGCTTCCAGATTGAATTTTTTCTTCACTCCCGATACACGTTACTTTGGAATCGCACGGATAAAAATTCGCGAAAATTATATGATCTTGAAGCGACACAACCTGGCGCTTCCAAATTGAATATTCATGCGCAACCTTTTTCTTTCATTGGACACAGCAGATCTTTCGGAGACAACTCTAGGCCGTAGGCAGTAGTAACGGAATTAGTGAGTGTAAAGTTGTTTCTGTCACTTGCTTTTTCATCTGGCGCTCCTTTTTTCTAATAATTTTTATATTTGTCACTTAAATTCAGCAGGTTACTTTATTTTTTTTCTCAGGCTCGTAGTCTTTCCACAAATACTAAAAAATAATTTCGTACTTGACGCTACACCCCTGTTTATTTAATTTTTACATGGAATAATTTACATATTCTTTATTTACATTAAAATGGGGAGACCTGTAGAAATTCTGTACCGCCGTTTCCAGTTACTTTTACTACTTCTGCTGCTAATTAGGATTGATGGAAACGTAATTTAGATCTTTATTTTGTTGTTGAAAATATTCCTGATTATAAAATTAGAGAAGTGCAACTTTTGTTATTGATTTATTTGATTCATTATATGTTTCTAAAATCCTACCTAATGAAAATATGTTCACTTACCCACTCCGTATGCTTACAGAGCAAATTAATTTTACTCATAATGATCTTTATGAACGGTATATGTTGCATAGGTTAAAGCAGAATAATGATGAATCATTTTCACAATTTGTTACTCACGTACATTAACAAGTTAAGAAATGTAATTTAGCTGCTGCTATTCTTGTTTGATAATTATATTTTGGAACAAATTATAGATGGTTGCTGTTTGGACGAAATTCAGATAGAATTAATGAAGAAGAGTCTGCAATCATTGAAAGAGTCAGAACAAGCAAATGCGATTGAAGCTATTAATACACAGTATCAAAACAGTTCAATCTTTAATAATAATTAATGCTACTACTTCAGATACAGTTAAAGAGTCTATTATTTCAAAAAATCATAATCCTAAACTGGTTGCAAATTATGAACCTAGTACTGCAAATCCTTACAAAAAAAAAACAGAGAGATGTTACCAGTGTGGTTTTGATACACTATGCTAACAATGAAAAATGTCCTACAGTTTAAAATGCAATAAAAAGGAGCATTTACAAAAAAATGTGACGTTTATTAAAGGTTGTTGGAACGGAATCAACAGATTCAAACTCTGTAATTGCTAAAACCATTGTTAAAGTTTTTCATACAACAGATGAGATTGATAATATTTTCTGCATTCAGTTGACTAAGGCAATAGCAAACCACCACGTTCAACATCATATGCGCGCTAGGTCAGTACACAGCAGACACACACGGGACTGCACTGATAGCGCGATAACAAGCGGCTACAATCAGTTCCGAGTGTAGTCTTGCGTGTGTACACCTGCGTTACATATAATAATTGCCTGGTACACAACCTATATCGGTACAGCTAATGTAAGATAGGAAAGACTATGTCTACTACATCTATTAATCTAGAAGAAATTGTTGAATTCCTAGTTGATGGAGCCCGCTTTCAATGATTCATTAATTCTAGTTGTAAATGGACAATTATGGGTTTAGAAACATGTCGTCAATAAAAAATACAGGGTTTGCACCATGGCTTCATCTATAAATCAGACATACATTTGATGCTTCCATGTCAATCAAACCTCAATTTTCAACAATTTGTAAAAAAAAATTATAGTGGTGTGCCGATTATTAATGAAATGATTATTGTCCGAGAGCGATTTGCTGTCATTTTGGATGGAAATGATGCAAAACCACTTTACCTGCGACTGAAAATAGTAACTATAAGAATATAATAATGTTGGTTAATGAACATACACCCTGTGCTTTATTTCTGACATTTGTCAAGAATTACTAAATGATCCTGAACTATTACATTTACAGGATGAGCTTTAATTAGACCAAGAACCATCGATAAAAACTATACCTCTTATGGTTTATGGTTAATTACTCCAGTTTCACTCTTTGAGAATGTCCCGTATAAAATGTTTATGAAGGATGAAGGTCATCTTAGAATTTCACAAATGAGAGGTTTAGATCAAAAGTTCGGTTGCCCAACATTGGCATGATTCATACAAGAAGGTGGGTAAATGTATTACTCGGTAAAAAATTCTTTGTAGTAAACTGCTAGATGGGCCATGACAGGATTTGGCTATAGATTTCAAAAACTTACCAAGTGGTTTTTATTCATGAATTGTAGTCAATTATTTTAGCTGCAACATTGAAGTTTTAGTAATGAAAATTATTACTACTAAAGCTGTATGTTAATTCCTTGATGAAATTTGTACTCATTATGGTTTTCCTTATTGTTCAGAAAATGGTATTCGACACTATACAATCATTGTCTACTGGCCACATGAATCTTTCAATTGTTCATTCGAAGCATCGCTGTCTAGTTATTATACTATGTTCGTAAACAATTATATTGCAAAAAAATAATTAGTTGGAAGTTAAATAATAAGTTTTTGTTAAAATTATATATATATGTTTTGCTAACTTTTATTAAAATAATTCACCGACTGTTCCTCTTAGGTATATCAACCTTAATTTGTTCAAATAATACATGGTGCTTTTTTTAAAAGAGTACTACTTGCAAATAAAAGGAAATAAATCACTTACAACTCTGTATCATGATACAAAACAAATAGAATAAAATCTCTAGTATTTTAAGAAGTTGTAAATAGTTTACGTCGTACACCGATGGAAACCTCACTACTACTTTTAAGTAACTAAATTCGATTTTAATTCCTTAACGAAATTTCCGATATTTACGAAAAATTTATTTATTTACATAAATTACTGAGTGATGAAAGATGGCTTTGAATTTTGAGAATGCAAGTTTCTTATTAACACAAAGGGTAAAGTTTAGCTGATAAAATTCAAAAGATTATAGTGAAATGGTCTAAATAAAAATACTCGGTTGAATGGCGTCTAAAAGAAACATATTATAAAACTTGTTTAATGAATGTTTTTAACTTACGTAATTTTAATCTGTATTTTTATTTCTATAGTAAAAACCGTTAATAACGTATATTTCATTGCAAATCAGTTATTAGCGTTTCATCCTTTATTACTCTTAAACAGATTATTAAACAATAAATTTTTCATAAATACGATGATACCGATCTAACGAAACTATATAGAATTGTTAAGGTATCTTCGATTACTAGATTAAACTTAAGATCCTTCTACAGTGTAGCAATATTAAATGGTCAAAAAACTCGATTTTCCACTATCCTCGTATACAGAGATCATATAATAATCATACGCATTAAAATTTTAACGCAACTAGTATTTTGAAATTCTATTTCAAGAAAATATTATTTCTCACTGTATTAGTGTTCGTATCGATCATCATCTCAGGCACTGAAATTTATGTCACATCGCTAAGAAGTAATTTAAATCGAATACGGTAGCTACAATCAAAGATTTTTTTGATTATAAAAGCTGCAAATAAAGCGTCTTAAATGGCAAATGTCACTTATGTAAGAATTTAAATTTTCAATTTGTGCGCGACTATCGTTTTTTAAGTTGTGTAAGAAATTCTAATGCTGAAATTAGCCATTTCTAACAAATTTTCCGGCTAGATAAAAAAATCACGAGACGGCGATATCCTCAATGTTACATAATAACATTTTGGTTAAACAAATATGTGTTACTATTGGCCGGATTTCTATGCTCGTTTGTATAAAACATATAATTGCACACTAAATCAAATAAATTGTTCATAATAACTGCCAAATGAATTGTAAATTATTATAACGCCGATACATAAAGTAAAGTAATTCTGACAAATTATAATTTAATGAAATTTAAATTATTACGCGTAAATTGCACAGCATAAATAGCAAATTGAATCAAGTTAAACAGATTTTATATCGTTTCCACCTTAATTAAATGCTATTGTTCGCTGAACTATAATTAATATTTGATTTTTTTTTTTAAACTAGTGATTATGGAAATTTTATTTAGCGATTTAATAAATCAGATATTTATCCGGAAGCAGTATTACGTAATTTTAGAAATTACCAAAAGTTACAAAAGCAGTCTTTAATAAATGAAATATAACTTTTATTAAAATTATTTACAAACAAATAAATAAGACAAACAAAAAAAAATAATAATAATAATAATACAATATCTTAAACTACTAACGACTCAAAACAGTGGCGGATTTAGAATTAACTAAAGGAACAGACCGAATTTTTACAAATTATACCTGTCGTTCATTCAGTTTTTGGTAACTCAAAAGTTAAATGTAGAAATATTTTATAATATTTTAATATGTTTAAAGTTATTTTAAATATTTACAATAATTTCAAAAGAGATCTTGTACACTATAAACTAGATCTCAAGTGAAGACCATGAACTCTATTTGTTCTTTTCCTAGTATCCATCGCCAATTAAAATACATTAACGTTAAATCGTATTAAAAAAAAATAACAAATATACAATTATCCCCAAGCTGGATTTTTGCAGTAATTAATAATCAGTTTACCGTCGGAACCAAAACATTCATACAAATTACGAATAATTTCATCCGGAGAAGGAGCAAATGATTGATTCACATATAAAAACTAGAACAAAAACAAAAAAGAAAAGAAACTAAGTTGAACAATTAAATATATTCAATTTAAATTATAAATAACTATTTACACACCGATATCGAATCAAAAAGCTTTTAGTTAAGAACGAAATAGCAGAGCCGAAAATTCGTTTCCGATGTAAAAACTTTAGTACGTGCAAATATTTGCTTGCTCATCTAGAAATATTTCGATAATTCGTCCCAGGTTGTGTCGGAAGAGTTTCGAGCTATTATCTTTTAATGCCGCTATTCGACTAATTCGTAAATCTACTAAAACTAGCTGAACCAAATAATTTGCAAACCACTGGTATAAACTTAAACAGTTCTTACTTAATAATGATAAAAAATTTTTAATAGAGAAAAGTAGATTTATTGTTGATTTCCGGTGATGATACAGAAAGACGTGTATGCAAATAATCCATTCACGGTATTCAGAAGTCGAATTAGTAGAGGTTCGTGGACGGGAATTTAAAATTGCTTTATCGCATGAAAAAGAACATTCAGTGTCCTTTTGACTGTAACTCAGATAAAAAACGGCGATCACGAGTACAGAAATCAGTCCGACATTATTTATAGCTTATACTCCGCCGATTAAACAGAATGACATTATTTCGCGGCTGTGTTTAAATGCGTCCGATAGTTCTAATAACTATGAAAAAACTACTGTGTAGAATCAGTAATAACATATCGTATTCTCGAGAGGTTCGATTCATAGTTGAAGGATTTATCGTTTAGAATTTTTTAAACTTAGATTCTACAACGTTTTTTGAATGACGATAATTTATTAAGTTTAATACGAACGGCACGAAATCAGAATTAAAATTCAAGAAAAATCCCTCAAAAATTTATTCACTCGACTTCCAACCAAACCACGTTTACTTACAGAAAGTTATACCACATCGTGTTTAGTAGTTCAATTTTTTACGCGTTCTTCTAAATTCTCCGCAAGAAATATTATTTATATATCTCATGCTACTGATTAAATTTAGCAAATAGACTACTTCCATTCCTAATTAATAATTTTTCGATCTGATACGATAATTAAGAATTACAGTAACTTTAATATACACAGAAGAATAATCTTTTACACGTTTTATAGAAATGTCTCCATATTCATAACTGTTAATATTTGCATTTACGAATAAACTGATCTGTTTGTAAAGCTAGCAGTTAGTTAAATTATTAAGTAACAATTTAACTAACCGATAATTCCGTTGCATGCAAAATTCGCTATGATAAATCAATCAGTTCTCAAACACATAAAAACCAGACCGTAAATTCCTTTAATAACAAAATTTTCCAAATGTCCTCCCGTCGAATAAATAATTTTAATCGGAAATGTTAAACTGAGATTATTAAAAGCATAAAAAATTGCGATATTTCTGAAAACATTGTTTACAGAACTAGCTTTAAAATTGGATACCGAATATTCTTATTCCAAACCTTAGATAACAACCTGGTTTTTTGTTTCTTTCTGTTCCTTTAATAAATTTTAAATACTTCCGTCAAAAATTTTGATTAATAATGTTGTATATTACAAAAGATGTGTACAATTTAGTTTACCAATGACGTAAAAAGATCATCTGACAAGATTAAAAGATGTATAATTCTCAATGTTATATAAGAACATATTTCGAGAAAATTACGCAGCTGTTTAAAAAGGACGATAATTTATTGTTATCAGAAATAAAACTTTCAAAACTTGCACGTACTTTAAAAATAATTGTACTCAGATTGTCTCAAGTTTTATCAGACTTGCAGAACATAAATTTTGTTTTACAGTGGTAGAGATAGTCTCATTGAACTTTCGGATTACTTTCTACAGCGCGCTGAGCGCTGTATTCTATATAGCTTTGGTGCTTGATGGCTCTAACTGTTTTTCAAACATCCCGTGTTTCTTCTTCTTCCTTAATTGTAGACTGATTCCTTTGTCCGTCGGTTCTGTGGGCTCTGTAATTGCAGATGTGGCCGTGGTATTGGATAGCAAATTCCTTTTGCTCTTACCTTCGGCAATGTCATTTTTTCTCTTTTCAGAATGCATATGTTTTACATTTAACGACGTTGATTATCATTGTCTCTCCATTCTTGGTATAGTGTTCTTAGTCAAGTTCCATTCCTTGTGACTCCTAATTTCTACTATTTACACGTGTTGATAGGTAATCATCCGTTGTTGACAAGCTCAGAGGAAAAAAAAAAACCAAAAAAACATCGATTAACAATTCTTTGACATCTACAGTAGCACGAACCATCGATCTTTCGTAAAATAAAATATTTTATCAAACATCCTTCTTGGAAAACTATTTTTATCAATTAATCAAATCAAAATTACAAACACTAGATTTTTCCTTAATAGCAGATGATGGGAGCAAATTGAACAACGTAAACTGGATTTACTTTTTCGTATCGAATCGAAAGGTAACAACAAGTTTTGCTTAAGAAAAATATAGGTGGCTCTGAAAATACATATTTAGACGAAATATAGAACGGAAAGAAAAAAAAAAAGAAATAAATAGAAAAACAGTCATAAAATACGGAAAAACAAAACCTACAATACGAAACAATGAATACGTAGAAATTTAATAATATAAAAATTCAATGGTCGGTAAAATTAAATAAAAATAAAACTAAATTAATCTACTTCTACCCCGAATAAATATTACCACATTTTATATGTAGTGACGACTTGTCAGCTTTTCTACCGCTGCACTCGGATTCTGAAATGTTCCAAGACTAGTACTTAATTTTCTTTATCTTTTAATTGCAGAAATGAACTATTCATTTTAAAATACAGAAAATTAAATTTTTCAAATCATAATTTTACAATGAATATAAAATTAAGGATATTTAATTCGAATCCACGGTAAATTAAATTTATTTGAAATGAAAACTTTTAAAAACACCGTCATTTCCTTTTCAAGGGTGAAACAACACTGCCATTATATCGCTAGACATACAGAGTTCACACGATGATACCAATTGAACTGGTTCAGTAGTTTTTGATTAACATAATACACCGCATCCCGGTTGTTCCAATCAATAATTTTTCCTTCGAGCAGCAACGACGCCGCTACTATTGAGCGATGTTGTTTTAATGGTATTATTAAAATACACGGATACTCGCGTTAAAATAAAAGTGCATTTTTTAAAATATAAAACACATTTGCTGAGTATTTCATTAATCACCGTAAAGCAATTATTGCGTAATATTTGCATTATGCGAGCATTTTAATTCGAATTGCGGTACTATATTGCTGACGCTGTTCAGAAAAGTCTCGCTTTTCGAAAGTTTTCACAATTTCTACTTCTAAATATTCATACGTTAAAAACAGGAGGTTTGACACACAAAAATTGCACTATCGCTGTGCATCGTAAAGGGTCACGTTTGAAATAGGACACGATAAAAAATTTATAAAGTAAATTAAATAAAAATTAATATATTTAAATAATTGAAATTTGAGTAAACCGAGAATATATGACGAAAGCCACAAATTTTTTTAAATGAACGAAATTTTTTCATACTTGCGTTTATCGGTTACTTTTTTAAAAAATGTAGAAAAATTATTAGTTTACAAGCGCAATTTACCTGTTTATCTGAACGTTTCTTTTTAAAGTATAAAAATAATATGTTACTCCTAAAAAATTTCCAGCTTTTAATGACAAGTCGCCACTGATTATTTTATCCTATTAGACTTACGATCTAAGCTACTCAATACGTACCAAACATTCTGATTCTTCCAAATTTAAGAGCTTACGTAAAAACGAATTTATATATTCTATCCGTTTTTCTTGTTCTACTTTCCACTTTCTTTTCTTCAAAATAGGAGCATTACCGACGGCTTTAAACAAAATGTCAACTAGGGAAGAAAAAAAAATTTATTATCAATATTAATTTACTACCGTGCTATCTTTTAATCTATTTTTTTTTTTTTTTTTTCGATTTCAGCCTCTATGGACTACGCTAAACAACTAAGTTTTCTAGAATTATTCATTTGCAATTTAAAAAAAAAAAAATTATCTAGCTGCATATGAAAACATAAGGTGATTTATCTATCTATAAAATAATAATATTGTTGATTAAGAACAGAAACAACTATATAAAACAGTAAAGGGGATTTAGTTTAGCTAACATTCTGCACCTTGCTTAACATAAATAGTTACATCTATCACCGATAAATAAAATAATATGAACTGCAAAAATTCAAAAATTACACAATTTTTATTCCGGCTAAAACTGTAGCCGACTAAATTTATAATTTTCTTCTACATAGTTCAGGAAAAAAAAAAAGGATCTTTTACAATTCGTTTCACACATTTATGCAGTGACGAACACAACGTTACAAGGAATTGTATATACTCCTGAAGTATACTAATTTTTTCAGTAAAAAAGTACATTAAAAAAATCTTTAATCTTAAAATCAACTTTTTATATATAAACTTCTACAATTATTAATGAATAAAATCTAGAATTTTATATGAACTTTGAAATTAAATTTTACATTATGAAAAAGAAAATAAGGTTTTCATTAACTATTAAAGCATATTTTGACAACTACAGTATTATACACATTATGAAATAATATCCTACTGTTGTCCTATCACCGATTTTATACAGCTTTAAGTCACACATGCGATAAAGTCTGATTTTATTTAATCGACTAAGATTATGTTACTCTCATTTGCTTTCGGACCATTCAGATTTATCGTCAAAGTATGAATACTAAAATTTATGTAAAAAAATATACTCATCACCGCGATAAAGTTGAAATAGAACCTACACCAAATAGTGGCAGCGGAAAAAAGAGTAACTGTAAGCAGATACATAGAAGAAAGCAAGAAATCAATTTACTTCAACTGTTTACAGAACATACGTTAATATATATATTCCATTACTACAAGCGAATTAAGTTTACAGAAAACAAGTAGTAATTTTAAACTGTTAAAGAACTCGAAAAAATACAATAATGTATAGATTTACTTTAAATTTTTTACATCTGTTTCTAGGTTAATGTGTTCGGTTAATCTCAATTCGAGACTTGTCTTGTTATAGACTCAAGTTATTCCTAAATTTACTCAGCCTGAAGTAGCCGGATACCACGGGATTCCAGAAAAGTAGAGTGCCATCGGAAAGAAACTAAAGTACACTGTGAGCCTTAACATCACATCAACGCCCTATCATGAATTTCGACTCTAAAATTATAGCGCCGCATTTTGTCACTGCTACCACAAATGACCAGTGACGACTCTCGGAGCGGTAACAGAGAAGACACTGCTTCCTGCTCCGTTAAATGTTCAGCAGAATCTGCTGTTTCGTCACGTCAGATCAATTACCCGCTTATGTAAAAAAAAAAATCAAAGGAAATATGAGCCGCTACCGCTTTTTTTTCTATTTTCTAAGAATTAATATTACTTATCGAAGTACTAGCAATACATTACAAATAAATAAAAATGTACCGAGAAAAATTAACGTGATCATACCTGTAAAGCTATTTTACTTAATAAATACTGTTTATTTTTTCTATTTCATTTTGTAAATGCATTATTTCACTTTTTAAAAAAATGAGGTGCATTAAGAACCTGGTAATACCGCTATTCGTGCACCTATACTACCTAATCCAATTGCAGAAGTTAATTCGTACAATTATCGTTCAACTCGGAATAGCAAGTGGGGAGAGACTTGATTCATATCGACGGAAAAATAAATCCAGACACAATAAACTAGCACGCTCCGAATGAAGAACAGAACAACAAATACCGCCCATGAGTGGAGCAATTTTTTATTTATTTTTATTTATTTCAATTGAGAGTCAATTAACGAAAGTGAAAGATTAATTATTACGTCTAAACTAATTCTTTCAAAAAAGTAAGCGTTTTAAATTACTTTTAATTTTCTTATTCTTTTTTGATTTCATTTCATTACCAGCTTTAAAAAGTACTATGTCACATTTTTTTACATTCTTAACGCAAGATACGTGTAATCTATTTTTTTGTTTTTGTTCATACGAAAATATGATTCATCTTTAAACATTTCGCAAATTAGACGAACAAGGCAAGGGTGATAACTTTTATTCAAAGTAACTGGTTCGGCAAATAAGCAAGCTGACACACACCTATTTGCCACATTACCCTCGTTTGATCGTATACACTTTGTTTTTTTTTTTTTTTTCGATTAATAAAAAATCTACATGGAATGAAACAGGCTGTTGGAATATTTTCTACTTAAATTTCGAGCAAGTATACACAGGGTTTTACAAATGTGAGGGAAATTAATAAATTATAAAAATTGAAAAAAAAAAAAAAAAACATTTACAAGTACAAAACTGTACGTACTATACTTCCGAATAATTTATTTTGTTTACATAGTAAAAACGAAACACACATATTACTTTTGTCGGGAGTATCCAATAATTTTTCATCTTTTTCGGAACTTACTGACTTTTCTTCAGATGCATCACTTTCCTTAGGTTCCATATCGTGATTATAAACGTTTAAAAGCAGTTGCTAAACGTAAAACAGTTAATTTTGATAAAACATAGCGCACAAAACAATAATACGCTTGTCTAACTCATTGTGAAAAATTACAAAAAATTACCAATCATCGATTATGTTTTAACTGGATATTTCGATTGTTTAGTTTAAAACAACAACAAGCGTCTACACCGTTCCACTTTGTAACCCGAGGCAATCGGGACAGACTTTGAGACAATTGACTAAAAAGTAAAATCACAATGACGTCATTTGTGAATTTCATGAGAAGTTATCAAAACGGTTATTAATAATTACGTCATTATAATGCTATATAAATTCCTTATATCTTTGTATTTATGTTGCAATGATCAAATTTCTTCTCTTCCTCAGAATTTAAGTCATAACGAAAAGGTGTCAATTGAAAAAAAAAGGGGGGGGATGGTGAGCTTCAAATTGCCATAAAACGAGCTCTGGCCTTTCGTCCCAATATTATACTCATAGATATGGAAGTAATTATATGTACTACTTTAATTTTCCCGAATTTAGGGGGTTATCTTTTTCATCCCATTTATTTTAACTTTTTTTTTTTTTTGGTTTTCCTCCGTTTTTGTGAACCAATTTGGTTAGTTTTCAGAATTCATTTTTAAAAAATGAGTACACGTTATAAAGTCAATTACTGAAAACGAAAACGCTTCATTTTCAGAAATAATTTTTAAAATATAAGAATACATTTCAGTCAACAAAATTTTGTTTATTTCGGGTTTCAATTCGAAACACATAGCAGTCACAAATGTGAAACACAAAACTTTAAAATCTAATCTATTAGATTGCTATATTGTACTGTATGATGCGCAAAATTATTAAGTATCTTAATAAATTAAGAATAAAGAAGTTTTTGTTCAGAAGTCGCAAATTCTTGATTTAGGCTGCCAAAAACATGAATCAAAGAATTATCAAGATAAAAAATTTTATAGTTAATAATAATATTGCGTACCATTATTAAATGAGTATTCATTCCATCATAACTGTTGCAATTAATTTTGCAAACCGTACAAAGTAATCGACAATTTCTTTTTTTTGTAACTATAAAACAATAAATAGTATAAAAAAAAAAAAAATTGCATAAAAGTATAAAAATGCACATTGTATTAGAATTATAGTTTTATAAACATTTACAATGTTTTATTTTATTATGTCACATTAAGCTGCCTTGTCGGTTGTATTTTAAACAACATAAATTACACGAAAACATGTTTAATGAAAACTATTATACTGTTTTTGCGTAACGTAATAAATATCCTATTGTAGGATATTTTATATAGCTTTTATAAGGGCATAATTGTTAAAAACCGTTTCGTAACTTTTCATCAGACTCCCAAATGACGTCATTGCAGTCTTAGTTTTTAGTCAATCGTGACTTTGAGGAGCAAATAATGCGACGTCATAAGTTGGCTTTTTATAAGTTAATACTACATCGACAAAAAACAAAATATTAAAAATTTAATGTTTTCAAAAAAATAAAATAAATTGGTATTAAATAAATTTCTTCAATCTTATAATTCATACTATTAATAGTAATTTAAAAGCATGTATCCAACGATGAACCTTAACAAGACGAAGGTCATGACAAATTCACCTCTGAAATTACAAATAAAAATAGATGGGCAGATACTGGAACAGGTCAGCGAAAATATATATATATTGAGGTCAAGTAATTACCTCAGAGAAGAAAGCAATGCGCAAGAAAGTAAAAAGACGAACGCATCTCTTGTAGATAACTTTTGGAAAGTTGAACAATGTGCTCAAAAATAAAAATACACCCAACGAACTAAAAAAGAAAGTATATGAACAGCGCGTCCTTCCAGTGCTTACATATGTAGCAGAAGCATGAACCTGACGAAATATGTAGTTAAGAAACTTGCCATGACTCAGAGAACCCATGAAAGAGTAATGTTGAGCATTAAGATATTGGACAGGAAAGCTAATGCATAGATAAAACAGCAGACTAAACTGTCGGATGCAGTAGAATGTGTAGCGCAACTGAAATGAAACTGGGCAGGCCATGTGACAAGAAGAAATGATGACAGGTGGGCGAAACGAATAACAGAATGGCTGCCAAGGGAAGTGTTGTCGATAAAATTTTTTCATTTTTTATTATTTCTTTATTTTTATATGTTTCGTATTAGTTTATATATTAAATTCGTTCATGCACTAGCGCCCCTATAAACGATCGGTCATTTTTCTAAAGGATACCGTCGGTCTTTATTTGGACGGCATGGCGATTTTTTTATTTGGGTCAGTCAGTCGGACTACTGCAGCTAGTTCCAAAGGTTGCGCGTGTGAGATTCTAGCGACTGGCTTTGTGCGTGTTTTTGGTCGCGTCGGTGTGTATACACGTGGTACGATATTTCCGTTTTCTATTTTGTATATTAAATTGTGTTAACATTTGGTTAAATTCGTATTGGTAATATTTGTTCGTTGTTTTCGTTAGTTTTTTTTTTGTTTTTCCGGTATCGATATTTTGTTTTGTGACCCGGCGCGCATCAAGGGTCTTTACAAATTGTTTTTGGGATTGACTACTTTCGAATACATCGTGTGAAAACTATTCGAGTATAATTATTTCGGTTTTATTTTTTTAATTTGAATTTTACTTATAAGGATATATATTTTTTTAATTATTTTATTTACAACAGGAAGGACACAGAAGTCGCGGTCGGCCGAGCACAAGATATAAAGAGATCAGCCGGTATGAAGTGAATGAACGAGGCCGGAAATCGCCATAGATGGAAAAAACGACATAAGCGTATCATGATACAGTATTAAATAAATTTATTCCATTGTATTTTAAATAATGTATATATGTAGTCCATCGTGATATTGAGCTTTTATTTTGTAATTAAAAAAGCTTAACAGTTTTATAAATTACAAAGAAAAGCTGGTTTAGATTGAAAACAAATTTAGAATATTAACAATCTTTACATGAAAAAAAATGCAAGTAAAATTTTATTTTGTTTGCGCGGTAATAACGATTTTTTTTATGTATCTTTATTATTCAAGCATAAAAGTAATAAACTTTGTAAGTATAAGTTTTCTAAATTATTTGATTTATATGAAATTTAACTTTTCAGTTGCAAATTAGAATAAAAAAAACACTTATTTTTAGACGTGCAAACAACATGACATATACTACAACAATAAAACGTTTACAATAAAAAATAAACTGAGTTCATTTAAAAAGTAAAAGAATGAATATTATCGATAATATAGAATTTCGTCTTCAAATTATAATTTTTATCGCCATCATCTGGAAGATCGTAACACTGTTGTCACAAATGGCTTAATATTTTCTCTAGTTTTATAGTAAGATAATAATTAGTAATATTAATTCAATAAAATTTTCTTATTTTCTATATTTTTAAAACCGTTTCTTAATTTATACTGAGTATCACAAAAATATTACATTTTCAAGTACCACTACCAAGCAACGAAGTTGTTTGGAAATAATACAAACCATGTAAATTTTACTGAGTTACCATAATAACTATTCAAAAAGGAAAATACGGTAAATAAATTATAAGAACGCAACACATTTTATGCTATGAACACTTCCACTACGACGCATTAAAGTAAATTTAAAAAATATTAATTATATGTATGCCGTTATAATGAAACGGATCATTTCATGTTCTTTACATTTATTCATCTGTCCTCAAAGTCTATCCAAATTACCTTTGAGAAATGGCATCCCCAAAGGTCATATTTTAGATTATTGTGATTAATGTGCGCTATGAGTATACAGTAAAATATTTTTGAAATTGCATCACTGCTGCTCCAAAGCAATATACTCATGAATAGTGACGTCTTGCAAAAAAAAAAATGGATTTCTATGTAGAACAGTTTCTTATATCTCACCTGAATTTTAGATTAAACTTTATTTATTTATTTATTTTTTGCAAGTGGATTGTGTAATTTTTCAGACTTCTTTTTTTAAATTACTAGTTTTGCAATTAATCTGTTTTTTTTTTAAAATATATAAACCATTAAAATTATGCACACTTCATTGATACAGCGTTGTAAAATTAATTATAAACAAAGTAAAATATATATAAGTTAGAAAAATAAGAACATATAAACATAAATAAACAACATGAACTTTCATCAAACAAAATTGTACAGATTGCCTGGCATATAACTCACAACTTCACAAGTTTAAGATAATTGTATCAGCTTTAGTAAGGTCGTTGTTTAATAGAACCGATCCTGTCCTTAACCTTCGAGTACATGCACTCGAAATTCAACCATAAGTACTCGTTGCGGACTTGCGCTCCACATAGTATTCAACATGCAACTAGGAACGCTCATTGTGGATTCCCAGTCCGCCATTGTTTTGTCTGTTTGAAAGATAATAGGTAATATACATTTTTTTTAGTATATGAAATAACACATATTTCAATAAATGTTAATACTTGGTATGTACATAGATTATAAACCATCAATTTTTACTGCTACTACTTACATGAAAAATGATACCTAATAATACATACCTACATAGTCTTACATAAAATAAAATTTCATAATACCTATTTACAAAGACAAGTTACTTACAAATTATTTTCAATCTGATCCTCATAACATTCAGAGCAGATATATAAAGTATGTTCCCCACACATGAATTTTCCATATTGTTTGCAAGAAATTTTTGTGGGTCTGTTTTTCTTCCAATCACAATAAACATAGCGCCCTCTACTGTGAGGCGAATTTTGTGTTGTTACTTCCAGTGAAGGTTCTCCTGTCAACTCTCAAATTCGTTCCTCTATTGTTCTTGGGATATTTGTTATCTTGAGATGCATTTCTATTAATTGAAAAGATAATTGTTGAAGATACTGCCGCCTTTGTATACGAATTTCTTTGTTATTATCGATAGACGACCATGGAATTTATTCATGCAACATTCAACATAGAATAAAAAATTACTATTGGCCATCTCTTAGTATTACGGGCACAATTATAACTTGCACATAATTTATCGACACAATCAACTCCACTTTTCCAAGCATTCTAATCCCAGATCATTTATGCAATAACCTCTTCATCGGACACATCCTGCTCTGATTCACTGTTATGATCGCTCTCTTCTATCACTTCCTCCTCGTCATTATCAGACAGATCATCACATTCTGAATCAGTTGCTTCACCTTTCTCTTCCCCCACACACTCTTCCAGAAGCTTCACTAATCGAACTCGTTCTCTTCCATACTCGCCCATTATCAAAAAATAAAAAAAAAACAACGAAATAAAAATAAAAAAGAAAAAAGGATGTACATATAAACACAAAACACAGTACTAAACTACAAAATTCACAAGCTATTTACAAAAAGGGTACTAACACAATTTTTAATACATTCATACACACTGCAGACTGCTGCTCTGCAAATTGCTATAAGCAGTAAATGGAAGCACTGATTCATTGACAAACCAAGAACCAAATTGATCACTTCCAGCTAGACAGCTACACGATAGCAGGCCGCTCCAACATTGCTATCCCCTGCCGCACTGCACACGTGCATTAGTATCTGCGGAGTACCAATCCGCACGCGTGTACTGGAAGGTTAAGCAATGCTTATATATGTATACATAAAAACTAAATCAGAAAATTCAGTAAAAATTAAGAAAATTTTTTATAGTAAGACCGAATAAATGAATAAACTTTCATACTGCAACAAACTGTTTGCACGTGCACATTATCTTTTCAGGTTTTTAGACATTTGTTCAATATTTCGAGCACAATATTTTCTCCATAGATTAATTATAGGCAATCCAATTATTTTTAATATTACCTTTCAAAACTTGTTATTATAAATTAAATTTATATTCTTTGTTAAAGTTATAGTTCAAGCTTTTACTAATTGATGTGTAAAAGTTAAAGTATTAAAAAATATATAGATTAATAATTTCAGAATAAAATGGGTTTACAAATTATAAAATTAATTAAAACGCTTAAGGTATAAATAATAACAACAATTATTGAATTAATTTATCCAGACGTAAAAATTTTTATAAAGCATAATATAATTTCATAACTTTAATATTAACAAAAATTATGTATTCCCTTTGATCGGATAATTTTCATCTATCGATAGTTGACTTAAAAGTTGCAGTCACGTGATCTTCCATAAGTTTTCTTCACTATAATAAACAAAACTAGGCAGTTTTTTAAATTTTTAGTGTTCGTATAACAGAAGGAATGTATAAAATTGAAAAGTTGCTTTATTATTGGATTTAAAATGTTAACATTGCAAAATTCGTACTGATACATAATTTAATTCAAGCACATAAAACAATGGATGCTCCTTTAAGTTTATCTGTTAAATGGAATAATAACGAATACAATATATCATATATTGCTAACAATGACAGTGTATTAGCTTTAAAAGAATTAATATTCGATGTTACCGGTGTTCGACCAGAAAGACAGAAATTATTAAATATTAGATTTCAAGGTAAACTTTTTTTAATACGATAATTTTCTGTCGTGAATATACCGATTTAATTAGTTACCTTGAATTTCACTAAATTTCCGTTCATATTACAGAAAGATACAATTTGTAGAAATATAAATAACATAATATATTCGAAATTAGAAATTATCATATATATTGACTTGAATCTTAGGTAAAATGCCACCGGACGATTGTCAGATTGCACATTTGAATTTAAAACCAGGCTTTAAAATAATGATGGTTGGATCATTAGAAGAAGATATTAAAAACGCAAATACACAGCCTACAGATTTACCTGAAATAATTGATGATCTAGATATGGAAGATGTGAAATTAGATAATCCCGATATTCATTTAGCTAAAGTGGAACGACGTATACGAGAATATAATGTAAGCGTAGAGATAAATATGTCCTTATAGTTTTAAAAGTAACAAGGGATATATATATATATATATTTATTTATTTAATAATATTTAAGTCAGTTTTAAATTTTTTTTGTTATAGGTAAACATACTTAATGAACCTAGACCGGGGAGAAAGTTATTAGTGCTCGATATAGATTACACGCTGTTCGATTACAGATCTACTGCGGAAACTGGAAATGAGTTAATGAGACCCTATTTACATGAATTTTTAACGGACGCTTATGTTGTGAGTAAATGCGATCAAATAATTTAAAAACAAGATTGTGTTAATGTGATAACTGCAAAATTGTATACAAATTATACTGATTTATATGTAATGAATTTATAGGAATACCTATTAAATAAATTACTATATAAAACATTTAATTATCACAAAAAAAGTAGTTTCTCCTTTAAAATAGTTTGATGGAAAAAAATGAACTTTAAACCATATTTAAATTGCATGCCATTATGAATAAAAAATCAAGAATTTTCATGATTTAAAATGCAATATTCTTTGGCGTTGCATGAATTACATATTATATCTTTCATAAAATAGAAAAAATAATGCTGGTTCAATATAAATCATTCGAAACTTTTTTTTTTTTTTTTAGTGTCATAATCATCGAAACAACGTTTTAAAAGAAATAAGTTACTGGCTATAAATTTATATTTACAATATGCGTTAAGTTAATATTTCATTAAAATAAACAAATTTAATTAAGGACAAAATTATACAAATAATAATTGCGTCTTATCACTAAACATCAAATTAACATTTTAAAAATATTGCTACTACTATTAGCAGTGTATAGATATTTTTAAACAATGTAACGATATTTCTGATTTAATGTGAAAATAGAACTGATTATTGTTGCTACTTCAAATTATAAAATTAATTGTATTTTTTGCATCGTGCTGAATTTTTTTTTTGTACTAATCAAACATACTATTGTAATAATCTTAAAAATGCGTTGAAAACTAAACAGCGGAATACTTTTTTTCTTTAGTTTTGTTTTTGCTATATTAACGAAATTAAAAAAATTACTTGAAGTGCAATGTAACATTAAAATTTTAATTTAGGAAGTACATACGCAAAATACATTAATAAGGCTTAAGAAAATTCTAATCCATTTTCACAGATTTATGAACGTAAAAAAATATTGAAATTAAAGATTTGCGTAAACTGATATCGGTATGATAGAAGAACGTAAATATTAATCTTAAGTCATGGATTAGGATGCATGCATTACCGCGTTTATAATAAATAATAAATTCAACAATGATGGAGAATGTTAGGATCGTAAAAGTTCGATATAATTCTTGGGATTTATATAACGCATTATAATTAAGAGTGCGTAAAAACTACAACGTGTAAGTCAAAAACAAATCAAAAAAAAAAAAAAAACAAAAGGAGTAAAATATTTGTTTAAAATATTCAGTGTACAAATTATTAAAATTATGTAGTAACTAAAAATGTATTAACTAAAGCAATTAAAAAATTGTCTTTCAATTAATAGTAAGTTCTTATACTTTTTTTTTTTTTTTTTTTTTTTTTTTGCATGCCTAACTTATTAATATTGTTATAATGAAGTTAAACCTTTTTTAATACAGAATTACGATATTGTAATTTGGTCGGCAACAGGAATGAAGTGGATTGAAGAAAAAATGAAATTGCTTGGCGTTTCTACGCATCCGAATTATCGTATAGCGTTTTACTTAGATTCAAGTGCAATGATTTCGGTGCATACCCCGAAATATGGAGTTGTAGAAGTAAGATTATACTAACATTTACAAAATCTGTAGATAATAAAATAATCCGTCGCTTTTTGAAATGATATACAATTTAAAATTGTAATACTTTTATAACCCGGATTAAGAGTTGAATTTTGAAAAAAAATGAAAAATATTTTGAATGAACTTTAAATATTATTAATAAAACAAAAAGTTTACTTCCTAATAAAAATATATATAAGTTTTTTTTTCAGTGGACAAATTATCTGTATCAGAAGTCATTTTTTACTGAAATATCAAATTTACTTGACTGTAAGTAAAAGTTAATGAAATTTTGAAAAATATTTGTGTACTTGAAATCAGTTTTTTATTCTGATATTTGAATAATTTCTTTTTTCTTTTTTTTCATTGGTGTTGTTTTTTTCTTGACTATTCACGTGATATTTAAGAGAATTTTAGTGTTCAGTTATATTTACACGTAACAGTCATTGAGATTTCATTAACAATATATGGAGGAACTGTCTCGTAATTATTCGGGTTATGTTCGAGCACCCTTTTTTTGCACCATTCAGCATTCCAAAAAAGTGTTTTATATTTGTTTCACTTAAAAGATATATAGTATCTAGTCTTTTTTTTGAAAATGCAACGGACATTTTTATCTTTTACTTTTTTCTATTGTAATGATTCCAAAAATGCAGCAGATAAGAAACTAAATATTTTGAGAACTCCCTGTAGATTCTACTCATTGTCTTATTTAACAATAATATATATGGTAATGAAATCTGATGTTAGAGTTATAAGCCCCTAAAAAGTAGTTCCATAGTGCTACCTTATCTCATTTTGGTGGACTTTTTAGTAGTATTATTACTAGCGCTTCCACTAGATTTTCAATAAGGCAAAACCGCAAATATTGGAATTTGTGCAACTTAACAACCGTTCGTGATGTATAACATTGATATATGTATTTTCCTCGTCCTTGTCATTTACGAGGGTCGTTCCAAAAGTAATACCCGTTTTCCATAACTCGCCAGAAAATAAATGCAAAAAATTTTTAATAATAGTTTTATTTACAGTTTGAGTGTACCTATTTTTCTACATAATCACCTTTCCGTTCCAAACACTTTCGGTATCGATCTTTCAACTTTAAAATTCCTGCGCGGTAAAAGTCAGGCGGTTGGTCTTTTAGATACTTCTTAACTTGTTTCAAGTTCTTCGTTCGTATGGCAGGTGTTGAAATATTTCCCGCTTGAATTTTTTCAGAAATTCTGCCGTCGATTTTGTCGAATGCAGCCTGGCGTTGTCGTGAAACAGCAACAACTTCGGTGCGAGCAATCTTCACTTTTCTCAACTTAATGAGTGTTTTTTGATACGACTCACTATTGATCGCAGTCTGTCTTCGTCTAAAAGCTGTTTAACGCGCTCGATATGTTGTTTGGTGAGATTGTCTTTAGCCCGGCAGCTGCACGGCTCGTCATCGGTAGATGATCTTCCCTCCTTGAACGCTCTAACCTACCGACGAACCAACAAATCGTCCATACAAGAAGCACCAAACACTAAACTAAGTTCCTCATGTATACTTGCGCACAACTAATAGTATCGAGTGCTTACTAGCGACGCTAATGTAAAAAAAAAAAAAAAAAAAACCTTGGAGGAAAAAAAGAAATGGTTTGCGTACGGTTGCTGAAAACTGAGTGTGTATAGCTGTTTTTATTTTTTTTTCCTTTCCATTTTATTGTAAATAACAGAAAATAAAGAAGAGAACACTTTACCAATCGGTTTGTACTTTTCTTAACTTCCTGTTTCAACTGATTTCCTCATTTATTAATTATGTTTACGCAAAGTGCGGAGGATACTTTTTTGTTTCATTATTGTATTAATATAGTTTGTTGTAGTATTTCGAGTATTGTTTCCGTCTTTGAACCAGTTTTCAACATCATTGCTTATCTTGAATTTACTTCGTACTTGTTAAAATGCTGAACATTCTAGAAAGGTATGGTCCGGCGTATCTGTTTTAATTTCACATATTCTACAGTTATCATTCTTTGTTACTTTAAATCTTTTAAGGTACGTCTGGAAATCTTCATGACCGGTTATGAATTGTGTTAGAAAATAATTCGGTACCAAGTCCTTATTTTGTAATCGTTCTTCTATCCTGGGAATTAATTTGTACGTTCGCCGTCCTATTTAATCATTATCATAATATTGTTCCTGTCATTTTGCAATGTATTTAATTTTAATTTCATTGATTCCTTTTAGTTCTTTTTTGTCAAGATTTTTCATTTTTAATGCATTTATCTCGTTTGCTTTCCCTAATTGCAGTTCTATGGGGGAAAAACTGTCGCAATACGTAAGCAATATAGAACTTTATGTACACGATGGTCTTCCGTATTTTAGTAATAAACCCAATCTAAATCTTATAACTGATTAATTAATAATATCGATTTTAAAGAATTTAACCAATTTGTTAATTTCGAAAAATCCTAGTTACCCGGAGGAACTTTAGGATTTTGGTTACATTCACATTTTATGTACATTATTTCACACATTTTACAAATTTTATACATAATTGAAAGTTATGTGGCAGTATTTTTTATAGCAAATTTGAAGAAAAAGTAATATTTTTTCTTTTTTTTAAATTAAATTTTTACATAAAAATGTTTATGCTTAAGGCAGTTCTATTACGTATGGTACAGTGGAATTATTTAATTTACATTCAACCCTTAGTTAATAAATAGAAAGTTTTCAATCGACAAATCGTAACTTATTTAGTGGTTTTTATTTTAAGTTAGTGTTTTGACGACAATAACGTGTACGGTAGATGTGCATCATCGTGAAACTCCTTTAAAACTTTAAAGTTCGAACCGGTATAAAAATACAAGTACATAGATTGATACAAAAACCATATACCTCATCCTAAATCTACAATTATATTAAAAAAGAAATTATTCAGTAGCCGTCTTAAGTCCGATAGTAATAAAGAAAACAACAACAAGAAAAAGTTTTCATTTACAACTTCTACAAACCGTATTTGATGGTAATAATGACGTGTCGTTGAAACGGAAAGAAAAAAAGAGGAGAATTAAAAGTATAACGTCAGTTATCCCAATCATTTTCGCATTGATGGCTGCAATGAAATATAAAATCTGAAATTTTAAAAAGTTATATACTGTCATGATTATTTTCCAGGCTTTACTGCTATTTTGCTAATACTCGGATTGATTATTATAATTACTTTTCCAAGCACTTTAATGGCGTCTTTGGATTATGTAACCTGATTCTAAATATGTTAAGGATTTGTTTGTTATTAAGATTATGACTGCTGTATATTATGCATCGCCGTAAAAATCAAATACCAGTTTTATAGTTTTAACGAGTCACACATTTGAATCCAAACAAAAAAATTTTTTAACATTGAATCAACATTTCTATTATTTTAGAAACGACGATCTACCAAACTAGCTGGTTTAAATATTCTTAATTCTAAAAAAATACTACCGATATTTCTAGGATTTATTTATTTTTTAGGCAAAATAAATTCTTTGATATTATTAATCTCTTCTCCGCGGTGTAATGAAATTTTACTGTCATATTCACCATTTTTATTAAGATCTGTAAATCTTTGAAAATTATTTCAAAAAAAAAAAAGAAAGAAAGAAGATCGCAGCGTACTACGGCGTGTAAAACACTTGTCAATTTAAAGAATTTTGATTACTTTCACTGCTGAAGCAATGTATTTTGTTGATTATTATGTATGTATGTGTATATGTGCGTGTGTGATTTTTAATAAATCCATTCATATACGGTATATATTAGGGGAAAGCTTTTTTTTTCACTCTTGATTAATGCGAATCTAATCGTGAAAAATAGTAAACTGCACTTCAAAAAACAAAACCGCAAGCCAAACGGTGAAATTTTCGGATAAAAGTATGATCGCGCTGAAAAATTTAATACTAAAAAATGTTTAAGATGATGGAGTCACTTTTGAGAAACATTTAACTTTTGATTGATTTTAGATGCAATAAACATATTACATGTTCAGTTTAAAAGTGATTTCAAAAAGTAAAATGTTTCATATTCAGCAGTGTTTCAACGAATTTAACGAGGTACAGTACACGTCAGCCTCTTTCTAAGTTACATCAATGATAGAGTACTCGGCGCATCCGGAATTTGTTAATAATCCGCGTTATTTTTTCTTATCGTAGAAAACATTTTTCATCCGGTTTAAAATAATACGTAATCAAACTCGCCTGCACTGAAAAAGCAAGCTTAATGAATTATTTTCGGAAATTTAATCAATTTCTGTTTTAAATGCAATTTTACTTGGTTCGTTTAAGCACAGAAATTAAATAGTGTAAACGCCGAAAAATATGAAAACTATGAAAATTATTTCTGATCGAAAAAAAAAAATATTCACATTGTTATACTATTCGACTTTTGATCTACATACTTAATGCCTAATTAATTTTTCAATTAAATTTGTAATTTTTCCCCGAGTTTGAATTTATGCTGTAAGATATGCATCCTTTTTATATGGAATACAAGAATTTAACTTATTCGTAATGTACTTTACAAGCGAAAAAAATGCTTAACATATTTATCTTCATTTTACTCGTCGTGTACCCCAGTTACTTCGCAATACATATACGTATAAGACGATAAAATGAATATCATATCTGTGATAAAGCCTTAGGGGGATTGTAAAGTTAAGATTAATAACATACTAAACCTCGACAACATTGTCTTTCACATGCTAGTTCATCTATAGTATTTATAGAGAAGAGTAGATTTCAATTTTTTGTGTCATTCTTGATGAAAAAAAAAAAAAAAAAATATTTTCGGAATGTATTTATTTTTCTTGTACACTGCGAGCTGATCTTCGTTTTTCTTTTCACGGTAACGTTCAAAAGTGATAAAAAAACAAAAAGAAATAATGTTTTATAAATGTAACAGAATAATTTTTTGGTTAGTTTCAGCGTATGAATGATTTAATAATTTATATATATATATATGTGTGTGTGTTGAAATATTTTGTATACTGAATTTCATTATAAATTAAATTTCGATAAGAGAATTCGTGTCATATTAGAATGATTATTACACCGGAGAGAAAGGTGAATTTTAAAATTCAGGGAAAAAATGTCGCGCAGCTCGTTAGATTATACATATGCGGAAAAAATTCATGTTTTCCTTTCGAGTATCTCTGATCGATGACGATTTTTTACAGATCAAACCGTTACGTGTAATTTGGGGAAAATTCCCATGTTATACACCTCAAAATACAATCATGTTCGACGATATCCGACGAAATTTTTTAATGAATCCCAAGAACGGACTTCGAATACGACCGTTCCGAAAAGCACATATTACTAGGACAACCGATAAGGAACTGTTGAAACTAATGAAGTACCTAAAACTGATCGCGAACGTAGAAGATTTAACGGAGCTGAATCACCGGCACTGGGAACGCTACCTGAAGGATCATTACGAAAAATCGAAAAAACGTAAAAGACAAACGGCCGCCGCGAACCCGAAACCAGCTGCAAACGGGGACGACGATGACGGATACAGCGATACCGCCGCCGGCAGTAGTTCGAATTGTACTGGATCGTCATCGTGTTCTTCTTGAAATGTGTGTACTACTTTTGCATGCAAACGAAAAAAAGATGCAATTAAGTTTTTGCTGCAGAGAAAATATGGAACGCTTATTTTCTCTGCACGACTGCATGCGCTTCAATTATTTTTAATCTCTATTACGCTAAGAGTATACAATACAAATATCCCCTCCATCGTCTGGATGGAAACGAACGAGCGAATACCGGAAAGAATACGCGGAATACCACCGTAGTCTCGATATATCATCCCTGAATTAATACAGAAAACAGTGAGGGAAAAAATCATTTTAACTGAAGAGCATTTGGAATATTAGACGTTTCGCCCTTTTTTTTTATTGTTTGTTTTGACAGCAATATATATATATATATATAATTTATGACAATAATATGTAAATTTTTGCGATATGTGAAATATACTTTATTTAAACTTTGAATATATATATATATACATATATATATATATATATATATCTATATCTACTAAGTTCTTCCTGCATGTTGTAGGTTTGTAAAACTTCCGTTTTTTTGTCTTTTTTATAGCTTCGCCATACGTATAGTTTAAAGTTCCTATTTTATATGCGGACCTTTTCTTAAGCTGTATCGTGCACGTAATGAAATTGGTCGCCGAATTTATCGCGAAACTTTCTACGATCGATACCATCCAAAGTTCTGGCAACTTGCTTTATTGTTGACCTTTTGAAAAAACAATCATTTCCATATTTAACTAAAACTGTTTTATCCCCCGTTTAATGTTACAACACTTTGCCAATTAAAATTTTCACGATAATTATTTCGACTTTGAAAAAAAGTAAGAATATTAATGATTAAAATATAGCGTACATTAAGGAATTTACGAAAATGTATAAAAAGTAAGTTATATTATATTTATACGAGGAAACTGAATGTAATTACGCAATTCGGGTATTTATTTTATTGAATTTTAAAATAGTCGAGAATGTCATACTGATTTCTTTTTTTCTTTTTTATTTCAATTTTTTACTTCCATTAATCAATACTTCGTATGTTATCTCTCCTGTTACTGAAAATAGACTCTGTTTAACTATTCACGTAATCAGTTAAGTTATTCGCTGAGCCAATCACAAACATTTTCCGCAAAACTCCATTTCCACCAATAACCATCTTCCTAATGCTCCATAAATTAACCTTTAAAATACATAATTTTTCCATCGTAATCCAATTTTGAATTTCTTTCGTATTCACAATGATATTTCCTCTACGAGTGCGCAACCGGAGATTTAACGTTTGCTAATTGTCTAATAAATACTAAATATCTTGGCAATATCTATGAAGAAGCTTCAGCCAAGTAACATTCTATTAAGCCTTATTTGGCAACCATGCTATCATTTTTGCAATCGATTTTTCTCAGTACGCGCGCTTCTATAATGCTCATTTCCCCCTCTAATTAGACAAAATATATTGTTTTTGTACCTATGCTGTGTGTGAGTATTTCAACAAATGTGTACAACTCCCAATATTTTATTTATTATACGTAATCGTCCAAATATATTTCGTTAGATCTTAAGAATTCTATGAAATATAAAATAATGTTACTACATACGTTATATAAAAATATTAAGAATTGTAACATTTATTTTACAAGCATTACGTTGCTTCACTGATTTATTTTTAAGGAAAATAAACAATATAAATACTGTTACCATGTTTGTTAATTACAACAATTTATATTGAACCGTCGACTAACACGATTGTGATACGGTTAATAACATATGAATGTATTCACCATATGAGAGAGATTACTATCACGTCATGTTCATGTAGGGAATAATTTATACGAATGCAACCAAATTCAATCTATACGAATACACGCAAGCAACAAATTCTGTCAAATCAATTAAATCATTGGACAGTTTATTTTTCCCAAATGAAAAACAAATCTATTAATGATACAGATATCTTTCTGCAAAAACATTACTGGGTAACAGAGATCTGATACCGAAAATCCAGCACGTTTCGTCGCGAAATTAGTATAATTTATAACTTAATCCAAGGAAGTGTATTAAGGAACCAGCCATCCTACTTGGTTAGCTTTTATCCTGGGTCGTCTATGGGATCACTTTTTTTTCTTTTGGATTTTCTCTCTCCTATTAGTTCCTATTATGTCGTTTTTACTTCCTTGTTTTTTAAAAACTGCTATTGGCAAACACTGGCAGCAGCATTATAAATGTTTCTTATATTTGAAATTATTATTTCAATTTTTGCCCGCGAAAAATTACAAATAATCGACTTAATTAAATTTTAGACTTACTTTTTGAATATTTTTTTCGACAACCTAGCGTATGGTGTATTAGTAATGGTTTTTAAATCGGTCAAATCGTTCTCTGATTTTCTATTTTTTCTGGTCCTTTTTCCGGGTTCGGGCATTTTCAAATCTACACCAGTTGTGTGCTATATTGCAAAAATACAAAATATAAATTTATAAATATTACATATTTTCTTATTAAATTCATACTAAACCATAAAAACGTTATTAATATTCCCTTAATTTATTTAGTTGCACGTAAATTACATAAAATAATTTTTTTAAATATTTAATTAAAATTCATCATTACGAACATTTTCATCAAATTAAGTTGAACAAGCTAGATTTCAAAAACAGCGCTAACGTACAGACCTGATTTCTGTGCTTCGTAAACAATTTAAAAATCCTTTTTTTTATGTAAACTAAAAGAATAGATATAAAAATTATATATATATATATATATGTGACGGCCACTAAGAAAAGTTACATAGTGTATCAAAAATGAAATTTTGACTCGACAATGGTTTCGGACACTTGAAAGCATGCTCTTTAACGTAAAATAGGTCAAACTGGTGAAAATAAATTTTTTCCTGTTGTAAATCGTAATTTTAAAATTACCTTAAAGTGTATTATACCGCGAAACTTTAAACACGTTTTTTTCGATTAATTGTTTTCTGACACTATGAATCTTTTCTGAGCGACCGTCACATATATATATATATAACTCGGCCATTTTGGTCCCGCAAGTGGCTGTGTCCATTGACCCCTCTTGCTTATATTTCTGTCTCTTTCTCTTCTATACTTCGTATAAAATGATCAAAATTTACAACGTAATTCTTACTGGCATCAACACAAAAAAATAACATAATGACAAAAATCCTATCTTAACCCTTAACTTTCATTACATAAAATTAGGATATTTTTTCGTTACATAAAATTGTGACATTTTTCGTTAAAAAATCTAATTGGGGCCGGCCTAAGAATCACGTTGTAATTATTACATATAAAGTCGATAAAAATTAAAATAACATTACATAAAGTTGGAATATTTTTTCTAATGAGGGGTGGCCTAAGAATCACGTTGTAATTAATATATAAAACTGTAAGACAGGAAATGTTTGTTCATAAAAAAGTTTTGAACTGCGGTACAATTCAAATTTTTTTTTTCATATTCAAGATTATAGAGTAGCACTTAAATCGAAAAAAGATCTCTGACAACAACAAATTAACAACAAACATTACTAACTTTTATATATCATACTCCTTAACTATTGATTAAACAATTGTGAATTAGTTTTACCTTCGGCACGAATGAAGGAAATTAAGGAAAAATTAATTTAACAGGAATGTTTAAGCAAGGAAAAAATGAATAAAATTCTGTTAAATAATTTTAAAATATCGATTTTATAATATCTAATACTAATATAAATTCATTCATCATTATCTCCTCAACAATTCGCTTGGTGGGCAACCTATTCGTATATTTTTTTTAGCTACATAGTTATAAATTAGTAACATATAATTTATTTTAAAGTAATTTTAAAATTATCGATGTCTAAAACGTCCTGATAGCAATTGTCATTATTGTTATTTAGTTATCCCTAATAGAATCTGTTGAATTCCCATTTTTTGAAATGGCTCTTTCAAGGTTTTTATTTTAACATCATTACACCTGATATTTTATCATTCATTTTTTTCCACAGAAAAATTAGTTTAAACCATTATTTTGGAACTTTCTCATTACTACAAATTTTTAGCTATTCTTACATTTAGTTTACATTATTTACCTAATACTCTTTCGTTCAAAATATATTTATTCATTTTATTTTATTTCTGAACTTTACTATAATGCGTTTAAAATTACATATAAAAATTAAAGTTCAGTTCGGTTTATTTTTTTTACATTTGCCTTGATTACCTGGAAACATTATTTACTAAACGATATTCACAATAAACCAAGGTTCTGAGCTGAATCGAAAACCGAACTTTTTTCCAGTTTTTAATTTTTATGCAGAAAAAAAAATATATACAATTACGTCGGTATGAGACAATTGCACTAACATTAAATTACGCTATTTAGTTGTGTGTTTATTCATCAAAAATCCCATCGACGTTATATACTTGTTACCGGCAGTCGACTGACAGATGTAATCAGAGACAAAAAAGAGCATCAATAAATGAGGTCAAAAAATAATTTCATTGATTTTGCGAAACCATAATTTACATAGGGTGGCCATCTAACTGGGAATAAGCCGGAAATTTTGTCGTGAAAACCGCTAAAAACGACGATATTTTTAATAAGAAAAAATCATTTGAATCGAAAAATGAGTGCATTTTTTAATGTACTTCACACTGAAGAATAAATTACGAGGTTCTGTTTTATTGGTATAAGATATGCTGCGGTGGTCAAATATTATCAATAGTAATAAAAAAATTCTATTCTTTTTGTACAACTCTAGTAATAATTAAATCGGGAGGATTTGGACCAGGAAAACCGGGAATTTAAAAATTATATTTGAGTGATCACCGTGTACAAGCAGAATTCTGTTTTCTATATACCTGTAATAACTCGAAGTTTTTTTTATATTTTCCTATTAAATTTGTCAACAAAGACGACACAAAAAAAAAATTGGTTTCTATTAGAATTCAACCAAATTGAACATTGTTATTAAAAAATAAATAAGAACAGAATAGGACGAGAGAAAATAAATATACTTTAAATAAATATTTTATTTCAAAAATAAAAAATATTATTTAATTTTTCTGTCGATTTTAAAAAATTTGGTAGGGCATATATTAATAAAAGATATTTAATATCTTTTTTTTAGAAAATTAGTTTTAGTAATCAAAAATAACCAAAAAAAAAAAAACTGTTTAAAGCGCAATAAAATGAAAATTTCCAAAAGAAATATATCAAAGTCACCTGTAGATTAAATTTGTATGTTAAAAAGTTGTTGGTGTAACTTTAATCATCAATATTTATTTAGCATGTTACAAAATTTTACTAAAATTTGCTTATTTTAATGTATCTTAGCTTCACTTCACATCTGCATACCAAATACAAATTTTTTTATTATTATTTCACCGTAGAAAATTGATAAAGCATATTATAAGGTAGAAGTACAAGAACTTTATCATTGTATAAACTATAGCACTATGTTTATCTTTACTAAGATTTTGTTCTCTCAAATGTTTCTTTATTTTAACACAATCTACTTTCCACCGGCACTTGAATTTCATTTCCTTTTGATGATTGAAATCTTTTGCTTAAATTATCGCGATAAAATTCGTCGTATCTTTTGAAGCATTTAAAACATATTTTGGTATTATTCATATTAATTTTACCACATAGATTTCTAATGAACGCTAATGCGTCTATTTTCTTTGTAAACTTCTCATAAACTGTCTATATTTTGCACACATTATGCATAAATCTTCCGATGTAATTCAGCTTATATTTTTACCAGCCCTCATATGAATCATATTCGACAACAATGCAAACCCCTTTATATGAAGTTTCTTTAGGGACCAAGGATAACTTAATTTCAAAATAAACTTAGTAACACGTTACTCTTACGATTTTTGAGAAGTACAAACAATATACATAAAATAAACATTTTTTTCCGCAATTAAATTCGTAATGTATCGATAAATTTTTAGCAATCCTTAATATATTTGAATATTTAACAATGCATTAAAGAAGCGCTTAACATATTATTCCTACTGGCATTAAACAATATTTCTCGGTTTATAAGCTGACCTATAAATTATTCAAGATAATCTTTCTTTTCCCGAACTCCTGTATTAATATACCCAACAAGGAGAAGAAAAGAAAATAAATTAACTTCTAAAGACAATTCATCAGAAAGAAGTGTACATTATTAGTCCATGGCAACTTTTACTTAATTTAAAAAGGGGAAATATACCTTTTTTCATAATATTTATACCTTACTAATACATGTATAAATAATTAAAGCGAGGATATTTGAAAAGTGTTACAACTTTAAATTATAATAAAAGCATCATTTTAAATCTCGGATAGATAAAAAGTTTTACATCATATAAGAAATCAAGGATTACTTTAATTTCAGCTAATAACATCGGATCTTGCCAATCCGGAGTGTTGCGTTGTTTCCTTTCAAGTAATTCTTTTTCTCTTTTTGCATCTTCTGGATTTGTACAGTCGCCATTTTTATTCCGGCCTACTATTAACCCATGAAAAGGACACTGAAAGAAAAGAAAAAGTGTTATTCAAAATTACAACAAAATTGGAAATAAACTAAATTAAAAACAAAAAGTTTAATAATTTACAAGATTACTACTAAGTATAAAAATAAAATCTAAACAAAATGATTAATTTTATTTGAAAATAATTGGATAATCATTAAAAATAGACTTTCATAAATGCAATTCATTATCGAATTTTTTAAAGTTCAATTCATTAAAAAAAAAAAATTAAAATTGTCGATAGGTTTACTAATTCAATCGACAATTACATACTGATGTTTTCGAAAAATAATCTAACAACATCAAATGATTTACAGAAATTTAAAAGTTTTGTGATTTTTGATAATATTATATTGCAAATTATGTTATTGCTGCGTATTTTACTAACATTTACACCACAATCGACAAGTCCTCCAAATCATTAAAAATCATTATATTTTTTCAATCATGCTATCGTCTTAACTTTTTAAAACGAAGTTTAAGTAATATGTTCAAAAATAATACCAAAAATGGGTAAACCATGATATAATGAACAATTTATATACTTGTAGATTGGAACTAATAAACACTAACATACCAGCCAACTCAACAAGTAGAAATCTGAAAGAGATTATAACGTACGCCAGAGATCGAAAAATATAGATGTACGCAATCTCTTGACTCAGAACATGTGACGACGACAACGACGATGACATAAAACAACAATATTACCGAACATTAGAAACTTAAAATCAAATTAATCATTTCAGAACCGACCATGAAGACCATGCTGAAATTAAATCACGAGAAACAAGAAAAAAATAACGTAAAGTTGATCCAATACCCTTGACAGGATGCCAGAGACTAATAAGGTTAAGGTTCATAGTGTACTAAGCTCAATAGTACCGATGGGAACAGAGAGGCCAGTTATTTTCTCTCGGCCGATTTTATTTTCCCAGATTTTGCTGGTACCCAATTATTTAGAGGCTGCGTAGCAGTTCGGAACGAGACGAGTTTCAAACTTGTGACTACTGATTTCGTAGCTGAGCACATCAATTAGTACATCATCGCATTACCAAAGAAACAAGCGAAGAGAAAGGAAATATATTTCCCGTTAATTTAAAAAAATGCTTTCAGACAAAGTGTAAAATTCCAAATTGCATTTTTTTTTTTAAACTGTATTAAATTTTGTAAAATTGTAATTATCACCGACAATTTCTAGATAATTATAGAGTTCAATATTTTTTAGTTTAATTTCATAAATCTTATTGAACCTTTTTTTCTTTTTTAGTATAAAGATATACGAAGAAACCTTTTTTCCCAAAATTTTTAAAATTAATATTTAACCGAATAATAAAGCCAAGCACATCTTTCTATTAATATTAATACTATCCTTATTACTACAGGATTATTACAAATTAAATATTACTTTTTGCTACATCCGTTTTTTTAAATTTTTTAAATAAAGGATCCAAAGATTAAGGAAATTATTCCCACCAAATGTGCATGTATTTGCAGATTACTTCGTTAAATAATATTTACTTACCCCAAATAAAAACATACATTTATTTTCCAGTTTTAAATAAAATCGAAAAGGAAAATAAAATGTGGTGTGTGATTTTTACGATTTTAAATGTCGATAAAAGTCTGTTACTTTTTTAATATATTTAACGTAATGCAGAGATATTTTTTAGACTAACATTATAAATCACGGATATTCTAAATAATATAATTTAATAAACGATTCTTTCTTTCGCATTAAGTAATATTTTAAAATAAATGCGCAACACCTTTTTCTGAAATATCTTCTCAATAAGCATTCTTTTTTCAGCTTTGTAAAAACACTTTTCACGCAGAAAATAATCCGTACGCATAATTACGATCTATCAGTGTAAACATATTGTTAACAAATTTCAAAACAGTATATGGTTTACTAATACTCATATAAACGTAATCGACTGAATATCACTATGATAATCACCTTAATTTTATCTTTGCGAGGACATAATTTACCGTTGGCCAAAGGAGTACGACATTCCCACTTAGACGGCTCAAACTTTCCAGTAAATTCAATAATACGCGTTCTAACATTTCCTATATCATCTGGTAATGGAATACCATCCGTATCACTTAGTGCGTTTGATGACCAGAATCGATGACCTTCTACATTAGGACTACGAAAACAAACAATAATAGTTAAAGTTCTAATTTTTATGCAATAAATATACTGGAAATGAATGCATATTTCAGATGAAAGTTTATGTCAAAAATATCATTTTTAAACTAATAGTATTTTAAACGTTTTACACCACTTTTTTTCATACAACGGAAGTAGTTAAAATATAATCGTAAAAATATTAAATTTTTAAATAAATGTAAAAATTTTAAACGTATTTTAAATTAAATGTAGGTGAATACATACTTCCTCCTATTTATCTACTATATATACACATGTATTAATACAAAATTAAACCTACACCTGATTAGATGCTATACATGGGTTGCAGTAACATGCGCAATTGAAACATGGACCCTCACGGCAGCTACATCGAAAATGATTGAAACATTCGAAAGGTAGATGTATCGATGGCTCTTGAAGATCAGCTGGATCAAAAAGTAACTAATGATGAGGTGCTACGACGTTTACAAAAAACCCAGAGGAACTGCTGGCCTTAATTAAAAAGTGAAAGTCTAATTATCTAGGCTACATTATGAGAGGAGACAAATATGAATTTCTGCAACTAATATCGCAAGGAAGAGTTTGAGGAGTGGAAACGTAGCAGACCGAGAATGTCTTGACTAGATAATGTAAAAAGCTGGATCGGCATCAACAAAATAAGGGAACTGGTGGACGTAGCGCATAACAGGAAATTATTAAACACATTGGTCGCCAACGTTCGCTAAGTAGATAAGGCAAAGAAAGAAGAGAAAGATCAAAGTATGTTTTCCTAAAGTATCTAGAAAAAATTACGTCGCCTTTAAGTTTATGTAAGACATTTTTTCAATACTAACATAATTGCAACATATATTTTAATTGAATTTTTTTTTTTTTTTTTTTTTTTTTTTTTGTATTTATTAAATATTATCATTCATGCCAGACGCGTCTTTCAAATTTAATTTACGTTTATTAAAATTTCAGTTGTTAAAATAATGACGCCCACAAAACTTCAAATTCTTTGATACAATTGGTAGTAAATAGAGTGATTCAATATACCCGCTAACTACTCTGTCGGCACTTTTTAATGTTCAAATGGCAATTTTAGAATTTTAGTAATTATTAAATGACCTTGCATTTTAAGAATAATTATATTCCCTCTGAGGACAAATTAATGTCAGCAAAATGGAAACTTTCATAAAGAACTCAAAAAGGTGTTTTCTACAGAAACATCTAAAATATATGGTCCTAAGATCGGATTGCTCAGAAATATACATGTACATATATTTTTTACTGAAATAAACTGCATTTTGCTTTTTTTTTCTTGGGCGCGTCAGCGACCTTGACCTCAAAACATGATAAACTAAATCAGAAAACTAAATAGCCAGGCAGTCAAAGATGAAAGACAAGGAGACAGGAGCAAGGGAACAACAGAAGACAATGGGAAGGAAAGGATATAGGTTGCGTTATACGGAGTAGGTAGACCCAAAGCTAAAAGCTGGGCATCTGGAAGGAAGAGATCGTCGAGGAGAGTAGAACATTCGAAAAAGATATGATTAGAATCACAAATACAAGGAGGCTCAGTAACATGAAGAGAGCATAAGGAGATGACAGAGCGAATCGAAAACGAGAAGAGGATAGGTAAAGAACGATTGAACCTGAATCTGTTGATTTTAAAAGACGTCGAAATAAATAACACCATTGAAAAGTCACCTTTCTATCTCCTCTTTTTTCAGTAACCTCTTCATTGAGCATAACTAACTGCCTAAAATTCAACTTTCGGGCATTTTTGGTTGTACAACAATGTACAAAGTAGAGGAAAAAATTAGCTCGACAAGAAATTAACTGATTATTATAAAACGCATGTTTGCAATAGAAGAAATTCCGAAACTTCAAACAAAAAAAAAAAAAACAAAAACAAAAAAAACCGTTAAAAAAGATTACAATGTTTTAAAGTCGCAAGTCGGAAATTAATTAAACGAAAATTTTTCAACAAACTATCATTCAGAAAATTAATAGGGGAAAAAACGCTAATGATTATGCGATAGCTCTACGACTTTAAATTTTACTTGAAATACTAACGGTAACAGCTTCGACACCGGAGCATCTTCATCTTCCCAATAATATAAATCCATGTCAAACGGTAATTTCGGAGCAATTTCTAATAACGCTTGTTTCCGTTTTTTTGATTCGTCATTATCTACAGCTTGTCGATCAGATGACGTGAGCGTATTATTTTCCTGTTGTTGTTGAAGCCGTTTCTAGTTTAAAAAGAAACAATAACAATATTCACAAAACTAAATTAAATAATACCTCATTGGCTACTAGAAGGACGTCGAAAAGATCAATACATAAATTGTAAAGCTGAACATAAAATCCAAACACACGTTTATAAATTAAATAATTTTTAATAATAAACAACATAGATAGTTTATTTAAATTATCTGTGTCAATAGTAACGAACGTAAGAAAAGTTTTTAATGATCGCACATGAAAACGTATGCATTTTTATAATAGAGTTATAATAAAAGAATTAATTACATTCAACCGGCTCGAATCATAACTTTAGGGCAACGGTCCTTACTTCACGCCACTACAGCGTTAATATAAATTATAATCAAATAATTATATCGCGAAATATACATTACAAATCCTAGCTCCCCCCTGAGAGATAGAGGATGGTGATTAAGATTGATAAGAAATGTTTTGATCACGGATTTCTAAATAGTTTATATTGGTTATTTTAATTATAACTGTTACGGAAGAAAACTGTCAAAATCATCTTCTTCTTCGTCTTCTCTTCCGATTGCCTGGTAATACACTGTTGACATTATACATATTAGGATTTTTATTTCAATTTTTTGAAAAATCTTTAATATCACTGCACATGAACACAACTTCAACAAATCGATTACTCAGATTTCTATGAAACTTCTGATTTAAATTATATTTAGGCGCAAAAATAATTATACGACGAATCTTGGACTGTGTCTCTCAGTAATATAGGTTATTCGGTTTAGTATTTCCATATATTTCTATTTCGTACTTCAAATCCGATGCTATAACTGCTAGATACATACGTATTTTTAAATATAGACTTAAAGTAGATCTTCTTCCTAATAGGTAGTAATATAACAGGTTAGCATATGTCTTGACTCTTCTAAAAATTTGTTCAATATCGAAGCGCTATATAAATCACTGATCCATATGATCTACCGTCTGTTTTTTTTTGTTTTGTTTTTTTTAGTGCTTTCATGACTTAACATATTATAAAATTTATACATAAGGTCTAAATGAGTTTTGTAAAAAAACAAAACAAGGGCTATATCATTACGAATTCATTGTATTTCAATCTTATATTAACGGTGGTGTCATAGTTTACAGTATAAGAGAACCTGTGCCAGTTGGTAGTTTTATTATATAAATGAATATGCTTGTAGATTAATATGTGATTACCATCACGTACAGCCACGACCGGTACGTAATCCGAAAATAGGTCAACTTTTGTTTCAAAAATTTCAATAATTTATAAAGACCATGAGTAACAAAAATCTAGTATATCTTACAGTCTGTTCAACTGTTTTAGTGAGTAAATGGGTGATGGAATTGTCAGTGAATTACGACTAATTTTTTTACCAGGATTCTTTGTTATTCTTGAACCTCGTTATACAAGTTTGGAATTAAAATCACCTACACAAATTAAATGTGTTAATTTTGAAAAAATGTTATCGTTTTCATCAGAAGGTATTAAGAAACCTGAATGATAATAAATTGAAGCAACAATTAAATAACCTACATTAATACTAATATTGACTGTGTTCATGTTGTTGACCGGAATTTTATATCACAATTAGTAAGCCTCCAGGAACAGTTCCATCTGGACAGTGAGTGTTATATATCTAGATATCCTAAAACTTTTGCTATATGTTTAGTGTACTTAACTCGATGTCGAATATAGTTTTATTTAAAAATAATTCAAATTCATTTATTTTTTTTGTATACTATTCCATTAGCATTCCATAGCATTCGATGGCACTGTCATTAAAGAGTCTTAAGTGATTGAATTACTTTTTGATATTACATTTACGGTAGAATGCTATTGACGACTTTTCTTAATATAACAATTAGAGCATTTATTACTGATTTAAATTCGATTAAGAATGAGTTTAATATTTTTTGTAATATCATTACTAGGGATTTCAGATTCTTAACTGGTATTTTTCTAGCACGTGATTGTGCTACATTAGCATAATTTTGTTCATTATCTAATTGCCAAGATGTTTGTTGCGCGTGAAATGCTAAAATTGAATCGAGTTCATACTATAAAGACCGTTACTAAATAGTAGCTAGTGTTGATACAAAGGACATCCGGTATAATTGGCCGGATGATAACCTTCACATAATACGCATTTAGCAGGTTCTTCCGTTGCCTTTTTACAGAGACTCGTTTCAGGTTTCCCGGCATATTTAACGCAAGGTAAGATCAGATTAAAATTAGCAGCACGGCCGAGTAATTCGTAACGCTTGTATTCAATTATGCCACTATTCTTTTTTAATTCTCCATTAAATCTGTTTAATTCGAAAAATTTTACCATTATTTTCTGAAGATTTAATATTAATGTAAAATAGCGGGAAGTGGTTGTTTAATATCACTTTTTAAAATAATTATAATACGTACGACGTGAAAATCTTTCTCTTCTACGGCACATGTTTAACCTCTACCGAAACGGTTGATCCAGTGTAAATTTCTTATACAACTTTTTACGATTTATCTTCGTGTAACAGATATGTATAATAATAGGATTACTTAATTTTAATGAATGTATAATCGTTATGTGGGAGAGTAGATTTGCCGATTTAGCTGTAATTTCTATTAAAGTTGATTTTAGAGGAAATTCAATATCTAGTATTATATTTAGTAAAAATTTTTTAAATGCATTAGAAGGAGGCAAATGGTTTAGCTGTTTTTTTCAGGATGGTACCAATTTTTCGATGCCTTGTTAGAAAAACGTTCGTCAAACTTTAGCTAACCAATTCATGACGAAATTCTTCACTTCTTCGTCGTTCGCAAAACGTTCTCCTCCCAGGGCTGATTTCAGCGGACCGAACACATGGAAGTCACAAAGTGATAAATCAGGGTTGTAAGCTGGATGTGGCAATAATTCCCATTTAAATTTTTTTATCAGCTTCTGTATTATCTGGGCAGTATGCGGTGTGGCCTTATCGTGGATGAGTACGATTCCTTTACTCAATTTTCCCGGTCTACGATTTTTTATCGCCTTTCGAAGGTTCGTCAAGGTTTTACAATATGCCTCGGCATTGATTGTAGTTCCTTTTGATGTAAATTCTATGTAAACGATGCCTTGAGAATCGAAAAAAAATGTCAACACGACTTTACGCGCTGATTGTGGTTTTTCCTTTTTTCGCGCGCGGAGATCCCGCATGTTTCCACTCGTTCGAACTTCTCTTCGTTTGCGGGATATAATGATGAACCCACGTCTTATCTTCCATGATTATTTAGTCCAAAAATTGTGAACCTTCTCGTGCATATTGCTCAAAAAACACCAAGGCGGTTTGGAAACGTTGAGTTCCGTGTTCATCAGACAGTAAACAAAGGACCCAACGTGAGCACACCTTGTGAAAAAGTAATTCTTCCATGAATAATTGTACTCACCGTACCGTAAGAAATATCCAGTTCTGCTACAATGTTTCGGAATTTTAACCTGACAATCCGAAAGAATGAAAGTTTTGACACGCTTAACGTTTGCATCTATGTGCGAAGTTGACGGCTGACCGCTGCGCGCTTCATTATAATCTCGTCCTTCCTCGAATATATGGCACCATTTGGACACCATGGTCTCGACATTGCTTCATCACCGTTCACTTCACATATTTGTCGATGAATTTCAGTGGGACTATGATTTTTGTCCAAAATCGCCTCTCAATGTTGGACGGCCGATTCACACGACGCTCCATTTCAAACATACACTGTAAACGAACCAAACGAGATACCGGTTTCATTGTTTCACGAGGGAATAGAGAATGGAAACCGGTTTCATTTAAGGCGGAGTGAGGGGTTGTACATTAATTCAGGTAGAAACTACGCGCGAATGTAACTTACTTATTGATCCTCCCTCGTATTTTGACAAGCTATTTGAATCTTGATTAATATTATTAAATGATAAAATATCTGATGATGATTGATGTGTGTGTATTAACTTATGTATAATCACCACTAATTAGCGGTTTCGACATTGCTGATGTCGTTGTGACAGCTATTGTATTACCTAGTTTAGGACTAATTGTTATTTTTATTACGGCTTGACTTATTGCGAAGACTCGTAGAGGAAGATGGTTTTAATATAGTGACACAAATCAAAAAGATCATACTGAAATACCACCACGAAAGTTATACAATAAGTCGAATATGGCAATTGTTCGCGATCGAATATACATAGAAACAAACCTAAAAAACATGGACGCACTAATGCGAACTGATATGACAATACCCAATTTACCATAATGCAATAATTCCGAACAATATAAAAATCAAAACCATTTACATCGGTTAACTTTTTAATTTTCCCGACGACATTTTTCTATTATAAAACTTTAAAATATTCGCAGAATTATTTCGGAAACTATTCTACTTCACCACAATCTAGGTCAGTAAAATATCATCTACTATTAAATTTAACGTACTGCGTTTTAGAATGAAAATATAGATATACGAAATATGCTGAATTTTTACAGAAACCCGACAATGAACCATATCGGCAAAATTCTAGGAAACAACTACCCAGAACTTAATTAAGTTAAGCGATTCAGCATTATAAAGTATAAAAATCAAAATTATATTTCATTGGATACTAACGTTTTCCGATGTATCAACTTCAAACTGTAACAGATTGGTAGTAATAAGGTCATCCGCAGAAGTTATTGGTACTTCTTCCATATCCGATTCATCCGAATCACTATCTAACACATCTACCTTCTGAATACGAAGTTTTTCGTATTTAGCAATTAACATACTCATTCGATTTTTCAAATCGATAATTTTCTTTAAAATATCTTGGTTATCTGTAATGGCACACGGATTAAACAATTACAAACATTTTTCAAATTTAATGCAAATTTGAAAGACAAATCGGTCAACAATACGACAACGCGAATTTCACATTACAATCGCGATTAGGAGTCCCTCGGAAAGTTTTCTTTTTAATTACATAAATTACAACATTAGTGTTAATATATTTCTGCGCATTACTTAAGAAAAAAATAATAGTTTTCTGAGTTTTTGCTGAATAGAGTTGAACATTGTATATTTCCTAATAACAATTCACAGATGATAGATTTGTCTTTTCATTACAAATTACATCAAACATTTAACTTAAAAACTGTTTAGTTTTAACAACTATTTCACATAAAGCCCTCACGGCGCTCAGTTCTGTAAATATTACATGCTCATTTTCATCGTTTTCTTTATTTTTCTATTTTTAGATGGCTTATCGATTTTTATCAACTTCCACTGAAAGAAATATAAAACACCACTTATTAATATTTCGAAACAAAAGACGATACTGCAGACATAATTCATGTGATTAGTACTTTGAAAATACAGACATGCACTAATGTATCGAAATATACATACATCGGTTCGTATTTAATTATTAATATTGCGCTATACTACTTCGAAATTAAAAACAGTATATACGCATGCATGATCATCTACCTGATGCTTTAATGGCAATATTTAGCCAATTTTTCACTTTTGGAAAATATTTATTAATTAAACGATACTGCTCCTTGGCACTTTCAATAATAGCAAAGTTCTCTTCGGTTTCTTTGATTATTACATTGTTATCGATCTCTGAAATAATGTAAAAAAAAAAAGAATACATTTCACATATCCTATGAAGCATAATTTTATAAATGAAAACAAAAACACCAAAACAGTGTGCGAAAATTAAATGAATTTAGTGTACGCTTTGTAAAATTATTTTTTTTTACTTTGTAACTGAAATAATAGCTAACTACTAGTTACTTAATAAAGATCAACAAATATACATATGTGTATATGTGTGTGTATTAGTCTTGAAAACTTTTTTTTTTTCAACTAAAGCAGAGTATCTATATATTTTGATTATAAAAAATAACAGGACAAATTTAAACACTAAGAACATTTATTCGAAATTTTTCACATACTTCACGTCAAATTTCAAGGCATTGAAGGCATAAACCAGGTAGACTAAAGCACATTAAATATCCATTAATACCCGCTTTCCAATTTTTATTATCTGCATATTCGATAGTCTTTATTGCTAACTTTTTTGTTCTCTTCAGTTCTTAAAAAAGATATATATTTTTTGTCTAATACTTTTCTTAACTGCAAATGATATTCTCAGCCTATTCAGCAAACTATTTTTCCCGTTCAATAACGTTTGAAGATTATTATTTATGATTAACTGAAAAAAATCTAAAGGTTTGTTTTATTTCGTAATTAACGCAAATAATTTCTGAGATTTTTCCGGAATCTAATATGCTGTAATACACTTCTTTTAATCAATGTTAGATTTTGAACTTTAGGATTGTTAAATAACACATTCAGCACTGCCGGTATCTCATTTTTCTCAAATAGCAGCGATGATCCAGAACCATGTATCCTCTCTTACTTTTATGTATATATATATATATATATATATATATATATATATATATATATATATATATATATATATATTAATTACAAAGTAATTCTTAGGCTCCCCCCCCCCCCAGAAAAAATGTCCCAATTTTATGTAACGTTTGTTATATTTTATAGGATTTCTGTAATTATGTTATTATATTCATATGGGCTGATTTAGAATTACGTTGTAAATGTTGATCATTTTATATAAAGTATAGAAGCGAGAGATAGAAATGTAAGCAAGAGGGGTCAAGGGGCACAGCCCCTTGCGAGGCCAAAATGGCCGAATTATATATATATATATATATATATATATATATATATATATATATATATTGTTTTAAATATGTAAACCAACTCAACTATCTAAATAAATTCTACCAAACATAACAGACACACAGTAAATAATAAAACATATATGAAAAATGTACTACCAACAGTTAGATACCCACATAAAACAGAAACATCGTTACAATATTGAAGTACTGTATAAATAAGTGTCTACTACTTCTACCTAAATAATAAACATCAACCGTTAAACACAAAAATGAATTAAACCTCTGAATAAAGAATTCTTTCAACAACCATTCACATGAAAAGAAAGAACAGACACATATTTCAAGAAGAAAATATTAATAAATAAAATTTCTAACTTAAAAATTTTATTTATAATATTCGAATTGAAGAAATAAATAATGATGATATTAATTTTCTTAATGTAACACACTTCTCCAGTAAGTAGTCACCCGATCGCCAAATGGTGTTAGTCCCACCAGCGGAGAAACGAAACAATAATCACGGGAGTTCTGTACGTCCGCGTCGTGCAGGGTGGTAATTTTTTACTCGGCAAACTTAACGCTGATTAGAAAGATAGAAAAATGGAAGAGAGTTCACTTTCCGAAGGTGTTCCTTCTAATAAATGCCGTTAAGCTTCTCATACTGCACAACCAGCAGCAGAGTATCATCAACTCATTCGCGACTAAATGTACCCCAGTCGGATTGGTGAATGCCAATCTAGAACGAGTAGGCGAGTATCCGGCACCTTAAAACCGGCTCCTTTCGGCTAGAGTAGAAAACCCAGACAGAAAATTCTCTGGAAGGCAAGGGGAAGCCACCAGAGTAACTTGGCTAGAAATTCTGAACAATGGGCCTTAAGAGGAACGACCGTGCGAAGAATACCCCCGTCAGCCAATGATGGAACAACACGCAACAAGTTCGAAATTATAAACAAGAAGACACATATAGCAACATGGAACATCCGCAGCATCCTCCAAGCTGGAAAAATATATAATGTGAATGTAGAGAGGAAAAGGCTGAACATTGCGATCCTTGGACTCAGCGAAGTACGTTGGCCTGATTGCGGATGCACAAAGTTAGTAGAAGCCGACTTTTATTACTCTGGTGCAGACACCGGAAATCACGGTAGAGAAGTTGGGGTACTAGTTAAGAGTATTAGAAACTCTATGCTGGAATTTGTACCAATTTTCAAGAGAGTACTACTGATCAGATTTAAAACAAACTTCCGTCCATTGAACTTAATTTAAGTATATTCCCCTACAGCCGATAGATGACTGAAATGCCAAGGTCGGACAAGAAGCCCAAAACAACATGGTTGACCGTTTTGGTTTAGGAGAGAGGAACAGCCATGGAGCCAGACTGGTTCAATTCTGCAGCGAGAACAATATGATGATATCGAACACCTTTTTCCAGTTAATCCCCGACGCCTATACACATGAACATCACCTTCGGGCGAATTTCGAAACCAGATTGATTTTATACTTCTGAGTCAAAGTTTCAAAAGATATCTCATATCAGCACGTACATATCTCGGTGCAAATGCTAATTCAAATTATAATCCAGTTATTGGGTTCCGCAAATCCTATAAGCCCCTTATGTTTCAACGCACTGATATCCGGGAGCTTAAAAATCACACCATAAGGGTAGCAACTAGAAATGAATTAGCTAACATTTTTACCAACGAAATTAATGTAAACAGTATTGAAGAAACATGGGCAGTTTGGAAGACAAGCAGAACAAGATAATTGGCATTGTAAAAAGTAAGAGAAACAAGGCATGGATGAATGAAAATATATTGGCCCTAATGGAGGAAAGAAGATTGCTTAAACGTGATGAATCGAAATATAAGGAAATGAACAGATTAATCCGAAGAAAGGTACGGGAAGCAAAAGATGCTTGGTTAACCGAGAAGTGCAACGAAATCGAGCTCTTACAATCCAAACACGATGCCTTCAATATACATAAGAAAATCAAAGAATTCACGAGCATCAACCGCAAGAGAGGCAGAAGAATTCTAAAAGACAAGAATGGCAAAATTTCCGTACATACGACAAATGTGAAAATAATTCTGGTACTATAAAGCGCATAATAGGATCACTTTACTGAGGCCAATCAGCAGTCATTCGCAGTGAAGAGGAAACATCTGATGAAATCCCCATCAAAAAAGGGGTGCGTCAGAGATGTGTTTTAGCTCCAACGCTGTTTAATATATACGCAGAAGCAATTTTCCAAGATTCTTTAAATGAACAGGATGATATAAAAATAAACAACGAATACATCTCGAGTATAAGGTATGCAAACGACACAGTGTTAATTGCAGACAGTACCCCGAAGTTACGAAATATGCTGAACAGAGTAGCGGCAAGTAGCAGTTCCTACGGTCTCGAAATTAATGTAGATAAGACAAAGTGGGTTGCTGTTCACAAAAGTCCAGAAGAAAGTAACGCCACAAAGCTAAAACTGCGAGTAAAGGATCAAATTATCTAACGCGTCCACAAATTCAAGTACCTGGGGGCTTGGTTTCACGAAGTCACGGATCAGACTATTGAAATACGCTCCAGAATCGAACAAGCGAGACAAGCATTCCTAAATATGAAGAATTTGATGGTCAGAAAAAAGTTAAACCTTCAATTACGTGTATAACCAATAAGATGCTATGTCTGGCTAGTACTGCTCTATGGCATGGAAAGTTGGATCCTCACTAAAGGCCTAGAGAAGAAATTAACTGCCTTTGAAATATACGTATACTGACGGAGTCTCAAAATCTCGTATAGAGACCATGTCACGAACTGGGAAGTTCTCAATCGAATGACCAAAGAAACCGAACTGCTAAAAAGTATACAAGCCCGAAAACTCGAATATTTTAGTCATATCTCCAGGCATCCGGAAAACATCTTCTGCAGTTAGTACGAAAGGATGAAATCGAAGGGAAGAGAAGACCAGGTAGAAGAAAAATGTCCTGGCTAGCAAATATGAAGGGGTGGTATGGATGTACCACAGCCGAACTACAAGAGGTCGTACAATCAAAATCAACAATAGCCATGATGATCGCCCAATTTCGGACGGAGACGGCAGAATGGAGAAAAACACAAAAATTAAATTCACATCTGCTAGATTAAATTCCATTCTATTCTTTCTAGTAATCTAAATTTTCAAAATTTTACTTTGGAAACCGCATAGAACAAAAGTCTTTTAAACAGATTTCTCCTATATTCAAAATCAGTTGTACAAATAATCGACTATTCTTTTCTTTTTTACTTAAAATTGCATACAAATACAACAGAGAATTTCGGAATTACAAAACGTCATGCACAGTTCACCGATTACTGTCATTCATATTTTTACAGATGAAATGGTAAAAAAAAAAATACAACAAATAAACTTAAATATTTTATTTACCTAAAGATAAACTGATATCTTCCGAGCAATTCTCACTAAGTGACTGCGATGCTTTCAACGCAACATTATCGGTTTCAAACGACGTACTTCCAGTTTCTGAACCAATTTGCTGAGGGTGTTCAACTGTCTTCTGCTTTGACTTGGAAGAAAATTTCGACGGCTCAACAATAAAGAAATCATCCACAGTAGGAACTAGCATATGAATACACGAATCTAAGCTAGTTACAGCATTTTCTATTTCAGCTTCCACATCTGATGAAAAAATTGCAATGTTTTTATTCGTTTTATAACAACGATTTGTGCGAAAATAAAGTAGATGAAAATTACAAAGAAAAAATTTTTGACAAAAAATTTAAAACGGTGATTAATACAATTGATAAATATAAAAAAACAAAAATTAATTAATTAAAAAACTTGTTAAAATACCTTTCATTTCATTCTGCATTGACAATAATCGTTCATTATTTACGATTTCTAAACGTCGTTTTTCAGCTTCTCTTCTTTGACGAGTTACACTATCTTGAACTTCTAACGTAGCAGGATCGATCTGTGAACAATAAATTATGCGTCTAATTTAGAAATTGTTAAACGCGTGCTACCAAGAATTATATTACTGAATAGTTTAACTAGTGAATTACTTTCTTACATATTCAGGATCAATAAGGTAATAAAAATTAATAAACGCTCATAAGTTCCGATCAGATTTATATTTAACACTTACAAGTAGATTGTAGAAATTTATAATAAACTTACAAACATTCACAGATTTACAATAATACACTGCATACTGACGAGTGTAATTCAAATTTATTTACATCATAGATTATAAAATGAACTACCACTAATCAGGACTACCAAAGAAGTAATTCGAAATCAAGCGAGAACAATTATACAAATTCCTTACACTTATAAAGGATAGTTTTTTTGTTTTTTTTGTTTCATATAATGCTTTATTATTTTATTTATTTTTTTATTTTTTTATTTAGACATTTAATTTTTACTTAACTGCGATTTCCTATTAACAACTTCTGACGTTAAGGTATTAAAAAGGATAAAGTATTGCTTGCATAACTAAAAAGGGAAAATGTTCATTCAAAGGTATATTTTTACACCATAATTCGAGCAGTAAAAGAAAAATCGTTACTGAAAATATCAGACGGAAAAGTAAATATTTTAATAACGTAATTCTTCGTTTTAAATAATTTTATACTATTCTTTTAAATGAATTATAGTATATAAATGAAAGTTTATTTAATTTAGACAATTAAAATTAAAACTAACTGTAGGCTAGTTTCAAATTTAATCGTTCAGATAAAAAAAAATTACATCCGTGTTTATTTACATATTGTAATTCATTCAAATGTTTTAACGTTTATGAAGGAACTCATGTAATTTTTCTAGCCCGAATTCAAACTAATAATTGTAAGATTAGCATCAGCAATAAACTGTAAATCGCAATTTAAAAGATAAAATAGAACAGAACTGAAAAAATCGATCGGTAAACGGTTAAAACATATATTTCCAAAAAATGATAAACCTGTATTTTAGAATTTAAAAAAGTATAAAATGATTTCAACTGTCTAAATTCGCCCCCAAACAACCGACTCCATTCTTTTAGCGTATATAAAGTTAATCTTCTTAAATCGTTTGCACTATTTTTCGGTAACGGTAACGTAAGCCCATTTACTCCTGTAGTTAAATCAATGATACGTTTTAAATCTTTAACAAAAATTTTTCGGTAATACGGATACGCCCTAAACAAAACAACAAATAAAAAACATATATTAAGTAAAATTAAACTCAAATTAAATTTAAGAGTAATGTGTTATTTTTAAAAAATGCTACTTACTTGAAAAGTTCACAACAAATCTTAAATGCATTAAGTCTTATTTCCGAATGGTTCTTCTTCAAACAATACAACAAACATGAATGCGCTCGATCAATAAATTTATCTGAATTCCTAATGAAAAATAATAATTTTTAATAAATAACGCGAGGCAAAATAAACTTTAATCAAATAAAAATAAAAATATTCACTCCTTCGTCGACGAAAATAACTCCACCGATCAGCGTAATGTTTATTAAGCATAAATAATTGAATGTGTGCGGAATTATCTGAACTTATCAATGTAGATGAATATAAATTAAGAAAGAAAAACTAAAATAAAAGTTAGTACGTATAAACAAAATTCGACAGTGCAATAAAAAACAATATTTTAAATTTAATACAATTAAACGCCAAAAAGAATATAATAAAAAAGCGATGGAGTCAAATGTTTTATTCTGCTACTTATAGTTAATAACGTATAAAACAATTCTTACTTGCATAGAATTTTCAAACTATTCAATTTTATTTCATTTATCCTTTTAACACCGGTATGAGTTAAATCTTTTACTAGGTCAGAAATTTTTAATAAATCATCTCCGTTTTTACTTGACATTTGCAGCATTCTTCGTTAAATGAACAAAACTTATATTCTACCCAACTGATAACAACAGAAAACAAAACTAAAACATCATATCTCGGAACAGCTTCCTGTATTCACTTTTACCATAGATATCGCTACTGCGCTTTTACTAAACAGAATTGCTTTCGCAATTGGTACAGTATTGCCAGGTGACGATAAAGACGGAAACATCCTACTGTCACGTCACGTGCGCTCACGTACCCGTCAAATTTTTCTTTCCTGTATGATGTCATGTTCTTAAATTTCGATACGTGAGCTTATATTTTTTTAATTTCACTTGCAGTAGTTATATTTATATTAAAATTGACATGGTTTTGAAATAGTTTATTTACATTTTTCCCTAAAGTGGTTTTTATTTAAAACTAGTAAACTTGGCAGCAGGGCCGCATTAAGGAAAAAAATACCCCGGGGCCAAATAATTGCTTAAGGCCACCTTAACCCCCCCCCCCCCCCCCAATAATTGAAGTACACATTTTTAATTATATTTATGCAGTAAATTAATAAAATCGATCCTTAATAATTAATTCTAAATGAGAGACACGCGTCGAGATTTTTTAATAGCGAAAATTTCAATTAGATCATTAAAATTTAATTCATGAAATAGTCACATTTGGAACTTAACATCACCATGAAAATTGAATGATATATCGTTTTATCATCTGAGTGTGCATACTTTTCATACTTCTAATTTTCAATTTTTGAGCGATTAGCAGGTAGCCCCTTTTCAGTGAAAGGCCCGGGGCCGCTACCCCCCACCAAATCTGGCCCTACCCGGCAAACATGGGCTTGTTTGCTATCAGCAGATTGAGGAAACGTTTTTTTGACATTTTAATTTTCTACAGTTGCCCAAAGCAAAATCCGAAAAATAAGTGCAATTTCTTATTATCGTGTGCTGTTCAGTTTTCACGAAACTTATAATTTACATGTGTATGTATATCTTATATATATATAATTCTTCTGTGCGTGTGTTTGTGACTGAACTCCTCCTAAACGGCTGGACTAATTTTGATGAAATTTTTTGTGTGTTTTCAAGTGTATTCAAGAATGGTTTAGATTCACAATCAGTGGCGGATCTAAGGGGTGGCGCGGGTGGGCCTGGACCCTCCGCACTTTTTCTGGGCCCCTCCATGGGCCCCCTCAAAACTCGAAGATTAACACGAGAAGAAATACGTAAAATTTTTTTCTTCTACAAACATCACACGAAAAATATTACACCCGTCGAACATTAAAATCTTGGTGTTGTTACATTTGTAGTCTGTCTCTGCACCTATGATATGCGTTGAGACAGGCGGCGTTTAATTTAAGCATGTTTTACGAAATTTTATTCGACTTTAGAATGGTGAGTAAATATATGCAATCCACCAACACTGAAATCAGCCGTGTTCTTTGCCTAATTGAATCGTTACTGTTAAGCTTAACCAATTATCGAATTAATGATGAGTTTTTTAAAAAAAATTTATAAAAACTGCATTCAAATGTGCGAAGAAAACGAAATTAAAGTAAAATGTGTTAGCAAACGAAGTTGTTTCAAGACGAAAGTGACTATAAAATTAATATTTTGTATCCTATTTTAGATTTGGCCATTTCTGAACTAAACTCTCGATTTTCTGATAATAATCCTATTTTAAAGGCCATCGAATGTTTCAATCCAACAAGTGATACTTTTTTAAAATATTCGTTATTGGAACCCTTAGCTAATCACTATGATGTCGACGTTGAAACTCTACAAGCAGAACTAAAATTGCTACCAAAAACATTGAAAATTCACGAAAATGAAAAAAAAGCAAAAGTTAAATCTACCATGATGTTCCTTGATTTTCTAGAAATTTACAAAAATTGTTATGTAGAAACGTATAAATTGTGTGTAATTAGTATTACTATACCAGTTTCCACGCTCCATGTGAACGGACATTTTCTTGCATGCGTTTTATTAAAAATTACATGTGAAACTCCATGTCAGACGAACGATTACATAATTTAGCTACACTTTATATTGAAAAAGATATTGTAAAATCGCTCGATTTAGACGAAGTAGTCGAAGAGTTTGTTATTAAAAACAAACAATCTCGCATGATATTGTATTAAGAACTCGTATTTACCTACATATTACCTTTCAAATATATATACGTATTTTAGTTTTGTTATGTATAGATTTTTTTTTAGCACACAATTTTGTGCCCCCGGGGAAAATTTTCAAGATTTGCCCCCCCCCCAAAAATCCTAGATCCGCCACTGTTCATAATTCGGTCCACTACACGAAATATGAGGGTTTTAAATAGTTGAGATGAGACCAGGAGCACAGAAATGTATATGGGATGAATAAAAAGAAATTAACAAAAAATTAATTTTTAAATAAAACGATTACCACGGTAAAAATAAACTAAACCTAAAAATTTAAATAAAATTATCACTATGGTTATTTTATTAGTTTCTGGTGTAAGTAAATACGCTGCTTCTGTTACTTCACTTTTTGCGTTATTGAAATCATTAAACTTCCAAGTCGCGCGCTCCTAGCCAGCTGCTGTACTCATTACGGAGAGTTTAAAAAAAAGTAGTGCTTTTTAAAATATCCTGCAACGAAATTTACTACTGAGAATGTTATAGAAAATCATGTAGAATACTCACTTCAATACCACACCAAATTTGCACAATGTATAATTTTTTCTACACTTCAAAACCTTTCACACACTAATTACATCAGAAGGTAATATATCAATTAGCACGCAATTCAAAAATAACACAAAGTAACAAAATTTTCCCAGCGCCAACTATTGGTTGATCTGCTTTTAAAATGATGGTTTTACTTTGAAAAAAGTAATATAATAAACTTTACTCTGTTATTAGCGAGCCAGTTATTTTATCCCAATGATTCCTTCAGACTCACCTATCCCATTCAAACGTTTGCAATTTCCAATTTGCTTGGCATTTGCTATGACTATTAATAAGTCACAAGGACAAACAATGACAATTTGTGGCTTAGATTTAGAAAATCCTTGCTTTTCGCATGGCCAATTATACGTTGCATGTTCGAGGGTTGGCAAACCATCAAATTTGTTTGTTTATACCACTCAAAGATTAACTAAAAATATTGTACATCCATTGGCATTACGATCATTTTATTTTTTGTACATGAAAAAATATACCTGTTATGAATATAGCTGGAGTTTTATCTTTTTCACCCTTTAATTAAAACAAATTTTTTAGTTATAGCTTCTATATTCAACTTAAACAAATGCTCACATGCAATCGATAGGTTGAATTGTAGTAACTGTACACATTATGACGTCAGGTATTGTAATAGCTTTTTTTATAAAAATGTTCATCAAAATGATCCAGATTGTTACAATTTATTCAAAAAAGTTTAAAATTTTTAGATTTAAGACAAATTTATGAAGAAAGTTTATTTTTTTTGCCGTTTTTGGTCCAAAAGGAGGATTTAAATAATTTTTTATCCATAATTTTTGAATTTCATAAAAAGACTTCTGTGTTTTGTTTTATATTTTGAATTTAGCTTTTAAAGGGTTATCAGGTGATGAGTTATGAATATTTTTAAGGGTGATTTTTGAGATTGTTCTGAACTCCATATTACATATATATAAAATAAAGTCGCATTAGTTATACCACTTATAACTTAAGGATAGCTGGACAGATTTTTATGATCTTTAATTTGTTGAATTTGTCTCCACTCTGAATAGCAAAATACAAAGTAAAAAAAATATTTATGAAGAAATTTTTTTTTTTTGCTGTTTTTGGTCCAAAAGGGGGGTTTAAATAATTTTTTAACCGTAATTTTTGAATTTCCATAAAGGGCTCCTGTGTTTTGTTTTATATTTTGAATTTCGCTTTTAAAGAATTATCTAGTGACAAATTATTATTATTTTTTAAGGGTATTTTTGAGGTTGTTCTAAATTCCATATTATATATTCTAGATGGTTTTTTGCCACCCAGCATAATCGCTCAGTTTAAAGTTGTAAATTTTCACAGATAGAAGTTTAATTGTAATTTATGATACAATTGTGATAAGTCAAACCGTTTCCAAACTATTGTAGAAATAAATATTTTAGTCGTTTCTGAACTATCTTATTGGGATTCCATATTTTATAGTGTGTATGTAATCTTAAAACTGGTATAAATTTACTTTAAGAAATTAGAGATCATTAGAAACACATTTTTTTGTGTATAGCCCATCACCAGCTAACTGCATAGAGTACACACTTTATTAAAAAGTATATAAATTGAGTATTTACTTTAAATTTTTAATATAAATTTATACTGATTTTTGTTACCAAGGTGAATAATGCCTTGTTGCCGTGAATTATATTCATTTCAATGTAATTAAAATATTTGTCTTTTTGGTTTTTGCACAATAATTGAACTTAATTTATTTCAAGTATTAATAAAAACTAAATTTAATTCAACTAATAAGTTAACACAAAATTTATTATTTCTGTGGCAGTACAAAGTTCGCTAGGTCAGCTAGTATATATATATATATATATCAATTATAAATTGCACTATATTTATCTAACCAAAATACTTTTATTTGCATAAAATTCTAACATTTTTTGGTTATATGAAATTCTAAAAAAAAAATTTTTGGTTTATTTAAAATTTTTTTTGCAATTAAAATTTTGTATTATTTCGCTGTAAAATCTAATTTCATTCTATCCTAAGTGAAATTGTTTAGTTTTTCTTTATTCTCATTTGTATTCTGGTTCCATTGTAATAATTTTTTGAGTTTTTATGGATAAATCTAAACTATTATTTTGTTGTTTTCTATATTCACTTACATATTCTGCTGTTAGTTTAGGTCTGAAATGCAACAGGCATTTAGCAGTCATATATATAACCTTTTTACAAAACTTTTAATCTTTTTTTTCTTGCTAAAATAAATAATAAACTACAATATTTTTACAACTGAAATATAAAAAATGACTTAACTAAGAAAAAAAAAGAACTATGTCAATACAGATATATATATCTGTGTATATATATATATATATATGTATATATCTTTTTCAGTTTTGTTTATGTTTTTTGAAATATTTATCTGTATTGCCATAATCTTTTTTGTGTACAAAGAGTCGAAACAAATACAATCATTCAGCTTATATATATATACATATAAATTACAATGTAATTCTTAGGCTACCCCCCATTTGAAAAAATGTCCCAATTTTATGTAATGCTAAATGTCCCAAAAAAATGTCTCAATTTTATGTAACGTTTGTTATATTTTATAGGATTTTTGTTATTGTTACTTAAAAAATGTCACATTTTATGTAACGAAATATATAACAAAAAATGTAATGAAACAATATCTTAATTTTATGTAATGAAAGTTAAATGGTAGGATAGGATTTTTGTGATTATGTTTTGTTTTTCTTTTTGTGTTGATGCCAGTAAGAATTACATTGTAAATTTTGATCATTTTATACAAAGTATAGAAGAGAAAGAGACACAAATAAAAGCAAGAGGAGTCAAGGGGCATAGCCCTTTGTGAAGCCAAAATGGCTGAGTTATATAAATATATAGATAGATAGATAGATAGATAGATATTTTCCCTAAGGATTACCTATTTCTCTTCTCGTTTTTTTACTGCATATCAATAACCGATTGTGTTGGTAATCACCATTTTGGCTAGAGTATACTTTTGACACAGGTGGCCACACTGTCAATCAATTTTTAATTAACTTTATAATTTATTTTTTTTTTTTTGGAATTTTAAATAGACTATATTGTTCCACATGATCCCTTAAATAAATTGTCCAAATTTCATAAAAATTGGATGGATTGTTTTGGAGTCTATCAAGGACATATAGAAAGACATACATACATTCATTCTTATAAATATATAGATGGATGAGCGTTTGATAGAAAAAGTTAGAAATTATCCTATTTTATATAATTAGAAATTAATAGATTATTGTGATATTACTTTATAGCAAACATAGGAAATGAATTACAAATACTAGGTATTAACTTGTATATAGTGCAGTATTTAAAAATTTATTATTTGGTTAAACATTACATTTTCTATTATGTGTAACATTTTATTAATTGACAATTACAGAATTCCTTTTTTATCTATTTAACATATATTTATATAAAATGGCATACTTTGCAGTTGAATGAATACATGTCAAAAATGAATTATATATTGTAAATACAGTGATTTTCTTTTTGTATAATCAGTAAAAAATCATTAATATATCTGTATCTGTTAAATTCTTAATTAAAATCAAGTGTTTTCTGTTTTGTTATTTGAGATGTTTATTATGCATTTATTTTCTGAAGGTACAACATTGGGTACTATAATGATTTTCTTGGAAAAATTGTTCAGTGTGAAGTAAACAAGTTTAGTTTCACCAGAACTACTTAGTTCTATTGTTGGGAACTAGTTCTTATAGTTCCTTCAAAAGAATCGTTCATTTTAGTAGTTCATTCATGAACTACACATCTCTAATGGTGACCAGACAAAAATGCATATGATAAAAACACACATGAATAAAAGTGCACACAGACAAAAGTGCACATCGATTTGCAGAACAGAAGCTAATTTATTAATTTTTCCATTGTTGGAAGTTGCATCATTTGTAAAAGGGCAACAGTTGCCCCACAAAGAATTTAAAATTCAAAAAAAATATTGGTAATTAGCAAAAACAAAGTAAAAATAATACAATTTTTTGTATAATTCACTAGTCATCTTTCTGTGCTTTTTTTTTTTTTTTTTTTTTTGTTCTTATATGTATATATGTTTGTTAATAATCATGGTGTCTATTGATTATGACCACTAGGAAGTTACCCTATATACAAAATAAAATTTATATAAATAATGTATTCAGGGGCGTCTCAATCATGCCAAGTTTGGGGAGGGGTGCATTACCCAAAATACTGATTCATGAATTCATATAATTTAAAACTAATTATTTTTTATACTATATAACTTATACAACAAAATGTTACATCTTTTTTAATGATTTTTTTTAAACTTTCACAATGTGAGTATTTTATTTTTTACTTCTGCAGTCAAAACTGATTTAAATCAAACTGTGGGGAATAAAAATATTTTTTAAATAGTTTTATTAAAAGAAATCTCATCTTTTAATACTAATTCTATAAGACTTTGTAATAATAATTTTTTGACTTTGTCAAAAAGTGAGAGTGACTTTTATTTTACAGTTATATAGTAACTGTTTCTTTATAAATTGTTTCAACTGGTCTGAATTTTTTTTTAAATTTTGGTTTTAAATTATATGAATTCATGAATCGGTATTTTGGGTAATGCACCCCTTCCCAAACTTGGCATGACTGAGACGCCCCTGAATACATTATTTATATAAATTTTATTTTGTATATAGGGTAACTTCCTAGTGGTCATAATCAATAGACACCATGATTATTAACAAACATATATACATATAAGAACACAAAAAAAAAAAAAAAAAAAGCACAGAAAGATGACTAGTGAATTATACAAAAAATTGTATTATTTTTACTTTGTTTTTGCTAATTACCAATATTTTTTTTGAATTTTAAATTCTTTGTGGGGCAACTGTTGCCCTTTTACAAATGATGCAACTTCCAACAATGGAAAAATTAATAAATTAGCTTCTGTTCTGCAAATCGATGTGCGCTTTTGTCTGTGTGCACTTTTATTCATGTGTGTTTTTATCATATGCGTTTTTGTCTGGTCACCATTAGAGATGTGTAGTTCATGAATGAACTATTAAAATGAACGATTCTTTTGAAGGAACTATAAGAACTAGTTCCCAACAATAGAACTAAGTAGTTCTGGTGAAACTAAACTTGTTTACTTCACACTGAACAATTTTTCCAAGAAAATCATTATAGTACCCAATGTTGTACCTTCAGAAAATAAATGCATAATAAACATCTCAAATAACAAAACAGAAAACACTTGATTTTAATTAAGAATTTAACAGATACAGATATATTAATGATTTTTTACTAATTATACAAAAAGAAAATCACTGTATTTACAATATATAATTCATTTTTGACATGTATTCATTCAACTGCAAAGTATGCCATTTTATATAAATATATGTTAAATAGATAAAAAAGGAATTCTGTAATTGTCAATTAATAAAATGTTACACATAATAGAAAATGTAATGTTTAACCAAATAATAAATTTTTAAATACTGCACTATATACAAGTTAATACCTAGTATTTGTAATTCATTTCCTATGTTTGCTATAAAGTAATATCACAATAATCTATTAATTTCTAATTATATAAAATAGGATCCTTTCTAATTTTCTCTATCAAACTCTTATCCATTATAAATAAAAACTACTTCAGGTAAAAATGAAAACAAACTATTTCAAAACAATGTCAATTTTAGTGTAAATAGAACTATTGTTGGTGTGATCAGGCAGTATTAAAACAACATTTTTGATTTTTTTCAACCTATAACAAATCATACATAGCGAATTGTACTGTCCAGGTTGCAGAATACAAATATTTTTTTTTTTTAAAAAATAAAAGTAGAAAACAATAAATATCTACTTCCTTCAAATTCACTAGTTCCTGAATTGATAAGTAAATAAAAAACAATCCAAAATAATTGTGTATTAGAAAGGTAGGAAGACAATATTCAATATTAGATTCAATATAAATATACTATAAATATTTTGAATTTTTATGTACATTTTAAATTATTTTCATATAACATAACTTTATAAAAATTAACATGCTATATTGTAAGACGAGCACAAACAACCCAGTCACAAAAATTTTAGCATAATTAATATTAGTTTTCCATTTTCTATATTTATTCTTAATGCTTTAAATTTTTTGTTTTAAACAATTATGCATATAATAAAAGTTGGAATGTGTAGTAAATTTAAAATTGCATATTATTGTATTGCATGAAATTGTATATCTTGCACTATCTTTAGCATTGGCGCACTCAAGAGGGGTGCCACAGGGCCATTGCTCCCCCAAAAAAATCTTCAAAATCTTAATTTTGTATTGTAATGTTTTGTTTTACTTAATTTTTTTTAACATATAATATAATGTTATATACTTTACCTAATTTTTTTAAAGTAAAATTTGTATGCTTACCTTATTTGTGTTTATTACAAACATAATGTTACGTTTCTATTATTATTATTGTTATTATTTTTTAAATATAATTCATCAGTTTTGTAATTTTAAAAAAAATAATATTCGTTAATTTTATATATATATATTTTTTTTTTTTATTTTTATTTACAGACCATGGAAATAGATAAGTACTTAGTCAAGGTAACGAGTTACCACTCCCTAACTCATATTCCAAATTCTAGCCCCGACCAAAAAAAATTCCTGAGTGTGCCTTTGATCTTTAGGTTAATTGAAGGAGAATTAAACATATATGTGCTGAATACCAGCAATATATATGTACATACATTTATGATTGTTTTGGATAAACAGTCATTAAATAGTAATAAATATTTATTTCTTATTGCATTTAGATCTCTGAAATTAAACCATTTATTAATCTCATATAGCTCTTATATTCAGAGTTGATGGAAGTGTGTCTGTGTGTACATCAACTCAGAAGTCACATCCAATTCAGCTAGCAGAAATATTTAGCAGTTAAGTAGAGTGAGTACCACATGTGTAAAAACAATTGCACAGATGATTAGCATTTTTTCACAATAAATAAAATGTTTTAATTTTCATATAACTGATAATTTATACACTTTGATGCATTCCTATAAAATATTAATATAAATAATAATTTAAGTAGGTAACAATTATTTTTCTTCCACAATTACAGACTTTTATTTATCTTAACTTAATTCTCTATTTTCAAATAACATAACATTATAGAACTGAACATTGTGTTCATAATTGGCATCTGAGAGTCAGCTGCAAACTGAATTAGATCTTCCCCTCTTGCATTACGCTTTCCGATTCCCAACTTACCAACAAAATCACGAATGTGGTCGTCAGCACTTGTATCGCCTATCTTGGCATTAAAGTCTCCCATCACAACTGCAATTTCTCTACGTGGAAGCGAGTTTAGTGTATCTGCCAGTGCATCATAGAAAGACTGAATTTCTGTATCATCCGCGTCAGTTGTTGGGGCGTATACCTGTATCAGATTCATGTTAATGGGTTCTATTTTTAGATTCAACATAATTATACGATTGCTGATTGCTTTATATCCTTTTACAATATAATTGTACCTTTTCATTACCAAGAAAGCCACTCCTTCTCTGTGTGAATTACTGTTACTAGAAGCGTAAACATTAAAATCCTTTGTTTCAAAATTACCAGTCTGGTTATAATGAGTTTCTGCAAGCCCGCAGATTGGAATGTTGTGTCTCATAAGCTCGCTCTCCACAATCCTCAGTTTGCCTGGAGCCAAAAGTCCACGAACATTCCACGTTCCGAATCTATTTATATTTCGTATCTTAAAAGGCCCGGTAGCATATTTCACATTCTGACCCCGGACGTCAGAACGCCGATTGCTAGTCGGATCGCATGGCACAAAATCTATCCGTTTTCTTGACATTTCATGGTGCTCTTGGGAAGATACTGCGGTGGTTTCCCCTTGCCTGCCGCAGGATTTTCTGTTAGGGTTTACTCCCTTAGCCGAAAGGTCCAGCTTGGAGGCGCTGGATACTCGCCTACCCGCTCTAGATTGATATTCATCAATCCGACTGGGACACCTACGTCACGAGCGGGTTGCTGATAGTCTGCTGCTGTAATGCAGTAAAAAGCTTAACGGTATTTATTAGTAGGAACACCTTCGGCAAGTGCTCCCCTTCCGTTTTCCTATCAGCGGTATATTGTGAGTTATGATTTAGCTTTTCTAATCAGCGCTAAGCCCGCCGAAATAGAAAATAACCACCCTGCACGACATGGACGTACAGAACTCACATGGTTGATGTTTCGTTTCTCCGCCAGTGGGGCTAGCACTATACAGCGGTTGAGTGACTACTTACTAGAGAAGGTTACTCTAGTTACATCAACCTGTGAACACAATGTTCCAACATCATCCTCGTAGGAGAGTCACATGGGTATCACCTGGCGACAGATATAGGAATCAAATCGACTATATACTTGTGAACAAGAGATGGAAGTCATCGTGTAAAAATGTGAAAACGCTACCAGGCGCAGAATGTGGGTCAGACCATAGATTGCTGATGATGGAATTCCGGTTAAGACTCCACGCGCCAGAAAAATGCAAATTGAATCCCAGAATGAAAATTACAAAACCAGAAACTTTCAAACTAGCCTTGAACAGAATAGCGCAACCTCAAATACAACCTGTCGGAATATCACCTGATCAACAATGGACTGAGTTAAAACAGAAAATACAGCAAGCTTACTACACGTCACAACCGTGTAATTCAACCAAAACATGGAAGCATTGGTTCTCAGAGGATACGATAGCAGCCATTGAAGAACGACAAAATTTGCCTCATGGGTGTGACCACTACGAAGAAAAGAGAAAACACTTAAGCCGGATAATTAATAAATTAAGTCGCAGAGATAAAAATAAACATCTATCATCTATTTGCGAAGAGGTTCAATTGCACGCTGAGAAAAATGAAACAGGTTTCCTCTTTAAGAAAATACGTCTAGTAGCAAGGGAATTTAAAATGAGGAAGCTGATATTGCGTGACGAAAACAATGTGGTTAGGACTGATTTCGAAGAAGTGGCTGAAGCATGGAGGAAGTACTGCGCCAAATTATACAGTGCCGCGGATGAAAATGAAATCGCTAACACTGCACTTCATAATTTTCCTGAACCGGAACCAGAAATTTTGGTAGAGGAGGTTGCGAACGCTATTGCATATCTGAAGATAAATAAGTCTCCTGGCCCAGACGGTATCCCTGCTGAAGTTTTCAAGGCTGCGGGAGAAAAAATTACAAAAACAATTTACCACATCTGTAACGCCATTTGGTTTTCAGGGGAGTGGCCGGAGGAATGGTGTCAGACGACCTATATTACTCTGCACAAGAAAGGATCACCCGAATGCTGTGAAAACTATCGGACTATCTCACTGATACCGCATATAAGCAAAGTGATGATCAAAATTATATACGATCGTTTGTATGCTCTGATGCACATTCAAATTCCACCAGAGCAGGCTGGCTTTACAAAAGGAAGAGGTACAAGAGAACAGATCCTCAATCTTAGATTACTTGTTGAAAAAGCGCGCGAATATAATATTCCAGCTGTGCTCTGTTTCGTAGATTATAAGAAGGCTTTCGACTGTGTGCATTGGTCGAAAATGTGGTCGATATTAATGGATTTGGGCGCGCCAGCACATTTAGTGTGGCTGATTAAGCAGCTATACGAAAAAACTTCAGCAAAAGTCCGGATAAATAATGGGATTTACTCGAAAAAGTTTTACCCCGCACGGGGTGTACGCCAGGGCTGTACCCTTTCACCGCTACTTTTTAACTTATATGGTGAATTCATAATGCGCAGAATACTGCAAATCGATACAGTCAACTGGGATGGAGGTATCTCGGTTGGTGGGATGTACATCTCTAATCTCCGATATGCGGATGACACTACGTTAGTAGCAAAAAACGCAGAGGAAATGTCATATATTCTGGATCGCCTGGTAAAAATCAGTGCAGAATATGGCCTCCAAGTTAACAAAGCCAAAACCAAAATAATGATCGTCGACCGTCTAGAGAATAACCGCCCAACAATACGTGAAATTGAGAGTATTGAAGTAGTAAGCCGCTTTACATATTTAGGCTCTATAGTGGAAAACAGCGGTGGATGTAAAAATGAGATACGCCACAGAGCACAGATTACACGAACCGCAATGAGCCGTTTAAAAAGAATTTGGGCTGACTCCGCTGTTAGTAAAGGTGTAAAGATTCGGTTAGTGAACTCCCTCGTCTTCTCAGTGTTCCTGTATAGTGCAGAGACCTGGTCATTGACCAGCGCAGACAAAAAACGTATAGACGCACTCGAAATGTGGTGCTGGAGGCGTATGCTGCGTGTCCCATGGACAGCCAGGAGAACAAATGTCTCCATAATAAATGAGATTGGTAACCCGAAGAGGCTATCATCTGTAGTGCTCTGCAGGATACTGCGGTATTTTGGTCATGTGATCAGAGCGAACAATTTGGAAACGGTGCTCGTCCAAGGAAAGGTCAATGGAAAAAGGAGTCGAGGTCGTGCGCCGACTAGATGGACGGACGCAGTGTGCACAGCTGCTGGTCGTACCTTTCAGGATTGTGTACACATCGCAAGGGATCGGAATTGTTGGCGCAGTCTGATCAACCGGGTGACAGATCATGGTCACGATACCCCTACATGGGGTGAAACGATTCGATAGATAGATAGAACTGAATACTGTACATTAAACATAAATTAGTCATATATATAAATAATTTGTAAAACATATATTTAGCATACTTAGATTATAACTTTACCTTTTTATTTTCTACATTCACTTTCTTTGCCTTAAAATATTTAGAACAGTAACCAGGAAATTATGTGTATTTCAGGTACATTTTTCATTTTATGCTATTTTATTAAGTAATGTAATTTTTAATCTCAATACTTGAAGTAACTAATAATCACAGTATTGGAGAATTTGTATCAAAAAATATCAGATAGATATGCATTTAATGATGTCTTATATATTGATGATTTATAGATATATAATTTTATTTGAAAAGAGCAATTTAACTTCTAAATTTTACTTCATATATGCATTTAATAGCTAATTTTTTTAAATAGCACTATAAAATACTTTATTGTTATAAATTCTTATGTATTAAACTCTACATTATAATTTCATTTTACAATACATTTTTCAAATCTATTCTGGTTATTATTAATCACTTTAAAATTTTTTATAATGAAAAAAATATATATTAAGAAAACTAAAAATTTTTTTATAGTTTAATATTAATAATTATTTTAAATGTAAATATATTTATTTGATTTTATTACACCTAAAAACATCCATTAAAAATGAAATTATATTTACATAAATAATTAGTAAATATAAAATACTGACAGATTAATAATTATAAAAAAAAAATATTTTTCTTATATTTTAAGAATTTTTTAATATCAAACACCACTTTTGATGAGAAAAATTTATTTATTTAATTTACATTAAAAATTTATAAAATTTAATAATGTCATCAAACAATGATGTAAGATTATTTTTCTTAATTTTGATTAACACTTCCTGCACTTTAGATGATTGTCTTCAATGAAGCAATCAGGCTCACTAAAGGGGGAGCAAAACAATTATGTTCTCCTGATATTTCTCATTTATCAAATTGCGTCACTAAGCTTAATATTTTCATTGCATAAGAGCGAGCAATAAGTAGTATTATATGTTTGTTAGCTACAGTGTATATATCCAACACCATCTAGAAACAAGTAATATACACTACTCTAACATATTTTATACAAAAATTTCAACAAATATATATATATATATTTTTTATAACTAAAAAAACAAGTATGGATAAAAGATATATATGAGTTTTTTTTAATTAATAAGTTTAAAAGAAAAACAGATTATGTAGATAATTTTTCAATACTGACACTAATTGAATTTTGATGATGTTCATTCATTTTTAATTACTTTTAATAGAATAAATAAAAACAATTCTTTAGACTGTAATTTTTAAGCAGTTCTAAATTAACACCTGATTAATTCCAATAAATTATAAAGTGTGTTAACAACTTTTTTTTTCACTTAAAACTGTTTTACTAGCTACTACTAAATACAACGTCTACCCACAAAGTATCTATCCTTTATTTATAACCCGGAGTTCAAACTTGTTGAGTCATTTTCAAAGTACTCTCTTTAAGAGTTTAAAACCCAGTGCCAGCGTTTCTCCCATTTTTTGAAGCATTCTTGGAACGAATTTTTCAGTATAGCCACCGATTCACTAATTGGATTTTGTTTTACCTCCTTCACATCATCAAATATTTTCCCTTTAAACGGAATTTTCAGCTTAGAGAAGAACCAAAAGTCACACGGACAGTGTCTGGATTGTAGGGTGCTTGTCTAACCTGTGTGATGCAAAGTTTAGTCATATAGCCGGCGCATTGTCATGATCGAGCACCCAATCACCAGTTTTCCAAAACTAATCGTTTTTTTTTAACGGCATCTTGTAATGTTTTAAAACTGCAAAATAATATTCTTTATTGACAGCTTGACTTCTGGAGGCATCTTCATTGTGCATGGCAGATCCACAGTTTAAAAAAAAGTTCAGGCAAGCATGATGTTCCATGCGCTGAGGATTCTGTATGTTAAGTTGAAGATAACTTATAAAAGAATTTTCTAAATAGACTATATAAATCATATTATAATTTTTTATTTTTTATAATTTTACATTTTTACATTTACTTTTTATTTACTTTTTTCGTGTATATAAGTATTTTTTCGGCCATTTTGCAGTATATCGTTTTTAATAGATCGAAGATCGATTTTTCAATGTTAGTCAGTTTTTATATTGTTTACTTTTAACTTTAGTGTATATCTAAAACATGATTATGGAGCATTGTTTCCGAAACATGTCGGTGTATTAATTTTTATCTAGTCAATGTTTGTTATTACTGGTATATTATGTACATCGTTACATTTATCATATATGCAAAATAGTAAAGTTATACTTTCTTTGTAACTTTATGACCAACTATTCTCATATCAAAATCAGTAACTTATCTACCTCCCATATAGTTTAATCATATTCATTGTTTTTCCAAGAAACGCCTGCTACAATTTGGACTGACAATGTAATAAACTTTCAAAGCTAGATTATTTCGAAGTAATTACTTTTTTACCATTTGAAAAATTATAGTTAAAGTTGGAAAAATACTATTAGCCAAAAAACCAAATCCCACAATGCCATTAAGAACTTATACATCACTACTACTAAAATATCATTGGATAAACAGTTTTATAAGTACTGTTTGTATTATTTTATTCCTACTTATTATGATGATTATTAATAATATCGTTTTCATTATAATTTATCGATTCCTCTTCGCTGAATAAAACAAAAAGAATGTCATTAATTACACGGAAATACTTAAAGACAACGAAAAAAAAAAAAAAAATTGTTTGTTAAAAAAGGTAAGAAATTATAAACGCAAATAGTTTAGAATGTAATACACAACATGTAACCAAAACATAAGAGATAAGTTATATGCATACTTTTTAAAGCCCGAAAGAATTTCAAAAATAATAAAATAAATAAAAATAATCTATAAATGAAAATACCGGTAATCTATTTTCTATGTTTGTTTCTAACCTTAACTACGTTTAATTACAAAGAAATAAAATTTTCTTTCATTGTGCTCCAACTTCCATTTCATTATAATAAGCGACATCTTATTATTGGTAAGTTTCGGAATCATCGTGAACCAGAGTAGAACAATGTACTATGCTGTGCTCACTTCCCAACATCTGTTTATTAGATCATTTCCTTCGATTAAAACTCGATAAATAGATTAGCCTGGTAACAAAAAGGAAATAATACTTATTCATAACATAAAATTATATGAAAAAAAAAAAAGAACAATTATTAAATAAAATCAAGAAAATCATAACTGAAATTAATCTTAGTAATCAAGTTATTATTTTTAAGTATTAATTAAAATGATTTAATAAAAAAAAACTAATCTAAGCTTAAAACCAGAAATTTCTTAATTGTACAATAAAATCTGAAAATTCCAGGAAGTATAAAATGAATTTGTATTTCGTGCAGAAAAAAAAATGTAGTTATTCAGGCTCTATGGAGCCAGGTTGTTACAACTAAAGCATTCTTTTGTAGTAAATAGGCATTCTACTGTCTTAAGGTGCTAGTTCTATTGACGAAAAAACGAAACAACCACATGAGTTCCGTATGTCACACTACACAGGGTGGTAATTTTTGATTGGACGGTTTAGAGCTGAAAAGAAAATTTATATCGGAACTCAGAGAAGTTCACTTCCGAAGGTGCTCCTACCAATAAATAATGTTAAGCGATTTTACCATATTTATAGCAGCGGACTAACAATAAATCACCCATGACAATATTTCTCAGTCGGATTGATGAATATCAATCTATATCGAGCAGATACATATCTGGGTACCACCAGCCAGGAGTGAACCTTAACAGAAAATCATGTGGAAGCCAAAGGAAAATTATCGCATTAAAACTTCACAGAAAGCAACAATGAATATAAATATCACATATGGTAAAATGTTATTGGTGGCAGAAGAATTTTTTTTTTATTTATTTATTTTGAATCGGTCAGCATTGGACGTTTATGCATTATGAGAAAAATATCTACAAAAAATGAAGAAAATGGTTAACCAAGAGTAGATAGACAGAGAGGGTGAAATGTAAAAGTGAAGAGATAATTTGAGAAAGGAAAGAGAAAATGAGATCAGAAAAAAAGAGATCGATATTGTAATTGTCCATGGTAGCGTGCGGTTTCCATATTTCTAACGATCTTGAAAAAATAGTCCGATATAAAAATGTAATGAACTATTAAATATATTTTATTATTTACGCGAAGAACGAACATAAAACACATCACTCAACACTATGACCACAACTGCGAAAACAGAGGCCACAGTGCCACTGTATAGATGAAAGACCATCAGGCATTATGGTTACTCCTGCAAAAGCAGAGTCCACAAAATTAATGGGAAAAAGAGAAAAAATTTACTATTCAACGAAAGTCCACAATGCTGATGTAAAAGAAGTATAAATCATTAATCAACATATAACTCTCCCACTGGAAAAGCAGAGCGTAAAAAAAAAAAGTTCTGTAGTACCTTACTGCAGATTCAGAATCTTATATAAAGAAAAAAGAATGGGAGTAGTTAAATGTGGTAGAGTAGCAGTACCAAGAAAGAGAAAATTGATAAGAACAATTAAATTGTGATATGATAAAGTAACATACAGGTATTTGACAATAACTAGAATGATTAGAGACGAATAAAAGGAAATATTAAGTGATATACAATATGGAGTTGGGATACTAGATGACAACAGCTCTGAATAGTATCGATCTTTCAAATGATAAAGAGGGTCACTCAAAAAAAAATATGATCTGAATCGAATGAGGCAAAGTTATTGAAGTAGAGAGAGGAGAATGAATATTGAAAAAGCGAAAAAGAGAAGCAGGAAGCCTCTATGGGCAACGTGACAAAGAGGAAATTACAGAACTAGATGGGGAAAACAAGAACCATGGTTGAAATGGTAGATTGGGTTGTATGGATAAATGTGAGCGAACGTTAGAAAAGTAGGATCTTTAAAATGATTTCCAATTAGCAAAATGGATCTTTTTAGCTATATTAAGTAATTTATGAGAAGAGAACCGTCTGATTGAGCAGCCAGAACTAACAGCTGAACGAGCAAAATAGTCTGCTCTTTCATTCCCCACGATTCGACGTGACTAGGTACCCAAAGAAATCTATGTGAAATGCATGAGTGACAGAAATTAAAGATCTAAAGCTTAAAATAATAGGATCAAAAAAAGGTTGAATATGCAAAGAGGAAATATAATCAAGAGCGCTTTTACAATCAGATATCAAAAGGAATGATTTACGATTAGGCAGAGAAGACATAAATTCAGTGGCGCACAATATAACCAATGTCTCTGCGTGGTAGATGAAGCAAAAAGGGTAATTTAAATAAACCAGTGATTAAGAGGTGGAATATAAAAGAATGCCCCGCCTTATGATAAGAGTGCAGCTAGCAAATGACGACGCAATTGCGTGATTAACTCGGTGATTGATGAGAGACAAAGAAAAGACTTTGCGTAACAAGGTAGGGAAAAAGGGTTCGGAAAACGAATGATGTCAAAAGAACTGAGGATGTTTTTTAAAGAAATAACAAAGGGTGGAAATTTAATAAAACGAAAAGCAATCTGGCAAATAATGGGAATCTTACTACAGAAGAAGCAACAATCTTGTAATAAATCAGAATAAACTGAGGTAAGGTTGTTTGAATAGATAAGAAAACGTCTGATAAGGAAGCGATAAACTAAATAAGACATGCAGTTAGAAAGAGGAGAAACATTAGCCTTTATTAGGATCGTGAAAATAGAAGTAGATTTCAAAACACGAAGACATAAGCAAAGAACCGCCTTCTGGACTAAATACAACTTGGAGTGAAGAGAGTAAAAAACATTGCCAAAAAAGAAACAGCAGTAATCAAATTTAAAGCAGACTAAAGACTTATAAAGTAAAAGGAGCATAACAGAATCAGCGCTCCGAATTAGAAGTCAACATCCTTACGATAAATAAATAAAGATAATTAATATGTTCCGCAAAGGACAAATGACTACTAAGAAAAATTCCTAGATAACGGACAGAAGTAACGAAAGAATTAGGTAAGTTGCCGGTGGAAATGTTGATAACTCAAGAATGTAAGGACGGTAAGTTAAAATAATACATGAAAATTTGGATGGAAAAATGGATAAGTAAATTTTGCATGGAGAGATCTCTAAAGAAAATAAAGCGTCTTACACTCCATGACATACTTCAGGAATTTTAGGGGCCGAAAAATAAAGTAGTATATCGTCGACAAAAAGTAGCGAATTAAAAGATAATGGAAAAGAAGCAATACGAAGAGAGTAAACGTTAGAGAGTAGGACTAAAACAAGATCCCTGCAGTAGGTCATGAAAGAATCTTTGTGAGGTTGTAAGGGAGAGAAATTATAGGAGAACAGTTCAATTCGGAAAGAGACTCGTAATTAAGGAAATGAAGCGATTAGGAAGATTAATAGATAGCATTTTGTTTCGAAGAATGAGGAGGTATACGTTGCCACAGGCAATGGATTTATCAGCAAATTTTTCTAGTTTCCCTTCTTTTTTTTTTTGGATAAAATACTCTTGATTATAGCGTAAGATATACCGTTTCGAATTGAAAATAAATTAAGACTGACGGAGAGAGAAGCAAAAAATTCATTAATGAAGGGAGAAGTTAGAAAATGTTCGGAAGGATTAAAGTTACAACAAGAGGGATCTAATTTATCAGCGTTGGGAACATAGGAAGAAGCTATGAAATCAACAAAAGAGAAAAGTTTATCTGTTGAAAGATGAACATCGGGCGGTCGTTCAGAAGAATTTAATGTGGAGCAGGGGAATAGATTTAGGAAAGAAAGAACAGAAAATAGCCCAGGAAGCTTTTTGGCAATTTTTCAGAATAAATCTTGCTTTAACATGAGCCTGTTTGTAAGCTAAACAATTTAATGATGAATTTTTATGGAAAGTTCTAAAGGTAGATAGACTGGCTTTATACGCCATTGAACAATTTACATTCCGCAAGGAAGAAGTATACCCATTTGGGCGGATCTAAGGAGAAAGCACGAAGATAATGCAGAGAATATTAATTGAAAAAAATCTTCATATTGAGAATTAAAATCAAGGAAAGTATTGAAATTAAAGGATGCTGAGTCCAGGAAGGAACGGAAGTTAAACCAATTAATTTTTGAGATTCTACCGAAAAGGGTGTGTTATTGATGACGATGGAAGAATCCAAGAATGGATATGAAAATAAGGACGTGACCACCACCAAAAGTACCATCAATGAATCTCTAACAACACTTCAAACTTAAGGTAGGAGAAGAAAAAGTTAGATCAATAACACTGGGGGTAATGGGTCTTTTAAGATAAGTAGGAGAATCATCAGTGAATATAAGGAGATTATAGTCTAATAATAGGGCTTGAAAAAATGATCCATTCTTATTTGGCGATGAATTACCTTAGACAGGAGAGCAGGCATTCCAATCTCCACCGATGATGAATTCGTAGGGAAAAAGATTAAGAAATGAAGGTAGAAATGTATCTTCCACTTTACAAAAAGAAGGAATATACATATATAGATACAAGGTTAAGAGGATGGAAAAAATTGAGAAATATACTGGGAATTTAAACATGTACCAAATTTGAAGAAAAGAAAGAATAAGAGACATTAGTGAGATTAATTTTATGGAAAGAAAATGGAATGTCGAATTTAAAAGGATGACAGCACCATCACAGTCACCCTTGCGATCTGATCTAATGATATGAAAACCCTTAATTGAAAAAGTTGATGATTGCAGAAACCATGTTTCAGACAGAAACGCTATATTAGTAGTAAGTAAATCTAAAACGCCTTCTAAAGCTACTTTATTCACTCAAATGCTACAAGAGTTCCATTTAAATAAAGGAATAATTTGTAAGATAAACAAAAACATTGTATAGAGAAAGAGGATTTGTCACGGAATGAAGAAAATATGTTCTGAAGGTAAGAGAAGATACACTTCAAAGTCAAAAGAAGAAATGTTGTATTTGAAAAGCAAGTTCACAATATCAAAAGACAGTACTTCTAAGGGAACTGACTCTTCTTTATCTGTAGATTAACGAATCTTTGAATGGAATTTTAATATTTAAATGCCCAGACAGGGTGTGAAGAAGGTAGGCGACTGAATGAGAAAGAGACGTGCTTAGATGAAGAAATGCGTGAAGGATGAGAATAAAGGGTGCGGAAAAATAAGAGGAAAATTCGCAATAAAAAAATCAGAAGGCTTGCACGATCTGCGTAAGTGAATGCCGAAATTACAGTAGAGAGCGTTTTGACTTTTGAAGCTTCCGAGAACGGAATATTCTCAAAAGTCATTATTTTCTTGATTTCCTTCTGATGAAGCCATTCGGGCAGTGACGATCAGTACAATGATGCTTTCATTTTGCAATTGTGACAAATAGGCATACATATTTGTTGATACGCCTAAAGAGAAAACACTTTGCGTATTGAACAGGAGAGCAAATGCTAGGCGCGACTCCAGAAATTAAGCTGTAGATTAAAAACTGATCGGAAAATAATGAGCTTTCAAAAAAAGTTTTAATCAAATACGTTGATCCTTAATACCATTTCTAGAAAGATGGATACATCTTACAGGGATATAGGAAGGAATACTATCCATAATGCCCTCCTCTAGACGGGATGAATGTGAATGATGACACCATTCTAAACACCATGAATCTAAAAATGTAGGCTCTAATATTGTATTTTGAAATGATAATAGATTAGTCAGATATTTTTTTTTTCAATCGATCTCTCTAAATGAATTTTGTAGAGAACGGGATGGCTGGGAAGGAACAGAATCAGGTGTCCTGCTTTTTAAATAGAAATTTCAGTACTGAATGAAGATTTTCACTTAGTTAGAGTGGGAATGATACGTTGATCTTGTTCAGAGGGTAGAAGTGATGTTCTGGAAGAGCGGAGTGAATGTAGAGGAGTAGGAATAGAGGTTTGTGAAGGGATCGATGCAGAGCTGATATTACAAGCGTCATCCAAGGTTAGATCTGTCATTAATTAATTAAAAGGGGTGTAAAAAATTTTTCCTTCGATGTAGAACAGCGGGGCATAATCGAGAAGTCGATCTGTCCCAGCGCTTACAGTAAACTGTATAATGAAATTTCTAATTTTTCATGTACTATCAACTTCACATTATTCGAGGCTGATGTTATAAATATTGGAAAACAGCAAGATTTAAACGACAAAATCACTATTTTTTGACAGATTTATTCGCTTTTCTGCTAAAAATACAATTTTCATTAGGAAGGTAAAAATTTACAGTCTTTTCAATTTAATTTAAAATAAAAACAATTTACGCTAAAATGTTTTATAGTTACTCTGAAATAAACATATTGTATTTATTAGTTTAGTTCGTGTTTTATTCGTATTTAAAAGATAACAAGGAGAATCTTTTCTTTATTAAAAGAACAATACTTACCAAATTTTAAGGTTGTTTCCTCATTACATTAAATTTGCAGAAAACCTGAGAACTCTCACTGCTATGCTTTCGGTAAATTACACATTCCTATAATTAACATTAGTCGAGGTTATAGTATAATTTAATAAAATTCATCGCAAACTTATATATCAGTGTAGCACCCTAATAATTATTTAGACATGATTTTTTTCAAAAAGATAGAGAATAATTTGGTTATAAAATTGGGTCGCATTCATATGATTACGTAAAAAAGAAAAGTTGTCTTATCCGCCCACTTTTTGCTATAATTCATCATCATAAACATCATCAAGTCCTTTAAATCTTCAGTTTTTTCTTAAAAAGCTAATAACTCTGTTATCGTTTTCTTAACCGATTCTTACCGATCGAAATATTAATGATCAGTTAGAAAAAAGTGGTTCCACTTTATGTTTTCTTTCGCTTTTTCTGAAAAAACTAATGTTGGATGTTGTATATTTAGTAAAAAATATCTAATAAAATAATTAAACATTAAAAAGATACTATTATTTTTTTGTTTACCTACGGTTCCTTCTTTTCGCGATTTATGAAATCTTCAACCGTTTTAAGATCTAAGCACTTTTCTTCTAGTAATTTCAAATTTCCATCTTCCGTCCATTGTTGAGTAAGCCGTTCTAATTGCAGTTGTTGATGTCTCTAAAAATAAACAGTATGAGAACTAAATATAAACTGAAAGGATATTTTAAAAATAAAAAATTAAAGGTGTACAAATGACATCCGTACCTGATAAACAACTTAAAATATTAATGAATTTAATATTTCACGTAATTAAGGTGCGCTCTGTTTTTATATTTCTATATATTTTAGTAAATACACATACCTTCAGATATTTATAAGCTTGTCGTAATGTAGCGGTCATAAATAATGTATGAAAACGAACAGTAGTATCAGCTAATTTGGTCACAAACGGAATTACTGTTGAAATTAATCGATGTGGCCCGTGACGTATTTTCACTATTGCTACTTTAGTAACGTCGTTGCAATACTTTGCTGTAAGATAAAATGCTCTTTTTAATAAAAAAAAATTAAATAAAATAATAAATAAAATTTTCTATAGATATACGCAAAAAATTATTTCAAATGATTAATGCGCTATATTACGTACCGGTAAATCCAGTTTTTATAGATGCTAACCCGAAATCACCATGCATATTTTTAACCATCAATAATAAAGCTCTGTATAATTCAGTGTGTTTTACAGAAAATGTATCCAATTGCGATTTTTTCCGTAACGGAGTAATATTTAAAACAATATACCTTTAATAAAAGAAGAAATAATTAAAAGAAAAAATAAAAATGAAAAAACCTCAAAAATCTACATTATAGTTATTTTTAGAACAGTTTAGTTTAGCGGTTGAAAATTAAATAATACTTTACTGCATTTAATATCAATACTATTAATGCATACAACGATAAATTATAATTTTCAATAACCAACGATGATTCTGTTAATACATTAAAAAAGCTGATGGGGACAAAAAGATATAAAAATTAGATTGTTAAATAAATGTAAAAAAATCGCGGCTTCTAATTTATAAATTAAAAATTTTACATTTATTTGTCTATATCCTCTACAATAACTACTGGTTTCCTCCTACTTCGTTGAATCTTATACATGATTGGTATTGGAAGAAATTTATATCGATTTTTTTGTGATTATTTACTTTAAATAAAATAAAATATCTTGTAACACTGTTTCTCTTAACGAATACACATTTAAACTTTCAACATGCACATCAAAATTTTTGCGACCCTTCTATAGTAGATTCTTTTTGTGACGGACGCTGATATACACTTCATTTCTAATGGTGGAATAAAGCTCTCAATATAATCATCGTATTTATACTGCTATGTAACCAGATTGCCGGTTGACAGTTTTATTGTGTTAGCTGGTTTCCAAAGATTATTGAATAATTTTAGAGCACAATATAAAATAGCTTTTAAAGAAGAAATTTGTGGGGAATCAACTTCTATCAATATCACAACGTTAAATGAAAAATCACCAATATAACTGCTGATTACAAAGAGGAAAATATTTCTAACGTTGATGAAACCGGACTGTTTTATCAAGCCTTACCGGATATAACTCTATACTGAAAAAAGTAGATTTATTCAGGTGAAAATGTCATAAGAAAACTTTAAACGATCATTCTGTGCTGCGATGTATCCGATAAAAAATTATATCAATTTTCATCAGAAAAGCTTGGAAACCAATACCCTTTAAAAGAATTAGTAAATAGAACTGGAAATTGAATAAAAAACAAATCAGAAAGCGTGGAAGACAACGTTCGTGAAGACAAACTAGTTGGAATATTTAAATTAAAAAATGAACAGTAGAATCGAAATTATTCCTCGATAACGCCGCAGCATATGCGCATTTAGAATTAGAAAATCTAAAAACAATTCTTTTCCCTTCAAATATAACGTTGATTTCTTAAAACAACAATGCAACCACTTAAAATTTTTTATCACGGTGGTATTTTTACTAGTTGTGTATCTCATCAAAAAATAAATGTATTTATACTTTGTCTTTTTATATAAACTACTCTATTACGAAATTACATTTTAACGGTGACAGTCCGTAATACTAGCAGCATCCGTTATAAAGAAGTTTTACCAACTTGTTTTATTATGAGTTTTTCAATCTACTAAAAACTGATGTCATATTTGTATAACTTTCAAACGCTGAATGAAATTTTGAAATTAATATCAAAAGAAATCAATTGTTGGAGCTACATTTTTGTTAGAATCAAACTAGTTAATTTTTTTTTGATCATGTTGAAACCGGAACAAAAAATATCTTTTCTTCCCATATATTTAGATTATTAATGATGCATTCCCTTTTTTTTCGATAGCCAACCATGGTTCATTACCGTGCAATATATTTTATTTTAAGGAAAATTAAAAAATAAATGAAGGAGTTTAAAAAAAAACATTAACATTTTTTGGGAACATACGTAATAAACTTTAAAAATTGATTACATATACATCTCTCCCTCTATGTATATGAAAAAAATTAGCCAATGTTTAAAGATTATTGATACTGGTAACCTAACTATTAAAAAATCGTTAACTCCAGTAGGTACGCATTAAGAACTATTAAAAACTAATGTAAATAAGAACAGCCGGAACTGTTTACTAATTTCAGTACCGTTTATGATAAATATAACGTCTGGCTTTAACATGACACAAGATTAAATTAATATATAAAATGTTATACGTATATTTAACGGTCAAAAAAATTCCTTACCTAAACTTTGCACGTACCATAATTGGGAAAAATGAAAAATCAACTACTCCACAGAAATTAACACAACTACAACCGATCAATCAGTAATATCGCGAGCTGTCATCCAATTGACTTCACTTTATTTATCACACAATAGCGAACTGTGTAGAGACATAATCTTTCACAAAACAGCGCCTTCGGGTGATGATAAAGAGCAACATATCTAATGTATTAGACAGGACGTTAGATTTCCAAATCACGGGAAGAGGTTAAGCCTAATGAGGAAGAAGCAGAATAGCGAAAAGAACGTAATATCATATTAACAGTGATTAATATAACAGAGAGATTTCTTGCGTTTTTTGCTGGATCCAATGGATACTAATAAGAATGTATGAATTTATATTTTGTACGTATTTATATTTTTTATTTTTTGTTCCCAGATAAGAGTATATGGATTTAAATTCGAAATGAATAATAATAACAGTAATAATAATGTGAGTATACGGTAAATTTAATATTTATTAGTAATTGTGGATATATAAATGCTTTTATTTATGCTTTTATAAATTTTATGAATAATGTAGGTATGCCATCTGTGTTTAAAGAATTTTAGTAATAAAATGAGTTTAAATTGATATATTACTTCAGTTCATAAGAAACTGAAACAATCGTATTATTCTGTAAGTATAAATGGAATTATACATGCTCATTTTTTTAACAAATAATAAAAAATTATATATGGGTGCGTGTTAAAAAATAGGTAAATAAAAGTTTGTTATGAAATGAATAAATTTCATTAATATTTTACTATTATAGTGTACTAGGAAAACTAGCTGGGTGTTATTAAAATACATGTGTTTATATATATATTTTTATATATTTACATCATAAAATAAAAGCAGAATAATAAATAAGGTTCTAATGTAACATTTTTTTGATAACCACCTTCAAAACAATTCACAAACTGTGGAATTCACGAAATACACCTTTCTTCGCATCAGAAAGTTACATTATCATTTTTGTTATGTCCACATTCATTATTTTTATAATGTCTTGTCAAATTCCATTTGCTAGCAAAACTTCTACTACATTTAATACACTGTAATAATAAAATATTAACAAAATTTATTCTTTTCATAACAAACTTTTATTCGTCTTTTTGTTTTTAATGTGCACCACACATACATGATTTTTTATTATTTGTTTAAAAAATTAACATTTATAATTCCATTTATACTTACAGAATAATACGATTGTTTCAGTTTTTTATGAACTGAAGTAATATATCAATTTAAATTCATTTTATTACTAAAATTCTTTAAACACAGATGGCATACCTACATCAAGGCCGTGTCCACGGGGTGGGTTTTGGAGGTTAAGCCCCCCCCCGTCAGAACTTAAATAGCTTAGGTACTTCATTAATATTTTATGCAAAATTTTTTGTTACGAGTATAATCAATAACATGTAATTTTTATTAATGTTTATACAGTAATTCGTTCATTTAAATTATTAATATATAAATCAAGATGATGGAAATTATTAATAGCATGAATATTAGTGAAAAATGTATTTTTATTATTAAAATAAATATGAGAAGAAAATGTTCACCCCCCCCCCCCCAAAAAAAAAATTCTGGGCACGGGCCTCACCTACATTATTCATAAAATTTATAAAAGCATAAACAAAAACATTTATATATCTACAATTACTAATAAATATTAAATTTAACATATACTTACATTATTATTGTTGTTATTATTATTTATTTCGAACTGAAATTCATATACTCTTATCTTGCTGTATATTCCGATCACCATACTACAGATATTTTTAATAGTAATGAATTTTTGAAATAAATAACTCTCCAGGACATAATTAATTAATTAGTTCATAAAATAAAATTCAATTTAAAATCAAAAAGTTGTTATGGAAACCTTTTGCAAAATAACATATTTCAGTGCTGAATGTTATATTACTTTTTGAAAATAAAATCAAATAACAATTATTCTTTTCCTGAGAATATAAATTATTTTATCAAAACAATTATATTATACAACCATCTGGTAAGTGCTACCAAAGGGTAGCAATTTTTCATAATTTCATCAAGAATGTACAATTTTTTTGATAAGTTAAACAACAACGAACAGCGTTATTAAAAATACTTTACACTGTTTAATATTTTTTACCTAGTTTTATACAGTCAAATTTAATTATGCATAATGCCTATAAACTCCCGGACTTCAACAGTAATTCCATTGCTTTTCCCTACTTTAACAGATGCATCATGACTATTGATGACACACTTGGCTACTAACTTATTACTGCAATAAAATTCATCTAAATTGGCAAGAATACATTTTGTAATTTGATCAGTCGTTTAATTATCCTCGCCACTTGCACTATTAACATAATGAAAAGTTATAGAAATCTTTGATTTTTTAAAAACATCATCAACAATAATAGCAACAAATTTTGTCTTTAAAACTTGGTTTTATTTATTTGTATTAGATGTTCAATGCAAATTTCAATTATATAGTTCGAAATTGTTGCAGATTCTCCACTAAGAACAATGATTTTTTAAATAAATTTGTAATTGCCCATTATTTGTTTGCAAATAAATGCAATAATTCCCTAGAACTTCATCGTCTTCATCTATTGTATTTTTACATTAATTTTATTACAAAATAATAATATTTAAAGTGGTGAAAAAGTAATTATATCTATTATCTTTTGATGTACATAATTTCTTCTAACTATTTCAATAATTTTTCTAAATTTTTTTCGTAGGGTTTTCTTAAGAAAAATTCCATTGTAGTAAACAATGTCAACAAAAGAATTTTGATAAATTTTTATAACCACATAACCAAGAAATTTCACTGCATTTTTAGCATAAAATTTAGTTTTTGCTATTTTATTACCAGTATTTCGTTCTTTAACTAAATTGGGTAATATAAAGAAATACTGTTATTCCCTGTTACTTAAATAACTGTTAATGTTATATACCTGTTCTTTTCGCTATTCTGCTTCTTCCTCATTAGGCTTAACCTCTTCCCGCAATTTGGAAATCTAACGTCTTGTATGGATTAGTGCAGGCCACAGGATGTGACTAAAAACAGAAGATTCGTCACAGAACTGAAACTGTGAACTAATCAATTTGTATATTTATGAACTAAACTTAAAATTGATTCAATAGAATCCAAAAAACTAAAGGATTACTTTTCGTTTTCACAGTCTTGAATGTGTTGTTTATTATAGATTTTTATGAAGTTAAAAAAAAAAAAAATCGAGGATTAGTTTTATTTACTATTAAAATCTGTTAAGTGGACAAAAAATACACTTTTTTTATAATTCCTTTATAAAATAAAAAAAGTTGATTTTCAGTGGAAATAAAATTATCCGCAAATAATTTCGCGTCAATTTAACACTAATAATGTAATTTTTAATATTTTTATTGTATGTTTTATGTTAAAAATCAGTAGCGGATAAACATTTTTTTATTTCACAGTTTTATCATAATAAACACTATATAATTTAAATTGTTCATTACTCTAGCAGTGTTAATGCATACTTAATTTTACAAAAGTATGCATTTATTGAAAAAAAGATTATATATACTCATGAAAAATATTGTTTAAATTTAAGTGATTTTTTTAAAAATTCAAATATTATTTAACTACCTAGCTTATGTATCATTATGTTAGCCTTTATAGTTTACACTAAGATCATAATTCCAATTTTTCCTGTATGTTAAAAATTAAACGTCTAGCGTTCTTCTATAGTTTGATTAAAATTTTAAAAACTTTAAGGGCTGCTGGATCTGCCACTGCATAAAAACTGGAAGACGAAAACTATCGTTCAATAAGTATTCTAACGATATTTTAAGAAAAGTTTCTCTTTAAAATCAAATTTTATGATGCATTTAAAGGATTTCAATCCAACAGGGCTAAAAGAGAATCGTCGAAACATATTAACCGATTTGAAATTTTAACAGTCAGAATTATAACATGTTCCGATCAGCGATTTATTTGGGAGAAGTCGAAATGGTATTTTGTGATCAAAATATTGTTAAAAAATAATTTTGTTAAATTACAAATATTTATTTTTAAAGAATAATCGGATATTGGATTTTAATGTAATTCATTAACTACAAAATTTGACAGCGTTCAGTTATATTTTGTAAATTTATCTTAGATCCGAATTGCTCCCAGGTTTACCCAGCCTGAAATAATTGGGTACCAGAGAAATCTGGGAAAGTAAAGGCGGCCAAGAAAAAGGAACTGGCACCCCTACTCTCATTAGTGCCGTTGGGCTTAGTTCATTGTGAACCTTAACTTCGCAATCCCCGACGCCCCATGAAGGGTATGGGACTACTTTACTTTTATGTATCATCCGAGCTGTATCTGAGGAAGGTTTTCCAGGTGCACCCCCCCCCCCCCCGAAATGTCTGCGAAATAATAACTGCTCGAATTAAATGGACCGAAATTCAAAATAAATTTATTTCTTTTCGATTTCTGACAAAAGAAAAGAAAATTAAAATTTTTATGAATTCTATGGAAACAACTACTTTTTATTTGTTTTTATTGTAGTGTTCAAATATTGCATACACAATAATTGATTACAAGGCTTTAGTGTACCATTTATAAATAAATATATTTCATGGTAATGCACAAACGCGCGTGTGTGCGTGTGTGTGTGCGCGCGTGTGCATGTATTTACAAACATATTTTTGTACCCCCCCCCCCCCCCCCGAGTTAAAGTATTAACATATTTATGCAGTGAAAACACTTGATTCAGTGCTATTGGAGCTTGGCTAGACTAATATGACAATAGAAGGTATAAAAATGAATGTTTGTTTGTCCCATACACATTCCTATACTGCTAGGCGGATTATGATAAAATTTTTGATGTGGATTTATGTTGTTCAAACGAAGGTTTTAAGGTACGACTGAGTTTTCTACCCCTTCTCCTTCACGAAATATGAAGGCTTAAGTAGTTAAAATGACACCCACAACTTCACCTGAATATTAATACCATATTTGAAAATTCATTAAAAAATTTTTGTTTTATCTAGAATAATATTTATGTAAAGATTTTTTCTATCTTTGGGAAACATGTTTATCATCGTCCAACAAAAAATGGTTGTTTTACATTTAGCTGAAGATTATCGATCTTTCTATAACTTGTCTATCGTGATCTAACAAAAAGTTTTGCTCAACTAAACAGCACCCACAGCAATCATTTTTAAGGAGCTTAGTTAAACGGTGAACTCCCATAATTATACATTTAAGAGAACATCTTCACTCATACCTTTCAACCCATTTTATTAAAATTAATTTATTAATACAATAACAAACTACAATAGTTGAGTAAGGATTTCAAATTTGGGTATGAATAACATTCCTAGTAGTAAATATTAAAAATATGGTTTTCAGTCTTGCTTCCCGTTACCCATTTGTTTTAGACAAACAGACTTGAGCATTGTGTATTTAAAAGGTTTCCATTTTTACTGGATTCGCTTGAATGTCAAATAATACTTAGAAATGATGGATCGATCAATTAGGATCAATGATCAAGAAAAATCTGCATGAAGCGCTACTAGTTACTCAAGATAGAGTGGTCTAGAAAACCACAGTTAATGCTTCAATTTCACAATATCATTACGCCCTCTTGATGGTAAAAGGAAATGAATGAGTACTTTCATAGATATGCTGTAAGTAGAGAAGAATAGCGATTAATTCTGCGGACAGCAGAAAAGAGAAGGTTGGGAGAGAAAAAGATTTTAGATGTTTATTAATAGAAAAGACTCCTCCTGCTCTACCCATATATGCAGGTCCATTTATATAATCGAAAATGTGATGGTACAATCGAATAAAGATATCTTTAAGGCGTTTGTTGATTATTTCCCAACATCAATCTTCTTTTCAAATTCTTGTAAGGTCCCAGATTAGGTGTAATTTATATATCTAGAAGCCATATATGAGAGTACTTCTGTATATGATGTTTTATGGACAATGCTGATGTTGTCCAACTGGAAAATATTAAAGAATCTAGATGTCATGTTGTTTCTGTTCATACTACATATAATTAATATCCATGTAAAACTTTTATTTTTGCTTTCCTTTGATTTATTCCGCAACTTCACCCCACTGGGGCTCAGTCTTCAAGAGGGAGAGCCATGTGAGAACCACAAACTCCTTCCTGGTCACACTGATCAAAATTCTCTCCTCTCCCCAACAGGTCTTGGACGAGCCGTGATCCTGTGTTGACTCGTCTGGGCCAAGATTATTCTAGATAATTTAGTTCGGTATCGCACGCTTTGATGACAGTCTATTCGATTCGATGTCGCTTCGTCCGCACTTTTATGGAATAAATTACTTTTGCCGTGTACTTTTGTTTTCAGAGTCGACAGAGGTTATGCGACAAGAGTACACAGTACTATCATAATTGATCTTAGATCCAATAAATGAATAGTATACCTTGATCAAAATGCTGCTATGAGGTATAAAATGTGTACTGTTTATCATCTTCAGCATATTCAATAATAATGCAATCTAGTTTTAATATCTTTTAGGTGATAGTCAAATGTGACTCCTAAGAATGTTTTCTTTTGTACAAACTCTGACTTTATCCAAATACAAATGAAGGTTTTCCATCTATTTTTTTTTCTTTTCTGACATGAAACGTCTTGAAAATCGCTTGTGAAACGAAATAGTGAAACGAAATACCGCAACGCAACGACTATTATTTTTCACTGTATATATTTACATATATATATATATATTTGTATATATTTATATATATTTATATATATTTATGTATATTTATATATATATACAAGAGCATCGCCAAGGAGGGGCAAGGGAAGGCAGCTGCTCCCTCTAGGATCTCGAAAATTTTTAATCAACTGGCCATGATGACTATTTCCGTAGGCGCGTAATCATGGACAATTTGGAAGACTTTTATAATAAAGTAGTAGAACAATTTGCCAGAAACCCACGAAAATCAAGTTTTAGTTAAGATTTTATTCCTGTTTAATAAAATATTAAGCCTTTACAAATTATAAATACTTACAATTAGCACTAGAACGATACTGTTAGTATTTATATTTTGATTAAAAAATAATATAATTGATAGAATTAAAAATAAAACTTCTGTCTTTAACTAAAACTCTATTCGTTTACTTTTTTTAAGAGCAAAGTCTTTTATTGCACTATGAATGTCTGTATGACATACCTGTTGCTCAATAAACAAGATAGCCAGTTTGGTTAGCCTTAAAGTACTCATTGTTGATCTTAAATAATTTTTGATGAATTTAAAAATATTGAAAAACTTCTCTCACAACTGGCATTACTTGTGGCAATTGCGAGGAATATTCGGAGCATTATAATATTGGGCAGCGTATCTTCCAGTTTGGATTTCGTAATAAATTTTAATAATTTAAGCGAGTCTGCATTAATTAATTTATTTTCACTGCCCGTGGCAGCAATGAAAGTCCGCAGTCTAAATCGTTCAAGCTTGAAGTCTTGCTCATCAATTTCGGCAGATGCATAGACTAGATTACATTTAATGTCCAAATTTTGTAACTGCTGAAACCTCTCACGAATTTCTACAATTATTCTATCTAACAAAGAAATCAGCTTCCGTCTTAACTCATTTTTATAAGACAAGTTGGTACCTCTGGTTCCATCATCAAAAATATGCCTTCTTGTTATGCGCCTCTGAGGTTTCATGGAAGTGCAAGTTCTTCACACATACTTTTTGCGCAACTTACAGCGTCGTCTGCTCATTTCTCTCATTTCTCTGTCAGTACCATCTGCAAAGCATTTACTTTCTGAGCGCACAGGCTTATATCATAAGTCCCTCTGTTTGTAAATATTTTTGCACATCATTCACTTCATGTAGCACCAGTTGCCAGGGGCCCAAGAAACAAAGAAAGGAAAATGACTGCATCGCAATTAGCAAAGTTTCTGCATTTGTTCTTGCATTTAAGCTTTGAAATGTCTCTGACAGTTTTTCCAAAGTGACGATCATTACTAACGCTTTCCTTGATAACTCTTCCAAAATGCGTCCCATTATGAGATCGTACCCTGGTGCCTTCTTATTACTCAATTTTTTTATTACTCCATTGATATCGCCTCGCAAAGTTAAATTGATTTTATTTGGTGGATTATTTGAACAGCAAGATGATTACATTCATTAAAAAAAATAGGATTCCCCGGTTCCATCATAGAATAAATAATAAAAAGTCCGTGCTTATTTTAATCGGTCCGAATTGTGTAGGTGCGACAAAAATATGAAATGAAATGGTTCAAATTTTTAGAAGATATTATTATTATGTATTATGAAATTTTTTCACCCCCACTATGCAACACCACTGATATATATCTATATATATTAATATATATATTTATACATATTTATATATATTTTTATATATCTATATATATATATAACTATATTTTAGTTCGTCAAAATAAGAACCAGGTCAAGGTATGCAAAAGTTACCCGGGAGCAGATATCGACTCGGACCATATACCAGTTATAATAACCAGTAGACTAAAACTGAAACGGGGGAAGAAAACCACTAACCTGGAACAACAGATGGAATTTAGCTAAGATCAAAAAACATAAGACAGCCTTTGAAAAAGAAACTGAGGAAAGATTCAATCAACAAAGTATAAATGGAAAAGACAATAATGAGAAATGGGAATATTTCAAAAAAGAAATAAGAGAAATGGCATTACAACACTTTGGAAAGGAGGAAAGGATAATCTACAAACCTTGGATTACTGACGAAGTAACACAATTAATGGAGCAGAGAAGGAGAGCTAAAATAGATGGGAAAGTAAATGAATACAAACGGCTAAGAAATCTAATAAACAGGAAAGCAAACAAAGCCAGGAAAGAATGGATAATGGAGAAATGCAAGGATATTGACCACAATATAGAAAGCGACAACATGGAAAGAGCATACAGAGAAATAAGATGCCAGTTCAAGCCAAGACGCAAGAATTTATGTATTATTAGAGACAACAGTGGAAACATTATAACAAGAAAAAAAGAAATACAAATACGATGGAAAGAGTACATTGAGCAACTTTACAAAGATAAAGAATGGGACCAGACAAGAGCAGTGGAAGAGGAGAAGAATGTGATGGAAGATGCATTAGGATCATGCATTATGGAACGGGAATTTGAGTTTACATTAAATAATCTTAGACCGCGAAAAACTCCAGGAGTGGACGACATTCCGAGTGAAATCATTAAAATACTCGGAGATAAAACAAAAACCGCGTTTTATCAGCTGATAAGGGATATTTACGAATCCGGGAAAATTCCTGAAGATTTTCAGATAAGTCGTTTGATTGCCATTCCAAAAAATATTAATGCCCAGAGATGTGAGCAATATCTCACTATAAGCCTACTACCCCACATACAGAAAATTCTAACTAAAATAATTTATGAACGAATAAAAAGAAAAATAGAAGAGAACATCTCAGAGGATCAATTTGGATTCAGAAGAAATAGGGGAACAAGGGAAGCTATTTTGGCTCTAAGGATATTAATAGAAATAATGATGGAGAAGAATAGAACCTTGTATTTAGCCTTCATCGACATAGAGAAGGCATTTGATAATGTCAAATGGGACATTATGTTCCGAGGCCTAAAAGAAGCAAATATAGATTTCAGAGACCGAAGATTAATACTCGAATTGTATAAAAATCAACAAATAAGGATAAATGGAAAAATCAGCGCGAAAATAAAGAAAGGAGTCAGACAAGGCTGCTGCCTTTCACCTTTCCTATTTAACATTTATGTGGAAAAGGCAATGAGGCGTTTCTTAGACAGAGAGAATGGAGGAATAAAAGTAAATGGAATAAGATATAAGACGATTAGATATGCTGATGACATAGTGCTGGTGGCGGACAGCGAAGCAAAATTGCAAAAGGAGGTGAACAAACTAAACAGATTGTTAAATATCAAATGTAATATGAGAATCAATGAAACGAAAACTAAAGTACTAAAATGTGACAAAAAAGTAAATGATAAGGTGAACATAATAATAAATGGGAAACTGGTACAACAAGTAAAAGAATTTGAATATTTGGGCAGCTTGATAACAAAGGATGGAAGATCGGGGCGGGAAATAAGAAGGAGAATAGCCCAAGCAAAGAATGCATTTAGTAAAAAGCTAAGCCTTCTCTCTTCTAGAAATATAGAGTTAGATATCAGAAAACATTTCATAAAAAGCTTTATTTAGAGCGTTGCCCTTTATGGATGCGAAACGTGGACGCTGCTAAAGAAAGACAAGTGCAAATTGGAAGCATTTGAAATGTGGTGCTGGCGACGCATGCTAAAGATAAAATGGACGGATAAAATTTCAAACCGCATTGTACTATTCAGAGTAAAGGAAAAACGAGAAATGCTAAATACAATAGAAAGAAGAAGAAATTCGACCATAGGACACGTGATACGCCACTCAATGTGGGTTACCAACTTATTAGAAGGAAAAACAATAGGGAAGACTCAAAGAGGAAGACCTCGAAGGAGATTCATGGATGAAATAAAAGGAAGGAGGTCATATGCGGAAGTTAAAGAGTTAGCCAGAGCACGAGAAGATCTAACACGTGGCCATGTTACCCACCAACCCTTGGGTTGAGGAGAAGATGATGATATATATACATATATTTATTTATACATATTTATATATATTTATATACATTTATATATATAAAAATTTATATAAATACTTAAACCGATATAGGCGTTTCACGTTAAATCAACGGCCCTGTGCCCCAGTACAGCCGAACCTAAATTTTTCAATTAAAATCTATGCATATAGATTTCTTTACTGAAACCCCTTTTTAAATGGTGTGGTTGTATAAAAAGTTTTTGATAAAATAAGCCATGCAATTCTAACTATAGATAGCTTCTTTATTATGTAGTATCATCATATAATTGTATCATATACTTTTTCAAGATCAAATGATACAGAATACAGGCGGTTAGATTTTAAACGAGCTAAATGTATTTGGTTTTTTAAACTTACCAATTAATCTATTATTAAATAATACTGTCAAAATCCGCTTTGAAACGACGAAATTATTATTTGATGGTCAGATGTCATCTAAAGCAGCAAAAACTATTTTTTTAAAGAATTTATAAGCCACACAAGCAGTGGCGGATCTAAGGGGTGGTGCGGGTGGGCCTGGCCCCTCCGCACTTTTTCTGAGCCCCCCCAAAAATTGAAGATTTACACGAGAAGAAATACATAAAATTTTCCTCTTCTATAAACATCACATGAAAAATATTACGTCCGTCGAACATTAAAATCTTGGTGTTGTTACATTTGTAGTCTGTCTTTGCACCTATGATATGCGTAGAGACAGGCGGCGGCGCCGAAAACACTATGGCGCCGTATTCGAGTCAAAACTCTTGATTGTGAAAAAGAAACCATTGGCGTTGCATATGATATACTACTAATAGTTGACCGTTTTTGTCATAATTCTGAGAACTGAGGGAACACGTATGCTTTTTCATACCAATACTAATGCAGCAGATTAATATTGCACGAGGACTACTGATTACAGATTTTACACTCATCAATTGAGGTGCTCTGTACGTAATATAAAGGTCGATTTTCGTAAGTTTTATTTCGCTTTCGTATTTTTAACTTTCCATTTGTAATTACCTAATTTTCGATATGAGTAATCTGCCTAAACCGGCTAGAAGAACTTTGGAAGACTTTTATGATTCATCTAAAAACAAACAAAAAAAACACCGAGTTGAATTTAAGTGATGCAGCTACAGCTGGGTCATCAAACGTTGAAAAAATCGCTGAAAAACAGAAAGATGTTGGCATTGAAGATGACTTTATTTTAATGAGTAAGTAAACTAATTTGATTTTAAATTTTTTTCTAAGCTTAAAATTTTTTTGGAAATAAGACTATTGAGCTACAATTTTTAAATAAAATTTGGTGTTTTCATATTAATGAATGAACCTATCAATTTCGATTTTGATCTTTCAAAGGTCTGGAAAATGTTGATGAAAATAATTTCGAACGTCTTAATGAAGAAAGTAGCGAATCGGATGTTGATTCAGATCCACATATGTCAGCATCAGTACCCACGGATTCTGAGTTGATTTTTAAATCCTCAATGTCACATTCCAGTGCAGTACAATCTTCAGATTCAACTACTTCCACCTCAAAAGTTCCTGGTCCATCTGACCTTTCACAGTTACCAAATGAGGGTGCAAAACAACCTATTTTGAAAATGTTTCCAAAAACTGAATTTGGATCAGCAAGGAATAAAAAATTTCAATCTTTCATGCCTCATTGGTACAAGATATATCCTTGGCTCGAATATAGTGTTTTGAAAGATGCAGCTTTCTGTTTTGCCTGTCGGATTTTTTGTGTTCAGGTAAATGATAATAATAAAACTTACATAACAACTGGATTTCGAAATTGGAGAAAAGCTATGGAGAAGTCGTCAGGATTTGTTCAACACCAACAGAGTCAAGAGCATTTAAAATGTATGGTGAAATGGACTGCATTCAAAGAAATTGCAAAGCAGAAACAAAGTACTGTTGCTGCACAAGTTGATGAGTTAAAATTGGTGGCACTCAGAGAGTTCACGACGAGGGAAAAGATAGTTTGAATAGAGGTAACTTTCTCGAAATTTTGAATTTTGTTGTCGAAAACAACGAGATATTGAAAAAAAAGTTGAATCCTTACCCGAAAACGCCAAGTATACATGTCCTCGTGTACAAAACGAGTTTTTATCTATAGGTGCTGACTTAGTTCTTAAAGAAATTAGCAGCGAATTGAAGAAGTCGTTGAGTTTTGCAATTATGGCGGACGAAAGTAAAGATATAACCAAAATAGAACAAATTTCTATTGTAATACGATATTATTTAGATGGTACCATTTATGAACGGTTTTTAGGATTTCAAGCTGCGAAGAAATTAAATGCTGCTTCATTATTAAAATATATTGTGAGTAAACTAGAAAAATGTTCTGTTGATATGAATAACTGTGCCACTCAAATGTATGATGGAGCCAATGTTATGAGTGGATATTTGAATGGCGTACAAAAACTTTTTCGCGATTTGGTACTTAAAGCTATATACGTACACTGTTATAACCACCGATTCAATTTAGTTCTAACGGATGTTTGTAAAAATACTAGCATTGGGAAACAATTTTTTGGTTTAATAGAAGTGTTATATGTATTTCTTTCCGGTTCTTCAATACATGCCCTTTTTGAAGAAACCCAAAAATTAATCAACCCTAAAGTTAAACCTATTGAGCTTAAACAAATTTGCTATACAAGATGGTCTGCTCAAATTTCGGCTGTCTTAGCGGTAAAGAAACTTTTTTCCGTTATTATAATTTTTCTCCACAAACTTGTATTAGATCGTCATTATCGTATAGCAGAAGCAGAAGGCTTTTTATCGGTTTTAAATTTTAAGTTTGTTTTTAATTTAAACATGTTTTACGAAATTTTATTTGACTTTACAATGGTGAGTGAATATATGCAATCCACCAACGCTGAAATCAGCCGTGTTCTTTGCCTAATTGGATCGTCACTGTTAAGCTTAATCGATTACCGAATTAATGATGAGTTTTTTAAAAAAATTTATAAAAACTGCATTCAAATGTGTGAAGAAAACGAAATTGAAGTAAAATGTGCCAGCAAACGAAGTGGTAAAATTCCTAAAAAATATGAAAATTTTATAGTTTCAAGTTCTGCAACTGAATCGGACGATGATGTTTTTCAAGACGAAAGTGGCTATAAAATTAAAATTTTGTATCCTATTTTAGATTTGGCCATTTCTGAACTAAACTCTCGATTTTCTGATAATAATCCTATTTTAAAGGCCATCGAATGTTTCAATCCAACAAGTGATACTTTTTTAAAATATTCGTTATTGGAACCCTTAGCTAATCACTATGATGTCGACGTTGAAACTCTACAAGCAGAACTAAAATTGCTACCAAAAACATTGAAAATTCACGAAAATGAAAAAAAAGCAAAAGTTAAATCTACCATGATGTTCCTTGATTTTCTAGAAATTTACAAAAATTGTTATGTAGAAACGTATAAATTGTGTGTAATTAGTATTACTATACCAGTTTCCACGCTCCATGTGAACGGACATTTTCTTGCATGCGTTTTATTAAAAATTACCTGTGAAACTCCATGTCAGACGAACGATTACATAATTTAGCTACACTTTATATTGAAAAAGATATTGTAAAATCGCTCGATTTAGACGAAGTAGTCGAAGAGTTTGCTATTAAAAACAAACAATCTCGCATGATATTGTTTTAAGAAATCGTATTTACCTACATATTACCTCATCACGCCGGTCCGAGTAGTTTCTTCTTTCGGTTGGATTTGCTTTGTTTTACTTCGTTTGGTTAAGCTTCCGTTGGTCCAATGCCCGAGGCCTTGCCCTCTGGTGCTTCCTCCGGATAGGTTTCGAGTGGGTCCTCAAGTGAGGATTCCAAGCAATTTTTAGGTAGTTCCCAGTCCTTGTTCTCAGGTAATTCAACTATTTCTGTTGTAATTTTTTTATATTTTTGTTTTGTTCACTTGGTTGTTCCGTGCGTTTCCAACGTTTTTAGTTTTATTTTTTATAAGTTGTTATTCGGTTTTCCCCCCTGCCCCAACTGTGACCCGATGTTTTTTGTTCCTTTTGTATATTTTTTCTAATACCTTTTTTCTCATGTGTTTTTACATTTTATTATCTTCGGTTGTTATGCGTTTTGTCGGTTTTTCCCGTTTAGATTTTGTGTTCCTTTTATTATTATTTTTTTTTTTTTCATATGTTTTTATATTTCGTCTATCTGTTGTTATTGCTTTTCGTCGGTTTTCCTGTTTAGAGGTAGGTTATCTGTTTTGATTTAGGTTTTTCATTATTTCTGATTCTTATTTCAATGTTATTGTCGATCGCAATTTTTGCTCCGTTCTTCAGTTTGCTTCTGATGATGGCCAGTGTAAGCTGGTCGAAACGTTAAGCGAATAAATATCTTTTTAAAAACACAGTTGTTTCCGAAAATTATTTATCATGAGTAATCACTGTGAAAGCTTTAAATTTTTACATATTACCTTTCAAATATATATACGTATTTTGGTTTTGTTATGTATAGTTTTTTTTTAGCACACAATTTTGTGCCCCTGGAGAAAATTTTCAAGTTTTGGTCGGCCCCCCCCAAAAAAAAATCCTAGATCCGCCACTGCACACAAGTTAAAACAATAGGTCTCCCAATGATAGATTTAATTTTTGAATTAAGTTTCAAATCAATCTGGGTTATAATTCTTATGAAATTTTAGTTTCACCCAAAAGATTAAAAACATAATTTTTGTTATAATCTCTGCTAAAAAAAAAAAAAAAATGAAACAAAATCAAGGATTTTAAAAAAAGTCCAATATTTATAATCAATAAACATTCATATTACACCCCCCTCTACAAATGAATCTCTTGATTGTTTGAGGAATAAATTAAATTGTTGAATTTATTGTACTTTTAAGTAACAGTGTAATATTATTTTAAACAAAAAGGTTGTCTTATAAAAAGTTTTTAATAGCGAGGTAAAATAACTTTTGTGCACTTGTTATATTAATTACAACGTAATTCTTAGGCTACCCCCCATTCGAAAAAATGTCCCAATTTTATGTAACGTTTGTTATATTTTGTAGGATTTTTGTTATTGTTATTTAAAAAATGTCACAATTTTATGTAATGAAATATGTAACGAAAAAATGTCTTAATTTTATATAACGGAAGGTAAATGTTAGAATAGGATTTTTGTGGTTATGTTATTTTTTGTGTGTGTTGATGCCAGTAAGAATTACGTTGTAAATTTTGATCATTTTATACAAAGTATAGAAGAGAAAGAGACAGGAATGAAAGTAGGAGGGGTCAAGGGGCACAGCCCCTTGCGATGCCAAAGTGGCCGAGTTACATATATATATATATATATATATATATGTTATACTTCAAACTATAAAAAAAAAAGGAGTAGTTAGTTTAAAAACTATTATTGTTGTGTCATGATGAAGTATAAACAATTGAAAAAAAAGATTTAAAAAAAAATAAAATCATATATTACAATAAAAATATCAAAAAATAAGGAAATAGTTGACAAACATATTTTTGATTATGATGTTAATGCCATCAAGACCAAATCTGAATCAAATCCTATTTGAATGATTTTAAAAAACTTATTTTAATACGCAAAAAAAAAAAATTTAATTTTAATTGTAATGCTTAATAGCTTAATGACCAGCTTTCATTAAAATTTATCCCTTAAGTTATAAGCTGGTTCCCAGTAAAATCTGAAGCTTAATCCAAAAGCCGTGTTTAAATTTCCGTGAACTGAAAGCTGAAATTCTAAGCTATATTTCAAATTTAAACAGCTAACACTGCTAACAGCCAAAAAACCTAAGCCATATTATTATTTAACTTTTAAGCCTCTGGTTGCATTTTATAAAACGCTTTCAAGAAAATATTTTTTCTAAAAATTTATATGTAAATTTGAATTAGAAAATATTAAAGGCGTATTCAGTTGTATTTTGCAATGCATAATGTGACATGTTTAATAATATTTTAAGTTTCTGTTGTTTTTACACCACAATTAAAATGATTATGTAAAGTTAAATATTTTTAGGATCTAATTCATTGTCATTTTCGATAATGTGTTTTATCGATACCACCGCTATTTGAAAAAGTTTACAATTTTTCAACGGAATAAAGTTTTGAATCGATTAATTTTTGTTTATTTTATTGATGTGTTTTAGTTATTTTAATGATCTAGATTGCATGTCTGTGATGTAGCATTATGGAATCATTTTTTAATTTTTCCTACGACGATAAATTAGCTATTAGTCCAGCGTCCGATAGTTTTAAAACAATGTTGAATTTGTCTTCTAAACGTAGTGGTGATTCGTATTTAAGTCCATTTTTACCATCTGAAGAACTGGGTTATAGATTATTTACATTATTATCAAATTCTTCAATTAATCAACTGGAACATGAATTTTTACTATTAGTTTCTCATGTATTTGGAACAGGCAATGGAATTAGTTGGAATTTACGGACTGTTCAAGAAGAATCGGAAGCATTTCATATTATTTCAAATTTTCTTTCACCTAATGGACCTATGTTTGAACTATGCTATAGATTATGTTCCGACGAAAACGTATATTTTAACTTACCATATGAAAACTTGGTCGTAAGTTGTTTTTTTCGATTCACGATGTATTTGTGTACTATGTAATTTCGTTTATACTGGCCTTTAACGTGAAAATGTCTTGTTTGTAATATCTGTTGCAGGGGATCATTTTAAGCGATGTAAATAATTTAGGTCAATTTTATTCATCACGATTACATTTCGATCAAAAGGAAAAAATGTATTTTCTATCGCTCGGTATTATTTTTATACATTATCCGATTTTTTTAAATTAATTTCACACATTTTCGTTTGTGTTTTATTTCATTTTCTTTTATTATTTTTATCAAGATGCGGACGAAGACCGTTTAATAGTGAATTTAAATTTTAACCCCAACTATTTTGTGCGTATATTTTTATAAAAAATAATTTAAAGAAGTGTTGTATGTATACATGCATAATTTTTTATATACGATTTTAGATGCGTTGGAATACTACATGTTTAATTTTGCGTACCATCTAGTCGACCCAAATGTGATTGTACCGGAACACGATTGTTCAAAACTTACAGTATATTCATATTTAGTTACAACATATTTGAAACACTTCCTACCTCACTGTTATTTACCTTACAAGTCTGCGCATTCCTTTTCGTTAAGTTCGTCTCATGAGCAATCAGATACAAATGCATTTTACTTTAATAGAAGGTAATTCGAAAATTTCAACGAATATATTATATATAAATATCCACGCTAAAAAATATTTCAATTTTAAAATTTTACCAAATACACTACTATTAATTTACATTAACGTTTTTTTCTAGTTTAGAAAATAATGAAAAACCTTCAATTCAAATTTTTCGATCAAATATTGGATCAAATGGTATCGGTAATTACGTTAATTCAGTACGACACATAAAACCTTCAGCAGAAACGTGGTATACAGAAATGATGGTTCAAATTTTTATCGACTTCTGGTTGGGGACAGAAAATAATAGTAACCGCAACGTAAGTTTGATTGAAATTTTTGGAATTTAATCAACATTATTAGTTTCTTCATAAAATAGGCAACGAAACACCTTTCGATAGCGTAAATAGTAAATGCTCGTGTGTAAAATTTTAATCGAAATAATTTATCTGATACAAAATAAACAGTGAGAGATATGTTTTTAAAATTTATTCAGCAAATAATTTGAGCTAGGAATTTGCTGCGCTTTTTTGACTCTTTTAGCTTGATTTGCTCTGGCCGAAGTGGACAGAACTATGTTTAGTCATATAAAATGCTTTCATAATTCGAATACCACATTTTTTGCTTCAAAGCGGTTATGTTATATTCGTTTATCTTCGTTACTAATTATCCGGTACTAATACTAATTGTTTCCAATTTTGTGTGAAATATTTTTATTTACAAGAAAAGGTTGTATTTTCAATCTATTTTTTATTGAATTTTTAGAATAGTTCATTATTAATCACAAAAAAGGTAGAAAGAGATATGAATGGAATAAAGAAATAAATAGAGACTGCGAATAAAAACCAAATTAGAGGAAATATGTAATCTTGGTTAAAGACCAGAATTTTATATAGAAAGAGATATTGCTTTTTTTCTTCTTTCAGGGTATGTCGAATCAGCTATAAGTTATATTAATTTCTCCCAAAGAAACGGGAATCCAATTAGTGTTTAAAGTTTCTCTCCTGTTCAGTGGAATATTTATCTTATTTACTCGATCGAAGATAGAAGATGCAATGTTTTCCTAATTTGAAAGTCAAAAGTATTTTTTTAAAACTTGGTTTTTTTATTTTTTTTTTTTTTCGAGAAACATCTGTACTTAATTAGAAATTCCAATTAACTTTTTATTTACAGCTAAACTCGTTAACGTTTTTGTGCTTTTAAATTATATGACGTTAATTTTTTTTTCTTTCTATAAGTCTGTTCAATGTTCGGTTAAAGTTCCAAACTGATTATGAAACTTCTGAAACTTTCGCAGTGATTAACCATTATAAATAATTTGCGGACAACTGTGTTTAGAAAGTGTAATGTATTTGTTTCTAAAAATACAACACTTAACGTTTCCGTCAGCTTATACTGACTATCATCAGAAGCGCAACTATTCGGTTGACAACAGGGACAAAAATAAAAAAACGAAACCTATTAACACGGAAAACACAAGCCTAAAAAATACCTAAACAAAACAACAAAAACAAAAAACACAAAAATACAAAAACAAAAGAGGGTACATGGGAAAAACCCAATAGATATAAAAACCAAACTAAAAATCAACGAAAAAATATCGTTAATCGCCGAAATAAAAAAAATTAAAAATAAAAAACAACAACGGACTAAAAAATAAGATTAATATACAATAATCAGAAAAACACAAAAAATAATAGAAGCTGCAAATTCCAAAACGAATACAAACGAACAACGAGTAACGGACTTACAAATAAGACTAAAAATAAAAAAAAAAAAAAAGGAACCGAAAATTCCTAAACAAAAATAAAAGAGGAAAATATGAACACTCAACGAGTTAAAACGAGGAAAACAGCCGACTTAAAAAAAAGACTAACATAATAAATTAGAAAAACAAAATCACCTGAAATAACAAATAAATACCACCGGAAATAAAATTCCCCCTAAAGGGGTAAAAATAAAAAACGAAAACAACATGAAAAATTACCCGATAATCTACCTGAAATTTACCTGGAAATTGATCTGAAAATTACCAGAACGTTCACTGGAATGCATCAGAAGATAAGTATCAGAAATTCATCTGCAAAAAAGTATAAAACAAAGCACAAAAAAGGCAAAGAAAGGTAGATTCAAATTAACAGAGATCCAAGGAAGGCAAGAAGACGAAGGAATGGAAATCCAAGGAACCTGAAAATTCACCAGAAACACTAAAAACAAACGTTAAAAAAAAAACAAAGACACAAAACAACGGAAATCCAATGGCTAGGGAAAGTCACTTTGGTAAGAGGCTTGTGAGAGAAGCTATTGTGATTGAGAAATTGCCTAATTTCAATAGGGAGGGCGGTTTGCATATTCCGACGGCGTGGAAACCTGTGATTCATTTAACGAAGCTGCGATGATATTGTGTTTTTTCTTTCTTTCCCTAGTCATTGGATTTCCGCTGTTTTGTGTCTTTCTTTTTTTTTTTTTTTATGTTTGTTTTTAATGTTTCTGGTGATTTTACTTGTAAGTTTTCTGGTGAATTTTCAGGTTCCTTGGATTTCCATTCCTTCGTCTTTTTGCCTTCCTGTTTTCCCTTCCTTCCTTGGTTCTCTGTTGATTTGCATCTACCTTCCTTTGCCTTTTTTTTTGCTTTGTTTTATATTTTTTTGCAGATGAATTTCTGGTGAACTTATCTTCTAATGATTCTGGTGCACTTCCCAGTGAATGTTCTGGTCAATTTTCTGGTTATTTTTCATGTTGTTTTCATTTTTTGTTTTTGCCCCTTTAGGGGGAATTTTGTTTCCGGTGGTGTTTATTTGTTATTTCAGATGATTTTGTTTTTTTAATTTATTATGTTAGTTTTATGTTTAAGTCCATTATTTTCTTCGTTTTAACTCGTTGAGGGTTCATATTTTCCTCTTTTATTTTTGTTTAGGAATTTTCGGTTCCCTTTTTTTTTTTTTTTTTAGTCTTATTTTTAAGTCCATTACTTGTTGTTCGTTTGTATTCGTTTTGGAATTTGCAGCTTCTATTATTTTTTGTGTTTTTCTGATTATTGTATATTAATCTTATTTTTTAGTCCGTTGTTTTTTATTTCGGCGATTAACGATATTTTTTCGTTGATTTTCAGTTTGGTTTCTATATCTATTGGGTTTTTCCCCTGTACCCTCTTTTGTTTTTGTATTTTTGTGTGTTTTTTGTTTTTGTTGTTTTGTTTAGGTATTTTTTAGGCTTGTGTTTTCCGTGTTAATAGGTTTCGTTTTTTTATTTTTGTCCCTATTGCCGTCCAAAGTTTGCGTTTTAGTGCTTTAGTTGCGCTTCTGATGATGGCCAGTATAAGCTAACCAAAACGTTAAGCGTTGTATTCCAAACCGATTTTTTTTTTTAAGGCTATCTTTAGAGATATCAACAGTTTTCGACCATATGTTTCTTTTCTAAAACCCGAAATTATTGCATTTTAGTATTTAAACGTTATAGTATTTTTCAACGACGCGTTGTTAATTTTTATTCTCTAGATACTTTTATTTCTTTTACTTATGAATTTCGATGATACAATTATTTTTTTATACCAGTCATTTCACTTGTTTCTTTTATTATTTAGCGTTCCTTACATTTGTACTGTTTAACTAATGAACCTCTTATTGCTTTCCTCTTTAGATTGGCATTTACCTTAACGTACACACACACAGATACAGGCATATCATATATGTTCACGCATGTATATAATAACCGGTAAAATGAGAAATTTCTAATTAAGTAATTTACTTTTTTTTCTTTTTACTGTTGCAGAATCAATTAGTGCAGAGTTTATTTTACAATCAGTCAGTATCAGCTTGTACAGAACATTTTAAGTGTATACGGTCGCTTTTTAAACAGCTACATTATTTCAGTTATTATTACGTTCCTGGAAATGAATCTGCAATGAATAAATTTCGAAAGTACGTTAGTAAATAAGATTTTTTTATTTTCATCATCGTTATATTTTAATAAAAATGTTTTTCATTATATTGCATATATTTTTTTTAACTTAAGCGAGCAACAAGTAGCGAAAAAATCCCTTGTTAAATAAACATTTTTTTCCTCCTATTAAAATTGAGTATACCGCTAAAAACGCAAAAACAAGTTGAGCACAGTGTACGCAATTTCACTGAACAAATGCAAATAGCGCTATGAAATTCAACTCCATTAGAAAAACGCGTATGTGATAATAACTGTCCTAAGTACATACAAAAAATTATAGCCGAGAAAAGACGGCTACGTAGATTGTGGAAAACTTGTAGAACACCAAAAATGAAACGTCAGTTAAACGTGGCAACCAAAAAGGTGCATAGATTACTAAATAATCCAAAAAACAAAAACTTCAGCGTGTATGCGGAAAATTTATCCCCTACTCAATGCACAGGCTACAATCTATGGAAAGCCGCTAAAAGAATAAAAAGACCAGTGATATGTAATCCGCCAATAAGACAAGATGATGGATCTTGAGTAAGAAGCGGCAAACAAAAAGCTGACGCATTTGCCAAGTGCTTATGCGACACATTTCAACCTAACACAACAAAGAGAATTAACAACTTACAGGACGATATTAACTGCTCGAGACCAACTTCAAATAGAATAAAAATTATTTTTCCGGCAGAAGTTAAAAAATACATAAAAAATCTCCTGCCTTTGATATGATTACAGCAAGAATGTTAAAAGAATTACTTAGGAAGGTAATAATGTTGGCAACGTACATATTCAACGCTATATTAAGAAAATCATATTTTCCAAACCAATGGAAATTTTCTCAGATCATCATCATCATCATCAAGTAGCAGCCCCAATCTGGGGATTGCTCACACCATTTCTACATTTCGCGGTTCCTTGCCATCTCAATTAATTCGCTGCATTTTTTCCCATCAATTTCGATCATTTCGATTCGTCTCCTTCCTCTTGTTGTTTTACCTTTTATTTTCCCTTGCATCGCTGTAACAAAAATTCCTCCTTCTCGGATCTTATGCGCGAGGTATTTCCTTTTTCTCTGGATTACGTCTTTTACTACATCGTATTCTGTCAGTTGCCACCTGCTTAAAACGTCTTTATTTTTGACCTTGGCCGTCCATGGTATTCTCATCATTCTTCGTAACGTCCACATACCGAATGCATTTAGCTTTTTCCTGCATTCCGCGTCCATCGTCCAAGTTTCTGCTCCGTATTTTAGCACTGACATCACGTAACAGTTGTTGATCCTTAGTTTCAATTGCATTCCAAGCTTCCGGTCCCTCAACACCGCTTGTAAATTATTAAATGCTTGTTTGGCCATTCCTATTCTTGATCTAATTTCTTTTTTATCTCGGCCATCCGAAGTGAATAAGGCACCCAAGTATCGGAATTCTTCTACTTGTTTCAGCATTGTATTATTTATTTTAATTTTTACTTCTTTTCTTCCATTTTTGGAGAATCTCATCACCTTTGTTTTTTCGGCGTTTATCGTCATGCCATACTTAATTCCAGCTTTATTAATTCGATTTAGCATGATTTGCAATTGACCAACTGACCCGGCAATGAGCACCCTATCATCTGCATAGCTAATATTATTAATAGTTTTGCCATTGATTGTGAATCCAGTGTTTTCCAGCTTTGCTTCCCTCATAATTTCTTCCGAATAAATATTGAACAACCTTGGCGATAAGGGACATCCCTGTCTGACGCCTCTTTCAATCCTGCATTTCGTATCCGAATACCCGCCGTTCAATTTCATCCTTGCTGATTGATCCCAGTATAGATTCTTGATGACTTGTAAATCGTTATTATCTATCTCGTGTTTCTGCAATATACTTATGAGTTTATTATGGTTTATCCTGTCGAACGCTTTTTCGTAATCCACAAAGCACGCTATTACATCTCGGTTACGATTTATTGCTCTTTGTACTATTATTTTAAGGAGAGCTATCGCATCTCTAGTTCCTTTCTTTGAAACAAATCCATATTGTGTTTCTTTCAGCTTTCCATCCAATCGTTGTTCAATTCTACTATTTATTATTGATAAGAATATTTTTGCTGTATGACTCATAAGTGCCACTGTTCTGTATTCCTCGCACTTCTGGGATGTACTTTTTTTGGGTATTGGTATTAATGCCAGTGATTTGAAGTCCTCAGGTAATTTACCTTCTTCATATATTTCATTCAATAATTTTAAAAGCTCGCTTTTCCCACGTGGTGTCAAATTCTTTAATATTTCTGCTGGTATCTTATCTTCTCCGGCCGTCTTATTATTTCTTGCCCTTTTTATTGCATTTTCCAGCTCCCACATTTCTATTTTTGGGGCTTTTTCTTTCGTTTCGCATATAATATTTAATGGTCTGGTGTTATCATTGTACAGGACAGTGATGTACTCCATCCACGCTTCTTCCTGCTCTTCTCTTCCTCCGCACATTATACCCGCTTTATTTTTCAACCTATATATTCTTGTGCTCTGTTTTTTATATTGCTTCATCATATATTTTATTTTTGCGTGCATTTCTCTGTTATTGTGTCTTTTCTAGCTCTTCTATTTCATTGCATTTTTGTTCCAGCCATTTTGATTTTGCTTTTGTGCATTCCCCAATTATCTTTTTATGCAGAGCTCTGTATTCATTACTGTTTCGATTTGTGACCCTCCTTCTTTCTTCAATAATTGTTATTATTTCTTTTGTTATCCAAGGTTTCTGTTTTTGAACTAATCTTTTTGGTATAGATTTTTCAATTGATGTACCCACTGCTTCTTTCCATGTGTTCCATTCACATTTTTCTCTTTTATTGAGATTGTTGTCGAGTTCCATTCTGAATTTGTTTGCGATAATTTCGTTTTGTAGGCTTTGTAGATTATATGCCTTTGTTCTTCCTTGCCTGTTACATGTTTTAAGAGTAATTCTGCATCTGGCAGCCACCAGTTTATGATCTGAATTACAATCAGCTCCAGGGTACGTATGACAGTTTTTCACCATATTTTTGTATCTTGTATTCACCAATATAAAGTCGATTTGGTTTCTATGTATGTCTCCTGGGCTGCTCCATGTGTACAGCCTTCTAGGATGTTGTTGGAACCAGGTATTACACACTTTTAGGTTATACGTCTCTGCGAATTCCAGTAATCTTTCTCCACGCTCGTTGCCATCGTCCAAGCAGTATTTTCCTGCTGCTGTACTTATATGATTCCTGTTTATTTTCGCGTTAAAATCTCCCATAATGAACATGATATCTCCGTATTTCGCCTTTCCTATTGCTGCTTCAACTTCTGCATAGAATTCTTCTACTTCTTCCGAATCATGATCTAGTGTGGGCGCATATACTTGTATTATTACCATTGGCTTTGGTTTTAAGTCGATTCTTATCATAATGACCCTGTCTGATATTGGGATAATTATCTTCACTGCAGCCGCTATGTATTTACTAATCATTATTCCAACACCACGTTCATGTGTTGTGCCGCCTGAGAATATGAATTCGTATCCATTACTTGTACTTATCCTTCCGTTTCTTGGCCTCCTCGTTTCGCTTATTCCCAGGATATCTATGTTTAATCTTTCTGCTTCCATTGCGACGTTTATCATTTTCCCTGGTTGGTACAACGTTCTTACATTCCATGTTGCTATTATAATTCCTCGTCTAGTTTTACTTCCGCGTATTGTTACCCCATTCGGCTGACCTGACGAGAGTATGGTCGCCTGACGGAGACTTGGGGATAATCTTTTATTTGTATTCATGGTGTGTTTCTAGGGATGTTAATGCCGGTGGTTTCCCATTGCCTTCCGCCATGATTTTCTGTTAGGGTTTACTCCCTTAGCCGAAAGGACTCGGTTTTAAGGCGCCGGGTACTCGCCTGCTCGCTCTAGATTGATCTGTCTCAATCCGACTGGGGCACCTTGTCACGAGCGAGGTACTGATAGTCTGCTGTTTTTAATGCAGTAAAGGGCTTAACGGTATTTATTAGAAGGAACACCTTCGGCAAGTGAACCCTCCTCCGTTTTCCTATCAGCTGTATGTTTTGTGAGTTCTGGTTTAGCTTTTCTAATCCACGCTAAGCCCGTGAAATAGAAAATTACCACCCTGCACGACGTGGACGTACAGAACTCACTTGGTTGTTGTTTTGTTTCTCCGTCGGTGGGACTAGCACCATATGACGGTCAAGTGACTACTTACTAGAGAAGATGATATTAAAACCAGGAAAAATGGTAACAAATTATCTTCCTACAGACCGATTTCCTTATTATCTACACTTGCCAAGTTACTTGAAAAATTAATCTTTGTACGGATTAATAGAGTAATTAATCAGTCAATCATTCCTCAACATCAGTTCGGATATAGAACTAGGCTCTCTACTGAACAGCAATTACATAGAATAGTAAACCTTATTGAAGATGGCATCGAGGATAAAAAATACAACGAAGCGGTATTTATTAACATTACCAAGGCTTTCGATAAAATCTAGCACGACGGCTTGTTGTACAAACTAAAATTTTTTGTGCCAGAAAAGTACTACTTACTAATATGGTCATACTTAAGCAACAGACAGTTCCAGGTTAAGTACGATGATGATCGTTCAGATGTATATTCCATCCTAGCTGAAGTTTCACAGGGTAGCGTCCTGGAACCGCTGCTATACAATCTCTATATTGCCGACGAATGAAACTGTTCAAGTAGCAACGTTTGCCGATGATACTGCAATAATCGCATCAGATACAAATCCTGATGTTACTATCGATAAATTGCAAAACAGTGTAAACCAGTTTTACCAGTGGGCGCAGATGTAGAAACTAACCATAAATTCGGAGAAGTCTACACATATGTCATTCTCCAACAGAAGATCACACAACAAACGAGTACTAATTGATAATAAAAAGTTTCCAAAAAAAGAAACGTAGTGAGATACCTAGGAGTCTATTTAGATCAAAGACTAATATGGAGAACTCACATCTAAAAGAAAAGAAGAAAACTCAATATCGGAATGAAGCAACTTTACTGGCTAATAGGATATCACTCTAAATTATCAATAAAAAAATCATTTGCTAATATATATTGTGACCAGTATGAACTTACGAAGTGCAACTGTGAGGATTCGCAAAGACGTCTAATAAGTTAGTTATCCAACGATTTCCGAACAAGCTGTTGCGCTTAATTTATCGAATGCCGGGTACGTGCCCAATGGAGTCATCTATCGGGATCTAAAAATAAACATAGTGAAAGAAATTATCCGGAGGCTCGCACAAAAGCATCTGACTCGGCTACAAAACCACCCAAACCAGCTAGTAGTCGCGCTTTTACACACGGATGCGTCATCTACATCACGATTTAAACTAACTAAAATAAAGAGACTTAATTTCGTAATCTTTTTTGAGAGTGAAGCATCAATAGATGCACCTTCTACTTACGATTTCTCGAAAAGCCTCACCATTTGGCTAGTTATAAATTAACAATTATAAGAAAAAAATTCGTCGCTTCGCGCGCCTTTACTTAAAGCCTACGGCTAAAATGATGAAACATGGAACATGCTTTAGCCTGATTTGCTGAATGCCGACTTTGTAACTGCTGTTATTTTGTTAGGAAATTATGAATGAAGAAATTAAAAAAATGAAGAAACATAAGAAGTACGGATAATCATTTTATTTTTCTGTTTGTTCTGCATGGTCGTTAGAAGTAGTGGACAGTACCGGTTTATGATAACTAAAATAACTGATATAATTTTTCGAATCGATCCTTTCAATATGCCCAGCAAAGATTGTATCAATGCACGATCCACCACGATAGAGCGAGATTTATTTTGAGCTGTAATCCGAACATCACCGTTATTTTAGTTCCAATCACATGTCATTTATTATTTCATTCCATTTAGTGTATTGTACGGATGAAGCCGAAATTATGTAACCGTTCATTTGAATTTAAATAATCTTTTTCTTAAATATCATGAATTTTCTGATAATTATTAGTCTTTGGAAATAGTTGAACAATATGTAAATCAGGTTGCGCTCTTTTCTTTTCTTTCATTTAATATATCTAAATATATACGCTGACTGATTATAAACTCGGTATTCTTATTATAAGCGCGCTACGTTCGTCTCCCTCCTTGTGTAACGTTTTTTTCGTCACTCTTCCCGCGTAATGTTTTTTGGGCAGTTAGATCACGGCTAAAGTATGTTCCACGCTAAAATAAATAAATAAATAAAATTGAGAAATGGCCTAATTTGTTGTTCCTCTAAATTATCGACTATTTGTTTGATTACGTTTCTGTTCCTATTTTAGAAATAATAATTACCATTGGCTTATTTTCTCGTTTATGTTATAGCCGGTTAAAGTACATAGGGCGTTCAAAAACAACTTACACTAATTTTTATACGCTGAGGCAACACTGATAATGAAGTTGGCAACCACGAAGGGTTATAGTATAATTAATTATACACTATCAGTGAAATTTTTTTGGAACTAAAACGTTTTTGGGGGTAACCACATCCTTTAATGTGAAGCCAGTTCGACTTCACTAGCGCAAGTTTGAATTTTGGTAATAAAAAGTTAGCAACACTGCGCACGGGGTCGACAAGCACAAATTGCACAGAGCATAAAATTTTGAGTGTTGAGTGCAACTTTCGTCAAAATATGATAATTCTGCATGGAATAAAGCTAATTTTGGAAAAAAAGAAAAAAAAATAATTTTTATTACTTGAAACAAAAAAAAGTTTGTGGATAAAGTCTTTACTTTACAAAATTAAAAAATTTTATGGGGTGTAGGGTCTTTTTCAAAATACCTACCATCACCTGCAACACATTTATTCCACCTTTCTTCCGATTTTTTTGAATGTTTTCGCGACATTCTTTTCAGAAAGAGTAATTTGAAGAAGAACGTCGCACAGGAATTCTGGACTTGCATTGTGGTTTTGAACTGAACGCTTCTGAGGTACCTTTTCAGGGATGGAAATAGCCAAAAATCACATGGCAGTTCAATGTAGTTAGTTTCTAGATGAATGGATGTGCAAGTCGAAGTGTGTGGATGAGCATTGTCGTGATGCAACATCCACTAGTACTTCAATTCTGGGCGTTTCTGATGCAATCTTTTTCGCAGTTCTCTCAGCACATTTGTGTAATAATCGAAAATGACAATAAATCATCAGCGGGACAATCAAAGAAACAATCAGCATCAATTTTTCTACTGATTTCGCCTTACAAACTTTTTTCGCAACTAAAAAATCGACGACGTGTTTCCACGAGGACGGTTCTGTTTTAGTGGACAGGTCGTATAGGTAGGCCCGTGTTTTATCTGCTGTAAGTGATAGGTAATATTTATCAATCCCCATTTTGGATTTCCATTCTTGACAAGTGACGATACGATTATTCAGCTGCTCTCGCGTAAATTGATGGGGCATACATGACGCAACTTCAGTTTTTTCGTTATGATTGCGTGTATAGTATTTGTGTTCTTAATATCCATTACCGCTGCAATTTCGCGAACAGAAAGTTTACGATATTCATTGAGAATAGCCTGTCGCATTAATGCTTACTTCAACAGATTAAGCGAGATGGATCTTCTACCGTACGGTATCAAGTCACCCGATTTTCGCTCAGTCTTGAACTGGCGATGCCAATGAAAAATGGCACGTTTGGGTAATGTCAACTTTTTGCCATCACATGCTTCTTTTATTAATTCGGTATGTTTCTGTCGAATTCTTCATAAAATAGCGAACAAAAACAAATCGATCCGCGCACGCATCATCAACCGCACTCATATTTCAAACTAGTTTACTACTTGCACCGCAAAAACCGAGCACACGTTACATAAACTCGAATTTATTACTATTTAATAATATTTATAAGAGTTTTTCCATAACAGTTTTCAGGTCTACATTTAATTATTATTATTAGTCGACGTATAAACAGATAAATTTGTCCATCGTTATAAATACAAAACATTCTTACATTTAATATCTTTACGTGCAAACACTCTTTAGTAACAGCTAAAAAAGTGATTCATTACTTCACGACATTGTCTCTTGGTGAAGTATTCAAAACACGTTTAAAGAAGTTTTACCTCAAAAAAGATAAATATAAAAATTAGTCTGAGTCCTTTTTCGAGTACAGCGGCGGGCCTCAAAATACAAATACGGTTTAAACCAGTACGGCGGTTTTACTATTAAAAGCAAACAAACAGACGAGCGGATATGAAAAAATTTAAAAATGAACAGATTATGCATTAATTTACTAAATTAGGCACAAAAAAATATTTTTTTCCGTAAGTTTTAAAATAACAGACAATTGTTTTAATTTTATTGATGTAATAATCAGTTCTAATTCCAATATTTACACTGTCGTAAATAGGGAGGTAATATCTAGGTATTGCGTTACGATTTATCATTATTTCCGTTATGCCGTTAAACATTACGCGTTTAATATATCATTTGTGTGGCTGGTGGAAAGTTGGTTATCATATATTCAGCCATGGCGGTATACCTGCGACGCGAGGTACGTTAAAATTTTGTATTTGCTAAAATATTTCGGATACAATTTCGGAACAAAGGAAATTGTAAAAATTTCAGTACAGTATATTAATATATTTTTAACAAATTCGAGTAAATCACAAAAATAATTTATAAAAGAAAATTATAACAAGGCCAATCAGGCATGATGTACGTTGAGTTAAGGGTAACCATAATTTACATTTACATAATACTAAATTTAAAACAAATTTTTTAATTTCAAAGCTATAATATAGTATATGTTTTTCACGCAGCGTTCTTGTAAATGCGAATACCAATGAGTTTTTAAACATTTTTGACACTATTTTCTGACGTTTATTTAGACTTTGAAAGTTTAGTAAAGGAATGTTTCGTTACTTCCAAATAGCAAACTCTTCATTTATATATTATACATCTGGGAAAAATAATATTTTTTACTAAATTTTGCGGTTTGTGGTTCTCGAGAAACTCAATTTTGAAGTTGTAATATCGGCCACATTTTTCGTGAAAAAGGCGCTCTTTTATGTTTATATTTAAAATGTATTTCAGGTTTTTTAACTTTTTTATACGAGCATTACTTCTTTTTTTTTTTAAATTCAACTGTATTTTCCTTCCCTTCTTTCTGGAAACGGATTAAACTAATTGATTTTTAATAATTTCTTTATTTTAAAAAAATGTTGATTTCTGTAATGTTTTGAATTCTACTTTTAACGGGTTGGTGGTGAGTTATGAGTTTTTTAAGGATAATTTATTGAGGTTTTAAATTCTATATTATACACATGTTTTACTTTTTTCTTTTGTGCGACGACTTCTGGCGTTCGAAGTGATTCATTATCCTAATATTATAGATTACCTTTTTGTTTTTTTTAAAGCGAACAGAAATATTGAGAGCGGCAAGAATTCAAAACATAAGCAGAAAAAAACTGAGGCGAAGGAGAGAAAATACATAAGAAATAATAGAACAATATGTGTTAATATAAGGAGAAATAAAAGCGAAATTAAGAAAAATGTTAACTAACGAAATCTCTAATATTGCAAAACTTGACATAAAACTGATATCTTGTCATCGAAATTAGGGATACTGAACTGACCAAGAGTAGATAATAAGGGAGAGATTAAATCATTTTCGGGAGGAAAAGATATAGGGTCAGCAGAAACAGAATTATTGACGGTCAGAGACAATATTCATTGGTTTAGAGGAAGAAGGAATTTCAGTCGAACTTTTTGGGTAGGGAGAAATTATTGTCCGAGACCTTTACAGCCGGAATTAATGGTTAAATCAGAATAATATTTTTTAAAAAGATTTAGTGGTTTCAGTTGGGAATGATTTTTTTGGAAAAGTAATCTAATATATGAAGAGGAGGAACTACTAGAATAATTATGCCGTTTCCTCTTTGTAGTATTAGAAGAGTCCCAAGGCGGGAAAATTGTTTGGGTTAGAAATATCAGCAAAGGTAAAAGCCGGCGAGACCAGTTTCTCTTGACTGATATTCTTAGCCTCAGAGTACGAAACATTTTGAAGACTCATGATCTTATGTATTTTAACTTGCTCCTTAAATACCGGACAGGAACGGTCAAGGGCGTAACGATTTTCGCCACAATGAGCGCAATAAAAACTAGATGGATTATTTCGTTGAGTGACAGTCCATTCAGAAGAAGAATGGCTACCGGAACTAAAGGAACAGATAAATTTACTTCGACGTGAAGAACTACAATAGCCGAATCGGAGGCAGCTCCGGCAAAGTTTAGGTCTGAGAATAACCGGTTCAACCTTGACGCAGTAGGCATCGTCGAGCTTGAATTTTTTTTTTTTTTTTTTTTTCTACTTTTTTATTGGGCTTGTCAGTTACGGACGATTACCCATCAAGAAGGAAGAACACTATGGAGAGATAGCAAGGGAGTCAAAAAAGATCGGTACTAGAACTCGTGTAATTAGCAGTCTGAAGGGAAATAAATGTGTAGACGAAAAAATATACAGGATACCTTAAAGGAAAGGATAGCGCTCATGTCTTGTTAGCCGTTATACCTGATTATAATATATTATATCTATTTAAACTAAATGCGCGATGTGATCAGCATAAAAAGAAAAATATTTTTATCCATGTCTGCGATTGTTGGGCAGCGCCCACAAAAAGATCCTCATCAACACAATATGGCCGCAACTGCAATGCAGTGCCCACAGTGCCCGATGAGGCAAGAGACAAGACATCGCTATTCGCCTACGGTTGCGACTGCAAAGCAGCGCTCGCAATTCCTGTCCAGAAAAGCAAAATGATTGATTATCCATTATTCAAACGACATCTGCGGACGACGAGCTTACGATATATTAAGGATAAAAAGGAAAGATGCTCCACGTTAATTTCGATGACAGAAATCGACACAAATGAATTTTCAGAAGTTCGTTTTTGTAACCTTTGGATATTCGAAATTGGCACCTCAGAAGAGCAGTTTAAGAGAAGTTCATCGATGGACAAGTCAGTAGGAATATCGCGAACTATGCCGAAATAGAATATTAAAAATTGCGGAATAAATGATCGTATTTTAAGTTCCTTATGGAAAGCAGGAACTAATTAGCTGCAAGGGTAGAGTAAAAGATATGTTTAACCAGGTTCTTTCCGGAACAAGTAATAGTGGATAAACTGTTATCTTTCGTATAAAGCATTTTAGCTGAAGACATCGGACGAAGATGAGCTATGTTTTTATTCTCTAAATTCTTGACTAAAACCACCATTTGTCCCTCAAAATTATTAGGAAATAGTGTTATAGTATTAGCTGGAGAAGCATTATTGGAAATATCCGTGTCGATAGTCTTATTCTAGTACCTTTACCAACCGCGCGAGGAGAATTAGGGGGAGGTAAATCTATTTTTTTTTATTATTTTTTTTATATATATATATATAATTTGGGTTAGTCAGCAAGGACATTAGCCCAAGAAATGGGAGTAAAAAAAAAAATCAGATATTTATGCGACGTGAAACATTCAACAAGAATGTGTCAAGCGCTTGGACGGCCGAAGGAGAAGGAAAGGAAAGAATAAATGCAGTGCAATAAGGAGTAGGAACATTGCTTGATAAGAGAGAGGAGTACAAGGAAGATTGTTCAGATGAAAGTGATGAGCATTCGAACATTATGTGATCAGTGTCACACAATATGCATCGGCATTAATAGTGTCTCCACGGGTCATGAAGTGATTGAGAAGTACGCCTCGCCCAACCCAGAAAATGGTTGCCATGACTTTTCGAGTAGACATTACTGTTTTGAATTTTTTTGAGTTTGTTTGGTGAATGAGCATGATGCCACTCCATTGATTGTCTTTTACTCTCAGGTTTTGCTTAAGAAATCCATGTTTCGTCATCAGTGACTATTCGGATCAAGAAAGAGTCTTCTTCACGAGAATAACGTTCCAAGAACGTCAGTGCTGCAGCCATACGCGTGGTTTTGTGTTCACCGATAAGAATGCGAGGGACTCATCTTGCACAAATTTTCAAATAATGCAGGTGGTCTTTAACAATTTCATGAATAACTGTTCGTGAAACATTACGGAAATGTTCACAAATCTCATCAGTTGTAACGCGCCAATTGGTCTTCACGAATTCGTTTATTGAACTCAGCAGTTCGCCCATAATAACTGACGGCCGTCCCGAACGCTCGTCATCATATGTGTTCTCTCTTCCCAAGTTGAAACTATGACACCAACGCCGAACAGACAACTCATCCATAACGTTGTCCCCATACACCTCCTTCAATTGACGATGAATGCCGCAAGGTAGCGCATTTCTAGCGTTGAGAAATCTAATCGCAGTCCTAAATTCACAACTGGCAGCGTTCTCTATTTTCTTGAACATTATAATCACTCGCAGAAACAACACAGTTAATACCAGCGAGACGTAACTTTGCGCACAAACAGCTGAAATACAACTGAACGTGATAGTACTTGTCCGGCGGCTCTTCTACTCGCCAGCGCTCCGTATAGCGCAAACGGGTACTACTTTCCGGATGACCCTCGTAGATTTGTCAAAATTACAATAATTCCGTTCAGTGACTGTTTTAATTATGCGAATCAATTGATTACAATAAATGTTAGTATTTAACCTATATATTTGCTGATTTTTTAATTAAATATATTGTTTCGATATTATTTATTAAAATAGTTGTATATACAGAACAAACTGAACAGATTGTGAAAAATCACATAATTGTTCAACGGGTAGAAAAACCAAATGCAGATACAAGGAACATGTGAAATCATTCAACACAAATGAAATTAAAAAATCTACATATGCTGAATGTCTAATAAAAAATAAACATAAACCTAATTCAATAGAAAATACAGTAACAGTCTTGGTTTCCCATAATAAAGGAAACTTAATGAATAGAGCTGAAAATGATTATATAAATAAATATAACAATAATCTCTTAAACGATCAAATACCCAATAAAAATTGAACTCCTTTTCGATTTTTGTTCTGTTTATAATCTTAATAATTGTTTTGAAAATTTGTCCGTTAAATTCGTTATTATTTTGTAAATAAAATTCCGCCTTTGTTGTTTATATATATATATATTACTGCCTTGGATTTATTTGTAAATGTTTTTCCGACCTTGATTGTAGTTACACCACCATCCGTCTATTATTTACCTATATATACACCTGTAGTCCCATTATCTCTCTACAGTGCGTTTTTAGTTTTAATTAAGTGTACTCTTTGTTGTTAACTGATGATGGACTATACCCGAAAACGTTTCTAAAATAAGGTGTTTATTTTACTTTATTAAAGTTAATTTAACTTTATACTTACTTTTATTTTATTTTGAATAAAGAGAATTAATGTTAGAAATAAAATTATTTCCGGTAAAAACAATGTTTTTTAAAATCATCTTTATTAATGATTCAGAAAGGTGATTTTAAAAAACATTGCTGAGTGAAAATAATTTTTTTTCAAATATTACATTTTAAATTTTGTATTAAGAATCTCAATTTTTTCAATATTCTGTTACGTAAAAAATTAAATTCTAGTTAACAAATAAACATTTTACTTCTAGAAAACTGACGGTTACAATAACAGTGTGCACCATCGTTATCTTCCTACTTGACCTCATGTGTAACAGGTTTAAGAGCAGTATGATAATGATAAATTTCAAAAAACATATAAATCTAATTCTGAAGTTTCGTGTAATGATTTTTAACTAGGTGCGATTCGGAACTAAATAGCATTCAGATTAGTAACTGGCGTCCGTTTATTGCTGAAAATCTGTTGACCTATACGAATATTTATTTCGAATTTATGTTTCGGTTTATGAATGTTGACGTGGCGGATTATAAGTGTGTAACATCACTGTTACGGATAACAAAGGTAAGATAGAAACGAATTATATTACTACTACATTAATTTGTTTGCAAGAAAATCTCGATATTTGCAGTGTGTCGTTTTTATGTATTTGTTTTTGTTTTTTTGTGGAACATAATAGTTACTTGGCTAATATAATTGTAATAATCATTATTAAAGTTTTGTCTGCCACTTCTCACATCAATTCTGCATCTCTTTATTCTCTCCTGTTGCTTCCTTATCTTTATTTTTTTATAATTTCTAGGAAATTCTTAAGCATGTTAGTTTTCATTAAAAGTCTTGTTCAGTTTAGTTTCCAAGAATTATCTCACTTATTTTGCTCTTTAAGAATTATAATCACTACTGACCCTTTTTTTTTTTTTTTGTTTAATTATATTTTTATTCTGCCGATTTTCTATAACTTTTCTTGATAGTTTTTTTTTTTTTTTTTTTTTTTTTTAATATAATAAACATCAACAACTTTAGGACTGTGTACAATTAGCAAGCCTATTACAATTCCAAAGTTAATTACGCATTACAGAATGGATTTTAGGCCATTTTCCCTAATGAAAATTAACGTAGACCCTAAGCCCGTTGCAGTATTAGAAAGGGCAGACTGCAGACTCGAAATGCCAACAGTAGCCCGTGAGAACTTTTGACGTGGACATAAAGTATGTTTGTATTATTTTTACCAACTTCAAAAAAAAAACGAGGTTATACGTTCATCATTTTTTTTTTTTTTTGCTTTTTATGTATGTTTGCGCATAACCAATATTTATATAGACCGATTTTATTGATTCTTTGTCTATTAGAAAGTGTACCACTCGGAACATGTGAATTCTGATGACAATCGGTGAATTGTTGGGTCAACTGACGCGCCCAAAGAAAATATAAAATAATATCATTTTGTAAATATCAAAAAAAAAAAAATCAGTGAATGTAAACTGAGTATTTGTTATAAAATGTGAAAAAATGTGGTCTCTTTAGATCATTTTTTTTCCCTCGTATTTTTTATTAGTATAACAAAGACGATTGATTTAAAATACTATCAATTTGCCAAATTACTATGGATATCGTGGAAGTACAGTTCAAAATAAAAAAAATCGATTTTTTTAAAGGCATATGGAGAATAATGAGACAAAAAAGTTGATTTTTGCAAGAAAAACATTCAAATCTAATGCTAGAAATTGTAAAATAAATGTTTTTAAAAAAAAATACCGACTTCAAGATTTATTATAAAAATTTAATAAAAATGCACGTAAAATTTAATTTAATAATAATTTAATAAAAAATATATTTTATTATTATTATTATTATTATTAAATTAAATTTTACGTGCCATGTGCAGCAACTATAGCTAAAGACACGGGAGGAGAAGGAGGTTTAGATCAGTGAGCAGAGTCCGGACTTATGAAGGAAAAGGATTAAACTAGATAATGAAGAGGAGTTGTCTTTAAGGATGAGGGGAAGAGAAGAAGGTTTGAAAAATTTCTTTTCAAAAGAATATGAAGGGCATTCGGTGAGGATATGGTGAATGGTGAGGGAAACACTGCACACGGTACACTGAGGAGCCTCAGTTCCATTTAGTAAGTATTCGTGGGTGAGGCGTGTGTGACCCAATCGGAGTCTGGTGATGATTACATCATCTCTTCGATTTGGAAGTGATATGTTCCACGGTGATATTGACGGCTTGATTACGCGAAGCTTATTCGTTTATGATGTTTGCTGCCATTTCCTTTGCCATAGATTTTTTAAGCTATTTTTTATATGAATTTTAAGATCGGTTACTGGAACAGGAATGCTTGACTCGGGCAGAGTAACAGCAGCCTCCTTTGCAGTCGTGTCTGCCAATTCGTTCCCTTGAATACCAGCGTGGGCAGGAATCCACATGATCGTTACTGTGCGATCTGGTCTCGGCGATGCTAATTTGAGAATTTCTTTGGCTACTGGATGTTGATCGTGGCTGAACACGTTGGATATGGCGTTGAGTGCTAAGAGAGAATCTGAACACACTACGGACGATTGATATGAGTCAGATCTCATGAGGAAATTGACAGCGAGCCAGAGAGCATATAATTCGGCGGATAGGATGGAAAACGGTTCCGGGAGTGAGTAACGGATTATAGCGACATCATCAGAGACGACTGAGCAGCCAGCAAACAGTGATATAACTTCAGGTGATATTACGGTAATTCTTATACAACATTAACTTTTCGGAGTTGGTATCAAATTCATATTAAAATAATAATTAAAAACTGCATTAAATATTCATCAAATTGTTCCTAGATATTGTAGTATGGAATTTGATGCGGACTCCAAAAACTTAATGTTGCATAAGAATTACCATAATATATCACCTTAAGGTATATTATTCTAAAATGTATGTTCTAATCGGGAGTAATTTTTTAAAATTTTTAATGCATTTTTATTAAATTTTTATAATAAATCTTAAAGTCGGTATTTTTTTTTTAAATATTTTTTTATTTTACTGTTTTGGAAATTTTACTCTCAATTATTTTGACACAATATATTTATTTATTTGTTTTTCTTCATTTTGAAAATTTTTCCTTTCAGGTATTTTCTCAGCCTTCTTTAATGAGCAGTATTAGAGAAGTGGAGTCTTGTTTGAATGAAAATAATGTAAACAGCATGTACGGTTGGCGGATATTTGTCAAGCAAAATATACAACTAATGGAAAATCAACAGTATATTTATGTGCCATTTTACTCCGAGCAGCATGCATCACGGGTTAGTTATATTAATAATCTTCTACGATGTTACCGTTAGGAAATTATTCGAAAAGGGCAACAAAGCTATTGCGTTTTATCGTTCCTCTTTACTTTCTGATAAAGTGGTTTTATTCACTTTGACAAAATTTCTAATTTATATTAAACACGTCAGCCTAGTCGGCAAGGTACTTAGCTATTGAATTGGGATCACGAGTCCAAAATCTAAATTCAAGTTGTTTTCACTATGCCTAATCTGAAATCGAATTGAATGTCATAAAAATCATTTGAGAATGTAAAAACAAATCTCGTGAAGAAAAAACTGGCTAAATATTTTTTTTTCAATCCGTTATTAGGATTAGTAGTTTATAAAAAGAACTTAATTTCGCAATCAAGGTCCCATGGAAAGGCTATTCGCTTTATTTACTACATTAAGCGATTATCGCGACGTCCAATGTGAACATCACAAGTATATATAATGTATCACAGCTTGGAAAATATAATCGAGGTAAAAATTTGACTACGTTTACATTTAGCAGTATTGATTAATTGTGTAATTTTGACTTGTAATCGTAGGCGAATCAGATAGTTTCACGAATTAAGAATTGCGTACAAATGCTTCGAAATAATGATAATCAACTGAATGGTATAGGACACAGGTCTTCTGGGTTAATGAACAAATTTATCGTCGGTAATAACCAGGATGCCTTTAGCGCTTCAGTAGGCGAGTTGGTAACTTGCTTAAAACAGTTATCGGTTATACACTCCATTCATGTACGTAGTTTTCGAAAATTTCATTAAACATGTGAAACACAAAAAACAAAGAAACTAAATGTAATGTAACGCTATTAAATTGTATATATTTTGTATAGATCGTTGCATAAAACTTTTTTCAAATTTTATTCCATTACCGGTAATAATCAATACTATAAAGTTTAATCGGCTTGCGCAAATTGTGAGTTTTGAAAAACTGTTTTTAAAAACTTTCAAGTTATTTTCCGACGTATATTATATCTTAAATCAAATCAAATATTCCTAAATTATAAGTTTTTAAGCAATTATATCGTCCTGCATAATTTGTTGGCTAAGTTCACCTTGCAATTCCTAACCTTTTTTTTTCTTTTCTTCTTTTTAACAGTTAAATTTGTCATCAGATTTTATCAATAACAGTGTAGATGTTACTGATCATTCAAACTTTTATAACAACAGCGATGACAGCAGTATTTTAGAGAGATCCACTTTTAAGGTAATTCTTTTGTATTTTAATTTTTATAAATATCGTTACAACTAATTTGATCGATTTAAATAAACGCAAAATAATACATAGGGGGAATTTCTAAATGATTCGGCTTATTCAATAAAAAGTTCTCTTAAACTAGCGAAACGTTTCAAAAAAACATGATAAATTCTAATCGAAAACAGACAGCAAAACCGAAATAGTAATCTAGACGAATCCCCCTTCCTCGTACATGCGTGTGCATTTTTTTAACATTAGCTAAAAAGAAATAGCGGGCGAAGAACGTGTCATGAAAAATAAACTTGCCTCCCAATGATCGCAGAATTTCGGAAAATAAACGTCGAAGAGTTGCAACAGAAATCGAAGAAACTGTCGGCAGCAAATCAAGGTCGATATGTTTTATTAAAGGGAAACTGAAGAGTTTATATTAAATACTATGTAATTTTATGTTTCGAATTATTTACTTTTTCGATTATTTTTGTTATTTTATTGAAAACAATATTGCTAAAGTTAAAAATATTTTTATTACACATTTTTATTTATTTATTTATTTAAGAAAATGTTTACATTAAACATATTTAATTATAAGAGTATAATTGTTTAGACGCTTTCTCGCATTTACTTCGGTAAATTACTCGTTAATTGACGGATTTTAATGAGAACTCATACTAAATACGCTGTAAATTAATTTTAGAGCATGATACAGCAGTGGACGCAGAACGTATTGTCTATATCTAGCGAAGGTCATCCCGATCGCCGTTCTATCCAGAGCGGAGAACTCGGTTTCCTGGTCGAATTGTTCAATTCCGTTTGCGATATCATCAATGCGCGGGTATTTTACATTATACATATTTGTAATCGTTTTTCTCGAAAAAATTTCATACCACTTAAATTGAAAAACGACTAACATTTGAATAATACAACATATTGTTGTTTATATGCTTTATTCGTGTTTTATTTAACTCTGAATAACTTCTGTTACCAAGAAGCGACGCGGTGACAAAATTAAGGAGTATATTATCGGAATTAGAAGGAAAAAAAATTACTCCAACAAACTGGTATTTTTTCAAATATCGAATTATCACATTATCTGTAACAGTATATATGTAGAATTCATTGGACGCAGAAGGCGCACCTTGATGTAATTGCGTACTATTCGCTGTCTGCGGCCGATTTACCGTAATATAACATACTAGTTATGACAAAACATTGATTGAACACTGTAATTTTTTAACTTACAATTATCAATTCGGTTAGAATTTAATATAGTTTAATTCATTTTCTTCAGTCTTTCTATTGATTAGCAGTTCTTTCCAGATGGAAGTAAATCCACTGAACGGTGTTCGATCGTGGCAGTCTCATATTTCGTTCCACCATTGTTCTGCATTATAAAATGGTTATAAAATATCTTATCTTCCGATTTTTGGCTCTTACGCTATTATTTCATTGAAAATTTGGTGTTGAGTATTAATATAAATGAATAATGTAAAATTATTTTTCATTCCTTTCTTTTCGCAAAAATAGATACTACTGTTCATAGTGATGATTTTTTGATGATGATGGTGCCCTAGGCCCGTGTTGGCATGTCGCCTTTCTTGTAATGAAGAAAAGAAAAAAAAAAAATTTTTAGGCTACAAATGAGTGAATTGGGTCTTTAAATTCTCGACAATGTATACTATACATTTAACTCTTTACTTTTTCTTTTTTTCTAGCAGAAGATGGAATATTCAGAAAATGTTGCTAAAATATTTATATTAAAATTTAAATGTTTCTTACTGCATTTGTAATTTTCATTATTTTTATTAAAAATACATGTATTTTAAGAAAGACAAGATCTGTGTGACTTATGCCCAAAAATGAAATATTTCTGCATGAAAATAGGTCTTTACGGAAATTTAAAAGATTATAGGGGAAAAAATGTTCGCAAAAATTTCTGTAGAGGTCTTGGAATAAAGAATATAATAGGTTTTTTGTTTGAATTCTGCACTGAAGTTTACATTTTTCGTTCTCTTATGTATTAATCCTCCGACATACTTGCGCAACTACCAGAGATTATCAAAAAACTGCATCACTGCAATATGCGCAACTGAAAATATCACGGTGCCAAATTTAAAAGGATGATTAAAATTCATCACGATTTTCGGCTAAAGTTTAATTGGGAAGTTACTTTTTGCTATCCATATCGGTTTTTGTAAGTTTATGATTATTTGTTGTTATAGGATATGTACAGCCCTTGGTATATATTACAGTTTTTTTTTTTTTAATTGCGGAGGGTGCGATCAAAAAATATAGTATATGGGACATATACAATTAAATGTACAGAATTATTAAAAAGCAGGCTGAAGTGTATGAGAAAATATTTTTTATAAGGGATTATCTTTTTTCCATTTCCCTCTTCTGCCATAGAGACTAATTTCCTCTTAATCGTATTCACAGCTTACATTTTTACAATTTTTTTCGACAATGTTCCATTAAAAGAAAAACATTTATTTCTTAAAAAACAATATTTGTGTATGCGTATTTTGGTATGTAAAAATTCAAATTACCCGATTTTGCGAATACTTTGGACTTAATTGTTACGGTCGCTAAGGAAAAAGACAGATAGTTTAACGACGAGTGTATTTGTATTTAACGAAATTTTATTCTTCCACAGTATTCCGAGGAAATAAGAAGTCTGTACAGTCGCAGTGACTTCCTGGGCGGTATTGCTCGCCAGATAATACAACCGCCGCAAATGTTTCAAGCGTACAAAAAGAGATCTCTTCCTTACGGTTATACGGAGCGCGTTTCTGTACCTTTGCCGCCAAGAATCAGTTTACGAAGACTCGCCAGTACTCGACTGATTACAAAGTTCTCTTTCGCATTTATATTTTTCCTGCTCCTCGGATTTTCCGTTTATGAAATTTTATTCATGTTTGCTTTGTGTTACGTTTTATATTTAGTCGTAATGACCCTGCTCGAACCTGTTCCAATTGTTATTGATTAAACAATGTTTATATACTATTCTAGTTAACGGATTATTTATTGTCATTATTATTATTATGATCATCTTCTTTTTCTGTTTTAAGAGTTTTTTATAAGATGTTAACTGTAAACAGTGTTTTTGTTTGACAGTAACTTTATAGAACTTAGTACATAAGTCTGATTGTTAAAATAAAAATTTAAAAATTCTGGTCAAATATGTATTTACTTTGCACTTAGTATTTAAGTGCACACTGCACACACAATCCGTGTGTACATGTGTATGGGTGGGCGTGGAGTGTATTGATCCATTTGAACTCTTTCATGTTTGATATACATAAATCACATTATTCTAGCCAAATATAGGAGAACTCTCACCGTTTTCCATGTGTGAACAAAACGTTTGAACGAACCTTCTAGGCAGACGAAGTCTATATTAACTGAAAACTATAATAGTTAGATGTTACACTTATACGAGTAATTTTAAAAAGTTACATAACTTCTATGAAAGCGATCTCCTTTACTTAATGTCTTTATCCAGGCGAACTGGTAATCATTCCCCAAAATAATATATGTATGTGTGAACAATAATCTGGCATGCCAGTATTTTCTTGAGATGCACATACTACTACTCGAATAGTATATTTAGTGATGTTCACATTATACGGGTTAATTCATTTGTATAGATGAGCAATCACTCTGTTTCGACTTTGGAATTGTTCTATTTCGCTTATGCGGCTGGTGGCATATGTAAATTTGAAAAATTGTAAATATGTTCAAGTACCTTGAACTCTCAAATGCTATACAGTGTGTGTGTGTGAACTTTATCAGTATGGCATACATGATAATTTTTCTTTCTGTAGATCCTTTGAATGTTTAACATAAATAACAGTTCGGCAGGATCAAATTTCTCTCAATAATTCCAATATAAGAGGTGCTATTATTGATGAACGAGATATCTATGTGAATGAATGCTGCGGTGGTAATGAAAGCTGGTATGAAAATTTGGGAAAAGTAATCTAAGTTAGCTATGAAGAAAGATCCTGTCCAGAACAAATACTGAATTTGAAGCTAATACTGAGATGTATAATATTGAGATCTAAAAGCATAGTTGTAACCTTTGTTGACTTTAGGAAAGCATATGACTCTATAAACAGAGAACTATTATTCAACATATTACAGGAATTTTAATGTGGATGATAAACTTACTGCCATCACCAAGCAAACACTGACAAACACATTATCAAAAGTTAAATTTTTAGAAGTATCAAAACCGTTCGAAATTAAAACAGGAGTAAGACAAGGGGATGGACTGTTATCGTTACTATTCACCTGTGTACTAGAAAGGATAATTAGGGAATGGAAAATGAGAACAACGAAAGAAGATGTATTCAAAAGATTAGATTAGGGGAAGAAGCGTAAATGACATAGCAATTGATTTTGTCTAACTTGCAGATGAAATAGCAATTTTGTCAAATAATATAAAATATGCAGTAAAACAAATGGATATGTTAAAAGAATACGCAGAAAAGGCAGGATTACAAAATTTCTTTTGAAAAAACCCGATATATAACTACCATCAGGAAAGCTCCAAATTACATGAGACAAAGTATGGCAGTATTCAGAGAGCTATGAAATTTAAATATCTAGGAGAAATGATAGAGCCAAACACGCTGGACAAGGAAACCATTATGGGAAGAGCGAAAAAAATGGAAACAGCATTTCAATTAACGAGAAATGTATATAAAGCAAGAAATCGATGTTCAGAAATGTAAAATACAGGGATTAAGCCGGGATACGTCTCCTTATGACGCTAGTATGGTTTCACAGAGATGTCATTATCTTCTGTCTCTAGTAACCAGCTATTTGAATTTTAAACCGTTGCAGTTTCTAAACTACTTGTAGTACCAATGCAAAATAAAGTTTCAAATTTTCAAAAAACCTTTTTTGATATTTCCGGTACGATGATAATGTTCATATGAAATTTCAAATATCTAGCGTATATGGTTCCAGCTGTAGCGTGATCATTAGTTTTTTCAAAAATCGATTTTACGACTTCTACCCCTTTTTTCACCCTCAGAAAATTAAAATGTTTTAATGTATTTTCGCACGACATAAGTATATTGTGTCATTGCTACGTGTAAATTTTCAGCTTCATACACCTAGTGGTTTTGACGGTTTATTAATAATTGTTGGGCTACTCAAACATTTTCTAATTTTCGCCTTTGTATGTATAAATACATAAATATACCACGTTACGAAACTATTCGTGTAATTTTAAAAATATATATTTTTTAATTATAATTAAATGCGAGATTTAATTAAACATTTGAAGCTTCCTTGGTGAATATAATTTGGAGAACAATTTACAGTAGACACCATGTTCGGAAAGTTCATACTAACTACCATCAGATTTTTGATGATGGTAAGTGAAAACTAAATTGTTTTCCTAAATGAAAGTTTGTTAACAGCCAGTTTAAATCCTTACCATACTCTATTCTATTAATGAAATCAGTGATTGCGATATATCAATTGTAATTTACATTTTTTTCTAATTTCAAATTTTTCTATGCTATGCCAACAAATATTAATATAGATAATAAATCGAATAATCTCTACATAGTTACGAAACATCAATTATTCTTTAAAAGATATTCAATTCTTGAAAGAATAAAATTTACTCCCTTAAATAAATACATAAATGGTTTGTTTCTAATGTTCTCATTGCTAAAGTAGTGTTTATAATAATTATTATTCTATTTTCCCGTTTTAAACTTTTTGGATTAGTTAATTTCATTTAAATGCTGCTTTATGGGAAGCCTTAATTTTAATTTTAGTGTACAATATATTTTAATATCAATTTTTAGGATTCCGTACACATATAATATGCGGAATCCTAGTAAGATGGTTCAGAAACAACAAAAATATCAGATAAAAATCAATAACCCGCGATTAGATTGATTTATGAACTTCAAAATTGGATCATAAATTCTAATTAAAATTCTTTTTAAGAAAGTCTATGACTTCAAACTTACTGATCATCCTGGGCGCCAATTGAAAGAAATATTTTTTTTTTCTGGGCATGTGATATATCGGTGGGAAGATCGCTATTTGACAGTAAAGCACGACGTATAGCTCGCCCTTGCTGCGCGAGTATTATGATTAGAAATTTTGAACAAGGTTAAAAAGAAGCACATCACTGTATATTTCTTTAATTTGGAACATCCGAATTTCCAATCTCAAAATTAGACCCCGGGGCGCTAAATGATCAAAATTTTTGAACTTTCTTTTTCCACACATACGATATATCAGTGAGAAGATTACAATATTTAGCAACAAAATCGAATTTCATTTATATTTAACGAAACTTTTAAAGTTGTTGGAAAGTTCAAAAAACGGCGTGTCCTGCGCGTTAGTATTATAGTTAAAAATGTGCGCATCCCCGTATATTTCTCTAGTTTGTAGCATCCAAGGTTTCAACTTTGAATTTACACCCTCGGAGCACCAAAAGCTCAAAATTTTTGAAAAAAATATTTTTTTCCGGGTATATGTTATCTTGGTGGAAAGATTGCTTTTTGTCGGGAACAAAATTGTATTTCATTTCTTTAACGAAACTTTCAAAGTTGGCGAAAAGTTCAAAAAAGCATGAAAAATTATGTCTCTTCCTCTTTGTAGCGCGAATCTGATTTCTTTGTTTTAACTTTAATATTATGTAAATATAAATTATAATTATGTTTAACTTAACATACGGAGTAGTCCTCAGCGCATGAAACATCATGCTTGACTGAACTTGTTTAAAATAATATACGACTTCGAAAGTTGACCATGATTATCTAATACTATAACATTACATATTAATTTTCTTTTTTTTTATGCCCATTGGACTTCATAATTAAAACATTCTACGCAACGCATTTCCTCAAAAAGATAGTTCACATGAATATCTGTTACTTATGGCTTCTCGTAAAGCGGAATTTAAACGAAATCAACTAAACCAAAAAGTTTAAAAAAGGAAAATAAATTAATAATTATTATAAACACTGCTTTAGTAATGAGAATATTACAAACTATTTGTATTTAATTAAGAGAGTACCTTTAATTCTTTCAAGAATAGAATATCTTTTAAGGAATAATTGATGTTTCGCAATTACGTAGAGATCTTTTTATTTATTTTGTATATTAATATTTGTTAGCATAGTATAGAAAAATTTGGGAACTATAATGCATATGTAAAACATTTCAAATTTAAATTTCAAGTTCCTTAGCCTAACAAGACATTAATCAAACAAAGAGCATAGTAGGTTCTTATAAAAAAAATAACTCATATCTCACCGAATGTATATTATTACAACATCAATGTATATGTGTAAATTTTTTACCATTAAGCAACATAGCCATTTAAATACCAACTTAAAGAATGATTCTGTGCCCTTAAAAGCGGTAAACAGTGATTTATTGATAATGAATTTTTTGGGAAACGAAATTTAATAGCATACTTTTGAATTTTCATTTAATACAGAACTGCTCCAAGACATTTTTTCCCCTCACATTCCATTATTTTCTCAAGTTAATAAATATACAATTCTATCCGGTAAATAATTTCATTTAAAACATCTATTTCTTAACTGAAAGATATAAAAATATTAAGTATTAATTTGGTATTTGAAATATTTTTTTTAATACCCAAAGTAGTCTAGATACTCACCTAGAAATATTAAACATTCCTACATACAGTTAAAAAGGAAAATAGGGAAAGATATAAACAAAAAATTTTTTTATATATATAAAGTCGTCAGGGGCAGGTTGAGGATTTACGGGGCCCGGCACTAATCTGAAATGAGGAGGCTTCCTTCAAAGAAAAAATGGTGAAAAAATTCATGATCATATGTGTGCAAACAAGCAAAAAAAAAAAAATCTACTACGACCTTCCTTATATATGACTAATAAAATTAAAATTATAGTTTTTTTAAAAAATTAACTTTTTTACCCTGACAAACTGAAAAAAATTGAACGTCAAATAAGGGACTTTATATATAAATATATATATATATTATTTTTAATTTTTTATTAACATTTTCTTTTTCTACAATATATATATATATATAAATTAAATATTGTGAGCAGCAAAAAAATAATCGTTTTTTAATAAAAATACTTTATTTATAGTCGGTGGTATTGTCGCTATACTGGTTTTTAAGCTAATTTTGATATACTCATACGATGTTTTTGATCTTGTTTTTTTCTTTATACAAATTAAACATGCACGTTTAAAATTCCATAATTGTTCATGTGATCAGAAAAAAGTGAATGAAATGCAGCATGATTTATTAAATTGTTTATAAAATCAGCAATCGATTAAAACTCGCTTTTATTTTAAATAATTTTTATACAGTTCAAAATAAAACTTATTAACTTTAAATAAAAGTAAAAAATAAAATATTGTAAATTTAAAAATATTTCAGATCATAAAACGTTTTTACACAGAGAAATTTACGATTGCATGGGTTTTCAATATTTAAATAGAGAACTGTTAATCGATTTGTCGAATGTTTATTATTCAATATGTACGTTAAAGAATTCATTTGTTTTTTTTTAAACAATACATTTACCGCAGAAAATTTCTGTAAATATTAATTTTATTTAGCATTTAGTTCATTTAGAGAAAAAGTACAATTAATAAACTCATTTTTTTTTATACATAAAAATCAACTGAATTTTTTTAGGATAAAAAACGCAAATTTAAAATCTTGTATTTTACAGTATTGAGTATTTTGGGGAAAAAACTTGAATTTTACACATGGAAAATTTTTTTTTCTGTTCGAGCGCGGGGCCTTGAGCTATAGCCCCCTTTAGATCCGACCCTGAAAGTGGTGATGTTTAATAGACAACATAAACACGTTTGGACGTTTAAATAATAAAACTCTAATACTTATGCGCAAACCGTTTGAATTAATAACGGTAGCTAATCATTTGTGATGTTAAAAAATAAAACATAGTTTTTAAGAAAATCAAACGGAAGCGTTCGGTTAAATGACTTGAAATTAATTCTTCGCGTGATTTTATAACCTAAGTAAATTTTGGATTACTAAGTACGATGCAGTTTTCAGTACTTACAAACAGTTGTTCCATTGACCATTAGTTTATAAGTATTTTTCTTCAGTAAACTGCTAATAAGTAAATAAATAAATGAATGTCCAAAAATTGCAGTTACTAACTGTTATATGTTAAAACCGAATTTTATTCACTATATTCACATATGTAACACAAATTCGATTTTAACATATTGTAACAATTAGTAACTGCAATTTTTGGACATTCATTTATTTATTTACTTATTATTGACCATTACTTTGTTTTATACATTGAAAGCTCGCGATCGACAGAACTTGAGTGAATTTTGAAATAATAAAATTCGTAATTCTTCTTTAAAGTGCGTTATTAAATATTTACGAATAAACATTATTCGCCGCGAAACAAGTGAGATCAGAATAATTATCATTCTTTCATGTGTGATGGGAGGCTTTAATTTTTTAATTACAATTCGGTATTTGTTCACCTCCTACTGTTAATCCTTAAAATATCGAACTTTGACTCGATAAAAAGAAAACCCACTTTTTTATAAATTATCAGTAAAAGAAACATATTTTGAAGAGCAATTGATTCCATTTCTGATAATCAAGTTATAATAGGTGGCTTATGTTTGATCGTTCAAGAATTATATCCATTATTTCTCATTATTCTACAGTATATTTGGACAGAATTTATTGACTGTGTTAGCATGTATCCAGAGATCAATTTAAGTGCCTTATCAGATTTCTTAAAATAATTCGATGCCGAAATATTCAGAATTTCGTATTAGTAGCTAAATAAAACCTATTCTACCTTTCGATTTTAAACCGATTCTTGACAACTTTAATAAGCATCCTAAAAGACCATAATGAAAAATAACTAACGCTTTTCGTACACGTATTTGCCGATATTCTCGGTATTATTTTCCACGATCAATATAAATTTATTTGAACTAGAATTAATTTCTGAAAATTGATGCGTAAGACAGTTAAAACTTAAGCAACGATAATTTCATCATTTTACATGATACACAAAAAATTCCGGTTGCATCGTTACAAATGTTTTTGTAAAATCCGAAAAGTTTTTTCTTCTTTCGCTGAAGTCGTTGCTTTTTTTTTACCTTGTTCCAAAATACGCATTCATGATTATTCATTTTGTTCACAGAACATGTTTTGTTCCTTTCACCGGTATGCATTTAGTTCATTTGCCAGCACCTGAATTTTTATGTTGCTTGCCGCATATTTATGAAAATAACCATCACTTATTATACTGTTTTACAAATTACCACGCTTCAAATGTCAACGAATAAACTGAAGTTTACACACCTGATGTCTTTAAAAAAAGTTACGCGGTATCTATTTAAAAATATGTGCACACCTGATGTGTAATAAATTAAAGTTCTATAGTTTTTCAGGGTACACTAACCTATCGATGAAATGGCTATTACTGTCATTGCATACATTTTTTGTTTAAACGTAGTAAGTTTTTAAGTGTTGCATTAACAATAAACTTGAAAGAATAGCGCAATTTACCAGCATTATATCATATGTATTTTAACCGTACTAATACCTAACGGTAATAAGCAGTGAAATATTTAATAAGTCACAAATCAAATTTTAATTCTGACATGTTTTCATTATTTCTTTCTTTTGCCACACCACCGATCTAAAGTTAAACATTTTGTTTTATGAAACCAGCATTTTCGCGTCAGCTTTACTTTAAAAAACGAATTCTGTTGTCCATTGTTTACTGGAAAAAATAAAATTTCTATTCCGTTCATCGTTCAGTTAAAAGTTAACGAGTTGACCGTTTCTTTTCAAAATAAACTTACCTGACTTTTTCAGATTTTTCCGACTTATAAGGCAATTATCAAAAAACTGTATAATTTTCAAATATTTATCTCATTCTGATACAAACCAATAATCCTTTTAAGAGCTTAGTCATTAAATATAATTTTTACTTTTCGTTGAAACATGTAAAAAATTCGTTACCACTTTAACCTCCTCTTTCAATATTTTGATTACTAGCAGTAACCAGGAAGATGTTTGATTACCCAATACAGCCAATGTACATTTTAATTCTACAATCACTTTTTATACTTTCAAGTTATACATTATTAGCAATTACCCATGGCTTCGCCCGTTATTTCCTCTTTATTTTAATAGAATACTCGATTTTAATCGGTTACGAGTTGTCACAAAATTACATATTTAAGCGAACATGTTCTCCACACTTCTCGTTTTGTTCTGCTCTTCCTACCTTTTCGTAGAGCATTTTATAAAAATGAATTTATCCCTACAACAGAGAACCACAGTAGTATGATAAGCATTTAAAACTTGAATATAAATAATATTGTCCGCAGTAACCATTAAAACTTCAATTACCGTATTTTTTTTTTTTCTATAAAAACTAATAAAATGCAGTTTTTCTTTTTAAATTCAAGCGCTGAGTGCAACAGCTAGGCTAGGAGCATAACTTTTATATTTAGATTCTGGCATAGATTTAATAACTTCAGTAGGCAAAAAGTAAAAACACGGAACACGGTATTCTTACTTACGCTAGAAATGAATAAAATGTTAACTTATAAATATACTTACTACACTTTATTTTAATTTTTAAGTTTATTTATTTTTTTCGATTTCAGCCTCTGTGGACTACGTTAAACAACTAAGTCTTCATTTTACATCTTGTCCTTTTTCCTTCCTTAACATTTTTCCAATATTTCTTGAGACCCTACATCAAAGCATTTTTATGGCTTATCGAAAGCGATCTATTCCGATTTACTTGTCCTATTTTAAAGATTGACGTCGCAACTGCTTTATGAAACCATTCTTTATTAAATATTTGTTTATATTTATTATGGTAATGATTTTATTTAAAATATTTTTTAGTCCAACTTTTTTTTTTTTAAAGTTTATTCGACATATTTTACATACTTCATCGACAAAAGCCCCGATCACAAAAGGAACAAATAAATTATCTACTGAAACCTTCCACAGGAATGTCTATCCGAACAAAATCGGTTTGATAATTTGTGAAATTAGCGGGCACAAACGAATTCTCCGATTTTCATTTATATGTGTACATATACATGTGTATATATTCAACCTTGCTTCTTACTCATCGAAGAGGGTTAAACCCAAGTTAAGGTATTCTTTCATTACATTAAAACAAAATTTCAAGAATAAACCAAATAATATATGGACTACTTTATTTTACATTACAAGTACAAATGATATTAAAATTAATGTTTTGCACGACTAAAAATATTTGATCACAATTTACCGCTATATACGAACCTATTTGCACACAAAATCCTTCAATCAATTTTTTACTCAGCATATGCTTCTTTCGGTTTACTATAATTAGTGGTTCTCAACCAGTATACTGCCAGATTTTGCTAATGAATCTAAATAGATCACGCAATATCCTTTCACTACATCTCCCATTCTAAACCCAAATATTAAGAATTTTAATCACAAAGCGGTACTCAAATACACATACAGTCGTTTATCAGACTTATATTAGCACATCGTCCGCTTTATTGTAAACTGGAGGTCGATCTTCAAATAAGTGAATTCGACCGCTCTAAAAATTGTTTAAAAAAGCAATTTTAAAAAAACTCGAATTTAAAAAACGTTTAAACCAACTTTATAAGGTGGTCCAGCGTATTTATTTTAAAGCGAAACTCCGATTTTATCACGTTACTTTACGCTCACACAAAATCTTGAAACGAAACGGGCGATGTTTTGTAGATACCAATTTTTGATGATACAATGTAAGATAGAAAATTTATCAATTAAAAAAAAATCTTAACCGACTTTTAGTTGATTCAAATTTTTCTCCGACAATGTGTGTGAAACAGACATTACAGGGAAAGAAAAATGAATATTTGTTCTCATTTTCTAATTTTACGAAGTTAAAAAATATTTTTATAAAATAAATTGCATGAACTAAAATTTTATGACTCATAACATCTTTCGGACAATGTCGTAACACAGTGATTGAATCTGTGAAAGAATTTAAAATTACACAATGCGTATTACAAAGTTAATAGAATCTAAATACATTGCTTAATTATTTCTTTTGGATTAACAATTAATTTTTTTTTATTAATTAGAAGTAATGACTGATCTGATTTTGTAAAATGGTTAATCATGAAAAATAAAAAAAATGATGCCAATCATTCAATACTGCGAGAAAAATCCTTTTTAAACTGGGTCCAAAAAAGAAGAAAAAAACGCATTGTAGTTACTTGTGAGTGGGAATTAAAAATTAAAACATTTTACGATAGACTCGAATTTTGCTGGTAATTAAACTCAGATTCTGCTCGTGAAATTTGATTTTCGGCCTTGAAGAACGTAACCCCCCCCCCCCCCCCCCAAAAATCAGTTATCAACAGTAAACAATAAAATGCTGAATTAGATTTTAAGTGCAAACATAAATTGTTGGAAATCGTCGGACGTAACTGTTCCATCAAATTTGTCGGCCATTACTGACATTAAAATACAATTCTTCTCTTTGAAATTTTTACTTTCTGATATAATAAAAACTGTATTATCAGTTTTCTTAAACGATTTATGCTCTCGTTACGTAATTTACGCATTATTGATACGACTGTAATTTTAAAGTTGTCAAAATTACGCAAATGTAATTGTGAATATAAAAAAATATTAATCATAATCGAAATATTTACTACGTTAATACTTTTGAATGTTTACATTTATTGTGATAAATTGAGAACGTAATTTCCGTCTATTTATTCTTTTTCAGCAATATTCTTCAAAAATTCGTTTCCCGTATATATCAAAATCGTTACGATACGTATTATACTTAAACCGACATAATGAAACAAACTCAAAATCGCACAAAACAGATTTTTCTCCTTTAAGCTGTAATAAATGAAAATTAAATATCCTCGACTATTTGCTGTCCGCAACGACGTAATAAATCTGAGTAAAATGCGCGTAAGAAGTTCGGGATTATTAGTTTAAAAAATGAACATCAAATTAATTTTTCGTTAGATACTTTCCAACTTTATACCAACATATTATGATTTATTTAAAACATTTAAAATTTTGCAATGAAGCTGCACATATTCAGTTATAAGAAATTTACTCCTAAGTATCAACTGATTATTTAAAAATTTTATTTCCTTTTAACATCAAAATGTCTTTTTCCAATATATATTGTTAATCGGATTTTTCAGTTTGCGAGAAGTTTTTATACAACTTCTGTTTCAAAGATGTAAGCTACGTAAGTTCTAATTTCAATTTATAAACACGAGGATAGTAAACTATACATATACTCCGCGCATCCTAGCATCAATAGTTTATTACATCAGAAGATCAATACTGTGTTTTTTTGAACTAGGTTCAACCATCCTATAATACAAAACCATATAGCTCGGATTATTTTGTAAAAATTACTTTAATATGCTGAAGGAAAAAATTATCGAGAAATATATATGAAATATTTTCAGTCATTAAGAAATATAAAATTACCATTTTAACTTCATTAAATATATACATACATATATATATATATATATATATATATATATATATATATATGTATATATTGTCAACCACTTAAATTATTAGGTCATATTACAATGAGTAAGTCTTTCAAGTTCACAATCTTTATTGGGAATTCCGTACAAAATATAATTGCGTATTTAATATTAAACTGCACGTTAAAAATAAAAATACAAATATAAAGAAAAAAATTATACTAAGCCCTAAACAAATATCCGAAGTGATATATTAAATGTTGAATAGTTCAATTGCGTACAACGAAACCATTATTTTTTCATAAATGTAGGAATTCTCGGTTATCTGTAATAAACGAATATTTAATAGACCATTAAGTACATTTATAAATAATTGCAATTATATTCCAGATATGTCAACGGTGTTTCGGGTCATCTCCATAATACATTACATATAAGAAAAAAAATTACCTAGAAATTTAATCATCCGATTCCTTCGACTTTTTCAATTTCACTTTTGAATTTGAATTTAGAGGTAATTTTCGTTTTTTATCTTGAACCTATAAATATACAGTAACAGATTTTAAAGCGCTATACATACCCATTTAATATATCATATTATAAGATAAAGAGTCATAGGTATTTATTTTCAATATAAAGAACATATCCTAATTACCGGAAGAATTTACGTTTCTCGGAATTTTAAAATTTACATTATGAAGGGGGGAGGTAAAAACTATTGAATATTACAACGTGTATACAAAACCTGAAGCTGGAATTGAAAATACACTACTTACACTGTTTTTTTCAGGTTCTTCGATATCCTCTTCATCATCGAATTCGTCTTCCATTTCATCTTCATCTTCTTCCGCTATAGTTTCGCCAGCTATTTAAAAATAAGAGAAATGTCACATAAATAACGCGTATTATTCAGTCCCCTCCCCGAAAAAAAAACAACCGTAATACTGTCGTAAAAATGCCGCTCAGCAATGATTAAATGAATTCAACAGAATCAATTCTGCCGCAAATTACCCAATTTAATTAACATCATAGCGACCTTTTTCATATGCTGTATATAATAAAATACTCACTGCCAACGGAATGATTTCCTAATAAATATACCGGACCGGAGCCTTTAGTCAATTTAAACGTAACAGGTGGATCTGGAAAAAGTAAATCTAAAAGAGCCTGCTGGTTTGTTCCCGGCTTTAATACTGTTATAGGATATTTGGCATCGCTTTTATAACCCGCTGTCTCAACTTCGACGACGTGTATTTCATCTTTCGCTTCGGCAGCTAAAACAGCCTAGCGAAAATATATGGTTAAAATAAATAAATTAAAGTAATTATTACTCCGTGACCATGAACAAGACTGTTTGAAACTAGCCGGTGTTTTATTATATATTTGTGAATTTAATCATAACAGAGCGAATAGTAACTTTTATATAACTTTAGTAAAGTAATTAAGTTTAAAATAATACAAAAACCGCAAGAAAACGTATATACTATAACCACACTACTTCATACCTGTTTAACCAATAATGTATGCTCTCCTCGATATGTCTGTGCAGTTTCACTCGGATCTTTGAAATCGGGATCCCAGACGTCCTTAAGTTTATTTTTATCTAACGTAATTCCTGAAATATATCAAATAATATTTCTTTAGGTAAACACCGTCATGATATTGCTAAAGTAATCGCTGACTTGAAGTTTAAAAATTTTTCTACCGGAAAAACAATGTTCAAAACTATACTAACCCCAAAAGTAATCTTCGGTCATATTTATATAAAAATATTTTACTTCTTACACGTTAAAAAAAATAAATAAATAAAAGCCAAATTTCTCTGTTGAACAATTTTAGCGTAAATATAACAAATTTAACAGCACCACGCTAACCACAACTGCAAAACCGAACTAACAAAAGACAATCATAAATCGTACAATGGCGGTTACCGCGTGTAGGTTTCATATAGAAAATATCGTACGCAGTAAGTACCAGGCCATGCGGTTTTTATATCTGTGGAGTTTAAAATCAGTTATTTTGTCGCATTATAAAAATATAATAAGAAAATTAAACAAAAAGGTTTTTTTTTCTGATTGAAAAACTAAGAATAAAATAATTTTATTTATTTATAGTAATAAAGAAAAATTATAAAGCAAAATTTTTAAAACATCTTAATTGCATCTTTATAAAGTGAAATATTGAAATATTTAAAAAACTGAAGAAACATTTTTTATTCAGAACGTATAGTACGTTGCATATAGATTAATGAAAATAAAGATCGCTCGAATTTATTCGCAACTCATGGCGTATATTTTTTACAATATATAATATGCCGCAGGACTATGCGCTTTACTAGTAAAAAACAAGAAACATTCGTACCTTCCGATTCTTTTAAAAAGAATCGTTGTAAAGAATCATATGTTTGTTTTTACTTGATTATTAAAGGAAAGGAAGAACAGGATACCGTACAATATTCAAATTCAAGAAATAATAAATTTTAAAATTATTTTCCGAATAGGAAACATATGATAGTTGTGTTCTGTGTTTGAAGTATTTGTACGACTTCTAAAGATTAAAACGTATGGATAGATGAATATGAATTATTATTTTAAAAGAGATTATTTTTATACATTTGAGCAGTAAAATATTCGAGAAATATGAAAAAATTATTGATTGTCTAAATATTTAGTACAGCGGACCAGAATAGTCGCAAACGAAAAAATAGTAACTGGTTTGAACATTCGCGAACTGTAAAATTCTGAATATGTTACATGCTTGGTTCTAGTAAAATCTATTAAAACTAGTAATTTCTACTTTTAAAAAATAGTTCCAAAAATCGCCCGTTCCAAATTTTCAGTTTATGTCTCTTCCTTACCGTCTTAAGTATTTTGTAACTGGCATAAAAGAACAACCTGTTGTTTTCCAAGCAATGTGTTGCGCTAGTGAAATTATTTTGTAGAATATGTTATTTTTATTTTACATACATTTTGATCGTTTTTGAATTACCCATATTGAATCTTCTAAATAAATTCTTTACATGAACAATTCCCTTGTGCTATGTACCTACTGATCCAACTATATATGTACATGTTTTTCTCTTCTATTTAAAAAATTATTAACTGTTGCAACTGCAAAAATTATTCTTAACTACATATATTATGAGGTGTTAATGTTTTCTTTTTGTTTCTGAATTGTTTTTCACCTTTTTTTTTTTTTTGCGTAAATTGAATTTTTGAGCGTTTAATTGTGAGAGAAGATTTTCTGCTTTCGAACATCCTCGCAGAATCAAGAATAACTTACAATTTTTTAATATCATTTATTCTCGTTTATTTTAAATATATAAATTCTGTGTTTGATAAACGTAAACAAAGTGCTTTCAATCAATGAAGTAAAAGCGTTGGAGATTCCAGTATAGAGAAACCGTGTCATGCATTGTATCTTTGGAATTGATGATGCATTCAATAAGCAGTTTTAAATTAGAAATTTGTGTAATGACAGTACAAATACGACAACAGATATGTCAAAAATTTCTAATAATACGCTTGAAAAATTGAAAAAATCGATTAAATTTGTGGATCACATATATGAATGACCGAAACAACCTCTCAGTGGTGCTTTAATTTATAATGAAGCAATTGAACCGTACAATCGATTAAAGACATAGCATTAGGGCAACTTCTATGAAATTAATAAAAATTGGTTTTAACATTTTAAATTGTTTGATTTACATGTGAAAATTTATGAGAAATCCGTCTGAATAGAACTATTTCTGCAGTAAAGTTTTCAAATGTATTACAAACTTTTACAGAAAAACTACAGAATAAAACATTTTAAACTAAAGTAAAAAATATAGCTAGTACATAGATGCTAAAGATAGTATATGTTCATCTACTTTCCCATGTTTTTGAAAATTTTATTTTTAAATTTCGGGTATTTACATATTTTTGAACTCCAGGGTTTTAAAAAGGGAAAAAATCAATATTCCGGTCATCTGGAAAGCTAATTACAGAGAACACCTTTACTATTTACGAAATAATTTAAAGATTGTTATTCTCCTGATGTTACATCATATTTGAAAATTTTTTTTTTTTTTAATTATGGTTTTTCTGTTAGTTAATAATCTCCCAGTTATTCTGAAATCCCCACTGTTAAATTTACCGTAAAAGTGATGTTTATTTCGTTAAGTAATACATCATTGCTATAGCCCATGGATCAAAATATTATTTTCAATTTCAAGGCCTGTTAGGCATAGAGACGGTCTGAACGAATATTAAAACTGACAGATCATCAGAATTCTGCTGTTTATCAATAAATTTTGTAGAATTTTAATATCTCGACTGCACTCAAGATGTAGCAAATATTGTGAAAAAGGTAAAGAAATCAACACTTGAACATGTTGCAGAAATCTTCTATATTTTCAAGTCTACGATTATTAGTGCAACAAATCGCAAAAAAACTGAGTGTATCGTAAACATTTTTCATAATATTAGAAATGAAAGTTTAAAGATACAATAAAACGGCGAGTGTAAGAAATGATTTCATCAAATTCCAAAACGCTTTTACAGGCAATAAACTTGTACCAGAATAGATGAATCAAAATAACATCTACAAAAAAGGAATTGTAAGTTGCTAATCAATTTTATGATGGTCAAAAATGGTTTATGTCAAGTAATGTTAAACTGTGATCAAAATATACTGTAATTTACTTAAAATTTCAACAAGCACTTGATGCAGTGGTAAAACATAAAGAATTTAAAAATCCAATTTTGCGAAGAAGAAGAAAATTACCTTACTTTTTATACATATTCTCCGTTGATTTGTCATTCACATTGTAAGAAAACTAAATAATTTAACATTCTTATCCTTTTTGAAAAAGTAATTCAAAGTTCTTATAAATTGTTTAATTTTTTTTTTTTTTTTTTGCTCTCCCAGCCCTTATCCTTTAATAACCTACAGAAAAGTAGACTGAACATTTGCAAAAAAGTTTTGGAACGAATTCCTTGCGAATATTAAGTTTACTTTTATGAAAAACACAATGACTGCTGCTATATTTTTTTGCCTTATTTCTAATTTTTACAACTACAACAGTATTATGACCCATCAGTACATTTGTCTGCAGTTTTCCTACGGTATACTATTTAATAAGAAAAATTCATCAAAAAAAAAAAAAAAAAAACACTTATTATCAGTATTATTTAACGTATTGTTTATTTCCGGATAATTGTCTCATTAATTATATTTTTTACTATTCGGAAGTATATAAAAATATTATAATTCGCATTAATTTATCGCTATGCTTCAGAGAAAATAGCTCCATATTTCTATTATAATAGTTTTATATATTTTTAATAAATATTTTATTGTAATTAAATTACCGGAAAAAAAAACCCGCTAAAACGCGAAAACAACCGTACTCTCTCCGTCATTGACTAATAAACAAACAAAACTTTTTTTTTTTTCTAATACGCAAACTTCAATTCGTGATTTTCAGGTACCATTTAACTGGCCATCCTTTAAAATAAACTGAGAAATAACGTACTTCCCTATTACCACAGTTGTTTATAAAAAATATAAAAGTGTAGCTTCGTTTTTCTGCGAATGACGAAATGACATTTTTAATCCGCTACGAGAAAACTGTTTATAATTCAAATTGCGTTTCATATTCATCATTTTTAATAAAAACATCAATTACTTTTCTGAATACTGGCGAAATTCCCTTGGTTTAATTGCTGAATGCAATGCATCTGTTATTTTTCAGTTTCGGCTGCTTATATGGTTTCTTCTTTTTTAGCACAAAATGTTTTTCACGTGGAATGAAGCTGATAACTTTACTTGAATTTGGACAAATTAATCCATTTAGTTAAAAAAAAAAAAAAATCCATTTAGTTTACGATACCTTTTTTTAATTGAATAAATTTTACCTTCAATTTCTACTTTTATGTAGGTCTGACGTTTAAACACTATTTTTTTTTGAAGTGAAAACTTCTTTAGGCGCGCTGAGCACTTGATTTTGTGGGTATTGGATGAGACTGAGTCGTCACGCTCGGCTATGTAACGTTCGTTCCGGTAAAGTCGGCTTTCGTCGACTGAGGTAGTGAGAAAATTATAGTCAACGCGTCACTGCTATACTCGCTCGGCGACCGTTACATGAGAGAGCGTGACGCATCAGTCGCATTCAGCATCCACATAAACACTGCGCTATGTGCCTTACCAATACGTTTTATTTAATACGTTATTTATTCAAAATTATACGCGTGTGTAAATATGTAAATGTGACAGAATTCATTGTATGTGTATAAGACGTTATCTATCGTCATAAGATGTTATTTGAAATCAATATTAGATTTGAATATGTCGAATGATCCAAATAAGAGTACAACAAAATATGGAACTACGATTGACAGAGTTTTTTTTAGATATTCAGCAAAATTTCAATCAAAAGTATTCATTTCATATTTTATCACAAGTCAATTGTTTCATTTTTAGAGTACGATACAAATGACGATCACTCGGAGCAAAATTTACCGGAGTAATTTATACACAATTATAATTATACATATATTGTAAATATTATTCGCCTTAATGAATATAAAACAAAAAAAATAGAGTTGTATTTCGTATTATTAACCTCGCCTTAATGAAGTTTTCACTTCTGTCGTGTGATCTTAAGCACACAACAATCTTTTTTTTTTTGAATTGTACCACTTTTATTTATTGATACTATTCGTAGTACTTTAACTGATCTCTTCTTAAATTATGTCTAATTTTCGTTCGGTTGTCATTTAGCTCAGCATACTTTATTAATTTTTACGTAGTGTCTGTAATTTTCGAATATTTACGTTATAATCACTACATTAGACTATATTCATCGCACTTAAACAAAAAATCGTTTTTTTTAAAAATTCTTGTCTGCCTCAATTTAACTCAACACCTATTACAGCAATAAAGACCAAAATCACGCAACTTAAAGCTTATATTTTTCGGATTGGTAGCTTTGCCTCATACCGGTACACAAATATAGTACAGAAATTGCAACAGCGTAAAAATAGTAAACTACTAGTGAAAGAAAGAGACAATAGTATCTCCGTCAAACATGTCGAATGTTAAAAACGTAAGAAAACCTAACTGTGATAAATTGAGGCAACGCCATCTTCATTATTTCCCTCTTATTCATCGTTTCTTCAGTAATTTAACACATACATATGTTCTCTTCTCGAATTGGTTTTCGATGTTTTGGTCTGTTCATGAACACTGGGTGTATTTTAAATAGAGATAAAAAATATTACTGTCAGTGATTTGAAAATATTTTTATTGACTTGTTCGGAAATTATAAAGCTGAAAATTTATGTTTGTTTCAACTATTTTGTAAGTAAAAACGATTAACAGTTGATATAGACAACTATTTCCGAAAACCTAAACAAAATCAGGAAAGATATACATAGATATATATACATATATATTATTTATTTTTTAATGGTTCGGCTTTTACTAAACTAACACGTGTTCTGCGTTATTCAGATCTCTATGTTCGTATTTTTTTCATTTTTTCATAATTTTCCATAGTTTGAAACCTCATCATTCTTGTAACCGTAATAAATAATCTGGTCGTAAAGTCGTTGTACTTTAATTTTCGTTTTTATAGAACTTCACTTTTTTTATTTATTCTTTGTATTACTCAATTTTGACACCGTGTCTATTCGTTTATTCATATAAATAAGTGAAAACCTGTGTTGGCACTTAACGCCCCTGCTCGATTTTTTTTTTTTTTTTTAATGGGCGTAAACTATGAAAATTTACCCAGCAAAAGTGAAATTTTTGAAAGTTTCAATGTGTTCCAGCGGAATTCAAACCAGATCTTATCTGAATGAAACACCACGTTACGGTAGCTGGATTTTTTCGCATATTATCCGTTCGTGCGAGTCCAAGTATATATATACCAAATTGTATAATTCATTGTTTAATATGTCAGGTATTTTCGATACTTTTGGTTATGTTTCCATAAAACATTCACATTTTTGTGGTAAATGACATTTCTCATATTTCAGTGGTAAAAATATTGCGTGTTATCATTTATAGTGTACACGCGTTTTTTGTTTGATTTATTACACGTTAAAATTAATAATGCCAAAAAGACCAAAAATCAATGTTTCTTGTCAAGTAAATGAAGCAAAAACACCGAATTTACTTCGCGTCTCAGAAATTGAAGAACAAAAAAGTAATTAGAGAGGCCGCAAGTAGTGGTTGTAATTACAAATATGGATTATTATAATAAAGTCTATCTTACTAGAAAAATTAAGATCTGATAAAAAGATTCGATAATGCATAATGGAATTAAGAAAGTTATTTTAAAAATAAAGCGTTAAGTTCTTGTAGTAAAATATTTTTTCTAATAAATAAAGATTTTACTTAGTTTGGTACAATAACAGCAGTTAAATGATAGAACTTAACTTCCTTTAAAAATCGTTCTAAATTGCGAGCGAAAGCGCAGGTGAGAAGTTCATATGTATGTGTGTATATCTGTACATATATCTATCAATGGCGAACTTTTCGGTACTTCTAGTCATGTGACAAAGTACCAAAGAAAATTGAAAAGAAGGAAATCTGCCATATTACTTTGGCAGCAGAAATTTACCTGCTAAAGAAACTGTTTTTAGCTTGCTAATAGATACCCGAGAAGTCGATGCGAGAAAAATACTTAATGCGCAAAACGTCAGTTGCCCGTCAGTGTCGAGTAGTTGAATTCCGATTTGATAATCTGCCCGCCTTTCATGTTTTGTTCGTCAGATGCTGGGAGTTAGTGATGTGCGATTGCGAAATGCTTTTACAATCGAAACAATCGAATGATTTTCATTCGAAATAATCATTCGTAATGAAAATTGATTGCTTCGTTTCATTCGAAAAGTTCATAGCGATTTTCTTAAAAACTAAAAAGTAGAAATAGAATGAAATCATATTTACACCAATTAATTTCAATGGGTATAAATAAAAACTGAAGTAAACTGCATTTTAATATAATTTTTGATAAAGTACCAAATACGAATGAACTATTCGAATAAAAGCTGAAACCATCCGAACAGACACTAATGAAATATATTCGTTAAACATCGACTAGATTCTTCCGAGAGAAATAACATTTCGAATGCAACTACAGGGAACAATCGTAGGGTATCGATGTCATCGAACAATCGAATAATTCGAATGAAACATTTCGAAGTCGCTCATCACTACTGTGAGTACTTTTCCGAAATTAGCGGGTTACTAAGAGAGCATCGAGAAGAGTACATACGCATGCAACAACAGCGCACTCAGAGGTCCAGGTGATCAGCGCGTTGTACACTGTACATTTTTTGTATCGAAACTGCGACTACGCTACCGGAATTTTATCGTAGCAGGGTGATTTTTACACGTCTAATTTATAAATAAGTTTGGCGAAATTAACGAAAATTTGTCGACTGCGACAAACGAAAAGTGGTTCAGAAATGGGAGTGCAACGAACCAGCGATTATTAGATCGGCAATTTAGAAAAGTTTGTTAATGTGGGGGCAGACGTATTGATTTCACTTTTAAATAGATTTCTTAATGTGGTTGTAATTTTCTTTTAAATAATATATTTCATTTTTTATTTTTTTTTTTTTTTTTTTTTTTTTTATTATAAACCAAAAGCGCTATATATATTTAACTTTATAGTTTTAAATTTAATAAGGCGTTTTATTTCATGTCCTCAGGAATGCCACCGCGGAATTAGATTTTTATATTTTATTTATTACTATTATTATTATTACTACCAGATCATCCGTGCGAATTGCACCGTTAGTGGTCGGTTACGAAATATAATAAAATGGAAATAAGTAAACGTAAATATTTATCAATTCAAAATCTTTTATTACAAAAAATAATAACAAAATCTGTCTTATTGTAAATGATATTAACATTTTTTTTAAAATTAATTTCACAAAACTCCTTTAAAAACAATGTTGGAGGTTATGGCGTGATCATAGTTCACTATTTCCGCGTATGAATCTTCAACACAAAGATATCTTTAAACATACGGACTCGTGACAGAGCATCCATGAGAAAAAATAGGTTCCGGTAAATACAATCCGACTCTTTGAAGCGTCTGACCTTATACTTTGTTAATAGTCATAGCAAAAGCAGCTTTTATTGGGAATTGTTTACTTACCATTTGGAAAGGCACAGTAGGATCAGAAGGTGTAAGGTTAATCCGAGGTATGAGCACAGTTTTATTGCAGCGAATAATTTTAGCAGTGATGATGTACTAGTCTAAGTTACCATTAACCTTGTACCATTAATTAATCCCTGTTTAGCGTTAAGATTTCTATTAACATTATGATTGCATTTTTCTTCAAAATCGATTTATGAGGTGGTAACCGGATGAATTCAAAGAGTTTATGAATTCTATGGGGTACAATTGAGTATTGCCTGTTTCTTCATGTTGGACCCAATCAGAACTAAAGTAAACCTTTTCCCTTCCAATTAACAAACTGCAAATGATACATTCATTAATTTTTGTATAATCATCATTTTTTGAACATAAAATCGCTGTTGAATAAAACTGAGAAATATTTTGTTCACTGATTTCTGTGGCATTGAATATGGTAGTAATAATACTATCATAATTTGACGTGTTGTTTTGATTTGTTTATACGTTTATTTTGTTCAATTCTCTTCTATTCTATTCAGACTTCAGCATCTTCAAAATGGCGTATCAAACATTAATTTTGATACAGTATTAAGGGAGATATTTCATACCGACAAAAAAACACTTTTGAGAAATAATATCCCCCATGCGAATATTTCGCACAGACTTTTTGGCCGTACGTATCTTTAACACAAAAAAAATTACTTTATTTGGTAAACTACACCCACGTGAAATACGATTCTAAAAGATGACTTTATTTGTTAAATTACGCCCGCATGCAATTCAGTTCGTGACTATAAATGTATCAGTAAAAACTCAATATACAAAATTATATCATTCTCCTCAATTAAGTAATTTTATTCAAAAATCACATAAAATCGGATGAGTAGTTTTGGAGATTACCTCTTACATCCAAACCTACAAACATTACCTCTTTATACTCGTAATATTAGCGTGATCCGTCGTTCGACCATTTTTTCGTCGACTTTATTTGAAAAATTGGTCGCCAAGAAAAGTCCATTTATTTTAACAAGATAATTTCTAAATTCTATATTTTTTTAACTGAATTTTTATTATAATTGTATTTATGGGTTTTACCGTAATTATGTTGAAATCACGTAAAAAACGGAAAAACTGATCCATCGCTCGACCATTTTTTGGTCGCCTTTTATTTTAACGGGATTAACGGGATAATTTGAAAAATTGATTGCCACGAGAAGTCCTTTCATTTTAACGGGATACGCCTATGTCACACTGAAGAACCATTATAAATATTGGTGAAAAAATTTCACATTTAATTAATTACGTTTATTTATATAAATAACAGATTATAAGGATTTATTATAACTAGTGTTCGCCCATTGGTTGAAATTCGACCATAATTATTACTAAAAATTTGAGGAAAACACGAATTTGCATATTTCCAAATTTTTTTTCTACTCTTATGCATTCGTTCATTGTATGTTTGAGAACATACATTTTCATATGTACTTACAATACAAAACAGTTCAGTACCATTATAATTAAATAAAAACTAAATTCAATAAAATAACAGAAAAACACAATTTAAAAACTCTCACTTATTGATATTAAATGACACCTTACCACTTAGTGCACTGTAAAAAAGCCAATAATGATATGATTATTTAGAAAAATGAAAACATTTTAATGAGAACAGATTTACTGGCTGTAGCGATTTCTTTTTTCATTTTTTGTATTAATTTTTTATTTAAATAAGAAAAAAAAACTGTTTACAAAATTTCTTTAATTATAACATTTAAGATCGTCAATAGCTGCTGAACAAAAAAAAAAAGAAAATCGGTTAATAAACAGAGGAGAAAATGGTACTGAACTGTTTTGTATTTGCCTATTTATATGTAGATGTATTATAACGTTTGATTGAAATATTATGGCTTAACATTGTTCTCTTTAACCAATAGCCAGAGAACTTTATATAGTATAGTAGACCGTCAAGTTTTCTCTATTTCAATATCGCTCGAAAATATTTAACACCAAGACAAACGATTCTTTAATTATTAGAAATTATATTGATCAGTGGTAGTTCCATATGAGTATCGGAAGTACCGACTGAGTGACCATCAGATAAAGTTAAAAAATGGAGTCCCCTCAAACTCGTATTATAAACTGTTTTATTAGACAACTAGCTGCAATAAAGAGTAAAATTTTAGTTTCAATTTGAATATTGTATTCGTAAGAATTACAGGAAATGTTATTCCATTTTTATACTGAAAAAATATAAAAACTGTATAAACAAACATGTTCATATCATTTCTTTTTTTAACTTATTTACTCTAGAACAGTCTTCAGTCGAATTAATATTTCTACTTTTCCGAATAACTTTTCTTTTACATAGTGCTGATTAATACCAAGCTAAACCTCCATTTTATTTCGATCTATTTAAATGATTTTCCAAAAATTTAAACTAGCGATATAAAAATTAATAGTAAATACAATGCGAGATTACTGAATTTTTCAGAGGAATCAAATTACACTCTGTGTCAAAATTCTAAATGATCAGTACGGTTGATTATACAAATGTAATAATATTTCATTTTTCATTAGTGTTCGAAATTACTATCAAATATGTGTTTGAATAAAGACAATAAATAGGACATAATTAAGCGAAAAAAATAAATTTACATCACTTATTATTTCGAATGAGTCGAAACGTAACAAAAACAAAAATGACTATTTACATCTGGACTTCGAACTAGAAAAAGAGAGAGAAGCCAGTAAAAAATTTGCAAGGTAAAACATAATGATGGTTAAAATAATTTTCCATGAGTACATTGTCTAACAAATTAAAATGATTAATTGTTTTTCTTTGGATCAAAAGAGGTATCAACCAAACGCGAATGTTAATTTTATATATTTTTTCTATATATTGTAATAAATCCGGAATTCTTCTTGCTTCTAGGCGTCAGTGAAACAAATCATGTTTCCCTCCGATATTTTTTTCTCTTCCGGAAGCCAGTTACGTGGAAGATGATAATAAAAAAACGAGCATTAGGTTTTTAATTTTTTTTTTTTTTTTTTTTTTTTGTAAAACTGTGGGTAAAAGGGAAGATGAAATTAAATAAATAGAGCCATTGAATTTTTTTCTTAATCCGCATACCGGAGATTTCACGAGGGTCCCTTTTCCAACACGTGTCAAACGAAATGCGTTATTTAATGTAGGAAACCGGAAAAAATATAAAACGCGTGTATTTCAGCAAACGACACATAAACTATTAAATTAATACAAAAAGAAAAAGTCAATTTCGCGGCATGGCGCGGTTTGTAACGCGCGAAAAAACGGTACCGATTGACTAGATGACAAACGTTGCAACGACAATTAATACGACGGCGACTAGAACGTTAAGCCAGCGAACAATGTGTTCCGTGCTACGGCGACAAAGGCTACGCAGAAGTTTCTAGAATAATACTTCTGCATAGATCACCGCACTAACTGCTCTGCCTGACTTTTGGCGGGATTTTTTACAATCTGCCTGCAGCTCAACGTTACTCGACACACAGAATTCCGCGCTTTCGCCGCAAGCACAAGTCACTGTCTCAGCTCTCGACCACCACCACACAGTCACGAAGGCGTCTCTACCCCGATGCGACCGTTCAAATGGTCGGATTCGTTACCGAACATGGGGATTTTTGGTTTTGGCCGATTAAGCACTCTTGACACAAGGCGGCGATGCAACCTAGAACGATGTTTGAGAGATCGTGAACAGATGAATAACCAGAGCATAATTTCTAACTCAAACGTCGTCAAGAGGTAGCGCTATGCGTACCGAATCCGTATCAATATGGAACTGAACCTTTATCCATTTGAGTATAATGGCATTGCTAAACTAATTAGGCCGCGATAACTAGTAAATACCGTACGATATATAAGTGCCGGTCAATTACCTGCGACGGACGGGAAATACCCAAATAAGAAATAATTCCCTACGTACGTTTTTTCGTTAAATATTTTGTTACACCATTTCCGTTGTTCATTTATGAGGGCACATATGCGTTTATTGTTTCCGACTATTCTTTTGAAGATACGAACATCTTTTGCCGTTACATTTGAAAAGTGTAGATTTATTTAGCGTGTTCTGTTTTATAATTTAAAGAAGGGGGAAAAAAAAACAATAATTCAACCTATTTACACTGCTATTCAAAACGTTTACATTAATTTTATATTCTAAAACTAAGCTAAATATTTTATCTGATGGTATGGCCGCAGTCCGAACTTACTGTTGAAATAAAAAGTTATCGAATGTATTGTTAAATTTTTTGAAACGATACAAGAACAAAAAAACAAAGATATTGGTGTTCAAGCATACAAGCCTTACTTTAAGGAAACGAAAATTGAAATGGCACAGCTTTCATTAATCGCTGAAGAAAGGAATCTAAAGGAAATTCTGTATACGCAAGAATGAATTGATAATGGTATTGTAAATTTTTTGTCATCCTATATCATTTAACTCAATAGAAGATTAATAATATTCATCTGTAATAAATTCAGAAAACATAATTAATAGCAATAAGTCACCGGACTTCGAATCGATGGCTGAAAAAATGTTATAAAGAATAAACTCTGCAAATTAAAGAACTGTAAGGCAAACAACTTCTATACTACAATAGATATTTGAGCTAAGGCAAAAGAACCTTTTTAAACTTTAATTTTCACAGAATCGATTAAGATTCTCCGTTCAAAAAGGCGAAGACATTTGAATGTTGCAAAAAAATAGTTTCGATTAAAAACAATATTTTTCACTGCTACAGAAAATAAATATTATACTGATGTTTTTTTAAATTTTTTCATGTATACATTTGACGCCTAGAATTTTCACATCTAAGTAGTTTATTCATATTCCATTACTTAAATATATCCTATTTCTATTTAATATTATAATCTTTCTACTACCACTGATTGCACATTTAGCTATTACGGCGGAATTCTCTTTCTCTTTCTTAATGGATCATTTTGATGTGCGAATACAGTGGCATCGCTTAGCTTTGAATTTCTCGAAATTATTCTAACTATAATTTTTTATAGATGATTAAAAATTAACTGTAACGTAATAGTGATCACATAATAACTTGAAAATATATTATATGAAATCAACGATAATTAATTACAAAACGTTAATTCTTATAAATTGCATGCACACACACACACCTAGTGCGCGCAATTCTATATGGAACATGTTCCAATATGTGTGGTCAGATTTGAAAAAAACCCAAAATATATTGTTCAGTAACTATCCATCATTTGGACGTTTCAATTCAAACTGTTCTATAATAAAAATAGTGGCTGTATTTTTCGTGTGTTATAGACCATTAATGATTTCCAATTTATAATTTTCAAGAACAGACAGTAATCAACGAATTAGGGGCATCACTAATGAAATAGTACACCTTCGATTTAAATTGTAATTTATAGTTATTTTCGTGTTTCTCATTAGCCAAACATAAAAACAAAAAAGAGAACAGAGAATTATATACATATATATATGCTTGCATACACACACACCCACGCGCGCGCGTGCCAAAATTGTTAGACATTTCGATTAAATAAAAACGAGCTTACAGTGGTTTATAAATGCGAGAAAAAACCAACTTTGCTAAACTGAAACTATCATATTAAGCAAATATTTTAGTAAACTAAACTTTTATCTTTTAGTTTAAAATTACGAATAAACGAAAAAGTATTTTATTTTTATTTTGATCAAATTTCTCTACAAAAATTTAAATAAACAGCATAGAATTTTCTGTATTCAAAATTTAATACACTTAATTATTTGTAACATTATTATGCCCATAATTGTGTTAACGTATTTTTTAAAAAACAATTTATTTTTAATTTAAATTAAATATATAAAATTACAAGAAATTACACTTAAATTCTAATGTTTTATTCAATATTATTATTAAATCGATCGGTAAGTTTTATATTTTTACATAAAAAATACGCTTAAAATTTAATATTCAAATAAAAAATAAAAACTAACATCAGACGTACTATCCATTCGGTGCCCTGACAAATATCTCACTGTAACAAGTCATAACAAGTCATCCGGTTTCATCTCGTCGGTTTCGTTTTAATAAACGTTTTCGTTGGTTGACGAAGTACTAGCATTTTCCACATTTTAACGCAGTCCTGGATTGAAGAGATTTGTTTAATAAAATAATAGTATTCTTTAGAAACATAGATAACAATAACCAAATGTAAACAAATATAGATAAATTTGTAACTTGTTTGTTAAATTTTATAAATACAAAACAAATAAATTCCTTAATAACAAACAAAAATAAGTATAAATTCATTTTCTTTAATATTTTAAATACCTTAATTTAGAAAAGTTTTCAGACATAGCTCATCATTAGCTAACAACACAGTGTGCATTAAAATAAAACTAAAAAAATACGCGCGCGCGCGCACACACACACACACATATATGTTTGATTTTTGCGAGTAATTTATTATACACAAAAAATAAATAAAATAATAATAATAATTTGACTAACAATGGTCATAACCAAAAATTTGACTTCATTTTCCGGAAGAAAGTACAAGAATAGCCTATATGCTCAGCTAAGAAATTAAAGATATTTCAAAACTTATCTCCGCTAAGTATCACTCCCAGGTTTACGTAACCGGATATAACTGGATACCAGAAAATTGGAAAAGTAAAGGCACTGACAGAAAGAAACTAACCTCCCCACTCCAATCAATGCCATTTGACTCAGTGCTTTATGAACCTTACCATTTTGGAAAAGACAAGATGGTTTTTATTTTTCCAGATTGCATACACTGAAATTTTAATTTAAAAAATCTAAGTATTCAATATTTTAACATATACAGTGTTGTTAAATTACAATAATATACCGATTACAATTTTAAAAAAACAAAAAATATATATAAGAAAAAATTAAAAAAAGGAACTAGTTTTAACATAAACTGTCATTATCAAGATGATCAAAAACTTAACACTGTTGGAAACAAATATACATTAAAAAAAAAAAAAAAAAAAAAAAAAAATGTGATCGCCTTGATGACAGTTTATGTTAAAACTAGATGTTTTCTTAATTTAATTTTTTTACATTTTTTCTTTTTTAAATTTTGATTAGCTATTATTGCGATTTAACACTGTTGTAAATAAATATATGTTTGTGCCTTCTGTATAATTTTGAAACCACTTGTAAGTATACAACCATCATTTCCATACTCCGCTAAGTGCACAGGAAACCGCTGTCATCTTTTACTTTCGTTAGTGAAATTAAACCGGATAGGACTTCCTAATTGAACAATAAAACAAGCAACGGCCAAAAAGTGGTGCCGCCGATGGAGGAGATTACAGGAGAAACAAATCAACTCCGATCCATATTCGAAATTCCAGTTCAATTTATTATATCCATCGGCTATCGACAAACCGATGTGCTACTCTTTCGTCTTTTTACAGGACATACTTCGCTCAATCGCCGCCACTTACTACCCAAAGGCCTTTTTCTTGTATGTTCCCTTTGCTACTATTCCTGTCAACTATTGTACACATTCTTCTTGAATATTCCTTGCCTTTCCAACTACGAAATAACTTACCTGTTCGACCAACACTGCGATCTATCCTTCTCTGCACTCCGGATGTCTGTCTAACAACTAAATTAGAACTAAGCACAATCTTATGTTTATTACTATGCATTTTTTTTTTTTTTTTTTTTTTTGCGCTGAAGTTGGGAAAATCCTTTCGGACGATAGAGGCACCGTCGTGCCCCTCTGTGTGGTGTCCCCACTAAAAACCCAACTCCGATCAAGGAGGATTCTTTATGTCGCCCTGGAAACCGCTCTCGCATTACTTCAGGGCGACCCTCCTTCGTATTAGTTTACATTGGCTCTGTTATCAGTACCTGCGTCCAGGTCGCGCTTTTTCTGCCGCAGCAAGGATTCTATATGGTGTGCAATCAGTGACCATGTTTCCTCACTGCTTAGCATTCTCTCTATGATGTTGTATTTAGTGAGAATGCCTACTTTTATTTCGAGCTCTAGTCTCTGGCGTGTCCAATGGGGATAGTGGAAGAATGTGTGCTCCGGATCGTCATTATAGAAGTCACAGTAGATGCAATTCGGGCGCTCCGCTTTTCCAAATCTCTTCAAATATGCTCTGAAGTAGCCGTGCGCTGTGAGAAACTGGGTAAGGTAGAAGTTAACCTCACCCAGCTTCCTATTTATCCACACTTCTATATTTGGGATCAGCTGCGCAGTCCATCTGCCAACGACTTCTTCATTCCATCGTTGTTGCCAGCTGTAGATGTTTAGCTGACGGATCGCTGCAAAGCGATTGATGTCAAGTTGATCTAATTTCTTGGCCTCCCACATGCGTTTCCTTTCCTTGGCCAATAGATCGATTGGTGGTGTGCCACTCACTACCAACACGGCCGCTTCAGACACTGTTCGGTAAGCCGAAACTACACGGATTGCCGCGGTCCTCTGCACTACTGCAAGAGGTTTCCTTTTTTGTTGCACACTTAGGGAGTCAGCCCATATCTCAGAACCGTATAAGAGTGTCGAAGTGCATGCTGTCATCATCAGTCGCCGCTTGCTGGAAGTTGGGCCGTCTACATTTGCCATTAATCGACTCAGCATTGATACTTGTTTGCTCGCTCTGTCTGCTGCGTGTTGAATTTGTACTTTATAAGAGAGCTGTGGGTCGATATGTATTCCCAGGTACTTAACCGCTCTCTTCGTCTTGACTGGCGTATGCCCGATGTTGAAATCGACACCGATTTGGGTGCGCTTGCTCGTAATTAGGAGGAGCTCCGTTTTTTCAACTGCTAGACCGAGTCCGTGGTTTTCCAGCCATTCCTGCGTTTTCAGCATCACTCGCGTTAGTTTCTGCTGAGCTGCAATGGTATCCCTGGCCGTGATGACTGCTGCTATATCATCTGCGTAACCTATTAGGTATGAGTCGTCTGGAAGCTGCAGGCGCAGTATTTCATCATAGCTTACATTCCAAAGGTCTGGTCCTAAGATGGAGCCTTGCGCGGCGCCGGCAGTTACGCTTTTGTATTTCAAGCCTGATTGCGACTGATATATTAGCACACGGTCCTTGAGGTAGCTTCGAAGCATGCGCATAAGGTAGCCAGGAGTTTTAAATTTCTGTTCGTAAGCAGAAAGTATCTCCTGCCAGTTGACGCTATTGAAAGCATTTCGGATGTCTAATGTCACTAGCAGTACAACGGGCCGCGAGCGGTGAGGGCCTTGCTGAGTGAGTATAGCCTTGTTTGTGACTTCGTGTAAGGCGTCTATCGTAGACCTACCTTTCCGAAAGCCATATTGCCTTGGGGATAGACCCCCCGCATTGTTGACCGCGGATTCAAGTCTCGGTTTAAGAAGGCGTTCAAGCAGTTTCCCAGCAGTATCCAGCATGCATAGGGGTCTATTACTGTGCTAGCTTTTGCAACAGTCTATAGAACGGATTTTTGTAATTAAATAAATAAATAAACCAATAAAACTGAAGTGTAGATAGCGTTGCTGCCAGGTTTCAAATAACGGTTTATCATAGATCAGAAATGAAAATATAGAACCGGAAAGTCTAGAGAATTTTGGATTTATCAAAACTGTCAATAACATTTTAATAATCAATCGTTTATTATAAATAGTGAAAAATTTAATTCTTAATCTCATTTATCTTAATTTACTTAAAATGTGAACTGTGTCAGTGTTTTTTGTCCATATCGTGGTTAAGTAAAGTATAGTGTTTCCGTTTTTTGGTACAATAGTTTAGAATATCATGTTTAATGTAAATTTTTTAAAGTTATTTAGAAATAGTGTTATATTTTCGGGTTACAAAAGATGTAACAGGAACTAATAAACAAACCGAAAATTAAATTTATCGAAATTTATCGGTTTTGAAATGATACAGTTAATAAAGACCAACTTTTCTGCAAGAAGCATAGAAAACTACCATCTGGGGATTCAGGGGATATTTCCACGGTGAATCAGAAGGATTGCGTTTATACTATATATATATATACACACAGTAGAAACCGTTTAACACGAAACTGAAGGGACCGAAATATTTCTTCGTATTAAAAGGATTTCGTGTTAACCGAAACATGCAAAAAAAAAAACGAAAATTAAAAATTAAAAACTCACCAATATTTTTAATGTCAGTAAAATGTATCAATTCGATTTTCCGCTAACATTAGCACTTATAGGTAGTACATATATTCACTTCAAATAATTACATTATAAAAAAAACATAAAAAATTATTGTTTTTTGGGAAATTTGTCGATCGAAATTAAGTAGTATTGCATTCCCAGGGGGTAAATAATAGTAAACATTGTTAATTTTATTTATCTGTTAATGGATGCGACTGGAAAAGCAGGTATATTTGTCCTTCTGAGAAGCAAAATCTTTTCGTGTTAAGCGATTTTTGTTTCGTGTTGTTTCGTGATAAAAGAAAAAAAATGTATGTAATTATATGGCATTTTGTCAGGACCGTAGTGTTGTTTCGTATTAAGCGATTTTTCAGGTTAACCGGTTTCGTGTTAAACAATTTCCACTGTACATATATATATATATATTAATTACAACGTAATTCTTAGGCTACCCCCCATTCGAAAAAATGTCCCAAAAAAATGTCACAATTTTATGTAACGAAATATGTAACGATAAATGTAATGAAAAAATGTCTTAATTTTATATAACGGAAGTTAAATGTTAGAATAGGATTTGTGTGTGTGTTGATGCCAGTAAGAATTACGTTGTAAATTTTGATCATTTTATACAAAGTATAGAAGAGAAAGAGACAGAAATGAAATCAAGAGGGGTCAAGGGGCACAGCCCCTTGCGAGGCCAAAATGGCCGAGTTTATATATATATATACAGGGTGTTCTGAAACTAATTCAGAAAATTAGTTTTACGCTATAAAGCTTGTCAAAATGAACAAAAATGTCCTAAGGGAAGAATCATTTGGGCGAACAATTAAATAGTTATTAATTTAATTAATTCATTTAAATAAAAAAATATATTTTTTTTATAAATCAATATTTTGTAAAATAATAAAAAGAAAATAAATATTGAAAAGAAGTAAAATACGTATTAAATGTAGTTGCAGATGTATAGTCAACAATGATTTATCAATGGTCTCGAGCAAGTGCTCAATATGTTGACTATTTTGCTGCATCACCAACTCAGCTCTTCGCATAACGTTGTTATGGTAGCTAGATTTTAAAATTTTTTATTAACTAGTTTATCGCCAATCATTCTTGCCCAAACATTAACGAACCAGCGATACTGAAATATCGTTTCTCGTGTTAAATTGTTTTTTTTTTTTTCCCGGTCCCAAAATGACAATCACGTTGGTTCAGCATTCTGTTTCTCGTGAATGTGTGCATTCGCCAGTCCACAAAATATTTTTTAAAACATTTTCCTTCTGACGAATCTGCACCAAAATTCCAGTACAAAAGTCCATTCGTAGCTCAAAATCATGTTGCAAAAGCTCTTGCACACGGCGGTAATGATACAGGTGCTGACCAGTTTTTTAATCACAGCATGAACTCTACTCGGTGTTACACCAACTTGACGAGCAACGTCCCGCACAGATATAGTCGGATCATCGGCAAATAATTCTTCGATCCTCTCTTCAACGGCTGGCACAAGCACATTGCGGGAACGACCCGTGTCACTATGAAACGGAAGTACACTACCAGTGTCCATAAAATGCTGGTGCACCGCACCAAACGTTTGTGATTTGGGACTACGGAGATTTAACCAACGAGCAGCATATAAGCGAAACGTTCCTTCCAGGTTACCATTACCTAAGTAATAATAATGCACAATTTGCGGGTATTCCCCGATCATAAAACGGCCATGTTCACGACAGTTTGCCATGATCATAACAATCGCACTGATGGAAAAATATGCCACAGCTGGTTTTGAAAGCAATGATTGTATTTTGTTTTTTATGTTTATAAAACAGCAAAGGAAAACAAATGAACTCTGAGACTACGTTGTGATAAAATACATATACCACTGATTTGAAAAAAATGCGACGAATTGGTTGAAATTTTATTTAGTTAACTATAAACTTACGACTACATTCAATAGATATTTTCCTTCTTTTCAATAATTACTTTATTTTTATTTCAAAATATATTGAATCATAATAAAAAAATATTTATTTTTTAATTGCAATGAATTAATTAAATTAATTATAACTAATTAATTGTTCGCCCAAATGATATTTCCCTTCGGACTTTTTTGTTCATTTTGACGAGCTTTATAACGTAAAACAAATTTCCTGAATTGGTTTCAGAACATCCTAGTTATACACCGTTTGTCCGAAAAGTAGGGGGACTAATGCTATAAAAAATCGACAAATGCAGATAGGAAAATTTATTCTCGGCTAGTTTCTACATAATCCCCCCCACCGCCACAATGCACCTTTCAGATCGTTCATACAACCATTGGAAGCTTCTGGAGAACGCTTCTTTTGGAATCCTCCAAATTCACGTGTCACAGCTGCTTGAATCGATGGAATGTCGTCAAAACAGATTCCTTTCATGGCAGATTTAAATTTAGGGAACAGGAAGAAGTCACACGGGGCCAGGTCCGGTGAGTAGGGCGGGTGGTGCAACACTGGGATTCACTTTTTGGTCAAAAACTGGATCACTGATCCGGCGGTATGAGCTGGCGCGTTGTCATGGATCAGGAAAAAATCTCAGGACTCCCATCTTTCTGGTTGTACGCGTTGAATCCGTTTACAAAGGCGATCCAGGGTTCCAAAATAGTAGTTGGCAGTCACGGTGGTGCCTGCAGGCACGAATTCCTTATGTGCGATACCTTGAGAATCAAAAAATGTGATGAACATGGTCTTGGTTTTCGATTTTGTCGCGCGAACCTTCGTCGGCCGTGGCTCTCCACTGCTCACCCATTCACTCGATTGCTTCTTGGTAGGGTCATACTGATAAACCCATGACTCATCACCGGTAATAATTTTATTGAGCAGCGAGTCGTCTTCATCGATCAAATCAATGAAATTCTGCGACGAGTTCAGGCGCTGTTCTTTTTGCTGCGGCGTTAAAGAATGAGGAACGAATTTAGCACAGACCTTCCGCTTGTGTAAAACGTTTCGAATCAGCTCGTGAACGGTTGATTTGGGTATTCCCGACTCATCTTCAAGCATTCGGCATGATAGGTGGCGGTCTGCGGCGAGAAGAGTTCGGATTTTGTCGGCGTTATCATCGGTACTCCTCGTCGACGGCCGCCCACTTCTTGGCTCGTCTTGCATCGACTCTCTCCCCTCCTTGAATTGTTTATACCACTCGAATACCTTCGAACGGGCTAGACATTCATCACCATACACTTTTTTTAAATCGTTAAACGTTTGAGTAGCAGTTTTACCAAGTTTAAAGTAAAATGTAATTACCGATCGTTGTTCCATTACGAAAAAAGTGACACGTTGAAAGAACACACAAATTACAAGACCGTATCTCACCAAGAAATAATCGCACTACTGGCCAACAAAAAATCATACGCTATGTCAAAACATAGTACTACGTCACTGCAGTGCCACTCGTTTCTTCAGAAAAAAATCAGTCCCCTTACTTTTCGGACAAACGGTATATATATATATGTATGTAAAAAACAAATATATACTTACAAAAAATAATGATCAGCAGTTAGATATTCAGCTTTTTAAACTCGAATGCCATTTTAGCTATCGTAATACGAACTGAATCATCAACTATTCCAGTACGTTTTAAACGTTTCAACATTTGTGTACAAGCTCTTTTAGGTTTTTCACTTTTTCGATAAGTTTTAAATGACGGTTTATCGAACGAAGTTGCTGAATCAGAACTATTGTTTGAGCATAATGATTTAAATGTGTCCGTAGGCTCGGCTGACTGGAGAATTTTACCCTGATTAGAAGTAGGAATCTGCATTTTTTTCAATTTCATCGAGTGCTCTTTCAGATTTAGCAAACTAACACACAACTTAAATTGCTGACAGGGACTGTTAGTGAAAGGTGGCAATTCCAAAATTGGCTGTCGCATTAACGGGCAATAGCCATTTGGCACTTTCCGTTGCCATTTGTTGCGGCAGGTTTGCTTTATAACGGACGGTGATTTTACTATGGTTGTAAGTAACCTATGGAACAGAAAAAAGAAAAAAAAATTGTCAATTAAAGAAATATTAACAATTTAAATTTTTAATTTAAAATAATGTACGAAATATTCATACGAAAGAAACAAAGAAATAAAAAATAATACAGCAACTGTTTTAAAAGAAATATTTAGTATCTGACCAAAGACGCTAGTCTGTTTAAAGTAAAGAATCCGAGTGAATTTCCATACAACGTAGAATCAGACAAGGTTATAGTGACCTTTACTTTGCAGTACATATGCGATCGGAATTAACATCAATAAAAGAAATACAAAAGATGGCACCGTTTTGTTAGCAAGTTCATACGAAATCTTGCAATATTTAATAAACAAAATCGATGAAAAGGAAACAAATGCAGTTTAACGATTAATGAAAATTAATCGAAATTCATGTTAATATTAAGGGGTTAGGTGGGTTTCGAAGGCTCAAAAAAAGCATATTTTTAAAAGTTTTTTTCTAATATATCAAATGATATATTTTATTCAAACAATTTAACATATCAAAGATACACATTTGACAAGTATTTTGTGAAATTTTCATTTAAAAATTTTTTAAATTCAGCCATTGGGACCTCATTTCCCCCGACCCCTCAAAAAAAAGTTCTCTCGACGTTGTCAGGATAACTCATGACAGATTCATCCGAAATTAAAAAACCAAATATTTTCTGTTAGTATATGAGTATAGCTCGTGTTTGGACGAAGGAAAAAGAAAAAAATTAAAATTTGAGTTTTTAGCGGAGTTGTGAAGAAAAAATACCCATTTTTTGATACAATTTGCACACGTATTGCCTCGTAAAATTAGTTGTAATGAAAAAAAAAAAAAAAATCCTTCGTTCAAGCACTAGATAATGTTATTTTGAAGAAGTTTGCAACATTTGAACAAGATCGGTTCGTAACTTTTTGAGAAATCATGACAACCGATTTCAAAAATAGAGTTTCGAGAAAAACGCGATTGAAGTTTTAAATTGAAATAACACGCAGAAAATTTTTTTTTTTTCAACTTCCCTAGAATCGTCGATTCCGGCACCATCAAGTAAAGAACCTGCTGCAGCCACAATATCCAGGGCACCCTTTTGCTCTTGCCTGTGACGAATTTTTACTTCTCGAGTCCCAGCGTCAGCTTTTTTTTCGGCTATGAGTATGCGATTCTCATCCTCTTTTTGGGCATACTCGTGGCAGTCTCGGCCAAGTTTTAAATCCATACCGTGCATAAAAAGTAATAAAGTTGAGATTCCGTCGTTGAAAGTGCCAGCAGCGACAAATGCAACAATCTGGGTTATTTTTAAACCAACAGGAAGTATTTTTGGACTAATTTTCCAAATTAACTGGTTCAAACTTTCAACCGCTCAAAAAGATCTCCTTTGCTGACTTCTTCGTAAATGGGCTTGATAGCTGATGAAACGTCACTTGATAATGGATCATAATCGTGTTTGAATGGTGAAAGCGTGTTCATAGCCGAAGCACTCTGCAAAGCGCACTATGGATCAGGTCCGTTTAGACATTTGTCGTGCTGTGGGTTTTTGTCTGTGGAGTTATAATGAAAGTAAGTTGTCCATATAGCGTCTTTCATATTTTGTATCGAATCGCAGATTCTTCTTACGGCCAGGTCGTAATAAACTGTTAATTTATCGATCAATTTGCCGGTAAGTTTGCCTTTGCCAGAAAGATTTTTTTTTCTAGTTGTTTTACCGGTCTTGGTCTGTTTTTCTTCAACTGTCATATTGACCAAATCGCGTAAACAGGTGCCCATCCTCTTTTGTACATGTCCTACGTATTCTTTCTTGTTTATTACAAAACTTTCACCATAAGGTTCGGCATTGAGAATTACGGAATATATTGGAAATGCTAAGAAAATAAACCAAAAAGAAAAAAAACACCTAATGCTGAGCAAAATTATAAATAAACTGCATGTATGTAGGCAAAATTAAAATCCGGACACAGCAGAAATGTTTCGAATGCACGGACATACAAGACAGTATAAGGTCGGGTTTCTCAAAAATATGAGTAATAATATCCCGCTCAGTCATTGTTTATTCATTTTTCAGCAATACACGCGAATTGCAGCATATATGTCCATTTTGGGTGCGAATCAAAACGGTGAATAATGAAAAATGTCTCGTTCGGGAAAGAACACCACATGTGAAATGCATCAATTAGTAATTTTGAGTAATGTACGCGGTAAGCCATTCAGGCAGATCTCAAAATTAGTGAACATTCCCAGAAGTACGGTTTCCGACATTATTTTACATTATAAACGGGATGAAAATACGAAGTATATAGGTGCAGCAGAGAAGTTAACGGCCTATGACTGGCGTTCTATCTACCGAGAAGTGGGGAAAACCCTCCGGGTAAGTGCCCCAAACTGGTTATACAACTGCGGGATTGTGGTCAAACGGTATGTAATGCAATTCGTAATTTAGGATATAATTCAGGCACTGCACGCTGTAAACCTTATATCAGTGAAGTCAACCAAAACAAGCGCTTTCGGTTTGCCGAGAAATAACTTTCGCACAACGAAACATTCTGGCATAATGTACTATTTACGAACGAGTCCAAATTTAAAAAATTAATTGTCCTTAGAAATTAAAAGCAAGCGAGAAAGACGGACAAACAATAGTTAAGCAGTTGCCTCGATATACCTGCGACGCGCCAGGCTGACATGACCTGACGGGCGGAACTTCCGAAGGCTCTATCTCTTAGAATTTTACTCCAATCGATTTAAAATTTTGGGAAAATATTCTAGACATACTGTATTATTTAGTAAGACAAAAAAAAAATATCGATTTTTTGAAATTTTCAAACCCACCTAACCCCTTAAGTAGCAAAAAGCAACAACAGACTAATATAAAAATTAACAATAAAAACGTTGAGCGGGTCAAAGAATTCAAATATCCGAGATGCCAAATTGTAAATTTAAATCCAAACGATATGATTAGAAGAAGAAACGGTTAAGCAAGGACAGCCATTTTAAGGAATGAAGAAGTTGCTTACTGATGGATCATTAAAATTGAGCATTAATCAAGATGATACATTTATTCCATTTTATTGCACGGGGGTGGGAGCAGCAACATATGAATCAAAAATTTTTAAACATTTTGAATTGTGTGAAATTTAGTTGCGTAGAAAAAACATACAAACATCCTGAGTGGCGAACATGATGAACGAGAAAGTGCTAAAGAAAGACAGACTATCAACAATTGTTCTTAAACAGATACTAAAATATTTTGACCACGTCATTAGAGCAGGGACAATGGAAACAGCCATCATACAAAAGGTCTAGGAAGGAATTAAAGGAAGGGGCCGACCTTCTATGAGATGGACTGATGCTATTTGTAAAGCAGTGAGCCGCAGCTTCCTTAAATGCGATCGATGCGTGTAAAACAGAGATCATTGCTGCAGTTTGGTGATTCAGGTGACATAATGATGGTCACGATATCCCCACGAGGAATGGAACGATTGATTCATTGAAAAAAGAAGATACGAGACGATAAAATTAATTGGAATACCCAAATTTTAAAATGCAAAAAAGATCTCATTACTAATGAAGGAATACGCTGGACAATTTGTTAAAATATGTTCTTGATTAATCTATAAATAACAAAGATGCATTAAATATTTTATATGTACCAGGGTCGTTCGATTTTGATAAAAAAAAAAAAAACCTCTAGCAATTCATTACTTTAATCTCGACTAGCTTCTTTATTGCACATTTAAAAATTCAATCAACTAACCTATCAACTGAATCATTCGTATATACATACTTTTATAAAATAATAATGTATTTAAAATTAAAATGCTGACGCGTTTCGAAGCTAATATGTAGCTTCATGATCACAGTATTTACTAACGTTAAATTTTAAAATGTAAATACAATAAAAAGTATATCGATTTTTGATAAAGTCGATTATAAATGAGATCGATTATTACTTTAAGATTATTAAAATGTGATAAAATAGTTATTAACAATAATTAAACTTGAATTGTAAAAATCGGTAAAAATGATAGTAACAAAATTGGTAATATAAAAAATAATTTAAAATTAAATATTTTGAATTTCTATATTATTATGTTGTAAAATATATTAAATATTGAATGTTGGTTTATCTTATACAGGTAAATTATGATTAAAACAAATATCGTTATATTTATTAATATAATAGTTTTCAGTGAAATTTAACATTTTGTAATTATTAATATATTTCAAAATAATTAAATCTTTTGTAATATCATATGTAAAATATAAATATATATATAAAAATCATTAATACCTGAGCATACCATTACCAATAACCGCACTATTACATATGACATTAAAAAATATTTATTTTGAAATATATTAATAATTGTTAAATTTCACTGAAAACTATTATATTAATAAATATAAGGATATTTGTTTTAATCATAACTTATCTATACGAGATAATCCAGTATTAAACATTTAATATATTTTACAATATAATAATATAGAAATTCAAAATATTTAATTTTAACTTGGTATTCTTCATGAAATTATTTTTTATATTACCAATTTTGTTACTATCATTTTTACTTATTTTTACAATTCAAGTTCAATTATTGTTAATAATCATTTTATCACTTTTATTTATCTTGAAATAATAATCGATTTCATTTTTTGTTGACTACTGATAATGTTTGACACAAATAAAAAGGATCTTCGTAATTTATTATCGAGTAAAGAACATTAAAAAACGTATTCATTTTCCGCTTTAAATGATTTTTTTTTTTTTTATTAAAACTATCGTTTGGCTGTTTATTTTTTTTACCGATTTTTTCCAGGTATGCAAAATTCCCGACTTATCGCCGGTTTCCCGGTTGAGTGGACACCCTGCAAAATGTCTAGACTAAAATTTCATTTTAAAAGAACTCTAACGTGGCTATTGGTCGATGCAATTTTAAAATAGTATAGAAAAATTAATCTCTTAAGGAGGAATCTCTACCAGACAATAGGCTTTTCAATAATTTTTTACAAAAAACAGAGTATTAATTGTAATGAATTAAATCACACAATATTGATATTCAAATAAATGCAAAAAAAATTTTTACGAGTGAAAAAAGCAAAATGGTGGCAACTTGGCTCCTAGAGTTTACGCCGTTGTACACCTATTCTTTCTAATTAACTAAAATCAACAAAATAAATTTTTTAAATTAAAATCAGTCATTCCGCTTTGCATAAACCTGAATTTAGCAAAAAAATAAGAAAAAAAAGATTTGAGGAAAAAAGAATAAATCTCCTCTTTTTTTAATAAACAAATCATTAAAAACATTATTTATTATAACAATTTATACGAAATTTTAAGTTTGTGCAAAGACCAATAAGATAAAGAATATCTGTACAAAATTCCAAGCTGATTGGTTCATTACTTTTTGAGTTACAATCCACGGCGCGGGAAAAAAAACGCATCGAAAAGGATACATATAATATTCAATTCTTCTAACGGAGTTGATTTGCGCACCTGTACTCTCAACTGTTTGTGTGAAAACGAAAAACGACTGTTATACGGGCCCAATTTTTCTTTACAATTGCCGAAAGTGCCATCTATTATACAAAAAGTAAACTAGCAAACTTATTTGGCCAAAAAATTAAAAGTTAGAGTCCATAAAGTTCGCGCGCTCGTTTACCTGCTTTCGGTACTTTTAGAACGCATCACTTCGGGGACTCGTTAGGGACCTTTAGGACTGTCTGTTTGGCTTAAAACTCTGGAAATATATTCTTCAAGTACTAAATAAATTTTTAAACATTAAAAGAAAATGCAAAAAAAAAAATATCTGGATGACTTTTTTTATTTTTTTTATTTTTAAATTTCTGTTAACACAAAACTAAATTATACGGGGGATGCCAGGTATTTTTAAATAAAAAGTCATCAGTCGATTTTTAGGACATGAAAACTAGGCGGTTTTGACGCAAATTACAAATATCTGCGTTTGAAAGTGTTTGCAACTGTTACGAAATTGTAACGAAATTTTAAACAATCTACATTAAAAAATTTTAAATAATCTTCAGTCCGATCCTAATTTTACTGGCATATTTATTTATAAATTAGTTTTAAAAGAAGAAATATAGTTATAAACTACGTAGAAATGATTTTCGTTTTTTTTTTTTTAAATGTTTAAACCATTTTTATACAATATTCAATATGGAAATTAAAAATTTTACCTTTTTTCATTGATTCTTATCTTTTTTATGCCACGACGAATTCTCCGAATCTCTGTAACATTACCCCTAAAAAAATTTAAAAAAAAGTATAAACGAATTAAAATTTAACATAAGCATGTAACATTTCGACACTTTGTTAGAAATGAATAACCATAGTAAAAACAACTGCATTCTTATTGTTATTTTTTAAATTATAACTATTACCAACATTATTTACTTTATTTCATTTCATTACTATTATTTAACGTTAGTTTTTTATGTAATTTTAATCTTATTTTTTTCACATCGATTATTCGATAATTAAAGCTAATTAAATTTTATTATAAACATTCATGTGCTTCTTTATACCGTTAGGATTTCTTAATGAATTTGTGCATGATAAATAACATCGTTAAAATAAGCACAAATAATTTTTAAGATCCAACTTAAATGAAAATTGAAACCAGTTCATAAAATACGAATTTTAAACATAGCACTTCATAAAAGAATATCAGACAATGATAAAGAATCCCCTCCCTCTACTAATTCCGTTTAAAAGTTTAATGAGAAACATTCATAATAATTCCAAAAATATATAATAAATTTACATATCAAGTTAAAATTTAAAATCTCTCAAAAAAAAGAATACGGCTAATTATTTTTTTTGTTTTACATATAACTATCAGGAAATCATCAAAAATATACCTATTACAAAATCAACTTCTAATACACTAATATCTAAATCATTTACATTTTAGTTAGTTACATTAACTTCTCTTTTATATATAAAAAATGCAATTTATTATATGGTTTTATTAGCCAAATCGTACAATTACAAATAACTCTGCTAAAAGAAATAATGAAAGAGAAACTGAATTCTATAGGTAAAATTTAAGCGATACGTTTTATTTATTCAGTCTTAGAAATATTATTATTATAATTAAAACATTTAACAACATAGGAGTTTTTTATTAAAATTAATGCGACTCTTCTTTTAAAGTTATGCACTATATATTACAAATTCTACTTCTTTACGTAAAAACTTAAAAATAATTTTAATATTTATTGTCACATAACAACTATAAGATAAACGAGTTTTCCTAACTATCAAATAATTGATAAAAAGGTTTAAGTACATGTTTTAATACCATTGAAAAGAAACTATTCACTTCATTCATATTATTAATGTACTAAAAATGGAATACTTACTCGTCCCCCATATCAATGAAATTAACGCCCCAATTATTAAATTTAATTTTAATAGTACTAAAACTTATGAAATAAAACAATTATTTAAACTTTAATTACACATTTAACCCCAACTACGGAAAAAACTTCCGATTACGACAGTTACATTAAGTTCCGCCATAACAGTTTAAATGTAACCAATTTTTTTTTTGATATTGTACAAAGAAAATTGCGCAGTATCATTATTTTAAAACGAAATGTTTATTGATTTTATTTTAAATTAAAACAATGAAAGTAGTATTCGTATATTAAAATATTTTAGTTTAATTATTTTTTTGATTATTACGTTAAAAATATTTTGACTAATAATTTTTACTTCAGAGCCAAGGATTAAAAAGTTAAATAGAAATTTAATCCGTTTGACAATGCCATTCGATGCTAATTTCCAGACGTTTGTTAACATTTGACGTATTTTTAAAAATCGCATTGTTTGACTCAAAACAGCAAGTAAAATATTTAAATAATTGAATGAATGATAAGCCTTAATTACACGGTGCGAGTTACTAACCCAAAAATTGACAGTAGCTGTCGCACAAACTCGCCTCAAATATAGGACGAGTCACTGTTATGTTTACACAATGAAGGTAACTGTTATCTCATTACAGTAGATGTGTCATGACCAGGGCTTGAAAGCTGAATAATAATACAGCTTAAGCTTTTGGCTTTTAGCTGTTTAAATTTGAAATATGGCTTAGGCTTTCGGCTTTTGGCTGTTTAAATTTATAATAAGGCTTAAACTTTCAGCTTATGAAATGAATTTTAATAGAAGTTAATTAAACTCATTTACTAATTATTATGCATCAAACTATTAAACATTCCTATTAAAACTTCAGCTTTTTTTTTCTTATGCAAATAATTATGTCAAAAATGCAAAATCAAGAAATTTAAAAAAAAAAGCTTAAGCCGAATATAAAGCTTAATTTAACTTTTTTAAAAATACAGCTTAAACTTTCGTCTTTTGACTGTTTAAATTTTGAATATAACTTAAGCTTTAGACTTTTAGCTTATGGAAATGTAAATATGGCTTTTGGATTATGCTTATGACATCTAAAAATGATTGGCTTTCAGCTTTCAGCGTTTGGCTTTCGGCTGGCTTTCAAGCTCCCATCATGACTCATACCTAACATGTTGGAATAGTGGAAAATTGTAGCTTATAAAATAATACGATCGTTTTCATTAATTTTACTTCGAGAATTAAATCGAATAATGGAAAAAAAAACAGAAAAAGAAAAGGGATTTCCACAAAAATTCTTTTTTTCTGTATAAAGTAGTAAATTTCACATTATCATCGCTACTCCACAGTTCATACATTTTTAATTTACTTTTCTTAGCATAAAATTTACAGCTCCGGATCTATGATTTTTTCGAACCAGGGCAAGAACTTGATAGTGGCGCCCCTTCTCTCGAGCATTTGAGATAAACTGTTAAAAAAAATTCACAAATATATAATAGGTGGCATTTTTTGCGATTGGGAGAATAAGTAATGTTTAATAAATTCACACTCTTTATTATCTATTAGTCAATAACTTTTTCATTTGTGTGACATGAAATTAAATATAGAAAAAATATAACCAGGAAAGACAACAGACAAACAAGACATCTTTAAGTCCCAGCATTTTTTTCTCTCTAATCTTGCTACAGGTTTATGCAGCGTGCTTTCTTTTCTGCAAAATAATCTATTAGCTCATTAAAGTCCGTCTCAAAGGTAGTTTTGTGCTCAATGGCTAGGATTGCAAGGCCAGATAAACGTTCCTGACTTATTGTTGAATGCAGATAAATTTTAATTATTTTCAATTTTCTGAAGCTTGGCTACAACTTGCAGATGTCATTGGTAATGTGCAGTATATCCTTAAAGCTATACTAACATTAGGAAACACTTCTTGCAAGTCATGCTTACACAGATGTTGTAACAGGTCGAATGCACTGGATTTTTCATTAATTTCGGTTATTAGATCTTTAAATTCCACAAGTTCCTGGCAAAAATCAACTGCATTCAAATCTTTTGAATATTTTTGTGCTACATCGGCTCCATTTTTCTGCAGATCCTCAGTTAACATATTTAAAAATGCATGGCCACTGAGGAAGGCGAAATTTTCATGTAGACTCTCTGCACTCTCTAACCTTGTTTCTATTTCTGTTAAAATTTTGTCAAACACTACCTTTATATCTTTGAAAAATAGCCTAGTCAGATCTAGCGTCCTTGATTCGTCTTTGCAAATCTGGCTCGATTTCTAACTTTTCTGATACAGGTGCAGCTTCTTTGATCTAATGTTCTATTGGTTTTTCTCTCATTCCTTGCAAGATCTCAACAAGACCTTGCATTATGCCACAGAATGCGAAATGATAATATCCTCTTTTTGTATTTCAACATTCACTCTATTAATCTTTTGAAGAATATTATCTCAAGTTGATAAGTTGAGGATAACTTTAAAATCTATCACCGCATGTAGTAAATGACCAGCTTCATACTTACATTCTGCAGATAGAGAAGATTCTTCAATTTCTTCTAGAACTTCAACAACTTCTGGTAAGTTATTTAATAGAGCAGTAACAGCTTGATGTTTAACTGACCATCTGGTTTCAGTAAATGATGGATGATGCAATAATCAGACCATATGATTGAAATTTTAAATTGTAACAAAAAAAGGACAACTACTTTGGAAAAGATAATATGCACAGTGCAGATCACAATTTCAAATGTCATATGGTTCAAAATTCTCCATCACTCTACCCATTGAAATGGTTATGATCGGTTTCTTTTAAAAGTTGTTGTTGTACACTTTCTCTCTCTCTTATCCATATATATTCTCCGTCATTCATCTCATCACTGATTGTAGACTGTCGCCGCATATTCGATTTATACACACTTATGCAATTACAGAACCTCCCGGATTTACAGCCACAATACCTTTTTTTAAAATTATTCACTATAAAGCCCAAAAACAAATCATAGATGGCGCCCCTTAAAGACGCTTAGAATTTCCCGTTCCCGGGAAAACTTAGGGATTACTTAATTATACAAACACTCTTATATAGAAATTCAATGTTGTATAAAAATTTTAAGTCAATCCATTCACTACTTTTTGAGTTTTGCGCCCATAAACATATGCCGTTTCATTTTTATATATATGTATATATAAATAGATTATGATTTTGGCACCCCCTGAAAATGCCCCGTTTGCCCCCCTCCCTGGATCCGGGACTGAAAATTTGAACTAAATCGAATGTAAACATAAAAATGTAAACAAAAGCACGTGACTGAATAAGGCTTGTGGACAGTAAAACAAAATATTTTGAATTAACTTCATGACAGTAGCTGACCTGACAGCTACTCATATAAAGTGTTCATTCGATAGCAGTTGCTGCAGTACAGTAACTGTCATTGTCAACTCGCCCTCCAACTCGCATCATGTAAGCTGGGCTATAAGTGAATTTAATAGGAGGAAAGAAAAAATATGGATAAGTGAGTATATGCAAAGAATAATAAAATCACAAGAATGATCAGGTAAGGTAGTACAGATGGCCTAAAGGGCGTTCATAGAGTCAGATATAATCAAGTATTTAGAGGAAAGGTGATTAAAGGAAACAAAAATAATGCAACATAGGATAGTTTTTAATTCGTTTATGAATGTGCAACAAGGAGACAGACGAAAATATCTTGAAATATCAGAATCAAGGAGGACAAATGAGGCACTGACACCGCCCGACCTTTTCAAACCATTTGTAAATATGGTTACAAAAGATGGAAATTGAGAATTGATAGTGCTGTGGAATTCCTGTCTAGTTGTGGTCTGTGAAATAAATTTGGAGAGCACAGATATAGTAAACATTTTAGGAGGATGGCAGAGTTTGGCGAAATTAAAAGATAAGTAGGGGAGATTGTTAAAGAAAATTGTGTAAGAGAAAAACAAGCTAAGCCGAAGAGAGATAAGAGATAAAATAGGTGTTTTTCTAGGTGTGAAACGCTAGTTCCTAGAAATAGAAAGGTAGGGATGAATAAAAGTAGAGGATTTGAGCGGAACAAATATAAAGAGGTTGTGTATTAAACTCAGCAAGAACTGTTGGAATAGGAGAGGATTTAAGAGCATCAAGGCATAGAGAAAGGTATCAATTTTGGATTACGTCTAATTTAAGGAGGTGGGACTTAGAAGTACAACAATAAAGAAATGAAAAGTAATCAAATTTGGAACATATTATGAATTTACAAAGAGAAATAAGGATATAAGAATCACCACCCCATTTGGTTGCAGGTAAAGCCTTCAGCAAGTTTAGCCTTTTGATTGCAAAAGAGGAAAGATATTTTGTGTTCAAAGAAGGATAACTGACTGTCAAGGAAGATACCAAGATAGCAGAAACAATTAACATTTTTTAAGCAAGATACATAAATGAGTTTACAGAAACATATTAGTGTATTAAACAAACCGACAGAGTTAAAAATAAAATGATAGGGTTTTTATAATTTTTTATTTTTTAAAATCTCTATATTCTTTTTTGAGTTTAAATTTTTAGGGAAAAATTATAAAATTTTACTTGTTTTTATTTTTTATTTGACACGAGTCCAAGCTATTGTTTGACCTTATATCTCAGTATATTACCTGTGTGCATGGGTCAATTAGAAAAAAAAGAAACAGTCATCTACTTACGAAGAAGCATGCAATTCCCTAAATATTTCTATGATCACAGTTTACAGAACAGTATATTGGCTACAATCAGCAATTCTGTTGCACAACATAATCGCGATTCTGTTAGGGGTCGGTCGGAAGAGACAAATCAAGGAAAACCAATTCCACTGAGTCCCATTTCGCGACAGATTAGTCAAGACAAGACAAATATAACTAATTAAATTTAAAACGATTAAAATCGGATATAAATACATAAATTTAAGCATACTTCACTTCATGTTAAATTAGTCAAGGCGATATGGTTGATAAATTTATGAATTATAAAGTAATTTTAGTCAAATGAGTAAAATTGGTCTGACTTAATTTGTCTTAACTAATCCAGTGTGGAATGGGTTTAATTTGATTAAAATTATATCACATTACAATACAACATAAGTTGATAAATTCAGTGTGAAATGAGAAATAGGTTCATCTATGTGTTCACATGTAATTTTAATGGTTTTAATCAAATTAGTGAAAAAGTTTTGTCTTGATTAATCTGGTGCGAAATGGATTTAATAAAAATCCTGCAACAGAATTTGCGACATTGTGGCATAATGTAATTGCATGCATGATGCATGAGCCATACTTGAAAAACTAAAGGTAAGAATAAACTCCAATTATAAATCATTTAGCAAATTATATAAATTGACTGAGATTATTAAATTGATTTGGAATAATAAATCGAACTGTGTATATATCGATAGTTTTTTATCGATAATCTGTACAATTTTTTTGTTTATCATATTTCTGAAGATTTGCACTTATCAGATGTTTCTTTTAGGTAAATGAGGTATAAAGCTAACTAAGAAATTTTATTTTGAAATCTTGTCAGTATATAAACATGGAAGATAGGTACTTTATCAAAGAAATTAAAGGTGAATGTTGATGTAACAAAGCAAGTGGGAAATAAAATTTTAAGGGTTATTATCTGTCAAAGTTTTTTTTATTGCCAATATATTAATTACATAATTGTATGACTTACACTTCCTACAGTTTGTTGTTTGCATTTCCTGTTATTTCTTCGGATTGTTGAACGTATGTAGTAAATATATTCAGCTGTAATCAGGTTAGCTGATCATTAATATGTCTTGTTTAACGTTTATTTTATTTTTTATTTATTTTTTTGTAATATATATATATATATATATATATATATATATATATATATCACTATTTATACATTTTCTTATCAAGCTAGACGCGTGTCGAAGAGTTTTCTTACATCTAAAGATTTCTACACTATACTACTTATATGCTATACAACCTTATCGTCGCGCAAAAATATTTTATTACAAACTTATCCTATTTTTTCTTATTTCTAACTTAGCTATAATTAATTTATTATTTATTTTGTTCCGTCCCTTTTTCTTCCCTTTTTTTTTCCATTTTTGTTTGTCATTATTTCCGTACCCTTTTCTCTTATTTAATGCTTATTATTATTCCTACGTTTCCCTCTTTCTGCAACCATTCCTTTATTTTCTTTTTTTTCACCCCAGTTTTTTGCTCTCATATTATTTCTTTAGACATTTTATTTAACAACTGAGTTATAACGTATTATTTGTTTATATATAATTGCATTTAGTTCATGTAAATTGATATTCCGATTTTAGTGTATGAAAAATTTACCTTATTACGAAGTAGATTATTTTTGTAAAAAAAGTATTTCTTGCGAGGAGTTATTTTTATACGCAGACATAATTTATAAACACAGTTACTTAAATAGTAGAATATAAAAGACTACAACAAAAGATTACAGTTCGTTTCCATGCAGTCAAGTAGTACTATATACGGTATATTAAATGAATTTCTGTAATTAAAATACAATTGCCATAATTATGAAAAAATACATCAATTTAGTTTATTCCATTACGCACACTAACAAATAGCGCAAAAGAAAAATTTGAATTCCGTAATTTAAGGTAACGTGAGAATTTTACAACACATTCACGAGATCTAAAGATATAATTCTATTGATGGAAAACGTGAAATTTATGGTCAGTGTTTCGAAAATTTTTCTTATAGATTACATTTGTTGTTGAACGTGTTGGGCGCGGTACAAAATTAATATTTAATTTAGGTTACTTTGATATGGTATTTTATTCATTCATTGTAATTGTAAAAAGTAGTAGAAAAATTTCAAAACTGGAATTATTCAATGGTTTTTCTATTTTTATGGCTTAGTAAAATATTACTATTTACGTAAGGTTTATGAAATTTTCTTATATAGTTAAAGCTATGCTCTTTCTAAATTTACTAGAATTATTTCAGTTAGATAACATTAAGAACTTTTTTTTCAGTTTAACTGTTAGTAATTATGATTACATCAAAGCAAAAAGAAAAATTTGCAAAAGAATATATTACATCTCATAAAGAATTTATATGCGGTTGGGGAGCGGCTATGATCAACATATCTGTTACTTTTCCAGTAAATAAAGTAATATTTCGTCAGGTAATGTATATATAATTTGGAACAGACTAATAATGATTAATTCATTCTTAATCAACATAAGTTTTTCTACCTTATAAACTTTTAATGTGTTTCGTGTGAGTATTTATTGAATTAATGAAGCATTTTATGTATTTAAAAATGATGAATAGAATAATAACTTGAAGTAAATTCTGCGTTATACTTAGTTAATTTAAACAACACTGTATCTATTATTAACGATTCGCAAATATAGAATTTCACTTCAAGGTTTAATTCTATCCAAAATTTTTTATGGTGTTTTTTTCTACCGCGTATATTAACCCAGTGCAAGAAATTATAATTTATGATGTTTTCAATGCTCAAGTGGGATTCGAACCGAGGTCCATTCGAAACCAGCTAACCTTATGGTCATATTAGTATCATGCGCGTGAATAAGCATAGCCAAATTTTGTTTTTGAGGAGGAAGCAAATGAAATTTTTTGTTCTAGAGACCTATGAATGACCAGTAATGGATGAACAATGTAAATTTGAAGAAATAGGAGGTTTAAAAAGGGCTAGATTTTAAAATAATAAAAAGAAAGAAGAAAAAGAACAATTTATTTATAAATTTAAAAAATATTTTATTACCGTTATGGAATTACAGTATGTTATCAAATAAAACATATTTTTTGTAGTGATAAATTATTGCAACTTTATGCAATTTTTATCTCTCTAAAATTACTGCAACCGGAAATTACGAAACGAAAAACAAGTTTAATGAATCACAGAAGATCGTGCTTTAAAATATAAATTGAAAAATAATTTTAAAATCATTCTTCTTCTCTTTTAAAATAATAAAGGAAATTTAAAAAATTTTTGGATAATTAATGTCAACAGTGAAGAAATATATACATAAATGTATGATAAAAGTTACAAGAATAGTTTTTTTTTTTTTTTCTATTTTCAGATAAAATTTAAATTCTAGTTTAATTTTCTCAAGTTTATTATTGAAGATAGCAATAATTTCACAATTTGTCTGTAGACATATATAAATCATTTATTTAAATGGTGCAGATTTGATAACTTCAGGGGCATTGGTTTTTTGAAATTATTTCGGAATTTTAAGAATTTTTTATTTATTTTCGTTAAAATAAAGAGATTTCTGTTTATACCATTATTTATATATTTTATAAGATTCAAATTATATCATGAAAAAGAATAATTTTCCAATTTATACTTTGATTTGATCTGTTCAAGCAGACAGTTTTTGTATACTGCTGTTTGTTTTTTTTTAATTTTTAACGCGAGATTCATTTTTTTCATACAAGAAGAAACGGCGATTTTTTTCAAGTATTTCGATCGTTAGTGATCAGTGTTTTTAAAAATTTTTATACTTTTGAGATTTGTTTAGGTTTATGTATGCTAGATTTCATATTCCCACGGAAATAAGTTGGAAGTTACATTAGTTTAAAATATTTTTCATTTTAAAAATAAGTTTTTCATGCATGTACATACGTATATAATGAAAAAATTGTAACTAAAAAAAACTGCTGTCTAGAAATGTTTTTTCTTTAAGAGAACCCGCTTATGCCTCGCTAGTGCTGAAATACTTTAAATTCTGCACCGTTAATAGATGATTGCCGCAGGCAAGCTTATTTAAGTGTAACTTGATACCTAATATCTAAATTGTGGCAATAAGTTAAACATCTTAAATATCGATGCTATTACGAAAATTAAATGTCTTTATTGTGTTCTGGTGCCTGTGCATCTACGCTTGCGTTTATAAGTGTATATACAGTCGATATCGGAAACGTAACAATTATAGCGACATTCAATCTCTATGGTTAAATAGCAAAGTTACTCGCATAAAATATTTATATTAAAACACATTTATGTGTTTAGTAAACATATTTTAAAGTAACACGCTGCTATTATGAAAGCAACCTTTTGACAAGATCGTAAGAGATCAAGTTCCGACTGCGATTAATGAAGGCACAGAACTTAAACTTTTAATACAAACGTGAGAGTATAAGATATATCAGAATTTTTGATTAATCCTGTTCCTCCTCCTCGTCCTTGGTTCTATGAGTTTCCCAGTTTGCGTCGGTCCATAATTACTAAATTATCTCGCCTCCGTTTCTCGCATAGTCTCCTTCCTTCTTCACTAAATCGCTTCTCTTTGGCTGCATCTCATAATTATCCATTGGATCCTGAAGGTTCCCAGTACGTTTGCGATGCGAATCACGTGCTCTTCGAGTGCTCCGGTTTATCTCGCGAGCGTGAGTTACTTTATTGTCATCTTTTAAAGCTTGGTCTTCCTGCTCCTTTCAACGCCTCTTATGTTCTTTCTCTACCTACTATCTCTGTTGTTCCTGTCCTAGGGGTGTTCCTTGATTCCATTGTCGACAGAATTAAAATATAATTTCTAGTCTATTCCATGTATCTATTCCTTTTTGCTGGGCTAATGCTCTTTGCTAGCAAACCCAAGGGGGGGGGGGGGGGGGGTAAAAAAAGAAAAAGAATTTTGTTTATTTGTTAAGCTAGACCGATTAAATAATAGTATTATAAAACTAACTGATAAATCGAAAAATTCAATAACTAACAGTACATAGATTGATATTTACAATGAAACATGGGAAAGAATAGTAAATTGCAAAACAAAAAAAAAATCTAGTTGGAAATAAAAGGCACGGGTTTTTCACAAATTACGGGGATTCGTTTTAGTTGTCAAAACAAAAATAATAAAGATAATAAACAAAAACTAGAAAAATATAAATCCACCAGACAAAGGCGTAAACGTTAAATCTATAAAAGTACAAAGAATATAAATTTCATTATTAATTGTAAAACAGAAGATGCGAATGTTGTAAAGACGTTGACACATTCAACAAATTAAAAAATACAATTATAAAGATAGTGAAAAATACAAGTTCGTATTAAGTGTACATTCACACATATATGTAAACATGTAATGCTCGGAGTGAAACGTGTACCTTCGAGTACGCAGTTGTTCTTGCTTGCTTGGACGAATCCGTATCGTTAAAAGTGGCGGGAGAAACAGTGAACCGAATTTATATCGTAATCAAGTCGTCGATCGATGCAGTGAAAGTCGAGGTTCTGCTTGCTGAGGTAAATAATAAAGTGTTCGATAATTTATACGGTAAATTCGATTAATTAATGAATGATGCGCGTCAATTGTAAACTGTCGTTTGATCGCGATCAAAATCACCAGCCGTCCGTAAAATTTTACGAACTAAAGAAAGGATGCACTTGAGAACCACTATTGCGGTTTTCAGACCGTGAAGGTCGACGCCCCAATCGATCCGAGGCAGATACTGGCGTGGCGTTATGTACCTATCATGAGATGTTCCAGGATCGCGTTACTAAAAATGTGGGAATTTCTCCATCTCGTTTATTTTTCAAGGGCAAACGGACCCGCAAGACGGACCTTATCAATACCAGCGCTGGTGGTCGCTCGGTCGTACTTACTAAACTTGGGGATAATTTAAAAGAAATACCTCTAATACATTTCGTCGGTGCAAATAAACAAATTATTAAAACTTACAGATATCGAAATGGTCATTTTGGTATGGGCAAAATATTTTGGTGGAAATTTGTAATAGCAAATGTGTCGACACTTGTTGGAGCAAACTTTCTACAGATTAGTCGTGGCCGACCTACATAATAAGCGAAAGTTCCAAGATGGAAATCAGGGGCCTATTGCAGAAGAGATATGGACCGCCACTGTTTGTAAAATTCAAACAGATGCTAGCGTCAAAAGCTTACTGGACCAATTTAGGTACATAATGGAGAGTCGTCGAAGCATAGTGCATTTGTCGTCTCCGGTCTAGCATCAGATTATGACTAGCAGGAGTCCGTGGCACGCAAAGGCTCGAATACTGCTTCCGCCTAAATTCGAGTATGCAAAAATAGAATGTCGAAGGAATTTATCAATGCGGAAATTTGCAAGTCATCCAGTTCTGCGTAAGCGAGGCCGTTATCGATGTCCTCAAAAGGATCGATGAGTGACCGATTTGTGGGGATTATCGACAACTGAACAAAGTGATGATGTCCGATCGGTGTCCGTTATTCAACATCCAAGACGTGCATGTATCGTTAACTGAAAAGAAGGTATTTATGAAAATAGACCTCCACCAGGTGTATAATCAAATCTCAACGAATGCAATGGTTGCTAGAAAGACTGCAATTATTGTCTGTTCGGGCTATTTGAATTTGAAAGTGACGCCATTTAGCCTATGTAATGCGAGTGCCATGTTTCAGTGACTAATGGACAATTTATTTCGCGATGTTCCGTACGCCATCCCATATCTGAATAGTCTTCTGACGAAGTAAGCCTCATGATATTAGAGATCGGCGTTTAAAATGTTACGTATGAATAATTTGCAAATTAACGTAAAGAAATGTATTTTTTCGAAATCGTCGCTCTAATTAACTCTCTTTATGAATAGAGTTAATGATTTATTTCCAAAATTGTAATATATCGACTATCCGACATTCGACATTTCAATTTGTTAGTTATGTGTGTACACAGTTTGTTAGACAATAGTTGAGGAAACTTTGGTAATATATATAAAGTAATATAGTTCTGACCAATATGTTTTAATTCGGTTATTTTAATGAATCGCTCACTAAACTTTTGCTTCTCTGTTTAATCATTCCGCAAGTGCGTAAATATAACAAACAAATTTTTTTTTTTTTCTTTTATTGATCTAACGTCGTCACGTTAGCCTAGTTGCTACAGCGGTTGCCTTCCGTTACGGAGGTCACGGGTTCGATCCTGAGCGACGACAGAACTTATTACAAAGAATCAAATTAAAATACTCGCTAATTATTACGTAGAAGGCAATGGCAAACCACCACGTACAACATCATATGCGCGCTAGGTCGGTCCGTACACAGTAGACATACACGGGACTACACTTGTAGCGCGATAACAAGCGGCTACTATCAGTTCCGAATGTAGTCTTACGTGTATACACCTGCGTTGCATATAACAATTGCCTGGCACTATAAAGAAGAATATTGATTTAACGCAAGAAAAACCTTTGACAGTTGAATATAGAATAGCGGGATAATCCGGTACTTCCTGAAAGAGACACCATCACCTACTAACTACATCACGGGAACTATTATGTTTGTTTTGTTTTTTTTTGCATAAACGCAGAACCGTGATAATATGCATCGGTCGTGATATTAGTAAATGCTATAGTATCACTTTATGTAAATACACGATATATATTACTTTAGTTTATTCTAATCATGTATTCTTTTCTTTTTTTTTTACACGTATATTTTAGTACAATCTTATTACAGTAAATAAATTAGCACTACTTTTAAAACAGTGATACAACTTAATTTAACTAATTTGTAACATGAACAGAGTAAAAACTATGTACAATTACATAACTCCTAATATTATACAGATATATAAATAAGCATACGCGCATATAAATACTTACACGCACACACACCAAATATATGCCCATAGCCGCAAAATACATACATACGAATATATTACAGAGTAAATTAGGTGACTAGCTCATAAGGCTTTGTGCGCTTAAAGCGACTTAAGTCATCATCGGAATGTAGTAGTTCTAAAGCGTCTAGATTTGGGTGACTGTGAAGTCGGTGTTCATGCGCTTCTACAATATAACATTGACTTCATCGATTCATGGAATATTTAAATCGGAATGTATTTCTTCGTTTCGTTGATACCAAAAAGCTCCAGTGATGTTTTGAAGACACTTGTTTTGAGCGCGCTGAATAATCAACCGATTGTATGTCTTTGCACAGCCCCAAAGTTGAATAGCATACCTCCATATCGGTCTGATGATTTGACAATAAATCATACGTTTATTAGACAGATTGAATGTAGAGTAACGCCCAATCAACCAATAAATCTGTCTTAATTTATGCATGGTTTGCTCTTTTTTCATCTTGAAATGCGTCTTCCAATTCAGCCTGGAATCTGAATGCATACCGAAGTATTTAGCGGAGTCCGATCTCGGAATAGGAAGGCGGTCAAGGTATATAGGGCAGGTCTTAGATTTACGAAGCGTAAACATAACGTGCACCGATTTTTCTTGATTAATCTTGATCTTCCAATCACATGTCCATTTGCTAATTTTTTGTACTGCATCTTGCAAGTTAGTCGTAGCCAATTCTGGGGAATCGCCAATTGACAAGATGGCTGTGTCATCTGCAAAGGTAGCAGTCATTGTCTTGGCTGTTGCTGGAATGTCAGTTGTATACAATAAATACAGAGAAGGTCTTAAGACACCACCCTGTGGAACACCAGCCTGTATTGGATGAAATTTGGACTTCGCTTCTTCATAAGAAACTCTGAAGGATCTATCAGAGATATATGATTCAAGAAGTTGGCACATATTTTCCAGTAGCAGGTTGCTCATTTTATAGATCAACCCTTCGTGCCAGACTCGGTCAAAAGCTTGCGATATGTCTAAAAAAAACCGCTGGACAGTATTTTTTTTCTTCAAAGGCTGTTTCAATTAACTTAGTTATACGATGCACTTGGTCAATCGTAGAGTGCTGATTGCAGAAGTCAAACTGATGATCTGGTATCTTTAATAAGGGCTTGAGTCGCTTAAGGAGTAGTATCTCAAATAATTTTGATATGGAAGGTAACAAAAAGATTGATCGATACGAAGTTACTACTTCTATTGGTTTCTCAGGTTTCGGTAACATGATGATTTGAGCGATTTTAAAACATTTAGGTACGTATCTCATTCTGAAACAGACATTAAAGAGATATGTCAGCATGATAATTCATTTACGTGGTAATTCTCTAGGCGCTCCGGGTGGAATTTCATCGATTCCAGGATCCTTTTTGGGATTCATATTATTATTTAACTCTTGTGCAACTTCAAGAGGAGTTTGTATTCGTGCGTAATAAATACATATTAACTCACGTATATTTGCACTTGATAATTTATAATTGTTCAGTTTTTTTTTTCTTTCTTCTTCCGTTCAATTAATTATAATTAGCCGATCATTTTTATGTATTCTGATTACTTATACTGGTGCAATTGTTGTACTACTTTGTTCATATAGTCTCTCTTTTCTCTTGTTCGTTTTTGCTATGTTTGTATTTTGTGTAAGAAATTCGTGTAATAAGATCATTTATTATTATTGTATATGTTGGTTCACATTTTTGTATAATACATATCAAATGTCCGCCTCTCGATTTTTGTGTTATCGATAGTGTTTACTCGTTTTATATTCTATTTTATATTTTCTTCTGATTGTACCGAATATTGTTATGAATTCTGTTTTGATAACCATACGCCAAGTTTCAAATATTCGGATTTTCATAATTAGATTTTTTTTTTTTTTCTTTTGTCGAGAAGAAAAGTAGTTGTAGAGTCCATAGCATTTTAATAATAGACATACGATAATTTAACTTGTGTTTGGCATCGACATGTTCTTGACAAAGAACATGGAATGAAAATGAACAGCGAATTTTCCGATTACGCAGTAGTGATATTAGACTAGCGGGAATCCCGATTTTCATATGCAAATTATCTCATAAATGCAGTGTCTTTATTATTCATTGTTTTTATGTCACAATTACCATGGTATTAATTGTTCTTGTTTTCATTTTTGAAATAATAACAAAGAATAAAATTAACTATAGTGTTTAATCATTCTTATAGTCATCTTTGTATATTTACCTTTTTAGATTTTCGTTTTTATTATTTTTTTTTCATTATGTCAACCGTGAAAAACAATAAAGTTGTTCCTTTATACTTAACATATTAAATGGTCATTTTAGTAATAGGAAAGTGTATTTCAAAGTAAATAACGTGCAGTATTCAAGAAACTCGCAAATAAATGATTACAAAGCTTCATCATATCACTTTATGTAATTTCGTAATAGTGCAATTACATAAAACTAATTTTCCTAATAATGTAGATACAATAAGTTATGTAGATGACATAATAATACTATTAGCTGATGAATCCAAATTATACATTACAAAAATTAAAAATGTTCTATTAAATTTTAATTTATCCATTAATTAGTTTGAAATATATGCTTTGTAGTAGACGTTTTATTATACATAAAATATTAAATTTAATGTATAACATAAATCTGCAGCTAGTACAACAAATTAAATATTTAAGGGTTATTATTAGATAATAATTTAAAATTTTACAGACATCTCGTATTGGCAATATAAATAATCGGGTTATATAGATACACGGTTATTCGTATTCGTTTCAAAATAATCCTCGCATTAGTACTTGGATTTATCTTCGCATCGTATTCCTGTTCCCGATTCAGCGGAAAATTGAATCGAAATATGTGAAACAATTGCATCAATGCATAACATAAACATTCAAATTTAAATTATTTTAAAAATCGATCATTTGATGATTCAGAATTGGAGAATAGAATCAAAGCTGCATTACCTGAAAAAAACGCTAAATCACGCTCGAGGAAGGTCAAAACGGCGATTCCATTAGCTAAGAAAAAGTTAGTAACAAGAAAAAGAAAGTTTGAGGATTCCAGACCAGATCTAGAGTGACAATCTGAAAAAAGAGACGTAAAAAGAGGAATTCATTGTAAAAAAAGTAACATTTCATACTCTCATTGTTTTTTTATGTTTTTTCAAGTTTTCATGTTCCTTTTTAAAATAAACTTGAAAAGTAAATATTAAATCTAGAAATCTACGAGTTGTTTTATTGAAAAGAGTCTACTTTTTCCTATAAAAATCGTCATGAAATTGAAAATTGGTTTTTCGGACGGTAGGTCCCTTTTAGTAGACCGGGTCGCAAATGCATATTCTTTATTATGTAATCAAATAAGCATGCGGAAATTATTATTGTAATAAAATACATATATATACATATATATATACACTCACCTTTTTGGATTAGGATAATATAATGCAAAATTTAAACATTTTTTCAAAAAATTCTATATTGATTTAAAAAACTAGACATGAAACAGCTAAATTCAGTTAATTCGCTTTAACACAATTTTTTACACTAATTAACAAAAAAGTGAATGATAAAAAATATTGTAGAGTGAGTACACATATACGGTACCGATATGTTACAATAACAAAACAAAAATAAACCAGTATGAAATAAAGAATTTCAAAATTAGGAATAAACTGTGTTAACGGTAAGCTTCTCCTTTTCTCTCTTATAAATTTAAGCTTCTCCTTTCTCCTCTTCATGACGTAATTTTATTGTTTCTTCAAAACTTTTGTTTCAGCCTCTAGCGTTTAACACTTTGCAGTTCGCTTTATTATATGCTGTTCCCAATTACCATTATAGCGAAAATGATGTACTAAATACACAACGCTTTACCTTGAAGCACATTCTGTAATATATACATGCATAAAAGTTTTTTTTGGGGAGGGGGGGGGGTTAATACTTAGTAGTTTCCTTTGTTGATTTCACAACTTTCCCATCGTCAGATACGAATGGAGGGCGTACGTTTTAAATTTACATTCCTGTTGTTGTAATATTAGTATACGTTCTTGGTCTTTTATTTTTAAATAATTTGTTTTTTGTGCATCTACATTATCATCTGATTGTTCGTTAAGTTTCTAATAATATTCCTTTTTTATTCAGATGTTATATGGCATAAATGTTCAGACAGCTTTTATGCAGATAGCGAATGAAGGTTTTATTTCATTTTATCGAGGTATATTGCCACCGCTCATGCAAAAGTCAATTTCGTCGTCGTTAATGTTCGGCACTTATGATATATTTCGGAAACCGTTAATAAATAATGGCGTTAGTTCGTTAGTAAGCTCTGCGACAGCAGCGATACTGGCCGGTAGTGTTGAAGCAATTCTAACACCGTTCGAAAGGATACAAACTTTACTGCAAGATAGCGCTCATCAAAATAGCTACCGAAACATGATGCACGTGGTGCACGATATCTGGTTAAAGTATGGCATGAAGGAGTATTACAGGGGTTTATCGCCGATTCTGCTTCGTAACGGGCCGTCAAATGTTGTTTTTTTTATATTGCGCGATGAAATCGATCAGTGCTTCCCGAATAAAATGTCTTCGAATCGATATTTAAAAGCGGTTAAACAGTTTGTGGTCGGCGCTTGTATAGGCGCAATAAATAGTACGTTATTTTATCCGTTTAATGTTATTAAAGTTCATATGCAGTGTCAACTAGGTGGACCCTATTTGTCAGTATTTCGTGTCTGCGGTGACATATATCGCGAGCGCAATCGGAGCATTCGGTATTTTTACAAAGGCGTTCACATGAACTATACTAGATCGTTCGTTAGTTGGGGAGTTATTAATTTGTCATACGAGCATTTAAAATATCTATTTTTTAATGAATCCATCAGCAGTAACGATAAATAATGAACCATATTTATTTTTTTCTTTTCAATGTTATTCATTTCCCGCTCAGTTGTGATCAGACGGAAAAAAAACATTGCATTTTATTACTATTTCTGTAATTATTATTATTATTATTAATACTACTATTATTGTAACCATTAGGAAATGCGTAGTCCTATGCGAAATTGAGTTAAGCGAACATTAATTTAAATATAACAAAACGAGCTGATTCTTTTATTAAAAGTTAATGCACAGTTTTGCAGTGCTAGCTGTAAAATTTAAAATTTTAACTTACACAGAATATTTTTTGCTTACGCGCATTTCAAAATTAACCAAGCGCCATAGTTACCTTTAACGGTATTTCAGCGCTGTTTTTTTTTTAATTGTAAAATATTTATTAAAACGGTTTTTGAAATAAAAAAGGTCATGAGGTGACAGAAAACACGGAAAGATAAGATATGGAAATTTGATGAGGCGGAATAGTGATAACTGCACAGAATCGGGAAAACGGAGAAATAAAGAGGAATCCGTTCACGAATGGATTAATCGAAAGAAAATCTAAAGAAATTCAAATTTTCAACGCGTAAAAGTATTCATACTTTTAATGTATAGTACATCACCGTTATTATAAATAATAGGATGGAAACAAGGGCGTCGCTAGTCAATGAGCCCGGGGGGGGGGGAACAAGATGATAGAAAGAGGATATGAGTTATAGGAAAAGAATAAAATTTATAATTTGTAATAAACGAGAATAAAATCTAAATTAAAACATAATTTTCGGGGGTTTCTGGCAAATTGTTTTACTACTTTATTATAAAAGTCTTCCAAATTGTCCATGATTACGCGTCTATGAATACTTATCACGGCCAGTTGATTAAAAAGTTTCAAAGCTCCAGGGGAGGGCAACTGCCCCCCCCCCCCCCACCCTTGGCGACGCCCGTGGATGGAAATGCTACCTTAATAGCACATAGACTGTTCATTAAGTAGCGTCTCCTCGCTCCTAGCGCGCTCTATAGGCATTGTGCAGAAATATGCCTGTGCTGGTTGGAAAGAAGAAAGTCACAGCTATACCGTGGTATACTTTGTTTCGCGGTATTTGATCAGGTTTTTTCGTGATAAGTTGCACTTCCGAGCAATGGTACAAGTAGAAAACAATTATTGAATTTCTAACTCGAGAAAATATGCCGCCTATCATGATTTTTCGACGTCTGCAAACGGTGTTTGGTGTGAGTAAAGTGCAATACTGGACTCGCCTGGCTCGTACTGGTACCATAAAACTATTCGATGAACTACGTTCAGGCTGCCCAAACCTGCGTAGGTCAAATAATGCAAAGAACATGATTGACGCGCAGATCAGACAAAATGAGTATGTCACAAACAACGGAATTAGCCGGGAGACAGGAGTAGCTCTCGGGACAGTAAACAAATTCGTAAAAGAATTAGGGTACCGCAGAATATGCGCCAAATGGGTTTCAAAGTTGCTAACACAAGTACGCGCACAGCAGAGGTGATTTCGTCTCTCGTCTCCAACGTTCTTCTGCACCCTTTATGCAGCCCCGATTTGGCTCCAAGTGATTATTACTTACTTCGCTACCTCAAAAAACATTTTAAAGGAACTCGCTATGCGTCGGACGTACAGACCGCTGTCATCATGGCTACGTTTACAACTGGTCGACTTCTTGGAAACCGGCATCCGAAAACTGGTTGGGTGCTGCATTCGTTACATCGCGTTAATTTTCTTTCCAATGACCACCTATTTTTCTTTGAATAATTAAAATTATGCGCGCTACGAGTGAAAAGGTGTTACTTAATGAACAGCCCTTGTACATACGTATTATTGTTGTGTGTTTCTGTTAATTAATTTGCAAAATCCATTACGCAGTATATTTCAATATGTGATTACGTATTTGTTTTTTTTTTTAATCTTAATATATTGCCAATAAAATTAAATATTTTATATATTTTGTTTTACTCTCGCTAGTAGATAAACCTCTTTTCGGTAATTTTGCATCTTAACATAACATTTTTCATATTAAATTATGAATAATAGGAAAGGTAGTAATAAACTTTTCTATTTTCCCCTAATTGACTAATGTACTGATATCCTGTGATGATTAGATGTAAAAGTAAATTTGAAATTATCACTAAGGACCCTTATTGAAATTTTTGAACATAATAACCTACTCATTATTGCCATTTTTAACGATTTTTCTGAAATGTGCAATGAAGTGGATGCATTAGAAATTTGTTCGCTTAACTCAACAGTTTTTGTTGCTACTATTACTTTTACTGTTATAGTAATTAGTAATTATTATTATTTTATTTAATTGACGTAGAATGTAATACTAATAAAAGTCGTTCCTTAATTTGTCCCGTAAAAAATTTCAGTCAACTTTTTATTTCTCTTATGATCCTTTTTTCTTATTAATTAAAATTTAAAAGAGTTGAAATTTTATTTATATATATATGTTAAATTATACATTAAAAAGTAAATAAACATTTGAAATATATACGATCGAATTATAGTGCGGAAATTTATTTGTATCTAGTTCATAGTTTTAAGTTACGAGTCTTTAAAACATATCGTCCAGTCGGTAACCAAATATTTTTTTTTTAATCACGTCATCTTTGCTGTGTACGACTTTATTATTTCGTATTCTTTCCGTTAGGCGTACTGCTCGATTACGATCATTGCGAGTTGAGTTATTTGTAGGTATTCAAACAGTACTGAAGACTGTTAGACGCAAACCACACCTTTGACTGGATGTAATCGCTTATTGTCACGATACAAGAATAATTCGCGGCATAGGATGATTGCGTCGGCAATTTTCATTACCTTTTACGTGACTTGTCAAATTATATCTATCTAATTAAATTTTTTTCCCCACTCTGGGTGATTAAATTCAAGATATTCTGAGTTGGCAGTCAAGTAGTTCAGAGTCATTCAACCATTCAACGATTTACTTTGTACCATTTAATCGCTTAAACTTGTAAAATTGTAGTTAACACGTGACTTTTTCAGCGTATTTTTTAAAATATTTGAGAATGACCAGCCCCGTCTAACTTGATTTTTATCCTTCAGGTTCGTTTGAATATTTTCCATTTATTCTGATCGTGATTTTTCCCTGTATTCAGATTAATTTTTTTTTTTTGTAGTTCACGTGAGATAAAATATGCTTTTTTGCAGTCTACAAATAACGAAAAGACATCTTGATTTGCATTTAACGCTATTTGCATAATTTTAAATTAAATAATTCATTAAGACCCTTTTTTTTCTTTACGCGAAGACGAATGGGATCGATCGATCGATCAGGTTTTTATAAATTTTACGTTTACATTTATAGTAATATTTTTAGAGTACAATTAATAAGTAACTCTTCTCTATTCAGTAAAGCTTTAAATTTTTCCGAGATTTGAAACAGTTTTATTATTTTCGTCTTTTAATATCATACTTTTGTTTCGTGTTTTATTTTAATAATTCACTTTATATTTTTCCTAAAATTAGTTACATACAGATGCGCACGCACAGTACTGTTGTAAATGATTATAGTGAAAATTTGTTAAAATATTTGTAAACCTAAGTAGATGAACTTTTAACAGTCTAATGAATTAGTATGTAATAAATTTTTGATTATTTCATCGACATTTTTAACCGGCATTTTGTTAAATGTGTATATTCGGAAATCTATTCAATTATAGCGGAAATAGAGGAAATCTCTTTTGGCCAGCAGTCTAGTCTAGATGGTTTGCGAGAGCTTGACTACAGATAATTTTATAATAAAACAAAATTTTTAATGCGAGAGCACAATTACGTGTGGTGTTTCCACCGTTTAGACGTCACTAATTATCGTCTAAATCTGAAACGGCGGATTAGTAAATAGCACATGGAAGTATCTTTAGTGTGCGTTATTTTAAATTGTAAATTAGTAATGTGGTTGCTTTTTCTCCGAAGTAGTCAATTACGAAGTTACCAGCCCGTCGTAGTAACAGTTTAATATTGTGTAATTATATTTTTAAGTTTTATGTTTTATGTAATCAGTAGTTTATGTTTGTGTGTAATTTTTAATGATAATTAAATAATTACTATTTACTTTGTTCGAAAAAGAGATCTAATCTCAGAAAGATAATTTAGAAAAAGTAAAGCGTCGCTCGTTTATTACTTTGTAAAGTTTTTAATTATATTTTTAATTTTTCGAAAGTATATAAATACTGGTAAAGGGTAATATTATTATAAGTCGTAATCTGGAGCAACTTTTTCACTCTTGACTTTAATAATGAAATTTTATTTAGAAAATATTGTTTTACCTGTAAATTGTATTTTTTAGATATCGCGCTAATAGTTTTTGGAATACATCATATACTTTTGCAAATTACAAGTAATATCTTCCAAATTAAGCAAAAATAAAAACTGCGTCTAATTATTTTATTATAAAAAGGGGTAAAAAAAGCTAATTAAAATCATCGATGAAGTGGTTTTGTATTTTCTGCACTTAACAGATTTAGTAATTGCCGTATTCTATTTTTCAACTATTCGAATATTTCATTTTGCATTTATTATAATTAGTTTCGATCTGCTACCGAAATGTTCTTCATACTTTCGAATTGTCGGTATAAATAATCATTCTTCATGTGTCTTGCGTCATAGTATATTTCTCTTCTGTGATTTTGCAACATTTTCAACATTTCTCGTTCAGTTTAAATACGCCTTCCGTACTTTTTGTTTCTGTTTCGTCCGATTTTTTATCACCGTTACGAAGTTTTTTTCGTAGGTAGTTACAACAACGAATAAAATGTGCTTCTCTTTTTGTTTTTGGATTATTTACCATTTTCACTTTACCGCTCACCATGTTTGAACGACTTTAACGTTAAAAAATAACTCTTTCTCTCTCTAGTCGTACTGCTTTCGATGCCGAGCGTCGTGTCTACCTATGTTTGTATATTTTTTTAGCTGTACAGATAGACGCAGTGTTCACTGCCAATTGCCATATTCAAAACGCGAATGTACACACTACACTTTGCATTGATTAGTATATGTTTGATTTATCGATATACAAATGCAACTGTGAATTTTTAACATAGTCTTCGTTACATTACTGTATTAAATTTCACGAAAAGTTATCTTTTACTTTTTTTTCTCTAATACTTCTTACGGAGGCTTAAGACTTTTGTCCCTCTCCACGGCAATGTTAAATTTAATTATTTTTCATTTACTATTCTATCGCGTACAAAACCGTCTTAACATGTTCACGTATTTTTAATTAAGAAACATCTTTGACAAGAGATTTTAAATTAAAACCTTCTCTATAAAAGTTTTTTTTTTATTTTTTATTTTACGCCTCTTTAATTCAAAATTTGAAAACAAACAGTTTTTCAGGGTTCTTTAATATTAATTTAGCGGCCGTATAATCTTTATTTTATTCGATTTTACAATTATACCATAACCATTTAACTTTAGATTAAATTCATTAACCCGATTACTATAGAAGTTGTTACCGACCCTTCGCCATTATATTCGAATTGTTAAAGTATATTTAATATTAAAATTACAAAAAGCAACCCTTTTCCGGATTTATTTATTTTAGCAGGCAAAATTTATTATGCTTTAACCCAGTTCGCAACGTATTTTGATGAGATTATCACTAGTTTTGTGCAACAAGACGAATAAAAATAAATAAAATTCATCGATTATTTTACTTCTTTAAATATTAATAGTAATAATAAAAAAGAGAAAAAACGAATTATAACGTTTGTTGATCAAATCCTTAATGTTATCGATAAATTTCGATTATGTTTCTTTTTATTATAATGCTCTTATATAGGTTAAAACGTTTATTTGTATATTCGCAATTTTTAATCTCCGATAGTTTATGTCGTCAGCCTTGAAAAAAATTATCTTGCACATAAAACGCGCGTGTTTCGTGCAAAAAGAAAAAATATAAAATATCGATCACACCGAAAAATTTACGTTATTTTTTAACACTCGTAACTTTATTTTTAATCGTAATTTAAAAAATATCGGTATTTAAATAAAGACATGTTTGTGATATTAATTTAATACATATATATATATATATGTTAACTATGTACATATAGTGTAGATTGTTTTACACATTTAATTATTGCTATACGATTTTTAATTAGTGCAGCAACTCGAAGTAAAGTTTAATTGCAGCCTAACACCGAATAAGAGAACTAACGTTAAAAAACGAAAGCCGGAGCCAAAGAGAAAGGAGAAAAAAAGCATTTAAGGTCATCTGCTGCTTAGTCAATATATTTAAAATATCATCAACTAGTCAAATATTTTTCGGTTGTATAAATATATTTACTTATATCTCTTATTTTACACAGGGAGGACGAAATCATATTAAAGTGTGAATAAGAAAATGAAATGGTTTTCACAATAAGTTCATTGTTTTTCCTTGTGTTCCTATCATAAAAGATTTTCTTTAGCCAACACACGTTACCTACACTAAAATGGCACAAATTAAACGATTTTTACTGCTCTTCAACCGTATTCTAATTTACTACCCCCCTTTATTTTGCAGTTGCTTAACAACATCAAAAAGTGTCAACAAAATTACCGATTAATCGGTTACACACGTTGAATATTAAATCAAATGATCTTTTTAGTTTTCTTCAGTTGTTTTAATCCGACTCTTATTCATTTTATGATAACTGTTTAGTTAATAGACATGAAATATTAAGAAAATTTAATGAAATACTATAATAGTCTAGCGCATTATTTTTCTAATCTTGTCTATTGAAAATAATATTAAATTTCGAATTATGGTAAACGATTGTTGTAACGTGTCTATATTATATACATATGTGACCGCGCATAGAAAAAAGGACCTAAGCGTCAAAAAATCGATTTTTTTTTTCCATTCATAATCTGGTGTGAAAAATGTCGGAGAATTGAAAAAAATGAATTCCAAGTCTCTAAAATCATTTTTAAGGGAGATAAAGCCGTTCAATGGGGAAAAAATTTAACAAAATTTGAAAATTTTCATTTTACCGGTTAAGCATTTATTTAATGCACTACAAAACATTTTTTTTTTTTTTTTGGGCCTGTCACTCGGGAACTTTTACCCAGAAACAATTAGAACAGGAAGGAATCAATGATATCTTGATACAGTCAGATATTGTTAGGAGAAAGGAACAAATAATAGGAACAATCTGTGGAGAGGGAAAAGAAAACTTACAATTACTTACAAAAATAAGGAAAAAAGAAAAATTATTATTCTTATCATAATTATCGGAGCTGGACAATGACGAGATAGAGCAATTATCATCATTATCATCGGTGAATTGATATTGTTTTTCCACCTCTTCGAATTCGCCTATCATAATAATTTTCTAATACAGTTATAATTATCAGTAATATTTCGATTCCTCATAGTGTACGACACACTGAAATAATTATTATAAAATATTTTACCTAATTATTTCACAATAAATAAAACCGGGAAAAAAAGCGAGAAGTTCTACAACCGAAATAATATTCGATATAATTGTTCCAAAAAAATGTGTAAACGACTGAAAATTAAATAATGTTATTAAAATTATGGAACGAGTTTATTCGATTTGAAAGTGTAACATGCGCACTAAATCGTTGCGGCGACTTCACCAATAGCCCGTGTTCCCAAGGTCATGTAGTGCCACCTAACGAGAGAAATACGCGGGAAGTATGAATCTAATAATTAATTTTAAACTTTAAGCAGCCCTCCTGAAAAATTTCATTTTTTACGCTTAGGTCCTTTTCTCCATGCGCGGTCACATATATGTAGGCGGGATTCGATGATGTACAGGAAAGCTCCCCCCCCCCGCCTAATATTAAAATAACAATTTTCAGAAATCAAGTTTTTTTCTTAATTTTTTTACTCGATATTAACTTTTTAATTAACACAAACTTCTGCTGTCTTTTCAGAAGCTACGCAAGGGAAAAAGATATGCACAAATCACAAAAATTCACTCAAAAAATTACAAAGTTTACATAAAGTGTTTAATTAGTCGTTGTAAGAAGTCCCGAATTTGTATAATACGGAGGAAGTTTTTTGTGGAAGCTAGTGATTAATAATGGTCTATAAAATTAGTCACTGCAATGAAAATTTAGCAGCTGTTGTTTCAAACTCCTGAAGTGATTTATGAAGCTTGAACGCATTATGATGCAGTGGGCGACAATTCTAAGCAAGGAATCATTTGTGAATTAAAAATGAGAATTGTGCAGCTTATCGTGAAATCAAAAACGCGAACAAAACCATATGATGGTTAGTAAGGATCGTACTATACACAGTATTTTTTAAAGTAATACAGTGAGATGAAAAACACAAAGAAAAGTTTGTTAGCTGGAGAACCGATAGGGAAGATATGGTGAGCCCAGCACATAGTATGTGAAAAAGTGGCAATGAACGAAAGCGAAAAATTTTTGAGAAAGATTTGTTCAATCACTCTTAATTGGTTTTAGGGACTATGAGTCATTTATGAATTCGAAGAGAAATTTAGAGTTATTATAACCGCAGTGACCCAAAAATTTTAAATTTCTATCATTAACCATTTTCTTTTTTATCTTTTTAGTTTATTAATATATAAACACGCAGTTTTTAGTGGCATTATAAAATTGAATTCGTATAATAACATTATTCACTAAATATATATAGACAAACACATTTTTAATTTGAAAATTATCATTTTTGAAGAATTCGCTTAAAAAATTATCTTCCCACCACCTTAAGTAAATAACGCCCGGTTTAAAAAAAAAAAGAAAAAAGAAATAATCTATTGAAAATAAGCTTTTATGAAATGTGAAAGACAGTTGTTTTAGAAGAAAATATTTACTATTAATTATACGTTAATATTATTAAACACCGCTGTAGAAATAATATATTTTATAACAATTTAACGAAAATTATGAACATATATAGAAATTATTTATTCGCCCCCCCGGACTGTAATAAAAAATTTAAACAAAAAAGCGTCCAATGTAAAACTTCTTCAAGTACAATATAATGAAATACCTTATACCTTTTTCTAGTTTATATTGAATTTTAATGCCTAATATTATAAAATGACCATGTGTAAATATTACATCTGAATCAACAGTTAAACCAATTTCATCAAATGTTTGACCCTGTGCTTTATGTATAGTCATTGAAAATGCAAGACGCACCGGAAACTGAGCCCTTTTTAAAACAAACGGCATATTAAAATCGCTTTTTGTGTCTCGTGTAATTCGTAGTATATGTACAATCCCTCCTTTTATTATTGCCTGTATTTCACATGTTACAATGGTTTGTGAACTTGTTTTACCAGTATTCTTGTTCCGTTACATAAACCATCACTAGTACTTAAGTTACGTAGTAACACTACAATGCGACCATTTTTTAACAATAACCCAGCTGGCGGCACATGTCTGATAGCCTTAACGATGGTAAATATTCAGATGGATACTACTAATTTATATTTTCATTATCAGTATCACCACCAAGAGATTCTACCTGATCAATAGGCAAACATTTAATTATTTTACCGTGAAGTCTTTTTAGAATAGATACATTGATGTTTCTAATTAAATCATTAAAATGAAAACGCAGCCGTTGTTTTCTTTATTCTTTTGAAAGTGTTGATATTTCGGTCTTCCTATTGCACGTACAAATTAAATTTCACTAAATGGCAGTGCAAATGTATTGCAGCCAAATAATTAAAAAATATAGCGTCTTCATTTAGGTAAAATTATATACTATTATATAAAACAATGTATTTTATTGTAAAAAATTTATGAAATATTTTTCTAACTGTGCTAAGTTTTCACGGCTATTTTAGCTGAGCTAGGAAGTTGTTATAAATTTCACTTATCAATAAAACCAAGTTTACCCTCAGTTCCATTTCCTTAAAAAGAGTTACGCATTCTAACTTGCTAAAAAATGCGTTTTGCATTTCAGTTCGAAATTTTCTATGGGGAATAAAAAAAGAAGAAATGTAATAACTCTTAAAAACTTTTATTGCCGGACTAAAATAATTTCCTTTAATATTTAAAATATTTACCTACTGACTAACCATTTCGTACACGCTCCTACTTAGTCTGAACAGGAGGGAAGAGTTAGATAAGGGAGAACAAATTTGTAGCTTTGAGGAAAGTGATTGCCGTTGAGGATTATCAGAGGGAACTTTGATGAGGAAGTTTAAAAGGTGTACGCCGATTTTGATAGAGTAGACAGAAGAGAATATAAATGAATCACACTGCGAACAAACAGAATGGGAAGTAGTGTTTAAAAGGTGATGGCGAGTGAGATACGAGTAGTCTAGTTGAAGTTTGCTGATTAAAATGTATTCTTTTCGATTTTGTCGGTAGTGGTTAAGGATCAGCAGAATCTTTAGTAGAGCGAAACTTATTAGTTATTAAAGTAAAAATCTGTTGTTAGTTCCAAAAATTGTCGATTGATGACATCACTGAAATTTTAGATGTTTTGTATTGGATGAATGGGGTAAAACTTTCTTTTGCCGCACTATCTGCAAGTGTATTGTTTCAGATATACCAACGTGTTAAGAAATTCACGCTAATACAGTACGTTTAAGGAAAATGTCGATATGGAATAATCTTTTTGCAATAGGTTGCTGATCGTGGAAATTGTTTAAGCATGATTTCACTTATTTCCTAAATTAACTATTACAATCCATTGCACTTTAAATGTTTAAATGCCTCCCTCTTTTTTTTTTTCAATTTTTCTAAATAATGAATAATTAAAGGTAATACACATATTATTGTATACCTCGAAAAAATTGCAATTAAAAAAAACCCAAAGTAAATAAAGCTTTTTTTTCTTTGGAATTGTCGCGTTCAATTGTTTTCATATATATATATATATATATATATGTTTAATTTATTTTGCAACCTTAGAAAATGTCAAAAACGCTAGAGCACTGTACAAATAACACGTATAGGTGTGGTTACAAAAATGGTCTACTCTACATAAACAAACTCAATAAGGAAAGAGTTGCTAGTGATAGGAATAAGTGGAATATGTGGAGGAACATGATGAAGCCGTATCCCAAAAAATGAGCGTTCATTATTGAACATTTTCGTTCTCGATCGTGTGCAACAGTTACCAAAGATTGCGCCCAATATATGCACTATCAGAAGAATTGTTAATAATTTTCGAGCGGTTTTTTCCGTAAAATTAAAAACAAGAAAGAGCCCCAAAAACCATGCTTACGTCGGTGTACGCTGTGAAGTTAATTTTTTTTTATTTTACCACAGCGACATCTACCGTAGTATACCGTGATATAACATTCTCTTTTATCACGTTACTAGAGGCTAATGAGCACTACTGTTGGTTCAAACAGGATGCCGCACTTACATCATAAAAAACATGTGACGTTCGTTAAAAGAATTTTTCGTTCGACGAACGGATGGTAATCAGTGTAGGACTTTGGCCTCCACATAATCCAGATTCATTTTCACGCGACTTTTCCACGAAGACATTTAAAAAGTCGCGTGTATCAAGACTAGAGTTGAAATGCCAGATACGCGTAATACGGTACAGGTTCGTTAATTATAAAATTTATTACTTTCGCCTAAGTTAAATTTTAAACAATTATCGAGTTTTTCAATTAACATATTGTTCAATAATAACACGTAATAAACGGTCGTCAATTAAATTGTAGGCTAATTTCAATAAGCGACTTTAATTATTCTTTTCCTACTCTCTTTGTTCCGAATAAAAGAGTAAAATGGGCAGAAGAGAAAGTGAATCGGCAATCGTTAACATCATTTCGTAAGCAGACGTTTAAGAGTATCGTCAATCAAACGGGTATTTTGCCAGCCATTACAACACCGCTATGAAGTATATAAAGAGAACAATTTCATTAAAAATATACACATTTTTAACACTAATATATTCCCCTGTTTTTGGTATCTGTAATAGTGTTTAATATGTAATAAAGCAGGAATAAAATCGCAGTGTTGAGAAAAAGTGCTTGTATTTAACGACAATTAATAATGAAAAATAACTTACGATATTTTTAAAAGATCAGACTAGTAGATTATGTTCGATATTCCTTCGATATTCGGTGTTTTTTACCGTTGACATCTACCGATTTTTGTGGTATCCTTTCACTCGTAATAAAACCTTCTTTTTTTCCCCTCGACCTACGAAATCGAACGTACCGAAAAATTTTATGAGATTTATAAATTGAAAAATTTTTCCGACAAATTGAATGTAAACAAAACGATCTTTTCTCATAATTATCGGTATGTAATTTTAAGAGAAACCCTATCATGAACTCTTCCGCTGGCTTAACTTGGTTCCGATCGAATCGAGATTTTTGATAACAGCCTGGAAATCGCTGATGGAACCGCTGCTGCTACTTTTAACGTAACTGGCAGATGCGGCCGAGTCGGTCGTTGAAGTATTTTTCGTCGTTTTGCGTTCGTTAGGAACTTTAAAAGGTGACTGCGGAGGCGGATAAGTAGGTAGCGAAAACGGATTTTTATTTACCAGTAGCGGGTTTGGATTTACCTTCGATATGCTGACCGAATGTTTATTATTGTAAATGTGAGAAGACGACGTTGACGATGGACTGGACGACGAAGCATTATTGCGAACCACCGGAGTAATGGTTAATCCGGACTGATTCAGAATGTGATGGGTTAATTCTTTCCGTGCATCGTGTTTTTGTTGCGATTTCGTGCCTCCTCCGCCCTCAGACTTGCTATTGTGTTGTTGCTGTTGAGTACTTTTGTTCGCGTTCTGTTTTGCGGCTAATTTTTGTTGCAGCGTCTGCATATTAGTGGCGGCGACGGTGTTATTGCCGCCTCCGCTGTTTCCGGCCAGTGGAGTTATAATTAAATTAGGCCTGTCCCCGGTGAATGAAATATCTACCTTGCTAGACTGATTATTAAGCGGTTTTGTCGAAATGCTGACCGATTTTGACGAAAGTACAAAGTCGATCGGAGATCGTTGGCGAGACGATATGGACAGTGATTGCGATGGCAATATTGGTGGTGAATGTGATGATGTAACCTTCGCACTGGTTAAACTGTGCCCGTGGGACGATTTGGAGTGATGTTTTGGTAACGAAACTGGTTTCGGAGAAACGCTGACGGCGGGCGGGCAAGCCGATGCGGTAGCTTTCGAAAGAACCGTCGTCTGTTGCGGTTGTTTCACGCTGGTAATTACTGATTTGTACTCGACTGCGTGTTTTTGCTGTTGCGTTTTGTTGGCCGACTCGATAATATGATGGGTTAACGGTGACAGTGTAGAACTGGAATCTTTTGACTGCGTATATGATGATGGCGAATCTTTAATGCGTTTAGCCTTTAAAATGGTTGGCGGGGTAGTCGTGGGACCACTGTCAACCGGTTTTTTGTCGTTCGATTTCGGCATGTTCGACAAAAAATCGTGATTTTTGTCGCGGTTCTTGAAAGAAATTTGCACCTTTGAAGAAGATGAATCCTTAGCTACCGTCGGATTCGTTTTGATGACGCTTATTTGGGGTAAATCTATCACTATGCTATGCGTTCTACTACTGCCGGTCTTAGACACTACTTCGGAAGCTGTAATCGTACTACCACCGCTTTCGTTAATGTCTGTTGCAGTTTTATTAAGTGGTTTTTGCGTTTGATCGTCACTTTTACCGGATGAAGCGGCATCTTCCGCGGCTCTTATCGATTTCTGTAAAAATGAAGAAAAAATCCAATTATTATGGTTTAATATGAAAAGTGTAAAGACGTGAGGTGTAAATTTTTAGAATATAAACGATAATTATAGGCTATTTTACAAAATATAAATTTGTAACATTACAATAATACGCATTATTACGTATCACGGAAATTCGAAGTCTAAAAACTTTTATACGCACACATAAAAATATATATAAATAAATAAAAGGCATAAACAAAAAGTCATAAGAAATACTTAGGTAACCCCCTCAAACTGTTATTTCATCGCCCTGTAATTTTACATTAAGCCCTTACAATATCAGTTTATAAAAATCGGTACAATCTATTTCACGCTTTTTATTATTTTTCGCTTTAACTGTACGAACTTCCAGTTTTTTTTTTCAGGATTAAACCTTTTGGCTCGAAAAATTGAAAGTCGAAAAGAAAATTCAACATAAAATCTATCATAATTTTGCTACGCGGTACAGTCGAGGATTCTAATATATCGCTGACAGCGCATTATATTTATATAGAAATACTGCAGTGTAGTGTCGACGGAAAAAATGTTTCTTCCCAAAAAAGAAAAAAAGGAAAAAAAACGAGGTAACAGCTGCGCAGTTTAACCCAAATTTCTCAAAAAATGCCAAAGGTTTCGAAACTGATACGTTTTTTTTAAAAATATAAATATATTTCTGCTAATTTTTATTAGTATACGCTGACCAATTATTTTTTTGAACGTGATCACGTAAATAAAGCAATGAGATTACTCGAAGAATTTCGACGAACAGTTTAATTGTCAGGGAACAACGCGTATACTTGCGAGGAGGAAGTTGTGAAAGTCAAACGCTACACTTCCATCACGCGCTTTAACAGAACAGCTTGAATATCGCGAGAAAGGATCAATTCAGAAACCTTTAAAATTGGGCCACACGTAATTACACTATTACACTACTCCCTACGTTGACTTATTATGCAAAATTGTTAACTTCTTTTAAAGGGTTCTTTGACTAATAGTACTTTCAGTTAGATACATTCGAAAATTAAAGTGTCAGCGTGATCAATGGCGATCGGAATTTTATTCATTTTTTTCAATAATGATAATGGTAATGATGATAATAATCAAATCAAATCAAATCAATTTATTATTATTATCATTACAATATAATCCATCTATGCGCATATTTGCGCGAGCGATGGGTATTAAAGAAATAAAAATCTTTTTTGAAAAAATACTGAAATCCTTAAAATTACAATCAAAAACACTGCAATAAAGGAATAAAGTAGAAATATACCGTACAGAACTTATATAAAATAATATAACTTACATTTAATCTATAATCTTAATTTATTTAATTCATTAACATTTACAATTAAAATAAAAGAAAATTTCTACATTTCCATGCAACCAACGTACTCTATATGAATATATATTACATTTCCATCCACAATCCTTTATCGATTATTTATAAGATTCCTCAGAGAGATTATTGGAGTGGAAAAATTTCAGTAAACATTTACGTCTTTTTTTAAAGTTTTTTAAATCGTCTTTTAAAGCTAGTGGTAAATGGTTGTAAATGAGAGGCGCCATATAGAGGGCTTGGATTCTTGAATGGAATTTCATAAATTTAGGTAGCGCAGCTATTTCATTTCCACAACTTCTAGTGATACCCTCCTTAATGTGAAAATTAAATTCTTTTTTTCTATTTAGCATAAACAACAGCAATTCAGTTTTATATAATGTACTAACATTAAATAAATTATAATCAAATGTAGTTTTCTTTTTTTTAGTGATTAACTTGATTACTCTTTTATTTAAAAACTCAATCTGTGAAAAGTGGCATTTAGCGGTATTACCCCAATGCATCAAACCATACGTCAAGACAGGTTTGTATAGTGATTGGTATAATATATACAGATGATATTCATTAAAAAATTCATTCATGTAGTAAAATATATAATTTAACTTTCTGAGTTTAGCAGCTAAATAATCAGTATGCTTATTCCACTGTAATCTACAATCTAAATTTAAACCCAGATATTTGATTTCAAATACTCTTTCTATTTCAGAATTTTCATTTAAACAAATTTTTTCGCAGTCCCACGTGTATTGAGGTTTATGACTATATAATATGAATTTAGTTCTCTTTAAATTTACTATAAGCCTATTTGCCTTAAACCAATTTACTAAGGTATCAACATTCCTATTTGCTAGTTGCATTAGGATATGGCTGTAACGAGAACTCATGACAATAGCAGTATCATCTGCGTATGTGAACAGTTTTCCCGATATTCTTAAGTTGCACAATTCATTTATGTAAATAAGAAACAGAACGGGACCTAAAATACTACCCTGAGGCACCCCATAAATTTGCGTTATACTTTCGCTATGTAATTTATTAATTTTCGTAACATATTTTCTATTATTTAAATACGATTTGAACCAGTTGTAAATACTACCCCGGAAACCACACGAATATAGCTTGGCTAACAAAATTTTGTGGTCTACCACGTCAAAAGCTTTTCTCAAGTCAAAATAGACAGCTAAACATGATTTTCCCTTTTCTAGATTTTCCGTAATATACGAGGGTGGTTCAAATATAAACCGGAATTTCGTCATAAAAATTTTTATTTTATACTTGCAGTGCTCATATTTTTTACAATTTTTCGAGATAACCCTCCTCGCACGCTACGCACTTTTTCCACCTCTCCGGCAATTTTTTTATTCCTTTTTCGTAAAAATCTCGCGGCTTGTCACATAGCCATTTGCGCACGAACGATTCCACCTCATCGTTGCTGTCGAAACGTTGTCCACCAATTGTTTCTTTCAACGGGCCAAACAAATAATAATCACAAGGCGACAAATCTGGACTTTAAGGAGGATGTTTAAGTGTTTCCCAGCCCAATTCGGCCAATGTCTCCATCGTGAGCCGAGCGGTATGTGGCCTGGCGTTGTCTTGAAGCAGTATCGCACTACGGATCGGAATTTCGCGCCTTTTTGTTCGATAGGCCGGTTTGACTGTGTTTTTTAGGAGATTACTGTAATACTGCGCCGTCACAGTACGTTGTTCAGTTAGGAAATCGACTGCGATCACTCCCTTCATGTCCCAAAACACGGTACACAACACCTTCCCAGCTGACTGTGTAACCTTCGCTTTGACTGGCGCTCCCTCTTTTTTCTTCCGCCACTCCATAGACGAGCGTTTACTCTCCGGCGTATAGTAGTGTACCCAAGTTTCGTCCGTGGTGAATATTCGCCGCAATAAATTCTCTCCTTCCTCTTCATACCGCTGCAGGAGACGCGTACAAACTTCCCAACGAGTGAATTTCTGTTCAAAATTCAGAAGTCTTGGCACCCATCTGGCTGCAATTTTGCGGTAACCTAGCCGATCATGAATTATTGTCTCAATACTACCTATGCTGATGCCCAATTCGTCGGTCATATCACGTACACGGACGCGTCGGTCAGCCAAAATGAGTTGTTCGATGGCTTTGACGTGTTCATCTGTAATGCTGGTTTTTGGGCGCCGCGCATGTGCTATGTTTGACACCACTTCACGTCCTTTTCGAAACGCGGAACACCACTCGTACACTTGAGTTTTGGAGAGACACTCATCCCCGAACTGTTCGCGTAATTTTCGGTAAATTTCCACGGATTTTACGTCGTCTTTGACTAAAAAACGAATAATGATGCGTTGCGCAACAGACACTGGTACTTCTTTTTCACGCATGGCTCTAACTACACTAAAAAGTGAGCTTACGCGGTTCTAATTGCTCTACACGCTTCGTAACAAACCGGTCTAACTGCCAGTGCAACCACTTTTTCCACAATAAATTTTTCGCGCGTTTATTTAAAAATTCCGGTTTATATTTGAACCACCCTCGTAGGATACGTGCTTAAATAGCGCAAAATCAGTTCCTTTTCCCTCTAAAAATTCGTATTGGTTTGTACTAAAAAAATTTTTGCTATGTAGGAAACCCATTATTCTCATCTTTATACACTTCTCAAAAATTTTTGAAATAGTAGGTAGTATACATATTGGTCCGTAATTTTCCATATCACATTTGTCACCTCCCTTATATACTGGAGTAATGATACCTAATTTTAAAATGTTGGGGAATATTCCAACCTTTACAGATTCGTTAAACAAAAGAGTTAAAGGTCTGACAAAAAATTCTACATTTTCTTTTATTAATAAAATAGATAGCCCATCTGACCCAAACGACGATTTAATTGGAAAAGACATAATTACATTTTTTATTTCTTCATATAAGAAATCAATGAATCCGAAAGTTTCCAGGACGTGGGGGCTGTTTGAATGATATGCTGCAAACCTTTCGTTTTACAATAGGTCGGTAACAGAGCTTAAAAAATAATTATTGAAATGACAGGCAACATCATATTCATTCTCGTCTGCATCTAATTTGTTATTATTAACAATTACCTCACGTATTCGATGATTTTTACCTCCTAATACTTTTTTCACCACCGTCCAGTATTTCTTCTGGTTCTGTTCGCAACCGTTTAATAATGCGCTGTAATACTCCTTTTTTGCTGTTCTGGATAACTTTTGTATTAGCTTTGATATTTCTTTATACTCAGAAATTATAGTTTCATTTCCCTTGAAAGTTTTCATTTTCTTATAAATATTATTTTTCGTATTGGATAAACGTACTATTTCCTGAGTTACCCACGGTGTTCTCTTGCGTGTATTTATTTTTATTTTTCGAATTTGCTTACACTCATCCACAATTTTGGTAATATTTCGTATAAAATTTTCAAATTTAGCGTCAATATCATATTGGGTGTCATAAACAAAATCAATATTAGTACATAATAGTTTGATATGAAATAGGTTTTTATCAAAGGAAACATCAAACGTGGGTGGTTTCACTGAAACATAGGCTTCTATATTTAAAGGTATACTTATCGCAACATGATCAGAAAAACTAACATCTAGTACTTTGAATGATATATCGGAGTTTAGTTTATTGCAATCTAAGCCCCTGACGAAAACATGATCTAAACAGGAACTGTAATTTCTATTTTGTCGAAAGAAAGTAGGTTCATTAATGATACTTCTGAAACCATTTGTATTTAATACATTTAAGTAGTCTGTACACTTTGTATTATCTAACAAATTTATATTGAAATCCCCAGAAATTATAGATCCTTTTTCGAAAACCTTAATAATCTCTAATAAATCAATCAAAAATTCGGAATGAGCTAATTCGCAAAATCTATAGATTCCAAAGAATGATATGGATTTACCATTCTGTAATTTTAATTTAACGCCTATAACATTACCAGTTTTAATGCTTATTTTTATTTGTTCTGTCTTAAAAGAATTTTTAATGTAAACAGTCACCCCGCCAGACCGATTGTTTTCTCTGCACTACGCGAATAACTCATACCCAGGAATGTTGTACTTATACAATTCATCCTCATAAATCCAAGTTTCAGTCAGTAATACAATATCATAATTTGTGTCCAAGTCATTCAAAAAAAGTAAAAATTCATCAAAATGGGCTCGTAAACTCTTGATATTTAAATTTAAAAGGTTAATTTTGCTCAAATCCATTTGATAAAGGTATAGATAAACATGCAATATATATACAAACAGGTAAAAATTGAGGTATCAATAGTTTACAAGTTAACTTAAATCTAACGTAAAAGTGAAGCAATTTTTTACGAAAAGAGAATACCACTATACATCCGATTTGAAGCTTGATGACAGTGTTATCTACAGTGCCTAAGCTAAATAGTTTACCGACTATGAATAAAACAAGAAAAAACATATTTAAACCACACCGCTGGTTAGCTTTTAGCGAAGTAGTGTAACATTTAAAATTACCCAATCTACACCCGACTGAGAAGGACATTATTAAAGTAGTATTTTAATATTATAAGTAAAAACGAAAAAACGGATCCACGTAGTGTCAGTAGTAAAAGAAAAATTAGGCGATAAATAACTGTACGTAAAACAAAAAAAAAAAACGGGCCCACGTAGTATAAGTAGTAAAAGAAAAATTAAGTGATAAATAATATGACAACTGTGACAAATAAGTGAAATGATAATGTTGTAGATAAACAGAAGGTATGCATCGTTAATATGTAAATATAACCGTGTAAAATAAAAGGTAAGATTAGTTCCGAAACCATTAATTTTTAGATATTCGGAAGGTACAAAAGAAAAAAGACCAACAAACTTCCATCCGGTGGGTATTCCAAGAGATGAACCTACTCCAGTACTCCACCACAATTCTCGCGGATTGGAATAGTAGCGAGTTGTTAGGAGACAGGTGCTCATTTATATAAATTTTTGTCTCGCCCGCTATACCGATGTCGCTTACTTTAAGACGCTTAACACCACTATTCTTCATCAATTTTTCTTTTAGCATCCTGCGACAGAACTTTATTACGATGCTCGGGTGGGTCTGTCTGGGTGACTTTGGTAGACGGTGACAAGCATCGATATCCTCTATATTTATTTTAGCATTTACGGCTTCGCCCAGCTTCACAACCAAATCGGTCAAATTCTCTCCTGCTACTTGTGGGATATTCGAGATGATAACGTTGTTTTTACGCGTGTACTGCTCCAACTTGTTCACGCGTAATATCAACTCGACGTTCTGTTTCTGTAGCTCATCGTTGTGCTCTCTGGTTGCGGTTAAGGCACTGAGCATCTCGCTCATACGAGCATCAAAGGATGCCTGCATGTTTACTAGTCGCTCGTTCAGTGCTCGTAGCTCGCTCACCACCGGATTCAGCGCGGCCTAAATTGCATTACTTTCGTTACCCGCGTTGCTGTCTTCAGCACGACACGCCGGACACCGCCACGCACCCTTATTCCTTTTAGACATGTTTCCCCACGTCGTCGCTTGCACTCCTGCGCATTCAAAATGCAGGACTCGCAAGCAACGCTGACATGTTACGTATTCCCCATCATCTGGTAGATCACCAGAGCATTTAGCGCACACTACCGACATGTTAACAAATAAAAGTCAAATAATTATGCGTATCTTATTTGTAATCAAAATCGACCTGTTTGAAATGAAATTAACCAGCTCCACCTGCCAACGAATCTGAACGCAGTAGTTATATTCAAAATATACAATAACAAAAATGATTGCATCTTCAGAACCGTTTGAAATTTTGCGATACTAAAAAAAGCACTATAAAGATCGTGTCGAAAACTATTTTGGCAACGTAAATTTAAATAAAGTTATTTCAATCGTAACACAATAAATGAACACGAATCAAGACAAAAGTGAGACACGTCCGCACAGTTTGATATAATAATAATAATAATACAGATGTCATTTATATTTATGTCTGTAATATTTTAATTAGGAAATATAGAAAATGAGTATTCAACGTGCAATGGTAATAGGTACGACTGAATATAATCAAAGAAAAGAAACAATTATGCTGACAACAATTCTTCTGGAAAGGCTTGTAACAACCGTGGTTATAGGGCTTCTTTTCCTTGCTAATAATGTTAGTAGACATCGCAAATTTCTTCGGAAAGAATTCAACAAGACAGGACGAAGCGGTAATATTTGATTGACAGAAGGAAAAAAAGTTTTTTTCGGGAGAGTAATCACTTTCGTGTTTTTAATACTGGGCGCAAGTAGCTACTTTAGAATTGCAGGCAACTGCTCGTTTCTCGCCCAACATGTGCTGTAGATTGCAATGTTAAAGTCCAAATTCGGTAAATGTTTAAAACTTTCACAGTGATCGTTATTCATCATGGACACTAAATGAAATTATCGATTGTATATTGTTTTATGGAATTTTCGAATTAAATAAAATAGTACCGACAAATTACTTTAAAATAAGGTATGTACACTTTTTATCGGTTGTATCTTTTTAGAAATAATATTTTTCTCCGTTTAAAATGCTGATGTTGCACAACATGGGACGGAAATTAAAAATGCGCTGGAATATTTTTCGCGGTAAGTAATATTTACCTTTTGTTAACACCGAGTGAATTAATATCGAACGATTCTTGTAAACTTTAAAGGAAATTTTTCGTGCACAAACCTGCGATAAACTTTCAGGCAAAGCGGTCAGCTTAAGTTTCGGTTTTTCAACTGGAATTTCATAGAGTACAGGTGCTTCCGGCATTTCATTATTCTGAAGGAACTCCTCAATATTTCCGGACTGTGTAGCGCTTTTTAAATTTTTACAGAACTGGACAATCTGTTCCAAATTCGCCTGTAAAAGAGAAATATCGTCATTATTTTATTCGCTGACTAATGATTTTTGTAATTTTCATTTTAAACTATAGCACACGAATTAGGAACGTATACCTTTTTCCCGGTACACTTTCTATAACAGGACATCAGTAATTTTCCGTAAATTGGTTCCTTACTGGAGTAATGTTTCGATATTTTGAAATAACACTTGTACGCGTCCAAAAGCAAATTATAAACGGAAATGAAATCGTGTCCGTTTTCAGTTGACTCGATGTTTTTCCTCATTACTTGAGCGCATACCGATACAATTTCAAATCCTAACTGTTCACGTTCGTTATCCCGCAAATATTTCCTAATAATTCGCGAAAATATAAAATAAGAATGTAATTAAATTGAACGAGATCGAGTAAAAATTAGAAAATCTCTACCTTCGTAAATAAGAGCGCTTTTTATATTTTTATAAATCGGTATCGCCTTTGTTACGGTGCAGTTAAAAGTAACGAATCGCTACCAATTAATTATACTCTAAAGCAGCGGTTTCCAAAGTGGGTTCCACGAAAGGGTCATTGGGGTTCCGCAAGAAAATCGTCGGGGTTGCCTTCCAACTGGAAAACCCGGGAAACAGAGAATTAGCCAAAAATTTTTCGTAAAACAGGAAAGAAATAGAAATAGCCAAAAGATATTTTCGCTAAGAGAAAAACATTTAAATTAAAAAATATATTTCACTCAATAATAAATGATGAAGCCATATTTACATCAAATACACTGTTGATAAGCCTGTTCCTTTTATATGTTTTGGTGTCTATTTTTTCGCTTGAAGCAACTCGATAATGACATCGACTGGGTACAAAATCCATTTATAAATAAATAAACGATAAATCTGAAACTTTATCATATGAATCACTCATTGATATTCAGAGTTCAACTGTTTTAAAATACACATTTAAATCAGTGTCACTCAACAAGTTTTAGATTAGTATTAAAAATAAATACCCTCAAGTAGTCAAGAAGGCTATTTTAACTCTGCTCCCTTTTATAACTACATATATACATAAACGAAAAATAAATTCAGGAACGAATTGGATGCTGTGTCGGATATTAAACTAAATTTTAAAACGGTTATTAGTAAAACAGTGAAACCGTTTCATTCTTCACATTAATTTGTTTAAAAATTTTTATTAAATAACTTTTATTTACATATTTGAAATTACGATACCTTTTATTATATGTTAATAGGATGTAGAATTGTAGTAAAAGTTGTACTTAAGTAAAAAGAAAACAATCAAATTTTGTTTACATATCAACAATTACTTGTTAAGTTTTCATTTGGTATTAAGGGTTTCATAAAATAGAATTGGTTTTATAAGGGTTCCGCGATCATAAAAGTTTGGGAACCGCTGCTTTAGAGTACTGTTTCGGCGTTAACATTATAATTGATATAATTATAGAAGCTACAGATATTACAAAACGGAAAGTAAATCAATGAAATTAAATAATTACACAAATTAATTAAGAAAAACAACGTCACCGAACGTTTATTAATGTATTGAAGGAGAAAATTCTTACATTTCAGACGGACTGAAAGTAATTTTTACTATTTTTTTGTAACATTTTTAAAGTTTTACAAGATCGGCCGCCGTATTTTGTAAAAATAAATTTTTAGAAAAATTTTGAAATAAATTTTAACTTCTGAAAAACAGACAAAAATCACATCTTACGGGACGACAAAGTAAAGCTTCGTCGTCTTTCGTTAAAATCGGATACACTAAAACTGATCTTTAAAATCATTAACTAACAGAATGAAATATTTTATCACTCAATACCTTAACTCCAGAAGGAAATGTATAAATTTGAAATAAACAAAAAAATTGCTTTTTAAACGTCGCGTATGAATATAAAATTTTCATAGATTTCAAATATTTTTATGATTAAACAATAAACTCGCTGACAAATACAATTTTAAAAAATACGTTAAATTTGGTTTAAAAACTATATCCAGCCGTCTCGGAGTCATTTCTTGTCGATAAAAAAATTCCTTTAATCATCATCATGATTCGAGAACTGTGAAACATGTCAATGTAAAGTGTTTGTAGGGTCCCAATAACGCCGTATCAGCTAATTACGCCACCCCTCAATATTTCACTTAAAATAATGAGGTAAATTTCGCTATATGACTGTTCCTATATGTTACGTCATCGGTACTAAGACATTTTCAAACATAAGATTGTTCATTTAAAAATTTACCGATCTCTATGGAAATCATTTGAATGGAAATGATACAACCAAAAATTCCGCAATTTAATTTTACTTCGTTTCTGTGTCGATGATCGTCAACTGATAGCGCTAATAAAATTTTTTCAAATTACCGATTTTTAAAGAGAATTTAATGTATATTTTAAATTTTTAGTCGGTTTTTTCATGTACGTATCCAAAAAATGTTTTTTTTTTTTTTTTTTGTAAAAAGTCAAATGCAGGTAATAACGCGCCACTTTTTAAATTTTTATTTTCCAGTGTTTGTGTAGATACTTTGCGAGTGTTCGTAAATATTTCGCAATTTCAAAACTGCTTTAGATAGTATTACAATAATTGCTAGTCGAATTACAAGTGTTCGGAGGAAATGGACAGAAGATGATCTTAAAAAAGCGCTTAAAAGTGTATAGAATAAAACGTAGTGTCCGTAAATAAGGGGAAAGTACGGTTTCTAAAATTCCGCGACGAACTTTGCACGGGACTACACATCGTTGCAAACAAAACTAGTAAAGAAAAACTTGGCCATAAACCTGTCCTAAGTGAAGCTAAAGAAAATGAATTATGCTAAAGAATCAAACGAATAGCCGAAATAAGATATCTGTTGACATCTAAAACTTTATAAAAATTAGTGTTTATCGATACTGAAAAGAAAACAGTATTCCAAATCCATATCGAGAATCGGAAGAAGCAGCGGACTGATATTGGTTTGAAAAATTTATGTGCAGGCGTCTAAATGAAATTTCTTTACGAAAAAGTCAAAATTTGAATGCTGCTGGTAGTCACAACTCATTTTGCATCTTTAAATAAAGTGCTGCAGGAAAATGATCCTTTCGATAAGCCACAAACAATCTACAACATGAATGAAAAAGGTTGTCGCCTATGTACAATTTTAAGGGGAAGATTTTAGATTAGTCTCTTTAGTTCCGCTTATGCAACGTATATACGTTAAAACACGCAACAAATTGATGTGGCGTAATTACCTGCACTATGCAAGTAATTACGCCACATCGTAGTACTTTCTTCAATCGTTTCTGGGAAGAAGAGGTGAAGCGGTAAGGTTAAGGTGTTGGATTGCTTTAAAAGTAGGTAATAAGTCACCTTAAAGTGTGATGGATCACTTTTTTTTTTAAACCTCTTCCCCTTTTTTAAAAAAATTCAAAAAGCCTAAAGTAGCGTTATTACCTGCACCTATTTTACTATTTAAAACAAATTGTAATTTTTTTATCGACTTATCTGTTATTATTACCGTTACTTTTTCATGCGGAATGATACGTTTCATTAATACAAAATTAACGGGCGATTAAACCGAAACTATATTTATACCGGATAAAATGAAGAGTAAGAGTCAAAATTTTCCTAGAGAAATGAAGTTTAAATAATTTTAAAATTAATATCATTAGGTAACACCTTTTCTTTCTCTCCCTTTCAGAGGAGAAAAAATGAATAAATAAACCCTTTAAGATAAATTTAAAATTGAACAAATATATCTTTGACGCGCCCGCTACTATATAAAATTAGCAACGGTTGTGACTTCGTTTAGTTTTAATATTAGTATTTTTACCGATGATATTTTGGAATGATAACATTGACCTCAAAAACAAAACTGTTCTAGGGTTTAATAATAATATCTTTGATTCTATGGAAATTCGATTAAATTATTTTATTTTATTCATATATGTCGACATCCAAACTCGACACAATCATTTTCTATCTACAAAGGTATTTTACAATTACGATATCTGTTCAGTTAATCAATTCAATTAATCAAAAATTATAGATTCTATACTTGTCCGGTTCCGGCATATCTTTTAGCTGAATACACAACGTCAGTAACATTTTATGATCTCTCGTATTTCTCGATACATCCATTAACAAATGAACGCATCTTGCCATATGAAAAGCGAATGAACCGGGTCTGTCAATTTCGCCAGTTGGAATTCTCCAAATTCCCTATGTTAATTTAAACATTACGGTCGAAAAATTAATAAAAAACAATTTAATTATTTACAGTATCGTGCACTATAAAAAGATACAATGTTAAAAGTAGAGCACTAAAAAGTATATTACAAAAAACATTTTTTTAAATTAATAGAACATTATTTATTTATTTATTATTATTATTTTTTAGAACATTTTTTCAGAACGCGTGATTATAAATATGTAAAATATAACATTAAAGTAAAATACAGATGATTAACACGTATCCATTTATAAATTCGTAAAAAAAAATGAAAATGAATAATCTCCAAAAAATGAAACCGCTCAGCAATATCAAAACACGTAAACGGATGTAAAATAACTATACAATATGCTATCGGTAATTATTATTATTGACAATAAATTACCCGCCTGCGCTTAGTAAATTCAACAAAATATAAGAACGTTACAAAACACAACCGTACACTTCAACAATTGCAATAATAACAACACAAGAATGTGATACTGAACACAAAGTAAATAATAAGAAAAATTTTAGAGACTAGGACGTAATTGTAAACTTGGTTTACCTCCTTCTTCGAGTTTTATTTTCCGACAACTAGCGAATGTTTTGATTAATAATAACAACAATAATAATAATAATAATTTTATAATAGACTGATGAAAAAGTTACTAATGATAATATCGATAAAACTAACGGAAGAAAAAAACGAGAAGGAAAAGAGAAAAACAAGTAATGAGAATAATAGTAATGATAAAAAAAAAGTAATAAATTGTATCACTCATATGTGAATTCCTTCTCTTTGAAAATGTTCTACACTCACACACATGCACACACCCATGCATCTCAATATGTATGTACAATAGTCCAAATCTATATAGGTATTCATCTAATTTTCTGCGCCCCGTTAAAAGGTGACAAGAATCAATTATATTGGTTTTTAATTGAAATATGTTCTTGTGCTTTCATTTTCCCACCACTTTGTTTGCCAAATTCTAAAACAGTATTCACAGATTTAATTCTTCGTTTTTCCTCATAGTTTTTGGTTCGATGTTTGCATGAGAACAGAAACCTTACTCACTTTTCACTTCTTCATTCGTGTGTTTGAAGCTTTTAATTTTTTGCATAAAGGTGAACATTATTGCTCTGCTTAACATGTATACGAGAGTTCTTCAATAAGTAGACGAGAAAAGTAATGTACGGAGAGAAAACAAAACCGGCTACTGTGGTAGCAGTGGTATTGTTCGATTAGTACGTGTTTTGGCTACACATATGATCAGTTGTTTCCAATTATGGCTAATTGTTTGTGTTTCAATGATCCCAAACTGCGGAACCACCACTGCTCAACTCCACACACTCACAAAGCAGCACGCTGTGATCCGTTTTTCACTTTCCGATAACGTTAAACGTTGTAAAATATACGGAAAACGCAGGCACCGTATGGGGTAGTTCATACATGAATTCCTTAAGTTTTTATCCATGAGTCTAGCAGTTCAAAAATAAACACCAAAGTATAAATACAGAACTGCGCAGCGGACAGCTAGTTGAAGTTTCGACACTGACGCTGATAAAAAATGTTGAGCGACTGATTTTGGAAAACAGACGGAATTCAGTTGAAGAAATATCATCTAAATTAGGTGCTAGTGTCGGTACAATCCATGAAACCATTCACGAGACCCTAAATTTTCAAAAAACCTGTGCCAGATGGGTTCTTAAAATGTTGTCACCCGTTTATAAAGAAATTCGTTAAAAAATCTGTCCGGAGCTCAAAAAAAAAAGTTCGAAGAAGAAATAAGTCATTTTAAGAGAGAATTAGAACCAGTGATGAGGCGTAAGTGGGTTATTATGAAGCGGAATCGAAGAGGCAAAGCATGGTTTGGAAACACCCGGACTTATCTGCGGCAACGAAATTCAAGTCGCGTCCATCTATAAACAAAGTGCTTTTGACTGTGTTTTGGGACATTTACCATTACTTGGAACATGACGCATTGTTACTGCCAATCATATGCCGAGCTTCTGGATAAGCAATTAAGACTAGCTGTAGCGGTCATCTTCCATCAAGACAATGCCCTCATTCATAGCGCCCGTATAATACAGGAAGTTTTCGGGGGGAAAAAAAGGTTGGAAACTTCAATGTTCAGATTTAGCGTCGTGGGATTACCGCCTTTTCGGATTCCGGAAAATGTTTTTACGAGGGAAGAATCTGCTAGACAATAAAGACGTTAAAACGAACGCGGAAACCTGGCTCCATAGTCAACCTAAAGAGTTTTATGAAAAAGGTATAAAAATTGGATGTCAAGATGGGAAATGTTTAAAATTGCCGACATGTTTTGTTAGACTGTTTTATACAAGTCTTACATCCATTAATTAGGAATTTTCGTTTGTACTGAGAAAATCTTTTTTTTTGTGTTTATTTATTTTTTGTTCTTTTTTAATCGTGATCTCGATTCTTTTATTTTATTATAATAGGCATATAATTTATTAGACATGAACTGTTTATAAATATTATCGTTTTAACATCCGTTAAACTTACGTGGAAAAAGTTCGAAGGTTTCCTGTCGTAGAATAATCCGTTTTCGGCAAGCAACAGTTTTCGGCACATTTCTAAATTCCGGTCGTACTTCGATCGTATATAATGATTTGATAATCGAAATTTAGTTTTGTAATGTTCGCGAAAACGCTGAGCGCAAACTTGCAACGCACTTAAACATTCCCTTGTCAAATATTTTTGAACTAAAAAATATAATATAAAACTATATTACAATTTTAAAAATTTTAATTTTCAGCCAAGGAATTTTTTTTGTTTATTTATTTATTTTTACTATTTTCCGAATAAACTACAATTAAATATCGATTTCTATTACTATATTATGTAATACTTCCAAAAAATTACCCGAAATCCGCAATATCCTCATTTTTTTTTCGTGCTTATTTTCTTTTCTTTCTGTCTTCGTTTCTTCGCTTTCACTCTGCTCCTCCGGAAATACAAAATAATTTACTTAATGCATGTATAAAGAAGAAGAAGGGAATATTTATTTATATAAGGAATTAAAAACGCATTTGGTTAATTGTACTGTTGCTGTCAAGCTTTTCTTTACTTAATGTAGATTCTGAAACGGTATGCAACACATGTGATCGTTGATCTCAGGAAAGAATTTTAAAAAAAATTATTTCACCGAATTAAAGTTTGACAAAATACACACAAGTATCGTAAAGATCAAAGTAAAATTAAAATCGCTATTTTCATTTTTGAAATTTTAAGAAATATAAATCAAAATTAAAATCAGTATTCAAATTTTTTACCACTTATCGTTAGTCGTCAATGGAAAAATAACTGACAAAGCACCATAGGGAAGAAAGCGGCTAAGTGGTTTAGATATAACTAACCGCAGTTACAGATAATTCAATACATGCGTGATTAGCAGCCTTTAGTTTATGGAGAAGCTTATCAAATAATAATAATAATATCGTAATACAGGCCCTACCTTTTTTTTTTTTATGCGTGTATATGTAAAGGTCCATCGAAACAGATGCGGAATATTTTTGATTAAAATGTTCAATACTTTATCTAGATGAGATAATTTAAACATATTTTTTATAAGCGTGTAAAGGTGGTGTTCAATAATTTTGGCAATACATTTAGTTTAACGTAGCGCATGTGATAAAGCCTAAAAAAGAAAAAAATTAAAATTCTAACGGATCAAGAAAAATAGTTTACCTCGGAATTAGTTGATGACGAAGCACCTGAAACGTCTTCCTCCGACGATAAATTAGATTCGGCGTACGATGAACTCGAATCTGATGAAGAATCATCATTACTGCTACTAGTGCCCGATGATGATTGAGATTCGGTATTAGAAGGACTTTTTCTAGCTTTTTTAACAGCAGTGCTCAGACGGACTTCATCCGAAATGGAATTCTGAAAACTTTGCTCTGATTCTTTAACAGCATCCGCTAAACAATCCGGAACGATACGCTCGGCGGAATTTCTAATTGCGGAGTCAGCAGCGACCGTTTTTAAATCCTTGTCCAGTTTCATTTTTTTCGCCATTGTCTTGGTCGAATCATTATTTTCATTCGAGTACCAACGTTTATTTGATAAACCATTAATACGAATTAAATCTTCCAACCTGTCTTGAACTCGCTCTTCTATATCCTTCACATTTTCGAAGTATTTTAAAATCTGAAAAAGTTAACTAAAATTCAATCTATGTAATGAAATAAAAGGCGCGACAAATCTTAAATATTATAAACAACGATTATGAAATTTTTTAAATTCAGTTAGTCTCTTCTTTTTTAATTTATTTTACCGTTAATTTTACATCTTGGTCTTTATCTTAATTTCTTTATCGTATTGTTAACTTTTAATTTTTACATGTTTAACTTTCCCGTTATTTTTGTTAAATCAAAATTTGAAGCAGCTCATTTCGGGGCTTCCGCGAAGCCGATTACTAATAATTCAGCCCTAATTCATAGTATTCAATATTAATTTCAAGCAGCCTTTTTTCAGAAACGTCCGCAAATCTGCTAAGAAACAGAAAAAGTTGAAAATTTACTTATGATTGGAAGTAAATATCGTATAAACTTTATAACAGCTTTTTTCTATACTATGTTGGAAGTTGTCAGATACAACAATTCAAATTTATCGGAAAAACGTAGCTTAGAAAGGAAAATTGTAATTTTCCGTGGAAAATTCAATCGAAGCAAAATTCCGATTTGTTAAAAAATATTCAAATGCAATCGCAGAATTATTCTTACAATGTGGTGTTTGATAATATCGGTCTAAATAGAATTGAAAAATTTTACGCTTTTATGTGCACGTACGTACTCTATCCATTTAAATTTAGGCCGTACTTAAATAAAACTGATAAGATCCTGAGAATACAAATGATCGGCCCAGTTCTGCCAATCCATCACTGGGGAAAATGCTGATGGAGAAATTGACGAACCGGTAGTGTGCAATGGGAAGGTGTTCCATTTTGATAAAAATATCCGTTTCTTCTCTATTCAAGAAGCAAATTGTCTAAGAAATACTCATCTAGCATTTGTAAATATTGCTCATCATTTATTGTATGTGTGAAAATACGCCCTGATAATTTCACAACTTGAAACTTCACACATTTACTTTCGAACTAGACCTTACACATTCTTGCACTTTTGCAGACTTTGTTCTGTTCCAAAAAGATGCAGTTCTTATTATTAATGAAGCCACTGATATAAAGCGTCGCTTCATCGAAGATGATTTCATTCTTAACTTCTGATCGGACAACTGACAAAGCAAATAAAATAAGGCAAGATAAGAGAGGTTTCTTCTTTATCAGGCAGCTTTTAAGGCTTAAACACATTAAAAACGATATGGTTTGAAGGCTAGGTCTTCTGTTAAAATTTTATGAACAGTAAAATTCGGCATGCCAACGTACAAAGCAATGCGCCTCGATGATACATGTTTGAGTAGGAGTATATAAGTTTCACACTTATCAATATTTTTCTCCGTTTGAACTTTTATTTTTCGACCCGATAGACCTTTTATGTTATCTGCCACAGATCAGGTACGTGTAAATTTACCACGGGTACGTTAAATTGCTAATCTACTCCGAGTATCCTTCTTATATCGCTCAATGCATTTTTTCTAAACAAGACTTGATGATTTGAACATTTCTGTACTCACCGCAATGAATATTCATTCTACCATTGCATACTGGTACACTTCGGAAAGAGCTAGTCATTCATTACGTTCAGGTGTGCTTTGCTTTGACATTTTACTGGTTTAAAAAACTTTTACAACCAAAAAAAAAGCTCATAAATTACGTCGTATTTAACGAAAAAGCAGTACAAACATTCGATGAAAATAAACAGCTTTGTTTTCAATCTGATGTTAACAAATGTAGAACTATTCTGGATAGAACGGTTAAATACGACTAATTTTGAACAGAAAGGATCTATGGAGTATCACGATATGACAACAATAAGATGTTTCATGGTGAAAGTGAGGGGAAATCCATTGCCAAGTAATGCCGGCCGGAAAAGTGGTCAAACTATCATAGTCTGACATTTTCAACAGCAGAATCAGTATAGAATGAAGCTGAATTCCGAAGATCTATCTCATCTCCGTACGACATATGTTTTTCAAGATACTAGCCAAAAACTCAAAATTCCCATATAACTGAAAAGCATTACCCCCCTCCCCCCGCGCTCTCTCGCACAAACACACACACACACACACATATATATATATATATTATATAAAAATAAAAATATGTACTTACGCAAGAAGAATCTTCAATTTGTTCCGGTTTATTTCTATATTAAAACAAAAACATAACACCGCTTTATTAATTTTATCTGAGATTACAATTCTGTCATTTGTATAATTTCGCCCAAAGGAATAGAGCAAATTTTTTTATTTTTTAAATTTTTTTAAAAACTTTTAATTTGAACGACTTGTACAGAACTAAATCTTTTTGTTTTTTTAATAGCATTGTTTACAAATAGTAATGCGGTTAATCGAATAATTATCGCGCTATAAGAAAATATACGTCTAAGGCATTTTTTATTTATAAATCCGAGCCACTATTTTTTGCATTCATATACTTTAAGAACAACAAAGTAAAAAAATGCACTCTGTTATAATTTAAAATATATTTGTGTTTCTCAAAATAACTTTTCCCATACGCACTGCGAATTTATTACTTTAATTTTGAAAGCTTTACTTGAACGGGAAAGAAAAAAAAAGAAATACAATTCTTAAAAAATAAACAAAAAAACAAAAAATTACTGTTAAAAATAGTAGTAGGCGATTCGGAGATATTCTAACAATCGAGAGAATCGTAATCGGACAAAAAAACAATCGAGTCAACTGCTGACTCGAGTTGAACTTTAATAATCGAAAGGTTTTTAGTCAGGTCTTTGCAGTCTCCCGTAATTTCCAGCTCCTACAAAAGTGTGCCAGTAACGATGCTAAAATATTCACACGTGTTCAATATCCATGTCAACAAATTACTACCAGACATTATGCGTATAAGTTCATTAACCAAGAAATATACTTGTATATAAAAGAAGCATACACACACAGAATATGAGAAAATAAAACGAGAACCAAAGAGTAAAGAAAATTGATGATAGATCTCATTACAAGTAACAGGACAAATGTCAAACTGTCAAAATTACCAACAGCCAAAATATACGACAGTAAATTTTTCAGTAAATTCAGAAAATTTTGCATTTTTAAATGTTCCCAAAACTCGTTACTACTTTAACTGATTTCAAAATTCAGGATAAATCCGAACAAAGTTCGATCATTAGGTACTTTTAAACAAGCAAACTTTATTATTAAAATCAGTAAACATTTCCGTCAATAGTTAATGTTGTCGAAAAAAGTAAATATTCCCATCGACAACGAAAAAAAAAAAAAAACAATCCAATATTCAAATAAACACATCTCGAAATATTTTTAACCATCGAAGGAAAAATATGGTTCAGAATTTGTGCCAAAAATACGAGTCAGATTATTCGAATGAAAACAATCGACAGAATCGAGTCCAAGTGAAAACAGCAAAAAGAAAACAACAGATTTTAATAATCGAGAGAATCGACTAAAATATCTCACCATCGTACATTACTATTTAAAAAAAAAATTCAAATTACCGCTACATGGTGGCCACTTAAATATAATTTTTAAATTTTTGGTTATCCTGGTTCAAATCCTTCCGGTTTCCTAATTATCCGAATTGTACAAAAAGAAGAATGGAATTTTTTTATTTGATAATATTTGACCACCGCAGCATATTTTATATGAATAAAACAGAACTTCGTAATTTATTCTTCAGTGTGAAGTACATTAAAAAGGATTTTTTCTTATTAAAACTATCGTTTTCGGCTATTTTTACTTTTTTCCCGGTTTAACAACAAAATAATTCCTGGTTTATTCCCGGTTGGGTGGCAACCTTCCTCCGCCATATACATTGCAGTCATTATATTATTTAATCAATATCAGAAATAAGATTACAAGTTTTACCTTTGAATTGCACTAGCAAAAGCGCTATCTTTGAATAAATGTAGAATTTTCGTCACAACAATTAATGCTTCGTCATCTAATAATTTTTCTTCGTGCGTTTCTAACATTTTCAACATCGTCGCATGAACTCTGTAATGAATCTAAATTGAAAAAATTCCTTTTAAATCACGGACTACAATAAATCTACCTCGAACACACTTTTAACCATTGTTAACTCGATACAAAAGCAATATATATATATATATGTGTGACCTGATCTATGAAAACCGGGCTAATGTGTCAAAAAATAAATTTTCGCTTTTTTGAATATTCTTATAGAAAAAAGCACGCTCTTTTCAATGAAACAAGCCCCAGATTTCTATCTTTATTACATTCTTCACAAATCGTGTTTTAAAAGAAAACAAGAACTTCAAAAAAACATACAAGAAATGAAAAACTACAATAGAAAAAAAATAAGTAATTTTTTAAAAAAAATTAGTACAAACTATTTCTTGCGAGTTTTTTTCTTCGGTGTTGAGGTTTCTGGATAGGGTTTATCGTATTTTTCAGCGGGTTTCTTCCTTTTCTTTGCTACGGCCACTTCAGTCTTATTTTTTTTTTTGGATTTTGCCAAATTTTTATCTTGTTTGGGTTGTTTTTGTTTTATTATTTCATTTTCGATTCTGATTTCGGCAAATTTTCATCTACTTTCCGTTTCGGTTCTTTAATTAAGAGTTTTTCAGGTAATGGCGCTACAATATCAGCTTTAGCGATATCAGAAACTAAACTTCTTATGTTATTGTAAAGGTACCATTGCCGTTCTAAATCTAAACCTTTTGGAGTGATTTTCTCAGGCATCTTATCATCAACAGGTTACAGCAGTAATTGAAATTTGTTTATATCGTCACTGTTCGTGTACATTTTTGCTGCTACGCCATCTGAGGAAATTTTGAAGTGGTGGAAACTTGTGATTTCTACTAAAGGTTTATAAAACTGCTTCAGGTAGGTGGTCCAACCATACCAGGTTTCGACCTCTTTTCTTATTCCATATTTTTTTCGTTTGCAGATCTCCTCATAAACCTTATCTAAATCATTACTTGTTCTACCTGATTCAATTTGGCTCAATATGACTAAATCTTGCTGTTCTTTATCTAACTCTAAAAAATTATTTCTCGATTTCTCGATCATATCTCGTAGTATTGAAACATTACATTTTCGATTACAACAAGGTTCTTCAAAAAATGCTGAAACTATTTTTCTTTCCTCTGCATCTAGGAGAGATAATTCCAAATTATTCAAAGAGTTAAGGGTACGAATTTCATCCGGATTTCCTTCATCACTGTTATGAGCAAGTTGATGTTGATCATCCAAGTTGTCAAAGTAGAGTTTCTCTGCATTACTAAGCTCTTCTTCAACTTCTTCCGAACACATTTTTCACCGTATTGAAATTAAAACAGCTTTATCAGGACAGTTAATTAATCTTCACGATACAAAACCATTTCGCGTAATTAAAAACATCGCGATTCCAAAATGATTTGATAACGAAGTACAAACAATATCATTATATCTCTTTCACGGATAAAGAAATTAGCAACTAGTTCGATTTAGCTGTGTTAATATTTCTTATAAAAGCGTCACTGCATACGGAAGGTCACAAAACATCCGGCAGATGTGCTGAGAAACAAGAAATGGAAGAATAGTGTTGTCGTAGCAATACGTAACACCGCCTTACCACCCTCAACTTTAAACGCTTTTATCTCGAAAACTTTTTTTCACACAGCAGCCCGGTTTTCGTAGACCCCAGGTCATATATATATATTTACCATATTCATTTTTAGATTTTAATTTCAGTACATTTTTGCTGTGCGTAAATTATTTAATTTCAAGCGATAACAAAAGGATAAAAAAGAAAATTGCTAGTTCGTGTTGTAAAAAAAAAAACAACTAAATTATTCGAGCTATGGGCTGAACATATCAGAATGCCGAGTTTGAAATTTAAAAGTAAAAATGATTGAACTGTATTTATGCACGACAGATATCAAAACGAAATATTAGTAGAAAATTAAAGTAAATATTTGCCAGATATTAAAAACAGCACTGGACGCTTATTGCACATATATACTCTTCGACAGATGTTCAACTGTAAAGACACAGAAGGAAAGGAATATTTTCGCCTAAAATTTAATCAGAGAACATGACCGAACGATAGTTAATGGAAATTAAATTAAAAAGAGTATTTATAGAAAGGGGGCAGAATGAAAATGTACAGCATAAAAAAGAAAATTTCCGAAATAATCTATCGTCTCATCTTCGAAACATTACACCCAATTAAAAATCGGTTTATAAAATAAAACCTAAAAATATCCTAAACCTACTAAAATTTATTATTATAATTGCAATAAACTGATTTTTCTGATATTTCGTTTTAACAATTAACACTAATATGCTCTAATATAACCTATTTTTAACTGTAAAAATTACCTCTAAAGCTTCGACGGAATAATATTCTGGGTTATTATATGTTATTCGTTCGGGATATTCTGCGCCATTATTTCGTAATAGTTCAGCTGCCTAAAATTATAATTTGTAAGCAATGTCAACGATATTTTAAAGTTTATCGTGTTTTACAAAAATAAAAATACGGTTTTACGGTTAAATATTTCAATATCGCTTCAACAAAAAAAATACCCCCCCCCCAAACGCGCGAATCGATCTCGCAAGTTTACAATAGACTTAAATTATATTCTTCTAAATCAACATTAAACTCTACCATGCGTTTCGATGGTATTATTATAACGAGATAAGAGACGTTATTCACTTACAACTTAATAATTACATTACATAAACTTACTGTCTGCTGTGATGCAATTACAGTTAATGCGTTCTTCTAGTCCTACCGTTTTCCCGTAAATTATTCTACTCGCTATTATACAGATATCCTTCGCTGTTTTTACGATGACTTAAGGGGTAATATCGTCTTGTGATTTTTTTTTAGATTTTTTTTTTTTTGGCTTAAACACTGTTTAAAGTATCTAAGAATGACGTAAAAAGTTGATTATGAGAGGGGAAACTTGTAAGTGGGTCAAAAAATCGTTTTTCCGAACATAGTCGTGGAGCAAAATTAGCGTTTTTTCAAATATGCGCGGAGGCATGCGTTTGAGGTCTTTATTCTTCTTTATATGAATTATACCGACACTTCTCAACTTCCACCTTTCAATTTTGATTAATAGATGCCTCTTCTACCCCAATTTCGAGGCTGAGAAATCAACTGTTTGTAGAAAGTCTGTTAGAACGTTCAACAGTTAGTGTTTGGCTTCTCCACGTGTATATCAGTGTTCTGGTAAAATTGTTAGTGTTAAGACGGATTCGGTACTTGCAGTGCTATCTTTTGACAATGTTCGAGTTACAAATTAATCTCCGGTCGCTTTATTAAATTCACGATCTCTCGAACGTCGTTCTAAGTTGCATCGCCGCTTTGTCTTTTGTCTTGTCAAGGATGTTTACTCGGCTAAAACCAAAAAATCCCCGTGTTCGGTAGCAAGACCAGTCGTTTGTACGGTTACGTCGGGGTAGAGACTACGACGTTAGTGTTTGAGTGGTAGCTGTCAAGGGCTAAGACAGTGGCATGTGCCTGCAGCGAGAGAGCAAAATACTGTGTGTCGGGTAGCGTCGAGCTGAGAGCGGTTCTGTAGATCCTCCAGTGACAAATCTGTTTTCGATACAGCTGTTTGTCTTGCTGTTCTATATTTCAACGATGATTACAACGGATTAGTGCAAGTTATGGACCTATTGGACATAACAATCGGATTAAATTGTTACAATTTCTGTACCGAAGTCGATGCGACCGCATTTCCCTTTCCGAGCGATCGCTCACCGAAGAGGCTAAAACTGCCCGCAGGGACGTAATTTCGACAAGGAAGGATGATGAGGAAAAAAACCTCAAATTAGAAGGCCAATTATATGGAGCAGACATAGCAGATTAGAGGTAAAACGAAAATTTCAACAAAATTCAACTACTCAAAACTTTAGCAGCAATATCTCGAAACATTGTTTTTCAAACTGGGCGTATCAATAGCTCCCTCAATTTTTACCCGAATGACTTAAAATTTTACTGCAACTTTAAAATAAGATTTTCTAGTAAACGTCGTAGGATTTTTTTGATACATTGATTTTTACAGATTTTATAAGCGATTTTCGACCGATTTTTTCCAAAAAAAAAAAAAATTCAAAGCCATCATTTTTTAAATTAATTTTTCGAAAAAATCCTACGATGTTCACTTCATTTTGAGCTATACTTTAAGAAATTTGTTTGTTTTTTGTTCCAGATTAAAAATTGTGACCTGTAGTGGTACGCCCGTATAGACGAACCGATTTTTTTTCTTTTTACGTGCGCTGCTGTGCCGCCATTTCGTATCGTACAAATTAAAGTAAATCAAGGTTCTTTGTACAAAACCTCATATCTCTCTCTCTTTTTTATCGTTCGTAGCAAGTCTCAGAAAATCACCCGAAATTTTGTGAGCGCCAGGTGATATTACCCCTTAAAGCGGCCAAAAATTTTTAAATTTTTTCCTCTTCAAAGGACAAATATAATCGTTTTAATTTATATTCACGTTTAAGTAAACTAAAAATAAAAAGATAGCTGAAATCGAAGCAGCACACCTGAGCCGAAGAAAGAAAAACTGTGTACCTATGCATCACTTGCAAATGAAACACGTGTTGTTGCAGTAGCGAAGAAAATGCCTGATTTATAGACGAAATCAACAAACTAAATAATGAATAAGTGAAAGCAACAATACGACTTACTCAGTTCCGACAATAATGGAAAAAACGGTAATTTTATACAACAAACTTGGAAAGTTTGTGGCACACAGAGGTCTCCTCCCGAAGTTTCGTTAAGTAAAAGGAAAATTTTGAAGTAATCATCTACTCGGACGGTACATGGATTGGTTATGACAAAGAAACAAACAAATAAATTAAATGCGTAACTAAAAGGAGAACAGTTGATATTAAGAATAAATTCTTAATGATAAAAGGAAGGAACGTCGGAGCTACAAAAGAAAATCATAGTAAATATGCAAAGCGCGTTAAGAAGCAACAGGCCAACTCCGGTCGATGTAATTAATAAAGTGAAGACTAACCCAGAAAGGGTGATGATAAGCCATACAAAATTCGTATGAAATGAAAGAAAAAAGTTCGAATAAAAACGGTAAAACAAGTCAAATCATAAACACAATTTACAAAAGTGGTTGAAAGCGTTAGTTTCGCTTGGCAGTAATCACTATATATTCAACAAGTCTTTCGAAGTCGCAATGAACAATTTTCGCTATATTAAGCTGACAAAGAGAACTTAATCAGGTCGTTCTTCCGAGCGCGAAGAGCCCTCTATACAGAAGGGAGTCCTTAACTACGAAAGTGATCCAGAACGCTTAATTCTCCTCTCGGTAGAAAGCTGAATAAACCGACGTAACTGTAACATACTGCAAAAACAACTATTACACACACGCGCGCGCGCGCACACACACACACACACACACATATATATCTGTGTGTATTAATTACAATGCAATTCTTAGGCCGGTCCCCATTAGAAAAAATATCCCAATTTTATGTAACGAAAGTTAAATGTTAAATGAAAACGTCATTCTTAATCATGCACCCATCAAATTTTGTAACAAAAAAATGTATCTTGCAGGTAAGAATGACGTAAATTTTGATAATTTTGTACAAAGTATAGAAGAGAAAGAGAAAATGTAAGCAAGAAAGGTCAAGGAGCAGAGCCCCTTGTGAGGTCAAAATGGCCGAGTTATATATATATATATTAATTACAGCATAATTCTTAGGCCACCCCCCATTAGAAAAAATATTCCAATTTTATGTAACGTTTGTTATATTTTAATTTTTGCGGACTTTATATATATTTGTATGTATATATGTATATATATATATATATATATTAATTACGGCGTAATTCTCAGGCCGGCCCCTATTAGATTTTATAACGAAAAATGTCACAATTTTATGTAACGAATAAATATCATATTTTATATAACGAAAAAATGTCACAATTTTATGTAACGAATAAATATCATATTTTATATAACGAAAAAATGTCACAATTTTATGTAACGAATAAATATCATATTTTATATAACGAAAAAATGTCCTAATTTTTCTTAATGAAAGTTAAATGTTAGGATAGGATTTTTGTGATTATGTTATTTTTTTTTGTGTCGATGTCAGTAAGAATTACGTTGTAAATTTTGATCATTTTATACTACGTATAAAAGTTAAGACTACCAAACCAGAGGTCACGGGTTCAAGACCTGTCTCATTCCGGATCCAAGTCGCTCCCAGGTTTACCCAGCCTGAAATGATTGGGCACCAGAGAAATCTGGGAAAGTAAAGGCGGCCGAGAGAAAGGAACTGACCCTCCTACTCTCATTAGTACTGTTGGACTTAGTTCATTGTGAACCTTAACTTCACAATCTTCGACACCTTGTCAAGGGTATGGGACTTGCTTTACTTTCTATAGAACAGAAAGAAACAGAAATTTAAGCAAGAGGGGTCAGGGCACAGCCCCTTGCGAAGCCAAGATGGCCGAGTTATATATATATATATTTATAAGTAAAGTAGTAAAAACGTGGCTGGATATTGATGAATCATTTAGTTGTCAGATATATTAGGGCTTTCCTTTTATACAAAAAATTTCAATGAAACCGCAGATACATAAAAGGGTAACTAATGATCCCACTTTATTAAATTTTCATAACGTCACGTAGAGAATTAAAAAAAGTGACAGGCGGTAAACTGATGTACATAGCACAACTGGGCACATGATCAGGTGAGCGATAAAAGGACATTCGCTCCAAAGACACGCGTATACATTTTATTTCAAACACAAAGAGAGAACCAGTTTAAAACAGAATGCGAAAATTCTTGAACAACACAAAGATCAGTAATATTTAAAATTTATATTCTTACGCATATTTTAATACAATTACAAAAATATTTGATATACTTACTTTATAATAACAACTTAAAAAAATATACGGTTTCTTTTCCTGCTTTTCGGCAATTTTCCCCAGCATATAATTATGTAACCAACGTTCATCTTGGACTTCCATATTATTTCTCGTTAATTCAGACCAAACCTGACAAATATATAATGATAATTACGTTTATTAATAAATAGTATTAAATTCAAACAATTCACAAAACACTACAACCTAAAATATACATTTGTAATTTAACGGGACCATTAAAAAATAATAAAAATAAAAAAAAATTTAAGCATATAAATTCAACGCATATCCGTATCTTACAATAGATCCGTTTACTTGATTAAGGAGATGATGTGATCATGAAAATCGAGTCTTTTTCATTGAATTAATTATAAATTAACACGCTGTTAGATGAAATAATTTCAAAATTGGGAACTTTGTAATTAATTAGGATTACAAAATTACATGTAACCTATTATTGACCAGAGTTGGGCGTAATCGGTTACTTTGATAATCGTGATTAATAATTACAATTCATAATAATTATGATCTGTTGAAGGAATCGAATTAGTGCTTATCAAGATTCTAGGTAATTACTATAGATAATATTACGTGAATGCATATTGACTTTTAATGTTTAAATAGCGGGATTATCCGGTCTCTCAATAGTATACATATATATTACTATACAGAAAAATGTTAACAGCAAAAATAATAAATAATACTTAAATAAATGAAAAAAATAAACCTATCCCACTCATTATTATTAAACGCACACTATTGAAAAGTTAAAACTAGTATCCAAATGTTTAAATATTGAAGTTACCGTATATTCACGATTATCTAGAATCTTTATGAAGAACAACTCGATTCTTTCGACAAATCCGATCACTTCGTAATTATACATTATAATTATTAATAATTATGACAGTCCCATTTGCAGTTATCATGTTTGTAATTAATTATCAAAATTTTAATTATTTACGTTCCACTTGAATTGCAGTCCAGTTACTTTTCCTCTTTGCTTTTCATTTTTATCTTTTTGGACCGAACACGGGCATCATATAAAATAGCAGTTTTATTTGATCTTTAAGATACCATTAGTAATTCACCATCGATTAATTGTTCGCCTTCCTCTTGACCTCTTAGCATTTAATAATTTGTTCTAATAAATCTACTATTCATAACAGATGACCAAAAACTTTATTTATTATTATTATTTTTTTTTGGAATTACAATGTGTGGGAAATGTAGAAGAGAAAAAAAAAATAGCACGATATTTAAGTAAATTAAGAAATAGAGGAAGGGCTCAGAAGAATATTCGAAATTAATTAAAAGGCGGATGAAACAGAAAGGAAGACAAGATCAGTAAATACATAGATGAATTAAAGGAAAGTAGAGTTCCGAAATTTAAAAAAATTATGGACAAAGGTTGTTAAACTTGCTGCTACATTAAAGATCGACATCTTATTTATAAATGAGATCTATTTTGTTTTAATGTAATATAATTTTTTTTATTTTGCAAACAAATGTTAGAAGTAAACATTTATATTTGAATTGAAAACGTTTCCGTTTTCGAACAGAAACGTCATCAGATAAACAGGAAATTTAGTCAGAAGCATGTGTTTCCCCTGTTTGACGACCCGAAAACGTTTCAAGTCAAGTATTTGTCTATATTAAATTCGCTAACTGTTCTTTTAACTGAGTTTTATCGTTTTTCCCTTCGTGCATGTCATACACGTTTTAGTACGGTGGCGATAAAACTATGACATACACTTCCATCTTGAAAAACAGTACGCAAATGTTACTAAGCTATATTGTATATGCAAATGTACGCGGTGTAGACGCATACTGATTAAATTTAAAAATACGAAGGATAGACGGAAAATGTGAAATAAAAACAAGAATTAAATAGAATAAATTATAAAACAATATTTACAACGAATATCATATAATGAATATATGGATAAAAAAGTTCTTTGAGCGAAATATATTATCTTAATTATAAATTACTAAAATATTTTCGTATTTTAATAATAAAAAGAAATTACAAATGAAAAAGAGATAAAATTAAAATACTGAATTTTTTGCACACGAATAAAAAATTAATGAAAACCGAGAATACCTCTTCAGCTGAATTAAAACATTCTTCAGAAATTTTTATAAGTTCTTGTTTATGTGTTTCCAGCATTTCGAACATTTGTAAACTCATATTCGTCGTCTCCTAATTGTGAAAATTATAAATCAATGTATTACTATCAGGACAGTTAATGATATGAAATTAACATCGTAAGTGAAGCATTGTATGTTAATATTTAAGGAAAATGTCGAGACGAATTTTTTTTTGAAAGTATCATACGATTTTCTAACGCAAAAATTAAATAGATTATTCATTTTAATTTGTTTTCCTAAAAGATGCAATACAGTATTCATAAATTCGTAATTAAAAACTGCAATGGTAATTTTAGCCTCCGAAATCAACCAAATTACAAATGTAAATAAATAAATTTATAAGCATGGAGCAATATATTCTGTTTGCAAGTGGTATTTTAACAAAAATTCTAAATTACAAGGACTTCGCAAAAGTAATTAATAATCTAGAAAAAAAAACAAAAAAAAACTGACCCTTGTTATATCTACACAAATTTTTTAGGGAGAATATCTTAAAAGTGTTACTGGGCAGTTCATTAATTTATGAACGCTATAACAAACAGCCTCACGTTTAAGTACAGTTTGTAACTAATTCTTATTCAAACTGAAAAAAAAAATAAACCGGAAAGTATTACTAATACTTTGGACGATTTAAAAGCGATATAAAAAAATACTCTGTAAGGATTGTTTTGCGAATAACTCATATTAATACAAATAAAAATAATACTTTCAAAATTGTAATCTCGTTAATTAATTCTTATATTTATGGAACTAATAAGACGGTTTAGAGCTAGGCAGATTTATAAATCGAAAGTTTCGGAATTATTTAGCTTGATCGGGCAGTGAGAAATATTTTCTTTTGTTCAGCGAAACTATTTTTAGACCAAGACGTATCAATGATAAGTTTCAGTTTGTTCTCGAGCTGAAGAACTTAGCTATTTCAGCAGTTTCGGTAGCGTCACATTTCCCGTGTTTTAGTGAGAGCAAACGTTACAGCTTTTTAACTCCGTGAACTTTTACTAGGTAGTATCGGTGAATGTTGACACGCGCGAGCAGATCTGCGTTTCATGGCTTTTGTCTTCCCGAATTTAGTCGTGACGCCGTCTTTAACATCGTTCGTGAAAATAAAGTCGTTTTCATCACCATTATTGTTAATTTCGTCCGTTTTTCAACCGCTAATATTGTCGTACGAATAATAATCAGTCATTTTTGAGTCGCCGAACGGTGGCCATAATAATTTGTAATTTCATTTTAATCTCCGTGTTTCGAATTACATAATTTTTCAATTAAAAACGTGTTTATTTTTTAAATATAATTTATTCTTTATTTTCAAGTTCCACTTTTCTCTTGTACGCTATTTGTTGCAAACTAAAGTTACGTGGTGGGCATTTTCCGCGAGAGACACTGTGGTCCGCGCCACGGTTATTTAAAAATGAATTTTTTCTCGATGATATTTTTTCTTTTTATTCCCACGGAAATTATAATAATAAAAGAAAATCCTAATAACGCTGACCACATAAGGAAAAAATGGCACTCAGTCATCTAGTTATCATCAAAGAAACAAATCAGTTCGTATAATTCAATCAATTTGTTACAATTTCCGTCCGCAACCAGGGGCAACTCAAGTTGTTAAAGTAATAAGAAAATTTTTGTTTCTAAGGAAAAAAGAAACAAAATCACCCTTTTAAAAATGAGGTATACCTCACATAAGAAATGTTGCCGAACTGCTAGAATCTAGTCAACCCAAATATCTTACTAAAAACTAGTTCCCCTCTTTAACGTAAGAGGTTCTCGCTCTACATTCACTAACGAATTATGAAAACGACGTTGCGAGAAACTGTCACATTAAATTTAGCACATTTACAAATAAAAGAAAAATAAATTTGATAATGGAACTTAACTAATAACAGTTAAATTCTAAGCCTTTGCATTGAAACCAATGAAATAACTTTAAAAAAAGAAATACACCTGATGGTCATTACATAGGTAAATAAAATTACCTGCTTCAGCAAACGCGAACAAAACGCGTGCGAACTGTACGTAAACACTCCGTACTCAATCCAAAGTGTGGCATGCTTGTAATCCAAGTTTAAAGCTGTTTTGTAGCAACGAGCAGTAATATCAATTCTCTTCAAGATATCGCTTTCATTTTTTATCGTTTCACACTATTAACGAATAACGTAAAATAAATTATATATTAACTCGATTACTTTTTAACTACAATTTAATTTAAATTCCGTTTCACTACCGTTCAAATAGTTGCCGAAACCAATATTAAATTGTTAACAATAATAATAATAATAATAATGAACAAAGTTAAAAATAATTAAAAATTTTTGTGACTTTTATTATTCATCATTTGTCTCTTATTTTCGGTCCATGATTGCTAGAATCTACCTGTAATACTATTTCTGTGAACTTGCGAGATCGCACCAAAATTTTGATACATGACTAAAACAAGTTATAAATATAACAGATCTCTGTTTGGCGCCATTTGAACTACTGTTTCCGGATTATCAGTAATAACGTGAAGGTTTTAGTTAGGTCTCTTATTTTTAAAGTAATTTCGTGTAAGATGGAAATTACTCAATATCTTAAATTATTTATAAATTACAATTGCGCGTCAAGTACGGCTAATTTAAAATTTCGAAGCAACAGGTTTTTAGTTAGGTACTTTTTTTTTTTTTTTTTTTTTTTAGTAACTTTATATAAAACCAGTAAAAATCATTTAATATTCATATAAATAATTTGGTAAGAACTCGATTGAAAGGATTTATAAATACAGTTCACCATACAGATATCACATAATAATGTGAAAAAAAAAAAGCGTTATGATTGTTCCAGTCCCAAAACTACAAAAATATTATTTCATATGGATTCTAGCTCCATAATTGCCGCTTATTTATTTAATGCTAAGGTATTTTTCTTTTCCGGCTCACTGTGTGTGTTATTATGATGATAAATAGTGTATCACTATTAGAAATTTTAAGTAAAAAAAAATCAACGTAGTTTTTACCAAAAAAAAAAAAAAAAAAAAAAAAACATAGACAAATAGTAATCAGTAAACACTCATTTATTTTTCGCGTTTTATAGCAAATACCTGGTGACCAAACTTTACTTGGATTTATTCTGAACTTGTAAATCAATCGAAGTCTTCATGAGTTTCACAAACATTTAAGAATAAAACAATGATACGTACGTAATACGAAGGTAACAATTGCATACATTACCCTATTTTTTGATTTTGAGAGCGTATTTTAGTTTGCGTAATATTTAAAATCACCATATAAACATTGTGAACAAATTAATTTCCTCGTGAAATTTCAATTTTCTATCTAACATAGTAAATAAGTGAAGTATTATTTATTTACTCTTTATTAAACCCTAAATACAAGTCTGATCACTAACACGAATACTATTTGCCTTTTTCTAGACCTATTGATTTCTAGACTTTAAAACCCACTACTAACCTATGAATTTGATCAAAATCGTTAGAACCATTTCCAGAACCAATTGCACATATATAGAATTACTTATTTAATAATGTACATATTAACCAAGCTTTGTTCAGATCTACTTTGAACTTGTCAAATATTTAGCACTGATGTGCACGTGATGCAAAAGTTACATTTTTTGTATACATCGCATTATTCATTTTTATATTGAACTATTCTCGCGTTATAGAAAAATAAAAACAAATTCAAAATTCATAAGCCAGAAATATTATTATAAATTATCTATCATCTGCGTAATAAGTCCGTAACGACGCCCTGTATATTCGAGTTGACATATATTTGAATCCATTGTTTTAAGTGTAAGTAAATATATTTCATCACCAAAAAAAGATATTATGCTTTGATCTATTTCCTCTTTCACAGTAAATAAACGCTTTGCTTACTTTTTAGTAAACCCTAAAAATAAAAATACGATGACCACTAAAACAAACATCAGTCGCCTACCTTTTAAAATGGCTAATTTCGCAGAATTTTTCTAACAGTAAGATCTCGACAAAAATCCCTAATTCGTAAATTACATTAATATCGATCGAGCCGTTTCTAAGAATTTAATCCCCCCCCCCCCCAATACATATATATATATAAAAGCAACATGCAAATAAAACAAATTATACGGTTTAAAAAATTATAGGAACTATTTAAAAGTGAATTTTAAAATTTTCTAAATATTTCATTAAAGAAGTGAGAAAAACTTTGAGCATTCTTTAAAAAGCATTAAAACGTGAAATACGTTAAGAACTTAAATGATGCAGAATTTTTATGTGCGCTTTTAATAACTTTTTTTACAAAACCTATAAATATGACGTAAAACCCGAACGTGAAAAACAAAATGGAGAATCTGAAATTTTTTAATTAAATAAATTTTATTCAAATGAAAAATGAATTTTACAAGAAAGATATGAATTATGATCGAACTGGTGTGAGAATTTTAAGTACACAGTACTATTCGTTATAAAATCTCTGGGTATTAAGTAAATGAATACGAAGAAAAATGTAGTTCGTTTGAAATTTTTTAATTAGAACCTTCACTTGTTGCTGTACTTAATAAAAGTTTATAATAATGTAAGAGATATAATTGCGAATACCGATCGTATCATTTCACATGTGAAAATAGCACCAATACAAGTACTTCGAAATATTCTAACGACTTCGTTGGAAAGTTAGTTTTCTACTAAATCATAAATTTGCCCATATCTTTATCAAACTACACATGATCAAAATTGGCATAAAATGATCAAGCGTATTTTTACGAAAGCATTTATATTAGATTCAATGCCAACTACTGCATAAATTATTTTAGAACACTTAATTGCACAAATCGATTATTTCTCCTCTTATTAGCTCCCACAACTTATTTCAAATTTCATTTCCCTAATTTCTTTCGCTGTCCATAGCCACGCTGATTCTCCGCATTTGTTAGTTTTCAAAATAAGTAGTTAATTAATTAAGTTGATTTGAGTAAGAGAAAGAGATCAAATAGGAACAAACAAAAACGAATTAGAACATAAAAATGAAAAAAATTGGCTTCATGACCGTAACACAGAAAAAAAAATGCACCAAAAGAAGAGTCACAAAGAAAATTTATTTTAAATGTTAATTTTCATTAATATTAGCACAAATTAAGTATGGAAAAATATATGAATATCGTAAAGAAACAAAAGAAAACAAAATGAAAAACGGTAAATTAGAATATTCAGTCTTTATTAATTCAATATATCAAATACATCGAATTAAACATTCTCTATATTCATCAATTTTTCAAAGAATAATACTAATACCTACATAATCTTTAACGATAATATCAACATATGAAAGAAGCAGTTTACAAATTTGGATATTGATAGACAAGTACACAAAGAATACTTCTAAATTGAATTATATTATCAACTACTTCCCTGTTTTTTTATAAATAAATATTCATGATCTATTCTAAAGAAAAGCTTGGTAAAACCGAAACACGAAATAAAAAATACTTTTGAAACTATATTTTAATCATTTAATTTTAAAAAAATCAAATTTATTATTATTTTTCAAATTACCGGAGCTTTTCGAGACTCATGAAATGAATGTAAGTAAAAATCAAAGATGATAAAGCAGAGTGACAAGGATGTAGTGATAAATGTTGATATTCAAAAATTAGTCAAATAAATTCGGCAATACAAACACATAAAGGCAAAAAAATATCAATTAAGTTTGTAAAATGCAGAGGAATGTGAGATATGATTAAATCAGTAAGAACAGTAGGTAAATGGTGAAAAAAGAAAAATTACAAAGAAATAGCGGTTAACGTATTTAGAAAAAGTGTTCGATACCACAGACGTTGCCTATTACGAACACTGTTTAACTTCTATAAAATTAAATTAATTTGTAAGAAAAAAAATTAATTAGTGAAAAAGTTTCTAATAAAATAATTTTGATATATAAGATGCGAAAAGTATTAAAGATCCGGAAGAAAATTTCGAGAAAAAGAAAAGAAATAGATGATAAGAAGAACATTTAGGCGAAAAGTGAAGGAATTATATCAAATAGGTAACATAAACACTACAAGAAAATGGAACAGTGAAGTGAAAATAAAAAAAATTGAACTATAACGACGGATATTTAATAGGAAAAAAGAACGCTTTAAATGATTATATCGGCCTAAGTCTGAAAAGGGATCTGATCAAGTATTACGTTAGTAACGTATTTAACTAAAAAAGACGAAGTAGAAGTTTTCAAGATAAAAATCTGGATCAGAGTGTTATAAACGAAACAAAAATATAGAGATACTAAAAGTTTAACAACGGTAAAGAACGCCAACTAAAAAGTAACAGAGTGCTCAACATTGACTTATGAAAACTAGTATAAAGATGAAGCAGGAAATGAAAAAGAAAAATAAAGATAATGAATAATGCGAAGAAAAAATCGCAAAAAGAAAAAAAGAGAACATAAATAGTCACAAAAATCTATTAACCTAGTAAAAAATCATTAATGATAAAATAAAATCTCACGGCCTTCATAATATTCTTTTACCGCTTCACTTGTTTAAATCTTTAGATGTGGTATATCGTCATTAATTTTTTTTTGTCAATTATCAGTCTTGGACATATACACTTTTAACGCGTACGTCTAAGTTCTATATCGTTTTCAAATTCAAAAAGTAAATGAAAAAAATAAATACTGGACTTTTTTGTAATATGTACCGAGTCATTATGAGTGTTAATTTTATAATAAACTTCATGCGTAACAATAATGCAACTAAAAACATATTGAAGTACAATACTTACAGAATTTAATTTCGTTTCCAATTGGCTCCCCCGGGCTAAAGCCATAGCTGCCCACGAATCGACACGGTTTGGATTTGTACAAACATCAAGCATGTAGTAACGCAACGCCTTGCTCTTCAAAAATATTACAATAAAGATTACAATTAGAATAATTGTGCATTTTTTTAAAGAAACGCCGCATGTATTACGTATATACGCCTTCCCCCATATATAAGCATGCTAGTACGAGACATTACGGACTCCGAATAAGCGACCTTTAACATTTCGAATGTTTCAGTAGCATTTATAACCGCTTTGGAACAAAACAAAATGTTGTTCCAAATTTTTTTCCACACTAAAATTAAGACCGCATATCCAAGAGACGCTTGCACTAACTGTTACTGCACTGCTACAAATAATCCGATTGTACCGAAACTTTGTATAGTGAGAGAAAAGTGTTGTACGAACCAGTTCCCAACATTTCATGAAGATGGCGCAAGTAATATTGATTTTAGAAAGGCAGTCCTACAACTTATGGGACGCACTGTATATGAAACTTAATTCTCGCTACAGGGAGATCTATGGGCTCTCAAATGTTAGTCTTCTATAACATTTATGAAGAAATTGATTATAACTGACTTTGTTATTTTTCGTAAAATTTAGTGAATAAAAACGCTTAGCGATATAGATTTCGTTACAGGATTTTTTTAGTATCCCCCGCGTAAAAATGACACAATCATTATATACATATATTAATAAGGTCCATACCATTTTTATGCCGAAGTTAACATAAAAAAATCCTACAATATTTTTGTATGCAATATATTGTAAATAAAATTTGAAACGTTTATTTATAATATTTTTTTTTTATCAGACTTGTATGTATTTAATTTCGTGAAAAATAAAAGCCATTTAAAAGTGATTCTTCTATAAGAATTATAAAAACAGCTACTCATAAGGAAAAAATATGAAAAAATGCGAAGAAAAAGAAACCGATAAAAACTAGTAAACACAAGAAAAAAACTGTAATAAATCTGTTATAAATTTTGACTAAAACATTTCAGATAAGCCTACACATCAAAATCTTCATTAAAAAATACCTTAACAGCACTAACGATAAAACATTTAGTACTCATACGCAATTTGATACATACGCATCTGCGCAAGTTTAATATTATCATATTTTGTCCTAATAACACTTAATTCGTTAAGATGATTCGTTAACTTTAATTTTTAAAAATTTATAGTATTTACGAAGAAACTGAATTACATTATAACTCACCCACACTTTATTTTTAAAATGGTAATCTCCCAATAAGTAAAATAAATCCGAAATATCTTCAGGTAATGGGTTATTATTTTGACACATACTATCAATATTTCCTCCGATATATTGCATAGTTAAATCCATTAATCTGGCTAAATTAAACAACAGAAAATTTAACATAAGTAATGTGCACACATATATGTACAATATAATAGTGTCTCGCCAGAAAACACATTTTCGATAGAGAAAAAACATAAGGAAGAGAGAAGTAGGAAAGAAAAAACGCGAAGAGGCGGAGAAAAAAAAAAAAAATAAAATGGGATAAAAGGGAAAAAAACAACTGACTCCATACTAAAATGAAAAGAAATATATTTGTTATCGATTCAGGCATGCGACAAATTATTGTTAGACATTTTTGTCGAATTCCACAGAAAACCGACAAAAATTGTAAACTGATACAAAGTATATTTTAAAACGGATGGTTATATTGATTCGAAAAACGTCCGGATCAATATTTCACGGTTACGATTCGCTACGCTAGTAATTCGGATATTTTTAAATATTTTAAATTAAGCAGGACTGCCTTCAAATGATACGGAATATGCAGACCACTATCTACACAAAAACATATAATAATTGCAACCGCGTGACTCTCCATATTTGACACATTCACTATACGCCAATTTACTTGTACATTAGGCTAAAATTACTTATTTTAAATATGTTAACATGATTCAGACAATAGAAACTTCTACAATTTGCCCGTTACCTTACAACATATCATGAAATAAATAATAAAATTAAACACTTTCAATAATGAATTTTAAAAAAAACACCGAAATTATCAAATATTAGTTTTAATAAGAAAGCAGAAAATTTTCGCAATATTTGCAACTTCTCGTGAACATCATTCTGTAAATTAATTTTTTTTTTTTTTTAATTTTACTTTTCTTTATATTTAACACCGAATTTCACGTTTCACAAAAAAAAAAATCAGGCATATAAAAGAACACTTTTTCTTAAAAGATTAATTTAAAAAAATTTTTATTAACAAGTTTGGATTTTAAAAAATTAAAAAAATTTAAAACCACCGTTTCAAAATGTTCGCAATCAAAAGAAACAGGAAACTTTCATTATCATAATGAATAAAATAGATAAAAAGAATTTAATAAAAAATTTATAAATACTGCAACTTATCATTAATTCTATTTATTTGTATTAAACTTGTTTTTTGTATAGATAAACCTGTGTAAGCACGCTGACTAGTGCAGGTGGGTTAGCGTCGTAACACGTGTAATAATTAATCAAAACGTACGAAAATTTCACACTTTACAGCTGCAAACATTTTTTATACACCTACATTTCATAAATAAAGCGAAGGCAAAACATACAGTATGTCTTTATTCAATAAGAGATTTACAAAATGTCTCTTAATAATAAATATTTAGCGGCACACTATTCATTCATTTGACATTTCATTTAAAGCAATAATACAAGGGCTTACGTGAAAAAGGAAAGGTCCCATGGGGATTATTCATTAAAACCGGTATATTATTATCGAATTGAAATTTTGTAACCTTATAAACAAAATAAAAACGGAAAGAAGTTAGGACTTCCAATTATTTATCAAAGGAATCAAAGTAGTAATCGAAACTGATATAACTACCTGGATTTTGCTCTGCCGGGATTAAAGGAACAATTCGTTGCAACAAACTTTCTGTATCGGCAGATATGGTCTGAAACTTAGAAACAGCGTCAAACGTTGGTAATAATTTAGGTTTATAAAACTGAAATGCCTGTATGGCTCGATTCCACGTTAACGCCAAGCCGAGACTATTATGTTCTTGAACGTAACGAGCCTATATTAAGAGGAGAAAAATATTCTACGATTAGATACCTGTTCGTCACATGTTTACTTTAGCCGATTTATTCGAAATATATCCACTAAAATATATATTTACATTTAAAACAATATAATAATACAGAAGGCAAAGTTAAAAATTATTTCGTATTAAAAGCGGCAACATTAAAAAACTGAAAAAACGAAAGGAAGCAGAGAACAATTTCATGAAATTAATAACATTTTAAACCGATTTATCGTGGATTCTGGTAAATCAGTAACTTCCTAATTTACAAGTTCCATTATTAAAATTGTAAATTATAAAAAATATTTCTATTTTTTTCGTGTTTTACATATAAAACCGAATACATTCTAATTAAAGGTAACGTGCCAAACACCTCGATGAATGTAAGGAGAAGTAAGACCATAGAAACACCCTTTTTTTATCGGTTAGTAAAAAACAGAATTGAAAAATATGAGATAAATTTATGTATGTAGAATTTAAAAATAATGTTAGAGAATTTAACTGAAACGAAACGTATCGAATACAAAACTGAGATCTGTAAGGGCTGCAATAAAAAAATTCCGACAATACTGAATTGCAACGATAATGAGGAAATTTTATTCGAAGTTTAGTGAACAAAGCATTGTTTTCATAACACGTAATCCCCTCTTCCCAGTCGCACAATACACACACACACACATATATATATATATGTATACACTGACACTAGTAATATTACTTTATTTCGTTTGCACGGATGAGCGTATAAACAGTAAAATATCTGATCTACTTCTTGAACCAAAGTATGCCAGCCTTCCGAGTTTACTTCGCATTCATCGAGTATCGGCTGAACAACATCCAATATGTAAAATAACAAACCGCCATCATCAAAGCAGCACCAATTACGTCTTTAATTAAATTAGTAAATAAATTAATACCGATAAAAGCAAAAAAATTCGGTAATTTCATAAATTAACTAACCAATTTTAAAATACAATTTTTTTTTTTCTCGTTACACTGTGTAATATATCGGTAAGTAAATTTAGTAAAATTTAAACAAGCTATTATAATTTTGAGTACGATAAACTTAGCAAAATAGATATGAAACAGAAATTTTTTTGTGAACAAAGTACTGCACGCATATATAAAATCGCATGCGTCTTTTAACAAGGCCAGTACACCTTTGTATCTCGTTTTGTAATAAAGTTATATCTTTAAAAAATTATTATTTTATTATTGAACTAATTATTTCGTTGTTAACTTATATACTCACATTAATAAAGAGTTAACAGGAGAAAACATTAATAAGTGATTCTAAAGCACCATCGAATGCCTTTCTTACCATAACTTTTCGAATGACCAGTATCGGAGGCTTGCCTCGGTATTAAAATAAATTAGGCGACTAAAGACATAAGACAGCCTAGTGGAAACACAATGCTGCTAGGTTACACTTACCCAAAAATCGTTAAAGATAAAACTGACCTCGGGGTTATATAGAGTTCGTTGTCACGAGGATTTACGTTAAAATATAGTACTGTACACTTTTCTATGACAATATGAAACATTGTAATAACGCGAAAAAATAATAACCCAGAAGAAACCGCCGAAAAGTGGTTTTATTCTAAAAACAATAATTGATCTGTGTGAAATTGCTAATAAATTTCGGTTAGAAGACACGATGTAAGCGACAAAAAACATTAATTTTTCAAAAGAAAATATAACTCAGAATTTGTACTTAACATGGCCATCATACACGTCAAATAGTCGGTATAATTACGAAACGTTAACTAAGATATCGATATTTAGAATAAGATTATATATATATTAATCGAAGTGTACATTTTATATTTGTAAATGAACCCAATTTGAAAGTTTAAAAAAAAATAAAAACAAAAACGAAAACAACTGGCAATATTTGACGGTCTTTCTAATTTAAAAATTAAGACTGTGCTTATTAGGACTTTACGTTAATTGTTTTTCTGATAATGTTGGCTGTACAAATGCTTTCGAAATATTGGAAATGAATAAATTCAACGTACCCGTTCTCAATAATCCATCTTTTTAATATTTATCACTGTGAAAGCTTTAAACTTTTAATTAAGAAGTGGTAATCTTAACGTTATGAAACAACACGTAAATTAAATTCAAAAAGTCGAATAGATACTTAAATATTAGGAAGGGAATTTTAAATCGCGTTAAAATATAAATTAGCAAAATATTAATATAACTTCCTAACCTGCCGAGATATTCATGAGCCAAAAATAACAAGGAAATTGACGGTGGGGCGTACCATTCGCCACTTTCAGTTACTCGATTATTTTCACGGCTAAAACAATACAATATCGATACTGAATTTATTTTGGAAAAAAATAAAATTTCTTATTTACCGAATAGCGTAAACTAGAAACGTTTTTTATTTATAAGCTAGCTGTACCCGGCCACGCATTTCCGTGGCTCAATCCTGTTAAATTGAAAAGAAAGAAAAGAGAAAGCGCACCATTTTTAATATGTTTAACTTCACAGTGCTTGTGGGTATAGAATATTTTTTTTGTTATTTCATTGTCTGTGTAGATATAGAGATTATCTGGTTTGCCAACTCTAGAACCCGCCACATATAATTGTCCATGTAAGAAGCAATCGGTGTCTAGATCTAAATCGCACAATTCTAAAGATTGGCTCTGAGCTTCGTTGATAGTGATTACAAACGCCAATCGAATTGGACATTTCAATTTCTTAAATTGAAACGACATATCTGTCGGAAACGTAGGAATGCGATCTTCACCTTTCAATGGTCCTGTTAAGATTGTTGCTTCTATGACGTTGCTTATTAATTTTTTTACTGTATCGTTGCACAGTTTTGGCTGGCTGATATTTCGCAATATGATAATTGACACACCGATTTTCAATTGCAGTACGTGCCGTGGAATCCTTGGCTGATCTAGTGAATTCAAAAACTCTGTTAGATAATTACCCGCCTCATCTGCTTCCACAACCGCGTCGACGGACTTCTATGTGACGGCCTCGCTTTGAATGTTAGACTGAATAATATTGTTAAGTTCATAAACGTTTTGGTTTTGGACGGCAAGAATAGCTCACTCATTCAGCCAATCGCGATTCTTATAATTTGTTTAAATATTAGAAAATAATTTTCCAACCAATTTTTCTTTTGACGTCACTAAATTGCAGAAGTTATGAGGGAATGAAATTCGAGGTCGGATCAACCGGCACCTTTTCATTTCCGGAAATTGATGTGAGAATATCTCGGCTGATCGATCACGCATATTTAAAGTTAATTTCAACATCTTTACATGTCGCCACAATGTAGGGTATTTCAAGCATATATTTTGTCCGCTTGCGTCGATCGAAGTATTACAAATAATGTTTACTTGAAATCTCGTGCAAGCAATATTAATGCGTTCGCAAATTGTCTAGTGTTACCATGCAAATCCTGCAATAATCCAAGAATCTTGAGCAATTTTTTGTGCGTCATTGTGCATTCATCTCAAACAATAAGTTTGTATTTCTACAATACTTTTCCCGTACCGGATGCTTTGGAAATGTTGCACGTAGAAGTTTCAATGGATTTCATGTTTAATGGCAATTTCAAAGCAGAATGATCATTTCTTTCACCTGGTAGCCATGCCGCAGTTATTTCGAACGACGCAAGAGCTAAGACTATGGCCAGAATCAATCTAATTAGTAACTTTATATCAGTTTTTCCTCGTGCATCTGAGAAGATTTCTTCAATCCCGTTATTGATAGTTTGTATTATTTGATCGTAAATGCCTTTTTGCTCAAGCGTTAACTTCGAAATATTTGACTGCACATACAACAAAAGATTACCCGTGTTATAATTTTGTTTACAACGCAATTCTACATTGAACGAACTAACATAATATAGATTCGATGATGGCATTCCCAATAGATAGAGAATTTTGATCGCGATTTCTACGCACAAATCTTCAATCATTATCAACGTTTCGCTGAACATTTCTGCTGCGAAATCCATGCTCGTATTGATGTTTTCTTCTCGTATTCAACGGGCAATATCTCCAGCCATGTGCGATTTATATTTCTCCCGTAACTCTATTGGAAATGAAGGAGAGCAAGCGTTATATGTGATTGCAAACAATGCACGAATTTGATTTGGATGTAACATGGTGCACACATCATTAATGCATATATCCCCGTGTAGGTCGTTTTCTAATAAATTCATAGCTTGACATACACTGTGGAAAGTGGCATGTGTAACATCGTTGACAGACAATAGCTATTGAAAAGCACGCTATTCGGCATGAACAATATTTATGGTACTTCCGCAAGTAAAGCTAATATGTTACCTAACATGTTCGCTAACGTGTTATCGAAACACTTTTGGGCGCAAAGAAGATGGAACCTAGCAAAATCGCGCAAAGGTATATTAGCTCTAGGTGTGAAAGCACCACTAGTATAGTGTGTGTTGCTTTTACATCCAAACAAAATATCAATGGAAAATAATCCCACTCTAATTATTTTTAAATGTGTTACTGACAGGTAAAAATGATATAAAAACTCCCGCGTATTCAAATACAAAGTTGCGTCACGGTTTAAAACATGCGGTGAAGAACTTTCGGAGATTTAAGATTTTGAATAAACCAATATTTACATTTTTATTTATATAGATTTACACTTACGAAGTACTTTTTTTCATTTTTAATTTTAACTTCACTTTTATTCAACGAACATTAATCATTTTCTACTAACGAGATATTCATACATAAAACTTTGTTATTACTATATATATATATATACATGTGTGTGTGTGTGTGTGTGCGTGTGCGTGCGTATATATATATATATCATCATCATCATCATTATATCCTCAACCATTCGGTTGGTGGACAACCTATTCTCACATTTTTAGATGTACAGATATAGGTTGTATACTAAGCAATTATTATAATATGCAACGCAGGTGTACACACGCAAGACTACATTCGGAACTGATAGTTGCCGCTTGTTATCACGCTACCAGTGCAGTCCCGTGTGGGTCTGCTGTGTACTGACCTAGCGCGCATATGATGTTGAACGTGGTGGTTTGCTATTGCCTTCCACGTGATTATTAGCGATTATTTATTTATTTATTTAATTCTTGTAATAAGTTCGTCGTCGCTCGGGATCGAACCTGTGATCGCCATATCGGAAGTCAAGCGCTCTAGCAACTAGGCTATCGTGACGAAATATATATATATATATATATATATATATATATATAAAAAAGGTTTGCAATGTACTAAGCCCAATGATACTGATGCGAACGAGGGACCAGTCGATCGCCTTTACTTTCCCAATATATATAACATAAAACGGATACTGAGGTTTCTCTCTTATCGTTTAACTAATAGTAAATAATGAAAAATATAAACATTACAAAAATTATATATGTTTACAATTCAAAAAAGAAAAAGAAAACAGTAAAATTTTACAACTTAAAAAGGAAATTAAGAACAAACAATTTACAACTCCGTTAAAAGATAAGTAATATTACAATCAATAAAATGGAAGTAAACTTACTGCCGTAATTGCATGTAAACTACTTACGTATTTAAATTTGAATTATTATAATTATAAAAACAAACGTAATAAATAAAATGTCAATTAGTTTCAAAATATCCAAATTTCTGTATTTACAATAATTTAAAAGTGAATTTACACTTTTAAAAAAGAAAAAAAAGATATACGGATTGTTAAAATAAAAAAAAGTAACTTCAAAAAGAAGAACTTTAAATAGTATGTAATGCTATAAACGATTCATAATAATTATGTTTCGCTTATGTCCTTTTTTTATAAAAAAGAACCTCGTAACCATCATGTATTTTCGAATATACCTTTCTCTTTTCATTTAATTGCCTTGTTGAAAATTCGCTCTGTCTTCTTACTTCTATTATCGCATTTAAAATGTTATTTTAACACAAAAATTTAATAAACGATTTAAAATCTAAAATTATATAATAATACGTAGATTTTAACAGCGAGAAAGATTCAATTAACAACTCAAAATGTACAAAGTTCACATCACAAGAACACCGAATTAAATTAATGAAAATCCAGTCGACATCAACTAAAATGCTTTGTGTGCAGTCTGAATTAAGCTAATATTTAAGATTAATATAAGGATCATCATAAAAATTAATGAAGATATTTAACTTTATTGTAATTTAATTTTTATTTACATTGACCATTTTCCATTCCGAATCACTATTATTACATATATCGTCGTCTATTCTCACTCGATTTCGAGTATGAGATATCCCTTAAAATTCAAAGGAGAATTAGGGGATAGAATAGCCGCGCAATAGATAAGCACGTAAGCAGGAGCGCAACCTGGCTTCCGTGCTGCCGACAACGTGAGAAAGGTACCAATGGCAAGGCGAACCAAGACGACTGGCCTTTTACTCACGTTGATGCGATTGTTCGCCGGCTGAGTGTTTCTATGCGACGCCAGCGCGCACTTGCACGATTACAATTGGAACTGACTATAGTCGCTTGTTATCGCGCTACAGTTGCAGTGTCCAACTGTGTCTAAACTGCTGTGTACGAAACTAGCGCCGCATAATTTTTGTCGTCGCCCGGTATCGAACCCGAGACCGCCGGATCGGAAGTCAAGCGCTCTAGCCACTAGGCCAAACGCGACGATATATATATATATATATATAAACTCGGTCATTTTGGCCTCGCAAGGCAAGGGGCTGTGCCCCTTGACCCCTCTTCCTTTCATTTCTGTCTCTTTCTCTTCTACACTTTGTATAAAATGATCAAAATTTACAATGTACTTCTTACTAGCATCAACACACAAAAAAAAAAACATAACCACAAAAATCCTATCCTAACATTTAACTTTCATTACATAAAATTGAGACATTTTTTGGGACATTTTTCGTTACATAAAATTAGGACATTTTTTCTAATGGGGGTAACACAAGAATTACGTTGTAATTAATATAAAAAAAAACATACCTGGCTAGTATATTGTACAGAATAAGCCAAGGAGTAATAACATCGGTCATAATCTCCGGTATCTGGTCTGAAGATTCAATCTGGTAACAAATTAGATTCGTTAGTGTTTGAACTACACGAACTAATATATTTCCCGGAATTTCTGAAACTACATTATTCGTAAAACATATTAAATCGCACTTACTAAACGGAAAAATAAAAAATTTTTACTTTTGCTTTCCTCCTTTCTTTTTTCTAAAGCGGATAAGAAAAACATTCTTATTCCGTTGAGTGATGCAGCCTTATTAATTATTATTATATGTCTTTTTATTGGTATGAATTTTACGGTCGCGTACTAAACGAATAAAAAACTACTGGCCAACTTCCTAACCATTACTCCCTCTTTGCTTTCACGTTTTTCTACTAGTAAGTAGAATACGGTCATCACCATATTTTCTTCTTATTACCACATTTTCCATTGAAATTTGCAATGGCCACAACTGATTTTGTCCCACTTTGTACCGAGCTAACATTTCCGATTTCGTACAACCCTATTATTGAAGAAGACAATTTTTTCACATATTGCAGTATTCTTTTTCGTCTTCACTTGGAAGAAATTATTTACTTTTTTGGATTTTCTTTATTTGTAGATTATAATTATGTTAATTTTAAAGCTGAAAATACGAAAAAAATCCTTACAAAATAATCGTAATTTATTAAATCAACGACGGTTTATTCACCTCTAGAACTGTCAACCGTTTCTAAGCAGGTTAAGATACCATGCATGCTGTTAACCACCAAATTAGACCACGAAGCCTTTTCCTGCGTGCTACTATCATCGAAAAAACATTTTCGATACATTGTAAACGCTTCGTAACAAGCAACTTCGCACCATTTGAATACATCCTGAAATAATTATTGTCAATTATAAAAACAAACATTGGTACTGTCCAATTTTTCATGATATTAAATGAAAAAAAAAAAAAAAGACGACTAAAAGTAATTACCCGCATTAAACATTTGCATGATTATTAGGAAATGTACTTTTAAAATTACCGTAAAATTTTTCTCGTTTCTTATCTGCCAATAGGAAGCCAAAAGCAGGCCGTACTGTTTGTAGCGTGGTATAGTTTGTTCGTCTGGAAGAATGAATATTTCATTACCAAAACCAGGCTCTAAAGCGCCTTTCAATATTTCAATCACATCTTCATACCGTTCGTTCGAATATAATCCGTCTACTTGTTGTAAATATAAATGCCTGCACAAAAATTTATCCTTATACATTAATCACCCGACTCTAACGTTTCGATATTTAAATATGAACGTGTGAACAACAAGAATGGAGTACCTTTGCAACGTATTCATCAAACGTCGTACCCATAGGTCGCTTATAACGTAATAATTTTTCATGTGCGGTAAGCGCAATTCAAAATCGTCATCTTCCAAGATCATCTGTAACTTTTTTTTTAGAAAAATTTGCATTAATTTTTTGATAATACTATGTGGTTTTCATTAATTGAAAAAAAGAAAAAAATATATATACATACCTTTAACCAGCTTGATAAAACCCAACCTATGTCTAAAATACATTTTTTGGGAAAATACATTTCAAGTTTGACAACACTGTATCGTAAGTTATATTGAAAAAATTGTATTTTAAGATGTTCCAAGCAGTGTTACAATATAATTTAGCTATACAAGAGTATTTTATTTAGGGTGGAAGGGGGCACACTAGCAGAGAAGAGGCTGGTCCACCGACTAATTAAGGAAGGACTAAATAGAAACTTTTTTGGAGATAAAAATATAAAAATACCATTACGTTCAATGTAGGAAAGGATAAATCAAACAGAATGGGAGGTTGGTAAAAGGAACGGGCGTTCAAATATGACGTGGTTAGCGTCGCATATAATAGGATGGTCGAAATATAAAATGCAAAAGAGTGAAAAGAAAGCGAAAAACGAGATGTTGATAAAGGAAGAAAAGAACGGTGAAAACGTAAACGACAAATAAAAGTAATAGCGGATTTATGAAAAGAAGGAAAATAGCCGAATCGAACGCAAGTTTAAGGAGACGATCGTATAAAAAGTTACGAAGAACGAAAATTAAAAAAGTAGAAAGGCTATAATTAGGTCAAACTTTATAATAAAAATTTTGCACGAGAAAAGATTTGATACTATAGAAAAAAATTAGATTGTTTTCCAGAAAAGAGGCGATAGAAATTTACAAATGAAGGATTTGGAGGAGAAAATCGCAAGACGTGAAATTAGGAACCGATAACTGAGAAGAGATCAACAACTTGCTTCCACTTTGCAAAAAGTTCCATACTAGACTTTGATATCTACGTTTCTCTTTTTCCAATAAATTTTCTTTTTATCTATCCATCCAACCGAGTCTTTCTTTGACACCCTTCCGAAACTGTCATCTTCATCTCAATTACGAAGCTATTTACGATCCCAACCCTTGGACGTTTGACTACTTATTTCACCTTTTACAGCTTATCCATTCCTTCCCTGTCTACTGTCCGAATTCTTGGTTCTTATATTCTGTCGGTTTGTGATCAGATCAGTATTTAGCTAAATCTTCCCCTTTTATTGGTTTCTGGGCGAAGTCTATTAAAAAACATTGCGTGCATTGTTCACTTTCATGTTAGTTGAATTTTGCAAAAATCACAATTAACACAATACCGCGGCATCGGTCATTCGGCAAATTTCCTGCTTCAAAGTGGTGCAGTTTAGTTATTATTTGTTTTAAAATACAATTTTCCAATTTTCCCTAAAATAAAGATTACTTTTATTATTCATTTTAGGACTAATTTACAAAAAATACGGTTTTTTACATTTATACTTAAAACTGCGACACGATTCAATTTGAAAAAGACTGTTCGTTCAGTATCACATCGTTAACAAACAATGATACTGTTATGAATAAAAATAAGAGTTTTATGATCTTTTATTACTTTTTCAAGAATATACATACATATATATATTAGGGGATTGGTCCCGCTAGCCGCTTCGCGGCCCGTTCCTTGGGTCTTTAAATTATATTACTTTGTAAATTTTCATAAAGACTGCAGCATTTACATATACCGGTTTTTTTAAAAAAAAAAAAAAAGAAATACACCAATACGTCAATTAAAAAGTGAAATTTAGATTAAAATATCTGAAAAACTGAAACCGCTAGCAGACTAATATATCTGAGAAGAATATAAAGTAAGTAAAAGTAAAATAGAGCAAGTTCCATGACGGGGCGTCAGGGATTGTGATACATTTATTTATTTTTGGAGACGTTAGTATGCAGGCTAAAAAGAAAATCAATACTGTAACTCACCTAGAACCGACTGTAGAAGTTTTTAAAAATTTTTTACTTAAAACTTGATTTTCACATTTTTTAAAATTTAGGCCCTTTAATTTCAAAATTTTGGTGGTCTCGTATTTTTCCTATATTGTAGTGACTGATACACATAATTTTAAAAAAAGAGCGACCCTCCAGCTACCATGGAAAGGGCAGTAGATTTTTTTTTAGTTTTCAGTCTTACCGCTTTAAAAGTGTATTTTTCCAAATTTTGGTCCCTAAATGTCAGCATTTTTCGAATTTTATATTTTTCCTGTATTCTGGAGACCTTATTAGGTAGGTTAAAACGAAAATTAATACTGTGACTTATATAGAACCGGCTGTGGGCTTTTTTGAAAAATTCTTTCTTAAAACTTGATTTTTGCATTTTTCAAAATTTGGTCCCTTTAACTTTAAAATTTTTAGGGTTTTATAATTTTTTTATGATCTCACGAGGAAATACGTCGATTAAAAAAAAATAACTCTCTAGCTACTACAAAACGGGCTGTAATATTTTTTTTCTTGCAGCTTTATTAAATATTTTGACGGATTTGGTACTTGCAGCGCGATCTTTTAACGGTGTTCGGATTTTAAAATATTTTCTCTGGTTAAATCCTTAATTCGTGATTTATTGAACACCGCGTTTTATTCGGCGTAATCGCGGCTCGTGGGTATCGGAGATGCTTATCGGTTAAAAACAGAATTCCTGGGCACGGTCGAACGGACGGTTGCGTCGGGGCTGAGACTGTGCGTGTGTATTGTTGGTGGCGGCCGATAGTGGAGAATACTGTACAAATCCGAGGCGAGTGCGCATCTGTTAGAAGCTTCGCCGAGAAACATTGAGCTGAGGGAAGTTTTATAAAATCCCATAAAGGCAGGTAATTGCTGCTTTGAATAGAATTAAGTACATTCTAGAAACATCGATATGACGATACGTGTGATCTATTATTAATTGTAATAAAATAGATTAGTAGGTAATTTTCAAGTTTTTCCGTAATATCATTCGAAAAGACATCGTGTCAGTTGTATTACTCCGTATCTAATCGTCGTCGAACGTGGCAGCTTTCGATCTAATCGTGTTACCACGAATTTTATGCACCATGCCGCACATTTTTATTTCAGTCTATTGTTAAAGAAATTTTTGTAGGGAATCAGTTTTGTAGTAATTTTTTTCCCCTAGTCTATACCGAATTTTCACGCATCCGTTACGTGGTTTTATTGTTTTTGTTTGTAATTTATTTTTCCGAAAATGTACACGTTTTCCTGTACAAAGAAATTTCTTATTTGGACAGGTGGTGAGCAATCGTGACATCTCCAGACATAACCGCCTTCACACGGTGGGTTGTTGAAGTTTTTTATTATTTTTATCTTATTTTTTTTTTACAGCAATTTTTCCATTCCGCAAGTTTTTTCTGAAAAGCCTAACACTCTGCTAGAAAGAGCTGATCCGGTTATGGCGCACCGTAAGAAAGTGTCGCTGGCTCCCGTAATTTTTTAAATTTAATTTATTTCCCATCATCATCATCTACAAAAATCATATCATCGAAGAGGGAGGAAAAAAACGAGTCCAACCCAATATATATATATATATATATATATATATCCAGTGATTTGGATTGGAAGCTATGAGTAATTACTTTTCCATAGTAATATTCATATGAAATGGATAATATTTCGTGTTGCATTGCGAGTAAATAAGGTTTTTGTATTTTTAAGAGTTAAAAAAATTATTTTTTGGTAAGTTTATATTTTTAAATTTTTATATTTTATAATAATATTATTTACATATAAATAATTATAAATATTTATATATTCTAATATTCAAAATTTTCAATTATTTTTTTCACACATAAGGATACACGAATTCTGCACAAAACGAAATTGAAATGAAACAAAAAAAAAATTATGCAATGGATTCTACATTAACTGCTGATATTGTAACTAGTTCAGAAAGCAGACATGAGCGGAAAGTTATTGACTCGAACTAATACAACTCTGAATAAATTAACTCAACTAAATATTTTGCGTGATAATTCTGGATTAGCACATTATGCTACATGAAAATAAACGTGAGCAGGATCAACATTTTTTAAAATTGCCTTGTTCCAAGCTCAAATCATTCCTAGGTTGGCTTGGAATAACTAAATGTTAGAGAAATCTGAAAAAGTAAAGACAGTTGAAAAAAATTAACCGATTGCTTCATCTTAAATAGCACCGTTAAGCTCAGCACACTATAAACCTTAATTTCACACTGTTCGACATTGTTTCAAGGGCATGATATTCGCTTTATCGTTTAAAAATTTGTTAAATTAATACAGTAAAATATTACCATTTGGAGCGGAATGTACGCAGCACCAGTGTTATGTTCTTGAAGATACAAAAGTGCTTCCAACCAGTAAGATCGCACAGCAATATCTTTATCAATAACATTATGTAAGAAATTGCAAACATCATTGAGATCACCAATTATTAACGCATTGAAATCATTTTTCAATAAGCTGTTTAAAATAATTATAGACAAATTGTTACAGACACATAGTATACGTATTAATTTAATTAAAGTAAATACTGAACGTAGTGTTCGAACCTAGCTTTACTTTTATATTTTATAATAATATATTTCGTGTATGGATTAATGTTTACTATTTGATCTATATAAATAAATTTACTAAACTTAAATACAGTTTTTTCTCGTTTTTTTTTTTGCGTTCCTTATTTGCAAATAACCTAGCTATTTTCATCTTTTGGTCGAAACTGGCCTTCGGAACACCAATACTACAGTAAACTACAATTTTGGTCAGTTAACAACGGCTTCAATTTTTCTAACATGAAAACTACTGCTATAAATTTCTGCAAAGTTTATCGCTATATTTATGAAATCTGAGTCTAACTAAATAATGTAATATTCCACCATCAGATACCGTAAAATATTTAGGAATCATTTTGGACAAGAAAGTTACATGGAAACCGTATGTCAATCAACTAAAAACACACTACACTAAAAAAACTAAATTTAATTTGTAAACCGGCTAGCACTATGTATAATCGAAGCTCGACTTTGGCGATATAATCTACTCTTTGGCTAACCAAAACATCATCAACTTGCTCAATACAATAAATCATACTGCTACGAGACTCGCTACTGGCACTTTTCCTACTTCTCGATCTGTTAGCATTCTTTGTGAAACTGGTATTTCTCCTCTCGATATTTACAGAAACCGGAGCATTTTAAACACGCGGATTCGTCTTAAATTATCGGTCAACCTTCCTTCGCTAAACTCACTTCGATCATCACCTCATACATCGGTGCCCACTCTCCATAAGCAAGTCACTAAAATCTTAGATTCGGTGCAATCCACTTTATCGCCAACATATCAACTGACTATGGTACCAACGTCTCCATAGGCGAACCTACATCTCATCACAGATTTTCAGTTCCAGCAATCTCAAAAAAAGAAACATGTCCCTGCATTTTACGTTCTGCATATCAATGCATGACCAATGAATATGACAGCTACAAAATAGTTTTTACTAATGGCTCTAAAACACCTCAAGGAATAGGTTATAGAATAGCATCTGACAAAAAAAAATTATTCTCCGCTACTTTCCGCAGAACTACTTGCAATAAAACTTTCTATAGAAAATATAATAACTTCTGATCTTCACCCCTCATCACACCATTAAACACGATCACGTCCATTCAAACTCCTCACCAACGTCCAATAGCCGAAGAAATCATTCGCGCACTTTGTGGTGCAAGTATTCGTGTCTCGTTTACATGGATTCCATCATACGTTAAAATACAGGGAAATTCGTCCCCGGATACTGTAGCAAAAGAAGGCTCATTGTTCCCTCTGGTACCAGACAATTAAATACCGCTAATGGATCTTAAAGCTCATATAGTAAAAAAAAGTCACTGCAAACATGGAAAAAACAGCGGATCAGCAACCCAAACACGAACAAGCTACGATCATTTCGAGATACTATTCAACCATGGAAAACTTCATTATCCACCAATCGAAAGAATGAAATCGTTGTCACAAGACTTCACCGAGATCACTCCAAAATTACTCATAGTCTCCTTTTGTACAGACAACCTACTCCACTGTGTTCCAATTGCAATTCTCCTGTTACAGTCCAACATTTACTCGTCAACTGTCCCACCTATAATTCATACCAAGCGCAGATTCTCCAGTCGTCCAACCTTTCCGAAATCCTGTCTGATCATCACGACAAAATTGAACGCCTCCTACGTTTTCTCAAAATCACTAACCTATTCCAATCCATCCAACTCCTATCTTATCTATGCCTCTGGCCTAGACGGCAGTACACGGCACGTTAGTCAAGGAAGAAAAAGAAGAAGAATATATTATATACCGAAGATTAAGTCATTTTGCCTGCTCATTCTTCTTTCTTATTATTCTGGTTAGCAACTGAGCATCCATTTCCCATATTATATTTTTTTTAAATTCTACTTACATATTATGTAATAAAAAGTCTATAAAAACATTATCGACAATTGTGTATTTATTTTTTTTTATTATTCAATTTCTTTAAAAGAATATTTTTGTTTTCTTTATAAATTTACCTAAGTTTTTGCTTGATAACTGATAAATTTTAATTAGCTGTACAATTTTTTTTCTGATCATATGTATGATCTCTTCTTCTTGTTTCAGAAACCCCATGATAGTAAAATGGTCAAAAATTACCGTTTTAATAAATAAAATATAATAGTCAATAAAAAAGAATAATCTTTTAGAAAATATAGTAATTATTAGAAATAATAAAAAATTCAATATAGCTCAAACAAACCATTTTGCATTTATAAATAGTTTAAATTTAATCTGTCATAAATTAAATTAAAAATAAACCGTTTTAAGTACCTGTATTTTACCGGAGCTTCGGCTATATTTTCATACCACAAATCAATTAACAGTTCCCCGTACAGTAGTACAACATTAACATCGTCTCTTATTTCGTTTAATCTTGCCTTAGCGAATTCTTCTTCATACGAAGATTCTTGCCACTCCCATAATCTCACATTAGCAATTTTATGTCCGCAAACTCCGTGGTTTCTATTTGTAATAAAAAATAAAAATGTATCATTATAATAAATCAATAAAATGGTGATTTTAAGAAATACCGAAATACAAAATACATGAAGTAACATTCAAAAACAAATTCAAAAGTGAACGGCGAAATTATTTTTTTTCTACTTGCTTTTCTCATGAATACAAGAAGTATAGGTTTATAAAAGATAAAACAAAGACTAATAACAACAATAAATTAAAGCTAAAATTATTTTCGACGCCCCCCCCCCAAAGCTAAAATTTTAAAATGAATACCCGAATTTTTTTAAAGTGCAAGATATTTAAATATTATATCAGATATGATATTAAATCTTGTACATAAGGTTAAATATCTTTTTAATACAACTGAATGTAAACATGTTTAAAAAACGTTTTTTTCTTATTATTTTTTATTTTTATGATCATTTAATAATCAAATAAAACAATATTTATTAAATCGGTAATATTCATCACTGCGTAAATGATAATTACAGAACAAAAATAATTATTTAACTCAAAATTAATTACAAATGCGATAATTATTTTACATTAAAGAAGTATGGCAGACGAAACATAGTTTATAATTAATTCTATAATTAAATATATTATCAAATACATGAAATAGTGTACCATTAAAAAAACTTCAGAGTTTATATTTTTCTTTGAATTTTGTATTTCTACGCCATAAATTATTATAAAATCGTTTCAGTTATTGTTGGGAACGTACGTAGCATTGTATTGTGTATTATTTAATGATAGTACCCGAGAAAAATCATATTTTTTTTGGAACGAAATTCCTTATCGTAGGTTGCAGCGACCAGAGCCAGACAAAAAACAAAAATCGAGCGTTATGTCCGACCGTTACGAAAAATATATAGGTATACGTCATACATATACACGCTGTACAGCAGAGATGTAGGTATAGGAATGAGAGTGGGGAAAGGAGAAAAAATAAAAAGAACTGGTCCTTTGAAATTTTATTTTTAATTATTATTTAATTACATCGATTTCTTTCATCAAACGCTCGTCGACAAATTATCTTATACGTTCTAATATCAAGTATGTAAGTAAAAATTTGATGCTTTCTATTAGTAAAATTCTGTTCTTTAATTTTTCCTCTTCTTTAACTTCGCAAAATACAAGTAGTGTGGTTTTTCTTTTAACCTGTCATTTTATTGTATACTTTATGAGCGACTTTATAGCTAATATTTACCAAAAAGCAGACAGCGCCTCTTTTATTTGATTTAGAATGGGTATGATAAAATCATGCGCCAACTTAGATCCGTTTCTAATTATTTGTAACATCTTAAACATAACTGAGGTTTCTTTTACTACTTTTTTTTTTGTTTTTCTTAAAATTTTACAATTTACATCTAGTAACGAATAACAAATTTATTTTTAATACAATTGGCATATTTGATTGTTATATCGAAATAAAATTTAACCGTTTAGTAATTGTGAGCATAATGGCCGTTACCATAACAATGCTTAATGTGTACATACTGGTAACATGCATAAGTATTCAGCCTTTTCAGCTTTCGATGTATTTTTAAATGTAGCCGGTTGTAATGTTATAATGAATTTGTATATATCCAAATCTTTATATATTAATCTGGATTCTGTGTTTTCGGCGATATCTGATTTAAATTACATTTTAGTAATTTTTATTTAGGTTTGGTCTATCGTATATCGCTTTTTTACTCGAGTTGAAGTTGACCGGAATTACAAAGACACTGATTCAGCTAAAACCGAAATTCCCACGTAACCATTAGATGATCGGTGCGTGCCCAGATAGAGGTTATAATAGCACCTTTGTTGGCAAGGCTGGCAGTTAAACTGTCTATTTGTATCCACAAGGAGTGTACGATTTTCATGTAGTACTAAGCAGAAAGGGGAAAATGTGAATAAATGCCGCGTTTTTGGAGTAGTTTTGACTACTGACGAATAATTACCGGTGTAATTAATAAGATGTTTTGAATGGCTCACTTTTTTTTGCCTTTATATGTCGTGCCGGAATTATCTTCATCCGTTGAAATGTAATTAATTTTTTTTTTTTTACTTTTTTTAGTCCGCTTATAAAATCAATTAAGAAAAGAATACGCTTTTATTTATCTAGTTAATTTCTTTTTATGTAAATCCTTTTCAAAAAAATCTGGAACATTATTTCACACGCGGCGAAGAAATAAGAAAAAATCGTTTTTTATTTATTTACTTTGAAGTTCCGCACTGTTAAGCTGTGCTGACGCCCGAACTGAAAATTAAATTATAAAAAAAATTAAAACTTTTTATGATCTGTAATAATATATACTTCTTTTTACATATGGTAATTTATAATTACGAGTATATTTTATTTTAAAATGATTTTTACGCTCTTCTTTAAGCTATTAACATTTTTTGCAAACTTTTTTTGTACTGTAGCCGATTATGCCTCTCGTATGTTATTTGTAAGTTTTTCTATCATTCTTTTTCATAACCATTGTACCAGTAATTAATTTTAATATTTTACACCAAACTGATTAATTTTACTTTTCACTTCTTGAGCTATACTTATGTTTTTATTACAAGTAAATTTTTTCTTCACTACTGTTGCACGTACTTATTATTTATTTTGTTTTTTAATTTTTTGCCACTTGGGCGCGGGTCTTTTTTAATTTAGAGTTTGTTTTCTTATTTTAATTTAATCTTATCGTGATTTTATGATAAACCTGATTTTGCTTTATCAAGTACTATTAATTTTACCAGTGCAAGTTTAACTGTAAACAAATCTGAATTGCAATTGTAACTACGAACTAGCGGTGGCAAAGCACAATTAATTAAATTAAAGATAGTCAAAGATTTTCAATCCTTATAAATATTACTTGAGTTGATAAGCTGAAGTAATTCATCGCAGCTGCGCTTCATTTCCACTTATTTCAATTATACTCATAATATGAAAACTAACGAAAATATGAGTCACAATCGTTTAAGTTAAGAGAGAATTAAATTTTTAATTCGTATTTTTACCGCAGACATTACTACGCGCAATAATTTAAAAAACTAAAAAGACACATAACACTAAAAAAACAAAAACAAAACAGAATTAATTAAAATTAAAAAATATACTTACGATAAATGTCGATATACTTCCATGAATAGCTGGTATAATCTTCTTGACCACGTGTAATGCCACTTCGAAGCTATGCAACAGATATAATTGTAAAGAATGTCTAAAATTAAATTACTCGTATTCATCGTGATGAAATTTTTAACATCATTTTCTTCCTTTTCTGTTCCAAAATAGCTTTCGCTTTTAATCAACCTAAAATAATATAATTACTAGGTCATCTATAATACATTATCGTAACTAAAAAAGGTACCCTATTATAAAATTTAAAAAAAAAGTGTGTACAACACTTAAATTATTAGTCTTTAAAAGTAACATAAACTGTAACTTCAAATTATACAGCATGCGTGAAAATACAAAACACTTAATTAAAATAATAACAATTGTAGAAGTAGAAGTGGGCAAGAATTTAAAAAAAAAATCATACGTAGAAAATTCTAAAAAAAATTTTTAAAACTCAGATATTTTTAAAATGATTCATTTTTAGCATCCTTACACGATTAAGAAGCACACCTATTACTCTTGTATAAATTAAAAAATGCATTAATATCGTTTTTTTTTTTGATTGGCAACTAAAGTTGCCACTAGAAATATTCAATATTTATATTTAAAAAACAAATCAACATGTATTTATATTTCTATAAATTCACAATTAGTACATATTTAATTTCGAAAAAAAAAAACTTTTTCGGGTTTTCCAATTTATCTCTAAAAGTTTTCAAGTAATTAAAAATCTAAAAAAAAAAAACCTAGGTAAAAGCTGATAACATTTCCTACATTTAAAAAAAAAAAATGTGAATTTTCATTTTCGAAATAAAACTTTCACAATGTAAATTTTGATATCGTGTTACAGGGCTCCAAAAACATTTTTCGAAAGGGAAAAAAAATACATGTCTCATGAAATTTAATGTAGATTACGGCCCGGAAATTAAAAAAAAATCGAAGCAATCGATTTTTTTTTCTCATTGAATCCATATAAGATTAGTATTATTCCTTGTAAATTTGATGCTAATTGTAAAGCATATTTAACTACAGTACTCGCTTCATTGAACTGATAGTGTTCAGATATTCTTTTTATTCATTACAACTGGTATTTTTTTCTTGCGCCTAATTCTTACTACTTGATTTCTCTCATACAGCACTAATAGATCATCATGCAAAAGAAAAAATTTAGAATACATAAATATAACAATTTAAATTGGAACGTGCCTTTTAGCTATTAGTGTGTTGTAATAGGCGGGTAGTTTCAAAACAATTTTATATGCAACGCTAGGTTGCACTATTATAAACTTTTATTAGCACTTGCAATCCAAACGCGAATAACCGCACTGATTACGTTTACAAGATAGCATGTTTAGTAGTTTACCATTTTCTGTTACACAACTTCTCAAGATTACTTCACATTTAATTAAATTTTTGATAGAACTCAAAACGAATATGTTAATAATCGACTTTTAAACCCTTTGACCATCAGAACGAGGCAAAATTAGATCACATACTCAAAAAAAAAAAAAATCTATGAATTCTCTTACATTATTTTCCTTATATTTCTTATTTATTCATTCCCGCGTTTCTAATATAAAAGAGTAAAAAAGATTCAACAGGAAAAAGTATAGCAAAAAGCACAATTTAAAAGTAGTTTTATTAAATACATACTTAACACGAGCGCTTTCAGAAAAACTTTTTTTTGGATGCGATGGAAGTGCGTTTTCCGTTAAAAATTCTTGATTATCCAATATACGACAAATGTCCATCACTTCTGCCGATTCATCATACCACCTGGTTGGATCGGCTACATCTTTTTGAGGCCTACATGGAAAAAATAATATAATTTTCGTTAGAAATATAGCGCTATTTGGAATATGTCTGTTTAAAACACAAACCGTTTAATTCGTACTTACATTTATTCGAATAAGTCATCGATAAAAAAAACGATATTTGTAACTAAAAAATCGCACATTTTTTTTTATTTTCTTTTTTTTTTAAATTCACGCGTTTCAAAAATCTAAACAATGCGAATCATTTAAATTCAAAAAGGTATTTAAACCACAATAATAATAATAATAATGAAATAACTTTGCTACCGGTTAAACTATTTGTTATTTAATTCTAACTGTTTATTTTAAAAATATGACAAAAATAGTACTACTAAAATCTAAAAATTAGTTAAGAAGAAAATATTAAAAATGGGAATCATCAAAAACTCGACCTAAAAGGAAAAAAATATAAATTATAAAAATGAAATACCTTTAGAACTATTAAATACTTTTGATGCTGATATAGTAATTTATTTAGAAATGTGATTTCGTCTATTTACTCTAGAAAAATTTTAAATTATTTAATACGTACATAATGAACATATTTTCTGTAACAAATGAAATAGTTTAAATAAAGAATGAATGTAAAATGTCATTCCTAACTTCTTATATTTTAATTTTCGAGTAGATTTTACGCATATCTTTTTTATAAATATTGAAATTACAGGTATTGATCTATATATCAAAAATATCGTTACATAAACAACTTTCCCAAAAAATTAATTTCCTAGTATTTTTTGTTATTAGAAAAAGTAAACATGTACACGCTACGTAAATGCATATCACGTAATAATATAACAAAAAAACAGTTTCGTACCGAACTAATACCTGTTTTTGTTTTTTAAATTTGTTTGGGTTTATCCACTACAGATATTAAATTAGAGTAAATGGTAATTTTCGATGTATTTATTGTACGGTAGCAGAGGTATTTTCCCTGAATGAAACATCACTGTCTAATCAACTACGTATCTGACTAAAGGATACTTTGATTTAGTTAAAATACTTATTATTTAATGACAAAACGTAAAATTTACAACGAATCAAAAATTACTTGTTCACTAAGAAAAATATATGATCTCCTCTGTTAAACCTTTTACATTTTTTCCTACTTTTTATGAGACTAATAAAACTAAATCTTTTTATTTACCATCCCCTCAGTTTCTTTCTTATCCATCTAATCACTATCTAAATCCTCCAGTACTTGTACTCTTAACGATTTGACTTTCAATAGCATTCCTACATCGAGTCACATTTCTTTTTCTAAACCTTCTTTTGAAGAGTCACTTCCTCTTTTCCCCCTCCTTCGGTAGTCAATTTTCCTTTTACTATGAACATATCCGCGTCAATTATTGATTTACCATCATCATCTAATGTTATATTTTCTTAACTTTACTCTTTCTTTCTTTTTTTTCAATAATCTGCACTATATCTAAATTTCTTTTTCAAAATTCACTTTTTCATTATATCTTTCGTTCCATTCGTCTCTTTTTTTTTAATGATTCAGATAATCCTTTTAAATTCATCTGAACCCAACGAACTTATTACATAAATAATACATGGAAATCATCGATTATTCGGTTTCTATAGCCATTTTCCAATCAAGATCTGAATTTTATCGGCGCATTTTTTTTTCGTCTCCTTTCCTTTTAATGAAAATGCCTGAATTATCCGACACACAATAGTTCATTTTTTCTTATTCGCTATTTTTTACATGCTGTTAGCCTTTTCAACTATCCCTATAAATCATAAATTGATTTACTTTAATTCTACTCTTAAATCTCTTTAGCCTTTTTACTTCTCTTTTATTCAACTTTTAGCATGGAACATCCTTTAGCCGTGACTTAATCAGCAGAAAACGTTACACTAAAGTGAAACGCGAGGACGTTACGCGGGAGGTAAAGAAGAATGCAGCTTTTTCTTCTAGTTGTCTTAAGTCAGTCGTGTTCGAACCGCGCTCCGATGATGTTCGTCTGGCATAGTGATAAATGTCGATGAGCGACATCTATATGTAAATGTACTATGCATTATAATGGTGCATCTACAAAAAAAAAGATATAAATCTGTTGTCGAATGAATGAAAGAAATTTGATTACGTAGAAGTATTGAAAAATAGGGTTTTGATGAAATGTAGGAACTAAAGAAAACAAAAACTTTTGCTAAATGGAATAAAGCATTGAAATTACGCAAATCTATGGAAATGGAAGAAAGCACGGAAATTGCGTAAATCTCTCGAAAAAAAGGTTCCAACGAAAATTACAATACCTATTACTTCTATAAGGAGATATCAACGATGATCTGAAGAAATTTGAAAATCGGCGATTATTTCGGTTCATGGAAGAAACCTTTGGATTACAACTCAAAACGAACCCAGCTCTACCAACTACTCATGAGGGATCGTGTATCACTTTGATCTTCGCTCGTCACATCGACAAAATTGATTCTAAAAATTACATAAGTTACTTCAGCTATCATAAACCCATATTATCCATTATTTCTAAGGATCATGTGACGCAGGAATAAAACAAATGTTAAATAAAATCGTTAACATTATTACTTTCTTTAGAATTCAAGACGTTCATTATCGCATCTTCAATTTTAACACATCGTACAGAAACATTTGAAAGTATCAGAGAAATTAAGACAGCAAACGGCTAAAGCGTGTTCCATGTTTTTTGAATTTTAGCCATAGACTCTAAACAGAGAGCATTGGAGAGTTCAGGGGTCTCCAATAGAGAGGCGCCCATTGTCGATTTTTTATCCCTATTCGATGCTACATATTTTTTTCCCATTTTCAGGTAAAATTTTTGAATCATTAAAGCCATAAACAACTATTGAAGGATTTACTCAACTTTCATTACATTTGTATTACATTTTTATTGGAATCCTGATTACATGGTCAGAATGCTTAAGTATGTTATCGTCCTCTATATCTCCCACGTGAGCTAACAAACTTTATGCACTGAAAGCAACTAGTTGTCGTCGTTGAGCTAGGTCACCCTCGTCTTGATCGTATTTTTTTCACCGTTGGCACCGCACTACCATGTCCGTGCAAAAATTTTAAATCTTTTCTATCAGTGTCGACTGTACGACTCTACTGAGTATAATATACATAGACTAAACCTATTGTGACCGGTCGTAGTTGCATATGACTTTGTTGATTGTGCCACCCTGCGATTTAGAATGGCGATCGTGCTTGCTGACACAACCGGGAACCAGTTACGTCCACACTTTACAGTCTCGTCGAGTGGAATGTTGGAGGCTCGTAAGGGGCGTCCGCATTAAATCTAACGCATTACGCTTGCACATAATGCGCAGCTTTACTTTGCTCCAAACTGTGATTTTTAAAATTTTCTTATCCATGCATAGTCCTCCTTTTACTATGTTCACTATTTTTTGTTTATTCAGTTTATAATATATATAACTCAGTGTAAATATCGTGCTTTCAAATAACCAAAAACATATACAACTTTTACAAAGCCTGAAAACACATCCTGTACATCCTACTGACAATAACTTTTACATAACATTTACAATTATACATAAAAATCAAATAAAGAATATTTTACGAAGTTAGAGAAAACAGCGAAATAATGCAAACTAACAAAAGCGAAAGCGGGATAATATTTCTTAACGACTTCGATAAACTCGCTTCACTACTTTTAACTGAAGTTCTGTTACGTGAAGAACGCCTCTTATCGCACATACGTAGCTGTTCAGCCAGTGTTGGGGACGGTTTACGCCGCTTACGACTACCTGAAAATTTCATTATCATTACAATGTATATAAATATAGTGTTACATATTTATTTTATCATTTTTTTCGCAAGGTATTAATTAGCCACTCACAATATGGTAAATCTTAGTGGCCTCTTTTAGTGTAACAATAACGTATCAGTGCTTCTCTTAAAGGAAAATAAATTCACGGTTTAAAAATTATTTCCCATACATTATACATACAAAATAAAATTACATATTACTTATTTTATTTATTATTATTTTTTTTGTATTCTAAAAGCCGATTTTTCAAGAAAAAGGAAATCAAAATTTTTATAAAACAAAAACAGGTAACCTAATCAAAAAATACAAATATAAATATACTCTTAGCATTGAATAATTCAGGGTAATTTAAAAAACTAAACGATTTTATACTATTGATATATTCAGTTTGAATGACAGATTAATTCAACTAAACATTAAATAAAAACGTATACCAGTAACCAATAACAAACTAAATAAATATAAAGTACATTATACTTACAATTATTTAGTTTGCTATTGGTTATTAATATACGTTTTTATTTAATAATTTCTAGCAAACGTGTAGAACTTTAATACCAATTTTAACTAAATATTATTTCAAACATCATCACTTATATATATATATCATTCAAAATAAAGAAGAAAGAAAAAAGCATATTTATTTGGAAAAACATATAGGCAAAAAATGTGAAGAAAAAATTAAATAAACCATCGAGCAAGTTAACCAAACGACAGACACTTGTATCAAAAGGCATATAACCAATTATAAATTGAATCATACCCAAAAGTTGACATTAGCTGAATAAGTTAAAAACAAAGAATCATATCTTGTTTGATAATGGTGCAGTTTCGATTAAGGAGAATAATCACGATAAGAAAAGATCAATTACCGAAGCCATCGAAATGGAAAATAATTAAACTTTAACCAGGCAGACAGTTTTCCACAGTTCATCAACTTTGAATTCTATAATTTGCCAGTTAGAAAAAAAAAAAAAAATTGAAAAGAACATCAAAGTCTAGATAGTTTATTTAAATGTGGTTTTTTGTTAACTTCTCACAAAATGCTGGCTTTCTAAAAGATCCTAGTATTAATTACATATTTTAAATAGATAAGTATAATAATAATGTAATAAGATATTGTAATGAGATTAATGTGTCACCAAAACTTAATCGGATGGGACATATTAATTAACCATTATGGAAATATTGTAAATAATAAATAAATATATCATATGAAAAGAAAAAAATGTCAGCTTTCTTTCCATGCATTTGCGGTTTTTTGTTAAACTAGTCTTTAAGCTTGCGGAAATTTTTTTATTTATTACTAAATGGCTCGTTCGTTTGTCTCTTATGTTAGTAACCTTTTATTTCTTTATTTTTTTTTTTTCGCTACCTTTGTACTCCTTACTAGTAAAGACCGTGTTTGTCGTTTCCTTAACTTGACTGTTACCTCGCGATGGACAGTGTAATCCGCCCGAAACGACGAAATAAAGATTTGTTAAACACACGGAATATGAAAATTTCATATTTATAAAATTAACTTACTGAATTCTGAGATTTGCTCTTTTTCACTTTCTGAAGATTCCGATTGTTCTGATAAATTTTCTTCTATTTCAATTTCGGATGTATCAAAAACGCCCGCCGTAGAACTGTATCCATCAGTATTATCAGTGCGAATCGAACATTCCTCAGTTTCTCGAGCCCATTTTTTTATTATTCTCGGTACAACTGCATTCAAATCAATTTTACAGCAAAAACCCTAAAAAAAATGTTAAAAATTTCATTAAATAAAAGGTCGCGCCTTAGTACATTAAAACGGTAAATATTTGCCACCTAGTAATCGAATGAAAATCAGTTATTATCAAAAAGGCAGTATCAAATTAATCTGTGAGACAAGAATTTTCATTTGCCTCCATCAGAAAAAAAAAAAATTCGCAAACATAAAGCGGTGTAATTATTCTAAAAAATGTTCAAATTGCAATCATTCTAAACGGTACTTGTAGCTTTAAATTTTAAGAAATTTGTAATTTCGCAAAAAAAAAAATTAAATTAAAAAACATAATAGCCACTTGAATATAATTTTTAAATTCCTGGTTTATTCCCGGTTCAAATCTTCCCAATTTCCTAATTACTAGAATTGTACAAAAAGAAGAATGTAATATTTTTGTTACTAATATGAATATTTGACTGCGCTCATATTTTGTATAAATAAAACAGAACTTCGTAATTTATTTTAAGTAAAGTACATCAAAAAATTCATTCACTTTTCGTTTCAATTGATGTTTTATTAAAAATATCGTTTTTGATTATTTTCACTTTTTTCTCGGTTTTACAACAAAATTTCCGGCTTATTCCCAGTTGGGTGGCCATCCTAAAGAGGGATTTCAAAGTGAGAAAAAATTCTCTTTATTCCTGAAATAACGAGCGAAAGCAATTGTTATGCTGAATAATTACGTGCTTCTTTATCACTATTATAAAAAATGACGAGTTTTAAAATGAAGCAGGTGAAATTTTGAGTTGAAAATTTTGATGAAAACAAATTTATTCTATGACCGATTAGTTCGCATAGCCACATGTAAGCGTGGTTTAGAAGCTTAACAAAAATTAACAGGAGTGATGATAATGCAAAAAAGAGACAGGAAAAAATACAAACTTTAATAGAACATTTTTCTCGTGCGCGAGTTTGAGCACAGCTTATCAAGAATTAATGAAAACTGTAATAATTCCGAAAATGTATATTACATTTCAATCTATATTTTTAAAGTGACCTTTTTAAATGCTATAACATGAAGAATAGCAATCGGCTATTTTAGACTGCCAATTAAGGTGAATTAGAATCAAAACATATTATTTTATTTCAATATGTGCATTTCATCAAATTTCAATTAGGTTTACTGAATGATAATTTACTCCTCAATAAACTTATGGAATGCTAGAAATGATAAATTCATTTTAACTAAACTGAACAAAGCGTTTACAAAAATCATTAATTAAACTTAGGCGTAGAAACTGAATATTCTTGAAAAGGGTGAATGTCATGTTATTTCAAAATAATTATAAATCTACGTTATTTAAGCAACTGTTAAAACTGATATTTAATTATTTATATTACAAATTTAAAAAAGATTATATAATAGTTATTAGTAGGAATATAAATGTGATATTTTATTTACAAAATATAACATACACCTTTTTTTCTAAATGACTATTCCATAATTGTTTTATTATTTTTTTAGTTCGGGTGAAAGTATGCATTTGGTCAACTCGTTAAAAATAGTTCAGTATACTTCAAGACAACCTAAAACATACTTAAAAGAAAATAAGAAACTCTACTTAGCAAAGAATAGAAAATAAACGACTTAAAAGAAAAGAAAAGGAAAAAGCAAGCACCACCGTCTATTAACACATAGAAAATAGTCTGACTACCTGTGCACAGAAGGGTGGAAATGTATTGTTAAATATTAGTTCTACCCCGAGAACATGTCTACAATTATTAAATCGACAGCAATTAAGTATTCACTTTTTTTTTTTTTTTTTTGGTTTGTCATCTATGGACACTAATTCGACACAAATTAAATTTTTTTAAATATTTTCAATGTGTAGCAACGAGATTCGAACCCAGTCCTATCCGAACAAAATATCATACTTAATCAACTACTCCACGGCTAGCTAAGCACTAAATGGTTAATACCCTCTCTAAAATTATTACAAGCAAACCGAACAGAACTAGTCAACGACGAGAAAATTGAGTCCCAATATAGAATACCCTATGTGCAGATGATAAATAGTCATAACAGAAGTCAGATTGAAGGGCAATAAGGGAAGAATAAAATAAAACCCAGGGGGCAAAAGGTGAGACAGGCTGTACTTAAAAATACAACTTACAATAAAGACTTCTCCAATATCTTAACCAGTTACCTTTATTCTACATCTTAATAAATTCGACGAAGTCGGTTAAGGAATATACGGAAAAATAACTCTACTGCCGTGACGTAATTGGTTACGCAATGGTGTTTCATTCGGCTAGGACTTAGTTTGAATTGTGTTGCCACATATTGGAATTTCGAAAAATTCCACTTGTGCTAGATTAATATCCATAGTTGACTCGCCAAAAAAAAAAAAAGACATAAATTCAATATACCTTGTCTTGAGATATTACGTGCCTTTCTTTAATATAGTAAGTAACCGGATAATAGTTGCAGTCAAAATTACTTTGCCTAAGAACTATTAAAGTGCCTGACTATCGGAAAGTAAAATAAATTGGTCATTAATGCGAAAAACGTTTAAGATACATTCAAACAGCCAGAAACTCTGCGGTGAAGGTAGATGCTTCAGATGGCAGTTTGAACCTTTCGGTCATTATATTAGGAATGTAGAAGACAGAACAAAATGAACTACTAACCCTTCAAAACTTAAGTTAGCTCCATCAGTGGATGCAGGAATAAAATTTGAATAGTGCAACCTAAGGAAATCAAGGAAAAATATTGACAAATGGGAGATGATTATTCTTTAAAAATATTTATTTGCTCTTTTACTAAGAAGAGAAACTTGGTCGATTGCTTTCTAATATGGAAAATACAATAATAAAAAAATTCTGGCTCACCAAAAAAATTACCTTGAGAAAAACCATGTAAAACTCGTGATTTTCATACCAAATTAAATTTTTACATTAACGCGTACTGAAATATAGAAGATAAAAGAAAAATTAACTTACCACGTGTGAATAGTAAATATATAAAAATTGATATAGTTTTAAAATGGAATTTCCCAACGCAATCCATGTATAATTTAACAATGGTTTCAGCAATCCGAATTCTATGATTTCTTCATCGAAAGCTTTACTTCTCATTGACGGATCTTGTTCCCTTAATTTGTCCACTGTTTCAAACCATTCTTTCGCTTTATCCGCATCATAAAATGTCAAATCGCATCGTATATCTCTAATAAAGTTTTTCATTAAAAAAACACTTAAATTATAAGTAAAATAAAAATAATATTAGATACCTAAATAACCAATTCATGTATTTAAAATATATTAATTAAAATCAAAAGAAGAATCATTAAAAACAGTATTCACTTTTTAAAATAAATTACAACTACGAACAAGTAAAAAAAAAAGAAAGTTCAATGGAACATAACGACTCTATAATTACAGATTAAGATATATATTAGGCGAAATTTAAATGTTTTTAATTTTTTTTTATAAAATATGGTTATTTAAGCCATAGACAAAATATTTAATATGTTATAATTAAAAATATTTAAAAAATTGAGATTTCTTCTGTTTTCTTGTCTTTATAGTACAAGATGGATGTTTAATAAATTCCAACAGCGTTTCGAGATATTATAAACAAAAGATAAATAGCACCTTCTAAAAAATTGCAGTTTATTTTTTAAAAATTTAATAAACCAAGAATTACTCATTCTGTAAAGTTAATTTTTAACTCATTTAATGGTTAACTCTACGGAAAGAAATTATTAAGTTCGCGATACTTAAAAAAATGCTAAAAAAAAATTTAAAGATCATATTAAAACTTTCATAATAATGAGAAAAAGGAGATGACCAAAACTAAAGAATAGACGAAGATTTATTTCAGTTAATTAATGATATATTAATTGTGCATATTATCAAAAAAAGTAACTCGTTTTCTCAACTTTTCGACTAATACAAATGTGCAATGAATTCGAAATAGATTTAAAAACATTATAAAAAAATAAGAATTATCCATTTACTTTAATAAACAATACAGGTAAAACTGATATTAACATTTTAAATTAATTGATAAAAGATAAAATTCAAACAATAATTTAAAATGATCAGCCACTATTATTTAATATAATAGTTTTAAATCAGTATAAAATACAATCCCGCTTTCTAGAAATTAAACTCGTTCATTTAATAATAACACACTGTCGGTCGAAAGAAAAATAATTTTCATTCCGAACAGCTACCCTTCCATAATCTTAATATCCAAATTTTAAAACTAGAGAACTGCTTATATTTTTCTTGAAAAATCTTTATACGAATTCACATTTGAACTACGTTTAAGTTTTTACAGCTATAATAATAAACAAAAACAAAGGCGAATGTATAGAGAAAAAAAGGGAAAAGAAGATTTAAATTAGTTCATTCTTATTACAATTTTAAACTTAAAGGTTATTTAAATAAACAAGCAGAATTTGTAGCAATTTTTTTTGTTTTTGTTTACTATTAATGTTCTGTGTGTACCCGATGATTTTACTTCAATCTTTTGTCTTATTTTTCACATTTCCGGCAAATTTCACATATATTAAGTGACCTTTCTGACAGTTTCCAGAACTATTTTACAAATACTTACACGGAAAACTAAAAAAATATCACAATGCTGTGACAGAATTTTCAACGAGATCAGCTAATCAACAAATATCAGAAATTAAACCAAAATTATAAACACATCAAAATTTATTCTCACTGCCTAATTGCTTCATTTAGCATCAAAGATATTCCACCTGATGACAAATCTGCCAACACTCATTCCTGCTTTTTAATACTTTCTTCCTTTTTTTAAATTCTTCTAATTTGTCATTTTTTTTTTTTGTTTGATTTTTCTGAAAGTATTAAAATCTCAAATAATAAATTTTTTTTTCTAGCCTCTCAATATCGTTCCATTATTATAATACTATCTGTTAGATTACATTGCTTATTACTGAATAATTTGACTTGAACAATTATCGTAAACATTCTGATTCATAATAGAACACTACATTTCCATATTGTAAAACAATGGAAAAAACATTAAATATATGCGTTACAAATTTTTTCGCAAACAGATTTATTTTTAACTTACGACTAAGTATAACTAAAACTCATCTAGCTAATTTGAAACGATATAATGTGAAAATAACATGAATTGTGCATATCACGAAATAAGCAATAGACAAACATAAAACGACTGTCGTCACTAATCGAAATCAAGAGTTCATTAAGCAGTATAAATAACGATTAAAAATACATACATTCCAGAAAAAACTGAATACTTACAACTCCGGATGAAATGCTTTGAAGTGATCTTTTAGCGTTGGGTGTTCTTCGAATATCTTTTCTTTAAAGGCTATACCTTTCATATAACTCGAATCGAGCGCCAACGCTTCTGAAATGTACGTTAGGCACGTCATAAAATCCAGCATGGCATACGATGCTGTAATTAATGAATCCAGACTAGGCCAATGATGATGACTACAGTTCAGCGCCTTTTAATACCAAAATATACTTAATGTTTTTATATGCATGAAAAAATAAAAAATACGTTTTTAACAGACCGTTCTCTAGCCCAACAAATGAGCACAATTTCAGAATTAATAAAGTAAATAAATTGTATGAAAACCTAGTCTCAGGGGACACCATTAATTGGAATACTAGTTGTAACAGATGAAGCTGAAAATATTTGTAGGTCCTTTAAGAACGGATTCAAGAAAAGGAAAAAAAAACAGAAAAAAGAAAGAAGTCATTTTCATCATTAAAATATCCGAAAATAAACCCTTCCAACAATTTTATGGTATCTTCTTCGAAAGCGGATGAGATTTTATATTAAAAAAAAAATGGTTACAGAGGTAAAAACAAAAACAAAAATAAGAACTGAAAAATTTTTAAATACCTCTGTCGTATTAGCTTTGCTTGCGAATAACCGATTAGTGATTTTTTCATTTGAGAAAGCAAATATATCAAATATCAAATTAATATTCATAAATTAATTTTAGTATAATTTTGGTTCTGTTTTTAAATTATTTCAGTATTTCTGATAATTTGGATATCGCGATATAATTAATTAAAATTAATGCTTAAGTTTAAGTAATTTTTTAACTATAGAACACTAACGTTATAAATTAATTACGCCGAATAAATCTGTTCATTTAATATGTTTTCTCTGTTTTACCATTAATAAAAAAATACTGAAATTAAAATTAAGCTATTAAATCAATTCAGATACAACAATAAATACCTAATGCGAAGTAAGTTTCTTTTGGAAATTAATCTAAGCGCTGTCACAAATTTCAGTTAGAAATAGTGTGAAATGAAAATGTCTTAAGTGTATGATTTATTACGCCAGTATTTTAAGGTTAAAATATTATTTTATGTACGTATTTCGAGATGCTAGAAAAATATAGTTCATTTTATGTTGCACTTCGTAGAAGAAAGAATTAATTAAGTTTGAGCGGTCAAATTATTTTAGGGATCACATGAATATTATATAATTTTTTTTTTTATTTATAACCTTGAGATAAATAAAAGATTTTTTTTCTTCTATTATGCCATCAATTCATAAAAGTTACAAAAGCATACAAAAATTAATTTCGAAATAAGATTTATTCGATTATTATAAGTGTATTGGTAAACTGTAATTTGGGTACATTACGTAAGTTTCAAACTAAAAGTCATAAAATAATCAAATTACAATTAGTGGATTACTTTGTCGATTTGTATAGTACGGGGATGACTTTGAAAGTTTCTGTGAACGGTAAATTTCTAAGTAATGATTTGAAAATAATCTATCGTGTGAGCACTTGCGTAATATTGCGCATGCGCTGGTGTTCCTAATCAATTTCTAATTGTTCCGCGAACAAAACTATAATAAAAAGGTGGAAATAAATTTCTTTTCAGTGACATATTAATAAATCAGGTCAATAATAATAATAACTTACCTGAATAAATGATGTAACAGCCAAATTTAGATCAGTCAGTTTTAGAGCTGTATCTCCGATGCGATATAATAAATTTAAATCTGTGTTATCTAGTTCAATAGCCTGTATACGAAAATGATCAATAGTTACAAAAATTTACGAGCCACTGCAGTAAGATAAAAAATCAATAAATCTGTATTTAAGTAAACGTAGATCAAAACGACTCGGTAAACTCATTAAATGCAGCGCCTTTAGAAAAATAACAACAATCATTTAATAGAATAAATATACAATTATATTTCGATAACGCTGATACGGCCGAAAAATGAAATTCTTACTTCCGTTATAAAAAAATTATATATTTATCAATATGAATGGTTTAATATTTTTATTATATTATTATTATCTTGATAAGTAAATACAGAATTAAAAATGGAAGTTTTCTGAAGTTATATGAATTTATATTGATTTAAATGCAAAGTCCCCTCCTGGGGCACCATCTTGACATGGCGGAGAGGCTTAAGTGCTTCGACGATGTTGAGAGCTATGTTGGCGGTAACCTAGTTACCAGAAGGGCCACCCAAAACAAACACGTCTCAGCGAAGAAGTTAGACAAAGCGTGTCTTAATCAGGTAGCGGCTGTACTCCAGAGGAGCGGCTACTAAAGACGTCTGTTCCCTATGTTAAGGGGGTAAACCACTCTAGAATTTTTGAAAAATCAAAAAAAAATTCCCCCCTTAAAATGTACTTTAATATTGTAAAAATCACGTGACAAAGTTTCGTGCATGACAGAAATCTATAAATACCATTTTCAAACTTTTTTGAAAAATTGAATTTTTTTTTCCTCCTTAAAATATACCTTATCGTTGTAAAAATCACGTGGTAAAGTTTAGTAAGGGCTCGAATTTTGATTGGAGCGTGGTTCCTGTCGTTGCCCTGTGTGAGCGTAATGTACGTTAATTACATTGGCGATGGAGATTGAAAAACTTTCAAAGGAGTCACAGAAGCTAAACCGTATGAAAATTTCATGATAACAAAAGAGGAATGCATTGATCACGTGCAAAAGCGTCTGGGTACTCGCCTGTGCAACTTGAAGAAACAAACAGAAGGTCTTGGTGGCAAAGGAAAATTGTCTGGGAAGCTTATCGACGAAATTTCTATTTATTACGGATTAACTATACGCAGGAATTCTGATTCGGTTGAAAAGATGAGGAATGAAATATGGGCCACGCTGTACCACAAACTGTCAACTGATGACAAGCCGTAACACGATAGATGCCCGGCGGGAGAAGATTCATGGTGTTCGTGGCAGAGAGCAAAAGCTACCAATACTCTCGAAAATTATTCACATAAGCCAGCCCTCAATCTTGAAGTATTCAAGGCCGTCAAACCAATGTATGAAGAGTTGAGTAGTGACGACTTTCTCACTCGGTGTTTAGGCGGATATACTCAAAATAGTAATGAATCTTTCAATTCCACCGTCTGGGCACTAGCTCCAAAATCAATTCAAAGTGGTAAAACAGTACTAGATATAGCCACGCACATCTCCATCGGTATTTACAACGATGGATTTGCATCAATAATGCAAATATTACAAACTATGGGCATGACAATTGGCCGAAACACTTACAATATGTGCTGCGAGATCGACGCGAAGCGTATTAACAAGGTGGAGAAATCCTTGTCCGAGATTGAAAAAGAGGCGAGAATCAGTGCAAAATCATTACGGAAGGAAAGGCAGAAGGAGTATGAGAATCTAAAAGGCCAACTCTATGGCGCAGACATTGCAGATTGAAGGTATGTGCATTCAATCCTTGTTTTTTCAGTACTTAAAACTTTAAACGCGTTTTTCTCGAAACAACAAATTTTAAGTTGGCCGGACCGATATCTCAAACAATTCTTGTTCGAATGTCTTGAAATTTTTACTGAATATTCAAAATTACCGTCTCTTCGACACTACGTAGGATTTTTTTTTACAATGTATAGTTCAATTGTTATTAACAATTTTCGGGTGATTTTTTTTCATTTTTTTGAACTTTTTTTTCAAAAACACGTAATTTTTGCAAAAATCAATTTAAAAAAAAAAATCCTACGTACTGTTGGAGCTAATATCATACTAAATCGAAATTATTTTGGCTCATGATTTTATCTTTATATTTACAGGAGTTATTGGTCCGGCCACGCAGCGATCAAAAAAAAAGATGACTAGGGAAAAATACTGGGAAGCCGCCATTTTGTTTTGTACAGCTCTGAAAAAATGTACAAACACACTTCAATACTTGTATAATAAAGACGTTTTTACCGAATTTCGGTATGTTGTTTAGTTTCTTTGAAAAAAATTTCCAAAGTTTACTCTATTTTTCAACCTCTAGAGTGGTTTATCCCCTTAAGGGTGGCCTCTTTTATATGTAGAAGGAAGTGAGGCCCCACTGCGTTTCTTGTGTCTCACGAAAAACCATGAATTACTCTAAAACGAAGAATGTTGGGCCATGTGATCCGAATGGCACTCGGCGCTACTCGGATACCGGGCTCGAAAGTGCGAAATATGCGATCGGCTATGGTGATGTAGGAGACCAAGCAACCCATTAAAAGCATGTGACTGGATTAGAAATGTGGAAAACTATCAATAAAATCGGAACATTGAATATACGTGGGCTAAATGAAGCAGGAAAGCTGACTGTTGTTAATAAAGAGACAATGGAATATGTAGCTGTTGGCATATTTGAGACTCCCTGAAAAGGTAAAGGATACTTCACTAGCAGTAATGATAACGCAATATACTACTCAGGAAATGAAAACCAGTCTATTAATGGCGTAATCAATTATCACAAATAAAAACTCTCGCAACAAAGTAATCGGATATGAACAAATAAACGATCCGATAATAACAAAAAAAAAAAAAAGTATCCCCAGTAAATTTGAACAAAATAGAAATTTACGCTCCGACTAGCGAAGCAAATCAATAATGTCCGGAGGCTTTTTATGAAATTTTAAAAGAAGCAATGAGGAAGATACCGTCGCGAGAAATTACCATAATCATTAGCGATTTTAATGCGAACATTGGAGGCACTACCTCAGACGATGATCTAGGAAGCATCGTGGGAAAATTTGAGCTAGGTACTAGGAATAATAGGGGCAAATACTTGCTGCAGTTCTGCGTTAGCACTGGGATGTATATATGTAATTCTGGATTCTAGCATCATCCTGAGCGACTGTACACACGGCGCTCGCCCGGCGACAGATGCCGGAATCAAATAGACTACATCTTAATTAACAAAAGATGGAGAATAAAAGTTAAAGGCGCCAAAACTTACCCGGGCAAGGACCGCGGTAGTGATCATCAGCTACTAACAGCGGAAGTAAAAATTAAACTGCGCAATTGTCAAGCGCTGAAATCCATTCATAATATATGGTATCTAAGCTCCCAATAAGGATATAGACGAGAAGCAACACGAAGACTTGCAACCATTATAGAGTCATCAGAACAACCGGGAGGTGCCAACACCATATGGAAACCTATAAAAAATGCACTAGAACAGGCAGCAGTAGGGTTCAGTGCACCCAGCCACAGAAAGAAAGCATGGATGAATAACGAAACATGGGAAGCAATAAATCAAAGGAAAGCAATAAAGATTAAAGGTTGGAAATGTGAAAAAGAGTTCAAAAAATAACACGACGCAGATAGACAGATGAAGCAAAGGTGCAGAGCTGATAAAAACAAATTTTTAAACAATATGTGCAAGGATATCGAAGAACATAAAAATAACAACCAGACTAGAGATATGCTTCTGAAAATAAGACAAATAACGAGGCATTCCACCTCACACTTTGCGATAATAAGAAATGAAGAGAGAAAAACACTAACTGACGGAAGAAAAGTAGCGTCCAGACGGCGAAAATACTGTAAAAAACTAATGGAAGGAAAACACGAAGAAAAGCGCAAATAACAGTAACTGAGAAGGAACCGCTGTTATTGAAAGAAGAAATTAGTCGAACTTTACAGAAATTAAGGACCCGCAAAGCGGCAGAAGATCAAATTGTTGCAGACATGTTCGTAAAGATAGGTGATATAGCAGTGGAAGTCTTATATGAAATATGACAGAGAATATGGGATACAAATGTCTGGCCAAACGACTGCATATGATCTATCTACCTACCAATTCACAAAAAAGGAGAACGTGGCCTGTATGAAAACTATAGAACAATAGCACTGATATCGCACGCCAGCAAAGTAATGATGCTTGTCATACGTGAAAGGCTAAAGTCATACATAGTACCACAAATATCGTCGGAGCAGTCGGGTTCCTCGAAGAGGAACGCGAGTTCAAATGATGAATTTAAAAGAAATAGTTGGAAAATGTAGAAAATTCAACGTTACAGCATACTTCTGTTTCATCGACTATAATAAAGCATTTGACTATATCCAATGGGAACAACTATGGAGAATACTGAATATCCTGGGAGTTCCGCATTATTTAATCAGTCTTATCAAATTAGATAACAAAGTGACGGACGAGTTTAAACCAGGAAAGGGAAGTACGACAGGGCTGCATATTAAGTCCGATACTGTCCAACGTTTATAGCGAGTGGATAATGCAAAGAACTCTAGAAGAATGGGAAGATGGTGTAAAAATCAGGAAAACCAATTAATAATCTGCGATATGCGGACAACACTGTAATTATCGCCCCCATCGGAACAAAAACTAATTTGCTTTCTCGAAAAACTAGAAAACGCAAGTAAATAATATGGCTTACTAATAAACAAAAGGAAAACTGAGGTAATGATCATTGATAGCAACAGCCAGGCACAGAGACCACAAAGTCTAATTAGCCTGCAAATGGTCGTGGAAACGCTGATTACAAAAGATGACGTCTCAACTGAAGAAATTAAACGGCGAATAGCGATAACAAAGCAGGCATTATCACACAGTTAACAAAAGTATGAAAGAGTCACGACATAGCAATGAGCGCAAAAGTCGTCTCACAAATGAATTGGTGTTCTCGGTTTTCCTATACGCGTCGGAATACTGAAATCCAAACAAGAATGCTATTCAGCGCATTAACACATTTGAAATGCACTGTGGGAGGCGTATGCTAAGGGCCCCATGGACTGCGAAAGGAAATAACTTCGATACTAGAAGAAGTCAAAGTGGACCACAGGTTGCAACACGTTGTACAGAAACGGATTCTGGGCGCATTATACGATAGAAAGGACTGAAAAAATTGGTTACGATGGGAATGGTAGAGGAGGATCGCCGGAAAAGAGAGATACCCCCTACAAGATACATAGATGGAATTAAAAAGATGGTTGAAGCCGAGTCATTAGACAGGACCTCATGACGGCTGGACACACGCGTTTACAATAATCCATAGTGTCACGATGCTCGAAACGAGTAACCGACGATGAAGAGAAATACAAAGTAGTATAAACTATCTTTTCCAAACTGAGTTTATTTAATTACACAGGTGCCCATCAATGGAATAAACTATTAACGAAATTCCACAAAAAAATCCGCATTATGTTTTGAAATGTGAATAATGATATTATAAATAAAGAATAACGTGACTTGATACAAAAAAAAAAAAAAAAGCATGTATAAAGAAAAATTAAAGTATTTTTTGCACATATTGATAAAATTAATAAATAAAAATTAAGCTTAGAACGATACGGATACCAGCAAACCATGAATTATTACTCCATCTAGTTCGAAGTGTGAAGAAGATAACACAGTCAGAACGGATATTGATAAAGTATTAACTCAGACTTGCAATGAAAGAGAACTAAGAACTTATTTTACAAAAAAGACAAAATAGATCTTTAATCAGAAATATTTCGATTTATCGAAAATCAGATTAAAAATTATACCACGTATTATCATTATTGTATTCATTTTTATAATAGAAGTATTAAGAGAGAAAAAAAAAAAATCTGCATATTCATACTTTTACGGAAATTACTGAAGTTTTAAAGGGCAATCCATACGAACTAAAAGAATAACACTTAGATGACATTTTTATAAATCTTAAATACATCATTTGTAGTAACCATCAATTTAATTTGAAAATAGTGTACTTTATCATGTTTCCCGCTACAATTTGAATTCTTATTTTTGAAACTATTTGACTTAAAATTAGAAGTATAACATCTCAAATTACAGAATTAAGCGAAAAAATAATTTATATATTACCTCTTTATATTCCATAGAGAATTACAGATCACCCGATAGAACAAGAAAAAATGTTGTCAATAATCTTAAGTAAGAAAAAAATTACATGAAATAGTTAAACTTTAAATTATCCTTTTACAAACATTTTTGATATGATAATTCGCAATTTTTAATAGCGCAAATGGTATAAAATAACCAGGTAAGCGTAAACATGGAAAACTAAAAATAGAAATAATCAAATGTATTTTTCACGGTAATTTTTGTATCTCATCTGGAAAAAAAAATAAACAAGCACTGTAATCTGTGCTATAAGAAAAACTGGTTCAATTTTAATTTTATTGTTGTTATAAATAACAAGATTATAATATTCTACTTAGATTCTATTTTCAAATACTTCTGATTAACAATATTTAAAATAGAACGGTACATAAAATGTTTCATTTCATCACTAACAAAAAAACAAATCCATTCGTCGATAGGAAATATTTTGCTTCGATTTACTAAATTAAAAAAAAAAAAAAAATGATAATTACTTGTAGGAAATATTTTAATGCAATCCTATAGTTATTTTCTTTAAGTTTAACGTTTCCGATGTTAACTAAGCAGCAATACTTCAAGTGAGCTAAAGATGGTTTTAAAATTCCATTCTCATATTGTACTTTACCTGTCTAAATTAAAACAAACAAAATTCGTTTCTAAAAAATATTTTTAATAAATGAAAAAACTACATACTAAACTAATATATCGTTGAACAACCCCGTTACATTTTTTCATATTCATCGCGTCGAAAATAAATTCCATACTGCACGATATTTGAAGCAATTTAAAACCTAATTCAAGCACAATTATAATTTAGTTTTTAAAAACTCATATCTTAAAGAAAATATTGAAACCCAATGAAAATGTTTTCTCAAAAATCAATAAGAATACTTTTTAAAGCAATTTACTCACACACACATACGTATATAAAACCAAATTAGATTTGTTTAAAAAACAAACAAACTATAAGTTGAATAAATTATTTACAAACCGTTTTTATTATTTCTGTTTGTAACAATTCAATAAGTGCTGATTCTGCTTCTTTAAGACGGTTCTTATTTTGTAAATTTAAAGCATTTCTATACTGTAAGTGAGCTTTCTGTTCCTAAAAAAAAATCAAAAAAAAAAATCAAATTTGTTATATAACTTTTTTCACCTGGCACACTACAGTACATGTGTACACAAGCTCAGGCGCTATATAATTCAAAAAAATAATTCAGGTTTTTCGTAGTATTAAGTTTAAATACATTTTAAAAATAAACTTACCAAAGCTTCCTTGGTTAATTCTGGATTGATCTTTTTATTTTCTTCCTCTTTAATATCTTCATCATCAGACTCTTGATTTAATGCTTTTAATTTTATGGGTAACATAGTTTTTTACTCTCGCGCAGGAAATAAATTAATATTATCTAAAAAAGACTACATCTTCCAACCGTTTATTTACTCTCGAATGTTTACCGCTACATTAATATAAAAAAGAATTATTTCTGCAAATTGAATCATACTAATCGCAGTTAAAACCGAATGAATCATTTTCCAAATCAACAACATAAAAATATTTTTATTTGTAAAATTTTAAAATAATATAACATTTCTATTAAATCAAGGTAATTTATATTAAGAATATCCCGGCTAATTGTATGTCATAGTTACATAAAACAAAATATTTTCATGAAATATTAAAACGTATACAACCAATTTTCGTTAAATATATGTATATTCCACACTCAATACACATTTAGGAAAATAATTGTGTAACAGTTTCTGTGTACTGTACTGCTTGTGCGAAAATAATATTATAAAAACGAAGAACAATAAAAATAAACTCTTTTCAAAAACAAATAACATTATAGTAGTAAAGTTGTTATACAACTTTGGTTCTTATGAACCTTATGCAAAAAATGATTGCACGATGAATGCAATGAAAACTATCAGAATACACCTTTACCATCGTGAAATATTTAAAAAGTTATAGACAGTACATGTATAATTAAAACCAATTGAAATACAGGATGAAAGAATTACATTTATAGACCGGTATGTCTAGATTACAAAAATAATGAAAACAAAGCTTTAAAATAATAAACATAATTGCTAGTGAGTAACGTATATTGAATTATATCTACAATTGTCGTTGAAGTATTAGAATGATCCAAGTGAGAGTATAAACGTAAATAAAATGAATTGAATTGAATTAAAGTTAGGAACAAAATAAATGTTTGAAGAATATGACGCTCACTAGTCACTATTACTGATGCGAAATGAAATTATCAGAATAAAATGCTAAAATTATTTACAAAGTGGGCAAAAATCCTTCTTCTTCAAAGAAAAAAAACAAGTGGCTGAAGGAATCACAGCTTGAACTATAAAAAAAGTACACATAAAAATGTATACAATTAATGCTTGTCGTCAAGGGCGTCGCCAGCCAATGGGCCAAGGGGGGGCAAGATATGTTGCCAGCCGCCAGGGGGGGGGGGGGGAAAGATGATAGAAAATGGATATGAGTTATAGAAAAAATAAAATTTATAAGTTGTAAAGGCTTAATATTTTATTAAACAAGAATAAAATTTTAATTAAAACAGAATTTTCGTGGGTTTCTGGCAAATTGTTCATGATTACGCGCTTATGAATGCTCATTATGGCCAGTTGATTAAAAAATTTCAATGCTCCAGGGGGGGGCAGCTTCCCTCCTGCCCCCCGCTGGCGACGCCCATGCTTGTCGTGTTTTTATAAATATTGTATGAACCACTACTTCCTTTTTGTTAATACACTATAAATTGCGGTGGAAGTGAAAGTATCTCCTCCATCCCAACAAATATGTATACAGCTTCTTAAACACGGAATTACTGATACATAACATTTTAAATGAAAAATAATTAGAACCTCATTGATGCCGCTTACTTTTTAAATACTTAACAGCGTATTTAGTATGCTATCTTATTACTGAAAAATAATTATCCATGTATGTACGCCCTTCAGTAAGAAAGAAATGGACCTGCATTCGAAGCATTATCAACGTAGCAAAATAATGGAGGATAAGTTAAAATAAATACCTTTCTCTTGGCCCTTAGATGGAACGGAAAATATTTTTTTCTAAGCTACCTTAGAACATTCGAACCAAACGCAATAATATATAGTAAAAATCGATCATAACAACATCGGTTATGGAGATGAATATTTATGAAACTGGAAAAACTATAGAAAACTATATATTAATTTCTATCCGGTTAATCAGGTATAATAGAAAATCAATTATTAGAATCAAAAATTTTCGTATACGGATAAAAAATTATCGTTTATAACCACATGGCGGCACAAAATTTAACTACGAAAGGTTTTTGTAGATGAATCTAACAAAAATAGTTAAAATCTTCTCATCTTTTTTTACAGAAAGATAAAATTTGCACAAATGAAACATATGTAATATTGCGTAATTCTTTGTCTTGTTTATTTGTTAGCGTGACGTGTTAAACACTTATTGTAAATTTACCGAAACTGATGAAAACCTACGGGTCATCACAAAAAATATTAGAAAAAGGCTAATTTCTCATCTCGTTATAATAAAAAAGCAAAATTTACGATTTTTAAAAGTAAAAAAAAAAAAATGATCTATTGTTTTTTTTACGTAGTAATATTTTTCTTAGACTTTTTCGTCAGTAAAGGAATTAATAATGATCACACGTTGGTAGAATCTTCTCGGGACGCTACTTCTGATCATTCACCCAAAATTTTAAATTTGGATACCGCAGTAATACAGGTAGTACAAAAACCAGTATTAACAAATAGGAGCACTGACTGGGTAGCATTCCAGCAATTCGTCGAAAGTGATGTAGACTTGAAAGTTTCTTTGAAAACTGGGAAAGAGATTGAAATGGCTGTGGAAAAACTTACGAAGTGTATACAAAAGTCCGCGTATTTAACCACGCCGGGCAAGGAAGAGAAAACTCAAGTAATATATTATCCAAAAGCAGTAAGGGATTGGATATCGGAGAAAAGGAAATTAAGGCGAATATGGCAAAATGATAGGAATCCGATCAACAAAAATATTCTAAATAGAGCAGGTCGGCAATTGAAAAAGGCGCTATTAGAAGCAAAAAATAATGCATTTAGAGAATATATAGTCAATTTATCTCCGACCAAAACAACTGACTATAATTTATGGAAGGTAACAAAAAATAAAAAAAACGATCATAATTCCCAGTGTACCCCCATTAAAATGGAAAACAGAAATTGGGCACGAACTATTCAAGAAAATGCATTTCCCGAATATTTATCAAAGGTATTTTCACCGCATCAAAGTGGTACTCCAAAACATGAAGAAGACATAGAAAAATATTTTGCAGGTACCATTTCAGATGTCACTTCCAATAAAGCCAACATCTCCTATGGAAGTAAAGGCATACATACAAAAACATTTAAATCCAAAGAAGGCACCGGGGTATGATTTGGTCACAACTAATATCATTAAGAGAATGCGAAGAAAAGCTGTAATATTGTTGACGCACATTTTCAATGCAATTCTTCGAACTGGCTACTTTCGGACACAATGGAAATTCGCTACAATAGTAATGATCCTAAATCCGGGAAAACCTCAACATGAAACGACTTCGTACAGACCTACTAGCTTATTACCAATCTTTTCTAAATTCTTCGAAAAAATCCTGCTCAGAAGAACAAAAACCTATTTTCGAAGAAAATAACGTGATATCCGACTATCAGTTTGGTTTCAGGAACTACCACAGTACAATAGAGCAAACACACAGAATAGTCGACATCATAAGCAAAAGCTTTGAAGAAAAGAAATACTGTATTGCGATTTTTCTCGACGTTGAGAAAGCTTTTGATAAGGTTTGGCATACCGGATTACTATATAAGTTAAAACATCAACTACCTTATTTCTATTACCTGCTACTAAAGTACTACCTAGCAGAAAGACATTTTCATGTTAATGTGAATGGTGATTGTTCACAAATGTATCCTTTAATGTCAGGAGTACCACAAGGCAGTATACTGGGACCAGTATTGTATCAGATTTATACACACGACTTCCCAGTAAATAATGATACAACCACAGCTATGTTTGCCGATGACACGGCTATTTTATCAACTCACCGAGATAACATCATAGCCACCAAACAGCTCCAAAACCATCTGCTATGTATGGAGAAATGGCTTAAACAATGGAGAGCTGCAGTTAACGAATCAAAGTCCAAACAGGTTTTGTTTACCTTAACCCTTGTGTTCGCACCCGGGTACCCGGATACCCATACGGTGCATTTTTGAATGTAACTTAATCAAAAGTAGGAATTTCGGCAAACACCTCCGGATCGTCGTTATTTAACTTAATTGTAAGCGGGTAATTTGTTTGGAATAAAAAATAACGAAAATTACTAAGAAAAAATCGAGTGTAAAGTATAGATACCTCACGGACGCACCCGGGTACCCGGGTACCCACCTCAAAAAAAACAACTTTTTGACTAGATTATTGATTTAGGATAGTTTTATCTAATTTTTATACATCGAATATGTTTTGGGATGGTCCGGAATACAAATAAAAAAAGTGTGGAAAACTAATTAGCCCCTGCATTTGTGATATTTCTCGAATATTGTAGCATGTTCATTGCAAACAGGTTTGTTACAATCGCAGCATGCCTTTCGTGTTTTTCTCCTTTTCATTATTTTTGCTTTGCAGCAAATATGACAGGAGTCAGTGACTTTGATCCTCCCTGACTTATCTCGTTCATCAGCAGGATCTGGAACGATTTCGACGGGGTTTAATGCCTGCCCGATCACACTTTCAATGGCGATTGCCGTGCTGTAATTTCGCATTATTTGAACGTTTTGCGACCGATTCTCAATTTTTGGTTTTGCAAGTTCTTCACTCAATTGGCGCATGAATAGTCGTCGTTGGTTTGTTCTGATCGGAAGCATTTTGTTGTTTTCGTAATAAATCAAATAGGACGCGAGTAAACTAATATCCAGCATGTTGAAAAACATAGCTACCGGCCATCTCAGAGTACGACGTTGTGTAGTGTATCGAGTGCACATCTGATCCATGGTATCAACGCTAACTTTATACTTATTGTAGTATGTTACAATGTGAGGTTTTATACTGTCATCATTTACAGCAGTGTCAGGCATAGTCGACAACATTATTACAGCTTTATTTTTTTTTTGGCACGTATGAGCACATTGTTACCCTCTCACTAAAAGCAAATTCAGTAGAGTATACTTATCTCGACTTATGTGGAGTCATCACACTTGGAACATAAGATTTATTCAGTCTCAAAGTGTCGATGATAGTTAAATTCTATGAAAGCATGTGTTTGGCAAGGGGTAACGTTGTAAAAAAATTATCCATGGTAATATTTCTACCACTGCCTCGGTACGGAACTGCATGCTCTTTTACGACTCGTTCTCCTTGATATGTAAATGATACCGCGCAATGGATAAGCATTTTCAGTGTCGCAAATGCACCAAATCTTAATGTCATATTTAGCCGGCTTAGAAGGAATATACTGTGTAAATTTTGTGCGACCATGGAAAGAATAAAGTTGTTCATCAACTGTTACGTTCTCAGTCAGCTTTTACAGCTGAGATAAATTTGCGTTCAGCATTGTCCAAAGATCACGAATTGCAGCTGCTTTGTCTAATTCTGTTCTCGATAGTTGTTTCATAGCTTCAAAGTTTTGGATTTTTCGGTATCCAATTAAGTTTTATTTATTTTTTAGTAACAAGAATTACGTCTTCGCTTATAGAACTTCAAAACACTACTGTTTAGCTCTTGAAATCCAAACTTACACGACGCACACATTCAGCCTGCCAGTGTTGCCAGGTTCCATTCATCTGTATTGTCAGTGTTGCCAAGTGTCAATCACATTATTCTCAAAATATTCTAAAATGGGAAGTAATGGCTCTAAATGATATTGGGCAACACGCGTGGTTGGTCGCCACAAAGTCTTCAAACACGAAACACTCACTATGCCCTATGTCGACCCTTCCATACCCCTACTTTTTTTAACTATAAAAAGGGAATTGAGTTGAAAGGTCCTACCAGACTATATAGTACGACGGATTCGGAAGCTGTGACATTTTTTATGACGTTGGCCGAGTTAGAGCAGTTAAATATGCAATAGTATTGATAGTGATGATTATAATGATTTCCTGTTAACGTTTTTTGACAATTTTTCCCAGGCATCGTTTTTATTTTTCGGGCTTCCTTGGACAGCGTGCATACTCAGCATTCTCCGGCAAAAGATGCGAAGTCAGCCAAAAGTGTAAGAACTGGCATTTTTTATCAATAGTGACGTCTATTTATAGAAATAAATGTTTAAAAGGCTTTTTCAGGGTCGTAATATTCGAAAAACGGAGAAAAATAAGAGGTGGGTACCCGGGTACCCGGGTGCGTAACAACGTAGGTAAAGTTGGGTGCGAACACAAGGGTTAAACAAAGGGAAAAATTTGCCGATCCAGCTGAATGGGCGGACAATTCCCAACTCATGTGCTGTGAAATATCTGACCAACGGCTCACCTTCAAGAATCATATTATTGCAAAACGAAAGCAACTAGACATCAAATACCGCAGCCTGCGTTGGTTAATGAACAAAAATTCATCTTTATCAGTTGAAAATAAAGTGCTACTATACAGGGCAATCTTAAAATCTGTGTGGACATATGGTATTCAAATCTGGGGAGCGACGAGTATTTCAAATCTTAAAATTATACAAAGATTTCAGTGTTCTACGAGATATTTTGGCGGCACCATGGTTTGTCCGCAATGATGATATACACAAAGACCTCTGCATTCCAGCGGTTAAAGAAGTAATTACGACCTTTGCTAGAAGAAACTTTCATCGACTTGGAAACCACATCAATCCGTTAGCAGCTAATCTTTCGCAGAATAGCGTACGATTCAGACGATTGAAACGACACAGTCAAATTGAACTGGAATTTCGTCCGTAGACATTAATTTTTATAGCTCAACATAATCCAATAAATAACGTACATACAAATAAACCATTGGGAAGCGTTCCACCGTGGTTTACATCAAATAACATTGCTACTTATTGTTCAAATGAACAGATTATATGCCGATAAAAAGGACAAAAAAAAAAATCCTACTTTGATTTAGGTTTTATTTTTTTGTCTCATTTTTTCGAGTATAAAGATAAAATTGGGTGTTTGTGCCTTTGAATTTATTAAAAAATATGTGTAACGCTTTGATTAAAAATAAATTATTATTTGTTTAATCAGTGAAAAGTTATTCCACAAAATGATTATTCAGCAATAGCAAATCTTAGACATAAGAAATTATAATCCTTTTTTTGATATTAGGAATAATGGCGAACCGATTATTACGATTAGATTATTCAGCTCCTCCGATGTCGCTATAACACATTTTCACAGTGTAATAAATAATATCAATAACAGGGAAACTTTCCCTTTACGGCTTATTGCACGTAATGGTTTTCTTCTAATGATCCCCTATCATCATTTCATCTTCTTCTTCTTCTTCTTTGCCCGTATTACAACACTGCACTGACGTAGGACTCCCTTAATACTTTCCATCCTTTTCTATCCTGTTGTTTCTAAGGCCACTGCTTTCCTGCTGTTTTAACATTATTTCGCTTGGCCTCCCTCGGTTTCGTTTTCCATCATACAGCCTCCATATCACCGGCTCTTCTGTCCATCTTCCATTAGATTGTCTTCCAATATACCCGGCCCACGACCATTTGTCCATTGCTATTTTTTTACCTGTATGCTCAAACTTCGTTTTTCTCCCGATTTTTTCTAATTTTATTTTATCTTGAAGAATGCTTAGCAAAAAACATTCCATTTTACTTTCAGTTTTCGTTATTTTTTCAATTACTTACCTTGTTAATGGCCAGGTTTCTGTAGCATACATCATTACTGGGACTATATACTGATTCAGTGGCGTACTTTTTTTGGGGCGGGAGGGTGACCCCTTCCCCCGAAGGTTTTGGAGTAATTTGATACCAGGACCCGTCCCAAGGCATAGAAAAACGAGAAACTGCTCCGAGCGGTACAGTTTGAGGGGCGGAATTTTATATTTATTATACTTACACTGTAAAGGAATTGTTTTTAAAGTGATACGCTTATTATGCTGGGTTATAAGCGAAATACTTTGCCTCTTTCATTCATGTTCAATTATATTTTATTTATAAAATAACCGCGTCGTTTTTTTCTTTTTATTTTTTAATCGCTTTATAGCAAGGTTAAAAATAGTTCAACGCGAAATATTTCTCTACTTTTCTTATAATAAATAACAAACAAATTTTTATTTTTCGCACGGGGACAATTCTCGTTTTCTCGCTAGCGCAATAAACTTGAAATTCAGATGGACTACTGGAAAGATTATTGCTAATCATATTTGTTTCATTTTCCATGCTATCAGCGTTTTAATTCGTATGGGTGTGCATAGAAAAAATATTTACGGATTCCGGAAGTTAGTGTATACAATTCAGTTCATTTAAAGTAGATTTTTATAAAACTGAAAAGAAAACGAAAATCAGTCATAATTTAGATTTTGTTAGTGCTTGCAGTTTGTCATATAGCTGGTTATTAGTGTATCCTAAAAAAAACGGTACTAGATTTTTAAAAACGTAACAACCGTCTTTTAATATTCTTGTTGTTTCTTCGCTCGTTTTTTTTGATTTTTTAAAACCCCTCCTAAAAAGTGATTCAGGTGCGCCACTGTACTGGTTAAATCGTTTTGCTCTGTTTTCTTTACTAATTTTATTTTTGAGCATAAGTTTTATTCTGTGATCAGCGATTTATCTTTTTTTTTTCTTTTTTTTTTTTTTTGGCGAGGTCTGGGCTTGTTTGTTCTCTCATCGTTGTAAAGACTTTATATTTTTCCTAAATTATTTTCTAAATAAAGAATTCTGACTCGTGTGGCCGATTCAGAACAGAGTGGCTATACACATATGTATGTATATCTCGTTTATTTAGCGGTGTGTTATTAGATTGTGTACATCTGTACATTTCAGTATGTGCGATCTGAGAATTAATTAAAATATATACATATATATATATATATATATATATATATATATATATATATGTATATATATATTAATGACAATGCCATTCTTAGCCCGACTCTCATACTTTTTTTGACACAAAAATTTGTCCCAAAATATGACATTAAATAAAGATTTTTTTTTTTTTGCCGCACAGTCGGAAAGAATGAAGTAAATTTTCCTTGTTCTATACTAAGTATAGAAGTCATAGAGTTGAGATCCGAGGGTGTCCTTATGCGAGGTCAAGAAGCAGAGGCCCTTGCGAGGCACAAAGGGACGAGTTTATATATATATATATATGACGTTCGTTGAGAAAAGGTTCAAAAATGCGATTTTGACTTAACAACGGTTTCGGACACTTGAAAAAGCACATGCTCTTTAACGTGAAATAGGTCAAACTGGTATTAAAACAATTTTTTCCGCTGTTGTAAATGGTAATTGTATGTTTAAAATTATCCCTTAGAAGTGTATTGCACTACGAAACTTTAAACGCGTTTTTCCCGAAAACTTCTTTTCTGACACACTATGTGTACCTTTTCTCAGCGAACGTCACATATGTATATATATATTGCATGTACCGCAATATGTAAATGTCTACACCGATATACTTGGATTTGGGATAAACTAATGTATATACTAGGGCTGTTAAAAACCGGGTAACCGCGGTTTCGGTTAAAAGCCGATGATACGGGTAAAAATCGGTTTTACGGTTTTCACGGGTACGGTTAATTGTACGAAACGATATTCATATTAATCGCAATGTTGATTAAATAATAATAATAATAATAATCTTTTTTTCGTTTCTTTTTGGATTGTTGTGTAATTAATATCATTGCGGGAATTAGTTAAAATAGTTCGTGTTTTGTTGTTATCGCTTTGTCATTTAATAACGATCAATCCTAGTTTCGAAAAATTATTTATTTACGGGAAAATCGCAGCTCGGTCAGTTAAAACTTTACTTCATAATCACTCGCGTACGCGCACTGCTTACGGGAGTGAATCACTCAGCAATGCAACAGATGCTATGCTACAAAAGACAGTCCGTGCCAACTAGCACGATTTATTTACAACGCATTGGGAAAAAAAGTTGTATTAAGTGGTTGAAAGTTAGTTTTGGCGATTTATTTTCTTAAGCTATAGTTTTATTCTGATATCGTTTTCAATTCAAGATGATAAAAAAAAAATTGTTGGGTATGGAATCATGCTGAAAAATCCATAGACAGTAAAGACGCAATATGTAATTATTGCAAAGCCGTTTTAAGTTACAATGGTGGTTCTCCTTCGGCAATAGCAAATCACTTGAAAATTATTCATAACAGAATGCCTAATATTGTTATTTTCGGTTTTTTTACGGTATCTCAGCCATTTTTCAATTGATTTAAAAAATTCTTGTTGGAGGTTAAAGATAATGAAAAGTTCTATAACGGTGAATTTTATCAGATTTTTAAAGGTGGTGGAAGAGATTCAAAAAAAAATAAAAACATGCATTGTTGGCTGAAAAACCTCTTGAAATTCAACTGACAACACCAAAATAGATATACATATGTTACATATATTAAAATAAAATGTTTTTCTGAATTTTTTCGAACTTCAGGAACAGATGAAACAAGTCCAAAAAAATGAAAACATGTATTTTTGTCTGAAAAACCTTTGAAACTTCAACTGGAAGCAAACTATAAAATCTAAGTTACATAATATGTCATTGTGTTACCTAATCTGCTATTATGGGAATTTTAAATTCGTGCAGAATCTTTATACTTTTTTTATTCTAACAATCCGAAAAAATTCACGAAAACATGTCATCTTCAAAACGTAACATATATCTATTTCGTTGTTATTAGTTGAATTTCAAGATAGTTCTCAGTCAAAAATGCATGTTTTTATTTTTTTTTGAACCTCTCCGTCACTTTTAAAAATCTGAAAAAAGTTTCAATAAGTAGTTTACACCACAAAACACGTTATATATTTTTTCCGTCGTAACTGAAATTTAAAATATTTTTTATGACATTTTAAAAATTTTGAACGTTTCTAGAAATTTGGATTTAGCGTCTAAAAATTTAAAAAAATTCACCATTATAGAATCGTCCATTATATTTAACTTCCAACAAGAATTTTTAAAATCGATTGAAAAATGGCTAAGATATCGTAAAAAATCCGAAAATAACGAAATGGTGACTACAGGAGCCCCAGGGGGTAGGACTAGGGGTCTGAAACTTCCAATTTTAACTACTTTTTTTATGCCCTAGATTTATATACAATTTTTTTTTTTATAAAGTTTGGTTTAAAGGCACTCTTACACCCCTTAACCGGCTATACCCTCTAAAATAAAATTTTATAGTTTATTAAATAACCGTCTATACAAACAATTAAAAAATTATAGTTGTAACGATATATTTAAAATTTTTTTAAAATTTCATTATATAACTGTTAAAACGATTAACCGAAATCGTGATTAATACGGGTAACCGTTTCATACGGTTAACCGAAATCGCGATTAATACGGGTAACCGTTTCATACGGTTAACCGTACCCGAAAAACCGCAAACACGGTTTTCACCCGAATGATCAGTTTAAACCGATACGGCGGTTAACCAGGTTATCCGTATACCCGTTAAAATCACCGGCCCTAGTATATACCCGCATGTATGACATAGTAGTTCGGAATTTTAAAATTTCCGTTACCAATCAATAAGGAATTTTGTAACTTTATATAGAACTAACGTCGCGATAGCCTAGTTGCTAGAACGCTTGACATCCGTTACGGAGGTCACGGGTTCGATCCCGAGCGACGACAGAACTTATTACAAGCAACTAAATAAATAATCGCTATTAATCACGTGGAAGGCAATGGAAAACCACCACGTACAACATCATATGCGCGCTAGGTCAGTACAGAGCAGCCACATACGGAGGGACTGCACTTGTAGCGCGATAACAAGCGGCTACTATCAGCTCCGAGTGTAGTCTTGCGTGTGTACGCCTGCGTTACATATAATAATTACTTAGTACACTATGCCTGTGTCTATACAGCTGAGATGTACGAATAGGTAGTCGCCGACGCTCAGGAATTAAGTATGGCACTATAAAGAAAGAAGTATACAGTGGCCATCGGTATTATTTCAAGTAAGTTTGCAAGAATAAAAATTTAGTCGCTCAAGCTATTCGTTTTTGAATGATCATTCATTCGAGACGTTTCTGAATCATTTGAGTATTTTCATGAGTGCTAAATGCATGACGTACAACCCTACAGATTTCAATGTTGCTGTTATAACTGCATTGAATAAAGATATTTATTGATTAATCACGCACAACGCCAGTTCCAGCGCAAAATATACTATACCCACATCAGTAACAAAACGTGCATCTATATTGACATATCACTTTAGCATTAAAGCTAACTAGTTGGCAAGTTTGCGCATAGTAGTAAAAATTCTCCCTGATGTGCCAGAAAATAATAGCACAAAATGTTTGTTAGTGTACTAAACAGATTTAATACTTTTTGTATTAAAATTTGGCTACAGTGATGCGTAGTACAACGGCCGAATATGTATACCCAGTTAGCTAAATGTGTTGTGTATAGATCAAATCTAATTTGATTAATGTAAAGTTCTGATGTAACGTACATCGTTTGAGGTAGACAGGTGTAGCTATGTATTGGTTTGCTTGAAAACAAAATAATTAGTGTTTAAAGTGAAGTTTCCAACGCGATTTATATGCTATTTAATGATCGCAAAAATCCAACTTCCAAAAATGTATTGTATTACAAAAAAAAAAGGAGTACCTGTGTAGAAACATAAAAACACAATTTAAAAGAATAATTCTGTCTGTTACGCTAAATGAACTTTCAAAATTTATTATACAACGTCCCCGAATACAAAAAAAAGCATAAACTTTGAAATTAAAAAATGTCTTATAAACTCACACACATATGTATATACAGTCAGCCACATTAATATTCGGTCACGATGTTCGGAACAAATGACCGCACCAAACAGATGGAAATAAAGCTTTATTTGTAATTTTTTTAATGACATAACACAAAGAAAAACCTCCTAAATACATACACGCAAAAAAAAAATTATAAACGAAAAAATATCACAGCTCCAGTAGCAGCGAACGCAAGAAGTCGAAATTGGTGCGCCACATTAATATTCGGTCAATGACGGACCGATGCATGAGGTAAACCCTTCATATCTGCGTCAATTGCAGAAAACGTTTAAACTTTGCAAAGAAGTATGTGCATGAAGACGAGGAATTCTTGTACGACGTGTTATTTATCAATGAATTGAAATTGAATGTTTTTGGTGCTGACGTAAAACAAAAAGTAAAGCGTAAGCAGAATACACAGCATTGGAGAAGAAAAATTTAGCTGCTTCGGTCAAACACGGTGGAAACAATGTGCTGGTGAGGGGAAGTTTCGCGGCTACCGGCGTCGGGAATTTCAGTTTTATCGAAGGAACCATGACTGCTGCTTCTTATATTGAGATTTTGAAAATCAATTTACGTGCAAGCGCCGAGAAAGTGGGTCTACAGAACACGTTACAGCTGTATCAGGATAATGACCCGAAATATACCGCACTCGACACTCGATTATGGCTGTTCTATAATTGCCGCTCTGTCATGCCAGTCCTGCCACAGACTCCCGACTTGAACCCCATAGAGAATCTATGGAACTTCTTGGACGAGAAACTACGTGAGAAACCAATTAGTAGCCATGCCCAGCTGAAAGAGCACTTACTGGAGGAATGGGGTAAAATTAATTTCCTCGATGCCACGTCGGTTGAAAAATGTGATCCGATCGAAGGGTTGGCATACAAAGTATTGATGTGCTCATTTGTCTACCGTATGGGAGGAATAAAGTCATATTTTGCCACTGACCGAATATTAATGTGGCGCACCAATTTCGACTTTTTGTGTTCATTGTTACCGGAGCTGTGAGATTTTTTCGTTTATAATTTTTTTTTTTTTTACATGCATGTATTTAGAAGGGTTTTTTTTTGTGTTATTTCATTAGAAAAATTACAAATAAAGCTTTATTTTCATTTGTTTTGGTGCATTCATTTGTTCATATATAAAGGAAATAAAACAAGTAAATTTAGCAAACGCACAATTCTTCACTTATGAAAAAATAAACCCGAAGTGCTCATAAAAAAATAATTTATTTTTATAAATATCTCATGAAATAAATTAAGCTCAAAAATGTATACATTGTGTATTATAATTAATGTTATTAAACTTTGTAATTAGTAACATATTAACGTTTTGTTCTTGCCTGATAAAGTTTACTCGCGTTGTGTTCAATTGTCCGTGAAAGAGATCAATGAGATCGTTTAATTTATTTATCTTTATTATTTCCTTTTATTTTTATTTCTATTGTTTTAGTTTATTTCATTCGTTTCTTTCTTATCAGTTTCAATTTCTCGCTCCGCTGTTATTCAATTTTTAAATTTATTATTAGTTTAAATTAATGCCGGATACATCCGACGAGCAGATAACGGTTATTTTGAGTAACGGGAGCTACTTGTATGGAGTATTTCGCTTTATGTTCCAATTTTCTTTTCCTCTTATCTTCTCAAACCATGTCGGTATTGCTTGCCTCTTTTAGGTAGGTTGATTGATGGTAAGCAATTGTTTACACGTTATTTATTGGCAAACAGCTCCTTATTACCTCCTTTCTTGATATCTCTACAGCCTTTGATAATGTTCACCTTCCTTCCCTCTTTTTGATATAATGCTTTCTTTTAACATCTCGGTTTGGCCAAATGGCTTGGTAGTTAACTAAAGCGGGGGAAAAAAAAAAAAAACATCTCTGTTTACTTTTTTTTTCTTGTTAATATAATCGTTCGCAATGCAGAACCGTCATTCTTTCCTCTCCTCTTTACATTGTCGCTAGACTAATGTTCCAAAACACATGTCTTCACATTTGCCTTGAAGCTTGAAAATTTACTCCTATCCCTACTCTATGTGTTGAATCTGACATTCCTTCTCTTTTCATTCGAAAGTCTTGTCTGGGCTACCGTTTTCTTATTAAACGTTTACCTATATCCTCGTCTACTCTTGTTCCTTCTTACTCCTCTACCTACTATAATTGGTGTTTTACCGCCAATAAAACTCCAATACTATCTTTCATCTCCGTCCACCTGTGCTTAAGTTTTCACCATACGCTTTCACGCATGATAAACCGTCATGCTTTTCTTTGAGCTTTTCTCTGTATCTTCATCCTATTAATTGCGTTTTTACAACCATCCCATCGAAATCCACTTGTCAGCATGTTATTAAATATCGGAATTCTTAAATACCTTAAGCTTTATTTTCCTAAACCGCTTTACATACTTCGCTAACGGTTCTAAGGAACCCTATGGTGTTGATTCAGCCTTTTTTTGTCCTTTGCTAGTTATTCTGAGTTCTTTGAACTCTCTTCCTTTTGTTTTGTTTTCTACGTTGAGCCTACTTCTGTTTTAAGAGCCGTTCTCTTTATTTATCTCTGTCTGATTTCTCAGAATATCCTTCTTATATCAAATTCTCAAAGTGTTCTACGAGCCATCTCACCTCCTTTTACCTCCCACTCTGTTGACTACATGATTTTTCTAATACATTCTCTACTTTATAATTTTTTCCTTCGTCATTCTATCCAAATTGATTTCTTATGCACGACAGATTTTCAATAGTCCTTTCTCTAGCCACTTTCCAGCTTCCGACTTAGTCCTCCTTTCCTCAATCACTTATACTAGACTTTGGTTGGATAGATACCCTTCCGTATTCTTTAATCCCGCTTCGCACTATCTTCTCATATTACCGGTAGCTAATCCTCAGCCTTGGTTTCTTTCCATTCCGCTCAATCATCGTTCTATTAAGAATTAAGCATTCTCTTCTCCGCGCTTCTCGCTTTCAATTTCCCTATCTCCTTCTCCTTTCTATTCCCTCCACAACTCTCCTTCTCTTTTTAAATGCGACACAAACCATATTTTTTTTGAACGTTCGGCTCTTGTTAGCGAACGTTCTCTTTTGTATTCGAAAATCTTGGCTTTTGGCCTTCCGGTTCCTTACAGTGCTTTCTTTATCCTTTCCTTCCCATTTCCAGAAATAATTCCTTCACTTTAATCCTTTGTTTTTTTCCATTTCCTCTCGCCTCAGAATCGAATTCTCTAGCATAATACATTCAAATGTTTGGGTTAAAAATGGAAGGTGGTCCCGGAAAAAGGAGGAAAAAAATAAGATTTTTAGCAATAAAAAAGGGGAGGGGGTTAAATACTCTCGATAAAATCAAAATTAAAAAATTGAAATGTTTGCTATACTAAATATAAATTTTGAATAAAGTAAAAAAAAAAAATCAATTTTTGGCACAAAATACGGGCGAAGCCGTGAGTATTATTAATAGCTGTAAAAAATTACATAAATATTTGTTACATCGCTTAAAAATTAAAGAATTAAAATCGATAAGTTCCCTTATTATTCAACGTCCGATTTGAATAAATTAATGAAATTTTTTAAAAAAACATGATATCAAATTTTAAAATTTAATAGAAAAAGCTGTATTTTCTGATCGGTGTCAACACTGAAATATTTTAAATAAATTCTTTCGCTTACACAGGAAATGAAAAAAAAAAAAAAAATTACCGAACAATTCTACATTTTTTTACAGAAAAATATGAATATTTTATCTAGTCAAACAAAGAAATAGAGAACTGCGGTTAAGCTCTGATATAAGTACAAAGATTTAAGGAATGTGGTTATTTCATTTAATGAATTTTGCAAACGAAACAATGAAACTGGATTAATTCTAAATAATTATCTTAATCTTTTTATACCCCAGAAATATCCTAAAGATAAGGAATTATCTAATTTTACTATAGAAATTGCAAATAGAATGATAATTTATTTTTTTTTCCACTTATTAATTAGTAATTTTTTTAAAGTTACTCTTGCATCAAACTTTTTTAATATGATTGCCGTACGTTTCAACCCGCACGGAAGAAACACATAGAGAAAACTAATAATGTTGGAGCTATAGAGCACATTTTAATCGGTTTAGTTTTCGATCAATCAGAAAACGCTCAATTTAGAACGCGAAAACACATCTCGTATAATATTCAATATAGCCTAGCATTCATGCTGTGAAACATTCATCACTTCTTCCAATGATAACTGGAAAAACTCGTAGACATCAGTTAAAAATTATCGGTGAAGTGGTAGAAAAAATGCGAGCCACTTTGAGAGATAAAGGCTTGCATTACATAAAGAATTATAAAACATATTAGGTAAATTATTATGAAATACATGTAAAATTTATTTATTTATTTATTTATTATTTTTATACGTAAAAAAATAAGGAAAATGAAATTATTATTTAAAGTCCACATTAATTATATTGCAAAACTCATTTTATTTAAATATTTTTAAAGAAAAAAATCTGAGTTTGTAGTTTCTAAGGAATGCAAAATGTATATTGGATAGAGATACGGAGAATACATTGAAAAATGAAGAGATTAATCTCGAGCACATTTCCAATTTAGCATACGTACCATTAATTTCAGTGGACGTTGAACGATCATTTTCGGTATATAAGAAAGGGAGGTAATTTAGAAATGAATTTAATTTTATCGTTTCATTCAAAACAATTAAATAAAAAGTTTATTTTACGTTTTTAATTTTTACTGCACGTTTTCACTTTATATTGTACGATTCAACGGTTTTTGTTGTACTTTTTAATTTTTTACTGCATGAAAATCCTATCTCCAGTCGTAATTAATAATTTACGGTTACTAACCCACTTTACTCACGGAGAGACAACCGTGTTCTTACAAGATGATTTCCATTGCTGTTGATTAAAATATAATTGATTTAGTTTGTTATAGACATTGCTTGTAGAATTCCACGTGTTGAGTCTTCTTTGATTATGTTAGAACATTCATAGAGTCGTATCGCTTGATTTCGAGCATCGTGACTGCCTATTTGTACACTAGTAGTACAGAATAGACAGCGCTCATGGCAATTGCTATACGCAACGCGAGTGTACGCACGCAAGACCACACCCGGAACTGATTGTTAATCGTTTGATTTATCGATATACAAGTGTAATCCCGTGTGTGTCTGCTGTGTGTACTGAACTAGCGCGCATATAATGTTGTACGTGGTGGTTTGCCATTGCCTTCCACGTGATTATTAGCGATTATTTATAATTTAAATCTTTGTAATAAGTTCTTCGTCGCCCGGGATTGAACCTGTGACCTCTGTAACGGAAGTCAAGCGCTCTAGCAACTAGGCTATCGCGACGAGTATTCATTAATTGAAAACTGTTTGGTAACTGACAATTCAATTAGACGTTCTCCTCTTCTGTACACTAATCTAGCCCGAATTTTCCGATCAATTTGCGAAAATGTCCTTCGTTATTTGACCTAGAAAAGTTATTATTTAAGTCTCCTATTAAAATTTACAATTCACAATTAGGTCCATTATCAACTACTTCCTGTAACTGTGTATAAAATGTTGCTACTATCCCGTCTACTTCACTACATGCTACATGTAGGTACTTATACTTGCTACACTTACTTCTATCGGTTTTGTATCCATTTTAATTATTATAATTTTTACATCTTTTACAGCACAACTGCTAATTAAATATGTTATCTGTTGAAAAAAATTCTGTTCGTCTGCTGCTGGTTTCCCATAAATCAAACTTCAACATTATATTTGTCGTTTATTAATCTCTACGTTGCATATTTTCCATGAGGCAACTGGAAAGCCTTATCCACATGACGGATTACATATTTCACATTCCAATACTGGGTATCAGAGCGTTATTTACCAATCGGGCCGCTTGGCAAATTAACATAATTTACAATGCTACTCATAATTTGCTAAGGAAAAATACTCCAGTGGTTTCTTATTGTCTGCACTTAAGGTGGGACGGACATACGGAATACATTGCAAAGGAAATTAGGGCAACATTACCAGCATTATACGCTTTAAAGAAATATGCAACAAATAAAACGTTAAAAATGGTGCATCATGCGCTAGTGGAATCAAGAATCAGATATGGAATTCAAGCATGGGGAATGGCTAGGAAAACATACGTGGGGAAAATAAGTAAACTGCAAATAAAATGCTTGAAATTAATATCGGATCACAAATACGAGACCGAAAGCGAAATAATACAAAAAGAAGACGTACTGAGCGTTAGGAGAATATATTTATTCATAAAGATATGGGAATACATAATAACAGAGAAGAAAATAGAATTAGAAGAAAGAATAAAAATAGAATACGGGCTGAGGGAAAACTATTTGTACAAACTGCCGTTAGCTAAAACAAAGATGGGGGAGCGAACAGACAAATACATTATAACGCAGTTGTTAAATAAAATGCCTAAAGAAATAATAGAGGAGGAAAAAATTGGGGTGAAAAAAAAGAAAATAAAGAAATGGTTACAGAAAGAGGGAAATATAGGAACAAATAATAAGTATTAAATAAGAGAAGAGGATACGGAAATAGTAATAAATAAAAGTGAAAAAAGGGAAAGAGAAAGAGACGGAACAAAATAAAATAATAAAAAATAAAAATAAAATAAATAATAGATTAGTTATAACTAAGTTAGAAATAAGGAAAAATAGGGTAAGTTTGTAATAAAATATTTGCGCGGCGATAAAATTGTATAGTATATAAGTAGTACAATGTAGGCATAAGAAAACTCGTCGACAAGCGCATAGCTTGACGAGGAAATGTATAAATCTTAATAAATATATATATTTCAAAAAAAAAAAAAAAAAAAGGGTTTATAGTTTTCTTTACCCTTAATGAAAAAATTGATCGCAACAATAAAGCTTTATTTATACTATAGAGTATCTATATAAATATGTTACCTTGGATTTAATTATAATTAGTGTTTAATATGGTTTTTGTTTGCGTTGGTTGCGTTTCTGTATGTTTATCCTATTAATTATTATTAATCTCATTACGGTTCGTTTTATTAAAAGCGTGTATTTAATTCTTTTACCTCCGTTTTTAATCATTTACTCTTAATTTCTCTGGTTAACTTCCACATCCAAACCCGATCGAACGGTAGCCTAGTGGTTAAGATGCTTGGCTACCCTTTTCATCTATTTAACCAACCGACGCTAGCTGTGAAATTCCTGCATTCTTTTGGAAAATTTCTAGAAAACATTTGAGCTTTTTCTCGAATAATAGCTCCGCTATGACGACTTAAAACCGGAAAAAGCATTTTCAAAAATTAGAAAAACAAAAGGTATACTTTAAAGTTTTTTGTTTTTAATTACCTTCAAAGTGAAAAATTTGTTTACACATATTTTTTATTGCGGTATTTAAGAAATTTATTTTGTTATTCGCCTCCGAATAAGAAGGCCGTTATTACCATGAAAAAACGTTAAACATGAGCTAATTTCTATTTAAAAATTTCCTTCACTCATTTGCAATTCGAGGCAAATTAACGCAGGATGGTTAAGGTTTTAATTTTTATTCCTCTTTTAACGTTTTAAAATATTAGTTAATTCCATATTAAAAAAAAATTACAAAATTTTAGGTGGGAGAGGATATATGTATCTCCGATTACTGTTTCAAAGAAACATAAACCGTATTTTATTTTCTTAACAAAAGTATGCGATTTACCAAAAATCAGAATACTGTACTTAAAAATGTTTAAGCAACGTATAAACCGACTGTTCATAGCTACAAGAAAAGCCGATGTTAAAACTTTAAAACAGTTTAGAACTTAATACCATATAAATGTAAATTGTGGTAGTTTTTAACCGAACAAAAGGAACCGTCAGCATATGATACCTTATACGTAACTGACCTTTTAGCGTATAGCTTTTATCTCGCAATGAACATATCGTCGTGAAGTATTAAATTTTAATTTAGTTATTTCAATAAATGTTATTAGTAGCTATGCTAACCACATAAAATAATATAATGAAAATTGTAACAAATACAAATTTAACAATGTGAATGTATTTGTTATTTTGAAAATTAACAGAAAATTATTATGCCGAGTAAAATAAGTACAGTTTTTGAACAGATTAAGTTCGATATTTATGGTTATAGTTTTAATAACAAAATTTATTTATTCGTGGCGAATTTTTAAATTTAAAATAAAGCGATTAGTTAAACTAATTGTTAACGTATGTAAAAAAACGATAAAATGTTCCAAATTACTTTTCTGGAGTCAAAAACCTCGCATACTATACAAATGTAAATATAAGTCAGCGTAAACTTGATAGGGAATATTAGTAAAAATGGTAATCATTTTCATCCACTTCACCGTTTAATTATTTCGGTAACCTTGAAATGCAGACTAGTTCTAATTCGGATTCATAATTCTCACTTCCTACAATATATAGCACATACTACATCTTACCGCTAAATTATTGATAACGCTACGTAGCAGTGATTTGTGCGTTTTTATCTTACACATTTATGGGTTTTATTGTTATATAAGTTTAATTTTAGATATCTTTTTCCATGCCATCAGAATGATAACGTTTACGCGAAGATAAACTCCACAGTCGTTGTTCAGCTCTTGTTATTTTTTAATGCGTTGTGTATTGTCTTTTCGTAATATATTAATCGTAAAATCACAGGTAATTTTATAGAATTTATTTAAATATTACTTTAAATACGCATAATTTGATTTCAATTTTTCATGAATTATCATTCCTCCTTTTATTTTATGTAGTAGCTTATAAATTATTATTTTCAGAATGACATCAAAAATAACAAAAATTAGTAGCAGCCGGTGTTTTAAAGGTTATCAAAATGTATTTGCTCATGAAAGGTAACTCTACACTTCTGGTATTCGGGATAGAAATTATTTTTAAAATATAATAGCATTTTTATAGTTTTTGTAATTATCACGAAAAGATATCTTTAATTTATGAATAAGTCGCATAAATATTATTAATTTGTATATTATTTAAAGGTTTTCTCGTTTTTTCCTCTCTTTCAGTTAAAAATCTGCGAAAATTATGTAAAAAATTAAATTATTTGTTTTATGTACACGTGTTTGTATCTTTCAGCAAAGTTTTAAAATGTACCATGAATTTCGGTGTGTATGTACCGCCACAAGCAGAAAAACAAAAAGTTCCGGTATTGTATTATTTATCTGGTTTGACTTGTACCGAACAAAACTTTATAACGAAATCAGGTCATCAAAGATTTGCTTCGCAATATGGATTTCTAGTGGTATCACCGGATACAAGTCCAAGTATATTTTACACTATATATATATATATATATATATAATGTATACTATTATGTTTTTACATTGTACTTAAACTTTTTAAGTTAAGCATTATAAAATAATTTTACTACCAAAATTGCATCATAAAAATAATTTATTGGCAACTTATATTGATCAACTTACGAATTATCAGTACCGTATATATTGAAAATAATGCTTTATTCTTATTCTTAGTCGCGTTATCCGATAAGAAGAAAAAGTTTTATATTTACATTTTGTTGTCAAAATTTTTAAAGACCTATTATCTTGTTTCATTCGTGGACATATACTTGAAGTTATTGAACTAAAGTCGTTTTTACAGCTCGAATGTAATTCAGTTTAAGTCGCTTTTCTGTATTACTTTGAAATTTTATATTTTTAAAATTGCAATATTTTTGCAATGAATTTTAGGAAAAATAATATCCAGGTGTATTAATAATCAGACTTTAGTTGCACGAATACGCTCATTTATACTTGATTTGAATATTTTTCATCGGTTTTTCATTAATAATAATAAATTGAATATTACTATTAAATAAAATAAAAATATGAATGTCAGACGAATAAAAATAAATATTTCAGTTTTTATGTACTTCTGTAATAAAAGTACCCTTGTATGTAGGTAATAATAATGGGGGGGGAAAAAATGAAAATTTGTTTTAATCATAAGAAACTTTACACTCTACGATTAATTTTATTATTTTAACCGTGAGATTAGCGAAGTTTTTTTTTCATATAAAAAGTTAAATTCTGCATTGTAGAACTAATTATGTAATTATTATTCGTTCATTGCTGTGTATGTTTTGATTGCGGTTATTATTGTTTCCTGCCTTGCGCTAAAAGCTTAGTAATTTGGTAATTGCAGTGCTCTGCCGTTCTCCTTTTCCATAATGGTTCCAACCGTTTGACTCGGTCAAAACAGTAATGAATCCGTACTCTTATTCGACATTCGGTGACTACACTACTCGACTTTTTCTTAACATAAACAGTTTAAAAAACCGTTTTGGGTACTTCTTTATTTTTAAGAATAACACTTTCAAATTAACTGTTCTGTAACTATTTACTGTTCTTGAAATAATGAAAATTAACATTTCATAAACAAAGTTATTTCGTAGTAAATGACAAAAAAATCTTTAAAAAAAAAATAGCAAAAGAGCGTGTCACAAAAAAAAAGAAAAAAAAACATTTGTTGGAACAAATAACTTGTGTTATGTACACACCAATTTATGTCACCTATTCTAGTTTAAAATTGGTGATTTAAAAAACCGAAATATTTTACTTAACATTACTTCGGGAAACGGTGTAGTTACAAAGAGTGCTCTACAATAACGCGAAATAATTTTAAAATGTTTTTATTTTTTTTTCGATTATTATAGGAGAATAAATACAGAAATTACAATACTCTGTCTCATGGAAAAAAATCTCTTACGTAAAGTTTTAGGTAAAATCTATAATCGAAAAATTAACGGTGTTTATTCTTCGAAGAATAAAAAAAAAATAATATTTTACATCTAAGAAAAGTAATAAAACTTAAAATGAATTCGTTTTTAATCGAGACTACAGTCAAAATATAAAAAGATTTAATATTCCTTAGGTAACCAACTTCTTAGCCCCTTTTTTCCATAATTGTTTTCTAAGAATAAATTCGAAATAACACTAAGAAAGCTTGTTTCGCCGCTAACATGATCAAAAAGTACTGTGTGGCGATAGTTGAAATCTTTATCAATGTAGTGTTTTTAAGAATTACGTTTTAGTCGTCTTTTTGATTTTTTAAAGTTATTCTCTAGTTAACGATGAGTTCAAAATTAGGTCTACGCACTTTCCAAAATTCTCGCAGGGAATAATTTTATCATAGGAATTATACCGATTGAGTAATAATCGTATTTGATGCATTAATTAGAAAGTTTATCTGTATTCTGACGATTTATATATAAAAAAAAAAAAACCCTTTAAAGCGCAATAAATCATACCAGCATACTGAACATTTTTTTTTTTTGCCTTTCTTGATATTAACCTAACTGAATAGCTTTTTCTGCGTTTTATATCCGGTAAACTTTTTGAATTGGTTTGTTCATCGATTTCGACGTTTTCTGTCCGTTTTCTATCGATTCTTTGCTAAGTCATTTAGTTCCCAAACTGTTCCGTCTTCTGTACAGATATCCAAGAAATTTAACATACGCTTTTGTGCATATATATATATATAAAAATATATATGTTGTAGTGTCGTTTTGCGATCTTTAATACTTAGTATATGGCCTATCCAGAACTTTAAAAGCATCCTCCTGTGTACTCACATTTCAAAAATGTCTATTTTTTCTCGTACCATTTCATTTATTACTCAGGTTTTGCGCCACATATGTAACCATAAAAAAGATAAGTATTTTTAATAATTCTAGTTTACAGTCTATATTTCCGATTGTTTTGCGGAGAAAATAGGTATTGATAATTCTTAAAACAGCAAACTTGTATTTATGTTTTGAAAAAAATAATAATCTTGCCGAAATAATGTAATGATTTTCAGTTCAGTTTTATAAAACTTATTCCATCATTAATCGATATTTACCGCTTTGTTTTATGCCATCTTATCTTTAAATAGATACCGCTGTTTTCTGGATCGGAGTCAAATCTCTGCTAAACGCTTTGCAAACTTAGATCCGTTGCTACTAGCTTTCAATTGGCCATAGTTTATCAGAAAACACGAGTATAAAAATTTTTAAAGGGATCATCTGGATTGTAATACTACACGTCTAGCTTTCAGATATTAAGGTGACACTTCGATTATTATTATCAGCGGTGGAATAAAAAGAAGTTCCTCGCGCGATTTACCGTATTGTAGTGGAAATTTGGTGCTAAATTTTGGAAACTTTTATCTTTAGTGACTGCAAACGATTTAAACAGTTTCAAACTATCCAGAACTTTACATATAAATTTTCCGTCGCTAATTTAAAATTAATATTATCGAATGGGTTGAATTTTGAGAAAATCTAATGCAGTTGGTCGGACTAGCAAAAGTGTTAACAAGTTAAACCGAAAATTACGATGTAACATATATATATCTACGTACTCGTAATAAATGAAAGACCGAGACGGAAGGGTTACACGTATGTTAGACCTCAGTAACAAATATTCATCGGTTTGCAAATATTACAGGTTTCACGATGGTGAAAATACCAAACTATTGTTGCATAAATAGTTGATATGAAAACTCGTCGCGTAAACAAATTTTATTAATATTGAATTTGAATTCAGGTAAATGGTAACATTTTTTCCATAAAAATTAAATTGAGTACGAAACAATCGAACTTTACGTTCTAAGTCAGTTTACGTAAATTTTATTTTTGATTTTTCTAAGAAAACGTTCATTAGAGCATATTGGCATTTTTGTATTATTATATTTGTATAGGAGGTAATCATATCCCGGGAAATGATGACAAGTGGAATGTAGGTACCGGAGCAGGCTATTATATAAATGCTACACAGACGCCGTGGAAAACAAATTATCAAATGTATACTTACATTACTGAAGAATTACCCGAAATTATCGAGCAAAACTTTCCGATATTAATTGATAAACAAGGCGTTATGGGACACAGGTATTTTTACGAAATGGATATTTAATTTTCTTAAAGTATAATTAAATAGTACGCTCTGAAAGAAGATTACTTATATAGGTTTACTTATTACATTTTTTGAATCGTTCATTAAATTAAATGTTCAACTGAAAGCATTGTTTTTTAACATATGTTACAGTATGGGAGGAACTGGTGCTTTGCTGTTGAAACTGAAAAATCCGAACAGATACAAATCAATCTCTTTACTTGCACCCGTTTGTGACGTCAGTAAAAGCAGCGTATTTATTGAAGCTTTTTCGTTGTACCTTGATGGATCACCTGATGATGGTAGTTGGGACGAGTGGAACCCTACAGCGCTCGTAAAACAGTACAAAGGTCCCAAATTTGATCTGTTGATCGATCAGGTAATTTGAAGTAGTATAAATTTCCTAATTACGAAGAAGAATAGAGATGGGTTGTTAAGTATGTACAAAAAATTATCGAATGGTTACCATTGTTTTATTGAACACTGTACGATGTGATCTATTAAGTAATATCGCGTTATAAATGATTTATTCTTTTTTACCTTTAAAATTTAATAAATTTAAAAAAAAATAAATAAAAATCACAAACAAGCGAGCGAACAGTTCCGGAATGAATTTAAAAAGTTCTTTGTAATTAAAAAATATAATGTCGCATTGGAATAGGCAAAATGATATCATTATCATTATTGTTCTAGGCATTTTGTCTGGTGGTAATTTCTTCAAAATTTATCTTCCCAAAGGAGTAAATGTAGTTTAAGTAAAATAAATTCCCTCCTCCATGTAAATAAATAAGAAAAATAATGATTATAATAAATGTTAGTTATTTGCATTCAAAGAAATTAATATAAAGCAGATATGATATGGCTGCCTTTGGTGTATAATCAGTTTCAACAAAGTTGCATAAAACCACCGTTAACTTTTTTCCCGCTAAATGTATAAAGAGATGTTCAAATATACTATTCTCTGCGTTTTTTTGTTGATTTTTTATCGTTTGATGTTTGTCTTAATGTTACATAGTTTTTATTTTGCCCCCTGCTCATTTCGCCCTGCAAACTTCCAAGGAGGCTTCTTCTCTTGATCACTGCGATTGCATCTCGTAGCACTATTAATGTTGAATGATTAAAACATTAAATGTCTATCCTCTTATATATACTATAAAGGATCAGTACTCCTGTGTTTTTTTTCCACCGCCAAATATTTCTCTATAAAAAACTTGTTTTCTGATGTTCGGTACTCTTAAATATCCTTAAATTTTCTAAATTTTTATCATTTCTGCCGATTTGATTATGATAATGTAAATTATTGCATAATTTACATCGTGTTAATTAGCTGACGTCGCTAAAGGGCGACACGAAAGAAGTGAACACGGATTTTCAAATACGAATATTCCTAGTTTTTTGTTTTATTTTATTTTTTTCTATCTGATTAATATTAAAATAATTTTCAGATTTTTAAATAAAACGTGGAAAAGGGAAAAAAATGAAAACGTTAAATAGTTTACCACTTTTTTTATTAATCAAGCGAAATAAATTAAATACTTTCATCTATAAGTTGCTTAAAGTACTGCGTTGTATTTTTAGTTTGTGTGTTCCCGGATTTGTGGGTATAGTTATTCTTCGATTTGTCAGAAGAAAAAAAAGAAAACTAAACATGTTACAACGCTTTGTATCTCATAGAAGTATTCTAAATACGTTTTGATCGTTAGAATAGAATTGAACTCGATCATCGCAGTTGATTACACGATATAAATTTTAAAAATTTACACCACCTCGATCGCTAAATGACGGCGGTATTTAGAAATCAACTGCTAAGGTTGATAAAAAACATTTACTCGTTGTCAAAACGATTTTTTCCGCTACTGAGTCAATCGCGAATTTTTGAACATTTTACTGTGCAGGCATAGTGATATTAACGTCGACATTATCGATGATCGTTCTCTATTCGAACTGGCATTATCTGATTCCAACATTATCGCACTCGCCGAACGTATCGGTTGTGAGAAACAAATTTCTTTGGGTAATCGATAAAGTAAAAATTATTTGACAATTATTCAATTGCGTTCTAAATGGAAAGGTTTTTTTTTATAAAATAAACAGTTTTATACCGCAGATAACTCCGCTTTCGTTACCGTAACTAATGCGAACTTCGTTTTAGCTCTTTCAACTAAAACTTTAGAAATTAAATATGTTTAAGGGATGAAACAACCTAAACGAATTCGAACACAAAACAATGACTATGTAGAAATGTAACTAAAAAATCGAGCGATCTGTAGACGGCATAATCATGATTTAAATTTTTGCTGTATCCAATTCATGTTCACGTACTCTAGCTTTAAGTTTACCTAACAATTTACGTAACATTACATTCTGGTTGGCAGGCATTTTCATAAGTTAACAAAATATTCTGTGCGTCCATATGTACAGGAAAAAATAAAGGGTATGTGAGACTGCGATAGTTAGCAGGCGTCTGGGTGACTGATTAATTGTTAATAACGCGTTAGAAATTAAATGGTTTTACAGCAGAAAAAAAGAAAAAAAAAACTTTTTCTTTGAATATAATTCCAAATGTGTGTTTTGTTCAAAAGTTGCGTTTATGTGTGATTAAAAAAGTAAGTATCAGCGAGGAAATTGAAACATTTAATAGTTCTTAAGTTCGATATTTTGAAGGAAAGAGGTATAATTTGTTTACATATAAAGTAGGCGAATAATTTATACGTTCTTATTCTTGCAAATAATTTTTTCTTCTGTTTTTAAATTTGATACTAATTTCTGAAATACGTTTGTTTTTAAAAGCACTACTATGCTATTGTATAGTCAGTGATCTGTGGCGATTTGACCAAATTTTATCAATCGTAAGTGCCGTTTGAACGTTAACTTCATATCTTCAACGCTTTACGGATAGTATGGGACTTAGTTTACTTAAAGGAAAAATAATTTCTAAAATAAAACATCAAAGTCAGTTGTATGAATTTTTTCTAGGATGCAGTGAAAGAGGTAAAGCGCCTAAAAGAAATAAGCGAGCCGGCTTGGTTTTTAATAAATTATTAAAAGATTTTTGAAGAAAAAATATAAATTTGTTTTCTATGTTTTATTTTATTTATCTAAAATGTATTATAAAAACATTGTAATTTCTTGAACCTTTTTCTATTTCAAAAGAACATAATATCCAAAGCACTGTTCATTCGTGTTTTAATCGATACGATTATCGATCAAAGAAATATATATATACACTTATATGATGCACATATAAATCATTTACTTAATGGTGCATTAATAATACTATTTGTCATGTGTTGGTATTAAATCGCGTGCAAATCATTAACAGTTCTTTATAAAGAAGTTTTTAATGAGTCATGTACTTAAAAACACCAATAATACTAAACTATCGTTGGGGGACTTTAAAATTTAAAAAAAAAAAAACAAATCGCATTTACACGTATTTGATTATAAAAGGAAAATGGAAATATGCAGACAGATTAGTTTTTTTTAAAATAATTTTTAATTATATTTAATAGAGATAGTTTTTTGTTGTTTTTTTTCTTTTCTCTAACCAAATAATCGTTCAGTTTATTCTAACTTTAAAATGTTGTCATTGTGTGAAGAAATTTGATATAACTGACTTTTACCATCCAGTTTATAAAACTATGGTTGAAAAAATTTTAACAAATTTTACTGTTGCTACTTTTTTTTCTTTTTTTTTTTATCACATATTAAATAATTTATGGTATATGAAAACGTATTTTATTAATATTAATATTAAAATAATTTTTTGTTTTTCGCATTATTTAAAATAAGTCTAAAAAAAATCTTTTTTTTTTTGTTTGTTTTTTTTCCCAGCAAACTCGTAATATATGTCAGTATAAATCATTGTTGTTGAATGACGAGTGTCTCGTTTTTATTTTTAATTAAGTATGAAATATAAGCAACTGTGACGTTCCATAAGTTCCCTTTTATCTGAAATCGATTAATTTTGTACATTACCAATATTGTCATCCTATTATAATACATCTATTTTAGTTTCAAAGATATTGTCCAGGTCGTTTCTGTTATTTTAAATTAAACAAATTACGAATATGATATTTCACAAATATTTTCTTTTTTTTTTTTTTTCGATATGTTCCCTTTAATAAGAAAATGGACACAAGTACGGACATAATTTCAGTTTTCTAAATAATTGTTTAAAATATTTTTCTGTAATATATTTTTTGGACCACACTATGACAGTGTTTTCCTTATCAACATTTTACGAAAATACTTACTATTTACTATGTTTTCGAATGTCTACGATTTGCGATCTTCGAATTAAATGTTTGGATTTCTAAATTTGTTTCTCTTCTCAACTTTATCGGAAATATTTTAAATTGCCATAAATTAAAAGTTAAAATTGTTAATTTTTCTTAACGTACTAAAGTGTACGAGTGTGCAGTCTGTACAATTCGTTGGTTGATTGAAAAATCAAACGGAACTATACATTATCTGTAATCAGTTTTGCGTTGCCAGATGAAATCGTTACAATTTCTAAAAAAAAAAAAAGGCGAGCTCGTTCACTAATTAAACTTAATTTATGTCTTTTAAGCAGAAAAAATCTGATGAAGTTGAATTGAAAATACACAGAGAAGATTTAGCCGGTCAAAATTTTTTAATTAAAAATTTTGGTAGTTGTAGAAACATCTCTTGGTACAGTGAGACTTTAGTTAATTCAATAAGAATCTGGCTTTTGATTTTTCCATTTTCTTTCTCAGTTCCGATTTTTAGGAGTAACTATTAGACCTCTAAGTATTGATCAGAATTGTGGGACTCGTTAAAATTTATCGTTTCTTAATTTTTTCAAAATCTCTTTAATATTTTGAATGAATCTTCATATGCACCTGTTATCTGCTTTATGGTCTATTTAGTGTATATATCAGTTTTATGGCGAATTACCAGTTACCGCAGATGTATGGCAACGGAGTATATGTAGATTTATATTTTATAGGTTAATTAATTTAAGAGCGTTTCAGATTTTCTTGCCGTTTTATACAGAATTCATGCTTAACAGTTGAAATCGTCCAGTTACCGTAAATAAGTAAAATAATTATTTATTTATATTTATGGGTGAGTGGATTAATCTAAAAGTTACAAGTAGAGATGCGCAAATCGATTCAGCCAGAGAAGTTGGATATATATGTGTGTCCTTTACGACTGCGGATGTATATCCGCTTCTCAACTCCAACTCCGTCAGAGTTACGTATCTCATACCTCTAGTGTATAATCGCAATCATCTTTATTCAACTCTTAACTCCGTGCAGCACTCCGAATGCATAAAGCAACAGAACATCCTAGAACACAGCACGCATGCGCGCAGCTGACGGCTTTCGGAGTTGAGGTGTATTAAATCACATCGTCGGAGATATGTCCCCGGCTATGTCAGAACACGGATATATTTCCGAGGATATAACTGTTCGAAGTTATCGATGCGTCGTTCAAGACAAAAAAGTATGCAGAAAAACCCACGGCTCATTCTGCAGTCGCCAGAGAGTTGTTTTTCTTCCTAATCGGACGCATTTTCGTCATCGCAATATAGAAAAATTATGAAACCATCAAAATTTCAAAATTCAAGGCTTCAAGACTTCAAGACTTCAAATTTGGAAAAAAGAATACATTAAGATGTAAAACAAAGATTTTGAAAAAATGTCACACCCCGTTGTACAATGGCTAATTTTTTATTTTTTAATCGGCGTGTTTTCGTCACAAGAATGCAGGAAAAATACGAAATCTCCAAAAAGTTTTAATTTGGAGACCAAATCAATAAAAATGTACGTGATGTTACTCAGTACTTCTTATTAAACTGACATGCCCGTTATAATATTTAATCTTTTCTTAATTATTAGGCTATCTTTAAAAAAAATTGTCTTCATTCCTTTTCTGCATTTGTTGCTTTCATGTTCAATGTTGTTTAGATCTACCGGTTCATTTCGTTTCAATGCGAAGCATTTTGTTTTTTTGGATAATTTTTTTTTACGTTTGCGTCATTCGACGGTTTAGAGAACTCTGTATTTGATATAATTGTTACAAATAGCTGCTCTTGTAAAAAGCTATTGTATTTTAATTTTTGCGTTTAATAAAATCGCTTTTATTAACTTCTTAATAAGTAATAACCCGTATTGGCGTTCTATCTGTTCTTCACGAATAAATGCACGATGTAATTTATTGTGAATTTTTGTTAGAATTATGAACTTGCAAATAACGATATCTTCTTCCTATAGTTAATTGTTGCTTAAAATAACGACAGGTAAATAAGTTTTTCATTATTATGTTTTATGCGAAAAAAAGAGAAATGAATTTAAAATATTTTTACTGTTAGTTTCCATTGAAACATAAATTTGAAGAAATGAATACGAGATTAATGTGTACTTCATTTTAAATAGAATTAAATTTAAAACATTTCTTTCACATATATTATCTTGCCAACCGTTTTGTATTTGAGATATTTTAATCCAAATAAAGGGTTGAGCTGCAAAGTGACCATAGACTCAGTTCCTCCTTATGTATGTATGTATGTGCATATATATATATGTATGTGTGTGAAAGGGGCTTGTGCCGTGGCTACCCTGATTCTTATTTTGAACGTTGAAATTTCAAATTGAATTCAAAAAATCGATATTTTGTCCCTTGCTTAATCGTGTTTATTTCGTTCGTAGTATTTTCGTTGACTCTCGTATCACTTTTTCCTTTTCGCTAACCTGCAGGCGAGCCGTATGCAAAGAAGGAAAGAACTAAAAATACATGCAAACGATTTAATACCGTTTTCAAGTCTGTTCAATTGTCATCGGGAATAAAGCGTCCTGAAACTGCGTTGACAATCTTTTCACTTTTATTCGTCATCGTCCGAAATGGTAGCGTACTTCCGTTCAATAAAGTGTCAGATCATGCCGATTCTTATTTTTATTAAATATAAAAATATGCATACAAAACTCTCAGTGTTCCAGCCCCCCAACCCCCCACGGATAAGAATTTCCTATAATCATTATAGAACTGTTCATTTTAATTAATTATGGCTTTCTTTTAAAAATGAGATTTTATAAGTGCGGCGAAAAACGTTACGGATTTCGTTTCAATATTTTCTTTTTAATCCCGGCGTCAAATTTACATAATCATTAATATACATGGTGATTATAATTAAAGTTCAAGTTTTAAAACACTATAAAAAAATAACCATTGATCAGAATGACGTCAAATTTGAACGGAATATTATTAACGAAGAGAGAAAGCGGATGTCACAAGAAACAAAATAGTTCCATTTTTTTTTTTTTTGGCCTGGCGTCTAATTTTAGCAACAGATTTGCGCTGTAAGCATCATAATTTAAAAGGGCTCGATTACAAATGAATCGTAAAACAACGGCTAAGGTGTAAGTTAAACGTTAAACCAACTGTACTATTCAGCGTGCATGGCTGTACAGGTGTGATACTGTTAGTTACGTAAGCCATCCATCACGGCACAACACATCGGATGGGAAAAATCGGTTTTTAATTGTCCTGGGGTCAAAAACCGCATAAAAAGCATCAATAAAATCGGTTTTTAAATTTCGTGAGACTGGCGCAAAACATGTTCAATATGCTGTCCACCGTTTTCTGCAACTAGTTGAAATCGAGAAACAGCATGTTCCATAGCTGATCGAAGTGTCTCCCGGGTCACGTTCAGAATGTGTTGCGCAATGCATGCCTTCAGTTCAATCAAGTTTGCAATCGGAGCACTGAACACATGTTTTAGATAGCCCCATAGTCAGAAGTCACACGGATTAAGAACAGGCGACCGGGACGGCCAGGCTGTAAGGAAGTGACGGCTGATAATTCTAGCATTTCCGAAATGCCCCTTCAGCAGCTGCTTTACTGGGTTTGCAATGTGCGGAGGAGTGCCATCTTGCATAAAAATGATCTCATCCACACATCCACTCTGTGCAGAGTTGGAATGACGTGGTTGGGCAAAAGACACTCATAGCGCTTACCAGTGACAGTACGGGTAACAGGACCGAGTCTCTTCAAAAAAAATATGGCCCTATGATAAATGATGCCGTAAATCCACACCATACAGTTACCTTTGCAGAATGAAGCAGAACTAGTAGCGCAATCCGTTTGTTAAAATTAGATGTCGGGCCAAAAAAAAAAAAAAAAAAAAATGGAACTATTTTTTCCCCCTATGTCATACGCTTCCCCCCTTCTTCAATAATGTTCCGTTCAAATTTGATGTCATTCTGATCAGTGGTTCTCTTTTTTTAGCGTTTTGAAAGTTGAAGTTTAATTATAATCACCTGTATATCATATGTATGATAATTATATTTTGAAATTATTAAAATAAATTTATTTCTAATCAAACAGCAAGCACAAGTAAGAAAGTAGACGTATAAAAATATTTTTGCCAAAATATACAATCACTGCTAAGAAAATGTTAAACTACGAGTATATATATAAAATAAAAAAAAAAAATAAAATAAAAAAAGGCTCATTATTAATAAATAAATTGCCCAGCAAGTAATCGACTAAACCTTTATACATATAAAAAGAGGGGGAAATAGTGAGTATATTTGAAATTGTAAATGGTTTTATGGCATTTTTAAATAATTCTTTACGCTGTTAATGTTAACCAGCAAAAGAAATATAAGAAACATTTCGAGAAAATTCGAAGCAATTGATAACAAAAAACCTAATAGTGAATTTTAAATGACCGTTTGTGATACCAAAAAAGAGAAGAAATTGATACAAATATAGGCGCTTAGTCACCGCTGGTAGATAACATAAACAAATGAATTTTTTAAAGATAATACACGATAAATAGTCTTTGTTTAGTGAATAATATCGTTTAATATTGAAAAGATTTTAAAAGCGAAAAAAATTCAAATCGCACCTTAAGCGATGATAAAATTTATGGTTTAAACATAGAATTCCGGTTTTACAAATAGTGTAATAAAAATATTTACTTAATTCGTGATTAATATATAATTTTTGCAAACTAAAACTATAATTTTGAAACTGAAAAAGAAAATTCATTATTGCTTATTTCTTTTAAGGGACTGAGTGATGAATTTTTACCGCAGTTAAATGTTTGGGACTTTGTAGAAGCCTGCGAAAAGTCCGGCATAAGCGTAAAAGCAAACAAAAGAGAAGGATATGATCACGGCTATTATTTCATATCCACTTTCATCGAGAATCATTTCAAACATCACGCTGACGTATTATCATAATCAGAGATTCGACGCAAAAATGAAATAGCGTGAAAAATTTCTTTTCAACCAAAAGAACTCAGAAAACAGCGGACTGGTTTACTGCGGTAATGGTTTCCTTTTTTTCTTTAACACCGAAGAATCACCAGTGTTATCGATAATGGCAATGCGCTGCTGATAAATACTATGTAAATTACATGCGCTGTTAAATAAACTGTTCAATTATATTAAAATTATTTTTATTTTCTGCATTTATGTTATAATATTTATTGAATAAAATGTATTTTTTAACATTATGTAGTATTCTTAAATTATTAAGAAAATGAGTCATAATAAGAGATTATACAGCAGGAGTTTGTGATGAGACATTTAAGAGGCACAGATTCATTTTACAATTAACGTACTATATATAATTATTCGTGTTTAGAAATAAATTATTCGGAATGGAAAAATTGAAAGAAAAAAAAATCTTTTTTATTACAACAAAAAGCGTAGGAAGAAGAATGAAGAATTTTTTTTGTCTTATCGTGGAAATAGGCAACTGAGAAGGAATTTAAAAAATGTTCGTTGTATTGCAGAAATAAACGTGTAAAGAGGAATAGATAAATCTATTTAGAAGCGAACCCACTGCAGTATCTTTGAATTTTATGTCCTAATTTTATGGATAAAGGCGAGAAAAACGTCTAGAAAAATCGTCGACTTATTTTTGTTTATAATCGTCGGGAATGGACACCCAAACGAAACGAGAGTCCCAGGAGCAGAGCACCTAGCTATTATGTGTACCTATATAAATATGTAGTGTCTTCGGATCGAATAAATAACTATTTAAAAGTGAACTTTAAAATGCCACATAACACACAATTACAATGAAATATCGTTGTAATTCTATTTTTTTCTTCCCTTTATTTGATCTTTCCTTTAAAAGAAGATGAACGGAATGTAAAATGTATGCATTTAGTATTTGATATTATAAATTTAGGAATTTGAAAGCAGTTTTATATTCGGATTTAACAGAAAAAGCATCTAATATCAGCAGATACCAGTAAGTTAAATTTTATCCTAAAAATACTTAATTTTTTTTTTTTCGGAATTTTCCGAGATGTTAAATTAATAAAGGTCGGTGCCGACTCGTGGCAATTATATCTGGGAGACTTATTTATAACTGAAATTTGGAAAATAAAAAGCGCAATGTTAACTTATCGTTTTTTCCATTCATGTTATAAGCCGAATAAATTTCTTCAATATTTATTTTGTGAAATAATACAATGAATTATATGAATTTAAATAAAAAAAAAAGATACAAAAGTATATAAAAATAAACTTAAAATACGAAGTAAAATATAATTATTTTTTGAATAAAAAATGTAATATTCTATTTTTTTTTTTTTTAGAAGTAAACTTCCCAATAAATTTTTCGTTAAATTCCCAAATATTACGTATTAAGCTTTTAATAACCAACGTCAACTCTAGGGCATTAAATCGATAATCAATCACTAAATTTCTTAAAATTGATTTTACTCTATTAGAGAGTGAGAAAACATCGTTCTTACTACATATGTGTCGTTTAAGTTTCTGAAATAACAGTTAAAATTAACTCTGTACAGTTTTATTAATCCTTTCGTGTTTTTTATTTTTCATTTTGGTTCGTCAACCATAGATCTCATTAAACGGAGAAGTCAATTAAATTTTTATTAGATTAGATATTGATAATAAGAAAGGATCGATAGCAGAAATAATGTACCCAAAGAAAAGGAAAGAGAATATAAGAGTTGTAATGAAGAGTAGGAATCTTATATCTCAATAAATAGCCTTTGAAGAAAGTAATTCTAGGGTGTCGAAAAAAATATATATTGTAAAGAATTCACTCTCTTCACAAGTCCCTGTTCCGGTAGTCATTTGTTACTAATCGCTCTTGTCCCTGTTCATGGGCGACATTTGCAACTAACCAGCTACCGTGATGATAAAATAAAAAAGCATAAAACAAATAAAAGAAGATAAAGATTTCGGGCGCCAATGACACTTAACCCCGGTGTGTCATTACCGGAAACTCAATTCGTAGAGCTTTAGGCCTTCCTAAGGTTTAACGAAAAAAGAAAGTCTCCGCGGCGGAGATGTCACCGGGACCCACCCCGTGTCCAATAAGAAAGATTTCGGCTTTAAACGCGTATATTTTCGCTAGAAAAAAAAATATAATAAAATTGTTAGGATGATTTTAGCGTTCACACGAGAAGTATACTTGTGCACAAATTAACATATTAAAAATTTTTTACAAGAAACGCGTGCGGCAGAGCACGTACGATTTTAAAACCGACAACGCGACGAGTTGCTTGAGGCAAAAGAGCCTCGACGACGTTCAGCCTAAGACTCTTGCAAGCGACTCTTGCGAGAGACTCAAATGGGTCTGGCGAGGATCGCTCGATGTCCTCTTGCCTTTCGCTAAGACGACTAATTTTACACAAAAATATTAACAAATAAAAAAAAACACCGCCAAAAGGATCTTTTTAGAAAGTTGGTTGTTAATTTCTATTTAGCGGCGATTACCCTGCCGGTATTTCTTTTCGGGTTTTTTGTTAAAAAAACTTCTGCCGGCTCAACATAGCTCGGTACGCATTTCAAACGCCTATACCGCCAGGAAAGGCTCTTTCTCCGCTTTTCGGCCACCCGCATGGAAACCAGTTCGCTATCCCGGCGCAGCGGTCAACACATCTGTGCCGGGATCCTTCGATTTTTTAGCCGAGAAAGCGTCTTTGACAACCATGCCGCTTTTGCCCGCTGCCGAGACCGCCGAGAAATTAATGATTATTGCCAAAATATTATTTTCTCGCTCGGACAGCGTTGACAAAGGCCGTAAGAAATGCCGAATCCGTCTCACTGCCCCACCCTCATTTTCATCCAAAACAGTAGTTTTGGATGAGAATTCAGGTGACCAAGAACGAAAGGATTCGGACAAGCCGTTTCCGAGCTACGGAGTCTTGAACAGATCTCCACCGTCTAAACCCGCTCATGTACGCCGCACATCATCCCTTAAGTTATCACACGTACACCACTCTCACAGACCGCTCGGACCACACTAGGTCAGAAAAATATAGAACGGAAACTTTAATAACAATTAAAAAACAAAATGGAACCAAAATAAACATGAGAGATAACGAGTATCCATTCCGAACAATACGAGACGCATCCCGTTAAAAAACAAAACAATACGGGAAACAACCCGTCTAAAAACAGTTCGCAAACTACAAAATATCGGAAAGAATACCCTAAGATCGGCTTCCATGTTGGTTCAATACAAAAAATTGAATTACGTTAGCATTAGCTGGAATATAAATACCAAAAAAAAAGAACAAGTTGATTAAATAGTTGCAAAAAAACAAAAAATAAATTCGTTGACATCTTATACCTCGCGAGCTCATTGTCCTCTGAGAGATACAGGAACACATGAGGAATACGACAAAAATTTCCTAACAAAGAGAGAGGCGCGGCAGACAAGACCGGTACCCCTTTTGGACGGGTAAAAAAAAAATAAAAAAATATATATCGAGACACCCCCTGATACAATACGCGGAATGCGTGCAACTGAGCCACTCGAAACAAAACAACAAATTAACAAATAAACATTGGCCCATGGCCCGGAAAGTGGCACTCAGTCACGCACTACGCAACGGAACCCCCCGTTGGCTTACGCAGTGGAAATTTAATCCCCCCAATGACACCCTCTCGCATCGGCGCTGGAACATCGCGCGAACACATCCCCCCACGTGGCCTGCCCAACCTAATGGTGGACAAAACTGGGACCTCCTATAGACACCCCCTGAGAACGTTCACCATCTTATTTCATGGGACGTCAACATGTCCCCGCGACGGTACGAACATCTACATCTTCTATCTTCATCTTCATCTTCATCATCGATCGGACCGCGCGAGAGACCTTCCTTTGGCCTACCTAGAGGAGCCCCGTAAAAAAAATATAAAAAAAAATAATCCCTCAAACTTTCCGACGATCTTCTTCTCCATCTGTAAACCGGACACCACGCCGGTCCTCGGCCTATCTTAGGCGTCGAGTCTACCTTGTGTACCTTCCGAGGGCGCACACCACCCATTGGAATAGGAATAAGAAGAAAAGGAACAAGAACACACTAAACATAATTACAAAAAATTAGAAGGAATAACATCTGGAATTCTACATGACCAGGTTACCGAAACTCGCAAGGTTTTCAAAAAAAATGTTTTATAACCTTGTTTTTCTAGCCTGACCTAGTGTGCACGCATTTTAATCACACACCGACCTGCGGACACTGTAAGCGACATTCCCGCTCCCGGCCGAAAGGTCGTACATTCACACTCGCACGTTGTCCCAGTGGCAATATAAACGAACGAACAAATAAAATATATACAAGTGAACTAAATTATTACAAAATAGATCGACCAAACGTCTAACTGATAAAAAAAAAAAATAATCGAATAAAATACAGGACAATGAGAACTCTAAAACTGGGTCTTGACCCGAACAAAAGTACTGAGAATAATTGAATGTATTTAAAAAGAAAAAAAATAAGAAAATAAGCGGTTAACTGCCTGTCTTGATTGTGGGGCTTGCGGGACGCTATCGTTACCTGATTCCGGAACGAGGAAAGAAAAATCAAAAAAAATGATTATTAAAATAGAAAGAGAGCAGTTGAGGTCACTACCAATATGAGAACGGAGCTCTGCGTCTTCGTCCTGCGCCTTTTTTTTTTTTTTTTTTTTAACAGAAAAAAAATAGAATACAAGAAAGACAACACACGCAAAGGAGGAAAATAGGAAACAAAAAAAAACAAAAGAAATAGGTACATCGTTGAGATAAAAGTATCGATCGTATTGCGGGAATAAAGCAAAATTCGTCATTAGACCGTCACCACGGAGAGATCCCAGCCAAGAATCACCACCATATTTCCTTTTTCCCCGGTACCCCGTGTCGGGAAAGCTCCTGCGGCTTATAAGGTATCGTTGTGCCACTAGGTCGAGTTCTTCGGCAATTGCCGGTATCGGGCGTCAATTGACCCCACTCGCTAGAAATACTCGGTGGCCACAATAAATCCAACCGATTCGGTTCACCACTTAGCGATAAAATTGTTATTCTCCGTATTTCTCGCCGAGACTTACGCCCAATGCCGTGGCCGCACACGTTCAACGTTGCCCACTACAGCGAAAGCTCGTACAACGGAGAAGAAAAGATGATAAAATATAGAGCCCCGCCGGAGTACCAGGTATTCACTCTCTCTCCCCACCGAACAATATGGCCACGCTTGCCTTAGCAGCGCCCACAGAGCCTGAGGGGTCGACCGGAAATCCCTCCCGATCCGCCTAGCGACGCTGTGAATGGAAAACATAGAGCAAAGAAAGAGAAAAACAATATATTTAGCAGAAAAGAGAGGGAAAGAAGCTCAAAAAATCCGAGAAAGAAAATATTAAATAGACCGAAAAGAACCGGTGAGAAGAACATTGCCATACGTAAATAATCTTATCACAGCAATGTCCATACTGTTAACAGCGCAGACCGACAACTAAAACGTCCGACCACATTGGCAGGAGGTTAGGTATAAGGTATGAGGAAGTTAAACCAGAAAGGAAATGAAAGAGAATGGGAGAAAAAGGAACAAAATGGTTAAATGAATCCGAAATCAAAGTATCCCGATGCCCACAAGATTGGCAATTAAATTATAGAAATAATAAAATTCATTGCGAAAGAGGAAGAAAAACTCTTAGTTGATAACTCAACAGATGCGTCACTAATAATCTAGATGACCCCACGGGGTTCACAAAATTATAAATCAAAAAGATAATATTTCCGAAAGACGTTCGAAAAAAAATTTTAACTGTATGCGCCGACGCGCAATTTCTATAGGGCTACATGATTAATATACGCATTAACATAAACTAAATAGAAAAACAGTTATACATTTTACATAACAAATTATATATACAAATTTAATATTGAACACTTATGTGTGCTCAGCTCCAAACCTGTTATTGTCCAGTGAATGGCCGCATCCTTGCGGAAATTCGCTACAAAGCTAAAACAAACTACATTTTCTAATCCTAATACATAACGCCGATTCTACTCACATTTCTTAATTCCGTAATTTAATATAAGCTCAACCACACCGCACGTAAACGCAGGAGTTTAAAGTCAGAGTGGTAGATACGAGTATAAAAAGTCTCAATGATGTTCGAACGAGTAACCAGTTTTTTTTTTTCTTTTCTGGAAAAAACCGCAAAAAAAACCGAAATCCGAAGCGAAACGCCCAGATAAAAAAATATAAAATTTTGAATTTAAATAAAATGAACAACTTTCTAAGCGAGGGGTGATACACACTTATATAAGGTCGAAATCAGAACGAATCGAGCTCACTCTCGCAAATCGAATACACCTTACTTCAAAAGAAAAAATTCAGAAATTACTAATCGCAAGGCGGTTCCAGGTCGGCAAAATCATCATAAATACATAGTAAAAGTATATGTCGATGGGGTATAAAGGATAAAGTTTGATACAAAAACCATCGCGGCTCGGACGAAGGCTTGTCCGTCGAAAAACCACTGATCATTGTACATGCGATGCCGCAAAAAGCTTCCTTTCAAGCTGGACGTAAATCGATGACGTTCCGTAGAATTACATCGCTTTCATCGGAGATATTTCTTAACGTGTACGCATTTTGGTGTCGCCGCTCCACTATTTCATATGGACCAACGTACAGAAGCTCCAGTTTCTTCATGCGCTTCTTGGATTTACATGATAAAACATGATTTCGGACGTACACTCTTTCGCCGACCTGGTACTCGCGTAAATTCGTCGCCTCGTCATGCCTAGCACGACGCCGGAAGTTATAGTCGTTGATTCTCTTTTTCACAGATTCTATCATTTGTTCACGCGTTTCACAATCTTCTGACACCGGAAAAGTCACCACCTCAGATATCGGATCGCGCGCGACGCCATCAAAAATTACCTCGCTCGGCACGCGACCAGTCACTGGACTGGGTAAACTATTCATGCAAGCCTCGATCCCCTTAATGTGTCCTAGCCAATCGGTATGACGTTGGTGACACAAACTTCTGATCATTTTACCAAGTTCTAGGTTCACGCGTTCCGTGGGATTGTTTTTTGGACAATACGCGGCAATGTGCCGCACCTCTATTCCGAGCTCATTGAAATACGCGCTCCATCGCTGACTCCGGAAAACAGTCGCATTGTCTGAAACGATCGCATTCATCTTACCGACTGTTCTGATGAAATCGCTAACCTTCTGCAGTAAATTGCGCGAACACAATTTCCTCATCGGGTATAATCGTACATATTTTGAAAAGACGTCATACATAACGAAGATGTGGCTCATTCCTTTTATAGCTGGCAACGGACCGAAAGCATCAACAGTGACCACATCAAGGGGACTCTTTGGGGAATACGAAGTTAGAGCACCAACCGAGGATTGTGTAAAAGGCTTCGATGTTTTGCACAAATCGCACCGACGAATCACATTATTGATCGACCGTCTCATGCGCGGGAAATAACAAGTGCGCGAAATTAGCAAGTGCGTCCGCCACTGACCCGGATGCCCAAATTTTCTATGGAACATCCACACCACCTCCTCTACATATACTCGCGGCACACACAATTTCCACCTTTCTCCTGGACCTCTGTGGAAAAACAACAAATCACGAAAAACAACGTAAAATTTCCTTAACTTGTCCGACGAGTCTAATTCGCGGAAAACGTGACACCACGTCTCGTCCTCTTTCTGATCACACGCCAAATTACAAAAGAGATCTCTAAAATTTTCTGACGACTTGCCAGACACAAACGCAATCATCGCACAGTTCTTACGCCACTCGTCGGACGGCCCTAAATTTCTTGTAAGCGTATCGGCTACGACGTTCTCTTTGCCCGGCAAATGCCGAATGCGCAAATCAAAGTTCTGTAGAAATAACATCCAACGTGTCAGCCTATCATTTTGCCATCTGGAAGCGTGCAAAAACTTCAAACTCATGTGATCAGTTAACATCACCACAGGAAAACCTTCGACAATTATCCGAACTTTCTTCAAACAAAACACTACACCTAACAACTCTTTCTCGGTGGTAAAATAATTGCGCTCGGCCCCGGTCAACACACGACTAACAAACATTATGGGTCGCGGGTTCCCCTCGTCGTCAAATTGCGACAAGGATCCCCCGATGGCTCTATCGGAAGCATCCGAGCAGATAACAAATTCTTTACTGTAATCCGGGACCTGAAGCCGCACATGTTCCGCAAACGCATCCTTGAATCGCACAAACGCCGACTCGTGCTCACTCGTCCACACAAACGGGGTTCGACGCGCAACCAAATCCGATACCGGCTGAATAATGTCGGCGTAAGAACGAATAAATTTGCGATAAAAATTACAGAGGCCCAGGAACGACATCACTTGTTCACGATTAACCGGACGCGGGAAACTACGAATTTTTTCAATCTTTTCGGGCTGCATGGAAATTCCCGACGCCGAAAGCCTATACCCGACAAAATCCACCTCCTTTTTTCCGAAAACCGACTTCTTCAAGTTCACTGTCATACCTGCGTCTCTCAGCGACCCTAAAACAACCGACAAATGTTCCAGATGCTCTTCCTCCGAGCGGGACAAAATAACTAGATCGTCGACATACGCCAAAACAAATTCCGAACACCGCGGCAGCAAAACAAAATCCAATGCTCGCACAAACGCGCTTGTACTAATTTTCAGACCGAACGGAACGACATTAAATTCATAACAACGACCACCAAAGACAAAAGCAGTGTATTTGCGAGAATCTGCATGAAGCGGGACCTGCATAAAACTAGCGACAAGATCGAGACTGGATAAACACTTAAAATCCGAATACTTGTATAAAAGTTCGTCTATCGGCGGAGGTAAATTATTCTCGGCAATAATAATCTTGTTGATGTCCCGGGCATCAAGACATAATCTGACGCTACCATTCGGAATCTCGTTTCCTAAACATCCCTGGCGAGAAATCGTTCGAATATTCTCGTACAATTCCCTGGCCGTAGCGCTCTTCATCACCAACAACAATTTCTGCATCTCTTTCGAATATTTGCGTATCATTAGTTGAATAAATTCGGCGTCTCCGATCGGTGGGTCGAGATATTTCACACGATTCATCCATTGCATTAAATACACTTCCGGATTCTGCGTTCCTTCACACTTATCCGCCGGGGAATATAATTTTCTTCTGACCTCCAACTGGTCCTTTTCGCTCCAAAAATTCTCGATCATCTCGCTTCTAACGGTCTCCCACGAATCGCATTCTTTTAAAAATATACGAGCCCACTCGACGGCGCTTCCATCCATTCTACTTAATAGCAATTCAAGTCTTTCTTTTAGTTCTATTATGCCATACGTCCTAATCTTGCTCTCGATGCTTTCTAAAAATTCTACTACGCTAATAGGTGGATGTTTTCCTCCGAACCCTCTTACTTCTACGTCTAGGCCAGGGATCCTCATAACCGTACTTGTATGGTTGGCGCGGGCACTCACATTCGCGCATTGCTCTTCAACGATTCTAATGCGTTCTCGCAACTGTTCTGCATTCTCTTCGATTTTTTTCTCCACTTTGTCACCACTCTGTATGATTTCATCGCGGAATCCTTCAAGTGACGATCTTACAGTTGTATCGATTCGCTCGATCCGCCCTTCATTCGCCTGCATTCGATTTTGCATCTGTTCCACGGAGGCCCCGATACCATCCTCTACATTTTTCAATTTGGTCGTTATTTTTTCCCTAACTTCGGAAATTTTATTTTCTAATGAGTTGTTTAGTTCTTGAGTTATCTCTATTTTGGATTGCACTAGCTTTTCTTCCAATTTATTTTCTAATATATCGATTTTTTTATTTAGTATTGTATTATTTTTATTTAGATCTTCAAATCGGTTCTTCACGTCTTCTTTAAAATTGTTTAAGTTTTCATTAAAATCTTTAGCATTTTCTTTGAGTCTTTCCTCAATTTTGTTGAAATTTTCACTGAACGTGGCCATAAATTGTTTTAATTCCGAAGCCGGGGATTGGGCAGAGCATGTTCCGGGGTCCTCTCGGGTGCGACGCGTTGCCTCCGGCCCAGTCTCCGAGAGACGGTCCGAGATTTCATGCGGTGCATCACCTTCCTCCCTTAAATCAATGTCACGGTAATTACCCCGGGTCACCACCACTCTGGCTAAATCCTCATTCTCCATACTTGATGCAGGGTAATTAAAATAAAATAAGACAATTCGGGCCTACCTATCGGCAATTGAATATTAAAATTTTAAACAAAATAATTTCGAAACTCCGGTTCGAGAAACAATTTTAAATAATTCGTAACACAAGAAAAGATAATTTTAAAATATTGAATGATTGAGCCACGAGAAAGTAAAACGTTTATAAACTATAGTAGGCCGAGGAGAGAATTAAATAATATAAAATCTTATCTGTTTCCGCTTGGCAGATCCTTCTCCGATGAAACCACTGCTTCCTTCTTTGTACCAGGTAACGTATATCTATCTATATACTATCGAGTCCCTGTTCGGGCGCCATTTGTAAAGAATTCACTCTCTTCACAAGTCCCTGTTCCGGTAGTCATTTGTTACTAATCGCTCTTGTCCCTGTTCATGGGCGACATTTGCAACTAACCAGCTACCGTGATGATAAAATAAAAAAGCATAAAACAAATAAAAGAAGATAAAGATTTCGGGCGCCAATGACACTTAACCCCGGTGTGTCATTACCGGAAACTCAATTCGTAGAGCTTTAGGCCTTCCTAAGGTTTAACGAAAAAAGAAAGTCTCCGCGGCGGAGATGTCACCGGGACCCACCCCGTGTCCAATAAGAAAGATTTCGGCTTTAAACGCGTATATTTTCGCTAGAAAAAAAAATATAATAAAATTGTTAGGATGATTTTAGCGTTCACACGAGAAGTATACTTGTGCACAAATTAACATATTAAAAATTTTTTACAAGAAACGCGTGCGGCAGAGCACGTACGATTTTAAAACCGACAACGCGACGAGTTGCTTGAGGCAAAAGAGCCTCGACGACGTTCAGCCTAAGACTCTTGCAAGCGACTCTTGCGAGAGACTCAAATGGGTCTGGCGAGGATCGCTCGATGTCCTCTTGCCTTTCGCTAAGACGACTAATTTTACACAAAAATATTAACAAATAAAAAAAAACACCGCCAAAAGGATCTTTTTAGAAAGTTGGTTGTTAATTTCTATTTAGCGGCGATTACCCTGCCGGTATTTCTTTTCGGGTTTTTTGTTAAAAAAACTTCTGCCGGCTCAACATAGCTCGGTACGCATTTCAAACGCCTATACCGCCAGGAAAGGCTCTTTCTCCGCTTTTCGGCCACCCGCATGGAAACCAGTTCGCTATCCCGGCGCAGCGGTCAACACATCTGTGCCGGGATCCTTCGATTTTTTAGCCGAGAAAGCGTCTTTGACAACCATGCCGCTTTTGCCCGCTGCCGAGACCGCCGAGAAGTTAATGATTATTGCCAAAATATTATTTTCTAGCTCGGACAGCGTTGACAAAGGCCGTAAGAAATGCCGAATCCGTCTCAATATCATCTAACACGAGATGTCTTGAAAGTTTGAAAAACCAATTATTTTTTCTTAACATTAGATGTATTTAAATAATAAATTCAGAAGTTGATTTCGGAATTGTTTGATATAATTAGGAAGTTATTAGGGTTCATTAACATTGCAGCTTCCCTAACCTCTATGAAAATAATTTTTTTATTTGAAACATTGTATTAGACATGTAATAAGTAAATAACGCCGATATAAAACGATTAATTTATATTGATGTTATTTACTTATTATATGTTGAAATAACAAAAAACAATGTGTTACAAATATCTATATATTTAACGATTGTATTGAAAACTTCTTTAGCGATAGTATTTTTTTTTTCCATTTTTAGTTTCATTGATTGTCTAGAATTCTTTCACATTTGAATTCCGAACCGAAACAATAGCATAATGAAATATATATTTCGAAAATAAGTAAAAAGAGTTAGAAAAAAGAATAAGCAGAACGTTTGTTTACGAGTCTCGGAATGTTCTTAAAATTATAACTCTCAACATATGCATACACAAAGTGTACTGTACATTACAATAATACTACTATGCGCAATCTTCGCGGGGTTATTTTATGAGAGTTTCCAAAGTTATAATTGGAAAACTTCGGGGATTTGTTCGTTTTTCCGTTGTATTTTAAGTAGATTGCAGATGTCCATATCCATTGAGCTCTTACGCTATAATCGATTACTGCAGTCATATAATCGTCGAATTAATTATTTAGGATGCGACCGATGTTCCGTAACAGTCATCGCATAGTAAGGTTAGAGTAGGTTTATGTTGTACTTTTTCAATCAGTAATTCGTGCAAACGTATTTATTAATGAAATTTTAAAACCAAGCCATTTATTCTTATTAAAAAATTCAAAATTATTTTGTGTCATAAATGGTGTGCTGTTTTTTAATAATATGCAACTGGGAAGCTCGAGTTCTTGAGCCCCTTAGAAGGAGCCGCCCCGGGTAAAAGTTTTATTAGGCATCTACAAATTTATTTCTGATAGTTTTAATTCGATTAATTTTTGGTAGAGCCGGTGTAAATTGTTCTTTCCGATTGCAGACAAACAATGCGTAATAATTGATAATTTCTAGGGTAAATTCGGGTATCCTAACATCCCATTAATTATAGTAATATCTTCGACAATTTTTTTAATAACCTACCTCCTTATGTATGGTTGCGAAAATATTTATAATGATCTTATTTAAATGTATTGACAGGTGTCAGTTGTAAAATTACCTTGAAATGTTCCTCGAGTAACAGTTGAATCGGTGTTCAACATAGAGACTTTCAAATAATGAAACACACCGTATCGACTAGGTGAATTTATCACTTAAAGGCAAAGAAGTACGGAAATTTTGGTCAATAAATTTTGTTCCGAAATATTTGTAAAAGGAAACCCGCGAAAATAGAGGTGGTAAAATGCAGAAAATGTTTTTTAAAACTACAGTCAAAACAATTTGCACTAGATAATTGAAATTCCATATGAACCTTATCCGTGTACTGAAGATGTGAATAAGAAATTATTTTTGAAAATTCAAACATTACGGATTGAAAAGGGTTTAAAAACTGTTTTCCGAAAAATACATGAAGTGTGATACTTTCGGTATAAACAAGTTCACCAAGTTGTGATTTTGTATAAAGAAACCCTTATATGGCCTACTAAAAGTGCATTTTTTTTTTTTTAATCCTCAAAATTTTAAAGAGAAAAAGAGCAGCACTCTGTTTTTGAAAAAATGAAAATATTTGGGCTGTTCTTTTTTCGATGTATTCAGTATATTTATTTGTTACAATAATAAAGAAAATAACCATAAACGCAACGCGGGTAATGGCTTAATAAGAAAGCATGAAATAATAGTACGTTACAGAACGATATGAAGAAAATAAGTTAAAACCTATAAATATACAAAAAATAAGATCAATTGATAACAAAATGATGGCATATAAAACGAAGAAAAAAATAAAAAATACCAAGTTCTATAAACGAAACAAGATTGAATGAAAAATAAATTTACAAATGGTTATTTACATGTACCACCCTAGTATATGTGCAAAAAATATGCCTTGTTCGTCACCTTTCTATTCTTTCTGATATATACTTTATTGTTGGCACACACTTACAATATTTCATAGAGCTGTAGTTAAAATTCGGTTTAATATAATTACACATTCATACTTGCTCGCGTTTATTAGATGTCACGACTTACTTGTAACTAAGCTAAAAACAGTTTAACCGGCGAAACAAAGTAACATTTTTGGAAAACAGAAACGGAATCGGGAAAGTGATGTATAATATTAATCGGTATTTCTTATTGAACTAAAATGTTTATAACATTTTTATTTGTTGGGTTTGTTATACAAGCGGAAGAACATTTATGTAAACTCTTGTACACTTCTAATAATCATGAAAATCGGGAGGATTTGTACCACGAAAAAAAAAAAACTATGAATTCGAAAGTTGCAATTGATACTGCGACTGTGACAAGAAGAGATGAGACGAAATGATCATTTTATGGTGTATGCACAAAATCGTTGTTGAACCTAGATAAAACGGATGGCAGAAATAGAAAATGCTAGAACCATTTAGCTGTGATAACGTTCGAAAGAAGTAATATATTTTTTTTTAGTGAAATGCGTCCTCCAAAAAAAATATTAATTAAATAAAATAAATAGTACTCACACTCAACGATTTACATTACATTAAACATTTCTTCGAAATATCCTGGATAATTTAAATACTACGTTAATGTTCTGACGAAGAAATAATAAGAAAAAGAAGAAAAACAGCAGTAACAGCGATAACATTTATTTCACGTATAATTCTAATTGCGTCATGTGATGGTTTGCTGAGCCTAAACTAATCAGTGTTTTATCATATTTTTATCACTTGAATAGGTTCCTATGGGTTAATATGTTTTCTATTTCGTTTTGTATTAATTAATGTTAGGTTGTAATAACATTTTATTAAAATAATAATAATAAATATAATGAGTCCGCAACAATATATTAAAGTATATTAGCTCATATATTTTTCGGCTAAAATTATTAAGAAATGTGGACAGGATGGCCAGCCAATCGAGAGAAGTCAAAAATATTATCATATAATCGAAAAAAAAGTAAAAATAGTCGAAAAATGTTTCGAAAATGAAAATCATTCAAAGGAAAATTAGATCGCGTTGAAAATACCCGTATTCGTCTCTACCGCGGTCCCGGTTATCCTTGCTGAATTCCATACTCCTCTCTTCATTCGTAGATTCTACTTGGATTATCGCTTTTTGATTAAGCGCCTGCCTATTTATTCTTCTTCACTCGTCTCTTCTTACTCCTCCATCCTTTATAAATTACGATTTACTTCTAATAAAATTGCAATTTTATTCCTTTGTTCTGTTCATCTCATTCAATTTTCACCTTATATTTTAGTTATAATAAACTTCCTTATTTTTCTTTCAGTTTTTACCTTCATTCTATTAAATGTCTTTCTTGATCGATCCGTTCTAAATCCTTTCCTCAATACGTTGCCAGAAGTGAATTTTTTAATGCTTTAAACTCTCTTTCCTATGCATATCAGTATTTTTACTAACGATCCCAAAGAGCCAAATGGAGTTGGTTCTGCTTTTTATTTTTTTATCCTGCCTCGTTTAAACTTTCATAGTCTCAGATTCTAAAAGTATTCTGCAAGCTATCACCTCTTTCTTCTTCCTCTTCCGATTATGAAATACTTCTCATATGTTTCTTTATCGTTGACCTTTTGTTCCTTCAGTCGACGAGATCAGTCTTCTTTCGATTCCTGGTAATTTGGGCATTGAGGATAGTGAGATAATGGATTTTTTAGCTCGTTCTTCCGTTTCCAATTGTAAATTTTTGGGCACTTTTACAGCTGCTAATATTGCTCTTCTTGCCTCAGTTCCCTATTTCAAACTATTACTAAACTCTTTTTCTTTTTCATTTTCTAATTTTGGCTCCTTTCACCTCTCTATTTAACCATTTCACCCTTCTCTTTTATGGTTCCCAGACTTCCCCTCTCTTAAAAATTCCACAATCTCGACTATTTTTCGTCGCCGTTTCAATCATAGTATCTCCTTCCTGCATAATTTTATCGGTTTCCTCTGTATCCATTCCATTTTGTCCTTTTCATCCTCCTTCCACACATACTTTGTTTGTGAGACTAATCTTATTTGGTCTGAATATTCGATGTTTTCTACTGAACAGTCATCCTACTTTTCCCTATTAGAACTACTTATAGTGCTTCTTATATTCTCTCATTTTTGCTTCTGCTATTCCCACGCTCAAATTACTTTTATCCTCTATTCTTAAACGCTTAAGAATAAAACTTTATTTTCTCCTTCTTCCCATTTTTTGAGCTAATGTCCTCGTTGACGAACCCATTAAAAAAAATAAAATCGTTTTTCAATATATATATATATAGTACCTGGGCGACCGAGCTTTGCTCGGAATTTTTTTTTTGTAACTTTTAAACTTTATTTTAATCTTATACATATTCACAAAACATAAAATATTTATAAAACTAATTTATGAATTTAAAGCCTCTTTCCATAGTTCGCTTTTCAATACTGAACGCAACAATAATGTAGAGGTCCTTCCAATTCACTTTCCGGATGGTTGGAAAATGTTTTCAATGACTACTATGAATATATTTTTATAACTTTTTTATTAGAAAAATTAAATTTTAGGCCTGTAGGATCGTCGTCAGCTTTATCTATCGGTTTATTCGTTATAAAAACAAATAAAAAGCATCTTGTAATTTTACCTGTTATCAGCTGTTTTACAATCAATTTGAAAAAATTTCCAACTAAATCATTGCAAAATATAATAAGGGTACACTGCACATAAGGGGGTTTCTAAAATGTGCACAACATATTCTCAGTAATTCACATTCACAAACAAATATACGAGTATAAATACGCAAAACATTTAATATATACATATAAAGAGGTAAAGTCCTCGTTTGTTTATTAACCGATTTTCTTTTTTTGTTTAGTAGCTATTAAAAAGCGTTTTTTTTTTCTTATTTATATATAAAATTAACACAGAAAAAAAAAAAAGAAATGGACTGTTTGTTAGGATGTTTCTGTGTAGCGCATGATTTTCGAACCGCCATTATGTGACCGCCCGCTGATCGGCTGAAAGCCAAGACCGATGCCTTTTTTTTGTCTATTCGTTCCTCGCCGTTTCCAGGTATCTGGAATTACCCGCTCGCATGTTTTGCCTACCATATTTTTTATTGCTTTGTACTACCAGTATTGACGCCACCGACCCATACTAAAAGACACTATCGTAGCATAAGCCGATAGATCGCGCCACCGACCCGTACTAAAAGACACTATCGTAGCATAAGTCGATAGATCGCGCCACCAACCCTGATTTGTATCATACTAAAAATATTAAAAATCATAAAAAACTCGCGAAATCGAATTTTTCCATGGATTTGAACTTGCCAGATCAATTTCTTGACCCAAAATACACCTAGTGTGAAAATTTCATCCAAATCGTTAGAGCCGTTTTCGAGATAGAAAAAAAAAAAATATAATATATATATATACAAGAATTGCTCGTTTAAAGATATTAGATATATATATATATAATGTATGTGTGTACATGCGCGCGCACGTGTGTTTGCTTTTTAAAAGTATTTATGCCGGAAATTTAATTTTATATACGCAAGAACTTACAAATAAGTGACTTTCATAATTAATCTAATTTGTAATGTAAAAAAGTGAAAGCCGTGAATTTTATTTAAAAGTGTAGTATTTTTTAAAGTCGTACATTACAGACTCGGGGGATAATGTATGGAAAATATTTGGAAAGGAGCTGAAAGGTCTTTCTTAAAACTTGGAATTATTCTTTGTAATTTCAATTATAAATCGAATTTGTATTATTTTTATGAAGATTGATGTTTTAATAATAATCACCTTTGTTTACGTAAAACAATCGGCAGCAATCATTACTTATTCCTTGCAAATCATAGAAAGCACACAACTAACTTGAATTAAATTTGATTCGGATATTTCAAGTATATAACAGTTAAAGGGCTGAGCCCTTTCAGTAAAGCTTGAAGTTGAGCTCCTAAACTGCAAAAAGTGGACACCCATAATTACAAATGTAAACATTAAATTTCAAATAAGTTTTATTTATCCTAACATTATAAATTATCTGTTTTATGTATCATTTTATTGGTCTCCATTTATATATTTTTCCATCCTTTTTTCCTTCTCTTAGCTGTACCAAAGTCTACATAGATTTTCACCACGCCTATATAAACCTAAATAATATAGGATTTTACGGTTTGTCTCTAGTCCGATTGGTCCGTGTTCTTGACTAAATGCGCGTATATTTAATGATTTTCTGTTTCTTTAACTTTCTAATATGTTCATATAATTTTCTTTTACGTATTCTCTTGTCTTTTCGTTTGTTATATTCCCTAATGATACGACCTGTTACACGAGAAATAACTGTCACGAATTTAAAGCGAATCTTTTATTTTATAAAATTCGATTACGAGCAGAGGTTTGACAAATACAATTTATCGTCGAACTCCGATTAGAGCGACTACCGCTAATAACTAATCTGGAAATCGATGTATTTATCAAAATTTATCAAGAGACTTATTTACAGGTGAAATTAAAATTAAATTACCTAAGTAAAATTCTAAGCGTCTTATTATTTCTTACTGGTACTCTTCTTTTTTCTTTTTTTTTCTACTTCACAACTCGTATTTTGATACTAATCTTTCTATCTTATTCTTCACCAGGTAAAAATGATAAAATAAATGGTGTACTATTGTAAATCCGCTGTGCGATTGTTTAATAAACAAAAAATACGATTACGCTGAGAAATTAGTAAATAAGGAAGGTTTTTAAAATCTACCTACCGTCAGCTTAACGAACGTCAAAAATTAAACAACGTTGTTTTTAGAAATGAAGATAAACAAAGACCTGTATACAAAATATTCATTATACTTCTCTTCAGCTAACTCAATTTAAACCTAGCACATATACTTTATTTATGTTCATCTTTCTTAAGCAAAACTAAATCGTATTTTTAAAAAAAGCTGCACACATTCATTTATGTACTTCTTTCCATATTTTTATAATAGTAATCAAGAATTTTTTAAGGTGCGTAATGCAAACGCACAAGTTTGCAGGATACTGCGACCGATAGCTTCCTGATTATATTGTAAGCGCTGTGTATACATATCATCATCTGCGCTGACACCCGTACAAACTATGAACAGTTGTTTTTTTCCATAACTGAACCATGTATATATTCTATGTCTAGGTTCCCGATTGATATTACACTGAACTTCATATCATGATTAATTTTTATCTAAAAATAAGTGATTATTTTTTTTTTAGCATCTCCTTGAATTACTCAAAAAACTGCTTGGATCAAATTTTCTCAGAATCAAATTAGTTCCGATTCTACATCAATACGTATCGAATCACATTAGTAGAAAATAAATAGCAACATTTGTTCAAGCACAATCGTGCATAAAATTGGTCCGTTGCCTACATTTGACAAATGGATATACACAGAAACATACGTGTATATTTTTTTTTCTGTTGGCGGAGTGGGAGATGCCGCATCGGAAAAAGTATACTTAATAAAATTTTCAGTTAAGATTTTTTAGACAATTACAATAACTTTCAAGATTGTTTGTGGGTTTTAAGAGTGTCTGTATAGATATATATTATGGTTCCCCAGTGCCCACGCCCCTACAAAATTTTAAGTTAATATATATAATATATATATATATATATATATACAGTCGGGAAATTATTAGCGGGCCTTTCTGAACGTGTTACGTTACCAATTTTTTTTACCAGTATTTTTTCAGATAAGTTTGTCGGTAAAAATATAATTATATTTTTAAAACTCATCATTAACTTTAAAAACAAGAATACAAATAATCGCAAGATTTATTTGATGTTTTCTTTTACCTGAAGTGATTCACTGCTTTTAACACACTATTCAACGTTTGCAATTAAGCCTTCATCAGATTTTTTTAAAAAAATCACCTTCGGTACAACTGACTGCATGTTTACCGTTCAAAATAAAATTTTAGAATGACAAACAATTATTACCTGTTGCTAATGCTATATTTTGAAGTTGTATTTGAAAACTGAGACCTTTACACAGGTTATTTCCATTTTAATTCAATTTTTTTCTTTTTTTATTTTAAAACCCACATTCCTTTAATCTGTTATATGATTAAGAAGCACTTTCCTGCTATCTCACATTCGTCGATTACTATAAAATAACTTATTTTTAGCCAGCTTATTACTTCTGTCTTGGCTCAACTATTATTATGATGGCAGTATTTTTTACTGACAAACTTTAATTGCTTCTTTTTTTTTTTTTTTATGCGTCATTATTACTTTTAATTTTTGCAACCGCACATCACAGCATCATTAAATGCCAAGTATTTCATTTTATGGCCATCATCCACTTCAAATTACCGCCTTTTTAATCTTAAAAAGATGCTTGCATCGAATGTCCTCAATAAATATCGAATAATACGCTTAGAATTCCTAACTATGGCTCGATATTTTCGAACCAGTATTTTTTACTCTCATAGTAGCGCCGCTTCCGTTGAATAAACTTTTAATAAAGCTGTTTAAGTGGTCTAAAATTGCTTGTGTGATATACATATAAATATATATACGTAGATTACTTGAATCAGCACACACGGTTTACTATAAAATAAATGTATTAAAAAGAACGAATAATAAAATCACAAATTAAAAATGCAAAAAAAAAAACTCGTAATCTCGGACACGTATAAACTAAAGATTTACCGATGACTCAGCGTTCTCGCGTCTAGGTTAATTCGATGTCGCTCGACCGCGTATCAGCGCAAAACTGAACTAAGCTAAGATTATCCTACCTTTATTTATATTAATTCCGAGAGAATAATCTGGAACAGAAAATTCTAGCAAAACGATTCGATAACCGTCGATATATGGAAAAAAAGTTTTTTTCTTTCATAAACAAATTAATTACGAAGTTATTACGTAATGTATTTTATAATTCTCTGAAGTACTGGATAAAACAATAAAAACGGCGAAATATTTAGGAAATATATTTGAAAAATTACACATTTACACAAAAACAGATAGCGAAAGTTCCAGGAAATTTAAGAAGGAGGTGTCGTTCTATAGTTGTGCCACCATTCTAATAAAGGTCCACGTTTTTTCCATATATGTTCATTTCCCCATTTACACCAAAAGCTGAAATTACAAAAATTACTTTTAACGAACATAAAGAAATTACATTAACAATAATAGGCTTTCTGTCGAACGCAACCAAATCAGTTATAACACGAAATGTTAAAAAATTTATAAAATTCGCATAATTTTAATATTTCAGAGCAAACGTTTATTTCATATTCTGATTATATTAATAATGCAATAACGATGAATGAAAGGTAATAAGTTACTCCAAAACATGTCTTAAACGTTATTTTATAAGTAATAAAAGTGCCGGATAAGAATCACACTTAGACAGTAATAATGCGTGCAATGAATTATTTCAAGTTATATAATTTCCCAATTTATCCGATGAAATTAAAGAATCCTTTCCTCTTTAATATACATATAACTATTTTCCCTAAAACATCAATTGCATACGACGACATCGCTTTGCCAGTTTATACCACGTTAATGGGATTTTAAAACAAAACTTCAATAAACTGCAAAATTAATACACGGTCATTTTCATTTTTTTGCTCCTGTGCAGAAGACCTAAAAAATCTTTAGAAGTTACAAGACTGATGTATCGCATAATTTCCTCTGGTTTGCGAACGTAGTTAGACTAAAATTTACTTTGAAAATTAGCTCTCAATTTGCACAACTTATAGACACAACTTTGTAATTTTTATGGCTCGAACCTAAAACAGCTATCTGTTGAATTGTGAAAGAACGATTCCGTACCACACATGCTCTGCACAATACACATCGACACATCAAAAGCATGTGAAAAATATCAGTTTTGTAAAAAAAAACAAAGTGTAAAAGAAGATTCAGAATTATCGATTGTAGTCGGAGCAACAGCTGAATTTTAAGTAAAAATTTTGATTTGAATCCGTATGAGATCTAGCCGGTGCAACAATTGAAGTCAGAGACAATGCCATGCGTTGTTCTTTCATCGATTAAGCTCTAGATCAATTGGAAACTGACCGGTTAACCACGTTCAGCAATGGATTTTGTAATTTTTGGCTTGACAGGTTTCTCGGTAAACATAATTTCCGGTATTTCAAGCGAAACCAGTCCACGAAGATCTTACAGACTCCGTTAGAACAACAAAAATTTACCGTACGGTGTGATTTATACACTGGGATATTTATTTTTTTTTAAAATAAGACTGGAGCTCGCGATACGGTTAATGGAAATCTTTATTGGACGATATTAATCTGACCAAAATGTGATTTAAGCAGAATGGCACGTTACATGTCATTTAGTATCCGCAATTACCAATTTCTTACAATTAAAATTTGGAGATGGGCTGATTTCGAGAAGCGAATCTGATAACCGGCCTCAAAAAGATCGTGCGATCGTACTGGTTATTTCCTATGGGATTACGTGAAAGCCCAATGGTAACGCTAATACACCAATAATAATTAACGTCTTGGAAGTCAACATAATTGATGTTATTCGCGATGTACAGTTAGCAGTGCTCGAAAAAAAAGGTCCAAGATTGGACGTCTAGAAGGCACTTAAACAAAAAAAGCCACTACCGTGGCCACAAGCCGGAAATGATTTTTGAATGATAATGTCGTAGACTAACTTTTCTAATTAAAATTGGTTAAAATTTAACATTTTAGTTAGTTTTGATAATTTCAAGTTCTTTAAAAAATTCCCTATAAAGAAATCCTTATTAAGAATTGTACTCGGAATTTAGTTATCCGTTATACTGTAATGTATATTAAGTACACCTCTCGCATTCCGTGTAGCGGAAAAAATTAAAATTTGTTCCGTTAATCTGATCTAAAATATGTTATAAATTCGGTATTTACCATCACTTTTTTTAATCAAATACAATTAACGCATTTTTTTTCCTTATTTTTTTCAAACTATTATATGTTGATGATTAACGAATGAACTGGCTTCTTAATTCAAAAATAGTTTCGTCTAAAATTATCATTTCACCTTAGGTTACATTAGTTTAGTTTAATTCAAATTATTCCAATTAATCGAGTACTTATAAAAAAAAAAAAAAAAAAGAAAAGAAAAAAAAAGAAAGAAGAAATTGTTTTTATCACTATTTCGATTAATTGTAATTATCATATTATAATTTTTATTTATATATGGCTCTAAATATTAAGTAAGACCTTTTCGAATTGCATGATTTCATAATTAGTTTGAAAAATATTTTGAAAAATTTTAAAATCACTGATTTGAAAGTGTAACCCAAATAGAGACAGAAATTTTCAATGAGGACAAAATAATAAATTCATTACACTCTATTGCTAAATTGCCGTATTTTAAACCTGGCACTAATAAATTAAAAAATCTCCCCGGATTATATATTATTTGTCGGGCATTAGCACATTATATGTTAATTCGATCCAACCTGTATATGAGAAATTTGTTTGAACTAGGTTACATGCCGACAATTAATTCATCCATTTGACAATTTTAGGACACACTGATTTGCTCAGAAACATACGCGCACTGTTAATTTTAAATTAAGATAGCCAAAATCGAATGCATAATAGCACGAGTATCACACTCTAAAATATACTCTTAACAAATTTAAAAAATATATAGAAGGGAAAAATTATACAGAAAAAACACATTACAAAGTATTCACAATTGTAGAGTATATTCGTAATATATGCCAATAACGCTAATTTACAAAAATAAAATTATACAACATATTTCAAACAAAAAAATCTATACTTACACTCCGAAAATAGCACCACCCAAATGGGCGGCATGATCAAACAGTTTCCAGCCGACCAGTAAGCCGGTCAAGTCAAACAACATTATAGCTTTTATGGCCTATAAAATTGATCAGTAATATTATCGGTAATTTTACAAAGTAGTATAATTATAATTATTGTTATTTATAATATTAAAAAGTAAGTAATATGTGCCTTTTCAGATATACGCCACTTGCTATTTTCGTATATAATTAAATATCAGAAAAAATTTTGCAAAAAATTACCGACTGAAAACTCCAAAAATGTAACAAAAACAAAACCTAATTTTTCCTTTATATTATTTCCAACGATATTTACGATTACGTTAGACTATTTTAGATGTATTTATAAATCAATAAAAAAGAAAAGAAAAAAAGTAATTTTCATAAACTGATCGTACATAATGTATATTTCAATAAAACGAAATACTGGCTGACATAAATTTAACAAATCTAAAGAAAACTATCTAATGAAAAATCGAATATAAGAAATTCTGACCTAGGTAGAAAATATTATCAACGAAAACTGATCTACAAAAAAAGCTAAAAGAATAAATTCAGCACACGGTATAAAAACAATAACCGATTCTTCATCGTGGACAGTAAACGATGCATTGTGTACGAACGGTCACATATTTCAGAAACGGACAGAAGCGTAACGAATGAGGGAAAATCAAATTCGTTACCAAACCTCAATGCGGTAGGTTTTTTTTATAAATTTGAAATGCTGTGCATTTTCTGAAGAATATAAATAGTTCTAATATTGGACATAATATTAAAACAACTGATTAGGTAGTTTAATTGTATATTACTAAAACGTCATATATTTAAACACTTTTTTTTTTTTTATTAGGGGAGAGACATTATAAAAGCACTTGTATGATCGAATCATTTTTTATTAAATATACTAAATAGTATCTGTAATACAGAATAAAACAGCAACATGTTTCGAATTCACAAGTTTACAAAATTTCTTATTTAATCATGCATGTAAGGAACTGTAAATTGGAAAGACATTGGTATTATATTTTATATTATAAATGATTAAACATATTAAAAAAAAAAAAAAAAAGAGTGCACGCAGACAAAAAATATTACCAAAACGAAAAATGTGGTAACAAATTTTATTAAACCTAAAATTCTATTACCTAAAAAAGAGGACAAATGAAATTTGAACAACTATCAGACTATAAGTAATTCCAATGTGAGCAAATTTTTTTCGAAAATTCTAAAAGATAGAATCTAGGAATTACTTAAGTTTCAACAAGTTACCAATTAGGTAGATTTTAGGCAACAGTTTTGGACAACAGATTACCTGTATTTAAAAGTAAACAAATTTTTAAGAAAACTATTGAGTGTAACATGGTTTCTAGGCTTCAATTCGATCTATCGCAGCAGCGTTCGATCACACGTTACAAAAGTATTATTAAGATTTCAAAAAAACTACACAACAATTCAAATCTACATACGATTTAATACGAACTGAATAAAATTTCAAAAATGTAGTGAAATCCAAAACCAAGGAAGTAACCACCTCTACTTTCTTGCAAATGTTTTTAATTGCATTCTTGAATTCATAGATGGCGTTAATTTCACGAGTAATAAATCATATGCATCAGAAGAAATAAACTGTGCGCAAAAAAATACAAAAAGCAAAAGCTTTGCTAGATCTTTTAGCAAGTCTATAACTTAAAAATTTTGAACAATAAATGAGAAATATTATACCGGTTAGTTTTCTAACGTTTCCGACTCCGAAACCCTAGTCGGTTTTGTTCAATAAATTTTCCTGGGGATTAACCACTAAATAAATGCACAAGAAACTACTAAGTAAGCCTCACTATAATATACTCCATCATCCAGAAGTAAAATTTCAGTTTGCAATATAATATTCAAAAATAGTATTAGCATGTCCGATCTTATTTAAATATGAGGTCTGTTTGAAAAGTATCCGGCCTTTGTTTATAACACAGATTTCGAACTCGCCACGGTCTTTGGATGAGCATCGTCTTCAAAGTACTTCCCTTGAGAGTCTAAAACCCGCTGCTGACATTTCTATCATGTTTGGAAGCACTCCTGGGGCACATTTTTCATTAAAACCATCAGTTCACTCGTCGCATTTTATATTATCTTCTCCACATCTTCGAATTTTTTTCCTTTCAACGAAATTTTCAGCTTAAAGAAGAACCAGAAGTCACACGGAACAATGTCTGGACTGTAGGGTGCCTGCCTAACCTGTACGATGCCGTGTTTAGTCAAATAGTCTTGAACAAGTTATGACGAGTGAACCGGTGCGTTGTCATGATAGAACATCCATTCACCATTTTTCCAAAATTCCGGTCGTTTTTTTCACACAGCGTCTCGTAACAGTTTTAAAACTGTACGATAATATTCTTCATTAACAGTGCGACTTTTTGGGACATATTTACGACGCGTGACACCCTCACAGTCGATAAGAACAGTCAACATCTTTCCAGAACAAGGATCAATTCCGACCCATTTTTAAACCGATTAAACCATTCTTTTATTTGTGTCTTACCCACGGCTTGGTCTCCAAAAGCTTTTTTATTCATTGTAATAATTTCTGTTGCCGTATGGCTAAGATTAAAGCAAAATTTAATGCAAATTCTTTGGCCGACACGTTCCGTCATTTCTGTAACACGAAAAATGCGACGTGCTCAACGTTAGACCTGTGCTAAAAAACATGAAACTGCTACTGAGATCGGTTTAGTGAGTTACGCGATGCACGAATTAATAGACGAAGGTTCCCCCTCCACAATGACGCATTGTTTACAACGTTAGAGCAATTTGTTTTCGTGTTATAAGCGAAGGCCGGATACTTTCCGAACAGACCTCGTAATTAATTATATATTATAAACTAAAACAAATCAGGAGTCAAAATATAAGCATATTTATATTTAAAGGGTAATTTTTAGTAGTGAAATTGAACGATATCTTACCACACCGGCCTTAAAAGTGAAAAATGGTAAAAAAATTATCTGTAACAACGCATCTGGGTTTTTCAACGAAAAATACGCTATGATCCCCATGATAGCACCGGACTAAAACAGAAAGATTAATATAAATGATAAATAAAAATTAATAATAAAAAAAAACGAAAAAAAAAAACACAATAAACACATCGAAATTACTTTTTCATTACGGCCACTAAATAGTAAGACAACAATAACGTCACTAAGAAGTTCATGAAATGTTTGTTAAGAATATGTCAAAAGAAGCAGAGTGAATGTTTTTTTAATTTCTTTTACTTCAGAAATAATTCAATTCGGCTTGCGGTTTATTAATATGTTAAAAGTAACATTCTGAAATATAAAAACTAAATATGAAATGTGATAGCTTAATTCTACAAGCGTCTAGCGGACACGTCCCAATATAACTATATATTTCTTTTGTATTTTGTATGTATCAGACTCGTTAGTATCAATGCTTGCACTTTTTAATTTAGTTACAATGCATTAATATATATATATATATATATAATTATTTAAAAAAACTTACATTACTGAACATGATAAACTTTATTTTTAACAAGGTAAATAAGATTATAGTCTACTGTAGTATAAGTTAGATGGTATTACTCAGTTTTTGTACATATATTTTTTTTTGCACATAATGTAAATTACGAGGATTGTCCCAAAAGTAATACCCAATGTGTTATATATTGGTAACAGCTGCAGTGCTACGTGACGAAACTTTTACATAACAAAAAAATCTGAGTAGAGTCTCACGCACTGTCCAAAGGGAAAATCGGCGTCCAATATTAATCAGTTACAGCAGTGTACTTGCGACTGTTCTTTCGTTTATGATCCTGACCACGTGCTGTTTGAATGTTCCAGTCTTTCCTCTGAACGTAATATCAAGTACGTTCAGCTATTAAAGCTGAATTTTCCTACTCCATGTAATGCTTCCCATATCTTAGCTTTGTCGTCTTCAAAGGTGGTTTCTATTCTTGCCTCTTTTCTTTCATCGATCTCTGACCGGATTAAAATTTAATCTGTAATGTAGTCCAATTGTCCTGGGTAGTTTCCCTTGGTTGCCCCCCCCACCCCCCACAAAAAAGTAGGGTACTTTCGAAGATGACAACCTGCCAGATTATTCAACCATTCGACGATACAGAAAGAAATTTTTAAAAAGCCGCGAATTGTTTGAAAGTAAAGCAAATCAATCATGCGATAATATGACAGCGAAAACCGTTACGCGCGTACGGCAACTCATGGCATAAAGTTCACGTTACAAGTTAACACAGCTGTTTTTGTAAATGCTAGATGATTGTCAATTCCGTGCTTCGCATTTTTAAAACTGATTTTTTTTTAAATTTTTTAAAATGTTTCAAAATGAAGAATAAACTTTTTTGATTTTTAGTGCCTTGTAGAAACTATATAAATTACCGCAACTTGAAAGGACACTTCTGAAACGTTAAAAAGTTCAATGTAGTAATTAATAATATACGATAGGTAATTTCATTGATTACCTAAACCATTTTTAATGTTGCAGATGAGAATAATAGCGAATTTTGCAACTGAAGCGAGCTACCAAATTAAACGCTGAAATGACGTTAGCACAAATTGCGTGTTTCTCGCGAAAATAATAGGTTAAAAATTATAATTGTTTTGAAAGAAGAAAATAAAATTTACATTGACAATTAATTTAGCTAAAACATTAAAAAAGTTTATAATACACTCTGTAATCAATGTGAACACTCATACCGGGCTTAAATCTTCAGCATTTCAGTTTGCTAGAAAATAAAAAAAAATAAAAAAAGGGGAAAAACATATCTATTCATATTTATTCATTATAATTAAACTATGCTATAAAGCAGACCATTCAGTGTAAATATAAAAGTACATTTGAAAACATTACGATGAATTTAACGATATTTTATATAAAAATAAGAAATAAGCTTCAAAAGGTTATAAAAATTAATTCAATAAATTTTTTAGAAAATTAAATTTAAGAACATTTACATCAAATAAAGTTTCACGTGTAGAAAAATGCATTTAGCAAAAAAAAAGAGAAAAACTATAATTAACTCCGCATATTTATTACTTCTTTTAATAATATAGTAAATGAAGTCTTAAAATTAAATTAAAAACTATATAACCTTGACCCTTCGGACTTCTTTTCAAGGAACATATTCCTTCGAAAACCAAAATAACAAAATTTTCTATAATTCTTATAGAAGAGTCAGTTTTAATTAACTATGTAATTTTTTAATCTACGGTTGGCGTAATTATTTTTTATTGTCGTCTATTGACAATGCTTTACGCTATAACTCGCGAATTCTATTAATAGTTTTCAAGAAACGTTTCTTTTATACCTAGTCGATACAAAAAAGTTACATGATTTTTCACATTAATTCCGATATAAAAATGGCATATACATACACACGTTAATGACTCTGTGGCATTTTTTACGCCGGGAATAATACGAATAAGGTCAGTCAAGCATGATGTTTCATGCGCTGAGAATTCCGTATGGTAAGTTAAAAACAACCATAATTTACATTTACACTAAAGCACAAAAATATTAAATTCAAAAATTTGTAACGTTGTATATATTTTTCGCTCAGCATTCCCCTAAATGTGAATTTTTACGTGTTTAAAAATTTTTGCGACTTTATTGTTTTTTTCGAATTTTTTAAAAAGGAATCAAACTATGATTTCATAACTTTCTAACTTGATTATTTTACTGCATTATAATAAAAAAAATATTTTATATCTGATACCGTAATATGATGAGTTTGACTTCTTTTAACAAGAAAATTAAAAAAAATATATAATATATACAAACAACTAATGCGATCATCACATATAATTAAAACCGAAGATAATAAAAGAAACTTCAAATATGTGTATATCACCAAATAAACTTGCTAGATATACGCAATACACAAATATGAAAGTAGAGTATACACTAATACTTACAGCACCCAGTGACACCGAAGATTGTTTCATAACTAGCCTATGAACATAACTGGCCCATGATGAAAATACGCCGGCACTCAAATAGAATGCGAGAAACTGTTCCGGTCCTAAATTTGTTGCAATTCCTACGCACAAATGATAAGCAAATTAAATTCATTCTACTACAATTTAGAATAGTAAATTCTAATACTAACTTTTGCAAGAGAAATACTATTTAACGAAACATAATGAATTTTTATACTTCCATTTATTTATACGCTTTGTTTTTCGCTCTAATCCTTTATATGAAAATAATAAGTTCTTAAGTTCTTTTTTGACTTTTTTAGATTGCTCCTCTAATATTACGTGGTCATAGTGGAAGAATTTTAAGGAATCGTCCCCACCTCACCCTACCGCACACAAAAATCTTAAAAATAGATCCGGAAGATATCATTTTTTGTTTTTAATTCCACTTTTTACTAACCAATTATTATTGTTTAATGTATTCATACTTAATAATTCGTTAAGCAAAAAAAAAAAAAAACTAATCTAATGGTACTCAATTTTAAAATATTTTTTTTAAAACTAGTCCTAAAACATTTTTATGGGTACATTTAAACCTCCGCTGAAAGTTTTAAGCAACCTGACTATACTTAAATAGCATTTGAAAACTCCATGATTGGTTATGACTAATACCATTTTTCAGAAATATTAAAAAAAAAACAATAACTGCATATGTTTCAGTAAAAATGATTAACCATCGTACTTTGTCTCTCAACGTATATTTTTTATTTGCGAGTATAATACTTGAGTTGTTGCATGATGAAAAGGTTCTCATTTTATTCTTATAGCCATCACTTTGATTCGTCTTGTAGTCTTCAATAGTTTTATTTTACAATAATTTGTAGTCGTAGCCTAATCTTGGAAAACTGTTACAAAGACTTCAATTTTCCTTTTCACATTTCCATGCTTTTAATAATTCCATAATAAATATTTACCTTTGCTCATTTCTTGACTCTTTTGCGAATTAACCAAGCATTTTGTTCTTTTCATTTTAATTTAATATGGTTTTCTAAGACGGATGTCACCATTATCTACTGCTCTATCTATGTCATAATGCTCTTAATATATACTCCGTACATACTTTTTTCTCTAGCTTCTAACAGTCTATAAGTTGCTAACATTTTTCTACTCTCTATGTCTACTTTTCTGATTTTTTTTTTCTTTTTTCATTTGATTATTGTACCACTGACATTACTAACGTATTTACCGTCACACACTTATTTTTTAATTAAGTTTCATTTTTTGCATTATTCTATAATATTTTTAATATATTTCGTTGAAACATTTGTAAACCTTATCTTGTTCAAGATATTGTATTTCGATATTTTCATCGAATTGTATCTCTTCGTTTTATTTAACAAAATTCCACATTTATAGCATTGTTAATTCGTTTTACTGTTTTTAATTGTTCCTCTAGTTCTTTGTTAAGCTTCAGGTGGTCAGTATACAATAAATAATTTGCTTTTCTTTTATATTTTCCTATGTTATATCATGCGTTCGATTTATTTAATTATGCTGTAAGAGAATATTAATTTTTTATTTTTTTACACGTACATTTCAATACAATCTTATTACAATAAATAAATTAGCACTACTTTTGAAACGGTGTTACAACTTAATCTAACTAATTTGTAACATGTAAGAGAATGTTAATGACACAAAAAAAGGCAAATGTAATAAGGAGTTCCTTTGAAAAATTATTTTTTACTTCAATAAATTATTGCAGATGCAGTAAATGTTCACTAAAAATTCGTTCTTAAGTTGTTATGGGTGTGTTCCTAGATGTCAAACAAGCCTTTGATAAGGTATGGCATCATGGTCTGCTTTATAAACTTAAAAAAATAGTGCCGCATCCTTTGTACCTTCATTTAAAATCCTACCTTGAAGATCGCACATGCCAGGTTAAAATTCTAAATCAATATTCTGAAATCTATCCTGTATCTGCTGGCGTGCCACAAGGAAGTGTCTTGGGCCCGGTGCTTTACTTAATCTACTCTGCCGATTTTCCAGTTGATAATAGCGTGATAACAGCTACGTTTGCAGACGATACAGCACTATTAGCTACCGGTAAAGACAATAGTGAAACTTCGAATAAATTGAAAAAAACTTTATCGGAAGTGGAAAACTGTCTGAGTCGTTGGCGTATTAGAGTAAACGAAAGTAAATGTACGCAAGTAGATTTCACGTTGCGAAATTTTACGTATCAGCCGTTAGAAATAAATGGGGTGGTTATCAACCAGGATAAAGATGTAAAATACTTAGGCATTCATTTGGACCGCAAATTAACATGGCAAAAGCATATTATACAAAAAAGAAAACATCTAGATATAAGATTGCAAGAATTAAATTGGCTTCTTCGCAGGTACTCTAGTTTATCATTGGAAAATAAACTCTTAGTGTACAAAATAATTATAAAGCCCGTTTGGACATACGGTTTAATGTTGTGGGGTTGTGCAAAGGATACACACATAAACAAGATACAACGGTTCCAGAACAAGGCTATAAGGTTGATAGTCTCACCGCCCTGGTACGTATCTAACCATACTCTACATCAAGACTTAAATATCCCATATGTGAAAGACGAGATCAAGCGAGCTGCTAAGCGATACATAGGCCGCTTGGAGTCTCACACAAACGTTTTGGCGATCAATCTTCTTGATAATAGTCTTGATGTTCGAAGGTTAAAACGTAGTCGACCGTTTGATCTGGCCTAGTTTTATGTTACTAAAATTTCAGTGGGGTCCATCGCTAAATGCTAACCTCTAACAAGTTATTTTCGCGTTACGGTCCAATTGCTGGATGGCCTTCTGGCCAGTTGTAATTTATGAAAAAAAAAAAAAAAAAAAAAGTTGTTATTTAAAATAATTTCTAAAATATTTCTTAAATAATCCTTGAAAACTAAAATTAGTCGTAAGGACTTTTCAGTTCATTGCTGTAACGTAGCAACAGGATTATTATTTTCTCCTTAAGATTTTTTAGTCTCTTTTGTCACTTATATTTGCTTCCTTTACCTTCTTCGTTTCTAATGTTTCTTCCATAACAACCGTCTGTGTCTTCGAGTAGAACATTATTACTCATGCGTATAGAATTGAACAATTTTGTAATAATATTGTATAGAGTTGAAAGCTTTACACTATAAGTATTTTCTTTTCTTCGAGAACTTGTAATAATAACATATTTTTGATAAAACGTTGATAGAAAAATTAAATTTTTATTCCATTTCCGTATTTGCATGATTTTCCTAAAAAAGAAATAATTTATCCGGAAGAAAATACTTTTATATATTTTTTTTAGACCGATGTCAGACTATTCGTCAAATCAATGGCAACAGTATGTGGAATACAGAATAAGATGGAACTGCTTGAAATGAAAATTACGTTATCAAAACTATATGCAACAGTATAAAATAATGATTAAAAACAAAAAAAAAATACCGTCAATAAAACTGTTCAAAACGAACATATTTGCAAAATAATGAAGTCCAGAAAAATGACTGAAATTTGCTAACAGCATTGGCCAACAAACTGCTCCTATAAAAACAGACAACTTGAATATATATTATTTAAAAATAAATATAGCATGTGTAAAAAAAGGAATTTTTTAATAAGGAAATTATAATCTATAAATATATATTTTAACCGATGATGTTAGAATGATAGTGGGATAAAAAATTCATAATCAATACATACACCATCAAATCAAAAAATAACAGTATAATGTTTTAGCACGATGTAAAGTGAACGATGACTATTTAATAAAAATCGAATAAAACAACTTTTCCGTAGTAAATACTTTAATAGGATTATTCCACGCTATATAGTGATTTTTATAAAATATGAAAGATTAAATAAAACATAAAGGTCTGACAATTAAGTAATAAGACTGATTTTTTCCTCACGCATATGGTAACACTGCGTACCTGAAACTCGAGGACGTAGTGTCTGACCGAAGTCTCGGTTTCGGTTTCAGTTTCGATTCAAGTTATTAGCCGAGCCTTCGGCTTTAACCGAAACTTTGATCGTAATGCTTCATATTACTTCATCATGTGCTTTTTAAAAATGAAACACCATTTCATATTTCAATTCATCAGACAATGACCACCTTAATTAGAATAGATATATTTAAACAAAATCGTTTCTCTTCGGGGATATAGAATGACGAATTAACCCGCTCAATTAAGCCTATCTTTTATACTTTACCATTCGTACAAATTTCGAAAATTCCTTTTTTGAATAGAAAAATGAAACACGTTTCCGGTAAAACAGTGAAAAAAGAAGGATTTGACCTTCTTAAATTCATAAAAATTGATTTGCTTTTAGTAACAATAACAGGCAATAAGTAGAAATGACCTTTGTTTTTGAATTATAATATTAGACTATTTAATTATGATTATTAATTTGGTAAATTTTAATTTTTTTTTTAAAACAAGTTCAGTCAAGCATGATGTTTCATGCGCTGGGGATTCCGTATGTAAGACAATAATTTACGTTTATATAATATTAAATTCAAAACAAAGAAATCTGATTTTTAGCGTCATAAAGAAGGAGAGATACGTCATTTTTCGCGCTTTTTTGAACTATTTGCCAACATAGAATGTTTCGTTAAAGAAATGAAATACGGTTTCGTTCCCAACAAGCAGCTTTCTTTCCAACAATATATTACAAGCCCGGGGGAAAAAAAATCGAGCTTTCATCGCCCCGACGGCCCAATTTTAAAATTGGAAAGCCGGATGTTCAAAACTAGAGAAATATATTCGGATGCGTATTTTTTTAAACCTTGTTCAAAATTTTTAGCTATAATACTCGTGCCGCAAAGGAGGGGCACGTTGTTTTTTGCTCTTTTTTGAACTTTTCGCCAACTTCGGAAGTTTCGTTAAGGAAACTAAATACGGTTTTGTTCCCAATAAATGGCGATTTATCCATCGATATATCATATGACCAGAAAAAAACAACTTTTTTTCGAAACTTTCGAGCTTTCGGCGCCCCGAGAGTCCAGATATAAAGGTATAAGCTCAGCTATGGTTTTTCTATAAAGCGGTTTTTTATGCATATATCTGAGATACGTTTTGGTTACCTCAACTTTTTTACTCGGGCTATTGCTTACGTGAACATTCTTTTGTTTGCTGTTTTTGATCCCAAAGGGGGGTTTATATAAATTTTTAATCGTAATTTTTTGATTTTATGAAAAAGCTTCTGCATTTTGTTTTATATTTTGTAGTTCACTTTTACAAGGTTATCTGGTGATGAATTATGAATTTTTAACGGTGATTACTGAGGTCGTTTTAAATTCCATATTACATATATATTATTGACGGTTTTTTGGGTTTTTTTGCCGCACAGGGTAATTGGTTAGTTTGAAATTATCGATTTTCTTAAAGAGAATTTTAATTGTAATTTATGACCCAATTTTAAAGTTTATAAGTCAAACTGTCCGTGAGCTATTGCATATTTTAATTGAATATTTTTGTCCTTTCTGAACCATGTACGGAATCCTAAAAATTTCCATATAATAAGCGTATTTTAATTTTATTTTTTAAAAAATGTTAAAGTGCATACTATAGATAAATGAATTATAAAAAAGAGTTTCAGTTTCGGTTTCGGTTTTGGCTGAAAATTTTTGTTTCGGTCAGACATTACCGCTATCCCTACTCTATCGATAGACAACTTTACAGCTTCGTACGATCACTAGTTCTCTAGTTTTATTGCGTTGTTCAAAATAGGAATGTTACAAATGTTATATTTTCGATATTCGCGAATGCGAATGTGCAATGTTTGGGAAAGTCATTAAAACAGATTATTTTATTTAATAATTTTTATTAATAATTACATTAATACGGTACAATACTAATAACTCGATACATAGAAAAGATCTATTATAGAATCGATATATTATATAGTTTTGTTTTAATAATCAAACTTTAAAAGTGGCAAATTATATTTTGTAAATAGTAATTTAGCTGTCTTTTCTCCCATGAGGCAATTTCTGTGTGGCTCGTATATAAGGCCGGCTGCACTAAATAATTGCTCACTCGGAACGCTGGCTGAAGGAGCGCTGAGATACTTGCGAGCAAGATCTGACAACTTGTATTTAAATTTAGTTTTCCACCAGCCTAGAGCGTTTTCATTGAGGGAGGCTCGTTTTTCTTTGAGATATGCCTTCAATTGTGCTTTAATTTTATGTTCTTGTATGTCTCTACTACTCCCAGATTCTAAATCGGAGCCTTCGTCTTCACTTGAGAACTCCAGAATTCCGGCTGGATTGCTCATGAGACTTTTAGCAGACCAATCAGAACTTGTTGAAGGCTCATTGATATTATGTGTTAATTCCCTTGGCCTTTTAGTACCACACGTTGAAGCTGAAGAATCCTGATTTCGATTAGACAGTTTTAATGCGAGTGCAGCAACGTCAACATTTACTCTGTCCTTTACAATATCATTAAAGAATTTATGCTTGTACCGTGAATCCAAAAACGTCGAAATTGTAAATACGGAATTCGTAAGAACAGTGCAATGGGATACGATGTAGAAGATACTCCATAAGATGGGCACCCCAAGGCACCTGGTAGCGTTATTGAAATCTCTATACCGGGGAAATTTTGCCAACGTCAATACTCAGCATTATTTAGAGCTAGAAGAGGCGTACGATACTCAGCATTGTTTAGAGCTAGAAGAGGCGTACGACAGGAATGCGTGATATCACCACTCCTATATAATATATATGGAGAATGGATCATGATGAATGGAAGGGAGGATTTGCAATTGGTGGCAAAAAAGTTTGCAATCTGAGGTATGCAGACGACACAGTCCTAATAGCATCCTCATACAAAGAAATAAATGAACTGTTGGAGAGAGTTGAAGAAGTAAGCACGGAAAATGGTCTCTCCTTGAACAGACAGAAAAGTCAAATCCTAATCGTGGATAGAAGTAAGGAACTACCGCCACTAACCCCGCCAAATACACTTTGCGGGATCGAAGTGAAAAATCAGCTGATCTATTTAGGCGCACTCATATCGAACACGGGAGGCTGCAACATGAAAATTAGGAGTAGACTAGTAGGAGCCCGGAAAGCAATGGTGCGCCTAGCGCGCATATGGAAAGACAGGCACATTTCCATGTTTACTAAGAAGAGGATAGTCAAAGCATTGGTATTCCCTATTGCCACATATGCGTGCGAAACATGGACAATAAACCTGGAAGCCAAAAACAAAATACAAACTTTTGAGATTGTCTGCTGGCGTCGCATGCTAAGGATTCCATGGACAGAGATGCGCACAAACACGTCTATACTGACCAGCCTGGAAGTCGAGTCACAAGAGAGGCTGTTACCAACAATCCATCGCCGAATTTTACAATTCTTCGGACATATTATGCGCCGCAGACCAGAGTCACTTGAAAAAATTATTATGCAGGTGAAAGTCCCCGGAAGAAGAGGCCGCGGCCGCCCTCCGAAAAGGTATATAAATCAACTACCGGAAATAACAGGAAAAGAACTGGAAGAATGCTTGCGAGCAACGGCAGACCGCAACAAATGGCGTAATTACACTTGATCAACGTACCATGGGTGATTCACGACGCTCGGAATCAAGCAACACGACGGAAAAAGAAGAAGAATATGTAACGACTTGCACATTCGCAAAATATTCGCATCGAATGATGCAAATGCGAATGTTGATACGAATGTTGCAAATAATGCGAATGCGAATGCGAACATTCGTAACATCGCTAGTTCAAAAGTCTTGCTTGTCACGATTATAGAGTGGCGTAATTTATAACAGCACTGAGCGTTAGAGTTTTGCGCGAAACGTAGCGAGTCTGGGAAGAAAACGTTTGATAAAGTGGTCGAAGTGTGTTCGGTGATGAAGTCTTGAGCCCTGCACTCAGTGTATTCCGTTGTGTGGTGTGAAGAGTTTAAAAACAGTCGAGAAAGTATCGAAGATGAGCCACGAACTAGAAGGCCAATTAAAATTCGAACTGAACACCAATATGCAGCGTATATGCACTCTTGCGCATCAAGATCGGTGGCTAATTGTGTTCGAATGTTGGCAGACAAACTAAGCACTGTCCGCGAAACAGTTGGAAAAATTTTAGTTGAGGATTTTTTTTATAAAAAAACTTTGTGCAAAGTTGGTTTTGAAAAACTTTTTCAAAAACATGAGCGGATGTCCGACCCGCAAGATAGTCTTGAACAGGTTGAAAATGATCCAACTCTTCTAGACCACGTAATTACTGCTGACGAAATTTCATCTTTTCAGTATGATCTAGAAACAAAGTGCCAAAGCCAACAGTGGCTATCTTCTGACTCAATAAGATGAAAAAAAAAAATGAGCAAGTCAAAAGTTGAAACAATGATGATGATTTACTTCCTTAATAGGAAAGGTATGGTACACATGGAATTTTTGACATCTCGACAGACTATGTATCAACATTTCTACCTCGAGTTATTCAAAAGGTTGGAAAGTGCCTGTCCAGAGATTTCAAAGACATGGATCCTACATGACGACAATTAATCATGTTATCGCGCCTTCTGTGTGACACATTTTTTTTTGATCCCGAAGGGTATCCCAGTCCAGTACTGTCCCAATCCCCGTATTCCCTGGATATGTTTCATTGTGCGATTTTTTGTATTTCCCCGAGTCAAACAAGTTGTGAAAGGAACACATTTTAAATCGGTAGCTAACACCCAACAGTCCGTGACGAGGATACTGAGAGAAGTGGCAGTTAAAGCTTTTCAAAAGTGTTACGAAAACTGAGAAAAACACTGGAATCAGCGTGTAGCTACAACAAAAGTGAGTATTTTAAAAGGGATCATCATATTGATGCACCTTAATTTTTAAATACAAGTGTTTTTTGCAGTCAACTTCATTACTTAATTTCCTCACCCAGAAAGTTCGGTAAACGAGGGTGAGTACACCAATTTTCCTTTAACCGTTCCTCTAAATGTCAGCAGTACAAATAACGTAAACAATAAATTAAAAATAAAAAATAATAACGAATTTAACACGACTAAAAAGAAAAAATGTGTAATAAAAGTTGGCACAATAAACGTCAGAACACTTAAAAGAGAAGAAAACTTGACAGAACTTGAAGAAGCTTTCCAAAAAACAGACATTGAAATTTTAGGTCTGTCAGAAATTCGAAGGTCAGGCGAAAAAATTATAATTACGCAAAAAGGAAATTTATTTTGTTACATAGGGAATAACATGGGGCAAAAAGGGGTAGGCTTTTTAATAAAACCAAACTATGTAAATAAAGTAGAAGAATTTAGAGGAATTAATGATAGGATAGCCGTTCTAAAAATCAATATAAAAAACACTCAATTTAACTTTATTCAAGTATATGCTCCGACCTCCTCAGCAGAAGAAGAAGAAATAGAAGAATTCTATGGAATGTTAGAGAAAACAATTAACGAATTTAGAAAAAAAGATAATAATTTAATATTAATTGGAGATTGGAATAGTCAAATTGGGCAAAGGAATAGGGGAGAAAAAAGTATAATGGGTAATTTCGGTTATGGTAAACGAAACGAAAGAGGGTGGAGATTGATAAGGTTCTGCCAGCAATTTAATTTCAAAATAATTAATAGTTTTTTTAAAAAAAGGAAAGGAAAACGCTGGACATGGATATCACCAAACCAAGAATATAAACTATTAATCAACTATATACTGACCCCGGAGAATAAAAACAATAAAATAACTGATTGCGAAGTTTACGGCATGGACTCATTTAATTTTAATACTAACCATAGATTACTCACTATTACAATAAGGTTCAACAAACGAATAAATAATAAGATATATAATAAGGAAAAATGTAATAAAATTAATCCTGTGCTATACAAAAACAAACTAGATGAACTACTTGGGAAAATAAACTATTCAGACGACTATGACATTAATAGATTATACAGTAACATATCAAAAACAATAAAAACCGCTGTATCACAATCAACCGATGACTCCAATAAAAATAAACAAGGGATAACAACACATCAGGAATTAACTAATCTATATAAGAAAAGAGCTGCAATTATTAAAATAAGACATAAAACGCCCAAGGATAAAATCGAATTAAATTTAATTTCCACACTGATAAGGAACGAGATAAGAAAAAAGAACGAACTTAGGAAAAATGAAATAATAAAAGAAACATTAGAGGGAGGTAAAAATATCAAGAAACTGAACAAGCAACTAAGTGTAGGTACCCCGTGGAATTTATACTTCGTAAATTCTATAGGTCATAAAATATATGATAGAAAAGAGATAAATAAATTAATAACTAACTATTATAGGGAATTATATAAAGGCGAAAATAATTATGAGGACATAATGGTAAACTTCGAACCAGAACCTGAGTTCTTAGTTAACGAAATAAAAATAATAGTAGGAAAATTAAAGTCTAACAGAAGCCCAGGCCATGATGGTATAGTTAACGAACATATTAAAGCAGGAGGGGGCTATCTAATTAAATTTCTTACAACACTTTTCAACAGTATCTTAAGAACAAGTAATATACCCGAAGAATGGAGATATTCAGATATAATAATACTATTTAAGAAAAGCGATCGTCGTAAAATCGAAAATTACCGCCCTATTACTTTAAGCTTAAGTATTTCGAAGTTGTTCTCAAAACTACTAGAAATAAGATTAAAACATTTTTTAGAAGCCCAGCAACCAACGGAACAAGCCGGCTTCCGGAAGACATTTTCAACAACTGACCACCTTCATACAATAAACCAAATAATAGAAAAAAGTAATGAATACCAGATAAATTTATATTTAGCCTTAATTGATTACCAAAAAGCGTTCGACTCCTTAAAACATGAATATATACTTAAAGCAATGCATAAACAAGGGGTCCCAGGAAATTTCATTAGGTTAATTCAGGAAATGTACAAAGGACTCAAAACGCCAATAATAACGGACATTAAAGGGGAATACTTTTCAATTAATAAAGGGGTTAGGCAAGGAGACCCACTCTCTCCAATCTTATTTAATTGTACATTAGAAGTTTTTAGAGAAATGAACTGGGAAAATAAGGGAATAAATATAAATGGTAAGAAATTATCAAATTTAAGATTTGCAGATGACATTGTTCTTCTTTCCTCTTCCTTAGAAGAACTGAAGGAAATGCTATTGGAGCTAGACATGAAAGGATCAAAAGTCGGACTATCTATTAATACCCTAAAAACTAAAATATTAACTAAGACTACAACCCAGAGAGGAATACAGATAAATAATAATTTAATAGAAATAGTGAGCGAAATAGGTCAACAATTATCATTTGAGAATAAGATGGAAAAAGAAATAAACACGAGAATTACTAAGACATGGAATAAGTATTGGTCGCTAAAAAGAATATTCAAAGGACCTTTCAGTAATCATCATAAAAGTCAAATTTTTAACATGTGCATACTACCTGTTTTAACTTATGGGTGCCAAACTTGGACATTGAACACAAACATTATAAATAAACTAAGGGTAACGCAAAAAACACTAGAAAGATCAATGCTTAATATAAAAATAAGAGATCGAATAAGAATAAAAGAAATAAAACGGCGTTTAGGTAATAATATTGACGTGGTGAACTATGTTAGAAGGAGAAAATGGGAATGGGCTGGCCATGTAATAAGATTAAGAGACGACCGTTGGACATATAAATCCACTTTTTGGTATCTTTCACATTACAGACGAAAACGAGGTCATCAAAAAGGTAGATGGAAAGACAAAATAAACCAATTTTTAAATAATAATAACTTTGAAAAAATAGCAGTTAATAGATCAGAATGGGAACGGTTAAGGGATACCTTTGCTCTTCATGGGCCGAGGAAATTTTACTTATAAATAACTAATTTTATGTAATATCTTAATCATGCATAATTTTCTCAATAAAGGTATTTTGATTTGATTCATTACTTAATTGTCAGACCTTGTACGATAGTTTTTCAAACCGAGTTCCAATATGGTACAGTCGTTTATTTTATTACGAGTCAGTTTTAAATATATATTTCCTTACGGAAATCATCGTTACACTCAACATTTTATTTAATTCTGAATATTGCCAACTAGTTATAGTGGAATAAATAAATAGGAATTTCAGTAACATCTTTTAACATCAACGTTGAGACAAAATATATATATCTCAATTATCCATTTTCTTATAATACTGCAAATATTGTAGCAAGGCCATTGGTACCAAAACCGCCAAAAAAATAAAATAAAATAAAATACAAAATAAGAACGCATTATAAAATATGTGAAAACTAGATGTTACCAATATTTAAAAACAACACTATGATATAGAAATTTATTGTTTTAAAAAGTGATTTTAAACATCTCCAAGAGTTATTTTATAAACTTCTTAATAAAGTTATCAAAAAATAGCGCCCATTTAACGAAAGTTCTGATTTCTACGTATGCAGCTTTTTTGTTCGATTACGCAGTACACTACTACCGTTGTACAATAAAAGTAAACTATAGGAATAATTTATAAATTAAGAATCACTTCATACTTGCAACTGGACTGGAACAAAAGTAACGTGATAGAAACGGTTCAAAACTACGAATTTTCCACGACAATAGTACAACGCTGTTTAGAAATGCAATACCGAAATATAGTTTTCTCGCGTCAGTCATCGAAGCCCACCAATTATTCATTGTCTGTCGAAAAGAGCCCTAGAAAAAACAAACAAACTGTACGAGTTGTTTTTTTGTTTTTTTTTTGTAAGTACACATTTCACAATTTAACGCGCTCTTATCGAACTTATAAATATGTTATATGAATGAAATTTTACAATATTCATAAGAAAAGTTTGCACCACAGACATGTTTAAATTACTAATAAACGGTAAACAGAAAAAAAAAAAAAAAAAGTGACTAACTTTGTTAACTAACTTGTTTTTGCCGCATCTGCTTAAATTTATCTTTAAACCACAACACTGTATCCTTTTTTATTATCAACGTTCTAGCGTGTTTTTTCATATTTTCATATTGCCATATAGTAGCCCCCACAAACGAAACGGAGCAAAACTAAAACAAAAGTAACAAATGCACAATTATCATCTATAAGTACATGTATATTTAGAATATTTTGTATAGGCGGTTTTCACTAAATTTTCATACCATTTTAATTGTAACAAGTGATATAGACTTCGTTCGATGTTATTATAAATATAATTAAATGACGAACCGTGTAGCGTATAATTTTAAATTTTATTATTTTCAACTTTATACGTGATTTAATACATACTTCTACATAGCCAATGTATCATTAACGTTAACGATTTGAAAAAAAAAACAAAACACTTACCACTATAGTGAAAACAGTTGGTTTAATCAATCTTGTATACGAAAATGTAACAATTTCATGTTCAACCCCTTTTTGTCTAGATGATAATTTACCGAATGAAACATTTTCTAAATCGAATTTATTAACTTCAGAGCGCTGTACTCCTATATTATTACTCAATGAAGATTTTTTCCATCGTGTACGACGACAATAGTTCAATGTGTTTGGAAAAGATGACAGCAATTCTGTACTCACGTTGCTCTTCCTAGGAACATTAGGAAACCTTTAGTTAATTCAGTGCATATATCACGTGTATTTTCGTAATATTGTGCTCTCCTAATCAGAGCAAAAAATCGGTAAAAATGTCGAATCATACCATAAATATCTGATACTGTACATTATTAATCTTATTAAATCTATCTGTATATACAACTTTTACGTTAGGATATTTAATCAACATATCAAATTATTAATAAATATACAAATTAAAACATTCTACAATAAATAACAAATTTCAACAAACTTTTTATTTGGATTTTGCAGGTAACTGTTTACTTAACTTTCATCAGCTACGATCATAGGTCGGACTCACATATATAGAAATTTACAATAATTAATTTCGATAAAAATATTTTCCATTTTTCGGTAAAATCAAAAATTTCCGCAGAATATAAAAATGAAAATATACAAAATAAAAGATGTCTCAAAATATTTTTGTAAATTTTATTAAACTTTAGCTTTCTAGAAAAATTTTTTAACGCAAATATTTACAAAAAGTCTTGGTAAATAAAAAATATACATCTTTAAATATGTTAATCGCATATTTTAAAAATTTTGGAAACAATCAACTTGAATTTTACTGCGAACTGATACAAGAACAATATCAAGCATTCACAAACTTTGCCACTGTATTAAATTAGCCACTTCTGACAAAACCGGAAATAACTTTTCATAATCGTGAAGATTATGATATTGCAATTTAAACAAATGTAAGTTAAACACTGAGATGTATTTACTGATCATCTCAACCCTAAGCTATATTTTCACACTTTTGATTTAACTGTATTAATTGGTCATCCGAGTTTATAAATTTTCACAATTTGTGTTGATAATGCTAACAGTCAAGGCCGTATCGTAGGGGGGGTTTTCAGGGTTCAACCCCTCCCGAAATATTTACGAAATAATAACTGTTTGCATTAAATGGACCGAAATTCAGAATAAATTTATTTTTTTCAATTTTTGACAAAAGAAAAGTGAAATTTTTATAAACTCTATGGAAACGACTATTTTTTATTTGTTTTTATTGTAGCGTTCAAATATTGCATATACAATAATTGACTACAAGGCTTTAGTGTACTATTTATAAATAAATATATTTCATGATAATACATACACACACACATGTATATATATGTATATATATTTATAAAATTATTTTCTAGCTCCTTCCGAAATTTTGATCTAAATACAGCCCTGCTAACAGTAATTTATTTATATATTACTGTTGTCGTTTTTTAACTTTTTTATAACTAATATCAGATTCGGAAAATGCAGTTCGTATTGTTCCCACAAATATGTTAAAATTTTGGTTGAAAAAATTTCGATTGAATTTAATATTATATGTATATATATATATATATATGTATATGTGTATGAGAAAAGTGAAAACTTGATTTTTTTTTTTTTAAACACAAAATCGAAATACTGCTTTGTTAAATTGGCTAGTTTTCGTTTGACTGCAGGATATATAATTTAAAACATTTAATTTCATTAACATATGATTGTAAATAAAATTGAAAAAGAAATTTTAAAACTTTTAGCTAACTCTGAAATCGAATTTACAGCCCACATACACGCTACTACTGCTGCAGCTGTGCACCTATGTTACAACTACATTTCATATTAATTTCTTGCAATAGCTATTTACACCATGGGCGTCGCCAGCGGGGGGGGGGGGGGGCAGCTGCCCCCCCTGAAGCCTTGAAACTTTTTAATCAACTGGCCATAATGAGCATTCATAAGCGCGTAATCATGAATAATTTGCCAGAAACCCACGAAAATTATGTTTTAATTAAGATTTTATTCTTGTTTAATAAAATATTGAGCCTTTACAACTTATAAATTTTATTTTTTCTATAACTCATATCCTTTTTCTATCATCTTGCCCCCCCCCCCCTGGCCCATCGGCTGGCGACGCCCTTGATTTACACTATACTACTTATAACGAAAAATCCTTTGAAATTGCAATATTGCAATCTCCTGATTATAATGCGCGCTTTTCGGTTTTGCGTTATCTCCGTATGTTCCATAATTTTGTATAAGGTAAAGTAGAATCCATGAAATTGTCTATGTGAAAAATGAAACAAAATAAAATTATAGAATGGCAAAAGATTCAATTATTCTTAGATGTCTACTAATATTTTTGTAGAAGAGTTAGAAAAAAAAGTAACAATCAGAAGCGTTTAAGTAAGTCTGTTTTTTCGGATGTGGAAGGGCAACACTTATCATTGCCGATTACTTTGTTTTTTTTTAAAATTAACCGACGCTAAACTCTAGTTATTTTTTGATGAAAGTTTATGTAATCCTTTTGAAACGTTAGTAATAAATATTCATTTCATATACAATAATTGGGTCTAAAAATTACTTAAAATGGAAATTTCATACTTTTAATTTTTGACGGAAACCGACATTTCAGCAGAAATCAAAAAAACTAAAACCCGAACTGATCTAAACATATAATTAAAATTTTTTAAAAAATGCCGACTGAAACACACCTTATATCCTCTATTGGCATGTTTCTGGTGTCAGCTAAATAGTATTCTAAATAATGAGTTCAGTACACGTAAATAAGTCATTCATAATTGACAGTGTAGAGAAGAGAAAATTAACACATTTTTGGTGATTTTAGTTTTTCGTCGCAATATTAAATCAGCTGCAAAGCAAATAGTGGATTCATATTTCTAGATACGGTAGGAAAAAGTATAATAATGTAAACTGAAGCCGAATTTAAAGAAAATTACATTTTAAACCTGTACGGTGCGCTTTACTTCGTAAATGTTTTATTACCGTGAATTTATTGGAGATAGAAATATATACAATATATATATATATATATATTTAACACATAAATATGACGAAAAAGTAGACACTGTAAATCATTTTTTTCTAATTACGATGTACGTTTAATTAAAAAATGAAAATCATAAGAAATTTTTATACATGCAGAGAGATGTTAACAGTTGTCACTATTGTAATATCAAATATGCTATTTGTTCTGATTTATTACGTAATTTGACATAACGGGAAGTGTTAAAAACGGGAAAAATCTGTGTTACAAACTAAAAGGTTCTAAGAGATTCGCCGTAATAAATTTTACTTCTGAATTATAAAATTATTGTCAGTTATCGAGTGTTTGGAAATCGTAAATAGAAACTTCCAATCAATTTATTCACCGTTTGAATTATTAATTCGAAGTACATACAATAGATACATATGAAAAAAAAGATCAAATGTTAATCTTGGCTGCGAATCTAATACTAGTTTATTAGTAGAACTGCGCTCATTCATCCATGTGCAAATTACACAATTGGTGAAGTTAAAAAGAACCGAGAAAAACTAAACTTCAAAATCTGATGGAAAACTGAACGTGATGTTTCACCAATGTTAGAAATGTCGGCTGAAGCAATAGATTCATCTCTCTACAATGCATTTGTGGTTTACACTAAATACTCTTAAAATAGCCAAAGTCTGAAATAAAGACAATGAAAATCAAACGGAAATTCAAATTTCAATTTTTCCACTTCACCAGATTTACTTCAATGAGGGTGGTAATTTGCAGAAAATGTTTTAAGCTTTGTTTGAAAAGCAGCGATGTTACTTTTAATATTTCTAAAATATAAAGCAGTATAAAATATTTAATTATAAACATCATTATCATTTGTAACAGAGTTCTCATAATTCCATATACACATTGGTACACATATGTATAAACCACATGAACCCAGCTTCATATTTTAACTTTAAAACTAAATCTCCCCATTCCTGGGTACGCTACTGAACCCTTCACCTCATAAAAAATTTGCACACTTCGTGCTTGTTCACAGACACACATAATTCACATATTATATTTTCCAAATGCGCCAACGATTTCGTCTGGTATATAAAATTAACTTTAGATGATAGTTTTAAAATGTCGATTAAAAAATGTCGCTTTATAATTTTTTACATATTAATAGGTTAACCAGATTGTTTAAAAAATATAAATATATAGGTTTTAAAATTATTGAATATATTTAAAACTAAATAAAGTAGGTATTCTAGAAATTTTTAAAAAAGGCAAATAAGAAATATATACCAAATATAGAGGATGGGAATTAAAGTAATACGGAATTATTTGAAAAGTAAAATCGAAATAATTACACGAATACAGTTTTTTCTATCTGTAGTTTGATCAGGAATAATTTTCGCGAACAGTTCTTCTTTAAAAACCTGTTCTTTAAGAGCGAACAGTTGCAACGATTCACGAGCTTATAAATTATTATTTTAAAAAAGAAAAAATACAAGAAAGGTTATACGGATTTAAAAAAAAAAAAATACTTAATATTTCCCTATTGTATTAATATTATACAAAAAAAAAAAAAAAAAAATATTTACAACATTTCAATTTTTGTTATTAGAAGGTGTCACGGAAAAGCAGTTTTATATACAGTTGAAATAATTCAAGTTTGTACGAAACGCGGAATTAAAAGAAAAAAAAAGGGTTCAGGAATACAAACGAATTTAGTGACGATTTGTTTTTCATTTTAAATTTCGTATTTAAATTTTCACAGTGAAATTTATAATTTTTTTTGCCTTTCTGAAATTTATTTCATAAAGTAAAAAATTTTTATACCGTATAATAAATTATACGTGTGACGGAAGGGAAAATTCGATTGAATGACTCTAATAAAAACATAAAAAGGAGAAAAAGTTTGAGAAAATTTTCTCTTCAGAATTCTCCTTTCAGTGTGAAAGCAGTTCCAAGTTTGTCCTTCAATAAGTAGGTCGCAATGTTTACACAGAGGAGAACATAACTCTGATCATATGACTTTGTTGTTATCTGTCAGCTGAGCGAAAACCGAGTCCGGCCGGCTTGAAAGTAGAACCGGGCTGACTTCATTCATTTGTTACACCGCGTAGCTGTTTATTTGAAAGTTTTCGGTAGGTGCGTTCGGTTCGACGTAATCGATCGGTAATTGTTCGTTTTCGAAGAAATGATTTAATAGGATTTTTTTTCTCATTTTCATTATGCGTTAATGTTTTTCCGATTTTGATTTCAATGGCGTTGAATCGAAAACTTTAGTTTCGTATTTAAATATCAGACTTTTTTTTTTTTTTTTTTTTTTTTTTTCTCTTCCGTTTTTAATATAGAATTAACGTATTTCATTAGTAGCATCGACACACAAAGATCGTCTCTTCTTGGTGAAGGAAAAAAACAAATAGAAAAACGGGATTATTAATATTTAAAGTTTTATTTCAATAAAATAAAATAAAACAGAAAAAAAAAAAAATAGATAAAAGAACGAAATCGTTTTTTCCGTAAGGACTCTCTGTGTAGATTTAGTGCCGCTCACAATGTCGACAGGTAAGCGTTTAGCAAAAAGATCTATCGTGGGCACTAGGGTATGCGGTCCCGGGGACGATGGTCTATTCCATTCAGGTGTAATTCAGTTTATCAAAACCACTTGCGACAATGAAAAAGAAATAAATTCGGAAACTAAATACGTGGTTAGGTTTGATTTGCCATCTGCTGGTAGTAAAAAATCTTCCTGCTGGAAGAAGGAGTTTAACGCTTCGGAATTAGTTGGGCCCGGGTTCCAGTCGTTAACTAATTTTAAACTGTTGCCGGGACAAAAAGTGTTTCTTACGTATAACGGCCGAGAGATTTCTGGACAAATAGTCCATCACGATACCGCGTTAGATGAGGTCACTGTCTCCATCACGCCTCCAGCGCAAGAGGTGAGTTCGCCATCTTGTTTATTTCCTTTTTCGTTATGTTTTACATACACACTTGTCGTACACGTACGATGTTCTGTCGGAGACGTGAATTTTAACGTATAAAACAGTTTATAAACTGTGAGAATAAAATGAGGCGAACAGTTAATCTCGCACAAAGAAACGACGATTTATCTCTCTCTTCCTTTTGTGCAAATTTAATTTTTCCTATTTTTTTCTCCTTTTCAATTTATTTTAAACGAATCGAAATGTCGCCCTTTAGTGTCTGCACAAATTAGAAAATACTGATTGCGTTCTTGTTAATTGTAGTTTAATTGATTTTCCGTTCAAAAATATCATAGAATGAAACATACGCAAGCAATTGCGTGCACTGTTTATGAAAATGATATAAAGACGACTACTATTAAAAAAGTGGCGAATAATGATTATCTTTGGTACACGCAGTTCTATTTTTTTTTTTTTAGAATTGGAAAAGTCGACTTTTGTTTACAAATTTACTTCTATTGAAATATATTTCGATAACCGTGTTAATGTTTCACTTTTTAAATTGTTACTTTCGTAATGAATTCGGATAATAATTTTAGAAGTTTTAAAAATTTATCCCAAGCTTTAGAGCCTTATTGTTATTATCGATTTTTCATTACAAATTTGTTATAGGAAAAAATCGGTTGTAATCTACGAGTATAAATACGAAAACAGTTTAAATTTTCATAGTTCTTTCTGGTAATTTTCTTTTTGAAAAATATCGACGTTTCTTTGTATGCGAAGCACTTTTTTTGCATTAATCACTGTAGACACGAATAGACGAGATTTATTATTTGCCTCATTTTCAACCCACCGCGCATTTCCGCAGTTTTAATATATATTATGTATATCGTACCGAGTAATTTTATTTGGTATGATTTTCTTTTTTTTTTCTTTTTTTATTTTATATATATATATATAATTTTATTAATTGTGAATGTAATAATACATTCGACGGCTTCTATTCTATAACAGTCAATGTTATTATTCCGATATACATATATATATATACACGTACATGCAGAATTTTCCGCAAACAAGAAAAACACTACATGTGTTATGTTAAGTTTGCGATACACAAAAGTTAAACGTTATTTTTATTCATCGATTTTCTTTACGAAAATGTGAATTTGACAGTAATGTCAATTTTATTTTTAAAAAAATTTAGCGACGCAGTATTTCTTCCCAACTATAATATTCTCGGCCTTAACCCGTTTTTTCCGTTGTGTATGGGGCGGAATTTTTATCGCGTACTTTTTACAGTTTTCAATTTGTAAACGGCCAAAATGGTATTTCTGTTAGTTTTTGTTCTTACTCATACGCTTTCTAATCTGTAGCGATTTTACTCCGAATTCGTCTAGTGCGTAATAATAAAATACACGGATTTTTATAAAGATGGTACTATATATTTTTAGGTGTATTAAAGTGTCATTTTCACGACAAATGAAATGTATATATCGGCTTCAAATATCTGTATTAATATAAATACATATGTGTATCTTTAACAAATACACATTTGTATGCAATATTCCTGTCCTCGCGAATCTGTTGTATCTGTGTAAGTATTTTCTTTTGTTTTCACTGTTTTATTATTTCTATGTGTTTTAAATTATTCACCGTAGAACCGGATTGTGGTTTTAATTTCCGTCGTCGAAATTTAAAATTATATTCATGAGAACAAAATTCTAATTATTTTTTTGGAAATAATATACGACGCTCAACTGTGCAACGAACGAGAATGTAAAACAGTTTTCATTATTGATGTATTTATTTTACAATAACGAAAATTATTTCGTGTGTCAAACTGAAAACGATACGTTACTGAAAAAAATAACAGTTAATAAAAAATTTTTGATGCGCTTTTTACTTTTTTTCCCCTGGTTTTTGAAAGTATCTCCATTTTAAATGGCTTTTTTTTCCCATCTTTGGTTTATTAAATAAAGTAAGATTGAATTTGTAAACTTCCCCTTAAAAGTAACATATACTTATATATGTATATCTTTTACATCAACTGTTCTACAGTTCTGCGAAATAACTTAATATATGTTGTTTAATAAACCATTGTATTTCCCAAAACAAACACTTATATTCATATTTAAAAATTTTTCTATATCATTTCAAGTGTGCATATTGGTTTGTGCAGTCCCTGATTTGGTCTTCTGTTAACATTGTAAATTTTAAATTACATAATATCGAGATTGTGTTTTATGTATGGGAATTCGTTTTTTTTTTCTTTTTTTGTTTTTTTTACTTCTTCATTTTATTTACATGTCAAATGCGGCAAAGTTAGCGGTAATGTAATGAACTTTCGAAGTGAAATTTAATGTGGAATAATTTTCGGAATTTATTTCGTTACCGATTTTCGTAATGTTGTTATTAATATATATATATATATATATATATATATATAGTTTTTCTTCGGCCCAAAAATATGCAACGGAGAAAATTTAAAAATATACACGTCCATTACGATATTTCGTGTGAATCGGTTATGAATTTGTGAAAAATAGTTAATTTTTCCATTTTCAACACGGAAATATAAATAAAACCACCCGGTGAATGTAACAAAGCGAAAGAATCCGGTAAGCCGAACTGCGAGGCGCTAGGTTTGCGAGATTACGAACAAAATACTGCGCATTAGGCGACTTCTTTGCGTGTAGTGGTATAGCATCAGCGCGTCAAAGAAGCGGTTGTTCCACCGTTCGGGCCCGGAGGGGTACGGTACGAACGCACGTGTTTACTATATCAGCTGTTGCAGTGGTTCTCAAAGTTCACCTCCAAGATAAATCAATGAACTTTCTTTATTAAGTGTAACGCCGTTTTAACCTTTTTCCCAAAAAATTTAAATTTCTTTGTGCCCCCCCCCATTTAGTCTACCAGTATTATTACTACTATTATTGTTTTTTAACCCTCTTCCTATAAAATATATTTACTACCTCGTTTGTAATTCGAGTATTCGGGGGGAAAAAAGTAGCGCGCATTAGACAAAGCGCCGCGGATTTTGATAATTTTTCGTATTAAATAGATTAGGTAATGTACATTTTCGAATTCACATATAAGCACCGACGTATCAAATATATTTTCTGTAGCTGTCCGCTCTGTCGCAAAATAAATATTATAACTGTCCTCTGGAAACACCATTGAAACACACGTATGTACATATTTATTATAAACGTAATATCGATTTCGTTAGTAAAGTTACGGTTAGAATTTCATTTATATGTGTTTTTCACAACTGTTGAGAATGTTTTGATTTTAATCAATTATAGAAACTTAAAGGAATATAAAGATGAAATGAAACTATCCGTTGTGATCAATCACATTCCTTGTACGAGTATATTAAGGGGAGGGGGCTTTACCCCCTCAAAGCTCTGAAATCATAAACATTAAAAATAAACAACAAGTATTTTAAAGAGTAAATCATAAAATCTATATAAGGTACATGCGTGATAAAAAGGTGCAGCAGCTGCAGCCTTATAGGGGGGGAAGTACCTTTCTTCCGCTCAACCGATTCTAACCAAAAAAAAAAGAAAAAAAAGAGGTGCACAACTAGATACCACAAGATGGTCCTACCTACGAAATTTCAACCTTCTACAACCGGCCGATTTTTAGTTCTGCGTGATAAACCGTAAGAGGTCACGAAAAAACGACTTAAAATAGATCCAAGGATGGTTAAAACGGATATTTTTGTTGAAAAATGAAATTCAAAATACACCACAAATACAGTCTTTCCCTCCGTATAAGGGGAAGTAATCATCAGGGATGGTCGAAATATCCGTTGAAATGCGGTATTAAACATTTTTCGCGTTTACAATACTTAAATTCGTACAAGGAAGTAAAAATAGTGATAATAGTAAAAAAATATATATAGAAATGAAACTCGTTTTTTTTTTTTTTTTATGACTTTGCACCTGTAAGGCACAAGAATGTATCGGTGCATAAACATATGCGCGCCTAAATTATTATCCTTTAAATGCGAATGTAGGATATGGCGTCTGTTGCATATACGCTGCTGCTAGCGGTTGAAAAAAAAAAAAAGACGAGGTGCAATTTACAATTTGAGAAGTTCGAGATTTAAAAATATTTCGGTTTTCCTAAAGTATAAATATTATTTTGGACGATGCGAAATGTTCATTAACTGCAACCGACAGTCAAAATTACATCAAAATAAGCGAATACGCCAGCTTCAAAATAAAACGTTTCCGCTTATTATATCGTCATCGGCAGTCGTCATCTTAGAAAGTGTATTAACTTTTAGTCTGTCAATAATTTTGTGATTTTACGCCGTTCGACTCGATCCCGTGACTGGCTTTCGCGTAAAATGACAATACCGTCACTCCTGGACAATATCTGTCCGTTTTTTCCCCGATGGGGGTTTTCTATAAATCGTTCTCATGAAACGAACTTCTGTTCCTTCCTGTTTCCGCGTTATATGTCTAAAAAGTTTTATCTCTCCCGTTATTACACAACAACCTTTGATAGCCTTTTTGTTTACTGCTGGTTTCTTGTAATACTGATTCATTCGTACGTTTCGCTGTCCATGGAATTCGTAGGAGTCTTCTCCAGCACCACATTTCGAAACTGTCGATTCCTTTTCTATCCATTTTCTTTACAAGTCTTCAGCGCATAATATAGCATGATGGAAAATACAAGCGTCCGAACAAGTCTGATTTTCGTATAATTTTTTCTAATCGCAGTTATCTTTCCGGATCTTGTTTAGTTTTGTCGTGGCGCCTTTGGCCATTTCAATTCTCCGCCTTATCTCACTCATTCGGAGGAGTCTCCTTTATCTTCCAAAATTGAATCTAAATATACAAATATTTCGTAACCGGTCATTGTCATTAGACGGTATTTCCTCGATCTATAATAATCGTTATTTTTGTCTTGGTTTTATTTACGCTTAATCCATATTGCGCGCTAATTTCTTCCGGTTGTTGTAACAGTTTCTCATGTTTATTAAAGGCGCTTAATCTAGGTTACCTGACACTTGTTATTTTCCGTCGGTCAATCATTACTCCGCCATTCTACTCTTCTAGGGGACTAATCTTATTATCTATGCTCCCATATTAAATAGTATCTGGGTGACAAAACGCTGCCCTATTTGACTCCTTTGCTGATTTTGCATTACCGATGCGCATAATAGTCCGGTTATTGTCATATAATCTCTCTAAGGGCGGGTTCGCACATTCAGCATTCACACAGCGTAATTAAATTATTTTTAATACGTACTTAGTTCGGAAAAGTTATTTTTACTTTTAGATTGTAACGGATAAAGTATTATTTAAAATCCTCACAATACGTGTTTCATTAACACGATAATATATTTAATGGACGTCTCAATTTTTTCGTAACAGCTACGTAAAAAAACGGCGCAGTCCCCATTGTATTTTTGAAAAAACGATGAATACGATTATATTAAATTTGTTTTTATAAGAAAACTAGATAATTAAACATACTCCTTTTTTTTTCTTCTTTTTTTCTCTCTCTTTTTTGAAAACTAATTTTGTGTAGTTGTTATAAATCATTTGTAATAAAAAAAAGATAAAATTTCTTTCGATTTCTCGGTTTCTTTTTATATAGTGTTTATATGGAAAAGTAGATTTAACATTTGAGAAGAAATTTCGGAACGTATTTCTCGCAACTGTTAAGGATTTATATGCTGAATAATTCGATCTATTTCTTTATAGGGGAGTGATAGATGAGCTACATTGAAGTGGCGTGTAACAAATGTAACACCGAATATATGTGTGTTTGACCGAAAATCGATATAGTTTTAAAAAGAAACCCGAATTTTAACATTTACGTCGTTAGTTTAAAAAAACAAAAAAAAAAAACAACAAAAAACAAAGAAAAAAAAACACCTCTATCGAACGGGTTCGATTTTATATTCGTAGTTGACACTTTAGCGAAGCTCTGTCATTGAATTTGAATAACCTAAAAATACAACGCCCTCCGAAATAGCCATAATAGTAAAATTGCATTCGAGGGGGGAATTTTGAACGTACGAATGTCATTTAATTAATTTTCACGTTTTTGCGTAATTTAGTTTCCGGAAAAAACAGAATTATTTCCTTCAGTGCGCGGTGTGCTACTAAGTTACAAATAATTTCCATCGAGTATTTCACGTAGGCATGTAGTAGTGTGACATTTGGACATTTTTGAATACCGATTCGATGAGACAGTTTAAAAGGAAGAGAGAATCTATACGATTATAATAGTGTGTGTTTGTAATGTGAAAATCGCGGGGAGAAAAAAAGTATCAAAACTGGTTATTATTATCGGAAAACTGCTAAAACTTTTCTGAACATTTTGGCTAAATTGAACGAAATAATTAGTAATTAAAATCAAACCCATTTAAATTTTTTTTTTTTTGAAATTATACATTAATGTTAAAAAATTTTAAATTCCAATTATCCCAAAAGTTATTGATTTTTATTCAAAAACGCAGTAGTGTATCGTATACAATGAGTTAGTACGCGACGAATTACAAATATTACCTGGGTACCGAGCTTTGCTTGATCCGGCAAAGTACACGTCGAGTTTTACACAAGAACATTTAAAAACACAATACTCGCCTAATACAGATCATATTTAAAATCGCCGTACATCAATAAGCGAATTCTTGTTTATTTACTTTTTACTCAATCCGAAATATTACAAGCGCTTGATCACTAACACGAACTCTCTGTTTACCTTCATTTGCCAGAACAACGCTATTAATTCGTGAATTTTTGATCAAAATCGTTTGGTTTAAACTAGTTATATTACACACATATGTAGTATATAGAAGAATTGTTTATTTAATAATGTACACGTTAACACGTTCGAGTTTCGGAGATCAATCGATAGAAATTAATAAGTTTTACAAGCGGTGAAACATTTTTAAATTGTACATGAAAGCTATTATATATAATTTGTATTCATCGCCCTATTCGATTTTTGTGTGCAGCATTGTAGAGCGTTGCAAATAACAAAAATATCCCGATAAGCCTGAAATATTATTACAAAAATTATCATAACACACTCCGCAACGGCTACCCCTCTATAATTTCGTAGTTGACTTTAAATCCCTTTTGTAAAAAGCTTAAGTATTTATTCGTGAAACAAAGATAGTATTATTATGGTCTTTTTCTACTTTTTTTCCCCCCCTGATATCACTGTATTTATGTAATAAATAAGGGAATTATTTAATTGTTAATCAATAAATCATCGGTTGTCTTGCTTCTAAAATTGCTCGTTTCGTAGATAATGAGTCCCAATTTGTCTGAGCCCGTGAAAGCCCTTAATTCTCGTGAATTTAAATCATAAGAACCCAGTTAAATATTTTGCTCATAACGTAAGCTACATACGCACACACAGACAATAATAAAAGTACACGTACACGCGATATAGTAGATATTTTTGCAAAATTAGTTTCAGACAATGTCTACCGTTGTTGTAGTTCGTTGTTTTCGGGCGTGAAAACGGTCTCTGTACTACCAAGCATTAAAGAAATGAACGTTATTGCAATAGTCGTCGCATTCAAAATATCATCACGCTTCCTGGCACGAACCTTGCACACACACACATATATTGATATATCTCTGGAGTTTTTGACTATTTTTTTTTTTTTTTTCGTTTTCGATTGAACGTCACAGAAAAACTTTTTAAGCAATTTTGTAAAACACGTCTCGAAAACCATTACGTAATAACACAACAAAAATTAGTAGAAAAAGCAATCGGAGGGTTTCCTAATCCGTCAAATTACGAAATTATCCGTTTAATTCATGCGAAATTTCTCATCTCCAGCTTGCGACAAACATCCGCTTTTTTATCAGAAAGTGAGTGAAATTGACGGAAATAAAGTAGATTGCGTTTTTTTTTTTGGGCTGTACTTCGATTTTCGTACATAGAAAACGGCGAAGAGATCCCCCCCTCTATCTTTAATTACGCTCAGCGCTGAATTAGATGACAGAGTGCGCATCCTGATACTTTGCTGCTGCTCCTCGGGGATATTCGAGCATTGGTCGGCGCCGATGATAGTGGCGATAAATAATGGCATTTTTTTACGATGCGTGAAGTTTCGTTGTTTGGTGGACTACCGTTGCGGGGACCGATGGCGATCGCCGAACATGTTAATTACACATTGTTGCGACTTTTATATCATCGGCGCGCGGAATGCAAGCGTGCAGCGGGCTGGACTGTGCAGTGGTGCCAGTGCTTTCTGTCGGCAATCGCGATCCTCCGGCGGCACGGTGCTGCTGCTGATATCGTTGCGAAGGTATTATCTGCGGGGGGAGCAGTCGACTGGTTTTTCGAAATCATTTGTTTCCGCGGCTGAAGATCAATGACCGCACTCGCAGCGCACGCACACTCGCGAGGCCGCACAAATCGATATACAAATCTGCATTCGTAATCGTTGAATTTCTCTCATCGGATCAATGCGCACTCGCACGCTAGTAGTGGCAGTCGGCGTGTAACACAGTGTAACGTAACGAACGAAGCCGCGTTACGTACGAGTGCTAACCGCGCTACCGAGGAGATCAGTGGCGTGATTTTCCTTCCATCTTCGCTGAATTTTTACCGACCGCGCCATGGTCTCTATGGTACGGCGTTAAATTAGACGCAGGCCGCAGCACCGTCGGTGCTTCATCGGTTTCATTGGCTCCTCACTGCTGACCCGATTCGTTCAAATGACGATTTCCGTCGATCGTCGATCCGTTCCCCTAGCTCTCGGACAAAAAGTACCGTTGAATGCGCGCGTGCCGCCATAGTAGGCTTTTACGTATAAATCGAGCGGAATCCCTGTACGATTTTTACAACGTCTCCTCTACTCCTGGCTTGCGCCTTTTCCGACCTGTGAACCTATCGAAAATTCTTCCCCGCCTTCTTCCGAGAGAGTTGTCCGTGCAGTCACGCCATTGCGAAACTTTCTTGGAAAAGCTTTATTTAGCAGAGCTGCCTTCCATGCGCTCCTGTGTCCGGTAGACATTACCGTTGTTCAAAAGCGGCGGGGTCACATGTCTGTATAGAAAAAAAAAAGAAAACGGAAAAACGATACGAGTTCCCGGAAAAGAGTTTTTAACAGTTTGAGAGACAAAGCGCCAGCGGTAAATTTTAAAAAACAATGCATTTAATTCAAAAAACAATGCATTTAATTCAAAAAACAATGCATTTAATTCAAAAAACAATGCATTTAATTCAAAAAACAATGCATTTAATTCAAAAAACAATGCATTTAATTCAAAAAGCGATACATTTAATTCGAAAAACAATCGATACGTTAACCAATGTATAGACATAGAAAACGTTAGATGTGTAGTTTTATACCGGAAACAGAACAACGAAACGAAAACGACTTTAAACATCGCCTTAACGATCGCAATACTTAAATGCGGTTGTTGCGTGAAATATAGTCCCGCACAGGGTCGCTTTAGTCGCCTTATGTTTTAGAGAATACAACAGAGGTGAGAATAGCTTTTTTATTTTATTATTTATTTTTATTTTATTATTTATTTTTATTTTATTATTTATTTTTATTTTATTATTTATTTTTATTTTATTATTTATTTTTATTTTATTATTTATTTTTATTTTATTATTAATTTATTTTTTTCGGCGACTTTATGACATTCGAGGACTCGATAGAATAATTTGTTAATTTTCGGCGCGAGTTCATACGGTGATATTTGTTGCTAGAGCGTTTTACGCACGATTCCAGATGTGTATGGTTTTTTCTAAGTTTTCTCGTGACTGGCGTAATAATCGTGCGTCTATACTAGTCGGTTAACAGCTGTTGACGCGCGCTTTGCGATTAAATGAAGAAAATAAATTTCCGCCGCTCTTGTTTGGCGATTAAACGACGAGGGGCAGTTGACGGTGTGAACGAGTGAATTTGCCCGAGTGAAAAAGGATGCTGCCGCTCCGGTAACCGTTGTCGGAAGTGTAAAAGCGATGATTAAACACGGATGTTGTTATTAAGCTGCTCGATGGCTGGACACACGTGTACAGTATACACCTACTGTATTTCATGTACGAACGATAATTCTCCTTTGTTCGTTTGTCAGTGAGCAGCTTCGGGAAATAGTGATGGTTCCTTGCGCAGCAGTCACTGCGTGTATATGACCCCTATCGAAACGGTCGAAGCATATTGACGGTGGTAAAGACTTGGCCACCACGTCTGGCTGCGTGGTGGCCCTATATTGGGACAGGCATCCGGCATAGATGAAAGTGGGACTGCTCCGTGCGGTTACTAAATCACTTTGTCGATACTTCGTTCGATATTAAAAAGTTACTAGGATGTACTTTGCAACAGTTTAGTTTATTACGCTACGATCACACGTCGTGGGGAGACCACCTGGACCACTGCTCGCCGGTGCTAACCCTCATTCGATTCTTCTATATAGAAGAATCGGTTTCAACTGGTTCTATATGGCACTTTTCGCAAAATGAGATGCCTTATAAGCGCAATCCGAGATTTCTTTAAAGTTTTTTTTTTTTTTTTATTGTGATGTATGAGCGCGTTTTCCTATTTCACGGCGTATTTAATCGGTTAAATTGCAGTCTCTAGTTTTATATTATCTCTGAAAACTAAATCACAGTCACGATGGTAACGTAACGCGCCGTTCTACAATCATTCGAGACGAAAAAAGGAACATATCGTGAGCTGAAATCATATTTATCAAGCGAGATTGAACTGTGAAATCACGGAGTCATGTAAAATTTATCAGAGTTACACGAAGGTAACGCGCCGTTCTACAATCATTCGAGGGGAAAAAGAACATCCCGTGAGCTGAAATCATATTTATCAAGCAAGATTGAACTGTGAAATGTATGTGGAACATTGTTGCCGTGCCGATGTAGGGAACATATGAATATTTGATGTTTCACAACAGACTATGTGACAATTACTAATTTTGCGATAATAAAACGCGTTTCGACAAACTGCCGTTCCTCCATTCCTAATGGATATTCGTCGAAATATGTTAGTGTAATAATTCACAGCGAGTAGTAAATGTATATTTTCGCATCGATCTGTATCCATTTCGTAGAATTAATAAAACAAAAATTTCCACCTAAAAGTTTAACCGATGACACTGGCAATCGCCGGATAATGATTATTTAAATGATACGATTATTTCCAACTGCAAGAGCCCCCTTCAGCCCATCTGCCTCCTTCTTGCTATCGTGTCTATTGCTGCAACATTATTCTCCATTTTTCATCCGCATTTTTTCTTCCTTTCTCATATTCGCAACTGACCTAGCCATTTTCAAATCCTGACGAAGTGGTTGATTCCCTTTTTCAAAAAGTTCTACAACACTTCCAGCATTGTGTAAAAGTTTCTATTTTCTTTTGCCGACACTCCTTTTCTAATAATCCTTCCGACTGTCCAAGCAAATTCTATAGCCACCGCTGTTTTCTTATCATCAGCCTATTCTAACCGTATCCTATTATTGTCCACTTTCCCTTACTTTATAATAGTTATTTGAGTGTTCCTCTCTTCTTTTACTCAGGATTCTTACATTTGCTCTTAGACTTGACCTTTCTACCTAGAATCCCCCCCCCCATTATCCCATTATGTTACCTTCGCGTACGGGAAATTAGCAAAGTCGCATAGAGCTGCGCGGTGGTCGAGAACGCTCTGAGAAGTTGGTTGTCTTTCGTTGCCGGCCGTCTTAAGAACTATAAAAAAACTAGAGCCATCTCGCTCTCTTAGTACTAATGTCTCGTGTTTTCTTTGCACGCTTTTCACTGTCTACCGAATATTACGATTTCTATATATTCTCATTCGTTAAAGCCTTCCTGCATTCTATTTCCTTGTGTGTTCCCCCCTTTGCTTCACTAATCGCGTTATTTCTGCTCACCTTCTTGCACCTTTCTAAATGTTTTTTCTTTAGTTCTGTTCTTTTCTTCTTTTTTTTTTTTACTTTAAAATGGTCTTTTATTATAGCAAAAATAAAATGCGTAACGACAAACTGCTCGATGTATCGACTTCTATATCGAATTTTTAACTTTACGAGGGACATTTTTGGTGCAGTTCTTGCAAACCTGAATTCGCGTGACATTCTTTCCCCAGACAAGTCGCCCTGAGATATAATATATACAAGTGATGCACAACGATTCTGTGTGGTGTGAAAAATCTGAATGTTCTCCGAGTGATTTTGAACATTTAGTTGAATAAATTAATACTTTCGGGTTTTCGATTAATTACAAATAAACGCTTTTATCGACGTCGAATAGCTTGAATTTCTCTCGGAACATTTCGCGGCGGAAAAAATGTCCGAGTTCCCCCCCTTTTTTTTTCTGTTTGAAAAGGGGGCTCGAAACGCAGTGAAAAAAAATCGATCAATTTTCATCTCGACAGAGTTTTTATTAAGTAGATATTATTATACATATTTTCGGTTGAGCTGCGAAAACACTATTTTTCTACGATTTGCTTTAAATTAGTTACGATGCATATAAGAGTGAAGTGAATTAAAGACTCTCCTGAACGAAAAAAAGACAAAAAAAAACAAAACCGAAACGGATCAAAAAATTTGACTCTAGACATCTCGAAATCGCATTTATTTCAATTTAAACATTTTGACAGTAAGGTTCATTTCGTATTAAATAAACCTTTAGAGGAGGCTGTGCCAGTTCCTTTCGCGGGACTGTCCTGGTTTTTAGTATAATTCTACGCTGGAATTTGGTTCCTTGTCGTCGTACGTTTCGTTTACTTGTCGTTCACAGACGCACTAGACACGACGATCGTCGAGTACCGCAGCCACGCCGCCGTGAAGGAATAAACGGGAAGGTGAAATCGGAGAGCCTAGTTCTTTGTTCTGCATCCTTGATCACGAGAATTTGGAAGGCTTTCCTCAGGAAGAAAAAGGTCGACCCACCTACCTCGGAGTTATTTATGTGGCGTCAGCGAGTATGCCTATTATTCGGCACCAGAAAAGTAAATGGAAATTAACTTTGCGCTTCCGCCGGCACACACATCTCGGACGACTGGGAATTCTTCCTTCCATTACGGTTGATTATAGTTCGTAGGCACGACACGATCAAATGACAGGGTTTCCCCTGATGGTCGATAATAATGTTTTCTAAATGTAAACAATTGAAATTGACCGTTAAAATTCGGTTACTAATGTTAAATTTTTTATATTACACGAGCGACATATATGACATTCACAATTCACAAAAATATATAACATTTTATTTTTATACCGTAAAACACATTAAAAATGAATGACTAATGTATATATATATATATATATATATATATATATATATATATATATATATATATATATATATATATATATATATATATGTATGTGTATATAAAACACAATAAATATAATAAAATAGTCGGACCGGTTTCGTCGTTTGTTCGGCATATTCACAGACTCCTATCGAATATTGTGTTTTATATACATATATACACCTACATATATATATTAGTCTCGTTCATTTTTAATGTGTTTTACAGTATAAAGATAATGTTATATATTTTTGTGAATTGTGAATGTCATATGTCGTTCGTGTAATATTAAAAATATAACATTAGTAACCGAATGTTAATAATTTAAATTGTTTACATTTATAATATAAAACGGTTTACGGTAGAAAAATATTTATAATGAATAATGTTTTCGTTATGTACGAAGTTTCTAATTTAGTTTATTTCCGATTTCATTTGTTGACGCTTCATCCACGCTGGACACTGTGTCGATGAATTCCCGAGTTTTGTAGAATTTTTCTCGTGTTTGGATCATCGGCGCTATACTACGAAGAAAATATTGTTCCGGTTCGTTAGAGGTTCTCTGTGAACGAGTCTGTTCGTCGAATGGATTTCGGGAAATGTAATAAATTTAGGGAGTGTGTAGAAGTTTTTTTTTTTTTTTTTAGCTAATTTTTAAACAGCGCATTTACGAGAATTTAGGCCAACAGCTAAAATTGTCTTATTCAGTATATGTAGCATCGTACTGTGGTTCTTTTTCAGAAGCCTGGCCGGGTAATTGGTTTGCTCAACTTTTTCCGTAACGAGAAGGTGGTGTCACAGCGGCGAGATTACTGCATTTTCGAGATGCCGCGCCGAGTTAGTAATTTGCGAAAGCAGCAGGAACACACAGCCCTTAGCGTTCCCGCTGCTGTTTCAAAAAATTTCGAGATTTCCTTCTGCGAGCCAAAATCTCGAATTATGACACTTTTTAATCGCTACATCGAGCGAGGCGTGCATGATGGAAAAAAAGAAGGAAAAAAAGGTCATCCGTCTTTCAGCGAACTATTATGTTTTCCCGGTACATAATTTTCACCTAAAACAATTTCCGGTGTCGCTGCGAGCGCGACACGAACCGTTAATGGCAACGGCGCTAACGCCAAAGAAAACTACGTTGCATTTAGAAATAAATAATAATTACGGACCGATAACAAGATTTGAATGCGTAGCGTGATGTCTCAGACTGTTTAATATTTTCGCTATTTCTTATTATACTTTAGATAAGATATATCGAAACCAGAGGAAATTATTATTTATCGGTTGTGTAATGCGAACTTTTCTGTCCAGATTCGAATTGCCCGTGTGCTATTTTGTATGTTTCAAAGGTTCATTAACAAATATATAGAGTGTCATTGACCTTCGTAATTACTAAACTGCCGAATAAAAATAATAAATGCGATACCAATGTGTTTTTTCTACTCGTTAATTAAAATTAATCTATTAATTATTTTTAGCGCCCAGTCTGATGGAAATTTCCTATCACCGAATGCGTAACTAGATAACGTATTTTTCCATATATGTAGTAAGGATTTTCATTTAATTTGAGAGATGAAAAAGACATTCCTTTTTTTTTTTTTACATTTGCTATTTTTTTTACATTTACTAATTTTTTTTTACATTTGCTAATTTTTTTTTGATTTCGAAACGTGGGATTCAAAGTACTCCACAAATACAGTCTTTCCCTCCGTATAAGGGGAAGTAATCATCAGGGATGATCGAAATATCCGTTGAAATGTGACATTAAACATTTTTCGCGATTACGAAACTTCCTTTACTTCGTACAAGGAAGTAAAAAGCTACAAAATTGTTTCCATTCCTTTTTTTAAAGCGCTGCTTTCGATTTTTATATTAACGGACAACATCGATTAATTTAAAAAGAAAAAACAAAAAACACGAAAGTGGGAAAACGTTTTTATTCAAAAGTCTCAAAAATGTTGTTTCTTTTTTGTCGTAAGTTCGGGCCTGTCCAAAACGGCAAAATACCATCCCCGATGGGGATGCACTGAGACGACAGTTTACTGTGCGGCTTTACTTTCCACTTTCCTTGACAAAATGGTTTCCCGACAACAAAGATCTATATAAAAATAGCGAATCAGTTATAAACGGTACTTATTCCGTTTTGCGCGGGATAATCCGGACACGTTTGTTAAGAAATAATTTTACGTCTTTCTCAAGATCGTTTAAAATTTGTTAAGAAATTAATTTACGTGTTTCTCAAGACCGTTTAAAATTTTTGTTATGAATCATTTTCCGTCTTTCTCAAGACCGTTTTATAATTTATAACAGGTCAAAAGCGGCGGATTTTTCAAATGTGCCTGGGCACGAGTCTATTAACAGTTTTTTTTTTTGTTTTCTTGTTTCCTTTTTTGTTTTTTGTTTTTTTTCGCTCGTTCTCATCATTGACCAACTCTAATTATTATACCTCGTTTTTTCTCCGACCTACTCATCCTTTTCCTCGAATGTCCTCTCGTTTTTCCACGATTCGATAATTTTCCGAACGCTAAAGCAACCTATTCGTCATCTACTTTCAGTCTCTCCATTTTTTTCTTGTCCAGTTGCCTTCGCCTGGATTTAACCTAAATTCCTGATGCGAATCACGTTCCGTTCGAATGCCCCTTATTTTATTTGGACACTGTATAAACCGCGACCTCTGCACTCCTTATACAGCTCTCATACGCCCTTTTACTTTTTCATCTCTCTATCTGTTTTCTTTATAGTTGCGTCGCTTTTGTTATCTTACTCTCTTCTAGTTTTCCTCGAGGCGAATTAATAATGTCTCCAGTACTGACGACATAGAAAATATAAAAAAACCCAACTAAATTGCGTATATATTTAATAATGAACTTTTCTGACTACGTCTAAATGTACGTATCCGTTTATTTTCGGCATCCATCTATTTTTTTCTTCTTGTCCCCAATATAAGTCTTACACGACCAGTTCCACAAAGAACGGCAAAACAATAGTTTATTACGCAACTGCGCGCAGATTTTAGCTGCTCGCTATAAATATTATCGTATGTTCCGTTTTCTCATACTCAAGTATCTTAAATCATTATACAGTTCAAATCTGATCAGCCGGATTTGTCCTTCAGCTTTTTACACACGATTCCCGGTTTAAATTATCTCTTTGAATTAAACTTACCACCGGTAACGGGCCTGCCAGGTGCCAGTGGGTTTCCAGTATGTATATTAACATTGCCCCTAAATTCTAGGTAACATTTCATGCGTGATGAAAAAAAGTCGATAAATAGTGTGTCGCGTTCGTCAAACAAATTTCTCCTAATGAAATAGTAAGGCGAACGTTGATGGATTCCGACAATTCCGTGTCGAGATAATTCGAAATTGTGTTGACGGAGTTGTCGCTTCGTCACATTCGTAAATCTGCTATGCAACGTGCGCTCGCGATACTTTCGTTACCTCGGTTTGTGAAGCCGGGAAAAATCATAGAGAACCGTTGTTTAGGTAATAATCTGGCTGCACGGCTACCACCGGGATCTGAGTGTAGATGTGTGTACAGTTGCGAAAGAAGTGATGGAAACGGCCGCATAGCTACTGCTGGTTGAATTTGTGTTTGGCAAGCCCTAGGTTAATCGATGCTCTCGCGCGGGAAATCGCTGATAAAATCGTTCGGCGCGTTTTTCTTTCGCTACAGAGATCGAATGATAGAGTTCGGTTAAGGAGCGTTCTTTATGCGTGCGTGTGGATCGTTGATAGAGGTGTCTGTGTGCGTCGACTATTTCTGCTATCCGAAGCACTATTAAGGACGACGTAGTCGATTTGCAGTCGATTTGTAGTCGATTTACGTCGTCTACGTCGAAAGAGAACGGACAGAGTATCCTCGGAACGATAGTCAGCCGCGATACCTTGGCAACGTAATGTTTCACACTGGTTTCAAATAAGCGCGTCAACGATGGTCGCTGATTTGAAAGTAGGTCGCGCAGCAGCCGGCCGCGGAGGAATAATGGGAATGGGGATTTTTTTGTTCGCTAGTACGATTTAATCATTTTTGTCGCCCGACACGAAAAACGCCGCCTCTCTTTGTCGCTCCGTCCATAATATCGCCGATCTAGCAAACGACCACAATACGCAGCACACTCCGTTATCATCTGTAGGCATAAGCGTAATAATTCGCTTCGCCACGACTGGAATTCGTCGGTGAATTACCTAGGTTCTTCGCTATTATCGGTTAATGGAGTCCCTACAGAGCGCAGGACGAGAAAGACAGAGAAACAGCCACGGCCAACGACTCGAGCAGGAGGCCTAAATAGTTCGTTTTCTGCGCTGCCTTCGACGGACGCGATTGCGAAATGTGCGAGTTCTAAAAAAATCCGCTGCTCACACCGTCACCTTCTTTTCCAGCCATCCATTTCGTACGGTCCCCGTTCCCTCATTCCGACCGTTCGCAGATTTGGACTGCTGCCCTGGAACTTCTGGATTCCTTTAGATTCGGGCTCCGCTCGACGGTTTCCTTACAGTCGTTTGGTAATTCCGTGTCTAATTATCATTTTCTGTTGTTGTTAGTCACGAAATGTGTTTATTTTGCGTAGTTCTACGTGTAGACATGTACAGTTTCATTCATATTACGTTGGGCTTTGAAGGCGAGCCCGTTTTTGCAAATTTCACTTTTCCATCATAAGATACCGCGCGGTGCGCAGAACTGACTAAATTTTCGTTTTACAAAACTTCATTCGGCGCGCTTTTTAGGCAGCGTTTGAACGTATTAATACACTTCGTGATAACGCGAGGCAGTCGGTAGTTGATGTCACGTACTACAGAATTATCAGGCTACTTTTACGTGAGACTTTGGAAAATTTTACTTCTCTATTCAGCCATCTCTTCCTGATACTTGTCCAATCTCTTCCTTCTTGCATCATTTTCTCCGGGTTTCCATCTGTTTCTACTTTATTTTGCCCTTTTCATCCCCCTATTCTAATTACTTTCTTTGCGTGACCCCGATACCATGTTTTATTTAAGTGTTCGACCTTTTCCATTGAGCAGTCTACTCTCCTAAAACTTCTAATTCTTCTTACATTCACTCATTTCCTTTTACTTCTGTTATTATTTCCATTCTCTATTCTTCTTTAACGCTTAAGAATTTATTTTCTCCGTTTTCCTATTTCTTGGGCTAATTAGTCCTTGTTGACAAACTCGTTAAAAAAAATGATAGTAATAAACGAAAAAAGAAAAAAAGAATTATTGCGCTGGTATGCTCGTAGCTGCTTTCATGTGTTCTAATCTCTTCCGGCGTCAAACTTTATATTCGACTTCGGCTAAAAGCGAAGCTTTAAAAAAAAAATAACGACTATGGCTCCATTGTTCAACTCTGAAAAACATTTGGAATATTAGCAGAACACGGTTACTTCCATGAAACACGCGGGCACTTTTAAAACATCGCGGTATCCGAGTTCTTATATAGTTATTGTTTTTAAAAGAAAAAGCCGGTTAATTTATGCGCTTCTCCTAATTAGAGTAATAAGTGATCAATGTTGTTTAACCATTGTTTTTCAACCATTGTTTTTTTGTTTTTTTTTTTCCGATGGGAAAACTAATTTACAAAATGAAAATGTTGGCGGCAAAATTTTTGTGTTTTTAGCACATTACGTAAAAAGTTATTTAATTTTAATTATCGATATTTTCTTATTGGTTGTTACTTTTTGTTTTTCGAATTTTTTATCATGTAATAACTGCGTATAAATTTCTTATCGTATGTGAGAATAGAAAGTTTTATAGTTTTAGATTTCACCTGCATTGTTAAACACCTGTAGTGTATCTGAATTTATTAGAGTAGAGTATTCAAATTTGTAGCAGTTAAAATTCTTCTTCAAAACTGTTATTTAATTCGACACAATCAATGAAATATAGAAAATTAAAATTACACACCTGGAAAAGTAAATACTTAATAAGATATTTTGAATTTTTCAAATTTCGGTTGGACATAAGTTATCATTTTAAAACGCGGGCTTTATAATACATATCGTACCCGTTTCTGACCGTCATCCACGGTTACATTGATAATTTTTTAAATTTTCAATATCTGACCGAACCATAAATATATGTAATTTTATGTCTTTTTTTTTTTCTTTTTGTCCCCCCGTTGACGTGCTCTTCCTTCACAAGTACAAAAAAAAAAAAAATAAATAAAAAAAGCGGAACAATTCTGTGTATTTGCAGCAATTCTTTTTTTATTATTTTTTTACATTAATGGGGTACATGTTCTATAAGTTGTCGTGAATATTTACACATTCAGAAGGGGTATTCCATAATCGAAAATCGTTGGAGATTAGTTTAGGTGAGACAAATAATTTTAAAAGAGAGCGGTCAAAATACCTTGCAAATCGCCGCGGCATTTACTAATTCCTTTCTTTCAACTCTTCCTAATTATAACTGTTCAGATTTTCCGGCTGGTATCCGGGGGAGCTTAACTGTCGGATTATCGTGTTGAGTAGGTCGGTAGTAATTAATATCTAACGTTTATTTACAATTTCGGTCTCATCTGCTCAATTTTAAAGCAAAAAAAAAAAAAAAAAACCTTTAAAACTTTAAAACTTCTTCAGCTTATAATTAAATTATCGTAAGTACGGTTGAAACTTATCCAAGGAGTTTTATATCGTTAAAATAATAAAATAAATCTCGGCATTTTTTTCGGATTTCACCTTCCGTTATTTTGATTATCTTAAAAATTAACACCTTTTTTCCTTTCTTCCTCCCTGCATCGCGATCACTGCTAAAAACTTTTTATTCATTTCTTCTTAATACTCGCATAAAAAAAATAAACAAAAAAAAATAAAATAAATACACTTTGTCAGGAAATATATAGTAGTACACACGTTAGTATTGCAGTATTTTAATGGCAGTTTGCTCATTCATCAAGAAAGGAAATATGCAATTAGAATGAGTCGTGGATTGGAGCGTAAACTCTACCCAAAAATTACGCAGTACTTAGTGTGTTAAAAACAAAAAAAAAAAAAAAAAGATTCAAATAATATTTTTCGAACGTGCTTTTATCGTTTCATTGAAGCCGTCTTCTTATAAATTATAATAATTGTAAAAGAAAAAAAGTCTGGAATGTTTCGAGTATTTTCGCTGAAAGTGTAGAAATTCCAACGCGTTGCTTTTAGGATGATGTAAATGAGACTGTTTTGCAAAACGTAAATTAGCATATAGCGTGTTTTACGTGAACTATGGAAATGAAATGTTCATAATGAATGAACAATTGCGCGAGCGAAAATAACAAATGTTTAAATCGAATATGAATGTGGGGTACGTTTTTGGGAATCGGCTGAGAAACAAAAGTATTAACCAAAATGAACGCGGTACATTCCGAGTAGTCTAAATGTTTGAATATTTACCCTTAATTTAAAAATGGGGTATGTCACCTTAAAAAAGCAACAGGGAGAGATCAACAGAATTCGCTGTTTGAAAATTTGTAAGTAGATTTTTTTTCTTTCTTTCTTTCTTACTTTTTTTTTTTTTTTTCCGTATGTCATGCAAAATCCTGATGGCTCGCTGCTACGAGAAATTAAACATTTTTGCATTTGCATTTACACTATACGGTAAACATTTTAATTCATGTTTTCACCGAAGCACGTAGTGTCTCGTATTTTTGCATCGTCCAAAAGAGAGGAGACCCCTATATCCATGTCACAACGCACTTCTGTGATATTTAATCTGATTTTTTTACTATTTTAAAACTTTTCTGGGTGCGATATCAGTAAAATTCAAACAGCGTTAACAAAAACATCCACCGGAAATGTTTCCGATTGCACACGAAATGCGAATACTCAAACTACATTTAAAAACTTCTAACGAAATAGACAAATTACATTGTCTACTGATAACATTCTTCGCGAAGCTGCAATATAATGTAAATCGAAACGGACCTGTCGAGCTTGTAATAAATACAAAAAAAAAAAAAAAAAAACAACAAAAAAACGCATATTATTTAATGAACGCGGTAAGCCAGAGAGTCGTCGGTTCTTATGAATAGTGCAATATTTTTTATTTAAATTGAAAAAAAATTCAATTACATTTTAATGAGAAATCGCAATTTTCTCTTTGTTGAAATTTCAGAGAAAAAAATCTAACTGAATTTTCTAATTGTCTAAACAAAATCGCACTGAGAAAACAAGTGGCGAATAATAGCGATCCGGTTGAGGAAGTTCCGAGACGCGCCTAATTACAAATGTAAAATTCGAACAGACGAAAAAATCACCGTCACGAGAATAAGAATAAATAAAAATGCCTCTCTTAAATAATAACATTAATAACATAAATAATATAAACGGGACAAATTTTATGCGTGAATTAATCACGTTAAGCATTGAAACTGATAACGTAGACAATCCGGTTTTGTATCACATTATTTTTAATTTTAACGTGTCTCTAAATGTACACTGCGATCGTGATGTAATCTTTCGAACACCACGCTCGGCGACGATAAATTATTTACAATTAATGCGTACCGAAAATGTCTACTTTTACCCCATTTGAGCTGCAATTGAAGTTAATTAAACACCATCGGACGTTAGCGTGTAAAACTGTGTGCGATCTTTAAGATGAGATGTAATATTGAATACAGCACTACTGGGGTTGAATTTGCAAACACAAAAGGAATCGGCCGATCGATCTTTTGATTAATTTCCGAATAAATAAAAATCCGACGTATATCGTCGTAATATTTTATAATACGGATCGAACAGTGTTCACTGAGTTTGTGTCTCTAGGCTGTTTAAAAAATCACTACTCTTAAGATTACATTTAATAATCCGATCGTCAATTTCAATTTCGCAACCACTACATGTCCGCGTAAGCGTACACACTCATACGTTCTTGATATTTGTAATGTTCTTGTAGGCCTCATTAACAACATCACGTACCTTCATATGTGTGTATACCTTTGATTCTGACAATATTGCAGGCTTCATTTCTTTTACTGCCGTGTGAAACACGACGCGCTAGGCTCTCTTATATAAATCACTAAAATCGACTGTTTTCAGAGTGCTGACTCTACATGTAACAGTGATTTTTCACGGTCCGAGTTGATTGTTTGCAGCAAATATCTTATGCGCCGATTTTGATTAGTATTTACTTTGTTCACGGGGTCCCCCCCCAAAAAAAAACAAAACATATCGAGATGTTTAGTACGATGTTAGAGTTCTGTTTGCGAGTAATAATGACAGTCCCCGAAGATTCGGTTTATACGTGTGTCGCTGCAGAGGTGAAGTTTAATCGGGTTTTGGCGCAGTCAATGTACTTAGATTGTTTAAGTATTTATAGAATTTTTTTTTTGGGGGGGGGATTCACTTTTTGTACTAAAGGTAAGTTAACAAACCAGCCGTGATGAATTTCTCTACACATCGCGTTCCTATTATTTGTTCCTTCCTACTACCGCATTATAACTGATTTATTTCTCTTTCTAATTATTTCTGGGTAAAGATGAGCCAAAAAAAAAAAAAATATATACATATATATATATATATATATATATATATATATATATATATATATATATAAGTGAGGTATAGTAATCATGCGTATACCTTCTCCTTTTTTTTTTGGCGGGGCGTCACCGGTGCAAACGAAATCGCCACGACAACTAGCTGTTTGTTATTTTGTTTTTTTCTTTTTCAACTGTTCGATTACTTTCTATTGAAAAATAATACGATTATTTTCATTCAATCGTTTCTTTTTCGCTGAAATGTAAAATTTTATCGGCCACCTTGTAATTTTAGAAATTATCCTTTACAAAACCGTCTATTTACAGGGAAATAAATGACCGACATTTCACAAGGCCAAAAAAACTAATGGTTACGATATTTTTAATTTAATTTCGAGCGTTGCAAAATTTAAAACAGTCGGAAGCTTTTGCATTTTGCGACGTTTCGATAAATCGCAAGTTTTACGCGCAATTTGTAGAATTAACCGTTTCACGTTTACGTTAATAAATCCAATTGCCGTTTGGCTGGTGGAATGTTGGTAAAAAATCTTCTTGGAGTTAAAGCGGTTTCCACAATTTCGGAACAGACCAGAAACCACTACATTGTGAAACTTTATGATACGGAGAATTATCTACCGTTTGTGTATAGAGATACGTGCCTGTGTCTCTTTATATTTTAATTTTTATCACCTTTACGTGTACGGCTAAAATTAAAATTTCCTTCATTGTCAACTAACCCCGTCACATATTTAGAGATGTTTGTGTGTTAATTCATCGCTTCGATTCAAATGAAAACAAACTTTTCTTTTTAAATTCGTCAAATTCTGAATGTTTCCATTTCTTTATAAGCGTGTCTTTCCGTCCCTTTAACACTTCGCTGACTAGTTGAAATAGTCTTTTCTTCGATTCCGACGTGCTTTTGTTTGTTTTTTTGTTTTTTTAAATTATCTCGCTATACTCGCCGTTTTTCTCATTGTTCATATCACTCAAATATGTCATCACAGATTAATCAAAATGCATCAGAGCCCCTGGCTATTTATCAATCTGTTTTATAATCTTGTTTCTCTCGAAAATCGTTGAAATTTACTACCTGTTTTCTCTTACGGATCTGTTGTCATTACCGTACGACCATATAAGGAACTCCGTATACAAAACATAAACATAAGCATCACAACAGCTGAACGTCAATAATTATTAAGGCCTATCGCTAAACTGTACGCGCCATAGAACGGAGGTGCTACTGCGCAGACTGTTGATGACATTCTAGTTATCGCGTACCGCTCTTTGTACATATGTAGATTCATTTGCGGACACAAAGGAACAAGCTTGAATAGTTAGTCGTGATGTCTGAGATAGTAGGAATTCCCGAGAGAAAAGGATCTTCGCAGAGAGAGAATACCTAACGATCGTTATTGGTAATGCGGGGTTTTACGCGGTTTCAATAATAATAAAACAGTGTTATTGCTCGTAGATTATCGATTTCTTCATAAAATAATGGCTATGAATTTTCCGACTTTATGAACAGGAGGTGTATTGTGAAAAATAATAATTACAGCTGAGCAACGCAAAACGAAACGCGTCAATGGGAAAACCAAACGAGACATCTAAATAAGACGGTATCATTTAGATGAGAAAAGTATTTTTTTTTTTTTTTGAGGGGGGAGCGTCAACTACGGACGTTAATCCAGCGGGAATGAAATTTTTAAAAGTTTCAGCGTACGACAGCGTCAAACCCGAACGAAATACTACTGCCTATCCAACTGCGCACATCATCCACTCTAGAAACATGATCTCAGCCAAACGGTCACATCCGATGAACATGATCGATTCCTAGTTCACTTTTCTGTTCCAAATCAGGTACTTCATCGAACTGTGGAGAGAATTTATCACGATGGTGGTTGTTCCTGTCTAATCCGCGAATACCTGTGATTGGTCTAACTCATAATCGTATTTTCATTCGCTATTTTCCTTCTGTTTTGCATTGTCCTCTTCTTTTTCGCCATAATCTCATCCATTCCCCGTTCAGTTTACTACCAAAACCTAAACGCAGCTCGTGCGTTTTGTGTCGTATTTTCAAATGTGCGGTCCAATTTTTTCTATCCTATATTTCCTATTTCTCGTAGAATTTAAAAAGAAGTCGAGCTTTAAGAGTTCCCACTTTTACGCATGTTATAATTTCTTCTATTTTAATTACTAAAAAAAAAAAATCTACATACATCGTCGATATATGTACATATGTATATGAAACATACATAGTCTTATAAAACGAATTAAACAATTCATTTTTCCTGGTAAGCTTCGAATTAACTATATTAAATATTTTGCTTATTTATTTGATATGATTGTTTTTTTTCTTTCCATATTTTCATCTTTATAGACCGTGTATTGTTATAGTGTATTTTGTTTTTCTAGTGTATCGGTACGTATTAATGACAACGTCATTCTTGCGTCGTATATGAAAAAGAAGTTTTGGGGAAAACCGTTACGGAATACCATTTTGAAATAAGCTACCGAACGGTAAACATTTTTTTTTTTCTTCGAGGACGATGTATTGAACTCTTCTATAATAGAAAAGCCATTATTTTGCCGGGGGTGTGTCCTTAGTTCGGAAGGACCAACTTTTAAAATATATTTTTCTTTCTATATTTAGATTTTTTTCTTATGGATAATGAAGAAAAATAATAGCATTTTAAAGAGCTACACGTATTTACCGAGTAATTTTAGACACGTCAGCTAGCTAATAGATTGAAATGAAATTTCTCAGAACCGTCAGTCTGTTGTCTATCAGCATTTTAATGCCGTTTTCGCGGCTAATGATTTTTAGGGTCTGTTCTTCGGGGAAGGTTTTGTGTGTAAATTCAGTGACCAGTCGTCATCGAAATCGAACTAGATCAATTGAACGATAACGGAAAGCGTAATTATGATATTTTCTTTTTCTGGTTGGCATTCCGTTTTGCCAAGGAACACACTATACATTGTTTGTTTGTATTGCTACTGCAGATTTTTACTTTTATTTTTATTGTCGCATATTTTGGTATTATATTTGTTTCTTCACAAACTTCTGTATAAATTCAGAGCCTCGAGAAAAAATCATTATTGACGTTTGGACGAAAATTAGACGATAATAATCCCAACAGTGAACGCTGAGCGTCTTAGTATATCGCAAGTGTTTACGTCAAATGGTCGAGTAGCGGACGTTTAAAACATCCGACTAAAAAAACAAAAAGGCAGGATACAATAGCGTACGGTAAGCCGAGTACAACTGTTACACTTGAAGTCAACTATTTTAAGGAAAATTCGGATATTGTAATTTTTTGCAATTATTTACGTCCCGTACGCGCGTAAAATACATTTCGCAAAAGTTCATTTTCGGTCGAATTCTCGGTAAAGGCAAAAAAACAACAAAAAAAAACACTTCGATCCGGATAAAAAAATTATGCTCGACCATAAATTGCTTTGTTGAAGGATTCAATTTGATGAAAGATTAACCTTGGCGCCCTAATTAATTGTTGCTGCAATGAGTGACGCTGAAACTTACTTCATGAACAACAGCTTTGTACGTGTGATAATATACCGCGATTTGAAAACAAGCGAACAGTTTTTTTTGCAGTCTAGGCGCGCAGAAATGGAAAATACTCGATGATTCAACTCGACATAGAATTTTTTCTCCGAATGCCCTTTATGAATTTAAGGGTTTACTAACGGGAGGTGCGTGTTTTGATGGACAAGTTAGCTGAAGCGTACGATTTTTTTTAGGGACAAGTATATTTTTCATAAAAGTCTTATGCGGAGCAGAGAAAACCTGAAAGGTTAGTACTGAAATAAATACGAATTTCCGTATTTATTATTATTTTTATACCGGAAGAGGAAAAGCTGAAAATGCGCTCGGACAAAAAAAAAAAGTGGAACGAGACAAAAAATGATTTAAAAAAAAGCAACTAAAACACGAAAAAGAGAAAATATGCCCTTATATTTTTCTAACATTGTAATAATTGGCGTTGCCCAGCTGAATTAGCATTTATAATGTATACAATACGCACGTATTATTTCGGCGCGATGTAATATCTGCATCGATAATTAATTCATTAATTAACTAATTAATTCATTTTATTTATTTGTTGTTTTTTTTTTTGTTTTTTTTTTTTTTTTTTGGCGCGCCAATTATGGATATTAACCTAGTACAAGCGAAATTTTTGGAAGTTACAATGTGCGTCAACGAGATTCGAACCCGGTCCTAAATTAGACACAATTAACTAACCAACTACGCCGCGGTAGCTGGCCTAATATTGATAATGCTTTATATTCTTGTATTGTAAATGAAGTATAAGTTGACAGATGAAAAATAAACAGATTAGCGACCTAACTTTTATCGGAATAAAAGAGCAACAACCCTCGCGCATGCTACCAAAATAACAAAAAAATTTCGGAAATTATTGTAACGACGACAAATTAATAATGATGATAATTCAGCGCATTCATATTTAACGTGTCTGAAAATATGTACGGTACTTTTTATTTTGAAATAAATCAGTTTTGAGATGTTCCTACACTTTTGAGCGTGCAACGTGCAATTTTGTTCGTGCGATTTTCCAGGTTTTTTCCACGAACTTGAAGTGATTGCTCTTTTTATTCGCAAGCGTTCTTATCTATTGAAAATTTCCTATTGACTTTTTTTTGTAAAATTCCAAAATTTCGGTGAACGATTCGGACAATTTTAGGAGATGGAAAAAAATGCTTATTATATACCAGTGTAGTCGTTTTAACCGTGCCATTTCGTGTTATTTATTTATTTTTATTATTTCCCATACGTGCGTACAGCACTACGTTGAGAGGGGGGTCAAATTCGACGGTAGATGTTGGTATCCAAGAGGAACGCAAAGAGGGCGGCAACAGAGCTGTCCCGGTCCTCCAGGAGCGATGTGTGGTAGAGAAGCTTTTGTATGCTTTTTGACGCTATTTAAAACGGTGCAAATAATCGGCGCAAAAATCACGTATCGATAGTGTATAATCTGTTACTTTTTTTTTCCTTCATTTTTTCCTATTATAGTTATAAAATGCCTATTTTATTTGGTTAAAGCCGGTTTTTTTAGAAGAAAAAGGATCGATATATATTAATGACGTTAATCTTACGCCAGGGGGTAATATGAATATAGATAGTTATGACATAAAAAACTGTCGTGGCGTACGTTACGTTTTTTTTATTTTATTTTTTTCTTTCTTTGAGGGTAACGCAGCCTTTCGAAATTTATACTTTTAAAGGTATTGCAGTCCGAAGGATCGAGTTTATAAATACGGGTGGTAAATATTTAATTGTTTGAAAATTGAAATTTCGTGCGTTTGCGCTTAAAATTGAGATTCGTCGTCCAATAATTTTTTTCATCTGTCGATTCAGCCCTGCCTGCCGCCTCGGCTCGCTGTACCATGATTAAACACATCTTCGTCGTTCTTTCATTTCTGCCATCTGTCGTCTTCGCTTTAATCATATAACTTACTTCCCTCATTTTCGTTTTTTTCTCTTAACACCTCGTCCGTTCCACCGAGATAATTGCAGTTTAATTTGCGATGTCGCTCGTGTTTTTTTTTCTTTTTTTTTTTTTTTCGAATGTTTCTTTCCGCCGAGCGCTCGTATTTTTACCGCTCTTAAGCTCTCTTCCTGTCTTTCGCTCCTTGTATCTCCTACACACTATAGTCCCCTACAACTGTCTTCTTCCTTTCCTTAACTTCTGTAATCGTATTAAAATCTTCTTTCCCCGTTGGTGATTTCTCGAACTGCGGCGCTCAGTCGATAGAATACTTTCGGTGGTCGAGCCAAAATTTAAAAAAGAAAGAAAAAAATAAGAAATTTTTTTTCCGCAGCAATGGCACACCTAGGGGTGCTGCGGCGTCTCTCACGGCATCGTTTTTTGATACACTTTGCGACTAGCCGTGCTGGTCGGCTTGCTGATTACATTCTTATAGTGGTACTTTTAATTTGTCGATGAAATGAACGAATCATTTCCGGCGATAAAATCATGTATCGTTATCGAAATAGAAATATTTCGAAATATCCGCGTTCTATTGTAACGACACAAGCATCACGATGAAACGGATTATCCGTTTTTTTTCTTTTCTTCTTTTCATTCGTTTGCCACTGTTGCGGAAAAAATACTGTCTTTTGTAATAAACCGGACGACGAGTTAATACATATAGGTGTATTTTATTTACTCGGTCGACTTGTCCGGCTAAAAACGCGAAAAATTCGATATACTCTCGAGAGGATGGATCAAGCGGCTATCTGAGATTGGACAATTGCAGTTTTTGGGTTCAGGTAAAAGTTTGTCGCATTAGTGGGCAGTATCGGAAATAAATCTTACGAAAACTTCGTAGAGGTGATCCGCGGCCCTCGCTTGCGTATTTAACAAATTATCCCGAGAATAAACAGCGTTTTTCCGTTAATTCCGTTTAACACTATGAACAGCACCACAGTAAGCCTACGAGTGAAATTTGTTGGCGCTAAATTGTGCAAAGATAAATTTTTTCTTTTTTCTTTTTTTCATAGGAATATTTTTAAAAACCGCGCCAAACAGCAGATTTATAACAACGTCGATGCCCCGGCTTTGTAAACGGTAATATTACTAGTGATGCGGAACGAGCAACTCAAAAGACTATGAAATTAAAACCGGTGGTAGCCTAACATCTGAGTGTCATTATAAATATTCTGGTGCGGTAAATTATGCGCGCGCGCAATACAAAAACCAAAAGAGTTTTTCTCTACACCATCGAAAGGGGGACAAACAATCGAGATAAGCTGCTGCGTGATCATTTCCGGATAATCAGAATTTTAATAATACGTTAGAAATTTAACGTAAAACATTAATGAATTTTTTTAAAGTTAAACGTTTGCTCGTTATTATTGTTATTTTTTGGATTTCGGAAATAGGCATTTCGAACGTTATCTAACTTGGATAGGTGTAAATTCGTATGCGTATGCCTCTATCGGTAACAGAATTTAACGTAAAATAATAAAGATTTACTTTTTTTACGTCGTATATGGAACGTTGCATTTACAAAGAGAAGCCCTATCATACCTAATCCACGTGGAGGCCCTACAACAATAAACCACGCAAATGTCGCGCAGGGTAGCTGGCGAGGTCGCTGAGGTTTGCCCGGAACATATAAACAAGTATAGCTGCTCCCCTGGTGCTCCTTGTTTCTGTTTGAAGGTAAAATTCGTATCAATTCTTCCGTAACCACGTGAGCTCGTCAACTTCTTCTTCGTCTTGTCGGTATTAGCGAGCGTGCATTCGTGTTCGACAATGTTGTATAATGCGAAAGGAAAGTAAAAAATACTTTTTTCGTGTAGCCCCCACTGCATTCTTTTTCGGAAGAGGGGCGGATACGTTTCGCTGCAATTATTTGCTCGCGTGGAAGAACCTGTTGATTTCGAATAGTATACTTAATGATGATAATACGAGCGGTATCAGTAGTAGTAATCGTAATAAACGTTTTAATGATGCTCTGTATTATCTATCTGCGGGTCCGCTTAGAATCGTTTCCCGACAACCTGTCCTCTCTGCGGATATTTCGTGTGACAGTTGAACGTCGATGAACGCGCGCCGCTTCCTACTTCGCACGTATGAAAACGTATTTTTACCTGTCGCACCGGCGAGCTTTTCCGTTTTTTTTTTTTCTTTTTAGTGATTTCGATTTTATGCTCGTCCTTTCTCGTCGAAGAAAGGTGTACACAACGTGAGAGTGCAAATGTAAACATAGCTACGCTTAGCCCACCGATTCAACCGACCGTAGCTGACTACTGCTTTAGCGCCACATTCCGTTGGCCAACTCCGATGGAAGCTGATACGAATTTTTCATAAAAGAAGCGGAGTACGTTGGAGCAGTGGGGTAGCGTAGCGTCGACATCGTGATTATCATACGCACTTTTGGAAATGCATCCTTTTCCAATGTGCAGCGGTCGCGGTGGCGGCCATGTTTGCAGCGTGTGCGCGTGGCGCGACCTAGCGTTCATCGCGCAGTGCGGATAATTGGACTAGAAGAGAACGACGATGACGAAGCCGATGACGCTGAAGATAATTATTGCGGAAGGAGATTTGCGGTGTGGGCAAACCCGATAAAGATCTATTCGAAAGCGGGTGGGAATATGGGAGTAAATGGGGATTGTCGTGGCGAACGCGGAGGGAGACGAGGAAGAGGAAAAGGAGCGGGGGGGATTTCTTTCGGTGGCAATAAAAAAGTTAGCTTACGATCGCGACGACGGCCGGTGGCGCAGGGGATGTGTGTCCAATTGTGCAACAATTTTTTATTTTTTGTGCAGCGGCCACCGCCGTCGCCGCGGACGCCGCTAGCGAGGAGTCAGTGACCTATTTATACGATGTTGCATGCGGCTGGTTATTGCGGTAGAGGGCCTTGTTTTCGTTCGATATTCGCCGCCCATCCGCGCACGTTCCAGAAAAATCAAATTATTTCGAAAAATTTCGAATTGTTTTTCACCGGCCGTTGTTGCGGACGCACAATTTTCCCACCTACGATATTCCCCTACTGACCTAGAAAGAAGCGAACCGGGAAATTTCACAGAAGAAATTGAATAAAATTACACGGGAAATTTTTACACGTCATTTGCCCCGGCCAGACGACACTGATTCCAGTCCTGGAGAAGATTGTGTTACGACTTTCGAAAAAAAAAAACAAACCACACCGTGCTTTTATTGAGCACACTACTGACCGGTAAATTCGTTATTTCGAAACCGAATCGCAGGTTAACCGCATCCTGGATACGTTATCGGACACTCAAACGGACCATCATCCGGAGTTTAAGTAGTACACTCAGTGCCGGCACTCTAGTTTGCACATCGGTTGTCGACGCACAGTATTTACCACCACCGGTGTTAAATGAGATTACTCTACGTGTGTATTAGCTGAAGGAAGTTGTGAAATTGCTAATAATTATACAGAGAGAGCGGTGTATATCTCTATATTCAAATGTTTCATTATTTTTCACTTTTCCAGCAGATTTCAGCTCAGATATATTCATTTCCCGTGTGAAAAACTTGGAAAAGGGTTAGACGGTCTATTCTTTTCCGTTTAAGGTTACTCTGTAGTTCTTCGGTAGCGGAACACCTGGATCTGTATAACATTCATCGAATTAGTATATTTTCAGGCTCGGAGTTATAACATCGCGGTCGGGGTTACATCATCAACTCTGCTGCGAGATACGGATGATGATACGTATCCTTCTGAACCTGTTCTTTACTAGAGCACATCCCGAGAACGTATATTTTTATGTTGCATTTTTACGTAAGCGTCAATAAATGCTGGAAGTCTCTATATTAGTAACTCAAACATACAGCGTTGTGTATCTAATGAGAGCCGGCTTTTACCCTCTTGGTCTTTCTCAATTAAAGCCTGTAAGATTATGTTCCGAAGTTTGAAAAATTTGTGCAATATTCCACGATTAATATCTCCGAAAGATTTCGTTCACTGTCGGACCCCTTTCGCATCTCCGATCCCGATGATCTCATCGGTACTTCAGAACTTCCGTCGCGATCTCCGTTACACTTTTCACTGCTTGTATCTCTCCCTCTAATTTTAATTTGGCAAAACACGGAATAATGATGAGCAAAATTAATGTACACGACGATAGGATTGTAAAATTGTAAATGGAAGATAATGGTTCGAAAAATGGGAAACGACTTCTCTTCTTCTTCTTCTATTTCGTGTAGATGGGGAACTTTTGATTAACCTGCGGCTAAAGGGCTACCCTGTTTTGATGAATTCGATGATTACAGTGACGATGCTTTTTTTTTAGAATTCATCGGAAGGTCAAAAAAAAAAAAACAAAAACAATAATAATAAAAACACAATAATTCTTAGTTGTTTCGTGCTTTATTAAATCTACTTACCGGTTGATGTTTGTCGCATCGACCAGTGTGGCCCGGGCTATCATCACTTTTTGATAGCCATTGTTGGAATAGGCTGCCGAATATATATCGGCATTTGTTTTATTTTTTGTTATCAACAAACCGACGACCGACCGACCGACCGACCGCGTGTAAACATCGGGAGGGATGTGCCTTAAATATAGAGAATCGACAAATACAGATTTACGTAGTGATAAATAATTTCTCAACATAATGATAACATTATTTTCTATTTACCTTTTTTTTTCCTTTTTCGATATCTCTGAAGTTGTACCGATCGATTTCATCATACCATTCATTCTCCGAGATAATAATGTGAGCGGTTACTTTTGTTCTCGTGTACGCTTTTGTGTTCTACTCAACGTTCGATTTTAAGCGTTCCGAAAGTAGTAAATCACGAGTGTCGCTCAATGCACGAAGAAGTGACTTCTAAAGCGTTTCTGAAAAATATTTATCACGACCCTCTCTTCTACCGGAAACGGTTGATGATCTGAATCGTGCGGGTTCTTTTTTTTTACCTCTTTTTTCTACTAAAATGGAGAAAAAAAGAGGAACTACAACAGAAGACTGGAAATTGGTAGTATGAAAAAGTGTACAATTTGCTGTCTTATTTATGAAAAGCAGAAAACGAAAAAAAAAATGGTAGTAGCTCGCGAACAAATTAATTTTATAGCCACAGCAACGTTTAGAATATTATCGAATAAATAAAAATAAAGGAAAAAAAGTATGCTTCTTTTTAATTACGTTTTCTTCTGTGTCGAATGCGAGGATTGTCGCTTCAACAAATCCACGGTAGTGTTTCACACTATGTTTGTATAAAACCCGCTTACAAAATTTTTGGAACAAGTTATCGGCCGTTTTCAACTGTTGCGTTCAGCATCGCGACAATCACGCAACAGCGATTTGAGATGGCCGCTGGAATGACCAACTCGAATTTGTAACTCTGATTAGGTTTGGCCGTGTTTTTTTCTTCGAAATTTGTATCAAGTTCATTGCCGGTCTATTTCGCGCAGAAAAATTCCTTTGAAAACCGTATGCATTTATTAGGCATGACCTCGGTTTGCGTAGGTATTTTTTTTTCTTTTTCTTCGAACACCCTTGTAAAATGGTTACACAGCAGTAGCGAGGTGGAGGTTAAAATTTTCACCGATTAATCGCATTTCGAATTTGTGATCGTGATCGAAAGGATCAGCCGGCCGCCGGGTAGAATCAATACTGAGTAGTACAATTTGCTGACTCCTCCAGGTAGAATAAATATCGAGAAACACAATTGCTCAGAATCTTTCCAGTCGAGTGCGTAGTGTCTAATACTTCCGGGCTAGTGTTACTAATGTTGTGATTTTTGCGCTCCCAAAATTAGTGTTGGCCCTTGGAAAACGCAGAGTTTGTGCGATGTCTGACGGTCGGGTTTGACCGATGGTCCGTTCATCAGTTTCGCGAATAATCGTGATATTAGCGAGTAGTACAGGTAGGAACAGCGGCTAATCGGCACGGATTCCGCGTAAATACGACGAAAGAATCGTTTGCGGAGTAGAAGCATTTTTGTCTTACGCCCACCCTCCATAGTATGCGTGGGAGGACTTCACAGGTGAATCTTGTCTAACGCGTCGTATATTAATATTCGTTATCTTATTCCGCTGTCGCACTTAATTACGCTTCAAGTGTTTTCCTTGTATTCTCCTTTTTTTCGTATGTTATGCTGTCACGCTTTATTATTTATTTATTTTTCCAAGGAAAAGGAAGAAAATGACGTCAGTAAAAGACGCACTAATGTCACCTGGAAATATTTAAAAATCGAATAGTGTATTTTAACAAAACTGCCCTATTACACCGGCAAAAATTGGTTTTTTAAATTAATTTCCGTATCTTTTGTTTTTTGAATTTTTCCCGCCTTCGTTAGGAAAAAAATCAGCATCATTGTTATCAAAAGAATGACACGTTAATTTTAATTATGCGCCGAAATTTGAATAACAAGTAGTACATTTTTCTCCTGGTATTTTCAAATGTTTTATTCATTGAGACTTTGAAAATCGTTTTATTCCGAGTTAAAAGAGATTAAACACTATTAGTTTAAGTATATACATACAGGTATATATTTATATATGATGAGAAACTAAGGTTTTGAGTAAAAATTTTTTTCATTAAAAGGTCTTAGAACACATCTACCCGATTTTCATTATTTTCACCGATATAATTCTCGTACTTTTTTTTTTCCATATTTTAAGGCACATATTTCGAATGTGTGTGTATATATATACACACACACACATATATAATATATATATATTAAAAAAACCTTTTCGATTACGCTGTTTTCCGAAAGGGTGGTGGACTTTTCTCCAGATCTCATTTCATGGATAACTTTCGGCATTGACGCGGATATTTTCATTCTGTTTATCCCTAAGTTCTAACATTTTTATCGGTTCATCTTTTATTATTATTATTTAAATCCTAAATATCGGTGTGTACGTGTATTCAACTAAGGCGACGAGTAAAGATGAGTCAAGATGCTTCGTGTTTTATCTTTATACAGTGTGTGTTTTTAAATAAATATCTCTTCTCGGTGCGCGATGAGTCACAAAATCAGCCGGTTTCTAGCGAAATGTGCTGCATGAAATTCTGGACCACCATATAGTGTATGTCCGGTAAATTTGAACTCTGCAAACATTGTATAAATCATTTTGGATATTTTTTAATTTTTTTTGCATCGTTTTTTGCTATTTTGTTCTTTAAACACGTTCATACTGCACACTATCTCGTAACGGTGTTGCGTCTGTTTGTCGTCATTACTGCCTATGTTCCGATATTAATTATTCCGAATTCATCAACCCGTGTTACGCTCGAGTCCGGGGCATTCCATGTTTACTTCTAAATTTAGATAATGCCGTCGAACATTCGACGCGTAAGTTTTTATTTTCCTGCAATATACGTACTGTAAATTTTAAATTTCAACCGAAACTGCAGATTGCGTTCGTCTCTCTATCGCTTTGTACACTGTTTAAATAACGCAAAGCCGGCAAAATAAACGTTTCATGGGAAATTTATCTTCTAATCAGCGAACTCGCTGCGGTCTATATGTGTAAATCGTATTATTTTCCGGGACCATTTTCCGATCTGTGCGGTTTTACAAGTGAAAGTAATATTACCCCTCCTTGCCGGTGTTATAGCTTAGAGTGTGTCATCAGATGTTAAGCGACATTTCCGTGTAGCATCCTACTCTGTAGCGGATGTAGTAATGTATCCCTCCCCCCGGTAAAGTGCAATTCTTGGCCAACATAGGGCATATAGATTTTTCTGTAAAAGAAAACCCTCTGATAGCATTTGGATTGCGATTTTCTCGTTGAGGTTCGCCTATCATCGGTACATTTTACCGGTTTTTCTTTTTACATCCCGCGCAGTGGTAACATTTCACACTACCTCCGGTCCTCGCGGGAGCCACGGTCCGTGACACTTGTGTTGTTGCTGTTGTTGTTGTTGATAGCGTTTTTCATCGGAATTAAATAATTTTCTTCGGCCAGTCGTGAGTGCTAGTTGAGAATAGCGAAAAAAGGTTTACTTTATTGCTTCGAGACTGACGACACTACCCGGAGTGGAGACGTAGCTAGTTGTTTGTTGTTGCTTTTTTTCCATCTCTAGAGTATTGTCTTGAAGGATTCTGCTCGTGCCGACCGTAAGACCACGGATCTGTTTATTAGCAACGGATCAAATCGCGGGGTAGTGTTTCTTCCGTGCAAACCTCAGCCGGGAGGAACTTGTTCTAGCATGTCTCCTGCGAGGGCGTTTTCATCTAACCTCGATCGCTGATTGCTAGTTGTACCTGGCTCGGAAGGAAAGGCGGTCAGTTTTTACGCGTGACCGCCTCGTGAGATTGTTCGCAGAGAGGTTGTTTAACTCAGTTCGGTTCTAAGAAAGAGCGCTTCGTTCGGATCGCGGAGAGGTCCTGGACGGAGTTTTGAAAAATAGCAACATATCATCGACGCAGTCTCAACTCGGGACCACGACCTAGATTTGGAACGGCGAAAGCCGGCGTCGTAAAAACGAAACAACTACCGTCTTGCGCCGGCCAAAAATTGCTCGCGATATTTACGAGTTTTCAGGGAATAATCTGCGTGAAAGTGCGCCATTTCATTAGCGAGCCATCGGAGTGGGCCCCGGTTCGTGATTACCGCAACGGAAGCCTGTTGCCGGTCGTTCTAGCTGGTGCGTAGCTTTTCGTGATATGGGAAGAAAACGTAGTTAAGAGGTCAGGCGGCTGGCTCGGCGCAAAAATATTTTTATGTACGCTTTCTAGATTTTTCGACAATTATGCAGGCGAAAAAGAGCAGCTCCTCGCGCATGGACCGACAGATACACTTTCATTCTCACATTCTGCTGATGCTATCGGCCGGCTCCGCTTCTGGCTGGACAAAGTAGATATTGCTGTAATGATAATGTGCGCGCAATTAATATCGTTGTTCACGGTTTTGCAAGCAGGCTTTAGCGCGCTAGTTTCACCGCCAGCACCGTACTCGCCGATTCCCGTTACTGCCGGCAGTAGCTGCCAAACCGCTCTACGTCGCTTCTTCATGTCCGACTAATTAATTGAAACTATACACACGTAGCCGGCAAATTATAATTAGTATTATTCGCAGTTCGCGCTCTCCGTTGCATCAGCCGTGAACGGAATATCTCAGTTTTATTATATTATCTTCTCGAGCGTTCCTATCTGTTTTCCTTGTTCGTTTTTTTTTTCGTTTTTTCCTTCTTTTTTTCCCCTTTTTTTTCGTTTTTTCTCCTTACCTTTACGAAATATAGGCCATAGTAACAATTCGTCCTTTCTCCACTTAGTACGCGCGGAGACCGTTAGCGGTTGCGTTTACGTGTGTATGTATATGGTGCATTACAAAATGAACGTCGTTATCCTATTCTGCATTTATACAATATATACATACGTGTATATACATATATATATATATATATAATGTTAAGCACGCACGCACTTGTAAACGCGGCTTTAAGTGTCGATATAAAGTTTTAATGTTAGACAGCGGCTGCTGCTGCTGCGGATGTGTGCGTGTGTGCGCGTAACGTGGAAACGATGTGTTGGCAAATGCAAGCGAAGAATGATAATGTTCTGGAAATTGTGAAATGAATCGCGTCGCAGTTGATCGATATGCTTGAAACTGTTGCCATTTCCAGCCAAATCCAGCACCGGCAGATTGTACACCGTGTAATGCGCCGTATAGCGTGATGGATAAAGAAAGACCAGCGAGACTGTGTAACTATCTGCGCTTGTCAGATGAACAACATTAAATTTGTAAATTACAAAAGTGCAGGTTAATAGACATTCAGCGTTACGGTATATCGGGTATTAATACGCGTCGTGCTTTATTATTCCCGTCTATTGCCGTCATCATCATTGATATTCCTCTATTATCAATATCACTACTATTATTATTATTATTATTATTATTATAACTGTTATTAATATAACGGTTTTTCGGGGACGTGAAAGAGTTTAAGTTACATTACGCGCTACGACTGGTTAATGTAGCCATCCGATGCAAAACTGCGGCCGGCCCATCTTCTTTCGACCGCTGTGTGTAAAATTTACCATTTGTTGTTTTCTTTTTTCGCTTGTAGTTATCCTCGGTATAACTGTAATAGTATACGAAATTATATAGCTAAAGCAGTGTGTTGCGGTTTCGTTGCCAGCTAATTCTTATTAAAATATATCTCGGTCTTTTTGCGGTACACGCTTTGATTAGGGGAAACTGTTATTGCTCTAGCAGCGGTTTATTGATTTGCTCATTTTTTTTTAAAAAAAAAAAAAACCTGCAAGAGGCGAAGCATTTAAAGAGTTTCGTTAATTCAAAAAACTAATAGTTGGGCTAAAAATTTCCTTTTTTAATTATACCGGAAAAAAGTCTTCATATCTGAAAAATAATCAAAGAAATTCACATTTTTACTAAATCGTGTAAATTTTAAATTTCGTTGTTTCCGGGCTTGGGTGAAAGATACTTCACACTTGCGCCCCCTATACTACTACCAATATACCGATATCATTTTTAATTCATACGAAATTGTTTTCTTTCTTGGCTTACTCGTGGTTCTTCGTTAATTGTCTTTGTTTACTCGATTTCCCCTTAATTGTCCGAGCTTATTCGGTTCCCCCCTAATTGTTCCCATTGTTCGCGCAGGAAAAGAGGGTATCACTGTTTGGTGACTATTTTCGCGCTTTTTCTGCGTCATTGTACATACACACGTGCTAATTTGGATACACGATCAATAATAAAGTACGCTTAGATTGTCACACTAGTGTCATCGAGATTATTTATGTTATTAATAAAACTTTTTACTCGTTACCGCCGACTAGACCGAAACCCACAGGAATTGCCGGTTATTAGACTTTTTTTTTTTGTTTCATTTTTGGTCTCGTCTATCATCGTAGTACCCATAAACAATTAGCAAAAGGAATGAATCAATTATATCTTTATACGATATCAAATATTGTCAGTAGGAACTAATAGATATATATATATATATACATATATATATATATGTATATATAACGGAAATAATGTATGGAGAAAGAAGAAACAGGATATAAGAGACGCAGTATGGAGTAGGAGAAGACCAAGTCGCAGCAATCTGAAATACAAAGTAGAACCCGCTCAACGGGGGGGGGGATGAATAAACACGTGATCAGCATTTCAAACGCATCTCAAACGCGCGTTTCGTTTGAAGGGACAGTTTAAGGAAAAACGAGAATGGAAGGAAGATAGTGTGTGGCTTAATGAGAATAATGGAGACAACAACAGATGGACGAAGTGAAGGAAACAAAAGCGGGGGGTCACTTTCCGTTAATCTGAGAAAAATTTTATGATAAATATTATCCGAAAATTTTGAAATTTTCTAAAAAGTCTTCGTCACTCGGTTTGACGATTGGCCACAGTGGCGTGTAGCTCAACAGCTAGAAAAATAACCGTTAGCCAGAGCAGAAAGAGGCGACATATCGTGAAATTCGTAATGTATTTTTTTTTGATTTCTTGTCGCGTGACCTTCGCAGTGTATTCATTAGACGATTATTATATGCGTAAAAGTTCAATGTTTTGCTGCGAAATCTGAGAAAACGATGACGTCACTTGCATCGCGCCGGGTAATGTGGTTTTGCAAGCGCACTCAACCCTCGGCGATTAAAGATTACATTTGTATTTTTTCTCGACAACACAGCGTGGTCAGTTGACACAACCGTTGAACTGTGATCTTTCGGAAACAGACGAGGTTTTTGTAATTTTTGTCCTTATCTCCGTTTCTTTATTATGATTTAAAAAAAAAAAAGGCCACGCGGGTTCTGTGTAAATTTCTGACTTTTGCACGTCTTAAAATTATCATCTCGCCTCGTTCCGGAAAATGAAGTAATTCCATTATTGTTCGGAATCGTCGTTTGTTTGTTTACATATGATTAATACGAATTGCTTGTCGTCATCGAGATAAAAATACTCTCCGAAAAATAACGAGGCCGATTTATTCCTTTCGTCCGATCGAAAGAAATGCGCGTCGCCGCTCCCCCCCCTTCATCTGTCGCTAATCTTTTCATTTTTCCATCGGAATACTTCATTTTCCATTGCGGTCACTCACTCATCAGACTTTCTCTCTATTGCTGCTGACGTTCAATGCGGAATTGAAGTGGCTAAATTTCTTCTTAGTCTGTAAACAGATGCGCGCACACAGATATACTACTGCTCGGACACATACACACACACACGCGCGCACGGAAAATTCAGTCTGCAATTCAGCCTTCGGATTCGGAGGAATGATTATATTACACGTGAATAATTTAAATGTGTTGTACACGGAGTTACTTTCACTTTTAACGGGCCCGAGACGAAATTGCTGCGTTGTAGTGGAGCATTGTTGAATTCAGAGTCTAAAGCCGCCGGTTTCCCTGCTACTACTAGCTTCTTTGTTCGCATTCAAATTCACGACGGCGTACCAATTTTCTTATCTCGGCCTGCCCCTTGTTCTTACATCATCTATCCCCATTGATTATAGTGGACACATAAAGCGGCTATAGATGTGTTAGACGGCAATGATTTGAGCTGATTGTGAAAGATGAAAAGTTGCAACAGGAAAATAACTTTTAGACGTTTTCTTCTCTCTTTTTATTTCATCATTATTACGTGCAATCATCGGGACTTTATAGAAAACGACGATGACAACAACAACAACGGAAACAGGTAAGAAGGAAAAAGCGGAGGAATCAAAGTGTGGCGAAAGCAGAAGGGAAAGTTGCGGCAGAAGAAGTATATTGGCGATTAGGAATGCGAGGTGCGTGTGATGAGAAGAATTTTGTGAAAATAACGAGTGCAAGGTTATTCGGCGTGTCTGGATTACGCGTACAAATTATATGTCGATAAATTTCATGCGGGTGATAAGATGATTGAACGAAGTGGCATCCTAATAGCCGGCGGAGGAGTTATATTTTATTTATGTAGAAACAATTTTAAATTAACCTCCATTTCTGTTTCATTGCGTATATATATATATATATGTATATATATATATGAATTTTAAAAATCACTTTTACAGTAAAAATACATAATATAGCTCACAAAACTAAGCGACGTGTTTCGAAGTAACTGATAAATCTGATTAATGTGAATTACATTATGTATTTTCGGTAAAAGTGATTTTTAAAATTTATATACGCGGAAACAACTTTTTTTAAACGTTGCGTTATCGGTTTAAAGAGACATTTTTTTCGCCCGAATTACGCTCGGTTTCATTAGCAAAAGTGTGTGTGTGTGTTTTTTTGTTTGTTTTTTTTTATTCTTAGCAAAAGCTTCGATACGATTATTAATGACTCTTTGTCGTGACGCGAGACTTCGAATGAAAAATGTAAATATTTCTCATTTACATTCCTAATATAATATTTATTTAGGTAAACAAAATGAAAACAAAAATAAAAAAAAAAGTACTAATTAAATCAAATTTCATTAATACACGATGTTACGGTAAAATTCGTTTTATTTGATTTAATTGTTCATCTTTATTTCGTTCATTTTCATTAATTAAAATCGGTTTTAATAAATGATAATTGAAATTCTATTCACCGAGTAAAAGTAATTAGTTTTTTGTCACTAAATGTTTTACGACACCTGTTTCTTCCTCTCTTAAACGATCAGTGCACACTGATCCCGGCTCAATATTAATTCCGATAGGGCGAGCTTGTTGTAGCTTGTTTTTTTTTTTTTTTTTTTTTATATACAATAGTTCCCTTTAAAAAGAAATTAATACATTGAAAAGTTATCTGGATAACATGACGTACTCGGTTAGAGGCTTTCGTTCGAACCGACGGGTTCGAATCTCGCTGCCCATCATATTGTAACTTTCAAAAATTTTCATTTACGCCGGGTTCGTGTCCATAATTTGATACCTCTCCAAAAAATAAAAAAAAGTAAAAAAATAAAAAGACTTATTTTTTTCTGTCTCTGAATTTTTACTTCAGCTATCGAAATATTAAATTTGAATTTTTTTTCTGTATAATTGTTATTGGTTTAACACAACAACTCGGCGTCATACAATAATGTCAAAAATTTTCGTGAATATATCTGGTTGAAAATACTTTTGTTTAAGCCAACAGTCGATCTCGTATCTTGTGTGAAATCAATGCCGGTTTAAATAAGTTGTGCTGATTTAAATTATAGCTTGAAAAAAAAAAACTTACATGGCGCTAGAAAACGGTAACGTTTAAACATTGGTCAATGTAATGTGTCAGTGTGTGTTGGATAAGATATAGTTTGTCTGCGACACAAGTTGAATCATAGTTTGTCGTGATAGGCGGGGTAACGACTTTATCACGACGTATACGTTTAAAAAGTAGTGAAAACTTTTTAAAATGGCGCAGAGACGCAAGATAGGAAACGTGCTGACGTCTTGTTAAGAGATGAAACTGTCAATGCGACAAATGGCTTCAGAGAGCACTATCGGAAAGTTTTGCGAAAAGGTAAACTGGAGGCGTTTTTTGAACATTCTTCGAACAGAGTTGCCCTAGGTGGTAAAAACGAAAAGAAAAAAAACGAAAAGAAAAAAAAACGAAAAGAAAAAAAACGAAAAGAAAAAAAACGAAACGAAAAAAAACGTTTTCTTCTAGCATCGCGAATTACTTTGTCCCTGCGTCTCTTACTACGGTTAACTATGCGGAAATAGTCGAGCTTATTTACTATTGGCGCGAACGGCTGGATGAGGAAGCAACATTGTATACAGCAGCCAGCCAGTTTCTCAGGCACTAGTATCTGTTCAGTTTCTGAGAGGGCGAGAGGCAGATAATTTTCGTTTGCTGGTTGAGATACGCGTACTCAACATTTAAGAGGAATTCGTTGTGTGCGAGATATTTATCAATTAGGTCAAGGATTTTCAATGACACATTCAGCAGAGATGGGGCCTATCCTATGATGTACAGCTAGCAGTAGCAACATCGCTGTTAATTCGTTTTAACAGTCAAACATTACTAGTAGTAGTAATAGTAATAGTAATAATAATAGTAATAATGATAGTAATAATAATAATGATAGTAAGAAATAGTTGTAGTAGCTAATACTTAGCGGCAGTTAACCAGTTTTAACTTCATCGACAACGGAAAGCCGTGCACTACTGCAGCAAACAGGTCATGTCCTCGTTCGGAGAGAGACAGAATTTGGCAGAGTCTCCGCGTGTGCTAGAAGAGCGACTGCAGATGAATAAATAAGAGTGGAGATGACACTAGTCTAGGTTAATGTTGTTCTCGTTCTTTTTCTCGTGTTGTGTGCGTTTGTGTCGACGGGGGTACGGCTTTCTTGTTTAGGATTTTATTTTCTTTTGCCCCGTAATTAGACTCGTATATCTAGCTTAGATATTATGACGGTCGGATGGGGCAGCGGTGCCGTACAGCTCGTGCGTAAATTAGCAAAAATTAGCAACCGGTTAATATGACGCTCGCGTATACTTTGTTAATTCGCAACCTGTGCTTGTCGTGGGGCCACACTGCCGCGATCGCATTCTAGTTTCGTTGTTTTCGTAATTGCCTCCGTCTACTGTTCACTCGCTAGCTCCGGCTAAAATCGTTGCGAATTTGACTGCTATTGTTTTATCTCTTCCTCTGCGCGGGCGAAGTCGTTTTTTTTTTGTTTTTTTTTTTTGTGTGTGTGTGGGGGGGAGGGGGGCATCCTCAGAAACAATTATATAAGATTTTTGTGTTTATTCTTTAATTGTTTTTCAAAAAAATTTCAAATCGGCCGTAAATTTATCGTTGTTCCGCCGAAAAATCTCAACTATAAAGTGTTGGTCGAATGAATAAAAAGTAATATATTTATCGATTTCTTTCTAGTCTATATCAGAGTCAATACTCACGCATGTCGCTTGGACACTCTTTTTCGAATTGTCGAAGTCACTGTCAAATTTTAATTTAAGAATCCGTGTATTGTTTTCATCTGCCGCTCGTTGTGGAAATGTGGAAATGATCAACTTCTTTTTCTTTCGTTTTTTTTTTTCTTTTCTTTCTATTTGTTCATGGTTACAAAGAGAGAAGAATGCGACAAAAAAGTTAGAAGCGGAAAAGAGCACTTCGCTTTCTTCCACCGATAATAATAAATAATCCGCTAAATATCTTGCATTTTTATTGGTTAATTAATAAAAATAATGGAAAATTACAAGAAAAATAATTAAAATATAAGTAGAGATATGGTCAGAAACGTTAAAAATTAGAAATTGCCTCGCCTCCCCCAAATTATTTTCAGCAAACACCGGATTTAACTTGCACTAGCCATCATCGAAATCGATTAGTGTAAACTATTCGAAACGTCACTCAGCATTAACACACGAGATATTTAGCGCGAATAATTTTATTTCTAATGCTGGGAACAACACGTTTTCGGGAATATGTTTAATTGGATTCGGACAAAACAAATAATATGCTACGCATTTATATTTACTTTTGTTTCTCCCTTTTCTCTTGTCCCCCGATATTCGGGAAAACATTTTTAGCATATTTTTACTTGTATTCAATTTAAACATTTGTCATTTATGTTTATAATTTTCCATTATGTCTATTAGATAATGTGTACTTGCTTTTATCTGGATATATTTCCAACATCATAGAGCAATTTCCAGGCGCGGTTTTTATTTTTAATTAAATTCCGACAATGCATTTTACCGTAATTATAGATATATACATACATACATGTGAAAAATGAAATAAAATACTCGCTATTTTACGTGGAAGGCAATGCCTCCTAGGTTGCAGCGCTGTAGAACCGTTTCATACAGCAACGGATAGGAATGCTTATAAAGAATTAATGAAGCTTGCTTATGGATGAATCTAAAAGATCGAGAACGGTCGTGGCACTAAAGAAGAAGAAGAAGAAGAACATGTATATAATGATTTGGAAATAAGTGGTACCGATGATGGTATTTTTAAGGATTTTCTCAGAAACGGTCATTTGACGAGCTTTCATCTCGCAATGGGTGTAGATTTTTGGACACATTTTCAACTCGTAATATTGTTCTTTCCATAACGGCTCATTGCAGACTATGGTTCTACTTCTGATTCCGGTTAAATCTCTAATCCTCGATACTTTCCCTCTCTTAAACGACTCCGCAATTTCGGCTATTTGTCGCCTTCATTTTAATCGCAGTCTTCTTCATACGTCATTTTCTCCGAGTTTTCATCTGCATACTCCATTTGTCCTTTCCATCTTCTTTCCACAAAACTGGCATCATGATTTTTTTTTTTTTTTTTTTTGAATATGCTGCTTTCTCTGCTGAACAATTATCCTTTTATATTCTTCTTCATTAAAATTTGACATCCCTACTGGATCAGTGTGCTTATTCTGTAATTTTCTTCTGCTTCTGTTATTCCTGTCCCAGAATTATTTCCATTCTTTATCTTTAAACGTTTAAGAATATAACGTTATTTTCTCATTTTTTCTCCATTTCTTGGGCTAATCTCCTATTTAACCAATCCATTAGAAAAGAAGAAAAAAAAAAAGAAGAAAAAAAACAGGCATGTCGAAGCAGCTAATCTCGCGGAAACGATAGCCCATAAATTAGTTCGGTTCGCACATACACTCAGGCGGCGGTGACTGGCGTTTAATGAACTATTTCCGGATCGGTACGTTGCTAAAGTGCATCGCGGACGAGTACGATGCTTGCAGCGTTTAAATGGAAAAGTGTCGCGTTATTTTCTAATTAGCCGAAGAAAGCAGCAAGGTCGTGTAGAATAATTTTATCGTTCGAAGAGGAGGTTTGTTTAAAAATAAAACCGGGAAGGTCTTGGCTATCGTGACACCTCTGCGTAAAACTGCCAAGGTTAATTTTACAAATTCTTCCGTCATATTTATCTCTCGTTCTGCTGTTGTTCGAATCGATGCCGATGCACGTACTATTTCGACATTTAACGCTAGTTGCCGATACGGACTTGCCAAAACATATCGCCGTCTTACCGTGCATTTTAATACGCTCCTTAGAATTTATTTTTTAGCGCTCTACATGGCACTTTGTATTAGATACCTTCTCCGCCCCCCATCCCCAACCACCACCACCACCATCGAAAAAATAACATGGTTACGAAAAAAAGAAACAAAGAAAAAGAAAACCAACACTGCGATTCTGTACTCGTAATTTCTGTACTAACCGGTTGCGAAGATAAGATTACGCTTCATGGATAACCGTAGCAGGTTCGAAAGTTGGCGAATACGTTACACAAGAGTGTGTGTGTACGTGTGGTTCTATTTTTTCATCGTCTGAAAGTATCGTAGCTGTTAACGTATGCTTAATTTCGTGTTTTTAAATAAGAATTTTAAATTTAACCTTGCGCCATTATCGTAAAATATGCGCGTGCGCGTTTAGATCTAAAGAAAAAGGGCTATGCAAAAATGACTAAAGACAGCTCGAAATGAAATAATGTGACAGGCATAAAAATAGGTTTTACACGCTAAACTTACCGGCGATTATCTCGATAGCGCCCCGCGCCTGTTTGCTGGCTGTTTAGGCGTGTATACGTGCGCTTTCTTTCGGTAGCCGAAATTTTTTTTCGAATTTTTCCGATTGAACGATAAACGGTGGTGCAGTTTAGTTTTTCTTGCTTTCTACCTTGTTTTATCCATTAATGTCTTCCTTAAGACTTTTCTCCTTTGCGGTTCTTTCCTTTCCTGGGATAAGTTTTACTTATGTTATTGGGTAATCGTGCACTGATCATTGGTCCAGAAGGGGGTGGGGGGATTATTGCAGTCCTACTAATAGGACGACATTTTTTTCAAATATAGCGCTTTGTGTACGTTTATAGTTCCTGTACCCCGCGATAGTTTTGTTGTTCATTGTGCGGTGTTCTGTACAGTGTTCTTAAGAAAATTTGCTAACCGAAAATAATGGAAAGTCCCCCCCCCCCCCGTTCGTAGTCAAATGGTACAATTGCTGAAAACTAGGACGCGACCTTATTACGTTAGCTTTTTCACCTTCCTTCTTTGTTTGTATCTAAAACCGTATTTGCAGTAACTTTGACACGGGGTAGCTTTGATAATACCTTTTGTGACAGAGGCAAATTTCGCGAAACCGGTTTCCACAACAATTAACTAGGTCTAAGAATTGGCTGGTTTTGTCGCAAAAGTTTTATGGTAAATTAGTTGTTTTCGTACATAATTTTTTTGTAATCATGCGGCCTAAATATATTCGCACGCTCGTATTTTTTCACGACGCTTGCACATCCACTGTGTGAACACGGCGGCTATGTTTAAATTTGTGTTCCGGTTTAGATAACCTTACGATATGCAAAATCAAATCTTTTTATAAATCTCTTTATAATAAACTTCTTTATAATAAATCTCTTTATAATAAACTTCTTTATAACAAATCTCTTTATAATAAACTTCTTTATAATAAATCTCTTTATAATAAATTTCTTTATAATAAATCTCTTTATAATAAATATCTTTATAAATCTATTTCGCAACCCGCCTCCCCTCCGACGTAGATCGAACTAAAATGTTTCTTCTTCCGAGAGGCCACTACTACCGACGTTTTCTCTAGCGCTCTAATTAACGATTTTACCTGAGCGATGTGTTAATTTTGGCTGCCGGCGTAAGCTGGATGAGGACCCTATTTTACGTGCGCGCATATCTTAATTTCGCTCTCTTGTATGGATCGCCGTTTCCCTAGTTATTTTTAAAGGATTACTGATGATGCTAAAAATGGAGACGGTGATTCGACTTGTGCGATATTTCTCGACTTTGAAGTTATTAACGGGTGAAATCGAAATTCCGGTTAGAATGTTTTACGAAGGGTGTATTATTTCGCTTCGACACAGAATACGTACATGCGACAATAGTAGAGGCTTTGTTTTCGGCTGTCTTAACCGACTGATCGAGTTGCATTTATGCGCATTCGGTCTATTATTGGCTGCTTACGGCTACCATAGCTCAGTCGTGTTGGTTTTGTTTCTCTAACGTAGCGTAAATGAGACCATTATGTCTTAAGATTGGTTAGGATCTGGCCGGGCTTAAGACATTGCTCGCCCATTACTGCGGATCTGAGTGTGTACCGACACTGAAATGGGTTCAAAAATCGTCGGAATTTTTTCGGAGATCTTTTGCAATGTTTTTATCAGAAGTATTATTATTATTAATAATAATAATATTGCTGTAGTTATCGGTACCGTCGAATTTGTATATTTATGTAAATTACGCACGCGCGCAAAATTAACGCAAGCAGTGGAATACAATTTAAAGTATACGAAATTTTATAAATTTCTCAAATTATAATATTTAAACAAGGCCTGTACTTCCGAGAAACGGTGGTTTTTATAGATTCTATTTTAACCGCGAAAAGTTTTCTCCCCCGGCTTCTTCCGGTTATCGAGAGGATTATTGCCGGTGAAAACTGTAATAGGCTGGAAAAATATCGTTTTTCCGCGTTTTCCTCTGATCGCCTGCCAGTGTCAAAGCGTGTTTGATGTGTGTGCTGCGAGGCATTCGCTACATCATGCATTTTTCTAAACGAACAACTGTGCTGTTTAAGAGCGTGTAAAACAAGCTGATTCCGCGTGTCTTCCGTGTCATTGTTACCGTGTCCTCGTTAAGAGAAGTATACAGCTGTCGTTGGTAAAAACAGTATTATTATCTCTGTGTGTCACCGTTGAACTTCGTCATCTTCGGGCCGGTCAACTTAGTTATTCTTCTTAATCGCGTTAATCGTATCGCGCGCGTCATCTATTGGATTTAAAAAAAAAAAAAAAAAGAAAAACTTTACAAACGACGTTGTTCAACATGGTGTTGAACACAGGCCTCCGGTTCTTTTTTTTTAAACATATATTCATTATTGTAATTATTGTATCGAGATTATTGTTTTATTTTTTAATTTTTTTATACCCGTTAAAGCACTGTTTGTTGTACATTATATCGGCTAAGAGATTGAACAAACGAAAAATGGAATATAGACCCCGTGCGCTTGGAAATAAATAAACAACGGCCACTGTAGGTACATTGAAAAACCGTTTCGCTAAGAAAATAAATACCAAATGCCCCCCTTAAAATTCCGACGATAAGCCTAGATGTATGGAGTGGTGTAATTTTTAAATTATCGTTACATTAATTTTCGCGATAGTTGAATACCGCCGGTTATTTCCTTTTTTCTCCTCAGTGTGATTATTTCAATTATTATGGTGAGCTAGGTTCGGCTTCCGTTACAGAAGTCTTGAGTTCGATCTCAGGCGACGGCAGCAGAAATTAGTACAAAAATAATTATATAATCGCTAATCGGCAAACCACCACACTGCGACAAGATACTCTCAGGGTTGCATTTGTATATCGGTGTGTATCACTAATCAATAGAAAATGTAGTCTTATTCGTACACGTGTTTTTTAAATAATTTCTTTGAGCTGATATATCTGTAAAATGTATACAAATAGGTAAATTAGTAAAGGCGCAATAGGAATTTTAGCCCTTTTGCAAAAAAAATTCCCTTTAATATTTAGAAAAACTTACACATAATTAAAGAGGGAAAAAATTTATTTGTACAATATATTCACTATAATATGGTGTAATAAAATCGCTATATGAAAATTATAAAAATATCCGACTGCCGGGGGGTCTTATATAGTGCGGTGACGCGGTTTTCTGATTTGCCTGAAGCTAATGCTACTTATTGTGCCATTTTTTCCTCCGATATTTACAAAACTTTTTACTAATTTCTTTCGTACGTCTGGCTTGAGATAAAAGCTGCCTTAATGATTGGCCCGTGTTTATTCTCGTCCGCGAACTTTCCTACTCCGAGGATCACGAATTTACCGTTTATGAGAGATTCGCAGTTGCACGGCCGTATCGGGCTCCGCTAATACCGATCCTCGGGTTTCCATTTTTCGCGAAATGATATGGAACTATTTCGACCGGTTTTGTCGTCGCAAAATGTCCGATAATTCTATTCTAGCGCGCGACGTTGTGTTATCACGCTGTCGTGTGTTCTTTTCGTGAATTACCATTACACCGAAAGCCCGTATAGAGTGTAGAGCGAAAAATGATGCGAATGCTTTTTTATCGGATACCAGCACGAGAAAAAACGATGTTCTGCTATAGGTTGCGGCTGCGTCTGGTAGCGTTGCGCGCCATTAGAACTCCTCCAACGTAAATTTTTTGCAGATTGTCAACCCGAATCCTACGGATTCTTATACTACGGGTCATTAATAAAAAAAACGCCCGCGCTTCGACCGTCTTCTTACAATGTACCAACAGGAGTACAACGATCCGAACATTTTTTTGAACGCGACCGTTCGTTATTTCCAATTTTTGTTCTCCCTGTTTCTGTTGTTGTTTTTGTTTTTAAAATGAGAAATAATAATAATAATAATAATAATAATAACGCTAGTTTATACTTATTTCTCAGCGATAGAACGCGCGGATTGAAACGAACACACACGTAATTCGTTCTTGCTTCATCGTTTCTTTCGTTCTCCGATAAATCAACAGCCTCCGTCCGCGTAGGAGTTTTTTAATTTTTTGTCGAACAAAATGTTTGTCCGAAGCCAGGAGGAGTTTCTCTATCTTTATTTTCTTTTGGCCTCTTTATATGTAAAAAACGGACCGTTATGTGTTCTAGGGAGTGCATAATTGCCCCTGCGTCAATTTATGCAGTGCGGTTTTCTTCAGTTTCTTAAAAATATCTCATTACATTATTATATATATATATATGTATCTATTATACATACAAATACGCACATATAAATATACATGTGTGGGTGCGTGTACGTGCGCGTACACATATATTCGGTCCGTCAGAAGCCTCCTGGGCCACCGAATGTTGGCCCTTCTATAATATTTGCGGAAAAGTTAGGTTTCAATTCACTGTTATTTTTATCGAAAATAAAAACAAACAAAAAAAAATTTCACTGCTTCTGAATAACAACAGATTTCTTTACGGGTTTTCTAAATGACGGAAAAAAACTTAACAAACTTTTTCATTTCCTCTACCGTAAGAATGGCGTAGTCATTAAATACATAGACACACACACACACACACACACGATTCCGTATTCCATTCATCCAGTTCTGTTGCCCGAATCCATATTCACTTTTTTCTCCCTCTTTCTGTCCCACCACAATATCACTGCCATCTTTATTTCGGTTCTAATTTACGTTTTTCTTCACTGATACTTTTGATGCTGATCGTGTAAAGTATTTTCTTTCTGTTCTCAGCTTTTTCGTTCCTGTTTCGACTTAATTGCGGTGTTTTTGAATTTTCTTTGCATCCTGTCATCATCTATCGTTCTCTACTTTTAGCATTATTAAATACTACGTCTTGTAGTATTTTTTGTCGAAAATATTTATCTACAAAATGTTTTAACAACATTCGGAAAAACAAAGAAACCGCTCGACAGAAATAGACAGGTGTATCATCTGTATCCAACGCGTATGTGAGCTGACAGAACTCTTATCGAATTTCAATTTTCTGTAATGAGTTTTTAAAATTCAAAAAGGAAAAAAGATTATTATTTTTTTTTTTTCAATACAAAATTATGAGAGCATTTCGTAGTAGCAAATAGTTTAAACACACACGCAAATCACCGTGTACACTAGTTGTTTTCTCGGCAGTTACAGCAGCCCCTTAGTGATGATTTCCTCAGAGGTAGCCACTGATCGACCGCCGTTATTATATTTTCCGAATTTGCTTATGATTTCAAATATATATATATATATATATAAAAAAAAAATCGAAGTAAAAAAAGTGAATTATGTTGTGCCATCGATCAAGGAGACAGTCTTTTTACCAAGTAAATTACAAGAAAATAAATAAAATACAATTTACATCTGGATTTTGCATCGTTCTAAATGACCATCTCCAGATAAAAACACTGACCAAAAAAGAGAGGCAACCGGAGTGCTATGATTACTGCACGTCCCGTCTAAATCGGACATTAAGATTTTAATGACGGATCAAAAAGTCATTCTTATACGCCGCATATAACATTAAACCATCTTAACGTCCTTATTTTTTTTTGGGGGGGGGCTTTGCCATTATAGTTTTTTTTGGGGGGGGGGGGTTGTTTTAGACAAACTGGTGTTTTTCTACATATGATCAGCTGTCGATAGGAGGGGGCTTGAAAAAAAATTCTTTCCGCTACTTACTTATTTTTCCATTCCGAAATTCGGGATTACGTAGTTTATGACTCGGCAGATATGGAGTGTTTTTAATATTTTTTGTTATAATTTTTTTTACGGGGCGCAACATCGAACGCAGTACTGGGGAAAAAATTGTGTACCCTACACTTAATCTTTGTTCGAGGCTTTATTGTTGAAAGAAATAAGCGAGCGCAATTTTTCAATTTTCACATTAAATTTGACATTTCTGGATTTTATTATTAAAACTGAAAACGGTCCAAAAAAAAAAATAAAATAAATAAATAAAAAAAATATTATTAAAGCTGTAGACGTGCTAAGACCTGTAATATAAAATAGCCGTTTTTATTGTTCTGCCAATGAACACAATCAAAGTGTGTACACGTAAGCACATCGTGACTTCAATCGGGTTTCAATTTATTTTACGATTCGATTTATATCTTTCTGTACATTCATTTTTTGTGTAAATTATTTTTGCTTATAAGTAATATATTTTCCTTAACAACTTGGATAGAATACGTGAAGTAATTGATAGACGGTGATATATAATTAGAATAACTAAAATGAACAAAATTCTACAGTCGTATTTATCAATTATCTCACAGCGTTGTTTTTCTCGTACTTTCTTTTTTTTTTTTTTCTATACAACAAATCTGACATCCCAGTAAACGGATTTATTTATTTATTTTGTTAAAATAGTAACCGAGCGAGTTCTAAGCCGAATTATTTTTATTTAATTTTTGCTTTGAAATTAATTTTATTTTATACTTCTGAAAATGTAACTAATATAAAAGCGAAAAATTAAGGCAATGAGAAATTCTCCGTAAGTTAATTAGTTAATTGTGTTTCGTACGGATAGAATATCTCATTGCGGCATACTGTGATGTTAAAAATTTCACTTGCGCTGGGTTAATGTCCGTAGTGTTGACGCGCCAAAACAAAAAAAAAAAAAAAACCTAAAATTAATAACTGAAACGTTTCCTGATAAACTGCGTTCACTGTTTCCATGCTGGAAGAAATTTAACGTCTAAAAAAAAACAACATACAAGATTTTTTCCGTTCCTTCTTGAAAATTAATTACCTTTTATTTATCAATTTTTTACTAAGCGGTTAACGTGTGTCATTCTTACGCGCCGGTGATAATATTATGAAGTTTGCAAGTACAAATGCGCAATAAAAAGCAAAATACAGTTAAAAATCTGCATTTATTTATGTATTTACTTTTTTCCTGACACACCCAAATAAAAATGAACTCTAGTGGTCCAGAAAAAAAACTCAAAGGTGGTGAAGAATCAAGTTTGTATATATACACATATAAGTGCGTGTGGTGTAGTGTCTGCATTCACGAGATTCGCCAAAGTGTAAGATGGAGCAGTCATCGATGGAAAACAAAGCTCCTCTCTAAAATATGTAAAATAAAAAATTATATTTTATCACGATTTCTTCGTGATGCTGCTACGAATAACATTTTCGACGTGACATCACGAAATTTTTAGATTCGACAACGTATATTAAGGGGAATAATTGTGTTAATACGTGGCTGTTAAACTCTCGATTATAAAGGGCATCGCCATTAAACCCGCGTTTTTTTTTTTTTAAATTGAAATGTTTCTAAATAAATCCGTCACGTCCGATACATCGTACCCCTTCAGCGACGCCTATTGAGGAGCGAATGCAAATAGTGATCAAATCGGCGTCGAGCAGATTGTATAATCGGCAAAAAATTATTTATAAACAATGTGAGTCATTTGTTTTGTTTCGCGAACATGACAATCGGATGATATATAGTAGCGGAAAAGGCTATGTTTACAGTTTACGGAAGAACTGGTGTCGGTAGAAACATTGTTTTATTATTCTTTTCGATTTTCTGATGACGGCGGCATCAATCTTGCGCTGCATATGATCGGGCTATAAAAATATAACATGTTAATACTGATATGCAGCTGATGCAATAATGTTTGTTGATAAGGCAGACTCGAGAGGAGCAGGCTATATTTAAAAAAAGGTACAAATAACACACCGTCGTCCGCTGTTCACCTGAACATATCTTGCTTTTTTTATTTTCTCGCCTCGCCCGATAAGAACATCAAGCGACGACTAATAATCATCCGATAATTAAAAATCAGATAGCAAATTTCGCTGTTTTCGCTGTCTCCGCTAAAAAAAAAAAAAAAAAAAAAAAAAGCTCTTACACGCGTCCGACAATATTCAGATTAACCGTGCTGGCCCAGTTTCAATAATAAAAATTTACCGCGGATATCACTGTCCAGTGTCGCCGCCCAAAACGAATTAAAGTGTGGCCGACCAGGTATTGCCCCCAAAACAGATCAGTTATCTTGTTAAAAGAAGAAGCGTCCTTTTCGAAGGTGACGACGGCACTGTTTTTGCCCCGTTCGTCAGCGCCGAAATTGTCGTTAATTTCAGTAAAATACAGACGAAGAAATAGAAAAAACGTTTTTTTTTTTTATGGTTTCGACGGGCGTACATTTTATGGCCGGGTTTGTTTCACGAAATGTACTTCGTCATTCAAAGGCGTTACCCTGGTCACGTCATCACTGTGATCGCGTGGAACCACAGTTCTCATCATGTTTTTACCGAAATGAAATGCGTCTACCTCAAAAGACATGTCTCATGTTCTTCCGTACGAAAAACAAAAAACCAAAATATAGAATTATTGATGGTTCGATTTTTTGCTTTTCCCCTCTATAAATTCTTCGAATTAAATTATTAATGAAAGTAAAATTTTTTTTGGAAAATCTCGCGTCTTTTTTAAGAAAAATTTAATATTCTCGTTTTACTGGCCACGTATAGGAAAATTAAGGACGAGAACGCATTTACGCAGCTCGACATGATTCCGGAAAAAGAATAGACCAAACGGTTCCAGTTGTTGGTGCTGGATGAGCTGTTTGCAGTTCGCGTGACATTGAACTTTAGGCAGCTGATATCGACGTAGAGTTTGACTTCTACTCTCCAGTTTCCCGCATCGGCCCTAAGTCGAAGTACGCACGGCACTGACGCTAAAGAAGCCGTGATCATTGTGGAACTCTAAATATATTTAGCAATTAAGAACAATCGCGGATAGAATTAAGCGGATACACACCTATCGTTTAATAAATAACGTGTTTCTTCAATGCTTTTATGGTTCCCGCCTGAAAATATTGAAAGTTACATTATTACAGAAGATGTAGAAAATATGCGCCTGCCGTATATCAACGCGCGGGTGTGTTGCAGTGTATGTATGCGGAGAAAAGTAAAGATAATTTTCTTTTTTTCTTTTTGAATAGATATTTTTATTGCAACGCGCGAAGACGCAACATTTCACGTAAAAGATTCTTCGGAAGTATTAGAGAATGTTAACAGCTACGTTTCTGGAACTAGTCTGCTATAGGTGGTGTAATATAGCGTTTTATGTCCACCAGGGGGATGCCAAATGTAAAGATTCATGTTAGATTTAATTTAGATTCTCACCAGGGTGCACCAAATGAAACGTTACTGTTTTAACTGTTATGCCCTAAAAAGGGCTACCAGTGCCTACTCTAATTGTTACTAGTATTTACTTATATATATATATAACTCGGCCATTTTGGCCTCGCAAGGGGCTATGCCCCTTGACCCCTCTTGCTTTAATTTCGGTTTCTTTCTCTTCTATACCCTGTATAAAATGATTAAAATTTACAACGTAATTCTTACTGGCATCAACACAAAAAAAATAACATAATCACAAAAATCCTATCCTAAAATTTAACTTTCATTATATAAAATTAAGACATTGTTTCGTTACATATATCGTTACATAAAATTGTGACAATTCTTAAATAACAATAACAAAAATCCTATAAAATATAACAAACGTTACATAAAATTGGGATATTTTTTCTAATGGGGGGTAGCCTAAGAATTACGTTGTAATTAATATATAAATAAATATATATGTATAAAGATTATTTTTGTTTTAATTTATTAATATTATTGCGGTTTTATTAATTTTATTGTTAATTTTTTTAAAAATATATTCAATAACTAGTTACACCGATTTTTTTTTGGAACGGCCGACCGCTGAAAAGGCAACGATAATAAACAAATACTGTATGCGACGATTACAACGCTTAACGAATGATTAAGTAACACAAAAACAGTAAAATCGTACGTATCTACATTGGGTTAGTGGTTTTATATCTCTGTGGTTAATATTTCTGATATGGGTGCTATCTGTATTTGTTGATTATGGATGCTATCTGTATGGTTGATTATGGATGCTATCTGCATGGTTGATTACGGGAGCTATCTGTATGGTTGATTACGGGGGTGCTATCTGTATGGTTGATATTTCTAATATCGGAGCAGTCTGTATTTTGCGATTGGCATCAACCGCGAAATTTACAATTTTTTCGGCTACCTGTAATTCGGTAACAAAAATAACCCCATTTTGGCCATTGTACTATATTTTGCTCTGCGAATTCGCGGAGACTCCTCCGATGGACGACTGATTTTTAACTAGAGAAACAACCAACCTACTCCGAGAAATTAACCTCGTTCGGATTTTCCTATACCCTTTCCAACCTTTTCTTAATCGGCCGCAGAAGATGCGCGCCACGCCCCATAATGATCTTTGATTAGCTATCATGACGACAATAGGATTTTTCAGGCATACTCACATTCTCTGTCACAGCCGGTTTTGACCTTTATTATTTTATTACAGTGGGCACAGTATTAATATAATGTTTTGCTCACACATATACATATATATATATATATATATATATTTTTTTTTTTTAACGAAAAACGTCGAACAATCTATTATGGGCCTTGGTCGGGCAAAAATAAATTCCCGCTGTTCGTTTAAAATACCTAGAAACTAAATATAAGGAAGATAACTCAACATACACAATGAGAGAAATAAAATAAGAATAGAGGTCGCGTCCTACATGGGTGTCCTTGATTGTGGAATTAAGTGTTTCATTAGCAACCTCAACGGAATGATTAGGCTTGATTCTGTTTTAACTTAAAAAAGTTCGATCATCTGGGCGTTCGCATTCGATCAACAAGTATCGGACACAGTTGCTGCGTGATACGAATCTGCAGCTGTGCCGCGTTTTGCCTAGTTATATGCGGGGGCTACACTTAAAAACCGAACCGACGTCGCGATTTGCCTTCCCTGTGAAGGTAATGAACTGGCGCGCGCGGTCACCGTTGCTAATTAAATCAGCGAATTCGTCAACAGACAGCGGCTACGGGAAATCTCGTGCAGCAGCAACTATGTATATAATTAATATAATCGTGGTAATTATTCGAGCTTAAGTGTCGAGCAGAGTCGCTTGTCTTCGTGGCTGATCGCCGTTTGCAGACCTTTCTACCTGCTTACCGGCAGAGAATCGGAGGGGGCAGTGCCCCTTTCTGCGCAGACACGCAGACCGGAATAGATTAAGAAAAGTTTGACGCGCTCCTGATAATAGAATTCATTCGACCTTGTCCTAAGTTGCTACCTTTTCCAATCGCTGCCTCGGTGCCGGTTGTCTGTTTGTTACTATTTCACGCTGGCGCTACCATTGTCCCCGTTCTTGTCCGTTTTAGCGAGAGCTTTTTGTCCGTTTCAGAAGTTTTTACTACGCTCTGCTCTCCGACTGATAAGCCTACACGCACGGTATTTTTATTTATCGTTCGCTGGCGAATTAGAGACGGTAATTTCTTATCAGCAGCACATCGCGGATGCGGCGGCGTTGGCTATTAGCTGATGAAACATCTATCTCTCCTATAGCATTCAGTTCCTATCTGAGCCGGTTCTGCGTTGTGTTCGTACGTTCCTTTTTGCTTTTTTTTTTTTGCCGCGTAATTTTCAAGACTCGTCGCGCCTATTGACTTGTGAACGACGATCGCCGCGCTACCTTGAAGGTAAATATTCAATTGTTAACGTTGACTCCTTTTTTGTGTGTGTCGATTAGCTTTCGTCCCGCTTTATTTCTGCTCTCGGCGAGTTATACCGATCGTTCTCGCAGCTGAGCTAGATTCCTGCGCTAGTGGTGTAGGCGTTCATTGGCGCGCTGTTACCTGATTCGGGCTTTGTTGCGAACTTTAGAGTTGCAGTTGTGATATTTGCATCTCTTAAAGGAGAACTGATCGTTATTTTTCCAGGTTTGGAATAAATATTTAAAATTTTCGCGAAGCGTGATTGCATGATGGCGTGATCTACACACTAGTGATTCCTAAGAATTTTCGCTTATCTATCGGCGGCTATTTAGACTGTGTCGGCCATTGCAAAGGCCGTCGAAGACGAATATGAGTCCTTTAATTTGCTCGGGAAAAAAATATCAGCCGAGTGTATTTGATTATCTCTACGGGTAACAAGAGCACTGCGAGTAATGGAAAAGATCGTTTGCTCGTACCTTAACTGTGTTCTATGGATTCAGTAAGGGAAATTGTTTTTTTACGTTTTCAACAATTTACACTGTTTCCAGAAGGACTACGTATAGATTATGTTACCCTTTTTTTTAATATGTCGACAGATTTATAATTTGTTTTTTTGTATTTTAATTAACCATTTTGCTCTATATACGTATGTATGTTTTTAATATATACAGGTACGTGTGTGTGTGTGTGTGCGGTATATGTGTAAACTGTGTCGTCTTTCGGACTCAGCAAGAAGCATGCGAACCTCCCGATTTAAGTTCTTCTAGACTTGTTACAATTGATTAGCCCGTTCTTTTGTCTTTTTTTATTTTGCGAGTTTCTTGCAAAAATAAAAAATAAAATCAAGAAAATTTTCTGTTTTTTTTTTTTCTTTTTAATTTGAACTGTACGTTTATTTCGAAATGTAATAGAAAAACGTTAAAATTTATTTCACATAAGACACATTCGTACGCTAGGCGAAATGTGAAAAAACTCTTATGAAACACGCAACCTTTTTTCACGTTTCAAATTAAAGAGATTATGTATTTTACATTTCTATATTAAAAACAAAAAGGAAAAAAAAATATACACATAGTTAATTGAAACAACTGTATAGAAGAACTGTGTGGTACCCTGGGGGCCAGCGAGCTTGCCCTTTCATGATGAGGTACGAAGGACACAGGGTCATGTTTATATATATATATATATTCGTAATCGCAGAATTTTATAAAAATTTATTAAAATTCGCTCAACAATACGTGGCTCTATTTATATTGATGGATAAATTATACGATTTTTAGAACACAAGATGTATAAAATCAGTATAATTTTGATAGTTTGAGTCGATTAATTTTAATATTTATACTGCAATAATAACGAGAAAAATATAATATTTGCGAATTTCTGCTAACTGTCTACTTTAATCACCGCGAAAGTCGCAATTGAAATTTTTAATGATGGTATGAAAAAAAAAAAAACAAACTCTTTTTAACATAATTCCTGTATGTGTGAGACTGTGTGTATTCATATATGTATGTATATCCATATATATATATATATATATATATATATATATATATATATATATATATATATATATATATATATATATATTATATATATATAGGGCTATTGCATGCATGTATGAAGGATGTAGACGGAATTTTCTTGCATGTTTGTGCTGTATATTTCGGTTCATTTCGTGCGATTCGATGCGTATTGATGTGCAGTCGCGGTGGCGATGTTTCGTATTACTCTAATCATAATGCTAAGTATATAATGTCAGTCGACGCGTTAGACCGGATAAAAGAAAGAAAAGGTAGTCTTTTCGGCAGCGCGCCTCAGTAGAACGCTCGCAACTCGAAACGATGACGCTATCTACACTGCTTTTGGTTTCAGTGTCATTCAGTGTGCACTGATTACGTAAGATCTATTTTTTTTTTTTTTTTTGCGATTTAAAAAAATGCGAAAAGAGTATAGTTGTTTTTAAACATGATGTCGATTGATAACTGACGTTTAAAAAATCTGGAGAAGTGATTTTCGATTTATACCAAAAAAGGTTGGAAGGGGGAAACGCTTTTACAAATTATTTACGAGATAATTTTGTGGGCAAATATGCACACGAAATTATATGTAACACATTCAGCGTGTTTTATTTCGCGATATATACAACACTAGTTTATGGAAATAGCAGTGGTAGATTAATTTTTTTTTTAACTCGAGACATTTCGCGAGAAGCTAACCACCGAAAGCGAAAGAAGAAAGGAAATTAAACTTTTGCCAGATTAACATTTGCTGCATCGGAAATGCTAAAATTATCAGCCGGCTTCCCGTTTTCCGCCGGTATATGAAGTGTGGTTTTCTAGTTTTCTGTTTCTCGAAATCGTAAATGACTGCTGAGGAGGTATACCAGACGCGCGCGAGCAATCAGCGGTGGCAGCAGCCAGTTTGCTTTAATTTCCAGTTACGTTCGTATTATAGTGGCTGAGCTCGTAAAGTTTTTTTTACGATTTAGCGTTGATTTTTCTTAAATTCACCCGGTAAAAGTTGCGAAGGTCGTATTAGGTTACGAAAATTTTTGTACGCGCATTGTACTTAACGTGCTACGTCGGTAACCTTAATTTCGCAGATATCGTTTCTTTTAGTTTTTTGAAATATAGAGGAAAAAAATGTATACATTTAGGTACTTGGGCGAATTCGGAATTCGCGAATACAGTATTCGATACGATTTTTTTTAATCGATTATTTGTGACGCGTGCGTCGCCTGAAAAAAGTTACAAAATCACTGGTGAAGGTTCCAGATTAGATAATTTTGATTCTTGGCTGCGGTGAAGATAAAGATTCGAACAAAAATCATTAAGGTTAACTAGAGAAATTAGACAAATTATCCAAAGAAGAGAAAGCTCGCTTACACATTATACTATCCTTGAGCTTTTAAGAACGCTTTGCACGCAACAGTAAAAAGACCATCTTCCGAAAGAAGAACACCCATCTCATACTTTACGGTAATTGTTAGCTACCGAGTAGAATCAGAGCGGTTTCGACTGGGACTCAAAAAATAATTATTATCTTTGGGTTAATGTCTCTCGGTATTTGGCGGGCTAAAATAGCAATGTATGTTTTTAAAAAAATAAGAAGTATATGATTTTTTTTTTTTTTTTACTATGTGTGTACGTACTGGAAAATTTTACATCTGCTGCGTGTTTTATGCAATATCGTCTGCGATTGTTTTTTCTTTAATTTATTTTTTTGGAAACCTCCACTAAATTTTTTAAACTGACGGGGGGAACACACGACTCCTCCCCGATAACTAAGAAAAATAACGAAAACTCGGAGTCTCGTGTCGTTTATTTGTTTTCAATTTGTTTTTTTAATTTGTTTTCTCTCGCACGTCGTTTATTTGTTTTCAATTTGTTTTTAATTTGTTTTTAATTTGTTTTCTCCCCCACCCCCCACCACCACCACCACCACACACCATACACTGTTAAAATATATCTGAGGAGAAATCTGGAGCAAAATCCAATTGTGAATGTCAGCGTTTATTCTAAAATCGCCATTTCGCCGAACTAGTCGGGTTATAATACTTTTCTCGAAATTACGCTGGTGCTGGTGGGTGATTTTTAAATTATTTAAATTACATACTGTTGTTGTTCGGCTTACTCGGTTGCATAAACGAGGCGAATTTTAATCATCGAAAGTATCATTATTTCGACGCGCGTGATTATTTCCCCGGTGTGTGCGTATTATCGGATGGCAATATCGGAGTGCGAGAAACGGAATGTGTCTCCTCTTTTATCTAGCATCGAAAATATCCCCGAATGATGGCTGACTGACCGGAATATATAATTTCGTTCGATGGACGACTGTGCGCAGGCACGTAATGTATCCTGAATTTGTGTACCCCCACCGAGCCGGTTCGCTTGATTGTAGGGTAATCTATGGTTCAACGGCCGTTAGTACGTTGCGTGGCAAAGTTTTTTTGCCGTTTTGGACAGTTTGTCCTTTTTCTTCGTCGCCCCAAAACCGCCATTTTTGTGTTTTCCACACACGATGACCCGCGACCACCTGTGTGTAATTTACGTTTTTAAAAACAGCGTGCGCCCCCCCCAATCCGCGTTCCATCCCGCCTATTTTTTGTTTTCTCGGTAAAACGTTCTGTTCGAGCAATTTCCGGAACGAAAGTAGCTTATTGTTGTCCCTACACTATCCGGAAACTGTTGGTTCTTAATTTTTTCCTGTTTTTCCGTAGCGGGGATAATTTCGTAACGGGGCTGAGGTTGTGTTGCATACACTTCGAAAAAAGGAATGTGTGCTTCGTGAATGTTGTTTTCTTCGGTTCACATTCTCTTTCTGTCGACAAAAAAAAAAAAAAAAAAAAAAAAAAAAGAAACTCGCCCTTTCTCGCTCGGAAAGCTTTAAAACTCCTTAAATAATATCGAGGACCTTAATAATGAATTATTACGAAAGATGAATCGCGAGACACGTAACTATCCTTTTTTTCGACAAACTGCATACGCGCAGTGACAAAGGCGCACTTATCCGTTTTGCGTTCCGAATTCACGGAATTTCTCCCCTCGAAAGCTAATCGAATTGTGTTCCGATTAGGAGGTATTTTATCTCAAGCGCTCGCCTTACGGAAAAGCTTCGCGCAACCACATTCTTCCGGAAGCAGTAGCAGCGGCAACGGAAGAAAATTGCATCTGTCGTTAAAATCCGAACCAGTTTGGAAGACGAATTTCATCGACATCGCGAAAAGTTCGATAAGTGGAATTCACGAGAGTTTCGTAGTGCACCATCGGGCGCGAATGCGAGACTGATGAAAAATCGCTCCACCGCGCACACTGATGAAAATCGCGATTACGTTTACTTTCTCTTTCGGCTACCGGGTCTAGTCACGGACCTGCTGTGTAAGGCTATCCGGTGGACGGGGGCGCGCTTTTGTTTGTTTTTATTTTGTTGCCCGGAAATTTCGTTGTAACAGAGCAGACAGACAATGTTGCATATCGGGCGGCATTATTAGGTGTCCACGTATTCGAAGAATGCGCGCCCGGTTCTGTGTTTAAGGTTTTTTCGCTGTTTGACCTATCTTTCGCACACTATATAGAGGGCAGATGACATTCAGACTGACAAATTAGATTTCGTGCGTCCTAATTCTTACAAGTCGTAATCGGTGAACGTCGTCGTCGGAGTTATCAACGCGTACAGACGTTCACGCGTAGAACGACTCGATAGAGAGGCCTTGAGCGGTATAGAGCGTTGCGTTCAGACGTGGAAACGCAGACATCGAACGGTCATTAGTCAAATCGGCAGAGAGTATATATACTATATGCGTTCATAGAATACACGTACCGTACACGGACGCACAGTCTGTGTCGAAGCGAATTCGCGGTGTAAGGCTAAGTCACCGCTCACACTTCCTGGTCTAATGCGCACACTATCACACAGACACGCGGAAGGAATAATTAGAGACCTGTCGCCGCTACCGTTGTTTCACCGTTAGCATTAAATTAGAAGTCGCCATTTGTTTACTTATCGTTCGTAATCTCCGTTACGACTGCGGGGGGTAGTACTCGCGCGTGCGACGCAGCTTTGATAGCAGACCACTTCAACGGTCTTTATCCGGTCAGAGTGGATGCGCGTCCTGTATATTTAATTTCTGATCTATCCAAATCGCCGGCTAAATCGGGCCACGGTGTGTTGCATATCGCTTCCGCTCGGAAACATTATGCGACGAATATCGATCGGAAGAATGGGAAAATACAGGAAGAAGAAACTAGCCTAATTCCCCGATCCGGTGAAATGGTAAACTTTTTCTGATACTGCGCAGGGGTCATACTGGCGGCGTGTCCTCATCGTTTAAACCGACTCGAAATAGTAAATGTCTCAAATTGGCAAATACATCTTATAGGAGGACGCGTATTTAAATTACAGTCCCATCTGGAAATTACTCTAAAACAAGTGCCATCGGCGCGCCATATAGGAAAGAAATTTCGACAATTGGAAACTAAACGGATTGAAGTAAAACGACGGTGATTTAATTCTGCTGGCCAGAGATTTCGACAAAACGGAATGAGTTCAAAAGATTCCGTCGAAATATAAAAACGCTGCTCCAGGGTCTGTCAAAAAGGGAGGAGGTTAATAATTTTTCGGTATAGTGGAACGATTATTTTTTGAGCAACGCGGGGTTTTTGGGTCGAAACTTGGTTCGATTTTCTTCGTACCGATTCCGAAGATTATCAATATCGGCGGTTGACGGGCTTAAGTAATAAATAAAAAATGACGGCATGTCCCCAGCCCCGCATCTGGTCGGGTTCAAAATAAAAGAAAGATGGACATCACCAGGAAGTTCATCTTTAATCTTGCATAGACTTATGAAACTTGGAAAAATTTCGGGAATTAGAAAGACAAATTAGTGGTAAATGTTCACTGTAAGTGTAGGAACACGATTGATCAGATTGGCTGTGAGACCATAAACCGTAGCGTGATAATGAAAAGACGTATTTCAATGTACACTATTATTTTCAAAAAAGTTATTAATGTAACGTATTCTGGCGCCGGATTTGCTTGCTAGGACGCGATAATGTTTAAGTTTGCCATTTAAAGTGCTCAGCGTGTTTAACGTGTAAAACCCAAGTGTACAGGTTTATTTGTAATTAATCGAATGTTTTTTTTTTTTCTAACCCAACTTTTAAAATTCAGCTCAAACTACGTGTATCAAGTAGCACCCTCGTATGATAGAAAAACATCGCGATTATTTTCAGGTAATGGAAAGGGGAAAGAGTCTCCTTTGCTCTCGCGAATTTCATTGGTCTTGGTGATTTTTCTTCTTTTTCCTATGTCCTGAAAATAGCGGGAAAAAAAAAGGCAAAAAGACACATGCTATCTGGTGCAGAATAAGGTTAAGGAGCGATTGATTTATAAAAGCGCATAGTTTCGAATGAGAAATGGATGAAATAGGGCGAGGATGGATATTAATGTCGCGAACAGGAACATTTTGGTGACAAGCCATATAACAAATAACCTCGAAAACGATTGAAATTATTTCATTAAAAATTATGAATAATGTGTTTGACAAGACTGACGGGGAAAAAAAACAAAAAAAGGATCGTACAGTTCCATTTTCTTTGGCGCATCCTCATCATCGTACATGGAAACACCGTTTTAGAATGTAAATTTTCAAAATTTTTTTGCCGTAGTAATCCAAAGATCTCTCTTTTTTTTCGTTTGAAATATATTCAGCGCGAATTTTATAGTTTGAAATATATTCAGCGCGAATTTTATAGTTTGAAATATATTCAGCGCGAATTTTATAGTTTGAAATATATTCACCTCGAATTTTATAATTTGAAAGGTGGCCGCAGAAAATTACAAAAAAACAAATATGCAATCATCCCCGACGACAATAATAATAATAATTAAAGTTCCGGTAATTTCTCTTTTAATTTGTTTTTATTATTTCTGACGTGTATGGCGCGCGGCTTGAAACCATTTAAGAGAATATCGCTGATGAGATGAGGTACCTCGTAAAAAAGGTTTCATGAGAGGGACCATGAGCAGATATCCTAGAGAGACAGAAAATAGAGGGGCCTGTTTGTAAGTCCGTCGACGCTTTACAACCTCCGCAATATACATTATCGAGCGGAAAAAAAAACAAAAAAAAAACAGATTATCTAAAATTTTGCATTAATTTTATTTTTAACTGAAGAAAAAGTTGTCACTTTTTATATACGAATGAAAATGTGTAGGGAACGTAATTTGATCGGGCTTTTTATATCATTATCTATTGCAACGACATAACGGAGATATCAAAGTAAATATTTATACTTGAACGGGGATTTGTATACATTTCTGAACAACGCGACTACAAAGTGCCTATCGTTTATGCTGGTTGTCGTGGCTAGTAGTTTCCGATAGAAATTTATTACTCAAAGTGACCTTTTTTTGTTAGGAAAAAATTTTTCGCCGCCACTGTTGACAAAAGTAGGACACACTTGGTTCGCCTTCGCAATAGTTTCTGACGCGAACGTTGAACCCCGCCGTGGATTGTCGCACGGTGGTTGACGCGTGAAAGCAATAACAATTAAAATGAATAAGTAGACGACGGGACCGGTACGAAAAATTATGCATTCGTCGAAATGTCCTTCAAAGAATAGGTTTCGAAAAAAAAAGTGACACGATTACTCGATTACGCGGAATTTGCCACCGAACAATAACGGCGACCCTCCCCACCCCGCCCTCTTTGACCGCGCTGCCGGGTGGACGTTGAACTTTGAAAAAAATTCTGTTCCTTCGAAATTTTAAAGTGTGTCGTCGTGGCCTCCCCCGGTAAGGAGAAAGAAATACGAAGGTGAAAAAAAGGTATTCGCGCGTTAACTCGAATTATTATCGGCAAGCGCGAAGTTCCTGTAATTATGTGACCGGCGCACAGTGAAACAAGAGGGGCAGGAGGGGCCGATCTGTTCAGTGTCTGGCGATGTTGCGGGTATTACCGTTCGGCAGCAACTGCTACGCTTTATAACCTGATTTGGGTCCGTTTGCCGGGGCTATTAACATTAGAGGATGACATTAAAAGCTAATTTAAACTACAACCGAATTCTTTGAAATTCTCCTCCGATCCTCACCTTGATCGCTTCCCCCTCCCCCCTCCGCTGGCCCGAATACTGCATTCCGCGTTATCGTCATCTTATTTTATAGCTTTATTTTTACATTTTCTTATTTCTTCTCGTTGTTCCGTTCGTGCCTTCTGTCGTCATACTTTACGTATCGAAAACTGCCGCTGCGCAACTGGTTCACTCTCATTTTTCGATTACCCATACGTATCAGTCTGGTTAAAGCGGAACAATGAACTATCGCGAAGAAAATTCAATGACGTTCGTCTCTTTGTTTTTGTGCCCCCGCACCGCTCTGTTTAAATACCACTCATTATTTTCACCAGCGTCGCGACGCAACGCGATAACAGTTAATTCTTTTCAAACGTTTTCTTCGCTTTTCTTTGTTTCTTTTTTCTTTCCCTGATTGTTAACATTTCAAAAAAGTGTTTCGACAGGAGACTATTAGAGGTAAATTCCGGTTCGGACACAAAATGATGTTCGTCTGCCAGAAGACGCACGAGACATTAAGGAAATATACGTAGAGAACTACATATATATTAAAAGTGAGATAGCTGGCAATTCACCGGATGCTCCCGGTGTCGATGGTCGATTCTGATTGGAGGATATCAGACTTTTTTTTTTCATTGTTGCAATTTTAGCGATTTTTCGAGTTCATCCGGAGGAGAAGACCCTAAGTGATACAGAGGCAACCGGTGTGTGGTCAGCTTGCGTTGTCAGCCGCTTACCTGTCTCCCACGATATAAAATAACTGCGGTCAGTCTCGAATTAAGTAAATGCATCTTAAGGAAATACAGCGCGTGGGCTTCTTCTAGCCCATGGGAAAGTCAGAACTACGTGTCAGCGGGAGAGGCAACCTGTGCAGATTAATCGTAAAATGCAGACATCTTTTAGATTTTTTCATTGCAAAAGGCACTGCCCCAAGTATTATGCGGAAATTAATTCTTCCTTCGATGTTTTTTTTTTTTTTTTTTTTTGCGACCAGTCTTGTCCGCCAGTTTAACTCCTGTTGATTCGGCATATATTTATACAGTTACCACAGACTGGGATATTCCGTCGGGGTATATTGGGACACGAAATTAAATCTAAAAATCCCGTTAAAAGCCAAATGAGATACCTGCCCGGGGGGGAGGGGGGGATTTAAACAGCAGCAACTCTGAACACTTCTTTTCCAGACTGCCAGCTGATTTCAGGAAAAAGAAGGCCAAGACGGTTTCAAACCGAAGGAGGAATTTGTCTGTCGGGAAACAAAAAAAAAAAAAAAAACAGTTTAATAAGAAGTCGAAAGAGCTTAAATATTGACAGAAATTGAAAATACTACTTTTAAAAATTACTTAATTTATAGAAGTGTACGAAAACGATCAAACAGGATATTTAGTAGTTGCAGTCTTCGTTAGTTCGCGCTCTAAGGTCGTTCAGCTAAAACACTCCGAACACACAGAACAAGCGTCGTTGAACGCAGCGCGCGTTATTTCCTTTTTCGCGCAAAAACCCCATGTACCCCATAAAAAAAAAAAAAAAAAAGAAATAAAAAATACAATTTCAAGCTTGCACCGCTATCGAATTACTTGTTAAAAGTCGATTCGGACAGTGGTTATTAAGGTACGCGTGGAGAAGTTTAATTTTACGAGTTTGCAGGTAAAAAAAAAAAAAAGTGCGGGCTAAGTTGCGTGCCCGTTGTTGATCTACTTTAATAATACGTCTTTTTCTTGCCCGACAGCGTGACTGGAACAGTCGATATCAACCCCGCTGATGATTCCCTTTTTTTTTCTTTATAGATGAAAACGGTTGTAGTTTTTGGGCACGTGAAGTGTCCGAAACTTAACGGTATCCTGTTGTTTTTTTCTAAATTTGTTTGCTATAATCGGCGTTGGGGGAAAATAAAAAAGATGAAGACTTAAAAACCTTCGTAACCTTTCAGCTCGCTGTGAATTTCAGCAAAGGCGTACATAATAAAATATACACGTGTAAATTTTTTCTCGACCAGGTGAGCTTTAATGAAACTCCGCCCGTGCACGGCTCAGAGCCCGCAACATTTTTTTCCGAGAAATACGTATTCGAAAATATTCCGGTCAAGGCTGCTGAAATAAGATTGTATACCAATGCGCGGAGCTATTTGCGGTTAAAAAAACATTTTAAAAAAAATTTTCGACGTGCGTCGGTGGGAATTGCCGAAATCATTTTTAAGCGAACTGAATTTTTTTGATCTGTATACTTTTAGAAATGTGCACATTTTCGTATATTGAATTTTCGCCTCGTGACCAGTATAGCTTGTAGGAGGAGAGAAAGATTCGAAAGAGAATTAAGAGAGTTCGGATAAGCACTATAATTGATTTCGTACATAGAATCAGACGAAAATCTAGAAATCCGCACAGGAGAATTTTTCAAGCAAGTTTTAAAAAGTTACACACGCGTAGGTCGCTTTTTGTGAATTTTTAGACGGACCAGCAAGGCCCCTACTGATTTCAAAAATTTTAAATATAAGGAAAGAAATTTCGGAAGGCAGACGAAAAAAGAGGTATTCATTTTTAAACAATCAAAGTTGTAGGGGTGCTAAGGGAAGTAAAAAAATAGTCGCTTTATGAACGTTTTCCCGACGTCACCAGAAGGACTGGCCGAAATCGAAAAAAAAAAAAAAGAAATATATGCGAGTTCAATTGGTACTTACGTAAATAAAACTGTTCTTTCTTCCACGGTTGGTGTTGCATCTTTCGTTCAAATATATATATATATATATATATATATATATATATCAGTGGCGTTCCATGGGAAGGGAAATAGGGGGACATCCCCCCCAAGAACCAAAACTTTGATGAAAAAGAGAAATTTAATTTAAACTATAAAATATTTGTATAAATATTCTATGGATTAAATTGTAACTAATATTTAATACTGTTTTCTAATAAAACTATTAATGTTACGTTTTTATTTTATTTTAAACCCAACTGTCATCGATCTTTTGTCTTTTTTATTTATTTTTAATTTTTATTTTGCAATTTTAATTAAAATAGTTCAATGAGAAATATATGTATATGTTTTCTTTACTTGCCCACGAACAAAGAGAATTCAAATCGGATCACTAACAAAAATAAAAAAGAAATAAAATTACTATCGTTCTATTCTTTCTTGTAATTTACTATTCAAATTCTCAGCTACCATTTTAGCTACAATTTTATTATTTCGTTTTATTTTTCACCTAAACATAAAACAAACTTTATATTAAATTGTAATAATTATGTATTTTTAGAACATTTTTAAATTTCCAAAAAGAGGTCGCTATTTGATTTTCTTTATGAAGCAAGGTATTTCTCAAATCCACCGTCTATTTCCCTCTCCAAAAGATCTTTCTGGATCCGCTCCTGATATATATATATATATTAAATATATAAAGACTCGGTCATTTTAACCTCGCAAGGGGCTGTATTCTATACTTTGTATAAAATGATCAAAATTTACAACGTAATTCTTACCGACATTGACACACAAAAAAATAACAATCAAAAAAATCCTATCCTAATAACATTTAACTTTCATTACATAAAATTAAGACATTTTTTCGTTACAAAATCTAATAGGGGCCGGCTTAAGAATTACGTTGTAATTAATATAAATATATAAAGTCGGTAAAAAATAAAATATAACAAAAACATTACATAAAATTGGGACTTTTTTTCTAATAGGGGTGGCCTAAGACTAATTACGTTGTAATTAATATATACGTGTATGCACACAAACGATCGGTAAATTCAGTTCATTTCCAACGAAAGCAATTCATTTCACACTATTGACTAGTTTTAGAAAATAATAGCGATAAACGTAGATAAAAAAAATAAAAAGTCTGATTTTATTTTTATTCTTTCAGCTTTAGTGGGAATTTTTTTCAGAAATTTTTTGTACAAAATTTTGAATTTTTCAGATAATGCGCGCCGTGAAAGGTTTCAAAATGACTTGAAAGGTGAAAAAATTACGCAATGGAGGGGAAATGACATCTCTAAAACCACGAAAAGTGCTAATGAGACCTATGTGCATGTCATATATTTCCTGTCCGGGGTCATGTTTTCTACTCGTTTCGGGATTACCGTCTTGTCATAAGCGTGAAAAAAAATATATCACGTCCGCAACTTCCGGACCATGATTAATAGTTTGCTTAGTTTATCCCCCCCCCCATTTTTTTCTTTCTTCTTCACATCAGCAACTTTTTATTGTGACCCAGCTTCGTTGCTCGCAGAGCAAGATGTCGAATTTCATCGGGGATATTTTACAGACCGTCCTCTATAAATAGCTCAGCACATTAAATTATTTTTCTAAACACGCCAAACGGTGACTTGCCACCGAAGGTTCTGTCATTCACCCGTAAAGCCATTTTCAGCGGCCATTATCTGAAAAAATGGTTGTTGTCCGTTTTTCCGTACCCATTGTGAGCTACATTTTTTTCATTCTTTTTTCTTTTCGCGTTAATCGATTGGGTGGCCGGATTATCCAAAAAAAAGCGGAAAATTTAAAAGGACTCGGAATTCCGGAATAAAATTCAACTTTGAATCTTTGCAGAATCGATCGAAGCATAAAATTAATATCGGACGAGCCGAGAGAGATTGTTCTCGGTAGGTCAGTAAAAGTGTCTTTATAGAAAACAGTGCTACTTTTCTCTGTACAGGAGGGAAACTCGCAGAATCGATAAGCCATGTGATGGGAATAAAAAATATGACGGGTATTGGTCGATCATTAAGAACACTGTAAAATGCAGAATATTAGCGCTGATTTGTCTATAATTAATGAGCTCCCTCTCCAAAAAAAACCACAAAAATTTTAAGAAAAAACTACTTTCCTAACGTTTTTTTTATTTAAATACTTTTCATGTTGTATAATTAAAGAACTCCTTCGGATTTTTCTAATCATTTATAGATATATATATATATTTCCACATTTAAAGATTTTGTTCGACACTTGATTATAATTGATTAAGAACGCAAATTTGTACACATCTGCAGGGCAAAATTGATATAAAGAAGCGCGTCGAAGAAATCCGTTTATTGGAATCGCGCAAATCGGCTCGACTGATGGATCAGGATACTGATTTTGCACGTTTGGCGGACATGGCAGCCGACCGAAAAAGGGCATCGTCTTCCATTGATGTACCGTTCACAGTGAATGGGTAAGTGAAAAAATAAACATTTTTCGTCGAATGCGTTGAATTCCGTTTTTTATCCGAAAATATGGCGCGTGCCTTGCGAAAAAAGCGCAAATGGATGATAAACAGTGAGAAATAATTTAAAAAAATAAGCGATAATTAATAAAAAAGAAAAAAGCAAAATCTGGTAAAAAACAGACCAATAATGAACCGGAAATGTATTATTTAAAATTAAAAAACTGACATGTTTCGTAGCACGAGCTCTAATATATTCGTGATATTTTTGTTACGTACTATATATAATAATACCACGCTGATTACGAAACACGTTGGATTTTTAGTTTTCAAATTTTGGTTTTTGTTTGTAATCTTGTTAATTATTATAATTTAAAAATATATTAGCGAGTTTTCAAATGTTTTCAATGTGTACTGCTCCACTACGCTATACCAGAGCTAGAGATATGTATAATGTCATTATTTTACTACGTAGAGAACTCGTTGACGATCAGGTTTGCATGACGAACGGAAAATATTCAACAGATGGAAAAATATATTTCTTGAAATAAAATATAAACAAAAAAAAAACGAAGATTGGAAGAATATAGGTAACTTTGGTTTTCAGGGTCTTTGGAAAATAGAGTCTTTCGTTACACGCTCTACTCCCGACTTCGCTGTTTGTGCCTCATTTTGAGAATCGACATTTCCTCTGTGCTAAAAATCACTTTGTGCATGTGACGGGAATAATAATAAAGCCTCGCGTTGTTTTAAAATATTGGCGCTTGAGGTAAAAGTATACCGCGAAAAAACGTCGAGTAAATGAAAAGAATTCAAACATTGTTTGTTGTTTTTTTTTTTTTTTTTATGTTTTATTATTTAAGAACAAAAGCCCAATCAATTTATGGGCTCATAGAGGTTAGGTTAAAATTTAATTCGGTTCAGAGGTAAAAAGGGACAAAGGAGGCCAAAACAGGAACAACAGGAAGAACAGAAAGAACACAAGAAATACAGAGTAGAAAGTATGGTAAGATACAAAAGCTGAGAATGAAAGAGAGAAAGCTTGGAAGAAGGAAAACATTCAAAGAAAACATGACTGGCATCACATTTAATCGGGAAATTGTGGAAAAACAATAGGTCGGCGAGCAGCGAAAAATCCGTGACCGAAACGAAAGCGGCATATCGCACTGAGCCTCGAAATTCATTTGTTAGCAGCACCGAGCAATTTAAAAGACGTTGTCGATCAAAAATTAAAATTTTTCTAATTTCATATTTCGTTCCCCGTACTTGGAGAAACGTCTGTTGCCCAAAAAAATAAAAAATAAAAGAACGATATATATATATATATATATATATATGTTATTATATAACGAACGGTTTTATGCGTTTTGGTGTATCGAAAAAAAAGAAAATTAGTTTTTTGTCTTTAACTACGTATATTGAATGGTACGCGGTGTTCTTCGTATTGCGTCGAAAACATCTTAATTGTTATTTCAGAGTTTAAATACCTTTTTTTCTCTCTTTTTTGTTCCTGTTATACGTAGCTTGAATACCTTGTAGTCTGGCAACATTATATCACATATTTTTTTATTTCGGCCAGACTAGTTGATGGTACATCGCGCCAGCCAACTCGCACAGACATGTATAGTAATTACTGAAATGTGTAGTATTAATATAAATGGGATGCGCGTGATTCCATTAGTGTTGCCGGGAATTTTTTATGCCACTGATACGATATAATGAACAATTATTTCCCATAAATAACAAACTTTAAATAAACACAAATAATAGAAACGTTTCTAGGAATATCTTTACATCTATTATTTCTTCGAACTCGTCCGATTTCGCTAGATAGGTATATGTTTGTGTTTTTTGTTTTTTTTTGTACGTTATTTCTTTCCAGATTGGAGAAATTTTAAACACCCTGTAAAGATTTTAATCACCTGTAAATGTAGTAATTTTCTAAACTAATAAATTAAATCGGTGCAACATTTTTTGTAAGTCAACCCGTCCGAAGTAAAAAAATTCACACCCTTTTCCCGCACTGACTGTTTTCGACACTGCCGTTCCTTTTGATTTATAATCATTTCCGAATCCGACGCGATAATACATTTTACTGTCCCTTTTAACCTTAAAAAGACGCGCGTACTTACGCAAATTTAAAAAGGAACATTTAGCCTCTGAGTTAATTCATCACGTGCTAGTTCATTATAATCATCGTAAAAACAAAAAAAAAAAAAAATACCAACCCGATAATTCATACAAAATTTTTTTTAAAACTATTATATATGAATCCAACACCCCTTTTTGGAGAGAATCATTTTCGTGCCTTAATTTACCCACTCTGTTCGACTTCGCCATGAAGACACCTCTTTGGACGTAATAGTTCTATAATTCTTGCGGTGATTACGTCATTCTTAAAAAAAATAACATATTTTAAAAAAGTTACTTATTTCATAACTATTTTTTGTATTAGCCCGATACCAGAATGACATCATTTACACACATGTACTCTCTCTCTCTCTCTATATATATATACATATATATATATATATATATATATATATATGTGTGTGTATATATATGTATGTATATCGATGTAAATAAGAACAAAAGATAGCGCGATGTTAGTGAACAAACGGGTAAAAGGCAAATTTAGATTTTTAGTTGAATTTTCTGACTTGATGACTTAACGTAGTGCTAATTGAAATTTTTCGAATTTCACGATAATAATTAAAATTAATTAAATCATCTTCGCACTTGTTCGCCACCGTTAGAAGGAAAATTATGTTGCCACGTGTCTGTTTTATCGCCGTTTTCATAATGACAGCGATTAACTGTTGTAGAGTGCGTTGTTTATAACGATGTTACGAAGTTTTAATAGCTGCAGAGCACCGCCTATCTTTCCTCGTATAGTCTTTAAAATTCCTTGTCCTCCCGACTCGGCCGGGGTCGGTCGGTTTTAAAAGTTTCGATTTTAATCTTTACAGCTTTTAATGTTGTGATATTATATCGAGTGTATTTTAGAATTTTCACAAATTTCTCCTCCCCCCCCTGCTACTTAGCACCTTGTCATTATTACTATTGGCTGCGTGCGAGGGTAGTGGTGTGAAAATTTTGCCGGTAAATGTTCTAAGGTCGACGACACACAGCGTTACACCAGCAGTGTCGACGTTTGTAAAATATAAGTGCTGGTATGAAAATGGTTATTGCGAGGGCTACGAAGTGTGTGATCGACCGCGAAGAAAACCAAAAGAAGCGAAAGTCAAAGTCTTCTGTAGGCTCTTTGCTGATCCATAGTACAGTGTCACTTTTGGTGCGAATCCCGAAGCAGATGATCTAAACGAAGAGAAAAAACGCTCGATGTGATTAAACCTGCAACCCTTTGGCGCTAATTTCAAGCAAGTACGATCGAGAGAGCGCTTATACATTATAAACGGTGTAGATTTTTTTTTGTTGATCTCCTTATTAAGAAACATCTGATATAAAATGGCGACATTCAGTTCGACGATAGAGCTATAGTGCAAAAAAAGAAAAAATCAAATTCAACTCTATTGGGTTCCGTCTCGTATTAGGAAAGGGACATAATATGTATTTTCCGAGGACTAGTTCGATATTTTCCGTAGTGAACTTTCCTTATTTCCCGGGAACTTTGCAAGCACTATTTTCAAGACTAATGTAATAATTCCGCGCGTTTCGATTTTTATACTTTTTCTGAATTGATGGGTAGATTTTAATTCGTTACTCTCCTAGAGTAAATATAGAGAGAAGAGGCCGGTTTTGAAACTTTATTTAAAATCCATCGGTAATTTAATATTGGCTGCAAAATTTTTAAACAATAGTTTCGCATCAATAGATATTATGGTTTGTGCGGGAAAAAATTAACATATTGTTTTTCGAATAATTTCCGGGTTAAATTTCGAAGCTCCTCGAAATACAGTTGCAAAATCTCAACAGATTCGGTGTTCAATTTTGTATCGTCGATGGTTTCATCTGACGAGTGTAATTAACGTATTTTTAAATGCGGTTCTCGATTAAAATGAGTTTTTCTGCGTCTGTTAAAATTATTATTACCGAAAGTTTCTATTTTAATTACCTCCTCTTTCGATCGCGACAGAAAACGACTATCATGCACGCTTGTTATGTTTAATTAGTGTAGTTTTTTTTTGTTTTTGCCCGTTATATAAGTACCGGATAAGCTAATCAAACAAGAGTGTCAGCGCTTTCTTAAAGGTAATCGAAATTTCGTCGATACAAAAACACAAAAAATAAAATAAGCGAAAAAGTTATTGAATGTGTCGTCGCCTAAGTTCATTATGAATGAAGGGGAGAAAGATTAAGGATGTTACGAGCAAAAGTTAGCTTCTTAAAGGTATAAGGGTGTAGATTTTATCTTTATTTTGAATGTTACACACGTTCAAAATAAATTTAATTTCGGGTTTCATGTTTTGTGAACTTTTTTTAAATCAGCGTAACTAGCACGTTGTTTACACATGTAGTTTGTATTTAACGCATTATGAAAATAGATTTTTTCCCCTTTTTGATTTTTCTGGTATATCTTTCACCTGCTTTCTTGAGAAACAAGTTAACGTATGTACTAATGCCCTTTGCATATCTAAGTACCACGTATTAGATTTTTTTAAATGTTAATTGTTGTTTTGGACAAGCGCTACGCCAGAAATTAGGTGCTCCGTTTTTCATTTCACACCGAATCTTCTCGCTGTGTCACATAATTATTTTAAACAGTCGGAATTAACCCGACTAAAAATATAATATATAATATATATATGTGTGTGTGGGTGTATGTATGTATATGTAATCTGGGACACGAATGTTCGAGAAGTGCTTTAACTTCAACAGTTTTTTTGCGGCAGATATGTAAGTTGCATTGGGCTTAGTAATGATAGTAGTATGTGGATATTGTGTCTCCCACCGGGGGGGGGGGGGTACACGACCTCATTTAAAATCCATTATTATAAAGTATGTGTTGTTGTTTTTTTTTAAGTAGCGCGTATAATAGGTGAAAATCATTTGAATTTAAATTATGTTTTAAAGCGGTTGGACGAATACAAGTTGGCTGATAGAAAGATGGGAGAAAAAAGGGATAACATTTTAGAAAAATGTTTTGAAAAAAAGTTTTCTTACGTGTGTTATGTTGTAATGAAAAATTGAAAAGCCATTTTCGACGGGATTTTTTATTGTTGATCACAGTTACACTGTTGCTAATGAATATCGGCTCTTATGAACGTATCGGTGGCACTAGCGAAAAATCGGTGAAATTAACGTAGACATTTTTTATTTTTCCGATTTGCGGGACACTTTTTTACTCGTACGCCGTTTATTATTTGTAAGAGTTTGTGTTTTCAAAAATTTTGTAGATTTCTTTTTAATTTTTTTTTTTTTTTAATGACGCTCTGTTTCTATTATTAAAATGTTTAGTATTTTTTTTTTTAAATTTTTATTATAATCCCGCTTTTATTAGACTTCTCGGAAAGTTTGAAAAGTTTGTGTTGGGTATATCACGCACGAGCCACGTAAAATGAGTATATCGCATTTAGGTTATAATGCAGAAATTTTTTTTTCTTTCATTGTGTTTGGTTCCTTTTTTTTTCCCCCCGTTGCTAAATCATTTTGATAAAAGCTTCGGAAAGCGATTTGGCCGCTTAAAATTGCTATTAAAATCATATTGGATTTAAAATGTGTTTTACGGGTAAGTTATCAGGGGGAAGGGTGGGTATTTTTTTAACGTGTTACACTTTTACCAGAAGGAAAAAGACAATGTTCTAGAATAGTGCAAAACATTTTTCGCATTACGTGAGTCACGACTGGCATTCCCGGGAACATGCGCGCACGGTTTACATTAAAATTGATCGCGCATAAGTAGGACACTGACTCTCCCCGGCTGAGTCATTGCAACCGGATATTAACTTGGTTCTCGAAGCATGCGGTTATCTGCTAAAAGCCGGATTTCAGTTCAAAATAAATATTTAATGTCCTGGTATTTCGGCACTGGAGGCAACCTCGCGATAAGAGCGACGTAAATGGTGTATCCTTAATTAAATTTTTCCGCGTCGATGAGTAAAATATCTATTCTAAAAAATAAATCGTTCACCGGTACAGTCGATCTCGTTTGAAGAGTTTTGAAAAAACATTATCAAAACGATTCCACGAAAGGAAAACGCGCTAATAATGCCGGTTTGTGAACGAAACGTACGTTTGAAGATAAATTACAAAGTAGCGGTAGAGTGAATATGAAATTTCTCAGATATCGTCAAAATTTACTCTATATATTGGAAATTGTCTCTGAAACTGGAGAAAACAATAACAATCTTCTTAAAAAATGTATTTCACTGCTAAAGATATACAATACGAAATCGGTAGCAGATGCTAAATTACGTCGATATTTAAAGATCTGTGATATAAGTATAAAGATTTAAGTCTACAAATATTTAAAATTATTTTGACTGAAATGATTAACATCGAGGATAACGTAACTGTTGAAAAGTAACCGCCTGTTATTAAAAAAGAATAGAGAAATAAACAAAAAAAAAAAAAACGAATGATAAAAGAGTTAATGGTTATTTTCAAAACACGCGCGTTAAAGATTCTTCTGAAATTTGCAAACAATAGGTACCGGAATTTTACAACTCCCGTAATTTTCGACCTATTTTTGGTTCATTTTATAAAGCTCGCTTTTCGGATGCAGTAACTTTACTCGGAATTGAGTAATTTTCATTAAAGCTGCATACCTTTCTAACAGTCTCCAATACCGCGGGTTTTATAGTTTCCTTCACAATTATAGTTTATGTATCTAATTGTCTCTAATAGTATTCGTATCTTGGGTTTTTTTGTTTTTTTTTAATGCTTAGGTGCGATGTTTATTTTCGAGTAAGTTCCTGAAGGTTCGAAACAATACAATTGCGTTTGCTTAATGTCTATAATTGACGTGGCTAAAGAAGAAAAAGATAAGGTCTGTCAAGCATAATGTTTTATGCACTGAGTATTCTGTATGTTAAGTTAAACATAATCATCATTTACATTTATATAATTTTGAATTCAAAACAATGATTTTAAGTTAGTAATACAGTGTGTATTTTTCACTCAGCACTCCAACATTGTGCGTGAAAAAAATGTGGCTTTATTGTTCTTTTACAAATTTTTTAAAACTTAAAAAGTTAAATCGCAACTTAATGTATACACGTGTGTGAGTGTGTGTGTGCGCGCGCGAATGTGAATGTGAGGAAGTCTATACATATATATATATGTATATATATTGTAATGTTAGAATGTCCACCCAACTGGGAAACCGGGAAAACCGGGAATTTTGTAAATCGGGAATAAGCCGGGAATTTTGTCGTAAAACTGGGAAAAAAGGTGAAAATAGCCAAAAATGAACATTTGAAGCGAAAAATGAATGCATTTTTTAATGTACTTTATTCAAAATAATGATCGGCATAACTGTAAGGGATAAAAAAGGAAAATAAATGGATCAGGGAAACTACAGGAATGAAAGATGTAGTAGAAACAATAAATGAATCAAAATGAAGATGGACTGGTCATCTCGTAAGACATCCAGAACTCCTTGCAAATACGGTTACTGTCTGATTTATCTCGAATGCAGTTGCAGTGTTCTCGGTCTGGCAAGACCTGTTCAGTATTTTTTACTGTGCTTAGCGATTCCATGTCATCGGACACTTTGAAGAATCGATTTTTGCTTTCGTACTGCTTTTTTATTACACAGTGTCATTGTTCGAGTAATTATTTGATTTTGACATGTTTATTGTTTCATCAGCGAATTCTTGGTAACTTTTAACGCAATTCGCGATTATATATTGTCGTGACCTATTTACCGAATTGCGCTTGCGTCGATTGCGATGGAGCGAAGTGTAGCCGGGAAGCTATTTAATTACGTCCCGGGTTATCTGAGACATATTATCAGAGGTATATATTTTCCGAGTTTAAGTAAACGCGGGCACGTTTTCCGAACAATTGAATAAGTATAGTTTTTAGTCTGATTTATAACGCAGGAATTGTTTAAAAATTAAGGGAGGAACGTTGTGTGCCGGCGATGTATCCGTAGCAGAGTTCACGGAGGCGAGGCCACAGCTGTTCCGGTCATGATTTAAATTTATATTAGATAAGATTGTTTTTCACGGTAATTTGTCTGAACGTGTGTAACTTAGAAAATAAGCTTGTGAATGCACCGATGGAAAGAGGTTAGGTAGCATTCGGAATTCTTAACTCGACATATATTATATATATATATATATATACATGTTTATACTTTATATTCTAAATAGTGAAAAAGGTACTTTCATTTATAAAAAATTACTTATTTCAACGAAAATAGCACAACGGCAACTTTAAATTGTTTAAAACGGAATGAATGAATGAATGAATGAATAAATAAATAAAAAAAGTTTGGTTTTAATTCACAAAGGCAGCCGATTCGCTCTAGTGACTAACGGTTCTTACAATGAGAGTTACTTTGAGCACTTTGCAATCCTCGAAGCCCAATCAGTGGCATGGGGCTCTCGTTTTACTGCTTTTACTTACATTCCTTTCTGCTGCATTTTACAAAGGGGAGGAATATAATCGGTACTAGAACAAAAACTGCGGTGTGATCGTTACGGAGAGAATAAAAAAGTAAAGTGACCCGTTCAAAGTTAAAAATGTGTCGCCTATAGCGAAAATGAAAGAAGAAGAAAAAGTTGACACTCAAAGTGAAATGAATAACAAAAAACGAAAGTGGAAGGGAAACACTTTTTTTTTTTTTTTTTTTTTTTAGTTTACGTGAAGTATGACAAATAAAAGTATATAATAAGATAATGAAGGTAGTGGCCAAGTGTTAAATAGTTAATCAAATACAATTATAAACACGCTTAAAAAAAAGAAAAGAAATAAATAAAAAATATTAAATATACGGTAGTAATGATTTCTGAAGAATATAGTTAGAAAAGACACATTAGTCGAGATAAATTTAGCATTATATATGCCGAAATCTGAAGGAGACCTAAATATCCTGATCTAGGGAAGAGAAAACTAAAGAGTACAATTTAAATATTTGATTTAAAATTTTAAAAAAAAATAAAATTAAAATATAGTGTAGCATATGTAAAAGTATTAATGGTGGATGAGTAAGTATGTAGTTTAATTATCCTAGTAAAGATGAATTTGATGTATAGCGGTTGGATTTTCGGCTAGCACTCTCTCTCTCTCTCTCTAATTCACTTTTAGAAATTGATTAAATACTAACCGGGCGGGGGGGGGGCGGAAAATGCGCGATTAATTTGTCTCGAATCAGTGTATTTTTTGCGTGTTTTCTAGAACCGAAGTTGAAATTCTTGTCAGTACCACCGGCTTATTCTGTGTAATATTTAATTTTAAGGCGATCGCTATTATTCTTCTTCTTCTTATAAAATTTTCTAATAGTCTAGCGATGTTGATGGCAGCGGGAACGGTTTAACAAAAAAGCTTCAACAAAATGATAATTCAAAAACTAGAATATACGAGATAGAATGACGGGGAAAAACAAGGAAAAACGAATTGTGTCACATTGACTATGGTAATGATGAATGTCGAGTCGCGATTTGCCGTTTGCTTCTTGAATACTTTTGATAGCGACATATGACATTGATCAATAATTCGTTCATTTGTTCTCAAAGCGTTTCTATTGGTTGTCCCCTTGCTTCCGAAGTGACGGTATTACACAATAAACCGGCGGGCGAAATACTATTGACTCTGCAGTGATATGTTTTTTTTTACACATTCCGGCATTATAATAGTCAGTCCACCCTTTTAGAGTAATTAAATTAAAGTGCACGCGGAAAAAATGTAAGAAAACAGGTAAAATTAATTACACTTCCTTCGCCATGCTACTGCCGTTTTTCACTTGCAAATTATCCATGCTTCTCTACACACACTCTCCTAATGATAATCGAGAATCTGCTTTTAAATATCTTTTCTGAATGTTCCTGCCGAACGTTTTTCTACTGCACCAATTCCTTAATCTTAATATTTCCTATCCGTACAATACTGTTTTGTTTTCCTGTTTTTTTTTGGTTTTTTTTTGTTTTTTTTTGGTTTTTTTTTGTTTTTTTTTGGTTTTTTTTTGTTTTTTTTTGGTTTTTTTTTGTTTTTTTTGCAACGCGTCCTGTTATTCTAGGTCCTTTTATTATTTCTATTTTTGATCGGATCAAAATCTGAATAAATTATTTTCGGTCCTAATGCTTATGGATCATCAGTGAGTACCGCAAAACAGGGCATAGCTGTAAAATATATTAATTGAAAAAATAACGAAACTTTCCGAAGAACGAAAAAAGTAAGAGTTCTACTAATGCTAAAACTTCTGTCACATTTGCCACTATGAACATGTTTACTTATTCAATACAAACAGCGGAGCACTAAAAGTGGTGTAAAATGATGACGATATGATAATTTCGGGAAAATTAAATTATAAAAGCGCGACTAAATTAAGGGGAGAAGATTACTTTGCCCATAATGGTGTTCAGGGTTTCCGACAAAACGTCCTTGAATAAAAAATAACTGAAACAGCTGTTACATCTAAACGATAATTCTGCTTTTTTGCAAGTTCGCGAAAGTACTTGTTTCAATCACAATAATTCTGCTTTTTTCAACGTTCGCGAAAGTACTTGTATCAATCACAATAATTCTGCCTTTTTCAAAGTTCGCGAAGGTACTCGTATCAATCCTATCTACACACTGACACGCAGAACGGGACCCTACCCCCTTCTCATCGACCATTGTTAAGTACGATAGCGCGAACGTGTCAAGATTGAAAAATTGCAAATTGGCCGCACTTAGTTTTTTTTTTTTACTATTTTCCTCAGTTCTTAATTATTAAAAGCTTACGTAAAAATTGCGTATCAATGAAAAAAGTCGCAGACATATCGTCAACTGTTTTACTACCACTCGGCGGAATGCCAGTCTATTAAAAGTTGCTCTGTTAATGATAATATCTGATGGCTGCAATCTCGCTCAGAAACTACTACAAGGTTGGTAATTAAAAAAAAGTGCAAATGAAATTGCTTCCGGCATCACGATAAACACAATGGACTTGTTCGTTAAAATATATTACTATTTTCGCGAAATGTTAACTGCGTTTCGCCGTGTAGCGCTCGCAACGCTTGTCCCCGGCTATACATATATTCCGTGTATGTGTATGTATGTACTCGTATGTAGTAATAAATGTCTTAACGCGACTCTCGGTAGCGAGCGCGTTAATGCCTCTTCTACGTTATTTTGTTATGTAAATGGGCCGTTTTCAAGTTATTTTTTTGTTTCTAAACATCGCTGACAAGTTGTTTTTTTCTTTATTTTCTCGATTATTTCTTTTTCTAATTTTCCTATGTGTTTTTTTTTTGTTGCTGTTCTTTTTCTTCTTCTTCTTCTTCTTCTTCTTCTTCTTCTTTTTCTTCTTCTTCTTCTTCTACACTCGTGCACTTGTAGAAAAACGTTTAATTATCAGCGATTATCCCGGCGAAAAAACCGTGTGCTGATGAGTGCGAGCCGTGAACTTGAGCTGCCGTTCCCGATGTCGTTATTGGCCGGGAAAAAAACGAAAAAAAAAAACGAAACGTTTTTTAACGTACTATATATCGGTTCTGTTTTTTAAATTTTTCTTGTCTCTACTATCGTCAGTATTATTAGTTATAAAATAATAATTAGGTAATTATCATTACTGATTATCATTACTGATTATTATTATTATTATTTCGTTTTCGGCTTTCCGATTCTACGATGCACCCGCTGAAGTGCCAGTACGTCATTAAAAGCGCTATATAAAGTTTTGTTTTCAATGCCACAGCGCGCGCGATGCCACGTACGGACATACGCACACGCGTGCGAAGCCTATCCCCTGACGTCACGCGAACAGCTGTGAGCCGCCGATGGAGAGCTGGATATTATTCTCACCTGGTTTTTATGTCACATCAATCACTCGCTCCGCGAGCCGCCACTACCACGCGCACCTGTTAATATCTGCCGACCTTGCGTGGAAAATGTGCAAAAAAAGTATTACACTTGACATTCTACGGCTTTTATTTGCGCAGGGCAGGGCTGCAGCGGTCGTATCGCTGTAATGGTACACACTCGTTATTATGCGGCAATTAGTATTAAATATACGATTAATAACCGAATTTTGAGCGCTATGTGTTCTATATAATAACTGTTAAAGTCCACGTTTGGTTTCGCTTTATTAAACCCGCCGAAGAGTCGAACAAACCTTTTCATCGTCAGACACAACCGCAATTTCTTCTTAAGGTCGCGGCGATATCCATATATCTTCGGCGTCGTAATTCAAAGTCCCATCAGATTGCATAGTGCGTGTGTGTGTGTATGTGTTGTGCAGAATGGATGATTTTATTTACACCGCTCCGAAGTCGCATCAATTAGGGTTCAAGGATTGAGATACTTTTTTTTTTTTTTTTTTTTTTTTTTTTTTTTTAAGTTATACATGTATACGCTTATTCATTTAAAAAGGGGGAATAAGTTCATTTACTACTACGTGTTTTATTGTCTGACTCAAAAAAAAAAAAAAATAATAAATAAATAAATAAATAAAAAACAGAAAGAAAAAGAAACGAAAATATTTATTAATTTTGAATGTACGCATAGGATGGCATGACGGATTACGCATAAAATAAATAAAAGTTTTTTCGGGGTGCAAAATTTTAATCGTCATTGAAGCTGCTTTGCTGCTCAGCCCGTCTTATTTTTATGTATTTTTCTTTTAAACAATTCTTTTTCAAAAATCCAAAAAAAAAAATAAGATTCTTATAGAATATACAAAAACGTCGTCTGATTTTTTTTCCCATAATAGCCTCAGGCTCGATATGAAGCGCAGCCATTAATATTGGAGAGATTTTAAAAAAGTAAATACTCATACTCAAACAAATGCGAAACGGTATTGTTAATCTCCAAAGTTCCGCCTAAAATCGAGATCCGCATACATGAATTGTAATAAAAAGGCTTTCGTATTAATTTTTTACTTAACAATTGAAATATCATCCTCACTGCCACTGACCCTCTTTTGTTTTTTTTTTTTCAATCAGCTCGTAGCACTTCAACTGATTTCTGTCCATTAGGGAAAATATCAATGCACGTTAGCTTATTGGCCTTTCTGACGACTAGCAGTGCCACAATGGCATCTTTTCTTTCACTATCTTTTTTAACACTTTATTATTATTATTATTATTATTATTATTATTAATTTTTAAAAAGAAATAATCATCGTTTAGACCGTAATGATTGTGTAGCGGAGGTAAAATTTTTTCTTAAAACGCAGTAACGTGATCGCTTTTTTCTTTTATCTGATTACATCGCGCACCTGTAGATTTAAACAGGCAGCCGGCAGCATCGTTACGTAGCGCGAAACGCGCACGGTTATTATTAGTATTTCGAGGAAATAAGATGTGTTTGAACACGTGTGTGTATTGTAAGGCGGAAAACATTTTTCATTCGCCACCGCGAACATTGCTATCGAAGTAGGGAATGAGGCAATGTAGCAAAACAGACGTGGAAAAGATTACTTTTCTGTTTATTAATTTTTTTTTCATTGCGTTAGAAAAAAATCTCGTATTTCAGTTAGAAATTCGCTCTACGCCGGGAAGTGACAACCTTTTAACGAGGAAACACGAACACTTGGCAAGCAAGCAAAGGCAGCTTAGGTAACAGTTTCTTCGAAGAGCATTAATTGATCGTACGCGTTAGACACATCGGTGACTGGTATTATAGTTTTACTTTGGCGCCGAGATAAACCAGATCGAGCGACCAGTTAAAATCTGCGGAATGGAGATTTAATTGAATATTTAAAGCTAAGCCATGGTGCATGTAATTAGGAAAAAAATTTACAGTAGACGCCGTGTTTGAAAATAAACAAACATTTTAAATAGGTATATTTTATGTTTCATCGACACTCTACACCTTAGTGAAATGTCAATTTGTATAACTTTCGCATACGGTCGTGATTCAGTACAGGTCTGAGTTGAAAATTTTGTAAAATTCCACGAAGGAGGAATATCTCCATAAAGAAACGTGTATCGTGTGACTTTTATTTAATTTTTATTTTTTTCGCGTTGATTGCTCCCTAAACAAATTAATAACAAACCACTTTTTTTTCTTTCTCTCTCTCTCTTTTTTTTTTTTCTAACCTACTTCTTGAAGAACACACCGGGTTAGTAAATTAAAATCGTTGCTAACGTGTCATTTTAACCTCTGTAATCTCATAGGCCGATAGTTTAAAATCGCCAATTTGGACGGTCGTTATGGCAAATTGCCGATGAATTTAAACGCGAGCGTTTGACGGAAACGAAGTAGCCAACCTGTGGTCAATGAAATGTATATGTATTTCATCCACCCTAGTCGAGTTCGTATTTCCATTCTTAATCTCATTGACGTCATTTTAGGCTATGACAGTTTATATTTTTCTCCATCGTTGAACAACGGTTTTGCGTTCATGGTCTTATGCGCCCGTTTTTATATTATTGCAAAAACTTAAATATCAAAAGTTCAAAAGTTTTTTGTTTTTTTTAAAAAAAAAGTTTAGAATTTTCCGGAATGTCGCCATAGGGCATTGTATGGAAATTAAAAATAGTATAAAAGTTGATTTTTCGACGGTTAACCAAGACACTGTTTTCTGTGTTCTTGGGCTATTACGTTTATATTTTCGTTTCGTTTTCTCTATTTCCTCGTTTTCCTCTATTTCTTCTATTTCCTTGATTTCCTCTATTTCCTCTATTTCCTCTATTTCCTCTATTTCCTCTATTTCCTCTATTTCCTCTATTTCCTCTATTTCCTCTATTTTTTGGTGTGCCGTACCGATCACAGTTGCCGATGAAGGTAAAAAAATCATAGCGGAAGTGCTGTCAATTTTGCTGAGAGACAACCAACGTTTTATCGCTTATTGATGTTTTGATCGTGAACACGCAAGTACTCTATTCGTCGGAACACAAATAATACGAGTTCCTAATTAGCAAAACTTGAGCGACTAAATTCTGAAGGCTGCACAGGTATATATATATATATATCAATTTTGTGAGTGACAAAGCTTGTTTAAGCTCATTGATATATCCTTCGAAATAATAAAATGAAAAAAAAAAAAAACGCGAAAACGTATATTAAATAATTGATACTGTCGATCATTATTGGTAAATTGGTTTCCGATTATTAAACATTTCATGATTAATTGTCGATTTTTACGATATCGATTTGTCTGTTTTCGTATCTTTTATTTCAGTTGTCAACCGACTGATTGAGTTCCCCAGAGAAGTGCAATTAATTTTTATCTCTATCGAGAAATACGAAATGAAGCAGGGATAGCGGAGGGGAGTACTGAAAGCGTAAATTTTAAGGATAGACTAACGAAGAAGGCAGGGAAACGGTGAAAATAGTACAGTTTAGCGTGCGAGGAAGGTAGCGAAGTATGACGAAATAGAATGTAAAAGCTAAAATAAAAACGGCGACACACTTGAGCTAGTAGTGTTAAATTGCTTCTTCGTTTTTGTTTTTGGTTTTCCCCGAAAATTTTTGAAAATTCGCATTAATTATAATTGGCCACTATTTTTTAAAGACACTCCTCTTCGGAACCTATCATAACGGACTTAACATTTTGTCGCCGCCAGTCGGTAAGGTACACACGGTGTAGAGAGATTTAAGCCGGTGCAAAAATACGTCTCGGTGCCAGTACAGTCAACTCGGGGAATTCACTGGCTTTGAACACGGACTTAAATCACTCTCCTCTACGGATATGACAGCTTGTGAAATCGAACTGGCCAGCAGCGCAGAAATTTTCCAAAAACGGTTTCACGAAAAGTGAACCATCTTCAACTGTTTTTCCTCTCCTTGAGCCGCGAAGCGAAAACATAACTTTTCATCGTATCCGACGACTTTCTCAAGCAACAGTTACTTCGCCATCGTTGATTCAGCTTCCGAAATCATCCGTGATATAATATAATGATGGCCAGGCTTAACGGGCAATTTAAAAGCTAGTCGCCCCGGAAACAGATAGCTCCTTTATCGCGCAGTCCAGAGGGGCAGGTCATCTACGTCAATTCGTACCTCGATGACGTTATTGTCCACCTTTTCTAATACTTGTTTCGACATCTTTCGCATTCGAGTTGTTCTTGATGACAGAACGCAAGCGGAATCCGTATTACAGCTATCGTGTCGGATCGAAACGATCTACGGCAGTTTACAATGTAACCGAATTTAATTTCGTGACGGTTACGGAACGTTCGTGATAACCTTGCCAATCAATTGCCCAGCAAACGCAGCGCCGTTGTACCGGCACCCCCGGCTCCACCGGTCGCTCGTTCTACCCTTATTCCACTCTTCGTATGTATAGAGACACGCACGTCTAAAATTTCTGTTAAACCGCCGCTCGGCAGTACTGCTAGACTAAATGTCTTTGCTGCTCAGAATTTATGGTAAACAGCAGCATCTGCGTTGCTGCGACCTTACCTATTAGAAAACGTTCGGTACCAGTCTCGCATCATCGTCACCGTCGACGTCATCATCTCATTGTTATTGTAGTAATAACTACTATTATTGCTATATCGTCGTTATCATTCGGTCTCCGCTTAATGTTATAACGGTTGATTATTATTATTATTATTATTATTTATTATTACCTTTTTTTTTAAAGAATACAAACGCACGTACTCACGCGCTCTCGGTTTATTGGAGCGCCTAATACAAAACGCCGGAGATAAATCTCGCTCGCTTTTTACACATCCGCGCACAGCCTTCTGGCATTCGTCGTTCTCTCTTTTTAAAATTTTTATTCGCTGTTTTTTATTCTTCATTTCAGTGGTGAAAAAAATACGAGACGCCGTACAAATTTTTCTTCAACTGTATCGCTTATCAAAAAAGAGAATACTTCCGTCATCCGAACGTTTAATGTTTTGTTGTCGCCTCTGGCCCCCACCAAGTTATTAATGAGGAAATGTAATCTAAAGCCTCGCTTTCGGATTGCCATCTTAAGCTTCTATGTACATTAAAAGTTTACGTTGTCCGCATTCTGATCGCAATAAATGGTGGAATAAACCGTGAAACGATTTAGTGCAAAATTTCCGAAAATCGGAGGTCATCCGTCGGAAAAATATAATACCCGTGACCCTTAGTAGATATTGGAAATGTCGTTATCGGGCGCGAAAAAGAACTGCTTCTATGAAATTGAAGGACTTTTTTTTTGAATTTATGTATTGTCTACTTTCATGTACGCCTGATATTCCGTATCTGTTTATTTTTATTATCACGTTTTGTTTACCATAACATTCTTAGTTGAAATTCGGTCGCAAATGTAGAATTTGTTAGCAATATTAACAAATAAAACAAACCATATATATTTTTTCATATATATATATATATATATCTATACACACACACACACACATATATATATATATTATATAGGCATGGGAGTTTTGGAAAATGTACAACGTTATGGCTTGGTAGACTTGTACGTTATAATCTGTCAAGGAGAAAACTATTTATCGTAGTTTTTTGGAATTAACCCATCAGAGATCACAAAGAAAATATATGGCGAGCGATCGCACACGGAGGATTTCTGCGAGTCACTAAATTATTATACTTTAATATGCATTATTTTAATGTTTTAAAAACTGCTTGAATAATACCGTATTTAATTAGTTTTTCATAGGAGGAACCAAAAATGTTAGCGTACACACATGTATGACAGTGCAAGCAGTTCAAAAAATAAATATTGTACACTTTTTAATGCGCATCATTCCAAATTTCTGTAAAAGCATCAGGTAAAAATATAGAAATGTCTAACAGTTACAAAAAACTTATTTTTTCTTCTTCTAGTTTTGCCAGAAATAAATAAAATACCTATTAAAAAAGAGGAACGTAAACTTGTCGCCACTACTATTTGGTTTCCGTTCACTGTCTACCAAGCGGTTTACGCAATTCGGAGCTGCGTATGTTCTCCACTTGGAATTTCCATCATATTCTGCAGTTGGTTTGTTTGGAGGACGATTTTTTTTCAGTCGTATTTGAAACATCCTGCGATTTCTAAAAATAACACTCGGTCGTGAATAATTAAGGCGATATTTAAAACTAGTGTCACCTAATGTGTAGAGTGTGCTCCTGATAGGGCTGCCAGTGGGTCACAACGACAAGCAAATAAAGAAAAGTCTCCAAAGATGGTGTCGCGCTATTATTATAAACTTTAGTACAGCAAAATGGAGGAAATTGAGCAAAAAAAATAAAATCTCAAAAAAACGTTTGTTTCGTTGTCTTTCCTTATAATAAGAAAGCGGATAAGATGTTAATAAAATTACTTGAAAAAAAATGCTCGGTGAAATAAGAGGAGAATAATTTACGAAAGTGAGAAATGTAACGCGTGAGAATGTTGGTAAAATTTTTATCGTTTTGTTTTACACTTTTTTTCACGCTTTCTTTTCTTTTTTCACCTATTATTTCCGGGGTTTAGGTCATGTAGTTTAAGAAATAGGAAAGACACATTTTCTGTTTAGTTCCGGTAACGTCAAGTTTAATAATTGCCACGTAAATTTATTTATCAAAAACGTTTATTTTTATTTACCGGTAAAGATTGTAAAAAATAATGATTAAAAAAAAAAAAGAGTCGATCCTCCACGCATGCGGGACAAAAAAAGACAACAAAAAAATAAAAACTAATTGATTTATTATAAAATACCGGATTAGTGGATGTACGAAATTCGTTTCTTTTTACGGTGCCTTATTGCATTTTGCAATGGTCTTTCCATCATCGATATTACGAAAACACTTTCGGTCCAGGTGAAAAAATCTCTGGTTGATATTTTTCAAAATTTGATTACCATTAATAATAGTTTCTCATTAATACCGAAGTACTATTTAAAAAAAAAAAAAAAAAAAAAGTAAATAAATAAATAAATAAGCAAATAAGTAAACAGAACTACGAAGAAATATTACGCTTTATCGAATTTGTTTTTCACATCCGTTTTGTCAACTCTCTGTGAGTGTGTTTTGTCGGTATTTTTAAGTTTTCGAAAATGAGATTGTAATAATTGATAATAGATTGTCAGCGTGCCGCTATTTTTTTCTTTAACCGTTATAAGTGTCATTTTTCTGTCCTATCTTTATAAGCAATATTGCTTGTTATCGTTTTTGGCGCGGTAAAATTCGGTTTAACTACCGTGTGACCGGTGTACCGCGTTTTTTTTTGTTTTTTTTTCTTCGCCGAGTGGAAATTCCCTTCGTCCGGTTTTAAAAGTATAACCCGTTCGTCGCACTCCCGGATTACGTTTTATTAGGAACAGAAATTAATAGCCATGGTTGAATCGCCTGGCAATTAATTCTGGCGTAACCAGTTCTCGCAACAAATTACGACTGTAAAAATGATTCATTAGAACGAATCGCGATCGTCCAAAGCCGCTGCCTACAAATCGTGATATTGTCACTGAACCCGTGTCAATTTTTTTACTGAGACGAAATTTCAGAATTTCCAGGCTGTTTTTGCATAAACGAATTTCAACCTAGCAGCTGAATTATATATACATATGTATGGATATTCGATCTGGTGTGCGCACGTTTGATAATGTTCGAAAAGTTTCTGCAAAAGAAAAAAAAAAACAAAAACAAAATGGTGGTTGGTTGATGCGGACGCGAAGATTTTTTCGGTAATTTCGATGGAATTCGTACAATAAACGTCGGCGGGAATTAAGGCAACAGTGGAGCTGTAGCGACGGGGCCGATAAGACTTACGTTTTCATGAAAACAATTTAATCGTGAACAGCTTCGAGAAGTATATACATATATTTCTTTGACGGTATAAGCGCATTAACTGGTTTCATCTGACGTAAGAGGCTGCGACGAGTTTAGAAGGCTCACTGTGCGTCAACGAGTTGTGTTGGTACATTTGAAATGTTAAGCATCCCCAATAGGGCATAAATTAATTTGGAACCAGTTGATATTTTTGAAATTTTTTAAATTCATTAAAGAGGATCATCAGTGGATATTTTCGTTATTTGATTAATATAACAACGCGGGATAGTACGAACTATTATTATCAAAAACTTAACGAATCAAAAAGAACAACACGATATAATAGCACTAGTGTGTGCACCTCTTACACGTAATATTCGAAACATATTTTCACCGAAAAAAGGTGAAATTATTCTTTTAACGAAATATATTTATTTTAGATACCTTCGGGCGTAACAATAAATTCGTTAATTAAATTTTAAATTTCCATAGTCTATCCTATTTTCTTTTTCTTTTTGGTTTTTACTGTTTTTACGAAATTATTTTTCTTTACATGCGAAATTTTACATTTCCGTTGTTTCAACGTATAAGCGTATTATTTCTGTTCGCGATATAGATCGTATTAAATAAATTTAACGACGGTCGTACACCCCTGTCAGCCGGCGTAGCACGAAGAGCTTTGTCACTGAAACGGTCTGCAACAACTGGATAAGTGACAAAGTAAATAAAATAACTTTTAGTATAAATTATCCAAACTTCATCGTTGTTTGTTTGTTTTTTGTTGTTTTTTTTTTCTTATCCTCATAAATCTTTGTTCCTTACATGTGTGTGAAGTTACGTAAAAATTATCTCGCACGCGTTCATTAACACACATTATTATGTTTGACGAAATGACTGAATAATTAGAAAAAAACAAATTTTATATATCCTTTTTTTTTTTTATTTTTATTTTTTAAATATTATTGAACCTGTTGTTTTTTTAAATCAAAAATTCAAAGTGAATCGTTATTCAAGAAAAAATTCCGAGTCAATAATCGTCTTTTTGATTTTATTCTCCGCTATATAACTCTCTCGATTAAAAGCCGAAGTTGTACCTCGTACAAATCTGGTTACTCGTATTTTAATGTACTTTTTTCGATTCCGGTCGGTGTTTTTGTTTAAAACGTAAAAAAAAAAAATAAATCCTACGGCCGATTAAGTGTCACCAGTACGGTATTGGTAGGCTTCACAACACCTAGCGAAGCAACTGCTGGGAAAATGGTAAACTTTTATAATAAATACTATAAATAGCGTCTTTTGTTTTAACGTAAAATAATCCAATGGTTCGCTATCTGAAAAAAATGTTTGTTAATTTTCATTATTTTTATATTAAATTACTTTTCTTTTAAGTAAAGATCCCCCTTCCCGTAAAATTTAAGGAAGTCGTGATGAGGAGATATAGTTGACAGCTTTACCAGTGATAAATATCCGTGAATACGCTAAATATTAATTCAGTTCGGTATAAAAACTTCCCATTAGCGTACGGATATAATTTTGTTTTCGTTTTGGTAACCATTACTTATGCGGGAAAATATTTACGCTCCATACTTCGAAATATGCTAGCAGGCTTATTCGCCGGTTAGATATGACTATGTTTTTCCTCGACTATTTTCTTTCGACGCGTAAATAATTTTATTCATGAATAGTTAAAAAATAGTGTTGCGTAATATTTAATTAAAGTGATTAATTACGTAAAATTGAATTTACTCATTAATTTCGTTGGCACCGGTAGCTGTTACTATTTCGCACTGTTATTGAGTGTAGACGCCGTGCAAATTTTTATTCGATTTTTAATTACGTTTTCGTACAAGAAATTCTACGACTCAGCCTATTATCCGACCGTATCTTTTGAGGCGCACAGGGGAATACTTGAAATTTCTCGATAAACTCGATTTCCTTCCACCATACTTTTGAAGTTTTTCGTTGTTTATCGTACATCGCAATCTTCTAAATCAGATTAAATAATAAATAAATAAATAAATAAATAAATAAATAACATACAATAAAAATATTTTTATTTTTTGTCTATTAGTGGCGATTGGTTATGTTATCTGATGACGGTAAATTTTAAGTAAAAAATTGTACGTATTATTCTAATATAACAATATAATAAAACTATGAAACTAAATAATGTATTTTGCAAAACACAACCGGATTTAGGAGTATCTGAAAGTTATCCTAAAAAATACAGTCAATTCTGTGAGTTAATTTTTAAATTTACGATATTTACCTTTTTTTTTTTTTCTATCAGCCGCCTGCAGTAACGTAGTTTATTTTGTTCGAACATGGTTTAAATTCCACTGATAGGAATTAAAAATGTAAAAATAATTGATCATCATTTACGCTGGGTTAATGCCCATAAATGTATATCAGAAAACTGCTATAGCAGGTCTTGTGCAGTATTATGTGAATGTAGACTTGCTACAGCAGCAATCTACAAGCACAACATTCAGTTAAAAGAATGCTTGTGAAAGCGAGAATGTAAGATTGTTCTGGACGCGATACACAATTGTTAAACATAATTTTTTTCCGTGTTTTTAAAAGAATTCTCTAGATTATGCGAAAAGTCCTTCTTAGAACAACTCTCATGTGCTTTCCCGGAAGATTAGAAACTGAAAGACCGGGTTATGGAAAGTTCGTAAAAAAACCTTTCCCGAATTCATTCTATAACATAAAATATCAAAAATTATGAAAACCGAATAACCAAATGACGATATACGGTAGATATTTCACTGGTTCGCCAGTTTGTAACAAACCGATCGTTTCCGGTTGAATCGGAACTAAATTTAAAATTATTTACCATTTAAAATTATTCGCAGACCCGTATAAACAATTTAAAATGACTCGCATTTATAATGCTAAGCTGAAAATTTGAAGTAAAAAAGTTTTTAGTTAAGGTTCTTTTTTTGGGCGAATTTTATGTAAAACAATTTAAAATTACTTCGGGGGAAATAATTCACTAAAGAAGACCTAACCAAAAATCGTTTGCTCCGAAATGTTAATTTAGCCGCGCTTGCGAAGTAATTTTAACTTTTTTTTTTTCGGAGGGGGGGGGGGGGCTAAAAATGTCCTAATCGAAGACCTCTTACTTTGAAATTTGATCTTAGCCGTATTAGAACTATGTAAAAAACACTTTGAATAATTTCAAATTGTAAATAATTTAAAATTAAATTGTTTTAATTTGTATATTAATTGAACTAGAAATGAGCGAACTAGCGTCGTTTTTAATAATGGTTTTACCGATTAAAGTTATGAGAACCAAATGAGGACTGTAAAGGGAATTTATTTTGAGCATTTATATTTTTGGATTTTTCACGAAGAGGCGAGAGAGAGAGAGAGAAAGCTTCCTAGGAAATATAGTTTGAGAGACGTTGCCCCATTTTGCGGAACATTTTGTTTTCCCGTACATTTATGTGGAGTAGTTTGCTCTTTTATTTATATGTATATAAAAAAGGTGCGAAGATTTGATATACTTAGTGTTAATTTGAAAAATTTAAACGATTGATATGTAGAAGTAAGTTGCTAAAATGAAATCAACGGCCTAACAATTACAAATTACTGCACAAAATTGTTCCGAAATTTAAAAAAAAATTTACGATTTCTTAATTGTTATTTATTTTTTCTTCTGTTAATAATAGCCGGTAATTTATTTTAAATTATACATTTCGTAATGTTATAAATTTCTCAAAATTACAAGTTACTGTAATCACCCTGAAAATTTTATGTTTATGTTTTCGAGTGTGGAGAATTTGAAAATACAAATATACGTTTTTCACCCTTTTCCTACTTTCTCTTAAACTTTGTACGGATCGGTGTGTATGCGTACACATATCTATTTACGTATGCTTGTATGCGGTGTCGTACTATGTGATAGGCCGTAAACAAAATTTTATTACTCGTTATACGCTAGGAAAAATGATGATGCTTATTTACTTCCGATTCTTTTTTCATTTAATGCATACTTATGTGGAATCGCGGCCATTAGATTTTGAAAAAAAGGGTCTAGCCGGTTGAAGGGAGTAAAAATGCCTTTGAACCAAACTTTATAAAAAAAATATATACATCTAGGGCATGAAAAAAGTAGTTAATGCTGAAAGTTTCAGACCCCTAGTCCCACAGGAGGCTGCTGTGGTCACCATTTTGTGATTTTCGTTCTTTTTCCGATATCTCAGCCATTTTTCAATCGATTTTAAAAATTCTTATCGGAGGTTAAAGATAGTGGAAAGTTCTATAACAGTGAATTTCTTCAGATTTTTAGAAGCGTTCAAAATTTTTAAAATGTCATAAAAAATATTTTAAAAATTCAGTAACGACGAAAAAAATATATATTACATGTATTGTAGTGTAAACTATCTGCTGAAGTTTTTTCAGATTTTTAAAAGTGGTGGAAGAGGTTCAAAAAAATTAAAAACGTGCATTTTTGACTGAAAAACCTCTTGAAATTCAGCTAATAACAACGGAATAGATATATGTTACGTATTTGAAGATAACAAGTTTTCCGGAATTCTGCAGATTATTAGAACGTGTAAAATAAAAAAAATAAATAAAAAAACGAATTAGTTGATAAATAAAAACCTATTTTTTAGCATTAAATTCTCTGATAATTCAACTAAAAGCATGTTTAGAAATTTGTTTGATTCTCAGGAATAGTGAAACAATTACAACAAAAGAAAAACAGAATGCGAAAGCTTTAATTAGTATATTTTGTTTTAAAAAGACTTTTAGTTCTTTTTATTACAGATGGTAAATAAGGGGCACATTAATGACTTCGACATGGCTAGTTATTAATTATTTAAATATTTAAGAAAATACACATGATACGTTAGAAAAGATATAAATACAGAACTGTTCACGTGTAATAATTTAATAATATTTATATATATACGTCACTTCAATCAAGAAAATTAATTTTTATCAGTCTTCATCGCTATCTTCATTAATCTCACTGGCGTAACTTGTCCTGACTCGAAAATTTGATTTAGTTTTTCGGCACGAGCTAGCTTACTTATTACAAATCATTAAAAAACAACTAAACGATGGCTTCCGATTTTGTTTTATTCACTTTTAAAGAGTGTTGAAAAAACTTAGTTCTAAATATGACAGATGTATTTAATATATTATAACTGAAAAATAATAATGCTTTTAAGAAATAAAAAAATATAAAATTCCCATAATAGTAAATTAAATAACACAATGACAAAATACGTAACTTACATTTTATAGTTCGCTTCTTCCGGTTGAATTTCAAAAGGTTTTTCAGCCAAAAATGCGTGTTTTTATTCTTTTTCGAACCTGTTCCACCACTATTAAAAATCTGAAAAAAAAAAAATCACCGTTAAAGAACTTTCCATTATCTTTAACCTCGGATAAGAATTTTTAAAATCGACTGAAAAATGGCTGAGATATCGGGAAAAAACCGAAAATCACAAAATGGTGACTACAACAGCCCCCTGTGGGACTAGGAGTCTGAAACTTTCAGCATCAACTACTTTTTTCACGCCCTAGATGTATATATATTTTTATAAAGTATGATTCAAAGGCAGTTTTACCTCTATTAACCGGCTACTAGGCCCTTTGGTGCAGTGTGTTTTGAATAATTTCAGAAAAATATGAAAAAAAGGTAATTTATAAAAAAATGAAACATAATATGAAGTTGAGTATGATGTCAGTGTGGACAAAAAAGTGTAAGTTTTTCTTTTTAAAGAATGCTGTTTTGTAGGTTGTCGATATTTTCGTAAATGTCGGTGCACAGAAAAAACTGTGACAAACGTGTGTATACTGCATATTGTGAATTTGTTAACGTGGACTTTATCAGTCACCACAATACGTTCAATGTTTAACCCGTTTTTTGTTTTTTTTATTATTGTTGTGTGATATTTTAATTTTTTTATTTTCATTGCAAGTTGGTTTCCGAACAAATAATTTGTACGTTATTTTAAAGTTGAAAATTAAAAAGAAAATTCGGAAGGTATGACACAAAATTTTCGGTTAAAATAGAGCGTTGATACCGATACAATAATTACAGACCGCCGTGGAAGCCCATAAATATAATGTGCATTTTATCATGAAATAATTTTTTTTTAAAATTCTGTTTAAAAATTTGCGGACACAGAGATATTGAATTACAGTGTAAGTCATAAACAGATGTTATCATAAGGAAGTAAAATTACGGCGACACGCCCACATACACGTGTGCGCAACAAGAGAGAATGCGCATGAGGAAGAGAATTTTTCTTTCTTTTATTATTATTTTATCGTAAATTGGATGTTGATGATTGGAAAAACTTATTACCTCCCAAAATTATAGTTTTACAAATTATATACGATATTTATTTAAAGTTAACTTATTAAATTCAACCGAAATTATCTTCCTTCTTTTACAAATTACGAGTATGTTAACGCAATCGGTAGTCGCAAAAAGTCTTCCCCAAAACTGAAAATAAGGGGGAAAAAAAATAATTAAGCGCTTTCGCGGAATCAAATTTCGATTAGTATTGTTGACAAATTTTCTGAAAACCCCTAAAAAAAGTGAAATATAAACTTCTTTTTAAGAGTTTATCTCGTTAATTTTTAATTTGTAGTTTATTCACTATTTCCTTTGTTATCTAATCGTCGCATTTATATTTACGATTCCGGTGCGTGTTTTTGCTTTAATTTTTGAAATAGCACAATTTTCGGACCTTAACCAAGTGTAACAGATAAAATGCAACAAATGGTTAGTTAAGGAACATTTTCGGAAAAGTTCCATTATCAGCTGAGGAATATGTGTTATTCAATTTCGTTTAACTTTTTTTTTTAACGTAGCAGATTTTTTCTAGGCCCTGTTTTTTCGTTTTTTTTTTTGGGGTTCACTTCGAACAGACAATATATATATATATATATATATATAAATTTTTTTTAATAATTTCATTCGGCATAAAACTAGGTAAAATTTTTTTTTAATCTCTTAAATTTTTTATTAGAGATTTCTAATTGTTTCAAAATTTCCAGTTAGAAAAAAAAAAATATTAAGTGCGAGTATTATTTATTTATTTGCTTGTAGATTTGTATTTGCTTATTGAATGTATTCCTACATTTCTTATTCATTCCAACCCAAAAAATATTACTATTTCTTATAGTTTGTCAATAACCTGTTAAAACAGAAATATGCTGTTACATAACGCGTAAAATCTGAAGTGGGCTTTTCTAAGTGGAGGGAGGTTATATTATACCGAAAAATAAAAATAAGTTGTTAGCCAAAAAAGGAATTCTGAGGTCACATGTATATTATTTTTATATATATATATATATATATATATGTGTGTGTATATATACATAAAACACTTTGTTATATACATTGCACGTTTTTCGAAGGTTTCTCCATATACGGATTTGTGAAGGTTTACGAGGCTTATTCGTACAGAAATGAGACTCCGTTATTTTAAAAATATGAATTATTGCTTTATTCGTTAGATTTTTTAAAATCATTTTTTTGCTTAATTACCGGAGAAATGTAGTGGAATTAATTACACGCAAATTGCATTGAGAAATGTTTATTGAAATTAAATTTTTCGCTAATTTTTCTTCGATTGGACCGTAATATTTTATTATTATTATTATTATTATTATTATCATCATTTTTTATCAATTATTATTATTAACTGAAGGCAAATAACGTGTAGTAATTATAATTTAATTCGAATTTAATTTACAAAGTTTAAATTGAATACGGTTCGTGTTTTTTTTTTTTTTTTTGAACGTTCCTTTTAAATTGAGTTTAGCATGTTGCTTTTCCATTTGAGAACAAATAAATATAATAATTTGTTATTGTGACGACACGTACACATCAGTGTAACTGATTTTAATAACGAACGCGAATTATTTACACTGCTTCATTACCGTAGGAAACAGAAAAATAAAATTTAATCGTTATTTTCTTATTAAATTTGTTTTCATATTTTTCGAAATTTTCCAATTCTTTTAATTCTGATACTGATCCCTGTTATACTTAGTTCTTCTGGGATTTAATAAAAAAATGATTTTAAAAATTTATTAAAATATTCGTGTTCGTTAATTGTTTTAATTATGCGTCGGAAAACTGATGAATATTTTAGTAATTTTTCTAAATTATTACATTAATGTCTTTTTAATGCGTGCATTAAAACTAATGATTATTAGTTTTAGGGCAGTAATTAGTTCTTTCAAATGTAAATTCGTTAGAATATATTAAAAATTTGATTGCCGAAAAAAGCGTATGTTTCGTATTTTACCGGGAAATTTTAAGATTTAAAATATGCGATAACTTGTTGTAGTTTATAATCTAAATGAAGCGTTAAAAATTCGATAACACTTATTTTTATAATACGCCGTTATTTATTATAATTTGTATATCCGATGAAAAAGTTTTAACGGGGATTTTGGTTTGTATTGTGCTAAAAAAACAACCGTCATGAGGTATATTATAAAAATTGCAATACTCGATCAGAGAACTTTGGTTGTAATTTAATAGAACTTAGTTGTATACTTGAATATGATATAATTTCCAAGTAATGTTTTGTGTGCGATCATCTGCAGTGCACAAATAGGAATACGAATTGAATTGGAAGAAGCCGCTTTTTTAGAAATACGTAGAGTCTTTTTGACAGAACTATTTATCATACTGTGCTCGAGCAGGAGGTTTCATGTTTAACTTCGCTTGCGATTGTTATGAAGACAGCTTATGTAGTTTCCGCCAGTTTTCCGATATTTGGATATTTTATGCGTTTACACAGTTCCGTTTATTAACGTTATTAGTACAGTAAAATATAAAAATAAAAAAACTAAAGTATGTCCCATACCCTTAACAGGGCGTCAAGGATTGCTAAGTTAAGGTTTACAATATACTAAGCCCGACACTAATTAAAGATTTTTTTTTCCATTATTTTTTTTTTTAGTAAAAACGAATATCTAAAACGTTTTATATGAAAAATATTTAAGAAACTGAAAGCGATGAATTTTGCTACTTATTAGTATTAAAATTTAAATGAATATATAAATAGTATTTAAGTATAATCAATAATTGATAGGGAAAATCTTTTAAACAGTTTTATATATTTAAGTATAACGAAAATTCGTTTAATAATTTTAAATAAAATTGTGCTTTTCCATATCGCATATTATTGAATTTAATTTATATCGGTATCGTTAGCTAGATTTACACTTTTTAATGATAGTTACTGCGTATAAAAATGAAGCCTATTATAATTAGTTTTGTATATCTGGCCGTTGGAGGTTGTTTTTTTTTCTTTTTTTAGTTTTTTTAATTTTTTAAATTTTCTTTGCTCCTTTTTGCACTACACCGAGTCATTTCCAACTTTTCGTAAATGTTGGCAGAAATTTTGAAAAGTAGAACGCAACCAAATAGAATTTACACAATGAGCACTTTTCATTTCAAGATTAATTCTTCGGTGATCCTACCGTTGCCGATAATGTCACAGTTCTGTGCTTAGTTGTTTGCTCAGCGAAAGCAAATACCGTCTCGCGGTTAGCGGTTAAAAATAACATTGTGAAATGAAAAATAACGCATCAAAATAAATAAAAGTGTGTTGACTAACTGACCTCACGTTTAATCAAAAATAGTTCCACTTAAAAAAAAAACAAAAAAAAACTAAACATTATTTCGATGTTTACTTGGACCAGAATTTAACATGGCGCGAGCATTTTGAAACAAGTACTGAACCTAAGGTAAAAAAAGTATATATGTATTGGTCATGAAGTGAATAATCCGAACTCTGTGTGAAACTGAGCTTACTATTAAAAATATGAGTGCAAGCTATGGGATCCTAGTGGAAAAATCGAATAGATTCAGAAATGCAACATTTAAGATAACGATCGATGCCTCATTGCATGTAAACAAAATAGAAGAATAAGATACACGCGTATTTAAATACAAGTTATGTAATTAAAATGGTGACTATAAAATATTCAGAGATACAGTCACATACACACTCTCCGCATGGCAATTATAAATAATTTAATGCGTGCTGCCTCTTATCGATTGCCATTTTACTAGGTTACTATTTAGAGTGGTACTGGTGTAGCAAGCAGTTTCGTTTCAAATTATTTAAATATCATATATATATATATATGTGTGTTAAAAAAATAACTCGAATTAAATTTAAACGGGCAAATTTGTCACTTTTTTGAACGAATAGTTCCACTAATATTATTAATTGCAGCGTTTTAAAATTTATTCCATCGTTTTGATCATAATGTCGTCATTTACTTCTTGATCTTGACTCTGCCGCAAGAGGGCACACAATGTCATCAGTAAATAGTAAACTTTTTCAATCGAATTTCTTAATTATATCATTTAATTCTGCGGTAATTTTGACAAGTATCGAATTTTTAAAATTATAATAATTAATACGTTGTTACTTTTACAAAATAGTTTATCACAATAGTAATTCGAAAACTATATATTTGGAGGAAATTATATTGAAAAACTTGTGATCTACTAAAAGATCTATTCTTTTAAAAATTTATAAGTATGGCGTGCATAAATTTTTCTCATAATATCACCTATTTCGTTTAAACTATGCGTGTGAATTTTTCAAAATAATCGCACATAATTAGAATTTTATTTTTACCAATGATTACATTGAACTATCAGGATATATGTTGTTTTTGATGAACATTTGTTTCATTTATCACTTTCAATTAGAAGAACATTAAATATACTTATATACCTACCTTTGTACCTGAATTATTCTTTTAAAAAATAAAAATTATTAATAATCGATAAATGAATAAATTATTTTTAAAAAAGTTTTATTTTTACCGTTTTTGTTTGTTTGTTTGTTTTTTTTTTTTTTTTTTTTTTTTTTTTTTGAATGTCCAGAAGATTATCGAACGCAAAATAATTATTTTTTAAAATGATTCAGCGGTTACTTGTAAATAAAATAGAGACAGTTATCGCATGAACTACTACATGATTACCGGCGCGCTAGAAGAAATTTCTGCTGCCATTTTTTAACAAATAGAAACTAACAAAAAAAGTAAAAATTTTCATATTTTTTAGCAGAAATAAATGCAAAAACAGTGAAAGTTTATGCTGAAAAAAATCAAAACAAAAAGGGAAACAATAAATTCGTTTTTAAATTATTTAGAAAGTAGATTCGTTCGTTCAATTACGAAATAATAAGCGACAACGTATCGATAACTGCGCATTTTCCGAGAATAAGTCGATAATTTTTTCCCGAAAGCTGCGTACGATAGAATACAATATTCGGACGGGATCGCTTCCGAACTGGCTACACTGGCGCTAATTTGTTCGTTCGCTCGCAATGATACGTTGTAGAAATGCCGGCCGGCCGGCTATCGTATTGCCGCTTCTAACGTTGCCGGTTACTGGTTAGTACTTGTTTGTTTCGGTTGTGTCTATTTTTCGTGCGTTCGCGTTTCTTCCTCCTCCACGTCCCTCGACCCCATGTTCGCTATCTCGGTCCCGGTCCCCGCTCGCCCCGCAGCACCATTGCGAAGCGGCACATCATCATCTGCCACGACGAAGCCAATGGCATTAACGGCCGGCGAATCAGCTGATTCTTGGTTTGTATCTTTTACACCCTATTTGCTGCTGCTGCTTTGCCTCTCTTCTTTCCTGCGTCGAAATTATTGTTATTGTAATAAGTACCGAAGCACCGGAACACGGTGGCAATTACCGTCGTAGTCATCATCATCGTCATTAATTTTTACTGATTTATCTATTTATTTATTATTGTGTTGTTAATGTAATAGCGAGTAGTTTTATATACATTTTTTATTTCTTTCTCTCTTACGAAATTTCGTATCGGAAAACGGTCGATTTCTCTTACGATTTTGATGTGACGCTAATCTCAAACGCTTTGCTATAAAAAACGACCGGGTATGTATTATGTGTTGACCGTACAATTATTTGCATAAAGAGATTGGCATGTGTTAAATCATCGTGTAGTAATATTGCAAACGCTGACAACAATTTTGACAAAAGAAGAAAACAAATAAGTTTTCAAAATGCTTTAAATGATGGGGCAGTATGGAGAATAAATTCCGTTAAAAGCTGTAGTAGCCAATATTAATAACTTTAAGAAGTAAATTTTTACATTTTTACATAACACTTTTGTTTCATGCACTTATAAAAGTCAATGTAGGCCTTATTACATTAAAAAACGATGTTAATTAATTTTAAGAATTGCGATTCCAGCGAAATATTTTCGGGAGTAGTATGAATCTTAAAAGTGATAAATTATGGTAGTTCTTCCGATGGAATATGGGTTCGTAGATATGCTAAAAAAAAAAATCGTTTTTAATAAAAACAAACGTTAACATTTTTATACTGGACTTTTGTTTTTGAGATGTTGTTTCGAAAGGTGTAAAGAAAAGCGACGTTAAATAATTTGAAATATCAAAACTGATTTTAGCTATAAACATTTATAGTTACATGTTAAAATAGTTCTTGTGAAAGTAGTTTATAGATATACATATATTGTATATTTATACATACATACATATATACATACATATATACATACATATATATATATATATATATATATATATATATGTATGTATATATATATGTATATGTACATGTATATGTATATTACTTATGTATTATATGTATATGTACATATAATTTTGGAAAGTGAGAAAATGTCCATACTTTCGTATAAGGTTTTCTATTTAAGTTTTAAGGTCATTGTCGAAAGTCAGCGTCAAAACGTTTAAAAGATTATTAAACATTAGTGAAATATGTTCGTTAATTTAAAGATTATAAAATGTATATTAGTTTTTGTAGATGTTTTTTTAGTAAAGGGCCGGTAGTGTTTTTTCAAAATAAATTTAAACACTATTGTTTAATGCTCTTTCTGGTAAATAGCGTTATTAAACATTTTAAAAATCAAATGCTTCCTGTTCTAAAAATGAATAACGAATTATAACAATTTTGTCAGGTCTCTCTTTTTTAAAAAATATTGTTTTGAAGCAGATCTAAACTTGCTTGTGTATGATAAATGTTCTATTTTTTACGTTTAAGCTTTGCATATTGGCTTTTCCTATAATACTAATTCTGTAATTTTTCTGATGTCTTTTTGTTTTTCTTTTTTTTGTAGAAACGAAGTTAATGTATTGTTTGTGTTTATAGATGTGTGTTAAGTTTGTTTTCTTAATTAAAACTTATTAGCTGTAAGTGGTGAAGAAATATTTTATATGTAAGAGTTGCAGTAAACATTACATTTATTTTCTGATGTAGAAAAATGAAAAGTGTTTTTAATGATGCAGCAAAAGTCGTTGTGTTATTTATGGCTAATTATTTTTTATGGTTACGGTTAAAGGTCCCTTGCTTATTATCCGTGCTTAAATGAATAAACTAAAGGCTTAGTAGTAAGATTAAATGTTTATTTTTTCGTTGGACGCTTTATAGAAAAATTTGCTTATCGATGAGCTGTAGTGTAAATTTTGTTTTCCATTTTTACATCCTTACATATAATTTATATATGTGTGTGAGTTTGTGCATTTTCTTATTTGATCATGGTCTACAGCATTTTTATAAAGTACATTAAAAAGTCTTTTAATTGTATTTTCTTTAACTTATAGTAGCTAAGTTTTAGTTATAAAATTTATTGCTCTTTTTTCATTTTTTTTTCTGTTGGCTTTCAAAAGTGAAACCTAATTGTTAACGGTTGCTGCTTTAGTGTACAATATAAAACTAACTCGCGTTAATATATTATTTTCCATTATGAATAATGACACACTTTATGTCCGTATAATTTATGGTAATTGTTGTCACTTTCTTACAGTCCGATTTAGTATTATACTCGTTAGTCGAATGTGAGAAAAATTATTCATTTATTCGCGCTTACATTATTATGAATGACAAAGTCTGGTGTAAAATGTAAAAATTATTAATTCGTTGCGATTTACATTCATTGTGAACTTATTGGAGACAACTGTCAAATTCAAAGAAGAAAATTGCGAAAGATACAATTCACCAAAACTTTTTAACAGATAGATGACGTGTATGGCGAATACCGTGGTATCTCGCAATGTCTAGAAATTTCGTGTAACTAGTGGTAAATTAATATAAACTTAAACATCGTTTTTTGTTTTTTTTTTCTAATGATTTTTTGGGGATGTATCTTTGTAAAATTTGCGAAATTCCGTAGAAACTTTAGCTAAGAGTGGTCGGTAAATATTTACGGTAAATTATTATTATTTTTAAATTAGCAGCGTGTTGTAAAAATGTTTATAAAAACATTACGCTATAATATATACATTTTTAAGAAGAAAATCGATATTTTTTTTTGCAAGTTATTTCGAGTGATAAATAACCGTCCGCATTAATGACGCAGTTACGGTGACGTCGAAGTAATCGAAATTGTTTGAATTATGACGTGTCTTTACGGACTTTTTTTTGTACGGTTTCTTTTAGGAAGAAATCGGACTGCTCGGGAATACCGATCGTGTGTTGCTTTTTACTTCCAAATTACGTATTATTTTCGAAATGCGAACAAAATTCCTCGAAATTATAGTTCGTATTGAAAAAAGCTGGTTTTATCGGGCAGCATTAAACGAAGGATATGTACTTCCGCGAATGAACCCCGAGTCCATATGGTGAGCATACCGCTCTCTGCTTCTCGTTATGTGAACTAATAGGTTAGAATTATTATTATTTTGATGTGGGATACATTTTTTCAATTCGTTTCAATTGAGAATAATTTAAAGAGATTATTAGACCGGCTAAACATTTAAAAGTAAACTCGATTAAATGCTTAGTAGAGAATGGGGACATTCCTAGGATAAATTTAAGAAGTCGGCTGACGTGAAAATTTCCAAAGTTTGTAAAATAGTGCGTAAACACAATATTTGCGCGAATTGTAAAAGCATTTTATTGATAAATTTCGATTTATTTTTATTCTTACCTTTTTTTCTCGTATTTTACCACTGGCTGTTGATTTTTTTTTTTTTTTTTTTTTTTTCATTATCTGCATTGTACTAAATTTTAATTAAGTTTAGGCATAAAAGAGAAAACTTAAAAAACAGCGTAACCTTTTAAAGAATAATTAATTAAAAATAATTTAACGTTTTTTTTCGTGTACGCGGGTCCATTAATAAAGTTTATATCGGTCTAGTTTTCAAAAAATAATTTCGTGCTCTGTACATGTGTACGATAACGCTTTTACTGATTTAGTTCACTTCTTATTTATTTTCTTCTTTTGTGATTAATATAAAACAGGGGATACTATTTTATTTGACGGAATTTAATTATAAAAACTCTGATCGTTATCTGATGGAATGGTGTGAGCAGGTACCATCATGTTTAAAAAATTGCCACAATTACTCATGGACTCGGGTTGTGATGATTTTTAAAATATAGTATTTATTACGTAATGGAAAAAAGAGAAGAGAAGTATATTACATTTTCGTAATTGCTGTTGGAATTAAAATTTCTCAGTTACATACATATATATGTATATATTAATAAACTATTAGTAACATATATACACACATACATACACACGTATGTATATAATATTACTAATATAGTTTATTAATATAAATATTAACATTATGACGGTGCGTTTATCAGTGTGTGATGTTTTTAGTTAACTGTAATAACGCAAACGGATTATTATTTATTAAACGAGAAGATAGTAAATTCAGCTATGACATTTTAAACAACCAATAGGTTCAAAATTAGAGATGAAATAGTTACATATTTGGAATCAAGTTCAACTGATTTGCATATATTTGTCGATCGATATGTTTAATATAGTTTTCCGGTTTTAATGTATTCGCAGTAATTTTATTTCACTGAAAATTCATTTTAACCTTTCGTCGATTTATATGTGTATGTTAGGAATGTTGCTTATTTATGAAGAAACAGCTAGGGTTTTGGGAATTTTGTTTGGATTTTATTCTTATTGGCTATATTACGGATCGTTTAATCAAATGAATACTAACGATATGTAATGTTTTTATCGATGTCCATTATCGGAAATGTTTTCGTGACTGCAAGTAATCATTAATGTTTATAGAACACGAAGGATGCGAGGGAAAATATAATGCGGAATGTTGCAGTTTGAGAGTTTTTGTGAAAAGCAAAGGTAGCGGGGTTCCGACTTTGCCAGATAAAAACAAAAAGCTGTTTTGAAGGAATCTGCAAGTAAAAAAAAGTGAGACTCACCATTGTATATATTGTATATCATTTTTCCTTGCTAAATAACGAATTCTCCAGTTTATTTGAAAAATAGTCGTTATTCTATAGGCGATGATAAAATAGCAGTAGCAGTATCGGTCGTTGTATATATATTAAAAATCGTGTGCGTACCCTTGTTACGAAACAAATTTATGAACATCACTTGTCTAATGTTTAACTTTTTTTTTAAAACACATATATGTACATTTACTATTTAGGAAAATAAGGGGTTCTTAAGTAATTCACCAAAATAAAAATAGATATACATGTTATTGTTGTTATCCGATGAAGTATTAAAATTTATACAAATCGCCGCTGTTAATTTTTTTTTTTTTTTTTTTAATGTAACCTCTCTTTATTAAAATTATGCATTTACAGTGAATTTAGTTATTCCGAAATTTTTTAGTCTGATTTTACGGCACCGTCTGTCGGTGGTGACAAATCACCTACAATTGAAATTCCTGTAATAAAATACCCGTCGGGAGATATTAATACAGATGAATTAATATAGAAATACAATAATTACTCGTATAACAATCGTCTGTTATTTAAATATAGTTTAAATGCGTTATTTATTTATTTTTTTCATTTGCTATCATAGCATAACAGACTATAAACTTAATTCATTTTCACTTAAAATGTTGCGTGCTGGTTTTTCGAAATATTTTAGAGTTGTCTTTTTAATGAAAAATAAATATTTATTGTGCTAAAAAGCAGGGAGTACACGAGATTTATTTATTTCAAACTTCTATTCTTACATATTCACAGTTTCGACAAACAGCGCTGGTTGTCTCCTATATGTATTCTGGTTTAATGAGATTTTACTGCACTGTTAATTTTACCCTTTTTTTTTTTTTTTTTTTTTTTTACGCATAACGGTACATATCAAGAGCGTATTTTAATTTTAACCGTGTATTTTGCATAGCTTTATTTACAAATTTATGTTAGGAGTAAAATAAAATGTTTCACATCGGACTGTCGTCGTTGCAGTTCGGTGCGGGATTTTTCTGAACTGGAATATTCAGCGATACCTAAAATATAGGTACACATAGAAAAAAAAAAAGGATTTAAATAACAACCGTTTTGATTGGTAAAAGAAAAAAAAATACATAAACGAAAGCAAATTGATAATTGTAAAAAAAATATAAATTTACCAGTTAGTTTCGGTTTCGGTGAATTATTACATTACATTAAAAAAAAAAAATCAATATTTGACGTAAACCAATACATACTGGTTTGAGTAATTCCAAAATGAAGTTACAATAAGTAAATGCATTGAAATTATATATATATATATATATATATATATATATATATATATATTATATAATGGATTATTATTTGGTAATAATTGTATATTTATTAATCTGTCATTAAATTTATTACTATAGTCATTTTCCGCGAATGTTAAATTTTTTCACTTTTAATTATTTTCATAATTTTCAAATCACAAATTTTGTTATTAATGTTGTGTATTAATGAAATGTTTGATGAATTTAAATTTTTCATTGCATCCGTGTAACTTTTTGCGAGCATTTAAAATTTCAGTAATCTAGATTTCCGATCGTGTAATACCTAAGTACCGCCGAACTTAAGTAAATATACAAGCGTATGCTGCTAAATCGCATAGTCAGCTGTCGTAGCGTTGTTGGTTAGACAGTGGTGTTTCGTTCGGGTAGGACCTGGTTCGAATCCCGCTGCCGTACACTGACACTTCAAAAATTTCACTTCGCTGGGTTAACGTCCATAGCGGACGCGCCCAAAAAAAATAACCTACCTACATACATACATACTACATTGCACAGTATGATCGTTTTGGCGCGTATGTATCGTTCTTTTGTGGAAACCTATAGAGGGTTTTGTACTTGCTCGAATATAATTGTGTGCGTAGGGTTAGCCGCGATAGTCTTTCGAGACGAAAGAACCACTTGAGATTTCTTTTTTTTCTGAATTTTCGAGTGTTTCACGTTCATTTTTTTTGTTGTTTTTCATTCGAATAATATACATTACTACACATATATTACGGGAGTATGTACACAAGCACGGAAGTCCGATGATATATCGTCATTTTAAATCGGATTTAATGTGAGATAATTGTGAGTTCTGTTAAACGAGCGGATTTCAGGATGTTCTTTTAAATCGTTTTATTAGGTAACCTTTGAATGTAACTTTTTTTTTTTTTTTTTTTTTTTTTACTTTCACGATGATCTCTTGGTCAGGTTTTAAGACTACTAGCATATCCCCTTTTTTGACGCTGCTGCTGTTCAGGAGCACTTTTTACTGTTATCTTTCGTTTGTTGCAATTAAAAATTTTTTGTTCCAAGTATAACTGTTATGTCTCTAAATCGACTGCTAATGCCGCTTTTTCGTTCGTGAGAGTTCAACGAACTGTTGTTCCCGTGCAATACACTGACGGCGGAATTTTCAGGGAATAACTTTTCAAAGTGGCACGCCATTTAAGTGGGTGAAGTGGTGAAAATCGAAAATTTGATAAGTAAAATTGCGAGGAAAAAATGTGCAATATATCACGTTGTGCGACGTGTAGCGAGTTGTGGCGGTATATATTTCTGTTAATATTTCTATGCGCTGTTTATCTTTCTGATCTGTTTGAAAATATCGTATTTAGTATTTTTCGCGAATTTACGCAGTCGCAAATTGCCGTGCCATGTCGTTAATTTTTTCTTTTCAGCGATGATGCACATCCGTACGGGGATACGTTGTTGTCATATTTAAACTGAATTAAATTTCAAAAAATCCGTTAACTGGTAATGCGAATATTTTAGAATTGAAGATTTATGTCGAAACAGTCGAACATAATTTCTAAAAAAGCTGAGAAATTAATATAAATAATTCGTAAAATATTTCAGAACGAATAGCCTTCCCCCCTCCGCTGTATAATATTAATCTAAGTAAAACGTTATACGAATTAAAAATTCAGTATCGTCACTTTTATTTTTGAAGAACAGAGTTGCTTTGCAGTTAGTGTTGCGTGCATTATTGCTTCAGTTCTTCGGAATTCTTAATAAGTGATGATTCACCAGCTTGCTATTGTAGATTTAACGACGAAATGTAGCGTATGTTTTTTCGTATGAATAATCTTAATTTTTGTATTGAGCAATTTCCCGCAGTTAGTAGTACACACGAGTTATACTTGTGTTTGGTCCAAAAAATAAAAAAAAAAAAAAAAAACAAAAAAAAAATGACTATAACTCGCATATGCAGTCGTATTTTTAATTCTTTCGATTGCTAGATTAACATTTCGCCAACATTATTTGGGAGTGCGTAGATAATATTTCGATAGAAGCCGAAACAACGAGGATAATCAAGGTAAAAAATATCGTAATTCTAAAACAAGCGGGGTGATTTAAAATGTAACCATTGTTTATTGTAACGAGTGGTCTTTTAAACTCTGTTGCCTCCTTTATGATATTGCTACGATGTTTGCAACCGGTAATTATGGGATCATATTCTCATGTTTGTTCTTCTGTGTGAGGAGAAGGAGATGTCCGAAACTGTTTGCGGATGCGTTGTATTAAATGGTAAACGGTGCGTGATTTGAAGTCTCGGGGAATTTATTTTATTTTAAAAAGAAACGAAAAAAACCGGTGTATGATATCGTGATTACGGTTTAAGTAATTAGAGTTGGTAATAATAATTATCGTCAATTAGCCATTTTAAATCCGTAACGACAAGCATCAGTCTTAATCTTTGCGTATTTATATATATATATATATATGTATGTATGTATGTGTGTTGTACGTGTGTGCGCGCGCTCAAATTTTTCGAAAATTTAGTAATTGTTTCTCTTTCATTTCTGTATTTTAGATTGGTTCCCGCTAGTAATCTTACAGACCTCCTCCTTCTTCTTTCCTATTCTACACTGTGCAGAGATTCGCGAGCGACCGTTATTAAAATTTAAATAGAGATTTTAACGAGACGATGAGATTTAAAATTTTTCAATTCGACGACCGAATGCCCGGAAAATAGCTCCGTTGACTATTGTCGTTGACATTGCTAAGACAAAGTTCGTTCAACGTTGTGCGTGCGTCTGTGTGCTTTTGCGTTTATGAGCACGTGCGCATTTCCTGATAAGGAGGTTATTTTCGTTATTGGCTTCATTTTTATCAGCTCCCGCCACCGTCCCGAGTAAAAGACTTTGCGCGAATGCATGGAGTAGTCGAACTACTTGTACCGGCTTCATTATTTCACTTTTGAAAAAAAACGTAAACAAAGAAAACATCGGATAAATGAGATGCGTATTTTGCGCCATCGATGTTTCATCGATGTTATTATAAATTAACAACCTGTGATAGTCTCTATACACGGGGCGATTAAATCGAAATAAAACACGAATGATAACGTTACTTTTAATATACTGGACAATAGCGGGCAAATATCGACACTCGGTGACGCAAAACCGAGCATGAAGAATAACTCCGAAATAAGTGTTTAATTTGAAATTTTTCAAAACGCATGTTGCAAACACGTCCATTTTTTACAAGTCTCCGCTCCTGTTCAACATGCGATCGAACTGTCGAAGAGCTTCTCGATACAATAATCGGTTGTGTCTTGGCCGTTGACTGGCTGGACAATGAGACGGGCTATCGGGTTTTTCTTAGTGTGGACGTGCCGCGGTGCGCTTTTTAGCGCCAAAATTATCGCGTGCACAATTGCCGAATTAATAAAAGCTCTTCGTAAGTCTGAATGTTTATCGGTGATAGAGCGTGTGGGGGTGATCCCCGTTGGAAGCAGCTAGGCACGGAGATGGATAGCGGCCTAAGCATCGCGTTATAAAAATGCTGTTCAATAGTACACCGTATATAATGAGGATGTTGTCCAGCTTTGAGTGCCTTCAGCAGAAGCAGCGATAATGCAACGAAGATTGGCAGAACGCTTCTTGATTTTTTATTACCGACAACTAAAGCGGCGATGGTCTAATGGATTGAAAAGGGCCTAGGTGATCAATTTTTCGTTTATTCGCCTACTACTCGTTACGTCATCTCGAAAACCACGTCTTTACCCGATCACCCGGATAATTATTTGGGAGGTGTATGTTGGAAGTGCGAGGAACTTGCGCTGTTCCAACACCTCCGAAACAATTACAGTGTTACTTATCACCCGAAATTACTCCGTCCGTTCGTTTTATTCTTTCTTTTTTATTCCTTTCTGTTAATGTTTTTTTATTATTATTATTATTTATTTTTTTTTTTACGTTTGGCAACCGTCTCGGTTTTCGCAAACAGCACTTATCTTCCTGTTGACCGTTTTAAATTGCTTGGTATTCTATATACGTTCGTAGAACGGTATAAATATCGCTGGTAGAATTTTAAAAAAACTGGCCAGAAGAAAATTATGACACGCTTTGAGAATAAGTCCTGAGAACTTCGTTATGAAGCGTATTATTGAACGGAAGTCTTAACGTTGCCATTTCGCCGTGAAATATTTCGTAAAAATTGCATAGCCAGCCCCGGTTTTAGTCGCGAGAGGTGATGAAAGATCTTGCAGATGGATTGTAAAATATGTACGCGTTGTGCATTGCATTGAAGTTTCATACAACTATTGGCCAGAATTGGTTAAGCGTACTGACGATTGGGTCAGGTTTCTTGTTAATTTTTTAGCTCGTTGCCTCGAAATGCTTTTCAGCATAGCGATTGCGATGGGGAGAGAAAGAAAGAAAGACAGTCAAACAATTTTTTAGTATACTTTTTTCAATCCGACAGTTGGACAAATTTTACAGTTTTTAATCGGAATGAATGTGCAGTACCGAAGATTTCTAAGAAGTGATTGAAGATATTCGAAGAAAATGGTCCTGCCGCGCACGTGAGTTTGACTCAATCGGTTCCCGCAACAGATACGAAACTTATTTTGCTGTTATTTATTCCAGTCAACTTTTGTTATATTATGTACATATCAACGACAACGGTGCCAAAAGAATGAAATCCTTGTGGTAAACTACTAATTGTTTAAAGAGTTCATCAAAAAAGGGGCTCTTTGCAGAAGGCTGTGGGCCGAATTTTCATGATTTCAAGTAAGAAAATTTGCTTCTAGCGTTTTGATTGGTTCTTTAGGATGTTCCGATAATGTTAAAAAAGAGTAGTGGAAGATAGTAGTAGCGCATGAAGCGAAATAATATTTTGAAAAATGTAATTTACGCCGATAGTGTATTGTGCCTGTATATTATTATACATATATAGTGATTTTAACCGTTTAGTTAAATTTTCCAAAATGCCATGCTGAAAAGACGAGTAAACGGATTTATGCGTTTTATTTTACGCTATGAAATTGAGACCGAGTCATCAGTTGTTAAAATTTACGTTTTAATTAAATGCAGTTTTGAGGAAATTACTGTTTGTGTTTTATTACAATGTCTCCTGAATCACGCTTTAATGTAAATTTCGTTTATTAACATATTCGGAGGAAATAGTAAAATTTTTCATGATTCATCGGAAACACCAGATGAATGCATAATAATCTTTTTTTTTCTTTTTTTTTTTTTTTGTAGTCGTTCGCTTCCAGTGGTTGTTCAGCTGGGTCCTTTTTTTTTTTTTTTTTTTTTTTTTTTTGTAAGAAAATTGAAAACATAATGTGGTGGCGGAGGGAACAGAGAGAGACTAGTTTTGCCGAAAGTTCGCTACATGGAAGGTGGTAAATTTCTTGCCCACCGCGTAATATTCGTAAAACTAATAGAATGGAGAATATTTTTATATGTCCCGCAGCACTTTACCGGAGGAAAGTTGTTTTTCATTTTTTACAATAAAATTTTCATTAGTTCATTTTTATCGTTCCAAGTCGTCGTATTCTCGCCGGTAATCGTGCCCGGAGAAGTCAGCTGACTCAATTAGGGAGTTGGTTTATGTAGTTGTGTGTTGGGTCATCGGCCATGTTTGGAATATAAATAACGAAAATAATTTATCAGCACACACTTAGTGCTTAGTTTGCTTGTTTAAAGTAGATAAGTTCACGTAATATCTAACAACCGTGATACGTGAACGATAACAGCCGTGGCTATTGTTTACTTCGCCTACGATTACTATCTAAACATTTTTCCATTGTTTATCGCACTGCTGTTTAAATGACTAGTCGATAAGTCGTGTCCTTTCGTTTGTTTATGGTCAGGATTATTATGATTATTTTCTGTTTCGAACTGACTGTGCCTTGTCAGCTTTCCTGTTCGAGATAAATACGTCTCGGAGTCTAAATTCATCTAGAGCTTCGAATGAAAATTCGTCATCTCGACTTCCCCTCTCGTTTAGAGCAGACATTAATATTTCTACCGACGTTACTCATTATGCGCAATATTAATAGTATACTGAAAATAAAACTCGTTAAGATAATTTAAAGCTACTCCACCCGTCATTGCGCGATATTACCCTGCAATTCTTATTCGCTTTTCTTTTTACGTTTTATAATAAGGCGCGTCTATGAATAAAATTTGCTATCCAGTCGGTGAAAAAATTAGCCAAATGAAGAGTAGAGGTTAGCTTTTCAACTGTTGAATATGAAATGGTTCCGTACTAATTGTAGCGTTTCTTTAAAAAAAAAAAAAAACAGTGGGCCGCCACCACTTTGTTCGTCCTGCTCTGTCATCATTTGTTGGCTTGCAAATTTATATGAAAAATTAGACTACTATGCCACTTTTTCGTTATGAAAGATATGTTTAAGGCTATTATTTGATTTGTTTTCGCATTTCTGAGATATATGCATATAATTTTCACCAGTGCTACACATGGCATGTTGCAATGCAATATTATTAAAGGTGTACAGGTGAAAATCGCAGGTACGCAACCTAGTGTGTATTCTGGGAATATTTTTTCCATTTGTATACGTACATATGCGTAGTTTTAGTTTTAGTGAACTGAATGTTGTTCCTTTAACGAACATTTTTTTTTTTTTTTTTTTTTTTTTTTTTTGTTCAAGTATACCACACCGGTCAAAAGTGACTACCATATTGGCACATTGAAAAGTTAAATATATATTTTCATAAAACGATTTGAAAATAACGAATACAGTCGTCATGATAGCCTAGCAGCGTGAACGCTTAATTATTAAGCTAGTAGTGATGGGTTCGGTTCCCAGCGACGATAAAAGTATAGACTGATTTAAAACAAACTGAAGGATTAATTTAATAATTATTTAGTTGCCAAATGGTGAGTTTTCGTCTATATTAAAGTTCTTCCCCTATAAATCTTTTTTTTTTTTTTTTAGAGGGGCATGTCGGTATACTGGGGAGGATCTCTGCTCAGAAGTAATTAAGGAAGAGTCGAACTGGTGTGTACGGAAACTGACTGAATGAAGAAACTGAGAACTGTGGTAGTGGGAGCAGGGAGAGAAAGGATTCGATGTAAGATTAAGTCCGCGGACAACGAATATAGAGTTGCACGTTAGAGAGGGACATTTAGCAAAATTATGGCAAGCATCACGAGTAGTTTCGTAATTAGGATGAAAAGGACAGTTCGGGAAGAGTGTCAAAAGAAAACGAAAACGTGAATTATTAGGATTACGGCGTAAACGAATAATAAGGACGACAGCGGAATGGCGTAATGGTGGGGAGAATCATTAAACCGGGAGGAAGCAGGAAGACTCGGATGGATAGGTAATTGGAAAAAGGAGAGGTAGGTATTTGCCTAAAATATTATAGTATAGGATTTTTTGCATGGGCGAAGCAGGTTAGCAATTTAGAGAAATAGATATACAAAAAAAAAAAAATGCAATCCGTCCCCTCATTGAGACTCTTGGGTACGTGATAATAACGAAAATTTTAAAAAACCGTTCGATTTTTATGATCCTCGCTTCTTTCACTTTTATACTAAAGAAGCTTTTATAAAATTGAATTTATCCTTTTTTCTTTTTTAACTCGTTTTATTAACTATTATACACTGAAAACGACGTACTGCCGGAAAACATTCATTGAGATGAGAGTACGCGTGGGAAGCAGAATAACGCGACAGGAACAGGTGCGAATATAGGAAGAAGTAGTGTTTTTGGGGGGGTGCAAGTGGAGTTAATAAAGTAAAAAGAAACGTTGAGAGATGTACACGATAGAGCGCAAAATAGCCATTATTTCAGCTGTAAAGATAGTATAGAAAGAAGGAAATGTAGATTGGCTCCAATTTTTAATAGGCTCTCTCGAACCATCTGTAAAAATGTTCCTACCGGGCAGGCAAATATCCGATAGTATTGCGGTAACGCCGGACGATTATGCCGCAGTGGCAAGCGATTTGGATGAAGAAGAAAGGTTGAAAATAATTTTGGGCGAATAATCGGCGAAGTTAGAAATAATATGAGCTGAAGAAAGGGAACTCAGACGCAAAGAAGTATGTGAAAAAAGGGGAAATGTTCTTCGGAGTTAAGCGCCAGTTTTGCAAAGGCCGCGTCAATGGTAAACTTTTAGTAGTCTAAATAGGATCAGAAAATGAAAAACAGGAGGCGTAGTTAGCACAAAAACTACGCCGGTACTGGGAAATATTTAGGAGTACGAAAGGCAGAGGCGAAGACAGGAATTTTGGATAATATCCAGTTTGAAGAAAAAAAAAACAAACGATTTAGAAGCGGGACCGGGTAATTACGTTTTTAACTAATATTACTATGCAACGTTCTACAATGTTTTGTCGGGTTTTCCCCCGGTGTTATTTTGTTATTTTTATTAAGTGCTCGAGGCATATGTTGATTATTTACGGCGAACCCAAAGAAATTTATTATAAAAAACAAAAAAAAAAAACGCGTTGATTATTCAGCTTTGTTACTATTTTTGGGAATTTGCGTTAACTATTGCCAATTAACCCAGCGCGCAAGGGGATCTTTCTGTATTTGCGGCATCGGGAATTAAGTGTCTTCTACCTGAACGAAACAGCACCGCCAAACCGCTAACGCTACGGTGTATGTAGCTGGCCGGTTCGTTATTATAAAAAAAAAAAAAAAAACAAAAAACGATTTCTCGCCGGTTTGTACGAAATTATATAAGGCATCTAGCTGAAATCGGCGAGATATTCCCGAAAATGATTTAATTTGGTTTAATATTTACATGTTTATTATTATTTAGGTTTATTTCTATGCGATAATTAATAAACAGGATGATGATGTATATATAAGTGCATTACACTTTTAAAGGAAAATACAAAGATGGTTGGCTAGATCAATTACAACCCAAAAACTGCTGTCACGTTGTTAAACTAACAAATAAGAAATTAAAATAATAATGCGCAAAACACAATTTAATATTGAAAATTATAACACTTACCGACCAGTCTTAATGCCCCCTCCTTCCGAGTATCATGCCTGTCGACAAGTTTATAAATAATACATTTTGAATCTGAGAAAACGGAAAGTCGCTATCACCGTATGTATATATCTATAAATATATTTATTGATTGTTTCTAAATTTTAATTTATTGTTGCGTTTAAAATTAAAACTAGTTGACAAGTAAAATTAAACCGTAATCCGATTAATAAATAAACACGTAAATAGATATAATGTTTTCTTTAAATTAAAAAACGCCATCTTATTTCGTTTTGACGCTACTACGAAACATGTTTCGGCCTTTTTTAATTTAACTAATACTCGTGTACGTTTTCCGTTTATTACGCGTAAATTTATTCGTCGGAATTGTAAAAACGAATGATGACCGTATTAATTGTTTTAGAATAAATTTACTGTTTTCATGTTCAAAGTAGTTTCGTGTCACTGCTCTAATTGCAACTGAAGTATCGGAAACGTAGTCTCTAGTGGTCTTATAATTTACTCGGCGTTTGAAATAAGAATAGCCTTTTGTTATTGTTAAGGTGAATGTTGTTGTAAAAATAAAAATGGAAGAATGTAAAAAATAAAAAAAAAGGGTTTTACCGGTAGCAGCGTTCTAACGAAATCGTATATACAGTGTGTAATGAACGGAAAGGAAGTGGACACTCTAAATTTTCGCTAGCTGAGCCGGAAACGTACGGAATAGTTGTTGACGACATAGTGTGCGCAGCGTTATTAAAGAGATTTCGGCTTTAGCAATTTTTTGCGCAATGTGCGGTCGAAACTATTTTACGGAAATTACGGAAAGTGGTTTTTCCGCGAATTCCTTTAATAATGTAGCCGTTGAGGTGAATGATCTCAAAATAAAATCTAGGTCTGGCAAAAAACGGTAAAGAAAATAATGATAAAAAAAAATTATATCTTCAGCGTGTATTGCACATTGACGCGACGGAAAACTTTAATGTGATGCCGATTGAGATTAGTCCCCTCAGCGTATAGTCGGTCAAGCCGAAAGACGTTCCGGCGATGCTCGTGGTATTCTAGGCCTTTTAAAACAACCCGACGATTATCAAAGGCGCATTTAGACTTCCGAATAAAATATCGAAAATACCATTTTGCTTCCGAATTGTGATATCAGAGAGTACATTATTAAATGGAGTCGGTCTCTCGATACTTTGCTTATGATTAGTACTCTGGTATATTTTCTGCTGATCGGTAAAAAGTCCCGGAATGGGTAGAGTATTCCAGGAACGTATCGAGCTAGTCGCACAGGATACGCGTTATTATAGGTTAGCGTGTACCTTTTTATTTCGTTAAATTTTGCTAAAAAGCCTGGCCTAGCGGCATGGAGTCGGCGCCGAGCGGGGGACAGCTTGTTTTGACGTGCCGAGCAAGTGGGGGCGAGTGGCGAAGATCTGCTCCGCGCATCCCGGCAACAAATCAAATTTACTCCGTTCTGTTGCGCGTAAATAAATTGGATTGTTTTTATGTTTGTATGTTTTTATTTTCCGTTAAAAAAATTTTCCTTCTATATCGCCTTAAATTAACATCTCGCGTCATCTCCATGATGATGATGACGACATGACGCTGACGATGTAGATGACGACGTGCTTCTGGCTCGTCCTTGAAATAGGTTAGTTTCCCCCGCGTACTTTGAACGTTCGCGAGCCGGCCGGCAGGCCGGCCGCTGAATTTTATATTAAAAGAAGCTGGTCGAAATTGGACGGAGATTGTCTCTATTCGGAGCCGCTCGTGGACATTGTTGCACGGGCGCAACAGAAATCGCCATTTATAATTACCGCTTATTCGCTCGTTTTCGTTCTTGTTACATTAAAACCCATTTCATTTTTCCTCCTTGTACACTAGCTCACCACGTCCAAGACACACGCACACAGGTACGTTTGCACGCGTCCCCCACTATTCCGGACACATGCACGGCCCTGCTATGTGTTTGCGTGTTTTCCGTTTGCAAAGTGTCTCCGCGCGTTAATTTGTGTTTTCGTTCTCTTGCCGCTGGTAATTTACTACTAGCCACCACCGTGCTTGTATCAGAAATTCTCTGATATTAATTAGTCGCTCGTTGAACATGTACGCCGTGCTATTTTTCTTTTCCGGTCTCCCGATAGCTAGATCCCGCGCGCGCGGCTCTCTACTAAACGACCGGCAAAAATTCGGCAAAGGAATTTCCTGGAAGCTTCGGAATGAATTTTTTCATTGCCGAATGATCAGGCCACTGATTGAGCAGGGTAGCGTTCGCCGATGACAGAGCAACTGAGGTTGTTCTAGACGCAAGTTCCCCGATACATATGTAGGTACGGGCTAGCATGGCTCCGTGTTACGGTAAAATGTTGTAAATCGTATAAGCGACGTTTGTTCTTGTTTCAAAATTTCTAGCTTTGCTAGTAGCGTCCAAGGCTAAGTGTGAACGGATTTGACTGTGATCTTCGGCCATTCACAGTTGTCTGAGAATTAAGGCACCTTTCGCGTAAATAATCTTAGAAACCGCCAACCTTGTTTTTTATCCAGAAATATTCATTTGAAAAATGAAATATTGTCATCGATAATAATGTTGTTACTGTGTGCGTTTATGTGTGTGTAGGTGTATTAAATAAAAAAAAAATAAAAAAAAAAATCGACCGTTGCTCTTTGCGATTATTTTTATTTACTACAAATTCTCCATTCAAACATTATTTTATCCATATTGTTTCTATCTTTATTAAATAAATAAAATCCTGACTGATAATATTTTCGTTGAAAATTATTATCTTCGTTGTTATTGTTATTTTTATTATTACACATATCGGTTCTCAGCTCTTGCTCATATTATCAGCGCGTCTATGGCAAAGTACTGTTAAAATTTTCCGCTTTATTCACTGAAAAATTTTCTCATTTGTGTTGGTGTATTTAATTAAATTCTTTTTCTGTATATTATAAACCAATTATTACTACTATCATTATCACACACATATATAGCCTCGCAAGGGGCTGTGCCTCTTGACCCCTCTTGCTTTTATTTCTGTCTCTTTCTCTTCTATACTTTGTATAAAATGATCAAAATTTACAACGTAATTCTTACTGGCATCAACACAAAAAAAAATAACAATCACAAAAATCCTATCCTAACATTTACCTTTCATTATGTAAAATTAATTAATTTTTTCGTTATATTTTTCGTTACATATTTCGTTACATAAAATTGGGACATTTTTCGCGTTACATAAAATTGGGATATTTTTCTGGGAAATTTTTTTGAAGGGGGGGGTAGCCTAACAATTACGTTGTAATTAATATATATATATATGTATAGTTTTACACGTACCTCGGAATGATTCTATGGAGTAGGGCATGAGATAGATAAAATATATTGGCGTTCAACTTGATTGTAAATTGTTTTAGGATAAACATCTTCAAATCTAGCTGCAAAAGTTAGGAAAATAAGTATATTAAGTACATTTTTAAATAAAATTTACATAAACTATAAAATAAATGAAGTAATTTAAAAAAAAAGTTAAAAATAGTTAATCGCCGTGCGCGCGCACACACACGCGTTTTTTTCCCCATTAGTGCCTCCTCTTTTATGTAATTGTCTGGTATTTCCTTTCGCGCAGTGTTTATCCAGAATCATTCGTAAATAACCAATGAAACTTTCGTACAGTTCTCCTACGCGCAGAGTTGTTTCCTCTGTTTTTCTGGCCTTAGACACTACGATTTACGCGCAAAATTCGCAAATAATGATGAAGAAAATGTAGGGTTTTTCTTAGGGGTTCTTTTTTTTTTTGTTTTTTCTGGTTTATTGTTTCGTGTGGGGGGATTGAAAATTGAAAGGAGATAACGCATTTATTTATTTTGAAGGCGTGTTTTTTATTAAACGTTCGTAATTATTCGGTAAGAGAGATATTTTATACATACGACACACGACGATATAACAAATGTGTGGTATGCGTGCGTGTGTGAATGAACCGGAAAGGGAAAATGGGAGTTGTTTCGACAAATTTAATTCTTCACCGTTGCTCCGTGCCGCGGAACCGAGTCATTCGCGTTAGCTTATTTCATTCGGCAAAGCGGCATTTTTCTAATTTTAGCGCTCCGTTTAATAATGTAATTTTCGGAAAATAATATGAAAATTCGCGCTCGTTCGGCAAAGGTCGTGTCGATAACACGTCCTTGAAGAAAAAGTTCATTCCTAACGGCGGTTTTCACCCGTACGCGTCCTCTAAACGCTTTACGGCGTCATTTCGGATTTTATGTGTCGTCGATCGTTGCTTTTCTTTTCTTAATCCAACATTTCGACGACCATTGCGTTATTTCGAAAAGGACCATCCCCCAATATATGGCAGCCGGGCTAAAACGACTTTTTCCGAGAGAAAGTTTTTCCGGTTTTCCGCGAAAGTGAAATTAGCGCCGCGCCTCGGTGTCCCGATCGTAGTCTTCAGGTGCCTCGCTAGTTGAAAAATAATTATTCTCCTTATTTTTGTAATATTATGCGCCTTGTCTCATTGTCAAAATGTGAACAGGCGCCCTTTGTCTCGATAAATGTCGCGAGAAACGGCTAATGAAAAATATCGTTGTATGAAAGCTCGGAACAGGAAACAATCAAAGTGTGTCCTCCGTCGTATATGGTCATCGACAGTTTTAGTCAATAACCGTAATAGGGTAGAAGGAAATAAATGTTTTACCTTCTTTTCTGTGTCCCTTCCTTACTCTTTGCCCCTTCCTCCGAGTAATTACCGTCGTTTTTTCTTCTTCTTCGTCTTATTTTTTCTCTGTTCAGGGACAAACTTCATCGCCAAAGCTTGCCTTATATAGTAACACACTGGACAGGTGTCTAGCGCGGGAACGTGTACAGTACGTTAATTACCATATTACGAAAGAGTTTTGAGCGTGTCTTTAAGAATTATTCTGAATTGTTGTGTTACCGAATTCGCCGTTTTAACTTGTATGAAAAAAAATGTAATACATTGTAAACGGTGCACCCCCCCCCCCATACGGATCAAGATAATTCATTTAGATATTTTACCGGCGCATCACTCAAGTAACACCTTTAGAATATGTAAAATTTAAAACGATAAACTCGACCGGGTAACCGGAATAATTTCGAGGTCTTTTTTATTAGCGGATAAATGGAGAACCCTCTTTCGTAATATTGTACTGTTAGCGCATGCGCGTTGGAAGTAACGGGGTTTGACGCTTGCGAGTTCACAACACTTCCTCAACCGCGGCGTCCCTCTGTTTTTTCCCTCTTTTTTCATTTTACGCGCCATCGTTTCATTCAGCCTACCTCGTACATTAAGCGGACCGCTTAAAATCATCGAGATTCTCGATTCTCGAAGTTTTCCAGAACGCTGTCTAGAGAGAGTAGAGATTGCATATATTGTAGTCGTCACGTTGCCGCCAGTCGGTGCTATGGTTGCGCGGGTTAAGTGGAATGCGGTCTCCAAACAGGCGGTGTATAGGGCAAATGAAAAAAAAAAAATTGCGCGTCTCTCAGATGATGTGAAATTTTTCTCAACCCCGTCTTTCTCGAGCTCGCGCGCGATCTACTCCCATGCACCATCAACTGGCGCAACCGGTTTATGGGTCGCCGTCCAGACCGAACTTATATATACATACATATATATATATATGTACACTTATATATTTTTGTTCATGTAATTATTGTATATCTAAAAATGGTCAAGTTGTGCGCGTCCGACAAAGTACGTTGCAACAGTTTTATTGTGGTAGCGAAAGCGAAATTCGCCGTTTCGACGGGCTAGCGTCGGGGAGACGACGAAGATAGTCGAAGAAATTCCCAGATTAGACGACACTCGGAAATTGACCTCGACAGGTGTGCATAATCCCTGCGTAAACAGTAACGATCGTATTCGATAATTATTTCGGTGAAAGCGCGCCGAAAATAAATTATTCGGCGAGAGCAACTTCCTTAAGACGACGGTCGAGTGAGAATCGTTGGTTTTACAGTCGAAAGCGGGGGGAGGGTCTCCGTTCGGGCTTCAGCGGAGGTGAAATTTCGCTAATCGCTTCTCATTGCCAGGTATTTGTCGGTTATGTTGTACGGTAACGATGCGGAATTTTACGCGAACCGACTAGTAGCGGTGGCGTGCATTTTATTGATGCGGATGTTGCCGAAGAAGTTCTTGATTTCTGTCTGTGCTAGCGAAAATGAATTTATTTTCGAATCGGTGTACAAATAGAAGTGAACAGAGCATCAGAAGAAAGCATTGTGTGGAGTCGCGAGGAAAGAAAAACATATATGATTCGCGGGAAAAAGAGACATAAATACGAAACGATTTTTATACTCATACTAAGCGCTTTAGTGAATTGGGAAGACGTATTAAGTGCACAGGGGAAAATAAGTGTTGCCGCTGATGATACGCGCTAGGGTCGGTTGAAAGTATGATAAGACCGTTCTATTCGGGCGAAGATGATGAACCGATTTCTAATTTCTAATCTCGATTATTGCCAGCAGTTGTTTTTCTAAGTGCTTCTCAAGCACTATAAGACATTCTATTTTTTAGGGAGGGGGGGATTAATTCTAGCTGGGATAGCTTCTAGACCTTTAGCCACAATCTGATCAACGCTAGTGCGTTAGTAAGTATAAGATATCGACACAATATTTTGACCGTGCGATGCGATGTTGGCTGTAGATTTTGGGATCCTCCGTACGCGTAAATTAACGACTCGGATGGTTTGAAATGGGTTTTTTCCCTTTTCTCCCCGTCTCAGAAATGGATTTTTGCGAATTTTTTCACGTAAACAGTCGCGTCTAATCGATTCTGTGCGGTGCTGTATTCTCTTAAAAAGGATACTGAACTACGGAAAAACGTTGTATGAGATTTTTTTCGTCCTCGTTTTCTTTACTCTTTTTTATCATTACCTGCTGCTTTCCGAAAATAATTTCCAGCCGGGAGAGTTGCAGAAGAGCGCTCGATTAACTGGATGCCGAAGAGTGAACGTGCGTACGTAAGAGCGATAGAATTGTAGAGATTCGCGTTAATCTGAAAGTTGTGAAATGTGTTAGCCTCGATGATTTGACGTTGTTGTTTACACACCGGTTCCGGAACTGACCGAGCATCGGTTTGCAAATCAAGGTTTCTTCTAGGTCGTATTTTTTTTTTTCAAGACTAGCGCGCGCGTTATTGTTTGTTTATATTTTTTTTTTGCCAACGTCCGGGGGAGGGGGAGCTGTATTTGCGGAATAAACGCGGATTACGGAATGACGCTTTATTATCCGCGTTCGGTAATCGCTGAATGCTACCCGCACGGGGAGTTTAATTGCCGTACGCGCGAGTATTAACGTAGCGGCGACCCTGCGACGCGTGCGGCATGATATTCGATGTGTTTTCAATTTTTAAAGGTTATTATGACACACATTGTTTCCTTCGACCATCTATCGCGCTCGTAGATTATATTGGTCGGTTCTTTTTTTTTTTTTTTTTTTTTTTTTTTGCATAATACCGGTAACCGGCTGTGTGACGCTTACACGAGATAATGTATGAGGGTCCCGTTTCGGATTTGTTTCTTGCGAAATAATATCATCGACTTGGCTTATATAGGCGCGTATTTTTCGGGGCAAACAACTCGATTTATCACCGGCGGCCGTGTAATTTAATAATCGCTGGACAGCTGCAGAGGTCGTGAGTCGCGTTGCCTGAAGTGTGTCTGCGCTAACAATTTCTCTAATTATTCATACGACCTCTTTTTTTTTCTCTGCTACGCTTCCGTTTAACGAACGAACGCGCGTTGCTTCTGACGTGTGCTTTATGCAGTCGAAAAATCTGACCTGGCCCGAGGCGAGAAACTGCATGACTTTTCTCGTTCTTCGGAACCGTCGTGCCGTGTCTTTACGACCACCGAAGCTGTTCTCGGCGGCCGATAAAGTTCGAATCGGCGCTTCTGCCGGTACTAAATTGAACGGGTCGTGAAGTCAGTTCGAATTGCCGGCTTCTAAATCGAACGGGTCGAGGTCACGCACGAGAGTATTGTTTATGCCGGTCGTTACACTGACGCCTCTCCTTCGCCGGGTCTGTGCACATTTGCGCGGCCGACTCTTTCATAATAATCGTGAAAACTACCTGCGACTAGCTGTTGAACTTGTTTTCGTGTCGCGGAGTAATGGTAATGCCGATCAGAGCGCGCACAGAGGGATGTTGCGATACGAGCTACGACGACCGCTGTTTGAGTGTGACGTCTAATTCTACTTTTTTTTCCCTGCAAGCGAGCTCGCGATTCGTTAAAAGACAGTCGCTGCTGCAACGAAAGGTATAATACTACGCATCGTTGTACAGATATCGGCCTGCTTCATTTTATTATAATCTGCAAATGTCCAATTCATTGTGATCTCTGTTTTTGCGGAATAGATAGTATGCGAAACCGGCGAAAAACAACCCGGCAAGCATTTAAAAACGTCCGAGATTTTAACTCTAATTTAAATCCTATTTTCGAATTGAAACTGAAACAGATTTACGACGTCGAGAGTAACAACGTGGTAGAGAATTGGCTTGCCTGATGATCATAGGCTGGACAAATGCGATGTAATGTTTATAGTTTCCGATCTCGTCTTGGCGAGATTTCTTTTAACTACGGAAAGTCAATGCTTGTAGAAGAGTCTCATCAGTATACGATACAAAATGAAATGTCTCACGATGCAAAAACTTTACAGATTTCATCGCAATTACCGCCGACGTTAAAACGGTGCACATACGAGTCTCATCAATGTATGAATTTAATCTTTCGGAAAGATACTCTCTTCTGTATTGTCTCCTCCAGATGATAATATAATTCCGGTATAGCAGAGTCGGTTTTTAATTGACGGTTTGCGTTGTTCCCTTTACTTAAAAATCTTACGGTCTTATCGATACACCAATATAATACGCTACATACAGCCCGACGGCGGAGGGCGCAAAAGTGACACGCATATTTTCATATATCGATGTTGCGTATAATTTATGCAAATGTGCGATATGATTTCATTTAATTGTTAGTATGAAATTTGATGATACAAAAATGGTAGTGTTTTGTGGAAATAAATGGCATATATGTATATTGGCGAGCTGACTCTAGCGCTTCCAAAAGCTTTTTCTATTTTTTCCTTTTTTTTTCCTGTGGAAGGACGAAAGAAGTGTAATGGTGTAATTCTGATTTTCGATTCTTTCCTGTGCTAGTTAAATGGGAATAGTGCTGCTGGAATTTTCGGAAAAGGAAAAATGACAACGACACGACATATTTGTTGCAAGGTTTTATTTTGTTTTTAGAGCTGTGCTGAAATCAGCACGCTTGGTTTTCTTACAGTTTGCAACAATCCGCTTCGTCCGTGTTTCTGCGAGTTGTTCGTTCGCGCTATTGCCGGCAAGATATCCGCTATGTGTACTACTGGTTCTTGCAGTCCCTCGGCGATTTCAAGGATTTCGAAACGCAGCGTCGACGTGCCCTACGCGAGCCATTTCCCGACGTGCGGAGCATATTCGTTGCGTCTTACGTTACCGTCCGAGAAGAAGTACGCCTTGAATTATCGTTGTTGTTGCTATTTAGGTTAAGATTAGAGATTTCTCTAGAACGATCATGAGTAAAACCGAACGGTTGCGTATTGTTCGTTATTAGTTGTTGTCACGTTTGCCTTCTGGTGCACAGTTACGCGCCGGCTAATCTCGCAGTGGAACGATTCTCCTCTACACAGAGTATCTTTATTTCACTTCAAACGAACTCTTAAGCGATAGCACAGTTTACCCCTCTCGCCGTTTATATACTAACACATACACATGTCTACATATGTATATGTATATGTATGTATGCCTATGTGCGTCACAATTAATTAATCTCGCACCGATTAAATTATTTTCGGTACGCGCTATATCATCTCGGATAGTTGAATGGAATGTAATCGTTTTTGCCTTGATGATGACAATGCAGCCGATTAGTAGAATTTTTCTCGCTTTCTTCGTCGCGATACACCGTGCACGCGCCAACTATGATGAAAATCCGTTCTAGCAGTCGTTCGGGGAAAATCAATTAAACTGAATTTGGACGAATTTTTCAAACAACGACAATACACGTCGAACGAATAATTTTCGTAACGTTAACTCGAAAACTGGTCGGGGGGGGGGGGGGGATTTTTACGGAAGTGAAAATTTCGAATACATCCCCGGTCGATGGTAGATAAAATTCGGGTTACTGCGCACCGACTAGGACTGATGAAATATTAAAAAGCGTAGAGTAGAAACACGCCGTGCAATTCGCCGAAAGAAGTGTGGAGTGCTTGGAAATATTTTATAAGGAAGAGTTACCTTTGACGACGCGTGCTTTGCGAGCGTCTTGTAAACGTTTCACTGGAATTCTACCGGAAATTCGGAATTTCTCCAAGAGAGAGAATGCCTTGGTTAAATACTAACAGTCGGATTACGTTATTACGTCATTATCATTTATTTCGAATATGTTGATTGTCGATGAATATTTTAACGCGACCGCTCCGTACGAAATTGCTATGGCTCGTGAGATGTATAATTGTGATCTTAAGTAAATCGAACTTAGTCTTCGTTGCTCGGTTTTATCCCACACTTGTGAAACTGGTTTTAAATGAGCGTTTTTCGAAATTAATTTCGCGATAGTCTACGCTTTAGCGAACTGCTGATGCGATAGTCTTGCAGCCAGGTAGATTCCGAAAAAGAGAGGGAGGGATTAAAATTTTCTTCGAATATTTACTTTATAAATAACAGTGCATTTTTCACTAATATTCATACTATTAATAATTTCCATCATTTTGATTTATGTATTAATAATTTACATAAATGAATTACCCCGTATAAACAGTTATTGATTCGTAATAAACATTTTTGCATAAAATGTGAAGTATACTTTTTCTCCTTTTTTTTTTTTTTTTTTGTAATGTAAAAACATCCTAAAAAATCATTAGTGTTTATTTAAAATTTTCGATTTTCTTCAGATTTGTGTGTATTTATAATAACTATTTCAGTTCTATTGAGTTGTTACACCCCCCCCCCCCCCCGTGGACACGGCCTTGCTGCAACATATTATTTTCTTCTTTACTCGACCTTTTTTTTTTATCCATTTGTTCCATTAAAATTGTTATTGTCCGACGATTGGAACGTGATCCGGAAAAATAGGTGATTGCAAATTTACCGGACCAGTCTTTTTCATTTGTAGCACACTGTTCTTTCGCTGGGAAACGGTTTTATCTTTCGATCTTATTTTTTCATTTCTCATTCACACACATCATATCGCCGGTACTAATTTGTTAAAAGTGGTTAAACGTTGCAGGCATTAACATCGAAAGGCGTTGTAGCGTTATTCTCGTAATTTGCTTTTTTACTTGTATCTTCTTCCGCATTCGTAATAATTGCAACCGGCCCCGTATAACATTTTACTTAAAACCTTTCTCGATTTTGTCTTGTCATTTTTATCATTATCTCGTTGTTGTTTTTTGTTTTTTTTCGTTTTTTTGTGTTTTTTTAGGAAAATTCCTTTAAAATTCCATTTTGGTGCTGAATTACCGCCCCGAGCAAACGGATTTCATTTATATAAATGTTAACCACAGCGCTAGATAATTTCGTCCAGCACTTTTCATTTTTTACATCTACATCAAACAGTAGAAATCTGCCCCGTCATTGACCTTGGTTTTAACATATCGTTCCGAAAAAAGTTCTGCACCTAGGGCACAGGTCGCATTAAGATGCATATAGTTTTTAAGCCAGCCGGAGAGATTGTGCGTGAATTTATCCTTTCTCTTTGCATAGCAGTCTGCGATGTTTATCCGCTATTTTAAATAATTAAAAATACTCCCTTCATTGTTACGTCGAATTACTCCGATGCTCTGACATCTAAGTATATTTTAATTTTTCACCTTAAAATTTACAGCGGTTCGATTAGTTTTTTTTTTTAAATTGTGTACACTCTTAAAGTAAAAAAATCCGATATGCTATCGAAGCCTCCTTCCAAAAAAAAAAAAAAAGTGATGTTTTTCTTTTTTTTACAGATGGTTCCATCTTTTTTACCTCGTCGGCAATGAGATACGCGTTACGTTATTATGGTTTTTTTAATGTTTTATTTTATAAGGTAGTACATATTTTATCCGTAGTAATGTGCGATGGTCTTTTACCTAATTGTAATTATTCTACGAAGCACGTATCAAGGAAAATTTTTATGTAAATGAATCTGTGTGTACGTAGAATACATGCATTTTAACATACATATCCGTTTATTTACGCATAAATATGTTTTAATATTGTATATGCGCGTGTGTGTAATGGTAAATTTACACATTTTTTAAAACAATTATTAGTGCGCATTTTTTAAGAGATCTTGTTTTCTTTTTTTTTTTCTTCTACTGTTATTATTATTATTATTATTATTATTATTCATTATTTCTGTTGTAATTATTATTACTATCATTATCATTATTATTTAGTAGCGGTGGTAGCGATATTTTCACAAACGCTGCCATTAAATAATGGAAAACCTTACTTGTTTTAATTTTTGTAATTATGTAAAAATATTTTTTTATCTTTCTTCGTTGCTTGTCGTTGGGAGTTATTTGCACTGGGCTTTTTAATGGAATGTAAAAACGCAGCTTCTACGAATGTCGATTTTGTAATAATTTTGCGAATTCATAATTCCGGTTTGTAAAAAATGTAATTATTTTCGTTTCATGCCGCTGCGAAACATTGCTTCGAATACATTGTAACGCTAATTACGGTGCGGTTTCGCCGCGTTATGTCTTCATGTGTGTGTGTGTGTGTGTGGATTAGTGTATTTTATGTTGTTTTTTTTCGTTGGCTCGCAAATGGATAAATTTAGGGAAGAAGAAGAGTTAATTAGATATTAATTCGGTCAAATGTTCTAACGATATAAATAAAGTGTGTAATAGCAGAAATCAATCGGAAAAGGGACGACGGTAATCAGCTGTCAAATGACTAAGTGTTTCAGTTAAACTCTTGACTATCAGCGTTATAAACGGGATGTAGAGGGAAATAGCAGGATGAGGAAAAGGAGAGATAAAAAAAAAAAAAAGTGGTAGAAGGAAACATGGAATATGGGCAAACAACGTAGTGCCGAGTAACGGAAACAAGAGAATGGCGATGAAGTAAAGAAAATTTGCGAAGGTTTGGAGCAAAGTAAGCAACACGGCTATCGGATAAAGAAGGAATCCGACCGAAATATGCCGTGAAATTTACGTAAATAATGGCGAGAGATTTGAGTAATTTTTTTTTTTTTTTTAAAGATAAACCAGGCAAAGTCTAATCAATTAGTTCATTTTTTTTCCGATAATACTCGTATAATTAGAAATTAATCATAACAGAATGCGGAGTAGAAACAATATGAAAATTAGGGATTGTGTACCAAGAGGAATGATGAAGTCGCGGGATAGGAAAAATGGTGATGAGCGCTGGGCGTTCGTGGAATTCTGAGTAGTTAAATAGGCGGGAAAAGGGCGCTTAGAAAAAATGCCGACAATCAACGTGGCGGTAAAAATTGAACGTAGCTTTAAATCTTAAATGAAAAAAATGACGTCATGTGTGACGGAAATGATTATGCGGCGCAATTTCGGTACAGGTAGAGCTTTTTAGAAGATACAAGCAGAAAAAATACTTCAGCAGGATCTGGAGGCTGGACGAAGTTGAGGGAGAAACGATGGGAGGTTATCGTACGGCTCCGTATACATAAAATCAGTTAACGGGATTCTTCAACGTATTTAAAAGTGCTTACGTATTTATTGGATAAGCTCACACGCCCTTATACCTTGTGTAGGCCATCTTTAGCGCGAATCTTCTTTTCGATGGTACGCTTTTTGAAATACATAGTTTGGAATTACGATTGGTAAAATTTTAAACTGTTAGTCACGATCTTTGTTTTTCTTTTCTTTTTTTGTTTTTGTTTTTTCACCCAGTAGCGGTAATTTTAACCGTGTTATTTCGGAAAAGTATTTCTTATTGTTCTTATGAAATTTTATTCGGAGCCGTAGACAAAAAGAAAGTGCAGACGTTATTTCGAGAGGAATTTCAAACCTCCATTACGGGTTTTTCTCTGTAAATTGCAACGTTGCGGAGGAATCATCCTGAAAGAGACTGAGAACTGGAAAGTTAATGCGAATCGCGAATTAAGCCCCCCGTCTAGAACTTAGTCGGAACAGTCTCATCGAGAACCTTAAGTTCGGTAACCTAATTGCCGAATGTTTTAAACACTAGCGCGGATTGCAGTTTTGCTGCCACGGTAAAAAGCCTCGTGGGAATTATTTCGGAAATTAGACAGGCGCGGCGACCTCATTGAATCGCTTTAAAAATACACGGACAATAATAATAACAGAATTTGCCGAAACGAGAGCTTATAGAGATGTAGGAGGCGTAATAAATTTGCCCCAGACACATCGTTACTTGCTCGTAAATTTAATCACGGCTGGTTACGTCAGAGGCGAGCTCTCGCTAGAGGCGAGTTGAAAACAGTCCGGCAGTCGTTGGGCAAATGCGGCTCCTCGCTACAGCCGGAATTATTATTATATAGGCGCGATCGGTTTTTTATGATCTCCAGTTTCAAAATGGGGCTAGTTATTCGTTTCTATATCGTTGCTGTTGTTATTTTCGTGTGCTGCGTGTATCCGTCGTACAGATATAATAATGGCAGTGATAATAGCGCCGTCGATGATGATAATGAGGTTGGCGTGCGATTGTATGTGCGTCCGAGGAATATCGCGCATCAGGCAGGGAGGGGTCGTGAACTTTTAATGGGCGCATGTCAACCATAAAACAAATACATTGCCCCAGCGTCGTTTGTGTACAGTTTTTTACGAGTTCTTTCCTCAAGTACGATACCGGTTGCAGTTCTATTATCCCTCGTTTTATCCGCACGCCTTTCATTTCGCATTCTCTATGTCTTGCTTCCTCTTCCTTTTTATAATCTCATCCTCCGCATACTATTTTCAGCTGATTCCTTTGCTCTTTTCCTCTGTTCGTTGACCGCTTACTGTCAAGGTAAATAATTTTGGTGCATTTTGCGCGGCGCTTATCGAGACGTCTCTGACCAGTAACGGTACTTTACAGTTTTACTCCCCCCCCCCCACCTCGGATCAATTTATTTATAATCGGCGCTCATCGTGCGTCGTCGATGTGTGTATATATGATCTAATAGTGTCTCGCTAGATTGTAAACTTAGTGATCTGAAATTACAATTTAACCGTTAGACACAACTTATTGACGTATCGCTCTCCCCCTCTTTTTTTCTTTCTGAAATTTATTAACACCTAAACTTTGAGGAGTTACCCCTGTTATCTTTTTACGTTAGTTGCGGGAGCTTGATCTTGAATGGTTTGTCCGATGTTTTTTTAGAAGTTGATTTTAAGAAGCATGTTCTCTCTCTATAAGCACACTGTTTAACTTTTGAATGAAGTCCTATGACGACAAAGATTGAACGATAATAATGAAAATTAAGAGAGCTTGTTTTCTCAGCGAAACAAATAGGCTCGCCCGCGAGTATTAAACCCCGCGCAGTAATCGTTATCGGAGTATTTTTTATAGCAGCGACAATCACATTTTTGAAGGCTGACTAGACTCAAAAGTACGGGGGGTCCCCGTGTTTCATTATTCGGTGGCGAACCACATTTGCGGCTTGTGTAATTACGCAAACCAGAGAATTTTTGACGATGAGAATTCAAGATGCAACAAGGCGCTGTAAAATTCAGCGTCGAAACAAAATGATATAAAGAAATCAAGATTTAAAGTAATTTACGAAATTTAATTGATTAATTGTTGATTTTAACGCGATGCTCCGGTTGCAGCGGCCGTCTGGAGAAACATGTATATAATGTATGTAAGAAGAGTGATTTGTATTGGATTTTATTTTATTTATTTATTTATTTATTTTTTTTTCTATTTCCATTTCCTCCGGCACTTAAAAATTCCGTATTATATTTCACACTTTTAAATTATGCCAGCGCGCGTGCCGAAATCGGACACCTACGGAGTAGATTCATTACGGTAAAATTTCAGCTCCCGTTCGGACGGTAAAATTTAGAAAATATACTGGTATTTTTCGCTCGATGCGTGACTAGCTGCGGATTATGTAACGCTTTATTCACGGAGACACACCATGATATTATAGTATGTTTGCAGACAAGCGTTTGAGCGCATGCACGTAAATTTGTCGGGGCGTACTCGCTGCGGAACGAGCGATTACGTCTTAAGACGAGAAGAGAACGGGGGTGGGGGGACATTGCAGAATTTGAAAGGGTTTCGCCGGTTTGTATCGAGGTCGTCACGTCGACTATTCTCTATTTTCTAGTTGCTTGGCAGATGATAGCTGAAGAATCGTAAATGATAGTTGCGCACAATGCAGCGGTGCCGTATGAAATACCTGAGACGATAACGATATTATTAGAGACTGCCAGTAGTGAGGCGATCATATGGAGCGCAGATGGAGGTAGAAATGGCGAAAGTGAAAGTAACACAGTCTGCCGCTCTGTCTATGACGGACGGGAGGCAGTGTGTCATTTTTTCATTTATTTGTTTATTATTTATATGCCGTATTTATCGGAGAGACTCGGCGCTCATTGGGCTGCTTCGTGCGACTTCCTGATGCCGCCGATGGTGATTACAGCAACAACAACGACAGCAGCATCAACGCGGCGACAGGAGAAAGCACATTTTTTCAAAGATAGACGCAATTTAGAATGGCCAACCTCTCTAATGGTCTGACGGAGATCGCGAATGTGACTTTCATAATTCTCGCCGTTCCGCAGGTGCTAGTCTAATGCGTCTTGTTGACGAGGTTTTCTCCGAATTTTTGAAATGTTTCAAGCGAACTCATTAGCAGAAGCGTTTTCTTACGGCTCTTGCTTTTCGCTTAGTGCTGTTGTAAAAGCCCATTTTACCTTTCTTCTGATGGTCCGTGAAAATTCCCCCGTTTGAAAGATAAAAAAAGCAGAAAACCCGAATCGAAGGGAAAAACCGAGTTTAACCGTGTCGTCGTCGGTGATAGTTGAAGAACGCTACGTTAATTGTATCCGCTCCTAAAACATCGGAATACTATTACTCTGAATAAATCGCAAAGAATTTTTACCGAAACGTATCGAAATATCCCGTAATTACAAACTTGTCAACATGATAAATGTAAAAAGAAATTAAATTCCGGATTCATCTGGATAAGAGTAATTTTTTTATTTTTAATTATTTCGCCAACCTGCTTAATTGCCACAACGTTTCGGCTATTTTTTTTTTCCCATTCTGTATTGCTACACGTTAAAGGTGAGATCGGAAGAAGTTGGACATGATTATCGAACATAGCTGGGGTCCCATAATAGGTTCGGTAGGGTTGAGATTCGGAGATTGAGCTGAATCTTCTATGTAAGTCTACTGTTTCGAATAATCTTCGCGTAATTTAATTTGGAACGCGTGTATCATGACCCGATAATAATATATACGATGATTTGTTGGTCAAAAATACGACGACCAAAAGATGGTAGTATTTCGTTTTCAACGATATTGAGCTGCTACTCTGTTCTTTCCGCATGTACCTTCAATTTTTTGAATATATATATTACGAACGGTCTTAGTATTAAAAGGACCGAAAATGGCCGGTTAGCGTGTGTTAGGCAGTGTTGTTTCCTTCTTCAGGTCTAGTTCGGGAGGAAATATAGATAAATTCCTCTTGCGCTGGGTTAAATGAGCCTAAAAAATAAGGAACATGTTCAGTGGAAGGAACTAAACATTACTTTGAAATCCGTTCTACATTTTCAAAGACGAATTGTCGCCTTTTTGTTCCAAATATTTCAAAACGTGATTTAAAGAACGTTTTTCTTCAACAGTTCAGCTTACAAACTTTTCTTTTCAACTTATTGGTCTTAAAAAGGTTTTTTTTTGTTTTGCAGCACGTTTTTTGTGAAGATCAGTTTTTCTTTAAGTATCTGAGTTTTACTTACGCTCTACTGCCCACTTCTGTTTACATTGATCGCGTTTTTTTGAAATAATAATTGTTTTGGACTATTGTGATCATCGGTGTTTGTTGTAGTTCGAATTCTATTCTATATGGATCGAAAGAAATTTATTAATGTTATAATCAGTTTCACGATTAGTTTTACTACTTTTGCGGAAAGCAACAATTGAAGAACGAACTTCACTAGAGAGTTTTTCACTTTGTTTTTAAAAGGACATAACGGAAGAAATGTTTTTTTACCGTGTGAACTAATAACACTAATCGAAAACACAAATGAAATTAAAACGGAAAAGAACCGTAGATTAATCGTTTGAAATGCGAGAAAAGTCTTGAAAGAGGCGTTTTTTAAACACCAGATTTATATTTGTTTTATCACGCATAATACTTATTTGATAAATTTTGATTACGTTTTCGCGGCAAAACTCCGATTTCAATATAAACTGTTTTTTTGTTGTTTTTTTTGTTTTTTTTTTTTTGTTTTTTTTTTTAAAGACAATATTTTCTTGTTTTCCATATAAAATTTCTCTTTTGTTTAATTTTTGACCAAAAAAAAAAAAAAATATATATATATATATATTATATATGTCTAATTACGAACACAAGTTTGCGACGAATAAAGAAAAAAAGCCTCGGGTGGAAACATAATTATGAATGGAATAATTGGTGTAATCATTTAAAATCTGCAAGTAGTAAAAAATTTCAAAGAGTAAAATAGACGATAATTTTTACACTGACTCTTTACTCCGTTTTGGTTCCATATCTGCGAAGTTTATTTAAAAATTTCATTGTACTTTGTGATTTTCGATTATCTTTAAATTGATTATCTTTAAATCTTAATATTTTTTCACAAAGTGGCCGCTTTATTAAAAACAGTCCAGATTTCCCACTATTATTTCGTAATTGCGTAGGTCTAATCGTACCGGGGATAGATACTGGCAATTGCGATAGAACATTTTCATGGACGTTACGTTTCGTGGAAAATAAGATGAGTAATATGAGATATTTGTCGCGTATCGGAGGTATGTATCGATAAAGCTACGCGTTGTTGTTAAACGTCATGAATTCGTCAAGAATACGGTGGTGCGCGCGCGATAAATTGAATGATATTAATCAAACACATTTGTACGCGTAAGATTGATACCGTTTATAAATGTGAATGTTGTTCGTGGTTAAAGAAAATTATAATTGAGACATTTAGCAGATGAAAATCGAAATTTACTGGCAAGCGAGGGAGCTAGATTTATTTTCAGTGTTTTGTTTTCACATACGGGGTTGGGGTTGTCCCGAATCCTGTTGCTACACACTGAAAGTGTATAGATAAATTCTTCTTGCACCGCCGGATATAAAGGTCTACAGTTTCCCCCTACAAAAAACAAAAACAAATTGATTTATTATTTCTATAATGGACAAGTGAATATGCGAAAATGCACTGAGCGCATATTTTCCGTGATAATGACGTTGATTACATTTAAGTGCTTTAATCTGTCAGGAGAGATCATTCGTGCAAGAGGAAAATTACTACTACATACATGGATGATGAATTTTAAAGTTTCAAAGTATGGGACTAGAAACGGACATAATAAAAACAGGTAATAGAATTTCGAAATTTGCAATTGCAAATGCGTATGTTTGTTAAAATTGAACAAGCATTCGATACATACTTGTAATTAAAACTATGAAAATTGGAAATTTTTAAAGTATCACCGACGCACTAGTTTCGAATAATCTTGTTCATGATCACAGTGATTTTTTAATTGTTATCGTTTTGATTATATATATATATATATATATATATATCGAATATTTGTATTTTAGGAATTCTGTAAAGTAAGAAATCATTGTAGGAAAAATAAAAATAAGGAAGTAAACGCCGCGATGTTTAGAAAGTGGTGTGGAGTCGCACTAAAACAAAAAATTACTCGGGCAATCAGCGATTGAAATATTATGAGATTTTTTTCTTTTTCGGCTTAGCTTTCGACTTGTGAACTTTTAATATCGTTTCTTTTATCGCTTTATTTCGATTGTTGCAATATAATCGTATAAACTTCTATACATTTTCAGTGCACATCGTCGGGGCTGATGGAAAGATTATTTGCATCACTCTCAGTGGAAACGTAAAGCGGACAAAATCTGTTTTACCCTACTACTCACTGTCATCGTTGTATTCAGAACATTCCTATAGTTATTCCAACATTCCGCTGTTTGATGCACAGTTATTACTCTCCTCGATATTTAGTATATTTTTCAAAATTTACATGGCTCCTTTCTATTGTCAGAGTACCGTGGCGAGGATGTGTTTCTATACATTCCCTCTAAGTAGGTGATATAGTGTTTCTGCCATTTGCAGGCTAACCTTTTTGGTATACCTCATCCGTTGTACATCTAAAGAGTTTTTTTTTTTTTAATATACTGATACAGTTCATTTTTTAAACGTTTTTGTGAAATAAGTTTTTTTTAAAGAGAGAGTAAGAATGGTCGAAATATTACTGATAAAAAGAAAAAAAACTATTAACGGTGTTTATATTATTTTGTTGTTCGAGTGTTTAATTATTTAGAAAATTATTAACCGTTTATTTGGCGTGGCATGTTGATCCCCGGGTTCGACACGGTAAGCAGTTTAGTTGAGATTATTTATTCTCGAATAAAAAATCGTTGATAAACTCCCTCATTGGTGGTGTAGTGTGTGTCTTATTTATGATACATAACGGAAAGAAGGGAAAAGGAAAATCGATGCGAGCGTTGACTGCTTTTCTATATATTTTTACGGAAATATTCCTAGACGTAAAACATATTATATTCGTATGACGTTTATAAACACGGTGACAACAAAGTTTACATTTTATCTCCGTCCTTACAAGATCTCAGTAAAGAGCGGGTTTTCGTGGTTGTTGAAGTTATCATCCAGACACACGTCTGTTTCCGGCTGCTTTGAAAAACAAACGTTAGAGACTTTAATGCGGGGGGATTATTTCAACGTGATTTCTACCGGAAATAGACGTGTCGATAAGTCCCCCGTCCCCCGTCCCCGTATGCCGATAGGGAAACGCACGTAATATATTACGGAAGAAACAATACCTGATGGATAGTGTGATAAAGCTGCATTTAAAAACTGTCACGCGTTGAAAATTAAACGACTAAGCGAAAGTGAAGAGTAAAAAAGATATTAGACGTTATTAATCGCGGGAAATATAGGGGAAATAATGAAAAATCAACGAAGAAACTATCGCCTTATATGCTCTATTAAGAACACGCGATTAGTTGCATTAATTACGGTAAAAAATCGAAGAGATCGATCCGGGAAAAATAATGAAGTGTGATGATCCCTTTGAAAAGCTCTCTTTTGTTTCCGGGATTTTTATTGTTTTTCAATTAACCGGCGCTAATATCGCGATGACACCGGAGATTCGTACTAGGTCTTTGTGCTTTTTTCGAATTATATCGATTTTTCGATCGTTTGCGCGGAGACTTTTTCTTCATTTCCCGGAACCAGACAAATAAAGAGCGCGGACAACACGAATTGTTTTCGTTCCCCGGTGTGCGATTCGTTTGCAATCTCGAATGTCTTTTTACCTGCTGCTGCGAACGTCGGAATTCCGATATTGGAATCCTGTCGACAGCTCCTCCGTCTGTTTATCTCGTTTTAATAATCGGTGACCGCGTGTGTATACCGGCTACGATGCTCTTGCCGTATACAGAGAGCAAGCGTGTAATGGGTCGCGGTCGGAGGGCGTGTGGCGTGTGTACGACTTTTTCGTTTCTTCCTTTTTCTTCCTTTTTCTTCCTTTTCTTCTTTTTCTTCGAAAGAAGATGATAAGCCTGATGATGGCACGAAAGTGGCGATACTGAAATCTGCGTCCCGCGCGTTTCTCTTCACCTTACGATCGTTATTGTACTAGTTTCGGTAAAATTGATTACGTACGTCGACTCATTATCTGCGCGTTTAATTGATCCGGGTTACATTGATCTGCAGAAAAACGGTCGCTTTCCGGAAGGGATAGAATGTTCGGGTTGTGGCGCCTTGCGTCTGCTGATAGGTCGATCACTCGCAGTGGCCAACGGCGTGGAGGCGATGTGTCGGACGCCTCAGGAACGACCGTCCTTGGAATGCGGTCGTTCCGTTACCGCTGCCGTATCCCCGTTATGATTCCCACGTATTCATTCCGGCCACATAACGCATGTCCCAATGTTACACGGCTCCTGCAACTCTGTTGATTCTGTCCTCAATTTTCCCTCGCAGAAGACGACCGCGTCGATGAGAAGACACAGTCGCCAAACACCTTATTATCCCGGATCGAACGACCTGAAATAATTCGCCTGTGCGTGTACCTCGTCGCTCGTCAGCCTATCATTACTATCATTACGTAACGTGTATGTGTCGTCTCTTTCCCGGATGTATAATCGGCGCCGCCAACTCCTCTCCGTCCGGTACAAATTAAACATTTGTACCCGCGAGAGTTAATAATGCTGGGCTACTATTTGTTGCATTCGCGAGATAGGCTCTAACGGCGATGATGGAAAAACCGGTCCTACTGCAAACTATTCTGCTAGGTGAAACCACCTGTGTTACGAGGTTCATCTCTCCGTTTTCTTTTCTTTTCTTTCTTTCTTTCTTTCTTTCTTTCTTTATTATTATTATTATTATTATTATTATTTTTATTTTTTTTCGGTTATTTTTCTGTTACATTTTGATAAACACTGATCTCTCTTTTCATCCAGTATAGCTGACTGTCAAATGATTTCATAGTAACTTAATAGAATTTAGCTGTTTGGATTCGCAAATTCCACGTGTAAACTCACTTCCGTGTCTCCCGGTTCGAAGTGAAGAGGCATCAGAAAACATCGGGGAGATAAAGGCCACGGAAGTAATTAACCTGTATACATGCCTTTAACATTAGGTTTAGGATAAATTACGGAAACGTTAAATATCCCGAACTGCGCTCTGTTGAAGTATTCATTTTTCTTTTTCTGTTTTTATATACGGTCTTTCTTTTTTCGTTTTACGGGAAAATCAACGTGTGCCGAAAAAACATTAATTTCTGCCGGCTGAACGAGGCGGTCAATAACGTTTCGTGTTCCTGCGAAATTGTCTCGTTTACTTCCGCCTGTTTTTACATCGGCGAAGAAATATTTTGCCTAATTTATGTGCAGAGTCGAAACGTATTTTTATTATAAAACTCTAGCGATTATTAAAAGTAACCTTTAATCACCGCGGGGGATATTTTATTACATCGTTTCGTTTCTTCCGCCTATATAGAGAGGTGAAGGAACCCCGCATTAAAAGTCCGCTCTCGTTGTACAGAGAAATTTTTCCGATTTTAAAGTCTCATTTTTCATTACAACAATTACCGAGACACCCCGGGGGGGGGGCTACGTGCAGCAGTATCTAGTCCCCTTTGTTACACGAATAAAAATACAGTAATAATATCAAAAATATACGAATAAAATCGTTTTTCGTATTTTTGATCAGTGAAACCGTCATTTTTTCCTTCGCGTTATTTGTTATAAATAATTTCGGTGACTAATTAAGGTGTTTTTTTAAATTTTATACATATATATATATATACATATATATACATATATATATATATATATATATATATATATATATATATATATATATATATATATATATATAATTGATCTGGCTTTTGCCTTTTAGTCAGCTTCATAATCAACACTTCGAAATATGCAGATCGATAAAGATTTTCACGGGATAGGTAATAATAATAGTTGGAAACACTGCGCGGACAAACTAAAAGCATATTACGAGGTCTATGAAAAATAATAAATGAAAAAAAGAAAACGGGTACACACCAACTGACACTTTTCCATGAGATCTCTCCGCCGCTGTTAGATGAACGTAAAAAAGCGTAAACAAAAGTAGAATGTGCCGGGGAGAACGAGTTGTACAAGTTTTTAACCGAGGTCAAGTTCAAATTTATTGCCCAATTTTCCGGATAATATACGAAATTTTGCAGCGAGCGATGAATCTGTAACAACAGAATAAAACTAAATTCGGAATTTATTAAGCCCGTTAGAAGGGAAGGGAAAGATTTGTCAGCTAATTTCGATTAAGTTCAATAGAGATTCAATAGAGATTCAATAGAAATTTGATAGAGATTCGATAAAGATTATACAACTAGAACGATTTGTCAATCAGACGTTTAAAATGGGCTCGGATAACAGCTTTTTATGAGAACCAACTAATTAGAAGGGAGACTGATTAGGGTTTTTTTTTTTTTTTTGTATTTTTACAGTAATTAAAATTTGAGACCCATTAAAATTACAATCATGATTAAGAATACAAAATTTTAAATTCCCAAAAAGATTTTGACAGTTTCCTTAAACCGTCATTTTCTATCAAAAAGAAGAGAAATTTTTCTCTACAATTTTTTCTGAATTACAAACATGATTAAAAGTACAAAATTTTAAATTTCTAAAGATAAGCCGGCCGAAACAGTAAATTTAGTTCATTCGTCCATTTAAATTTAGTTCATTCGTCCATTTAAATTAGTCAAATTTCCTGACGAAATAACCGTTAGAGAACTTTTCGCAAACGATGATCATCTTACGCTTGCTACTAGTTTTACAATTTCCTTTTAAGCCGTCATTTTATAAGAGAAATTTCGTTATCCGGCAGAATAATTGCCGATTTTTTGGTTCATTCTACATTTTTCTTGATTTTTTAATTTTCGCGAAAGAATTTATTACAACACTCGAAATTTTCTCTACATGTCTATACTCGCATCTTTCCTACATGATTATTTCAATTTTTCACATTAAAGGCAAAATTTTTGAATGAACTTCTTTTCCCTAAATGGGAAATTATATTAAAAATAGCCTCCGCCGAATGGTGTGATGAGTGAGGCAGGAAGTTGATACGAATAGGAGTAGGCCATTTTGTGTGTAATTATAATGTCGCTAATAGAGTCGTAGGTTTCATTAAAAACTGCGAACAAAGTGCGTATCGATATTTCTCGACTGCGAACGAACGCGTGAATATCGAAGCGTAAAAATTCAAACGGCACCCTCTACCCATGGTCGATATACTCAGAGCCGGTGTCTGTCGATGCCTTATTATTTCGGCCGGTCGTCAGAAATCGAATGTAAAAAATAATAAAATTACATCGACGTAATTTAATAATCAGTTCAGGCTGGTTCTATCTTTAGCGTTGGGGCGGTCGTTCTTCTTGGGGCAACTATAAAACGATGCAATGTTAACTAGCGCGCGCGGGTCCTAATGAAACGCTGAAATTGCTTACTTGTTGAACGTAAACACAATCGGAGGCTCGATCGGCATTTTTTAATTTTATCTATTGCGCCGCGCGTCTAATTAATCAGTTGAATGTTGCGCTAATTACCAACGATGGTGGGGTTACGTTTGCGGTGTAGCCGTGAGGAAATGTCGTCCTGGTAATTTTACCTGGTACGTTTGTACTTAGGCGGTAAAACAAAAACGTAACACTACGTTACCGTTAAGATAATAACAATGAATTGTCATCTTAATTATTTCGATTTTTGTTCGCTTTTACAGGTCTAGGAAAAGACGGCCGAGTAACTCGCACGATGATTTCAAAGAAGATCAAATGAACGAGTGCACAGCAGCGTTGGTATTGATGAGCCTGTCTTGCAGTCCAAGTTCTTCGATTAACGGTGAGTCGCGCTTATACATTATTATTTTGATTTATTTTTCCGCTTATAACGATTTTTGCTTCTCTCCGTCCGACTATATCTTACACATACATCGTAGCTTTTTGTCAGATTTCCTTTCAATAAGCATTAAACAATTTCGGCATTCCCGATGAAATCACACTATTAATACACCCTACCTATATTCTTCGACGGCTTAGACTGCTTTTGTTTCGATGTATAGGCCGAATTAATAGACTTCCTTCGTCGACAATAAAATTTAACGTTTCTTCTTCACCTTTTTCGCGGCAGCATCGCTTGGTCATAGATAGTGGCTCTACCTATTTTAAGAGTTGTTCGTTATTCTTGCCCCATATCAGAATGTGAAATTCTTAATCGACTATTAAAATCGCTTCTAAGTATCTGTTCACTTCCCCTAATATCTAATTTTACTCTTATGGCAAAACGTTCTAATATTGTTTTACATTCTGCTATTTTATTATCTACCTTTCTAATATATGTCTTCTTTATAGTGTCGAAGCTTCTTTCTTTTTACTACCTCCAAACTCAGCCATATTCGGTTTCCCTTGCAGAAGCTGTTGCAGACTATTCTCTTTATATCGTCAAATAAATGTAGTGTATTACGATCAATTTCATTTCCCTTCTCTCACACCTTTCTTACGGTTCCTCCAAAATCGTTTCCTGTCTTCAACCTCCTCCAGCCGCCGTCGTCATATTCAGATTGATTTCTCCTATTAGCCATTTTGATATTGAGAGAAATGAAAGAGCTGATTATCTTTGTGTCGTATTGTGTAGCGTTTAGCGTATTACTGCCTATTAGAAACTATCCATCTAAGAAATTTCGCTTAAAATTTTTGGACGGTTTCCTTTCTCTAATTACTCTGCTCTTTTCATCTCCTTATTCATCCTATTCCTCCTCTTCGTTCATGATTTTCGTATTTTCCTTTTTTGCAACGCTATTCAATATCTTTCTTGTGCAAGTTCCGTTCTGATCAAAATTTACTTCCTTGTCACAGTGTCGTTTTTCACTTGTAAATTTTCCACAGGTATGTGCCCTCTCCACACACTTCTAATGATAATTAAGAATGTATCGAACTGTAGTAAAACGAGGTGCCGCACCAACCTCCTGAACAGGCGATGGATTTCGATGATGATAATGATGATGATGATCGGGACGATACATATCCTTTTTTTAATGCTCTGTAATCTAAACATTTCCTCCTGTCCTTAAAATATATTCCCGATCCGTATAATGATTTCACACGCTTCCGACGCTTTCTATTGTTCTAGTTTTTAGTTTCATTTTTATTTACGTTTTTGATCGGCTCCAAATCTGAACAATTTTCTATAATGCTTATGTGTGGTTCCCTGTAGTTGAGTCAAAAAATAAATAAATAAATAAACTATCGGGATAAACGCTTTCGAGTTCTTTTTAAGAAAAATCCTAGAGTTGGGTTTTGTTTGGTAGTAAAATTTCAGATATATTCCTTTGTGCGAGAAAAGTAGAAGAGTCAATAAGGAGGTTTAAGATTTATTTAAAGATTTATTTAGAACAGTTTATAGCCGATATCTGACGGTAACATTATAATTTTCCTTTTTATCATTCGGTGTGGGACTTACTTTACTTTATCCATGTATATTTAGAATTTTTCCTTCTTCTTTTTTTGATTCGCCAATTTCGGGCACGTAAACGCAGCGCAAGCGGTAATCTCTCTATTATATATTGTATAAAATAATTTTTTACAATAAAAAATACCTTCCTTCATAATTGCACAGATGGCGCTATATGTAGGAAATAGTAAAGTAATTCGTAATATTGTATTTGAAGAAATTTTACAATAAACACTTTTTTATCTAAATTTATTACTACAATCAGCGCGCGAAGCTTTTTCTAGTTTTTCTATATTTTGGGTTGATTCGAACCACGGACGGAGCACCACTACTCAGCCAACTACGCTATACCGTAGCCGGCAGCAAGGTGTTTCCTCTTGACAGTCAGGCGATCGATCCCTATTGAACCAATTTGTATAATTTTTTTTTTTTTTTTCACTGTGAAAACTCCTTAGGTGAACCATGAGTACCCAAAAATGTTTGAAAAAATAAATAAACTTGTATATTTAAGTAACGAGACGTTTTCCTTCTATCGTTGCTGAGAACCACACTTTTTTGACAGACTGGTTTAAATAATTTTTATTTTCAACAGACGTGTCAGTGCTTAAAAAGTTTAAAGCCAATAAGTAACCCGATAATATATGTAATACGATGAAACGAGAAAGAAAAAAAAAAAGCATTTTCCACTGAATATACTTAAAACACGAAAGTAATTTTTTTTTTTTATACAAAAGTACGCATAACCCGTAGATGCGCTGAAAAGTTTAGCCTATATATCTAGAAACGCTTATATTGCAGTGTATGGAAATTGCAAGTTACTAACGAGAGAGAGATAGCGTCAACGTCTCTGTCAAACCGTGTACATCCCGGAAGAGTAAGGAAGTCAGTTTAGTTTTAGTGTGATTATTGTTCGGGAAAATAACAATATCTTCATTAGTTTTTTTTTCTTCTTTTTCCCGCTTGATTTGACAGATGTGTTCTGTTCCCGAATCGGGCTCTAATGCTGAGGTCTGTTCAATGTTTATTGACACTATAGATAATGTATAGCGTGTATTTCGAATAGGGACGAATTATAAAAAAATACTGTCTAAGCTATTTAAAAATTAAGCTGTTTTCATCGAACCGATGTTTGGAGTCATTTTTGTCGTCTGCCTGTCTACAAAGCGCTAATGGTTATACTTTTTCCGACTCGTTTTCGACAAAAAGAGGTGCGATTTTTTTTCTTTTACAGCACACTTGTATGTAACATTTCTTTACTACTTTTTTAATGCGCCTGTTTATAACTTTTTTAAAATTAGGCGATCTTCAAAAAAACCTCATCTTTGTTCCTTTTCTTCATTTGCTGCTTCCGCCTTCACAGACACGTATCGTTTAAAAGCCAGTGTTTGATGTGATTGTTGGAAATAATCTGCCCGCGTAAAAATCGTTATTCTTTAGTTTTCGCTTTTATCGTGGCATTTTTTTTAATTTTTTAAATTGTATCTCTCTGTAACAGCCCCTTTATTTTCGTTTATTCGAAAAAGCGACAAAACCCGTGTTTGCTTTACAGTCTTCCGTGTAAAACGGAATAAACCGGATTGTCCGCATATTGTCTGCAATTTGAGTGTATTATAATTTCTTTTTTAAGGTATCAGAGATATTTTCCGTACTTTTTCGATTATATTTTCGTAAAATTGTTGTTGGCACACTTTTGCCTTTGATGACATTTTTCATTATTTGTCTTTGAGAAAGTATTTCAATGTAAATAAAAAGTAAGCAGTCCTTTTTTCAACAATTATTACTCCATCGAGTGAAACGGCGCCAGCTACAGTAATTCTCAAATAATACCGATTTAATAAAAAATTCTTAGGCCAAAGTAAATCAACCGTTGAGTTCTTAACAGTCTCGCTGCAGAAAGTTCTTTAAAACCGTATTTATTTACTATCTACACTTGAGAGTGATATAGCATATGAAAGAAAGGTAGAGAAGTGTGAACCTTTATGCACTAAAAAAGTAGTAAATAAAATTACACGAAGCGTAACAAATGGGAAATTAAAATAAATCCGAGATAATTATTTTTACAAGGACTGGTTACCTAGTATCTAACTATAGTGTTAACATTTAAACACTTTTATATAGAATGTCAATGGGCAGTAAAATATCTAGGAGCGATTGACGTTCGCAAAAATGATAGCATTTTTCGATAATAAGCAATTATTACTCTATATTCCCCGTTTTTTTGTTTTTTTTTAGTAGAAAGCGTAGATAAACAGTTATACAAATAAATTACACATATTCAAAAGAAAAATAGTAATCTAAAATATTACATGTTATACTGATGTGGTCTTATTGCAGTCGCAGTAACGTAGAAAAATCGCAACGATTGCCTTAGGGTAACTTTAAATACATTCTCTTTACTGCGAAATTAAAGAAATACGCAAAAAGTTCTTAGTCTACCATAAATACGAGTATATTTCGGATGAAATTAAAGAAAGAGCCGAGAAAGTTTTCACTGCATGCTCATTGGTCCCAACACAAAACGATTTAGCGTGACTATCAGTGGATGATCTCGTTAAAAAAGTTGTAAATAAATAATATTCACAATTACACTCTTTTTAAAAGTAATATTTAATTATTACTTATTCAAACACTCCACAATCATGAAGTTATCAATTGGCTCGTAACTCGTCCGAATAATGTATGTAAATATTATTTAAAAAAAAAAAAAAAAGTGTAATTTGTGTGAATTTTATTCTTTAATATAACAGAAATATCTCTAAAGTATGTTATACTGTCGCAATTATAGAATGTCATATTTACGAAATTTATATATTTTTTTTTCTTTTTTTATCCCAAGCATATGTGTGATAGTTACGTAATTTTCAAGTAGATTTTATTGTGTTTTTTTTCTTTTTAGGGGGTTCTTTTGAAATCACTTTTTTTTTTTTTATAATACAAAGCGCATAAATCTCTATAAGTATATATATATATATATATATATATATATATATAAAAATGAAACTATTGTTTTGAATGTATTTGGAAAGAAAAACAATTTTTATGAATTTCGGAAAAATCTGTAGCTCTTAGGAAGATATCTCTACCAATCGGTTGAGTACAAATATTATCCATAATTTTGGGTAAGGCGAACAAGTTTAGAGCTATGCAAAAATCCGAAATTTTATAGAAATGACAATTTGTGGCAGTTCTTAAACTTAAATTCCGCTTAAAGCATATAAAGTAAATAGCAGACAAAAACGTAATGACACTAATAATAAAAATAAAAATACTTCTCAATAGAGTAGCTCCGGAATTGCCGCACGAATCGTTTGTGTAATTGCCGAGGTTATTACAGCACATGGATGAGTGCAGGATCAAAAGTCTTTTAATAGATTAACCGCTCTAATATATATCCTGGATCCGTTTTGGTTCGTTTGACAACGCAACCGACAATAAGTTGGAGGTGCCTGCAGGCAGGCAATGTTCCAGATCGTGTTCAGCAGTTGGTGAAATGGGGGAATTGCATATAGAACAAGCAGAGGGAGGAGATGTTCCTTCCAGCAAATAGTTGTGGGATATTGTTGTGTGCCCTATGCGGAGTCTAGTCAATGCTGCAATCTCTCTGCGGGACATGGATATCGGTGGCCACCAAGGCTCAGTGCTCACCTTGATGCATCGTAGCCATGATGTGTGAGCCGACCACATAGTTTCCCATGTCTCTGTCTTATGTTGATAAACAAAGGGTGGCCCCAGCTGAAGAAGAGGGGCGCCTTCGCCCATTGGGCTATATGTTGCTGCCTTAGCAGCCAAATTCACTATCGCTGCGTTATAGCTTAGCACCGATGAAATAGATCTATGAATTCATAGGAATTTTGGATAACCGTCAAAGGTGAGAAACCCGTTAATGAACTGAACAGATTTCCAACGGTGGCGACGTCCTATGCGCCCCCAAGACAATACGTATGGCAGTATGATGGATTGTGTCAAGCGATTTAAGGAATGATTTGTTCGATGAGGAATAAACTTGGCACTCATAGGTCGATTTACTTAAAGTGAGAGATTTGTACACAGTTAACAGGAGCTTAGGATCAATGTTGTATTTCGGATAAGACATTTTATTAGTTTATATTCAAGGATTTCATGCACTTATTCTTAAGATGGTGAATGTGGTGTAACCAGGACAGTTTTTCATCAAACACAAGACCCAAGAATTTAATTGTGTGGAGAAATGGGAGTGGTGAATTCCTTAGGAAAAGAGTTATGCCGGAATCGAGATGACACAGGCGTCTCTTGTGAAATTTCACACATACGGATTTTGTCGCAGAAAATTCCAGACCATTGTTATCAGCCCATATTTCCAAGTTATTGATTGAGGATTGAAGGATTGATCTTGCATTGGACGGAAGGTTAGGAGGAAAGGATTATTAAGACGTGGGTTGTAACTGGCGGCCGTACACAATCTGCCATGTCATTTATATATAGTATAAACAATGTACGCTCTGCCGTGAGCCTTGCGCGGTATACCATTTGACAGACACCTTCCGTGCATACCTTAATCTTCGACAACTACTTTTAGATGTGCACAGAGTGTGTATTCTTTTTCAGCTAATGCTGTTGGAGTTTTACAACTTTTTGGTCGGAACCGGTATTTTGAGAATAATTTGCGTACACGTGATTTAACCGCGGCTAGAATGCAGTATGACGGAAAATGTTTGAAGCTTCGAGACTCGGCCGAGTACACAGGAGTGGTGAAATAATATTACAAGCTAGATAGTCGACGACAGAAAGCGGAAATTCGGCGCTGGGCTTTTCGCCGCTTCTTGGTACCACTGCGAACGGCGAGCGGTACAGCCGCGTTGAAGCGGTGAAATAATAATAATACCTTGACGGCGCTAGTACGTCAGTATAGACGAGTCTCGGTAGTGTTTAGATTTTTATTTCCGGCGCTCTTTTCACTCGGATTAGTTCGTTTTTGTTTGTTTTTCCTGTCCATTGACTAATACTTCTTTCCTCGGAATACATTTTTCGTAATAGCTCAACGCATATCTAGGTCCTACGGAACTGTATCTCTAATTCTAGCAGGTTTTATATTCGCCTTTTGGAAGACTAATCGAAAACTATTCATTTTCTTCTTGCAGAAGAAAAACGCTTCTTTCCTTACGTACATATTGTACGTTCTCTACGCCGTGCAATAGCAGAAGTACAGTTTTTTTTTTATAATTGAGCGTCGACATCGCGTTACAGCGTTGCCGATCGCGCCTAGAGTCAGCCCTGAAGAAGCGGAATTACTGAGGTTTTTGTCCAGCTTAACTTCTTTTTCGTACACTGAAGGTATTGTTTGTTCTCCTCTGCAATCGTGTTTCGGCTGTTCACACATCGCCGGACGGAACCGCCTCGCACTGTTCGGTTTATTTCGGAAACGCTGTCGCTTTGTTATCGACGCGCGTGTAAAATACAAAAGAAGCCGCGGAATTGACCGTTGCATGCGGCGGTCAGGTTTAAGAAGGCGACTTTTATTTACATTAGGAAGAGAATATCTGCGCTAATTTCCATATTTCGTACGGAAAATAGGTCGGTCCGTTGTCAAATAATTATAAGGTGCTAGCGACGACCGGCCGACTAACTGCACCGTTTACAGACCACGGACACGGGTTCTAGCCGTTGGTGTTGTTTTTACACCGTTTCCCGTATGCCCGGGGGGGTCCGACAACTAGCTGGCCAATTGGCCACCTCCACGTTTCGCTCTGCGTAATAATCCGAACAGTCGCCGACGTACATACACCGTGCTCGCAACAACTTTCCTCCACCGACAATATGGACACGCACTGACCGTTCCTTGCAAAGACCCTTTTCCTGTCTGCGAAACATTCCGCTCCGAAGTCGCCGTCAAACGGTGGAATATTAAAGCGCGCCTACAGCCCGAAACAACGATAATCTGCCTATTCTTTTCGGTTTCATTAATAATTTTTACAATGATCATTACCGTTGGCCGTCGCTGAATTTCATACTGTTAATTTGATGTACGCGTCGATAATAAAGCGCTCGTTGACCTTTCCATTTTCAACTGTGGCACACTCGAGTTCGATGTTATTTTTTTTTTTCTTCTTTCCCTACTACATATACCGAACAGAGGATAGTACTGAAATCCAGATTCGTCGAAGCCAAAATGGCGTCCTGGAATCGCTATTCTTTTTCCGTTAACATTTCGCTCTTTGTTTCGTGCCGTCTTGAGAATTTTCCCGGTTTAAAAATAATGCCCGATTACTTTTAACAACCCTAACGCTTCGCCCCGTGATATTTTTTTTCTGCCGGTGCGCTCTGAAACGGGATATACTTCTGGCAGCGCTCATTTCGGCTCGTCCACTGTAGGCATTAGGCCAGTGATAATTTTCGATATTCAGTGTGCAGAATTGAGCTTCGATTTAGAATCGATTAAGATATCTCAACCTGAAAAACGAAAAAAAAAAAAAAAAAAGTACAAAAAAAAATCACGATTTTATTATAAAGTTTAGTTGAAGAAATAACAAGTGAAACAGGCATTTGGTGCGTCGTATTTTCATCATAATTCCTTCAACAGGATAGAGATGTACTAAAGTATTTTTTCTTCTTTTTTTTGGAAAACTATTTCCGAAAAATTAATGTCGAGTCTGCAACGGTTTTGTAAAATTCAATATTTTGGATTACAATCAACAGTCGTGTTTAAAGTACGTCTGTTCGTTGCCCTCGTTAATTGATGTGGAGAATAAGTGTAAATCTAGTATGATAATGTCGACGGGATTATGTTTTCAAATGTGCAAACTACATACGCATAAATTATTAAGGTTATTTATATATCAAGTATAAATATATATATATGTATATATAAAAGTATATAAGTATATGTATGTATATTGTCCGTTGAATTTTTATTTTATTGGAAATTATGTACTCTCTTAACGTAGTAACCAGACACAGGTCGCTTTCCTACACGTGTATACCTGTCAGGTTCGCGTCAACGACGCGTCTGTTAACTGAAATAGAGCTACCGTTTTTATCGAGTTAAAAAAAAATAAAAACATGACAGTTTCGCTCGGCTGGACATCTAAACAGGTGTGCTGTTAGGTTTGTCGTCCGGCATACTAGAGCGTGTGTCTATGATGGATAGTGTAAAACTTGTCGCGGTGTTGGTTTGTTTTTTTTTTTTCTAGATTTTTTTACTTTTTAATTCAGATTTCTTTGCTATTACTACCGTAATTTTAAGGATTTCTTCAAATTGATAACCTTTTCAGCTTTATTTACATTTCCCTTGCAGACATTCGAATATTTCAGACTAGATGTATATCTTGAGCCACCTCAAGTCCGGAATCTCAAACTTTGCCAGTTTCTAAATACGACATGATAAGTGAAGACGAGGGACTTCGGGTGAACATGGCTGGATATCAGAAAGATTGTCGTTTAAAAATAGAGGACGGAAGCCCATTTCAAGAAAAAGAAGAAGAAGAGTCAACTGTCACCGACGAGGTATAAAGAAACCGTTGTGATGAAGTGAAAATGTTGCTTGATTATCTTTTTTCTTTTTTTTTCTTATTCCAAAAATCGATTTACGATAGTCCGAAAGTTATTCATCTATCCAACATAATCTTGCAACCCTAGTTCCTCGAATTTAGCTCCCTTCGTCACTTCCTTATTATTATCCTCATTAAATTCGCCCACGCTTTGATATTGGCTTTGCCTCCTTTTCGTTACTCTTTGATCTTTCTCTACTCTATTTTATATTTATTATTTATTCTACCGAGCGTACTTTTCTTTTCTTCCCTTAACTGTAATCTTTCGATTCCTTACTTATAAAAACGACCCTGCGTCCTATTTTCAACGGTTGTCCATAATTCTTGCTATCTCTTTCATATTGTCGTAACTTTTCCTTCTATCGTTTCCGGAGTAAAGGTCTAAACGGACCCACAAAAAGAGTGAAACAAGTATAACGTATGGTCGATGTATTTCTCAGTCTAAAATGTCGCTCCTTCGATCGGGGTATCCTAGTTTATCGGGGATTGTTGCTTTTACGATTTGCTGTTTGTGCGCATGTAGTACAGAATAAAACGCGACCGAGCTTAATGAGTTTTAATAAGTAATGCACACGAGGATGGCTCGGAATTGATTAGGCGCGGTAGATGTGTTGCGTGAACATCATCTCGTTGTTACAAATCGCCGATAATTTCAGTTTTCTCCAGGTAGTTAACAGTTAACGCGCCGCCGTATTACATCTGTTACGTTCATCAGCTAATGACGACGTGCTTCGACTGATGAGTCGGTACAATATTACTGTCAGTCCACAAGTTCGAAGTTAACAACAGGAAAACGAACAATTTTTGTTTTGTTTTTACATCTTACGCCGTTTCCATTTATTATCGCTATATATAACTATGTTTTTTCCCCTCTTTCTGCTCCCAATTTTGAAAAATTTTACGATAATTTTAATTCGGATTGTTCGATGAAATTCGAAAACTTTGGAGGTCGGCGTTAGAGCTGCTTGTGTTTCGAGAAAATTGAAAGCGAACTCTGTAGATTGTTCGATTGTGTTTTCAACACATATTCATCTTTGGAGATTATCGTTGGTTTAATTCGGCTTTTGGTTAAAGTTTAATTTAATCCATATATATATATATATATATATATATATTACTGGTTACTTTTTATTTCCAATTTAAACGGCTTACTTATCTTATCGCGGCACCGTGTAATGGTTTCAAGTTCGTTGTAGAGTAGTCTCTACACATTTGTTCTGTTTCCTCGAAACTGTTTCACTGTGAAATTTTCAGCGAATCACCTCAGTAATCTGTTTTCATGTTTCCGATCAAGAGATTTTCTAAATTTTATCGCTAGTTTCGTTTGGAGTAAAAAAAAACAAAAAGCATTTAGACCATCGTGTCTAATACCGTGGACTTCGTATAGAAATATTTTCTTCGGTTGTTCTGTGTTATGTTTTTTTTTTTTTTTTTTTAATTTACTTTGGAAAGGTCATTTTTTTATTTATTCTTTTAAAATTGGAACAAATTTGTGTGTATCTTTCGACAAGGGTCGTCGTGCAAACGGTGTAATACGTTTTTTAAAATACTGCGCAGATCACGATTTTGCTGTACACTAAAAACCGGCGAGTCTCGCTTTGGCATTGAGGGCAACGAAGCAGCTGACTTCTTATTTCTCTCGGCGTCTCTCAATGGCCCATTCCTCCCGCATTTTCCTGTCTCAGACATCCCTTTCCTCTCCGCAAGTCTCCATACCAGACTATGGGTTGACATCTACCCTTCCTTTTTTGCCAATCGCTCCTCCTTCTACCTCCTCCTACAGCCTACTCCCAATTCACAGCCTTGGTACCAATTTCTTCCCTTTTCTCGGCGCTCGGCTATTGTTTCTTTAATCAGACTGAGACTTGGTCATTCCCTCCTTCCCTTTTCTCGGTTTTCTTTTTCTCTTTCACCTTCTCCCTTTTGCCCTCTCCACTCTACTGATCCTCCCTTTATATGCGACCCCAACCATATCCTTTTTGAATGCCCTGCTCTTTTTCCTGAGTGCTCTCATCTATACGCCGAACTTTTGGCGTTAGATCTTCCTACCCCTTTTAATGCTTCTTTTATCCGTTCCTTCCCATTTCCAGCCGTTATTCCCCTCCTTCTTTCCTTTATACTTTCTATCTCCGATCGCCTCAGAATCTGAGTAGGTGATTTAAGTCCATGTTGTTGGGTCAGTGTTAACACCGAGCCAATTTAAAAAAAAAAAAAGATTCTAAAGAAGTTAATAACAATATAAAAATTCTGGTTTAAATCCTTTGGTTGCATATTATATATATATAAAAATTTCTCTCACAATGGACTAATAGACGAGTCGGAAAAATAATTTATTACGAGATGCAAACCTGGTTTTTTTTTGTTTTTTTCTTTCTTTTTTCTGATATAAATAAAAATCACAGCGTGCGCGAATAGTAACAATGAAACAGACCAAAACCATATACAATGCACGATTGATGCGCATTCCGCATAGAAAAGATAGGCATGGAACTGTGTTTTTGGCGATTTTTAAAAAATTTAATTTTTTTCCGATATCCATACTCTCAAACTATTTAGTGAAATATAAAAATTTCGCCTTTTATAAAATTGTGTTTTAAAAGTAAAGAGCAAAAATTTATAATTTATTTTTCAAATAAACGAGAGATAATATTTCATTTTTCTTTATTTTGAGCGGGAAGATTTCTCACGTGTGCTCTCTTATTCTTGTCACTTTCATCGTGTACGTGGCCGGAAAATGTATTTCTTTAAATTTGGAGGCGGTCCTGCTGCGGCCATCTCCTAGATCCCTACGTTTTGTCAAGAAGTTTTTTTCTTCATGTTTAAGTGATGTAGAGATCGCACTCCTCATTTTTGTAATCGCTTGTTCCCGAGATGCTTGCCTTTCAATATTTTTCGCATCCGTTAATAAATTTGCACCTACTACATATATATAAAAAAAAAAAAAAAAAAAAAAAAAATTACGTACGCCAACGTAATATAGAGCGTATACCGCATGTTGCGTTTAATCGTTAGATGCCGAAGTATAGCAAATTAACCTGAAGATGTAAGATTTAGGATCTCAAAATCGTCTTTAATACGACGTGTTAAATTTCCGGAAATCGTAGGTAAAGTATTCTCAAAAAATCCATTTATCGCTGCCAGGAAGGCTTTTGAAGTGGCAAAGTTGCGACCTATCCTTTAGCAGAAATGTCTGTTGGTGTATCGTATATTCTGAAGGATTTTTTTTTTTTTTTTTTTTTTTTTTTTTTTCATTACCTAAATTTGATATCGTTTTATTTCACAATTTAAAATGTATCGAATACGCGGTTTGGTCTTGTTAAAAATTTCGTTACAGTATGACGAAACGAAAAGAGAAACATGCCGACGTTAATGTAGGAGCGCTGAAAAAAGAAAGGCGGTGTTGTTGGCCTCACTGTTTATCGAGCGTCATTGTGGCGAAAAGATATTAAGGCGGTGGTGTAAAGGCGTGCGAAGTGGATAGAAGTTTTGTTTTGTTATATCGGAATCGTTTATATTCATATTACGTAGAGTCGCGTGTGATATCTGTCGTTTGGCCTGATATAATTAGGTCATCTACACGCCGTACTCAATAGATGGAATGGTCGTGCGGTTTTTGAGAAAAAATTCAGTTGCATCACGATATTTTATCATCTCTCCCAAAAAAAAATTAGGTGACACGGATAGCGAGCGGCCAAATCTCTGCGTATTAGCTGGTTCGTCGGAATCATCGACTAGCGTTCGCGGCGTTGCGTAACTCGTACCCTTGCCCTGACAGCCATCGCTGCGCGTTAGACGCTCTTAATAAAAAATTCGATAATAAAATGACTATTCTGCCTACTCACAGGCCGCGAGCCGTTTCTAATTTTATTATTATAAAACATCCGTAATAATTATAAAAGTAGCGCGGAGAGGACGGTGCCGATGATGATTTCACGCATGTACTCTACTCGTCATCTATGGCAAAGTGAATGCCTGCCTGCTTACGTTTTCGCAATCGCAGTGGACTTTTCCCCTCGTGCACATAGCGATCGACAGCGTATGCGCGCCTATTAAATCTAGATAGACTCCTCCGGTAGGTAACATATGTTTCGTAAAGTGTTTTCAAGTACCACACCCATTCGATATTATATATGTTGTACACAAGCGAACGCATCAGAGCGCAGTCATGTTTGCTCGATTAACCAAATTATTATTTGTTCAAGGTCTCGTCCTCTATCGTCATTTCGCAAACGTATGGCGAATTATTTATCATTCCGTTCTGATCTCTATTATGCTATTGCAAAATCTGCTAACGGACGTCCCTGGTATGTTGACATACACATACTTTTTCGTCGGGCTAACAACTTTCGACCTGTCATTTGTTCCATCTCGAGGTTCAGTTCCGCATTCCGCGAACCTTCGAAAGCAGCATATACTATATAACTGCTCACAGGGTTTTTTTTTTTTTTTCTTTTTCCATAGTTAAATGAACGTCACAAGCGGGCCGTTTGTTTTCGTAGAGGATCAAGCTAAAAGTTTGGCGTTAGTTTTGATTCAAACTGAAGTTTGACCGTTTGTTTTTTTTTTCTCTTCTTCTTTTCCATTTATTGGGGGCGCGTTAACACAGGACATTTACCCAACGCAAAGGACTAGCAGAATGATGAAACGTAGGAATTTGTAGGTTATATCAGGAAACGATTTTTGACCGTTATGACAGCAAACAAAACAGACTAGAGAAAAAAAAATTTCGAATATAATTCAATTCTTGTTAAGAATGGGGTGCAAACCAGTTCTTTTTTTTTTTTTTTTTTCTTCTGCTGGATTAAGAATTTATATACGTATATTAATGGCAACGTGTCATATTCCTACACCGGAGATAATGTGAAAACCCGTTATGAAATGTGTAATTAAAGCATAGTGATCAGGAAAACAAGGCTGAAATGGATAGGTCACGTATTAAGACATAATAGCCTACTGAGAGACATCATAGAAGGAAAAATACCGATGCGCAGACCAAGAGGAAGACCAAGGCAGACGCTGATAGATACAATTAAGAAGGAAACAAACATTAAGACATACGCAGAATTGAAAAGGCGAACAGCGGATAGGAATAGGTGGAGGACTTGGACGATAGGGGCGAACCAGTCAAACGACTGAAATACCAATTGATTGATGAATACAAATTGATACGAAAATTATATATATGTATATATGTGTGTGTGTGTGTGTATATATATATACTCGTATATATATATGTATATATTTAATTCTTTAACAATAACTTCGTTAATTGAAATTTACTCTTCTATAATACTTACAGGAGAACTATTACCTGGGGGGATTCGAGAGGTATGCCCGTGACAAAATCCGAATTGTTTTGTATGTGCAGTTTTCCGGCTTCGCCATAGGACAGTAGAGTCCCAGTCGATGGTAGTCTTCTATAATTTTTATGGAAGTGTCCGATTTTCCGAAAACCGAAATAAATGTCTTACGAGCGCCGCGATTAATTGATATGCTCGTGAATATGTGGTAGAATATTTTTCTTTTATGTAGGAACATTTAACCGTATTGGTCGGAGGGGAGCGTTCATTACAACAGTGCGGGCAGCACGATGAATGAAAAAAGGGAAAAAAGCGTGAGTGCAAGGTAGTCGTTTGAAATAATGCGTATTACAAATACAAAAATGTCGGATATTCAAAATCGACATTTAAAAAAATCGCCAGCAAAAATTTGTAATTCACCATAATAAAAACCGTAGCGAAACGGGCATTACCAAAAACGGCAGATTTACGAAGAAAACTAAAATAGATATAAAGATATTTCGATAAAATGAAAAGAATAAGGAAGAAAATGAGGAAGCTGAAAGTAATTCTTTCGATAATTTCAGCGATGGAAGGAGTAGTGGTAGTTTCTTCGAGTAAGTTTTTGTAAGCGGTTTCGCCAAAAATGCCCCGGAATATGTGGGTCATGCGGAAATTGGTATTTTTCACGATATTTCTATTTTTGTCTATAAATCAGTGTTTCTTACGATAGCTTTTGCACTGTCCCGTCGCTCAGAACTTTCGACACTTGCGCGTCATCGAATGGAAACACGTAAAGATTATTTCAATTCCAGGTAGCAAAAGGCGGTTACCGTTCCGCCACAGTAGTGATGAAAACGCTATATTTATATCATGACAATCGTAGTAGTCGACTGAAGGTAGACGCAGTTTAAAAGTTTCTGCCTAGCATTTTGTGGCAATGTGTGTTTCGCGTAAAGATGAACAAGTTAATAAAACGTGAGGCAGTTTTCAATAAATATGTACAGGGGTTAGTTAATATAGAGGTAGAGTCAACGGACTGTGCAATTGCTGGTTCTGATGCAATCACATTTAGGAAGTACCGGTTTACGTGAGAAGACTACGAATTTTGAGGAGCGCGGCCTTAGGTAGAAAGCTCGGTTGCAGATTCCGGCAACTGGCAATAGTCAAAGTTGAGATTGATTGACCCCCCGGTTGAGATGGCCAGCGCGAACGTCAAATTAAACGCGTCGAATTCGAAATTACACATTGTCAAGAGCGGCTGGCGAACACAGGAGAAGAAAGTAAGGTCAAAGTTTACATGGGGGGGGGGGGCTTTATTGATTGTTGCCGCTATGAAATATACCATTTATCGTGTACTTTCTTCGATCATTTCGTACTCTAAAATTCATCTCTGTTGGCCGTCTACGTTCTCATCTTTCTCGAACGGATTTACGCGTAAATTTTCACCCGCTGTCGGATGCAAAGCATGCTTTCCTCTTTAGTTATTTTGGCCGCTGCGTACGGGTGCGGCCGGCCTTTCGCCAAATTTCAATCACCGTTTCACTGAAGTAGTTCGTTGCTTTTTTCAGGATGCGGATCTTGGGTGGACCAGCAACCGGTGTCACCAAGCGCTAGTTTCAGTGACTGTTGCAGTTGGCGCAGCGGAACCCCTTCGCCGCCGTTGAGCGAAAGCGGAGCGTCCGGTGTCTGGGGATCGGTCGGTACGGATGAAGGAATCGTTATGGATGAAGATTACGAAGATCACCAGCCGCGCAAGAGGAAAGTTGTTTCTTCGTCGACGGTGAGTACGACTTTTCATTTGGAAAATTTGAATTTTGTTTATAATACTTGTGCTTCGCCCCGAGTTTTAGGATGTTGCTTCTTTCCTCTTCAGTAGTCGGCTATTGAAAAATCGACCGTATTCGATTACTGCGAAACGCTTATTCAACACACCGGTCAAACTGCTACCGAAATGCGTACTTAGAAATCTTTATTTTCAAAGAATTTTAGAGACTATTTTTGTTATTTTCGTTGCGTGCCCTACTCGCTGTACACAGGAAATTGTAACCGCCGTTTTAATTTTTTTTTTTTTTATTCACGGTACATACTGCTGGTAAGTTTTCTACAGTTAATTTGGCAAAAATAATGAAAGAACATACGCGGTATTATAGTGGATACGAATAAGTATGACGGCGAAATATAATCTCTTCGCCGTTACGAATTCAAGTATTTATTTTTTATTCGTAATAAATAAAATATATTTACCTTCACCCCAATATGTAATAAACGGCGGCCGTCAATAGCCCTTCTCTCTTAATTTTAGCAGACACTGGATCTCACGGACTGATTAGGAAGCGTAAGCATTTTATTATTAATCTGTCAGATAAGCGCTTGGGCAGAACCGGATAAATATTTTCGAGCTATCCGGTTTTTTTTCCTGTTTAGCGTCATTTTTCTGCGATCGGTCAATATTGCTCCGACATGTCAATTGCGAATTACAGACACGCGGGCGCCGAGGAATAAGATATAAGTAAAAGGACGTTCCGTGTATCCTTGATAAAAAGCATCTTTGGATTTATTAAGCTCTTTTAATAATGTATTCTTAGGGAGTGTAGTGCTCTATCTATTGAATCTGAAGAGAATATTTCGGGCCAGTTCTCTCTTTTCTGCTTTCAGGATGTCGTCCATCTTTTATTTTCACTCAGGGCACTCTTCTCCGGTAAAGCTGATATGCGATTTCAGATTAAGTGTACATACTTGAAAGTAACTTCGAACCACTGTGACTTCCGCTTCGGTAGCCGTGCATCTAGGTTACCACGCTGCCAATAATGCAGGATCCGATAATTCGATAGACTGGAGAGGATGTTACTAAAATTATCGCTATGCCGTAACGAAGAATTAGGCCCCGGAAACGAAAGCAATAAGATCATGAAGCGTGTGAAATGTTGACGGTGAAAATTTGAAGGGACTAATTGTTTTACAAATGTTTGAGGAAAATTAATAAACTTAAATTGCCAACTTTTACAAGAACTCGGCACCTTTTACGCGGAGGTTTATAAGAAATGACGTGAAATTTTTAATTACTCTAAAAATAATTGACACTTTTTATTTTATTATTATTATTATTATTATTATTATTATTATTATTATTATTATTATTATTATTATTATAGTTCAAATTCGGAAGTTTTTGGATAATAGTCTGGTTTTTCGATTTTCTTGTCAAGCAACTGTGGTACGAAACGGTCTAGTCGATGTTCACCACCGTTGATGAAGCGTGTAAAACGAATTCCCGTTGCCGTCCTTGTTCTCTGCTTCGCAGTAAATTTCTTTCTCTGATGGTTTATTTTTCGAACAGGACCATTTGATTTTTTAATAGAGCTGAAATACTTTGTAGCTGTTCTGCTTTAGGGCCTTTTTTTAAATTTCCGAACATTCTTTTTTCTTAATTGATGTAATCGTAACCTTGGATAGGAGGCAATCACGATTGTTGATTTTGAAATCGCTACTATATATATACTATGTTGCTTTTGGTCACTGGTCGATACCGCAATTAATTCCGCTGAAATATGATTTGTAACATTGGAGTCACCGAAAACCGTCGTCTTTTGACAGATAATGCCCCTCGGATGTATATCTTAGAATGTTGTAACTGCTTATTAATACTGCTAAAAATCTCAAATACTTAACGTACACACACACGCGTGTATATGCATCAGTTTATACTTTAAAATATATTTACATTTATTATCCGGAATATGTAGAGAGTTTGTTGCCATTTCTGCAAGTAGTGTTGAAAGCTGTTTATTTGATGATTATTATTATCTTTCTCTTTTTGTAGTAGTTAACAGTATTGTCTGAATATAGATTTAATTACCGGGAAACAAAACGTGTCACGTGTTACGAATGTATGTTGGGCACTTGTTTTCAAGGTGCATGATAGAAAAAATGTTTTTTTGTCGCCTAACTTTAAGCGACTTAGTTTCAAGACTGAAACAATGTAAACATGCATGGCGAGCCAAAAGTCGCTTTATAGTTTGTATTTTTTAAAACGAGCCGACTAATTACGAAAAATTAAAGTTTTATTATTTGAGAATACAGTAAAATTAAGAACATCTTTATAAAACAAAAAAAAAAATAATAGAAGGATTACATATTTTAAAGGGTTTTCATTTTATATATATATATGTATATATATATATAGAAAATAAAATTATGTTTCTTAAACGTTTCTCCTGCTCTGTAAAATATTTTTTGGTATATTGAATTGCGAAGAAACTATTACTACGCTACAAAGCGTGATTTTATGTCGACGAATGAGCGATTTCCGTTCTCGATGTGATTCGAATCCAACCGCAGTCGGCAACATAACTGATGGAAAACTTTTAATTTCGATTCAAGTTTGAGTTTTCGGGAACAGTTCCACGAACGGGACAGCTATATTATTACGCACACGTTTGACTGATTTTTACAATATGACAGTTTCAAATGATGGTAACGAATCGGTATATTATACGGACTTTAATTTTTCATCGAGCCGAATATATTATTTCTCCAGTATTTCACGTATCGCATTATTAAGGAGAAAGCGTGTGTGACATATCCGCGTTGCCGGATGGAATAGTCGTAATATTTGTTCGGTTAATTCATGTGCAAATTTCGTACTTCTGGAAAGCTATAAGACCGTATGTGCCTGCGTAATAATGATCGTAAAGGACGTTGACGATGATGATCATATGTATTTTACACGTCGGCTTGACTTTCGGCTGGGGGTGGAATTAGGATAATGCCGAATGTGGGGAACGGTAGCGTAGCGCACGAAGATTCAATAGGAAAGGTTATTACGTGTGTAGGCATATCATAATTTTTCAAAGAACTCTACATACGGCTCCGATCGTGGCTGGAGCCCTTTTTCTTCTTCTGGCGAGCGGGAATATTACACAACACACACACGCGCGCGCGCGCGCACAGCCTAACAGTGCTGGAGAATCTGTACGGCTGAAGATGACTTGGCGGACTGAAAAGTGTGTTGGTGATTCTAGTGCGTTTGAACTGGTCGGGCCAGATAATATAGGCAAGGTCGTGATGGCGAGATAACATCCTAGGAGGTGGACAGTCCGAGTGGAAGTCTAAAGAAATGATAATGTCGATGAACACTGAGCCTCTTCGGAGCTTCAGCCTTATTACATCTAGCAGAGGCGTTTTTTGGCTACCTCCTCCTTCCACACATACAAATAAATTTATGTATGTGTGTATATTAGGAGGGTTGCTATTACAGCCATCGTTTCCTCGGCATCATCGTCTTATTTTAATCCGTCTGGAGTAGTGTCGGATATTTGTGTACGCACGCATATGCACGTACATACGTATGCTGAAGTCGGCCGCACCAGCATTGGCCCTCTATCTTCGATTTTCAGCATCGTCTTCATCTTCTCGTATCGTATTAGATTCATTTGTTGCTCTTGACAAAAATTCCTTAACGTACTATTATTATTATGTAGTATCGTTTTTATTTATATTCATAATCTACTGACAAAATACGCCATACATGTATATGTATTAAATAATGAACTATAGGAAAAGAGGGTTCTGGCTCCGTATTTGTCTGCTGTATATTATTATTATTATTATATATATGTGTATATATATGTATGGGAGGTGCGTTCGCGAGTGTTGTAGCTAATCGGTAAATGTGTGCCTGTGTGCGGGCGTGTGTGTGCGTGCAGTTCAGATGCCAGTGTGTAGAAGATGAACCTGAGGAAAGATCCGAATGGTGCAGAGGTATGCCGTGTCTCTTCTTAAGGTTGTTGAAGCAGCGACGACGGCAACTATTTCAGATCATTGGACCCGTTTTGCTTAGTATTTGACCGCCGAACCTCAACCGCATCAGCTGATCTGATTGTTCCGTTCGCAGTTCAATCTACCGAGCTCATTTTCGTCTCGACCGATACCGCTCTCATCATCCGCTTCCTTCCCCTCTGCGATGAAGTTCACTCGCGCCACTTTTTCGTGCTCGTTCGAAAAAGTCATAATAATCGCTGAACTGCGCGCGCGCATAAAGACGATCTCTGGCGACGCGAAATTTTTCCGCTTAAAATAAAGGAAGACGCTCGCGTCACTTGTTTTATCGCAGGTGCGTAAGTTAGGCGGGACATTTTTTCAGTCGGATAAACAACAAAAGCGAGAATGGCGCGTAAATAAGCGAGCAGGGAAAGTGGCGAACGAAAATTTCGCCAAACCGGTAACTGTACGCTGTGCATTAAGAAAGGCCAGCGCGTATTTACAGACTACAGAGAGATCAACTGCTCCGAATTAACTTCTTTAGTATTCGCTGCTCTGCACGAAATGTGCACAGAAGGCGAATTGTGGAGTGCGCTTTTTGCTAGACTCCGTGCGCTTTTGTTCCTCGAGAACAACGAACTAGAACGTGCGCCTTTTTAAATATGTGGTACAGCTCGCTGAATTGCAGGGCCACTGGCGATGGACGACGACTCTTAAGAGTTCTCTGTTATCGCCGAAGTCATTCGAAATCTGCAAACGAACTAAACCATCTTTGACGGTTCCCTGTTGAGTTTGTCAAATTTTGTCATCGAAAATTCGTAGCTTTAGCGACGTTTATCGAATGTGAACAGAGTTTCCGACCTATCGCGGCGGTGATGTAACTAATTAATGTGCGCATTTGTAATTTGACAAAACACGATTAATCAACTTGGATTAATATTAATCACCTGAAGGCGAATCTGCCGTAAGAAATTATGATATTCACGTATCGTGCCTCTGTAATGGTATTTAAAATGAATTTTGTAAACTGCGGATTTTTCAAGTCGGACAGGCTCGAGTTTCTGTCGTTAAAAGACGCTAAAAGAGTAAAAGTGACACCGGTTTTTCTCGTTCGGTCTTCGTACGGAAGCGCCTCTTCTAGAGATGCTTTTTGTCAGTTTTCTGAACGGGAAAAGTCGATCGGTTCGTGATAAACGCTTTATCGAGCACATTACGTACGCTCGGCAAGAGTTATTTCTGCGTTTTTCTGTTAATGAAAGTCTGTGTGTCGTAACAGGCGGCCAAAGTTATTCCAAAGTTATTTCTGCATCTTTAGAGCTGTCGGAACAGAGCCGTTTATCTGTAACGTTACCGCTTCAGAATTTATCGCTAATGCGACTGCTGTTGCGTTGTTTGCCCTTAAACTGCTGGTACATTGTACTAACTAAAAACAGACATTGTTCCGTCACTGGTGCTTACTGTTTGTTCATATTACTTCTCACTAATAACCATCGACGCCTATTTTTACTTAGTAATTCTCTGTAATTTTATGACCTGTAGAGTAAAATATGGTCTCGGTAGTGCAACTAAGCTTTCTCGCTGCCCTTGCCGTCCGAGGTACACATTTGAATACGGTGATCATTTTTTTCATTATTTCTCGTTCAGTCGATTTGGGTGACGTATTTCTACATTGAAAACGCACGCGCCAACAATATTCCATGTGTCTAAAGAAAAATACAAAACATAACGCTCAGTTATAAGAAGGAAATAGAAAAATTCGGATAGCTGTGTATTGAAATTGATGGTTGCATAAGCGAACGTCTATCGCAGCCTTTAGCATTCGCCTGAATGAGACAATCGTCTTTGCGATCATTAGAGCTTTATTGCGCGTTTAAATGCCGCCTAATGTGTATATGAAGAAAAAATTGCTTGACATTTGGAGCAGTCTGTGAAAGTAGTGAAAATAGCGATGAAAGTGCATATGGAAATTTTCACGCATATTATTAAACATTGTAAGAGCCGCGAATGTTACAGAGAGGAGAGACAACTGTGAATTATTTAATTTCGATTCATTTCTAGGCAACTCTAATATTATCGCTGGCGAAAAATCGACGGAAATAAAATCTAGACTTCGAAAGAGTGTTTGTTTCGCGGCTGGAAAATTCCAATTCTGATTGTGAATGTGTAAACACAAGTCGTGAGGATTAATTCGATGGCGATTTGCAACCCTTTGCATTACAAGTTAGAAAAAAAAGAAAATCGATTCTTGCATTATAAGCTGGAGTTGATAAATAAATATATTGTGCTTCGAATTATCGAAATAAATCGATTTGTTAAAAAAAATGCACAAAAAAAACACCTGACTTTGCCATGGAGAGGGGTAACACGTGGCCAAATATTGTGTTGCGGTGTCTTTGTGCGGTGAAGAGAAGCACGCGATAATTTCCGAAAATTTGTTGTGATTTATTTAACGTTCACTTCATTTCAAGTACGCTGAGTGGAGACGACGTTAGGCGTCTTAATTAAATATTTGAATATTTACCTCGCCGGGCACGAGTTCCTTTTCGTTAATTTGTCTTTTCTCCTTTTCACTCGCTATCTCTCCCACTCTATCTTTTTTTTTTTTTTTTTTTGCGCTGATAAAAAACAAAGTGTATTGCTCTAGTCGGCGTGTATTATCGAGAAGAGAGCATTTCGATTTGTGTAAATTTCTGGGGTAATTAATATTTCCCGGTGCTGACTCGGGTGAATCATCATTAAGCGTTTGTCTGCCTTTACTGATACGATCGAATTTTTTGCGTCCATTGGCTCGATTAGCAATCGTGAAATTCTTACTCAGTTAAAATGTTTATCATTTGAAGTTGAAAAAATTGCCTCATCTCCCTCACTCTGCGATATTTCTTATTATACTATACACGGTATATATTTAAATCGTGCCTCCTACCCCAGACTTTAAACAGTTAAACTTATTATTATTATTAATAACTTTTAAATAAACAAGATTTGATTTTTTTTTTGTTTTTTTTTTTTTTTTAAATTTGCAAATAATACTCATTATTAAGGCGTTATTTTTTGATTAAAAAAAAAAAAAAAATTGGCATGAAAAATTAATTTTCCGATTTTTAAAAAATGAACGCAAAAATCAAGAATCTAATTCATGTTGGTGACATCGAAATTAATCACTTCCTTGGAGTAGTAGATGTTTCGCTGAGTGTTAATAAAGGACCTAGCCGAATAAGCGAACAAAATTGCCTATGAACCAATCGGGATGATAAGTATGCCCTTTTATTCAGCACTAAAAATGATGACGATTTCTATGTTTTCAACTCAAAATATGCTAACCTAACCTTGAAATCGAATATTTGTGTTTTTTTTGTCGAAAAATTTAATTTTAATCGCGCGATGAGAAATTTTAAAACGAAATCGTCTAAAGCTGTTGTAAATTTCTTTTTTTTCTTTCTTTTTTTTTTTTTTATGGTTAAACAATATTTTGGCTGAGTAAAACAGTTAATTAAAAAAAAAAAAAAAATGCTGACAAACACCTCTAGTAGTTGATCGGTTTGGTAATAATTTTCCTATATTGATCGATCTGTCTGATAAAAAATTCTAATTAAATATTCGATCAAAGTTTATATCTAAGGTTATTAAACGCGCCAAATTAAAATGATACTCGAAATTATACTAATTTTTCTGCATACCTCCTGAACCAAAGCTGAAAATTCCTTAAATTAACCGTGATAAAGTCTTGCAGTTTAATGCGATCGTGTGCGATTTAGTGTATTAACGAAATTAAAATGTTGTTCATGTTTAAAATTCAATTTGCACAACGCGTTACTTATTGTTCACCGTCAGAACTTAAAACGGCATTCTTGAATTATAGTAACAATTTTTTTATCGCCTGATTAGTCACGCTAGTTATATTTACACCTTTACCTAATTATCACGGTGAAAGGTAAACACACATTTTGTAAGGAGAAGTTTATGATAGAACATTTTTTTAAAAATATTAAAATTAATTCAAGTTATATGTTAAACACACTAGTTTTCACGTGTACTTGAATGTAATAGTTTCGGTTAAGATTGCTATCATTAAAGAAACGGGGCCAGGTGGAATAAATTATCGGCGGCGACAATTAATATAAAAATAGCCGAACCGATGTGTAGTCAAAATATTTTTTTCAAAACAGCGTGCGCAATTTATGAAAATTACAAAAAAAAAAAACATATTTCGACTATTCCTCTCGTTTCGAAATGTTTCTGATAAAAATACCCGCGGTTGTTACTAGTAGTAATTAAACGTCATCTTTTTACTAATCTTTGTGGTTAAACTGAACTTATAGAAATGCAAAAAACCGCAAATTTGCAATATTTAAAGACTCTTAGAAGAGATATCGTTTTGTTTTTCCCGTTTGTAGAGTAATTTCTATTGTTATCGGAAAATTTTTGGGTTTGGTTTGTTTCCTTTTTTTGTCTGTTTTCAACATCATCCCAAGATATTCTTGAATTTGTCAAGTTCGCATAATTCTGTTTTTTCACGCTAAATTAGAGAGTATACGCGGGCCTTAGGTTCGATTAGTATGATTTATTTTAGTTTCAACGAGAGTTGACTTTTGTTGTTCCACATTTTCGGTCACGCTGAGTAGCCACATATTATATTTTAGCAGTCTTATGTCTAGGGGATTTCCATTATTATAATAATTTACATACTTACGCGCGCGAATACGCAGTTTTTTTTTCATTAAAATATTCAAAAATGGTCGCGGAAAATCGATTTCGTTGTGTTGTACGGCGGCACCGGAAGTTTTTGTAGCCGCCCACGTGAATGTCAAGTGCAGTTTATGTATTTCTTGTTGCCTTTCTACTACATGAACGCAACATCGTGTATGGATGGGTGGACATGTGATCACTGAAGAAACGTAATCGCCGGACAAAACTTCGCGCGCAGTTGATCGAGAGCTACAGATCTTCTCAGCGTAGTTGAGGAAAGTTTAGCGAGAGGACTAGTCTGTTTTCCACTTGGCTTGGCGGTCGTTCGAGAACAGTCCACAAGGGCGCGTAGTTGAGAAGCATCGGAGTGCAAGTCGACCCGAGGAGTTCAGTCGCCGTACAAACGAAAACACCTTAACAGTTCTTCCGATCCGCAATGACCGCTAACCGTTAACGTGCTCTGTTATATATACACATTTATGGCACAGGTAGTGTGCAGAGACGTAGGCTTGTCGTATGATAGTAATTATTGCGGATGTAAGCAGTCGGAAAAGGGTGCATGTCGAACTGGCACGCGGTGAGACAACGAGTGAACGGGGCCCCTCGATGTACCAACTCATTCCTGATTGTGGGGGTGATAGTTAAACATACGCGTTAATTTTAACCGATTTTTGAACGGGAAATTATTACGAGCGTGTTCATCGACCTCGATGGTTTTGACGAATACTATTCTGCCGTCGCGTTAGATAGCCGATTTAATCTGACACTTGATAAATTTGCCCCGACTAGAGCAAACAAACCTCTCATCGACACGACAGACGAATTCGATGAGTTTCATTTCGCGCAATTTTGAAAAATCGAAAACAGTTCGTGGTAATATTCGTGCGTCTTCGTACTTCGTAGTCGTGTTCCGTAAGCAGCTTACTAGATTGATGTTGTTCACCTATTTGTGCACGTGAGTGTGTGTGTTGCGTATGCGTAATCTCGTCTAGCGGCAATACGCAAAAGCTGTCGTCCGCGAACTGGTATGTCCTTTAAATGTTTCAGATTACTCCGATTCCTTTTCCGAAAAAGAAACAACGCAACGAAAGAAAGAGAACCGATTAAAGCACGGCACATCTGCCGGCTGTGATAATATTTCGGTTGATGATAGAACGCGTTGAATGTGTTTTGCTGTCATCTTGTTCGTTCTTCGATCGAATCAACTGGAATTACTGGTTCGTGTTTTCCCTGTGTCATCTCTGTGGAAATTCGAATCCGGTTTTTCATAGCGCTGACGATAAATTAAAACAAACATATTACTCAACCGGGACCAACTTTGTAGTTTTACCTTTGCACATTGTTTATCTCTTCTTGGCGCTCGCCTTGTTGATTTATTAGCAACGCGTGAACTCTAGAATTTTGCCCTTCGATCATCCGGGCTCAAGAGGGTTTTTCGGTTAAATTTGCATACACGTTTTTCCCCCGCTGCGAACCAACAACTTTTTTCTTTTTATTTTTCGCGGTTTATTTAATTACCCCGTAGCAGCAGACGTGTTCCTAAAAGTATCGTGGAAATTTCTCTTTTCGGTTTAGAAACCAGTTATCGGCGCGAACAGAGCTTCGTTCAAATTCAAAAGCCCAGCGAGCATAATTTCTAAACACAAAACTGTTCTCGGTGAAGAAGGGCCGTTTCTCGTACGGAGTCGCGAACTTTTCGTATATATACACACCTATATATATATATATATATATATATATATATATATATATATATATATATATATATATTTCGATATTAAAATGAGAGCAAGCTAGAGAGCACAGCACAGCGCAAACGTTAGAAAGACAGGGGAGAAATCACTTTCAGGCTAAAAGGAAAAATATAAAAACTCGAAATTACCACCTCAACGTCTAATTAAACACGGTCCGTGTTTAATCGGTTGAAATAGAGGCGCTTACCTATTTTTCATCGTCAAAGGTGCGACGTGGACGTGATGTGTGGAAGTCGTAAAAAACGAAAATGCAGGTTCACTTCGATCTCCCGAGGAGGTCGTAGGCGTAGCTAAATCGTGTACGAACGGAGAACACCGAATATGCTAAAAACTGACAAGATTGGAATTCAGAAACGATTCATAGCTCTGCTGTAAGCTGAATTAATTTCTGCGCGTGTTATGGAACGTTGAAAAGAGGATGAAAAAAATTAAATTGTTTCGTGTAGATAGATGGCCGATGTGTGGACATTTCATTCGAAACACATATATTTTCAGCTATTGGTATTTGCTCCTCATCGAGCAATTCTTTTCCTGGTTCGATTATAAACAAGTTCAGTTAAGCATGAGGTTTCATGCGCTGAGGATTCCGTATAACGATGACTATAATTATTTAGTATGTAAGAAAATTTGTTTGAATAAACTTCCATTTTTATTTTATTTTTTTAATTTAATATCTTAATAAATTTCAGAGATCTTTTCTAATAATAATTTAAAACGGTAAACCAAAATACTAATTTGAATCGAAGGCTTAGTTTGAATTGCAACGTAATGGTTATGAAGAAAAATTAATTAAATCCTTTTTTTATTTATTTTTTTAAAGTATTGGTTTAGATTTAATAATACTAATAATAAGGTTTTATGATTTTTTTAAATATATAATTTTATTCTTTCTTGAATAGTCGACCGTTAAAGACGCTTAATAAATATATAAACGAAAACAGGCATAAAAAAGGATTAATTAGAAATAATGTAAATGCTACGTATCATTCTGCTGCGGCTACAAGAATGTTGGTGGTGCTCCCTGCTGGCAAGTTGGTGATTGCATCCTGGATTCTCGGTGAGTGGGAGGGGGAGACACGGTAATCGAAATTATAGTTTACGAATTTTGTAAATGTCACTAATTTGAAAACCGAATTTCGAGGCGATTTGGTTATTAGCACCTTGTTGGATCAAACTTCTTTCGGTTGCGAGACGAACAGGTTACTTTACCAAAAGAGGTCGATATACATAGTTCCGCGATGTGACAAAGACTGTCGTTATACTTAGATGATTTTTTAACAATTCAGTTTTCTCTTTCGACTCTCTCAATACGTTAGACCATTATTAAACTTTTTATATTTATTTACTAGCGTAGTGCGTTAAATTGTTTAACAAATCGAAATGATGCGCTGAGTCCGTTCTTTTTATTACAGTTCGTAACAACACCAACACAAGCCGTAATGAAAATAACCAAACCGAAACCTCCGATCCCGTTCCGTTTCTTAGCCCTCGTACTAACACTACTAATGCAAATTATAACAATCCGAACCAAATTCTAAAAACCGCTGCTGTCTCGTATTCCGATAAAGTCAAAAGAAAAATAACACCGATTTACAACCCGCTTATTCTGTGCATTCAAGAAACCCACTTAAAACAAAACCAACATTTAAAATGTTTCTTCATTACTTTGTTTTTTGGTTTTTTTTTGTGTGTGTGTTGGAGAGGGATTAATTGTCAAAAGTGAAAATACAATTATTTACACTTATGTATGATGGTGTATTGTAAATGTGTCGTAAATTATTGTTTTATTTATTTAAGAACATCGCCAGTTGCTTACACTCTTGGCAATCTCTTGCATCTTAATGCATTCGGCCAGTGCACACTGGTCGATTTTGCATAGTAGCGCATGCAAACACATGAAAAAAAGCATATGTGAAATTACTTAAAAAAAAAAAAAAAAATCCCTTTGACGCTAGCTAATATGGAGCAGTTCGTTTGATCATATGGGCTTTTTTTATTTTTTTTCAATCAGTGCCTCGTTTATTTGGTTATTTATATTGTCCAAGGGGGTTAACGTATATTTCTCGGAAAAGTTGAAGTTTCCTTTCAGTCGGCTGTATAATTTCTTTTTTATACTTTTAGTTTGATGTAATATTGTTTTCGAGAAGTTTTCCTTTAAAAACTATAAGAAAAAGAAACGGTTCGAAAACTTTCTGTTTCCTAATTTCAGACGCGAACAAATAAACAAATTCGTACTGGGCAAAAGTCAAAAGTTGAAACTTTTCTTTCCCCATGAATAGTCGTAAGACTTTTTTCTTTTCTTATAATTAGAATTATTCTTTTGAGAGCTGCCTCTGTCAACGGAAACTCTCGGAAATTTCGCGTCAATTAGTAGTTGCTTTAAACAGCAGGCTGTGAAATTCGTAAACTGGTAAAAAATTAATAAGGAAGCGCGGAGAAAGCTTTCCAGTAAAGGCCTATATAAAAAAAAACCGTCAATTTGTTGATTGAACAGTTTGAATACCAAGGTTATGCGCTAAAATTTTTGCCGCAAATCTTTGATAATGATTTTTTTTCTCTAATAGTAGGATAAAAGCACACAAAAAAAAAACGCAATAAATTCGCGATGAATCTACAACGATTGTTTTCAGTAGATCTTTTCGATGTATACCGCCTTCGACGAGCAGAAAAAGTAACCATTTTGGAACATCACGTCATTATTACGGCTTTATAATCGGGCAGTTCGCCTTGAACTTGAACTGGCCAGCCAATGGACGAGTTCCATTCGGCGGTTTTATCTGTTTAAAATCGATATTGTACGTTGGCTTTCTGCTGCGTTAGTTGGTGCTAAATTTTTCAATGTTGATGTAGTTGCCTTACGTACATGCAGCAGCGCGGTTAAATTTTTTTTTTTTTTTTTTTTTTTTTTTTTTTTTATCGCACAGTTTCTGTTAAATTCACCGCCAGTTCCTCTCGTCTGATTCTTTTAAAGTAATAATAAATTCTGATCTTTTTTAAACGAAAATTTACTTATTTATTTTTTTCTTGAATACTTCAACCTGCGATCTCGAAGCCAAGTTTTCCGGAGATACAAGAAAATACACAGTTATTATATGCAGATCGAATAAATCTCTCTAATGCTGAGACAATTATTGTAATATATCAAGCGCGGCAAGAATAATAGAGTGTGGGGAACGTTAGAGCAAAATTAATGGAAAAGAAACAAGAGAAAGTGAAATTTGCAAAATGTTCGATGATATTAAAACAACTGAGGTGACTAGATGAGATGGAGAAGAAAAAGGAATTGTAAAAATTGAAAGTTGGAAAGGAAGGAACGAGTGCAGGATTAGTGAGCTGGAGGAGAACTGAAACGAGTAAATAAAGAAAGAATACAATTTTATTTATTCTCGTCTTTAAAATGAAATATTAAGATGCTTATATAATATTTATAATATAAGCCATTATTAAAAACCTTTATATACATATATATATATATATATATATATATATATATATAATATAACATGTATGACGTAATTTTTCAGCCAGGTATGTGATATGAAAAAAACGTTATGCCGGTTATGAAATTATAATAGAAATTTCTATACAAACAGTATTTTTTTTTTTTTTTAACAATGATTTATCCAGCGATTCTTAATTTGGTGCTTGTACCGTTTCTCACAAAGATCCGCAAAAATTCAAAGAAATAGCAGAGAAAACAAAGTTTTATTAATAATGCAAATTTTAAATTTATATGAAATGTTACCAATAAATGTAACCTATTTTTCTAACTCTGCAAATTTGATAGATATTTGGTTAATAACTTCTCGATATGTACTTATAATACTTTACGGACCGCATAAAAATAATATGATAAGAAGGGATTCGCACCTTGCAAACATAAAGAGCCGCTACTATGGTCAGTTGAAATTTACTCTTCTATAAGTGCTATAGAAAACTATCATCCTAGAGCAAAGAGTATCCAGGTTTTATATACATTAATTATAACGTAATTCTTAGGCTATCCTCCATTAGAAAAAATATCCCCAAAAAATGTCCCAATTTTATGTAACGAAAAAATGTCTTAATTTTATATAATGCGAGGGTGCGTGCGTGTGTGTGTGCGCGCGCGCGTATGCTTGTATATAATTATGTGTATATATATATATATAACTCGGCCATTTTAGCCTCGCAAGGGACTGTGCCTCTTGACCTCTCTTGCTTTCATTTCTGTCTCTTTCTCTTCTATACTTTGTATAAAATGATCAAAATTTACAACGTAATTTTTACTGGCATCAACACAAAAAACAAAACAAAACATAATCACAAAAATCCCATCCTAACATTTAACTTTCATTATATAAAATTAAGATATTGTTTCATTACATTTTTCGTTACATATTTCATTGCATAAAATTGTGACATTTTTAAAGTAACAATAGCAAAAATCCTATAAAATATAACAAACATTACATAAAATTGGGATATTTTTTCGAATGGGGGGTAGCCTAAGAATTACGTTGTAATTAATATATATATATATATATATATATATATATATATATATATATATATATATACGTTTATATTCATGCAAACACGTAAGCAATATATATATATACATATGTGTATATAACCGTTTGTAGTTGAGGAATGGAAAATGTGATATCATACATGTCACAGCTGGTCTATAATAATGAATTAAATAACTTCGCGTTGGAATTAAAATTGAAACGATAAAGTCTGCGATATGTTTAAAAATTTTAACGGGGTGAACCGCAGTGCTGACTGATAAAGAAGCAATTTTGTGACTAGTTCCGTGACAAAATACCGGTGAATCGGCTTTGTCATTTAACAACTTGCTATCTTTAGCGTGGAGAACAGATGCTGGAGACATACAGGATGTCAGAACTACGCTAACGTGTACCGGTTCTATTGCTTTGATATATTTTGAAAGCAAACAGTCGCGATCTTTTTGTACACGTTCACCACTTTTTGAAGAACTAAAAGTACGTCGCCACTAAAAATCGTCTCATGGAAAAACTTCAAGCGACATTTTATACTTTAACCGTAGGTTTTAAGTCAGTAATGCTCTGCTTGACACATTCATTTGCAGAACTGAAATATAATAATGTTCAAATGGCGGCCTAAATTGCTCGCTGAAGTGTAAAGTGATGTTTCGGGACAAAGCGTATTTAATAATAATAATTGATCTTGGTAATATTAAGGAAGTGAAATTAAAGAGATATTTTATGAATTACTCGGTTGTTTTATTCGATGCCGACACAGGTATACGCGAAATAAGGGAAGAGAAGAAATTTCGGTACACTTTTCGCCGTAGTTTTGGTCCCGGCGAAGCTAGTTCTGTAATTTCCAGTATTCTGATGAACCGGTTCGGTTAATCATGCAATTTTTAATCGCTAGTTAACTCGATTTTCTTCGCTACATAATTTTACTGGAAAAAAAAAATTAACGTCACTGATGACCACTGAATGGCTTGTCGTGCAACGAAATACTTAAAAAACATTTAACTGAAGATAAAAGTTGACGCGAAAGTAGTCAAGAATTTAGAAATTTTTATTTGGTTCCGCGAAGTCGGCCAGTATCCGGAAAGCTACCCCATATTACAAACAGTGAGTTGACAGAAGCATCTAAAATGTTTCCAATAAAGAACCCTTTCGTTTCGAAATATTCCTGAATTTATAAGGTTTATGATGATAAGATCGAGCAGCATCACACTTTTTTCGTTTTTATGATAACGAAGTTCTCAGCTTTTTAATTTAAATTCACCCGAAAGAAGTCGCACTAAAGCTAAAATTAGTTACATTCATACTTATTGAAATGTCGTAAAAATGAAATCTGAAATAATTTTTTTTAAATTGTAATCCCTCGCGCATATCCTAATTGTTTTCATATATATATATATATGTATATATATATATATATCAATCTCAGGTGCCGTACGCTACATAGCGCGTTGGCGCAACCTATTCGTACATTTTTAGCTGTACCGATATAGGTTGTGTACCAGGCAATTGTAATATGCAACGCAGGTGTACACACGCAAGACTACATTCGGAACTGATTGTAGCCGCTTGTTATCGCGCTACAAGTGCAGTCCGGTGTGGGTCTGCTATGTACTGACCTAGCGCGCATATGATGTACGTGGTGGTTTGCAATTGCCTTCCACGTGACTATTAGCGATTATTTATTTATTTAATTCTTGTAATAAGTTTGTCGTTACTCGGGATCGAACCCGTGACCGCCATATCGAAAGTCAAGCGCTCTAGCAACTAGGCTATCGCGACGATATATAAGCATAAATTTCAGAAAATGTTATTTTTCGCATTTATAATATTATTTTTAACACGTTCACAAATGCAGTACTGATTTATAATAACGAGCCAAATTTCAAGAATATTTCGAAATCAAATGGCTCCTCATTGGGAAACATTTTAGTAGACCATTGTGTCAGTCAGCTAACGGGGAAAAATGTGTGGTATTGCTTAAGTGGTGTAAAATTACCATCGGAGATGGCAGTCGAATGTCTTTCTTATCCTCATCAAAGAGCAGTGCTATTGAACTTTTGTTAGACCAGTTTATGAGCCGTTTATTGATCGTCGAGTATACAACAAGCTCGTGATTTTACATAATCGGAAATTATAAATGAAAAATATTAAACTATTATTACACGCACGCTTTTACGCTTTTATTAAATATACGATCATAATTAAGCGAAAGAAAAACGCATTAATAAATAACCAGAAATGTACAGTACATGTCGCTTGGTATAAATTTAGGAGATCTTAACAAAATAAAAACAGGTCGAGAGGGAAAATAAGAAAACGAAAAAAAAAAAAAAAATAGACTGATGTATTAGGATAGAGCGCAATTAATTAGACAACGGGGGATGGGGGGATGGGGGGTTGTATTTTTATGGTATGAAATTTTAGAAAATATTTAAATTATTACCGTTATAAAATTTTATAAATAGCATTTGTATATTCATAACTGATGGACCGGAATATATAGATTGTACGAAGATAGTAGTAGTAGATTCAATTTTAGTTTTTTACTATTTCAAATACTGTGAATATTTCGTTTTTTCTTTTGACTCCGTTTGCGCGATTGACTGCGTGGTTTATCAGAATAGGTCAGATGTCTCGAAATGTTTTGTTAAAATTATAATTTTTTAATGAGTTAGCAAACAACATAAAATATCGATAATTTATAGATGAGCAGAAATTTCTCTACGGGATAAATATTTTTATGGAGATTAAACGTATTTAACAGATCATCCATCGTATAAAATTGTTGCGCCGTCAGTGCTAGCGAATTATTCCCCACGACCGTTAACTTTAACATTCAGCACTTCTGAGAAGACATTTTCTCAGCATATGCCTTCACGGATATCGAACATTTAAAAGAAAATTCCCCTTTTCAAGCATTAAACCTTAAAATCACACTACTACTCGTCTGACTTAGGATTTAGGATGGCATTTCGTGGAATAAAATTTTCCAAAGACGGCTTTTTTGCGTATATATATATATATATATATATATTTATGTTTATTTATTTATGTGTGCGTGTGTGTAGTTTTTAAGGGAAAATAAAAATATAGAAATTTGTGTAAAATGATGGTACACCGGTAGCGTAGGAATATTCCGAGTGAAGCAGTTGAACTGCGCATGCGCTTACGTACCGCGCATGTTTACCGAAACGAAGGACCTAGTTATTGAACGTGACCTTGTTTCAGGTCGGCGATAGTTGTTAAATTTACATCGGCCATCGTCGAGTGACCTACAAAATTTAGCTGGCCAAGAAAAAAATTTAAATAAAAATATCCGCCTTTCAATATATATGTAACTAATCGCGAATCCACCTGCAAAACTCATTATGCCCCTTGCGAATTCTATTTTAAGTTTTTCCGCTTTGTTTCACCGCCGCTAACAAATTACTACTTCGTTTATACATTTCATGCTCGTGTACCTAATTAGTAGCACACCGTAATCGCCTCCGACTCGTCTGCATCTCGGACACACAATTCTCTAACCGTCGTTAAGAGGAACGGACTGTTTTTTTCTTCTTAACTTAATTTTTTTATTTGTCTACAATTCTAGTGACCTAAATGACTTTTCGGGCTTTAGTATTTCGTTAAATAACAATTGTCGCCACCGCAAACATACCGATATCTCATTACCGAAATAAATATTTCCCAAATAAACACTTCAAAATTGAAAAAAACTTATGCAATCTGTTTTAACGTGTATACATTAAGAAAAGAAATGTAAGCAATTCATTTAGTTAATAATCTCGATAATTAACCTTCAATATTTTTTCAAAAATATATATATATATATATATTTATATGTATAAAATATAACGAGAAAATAAATTCACAAGTATTCAGCAAAAAAGCGCTTAGATAAATTATTAGATGGCGTGGTATTTTTATACCGACGCAACGACAGAATTAGAACGTATTAGCACGAATTTCTGATACGTCTCAGTTAACGATTTTGCATTACAGTTAATTAAACTTGTTTTATTTGAGATGTTTTCTCCCATTACAACTTCTCCAGACTAATCTGATAAATTAATTTAGCATAAATGTTAGTCTGGCATAAAATGCTGTTTTATATTTCGCCGTTAAATCTTTATCACAAGCGAAAAAACGAACATTCGTGCTTATCGATTTGGTCTTCCTTTAAAAGAATTTTGGCTTCAGCGCCCCAGTATTCGCATTCTTTTCGTTGTTTCTGTCATTTAGTTACAAGGCTGCGATTTTTCGATGATTTTCTGCAATGAAAATAGAGGTGATCCAAAACATTCTTATCCTTGTGTAGCTGGTTTTTTATTCGGCTAGTTAGAAGTCCTGGAACTTGTAATCGGAAAAATTCATTTTTTTATAGAGAACCTCTATTCCGATGCTTACTGCTACAAGTGTATGTATTTATGTTTGCATACAAATAAAATTGCAGATTCAGAATAGAAAAAAAAAAAAAGAATTAAAAAAACCCGCGTAATAATGATACTTTCTTTGCTTAAACCTGTTTTATTAATTATACGTTATTTTCGTTTGTATGTGTATATATATATATATATATATATACTAGCTGACCCAGCCACGCGTTGCTGTGGCTTAGTAGTTATAATAGATTAAATTAATTTTTTACTTATTATTTTGACGCAACCAAATTAATTTTTACTGATAAACCTGAAATTATTTAGCCGATTTTGAATCATATGTAGAGAATGAAATTATCCAACTAATATACACTTATTGAATTTACATTTTATCTATCTAATCTTTAACTTTAATCTGTAATCAATGACTTATTTACACAATGTACTAAATAAATTAGTTACATAAAAATTAAATGTTATAAATGAGTCAGATAACATTGGTTTCGAACCTATTATTTTATAAAATTGAAAATTATCTAAGTACTAATTTGTGCACAATGTTCTTGGTTAACCTGTCTTTTGCTAACACGAATAAATTTCATGGTGTTCCCACACGTGAGCAGGCAACATGCGTTTATTCTTGCAATTTCTTCTTCCGATTCAGTAGCTCACATAACACGCATACGCCGTGCATTTCTGCTGCGCGCATTGTTGAGGTTCGATTGTCTCCGCGGCATTATCTTATACTGAAATATAAAGCAACTTAGATGCCCAACAATGTCAGAGAGTTGTATCACTGCCACACTATTGTTGTCGGAATATTAAAATAAATTTTTTTTTTTTTTTTTTTTATCAAGTCAGGATACGTTTATTAAATACACTGAAATATAAATAAATTAAATGCCGCACAATATCGCACAATATATATATTTTTTTTCATAAACACAATTCCGTAATAACACGAACTCTTTTGTAAACAATAGCGAAAAAATTTATTTTATCATTCATCGATAATAACGCCATGCGCCAGCGATAAACATGATTGCATTTCGATTAACATCGCACGATACACAAAAGTCGCCACGAAAAGTAGTTGGTGCTCAAAAAATAATAAAATTGTCAAAATTTGTTTTATTTAATATAACAAATATTTACGTAAATAATTAAAGCAAAAAGTAATAGCCAACAATTAAATTTGTTTTTTTTTAATTGATTGATTAAATTATTTAATGTAACAAATATTTATGTAAATAATTAAAACAAAAAGTATCCTATCTCTTAAGAGTTGGACCAAATTGCATGTACTTTCAAAATTTTATAAAAATCGGTGAAGTAAATTCCGAGTTTATCCTGCACAAACATAAAGACACGGGATTTTTATATATATATATGTATGCAAACATTATAAATACATATAATGTATGTATATACGTATGCACACATAGGTGTAAACATTCAATATCTGTATGTGTATACTTATAATGTTTTATATACATTTACTTCAATTTTCTTTCGTACCGTTTATTCAAGAAAAAAAAAATTATACGTTTTTGTATTTGTACAAAACATTATAAAAAAAGTCTTATGCGTTTAAATTTAAATTTCAAATGTCAGAGTGTTCGTTCTGTAATGGCAGTTTCATGTAAACTGCAATTTATAATAGTGTATATATATATATATATATATATATATATAGTATTCCTTTGAAATTTTTTTTATTGTTAATATTACGTACCACATGAAAGGTTCTGAGCATTATAAATTATTCTGCACCATGTAGTAATTACTTATTTTATAATCCTTCTGGAATCTTAAATATGAATAAAATATCAATTTATTTGCACGAAAAGCGGAAAATTTGTTTACTTCCTGCTTAGAAGCATGCACCTATTTTTTGCATCTGTTAATAATTACACTTCTTTCTTTTGTTAAACATTATTATTATTATTATTATTTTTATTATCATCATCATTATTATCAGCACCATCATTACTATTGTTGCCATCACTATCATCATTTTTCATCATTGTTTTCATTATCGTTAATTAGCAGCGTTTTCTGGTGATCCATAAGTTAATTGAAGAAAACGTAATAAAAATAAAATTTGAATTTTTTTTTTTTTTGTTAATTTTTCATTTTCGAATATCTTAAAGATGTTAAAAATATTTATTTGTAGCGTATTTTTATCATTGCCTTGACACATTACTATCGAAAGCGTTATCTAAATGGTTTTAATTCTGCTGACAATTTTGTTCTATCCAATTTCTTTTAATTTTGATTCGTTTACTTAGTTTTATTTTTATTTATGTGTTTACGCTTTTTTATTACTCTTTTATTGCCAGTGTTCTTTTTTTTTTTATTTTTCTTCTTTGTTTTTGTTTACTTACATTTAACTCGCATTATATATTGTGTGGAGGTGGTTCACAAGAAGATATCTGTTATTGATTTTAAAAGCCTAGTTATTTATTTAAAAAAATTAAATTAGACCTCCATCGTTCATTTATGTCGAATTAGTGTTGGGCGGTTTGTAGACTAACGAATATTTAGAAGAACAAGACTTTTCTTCATTATATTTCGGAAACACTTCCGGGGCGGCGCTTAACGATTTTCTAGTCAAGGTGAACTGTTCACAATTATGCAGATAGTTTTGAATTGGCATTAAGAATTGATTCAATTCATCGTATATTTACGTATAGGCCGCGTAATTTGTGTTACGACTAGGCGTTAGATATGCCGTTATTTTTACCATAAAAAGTACCGAAGCTGTTTTAAATTTACGACCGCGGACTATCTGATATTCATAAATGCGGTTTAGGAGCCATGAGTTTGTAAGTGTCTTAAGCATATATATTGCCGAGCTAGTGTAGAAACTGAATTACTTCCTAAAACAGCACACCTATATATTGCGATATTTTGTAAATAGTTTTGCGAGTTAAAGTTATTATGTGAAAATCGTACATTAGCCTAATGTTAACGCGAATATATGCGCAATCTAAAAACTTCAGATAATTAATAAAAACTCACAAGAGCTATTAGCTTAGGTTTTCAGTTTACCAAGTGGCTTTAAAAAATGTGAATGCAAATTATTACACAGCAATCGCGCAGCCAACATGTTATCAAGCAATGCATTAAAACTGTTCATTGTTTAAAACAAAATTCCGATTAACAATTATTTCATATTAAAATTTGAGAAAGATTTAATTTTCCAAAAATAAATTTGATTTTACTCGGCTCCCTTTGTTTGGGTTAATAATTTCAACATTTATTTATTATTTTTATCATTATCGTTATTAGAATGTAAAATTTAAATAAAATACATTTAGTGTGCGTATAATTTTTCTGTACAGAATAGATCGAGCGGAATATGTTTAATTTCTCTATATTTTCGCGTATATGTATGTATATAAAAAATATATAAATTCGGCCATGTTGGCCTGTGGATAATTATAAAAGAAATTGTGTGTATTTCGTGTTTTTTAAAATTTCTGGAAAAACAGAGAAATGAAACAACAGTCTAAAATGTTTCCAATAAGGATCCATTTGATTTCGAAATATTCTCGAACTTTGTGGAGTTTTTGAATAGTGAAATAAATCAGCACTTGTGAAGATGTTAAAAATAATATTATAAATGTACAGTTTTATTTATATATACATATATACATATATATATATATATATATATATATATATATATAACTCGGCCATTTTGGCCTCGCAAGGAGCTGTGCCCCTTGACCCTTCTTACTTTCATTTTTGTCTCTTTCTCTTCTATGCTTTGTATAAAATGATCAAAATTTACAACGTAATTCTTACTGGCATCGACACAAAAAAATAACATAATCACAAAAATCCTATCCCAACATTTAACATTGATTACGTAAAATTAAGACATTTTTTCGTTATACATATTTCGTTACATAAAATTGTGACATTTTCAAAATAAAAATCACAAAAATCCTATAAAATATAACAAACGTTACATAAAATTAGGACATTTTTCTAATGGGGGTAGCCTAAGAATTACGTTGTAATTAAAATATATTCTTTAAATAATTTTTTCCTGTACAAAGATAAATTTTTAAAATTCGGAATGGTTTGCTAATGAAGCATTTATAAAGTATTGTGATGATGTTCATTTTTTTTTTTTTTTTCAAATAATAATATTTGCTTTGCAGTGTCCTTGAGAGTTAACGTAACGTACAGCGCGAGTTGCAAATATGAAAAGTTACTGATGTAATCATCAAAAGGTGTGGTGCCCTTTAATGATTCCACGCAGTCTGTCTTCATTCCCGTTACCGTACTGAAATTTAAAATTGTATTTTTACGTTAAGTATACACGTATGTGTATACACACACTTTATATATAGTCAATATGCAGTATTTTCTCGATGACATTTATCGTAGGAGTGAGATATCATTATCATCATCATCAGTAATCATTATTACTCTTATCGTTATTATCATTATCGTTATCATCGATGTTTGAGTAATTGTTTTCTAAATCGTATAGATGTAGATAAATATTGATAATATTGTCATAACAGAATTGTTACGTAAAAATTCATACAGCACACTACTGAGTTACTGTGTAAACAAGTTTGTTTTACCTGTGAACGTTTGGAAATATTTACTGAGCGTTGTTAATATTTTATTTAGAGATTTACTTGTATATTTCTGTGTTCATTTATTATACGAGGAGAAATTTAAAAACACGATTATGCGCGCTATGAACAAAAAAAAGTCCTGAGGGAAGAAGAATCATTTGGGCGAACAATTATAATTAGTTATAATTAATTTAATTATTTAATTTAAATGAAAAATATTTTTTTTATAAATTAATATTCTGTGCGCTAAAAAAAAGAAATAAATATTGAAAAGAAGTAAAATACGTATTAAACGTAGTGGTAAATGTATAGTCAGCAATGATTTGTCAATGGCCTCAGAGCAAGTGCTTAATATGTTGACCATTTTGCTATACCACCAACTCAGCTCTTCGCATAACGTTTGCAGAAGTTCTAATGTCCATCGGATGTCGTCAAACGCTGCGACGATCCACTAATCGTATCATATGTTGGTTGCTGTACGATACATCTTTTCTTTAATACAACCCCACAAAAAAAAAAAAAAAAAAAAAATCCAGAAGAGCTAGAGACCTTGCTGGCCATTCAATCGGTCCGAGGCGCTCTATCCACCTGTTCAGGAAGACTTCCATCCAAATGCCTTTTTAATACGTATTTTACTTCTTTTCAATATTTATTTTATTTTTATTTCAAAGCATATTGAATCATAAAAAAAAAATATATATATTTATTTTTTTATACAATGAATTAATTCAATTAATTATAACTAATTATAATTGTTCGCCTAAATGATTTTTCTCTCAGGACTCTTTTTTGTTAATTTTGACGAGCTTTAAGTAGCGTAAAACAAATTTCCCGAATTAGTTTCAGAACACCCTTTATATAGTGTGTGTGTGAGTGTGTTATGTAGTTTTCTTGTATGCAGTGTATTCGGTAATTGCGTATCAGGATATAGGTTGAAGTCACTAGTTTGTTGTGCTTCTATTTATATTATATTCAGCTGTCTTTCTCTGCGATAAAATCCAGGAACCGCTTCAAATTTAATAGAATTCGTTTGTCAATAATTCGACAATCCTGACGATATTATATTCAATTTAAAGTCGGAGCTTCGGAAACAATTCTCGTACATGGGTGTAATTCCTGTACGGAGTTTCGCGAGAACACAATTAAATGGACGGGGGGGGGGCGCACACGTGCGCGAATTCATTCTACTTTTACTGAAATAATGGGTTCGAAACATTTTACAATCGTTCTGTTTTTAAAATCTCGAATCGGTTTAAGATTTTTCCTCGTAAAATTGCGGTTATCTTTTTCGGTTAACGATTGAGGTTGGCCTAATGAATCAACTTCCGCATACGGCTTGGCAATCTGCTCGGAATTAGTTTGTTGAAAAAGTAATTTTTTCGACGTCTATTACTTGGCTTTCGTAATTTTACTCTTCAGCAACCGGCGGTTATAACACTTTAAATAAAAGTATTTATGTAACGATTTTTGTTGCATCACCGAAATGGAGGTCGAAAATTTATTTAGCGGAAAATTAAAAGTTTACCGCTAGTCCACAACGAAAATATGGAAAACCTTGCGCGAGACTGTTATGTAATAGCTGCAAAACTACCTCGAACGGCTCTGTCAAAAATTCCCCTGCGGGCCTCTCAGCGGATAAGTGCCGCGCCTCGCGCCTGTTATATCTCGATTAATATTGTCTTCGATACACACGTCACTTTGGTATCGCTTCGTGCGTTATATAAATATAATTTTTTAGTTGTTTGTTTCGAAATGTGTTACTCTACTCTTACTTATTTCGTTCATCGTCATTATCGTCATCGTCGTCGTCATCGTAATCGGCATTATTAACGTACACGAATAAATTTTTACTGTTTACTCGCTTTTGCGCTGATAACGGAACGCCCCTATTGTCGAACCGTTTGGCAAATTAGCAATACGCGTTAGAGGAAGAGAGTGGAAGACGACGAAAGAAGAAGAAATGTCCATCATAACGTTCAGCACAGATGTTATATTTGGTGACGACAACTGCCGGTGCCAATTTTAATAGTGGCCCACTACACTGTCCTTACCTAAGCTGAGACTCATTTGCATAGTCCGATAATCGAGCCGCTTCCGAAAATTATCTATACTTTTTTCCTTCGTATTCTTTGACCTTTATTCGTAAAACGGTGTCTACCTAATAATAATTTTTTACCATTTTTTCTTTTTTCTTCTTTCTCGCCGCCGGTATTTGTTTTAAAAAAATTCTTTTTCTTATACGTCTAAAGCTCGGTGTTCCCTCATGCATGGACGCATGCCAGAAGAGACTTCACACTCCTTTTAGTTACAACATTGTTAGAGATAGTGAAGGGCATTTTTCGGCTTCCGCACCATTTGACGGTGTTCTAACGAAGATATATATATCCTGTTTTCATGTATTCTCTTCCTGTTACGTAAAAAATGTAGCCACACAACACATACGGGGGGGGGGCTATTTTTCTTCGTTTGTCATTTCATTTTCTATTTTGAATGTATGTGTGAACACGTCAATTGACTTTTACGCATATACAGAAATTAGAAAGAAGCGGAAAGAACAGATACCAGCAAGGACATTCGGAAAGTTTACGTAGAACAACTGTCAAACATTACTCAAAGGCTCTGTAGGACGGCAATGTGTTTTTTTATTTTTATTTTTACAAGCTGTCATTCGAACACATCTTGGATAGTTTTCTTGCATTGTTGTTCTTGCAACTGATCACACAGTTCAATCGAAAAAAAGATCTTAATTGCGCAGAGGAAATGCGAAGCTTTTTGTATTCGGCGTTTATGTAACCCACGTGATACCCCTTAAACAACTTTCAGCAAAACCCGAAACACACTTCGATATCGTCTGACGGCGTCCCAAGTCCGTTCAGTCCAGGTGGTTTACTTAATTTTTTCATTTATCGCGAGTCGACTAAAATCCCTCTTCGGTCACAGGACACAAGGTCTCTCTTGTTGTGTGCCATGTGTTTTCATTATTTCCACCTCACAGTTCGTAAATGCGCGGATTAAAGGCATCGAGCATGTGTTTGTGCGCAACCTTCCCTTTTTTCATCTTCAAAATTGAAATCTTCAGAACAATTATAACTTCCTATGGTGTTTCATAGGTAGCGAAAATGCTTGGCTACCCCAAATCGGAGGTATCATGGGATTTCGGGAGTTGTCTCGTTCCGGATGCGAGTTGCTGCCAGCTAAATAGAAATTAAATTGGTTATACCAGAGAAATCTGAGAAAGTAAAGGAGACCGAGAGAAAGGAACTGGCCCCCGAATATGGATCAATTAGACTTAGTTCGTTGTGAACCTTTACTTCGCAATCCCCGACGCCCGGTGAGGAGAGTATGTTTTATGGTGTTTCATAATGTATGAAAACACTGCTTTTGAATCAGTATAAAATGTTTCGAATGTAAGCCGTTTAGAATTTCAAATCGATTGAAATAGAGTAGATGAGGCGTGCAATGAAATTCGTAAAACCAAAAAAACCGCAATCGGATTATTCGTTTTTTATTATTTGCTTCGTAAGAAATGTATCGGGAAATACTCGCGCAGTGAATTGCTAGTTAATATTGTAGTGCGCGCGTTTATAATCGTGAGAAAATTCTGCATAATAATGGAAACGGATTAAAAGCGACGGCAAATTTAAAATTTTTCCGTCGTTGAAACACGTTCATTTAATCTGTCCCCGAATCCGCGAACTTTTCCTCTTACTCGTATCTATAAATGTGCGCGTAAAACGTTCAATCAGAAATGCGATGTTTCGTCGAACCGTTCGAAGTAGTAACAGCGGTCGTCGAAACCAAAAGCTTAAAGTCCGATGAATTTTTCCGTTTTAATAATTATTAGTAACATTTTCTTCACGCTTCTCCTAGCTATCTCCTCAACTGTTTGCTGTTATTTAATTTCATTTAAACATTTTCACACTTCTTAAGTTGTATATCATTTCACCGTTGCTATTATCGGTTCCCCCTATTTAATGTTGTTAGAGAAGCTTATAGTCGAGCAATCTTCTCATATTATTGTGAATCACTTCAAAAGGCGAATTGGTCCGAGTATAAAGTTATGTCGCTATTTTTGCTGTGTAATGCGGTAAATAATTTTGATAAAGAAAACGAAAAGGGTTCGATGAAAGTAGAGTGGAGCGCTCCGCCGAAACGATAAGCTAGAAATTGAAAATGGAAAATCGTGTAAGCCGTTGAGATTTCGGAAATGTCGGTAATTCGCGCGACGAGGAAGTTAAAGTGGGGAGGGGAATTTGCGTTCAGAAAGGAACGGGCGGCGAGAAATAGCGCTTTGTAAGAGCAAATGTGCACACTTTTCAACAGGAAAAATTACTTTAATCGTAATTAAAGCAAATCGCTTTTTTTCCCTCGTATGTTGCGGATGGGCTCCTCGACGAGAACGTGCCAAGAGAGATAAATGACGAACGATAAAAATATCATTGCCGTTTATGATAGCAATCGCCGCCGAGAACATTTATGACATAATAATTAAAAGCAACGACGACTAGAACGGCAATCTAATTAACCGCGAGTAATTAAACGGTGCGAAGAAGAATAGGTGGGGGGCCATAAACGCATTTCTAACGGTCTATGTAAAGTGGTAAACAATATATATACGTGTAGGTTCGGACAAGGTCGTAAAACAACACACAGTTTTAAGCTCGGTAACGAACGGCTGGATTTAAAATAATAATACATAAAAATAGTAATAATCGTACATGACTGGTGACCTTGAACTTAACCTACTTTGCTTTTGATAGGGAATTTCCTCGCCCATTATTTAATATATACCTCCCTTTTTTGTCTACACTTCGTCGTGATTTTTCTCTTCTTCTTTTTTCTTTACTATTTCTTTCTGCCCCCCCCCGAAAATGCATCGAATTATTTTAATAATAATAATAAGCTCGTCCGGCTCGGGCGGGGTGCCGTAGTTGATGATAAACTCTCTTTCGTAATTCATTTCATATTTGGCGGGAAGGGGATGCTGGGCGGGAGAGAATATTAGCCCACCGACGAAGTAATAAATTTTGCTGCGTTCGGTGTTGAAATACTTCATAATACTAACAGTTCGTCACTGGTAATTTTTGTTGTTACGACACGCGCGTGCACGCACACACACACACATTGCCGTATTGCAGCTTGCGTCGGCATCTGCGTTGACGCGGTGACGTTGTTTTGATGGTAATTTTTGAATAATCGATTACGTAATGTGCGCGGTTTTCCCGACCCGATCAAGTTTGTGCGTAGCCGTGCTAACGCTACCTACCGGTTGCTCTTCTTCGTGTAATGTGTAATTATCCCGGCTAATTATTTTTTGTTTACAGTTATGTCGTTTGTGATAACTCGCTTATTATTATACCTCTTCCCGTTGCTAATGATAGTTTCCCCTAATTGTTGTTATTTGTTTATTTCATTTATCCTCGTTATTGTTGTTACAATTATTATTATTATTATCATTATTATTATTATTATTATTAACTTATTAGACTATTTTTTTAAATAATTTTTAAGACCTACATACATACATAGGTGGACGGATAATTTCTTTCGTCTACTCCTGCTTTAGTCGCTTGGTTTCTAAATATCATAATCGGATCTTCGAATTCGATACAGTCAGCTCGATTCAAATTTCAGAGATGCAGACTAATTGGGCGCGAAAAGGAGCATTCTCTTATGAGTCACTGGGCTTTGTATGTTTTAGCCGGTTAAGGGGGACCCGCGCGTACTTATTAATTGACGCGGAAAGACAAAGTAGAAGAGTAAGCCGATTTGTTTGTTGGCAAATTGTTCGGATCAGCAAACGTGCAAAACCATCTGTACCGCAGGAAAAAACTATAAATAACGTAGTAGTTGTGTTAGCGGCAAAATAAAGTTCATAAAAAATATTGTTTTTTCTTGTATGTTTCAATTTATTTGGATCTATTGAAGTTATTTGAATACATTTTTCTCGGACAAATGTATTTTAGCAGCACCGTTGAGGAGGTCTTAAATCTCGATTAACTTTTCTTTCTTTGGACTGATTTTTTCTTTTCTACACTAGGTTCTTTAATTTAGTCCGTGCGAATTTATTTACTAATTATTAAAAAAGAGTTACGTATATATGTACATATGTATGAAAAAAAGGAATTATCAAAAATGCCCTAATTTCTAACTACGGTGAATGCGTGCACGGAATTTTACCTTTTATACATCTCTCTTGGCCGCCGAAGGGTACACAAAAATAAACTACGAACGACATTTCATGTACGGCAATTATCAGAACGTTTGCGCATAGGAGCGGTTTTATTAATGCGAAATTTCTCTCGATGTTTTAACAGTTTGGTTAATTCTATGTCCGCTAGCGAGAGGTTTCGTCGCAGTTCAGCGAGCTTGCCACTTCGCAACCGGTTTTACCGAGAATACCAGCGAATACGAGACTAATTTTATTACGAATTCGAATTATCGCATGAAGTTGCGAATAATTATTGCCATATCCAGTGGAATAACTAGTACATATAACACCACAATGAATGTTACAAGATTTTGTTCAATTTCATTAGGAACGAAACAATAATTGATATACATATACATATATATATATATATATATATATATATATATATATACAGTGAGCAACGAAAATATTCGGACACTAGGTATTTTTTTCATTTTTTGATTAAAAAGTTGTATTTATGCAATCTTTTTGAAAAAAAAATGTAAGGGCATGTTAGAACAGAGCATTAGGTAATAGAGACAGTAAAAACTTTCGATGCATAATAATAATAACGAGCGGAAATTTGAAACTAAATAAAAATAGTCTATTTAAGGCGCAACAAAAATATTCGGACAGCTTCGATAAAACTCAAAAATTCAATTTTAAAATCACCTTTAATATTTTGTCGGTAACCCTTTCTGTTGAATAACAGCCTTCATCCTCCCAGGCATCGATTCAACTAATTTTTCTGTAAATTCGGGTGAAATTTTTCGCCACTCTTGCTCGGTAATTATTTTTAGCTGTGTTTTACTTCTAATATTCGTTTCCTGAATTTTTCGATCCAAGTGGACCCACAAATTTTCGATGGGATTGATGTCCTGGTGATTGGGGTGGTGTTTCCATGACGTTCGGACAGTTGTACAATAGCCACGACCGCGCTTTGTACGATTTATGCTTAGGGTCATTATCTTGGTAGAACTTGAAATTGTTTTCCAGACCCAATTTTTCGGCACTACATTTCAAATTTCTTTTCAGAAGGTCGACGTATGTATCCGCATTCATATTACCTTCCATAAACTCCCAAGTTACCGACCCCAGACGCGACGAAACATCCCCATACCATAAGACTTCCTCCACCATGTTTGACTGTCGCGTTCAGGTTGTATTTTTTAAGCTCTGTATTCGGTTTCCTCCAAATTTTTAGGCGCCCGTCACTTCCGAAATCATTTAATTTACTTTCGTCAGTAAAAATTACAGTTTTCCAAAAATTTACATCACGATTAGCATGTTCTTTTACAAAGTTGAAACGTTTTTTTCGATTTGTTTCGCTGACTAAAGGTTTCTTTCGCGCGACTTTCGAATTGTAACCGTTCTTTTTAATTATTTGACGCATCGTTTGTGGGTGAACTTCAATATTAAGTCTTTCGAGTATTTTCGTAGGATAATTTAGGCGCACTAATTACTGGATTTTTCTTTACCTGCCTCGTTATGAACCGCTGATCACTTTTGACAATTTCTGTGACCGACCTGTTTGTGGAACTGAGTCTATCCGATCTTCTTTTTCAAAACATTTAATGATGTTGCCGACAGTGCTTTTTCTCATATTTAATAACATCGAAATTTTACGAACAGAAAATCCTTTACTATGATTACGAATCACCAACTGTCGTTGCTCAAAAGAGGAGTTATTGCCTTTACGAAGCATTTTTTTAAATAAATTTTAAACCGAACGTAAACATGAATGTAAAATGTCAAATGTCGATTAGCGGTTCATTAACAGGTTGCCTTTAGTATGAAATGACTCACCTCCGATGAACGCGCATCGTTGTCTCATGGAAAAACCCAACACTGCTCGACGTACGTACGTGTCCGAATATTTTTGTTGCCGCTTAAAAGCCTATTACATTACGTTACGTTATTCATTTTTTTGGTGGTTTTATTGATGATTTTTGTTTTTTTTTTTTTGTTGAATTTATTACCTTACGCTCTATTCTAACATACCATTTCATTTTTTTTTCAAAAAGTTTGCATAAATACAACTTTTTAATCAAAAAATGAAAAAATTACCTAGTGTCCGAATATTTTCGTTGCTCACTGTATATATATGTATGTATGTATATAACGTAACATATGTAGTACAAAATTTCTAAAGCGGATTATTCACCGGCCGCTGTGAATAATGTTGAAGTATTGAAGATAGAGCTCGGAGATAGTCACGTACCTAAGCCTCTCCTGCTTCGTATAATTTTATTGCTATTTGAAAAAATTTTAATATTTCTAAAACGGTGAAAATCATCGAGTCGGCGGAGGCCAATGTCCAGTGCGCTTTTTAATAAATGTACCGGTTCTACGTAAAAGATACGCTATAGAGCGATTAACATTGATCTAAAAGGCAGTTGGGCCGTAATTTTTATTTTTTTGAACCTTAAGGAACACTGAATAGATGGCGAATTTCTGTACGATAGAAATCGCATTTAGGCTCTGTTTAATTGCGATGCCCGCGGCATGATACTAATTTAGTTTAATATTCTCTTTCAGTATATAATAATTTATAACCCCCCCGTCTGTCTACCACTGAAATATTGTCTGCCTACACTGTGTACTATAACAAAGAAACGGTTAAAACCTAATACATTTTTAATAATATACAAATAAGAAAAAAAAAAAATAAAAATAAAAGGATACATCCGCTTTAGAAATTTTGTACTACATAATATGGTAACAACGATGGTATTTTAACAGTTCGTTACTGATAGCTGCTGTATCGTTCGGACGAGATAACTCGCAGCCCCGGACATTGAAGCAAAAATTTCATGACGCACCCAAAAAAAATTAAAGTATTTTTTGCCGGAGTGGGGGTACGCACTTTTCTCGAATTCATGTGCAGATTTGAAAAATCTTAGCTTAAAAGATGATCGCGTAGGTTTAAAGAGGTTGGACAATGAGCTGGAAGAGAAGCCTTCATATTTTGCCGGAATAATATAACGAGTGATCCTTGATTTGCGTAATGCGATATCGGCGTTACGAACGGTGAATCATTTGCGAGTATGAAACGACGACATATAGAAGGAACAAAAAAAGCTGCCCCTGCCGCAAGTTCAAGAGCAGACCTTGAAGATGCACAGCAATAAGAAGATGATAACGGGAATGATGAAAAAAAGCCCGCTTTTCGTAATAACAAGCGGTAAAGTCGCGTTACATATTTTTATTATTCTTTTTTATTTGACACGATTCGTCGTCGCGGCAGTAAACAATAATGCAATACAAGTTCGCCCTACATATACATGCGTGTATGTGTACGAACGCATTTATATACTCAATACATATGCATATATAGATATATGTATATGTATATGTATGTATGTATATGTATATGTATGTATGTATATGTATATGTATGTATGTATATGTATATATAATTCCGATAATTCATTATTATCATTAGTATTATCGCGCTATTTATCTTGTTTACCGGTGCATTATTGCGAATGCGTAATGTGCGGCGGCGGGTTCCCGGTAGAAATAATGGCAATTTTCAGCATTGGCCAATTTTTGCAAAATCTCGCTCGCTCTCTTGCCAGCACCACTACATTAACTGTTGACCAAGGTCAGGTTCTCTCCCCACTCCGGCGATCGTCCGTTTCCGCAGCATCCTTCTCCGACACACTAGTAGTACACGCACGCGCACGAACGCACGGCACTTGTACCGCTTCGTTCGAGCTGAATGCAGCGGAGCCCGCAGCTGAAATGCAACTCACGATATTAACGACGATGACGAGGCCGGCAGTCTTATTATCCGCCGCTCTTGTTTGTCTTCGATTACGCAATAAAGGATACCCCGGCCAGAGCGAGATAACGCGACACTAGTGTTGTAGTAACGTGCTGCTTGCTACTATTCGTCATAGGGCAGCGGCGAGCGTCGCTGATAAGGACACGGCGCGAAGATAAAAAGAGCATTCCATCTGGTCGCAGTTGCGCAAGTGCATTCGCATCCTGCTGCTGCCGCCACCACCGCCACCGTCGCTGCTGCTCACCTCCGATGCACTTCCCGTGCATGCATTCGTCCCCGCGCCCTGCCCGATAAACAATAAAATACGCGAAGGAAAAAGAAACCGAAAAGAGACGGCGAAAAACAGCGCAAAAAGGAAAATCCGAAAACTGCATTTATCTCCGTGCGTGCCGATGCGTTTACCTTGAACTACTTCTTTTTTTCCCTTTTTCTTATTTCGTTTTGTGTTTCCCCCAGCCCCGTCCGTTCACCACGTTCCCCCCGTCGTCGCTTATCCTGGCGATGTTGTTAATAATTGTTTTTTATTATTTTCCTCTTTTTGCCGCCTCCTCCCGCGCCCGTGCTTAGGCTAAAACCGCTGCACCGCATTTTCGTCGAACGGGGAAAGTAAACAACTACTATATCTTTTTCACGTCGTCGAGGGAACCTTTTGCCAGCTCACGTTGCCCCCACCCCCCCAGTGCGCTCTCTTTCCCCGGCCGTTCTGCCAAATTAACGCGTTTTGTATGCGCGCACGCGCGTACATTTGCGAGCGCGCGGCTGGCCGGTTTGTCCTCTATTAACGCTTCTAATTTCGTACTTCCGCGTTTTGACGTAGTGTGCCGCTAACGCAGTCGTCGTCCGTCCGTCCGCCCGCCCGTCCGCCCGCCCGCCCGTCCGTCCGCACAGGGACCTTCGCCCCGCTGCGGATCTGAGTCCATCTGCTCGATCGCCGTTTAATTTAACGCGCGCAACGAGAGAAGATTAATATCGTGAAATGATGTTGCGCTCTTATGTTGCCGGAGGAGCTGCGCCATCTTTTGTCGCTCGTGACGAAGCGATGTTACCGATCCCGCGCACTCAGTTGCGCAATTCTAGCAAGCGCATTAAAGAACTACCGATGAAAATGTAAACACTGAGTGCTACCGTCGTATCGGATTCTCTAAACGTCGTACACACTGAGCCAAACAGATACTCGTTCAGAGTACGCGGAAATCAAAAATTCTTCTGCTTCTTTCGGGGCGATAAGGGTGTTAACAATCCACCTCTCTGTTTCGTCTTTATCTAATTTTGTTTCTTCTTGTTTCCTGGTTTTATATTAGTCGGCGGGCGGTTGTGTTGTGGGTTGGGGTCGACAAGGAATTAGCTGCGAGATCAAGTTGAATGTTTATTGATTTTTTTTTTTTTTCGTCACTGAAATTAAATCTTTAACAAAGCAAATAATAGATAAACAAAGTCGGTCGAGCATCGTGTTTTATGCGCTCAGAATTTCTTACTTCAAGTATTAAACGCAGTAATTTTTACCTATCGACGTAATATACTACATTCGAAACGTATATCGAATATTTTGTAATATCGTATATATTTTTCATCCCATATATCACCTGGTTTAAAGTGTTCTTGTGTCATTACTCTTTCGAAATCTCTTTTAAAAACCTAGGAAGCTACGGAATAATCTGTGGTTTCATAACCTTAAAATTAGATTATTTTATTAAATTATGAAATGTAATTTTGTATGAGCTCCGTTTGAAGAAGGTCCGAGATGGTTGTATTCTGTAATTCGTATAAAAGAATCGATTTTAATTGACGGTATTTTTCTTGGCGAAATAAAAAAAAAAATAAGCCTTAAAAATTTGTGACATAGAAACATTTTTTCATCGCAGGATTTTCTCCTATTACTTCTGGGTAACGTCGTAATCATCAAAATATGTGCCTGTTTATATACATGTACATACATTGATTGTGGATGCCGATCGCTAGTGAAGAAGAAAAAAAATTAACTGGACTTATAGTCAATTGTGTCGCGTTAAAATTTAATTTTAAACATATACTTTATGATTTACTTTAAATATTAAATAAAATTGCACTAAAAAGTAAATAATTATTCGATAAAAAATAATCTATTCTAAAGTAATATATTATGACGATTGTTAATAACTTTTTAGAAATACGGTTATTTAGAAACAGTTTAATAAGTACAACAACGAAGAGGCGCTCGTTTTCTGTAAGCTAAGCATTGAAAATATCAAATTTTTAATGTAGTTTTTAATTTTTTATTGTAATTTACGAATTTAGTAATGACTCGCGGAAGTTAATTTTGTTTAAGAATTGTCGTGATATCTGCTTAATATTATTTTTTACCAATTTCGCTTTTTAGTGCATTTTTATTAAATTTTTAAAGTACACCTTGAAGTGGGCGCTTCAAAAATAAATAAATAAAATTGATTTCACTATTTTTAGTGTAAATATTTTTGACCAATGATAGACTAACTTGAGAAAATGATGCCACCTTTACTTGGCTATTGGTTTAAAAATATAATGTTCAAATTCCGTCATGCTGCTGTTTGCGGCTAATTTTTGTCCAGTTATATTAATCAATAAAAGCACATCTCTAAACAGATGACGACCTCTTTTTTCGACGTTCATTTGAATGACTACTGAGTAATGACACCGATGATATATACTTTCGGACCGGTACAATTTCTGATGAATAACGAGGACATCTTTGTTGCAGTCAGTCCACATGGTCGAAAATAATAATGTGGAAACATAATATTTCCCGTCAGCTGAACTCTTGCGGCGCTGTGACCGTTTCGACTTTCTTTATTCGAATCTATACTTATCCGTTGAAAATTATATTCAGAAAACTTTATATTTTCCTCTCGATAAAAATTAACACTTCCGTGCTCAATATTGAAATGTTTTGTCACTGGCATTTGTTACATTAATAAAAACCACACCTTCTTTTTTTTTCTAATATTTATTTTGATGACTACTGAGTGTACCTGTGCCAATCGAACGATATTCATCTGTACTCACACGGTAGCCACCACTGACTGGTACGCTTTCTAATGAACATCATTAAAATTGGTCGAAATGAACACAGGTTCATTAAAAAAAAAAACACACATACACGACTAACCTATAATTTCCTCCTTTTTTTTTTTTTTTTGTTTTTTGAAAAGAAGCTGATTAAGTTCGTTTATAACCCGATCGCCGTCGTGATAATAACGCATACAAAAGACTTTTCTCCGACCGTAATGATTGTCGGTTTTGTACGACAGTTAGCCGCTTTCCTGTCCTGTCCTTCGGAAGCTAATTTCTCCGAATAATTTTTGCTCAGTTTATTTTAGATTTCTTCGTTTTTAATGAATCTCCTGCCTATGTGTGTAGGATTTTTCTTTTTCGATTTTCTGTTTCATAAGGTGAACAAGATGTGGTGCAAGGAAGTTGTTCGGGGTTTTCTTCTTTCGTACACGTTTATTGCCCTTTTCATCTATTGTTTTGCGCATTAGTTTTCTCTGCCGTTTGAACTTTCAGGTTTTCCATGCTGTTGCCGAAGTACGGGCATGTTTTCCGTTCTTTTAAAACGTTCTCGCTACATTTCGAGAATAGCGTTACAACTGCGGCAACGGCTTTTTCGACTAGAACGCGCTACTAGTAAATTCTGCAGTAATTAACATAATATGGTATGCGTTGTTATGATCGCGATCAATTCAGTGTCTGCCGGTCGATTAATGTGCTCGTCTCGCCCTGCCCATTAACGCCGAGTTAACGATTATGTTTTTCACGAAAAGAGATCCGCGACCGCCTCTCGTCTACGCATCATCTCTGTTTATGCTTCGACAGATGAGTCGATCAGGCGAGCGGCGGGCCTATTCATCATCTCTTTATACTCTCTATCTAGGTCATTCTAATCAACGTATCTTCCGGTTTAGCACACATCTATATGCGGCGGACACGAACGTTTCAGTCGCCGGCTTTCAATTGTAATTATATATAAAGTACGATCGTGACAGTGATAATAATAATAATAATAATGGTAATACCCGCGTTCACTTCTAGTCCGGCTGAAGAGAATTATCAAGTACGATGAGCGCTTGAACAGCATAAGAAGTAGAAGAAAGGCAACGCTGCGCGCGTTTTTCAAATCCGAGTCCAGCACTCCCCTTATCCCCCCTCCCAATAGTACTTGTACCACTAATCGTTTGAAGACTGTGTGCCTACTCTGACATCATCGCTGTTGTCACTCTCATATATATTTGACCGTATCACGGTTATTACTAGTGGAAAGTTATTTAGGCGAGAACAGGAGACGAATTTAATTTCTCAGACACGGAGCGTTTCTATACGTTTCGGAGACCGATGCTGGAAAAAAAATTAATCGCATTCCTTCATCGATGCGCGCGTACGCTGCCAGACTGTTTAGCTCCAGTTGCATATTTCAGTAAAGAGGCGCCCGCTCTAATTAATAACGGTGAAAGTTAAGCTCGTCGCAGAATGATATTTAGGCTGGAAAGAAGAAGCCAATGTCCGCGGATCATTGCAGCGTTATTTTATCAATAGAACGAGTTATTAGTATCGCACGTGTTGGCGAAACGCGTACTCGCGGGGGGCGGGGGGGGGGCTACATTAGAAAAGCTGGATTCCATTTTCTCCGATTATTCTTTTTAACTTTGAATTAGTTGTTCCACGATTATTTAGGCTACAAAAACACATTTCCCGAAAAGGTCGTTGGTCCCTTTATTCTCGCAGTAGCGCTATTGTAAAAAGTGCGGTGGTAATTTTTAATACGAAACCGTCTTAACGGAGAGATTAAGAAGGCGACGAGAAAAAGTGGATTTCTCGTTGCGCCGGTTCAAAATGGAACACAGCCGTCTCTATTCCTCATCCGTCATCGGGGCTGATGCACATTCGCTTGCATGTTCGGTGTAGTGAGGCAAGCTGGTTTTTGAAATAGACACAAGTTTGTGTGTGCTTTGGTCTATTTTCCGCCGACATCGGTCAAACGGAACTGCAATGATAGCGCGGCCGTCATTCGAGATTCTGCTTAAGTTTTATGGCGCGGAAAGAAGAAGACATATGTGTAATAGTTAGGACGGGATCGTCAAAGTTCCGTCTTGGTAGAATGGTTCCCGCAGTCTAGCCGAATATGTAAAAAATTCAGAACGGAAAATGTCACGACAAGAAGGGGGGTTTTGGATGTTGATTGTGCTTCCGTCAGTGATAATGCTGGAAAGTGCGCATGCAAGAACCGTGAAATGATGAAAAAATCACAATTGCAAGTTAATAAGTCATAGTGTCGATTTCCCCGGTATTATCGTGAGTGTATATCTTGAGCGATGCAGATCTAGATCGCCGAGTGTCATTAAGAAACGTGAATGCGGCTTTTAGCGGTCTCTAAAAACAGCAAACTAGTTCGCATTCAAGGCCGCGCTATTTACGTTATATGGAAGCGCGATCTGGCCGATATTCGGAAAACAAGTTGTAGCCAATCGGAAAGCTGTGCCGTTTGAGGCTACAGCATGCTCCCTGGATAATATTGAGGGAGCGCGCAGTAAATTACATCCCCCCCCCGGCTGTCCGTGCACTGATTAGCTTTTAGCAAAGAAACGCGCGTCACGTAGCGGGACACGTCATTCGCAACAAATGAATAATATACGGCGCGTATTGATGAAAGACGCACTCGGCCGTCCGGAGTTATAGAGAAATATTATAGCAAAGGCCTAAAGGTAGCAGACAGTGATGACGCTGGTAAGATATTAAATCATAAAATCAAAATGGTCCCTCGATTATACTATTTCCCAAAGCCAAAGCTGACGACGCACTATTAGGCAACACACGGTAACACCGGCAAACTTAACTAAAGCTCGAAGTCGAGTAAAAAAAGAAGAGGGGAGATGTGTGTGTGTGTGTGTGTGTGTGTGTGTGTGTGTGTATTTCAGCTTCTTTAAAGATATTTATTGTTTGTCGAGTTCGCTAGGATGTTGTCGTCGGAGTTTTTAACAGAAAAATTTTCGGGAGGTGCGAACAGACACGGAAAATGTATTCGTGACATTTCGGCGATCTGCGGACGAGAGTGCAATTGTGCTCCTATATCGAACACGTAAGTTGTTCTTTTAAAGTACTGCGTAGTGTGTTGGCGGCAGCGATGACGGCGAGTGTTGCAGTACTGCGTCGTCATACTGCATTCAGAAAGCACCGGCCGGGCAAAAATATGAACGAGTGGCGAGGTGAAGGCGGCGATTGTTGACACGTGTGGTTTCGCGTGTTCGCGGGACAGTTGAAACACGTGCCGGATGTGGACTATCGGCCCCGATAAATTGCATCGCAATTTGCTAGTCGAGCCGGTGCACTTATGCTGCAATTGTTGCGATTGCATGTGTGTCTGAGCGTGGAGTGCACTCTCTTAAAATTCTCTTACCCACATACTTACGCGCCAATTATCATGGCCGGTTTCTGCAATTTACGCGCCAGAATCCAGATTTAGCCGATAAAACGCGTACTCGGTGTCGGTAAAAAAGTCCGTGTCCGACGCTTACAATACCCGTGCACAACTTCAAATTTCTCCTTAATCGGAGACTAGTTTCCATTCCCGTTAGGGAGCTGACGATTTCCCCGCATCAATAACTATTTATTCTAATGATTGCGATATTTCTCGCTAATTGATTTCATTTGCCAGTCCTGCTTGTGCCCAATCCGCCCTGTTCATCGAGATTTATCTCTCCTTGCAAATTCACAAATATTTCTTCTTTTCCCGCTCGATAAATCCTCTCTTCGTTAATCTTTTTTTTGGCTCGCCATACAATTAGAAAAGGAAGAAATCAATTATATCTTTATACGATACCAAATGTTGTTGATAGGAAGTAATCGATATGGCGTGAACAATGCGTGGAGAAAGAAGATACAGGATATAAGAGACACAAGATCAAGTCTCAGCACACTGGGATCCACAATTTACCCGAAAAAGTCTCTTTATTCTTTCAAGACGCGTCTCAAGAGTTGTTTAGCAGAGGGCCCGTTGCATTTACGGCTACTTCGACTGCTAGGAAGAACATCTTTATTAATATACGAGGAAGAGTATTATTTTCACCGTTTTTCGCAGCCATGTTTACCCGGGCATAATGAGATTCAACGTACGGTGAAGAGGGAAGAGATCTAAAATTTTCGTAAAAGCTGTTCCTTTTTGTAACGCGATGTTTGTAATTATTTTTTGTTTCTTTATTATTCCACTTTTTCCCCATACGGAATAGTGCGTTAACCGTCTCTCTGTTGTATTCCCCTCATTAAGCGATGGACAATTCGTATTTTAATCGAAGTTCTCCTCTTCTACTTCTAATGCCAGCTGAAAATGTTGACGCAGTAACCGCGAAATATTGTGACTAACATAGATAACGAAAGAGAATATAAGAGCATTTATTAGGATTAGCTTCGGTACATTCCGTCCTAATGGCCCATTATTTCGCGTGCGTCGCTGTTGTTCTCCGTTTTTCCCAATCCATAGTTCCGCGTGTTTTTCGGCTTGTCTAACTTCGTTCATCTACCGACTCCTATTTCTCGGTCCATAAACTTTTTCTTCTTCAATGAGGTTTTCCGGTTCAGCCCCAAATTAAATGCCTAAAGAATGTGAGGCGTTTTTTTTTCTTTTTCTTTTCTTTTTTTTCTCTTTTTTTACGGCCGTTAGAAATTTCAATTTCTTCTATTTGTTTATCTCCGTTTCCAACCGGTATCTATGACTTTTTGACGTTTGCTTTCAAATTCGTTTATCACGCAATAGCCGTAGGTTCCTCTTGCGCGGCGAAGTTCCCGGTAAGGGACCAATTCCCGCGTCATGCCTTTTCTGACACTCTGAGCAAAGGACGGTTAAATTTCTATTACAGATTTTTTTCATCGATACTCCCCGGTGCACACTGGTATTGAAGTTGGGAAGTTGTCGTCGATGAGGCCATCACCTCGAGCTATACTTGAAGCTCGACCGGTCCAGGTCACGCTTAAATTTCTTCCAGGTTTATGGGCTAATTTATAAGATATAGGCATATGCATAATGGAGAGACACAGAGAGAGCGAGAGAGAGAGAGAGAGAGAGAGCGATCGAGAAGGAAATCGCCGCGTTGCTTATAAATAATAAATCGACGACGCGTTTAGATGCGTAACATTAAACATGGCGGATATTTAAAAAGCAGCAAGAGCGGCGGTGCCGGCGACGGGGTGACCCATTGCTCGGATCTGCACCTATTATCCGCATTTCCATCTTGTTCTCGTTATCTGCGTAAAGATAGCTTGACCGATAAATATAACGGATTTCTTGCACATTCGCTTCGTTGCTTGACCGCGCCGCCGCACCACTTCTCGAATGGGCCAGCTATCGTACTGGCCGCGTATCTGGCCGAATAGTTTTCCGCTGTTTACCTATACTCATTTGCCATTCTATCGGCTGGCGTAATTTCGCTAGTGCGCTTGAACGTTTTCTCTTTGCTCGTTTACACGCGCGTACGTATCAGTCTTTTACCTTTTTTTCTTTTTTTAATCAGTCGCTCAATCGGGGACGCTACTTTTGTTTCACACTGCAAACGGACCAAAGTCGACCCGTAGCAGTAAACAGGTACCACCACTGCGAGCATTGAATAATGACGGTTCAGTCGTAGCGCGACCGGGGACCTGTTTATGCATTCTTCGCCTTCATGACTCTAATTACGCACTTGTCCCACCGCTCTGCGCGAAAAGTATTTATTACCACCGTACGGTCGGTTATTTATTCGAAAACTGCAATTATCCATGTACGTTTTGGCCGGATTGCGGTTGCATCGAATGCGGTAGGTCGGCTCGGGGCAGGGATGGTCGTGCAACGTTGCGACCGTGGTAACGCAAATTCGACGCGCTGTTGTTTTTCAAGTCCGGAGAAACCTCGTTTAAAGTTGGATACGTTTGTTTTTATGGAAGCAGTCAGCGAATCAATTGAAGTCAACCTAACCCCCCCCCCCCACCCCTACCGCGTGCCTATGTGTGAGGTCTATTTTGTTTTCTTCATCGCCTCGGAAAAGTCGGGGCAGCTCTCCTGCCCAATTTTTATTTACACGCGTTTAAACAACAACACGTATATGACGGTTTTTTCCTCAAATTGACCGCTTAAGTGATTAAAACCCGAAAGACACACCGATTATTATATTTCATTCAACCTGGCCGCAACGATGAAGAGAAATTGTAGAAGGTGGTACGAAATGCGGCTTATTATTCTGCGACAACATCGCTCGTTTATGAGAATACTATTTTAATTTCAGTTTCAGCGATAAAAATAACAACCTCGGTTGTATTCGTGCGATATTTAATAGGAAAATAAAGCAAAATTATCTGTATTTAATTATGTTTTGCCCCCCCCTCCCCCCGAAATTCATTTATTACGCAGTAGGGCAAAAAATACGCTCGGAGCATTACTATTAACGGGGTCGTCGTTGGTATTTCCTTCTTCGCGTTTCTTTCTCGCCATTGTTCTGAATTCTTTAAGCTTTTCTCCTTATTGCCGAATCTGTCCTCGATTTAGTTTTTTTTTTATTTCTCCTTCTTTCTTCCTTTCACGTATTTTTTTTTTTTTTTTGTTTTTGAATATCTTCTCCCCTTTGATCTTTCTCTTCCTCTTATTCGCAGTCCGAGATTCATGATTTATCTTTTCATTCCGTTCCATTCACGTTTATCTTTCCTGATTTTCCATTCATGCCGGACTTTAGGATAATGAAGTCGCCGATTCCTCGGCTCGCCCTCAACGGTCTCAGTTATTGCTCCGAAAATGCCTCGCTTACGATATATTAATTATCTATCCCAATATTTTCATTTCAAATTGTGCACTGATACTTATTCCTTCTTCTTCTGCAAGTCTCTAATTCCGTTTATCTCTCTAATCTGCCTTTACCATCTCTTAATGCCCCCAGGGTTTTGTAAATTTTATCTGTAACAAAGCGTCTAACTATCGTTTTGCTATCACAATATCTGATTTTCACGGTGTCCTGTTCATTTGAACAAATTCTTTTTATTCATACGATGGCAATTGCGTTTTTTTTTTTTTTTTAAATCGATGTTTCCGTCTTTTCTGGGTTCTTACTAGACTGTTGCTTAAGACCCTCCAAAATAAAAATAAAAATTGAAAAAATACTCCAAACGAAAGAAAAAGCAAATACTATTTTATTCGATAACTTAAAAAGCCTACCACACTGTCTGCTATATTTTGGTTGCCACGATGGCAATTTTTGCGACAGGAAGCAGTAATAATATGATGTACAACAAGTGTTCATATACTTCACTAAAAATCGAACAGAATAGAGGTAAACATTATCCCTAAAAGAAGGAGTATATTATCATCAGTAGCAGCTGTCAGATGAACGGGGAGTAAACACTCGTGTCTACCCCGTGTTAATGCGTGATCGAACCTAAGTAGATTAATATAAAATTCCGGAATTGACAAAAAAATCGATTACTAATTCTAGTACGATGCAATTTTTTTTGTAAAGGCCTAAATATGAAAACTCGCGGCCGCATCGCTAAATTTCATTACGTAATACTACTGATTACTACGATTGATTCATCATTATTGAAACCAACGATTCTTTCTTATCGAGAAACACAGTACTGGAATTTGTTAAAACTACATGTGGTTCTGAAATTTATAACCCAATCCGTCAGACGATTTATCGTTTCTCGGCCTGTTGCTTAAGATTGACTTCGGAATAATTTTTCATTATCGCGATAAGTGTAAAATAGAGGAGCATACATGATGATACTTAACTTCTTTTTATTATGATATTTTAGAACTTAGCGCTTAATGCTATTTTTTAGAACTTATCGATTAAATTTCTAATCCCACTGTCAGTACCCGTGTGATCTTGAAAAGTTTTTCGAATCATTCCCCGACTGAAAACGTACCAACCCGATCTTAGTACGATGGCGACATATCATTAACCGAACAGTTGCGCTGTTGGCGTACAACAATTACAAGAGTAACAATGACTTCTTTTTTTTTCTCTTTTTCGGAAGCCACGTGTATCGTCTGCGACCAGTTCGCATATGTGTCGCAGTTATTGACAGCTTATTTTTCAACCTTCAGTAATGCACGTGCGTTCCTGTATTTCTCAAAAAAATACTGCATTGTAGCGATCGATAGCGTGTAGTATGTTTGTAAAATTCCATTTTCTGCGCATATCAAAAACTTGAATTTTCTCCCCCACTTAAAAATTATAAACTTCCTAATTTATATTTATTTACTTATACCGGCGCTAGGTTATGTCTGTATTTAACGAGGCTAAATATATATAAAGAAAATTACCTCCGAATCTGAGATTTGCGCAATATGTTGTGACGATGATTCAAGCACGTACACTCACCTCCTATTGTTTCACATTTTTTTTTTTAAACTTACTGAAGCGAATAAATTTGTTTTGTATGTTTTTTTTAAAAATTATATTACCTTCTAAGAAGTAAAATATTTGGAAACTTCTATATAATCATCGTAATAATAATAATAATAATAATAATAATAATAATAATAATAATAATAATAATAATAGTGACAATAATAATAAGGAATATATTGGTCGGTTATCGTTTAGTATCAGTGAAAGCACGATAACTGTTAGGTTGAAAGTAACTTGGCGTTGTTTTAATTCGAAGAAACTTTCGCATACATATGCGCGCACACTTAATCGGACAGTGCATGCATACGTTGAAAGTGGGTTTATTGTTCAGGTTTTCTTCGGCGAGATTAATTTCCCATTATTTTAGCCTTCCGCGTTGAACTTTTCATCGAATATTAACCCCTTGTCTGTTCTCAATGTATGGATTTTAAACAAACCGGTTTGTTGGTGATCAGGTTCCGATAATTTTAATTTATTATTATTTTTATTACTATTACTATTATTATTATTATTATTATTATTATTATTATTATTATTATTATTATTATTATTATTATTATTATTATTAACCATTATTATTATTATTATTATTATTAGTCTTTCCTTTCAAATTATTAAATACATATTTTGTTTACTTTGGATGAATAAGAAATTTACTGGACTAGCAGTGTAGAAAGTTTTGAATCTGCTTTTTCAGTGCAAGTATTGAGTACACCTTTATTGGAAGAAAAGTTATATTTTTATAGTAAACGTTTCGAAACCTTTCTTAGACCCCGCAACAAAATCCAAACCAGGATCTAGAAATGACGGAGCTACGCAAACACTTCAATGGTTACAGCAAATTATATGCGTGTGTATACAAAAATACCTACATATATACCTACATATATACGTATATATATAATGATGGGTTTACAATTTCTACTGAATAACTCATGACCGACAACGTGTATAATGAGTACTGCAAGAAACAGATTCCACTTCCTTGTTTAGCGATAAGCTTACGACTTTGATGAATATTGTGTCTCGTAAAAATCGTATCCGTGCTCGATAGAGAAAACGATTTCCTCTGATTGCACTGCGTGATGAAGAAAATGAGAAAGGTACTGCTCAAAGTCAGCGGATGGGGTAAAAAAAAATGTGTATGAACGTTTTTGAGGATGAAATTCCGTTGATGGTATTTGCTTTGGACAACATCGGTGGAGTTTATATCAGTAGCCGTGTGCGCGTTAAACAAGAGTTGCCTTTTGCATAATTTGTATGTTTAATGAAGAATTACTGTAATTATGTTGCTTGCCATAATGCGTTAAGTAGGACGTGATCGAAATAAGCTGTATATCAGCGGCACAGTGACGTGTTTGCGGTGAAAAAAAACAACAAAATCGAAACCTACAAAATAAAAGTACCATTCCTCTTGACGGCCGGTAATCTGCTTAAACAGTAGTTCTGTTTTCACCACTAAACACGGCTGGTCACGCTTTGCTGATATTTCTACCTGAATACCTGCGGCCTCCCTTATGAGATTCAAACTCTGCTTTCCTCTTCCGACCGATAATATCGTTTTTTATTCTACTCTCTTTTATGCGATTGTCTGAATAATATTCCGTGGCCAGTCATTAACCGCTAGTCACGGAATTGACCATCCCCGATAATGTTCAATGATTTTTGAAAAACTTCTCCGCTCAAATAGAATAAACTATATCCGTTATTAGTATTATAATTATAACTTTCGCACGTTTCGAATAACTGAAATTGGTATTTGGTGTAGAAGTTCGCTGTGAACTAATGATATGCGGCTAGGAAAGGATATTGGAAAGTGCATACATGTGTCCAGGTTATGTCGCGACGAAAAACATGAATATTAATGAAACATCACAGAAACAAGTAGAAAGGCGTTCGAAGTATAGATGAGAAGAAGTTTCCGGGAAAACGGAAGATATCTTTAATGGAAGTGACGAACGGCTACTGAAGATGCGGAAAGCGTTGCATATGAGTATAATGTACATTAATGACTGCGACCTTTTTATGTAACATCTATGTGTAACGCTTTTATATCGAATACTCCGTAACGTTTAATCTGTAATCTTGGTTTTGTCACGCGTACAAAACGGTTATTTCATTTTGCGAAAAATTGCGTAATTATTTAAAACTATCTTCTCCGTGATAATTAAAAAACTGGTCCATGTCTTTATGGCGAGGTCCGAAGAGGATCGAGTTTGTGTACGTACGTATTAATAACGTCATTCTCATGTCGCGAATAATATGGAACGCTGTTACGTGAAAAGAATGTACAACACAAATATCAAAATTGAAACGAATTAAATTTCTGTTTTTTTTTTTTTTTCCTAAAATAATATCGTAGTCGATTTAAATTTACTCTTGCATAGTATTGTGAAAAAACTTTTATCCAGAGATGGCGAGATCCGCGGGATTTACTTGCTATATATATATATATATATATATATATATATGTATGTATAGATATATTAGTTGTTTTATGGGATTATTGTATCCTGCTTCGAAAAAAAAGTTGCAACGTTTTATTGATGGACGCCGCGTGTATTTCTCGGTCGTATTTTTCGCGCGCGCATCAATACGTGGGAATGAAACGTTGAAATATTTCCACGAACGAAAGCTCAGAGGTCTACTGCTGCTGAAACTGAGAAAGTGCGATCATCCGTAACTGCGGATCATTCGTGTAAAGTCGCTGCCTCGGTTTAATCAATCGGGCAATCGTTTAGGCGTGTGGCGTTCGGGGTGAAATCTTTATAACAAAAATTTTTCGGCGCCTGTCGCCATATTGTTGCGATATAATTTTCCAGGCAGTAACAGGGGGTGGCACGCGAGCGGCAGAGGTCGTCAGTAATTTGTTTTCGTTCGTGTTACATTCTAGTTTTCAGCTGAGGAGGAGACCCCGTCATCGTGGCCGTCGCTAAGAAATTGGAAAATGCGATGCAGGTGTAGTGGTGAAAGTCGCGACGGTAGGGAGCGAAAGTTGGAAATTTAGATGAGCTCCTTCCCCGGTCACCCGAACCGCGGCCGGGTCCACTATTTTGCTCGTAAATACCGCCACTGTGTCCTGCGCTATTCTCACTATTTCGTTCGAGTAATCGCTATCGGAGGGGAAAGTCACTATCTTCCGTGCGCCTCGGTCGTTTTGTTCTTTCGGCAACCGTACGGAAGCGGTACCGGTAGGTCGGTGGCGACCGGAGCGTAATACATTTCTGAAAAATGAACCGGGTATGGAGCCTACTGCACTCGGCTTTGTGTACCACGCAAGATGTTTGCTACAATGCTGCCGACAAAGAAATTTCCACATCCTTCCTTGCATGTCTATCGTTTACAGCGAGCTACTCTTTCGGCCATAATAACAACCTATTTACCGTAAACCGGAATTGAATTTTGGTATCTAAAATACACCTGAACGAAGAGTCAGTAGCTATTTTATTAGCCGAAAACGACCGAGTTATAATTCGATTTGTAGAAATTTGTTGTTTTTTTTTTGGCCGATCGTTAAATGAAGAGGATTTTCAATTATTTCCATATCGTTGATAGAACTTGTTGAACGTTTTATTTGAGCGTGTGCAAAATTTTGCATTTTTCGTTTGTTACGGTGCAATATAAAATGGTATTAAGAATTGAACAAGTTAAAAGTTATTCGAAACGTGCGTAATCTTAGAACATCGTGATAATGCAATAACAGGAGGTTCCACATATGCAATTTTATGCTGTAAATCAGCGGAAACTGTTCTTTAGCTAGCAAATATTTCCTGGAATTATAGAAAATGATTGCACGAAAATTGTGCTACTTCTATACTATATCTACTCATTTGGAGTGAAATATCATTAGAGGAAAAAGTTAACCGTAACATCTAGCACAGCTGATGTTTTCAGTTGTACATACTTTTCTTCCTGCTACTGCCCACTCTTCTGCACGTACTTTTTATAGATTGCTTTTACTTATAACATATATATATATATATATATATACAAACAGAAACTCTGGATGACACAGTTTTCTATAACTTTTACAGAAGAATTGGTTTTAGTTGATTGTGTAATCTTTCGCAAAATAAAATAAACGTTTTATAAGCACGATAAGAAGAAAAAAACCCCGTTACAAATTAAACGTTAGAGAACTTTGATATTAATCCTATCGTAAATATATATATATATATATATATATATATATATATATATATATATATATACATGTATATAACTCTGCCTTTCAAACTTCTTAGCCCCCGGGGTACACTACATTTTTTGCTCCTTTATGATTTTTTCCCGTTGGTTTATATAAGATAACAAAAGTTAATGTATAATTGCTAATTTTTTTTAATAATAGATGGGTTAAAATTACGTAGTCAATTGAAAGCGATTTTTCTAAAAGAGATTTCGGGAAAAAAAGATTGGTGATCAAGGGGCTTCATTGCGAGTTTGAAAGGCAGAGTTATATATATATATATATATATATATATATATATATATATATATATACGCTAGGATTAATATCAAAGTTCTTTAACGTTTAATTTGTAACGGTTTCTTTTTTTTTCTTATCGTGCTTGTAAGACGTTTATTTTATTTTGCGAAAATTACAGAATCAACTAAAACCAATTCTTCTGTAAGAATTATAGAAAACTGTGTCATCTAGAGTTTCTATTTGTGTGTATATATATATATATATATATGTTATAAGTAAAAGCAATCTATAAAAAGTACGTGCAGAAGAGTGGGCAGCTGCAGGAAAAAAAGTATGTACAACTGAAAACATCAGCTGTGCTAGATGTTACGGTTAACTTTTTCTTCTAATGATATTTCACCCCAAATGAGTAGATATAGTATAGAAGTAGCACAGTTTTCGTGCAATCATTTTCTATAATTCCAGAAAATATTTTCTTTCCAAAAACTTTATAAAAGTGATAAAATTTATAATTATAAATAAGGTCGAGGAAAAATTTTTTTGACAAAAGTAAAAAGGAAAATCTGAATGCAATGGATCACAGCTGTAGCGGAAAATGTTATTGATGCAAAGCAAAGTATTTAACCTTTTATTCTAGGTGATTCAAGTTGATTGGGAATTTCCAGCTTAGCATATGTAAATGCGTAGTTAAGAGAAAAATTGTGATAGGCAATCACAGTTCTATCATAAAGCGGCTTTCATTTTTGAACTTCAGTTATAAATTTTTTTGGCATTGCCAGCCGACAGCATTGCCCAGCATCAGATTATATTAGTGAGAGAGAGGGAGAAACGAATTAGAATTGAATACTACTAGAGATAGAAGCAATGAAAGAAGACGCTCTAATAGGAATGATCGCCGGGGATGGAAGAGAAAGAATAAACGAAGCACTATATAGAGTAGGCAAACCAAGATTCAGGAGTTGTCTATAGAAATGGGAAAGAACAAAAAGAAAAAGAGGACATAGAAAAACGAAAAGAGGATGCAGGAAGTCGACTACGGTCAAGGCGAAGTCTGCAGATAGAAGAGATGCTAGATATTTAAACTGTATGCGACGCTTTAAAGCAAAGAAATGTTTTCATATAAATCCGATTAATTACTCGGTAGTTTTTTTCCTCCATTTAAATTAGGTTAAAATTTAAAGTTTTTTAATATATTTTTTTGTTTAATTATTTTTAAAAAATGGCATTTTACATCTTACACAATTGGTAACGAATAAGTTAGAAAAAATAAAAAGCAAAAACAAAAATGAACGTCGCAGAAAACGGTTATGATGCAATGGGGTGATGCAGTTTTTCCTAGTTGCATTTCCACTTTTGTTGCAATGTCTTTTACGCGACACCAAACGTAATAATGATTTTAGTCCAGCTTAATCGGTTGCCCGTGTTGAAAAACGACCGCTAAGATGATGAAGATAAAATGCGGTTGACAATGATCTTTTTAGTAGTATTTCCGCTCCCCACGTAACTCTAAGTCGGCTCGACTGTATTTCTGTTTGTACTATTATTCAGATCGAGTTTGCGTTTGGGGGGGTCTTTCTTGTTCCGTCGAATCCAGTTTTTTACCGCTATATTTAAGAACTGTACATCTGTGTAAGTTTTTTTATTTCTTTGTCGTTGTCTTTTTTTCTTTTTTCTCTCCTTTTCTTCAAACTTCCATCTTTATTTTCTTCTTCGGTTGTACATGTTCTGCGTTAAGCAATCGCTGCCGTGTTAAGTGCGTTTCCTGTATCGGAGATGCGTCGCAAATCGTGCTACAGCTGGGTTCAGTGACCTTTGCATCATCGCCGTCGATGTTGTAAACAAACACTGTAGGGACGTACGCAGTTTTGCGCTGTCGTAAACGAGCCGAAAGCAGACTGATACTACAGAAACCGCTGGATAGGTCGTCCCGAGCGTGCTAGGCTTTATTTTTATTCGTTCGTTTGTTTATCTTACCTGGATCGTTATCATCATTGCCGCTTCGCGATCACCTGCATAATCGATATATTTCTTCTTCGACCACTAGGCCTACTGAGTACCACCGATGATATTCGTGCAATCGGGCGCATGCGATTTTCTTGTTTTCCGAATGCTGCTGCTTCGATGAGAGTAACAGTAGTTAAGAAGCCCCCGTTGAGAATCTGTTGCGATTGAAAACATCTTGCACTTTCCTTTTATGTTTAAAAATTCTCTCCCCGTTTAAACGTTATCAGAAGCTGGTCCACTGAATATATCAAAATACATTTCGTTAATTTTGACTATGTTTTTTTTTTTTTGTTTTCTTCTTCGGACACTAATGAATCCTCTATAAATGCCATGAAGCAGTATCGACACATTGTTTCGGTTATTTTATTTGTTTTTCTATAGTTCCTCCTCCCCCCCCCCACCCCAAGTAAGGGGAATTGGCGGAAGTAAATTTATCCTGAAACATTGAACGTATTTTTTAGTGCAAAAAATAAATATAAATGGTGGTGCTCGTTATTAGATACAGTTACACGTAGATCACATCCGTTTTCTAATAAATTCATTTAATTGCATATCAGTATTTCTTTATTTGAAAAAATATCGAAAAAACTACGTACTTTTAATATAATTATATTATTTAAATTGTTTCTTCTAACGCGGCGGTTATTAATTCGAATATTGCCCGTTTAATCTGTGCAATTACAGTGAACAATGCTTAAAATATCGGTAGTAATTGTATTGTTAGCTTGAGAATAAAATTCGTTGTTTCAACTCCCGATAATCGTAATGATGCCGATGTTAAATAATTGCTTTTAAAATGACGGCGATTATTTATTTAAGAATAAAATTTACGCTGAACTAAGCGATTATTAACTTTGTAATCCCCGACGCCCTGTCAAGGGTATGGGACCTATTTTATTTTACTTTTAGGCGATTATGATGTCGACGTTGAATAACTCGTATTTCAACGTCGGTAATTGATGTAAAAGTAAATTATTTTGTACGTTATGTAGACGTTAAAAATTATATTTCGTTTTTTTTTAAAAAAAAATAAAATAAAATAAAATAACGCGGATTTTTCTGCAACTACTTTGTAATTTTCCCCATTTTTTTATTGCAAATTTTTATTTTCGGATGAATTATTTCGTTAAAATGTTGTGGATAAGTTGTGTCTAAATACTTCGATTAATAACAGCAAGCGAATTTTCTCCTTGTGTTTAATTAATACGTTCGAATGATACAAGCAGAGATAGGAACCACGAAGAATTTAGTTGTTTACACTGTAAATGAACATGTAATTAATTCATTCGTTTACAGGAAGATACAAATAATTGTTTGTAAAAATATATGAAATTACGAAAAAAATATTAATATAATTTTCAAAAAAAAAAAGCATTTATAAATTTATTAAAACACATTACCTGTATACATTGTTTTAACAAATTATTTACTTTAAAAAAAAAAAAAACATCATTGATTAAAAGGGTGCGTCTTGTTTTTTGGAAGTTTTTAGTTAACAAATTAATACAGTATGGATATGTACGACAGGTTGAATGTAATGTTTGTTGAATGAATGAATGAATGAATGAGAGAAAATTTTGTTAAGTAGTTTTACTAAAAAAAAAGGCGGCGGATCATATAGGGACGTGAATTTAATTTAAAAGAAAAATTTACCATAAGGTAATGATAAGGCGGTCAGCTATAATAGGAATATAGAAAAAAATTAAATCTGTGGAAATTAAATGAACGATATTTCAATGGGAATTGATTAACTAAATTACGTCTGAATAAACAAAGTACTAAAATAAATTTTGATGAAAGTAATTAAAATTAAGGTTTCTTTTAAGACATTCTCATAACTTATAATTCTCTACATTTCTTTGCACCTCTTTATGATTACAATTGTTTAAAAATTGTTAAAAAAAATTCTTTACAAGAGATCTTTTTACGGCACATTAGGTACTCTATAAATTTACGTAATTACGGATTAATTATATACATATTTAGTTGTATTATTATTATTATTATTATTGGAAAAAATAAAAAAATAAAAGACAACGGTGGAAAAACAGAGTGAAAATTTTCAAAATTGAAAAGTGTATCGCAGCGTTTTATTATGTGTACATTTAAAGTCACATTATCAAGAAACCAGTGTTTCGGTGTTTATTAGTCGTTTACGAATAATAATATATCTGCGTTTCTGTCTACTTTCATTTCATCATTTACAAATTTTTATAATTTGAAAGTCAAGTGTAATGTGAGCGTTGAGGAGGAGTTATGTTTGCTTAAAATTTACACGGACACGCGGGTCGTCTAAAACATAATTTGGCCGTCGTTGCACAGATGTAATCGAATTTACGGCATCACTGTGCTATCCGCAATTGCGCTGTAGGAGCTGCTGTTACGGGTGGTGTGCGTTTTGCGGAATTTCATAAAAACTTTCGGGGGATACAACTCAGATGGACCATCGTTGGCCGCGTCATCTGCATAGAGTGGTGAAGGAAACTTTTATCGGTTTCCATTAATAGTGTCGAAACTTGTTAGCAACGTGCAGCTGCTTTAATAGGCTTCTAGCGGAAGTGGCCGGGGCGGGCGGTGGAGCTTTCGTTTTCTTCGTAACGCGTAGCCGGTTTCGCGTGTAAGCGCGCTGCCGGCGACCAGGTCGAGTTCTAAAAGGCCAGTAAAAGCTTCAAAAGCGAATTCGTACCGACCTTTACCGTGAACGATATTTTGCGCAATTACACCGATACGGCGACAGGGGGACGACAGGGAAGGAGTAGTGCACACGTTGCCGCCAACCTGCTGTTGTTCTCTAACCCCTAACCGTGAACTTAAGAGCGCTGCTCTTCTTTCGCAAGCGCGCTTCCCTTCGCTCCGAAATCATCGAGCTTTTCCAGTAGTGCACGCGGTTCACTGCGGCTCCCGGTTGTTCTCTTCTTCTGTTGAATCTCGCGCACGCGTGTTGGTGACCCATTTCATGACGACCTAAATACGAAAAGCGAACCCATATTCATCATTATCATCAGCGTTCACTTCGAGCTTTACTCCGGGCTCGATTCTATAGGCGGCAGCGTTAGAATTCCTCGCTTGATGTATGGCTTCTACAGCGAATCCGAACGAGGACGTTGATGGTGACGGCGCACTTTGGAAATTAGGCCAGTCCTTTGCGGAGGCCGCGCTCTCTAGCTTAATCGCTTCCTCCGCCACTTGTCCGAAAGCCAGTGGCGCACGAATTATTTTCCGCGGTAATTTCTAGTTATTTCGGGCACTTTTCCGGGCACTTCCTCGTTTTTGCCTAGATGTACGTTACATGTTTTGCATTAAACGACGCCCCCGAGAGGACCCAGCGTGCTGGCGTGCTAGTTTCCCGAGCGGTGTTGTTGTGCCTGCCGTACGATTCATCTTTTTTCCATCGCCCTATTACCCCATCGTCGCCGTACCGATTCTCATTTCTTTTCGGTCCGTCCTCCCCGCCGGTACGCGTTTCTGCTGCTGTCCTCGAAAATCGTTTGACCTACTTCTCTCGCTTAAAGTTCTGGCAAGCATCCGTTGCCAGAGCCGACTCTCTCTCTCTCTCTCCCTGTGCTTTTTCAGCGTGCGTTATCGGTTTGCTCAATGACGTTCCCAGTAAATTCTACACTAACCTAGCGACCTATTTAACGAACGCCGGTATCCCATTACCGGGCGGCGGTGGTGGTACCTCACAGCATCCGAACTTGGCCATCAACTTGTCCGTTCCCTTATCTCGGGCTCGTGCCTCGGCCAAAGTTTTTCGCTGCCGGCGATAATCTGCGTTCCTTTAAATTTAATAATAAATGCCTGTAACATTTTCAATGTGAAATAACACCCCGCACAGAGTGTACGTGTGGCGTATTCTTGTCGTAGCTCTCGTTTGTGAACCCTTTCTTCCCTTTTTCTTTTTTTTTCATTGTAGCTTATACTTTTGTTATTATTATTATTATTGCTTCTAATTTTTGGTCAATGGCGGTGAACTAGGACGGCATCTTGAATTCATCAAGTCGGAAAGATGGTTAATTCAAGGCGCAAAAAGTGTATGAGAAGTGAACATAACTTGCGTCGATGGAAAATGAATTGTATTTCAAATTGCTACATTATTTGGAAAAAAGACGCTAAAATTTAGAAATAATTATTTTTAAAAAAGGAAGAATGTATATTTGCAGTTTTCGCTCAGTCGGATAGACTTTAAAAAACGCTTTGAGAACGAAGGTTTCAGGAAAAATGTTTTAAATAAAAATTTTTATTTTTCAGAGTAAGGTTGGAATCCGTAAAAAAAGATACCCCCTTCCGTTTTTAATAAAGCAAACTTGTTTTTCTTTTTTTTCTGCATAAATTTTTTAAATTGTGAAACTTGTCGCGGTGCTTGCCAGATGACTTTTTTCCCGGGGAAACTATAACGCCTGTAATATTCTCCTTTTGAAAATAATTAAATTTTTTCATAAATGATAATCTTAAATTTTTTGAAGGTGAGACAACAGATGATATAATTTTAATGAGCACTGCGCGCGGGTCTAGTAAAGAGTCTGGTTTACCTGAAAAAGTATTTTTCATTACGTTTAGAAATTTAGAGAAACGGAAAGAAAATAATTTCGAATAATTTCCGATGTCTGCGACACAGAGCTAATGAAATTTTTTCCATGTAACATACTAAAAAAGTTAAAGAGAAAACAAAATCCTCCGTTTTTATTATTTGCCTTTTTTGGAAAACCCGTCGGTCATATCTGTTGGCTGCCGAGGATGCTAAAGTTTAGAAACATCTGATGTTTTCTTTGTTTTTGAGCTCACGAGAGTTTAACAATTAGGTCCAATTGATCTCGTCAGTGAAAGTGGTTAAAAAAATGTTGTGAATATTATACTGCAATAGTCAAATTATTTCATTAATGAATGACGATGTCTTTCTCGCGCCAATGATAATAAATTTCTATAGCGGAATGCAATATGATCTTAAATATTTATCTTGTATCCTTTCGAGTTTTTTTTTTTTTTTTATTGGTATTACATGTGTAATATTAAACACCAAACGGAACATGGAGCATGTCTGGAGTTTTGCATATTATAAATTATTTAATATGGATGTTTTACTTTTTGTTGATAAAAACAACTTTATTCCGAACATATCGCGATATTAAAAAAAAGCTGACTACTTTCGAATTCTCATCGAATCGATGAATGATCAATGAAAACTAATCATCGTATACTTTCGTTGGTTTGAAGTAAACGTCTGTTGCGAATGTTTCTAGTAAAGACAAGGAAACAAGAGCGAAAGAAGAACATAAATTAGTCTATATTTTCTTTTGTGTCGGTTACGCTCAGAGTGCATGAGGTATGATAATGTTATCTCTTCGGGAATAGAGTATTGAGTAGTGCAAACAAGGCCGAACTGATTAATCTGAAAGACCAATTTGAAAAATTAATACTTCCTTTAATCTGACGTAATAATAAATTGCGCGCAGCCGACTAATTTGAGATAATTTTTTTTCCAACATGTTAGCCCGTTTAAATTGTCAGGAGATTGTGACGACGAAGCCTGTCGCAAAACGGAAAATAATCGGGAGATTGCAATATAATTCGAAAGAATTTTTATTATAATAATCAGTATGTGGTATAAGAAGTAGCCATGGCGAGAAACTCGATATGAAGTAAAATTGTAGCGTGGGTGTACAGAGTTGCAGCAGTGGTAATGTGTGCAGGTAGGTTCGATTCCAAGGTCGGCTAAACGGGTGCTTTTCGATTTTGAATTTTTGAATAATATAACTGCGCCAGTAAAGCGATAAAAAATTAAATTTTTAACATAACCGCTATGTGCTTATTGACATATTACCGTCACCTCAACTACCGGAACTTTATTACTGTTTTGTTTTAACATTTCTAATTAATACTAGATTCGAAAGAGGCAGTATTTGCGCTAATTAAGCATATGTTAAAATTTTACTTGAAAAATAAATTTCGTTTGAATTTAATATGTAATATATGGGAAAAGTAAAAAAAAAAAACATTGCGGTTTTCTTTTTTGAAATTACAAAATTGTAGTATTTGTAAACGAGAAAACAATTTTGCTAAATTCGCTTTTCATCTTGTTTAACAATCGAATCTATAATTTAAGATATTTAATTTCATAAATATGTAGTTATAAATAAAATTTAAAAAAAAAGAATAAAGCTTTTAGCAGACAGTCGACAATAATGTATAGCTGCCCACATACTACTGCTGCGCAACTATGCACCTGCACAGTATACAACTCTGCTTCGTAGGAGTTCCATAGCCTTATTTTATACTATTTCTAATAAATAATACTTTCAGATTGCAACATTGTAATCTGCTGATTATAACGTGTGCTTTTAGGTTTTGCAAGCAAGTCTGGTGAACGAATTTTTTTTATTTGTCGCTGGAAACGATGGTTCTGAGGCTACACACTCTTGTTCTGAGAGACGATTTTGCTAGACGGATTTGAAACTTCTATTTCAAATAACATACCAAGTACAACATGGGTCCCGTTTGCATATCTAAAATCGACATTTTCGACTTTAAAATTTACCCCAGCCCCCGCCCCTGCGGTCACATATACACAAGAAAAAGTTATCAGCATACTTTTGCGCCTTCTAATTCAGAGAAATGCTAATCACAACGCGTGTTGTATGTCGTTTCTTTATGTCTGCTTCAATGTTCTTCCTGGTTATTCGTTTTTGGTTGTATTTTAGTTTTTCGTGTTTTTTTCTTTTTTGTAACCCGAAATGTTGAGAATAATTATAGCGATAAGTTGTCATTGAAAATTCGCACTTTTACTTTAATGCCTCTTTTTCAGTTCTCCTGAACATAAAATTGCAATTTTTAACTAGTAGGTGTAAATAAATGATTAAAACTCTGTTCGCGTAAACTACCTGTCGTTGAATATTATCGATTATTTCCGTACTTTATTATTCGAATATTGTTTAAATCAAGATGCCCCCGTTTAAGATGGAATGCCCTTTGTGCTCTAATTTCGTAACTCACCACTGTACTTGAAGTTACGTACCTTGACATTGAGCTATGCGAAAGTGCACAAGTAAGGAGGAGGTTTTAGGGGAGTCTCTTGATGAAATTGGTGACGAATGAAAAAGTTTCTGTCACGCGAGCTTCTGGTCTGGAGTCTCCTCTAATGTTGCGTCTAATTAACGCCGACCGCGTACTCTACGTTTATTTATCTCTAAAAACTGCGGTCTCGTTAGTGATATTGCGTGACCTTGAATGCGTAATTCGTCGAATTTCAGTGATGGTCATTGTGTCGAGTGAGAGATATTTTGAACCGTTGAAGCTTCGCCAACTGTTCCGACACCATCCTCGGATAAAGCATTTTACCTATTGAGCGGAGGAGGCACTCTATGAAGTTATTAGCGCGATATTCAGCTTGCAATTTAAGTTGAAATTTATATTATAGAAAGGAAATTTTTCTTTTTCACATATACTCGTGCACATGTCACTAATTCTCTTTTCCCCATGATAAGAAAGTATACACGCGTATTTGCCCAGCCAGCTCTTATCTGTACGAATTTTAAATAAACCGAACCTGCGAAAGTATTATTATTACTTGTTTCCCGATAAGGTAAGTGTAATTTCGCAGTTTAAATCGTAATCACTGAGAAAGCCCCACTTTGCCTTTTAATATGCAAATTTCGTACAATTTTAAGTTTCTTAATAACTGAATTCGCATATCTTAATCGTTAAAATTCTAGAGTGTTTTTTGTTCGAGGCTACATCACGGTTACTCGACGACCGATCGTATTTTCAACGCATGGTAGTTAGGTTGCGAGGATGGTTTACAGCTATAGTTGCAGTTCTCCCGGTGGATGCGCCATACATGGGGTTTGCGGGAGGGAGGAGAAGTCAGAATTTTCAAATTGTTCGCATTAGGTGTCGAAATAGACGTATTTTGCAGTCTTAAAGTGTCCGAATTGTACTGGGAGAACGCACGGTTTTGCTTAAAATTATACCGACTGAGAGTATTTTTTTTTTGGAACTTTTCACATTCGTAATGTCGTATAGTGGATGATTGATTATGCAGATAAATTTGTATCTTCCCGAATAATTTTGAGTTGTTTTATTTATTTATTTTTGTTGTTTTCTATTGATATTTCTTCCGGACCAGAAAAGTCAAGCTCCGCTCAGTACGAATAAATAATTATCGATAATTAAATGAAAACGGTTTGTTTCCGTTTAATAAAATCGCTATAGTGCAGAAATTTATATATCGGATTCCGTACTTTCTATTTTGCGAAACAATAAAACAAGGGAATTGGCATGAAAAAGTAATTTTTATAAAGTAGATTTGATAAAAATGAAAAATTTCCCTTACGACTCTTTGATATTAGATTAGATTCCCCATTTTCCTCGAAGTATATTGTGTTTTGTTTTTCTTGTTTTAATCTAATAGAGCGTATTCTTCGAGTACGACTGAGCGCGGGCACTTATCATTCATGATGAAATGGGGAGAAAAAAATTATAATACGGATTCTGCCGTCACATCGAAATGTACGATTTTTATAACGTGATAAGAAATAACGCGCGAACTAGCAAATCGGGAATATTTAAAGCCGTGAAATAACCGTTTCAAAATTTATATTTTTCTCTGGTGTTTTTTGTTCCCCCCCCCCCCCCCTCGAGGTTTAATTGTAATAAAGAGAATGCGGAAACATCTTCTACATTGAATCTAAATTACTTTTATTTAAATTCAAAACACGAAATAATTTTTAAAAATTAGTAACGGTGAAAGTGAAAAGTTTGCTGTCAGCGTGTGTTCTAAAAAAAGAAAATTTAAGATATAATAACCTAGAATAAAGTGTTAAATAACATTAAATTAAATATAAAATAAATACCTCAATAACAAACAAAAGTAAGTATAAAATAATTGACTTTAATAAATTAAAATAAATACCGCAATTTAAAGAAATATCATTAACTAACAATACAGAATGTACTCAAATAAAACTAAAAACATTCTGCAGAAAAATATTGGCACTTCATGTGATATATATATATATATATATATACGAAAGTAATAGCCAGATAATGGTAGAACTACAATCAAAGGTGGGAAATTGTTTAGAAATAAATTAAAGGGAGTAAAAAATACAGAAAGAATCAAAGGAGGGATTTTGTTTACAATAAAACGATGAATTTAATAGACAAAATACTTAAAACATAAATTAAGAATATGTACAGAACAAAACTCGAATTTTTATATTGAAATATTATTATTATTCGATATTTAATCGTTTAGGAGTAATTTTACATTTATTTATATAATAATTTTCAACTATATTCATTAAGTTTCCTTTATTATAGGAAGCGAAGTGCCTGTTATTGTCTTTTAAACCTAATTCACGGGAAAATACAGTAACAGTTTTCGCTTTCTATAATAAAATGAAACTGAATGAATATAGTTGAACATTTTTCCTACATATTATGTATCACATGTAGTCCCAATATTTCTCTCCAGTGTGCTTTTAGTTTTATTTGAGTACACTCTGTATTAAATGTAGGCGAATATATGCCTGTTTGTTATAAACTGTATAATAAAATAACCAACTTCAATAACAAACAAAATATAAGGGTAAAAATAATTTATAATAATAAATTAAATGTTATAAATTACTTTTACCCTTATATTTTGTTTGTTATTGAAGTTGGTTATTTTATTGTACACTCCGTATTGTGTTAGCTGATGATGTAGGCCAAAAACGTTTCTTTAAATTAAGGTATTTTTTTAATTTATTAAAGTACATTATTTTATACTTACTTATTTATTTTATATTTATAAATATTAATAAACAGGTGTGGATTTATTTACGTTCGACATTGAATTAAATATATTACTGCCCCGAGAACGGCTTTTGTCGGTAATAGTAATAACAGTGTCCTTAAAAAAAAAAAAAAAAAAATAACCAGAGACAATTTAAGATTAAGTAAGATTTAAAAAATGAATGAATATTTTTTTTTCTTTTATTAAAATAATTCAAAGATTTTTGAAATTTGTATGAGTATATTATTCTACGATGTATACCATACGAGATGATATATTAAAATACACAAAAAGATTTTGCTACCAATTATTTTCTCTTTCAACTGAAAATTCATATTCGGGATGAGCAGAAAATGCAGAGAGAGTTAAACGGAAAAGTAAGTACTATTCAGAATGACGTAAAAGTTATTATTCCAAAATCCTGAATACCAATAGCAAAAAAAAATAACCGTTCACTTTACAAACTACGGTACTTTAAAATTGATTCGTTCAGTTCGTTCTGAACCGTGCGATTGGTGGAATTAGTATTGCTGCTGCAGTATATAATTCACATTTCTTTGCTTTTGTTGTTGGTTGTTGTCGAACGTGTTCCCTGATTAAAAAAAACTGGAAAGTGGACGGAACCTTTTAGTATTGCAAAAATCGCGTTTTCATAAAGGAAGAAGTTGTTGCTTAATTGTCTTTTCTTTAAGCAGTTTTTATCATCGGATTATTAAGCGCAGACTTTAATGGAGAAATTAACGGGAAAAAAAGCAGCAAAAAGCTAAGTGAAAATAAGATCCCGCGGTCCTTTGACTCGAGCTAGATAGATTGAAATAACACGAAGACAGAAGCTCTATTTACCGGGAAAGCGGCGATGAACCGCATCTTCGCTGTTCTTTGCACCCGATTCAAATAGAGAAAAAATTTGGGTCAAACTAGGGCGAGAGGGAATTACAGCATTTTTCTGATGTTTTCGCTAGATTCGGGCAGCGCTGTGTTTTAACTCGTTTGCTCGCGCGCTACAAACTAGGTCACGGCCTGTATAGGGGGTTTTCTTTTTGCGAGCTATTACTTTTTCGAGATTTTCCCGCTTTTCACTTTTGAAACTTTCGAAGAAGTTTCTCCTTTTATGACTCTGCGGGTTTTATTTTACGGGCATACTACTTCGCTATTTTAGATTTTTAGACGCGATTGTTTTCCCGAATGTGTGTAAGCCTTTTTCTTTTCTTTCTTTTTCTCCTTTATCGTCATCTCCCTTTCTTTATAAATAGAGAAAATTGCTGTCGATAGACGTTTTTTCTGATTCGTTCATTGATTTTACGATTCTCTCGATCGTGTATTATAAAACGTTTTATTATTGTATTAGATGAGGATCATTTAATGTAAAAAAGAAATTCATTTTCATTTCCGGGTTGTATCGGAATCTATTTTTGAAGTCATTCTCATTCGACAATTTCGATTTAGTTTTGTTTCCGTGAAAAACCTCTTTCTTTAGACCACGTCGTTAACAAATGGATGATACAAATATTGGCTGTTTTTTTGTGTTTTTTTTGTGTTTTTTTTTGTTTTACGAAATATTTCTAATTTAAATTTCTCGGAAAAATATACATAGCAAAACTGAAAATACTGTTTTCACACTATTGCTGAAATTTTTCAGCTATTGTAAATTTCTAACCAAACCTAAGTTGCATAGTTGCCGAAAATATTCGCTTAAAGAAGAAAGTTTTTGCCGCTTGATAAATTTTGACTTTTTTTTTTTTTCAATTTGGATATTATTTATTTCGTTTTAACGAAATTAACGGATAAAATTAAAAGAGCGACGGAGACTTCACGGAACGTTGTTGATTACAAAATTCTGAAAACTTCGCAATACGTGTAAGATGTATTAGCCGGCATTAGCGGAGGTCTTTTAGTTGCAAATATTGCCGAATAAACGTGCTCTCCAAACAGTGTATCATTTTGTAAATCATTTTTAGCGCGTTTTTATCAATTTAACGATTCCTATTTGGCATCTGATTTCGTATTTTTATTTTTTTGACGAGTGCGTATTTCGTGTATACTATCACAGCAGCAATTCCCGCCGGCAGCTTAATTTTTTTTTTTTGAAAATGTTAAAATTTGTCCTGTTTTTTTGGCCCCATCGGTCTTCCGTGTTTTTTTACGCTCATCATTTTTCTACCTGCAACCATATTTATTTTTATTCTGTACTCATTCAGTGTTTAATGCGTGCGCGCCCTCCTTTTAGCTGTTTTTACTTTTTTCCGACCGATTTTTCCGTTTTTCATTACTCTCGAACTGTAATTAATTCAATCAGTGCTCGGCGGGAGCAAACCAAACATGGAAGATGATTTTGAAGCTTAGCTTGATTATATAGACGCCGATCGCAAATTGCTTCGTCGTTAACGTCGTGTCGCTCTAATTTAAACTTTTAAATAATTTCCTATTTTGTCAACATTCGTACAAACGACGTAAGAGACGACATTGACATTTTTACGCTGCGGGTAATGTGAAAAATCACGTAACGTTCACTCTCGTACAGTTACGTCCCTGGGGCAGATGCTACGACGGTCTCGTAATTATCGCGATGGACGTAAAATTAGATTATTAAATTATTATCATCATTATTATTTTTTCGATAAAAATAATAATATATAGTTGTCTTTTATCACACTTGCCTACAGCCCAATCTCTAAGCGACCAGCCGCCGCTGGAAATGCACACAACTAATCTATTTACAAAAATACGCAAAAATAAACGTATTTCTTTTAAATATAGTATCAAAATTATTGTCGACGGTGCTGATAGTTCGTTGCATTGATGGTGTCCGATGTCTTTTGGTGGCCGAGGCTGCGATCAACAAGCTGCGTGGTGGTGGGGTCTTTTTTAATTCGATGTGTGTAGAGATTTTACTTCCGCTGATGTTCCTATAAGTTTCTTACTCGGAACGTCGCGTTAACGTCGATTGTTTTTCGACCAAATAGATTATCAAGCGAGACAATCGTAAAATAGTGTACACAACTTATTCTGCAAAGGGTTTCGAGAGGCCAAAAATAACTCACCGCGGTCTCAATACGCTTGTCTTCCTCTGTTTTCTTGATGATAATAGGAAAACCGAAATATTAGTGCTTCTAGCGGAATATTTTAAAAATTTTAAAGAAAATTGGCCCCAACCAATATGTTAATTTTTGGCAATACCCCGTGCAGAGTTGTATCAGATTCGAGCGGATAAAGAAAAATTACATTCATTTTCATTAATGGGTGGATGGTGGACATTTCACTGGACGGAACCGTGTGATATATCCATTTCCGACCGATAACAGGATCTCGCACACATTTTCAACACGTTTTCCAAAATTTTATGTTTTAATTTTATTTATACTATATATGTAATATGGTCACGTTAAAATCTGTAATTGTTTTTTTTTTATATATGTTTTTTAAAGGACACAACTCTGTTTCACTTAGCGAAGAATATCGCACAGTCAATTAAACCCGACTTTCTATAAGAATGACAGTTTTTCGTCCGGAATGTAGCAAAATTCATAAAATTTTATATACATATATGTACACATCTATAGATTGCTTACTTGTGTTGCAAAAAGAATTTGTTTTTCAAACCTCCGCTGTAAACTGAGAATACTGTAGAATCTTTCGCTGAAACAGCCGATAATTCTGTTCGGATACTATTGTTGTGTCCGATATATCGGCAGCCAGTTTAAATTGATGTGGTCTTCTGGTGGTAAGCGTTTTTTTTTTTTTTTTTTGTTACCTGCGTTATTAGGGAGTTAATTTTAACTACCTTTTAACGCAGCATTACGAATTAGTGTAGTAACCGTGGTTTAAAATAGAAATCGGTAAGCGTTGTATGTTGCTGTGTGGGTGAGTGTGTGAGAAAAGCAGTGCACATTATCTTTTTATCGATGAGGTGAGCGGATAATAGATCAGTCATGTTCCGATAGCCCTAATGGATGTAGCGCGTAATGGTTTTGTCGATTATCGCTCCTGCCGTTCTCACTTGACTCGATGAAATTTACTAGTAGATATTTTGCTAGGTCCTCCTCGCAGCGCGGCAATTCGAAATTAATATAACTTCGATCGCCGCTGACAGGTGACGAGATTTGGATTAGTTGCGAAATTCGCGCACAGATGTGGGTCATCGGTGGCGGCGATATTATTATTTGTTGTTTTTTTTTTTTTTTTTTTTTGGCTGCCGGGCGATTTGTGACGGAGCATCGAATGGAGTACCGTCGTGGCCGACCGACTGGCACGCATCCGTTCGGTCTTGTCGTTATCGTTTGCTTCTCCGACTTATTTGGCACGAAGAAAAATTGGTAACGTCTCCGATACGATACGCTGCTCGGTTCCCATGTTACACTACCGTAGTAGTGCTCCCTGCCCGGCTCCGATGAGCGGGCACGAACTGTTTTTGGCGAACTTTAGCTTCCCGTCACGCTTCTCCGTCCGACTGGTGAGCGTAAAGTTGCTTTGCGCTTTTTTTTTTACTGCGGTTCGTGCGAAATGCCGGGTGATGTATGCGTAACGGATTTTTGCGAAAACAGCATCAGGCGCGATACCCTTTTTTAGTTGCGCGAGCGTGTGTGTAAGTTCTCTCTCTACTTCACACCAGTTGTTGTCGTGAAGATCGGGCCAGGTAAAATTCGCGAACCGGGTTTATCGCGAGAAGTCTTGTGTCGGTGTGCGAATAAAGCTTTAAACTGACACTCCTACGCCTCCTACCAGTTTGGGGTTTTTGTTTCATGATTCGTTCCCCGACATTTTCCAATTATTGTCTAATACGATTTACTAATATACACTCTCTGTTGTACACTAGTAGTGTTCATCCCGCTGACACTAGATGTTATGACGCTAATAAGAAAGAAAAAAAAAAAAAAATCTGTTTTGCAGCCAGGATTATTCGCAGTTGTAGGAAAACAAGGAGAATGCACTGACGCGGTGTCACGGAAAAATGAGAAAAATCGCTCATTTCATTATCGGTAAAAAGAACGCTGTGTCGGTTATTACAAGCTCACGCACGACGCATGAATCGTACGCATTATTACATCGGCAGTATTACGGAGAATGTGTAATAACGGTGAACAAAATGACTACATAACATTTGCACGATAGATATAAGCGATTTTTCGGATATAGGTGGTGATTATTCTCGCTGGTTGCGGAATTGTAGTATACCATTATTATTATTATTATTATTATTATTATTAAAGGCCGGAATAATTCTATGTAAATTATATGATACGGCTGTGGCTTTTTACCGACGTAAAGTACAGAAGTGGCAGCTAGTTCCGGTGTGATGGGGGGAAAAACCGGGGCAATCGTCCGTCCATTTTTATCTGATTATCGAATTGGAACTGGAGGGAACCAGTTGTGGTGCACGGCCCGGCGAGAATATTGATTAAGTTTTTATCTGATCTGAAAGTAGGAAAACGAACGTCGCATTAATTATTCGACCGATTTGTAAAAGCGGGGCTACGTCAACGGATAGTTCACCGAGATGTCTGATGATATTTTTGCCGCATAATCATCAACCGGTCGCGCTAACCGATAAAAACGTGAAAATCTGGCAGCCGGCCATCATTGTATCTGCCTAAAAATAGCGATTATTTTTTACCGGTTTTACCATTTAAACGTGATTTTAATTTTGTTTATTAATTTCTCGTTTCAGATGAACCGAATGCTGTTCCAGTGTACGTGGCCCGGCTGTATGGCAATCACCACCACCTGCGATAGTATTGAAAACCACGTTCGTACCGTTCATTTAAGGTAAGCTATAAATATAACCGTCCATCGGCCGCCGGTTGATTAACGTTTTCATAAACCTTTTTCTCCTGAACGGTTCTTCTTTTAACTTTTAGCGGGACCTACGCTGCCTATTTTATCGTAGGCAAAAGCACTTAATCGATAGCTGAGAGAGCCGCCGGGCGTTTTTAAGATATCAGTTTCGCGTTTCATTGTCATTAGCGAAATGCGCTCTTTTCCTTTTTCCTACGGCTAATAATACGGTTTCTCAGTTGTTCCGGTACGATACTAGTGTACTACGGTCAATGTTTTATTATGCGGACGATAAGATTTTACCGGTAGCAGCGAACACCGCGTTGCTATTTTTCAGATTATATGGACTTCAGTCGGTATCAAGTATTGATTAATTGCAAAAAAAAAAAAAAAGCGCGGGCGGACTCTTTCGCGGAAATTACGAGCTGCGACGCGAAAGGCAATATAAAATTGTGCGTTCGGGAGCTGATGAAAAGAAATATTAAAAGATAAAAACGGAAAGAAATTATAACCTTCCGTGTGTGGTCGTCCTATATATATATATATATCGTGAGCCTTTGAGGTTTCCTTAGGCTTTTCATGCTGGCGGTGCGATAAAACGTCAGCAACGAACTGCAGCTATACGCGGCGTATTGGAATATTAAGTAGGATTGGTGGCCCGGTTTACGAGCGGGGGAACAACTTACTAAGATTCTCTGCGGCGTTAATAAGTTCCATTTCTTATTTACCACCTAGGACGACGACTCCCCGCTAAATGGGAAGGTTTCGATGCAACGCGAAACAAAACGTATTATAAAGTTTTTTGTTGTTTTTTTTTTTTTTTTTACGCTGTAATATTTGCGAAACGATCAAATTTGATGTCGTCCGCTTGCTTTTTTATCTTTCCAGTATTGTAGTCAAATGAGTTATTTCTTAGTAATTCCTATTTAATTGTAACAGTAACTCATTTTAAAAAAAAAAAAGGGAAAACGGTGAATATTTGTTTTAATGCTTGTTTAGCCTTTCTTTACCAAAAACAAAAAAAAAAAAACTTAAATCTGTTCCAAAAGTAATAACATCTAGAGATAGGCCACCGGTTTTTTCGATTATTGTTTTTCTTGTAAAGAACCTGTTTTTGCCCCCTTTCTTCGTTCTCATCGTGCGAGCTAATGTTGCAATTTTTGATCGATCGCGTCTGATTTTGAAAATGAACGAAAACGGCACCTAGTATTTCTTCAAGTTACTGTCTCGAAATGTCTACCGTATTATTATTTTTTTTTTTAACAAAAAAACTCGGTGTAATTAATGATCTTTTCTGAACGATTTGCCTTCTGCTATAAAAGTAAGTCGAGTTTATAGCGTGTTTTTTTTCTTTCTTTTCTTTTTGTCCGGTTTGTCAGTTAGTGTTGAAGAGAAATTTTTCTGTATTCTTTAATTTTCAGATCGAGATTTAATACCCTCCCCCAGGTCTTAGTTGAACGAAACACCGTTGCTTAATCAAGTGCACTACGGTAGCTGGCCCCGTTAATAGTAGAAATGCCATCGCGAGGATGTTTTGAGCCGTTTTTTATTTTATTATTATTTATTTTTTTTTTTTTTATTTAACTTTTTTTCTCCATTTTCTTAGAAATAAAATTCACCAGCGAAAAACGTTTATGTTCTTTCGATGGAACACGAACGAGTGTACTGTTTTATTTTCACTTTGCGCGGTTATGGACCGGTGTAATTACAATAATTAGCTGTTGTACCTATTTTTATTCAGTGGCCGGAATTAGTGGAGTAGTGGCTGATTAGATGTGTATTTTGCAATCGTAACAACGATGTAAATTACGAACTCGGTGCGCTTTCTGAAACAGGTTTGAAAATTATCGAAATTTCGAAATTGTAAACTTGTTCTCTCCTTCTTGCTAGGTGCGGTCGTAGTAAAAACAAAACAACTTTCGTGAAATAGGCCGGCACCGAAGGGGTTGCGAACGGCCTTGAAAGTTTTCCCAGAATTCCTCCACCTCCTCGTCCGTGTTCTGTATCTTGTTTTTCACCCTTGAACGTTGTTTACGACGAAATCATCAACCCCGGTCTATCTGTAATTGGTAAACGACGCGCGCGATGTTGCGTGTGCGTAGAGCGTGGTAGAGATGTACTATGGCTATAGTAATAATATATATCGAAGTAGGTGGTTTAGTACTTATCAAACAACAGTTTGTGCGGAGTCGTACAATCTGTAGTGCATGTACACTATTTTTTTTTTTTTTTTTTTTTTTTTTTTTTTGTACGTACGAATCATTTGGGATTATTTTTTCAATTTCGCGTGTACGCGACTCAGCTTTGTTCCCTAGGGAGAAAACGGCGACACTGTTCCTACTGCTGCTAATCTACCGTTTTACGAAAAAAGTAACCAGTTCTAGGATGTATTTAAAGTTAACGCTCGTATCTTCTTTTTTTTTTAGTTGCTTTCAGACTGTGTTCCATATACGTACCATAAGAGAAGAAGCTGATAAGCGGGTCTGCGGATTATTTAGTCGGCTTCTTCGGTCTCTTTTTGCCCCGACACTTTATGGATAATAAACGAATTTTATATGCAATAGTAAAAAGGCGATGAAGAATTATTAACCCGTATAAATTTTATTATTACGGTGCCGGATAAAATTTCCATAACGAATCCTGATTTTTACAGATTAATTCTCGCTTCAATAAAAATTACGTTCTTTTAACTTGGCCGAATTCACTTTTTACAGCGGCGATGAATATTCGAATTTTTGATATCGACCCGAAATTCGGAAGTTTGCGACAACTCTGAGAAAAATAAGATTACTGAGTGCAAAAAGATTTTTTTCAGGAGGTGGATGACGCTGTAGAACGATAACGACCTCCTGAGATTGTTTATGTTAAAAATAAAAACTTAAATCGTTATCACAAATAAAACGTGGTTTCCAAAATGGTTAACATTTCATCTGGACGGTTGCAGTTTAATTTGCCCTGCCAATCATATCTTCGTTCAAAGAATGTGTCCGCACATTCTGCTGGAACGGTTTTTTCCGGTTCTTTACAAAGCATCGTGTTTACTCCTTTGCCCCTTTCCACTTCTATTGTTTCTACAATTTCATTTTTTCTTTCCTCTGTTTTTCAAACCGTATTAACATCTAGTTTCTTTATCCCGATCGAACACAACAAAAAGGTAAATACACACAAATATTGCAAGTCCGAACAAGTGAAACTTTTTTTAAACATTAAAGTTTATGCATTTCTGTTTCATTTCATCTTTGAATTACTTAAAACCGTTTTCGAGAATATTTCGATTATGCACGTGAAATTCTGCATCTTCCTTGAAAAAAATACACTGTTTACAATAATATCATATTCAACGTCAGCATTTTGTTTAAAAAAATATTTTCGATAATATCTATATATAAATAGGCAAAGACGAAACAGTTCAGTACCATTTTCTCCACTGTTAATTAACCGATTCTTTTTTATTTTATTTTTTTTTATTTTTTTTATTTTTTTATTTGGCAGCTATTGACGATCCTTAGTGTTGTCATTAAAAAAATTTTGGAAACAGTTTTTTTTTCCTTTTTCTTATTTAAATAAAAATTAATACAAAAAATGAAAAAAATGAAATGGCTATATTATAGCTAATAAAACTGTTCTTATTAAGATGTTTTAATTTTTCTTAATAATCATCATTGGCTTTTTTACAGTGTACTAAATCTTAAGCTGATGAGGGTTTTTAAATTGTGTTCTACTGTTATTTTATTGAATTTATTTTTTATTCAGTTATAATGGTACTGAATTGTATTTTAAGTACGTTATGTTCTCAGATATACAATGAATGAATGTATAAGAGTAGAATAAAAAAATTTGGAAATATACAAATTCATATATGTTTTCCTCAAATTTTTAATAATAATTATGGTCGAATTTCGACCAACGCTATTTTATTTAAATACACGTATAATAAATTGCTCATTATTTATAATTCTTCCCAAAAAAAGTACTACCAAGTTTTAGGCTTTCAATAACTTATTTTCATATATATATATATATATATATATGTCATGGGGTGAAGTCATACTGGTCTTATACTCCAAATAAGAATTAATTGTTAGACACTTATTATTATTGATACTTATTTAATTTAACGGTTAAGATTGTACCTTTATTATTCGAAATAATAAAAAAAATTGTAAACAGTTTCTGCCTAGTTCTCCCTCCCTTCATATATCTTCGCGGATTTGCCTTTAATCACTATTTGATAAAGGTTTGTATTTAAATTTTTTTTTTTAATGTAAGAATGATACGATCACGTCTTGATCTTGGGCAATATTTTTGAATAATAGGCAATAGTGTTCTTAAAAAATGTAAAAGGTATGATTTTTTAACTTTCGGACAGTAAAATGAAATTTTCATTCGAAAACACAAATTAATAAGTTTACCGCGCTATATAAAAATGTATATAAGATTTAACAAAATGAAGGAAAAATTATTTTCACAAGCAATCTACAATGTGCATATGAGAGTGTGTATGACGCTCACTCTCTCCAGATTGAAAAGTTTTTCCGAAAACAAGATGAAAGTTTTCATCTGGATACTGCTAAAGAGACCTCTGGAATCTTAGACGCTAAAAGCATATCTCGAATTTTAATAGTAGAATAACTGAAACACCGCGGTATTCATCATCCACCCCACCAAATAAAAATTCCCCCCCCAAAAAAAAGAAATCATTTGAAATCATCGCGACATAAAAAATATCAGTCGTAAAGGGGGCATCGGGGGACATTTGCACAGTTTTGGACAGAACATTTTAGCAAAAAAAAAAAAAAAAAAAAAAAAACCCCGTTTGAGACTAATTTTAATTATTCAGGATGGTCGGAGTTGCGCGGTCGAATTTTCCTTCAGTAAATTTCGAGAAACCCTACCCAAAATTAATGGATACTTCACGATTCCGCTGCCCGCACAATTTTCGTGTACTATTGTTAATGTGATGATGTTAAAACCTGAATTATCTTAAACTGTAGTATGACGATTTTTCCGGCCAATCTTCAGGTATGTGCAGATTATGTATGATACGCGGTCATTGACGATGTGTATAGGAAATTAGGCGAGACTAGAATGGGTGGGGGGCGCACATTGGAACATTGGCCAATCAGTTTCGAAATTCAATCGCCGGAAAGAGGCTGAGTTCAATTTTTTGAGACTTCCGAAAAATCATTTGTAGACAGGAAAAATATCGCAATGATCGCTGCCGGGTAATAATATATATGGTCAGAACTATGCAAAAAATGAATAAACTACTAAGTTTACTAGTAGTAAGAAATTTTTATGAGCTATAGCAAAATAGAGTCGAACAATTCTGCGAAATCCATATAGGGAAATGTACGTGATTTTACACTGTATTGTCGCTTCCAGCCGATAAAGTTGTAAAAACACAAAAACCTAGACAGAGAACATTTCTCATTCGGCGAGGATGCGGCGCGTGATTATTCGGGAATTCTGCAGATCGGCGAATGTGCGTCGTCTCCTGTTCCAAAGGTTGACGACGCTGGATAATAATCGGCGCAATATTCCTACTGCGTGACAGTTGCGCATTTTGTAAACAGCCAGTAGTATAGTTCAGGACAAAAATCGATACGATTATGGTTATTATTTTTAGTCGTTCTCATCTGTTCGCCGCCGCGTCATGAAGTGTGTGAATCAGACGCTAGAATGGTGGATTTTTTCCTTTCAAATGACGTCATCTCGTTATCTGTTTCGGTGGAAAACGGATCGCCCGTACTCCAGATGCGTAATATTTTTTCCGTTTCTCTATTCGATACAACTGCTGCCCTCTTATCATCAAAGTCCGTAAACAAGCGTAAATAAATGCGGCGTAATTAAAAACTGTCTGGTTAATGACCTCCTTACAAAGTATAGCCGAGTCTGATAAGACGTTCGTATATCGTGTACGGTTTGCAAAATTACGCCCGTGATACGCGCTATACAATGTAGTACATTCTTTTTCCTCTCTGTTGCCCCATGAACTTCTCTTCGCTACTGTTGTTGGACCGCTTCCCTTCTGAGTCGACGTCATTATTATTATACATATGTATATACGTATATATATTAGCTAAAATGAATAATACATTTTTTTTCCGGAATTCTTTTCTATTTATTTATTTATTTCATAATAGCCAGTGATTTATAATATAAAGTACATTTTCGTATTCTTGAAAGTTAGGTAATGGAAAAAAGATAAAGAGAACTGTTCAATACATAACAAAAAACTTCAACGGAAAATTTTATCAATACTGCAGATGGCTACGATATTAAACCGTGTTGTTAATTATTTATGGACTTATATTGACACTCTACGTCATTATTCTTCTGCGCGGATAATGTAAAAAAATACGCAATGACTGTTGTTTTTTTGACGCGTTCTTTTCTGAGGCTTTTATCTGACATGTTAGATCTCCGTGTCATTATGTTGTATTTGTAAAATTCTTGTTGGAAAGGAATAACAATAACAGCGATTTTCTATGCTGCTATTAAAATTACAATTACGGAAACTAAAAAAAACAAAACAAAAAAACAAAAAACGCGCACTCCTATTAAAAAAGGACACACAGACCACGTCAATAAAATCACACAGTTCTTTTTATAAATATTTTGAGGTACGGTGATTATTTTTCTGTGTTAGCGAGTTATGACTTTGCCAAATTTTTTATTAATCAGTATAGATTCTGATTTCAACCCCCCCCCCCCTTTACGATAGCAACCGGTGACAGTATCATCAGAGCTAAAGTGCATTCTATACTACCGATAATATTGTATTTAATCAATGTTAACCATTCATTATTTAATAATTAACTTCAAATTTTGTATCTGACATATTACTTCGAGAGATCATTTGCAGAATTTCCTAAAAAATTAATAACAATAAAAACATTTCAGTACCGTAATTAAAATAATAGTTCTTCCAAATATTTCTCTCTAGATCATAATGATATGGTGAGATTTTTTTCTCAAATTTTTAATTGGTAGTTTTCAGTTTAGCTATTTTGATATTTGCAAAAAAATAATAATTACTAAACGCATTATTGTTAAGAATGACGTACTCGATGAAAACAACTCTTTTATAAACACATTACATAGATGAAATAGTGTGGATGGTACAGGGACTTGTCGTTTAGGTCTGCAATACGAAATATAAAAATATACCATTAGGGTTAGTTAATATGTATTTTTTTAAAATAGAACTCAAATTTTAGCCCCCTTTTTAAAACCAATTTGTTTAAAGCAAATAAAATATTACAATTATAAACTGACTTCCAAAGAGAGTGGGGAAAAAGAAAGGTATTAAAGAAGTTAAGTAACATAGTAGCGGAGAGTGCCCAACTTGGAGTTGAATGACTTCTGCCTGTTTCTCGTTTCGTGTGAATTTGCTCTGTTCGAGTTATTCTAATAACTCGTTCTGAGCTTTTGCAGAAACTTTTAGGCGAGTATGCGTCAATGTTAAATTCCTATTGCATTTTTACAGCATCCTCAAAAAATTCCCTTTTAGAAGAGGTGGAGGGGGGTGTTTTATTAAGAACTCGAATTTTTATATTTATTATTTTTAGTTTATTGGCTTCCGACGACGATCTGGGGCTATATATTGTTGCGCACGAAATATATAATGCGTAGAAATTTGGTAAAAATTTTGCGCGATGTTATTCGAGAGCGGAGAATCTGCCGAATGAGAAGTTATTAATTTTTGATAATTTACCGCGAACAGAAGCACAATTTTTCTGGTTATCTTCTCGTCGTTATTTCGTTTGAAATTTCAAATTTTTTGAACCCAAAACTTCGAGAATAAGAGGAATGAGAACCGTCGTGTTTCTTCGATAATGAATATAAATAATTACACGCTGAATGTCCAAAATTCGTGCATCCGATAAGCGTACATTGGATGAAATTCTAATTGTTTGAGCGAAAAAAACTCGAACGATAATCGGTGGTGCGAACAGTTGCGCAGTCCCGGGGGGGGGGGGGGGGGGGCATTACAAATTCTTCGCGGAAAATAAAAAGATGCACCATCCGCGGGAGTATTCATCTTTTTTAAACGTTCCACCGTTGAGGGAAATTTCGGTCTTTCGAATGAAAAAAAAAGGGGGGGGGGACTCCTTGAGGGGGTGAGCAGCACAAGTTTTTTCGCATTCGCATTTCACCGATTGATTAGAGCAGCGGTGCTACAAAGAACGCGAAAGGAAACAAAGAGACAAAAGATAATTTCCTTTCGGCGTTTTGAAAAAGCGCGGTGGAATCGTAAGATTGGTCGATTCTTCATATATACTCATTTACAAGCAGCGTTTGAGCTTTCGAATAATGTACGTCGGAAATCGGAGCGAGTGTTTGCAGCGAACATAATTCGTTACCGATAATAATTCGTGATGCGATGAATCTGTTTAACGGGAAAGATAAACACGTTTAATGAAAGTAAGTGCTATAACAAAAATCTTGTAGTAGCAACGCTGTGATTCTTTCGCGGTTTTAATCAGCAACTTGCTTGTAGCCCACATCTAGTCTAGCCGGAAAACAAGAAAAGAATTCATCATTTGCGTTCATCGCCGAAAAACATATACCATACACTGAAAATTCCCCCTACGCCGTTGATTAAAAATTATCATTTCCCCCCGTTATATCGTGCCGTTTCACCGCCGCTCCCAGCTGAGAACTGTTCCGCCGGATCACACCTATGCATCGGAGCGTGAACGAACGATCCGTGCACAGTTCGAATTGCCCGCGGTATGCGCGTGTTAATAACGACGTTTCTTGAGGGGGTAAATGTTTTTCGTCGGTATAAAGACACTTTTCAATACGAATTCGTCTTTTCTTTTTTCTTTTCAGACCTAGGCGAGAGAAAAATCCGGACAATTCGAACGAAGAATATGATGACCGAGAAGAAGAATTCTACTATACCGAAGTGGAAATAGGTGAAACCTATTCGCCGCCAACTCTTTCACATCGTGATATGGCTCGACCACCTCACGAAGGTAACACATTTTTTCAGCTACTTTAGCCGCTAGAAATTCACATCGCTTTGAATTTCTTCGTCTTTAAGAAATCATATTTCGAATAATTTTTGTTAATTGCTCCTATTATATAAAATGTGTGTTATTAAAAATTCAAATGGATATCCGTAGTATTATTATGTTAGTTTGTAATTGTAGCGTGCAAAAATTGAACGATTAAATATAACTGAATACAAAAAATTTTCCACCTCTATATGTACGCCAAGCGTATATTTTAAAATGTCGTGTAATGTTTATATAATATACAAGCAAATAAAAAATTCCCCGCCGAAAAATCATACAGAGACACACGTTGGAACTTATTTGTTCTTTTTTTTTTTTTTTTTTTTTTAAAGCTCCGACGTAAGTTAGTTTATTAACCGTCAGCGAGATGCTGTTCTTATGCAAAATTGTGTGTGCCTTTCCTTTTTACGCTATTCTATCTTATTTTAGAAAATACGTGTATTACGCTCTCATTGTTTTATTCATCGTTACGAAATAGCCGTTGAAACTTTTCAGAAAATAAGAAAATATTTTTTTCTCTTTTGAACCGTTTGTTTCCCTTTTTTTCAAGCGGAGAAAAAGAAAAAATGCCGTTTTTTTGTTTTACTTTCAATTTTCTTCGAATCAAACTGAATCCATGTTACATTTAAGATTAGTAATCGTGATTGAAAAATGGGTCTCTAGCCCTTCCTTTAGAAAGGAACAACGCATAGTATCCTTAATATTAGTTGACAGGTCGATTTAAATCCACCTCCATTATGCTATCCTAAATAAAAATGAATACTCGCCTGGATTGTACCATTAATTTTTTTTAGCGCGCAATTGCAACTCTTAATGTGTACATAAAGTGTGTGTGCTACTCGCTGTTTTGTTCTACTAACCGCCGTAATATTTAAAAACGTTAGACCCTTTCAAACGCAAATTACGTTTTCGTTGGGAGGAAAAAAATGATAATTTCCCCGAATGTTTATCTACGAAACGTATTAAAACATTTTAAAACAATTTGTACACTTCTAAAATTTCGTCAGAAAAATGTGCTTCCATAAAAAATTAGTTCTTTTTTCTTCTTATTTTCTAAAAAAAAAAAAATCGTATTTTATTCTTCGTATTTAAGCGTAGATATATACATATATACCTTTATATTTAGTACATTGCCATATTTCACGATTTTTCTAAGGAATTTCCTTACACTTGCTCCACCAAATTATGTTTATCCCGATTAGAAACAGATCGATCGTTTTTTAAGTAAAAATATACTTCCTTTTTAGTATTTAATGCGATTAACAAATTTAAATAATTACGTTATAATAGTGTTATGTTAATTATTATATAAAGAAAATAATTCTCGTTATTCGAGATAATTACGATTCAAAATTAAATTCCATCACATAAACAACATGATGGAATTTAATAATAAAAGTCGATTACGTGTCTGAAATAACGATAATATCGAAATTGCAACTTTTGTTCAACACTTGACGGATGTCTTTTACTCGATACGTCTGTGTATGCCCCTACACTTTAACAGCGTGCCAATTCTTTTTTACAATCTAAATTTGTTGCGCCCAGGTTCCAACGGCGTACTACGTTACGATGGACCCCCCACCCCACATATAGAACACCCCGTAATATTTGTTGCCCCATTTCTGTGTTCATTTTCATATTTGTCATTATTATTTTTTCGAAGTTTCCAAGAGACCCTGTCGTTGCTATTCCGGATTTGTCACTTTCGTCATCAGTTATCCACACTCCTAAATATCGATATTATTCAACGTATTCTTTTTTTGTCACGTTATTTATTAAACGGTTCGATAATTGGAAAAAAGGATCTCGGTGGCCTAGTGGTCTAACGTGATCGAGATCAGACCTGTTTTAGACTCAGGAGTCAGAATTCTAGAAAAGAGAATCGACCCAATAGATTCATTAGGTTTAGTACACCGTGGATCTTAACTGCCCTCAATATGATGATATCGTCATGGGACTAGACTTACTTTACGTATGTTCTACACGATTATTTTTCAGCGATTTCCTCCGCATAAAATAAAAGATGATGAAACATTTACAATAAACACTCTGCGCGCCTACCTCGCCATGATAAAATATCCTCAAATAAAGATGACGCATTTTTAAGAAAATGTGTTTATATTATGCGTGTGTAAGTGTGTTTATGTATGTTATGTTTATTACGTTTTGATAATTGTTAAAATTTTAAAATTAATAGAGTAGTTCCAAAAAAATACGATACTTAAAAATTCCAAAAAAAAAAAGAAAAAAACAAAAAAAAAAAAAACGAACGCAAAATGTGAATTCGCGTGAATATATAGCGTGTAAACAATAACTCTCAGTACATTACAACGTTTAAAATTTTAATAAACGATTTCGTGTCGTCGTACCAAGTTGAGGTAAATATGTTTTGTAAAAATAAAATCATTCGTATTTTTAATTATTACGTTATAATCTGTGAATATCATGATTTCATTAATGATGGATTATTTTGAATTGTTACGAAACAGATCCTGAATATCAAAAATCATTAACCGCTGCCGCAACACTGCCACGCAAGATTGGAACCCCGGCCGGACCTATCAATATACCGAAACTGATGAATAACAGCGTTCCTTGGTCTTTTTCGGCTACTAATACCGCAGTAAGTCGCAATATCTATCATTATATTCTGTCCGGAAATTCCGCGTATGCTCTATTAATCCTCCCGACATGTGTAAAGCAATCCCAATATCTAGTGCGTGTGGTAAAGTAATTTTCGATGAAGCCCGCCTAATATGTGATTTTCAGCTTTCTGCAATTGTGTGCGCGTGTGTGTATAGACATACATGTATGTATGTATATATCAGTTTGATCAAAAAACATAACGACATATAAAGGGATTGATTATAGAAAGCTGAAATTTGCCACTTCTACACTTGAGAAATAATGAATAAAATAAATTACAAAATTAAACAATTTTTAACTACGAAGCCTCAGATGAATTGAAAAACATACACAGCGCAACGTCTGTTGGACACGTGAAATTTAGAATTTATAGCATTCTCGACACTTGGAAATAATAGGGAAATGATGAAACAGAAAATTTCTATATATCAATTCATAAGCATGAGAAAAACCGTGTTACTACCAGATTTTTAACCATTTCTATGAAAATCGAAATATACAGAGCAATAATTCGTTAGGATGCTGAGATTTGGTATGCTATATATATATATATATATATATATATATATATATATATATGTGTGTAAAAAAATACTCTTTGCCATGAATTATCTAATAAATTATGAAAGCTGAAAATCGTTTAAGGGGGGAAATAGGTGTAGAGGCTTCAAAAAATTCAATTTTTTTTCTTCTTCCATATGTAAAACTATTCAAAAATATAGTCTTAAAATTTCAAAACAAAATTTGTTATAACCGATTAAGTGATCACTGCCTTAAATTAACCTTTTCTGTGTCACTTTTGTTTTCAAATTTTTCGAGTTTCTTGTGTATACTTTAGCTTAAAAAGTTTTTAATCAATTAATTTACTATTTCGCATATAGTTTCTTTATATAAATACGCTCTATTTGAACTTAAGTCCCGAACAATATGTTTATTTAAAGTTTTTCTTTTTTTTAAGTATGAAAAAGTGGTAAAAAATGGTCTTGCTTTATGTTTACACCCATCTAAAAACTATTGATTTTCGATTTTTTCGAGGGGAGTGAGGTTAACATAAAAGAGACACATACAGAAAAAGTATATTCTTTGTGCAATCGATTTTCGATGAAAATTGCCACCCCCTAATATGTACACAGTCGGATGGCGACCTACAATGTGTGATATCTCCGTTAATTTTCGAGGACAAGTTTTTTTTCAAATTTCAGAATATATAGTCTTAAGTATATATGTTTAAAGTGACCTCGCACAATATCAATAAATTATATAAATTCTTTATGTGTTGAAAAAATTCATGAAAATCACTGCAAAAACGCCGTTCTACTACACCTATTTTCCCCCTTAATTCTACAGAGTTACATTCCTAGATTTTAAGTTTTTTCGTAAAAATTAAAATACACAACAATATCTCAAGATGTACGTGTACATAACCCCTTTAATATATAGTAGAAAGGGTTGTTGTTGTTCTCTCCAAAATAGCGAAATTTTAAGAAATTTCGAAACCGTACTTATAAAAATGTTACGGAAGTATTCGAGTTTATTCGAATTAACCTTCGATAAGTTTAAATATTTCTTTTCCTGTATTTGCAAACTGTAACAAGCAAGTGTGAAAGTTATTTTACGTATTTTACGATGATATGAAAAAATTGCCAAAGAACAAATAAAACGGTAATAAAATAATCGCGCGAAAACCCCGGAAATCCGAGTGATAATCCGAGATAATTATGCTAATTCGAGAGAAGAGCCAAAGTATTAAAATTGCTAATTAGTAATGGATGGAAAAATTATTAAATTGAAATTTTTTTCCAATAGTAAATCTGTAAAAAGTGCAAACATTTTCCGGCTTTCAGAATAACAGGCTTTTATGTACGAAGTTGACGGATGAAATTTTACGGTATTACTGTTGTTACGGTGTAAATTATTTCTAAACGTGTAAAAACGCGTTTATCAGGCAGTTTAAAAGATTCTGTCCTGTTTTCCAATGCGTAATTTCATAGGGGTTGTACACCGTAAAATATTATAATGCTCTTAGATGGTGTTGAACAGAAACTTGCGTTATGCTCTAACATATGTTTAAACAAAAAACAACCGGAACATACCTTAAAACCGTAAAATATAATGAATTCTGAAAATACGACATTTCATTTAAGTAAAAACGGAATTTATCGAGCGTGTGCTGTGCTGTTCTGTTTAGCCTATTTCGAAACATGAAAATGTTCATGATGAGCTTTCGTGTTGAGCCAGTTAACAAATTTTATTTATTCATCTTTTTTCGACATACAACTTTCGGTCTGCAAAAGTTTGTGATGTCTACAACGAAAACAAAACTTGCGCAGAAAAAAAAAAGAAGCCAAGTCTGTTCCGTAGTCTAAAAATTCGTAATTGCCAAGTTACTACTAATTTCCGATTTCCCCTTTTTCAAGCACAAATTTCATTTTTGTTACTTTACTCGTACTCGTTTTTTTTCGTCGCGCATTCAACTAGCTTATCTAAAGTTTAATATAATGCATCTCCCTTTCCAATTGCAGACAAATATGCGGGTGCTGGTTTTTTTGTTTTTCTGTTGTTGCTTCTTTTTTTTCTGTTTTTTTTTTTTATGATGGAAAGGAGCACATTAACCGTATTATAGGAAGAGTGCTATTTAAACTCCAATTCGGCTGGAAATCTAAATAATAAAGTGATCGAGGATAGAAACAGCATGCAGGAGTAGGGAAAGATGAATTTTTTGGGTTATAATACAATAAGTGCGGTTCACAGGAGACGAAAAAAGCCATTCAAAGAAAATAGGCGTGCATCGAGATACTTTTTTAATGTTTATATTGTTTCAAGATATGATAAAACCTCCCGAGTAGTAGTGTCCTATAAATTCGGCTACCTGTCATATCGCTATTTGCTCGTTCTAGTTTACGAACTTCGGCACCACCATACTTACCTTTTAATACATTAACCGGTTTCGCGCTTCTGAGAAAAACTTATTGACAAAAAATTTTGAGAATATGTCCGATAAAAAAAAAGCTTTACAAGTCCGCTTCTGCAGTTACTTGCTTCTTCAAAGCGCCCGCACAGTACAAAGTGAAGAACCGTTAGCGCAGGTTGGTAAAAGAATTTTTTATCGAAAGCCGCGTAAAATTTATATTATCGGAGGAACGGTTTTTTCGATATTATCGGCGGAACGGTTTTTTCAATATTATCGGAGGAACGGTTTTTTCAATATTATCGGAGGAACGGTTTTTTCAATATTATCGGAGGAACGGTTTTTTCAATATTATCGGAGGAACGGTTTTTTCAATATTATCGGAAGAGCGGGTTTTTCAATATTATCGGAGGAGCGGTTTTTTCAATATTATCGAAGGAACGGTTTTTTTCAATATTATCGCGCGTATAGGGTTCTGAGATTCATTGTTATTTATTATATTAAAAAGGAAAAGGTGGTTTTCATAAAAACGAGAAATAAAACCCCACTGTCTCGCGTTCGTTTTCTTTTGTTGAGTGCAAAAAGCCCTTCTTCGTAGAACACTGAACGATTTACTTGATCTCTAGGTTGAGTAATTTGTAAGTGGCCGGAGAGGAAAGATATGAAAAGATCGAACAAGGTTTGGAAATTTTAAAAATACTCGGCAATGAGAACTAATTTCGTTTATTTTTAAAAATTGCTCTCAATTGTCTATAGTTGTAGCGAAAACGTAAAAATAAATACAGCATAAAAAAGAAATAACGCGAACAACTGCTATTAGCAATGCGTAAGTGTATTAACCGTGTTTCTGAATAATTTTGTTCTTTTTCCTCTAGAACACTCCGGTAAAACAGCTAAAACTGTCGATATCAGCTCCAAACTCAAAATTGTCTAATAGTCCGACGAGACGTGTCCGCGGTGAAACGAAAAAGTGCCGGAAAGTCTATGGTATGGAACATCGAGATATGTGGTGCACTCAGTGCAAATGGAAGAAGGCGTGTAGTCGATTCGGCGACTAAATAAGCTACCGCTGCTGCGGCTATTGATCGAAAAGATTTGCCGCGCTATCGCCGTCATCGTGATGTTTTTTAGATGGCGTTCATCGTTTAATCAGTTTTTTTTTTGTTTTTTTTTTTTTCTTCGCATCACGTAATTGATAATGAAATTAATTTTAAATATGTAGTATGTAATTATAATTAATTTTAATTTTAATCGCGCGTTTGCTCGTTCGTTCGTTCCCCCGTTCGTTCTCTAGTACCATATATAATAGGTATTATCGTGTCTGTTCGTCTGTTCTTTCAAAGCGACAGAGATTTTTCTTCTTCTTCATCTTTTCTTCTCCTTCTTATTTTCTAATTAGTATTAGTATTATTACTATTTTAATTTCCACTCCGCTTTTTAACTATAATCGTGAAAAGTATTAATCGCTTCTTTCCAATTCAAACGGTGACGCGTTGAGCGCGTCTTCGGAAATTATTTTATCGCCTAGAGTAGTGCACTATCGTTTCCCGCAATGTGTAATATGTTAAAATGTCGTTAAAGAATCCTTACGTTTTATTCTATTAGTATTAGCGGTCGTTTTAAAGGAAACAAAACAAAACAAAACAAAACAAACAAAAAAAGAAACAGAAAAACAGCTCTTGCCTATAAACAGGCGTACCCATTTAATTTTTACTAATCCGCATTACATACGTGCAAGTGATTGAATTGCACACTTTGCTAATCATTAAAAAAGTTGCCTTCAATAAGTATATAATCATGTCCTATATTTTAACCGTATTATTTTTAATACTTATCTCTTTTTTCGTTATGTACAGGGCCGTTCTTACGACCGTCCGGTGCGGTTTAATTTTTCACCCAAATTTACGCGCTATTATTATAATTACCGGGGCTAGTGTGTGATTTTACTATTTTTCGCAAGTTAAGCATTTATAAAATTATCAATAAATATGCAATATATATATATATATATATATATATATATATATTTATATAATATGTGAACTCTTAGGATAGGTAACATTTATAAAGTAATCAGAATCGCAGACGAATCGTGTAAGTTTAATTACGCACTTGGTGATATTTTTCATTTTCATTTTTGTAATCCTGATTTAATCGATAACTGCTAAATAGTATGACACAATCACGATTCCGTATATACTCTATAACACATGTATTTTCGCAATTCTTTTCCGGCGTCTAGTCTGTAGCAGAGAAAATTCTTCGAAAAACTTTGTCCATCAGTGTAAATGAAAACATAAAAAATCGTGTTGAAATATACGAGCAAAGGTGTATATTTTATTGTCCCAAGTCGATCTTTAGACGGAGACTATACTATATAATATATTTTTCACCTATTTCCGATTTTTTTCTGGCACATACGGTTTTGTAAATGTTGGCATTCTAACACTTTGTGCACGCTTAGCTAGTTAAAATTACTTCTCGCGATCTTTCCAAATAGAAAATTCGATAAAATTCTTCCGAAATTTGTAAAGTTCAACATTTCTTGTTCGGCAAAATGTTTGTATTTATTCGAAACAGGCGCTAAATATCGCACAACGCCCATTTGATTTCTACGCAGCCGAATCCAAAGCCGGCACTGACTGATTTCTTTCATTACCACCTTATCGATGATTCGGTGGTACAAATAATATTAAAGCTTTTATGCAGATGAACAGGTCGTCTGCTATAGAGATAAGGAAATGATACGAAGGGAAAAAGTAGATGCTTTAAGAAGAGTATTATCGCTGACCGATAAAACTGATTTGTTTAAACGTCTCATTAACTACATTGTACACGTATACACGGAATCGTAAAAATATTATTAGTGTCTTAATAAAAAAAAAAATAGCGGCGGCCAAAAGAATGTGATTTTACTTGTTTACCGCTGTAAATAAATTTCAGTCGCCGATAACAAAGTCAAATAAGTAAAATTGCATTCTGAGTTCAGTGCTAGCGCTTTACCTTTATTTTTTTTATTTTTTTCATTTTTGAGCCTGAATTTTCCGAATTTCAAAAATTCCGCTATTATCGGTTAAAGTTGCAATTTTCATCATCAGAATTATCTTAAGAGAACTGTCATTATTAAGCATTTAAAGCATTCACAGTGATTACTCATAATAAATAATTTTCGGAAACAACCGTGTTTTAAAAGAACATTTAATTCGCTTAACGTTTCGACCAGCGCTTATACTGGTCATCATCAGGAGCAAATAAAACACAGTTGTTTCCCGAAAATTATTTATTATAGAACTGTCATTGTCGAATTATTTACTGCTGCGACGGATTTTACTCACAACGGCCCTGTACATATAGTTTATGAAAATATACGTAAATGTTCTATTAATTATTAAAATCGTTTTCAAAAAAAGGCAGAAAAAAAAGTTTCGGAAAAAAATATTCTTATCATGTGATTAAGAATATCGCGTGGTATTTTTTCCGTAGTAAGTGCGTTTTTTGTTAGCGGCGTCATATAAATAAAGCCTTAAAATTTCCCGTGATCTCACCTATTTTTAATCGTATCGACGCTTCGCTTTGAAAAATAGAATAGAAAAAGAACTGAAAAAAAAAAAAAATCGTTTAGTACGAACGGCCAGTCTGTACTGTTCCGATGGAGGATATTTACCAGCAAGTCAAAATATATACTTAACAATAATAATTCTCGCGAGTATGTGTGTCTATAATTTAGAATCTCTCGAACTGTTATTTATATATAGAGGTTACTTTGATTATTATATTAAATATTAGTTTTATTATTATCATTTTCATTATTATTATTATTATTTCTGAGGCGAGAAAAATATTTTTCTAAATATTTATTATTTTTAGTAAGATTGATATATATATATATATATATATATATATATATATATATATATATATATATGTATGTATGTATGTAAATGAAATAAAATGAAATATAACGTTTTTATATAATTCCACACTGCCAGTAGATGAATTTGTCGGTCGTTACCAATTTTTCTCTTTCTGCATTCATTTATTGAGCAGTTTATATTTCGGCCTTTTTCTAGACACACTTTGATCTCAAATTTTCCTTTGATAGTATACACCTCCTACATACACACACACATATGTACATACGCGTACGACGTCTACTTATATTTAAAAAATTCAAGCGACTAAATAAAATGATAAAAAAAAGTGCGTCAGAAATGCGCCGTGTGAAATGTTCTTTTTTTTTTTTTTTTTTTTTTTTTGGTATTTTTCAGATATCGAATATAGATCTAATTATATTTTATCTCTATTGTTAATACTATGTAATGATATTAATGTTATTATTATTATGATTATGATTACTATTTTTATTTTACCTTTGGCAACACTATTTTTTTGACATATCATGTTTTCTTTCGTTAACGTTCTACTAGAGTTATGTGCGCAAATAATAGCTGATTGTCAAACAGTAATCAAGCACGGCTAAATCTTAAATTTTATAAAAGTTACTACGCGCTTGCCAGCGGCAAATTTAAATGGACCCCCCCGTTCAATTTCATTGCAGGTCCCCGAATATTTTGAAATTGGTATTGGTTTAAGAATAAAATGCAGAAAGCCGAAAGAAGAATAATAATCGGTCGTGGTTAGCGATGTTGTTACACATGTGCGTTCATGCACAAATGATTTAACATTTTCTCGATATTTTAGTTTAAAATTGGCGCGGTAATTTCTTTGTTTCTTATTTCGTTATTTCTATGACGGTAGATGGATAAGTCTTGCGACTTTGTCGCGGTAGTCGAGGTCCTCAAAGTAACTACTGTGTCCTTCGTGTATTGTGTAACATGGTTTTTCTGCCGAGGAATTCGAAGAAGGTAAACGTGGTGATTTGAAACAAATGAAAATTTTAAATTATCACGCAAGAATAACAATTGTGAGTACTTTAATTAATTTCGAAGTAGTAGAGGGCACGTTGTTGTTCGTATATTTTTGCAGTTTAGATCAATTTTTTGTCGATAATTTATTTGTCGTTTGTGTGAAATTTCGCAATTTTAAAATTATAATTTGACCCCTTTAATATGTATAATTCACAATTCGTAAACTTTCCCGTTAGGAAAAAACCCACCCTGTGTCCCGACCGGTGAAACTCTAGTCGACTTGGCTTAAGTTTATAAATTTGCAAATAATTTCGTTAATTTTGAATTTTTCAAAAAAATTTCTCGCAATAATCTCATATTCAATGGTATTAATGAGCAAAAATCAAGCGGCTAAATTACTCTGTACTTAATGGCACGCTTCGTATGTTCCCGAGGCTACGTAATAAACGCTCGGATCCCGTTGGAGCCGATTAAGTTCTGTCTTGGTTTACAAAAATTTTTACGATAGCTTTTTGAAATTTCCAATTTTTCAGTGCCATGTTTAATTGTTAAGGGCTGCATTTCAGCAAATGCAGTTTATTAGCTTCTTCGTAATATGAAAGATAACCCCTGAGTTTTTTTATATATATATATATTTTTTTTTTGTTTGTTTTTTTGTTGCCCAAAACAGGATCTTAATTGGTGTGCTACTACGGACACACACACACACACACACATATAATTGGAAATACTTTTTAGCGAAAATTTTTCTTCAACAGAGATGGTTAAATGTTGTACTCTTGAAAGGTTTGAGAGCCGGAAATTTTATTAAACAATCGACGCTATTCTAGAATTACAAGGGTGCGATTACTTCGCTGAAGTTTAACAATTATTGTAATTTTACCCTAATCGACCGTGAGCAGAAAAACTACCTTAGGGGGGGCCCCACATTTCTCGGTGTACATATTAACCCCATCAAGCAGCGGAGAGTGTGGGCGACGAGTAAAAATTTAAGATTACTTAATTTTAGTTATTCCCGGCCTGCTCGGTTAATTAAGAGTGGTTGCAATGCTGAATTTGCCGGATCTAACGGAGCGCGTATACAAATTGTCGGAAGTTATGCTGATGCTTTACGCAAGAATAGTATACGCAGACCAGTTTCTTGTAATATGTTCCTTGCATGTTAATAGCCGCTCCGAAATTTTGATAAGGTTGTAAATCAATAACACCACCTTGAATACCATTTGCTAGTTCTAGTAAAGTTGAAAAAAAAAAATACTGCCTCGACGTTTCGTGATATGTCCATGTGTGTGCGCGTGCGTATATGTGTTATTGTGTATTTATCGGCGTTCGTTATCAGTGTTTTTCTTTTGCCTCGTTCTACTTCCGTATGTGTTAAATTTAAGTCCTGTGCAATATTAACGAATAAGAAAATTGCGTTCAGCTAAAAAAAAATTTTATATCGCACATTTTTTCTTTTCTAGAAAAAAGAAAAAAACAGAGCGATATAGATGAATTCTTTTTCATTTTCTCTCCTTCCTTTCTTTTCCTTTAGTGAGTGAATTGTAAAGAAGAAAGAAAACCCCACTTATTCGGAATACCGTTGCAATCGGTAGCTCTACTTAGTTATGTAAAGAGTAAATAACGCGTGTCAGTTCTGTCGTTCGTGCAAAATCAACCTTCCAGATTATCCATAATACGTTCCGTCTCTCGTCAAAATTTGTTTGTAAGCACAACTTTTTCACCTGTGTTATTACACATACATTGTAGAGATCCGTCTCCGGCTGGCTCTTTTTTTTTTTTTTGTATCCGAGTGTTATTTAAAATATTTGAGATATTCTGTATAATAATTCCGCGATTTCTCAAATTTAGCACGCTTCATATACATATATATCCTTAATGTGTAAGGAGACCAGCGACGACGCTATTATTGTTCGGTGTATTAATAAAATAAGACACGATTCGTTGATTCGTGTGTGAAGTCGCGAAGAGTTGCCCGAAGATGGCGGTAAAACTACAAAATTTCATCCGAGAAAGTTGTGTTTCCTAATGATGGCGATTTTTTGAAGATCGGTTGTTTTGTTGATTTAGTAACGCCTAAATCGATTTTATTACCGGTCAGTCGTGTTCTTATAAGAAATTAAACATTATAATGAAATTCGAGGCAATCTCGTTAAGAAAGATTACTTATTTTACCGACTCCGTCGAAGCAATGCGTATTCTTCTAAAATCGATTGCGATTTTGATGTCACATTTATGTGAAACGCGAATCAATCGAGCGACCAGAAATAAAAAAAAAAATATATATATATATATATATATATATATATATATATATCTTTATTCGTCTATGTAAAGAGCGGCTTTTTTATTTTGTAATTTTTCTGCAATGCCATGTCAAAAATAGAACAGAATACTATCGCATTTAATAAGTCCGTTGTTCTTCCTTTTTTTTTTTTCAATAATTTTACCAGCTTTCTTAAAATAACTTTTATATAAAAAGGGAAAAAAACATTACACGTTCTGCTGCTGGATTTCTAAAAGTTTTAAAAAGGGGTTAATAATTTGATAGTTCATAATTTCGACTACAGCGAATCCTGGATGTAGTTAAGTAAAGCATTCCCGAGTTGAACGGTGATGGCTGTAAAAATCGTTTGGATTTACAGATTTTGTCACTTCAAATTCATTTTTTTTTCCCCTACTTTATACAGCGTGGCGTATTATGGATAATTTGGATTTTCTTTTTTTCGTTCTTTTTGATTTAGCGTTTTCATCATCTTTGTATGTAAATAGTTTTACTTTTTAACTGTTTCCGCTTTTTTCCTCTTAAATAATTTATTATTTCATATATTTTATTATTTTTATTGCTGATTTTTTTTTTCCTTTTTTTGAAATTATTAGTTTTTAAGTTTTTCTTCTTATTTTAAGAATTTAATTTTTAACAATTGACTACAATGATAATATTACACTAGCGGTAGAGAGTTAGTAGTAATAGTTGAAGATAATTTATCGCTGCCGGTACATTTGCTCGGCAGCTCTCATCATCACACTGTGTATACTAGTATGTGTATTTAATTAAGTTGAGCCGCGCTCAAACAGAACTTCGTTTCTGTACGAACAACTATTACGTCATCGCATTATTTTATCGGCTTTAAAGTTTAAGATTTTTCATTGCGTATCAGTGTAATCATTGCGCATTCTACGGTGATGCTGTCGGTAACACTCGTCGCTTCGTATATTATTATTATTACGTCATTTTAAACATTAATCTTTATCGCTGTTTTTCGTTTCTCTTTCGTGTATTTCTTTCTCGTTAAGGTTACCATATTTATCCCTTCTTTTTCTCTGTATATGATTTCTTTTTTTTTCTTCTATTTTAATTCGCGTGAAATGTTTTTCAGTTGCCTAGACAACTTTTTTCTCGACTCGTATCGGCATCTCAACTCAAAAAAGAAATTAATAAAAAAAAAAATTTGAACGGAAAATTACAGTAGAATAACACGATAAAACAATATGCCGTGCTGGCAGTAAATTTCATTCGTTTCATGCAGTTGCCCGTAAGAAAAACGAAATGATTAATATCATTCGGTTCTGCGCCGTATCATACACTTCTGTCTATGTACAACGATGTTAAATAATTTCTATTACCGATAACACAACAAATGATAAAAAAAATGTCCGATTTTAAACGATAATCGTTTACTTAAGAGTGTGTTGCCATTCATTTCATTTTTTTTTAAAGCGCGAAGAAAGGTTATGGGCTTCTGTTGGTCAGGCGTACTCTCGCTTTTAAAATCATCATCGGATGAGGAGACGGGAAAACGTCTACAGAATACAAATAAAAACCGGCCGCTAGTTGTGTTAATCCTCGTTTGGGGTTTAAGGCGGAAAACTAGAATAGAGCTAATATGTTATTGTGCTGTCGCCGCCCCTATTTTAGATATCCAAAAGTCGTTTGTATGTGTTTTTCCGGTGTGTTTTACATCGACCGATGTAAAAGTTGATACTGTCACAGAAATCAACTTTCTTCCGATTTTTAGGTCCTTAAAAAAGATTCGGTTAGTTTCGATAGATAATATTAAATATTAACCTAGAAGAAACCTGATCGTTATACAGTTCAATTGTGGCAGATTATTTTTGCCACTTCTGCTTACCTCCTTAAAATAATACATGAAACAAACGCAGAAATCGATTTATTTATTACTTTTTAAACATATTTCTGCGTTAATGCATTGTTATTTTGTAGCTTCATTCAGTTTAACCGCTCAGATTTTCTCTGCTCAAGGATAGCATTGCCGGTGCTCTTAATTAGTTGTGTGTTTCTGATTTATTTGTGTACACGTATAAGTCCGAACGTGCTGCCGCACAAATACGAATACGGTGTTTGCTTCACGTTTAAGGCAATGTACACATTGTCGTCTTTGTCATTAAATTCATGTTCTATACAGATCTTTATTTTACGTAGTTTGATAGTATTGAGAATCGTTTTAAATCCAACAGCTTTCCTTAAATGTGAAAATCATTGAAATTTCCCTTCGAATGATCACAATAAATTAACTTATTCTATTATGTGCGTGTCATATTTATCAAATTTTCCTAATAATGACAGATACAGATAATTTTTTTTTTTTAATCTATGCACTCAAAACTACACATACACACATTGCACACAACAAACTATATATATATATATATATATATAATATATATATATATATATATATATTACATTATATATATATATATATATTGTATTATATATATATATATATTATATATATATATATTGTATTATATATATATATATTATATATATATATATATATATATATATATATATATATATGTTCTTTAATATTAAGTTCGATTATCTGTTATATATATATATATATATGTGTATGTATATAACCTTTTTTCTTTCTTTTCTTTCTTTAACGTTTAAAAATCTGCATATTATAAAGTATTATTGTATAAAAAATATACGATATTTATGCTTTTAAGTTTGTTTTTAGTTTTGTTTTTAATTAATTATTTCACATATAGTTTTTAGTAGCGTGCATGCTGCGCCTATGTGTCCTTTGTCGATAGGAATAAGTAAAAAACCGAGAGAAAGAATCTTACAATAATTGTATTTTGAATGAAGTAACTGATTGATTGCTTTTTGCAATAAGCGTGTTCCAGGAATTGCGAGTGGATTGACAAAAAATTATTTTCGGACATGTTATACGTTATTTTGTGCGAAACAACGAAAGAATTCTACACCAACGTGGTGTAACGCATGTAAAATTGTAAATTTGCATTATACCGATTAGTAACACACAGCCATATCGGAAACACCGACAATTCCCCCCAATCTTCCGGAAGGCCCATTTTCACTGTAAAAGGTTATAGTTATAGTTACAGTACCTTTGTAAAGTTCTACGCTTGTTAATTTTCAATTATTTTTTTCTTCTCACTACACATTGTTTGATGAATTCTGCTTGCTTGTTTCAAATTAAATAATTTAACTGAAAAAAAAAAAAAAAAGAAAGAAAACGTTAATACCCTTTGAAATAGGAAATTTTTTATTTCTAATAGATTAATAAATTCTCAATTTATAATTTTTATTTACCCGGATAAACACGACTTTTGCGTACATTCAGATTAGAAGAAGAATTATTTTTAGCTTCCCAATTGTCCGTTAAGCGAAATAAATTGGTTTAAAAAATAAGTGAACAAAATCAAAAAATCATATATCCGTAGTGTTATTGTAACAACAGAGCGACGAGCGACGTGAAATTTTATTTGCTGCCGTCGAAATCACATACCTACGTCATCCAACTACGACGTCATACTTTATTAAATATACAATTTCACTGAAACGAAAACACGGTTTTCAGAACATTTGCAATAGAAATTAGATGATTTTAAAAATTGTAATAGGAAAGAAAATAATACCTATCAAATTATAGAAGATAAGCTTTTTAATACATTATATTCGTAAGTGGTTTACTTTGAAAAAGGATAATTTGTGTAATTTTTATCATATTTGAAATAAGGATAATTTTCAAAATTGCAACATTTTTATATGCTTTTTTTTCCCCCGAAAAAAACAAAAAAAAAAAAAAACAATTTTTCTACTTTGTATTGATGTACTTTTTTTTTTAGAATATAATTAAAATTACAGAACATGCATACCGATAATGTGTATGTGTATATTCAATGGTTTAAAACCACGAGTTAAAAGACTTCCCTTGAAAAATAATGCCCCGCTCTCCTCTTAATGAATTATTAAAAATTAGTTTAGGGGTGTAATTAGTAAGTCTGCAGTTCAACTAGGAGATTAATTAATAACCGGTCTAAACAGAAAAATGCCTATTTACACCGATTGTGACACTATTTTAAGTGGCTGCTTAAAGCCTATGGATATTCTGATTTGAGGTGTGGTAGATGTTGAGATATATGGATTTTGGTTTGTAATGATAAAGATGCAATAGGCAGAAAAGGATGTAGTTAGAATAGAATATGTTAGCATGATGGTAAACTCTTACTCAAGAAGCCGAGAAGAAAAACAGAATGTAGTCATATTAGTATTGTTTCCTTTGTTTATTTAAATTTATATCTCCTTAAAAACTGCCGCTGCTGCAAAAAACAAAAAATAAGATCGCAACCCGCAAACAATAGTGTCCCGGAAGTAATGTTTCATATCTACTAACCGATAATATCTAAAACGTATTCATCTACTTTATCGTCTTCACTCGCACGTCCCATTCCTTAAATCTTGCAATTCTTGAAACGACAAAAATTCTGCCTGTTCGTAACCGCTTTGGAACCAACCAGAAAATATTTTAATACTCATGATAGGAAACAAATATTTCTCAACAATATAGGAAAACCCGATGTTTCTGGTAATCCGGAAAAACAAAACCTCTACTGAGAGTATTTTAAAAAATATAACATTAAATAGAACAATTAATAAATACAAATGAGAATAGGAAAAAGGAACGAACGTTACAATATTTGCACTGCGAAAATATTATTTCCCGCATAAGCTAGGTAAAAGGTCAACACATAGCACACAATTCAAACAACTAATTCAATAAATATTTTTAAAGGCTAAAACGCGTTCTAATTTTTAAAACAGCGTCCTCCCACTGCACTTGTTACTCATTGGAACGTACAAAATAATACTTTTTGCATTGTAAATGTGTAACATGTATTTTTTCATTTTTATCATTGTTCCTCTATTTTGTTTTTTTAATTATGCTGTCGTTTTAACTGCTATCGATCTTTTATGTTATTTAATTTTCATTTCTGTCAAATTGAACTGAAAAAGGAAGCAACCTTGTTTCGGTAACTAAAAATTAATAATAATGCCTATACAGTTAAATTATGAGACATATAATATACTTCTGCACGGTATACACACACGGTTACACTCGCGTGAAGAGTACTAAATGTGTTTATGTTTCAAATTATCAATTATATAACAAATATGCATTCAGTATGTTGAATTTTATTGAATGCTTACTTGTTAACATAATTTATTAATATCGGAAACATAATCATACAAAATTTCTGATCTCTGATAATTTACATACACTGTAATAATATTTTCAGGTACACAATTAGAATTCAGCTTGGGAGAAGAAATCTACGAAATTTCGGAATAATAAATAAAAATTAGAATGTTTCATTGAAAAAACTGAAATTAGTTAAAAAATGAAAAAATTAATTTGACATAACCGTGACTAGAACTTAGTTTAGTTATACATATGTACATGTTTCTGCGCATAAGTAAATATCCGCAGAAGTTATTATAGCAGCAGTGGTTTCGACGATTTTGCGAAAATTGTAATCTTTCACAATGTGAACTTTATACCTTAATATTTCGCTAAGAGCGGCTTGTATGCGGCGTAACATGTTTTTCATGTAATATTTTGTTCTATCTTACATTCTTCAAGAATGTTTCGTTTCAGCTCTACCGTGGCCAGTATAGAATAGAGTTTTTCTAGCTGCTTTTTTGTAGTGCCATATTCAGTTTCTGAGGATTCCTGCAGTCTAGCTGTAAAGATATAGGCATAGTGTTTTCACCGTAGTTGTAGCTGTTACATTCAAAACGTTAGTATACATACAAGACTGCATTTTAAACTTGTATTGTGTGATTGTTTGATTAATCGCGATACAAACGCAGTTCTATTTATGTTCGCCTACTATACATTAACTAGTGCGCGTATGGGGTGATATGCGAGGTTTGCCATTGTGCCTTCCATAGAGTTCTATTAGCGGTTAATTTTAATTATTTATTTTGTAATTTCTGTCGTCGGCTACTCGAAGACTTCTGTAACGGAAGTAGAGTACTCTAGAAATTAGGCTATCGCGACGACTAATAGTTGCTCCATATAGGTTCGTTTCTTTGTCAAATATTTCAAATGGAATAAAATTTTTCTTTCCCGCATAAATCAGATAAATACAGTCCTATTTAAAAAAGCTAGATAGTAAACCAAAGAACGTAAATTTTTGTTTTTAGCCGCATTTCGTCTATTTTATGAACAGTTTATCACGGTGTTTTAATTATAATCCCAGCGGGTCAATTTTAATCTTTAACTCAGTTCCCCGCTTATTTTGCCGGTAAAAAAAGAAAAAAAAATGTACTTTCTTTAAAATTCCAACGTTTTACAAATTTATATATTTATTTCTCGCGAAAAAATGAAAAAAAAAAAAAGAAAAAAGGCAGACTAGTATTTTAGACTTTTTGAAAAACTTGAAAATTTATACTACAAATATACCTGTCAAATCGCACCTGGGTGTACATCTGTAATCTACAAAAGATTCTAAAGGAAAAATGGATGAAACGGAAATGCATAATTTATAGAAAAAAAGAACACAGACAGCAGAACACATTAATTCCACTGATATAGACAATTTCATAGGTAGGCTTTTAAACAGTACGAAATTCAGAAATATTGAATATTTCGATTGTACCAGAACGTTATACACATGACAGTTCCAAAAAATTAAAGTTTCAGCACGCCTGGTTAGCAGCCAGCATATTACCCGAAAGTAGACGTAGAATTTTGCAAATACCGATTCATTTTTGCGTTAAAAGTTTTTCAAAAGCAACTATCAACCCGGTTCCACGGTGAAAAGAAACTTTTCACGCTGAAAAGGTGATACAGAAATTGTCAACCATCATCAATATTTGTGCCTTAACCGTTGTTCAGCGATCATTGTTTGCATCGTTAATTTTTCGTAAAACAGCATTTTAAACTATCCGTAATATGTGTCGTCTTTTACCGGGGCTTTTGTTGTTTCTTTTACCCCGCGACGCCGCAGTATTTTTATTGTTTTCAGGGTCGCAAGTTGCTTTTCCACATTGTATGAAGAACAGCGGTACCTGACGATATACACCCATACCTTGTTTAGTCAATGTGTCGTCGATCTACAATAGAACAGTAAATACAATTAAAATGCACACTAAAATTTAAAATACCATTAACAACCATTGAAAAGCGTGGATCATTTTCTCGAAATATGCAAAAAAATTTTTATCTTTTCATCCATTCAAAACATACTTGATTCGGAAAAGCGTAAACAAATTCTCGATAATAGCAAGTATATCTCAAGTCTATAACTGACGTATTTATTTTAAGAAATTGCATTACGAAGGTATAGAGAGTTTTTCCGATACGGACGAGTTTGTTTTGAACGATTTCTTGCAAATAGTTAACTCGTCAGCGGGAAAAGGCTGAGCAAGTTATATCAGTACACTTACAAATGTTTAACACACATTGATATTAAAATTTTAAGAGGGGACATGGTTATTATATGATGGGGTGTTTAATGGTGCTCTCAGATTCATTATATTAGAACTTATCCCCTTACTCACTATGCGCATTGTTCTTCGTATTTTTTTAAATTTAGCGATCTTGAATTGTTATAAAGTTTAAACTTTTAGAAACTGTTGGCAAGGCTAAAGTTAGGGCATATAAAAATTCTTGAGAGGGCAAAAGCTTTTTGGTTAGGTGCACGAAAATAAATTGAAAATATGTATTTAAAATTTAAAGTAATTGCAAGGTTAAAATTTCGAAGCTACAGATTTGATTAGATCTTGGTGTTTGGTTTGTTACGAGTAGTATGTGTAAATAAAAAAGCAAAAGATTTTTGGTTTGTTTTACGATTATTTAATATTTCAAGTGTATTTGGTACATTGTTTCGCAACTTAAAATTAGTTGAAATTTTAAAACAGTATTACTTATTGTCGCTGATTAGTTACATTCTGTGATTGATCATTACTTTCGATATTCAGTGACACAGTTGATTAATTCTTATTGGTCCATTGCTTATGGTGCGATTTCTCAGCGTTAGGATTACATCAGCCTGTTAATAATCCAGATTATTATACGTAGGGTTGGTTCTGGTGTGTAATTGGTGTAACGGTTTCTCGGTTTTTATATAGCATCGCTTTTCATTTTTATATCTTTTCATTTTTGTAAAGTAGTCAACAAAATCGAATTATGTAACGCGCTGCGCAATATTTCGAATGTATGCAATTTACGGAAGAAATAACACAGTTTTACATTTACCATCTCTACATTCTTTCGTATTTCAGATTTAATTCATGTTTAAGAATTTCTTTGATATTTCTCTTGTTCGCATATTTTCGAGAAATGCGATTTCTTATATATAACTTAAGGTTACGTTTGTTAACGCAACCGCAGAGTATTCAGCTTATTAAGGTATGCTAATTTTTAAAATTATTGCACTTCTGATTTATTGTTTTATTTTATGCGATGCCTCGTGTTTTTTTTTCCACATCGTTTTCGATATGTATGATATATTTGGGAATCGGAAACACCAACAACGAGTTTTCATTGAAAATGATTTTTTTTTTTACGTCTTAATGTCCTCGTGCAACATATATGTTCTATATATGCTCGTTATACTAATCCCTAGGGGCGCTTCAATCTCACGGAATGTCACATGACGGCATTTCATCATTAGTTCAGGCACAATATCGACATTTTGTCGGACAACCACTGTTTTGTGACGACCCGCTTAAAATTCGCCCCTTAAGAACTACGGCCACGATTGAATTCCTTAAACCGACGATAGACGCTGCTTTTACAATTAGATAGCGCTTCATTACCAAAAGCCGAAGTGATTTAATTCAGTCTCTGTCATTGATATAATCCGCGTCAAAAGTCGTAGTAAATCATAAACAAAAATGTTCAGTTAATTCCATATTTTAGTCGAGATAAAATTTCGAACTCACTGTAATAAAATCGTTTTGAATATGTATACCGTCAAAAATGTCAAACTTTACGAGGCAGTTGCCAGGTTACACCTAACAACACCAGTGTTGTCAATTCCCAATAAGTAGCAACCCATGATTAATTGCGTGGCATAGTTAATGGCAAGATCTATTACACATTTGTTTTTTTTTCATATCATTTTATTTTTTTTTTTATTTTTTTTTTCAGGGGGTTAAGGGATAATGTTTCAGATGAACTTCTATATAAAGTATAAAATTAAAGTATTCCTATTTTATTCGATTGTAATTCGAAATAAGTTTTACTTTCAAGGGTTTGCAAATACGAGCAAAAGAGAACAAAAAGGGTAAAGTACGATTACAACGTAAAGAGCATAGGACTCTTATCACATTCTAAATCGTCTGTCGCTGTTTTTACTGTTGTGCTCCAAACTTCCGTCGATTTCGCAATTGCTGTACACGCGCTTCGCTAAGATATTATTCGCTGGCATAATCGCGGTGTTGCGAACCAAAAGTCCCGGTTTATGACGCAATGTTAACATCGCTGTTTACGTTTCGCCTAACGGTATATACGCTATTCAATAAGCTCTATTCGCTGACGCCTTTAAATTCATTAAGCCTTCTCTTTTTTTATTCATGCTTTTGTTGCGAATAACGCAACTTTAATCAGGTGGTCAGTCGACCAGTCTGATATATATACGGGCCCGTTTTTCGATGTTTTTTCAGATTTAGTTTGATTCTGGTTCTAGGCAAAACCTATGCCGGACGATAAATCGAACACGTCTGTCCGATTAGTTTTTCGCCTTTCGTAGCGCTAATCGTGCCTTCGCAGGCTAACGAATCATTATATCTATATCCGTTACTACCGTGTAATTTGATCACCACTTTCGTCTTACGTGAAATAAACGCGAAATCAAATTAGATCGTTCTTTGTTATTTTTCACCGAAAAGTAGTTGATCAGTGTTCCCGTATTCATCCGGGATCACAACATTACCCTACGGTCATTTAATAGGCAAGACGTTCAAATTAAAATTCAAAATCAGTCGATACAGTTCACTAAATATGTGAAGTATTTAAGTGTTTACAGCTCGATTTCAGGTTAACCTGGACTTTCTATATTCAAGCATCAGTTGAGCAGATCACTAAAATATAATATTCTCCATTAAAAGCAATCAGTAATTCATCGTGAAGAGAAGATCCACTCACGCTAGGTTTGCTTTATAAAGTACTTATTAGATCCAGGTTGGATTAAAGCTCAATTTTCTACGTAGCTGCATCCAACACACGACTTAAGAAGCTGGATTCCTTACAGAATATACACGTTTCAGACTCATTACTAGTAGTAATGTTAAGTCGTGCCTCCGAAAAGAATGCAAAATTCCACCACTTTACGTCCGAAGAACAGCTCTAATAGGTAAATTTCTAATGAAATACTGTAATTATCTTAACGGCCCATTTGCTTTTAAATTAATTAACCTGCACATCGGCTGAAAGTGTTTGCTAATAACAAAATTTCTCCTTATATCAGAAGAATTAATAATGCACCAACTCCTGTTTTTCATTCCAGATACTTTAGCATAACCTACTCGTGGCTAAATTAGATATCGATATATCCTCCTTTAGAAACCTAAATAATTATCTTATAATGCAATTAATTTGTGCTTCTTAGTTGTAATGGAATTTTTTGGTACCAAATGTTATGATTCGAAGAAAGTAGGAGCAGCGGTTATTACGCACAGTATCACAGTAGAAAAATGCACACTTCCATCTGAGGCAGCTTTATTCTCCGTAGAGTTATCGGTTATTAATAAAGCTTGCGAATGTTCTAAATTGCAGGAGGAGCTTTGTTATATGTTTTGATAGTTACAGCGTACTCTTAGTCTCTCAACATAGACATTTTAATTATAAGTCACCCCCCTTTATTACGATATCGAGAACAAATGTATTCAGATAATGCAACGAAAAGATGTAATTAAATTTTGCTGGGTGCCAAGTCATTGAAGCATCGGACTTACGGATCAGGCCGATGTTGCTACGAAACAGGCTAACGAATCTGGTTATACATTTCCATTCCTACCATCAACCAATCTTAATAACATGGTTGCCCGTTTTGGCTTAGAAGACAAAAAAACAGCCGTGGAGACAGACTTGTTCAATTCTGCAACGAGTACAACATGGTGATATCGAATACATTTTTCCAATTCACCCCCGTCTCCTCGAAAACAGATTGACTTTATATTCTTGAGTCAAAGTTTCAAAAGAGATCTTATTTCAGCACGTACATATCCCGGCACAGATGTTAGCTTAGACCATAACCTAGTTGTCATCATCCTCAGGATTAGGTTCCGCAAAGCCTAAGAAGCGCAAAGATCCCACTATAAGGGTAACAACTAGAGATGAATTGACTAACATATTTACCAGCGAAATCAATGAAAACAGTATTGAACAAACGTGGGCAGTTTGAAAGACAGCACAGTGCAGCATACAGGACAAGATAATTAGTGTCGTAAAAAAAAGAAAAGTAAGGCATGGATGAATGAAGAAATACTGGTCCTAATGGAGGAAAGAAGATTGCTCAAACGAGATGAACCGAAATATAAGGAAATTAACAGACTAATCCGAAGAATGGTTCGAGAAGCAAAAGATGCTCGGTTAACCGAAAAGTGCAACGGAACCGAGCTTTTATAGTCTAAATATGATGCTTTCAATGTAACGAGAAAGTCAACGAATTCGTGAACATTAAACGCAAGATGGACAGAAAAATTCTGAAAGACACGAATAGCAAAATCATACTAGAGAAGAAGATGAGGATGAAACGATGAAAAGAATAGAACTATTCAACGGTAACCGTCTCCCTCTTAATCTCATACTCGATGATTCTAGACCCACAAATATTAACTAAACGAACAAAAATCCCATTATAACGGGCGAAATTTTACATGCGATTAAGAATCTGAAAGACGGAAAAAGCTGTAGGTCCAGATAAAATGCAAGGTGAACTAATCAAATTATTCCATGGCAGTCCCTCCAGTCTCAACTTTCTAGTGAAATTCTTCAATTCAATTCCGACCTCAGGTCATATACCTGAAGTCTGGTTGAAATTAGTGATTACTCCAAAGCTTTTGACTGCGTAAGACACACGAAAAACTGACGGAGAGATCTTAGAAAAGATAGGAATCGACTGCAAGATACGGCGTATAACAGGGTCACTTTACTGGGGCCAATTAGCGGTCATCCGCAGTGAAGGTGAAATATCCAATGAAATCCCCATCAACAAAAAAGGTCAAGGGTGCTTTTATCGCCAACGCTGTTTAATATTTACTCAGAGGCAATTTTCCAAGATGCTTTAAATGAAGAAGATAGTATGAAAACTAACACCGAATGCATCTCAAATATACGGTATGCAGATGACACAGTGTTAATTGCAGACAGTATTCCGAAGCTACAAGATATGCTGAATAGAGTAACAGAAAGTAGCAGCTCTTACGGTTTCAAAATTAATGTAGATAATACAAAATGGGTTGCTGTTCACAGAAGTTCAGAAGAAAGCACTGTCAGAAAGCTGAAACTGCGAGTAAATAATCATACTATTCACGGCGTCCAGAAATTCAAGTACCTCGGAACCTGGTTTCACGAAGGTATTGATCAGACTGTTGAATTATGTACCGGAATTGAACAAGTTCCTAAATTTGTAGAATCTGATGGTCAAAAAAGATTTAAACCTTCAATTACGAGTAAGATTTATAAGGTGCTGTCTGACCAGTACTGCTCTATGACGTGAAAAGTTGGATCCTCACCAAAGGCCTAGAGAATAAATTAACCGCACCTTTGAAATGTATGTGTACTGTCGGATGCTCAGAATCTCATATAGAGACCATGTCACTAACTCAGAATTCTTCAATCAAATGGCCAAAGAAACTGAATTGCTGAAAACTATACAAGCTCGAAAACTTTGGTCATATATTCAAGTATCCAGAAAAATGTCTTAGCTGGCAGATATGAGCGGTTGGTACGGAAGCTCCACAACCAAATTACAAGAAACCGTACAACCTAAATCAACAATAGCCACAATGATCGCCTAACTTCGAACGGAAAAGGCAGAATAAAGAAGAAGAAGAATCATTTTATTCAAAATTGTATAAAAATGAATTATTTTTTATTCGCCCCGTATACATTTCTGTATCTCATCTCAATTACTTAAAACCTCATATTTCGTGAAGGAGGAGTTGGAAACTCAGCCGCACCTTAACGCCTTCGTTTGGAAACAACACGAATACATTCCGAAAATTTTAGCGTGATCCGTCCAGCGGTACAGGAACGTATACAGGACAAACATACATACATACATAATACATTCATTTTATATTACAAAATTTCCAAAAAAGTGATAAAATAACAAATATATGGAATACTACCCGACCGATTTCGTCTTATTTACTATAGATATATTCATGGACTCATTGAATAAGTCTAAATAAATGGGACGTCGTAACCGGTCTGTTAGTATTTTATATATTCGTTATTTTATCGTTTTTTAGAAAGTTTTGTAATATGAAATGAAGTTAATGTTTAATTTTTAATATAATCAAAAAATGTTACATATGTGCACTGTGAATTTTTAATTCGAATAACAAAAAATAACATTTTATGTAGCTGCGATATACGGATTACTAGTTTGTTTATTATAAGTAATATTAAATTTATTTTATTAATTCTTAAAATAAATAACATTGTTTAAAACAAGACTCCCTCAATTATGCAAGTATGACAACTTAACCTGAAGCGGTTAAACTTTTTTCTAAGTTGTGAAATGAAAATATTAAGCTCAAACTAATCATCTAGGATAAAAACGAATTTGGTATGCAATCTAACGCTTAATTTTTCGCAATATTTTAAATAAAGTGAAACACTCAATTTTTATTCAACAGTAATTATTATTAAAAAAATTATAAGCATTCATTCAATGAATAGAAAATTTAACTTCCTTGTTCCAATGTCATCTGTTTCAATATCAGGATGACTCTCAACGCTATTATTGATTTCGTCGTATTTTTAAAATTCCCGAAAATGTAACAAAAATCATTACTAGAATTTCCACGCAAAGGTAATCTCGCGCATATTACAAAATTAATACAAAATGCACAAACCTATTTAGGTGAAACTTTTATTACATATTTTGGTACACACTATATATATATATATATATATATATATATATAATATATTCATATTCATATATATATATATATATAATATATTCATATTCATATATATATATATATATATATATATGCATATAAATATTTACACATTTATGTGAATACAGCAGTAAATAACAAATGTATATAAATTATAACAAACAATAAAAATACAGATATTTTTAATATGTAATTTGCAATTTTTCTTTTCAATAATTCACATACAGACGAGTATACGATAATCTAGAATACTTATCGAGATAGTCGTATATTAACGGAACTTTCAAATACATTTCGCGGTTAGATAAAAATTACAAAATTATACGTAAAAATAAAAACGAAAGAAACTTTAAACTACCATTAAAGGAATTAAAAAAGAAGTTATTACTACCGCTCGTGCAAATTTTCAAAATATAACGATCTCTGTAATTCGAGTTATTTCTTTAAAGAAGTTGTAAAGCAGTTTTCTCGTACAATTTTTATCACGTTGTTCAGCAGTATAAAAATTCAAAAGAAATTTTTAGATTTCATTGAGTTATTTTTTTTTGGAGTCTTTTATTAATAATTCGGCACAACGATGGGAAAACATTGGTCAATTTCAACATACGTTCATTAAATTTTTGTTACCTTTCCATCGGTATGGAACTTGTAGACCAGGTTTAATTCTTCGTACGGAATTAAAATTGCATATATTTAATATTCCTTAAATATACGTTTACTCTTTTTTTTTTCTAACACCCATTCAGAACCGAGCACTAACAATTTTTAAATGATCACGCTATTTTGATGGGCGGTCAACAAAAAATGTTAATACAGCGCATGTTGAACGATGATTAACCAGATACATCTTCGAGAGGAACTTTCGTAACTTCTATTTGGCATTCGTTTCAACCCCGATCATGACAAATTTAAAACTAATCAGAATCAATAAATACTCTTTAATCAAAACGTATTTTGAGGGCTATTTTAAATAGTTCTAATTGTTTTAAAATAACTTTATATAATGTAAAATCGCAGCGTGGTTAGAGAGTCACTTTCGATTTCCGCATAAACGAAAGTACATCATTCTTTGTTTAAATTTGAAAGCATGCGCGTATTATATAAAAACTCACACACATATATATATCGCAAAAAAGAGAAAAAAAACTGAGCATGAACTCAGAACGTTTTATTTTCGCTTAACTTGGTGTCCTTTGCATTCTAAGCCGCTTTGCGTCTGCTTCTCATTGTATGTATAAACAAAAATTGGAATATTAAGACCCTGTTATCAACGCAATAATATAATATTCCGCGTTTAACATGTTTAGAAACAAGTGGTTCGTTATATTACCGCTGGGTCCGCAAAAGGAGCGAATATTAACATCTGATCTGATGTTAGACTGCTTCAGTAATGAGAAACGGAAAAGAAGGTATTTCATTTTTCCAGATAAGATAAATCACGCTGAAAGGAACATAATTCGCCAAGAAAATTATTTCATATAACCAGAAAGGAAAATCGTATAACAGAAAAACTCACTACCAAAAAGCTTAGGAAACGAAAAAAGAAAAAAAAAGTCGCTTCAAACAAACACGAATAAAAGAAAGAGTTAGCCACAAGCGTCAATTTAACACGATGGCAAGTAGAAACCAAATGACGTGGAGATTTCAACTAATTGAATTATAAGCGTGTTTACAGTCGGATTTGCTGCAAATCATGGAAAAAAGTTTTAACAAAAAAAACCGAATATAAGCGTCATTGGTTGCCAATGAATACTTTTTTTTCTCAGGCATTATTCTCGCGTAATGACTGTAATAAAGGTACATATTAGAGTAGTCGTCACGCGTTTTAAAGAAATTAAACATTCCAGTTACAGAATTCGCTTAATTTGCTATTCTAAGTAAGCACGCATTTGAAATTATCTGATATAAGGGCTAGCGATCTTTTTATAAAAAATAAAATATATTGAAAACAGCTTAATTAAGTTTAACACTTATTTAGAAAAAAAAAAATATATATATATATATATACAAGCAAAATTTTATCACGATACTATATAGTCTACGAGCATTTTGTTTATTTAATAATTTCACTCAATTCTTATTTCATTATCACATTTTTTCCTTTACAATTCGCCCTAATATTGTTCTACAAAATCTGTATTAATGATGTAAGTATTTTAATATTTACTGAACGATATTCACTATTACGTTTTTGAAACATTTAAATCAGGTTGACGGATGACCAAATTGTCATAATTTCAACGTAAGTTTCGATGCTAAATATTTCGAACGCAGAAAAGTTATATTTAGCACAGTTTAATATGGTTTTTGGTAGCGTATTTTATTATAAATATTTAATATAAAAAAAAATAATAAAAAAAAAAAAGTAAACTTTACTAATGAATAAAATTACAGACATTTTGCCCTCTGAATAAATTTTAAATTCACACGTTAATAATTTTATCAACCAAATTACGCGTAATGTTATTATTTATTTTACTTTGAACTTTGTTAGAGTAAAAATATCATTTTTTAAATTATATATATTACGCATATATATGTATATATATGTATATAAAAAAAATAAATAAAGAGAAAATTTATAAAAAAGAACAAACGACCAGAAAGTAAATATCGTAAAACTGCAGTTACACGAACAATGATTTCTAGACGTAATTCGAATACTGGACAAATGTAAGGCAAGATCAAACTGTAAAATTAAACACAGAAATCGTTTCTGTTTACTTTGACTGTATAGTAAGTTTATTAATAGTAGTAAATAAATAGATTACACACATTTTTATTACGTCAATTGCTTTATTTGAGAACATTTTTTTTCATTTTCTGATATTAATTTTGATAGCTGCGTTCAGATAAATAAATTTTTACAGTCATAACGTTACAGAAATTTCTGTACCGAGATGCTATCGAATTGGAAGTGTTTAATCGTAACACACGCACATACATATCAAACCATTTATTCCATAACTTATACAGATACTAATACACTGGGCAATTTTTTTTTTGTTAGATACATCTTAACATTAGTGTACGCCTATGACTATATACCACTTTAGCAGTAGTCTAACAGCGTATATATATATATATATATATATTATATCAATAAAAACGTTCAGTTGCAACAATTATATACAACAATTTCGCAGTAATTATAGAATACGTGAAATAATTAAAATAAGACTAAGAACGAATTGAAAAAAAAAAAAAAAAGAAAGAAAAGAAAGAAAAAGAAAAAAAGAAAACAATAAAGCGAGAAAATAAAACTGAAGAATACTATCAAAAGAAAATAAAACATACGATAAACGTTGTAATAATCTTTTTTTTATAAAGTTACTAATCTCGTCATTAATCTTTGTTATCAGTAAACTGTTATCAGAAGAAAGTATATTAAAATAAAAGAGCTCGCCTTTTCAGTTCATTTCGTCTCCATTGCGGCAATCGGTAGAAGTCTGATCGGGCACACTGGAATAAATTTTCGAATTCTGCGTCGGAAAGGTGGCGCTGTAACATAAGCGAGATTAGTATAAAGAGACAGAGAAAGAAAAAAAAAAAAACAAATCAACACTTCCGCATAAATGCTTTAAGCAAACGTGTACAGTTAGATGTGTAGATGTCTAGGAAGAACAATAAAGACTTACTACGTCAAAACGATTTCTTCACCGGAAGAATATGTTTTCAGACCTAAGGATACCTCGATTTTACTTTTAATATGAAATTAAACATAAGTCGAATAAGAAGTTTTTGCCAAAAAATTAATATATATCATTCCTCTAGTGATGATGAAGGAAGGATGTTTACCATTTAACAACATAGCGCTAAATAATTCCCAAGTGTGAGTACTTCAATATTTAATTTTACACAAGATTAAACGTAATATTAATTATCGTACCATCATTGATCAAATTAAATCGTCGCAATCAGTCAAATCAGAATCTTTGAAAGAAAATGAAGGAAAGGAAAGTCTTCACTGCGAATCAGTTAACTACTTCAAATCGAATTATATGGTACGAACGACTAATCTAGATCCTCCGCCTTTCGATTTAAGAAGGGTGTAGGACACACTTTTTCGCCCCGGGGTTTTGATACCACTATTTTTACGTTGAATAGTCTGAGCGATAAGTCGTTAAGGAAGGTAGTTTACGTGTTATTTTAAAAAATCGCTAATAGTAACAGCGTATTCGAAGAGGCAAAGCTTATAATATATTTCGTTTTTATCGTTGTTTATAATTAAAACTATTCAAGAAGCAAAAAGTATTTAAATTATTCACGAATTAAAATTAAGCCGGGGTGTTTCACAATAACTAGAACTACTTATGTTACCTAATCGCATGGACACGAAGTTAGTTGCTTCGAAATACGTCACTTTTAATTCACAACTTAAATATGTTTCTGTATTTTTTTCGATGCATCATTTACACTTTTTCATAACAAATGAAGGTTTAGGGGTTTCGTTCGAGAAATGGATTCGAATTCTACTTCTGCTAATTAAAAAGTACAGATTATTATCACTGCGTTGAGTTAATGCCTAATATATATTATAGTTGTTGACGAATCCAAAGTAAGAGGGGAAAAAAATATCATTTCCTTCTGGGTCTTTCACACCTACTTTCAAATACGAAATTATATTCTATTTAAAAGTATTCAAAAGAATTTCCGCAATCGGCTAATAAAAATGAGCGGTAATGAAAATCCACGCATGAAAACTATTTATTTATGAATGTTGCCCTTACAATTCACTGGTAAAATGAAATGGGGGGGGGGGGGGGGGGATCGCATGATTTGTTTTACTTTTATGATTTCTTTCTATATACAAAAAAAAAAAAAAAAAAAAAAAAAGCATCGGTTACCGTATTGCCGGAAAAATAAAAAGTGCACCAACACAAACTATAAAAATATTCACGTAAAAATCGCATAGAGTGACAACATTAACAGAAACTGAATAATATCGAAAAAAATGCGCGTTTGAAATTTAATTAGGCGTGTTTGACGTGATTACCTCTAGATTTAATCTGTCAACTCCGTTCGGTAGTCGGTAATTACTTATCATTAGCAGATGATACGGATAGATTTTGACCGGTTCTGAAGGATTGAAATTTACTGTTGGTGAAGCTGACATGTTTGGTAAAGACCGCCGAAAATGATGGCTGCTGCTATATGGCAATGGCGCCGCTACCGGTAAATAAGGTGGTCTGGTCGTTGAGGGCGGCAATTTGGAACTCTGTCAACATAACGTCAATGATAATTACACACGTTTACCATTCCATCACACACATTTAAAAATACTCCCCCCCGTATTATTTTTTACCTACCTAAAGCTCCAATATGAAGAAGTTAAACGAGGAAAAAGCGATAATTGATGTGGATGGTGTTTCCTCGTGAAAAGCCAAAAAACCCTCTAATTATCATGCTGACTGTGTAATTTTAATTATTTCTTTTTAAGACTACTCTACCCTTTTGTCTCGTTTTTTTCTTCTCTTTTGGTTTTTCAACAGGGGGTCTTTGCTTAAAACCATATAAAAAAGAGTTAATTAGTGAGATCTTAACTGACTAGGTGAGGAAGAACAAGATATAAGGAGCACGGTAAGGACCCTATCTTCAACAAATGTAAATAAATGAATTTCTGTTCGACAAGGAGAGAAGACCATTTAAAATATAAAAAATGAAAAAAAAGTACAATCGGCTAAAAAGCCAGATGGATTATAAGGAAATATATTATTATGTTACAATCACAAAACAAGACGTTTGTTTTTAGTGTGCCTTCAAAAAGCTTTCTGAAAAAAAAATACTAAAGATATATTGCGCAAAGAAAAATTTTTCTTACAAACAGGAATGATGATAAAAACGATTGGTTAGATAGATTTTTAAGGACAAGGCGTCCAGAACCGATATAGGACTGGAACAATTTAGAAGAATGGATTTTAATTCGTTAATATTGAAAGCAGACGTTCAGAGACGAGGGTAATAATTCTATACGAGGGAGAAAGAATAAAATTCGTCAAAACTAGGAATGTAAACGGGAACAACAGATTCGACAAAAGGATGACGAACTGTCGAAAGAGGAGTGTTGCGAACAGAAGTGCATTCGGAAGATGGAAATTTGAAAGCTTTCGCCATTTTCCAAATACGAGCAAGATAAGCAGTTCTGAAGAAGGAGGAACAGAAGTTTTTGTAAGAGGACTTCTTCGAAATTTCGAGTATTTACCTAGCTTTTGCATAAAAGTAACCCGACTGCGACTAAAAGCCGCGTTGCATTCCTCACTGTACTAAAGAGATAATGTCATAAGACTGTACATGGATGGCATGGGTGGTAAGAAGGATAGAAAGAGAAACAGCAAATGTATTAGAGTGAAGAAAAGAAATGTAAAAAACAATATCATCAAGGGAAGGATGATAATTTACGAAGTGAAAAATTAACGACAGAACAGAGTAGAGACCAGTTCGTTTTAGAAAACTTCCGTAGAATGAGGAAGCCTGTAAAGAGTAGGGGAAAAAAAGTTAAGGGAAGTTAATAAAATAGGAACATGTTCACACCGCAGGTACCCTTAAAATTTTAATAAAGGCCAACAATGCGGTAAGAAAAGGTTGAGTCAAGGGAGCTACAAACAAATAGACTCTTAATATAGGCAGGTGAGGAATCATTGAGGAGAATCAAATATTATCGGAAAGAATAAAATTTTTGTAGTTATCAACACTATTAGAATTATAGGATGTGCAACCTTAAAAAAGAGAGCACATATACATTTCAGTCGTCACTGATGATGAAAGCTTGAGCGAGAAAGCTGAAAAAAAAAGAAACGGAAAAGTAATAAACATCATAATCAAGAAGGATATAGAGATGGAGATTAAGTTAAGAGAACGGGAGAGATTAAAAATTATAGAAACGCGTACGACATTTAAGTCGATTAACACTAAAAGAAAATTTGGAAGAAACAGTGTATGAGGAAAAGGGAGTGTATCGTTTTTTTTATTAGAATTGTAGCTCCACCATAAACATCACTTGCCGGGCCGAACAAGCAGCATTTAACGTAATACGTGATAAAATTCTTATTACATAAAAATTTAAGTTAAAATTTCGTCAGAACATTTCAGTACAGATGGATTTCGGAATTTCATTAAATTCAAGTAACTAGCAAGCTATGCGCAGCTGCTGGGTAACATACTTTTTGATATGCACTGTACTACAGAACTAAGGCTGTAATGATGTTTTAGTTGTCCGGCCAAGTTGACCCAATAAAGGAGGCTTAATTTTAATGTCTACTCTGACTGCTAATAACATCGTGTAACAATTGATCAGACTAAAATTATCTTCTGAAATATATGTTTACATTTAAAATTTCTAAGAATTGCTTTTTAGTGCAAGCAAACTGAGAATAGAGGATTAATTGAAGGATTTAAACACAATTCACCGCAATTCAACAATAAAACCACTATGCTTAACGAAAATATTAAACTTTTAAATTTATTCTGTTTGTTAACATACTATAAAAGTAAATTTAAAACAAAGTAGACCTTATAACAAATATCGAAAATAAATTTGAAAGGAACCTTTTCACGGAGAGCCCATCTTCAGCTGAATAATGTTGCTGTTAACCTGAAGATGGGCTATGCGTGAAAACGTTCCGTCCAAATTTATTTTTATACTAAACTTTTTATTAAAACTGAATAATGAGATTTATAATAATAAAATTGCCACGCCGTATACAATTTATACTTTTGTTTTAATTGTTGAAATTTATAAGTATTATACGTCTCTTGGACGATTTTTTTTCTTTTTTCATTCAATTAATTTTAAAATAATATAAGCAATTCACTGACTACACTAGAAAACAGTTACCATATATATTAAAAAATTATTACACCGACATGTTTATGGCGAATAAACAATTTAATAGTTCTCATTGTTTTTTGTTTTGTTTTTTTTCTTTTCAAAAACAAAAGATTTCAAGTCAGAATTTCAGTAAGAATTATAGAGCTGATAGCCAACACCATTTTAACGAAGGACCGCTGTCATAAAGAGCGGCTATGATTACGAAGCAAGCGTTAATCAGCAACAATTTTGCATGCCGTTACTTAAAATTATACCTACATCCCTCATGAGCGAAAACTGTTTATGCAACTACGAAAAGTATAATATTTTTTCAATCAAACTTCTCCCGGGGGACCCCACCACATACATTGAAGCGAAAATATATACCTTAGGAACTGAAAACGAATTAGTTCTGAACTGAATTATGTATATTTGAATTAGGAACGGGCTGCATTTAATATTATTAGGCCGGCTGGCGACGAACGCTATTGATTCATAACAGAAAATAATTTTTAAATAAAATATTCGCCAACGATTGTCAACTCATGCTATCGGACTTCTTCAACCAGTGAGAAATTAATCTTAGAAATTACAGTGAAAAAAAACACGATTTACATGCAACGTCAAAATTTTTGAAAAAGCATCACATTAAAATAGGAGATTTTCATTCGAAAAAATAAACAAAGTTATTACAAACCAAATGTAAACTGTCTCTTTAACTGTAACATTTTAAATTAATTTCTTAACGTTCTAGACACGAGTAAATCGTCATTTAATTGTAGCGTTAATTTTTCCTTTACAATGCTAAAAAATTCGATTTCTATACATTATGCTGATATACAAACAGAAAAAGATTACACGTATATTTGTGTTATGTAGATTTCCATTTTATAAAATTGATGCATATATGTACATGCAATTAAGTGTGTGTTCGTGTAAAAATCGTAAATCACAATTTTCTACGTCCAAAAAATTGAGAAGCGGATAAATTTTGCTAATACTTTTGTTTTTTTGTTTTTTTTTGCCAGACTAATCCAAAATTATAACAGAAATGATTTTTACATTTAAATATATACGCTATGATTGTTACACCTACAAATACGAAATCCGCCCTATATATAGAACATCTTGAAGATTACAATAGAAAGAGTTAGTGTTTTTAAAGTCTAAAATTAAAACATTTTTCTAGCTGACTTTAATTTTAATAGCGTACGCAGTTTGTGACAAATTTAAATTCTTAACGAAAATGGCGCGAATCAATCTAAATGTAATCAAATTAATAAAAGTTAAAATAATTTAAAACTGTAATTTAATCGCTTCAAAGTTATTACAAACATTTACCAATTTAAAACAACTATCCACATAGTCTAGAGTTTTAAAAATAAATAATTTTTCGTTTTACTATATCCGACTTTATTTCAAATTCTATTAATTTAAACAATTACCCAAATGCGCATTCAAAAAGCTTTTTCTCCTTCAAATCGAAAAGAATATTTTAAACTAAGTGAAAGATGCAAGGATATTTAATTTATTAATTGTTTAAAATATTCAAAACGGAATAATTACCTTGCACTGAATTTATATATTTAAAAAAAAATAATTATAACTTTTTGGAATGACTGAAAAACAGTGAATTATTTTTCGAATCTAACCATTATACAAAATCTATTTTTTAAATGAAAAAATATTATGAAAATGGCAATAATTTACTAACGTGACTAATAATTGCTACTTAGGAGTTTATTTAAAATAAAATTTGTACTAGTTGCTTTCATTTATTTAGATTTTAAAACAAGTCATCTATAGACTAAAAAATACATTTATATATACATCGATACCACACTTGCTGCTAACATTCTTTAAATTTAACTAGAGAATGCGAATGAAAATTTAAAAAAAAATGAATCAACCTTAGCTATGAGAAAATAGTGTGCGTAACAACTCGGCCTTGACCGATTCGTTTAATTTTTAGAATACCTAAAACGTTTTTTTTTTTTTTTTTTTTTTTTTTTTGTAACGTTTAATAATTTTTTTCTATATATATTCATTAAATGCACTGCTATTTTTATCAACTCAGTATGCCCTGCAATATGTCAGAGTGAAATTTTCAATTTATAACTCATATGAGAACTGAGGCAGGAAGCGTGTATGTTTTCCAGTAGTAATTTTGTAATTTTTTAAAACTAGGTACTTTTTTATTTTTTGCTTTTGGAAAAAAACTATATCTGTATATTTTTTGAATACTAACAAAAAAACAAAGAAAAACCTCAAGGAATTATTCACTAAAATGATTTGTAATGAGATGATGAAAATAGAACATAAGAATATACTTTTAACGAAAAAAATTAACAGTTTACAAAAGTTTTTTAAAAATCTCACAATAAAGTATACTTAATAAAAAAAAAGGGGGGGCAGGTACTGTTGCTAATGTTAGTAGAATTATTTGAGACAGCATTAAAATTATATTATGATTACTAGTGCATACATAAATAAGGAAAAATTAAATTACATACCGCAACGCCGTGATCCACTTCCGATAAGGAACCAAAAGAAGCTGCATTAGATAAACAAAATAATTTAGAATCCGAGAACAGCACCAATATTTATTATTACGATTATTATTACTGTTATTTATCGAACGAATAAATATATACAGAACATTTTCTTAAGCAACTTTAGATTCATTAATATTAGTTAAGTAAATTTGTTTAATTAACAGCTGGAAAAACAAAAAAAACGGAGGCTGAAATTCCGTACTTTGAAAAGTTTGCTAAAGTGTACTATTGGACAAAAACTTGAATCATAAATTAAAATACCATGTTACTCGCAGAGCTGCAATTAAAAGAAAATTGATCACAGCACATAACGGATTTTAAGTAGATTAAAAATAGTGCAATATTATTGGTTCTGAATTCAGACGCAATTACGCCAATGTACATATATATATATATACATAAATATATATAAATATATTTAAAAAGAAAAGAGAAAATCAACGAAAGATATGACAATATATAACACTTATTCAGTTTACAAGATTATGAAATACGTATGAAACAAATATTAGGGGAAAGAACAAATGGACAACTATGTGGTAAAATACGCGCATGTGTGCTCTCACATAGACACACAATAAGAAAAAGGATAATGGGTATAACGTGTCACCATTTAGAAATACTTTACTCATATTAAAAAAAAAAAAAAAAAAAAACGAATAAAATAAAACTGGGAAATCAACACAAATTTTATTTTTTGCTAACCTTTTTTTTTTTTTTTGAAATGTTGTTTTTAAACGTGCTGAGCACTATGCTATAGTGATACAAGAATATTGTTGACAATATAATTTTCAAAAGTAGATTAATATTTCTCGCTTTGTATATTACTCATTTAGTAGATTTTTTTACTTACACTTATAAAACGGTAATTAGAAGTGTTAAGATTTACTTTACACATTGATACAAAGGCGCAGATAAGAAGTATGTAATATATAAAACAATATTCTCCTCCCTTCGCGTTTCCTTAATACTGAGAACTCTAATTCGAGATATGAAATATTCGCAGGCCTTTATAGTCGTGGGATCAGAAAAAAACAACGCTACGGGCATCTTGAAAAGTTTGGGTGGAGAGAATTTTAAAGATATTAATATGCATTGAATCTAGTAACACCGTGACATAATTATGGAACAAACATCTCAATGCCGAATAAAAATACTTTAATCAAGGAGATCTTTTACTACCTGTTCATTCCATGGAGTCACTTCAGCGCTTCTTATATAACATTCGCCCTCTTCAAAGACTACAAAGATCACAAATTAGCCATTCTCACAAGAGCCTTTGTAACTTTATAGTTTAAGTAAAAAGGTAGATTTATATTGCTTACATTGAATCAAATGTTGCTATTAACATAAATTCGATTATTTATGTTGTGCATATTTTTAGTGTATACATAAAAAATCTTTGGTTCGCTTTTTAAACAAACCTTTTTCTCGAGAGCTATTTCTTCGATATTGCTCTTAACGCCTATATTAAAAAATGTTTATTCGCACTGGTGTACTTCAGATAATGATATCAAAATTCTCAGCTCTTCTTCTTCCTGCAAGCTACCAGTTTCTAATCCCTAATCGAAATCCTAACAGTACTCACGCTTCTAGCCATAAGGCTGTATATGGCGTAATAATAATAATAATAATAATAATAAAGAGAAATAAACATGGCTACCGCTAAAAAAACATTATCGATTAATCTTCGAACGCTGTACAGTATTTTGAAAATATTTTAATTTGAATTGATTTTAAATTAGGTTAATGGACTTTCACGCTTGAATTACAGATTTAAATCGCTAACACGGATATTCAATAGAGTTCTGTATGGGCGCAACATCATCGTTGAATATCAAAAAACTGGGGGAAAAATCAGATTTTAATTTTTAAAATGATTATGATTCCCCTTTCACCTTGAATATTTTTGGACAAAAACATTAAAAAAAAAAAAAAAAAAAAATGAATTTCAGTTTTACATTACCTGGGGGTGGTCTTAGAAGCAGAGGATCGCATGCATATCAAATTCTTAGACGATTCCCAAGCAGAAATAGACGAAACATCGAAAAGTATTGCGTTTAACGTATTACCAGTTCACCTTTCCCTTAATTTTTTCACGTTAAATTGTATTTAGAATCCTTCACCGCAAGCTCGTTCCCATAACTTTTTTGTCATGTTTTTTTTTGTTAGTAACTTATATACAGCAAATTTATGTCTCCAGTTTTCCGTAAGAAGTTTTTATCAGGAGAACTCGAATTTGAATAGTTTTAAAATTTTTTAGTACTAAATTTAAAGAATTCTCGAAAGGATTAAAATCCGTTCGATAGTAAATTAATGGGTTAAGTTATAAGCAACACCAGCTTGTAAGATTCCTTATGCAGGAAAAAAAAGACGATAAATTTATTTTCGTTTATTCTAACAAATAGTAACAATTGCAAAAAAAAAATAAATAAATATATAATAATAATAATCCTTGTCGATGTACAACAGGTTTCATTGCTTTCTGTGTAGATGAACGACCACCGCTGTGTTCCATTTATTTCTATTCAGTACTTTTACCAGTTATTCGTTTTGAGCATTTACGACATCAGTGGCACACGTTTTCCTGTGATAGGCTAAGACGTACATCAATGCTTACGTCATTCTTATGCTGGAGGGTTAATATGAATGTCAGAAAATTGTGTAACGGAAGTAACGTCATATTTTATTTAAAAAAACAAAAAAATACAAAAAACGATCTGATCAGGCTGGGTTTTTGGGAATAATGGAAAAGGTGTATCTTTTATTCAGCAGATCATTTCGTAACAGTATTGTTAAATGGAAGCTGCAAATAAAACTGAAGTGACAGATAGCATCGCGACCAGGTGTCAAATAACGATTTCGTGTAGATTATAAATGAAAATTTCCAAAAAATGCGACTGATTAATACAGTATGGAGAATTCCGAATTTATCGAAGCTGCCGGTTATATTAATAATAAATAGTTTATTATAAACAGCGGAAACGTTAACTCACAATCTCATTCGTACTTCAAATTTAAATGGGTCCAGCATCGTTTTTGAAAATTAAATTTATCGGTTCTGACATATAGTCAATTGAAACCAACATTTTTGTATCAAGTATAGAAAACTATTATTAACTGCAGGTCCGGTGGTGTCCCATTAGCAGCATCCGGAGAATCAAACTTTTTTAAACACTGACGCGTTCAATATAAACGTCAATTACATGGAGCATATGTTATCTAGCGTTAAGCATAATTTTATATCTGATTATACTGCATTAATGGGACAATGAAAAAAATAAAATAAGAAGTTAGTTACATAGTTCTCTATAATACATTACCACATTTTTTTATGATATTTTAAAATTATGAGCAATTAAATCGGTGTAATTATGAATTATTAAAGACGGTATTTTCTGCAAAAGCTTAGTTATTTCGGTCCATATATATGATTAATTACGCAAAAAAATACTAGCAGTTTCGAATTATACACGTATAATCTATTAACAATAAATCCAGACACATTCCGTTTTGGAACAAAAAATTATGAACAACTATTCAAGTATAGTTTCACGTTTATTTACACTCACTTCCTCTTGAAAACTAAAGTTACCCTTTACAACAACAGGAGTGCACATGCACTTTATTGAAATATCACTTAGCTTATGGAGAGTCGTTTTACACAGTTACTCTTTAATGAGTGTAATTCAAATACAAAATTGTTAAATTTACTCTAATTCCGAATTTCAAATATTTTTCGTTCTTTATTACAGAAATATGTTGCAAAGTAGCGTCAGTTCAGTTTTACAAAAATACCCCGTATTAAAAAATAGCAATTAATTTTTCTTCTTCGCCTGCTTTTTCTAAACTGCGGAGTAATATGCGGGTTAAAATTTTGTCTCTTCAATTCCATGACGGAGAATACCCATCGTAAAGAGATTAAAATTTAATCGCAGTGGTTTTTTTTTTTTTTTTTTTTTTTTGAGCGAAGTTCTTTTACGCAGCTTGTTGGTAGGAGTAAACTGGCAGAAAAGGCGAGATAACGAAAATTCGCTCTCGTTCTCTTTCTCTCTGTCTCTTTCTATTATATACGGGTGTGTGTACGTGCGTTCGTGCGAATATCGAGATTCGAGCAGCAAGCATCTACGCGGTCAGCTGTATAAGCTGAATTCTAAACACATGTACATTTTATTGAATTTGAAAATTGGAGCGGTTTTTTTGTGCGACGTTAGCACACTTCAACGAATCTGATGATTTATTTATTGTTTTAGTTAATTCATACAGGATTTATATATTGCGTGTCATTTTTTATCGTATACTTTATGAATGACTTTAACACTTGTATATCTACCAAAAAGTGAAAAGAACTTCGTTCCTACCGGGTGTTCCCCTCTAGACACTTCTCTCTTTTTTCTGTCGATATTTAATTTAAAAATCGAAACAATTCTTCAAATTTATAAGTTCAAATACAAAATATCGTACTGACGCATTTTGAGAAAATTTCTTTCAGGTAAAAAATATTACAAAAAAAAAAAAAAAAAAAAAAAAAAATGAAAAATCGATTGAACCTATTATCGGTTAAACTAACTTCATCGATTGAACCTATTATCGGTTAAACTAACTTCATCGATTAGGCACAAATATTGAAAACGACCGATATAAAATATTTTAACATATAGGATGATTGATTATTATCTGCGAACGGAATCGAAATAGAACACGAAAATTCTAAATTGTCTTACCAGCCAAAATGATTATTTTCTATACAATATGTCGTGATTCATTAAATAAGTACAGCTGTAAATTAAACGATTACATAAATTAACTATATTCATTTGTTAACAAACTTTCACTTATGTTCTATATACAGATGAATGAAAGAACCTGAAGAACAACTCTTAAAACCGGTTCTTCTGAAAGTATGACTTATGATATTTTTCAGTTTTTTGGTAGTAATTATAAATTATCCGTTAAAAGGGGAAGTACAATTAGACGATTTAAAAAATCGACGATTTTCCCCCTCTTAAAAAATAGGAAATTGTCGATAGAAAATGCTCCCGAAAATTTCATTTTAAAATTCGAGCTCCTATTGATTTTCCTCGTTCTTTGAAGACGCCTAGAATATCATTGATAGTGTTAATCGTTAAAATGTAAAATATAATTAAATAATTATTTTTAATTATTATTTGTATTGATTTTACTTTAAACTTTCTATTCGTTAGCTATAACATCTGTAGTAGCAGCCGGTATTTACGTTTCCCAACATTATTAAGAGAGGTTATCCGAAAATTTATATATACATTTATATATGTATATCTTTTTTCTTTCTCATTTCTCAATGTTTTATTTTATTTATTTTGTTATCGTTTTTTGTCTGCTTCTATTCTTTTCGTCTCGCTTGCAGTACCTATCATTTAGTGTACTTTTCGTTTTCGTCTCTCTCTCTTTTTTTCGCTTGATTGTTATTCCGATCGTATCTTCTAAAAATAGCTCTTTTAAGGGTTATGAATTTATTGTTTTAAAAAAATACTACACAACAAATAAACTGGGGATTTCTCCTATTCCTTTTTGCTTAAACAGCGCATGTTAATTATTTGGCATAAAACGTAATAAGTAGTAAAAACTTTAAACGCGTTTTTATCGAAACAGTGTTTCTGAAATTGGCGGGAATGATAGCAAAAAGAAATAATCAGCCGATTTTGCTGAAACTTCCAGCATGAATATTTTCTTAATGATATCAGCTTCTATCTAAACCTACAAAATTTGGAAATTTTTAAAATAAAAACCCCATATTTATTGTAAAAACGAACATAAAATTTCGGAAAATTAACGTTTTTTTTTTTTCAAAACTCGACCAATTATTGATTTTTTTCCTTGACCTTTTTGGAACTTTAACGACAAATTATAAGTGTAATTAACATACCATTTTTTGCTAGACTGTTTCAGATCAAAATTGCGGCGTTCAAGATTCCCTCTAATTTTTTATAGGGTTCTCTTTGCACTAACGTAAAACCGTCATTTATTATTATTATTTTTTTTTTTATTATTAAAAAAATGTTTTTATATACTTCAAAAGTGTGTTAATAAACGTCCAAGGTTTTATTATGATTGAATAAAAACTTTCCGATAAAAAAAAAAGTTGAAAAAGGCGTTTTTTTTTTTACCGCCTAATCGTACTTTTCTCCTTAATTAATGTTAAACTTTACATAACGTTTATAATTTTTTGGCCCTAACATTTTTAGAACTTTATTTAACTGCACAATTAATTTTTTTTTGTATTCGTATGTCACTAATAACTGGTATTACGTCAGAAGTAAATTAAATCTTTCCGTTGCAGTAGCTGAGATGTATGTTCGATGATAACATAGACTGACGATGGTGGAACTACGGTAAATATTATTAAATAACAGCGAAGAGATATTTAAACAGTTGTAAAATGTGTAACCAGTAAAAAAGGTCGGAATCAATAGAAAGAAAGAAAATCAAATAAAAAAAATAAAATTTCTTTCACACGAATATATATACACGCCTATTAATTATTTTACTTACTGTCGGATTTTCCAACGCTGAAATCATTGCTGTTAGGCGTTCCCAAATCATTCAAAGAGTAATCACCCTACATATTGAGAAAAGAAAGAAAAAAAAAAAATCAATAAACCGCAAACAATTATTTCTTACGTACTATATAAACACGTTCAATCGATACGATGCGATAAAGAGAATATCTTGTAATTGCTTAATGTAACAAAAATGAAACAATTTGTTAATTTTCTGCATTCGGAAATGGATTTGTTGTAATATTTTAACTTTCTGGTTTATGAAAATCCACTGTTATCGCGACATTTTGAATTTCAAGGGTTACCGTTTTCATTTTTGTTAGATAGACGGGAAATTGTTGCGCGAAAATATCTTTAAATGTTTATCTGGAGTAAACTATGTACCATCGACAGTTAAGGTACACAGTGAGAATTAGAGTAAAAAACAGGTATTCGGATTAGTGCTTTCATACACTGACCGTAATTTTAAATCGTTAGCTAGCGTTATTTATTTATTTTTATTGATAAATCGAATTATATACACATCCTCACATAAATACGATAGGGTCAGAGTTTTTAAAATTTTTAAATTATACACGTATATAAATGTAAAAATGAGAAATATCAAAACAGATGAAGATGTTAAACGGCATCGTGCGTGTGATCCTAGCATTGGAAATAGACAATTCCGAACTAAGAAGAGAAAAATTATACCTTGTTAAAGTTTACACAGCTAGAAGAGTTGGGAATTTATTTTAACAAACACTGACGTAAGGGAAGACCAAAGTTTGTTTTATAATGATGGTCGCCTATTTCTTTTTCTTTTCTTTTATTTTGGTATAATTTTAACAGTTATTTAACACATGTTTTGTAATTGTGTAAATTACAAATACCAGTTAAACGTATATATTCCACATATATTTTTCACTGAACAGCTAATAAGTTTAATACGCATATTCGTAAAGAATATTTCGAACTAAAATTGACAGTTTTCCAAAAAAAAAAAATGTCAGTATAAAATATTCCCTAAAGAGGCTTCGAAAATTAATTTTGTTCAATTATTCGAATAACATGTTAAATTACAGTAATTGTTTAAAAAATAATTCCATTTCATAATAGCGATACAGCGCTCTCTTTTCAACACCTAAAAGTGTGTGAGAATTAATTTTTTTTTCTCCTTTTCTTTCAATCGCTACTTACTAAGAAACCGGTAGAGCCCGCTGAACCGTATATGAAAGGTCTCGGAGCTAAGCCGTATCCTGGTTTTGGTACCGGTCTTAACGAGCTTACAACTGCGAACAGAAAAATAAAAACGAAAAGATCTAAAATATTAGAAAAGAATAGGCGAAATAAAAATAACTTACCATTGCGTGATGAGTACCGAGAGAAGCAGGAAGAGTGGAGGATTTCAAAGCAGAAGCACGCTGATCATTCGTTATTGCTATAACAATCAATAGTATTAAATACGCAAGAACAAAAACCGAAAAACAAAAAAACATGCCAAATTCGATAGAAAAAAAAAAAAAAAATGTTTTAAAACAACAAATACACATGCTTCGTTAAATCAAACTTTGTTATAATACATACTTTTTTAGCTATAACTTTTGACAGAAGTAAAATAAAAATCGGTCAATACATTTTCAATAACGTGCCTTTAAATTTGCATTCAGAACACAAAAACGTGTTGAAATAATACATAAAAACAGACACTTTCACCATTTTGGTAATTTGTTACTGCTGGGAGCAACAACAAATGCTGACAGCTTAAAAATATTGAAAATTGATTTTTGCGATTATGCAATAAGACAGTGGAAAAGTAATGCAAAGCTAAAATATAACTATGGTGGTCAATTAAGGTAGAACTTATAGAAAACCGTATAGCAGGATAATGTAAGCGTAGCTATTTTTCGACTTGACGAGTATTACAAGTCTCATGAAATCACGATGATTTATTCGTTGCTATAAACAGTATAAACAATTGTAACAAATACAACTAGTATAATGCGATTGGAAATTACTTCTTGTTATTCTACTTCTTATTCATTTAATTCTTCTTTTGTAGAATAAAATTAAAATTTTTAATAGTATACGATAAAAATGTTTCTTTTCAATATGCATGTTTATTAAAGAATGCCAATCGTAAACCAACGCAAGTCGTAGGCAAACTTTTATATCATTACTTTCACAAACGACATTAATGTTGCTTTTTCTATATTATATTATATTATATTATATTATATAGATATATATATATATAGTTCTCTTTATGATAGAAAAATGAGACACACTGTGTCGCTTCAAATTATTATTCCCGTTGAACGACTTTCCCCCTATATTTTGTTTTGATTTGTGCAACCATTGCCAAAAATTCGTTCATTTTGTCGAATTCTCCCCATGTTACTACTTGAAATTTGCTTAATATGTACATGTATGAGAGCTGTGAGAGAGATCTAGGTTTTTAACAATTTTCTACATATTGCTTGACGAATTCATCTAGTGAATATATTGCTATCGAGGTACCCTCAAATTAAAAAGATAAAGAACAATTTTAGGTCATTCTCTTGAAATGAATATCAGCAAACGATCATCTTTAATGCTAGCACTTGATTTTCAACTCAGCTCCTATAAAATGGCTTTAATACGGTTCTTGTCAGTCCAAACAAATCGATATTCCTTCCACTTCTGATGAAATACAACGTTGTTGCAACGATAACATTTTAATAATTTCTCGAATATAGTTGCAATACATTATGTCGATTGAACCGTGAAAAATTTATTTTTCCAATAGGGCTGCAAGGTTACACATGTACATCTCATTACACCATTTTAGAGATAACGAATATTTTTTCAGTAGTTTCATGTTAAATTACTGCGAGTTGGTTTTTCGTTCTTTTTATAAAAACATGTAACAAATCATTATTTCATTCATTTACAGTTCGTACGGATAGTATACGACGTCTATGTTGTTAAAAACAAAATTTACACAAATTAGATACAATAACCTTCACCGAATTAAAGTTACTGTACGTTGAAATACTCGTAATTGTAACGTGCTATTAAAAAGTTATTCACACGACTACTATTTTAAGGTGTGACATCATGGGTAATGCTGCAATGCGTCACTTGTATCGTAAGCGTATTTCGCTTCGGATAATTTAAAATTCGACCGGATTTTTCAACATGAACCAAAAAAACTCATCCAATAATTATGTGAGATCTAATTTAGCACATTTCTTGATCATGACTATAGGCCACATTTATAATTTACAAATTTTTTGTTAAATTTCCTAACGTAATATAGGTTATTTTTATAAAAATTATGCGAGTATTACGTAATTTTTAAAATTGATAACCCATGTTTTAAAAATATTCCAGTTTTATAAATCACATTTCTAAAGAGAGTGAGGAACATTCGAAGAAGACGTGATTGACATCACACAGAAAAAAGGAGTCCTCTGGATGAAGAGGGCACCGCGGAGAAGAGACGAGGGAAAAACGATAAAGTGACGAAGGGAGAAAGGTATGACCGAAACGAAGACAACATATAGCGGTGATCAGGGGACGACAAAGAGAAGGAAACATGTCGAACCATCTGGTCAAAGAAGGTAAGGGCTGAACGGAAAGATAAAAGGAATTCGGATTTGAGAAAAGAGAAAAATAAATATCCTTCCATAATCTAAGGTGAAACTGTTTGGAAATATGATTAATATTGTGAGCGGAAAATTTATGAAGAGGATGTCCATTGGATGCTCCTGAGCGAGCCAAGGAATCAGCCACCTCATTACCCTCAATTCCAGCATGGCTAGGAATCCACAATAAATCAATTTGGATCGAACGGAACAGGAATAATTCGTGAATTAGATTGCGAATAAGGAGAATGAAAGGATCAAAAGAGGGCAACGGTAAGGGAGAAGAGACCGCCTACAAAACACTTTCAGAGTCAGCTATTAAAAGAAATTTATCCGAGAGGATAGAAGAGGAAGAGATAAAAAGAATTGCATGAAGTATGGCAGCAGATTCAGCAGTAAATATAGAGCAGCAGGAAGGAAGTTTAAAGGATTCGGAGTAGTTGCGAGAAGGAAAAACAAAGGCGGCACCAACCCAATCAGCTCTCTTAGAACCATCAGTAAAAATAACGGAATGATTGGGAAATAAAGAGCTTAAAACCATGTGAAATTCAGATCTAACTATAGAGTGAGGAAGGAATTTGGCTGAACTTGACAAATGAAATACGTGAGGAGGATGTAAGAGACTGAAATAATTAAGAGAAAAGTACGGAGATTTATCATAGGAGAAAATATAGGAAGAAAAATTGGCAAGACGAACAGAAATGAAAGATAAAATTGGAATTCTGTTGGGAGTAAAACGCCAGTTGTGAAAAATAGAGCAATAGGCAGCTATAATTCTAGAGGAAAAGGAGGGAAGGCGTTTGAGGAAACGATAGCCTAGATAGGATCTGCGGATGAACAAAGGGAGTGATTTGGATTCAGAGAGGATGGCAGGAATTGGAGTAGATTTACGTGCACCCAGACAAAGACGAAGACAGGAATTTAGAATGCGGTCAAGCTTGAACAGAAGAGATTTAGAAGCGTTACCGTATATATAAGAACAGTAGTCCAACTTAGAAAGAATAAGAGACTTATACAATAAAGAAAGAATGTAAGGATCACCACCCCACCTGTACGATGAGAGTGATTTTAAAAGATTAATCCTTTTAAGGCAAGAAGTATACAGGCGGCTAATATGTTCGTGAAAGGAGAGACGGCCGTTAAGAAGCACACCCAAATAACAGAAGCTCTCCACAAGAGGGACAGGATAATGACTTAAGGTTAGATTGATTGAGGAAGGATTATATGGACGGAAAGTAAAAACCATGGCCGCGGATTTATGAGGAGAGATAAAAAGATGAATATTGAAAAGAGCATTTTCTATAGTGGCTAATGACCTATTTAGTTCTAAGACAGCATGCTCATGATGTTTATCTTCATCATTAAAAAAAAAAAAAAAAAAAAAAAAAAAAGCGAACTTGTAAGGCAATTTTTCTCTATTATTCATTCGATTAGTTTAATTATTTCCCAAAAGGCGAGTATTAAAATTAAACACTACGAGAGCTCTAGGTTCGCGGCATTGTCAAATAATAAAAATTAAAAGTGATATAATCATAATATTAGAAAGATGAATGATAAGAAGTACTGATAAAACCTAATCTCGTTTCGCGAAAAAAATAGCGGTAAAAAAGAGGCAATGATGAAAAACGTGATCTAAAGCAGACCGCGCTGTTCAACGTTGAAAATTTACTTCGAACAAACTGAAATGAATATATATATATATACCTAATTACCTAATCCATTTGTGGAAAATAGTTTTATTTAAGGCTTTTAATTGAAATAGTATACATTTATTCATACCTGTCTGCTAGAAATAATTATTTGAAATAATAATATATTTACCAAATATCAAATAAACAAAAGCGATAAATATAGAAATACATTAAGATAAATATATTTCTATTTGCCGCTTTTACTTTTATTTAATTTAACTTTTATGTGCTTGTTCTTGTATTCTTACAAATCTTGAAACCTAAGATCTCGAAAACGGTACGGCCATCTTTATGAAAATTGGTCCCTAGATAGATCTGAATCCGTGGAAGGTTTGCCAAAAGAAATTTTTACTACGTCATTTGAGCACGTCAGTGTTCAAAAATACCAACGCTAAATATCTTTAAAAATGGCAAGACCAATTTTAATAAAAATTGGTGCGCAGCTAGATCTCTGTAGAAGGTGTGTGAAAAAAAATTCAGAAAGAAGTTGCTTTTGATCAGTTCGTTGCAGCTATATATAGGGTTTTGGGTCGGAAAAGACTGATAAAAAAGTACAAATAAAAATAAAAATCTATTCAATTAATTTAAAAATGAAATCGTTATATAAAAGTTTCATTCTTTCTCATTTGTGAGCGCTTTATAAATAAAGTAAACATATAAATATTTCAAAAATTAGGAAAAATATGTTACTCTACAAATTAAACTAATAATTTTAAAATAATATAATACAAAAAAACTTTAAAAAAGACTTTCATTTATTTATTTCGATAAAAATAAGGAAAATAATTTTTTTAGGAGGTCCATCAAATTTTGACTTTTGTAAAGGAATGAAATAAAAGCGTTGGTCAAAAAAATAACATTCCTTAAATCGACCACCGCTTTTATCTCATTCCTTTAAAAAATGTCCCAATTTGATGGACCACCCGTAAAAATTATTTCCCATATGCTTTTGCATTTTTTTTTATCGTTATTTATTTGTTATAAAAATTAATTAATACCTTATGTAACATAAAAAATTGTAATGTTTTAATTTTAAACTATATTGAAGAATGGTAAAAATTCCACGGTTTGATGAATTATAAATAGAAAAGAAACGTGGCGTATAAATAAAGAACCAGAAATTACAAAAACACAGTGAACGGGCGGAAATCGGAGAACCCCTTTAATGAAAAATTAAAAATACAACGTTATAGATAATTGGTAAAACAGCTACAAAATACGATACGGGAGTAGTTGAGGTATCACGATTGTAAAGTTTAAGTCAATGTTCTTAGCGAATAACGAACTTAAAAAGTTTCGCAATTTTGAAATTTCAGTTTTTGTGGTGTGTACGCACGTACGCGCGTGTATGCGTAAGCAAAACAGAACAACACAAACTATTTTTTCATAAAAATGTTTAAATATTTAGATACATCGTACGATATTATGAATTGTTTCAGTGTTGGCAAACGTCAAGGAAATTTACAACATTACGATGGCTTAAACTATAGAGCAATTTTGAATGTTTAAGCAATTGTTATGACACTAACACACAACACAAATATTTAGCCGCGTGGAGCAAGTAAAAGAATAAAAAAATAAATGTATTTAAATAGGTGCTTTGCAAAATGATTAAGTATCGTTATTTAGCATTAATAACAAACTTGTACCTTAATTACGATTCTCCGTGTAAAAGTTTGTTAAAAAAATACAATACTTTTAAACTAGTTAAAAAAAAAACAACAAAAAACACTATGTACTACAGTCACCATAGCGTAATAAAAACTCATTAGTAGTGTTGCATTTCGAGGCACTCGAAAAAGTGGCGAATTTTTAGTAGGCACACGAGTTTCATTTAACTTTAAATCCGATTTACAGTAAGTACCACCACGTACGTTGTACTCTCTATGTCATATACCATCCTTTTTAAACAACGTGTACCGCGCTGTTTTATCAACTAATATTCGTACTTGAATTTTAACGTTAAAATTAAAAAACGAATTAATTTTTTAAAATTCTACCGAACATTTCTGATCAACATACTTCATACTACTTCAATTCGCATGCAACATAAAATAATACCGACAAATATGTACCATGAAATAAAGTAAGATTTTCATTTCTTTATTATTAAAAAAAAAACAAACAAACAATAATAATATAAAATGGCTGCAAAAATATTGAAACCTAATCATATGCGGGTTGTAATAAAATCAAATTTTGAAATGAATGTGGCAGTTTCCACCCCAAGGAAATTAAACAACCGTAAAAAATGATGTATCAGGAACTGTAATAGTGATAATAATAATGATCGTTAAAAAAAAAAAAAAAGAAGATAAATTAATGTTAATGAGAACTTTGTTATTTGCCATGAAATTTGATTAAAGTATCAACATTTTCACGTTTTAAAAGGTAGAGGATATAAGAAAAAACTTAACAATTGTTTACTTCTGAATTTTCAGTTAATCGGAGATGATAACAAAGAAAATAAATTTCTTAAAACAGGACCACTGCTAGATACAAATTTAATAAGTGAATACGGCGCAATGATTTTTAAACCGATTACTCACACTGTATATAAGTGTAATTTTAGCTCTTTGCACTGCTATGTACTATACCTTCCTATAAATAGAAGCAGCCTACAGTTCTGAACTACTTACCATTATATCCCGATATAGCTCCAGTCGAACGACCCATTGAGGAACCACGATAACTGTATCTGCGATCAAACTGATCCTCTTCTTCCCAAGGTCTAGCATGATCTAAATTTCTTGATGGTGCTGCAATACATATTAAATTAGTTTAGTTACGTTCTTTTGATTACGCCTAAACTTTTTTCTGTATATATTTTTTAATTTCTTTAACAATACTTCACCGTCTTTTGCGCTCAACTAAATTCCCTTTCTTGAATCTTTTTTTCGACATTTATCACATTACAAATTGGAGTCGCGATTAATAAAATTCCCATTTCTTTTTTTTTTTTTTTTTAATCAAACCAAACATTTAAATTAAAATAAGTAATGCGATTTTACGAAAACTTGTACACACTTTCGTAGATAAAAAGATTCGACAGTTTTAAAAAAAAAATTTAATTCAATTTTTCTTAATTTCTCGATGAAATAATATATTTGTAAAAACAAAAATTATTCATTGAAATTCATTAAATCAATGAATGGAGGTTTATCGAATATAAACTAGAAGTAAATTATTAAACACAATATTAAAAAGATAACGAATAAGCTTCTCGACATTTTACGGTTTATTATTATTAAATTTATGAAAGGTTGCATCATTGAATTAGATACAGTTTAGTGATGGTCTAAGAAAAAAGAAGAAGAAATTAAGGTGAAGTAATAAAAATAAAAGAAGGCAGGCAATAATAATCGTATTATAAGGATTTTTATGCGGTAGTTTTATATTTATGTAATTTTATAAATGCATAGTTGACGATGGAATCAGAAAGCATTTCAGCATTATTATCGTTTTATGTTATTTGATTATACAATAGTGCGATAACATTTTTTGAAATATCTTTTCGTTTTTTTTTACGGGAAGGTATTTCAGTATTTATGTTTAGATCACATCATGGAGGTTTGATGATTTCAGTAACGCAAAAAGTGGAGTAACAGAACGCGGTGTATTTACTTACGCCAGAAATTAATCAAAAAGGTCAACTAAAATTTATTATTTACCATAGTAATCATTTTGTTCCTAAATCATCTCTCCTCCGCAATAATGACTACGATCATAAAATTTTCATCCAAATCGAAGACCACATGTGTCCAGAAAAGTGAATAAACCGATGAACACGCAGCAACAAGAGACTCATTCCAGCTGTCCAGGCACCACTTGCCATCTCCAACAACTGACTACGGATCATGATACCGATTTGCTCCAGACAGTACATAAAGAAACCCATGTCTCAATGATGGACACCACATGTCCGGATAAAATAAATTCAAGTACCACAATTGAACAGCCAGAAATGGAGATGGACACGGACGCTAGTCCGTTGAAACGGCCGTATTCTAAGGTCCCAGAAGCACTTGCTGACCCGAGACCGGCGATTTTCCCATCACGGCCATTACCTAAACGACCAGCTCTCTACATTAATCAATCCGATAAGAAAGAGGAGCATGTACCAACTGAGCCGCATAATGAACAGCTAACCCGAGAGCCAGGAAACGTAACTGAAAAGGGCAAAAACCTTTTCAACGCCGAACAACCAATGTTTACGATGGGATTTGAAGAGCCTTCAGGAAATACAAATCTTCACAATCCCTCAGTAACTTTATTGAATTCAAAAAGCTACGCGCCAAAGCACATTACATAATTAAGATGAAGAAGCAAGAATCCTGGACCTCTTTCATCGATTCAATAGCCCGATCCTTATCTAACCAAATGACGTGGGCAAAAATTAAATCAATGAATGGTCTTAATCGATCCAACCTTCCTACCTCCTTAATCTATAACAACTCAGTCGTATCAGATCCAAGCAATGTTGCGGATATTTTCCCACAGCACTACCAGAATGAGTACTCTTCCTTAGTCTATTCAACCGAGTTTACATCTAGAAAAGCTTCTTATGAACAACCAGAATTATCCTTCCTTCAACAGTCCACGGATGCTTTCAACAGCAAATTTTCCACGGCTGAATTAAACTTTTAACTCAAATTTCATATTCGCAACAGTGACTCTTGGTTAAATATTTGCCAGCACAGGCAAACGAGTTTCTCCTTAATATTTATAACCAAATATGGGTATTCGGCGACATTCCTCAATTCTGAAAAATGGCATACATTATTCCTATATTAAAAACAAATAAAGATCCATTCCGTCCTGAAAGCTATCGTCCAATTTCCCTTTTAAACGTCTTATCCAAAGTAATGGAAAAAATGGTAAACAGGTGCCTCCTCCTTGTCCTCGAACAAAACAATATCCTTTCTCCTATTCAAACCGGAGGGCATAAAGTGAGATCGACAGGCGATCACTTAATAACTCTGCAACGGCAAATAGTAACAAGCTTCCATCGCCATTAACATCCATATGCTGTCTTTTTTGATTTAGAAAAAGCATTCGATCGCATATAGCGGCGTGGATTATTGCTAAAGCTCAAAGCCGCTGGAATAAATGGCCAGATGGACAATTATATCGCTAGCTTTTTAAGCAACCGAACGATCCAGGTTAAGATCGCTACATCATTATCAGCACTCGTTCCAACAGAGAAGGCGTGCCACAAGGCTCTGCTCTGAGTGCAACCTTATTCATAATTTACGTCAATAACGTAGCCGATTACACCTCACCGCCTATAAATGCCCGGCTGTTTATCGATGATTTTAACATCTCCTTATCGTCAAATTTTCCTCCTATCGCTCAAAAAATACTCCAGGAAATTATCGATAAAATACAGAGTTGGTTTGAAAACAACGGCCTAGCTATCACGGCGAGTAAATCCGTATATGTTGATTTTTGCAGGGGGCGTCATTCCTCCCCAGTGTGTCCCTAAATCTAAACAACTTTCCCCTTCCCCAGAAAGCCACTGTCAAATTCCTCGGATTAATCTTTGATTCTAGGCTTACTTGGAAGCCTCATATTGCCAACTTAAAACATAGCTGCACCAATTCTATCCCCATATTGAAATATCTGGCTAGCTCCAAATGTAATATTAATCCTAAATTCCTTTTCAACATATACAGATCGCTGATTTTATCGAAAATCCACTACGGGTGCCAGGTGTACTCCTCAGCCGGCAAATCTACATTGAAATCTCTTGATCCTATACATCACTCCGCACTGAGAACCATTTTGGGATTGCATCGAATTTCTCCAGCTGCCAACATGTGCGTTCTATCCGGGTTCTTTCCGCTTTCCTACTTCCGAAAATATTTCATACTGCGAAATATGTACCACCATTTCAGCCACACACGAAACCTACCCTCAAAGTTGGAACATTGTCTTCTTGAACCAAACTTTCCTGGCGACCCACTATCAGAATCACTGGCCGACCTACGAAAATGTGGTATCACATCTGTACACCCAGCCCCAATACCCTTATTCCTCCTTGGATCACTTTCCAGTTAAATATGGATCTATCGCTGAAACAACATCCTAACACAACAAGTCCCCTCTTTACAGTGGAAGTGGCGCTTAGGGCAATTAATACGTATCCGGACCAACTAATTTACTACACTGATGGGGCTAAGACAGTTGGCGAGGTACGTTCACTGCCCGCAGCCTGTGCATTCGAAGTTCACGACATCTCATGCGAAACTCGACTCAATGATGCCTGTTCCGCATTGGATACAGAACTATATGCAATTACACACTTCTTCCACCACATCGTTACAACTCACGCCAGAGACAGTGATTTCCTCCTGGTTACTGATTCCCTACAGTCTTTAAACATGATTAAGAGCCAAAAATACAACAACCCGCTAGTTCTAAAAATATACCACTACTTGTCCGAATTGCATCTAATGAATAGTCACGTGCCGCTGCTGTAGGTACCTGGTAATGAGAGAGTCGACGGAGCAGCACGTTCTGTCTTGCTCTCGCCAATGCCAGAGGGCGCGGAGCTATCGTCATCAATTGCATATACTTTATTAAAGGCGTGCGGAAACCAGTGGAGAACTGAATGGGCAACTGCTACAACATTCTTAAGAACCATTAAGCCCACAGTTGCATCACGGTGGCCACCGGAAAGAACATCCCGATACGATTTTAAGATTCTCAGCCGGCTGCGAATTGGCTACATTGCTATTTCGCACAAACACATAATCGATAAAACGCTGCCTCCGGCTACGTGCCCCTTGTGCAGCCAGACAACCGTACCGACAGTTTCTCACATATTGCTTATCTGCCAAAAGTTTACTGTGTTGCGGAGGCAATTTGGCCTATTCAGAAACATAGAGCAAATCCTCTCAAATGAGGTAATTTCCATCACCAGGATTATTGCTTCCACTAAAATGAGCAGCTAAACTCAGCACATTTAAATCCCCCCCCCCCCCCAGTGTTTGTGTGTATGCTGTAATGACCATATTAGTTACACACAGCGCATACAATTTAGAGGGGGAGATTTATTAAAATTTTTACGTTTAATTTATATTTCCCATGGTAATTGTTTTATTTAAAATTTTATAAAAAGTATTTTTTTTTTACTCGTCCCGTATACATTTCTATGCCGCTAATCTCATGTCAACTACTTAAAACCTCGTATTCCGTGAAGGAGAGGGAGTAGAAAACTCAGCCATAACTTAAAATCTTCGTTTGGACAACTCGAATACAATCTGAAAATTTTAGCATGATCCGCCCAGCGGTACAGGAATACATACAAAACAAACAAACATACAAACATATAAACATTCATTTTTTTTGTATATATAAAGATATATATTTACTTGTTTCATTTGACTTTTATAACAAAATATACTGGTATTTTATTATTTTGAGTTCGGATCGTTTCTATTTCAATTGTTTATTTTTTTGACGAAAATATGTCTATATTACAGTTCGGAACAAAATGTATTATGCGTCTCTTTATGATATCTTAAATTCTAGAAAGTTAGAGGATTTTTGCATGTAATAAATTCACCGTTAAATATTCCGGTTATTGCTAAATTCCTGTATTCATTTTAAAATTTATTCGCCCTCGCCAGCCCCCCACCCGTACTCCTACCGTGTCTAGTTACGCCTTTGCAGTTGTAGCTAAGATATTACCCAACTTTTTTTCTCTCTCGGTCAGCAGGCTCTGCTTTTACAGTCCGAGCCACTGCGTTGAAAGATGGATTTTTCTTTTTCTCTTCTGTCGACTTTGCAATTCTCCTTTTGTCGTCGTAATGTATCAAGTAGTATTTTATCCTCCTCATCGGTACTTACTGTTTTCATCTTGGGTGGTGTATTATGTATATTGGAAATGTACTACGTAGTTATTATCACATTGTTACGAGATATCAGAGATTATTTTAGCCAGTTTTTTGGGGGCTTGCTAAAGCTGTTGAACTTACAGGCTACCATGGGAAAGGGTAGTTTTTACTTTTTTTTCTTTTTTTTTTGCTATTTGTAGGTTGTTTTACTTCTTTATAAACGGTATCTTCCCTTTCGTCCTACTTTATTCTTGCTCTTTTTTTCTCTCGCGATATTTCCTTTTCCTGTTAGGTTCGGTTCCTTCTCTTTCTCGATTCTTAATTGCCTTGTTTCTTCGTCGGGTTTTTTTAAAAATATTTTTCTCGTGACGACGAGTTAACATCCGATGTCGACCAGCACAGAATAATTAAAAATCATTTAAAGTTTGTTCGGATTGTAAACGTAGAGACAAAGAGCTATTGAGAGAGAGAGAGGAAAAAACAATATTAATTACGATTTAAGATTTTTCACTTTGCAATAAACAACTTACATGCGTTAACAGGAGACTGGTATCGGAGGCGATAAGTCGGTTCTCGAGCGGCAGATGGACATCGCGACGCATTTCTCGGATCGATGTGAGACTGCTTCCACTTCTGTATTTTTTCACGTTCCTTCACATCCTGCAGGAATACTTTGCCCATTCCGGAAGAGATTTTGCTTAATTCCTGCTCTTCTTTCTAATCGGAAATAAAAAGTCTAGCTTAGTTTCGATTAGGTTTTTACGAAAAAAATAATCGGCGACAGAACAACATCGGCATTCCGGATAAGAGATGAACAACTTTTTTACGTGTTACCTTCAGTTTATCTTCGTTTTCACTTGATTTCTGAATGATACCATCGACTTCATCGTCTTCATCGGAAATCGACACTGCTCTGTACGTTTCTGACCACTTTTTGCGGCGTTCTAAAATTGCAAAATGTATTTTCTTACTCGGCGAATGATTTAAGGAAATTGAAAACGACGTATCAAAACGATGAAAATGTTAAATTACCAGGATCCGAATAGGGATAGGGCGGCGCCGGAAAATCGTCTCGTTCAATTTTCGGTTTTTCGCCGGGCGGCGGAGGTTTAGCAGCTGGAAAATGAGCCAGTTCTATCGGTTCCTCATTGTTCATATGAGGCGATTTCGGACGAGGCGTCTCACTACGAATGCTTTCCACTAATACTTTCATTCCGGACTTACCGGTACTTCTTAGCGTCGAGCTACGACTGCTTCCACGCAGGCTTCCTTTGGCTATAAATTTTTCCAATTTGAAATAAATATATTTAAAAAAAAAGAAAAGAATCATTGTAAAATCACTCTTATCTGTTTTAACTGTTTTTTTTTTTTTACAAATTTATGCGCATTTTAATTTTTCCATTGCAATATTTTACTTCAAATCCGATTATAGTCGTATTAATGAATATTTTAAAATTTAGAAAAACAAAGATACTAATATTCCATTATAAAGAGAATCGTAACGTGTCTTTTTAAACATTTTCATAAGCATAATATATGTTCAAAGTATGCTACAATTGTACAGATTCAATGACTTAATACTAGATATATACACGTAATATTCAATTAAATTATGCACAGGAGTTTTACCTTTGTCTGCTAATTACGTGAACTGATCGACCGAGACTTACGAAAAATTAAATACTAGTAATTTTCCGCGTATCTTTTTAATGTCGAAAATTATAATTAACTAAATCACCCTTTTATCAAAGCAACCTTCCGAATGAATAGAAATCGTCAGCTTTTAATTAACAAGAAGTTTCTCGATTAATCTTAATTTTGAGAATTAGGTGCGGTAAGACGCGAATAAAATTGATTAGTAATAATATATATAATTGGACACGAATTATTTTTTACGTGGATGTCAAAGTTTTGGCCAATGAAAAGTTAATTTACGACCCAATAGTAGAAATTCTAAATCAAACATTTTATTTTACGTAATGAATGTAAAAAGTCCGTCTATTTCTAAATTGATCTCATTAGAAAAACAGAAAAAAAAAATAAAAAAATCAGCAGTCATTTCTTGTGTATTTTCATTTTTAATCACATAAAATTAAACGTCGTTATTTTTTGAAAATCACATACTGAAAGCGCGTTTTAAGAAATTATTTTTATCGCTTAATAATTGAAATTGAATTTTTAAGATCCGCATATTTGACGCGCCCGAATTTTTCAATAAAATTCGTAAATGTTCAAATATAAATAAAAAATCAAAGAAAAACAAAGAATTATTTAACAACATTTACTAACAATACCCTAACATATTGTAAAAATGAAAAATCTTAAATTTTCCAATTAGTTTATCGAGAGAGCTATCGCAATATTATTATTAATTTTTTACGTTCATATCTCACCGATAATACTGGTTTCCAGTCGAAAATTTAGATTCACAATTTTACCTCCCGAATCGTGTTTGTTGTTCGAATTTTGGCAATCATAGCAAACCCCCACTGTATATCCGTATTTTACCGTAGTATTCGAGGAAATATATTATATTAATTAAAATTAATTCATAACGCAATAAACCGCAATAAAACAAATATTTATTAAAAACGCGACACCCACATTTCTTGGAGCGACTGCTCCATTTCCGAGTATTGCGGTTTATTGTGTTACAAATTAATTTTAATTATACAATAACAGATACGGTGAATAATAATATTTTAATGCACATTACACGTTCACTCGATATGTATAGAGATTTATTATGAATGTACCTAATAACGTGTAATCATTGGTTCGTTTATCACCTTGCTTCTACAGGCGTCAGTGGGGTCTATGGATTTCATTTAGTGTATACGTAAATTAACATTCAATTTAAGTGCCACAAGAATAGTTTATCTGACAAACTGGAGCGTGTAGTGAATTATTGCGAGGGCACAGGTACACACATCTTTTGAGTTATTTATTTAATAAAATTACTTCGGACCAACTGATTTCATATAAAATTATTAAATTTTTACAGTTTTTAAAACGCTTAAACCGTTGTTTTCCATTTATGTCTTTGAACTTACAACGGAAAAACCATAAATGTTTTCACGTGCTCTTCTGCAAACAAAATAACCGAAAGGCCAGCACGTATTGCAGTGGTACTGACGAGTAAAAGACAAAGCTGGTTGATGTATTGTTAAAATTGTGTTTAGCAATACGTACAAAAAAATGAAAACATAAAAATTTTAGAGAATGTTAATGAACTTTCCGAAAGATTAATTTAATGTGTAAAAAACGAAGATAAACAAATTAATATAATTCATACTATACAAAAAAATACGGTAATACTTCATTTTTGACTAAACATCAGCATAGTTCCGGTTTGGGAGGATAAAAAATTCCTCAAATTTTAATAAGAATTAAAATTTAGAACAACAACGATGTTTCACTTACAAGAAGGTCTGTGGAAATGAGGAGACGTCGGTGGTCTATCGTACGGTTCTATTGGGCGCTTTAAATAACCCTGTGTTGGCTCTTCAGTTAGATAACTGTACGTGTAGACGCGACTGATGTCATCCGGATAACGGGTCGTTGAAGATGATTTATATTCGCGCAGTATTAATCCGGTACTACCAGCTCTTGAGTAATGCTTTTTTCAAAAAAAAAAAAAAAAAAAAAAAAAAAAACAGGTGAAAAAATTAATTTTTTTTTACCAGTATTGTAGTTTTAATTATCGTCGTTTAAAAATTTTTAACTTCTCACTATCCTTCGGCAGTAATTTTTTACATGTACGCATATTTAAAAACATACGTTCCAGATAAAAATTTAGAAAACAATCATATAATTATATTTAACTTAAAATTTTCATATATCCGTTTTAAAGGCATGATTGTGTTTAACAAATTTCGTTTATTAAAAATACAAATTATAGAAATTTGTTAATTTGAAAATTATTGATTACTTCACGAATAGTGTATCGTGTACTCTCAAATATGTCGGTTTTTTTTTTTTTTTTTTTTTGGCGAATTATATCCGTTTTAACAGAGTAAATTTTAGTGATTTGTATTTTCATTCACTCGATTTATAAGCTATTATAACTCAGCATCAATCACAATTAAATACTGAATTATTTGAATATCTCTCTTAATTATTACTATAGTCCGTTCAAAGAAAATGTGCCGATGGAAAAATTTCGATAAAAGTCGATATTTCAGCATTGTTGTCAAATGTTAAATATTATTTAAAATTCAAATTGGAATTTATATCTCTTTATTCAAAATTACGTATTTTTTAAATATATTTTATTATCATTATTCCAATAAAAAACAAAAAACAACTCTAACACACATTTAATTATTTATTAATGAAATTAATTAGCTATTTCAGCATTATTTTGTTCATTCATTTTTTCCAGTTCACATGTTTAGGCTTATTTTGTAATCATTAATAAAACTGCATAACTTTCACTTTAACTATAAACACAAAACTGAAGATTTTAAATAATGAAAATAACAAAAACCGGTTATTGTTATTATTTCATTTACACGTTCAATTAAATTAGACATGGTGATAAATTTATTTAAGTATTGATCGTGTAATGTCAACAATATTATTTTTATCATTCTTCAATATTTTTGTTCGTTAATTTGATAAAAAATGGAAACTAACAGTATATTTGTTTGAGTAATTACACTTGTATGTAAGGTTTATTAAGAAGTAAATAAATTAAGCTTATTTACCGTAGTAAATAATAAATTGTAAACAATTAAAGATAAAATAAATTTACAATTTACATGGCGATTTTAAACATTACACCGATTGAAGTACATAAGTAATTGTAAAATTTTATCAAATGATATTTTATGAATTTTGAATTTAGTCTTATTTCGTGTAACATAAGAATATTTCAATACAGAAAAATAGCGCAATGCTTGCAAATGTAACTTTCATATTACATACACATTGCTATATTTTTAAATGTTTGTGAAATTTATTAATACTTCGATTGATCTAACAATTTAAAATAAATCGGAAGCAATAGTTATCAGGTACTAGAATTATTCAAAAATTAGGTATGTGAACATCGAAACTGATAACACATTGGCCTACTATATTTTCAATGAAATTATCTAGACTGGTAATTGATTTTTCTTGTTCATATATTTTTGCGACGTTCTAAAAATCAGTTTATTTTCCAATTTGTCAATATCTCTTTTAATATTATAAATGTTTTTCATTGCTATTCCGCATGCAATAGCAGCTTCTTTTTGTACTTGTTTAAAATTAAAGTTTTTAATAATATTTGGATTATCAGCTAATTTCTGGGAAATTTATAAACATTTGCAATTATCATTCTACTTTATTTACTGAAGTCTTTTATACCCGTTCTTGATCACAAATTTGATAGAATGATTAATTTTTCATCACTACTGCTTGTCCCCCCCCCCCTTTTTTTTTGGTGTTACATGTTAAAGAAGTAGAACAAAGTGGAATCTATTACAGGTACAATAAAAAGTCCCGAGGATTATTTCAAGAAGAATGAAACAAAAATGTCTAGTAAAAGAAAAAAAAAGGATAAAATAATTAAGATAAAACTGAAAAAATACAAAAATAAGGAAATTAGAACTAGTAAAAATATTTTGAAAAAAGTTACATGTACTAACGAATAAATGAATGAAAACTACAAAAATAAACACAATATCACATAACTAAGAACAAAAAAAAAAAAAATAAAAAAAAAACGGGAATTATCATTACAGAATTACAAGTGTATTCACCTTTTGAATAATTGAAATTTATAAAAATATTGTATTTTATTAACTAAATATAACGCGTGGTTATGAATAATATATTTTTGGAAAATTTATAAATGTTGCGGTGTATTTATTTTTCATGTTTTAATTTACTTCATTATTTCTGTCACTTATAATTAATCTGAATTTTGTTATTGTTCTATATAACAATTTTAAGCAAAAACTAATTAAATTAAAATAAACGTTAGTTACAATTTAATTTTAATTAATTCATTATTAAAAATTATATTAACTAAATTAACTTAAACCACACAAATGAACTCCGTGCGATTTAAATTAACATTTAATTTTGACTTAAAACCACAATTATTACTATTGGCATCACTTCAGCATTTTTAGTCGGTATCGGGTAAGTGGATAATAAATATCGAATTATATCGACTTTTTTCCATTGTTGAACGGACTATAAAAAAAATACAAAATAATATAGAAACACGAATTCGGCGTAAAGAAAAAAAAAAAAAGAAGCGAAAAATCAATAAAAAATACGATACACAAAGGAAAATTTTAACGATTTATCCTTAATATAGTAGACGGCCGAGCAGATTGCGATCTGATACGTTAAATTTATTTTTTTTTATAAATTTTAGTTAACATCAATATTACAAAAATCTTACGCAGATTAAAATTGTAAAAGTCACAATTTTGCGAGCTTTGCAAAAAAATTAAAAAGTTCCTTACAAACTAAAAATATTGGATTTTTTTTTTTTTTTTTTTTTTTGTTTCATTGGAATTTATCGAAAGAAATTATAAAAATTTCACGTCGTTTGAAAGCTGCATTTTCAGGACATTTAAATGTTGTAAACACGGCATTTCGTAGCAAGTTGTTATAGGTTTTTTAGGTAATGACCCTAGGGCATTTCATAAAACTGATCGCCACCCGATCTGCCAAAAGTTACTTTCCGGTTATTGGGAAATGTTAAATTTTAATGCTACGGGCTATTTTATAAAACGGATTTTGCAACGAAGGCGCTAGCGCACACTTGAGACAACATTTTTAACTAACGAAGTCATTAAATAAGGGTATCTGAATAATGCGCGCAATCCTTCAGAGCTATTTTATGTATATACACTGTATGTATACGTGCGTACATGTCTACGTACACTTGCAAAATAGTATAATACATATATAATGTAAATTATTTACGCGAATTTATATGAGTTTCTCTCAATTTTTTAAATTTTCACCTAAAATTTAGACGAAAACATATTTTAAATATTACGAATGACATTAGTTCGGTATGTGGAGCATAAGTTTAGCTAGCGTGTACACTTTAAGTTGATAGCATGCAAAATAAACCGCGCTAAAAAGAATCAGTCGACGAAAAATTAAAAATTATAAACGGAATAAAAATACACTAACCTTGCGATTAAAGCTACTTGAAATGCTATTCAAAGATCCATTATAGCTAGATGTGCGAGAAGGAAGCGAATACTGAAAATAAATGCAAAAAAGAAAAAGAAAAAAAATGCAATGCGGTACAATACATAAGCATTCTACAATAAAAGTCGAGTAATTATCATACACGCACTGAAAAAAATAGAAATAAAAATAACGTAATTTTTTCTTTATTCTCTAATAATTTTGCAGCACATAAAAAGCGAGTGACATATAAATTAAGTAACGAATAATAAGCTGATTATTTATTAATTAATTATTTGATTAATTTATAGGCACGCATATTATAAATTATGTTTTTGTTATGAAATTGTAAAATATGCGAGGCCTAATCAGTGTTGTTACAATGTAGTGTACTTCTTTCACGTAGCTGTACGACAAAGAAGAAAACACGTCGATTTTTTTATTTTTGTTTCGTCGGTTCAGCGTTATACAAACGTACTGTCTTTCGTTCTCATCACTCTTTTTTTTTTCTTCGGTAAAATATTTCCTACTTTAGCGCTTTATTCTTCTATCCTTTTCAGATGATGATATACATGAGTACAATTCCATTTTTAACAGGTAGACCGTAAAGTTTCGTTACGCGATACCTGATGAATGACTTAATGGAAGATGCCTGCGAGTTTTAGGGATTCAACACACAACAATAAATCATCCGTTTTCAGTGTTATTACAACGAACAGATTGGAACTTTTATATTCAAATTATTTGATTCTTTAGTATTCAGCTTAGTACGTTTAGCACATATACATATATACATGCGCTAAGAAAATCCTTAAACGAATTCTGTAAAAAGGAGCTTGAAATTATGCTATTAATAAGATATCACGAATTTTGTCCCTGATATATTTCGTTCACTAATTGAGCACTTATTTAATTTATCAATCCATTCCAACGGACTTGTTTGACTGCGATATTGTTCTAAGGAACGATCGCGATTAATCCGTCCAAAATCTCACACAACGTCAATAATTTAATTAAAATTTACTAATCCTGAAATAACGTTTAATTCGCAATTTATACATCGTAAATAAAATTTGACGCCTTTCAAGGTGATTTTATACTTCAGTGAAAAATCGATTTTTATTTAATCGACTGACTAAATTTTCGTTAATGCAGCCTATGAAATAACTGAAGTAATGTTTGCTGTTCAATAAAATTAGATATAATCGATTTCTACGAAAGCGGCGAAAATGAAATAAACGTTTATTAGTAGATTTTCCTTGAGGAAAAGATTCAATTTAAAATTTAACATTTAATTTGTTTTAGTACGCGTTAACAATAAACAAATTTAAATATATTATATTCATTTTTATTTATGTAAGCAAGGATTTTTTTTTTCTTTTTTTTTTTTTTAATGGAAATACAAAGTTGCACAACCTTTAAAAACCTCCTTTAGAAGGTAAATATAGAATATAAAAAATGTAATCTAAGCAAAAAATTTATACGCACATGTTTATTTGACGAGAATACCAAAAGGTATCGCGTATTAAATCATAACATATTTCATGTAACGTATTATGTAATGATGGAACATGAAAAAATTTTGAATATATTTAATTCCTTTTTCCACCATTTAAAGCTTAAAAGTTATTTTTTTTTTTTTTTTTTCGATTTTTTTTACTGAATAAGACAAACAATGCAAATTACTAAACAAATTATTTCGGAACAACACCACGGATAAAAAATTTCACACAAATAAGAGACCAGGAAGAAAAATATTTTTAGCATCAGAACCAAATAGGGGAACTCGCTTAAAAAACTGTTAATATCAGCGCTACAGCATTGATGTTAGTTGAATAAAGCATTTTTTCGAAATTAAAACAATCGGAAAATTTAAAAATATAGGCAAGCAATTTAGGAAGATCGATGTTGGATAGAACTTTTAAAAATGTGACCGCAAACAAAGAATAAGACATTCGGTTTTAAAGGTAGATGTTTGAAAAAAATGGGAGAATGGTAAATTGTGATTAGTTGCACTGGTTTTTATAATTTCAACAAATAGCGTTTCTACTACATTCTACACTTATTGCATGTCAGCTGACGAGCGATATTTCGGACCGTTATCAGAATTGATTTCTGTTAACGATTTCATGACGCGAAAATTCTGTTTCTATCTTTTATAACACTACGTTAATCTTCATTTTAAAAACGTCAGTTTCAGTCTTTTACCGGTACGCCTTTAATTGTTTACTTGTTTTTACAGTTACATGAATCTTATACGAGTTGTGCAATAATTTTGATTTAAAAAATCGTTTATAATAGTTGCTCGTGCCGATCATAATAAAGTAGAATTTATTATTCAAATATTTTCTTTCATACCTGAATATTTTCAGATTATTAAAAACTTCGTTTCTTTTATAATGAAAATATGTACTCTGGTCTTACATTTTATTAAGGCATGCAATCCACAGTGAGGTACTCAAGCTTGATAGAGTGACTAAATATGACAGAAGTGGTTCAAATTTTTGAAAATTTTTTCAGAAATTTCATGATATATATATATAAATTTATATTTTACCTCTAGCAATATAATTAAAATTTTGGAGTAAGTTGAATTAAAAGTTAAATATTCTTAATTTTTATTGTTTAATTTTCAAATAAATAGTAATAGGAAAAAAAAAACCCGCTGCTATTTTAGCCCCCCTGTATATTTAACGGACGATTACTTTAAATAATAATTTTGTTGACTAATTTTGTAAATATAAATGATTAACGCGGAAAGAACATAACAGTGGAAAATATCTGCAAGAAGGAAATGGGGCTGGTATTGTAAAGCCTCCTCCTACACCTGCATTCAAATTGCATTCAAATGGGAATTATGATTTCTGAGCAAAATAACTGCTATACATTAGTAAATCAGCCGAGCAACTGCGAGATGACAAAGCAATGACAAATAAATATTTACAAAAGACAATGTTTTCAGTGAATTTGAAAGAACAAATCGATTATGTTCTTTATGTTCTTAATGATTATGTCAACATACAGATAGGTTATGTAAGCTTGCTGGGTGAATGGCATAAATGTCAGCGAGGGACTTGAAATGTGGTTATGAAGAACTAACTTGATATTGTTATAAAGTAAAAAAAAATAGTTTGATTCATGACACCAGTGTCAGAGGTTAAACAAAAAAAATAAACTGAACTGGAGAATACACAGACAAACTGAGCTTGTGTCGCTACCGCAGAATTAAATTATGAAATATTACCGCTGGTTATCATAGAAGATGCTATTACTCAACGCAGTAATTTGATTGCTCACATTGGAGACAAATTTTAGAATTTATAAAGCTGTGGCCGCACAATTCCAAATTGAATACAAAAAAGGAACAACAACTAATGTAGATGTATTAAATCAGTAGAAGCAACAAAAATAAGGTTGATTACAAAACCTGTACCTAGCTTTGAGATATTGATACTACACCCCAGGCAAAGGGAAACTTGGTAGTCTTGTGTCATTATTGTTTTACAGTTTACCTTTGTTCTAATAATATATTATTTGACTTTCAGTAGTGGTGTTTTATTTATTTTTATTTATTTACTTCCTAGGATGGATATCTGGCTTCATTCACTGAACAGAGGGTAATTGGGAATTCTTCTTCCCATTAGCACGTAGGTGTAGTGGGGTAAACGGGTATGTGGATGTAGTAAGTAATTCCTTGGTAATGAATATTACAACCACTGTAGTGGAATTGGTATAACACTACTACTCGTTATAGAATTTTTCTATATTTTAAAAATTAAAACTTACGGGATTAATATATATAATTTGTTGTACACACACATAAAACTGAATCTATTGAAATATGAATAAGATATGCAAAATGTATCTATTTCATCTACTGAAACTTGGCACAATTACTTTTACATGAAATATAACTGTTCTTTATAAATTTTAATATTTGTATCTTTTACTTCCTAGGAATATAATATGAAAGTTGATAACTTAAAATAATTTTCATTTTGTTTTATTCTCTAGCATTTTTGTCAGATCCAAATATTTTTTTGTTATCAAATTTATCAAAAAATTCTGATAGTTTACCTATTTTGCTCTATACTACTTCAATATATGTATATAATAAAATTAATATATCTACTACTATTAATATAAATCCATTATGTTAATTTCACATTTAATACTTTCAAGTTTTAAAACTTGGCATTTATAGATCTATTTGCAGAAGTAACTAATTTTAACATTTATTTAAATTTACGTTAACTTAAAAATAATAACTGAAATTATTGGGCATTCTTTTATATTAAAACTGAAAGTGTAATACAAAATAAGCTAGTTATATTAAAATGAAAGCTGCACATGCATATAAAATTAATCAGATAAAAAAAAAAATAAATAAATAAAGGGGAAAAAAATATATCAAGTGTTTCTTGAAACAAGGAAAGCTAAATTCATAGTAAATTCAGAGAAAACTTGTGCCAACTAATTTTAATGTAACGTAATACTTTCTACTTAAAAAACGCTTATAGCGATGAAATAAATGCACTAAAGATTAAGCTGAAATCAGAGTTTTTAAAGTAAACAAAACTAATATAACGCCAGAAGATGGAAATCTAAGTTTCAATATGTCCTGAGAAATGTGCTTGTTACATTATTAATGGAGATCAACATCGATTGGTTTTCAAAGTTAAACTTGTAGACGAGTATCAAATTGTGCTACATTTCTGCAATATGAACTGTCAATAGGATAAAGTATTATCAAGTTATTTTTGTTTCATACATCACCAAGTATCCTAGCTCTTGTCGAAGAGAAGCACAACTACACAAATTTGTATTTAATCAGTTTAGTTTTGTCCACACTTCCACAAACAGATCAAAACTTGATGGATCTGTTGTCTTTAACAGGTTGAAAGTTTGTGACAGTATCCCTGTTTGCTTTTTAATCCAGCTTCTGTTTACATAATCTCTTCTATGTGCTAAATCACTGATTCAAAGTAATTTCTTTAATTTCAGTCTCAGGCGGTAGCATTTGGGCCTCCATTAAGATCGACATGGCTGGATCTATTCTAAATTAATGTCATTGTTGTTGGATTAATTAAGAACTCTAATCGACTGTTAAAATCTACGAATGTCATGTTCGACTATCGTATAAATTCACATTGTAACAAATGAGTACCGTTAAAGGCAATATTCTATGTATAGTGTGCCTACAATTCCGTTTGTTAATTAATTAATTAATGAAAATAATTAAAATTACAAACACAGTAACAAACATTTAAATTAAATATAAATGAATATTCCAAAAACATTTTCTATAATACTCTACTTTCAGTTGAAAATAAGAAAAGAAAACAAATAAAAATAAATTTAGTGCACATTCTCGTTTATCCTTTGTTTTTTTTTTAGCTCAAGATGAAATTTTCTTTAAAATGTTTCTGGAGTATTCATTTATATTTAATTCAAACGTTTGTTTTTGCGTTCATAATTTTAATTATTTTTATAACATATTCAATATGTTTACATGTTGGGATATTGTAAACTTATGCGTCTGCAATAATAATTCCAAGTAATTGTAAAGTCAACGAGGTTATGCAAAATTTTTTGAGTAAATAAACTCCGCGAATGAAAATAGTCCTATTTTTAATACAGAAATTGCCATTGAATCTTCGTTAATGCCGTGTCATTAGGCCACTATGCTTTATGAAAAGGAATTTTTTAATCATTTAAAATATGAAATTGTACTTATTTTTACTGTCTATATTATACAATTAGAAAATTTTCAGTGATATTAATCAAGAGTTGAAACTATTACTTCTATTTTAAAGTTTCTAATAAATTTTTTTCATTAATTATTATTACATTTAAAACATTTTAAAATAGTCTATAGAATAATATTTAATTTTAACTACGAAATAAAAACATTAGTTACATTAAGGAAAAAAAAAACAATTTTAAAAGCCCGAAATAATCATTGGCGTATTTACGCGTATAATATCAAATAATTTATTAAAAACTTTATCCGAAGCTAGCAGAGAGTAAACTGAAATACTGACGCGGATATAATTGTAATGACGTTCTAGGGTTGCAAAGATAAGCGCGAAGAATTCGCAATGGTAATTTCTACATCCAGAAGTTACGTAATCTTTCTCAGTATTTCATGACCGTTATTAGTATTTTTTTCTGTAGGTAAACACTTTCATAATTATTAGCCTTCAATAGAATACCAATTTGTCAGCTTTAAAAAAAATCTGATCACTGAAATGTTTATTGCAGTGTCAACTTTTTTTTTGTTCCTGATCTAAAATGTAACTTGCTTAACTTTGTACTTTATTGTCATTGATAAATTGTTGGAATAAAAAAAAACTTATAGTTACCAGAGTTTTTAAAATCAGAAAAACCAACTTTTTTTTGTTCTTGATCACATTTATACTTATAGGTGTACAATGCTCTAACGGAAGCCGACTTTATCGACTACTTTTGTAATGATATGATCAGGTAATTGAAGAGAGCTGATTTTTCAAATTAAAATGACTTTAGAAAAACTTTTATAGAATAAATTTAGCACGAATAAGGCGTAAAATAAGTAAAAAAAAAAAAAAAAATACAGAAAAATTATCATCGACAGTGGACGAACGGAAAAAAACAAAAAGAGAAAACAAAGAATCAAAAAATCAAATTTAATATAAAACTCATCATATATCAAACCTGGGTATCGCTGGTTGCCGAATGACTCGTTCGATCAAATTCTCGTTCTTTATCTGAATAATCCCCACCATTAAGACCAGTATGAACCGATGAACTCTGATACTGCGGATTATTTGCAGATGTGATGCCGTTTTCGGCCGGACCAGGACCACATTTTGGATGCCAAATAGCTCCACCTAACATAATCAAATATGTAAACATGATCTTCTTTTACTATTCTTTGTAATCTTAAAAAAAAAATTATCCAATAAGGCTGCACGGAAATTTAAATAACATAGCACAGCAGCCTACTTATTAAGGTACTTAAGTTGTACCAAACCAGAGGTTATGGGGTTCAAGATTTGCCTCGTTCTGGAATCAAGTCGATTCCCAATTTTCCCAGTCTAAAATAGCGGAGTACCAAAGAAATCTAGGAAAATAAAGGAGACCGAGGGAATAGAACAGACCAATTAGGCTTAGTACATTACGAACTTTAATTTTACAATCCACGGCACAGCTCATAAAAGTTACAGTTTAACTTTAGTATGTGCTATTTCAGTAACACAATTTTTAAAATAAACCATTAAACTGTTTTCTTTAAAACTGGTATTAAATAAAGATCTTCGTTCCCCGTATAAATATTTAGGGGCAATCGCCCTGATAATCGTTTATTTGACGGAAGTATGATTTTTTAAATAAAAATTTGGCTTTCAAATAACTTAATTTTGTTTTTATTGTGAACATTATTAGTTGATGTTTCTCAATAAAAAGTGTTTGCGCGCCCAAACATATGAATAAATAAATATTTGTTGATTTTTGGATATTTTTATGTTAATGCGTTTCTTTTACAAATATTGTCTTTCAAATAACAATAAATTGTACCGAAATCTAGTATTATTTATTATTTATATACATTTTTCTTTCATTTTTGCACGAATGGCCAGTCCAATAAGTAATTTCAAAATCATAAATTACTATTCCACTTTCTTGAAAAGATTATAATAAGACAACTATTTAGTACTAGTTTTAAAATTCCCACTTTTAACCGTAATTAGAACCAGATTTATAACGATTTGAACTAGATAATAATGGAAATATTTTAAAAATGGAGCTGAATCGTGAATCCTAAACAATTTACAACATTTATAAAGGTATTGCATTCGTTTTTGTTAAAATTTATTCAGTAAGTTATCATTACTTAAGTGAACATCATTAGTATGTGAAGGACTTTCCATTCCGTTTCAGTGTACCAGTTCTGAAGCAAAGAAATATTACGTTACTATCAGTTTGCCTCCTAAACAGATACACCTACGTACTATAATCATACACTGAACAACAACCCGATCGAAACAATTAGCCACCAACTGACACAGTGACGAGTGTGCCTCTGTAGTTAAACAACCGATTTTATCCGCGATGAGACCGCACACTTGAATATATCGTACAAGAATTTCTCTTGCCAAATAAAAATTTCCTATACTTTTTAAACTGCAGCCAAATAAAATCACCATAAATATAGCGAATGTTTCAAGTTTTTATAATATGAAATGTCACATATTTTCGCGCGATTTTCCATTTCTTTACGAAGTATGCAAAAATTAATTATTCGCCGTTAAGCGACAAAGGAGCCATTTTTATAATATTGAATTGAAAGTAAACATTTCTTTTATTATATCCATTAGTACGAACATTATCCTCCAGTTCTCGTGTTATTTTCTCATTGTTCCTTTGTTACCACGTAAATATTTTCGTAGACTGAATTCTTTTTAGATAGAAATTATAATTTTCTTCCGCAAACAAGTCTCTGTATAGCAGTGAAATCATTTGCACGTAACGTTTCCGCGCAGTCTACTAATTATAAAATATAATTTAAACATTACCTTGTAAATACATTTCTTCACCGTCTCCAAACGGATCTCCACACTTTGAACAGCGAGCGCAGGTTGGATGAAAATGATGATTAACACCAGCCTATACACAGAAAATAACTGTTCATTTTTATGTTAATATGTTTCTAGCGCAGAGGTGCTGTCTGCTATTAAAGCATAAAACCAGAAGCTACAACTGATATCGTAAATATATATATATATGTATAAAACCCAAGATTTAATGGATATACCGAATACAATGTTAAAACTATTTCATTATAATATAACAGTTTTATGATAATGATATGAATACTCGCGTAAATGCAATCTATGCACATTGCAGTGCAAGCACGAGGAGAACTACTCAAGAGGAAGATATTAATTTTGCATACTTCACCATTTGTTTCCTTTTTTTTTGCGGATATTAAATGAAAAAGTAAAATTAATATTCGCTGCGTTATTATTATTAAATGTTATTTTAAATAACCTATTCATTAAAAGTAACCGAGGTATTCGTGGTTTTTAACGTTCATCATTTGTCCACTTTCGGCTGAAATTGCATCACAAATATTATAGGTAACTGGAATTCGTAGAAAAATTAAAAACGGCGGCATCGGAAGAAAGTTGCTTGCTATTTATCAGCGTATCCCGGTAGAAAAAATTAAGAAAAAATGAAAACAAACTAAAACTGATAAAAATGAATCGAGATGGTAATATCAGCCATGTTTTTATATGAATGGAAAAATTTAAAAACAGCGGGCATGGCGTAATGGAAATGCGACTAGCGATAATGTTAACATACTGTAAATAGTATTGTTGAAATTTAGACACTTAAATTATATTGTGTTTAGAATCACGATGAAGAAAAACGAATTGATTCTTCTTAGGAAATGTTCAAAAGTAAAAAACAATAAAATGAAATTGAATTTTAAGAAATAATAAAAATAATCTAATATTTCGGATGGTCGAAACAATTAAATACTATTAACATAAAACAAAGATGATTCTCCAAATTTATGTACGCGGCTGGAATTAGTAATAGCGCGACCAATGCATTTGAAACTTTTTTAATCGGAATTGTCAATTTGAAAATTAGAATTCCTATAAATAACTTGAAAATTTATTAAGATTAATTTTTCATGTCTATTCTAATTAAAATGTTAAGACATAAATATATATATATATATATATATGTACGCGTGTCGCATTACATATATTAACTTCTTTTTGGCTAGTCGATTGCATAAATTTTATTGTCATTACATAGTCCATTCTTGATCAGTCTGCCGGAAATTACGTAAGTTTAAATTGATTTATAAATATCTTCAAAAACTGCCTAAATTTAGATAGTTATTAAAAATATACTTTCCGTAAATAACCCTTACTTGTCCGAGTGCTTTTCACGATTTTCCCACGTTGAATCAATTCGAAATTATTGTACTTGCTTTACTGTATTTGTAGTAGAAGAAACCTTACTGGAAAACTAATGAATTTAATACTATACGTTTATTAACATTCCAATGCCGATCGAGAACGCTGCAGGTCCGCATGTGCGCAACTGATAGTATTTTGGAGGACGTACTTGCGTATAGTATTGAAGTGGTCTCTTTAAATGTATTAAATTTAATCCAAATTCTTTCAAACAAACCTTACGCATGGTGATTATATCCATTTAAAGAACAATCATCTAAATAATAATAGAACTTTTTTCTTATATATTTAAAAACTGACGTGATAATTCTGTACTATCCTTTGCACTGCAGAAAACATCTTAAAGGGGTATAAAGAAACACAAAAAAAAACAAAAAAAAACAAAAAACATTACGGTATTTTTAAAGTTACTTACTATATTTAATAAAATTTACCTGTAATACTTTCCCAGATATAAATCTGGTACAAAAGGCGCACTTCACTCCAAATAATTTGTGATAATCTTTTTCACAATATGGTACACCATCCCTGAAAAAAAAAAAGTCAAATTAATTACTATAAAACTCTCTCTTTCTCTCTCTCGCGCACGCACACATTCGAATTGTTTCAAACAGATAATTATTCAATTATATCAATAAAACTTTTTTAATTAATATAATATGCGTGTTTAGAAAAATAAAAACATCAAGCAAAACTATTTAGCATAATTTTGCGGAACAATAGTGTTATAAAAAGTATGTGTACACATTAACCTAGCAAGATAAGTCGTATTAATAAAAGTTGCATTAAAAAAATCGTGGTTACTATTGTTGATTGATAAAGAACAAAACTTGTATTTTTTTGTTTTTTATGACTAAGGGTTACTAATTTCCACTACCTACTCCGTACTTAAACACCTACTGTAAAAATAAAAAAGGGTAGGGAGAAAGGAAAAACAAATAAAAACTAAACCCTGTTTAGGAAATCAAGAACTAAAAATGAAAAACTAAATAAATGAATACTTCACTTCTGAATGATTTAAATAATCCTCTGTATTTTTAAGAAGATGAATAACGTTAAAAGGTCCGCGTATTCAGCGATGTTATCTAAAAACAATGCCGTCAACAGTTGTTTTTTTTTTGAAAACGACACTTTTGGACAAATATTTGAATGGGATTGCTAATATTACAAACTTTAATATAACGAAAACAAACATTCATGGTGATTTTATTTAACTCAGCTCCAAAGAAAAAGCTCGCAAATAACATACGAAAATATTCTGCATTACTGACAGAATAGTTCAAATGAGCAAATGATAATTTTAAACCAATTAAGTAAGTTATTTGCGCCAAGTAAAAAACACAAAATGTAATTTCATATAGAATTACTCTCAATTGATGCGATAAATTATAATAATGTCTACTAACTTTCCCATATATTCGCCACGCAATACACTATCGCATTCGCGACACTTAAAACAATCAACGTGCCATTGCCGATCGAGGGCCATCAACGCCTGCGTTTCTTCCTTTAAATCGGTGTGACAGCCGGCGCAATCTACGACAATACATTGATGTGAAGTTAGACATTATTACACTCATCAAATAACCGGCATAACGATATTTCTTCCACTAATGAAGGAAAATATTATTAAAACGCATCTTAGATAAAGCATATACTAATCGGTACAATGAACATTACAAAAACGTCTCGAGACCTCGACCAGGGAGAACGTTGAAAATCGAAAATAACAAAAACGTACAATAAATACTAAGTGGGATTAAACGAGAGATGGTCAGACAGGCGTACGCGATGCACAGACGTTCTTGCGTTAATTACAGAACGAAGTATAGTGTATAAAATGGATAGCAGTGTAAGGTATTGACTGAGCGACGCACGACCAAAAATTACACATTGATAAGAATGAAATAAGTAATTTGATAAAGGAAATTTATCAAACGTTTTTCGTATTATCGGCTAAGTCGCATATTATAGAACAAATTATGTTGTTACATAGAAAATAACACGCACCGGTAATTAGATTAGCGGTTAATTATAACTCTCCATTTTCAAACTCGCCTTCTCATACTTCAATTGCTTAATTAAAATTTCCTCCTCTTTCGCTCGACGATAATCTAATTTCATCACGGAGCGATTAAAACAATACAGAAGTCTCCAGATAAAACTGTTCCAGTATTATTAATCGCGGTCCTTTTAGGTATTGCGTACGTGTATTAAGCATCCTCACAAATATATTACAGTAGAACTTGGTTATAACGTCATTGAAGGGATCAGAAAAATTTTAACGTTATATCTGAGTAACGTCATAAAAAAGCTGCCTTGAAATCTGAGTTGAAAGATAAAAGAAGTAACTATAGAAAATAATTAAAACACTAATTTGTTTAAAAAGAACAAACAAATGTTACTTACAATATTGTAAAAGCTTACTATTAAAAAAAAATCTGTAATCTTATTTTGTACAGTCCTCTCAGAAAAATAAATCTTCTCTGTTGGACCTACTTTTCGTTTTTGTTGTTCCTACACAAGGATTTTACGTGAACTTGAGAGCATTACTCAAGCACAATTTCACTTTTGTAAACTGAGCATCACAAAATTTTTGACGCTATAGCCGGGTTTTCTTATAACATTATATTTCGACCGGTCTAATTATAAAATGACGCTAAACCCGAGTAGACGTTACAACCCCGATGCCATTATAACTAAGTTCCACTGTATATACATATATACATATATACATATATATATCACCATGGGCGTCGCCAGCGGGGGGCAGCCCCCCCCCCCCCCCCCCGGAGCCTTGAAACTTTTTAATCAACTGGCCATAATGAGTATTCATAGACGCGTAATTATGAATAATTTGCCAGAAACCCACGAAAATGATGTTTTAATTAAGATTTTATTCTTGTTTAATAAAATATTAAGCCTTTACAACTTATAAATTTTATTTTTTCTATAACTCATATCCTTTTTTTTTATCATCTTGACCCCCCCCCCCGGCCCATCGGCTGGCGACGCCGTTGTATATCACCTTGATTCGCGTTTAAATTGGAAGCACTACGTACGACAAAAATGTTTGGAAATGAAGGCAAAGGTGAGAAGTTTTTATTGGCTGCTAGGAAGAAACTCGCCGTTATCTATTGAAAACAAACGACTTTTGTATACAGTCATTGTTAAACCTATATGGATTTATGGAATACAGTTGTGGAGTTGTGCTAGTAGTTCCAACATAAATTGTATACAAAAACGTCAAAACATAGCACTTCGCACGATCACTGCTGCATACCGATTCGAACGCAACGACGACATACATGGAGATATGGAAATTCCAACGGTCGTTGATGAAATTACCAGGTTCGCCTGTAAACACGAAAAACGGCTGGAGAAGCATACTAATTTCGAAGTCATACAACTCCTCGATAACTCTGAGGATATGAGGCGACTTAAACGCCGAAAACCATGACTTAGTGAAATGATGTATAAAGTCGGAGTCACTTCATTGGAAGTGTAACTCTCTCTACATGTAGTCAACTTTGTCACCGTTATTATTAAAGACTAAATTTTCGTCAAAATAAAAAATTTGAAAAAAAAAAAATATATATATATATATTCTTGCGCCGAGATAAAGTAAAAATCCTGAAATGAAATCTGTAAAGTTTTTGCATTTCGCTTATAGACACTTATTTAATTTTGCGAAACATGATATTCAACGTTCGCAAGCAGTCCATAAAGCCGATTTTTGGTCGTCCGTGAAGAACTTTTTCATTTTATTTTTATTGCTAACATATCATCACGTATGTGATTTTAACGCGAATACTGAAAATGAAAAACTAAGAATACGGTTAAGCTGAATTTTAAGAATTTTAAAATTAGACCTGCGATAACAAAAATTTCATACCGTTGGGATTACAAATGTGCCCATTACATAATATGCGAATTAAAATAAATAAATAAAACAAGAAATAAAAAAATTATATTTTAAAAGATCAGAAAACATGGCGAGAGAGAGAGAGAGAGAATGTACGTGTACATGAGACTTTCGTCAGTTATAGGTGAATATACCACCTCGCGTATTAACCTATGGGCGAAGTGCGCATCGACATTTTTGAAAAGGGTTGGCAGCGGGGGCAAGTTTGGAAAGAATTCAAAGATCGAAGAAGAGACAGCCGAATGATTTTTTAATCAATAGGCAAGTAAGTCGGATTTTTACCTTCTTCCAAGTCATTACTTAGTGGTTTTTTTTCTCTTCTTGTCGCTTGATGGCTACCTGCAGAACAAGTCAACGATTGTGAGAAAACAGTTACCACCTTCTTTTTTTTTTTTTGATTTACTCAAATACTGAGTTTTAGTGATGCGAATAATCATATTATTGGGATACTCGGTTACTCGCATTTTCGTATTCATATAAATCCTCGCATCACTTTCTACAACTTCATTCGATTCCGTTCATTGAAACTGACTGAATCGAATATTAACATAACTACATTGTTTTAAATTAACAGAATGAATTTTAATTTTAAAATCGTTTTTAAAAATTTATTGTTCGTTATAACTGAAATACATAAACGGAAACTTTTTTAAAAAGTACATTAACCGCAAGTGCAGGGTGAATTATTTATTTTAAACTTTCGATTATAAATTATTACTTGCAAATTAAAAAACGACAATATTACAACACAAAAATGTTAATTTATTAATTTTAATTTACATTAAAGATATTATCCTTCAATTTTTTTATAAAAATTATTGAAATCTTTTTTGTATAGTAAATTCAAAAGCAAAAATTTAGATACTACTTCATATTACTGATTGACAAGTAAAAGTATTATTCTTAAAGTGATAATTTAATTTTAACCCACCCGATAGAATATTCTGTGATCTAACTGAGTAACAAGTTTAAAATTTGGCATACAAATTACTATAAGTAAGAGAAGTAAAATGCAATTTACTTAATTAAAAAACATCAATCAATTCACGGGTTAAAAGTTGGACCACCTATGTTTACCACCAATGATGATTAAATTATTTTAGGTGATTTGAATCGCAAATTAACTGTGTCTTATTTAAAACTTTTAAATGTTTACATTTTTGTGAAACTCCTTATTGCACAACTCTGTAGCCGATTATTTTTTTTTATTAGTGTTATTATTTTGGGTGCTTCAACCAACGACAACCTTTACCCAGAAACAATAAGGAAAAGAGTCGTCAATTAAATTTAGATAATTTATTAAATACGCATTAAAGAATTGATAAATTAACAAATCATTTAGTGATCGAAAATAAAAAATTAAGGGTCGTTAAAAACATAATTATTTCAAAATAACAAAATCGTTTAAAGCTTAAGGGCTCACCACATACCCCCCTGCGCGCATTGAAAACCGAGTAAATTTGAAAAGTTATTGTAAAGGTTATATGGTGAAAAAAAAAATTAAATTGTTGATTTCACATTTTTTGTTAACTTTTCAACTATCATACAATTCAACTCAACCGCCATTTCCAGATAAAACTGCTACTAAGCGAATAAACCTAGAAAATCAAAATTCTACGGCGCACAATGTAGAAATTAACGTCATGGACAATGTGGCCAAACCAGCCTCTAAAGAAGCAAACAAAGGAGTTGATATTAACCTATTAACAGAAGGAACATTACATCTATTTACAAGCGGCCAGACTCCGTTCTTCTTAGACTATCAAGAATTTCAAGAATTCATAAGACAGGTGGCCACAAGTCAGGATTTTGTTAATTACGCACTGACTTTCACAGAAGATAGGGATAACCTTTTACACATGCTTTCTCAAGTAAGACCATTATTAGGCAGCGTAGGACTTAAGAACAGATGTACTCGCATAATTAATAAATTAAAACCTCTCCTTAGCAAGGATGACCCTGAAACTAAGATATAAAACTAGTCATCTTAAGTAACACTGTCAACAATAATTAGAGAAAATGGCTGCAAATCTCAGTATTCTGCAATGGAATTGCAGAGGGTTTTATAAACGTATAGACGAACTGAGATTACTCATTAATAACTACAATCCAATAATCATTTGTTTACAAGAAACGCACTTAAACTCTTCCCATTCACCACTTATTAAAGGCTACAGAATATTTCGCTCTGACTACACACAGGGACAAGCAGCATGTGGAGGAGTCTCGATACTAGTGCATGAAGCGATTCCATCACATGAAATAAGGTTAAGTACCATGTTTCAAGCGGTAGCGGTGAAGGTGAAAATCCCGTCCCTTCCGCTCTCATCCATTACAATCTGTAATTGCTACTTCCCACCCGCTACAAACGTAACCAAAATAGACTTTGATACATTACTATTTCAACTGCGGGACCCAGTGTTATTACTGGGAGATTTCAATGCCCACTCTTCTGAGTGGGGTTCAACACAGCCAAATAGACGAGGAAATATGATTTCAAATAGCATCCGTAATAGTGACCTGGTACTCCTCCCTCCTCCATCACATACACATTTCAACACAACTCATAACACTTTTTCAATAATAGATTTAGCATTTGCATCCGTTTCACTATTTCCTTACTTGAACATAGATGTACATGGTGATCTGTGTTCAAGTGACCATTTCCCTATTTTCATACACTTTCCCCACCAGTTGCAAAAATTGCACTCAGCCCAGGTAACAAAAAAATTTGCATTCCATAAAGCAGATTGGAAGGGTTACAAAACAAAGGTTACTATCCCTAAAATTCAAACGGAATCGGTAGAGGAAAATCTGAAAATTCTCATCAACGCGATGAATGAAGCAGCGACAGCAACAATACCGAAAACAACAACAGCTCCTCGGAAAAAGCGAGTACCATGGTGGTGCCCCGAAATCAAAATGGCGATCGCACAACGGAAACGAGCATTGAGGAAGTATAAAACAACGAAGTCACTTACAGACCTGATTGAATTCAGAAGATTTAGAGCTCGAGCCAGGCTACTTATCAAAATGAGAAAACAGGAGTGCTGGACAGCATTTGTATCATCTATCTCAAAAGATATGCCTGCGACGGTGGTTTGGAGAAGAATCAAGTCGTTGTGTGGTAATTATCGTCCTCCAACTACCCCTTCCTTACTCATTAACAATGTCCTGCTCACAGACACCAAAGAAGTGGCAGATGCCTTTGCGCAACATTTTGCTAAAGTATCTTCCTCAGCATCCTACACCGATTCCTTCCTAGAACACAAAGCGAGACTAGAGGAGCAAAAAATATCCTTTCCTCCAGATCAAAAAGAAAAATACAATGATCCTTTTTCAATGTCTGAACTAAATTACCAGCTCGATAAAAAGCTAAAAAACAGTGCACCTGGAGCCGACTCCATTCATCCATTCATGATCAGATACCTACCTAATCTAGCTAAACAACTACTCCTTGACGTATACAACAAAATTTGGACAACTTCCTCCATCCCAAAATCCTGGAAAGCAGCTTTAATTATTCCTATCCTCAAACCTAATAAAGAAACCTTCATTCCTCAAAATTACAGACCTATCTCCTTACTATCTTCACTCTCCAAAATCATGGAAAAAATGGTGAACAGACGACTATCCTCTTTCCTAGAATCTTCAAACGTTCTCTCCCCAATACAAATCGGAGGTCGCAAATCAAAATCCCCAATGTTACATCTCCTGAGCCTAAAAAGACAAATACTTGAAGCCCAAAAGAGGTCACAAGTTCTCTATACTGTCTTTTTTGACATAGAGAAAGCATTCGACCGGATATGGCGATATAAAGTGCTTACAAAGCTGAAGAACGCCAATATAAAAGGCAATATGGGCAACTATATAATGAATTATTTATCAAACAGACACATTCAAGTAAAAATTGGCTCAACTGTATCCTCTCCTGTCCTAATAGAGAATGGTATTCCTCAAGGCTCTCCTCTAAGTGTAACACTCTTTATCCTATACATAAATGATGTGGCGGACTGCATACAGCCGCCGGTAACATCCCGATTGTTTATAGACGACCTCAATATATCCTTAGCATCAAACTTTCCTTCCAACGCCAAATTTATACTACAATCCACAATCAATAGGTTATATTCGTGGACCGAAAGTAACGGCCTTACTTTCTCCTTAAATAAAACTTCTTGTGTAAAATTCCAGAAAAGTCGTCGAGTAAACCCAAACCATGATTTTTCCCTTACCCTAAATGGACTTCCTCTTCCAGTCACATCCTCAGCTAAATTCTTGGGTCTAACATTTGACTCCCATCTGACATGGTCTCCTCATATTAAAGAACTCAAACGCAAATGTAATAAAATCATAGCTATCCTAAAATGTTTATCACATCATAAATATAACAATAATCCAAAACTACTTCTATCTGTATACAGATCACTTATTCTAAGCAGATTAACCTACGGCTGCCAGGTGTTCTATTCGGCTAGTAAGCAGCTCATAAAATCACTTGAATCAATCCATCACGCTGCCTTAAGGTCCATCCTTGGGGCGCATCGAACATCTCCCACGCAGGGTGTCTGTGTGCTATCAGGAATTCCGCCATTATCCTATATATTTGACTTCTACACCTCCCGTGATCATCTATACTGGTACCAACAATATCACTTCTCTTCGAGGAGCACTGTCATTCCTCCTCCAGCCTTTCAAAATGATCCAATACCTAATATTCTAAATTTTTTGACTGAGAAAAACATCAAATACAATCCGGATCTCCTCCTGTTCCCAAAAGAACCACCATGGGAATACCCCCCATTGATGGTAGACTTATCACTCTTTATCTACCGTACATCTAACGAGGACCAATATACAGCTCGCCAAAAAAGTATCGAAAAAATACAAACTTACACACATGATACACACGTTTATACAGATGGAGCTAAAGCAAATGTCGCTGGCACACTGTCCACTCCCACAGCATGTGCCTACCTAATCTCAGGTGAAGCCGAAGCAGTGAGGCTACATGATGACAGCTCCGCATTAGAAGCCGAGCTATACGGAATTCTCTTTGGATTGGAAGCATGTGCGTGTTGTAAATCTGAGAACAAACAATACATAATTATCACAGATTCACTGGCCTCCCTTCAAACTATTCAGTCACTTACTATAACCAGTTCATTAGTCTATAAAATAAGATCTACAGCACATCGCCTTACCCAAGAGGGGATACAAGTAGGCTTCTTGTGGGTGCCGGCACATGTTGGAATACCCGGAAACGAATGTGTAGACCGAGCCGCCAAGTCAATGTTGTCTGTCCCTATGCCACCCAATGTCCCACCACCAGAAATCACTCCCTTCTTCCACAAAAATATGAAAGAACATTGGATCTCATCCTGGTCCCAACATGCAACTTTCCTAAGGAATATTAAACCAAATGTTGATCCTTGGTGGCCACCGATCCAAATGTCCAAAAAAGAATTCTCTGCCCTTAATAGATTGAGACTGGGACACACATCGATATCTCACAACCATGTCCTCCAGGGAGCCCCTCCACCGATTTCCTGCCCATTCTGTAATGCAGCAGTGCTACCTTCGGTGGAACACATCCTGAAACAATGTCAAAACTTAACAATAATCAAGGACGAACCACTACACCTTCTTTTAGATAACCGTCCAGAACAGGTTCAGACAATGCTAATCTTCCTTAACCGAAATAATTTAATAAACAAATTGTAATAAATCCGATACTCGTTGTGCCGTAATGACCCTGGCAGTTATACATGGCCAACGAGTAGATTACACACACAAAAAAAAAAAAAAAAAAAAAACTATAAGAAAAAAAAAATATATATACATATTTATTTTAATATTAACATTATTTTTTACGGGTATAAGTGGACTACTGATGGAAAACATGGCGCCTCCTTGACGACATCATAACTTCATCAAAAATTATCCAATCTTCAAAAATAAAAAAGAATTTAGTAAGTAAAATAATGTAGTAGTAATAGTCTGACAAAGGGATTTTTTTTCCAAAAATAACGAAATTACAATATTTTAAACTTCAGTATGCAATTTTATACAAAAAATTAGGGTTTAATAATTATTTAACTAAAAAATCAAAAAAAAAAAAAAAATTCTTGTCAGACTATAGAAAAAATAATTATCAAGATTTAAAAAAAAAAAAAAAAAAGAGCTGAAAAATATTAAAAACTGACTGAGTTATCGTGCCAAACTGTCTAAAAACACATAGTTTGGAGAAAAACGCGTTTAAAGTTTCTAGTAGATACAACGGTACTTACACTAATCTCCCATTCTAGCTTCTTACTATATAAACGTTCTTCTTCTTTGGTTCTTCGTGTCTTTTATAGTTTTCTTCAATCTCTTGCTAATTCTAGCTTCTTTTGTGCATTGAATTGATTGTATCTTGGCGTATGTCAAACGATTATCATGTTCTTTTTCACAATAATTATTCGCTTCAACCTCAATGCTGATTTTCCACCAAGTAGTTCTAACATTTGTAAATAACTGAGAACTCCATCGTTAAATGAAGATACTGCAACGCTGATTGTAATTTCTACAATTTTACGACTTCCTGTTGTACACTTGCAAGTTTCCAAATTTTAACATTGAAACCTTCATTATTGTTTGGAGTAAGTCCAGCCAAGAACTTTTCTAATAAATCATCATTACTCAATGCCTCGTAGATGATGAGTTTAATTGCCTTTTGTACAATTTCAGGTAATGGGGGCTTATGAACAAAAGTTTACCGCCCTGCATTTGCTTTCTGCCAATCACACCAACTGTTACTACCCAGAGGACAATAAAAATGCTGAGGATTTTTATCCGTAGATATTTCGTGATAAACGGTCACACATATGGCTTTCTTCGTATCCTCTAAAGAATTTATATTATTTCTTATTGCCAATCCGTAATAAATGGTTAACTGATATTTGACCGTCGACAATAATCTGATGTTTCAGGCACACTTTTTAGTGAATTCGATTTTTTACTTTCATTAATTAATTTTCAGAGTCATGAACCCATACGTTTTTGAACATGTCCAATACATTCCTTTTTTTTTTTTTTTTTTTTTTTTTTTTTACTTCTACGTCCTTATAGGGCTGAGTTTCCGAGATCGCAGAAAATGTTTTTGAATCTCCATCTCCGATACAGTACTGACATTTTACACCAAGTAACTCTTCTGACCTTTGAAACATTGTAATTACGACATCAAGCTCCATTTTTCCTGAGCTCGCGCTATGATTTGTGGAACACAATGCTTGATGTTCATCAAACCATAATTCATACTCTACAGTGCCTTTATCTTTTTCATAATCCACATATTCTTTGCAGTAAGCTCTTTTTATAACAAAGTGAACCATTTTTCTAGTAAAATATCCAATGAGTGTAGCTATACCACAGAGAGATGAAAATCCTCTTTTCATCCATGTACCATCGCCAGACACAATTATTCCATCGCTGGATAGTTTTAAATCATTTTGTTTTGCAGCTTTTGATAGGTCGTTTTTAGCAGCAAGCTTCACTGATGCTGTAGCAACAGTTTCAACGGCTTCTTCCACATTACACATGATAGCATCATATCTTTTTTGAGCGATACAAGTTGACAGATCCATAATACCACAAAAAAGTTGCATGGCCTTCAATCCTTTGCCGAGGAGGCGCATAGTGAATAGGAATCTTCTGTTTATTTCGAATGCCGATGAGTTGACCAGTGGAGATGAATTTATGCTTTTAATATCTTCATTACACTTTGTATAAAATATATTAAGGGTTTTATACCCAAGTCAACGTTCACTTTTCTTAAAAAATTTTACGTCACCACACCACATTTTCGACAAAACAAGATACTTAGCGATACCCCAAAAAATTGCAGCAAATGAATAATGCAGTAAGAAAAAGTTTCATCACACGAAATGTTCACTGATTGTTCAAGTAATTTTTCTGCAGCTATACTTGTAAAATCAGTTTCAAATTCCAAAGCTTCAGCTGTCGGAGGACCTCTCTGCTTCTTTGGATGAATACCACGTTGATCTCTTGACCCTTTGCGATCGATGGAACGACATTTAAACATTCTAAAAATTTTCAAAGAAACACACGAACTATACTCTTTGAAAGACAACAGTCAACTAAAATATTAGAATCTTCAACTTCACAGAAGATTCGAATAAAGAAAACGAATTTGAAATCACCATAACGCCATTTACACATCACTGACAGATAATATTACAAATGTTATCCTATAAACGACCTTATTTTCTAAGAAATCGATTTTGCTTACAAAAGAAATACGAAACGCAATTGTCAAGCGAGACACGGCATTTAGCCAGCTAGCCACCCAACCGGATATACGGTCACATTTATTGCTATAACTTTGTAACGGAGTGGAATTTTCCTAATTTTTTTGAAAATTTCTTAAAAGTATAAAGAATAAAAATCTGGGGGAAAAAATCAATTTTTTGAAAATTTCAGGGGTATGTGAGCCCTTAAACTAAAACCCCTTTTTAGCATTTCAGTAATTCCGCCTGCAGCAGCAGAATTAACTTTGTTGAAATTCCGATCTAACTCAAACTTTAATAAACAACAGTTACACAGTAAATCACACAGAGCGAGAATGCGAGGATTTTAATTATGAATTAACAGTTACATCGTCTGCGTTTTAAATTCAATCTTAATCACATTGTAAATAATCGCATCGACACAATACGATCCGAGTATTTCATTAATCGCATTAGTGCGGTTATTGAAATACTCGTATTATACGAAAATTTGAATTTGAATTATTACACTACTACAGTGTTTTAAATGACCGAAAAATCCGGTTTATAGATGCCGACATTCGTTGGATAGAATTGGTAAATTATTTTGTTGATGCAGCGATAAAACCTCAGTCGTCACATTAAAATGCTTTCGTTTTCCTTTTTAAGTAAGTAAGTAGAGGTAAATAATTTTCTGCAAAAATATTTTTCTCGATTTTTAAATAATATTCTCAGCTTATTTTTATTTTTAGTCTGCAAATGTTTTAGCATTTGGACGTTTGATTTAGTGTGCGTGTAACTGAATTAGAGAAGATAAATGAATTCAGGCGAATTGTGCTGGTAAATTCATGGAAATTAATAGTAACCCGAAAATAAGAAAAAAGGGCATACGTGAAAATTTAAAATAGAAACATATAAAGTATTTATTTATGATAGCAAACATAGAATAGCTTTTCAGCACTTCTTCTCGTAAGAATACTATCCAAAATGTAATGAGATTCCTAGAGTAAACACAAGTTAATGTTGATGCATGTCATTATGTCTGAATTGTGCATTCTTAGCATAGTAACTAAAACCAGCTTTTCTATAAAGTTGTAGACGACTAGCATTTGAGGGATTACGGAATTTACCCTTGCAAAGTTCTGAAGAACTGAATTTTACATAATTGCAATAACATGACAAGTAAATTTCGTTTTCTGTTTTGCTTTTTTTCCCCCTAATCGCCTACACCTTATTCAAATTTATTTTCACCCCATTCGTTGATTGTATCGAGTATAATAATTAGTCATCTATGAGGGGGAGTGATTTTCTACTCAATATTCAATGTACAATAATATGATTGCAATCTTTGCTATTGCGTTACAGTTAAATAATGTAAAATAAAATAAAACCACACACTAACAAATACAATGATATATTATAATTGAAAAATATATTAAACCCCGACTAGTTTCGGATACTTAATCCATCTTCACGGTATATATTAAATGTTGTTTTAATTTTAATTGTTTTAATATATACCATAAAGATGGATTAAGTATCCGAAACTAGTCGGTGTTTTTACATATTTTTAAATTATAATATATCAGTGGATTTGTTAGCGTGTGGTTTTATTTTATTTCACATGAGTCAATATATAATTTTTTCCTAGCTTTTGAAACTGTATTAAATAAAATTGTGTATTATTATTATCAATTACATTATAGTTGGCCGATACCAGTTGCTCTGGAGTAACCCGAATTACCAGAAATCGATATGCTAGTAGACTGCAACTCGAGTATACTATTCCAGCCTCGAAAATTATCTCTCAACTCTTGTTACTTCTGCGGTACAACTTCAATTATCCAAGAACGAGCCCCAGAAACTGACACCAGCTTCCTGCCTCTCTCGCTGTGCAATTCCAGTAACTCCTCATACGTCTTCCGCTTAAGTATACTGTTTTGGTACCAAAAAATAACCCCCAACCTTTCCACTTTTGCTGTACGACTTCAATAATCCGAATACTTGAAAAGCAATCCTCCAACTTTCTTCCCACCAGCTGTCCGGTAAATTGTCATCCGTTTTTCAAAATCTTGTTTATAATGGGAATGCGAAAGTGGGCAAAACTAACAGAAATAGCAGTGCTCTGGGGGTTTTCGGACTAGGTACGCAAAATGAAAGAGGGGCAAGACTCGTAAAATTTGCTGAGAAAAACGGTCTGGCCGTGTGCGATACTTGGTTCCAAAATCATGCAAGGAAACTTTACACATGGCGAAGTCCAGGAAACCAAATAGACTATATCATGGTGTACACAAGATACAAAAACCATAATCTTGAATTGCCGTGCGCTAACGTCAGCAAATTGGAACATGGACCATCAGTTGCTAGCAGCGAGATGCCGTCTTCGGCTAAAAAAAAAAAGGAAGAAATGCCAGGAAAATTGAAAACAGAAAGCTGAACATAAGTCCTTTGAAGTAAAAAACAATTGCGAGGAATTTTGCGAAAAAACTGGAAGAAAAATCCAATGAGATAAATGAACAGGCAGGTGTTGAAGATTCTTGGAACACATTAAAAAAGCACGATGATTACCGCAACAGAAGAAACACTCAGTTAAGATAAAGAAACCGCCGCAATAAGGAAGAAAAACAAGAGCTGGATGACAAATGAAACACTGTTACTGATCGATAAAAGAAAGAAAATCAAAAACAGAAATAGTAACGAGTATAAAAAGGTAAACAAAGAAATTGCCGTAAATAAAATAATCAAATACACAAAAAACACAATGATATATAATTTATAATATAAAATCCAACACCGACTAGTTTCGGATATTGAAATCCATCTTCGTGGTGTACATAAATAATTATATACACTATGAAGATGGATTTCAATATCCGAAACTAGTCGGTGTTGGATTTTATATTATAAATTATATATCATTGTGTTTTTTGTGCATTTGATTATTTTATTTACGGCAATCAACTATAACACAACAGTATAGACTCTAATAATATTAAACAAAGAAATCATGAAAAAGTGTCGAGAAAATAAGAATAAATGGTTCGAACAAAAGTGTAACCATATACAGAAACTAGAAGAAGAAGGTAGGATGCATGAAATGCATAAAGAAGTCAAATGGCTCATGAAAGCGCAGAAAAGAAAAATACCTAAAATAATGATGTTTGAAAATGATGCGGGTGAGATGTGAACAAAAACAGAAAGAATGGCTGCTGTACATAGGCAAATTGTACGGAGATTCAAACAGGGATAACCGAATGAAAAATTTTAAACTGAATCGGCAAGAGACACCTTAAAGTAAGAACTAGAATATGTATTCAGGAAAGCTAAAACACGAAAGACAACCGGGACAGATGGAATCCCTGTAGAATTAATAAATTCATGCATCCAAAAAGAGCCAAGAAAAATTGTTCAGGGTAATAAACAAAATATACAGAACCGGATACTTGCCAGAAGATTTCAAGATCTCCGCAATTGTGGCCGTACTTAAAGAAAGGAATTCGCGAAAATGCTCCGAATACCGTACGATTGTAATAATGAGGAGTCATACATTAAAACTGTTATTAAAGATAAAAACAGAAGAATCGAAACAAAAATTGACAGCTAACTAAGTGGAACACAATTTGGTTTTATCACTCGGAAAGGGACACGAGACGCGACAGGTCTATTATATAAGACACTAATAGAGCGAGCGTTGGCAGTAAACAGAAACGTATATGTAGCCTATATAGATTATGAAAAGCCCTTTGACCATGTAGAGCATGCCAAAATTTTAGAAATCCTGAGAAGATATAGAATCGACACCGACGACATACAGCTAATACACACGGCGTATGTGCAGAAAAATGCGAATATTATTGTTAATGGTCATCCAACAAAAATAATGCGTAAAATCAAAAAAAGCGTGAGGCAAGGCTACCCGCTATCTCCAAGACTGTTCAACGCATGTTATGCTGAAGAAATAACAGAAACCAAATTCTTTCAAAACATAGGATTCAGAGTAAATGGTGAAAAAATTAACAGTATATGCCATGCAGATGATCGTGTGCTTATTACAAGAACTCCAAAGCAGTTACAGATAATGATAAACAGATTGAATAATAAAGAGAAAAAATATGAGATAAAGATCAATGTAAACAAAACTAAAGTATAATGGATATCAGCAGGGCAAAAAATAGACCACTGCGTATCGAAGTGGATGGAGCACGGACAGAACAAGTATCAAAATACAAATATCTTGGAATAGTTTTATATCTGAAGATGGTAGGGATGATGCGGAAATAAGAGGAAGATTGAGTATGGCTAGAATGAAATTTTAACAATTTAGAAAGAATTCTAAAAGACCGGAAAATGAAGACGGAATTGCACCTTAAAATTCTGAAATGCTACCTCTGGTCTGTAGCAAGATATGCTACAGAAACGTGGATAATAATAGCGGACACGGAAAGGAAACTTAATGCTTTTGAAATGTGGAAATATAGAAGAATGAACAGGGTAAGTTGGATAGAGAAGATCAAAAACGAGAAGGTATTAAGGCACAAAATTTTCAGCCAAAACCGAAACTGAAATTCGTTTTAAATTGTTTTAACTACAGTTTACACGTTAAGGTAAAATAAAATTCAAATACGCTGATATATAATAATTTATCTTTAAAAAAAAATAAAAATTTACTCAATTAATATTCATAATTAAACAATCTAATATTATAATTCAAAATAACGGTCATTTCTACTTATTACCTGTTATTGTTATAAAAGTAGATCAGTTTTTATGAAATAACATAAACATCAAAAAGCAAAAATATTCTATTAAGGTCATAATTAGTCTTTTCTCATTGGTTTACCGGAAAAACGTGTTTCATTTTTCTGTTGAAAGGAATTTTTGAAATTTAAACGAATGGTAAAGTATGAAAGATATGCCAAATTGAGCGGGTTACATCGTTTGTCTATATCCCTGAGGAGAAACGATTTTGTTTAAATATATCTATCCTAATTAAGGTGGTCATTATCTAGTGAATTCAAATATGAAATGGTGTTTCATCTTTAAAAAGCACCCGGTGGAGTAAAATGAAGCATTACGATCAAAGTTTCGGTTAAAGCCGAAGGTTCGGCTAATAACTTGAATCGAAACTGAAACGCGAACCAAAACTCATATTCTAAGCCAAAACTGGCCAAAACCGAAACTTCGGTCAGACACTATAATATTAAGGAGCAAGGGAATGAAGAATTTCATTTTGCTACCAACAATTACAGGAAATAAACGGCGTTTCCTCCAAAATAGAATGTCTGAAGACAAGATGTTTTCGCTGGTGGCGAATGGAAAGATTCCAGGCAAGGCACTGAGAGGCAGAAGAAGAATTACAATATTGGATAAGCTCGATAAGATGGTTTAATCGGATGTCAATTGCAACATCCCGCATGGGAGATGCTTATTATTAATAATAATAATAATAATAATAATAATAATAATAATAATAATAATAACTTAAAGACGTTGAAATTTTCCATGCGCAAAGATGTCCCGAAACCACTTGGCGATGTCTACATTGTTGCAACCGGTATTTCATTGGAATAGGTGCGGATACTTAACATCGATTAAAATAAGGTCGTTGCTTACATTCTTTAAAAAAAAAAACAAGTATAAACAGATATACATCGAATCAAGACGGAGAAGATCGCTTGTTGACTTTCCTTGAAAACCACACTGCTAATTACTTTTCGCTACCTCTTTTCTTTCTTTTATAAAATTATTAATATCGAAAAATTACTTAAACCCATTTCATAGTTCCATCGCTGCTTTAGGAAATCACAATCCACTTAAACGCGCGTGCATGTCCCGACAGTATTCTAAAGGTATTGAAGTTTTAGTTTTCTATTTGTCACCGTTGCAGGGAAACTCAACGATTGTTTATTTTTTAGTTGCCGCTTCTGTTCAACTTGGGAATTTTCAAGAAAAGTGAATTAGATAAACTGTTTTAACTTAAATCTTCGAAATATCTTTATATATTTGGACACAGAGTTGTGCGTCACCGGATATGTAAAAAAATGCTCCTCGCATTCAAATTTTCAAATATGCCAAAATTAAGTTTTCAACCGGTTTCGTTAACGTAGTATTTTTAAGTAGTTTTTTATATCCTCGTAATGAGCATATCTCTTAACTTTGTCTCTCTTTAAAGAAATTCTTACATGTGTTATTATGCTTTAATACAATTTTTCAATTAAATACAGTTTCAACGCGGTGCATTGTGTCGGAAAAAATAAGTAAATCATCGAACAAACACTAACCAGAATTTGAAGCAACACTGCTGTCCGTTTTAGAATCGACTTGGTCCGCAGTCCGAATTGTATAACATTTACTACAATATATGTTCTTTCCTGCATATGTAACTTTTTCACCGGCAGTCAGCGATTGTCTGCAATCAAACATAAAAAAGAAAGGATAAAATTTAAGCGATTTATGTCATACGGGTTTTATTTAAGATATTATTTCTATTTCTGAAAATGAGCAAAACGCAATTATCGAACTGAAATAAGACTTTCTTAAACGTTTTAAATATTTCGCGGATGATCAATATGTGACTTGAAATCAGAAATTTTCACAACAAAGATTACTATACTGAAAACGTAAGCTAGATTAAATGAAAAATTTTTCTCCACCAAACAACACAGAATTCCATAATACGCGCTTTTTCAGGGGACTGATACAGAAATGAAAATTTAGAAATTAAATGCAATAATGTTGTTTTTTTTTTGTTTTTTTTGATAATTACATAATTAAATGTACTTACTGGAAATCAGTTTACTTGTATTCTTCAGTTTGAATTTTTTAAATTATTACGAAAGTTTTGATGCGATATATAATTTTTTTTCCGACACTTTTGAATAATGCATATCTCTAACAGTTGCTTTAATTTTATAAAAGGAATATCAACTGTTTATAGAGTCGATAGTTTTCATTTTCTTGAATTTCTAATAAAGGAAAATGTAACTTTTAACGAAATATTTTATTCTCTTTAATTGTTTTTATTTTTTAATGATAACCAGATTATTTGGAATTTATTAAACGCGCTCTCTTAAAAAGATTAATAAAGCAGAGAAAATTGTTCAACAATATACCCAATATTTATGAATTACCGATTGTTCGCTATAAGTCAATTCGCTTTTACAGTTCTGATTATTTTTAGTTTTCCTTTTTCACTATTGCGAATATTTTAACACCGTACTCAAAATTTGTGTAATATTTTCATAAAATTTACATCTAACACAGTTTTTGTGTTTATAGTATATCGAGGTTAAAACTTTTTTTTCATTATTATTATCGTTATTATTCTTTATCCAGTCTCGTCAACAATGGACATCAATCCAGCACAATGTTAATATTCTATACTTTTTCATGTACGGCAGCAGTATTTGAACCAAGTTCTCGGAAGCACCATATTTACTTTTACTAAATAGAAAATTGCGTTCACGGTCGCCCCAACGTCATTAGGTGACAATAAGGAATACCACATTTAATATTTGATCAGTGCAACTTTTAACATATTTTCTGTTCAAAGTGTGCGCAGCGGAATAGCGAAAATTCATAATTATCCCGGCAGTTAATACAGCCTGTTTGTAATTACTTTTTGAAAGTATGGCGCAGTTTAAGTATCAAAATAATATGCTTTTGATTAGGTTTTTCTTCTTTAGTGTTTTCATGTCAAATAATTCGAAATTTACAATTTAAACTTTTTTCAAATATAGCCAATTAAGAAAATTAAAAATAAAAAGTGCGATCGTACCATCTAAGATGCGCTGATCCTAGTTTAGCCTTTTGAAATTGGTTATCATTTGTCATTATCAGTAATAATTATTGCATTTCTTTGAATGTTTTGTAAGTAATTTTTTGCAAAGTGGGAACTTTTCTATAATAAGACATTTCTGAGTATAAAAGAAATTTAAAGCGTCATCAAATTTTGCGAATAATTTTTCCACTGCGTGAGGAAAGTTTCGCGTGAAATAATATTTTACACGGTTAAAAGTTTTACCTCGAACTGACCAAAAATTTCTTTTCATCAAAATATAAATACTCAAATATATTAATAGGGTACACAACTAAAATTAATTTCCGTGTAACATTCAATAATTATACAACCGTTTCTCTAGTAACAAAAGTTTCATGTTCTTCGTTTTAATGTTTATTTTTAACTAATCTATATTGCACAATTGTATTACTACACTATTTTAACAAAGCCCATGGATATTAATATTACAAAACATAAAAAGTGTATGTATATGTTTTCATTGATTACGAAAATAAACCTTTTAGTTGAAGTATTAATGTACACTATGTTTTTTATAAAATGTATATGTTGTAATCATTGTACAAAAAAAAAAAAAAAATTTAAATGTGGTGAGAGATTGTGCGTGTGCGTGTGCGTGTGTGATCCTGTTGCCGGACGGGGTTAGCTAATCATCAACCAGCACAAGAAGAAGCGTGTACCTGATTCGACAAAGACCAGTAGTCACGAGACGGAAAGGAAAAAGAAATGGTGAAAGGGAAACTTCGTCTTAGTGAACAGAACAATATTTTTTCTTTTTATTAAGCAATAATATCTGCAGCGCGAAATAGTGAAAATTGCTCGACAGAATAGTCAAAGCTCTAAAATCCATCGTGAATTTGTAAAATTATTACGTGACGAAAAGTTAAACCAAAGTCGTCTTCGTATCAACTTCGAAATTACCAGCCGATGTGCGTCTGGAACCCGTCACTGCAGCGTTCCAAGATCACCGTCGACAACAGTGACGCGTATTACTTTATTATTAATTTTATAATCATTGTTTTGCGTCGTTTTTATAATTAATAATTTCTATTCATCGGTCGACCGCTAACGAAAGATTTGTATAGAATATATTCAAATACACAGATAAAAAGTCAGATTGACCGTTTAGTATTAACAATAATAATAATCATCGTAAAATTAATAACTAAACAAAATAAATAAAATCCACGAAATTTTAAAAATTTCGCGGTTGGCATCCCTGAGGGCTTAAAACCAAATATTGACGTTTAAACGTATCCTTTAATTACAAGTACAGCATAAAAAACAAGTATAATTACTATTGTAATTCTCTTTGTCCGAAATTATGTTACCAGAATTTCAATTTCAAATTATAATATTGATTTCATTGTCACTATCGAATGTTATAAAATTACATCTATGAAAAAGATCGGAAAATAAATGCTGAAAGGTGCTGCGAGACATTTGTCCACTGTCAGACCAACTTGACTGAGTTTGAAACAAGAGCCAATCGCAATCAAAGTTGCCCGTTTTTTTTTTTTTTGCTTTTTGCTTTTTTACTTTAATTCGAACTGAAGCATACATTTTACATATAATTTGGTCTAATTAATCCATTAAAATTACATTCTACATTTTTGTCTCATGTTTTACGTCACAGTTATAACGGCAGATTGCAAAATTTCATAGAAAAAATTAACAACGACAACGGCATTTCAGCGTATTACTGAAATAACACGTTACTTTTTACAAATATTTCAAGAACACAGTGATAATATTTGTATCAAAATTTCACTGAACTATTTATCAGTAGTTGTCGCCTTAAAAGAAATTTTATTATTGTTAAGAAGTATTTTTTTAATATTTTTGAATTCTCTTCACTTTTAAATTTGAACATCATTATTTTGTAACTATGAAATAACAGTTTTATAATACTTATTTATCATGCACATGTTACTGATAAGAAACGAGCAAACCCGTACGTCTAGGGTAATTCTTCCTGTTACAAATAGAACTAACATATTGTTAATATGTAAACATTCGAATGATATGATCCTATTTATTAATACATTTTTTTGTGTCTAGTATTAATTATGTTGAATAAATGTTAATATATTTTATTCCATAACTTTGTTGTTATTATTATTAATAATGATGAAATATATCAGAAAATGAAAAATATGCATAACCTCAGTTAATCATCAGATGACATTTTAAAATAGATTAAATTTTTTTAAAGTATTGGATTCAAAATATAACCTTCCAACAAAATGTAAAAAATATGCACTCGCAATTTTAAATGATAAAAATATAATTTTTATTTGAATAATATACTTATTTTTTTGTATATTTCCGTAATTCTAGTTTCCTCTTCAAAGGTAAAAAGTATTTCGTTATTAAATTATCGAGAAAATAAACATTACATCACAACGAAGATGATATTTTTGTTTGTGTAAGATTGTAGCAATTAAAAATTTAATTAAAAATTTTACACTGATAATAGCGATAATAACGATAATATTTGTAACAGGAAAAAGCAGAAGTCTAGAGAGGGTTTAAAAACAGCGTGGATTAATTGTTGACCGAAATTTATTAGCTTTGATATTAAATATTTTATACAAAACTGGAGACTTTTTGTTTTTTGAAGAATTCATATATCATAAATATTTCGTTAGATTTTATACAAGTCAAAAACTAAAATTTTTTTGAATCGTAATGCATAAAATCCTTTAACGAGTTTCAGAATTAAACATAATATTACGATGTTACATATGATAAATAAAGCAGTAGAAATAGTCCAAATTTTTTGGGCTACCATTTTGGTTTTTTTAAAGTACAAATCATATCACTTTAGCTTTCTCAAAATTAAATAATTTAATGACTGCGACGACAATGATGCAGTTTTATGGTAAATCACTAAAGAAAATTTTTTCGTTCCAAAACGAATTTCTTATATATTCCATGGAGTAATAAAAACATCATCTGACTCGTAGAGAAACGACACTATATGCTTTCTAACTTCCCAATAAACAAAAATAAATGTCAGAAAGTACATACAGTATTTCTTACATCCGTTTGTTTTCGGAAGTACATCATTCATAGAACAATGACGAATCAACAAAGGCATCTAATCAAACACGAACGAGACAAAATGTAACCATTGAATAACTTTCATAGTTGATCGCTTGATGGCGCTATAGTCACGACCGCAACAGCCGCTCGTACAGTATTACACTTCGTTCGACAACCTGGATTAACTACAAATTGAAATTATGTGATTTCGGAATATTTCTATAAGAAAATGTTTAATTGACGCAACATTTGAATAATCTCTTATTGCAAAAAAAAAACAAAAAAAAACGAAAAACTACGTACATTAAACAAACCACGTAATAAACGCTGCATTTATTCAATTACTTCACCATTTAGTTAATATACGATTTAAGCTGAAACCCCGCGCGTCTACCCTGAACACATATTTCACCCGTTCTCTTATCAGTTTTATAAATCAATCGTTATATTATTTCATTTAAATCACAATTATTATCTTGCTAAAATTAACTATTTGCGGTCATTAAAATTATTTCTGTATTTCTCTTTTCGATCATCTCAATTATGTATTAAAACGTGATATATTATATTATAAATACATATGCACACATATTATATACAACATTTTTTATGTATGCAACGTCAATGTAAATTTCTTGAAAATATTATTCTTTTTAAATCTCCGATAAGCTGTCTGTACTATTGAAGAGATCTTCAAGTAATACCAGTATTTTGGATGATGGCTGAAGACATAATAATAGCATATGATTGAGAAGTTAAAAAGTTACTGTTACAAGCGATTTTTAAGAGAGAAAAAAAAAGGGGGGGTATTAAAGGATAAGTTAATAAAATTGAATATAACTGTTTAACAGAGTTTCAATGGTGACCATATCTGTATGTATTTCGTGCGGTTTAGCTTATGAAATTCGCACACATTTCCCACATGAACAGATGAAATAGATGATTAACACGCGATAATATGCATATTTTCTAAATAACCAGCATATAATATAAAGGTACATACACATCAATTAATCTGTAAGTAAATCTCTAGCGAAATCCACTGTGAATACACATGTATTATAGATATACATAAAAAAAGTAAAACAAATAAAAATCTAAGATGAAAAAAATATATATAAATATGTAGGTCATACTTGCAACGGACGCATTTTAAGCACTTCTGATGATACTTGTTGCCTATAACAGAAATCAAATCGGCATCTATATATTCATTGCAGATGGCGCACTTTGAACCAAACAACTGTTGGTAATCCTTTATGCAGTAATAATTTTCATCTACGTAAAAGAAACCGATTTGGGCCAGCAAACAACTGCATTCTGAGGAAAAGAAAAGAATTAAGAGAGATCAGTTTCCAAGTTCGTTGAAAAATTAAAATATTAAAATACGTAATAATATTAAATGTTAATTATCAAGTACCGACAACAAATGTGCTCCACACTATCGGCAGCATTTATTTAGAAACACACCCGAACCCATCTCTATATTCAGACAGACCTTCGATAAGACGTAAGTATGTTGTAAAATTAAAATTAATTAAAAAATCCGAAATTCAACAAAGCGGTCTTTCATCTCGCTTTGCGCATAATATTAATTACTTTATATTGCTTACGTTCAGATAAGTTAAATTTTCGATCGGTAATTTGTAATTTATTTATTTGATCAATAGCGTTATTATTAATACAAAGCGTTTTCACGTTAATCTTCGGTTTAGATTTACTTTGTTCGAAACATTAAACGATAATCATTCTAGGTCAGATAAACGATTAGTGGAAAAGAAAAATTTAATTGCCGATGAACATGCAAATTGGCGATAAGGATAGATTTCGGCTAAGAAAAATTTCCAAATGATTGTTTTTCATGAAAAGAATTACAATCTAAACAGTATTTTTTCTTCTTCTTTTTCTTCTCTTTCATTGTTTTTCTTTTTCGTTCGTATTCATTAAAAAGTAAATAAAATCGTCAAATATGAAGAGAAACTTACTTGCTTCATTGCGATTATATAGATTCGAATTCAGCCGTTGTTGCACTTAAACGAAAGTGGATGGGGTAAACAACGAATGCGTACGAAGAATCTTTCCGCGCATGCTTCTGTTACAACTTATCATCGGAACATCTATATGAAAGTACTTAAAGAATCATAAGAAGAAACTGTGTCGATACGTTCACACGCGCGGCAGAACGACTGTTCCGAAAATCAAGAAATTATCAGCTGAACAAGACATACTTTCAATTGATATAGTAAATTATCGAATTTCTGATCGTGTTCCGTCAAGTTTGAGAGCAGAATATTACTGAAGCATTTGCGTTTAGGCCGCAAAAAAGAAATTTTACTTAAATCCATCAGTCGATTCTTGAAATGAAAACAAAATTCGGCAAAAATTAAAATATACTATAAATTCAAAGCGGGGTTCCCCCCCGGATTTAGTAGAAATTAGCATCATAAACGACAATTACACAATAAAATTGAAACTTTTTCTCTTTTGTTCCTTATTATTTCTTAATTTCATAAAATTGAATGAATTCATAGGAAAAGCACACAGCACGAAACATATTTATGATATGTGTATCGAGCGAACTGTTTCCAGTTTGCGATACTACTTAATACATATATATATATATATGTATATGTTTAACGTGTGGATTACGGAAACAAGTTGGCCTTCGGAAGGAAAGAAAAAAATGAAGGTTACATAAAGTACTAGAACAAAAAGACACGAGGATCCAAATAAAATAAATGTACGAAGAATCAGCGAACAGTTCGGCTAAAGAAACACATGTTTAGTTCATACTTGTAATTAAAGATAAAGAATATTCCCGTTTAACATCCAATTTTTTTGATAAAAATAAAGCCACTCCAGTTAATTCTTCGGTTGACAATTAATCGAACAACATCATTTTTTAAAGGAAAAAAGTTTTCCAATTAGTACCAGTTTCAGTACCATTTCCAAAAACAGTTTGAGAAACAAATTACCCTGGTTAATTTTTTTCATACATCAAAAATGGTAAAGTTTGTAACAGACATTTCGAATTTAATCAACGCGGGAAAATCACGAAAAAAGACTCGGAAAAACTTCTTTAAAGAAGGCACATTTCAATACCCACCAAAATGCAGGCAAAATTCAAAGATAGCTAAAATCAGTTTATTTCAAATATATATATATATATATATATATATATATATATGTATGTGTACACACTTACACAGACACAAATACAAATATACAAAAAATTACACATACGTTGTTTCCGTCGTGTTGCACATGGATTAGGAGTGGATTACACAGTGAGAGTGCACGCGAAACTAAAATCACTTCGATGCTAATAAAATCTGTACCATTCGACTGGGGCCCAAAGGGAGTTAGCGATACGCGTACAATATGCATGTGTAAGAACTTGGCGTTTTAATTAGAATAGACATAAAAAATTAATCTTAATAAATTCTCAAGTTATTTATGAGAATTTAAATTTTTAAATTGACATTTTCGATTAGAAAAGTTTCTAATCACACTTTTCTTTATCGTGATTCTAAACACAATATAATTTAAGTGTCTAAATTTCAACAATACTGTTTACAGTATGTTAACATTATCGCTAGTCGCATTTCCATTACGCCATGTCCGCTGTTTTTAAATTTTTCCATTCATATAAAAACATGGCTGATATTACCATTTCGATTCATTTTTATCAGTTTTAGTTTGTTTTCATTTTTTCTTAATTTTTGCTACCGGGATACGCTGATAAATAGCAAGCAACTTTCTTCCGATGCCGCCGTTTTTTTAATTTTTCTACGAATTCCAGTTACCAATAATATTTGTGATGCAATTTCAGCCGAAAGTGGACAAACGATGAACGTTAAAAACCACGAATACCTCGGTTATTTTTAATGAATAGGTTATTTAAAATAACATTTAATAACAATAACGCAGCGAATATTAATTTTACTTTTTCATTTAATATCCGCCAAAAAAAAAGGAAACAAATGGTGAAGTATGCAAAATTAATATCTTCCTCTTGAGTAGTTCTCCTCGTGCTTGCACTGCAATGTGCATAGACTGCATTTACGCGAGTATTCATATCATTATCATGAAACTGTTATATTATAATGAAATAGTTTTAACATTGTATTCGGTATATCCATTAAATCTTCGTTTAGTACATACATATATATATATATATATATATATATATATTTACTATATCAGTAGTAGCTTCTGGTTTTATGCTTTAATAGTAGGCAACATCTCTGCGCTAGAAAAATGTTAACATAAAAATGAACAGTTACTTTCTGCGTATAGGCTGGTGTTAATCATCATTTACATCCAACCTGTGCCCGCTGTTCAAAGTGTGGAGATCCGTTTGGAGATGGCGAAGAAATATGTATTTACAAGATAATGTTTAAATTATATTTTATAATTAGTGGACTGCGCGAAAGCGTTACGTGCGAATGATTCCACTGCTATACAGAGACTTGTTTGCGGAAGAAAATTATAATTTCTATGTAAAAAGGATTCAGTTTACGGGAATATTTACGTAGTAACAAAGGTGCAACAAGAGAATAACACGAGAACTCTTCATTCAAGAATCTAGGAAAAGGCTTTTCATTTGGGTGTTACTCTGGAGGAAAATGTTTGTACTAATGAATATAATAAAAGAAATGTTCACTTTCAATTCAATATTAAAAAAATGGCTCCCTTATCGCTTAACAGCGAATAATTCATTTTTGTATATACTTTGTAAAGAAATGGAAAATCGTGCGAAAATATGTTACATTTTATATTATAAAAACTTGAAATATTCACAATATTTATGGTGATCTTATTTGGCTGCAGTTTAAAAAGTATAAGAAATTTTTATTTGGCAAGAGAAATTCTTGTACTAAATATTCAGCGTCATTACCGATAAAAGATAGGTTGTTCAGCTGCAAAGACACATTTGTCACCAGTTGAAGATTTCAGATCAAACTGATAATAACGTAATATTTATAAGCTTCATCAGGGCTATTATACTAAAACCCGAATAGAAAATCATATACAAATAGTGTGTTCTCTTAAATAATGATAATTCTTTTAGTAAATTTTATCGAAAAGGAACAGAATTCGTACCCTCCTCCTAAATGCAGTGAACTGTTACGGATTTTTAATTTTCAGCTTCACTTATGTAACATCGCCATAATCATCTAGTTCAAATTGTTACAAATCTAATTACAATTACGGTGAAAAATGTTCTTCTGATGGCGATTATTTTTGAAACCAGTTATTAGTATCTATTTCGATTCCAACTACAGAGTACAAATCGGATTGATAAATATTCTAGTACATAGTTTAATCGGTCACCATGTTTTACATTTACAAGATGAATTATAACGACGAGAAAAATCCTTTTGCGAATTAATCCGACTTTACATAATGAGCTATATTAAAGAATACTGCTGTGAGTTATGAATAAATACACATTAAAATTATATTTAATGTCGACTAAAAGTTTCGGATAACGTGATCCATAATCATGGCGATAAATTTCGTTCGTGTTAACACTACATAAACTTTTCCGGTTGTTCGAAAAAAACAGGAGATAAAGCACGAAATGTGTGCTGTTGTTCTGAACAAATCATTTTCAAAATTTTTCGAACGCAATTCTTATCGTTTCATTTTTATCTTTTTGTGGATCTACGGAAATGAAGATCAGACGAGAACTTTTAAAATTGATTGCTCCTCAAATTAAAACTTGACACACACTCTGTTTGTGCCTAAAAATCAAATTGATCAGTTTAAGAAAAAAATTGAGCAGAGTAGTCTGAAATCCCGTAATATACTGATGATGATGACCAGCAACGTTGATTAACTAATATTTACGGATTGTAATAATCGAAAAATTCGATTCCGAAAAAGAAAAAAGAAAAAAAAGCATCGCTATTTTGCTAACGTAACGTTATACAAAGAATCGAGAAGCACTGAGAATGAACTGATCATGCGACTTTATGTCCGGAATATATTGTAGCGATATAGAGCTGTTTTTTATAAACCGAAAATAATGCCGTTTAATTCTATTTAAACCGAGGAAGATTCTAGTCAACAAAAACGGCCTGTCAACATGAAGGATACGTGACATTTCCGTTCAGTGCTCTAGAATATAGCTGGCCTATGATTTGATCAGGATACCGTAAAGGTGACTTGGGTACATATGCGCTGCTGTTGACGACAAAGAGAACATTATCTAATTCAAGTGCAGTAATCTTTTAGAAGAAGAAGAATGCTGTAACAACCATGCACAGGTTAATGGTCTCTGATAATACAAAAAAAACCTAAATTACATACTATATATCGCAAAAGTCGTTCCACTTACACGTGCGCGCGCACATACCCACACACACACACACACACTAGACAAGCTACTATAAGAAGGTGGAGCTGATTAGAACTTTTGATTTTCGGTATAACCACCCAGCGACGCCATTAATCAGTTAACAATAGGCGGGTAATGCGTTATCGGTTATTTATAGTTTACTATCCGTATAAAAAGGGCGCCAAAGTGACCGTTTGCATAAAACCGAAATTATTCCTCTCAGATCCGGCCTATACAATGACAGAAGTAAAAGATATAAAACCTGTCAAAAAAGTAGTCATGTATTTTGGTCGCGTTTTTTTTTTTTTTTTTTTTTAAATCCTTCTCTAAATATATTAACTACAATTAGTGATATAATTAATGGGATTTTAGTTTCAAAATAATTCTCGGATTAAAATTGAGTCGAAATATGCGGAATAATTGCATCGATGCATATTCGAATTTAAGTTAAAAATCGATCTTTCGATGATCGTCATAGTGAATGAACAATTCTTTTTTTCCTACTCCATATTGCGCCTCTTATGTCCTATCTTATCCCTCTCCACAGATTGTTTCTATTATTTGATCCCTTCGCCTAACAACATTTGATATCGTATGAAGATATAATTAATTGACTTCTTCCTTTTCTAATTGTTTCTGGGTAAAGGTCCCCCAGGTTGATAGGCCCAAAAAAAAAAAAAAAACAATTCTTTTTCATTTAATAAAACAGTTGATTAAAATTACAAATTATTCTTAATAAAATGTATTGTCCAGAATTTACGAGAAATTTTAAAGAAATAAACAGTTTTAACCCCTCCAGATTTTTTTGAATTAATAATAGATTTTTAAATAACCGTTAATAAATGAATTCAATTTCAAATTTGAAGTATTAAAAATTATTTACGACATAAAAAAAACAAAAAACCTTCGTTTTGTATTTAAGTAGATCAATCCGCGGAAACGTAATTGTTGGTTTCTTGACAAGGTCTGAGAATTATAACAAATAAATTAGAATGAACATTTGGCAGTTATAAAAGAACATTTACTGAAACAGTGGGAGGCATCATAACAGAATTCCTTCAGTACAAAGGAAAGTCTCATATGGTAATCTCAATAAATTAATTGACATCCGCGGTTCGGATATAATTATAGACTATATAACAGCAATATGCAGAATTAGATTCGGGCATCGTCGTACTCCATCTAGCACGTTTGGGAATAATAGATAGTAACGCGTGTGATTTTTGCGGTTTGGAAGGACCTTTAGAGCATATAGTTCGGCAATGCATTAAATTTAAACAAAGAAGAAAAACTTTATTGAAAGCAATCCTAGGAAATCCAAAAAACATTACCTTTAACAACACAACAAATAGTATAGCTAAATCAAATCTAGCTCCAAGTGTAGACAATTATACCAATTTTTAAAACATAATGAAATAGTTACATAAAATGGAAAATATGAATAAAAGCGAGAGTAAGCTGGTCAAAAGGTGAAAAACTGGGCAAAAAAAAAACAAAAAAAAATTTCAAATCTCCCAATGATCTTCCCGAAATGTCGAAATAAAAATTTATTAAAAATTACGGTATACGGAAAATTTAATTTCTGATACGAACTACTTTAAAATGTTTAGCTTTTTAATCGTAATTACTAAAGTAATTTTTTTTTTAAATTTTTAATTGAATATTGAAGTATAGAATTTAAGTTTTAAAAGTAAAATTTATCGGGTAAATGAACACAATTCTATGTTATAATTTTTCTAAAAACCTTGAATTCTTTCCTTGCATTATTACAATTATTTTGAATTAAATAAAACATTGATGCTCGATAAATATTAAATTTCATATTTTCTATATAGGTATTCTAAAAATTATTATATTTTTATCATTACCGACAGAATTAATGTATTAGATCTATCGTTTTTTGTTGTTTTTTTTTATCATTAATCATTTTTTTTGCAAGCAGTCTGCCATTATTTTGAATTATACGTATTGTATTTATTAAATATTTCATAAAAAACGTAATTTTATTACATATAATAATAGTACGTAACTAACGTTTCAGTAATACACCTTTACGAATACAACTTTTAATGATCCAAACTATTTAAACTATTCTTATACTAATTCGGAAAATATGAGCATTTTAATTCGAATCATAATCGTGATTCCAATGAACCGAATTTTAAATAATCATATCGGTATAATGCGATACGATCATTCTAATAAGCAGCATATTTTTCCGATTGTAATAATCGGATTAAGCGAGGATTTTGTAATTCTAATCATTACATCTCTAGTGCGCATATATCGTAATTACAAATACATTTAAAATGAAATGAATTATTTTCGCCTAATTACACCGCGATCAGATCCTTCGGGGTCACGTAAATAAATGAACGTTTCATCAGGCATTTTCAGTGCTGGGGAATATAATAATTTAATAACATTTCCGCGTTAACTTTATTTTAAAATGTTTTATATTTCGCTTTGATTTCATTTAGGCGTGCTTGGAAAACAAATCGATAATAAGGTATGTATATCAACATATAAGCTAACGTTTTATTAATTTCTCGCGCAAGTAAGAACACTGTGTTCCGTGTCCCTTCTCTTTTTGCATTACTCAAATCATTCAATTTCTATGACAGGATCTAAATATAAAGCGGCGCTCTTAGCTTAGTTGCTGTACATATAGCGCGGGAATTAAACACAGTCCTTCATTAGCTTTTACAGAGAAATAAATAAATATATTAACCGACTATTACTACGTATGCTGTCGCGAAAATTAAGCAAACCCTGATACATATATTTATTAACCCCTCCTTACCATTTAAAGGGTCAGTAATTCAGAATTCACGGCTCGTGCACATTTTCGCGTCGTTATAGAATTCAATACGAAATACACTTTTTTTAGGTTTTATTTGAAATTAAATTTGATCTGAATATGGCGCGGAGTTACTGAATTTGCCTGCGTCGAATATAAATTTTGAATACAATTATTTATGTGTAGGAAGAAAAAGGTTACCGAATATAATAAAATAGAGCTCACACATACCGTAAGATGAACCGCGTTAAACGTGCGTTCTTTATAACTTAATAAGTATTTTTTATAACGGAATAAGTATTTTTTATAAACTTTTTCAAAATGCGAACAGGTTATCTGAGAGCGAAATATTTTAATAACAAGTCGAAGGCCTTTTTGAAAAGACTTTATTTGAATTCTAAATATGGCACAAAAAGAGTTTTTAATGACTCTTAATATTAAAATGCAGATGGATAAACATACCACACATTAATAATGGATTTACTTCGCATACGTAATCGAAGAGATAGTTTGTTATTTTAATTTCTAAGAGAGCGACTTTCAAATTTCGTCATTGCCGCCACAAATGTATTCCGAGTGAAAAAGAAACAATTGCACATTGTAAATTAAGTCGAAAAGCATACGCAATTTTGACAGATAATTAAGCAGTCGAATATCATAAAAAACTTTGTAAGGCTGAGCGTAAAAAACATTTAATATATTTCATTAAAAATATTAGCGCTGCAGCGAAATGATACGATGGAAAAATTTATACTGTGCTATGAAATAATAACTAATAATGATAATAAAACAGAATCAATTACAAAATTTAAAAACTACATTATCGATAATTTTTTTCACCAGTCATTAGGATTTCACAAAATCTTACGTTAAAAATAACGCAATTTTATTACAACACCGTTTTGTCGGAATAATTTATGTAATAAATGAAATTTTAAAGAGAAAATCGTCAAATCTAATAACAAGACAATTTACCCTTTCTCCTCTGAGAGAATAGTGAGAAGGCAGACACGCCCCTGTCTGGGTCGCTGATGATTTCTACGCATTTACTGACTATAGGATGGCCGAATAATTTATTTTGCGTTTTGTTCACAGCGGCCGGTTAATATTAATGAAACAAACAGACAATATACACCATTAAAAAGCAAAAAAATTAGCAAAATAACCAAACACAGGATGGTGGTGATAGTAGTAATACAGTAGTAGGATAATTTGCCATCTACTACACGACCTTCATGCAAAGATGCTTCCGAAACTCGTCTAATTTTTCGTTGATTCTATTAATAGCGTCGAAAAAAATGGAAGAAATACAACAAGAACGATGAATAAAATTATAAGTACATCGTCGCTCTTTCATTACGAGGGTGGAGGGGGGACAAAACAAAAAAAACGTGCAAATTCAAGGGCATTTCTGTTAACTGTCGCACACCGAAGAAAATTAAGCGAAGTTAAGAACGAATTTGTATTTATTAAGTTACAGGAGATGTGAAAGACCAATATTATACTCGTCCCGTTTGATGAAGTAATTTCTGTACGGCTAGGGCACGTGCCGGAAGAAACATCCAGGTAATATAAATGCTAGGAAATCTTTAGAAATCGCTGAATAGTACAAATTAAGTATCTTCCAGTTCGGGATCGGTGAAAAGTTCCGACAACTTCAAGCCAATCAGGAAAGTCGTATAAAATCGAAACTTCTAAAGGGGCGTGCACGCTTGTATATGGCTCGGGGGGGTTCGTGTTTACGGAAGAAACCGACTGAAAAGGGAACGAGAAAAAAACGAAGTAACGACAATAAGATAAAAAGCAGAAATTGGTCAAAATGAAAACGAAATGCATCGATTCAGAGAAAAAATAAAACGATAACCAGAAAAGACATGACGATTAAAGTTTGAAACATTGTGAAATGTTTCAAAGTCTGGCGAAAAAGACTGCAACAAAATGTTTCACAGTGTTCCTTTAACAGAAACGCGGATGTCGAAAAAAAGAAGAAAGAATGTCAAGTTCTTTTGTACACTTAGAGATTTTGCAGTCCGCGATTTATGAGGGAAAAAACCCGTAGGAGGTGGAGAGCTGGTAGTGAAATATTTTACCGATGACACTACAGAGCTGAAATGTTAATTGTGAAGGCAAAAACAAAAAGGGACAACGTGCGAATATGAAGAAGCAGACTAAGAAAATGGAAGAGAAAGGTTTTGCCAATAAAAAAAGTTAGCGGTTCACGCGGTAAATAAGAGACTGAAAACAAGAAGGAAGAATAAAAATTGGGAACATGCCGAAGCGGAAGACGCAAAAACGAATAGTTGAAAGAGTAACAATAAAAAGAGAAGTAAAAATTACGCGGCAGATAATCGAGGCCGAGAAAAATAACGAGAAAATTGCTTCCAAATACATTTGCCGCCGCCAGATGGAGTGTACATGTCGCTTTTATGATGACGGAATGCGCCGTATGTAAATGGGGAAAAAGATTTTACCAATCCAACCGGGCTTGTGCAACGTTTTAAGTTAACAAGCCGTTTATTTTTATTTGTTTTTTTTTTTTTTAATTTTTTTAAAATTTGTTAGTTTTTTTTTTAAATTTTAGCGGACCGTTCTAATGACGGATTCAAATTCGCTGCGCGCGGAAAAATATTTTAATGAACCGATATTAAATAAGAAAAAATATACCGTAGTAAAATGTAGCGTTCGGTAAACACGCCCATACGTGCTCGGGGGAAGGGGGATCCGACTGTTCGTTTAAATTTTAATCATTTATGCGCTTAGTCGAGTACAGGCAGAAAACGTTGTTTCAAATGAAATTACCCAAGGCATTTTCGTACGGTGAAAGAGAACATTAACAGGCTAATCATTAAACTAGTGCTCTGCGTATGTATTTTTCGTGACAGCGCCAAAATGTTACGTTACCTTGTGTAAGTTATACAGGACTCGGATCGTTAAAACGCACAGCAGCCTTTCATAGTTCACTAGGAATTTTTAACGAGATCTGCAATGTTAATTTTCAAAAACATCTTCGACATCAAAATACCTCTTTTTCTCAGCGAGATGTCTTCAGATTTGATGAAATATTTTCAACTTCAATTTTTAACAATCCTCAATTTTTCGGAAAACATTTCGTTCCTTTCCGATAAGTTCAGTTTAACGAAAAATTCAACGCCAATTTTTAAACTTGAAACTTTTTAAAGAGTTCACTTGTTTGACACAAGCCCTTTGACTTCGATTTTCAGAAATCTTCAATGCTTAGAAATTTATTGGAGATGGATTACCGCGAAAATCTGACGGAAATTTTATTTAGAATCGCGTGAAATCTGCTGAAACTTGATGATCTTTAGGATTAATGTGTGCTTGAGTGTAAAGTCAACTGTATCGCCCGTTGATTTCAATCAGATTGTAACTTTAACGCTAAGGAGGACGAGGCAAAGGAAAGTCAAGATTTCTTACGAAAAATACTTATCTTACAATGAAAAACTTTTTTCCTACAATTTGACGTATCTTACTACTCGCCCACTATAGAGAACGTGATGTGGGAGCTTTGAGAAACAAAACTCTCACGTACGCTAAAAATATATATATATATATATATATATAATTATACCTATTAAATATTTTTGTATTAACCCGGTGCTTTCTTTACAAACAAATTTTTTTTGAAAGTTTTTTTAACTTTATAAGTAAAATATTATCTTACATGAAAATAATAGAAAATACTTAAAATGCAATTGCACTGAAGTACAGGCGTACATTTACTGCTGATGTTTGTGTATTTGAAGAATCTATTTAAAAGACGTCTCTATGTTAATAGTGTTTAGTATAAGATATTTATTGGGTTTTTTTTCGATTTTTTCAAAAAAATAATAATAATAATAATAATAAAATATATTAAATGTATTCATTCGCAACAATGTATAAATAACAACCTTTCCGCCAATTACAGTTTGCACTTATAGAGCTAAGCAAAAGTTATCAATCTAGCAGTGACAAAAACTGACATAAACCCACCCTGACAGATCAAAACAATATAAACGAACAAACTTGCAGTGGTAAGTGTTATAATTAGGGTTCGAATTTATATTCACGAAAAATCTTATAATAGATAGTGTATATTGAAAAAATAAAATAAAATCTTTTCGTTTTTCGCTCCAAATTTTTATTATCTTGCTGCTTTTTCTTCCATCATATCAATTTATATTAAAAACCCATTAAATTATAAATCTAAATTTAAAAATTATTACATTTAACAATAAGAATTTTTTTCTAAATTTTCAACAGAAATTATGCCTTGTGTCCGTTAACTAACTTTCACTGTGAAAAACGACCTCTCTATATTGCAAGACACAATTGGTAAATATTTAAATGCGGCCACTTCTGATGGAGTGTATGAGACTTCGTTTTTATCTGACTCCATCTAACTGAATCGAAACTACAAGTAATATGCTAGATATTGAAAAGGGCATGTCTAGATAAAAATTTGTACCACAAGTTGTGTGCGTATGTATATATATATATATACACATATATATAATACATATGTATATATATAGATATATATACACATGTTTGTATATATGTATACATCAGGTACATGGTTCAAAGGACAGTTACCCATCATAAGGTCAAAGATAATGCAGCACTGTTAACTAGCGGTCAATCATAAATTAGAATGAAAAAGGTCGGTCAAGAATATTTATTTTTGTTTTCCGGAACTGTTGTTCAGAACGGGCAATTGACAATATAAATATAAAATCCTAAAAGGTTGAAAAGTAAATACTTCGTTCAAATTCATTTCATTTATAAAGGAGACAAAAAGATTTTTTATTTTATTTGCAGAAAGATATTCAGTTTGTAAAGAGATAGAACAAGGGTAGAGTCACACGACTAACAAGGAGTTACGTTGTAAGAGGTTCTTGACAAAAAATGAATAAAACGACACCTTGTTTTTTTAATAAAATTAAACATTTCTTACATTCGCTCTGACCTTTTTATCATTTCAAATATATAAGTGTGTGTGTTTTCTTTATATGCGTACTTATGAAAAATAGATAAAAATCCTCAAATTATGCAAAATGTGCATGGAACGTCCAAAATATGCATTTATATGCACAAATATCCAAAATATGCATTTATATGCACAAATATCCAAAATATGCATTTATATGCACAAATATCCAAAATATGCATTTATATATGCACTATTAAATTAGTACATTTCGAATCTGCAACCCCTGAAACGCCTAGATATGAAATATCAAAGCGTTAGCTACAAGCAAAAAAAATATGCATTATATACAAAATCCGAACCCTAATTATAATATGACGATGTGTATCTCTCAAAACTTACAATCGTATCTACATTCAAACCCGGCCATACATACCTAGTGAAACCTATATACACGCACTAGCATTATACTCGCTTAGAAAGTCTTTTTGCACCAAAATAAAGGTTTGCGCGCTTGTGTCTGGAACTTTTAACACCTCTTAATTATATAAAACAGCTAAGCAACACGAAATCGGGGTTTAGAGATTAATAATAACCCAAAAGTAAAGTTACATAAAGTTTAATTTGGAAGACACACGACTAGAAAACTTCTGATAGCCGGATTTTGAAGTTTCTAACGTTAACTTTGTAGGATAGGCTGGCTAAAAGAATTCTTTGAACTTAAATAAAATCGGTGAAAGATCATCACTATAGATACGATAACAGAAGTTTCTACTGACGAAATATTGGGCAAACCAGTTTCGTTAATTTAAGTTATCGTTAATCGTTATGGAAAAATACTTTAGTTTTTCATGGTACATAAACACACTGATCTTGACGTAATATATAGAGGAAAAACAGGTACCGGTGTACCGCAAGAGTTTTCTATGCTACAAATACGAATTTAACAGGATGTAAAATTTCAAAAAATAGTATTTTTTATTTTTACGTCTCTCTGATTCGGTTTCGGTTTCCGATTTATTTTTAACATTTACACAGTTGGCAATACGGCAGCGAATATGTCTACTTACTTTTACACTTGAAACATTCTATGTGGAAATATTTGCCTTCCTGAACCCTCAGCATATCACCTGAGGATTTCTTCTTACATCCGACGCAATATGTTTTCTCTGAAACAACATAAAAAAAAGAAAAATAAGATATATATATATCTATATCTATATATACATATATATATATATATATGTACACGTAAATATAAAATATTTCTTACATACGTATGCGAATGTTTTGTTTTTACATGTCCCTTTTATTATGCACATGGAATTCGGCGACAAATAGAACGAGGTCAAATTAATAATTAGCGCGTATGTACACATACGTAAACGTACGCACGCAGATAATCAGCTGTCGATGAGCGAGACCAACCAACATATTTCGCATTTAGCTCAGTCGTCAGAGAGAATTCTCATCTTCGCGCGATTGATGATAAGCGTGGGATCCGAGCAACTCGTTCGTAATTTATTAAAGTTCCTTTTTGGTAAATCCGGAATGAGTGATGATTATAAAAAAAAACCATATCGGTGTTTAACGTGGTTCTTTCATGGTTTTTATGCAAATTTTTAGCCCGCGGGAGCAATTTCGTACACGTACTGAAAAATTAACGGCGAACACCGCTTGAAAAAATATATTCCTCTAATTTTCTTCTAACACACTAGGTTACCGAAAAAAATAACATGAAACAAAAAACAATAATAACGTATTAAGACATTTAGTACGGCTGATTAAGTTTGTTCTTGATTTTAATTTTCCGGACAATAGATTTACTAAGATATTTTCAAAAGAAACTGAGATTTCTCTGTTTCTCATGATGAACCGCCTATTTCTCCATATGTGTAGAATAAAAAGTATCTAAATTATGACCTCTAACTGGGTAGGCATACTCGGGAAATAAAAATATTACAAAAAGATCGGAACTTTGGACTGCGAGGGTAGAGGGAAATTTCGTAACAATGGAAAGAATAAATAATATGCTCGAAATAATTTCGAATACTTACACGCGGGGAAACTCAAAAAATTTTACGTGCGATCGGCAAAATGATCAGAAGAGACAGAGCGGATTAAGGTTACATTCATTCGTCCACTATACATTTTCGGTTAATTTTGATAATACATAATAGGATACATAATAGGATAATGTTAAATGTAGAACGTGTGCAGGAACGTAAGGTGCACTTTAACGCCATCTGTCACGCGCACTTGTATACGTGTTTGTGTCTGTGCGTGGCAGTGGGTAGTGTACATTTACGGCGGTCGGGACTTTGATGGCTTATATTTTAACATCGGGGAAAACACAAAAAAAAAAAAAAATTAGATTGAACAATTTTTTGGAACAGCTGAAAAATAAAAATATGTTTAGGTTAATTCTACAATACCTGAGTTCAGACAAAATATTACTAAAAAGAGCGAACGGGAAATATAAGGTTAGTTTTGAAATTCTGACGAGAAAATACGAAATAAATAAAATAATCGAAAGTGAAATAACTGATGGTAACGGTGACGGAGGCGTGGGAACATATGCGCTTTCGTGACAACTGAGTTGTAAAAAATTAAAAAAAAAAAAAAACATGAACGAAAAAATAATTTTAGGCGTAAAATTCTGTAATACTTAGGCTTGAAAAAAAAAATGAATATAGCGATAGGGACACTAAGGGTATCATCATAACTCTAGAAAATAAATAAATATAAATGATATCTGGAACTAATGTTAATTTGGGCTGGTAGGGAAAGGAAGGGAAGACGAAATTTTTAGAATCGGGGAAAATGAAAAAAAAAAAAAATAATCCAATTAATTTTAAAAATTTGTAAAAGGATGTGTTATGTGTTGTATAATCGTGGCGGTGGATACATGCGTAGAGACGGCGGGTAATAAACTTTTGTAACGGTTGGTGGATCGGAGAACGTGTAAAAAAACAAATAAAAATACCTACGAGCAGTAAATTGTTTGCAGGAGACATAGGGGATGATTAAAGGTTACATTTGGTCTTTAATTATAAATTTTCAGTTAAAAATTTGACAATTTGTAATAAGATAATGTATAATGTAAAATGTAAGCAAGAATTGACGGTGCGCTTTCGCGGCAGACGAGGGTTGGATGGAGTCGTAAAAATAAATAAAATATATCGTTGAAAAGATCTGAAAAAAATTTTTGGAGTTGGAAAAATAAAATAAGCTCAGGCTAAAACTCTATAATATTTAGACTCGGAAAAAAAAATTATTACGAATGATAGGGAACACTAGCGATAACGGATGTGTGTTGTATATCGCTCCGTGCAGTTTTTCGATGAGCGAGATAGACATAGCTCTGCATAATGTATCGGACAAAGAAAAATTTTAAGCGAACTGACCGAATAAAAATTACCCATTTTTCTATACGTCTTCAAAAGTAAACAGCACGTGTTATGACAAATATCATTCAATGTTGGTTTCCACGACGTGACAAAAACAATATAATATATAAACTCTCCCCCCCCCCCCACTTGATCGTGATTGATGAAAAAGTTCGCGATTCCTAGAAATAACAGTGAGCGTGTGTGTGTGCATGTGTATGACGGTATATAAGACAATTAAACTGCAGCAGCATCCGGTTGAGGCAACCGTTGCAAAGATGATGCAGTCTCGTTTGCACGGTCAATGAAATTACGTATTTTTCTATACATCTTCTAAAGCAAAAGTAAAATTGTTAAAAAAATAAATGCGAGAACGGAACGCGGCTTGGAAATTTCCTTTAAAATTTGAGTTCTAAGTATCGCGATTTGAACGTTTTTAGCATTCCGCCAGCATTTCAGGCCTCCCATCCTCAGCAAATTAAAATTAAAAATTACGTCATGCTTAATAGATGCAGGGTCTTGTGTATAATATGCCTGTGTGACGAAAGTATGCAGTGTGTGTGGGAACGTGTGCGCGTGTGGCTGCACTCCGATCGAGTGAGGTAATCTTTAGAACCCTGCTAGAATACTTATGTCTGGAACTTCAAAAAAACGCGATAGTGATGGATGGGTGCGCGGGAAAAAGAGTGGCTGCTACTTGGCGGACAAATATAATATCTTATCTTCTATACGTTTTGTAAAGTAAAAGTAAAAATTAAAATAAAAAAAAATAAAAAATAAAAATGCCGGAACGGAACGCGACTCGAAAAATTCCTTTAAATTTTGGGTTCTAAGTGTCGAGTTTCAAACGTTTTTAGCACTCTGCGAAAATTTCGCCCCTCCAATCCTAGAAAAATTAATATTAAAAATTATGCTACATATAATTACAAGCAGGGACTAGTATAATACATGCGCACAATGGTAGTGGGGCTGCGCGGGCGATCAGATGGGCTAAGTTTTGGAATCCCGTTAGAATACTTACGCCCCGAATTAAAAAAAAACGTGGTCGCGACCGGACCGCCGGTGGGAACGGAGTAGGTGAGAACCCCGTACGAGGACAAACCGATGGACAAAAATCACTCTAGCTTTAGCTGTTATTAGGCCCAACTACTTATGTGCTAGCTGTAACCTAAAAACTCTACTTATACATATATATATATATATATATGTATATATTGTGGCGGATTCGGCACCTGCAGCGCGATCTTTTAGCGGCGTTCGAATTATAGAAATATTTTCTCTGGTTAGATCATTAACTCGTGGTCTCTTGAACAAACCGCGGCTCACAGATATCGGAAATCGGCTAAAACCGAAATTCCCGTATGCGATCGAACGGGCGGTTGCGTCAGGATTGAGACTGTGCGCGTCTGTACTGTTAGTAATGATATCGGAGATTCCTATACGAGTCCGAGCGAGTGCGTGTCGTTTAGAAGTTGCGCCGAGTGGCATTGAGCCGAGGGAAGTTTTATAAAATCCGGTAAAAGTCAGGCAGGGCAGTTATCGCGGTATTATGTAAGATGTTCTAGAAACATCGATACAACTGTTATCTTCATCTGGCGTTAATTGTTATTCGGTATTCAGTTAGGGGATAGTCAGACACTTGGTCTTGTTCCGTTCTTGATCGTCGTCGCGCATGGTAGCGTTTTCATCTAGTCGTCGCGTTAATTTTATACACCATGCCGTACGTTCTTAATTTTGTTGCGTGAATTTTTCACTAATTAGTTTCTTTCCGTTTTTTTCGAGTCTATACCAAATTTTACACACCGGTTACGTATTTTTTTTACACGAAAGTATACGCATTTACTGACAGAAAGTTTTGTTATTGGACACCACCGGGGTGACGTTACCACCATTTCACGGCGGAATTGCGAATTACTTTTTTTTTTACTAGGAAATTTTTCCCCTCCCACGAAAATATACATTTTTTTTTTTCTACCAGAAAGCCTGTTGCTCTGCTAGAGCTATTTCGGTCGTGGCACGTCGAAAGTGTCACTGGCGTCCGTAAGCAATTTTTTCATCAGAATTCACGCAACTTATTCATCCATCACAATTTACGTAAATTTCATCGAGGGAGAAGAAAAACGAGTCTTTATCAATATATGTATATTCACGTAATAAGTAGCTTATATAAGAGGTAGCAAAAACAACTAATTACAGATACCAGCGTGATGGTAAGGAAGAAATGCAAAATTGTTTAACGCCGTAAATTCGGAAATTGCGCATACCGTTTAACCTGCAAGAGGAAAATAATAGATACACGTTGACTCGATTCTTCAGGCAGCAGGAATTAGACGCACTTATTAGATTTATAATATCGCCATAACTAAAATTGGCAGCATCCATAACACTACCTGAGGAGGAATAATGTAGATGGCACATTAACAACAATGCGAGGAACGATATTTAGACTCGCGGGCTTTTCACCTGTCATTTAACTAATAAAGAAAAGGAGAACTTGTTGCATTTAGTAAACGTTTTTTTAAAAAGCGTCGCATTTCAGACACTCGTGGTGCTATTATTTTTTTCTTTTCTTTATTTTGTAAATGCGCCAAAAACTTATTGTGCACAGCGATATTTTTATTAATTTCGTAAAATAATAACCGCCGCAGTAGCAGCTAACTACTACTTCCTTCGGCATCATTCGTGTTTGTCAGCCACTAGAGTCGTAGAACACGATACAATCATTTCAAAATGATTACTTCGATCAAATTTATTTTTCGGCGACTCGATATGCCGTGAAAGGAAAATGCTTTTAAAATTACACATATTCCACATGTACTAGATTTTTCTTTTAACGCGAAAGATGCTAAGAGTTCTGGAGATTTATTAAGTAGACCGTTGATTAAAAATGAATTATTTTCAATTAAAAAAATTACCGGAAAGAAGAAAAAAAAGCAAGGAACATTACCAATGTTATTTTCTACGGCCATTTAAAAACTAATGTGAAACACGATTAGCAATGTTCAATCGCGTAATTAAAAAAATCTGATCTGAGCAACACATGTAAAAATATTAAACATTAAAACGCGTCAGTAATAAATGAAATTTCGACTTTCTACGGCTACACATCTTTAAATTATAAGAAAAATTCTACAAAACTCTCCAAGAGAAATCATCCTTGGCTCAACTGATTGTAACCAAAAAGAAAGGTGCCCAACCAGATGTTTAAAAAGCCTTAAATTCAAAATTTCAACTTTGCGACTAATATTTTCGTTGAAATGCGAGATTTAAAATAATCCGCGAATACAGTATTTTTTTTTATCCATATAAGTAATCACAAAATGGATATATCCGTTGAAATATGGCATTAATACTTCTTTTACTACTTGCAAGGAAGTAAAAATTCTAAAGACTTTTTCGCTAGGAGGTTGTTTACTAAAAAACTATATTTTGTACCCAAAGGAGGTACAGGAAAAATTGCCAATTTTTTTTTTCAAATTTCCTCGATTTTTTTTCGGGTTTTTCGGAACTTCACATTTTGATTTTTTCGATTATTAAAAAAGTCCAGTGAATGTTTTATTATCCGTACAGAGATACCGTAAAATTTTGCAATCATTGTTGGTACTATCAAGTTCTACACATTAAACATCACGCAGGCACTCGAGTCTCTACTTCAAATTCCCTAATTCTTCCATGATTCTTCTCCGACTTTTCTCGGTTTTCCAGGAAGTAGCCACCCTGATCAGGTATTATCAGTTTTCTCTAGGCAATGATGTTTCCCGACAACGAATGTTTCACGGCGAATTTATGTATGTATATACTTCAAAATCAGAGGTCAGAAAAAAAAACGAAATCGATTTATTTTACGAAGTTGGCTCAAATTTAACATAAATAATAATTATGAATGACATTTTTTCATGTAATACGAAAAGAGTCGACTGCGTTTGAAAGGAAATTATGAATTAATTTAAAACATTCGGTAGATGTACAGAATTTTAAAAACCTTTCGGGGTTTGCGGAATAGAAATTTCGTACCATCTGTAAAAAACAACCCGTTCGGTCGTTAACGTAAGAGAGATTCATCAAAATAATCGAACGACTTAAATAGCGCACTTCCGGCATTAATATTAATTGGATATTTTGCCCCCTCCCTTTTTTTTTTTTTGGTGGAGGATAGACAAAATGACGAGTTCTATCCTCGGCGTCGCAGGTTTATTAAAAAAGCGACGTTACTTTTTTCGATTACACGTAAATTAATAAAACAAACGAGGCTAATTAAATCAACCACCCAAATGATTCGATGCTTAATCGATTACGGCCATTAAAGAAAAAATGTAAATTTTAATTTTCGAAATAAATCTTTTAAGGCTCCAAAAACGTTTTCCGGCGGGGAAATGAAATTTAATGTACGTTAGGACCCAAAAGTTTAAAAACAAAATCGAAGCGATCGATTTTTTTTGCTCGTTGAATCCGTATGGAATGGGCTAAATATTATAAAACGAAAATATCAGTAAACGTGGTGTGAGAGAAAATGCGTGAATATGTGAGGAGATCCTGTTGTCGGTTGGGATGAAAACCAAATCATAGACCACCGCAATAAGAAGCGTATAACTCTGATTGGGTAAATTTCAGTAGTCACGGGCGGAAAGGAAGAAAAAACGAAAAAAAAAATATCGGACGGCGATTTTTTAGGGATAGTCAGTCGTAACTCACCGCTGGTTAGGAAAATTTTCCAGTTACTAGAGAGTCGCTTTTCACCGTTCAAAAAGAATCGTTTAATTCGGTGGTCTCCTCTCAACGAGTCAGCGACAATTGTACAAGTTTATGATAAAATTTTGTTTCTGCTTAAGATCAAAGTCGCGGTTGATATTTAATGAAATTTTTTATGAAAACAAATTTTCGACTTTTACCGTACAGGTTCTCGCATCTTCCGTAGAAGTTAATCCTTCGGACAACATTGAGTATTTCACATCTCATCAATCAAAACCTCGGTCACCTGAAAGCCACCGGATCGTCAACAGATCACGGATCACCACCAACAACCGTACAATTTGCTTATTTTAGATTTATTTCGTTTATTTATGATAATTAATTATGTTGCTCATATTCGTTCTTGGTATACGTAATATTATGTTTTCAGCGGTCGACCGTTCACGAAAGAGAGGCGTAGGTGAATATTCAAATATATCGGGTTAAATCGGAAAAAAGAGACACCTTTAATTTATTTAAAAATTCAATAATTTTAAATCCACAGGTTCCAAAAAAGATCTCGTAGTTGGCAACCCTGAGGGCAAAATCATAAATAGAACGGTTTCATTTTGATGGCAAAAAATTCTAAATAGTAACGTTTCAATATATATATATATATATATGTATTCGTTAGTTTACTATTACAATCTTCATAGTCATACTTATTCTCATAACCGAGGTCGGAGATTTTATTTATTGTCTTTAGTAATTTAAAAAAACGTGAATACCGCGCTTAATAATAATAATAATAATTTTGCAAAATGTTCCCAAGCTATAGTAAATTTTTTCTTCACGAATCAATTAATGCGAGGGAAATTAATTTTTCTGTTCGTCAGTTGATTACGGACGTATGCTTTTGTCTGAAAAATTTTGGATCGTGATGAAATACGCCTGTGTTTATTGTCCTTAATTTTAAATAAACAGCCTGTCAAAGTACTCATTTTACGGCAAAGCCGATCTGTATTTATGTACAATACGAACTATGATTATTACAACGGCGACTGCTGTGTGTACATTCTCCATTCGACGATTCATAATTACGCATTACTAATTCTATTATTTTAATCAGTTGCGCGCGCCTGAATACTTTATTCATTGTTTCAAAATAAAAAACTGTAAGATCATTAATATGTGAGCACACGAATTATCGAATACATCAAGTCGCATTACGGAAGAATTATTGTTAAAAAACTAATGTTAAAACATACTTAAAGAAATAATAGAGAAAGGAAAAACAAGGGAAAAAAGGAAAATAAAGGATTTCAGGAAAAAGAAAATGTAAAAAAAAGTAATAAGCATGAGAAAAGAGATAACATGCCAGGAAACAGCGGGTAATAAAAATAACAACCAGAGAAAGGAAACAATATAGAATATAAAATAAAATAAAATAGATTATATTTATCGATTTATACAAAAATAGATTAATAAGTGGCAGATATTACAAGACAATATATATATATATATATATATATATATATATATATATATATAATTTAAATTATGATGTTAGATTGCATAAATATAATTCGTCAACAAGCGTTTAGAGCTTGACAAAAAAAATCGGTGTAATTAAAAATGATTATATTCCAAAAAAAAAAAAAAAAAGTTCCGGATGATACACATTTTGCAATAATATTTTTTATAATTACACGTTAAATATGTTATAACAAAAATGTTGGAAATTAACCGGTAAACACTAGGATAACTCAAAACCATACAAAAGATGCGTCAACAAATTTTACTAATACAGTATTATCTATTTTAAATTGAAATATTTTAAATGGGGAAACTAACCGTTATGTTCTTATTTTCGGCAACAAACGGAAATCCCCTTCGGACTGCAAAATAACTCTAGGCAACAGCCCCACTTGATCAGCCCCAATGGTCAAAATCCTTAAATTGGTATTCGACAGGAAGCTGAAAAAATCTCTCAACGTATTCAAAATGAGTCCATAGAAAATGCTTGCAGAACCTCTACTCCACTCTTACGCTGTCCAAAATGGATTACGGTTCGATCATATACAGATCTGCTAAACCTAATGTGCTGAACAGGTTAAACACTGTTTAGAATTCCGCATTAAGACTAATCTCAGGCGCATTACAATACAATAGACATGGGTAACTCTGGACACAGTTATATCCTCGGAAACATATCCGTGGTTGGACACAGTCGGATATATCTCCGGCGGTAGTCGGATATGTCTCCGACTACATATCTCAACTCCGAATAACGTCACACAACGAACAAATATTGTCATTCTGGACACAGTTGAATTCACTTCTGGCGGGGTGATTTGATATATGACCACTCAGAAAGACGACAGCTGTACGCGCAACTGTCAACATTTTCCTTATCATTATTACTGTTTCACGGAATTACGTCGTGTTCTTAGACAGCAATATGGAATGGTAATAGCGCGGTGTGATTTAAAATTTTCAAAACGAATGAGTAATATGATCCACGAATTTAATGCTAGATGTTATTTAACGCGATGCGAACTAGCTAGTTTATGCTTATAGATAAGAAATATCCCATTTACCAGAAAACAGTATGTATGTGTGAGTTTTTCATCCGCTGTCGGAGCTATATGAAAAAAATCCAAAAAATCGAGTGCCAGAATGCTGTTAGCGGTCTTCAATGGACGGCGACGGTTCATCAACGTACGATTGAAGTCCCTCCGTGGAACGCTATTATACAGCAATTAACAAAATTTAGAGGCCAGAATAAGAAAAACAGCCAACATCTGAAGTCCAAATTAAAAAAACATGTATACTCCGTTTGGCAACACGAATGAGAACCTTATCGGTAAATTTTTAATTTTAACATTTCTAAAAGAACATAACGATTATATATGTTTCCCCATTTGAAATATTTCAATTTGGCCAATCGGTTTAAACAATAAAATAAGAATTTGGAAAAAACCTTACGCGGTGTAACAATTTAATAAATCTTTAGTTATTTACAAAAAAAAAACGTCAAACGAACGGCCAATCGTATGCGTCAATGATTGTTGTTTTTGTAAATTACCATCGAGATACTTTTTAACATTTTAATCGAATCAGATCTTAGCCAGTCCGCTGGAGACATTTAATTAAACACGCACTGCGCAATTACTTCGAAGTTCGGCACGCTACCAAAACCGGATCGCCGCGAAAGCCAGTTGGTTTCATAAAAACTTCCAAGAATAATATTAATCAGATAAAGATGGTCGACAGTAAACAGCTGCGTAGAATGAAAAAGGGAAATACTGAACAGAGAAGTTAATGGTCTGATAATTTGACTAATAAATCGGCTGATCTTATCGAGGTAGCCTTTTTCGGTTATTTTATGATAATTTATGATGCACGTTAAAATTTTTCTAGTCACGTTGGTCATAAGCGCATCGCGGTCCGGTAATGAAATGAAAATCTGACAAGACGAAAGCCGTTGCTTTATATTCACGTATCTTCAGAAAAAATACAAAATTCGTACATATTAAACTGGAGAATATCTCATATGTTGAAAACAAAAGAATCTGCATTCAGAACAAAAAAATGTGCATAAAAGATCGAAAGAATACCACAACGTAAAACCGTTCAAAACGGAAAGTATTGCACACCGACTAAATCTGCAACATTTTTCACTTACCAGACACCGAAATAATATACTACACGCGGAACAGAGTTTCCGACAAGTTACTGGAAAATTTCGTTTTCTTCCATTTCCGGTTCATTGTATTCTTTCTTTTACGGGGACACACATACTACTATTCCGCCGTATAATTAAAATATTTTAATGCAACGAAAGAGTACTATCACTCTCACAAATGACGACACAATTCTCGTGTTTCAGACTGAAAACCACTGCCGCTTCGCAGCTCAACCATTAGACACAATAGCTACTTGTCCAGTAAATGTACAACAGCGGACATCCGCGATCGCAACTTTTTAAGCGCATTTCATTCACTTTCTTTTTTTCAGTAATGTACAACACAAACGTGTTTAACACAATCTTTAAATTATTAAATTACGTAAATAAACAGCTTTATTTAGTAAAAATAACAAACACCGCCACCCCATTTCCACGATAAATAAACTCAAAAATGTACTCATTACTCCGAAATATGTCAGTATATGTTACTTACAATACTGTAATATTACAAATGTGTCCTCGTCCTATTTGGGCACAGTCCTACATAGGTACAGTTCGATTTCTACAGAAAAAATATATATAAAAAAAAAAAGATCGACAAAAACCGCTATTAAGCAAAAAATCTTTTTTCTTTTTTTTTGTTCTACATTAATCAGTATTTATGTCTGTATATATGTTCACGTATTATATTATATAAATCCATAGACATCAACCGAGTGTAATGATAATTAAGCTTTCCATGTCCGCAGGGTTCGAACCAGATCCTACTCAAATAAAACGCAGTATGCCAACCAACTACCACTGCGAGGCAGTTGGCTATTAAACACAAAGTAAAAATCCAAAATTTTGAACTTCAGCTTTTATTCATTTTACGGATAAATATTGTATCAAGAAATATTTAGATGCGAAATCTAATATCTTTAAACAATTTGAAAGTAAATTTCCCGGAAACAGCTTTAATGATTTGGATGAAATTTGAACACTAGAGGTATTTTGGGCCAATAAATCGATCTGTCAAAGCCTAATCCGTGGCAAAATTCGGTTTCGCGAATTTTAAATGGGTTTTAATGTTTCCAGTAGTAAATCGAAAAAAACAATCGGTACCGGAACTGTTTTGTCTTTGCCTATTTATATACCAATATTAAATGTTTTGCGTATTTATATATTTGTTTGTGAAAGTGAATTACTGAGAATATGTTGTGCACATTTTAAAAGCCCCCTTGTTTACTCTTATTATTATATTTCGCGGTGATTTAGTCGAAAATTTTTTCCAATTGGTTGGAAAACAGCTGATGATCACAGGTAAAATTACAACACGCTTTTTATTTGTTTTTATAAGGAATAATCCCCGATAAAGATAAAGCTGACGACCCTACATACCTAAAATATAATTTTTCTAATAAAACACATATAGAAATATATTCATAAAAATCAACGTGTGGTGCAGTCATTGAAAATATTTTCCCATCCGTCCGGAAAGCGAATTCGAAGGACTTCTCCATTTTCGTTGCGTTCAGTATTGAAAAGCAAAGTTGTATGGAAAGAGGTTTAAATTCATAAATGCATTCACACATAAATTAGTTTTAAAATATTTTATGTCTAGTGAATGTGTATAAGATTAATTAATAACTTTAAACGAGCGATTCTTGTATATCAATTTACTTTGCGTATCTCGGAATCGGCAGTTTTTCTTAACTCGAGTTAGTAATTTCTTATTGATATTTATTACTAGCAAGTATAGATTGATAGATAAAAATGTTTGTAAAATATCCACTGAGAAATTAATTATCTGTTGTTAAATATTATTGGTTATTTTTGTACTCGATTTTATTATTTTCCGCGTCATGCAGTTACAAAAATTTTCTAAAGTTACAATTTAGGTAGTTTTTAAATCCGAATATCTCCGTCTTTAATTAGCTTTCTTTTTTTTTTTTCCATAATGAAACTATAAGGTTGAAAGTTTATCTAATAATCAATTTTTATTATTTTTATTTAAAATTTTGACGAGAGGGACTAAAAACAGGCAAAAATCATCCAAAAAAAACTCACATTTCTGTGAGTAAAACATTTGTGTTAAATGAATGTGCTGATGTGCCCACAAAATTAAAAAAAAAAAAAAAAAAAAAAGACAAGTATCGTCGTCACCTAGGATAAAACATTTTCAAAAGTGCCGTTGTATAAGCCGAACCAAGACATGCCCTAATATAACAACAGAAAATACCCGTAGAAATACATATGTGCATATATAGAAACCAAAAGTAAGACGCTAAAAGAAACGAGAAAGTAAAGGACACTTTCTTGTAACAAGGTATCGTTTACACCGATTCTATCTCGATATTTGCAGCTCTGGTCTCCCGAATTATGCTGAAACCGCGTTATTTTTTTTTCATATTTTTTTTTATGTAGAAATTGAACTGTGCCCAAATAGGATTGCCCCATTCTAAATACCGTTTCCAACAACCTGTGTTGAGCTATCAATTTGCTCAATCAGCTTTTCCTAATTTACAAATCATCAGAAATCTGACGGAATTCAAAGAGATTTACGTATCGCTGTTTTGATGTCGTATATGTATGAAAACTTAAATCAGTATATAAAGGGGCAATTGTGCTTAGCGACGAATTTATTTATTTAATTCACGTTTTTAATTTAAATCTGCACAAATGGAAATCTATAATGAAGCGTGAGTAGCAGTTTTATTTTCTATTTTCCTAGAATAATGGGTTATTTCGTGCCAATAATCGATGAGGTAAAAATACACGAAGGGTTTTCCCCGTTCAACCGAGGTCTTTTCGAGAAACGAACTTCGCTACACTACATCGGTAAAATCGCTAAACGCTATGTATGTTACCACATACACGCATAATTAATATAAATATACGCATTTATCACAACGTTCAGTTTCCTTTTGTCTTTCTAGTCTAATGTGAGTACTATTAATACTGTACCTTCCGATATTACTATTATTTCTTGTACTATTTTGAACTTTTATTGGTTTGCCTAAAATATGTCGAGAATTCAGTTAGATTCAGGCACTACGGATATTTCATTAAGCTAGGGACCTGATCCGATAAATTAAGAATATAGAAAAATTCCCGTTGCGCCGGGTTGATGTCTGATCGTTGACAACCTTCCAAAAAAGTATTTCGAAATCTAAATTTTAAATAATTTAGTCGTGACTTACTCAATCCAGCTACCGGGAGACGTAGTTGGTTAGGCAGCGATACTCCGTATCCGATTCAAATACCAATTATCTTTGATTGTATAGTATACGTAAATTGATGTAAATCTATTTATTGCGTTCCAAATAATCTTATCAATTGCGTGACATTAAATAAATATATTTAAAAACTCTTTATCTAAAGTGTTTTCTTTCTTTTTTTTTTCTGGAACTCCGACTTCTAATGTTCACGTCACAACTGTCAATAAGGCATTTATGTGATAAGGCGGGTGGGGTTTATACAGCATTGGACTTCGAATGGAATAACTCGCAAATCATCGTTATCGGAATCGTCGTTTCGTATATATTTACATTAAACATTTTTAATAGTATTTTTTCACTTTTGATTTTCATATTAATGTTTTTGTTGTTTTTCGAAAAGAAAAAAAAATATATACAACAGCGGAATCAAATAGCGAAAAAAAAATGCTGCATTTAGTCTTTTATACCTATCTACAGTTAATCACCGTAGAAGCCGACTGAAAATTAAGATTTCAGTTTAAAATTCGACAATGATGACGCGTTTGTTGCCAACACGAAATCATTCGTACGTTTGTCTGTTTTTTTTTTTTATTTGCTGAGTAAGCGAAATCTTAAATTTGACGAAATGAGATTTATGCGAAATGGGAATTAGGCGAAATTGGAAGTTACCGTGGGAACAACACCTGTAATACTTACAGGAGAATAAATCTAAATTGAACGGAGGACGTTCTTCAAAGAAAGAAAAAAGAAAAAAATTACAATCAATTTACGATTTGCTCGGTAATTTTTGTTACAATTTCATAACGGGTTTCTTCCGTAATACTTTTTCATATTACTCTCGGCCCAAGAATAGCATATCGACAGCTTTGTGGAAAAACTAGACATGTTGAATTTTGCTTCAAAACAAGGATACGCCAAATTTTGCTTTAAGATGTAGGACTTGTTGGATTTCGATTCGAAAAGCAGATACGAAAATTTGTCTACCTCTTGAAGCAAAATTTGGCGTGTTTGACTTCCGGATATCGAAATTCATGTCTAGTTTTTTCACTGAGATGTCGATATACACACACACACACACACACACACTGAATAATTCGACGATAGCAACTACCGTATTATTAGGTGATATTTAATTATTCATAATTTTCATATTTTTGTTTCTGAACCTGTCTGCTGCAGCATCGTGCACAGAAACAGACCCCCCCCCCAAATAAACAGTATGTTGAAATGATGATTGTCAAATATATAGTGTGTATACATATAAACTATTAATCACAGCAGTGAAACGGCGGCCAAAATGGAACTGCTCGACGACAATGTAGTCCCGGGCTCCACTAGCTATAATGGGAACAAAATAAAAACAGATATACAGAATTAAGAATAGAAAAATACGGGCAATCGCTTCACGGATAATTTCGTTTTTCCGTTAAACATTTTATTCGGCAAGTAACCCCCTGTTTGCGTGTGCACAATTTTTCACAAATGGGACGCTGACGAATCCATTATGGACAAATGTGGTAATTTAGGAAATGGCTTTAGCTCATTACTTTAAGTATGCCTCCCGAACCGTAATTCGCCATCGAAAATACTTTCTTCGTTATCGCGTCCCATTTCAGATTTTTCATTTACATTATATACCGCGGTGCTACCCTTTTTTCATCTTCTTTCTGTAATTATATAACGTATTACAGCCAGAAAGAAATACCACATCCTATAATTTGTATACTTGCACATCAAACACGAATACAACAAAGTATGTGTCTATTCACGCAGAAATGGACGCACACCCAGAAACAGCCGAGATGAAAATAACAGTGATTAAACAATAAAAGTGATTAGTAACTAAACCGCGCGCATAACCGAAATAAAACAACTGCGACATTCGAACGTTTTTACTTAACAATCTAAAACTCCCCCTGCGTCCATTCTGTAAATCGATTTCCGCGCGCTATAAACCTTAAAAATTAGCTGACCATTTTCCAGAAGTAAATTTGCAAGTAGATGCGTAAACGTTTGATAATTTCTGCGACTAAACCTCCGTCGCGTGGTACGAAAAGCGGCGATCTCACGAATGTTTGACTGCAAATCAAAATTTAAACACAAAAGCTCCTCCCGGATCTCTGCTCGTCAAAAAGTGACTAGGGTTGAAGAGTGGAAAATGAAAATATTAAGCAAAGAAGTAAAATCGAAACCGTAACAATCGCGAATGGTAAAACCAAAATAATACCGCACCGTATCTCTCTGGTCAGGTAGAGCGATGTTCTGTCCGAATGGAATTCCGCTCGAATTGAAAACATCGAAAATTAGAGGAATTAGAAAACAATACGACACAACAAAGTTTATTAACGCGACGAACCTCCCGGGCAGAATAATTTATGCGACAGCGTTAGGAAGACAAAAAAAAAAAAAAAAAAAATGTCACCAGTTAAACTGCTATCGATTAGAGAGTATTTTACAGATCGCGCAAATTCCACCCTGTATTTGAAGAAAAACTTAATCGAAAAGGGGAACTTTTACGTGCAAGTTGAAGATAGCCTCATTCCTTAACAACTCTTAAAAGTGCGTGATAAAATAGGGATGTGATTCTGAAACTGGACTGGTCGAATCGAAAAATAGAAGAAAAAAATCCTAACTAAACAGTACATTTATTGAGATACTACGTCAAGTATTAATGTGTACCGAATTTCAGACTCTCAAACAAAGCCAGTTTTTCTCGTATTCAGCAACAGACAACTTTGATAACTACAAAATTATTATTTCTTATTTTGTTTTCGGGCGCGTCAACTATGAACATTGTAATCTAGTATTATAAGTGAAACTTTTGGAAGTTACAATGTGCGCCAGAGGAATACTCTTCTCCAACGAAACACCACGACCTAACCAACTGCGCCATGGGAGCTGGCAAAAATGATTATTACTGATAACAGTAAATTGTTGGGAGCTTGGGCGTAATTAGTACTGCAGCACTGATGAATGTTTGTGGTATGTATATTTCACAAAGAGAATTTGCACTCTTCTAAGTAATTGACACACACACGCGCGCGCACATGTAGATGCGCTTATGTGTATGTGCGCGCGTGGATTTCATCAAGAACAGTTGCGTACATCCAGCGAATCGATGTTAATTATCATGTTATTTCCAGGTCAATGAGGTGTAAATGTTTTGTTACACAAAAAAGAACAACAAGAAACGGTCATTAAGGCGATTTATAAGTCCGGACAGCGTCAAAATCGGACCCGCCACATACATTCGTAAATTCGAAGCCCATTTCGTGATATTATAAATCCATTTCCGTAACCTTAATTACATCAAGGCAGAACCATTATTTGTTAGTATTCTTGTCGTATTTTTTAACTTCATGTCCCGAGCATAGCAATTTTTAGCAACCCGTTAATGGTTTTTCTCCCCCCCCCCCCCGTTTGATAGCGCATTTCAACTTTTTACCGCGACTTTTCATCTAACTGCAGACTACTTCGGTTATGTCGTCCCGGCGTTAATTTCTATTTGTTTACCGTTTTTTTTTTTTTGATTATTCGCTTTTTATTTCTTTACGCAGTATTTTGTAGACATTACCAGTGTATACAGTTTTCAACGACTGTATTTAACACTACTTCCTCTGCACCTCGTAGATGGATAACGATCTTTGATGAGTGCTGAACTGGGAAACCGAAATGAACTGACTCAAAAATACGGTACGCAATTTTTATTTTCATTTAAAAATCTCTCTCTCTCTCCAGCCGCCGAAGAGAAGTTCAACATTACCTGCTATTAATCGGATGTCTAATGTCGGAAATTAATGCAGACATAGGCTACAGTGACGGAAAATCTGAAGTTATAAAAGGCAACCATTATTTATTATTCTAACGGTATCAGCGAGGAGATCAAGGAAAAAGAATGAAATATGCATATGCTGGGATGGCTTACATTTAATAACACTAGTGCATCATGAATTGTCTGGCAGCAGTGGCCTAATTTTAATAAAACATCAAATCAAATCAGACGACGGGACATCTGGTGCGACACTCATATTTTTCTCTCCGTTCCGGTGGTCGACTTGACACGTGGGTAGTAATAGTGCAACATCGTTAGTGTCAAGTGACAATCAGCATCGAACAGGAGACCTTATTATTTTAATGTTTCCGACGCGTCAGCTGATATAATTAACAGGAAAAAAGACATTCTCTCCTTTTCACCTTCTAGCCTCCTGAAGCCTAAGCTCACCGAAAACCAAATCACGAAATGTATTTATTAAAAATAATCGATGTTAAAAAGTTTTCCAAATGTGTTTACGGCATTATAAAGATTACAATTTCAGAGAATATGAAAAGATAAAAGGAGGTCACGCGCGTGTCCTTAATTACGATTACTTCGTTGAGAGTTTGAATTTACAGTAAATATACCGAGTTTGTCTCCCCTTTAACAAAAAAAAAAAAGGATTGTAGGCTCTTTTTCTGAGCCATTACTTAATTTAGTTGCTCCCGCAACTCAATTTTTTCCATTACATTTACTTCGAAATAAAAACACAGAAAAAAAAAACAAAAAAAAAAAAAACAATTTTCATTAAATTTATTATAATTATTTATTAATAGTATTTTTAAAATTTAGGCCGAGTGTAATTTTTAACTTTTATTTTCTACCCTGGCTTTATATTTTTCTTTATCATTTTTTATTTAAAAATTGCGTTTAATAAATTATTTATTTTATAATAGTTTTCAAATGAAATAATAAACGCGTTTTAAATGCAATATCATTCGATATATAGAGTTGTACAGAGTACTCTACCCGTACAGAACCTAACACAAACTATTTCCGATGTTGTTACCCATACCAAAAGTCAACACTTGCTTTAAAACGAGAAATATCCCATACTTTTATACTCATTAAATGAAAAAATAACTTTCGTCGTGAATTTCAAAACAGTAGAAATGTAAAATAACGCAATCATTACATAAGTAAGTAAAATGAAAACAAAGGACCATTTTATATGGAAGGAAATGAAATCATTAAAGATATCATCTTATTCCCTCATCATCTCATTGGGAAAGTACAGAATTCAGCAACGAGTATAAAGCTGATTTATTGGCCAGTATATTATTATTTTCTCACGATTCGGAAGACCAAATGATTCAACTTAAACATGTTTTAACGATAAAATCACTAAAACTGCTAAAAATCATAACTACCCTATATTGTATTCACCCGGTGAAATAAATGAAATAATAAAACAATTAAATAACAAGCATTTTATAATACATATTTGTAATGGGCCATTTTCCTACGCAGTAGGATTAACTGTACATCCGAAAAACCAACAAAAGATAATAACTCTTCAGCTGTTAATGATAGACCAATCGCCCTAATTTCTAATTTAAGCAGTGAATTTCTGAAATACTAATACTTATTCCATTGAAGAGATACTACGCACAAAACAACATTATCTGAATCCTTACTGATTATATTGCAGGTAATTGAAAGTACGTAAATATACATACTAATCTTTTAACCATGGACATTGAAAAAAGATTTAACTATTGGACACAGTGGACTAATCTATGAGCTTATTCAATATAGTTCGGCCCTTACCTAATGAAAGTTAATAATTACTTGACAGGAATTTCTTTGTCGGTGATAGTAGTACCAAGAAACCGTCGTAATTGCTGCTAATGTACCGTAAGGAACTATGAGCCCTACTAATTATTACTCTGTTATAAATGGTTTTCGCACAAATCGTAAAGTAAAATCAGCACTAGTTATCGATGATATTGCCATCCACCGCTCCTCGTACAGAATTAATACAATCCAATAAAAAAAAAAAAAAAAAAAAAAAAAGGCTACAGAACAGTAGAAAATATCTCAATAGATATAAAATCGAAATAAATTCGGATAACATAGAATCGATTTTATTTGCTAAAAGAAAATATAATTGTAATAACTCAATTGTACTTGAAACAAATTGTTACGTTTTAAAACCGATACTAAATATTTAGGCGTAATATTTGACAGAAGACGACATAAACATGTAAACTACGTCGATCAAATATATTTGTGTTACATCTAGCTTTTTAATAAAAAAAATAATAAGTAAAATATCTACTGTAAATGAGTACGCAATGTACAAGACCTTCACAAGACCATCAATACTTTTATGCACGTCCCGTTTGGTGTCTAATATTCCTAGATCTACCATAAACTTCCAAGAACGCAAAATAAACGCTATTTTACGCAAATTTCAGTCATAAACACAAAGTACTCACACTTCCTGCCATCCAACACACCGTATCAACCTATAAAATAATACTTTTGGTAACATGAACGTGCACACTTTTATCGAAAAAGCAACTACAAGAACTTCCTTTCAGCTAAAGTGTAAAAACGTAAAAGAATAAAACATTATAAAAAAAAAAAAAAAAAACAAAACGAAATAAAATAAAACAAGTAATCTTTAAATAATAACGTAAACGATAAAAACACCTTCTAATTCCGTTCTTAACTGCGTATAATATAATTACGTAAATCATATAAAATCTACCTATGCAGATCTCCTTACACTATTGTTATGTGTTTTCCGTTTATATTTATTATTCTTATTTCCTTCAAGTTTTTGTTTTTGATTTTTTCCTTGGATAATATCTAATTTAGTGTAACATATCACAAACTTAAACGTAATAGATACACGCAAAATCACTAGAGAATTCGGTACACGTATTTATTTTGATATTATATGACAGAGTTCATAGTTTATATGCAATAAACCCATTTAAATTCATTCAATCCTGCATCTGATGACCTGAAATATTCCTGGGCCTCTATACGGATAATTTAAACAAAAGGGCTAATTGGGCACTTAATTTTACAACCTAATTACCGCACTAAAAGCAAAACCGCCATCAATTCTGATTAATTAGATAAAAAAAAATGAAAAAGGATGCCATTATATATACTTGGGCGTGCGTGCGCACGCATACAAACACAGACACACACACACACATATATGTATACATCAAATTTCAAAAACAAAGATATAAACACAGTCTTAAAGAGATACTTCATTTTAAAAATTTCAATTACATCGTAGGCACTAAAGATGTGCAAATCAACTCCATCAGAGGGTAAGGTATATTTTCCGATTACGGATAGATATCCGCTTACCAACTCCAACTCCGATCGAGTTATGTAATTCATATCTAGTGTATAATCGTAACCTTAGACTTCGTATTCTATTCCGACTTTGCGCGGTAGCGGTACTCCGGACGCGCAGAGTAACAGAATGTCCTCGGTAAATTTTGATAGATGCGAGCGTAGCCAACGTCTCCCGGAGTTCAGACATATTAAATCACACTACTACAGATAAACCGATCGTGTCCGGGTGATGCTTATTTGTTGCACGACGTCTTTCGGAATAAATATTAAATCCACATCGTCGGAGACATATCGGACCGTGCTCTATCGTGCATTTCCCAGGGTATAACTGTGCCCGCGGGATTACCCATGCCTAGCAGATAAGTTGATATTAATTTTAAAGACGCTTTCGAAAATAAACTGTAACTTAAGGTAACACAAGGTAAAATTTCAACGGATTCCTACACAGCCGAAATGTGTCTATCGAACATATTAATTTTGAAAATCTGAAACGAATAGACGACGACTATAGTGTCTACGAGCAGAGCAAATCAAACTTTCAAAGAAAGTTTTAAATGTTCATATCCATTTTCTGTTTTGTCACTTTATTAAATAATTATGGAGTACGTAACTCCGAAACAGTCGGCCATATTTTATATTTTTAAACTATAATTTTCTGTAATCGGCCATTTTGGCCTCGCAAGAGGCTGTGCCCCTTGACACCTCTTGCTTTCATTTCTGTCTCTTTCTCTTCTATACTTTGTATAAAATGATCAAAATTTACAACGTAATTCTTACTGGCATCAACACACAAAAAAAATAACATAACCACAAAAGTCCTATTCTAACATTTAACTTTCATTATATAAAATTAAGGCATTTTTTCGTTACATATTTCATCACATAAAATTGTGACATTTTTTAAATAACAATAACAAAAATCCTATAAAATATAACAAACGTTACATAAAATTGGGACATTTTTTCGAATGGGGGGTAGTCTAAGAATTACGTTGTAATTAATATATATATATGTATATATATAATATAATAATAATATTAATAATAATAATCAATATTTATTCATTTTCTTGCATTGCCGTACTTCATGAGCGTTGGGGATTACTATGACGGAACAGTTAAATAATAATACGAAGGGAGCGATACCTTTTTGCAGCACAATAAAAGGCTATTCAAGTCCTCTTTCAATTTTTAGCTGTAAAGGTTGTACTTTTCGCCTCTTAAAATTCCGTCTCGGTTTTTTCTTTTCTTAATAACAGCACTTCCCAGAATTTCTGAATTTCTTAGTTTTCGTACCCTGGTGAAATTTATGCTCAAACAACATTCGGTAAAGGGACTGCGTGATGGAACAAATTATAAAAAAAATTAAACAAAGGGAAATGAGGGAATTATAACTGCAATAATATCGTAGTCCAAAAAAATACCTTTTAATTTCTCAAATGTCCACAAAAAAATGTATATTAATAATACTGCCGCTATTGCGATCGTAACGAATATCTCTCGTTCTTCTCCTAAGGTAACGAAACATGACGCAGAACCGTCGAATTAATGATCTCGAATTTCAAACGAATAATGTGAATGACGGAACAGCGAACGGAGTTCTGCGTAATACCAATGTGTCGGCGAACCAAAAAAAAAACCCACAAAACTCTAATCAGCGCGCTTTTTCATTTGTAGTAGGCAACATTCCTGCTTCGTAATAGAGGAGAAACGATCGCAGATGATTTAAAGTACGAAGAAGAAACAATGAAATACAGAAAAAAACTAAAATAGAAATGCAAAATGATAACAGCATTTGCGTGATGGAAATAGTCGTGTGGTTTCATCTGCGCGGTATCGTCGGAACATCGTTATGTCGCGACTAATGCGGCAAAGGAAGTGTGTAAGAACGAGAAACACTCCCCATATGTAAGCCGATATTTACACTCATCTTGATAGCCGCGATAGAGTAAACCGATCTGGTTACGATTAGTATCGCAAACGAATAGCCGGCCGATAATCGTGATCAGCGATTTCAATCACGGTCCACTTAAAAGTGAACGGCAAACAATATTTTCGTTCCATTCGCTGTTTTTCGTTTGCCTCAGACACGTAATAAACACATCTATGCGCGCGCGCCTGTGTGTGTGCATGTGTGTTGCGTTGCCGAGAAGGAAGTATCGTCGTAGTGAGGAAATGTCAGACAGGAACGCTGTTCTGGAAGCGCGTTCCGCATCAGCAACTATCTGGAACACGAATGCTTTTCCAGTGTTGTTAACAATCATTCACCGCGGCCACATACATATTTACATAAGCCCAGCCGCGTACTGTTTTTTTCGTAATTATATAAAAATATCGAATGATGTTTTTTTCCTCGCGACCTATTAAGAAAAAGAAAAATAAAATGTGCGCAGCGGATTTCTTGATACACACGACGTCGAAAACTTTCACGTGCCACCATCGCCAGATTCTACTGGCGTATATGATAAATCTGCAATGACGCACGATTTAACTGTGTTTCTTGTGCAATACTATAAACGTATGTACAAATTTTGGCACACGCAAGTATGCAATCTGTCTGTGTTTGGTATATTTTGTGCACTCTACCTGATGTAAAATAGCTAAAATCCCCAAGCCATTTTTTAATTCAACCCGATATGTGTACCCTCTTATTAATCCGAACTTCGCAATAACGATTTTATTCGTACCTATGAGAGATACAGGTTGCGTTCCGTACAGCACAACTTAAAGCAAATGCGAAGATTAAAAAGCGGACAACACAAATCGTTTTAGACCCGTTTATTTTTTTTATTTATTTTTAACCATCATCCGATTACGTTTAAGTTACAAAGAACGCCCTTCGACTTTAAGCACCGATAGTGTAAAAATCGATCGGACCTCAACGCGCTTTCAAGCAGTAAAAAAAAAAAAGCGGAAAATGACGATTTTAATCTATATAAGAAAAAGAAATAGCAATGGAAAAAACTTTCAAAGGCGCCTCAAAACAAAAAAAAGCCCACAATATCGAAGAGATTATATTAAAGTCGTTCAAAAAATTTTGAACATTTGGTAATTAAATTTTTTTTTTTTTTGTACTGCGTGGACGCGCCAGCGTCGTTGACCCAACAACAAACAGAGCAAAAAAATATCGCGGAAATTCAGTTTAAAAAACATAAGAGACCAAACCAGAATTAATCGAACAGAATAATTCGAGTAATGACAACAAATCTCACAAAAAAGGGCTTATTAAAGTCAATGGGACAAAATACATTATCACGCGTATATCGATCGTGTCATACTTCTACGATTTACTGTCGTTGCAGTGCTAAAATGACGTATAAATGTACGATGTCAGTTTTTAAAATGCAATTTTTCGGATAATGAGATTTCAATACGAAATTCGACTAATTCGAAAAGTAAAATATATATATATATTTACAAGAGCCGTGCACTACCCTCTGTATAAATTAAAACTAAGGTCTTCCATTAAACTACGGTGGTGCTGCTATTAGCGAAATAATAGAGTTACATAAGAGTTCAGTAATAACAGAGTTAATAAATGAGATACATAAAAATATCTTCACTCAGCTTCCGTTATAGGCAGTGGTGTTTCGTTCGGGTAAAACCCCGAGTTCGATTCCCGCTGCCGCATATTATAACATTCCAAAAATTTCGCTTGCGTTGGGCTGTTAATGTTCGTATAGCTGATCCGCTTAAAAGTAAAAAAAAAAAAAATCAAAAAAAAAAAATCAAGCGTCCAAAATCAATTGATAACAATATATGCGTTTTAAACGTATTGTAATATCTGCTGATATTCTATAACGTAATATATTACGTAACTAAAATTACTTAATTTCTAGTAATCACCCCCTCCGTCGATGTAATCTTCTCTGAAAAGTTAATCAGTACAGTTTCCTTTAATAGTTATCGGCGTAATTTTATTTATTCGTGCTTCATACGAGCGGAAATTTTGAAGTCTGTGTAAATTCGTTTATCTTACAATGGCTTATAATCGTACGAAATAAAAAGAACAGATTTTAGTAGCTATCAACCGTATTTTCTTTCTCCCGCACGACTTATTATATCGCCGTATTACTAATTAATCGGACCTTTTTCAATGGCGATTAGGGCATCTTTTGCGAAAAGAGTTTTAATTATTTTATGCCCCACGATTTGGCCATCTCCACGCTTGCGTCGTGTAAGATATAATAACACACACTGTGACTACATGAATAAACTACCGTTTTAAAATACTTTTGAAAGCCTTTTTCAGTCTGCATACAGATTGTTTCATTTTTCTAATAATAAATGACACGACGTCGAACATTGTAATAATTTTGCGATCCTTTTCCGTAGCATTATTCGCGTGTAGCAATTAGGACATTTTTAATAGCAACTTTTGTGATAAGTATCTCCTGCACCGATTCACTTTTTTTGGTACCCTCTCAGTTTTTAATAGGATTTGGGTGGTAGAGTAATAACAAGAAATAATATCGAGAATGTCAAAGGCAGCCGAGTACTTTCAATCTAAATTTAACTGACCATGCTTTCCCTTCTCTTTTCGTATTTCCCGAAAAAAAGAAAAAAACGTACAACAAGCGCACGGTATCTCCAAGATTATTCAGTTGTGTAATACGCTATCTATAGAAATATAACATAAGTGCAAAACGAACGAAAAACAATTCGCTCCGAAAACCGACCGAATTCTTCGCAAAATGGCTTCGTGTACAACACAAATACGAGTAATAAAATAGTATTCGAACACACGCACACCAACGACAGAACACAATAACCCTCTGTCTAGCGGACAGGGAAAGGTGACGTCAAAATTTTTGTGAAAACAGTCTTCGGCGAGGACTCTTTTCATAAATTGTTTCTCTAATTTTTACCTATACTATCAGCGGCAGCAGCACCGCAGAGCCACAAGAACATATGTTATAAATGTGTATACATATTCTGACAATAGTACGTCGCAAAATAATAGCTGCCCGGTTAAGCAGGCAAAGGGCAAGGTTGCCGGAGGAAGAAAAGCCATCTCTCTCTCGGTGGCACATGAAATGTACGGACGAGCAAAAGTGTAATATAAGCGATGTTAACCTTTCTCTCGCCATGTTGTGCACACCTTAATAAGCCAACGAGCGAGGAAAAAGAAGTGTTTGCGAACAACTTGCCAACACCGGCAGCCGCCGGAGGTAAAGAAAAATCACTGCACAGATAAGAGCCATTATAATTTTCACGAATATCGGCTAACAGTGATGACGGAATTTCGTCGCACCCTCTTGCTTCGCCAGCGTGGATCCAAAGCGTGCAAAGTTACGCGATCCGCGCGCCGTCGAGTCGGTTCGCGCAAGCAAGCTGGCCGACCAACATTCAAGGTCACCGCAAACATAATCGCGAGTCGTTTACGATGTTTCGAGTGCTTTTTGCAGCTTAACAACGAGGTCTGCGGCGGCGACAAGGTTCACGGCGACGAGGATAGGGAAACGTAAATCTTCGTCTGCTTCAATTTCGAGTTTCGAAACAACAGACGCGACGATATTTAAAAAAAAATAAAAAAAAAAATAGGATAATAAAATATTACCACCAAGCGGTAATTTCTGTAACGCGGAATATTGCGAAAACATACATTTGGCAACATCTAGCGAGAACATACGCTGCTTATTTTTTAAATGCGAGAATTTTTAAAACTTGTTAACATGGGAAAAAAATCGAAATCGGTACAAACACCTTTTTAATTTTACGAAATCCCGTTTTTTACAGCAAATTAATAACGGCTGAAATAATAACAAACGCTTAAACGTTCCGAAATCTTTTTGTTCTCTCAAAAAGCCTAAGAAAGTAAGAATTTTCTATCTAACCGACCTCTAAAGAAATTAGTTTTAAGAAAAGAAACAGAGTAATGACGCAACTAAAATTTAAAATAATCACATCCGCGTCGTTTTTGTGGAAACCGTACTACCCCCCTTTCTTCAAAGAACACTTGGACATCGACTAAACAATTTAGTACCGAGAATTTTCAATGGCTATTCTTTTAAGTTCTAAATGGCTATTCTTTTGAATTCTAAATGGCTATTTTTTAAAATTTTAAATGGCTATTCTTTTAAGTTCTAAATGGCTATTCTTTTAAATTTTAAATGGCTATTCTTTTGAATTTGAAATGGCTATTCTTTTGAATTTGAAATGGCTGTTTATTTAAATTTTATGCCGTGGTCTGAAAATAAAATACGGGGAAGTTCAATGTTACCGAAGCGTAGGACATATGCGTAGAATTTTGTTATAAACTACCTGTTGTTTGCAAATCATAATATACCGGTTGTTTTCCGCAAACCTAACGGGGTTGAAAATTTCGGCCCTGTTGCTGGCCGAAGTAATCCGGAGGAGGGCTGCGTGGATGACGACCGATTAATTTTTTAATTTCCATTCATCATTTCGAAACGACCATTTCTTCGTTACTCCGGTCAAGATATACGTCCGAGATCGCCGCGTTAACTAAGAAATGCCCCTAGAAAACCCCATGTAACACATAGACGCCCCTCTTTCGTTACACATGCGCTAAGTGAATACAGTTTGTAAGAACTTTTACGTCCCAAAGACTAATATCAGGATGTTTCAAGAAGTTTAAAGAGTATCATTTTAATTTGGATTAATTTTTCTTTAAACTTTATTTTAAAAAGTCAAACGAATCCGGTTACTAACATGTTTGACTATCCAGATTCGTCCAAATAATATCAGCGCTGTTAGATAACAGAGCGCAATGTCAAGGGTGTTGCAATGAGATAATAGGGAGGGATTGAGACGTTTTTCTGTTTCAAACCGTGAAATCTGGTGAAGCCAAAGTTCTACCACCAAAAATATTGCTGAAAATAATGTGTTTGCTGGCTCACGCCGAATTTCCTCGGTCTACGTGAAAATTAATTCGCGCTTAAATTTTTCCGGCAAAAAAAAAAAAAAAAAGAAAGAAAGAAAAACGAACAAAATTAATAGTCGAAATAGCCAAGTTTAGCAAATAACGTGGAAGACTGACGGCTGATGTTCGAGAAAGAAATGGGATTCAATTATTCCGTTCCAGTTTAAAATGCCAAGGGGGGAGGGGGGCGTACAGTTATTGTGCGCGATCTGTCAAGGGTTTCAGAAAGACATCGAGAAGGAAGAGCCAGCTTGCGTTAGCCAGTCGAAATTTAGAAAGTGTAGAAAGAGTAAGCCTCTTCGGCAGAGCCGTAATCAAATACGAATTAAAGCACGTTTAGTGCAACGGGATCGCGTCCGTAAATAGATTTTAAATAGGAAACTGCGAAAACGTGACTCCGTTATTTTATTCGACGAATGCGGAAAGAACGATTGAATAAATAATTAGAAAGACCGTGATGGACGGACGAGTGAAAGAAGAGCGGGCAATTACTTGTATAAACAAGACGCTGGGTGTCGTAATTGAAAAAGAACAACTTTTACGCGATATACATATATACTAACAACGCGCAGAGCTACCAAGAAAAATTCTATCGTCCTATCAGCTCAATAGCAGCTCAATAGCAGCTCAATAGCAGCTCATTTTCATTTTTTACGTCAGTCTTTAATCGATACTGAACAAGTTTAAGTAAATTTTGATAAGCCGCCTAAAATGTGTAGAGTTCGGAAAATCGTGTCCTACAATCTCGCATCTTATTGCATTTTTTTTCTTTTTTCTCTAAATATCCGCTGTTCCATGTTAATTTTTTTTTTTTTTTTACTAAACATGTTATGGTAGTTCAAATTTGGAATCCAAAATTATCTCTCCTTTAAAATCATGTTCAATCTGTGCTCTAAAATCCCCGGAATTTTACACCACTTAAAACTCTCGCTAGAGGATGTGACGCCGGTCCCTTCCATTTCGACATTTTCTTATCTGAGTGCTATCATTTTAATCTATATTGAAAAGCTGTAATTCCTACGGTTCCATTCTCTTCTATATACATATACATATATACATATATACATATATACATATATACATATGCATACACACATATATATATATATATATATATATATATATATATATATATATATATAAAATGTAAATATATATCATCCGGAAATTTATATTGTTATCCCACATTAAAAAGAAAAATATTTAAAAGCAGCCTCATTTAATTGCATTTACAAAATCTAAAAAACAATATCGTTAACGAGTATAAAAGAAAAAAGTAGGATTTAGCTGGGCATGCAACAAGACTAATGAACGGGAAAGTAGACATATTAAGTATACAAAAAAAAACCCGTATATAATCGGATAAAGAAAGAGGAGCAGACACAATACACAGGATGAGAAGATGAAATAATACAATTTTTTTCAATCGACAATATCGGGGGAATTGCTCAGCGCCGTAGCCGATGAGTAAGATTGAGGGGCTTTTGCCCAGAATTTTGGTTTTTCATTTTTAATTTATTGTAATTTTTAAAATTTTCCGAATTTCGTATAATGTAAATTTTTTTACTCGCTTCATGTTATTGTATGATACTAATTTATAGCCTGCACTTCAAGATTTGGCACCGTATTACTTGTTTTCAGTCGCTGTTGATAAATAACGTCAGTAGAAAAAAATATTCCGACTTCCATTATGTCTGTTATATAAATTAAAATTTTCCGACCTTTTTTCCTCGTTTAAATCCAAAAATGATGTTACAAAAAAAATTCATAAGGCTGTTTTTAACTTTAGGATAATAATATTTTAAAATGTTTATATTAAACTTTTTTAAAGTAAGTAACGAACGAAAATCGGGAAAAAAGGAGTGGCTAGGAAAAGAACATCACGAAATTTAGGGGACAAAATTGGCGTATAAATTGCTGATAAACTAGATTGAACAATTGCACTGATTAATGAAGAGAACATATACAGCGGTGGCGTTTTTTTTTTTTTCTCTCCCGGGCTTTCTACAGTTTAATGTAGCAATACAATCAGAGTAAAATTAATAGTTTTAAAGTGAAAATATTTATTGACAGATATATACATTTTAAAAAAGCAAACAAAAACAAATAAATAATTGAAATTAGGTTCGTAAACATATAGCATACATAAAAAATTGCCATGTTTTTTACAGTCCCTCCATGACCTTTTGCTCCGCTATTGATCGACACACATGGTAAGATGCATAAATTCGAATAAAAGCTTTTTTTTTTTTTTTTTTTGTCGAAAAAGAGCAAATATACATAATACACATATAAAAAAAAAACTACACCTGATATTTTAATACTATCATCTCTGAATCCTCTCAGTAACCGAAAAATATTTACGCAGTTCCTCGCCTGACCTAGGCTATAGCTAATATTTGAACTAAACCATATCGTTTCATTTAATTTTAATTATTAGATCATAAAATAAATAGAAATAATCGACAAAAATTAAACCAACCGCTTTTAAGCCGGTAAATAATAAATATTTCAAAGAGATGATTTCAAGTGTTCGGTACGAGCATTTGCCCAGACACTAATTAGTAATTTTCACATACTCGTATCATGCGAATCTATACTGTCAGAATTGGACACGGTTTATTTCCTTTTATATGTAATATTTTTAAAACACCGGAAAACTGTCTAACCAACAAACTAACTACATTAAAAATTTTCATGGCGGAGAGATTTTTTTTCGATGAACAAAAAGAAGAAAAAATCAATTGAAGGCGTTTGTAAATTAAGTAGAATTGTGCCGGATATGAATACAATCGAGATTAGAAAGCCCGCACAAATAAAAAGTTGACGCGATGCTCCAATAATAAGACAATCTCACCGATAAGACACGATCAATGGAATAACGAATAAATAATTGCGCTTCAAAGAAACGATCACGAGAAAGCACTCCTAACCGGACGCCAGCGTGTATTTGCATTAAACGTTAACCGGTCATCACCACAAATTCCCGCGTTTTTTTTTTTTGTTTTTTTTCTTTTTAATCACTAGTTTTGGTTTGTTTCTCTTTTTAAAGGTTCATCGAGTCTATTTTATACAATCTCGAATCGGAGAGATCACCGTAGCGGCACCTTACTTTTTGTGGAATTATAATTTCATCCTTCCATCACACTTAATTTCAATAATAATTTTACAAACCCTTACATAGAATATCTTTCGAGACGAACTACTAGAGTGCAATTCTCAAAATCTGATGATTTTGTTTCGTTTCCTTTGTTTTTACAAACCGTTCGAAACATGCTAGCTTAATCAGAGCAACTTTTTATATCATTTCTCTGAATTGCCTACTGATCTCTCATTCGTTACTCTTCCGTTTTTACCTTTTAATGTTTATCACTAAATCTTAAAATTGATTAATTCCCGATTTATTAACAGCCAGTATCATCTCAATTGTATTACACTGTCTGAGTTGCTTATAATCAGCCTTATGAAACTCCGTTTTCAACTATGACTTAGTATAGTTAGTTTACATGAACTGGGAATGAACTAGGAATGAATTGGGGACGGATTGGGAATAAACTGTACTTATGACGTGTGAGTTCCTACACGTGTTCAGTTTTAGGGGCAATGAAGACGCCGGGGTATTGTAGTCAAAAAAGCTTGTTATAGTGGGATTTTTGTTTCCCGCTTTCTAAAGCAGTGATCTTTCGAGCACTATTAATTAATTAGACATATAAAGAATAATACCGGGAATATACATAAATGGTCAAATCCTTCTTTGGATAAACATTATTAAAATACAAAAGTTGATGGTTTTTCATTCAAAAATGATCAAAATTAAATCGGCGTATAAAACTATAAACCCCCGCTAGCTAAATGGCGATTAATTTTCCTTGGTCAACAATTTAGAAACAGCCGACAATCACAACTGTAATACTACTTCCCGAAATGAAATTTAATCATGTCCGGGATAGAAGACGGATTCGGAATAATGTAAACAAAGCGTTTGTTAGATTCGGTTGCCAATAAACCGTGAGAATGGCGAAAGAGCCAAGTGCGCGACACCGTTTACAATTGTTCGAGGGAACTTGCGCGAAACGGCAAAGCAACTCGAACGAATGAAATTTCCGCGCACACAGATTTTTTTATCTCGAAGAGCAACCCTTAGCACCAGAGACGCGTAAAATAGCGCCGAACCTTATCACTAGCCAAGTTTTTTTGGGCGTGTTGTTTTGCGGCCTCGTCGAATCTCGGCTTCCACATGTCGCCGAGATTCTGTTTAAAACGGATCGGAGCATCACCCCTGACATTGCCTAATCAAAGTTGCATACAATGTGTGTAGCAGGGAGGCTCGTCAAATTGAAGGGCAGCCGCACGAGGCGTACAGGACGCGCGTTGGTTTAATCACAGAAAGAGAAAAAAATCGCGGGGCTATTTAATTTTCAAGGTCATTCCATATTCGGCGCGCATGACTAATTACAGAACTAGTTGACATATTGACCAATCGCAGCGTTCCGCGAAATACGGAGGTCGTAAAAACGAAAAACCACCGCGCTACATAAAATTAATAACGAAAAATAATAAAAAACAAGCCGAATTTAGAACATTACGTCATGGACGATCGCGCGCCGTTTATGCGTGTCCCCCCGGCGGTTTTTTTTATCGACAAAAATGAATTTTAACCGATTTTCAGTAATCAAAAACGAACGGATAGAGATATGGTCAACGGACCGTGAAGAAAATTACGCAATGCCGCGAGCGGTACCGCGTGCACACGATGTCAACCGGTGTGTACTGCCCCCGTCACGAATGGAAAAATCAACACGGCAAATTTAGAATTGACGCAGTGTCTCGGCGAATGAAACGATTAGAGATAAACATGTAAATAAATAAAATAAATAAGCAAGATGAAAATGAGATAAAAAAAAGTCAATAACGATCGAGAGCGATCTCTAAAGCGGACTTCCGGTCGCGTTCAGATTTATGCTTGACAATAGATGTGGAAGCGTAAAAGTTTATAACTTTTCTAAATTCCATCCGACTATAGGCGACCTTTTCACGGCAGCAATTTTCGTGTGAAAATTAAGCTTGTTTCAAGGTCGTGGCTAAAGTTTACAGCTTTTTTGTGTTTTTTTTTTTTTTTTTTGCTATTACTATTAAAAAAAAACTTCTCACGGTACATTTGTGTTTTATATGTAAGCGAAAGCAATCTAAGAATACGGACAGAAGGAAATTCGATTTTGTTACATTTTTGTCGAATTCAGCCAATTTAAAAAAAAAAAAAAAAACATTATCTGAAACTACCATTTGGAACAAAAAACTAGATGCACCCGAATGAATTCGTAATAAATTCACCGATTCATCTATACGCATAAAAAATCGAATTAATAACACATGGAGACATTATTTCCACGAAATATATTATAATCGTGTAACTACGATTCTACAAATAATCAACTGGTGCTACTTCAGCTCAGTACGAGAAATTGCCGCGTTAGGAAATGCAGATAAAACGGCTAAACATAGCGAGAAAAAAATGCGAGAACAATTAAATCAAATCACAGCGCAAAAAGTCATAAATATCGGAAAGCGCGCTATAGACACACCTTTACTCGGACAAAACTGCGATACGGAATAATAGCGGAACCAAAAACAGAAAATTACAGAGAACAAATAATAAAGCGGATAACTAGTTTACAGGACACATATTTTACTCCCGTCAAGTTTAAAACGATCCCCATCAAACTGACATGTCAATTAGGAGTGCACGATATAAATCGATATTACATAAAAAAAAGATATGCACACTCGATATATCGAATCAGCCCGATATTATCGATATGTACTATCGATATATTACATCCGACATAACAAAATATCGTACAAAATTGAAAGCGCACCATTTTTACTCTGAATTAATTTTCTGTTTGAAAACAAATAAAACGGACGAAAGTATTTCAAATGAAAATTATCTCTTTATTTGAGAACTCCAATTAGTAGATTTAACGAAAATCCTTTAAAAGTATGGGTAGATTACAAAATAATACAGTACCCGAAGTTGTACAATATAGCATACAAATATTTAACCATTGTGTGGCTAGCTTTGTTCGGTCGAGAGACTTTTTTCAAAAGTTACATAGATGTTAACCCAACAGAGAAGCAGGCATTCCAAAAGAGTAAATAAAATTTTGTTTTTTTTGCAAGATTTAAATAAGATATAATAGGATTTAAATAACTAAATGAAGTTGGCCCCGCTTGATGGCCTAGTGGTCAAAACATTCGCCCTGTAAGCGAAATATCACGGATTTAAGTCGCGTTCAATGACTTTTTTCTATTTAAATTTATAAGAAAAAGTTTAATACACTAAATATGTCAAAAATTTAATTGCAAGTTAATTCGGTTCTTAACGCAGGTTGTTTTTACTTATTTATTCATATGAACTGTTCCCTTATATTTTTGTGAGGCTAGTTAAATACAAATTACATACGGTATATTGAAAACATCGATACAACATTGCGATAAATCACATCGAAAAAAATATCGATATTTTTGTAATATGAACGTTTCAAATGTCAATGTTACTGATAAAATATAAATAACGAGAAAATCAACGAAACATTTATTGTTATATTACATTATTATTTGACGTAATTAAATAAGGAGACATCCATTACTTATGTGAGCTCAAAATAAGGGTAGGAGGTCCAGCGAAATCCCATTAAATCTAATTTTAATGGGGGGGGGGGGGGGATAATTGAAAATCTCACGTCAACTTTTAAAGAATATTCATTATTACACAGATAATAGAAAAAAAATTATTCGTTTTTTTTTGGTGGGGGGGGGGGTCCCATTTTGCCCGCTTAATAATCGCGTGGCTATTAAAAACTTTAATTATTTCAAGACGGAAATTATACAATTACGTAATATATCTTATACAGCAGACAGTAGATTTGAGAAATACCCCTTGTGTTTCATAAAGAAAATCAAATAGCAGCCTCTTTAGAAATTTAAAAATGTTTTAAAAATACATAATTATTACAATTTAATTTAAATTTTGTTTAATTTTTAAGTGAATAATAAAACTAAATTATAAAACCGTAGCCAAAATGGTAGTTTAGAATTTGAATAGCAAATTACTAGAAAAAATAGAACGATAGTATTTTTATTAGACTTCACTTCGTTTTTTATTTTTGTTAGTAATCCCATCCGAATTCTTTATTCGCGAGCAACTTTAAATACGCATATTTCTCATTGAACTATTTTCATTTATATTGCAAAATAAATAAAAAAGACAAAAGATCGATGACAATTGCGTTTAAAACAGAACAAAAACATAACATTAATAGTTTTACTAGAAAACAGTGTATTAAATATTAGTTATAATTAAATCCGTAGGTGTAACATTTATACAAAACTTTTATAGTATAAGTTTCTCTGTTATGACAAATTTATACGGCTACTGACTGGAATTAAAATGTTCCCGTAATCCGATTATACTTCACGACATTCAATTAAAAATTTAAAAAAATTTAAGTCATTTATAATACATTACAAAGTTAACCCTATTAAAGCAGTTCGCATCAGAAATAAAATATTCCATATACGATATTTTTAATAAACCTTTATTTCAACATTTTAAAAAGATAAAACACTATCATCTATCGTTAGAAGAAGAATTTAAAATTTTCCGAATGAAATATTACATACTAGATTATGAAAAATTGATTTTTTTTTTTTTGCGTTATAAATAATTTTTAATAATTCAATTATTATTAGTTTAAACGGGTTATTTAGAAATCTTTTATAAGATCAAAAACAAATCTGCAGGATAAAATTGTTTATCTACTATATAAAAATAAGTCGGGTTTTCCTTTCTGACGCTATAACTCCAGAACGCACGAACCGATTTCCACGGTTTTGCATTCGTTGGAAAGGTCTCGGGCTCCGTGAGGTTTATAGCAAAGAAAATTCAGGAAAAATTTCAATAGAAAATCAGGATCTTCATGCACTACAAACCAATATTTTAAGTAGTGCGTGGTACATTGTTTGACAGCTACTCATTGTTCTCTGCTTAGTTAATTTATTATGTTCACTGTGAAATTGTGAAAAAAAAGTAAAAAAAACAAGTTATTCGTTTCCTAGCAAATTTTTATTGTCTTTAAGGTGGTAAGTTGAACTGTGTAAATTATGTGGATCGTGCACTTGAGTTTAAATTCACCACTCTGTCCATAGTCCAAAATGCCTATCAGAATTATGCTTGGTTAAGTCAACGAGCAATTCTTGCCGCAAAGAATAATGATGTACACGCACTGAATTTCACCATTCAATCAAAAATTGCTGGCGATTTAGTGACATACAAATCCGTTGATACCATAACAAATCTCGATGATGTAGTAAATTATGCAACGGAGTTTTTGAACTCTCTGGAGTTACCAGGATTTCCACCACATAACTTGCAACTCAAAGTTGGTACAGTTATTATGATATTGCGTAATTTGAATCCACCGCGACTTTGCAACGGTACTCGACTTTCGGTAAAAAGACTTATGCCGAATTTGATTGAGGCAACCATTATTAACGGAAGGTACGCAGGTGAAAATGTATGTATTCCTCGAATACCAATGATTCCGAATGATCTTCCGTTTGACTTCAAACGATTGCAATTTCCAGTTCGCCTTGCGTTCGCAATGACAATTAACAAGTCGCAAGGCCAATCGTTTAGTTTTTGCGGGATAAATTTAGAAAATCATTGTTTTTCACATGGGCAGTTATACGTTGCGTGTTCACGAGTTGGGAAACCATCCGCTTTGTTTGTGTTAACGTCAGACCAAAAAACAAAAAATGTGGTTTACCAAAGAGCACTTCAATGAAACGGATAATTTGCGGACACGTATAACGCTTCGATTCAGTATTTACTTTGGATTTACTTTCATTTACCTAGAGAAGTTCAACTAAATAACAATTCATTTTTGTAATCGAAATGAATTCATTACTGTTGTGAAATGAAATAAAATTTTTCCTTTTCAAATATAAAACAAAAAAAAAATTTTTCTTCATCTTTTAATCACCAAAAGAAATGTTACATAAAATGAAGCCATTTGGTGGCGAAACGGAGTTCGCCGGGTTTGCTAGTAGCATTATATAATTCGTTAAAATTTCCTACATTCTGGACAACAGACGTTGTTAAGATTTAATAGGCAATCAATTAACTGACTTATCAGATTAAGCCAAGCGGCTAAAGATGGAATTTTAAAGCGATTTAAATTCGAATATTTACATTACACGTTCTGGCAATTATTCCACATATTTCGATTAAGTTTGTTCTCTAACAAATCGGGAACAGGAATGCGATTCGAGGATTAAATTATTATCGAAACCCATGTGAATAACCGCGAGTATCTAAATAAATGAATTATTTACATCGTTAGCCAGCTAATCGACAACAAACGGAACGAGTGTAAACGCCGCGTGGATTTTTCACCTCACCAAGATACTACCCGTTGAAAATACCTTGACGGCATCAGTACAGATGAGCGTCGGCGCTGTACAGATTTTTGCCCTCTTTATTTATGCTATATTCCCACGCTCCTTTTGTTCCACCGTATCAATTCAATTTTAGTAGTACACTACTGTAATTAATTTTGGATAATAAAAATCATCGGATTATTATTATAGCGTGCACTGATGGCTAATATTTGTATCCGGAGACCGTACCACCAGTTATAGCACTAAATTCATTAAACGACTTGTTACAACAATTTTTCATCATTATTACACGAGTCGGCGATGTAATGTTTTCAGTGCACCTCAAAAAGTTGTAAATATAGCAAATTTCAAACAAAATATAAACGATATATAAATTTAAATGTATAAACGATATATAAATTTAGAGCTGATGATGAGCTACGCCCAAAAACGTTTCAAAATGGCACATATGTTATATCGTTGATACTCGTACATTAAAATTTGTTTGTTATATTTCTGTTTTGTTTTAAATTACACTATATTTATGTTTAACAAACAGTATATTAAATTAAAGAATTGTATTACAAAATGTTATTAAAAAAAAATGTTTTTTTACAAAAAAGTACATACCGATACTTCAAGGTTTATTATAAAAATTTAAAAATGCACTAAAAAGTAAAAAATAATTACTCCCGATAAAATATATACATATATATCAGACTGATATAACACTTATGTGGTGATATCGTAATTCTTATACAACATTAATACTTATTAGAATTGGAATTAAATTCATGTTAGGAACAATTTAATCAACATTTAATGCAGTTTTTAATTATTCTTTTAATATGAATTTGATGCCAACTCCAAAAAATTAATGTTGTATAAGAATTATGATACCACCACTTAAGTGTTATATCACTCTGATATATATATTTTATCGGGAGTAATTATTTTTTACTTTTTAGTGCATTTTTAAATTTTTATAATAAACCTTCAAGTCGGTATTTATTTTTTGTAAAAAAGCATTTATTTTTTACTTTTTAGTGCATTTTTATTCAATTAAATTAAAACATTTATTTCCACGGTAAAAACACCAAAAGCTACATTTCCATGGTAATTTGGCAAATTTATAGTATTTTAAGTCAAAAATCTAATCCGACGGTGAAAACAATCATGAATGAAAAGCATCCAAAAAGCTTAAATCTCCCACATTATTAAGGGGATAACTCAAAAACTATCGGTCGGACCTTGATCAAATTTAAATGGGACCACATGACAAACACTACCTTTCAAATAAAAGAAGAATCATCAAAATCGGTTCACCTAATAGGAAGTTCTGTGGTAACACACATAAAAAGAAAAAAGAAAAAAATACAGTCGAATTGAATACCTCCTCCTTTTTTGAAGTCGGTTAATGAGATAATACGTAAAAAAAATGTTGAGCTAAGAGGGGGAAAATGTGTTTATGCGCGTCCTCCTATCGTTGCTGAAAGATGACTGGTGTGTCAGGTAGATAGATCAAGAAAAATATGTACCGAAAAATGATTTAGAGAATTCAGTTCGTATCCAGTCGCGAGAAAACGGAGTTCGATTTCACTGCTTTCGTAATTCTGAGATAGCCTTTGCCTTCGAGTAACAGTTCAACCGTTACCTGTCGGGCGAAGAAATCGCAGATTGTCCCGATCGTTTCTCGTTAATTAACCCCTCTGGTGTTACGAACTCAACGTATCGTGTATATAATTTCTGTTTTTAAGGAGAATGGATTTGTGCGGTCGACAATAAGAACTAAAACGTTATAACTAATTTATCGGACCAGTCAAACAACCACCAACTCACACCAACATGCCCGCCTTTGAATGATCTCGCCGACACATAGCAATACGTAGAATCTACTTTATTTTATATAATCGTTTATTACGGGTGATATCCGTATATACTCGTATCTATTGTTTTTCAGCGGTTGGCCGTCAAAGGAAGATAGGTATTTACTAAATATGTATAGCTAAAACATCAGTCTATAAATTTAATCTAAATGATGATTATAATAATAATAATAATAATAATAACATTACCAATAATAATATATATATAACAAAAGTAGATAAAATGAAATCTATTTTCCGCGGAACTTTAAATTTTGTGGTGGCATAAATAAAGGCTCAATCGTAATCCAAGTCGTTACAGGGTATTATCTCTCTCTATATGTATACATACATACATACATATATATATATATATATATATATATATATATATATATATATATATATACACACACGCACACACACGCGCGAAAAATTACTTCTAACTCGTGTCATGTTGCACATGTAAGTTACAAATTTGTTTCAGTGGCGGCGAAGAGATTAATCTGGGAGTAGCTTTTGAAATAAATCAATGACTGTTAGAAATGAAATTTGATACAACGTTGGAATCTCAATGTTATTTTTTTGTATTCTTTCGATTTTTTATACTGGCACCGAAAGAATTTACTTTTAAAGAACGACAAGATTACCTTAGAGCCGACTGATTCTCATTTTAGTCGTTTTTCATCTAAATATTATTACGTCTGCATACGGCATTTTACACGAAACCCACTTTCAAAGAGTCCACGCGGAAAAGCAGAAAATGTCTTTCGCATTATCATTATCGAACACCATATTATATGTATTTGCACTTTTCTTTCCTGATTTATTGTGAATTCTAGCGTGAAAAAATATTATCTTTTTAAAATCGTCTAATGAAAAACAAATTCACGCATTTCCTCGTAAATTCTTGAAAGCCATACCATCTACCCGCGGTGTTCGTCTTTATCGATGAATTTTAACGGACAGAATTGATAAACATCTGGGAATAATTATTTCGCTATTAACGAAAAACCAACAACGACTCGACTTATTAGCCTCCTTGCCACATGATGTTTCTTAACACGTCGCTACCGAAGTCGGCCTGCGTTTGTTGTTTGCATAAAACCACAACAGTCGCCACCAGCGGAAGCGATTATAAAAACGAAATAACCTTCCCTAAACACCAAATTAATTATTGTTAGCGCATTGTAGACACAACGGAAAATATCCTTACGAGTTTCTGATCCGTGCTCGGCCTCGCGAGTTTTCGATATACATGTATTTATAAAATCTGTTAAATTTTTGCTGCCCTATTTTTTTAATGGATTAAAAATTTTATTTGAAAAATAAACCGAATAAAATTTTTTTTAAATTCATTCTAAATTTGGAGGAGAGCTGCTATATATTTCCAGAACACTGTCTCTTATTTGCGTAGAAAAACTGCTACGATTTTGTTATTACAAAAGAATGATAAAACAAGTATTTCTCCGCGTGGCTTTAATCTATAGTCCTGCGCAAGCTGCAATCCACATGATCTTTATGTACGAACCACGGTTTAAAAAAACAACATATACATATACATATACATATACATATACATATACGTATACACATACATACTCTGATCTTTGATGGCTTGTCCTCTTAGAATCCCAATCACTTTTCTTCTAAATCTCTTTTAGAATAATGGTTTACACTGGACTTCATCATTTTTACCCGCCCTTTATTTCAAAAAAAAATAAATAAAATCTCAGTAATTGGGCGCTATACAGCTCCAACCTTTATTATCTAATATAAAGATAATGGAATATAATCATGGGACGAAAAATGTAGCGTATCCCGAGACCTAAGAATGGCATAGTCATTAATATGTAATTATATATATATACACACAAATATAGAGCGCTAGTTTAATAGTTATATCAATATTCTTGCATACCATATAAATACGTCAGATAATTTATAACACCCTTCTTTTGAAAAATTTTCTGGTATCAAAAAATTATAAAAATCTTAAACAGGAATAAAATATTTAATAACCGGTTTAGATAGAATTGACGCAACACGGTGAAAAGATCAAAAAAGCAACACTAATTTTGTACCGAAAATGTTACGACATTACGGATGGTAAGTTCCTTCGTATTTAATCAGTTCACTTTGACATTCGCGCCAAAATTTAAAATTGTCCAGGACCGATCTATACAAAACATTTAATATAGAATTTTTATTTGAGTTTTTTTGAGGGGTTTTTCGAGTCAATGTTTGAACTTTTTGCGAGCCCGCGATTTGTAATTTAAATTACGACTATTACGAAAGATAGACGCATGAAAGACACCAAACAACAAATTTAGCATAAGAACCCGGTTACAAATGGAGCCAGAATACGAGTCATACGTAAGACACTATTATCAGACGGAATGAAATTATAAAATTAATAATCATTATTGGGCATAATTTAAAGAGCAATTAACGGCATCGGAAGAAGAGACACGATTAATTGAAAAGTAGCCGACCATAAACGCCGACAGGTAATGTTAGCAAAGGATGAGGTATGTGTAAACAAGGGTAGGCAACGACAAGTAAGGCAATAAAGAAACCAAAATTAGTTTAGTGTGAAATACAAATAGCTCTTCCCTTAAATGACCTTAAAAGAAAATTGATGACTTGCGAGAAAAAACGAAAAAAAAAAAACGATCAAGATGACTGGCGAAGTGTGTATCAGTTACGGAAACGGTGCAACACTGCGTGACAAGAGAAACGGCTCAAGGTTATCTTCCCGCCTAAATTTTTGTACGGACGGCAGCGATGCTTACAGTACATATCGATTTCTTCGCATAGGATTGTATTTTTTCCCTTTTCGACAGCAGTCTGTATACGTTAAAAGTGACACTTTTTACATCATTTATGACGTCCTTCGTTCGAATTGAACAAGGGGAAAAACAATAAAGTATAGAAAACAAAAGAAATAAGCGAAGAAAACGATACAAAAGAAGACGAAGCACCACTGAATAGGAGATATGACAAACTGATTGCCGCGGCCTATTAGTTCGAGCAACGATTAGAAAAGACAGCGATAAACCATCTCAGGGTCGGAACCGAACGCAACACTGTCTCCTTTTGTTCTGGAACGGTTCTATTGTTTATTCTTTATTTTGCCGAATTTATTTTTCTAGCTAAACCACTCGAAAGTGGTGTTCTATTTGTGTTTTCATGAAGCAGATCCGAATTCTCGTCGATCTGAATCCCGTCGGAAAAGCACGAGCACTTTGCCGCCAATTATTAAATGATTCGGAAGATTAAGCGACAGACACACATCCGCAGTTCTTAATTTTGTTACACGACTGTAAAAAAAATGCGCGTGTTTTACTCCATTTTTTGTTTTTTGCCCCATCATCACTGAGACGGGTTGTTTTACAGTTTCAATAAATACAAAGCTAAAAAATACCGAGTGAACTCTTAATAAAAAACGAACGAAGTAGACGCGCTTTTTAATAAGGCGGATGTGTTTTTATAGAATGAACGGGGAATAAAACAAACAAAAACACGTTCGAATAAGATTCGACTGTTGACAAAAACCGATTCGTACAAGTTCAATTTCTAAAGTTCATTCTCTATCGTATCGGAATCGTACCTGTTTTGGCGGATATCGTTCTCTCTAAGAAAGCGTATGTAGTAAATATGTTTTTTAACGTCGAGCTTTATCGGACGGAAGAATTGTAACCGCCACGGAAGGACACAGAGAAATCGTTTCCCCGGTTCCCACCGCTGGTACGAAAAAAAAAAAAAAAAAAAGGCTCCTCGGATATTAGCCAGGAAGCTATAAAGATTAATTACTTCCTACTCGCGTAAAATACTTCCATTACTTTTTGAAGACTCTTTACCACTCGCTAGAATAACGATTAATAAAATTTATGCTACGCAGTTGCTAAAGTCCTCTGCACCGGCACAAACGATATAATAGCAAATAAGCATACGAAGAGATTAACGAAATGTGTTTCATGCAGTGTGCACTCTATTAAAACTGTTTCCATAAAACGAACGAAATAGACTGGATAAATTTATTACGCAGCGGTGATGACAAATTGTCCATCAGTTTTCAAAGTAGATTAAAATATTCATCGTGATGGGTGAACTTATATATGGTTTTCAAATCAACGAGTAAACTAGAGGAGACAACTATAAACATACAAGGAAAGTGAGTCCTGTCGGGGGCCAATACCTTTTCCCTTGGTCCGCATTGGCTTTCCCACACTTTTCTAGTATATATTCGATTTCAGATTAGGTCTACACCACTCGGCCAGCGACTTGAATCTAGATCGGGACAAGTAACCTGTTATCCCCCGGTTTGGTAGTCGATGGGCTATCATGCTAATCTTTTATTAAATATTTCGTTACAGAAAGATCTATTACCCGGAAGTAAAAATGTTTTTACACTTATTCCGAAGCTCTAGAATCAGTAAATATTTATATTTATATTTATATGTATATATGTATATATATATATATATATATATATGTATGTATGTACTAGCTGGCCCGGCGAACTTCGCATCGCCACAGAAACAATAAATTTTGTGTTAACTTATTAGCTAAATTAAATTTTGTTTTTTATTAAGATAAATACTCAAAATGAATTAAGTTCAATAAACGTGCAAAAACCAAAAAGACAAATATTTTAATTACATTGAAATGATATATATATATATATATATATTTTTTATCGCGCGATATATTATACATATATACACGAAATAATAATAACATTAATTTAATGTAAAATTTAAACATATTTAACGATGCCTATTATCCGTCAGAGTTTTTACTTATATATAATCTCCTCTACAATTACTATACTTTTTTTGTCCAATTTTTTTTTCTGCCGCCGGTAATATGGCACCTGTCAACGTTTTTTTTTTTTTAAATGAACACGCCGAATACCGCAAAAATTTTGCAATAATACTTCTTTTATCAAATAAAACTGGCGTTAAAAAGTAAAACGATTACTTCACGAAAAAGATACGGCAGGTTGTAGAGAGCACTCGGTGAGGGCACGAGATATGACGCGAGACGAAGCTTTAAAATTTTCACCGCAAAGAGACTAATCATTAAAATTTCATCAGAATTTCGGCGGATAGTCAGAAGGAATTGTACATTTAAATAAAAATTCTCTAACAGCACACCTGTGTGGAGCAGTGATAATAAAAGTAAAAATCATCACAATATTTTAGCACATTTATTACATATCAATTATTTTCATACTTGCCCACGAAGGATCAAATTACACACGATTTTTTTCCCCTGTTCTATACTGCTTTAGGCATAAGTAGTCGCGGAAAACACGAAAATATCAAGAAGCCATCCCCCCGTCACTTATTTATAATCGTATAACAAATTTACAGTATCGTCCCGATAGAATTGGGGCCTCTTCTTCCTTCCGGACATAAGTATCGATCTTTTCGTCTCCCCTCCTTCTGTGCTATTTTTATCGCCAAGCTAATCGCCGTCATACGTTTCATAATTTATATCTCCTTCTATGGGTTTCCTTCTTCAAAATATCTGATCATCTCCGACTCCATATGTGCTCTTATATTTCCTCACATTTCTTCTCTCACACTCCTCCGATGACACTCTTCTCTCACTTCATTCCATCCACTTCGATTTGTTCAGAGTCCCTAGCCATATAGGGATCATGAAATATTCCTTGGCTTAGACTGATGCGTCCTTCCGCTTCTATTTCACTAAAATTCCTGCTTCTAATTTGCTTCCGCCATGTAATACGTGTTTCATACTAGATTCTGATCAGATATGCCTCTTTCTTTTCCAACCAACCTTCCTTCTTCTTATCCATTCCATCCGATCTTAATAACCCGGCCGCACGATTCTCCCTCGTTCCGCTCTCGTCTCCACTACTCGTTTACGTCTTAATCATACTCTCCTTCTTTCCCCGCATTTTCATTTTCTTTTTGCACTTTCCCCTAGTTGTCTTCTCCGCCCAATCACGAAGCTGTCTACGATCCTGATCGTATCTTCTTCCAATGTTCATTCCTCTCGAATGAACGTGCCGCCTCGTTCCATATTCTGATCTGCTACCACTTTAGCTCCCCAATCCTTATTGTGCCCCATATATCTTATCAATTCCGTCATCTCCATCGTTCCAATAATTAGCTTTTTCATCCCATCAATATCTAATTGATTCCTCTGCCTCATTTTGTTTCTGTACAAGGATCTAGACATGTTCAAAAACGCCAAAAAAAAAAACAACAACAAACAAACTCAAATAAAAGTCTTTCGCAATAATTTTTTTCATGTACACTTCATTGTTTTTCCAATACCAGTCTAAAAGTTTGTTTAGTCCTTACGCTCGCCTTCTGACTACTTCAGCTCTGGGACTTATTTAATATCCTATTTTTAAAAATCTAATGGTAGAAAACTCCCCCCTAAAACACCTTGCCTGCTGAAATTTCTAAGCCACTACACTGCAGGTGCATGGGGAAGAAAAATACGCGCAGAAAGAATTAAACGCTGAACTGGATCGATGAGAAATTCTATCGGAGTGCCCGAAATCTATTTTTATTTTGGCGCGTAAACTACTACGAACATGCCCAGTGTTATTTTTGTTGAAAGTTTCAATGTGCAGCAATGGGATGATGATGATATCAGGTTCTAGCGTCGATCGAAACATTACTACCTAACCGACTACACCTCGGCAGCTGGGCTATCTAGTTTATTTGTTTACATTTATTTTGTTGGGTAAACACTGTACCGAGAGAATTCGGGGTACATTCTCTGTTGTCGCGCAGTGACGTAAGGCTCACGTAGTCGAGTAGGCTTGTTTGCTTCGCAGTAGTGGTAGTTCTGTTCTCGACTGAAAGTGAAAACGATAAAAGCAACCTACAAAATTCCCACAGTCTCGGCCGCTATACAGAACAACAACAAATCTTAAACTATTATCAGTCGCTGCTCGTGATAAGATCGGAATGAATTATGTTTCTTCTCAAATGCAGCCGAAATATATAACGCGCGTGTCATACGTACCGTGAGGCATTTCTGGTCCGCTATCGGCTTATTTCGTTAACGATAAAAACGATTCGCTGGCCGCAAATACGTGAGCGAGAATAGATTATATAAGTTCTAAAAAAAAGAAAACAAAACCAAAAAAAAAGCACAAAGCGGCGGTTTAACAGCGAAAATACGCGCCCCCTGAAATATAGCGCAACTCACGTTTTCGTCGTTAGACCGTAATCAGTTCGAAAACACGAGTGCACCGGAAAATCGACAACACGAACTTGCCGAAAACCACAGACACGATTGCATTGGAAGTATTTAAAAATTTTTGCCGAGAAAGAAAAAATCGCGTAAAAAAATCAGCGTCATCAACGGCATTAGAAATTTACTAGGCCAAGTTGGAACGACGAACTCTCTGAAGTGGTCTTACATAGAGAGGTTAAGAAACGGCTGGTAAAACACAACAGCTGAAGTAAGGAAATTTGCAGTACCGCCGAGAGAAGGCGTTCCGAGGTTGCAAATGGTTGCCGTAAAAATGCGGTAGGCGAAATAGTGCTTACGTAGGCAACTTTATTATTGTTCGCGCGCCCGATACGGCAGACTTTTAAAGAACCGGAGTGTCCTGCTCTGGCTGCTGACGACGCGCGACTCGAAAATTCTGGCGGAGGGGCGACATCGCGGCGTCTCGTGTTCCAGCAATAAAACGGACCCGAGCTTGACGGAAATCGTTGTTGCAGCTTTTACGCGTTTAATCCGGGCGAGAGAGAGAGGACGACAATTTATTAATCGGGACGCGTGATAATTTGACTAACGTTACCACATGAAATCGATAACTTCCGATGAAATTGTGAAAACTATGAAATCTAAGCTACATCGCGGATCTCGCTTTCGCTGGATGATGAAAGCCTGTTATTATTAAACAATAATCTCGCCGATAGTAGAGTCGTGTTATTTTCTTCCTTCAATTCTCGATTCACTTCCCCGCTGGTGACTAGAGTGACTAAAACATCCTCCGGACGATCCGGTCGCGGTATATTCCGATCCACATTTATCGAAAGAAAAGTCGTCAATCATCGCATTTTAATGGTAAAGGTCGAGCCGAAATTGGGCCGACATTTTACATATGATTCCGCCTACTACGGAGTAGCGTGCCCGCTGGTGATAGTGAAACTATATAGGCTGCCCAATGGTAACTGAGACTGCGCTTCGTATAGCATTGCAACACCAGCTACCGGTTAACGACGACCCAGTTAGGTTGGATACATAATTTATTGACTAGCCACAGTACAAATTTAAACATTTTCCGATTACCGAATGTACCGTTGTTATTATTACAGTGCAATGAATGAGAGTAGTAAAGTTTTGCCGTACGAGTTATTTCGCAGAAGATATTTACAGAAATGTACAATTTTACTCGTTAGATGTTCATCATACTTCATGATAGGTTCTCGATCTTTTTAAAAATATCAGCCATTAGAATTAATACACCTTTGCGCATCCATTCCTTCCATTTCACATTAATTGTCTTTTTCGCTTCGGTTAAATTTCCCTTTAGCCCGGCAAGAATTGATCACAACGTACCTTTAAGACCCGGTGGACTCTGAGATTTCTCAGTAGCGGCCGCCGGTTATGTTACAGCATTTAGCGATAGCACAGTGTGACGTTTTCAATTCGATGTTGAACATTTTTTTTATGCGTATTCATCTCGCCCAGACCATCGGTCGAGTTAACTAGCGGAAGCGTTTCTAATTATTTAGAATCATTAAACTTACTATTATATATATATATTAATTTGGAACCAAATACAACTCTATAGCGTACAAATTGAAATGTATAAACGTCATCTACTACTTAGAAACGTTCTCTTCAGGCATAGATGATCAGCTAAAAATTAACAATAGAGCGAATACGCAGATTAATAATAGACTAATAAATATGAAACAATTTTAATGGAGTATTACATTGTTATATGTTTATATTGAAAAGGGCAGCCCAGCCTAGCCCAGCCTAGCCCAGTCCCCTATATATTTGCTCATTTAAGGCGGTATTATTCTGGTCTAGAATTTTGAAAAAATATATATATTTTTTTTTGCATATTCTTAAAAGTTTAGACTTTGAAGGAGAAAATTTTAAAATTCCATTAATTTAATGGCTATTTTAGTGGCGCAGCAACTAAACCCATCACGCCACAGACAGCTGACCATTTTTGGTATGATGACATTATATAAATGTATAAATATATACGTAAAGACAAACACTTAAAAAATCGATTAACCGAACATCGTAGTAAGGTATATTTTTTTGAAAACCTTTTCGTATTTTCAGCATAATTTATCTTCAATCTTTAAAAAACGTAAATATGCGTACACGCTGATCACAGTTTGAAAATAAATCGTTTCGAGTGTTAATTTTAATATTTGTTTGTAAAATACGAGACGAATTTGGTACTTATAGCGTTATCTTTTAGCGGTGTTCGAGCTAAAGAATATTCAATATTTCATTAACTCGCGATCTCTCAAACATCGTTCTAATTTGCTAACGCCATATGGTTCCGCTGTCAAGGATGCTTACTCACTCGGCTAAAACCAAAAATTCCCCCGGTTACGTTCGTAAGAATAGTCGCATCGGGTAGAGAGACCGCGTGTTGGTGTCTGAGTGGTAGTAGTCGAAAGCTAAGACAGTAACATGTGCCTGAGCGCATCCGTACCGTGTTGTGGTCAGTCATATCGAGTCGAGAGATGATTGTAAAAATCTCGCTAAAATCAAATACACATTCAGGAACACGGACAATTGAAACTGCAAATTATATAGCTGTTTGCGTTTTCAGTAAAGGCTTTTTATTAATTTTAAAAATTATCAATGCCATCGGAATAACTCATTGGTCCCGAAGCTTATGCGTTCGCTACTAAACCGGGCAATAGTCGAATTGAGCGCTCCGAGTAACGAGCTTCTGATGCTTTTCGAAAATCAGAACGAGCTTCCGAAAATATACATATACTTCGAAATCGAAGAAGCACACTCTACGAATCAGCAATTGCTGATTAACAAAATGTAAGTATAACGTACGCACCCATTTTAATGACTTGTACTGCTGCGGCTTTATTTAAATACGTTTTTCTCAAAATTACTTTTTTCAACATGGTTAAAATATAAGATTTCAAGTTCTATTTAACCAGTTTAATTCAAATTTTGTACCAATCTTCAATATATAGCCCTCTATCGCCCCTACCACTACTCTTGTGTCAAAATTATGTTTTTTACTATTTTAAAAAGTTAAAAGTTCTATATATGTATATGTATATATAAAAAAAAAAGAGGTCAAAAAATGTATTTTTTCTTCAGACAGCCGTCATTTTGCGAGGAAAGAAATTCCATTTTCTCCTAAGTAGAGGATATATAACAACATTCTTACTAATCAAGAATCTCTTTGTAAATTTTATTTTATATGACCAGAAGGGCAGCAATCTTGTCAACCAGAACATCCCCTCTCTTTTTGTTTTTACTCCCAACTTTACCAACTTATAACTTGTTTAATTGCAATTATTTTTCCCCGATTTTTTTCTTTTTTTTTTTGTATATTTTTAAAAATATCAATTATCTTGAGGGGAAAAAAATGGATAGTAAAAATATCTTTTTTCGTTTTTTTCATCGAGTTCAACAGAACACCTAAAATTTATACCCGTAGGCCAGAATACCTCTCCTTAATAGATCTATCTTTTCGTAAATTTGTAGTGTTACAGTTTTTTCTAATGAATGCTCAATTTTTATTAAGAATGTTTAGCGTAATCTGATTTTTCTACTTCGTTGTTATTAAATGATTTATTTCTGTTCCAAATTACCACATATATTTTTAACAATAATTTCAAAACGTAACATTTACGATTTTATTTTTATTTTATTTTATTTTTTTTCGCGGGGTTCGAGTAATGATTTGCGTGAAGCAACCAGCTTCGAGACGTGCTCAAGTATGTAATACATATTCTATAGGAAATGTTCTTTGTGTGCATTTTTTAACTTCCGATATATAGTAGCGGTGGTGTTCGTATGCCACGTCAACTGTGAAAGCCGCTGATCTTTCCACCCGGGAACTGACAAAAGCAACTCTCGAACTCTTTACTCGTGAAAAAAATTGGTTTCTATCGCGACTAATAAGTCACGTTACGATTTCATCGTAGAATTTACTGCGAAAGGTGACTACTATATATCAGATTCCATACTAATTCACCACAAGCGAAGGCCCACCGCTCCATTAATTATCCGGTCATCGGTAAATGGTATCGATCGGACTGCAGTTTTATTCACTCTAAAAGATGGACCACATTCGAACTGCGTATACATATATTTATTATCTCTTCTTGACATTTCAAAGGGTACTCTGAAAGTATTTTAGGAGAAAAGAGGCAAATTCTAGAATGTAGAACTGTAAAAAAAAAAAAAACAACTAAATTATACCAATACGTCAAATTCAACCGGCGCCGGATGTAAAAAGCCATTTTTTAACGTCTTAATAAAAAAAACATGATACGGGGTACCAGCACATAGATCTAAAAGAAAGCATCTGCCGCTAGAACAACCTTCATTACTCCACTGCACGTGTATATCATTACAACATATCAATCTACTTTAGCATCTTTCATCTTTTTTTCAGACAAACGTCTTCTGGCTGTTAATTGTATAAATTAAAACTTAATACACACGCACATACATATTTAACTTTAAAGGAATAAAAAAAGAAAAATATCTTATTCCTCGGTATTACGCAGAAAGAGGAATACTTTTCAAATTTTGAAATCGTTCATTTATCCGTCTTATTTATATCGAATGGAATGTATTTTTTACTTTTTTCTTAATAATTAACGGAATTTCGCGACCGAGAAAGCCTCTTCACATTATTCGGTATACGGTAAAAATTTATTGATCGCTCGACAGTAATCGTTCGTTCGGGAATCCGCGCCTGAAAGAATAACTCGGTCAATTCGAAACTCGCTGCCCTCAGTGCGTTTTGCATAAACTCTTCTACCGTTACCGCGACTGGCTCATACTTATAATAATTCTTACGCACATTCCGGCTTCGAAGAAGTCAATCGTCGATGTTACTCCGATTTTAATCACGAACGTGTACGCTCTCACGATAATATTGAGATTTATATTTCATAACAGTCCCAACACAACACGTCAATCAAACAAGCAAATCCATTAAAAAAATCTGAAAATTCGGGTTCAAATTTTTTCATAATAAAATTATAAAGATCCGGTCTCGGAGAAAAATATGTATTTTTTAAATCCGCCTTTTAATTACTATTCAGATTTTTATTTTCCTTTTAAAAAAACGTAACGACTATATTCTTGTTTTTTTCCCCGGCTTGACAACCAGGGACGATCTTTACCTAAAAACAATTAGAAAGGTAAGAAATCAATTATATATGCGATCTCAACCGTTGGCAGTAGAAAGGAACAAATAGTGAGAACAATGCGCGGAGAAGGAAAAGAATATATAAGAGGCGCACTACGGAACAAGAAGATCAAGTCGCTATTTACATAATGGAATTTATATAATTTTCTTTTAACAAATGGATTTTTTTTTTTTTAATATTCATCAAAATATCCAAGTTTTTCAGTTTTTTTTTTAATAATCAAAAAACGACGCTTTTTAAAAAAAATCTCGAACGTACTCCAATTTGAAATTAAAATAACCGAGCCGAACAACTTTTATTTGTCGCTTCTTCCGTTATTCTTTTTTCTGCGGTCGAAAAAAACATTTAACAGCCAAACAAAACACCAAAGTATATAGAAAAATGATTTCGCTAAATATCTTTTCAATTTTTACTCCTCTCATTCTAGCATGTGGTTGTTTTATCACCATTTTCTTTCTCTAAAAATGTTACCACTTAAAACAGAATAACAGTCGCTGGTGCAATATCACACAAGCGCGGTAATTTTTCGATCGGTTCAGCAATCTCAAAACCCATCTCTATCGAGAATGCAGTTCCGCGGGACTCTGCTATAAGTTTACAATATAAATGAACAATAAAAAAATTGAGTAAAAACATTCAAAACTTAGGCTTACAATTCAACATAAATAAAACCCAAGCACTACTAATAAGTAGAAAACAAGACAGGGAAGAAATGATACATTGCATTGAACAGCACTTATGCGTAAATAACGACAAAATAAAAATAGTAAAAGAAATAAAATACTTGGGAATAATCATAGACACAAATTTAAATTTTGGAAAACCTACATCGAATTCATAATAGACAAGATTAAAAAAATTTATTTCAAATTAAGATCACTATATTCAAATATGTTCGGTTTCAAAGATAGAATAGTACTCAATAAAGCCATTTTTGGATCAATAACAGAATACTGCTCTACAGTATATTTTCCAGTTTTACGAGAAAAAGACAAGAATAAGCTGTTAAAATTACAAAGGAAAATATTAATAGGAACAATCTCTGGTTATCGCACAATATCATATACTTCAGTCAACATCATAGCAGCAATAATATTATACCTATAGACTTAAAGTTAGAAACTGTAAACCAAATCAAAACATGCAAACGAGAAGAAAGAATTTTAGACAAAAAAAAGTTACGAAAACAAATCAATAAAATTAATTCAAGTAGTAGACGACACTCTGGCAACTCAGGTGTGATAAATCAAAAACTGGCAAAGTAACAACACGGGAAATAGTACCAAACTTGGAAGAAAGACTACAAATGAAAGATTTTTATACCGATTATAACTTCACTCAATTTTTAACCGGACATGGAAATAATAATGGGGTGTCTATATGAAACGATTTAAAATTGCTGAAACAGACATCTGTATAGACTGTAAAGAGGAAACAGATGATTAACATTCGATTTTCGAATGCAATAAGTTTAAAAACGAAAGAGAAAAACGGAAAATAATAAAAAAACCAATAACCAAAATACATAAAAAAACTTTTTTAATTTGATCAGCTTTGTCAACCATGTAATGAATAACAAAACAAAACACATCAACAGCAAATAATAACAGTAACAATCAGAAACTCTGGCTGAAAACCGCCGCAAGGTACAGCGGAGTAAATAAATAAATAAATAAAAAAAAAAAAGTGCAACCCTATTTATATTATATGTATATTGATGATCTCAAAAATCCTTCTCTAGCTAAATCCGTATTACGAAAAAAAAAAAAATGAATAAACTAAATAAATGATCTGAGAACAACGGATTAGTGTTTTTCAGTCAAAAATCTATATGTGTTGATTTCCATCAAAAACGCCAACCTCAAAACCAAATAGAACTATTCCTAAATGAATCGCAACTCCAGTTTAAATCATCAGCAACCGCTTCCGCTAGTATCACTATTAGAGAACAATAACTCACAAACACCCGCAGATCTCAAAGAAAAGGCGATTGAGGTGATTAACAGATATAACGATTTCACAAAGGCGTATACAGACGGATCCCAGACGTATACAGGTAAATTGTCACTAGCAGCGTGCGCTTATGAAATTGATGGTGTACTAGCGGGGGTCCGTTTAAATGATGCTTGTTCGGCAGCAGAAATGTTTGCAATTCTGTTCGATCTGCAGGAGTACTACAGTTCTAAAGCTCAACGGAAAACTGGATACTACAGATTCTCTGACCACCAGACAAAGTCTACAAAATAAATCTAGCATTTATCCTATAAATTACAATTATTAAAAATGTGGTGAAGTACATCGCGTACCTCAAATGTTTCTTAATATAGTATAATTCAACCGATATAAGCGGTATTCATACGTCTTCAATAACTTTGCTTCTTCAGATAGGGGGGGGGGTTATTGTTTTAAAGTTATTTTGTAGTATAAAATAACGTTTTTATGTAAATTTTGTTCGAAACTTAAAATTCCAGCAATGGCTCAATTTTGAATACTCGTAAATGACAGCGATGCCGCGTAGTCTTCCAAAACCTAATTGTTTTTATTTGATTTCTTTCGTATAGTGGAAAAATCCGACATCTGTGACGTTGTATTTTTGATATTTTATTGCGCCGCGTCATTTTACGTAAATAATTCAAGTTCGTTAAAGCCTCCGAACAAGTGCATAACTGATAACTATGACGTTTTAATGTTAGATACGCTTTTTTAAATTATCCGATATCAAAAATACAATTTCATAAATATCGGATTTTTCCACTATTCAGAAGAAATCAAATAGAAACAATTAGGTTTTGAAAGACTACATGGCGTCGCTGTCATTTACGAGTATTAAAAATTGAGCCATTGCTGGAATTTTAGGTTTCAAACAAAATTTACATAAAAATATTATTTTATACTACAAAATAACTGCAAAACAACACCTCCTGTATCAGAAGAGGCAAAGTTATTAAAGACGTATGAATATACTGGGCAACCTTTATTACATCGGTATTCGGTTGAATTATACTATATTAACGAAACATTTGAGACACGCGATACACTTCACCATATTTTTTAATAATTGTAATCTATAGGATAAATGCTAAATGTGTACTCTGCGATATATTAAATATTACAAAAAACAGCAAAACTAATTCCTAATTATAGTATACTCATATAAATAGATGTATGCGTATATGATGGCAATTTTATATCTACACTATTCACAAAGAGCAGGAAAAAATCACATTTGCCTTCTGTTTCATAAGGCTGTAGCTTTGCACGGCGACCTGTTGGAACAGAATATTATAAAGTGAACATCACTAAACAACGAAGAAAAGTTCATTGAAACCAAGAACTATATTATACAAGAAATGTTTATTTATACACACATTTTTTCTAGCCTATCTTAATTCGAAGTAGAAGCGACGCAAAAAAATTCAAACAAATATAAATATAACAAATTCTAAGTGATGATTTGTCGTACTCGAAAAAGTCGTAAAAGGTGTTTGTGTATATTACAAGCGAGAGAAAATTTTGTACTAATACAAATACACCTAGGAATACATCAGTATTATTTTATAGGATGCGCGAGCCCACGTTATATATATTTATATATATATATATATATATATATATATATAATACACACACACATTTGTTTACAAAGCCAGCCGGGTCAAGGCCTACAGAAACCACGGATAAGAATTATTGCGAAACATCTTAAACTCTCATAAAAACAAAATAAATGAAATTAATAAATAAATAACAAAATCCAAAAATATCCTTTTTTCACGTATAAAATTTCGACTGATTTTTAACTTCTTAAAATATTAACTTATTTTTAATAAAATAAAATAAAGAATAACTACAAACACGAATAGAGAAATACATAAACGTTTTCGGAAACTTTTGAAAAAAAATTACCGCCAACAAAGTTTCTGCAGAACTAGAAAAAGAAATTAGGAAGGAAGGTAAATAAAATATACCGGAATTTAAAAGTGCATTGCAATTGTATTTAATTTAGAATCATACGACCTGAATTCGTAAAAGAAAAAAAAATACTGACAAGCAAGTACGAATGTTTCGAAGAAGCTTCGATTTCTCGGAAAATCTACTCAAATCATTTGCTCTTTCAAATTTTAAAAGATTGCATGTACAATTATACTTACCTTTGTTTTTCAATTACATGATATAATCAGAAACCTTTGACCCAAACGTTCGTTTAATGTACATTCAACACATAGAGAGGTGACGGTGATACCGGCACACACCTATGTGGCCAATCGACCGACCACTTTTTACGGTATGCACCACCTTAAATTTTACCTTCAAGCTCAATAATCTTTTAATGAATTCGATAAGAATACTTCTGCCGATAACAGAATTAATACATTTTGCACGAATACACGAAGGACTTATGTAAACAAATCGCATTATACGGCTTCAGCAAAGACATTATGTGTGTGGTATATCAGAAAGTGGTTGGCATTGACAAAACTGAACAGTCCAATTTATTTATCTATTCTTTTTTTTTTACTGTCTATTATTTTTGGTTTCGGCATTCCATTTTGATCTGCACATTACGGGGTTTCATGCGCCATTTTATCATTTTATGGCATTATTTATCTTTTTATTATACCGCCGAACAGATTTTCTTTCAAGGCATTCGCAACAGTGCACTTTTCGGTGTACTAATTTAAAAAAAGTTATGCTATCGTAAAATGTGACCTCGATATTTAGTTCTGACTAGGTTAAAGTATCATGCTGACTGAAAGTACCTATCAAGGAAAATTTTAAAAGGCAGTTGAAAAAAGGATTCTTATTTTTTTCTCGCGGGTACCTCGAAAGTTTTCGTTTTTTTTTTTTTTTTTTTTTTTTTAAGAAGGTAAAGAGTCAGTAACATTTTCTGTTTGACGGTATTAAACGTTGCGAGCTGTATCGTGTAGAGACTAACAAAAAAAATGTAAGATGAATTAACACAGTAATGGAAAGCCCGAATGATAGCAAGTAGGAATAGAATATAGAAAGTTCGGTATATAGGGACTAGCCCTCAAAAAACTACGTGATTGATATCGCAGAAGATGCATGAAGAAGACAGTGTGTTTTACACCACCAAAAATTTTTAAAAAAAAAAAAAAAAAAAAAATGACTTCAGTAGATGACTATAATTTGAGTTATTTTCGTTTTCAAATATTTCGCTTGAATTACGGTAGTATATTGCAGAGTTTTACTACGCCGTTTATTTAAGAAACAATTTAAGTTTTCTAATGAAATTAAATATTTTAATAATTTTTATTACCTACTAATATTTAAAAATAAAGAAATCACTGTGTAAAAAAAACTTACAAAAATATTACGAAAAATATATATGGTTAAAGCGGCGTAAATACATCCGTTACAGTTTTTCGATCTTCACTTATTTTACGGTTGTCATTTCGTTTGGAAAAAATTCTGGTAATGCACGGTATACTTCAAGAATTTTTGTAAAAATTTCGTTATTGACGTTTTTCCGAGTTTTCGTTTTGAGTCCTTTTCTCTTTCGAAGAGATTGCAAAGCTTCAGAGATCTGATTGGCACTAGTGGATCAGCCGAAGAAACTGGTACACATCATTAAATTAAATTAAATCCGGAATGGCGAAGAAGTGACGTGTGTTATTCGCGGGTTAAAGGGAAAAATTTCGCACGCTTCATCGGAAGTAGTCGCTTTTTCCCAAAAAATTTCCAATTTGAATTCTCTTAATCGTTAGGACTACACTGAGCCGCTCTTCACCACCGCATATCATTCGCGGTACGTTTTAAGATACGAATAAAGTTATTGTAACGTGAAGTGACATTGGTGGTTCTCTATGCCCTCAGCGATGTCACCGTAGAATTAACTTCCACGGACATATATATTTATTTATATTTTTATTTTTTGCTGGTTTAACTTTTTAGCGTTATAGTTTTAAGAATAAGCTGTTCAAATTATGAATGGAGATATATTAAAGATAACCTACACTGATTTTTCTTCGACGGTCGACCGCTAAAAAAATACAATTATTATATACATAAGAATGAATAATTACGAAAATAATTATAAATTAAATTGTACTTATCCTAGTTGTTGAGGCGATAGGAATGCGGCGTTGTAGACTTCCAGGTACAAGTATGCACGTCCGGTCACGGGTTATGGCTACGGAATATTCGAGAGACGACTTATTAATCTTTCAATTTAACACCGAAACAAACCGGACTTCCGAATAACTTTTTAGGCCAATTTTCAATTGCGAATGGTCTTAATACCTGTAATGGCCTGACTTCTCGTGGTTTCACTTTTCGCACGGCAGGTTTACGAAAAACTATCAACTTCTCTTCTACAGGTAATTTACGACGACCCTTGTAACATAGACACTTGCTAACGAAACAATTAACACTGTCCAATCTCGGGACTGACTTCCTTTTTTTTTTTTTGTTTTTTTTTTTTTTTTTTTTGGTTCCGATTTTCTAGCCGTTTCTCCTTGCTTTCTTTTGTTCTCCCCGTGACCAATCACCATCATTTACTGGGGTGGGCTTTTCTCCAGTCGAACGCGTGATCGTGTATCCTTGACCGACAAACAGGATTTCAAGCATTCTCACATTATTTAAAGGTAATATAAAATTGTTCGTATCACTGTTATCCGTGGTGATCCGTCAGATTGACGCTCCCACATATCCTTCAGGTAGCCGAATCTACAATCGATAATCGGTGCAATGCTTTAATTCGACGCGACGTGTGAAAATTTTACTTATGTTGAAGTTCCGCTATGTTTCTTACTCGGTACTTTACTTCAATCGAAATTTTGATTAAACCAATCAAGCAACACCACAAAACCATATATTATCACTGACAACTTACACTTTTTTTTACTAGCAATATTTCTGTCACGATCGAGAGAAGCTGAAAACAATAATTCTGGCGAAAGTTAAAACAGCGACTGACTTTCAACTGCGGTCTCGAAACAGCGTCTCTACATCACTTCTTTCTTTGTTTTGTTCGATGACCAATCACAATCATTTTGAGCTAATGGGGTGAGCCCTTGACTCGGAAGGACCGCGTGATAATTCAGTACTCAGGCATACGTGCGCACATTTTCGCTCTCACCGCGTTTTCTAAAATTTTATATTTCATCTCTTTTATACAGCCTGTAAAATGAAATGTACACGTTGCGATATATGTATAAAAATAAAATGTCAATATTTAACCATGATGTCATTTTCCGCAATATGAGGATTGACGTTTGCAATTCTAGCGAACGCGCGAAGACTATTAAAACGAACCCACTAACTAGTTAAAACCCGCTCGGCTGCTTCCTCCACGTTAAAAAGAGAGGGAAAATGATTATAAACTGACTACGTAAAAAATTGTTAATTGTGTACCAACGCGTATTGTCACTAATGTACACACTGGGGCATAGTAAACAAAGCCAACTCTCTATTACGGTTAATTATAAAATAACTCTCGTCCTCATTCGTCTTGGTAATAAATATTATTACAACGTTTTTTTTTCCTTTTTCCTTTTTCTTTTTTTTCTTTTTTTTTTTTTTTGCAATTCGAAATCAGAGTTTAAGTGAAGTTAAAATTTCGATCGATGTTGAGGGTGGGGGGAAATTTTTAAAAGTACGATTACTTGTTGCCCCTTAATATGTATTCAAAAATAAAATAATTAACAATTACAAGCATAAGAAAAACACGTTTAAGTTGAATGCGCCGAGAACGGTTTTGAGAATATTCCGCGGCTTTGCTTAGAAGGGAAAAGAACTTGGGTTTTGTTTTTGCTTATATTTCTTTCTGGCTTAAAATCGAATATTCCCGAAAAAGTTTCTAGAAATATTCGTATTCAGTTCGAACGTTAATTACTTATGTTTCTTTTTTTTTTTTTTTTATTTATTTAAATAAATAAGGTACGGGTCTCACCAGACAAATATGACCGTTGCGTGAGCGGCCGACACTTATTAACGTTTATTAAAACACAAAAACAAAATCACAAACTATTCTTGCTTATTCACAAATCATAATATTAAGTAAACCTAAAGTTAAATCTAAGTATAACTATATAACTATATATATATAGTATACATGCAGATACGTGTATACGCACTGTAAATACGCATATCTGTACACCGATACATGCAAGCAGCTTAATATTTTAAATTCGAATGGCATAATCTTCTTTGTGAATTTAATACCATCAGTAAAAGACACGAGAGAAGGAAAAAACAAACTACGTAAAGAAAGAAGCATTATAAAGAAAAGAGATTCGGGATGTAACTTATTTTTTAATCTTTGCACCATTCTTTTAGCCATTTTTCTACTTCCTTCTTTCACATACCAATTTTTTTTTCCCGTTTAATATACGATTTGGGATTGTACGCATTAATTTGATTAAAACTGAATCATCAGTGTTATCAACTGGTTGATTCACATCGCGCTGGTATATGTAATATATATATATATATATTACTCTGGTTTCTTTTTAACCGAATTTTTTTTGCCTGGATGGTAATTGCGTGTTACTGACATTAAATTCTAGTAACCTATAATAGTAATAGAACATCTTCTTAATAGGGGAGAGGAGTATATAAGTTTTTCAAACATATTTTCTGTATTTTGCTTATTTTATTTATTTCCGTTTTCTTAGCCTCGCATAATATATTTGAATTCCATATAAAATTCTAGACATTATTAATTGAATTATAGTACATACGTAGTGTGTTCTATATGATAGTATTTATTTCATATAAAGCTGAAAAATTGTCTGTCTTATTTCCGAATTCAAACTTTCAATGTGTTTTTTCTAGTTCAAAGAGTTTAAAATTATTTTTTATTTTCTTCTATTTAACGAAGTAAAAAAATAAAATATAAGGGGATACGTCGCATATGTATTCAGTCAAATTTCTACAATTTATGTGTGAAATGCGGACTTTAAAATTCAGCAACAATCTGACAATCGTGACTATTCGCATTTTTCTAATTGTTGCATCGACAAAGTGCCCAGCAATCATGTTGATCAACTGAAAAATCGTCAATATATTTCATAGTACTTTGGTTATCGCTGTCCGTTAGTTTAACCTACCCGTTTCTACACAATGAACTTAACCATTAAACGGTTATATTCATTCATTTTTGAAAATAAAATTTCTTTCAGGCGTGGCGTTCAAGCTGCGGCGCGAATATCCTTTTAACAGGTTTCTGTAATCGCCGGGGGACAATATCATGGCAAAATGCTACGTGTGGATGATACTCGTATTACACTTTACGTACTATTAATCGACGGACATATCGATGTCATATTTCCGTTCAGAAGATAGTACTGGTTTGACTTTTTTTTTCCTTTTTTTTCTCTTTTCCGAGTAACTAACGCCCATGTACTATGCCATATATTCCATTTGGATCGTAAATCAATTTTATCCGGTATTAGGAAATTTCTAAATAATCATAATGTTTATAGAGAAGAGGCCCCCCGTTGATATTCTACACGATTATTGTATACTTTCCGAGGATATAGGCAATTGGCGATTTTCTGAAGCAGCAAAATAGCCGCGTAAAAAAGGACCCTGCCAACTAGTTTTGTCGTAAAAAATTATAATTGGACATACGTAATACAAAGAAAGAATGAAAAATTTACTAATTCAAATAAATTATTAGAAGAAAGGGAAAAAAAGAAATTATTTTACACGATGCTAACGTTATAATTGTCCCCATCTTTGAAAACACGTTAGTGATTATTATTGCGGCATACAGTGCGCAAATCCACACTCGTATATTTAAACGACGAATAGAAAGAGTACATTAGAAATGCAGTAAAAGTAGGCAAGAATAGCGAATTAATAAATTATTCATTCCGCTGACTCGGCGTGCTAGAATGCAATGTCAACCATATTATGCGGTCGGTCGCGAGTTCGTTCTACCACGTTACGGGAATACTAGATTAGCCATAAACGTAACCCCTTTCATATATCGTGAAAAAGAAATAAAAGGAAATAGAAGAAAATGCAAACTAAGAGAAAGTTTGGACACTGGTCTGAAGCAAGAAAATCAACGATTAATTCAAAGAAGATACACTTAATTATAGCTTAAAAATAGTTACGATCGCACAACGCTCATCATCTGATAAACGGTTGCGCGTCGTTTCCAGTACGCGGCTTGATTTTCTCAAAATTGTCACAAAATAGAGAAAAACGAAAGGGCAGAAAGAACATTTCGTCTCTTTCTCTTTATCATTCAACATTAGTGCGAGGCGGTGGCTGAAATTTAGAATTCTCTCTCTTTTTTTAAGGTAGTTGGGACTACAAAAACATCAAAATACCAAAATCAATTGTTTCCGGCCGCCGGTTAAAATTCAAATAATTCTATCTTAAAGGGGGCAATTGGTTTTCTCCGCGATTATTTACAAAAATAAGTTGAAAAAATTAACTTTTTCATCGAAACTGGCCAGACCCCCCAAGCTTTTTTAAATGTACACGACATACACGCGAATAACGAAAGAAGTAATAACCAGAGGTGCTATTTATCTCGGCAACCATCAAAATCATATCAGGACCATTTATCGAGAGGGGACGCGTTGGTGGTGTGTTAAAGGGTGAAAATCGAAAGAAGAATTCAGTTGTCTTGAAATGTCAACGAGACAAAATTACAGCACCACATACACACCTCCGTAACTATTAGCATCGAAATAAAATTTACCCCGTGTCTGATTTTGCCGATATTTAATTGCGCGCTGGAAGATTCCCGTGAGTAGTCGGAAAGAAACTCGCAGGGAATTTCGTGAACCGCTGTAGGTTTATATGAGAATATCGCGTGAAAAAAAGTACCTAATGTATCGGGAGTAGTGTGAATAAAAACGTCGGTATACCAACACGATGGTACCGAGAGAAAATGCAGCGACGAAAGCTCACACCACTTTGGACATATAAAATAAGTGTTCCACATCCGAACACATATGCGAGAGACGGCCAATATGGTTAGCAGACAAGAGTTCGATTAAATGAGTATGCATCATGCATGAGATAAATTACGAATCGAAAGAAATGGCTGGAAACGATCGTAAAAATCGTACATTGTCACAACGTTCCTTCAATGAACACTGTGACCAGAGAACAGTTTTTAACTGAGAACTCTGTACGGACGAACTTGAAATTAAAAAATGTTACAAATTCGTTCCACATTTTTATATTGTAATGTATCCATTACATAAAGGGAAAAAAAAAATCTATAAATAAAAATAAAATAAATAAAAAATTAATTACAACGTAATGAGGGAGCGAGTGCCTGAGTATGTCTATCGCTGGCTGGGGAAAGACGGATCGATGTAGATATCGTGGATGAAAAACCGTTTCCGAAAAACGACAAAGGTAACAGACGCAGTAAATATCATTAAAAATAATAAATGCTAATGGTACAGTCATGTAGTTAAAGGAGAAGATTGATGGATAAATCTGTCAACATTATGGAAAGTTGATGGGAAACGAGCTTTAGGATGACCGAAGGAACACGCTGGATAAAGAGATTCAAAAATTTTGGGAAAATTGGCGGGAAGGAAAAAATTGGGCGAGGCTTTCGTCCAGCACTGGACTGATAACGACTAAAGAAGAAGAAGAAGAAGAAGAAGAAATTGCAAATAAGATACGAAAGAAAGCGAACCAGCAAGATCCGAGCAACCAGATTGTTTCTCAAATTCTGAGCTTTGCGATTATCAAGCTTCTAAGAAAAAATGTTGTATTCAATTACCGCCTCTACTCCTCGTCGTTGTCAAGAATCACCAACGTACATCGGCCTGTGCCGAAGCAGCTTTAACCGTCCAGGAGTAGAGATCCGGCCAAAGTGACACGTACCATTATTTTATTTTATTTTATTTTATTTTATTTTATTTCATTTGATTTATAACATGTTTATATTTATATAAATATCTAACAATTGTTTTTTAAGTCAACCGGTACCGAAAGATTTCTGTGATAAATTTGGTAAATACTAATTTTAATAATAACAATAATCGTAATTTTAATTGTAAAAGAAAAATTAAAATTTCAGATAAAAATCCAAATACGTCCGTGATGTATCTGAGACCGTGGTGACATCCCTGAGGGCAAAATACAACGAGTCGACCGTTACAATACATGCCATATTAATACATATTTAAAATTAACGAAAAAAAATACATAAAATATTTTACAATTTTTTTTTAAAATTCCGGTTTACAGTTCGAGATCATTATTGCGATGTGTAATTTTATCTTTGCGGTTCCAACTGCTGCAACTACAACGAGGTTATTCATTTATTCATTACCGTTATTATCATTGGCGCATTGAACTTGTTTCGGATATTACGCGCCCAATTTAAATCGGCAAATCCGACATGTACGTCACCATAACATTATTACGGACCGATTTATTATTTTTTTAATCGAATAATGTGTATCTGAATAGCCATTGTCCGCTATCATCGGTAGTTTCGAACACGACACTCAATCACACACGGCTAACCCGTTCACAGAGCGCTCCGGCATTTTAACAATTGAAATGCGCCGTCCTAGTGTGCTGGTGCGGCGATGGTAATCGACGATATAAATCTTTTTTTCGTTCTGCTTGTTGTAGTAGTTTTTATCTTCACGCCGCGTTGTAGCAGAGTTCAGTCGAAACGGACAAGTCCACAAACTCTGCGAGATATGAACAACGAAGAAGCATCGGCTTGACGAATCGACGATATCCGACGGAAGTGTAACGCAACAGCGACGCAAGGTTCATCCATTTACAACAGTCTATATATATATATATATATATATATAGGTGTATATGCAATAATCAATGTGGTAACGCAGTAACAACAAGGTGAGAGTAGTACTAAAAATACATCCCGTTATGTACGAGAAACGGCCGAAACAATGCCGAAAAAGACAGAGAGAGGAAAAAAACTCGTCGTGCTACACCGGAGAAGAGGAAAAACCGGAATAAGAGTGTAATGAAGAGAGGAGGTGCTCGCGAAATATTTCCAACTAGAGTAATTAAGTAAACGGCTCGATCAGTAAAACCCCGTCAGTAATCGCAAAAATGTTCCACAGTAAACCAACCTCAAAAAAACAATACCGGGAAAGTAGCTCAGATTAATAAAAACTTTCGCCAAATTTGGCGTGCAGATAGCGCAGGAAACGTTTACACAGGCAGTACACGTACGTTAAAGTTGCATAAAAAGACCTTATTTTTTAAAAACAGTTCTGATGATGCGATAAGGTCTAATGGGCTGCACCGTAAATAGGTTTTTTCAGTCTTCCTAGGATCGATAAATGAATTATCCTTCATTCTACTTACAAGGAGACCGTACGGCCTTGGGAAAACGAATATCAATGATTTTTGGTGTACTGACAGTAAACCATGTGGGTTATACTCGTCTGTAAAATATTAAGGTGCAATACTCACAAGTATAATCGAGAAAAACGAATTTAAAATTTCTTCGCACTTTATGCATAGGGTATACATAGGTGTTATGGAAAACATATCGCTTGAAATAGCCGTGGCCTAAGTGGTAACGTTCGTGACGCGTACATTCGATACGCGAGTTTAAATCTAGTTGTGCGCATATTTTTTACCTTGTTTTTTTTTTCTTTTTTTAATATAAATACTTATAATTAATTCCTTTGTTAGAAAAGCAAATAAATCATTTATTTACTCATTCGTTTACTTTTTTTATCACTTTTTTCTTTTAGCGATTTTTTATAAATTTCATTCTACAGATCCAGGTCTAATATTTTCATAATTTTACTTTTTATTAAAGTTGTTACTATTTCAATATAATCAAAAAATTTTGTAATTTAAATATTATTTACGATGGTTAAAGATTGATCTAGCTGTGAACACTTTTTTTCATTTATTTACTTATTCATTAAATCCTTTAAATTGGATGGTGTTCTGCACTGTTTCCGATAATGATCATCAATTAGGCATTTAATAATCAGTAGGTGTTTAACTGACCATTCACATGTCTGGCACTGGGGCGCAGGTTCTTTATTTAATAGATATGTGTGTGTGTAAGCCGAGTGGTACATAAGTTGTAGTCTGCATAACGTTACCTCTCCTGTGTTTTCTGCTTTCTCAGCTTGACGAAAGCCATGGTTTCATGGACGATTTTATGATTTATTTTCTGTAGGTAAATTTTGCCAATCGTTGTTCCAGTTGTTGTTAAAATGGCATTTAAGCTGATGCTTAAAGTCGGTAAACGGTACCGTTACGTTTGAAGTTGGCGTACGTTCGTTAATCGTTTTAACGAAGTTTTCCGCATTTTCAAAGCTCTGTGTGCCGCACTGAGCTCGGTTGCACCATGGTGGCATAGATGATATGGGGTCCCGGACCAGTACTGGAATTTGGGTGTTTAACTGATCTAGAATGGACGTAACGTGATCGATTGTTGTCCCGTCCTGGTTCTCAGTGGTATCATCCGAAGAGTTACGTTTTGTGCTCCTTATGATGCTGAATGCCAGCACGGTTAGATAAGTTTGTCGCAAATTTAATGGCCACTCCGCTGAATCACATAGTAGACTCGGTATCGAGAAGGTTCGGAAAGCTCCAGTTGCCAGCCTCAAAGCGGTATGATGGATAGTATCCAAACAACATTTTAAGGTCGATATGCTAGCGATAGGCTGGTGCACCATAATCGATTTTGGACCTTACAAGGGTACGATACAGCATTAATAGATTATGTCTGCTTGCGCTCTAGTAGGATGTATGCGATAGCTTCCGCAGTAGGTTTAGTTTTTTACCGCAGCTAGTTTTCAATGCGTTAATGTGTGCTTTCCAAGTGAGTTTGCTGTCGAATGTCATTCTTAAATATTTTAACTTTATTTATGGATGCTATACGATTGTTATTAACAGTTAGGCTTACTATGCGATCGCACTTTTTCCGCCTACAGAAATGGGTTGCTATGGTTTTTGTTTTCAAGTTTAATTTCTATTGGAATAGCAGAAATTAAATTGAAGAAATGAATAATAAAAAAGCATTGAAAAAGCAGTAAATAATGAAAAAATTAATGAATGAGTAAATAAATAAAATATTTATTTTTCTAATAAATTAATTAATTATAAGTAATTTTATATATATATATTTATATAAAAATAGGGGTGGGGTGGAGAGAAAATGCATACAAGCTATATTTGAAACCATGTATCCAGTGTTACATAAATTTTAAATTCGTTTTTCTCGATTATATTTGTGTATTACACCTTAATATTTTACACATAATAGTATATCCACATGGTAAAATCATTGAAATTCGTTTCTCCAAGGCCGTACGGTCTCCTTGTTAGCCTACTTTCTCAACGACATGGATCTTCCGTATATCCATAGATCTAAAGCGCACAGACATACGACAAGAAGACGAAACAACGTAAGAGGAGAACCGAGGAGTCAGAGGCGCCAGAGTGTTAAGGGACACGTTAAAAAATGGCTCTTTCCATCTCGCCACATGATCCATTGAACTTTTCATTTCCCTAAATTAGCAACGCTAATGAATTAGCTTTCGCCGCTGTTTCAAGGAAGTTTCTGTCTACTGATTCGATAAGAGGTGTGTATAAAAATTTTTAAAAAAACGCCGGATGTGTTAGCAGCAGAAGAACTGCGCTCCCGAAAAGCGTATCTAAAATATGTAGTTCTATAGATATTTGACTTATCGTACTAACGTAATGGGAAATAAACGGAGCATGCGAAATATCGATTCAAGGAAATTCATTCCCTAATACTGCACTTTCCGAGAACTTAAAACGCAATACTAATATACAATCGGACTGCACAGGATAATTATAATAGGGATTCATAAGGAATATAAAACTTTTCTTCCTACTAACATACATCAGTAATAATGAAAACTTGCTAACAAACTTTCGCAATAGCCGGAGTTTAGTAAACTGCCCCCCCCCCCCCCCCCCCCTTCGAATCGTCTTCCTTTTCCATCGGCGTCGTCTTCAGACGAATTGGGACACTACCGCGCACTGTACTCCAGAGGTAAATTTTTTTCCATTTTTTTTTTGGCTGGCCCCATTCTGTTAATGGGGCTGGCACGTTTTACCGAAGCCACGATTCGCCGCCGGCGTTTATAATAAACGGATGTTTGTTTTCTTATAAAGTTAAGGGAAAATTTTCAATTTCGCTAATGTGTTAAACTGACTTTTTTCGATTATTGTTGAATAAACTCCTACGAAATTAAAACAAATTATAAGAACATTTTACGATCAAACCATTACTCAAAATGCACAAATATTTCAAAGCAGAAAAAATTCAATTTACGTTAAAAATATTTAAAAGTTATTCGACTTCCGTGCTTGATCATGCCGTAACTTTTTCTTAAATTCCAAAAAAACTTTAAAATTTATTTCCGTAATTCTTCATTTTTTTATATATAGTTTATGAATGAATGCGATGTCTGATTCGGCGGCGGAACATTTACAAGTGCTCGCCACTGTTTTTACTCAGATATTCGTGATTTCAGTAAAAAAATATATAAATCACCACACATCTCATATGCTTTACTACTGTTAACAGAAAACAGTATTTGTTGAGTGCAACACCTTCCAGATCGCAATATTTCACTATTGATTTCGAATTAGGTGTGATAAATTTAATCGAGCTTTTCCTAAAACTCGAGTAGCAACTTGCTTACTTCATTTGATAATAAGAAAAATGTTCGAACGGAAGGGTTAGTACAATATTCCGATTTTAATTTAGCTGTAGGAAAAAGGACTGCGCGCTTGCATTCGTTGTCCTACATGATATTCCGATGGCATTTCGACATTTACAAAATGTGTCGCAGCTTTCTTAGATTATTTTGAAGATCCGTACATATACCACACATTGGTATAATACGTAGCAATCGTGAACAGCACTTCTCTTTGAAATATAGAGTGTATACAATCGCACACTGCAGATAGGACTAATAATAATAATAATAATAATAATAATAATAATAATAATAATAATAATAATAATTAGGCAGAAGCTGTGCTCATAGAGGACTACAAAATAGAACTAGATGTGCAATCTCTATCGAGATTTTTTTTTTTTTTTATGAGTATGCTAACGAAGAGCAACAGCCCAACCAACCAAGGAATCTAAGTAATAGCTCAAAAGGAGCATAACATATTTAATTTGGTGCGAGATTGATTGAATGAAAGAAGCTAGAATAGGAACAACTGACAAGGAAGGAAATGAGAGAACATTCATTGTATGGAGTAGGAAGACCAAGATCCAAAAGCTAAGAATAGAAGAGAAAACGTTCTGAAGAAAGTAAGGAACATTCGAAGAAGACATGGTTGATATCACACAGACAAAAGTCGATATGGCGTTTTATTGATGCTGTTAAAGTAGTTCAAAAGGGTAAGCAGTTTAAATATACATTCTATTTGTTTCTATGTTCGGTACTTCATATCGGTAAAAATTACTTTAAATATAGCTCTGACATGTTATTTTCGAAATATTTTTAAAACAGTAAAAATGATAAAAATTTAAATAGAACACTTTACTAAAACGGCTTATTATTCAAAAAAGTATGTTTAAATAAACGTTATTCAAAAAATGATTAAATCAAGTTTACAATAAACATCATTTGTAATTGGTATCGCCTGATTTTATATAAAAAATACGTTTTTTACGATATTAAAAAATACAGAGAACACACTACACGTTACACCAATTTCATTTCTGCGTAACAATTTTTGTTAAACGTCAGTTAATATTTTTACTCTGTAGGTTTTTTTCCCTCGTTAATTCTTTTTTTTTTTTTGTGAAATTTAAGCACCGTGAGTAATTACCGAGACTATTTTGGACATTTAGATTCAATAGAGGTAACAGCTTATTATGAAATTTAAGAAAATCCCGGCAAAATATGATTTATTTTATAAGATCTCTGGCACAGTAGGACAAAACTCGCGCGCCAGTCACATGATACGAAATAGTGTAATAAGTTCGTAAATTTGAATTTAGGTCGTGAGGTTCTCATGGACCACCTTGAGATTGCGCATAATAACCCGTGCCTACTCCGACAAACGGAGTAATAAAAGAATAATAGAGACTGACTGTTGTTTGGAATTACGACAATCGCAACCTGGATGGATTTCTTCCTAGACGAATAGCGTACAATTTAATTTCTTATCTTCTATTTGATATGATAAATTACCGTGTTTGTTAGTTTAATAGAAGCGTGTTTTATTTTTATAACGAATTTATCGTATACAGTTAATAAATTTTATAAATTCGACGATCTAGTCCCCTAATTACCATTAAATATGCTATTGCTTAAATTCAACAATACGTCTTAATGCAAAACAACATTTTTTAATTTTAATTTTCGCTTCAGAGTAGAGGCACAGTATCTAATGCGTTTTATATTATACCTCAAATTTAACGATACAATATATTAAGCATTATTGGACGGCGGCGAATTTCGTGTTACGTTTTCAGCGGCAAATGGTGTCAAACGCTCTATTAACTCTCGTTATAAATACATATATATATATATATATATATATATATATATACATATTTGAAAAATTTACAAACGAAAATAAAACAAGATGACGACATATTCAATGATAAATCCGGGGTGGTAACTCTCGTCGACCAATTCGAGTGCATACGTTGATCTGACGTAAGAAATGAAAAGCAGAAAATTCTTAATTGATTAATAATTTTCTTATCCTATCCGATGAAGTAATATGACACGCTATTTAAAATAAAGAAACTGGCTCCGACGAGTTTTTTACGTGTAGAGTTAATTAAGGTAGATTTAAAAAAGAAATAAATAGAAATAAACGGTTCTCAATATTTACAATTAGTACAGAGGTTATATTGGCCGGAAATATTTTTATTTACTAAAACGAAAAGGATACAGCAGATAAAATTGCAACGAAGTTAATAATTTACACGGGATGATAGACGAGAATTTTATTCGCTACGGAGTAAAAGTCGTTACATTTTTAAACCGATACCATTTGTGTAATTCGTCAATTTGTAACAATATCGGAGAAAACGCATTATATTCTGGATCCTTGGTGAAAACTGTTTAGTTTCCGGATTAAATGGTAAGAGAAAAATTTATATTCAGACAATCGCACGAAGCGAAAAAAATTCTCCACAATTGCGATACTTCGTATAATAGCAAATTTTTCGTAGGCGCGCGCGTCACTGCGCGAGTTCTAAATTTATACGCCATAAAAAACCGCGCTATCTTAAATAAATAAATAAAGACGGATAGTGATGGTGATAAAAACGTATAATATACGCTGCTATATACTACACTTCTTATTCTAATAGGAGCACGTGATCATTCACGTGAAAACTCTCCTTCTCAGCAACAACAGCAAATAGCTCGCCTTCCATCGCTTCCACTGCGTGTACCAGTCCGAACGGGCAATCAGTACAACCGAAAAGGAAAAAAATGTAGTAAGGAAGTGGGTTTTTAAGAGGAAAAAAATAAGGAGTCGAAAACCGATAAAAAGAATATAAAAAATAAACGATTGGCCTTTCCAGAAATCCTTATTTAATCAACGCTCCTTCTTCAACAAAACAGGGTGTTTGCAAAGATTAGAGAACTCCAGGACAACCTTTCAGGACAAAATTAAGACCTCCGCTGAATCCGCCTCACAACTAGAATCGGTACACATACCGCTTCGATTTATTCTCGCCATCTAGTGTCTCCTTTTACAGCAATTCGCCTCGTCTATATCTTTCACACTGACTGTTTTCCAATTCCCTCAATTCTTCGTATGTCCTGATATCCTTTGCTAAATCTGCAAGGCAATATGCGACAAATGTGCATCACGCCTCTTTTCTCCGACGAATATCATCTCACACTTCATATAATAGAACCTTTAAAATTACCCGCGGAATAGGGAAGAATAGTTTTTTTCATCCCCGCAATTAATAATTAGCATAATTGGAATCTCTCTCGAAGGGTTTATTAAAATTTTTACGACTTCCCAAAATACTATGTTCCCATTAACATTTCGATTCAACATTTAATTACCATACTTTGCGACATTATTTTTGATCGTGACAGACCTTTATTTTCCATGTTTTGATGAAGCATTAATATTCTGCTAAGCAAAAAGGAAATATTGTTGTAGTATCTAACATTCTTTACTGACGGTTCTAAAAATGAGAACGGGGTGGGCAGCGCGTTTACCTCCCTCTCACTGCATCACTCTAAATGCTTCAAGCTCCTTTCCTTCTGTTCTATATTCACGGCGCCGGTCTATCTCCATTTTACGCGCAAACTTCTTCATTCCATCCATAAGAGGCATCGCTCAATGTTTCCGATTCCAAAAGTGTTATTTAAATTATTTTTTATCCTCCTTCTCATTCCTCCAACTCTATTATTCTCTCAATTCGTTCTCTCATCTCCAATTTGCTCTCTTCCCGCTCTATTGACCTTTTGTGGGTTCCCGGTCATTCTGGCATTGAGGGCAACACGAATCAGCCGATTTTCTAGCCCGCGATGGTCTTTTACTCTGCAATTTTGCTGCCTTGAACATCATCCTTTCCAACAGACAATCATTCCCAACTATGGTCGGACATTTATCCTTCTTTATTTTCTAATCCTGTCTCTCATTATTTTCAAATGCAACTGGTTCCTTGTTCTCAGCTGTGGTTTCAATCCTCTTCTTATCGGCGCTTCGTGACGGTTTCTTTAATCAGACTGCGATTTAAAAACTTTCTTCTTCCCTCTTCACGTTTTCCTCCTCTCCCGATTGTCCCCTTCACAATTCTATCACTAGCACACTATACATTGCTTCTTTGAATGTCCCGGCCCTTGCTTCTAAACGATCTGCTTTATACTCCAAAATCGTAGTACTGGGTCTTCCTGCTCCGTATAATTCTTGCTTTATCTTTTCCTTCCCATCGCCAGCTATAACACATAATCTTTCCTAAGCTCTATTTCTAATCGTCTCTCGATTTAACCTTTTTTTTTCCAATTTTTGTAGATATTGGGTCAAAACCTCTGGCACGCCCAAAAAGAATATATTATTATTTTATATATATATATAAATAAAAAAAAAAAAAAAACAAAAAAAAAACAGGTATCCGACTTCAAAATTAGGCCCTCGGGGCGACGAAGGTTCGAAATTTTTGAAAAAAATATTGTTTTTGCGGGGTGTGTGATATATATATATTTGGAAAGAGCGATATTTGTTAGGAACGATACCGTATTTCATTTTTTTAATGGTTCAAAAAAGCGTGAAAAATGACAATTCTTTCTTTATGGCGCAAAAAGTCAGATTTCTTTATTTTGAATTTAGTATTATGTAAACGTAAATTATAGTCTTACATACGGAATTCTCAGCGCATGAAACATCATGCTTGACTGAACTTGTTTAAATTTTGAAGACTGTTTTGACTTTGTGAAAACTTCTCGGGGTTACCAGTCAGCACCATATCGACGATTTTCCATATTACATACATTTTTATGTAAATTTACCACGCATACCGATGTTTATGTTAAATTGTATGTTATTGTAATCAAATATATTGCGATATCCGAAATTCGTGTTTTACGTCAGCTTATAGTTTAAGCGATCAATTATTTATTTTTTTTTGTACTTTAATATATTTTTCAATAAATACTTTACGGAATATAAGTAAAATTACGATCAACAGACAGCGAAACATCAAGACGTTATAAAAATACACACATTTTTCAATCGACCACAACCGATTTAAAAAATATGCGTTAGTCTGTGAGTATGGGAGACATAAGAGGTATACAAAATAAAAATGTATATTCAATCAAAATCCGAATTCATTTAATGATCTTTTTCGTTTACGTCAAGTGCGGTAAAATTTAAAAACAACGAAAAAAATTGCAAGTCACGCTACGTTGGCTCTCGACTGGCAGCCGTTCAAAAATTTTTCATAAATTCAAACATAACAACTTCTCGTCGGGCGACATTTTAGTAAATATATCGTGTCATTATGATGAAAATTTCGCTAATTTACCATAAAAAAAAAACAAAAAAAACCAACAACAAAGCATTTAAAAATATAAAATTAAAAAAAAAATGTATAAAAGGTCGTTTAAAATAGTTGGAGCAAATTTTACTCGGATTTATAAAATATTATAGCGAGAATTAAGATTAACGAAAGATTTTTTTTTTTTTAATAATTAAGATTTACTCTATATAAGTTTAATAAAAATGTACTAAAAAGAAAAACTAATTATCCGGTAAAAGAGAACGTATTTCAGAGCAATAAATTTCAAGATGTGATCAATCTTAAGCAACATTAACACTTTTTAGAAATTGGAATAACAATTAAAAAAGAATTTAGTGAGTAGATTTTCTATAGACCTAGTTCTGAAAACATTAGAAATGTTTAATTTTTAGTTACTATTAGAATTTGGTGCTCACTCTAGTAAACATTAATGCTGTTTACGAATAATCATAATATCCCTCCTTTTAACTATAAAAAAATTTCAGTTTACAAATTTTTCAATGATAATACAGATAGAAAAACCAAATACGCTCTCTTACTGTAGTGTAGTTGGTTAGGTAGTGGTGTTTCGTTCGCACAGGACCTAATTCGAATGCCGCTGCAGCACATTGACGCTTCCAAAAATATTACTAGCGCTAAAGGTGATTTAAAAAAAAAAAAAAAAAAACAACAAAAAAACCTCTACTCTATAAAAAGCCGGTACTGGTTCAAGAGTAATGTTCAAACGTAATATTTGCGACAGTAATGCGCTCGCGTAAATCGCACTATTGCGGGGTTTCAAATTCATTATAAAAAGTTGATAATACTTTAAATTACTCATCACCCCTTTAATTTTAAAATTTCGGTGTTTAATTTTCCCTATATTTTAATGAAAACTTATATCAAACCTTCTTTTGATATATAACGAAAGGTAAAAAATCTTGTTAGCGAATTCATCGCCATCAAAACAGTTATAACTATAACCAGATTTTAGGATTTTAGATTGTTTACGACCAATGTAGACCACGGTAACGCGCATAGTTTGCGGTAAATATATTCAACGTTTTAACATGTATTCTGATTTCTCATGCAACTACTAGAAAGAATCGTGCAGTGATTTTATTATCAACTCTGCATGATTGCGGAGAAATCAATAACTTATCGAATAAACCCAAAGTTGTACACGATTACAATATGACGAAAGGTGATGTAGATACTGTTGATAAACTTTGTTCAACATACAGCGTCGCGAAAATGAAAAGGAGATGGCCGCTAAGAATTTTTTATGCTTCGATGAATATAGCAGCTATTAATGCGCAAGTAATATTATACTGTTTGGTGAAATCGGATGGCGGACATATTTTGCGAAGACATTTTTTGAGTACACTTATGTACCGAACTAATGAATGAACACACCTAACAAATGAGATCAAAAATTGTTTCTCTGCCAACAGGTTTGAGGATATACTTACAATCAAAATACGGTTCAACTTCAGAAAAACCCCTAACAGAAGAATTGGAAAACGGATCACCCCGGAAAAGAAAACGTAGCACATGCTGTGTTTATGCGGAAGCGAAAAAAGTTCATATACGACGATAAAATGCTGCAAGTGCTCAAAATTTACATGCAAGAAACATTCTAATTGTGCTGTTACATGCATTACTTGCGCAATGAAGAAGAACATTAAATTAAAAATAAGACATTTTAAAAAATAACTTTAGATACCGAAAATTTTTATTTCGTTATTTGCAAGTCATTTTATTACTAATTTCAATTACCAAACTAACGATTGTATAGCATTACTACTTCGCTAAACATTTATTATTATTAGTTATAACATTTAATAAAACTAGTAGTAATTTGGATTTATGAACAATTGATTTATAAACATTTATTTCGTTACTCAAAATCAAATCAAATCAAATATATCCAAGGAATTTCTACATAGTATTTAAGCAAATAACATGTTAAAAAAATTAAAAAACACGGGTGTTTTGCACAAAGTCAACGCGCGACCGGTGGAAGGTTAAATAAACTTGACTTTTTTCTTTTTCTTTTTTTTTTAAACAAAATTACGACATTGAGCATATATGCACAACAGTTGTATCTGAAATAAATCAAAAAAAATAAACGTTTCAATTTTTTACATGGTATTATCTAAAGAAAAATGCGGAGAATTGCGAGAGAAAAAAAAGAGCAGTAATTAACTTTACTTTTTTATATACCCGTACATTGACTGACGCCAAGCTTCTCACAACCTTTCGGATTTTGATACGCACATTAATTAGTATCGGCTAGAAAATAAATTTACAACTGCGTACGGCATGATAATGATGAAATCTTGTCACCGTTTTAGCTTTTGCAAAAAACGGTGTATAATCCACTCAGGCCCAAAATATTCATTAAATTACTCTGGAGAGTGTTTATTATTTCCTTTAAAAACCAAATTCCAAAAAAAAACAAAAAAACCTCCTACTTGAAGTTTTCAAGTAAATTGTAATATTTTTGTTTCCTCAAACTTTCGTTCGGTTGTGAAAAGTCCAAGCGATAAGCAGTGACTATTTAAAAGATACTTCCTCTTGTTTCTCCCAAAAATAGAAAATCCTGCACAAAAACACAGCCCCAACAGTAGTTTTTCTTTTTATTCTGAAGCACAATTAAATCTCAAATAACACCACTTAGATATTGTGGTAGTAGGTAAACACCGCATCAAGAACTGCACCAAAAACTGCAGAAAAAACCACGATGGACTGATACAAAAAAAAAAAAAAAGGCATACCCAAAGGCAAAATCGTACGTTTTAAAAAAAAATAAAATAAAAAGCGGTAAGCGATTAAAGTTTGTACTGCCAACTTTCGGTGTAAAGATGACATACAAGAGAAGAAAAAGACATGCATTTTGACGGTATATTTTTCACGGCACACCTTTGTAACGTGATTCGGGGTTTAAACTTAATTTGACTGTGACAAATTGAAGCGAGTGAGAGATTAGACGGAGGGGCAGCACTGTATTTATTACGGTAAAAATTTCGGCGTGAGGGCATGCACTTTGCATACTATTTTTAAATCTAAAAATAACCGGCGAAATTTAAAAACAAATTCGTGACAACTGCGACGCAATTAAATTAGTTGGCAAATTTGCTAAATTTACCGATTACGTCAGATAATGTCGTACCACAAATACACGTCAGAATCATATCCATACATGATCGGACCCCGCGAACATGCGCATGCGGCCAAAGCAGTAGTGGTAATAATAATAATAATAATAATAATAATAATAATAATGATGATGATGATGATGATGATGATGATGATGATGACGATTAATAATAATAACGATGACGGGGGAAATAATTGTTAAAAATCGACCCGTTCCCACGTGTCGTTGGTCGTTTTTCTTATTGAACGCACGTAACATGAACAATTAAACGAGCTTGGGACTAAATTCAACGGCATTTTTCTTTAAAAAATCAACGTTCAACCACATAGTAGTAATATTGCAGTGTGTGTGCATCACAACAGCTACACAGAGAGCACAGTAACCGGTAATGTGGGTGAGATCGGAAAAAAACTTGACGGTTGTTTAACAAAATTAAAAAATTCATCGACTGCGTAAAAAAAACTATGCACTAAAAACACTCCGCCTGAAATATTTATATAATATAGATGACGATTCAGGCGCGAAAGAAAACTGTATTCAGCTGACTGATTGGCGCAGCTTTTAAACAAACGGAAAATAGTTTTATAACCGTACGTGTGGGAATATTTTTTGCCGAATTATGAGTATACAAATTTACCACACACTTCATCGCAGCGATAAAATGGATTTGCGGCGAAATTTCCGGGCCGCAATTTTGACGGTGATACCCTAGCGGGGCAGTGTGATACGGGTTTTTGACTTTAAGGTATGCTAGCAAATCGCAGAGTGGTCAAATAACAACGATTTGGCATAATTTCGATGTTAGGTATAGATGTAGACGACCAATAACTGTTAACGTCTCATTGGAATTGCCAAATATTAAAGTCTCTCTTAAAATTAATTTTTTTATAGAAAATGAAAAAACGAAAAGGTTGGCTACTGCCCGGGGTCGTCTTTTAGTGAATAGAATGTTTTCAGTTTCATCGCGTTCACCATATTATATTTGTTAATCTACTTGCTATCAATTCTGTATGACGAGCAAAATAATATTGTGGTGTCAATAGGCCTTAATCTCTTTTTCAGTAGTCGTTTAATTATAAAATAGAAATGGCCCGAGTATATTATCCTTTGCAACGCCAATCTCATCCGATAGCACTTAAAACGGCATATTAACAGTTCCAGACAAATGCGCACACGTGCGACGTGATAACAGAGAAAATTTGACTTAAATATTTCTTCTAAAACGAAGTTATTATTATTTCTTACAAAAGTGTTAGACTTTTTCCTGGTAAAACCCACGCCGGGAATAGTGCACGTTAATCTTTCGAAACGGTAAGAACTGTGTACATTTTCAAATCAACAGTGAGGAAAATATAGTATATATTATATATATACATATATATGTGTAAAGAACTATCAAGGGACAATGTCATCTGGTTACCTAATTTCCTTATATGTATCTTTTGTTACATATAACCGTTATTCTTTCGCTTTTGCGTTCCGAAGGTCCTCGCGCGAGGCTTACTTATTCCGTAATATTTCTAGCCAAAAGAAATATAACATATATCGACGAGGTGCGAACATTTTTGTATCATTTTATCACCTTACAACAATCTTTCCTTTTTTCTTTCGTCTATCGCGACTGATAAAAGGTTTAACGCGGATCTTCTGTGTACACCTGTTTATGACACGTTTACGATGTTTTATACGTTGCTTTGTACAGCATGCTGGCGAATAAATTCCATCTTTTCATTAAATTTTAAACATTTTCTTTCGAATTTACGTAAACAATCGATTTTAATCTAACACATTTTCCGGAATTATCGAAGACACGGAGATAGAATTCACGAGTGAATGCCTAGCCGGCGACGGTCTGTGAATATTCGATATTAATCACGTTTTATTTTGATTCCGCTACCATATACGGTTTATAAATTATCCGTTGCTTCTCTATAATATTTTTGCTGTTTTCGTTATTAACGAGGAATTACTTGAAACTGGAATTTCACGTTTTTGAGTCTGTAAATTTACATCACCCATCTTACACGGGGGAAAGCAACGAACGCAATTATCCTTCAATGCAAATTGTGTATGCCACACATTTCAGGTTAACGTCCTAGGATTTAGGTAATAGTAATAATAAAAGAGCCGAGGGTCCATCTCACGTTCAACACTTGTACATATAATACGTTGCAGCCATACAAATAATATACAATAATAAAGGCATGTGTATATGGCTGTTTTTTATTGGTTTTTTTTTCTTTTTCTTTTTTTGTTTACTCGCTAATGCGCCATTGTGCAAATAATTCCTCGTTAAATCACAACTGATCGTAAAACGAACATTTATTTTTACGTAATATACATTTTATGCCACTGTAAACGAATGCAGAGCTTGCGTGCGATAATTGTTACGACAAGTAGTTAATATTTCCGGGTTTTTTTCGTTTTTGAAAAAAAAAAAGAAATCGTAAAGTTAAAATTAACCGACGCAGATCAGAGAACAGCTCTCAATTCCTCGGATTTGCGTAAACTTTCGATTTTACGAACAATCGAAGAAAAAAGGAACCGCAGAAACCTTATACTTCGGAATTTCTTCCTCGTTAAGCCTACTGCTGGCGGATTTTAAAAATTCGATGATATTCAAATTCTTGATTCCGAACAAAAATGTGCACAAAAAACGTACTGGAGGCAATGTGATACGATTACTTTTGATGATCAAAGGGTGTTGCTAAGCAACCGTACTGCTCGGGTAATGCTCGAAACAGAGGGTTGCTCGCCTATAGAGGAAACAAACAATTGTTCAGTTGGCGTACTTTTGTAAAAATTATCGAAAAATCCTACTATGAATTCGCATTTGATTTTAGAATCGGAGATCCGACGTACGATAATAAACGTTCAGATGATTCATTTAACGCCTAGTCGTCTTATCAGGAAGTGGTTCAGCAACCCCAATAATCATTTTTCTATTCGGCAACTGATAATTTAAATTTCTTTTCTTCAAACGTAAACATATGCAGCTTCTGTTTTCTTCCCCGACTCGGCTTTCGCCATTAGGCCAATTAATACTATGTAACTTTCCTTTCAGAAATACCTAAATGAATTTTACGACACAGAATAATATTACATATATACACTTCTTTTAAAATTATGCAAGGAAGAGTTTAGCGTACTGATCACAATAGCACATGTATGTAGTTCAGAGATTTGCTGACCCTGTGGTAGTTCAGAGGTGTTATTTTCCAGCTGATAAACCAAATGACACCGTTTAAACCACTCCGAAATGAAACGGGAGTTATCGGTTCCGTTTAAGAATGTATGAAAATTAAAAAAAAAAAAAATTCTTATATTTATAAAATGTAGTTTTCGAGTAGCAGCTGGTACAATTTTTAAACGCTTCATTCAATTTGTCTGTATAGGTGTACAAATTAAATGATGCAATTTAAATTTGAATTACTTCTCGATATGATGTTTTATTTTTCACCGACTTCCAAAACGAAGCAGGAAGTTATACGTTGCTTTTTTTTTATGCTTGTTCACGCGCGCAACTTGTACTCATGCGGGCCGATTTTAATGATTTTTTTGCTCATTTAGAAGTGTACCATCATAATTTAGTGGTGATATGACGAGTGCTGACGAAAATCGGCAATATAAACTGAGTTGTCGTCAAAAAAGTGAAAAAATGTAGTCTTTTTAGTCTTTTTTTTAAAATCTATTAATAGAACAGAATACGTAATTTGAAAAAATCAAATCAAACCAAATCAAATGTATTGGAATTATATACAAAAACGCATACAATAGCAAATCGAAATAAGATAAAATACGCTTAGGCAGCACGAGTAGCAGAAGTAAAACTAAATTTACATAGACTACCAATTGAAACATATTCTGGAAGTCCATGTTTACATTTGAGTTCATATAATCAATTTTAAATCGTCATAGCGCAAATTTGAAAAAGCTCGTCACTTTTCAATAAATTGATTTTTAGCGAGATAATAAATTTAAGTATTACGCTAAAAATTACGGAATAAAACATTTAAAAAAAATACTGACTCCAAAATTTACCATAAAAAAATTTAATAAGTAAAAAATAACTATTTGATAAGAAGATAATATTTTACAGCGAAATATTCATTATTATTTTTATTTTTTTATTTCGGACTCGTTAACCAAGGACTTTCCCCCAGAAACAGATAGGAAGGAAAGAAGTCGATTATATTTTAATCCGATCAGAAATCTTTGTTAAAAACGAACAAATAGCAGGAATAAAACTAGTGGGAAAGGAAAAGATAAGATGAAGCGCAATAAGGAGTAGGAAGCCCAAGCTTCAACAAAAAGGGGAATACAAAGCAGAGCGCTCCACAGAAAGAGATGAACACTGGAAAAACACATGATCAGCGTCGCAAATAACTGCACCATCAGGATGGAGAGGACGATGTAGAGAGAAAATCAGGGAAAAGCAAAATCTGGAAAAAGGCAACGGAGAATGACTAAAATGCCTTCAGACGACGGAAACAACATCAGAACGCCGAAGAGAGGAATTCAAAAGAAACCATGAATAGGGAGGAAGAGTAAACTAAACAAACAGAACGATTATTAGAAAAGGAGGGAGCGTAGATGATCTGACATGGAAGCTTTTACATACTGATAGGAGATTAGCGGAAGGAATTTTTTTTTTTTAAAAAAAACGAGAAGAAGCAACAGCTCGAGCCAAGGAATCAGTCGCTTCTTTACTAATAATGCCCGAGTGGCTAAGTACTCACAGCAAATCAATGTTAATGGAACGGAGAAATGAGTGAACGTATTCACGGAAAAGCGCCAACTATTATAAATCGAAAGGAAGGACTGAACAAAAGTAGAGGACGCGAGTGGAAGACGTTTAACAAAGAAACGGCAGTCTAAATAGAATCTACGAATGGACATGGGCGACGACTTAGATTCAGCAAGAATAGCAGGGATTGGAAAGGATTTAAGTGCGCCAAGACAAAGACGAAAGCAAGAATTTTGAAAGCGACAGATATTGGACGCACAACCATAAATAAAAGAACAATAATCAAATTTGGAACGGATAATAGATTTGTAAAGAGAAATAAGAATATAGGGATGATCGCCACCCCATTTAGTTGGCGAAAAAGCTTTCAGCAAGTTTTTAATAGTAGAAGCAGAAAGATATCTAATATGTGCAGAGAAGGATTAAGATATCAAGATGACGGAAGTAATTAACACGAGAAAAAGATATATCGTTTAAGGATAGATTAACCAAAGTAGGATTGTAGGGTCGAAGGGTAAAAATAGTATACGAAGACTTAGAGGGAGAAATCGAAAGATTAACTAAGGAGAGAGAATGTTCCAGCACAATGGGCGACGACTTGAGTGCTTCATTGGCTGCTAAAATACCTTTAGACGAGGAAAAAAGGAGGATGTCGTCCGCAAAGAATAAAGAAAAGGAATTTAAACGAAGAGAATACTGATAATATAGATGTTAAAAAGAGTAGGAGGACAGAGGGAGGAACCTTGAGGAAGACTTCGGAAAACCTTTCTTGGAGCGTCGAGAGATGGAGAGGAGAAATGGATAGAACAATTCGACGTCAGATTGATAATAAGGGAAGAGAATCTGATTGGTATGTTAGTTGCCGTCATTTTATCTCTTGAACATTATCAAAAGCAAAAGAGACATCAATAAAGGAAGCTAAGGTGAAATGTTTTTGGATATTTATAAGTGAGAAACGAAAAGACCAATACAATCATCGATAGACTCCGAAACTTTCCATCCGATTTTTATGAAATTTGGACGGTTTATTTATGGGGTTATGAGGAACATTTAAAAGTAAAAAAAAAATAAATCAATAAATTACAAAATAAATAAAAATTTATCGAAAGTGTGGCCACCCGCGTCGAAGAGTATACTCTAGCCAAAACACCCATTATTTCTTATTTTATTTCATTACAATAATAGTCCGTACTATAAACTGCTACAATGGCCAGTAGTACGGGAATAACTTAATATATACAAATGGATTTGGCAAAGAAAAATAAAAAATGAAAGAATTTACTATAATCTGGTTATGAGGCCGACGTCCTTTAGGAGATCAAAAAGAGTATGATATGGGGTACAGAGAAGGATAGTTCGTAGTGTTGGTGAGGAAGGGAGGGAATTTCGGAGCGAGAGAGATACTGGACATTCGAGGAGAATATGGGGGATGGTATAGGGATAGTGGCAAAGGGAGCATACGGGAATAGGATCCTTAGAGAGAAGATGTCGATGAGTGAAGGAAGTGTGTCCTGTAAGAAGGCGTATGAGTAGAACGTCAGTCTTCCGTTGACCGGTAGACACGCTGACATAACTTGGAGTCTCGAATATCGATCGAAGCTGGTTTGTAATGGGTAGTTCTGCCCATCGGCGGCACCATTCTGCGACCACGGCTTCTTTTATTAACCGGCTGGAGAGTTCCGTGCGACTTAGTCTTAGCGATGAGAGCAGAAGCTGACTGCGGTCTTCAACGCACTTTGTGGAATACGGACGTGGAGGTTGTATGCTTATCGGCGGATTTAGGAGCGTATGTTGTAACGATTGAGTACGCGCTACAAATTGTAGAAGCCGCGCTGCCCGGTGGAGATCCGGAGGAAGCTCGTTACATAAGAAGTATAGGTTGGAACATGGCGTTGTGCGGAAGGCTCCACTTGCCAATCGTAAAGCAGTGTGGTGTATTGTGTTGAGTGATGAAAGCGTAGAGCTCGATGCTGAGGAATAGACGGCTATGGCATAGTCGCATTTGGATCTGATAAGAGCGCGATAGAGCAGCAACAACGATTTGAAGTCTGCCCCGTATGTTGTGTGGGCTAGTTTTTTCATTAAGTTTATTCTTGGCAGGCACGATTTTTTCAGAGTGCTGATGTGATTTTTCCAGTTTAGCTTCCGGTCAAATGTAAGCCCCAGGTACTTCGCTGTTTGTTGGTTAGGAACGGTAGAGCCATTGATGGTGATTTTTAGTTGTTGGTTACACTTTTTATGCTTGCAGAAGTGCATAGCTTGGGTTTTGGTCTCGGAGAATTGTAGGCCACGTTTATGTGCCCAGGTCACTACGCGGTTGACTGTTTCTTGTAAGACCTGCTCTCCTAGGGAGACGGTGTTGCATGATATAAAAATTACGAGGTCATCTGCGAACAGGGCCGATCGTACTAAAACACCCATTATAATTACCAACACAATTGGTTATTGATGGGCGGCGAAGAAAAAAAAAAAAGAGAATGAGAAGATAAGATGGAAAAAAAGAAGTTTGTAACAAAGAAATACTACGCATATCTTACAATAAAAATGAAATTAATTTTAAATAAAATGGTTACCATGGTAAAAACTAAACGTAAAAATTGAAATAAAATGATTACTATGAATAATCTCTAGATATCATTTCATTAATTTTTGGCGTAAGTAAATAAACCGCGTTCAGTTACTTCACTTTACTGAAATCATCAAACCTCCGTGACATGATCTGAACATACAAGCCCTAGCCTAGTTATATTCATTGCGGAGAGTTAAAAAAAAAGTAGTGTTTTCTATTATTTTTTACAGAGAAATAAAAAATCCCGCACGGAACCTTTAATATTTGCTACCGGGAATGTTATTTATACTCGAATTTGAAATCTTTACACATCTAGTGTGTTATTTTGAATTTTAATAAAGTGCTCGAACCGGAGAGGTTGAAAGAAATGAGTGAAGATGTTCTCTTAAATGCGTAATTACGGGAAATCGTCGTGTAAATAACTATAAGCCCCTTTTCAAGATGATGGCTGTGTGTGCTATTTAGTTGAGTAGAAAAAAAAAAAAACAATTTTCGTTAGATCACGACAGACAGGTTATACGAAAGACCAATAATCTTCAGCTTAAAACGTCAAGACAATTTTTTGTTGGACGGCGATAAACCTGTTTTCCAAAATGAGGGAAAGAATTTTTTTACATAAATATCATTTCAGATAAAAAAATTTTTTTTTTTTTTTTTTTACTAATTTTCAGATACAGATTTAAACCGGTATTAATATACGGGTGAAGCCGTGGGGTAACAGCTAGTTTTATGTAAACAGGAAGACATCATCATCCGTAAGCGACGCGTAATTTCCTCGAAAATGATACGACATGGGGAGGAATAATATTTGCGATTTAGGAGATTTCATTTTTTTTTTTAAATTTAGGCTTTCATTTAAATATTCAGAAACAAACTAATGTTAAACGAAACAGCGCTCTCTTCTTTTTGTTTTCTAGTGTCATTAACACACACACACGCATATAGTTTTAGTTGTCAAACATCGATTTAAGACATCCCGGAGAAACAGGAAGACAACATCCGTTTTAGATGCGTAATTTCTTAGAAAATGTTGCAAACATGGGGAATAATATTTTACGATTTTCCCAATCAAGAGACGATCTTTCTTTTTGAAATTTAGGTTCTCACTATCATGTACATGTCGAAGTAAATAGCGTGTCTTCTCGGTTTTCCATTCGAGTTATTATCACGCGAACAAAGATACATTTTTAATTGTCAAACATCGGAATATCATCATCATGAAATAGAACACGAAACGTAACAATAATATCGTTTTTTTTTGCTGTACGAGAAATTACGGGTAACGCGCTAGACACTTTGGAGCTTATTAACTTGTAGCGAGACGTTCAAACCATAACCGTACGCAGACCACAAAAATGCGTTCACACTTTCCGCCGGTTGCAGTACTCGGTAGGGAATATTTAAATCAGCATCTGCGAAAACCACCGAAGGCTTCCACTATAGCACATTGTGTACGCAATTAAAATCTTACCAAACTGTAATTTCACCGTAGCGAGGTTTATGTGTGCGCGCGGTGCATTATTAACCGTAATAACGGTATGTAATTACGCAAAAAAGCGACTACACTAGTTACAAGCGGCAGACACAACAGACGCGGCAACAATTATGAAAGGAAATGTTCGGGAAACGATCGCGGTAGACGTCGTCAAAACGTCTCAGCGACGATATGCGCCCAAAGCGAGCACTAATGTATATCATTATGGATAGGCGGCAGCACGTTGTTACGGTAGACGGTCGGTCAGTTTTTGCTAGAACCGCATCGTAGCGCGGTTACGTAAAAGTAAAACTGATTAGTTGTTATTCAGGTAGAGCGGACTGTTCGCTGGCTGGTTCCTATTCAAAATCCTCTTTCGCTCGAAGCTACACCGTCGTCAATTGTTCTACATACGACGCGAGCGCCCCGAACAGGTCTCTCTATTATTTATTTATTACCTGCAGCAGTAGCGGCCTCCAGTTCTGGTCCAAAAATAAACGCGACCGAAACCGATCAAAACTCATTCGCGAATCCTTGGGCAATCGCGAAGCGGCCGAGACACGATCAGTTAGACTAGCTGTCATCGGAAATCCACCTTTAAATTACGGACGACAACACGTGGTCTCTTTCGCAACGACAAATCTATCATCATTATTTTGTCAGTGGAATACCGAATCCAGTTGTTTTACGTCTTCATTTTCAGTAAGCTAGTTGTCTCGATGGTGATGGTTGTTTTCTGTAAAGAAATGCGAGATTCGCTGAAGTGTAATGTGCTGGCGAGTATTATTTTTCTTAGCGGGATGATAACACTGACACAGTAACTATAATCCACAACCTGTGTGTTAAACTACGGAAAAACGTACGAAGAACACGCTTACAAACAATTCGATAACAATGATGAAAAATTATTATGATGCATTTTTACATTTACGAATCCGGCTATAAATAACAATAAAATGTACACAGTTATTGTACCCAATTACATGGTGTGTCTGTATGTTCTAGATATGATCCTATGATTGTTCACAGGGGAAGAATAGAATGTATTTCTTCTGACGCATCGACGCTAAGCAAAGTGACCACCGTAATAATTTTTGAAAATGGTCGTAGCGCGGGCAGGGTTAGAAGGAAACTAAGGAAAGACGAAATAATATTTCGGTCGGAAGGCAGTCGGTCAGATTTTTTTACCTTTTTTCATAAGCCGTCACACTTAGTTTTTTTTCTCCAGGTGTCATGCAGATCTGCGGAACAAGTTACCGATTGCAAAGAATCCGGTGTCAGGGTGGTTTCTCGGTTTAAACGCTGTTTAATACTTAAATACGTTAAGGAGGTCCGATATTTGGTTAGACATTCTTCATTAGGATAATTCTATTCTCAGCGCATTTCTAAATAGTACCAAAGAGAAGCTAAAACGGTGCACGTACTCGATGATATTATTCGCTCCCTGTTTTGTCTTCTTATTCGGGCAATAATAATATCGCCTTCGAACGCCGAACTGTATGAAAGATAACACAATTTTTCATTCAATCATCAACTGGCGCGGTCTGTCTGCCTATCATCTTGAAATAGCTTCAAGAGAGGCGGCAGATATAATTGAAAAACTACTAATTAGCCCGTTCGCAATGTAATTATACATTTACGGAGAAAACGATGTTTATCGTTTTCCAGCAGTCTTTACAGATCGATACAATTTCCCTTTCCCGAAATTGAATGTTGTGATTGGCTGCGAGCAATTACCCGCTCTTTCTTTTTCGATACTAGTTTAAATTTATTCAAATCGTGCGATAACTAATAATAACCCACTCCGAGGAAATATTCCGAAACGGCGCTATTGTATTTTCGTGGTTCGCCTGAAGCACTTTGCAATATTGCGTATTCGTGCATTGTTAGAAGACAATGGACTGCACAAACGAACTGGCGATAATTAAAAACAGCAACACTTCATCGAGAGCAAGTTCGAAAGTTGAACTTTCAATAGAGAATCCACGCCATCTCTTTATTACAATTCTACACGAAACGAACGTGCGCGGAGCTAATATTAAAAATTAAATAGTCTGGCCGTTAGTTAATTCGACGGGATCACGAAGCGTACAAGTCACGATGAAAAAAGGCGGAGAAATTAACGAATGGCTTCGCAGTTAATCGGACTGCGGCATACCGCACATTTAATTTCAGAGTGAAATACATAAGGCCGATTGAAGTAAAATCCAGCAAAGGTCGGTGGGCGCCCTTTGAGCGCCTACATTTGCATTAAAATAAATTGTCATTTGCACTTTTACGATATATGCGGCGGTATTATCGTTTACTTATTCGCGCGCAGAAAATAGATAAAATACGCGAAGAACACATTATCGGTGCGAAAATGAGTGCTGATATCTTAATCAATAAGTAGTAAAAAGTTTTGGATTATTATCAGAGGAATACCGTCGGTCCATGTTGTTTGCTACCGAAAGAAACAATTACCGAATTGTCGGCTACAGAAAAATGGCGCAACACTGGAGGTAAATGCGTGAAGCATAAAAGATTACCTCGAATGAAAAATGAAAGGGAATTTTAGAAATTGCAGCATATTTCACCGTAAATTTTCTGAAAAAAGGAATGCTTTGTTACTGCACCGATCACCCCTTCTATACGAGAAAAAGCTTCACCAGCATCCCTCTGCAAAAGCATCGATATGTTACACATATATACGTTCGACGTAAATCTTTTTGGGTTGATTTTTTTTTCGGCATCAGGAATTCAAGGCCTCTGTTTGAATCGTTACCACCTCCTTTCATTGGTGACCTATTTAGAAGCTCAAAAGACGAGTAAAACATTGATTACACGCCTTTCTGGAACACATGAAAAAGAGCTGCGTAGAATGCTAGCGAACGTCGCTGATAGTCGCAATTTACGGGAGGCTACTGTAGAAAATCAGTTAACACACCGGACACGTCGGTTATTTTGCGAGACTTTTCTAAATTTTAAAATTTAGAAATTACAGTGCCTGCGCTTTTATTTAAAAATAATAATAAATAAATAAATAAATAAATAAATAAATAAATAAATAAATAAATAAATAAATAAAATATAAATCACATACACTAGCTCTACGGAACGATATATCGACTACGTTTATAAATGTTCACTCATCGGATTTATTAACGCAAGTGAACAACATTAATTGTTCTAATAAGGAATCACATGTGATTCGAGAACAACTACTCAGCACAGTGCCGACGTCATCTTCTAGTATACACATATAGGCTACGTTCGACTGGTCCACATAGATAACGGTGTACAAGTTTACAAATATGGACAACTGAACCAACCGCTGTATTGTCACACAATCGGGTAACTTTCTCCATTGAATGTTCGACATTCCGAACACACTTATCAATTTTTCCCATTTACCGCAATGACAAATACGTTCTAGCGTCAAACGCAATAATGTAAGCAAATACCTATATGGTTCTTAATATAGCCCTCTCAGCTGGGCACTGTGTCGACGTTTGTGATCAGCGCTGGTTCAACGAAATTAGGGGAAGAGAAAATACTACAAGAACGGTTGGGGAATTGTGTGTGAGGTCATTGTATTATGTAAGAGTTCTTTTCCGTACGAGAGAAGTAACGAATACGGCAATACATAAACACATATATATATATATATATAACGTACATACATCGTCTTCTATTCTGTCTAACAAAATTCTGCGCGCAGTTTTAAATACGCTTAAATTTATCAAAGTATTATACATTTATACAGCATACTTTCCGTCTCAAAATTGTTCTGTAAATACCTTTTCGTGGACTCACGAAGATGTTCCGGCTATTTAAATCTAATATAAAACACAGCGACAGTAAAATTGTATGCACTCAAATTTCAATTTGCTAAGCGACACTCTTGTGCAAGTACACAAATACCCAAAAATACCAGTCAAACCATACAAAAAAAAATAAATAAATAAAACGGTTTACACGCCAGACAAATATTAGAAAAATTAGTGAACTTAAAGGAAAAACACACTATAGAAAAGGAAATAAAAGAAGTTTTCACACATTATTAGGATAGCCATTTATTTAAATTTGGTATAAAAAACGATGCGGTATAAAATGCACCATGGAGGAAGGATCTTTGAAGCACATTACATACGGGGAAGTATACGTAATAATAATACTGGAAAGGATCGCTTAATACATTTATATTTAGATAATCGAAATTCACTACCTGCGTGGATGCTACTTGTTACTGTTGAACCCTCATCAAGAATTATTGAAGAACCTTATAATTCTGTTACAATTAATTAAATATTTAAATTCTAGAAGTTCGTGTAAACTGGCAGTAAAGGTTGAAAGAAATAAATAAAATAACAATAAAAAATAAAAAGAAATGAAGGACTGAAATTAAAGATTTCTTATGATATTTGTTATAGAACCCGGCCGCGTATTTGATTTACGATAGAACCCGGCCGGTATTTGATTCGTAAAATATCATAAAACAAGTTCTAGCAAACAAATGTGTAGCTTAGTGGGATAATGTAACGTGTTATACGGATAAAGTAAAAATTAATAAAACAACAATTGGTAAATGTTAAAAATAAACCGAGAATTGCGCACATGGCGAGAGAGAAAATGCGCGCGTGTATTCCTTTTGGCAGCAAAAGATGAATACGCCATAACGCTCCGACACTAAGAAAAAAAGTGAGCACTTTGAAAATGATTTATATCGCCAGCGGGAAATAGAAGAAAATGATCGAAGAATAAACGCGGGTAAAGGATTTTGGATTTTCTGTAATTAACTGGATTTTTACCACCACATCTCATCGTTTAATGTTGATCGTCCGAAGTCGGAAAGAAGTCACCAATTGCATAGAACAAAACGGTCATCTTGTCCTTTAAGTGCAACAGATTTTTGCATGTTTTAGTATTTCGCAATTCGTTTTCCAAGTTTAATATTTTTTTGTGAAGTCCGAAATCTCTGCATTTGGAAATCCGCCGACAAGAGCAATACATATAGTATTCTTTGCAGTGATCATTGTATTCGTATATGTTTTTCCTAACTACGTCTTTTTCGCGGTTGATCGATGAAACTTATGCAGAAAATTTTAGTGAAAATTACAACGATATTCTCTGTGAAATAAAACTGATAATAATAATGATTATAAATAACGATTATACAGGATAAAAAAATGGAGGCCGCGTTGCATCGCTCTTACATTTCGTTACTACCTGTGACATATAAGTGAAAAATTTAATTAATCGAATACATTACTACGTTCTTTCATTCGTCATTGTCGCTGCATTTCACATTCCGGAGATTTCACAAACTTTTATAAATTAAGGCAACTTTTGATTAATAAGAAAAATTGTTGGGTTTCCGGCGCTTATAATGATCGATTGCAGTCTTTTTCTCCCTCTTCGCGAAGCCTTTCCTCGAACTTTAAAAACAAACATCAGTTTAACGCCGGACCGTGGCTTTTAATGCTGCCGGCGGCAAAACATGTCTGGGGCGAAATTTTCGACGAAACATGCTCGCGGCCAACTGCGGTAGGTAGAGACACACCTCCTGCCTTAATATGACGTCGCTAATTTTTCCTCATTTTCCTTCGTAATGGGTTGACCAACGCGTTGAAACTTTTTTGGACGTTAATGAGGATGCGAAAGAAAAAGGTAAAATTTAACATAGTCAGATCGCAAACACGGAGAAACAACAACAACAACTGCTCAACTTTTACAAGTCTGTTTCTTCTACATGAAGTACTGAAATATTTTTTAAAAAACAACAAAACATACTGCTTTAGTAACGCCTCAGATTAGCTAACTACCGAATGAAACACACTTACAAAAACCAAAAGATTACGCTGAAATTTTAACTTTTTTTTTTTTCCTGATTATAATAAAGCAATTTTAAAACTTCAGAATTCGCATCAAATGTATGCAAAAATTATAATTTCCGCAGATGCCAATGCAGTGTTTACGGACAGCTACGCATCTCTCTGAAAAATGATTTCTTCGTTCAACCGTATAATCAACTTTAAACTGAATACCGGTCGCGGGGGGGGGGGGTCATTTTCCTCGAAGTATTATTAAAAACTGAGTAATTCGAATCTTTCGATTACTTTTAAATACCTCGAGACAGGGTATTGCCCTTTTTACACGAACGGGGATTATCGATTGTGACATCAGATGCATTTTAATGGTAGATTTGAGTTGTGTCCGGATTCGCACGATGCACGAATGACACACACGCACAGAGAAACAATTAGTCGAAGATACGCTACTATTAGTGATGTTGCCACTCGAGTGAAGCGTGAAGCAGAGATGTTCGGAAGAACGAGAAAAGAAAAACACTGCTATCGCTAATTTTTCGCGCTAATATTTACGTTTTCATTTATTTTTTCTCGTCGATGTTCTTCCGTGAAGTGCAGTGTAATTTTTATTGTTTTTTGAAACATTCGAAGTTTTTAAACATACATACATACGTATATATGTATATAATTTTATTTTATTTTTTTGGCTGATGCACCCGATGAAAAACGGAGTTGGTCTTCTATTCGAGGTTGATCAACATGATAGTAGCAAACAAGACACAGTGGAGCCATTCACCCATCTATTCTCAATGTGGATGATGATACAGAACTTACTATAAAAAAAAGTTTACATAAAACTATATGTATATAAACGTAACAACTTAAATCACACGAAAAATGGTCGAATGTTGTGAAATTCAAAGTTACATAACCTCGCGCGGTGAAGCTTCGAACTACAAAACGCGTTTTTATGCGGATTTTTAATTACATATCTCAGACACACCGGTTTTCTACCTTTTTATAAAACCGTATACGCATAGTCTTCCTGATTGATATATATATTATTATCGTAATTACGGAACAGAGCTTGTTAACCGCAAAATAATTAAAGGGAGTGTGTCTTAAGTTCTGCGCCGATAAGATTAATTTTACATCTGAATTCGGGGAATCGCCCGTTTAATATACGATTTAATTTTAATTTCTTGTAAAGTTATACTACTACTGATTTTTGCTGTCACTCTGAACGGAGTTTTAAAGACGACATAAGGTTAGTGACCGATAATGGCCATCCATCGGAGATAATAATTACTACTCGCGCACGATACAGGTGTGAGTTGAATAATAAAATCATGACAAAGAGACAAATAAGCAGAGCACACACGACAAAATGCTTTTCTCGCGTCAAACATGGAGCACACTATTTCAATACAAATTAAGGAGGGGGGGGGGAGGATATTGACACAAAAACGACTACCGATGGCGGCGAAATAAATTTATCTAAACAAGTGCGGTCGGGTCAAGAAAATGGGCGTAATTCTTAAAACGCATTCGTCTGTTTTACAATGGGGCCTTTTTCAAGATCTACAAGGCAAACCCTCTCTCGCGTCAACTGAATCACGAAATACACTCAATCCGACTTGACTAGTTCTACGTCAAAATGTATTTTCTCCTCTCGAAGCGATCTAGCACTGTACCTGTGCCTTTTATAAGAAACAGAGATTAACTTCAAAGAGCCCTGTAAAATGTCTGCCCGTCGCATAAAAAGCCGTTCCGTTTTTTTTTGTTTTTTTTTTTTAAATTATGAGCAAGATTTCTTGATAATGAAAAAATATCGAGGAAATGGAATAACTTTATATATATTCTCTGTTTGATCGATTTCGACGCTACATTCGGTGCATTACAAGAATTAAATAAATAATCGCTAATAATCACGTGGAAGGCGCAATGGCAAACCACCCCGAACAACATCATATGCGCGCTAGGTCAGTACACAACAGACACACACGGGATTGCACTTGTATATCGATAAATCAAATATCAGTTCCGAATGAAGTCTTGCACGTGTACACATTCGTACTGCATATAACAATTGCCTAGTACACTATGCCTGTGTCTGTACAGCAGAGATGTACAAATAGGTGTAGTCGCCGATGCTCGGGAATTAAGTATGACATTATAAAAATAAAAAATAAAAATTCGGTGCACCGTTTACGGTAGATTAAAATTGATACCAATCGGATTAGATGAACTGTTCTCACTACCGGCGATTAAACCAAGCAATTAAAAAATTTATTCCGTTAATTAGGACGATTAATTAAAATTGGTTTCCATCGAGTCAAAAAAAAAAAAAGGAGAGAGAAGAAATTGAGCCTAGCATGAAATCTGACAATTGGGGAGTAAACGAAATGTCTACCCGTATTTCCTCAGCAACAAACGTGTAAATGAAATTACGAAATTATAAGTACCTATAATATTAAGTGCGCAGATTTTTGAGGAAAGTTAAACTTTTATTTCAAAATTTACTATTTGCGCTCGCATAAACAGGATTTCGCACATTATAGCGTCAAAGTGAAACAAAAATTATGGTGTGGAAGGTTATTAAGCGGAATAATATAACCATCAAAAATCGTGTCTGGGTACTTTTTTATATATACGGTTTTTTCAAAGTACAAAATTAAAATCATCACTATTACTAGACTGTGGTATTTCTATGCAGACCAAAACGTGTCTTAAATCGTCGAATAAAATTAAGGATGCAAGGCAAAGAAGTAAGTCTGCTTTATATTATTCATTTAGTAGGCTTAAAATTTCACGTCTCTTGTTTTCCGGCAAAATCGATTAGTTTATTATTACAATATAAATTTTTGTTTATAATATGCAGTGTTTTATTTATTAACTGTGCAAAGCTCCGATATAGATTCTTATATGTCGCGTAATATTTATAATATTTAAATCAATTTTTTCTCTTCGTCGAGTCATTTATAACATTTAACCCATTTTCTTAATTGTACTCATTCAAAATACACACATTTTTACGGAACCGGTAGGCAAATTACTAATTGCGAATGATATATATTTTTCGTTCCGTAAATTATAAAGTGACAACGAAATTTACACTACAACCTGAGGAATTAACAGATATTTTTTTAGTATAGTTCTTGTAACGCTGAAATATATACTCTTCTCATGGATTTAGCGAAAGAAATATAATGCTTCACCACGATATCCAACTAGGATCATTGCTTCTTCATTTATAAATTAAGTACCCGCTTGTAATAGAATACCTAAAAATAACGTCAAGACAAAAGCAAACACAAAAAACAAAAGTGTGAAATATACAGTTCGTTCTAAAATTATGTTAAAATAGCGATTTCACCACAAACTACCGCGTGAGGAGGGAGGACGCGTTTTTGAGTTTCGGTGTAATAATAAAAATGTAGCCCGAACTACACAATGCCGCCCAGAGAATCTGCTGGGCACAGGAAAAAACAAATGACAAAAAAAGTATCGCAAACCACAGCGATTAAAAAAATAATGCAAAGCATGTGAAAAACGTACTTACTAAAAAAAAAAAAAAAAAACCGAAGAAAAACGTCGCGCGCACCTTACCCTTCGTTTTTCATTTTTTTTTTTTTTTTTTAGTAAGTACGTTTATCACATGTTTTGAAACGAAACGCTGTGATTTGCGATACTCTTTTTGTCGTCTGTTCTTTCCTGTGCCCGGCAGCCTCATTCTCTTGACGACATTGTGTAGATTCAAGCTACATTTCTTACATTTACACCAAACCCAAAAAAACGCGTTCTTTCCCCTCTCCCGACCGTCTGTAGTGAAATCGCTATTTAAATGCAATATAACATAATTTTAGAACGCACTGGTAAATCTATTTCCCGTGATTATTGATATTTAAAGTAAAATGGAGCAGGAGGATATGCTGTTAATAAATAATAGTAATACTATAAAAATAAAGGCAAATGAAACTTTAATCGTACAAAATCACATTCAAATCGCATTAGGTTATTGCTAAGAAAACGTATCAACGTGTTCCGAAGCATTTAATCTTTAATTTATCAAACTCGAAAGCGGAAATTTAAATTACCGTGAACGTGTATCATATTCAAATAATACCGAACATAATTTTTACAATGTTACAATTAAAACTTCTTCTTCGTGTGTTTTAACAACTTAATAATAAAAAGATGTCGCGTGGCTCCGAGGAGTATTAATAACGCAAACGTCCACCGGTGGCAGGAAAAAGGTTGAGAAAATAAAATGAGCATACATAAATCGGAAGTAAATAAATCAGTCGATTATAAGTAGAGCCACGAAAAAATAAAGAAAATGATATTGATAAAAGTTAATAAAAACGGGAAGAAAGAATCAAAAGTAACCAGAAATTTCTCTGTTTAATACTGACACCAGCCGAAATATTGTTTTGCTATATTTTTTTCGCCTGTATATTTCGTCCGATGATCGAATTCGAAAACAATTTTCACTTGAACGACTCCATTCCACATTACCCCAGCCGTACGCGGTATTATTTTTACATTTATTTGTTGGCTCTGAAAATTGCCCTCAGTTACATAACTGAAGGAAGAATGTGAGAGTGAATCATCCGTTGTCAAAGCAGAATGAGAAATAGGATAATGAAGAAAAAATGCAACTAAATAAAATGAAATAAAACTGTATTAACGGGGGAAATACTGAAATTGTTCCTTGTTGGGATATAATCGAAGGTAGAGTCTATTTTTGTAGTGAACTCTCCTCTTATGGCATCGTTCCCAACTTGAATAATCCATTACGGTACTCTTGTCGACGCCTAACACTAGGGCAATAACTTTTCTATTCATCTGCTTTAATGTAATCATCCGCACATTATATAACCCTCTCCCATAGCATACTGCAAGTCTATTGTCCATATACATATAATGCGCAATAAAAGCGATACACATGTGTGCGTATGCGTATGCGTTTGTGTGTGTGTGTGTAATGTAGCATAACGATAACGTAATCAGAAAAGTACGTATGTACACTATGCACTTGACAAATCACACATTACGCTACGCTATAAATACAAGAATACACGAAATGTACGTAATAGTAGATCAGGAGAAAAATATAAGAAAATACAAGTAATGTAACAAACATCTTAGAAATATTTTCAAAATATACGTTTTTTTTTTTTTTGGAAATACTTCGCGTAGAAGGAGAACACACATTTCGTTGCAATAATAACGAAAAAATTACTTCAGCTGCCAAAAATAATAACGAAAAATGCCAACAGTAAGCCGGACTAGAAAAATGTAGTAAACAAATGATGCCGAGGAAAACCACCTAATAAAACCGGAATTTCGAGTTCAAATAAATAGAACCCATTTCAGCCAGCCATGATGTTATATGCACTTTTTCGTTTTCATTGTTCCACTGCGATATTTAATTTTTACCAGAAATGTAAATTTTAAAAGCCGAATTTTATGTTAAAGCTTCGTAGAAAGTAAAAATTGAAAAACTGGTTTTGCTAGTATCCACTAAGAAATTCACACTACACTTCCAAATGCAAATAAACCAGTTTCTAGATAAAACATATATATATATATATATATATATATACAAAAATTCTCAGGCCAAGTGCAATCGTTGTGTGAAGTATTATGAAAAGAAGCGTTGACAGAATATTCATCGAAGGAATTCCGTGACAAAAACAATACTCCAAGTTGTATTTTATTTCCCTTCCCCGCCTTGCGCAAACTGAAGTGGTGCTCTGGTGGTGAATAGGCGGTTGTCCGGCCCTATAAATGTCCACTCCAACTATTTTCAAGTATAATTTTTTGAACATAATAGGAGCACCTCTTCGATTATCTCAGCCGAAATGGATAAGTTATTGAACCGAATACAAAACAACCCTGTGGTAGTCGCCGTTTAATAGAAATTTTCAACCCGTGAGGAAACTAAGAAACTGGGTACATTTCCATATCGCATGATTTTATATCTTTAGACATGCTTTTGTTTACAGCTCGTTATATCGGCAGTCTACCATATTATACACGTTCGATGTCCACCAAGCCCGTGCCCAGAATTGGGGGGGGGGGGGATTTTCTTCGCATATTCATTTTATAAATAAAAATACATTATTCACTAATGTTCATCTTATTAATAATTTCCATCATTTTGATTTATATATTAATAATTTAAATAAACGAATTACTGTATAAACATTAATAAAAATTACATATGTTATTGATTATACTCGTAACAAAAAATTTTGCTTAATATATTAATGAAGTACCTAAGCTATTTCAATTCTCATGGGGGGGGGGTTAACCCCCAAAACCCACCGCGTGGACACGGCCTTGATGCCCACGTAATTGCTATATATTCTCTTCGGGTGACCCTTTGAATTAAAGTTGCCCAATAGCCCTGGCCAGCTACAATACTGAGAGTGCACAACCTAAATAGACTAAACAGATTCATATAAATATAGCTTTGTAGTTACAAAAGTCTCATGGGTTGTACTAATATTTACTTTCAAGTATATTAGACTGTATTAAAATACATATAAGGCGAACATATCTGAACTTTTTTTTTTTTTTTTTTTTGAGAAACATTATTATTCAGTCGATTATCAGCAGTTGTAAGTCTAATTTTTTAATTAAAAATAACGATACTATCAATATTTTAAAATCTTCTTTTTCTTCTTTAGACTTTGTGAATCCACCGCTGCATATTTTAATGCACTGACCCACCCAGACACTGCCGTCATGTACGTGATGTTGATCGGCTTTTATTCTTTGGGTGCCGCCACAAAGTTGATCTGTCAGTCCGCCTATTATTATTATTTAATCGGGCCACGTGTCCTGCCCATCTTCATTTGGGCTTTTTAACTTCTCAGGCAGCGTCTTTAACTTCAGAGATCTTCTTCCTATTTCTGCTTTATCCTGTAAAATTATCCGCAGCATTTTCATTTCAATTCTTCTTTGAGCTTTACTAATTATTTCTAAACCGCCCTTGGTTACGCTTCATGTATCTGCGGAATATACGATTACTGGCAAGACGCATTGATTGAACACCTTTCTTTCAAGGCACACGGGTATTTTCCTTTCTTCTAGTATTCTCTTTAATTTTCCACTAGCAGTAGCTCATGTCATCTGTATACGTCTCTTTATTTCATTTTTCATATCATTATTTGCCATTAAACTATGACCCCCAGGTATATAAATACAATACACATCTACTATTTTAATTATTACGCGATTTATTTTTATGCCATTAGTTTCCTCGGAATGTTGTTTTTCTTGCATTTATTTTAAGACTGTTCCTCTCGCTTACTACTTTTAGCTGGTTCATCATTTCTTCTAGTTCTTGTCCACTAGTTCCGAAGAGTAGAATATCGCCAGCACATCTCAAATGCGTTAATCTGTCATTTCATATCTTAATTCCCATATCTCGCAAGTTCAGACTTTCCATTATTTCCTGGAGAGCAGCAGTAAATATTTTTTTGCGGAAGAAAGTACGTCATATCGTCTAATTTCTTTTCTTACTGATGTAATTTCTACACGTTGGTTAGTTTTTATATTAGCCTTAGCGTTGCCGTAAATGTACTTTATAATTTGTATGTACGTTTCGATTATTTTTAAAGCTACCACGTAAAAAGTTGCCGATAGTTTTCGTATTCCATTCCGACTGAATTTGATCAAAAATGGCGATCACTTAATACACCACTTCGAAATATAGAGAATCCGGAATTAAGTGTAAAATCTAACCATATTTCGTAATTTTACCTCCCCAAAAATATAATTTTTTTAAAAAATAACTGCAACAGAACATTTTTTACCGAGTGGACTTTTTTTATTGATAGTATTCAACTGAATTAAATCCGCAAAAATAAAACAAAAAACAATAAAAACTGCGAACGTTCTTTAATTATCATCCAGTTTGTTGTATCTTTCAATAGCACAACAACATTAGAACTGAATGTGTCAAAGTCAAAAATCAAAAATCAAAAATATGAATTTGTACTCGCTATTTAGATCATTTTCCGAGCGCTTCGCCGAAGAAAACAATTCAAGACGACGCTTTTCATCGCCTACTTAATTCTTGCAAATAAATTTCAATCGAACATTAAAGTGACATAATAGTGCCGGCGGCTATTTACATAACAAATCTATTTACCCGAACCGGAAAGTCAACAACCGGGTTCCCGTTCGCTACCGCGCTGCTTCGAGAGTCGTTCTATGTTACATGCAAATTAACCTACTGTCAACTAACAAAAAGTCGGAAAACCGCACAGAATGAGATGTCGATTCGTATATATGTACATCGACAAAATAACGAAATGTCGGCTACATTCGAAATGGCGAACATACACTTCCGGGAGCAACGACGCTGTCCTTCGAGAACAAACTGGAATTGTTCCTCCTGATTTTTGGAATTTTCATTTCGAGTCTATACCGTCGCAGAATTCGCAACTAATATCGATTTCGTAACTTTTGTCGCTGTAACTACACTCCACGTGTGTTACGTAATAATCGTGCGCTTTCATTTTTTATTGTAGTACTCGTAGCAGTAGTGAATGTCGCGATCAAAATGTCCATTGTTCCCAGTGTCAGAGTTAACAGAGCGCTAAATCCGAACAGCAATTGACCCTGATGTTACGATTACCTGCGTGCGGACTACTACGTTAATAACATCAAAAATTGAACGAAAACCCGGTAAAAATTGAAAATTTCCGGCTAGCATGCCTCTTAAACTAAAAAATATGCTATTAACGTTCAATTTGAAATCAACGAAAATTATTCATTATTAATGTAGAATAAACGAAATACATTTAAATGTTCACGTTTCGATGTGCTAATATGTAAAATGAATGAAGAAAATATATCGCGTACTAGCTGCGTGTCGCCTGTTAATACATTTTTCATACAGCGCAAAATAAAGACTAACATAGAATTTTAATTTTCATTAGATCAGAAACGGTGGTATCGGACATTTTTAGTCTCCAAGGAGCCATTTAATTTAAGAAAGTAACGTAGGAACATGAAATGTTATTTCTTCGTAAGAATAAACGGGTTCGGCGAAAAATGAAGTTGAACGCAGAGAATAATCAATCATACGAGAGAGTTTTATAAAATTATTTATTTATAGGACCCGATAAGAAGTAGAAAAAAATAAGTAAAACATCCATCATACAAGCACAAATATATCGTGTAAGTAGCTTTATTTCTGACTATTTCTGAATGTTCTAACTACTTTAAAATCATTTTATGACTCTTCACACACACGCACATATATGTATATATATATATATATACAGTGACGGATCCACGGTTGTGATAGGGGACATTTCCCCCCTAAAAGAATTAAATTCTCGATGAAAACATTTTTTACAACAGAGAAACTTAATTTATACTACAAAAAATTGGTATATTTTTTTTAGGGTTCGGCCAACCGAAAGCACACCCAGGACAACTGGACTATATTAGAAATTAAATTTTAATCCGGTCAGAGATCGATGAAAGAAAAGAAGCAAGAATAGGAACCACCTTTGAAGACGGCAAAGTTAAGATATAGGAAGCACATTACAGGGAGTAGGAAAATTCAGCTGACCGAATCTACATTTAACTGATCCTTCTCCTTTCTTTCGTTTCTGGGCGAAGATCCTTTGTTGACATGCTCAAAGGGGGGTTAAAAAAAAAAAAAAAAAACTTTAATAGCCGAGCGTATAGGATATTACGTTCAGAGGAAAGATTGGAACATTCAAACAGCACGTGGTCAGGGGATTACAAACGAAAGTACAGTCGCCAAAGTGCAAAGGTCAATAAGGGGAGAGGAGAAAGAGCAAAACGATACTGTGAGGATGTTACCTATGGATTTAATTATAACTAATATTTAATACTGTTTTCTCGTAAAAGTATTAATGTTACGTTTTTATTCTGTTCTAAATGCAATTGTCGTTGATCGTTTGTCTTTTTTATTTATTTTTAATTTTTATTTTGCAATTTTAATTAAAATAGTTCAATGAGAAATACATGTATATATGTTTTCTTTACTTGCCCTCGAACAAAGAGAATTCGAATCGGATCACTAACAAAAATAAAAAAGAATTAAAATCAAATAAAAAATACTATTGTTCTGACTTTTCTAGTAATTTACTATTCAAATTCTAAACTACCATTTTAGCCACAATTGTATAATTTCGTTTTATTTTCCACCTAAAAATAAAACAAAAACTGATGTATTTTTAAAACATTTTTAAATTTTAAAGAGGTCGCTGTTTGATTTTCTTTAAGAAACAAGGTATTTCTCAAATTTACTGTCTACTGTATAAGATATTACGTAATTATATAATCCCTCCCCCCAAATGTCTCTCTGGAACCGCCCCTGATATATATATATATATATATATATATATTTTTTCTTTTAATATTCATTCCCAAAGTCTATTCGGGTAAATGAATAATTAAAATAAACTTAGGATCTATTCTTTTTGTAAACAGCAAGTTCCTAGTAAAAATACAACTTTAATTATTGCATAACTGTTAGAAACAAGGATTAAGCTTACCGCATATTGAAGCCAGCCCACGCATAGTACACACACGGATCACACCCACTTGTTTTTTGTAAGTACTGCATATTGAACCCAGCCCACAAATAGCACACCCACACATTTCTTGCAAGTACCGCATATTGAACCCAACCCACGCACGCGTTTTTGTATATAAAGCACGTGGAACAGTGGCCAAATGATTTAGATGCCGGGCCAGAAAAAAAAAAAAAAAAAAGAAAAAAAAGCACGTGGAACATAACGAATACATCAAAATTTTTAACAACTAAAAAATTTTAAATCGACCCACACAACTCACGCACCGACAAGAATTATGTTCTTTGCACAGGTGAACCACGCGTAGGCGTGGACCGAGTTCAATGTACGATGTACTCCATTTAAATTTTACAGACTAAAATCCACGTGAGCTGGACTCAATATGCGACAGGATTAAGATTCCGACTAAAGTTTATAATTACCGCCACAATCAGAATTCGAAGAGAATATTACAAGAAAGTGTAACTGAGAAAACATTGCGGAGATATTTCCAGTGAAATATTTTTGATAAGAGATTCCACTGTTTATCTAGCGAGTGTAATTCTAGATGAATGTGTTAAATTTAATTTGGTGTAAGTGTTTCTGATAACTACTACGAAAGCCTCTCCCCGCAAATTTAGTGGTTAGCAGACAACGCAGTTAAATGCTAGAAAAAAAAAGAAATCAAATCTTCCGAACAAGAAATGCAGAGAAGATCTTTCCTTTCTTATATTTATCGATTTTTTTCTTTTCAAGTCAGTTACGAGTGTCGTTGTGCATTTATGAATATGTCTAATGCAAACAATTTTTGTTTAGAATCTATTTCATCGAAAGCGAATTAATTTAAATTCCGAAAAATCCCTATTTTAGAAGTGTTCAGAAGTACATTTACCGGTTCGTCTAAAACTCGTTCAAATTCTATAAATTTATATAAATTCAATGAACCACTCGAATGGTGTAACACTGGTATCGGTGAAATTCTAAGTTAACTTCTCTATATGCTAATTGTTAACTCGGAACAGAACACAATAAAAATATTATTACGTACAAAAACAGGAATTCATTTGATTTTTTTTATACTTGAAAAATAATTCGACAACCGTAAGCACATGTAATTTTCTGTACACAACATTATATTAATTAGGGATCCCCGTATTCACTAGAAAGCATAGAAAAATAGAACACAGTGAGAGACTTACTAGTAGAATGTTTGCATACAAGTGCAAATACATCATGTTTAATACACAAACGCGTATACATCATTACTTTGCCCGTAAATGATGGCGAAGGTTTATATGATCGGACAGTAATGCATCGTTGAAGTGTGTTTAATTACACGCAATTAAAATGACGTAATCTGTAGGAAATATTAATTTTTTTCCATCTCACATAATAGTAAACGCGAAGCAACCTGAAGTATATAGAAAAAGAGTTCTATTAGCAGCAGATATGCGGAAATATAAACGCAGGTATTTAGTTGTACATACAGTATCGCCTTGTATATTTTATCTTCTATTTTTTCTTAATTAAATGCTTAGCAGAAGAAAACTTCATTATTCGTTGACGGCTCACAGCTGAAGATAAGCATTATCCATTTAAATACGTTCAAACGATTTTCGATTGTTTTCAACAGCAACTCTATTGTATTTCTCGATAGTAGTGGTCATCAGGTTAACACCTTTTATTTATAGTGTTAGACAGAGAAGTTTATCTTCAATATTGTTAAAAGCTAATTATTCAGCACAATTTAACCCTCTTTAGCCGAGCGGAAAATTAAATGATGTGTTTTAATGCACTGAATTAGTAAAAATACAACTTTATTTGTTTTAATAATTTAAAAAAATGTCATCTTTTACAAATTCGCGTTTAATTCCGGGATTCGCTGCATTTCACTAATGTTGGATTTCTTCTTTTGTATGTACTTTAAATAAAGGAAAAAAAAAAAAAAGCCTAAACAAAATGATTAATTTATTAGGCAAGACCACTCTCATTTTTCTGATGAGAAGCTTTTAACAAAGTTAATTTGCTCCAATTTACCGCATAATTATAAATGAATACACGTTAAAAAGGTATTAAACCTATAGCTTTAAATTAGCCCAAAAGTTAACTTAGCTCCTCAATGGGAAAATAAAAAATTGACATTGAGTAACACAATTTTGAAAGTAAATGAGTTATAAGCATAATCAACACGAAAAAGCGCTTCGAACAAAACAGTTCGTGACGCAAACAAAATCGAAAACTAACCAGGCCTGCACGACGGGTACTATAGAAACTTCGGGATAAAATCGTTTTTTAATATTTTTATATCATTCCAAATTAAACTTTGCAATTTAAATTTAAAGCATTGTTTAAGGTAGGATTTTATCTGGGTTTTTTTTAAAATAAATTTGACCACTACGCCAATATGAGGAATAATAAATCCTTTTATTTAACTTCTTAATTTCGCCATCTGTATACACGAATTCAATCTTGCAACTAAAATCTGAACCATTCTCTGATAAGAAAGAGGGCTATTTTATTTTTAAATACGATTAAAAAGTGACACTAGTTTTTTTAAATTTCAAAAAATAAATATCGCGTTTATTATTTTTTATAATACTGATTCTGTGTGTCACAATGGCAGTTTACACCGACAGATTTCACTCGATAAAATTAACTTTCTGTACGCCGTTCATTTGAGAAGAGATATCTTCTTAAAAAAGCAGATATATTTACCTGAAAAAGTTATACTCTTTTACTGACTTTAAAAAGAAGGAAGTTGTGTGTATATTCGTCGCGTACGTTTTTGCTACTTTGTTTTTCTGGTTTGTTCATGCGTAGGTACCACCCATTTGTTCCAAAGTGTACCGGTCCAGAGGTGGTACACACACCGTTGAGTATCAGTAAATCTCAAGAGTCATCGAGAAACGTGAAAAACTGTGGTTCCTTTAGATGAGTGTCTCAATAATATGATGACAAACGCCATTAACTTAAAATATTATATATATATATATATATATATATATATATATATATATATATATATATATATATTAAGCATAGAAACGTAACTTGAAAAAAAGATAATTGTTAGTAAGATAAAAAGCTAAAGTATCCGCATATCAATGTTAATTTCTACGGGAAAATATCCAATTAAAGAAAATTGAAACCGCCATAGCGCGTAAATTAAAAAGTTCATCACTGACGGAAGTATTTCACATGTTACATTACTACGTGTAACTTTTGACCACGTGGAATGATTCGATCATTTCTTCACTAGAAATTGTACTAGTCATTGGTCGGTCCCATTATCGGTGAATACTCGGTAGTCATCAAAATAAACATTGGAAAAGGGAGTTTTTTTAGAGATATTTCTTTGCTTACAACAATTAGCCAAAAATTATCATTGGAATTTCGAAAAATGAGCGGTGAACGACGATTATGTTAGTTTCCTAAGGAAACGCAAGTTCGAATAAAAATAATTAATTGGCAACCCGAAAAGTGCGATATACAAAAGTTCATTACTGACGAAATTTGACCACATTAAACCAATACTTAGTGCAATACCGAAATTTATACTGAAAGTGTTGAAAAATATTTCTTAAAAAAAAAAATTTCAAGATTTACCCTAAAAACTTAATAAAAAAAAAGAAAAAAGTAAAAAAATAATTATTTAACAAAATATATTTCGAAGTAAATTATATACATAAGAATACTATGATCATTCACAAACAACATTAACTTTTCCAAATTCAAATTGCAATAATAATTTAAAAACCCATGTAATAATATACTCGTAACGTTCGCAATCTTAACTTACAAAAAACGAGTGACTACGCTGTTAACTCATTACACTGTTTCTAGATATTGTAATTCAAATTCGATGGCAATCAAAAAAGAGTTAATAATGCTTAAAAACTATTATATTATTCCCCTTTAAGGTATATATTACTCAAAAATATATTACTTTTCATCAAAAAGTTATTTCTTCCTTTTTAGCGAATTTTTATTAAATTTTTAGAGTAAATTTCAAAGTCAGCACTTCTTTTTTTTTTTTAACTATTTCATAAATAATAATATTAAAAAGAAGAAATAAAATATAAATTTTAAAAAAAAACTTTTATTTAACATTTAAAATGTGCATTTACTCACAAAAAAACAATCCACAATTTTTTTTAATAACAAACCATAACAAAACTGAAATGTTTTTTTAAAAAAAAATCTACCTTTTAAGAGCGCTTAAAAAATAAATAATATTTCTTGAATAGTTTAAAAACAAGTCGCTACATTATACATGCCAGAAGCAATAAATTTTAAATATAAAGGAGAGGGAGCGTTGCAACGCGGTGAAAATGTAAATTCTTCTTGCGCTGGGTTAAAGCCCATAGTTAGCGAGCAAAAAAAAAAAAACTTGTTTTTTTAGTTTGCGGTTTTATTTTTCAAAATAATCGTGAATTGTTTTCCTCCCGTAAATAAAAATAAATATTGTAATTATTAAATAAAAGCGTTTTTAAAAATTCCGTATTTCGTTAATTTTGTATATTTACATACGTAATAATAAATTACGATCATGGAATGCAAACTTCAAATGTGGATGAATATCACTATTAAAAATTAAGAGCTACTTTTAAATTTTTCTGTCAGTTATTTTAATATAGGTAGCTTAAAAGATCGCGTTTTCATAAATGTAAATCGGTAAATCCACTTGAACCCAGACCCTCTAAAATTATATAGGTAAATTATCAGAACGGCGCGCGTTAACAATAAGTATCAGGAAACCCATTTTAAAAACGGCAGAGATTCAGCGGACAAAATTTAACAGAATTGTTACTTCATTAATGTAACAAATTTGTAAGAAATCGGGAATTCCAACGTCCGAGTCCCCTTGTTAGTTTGCGTTTCTCTACATCTTTCTAAAAATTTTAACTCTTTCACTATCTGTAATATTACCTTTAACCCTACGGGGTCTACGCGGGAGAGCTTAATGTTCGATACTATTTCGTCTATTTCTAGTGCAGATTTTTTTTGGAAATTTCTTTCAATTTGATACGAGCAATGAAAACCAAGTCAATCTATCGGAAATCATCGTAAAATATTTAACATCAAGTAACATTTGATACTAAATATTTTATAATAAATAACAAAATAAAAGAAAATTTAGAAATAATGAAAAAACGGGGAAATTTGTTGAACAGAAGAAAGATAACTGCTCCTTCGAGTGATAAAGAATAAAGTTAAGACATGCAACGTGAAAGAAGTATTTCAAAGGAGTTGACGTGGTGCTTTGATTTCGCAGATGTCAAAATACAAACTGACAAATAAAAAAGGATAACAAATAGGGATTTTTGAGAATTGTACAATGATATCAAAAAAAAAAATTAGCCACAAGAAAATATTACAGATTTAAGATCTGGAATGAAAAGGGAAAAGCCAAAATAACCCTTAAAAACTGTACAAACATTAGTGTACTTGTAAAACTTGATTTATACAAAATCTCAATATATCGATTTCTTCAAAATAGACGCAATTGTTATTTTCAGAATATTGGTAAAATTTTGTTTCGATTAACTGTATAAAGGTTATTTTTAGACTGATTCAACAAATTCTCTCACAGTTTGCAAACAACGTACAAAATAATACTAGTATTTCTACGTTTCTACCTAACATACACCATTAACCCCGTTCTAAATAATTAAAACTCGTTTTTTTTTTTTTGTTCTTTTTTCTTTTTTTGTAAAAATGATAACGATTTCTAGAATTATTTCGATAAAAAAAATATATATTGTTCTACGTTCAACTTTACCTGCTAAGGCAAATATCTCAAGAAATCAGCTTAAATTTAATACGAATGCGGAAAAAGGGCGTACTAAAATGAAGCAGATAATAAAAAATAGGAAAAACAAAAAATTTGATTTAATATATATTTTAAATTGCTGACGAAATCCAAATGATCATCTGGTGTCATTGCAAGAAATATGTTTTAAAACAGTAAAGCTCATTTTACATGAAGTTTCTCCAACGAAAACTGGTCAAGTAGTGGGGACAAATAATCCCCAACTGTCGGTGACAAAGAATGAGTTTAATGTGCGCGCGTGAATTAGGAATAAAAATTTTCCTTAAATTATAAAAAATTTCCAATTTACGGTTGACGGGGGAAAAAAAAAATTAAGCGATAAAAATAAAAAGCCAAAAAATTGTGACAAATTTTTCTACGTGCAAAAGTTGTGTAGAAATGCAAACAGCCGAACTCGAATAATTAACCGGTTGAAGCCTAGAAGATACGACAGTTAACAAATGGTATTTTTCTTTAATTACCATTTGCTTCTCTTCCCCTTTATCTTTATCTGTCAGAATACCAGTACGCGCGCATAAAACAACCCCCTTGTATTTGAACGCAAACTCAACAACAAAATAAGCTTTATCTCTAAAACCATTAAATTTTTATGTTCTCTGTTTATGCGCGCCGTAGGCCTTCAACAACATAATACCTCGGTAAGATAAGACAACATTGGAAAGAATCAATTTCGTAACATCTAACGGTGAGATAACGACCAATTTTTATCTAATCTTAAGTTAAGCGCACTTTCGCTATATGCGCGCGCGCGCGCGCACACACACACACCCGAATCACGCTTCATCCATTTTAAGTGTATTTTTCGTTTTTTTCTAACTAGCTCAAATGTAAGAAAATTGATTACACTAATTCGAGGTAGATTTCTTTAGTGCACACCATCACCTGTATTACGCGTGTTATGATTTATTTATTATTATTATTATTATTATTATTATTATACGGTTAGTTTGCGCGAACATGCTGGAACTATAGGATGGAGATTCGTGTGTTAAACCGGACGTTAGTAGCCATGTGCCGAAGAAGAACTTAGAGAAATGATAGACACGTACCTTTGGTCACAATGATCTTCTTTTCTTTGTCTTTGTCTTTCTTATTCGACGTATTCGATTTTGATACTTCCTTTTTTTTGGTCGCTGTCACCGTGGCAGCCGTACTAGTCGTATTCGAAACGGTTTTCACTTGACCGTTCACTAAGGCGCTGCCATTTTCAATTCCGTTCGCAGCACCGGGCAAGTTCTTTCCGTTCTTCAACAAAATGTCGTTGTTTTCCACCAACTTACGTTCCTGCTGAACGAAGTCGCCACTCTGCAGGGCCACCGCGTTCGCAGACTTTTTCGAAGTAGACTTCATAGTACTAGTCTCTAGCGCACGAACTAGCCGTAATATTCTCCTTCGTACGGTCCAGGCGAGAAATGAGGATTTGTCGATCGTTCCGTCAGATGCTACGGACGAAGAATGCGGTTTAAAGGATTAAACGACAAGTACTCCGGGGCAGAACGATGACGATATATACGCGTCACTTTTAAGCTCGTATCGATAACACTGAAAAACAGAGATAAAAATATAGAACAAAATTTCTGACACACTTTTCAAATGCCGATCATGTGTGTGCCATACACGGCCGAGAGTTCGCATTAAATATCTAATAACGCGAGTAAATTTAGCGATAAAATTACAATAAAACTGTTGTCTGAAATATTTCGAAGGGATCTTTCGGTAATTATATGGCTTTCATTCTTGATATATGGTAAGAACGCCGAATTCGATTTTTAAGATGTATCACAGAAAAATATAATCGTTTTTTTTTTTGTTGTTTTATTAGATTCTCTCGCTATCATTAGCTAATACGGAACAATTTTATGATTCTTTAAATAATTATTGCGTAGTAATTATAAAATCAAACTTGTCACCGATATGTTTCCTAATGATTACTTCATACTTACGGTGATGTTGCAATATCATTAATGTCCGCAAAGAATTAAAATAAAAACTACTTTATCGAGAAGCGTTTAAAAGTAAGAAGAGAGAAGAAGGGCAAAAAAAAAAAGCTGAAGATTGAGAACATTGTTGGAAAGAACATGTCAGTATATCAATAAAAAAGCCCCGGTACTGAAATGTCAACGAAAGTGGAAAAGGAAAGAAATTTCGGCGGGGAATGAAAACTGACATATATTTATTTGGGTTCATTGTTGTTGAACGAATCCGATATGTTAGACAATAGCTACGATTACGATAACGAATGATGTAGACAAGCGCGACGAATGTCGCATCTCTAGGGTTCTTTTAACAAAATGAAAATTATATGTTACTGATAATTAGTCCGTAAAGTTTTTATATATGTAATAAAAAGCAATATCAGAGTACCCATCGTTAATCAGTGAAAAACTGACATAAATCATACATCTTCTCAATTTTTACTGTTATTTTTTCTTATTTCCTACTGACATTAATCGAGCAAAATTGGGTTAATTTTCATATTTTCAACGAGCAACAGCGAAATTCAAAATTCACCCTCGCACCGTTGTCTAATACCACATTATATAATCGATTTCATAGTCGCAGGCTGTGTATTACACGGGTTTCATATTAATTCACATTTTAAGTTATCTTAATTACTCGGCTTGAAATAGCGATGAAATAAAAGCATTTGCAAATGTACTAGTATATCAATGTGTCGATAAAAATCGTCGAAATAATGCACATAAAACAAATGAAATCTTTTATACGGGCTGTTTCAAGCAGTGTTTTCTAATTACCACTAGCAAGTTGTCAAATAATTTTTTTCAAATCAAACCGATAGATTTCATTGTAAAATCATATTTATTATCAATGAAAATTTTTATATACAAGTAATAAAAATTATAACACACACCCGCTTGGAATAAAATTTTTACCATATTCATTCACATCGTATATTGCACTGGAAGCAATAGGTTTTCAGATTTTCTTTCGTTTTTTTTTGTAATTTTACGTAAAACGATTTGAAATTATTTAATATTTTATAATGTTTACAAATTAAAAATATTTCGAAAAAAAAATGCTTGAGCAATAGTTTTCAGTTTTTTTGCTTTTTGAAGTGAAACTTTTTACGGCACGGTAGGGAAAAATTTTGGTTACGCGTTACGTGTTACACGTTAAACGTAAGGTAGGTATGTAATAAGCATAACTGAAATAGACCAATGATAAACTTCTTTGTAAATGTATGTAGATTTATTATTTATTGAAAATGAAAATTTTGTTTATAACCTTTTCCATCCTAATAATTTTTTTAAGCACAGTTTACAATAATAATGATAATAATAAATGTGTTATACATAAAATTAATTTAAAATAAAACTTTATTATAGAATTTAATACATATAAGCCAATGAAGTTTCACTTCCTCCGCATGTACACACTGATACACGTATCATGATTTTTTTTTTTTTTTTTTTAGGTATCATTAAACAATTTGAAATTATTTAATATTTATACGGATGTCAATTTTTTTCCACTGTAATCATAATCGCGTTGTAAACACTTAATTTTCATATAAACGCAAATGAATTGTTGACAACAACAACAACGTTGCTAACGATGATTAAGAAAACAATGTTGGTTGAAACAGTTTACGGGTACAGTGCTAGCGTTCGTCTGTCTATAATTTTATCTACACATATTGATATGTTGCCGAAACATTTCAAACGCTTTTACTTCACCAAAAGCAGCATCCTACTCGACACGCTTATTTATCAAGAGAGCTGAGAGATGGAAATTAGATGACTCCATCTCACCGCCCAGAAGCTGGATAATTTCGAAATTCGTTTCCAGGCACATCAATTCTTCGACACATATTTTCATAAGCGAAAGTCTAAATGTTTTTTTGCTTCATTTTTCTCATTCAATTGGTCAAAGAAATTATTTATTTAGTTATATCGTTATAAATTTCACATTTTTTAAAAGATATTATATACATATCCTTGGTCCCTTCTCCCTTACAGATCTAAGGAACATAATATCAATTGACAGTATTTGTAATTAGCAACCAACTGTTGAGAAAGCTCTATACTCGTACTTTTAATGTTTCCTGATACTCTCTGTAGCAGTAGGAGCATTTGCCGAAATGTTCCTTTTCGCGTACAGCCTAACAGTAATCTTCTGTAGCCCATTGCCGAGCTATATTAACCAATAATACCGCCTTCTTCTACTTCTTGTTTTTCCTCCAAAAATATTAATTCAGAATTAAAAGAGTCTCCAGCTGGAAACTGTAACCACTCCACAATGAGTACATAAGCAACCAAAATAATCGATGGTCACAAAAATCCGGAAATACCAAGACAACCGAACTATGGACTCTATTTTTTCTTCAACTTATTTTTGGTTGGGGAGGGTTATATCCAAGACAATTCACCTGTCAAATGCTTTTACATGTTTTTTTTTAAATTTATTAGGCCAATTACATTGTACATCTTTAGAATCTCCGACCGCGTTCGGTCAAGCACATACGCACTTTCCTTTTTCAGCATCACGCCGAATTACCGCTATATCACTTCATTCTCTGCAAAATTACAACGTGCCCATCTAGGGATAAAAGCCCTGCCACGAATACATGTGCGCGTAAATAAACGATACAGTTTTCTTTAATACTTATCGGAAAAAATACGAACTGCACAAGATTCACTGGAAAAACGCGAAAAAAATTCATCAGAACTATTAGTAAACTTAGTTCAAACATTTCGGCTTTAGACCGCATTGTAATAATAAATGTGTTCTGTGGTGCCATACAGCACCCAGAATTGACTTTGAAAATAGCTGAACAAGAAAAAAGAAGAAGAACAAAGTAATTAAAAACCCTTTCCTCCTATGGATTACGCAATTAAAACGATTAGAACAAGAATTTGGCATTTTGCGCTCTGCGAGCCGCCAATCTGAATTAGGACTAAGCAGAAGATACTCCTCTGAAACAAGATCTGGTATCGCAGAAACTTTGTAGTGGGCACAATCTAATAGTTAACATTTTTGTTGTCAGCTACACCAAAATGATTACTTACTGATATCCTATTTTTACACAAAAATATATTTTAAAAATCCTCACGACGTCTTAACCGATTTAAGACTTCTTGCTCTTACTTTTGCCTTACTTTAACGCCCCCCCCCCCCAATATGTATATATATATATATAAAGTCGGCCATTTTGGCCTCGTAAGGGGCTGTCCCCTTGACCCTTCTTGCTTTCATTTTTGTCTCTTTCTCTTCTATACTTTGTATAAAATGATCAAAATTGACAACGTAATTCTTACTGGCATCAATACAAAAAAAAAATAAAATATAACAATCACAAAAATCCCATTCTCAGATTTAACATTCATTACATAAAATTAAGTTCGTTACATAAAATTGTGACATTTTTAAAATAACAATCACAGAAATCCTATAAAATGTAACAAACGTAACATCAAAATTTCATTATATAAAATTGGGACATTTTTTCTAATGGGAGGTAGCCTGAGAATTACGTTGCAATTAATATATTACAAAGCTACTAAATAAACCCCTGAAAAAAGTACACAACCAATTCTATAGTAGCTTTTTTTTTTTTTTTTAAGCAATACATATTCGTCAAAAAAATACAAAAACAAACATACAAACCTTCCTCATCTTTATTTGTAATAACGATTTTTATATCCTTTCTATATAGTATCTTTGATCGTGTAATGATCTCATTACACTTACCATTCTTCCTCTATTACCAGGGATTGGAGAAAAAAAATCACTGATTCTACTCAAATATGTGTAACTAGCCCCCGAATTGTATCAAGAAATCATTTATCTTTTTTAAATGCCACCTTGTATAGAAATCGGTCTATGTAGTATTCTATTACGTTTAGTGTCGAATTATATAAGTTTGTCAATAATATAAATAAAGTAGAAATTCAGTGAATCTGGCCAAAGCAGAAAGTAAAATAAATAAATAAATATATATATACATATCAGGGGCGGATCCAGAACATTTAAGCGGGAGGGGGGGATTATATGATTACGTAAAATCTTTTGCGGTAGGCAGTAGATTTGAGAAATACCCCTTGTTTCATAAAGAAAATCAAATAGCGACCTCTATAGATATTTAAAAATGTTTTAAAAATACATAGTTATTACAATTTAATTTAAATTTTGTTTTATTTTTAGGTGAAAAATAAAGCGAATTATAAATTCCCAGTTAAAATAGTAGTTTAGAAATAGTAAGATAGTATTTTTATTAGAATTTACTTCTTTTTTATTTTTGTTAGTAATCTGATCTGAATTCTTTGCTTATTCACAATAAAATATATATATATATATATATATATATATATTTCTCACTGAACTATTTTCATTTACATTACAAAATAAAAATTAAAAATTAATAAAAAAGGCAAAAGATCGACGACGGTTGTGTTTAAAATAGAATAAAAAAGGAACAGTAATAGTTTTACTAGAAAATAGTATTAAATATTAGTCACAATTAAAATTCATACAAATCTTTTATAGCATAAATTAAGTATGTCTGTTGTAACAAATTTTTTCATAGAGTCTTTGGTTCTTTGGTGCCAGGGTATCCCCGTGGATCCGCCACTGTATATATATATATATGTAACTCGGTCATTTTGGCCGCGCATGGAGCTGTGCCCCTTGACCCCTCTTGCTTACAATTCTGTCTCTTTCTTTTCTATACTTTGTATAAAATGATCAAAATTTACAACGTAATTCTAAATCTGTCCATACGTATATAATAACACAATCACAAAAATCCTATAAAATATAACAAACGTTACATAAAATTGGGATATTTTTCGTTACATAAAATTAGGACACTTTTTCTAATGGGAGATAGTCTAAGAATTACGTTGTAATTAATTAATTAATTAATTAATTAATAAATAAATATATATATATATATTATACACACAAATGAAAAACGACAATTTATTATGTAAGCTGTATAACATCGAATAGTACAGGAAATATTTAAATAAAAAGTAACGCCTTTTTATATAAAATATGACTTTTACAACTTTTTTAGAAGTACGGCCAGCTAGAAAAGCGTAAAAACGAAATAAAACAATAAAGAAAAAACGAAGTACTTACTTTCTTTCATTATTAAGATGAAACGATTTAAATATAAATTGGACGAAAAGGTATGAAAATAAACAATAATATTCTGAACTAATTTTATATGTAAATAATTACGGAAAAAAACAACTGCAGAAATTTAAAAAAAAAAAAAACAAACAATTATTTCAAAACGTGTAATAATAAAATTAAAGCACTAGGAAAAACAATTTTTTCACCGGAAGAACGAAAAATGCCTGTAATCGTAAAACAACTGCGCGACTCGATACGATTACGATACATCGGCGTACGGCACAGAAATAAAAGACACGACCATTACCAACGGAAAACAATGTACAACCACCAACTGCCTAGTGTGGGGTCAGACGGAAGAGTAACGAAAGAAAATGTCCCTCGCCGCCGACAGTAAAGCTAACAGTCATAACGTTAGGCCGGCGGAGCGGTGGGGTCGCAACAACCATCAGGCGGCATGAACCACAACTTTTTCGCCAAAGCAACGCGTTGTTGTTACGCTGTGTCGCCCGTTACGCCGTCCGAAAATTCTCGCCAAATAATACTCCGCTGTAACGGGGTTAATTATTTAATTAATTGACCGATTGATCAGAGTTTATTAATTAATAAAATTCTCTGCCCACAGTGGAAAGGTTACGTGTAGTTTAATTGCGGTAGGATACCATCAGCGGGAGGCAATAATACGCTCTTTTCAATTGTACGAAAGATACACACAGCTCACTTCTGACTTCGTAGATTATATACATGTCGTCAGCGCTACAAGTCGTAGATGGGCGACCATTTCGGCAAAAGCAAATAAATTCTTTAATTTTATTAAACTCTTTCGTCTTTTTACAAATAATCCGACAACGGATTTAAATATCTCGTGTTGAACAGTATTTCTCTGAGGACGACGAGAAGCCTGTTATCATAGACTCGGGCGTAGTAGCTCCGACACTGCGTGGAAAATTTAAATTTGTGTCGGCGTGAAGAATTTCGAATTACGATATTTTCAAAGAAAAATGAAGTGGCTTTTAATAAAGGAATTAAAAACTGTGACTTTTAAATTTATAAATATTAGTAATGTATAACCTTGCCCGCGTTAAAACACTTCCAGAGAAACCTTCCAAATATTTCACATTGCGGCAGAAAAATAGAAACTTGTGTTGTTCGTCGATATTTTCTAATTTGTTTTTTGTTTTTTTTTTTTTTTTACGTTTATATCATCATTTAATTATTTGCGGTGATAAAATTTTCTGTCTTCTCCTAATTCGGAGTTTTCTGTTCTACGATTTTTCTCACTGTCGGGATAAACGGCGGTAGCAAGGCCGTGTCCACGGGGTGGGTTTTAGGGGTTAACCCCCCCCCATGAGAATTGAAATAGTCTAGGTACTTCATTAATATTTCATGCAAAATTTTTAGTTACGAGTATAATCAATAACATATGTAATTTTTATTAATGTGTTTATGCAGTAATTCGTTTATTTAAATTATTAATATATAAATCAAAATGTTGGAAATTATTAATAGCATGAGTATTAGTGAAAAATGTATTGTTATTTATAAAATAAATATGCAAAGAAAATTTTCACCCCCCCCCCCAAAAAAAATTCTGGACACGGGCCTGGGCAGTAGGCCTTGCTTTCTCGCTACATTTCATGTAGGAGAGTAAAATAGTGGTTTATCCTGCTGGGAAGAAAAACTCTTATGAGCGTTTCTAATTTCTGTGAGTCCTTTCGGAAGAACTTGGTTTTGATTCCATCCAGTCTTGCCGGGCACTACCGTAGGATAACAGAGCCTAGTTCGCAAAATTTTAAATACATCGTAGCGCTTTACAAGCTAGAACGGAAGCATAGTCTCAACACCCGAAACCTCTAATCCACCATTTCATTTTCTTAAACGGATCTAAAATACTTTTTTATAATATTACGCGTACAAACGATCGTGTCGCATCGCAAATCCTAACGTTTGAGAGTGTACTTCCATCCTAGTCCGCTCCAAGCGTATCTACGTACCGCTAATAATTTTCCACTTTTCATTCTCTCCTTTCTCTTAATTTTAAAATATTGATATTCATACACTAAATGTTAAACAAATATTTACACACGAAGGGAAGAAAAAGCTATAATTAATATGAGGTTATATGTATAAACAACTAAATTTTAAAAATGTCGAATTGAATGAATAAATATTTAATTTAAAAATTACTTTAAAAAGGCAAAACTACTGGAAAATGGTTGAAAATCAGTTTAAAAAAATCTATACGAATAATATATATATATATATATATATATATATATGTGTGTGTGTGTACATATACGTTCGAAGAAAAAAAAAGAAAGAAAAAAGATTAATTTACAAATTTTTATTATACGGGTATAGTGCTATTAATAATATAAGAAAAGCAACTTCTGCCGATTTGACGGCTGCTTAAAAGCCGCATTCGCAACAATAATAGGTCGCCTTAGTTTGTTTTCTGTAAAACAAATTATTATTTCCATTGTTTATTACAGTTTCATCGACAAAAAATCATTCCGCACCGTAAGCCTTCGCAATATTTGACTAGAGTTATTGAATAGGTTACGACTCTAGCTGGTTTTCAACATCTGAAACAGTTGTGACTATGATGCTAATTACAATTTTTTCGAGTGTTTTGCTCTTTCTACTGAATCTTTTTTTCTTTATTTACACTCCTCTTGCTCACCCCATAGCGCTTCCTGTTCCTTCCCTTCCCAGTCTGTTGTCCCTGCCACCGGTTCCTTTATGTCACCTACTTCTGATCGAATTAAGTGTTCTAAGTGGTTGACTCTGTTTCCTATCGCTTCTGTATGGAGGTTCCGCCCGGTTGACAAGTTCGAAAAAAAAGAAACAAAAAAAAAAGGAGTTTCAAACATTGTTTTTCTTGTCAAAATTTCACTCAAACTACTTTCTAACGTGAATCTCTTTCTTCTATATAATTAGTATTCCTCTCATTTCCTTTTCTTCTTTATTTTTTTCGATTGGACGGATAACCCAAAGGAAGTTCAACGGATAATGTTTTTTTTTTTTTTTCTTTTTCGGATCTTCATAATACAGTAAACGATTGATTTTATGTATTCTTAGAGGTCTATTAGATAATCGAATTTTTAAAACAATGTAAACTATGCAGTTTTCGCATATTAATTTTACAAACAAATAAAAGTATTTCCCGGGGCTAACACAAGCTTACGGTTTTTTCCATTTTACCTAACGTAACGGTAGCTTACAAGATATTGTTTAATAGTTATTTTTAAAACTTCGTTCCATTTTCCGAAGTAGGAAAATTTCGAGCTTATTAATAAAAATTAACATAAACGTGCACTTCCGTAAAAGTACGTTTACTTTTAGTTCAATACAACTGAATTACTTTCAACCGCATTATGCAATAGTAGAATTCTAAGATTTAGATTTCGACCCATCGACGCGTTGTCTCATCATTTTACTCGCACTAATTCTCCTCAGCATTAAGAATATAAGGGTTTCTTTTTTTCATATTTCACCGCATTTTCGTTTACTGAATGAATTATCACTCTCTCTATTCAGAGGGTCGAAATAGGTTGCGAAAACGGATGCACAAGACTGTTTGCCATATCGATGGGAGAATTTATTGAAACGGTAGTACAAAGTATGCGTAAGAGAGAAAATCACTTGAGAATGCTCAAAATCGTCCGAAGCGTAAGGAAAGAATAGTTGGAACACGGCTTCGGAAAACCGTTCATTTTTTGATCTGCTTGAAATACACTCATTCATTTTCCGACATGTTTCTATTGACATTTTCTACCTAACAGTCCGAATGTAAAGAATCTTCATCGCTAAAAAACTTGCGAGTAAAAATAAAAATTTTTCAAAACTTCTTTTCTCTTCGTTAGCTCTACATTTCGTGTATTTTTTAACGATAGCACTACCGATACTTCTGAATAAACCGAGTGACTTCTATATCAATTAAACTAGTTGGCAGGACAAAGGGAATATCGTGTACTTCTTTTTGGTATAACTATTTCACTGGTTTAATAGTTGTCGCGCCCAAAGATGTAAATTAAAAACAAAAAAAAGAAAAAACAACGTTCAATTTCAGATTAAAGGTGTACATACTCTATATATATATATATATATATATATATATATATACACTCGTATATACTTACAGGAGAGCGACGTGAATTTGATGTGAGGATTAAAACACAACCATTCTCATTTCTACGATAGCTATTTCCTTTTCCACATTTTATTCACTACTAGAAATTATTTGTTCTACCGCTTGTGCATATAAGTTTTATACATTAATTTTCTTAGTCGCATCTATTCAACCTACTCAACATATTCGATCTGTCATATTTATTATTTACAACCATTATTACATCTATTTTACGTCGTTTTTTCTCTTTCTTATATAGACAATGCCAGCATGACAACAGTTCTAATCGAAAGGGGTTCTCTTAATTATTTCGCAAAACGTGACAAGCCGAGTTTAATGAATATATGTTTCTCAACTCGAAAGTTAAATCACCCTTGTCTAAATCGATTAATCCAAAACTAGTTGGCGCTCTATTTTTTGGTTTTCGCGTTTTCATTTAAAAAAAGTTTACAGTATTTCAACAATAACACTTTTTCAACATCATTTTTTTTTCGTTGCGGATATAATAGTTGATGCTTTCACTGAACATATTTATTTAGAGAAATAATTGCACAGGAAAATTAAAGAGCTCTGCAAGACCACCGGAGAGCTGATTAGCATTTTATGACTCCAGCAACCTCAGTGATCGCTGTCGCAATCTGTCTTTTTTTTTTTCTTTCGAAGAAGCGTGAAGTAATTTTCCGCGCAAAATTGCAGCTGTTTTTGCTCGGCACGTCAGTCGTATAATTTATTTCTGCAAGACAATCATAAAAATAAACACATTAACTGGTCCGAGGACCGATGCTATTACAATGCGGCAAATATTTGGCGCATTTTGCATTGTCGTCAGTGTCAAGTTTATAGGTTAAGTGCCCGGGCAACCATCGCAACGGTACGCCGTTTATTCCGGCCGGGATTTACCGCGCAGGCTGTGGGGCTGCTGAACATGCATGGCGCGCTAATCCTCTGAGAACAGTGCTTGCATTTCCGCGGTTCACACGACGACAAATCGTCAGCTTCAGTCTCAACAGACCGCCGATATGTCGGAAAAGGAACTGCTTCCGATAGTGTAATATCACGGCATCACGGTGGCCAATCGGAACCGACGCTTTCCGTATGTGTGCTGCGGCGACAATAGCGGCAGCTGTGTCGAAATACCGTTTTCCCATCAATCTTCTCGAGATCAACGCCCTCAGTGTCGCACTAGTTTAAATTTTATAATGTGTCACGTCGCAACGTTATTCAACTAAAACCGATTGCTTTTCGATGATGTGTTCCGCTCCCGTCGCCCACTGACGGAGGATGTCATCGAAGGGACTGGCCGCGCGTGACAACGCGTAAACGAGCCGGCCTCAGACCGACTCCACTGAGCGCCGGATCGACTTTTTTCCGAAGAAAAAGAAAATTCCGAACCGACACAGAGAATTAGTCAGCAAAAAAGCAAGGTGTCGCCGATTTTTGTACTGCTTTATTTTATTTTTAATTGAGCCGGATCGTTTTTCTTCTACAATTATTATTCGGCCATTATCCCCGGAGAGAACCTGAAACCATAATTATGCGCACTATCCGGCAAGTACCCGAAGCTGGTAATTTACTGCATCCGCCATCAAATGTAATGCGAAAAAACAACAAAAAACTAGTGTAGGATAATATCATTTTCAGAAGTTCTTTTTCAAATGCGATTATTCGAAAATTTGCTACAGCCGCCGCTTATATGAAATTCGTAACCAACGCGATATATAAACCCTTCCGTTCAATACTGAACCGTTGCACCCATGCTTGGTCGTCCCAGAATTTACATAAACAATCCTATACATACTCGCTGAGTGCCTATGCCGAAAACACGGGACAAGGGATCAACCACATATATATCATGTGTGATAGCTCCGGCGGCATAGACATGTTACGTATTTAGATTATGCTCTGTTTTCCATAATAATTCGGTAACATTTGAATCATTTTTGTGTCCTAGAGAAGATTTTTAAAAGTCTCTGCGGAAGACAAATTTAAAATCTGGAGGTTAACTACCATACAGAGAAAGAAAAAAAAAAACATTTGTAAACAAAGGGTTTTTTGGTTTTTGGTTATTAGTTTTTTTCCTTACTGAGACGATGCAAAACGAATAAAAATAGATCGGACATGTATGATAAATTAACAAACAGGGTTAGAAAAAAAAAAAACAAACGAAAATTAGCTCTTTTTTGTATCAGAAAGGTAGGCAATAAATGTTCCAAAATTTTCGAATTAGAACTTGCGCGTGCGTTCAAGAGAAGTATATCCGGAGTGTAACACAAATATCCTAAGGCCGTATTAAGAGAATACGCGCCACTCTGTATGAACATCTTTCAAAAAGTGACCGAACCGGTACATATATAAATTGGAAGGCGGATTATTTTATATACGCGTAACACAGATGATGCCAATTACCCGCGCAGGAAAAAATCACAAACGCCGAATTGTCTGCGATAATTCACATGATACCATCATCTTCGGAATAATCGCGATTGCGACTCCCAACAGAGCTGGGCATACGTCAAAATTGTTCACCTATGCAGCATTTTTAATATGAACGATTTTGAAAAGAAACAATGAACAACAACATGTTTCGACAAAAATCCGCCTCGCCTTTTTCATCAACTTCTTAATAATTGAAGAAGAGCCGGTCACCGCTAAATGGAAAATCAAAATAATACGCGAAACACAGGTCCAAAATACCGTTCACGGTCAATGCTGGCCGCATTGATAAATTTTTGGCCAGAATAGCGATTTGGCTTTAATTAAAGCGTGTTTTATTATGGTACATGCGGCCGGTTAAATAACAGTAATAGCTTTTAAAAAGATACCGCCGCGGTGGGGGTTTAATACTTTGCAATTTCCGTTAACAATTTCTGTTCCAGGTACATATCAATATCGAGTAGTCCAATTCTGATGTACGCCGACAGCGGAAGTGATTATACGGATGGATATCACTTTTTTTTTTTTTCATATGCTCTTTTTTCTGACAATATTGAGAACTGCAGATTGTAAAATTTAAACAACATAAATGTCGTAAACACGACGCTCGATTATTTATCATCATAAGCCAGAGTAAAAGTAAAGTAAGTCCCATACTCTCTTCACAGAGCGTCGGGGATTGTAAAGTTAAGGTTCACAATGTCCTAAGCCTAATGGATATGATGAGAATACCGGTACCAGTTCCTTTCTCGCGGTCGTCTTTACTTTCCAAGATTTCTCTGGTGCTCGATTTTTTTTTTTTTTTTTTTTTTTTTTTTGGTCCGAACAGAACAGTTCATTGGCCAGCAAACTACGCCACGACTAGATATTAAAAATTACTAATAATAGAAAATTCAGGAAGAAAAATTTCATTCTACAGTATGGCCGCAACTGCTAGCAGTGCCCACAATGCTCAATGAAACAAAACAAACACAAACAAGATTTTTTCATTCTGGAAAAAGGAGCAAAAGAAAAAATAGATAAATATTTCTATCTCACATTATGACCACAGTTGCCCGGCAATACTCACAATGCATTATGAGAAAAAGTGCCCGATTATTTCAGACTGGGTAAACCTGGGAGCGATTCGGACCTGGAATGAGACAAGTCTCGAACCCGTGTCCTTTGGTTTATAGTAGCCAAGCGCCTTAATAACTAGGCTACCGCGCTACATATAAGCCAGAGTACTCTAACAGTTTTTAATGTCTCACACCCTTACAGTGTCCTACAAAATTGTTTGCGGTACAAGGTTTTTGATATATGCATTACCGGGGGAAGATATCCCGGATTTGCTAGGATAAACGTGACCATAATTTTTCAAAGCACAACAGAAGTACGTTAAAAACAAAAAAAAAAACGTAAAAATAAAGCAGTTTTAACAACTTTTATAAATATAAATTCTACGCTTTAAACCCCGAAAGAATAAAAAATATAATTGTACAGAAAGAGAATGTGCAATCGAAATATAATTTTCATTGCCCTCAAAAAGTACACAGCTCTTCTTAGTTACGTTGCAAACTTCGACAATTCAAGTTAAAGCGATCGCTGTGTTATCGAACAAATTGTAACCTTTTGTTCTAACACGAGTGTCCTATGTATAACAAAAGTAGCAAAAAGTACATAAAAATAACCGAAAAATTACATCTATAGCTTATGTACTGAATCGCTGCGGATGTTATAAAAAAAACATCCTACGACATCAAAACAGCAATTTTAACAGAAAATTGCTAATATATACAGTTTGAAAGTTTTAAGGCAGCTCGCATTTTAAAGCTTTTCACGTAATTTCACGCAACCACAATGTCTACTATTATTATTATAGGTATAGAGAGTTTAATGAATATTCCGTGAAAGTTTCCACGCTAATAATCAGTGAAGTGATCCTCCAGACTAGTGATGAGTGAAGGATACGTATTATCCTACAGCCGAGTCAATTAACTCCGACTGCAGTTCTGGGGACACGTACAACCCCGATCTTCCGAAAATACTAAATCGATGAAACAGATCCATGTGCCCCCCCCCCCCCCCCCCGGCCGCTATAGACGCTAAATTATATAGACCTCAAACAGAACGGAAAATTTCTGCGTTTTTTACGCGGGAAATGAGTATCTGAGCAGGATGTGGCACGTCAGCTGGAGAAAAATGATAAAATATCGGAATTAGAAAGAACTTTAACCTTTTTCTTTTCTATATAGACGCAACAACTCTCTGTACCATTATACTCCTACACATTAGCTATGTTCTGCAATTTCCTTCTCTGACACGCGTAATTTAACCTAACAACATACTGCGAATTATGTCGACAACTAGTGCAAACTAGTGCCAGTGTTGAGTGTGTTCTGTGTATGTAAACACCGGATGATCCAGATGAGTCTGATGTGGATATGTATCCGGGATGCAGTTAACCTGCGATTCAGTTGATCCTCGGATCTGTGTGTATCCCTGAAAAGAAATAACGAACTTACACATCGCTAATCTAGACTACGGTTGGGAACACGCGGTTTAACTACGTTTAACGCGAAGACTCAACCGGTAAGAGCTGTCAGCCGCGTATAACATATTCGCATTTTGTTTTTGCCCGGCCTTTATCTTTTGAAAACACCCGCGAGAATAATTAATCTATAATAGTCTAATTAAACGAGTCGGAGAAAAGATGACGTAACTTCAAAAAAAAAAAAAATTAACCATCTCGCCGAAAAATTAAGGCGTTGTTACATTGCGCGTCATACCATACACATTTACGTTGCATTCATTTTATTAAAAAAGATACCGTAACGTTGTTGTTTAAAAAATTATTAGAGTTACTTCGTCTGTTGGTCAAATCTTGCACTCATATGCTCAGCAGAGGATCCGCCACTCTGCAAATTTAAATTATTATACAAAGATTCGCTTCAATTTGGTCATATTCTTCATCATTTACTATTTTTGAACGCTACTATCTTGTAGCTGAGAGAAAGGAACTGGCCACAGTATTCTCATCAGATCCATTAGCCTTAGGAACATTATGGAAAGCTTAACTTCACAATGCATGATACCTTATCAAGGATATCCATGGGACTTGCTTTACTTTTTCTATCTTGTAGAGGTCGTATTCGGGATGATATTGCAGCAGTGATGAATTCAGTAATCTGTTTCTGGGGGGGGGGCAATTTGTGTTCTTGGGGGGGGGGGCAGAGATTTTTTTAATATTTTTACCGAGAAAATTTTTTTGGGATATTCCAGAATAAAACCAGATATGTAAAACATGATTTATTACATAATTTAAAATAATGAAATAGCAAGTGTGAACGATAAATTTCGAAGTAAAATAACCTCGATTATACACAACAGAGTTTTCTCAATTGGTTTTAAAATGATTAATTCTAATTGTAGCATTAAAGAACACATATCGTGTAAAAATATTCTAACGGATTCATTATCTTTTTCAAATAAACGAATAGAGCGTGGTGTTTCAGATGGACTTTTCTTGGAAATAAAAAACAAGAAAAAAGCAACAGAAAAAGAAATGAAGTTGTCTATAGATCATGTCGCTTTAAAAAACAAAAAAAAAAAATGAAAATCGAAAAGAGAAACGTCTTAATAGAATTTATTGATATTAATGATAAAAATGGATTGACGTGAAACGTGAGAGTTCCCGTTTAAGCTGACAAAAAATACCAATTGCAGCGAATAATTTTTTCAGCTCGCGAGTATTTTACATCTTTCGCATATTTGCAATGAAAGCGTATCAATTTTTTCATAGAACTATTTTATGAAATGTAATTTTTTCGGCGAAAATAAATCTCGTAATTTTGAAATTAAAAAATATACGACTAATGGAACCATTTCAAAATGTTTTGGCAGCAACTTTTGACATAACTGTAAACAAAGCCAATGAAAAGAACTTTATTTCCTATGAAACTGCCACATTCTTAAACAGCTTGTATTAAAAGTTCTGGGGGAGAGGGGCATTAGCACAATTCAAAAAAAAAAAAAAAAAAAAAAACCCACTGGATTCATCCCTGTATTGCAGTATTTAAAAGAAAACGATATAGTTCAAATAAAATCTGGAGGAGTCTTCCGAAACGCGCGCTTTGTGTTAAAATATACGATGATAACAGTACGTCGATTTATAATATCGTAATACATCCAATTTTATTACGATATCATTAGGGTGAGTCGCCTGTTGCCGTAACGAAATAACACTTGGAAAAATATAAAACACGATTTCGATTAAATTACACCGGCGGTGTCTAACCTCTGGTAACACGACACGCGGTGACAGTTCAAATTAAAAGATGTCACTAGGTAACAAATGATGACTGTCCCGAACATGGGCAGCCAGAATGCGCGCTCGGGTTAATTATCTACAATTGAATAAATCATTTATCGTCGTTGTTCGCGTGAGGCGTACTGCTGCTGCTCGTCTGTGAAACAAATTGTACACGCAGTATCCGTCGCGGGGAGCTCATCCAATTTAAAAACCCACATTGTCTTTCCGTCCTCTCTAATTTCAATATCCCGTAATGTCTCTGACGGTGACGTGTAATCCGTTTACCACCACCACCACAGCAGCAGCGCAAAGACAGTCTTTATTCTTTACGTCGCGACCGAAACCACTTTCGAATTATTCGACCGCTGGAAATTTTTGCGATACTACTGGTGTGAGAAATGCGACGGCGACAAATCATTAATATGTGGGGAACAGCTTTTGCCTAAGTCACTCTTTTTATTCTTCCGCTAGGACCATTCATTGCCCCGGATGGATTTAGTTTCCCTACACTATAGGGAGGAAAAGATCAAAATTGCACGAAATTCGGTATATTCGTGATATTTGTGGAAGCGTTGTAAAATTACTTAGAAATCCCCCGGTCTAAAGCATTGGTAAAAATCTACAATTTTTACAGAACAATTTAAAAAGGAATACTAAGAGAATTGCAACATCTCAAAGCCATCTCTACCATCTCTACCTCGTCCTTGTATTTATACACGAACTCTGCCAACTTTTCCGTCTACGAAGACTTGGATTATATTTAAACTCAGACCTGTTCTCAAGAAATTCCTCGGGACATCTAAATTTAACCGAACAATCGTTGTTCCGATTTTTCCATTTCTTTTCGTTTTTCACTCGTTAACATTTATGAAAAGTTAAATCGGTCAAGACATTTTCAGAAGCATTATTATAACAAAGTGCGCTTAAAAGGATCCTCCGGTACTTCTAGTCACGCGACGCAAAGATTGAAAACGAAACTGACAGTATCGGCGGCATACGTTAATTTGGCTGAAGAGACGGTTTTTAGCTTGCCAGTAGAAATTTAAGAAGTTGGAAGAAAAATATGCTTAATGTGTAGTATAATACGCTAGTTGGTCGGGCCCGTGTGTCAAGTAATGAATTCCTATCTGACGATCACCGCGTGTCTTTCGCATTTTGTTCGCCAGGCACTGTAAGTACTTCTTCAACATTACCGAGTCACTAAGAGCACATTCAGCAGCATAAACACACACAACACCGTAGCGTAAACAGCCAATCAGATATCAAGGTTTAGGCACTTCACGGCTTTGGAGCGAGTTACACGAACGTTAGTGCAGTGCACCTTTTTTTTTTTTTTTTTTTTTTTTATATACATACGGCTATACCCGATCTGTCACTGAACAGCGTCGTCACGAATCGGACTAGTATAATGTTAACATCCGTTGCACATAGTACGGCAGCAAATAGCGAAATATTATTACGGTCGCACACGGGGATGCTTGAGGTAAAAAGAATTATATCGATTTTCGGGTTCCATTTTTCCATTTCTTTTCCGACGGTAATATATTCTGTCTAGTATAATTACTATCTAGTACAATTACTATCTAGTACAATTACTATCTAGTACAATTACTATCTAGTACAATTACTATCTAGTACAATTACTATCTAGTACAATTACTATCTAGTACAATTACTATCTAATATAATTACTATCTAGTACAATTACTATCTAGTACAATTACTATCTAGTACAATTACTATCTAGTACAATTACTATCTAGTACAATTACTATCTAATATAATTACTATCTAATATAATTACTATCTAGTGTAATTACTATATAGTGTAATTACTATCTAGTACAATTACTATCTAGTGTAATTGTAACGATTTTGCTTGTAAGTTTTACGAAGTTAAAATTTCGAAGCATTAAATTTTAAGCCTTATCGTGAATTTTACACAAAACAATTTAAAATTATTTATTACTTACAATAGGTTTGCTCATTTTTTCAAATTTAAATATTAATTTTCTTTTAAAATTTAATTTTGTATTTTTTGAAATTTTTAAAAAGGACTTATTTGTTTTCATTTGTTAGTAGTGCGTGCGACTGTTCAAAATTTTTCTGCATTTTAGAGAAGTACCAGAGATAGAATCAGGATTCGCAAGACCGATTATTATTGTTACATAAACAAATTGGTGCCGAAAATTCGAAATGGTTACAATTGACAAAGCACGAACGCGATTAATATAAATGTAAAATTCGCAGGTCCATTTCAGTTTCATAAAAACCGTCATCATGTCATTAAAAATTCTGTGATTACACAGGGTTCCAACCGAAGCGTATTTTATATGATTTTTTTCCCCTATTACTTTTTTAAAAAATCCAATTATGATCTAAAAAGATAAAAGAAGGTGAAAAAACTGCTTAATATATTACGGTTAAGCATGTAAAATAAATAGGAAATGAAATTTAAAAAATAATAAAAAAAAAAAAAAACCCATTAACCGATGCAAGAATGCGAAAGTGTGTGAGATCCTGTTGTCGGTCAAAAGCGAATGTGTACCATTTCGCGGATCGACGTTGAGAAAATGGCGCACCATCATCTTTTCGGAAATGGGATATGGTGGTGGTGACAGAGTTAGGAAGAGAAGAGAAAAGACGGCCGAAAAATAACAAAAGAAAAAAAAATCTAATAAATAATGTAAATACGTAAGTTATATCCGTAATATAACTAGCCTAAATTTAAAATAGCGTTTTCCTTTCTTATTGATATTGCTTTCAGTTCAGGCTCTTATGTTCGACAAAAAAAAAAAAAAAAGAAATTTAATAAAGTTAATATTGTTAATTGTAATGCGCACTACAGGGCATGCTGGAAATACTTCGGTATAGTGATTATTACGACATATTAAATTCGGTAAGTTTAGAATTTTTACATTATAAATTAAAATGCGTTAAATTTTACTAACGAACAACTTTTATGTGCATATAAATTTAGTGACACCGGAATTATCATGTCTTAAAACGGGGGGGGGGGGATGTCCTTTTGAAAATATGAAAATAAAGTCATTTTAATGAAAATTTTATTCAGTTAATTCGCTGAAATAAACCGGAACCAGGGGGCGAGTAGTCACGAAGTGGCAAACCGTCTCTAAATTACTAACATAACAAAACTGGAATTTTCTACGCTCGTTAGCGATGAAAACGATAAAGATCAAAAGCTTGGCTAGAGATTTTCAGATTAGGACGTGTTTTTCAGTGAAACGCGCACGAATTTCATCAGTGATGGCTGATTTCGTTAGTCTGCTTACAAAAAAGCGCATTTATACGTTGGTGTTGGATAGATCTCAAATTACACCCACGCAAACAGTATTCGTCCATCTGGGAGTCGGCGATTTCGTAAATAAAAAGACGAACCGAGAAGCGGAGGTCATCAGACATTGCTCGATAACTTCCTTCGCCCTATTATGCGCACAATAATAAAGGCGTACCAGAACAATAATTACTATTGTAACGAAACGCATGTAACAAGACGGAAACAATACTGAACATGACGACTTGTATTTTTCGCATTGAAAAAAGTTGCACGATTAATCTCGAGGCTACAACAAAAGCAACGAAAAAGAAATAGCGTGGTGGTGGCGGTGGGGGGGGGTCAAAACAAAAAACTTTAAAACGAGCAGTTCTACTTAAAAAATAAATTTCACAAAGTCTACATCGCTAACAGTACCGTTGAGAAACTGTTGTAGAAATTTATAGAAAATTTTCTATTAGCCCCGTACAAATCAACAGAATTTTTAATATTTGCTACTAGGAATGTTATTTAAACTCAAATTTAAAATCCTTTCTCAACTTTTTGTTGTTGCGGTAATAAATTAATTTTAATAAAATGCTCGATATGGAGAGGTTGAAAGATATGAGAATAAAGATGTTCTTTTAAATGTGTAATTATGAGAGATCGCCATGTGAATAACTCGGCTCCTTCAAAATAATGGATGTGTGTGTGCTGTTTAATTGAGCGAATTTTTTTGTTAAATCGCGACAGACAGGTTATAAAAAAACAATCTCGGCTGATCGTGAAACGTGAAGACCATTTTTTATTGAACGGTGACAAACATGTTTCCCAAAGAGAGAAATATGTAATTCCCGATAAAACTATAATTTTTTTTTCTTTTTTTTTTTTTTTTGAATGTCCAAATACAAATTTAAGCATGTATTAATACACGAGCGAAGCCGTGGGTAATAGCTGGTATAAAAATAAAATCAAATAAATCGGAAATTTAAAAAACAAGAAAAAATGGTACACGTGGTACGCGCGAAAATGTGCGTGCGCCTGGAGTCTTGTTGTCAGTCAGCTAGGGGCGAATGGGGACTGAACGTGTGTCATGCATCGACGCTGAAAAGAATGCTCCTCGCCTTTAGAAATTGTTGCTGTTGGGCGGCAGTGGGAGGGGAAAGAAAAGAAGAAAAAAGCAAGAAGGACTACGGCCAGAAATTCAAGAACAGTCGATCTTTTACCTAGGTACAAGTCGGATCACCTTTTCTCCTCGCATCAACGAGGGGCGGTTAATTCCCGTACTGTAAAAGGCTATGCAACAGAAATTGCGGTTGCAAAAAAAAAGCGGTGAAAATTTAAAATTTGAATGTATTTGTTGTTGTCTGTCGCGGTTATTTTATAAATTCAAATAATTCGAAGTATCGCTTCCAGAGAAGCATTGGACTACTTCGGAACAGCAACGAATGCAACAGTATCCTGCCGCCATCAGATCCTTCGCCGACAACAACGATACGTACAATTTGTTTATTTATAAAAAAACATTTTATTAAATATTGTTTTTTCAGCGGTGGTCGACCGATCCAGAAAAAGATTGATGCAGGTAAAAATTGATACAATCATTTTTTTTCTTTTCTTTTTTTACTTAATAAGTAAAATAATTAACTTTTTTGTCCGCAATAATTAAGAGCCCGTGGTGGCATTAAACGAGGAAGAACGCATTTACAACATTTAAATTGGCGTAATATTTAAATCTATTGCGTAAAGCGAGAATATATTTAATAATTGGAGCAAATAGAAATATAACAAATTTAAAAATGTACAAATAGTATATTATATAATAATTAGAGAAAATTTTTATCGGGCATAGATGATTTAGCTAAAAATTAATAATATCTATTTAGCACGCGAAGTGTATGGGATTATCAAAACAAACTCGAAGAAAAACACACCGATGTCAATATGGAAAAAAACAGCATTTATGTAGTTCAAATTAACAGTTTAAAGGCGGTATAAAGACATTTCAATACAGACGGAAAGTTGTTTACATGTGTCAAAAAGTCGAGGAAATGTTAAATAATTCTACATTAAATATATATAATCTATTTTCAGGCGCCTCATTTTTAATACGTTTCGCTTACCTAAAAATACGATAATCACTTAGAGACCGTCTCACCTTTAAAATAGCTCGTTTCGTAAAGACCCTAATCCCTAAAAGCTTCCAGTTCGTAAATTCCATCGAAATCGTTAGAGCAAATTGTTACACGCTCATAAGATGTTCTGCGGTTCCTTCACGTGACATTAAAATTTTTAACAAAAGCAACAATCGTGATTGAGCACGCGAAAAAGTCCCCTCGCCCCAGAAGCTACTCAGCCGCGGCACAGTTTGCGGCACTGTTTATTTTCGCAAGTCGAACACGTATTTCGCTCGGCGGAATCGCTATTAATTACCAGTTTGTACTTTGCGGTTAATTCATTCGAACGAGAACGTAGCAAAGGTTCTCTGATTTAGATGGAGGGGAGAGCGTCTTTAGAATTACACACTCAGAATCGCTGACAGTTTAGAGTTAATCGGTTCGTCAGTACTTTAGACGTGTATCTAAAATAGCGTGGATTGTGTGACCAATTTCAAAACTGCGAATGTTTTCCGCCTATCAGTTTTTTCCTTTATCGCGAACAGAGAGCCGGCTTTTGTAAATTGAAGTAATAAATTTTAACTAACGTTTTCCTGTGCCAATTTACTCTCCATACCGAGGAGGAATGTAATAGCATTCTAAAAAAATTTTACAGCACACCGCTAACGGATCTGTCAGAGGTTGTAAAATTTATACAATTAACGAAAAATAAATTGCCACGTTGTCTTAAAATGGGCAAGTGCTCAATTACCGAAATAGGCGAACAGCGGTTAAACAGCGATAAAGCTGATCCATCGCAGTAATCGTGTTCCGCGAAATATGGACCTGGCAACTTCGAGTGAATTTTAACGAACTATTATATATCGGTTTCTTAACTGTGCAATTGAGAGTTTGCAAATGATTTGCATAATATATCTAGTCTGCTCCGAATTTTCGACCTGTGTAAATCAGGTCAAGATGTAATATATCCTCTCAGCATCCCCCGGAAAAAACTGTACACACATTTTTAAGATGTGTACGGAGATTACATAAATGAGAAAATTACTAAAACGTTACGAAAATATCATCCGGAAATACCGTGCCATTTTTCACGAAATAAAACGAATATCTAAAGAGAATTTTATTTTTAACAAAATTTTACTCAGTTTAATGGTTGCAAATTTTCCGTACGAAACGGCAAACGGAGAAGCTAAATCTCAGTTTCCGGCTAAATTGCCAAATATCCGTGAGTTCGAGCGTCACGCAAAAACGTTATGGATTTCCTTTCAGAATATTGTTTCCGGCGTAAGAATGATATTTAAACCGCATACGAACGAAAAAAACAAAGCCACAAACAGTGTACGCCCACTGTTTCTTGCCACTGCGGAGACCGGATTCGATATTTCACACCGATCTGTGTATGCTACCTACCCCATTGCATAATTTGGACCAAAATAATCGGTGTATAAATTATGCCATTAGCTAAAATCACATACACAATAATAGTATATATCGTGAATGATATGAATATATAAAATGATTAGAACTACCCTTATCAAGGCCGTGTCCACGGGGTGGGTTGTTTTGGGGTTTAAACCCGCCCCATGAGAATTGAAATAGCTTAGGTACTTCATTAATATTTTATGCAAAATTTTTTGTTACGAGTATAATCCAATAACATATGTAATTTTTATTAATGTTTTTATACGGGGTAATTCATTTATGTAAATTATTAATAATATATAAATCGAAAAGATGGAAATTATTAATAGCATGAATATTAGTGAAAAATGTATTTTTATTTATAAAATAAATACGCAAAGAAAATGTTCACCCCCCCCCCCCATCACCAAAATTCTGGGCACGGGCCTTATGATAAGATTCGACAGACAATTAGGACAGAACTCGGCTCTGTATTATCATTCAATGCGGGGATGAAATAAAATTCGACAACATACGGTATTTTTTCGCCTCTCGATCGTTATAACTGGCAGATTTTAACGAAAAAATATTAATCAATGTAAACTACAATTAAATCGATGTGGAATATGATTTTTTTTCGGCAGATATTTCCTCGTATTTACTACTATCGCCACACGCTGTTTACACAGCGGGCGCAAACGATTGTTCTAGTAAAATCGTTGCTGATAACACATACCTGTCGTCGGAAGGCTAAATTCGATAAATAGCACAACTGCCCAGATAACAGGCGTCCCTTACACGGTATTTTTAAAGTTACATGCCTCCGGCACGACTTATCAACAGATAAGCTGCAACGGTGTAAAATTTTGCCTTTTCTAAGCAATTATGCTGAAAATCTGAATTCCACTTCCGTCTTTTAAATAGCGTTTAAAAGTAAACGTTGCTAACGGTACCAGCAGAGAGCGGTAATTTGACAACACGACTGGCGTAAAATGATGCTTCGGCGATGTATAAAAAATATAACTGTATCCACCATTACAGAATCACCGTTTGCCCGCTTTGCGCCATGTCGGCCCATTGCACTCACGTCATATAGCAGCAGCACAATTGTTTTCCGACAGTATACAAAGCACGCACCAAAACTATATTCCGACTTTGATCAGTCGCATCCTAATAATAATTGCGTTCTGCGATTCAGTTTCTTAATGGCCTAGTTAAAATCGTCACAAATTGAGATTCAGATAAACCATGCGACGAAATTCAGGAAAAGGTAACACTACGAACGTGTTTAAATGACCGTATTTTGTTAGAATTCAGCGGTGGCCGCTGCAGGGAGCTACCTTAACCAGAGTAGTTTTCACAAAAAGCGGGGGTAGCTGGTTACCTAGCTTATTAATTTTTTTCTATCGGTCATATAAGCAGCGATCGATCACTCCACATCTAAATATACTAATATCCAGTTCACTGACCCGTTTGGAATTGTATAAAAAGTCACCGTTTTACGGCAAAATTTGATAGAAACTTTGCAAAATTATTATTAAAGAGGAATTTTTGTATATTTTCCATATGTAACAAACGCTGAGATTCAACGAAAATTTAAACTCCTATATTAATATAACCTGTTAAAGAAACAATTCAAATAGACGCATTCCCGATCAAATTTATTGTAAATTACTACTAATCGGATAATATGTAGAACGAAAGAGGGCATAAATACACCTTCTTACAAAGCGGTATTGAGAAAATTTATAGGTTAAATTAATTAAGAACATTTTCAATTCAAAAACATTCAAGGGCGTCGCCGGCCGATGAGCCAGGGGGGGCAAGATGATGAAAAGAGGATATGAGTTAAGGGGAAAAATAAAATTTACAAGTTTTGTAAAGGCTTAATATTTTATTAAATAAGAATAAAATCTTAATTAAAACATAATTTTCACGGGTTTCTGGCAAATTGTCCATGATTACGCGCCTATGAATACTCACCATGGCCAGTTGATTAAAAAGTTTCAAGGCTCCACCGGGGGTTGGCTGCCCCCCTGCCCAACGCTGGCGACGCCCATGAAAACATTATCTTAAGAGGTTTCTAAAAATTTAGTTAATTATAAATGCGAACCAATTTTGTTAAGTCGCATTCATGCCAAAGAATCATCGATTCTCTTTAAATCCCCATCACAGACCCCCCCCCCCTAAATGGTATATATTATAATTACACAATATCGTCCCCGCTACACGTTTTTTTTTCGTCCGTTAATTTATGTCTACGGTAAATTACGTAATAAACATATTAAAATTTAATTAAATATTACTGAAAACGATACTTTTGATATATTTATTAATAAAGTAAGTTTCCGCAAAATTCACTTCTAACGTCCTCCTGATTGTTTTACATACTGTCTTGTTATTTTTAGTCATTTTTAACATTCCTATCGGTAATGAGAGAGTGAAGATTTCCGAAAATTAAATATATTTAACAAACCGATATTTTCTTTCTATATAACAGTATTTATAAAAAGTGTGTTCATTTCCCGAAGGATTTTTTCATCTGACTTTCCATTTATTTTGTACGTGAAAAATTTCATCTTACTTTTTAACGAATTCATCCGTATCGCCGATTCGTAATGTTACGGCCCAGATTCCGCCGAAGTATGCAACCTCCTCGCGACGTTGAGAAACTACTTTTTTCTTTTATAATGAGGTTAACTGGACTAGCGTGAAAGTTTGAAAACATTCCATTAGGCATTCCAAGTTTATGAGTAATGGGCGATTAACTGCTGTTTTTGAAAAAACAGCTGTGACAAGCGCGATGTAGCGGTAGAAAGTTTAAAGGGACTACATTTTAGGGACCTGTATATTCTCCATGAGAATCCCTCTAACGGACAATCTCGAGTCCGTCGCAAAAAATGCGGGCTGGAAAAGGTTTACTTATGCATTACGATAATTCTTAAATGAAATAAATTTGCCAAAGTAAACATACACGCAGTTTTGCTACTTGGTTTTTCTTGCAGTTACCCTTGGGGGGGGGGGAGTGAGTATAGAGCTTCGGAGAATATACTGAAAAACAGCGCCGAGAACTAATTAATTGCATTTGTTGTTTCTTTTTTTACTTTATAGATTCCGAACAGAGATTTCGGCAGTTCACAACTTATCGATACGATGATTTTTTGAACGGTAACTTCTAAACGGTTCGAAAAACTTTTCACGTCTTTTCTGTCCGATCTTATTAAATCAATTATTCAGTCGGGTTACTAGAAAGCGGATTATCTTCAGATGACACGGTTAATCGGGAATAATTTATCCGGGATACATCTGAGAGTAAATCTGACGATATTCGCGCGCGGACGAGGGCAGCGATAACACTAAGGCAAGCGGCGGCGAAACGACTGTGTGCATGCGCTTAAATGTAAGGAAGAAATATAAAATAAGTGGCATACATTCATCAACCGGTTGTCAGATGTTGACGATCGGATTAATAAATTTCCAGCTCACGTAACGACAAAGATTCCTTCGATAAAGCTGTGAAGTTATCGACCAGATGTTGTCGTCTCCCGCCTCGGTCTTTTCGACGCCAGTGGAAACTAAAATCAGAAGAAACTACACCAACTACCTGACAAACAAATTGCATTCCACATTTCGTCAATATCTTAATAAAATATCCCGGTGACGTCGGTGGTGGCAGCGGTCCATTAAATCCGCGTTAAATAATTATCGCTGCCCGGACACCGACACGTTCGCACCCACCCACTACGTTTGAAACCGGAACACAGAAAATTTCAGTGTCCAGAACTAGCTTCAGATGATCGCTTTCGCGTAAAAATAAGTATGTCATCAGAAGGAACATGAAGGGGATTAGGAATTTAGACACTAACAACTTAGATTCAAAAGTAATCAAATCCGTTGAAAGTACACATTTCTTTGTTTTTACCTTTTTTTTTTCTTGAATTGGGCACGTCAACTAGGATCATATATCCAGAAACAACAAGAAGGAGAAAGTAGCTTTCAGATGAATTTCGAATCAATCAGATATTGACAATATACAAAGGGGTTCCCGCTGAAATGATAAAATCGAAGAATGAAAAAAGCAAACACAAACGAGGTAACCTGGAGGTCCCCTAATTGATCATTTTGGCAATAAGACAATCTGTGCTAATCTTCCGGTCACGAAGGCAACAGACAGCCGAAAAAGGATTTTTCACTGAAAATAAATCACCGTCGCTTTATTTCGATCTCTGCAAATTTTCTACACTGATTTCGCAACATCCGCTCTGTAGGAATTCTTCCGAAACGTCATTCTTAGTTAATCGGTTTGACAAGAGGGACCTCCTTCGCAGGGTTTAAAGGTTCACCGTGAAATCTTTGCAGCTTCTGAAAAACGTTATCAACTGCTTAATTCTAAGCTGGCCTGTGATTTCCGCCGATTATCTGAGCCGATCGCTCAGTAACATCGCAAAAGCAACCGTGCGCTAACCTTATTTTCCGTTATTCTATGAAAACTAATTAGCTTTTGTTTTTTTCTATTTTTCTAACTCGTGCATCATTAAACGAATCATTTACTGTGCCTAATTCGGCAATATTAAAAAATGATTCTGCCATATCGTTTTATTCATTAAAATAAGAGTTTATGTATAATATTTTTTTACGTGTCCAAGAATTTCTAGAAGAACAATTGTTTACAATGTAATCCGTTATAAACATTTATTAATTTTTAAAATAAGAATATAACAGCAAAACATTTACACGTGCGATGCTTGACATCTATAATCAGTTTGTTTTTTAGGATTCCGTACACATATAATATACGGGGAATTCTAAAAAGATAGTTCACAAACGACAAAAATATTCAATTAAAATATGCACTAACTTACGAACGCTTTGACTTATAAACTTCAAAATTGGATCATAAATTACAATTAAATTTCTGTCTATAGTAATCTATAACTATAAAGATAATGGATTACATTAGGCGGCAAGAAACACAAAAAAAAAAAGAAAACCGTCCAGAATATATAGTATGGAATTTAAAACGACCTTAAAAATCACCCGTGAAAAATTCATAACTCATCGCTAGCTAATCAAAATGAAATTCAAAATATAAAACAAAACGTAGAAGATCTTTCGTAAAAGCAAAAAATTTCGGTTAAAAAAGTTACACCAAAAACAGCAAAAAAATTACGTTCGCGTAAATAAATAGCTCGAGAGTAAAAAAGTAGAAAAAACCAAAACGTACCTGAAACACATGCATAAAGGATTGCTTTATAGGAAAAATATAGCCGAGAGCTTACAACTTCCTAGTCCCTGGGGCGCCGGAAATTCGAAATTTTCGAAAAAAGTATTTTTTTCACCGGGCATGTGATATATATCGTTGGAATGTTCGCTTTTGTTGGGAACGAACCGTATTTCATTTCCTTAACGAAGCTTTCGAAGTTGGCGAAAAGTTTAAAAGCACAAAAACAGACTTGTCGCTGTTCTCGGCGGCGCGAGTAAATTTTAAACAGGGTTAGAAATATGTGCATCCGCGATTTTTCTAGTTTGGAACATTCGGGTTTCCAGCATTAAAATTAGGCTCTGAGAGCGCCGACGAAATTTTTGAGAAAAATTCATTTTTTTCCAGGCATGTGATATATCGATTGAACGATCACTATTTGTCGGGAACGAAACCGGTACTTCACTTTCTTAACGAAATTTTCGAAGATGGTGACAATTTTAAAAAATCGCCAAAAATTACGCATCCCTCCATCTTTGCGGCGCGAAAAAACAGATTTTTTTGTTTTAAATTTAGTATTATGTAAATGTAAATTATAGTTATCGTTAACCTAACATACGAAATCCTCGGCGCATAAAACATCAAGCTAAACCGGATTTTGCTTCTTTTTTTTTTTTTAAATACCGACTCCAAGATTTATCCTAAAAATTTGATAAATAAAAAGTAAAAAATAACTATGTTTTGATAAAAGATGATTAAAATATATTCTTAGACAACTTTGACTTTTTCGAGTCGACACAACAATACACAATCACTCTTTTTTTATAAGTCAAGCGTTGAAAACATTTAACGCGGTTTTTAATTATTGTTGCAATTTAAGTCCCTAATTAAGGCATTAATGTTGCTTAAGAATATAAAATATCTTCTTTTTTCCATCTCCTGTCGCCTCAGAATTTAATTTCTTAATAAATACATTCAAGTGGTTGGGTTAAAGTCAAGGGCGAGACGCCCCCCCCCCCAAAAAAAACAAACTTTTATCGAGTATTTTTTGCTTCTTGGTACATTTTTATTCAATATTTAGAGTAAATCATCAAACATCGGTATTATTTTTTCTATTTTATTTCGCAGTTTTTAATGCAAGTGTTTTTAAGCAACTACATATACACGTATATTTAGACACGCATAAAGAGATTAGGATGGCGGAGAAATAAATTATTCATATCTTATCAATTAAGTCGGATTCATAAGCATTCTCATCTTATTTCTTATTTTGCAGACAAACTTATATATTTATATTACATAAATTTTAATAGCAAATAAACAATTATGTGGAGCTTTTAGACAAATGCTTCGAGAGATTGTAGGTATGTGTTACATTTCTTACAGTATAATCAAATACGTACATTGATTTATCCAAGCTGTAAATAATTACAACTACACACACTGAAACAATTTTATGTGTCTATTCCGTTTAGCTCTAAAGAATGCCACCACACAGTATCACGTACACCGTGGACGTATTTAATATTTTTTTTATTTCAAGTTTTGGTATTTACTTAATCGTTTATTATTAAAAATTATTATTATTATTATTATAAATGAGATATTTGATATTTTCGTTTAAATTTATTTATTTTTACCGAAAATATCACATAAATCTTCCAGTTCCGGTCATCAACCTATAAAAAAGAACAATATCTTTGAACCTATATGCATACATATATCACCTAGTACAAAACAAAATGAAATTATTATATAATAAAAAATTGTATCACTCCTCGGTTCTGCTGCTAATTGGTTAAAACTCCTTGTAGGCAGGCGGACGAACGTTGATGATTTCTGACGAATATAGGTGAAGCGGTAATTCATATACCTTAAATTAACACGGATTTTGCAAATCGCCAACTCGAAAGTTAAACGATTTGGTTACTATGCTTCGATCTCGTCATCCTTCGACTATTCTTTCGGCGATCTCGTTTTTGACACTAGTTGCTAATTCTTTTGGCGACTCTTCGGACCTTTTTTCGGACCAGAACTGCGCGGGAACAAGACAACACTCGACAAGAACTGAGCCTCATTTTGGAACGGAACTGTCTTTTTTCCCAGAATTTTACCCTGATTTTCTTTCTTTCTAAATCCATCTCCTCCCCCATAGCTGATATTCGTGCTTGACCATCATCACGCACATCCATCAACGCCAATAAGCTACATCGGTCACGGTCTACCTCCCGCTGGCAAATGGTGGTTCCCACAGATTCACACACTGTTGTTTTTTTACATAATATGTATATATATTATTTTTCTTTTATTTATAAAGTAATGTTTACAAAACGTACCTTTACATGCGCACAAAGAGATTGGGGTAGCGGAAAAATAAATTTTCCATATCTTATTAATTAAGTCAGATTCATAGGCGTTCTCGTCTTTTTCCGTATTTTTATGTTCGTGGAGAAAGCAGACAAGCTGTAAAAAAGCGAGAAGTATTAAATAGTGTCCACCTTCTGATACATATTAAGCCAGTTCGGCTCGAATTCCAGTGACAAATTGCAATACTTATGGAAGCAGCAATAGTGTTCTACCCGTCCTCGTGAAACAAGCGACGAAGGAGCGGCGCAAACATCTGTAAATGCGAAAGGTACACACTTAACGACAGGTAAAATAAGTGTGGACAGGCTACAGACACGGTGTAATTGCGGCACTGCGATCTCGGCTAACAAATATCGCCTAATCATTAAGGCAATCCGCATTGATTGTTCTTTGATACGTTAATCGTACTTGGACGACATACTAGCCTTTTCGCGAAACTTGTCAGCTGTCGGCAACTGAAAGAGTTTTTCACGCTTATTTTGGCGCATTGACACGCATATTTTGCGACCACAAAAGAACTCATTGTTCGCCTTGCGTTCATGTTTATGTTTTACAACACGCAAAATTTACCGCTATTCTTTCTGCATAAATTATACGCCTATACCAAGTACACTCTTCATAATTACACTTGGTTTCAGCTTAACCTCTTGTAATAAATAAGAAATTTTACGATAAAGTCCAGGCAAGTTTCTCCAGTTCTACTCAGTTCATAAGTTATGTCTTGCAAAAGGTTCTAATGTGTAGGTTTATATTAATATCGTATCTCCTTTGTGTCATTTTATATACTCAAATAATATGTAAAACACCAGTAATAACACAAATATTTATAATGTAATATATTTTTGTTATTACTGGTGTTTTTCATATTATTTGAGTATGTTGTAATATGTTCATTACATCGTAAATATTATATAAATATATATATATATATACTAGCTCACCCGGCGAACTTCGTACCGTCACAGAAACAATAAATTTTGTGTTAACTTAGTAGCTGAATTAAATTTAGTTTTTTATTAAGAAAAAATTAATACTCAAAATGAATTAAGTTCGATAAATGTGCAAAAACCAAAAAGAAAAATATTTTAATTACATTGAAATGAATGCAATTCACGTGGCAGCAGGGCATTATTCACTTGAATAATAAAAATCAGTATAATTTTACTTTAAAAAATTTAAGGTAAATTACTTTGGAAACGTGTTTTTTCGGGTTATATCATCAGCTAACAACACAGAGCACACACTCAATTTATATACTTTTTAATAAAGTGTGTACTCTATGCAGTTAGCTGATGATGGGCTATACAGGAAAAAGCGTGTTTCTAATGATCTCTAATTTCCTAAAGTAAATTTATACCGATTTTTAAGATTCCGTACACACCATAAAATACGGAATCCCAATAAGATAGTTTAGAAACGACAAAAATATTTATTTCTACAGTAGTTCGTAAACGGTTTGACTTATCGCAATTGGATCGTAAATTACAATTAAACTTCTATCTGTGACATTTTACAACTTTAAACTGAGCGATTATCCTGGGCGACAAAAAACCGTCTATAATATATAATATGGAATTTAGAAGGACCTCAAAAATACCCTTAAAAAATCGTAATTCTTCACCAAATAACTCTTTAAAAACGCAATTCAAATTATAAAACAAAACACATGAGCCCTTTATGGAAATTCAAAAATAACAGTTAAAAAATTATTTAAACCCTCCTTTTGGACCAAAAGCGGCAAAAAAAAAGAATTTTCTTCATAAATATTTTTTTTTTACTTTGTACTCTGCTATTCGGAGCGGGGAGACAAATTCAACAAATCAAAGATCATAAAAATCGGTCCAGCCATCCTTGAGCTATAAGTGGTGTATCTAATCCGACTTTGTTTTATATATATAGGTGTATATATAGATATGGAATTCAGAACGACCTCAAAAATCACCCTTAAAAATTCATAACTCATCACCCGATAACCCTTTAAAAGTGAAATTCAAAATATAAAACAAAACACGGGAGCAGCCCTTTCATGAAATTCAAAAATTACGAATAAAAAATTATTTAAACCCTCCTTTTGGACCAAAAACAGGAACAAAAAAAAGGAATTTTCTTCATAAATTCGTAAAAACATTTTGTAGTGGACTAAATTGTGAATCTAAACTATTCTCGAATTCACTTGAACACACGCAAAAAATTTCATCAAAATCGGTCCAGCCGATTAGGAGTTCAGTCACATATACACGCACAGAAGAATTATATATATATATATATAAAAACTCGGCCATTTTGGCCTCGCAAGGGGTTGTGCCCTTTGATCCCTCTTGCTTACATTTCTGTCTCTTTCTCTTCTATATTTTGTATAAAATGATCAAAATTTACAACGTAATTCTTAAGCCAGTCCCATTAGATTTTATAACAGAAAAATGTCTCAATTTTACATAATAAAAAAAAAAATACAACCAATAATTTATACCATAAGTTTTATTAATCTACCGAAACAACTTAACATACTACAACTCATATAAATAATACTTTTTTTGCGTTTCCCCATGGTATTATTAAATTAGCAATATAGTGTCTTTAAATGCTTCTCCCCCTATGATGGGACTTCTTATTCACCAACCTGCACAGTATAATAAGAAGTGCATTCATTAAGTTTCCAAAAATGAAAAGCGCCGTCGAACGCAAACGTGAATTGCGGATAAGAAAACGAAACAACGAACTGTATAATAGCGAAGAATTCGTCACATTTATTTGGTTCGAAAAGGACAGATGTTTGAAGCGTTTGATAGCATTTCAAGTCAACCGCCCCTGTATTATACTAATAAAAAATATATATCCAAAGGGACCACATTTTTTCACGTTATTTGACGAATACTCAATTTATGTTCACCAATTTGCATCATTACTTATATGGTACTTAAGTTGAATGGTACTCTTTCTAATGGGCAAAGAATCAGTAAAATTGACCTATATATCTATATGAGTTATACGCGAATAAACATAAAAAAAAACAAAAAAAACATACAACCTCTTTTTTTTTGAAGTCGGTAAAAATTAAAATGTAACAAACGTTACAAAAATTGGCATATTTTTCTAATGGGGGCCGGCCTAATAATTACGTTGTAATTAATATATATATAAAATAGCAAAAAACGAAGTACAAGGGAGAACGCGCGCGTGTTTGAAATTCTATTTATCGGTCGGGGGTGCATTCACCGCTACGCGGTCACCGGAGAAATGACCACCCCATTAGTAAGAAATGATGGCGATTGGTCGCAGAGGAGACAAAGAAAAAAAGAAGATTCGAAGAGACACGGCCGAAAAGATTGTGACATTCAGGTAGTCGTTTTTTTTTAACGTCCTCGTGAAGAAGTGTCGCTCTTTTACCGCTCCCGTGAGCTAATAGCTTCAACATTTGCAGCGGAAAGTGGTGTAATTGTCGATCGTATGCGTTAATGGTTAATAAATAGTGCACAAAGTTATACCGAATAATTTTATAGTAAAATCGAATTAAAGTCGTTTTCGTGCCTACATCTTAAGAAGCACTGTTCGATTGCAGATCTGGAAACCTTGAACACCGCCTTCTTATACTACCGCCGGCGAATTGAGATACGTAACCATTTATATCATTTTAATCGTTTTTACACATTTTCCTTCACGTATATTTAATTATTGTGTTTTTCAGCAGTCGGCCGTTCAAGAAAGATTGTTCTATCAGTAAAATGTACATTACAAAAAACCTCTAAACTCAGACTTTATAATTAATAATAACAGTAATAAAAATAACTAAATTTAATCTTTTTCAACCCACGAGTTCGATAGGACCTCGTGTTTTTTTGTTTTCTTTTTGGGGGGAGGCTCGTCAGCCAGGGATTTCACCCACAAACAATAGGAGACTTCGTGGTTCGCATCCCTGGAGGCTTTCATAACGTAAATTACACGTTACTTAATATTTTAAAGATTTTTTTTTAGAATAAGCTGACACTACAGATCATTTTTTTTCCAATTTTTGACCCTCGAAACATTTAATTTTATTCTGCATCATTCCGTATATCATAGCAGAGTACCATGCGAATAAATTACGAATGATAGTAACTGACGTATTAGTTTCAACGATTAAGAATCGATTAAGTCGATTTTTTCCCTTAAAAGCAAAATGAAAGACAATTAAAAAAAAAGCATTAATTTTCCTCTGATCTTTTTTTTTTTAAATAGGAATCTTCAATGAAATGTTATCTTTTATCGCTTGATACATTGCAGGACTGCTTTCGCAATAAAATTCCAGAATTACGAATAGGAAAACTAATCTATGCCGTGTAAAACAAAAAAAGTTGTGGCGATTGGAAAATTACAATTTACAACCGCCAGTGGTAAAATCTGCCAATAGGTTCTATTATTTGAAGTAAGATCGTTTCACTTTCGATAAATCAGTTCATAAAACAATATTACAGAATTCAAATGCAGTTCCAACTTTATAGCAGTAGAAAAAAGGCTACCATGCTTCCGTCTAAAATTGATATTTGAAGATAAGATACGAATAGAAGTGTTTTTTCTTTTTGAAGAAAAATACCTAAAATTACAAGAGGAAAAGGTGAAAAAATAACACAACGAATCAGAAATATTCAAACGCCACTACTAAAGGTCTGACGACAAAACACGGATCTTTACCCTAGACCTTTTAACCGCTTTTCCATCATCGTGGACTGCAAATAACTTACCGCGATAATTTAAGAACGCTACCGGCAAAAACAAAGTTGATTATTAACAAATAATATAAAATCTCATCAGGATGACGCTCCGTTAGAATAATTCTCCTCCGTATTATTCGCGATTTTTACTTTTCGTACCTAATTCGGTAGATGAATAACAACAACAACAACTTGATTTTGACGGAAATTTTAAGATTAGAAAATATAAACGAGTAAAATTACACTGCGGATTTTTCTACTTTATCATTTAAACATGTAGGGGAGTGCTGACTGGAAATTCAGGAAACGATAACGTAGTAACGATTTAACAACAATAACGATAAGAATAAATTCATACATCATCGATGCTTGAATCATTCGGTAACTGGCAAAAAACAATACTACTACTCTATTTTAGTCCATAGTCGACTTTCGTAGGGTACAAATTCCGTGAAATTTTTCGAAATTCCATTAGAAAAAAGAAGAGAAAAAAATACACGTACAAATTATTACAATTTATAGTTTTGTTGCTTTCGATAATTTTCCGCGCTGTTTATGGTAATTTCACACGATAAATAGGACATGATGAATTTTTTCCGTTTTTATCGACTGCACAATATCATGTACGAGAATAAACACGAGACCCGGTTCAAAGGTGCTTCGCCGATCGATAAGCACCATCTTGGTACACATGTGCCGATTAATTGAATACGATGTTTCGGAAATATAAAGGGGCACAGCGTTCCGAATGGAAACAAGTTAACTAATTAGAAAAACCGATCGATCGTATTCGCAGGTATTTATCGCAATCGAGATCGAATTTTTTCTCGAAATCGACATTTTTTCAGAAATAACAACAACAATAACAACGGTGACGCTTTACGTAAACAGCAACATCTTCGCGCGACGACCTTCACCAGTGCCGCGTAAAATTTTTCCGTTCAATGTCGAGCTATCACGTTCGCGCTGTTTATTCTTTTACCGCCGTCAGATTAATCGCTAAAAAACACCTCCACACGATGCACGCTTGATAGCACACCCACCGTAAAGCCCGAATGCTGTTTGATTAACTTCAGAAACAACATAAATGAGTTCAGCATCGAACTGTTGTAACACCATCTTAAGAAATCTTCTCTAGCACAAGTAAATGACAGAAAATTTCGAGAAAAACAACTATCTAAGTTTTTTCGAAATGGCGACATCGCATTAAAGGCAAAGAGTTATAATAAATAAGGGGCGACATTGGATTAATTCATTTTTTTCTTACCCGAAAAAAAAGTACTGTTCAGATTAAGGTAACATGAAAATTTGGTTGTCGGTCCAAAAGTCGACTGTTCTGGTCAACATTTAGAAAAAGTCGATTTATTTTTTTATTTCTTATTTTTTTTGGGACATTAGACATTGAAAAGAACCAGTTACACTGATCCGGACAAAAACTAACAGAATGAAGGAACTTATAACTAGGATAATGAATATAGAGGGAACAGATAAGATGTAGAAGGCGCAATAAGGACTTGGAAGCCCAAAGGACAATAAATTAGAATACAGATGTTTAAATGGGAGGGGCATTTGAAAAAAAATATGCTTAGGATTACAGATGGTAGTTTGGGGAGGACAGCAGAAGAAAACGAAAACGAGAAGAAGATAGTAAGGCGCAAACGAAATAATAGAAACCACTAACGAAAAAAAAAAAAAAAACCATTAAAACAAGGAAGGGCAAAAAGATTTTTTTTTCTTTTCTTTTTTTGACATGTCGATTAAGGACGTTTACACAATCCAAAGATTTAACAGCATTAATGGTTACATAGGAAAAATATTAGAAATGGAGCATACGAATGACGCCAACGAAGGAATAACCGAGCGAGAAGGAAAAGAAAGGGAACTGTGAGCGCTATAAGGAATAGGAGGCTGGAATAAAGTATCGCGCATTCAGCAGAAATGAAGGAAAGCATAACGTTATTCGCGTCACAAGCGAAGTTTGCTTCCGAAGGATCAAACGGGCAAAGAGGTAATGGAGAAACGAAAGAGTGAAGCAGAAAGAAAGCTGTGATTAAACTAAAGTCGAATTATAGAGAGGAGATAGTTGACCGCCTCATGTTAGAGAAATTATGGAACCAAGGAAAAAGTGAAGGATTGTAAGGGTAAATAAATCAGGATTAGAGAATGAAGAAGGATCCAGCAGTCGCGGTGAAAACGAAAAGAGAGAGTTAGACAACTTTGGGCTAGAAAACGATTAATAAAGCGACTGTCTGAAGCAGCCGAACGTGCCAACGAGTCAGCTAACTGTTGCCTGAAATGTCACAACGGCTAAAAATCCGTAACAGATCAATGCGGACAGAGTGGGAATAAAATACGTGCGAGATTAAGAAGCGAATATGACGCACGAAATGATCAGCGGATGGTTTAGGAAGCGGAGCAGCAATGGCTTGTAAAACGCCGTTTGCGTCAGAAGATAAGAGAACTTTGGATATATTGCTAGTAGAAGCTATAAAACGGGATTGCATGTAGAACTGCGACAGATGCGGCTAGGAATATGGAGGAGAAGGCGGGAACTTTGAAAGCCTCAGAATAGCTGAAGGCTGGCAGAGTAAAAGCCGATGATCGAACCCCCTAAAATCGATTTTGAGCCATCCGTGAAAATTAAAGTATAAGAAGGAAAAAAAGAGGATAAAACATAATTGAATTCGTTATGAGTGGCGGGAGAGGGGAAAAACACGATGTAATGGAAAAATTTAGATACGACTAACGTTTCAGTGGGGAAACCTCAGACTGCCCTTTAATTATAAAATGATAATTGATAAGATAATAAATACAGTTATGGAATTGAATATATATAGATAAGGTGGTAATGTGTTTTCAGGAATATCTTATTGAAAAGAAAATAAAAGCCATATTAGTAAAGACAAATAAAGCAATATTATACGCAGTCAGAATCTGAAGGATCGCATATATCGATTTATATTTAATATTTACTATTTACAATTATTCATTATTTTATCTTATTGAATTAGCAAACAGTACAGTTTAATTAAATAAAAACACAAATAGAATGTTTATTTATTTTTTTTAATAGCACTGACCAGTTCCGAATAAACCAATTTACGATCATAATAACCAAAATGAAAATAAATATTATTCGATGAAAGTCGATATTGATCGTGAAATAAATTAGAAAAACCGATGGTTTATTTAAACGAATATCGAAGAATTATTAATTATTATATTTTACATTAAATAATGGATTTCTCTTATTAGTTGTACTATGACTGTACTACTCTATATACAGAAACATAATTCAACCGATGGGAAATCAATTAATATAAAATATAATAATTAATAATTTTGTGACATTCAGTGCCTCCTTTAGTTAATGAATACCAAATAATACCATTTCATTAGTACGGATTTAGAGGTAAACACTCTTCAGTCCAATAGGTGCATAGGGTGGTAAATTGAATCTGACTTACAAAAGAATTTGCGATGCCGCATTTCTGGATGTAAGCCGGGATTTTTGACAAAGTATGGCATAGCAGCTTATTGTATAAAATATAAAAAAAAATTCCAAATCACTATTACGAATTGTTTTTATCGTATCTGGATGAAAGATACTTCCAAATCAAGTATGGAGACGAAGTATCTAACACATATCCAATTAAGTCAGGAGTTCCACAGGAAAGTGTTTTGGGGCCGTTATTGTATCTTACCAGTTGAAGACAATTCCTTAATGGCAACTTTTGCAGATGCTGCACTATTGTGCTCTGATTTAAGTCAAACAAAAGCAAATAGTAAATTGCAAAGAGCAGTGAATAAAATTATATCACGATGCAAGAAGTGGCGAATTAAAATAAATGAAAATAAATCAGCACATATAGTATTTACAAATGGTCATATAGAGCCAGAAAATATAAAAATCGATAACAAGATAGTACCAATCAAAAAAAAACGTTAAATACCTAGGCTTATAGACCAGAAGCTACCATGGCGCAAGCACATTGACACAAAAGAGACTGAACTCAAAATCAAAACCAACAAACTACATTGGCTATTAGGAAAACAGTCCCAACTGTCCTTCAAAAATAAACTGCTATTATACAACCAACCACTTCCTCCAATATAGAAGTACGGATGCGAATTGTAAGGCTACACTGCAAAGAGCAATATTATGAAAATTCAAAGGTACCAAAATATTACTTAAGGTCAATCGTTAGCGCACCATGGTATGTAAAGAACAAAACCATACATAATGACCTTTGCATGGAGTATGTAGCTGATGTTATCAAAAGGATGGTAATAAAACATCAGGAGCGGTTATGTAATCATATGAATTGGACTGCAATTGGCCTACTGGACAATTCGCCATAAACGCAAGTGGGCAAAAAACTTTAGACAAAAAAAAATAAATAAATAAAAAAAAAACCCTTTGTGAGAACCATTAAAACATAAGTTTACAGGGAATGGTCACTGGACTACGAACCATTCACGTCACAATCATTTGCCATACCAGCTACTGACGACAGCGAATAGGCTAGGATTGGCTACTAAAAAAAAAAAAAAAAAAAAAAAAAATCATTTAAATAAACTATCTGGTTTTCTAATTTATTTCGCAATCAATATCGACTTTCACCAAATCATAATTTTTCTTACTTAAGTTTATCATGAGCAGCAATAGTATTATTTTAAAAAAAACATATATATATATTTTAATAAACAATGTTTTAGCAGTTCTTAAAAAACCTGCCCGATTCGCCAACAACCCATTTTCTTTCACAAAAGATAAACAAGAAATAAAACATACATCCGTTAACAAAGGCATTGAGCATAATAAGATAACTACTAAATTTTAAAGCACTTAAACAGAAACACACTCTTGACACAAATTCTTCATCTCTTCAGTGTGGTAATCCGTGTTCCTTACTTTCCTAAAGACATCACTAGTAATCATTAAAGCCAAATAAATCACATACAAACTCACAATATTTTAAAAATATTTCAAATACTTATACTACAAAAACTACAGTTATACAAGAAACTGAAATAATACTTAAGCATCAATTCGGCTTCCGGAAGTGACATTCTACCATTCACTAGTGTCGTCGGGTAGTCGACGCAATTTCATTCTGCCTCCAATAGTTATCGTTCAGCCATCCTTCGTCATGCAAGTTAAGCTTTTGGTAAGGTTTTAGCATCAAGAATTTCTATACAAGCTTGAGAAATTATTATCGGGTAAACTTCTTGTACGCATATCGTTTTATCATGAAATCGGGACGTTTCGCATACAATACAAGTCAGAACTTGCAGAATTATGTTCAATCTAGGAAGTTCCACGGGGTAATATGCTAGGCTCAGTGCTATATTTGATATACGCTGCGGATATTCTAAGCGCCGACTGTTCGTTAAACCTTACGTAATGCTAATGACAGTCTTATTACTCAGCCAGTATAACAACATCGGGATATTTTTTCGGAAGGTGCTGCACCAAGCGGAAAATTGAAATAAATTCCAGCATATAAGATAACATTTTTCTCACGAAAAGGTAATCATGAACTTTCACCGCAGTCGAATTCAGTAACATATCTAAGCGTAACTTTAGATAGCGAACTCGCGTAATACTTAACTTACGTAAAAACTCTTAGAGCTTTGTACTACACACTAGGAAGTCTAACTTATCTGCAGAAAATAAAGTTTTACTAATATATAATACAGCCCCAAAACGAAAGTTAGTAATCGCGATTTGAACGTAAAAGCAGATCAACTTATCATCATCAGGCGTATGAGATCCATTAGTTCGTAGAATACATTATTTCTGGTAGGAAACAGACCATTCGGGAAAGACCTACGATAACTTCATACACAGGTGGTTGTTCGGAGGAACAACTATAGGACCGCCATTAATTTCTACTAAACACCTCCAGCTCATGCGCCAATTATTGTTTTTTTCGTTTTTACAGTTGTACACGTTACAATAAGAAGAAAAAAAATTGCACAATTTATTGCTTTTAATTCTAAATGCACGCCTCCTATAACTAGTCAATAAGATAATCAATACCAAGCTCTTCGTTGTAGATAATCGTTCTTAAAAAATTTTTATAATATCCGGCAAATTTAAAATTTCTTTTTGACGTTTATCGTAATTTCCCCTCGGCTAATTTTTTTTTTTTTCTTCTAATAAGTTGTAGGTCTCACAGAGCAAGTATGCCCGTTGTGTGAATGCCCGACACTCCTATTATCATTTATTCAAATCAATAAAATTACAATCTATTCTTGATTATTATATAAATCATAATAGTAATAAATATAAATTAATATCTAAGTAAATTTGTATGTGTATATATATACATACATATATATATATACATACGCGCATACACGCAATATAAATATGCATTTATACACAAATACATGTAGGTAGCTTAATATATGCAACGTTAAATATGTGATCTTCCTTGAGATGTAAAAGCAAGAAAAGTGAAGAAATAATAATAATAATGATATACTAAAATGTAAAGTTTTGGGATGTAATTTTGTTTTTAATCTTTGCACCATTCGTTCAGACATTTCCCTATTTCTTTTTCCACGCATAAATTCTTTCTTCGTTTAATATATGATTGGGGATAGTGCTTATTAATTTAATTAAAACCGAATCGTCTGTGTTATCAATTCGTAAATTTGCCATTGCTTTGATTTCTTGCTATTCGAATTTTTTGCCTGGAGGTAATTCAATATTATCGATATTAAATTCTTAAAGAATCTACATCTTCATGCACGTATGCATCTGCTATTTTCAAATGTTTCCCTAAATTTACACCAATATGAAAATCCAATCCGGTATTTTATGTATCTGACACCGGTTACATTGTAAAACGCGTCCATAGAGTATGGGAAAAACTGTTTACTGAAAAAAACCGTATGAAACAGCGAAGACCGAAAATGTCTAATAGAAAATAGGAGGACGACCCCTACGTAACAATGACGGAATGTCGACTGCGGATGTTTAAGAAAATATCGGAAAACGCTCAACACCTTTAAAAGCAGTTACAGTTCGACTTAAAACGATATTCAGCATCAAAAATGTGCTATAACGTGCCCAGAACTACACTGCGAGTATGAAAAGTGTGTGAGTGTGTGTGACTTTCTTTAAATAGTAAATATGTAATAAACGACATCGGCGACGGTTATGTACAAATAGCGGGGAAATCATCATAATAAATGAATAAATATCAATCAGTTTGTTTAAAACCCGGTCGCAGATACTACAAAATTAACGATGATTGATGAGATGTTTCGACTTTTTCCACGATCGAATACGTCGATATTTCTGTTGTTACTTTGTATCTCTCATCGTATTAATGCTTTTCTTACTAACACCTTGATTACAATTACTATTTCGGTATACGAAAAATCTGCGGGAGCTGACAGCGAACAATAAATCATGAATTTCCGAGATAAAAGTGACGTTTTTTAAAAATAACTTTGGTTTTTTCCTATTCAAATTATACTGAAAAGGTGGTGTATTATAATGCGGAAAAAAACCATTCACTCGATTAATATGCTAAGTACCGGAAGTACACACTCATATTTTTGTGGGTTTAACATGAACCCTGTAGGAAAGCTCGCGTAATTTTCAATCGAACAAACGAACAAAATATAAACAAAAACTATAAATTTTTTCGCGTTATCGGGGAAAATTTTATACCGATTTTTACGAAAAATTCAACTATTATAAAATTAAAAGTGTTCGAAATGCGTACGAGGAGAGGACATTTGAATGAACGAAATAGTATCTAAAAAGGCGGTAGCGGATAATTTCGTTTCTTTCTTCACCAAAAACTGTGGTTGATGTGTTCTTTCCCTTCAGACTTAATTTTTAGGTACTAAACGGAGGATGGTACTTTTTTTTCGAATCCTTGCCTAAACACTACGATTGCATCGCGTAATTCGATTACGGTTTTTTTCTTTTTTGGCCGGTTAACTATCGACATTAACCCAGCACAAATTAATTTTTTGAGATATCAATATGGAGGCAGCGGCATCAAACCTTACCCGAACGAAACACTACCGCCTAACTAACTATGCCACAGGCTTTTTGTAAGAGATAATTTTCTGATCTTTATTTTCTATGCCTTCAATAAATCGCGATATAAGATGCTACCACAGTTAATGACCTGGTGGAATAATGTGATATTTTCATTATTATTATCACTATTATTATTTAGTGCGGAAGAATTTATTGTTATAACATTGTGTTCATCACATATCATTATACGGATGATATTGGGTGGGGAAGAGCCTGTAAATCAAAGTGAATAAAATTATCCTGCTAATTGAGTTACAATGGTGATCAAAAAAAGAAAGAATCACCACATTGGACCTTTTCGTTTTTTGTTTTTGAACGGGTTTTATCCATTCAGACAGTTTGGTTGCGGAATCAGGTTCAACCTCAAATAGAAAACTCTGGTAAAAATGAATCTTGATCGTGATTTATAAATCGCGGCAAAAAATTAAGATATATTCCAAAGAACGTATTTTTAACCGGTCTAGTCTGTAACATTTGTAAACGATACAAGGATCGAGAATTAGTCGTTTCAATCCAGATTAATCGAAATTTCAGTAATGCCGAGTATCCGAAGAAAAATAAACGGACGTTGAAAAACAAAGGCCGTTTTCTTCCGACCATTGTTGCAGTCTATCAATTGTGCTCTGCAGAACGTTTTCTCCTAAGTTGATATCCGGTGCATCGAAGAAATATGCATAAATCGTCTGCAAAAAAGAGTGATTTTACAAGTTTTTGCACTTGGTTTACAATATCATTTACCGCAATATTAAACAGTGTTGGGTTGAGGACAGATCCCTGAGGAACTCCTGTCAGTACCATATGTGGATCAGACAGAGTATCAGAGAGGAAGTTTGCAATAAACATACAAAGGCGACCTTTGAAGTTGCAGGAGTGTAAGGTTAAAAGGATTTTGTATATCCGTATCTTGTCAAATGCTTTCTTGAAATCGAAAAAGACGGCTAATAAGTGGTGCTTGTTTGAGAAAGCTTTACTTATGGAGCGCTGTAACGCAAGGGTCGGATCAAAACGTAACAGTACCGTTTACCGACATTAAGCATTAGCTTAAATGTCATTTTAATAACACCTGGAACAACGATTGGCAAAATTTACCTACAGAAAATAAATCATAAAATCGTCCATGAAACCATGGCTTTCCTCAAGCCGAGAAAGCAGAAAACACAGGAGGTAACGTTATGCAGACTACAACTTATGTACCACTCGGCTTACACACACACACATATCTGTTAAATAAAGAACCTGCGCCCTAGTGCCAGACATGTGATTGTCAGTTAACCGTCGAACACCTACTGAAACACGTTGTTCTCCCGTGGAACTGCTGGTACGCGATAAGCGGCAATCGGTCGCCGTGATCGAATGCGCAGAGTGTCGGCTTCGGAATACTACTTGAAGTGTCTGCTGTCATCACCACTTCGGCTGTTCTCTATCCGCGAACGAGACACATTCGAGCATGATCTTCTTATCGTGCTGCTGCGGAAGCGTCGCTGAAATTTCAGTCGCCGCCGAACTGCAATATCGTTCTGGTTTCTTTTTTTCGGATCTGTTTAAAAAAATCATTTTAACATGACACGAAATGCTCCTACGGGCTTTTTCAGTCGCTTGTGTGCGTTTCGCGCTACATTGTTAATTCGTCGTCGTTGTCATCGTCAACGTCACCGTCGAAGAATATATAAATAATTAATAATGAAAATATCGCATCGTTTTTAGTTTTTGATTTTCTAGTCTCTTTAGCCTCAGTATGGTTATCGTAATGTTAGAATCGGATAGATATGTACTAGGTACATTCAGTTCTTATATTACAAAACTACCTGTACGTTATAAACACCAATTATTCGTTATATACCTATACAACTATTTTCATTAAATTCTCGTCCGATGTGTTCCGTACTCGGTCCTTCGAACGAGGATTTTCGTAACTTTCGTGGCTTAAATCGAACAAAATCTGATGTTTTTTCACTGCCTCAATCAACTTCTCCATTTGAGACATCGCGAAAGATTGACGAAAAAAGGAGCCGAATCGTTGCGGGATGCGGGAAAACTGTCAACTGCGAACAATCGTTCGCAGCAAGTGCGGAAAAATTTAGCGGGATCCCGCTTTGGTCTGCGCTCACTCATATCCCGCTATGTCGTTACGTCCCACGCGAATTTCGCGAAATTTTTCACACCGGTGTGCGATACGCTTTCGAAGGAAAAGCAAAAACGTGTTATTATGAACGGCCAACGTTTTCCGAATTTAACGGACTGATTGATACGATTAAAAATTGATCTTTCTAATTTTATTTATCCGTGGAAATAAAAAATCTCATCGAAAGTTCAATCCAGACTGTTCATCTCCCTGTACACTCTTCGGTTAATCGCATCATCGACGGATTTTTGGCGTCGCTTTAATTACCGCAACGAGGCGTCATATTTTTAGCAATTGTTTTTCTTTCTGGCTAGATAAATATTTCAGTATCGAAGTAACACTATTATTATAATCGCTACACTTAACTTCCACGAACGGAATTTAAAAACACATTAATAATGAAAATACGCGCCAACTACGTAATATTTCAAAGAATAGGCACGATCAACAGATGTTAAACTTAAAAATTGCTTAAGAAAACAATATAAAACGCGCATAAATATTTGAGCGAGTAAATCAATACCCATATATACACACACACACACATACATATATATATATATGTATATAAATAAAAATAAGATGATGGCTTTTAGTGGGAATAAACGGATTAAAAACTCATCGGACGGATGAAAACAGTGGATAATGAACACGCATCTTCAACCGATATAAAACATATCCAACGAAATCATAAATTCCAAAACATAAAGAACTACGAAAAATAGCTCATCGAATGATAACACTTCTCAACAGAAGATAGGCGAAATAATAATAATAATAATAATAATAAAAACTCATCCATTAAACATTACAATCCCGCCAGCTAACTATTAGTAAAATTCATCCGCGTCGATATTGAATATTTAACCATAACTCACGATGCAAGTTTCGGCCTAAATCGAACTGACGCCTCGAGTGGCAACAAAACCGTTCAGAGTTTGCTGAACGCCGAGTCACGGTATTATTTTTAGAACGTCGTCTTTCTAAACACACATTAATCCTCTAACATTACGTTATTCCGCGAAAACTAATTAAGGATCGTTTCGTAAGCTATTTCGAGGTAACTGAAGAAATTCTGAATATGTGATCAAAAACTGTGAAATTAATTTCACGACAGCTGCATTAGGAGGCTCATAGCGTATCAAATTAGTCAAGTCGGACTAATCCGATTAAGTCGATTAAAATTACGTACACGTGTACTGGTACACACACGTCTACTTTCACACTGATAAGTCCTACTGAATAATTCAGATTTGTTCATTTTATCACTTTCAACATGTCGCGAATTTTTATTTTCGGTCGATACTCTAATATACTTATCGATATTGTATTTTGTACAATTTCTGTTAGTACCCGTTATTTTATTGTTGCATTTTTACACGTTTTCTGTACAAATGTTGTTTTTTTTTTTGATAGTTCCAAGAAATGGATTTGAAAAAATTAATTTTTTTGGCTGAATAAAGCGAAGAAATATTTCATTCAAAAAGTGTAAAACACTGAAATGACGCGTCATTTCGATAAAAAAATTTGGATTCGTTCTATTAATTTTGCTATAGTTAAAAATAATCATTGCGTATAATTCATTTTCCAAATTTTCCTTAAATAATTTGGGATTCGTATTAACAGAACATTATAAATTCAATGTAAAATGTAAAGCAATTAGAAAATCCACAAATCGACATCGTTTAGACACACTAAGGAGTAATCAGTTAAATTGTTAAAATTAATAATAATTCAGTGAAGTAAACAAAAATCATTTTTCTTAAATATCGTATTTACCTTAGAAAAATTTTCCAATTTTTTCGTTTTTTTTTTTTTTTCTCTATCATGAAATAACGCATTTATTAGCTTAACTTGTATACCTAAACGTAGAGGAATTTTTTGATTCAGTTTTCACCCACTTTCGAATGTCTGAATAATCCGCAATTTCGCATGCGAATGCGTATTAAGAACCGTTAACAATAAAATAATTTCATAATATTTCCACTACGATCATCAAAGCTCATGATCTAGATTGGCAGCAAATATTGTTCATCAAATTAATAAAATTAAAATAATAACATTAAAAACACAATATTATTAGTAAATTTATGTATCTAAAAATCCATATTCGCTGTGTAGTTTTGTTTTAGGTATAAAAAACAAAAACAAAAAAATTATAAAGTTCCTAAAAACGACTCTTTTTATGTTTTTTTTTTTTTTTTTTTTTTTTAATGAGCTCGGTGTCAACACTGACCCAACTACATGGACTTAGATTACCTACTCAGATTCTGAGGCGATCGGAGATAGAGAGTATAAAGGAAAGAAGGAGAGGAATAACGGCTAGAGATGGGAAGGAAAGGATAATTTTATGATGATTTTATTAGCTTCACCTGTAAGTATAGGGTTGGCCATATTAGGTAGATCTATTTATTTAACAAAAAAAAACACGAAAAAAAAAAACACATTTCTTGCTATTTAAGTGAAAAATAATTTAATTTGGTTTAAGGAAATTTGATTACATCACTTTCTGAAGATTAAATCGCGCAAGTGGTCACCCTAAGCTCGAATGACGTAATGTGCCCGTTTTTGGCGCATTTTCCATCGTACTTGCCAATGCTTCGGCCGATATGGCGGCTATTACCTAGCGGATTGTGGCCCCTTAAAAGTTCGTCTAACATCCTTGGCTTGTTGATATAAACATTTGACTTCAAGTAGCCCAGAAGGAAAAAGTCTGTCGGTGTCAAATCAGACGAACGCGGAGGCCAGTCAAAATCACCCTTTTTTTGATATCAAGCGACTGAATAGCACCAAAAAATCGATTGCGGCACGAACTGTATGAGGTGGTGCGCCATTTTGTTGAAACCAGAAGTGCTCCATACGATTTTCACGAACAATCGCCATCAATAAATCGGTCATCACAGCCCGACAACGCATACCTGATTGACGGTAGTTGCTTTGCCACTGTTGAACCTGATGTTTTTGCGTTGAACGTTCAACATTGGCTTCGACGGTCGCGATATTTTCATCAGATCGTCTCGGTCGCTTGTTATTCGGACGCCTGAGATTAGCACCAGAAGACAAAAATCTTTCATGCAAACGCTTTCTGGTGTTCCTTTTTCACTTTATATTTTTTCTCCATGCCGTTAATTTTAAATGTACAGCTGAACAATTTCAGCGCGTTCAATTGGTGTGTACTGCTCCACAGCAAAAATCTCCTAAGAAGACTGACGCTTCAAACACGTGCTATCGTTAGTCATTCTCACATTCCTCGTCAAAGTTACCGTGCCCTGCCAGATGGGTCCACCTAATATGGCCAACCCTATATGTAAGCATTAATGTAGTGGAATTTTTAACGCAGTTTTCAGCCACTTCCAAACGTCTGAACTACCTTGAGACGAAATGGCTAGAGGTTACGCGGATATAAATAATATAATTATAAGTTCATGATGATGCACGACGGGGAATGCTAACATTCGGATATTATCATTTAGTCATATGTTAAATTTTGTTTCAAGACAAAAGAACAAAAAATAAAGTTAGAGTTAAAACTAAAACTACGCGCTTTCAATGTAAAATGAATTAAAAAATGTAAAATAATATTTAAACGTAAAGATTTCGTTCAACAGCAATAGCGTGTCTCGAAAATTGGTATAAGTTAATTCTGTAAAAGTATACATTGACAACAAAATTAACTTTAATATGAAAAAAAAGCGAGGGGGAGTTTTCGATAGTCGTAAATTTTTGCTTTAATTAGCGATCTGTAAGAGTTAGTACCAAAGCAGAAAACAACCCACGCTTTTTTTTTTTTTATTTTACATTAAAGTTATTTTGTTGTTAGTATCTATATTCTTGTTTTAAGCTTGATTCGCGAGACATGTTACCCCGCTGTTGAATGAAAATCCTTCACATTAAAAAATATTTTGTATTTTTTTAGTTCTAACAGTAATAAAAGTGTATTGTTTTAGTTTTTTTTTTAAAAAAACTGATTTTCTAAATTTACGTTGAAGTCTTCTTTGATCATATTTAACATTGCAAAAAATTGACTCTTGGTGCTAAATAGAAATGGTTTTGGATCGATTCTTAAATTTAAAAATATACGATATGATAGAATTCGTATGATTTTTTTAGATTTATCGAACACGTTTATCTATAATTTTTTTCTATCGCAACATTATCCGTTCTTTAAAACCGATGAGAATCATTTGAAATTACAAAACTTGACTCGACTAATGTGGTGTGAAAACGAGCGACTTACAGCGGTTAATCTAGTCCGACTTGACTACTTTGCTGCGAAACCAACCTCGGTCGGACGCGAATATTTATGCGTCATTATAAAATGCGCGGTACAGAAACTGTAGGAAAGAAGAATAGAAGGTTCAAACGAGATGACAGACATTGGAAATGCGTAAAATAAAGTAGATTTTTTTTTTAGGAAAAATATTGTAGAACGCAGAAAATATTTCAGAAATCGCGAGAAATCTAGGGCGATGAACAATTATCGTGCGCTTCGAGTCTGGAATCCATATGATAACGAAAAGGCATTATCAGGGAGCGTCGTTTTTGACTAGGAGCCAAATGCTTGTGGCTCTAAATCGAATAACGAAGATTAGTCGAGGTCATCAATGCGACTACAAAAATACCGCACTAATTAGAATAGCTTTGAATATATTCGGGGCGATACGAAAAAAACAAAAAAAAAATAATTGACGAAATATTTTTTCCGAGTAAAATGACCATATAAATCTTTGTGACGGAAACGTATGGAATGCAGAATAACGAGAAAAGACTGTTAATCGCTTCAGATTATCACTATTTTTATTCGTGTACAATTAAAGTTTGCACGCAGTTAAATTTCAGTTATTTTAGATTATTAATTTATATATTTTAAGAAAAGAAAAAAATAATTACACAGTTTAAAAATAAATCAGTCAAGTCTAACTCTTAGATTTCTATCAAAACATTTGAACGGGAAAAAAGCCCACATACTATATAATTAACAATGTATAAACACAGTAATGTAAATGAATGTATTTAATTCGTATTTGTTGAGTAGCACAAACAGAAAAGATATTCTCCGGCAAAACTGAATCTGTCCGCAATACAGCTCCTACATTTTACGAAACGCAGCATTAATGATGGAACATTTCTTGGAAAACAGTTCTAGCAATTTTTTGATTAACTAAATTATACTTGTAATTTCTGTTTTTTTTTTTTTGTAATTTCACTTCTACGGGTATTTCTTTTTTAGTCTTTAATACATATAAGTACCGTCATTTTTATTGCGTAAAGATTTTTCTAAAAGATATTTAATTTCTCATTTAATCGCATATTACGGTTATTAAAAAAAAAAAAAAAAGATAATTTATGCCTTTATTACACTATGTTTCTTAAATCGTGGCTTAATTTAAATGATATTTTATACGTAATTTCGTTTCAGCAGTTATCAAGAAGTAAAGAACTTTAAAAGATTCCTCTGACTTTTCTTCAAATTCTCATTCACCCAACCTAGTCCATATTTCAATCCCAAATATTTATGCTCAGCCTATTCATATAATTTCTGTATATATTCCTCCCAATTTTGATCTCAATAATTTCTCATTCACACTATTGACTTATCCTCACTCTCTTCCTTTCATTATTGGTGGCGACTGGAATGCTCACTCTCCTCATTGGGTCTCTGCGCGTTACAACAGAAACGGTCGTGTTCTTGAAAACTTCATTCTTAACAACAATAATTTTGTCCTTCTTAATGACAACTCACCTACTCTCTATAAAGGTGCACACTCATACAGCTCGGTGGATTTGTCTTTTATTTCTCCCCACTTTGGTCTTAAATGTCATTGGAGAACTTTGGACGGTACCTTCGGCAGTGATCATGTTACCTATTATTCTTTCCTTTCATGACTTTCTTCCTCCTCCCCCTCCTCCTATTATCCCAGACCTGCTCTCACTCCTAAATGGTCGCTCAATAAAGTTGATTGGAATAAATTCCGCTCAAACATCAACCTATCTCTTCCTTACGTACACTCTCATACTGATCCTATTCAACAATATAACGCTTTTTTTAATTCCATTTCTTCTGCTCTTGATGTCTCCTCTCCGCCACCTCATCATTCCAAAAAAAAATATTACCTTCTGTCGTCCTCACTTTGGTGGAATAATGATGCACGAACGCCTTCAAGGATAGCGTTTCCTCTTTTCGACTCTTCCGGGCATGTTCCTCTTTTTCCAACTTCATGGCTCACAAAAGGGCTAACGCCAAGGCTAGATTCATCTTTAAAATGTCCAAAAGAAATTCACGGCAAAATTTTTGTTCATCATTTTCTAGATCTACCTCCAGTTCCCATTTTTGCAGAATGGCTAAAGCTTTTCGCTCCTCCAGCTCCGATCGCCCCTCACACTACAACCTTCCTTCAGAGAAGCTCTCTACTTTTCTTGATTCAATTGCTCCTTACTATGTACCTTCCCTCGAGGAATCATTGGCTCCTCTCCTACCTATCACATCCCCTTCATGCTTTTTCTCTTCTCCCTTCAGCTTCAATGAACTTTACGATTCCTTGATCAGTTCTTCTAATTCTAGCCCAGGTATAGACGGCATCCCTATCCTTGTCCTCAAGAACCTCTCTGAGTTAGCACTCAAAACACTTTTGTCAATGTATAATTCCTTCCTATACATTTCCGCAACTCCACCACTTTGGAATTCCTTTATTATTATTCCTGTCCCGAACAAAAAACCTAACTCCTTCCGTCCAATCTCTTTAGCCCCGTGTTTAAGAAAACTTTTTGGATACATGATTAATAAACGCCTAGTCTGGTGGCTATAATATAATAATGTTTTTCCCGATAATATGTTTGGTTTCCGTTCTGGCCTTGGTGCCACTGATTGTATATCCCTTTTCCTTTTCGATATCTATAAATCCTTCATTTACAGGAAATTTACCATCGCCGCGTTTGTTGATGCCACCGCTGCCTTTGACAATGTTCACCTACCTTCTCTACAGAATAAAATGCTTTCCATTAACATCCCTCTTGAGTTTACTACCTTAATTATCAATCTTTTCCGGAATAGAACAATTTGTCTTTCTACTCCCTTCTTCGACGATTCCAGATCAATTTTTCGAGGTCTTCCCCAAGGATCGTGCTTGAGTCCTACACTTTTCAACATTTTCTTTCACAGTCTCGTTACTCTTCACATCCCTTCTAAGTCCTTATTCTTCGCTGCCGACATTCTCATCTATTTCTCCTGTAATAATCTTTCTTCTGCCAATGAGGTGCTTAACTCCTCCCTTGTTATTTTGGAATTATCGTTGTCTTCTTTTCATCTTTCTATTTCCCCTGAGAAGTCTGCCTCTGTAGTTTTTACATTTTGTCTTTTTAATCGTTCCTTAGTTAACCTTTTCCTATGTCAACTCCCTATTCCGCTAGTTAACTCTTTCCCCTACATTGGTGTCATTCTTAATAGTAATTTATCTTTTCGCGATCATATCAACTATCTATGTACGTCGGCTCTCAAGAGATTAAATTTCCTAAAAGCGTTGTCCCCCCGGAAATGGGGTGGCGATCCGTATATTCTCCTCATACTTTATAGATCTATTATTCTTTCTAAATTGGACTATTGTTCTTTTCTTTATGCCAGTGCTCCCAAATCCCTCCTTACCAAACTTGATCGCATCCAAAACTATTGTCTTCGCCTCTGTATTGGTGCTCTGAATTCTTCTCCAACTCCTGCTCTCCTGGCCGAAACTGGCTTCCTTCCTTTATTTATTCGAAGACTTTATCTCGGTGAAAGATTTATGATTAACCGTCTTCATATTCCTCACTCGAAACTCGTGAATTCCTATCAATATATTCTGGACAACTGGCGTTTCTCTCCTAGAAAAATTCCAATTCTTTCACACATATCCTCCCGACTTGTCCTATTTTCTCACTTTATCCTCTTCTGTAACAAATCCCCGTACTTCACTTACAACTGCTTAGAACTGCCGATTTCTCCCAAGCTATTTTCTCTTCCCTCGAACATTAAATCTCTTCCGTTTCCTGTAATACATAACGAATTTAACCAAACTCTACATTCACTTTTTCCAGCTCAGAGCATGGTTTTTACGGATGGCTCAAAATCTGCTTCAGGTGTCGGAGCTGCTTTTATTTTTCCTGATATCAACTATTCTGAGTGTTTTCAACTTCCTTCCATTTCTTCTATCTGTTTAGCCGAATCCATGACTATTTTAAGTGCTATCCTTTTTATATCCTCAACATCCAATTTATCAAAATTCGTCATATGCTCTGATTCGAAAAGCGTTTTATTGGCCATCTCATCTCCCTTCCCTAAACCATTGTCAGATCCTATTATTCTTTATATTCGTTCCTTAATTTATAATTTATTAACATCCCGTTCTATCCTAATTGGCCTGTTCTGTATTGCGGGCCACTGTGGCATCGTAGGTAACGATCTTGCCGATTCGTTGGCATGTCTAACTACAGTAAATGGCCGTTTTATAGACAGATTCCCCTCCCAATGTCTCTATCCGCTCTCTTATCGTTTTCATCATGACTTTTGGACTGATCTTTATCCGTCTTTTTTCTCCAATCCTAACTCATTGTAGCTTGCTATACAACCCTCTCCACCCACTTCTTCCTAGTTTAATAATTTTCCCTGCATCAGCCGTTCTGTTATTTCTTCCATAATTCGCCTCCCCTTTAATCACAGTCTGCTTCCCGTCTCCTTTTTTCGTTTTAATATTGTTCAGTCTTCCTTGTGTCCCTTCCATCCTCCTATCTTAAATTTGACTTGTGATGTAAAACACCTTCTATTCGAATGCTCATCTATCTCCTCAGAACGCGCAGTCCTTTATTATAATTTGCTTGGCCTTGGCCTCCCGCCCCCTTACTGTGCCCACTACATTCTTGCTCTTCCTTCTCCTTCTGTTATTCCTGTATTGGCTACCTTCGTTTCTTCTGTTTCTAATCGATTCCTGATATAACTTTCAAATCCCTACGTTTCATTATTTGTTAGTCCTTTGTGTTGGGTAAATGTTCTGTGTTGACGCGTCCAAAGAAAAAAAAAAAACTTTAAAAGAACGGAATGTTAAAATTGTATATAACTATGATATAATTGTTACCGAACTGAAGTATGTATACATTTTGAAATTCTTTGAAAATAAGAATTAAAAAATTTTATCTGTGCAGTATCAGGAGATATTAAAACAAGTTCAGTCAAGCATGATGTTCCATGCGCTGAGGATTCCGTATGTCAACTCAACGATATCTATAATTTACACTTGCACTATACTAAATTCAAAACAGAGAAATCTGATTTTTCGCGCCGCAAAGAGAGAGACAGGTACTTTTTCTTTGCGATTTTTTGAAATTGTCACTAACTTCAAAAATTTAGTTCAGAAAATAAAATGCAGTTTCATTCCTGACCAACATCGATCTTTCAATCAATATTGATCATGCCCGGGAAAAAAATAAAATTTTCCCAAAATTTTGAGCTTTCGGCGCCCCGCGGGCCTAATTTTAAAGTTAGAAATCCGGATGTTTTAAACGCTAGGAGAATATACGCGGATGCGCATATTTTTAAGCTTATTCAAAATTTTTAGCTAAAATACTCGCGACACTAGGGGGGGAGGACACGTCATTTTCCGCGCATTTTTGAACTTTCCGTCAACTTCAGAATTTCGTTAAGGAAATGAAATACGGGTTCGTTCCCAACAAATAGCGAACATATTTCAACGATATATATCACGTGCCCGGTAAAAAAAATATTATTTTCGAAAATTTCAAATTTCCGGCGTCCCAGGGACTAAAATAGAATTTTCCTATCTTTTTCTTCGTATCAGGAAAAGGATCTTTATGCGTTACACGGTGTTTGCCCCGTACTCTGCAAACGCGACACTGTCTCCAAGGGAATTTTCCTATAAAACTATCCTTTATGCATGTGTTTCAGATACGTTTTGGTTTTTTCTAATTTTTTACTCTCGAGTTATTATTTACGTGAATGTAATTTTTTTTGCTGTTTTTGGGCTCGAAGGGAGTGTCTGTGGAACTTTTTTAACTGAAATTTTTTGCTTTTATGAAAGAGCTTCTACGTTTTGTTTTATATTTTGAATTTCAATTTTAAAGGTGGTTAGCTGGCGATGAATTATGAATTTTTTAAGGGTGATTTTTGAGATCGTTATAAATTCCATACTATATATATACATATATATTCTTGACCGTTTTCTTTTTTTGTGGTTTCTGCCGTCTAATGTAATACATTATCTTATAGTTGTGGTTTATTATAGACAGAAGTTAAATTATAATGTATGATCCAATTTTGAAGTTTATAAGTCAAGCCGTTCTTCAGTTATGAATTTTATTTGATATTTTGTGTCGTTCCTAAACCATCTTATTAGGATTCCGGACATTGTACTTAAGCTTACCGTGGTACAATTATAAATTGGCTTGCGGTTGACCGTCGTCATGTACATGTACGCGTGCACCTCACAGTACGGCAAATTAACCTAAATTTAAACAGGCACTCGTCTTTAAGACAGCTCTAATCATTTGAGAGCGATGACGACATCTGGAATGCAAAATGATTCATCGTGTGTATAACAACACACCCATTTTGCTGCGCACATATTTAACGAGAAAACTGAAGAGCTGTCGATAACTGCCAAATGTGTGAGTAAATAAAAATCCGAATCTTACTGGCCCGTTACACGTAGGGTTATATGAAACTTTTTATATCGTTTCGTCGTGGTACTTCCCCGCTATGACATTAGAAAAAAAAGGCCACTTAACGCGACCTTTGGCAATTTTCTCCCTTTTCAGGTCGATGACATTTAAAAGTCTTTAATGAAGTGAAGTCAGAAGGGTGTAAAGTGGTCCCTCAAAAAAAAACCGAAAAAAATAATAAAAACAACGTTATAGGTAAATGCTCGCATAACGCGAGATAACGTAAAACGTAAATTTCGCTCTACGTTCATACATCTCGTTCTATATTAAGTTTTCTCTTTAATTGCGTTTTAATTGCCGTAATTAAGGTTAATTTAAAAAATGCAAACTGTATGCTCATCGTCTTCTATTTTTCCGTATTAAATATCTCATTACGACGTTGACACTGGTTAATTCGAGATACAAACGCTAGAAACATGGCGACTTCTTTGTCGAGAAAAATTATCGTATTAATCCGAATAACAGATCTGAAGGGAAAGTAAAAACCCCCCTTCTCTGAAAGTTAGCGGAAATAATTTCCGTCAGAGTCAATCATAGTTCATTCGAGAACACTATCTGCGACATTTTAGTTTTGGGGGGAAATCTTTAAAAGAATTAAAAAGTGGAAAACTACCAAGATGGGAAATCTCACACGCGATATCCACATACGATGTTGTTGAAAAGAGCGCATGAGACTAATATTCCTTCGATCAATGAAAAGTAAACTTAAAAGCAAGAACGAAATGAAATGAATAAATAAAAGCGGTCTTTATCATCTTGCCTGAAAAAAGAAAACAAATCATTTCGCCGGCACTAAATACCTTCCTTAAAAACTTCCAAAAAGATTATTTACTCTTGTTCGGACTATTTGATCTTGTTTTTCAACCTGTCAATAATTCAATTCGTGGAATTTTTAAAATTAACTTCACATATATATTTAAAAATTAAAATACATCAATATAATCCCCTTCAAAATACTCATCTTTCGTAGCTGCACGCTGATTCCAGCGTTTTTTCCAGCTTTGGTAACACTTCTGGAAACCTTAATAGGTACCTCTCTGATGTCACAGACTGTTGGATGTCAGCTATCAACTCAAAATGGTTCCTTTCAGGACTTGTTTAGCCCAAGCGAACAGGAAAAACTCACAATGTAGGGGTTGGGGCAGCACCGGAATGCCTTTCGAGGTCAAAAACTACGTCACACTGAAGGCATGACAGCATGATGCATTGTTGCCATAAAGGGGGAGTCCGTGTTTCCGCAACCATGTTGATTCGTAGTATCTCCAGACGGCATAAATTCTGTGTGCACCATACACCTCTTTACTATCGAAAAAGTAAATCAAAATTGTTTTGACTTTTAACTTGCTCATTTTTGCTTTTTCACTTCCTTATACGAAGTAAAGGAAGTATTGTAATCGAGAAAAATGTTTAATGTCATATTTGAACAGATATTTCAACCATCTATGATTACTTTCCCTTACACGGAGGAAAAGAAGTACCGTATTTGTGGAGTATTTTGAATCTCATGTTTCAACAAAAATATCCATTTTAACCATTCCTGGATCCGTTTTAAGTCGATTCTTCGTGACGTCTGTACGTGTGTATGTGTTTATCACGCATAACTCAAAGACGGCTGGTCGTAGAAAGTTGAAATTTTGTAGATAGGACCATCTTGGTATCTAGTTGTGCGCCTCTCCTTTTTGGTTAGAATCGGTTGAGCGGAAGGGGTACTTCCTCTATACGGCTGCAGCTGTACCAGTTTCTCACGCACATACTTCATATATTTTATGATTTACTCTTTAAAATACTCGTTTGTAATTTCAGGGCTTGGGAAGCGATCGCCTTCACATACTCGTATATGGAAGTACTGTGCTCGGCCACAACAGATATTTTTTTTTAGTATTATTAAGCCAAGAAACAGTCAGTGAGTGCTGGCTTTGCTGCTTTGTTTCCGGTTCATACTGGAAAAACCAAATTTCGTCACCGGTAATTTCGCGATTTAGAAGAATTGGATTATTTTCAGACTGTTCAAGACAATCTTACGCGACGGACTTCATGTTTCTGTCGCTCTGGAAGATTTTTTGGAATCATATTTGCACAAATTTTTTTCACGGCTTAATCTTCGACTAAAATTGTTCCATTTCGCGATCAATGCTCAGTTTTCATGACAAAATTCGAAATCTTGACGTACAAGGATACGCACGCGCTACACGTTGTTGTCAGCTTAAACTTCAATCGATCTTCCATGTCCAGGGCTTATCTTCGATGCTTTCTCGACCGTTTTTAAGTTCTTTATGCCATTGGAATACCTGAACACGATTTCGCCAAACATTCTAACCACTTTATCAAAAACGTTTCCTTCGTAGACCTCTCCTCAGTTTTGCGCAAAACTTTATTGCATAGCGCTGCACTGAATTACGGCGCTCCATAATCGTGACTAGCAACACGTCGTACACAGACTTAAATAACACAATATAACTGGGTAACTAAAGCCCACCGACAGAGAAACGGTAAGAAGTTAAGCTGCCGGGTAAGTTTCAGGTTCGCACAGTCACCGCACACGAAGAAAAAATATCGACCTCATTACTTAATTGTCAGAACTTGTAAATGTAGTATTTTTACCGCGCGCATATGTGACAAATCTTTCGAATTGCAAGCGATCAAACGTATCTTCATGCCGAACGATATCAGAAATTTGTGCTGATCGCTTAATAAACCAAAACTGGAAGGAGGATCTCACCATCAAAACCCGTAATTAGCAAGTATTTTTGGCTTTCATGAAAAACCAAAAATTTCCCAAATAGTTCCAGTGGAACTCTGTTACTCGTTACAGTACTGCTTGTCGAAAAAATAATTAACATCACGGCAGAGAGATCTCTACACAAAAGTATTAAAATAAGTCGCTCCAGTTAGTTCTTAATGAGAACACGTATTTTCGTACCCGAATAATATTCTACTGTGCTCGGTAATATCTGAGTGACAGTACATGAATAAGGGGAAGGGGTGTATCTTCAAAGCTAGTTGCACTGGTTAAAGCACACACACACACACTGATAATCAAAAGCTAGCTTTTAAATTAAGTAAATTTAAAATTCGCCTTTTTAACAGCGGCACAAAGTTATTTGCTTTGTACCATAGTGCCGTACCGTATCAGCGGAAACTCTGTACAACTTCTCTGCTCCATTTTGTGCTAGCTGTTACAACCTGGTTAATGAGCCGCATTCATATGTTAATGGGGAAAAGCGAAAATATTCGTTATCGATTTTTCGAACGTCGGGTAATCATGCGAACACATTAACCGCTAACGAAACCGCTTCGACCAAACCTAATGCGAAGGTTTTTATTATTAGCATCGGAGGCCACGAGAACGAAAGCACGTTCGATTCCAGTTCCTAAAATCGTACGCGCGGCATGGAAATCCGCATGAGTCATAGTCTATTGACACACTCCAGCTGTTGAATACAAATCAGCTCCAGTCCTCTTTGTGTTGTATACCACGCACTACTCCGCTTTGCAACACGGCTTTGCCGGGGTTTAATTCAACAACGAAAACACGCGAAATGAACTTATCGTATACCTCGAGTAAACTTTAAAGTTTAATATTCATTACATATAGCGTACTAATTTAAAAAAATTTAGTATAACACGATCGGGTAAAGGCCACACCAATAACTTTTTGATTACCTGTGTACAGTTTTTTCAAAATTCTATACGAATACTCCTTCACACTTAAAATTTCTAACCAACTTTGCACCCTTATATAAATAATATAAATTGATGAATATTCTTGTAATGTGTCCATTACATGGGACTAATAAAATTTTAGAAAATAAATTAAAAAATAATAAAAAAAATAAATAAATAAATAAATAAATAAAAATAAAAATAATTTGGAATGTGTGGTGCGGGTGCGAGTGTGCGCGTGCATGGAACTGTTGTCGGTGGGACGAGCCAATCAGCATCCCACAGGAAACAAAAAGGATCTACCTGATTCGGCCAAGTCCAGCGGTCACGGTCGAGTAGGCGGTCGAAATTTTGGAAAATTCAGATGAAGATTTTAGCGAGAAAGACAGTGGCAGCCTGATAGTTAGTTGGTTTTACCTTCAGTCGGTCAGTCAGTGGCTGTTTAAAGTGAGTCAAGTTCCGTTTTACCTGTAGAAGAGGCTCCGGTTTTTACTTTTATATAAAAAAGAATTCCGTTTTTCTCGTGGAAAAGTTGTTGCTCTCTTTTTACTAAGTACGACATTCGTTCAGTTTACCGGTAAATATCGAAGTGACGCGAGTAGTGATTCTTGCTGTTCGGTAAAGTTTGATTTTGATTTGCAACTGGTTCTTAACGAAAGTGTTCGATATTGGCCAGAATAATGAAATAAAGCCGAAATATCGCATATCCAAAAATCTTCCTCGACCGATTCCGATTTCTGCAACCTAACCGACCGCCGAATCGCCACCAATAGATCCCGGATCACCGACAACAGTGATACGTATCATTTATATTCTCTTTATATATATATTGTTGTGTATTTTGTAATTGCGCTATTTTCGAATTAACTATTGTGTTTTTTAGCGGTCGACCGGTCCCGAAAGATAGGTGTGAGTTTTGCTTAATATATTTTTCAGTAATTTCAATTAAATAGTTTTCCGTTCATAATCATAAAAAGAAAAAAAAAACATTCTCTGATAAACTTAAATAAAATCTAAACAAATCAAATCCACGAGCTTAAAACCTCGTGGTTGGCATCCCTGAGGACCAAGTTAACGTCTAGAACCATTACATTCTTTTTTCTTTTTTTTTTTTTTTGTTGGAATATTTTAATAGTAATAATAATAATAATAATAATAACATGTTGTGGTGCATTTAACAAATTAAACTTTTTACACTTAGCACTGCTCGCTTATTTTTATCTTTCTTATCTTTCTCACCAGGCCCATCATCCGATGGATAAGTCTATCCTGCAGTCAACACAATCAATAAAGTACAGGCATGTGCCATGAGTAACGACTTGGAATTTTCTGTTCAAAATCGATTCCCATCAAGTTGTCAATTCCAGTTCTAATGTAACCTCTTTCTTCAATAATTCACCACTGCCAATTCAGTCGTAAAATTCTCGAGTTTAATGTTCGGCGATCTCTGCCATCCGTAAAAAATCTTATAATTTTACTATAGGCCACAATTATTTCAAACCGATCATCAAGTTTTGAATATCCAATTAAAAAAAAAAAAAAAAAACAGCTATAGTACTTTTAATTTTTTAATATTTGATTAAACTGCATCAAAAAATTATATTAACCATCTCGTTCGCAGATAGTAATTTCTGGCGCCGAAACAAATATTGAGATAAACTTCAAGTATCGTTGAATTTATACTGCGCAGCAAGAACTGACATTTCAGAAAATGTGAAAAAAAGTTATTTAAAACGGGAACAATTTTTTTCTCCTATTCAAAAAGTTCAGTGATTTTAATGATGCTCTTTTATTCAGGGATTATATTATACGATCAGAAAAATTATTTAAATGAAGATTAAATACAGTCGACTCCCGATTATCCGGATTAATTGGGCGGCCAGCCGATTCGGATAACAAAAAATCCGGATACGCCGGAGTTCAAGGTTAAATACTGTAAATTAAATGAAAGAATGAAAATTAACTCTTATCCTATATGAAAAGGTAACCATGAAAATTAATTTACGGTACATGAACTAGTTTTTAAAGAAGTCCGTGATTAAGGTCTGTGTCCTTCGCTGCATTCTCTTCCTTGCCGATATATCTCGCCACTTGCGTAAATAAATGACATCAGCCGGTGACGCTTCTTCCAGTTGGATAATGTACTCCAGCGCTACTTCAATCGCCTTCAGTCCTTCATTGTGTGGTATAACACTTTGAAGGGGCTCTTTATCCATATTTTCTTCAACTGTATCCTCGTTGAGTACCATTCTCATCTGCAGTTTCTTTGATCTCTTCGCTGCCCATCCATTCTGTAATTTAATCCGTATTACTACCCGTTTCACATCCTGGAATATTTCTTATTAGAGAAACAAACTCCTTGTTATCTTTTGAACTGTACAAATCACATTGTTTGTCAATTTTATCCCGTTTATCACCGACTTTATGATCTAATAATATTTTGCACGACCGCACTAATGCTATAGAACTAATCTCTTCCCATCCTTCAGATAACCCCAAGTGATGATAACATGAAGCATATCAACTGATCTTAAAGTAACCTGACAGTCCTCATCATTTTCAACGCTTAATATTAGTCTGGTGAGAAGGCAGCGTCGATATTTTTTTAAGGCCTCTAGGATTCCTTGATCCATAGGTTGACCAACAGACGTAACGTTTGCTGGAAGAAACATTACATCTTTATATCACGATCTTGTAACTCCTCATTTGCCGGATGGAAAGGTGCATTGTCCAGATTAAGGATTGCTTTTTTCGGTAACTGTTTGTCGGACAAATGTTTCGCAACTGCCGGCACAAACTCTTTGTGAAACCGAGTTTTAAAAATTTCACAGCATCTTCATTTGCGGCGAATGTAAACAAATATTCAGGTACGTACTGTATATAGGTGTGGATTTTATAATAGCGCTTTGGCTTTTTCTTCTCTTTTTTATTAATTTTTTTTTTTTTTTTTGAAAAACCGATCCGAATACAGAATTCGGATAAACGCGATCCGGATAATCGCAAGTCGACTGCATTTGTTCAAAATAATTTTTTTTTTGGGGATCAGAGAAAATTCAAGGCGACTTTTGTATATTTATATTTGTAAGTTCATAAATAAGCTGTGCTAACTCCAGTAATTATTTTTTTAATTTTATTTTTTTAAACTATGGAATATTTTCTGTTTCTTTAATTTTTGTACTCTTCCTACTCTACCCCGATCATAGAAAGTTGACAGAGTGAAAAATTTAATTTGACCTTCATCTAAACAAACACGATTACGTATATTCAAATTCATTATACTGATGCGCACATAGCTCGGTAACAGCTAAACTACATTTAGAACACCCATGAAGTTAGCAGATCAAATATCAGCTGAAAAAGAGACATTCAAAGGTTAGATAAAGATATAAACAATAAATCAGGCATGTATAAATGGAAACTTGTCGAAATTCTATAGAGCTGATGTGGAAGACAGAATAGAAAGTGAGGATTACTGAATTTTCGCTTCGTGTAGTCCAAACGAGAGAAAATATACTTTAGAAAAAGTAAACAGGAACGTCTGCAATTCATGTATGATCAGAAATAGATTTAAATTTATTATTACTATAACGTATATATACATATATACATATATACATATATACATATATACATACACATATATATATATATATATATATGTATGTATGTATATACATTATAAACTGTATCGTTCAAAAATAGTTTTAAGGCTTAATATTGTATATTCAGAATTACGAATACTTGATTTAGTATCAGTCTTAAAGTTAACCTTCTCCACAATTTCCGAATTTACAATGGGGCGCAATCGCACCGCTCTGTTATTTATTATTTATTTATTTATTTTTTTCTGAAAAATATTATAGACATGTATGTGCAGACGTTTTAGTAAATGTAAGTGGTTATTTGGTATATTTTGTTTTTATTTAATGTATATATGTTTTGGTTTGAATTTTATTATAAGTGAAATTTTTAATTTTACTATTTTAATTGAAAATTTTTAAAAATTACAGATCATGGATAAAATTGTATAAATTTTATATCGATACAAGTAAAAAGCATTTTTTTATATTTATTCGATTTTTAAAATTTGAATACAATTACCGAAAGTTAACTAAATCTTAACATTGAAGAACTGTTAAAACAGGTACATATAACGAACAGTAAACGGCACACGACACGATAAAAAGAAAAACAAAAAAAGGTAGTGCGATCATGCCCCATCGCAAATACGGAAATTGTAAAAAGCGACAGAAGTTCAGCGTCTTTATGTCGTTATTAATGTCTATTTATTTTCTTCAACTTATTGCACACTCATGCAACGGTTTACTTCCTTGTGCAATACACGAAAGTCCTGCGATACCGTTTATTGTCTGTAAACGCGTTTTTTTGCTTGTTAAAGTGCCACCTTCTTGATCTGAAGCTGCTGTACACGTGTTCAATGGCGCAAGTACGTTACGTTTTTTCAACAGTATAACTTGGCGACGGTGGTGCAGAGAGGAAGTTATAGACGTTTAATCATAAGGTTGAGTTGTTATTAGTGTCCATCGGATCCGGTTTGAAACATGTTTATGATAATTACGAGTGGTTGTTGTTTGGCAAATTTCGTAATTCGGCTGCGCGTGTGTGTAAAACACGGTAGAAAAAATATCGATAAGAGAGATGAGCTTTGAAAGGGTACATGTAATATATAGGAAGGCAGTGCAAGTGATGTATTAATATACGTAATGAGGACCTCTTTTCGTGATGGCAGTTTTGATTAGTAATTGTTGTTACTCATATCTATTTATTTCAGCCTTAACACAAATCACGGTAATGCTAAATATGAAAAATTTGATTATTAGAAAATATATACAATTAAATAGATCCATATATGTCCGTAGTGTTCCAAGACGTGTAAATATATATGCATATATGTATATGACCGTGGATACATTATTGTGTATAATCAGAAAATAATTTGTACATATTTGGAACGTAAATTAACAATTCAGCACTGGTGTTTCATCTCCAATTGAATTTCATAAAACCGATAGACGAATGACTATCAACAACCGTATAAATTTTGTAAATTGTAATTAAATTTTAAATAAAGCAATTCAAAATCATTAAACAAAACATGTTTGGTTTTTGGTTAGTTTTTTTCTTTCTTCTATTGACATGCACATGTGCATTCAGTATCGTTTCTTTCTTATTTATAATATTTTTATAACCTTAAAGAATTTAATACTGCTTTATTTCACTATAAGAACCTCAGAAATTTAATGGTACTTTCCGAATAAAACGGCTTCTCATCCGTTAAATTTTAGATGCTTCTATATTTAACATTGACTTTTTCCAATGTTTATTCTGAAATTTTTTTAAACGTTATGTCGCAGTGCAATAGCATAGAGCTGATTGACGGTGTAACTCGAGAAGAATTAAGAAAGGGAAGAGAAACTCAGTCACGCATACATAATGTAATCGCGAAGAACAATGCATGAAATTTATGCGGATGTCAGAAATATGGATTATTACATTACTGTTACAAATTCTGTATTATATCGAATCACGAAAGCATCAAAGAAAAATAAAATAGATAAAAGGTGCTTGTACCAAATTATTAAAACTGGCCAAGTATGGAGCAATTCAGTTCAGCGGAAAATATCCAAAAATTCGAATAATTCTCGTTAACATGTACAAAACAGGTAAAAAGTATGAGGATGTCCGACAAAACTTCGAAAAGGAATCGATAAATTTAAAAGTCTATAATTTAATGAAAACTAAGGACATTTATTATTACAAAAGTTCCAATAAAACGAATGCTAGATATAAATGAAATGGGAAAAATTTAATTTTAAACCTTTATAAACAGAATAACTATATCAGTACCAAAAAAAAAAAAAAAAACAAAAAAAAAAAAACAAACAATTAATTAATAAAATTGCTTGTAATAAAAATAAAACTCCGATTGATGATTTCATTAAGAAACAGTTTAAAAAAGTTCAAAAGATGCTACAAATTTCTTGATCGCTTCTATCGCCTCTCTCGCTTAAATAAATATTGCAATTTTTTAACTCACACTTATCGAGTACCAATAATTACGTAGTTTCTTATTCCGATAAAAAGCAGAAATAATAAATTACAAAATGTATACTACCAGAATGGACGTAAAAAGTAACGTAAAAATCTTAACTTTAAAACAAAATTAATTAATCGTTCTAGTGGGGAAGGCATATATTCCCGAAGGACCTAAAACTTGTATTATTAGGTCGGTATGTAAAACTGTGTCAGAGCTAACGTTTAAAAAAAAATGCAACGGTGTATGCTAATGCAAATGATAAGAGAGCCCTGTGATATACACTATCCCAAAAAAACTCTTGCAAGAAGATATAGATATCACGTGCAGATGGGCGCGCACGACAAATAAATAATATGAAAAATCCAGAAGCATACATGTAAGAATATGTGTAATAATTAAAGAACTTACAAGCCAACCGTAATAATGCATAATAATAATAACATTTTACGTGGCAGCTCAACTATCCTGTCGTATTACGGATGCACTTTTATTGGAACAGTTCGAAATTTAAATATCTTGAGTTAACTATTGCCAGAGCATTTATCTAAAATAAGCGTATTATAAATCCATTTAAAAACGAAAAAAACAGATAATCCAGCATTACACGGATTAGCTATAACAATAGAAATCTCCATTTTACAATGCGATAGTTATGTCCAGAGTGATACATGAAATTTCGATGTATGAGGGAAGCGAAAAAAATTGCATGAAAAAGTAAACAGCAAACGAAAGAGGGTAATAGTAACTTTTGCCGGTGAAAGAAGAACAATGAAGTGTGTATCCAGAGATATTCTATCACTGTCTACTAAAATACAAGGCGCAGAGCTATTTCCCTCCGCTACTGAAAAGTAAAAAAATACAAATGGTACTCTACATTCGACCAAGAGGAGAATAATTGCAAAACTGATAGATAATACCAATAAGCCGATGCTTGAATCTATCCCTGATAACGCATGAACGTGCCTGAAAATTAAAAATTAAACAATGGTTCATAAATACATATAGAATTACTTTTTAATTCCTTTCTATCATCTTCCTCTCGTTTTCGCCTTGACTTAACACCTTCTTCAAATTATCCTCTTCATCCAAGCGATAAAGCCTTCTGTGACTTATGCCCGATATCGTTCCACCTCTCAACGTATTTATACTACTAATCTCCGACAGATATTTAACTTACCCTTTTTCTTCCATCTTCCATAATGCTTCTAGGTGGTAGCTTTTTCGCTGGTGCGCCCAAAAAGAAAAATACTTATAATTTTTTCAGCGTATAAAATTTGTTTTGTTTTATTTTTCCTCTTCTATTTTCTTCTTGTTTTATTTTATGTATATACGTATATACTCTCTCTCTCTCACACACACACATATATATATACGTAAACACGCACGCACATTATACGTTTAGAAAACCCATGGACGAACATTCTTATATCAAGCGACCCTCGCAACTTATTTAATAAAAAAAAAAAAAAAAAAAAAGTACACGAAAAAAAGAGCGCTTTCTCGATCGGTCGATGTGCGATTTGATAATCTGTCTGCTCTCGGTTATGCCGTTCATGAATCAGAAAAAAAAAAAAGTCATGAACGGTCAGCCAAGACGAATCGAATACGGTGTTTCCTGGTGTTGCGTTATTGAAAGGTCAGTCGAATGGCGCACGGCGGGATACGATCACTTCAGAATGCCGTATAGACAAGAAGAATAATAGAAAATGTCACGAAATAAAAAAAAGTGTTATAAACAAAATTAGTTACCCTGTGAATGTTTCATAGAACGATTTTCGTAAAACGTACTTATCCCGGCTACAGCGGGCAATTTTTTCGGAAACGCATGTATGTGTGTGCTCCTACTAACTAGTAAGAGCAGTTATTTAACCGATAAAATAACTGGAGCATACATGAGGTATAATTGAAACTGTAACGGTTCTATAAGGTAGTCACGTGCCATCTTCAAAACTAGTTCATAACGAATGTGTAATGGGGAGAAAACAAGAAAAAAAATCGAAACATCTACTTGATCTAGTGAAATGAAAAATTACCGCAGTCTAATTATGAACTTCAAATAATAATAATAATAATAATAATAATAATAATAATAACAATAATGATGATGATGATAATTTAATTCAATGTATTTGTGTAGTACCATAAATACGTATAATTGCGGGAATCGTCGAAATTAATAAATGACAATGAATATATAAAATACACAAAAAGCGAAATTCTTCTTAAACAGAAATGTTTCGTAAAAAAATGAATTTATAATAAAATAAAAATAAAATAATTAAATTGTCGCTAAGGGGCGTGTTTTAAACCGGAATAAATCGTAGTCAAAAATAGTCATATGGAAAAAATAAAAGTAAATAAATAATTATACAATTAAATGCATCCATTCATTCAGCATTACATAATTCATACATAAAATCCAATATTTATTTATTATACAAAATGGAGAGAAAAAAAAAAAAAAATCAACATGTACAGACTCATACATACCGGCATGTGTATATATAATATACATATGCGTATAATCATTCGTACCTACTCTAAAACACACACTCATACACACATGAACCCGAATACTTAAATACATTCGCATGCGTAATCATTAATACAAAGCGTTAAATAACGATTGTGAAGAACGAAAAATTTACGTGTAAAACTAATGAATTTATATACATATCTAACTCTCTCATCTGTCCTTTACGGATGACAGACATGACGTAAGAATTTACGGCGTTCCTTTTATAATTAATCATTTTTAACAATGTTGGCAAAGAATTAAATGGGCCATACGTACACAGATTGATTTTGGGATATAATTAATATTCTTCAGTATTGCTATTTCTTCTCTCAGTTATACTGCGAACGATCGAGATATTACACTTTGTTTCGTACTTTAGAGTATTTGTAATTCATAAAGTTCACACGCATTATTATTGATGGCAATTTCGTATTTCTATTAAATTACCTCGTAGAATTTTTCTGCAGTTGCACTAGTTGTCAGGTTGTGCGGCTTTGCTCGTGTATATGATTTTGTAGCTTAATGTAGGCTGGTATGTAATATGTAATATATATGTAGTCTAAGCAGATGGTGGTTTATTTAAAAAAATTCTTAAATAGTATATTTAATTCCCCGATTTTTACAGAAAGATAAATGGGATGTTTATCCGAAAAGAATTTACAGCCTAGTTGAACACCGAAAAATATTCTAACTGGTATATACTCTTTATTCAGAGGATACCCCGATTTTTAAATTGTTCCTGAAGAAGTCGTTACGAGATGAATCAATTAACATTGTTCATAAACTTTTCCACTATTTCCAATATGGTAGGGAGATTACAGATAGAGGTCTATACTAGTTGGAAATATCGGTATGTCTTTCGTGTTGCCACCATTTTCATAAATTGGCGTAATTATCACGAATTTTAAAATCGTAGGAAATATTCCAATTTTATTAGACATTTTTAATAGATAAATTAAATGTTTCTCAGAAAAGTACAGATATTCCTTAATTAGTGATCATGAAATTCTATCATAACCGAAAACGTGGTTCTTCACCGTCAGAAAGTTTGGGCATGCCCCGTTATCTCTAAGAATTGTTCGGAAGTCCCCGAATTATTAACCATAATTTCATGACGTAATTAAAATGATTATTAAAATTCTCGGCGACTAATTTTTCGTTACCCGATATATTAGTTTTTAAACCGTTCATTGTTTTTTTAAGAAGCGCCCAATGCATTTTTTTTTTTAAACATTCTCAAAATTCTTTAATAATTTCATATAATATAAAATCCACCGAAGTTAATCGTTGCATAATTTTGAAGATTTCCTTAAACTGGTATATTAAACAGAAATTGAATATGGATAACGTTTTATCAATTTATGTAACTGGTTTTCCTCGCGAGGAAGCTTGGTCAGTGTGAAACCAAAACGTGATTTTTTACGCTTTTTATTATGAAATTTACGTTTCGGATTCGGTTGCAACAACCTGTTTCACTTACAGGTTCTTGGACATAAAAAATGGTTCGGGACAAGTAAAAATGCGGACAAATGTCATACATTCGATTGCTTTTGTAACATTTAACGCGTGCCCGTAGGATATAAATGAAACACGTCAAACAATGCATGCACTCTATATTACTAATTATTCATGCTACATCAGCGGTGAATAACGTCCCTAAATAAGTGAAAAACGAAAAGGTTATACTGATTACGTTTCGATTTTTTAATATCAAAATTATACGAAATAATATAAATTAAAATTAATGAACTAAATGACAAAATTATAATTATGTCTGTGCAAAAGAACAATTCCAGCATGTTTTACATGAAAATAAATAACGCGTAATTTTGCTCATCTTTTAGCACATGCACAAGAATGATTTGTTCACTTCACGCGATTTAATTCTACGAACGTGTTACATGTTCAAAAGCAATAATCTGGCACTAATCTAAATATAAAATACGTTAAAAATATAAAATATAAATATAAAAAAACAAATATGTTTTTAATGTTATTACATAATATTATAAAAAATATAAAACACAGGAAAATCCGAACACCCTAATAAAAAACTAAATAACAAAATAAAATTTATAAGAAAAATCACAAAAAAATATTAAACATAATCAACAATTTCACACAATACCTTTAAAAAATGTGCATCATTCAAAAAAAATTCCAGTGTTTAAATTTCAATTCTAATTCCGATTGCTTTATACCAGTTGTATTGAGTACTATATAAAACCTGCTAAAAACACATTAACACGTTGTATCTTCATGGGCTTCTCAACGAAAAAGCGACTGCGATGCACTATCTTAAAAATAATCGTCCGGAAACAAAAACGATTATCATATTCGCGTATATTAGCGTGCACAAAAAAACGTGCAAAACAACTTTAACATATATATATATAAAAATATATATGTGTGTGTATATACAGGTTTTTATATGTATTTAAAAACGGCCGATGAAGAAAGTCCTAATGTTAACGAAAAGGGCGAATATTCAGCACAGTTATTGAACAGAATTAACACATTATAAAAAAAAACAACAAAACAATGTACGATTTTTAATATATCGCACAAAATTTACTGCATGACGATTTTGAGTAATTTATTACCGAGATTTTTCACACGTAGGCTACTTCTAAAGGGTCTATTTTATTTAGAGTGGATTAAGTGTGTAAATGCGCGACGAAAAACCACCAAGGTGGACGCTCAGAGCTAAGCAAGATAAACGAATAGCAAACACACCGGTAATTGCATAATACCACTACAGACAGATGTTACGACGTCACTTTTCGCGAAGTAAGAAAATTGAATAAAAAAATAAGTGAATTTATAATGAGAAATATTGTGTAAATTATTTAAAACGATAAATTAAGATCAACTTTTTACTTTTGAGATTAGCTTTTATTTCTTGAAGTTGGAAATTTTTAAAAAGTTTCCATTTCTGATATACTACTTGTTGGTGTATACGTAATAATTGCATTGAATTTCTCGCTACAAACACTGCTGGTGGGGACCGTGTAACCTAATTTTCAGTTTTGTCGAAAATAGGGTAGCAACCGTTCCTCGCCATCAAAGTTTAGAGGATTTTAAAATAAATTCTATACACTTCCGTTAGACCATAAAAACACGATCGTCATGCAAAACTGTAATTTAGAAAACCCATTTTCAAAAAATTCTTCCTCATTTTATATCTTCGATATCGATGTTCATATGGAATTGTTATTTTTCAGTAGTCGTAGCGTGATTTTTAATTTTTTTTTAAAACTGCTCGACTTTTATCGGTTTTTTCGGTCCCAGAAAATCTGATTTTTTTATTTCTGCGCCTACTTCCTTCCCTTGCAACATTTTACATACAAAGATACATAAAGAAATTGAAAACTTTTGTAAAATATAGTATAACATATAAACTCTCTACGCTAATCTCTTATGCGGATTAGCTTTTTACATATTTTTCACCGCCACACTGTTTGTAGACCATAAAAAAAAAAAAAAAAAAAATTAAAATCATACGTAATCTACTAGAACGAACCTAGCATTCTCCTTAAAAAAACGTAAATAGCCAAAAGTTGTCAAACTAAGAAAACTCTAAAGTTATACCCGGACATAATCTGTTCAGTTATAGTAGAACATTTAAAATACCTAGCGGCGTTACAACAATAGACGACAAATTAAAGTTTACACGCTTAAATATGAAATTAGTATTAAATGTAGACGCATATTTGATCAATTAAGAATTCTGCCCAACGCCTATGCGTTAAAATATAAAGAAGGAATTCTACTTTATAAAAGTGCAGCCTGGTTACGATGCCTGTACGTGCAATAATAAAAAAAAATACTTTTACTTCAAATTGGTAAAAACCGAAAAACAAAAAAAAATCTTTAACATTACTTCTCCCTAAAGAACGGCTCAAAACTCTGCGGCATGTATGTGCTACTGCCAATTTACCTCCCTAAAACAATCACAGAGCATCGTTTTACCGAAAATTTGAAAAAGTAGACTCTGTAAAATTTTTACCAAACAAAGAAATTATACATAAACTAGGAGCTACACCGCTAATGAAAATATTTAAAAACAAATAAATACAGAAATAATCAACAATTGGCAAAACCGCTGGAATAACGAAAAAAATGGGCCGAAAAACCAATAGTTTTTTTCCTCGATATTGTAATATGTCCGATACAGGATGAATAATATAGTATAAAACAAAATAATTTAAAAATAAGAGTAATTTGGAAAAAGAGGTGTCATGGAAAATGTGCGCGTGCCTGAAATCCTGCTGTCAGTCGGAGGTAACCAATTATCAATCACCGCAAGAAGAAGATTCGGTCAATTTAAACAGTCATGGGGCGAAAAAAAGGGAAAAAAATCGCAAAAGATCCGATGAAGATTTTTTAAGTTTGGTCAGTCGCATTTTACCCCTTTGGTTAGGGTAATTGCTCATCTTTTAGTCGGTCTTGGTTTACTTCTGGTCAGAGTAATTGACCATTTTAGAAGCAGTCTCGCTAAGTACCGTTCTGCAGTATCGCTGGTTTTTAAAATAGTCGTCCGATGGCTTAGTTGTTTCAAATCGGTTCGATGTAGAAACGGTTTAACGCAAACACGAAGGTCCGATTTTAGTCAATAAAAAATTTATTAACGATAATCTCGACTCCCGGTTAAAGGATTCCGATATTTAATCACCATATTTCCGATTACATTAAAACCACCGGAAGTGATACGTACAATTTTATATTAAATTTAAATAATCCTCTTATAATTTTGTATCATTGTTTTCGCTCGTACCTATTTAATATTATGTTAATTCAGCGATCGACCGGTATCGAAAAGAACTTGGGTGTTGGTCTATTTTTTAATAGAGCACACATACAATTTAAATAATCTTATTTTTTCCAACAATAATAATAATAATAATAATAATAAGTTAATAATATAAATTTACGTCCACGGTATTTAAACAGACCGTGGTGACATCCCTGAGGGCTTCTTAGCGAATGTAACGTTACAATATAAATAACAGAATAAAAAATTAAAGAACACCGTAATAAATAATGCCCCAGTACTTTCTGGACATGTTACAAACAATCTATTTAGGTTCAGTTTAAGAGAACACACTCCTTACATCGCTGACGCTTTGGAGAGTTCACGCTATATGACCTCACCATACTATTTATATTATACCTGTAAAAAACCAAGAGTCATTAAGGAAAAATATATAACATAAATATGAATACATTGCTAATATCAAAAAAAAAAAAAAAAAATTTACAATATTTTCATGAAATGATAGCCAGGAAATCGATCCCTAAAGCCGAGTGACCAACTTTCACGCATAGATTAAGACGATAGAGTTGCAATAATTTCGTATAATGGATATTGTAAAATACAGTTCAAAAAAAAGAAAAAAAAAAAGAGATTTAAACCTTCGAAAATTCAAGTTTAGCTCGGTGACCATCGACAACCGCGAAGGTCGTTTTTTAAAAGATAAATTCGAAAGAAATACGTTATTCTATTCGTCAATCAGATAATTAAAGTTAGTTTTTAAAAGTCTTCTACTAATACAATACTGTCTCCGATATTGCCTCTTTTACGGCGCCGCGGCACCGTAATTAAAATCAACCAATCGCATAGAGTAAGAAGAGTTGTGTTTCGAATTCTCTCTCCTCAAACGCAATTCGAGCATAACGAGCATCCTGCGATGCGAGAATTTCTCCGCGGCCTATTGAGATATTATTTAACACACGACCGTTCCACCATGGCAACGTTGGACCATTTCATTCCATCTTCCGACAACAACAACGAAAACAATAATAACAAGTAGAGACATAGTTGCCGAATTGTCTGGTAATCTGCTGCGAGCAGCGAAACAAATTATTCCGCCGACTTCAACAAGTTCACTACAATTCAGAATAGATGCGGTAGGTGAGAAAGCCGGTTCGCACCTGTTGCACATTATCACCGTCGACAAATGAGCAGCAATGAAGTTGTAGGCGTAAAGTGTCTACATGGCTTCGAAGCAGTACAGGATTTTGAATTTATTCAAAATCGGAACCGTAAGTCCGGAGACTTTGGCGCGCCTACACCGGTTGACAAAGTTCCGATATTACTTTACTTCTGACCGGAGGCCATTGTCAACGAAAGATTACCGGCGCGATACGCAAAGTGCAACAACAATGTTCCCACTATACGTGCATTGGTATAAAGAGCTGCACACATTCACGGTCATCGAAGGATGCTGCCATTAGTCACACTCACACAGGCATGTAGCTAGACGAACAATTCGTTCCGCAAGCGAACTGTTCTCAGCTGGCCGAAGGTGATTTTCTTAATGTGGCCAGTTCGCTTTAAGCGTTCCATTATCGAGCCGATGTAATTATAAATTCATTACGTCACACATTCTGTACAGTCACCTCTGCAGACACGGCGCGGCCCCGTTGTAATAATGACCGGCTAGGAAAGTATTTAATTTTCACGAGCAACTTGATTATTTTTCTCGAATAGTTGTCGAAGGAAATTAGTTTCGAGAAAAAAAAAACAAAAAAAAAAAAAACGCTATCCTAGCCGTTTTCAATTACCGCATTACCGCGCGAGTTACAATTTCCGCAGAGAACTTCAAAACACAATCGCGGCAGATTTACCGGCTATATTTAGTACTTGACAACGAATTACGCAACACGTAAAACAGCTTTTACTAGTTAGAATAGTAGCGCGATAACCTAGTAGTTAAAGTGCTTGGCCAGCAAACCACAGAAGTCACGAGACTTGTCAGACTTGTCTCGTTCAGGATACAAGTCACCCCCGGGTATATACCTAATCCGAAAAAAAACTGAGTACTAAAGAAATCTGGGAAAGCAGAGGCCGTTCCCAAGCAGAAGGGAACTCTGGCCCTAGTATTCTCTTTAGATTCATTAGTTATGGAAAAACCTTAACTGCACAATCCATAATATATTTTATCAAATACGGGACTTACTTTACTTAATTAGAAGAAGACTTCCGGAAAGCGCTATCTCAAACACATTGCTACTTACGTAGAAAATTTCTCATCGCTATAGTCGGAACGACTCTTTCTGATACTGAAGTTAATCTACGAGAAGCCGCGACGATATCACCTCTGTTCCAGTTACCCCCGTTAATCATCTGTTCTCAGAAACACTACATAGTTGCAAATATATTCTCCATCATCGTTTAGAATTCATTCGACAGGAAGATTTTTTACTCGACTCTTAATATATCAACCGCTTTCACAATAATCGCGATTTTTTAAATCATCTATTAAGTTACATATTAACTCTTTCGTTCATCAATTTAAATAGCACTTATATATTTTTAAATTGTACGCTTATCATCATAATGTTACCGTTCGACACAATATCTTCGGTTATCGATTAAAAATACTATATTACGAAATCGATAAAATTCATTTTTTATTCACTACTTAAAACGCGGTTTTGTTTATAAATGGGATGATGGATTGCTGACTTTCCTAGTCTCAGTCGTTCCATTATTTCCTCCATAACATGTCTTCGTTTCAACCATAGTTGTCTTCATGCGCGTCTCATTTTCGTTTTTCTATTGTTTCTTCTCCACATTGCACATTGTTCATCCCTCGGATCACGACTTCATATTCTCATATTCTCTTTGAACGTTCTCTTCCGGTGTAGGAGCGCTCTCTTCTCTACACTAAGTTCTTGCATCTTAAACTGCCTACTCTCCTTCTTGTGTGCTTCCTGTATACTTTTCTTTCCTTCGCCGGATGTCGTTCCAGCTTTAGCAGAGTTCATTAACTCCATTTCCCTATATATTAAAATTTAATCCTTTTGTTCCTTCCTAATTCTTGATGATGGGAGTCATTGCCCTAGGTCAGAGTTCTCAAAAAAGGGGAAAAGAGAAATAGATGGAGTGAAAAGAAAATATTTTACGCGTTCTCTTTCCTTAGTGCTTTTATACATATTAATTTTTAATATTTTTAGAAAAAGATTAAAATATTTTACGAGAATACTTTTACAATAAGCAATTACATGTAAACAATGTATAACCTTTCTTAAAATTCGTCGTTATTAATTAAAATACATAACATTCATATTTGGACTAAAAAAATACAGATATCCATAAATAGTTATAACTATAGTTTCTAGTACGTATATTTTGATTAATTATATATAGTTTACAGGTTTATAAATTGCTTCGTTTTCGTATAATTATTCTCGATGTATCTTCGTAATAATACTTTTATATACAATGATTCATTTAGGTGTAAAGCTTTTAAAACGTAATACGTATAATTACTTAATTTTTTTCCCTGTACAAAATGTTTAGTGTACAATTTGGTATAAATAAAGGGCTTAACCACAAAATTTCAAAATCAAATTAACTAAACAAAGTATACTCATTTTGTGCTGCCAAATTACGCTAATATTTGCAAATTTTCTGTCGCTCATAACACGGCCCATTGACAAAAATTGAGCCGAGAAGTAAACTTAACGATAGCCCCTGCCAAAAAAAAAAATTAGAGTTTTTAAAAAACAACTATATTCGCGGATAATAGTTTTGTGCCAAATTGTGCTGATTGTAAAAATTTTTACGCCGCTGTTAGATTATTAAGCATTCTAGGCACAGTGTACTAACGTCCGTCTTGCAAACGCTAATGATGCACTTTCAAAACTACTATAGATGTTGGGATGCATGAGCTGCTTTAAAAGTTCAAATTCAAAAAAACTTGTCTTCCTTTAGTGAATTTTCCGAAGAATAAATGTTTTTTTCTTTCGCTTTTCGTTTATGCAAATATTTTTACGTCCGGCATTTCGATGACTTGTTAATCTCAGTTTTGTATATTTCTAAATTTTTCTACAGTATGCAATACATGAATATCTTAGGTGCTTTATAACACCATTACTAACGAAAAAATAATCAATTTAAATGAATTTTTAAAATTATTTTATTTATTAAGTTTTCGTCATTATTAATTTAAAAGAAAAAATAAAAAAAATCATTAGAAACAAAAAGAATTTAAACTAATCCACACGTGTGTGTGAGTTTTCCATTGATTGGTTCTCCATTGAAGTATATGCCGTTTTGCAGAATAAAGTCCACGCGAGCCGCGTCTAGGTTGGGTTTAATATTCGAACGGCATTCGTTTTTTTTCTCTTTTATTTCACAACTTGTTTTAAAAGTTTTTTATTTAACTTGACTTTACTCATCCTGCGAATTATAGAGGTTGCGAAATATATCATGACTAGTACAAAGGAAAACTGATGTTAAGAATGAAATTATTCAATCTAATAAGCATAGCTGTCTGCGGCCAACTATAAGTTATTCAGAAGTAATGAAACCGGCCGCTATAAGTGATCAGAACAATGTCACAATAAACAAAACTCCAGGGTAACTACTACCGGGGGGGGGGGGTTCTAGCAAGCGCTGGAAAGTCACAAAGTTAACTACATATCAACAAGAGAACCAACGTATTGCCCGCCTGATAATTGTAAAACACCAGATCTTTTAGACATTATGCAGAAATAAACTCTTCTTTTGATCTTTTCCCAGATTACTCTTCAATTGTTTTAACCGTTGCCGATTCGATAATATGCAGAGAAAGGCCGATAATGTTGTATAATCATGAAACCGACTGGGATTCTTTCGAGGAATATTTATACTCAAAATTAGATCTAAAAATCCCATTAAAAAGTCAAATTGATATCGAGAATGTCGTGCGATACCTAGCTAGGGAGATTCAAACAGCAGCAACTTTGGACACTCCTTCGATTGATGTAAACGAAAAAGAAAAAAATTATCCTATTTTAGTTCACCAGCTTGTTATAAATAAGGATCAGGCGAAAATGGTTTCAGACAGCGAATCCATCAGACAAAAAACAACTTAATAATAAAACAAGAGAATTCAAAAAATTATTATCAGAAATTAAAAATAAAACTTTTAATAATTACTTACTTAAACTCTCGCCATTAGCGGCGGATGGTTATTCTTTGTGGAAGTGTGCAAAAAAAAAAAAAAAATTAAACACCCAAAAAATCGCATTCCTCTGATAAAGCATAGTAACGGGTCTTGGACGAAAGATTCAAAGCAAAAGGCGGATTTCTTTGCTACTTACTTGGCAACAGTTTTTAAGCCAAACTATATGGCTGCTACGGACATAGAAGTCAATGAACTTTTAAGAAGTCCTGGTCAGTTATCTTTTCCGATAAAATCAGCGTTACCTCAAGAGGGGTAAAGTCATACTTAAAACGCTGAAAAGGGAAAAGAGCCCCAGTTTGATTTAATAAGTGCGGAACTGTTGAATAAACTTCCGCAGAAGGCTGTAATGATGTTGACGTTTATATATGTAACGCAATATTTGGCCTACATTATTTTTCGGTGCAATGGAAGTTCGCGCAAATTATTATGATTGCGAAACCGGGCAAAAATCTACATGCTGTAACGTCTTATCGTCCCATTTCCTTGTTGCTTGTTATGTCGAAGGTAATGGAGAAATTAATATTAAATAGATCGTAGCCACACATATGTAATATAATTCCAGAACATCAACTCGGTTTCTTAAAACAGCATTCCACGGTAGATCAGCTGTACAGAGTGATAAGTGCCATTGAAAAAAGTCTGATGGCTAAAAAGATATGTACAATTACGTTCCTTGATGTCCAACAGGCTTTTGATAAAGTTTGGCATAATGGTCTATCATATAAATTAAAAATTCTGTTACCAACTAGTTTATATCTCTTGTTAAGTTCATATCTTCATAACCGATATTTCTAGATGCGCTATGAACGCACGTATTCAGAAAAAAACAGCACCTAGATTGATCTGGTTTTGCGAGAAAAAAAAATCAGAATTAAAAAGGGAAAATAAAAATAAAAATCCCACCAATCATTCCCGGCTATTAAGCGAATCACATTATTTAAACCTAGAACTATTATACTTCTTATTCGTACCACAGTGGTACATTTTTTAATACCGCGGTCCTTAATGATTTAATGATTTAATGATTTAATCTTTTCCAAATTTTATTATTTCTTTAGTTAGACTTTACACGATACACATATCAAAAGAAAAAAAATTCATCGCTAACGATAGCTCAGTTGTCGACAGCTCTGATGCTGAAAACGGAAATTCAGCCATAGTGAAAGGAAAACTTTGAAAATTTGAGAAATTAGGTTAAAATATTTTAAAAAATGAACTAGTTCAACAAGTACTGAAAGTTTCTGAAAACATACACTTCCGAACATTATCGCGAAAATAAAAAATAATAAAAATAAATAAAAACAAGGTAAAGTGCGCTTCGATAAGATGGCAAGAGAATAAAAAGGGGAAAGTAAATGAAAGCCTGTTGCAGGGCAAGGTGAATCAGTTTGCCGAAGACAGCACTAAAGCGCGCACAAAATAATGGAAAGCTTTTCCTTTTATTTTAAAGCGAGAATAAGATCGGAAGGAATAATTAATAGTTGATCACCCTGGAAGCGATTTTCGTTGATACTCTGAGTATGTTATAAAAGCAAAATGTCGCCGTTTTCACTATAAAAACCAGTCGGTAGTTTCAATAGTTAGATTCAGATAATTCGGTTAAGAGTACATTCCACTGCTAAAATATTTTCCATTCAGAATCCATAGTAAAAACAGCACCGTGCGCAATTGAACAGATCAAGCGCAGAAATCGACACGTATCTGGGGTATCAATTTAAATAATAATTTTACTTTATATATTGTACACGATAAATTTATTTATTTTATTTTTTTCTTCTGGCAATTAAATCCTAATGGAAAACTGATATAAATGAAAGTGATAAAAAAGGCGAATCTAACGACCACGAACTCGTTAGTTATCAATAGAAGTAAAACGAAAAAAAAATGAAAATTAAATTTCAATTTAGCCTATAGATATTTTAGATTAGTTTCGGTATTATTAGTTTTCTCTGGTATTTACCAAATCATTCTCAAATAAAAATTATATACTTTAGCAATGTTTCTTGACGTTGTTCATCTTCCCTCATTACAAAAAAAATTTTACTACCAACCTTGCATTTTATTTCATTTAAACATTTTTTCGCCTATTCCAGAATCGGACATTTCGACTCTATATGTTTTTTTTTTCCTACTTCTAAAACTGTTTGCCGCGATCTTTAACGGAACTCTTCCAACACTTTTCACTCTACATATTATCTCTTAACTAAATCGCTCTGCCTCTTCACTGCCAATAACATTATTTTCTATTCCACTTCTCGCATTGTAATTTCGGTAGAAACGAAAAATTCATTCGCATTAAACAATGCAATCCACGATTTATATCTTTTATCTCGCCGTTTAAATTATTTCGGTTTTTTCTTAAACACTCGTCTGTACCTTTTTGAACATATTAACGATCTTCGTATGTCGGTTATTCATTAAATCTATTCAAATTCATGAACTGGAGCGGATATCCTCATATATGTCAATTGCCCTTCTTCAGAAAACTGGAGTATTGTTCTTATTTTATGTTAACTCCAGATCTCTCTTTTTGTAAACTAGACCACGATTAAATTGCTGCCTTCTCTTACAGCAATTCATGCTATCAGTAATAAATTTGCAATTCTATTGGCAGCAATAGCATAGTACATTTTAGCTGTTAAACCGGATTATAGGTCAAGGAAAACGTAAAACATATTCTCCCATAAAGCTTCATTAATAGTTATCACTGCTTTCTTATGTAATTTATTTCTTTTTAGACAACTGCATACTATTGTTACATAACAGTAAAACGATAACCGAATAGAGGTATCTCTGTTGGAGAAAGATAAGAATTAGACATTTCTTATCAAAACTGCGTGCCATATGCTTATAGTTCTCAATCATAACCTAAATCTCTCCAATCTAAAAATATAGATTGAAAATCTCAAAAGTATATAATTTTTTAGAATACGAACATATGTATATGTTCATATTTTTGTGATCTGTAATCTTTACCTTCAAACTAAGTAGCAATATATATATATATATATATATATATATATATATATGTGTGTGTATATTGTAATATGTACATTATATTATCTAAGTAAATAAAATAATATAAAACATTTCCGAAAACGTGGTGAAAGCGAGAATTTGAGAGCGTGTGAAATGAATATGTTACCATGTTACCACGCGGTCCCGCCGAGTGAAAGGCCACCCCAATGACAGAAATGATTGTGATTGGTCAAGGAAAAACAAGGAAAGAAATGATCGAAAAAGATATGGTTTCGAGGCTGCGGTTAGAGAGTGAGACCCTGTTTTATCTTTCTCTGGAATTATTGATTTTTGATTTCTCCCGACCGTGACAGAATTATTAGTAAAAATTAAACTAGTCAGCCATAATGTTGTTGATGAATTGATTAGTTCAAAAATTCGGTTGACGTGAACGTGAAGTTCGGAATACGAAACATAGCGAAACTTCAGCAGAAGTAAAATTTAGACGTAAAATTAAAATATCCCACCTACTATCGGTTGCAGTCTCGGCCGGCCGAACAACATTGGAGCACCAATCCAACGTTTTTTATTCTTGTATATATATTTGGGAATTTACTCGTATTAATTGCGCGTTTTCGGCGAACGGTCAGTTAATGAAGATTGGTGTAAGCAATTTTTATTTATTTATTTTTTCGATAGGGCCTTTCGGGTCTTACCTTCGTATACGATCCTTAATTCTTATTCTTTCTACGCCGCATTCTATTCGCATTAATTGACCACAAGTTCACACATGAGTATCGAAGGAAGTGAGCTAACTGATTTTTCCGGTTCTTTTCTTTTTTTTAAACCCTTATTCAAATTGCTTGCTCTTATTTAAAAATTCGTCTGTTTGCTTCTTCTTGGTATCCATCCATTTAAATACCTAACGGTTACTTCCAATTAAGATTTAATAGTGCTTTTACCTTGATTTCGCTTTTTACGGTATCCCCTTCTCCTCTTTTGGTCCAATGATTCGACCACTTGTTGCGACGCGGAACTTTTTTTAAAGAGCGTTCCTTCCTTTGCGCTTTCACTCCCATTTGCTGAACTCTAATATACCCTGTATCCGTTCTCTGACCGCTCATAATTCCTACTATTTATTCTTTCATACCGCCTACATCCGATCGAATTGGAATATCTAATTTACTTTTCCCGCATCACATGCGAAAAAAAATAAAAAGCTAACATTACGATTCATCATCGAGATGAGAGAAGCGATGCTAATTGAAGAATAATAAATGAAATAATTCCAAAGCACGCTATATCCCCCACCCCCATATTTTGATCGGATTACGGAAAAATCTCAAAAAAACGGTACAGTCAGTTTAGACGAAGCAGAAAGAGTAGCGCGAGTCAGACTGACATGGCACTGCAAATGTTCGTTCCCTTATCATAAAGTAATTTATACCTTTTTTTTGAGAGCTTAAGAATAATTAAACCCCGTATATTTAATCATTCACTAAAAATGTTTAAGTAAAACCAAAAACGTTCACGATCGAAATTCGGATTTCGGGACCGCATTTCAACTGATCGGTAAAGACGTTCTTCACAGGTAATTTATTCGGAATTTTGACGGTAGGCTACAGTGAAAGAACTCTGAATAGATCGGAATCGATACCAAACGAGGAATAATTGAAAAATAACGGTGACATTCGATTCAGCGTGACACTTTAAAAACAAAAACAACGGAACTTGCTGATCAACAAAACGCTGCTGTCCTTCCCTGTCGACAACGGAAAGCCGCTCGGACTGTTGTCGTTTCCTTATCCCACACTGCATTCACAGTTGGCAAAAACTGTATGACGCGATATTGTGCGAACAAAAAACAACATAATGTGCACACTACACCACACAGATCGGATTATCAGTAGGACGACCGCGATGAATTCCGCTTGGTGTCGCCGTTGCGGGAAGTAACAACGAAAGATTAATCGCGTATCGTATCCAAGTACCGCCGTCGTACAGATAGAAATAGATACAAACCGTCATCGCCGCGCGGATTAATTAATAACGAACAACAATTATACAATCCGCTGAAATTTCGCCAAAACGCTAACATATTTAAAACCGGCCCTCATAATCAGACATCCTAGGAACTAAACTCTATACATATATAGGTTATGCGCCGATTCAATTCGATAACTGAAAATGTTGAATACCGAATAGAATAAATTCTCAAGTTCTTAAATGAAGCAAATTAAGAGAAAAAAATTTTCCCCTTTAATACCGGACTTACGGAGGAACGTTTTTCGCATTACTTTAAAAAACAGAACACTATGACGACGTGGCGCGTGAGCAGCAATTATTTTAAGGAAAAATCCAAAAAATTAGTTTACTATTCTATTTCAATTTCCTTTGCAGTTTCTTGTTTGCTCGTAATCTCAAACTGCGTTAAGGTGTGTGTGGTGGAGCAACTTAACATTTCATTGTCGCTCCGATTACCGGTGTCGACAGACTGCGGTTTTCAGACTAACACATATATAGCGAAAAACGTTTTCACTACTTCTTTTACGTCATGTCTCTCAGTCTAATGTAAAACGGTTTTTTCCTTACGTCGCGTCTCCTACATTACACTTAAAATATCTTCTCCACTTTCTTTTCTCTTTCAAAACAGTTATTTTCGACTCCAAGTATTTGGAAAAAAAAAAAAAAAATTCGCTACGTTTGCATTTTGAAATCGTATTTACGCATCTTAAAATTCCTAGTAATTAATTTTAAAATCACTCACTTTAACCGACTTCGAAAAACACAGGTAATACGTTAACTATTCCGAGCGATTTTAATTAATCTTTATTTATTCGAAAGTGTGCCGGCCGCTGACAATTTATCTATGATATGCGAATCAGTACCGGTGATTTCTAGGTAGTTATTAAAATAAAAATTTAAAAAAAAACGAGTAACTTAAGAGGAATTTTTAGTAATACAACAAACGGCACTGTAAAATACCGAAATTGTTTACCGTAGTTTAATATTTCGATGGAAAGGCGAATTTTTGGTATGACCAGACAAAAAACTTGAAATATCATCAATGTTGATTGCAGCGGAGATAAATATCGAATAAAGTGAAATCCTCTCAGGCAAAAGTTCATCACTGACGAAATTTGAACATTACGAACTAATAGCCAGCTTTGTTTTGTAGAGTACAAAAAGTAGCAGCATTTTAGGTTAGTCTATTATTACCATTTTCAAAAATATTTTTATTAAAAATTGTAAAATAGTTTTCAGAAGATATATATGAAAAAAAAGTACCCACTTCAAGGTTTACTTTAAAAATTGAAGAAAAATGTACTGAAGGGTAAAAATTTGAAAAATATACCTTATATAGCAAAACATACGTGGAAGGGATATATTACAATTATTCTAAAAAAATGAATACTTTTAAGAGTTTCACCAGATTCAAATTGTATCAATTAAAAAAACGTATTAAGTGAGTATAACAATACGGGGGGTGATTTGGACTGTGTTGTTATACTTAATATGATTTTTTTGATTGCTGAAATTCGAATTACCGCGACTCTTAATAAGTATTAACGTTGTTTAAGAATATAATAATATCGTTACGTATATTTTACTGTGTATCATATTTAATCGAAACAATTCTCGGTACATTACAAAAAAAAACTATTTTCGTAATATTATTCTTATTAGTGCATACAACATTTTACCAAAAAATTCTTTAATTTTTATAGCAATTCGGTCTTATGTTAAAAATTAACTCGTATTATTCTAAAGAGCGAAATTAAAAACAAAAAAAAAAAAAAACGAACAATTATTATTGTTAATCTTGATGATTATAAATTTTACTAAACAGAAAAGGCAAGACAAGAATGACCAAAAGATGAAGCTATTCGAAGAAAAAAAATTAAACCGGTATTTCCACATTTTCTGCGCAGAAATACTTGGGATATGGATACGTTTCGCATAGCGCGTAATGGTACAACTACTTCGTTTTAGTAAAAACATGAACTCAAACTGATGAGATCACGAATTAAATAAAGTGTTTTAACTTTTTTGTGGCGTACGAATTTCGCGAAATGATCCCCAGCCATGAAACAAATAAACGCAAAAAAAGAAAGAAAAAAAAAAAAAAGATCTAAAAAGCGTAGAACACCACGGAAATGGATTCGAACTTAGCACAATAACTACCGATTGCCGTGCAAATCATAAATAAGCGTAGACTTGGCGAAATTGTCCACGCAAGATGTAAAACGGCCAAGAACACATTCGTCCTAAAAACTGCTTTTAATGATTGTGTATGTCTTCAAGGACGTACGGACGAAAAGAAAAAGATTCGCCGCACAGTGGAAACTTATTTTACAGCGAAATGAAAAGCACATTTAAGAACATTTATTTCACACTGTCACCAATATGCCTCATGGCTGCGGTTCAGTCAAAAACTCGTGTCATCGTCTATTAGACGATCAAAAGTTTAGACAAAAATCAAGTTGATCTTATATACCACCGGTCGAAAAAGCGTACGACGAAATGTTGATCGAACTAAAAGCATACCAGATTAAAAACAGTACGCTTCCGCGGAAACGTTACTTTTAGTAGCAATTTTACGCGTTCAATGGATATTTTTTACTTTAGTTTCCTCAGATAATGTCAATTTTCAACTTTAAAATTCGTGCGTCCAGCATACAACGCGAATGTGTCAACGGCTCGCAAAATTTCTCGTAGGCGATGCAATGTCCTACGATCAAGAAGTAACACTTTGAAACTATCTACAATGTACCAAACAAAATTTGGATCAAACACCGGTAAGTGTGTGCATCTATAATAAATTCATAATCCGATACTGCTCCGTGGAAGGATACGAAGTGCCGTTAGAGATGATACAAATTCACGACGGCGGCGTACTCCCGAAAAAAGTGAAACGACCCAAACGACAAATACCGAGAATGCGCGAAGATATACGAATTTCAAACTACAGTAAAACCCCTCTCAACCACCGGCCTATCGCTGGAACAAAGTTTTTTTTTCCTTGCTTCTCTCGCTCGTTCAGTTTCAGCGAATATTACGTACATAATAGCTAGTACCTAGATAACTCATTCCACGAAAATAAAACTGGATAATGTGATGTTTATACTTGCGACGAGTGGAGGAGGGGGTGAGTTCGCAAAATTCAATCCCATTTCATTTGAAGAGCAAAAATTTACCACTGGAAGCAGTCCTTCCCCTCGACAACACTCCAACTCATCCTCACTTGAACGATGTGTGGATGGCTTAAAAATAATGTTTTTACTTCGAAAATGTTACCAGCTTGGTACAACACAGCCTATGAACTAAGGAGTAACAGAAAGTTTGAAAAAACGGTACCGCCGTAAGTTCTTTTCTCAAATTTTACTTAATTGTGAGGACGAAAACTTGCCTCTCCTGGAGAACGTAAAAAAAAAGATAAACATCAAGTATGTAATTTTTATGCTGTCTGCTGTGTTTGAGGAAATTCCACTTCTACCTTTGTGAAATCGTGGAGAAAACTTTAGCCTGATGTAGAGAATCTGGCCAAGGGTAGCAACGATTCGAAGAATGAAGAAATCGAAAATGGAGGGAAGTAATTTTACATGATTTGCTGCTATTACCCCAGTTCGAAACCGAACGCAGTTGGAGAACGTGGACGAATGGATAGCAAAAAGTGACGAAAAACATGAAAACGAATTTTTACGGACGAAGAAATAATCAATATCGTCAGTAAAGAGATGACTCTGCGAACTTGAAGAATTGCGGGGAGAAAATGCAGGTGCGGGGGATTCGCAAAAAATAAGTCACGAAAGAGCAAAAAAAGCCATAGAAATGTTATAAGATTCATCGGCATTGGACGTAGTAAATGGAAAGATTTGGCTTTTAAAAGCTCGTCAAAAGGGAAAAAACAGAAAAAGTAACTCATTTTTTCAAACAATAATATATGTTCATTCATACTTAAGTATTCGGGTAATGTAGTTTAAATTTTCATAGTTTATGTAGTCTACGTTCACATTTTATATGTTCAATTTTTTTGTATTACTTTACGTAGGGGGACATATGTAAGCAATAAAATGAGTTGCAATAACGTCTTATATATATGCCTGTTTATTGGTTTGAAGGAAAATCAGTTTTTCACAAGAACTACCTCGGATTTAACCGGCCAGATCTCCGTTCCGACCAGATCGGTTTTACTGTAGTTTTTCAAGCGGCATGGCTAAAATATATGTAGTAATTCCGATAACGTGGTTAAATGCTTTATTCGAAATAATGATTGCATACGGTGAAATCAGGTCGTTTATAATTTGAACCAGGCCGGAAAAGACTTTTAAAGAGAGTTAAAAGGAGAATATTAAAGCGCTGGGGCACGTCTGTCGAAAATGATATTCCATTTGAAATTTTGAAAATAATTTTTTCGCTTCTTAAAGTCTTTTTATCCACGCGAAATGGCGGTGTGTAAATCAATATGAATAAATTTACATGTTTAAAAAAATATATAAATAAATACACAAATAAATAAATGAATAAAAACGAGTTTTTTTCTGAAATCATAAAACACATGGTACAGATGTTTGTAGCGACAAAACTTGAAAATTCGGAAATCTGCAACCGAAATAACGTATTAGTCGAAAGGGGTAACTTTATTAATAGACAAACTGTAAATGTGTGTTTGTGGTAATTTTACATATAAATATGAATATGCGTCTTTATTGTACGTTAATATATGGCAAAATCATCGGCAAAGCAAATGTGCCAAACGAGTGATGGAGGGGGAGTGACGGAAAAAGAGGATGATAAATTGGGATTATAAAAAACGATTGCTAAAATATGAGCGTAGTCGAGATGACGCGGACGAGAAAAGAATTTAAAGGAGGCGGTCGTTCGAGTAAAGATTAGGAAATCTAGAAATATTTATTATTACGTCATAAATCTGCTTTTATAAGAGATTACGTCGGAAGAGGCATGATGATGTAATAAGGATTTTTTTAAGTATTCGATGATACTCGTCCTTACAAGATAAATCTATCGTTGAAAAGTTTTCGGTTTTCAGGAACGTCGATTATTGAAGTATTTCACACTCGGCTTCACGTGATGAATCTATTGATGATAAACTATAGTTTACAGTCTTGCGAACTGAAATACACGTCAAAAGTTATTTCCGACGTGGTCACACATCGAGTCACAAGACCGACAGCGAGGGTGCTATGGCTTTAAAATTAAAAACCACGATAGTAACAGCTACATTCTCGCTACGGCTAAAATCAGAGACCAATCCCTCCTGTTTGACGGAAGTTTATCTCTGATTTGTAGGAACAAACTACACAATCATGATGTATGTAGTTTGCTACTACAAAACATGTCGGTGTTTATATAATATTTATAACTTTTTTTATAAAATTATAATTTCTGTTTCGTTGCATTGCTTATGTCATTGCATCAATACAAAAATGGATATGGTATACCTACTAATCTTAATTTAAAGAGTTTAGCTCTTCCAACCATAATCTTCTTCTTCTTTCGGTGCCATGACCGTTCTCGATCTTAGGCTCATCTGATGGCAAGCTTGGTTAATTCTTTGTAGGCATCCCTATCCTTTGCTGTGTGGAACAGTTCTTCAACACTGCAACCTGTCCATGTCTGTAGGTTCTTGAACTATCTATTTATCCAACACAGTCCGCTGATAATGGTCAAAATCGAGCTGCGTCGATCGGAGGCAAGTTGTACCGGAGAAAACATTATTGGTTACAATCTTATTTTCTTTAGTATAATTTTCTTTAACGAGATAACACGAAGGTTTCAATTCATCTTATCAACCTCTCAGCAAACCGAGCTCTTTGCACTCGGTTTATATTTTTCCCATAAAGGGGAAAATGTACAAGTTCAAAATAGTTAAGGGGTTACGTACAGTTGTGATAGTCGGAAAAATCGATTCTTTTTTGTTTTTTTTGTTTTTTTTAATGCATATTCTTTTAAGAATATTGTCACCGAATTTCATAATGATCGGAGCATTAGATCCAAAGTTACAGCTATTTATAGCGCGTTCCTAGGTTGAGTAATGCTGCTACGACTCCTCGGTATATTATAAACGGTACGTCGACTTCCGCCGCTCTTTTTTATATCCTTCGAAATTTATGACCTTGAAACTCTGGAGCAGCTGTATATAGACTCTGGAATTTTCAACATCGAATATACTTCCAGCAGTAGTAACGTGGAACATCAAAGCGACAGTTTCTTTAAATTTGCTCGTAGAATCACCAAATTGTTTTCATTAATCACGTAAACAACGCGCGAAAGAAGAGCACTTACAGGATTTCGCAAAGACAGACTAAAACGAAGAAAACAACATTTCAACCCGAATACCGCAGAGACCGACCAAAGTAGTTTTAGCGTGTCTCGAAAAAACCTAAAGAAGGTTGGCCGTGAGGTCACCGTGCCGGTAGATAATTTTATCGAGTATCGCATTTTAAATTTCATTTCGTTTTTTACGATAATTTCGCAGTTAGTGTAAAGAGTGTGATTTTAATATTAAATCTACACTAACTGATACACGACGGTTTGGTTTTAAAGTAGCAGTTATGTGTAACAATTGCGAGTAGCGCCATATTCCTTCGTGCGAGTGTGTCCAACTGCCACATGAAATAAACAAACCTGAAACAGCTTAAACGCGATTATCTCAGAATCGTGTTTTTTTTTTGAAAGTACCTTCGCGGTAGACACAATTACTAAAAAACTATCAATCCGATCAATACCAAATTTATACCACTTATTTATAATGATTATAGCTAGAGGGAAAAAAACAAAAATTTAACACTTTGAAACAATTAACTTTATGTTAAAACCGTCGCCATTTTTTTAAAAATTAAAATTTTGACAAATCCTTCGTTTATCTACTAGACAATGCAACATACTAACAAATTTTTTTTTAAATTCGGATTTCAGAGGAACCGTTTTATCACATCCACCGCAAGTGATTCTCCAAAAAAGACGAAAACGTGTACTAATCGATGATGTTAACAGTTTTTAAATAAGTATTTATTATGCTGTCAAAAAAAAAATCGAGAAAGTGTCCTAATTTCGCCCGCTACAACTGTATATAACACCTTAAGAGCTAGAATTTAAAATACCGGACCGTTATGCAAATCGTAAATAAACACACACTTTCTCATTAAAAATATAACTGCACGGACACACACAGGCGGTCAGATAGAAGAATCAGTTTTCGCGTATTAAACGCTATTTTTTGAAAGGTAAGGCAACTCGAGAAGCCCGAAACGAAATCCAATAAACATTATGACCATGGCCGTATCAGAGAGGTTTTTCGGGTTCAGACCCCCCCCCCCCGTCGAAATGTCTGAGAAATAATAACTGCTTGAATTAGATCGACCGAAATTCCGAATAATTTTTTTTTTTCAATTTTTCACAAAAGAAAATAAAACTAAAATTTTTATGAATTCTTTGGAAACGACTATTTTTTATTTGTTTTTATTGTAGCGTTCAAATATTGCATATACGATAATTGACTACAAGGTTTTAATGTACCTTTTATAAATAAATATATTTCATGATAACACACACAGCACACACATATATACATATATATATATATATATATATATATATATATATATATATATATATATATATATATATATATATATATATATATATATATATATATATATAGGGTGCCCAGTGGGAAAGTTTAAATTTCAAATTTGAATTATGAGGCAGTGGTTTACGCGAGGAAGTGGGGAGGAGTCTCAATCGACGCGTCCGGCGTGCGGGTTTAGCAGTTACGATGGAGCGTTGGACCGGAGCGCACTGTGCTTTTGCTATCGAAGCTTATTTTATGAATGGTGATTCGTACGCAGTTGCCTTTCGAAAATTTTGTTCACGCTACAATTTTTCGCCAACCCAGAGCTATCCCAAGTGTTAACCTCTTAAAACAATGGATAACGAAGTTTCGTGAAACAGGTTCTGCTAATAATCAACTCATCCCCGGCACCGCGCCTACTGTATCAACATGAAGAAAATGTGCATCGAGTAAGTGATTCGGCCCTTTCAAATCCGCGCGGCGTTCTTTACGGAAGCACTCGACTATTTTGGGTATCTGTAAGTCAACAGTTCACTGTTAAAAAAGTTAACGAAATAAAGAACTGCTTGGATGAGAAGTTAAATTCTGCACGAATTTTTATGTCATTCGGAACAGCGAATAAAACCTTACGCGTTCGTATTAATCCGAGCAGATAGAAATTCAAAACAGCAGGTTTATTGTAAAATGATAACCGGAGAATTCCATGATTTCGTTATCAATACATTTCAATTCGGAAATAAATAAGTAGCGATTCCGTCACAATAATCCAACTTATTTATATAGTTCCGATTATATTGCGATGGTAAAATTTCTCTGGCAAAAAATTTAAAAGAGGTTACTGATGAAGTCTTACTTTCGGAAAGCTCAGACAACTTAAATTCTCGGCGTAAAACAAAAAAAACAAACTTGAAAATCATTAGAAAAACTGGCATTAAAAAATTAATCTCATAATGATTTTGCATTAAATTAAAAATTATTTTAAGAAACATCAACATTATCTCCTTTGATTGAATTATTCCCGAGTACATATACGGGTGTTTTTCACTTCCAACGTATTTCTAACCATTCCTAACCACTTCTACTACCTACATCTCATCAAGTCGCTTATTTTTCCTTCACTTTTTAATCTATAACCCACGGATAGTTCATCACGCTAATACCCGAATGTCAAATTCGTTGTCGACCAAATATAACTTTAATAATTAATTATTACACCTTAAGCAAATTATAGTCAATAGACACCTAATTTTTCTTTTTTATTGTCTCATGACCCTCATTTTTCGTATAGTACTGCTACTGTCTTACGATCGGCTACGTACAAAAAAATAAATAAATGAATAAAAATAAAATAAAAATAAAATTCAAATTATTTAAAAATAAAAATCATTCGTCCTTGTATTTCTTCAACTGATCCACACTAAAATTTGATGCTTTTTAATGCGTTTATGTGTTTAAACGATTTCTCAAGTTATGCTAGTTTAAAGAAAATTACTTTAAAAAATTCCTTCATACGCTGTACACGAGCACTTATTGTAAAATTCGTAGGCTGAGATTGCAAATTTCAATTAACGTTATAGCGCCGATATCGCAGCTGAATCAACTGAAACGAAACAAAATAATTTAAATTCTGTCACCCTGAATGACGTCATAAAAAAATAACTGTCACCATTCTTCATATTTTCGTTTCACTAGTCCATTCTAAACGATTTTTTAATTTGGTCACAGTAGCAGTACACGGCACCATTAAAATAAAAATAAAAATAAAAAAATATATTTTTGATACGTAATGCATCTCGATAAATCAATTCTTTAGTTTTTGAATTATAGATTTTCTGTTAATTGAAAATACAATCGAAAGAAAACATAACTTCTTGTTGTATATCAGCGACGTTATTACAAAAGATACGCACGCGCGAATAAAATTTTTTACACTATTCCACAATAATGTTTTAGAGATTAATCCGAAAAAATTATAATCGTTGAATTTTTTTCTTTTTCAGTTAAGCATTTTAATTGTACGACGTTACATAATGATCAAACGTGTCAATAATTAAATTTAATAAAATTGCATTTCCTTTGAAATGTATCATAATTTTATTTTTATATACATATATATATATATATATATATATATATATATATATATATATATATATATATATATATATCAAAAATATCACGTTCAATGATGTCTCTCGATTAACAGTCCTGACTTTTATTGTCACTTTGCCAACAAATTTAAAATGTCACCTATACGATTCTTCTTTGTTATCTCACGTATACAATTCCCGAATTAAACATCTAACTAATTACATATAGCAACGTAACAATTAAAAAAAGTCGTGGTCGCTTAACTCGGTAGTGTTTGGTAATCTAACCTGATTTATTTTACGTGTTATTTTTACATGATATAACTAAAAACTGACGCCGTGTCAGTTGGAAACGGATAACTTTCTTTTTCTTAATCCGATATTTTTAAAAGTTATTAGTATTCCTCTTTTTTTTTGTCTAATGGCTTGTCTATAAACATAAAACGAAAATGATCTTAAGAAACCTTCAAGAATTTTAGTAACTTTTATTAAGTCGAGAAGTAAAACGGTTGTTTACTTTTTGAATTTCATTTATCATAAAATTAGGCACAACGCGGGACATTCTGTGAATTTAAGTTTAATGAACTAAAAAAGTACGGAAATTTTTATTTATGTTAAATTATACTTTTTATCAACGCGTTTTCAAGAAAAATTATTTCGAAAACAAACAAACTGCATTAATTATAATTGAAAATCAAAATAAGCGAATTAATTTTTTATATAGAACACGCACTACCTTCAGTCATTTTAGTCACAAATTTAATACCCATACATTTTTGCAACTAATCACACGTGGTGTACACCATTCCAGTTACGGTTCGCTTGCTACGAAAGTAACAGTAACCGATGAGACGCCTTTGTATTACTGTTATCGGTCTTAAATCATTCGATAATTTTTATAATTACAAAAAAAGAAAAAACAAAAGTAATTATTACATATGTACATATTAAAATTAAAAAAATACCGAATAAATATTTAAAATTTTAACATCTTTTCGCGTAAATTCAAATACAAACATCACAAATAAATAAAAATGATAAAAGTACGCAACACTTTGTATCACCTTTTATCGTTACATTTCCAGTTATTTACGACGTTGAAATAAGCGGAAATTTAGTAATTAAAAATTAAAACGGCAGTTTCTTAAGCAACCAATGTTTGTCTTCTAACGCTACTTACTTATACATATTTTGTTTCTATACATTACGCACGTCTTTCTTTAAACGTCACTAAATACTTGGATATTTTTATAATTCCTTTTGCAGTCTATCACACTGGACGAAAATAATAATAAACTTAATTTTTAAACTGTTCTCAACTTCTCCTTTACTCTCAAAAAAAAAAAATAATAATAATGAAAAAAAAAATGTAGTTGTTAATGGGTACAAGAAGAAATCGTGCTTCCACTTTCATTTCATCGAAATTTTGATAAACAAGATTCTAAAATCGGTTGTAGTTTTAAAAAAAAATCAAACAAAAGCAATCGTTATTACAATAAGCTGATAAAGCGTTAATAAACTACAGCACTATGCTACAATTAGAATAAGTTAGAAAAAAATATATCTACTGATATATAATAACATGCACCTTTAAAAGAACAACTACGAATACGAAATCAGTAATATTTCTACGATATAATTAAAATTCAAATCACACTACGTATACAATGAGTCATATTTGGACTTGTTACAAAACCAGTTTATACCGTAACAAGCTTTACCGCATTACTCGAGTTTTCAAAACATTATTTTGATGATAACGAAAAATACGATGTTATCACGGGTTCGGATATATGTGTGTATATGATGTACGACAAAAATAATACAAATAAATTTGATAGAATTTATAAATTCGCAATAATACGCTATTTTCGAATGTTTATACTGTTTTAGAAGATGATTTAACTGTTATCTCTGACGACGTACTGCAGTAACCTTTAATCCCGCAGAAGAAATGTACAACTGATAAAAATTAGCGAGCAATATGAAAACTAAAAAAAAAAAATAGAAAAAAAAAACAGATCTATTTTGCTTGTGTATAATAACTATTTACACAGCAATATAATTAACATATAAATACGTTATTTTGAGAAATGATGCCGCTGATAACATAATTATTACTACAATAAATTAAACACTAAAATTCACGAATGAAATTGCGTTTTACGATATTAAATTACACGTCCATACAAAATGTTTCAATTACTAATTTAATAGATAATAGAGTGCATACTAAACGTTGCTATCTTTAAGTATATCGAAAAAAGAAAAAAAAAATGTAAATTTTTTTTTTAAAATAATTAATTTTAACTACGCTACTAGCGTGCAGATTGTACGAAAACGTTCGATTAAATTTAATCGTATAGTCTATTGCACAGCGTATTTATGTATTGTATTATAATCTAAGAAAAAAAATTAAAATCGAATCGTTAAGTGTGACTGGAAGAAAATCATAAAAGCCGGATATAACAAACGATTAAAATTTATTATCTTTACGACGCATACAAAATAAACGAGTTCACTTACCCATTATCAATCAATCTGTATTCGACAATTATCGGAATGACAATAAATTGATAAACTTGATTACTCGATGTCTGGCTGGAGAAATGCTAGACAGAAACATGAATCACCACTTAAAACAGTTGATAATATTCCGTTAAGACCGAACATGTGTTATGTAACATCACTATTTCCCTTTCTATAGAATGTCACTGCTGTGAAATAATCTAGTTCAACTAGAGTACATACTTACACTAGTATGTAGCAAGATATATAGTAAATAAACACAAGATGCGAGAATAAAACGAAGAATATTCAATAAACATCTTTACAGTACGATAACACCATATAAGATATTAACATTTTTGAATGACAACAAACCGGCATTTACATAGATTCGAAATTTTGCATATCACATTCGGACAAATTTACGATGCTTTTCATTTATATACAAAAAACGATAAGTCAGTGGTAAATTTTATACCAAACATGAAAAATTACATTAGAACGAACTGTTCTCTATACTTCCGAAAGATAATTTATCACTTCGCAACACATTAACTTTTTATCAACAGTGCGTGTCATGCTCCAGAATATGCTCATATTTTCCGCGCATTTACGAATATTTTTGATGATTTTGTTGAAATCAAATGAATTTTAAAATAATTCATTAAATTAGATGTTGAATACAAATAATTACTTTAATAATATTCGTTCATTATATTTTAATTGACTAAAAATGGTAAAATTTATAACTGTTAAAAATACATATTACATATACAACTATGCGTTCTACTTCGAAATTTGCTATTAAAAAATCGAATAGAATTTACAGTTATAAAAAAGAAATACATTTGTATATGTATCTCTTGAAATTTAAATTTCACGATACAAAAAATTAAAAGCGGGAAATCGAACTTAACGTTTTACCGCTCAAATTCTGCGACCATTCCTTTCAAACAGAAACAGCTATATAATTTGTTTCTTACTAATATTTTAAAATGTATATTTGTTGTATTTTGTTAAACATTTTAATTTTAAACGAATATAGTTTACGATTGTACTAAAATAAACAATGCGAATGCGAAAAAATGGAATTGGTAATAAATGTTTTTATCAGTACTTTTTTACAAACTAGAAATATCAAATATTTTAAAAACATTTTTATGTTAATATATTAGATAAAAAAAATAATAATAATAATAAAAACAAAAAAACGTTTAAACATAATTCTATGTATTATTTAATATACTGTTTGAATAAAATTTGTTTTATCTTGTTTTCATCATTCCTATCTGTCGACTCATACATTTTCAGTTTATCCAACTGAAGCACACTTTGAATTTCAACTTTTGTATTAAGGAAAAAGTATATAGTTACATGTAAAATATCTCTGTACCTAATGCTTGTGTATCAAGATTCAGATTTAAATACACCAAAAATTTTTAAAAACGTATGAAAATATATACTAAAAGTTTCATAATAGATGGTGTACATTAAAAAATCGAATAAAATTTTATGTATTAAATTATTAATTTAAATTTAAAAATTGTTACATTTAATCATGAATTTTTCAAAATGTTCAATGCAAAAATTATGTCTCTTTATCTATTATAGTGGTTTTCAATACAAAAAACAACCTTTCCACATTGCAAAATACGATAGATAAATATTTAAATGCGGTCACTTTAAATGGAGCATAAAGGAATTTATTTTCATCTGGTACTTCATTGTTGCTATTATTTACAATAAATTACGTGCTATTCACAATGAAACACCAATTTAATTCGTAAAGCGGCACTGACTAATCGAGGTTATTTATAGAAGTACAAATAATCTGCTAGATACTAATGAAAGTATGTTCGGCCGAACAGCCTAACCGGATAGGGTAGTAGAAAGTGCCTCCAAGTCTAACCCCACAGCAAAAGTATCTCCATGTAAGGCTAAGGCACGATGAAATAAAAATATAACGTGCATTTTTCCGGAATGTGTGTAAATTTTTAAAATATTTTTTGAAATAATGAAATATGATCAGAAAAATAATAAAAAAAACATTTTTTGATAATTTCCGCACAATTCAAAAGAAAAATTTTCAACCTTATCGTTCGTGATCAGCATACAAATTTTAATATACTCAAATAGCTACTCTTCTTTTTTTTCGTTATTTAATGAAAACACAACGGAAGACTACAGACTTGCATAAAAAACAAAAAATGGTAACTTCTCTCGGATACCATATTTTCTATAGGAAATTATAAATTAATACATTTGCTCTGAATCTTTTTGTTAATTTCCAATGTATATTTATATGCACACGCGCGTATTTTCTTTATGTGGAATTTTTAAAAATACTTAAAAACCCCTAAAATAAATAGAATATGTACAAAACGTGCAAAATATGTATTTATATGCACTAATATCTTAAATAAGCATTTATATGTATTAATGTCTGAAATATGCATTTATATGCACCATTAAATTGGTGTATTTCGAATTTAAAATTTTTTTCCACCCTTGTCAATCCAAAACTTTCGATAAAAAACTGATTTAATTCTATCAATGGAAATCAAACTATCATATGGCATAACCAACACCAAAAATAATTTCAAATCCTTTTTCTCCCCAATTTAACAGATCTATTCTTACTGATAAATATCCCGACTTCATGTGTCACATAACTGATTGCTTAAATTCAACAGTTATGTTCGGAAAACCTTTTTTACATGGATATATCTTAGTTATGGGGGGCCATTCTAGAATTTGCGCCACCGAAAAATGTAACGGAAACGTTGCCATCGATCACATGACTGGAAATGACTTTTGACGGGAAATTCAAATCCAGATTTTTTAAATTCGGAATATGATGAGGGAATTTTGTGACAGGAATTGTCTTTATAAGTAAGCTAGTTTTGTTAAGGTAATGTTGATCATCTGGAAACTAAAAACTACATATTTTCCCATCGCAATCCGTTGTTAAGTATCACTAATGTACAATAAATACTATGTATGTTAAATATAAAATAGTTTTTTATTCCCTTCTCCTAGATGGTTTAAATTCAAAATATGACGAGGGAATTTTGTGTCAGGAATTGTCTTTATACATAATCTACTCTGACAGTTCAACCAGTTAGTGTGTGTCGGAATGTCGTCCGGTGAGCGTGTGAGGCAGTTTCATCAACGTCAGTGAAACGAGAAAGAGCACTAGGAATATACCGAATTCTTGATGAATACTCCGTTTTCCTCCAGTACAACTGAGGATGAGAAGATGCTTGCCTTTAAAGCAATGGAAGTGAAAGAGAAGAAGAAGAAAGAAGGTGAGAAGTACAAGAAACGGCATATGAATACAGAGCAACAAACATGTTAAGAGGAGCAAGAAACTTTGCCTGACGAGACAACTTCAGTCTACAGAACACGAATTTTTAAAATATCATCCAAAAGAGGTAGAAGTGAAAAGGATATCTACGTCACATTACGGGATAGGCAATCGAGACAACGGTTAACGGAAGAAGAGCTCTACTTGTCTTTGTTTACATCACACCAGGAACACCAGTACGTTCAATTGAAGATTTCTTTAAGTTGAATTTAACGGCATTCAGTCCAAAGGCGTGTGTATTTAGGGTTGTTAGGGAGAAGGAGTATCATTTGATACTCATCGTTCTTGGTGGAGATATAAACATAAATTTACAAAGCAGCGTAGGAACTCGGTTCATCGAGTTCATGCGTGAAACATTCAATCTCCAACTGAACAACGACCCATCAATCTTGACAACCAGAAACAACACATGCATTGACGCAGTTTTCTCACCTGGAAACTAAGAACTATATATCGTAATTTCCAAAATAACAAACCTTTTTTTAAGTATCACTAATAGGCAATAAATACTATGTATGTTAAATATAAAATAGTTTTTTATTCCCTTCTCCTAGATGAATAGATTAGTTGTATAGGTAACTAGTTACACCCTTCTAAGACATCTCCATGATCTGAGCTATTAACCACAAGGGAAGTCGTTTACATTTGCTATTGGAACTTGCTGGAATATTATCTTCTTCTTCGACGTGTCGTACGCAGTGTTCTGCGCGTAGACGATCATATATTATGGCTCCTTGCCGCCTGCATCAGTTGTCCTATCGATGATTTTTTGGTCCACTGTCGGACATTTCTGGTCCATGATATTCTTCTTCGACCTCTTCCTCGCTTCCCTTCTATTTTTCCTTGAATGATCAACCGTAATAGTTCATATTTTTGACCTCGTATAATATGACCAAAATACCTAGTTTTTCTTGCTTTTATTTCTTCAATTATTCTCCTTTCCGTTCTAGCTCTCTTTAGCACCTCTTCATTAGACATTTTCTGTACCCAAGATATCTTCAAGGCTCTTCTATATAACCACATTTCGCACGCTTCGAAATATTTGAGTGTTCTTACGGTATATGTCATTGCTTCGACCCCATACATTAGAATCGGATATATATAGCATTTTATGAAGTTCTGTCATATGCGGAGACTTAGTGATTGGTCCGTTAACAATTTTTTAAACTTCTCAAACGTTGTTTTGGCTTGCCCACATTTTCTTTTAACTTCAGTATTTGGATCAAGCTTCTCTGTAATATAACATCCTAGATACTTAAATTGTTTAACTTCTTCGATGTTTTTCCCATTAATCTGAATAGTTGTGTTTCGATGTTGTTTGCGACTGACTACCATAAATTTTGTTTTGTTTCCATTTATCCCTAGTCCATATTTTTTACCTGCTTCATTAACTTCGTTAATAATATTTTGTAACTGTTCACAAGAGTCAGCCAGAATATAGCGCAAAGAATTTTTATATTTCCTATTTTTCACCAATTCTGCTTCCCAAACGTTAATATCTGGCTATTTTAAAATATCTTAAATTTCGCCCCCTCATCCATACCTTCTCAACACTATATCGTTACAAATTCACTCAGTGCTCCATAGATTTCCACAATTTTCATGCAGACAATGCTATCACATTCTCTTTCTTCACGATCGTCTTACTCGATCTCAAATCTCCGTATCCTTTATAAGGATAATACCTACAACGTCTATTTCCTTGTTTTTTCGATATATATGTTGATAAATAAACACACTGTTTTTAGGAAATATAATTAAAAATCATTCCTGGCCATATTAATTTTTCGACAATGGGTCATCGACCGAGCTGCTAGCTTTCCCCATCCATCTCTCACTTCTCTTCTACTGTTGACATAAGAGTATATTTGAGATTCGTTACAATTAAACCTTGGAACCAAGTATCGTGGTTTAAACAACAAAATTATTTCTATCTATTAAATTAAATCTCGTATCTTAAACTTCCCTTCCATTTCGATTAATAAAAAAACAGATAAATAAAATGCTTTTTTACAAAAAATAAATACCGACTTCAAGGTTCATTATAAAAATTTAAAAATGCACTAAAAAGTAAAAGATAATTACTCCCGATGAAAAATATATATCAGAGTGATATAACTTAAGGTGATATCGTAATTCTTATACAACATTAACTTTCTGGAGTTGGCATTAAATTCATGTTACTCTAGGAACAATTTAATGAACATTTAATGCAGTTTTTAATTATTCTTTTAATATGAATTTGATGCCAACTCCAAAAAATTAATGTTGTATAAGAATTACGATAATGTCATTTTAAGTTATATCACTCTGATATATATATTTTATCGGGAGTAATTATTTTTTACTTTTTAGTGCATTTTTAAATTTTTATAATAAAACTTGAAGTCGGTATTTATTTTTTGTAAAAAAGCATTTTATTTTTTACTTTTTAGTGCATTTTTATTCAATTAAATTGAAACATTTTAATAAGAACAGATATTTCCACGGTGTGAAAACATCAAAAGCTACATTTCCATGGTAATTTGGCAAATTTATAGTATTTTAAGTCAATAAATCTAACCCGACGGTGAATACAATCACGAATGAAAAACATCCAAAAAACTTCAATCTCCCGCATTACTCAAAAACTAGCGATCAGATCTTGATCAAATTTAAATGGGACCACATGAGAAACACCACCTTTCAAATAAAAGAAGTATCATCAAAATCGGTTAATCTAGAAGAAAGTTCTAAGGTAACACGTAAAAAAAAAAAAATACAGTCGAATTGAATACTCCTCCTTTTTTGAAGTCGGTTAAATAATCATTAGGCTTAGGATTTTCCATTTAAATCTTACCTATTACTATCTCTTATTACCTAAACTTTCCTCTTGGTTCCTATTTTTTTTAAATAGACCATCCCTCAAGGTAGCGATTAGGGATGTTGCTGATATTCGCATCCGCATCCGGATCCACAATAATCAGTGCGGAGTTTTGGAAGATGCGGATGTTGTGCAGCCACATGTACATGTTACGACGAGAAATTGTGGGCAAGGTCGGCGAGTGGCATGTGGTATCGTATTCCACTGATTAACACATTAACTTCAGTGCTTTGTTCCTCCGCCTTTTCAAAAAAGCTGATAAAGCAGACAACAAATCATATTACATAATTGTTTACTTTATGAGTAGTACGTCGTCGCGATAGTCTAGTTGCTAGAGCGCTTGACTTCCGATATATCACGGGTTCGATCCCGAGCGACGACGAACTTATTACAAGAATTAAATAAATAAATAAAATAATCGCTAATAGTCACGTGGAAGGCAATGACAAACCACCACGTTCAACATCATTATGCGCGCTAGGCCAGTAACACGGCAGACCCACACGAGACTGCACTGGTATATCGATAAATCAAGCGACTATTATCAGTACCGAATGTAGTCTTACCTGTGTACACATTCGAACTGCATATATAATAATAATTGTTTAGTAGTACTCTACCTATATCGGCACATCTAAAAATGTGAGAATAGGTTGTCCACCAACCGAATGGTTGAGGATATAATGATGATGGGTAGTACAAAAACAACCAGTTCTAACACTGTTGGATGACTGTGTACTCTGTAAAACATCGGGTTAAAATAGCAAAAGGCACCCACAGAAAGAATGTCAGATGTCGACATAGTGTCAACACTTGTAGTCAATGTGTTAATCAATAGGAGACTAAATAATGTTAGACAAGCTGTCAACGGTTTGTTTTGTTTAGCAGTTTGGATTGTAAATCAATCACAACATTTAAAAAGCGACCTAGTCAGGATGTTAGATTTTTCAAGTGAAGATGAAAGTCAAAAGGAAACATCTGCTAACAATGACCCCAGTGCTATTCTCAAGAAGGAATTGCTCCTGTACTCGAATAAAAAAAGAATAAGTGTAACTGCAAAATCATATTAATTGGTGGAGCCTTAATTGTACTGAATTTAAAATGCTATCGGTTGTAGCACGCAGATATTTATCGCCTGCGCCAGCCATTGTTCCAAGTGAACAATTATTTAGTGGCGCAGGATTAATTTATGAACTTCTGCGAAACAGGTTAGAACCTGAAAAGGTAGCGACATTGCTCTTTATTAAATATAATGCACCAATTTTTAAATTTACGTATCAAAATTTTTTTTTTTAAAATAAAAATTATTAAAATTACCATTGTATTTTATTTATTCAAACCTATATTAAGCATCTCTTTAAAAAAAAACTTCATCTGCATCTGCATGCGCGGACGTTGACCCAAAAACACCCGCATCCGCAGATGTCAAAAAACCCTAGTAGTGATCTAAACTATTGAAATCTTAAATTTCTACTTAAACAATCAATACTTTTAAATTATTATTATATAACATGTTGTGTAATTAGTCCAGTGAAAGTTCTCACTAATATTTAACAAAAATATTACTATTAATTAAGATATAATATTTTACAAATAGTTATATAATCAAATCGAGAAGATTTGTGCGCTTGAAGCACCTAATTCCATTTTTGGTATTAAGCAGTTGAATGGCTTCTATATTTATTTGAGCATATAACCGCCTTTTACATCGGATGGCAAAGTCACGAATGACATCGTCAACCAGCTTCATATCGAGATAATAATGGGTTACCCTTGTTAGGCTAAAACCAACAAGCGTTTGTTATCGCAAGAAGAATTGTTTTTGTTCAATCGAGAAGTACATCCCTATAGCTGTATTTCATATGTCCAAATTGGACGCAGGATCGCTTGATACAGAAGGCGTTTATTACACAGACTAAATGGTGACTTTCAGTTTCTCCTCCATAAACGAGTTTCACGTCGAGTAAATAAGCAACAGAGGAAATTCCGGTTTCGTATAGCATCTTTATATAAGACTTTTCCCACCTCGGCAGCTTGTGTGATCTGCGGCATCCTGACAATGGATTTATATCTCATTGGTGGTTAGTGGCTGATTCCACATCTATGAAACAATTAGGTTTGTTAGAAAACAACTTTCTACAGATACCGCAGCCGATTTCCAAAAAACTGTTTAGGAAATATGTGGATAAACTGATACTGGATGAGTGGCAGAGACGGTGGGACAATGACTCCACTGGTAGGAAAACATTCGAGTTCCTGCCCAATGTTTCTCTTAGACTAAAGTTGAAAAATATGAAATTAAATTTTTTTCAACACACGCAGGTGTTGTCCGGGCATGGCAAGTTTCAATCCTACTTATACAGGTTTAGGCTTGCCGATGCCCCCGAATGCAAATTTAGTTCATTACACTTAGTCGATGAGCTTAGACACTTTCTGTTTGATTGCCCTGCCCTTTCCGATATTCGTGATTTCTATAACTTAGAATCCTCACGCACTTCGCTTATTCTCGACAGAAGAAACTATGCAGTTTTCCTCGAATATGCTAAAAGGGCAATGCATTTAAAATTTACACTGTCCAATCAGTAATAGTTTGCTTATACCTACCTTAATTCAAACGTAATCCCGAGGCCAATTGTTTGTTTGGATGTTCGGTGTGGTCTCTTCGGCCTTTCTCGTCATTATTACATTTATTTCTTTTATGACTAACATAACAAGATTATATATAAAAAAAAAATACAAACCAGTTACACACAATGTGGTTGGTGGCGGGACTATGCTTACATTTCGTCACCTTCCAATTATCTAAGTACACTTGCAGGGAGCTACTACACACATAGGTTATTTTGTATCTTTTCATCTACATTTATCGGTTACATGACACATACATTATATTCTTAAGTATTCTAGTTCCCTGCTCCTTTATAGACAAATTTCAGAATAAATTTTCCCCATCCGCAGTGTTGGAAATGGGGAATTTAAAAAAAAAATGGTGGCTTTCAGCCAATTAGCCAGTTTATTTAGCTAAGTCTGCGCTTCAGCTGTAGCTTTTTGTATTTGATACGTCTTTTACGTGAGCCGCTAATTGAGATTCAATTCAAGATACTTCCCTGACTAAACCCTGAGGTATCTGGCAGCAGTTAATATAAATCTGGTACTGTAAGTCGATTGGAGGAAGTGTATATGTAATGTGGATTTCCTTCTGCTCATTGAGCTTCATCCTCTAATGCTGTATCTACCACACAAACCGGTCCGGATAATATTAGAGAACCATTGCCGCTTCGACTTATTTGTCCTATCGACACGAAGGCATTATCAGCAGCGTATATGGCTGCAAAGATATCATCGGAATGTGGAATATCAGAAGTATAGAGAGTATACAAGACAGGTGTAAGAACACTGTTCTGCGGTACATTAGCTTACATAGACTGAAATGTGAACTTTGCATATTCATGAACAACGCGGAATTGTGATTTTTTAGATATGACTGAAAAATTCGGACAGTACAGTTTCTTTTCGAATGCTTGCATAATCTATCTCGTTGTACGATGTATCTCATCAATCGTTGAATAGTAATTATGGAACCCAAATTGATGATCTGGAAGCTTATCCGATATATGTAGTTCAAGTCGCTCTAAGAACAGTTTTTCTTATAATTTGGTAACGGCAAAATTGGTCTGTAAAACGTTACTATGGTGGCTTGTCTGTTTTTTTCAGCATGACCATCCGTGCCGTTTTAAATATTGCAGAAATATGTTGAAGACGTAGGCTACTGTTAAACAGATATCTTATAAACAGTATTGCTTTTCGCGACAGCTCCTTAAGTATTGCAGGAGCAATTTCGTCAACTCCTGCTACTTTCTTAATAATGATGCTTTTATCGATCATTTTAGCAACCTCTGTAGAAGACATGAACTTTATACGTTGTTGCGATTGATAGACTAGAGTCGTATCTCCACACGATTGAACATTATTTTGTTGAAATACTGCTGCCGGATATTTTGCAAACAGGTCTGCTTTCTCTTCATTTCCACGCATAAATTTTTCTCTTTCGTTTTTAAATGGCGGTATCTGGACCATAGGCTGTTCGAAGCGTCAAGTTGCCTGCCCCATCGAATAATTTTTGTCAGCACTAGGACTTAACTCCTTCAAGACATCTTTAACCTTTGTCCTATCGATTGTTGCAGTTAACCGGCACAGCTGATCTGATTAAGCACATTCTTGCTTTCGGGTCGTCTTGCCCGGTGCCAAATGCGCCGTGCTATTCGACGTTGTTTGATTAATAGTTTAACCTGCAACTGGTAGTATATTCCTTGAACTGTTGTAGAACTGGAAACTGGTGTAGCAGTTTTAACAGCCCTATGAATTATTTTGATCAACTGATGACTTTGCATTTTCAGTTCTTCTATTGTTTTTAGTCGGGCTTTCAAGTTTATATTAGAATCAAGTTCTTCTCGAAACTGATCCCAGTTTGTAAATTTGTTGTTAACATTATGACGTGCCTGTTTCCGTTTTACCGTGTCACTGAGTGGAAAGAGCACCGGGAAATGATTAGAAGTAAGCTCCCAATAATTTTTAACTTCAATGTAATTAACCGCTTCTTAGCGAGTTACGTAAAAGTCGATGAGATCAAGAATTGTATCAGGATCTGTTGGCCAGTATGTTGGATTCCTGGATGTATGGAACTCGCATAACTTCGCATTCATTGCTTTAGTTATCAACCGCGACATCATGTAGTGTGTTGCACATTGCAATCATCTCCGCGGATGAATCTACTACCTAGCTTCTTAAATATTTCACTGAATTGTTCCAGTTTCATCGCGTGTCTTGAACGACAGTATCCTACTGCAAGCGTCAGTTCAGTGTTATTAAGGTATACAACCATACTTGTAATTTGGATATAATTTTTGCAAATCTCTTTGCTAACATAATGTTTAACATTGTTTACAACGGTTGTTGGAGCTGTGCTAGCGTACGGTTTACAATGAATATCAGCTTTGCATTTGGGATGTGACGCGTATAACCGTGTATATAAAAGAATGCACGATCTCTAAAGTGTGCTTCTTTGTTTCTATTGTCATAAAATACGTCTTTAAATTTCTCAATTGGAACTATATTTGGTTCGTTCTGTCTCATTCTAAGAATATTTTTCGATTTCTATAACACAACCCTTCAACTAAATTGGTATTAAAAAACACAAACGGACTAGTCAAAATTATATTTCAATTACGTTAACTACTGACCAATATTAAGATGAACGTATACATCGAAATAAATTCACTAAATTACCCATAAAAAAAAATCGAAGCATTGTTATAATATACTTGTATTAATCTCAGCATTGTAGAATCGTTCTTTATTAACAATACTACTACACTACAGCTAGATAAAATAATTCGATTTCATAGTAACTGGAACGAAGCAGCCGTACTCAAAAACTATCTTGGGTGAAATACTGTGAAAAATTTAACGTATAAATCTTTGAGTGAAGACTTTATTTCTTAATTTTTTTAGAGCTACCTAGCGCAGCTGATCCCGTTTATATTCGCGATTTTATATAAAATGTTACTGAATTAGATTATGGTTGTTTTGTGATTCAGTTTTTAATAGCTCGGAGAAAATAGCGCAGAATTGGCGAGATTATTTGTAAATATTTTCCAGTCTTACGCTTAAATTAATCTATTATTATTTATTGAAAGAAATTTAATAGATACCTAGGTTTGTATTTAGATATTGTAATTGTCCCGCGTAACGACAACAATTTTAGAAACCTATGAAAAGAATCACAATTACCACTACTTGTTAAAGAGACGAATATAGGTCAGTGCAGTCTTTCAATTGTTTACACGTGCCCTTTTTTATATTTCTTATTCCTAGCAGTAATAACGTTGACTCACACTTTTCTTTTTCTTAATTTGTTCTAAGTTTTATTACATTGATATTTTTGATGCGAAGAAGAACCAAATGAGTTCTACACCGGGTAACGAACGGAAATCAATGAATTATATTCATTATAGAATTTTTTGTTTAATTAATAAACTGAAGGAATTACCGATGTGATCGGGGTAGTATTAAATATTTTTCAAACTGGCAGCTGCACGGTGGCAAGTAGTCAGCCGTGAAATTATTGCTGTCCGACTGATAAAAATAATGTTTAATTAGAACATATTTAACTTGACCGAAAATATATCTGTAAAAGCAACATAAAATTAACTTTGTTTAATTAATAAAAAAATGGGTTAATTGGTTAGGTTTGTTTCATATCCCGATTTTCTGTATACTGCGAGTTGTACAGTATTTATTTCATTTTTTTAGGGCTGTGTAGCATAATGGAACTAAAATTAGTAAACGTTCTAGGTAATATTTTGCGTAACAATTGCAACTGTTTTCTTTAAAAAATCACCGATTTAACCGGTGTAGTAAAAAAAAAAAGTAAACTATAATTTTTTAGATTTTTTGTTTTGTTCCCCCCTTCAATATTCTCATTACATATATTTCTTTTCAAATTATACTTTAATATTTAATCGTATTCAGCGATCTTTGTTCATGGACTCGTCCACTACCACGAAATGTTAGCACTGGAAACTTCGCAATAACCTAAATATCGAACATAATAAGAGCTGGTGGCAATTAGTTTTCTCTTTCTTACATAAAAAACGAACTATTATCAGAATCTGCAGTAGTTGTCCCCTTCAATAAATAAGTCGAGGAATGTGTACTACATAAATTAAGTGGCGAACAGTCAGGTCTGAGGTTCCGTACATCCACGTCATCGTCTTTAATCTGCAGATAAATATTGGATTAAACATAGTAGCTACATTGTGATACTCCAGACGACGGTTCTTTCTCTTAACAGCGAACAAGTTATTGATGCCTTTTATTTAGATATAAACGATCAGAACTGGAATGTTAAAATTTGTATCGCTTTCGAGAGCCACTGGCAAAGGGATGAAAATAGAAAATGTGTTTTCTTATTTCACGACCGTCGATTAAGGTTGAACTAAGCCCCGCATTCAATTTAGTAGATTACCGACTACTAAAGATATAATACAAAATTTTACGTTTAGGCCTTACGAGAAACTTCTTAATTTGGCATTCTATGGTGTTCTGATTAAATACAGCTGCGAAGATTTTTTTGTGGATAAAATTAATCTCTGGGCCGGACAAAGCTTGCTATTGAGAAAAAATGCGTTGCGATAGCGTTGGCTTTTAAAGGTAATACTATATAGATTCGAGATCTCTTTCTCGTTCGTAACTTAAATTCTTTAAATATGTCAATGAAATATACAAAAAAACAAAAACTTTTCCAGTCTTCATGATAGTAAATAATGTTGATCTACAAGGAGATATAATAAGGTTGTTATACTCGGCTATTAAACAATAAAGTGAAGGAATTACAGTAGTTTTAATTTAAAACGTTTTATCTGATCAGAGTTTATATTTACGTAGGTTGATACTTATATTTTTGGCCTTGGCAACACTGAATGATTTAGGCGTCATCTGACGTTTCCATTAGAAAATTTGACTCTTTTTAACATAACTTTCATAATAACATTTTTTTATTAGAACGCGATTTGGGTTGATTGCAGGAAACTGAAAAAAAAAATCTCAGCAAACAAATGGAATTAACTGGTGAACATTTTCGTGCGATTATTTTTCATAATTTTCGACGCGGATTACCACGACACGAGTGTATAGATGAATTTAATTCTTTACATGCCGAAATAGCATCATCCTACAGTACTGTAAAAAACTGATATAATGAATTTAATCGTGGCCGACGTTCGCTCCAGGACGATTTCCGCAAAGGTTGTCCAAAATCGGTTGTTGTGCCAAAAAACATCGATACTGTGTTTGAACTGATAAAGCAAGATCGTCATGTGACATATCGTGAGATTGAGGCATCTTTGGGGATTAGTTTGACTAGAATCAATAAGATATTACATGATCATTTGGCTGTAAAAAAGATTTGTTCGCGTTGGATCCCGCATAATCTAACAAGCGCTCAAAAAATGGATCGAGTCGATTTGTGGAAGAAAATGTTGAAAAAATACGTCCAAGGTGCATCAAAGGCTGTGCACGACATCTGCACAGGCGACGAATCATGGATCTATGCATATGAGCTTGAAATAAAACAGCAATCAACGGTATAGGTCTTCCGAGATGAGCCTAATCCAACAAAAGTTGTTCGCGGAAAAAGCACATCGAAGTAAATGGGGTTGCCTGTTTCTTCGGCATTACTGCTCATATAGCGACAGTGCTGTTAGCAATTCTGATTGGTATACAACCATTTGTTTGCCAGAAGTCTTCGGCGAAATAAGGAAAAGGAGCAAGCGCCGTCGGATCATTCTTCATCATGACAATGCGAGTTCTCATACACCGGCTCAAAGGAATATTTAACCGGCCAAAACATCGAATTGATGGGTTATCCGCCGCACAGCCCTGATTTAGCCCCCAATGACTTTTTTTTTTATTCCCGTATATCAAAAACAAATTAAGTGGTCAACGATTTTCGACACCCGAAGAAGCGGCTGATGCATTCAAAACGCATGTTTTGGAGCTACATCAATCGGAATGTGAAAAGTGCTTCGAAAATTAGTTCAAGCGCATGAAAAAGTGTATTGATCTTCATGGAGAATATTTTGAAAAACAATAAACCGATTTCGATCATCAATATTTGTTTTTTTCATTATTAGGCCAGAAATATAAGTAACAACCTACGCATACAGGGGCTTGCGCAAGAATCACCAAACTATCAAAGACCTCACATAGAAATTCTGATCGAACCTCTAAAGGTTGCAGCAGCAACGGCTCCTCGTGCCATTAATAAAACCGTTTTACATTTTAATTTGCTACTAATTGCATAAAATTTTAACCAACAAAATTAATTGACGTAACGTTAACAGATATTTTAATTTCCTTTTCCTTTTTTTTCAACTACGTAACTTACCTATTACTATTAATATCTAATTAAAACATTATTTTATAATTTTAAAATTAAAGATATTGAAATATTTCATAATATTCAACCGAACTTATTACAAACATGTTTAACATACGTTTACTCTCGATTTTACGTTAGAGCATGTTATTATGAAATCATTTTTTGTTATACCGATCGCCTTCCTCCCCCCCAAAAGAAAAAAACAACACACTGAAAGTCAACCATACGCGGCATTATCGAAATTTTTATACTGAGCAACTCATTAGACGTTAAAACGATGGAGAGCCAACTTTTCGTCAGAACAGTTGCACATTCGTATGTTGGTATTTCTTAGCGGCCATTAGTAGTGCATTAATCAAGATGTGTGTACTTGGCTCAGCTTTCTGAAACAGAATTCAACAACGCTTGGGACATTTGAGTAGAGAGTTCTTGGAAGCCTGAGTTTTAGAAGCATCTAGTGAAAAAATTCAATTTTAGGGTTTCGAAAGATTTGTCTTGCTGCAGTTTCTGATAAAACAAGTTTTATTACAATTTAAGAATACGATTAGATTTTGTTCCGTCCCGATACAAGCAACAATCAACATCAGCTTTTTTCAACCCGTAATAAAAACGAATAAACAATCGAAAATTATTAAACTTTAGTGTTGCGTGTATTTGTTACCAGTTTCTTTTTTCTCCTTTCTTTCTTTTCTTTTCTTTCTTTTCTTTTTTTTTTTGTAAAGAAAAAATGTTTAATATGTATATATATGTATATATAAATAATATGTAATGCGTATAACAAACTTAAAATAAATGGTTATGTAAAAAATTATATAGCAAAGCTATAGATAACAACGTACAAATTTTGTTAACTGCGAATATTACAACAATCATATAATTAAAATATAATAATTCGAAATAGGCTACTTTTACGTACCTATTATTACATGTGAGTATTGAAGAAAATGTGTGTACTAGCTTAATTTTAAAAGAACGTAAAATGACGATTAAAATTATTTTCAATTACATGTTTTATTACAAAGAATAGATTCAGCGGAAATGCCTTTAATTTTTTTTTTTATATATATATATATATAAATATGTATGTATATACGTACATATACACACACATATATATACACACATAAAAAAAAAAAAAAAAAGAAAAAAAAAACAACAGAAAATTGGGATTTAGGAAGGTTAATGCGATAAAATAATAGCAGTAGAGTAACATTAAACATCGAAAAAGTTAACGCATCGAGTATAAAGACGAAATAGAGCATTGTATTTTAAAAATTAAATTTTTTATATCTACACAGAGAGCGGATTAATTATAATACGGTCCGTTTTTTATCATCTGGCTATATTTCTCTTCCGCAACCAACTGTTCTCGGAATTTGTTCACTTTTTCGCTAAATTTTGTCCAGAGCGATAGTTTTTCGGAAATCAGTTCTTGTAGTTCTTGCGAATAGGCTAAAATGAAACAAATTAAAAATTCTTCACTATGTCTATACGAGTATAAAACACAAATAAATTCGCCAAAGAATCGAAGTAAAAGGCACCGTATAATTCAAACTTACGCATTTAGACTGTACATATTTTTACAATTAATATTATAGTGTGTATTAAGTCTCAAAGTCAACGTATATTAAGATCAGATACATATATTTAAACTCATAAAGATTTGCTTAATAGTAAAAATTTATCAATAAAACTCTAAACAAGAAGGCGAACAAAAGTACATTAAGGAATTTGATGTCCTAGCAACATGTTGGATGCAAAAAACGATGATGTACACTTCATTGAAAGCATTCGAGTATAATTACATCAAATTAGCGCAATGAAAAAAACACGCAGAATTATATTCAGCTGAAAAATGAATTAATAATCGTTATGCTAAGAGGTCGGATTGAAAAAAAAAATCGGCACTTATACCAGCGCTAAATTTTATTTGCATGGATACGCGGTTCTTTATGATATTTTATTCAAAGTTCTACTGCAGCAAATTTATTTTAATTATTCGAAACAAAACTATCACAGATAACAACTAACGATGTGTGTATAAAGTATATGTAGCGTATCTATCACCTTCCTTGTTAATTAGTTAATAGTGAAAAATTATAAACTTAATAACAAACTGGTAAATAAAAACATAAATTAATTTACTGGAAACGTTTTTGGGGACATCCTATCTTCACCTAGAAAAGAGAAGACATTCTAGTCGCAAATGTATAGTATGCATTGAATCTGAAGGAGACCTGTATGAATTATCGTCCTTTTTCGGCTAGAAGTAAGAAAGCCAAAGAAATGTGAGTAAAGATGAGTATATGCGGCTTGAATATTGTGTTTTAAATTTCTTTCAGATTCAGACTGTTTAACTGCGATTGTAGGTTATTCCTATTTCTTTGCATTTTTCATTTCTAGCCGAAAGTGGGTGATAATTCAGGTCTCCTTCAGATTCAATGCATACAACATTTGTGACTAGAATGTCTTCTCTTTCTCAGCTGAAGATGGGATATTCTCGAAAAGGTTTTTAAAATACGCAGGGTATTTCAAACAAAAAAAAGTTTATTTAACAGTCATATAATTATTATAATATTTCAATATAATCACTCTTCTCCTCGATAATACATTCCCAGCGTCAGGGGAAGTTCTGGATGCTGTCGAAGATGCCTTTGAAGTTTAGTTCACGAATCCGTCAGGTCACAGCACTATTTAAGGCCTCTAAATCCGGAAAACGGATTCCTCGCATCGGCTCTTGAGTTTGCGGAACAGGTCATAATCACAAGGAACCATATCCGGCAAATAGGGTGGAAATGGTAACAATTCCTAGCCGTATTCCACAAAAATTGCTCGAATTTCATCATTGTCATGAGGACGTGCATTATCATGAGAGATGAGAACGCCGCGATCAAGTAAAGATGGACGCAATTTTCTGATTTTTAGTGCTGGTGGCTGACAGGTTTTCGATACCAGCTGCATGAGTTATCTCTTCACACATCATACGGCGATCTCTATCGATCAGTGTTGTCACTGTAACGATGTTTGTATAGTCACGTGAAGTTCTTGGACGACCAGTGCATATCCTCAACCGATAAGCAGTCTTCTTTAAAATTTTTTGCCTAGTGGGAAATACTGGTACAGTCCCCATGGTGCCACTGCCACACACTTCTTCAAATGCAGAATGAATTTCTGTGGACGTATGACCGCTAAAAGTTTCGATTTTCGTATACGATCGCTTTTCTAGATCTGTAACGCGACCCGAACGGTCTTCCATTATTACAAAAACATGACTTTTGTAGGCACGCACAAATCGTTCGAAACCAATCACAGTGTACACTGCTGTGTTGACAAAACTTCATGGTGTATACATGTCTTCTGCCCCCCCCCCCCCTAAATGCATATAAACTACGTAAGAACGTCGTGTGCAATATATTTGAAACGCCCTACGTATTCCTTTTTATATTCAATTTAAATATTGTTTTTTTTATGCGTACAAAGTATATGCGCGGAAACATCAGACACGCAATACTCAGAAATTATAAAAACGCCTAGAGAAATGAAATTTATAAATAATTCGCTCTTTTGTTATATTTACCCAACAGAGATGGGTGTAATTCATAGAAATGTTCTTATATGCATATATATGATTGACCCAATGTCTGCACTGTCGGTCCGTACATGTGCATGTGCGTATAAGCAGATAAAATATGAAATGTTTAACTAATCTCTGCGGTAAAATGTTGTGATATAATATTACTAGTGAAATATAATTTTTCATTTAAAGTAAAAATCGTTAATTAATCGTTTTTCAAATTTTTATGAAGTTTCAGTGCAATATATTCATGGGTGTATATGTACTGGCGTTGGATACCATCATAACAACAACAACAATAATAATAATAATAATAATAATAATAATAATAATAATAATAATAATAATAGAAATAATAATAATAAAAAAAGATTTTACTTATTTAAACACTGCAAAGAGAGTATAGAAAGTTAGTTTTTGATTTTTATTTGAACATTTATCACGTTGGTATAATCGGGTTTTCATACATGTATCATATATTTTTAAATATACTTGTATTAAGAAAAGAAACAAAAAAAAAAAACAAACAATAAAAACAGCCGTTCCTTCTCAAAATTAAATTGTTTTCACGCCAGATTTAGAGATATGTAAGAATTAACAACCACAAATGCGAAAACTTTACTTTAGAAAAATGACAACGACAACTTTAAAAAAGATTACACAGTAAATAAAAACTAACGAATTAATAATTACCACAATGTTGTTTAAAACGCACATTCAAATAAAACAGTGTAATTCAATATTATGTAAGGAAAAAAAGGTTCGATTTGAACTATGACGCAAAAGCGGCTTATCTCAAACTTGCTTCTTCAAAATTGCCAGGTAAAGAATGAAAATTAGAGTGGTTATGTTATATTACTCCATATGGAACACTTGTTATTTTCCATTACCGATACATAATCATTCCCGGTTTCTTTGCCATGTGATTTGTATCACAAAATTTGTAAATGTGCCATTCCCGCTGTTAGCAGATGCAAATTAATTACTGCGCATTTGTCGGTTTCCTTTTGTCTTTTTATGTTACACTTATAGGATACACACACATGGGTCAGCCGACCTGTTTTAAGGCAGAATTCAACAACTCATAACGAATAAATTAGTATTACCAATTAATTGTACGAAAAAAGGAGGGCGATTATGGTAACATTCGTTTTCTTAGCAGAGTACTAACAGCACACGGCGAATAGTTTTAAAAAAAAATAGATGCCTTACAATAACACGTAGTCTGACAGAGGGTTATGAAAATACATCTATTAAATGAATATCGATTTACTCTTTTCACCCTTTCGGTAATTCAGTGCCATATTTAAGTTATGAACTCGGTTCAAACACGGACGAGGATCGTTAATAAATAATCATTGTAGATAAGAAGTATTAAAGAAATTAACCGATCACAGCAATGTGAACTTAAAGAGGGTGTATACAGTTACGATAAATGACGAATAATTGTATATAAATGATTAAATAAGATACTCTACCATCACAGTGGAATCATTCTAGTCTACGTTTAGAGTACATTATTTACTCTCAAGACAAAACTGCAATCACATGTTTCTGCCACTTTACAGGTTTTAACGATACAATCTATCTACAAAATGAATGGCTGCTGATATGTACACGAGACCCGATCAAAAGTCGACATTGTGGCACGAGTAGTGCATACGTATTGTATTCAGCAAGGTGGGGTAGAAAGCCTAAACTTTCTTTTTTCGAGAGCTAGCCGCCCAGGAAACGAGTCGTGTTTAGTAAGACGGTGTTGATACGGTTTTCGATTTTTTACTGTCGTGCAAAATGCCAGGTATTGAATAACGCGCGAACATTAAATTCTATTTAGAACTGAGAAAAAAGTTTAGTGAATATTTCAATTTAATTAAACAGATTTGTGGTGAATTAGTCAAGCGGCCTACCGCCATTTTTGGTATCAAACATTTGACGATAGCTGAGAATTAGCTGAAAATGACCCGACAACCGGATGACTATAAGTCGTTCTCCAGAATAAATTTCTTGAGTTCGCTTTTTGGTACGTTTAGACTGGCGCCCGACAACTTGAGAAACGAATTCTTTCCTCAGTCAAAAATTGTAACGGAATATTTCGAAATGGAGAAAATTTGTGCGCGAAACTTGCATCGCGGCTGTTAGAGGAATAGTAAAAGCGCAATCGAATGGGAATTTCTCAAAGATCGATCATAAATGTCGAAAATGACCCATTTTATCATGAATTTTTTTTTATACCGAGAACGAAACCTCGATGTACACCAAAAAATTCTCTAAAAAAAAAACGTGAATAGAACGATTGACAATGAAAAACAAAGAACTGATTCGTTATGAGTTTCATAGCTGTACAATCAATGAGTTACTTTACCGCAATGAGCTCAAGCGTTTGTGTGAAAAGACCAGACAAGTGGAAAAATAGTTGGCTGCTGTGTCGATAATGCTCCGCATCACACATCTCTTCTGATTAGGCAGCATCTGCCCAAAAATAAGATTACGACAGTCATCTTCCTATTCTCTCGATTTCGCGCCATACGATTTCTAAATCTTCTCAAGACTGAAATCCACACTGAAAGAAGAACAATTCAACAGTTTTCAGACTACTCAAGAAAACCTCGAGGAACAGATAAGCAACATTACCAAGGTGGACTTTGTTCAGTTCTTCCAAAAATAGACTGAACCGCGGAGAGAAGACACTGCGATGAAAAGTGAACATTTCGAGAGAGATGAAAATACTTTAGAAAATGTGTCACGCGCGATTTTACAATCAAAAGATATTTCTTTGATTTTTTTTTACAATAAAAAATATATTTCTTTGCATTTTTTCATTTATTAAAAAACCACCTTGAGGTATCTCGATAAAAGTGTTTATATGTATTTTGGGAATCATTTCAATTAATAGTTTCAACGTAAGCTCATTTTATAGGGAAAAGGGTTCTCATATCTCGGAAAAAGACTAGGTATAACAGGTCAATCAGAATCGCGTTTGCCCAAGGACATTTTGATCAGTCCTCGTATTTATTAAACGTTCAGAATTCAACATCTTTTTTGTTTTCTTTCTTTCCCTTTTTTTTTTGTTTAAAAAGAAAAATGCTTTTGACACAATATACATTATTCGTTTTCACGCTTTTAAACAATTTTGAAATAAAATTTAAATTTTCGAAAGTGCAATTACACCAGCTTAAGAATATGAATCAAATGTAAAAAGGATGCAGTATGAGCAAAGCGATTTTTTTTTCCCCGAGTTTAAAACGAAATTAGCAGTGCTAAACCATCCGCCATTAATTTTATTAACTTGAGCTACTGTTTAAAAAAAAAAAAAGACAATTACGTATTAACAAATGAGGTTGCAGTCAAAATAGTCATTAACTAATAATCGAGAAAAACCAAATTATGAAGAAACACACGATACTGAATAATCTAAAGAAGTAGGCTAGAAATGAACCTAAACGGCACTTCCTAATTTAGTCCCTTCGAGTTTTTCCCAAATCGATGAATTTTCATCTGAACTATTTTTCATATCGTAAAACATTTCCGATTAAACTTTAGCGTGTTATTTTCTTAGATGTTAAAAACGGCTAATTTACAACAAAAACACCGAAAAAGGTTATAGCATTACAAATATATGCTGTACTTATTTAGGAGGCAGTTAAAATTCAGGATAAGATCAATCGAAAAACACCGATTTAAATGTTAATACATATTAATTATAAACAGCGTTATACATATAGTTTTTTAAAAACGCATTTGTTATGAATAAAAATAAGCTTTAAAAAATGAATTAAATTAGTTATTTAAAGTACTTATTTCCTCGCTAATTAGCGATAATTCATTGCAAATAGCGGCGTGCATATTATTTGGATTCTGCTCAACAATCAAATGATGTTTTCAATGTCCTTGTACCAGACTGGGTGAGAATGTTTTTCGAAAGGTAGTTTTTTAAAAAGTAAGCAAAGCGCAAACTGATGCAACAACAGAGATAAAAATTAAATACAACTCATGAGTAAGTACTATAAAATAATCTAGTTTTCTTTGCTGACTTATTTTAAAGACATTTCTTTCAAAAGCGAAGTTAAGTGACAAAAATTTATTAAAGTTCTAAGTAAAAGCGTCATAAGCTTTTGTCACCTCTACTTTTGAAAGACATTTCTTTAAGTCAACACTCTAAATTCAGAAATCCACATTGCACAGTACCACGAGACGTAATTACAAACATACAAGCAAACACATAGATGAAGGGCCTACTCTTGGCTCCCTCTACTTTTCGAATTTTTGAAAGTATTTTTTGATATAATGGTCAGTCAAAATTAATTATTGGAGTTCTGAACAATTTATTTTTCACTGAGTTTCCTCTAAAAAAAAAAACAAAAAAATGTGTATACCATCTATACAATTTTTTTTTATATATAATTGTATCTGAGGACATTTTTTTTTTGTAAGATAATTTTTGATGGTCCATCATTTCTGTTCTCGACTGTACTATTTTTAAACCGCTATGTTTTAATGAATCGAATTTTTGCATTCTGTTTGCACTAGCATATTTTACCGAATATAATTTCAATACATTTCCTGTGGTTCTAAATGTTACTATAACGGTAATATTGAGCAGACTTCAACATCATTAAAATTATATCGCAACTGAAATTAATAATATAGTTCTCGAAGACTAAAACATATAAAATATATAATTAAAAAGATTTAAAAAAACATACTTCACGCATCATAAATAAATTACGGACACAACTGTATTAGAAAGAATTATGCTTAACGTTTCGAACAGGTTAAGCATAATTCTTTCTAACAGAGTTGTGTCCATCATTTATTTATGATGATGTGAAAGATTTAAACATTTATAAACATACTTTATTTTAAAAGAATAGAAATTCTGTGAAAATAGCATAAGTCGAGTAATCAACAAAAATTTAAAAATTTTTATCGTTGAACGCAACTCGAGTCTATTGACTGTGGAACACAATTTGTGCGCCTAACTGAAATACTGTTTAATGAACCAGAAATTAAAAGATAATTTAGCAAAGCAAAGCGTTATTTCTATACAAGTAAGAACGATTTATATCGTTCCATTTAAACGCAAGTGTTTAAAAACCTGCACTAACATTTTTTTCTTAATTAGGCACGTAGACGAAAGCCCTTCATTAAAAAATAGAAAAGAAATAGTTTGATAGATAACGGTCAGAAACTGACAGAATGAAGGAAGAAAGAACTGGAATAATGGACAAAGAAGGAAGTGACGAGATGTAAGAAGCATAATAAGGACTAGCAAGCTCCAGAGAAAACAAATCAGTCTAAACTGTAAACGTTTTCTACTTTTTCATCGTTATAATAATCAATTTACAGAGTACACATCTTCCACCAGTGTTACAAACAAACAATTTATTAGTTTAGAATTACATAGAAAAAGGGAAAGAGAAAGAGAAAATAAAGTTCAATAAAAATTTAGACACAATTTAAATTTCCACCATTAAAACAAATAAAACAAAAACGAAATACGTAAAATTAATGACTAGAAAGAAAAAAAAATGACTACAGAAATTAATTGCTCACGTAGGAATTTAATAAGTAAGGAAAAGAATAGAAAAATATAAGGATATAGAAGGTGGGTAGTATAACGAGCTGCAATATAGATTGAGCAAGTTCGAGATATTTACCGTCTTGGTCATAATCAACACAACGTGTTCTAGAGAATAAGTCTGCACAACGTCTGTGCTGGCTAACATCTAGTTCCAGTATAGATTTGTGAGCATCTAAAACTTCATCTTCTAGTTCCTGCAGTTGTGACACGGCTTCGTGGAATGTAAAGAGTTCAGCCGACAATTCACTGTTCTGTAAACAAAAAATTATCAGAATCATTAATACAAATCGAATAGACTGATTTTTCCTAAGCGCTTCTACATTTATTTAACGCTCTGTCTTGAAAACGTTATATTTAGTGGCATAACTACGTGCGTAATTTTTAAATTAAACATACACACACAAACACAAAATCCTGCTTAATTCACAACTTTAGGTGAATTTACAAAAACTCAAAATATCCTTCATGGTATGTGAGAACAGTTAGAAACACCAATATTATTTTTAAAAAATAAATAAATAAACAGAAAAAAGGAAATAAATATAATTTTGCTTCATTTACGGTCAGTAGATTACATTAGTAGCATTATTACTTTTTTCATAATATCAAAATTAATAATTATGATAAAATGTTTTGAAAAATAAATATGCGTAGAAAAAAACGTGTCGATAAAATAACAAATCGAGAAATTATGAGTTAAGAAATAATATAAAAGCATCGATTGATTTAACTTGTCCGTTGATACGCTTTACCATTTCCACTGCAATATTTTAATCATTAGTACATTTTATAATATTTTTTTAAAGATCATTTAATTGTTAATAAACTTGGAATAATTACCATTATTAGCCTGCTAAAATACGCGGTTAATATCTCACACAAGTCAAAAATTCCGATAATTCCGAATACGAAATTTATTTAAAAAACAACTTTGCTTTAAATAGTAACTGCTTGAATACACGATTTGTTCGTGCAGTATGGTAATGTCTCTTTTACAAAGAATTGATTCATTACGTGAACTAAGGATTATAATTAAATGTAGGGCACATGACGTTAGACTACTTATAACAATACCAATATCCTCAGTAGTCATGATGTAGTTTACTGGGATATTACAAAACTTTTTGAATGTGTTTTATTGGAAATGATATAAAAAAAAAAAATTAAAAAAAAAAAAAAAAAAAATCATCTTTAGAAATAATAAAAAGATCGTAAAATATAACATCCAAATTTTATAATACCAACTGATTTTGCTTAAATACTACGGGAAAAAAATATTCGCACCTTTGCTACTATCTAATCCATTTCCTTGCGTGATATGTGAAGCAAGATAAAAATGAATTTAACATTTCCTATTATCCTTTTTAAGGTTGATTCATCGAAAATATTAAAGTCGTACTTGCCTTGACAATTGTTAAAGTTCAGTATATTTTGAAAGTGCCATGGTAAATAAACAAGAAAAATAACGGTCTAACTTTTAGTAAGACTCTTTCATTACAAAAAAGTAGCACTTTCTTCGTTAAAACTATCTTTAAAATACCTCCCCCTTCAGCAATTATAATAAATGAAATAAATACTGTTATTTTTTGAAGGAAAGGTACAAACGATATACGTTTTTCAATGAAATTAATGTGTAACCTACAAACCGATCTTTCGATCGTGTATTGCAAAAGTCAAGTAAATAGCCATATCTCACTTCTTATTATTTATTCCAAATTCTCCCTTTTTTTACCTTAATCTTTTTAATTATCACTTTTGTGACCCTTTTTTTCTTCTGTTTCTTTCTTAGATTTTTCTATTGATAAGTACCTTCTTTCTAAGAATATAATACACATCTGATCACGAAAATTCGCAGATCTCTCTACTCAATAATTCGAAATTCTGTAGAACGAAAGAAAATTTTACCTGGCTGATAGTTCGATTTGATTTTTATGAGACATACTGATGAAACCTCAGTTCAAATGTCAAAGAGAAGTCATAACACACTGATTTTAGAAGGAATAGAAGAAGAAAATAAAAGGTGCGTGTAACATGAGTCGCAATTTTTGGTAAAGTGAAAAATTAAACAGAATAAGAGGATTGAAGGGCGATCCCGATAAAATTTTCTAAATATTCAAGCGAAGATTTCAAAAGATTGAATGTATGTGCTTTTTCACATTTTTTTCCTAATAATATTTCATTTGTTTTTAAATCATAACAATTATCGGACGTTAGCTTTTTTTTTTTTTTTATTGTTATTTAAACAAGCATAATGAATAATATTAACGATTTATTGTGAAATGATACTTTTGAAAATAATACAAAAAATAAACCTCAAATATTTTAAAACAATTTTAAAATTTTCTGCACAATTTTTTTCTAAAAACAAAAATCACGATGATATAAATATATTTTTAATTATACTTATTTATATTAGAAATTTTTAAATAAAAAATTATGGTGACCACTCGAATGTAATTTTTAAATTCCCAGTTTATTTCTGCTTCCCTGGTCCAAATCCTCTCGATTTCCTGATTACGAGAATTATACAAGAAGAAGAATGGAATTTTTTTGTTACCATTGATAATATTTGACTGCCGCAGCATATTTTACACGAATACAATAGAATTTCGTAATTTATTTTCAGTAAAATACATTAAAAAATGCATTCATTTTTCGCTTTCAACGATTTTTTCTTATTGAAAATATCGTTTTTGGTAATTTTTGTGGTTTTAGGACAAAGTTCCCAGTTTATTCCCGGTTGGGTGACCACTCTGAAAATGTATTTAGCCGATAAAGAAAGTCACTTAAAACTGTACGGTGTCGTATTTTTGTGGCATGCTACGAAACTTTCGACACATTGTAAAATTCAAAAAAATAAAATAAATAATAATAATCATTTGTTAACAGGTAGGTAGGCAATATCAAAATCATTAAACTAAAATTATTTCCAACCATAAAATAAACTGAAAACTCGTATGGCACGAGGCATCTACCTTAAACATCTCGTCACTCCGTTTAATCCGATTCATGGTCTCTATAATTACATTTCTAACACACTCCACTTCTACTTCGTATTTTTAGCAATCATTCAAATTTCCGTTATTATTTATACTTTTAATTATTAATATTCCATTTTAGTAGATTTAGCTTAAACCGGAATTATACTTATTTTTTATCAGGATTCTTTCTACATCGCTGAATAGGTTTCTAATCATTTGCAGTTTTGTCTAGATTTCTTGTTTCCACAACGTTAATTTATAACGGAATTTAAAGACTTATTCTGACGGTGTATTATTTAATGCTGCATTAGTTGGCTTTCCTCGATTTTTTATTTAAAGACTCGCATAAATTTAATTATTCCAAAAGATAATAATAATCTTCTAAATGAATAGTTTGGAAGTAATTATTTAGACATGAAAAACAAAAAATAATAAAAAGAAAAAAAAAACAAAAACAAAAACAATAGATCCTTACGTTAAGAGAGCGCAATGCGGCTAAATCACTATCATTTAAATTATCGCCGTTTGCAGTTGGATGCACCGTATGACTGTCATCAACGGGGGACTGTTTATTATCCACCGTTGGATCTGTAGCAGCTAGTTCTTTAACTCTATCTGCGTACCGTAGCGTGTTTAACGAATGTTCGCACGACGACAAACCCGGACTTATCATTGCAATCTAAATTATAAAAACAACCGTGTGTAAATCTAGTGAAATAATAGATTTTTTCGAAAATTATCTTAAAACGAAATTAATATCCGTATATTGAACGGCAATTCATAAAGAAAGTTTAAATGTACTTAACATGATTTATTTTACAGATAATATTTTAAAAGCAACAGTTACCATGCAGGTTCTTGATTTATCGCCGATAAAAGAGTCCCTTAATACTTGCGTTAATTTACTGGCTCGAAACGGTAAATGTGAACCCTTTCGGCCAAGCGCTCTGATGCACTCTTTTAGAGCCAGCAACGATTTATTTATTTCGGCTCCTTCCATTCCTATAACAAGTAATTTGACAAAAATGACATGGTAAAATACATTTTAAATTAATGTAATAGCACGTGATAAAGTAAATTCAGTTTATTTTAACTTATTCTGGAATTCAGTTTATTACCAACTTAGTATTCACCCCTTTACGAAGTTCGAATCACATTTTTCGACTAAAAACTCACGCTTAAAATAACTTTCCCCCTCCTCTAGCTGATAGTTCCGAATAGTGTTTCAACCGTTTTAAACTTGTAAAATGTCCTATTATACTTCCTTATACAAATGCTTTCATTTATCTGTATCTAATCTATTTCAAACAATTCGGTTATCTGAAACATAGCTTATTTGATCAAATAATGTTTTAAAATAAGAAAACAGAATCCGGAAAAAAAAATTAATTTAAAAAAAACATATACGTTTTTGAACTTTTTATATTTATAAATTTATGAGAAAAACTGAATGTTCACTCCACTTTTCCATTTAAAAAATAAAAAATATTTTCTAGAATTAGTTTATAATTTGGACTGATTTTTCAGTTCCCACTGATTGTGAGTGACTGCGGGATTAATCTTGTGATTGGTTCAGGAAGATTTTACTTTATTTACGCTTGCGTCGCATTTGATTAAATTTAAATAATTATTTTTTATATATAAAACATAATAAATATTATGTATAAAATTTAACAATATAATTAGAACAGTTCAATACTTAGCCCTTTTGGCGAGAAAAAAGTCCCACAAGAAATATTTTTGTGTTAGTGTAATATTATATCAGTACTATAAAAAAGATAACCAACTTTACACTTTATTAAAAATAATACACTGTATATTACACATATATTAAAATTTCGGAAATTCTAGAAATGGAATTTTCGATTTCATAATTTTCGAAGGTAAAATATTATTTGTCGACATCACTGATCAAGTTGTGCGAGTAAATGTTAACTATGAAAATGACTGCAAGTTTAAAATGAATTCGACTTACTAGTTTGACGATTTGCAGAATGAGTATCAGCGCCTCGTTCATTTCCGGCTAAGTCTATAAGAGAAAATTTACCGTGTATCTTATTACTAGTTGGATTACGAAGTATTATCTGAAAAACAGCATGCGATCTAGAAGAATTACTGTTTGCTGAAGTCTGACCGGAAGTTCTGTAAAATTAGTTAAATTGAAATATTATTATTATATACTTTCAACGAGATATTTAATTACATTTACTTTTCATTATATTAATCATAACAAAACAATATTAAATTGAAAATAGTAGAACTAAAAAAAGGAAATACACAAGCGATAATACAAGTATTTTTTTTTATTTATATTATTTATCAGAATATATTTATTACACAAAACAAAGTAAAAAATAAAATAAATAATGTTATGATTAATTACAAAACTGTTAACTTATTTGGAACCCTAAAAAATCGTGCTATTAAGAAATCATAGTGGATACCATAGGAATGACAAATTGATTATCTTCCTGAGTAACTGTGATAATAAGGGACATCCTGTGAGTATTAATTACTCTCTGAGGATATGCTTAACTATTCATATAACAGTGGTTGCGAAACCCATTACAAACATCAGTTGTTAACCTATATGTATAAGCAGTTACTACGTAATTCATCCCTGACTAGCCCGTATTTATAGAGTTGTCATTTCATTTTTGGATTTTTTTGATATTAAACGTTTATTATATTTTATATTTATTATGCGAATAGAGAAGATGTAACACAAAAATAATTTTAATAAAATTAAAAATTGAGTGGAAATATAAATTTTACAAAAGAAGTAAAATTATTAATTGTATAAAAATGTTTATTTATTAATATGCTGACCTCAAAAAAAAAAAAAAAAAAAAATAAAAAAACAGGCACCAACGGATACTTGCTTAGTTATAAACTTAAAATACAAATTAGTGAAGATATAGGTGATCAATAAAATTACGTAAGTTAGAACTGCTGTATAAATTACAACAGACTTACATTGAGTGCTAATTCCCGAAATCGAAGTTCCAATATTTTATCTTAAATGTTAGTTTCGAAAAAGACACACTATAACACGTAAAAATCTTCTGCATTTGTATTTCTCATATATCGCTCATAAATCTGGTAATAATATTATTTCGTTCAGAATAATTAATTTTTCAGATAAATATACACATAAATGGTAATTATACGTCTCCCCTTTAACAACAAAAAAATGTATTAAGAATACACTGCCGACAGATGCTGTCGAATTCGAAAATATAGTTTATATAATTTAGTAAATTTACTTTCAGTTTAGCTCTTACAACACTTTCACGCATCTGTTCGCTTGTATGAAACTTTTCATTATACTTTTCTTACGCGCACAGTAAAATATATATATACAAAAAAAAATCATTTCAGTGATTTCGCAGATTTGCAAGATTAAACAATTTAGGTAAACAACTGAAAATTACCTAGCGGTATTTCCGTTTTTAATTATTCGCAATACTTCCTCAACCGAATCGACTACCGTCTCAGTCAGACCTACTACCTGTACTTGTTGTTTTCCGTCTTCTAATACTCTTAACTTTGTTTTATCGGCTAATAAATCGAAAACCTAAAAATAATAATAAAAATCAAAAATTAATCATTTTTGCCGCAGTATAAATCGATTCAATATTTTTTTAAATTCAAGCTACTTGGAAAGATCCTAAACAAGTCAAAAAATACATTCAAAAATACCAAGCGCTCGTAATCAGCTGTGTTAATTTTCGAAATTTATGTTGCGCATTCGTAAATTAAAGTAATTAAAAAATTTGATACTGTTCATTATTGAATAGAAAAGAAATTAAGCTTAATCATCACAAGTTTTCCAAATTAAATATTATTAAAACAATACAACAAATAGGAATTTCGAAATTTAAATAAATATCACGGCAATTAAAAAATTATAAAAACTAAATTAGTTCAGCATTTAGTTGAAAGTGCTGATCGTAAACTTGAGACAATTTTGTATTGGTTTATATGTTTCGTTTATTTCAACAATACGCTGCATGTATCCAACAACCCGTATGCTGCACACAGCAATTAGCCTATTCCGAACATTCGTAAGGTTAAACTAAAATTTTTCTGAATTATATAAACGACGATTTAACATTAGCAGCTTAAGAATTCAAGTAATAAAAGAACATTAACAGACGAATATAGACGAGCAGTTTTGGAATTCTGAACACTAAAAGATTTTATTTTATATATGTTTACGATATTCGTCGAATCAGCTACTAATTTATATGGTGATTAATATTTTATATAAATTATTAATGTCATCATTTTAAAAGTTATGTATTAATAAAGTTCAAAAGCAATCATTTTTTTTGGGCACATTTTTTTAAAAAAATTATGGTTTATATTATTCTATTTATTACTAGGGATACAGCTTACTTTATCGTGACTTAAGACATTGTGAAATAAGTTCGTTTTCTAAAAGTTTATTTTAGGAAAATGTTAATAATTTTACTTATCATAGTTTTTAATTAAAAATTTGAAATTATCGTTTAAACAGAATTCATCCTTTCCTTCTATAACTACAGTCGTGTTTTACCTGATTAAAATAATACAAAGATTACCTTTAAAAAAGGTTTGCAAAAATATTACCATTTTAAAATTTCATTATACGCACGAACGCCGATGTTTCGTGCACAGTTATTTACAAAAGCTCATTTCCTGTATTCCAAAAAAAAAAAAAAATATATATTTTCAGTCGTAATTTATTTTCGCTAAATATTCTGTTCTATATTTTTTTGAGGGGAGTGGGGGTCGTTATCTATGAACATTAACCTAGCGTAAGAGGAATTTATTTATATTTCCAATGTGCAGCCGCGGGATTTGAATCAGGTCCTAATAGAAACGAAACACCACTGACTAATCAAATATGCTGCATTAGCCGGAAAAAAAAAAAAAATATTGTTTTTAATTTGCTAGTTAAATACATAATCTGTATATCCTACAGTTAATTCACAAAATTTTTAATGTGAAACAAGGTAAATTTATTTTTCTTAGAGTGCAATTTTTTCTTTTTCTTTTTTAATCTTATTACTGTACATTTATGCTTGGAAGAAAATTAAAGAATTCTGATGAATATTTAACGATTATCAACCGATAGTCTGATATGTAGCTAGAAAGTATGTAAATTTTACGAGTAATTCCTATAAACTAGATCTTATGGATCCAGCTACAATTTAATTGATCGAAAATAATACGACCAGCTTAGCTCTTGCAAGAGGATCTGCAGTTAACGTTGTACAATAAAAAATAGTTCCAGTTAGAGAGTAGAACATATTTATAAGTAAATTTATCAAATAATTTATTTTATTAATTGCTTCTTAGTTCTTATGCAAATAGTTTATTATATTTTACAAGCTAGTATGTTTATAGCTCTGCTGTTTTAAAACCAAATACAGGAAACACTTAATTATTTGATTATTGAACTAAAACGAAACGAAGAATCAAAATTAAATAAAACGATTCAACAAAATATATATTTGCTGATATCATTTTAGTCAGTTTTATGCTGCTTTTTGAAACTAAAAATTTTATTGATAATTTAAATCTCAGTATGAATGACATAACATATTATCCGTTTTAAAAAATGTTTCACGGGTGATACCGGAAATTAAACGGGACTAAACAAATACAAATATTTCTGTCAGTGGGTAGCACTACAGTGTCGCCTTGCGCAGAACCGTTTATTTATGTACATCTAAAAATATTTAACCTTGAAGGTTTATAAATCATAATGAAAACCGTGCAAAATTCCAATGTATATGGTTTCATTTGGACTTGTTTATTAGAACTTTTAACAGTAAAATGTGCTCACAACTACCTACAGCGTATAATTCTCTAGACGCTCAAGATACTTTTGTTGATAATTTTAAAAAAAGGTAAAAAAAAAATCAAAAAACAAGTAGAACACACCTTTCCACTGTATATTTCAAAAAAACTCGCGGATACAACTAAATTTAACGCTTTGTATTTTGGTGATCGTAATAGTTTAAAGACATCTTTAGCTGCCATTGCGTATATGCCTTTTTTGCAGTCTTGGCTTTTGCCCTGAAAATCTCCCGCCATCGTGTGTGTTTTACCACTTCCGGTTTGACCATATGCGAAACAGGTAGCCATTCCACCTTCAAATATCGTTTGAACTAACGGTTTGGCCGAGTATCTGTTTAATAAACAAATAATAAAAAAGGAATAAAGTAAAAATATAAAACAATTTCATTTATTTTTTAATTATTCGTTATTTAAAGTTACTATCGGCATCATTAATCAATGATAATACTATACGATCGGTTTATTGTCTTAATTATATAATTTTTATTTTCTAAAAATAGCTTATACTAATAAAACTTAAGTTACTTCTCATAAATAAATTACAAACATAACTGTGTTAGAAAGATTTATATTAACTTAACGTTTTGGACAGCTTACACTCACCATCATCAAAAGCGAACCTTCTGATGATGGTGAGTGTAAGCTGTCAGAAACGTTAAGCTAATATAATTCTTTCTAGCACAGTTGTGTCCGTAATTTATTTATGATGAGTGATCGCTGTGAAAGCTTTAAACATTTACTTTAATTAATTGTTACCAATAATTATTACATTTGAAATATATTATTGACTTTAATATTCTCAATACATTAATACATGTGACCCTGCCCCCCACCCCCCAAAAAGGCTTATCGTTAAATTTTCGATTTTTATGTGTTGTTGGTTTCTGACACTTCAGGTCTTCCTCTTTCCAATAGAATTAGTCCCACCTTTCTATCTTCAAAATTGAGTGAGATATGGACAGTTAAAGATATCGCTTTTACTGGTATTAAATACAAACATTCTTAAAATTACTAAAAATTAAATTACAACAATTTTTGTAATATTGTAACGAATTTTTCGACTCTTTAAGAGAAAATGAATTTAAAAAAACATTTTTTTCAATAAAATTACTAAAAATTTCTTTTTTTATAGAATACTTACTAGAGTTTGAATAATACCTTAAAAATAAGTAGGTTTTAACGAAATTTAAAAAAATTCCGTTCGAACAATATTTAGAAATTTTCAAAATAAATTTCACTCCCCCCAAAAAAGAAATGAAGGTGTTCTTCCAAAACATAATCATAGAAGAAATGTAGAGTACTTTTTTTTATAGAATTTTCGTGGCTTTTATCCGTCATAGGAAAAGAACCACTTGAGCTACGGTATATTAAGTGTGAATCTCGAATTCAGCACGTCAAAAGACCCCAATATTACCAAGTTGAAAAAAATTTTCATGATAATTTAATTTTAGTAACTTTTTGCTCCTACTGATATGGTAATAAAAAATCTTAAAAGTACTTTTTTTTATTCCACTTAATTATTCAAAGATTCAAAACGATATCTTGCACTGAACCAGAGTTATTCACTTTTAAGACTTAAATTGATTGCTTTTGAAAAACATGATTTTAACGACAAGCCTTTTTTCTTGAGACAGGGTCACATATAATTATAATATGGCATTAAAGCAAAGAGACAAATAGGTGAAACAGAAATCGTATTTTTTTTTTATACATTCCCTCACTAGTAGACGTATGTTTTTGAGAAAATGAAGAATACTACCACAGTGGTATGATAATTTTGCACTTTTTAATAATGTATATAATAACTTAATAAATGTACTTACTTATAAACCACTTCATTTGTACAGTCCTCATTAAACGCATAATCAAACCTAAATAACTGATTATCTAAATACTTGGTTAAATCTACTTTATTTTTCGGTTCATGAACCACTATTTGATCTTTACTCGGTACCGTTATGACATCAACTTCCTTTCTAGTTAATTCTGAAAAATATATTAACATTAAATAAATCAATAAATGCGTTTACTACAGCAAATATTAGAGTTAAATCCTTCTCGACAATACATTTGAAATTCGTATCTGGGTGATATATGCAATAGTTAAAAAGATGATAAATAAATTTTACAGTTATCTCTCACTTTTAACCGCGTCTAGCGTCAATTTTACTCGTACGTGATTGAAACTATATTTTACTGTGCTAATTTCGCTTTTGTATATACATAAAAATTATTAATATTAGAAGAGATTAAAGTTTCAGTATTACCTTTCTTATTTATAGGCCTTTTTCGAACGCATACTGTAATTTGGTGGTCTTCCACAGGATCAGTGTCTCTTAACGGCCTAAATTCAATATTTGACTGGTATTCCCTTGATTAAAATAAATAAAGCCAATGAATATAGATTACTGCATATATATATATATATATATATATATATAAAAATTCGGCTATTTTGGACTCGCAAGGGGCTGTACCTCTTGACACCCCTTGCTTACATTTCTGTCACTTTCTCTTCTATACTTTGTATAAAATGATCAAAATTTACAACATAATTCTAAAAACGCGACGAACATGTAACCTCCTTCTTTTTCAAAGTCGATAACAAAGTTACATTTCCATGGTAATTTTGCAAATTGTAAGTCAACCGCCTCTGTTATACTAATAAAAAAGTAATAAATAAAAAAAAATTATCCAAAAGAACCACATTTTTTCATGTTTTTTGACGAATACTCAATTTATGTTTACCGATTTTCAGCGTTACTTACATGGTACCTAAATTGAATGGCACTCTTTCTAATAGATAAAGAATCAATAAAATCGGTTTATATACATATGAGTTATGCACGAATAAATATTATATATAAAAAAAACAACATACGCGATGAACGTATAAATCTTCTTCTTTTTGGAAGTCGGTAAAAATTAAAATATAACAAACGTTACATAAAATTGGGATTTTTTCTAATGGGATTATTATTATTATTATTAACATCGCAATTACATAGTCTTACATATATGAGATTTTGGGATGAAAGTGATCTACCAAAATAAGTCAAAAACGTAATTATTGTTCGTATATATGAAAACAAAGGAGACAAAATGGTCTGCTTTAGTTATCGAGCTATACCTTTTTTATCAACCGGTAGTAAAATTCTGAGCAAAATCCTTCTCAAATATTAATATGGTATTCACAAGAAGTCAACTGGTAGAAAAAACTAGAGAACATAATACAGAGCTGTATATGACGTTCATTGACGTGTAAAAGGCTTTTGATACTGCAAATAGAAATACACTTTGGAAATTTTTACAAATAATTAAATACTGACCAAAACTGATATCACTTTGGCAGAAATTATAGGACGATATGGAAGACGTGGTTATTTGCAAAAATAGAATTATACGGAATATTTTATAATATCCACAGAAATTAAACAGGAATGCGTACTTGCATCTACATTATTCAACTTTTACATGAGTATAATTTATTTTATATACTTAACCCCTGGAATTAAGATAGAATACCGATTTCATAGAGGACTGTATAACCTGCCGAAATTTAAGACTAAAAGCAAAGTAGACATATTTATTCTACAGAACTTACAATATGCGGATGATTGCGTCATTGCAGTAAAAGCGATTCAGAGCTATAAAGTGCGATAAACTTACTGCATAAAACTTACAAGATTTGGCTTCTTCGTTAACAGTAACAAGATAAAGATTATGGTAACGCCTACAACAAATGAAAGTTACTTTACTGATAGAAATAAGTAAAAGTAAAGGACTTTAAGTACTTGGGAGACATTATCAGTAGCGATGGTAACTTAGATGAGAAATTATGTATAAGAAATGGGCTGATAGCGTACAAGATTTTCTAGAAGAGTTTTCAATAATAAAAATTTAATAACAGCTACTAAAATAACCGTGTAGAAGAGACTGAAATCTTACCAACAATGTTATACGGTAAACAAACTTAGCCGATAAAAATAAAACAACTTAAAAAACTACAAGTTTGTCATTTAAGATTATTGAGACAAATTCTGCGTATAAATTAGAAAGATCTCGTATCCAACGAGGGGATACTACAAATGGCCGGTTGTTATTTAACTAAATAACAATTAGCGAAGTTCTGCCTACGGTGGATGCCCATGTAATAAGAATGGAAAATGAAAATGTAGAGTATTAAATGACGGTAAAAGACAGCGCGGTCGTCCGAAGTTACGCTACAAAGATGTGATCACGGGTACAATCAAAAAAGCTGAAATAAATCTGAGGAAGAACATCTCATAGGAAACGGTAGCCAAAAATAGGAAGGAATGGAGACCATTCACTGATAATATCGTGACCCACCACACATATCGGGAATCAAAGGAAAATAAGAAACATCAGACGGTAACCTTGTCACTACCGGAAAGACATAAATTCGTTGTTCGCTTTGTGATTTTGGTACAAATTTTCAAATTGGTTTGATCTCACATATGCGACAAAGACATTAAATCAAGAACAATGTTGGATAAATGGAAATGGCAATCATACTCGTGTTCGAATGAGCTGGAATAATATATATATATATATATTATAATATGATCAAAAATTGTATATATGTAACTGGATTCTCGAAAACAGTTCCAACAATTTTAATGTAATTTAAATTTAGGATTTTTTGAGCTAGAAGTCGATTGATCGAGGCCAATTTTTGAGAAAATAAGTTAAACGAACAATTTTAAAAGAAAGATAGCCAGTGTTCGTATTAAGGTTTATTGAAAAATAAGTAATATACTTATAATAAATAATTTTCGGAAACAACTGTTTTTAAAAGATATTTATTCGCTTAACGTTTCGACCAGCTTACACTGGCCACCATCAGATATTTAAGTAATGTACTTCTTAATACACTTATTTAATACGTCAAAAAGTAATATTTTTATTTATCGTAAGTAAATAGCAAATTAAAAACGGATAAAGGTATAATATCTTTGTTTCTCAGTGAAATATATTTATTTACGATTTACACGATTAGCTATTTAAAATTACACAGATCGCCAAAGTAGAGTTATACAGATGATAATAATAATAATAATATTTCTGGCTTATAAATTTTGAATTTGGTACTACTTTGCGTAAGGTGAGAACATTTTAACATAAAAGTAACGTAACGTTTACGAAGATATAACTTTCATATGATGCCCATTGTATTACTATATTGTTTGTGAAACTTATTAGTCTTTAATTGATTTGAAAGTTTACAACAGGTCTGAACAGAACTCGGTCATCAGATACTCTTATAATAGTTGAAGTGCACGGTTCGCGTCTGTGAGATACTCTAAATTTATACTTTTTTAAGATTTAGACATAATAAAATATTTAAGAATCCCCGATTTTCTGCATATTTCTGTAGTGTTACAAAAGGTCATTTTTTTTCTTTTTCTTTTTTCTTTTCTTATGAATAAATCATGGTAAGCCGATGTTCGCGATAGCCTAGTTTTCAGAGCGCTTGGCTTCCGTTGCGGAGGTCTTTTGGGTTCGATCCCGAGCGACGACAGAAATTATTACGAGATAATTAAATTAAATAACCGCTAATAACCACGTGGTAGGCAATGGCAAGTCACCAAGTATAATATCATATGCGCGTTAGTTGATGTATAGTAGGCAGATGACACACGCGGAACTGCATTGTAATAACAAGCGATTGTGATCAGTTTCGAGTGCAGTCTTGCGTCTTCATTAGCGTCGCATATTAACTATTACCATAAAAACCTTGTCAGCAGGTATAAAATGTATCTCCCAATTTTCCTGGCCAGTACGGGAGATTAGGCCAACTTATCCCGCCAGCGATTGCCTACACCCAGCAGTGGGTTGATATGGGCATATCGTATATCGTATCATATCGTAAGCCGATGTTAATAATATATCTGATATTTATAACTTTAGTATATGCGGGGAAAAAAGTAATATATCGCCGCACTTAAATTTTTTGATAGCATTAAAAGAGAAAAACAAATTTAAATTAACTAACTTGTCAATCTATGAAACTATTACTGGATTATTTTATTGATAATTACACTCAAATCTATAAAATTTATTGATATTTTCATACTATCAATACCACAACTCATGTAGGACTTTATGGAAACTTCCAGCTAATTTAAATGATTTCTCGGTCATGAATATTTTAATGCAAAAAAACCAAATTTTTATAAACAATTAAAAATGAACTACAACATAGTTATTTTTTATTTTTTGCACAGTTCTCCTAAAAGCTTTAGTATTAAGTTTATGTTTATATGGAAAAAAAGCACAGTAGTACGAAGTTTTTCTTTCCCATTCACAATTTCATGTAAGTCATTTGATATAAAACGAAAGATTTATTCACTGTAGAAAATATGAAATTGCTAAACTGAATTTAGATGCAGATCCTAATTTTTTCATACATTGATCTAAAGTAAAGAACACATTTAACGAGATTCAATGAAAACGCAACAATTTGCACTATCATTTCCCCATACGTGCTCAATAGTCCCTTATAAGTCCGCGTTATTACTTATTCTACCTTCAGCTGACCACACTGAGAACAATAATGCTACGTACTCAACCTGATTAAAGTTATTATATCATATATGTCAAAAAAATATTCATAGTCTTTAAACTAAAATTCTTTTAGAAAACTGCTTTGAGTTAAAGAAAAATTTTCTTAATTTTGTTTATATTAGTTTATGCGGTCTCGTCGTTCTATTTGTTGTGAGTTTGCCGTTGAAATTAAGTAACTCTGAGTAGGTTAAACAGTACACGAAAAAAATAAAAAATTGTAATTGAATAATTACAATTCAGTTATAGAGGATTATTTTTAACTATAATCAGTTTCAATATTTGCTTACTGCTGCTTACAAAACAACTTTTTAGGCGAGTAAGGCAAAATTAAATTACATTGTTTTATTCCATTTTTAAAAGAAAACATGAAAAAATTTCAAAATTTTTACATCCCAAATTGGAAATTGTATTTGGCGTACTCAATAACAGCACATAGTACATTTAGTAACATTTGAATATAAATATTTTCATGAGAATGCCATGTTATTTATCATCCGAATCGTTAATGATCTACGAATTTATTAACTACACGCAATGAATTTTTTTGTTTATGAAACAGTTTATTGATATAATTTTACAACCTTTATTCGTAAACAAAATGAAATATTTCTAAATATATTTTGTAACTATTTAAATTAAAGAAGAATGTACACATATAAAGCAAATAAGAAATAATTGCAAATATTCGGCTGCATAATTTCAAAAAATGTGCATGACGCACTTTTATTTTAACCTATAGCAGCTAAAAAGAAAAAGTAAACGGTGCGCATACCTTATCATTGCCAGAAATTCCCAGTTTGGATTGCCCGGATCTAAATTCATCATGGCTTCTTTTTCTTCTTTCAGTTCAGCTTGTCTCTGACGTCTTTCTTCCCTATTCTTTTTTAGTTTTTCAACCTCTCTTACAACATTACTAACTCGGCTAGTTTTATTTGTAGCATTTAACGCTGTAAACAGTAACATTAAATCAAATAATTAAATAGAAGTTACTTTCCATATCTAATTTTTATGCTAGTAAATTAAGTTTTGTTTAATTCCAAGGAAATTGCAGCTTAGTAAATAGAACACACAAAAAAAAAAATCTGCAATGAACTTTTCCATAAAAATAAATAAATACACATATATTATTATTAGGGTTCGGACTTTGCATATAATGCATATTTTTTTTTGCTTGCAGCTAACGCTTTGATATTTCATATCTAGGCGTTTCGAGGGTTGTAGATTCGAAATGTACTAATTTAATAGTGCATATATCATAAATGCATATTTTCGACGTTTCGTGCACATTTTGCATATTTTCAGGATTTTTACATATTTTTCATAATTACATATACAGAAAACACATACATAAAAGCACACAATTATACATTTGAAACGATAAAAAAGTCAGAGCGAATGTATGAAATTTTTAACAAAAAACTTATTTCTTAGTCGTGTGACTACCATTGTTCTATCTTTTTACCGATAAGATATCTTCCTGCAAATAAAAAAAAAATCTTTTTATCTCTTTTATAAATGAAATGAATTTGAACGAAGTATTTACTTTTCAACCTTTTATTATTTTATATTTATATTGTCAAAATTGTCCGTTCTGAACAACAGTTCCGGCAAATAAAAACAAATATTCTTGACCGACCTTTTTCACGCTAATATATGATTGATTGCTAATTAAAAGTGCTGCATTATCTTCGCTTTTTTTTTTTTTGTTTTTTTTGGCCTGTTTTTAAATACCATTTGACCGCTGTCTAATCATTAAATTAACCTTTTCAATAAATCAGTCTTTTCTTTTTTGGCCGTCAATGGAAATCGAACTCATGACCACTATCTTAGTAATCAAGAGTTCACACCACTAGGTATCGCGACGGCCATCTTCGACCTTATGATGGGTAACTGTCCTTTGAACCATGTACCTGATGTATACATATATACATACACAACTTGTGGTATAAATTTTTATCTAGACATGCCTTTATGTTTTTAGCACATCACTTGCAGTTTCGATTCAATTAGATGGAGTGTCAGATAAAAACGAAATCTCATACACTCCATCTGTAGTGGCTGCATTTAAATATTTACCAATTGCGTCTTGCAATGTAGAGAGGTTGTTTTTTGCAATGAAAGCTACGTTAACAGACACAAGACGTCATTTCTGTATTGAAAATTTAGAAAAAGTTCTCATTGTTAAATGTAATAATTTTTAAATTTAGATTTATAATTTAATGGGTTTTTAATACAAATTAATATAATTGAAGAAAAATCAGTATGATAATAAAAATTTGGAGTGAAAAACAAAATATTTTATTTTATTTTTTCAATATACACTATCTATTAGGAAATTTTTAGTGCATATTTTGAGGTTTTTTAGTGCGCATAAATTCGAACCCTAATTATTATATATAGAAGAGTGAAATGGGTAGAGGGAGTAGGAGAAAAAGTATCAATGTATTTTTTGCAAAATATCGTAACTGAAACTATTTTTTTTCTCATTTTTCCCCATAAATTTACACGGATAATTTTTTAGTTTTATCGAAGCAACGTAAAAGTTTTCTATATGTAAAAAAATCAACTTTCATAAATTCTCACGTATTTTTTAGGTATTGAGCAAGTTTTTCTTTCCTATTTCGACAAAATTATGTTTAATGTAATTCTGTTTAAATTTTAAGTATTTATTGGTAGCGATTTTATGTTTTGTGGTTTGTTTGGAAAAATGTTTATGACTGTTAATCATATTAGTATTATTTAGCTTATTAAAAAGTTTGGCTCAAACGACAATTACATAATGAACGAATTGGAAAACATTTTATTATCGAAACCAAATTTGAATTAAATATTGCGCGGGAAAGTTTTTAAAAGAAATTTTACTTTATAATTTTAATCATGTTTTCTACCTGCTACATCTGTTAACCAAAACAAAATTTTTTGGCCTTCAAGAATAATCAAATTCAGGCATAAAGAACACACTTATTTTTTTGTTTGCTAAAAAGATAATCCAGTTTCAATAAAAAGATTAATCGTTAGTTATAATTCTGAGAAAAATAATCATACATAAACATTCACAATTTTTAAAACAACTCTAATATCCATTTTTCCTTGCAACTGAAGTTTGGTCTGGAACACATTTTTAAGTTTGTTCTTTTACAAAAACAGTTATTTGATTTTTGAGAATTGTTATAAAACTTTACGAAAGGAAAGTCAAAATTCGCTTTATTTTAGAGACGATTAAACAATCGAATCAGACGATTTTTTAAACTGCCTTTCAAAAATATTTCAGTTAGTGGTAGTACTGATCAAAGAAATGTGACCATAAATATTACCTTGTATAAGGAAATCAAGTTGTTTTTATTTACGACATAAGGCAGGTTTGGACGATCTGGTTTCAGTATTGGTAGTGTGTAGAGTAATTGAACTAAATTTCTAGACAATTTCATTTTTGCCCTCCTCGACAAAACTGTAGTAAATTTCGAGTAAAATTGGATAAGCAGAAATAGTTCCATAAATGAAACTTGTGATTGCAGAATATTGTGACTTTTTTAAATTTTAAAAATATTAAAATTTCTTGGTGCGATAAAAAATAATCTAAAAATTAAACTGGATCAAAAAAAAAAAAAAAAAGCTTATGAAAGCGAAAGAGGATCTCTATTGATTACTAATATTATTCTGTGTTATTCAGATTAATACATATTATAATATAATCCATTTACAAAACTTCAAAGGAATGGCGATTTATTAAAAACATGTCCCGACAAAATCACAAATTTATTTACGAATACTACATTTTGCGGAACTGAAATTGAGCATGAATTACAAATTACTGTGCTAACAAACACATGATTCGACAAAAATACCTTAAAATTTATATGGTACAGTTAGTAAATGGTGGTTAAATCTCTTACAAATTACAAAAAACTCGACAGAAAAAAAAAAAAAATGAAGGAGAAGTTCAGGAAAAAAGTGTGTTTTGAAGTTTACTGTTGTATAAAGCGGATTTGACATAAGCAAGCAACTATTTCTTTTCGTTTTTATCTGATATTATTTAAATAGATTTAGTTTATTTTCATTTAATTTAAACTGCATTATTTTTAAATAATCTATGACGTTCAACGTTATTACATGGTCTATGGATTGGATGCGTGTTAAGAAAAAGTAGAAAAGTGTGTACAGTTTATAGGAAATCATGCTACACTTGTGGTATATGGAAAAGATTTTAGACGAGATAAATGAGTGGCTGTGTTTATATTTGCTTTGTTTGGGGTCTGAAATCAGTTAATAGAAGTATTTTCATTATTACTACAAATACATTTACCTTTTTTTTTGTTTGACTTTAGCCACGTTTACAATTATTGATATTGTCACTTAAAAATAAAAAAAGCAAACAAACAAATATATGCCACTAGAAACTATGGTCAGACACGCGAGAATATTAGCCGAAATATTCGAACATTTCGAGGATGCCAAAGTACCAATTTTATGACATTTTATTTTTACATTTCAATCGGGCGAACCATGCAATTTTCGAGGCCGTTTTAGCAACATCGAATATCGTACTTGCTATTCTTTTTGATATGTCGCAAAGATTCGATTACTGCAAAAATGAGAACAGGACGCATTTTATATTGCTCGCACAATGACAAATATACATTGTTGTTATTATTCTAAATTATTATTTTTTTTTACGATAATTATTACTTAATAATGTTTTGTTTTTTCAATTTCTTCCCCTATCTCATCAGCTCTGTTAATGATTTGGAATATTGAAAAATAAAACCTTTTTTTCATTTCAGTTTTTATCCTTTTTAGTTTTTTTTGTGTTGTTGATGGTGGTTTAAATTAAGATCGTTCCAGATTATTGTTAGCGCTTTTTACGTTTTAGTACAAATTTTAAAGAGCACAGTAAATTTTTAAAATTTAGCTAAATAATTTTAAACACTAAAATTAAAATGGATAATTGATCAAGAATTAATTAAGGTAATTTTTACAATATGTTACCCACAAAAGAAACATATACCAAAAACAATTTAATGATGTAGTTTTTTTAATTAAAAATTTACCGCCCACACAATGGGCTTTTTGAACAATTATTTCCAACTACAAATACAAAAATAGGTGCTCATTTTGCTGAATCTGAAATTACAATATTATTAAAATTAGTTGTAATATATACACTTCCGGTTGTAACATTGGCAACAAATGTAGAAGGATTCGTTAAAGAAAATAATTAAAAGTCAGTAAAAAAAAAAAAAAAAAATAGTTTCAAAAGGAACTGGTCTCTCTTTTTTTTTTTTTTTTTTTTTTTTTTATAACAACGAAAAAGAAACATTATTAACAGCATAAGCTTAATAATAATATTAGTAATATTAACCATTTCTAAAATTTTATAACAGTTACACCGTAACTTCTTTTAAAATATTGACCACTACGAACTCAGCAATGTGATGGTTCATGTGTTCGTTATTTATGCTAGAAAGTACATTGGAGAAAATATTTCTAAAATACTACATTTACTTATATTTTTTTATGAAACCAAAGAACTTAAAATTTTAAATAACATTTTATAAAAATTTTCTTAGGACTATTTGAATTTAAAAAAATTTACAAAACAATTTTTTTCATTCTCTACCTGCACACCAATAAAAATAAAAGAAGAAATTATACAGCTGACTATCGTACGTTTTATGAACAGTAATTCAGAATAGGTTTTAGGCAATAAATTTTAACAGGCGAATAGGCTATAAGTCACCTTAATTACGGCGAATCAGGCAATCGATAGGCGTCCACGTTCATTGCCGCATCATCGTACGCAGACGAGAAAGATTAAAAATTGTTTACATTGCAGCATCTTATCCTAAGCAACGAGTTTAAAGCGTCGTCTAAAATGTCGCCTATGTGAATTGCATGTTAGAAGAAAAATTTTTGTATTACAGTAATTAATACAATTATTCACAATGTGCAAATTAAAAATGTACGGAAATGTATATTTTAAAAATCTCGAATATTCGTATATCTACTTACCACAATAGCAGGAGCGATTTTATTTTATTTTTCATCAAATTTTTTTACAAAATTATATATTAAGTTCTTTATTTTAATAAATGATATAATTGTAAGAACATAAAAGTAACAGATTTAACGAACACATTCGGAAGACACAATACTGTTGTATTCATCTACATAAAATTGACTTAAATTTGCTTTTATCGTTCGTTCGTTAATCAATTACCCCGTTTTAAAATTACCTAGCATATGCACACGAACGCGCACAAATATATACAAGATCAATCAAAAATCACTTCATAATTTAATTGTTCTTAATAAATTATAAACTGTGGGTTCATCATAGATACCCGTATCAAAAAAATAAATCAATTTTTGCGTAAAATTTAAATTTTTTGAACCGAAACGAAATACTGTTCTTTCACAAATAAGCCATTAGATAATCGAATTAAATAAAATTTTTGAAAATTTACCTTGTTGGTTTACTGATTGGTTGTTATTCTGTATAGCGGGTTGAACGATTGTTGTTTGTTGAGGTTGGACAATTCTGGTCGTAACAGTTGATGGAATCGTGGTTATTGTATTCGTAGAATCAGGTATAATGATATTATTATTATTATTTCCCATTATATTTGTTGGTCTACCCTGTTGAACTCTTGATCTGTAGGATCCTATTATAAAAATCACTTAATTATACTCAAAATAAACATTTTTTTTTTTATTTTTTTTTGGCCCGAACAGAACAGTTCATTTGGCCGGCAAACTACACCACGACTAGATATTAAAAATTACTAACAATAGAAAATTCAGGAAGAGAAATTTCATTCTACAGTATGGCCGCAACTGCTAGCAGTATAAACATTTCGTTACGACCAAAACAACAACCAGTAACATGGTAATAATAATTTTAATTTCGCAATATATACAAGTTGCAGACGAAAGACCATCCACCGTATTTACTCGCGTAATTTACGCACTTTTTTGCCGTTTTTAACCTGCCAAAAAAGGGGGTGCGTAAATTACGCGGGGAATTAAACCAACCTGTATTTTGTGGGTTATACGTAATAGGTAAGTATTTCAAAATTACCTCTTACCTAAACAAAACACACTCATTAAGTGAAATTAGTTACCTTTATTTCGAAAAGTATATTTATACAATAATAGATGTAACTACATTAAGGTAATTTATAATGTCGAGTACCGGTAATTTACTTATAAGAATGTTGAACTTATTAATGTATTTTAATAACGCGAAAATATGGTTTATATTATTTCTCCAAAAAAATGTGTGCAAAAATTAGGGTGCGTAAATTACACGAGTAAATACGGTACTTAAATATTACATTGGCACTAACACAAAATGTGGTAATTTAGTTATTTTCGGTTACGCAGCTGGGTAATAATTGTTTTAATTCTCATCGATCGTTCTTCTATTTATTATATGCTGTGTATCACACAAAAAGCTGCCTACAAAGGCGGGTTTTTGTGTGTCACAATTGATCATAATTATTTTCGACCAGAAGACATTCTGCTATACTTTTCTTCATTGCTCAACAAGAATAAAATAATTTACAATATAACATTTGAATAATGATGTTATTTTAATATCGAATAACAAAATAAATCTTTAGACGTGGTTATACAAATTGGAAAAAAAAAATTTAAATTGGACAAAAAATTAGAAATCGTTGAATTTTGATATAAAAATCGTTCGTACAATTCAATTAGAATTTAGTCAAAAAACTAAAATAAAAACACTTAATTTAAAAAAAAAATTATTCCGTCAGTGTTTATTCTGTCTTGAAATATTATTCGTAAGTGCTGATATTTTTAAGAATAGCGTAAACATTAAAATGTAGCACTGTCTAAGAAAGAGAGAGGAAAAATACAAATAAAAGTACTCAGCGAATACATCTTAGTTTCGAAAGCATTAATAGTTGAAAAATATTTATTTCTAAATTTTTCTTATGTTTTATTATATTGCAAGTCTTTCTTTTAATCCATTGTAAAATGCAATAAATTAATAAAATTATAAATAAGGACGCAATATAGTCATACATAAACACACGTACGAGGTATGATCAAAAAGAAACGTTGCTGTAAATGCCCTATTACACGAAGACATTTTTTTTTTCGCTTGAAAGTTCGAACCTTCCGCTTTCGAATGAAACCATTACCAACGGTCCAAGTCAATTGGTTCTCAAACTAGGGTGTTGAAAGCAAGGGTAACTAAAGTGTGCTCCACGAAGAGAAGAGTTATGAAATAAAAAGGCGAAAAAACGATCAAAAAGTCATTTTATTCAATCGATCTGGGCACATTTGAAGTACATTGTTATCCTCTTCGAAATATTTTGCACCCTTAGTGATACACTTCTTCGTACGTTCTTGCCACTTAACGAAACACGCGGCGAACTGGGCAGCCGGAATTGCTTGAAACGCGCGGATGCTGTTTTTCTTGATTTCGTCGACGTTTTGGAAGCGTTCGTCTTTCAGGTAGCTTTTTAAACGCAGGAACACTAGAAATCACACGACGCCATATCGGGAGAGTATGCCGGGTGTGGAACCAATATTTGCTTGACCTAAGCCAAGTATTTGCGAGAATTAACAAAATCGTCGCATTATCGGGGTGAAGAAACCAGCCATTGCTTCCACTTATGTGGGCGATTTTTACGGACTGAATCACGCAGACGTCTCAAAATGTCACGATAAAATACAGAATTTAAAGTTGTGCCTTGAGGAACAAGCTCGAAGTATACCACACACTTTGGTCATCGAAGAACATTATCAGCGTTGTTTTGGTTTTTGAGCGCTCCATTTTCGCTTTTTTGGGTTTAGAAGACCTTTCATCGGTGATCCATTGTGAAGACTACACTTTCGTCTCTGGGTCGTAACCATAAATACGATTCGTCTCCGGTAATGATTTTCGAACAAAATTGGGGGTGGGGGTGGGGGGCATTTGTCATCTTTCCAACATTTTTTCAAAAATTTGAACACGAAATTGCTTTTGTTCATCTGTCAAAATTCTGGGTACAAACTTAGCACAAATACTCCACATTTTCGGGTCGTCCGTCAAGATTTTTTGAACTGAACCAAAGCTCAAATTCAGCTTAGCAGACATTTTTCGAATTGTTAATCTGCGGTTAGATCGCACCACGTCCCGAACACGAAAAACATTATCCGGCTTACGAGATGTACATGGTCGACCACTTCTTTCTTCATTTCCGATTGAATCACAACCATCTTTAAAAAGTTTATACCAATGATGAATGGTAGAACGTTTAGCATTAGTACCGTATACCATCTTCAATAATTTAAAATATTCTGTGAAAGATTTTTCGAGTTTAACGAAAAAGTTTACGGTCAAGCGTTCTCAACCGTTAGCAGATTGTGGCAATACCTCCTTACCTCGCTGAACAAGATCTGATAATTACATGAGTCACAGTAACGTCTGTCCAACTACTTTTTGATCATACTTCGTATATATATATATATCCATATAACTAAAAAAAAACACATTAAAATAGAAATTAAAGTTTTACAAACTGAAATACTACATTATATAAAGGGCGTGTGGGGAGGGGGATTAATTTAATTACTTTTGCTTAAATCAATATATTGGAATAAATATTTACTGCATCTAATTAGATAGATGCCCAAGTTTTTTTATTCATTCATGTAGATTCACAAAATGGCTTATTATTTCATACATTCAACGGAAGTCGCATCTGGACTACTACTTTTTGATTCCTGGATATTTATACTGCTTACTTATCGCAATTTGCGTTAATTTTAGACAGTTAGCTGGTTTATCCGCTTTGTTTAAGTTTTCTGAAGCTTACCGTCATCTTTTTTTTTGTCACAATCCAAGCTATCTATCGCAGCATTTGTTATCTTCTTCTACTTGTACCGCCGTTTCTCTGTGCCACATTTTTTCGTACTTGGTTAACCTCATAATCTATCATTCGAACTGATGGGAAACTAATTGTAAGAGAGCCAACTTTCGTAAAAGACTACGTGAAAGTGTTCTGAAAAACCCCAAAAACAATCCATAAAATGCAAGAAACCTTTATACGTATGATTTTATGGCGTACAAATTACGGCGTACTAAACAGTAGGCGAGGCAGCAAATAGACGGAACAGATGTATAAATTACTCGCGCTTATTAAAAACAGAGTTTGATAATTTGGTAAAAGAGAAGGGATAAGGGTGGCCCAACAAAAGTAACATAAAGACATCTAGGCGTATCATGAGAGAGGGTTATACGTTTAGAAATGAACAAATTTGAGTTTTCTAGGAAATGAGTAAAATTAATCAATATATCGAAATTAGTTTAAGCGAGTTCAGTTTAATTAACAAAAACGTTTGATGCTTTTTAAAGTCCATTAGTTGTGGAACATAAGAATAAATTACATATATTCTAAATAAATAAATTACTCGTTTTCATTTATTTCGAGTAATGAAAAAAGTTTTCTTTTCTTTCTTTCAACAATACGACTAATTTTACACATACTTAACTTTTAGAATACACACGTAACACGTCGTTTTCATTCAATTTATATCATTCAGTGCTTTTCTATTATCAGTTGTTATTGTTAACGATTTTTTCTAATTAATTTTTTACCGATTCCATAAACTATGATGTGACAATTCATCGTAACATACTGCATAATATGACAGCATGAACTGTTTCTGAATAAATGCAATTTTCAGTTAGTATTCGCACGCAACGTTGTTCAAATGACTACAAAAGGTTGCAGCAGCAAAGTAAACTATTTATATTTTGATACCTGACTAAGATTAAAACGGACCGTACAATATTTTGTTAAAGTACCGGTAAATCGTAAATAAAATTATTTCGCAAAGTATTAATATATGATAGAATACCGCATGTTTTTCAAAGCAGTAGTCTACTCTTACAAATAAATAATGAAATTAAAAGTCTAAATTATGGCACACAACTTTAAGTAAAATAACGAACAGGAAAAACGGCCATCGTTTAAAAGACGCCGCGACAAAATTTATTTTTCTATATTTCATAAAATAAAAAGTGCAGTTTTCATTATAAAATAATAAATAAAAGTTACCTTTGTTTGGCATAACCGGAATCGATGCTTTCGTTGAGTTCTGAAATACAGAAATCAGAAATTAAAAAATTAACATTTTTTTTTTTTTTTTAAATAATCTTCACAATTCGAACACGTTATAATTAGTCGTAAAAAATGTTTTTTAATTGATATTAATAACTCTTGTTGATTTCACTTATTTCTAACTATCATATTAAACATTAACCACTACTGCTTTATTTGTGCAGCCGTAATTTTCTTCATTTTAATTGTGAGTAGTAACTGTAAAAAACAAGTTTACAAAGAAAAAAAACGCTAATTGTTTTATTTCTTTTAATTTCATCGAAATCGAAAACACGGATTTTAATAAAAAAAATTACGGTTAACAGGTTCCCAGAAGGTACCTGCTTCCCTATTTCTTTGAACTAATTCCATAAATTAATATACATATGAATTCTACCGTAGGTATTACATAATAGATCTATTACCCTTTCACCGTGAACCCACTTCGCCGCTAGAAAAATTATACCAAAAATCTTCGTTCTGATGTTGAATAATGAAATGACACCATAAATTAATATATTATTTTAATCGCTACACGGTATAAAGAAAAGCGAAATGTAACATAAAACACATTTGGGAAAAATATAGACGTTCAAGTAGTCTTAAATGAAACTAAAGTTGTAATTAAAAATATGTTTCATTAACGTATTATTGAGAACCTAAGAAATTATTTAATAGTGATCAGGGTAACAGATGTAGTCTCAAAGTTATCGCCTACGCGGTCGTAAAAAAAAAATTAAAAAAAAAATAGAAAAATTGAATTTGTAATCCGGATTTTATTAATAAATTTAGCATAAAATTAATCGTATATAACAAATTGGCGATATCGAAAAATTTCTTCGCAACATTAAAAATAAATATCCGTTTGTGGTAATGGTGATGGCGAACCGTAGTCGCTTTTGGTATAATTTTAGCGGCGACAAAACGTATCCAAGGCGAAATATGACGACCTCTTAAGTAATTAATTAGTTTCAAGAACGAATCTATGATATTTTGATGAGAAAGAAATAATCTGATGTTTTCAGTGACGGCACAATTTATATTTATGAAGATATTTCTTAACACTTTTCTCACACCCCTTTTCAAAACGTTTGCCGAGGGGTTACTAGAATTCGCCCGAAAAAGTGGCTCTTGATAAAATAAAAATGAACGGAACTATAAATGTCGATATTATTTTAAATAAACATTTTTGAACTTACATAAATTGAATAATTACAAGTTCATCAACCAGGTAAAACTATAAAAGCGTCACAGTTGTTAATTTTTTTTCGATTAAATTGATAAGCAAACCAAAACCAAAACTTTAATAATAATTAATTTCGTTTTTCGGAATTTAAATTTTCGTCATATTATTACAAAGCTTAAAATTTCGTTACGTTTAGAAGAAGCATTTTACAAAAATTAACAATTTCATTTGACCAGAATATTAAACCACAGTTCCAACGATCGCAAATAATTATACCACACAAAAACATCACGTGAATTCTACGTTAGCAGTTAAAATTATATTCAATATAAATCTATAAAATACTACGCGTGTTGCGGAATTAGTTGTTAGTACAAAATAAACACTGCCGACTAATTTTAAATACAAACATTGATTGCCATTAAACTCTATCACAACAGAGTTATTTTAATAAACGCAGTATTACACAACTTTCAATCAGTTTTGAAGTAGACAATGGCATTTTACTAACTCAACCCGGTTTCATAAAGTAGCCATTTCGAATAGATAAAATAATTCAATTCTTCTTTTTTAGAGACTAAAATTACTTTGATATAGTGCTTTCCTACAATTAAGTCGGAACATTACTTTTATTACCTCAATGGCTTTTCAATTATCTAAAAAACATTTCTTTTATTTTTTGCTTTTCTCTGTAAACACTAACTCGATCCAGCCTCATCATCGATTATTCTTATCCTTCTTTTCCTTTCCTTTCCCTTCTTCTATCGATTCGCTTTCGTAAGTCTATTATGTCTTCCTAGTGTCGGTACTATTTACTTACTTCCCCTTTTTCGTTTTATCAGAAGCAGTCTGTTTTCTTCTTTCCTTATATAACATCTCAATATATGGGTCGGTAAAAATTTCCTTAAAAATTTCGGAAAATATGTCTCAACTTCCGCTAAATAGTGCAATTATTCCCCCCCCCCCGTTTTTCTAATAATACCCTAAAACAGAAATGTTCAATTACTGACTTGGGCGACGTAAGATCATAAATGGATCATTACAGAACTAACATAGAAGAGCATGGTAAAAGTTTTACAGTTTACAAAAACAAAATTAAACAAAATCGCAATGTTCTGTGGGAAAATTAAAATGTGGATCCGAACTGAAGACATCCACAAAACTATAATTTTTAACTTGGAAAAGTAAAGGAAAATATTCAGAGACTCCATTACTTCAAAGTTGATTCGGCTAAACGGCAACGTAAAAAATAAATCAGTAATGCTTATTATTCATCAGTGTACTACAACCAACTGAAGGGGAAAAGAAGCCTTCGAAATTCAATTCCTTCCCGAAAGATTCCATTTCATTCATATCACAATCGCTACGAGAAAATAATAAGTAAAATCACCCCGTCTGCAGAGAAAATCTTATGACCTTTACAATCAATAACAATGTTTTACAAACGGCGATAATTTTTTAAATATAAATTGGTAAAAGATTCATCGGGTCGATAGAACATTAAACATGTAAGTTAGATTATCTGTGAACCTTCCTCCTCGGGTTCTCTAGTAACATAATTAATCTTGTAGGCACATGTTTTGTGTAAACTTAATTTTCCATATTCTGAACTTATCTAAATCTATACAAGAAACAACTTTTTCCCTCAAGAGATTGGCCACTTTACTGAACATATTACTTATTACAAGGAAAAATACATATTTATAGATTTTTTTTTCTAATTTCATCATACGCTGTGTACACTGTTATTAACAAAAATTATTGAATCTCGTCACTTTTTATTGTTAATTACATTTTTAAATGTATTTAATTCGATCGTATACAACATGACTACAATTATTATTACCGTAAATTATCACGCCCTTCTGTAGCATTATGTTCTCATCGGAGTACGTCATACTACTTAACTGTAGATTTAATATATTACTTCTTAATACGTTATTTGCGCTTAACAGTACATTTTCTAGATTATTGCTATAGAGATGTCTATCGTTATTTTTCTATTCTTTAGGTAAATTATACAACGAAAAGGAAAAGTTAAATGACAAAGGAAATATGACACTAAAACAAGAGCGAAAGAATCGGATAACGCTACTTAAATGGCAGTAGCGCTTAATTTAGAATGAAGGAAATGTAAGGAAGTAGTAACGAACGGGAAGCAGAGGAAAAGTGAAAAGCAACGAGAATTATAGCAAAAAAGGAGAAGTTTTGTAGAAAATAAATGCGCCAAAAAAAAAAAAACAACAAAAAAAAACACGTTTTATGTGAAGATGGCCGGGCATCGAAGAGCGGAGTGAGATTTATAAAAAGAAGCCGTTGTATTGAACAAAAAAAATTAATGGTTTTGTCTAAAAAATGATACACGAAAATTTGGAATTATCGGGAAGAAGATAGATATTGCGAAAATCAGTACAAAAACCCCCCTATACCAGTTCTAAGATTAGCGGGAGAGACTCATTTTAAGAATTATGTATGAGATTTGTTTAAGGATGATAGACTGAATTTGAAAAAATACAGAATAGATCAAGCGATGGCAATGAATACAGGAGCTGTGTGCATTCTTTGAAGTATAGCGACACCACAATCAGATTCAAATATGAATTAAAGAGGCACGGTGGAATGGGACCATTTAAATATAGCGCATTGTCTTGTAAAAAATTAAAAGTAAATATGTCTTACGTTCAGTATGATTTAAACGAGTTTTCTAATAATTCTTTAAAAGCGGATAACTACAAGAACGATCGTCGAGAAGAGATAAACACAGAATAAATAAGAGAATTTGGATATTGAAAAGAAAATAAGCTGAGAAATAGCGTTTCTTTTTTTTCTTTCTTTCTTTTTTTTTTTTTTTAAGTACCACTAATCTATATTCGACGAATAAAGATTGAAAGAAAACCATTTTTAACGAAAAGCGGTGGATGTAAGTTGAAATGAATCAACAAACAGTAGTATCGAAATAAAACAACTCAGCAGAAATGCGGCAATACAGCTGGCTAAAAAGAGATAAATTTCAACTGCAGAAAAATGAAGTACTGAAATGAATTCTAAAACAAGATGAAATGATGATAGATAACACGGCAAAGCAAAACTCAGACGTTGCCATTGAAAAAATATATTTGCCTTACACTGACCTAGCCTTAACGAGTGACGCGGATATCATGCGTTAAGGGTTGCTAAAAATTTAACCCACGGTGCGAACGAAAAATCGTTAGGTCTCATTCGCACTGCGTCAAATTTATACAATCACTATTTCAAAAAAAAAAAAAAACACCAAACTCACCCGCGATTTTCATCGTTCTTTCTCGTCGGCTTAGCGTAACATTTTTCAATGAAAACATATTTGTCTTCTGTCGGGAATGACCTCATTCCCTTAACTTCCTTTGCGTAAGAAAACCTGACTCATTTACCTCTCTCATTCTCCGATGACTACACATTATATATATATATCCGTGCGCGTACGACAAAAAGATATAATATTAACTGATAATCGTATTCAAAAGAGGAAAAACGCTTGCTATTATAATTTCGAATACATTAGCCAAAGGAAACACAAATTTTATACTCTGTATATTGATACGGAGCGAAATTATATTAAAATACAGTTTTTATGCTGCACATAAAATAAATGAATAATAAGTATTCATTTAGTGCTCATCATACAAGAATATTTACCTAATATGCAAAAAACAAAAAAAAACAAACATAATTTTAAACATATTTGCCAAAGTGAATACAAACATTTTATAGACGTATTCGATTATATTGAAATGTGTAATCTTTACACTAAATATGAAATAAATGAATAATAAGTATATATGTTAGAAAAACCTTTTCTAAACTATTCTGACCGCGGAACAGTATTTTTACACGGTCGTCAGTATGATTTTAAACTTTAATAAATTTCTTTAATTATGCCGTTTACACTTATTCGACAAGATTCGTAACGGTTTTAAGAAATTAGGTACGTCAATAATGAAAATAAATATAACCGAATATTAAAAACAGGATGTGTACTTATGAAGTTGATGAAACTGCACACTTTACGAATATTTAAGAATAATTCGCTACTGAATTGTGAACGTAGTTTGCTTAAAGTTGACGACTGCTCTACCAATTGCTTGCTATCCTTCATTCACAGTGAACAACTTTATCGCATTATAGACGTCAATCTATTTTTTGTTATTCATTAACTGAAAACCTCGTCTTTTCAATTAATACATTTTGTAACATGCCATTTATTCACATTTTTAAGTTTTCTAAAAATGAAGACATTTCAGTTTAAAAGCGAGTTAGTTAAAATACGGTGGCGTAGTCGGTTAGGCAGTGGTGTTTCGTTCGGGACTGGTTCGAATCCCGGCATCGCACATTGACGTTTCAAAATTTTCACTCGCGCCGAGTTAATGTCCACGAACAAAAAAAGCAGTTTGTGTCCATTTTGAATATTTATCGAAGACTCGTACTGGGACATTATACTGAAACCAATTTCAAAATAATTATTCTATTTTGCTTTACCGAAATATCCATTTGAACGTCACTATACGTATTTAGAGAATTTTGTATATTATCGTAGCGTGTTAGAAAGGAGAGAAAAAAAAACAATTTTTAAATATTATTAGATCAATTTATTTTCAGGCAATGTACGTGGAAAATGGATCAACAAACAGTAGTATCGAAATATCCTTTATATCGTTATAACCTGGTAATTAAGTGCTGCTGCTGGACTACTAAATTTGAGGTGTCCCGGAATTGTCCAAAGTTCAGATCACTGTCGGCTCTACTCGGCCTAAAATTAAACTCAGCACCAGAGAACTCTAAAGACCGATCTCAGGAGAAACAAATTGAACCAGCTCTTTCACCAGTGCTTCTTCCTTCAGTACGTTTTGAATCTTATAATTATCAATAATTCACTTCAATATTGTATTATTTTCACATTTTTTTAACCCTTAAACGTCCCATGTGCATTATAAGGAACATCAACTTTGAAGTCATTTTTAAATACTTCTGTGTTAAATTGGTACGAAAAAATTATGGTGATGTATAATACCGTATTTTGTTTTAAATATATCCAAATTTGGGGTTTCTGTGCGTTTTCAAAAGCTTCCTATATAATGATGAATACTTGACATTTTCATAAATTTCAGTTTACTAAAATGATAAAATTTCTCCGTTGTAAAATATGACTTGAAAGAACGTTACTTCAGTAATTTTTTTTGTTAGTACACAAAATAAAGTGTAAAAATTCAAATGATGTTATTATTTTAAATAATAAGTGTATTTTTTTCGCTGTGTAAGCATTTAAAAATCATGTTCCTTATAATGCACACCGGCCGTGATGTAGAAATTTGGTGTTAGTAAAGAATGTTCTCGGTAATGCACACTGGTCGTGATATGGAAACTTCGCTTTATTTAAAGGAAATATTGTACAGTTCAGATGTCAGCCATGGAATGAAGGAATCATCACTTTTTTCCTATGCGGTGGTGTTTGTAGTAAATATACGCGCATTTACAACTGCAAAGAAATTTATTTTCCAAGCGTTTTTATTTATTTGCGTATAGGACTCATATGGAATGTTTTCATCTGGTACCGTACTAAATAATCGACTAAGAAATTGTAAATGAAAGGAAGATAAACAGTTAAGGAAATTAGGTCGCGGTAGTTTTAATTACAATACAGATAACGAGAAAAAAATGAATGTTACAATACAGAATGGTATGATAATAGATGTGTATCTTTAGTTAGTTCGTATGTCGGTGCAGAACCTCCTTTAGAAGAAGTAAAAAGCTATAGTAAAGAAAACAGCACAAAAGTTTCAGTGCCGTGCCCGAAAATTGTAAAAGATTATAACCGATATATTATGGGTGGTGTGGATAAAGCCGATATGCTCGTCGCATTATACAGAACTGCGATGAAATCTCATCGATGGTATTTATCGTTATTTTCACACAAATGATATCGATATCTGTGTAAATAATGCTTGGTTATTATTATATAAGCGTGACTTAGAACATCAACAAGTAAAAACATGTTTACCTCTGAAGGAATTTAGGTATACTATTGGCAATATTCTAAATACTAAGAATAAACTTAGAATTGGAAGACCGTTAAATGTAGCCGAGCACTATTCCGCTACGAAAAAGAACAAACAACCTCTTCCACCAAGTGATTCAAGATTGGACAACTTAGATCACATTTAGCCCATTTTCACAACTGTCGGACGATGTAGATCATGTACAGAGAATAAAACCACAATACTGTGTTCAAAGTGTAACATAAGATTATGTATTTTAAAAAACCGTAATTGTTTCTTTAAATATCACAAAGAAAAATAAATAACATACACAGATGCGCACACAATGCAAATGCACTTCAATATTCCATATACACAGCATAATTTCTTTTTTGTTTCGCACCTTTAAAAGTAGTAAACGTAATAACAAATTTGTTATTCGCTAAATTCTGTGAAATTATTTATTTTAGTAAGGTGTAATGTTGTGCAAAGTAATATATGCAATTGAAGCAGGTGAGAATAATCAATATTTCTGTTAATTTGTTGTGATTTACATTTTATTAGTGGTTTCATGTTTTTCTCAGTGCATATTATTATCTATCAGTACTTCTCTATGTAACACTCATAGCCAATTATTTTGGGGGTGAGGATCACTCAATTTTCCGCATGACTGAATGAAATATAAATAAATAAAAAAAGAAAATTATTCGTAGGCTAAAATAACCAAAAGATACTTACAATTTTGCCAAATTAACCGAATATTTTCTGATTTTGACGAATAATTCGCAATTTAAAATTATTAAGTGGTGTCACACTCCCATATCCACCCTCCCCATAGTTTTGTCCTTAATTATAATGCACATTTCTAAATGTTGGTGGTTTTCAGTAAAGCGCTCAGTGTGCACTATAAAGAACATTTCTAAACGTCAATGGTTTTCTGTAAAGCGCTCAGTGTGCATTATAAAGAACATGACGTAATTTAGTTTCTATGGGATCGCGGAACTGAAATATTAAGTTTTATTGTTAAATGTATCCCAAATAGCAAAATAAAGTATACAAAATAATTTTCACTTTGATTTTTCTATGTGGGGGCATTTAAGGGTTAACACCGAAATAAGTGAAATAAATATTGTTGCAGTTTTATTTGCTTTGCACTGTACACACGGCGCGGTGCAAACATTTATTTAGATAGTTTTTTTTATTTTTTTTTATTTTATAACAAATATTATTTCTCGATTTTTGCAAATGTAAAAATATTATATTTAACGGTGATCGTGTACAGCGTAAAACGGTTACTTAGATATAATAAAATTAGGTTTTAAAACAAATATGCATTTGCAAAAGGTTAAAATTTTAACTCACATGTTCCTAGAATGCTCGCTATTAGTAAAGTCCATCTGTTTGAATAATTATTCTAAAATAAAACGTTGAAATTATAGAAATGAACAGTGCAAGAGCACAAGATATGTTATCTCGAAGTGATCGTTCGTCTCAAATTACGGTCAAACGATTAAAAACTAAAATGAAAAGGGTTTTTTTGATAAGCGAATAATGAAAGACCACTGTACGATTTTAATGCCATTTCAAAATAGTTATCCAGATTATGATATATGTTTAAAGGCAAAAGCGACATTTCGACCGCGTTTAGAACTGTTGCCACCTTATATCGTCCGATGGTGGAGATTCACTTACTGATAATTCGCGTTTAATGCGAAATAACTGCACGGACGCATGACACAGGAGACAAGAAATTCCGTACCCTACTTCGCACCAGCTGATTTAGTGTATGCCGGCATGATTTCTTCCATACTCTTCTCCGATTGCTCGTGCGTCCATATCTCGTCGTTCTTTCGCTTCATCCTTTCTTGTACTTCCCTATGTTTTTCTGATGACAAAAACTTACTCTCGATAGTGCACCACTAAATTACAATTAAATCATTTCAATATTGCATGAAAATTCTGACTTTGAATAACTCGCATATAAAAGTCGACAAGAGTCACGAGCATGTTTGTTGTGTCCGATGAATGAAATTTACATGTAATTTTTCATTCGTTATGAAAGAAACAGAGTGGGCCATAAATTAAAGAAACGAAATAAAAGTTACAACTCTTTATGCGGATATTTAGCAGTCGATGATGATTTTAAACTATATCGTATGAATCATTATTAAAAATAAAGAGTAACGTTGCATTCTGGTAACAGCTGATTTAACAGTCAGCTGCCCTGCAATAGCGTAATAACAGAATAACACTTGTACAAATATTACAGCGAGAAGATAATACACACAAACCACCTAAAAAAAAAAAAGGAATTATTAGCGCGGCACATACTATAGTCTCCTTTCGATTGTATAGTTGGCCGCTGAAGTACTACGTGATATTACGGTTCTAATGGGTACTTTACGGAATATGATATTCCAAAAGATCCGGTGTACGCATACTGTAAGACGAGGTAGTTAAAGAAACCACTGACAAACTGTGGTTTACCTATTTCTGTATACACACACACACACACACACATATATATATATATATATATATATATATATATATATATATATATTGTAACGGTTCTAGACGTTAACTTGGTAGTCAGGGATGCCAACCACGAGATTTTACGCTCGTGGATTTGATTTGTTTAGATTTTATTTAAGTTTATCAGAGAATGTTTTAATTTTTCTTTATATGATTATGAACGGAAAACTATTTAATTGAAATTACTGAAAAATATATTAAGCAAAACTCACACCTATCTTTCGGGACCGGTCGACCGCTGAAAAAACAATATTTAATCCGAAAATAGCGCAATTATAAATACACAACAATATATATGTAAAGTGAATATAAATGATACGTATCACTGTTGTCGGTGATCCGGGATCTATTGGTGGCGATTCGGCGGTCGGTTGAGTTGCAGAAATCGGAATCGGTCGAGGAAGATTTATCGAACACTTTCGTTAAGGACCAGTTGCAAATCCGAATCCAAACTTTACCGAACAGCAAGAATCACTACTCGCGCCACTTCGATATTTACCGATAAATTTAACGAATGTCGTACGTAGTAAAAAGACTGCGACTTTTCCACGAGAAATCAAAACGGAAGTATTTCTACAAAATTAAAAACCGGAGCCTCTTCTACAGGTAACACGGAACTTGACTCACTGTAAACAGCCACTGACTGACTTGACCGACGGTAAAACTGAGACTGACTCTATAAGGCTGCCACTGCCTTTCTCACTAAAATCTTCATCTCGATTTTCCAAAATTTCGACCGCCTACTCGACCGTGACCGCTGGACTTGGCCGAATCAGGTAGATCCTTTTTGTTTCCTGCAGAATGCTGATTGGCTGGTCCCACCGACAACAGTTCCAGGCACGCGCACACTCGCACCCGCACCACACATTCCAAATTATTTTTATTTTTATTTATTTTTTTATTTATTATTATTTTTATACAAATATATATGACCCATGTAATGGACACATTACAATATATATATATATACACATATAGTATATATATTTTTAAAAGAAAGCACCGCGTTTAATCCTCATAATTAAAAACAATGTGTTCGCGGGTTCCAAAGACTCGTTCGAACGATTCTCTTGAAACTAAAGAAAACCAATATCATATTGCACTTTAGGTTTTACTTAATAAAGGTCTTTTGTCTCTGCACATAGATCGCTCCTTACCATCATTTTGCAGTGTCCTTTGCTCTCGAAAAAATACAAGTAATATATACACACAGTACGGCCATAAATTCTGTCAAGAAAATTCCAACGCGTGAAAAAAAAGAAATTTTGAGTGTAGAGAAATGGTAACACTGCCTAAATGTAGTGTACACGATTAGTATTCAGTAACTACAGCAAAGGGTCGGCAGTCTGCATGTATGAAGCGAGTGAGTACGTCACAGTGGGGCCTTTATGAAAAAAGTGCTGCGGTAATCGCATGATTTCAGTGTGGCGTGCAGCCAACGAAGATTCATACAACCTTGAAATCACTTGGTATCAGTGAAAGGTTTGTGTTTCGTACAATTGCAAGATGGAAAGAAACCAACGCACTCGATGATCGGGTCAGATCAGGCCGTCCACGTCTTGTACGAACGAAACAAGCGACGAACGCTGTTCAACAAGGATAATGCGCAATCCTGCGCAGAAGCAAACAATCCTATCTAGAGAGATGAATCTCGCTCCTCACACTCTGAACGGAGATTTAGGTCTTTGCGCATATAAACGATACGCTCGGCACCTGTAGACGGGGAAAAATTAAAAGAAATTAAGCGCTTTCGAACTCGGAATTTGTTGCGTTTGTACGGTAGCGGCACTTATCGCGATATCTTGTTCATAGATGAAAACATGATTTACTGTAGAAGAGTCGTTTAATAAACAAAATGACACACCGCATAGATGCTAAGTGAGCTATCGAAGTACTGAATAAAGTACCTTGCGCTCAACGCGGGCATCATCCGGCTCAAGTCATAGTATGGTTGTGGGTGTCATGTGGAAGAAAGGTTTTACAGGCGTTTACTTTTGCGGTGCTGGCGTCAAAACCTCCGCGCTTGTGTACCAAAAAAATGTTGAACGCGCTGGTTAAACTTTTGAATAGGAAGATGTTCGCCGGATTTTTCCGCAAGATACAAAGCGAAGATGACCCAAACCTGGCTTCAGCACAATCTTCACGATTTTATCAGAGCAGAAGACTGGCTAAATGGTAGTCCCGACTTAAATCCGTTAGATTACTCTCTCTGGCAAAAGATAGAAGCGGTAGCATGCGCGAAAAGTCATGTATCATAGTTTTGTAGCTTTTTTCATCTACTTTTCGAAAATATATTTTTTATTACGTCTCCATTATTACTCTGTTATGTCGTAATTCGCGTTTAAAGTACTGTCAGAACTTCTGGCCGTACTATGTATTCAGGTTTAATCGAACGAACAGCAGGCAAAGTACGACATTTAAATCAGTACGATAAATGATTACATTACAGATGCACTAATGGAGTATATATGAATGCAGTCTAGTCAGTCTGCTGAGGCATGTTTGCAACAACTCGTGTACCCATGACCTCCACGTATCTTGTCTTCCGTCCGATTAAAAATATCGTTATTTAAATATTTTTTATTTAATATTTCCGACTAACACTAATTTTTATAAAAATACAGCTTTTCCCCACAAAACTTACCTTTTGACAATCCCGTCAACTACCTCCTGGTAGTCCCCATGAATACTTATTTTATTTTTTAACATCATATTTTTTGAAATGAGTCTCCCAAAAATTTCATTTTATTTTGAACTTTATGACTGACCTCATTTTACGTAGTACTCATCATCGCATTCATTGATTTTCGTTTATTTTTTCAGTTATTACATACAACACTTGGAAGATTAATAATTTTTTTAATAGGAAACAAAACAAAAAGAAAACAAAAAAAAAAGCGTAAGCTATAACGCGTGACGATTAATAATTCTCGATAGAGTTAATAAATGAATGAGAAAAGTATTAAAAATTGTTGAGCTGAAAAGCTAACAAAAAAAAGTACCGTCCTCCGAGAGAAAGAATATACCTTTTTTGTAGGCGTACGGCGAACTTTAGCCCAATTTTGCGTATTTTCTCTCTTTATTGTACATATCTAACAAACGTAGCCATGAAAAAAAAAAAAAAAAAAAAAAGAAAAAAAAATACCACAATACCTGAATTAATTTGTAAATGTACGACGTAATGCGCTTAGTATTATTTTTTGTTATGCAAAATGCGTGATACAGAAACACATTTTCAACGCAACAGAATCGAAATCTTTAATTTTATATTCTTCTCGAGTTAAATTTTATTTTGAAAAAAATGTATTGTTTCATATTTTACGTTAATAATACCTTCTATTATCCAAAGTTTGTTTCATTATTTTAGCATTTTTAAATTAATTAAAATAAACGTAAGTAAAATGAGATTTAAAAAAAAAAAAACAAAAAAAAAAAACAATCCGAAGTAAACTGCAACTTTAACGATGTGAAAAAATGTACTGGTTCGAACAGAGAGAGAAAGTAAAAAAAAAAAAAATATACATCAAGTCCCTACGTAGCCATTATAATGCTTGGCAATCTGCAATTAAGGAGTTCATTAACCGAAACACGTTGTCGACAAAGATATATAAAAAAACTTGTCCTGCTAATGTCACCCCACGCTCCTATAAATAAATATCTTTTCAGTTCTCACCGTCTATTATTTCTATAATTATTGTTTTTTCTTTTCTTTTTTTATTTAATTTACTTAATATACGTTGAAAAAATATTCGAAATCGGATGTCGGCACTATATTATACAGTTTATATAAACAAATGCGAGGGAGTAATTTACATATATACATATCCATATATATATATTTTTATTGAGTTTTAATAAAGAAAATCACTTACACAATGGAAACGTCTTAATTACCAAAATAATGCCCAATAGAGGGTCGCAGCAGAAATAAAATGACTTCAAATAGTACGGAAAGAAAAAAAGGAAAGAAACAAAAAAGGAAGAAAATCTAATGGCGTATACTATCACACCAGATTTAATTTATTATTTAACGGAATTAATAATTAAATCAATTTATTTACTTGTAATCATAATATAACAGATTTGTTTTTTTGTTATTTTCTTTTTTTTTAAAATATGAAAACCCAAAAGTAAAGCCAATAATTATTCAATAAAATTATTGATTGCAATCCAAAAAATTAGTATAATTAAAATTTAAAAGATTCCAAGAAAATAGTAATAAAATCGAGATCTAAAGTTTTATTTTAAAGAATAGTACAGATCATACAAAAAATTCAAAAAAAAAAATCATCTTGAAAAATAAAATAAAAATATACTTACCCTGGAAAGCTTGTTGCTGGCTGGAAAAGGCATTGCGTCGTTATTATGATAATTCGACGAGACTAAATGCGAGTTTAAGGATAGTATACTATCCAGATCAATCTATAACAAATAGTTCAACATTACGGTTATTTAAATAACATGAAAACATTAAACAGAAATTTATTAAATTCGTACAATTATGACATCAAAGTTTATGTTCTTCAATGCACTGCTTTGTATTTGCGGTTATTGTCCAGATTTTAAATGTTATAATTGTTTAAATTTAATTATAATTATTATTTCTATTTTCATTTAGATGCGGTGAAAATTGCATTGCTTTATTTTAATGATGTTGGTATACGAGATTTTTAATGAAAAAATATGGAGATAAAAGATATAAAAAAAGAAGAAAAGAAGAAAAAAAACGTATTATTAAGAGCTTTATTCATCGATCAACAAAGATTTCAACGTATAAGAGGACTGATCAAGGAGAATTCATTCATAACGAAAATGAACAATTAAGAGATTAGGTGTGCATGGGGACAAAATTAAATTAACGAAAAAAAAAAAAAAAAAAAATGCAAATAAAAACAAAGAATAAATGAAAATATCCACAGTACTTAAAAATTAAGTTAAGGAATAAATGGAGTGTCGATACAGAAATAAAGTAAATTTAACAAGTGAAATAAAAATTAGTTTAACAAAGAAAATTAGCAAAATGTTTTTTAAATATAAAATTAACATAAAGGATAGGAAGAGGGAAAAAAAAGAGTAGGAAACAGAATTCACGGGGTCAGTAAACCTGCTTTCCGAAAAAAAATTCGATGCGTTTAAAATGAATCATTATGCACCACCAATTAAAAATGTTGCATTCCAACCCTAAAACTCCCTAAGAAATGTACTAAAAGAGGCCTACCTGATCTCCTCCTAAGTGAACCCTTTAAATTGTTCCCTGGTTTAAATTATTACCTGCATTTTGAATAACCAATTTTAAATTTTGTATCAACAGGCAGAGTTTTTATAAACGTCATCATAGCGTACAACATAAAAGTTTGCTATAGTACAGATCGTACTATTTTTTGTGCATAATTTTGTATCTTCGCATGAAGTTGCCAAACGCGTGCTAACATTAAGAGTTTTATTACTGTTATTTTATACAACATTTAATACTTTTTATGTAATATTTTGAAACGTTATAAAAAGTCCGTTCGCATAAACATTTTTATTAGTATAAGTAGTTATATATTTATGTTACTTTTATTTTCATCACGATGAACGCGAGATTTGTATAGATGCGCAAACGTGTCGTAATGTAAAACAGATCTTTAATTATCTTAATTTGTGGCAGTTTTTTTGTTTAGTTCTTTCTCATAATTTTTAACAATTATTAAGTAAGAACATAATAATCAATTTTTGTATATAACAGTATTTCAGCTTGCCCTTTATTTGTTCACTTTTGCATTTAAATATTAATTTAATTTCTTCTCACTAATTGTGAAAAAGCCGTTTTTTGTACGAGTACCATTTTACGCGAGTCAAATATTAATAAAAATTAATTAATTTTTTTGGTTCCCGCTTTAATAGAAGAACAAATTTAATTTATTGATATTTCATCTGGAGAAAGATAAAAATAAAAATTTGAAATACTTGACAAAAAACTTATTGATGGAAACTTAATTTTTTATAAACATCTGAACATACCCATAAAACTTCTTACGCAAATTTGTAAAAAATGTATCTCAAAAAAATTTAAAAACATTAGAAATGTCGAAAAATATCTATTTAACGTACAGTAATCTCAGATCAGTTCATCAGTGAACCACTTAAAAAATTCTCGACTTATACAAAAAGTGGATAATCCGATTGAAATTAGCAGTTTTAATTCTTTCTTCAAAAAGATTTTTAAAATATGAAAAATAAAAATATTAAAATTTTATAATTAAAAGAAACTTGAAAATTGTATTACTTTTAAGTTTCATTTGTTAATACGTAATAAATAAAATATATAAAAAATGTATTACCAATCATAAGATTTTTTTGAAAGCGTTATTAAATGAAGGTACGTTTTATAAATAGATTTTGAGTAAATTTTTATACGTTTTATTTCTTATAATTGAAAAAAATAAAATAATATATATATATAATGGTAGCGCGGTAGCCTAGTGGTTAAGGCGCTTAGTTACCAAACCAGAGGTCACGGATTCGAGATTTGTATCGTTCCGAATCGAAGTCGCTCCCAGGTTTACCGAGCCTGAAATAACTGGGTATCAGAGAAATTTGGGAAAGTAAAGGCGGCCTAGAGAAAGGAACTGGCCCTCTTACGCTCATTAGTGCCGTTGGGCTTTGTACATTGTGAACCTTAACTTCACAATCCCCAACGCTCTGTCAAGGGTATGGGACTTACTTCACTTATTATATACATACATACATACATACATACATACATATATATATATATATATATATATATATATATATATATATATATATAGAGAGAGAGAGAGAGAGAAGAAAACAAGTAGGCCTCGGACAGTTTATGGACTGGTTAATTAAGATATTTCCGCACTAGACGAAACAATGCTGTATTAAAAAATTGGGCAAAGCTTTCCCTATTTACAACACCTAAAACCCCTTTATCTAATGTTAATGATTTATCGATCATTATCACAAAATCTAATTGCAGTGGGAACACTTTGCAGAATAAATAGGTCAATTTTATATTAATATGAAGTTCGGTTTAATTATTTATAAAAAAAATTATAATCAACGACATAAGACGGAAAGCTTTTAATTGACGGATTATTAGTGGCACGAGTAAAAATTTTGGATTCCCGTGTAACCAAAAACTACTTTTTACATACAATTTTTTCACATTTCGACATTAATTAGCAAAAACAAAGCAATAAATTGCATAAACTCATAGAATACAATTTCATTCGGTTACTATGTTATTTACCATTTTGATTAAATTGTTAACAATTTGATTTTCAAAGATATTATTATGGCCCTATTCATTTGAACACAATCGTTTTTTCATATCTGTACAATAGTATCAAGAATATTACATATTACATTATTTGCGCCATTTTTATTATGTAATTTGTAAGTTAGTCTTAACGAATATGTGACAATTAGAATGTTTCTTTTCGTTATACCCTATTTTTAAGGCTTTGTTTATAGCAATTAATTCCGCTGTTGTTGAGAAGTACATTTTTGGCAATGTATACCGTTTTCTTTTTATATTTATGATTTTATTATGTATTGCTGATTTTTGTTTTTCATTATCAATCCACCAGTATTCATAATTTTATAATCGTTGTTTTTCTGTTTCCATATTTTCAATTAATTTGTTATTATATCTTTTGTTTTCCTGAATTTTAAATTGGTCCATATCCACATGATGAATTGGAGCAATTAATGCTTTACATAGAATATTATATATCGTTATTTCAATAATATTATTTATCTTTGATAATGGACTTCTGTATTTTTCCAGTAGTTATTAGACATTATTAGGCTCGTTGTTAGTTTGTTTACGAGATGTTATTATTAGGAATTTATCGGACATTTCTTGTATATGCAATTTAATAGGCTTTTTCGTACTTTCTACGTGAATAATGTGGTTTTCTGATGTTTTCATTGTGTCCAGTGACAGTTTAAGCGCTTTATGTTTTGTATTAAATTTAGTCGTTTTTATTACCTTTTCGTTATGAAGCATATTATTCCAGCATATTTGATGTGTGTTCCGATTGTGTTGATTTGTGTATTGAAACATTCTTTAAAGGGCAACTCTGCCCCATTTATTTCTCTTCAAATTTTAATGTCATCTTATTATCAAGGGTTATTTCTAAATATTTACAGTATTCTGCCATTTCTGTCAACTTACCGTGTATTTTTAGTAACAGGTTCATTTAATTTTGCCTAGTAAGTACTATTTGTTTCCGTCGTTAATATTGTTCATTTTAATTCTCCTCATACCCGCACTAACGATATAGCCTTAGAATATATAATAATATCGTCTGGATATTGTAATATTTTTTTTCCTAATTTAATTTTATCTATGAATGATATACATTACTGAGCTCATTTCTGTTTCCGGTGGTATTCCTTCGTTATATATTACTGAATGGTTATTATATATCTTTCCATTATATTTCACTGTTAATTTTTTGTTGTTTAAGTAATTGAATATCCACGTACGTGTTGTATCTTCCGTAGCTTTAATACGAAATATTTAAGTATGCGTTATAATAACTTTACCTCTTTTTTACATTAATTAATAATACAAGTAGTATATTTATTGTTGGGAAAAAATTATTTGCAAATCAGTATTGGAAATATTTAAATTTGCGCGATAATGCAAAATAAAAACAATAAATTGAAGTATGGAACAACTTAACGGGTCAACTGGGAGGCGGCACCGGCGAAAACGGATATTCTTTCTTCGGGTTGCGGGGAGCAAATTTCTACATTGGCAGTGCATCATTGACAAATCTCGCATGCAATATGAATAATTATTTGCGGTATTGAAAGTTTTTGCGCGTGCAAGAGGGGGGGGGGCAAATTTATGTGAATTATGAGCAGTACAACTCGGCAAAGTCAGTTTTTAAATTTTAACTTATTGCCAATTTATCAATTCGTAATCTCGTTTTATTTTTCGTAAGATGCAATTTGAAACCGCAGAATAAACTAGAGAAAATGTAAAAGATAATATAACCGGTGGATTTTATAAGAAACCACCGAAAAATTAAGTGCGCAGGCAGATTGAATACAAAGGTAAGAAGAAAAGCCCGATAAGATAGTCTACTATCAGTTTTTCTTAATTTGATAATAAATTCAGAGAAAATGAAAGGCGAATAATAACCAAAAATAAAATCAGATGTCTTGATAATACCGCTCTAATAAAATTATGCGCGTAATATGTAAAAAATGTTTTAAAAAACGTTAGAAAAGAAATGTGCAATTGATAAAATAAAAATAAAAGTGAAGAATTCTGGAAGTGGATAAGGATTCAGCGCTGAATCGTGATTTTAGATCAGTCAAGAAGGATGGTAATGAAGAGCACACTAAAAATGCTTCAATATTGCATCTTAACTTCAATTTTGCTATAATACACAACTTCTTATTAAAAATAGTGCATTCATAGTGTTAAGAATTAACTATGTCCCTGTTCGGGTACCATTTGATAAGAATTAACTCTCTTCACTGGTCCCTGTTCTTAGGCGACATTTGTAACTGATTCGTTCTTTGAACTTAAATTTTTGTCCCTGTTCCGGAAGCCATTTGTAACTGACCAGCTTCCGATGATGAATGAAAAAAAAAATATTAAAATAAAATAAAAAGAAATAGAAGTTCCGGGCGCCAACGTTACTTCAGGTGTAACGTAACCGTTAGCTCGTTCGGAAAGAGCTTTAGGCTTTCCTAAGGTTTACACGAAAAAGAAAAGGTCTCCGCGGCGGAGATGTCACGAAAACGTGTCCTTATAGCGAAAAATAGAAAAAAAGAAAACAAAAACACAACAAATCTTTTGGTAAGATGTGTAGACCGAGTTATATTTGATTTAAAACGAACAGATATAAATTTTGCCTTAAGCGGCCAAAGCAGTGGAAAAAGATATAAATTTTGCCTCGAACGGCGCGTAGCTGTGAAAAATACAAAAACGAATGTGCCCACGGGCCAAAGCAGCGAGATCTGCCTGCGACGAGCGGCAAGCGAGAACTCAAATTATAGAAAAAAATTGCCTTAACGGCGCATAGCAATGAAAAAACGAAAGTGCCCACGGGCCAAAGCAGTCGAGATCTGCCTGCGACGAGCAGCAAGCGAGAACTGATCGGCCCGAATTCACAGAGAATTCGACCACGATCTTACTGCACGGCCATTTTGCCTAATAATAAAAATATATATATATAAAAAAATGAATGCGCCACCGATTTTTCTAGAACATTCTGAAAATCGGTGGAACGGCGGGTACCCTGCGTCGGTTTTTTCGGGTTCTAAGAAAAACTTCTCACGCCTCGACGTAGCTCGAATCGCATCTCCGACGCACACAACGCCAGATCGGACAAACAGCGGACGAACCACCCTCATATAATTAACACACACATATGCACGGATCGCCAAATTGGCGCCGTGCACATTGGCAATTCCCACGAAATTTGTCGATCTAGCATTACGGTCGGAGTATGCTCAGTTTGCACGCTGCCCGAAGAAACCGGAGAAATAGAAATCGGAGGCCTGAGAAACTGTCAAACTGCGGAGAAATGAGGAATTTAGAATTTGGAAAAGAGTAATCATTATCATTTTTTAATTCGGTACAGCGTGAAAAATATCGAAAGTCATGGCGGCCGAATCCGTCACACTGCCCCACCCTTATTTTCATCCAAAACAGAATTTTTGGATGAGAACTCAGGTGACCCAAGAGCGACAAAATTCGAACCACCCATTGCCGAGCTACGGAGTCCCGAACAGATCTCCACCATCTAACCCACTCATATACACCGCACGTTACACATTAAATTATGGTTATGCCACTGAGACCAAATCCAATCAAAACAAGATAAACAAAAAAGTTTGATAAAAAAATTTTCGAATAAAAAATTTCTTAAGGGTAGTAAAAAAAATAAGGGTTAAAAAAAAATTAAGGGATGAACACCTAAGATAAGGCCCAAATGGTCCTTAACAAATGATAAGAAAATTATTAAATGACATCATAGGACGAGTACCATATTGAGATTGTGCACCGTGCGTTTTGTTCGTGCTTCTCTAAATTGACGAAGCCGAAGCGTTTTGACGGTGACTGACATGATAAAGGATGAGTGGAATCGCTTGCCCACCGTTCGTTCTGTTCGTACTCCTCGAAATTGACGAAGCCGAAGCGTTTTGACGGTGACTGATATGATGATGCTTGAATGGAATCACCTGCCTACCGTGCGTTCTGTTCGTACTCCTCGAAATTGACGAAGCCGAAGCGTTTTGACGGTGGGGAGCGCTATAAAGAAATTGATGAATGGAAATGAGTGATAAGGAGCTTGAGGAACGAGGAGGGCAATGACCTCCACGCGAATGAACTCGGCGAACCAAGTGACGAAGAGAACTGATTCAACGATACAGGCTGGATTACCTGCGATCGAAGTTAAATGATTGACTTGAACTGAGTTGAGTAGGAATGAAAGAAATGAATTGAAATAAATGAATTGAATTTAAATGAATGATCTTGGGGTTGGGAAGCGTGTACACCAGGTACATCATGAATTCGGATGACCGGTGACAGGGCGGTATAGGGAGAACATGAATTACAGTATGGCTGAAAAGCTGAAACTTAAGGAATTGACGGAGGAATTCACCACCAGGAGTGGACAATTGATCGAGAAAGGATTTGAACGTCATTAGTTAATTTTAGGAATTAAAAAAAAAATTGACAGCATTCGATATCGAGAGGGGATACACGGGCACTGGAAAGATTGACAGATTAGGGGTTCTTTTTATATTTGGGTGGGTGGTGGCCACCTCGGAGATAGAGAGGAGACCGCCCCATCATGAAGCCAGTACGTGATGACTTGACGCATCACGCACAGGGTTTTTCGTCTTTCTAATCGATGAAGGAGTGGTCAAGAATACATTTGTTGTAAGGAAATCCTGATTATAACTGAAAATATAAATGGTGAGGATTCCCGCGAGTTCAGCGGCCCTAGGCACGAAAAGACACGGGAACACATAATAAAAAAAATTGTCGCATGACATTATTTACTTACAAGAGAGAAAGACTCGGCAGATTCAGCCGGTCTTCCGTTGGATTAATAAAAAAAATTCCCAGACACCCAATGACACAGCGCGTGGAATACGTGCAACTGAGACGCCCCACTTATATTGGTAAAAACCGGGACGGAGACGCTCAGCCACGTACTATACGCGGAACCCCCATTATGGCCTACGCAGGGGAGATTTACACCCCCAATGACACCCCCTGATGAAAACATGGCGCGGGAACGTACGAACTGGGCCACCCGGCATCTTTCCGGCAGTGTACCACAGCGACGCCGGCGGGAACGTACGAACTGGGCCACCCGGCATCTTTCCGGCAGTGCACCTCAGCGACGCCCGCGGGAACGTGCGAACTGGGCCACCCGGCATCTTTCCGGCAGTGCACCACAGCGACGCCCCACACGGATCCTTTCCCTCCTACCTGGCCTACCCAACCTAATGGTGGACTTGACTGGGACCCCCGTTATAGACACCCCCTGAGTGCGATCACCATCTTATTTCATGGGACGCAATGAATGTCCCCTCGGCGTCACGAACATCCAACATATTCCAACCTTCTGCATAACTTCATGACCGATCGGACCGCTCGAGGGACATGAACTTGGCTTACCTAGAGGAACCCTCCAAAAAAAAAAAAACGGTGGGGCCCCCTACTCAGCACATCTGAACTGACGACGAACATCCCTCTTGATTGGGGAGCCAACTGTGAACCGGGCACTACACCGGTCTTCGGATTCCTTAGGCTCCGGAGCTGCCTTACAAGCCTTCTACGGCGCTTGTCACCGATCATGACAGGAATATGAAGAATAGAACAGGAACACTCAACAGGATTACAAAAAAAAAAAAAAATGCATTAGGATAGACGACTGGAATTACACTTAACCAGGCCATTGAAACTCGCGGGGAAATATAAAAAGAAAAAAAAAAAATTTAGAAAAATTTAAGAAATCGTAATTTTATGTTTAATTTGAAGGGGCCTGGTGTACACGTTATTCATTCACGCTCCGACCTCCGGAACTTACAAACACGTGTGCGTAAGCCCGGAGAATCGCACAATTACACTCACACACTGTCCCAGTGGCAATATAAACGGAATTAGCGTATTAAATGATCGTATCAAAACAAAAAATGTAAAATGTTTAAGGCGCGTAAAATATATCGACCAGATGTCGAATAATAACATTTGAAATGACGAAGAAATTAAAAAAAAAAATTACAAGCATATCTATAAAATAAATAGACACATGTAAAAAAAAACATGACTCAATTGGTCATAAACTACCCTACAATGATAGCGTCGAATGATACCATAAACGAAATACAGAGATAAAAATAAAAATATCAATGATAATAATATCGATCCGAAACTGGATCGCAACCCGTGTAGAAAAAAACAAAATTATGAACAAAAATAGCAAAAATGCCGATTATAAACGACAACAAAAAAAAAATATATATAAAAAGGTTCGCTCGTGATCGTCGACTCAGCGGAACACCACCGCGCACACTTGACTCCAGGATAATAAAACGTAAACAGAGAATCGAAAAGGAATATGAAAAAGAGGAGAATAACGACCACCGGCACGACACCGAAATTCTATATATTGTCCGGCGTCACATGTTTTTATGAAAATTATTAAACTCGGAAGGAGAAAAATTATTCAAACAGTGAAAGGAAAGATGCAAGAAAAAGAAACAGCAATCGATAACTAATTAGTAGGATATGAACAACACTAAAAAAACAAAATTTATCATTATTAGATCGCGATCACAGACAGAAATCTCAGCCGAGTGACTTTAACATATTACCATACTTCCCGGCACCCTTGGCGGGCGTAGCGTCGTGATGCTTATTATTCTCGGTAGCACAATTGGCTATACCGAAGTTGTATTATTTGTTTTTGGCAAAGCCAAAATCTTTTCCGCGTGTTTTATCGAGGCTTAAATCCAATGTCGTGGCCGCATACGTTTTATGTTGTCGTCCATTACACCGAAAAACTCGCACGTCAGAAGGGGAATAAAAATAAATAAAAAAAATACAGATCCCGCTAGAGTACCAGGTATCCATTTTCTACTCGACCGGACCCATCGTGTGTCGCTAAGGATGGAAATTGAAGAAAAGTAAGGAAGGAAAGAAGGAAAAAATGAAAAAGGGAATAAAAGAAGAAAACAAAATCGATGCTTGTAGAAAAGGAAATGATGAGGGATTTCTAGGAAAAATTAAGTGGAACACAAAGAATTGATAACACCTCGCCGTGAGTAACTAATCCTAGTATGGTAACTCTAGTTACCGATGTCTACCAACAACTAGAAAATTCGACCAAAGTGGCAAAAGGAGAAATCTGCGGATGATAGAGTCAATCGGAAGGAGAGAGAAAGAGAGTAAGGAAAGAAAAAGAAGAAAAATTAAGAGTTAAACAACCACGAAGCCAAAAAGCCACGACGACGCCCACAAAGTAACGGCGACCGACAAAACAATCAAAAAAAAAAATAAAATATATAAAATAAAAGGTTATTGCGAGAACCAAGGGAAAAACTAAAAAAAATATCGCAATAGTTTCCCTAAATAAAAATGTAAATGTAGGCGACCAAAACCAAAATATGGTCAAAAAAAAATAAATCCAGCATACTAAGTTGGATCAAATATGTAAAAAATATAAAAGAAATAAAAGGGATTACCCTAAACAGAATACATAAGAAAAAGAAAAAATTAAAAAACATAACATAACGTGAACATAATAATGCATAATTTCGTAAATCGGAAGTATAATATATCCTCATCTACACCTCACATAAACGCGAGAGGTTATAGACCAGAGTGGTAAGTATTAATGTAGAGGTAAACAAAAACAAAACAAGTTTTTTAAACGGGAAAAACTGCAAAAACCGAAATCCGAAGCATTTCGCCCAGATGAAAATATAAAAAAAAAAATAAAAAATAAAATAATTTTGAAATAAAATTTTGAGCGAGTACACACATAAGTCGAGCTCTTTCTCGCACATCGTATACCTTCTGCCTTATCAAAACCAAATGTAAACATAAACAAAGCTCTCCGCGCAATTGGCAGCAAACTGACAACTAATCCTTACATCCAAAATAAACACAGATCTCAGAGCACTCCAGGTCGGCAAAACATCGCAACAAAACCTTTGAAAAAGCGCACCAAAATATAAGATCCAACCAAGCAAAACAGAACAGAACATAGCAAACCAAAGCAAAACAGAACAGAACATAGCACACCAAAGCAAAACAGAACAGAACACAGCACACCAAAGCAAAACAGAACAGAACACAGCATACCAAAGCAAAACAGAACAGAACATAGCACACCAAAGCAAAACAGAACAGAACACAGCATACCAAAGCAAAACAGAACAGAACAAAGCACACCAAAGCAAAACAGAACAGAACATAGCACGCCAAAGCAAAACAGAACAGAACATAGCACACCAAAGCAAAACAAACCAAATCCTCATACTAAGCCTTTCTAAAACAAAACAAAACAGAACAAATCCTCATACTAGACATTCCTCACCTCACGTCTATCTATACTCATCTCAGAATTAAAAATCAAAAAAATACCTCACGTCCTAGACGAGCTTTGACTAAATTTATTTTATTATTAATGTGTATTAGTGTTTTTTAATTAAATTTTTTGACGTCGTTATTCTGAAGAATTTGGCTAGCTGATTTAATTATTAATTATTTACGCCGATACTTCCACAACCGGAGATGGTAACGGGAGCAACGTCCCATCCAACGAGAATTATTACTTACCTTTGAATCTTTTATGTATCCGGACTTCAAATAGTTAAATTTGTACTTGGTTTTCTTAGTTTTGCGTTTATTGTTAGGTTTATTATTCTTATTTATAGATCTTCCGATTTGGTATTTAATTTTTCCAATTTTAGCTTTATTTGCTTCTTTTTTCTTGTGACGTATTTTCTTGCAGACTTTTGAATCTTTAATGTTACTTATAAAATTTATTTTAACCGGATCATCGCGATCGTCTTGATTATTTATATTGGTCTGATCGCTAATGTTGTTATTATCATTACTATTAAAATTGTCATTATCATTATTATAGATCCTACACGTATTATTATTATTATTATTATTATTTTCGACATCTTTGTCTTCCCTACTCTTATCGTCATTATTATCATTAACATCATTATCGTAACTATTTTTAAGATCATTTATATTGTCATTAAGCCCCTGTTCCTCGTCACTTTCCACTCGTTTCTCCTCATCCTCCTCAGACATAGTGATGCGCTCAACTAACTCATTCTCTACCTTTTCACTTTGCGTCGGCTCACCAGAGACCGCAGATTCATCCCTAACATTTTTAAGATCTTGATTATTTTCATAAATTTTATTTTCAGGTATTTTATTGAGTTCTTCTTCGACTTCGATTTTAGGTTTTTCAAGTTCTACATCTAATTTATTTTCTAAAAGATCGAATTTATTAATTAATGAGGAATTGTGTTTATTCAATTCTTCCAATTTATTATTTATCTTTGTGCTGCTTTCCTCCAGTTTATTATTAATTTGTTTTAAGTTATGATCCAATTTCTCGTTAATATTTGCGTTAATTGTATTTAATTTTTCTTCGAAATTATTAATTTTTTCCTCGAAGTTATTGAAATTTTTATTGTGTTCTTCGAATTTATTATTTATTTCGTCTTTTAAATTTTTATTATTTTCTCTCATCTCTTCTTTTAAATTGTTAAAATTCTTGTTATTATCTTCCGTATTTTTTTTATTATTTTCTTTTAATTTATTTATTTTTTTTTCGAGATTGTTAAAATTTTTATTATTATCTTCCGCGCTTTTTTTATTATTTTCTTTCATTTCTTCTTTTAAATTATTATTATTTTCTTTCGCTAGACTTTGCATGAATTTCTTTAGTTCTTCAATAGCCGATGGAGTTAGGGATGTCTCCGGGTTCACCGGGGCACGACACGTCTCTTCCGAATTTACCTCTGAACTAGCCTCAGAAATACGATCCGATATCTCATTCTGCATATCCTCTTCGCTTTCATCCATATCACAATAGTTTCCCCTGGTCACCACCACTCTGGCTAAATCCTCGTTCTCCATTTTTACACACAGGGTAATTAAAATAAAAAATAAGAAAATTCGGGCCTAACTGTCAGAAATTAAATATTTAAAATTTGAATAAAATAAAATAATTTCGAAACTCCGGTTCGTTAACAAAAATATTTTGAATAATTCTTAACGCGAGAAAAACAGAAAAAATAAAAAAATAAATTTTTTTTAAAATTTTGAATGAGTGAACCACGAGAAAGTAAAACGTATTTAAGCTATAGCAGGCCGAGGAGAGAATTAAAATAATATAAAATCTTATCTGTTTCCGCTTGGCAGATCCTTCTCCGATGAAACCGCTGCTTCCTTTTTCGTATCAGGTAACGTATCTATCCATATACTATCGAGTCCCTGTTCGTTCGGGCCGCCATTTGTTAAGAATTAACTATGTCCCTGTTCGGGTACCATTTGATAAGAATTAACTCTCTTCACTGGTCCCTGTTCTTAGGCGACATTTGTAACTGATTCGTTCTTTGAACTTAAATTTTTGTCCCTGTTCCGGAAGCCATTTGTAACTGACCAGCTTCCGATGATGAATGAAAAAAAAAATATTAAAATAAAATAAAAAGAAATAGAAGTTCCGGGCGCCAACGTTACTTCAGGTGTAACGTAACCGTTAGCTCGTTCGGAAAGAGCTTTAGGCTTTCCTAAGGTTTACACGAAAAAGAAAAGGTCTCCGCGGCGGAGATGTCACGAAAACGTGTCCTTATAGCGAAAAATAGAAAAAAAGAAAACAAAAACACAACAAATCTTTTGGTAAGATGTGTAGACCGAGTTATATTTGATTTAAAACGAACAGATATAAATTTTGCCTTAAGCGGCCAAAGCAGTGGAAAAAGATATAAATTTTGCCTCGAACGGCGCGTAGCTGTGAAAAATACAAAAACGAATGTGCCCACGGGCCAAAGCAGCGAGATCTGCCTGCGACGAGCGGCAAGCGAGAACTCAAATTATAGAAAAAAATTGCCTTAACGGCGCATAGCAATGAAAAAACGAAAGTGCCCACGGGCCAAAGCAGTCGAGATCTGCCTGCGACGAGCAGCAAGCGAGAACTGATCGGCCCGAATTCACAGAGAATTCGACCACGATCTTACTGCACGGCCATTTTGCCTAATAATAAAAATATATATATATAAAAAAATGAATGCGCCACCGATTTTTCTAGAACATTCTGAAAATCGGTGGAACGGCGGGTACCCTGCGTCGGTTTTTTCGGGTTCTAAGAAAAACTTCTCACGCCTCGACGTAGCTCGAATCGCATCTCCGACGCACACAACGCCAGATCGGACAAACAGCGGACGAACCACCCTCATATAATTAACACACACATATGCACGGATCGCCAAATTGGCGCCGTGCACATTGGCAATTCCCACGAAATTTGTCGATCTAGCATTACGGTCGGAGTATGCTCAGTTTGCACGCTGCCCGAAGAAACCGGAGAAATAGAAATCGGAGGCCTGAGAAACTGTCAAACTGCGGAGAAATGAGGAATTTAGAATTTGGAAAAGAGTAATCATTATCATTTTTTAATTCGGTACAGCGTGAAAAATATCGAAAGTCATGGCGGCCGAATCCGTCACAATAGTCATGTAACCAAAACAACCCAGTCGCACGTAGAATCGCCCTGGGATCAAAGGTGAAATGATAAACTTCTTTATGGCGGCATTGACTATTCCTTTAATGCAAGACATTTCATCTTCATTATGCTGATCCCTACATAAAATTATACTTTTGTATTTCCTGGATGCGATAACGATACATGAACCGCGACCGTCGGCTAAATACAATGTGCACTAATGCATCTTCGGCATGTTGAGGAGGGCCAGCAGATTTAAGATCGTACACTGGAGTCTTAAAAAAAAGGACGAAGAAAAACAAGGAAAAAAGATCGTAAATTTAAAAAAAAAAAAAAAACAATGCAACATCAGGGAACCAGCAAATGACAGGAAAGGAAACGACCAATTTTTGAAAAATTTATCACCATTAAAGTTTGTTTTTATAAACTTTTTAAGCACTTACTTCTTTTCCTTTGGTTTCGTTTCCTTCAATCCATTCTACTGTAACACTTCGCGTATCACGACTGATAGACGATATCATGGCAGCATGAACACGACCTAAGAACGAAAGAAATTAAATGGCTCATTAATTACATCTAAAAGAAAGAGAAAAAAAAAGTATCGATCGCGTGTAATTCTTTTAACAATGTATTTATACATTTACAGATACACGTCGTATTTAAAAAATAATACAAATAACTACAATCAACGAGGATCCATTTAAGGTTCTAATAAAAAATTTGTAATAAAAACCGACAGCATTTCTTCATATTACTATAAAGATAAAATTTTAATTACCAATCTAGATAATTGAGAATTAGAGTAATAAAAATGTAATTACATCCTTACATACACGCATACAAAAATGAAATGATAGCGTACGTTATATTTGTGTTTTTCATTCTTTCACTGAACCGTTATTTTATATATTTTTTATCACGCATGTGTTCAAATTAAAATCCTTGTTTTCGAAAGGCTGAAGTACGCAATTTTAATAATCATTCATATAACATTACATGCAATATGTATTTAAACTAAGAAGCACTTTTATTTTGCCCATAAAAAATGATATTAACGACTTACAAAACCGAATGTACAATATGGTAAAAAAAGAAAAAAGTCGGCCAGCAAACTTACTATAGGAAATATTCAAGCCTGGAAAGTGTATACGAGATCTAGACAAATTTATTTGTTAAACCTATGACGAGCGTTTCGTATTTTAAAAATTAAACTCTATATACGTAACCATTTTAAATCCTTTTGGGAAGCTAATCAAAAGCCTGTATTTATTAAACACGTATTGCTTAGATGAATGAGATAAAAATTGAAGAAATATTCGAATATCTTAAATTAATTCTTGAAAACGCGCAGTAAAAACGACTGAACAATCAATTCCTACATGTTCCTTTTAAATATTACCATGTAGTAGTCAAATGAAAATGATTTTTCTAAAAGAAGTTTGAAGAAAAAAGACTGGTGGTCAAGGAGGCTTGCCTCTTCACGAGACCCGAAGGGCAGAGCTCATATATATACACGTATATACACATCAGTGGCGGATCCGGAAGAACATCGGGGGAGGGAGGATTATGTAATTACGTAAAACTTCTACAGTAGGCAGTAGATTTGAGAAATACCTTGTTTCACAAAGAAAATCAAATAGCGACCTCTTTAAAAATTTAAAAATGCTTTTTTACAAAAAATAAATACCGACTTCAAGGTTTATTATAGAAATTTAAAAATCCACTAAAAAGTAAAAAATAATTACTCTCGATAAAAAATATATATCAGAGTGATGATATAAGTGGCGACGGTGGACCAAATACTGTTTAGCATTCTCGAATTAAGTAAACGGAGCACCAGAATTTCTTTCGTTTGGATCCCGAGTCATCGAGGGGTAGAGATGGCCATGATATTGTGCATCATGCGGCGAGAGGGCCAACTCAAACTTGTCTGCCGGCAATGCTAGGAGAAGACTTCGCACAGTGGTACATTTAGAAAATCTTACACTCATGGAATCAGTGGTTCCAGGCTCGGTTAAGTATACTTGGAAATACAAAGAAAAGTGTGGAGGATTGGCCGTTAATCATTGGTAATGTCTGCTCACCGAAGCTGGAAACAGCTGTTAACAGAATATACCTTGGCCATACACGAATTACACATTCATATTTGCTGAATGGCCAGTCACCACCCATATGTGACATTTGCCAAAAAAATACAGTCGAATTGAATACTTCCTCCTTTTTTGAAGTCGGTTAAAAAATACATAATTATTACAATTTTTAATTTAACTTTTGTCTTATATTTAGAGGTGAAAAATAAAACGAAGTTATAAAATTTTAGCTAAAATGGTAGTTTAGAATTTGAATAGTAAGAAAAATAGTATTTTTATTAGACTTTACTTCTTTTTTATTTTTGTTAGTAATCCGATTCGAATTCTCTTTGTTCGTGAGCAAGTTTAAATATATATATATATATATATGTTTCTCAATGAACTATTTTCATTTATATTACAAAATAAAAATTAAAAATAAATAAGAAAGGCAAAACATCGATGAGAGTTGGGTTTAAAATAAAATAAAAACGTAATATTAATAGTTTTACTAGAAAACAGTATTAAATATTAGTTATAAATAAATCCATATGTTGCAATATTTATACAAATCTTTTATAGGATAAATTAAGTTTCTCTGTTATAACAGTTTTTTTCATAAAGGCTTCGGTTCTTGTGGGGAACGTCCCATTCCCCCGTGGATTCGCCACCGCATACATAATATATATATATATATATATATACACACACATATATATATATATATATAAACTCGGCCATTTTGGCCTCGCAAGGGGCTGTGCCCCTTGACCCCTCTTGCTTTCATTTCTGTCTCTTTCTCTTCTATACTTTGTATAAAATGATCAAAATTTACAACGTAATTCTTACTGGCATCAACACAAAAAAAATAACATAATCACAAAAATCCTATCCTAACATTTAACTTTCATGATATAAAATTAATTCATTTTTTCGTTACATAATATTGTGACATTTGTAAAATAACAATTACAAAAATTCTATAAAATATAACAAACGTTACATAAAATTGGGACATTTTTTCGAATGGGGGGTAGCCTAAGAATTACGTTATAATTAATATAAACTCGGCCATTTTGGCCTCACAATGAGCTGTGCCCCTTGACCCCCCTTGCTTTTATTTATGTCTCTTTCTCTTCTATACTTTGTATAAAATGATCAAAATTTACAACATAATTCTTACTGGCATCAACACAAAAAGAAAAACAAAACATAATCATAAAAATCCTATTCTAACATTTAACTTTCATTACATTTTTTCGAATGGGGGGTAGCCTAAGAATTACGTTGTAATTTATATATATATATATATATATATATATATATATATATATATATATATATATATACATATACACAAATAAATAAATAAATAAATAAAAAAAAAAAAAAAAAGCTAACGGTTATAGCTTATTTTATTAGATAACTTATACTACATATTAGTCTGTTGCCTAGTTGAAATTGTTTCGCGATAAATAGCTATTTCGTGTCAGTGCGCAGTTTTAAATAATACAGAACACATATTTAAGTAAGTATACGACGCGCTATTCTTTCAACTGCAATTTTGCTTACTTTTTTTCTTCTTTTCTCAAAAAAGAACATGCTTTACATAAGTTCTACGATTATACACGCTTTACGTTAATGAACAAATTTCAACACTTTCGTGCAAATTCCGTCATTTTAACCTTTCTGTGGTTAGCCTTTTCAATAAAATAGAATGATAAAACGCAGCCTATGTAATCACTCATCAGTGGAAATTTTTTTTAAATTACGATTCAATAGCCCCTTATTTCGAACAGGCGTAGGCAGAAAAATTATTAATAACGAATAGCGCTTATATCTGATAACTACGAACCTTTAAAAAATTTTAAGAAATTTCAACCAACACCGCATTCCGTTTTTTATTATTTTTAAGTTACATAATGGCGCGGCCATAACGATATTTAGAGAAAAAAAAAAAAACACACCAACGCGAATTTCCTTAGAATCGGAGTTGGTCAATAATTTTCAAGTTAAACGACTTTAAAACATCAAAGAATGTCCGACCGAAGAAATATTATGTAAAAGCATAGATAATTAGTATAGGACAAAAATCGCGAAAATGCATCAGCACTATGGGAAGAAAGAAACGCAACAACAAGTTGACTAATGTCAATTACCGACTGTGCAGATTGACAGACCGCAGAAAGCGGTGTGATGAACCGTGCATAGAGGGTTATTGTACTATAGGCGCGAGGTTAAAGACAGATTTTGGATGGACGTTCCATTGTTCGCTGGCTCTGCGGACGTCCGCGGCACATCCTCCGAGTCACGGAAATTGAAGAACCGATGAAAATAAACTGTTGTATTAATATTTTACCGATAACGAATGATGGCTTAATTTGATCTCAAACGATACGAATAATATTAAATTAAGGCAAGCGACATAAATGATAGATTAAAAAATAAAATAAAATGAAAAAATAATGCTACGTTGCGGGTTACCTGCACAGCGCGGTGCATTTATCATAGAAACATTTACAGTAGAATAACGGAACCATTTTAACAGACAGAATCGTTTAACTAACTTCAAAGTTATTTTTATTTTATAGCAAAAGTGCGCCGTTTTACTTTGATCGGATAAATGGCTGTTTTCTGAAGCTTTACCGATTTTTCTTCTTTAAAAAAAAAGTTGTTATACCATCCTAATATTACCGTATTGCGTTTTAACTACAAGGACTAATAATATACTGCACCATTATAATTACCGGATGAAAAGACCGTTTAATTACAGTTTAAATTCCTGTTTTGTAATATGGTATCTAATAATATTAATAATGGGGAAAAAAAACTGGAAACCGTTGGAGATACACATGAATAATTAATAAATAAAAATACGGACTAACGAAATGTATGAACTTTTATTTTATATAATTCCTTTTGTTTATGATATAGCATAGCGGATAATGACAGTCCGCGCATAATAAATATGATAAATGAAAGAGGGAGATAAATCGATTAAGCTTTCCCGTACTGGATATAGTACTATAAAGAAAATTAACTTTTTTCCCTCTACCTCCGAGTGTTCTAATCACAGTCCGCGGTTACAGTTGTAATTCTGGACAGAATTTCCAGTAATACTAATGCTCCTATGTTTTTACGCCAACTACCGTTACGGCTTAGTCTATGTTTTTGCTCTCACGCCAAACCGTTAATACTTTAATGAAGATCAGAGCGCAATGGCGACAGAAAATTTCACTGTAAAATTATGATGTTAAAATAATTAAAAAGCGAATTAACTAAAGCCCGGGAATAATGCGCGATCGATAATTGATAACGAAAAAATGTGTTACTTTAATAAATAGCCGCGAAACTTCCGCGCACTTTAAAATGAAATAATGACAGTATAGTCGGTCTAAATTCATTTAAAATAACACAATTACCAGGCAAATGAAGTAAATCATCCGAGGTAAAATATATCGAATTACACATATTTTCAATAGCGAGTTAGGAGATTTGATGTTAAAATTTACGATTTATTAAGCCTAGAAGTTACGGGTTCGAGACTTGTCTCGTTCTGGATCCGAACCGCTCGCAGGTATATATCCAATCTGAAATAATTGGGTACCAGAGAAGTCTGGGAAAGTAAAGGCGGCCGAGAGAAAAGAACTGACCCAGTATTCTCATTAGATCCATTAGGCTTAGGACATTGGGAATCTTAACTTCACAATCCCGACACGCCTTGTCAAGAGTATGGGATTTGCTTTACTTTAATAGATCTGAAAAGAAAAAATATTCACTCGCTTCGATTTCGAACAAGAAACCTCAATCTTGAGTTTTTGAAATGAGGCGGATTTCGAGTCCACTTTGGTAATCGAACAGTTTAACTACTAGGTTTTTGCGCTAGCTGCACATTTTAAAAATTACACTTAACAGATTTAGTCAAATATAATTTTCCGAATTTATATTAGAAATTCTATTAATAAATAAAAATAATTAAAAAGAAAAAAAATTTACACCTAATAAATAGTATTTGAACGGATTTTGCATTTTATTGCAGGGAAATTTAAAATGCCAAATGAAAATACAGACATTTCGAAAGACAAGGAGAAAATGAAATTTATAAATTAAAGACATAAAATGGGAAGTCTGAAAGGTCAATGAATGGAGAGAATAAGAGTTGTGAAATTTGACGAAAGAGGAAGTATTTGACCCCCTTTCTGAGAAAGTTGTTATAAAAAGAAAAAAAGAACAGTACCGGAAGAGAAGGATGACGTCGTGACTGTACAGATGTAATATCTCGAATAGGAAAGCCTAAAAAACCGAAAACAATAAGAATAGAAGAAAAAAGCAAATAGCAATGGCAGAGAAATAAACGAGATAGGAGCGAAATTTTTGGGTAGTACTCGGAATAAATAAATAAAAAATTAACATGTTCGATTCTGCCTGTCCGTTAAGAAGTGAATAAATAATCAACCAGGTAGTGGTCGTTAATCAAACTGAATACAAATGTGCGGTTAAAAACGACTAAAGTAAACCAATGAAGAATGTAATAAAGTAGTATTGATAAATATTACAAGAACTAAACAGAATAAAAATAGTATTTAGGAACATATCGGAAATATCACGAATATCCAAAAATATTAGACAACCAGTTTTAGTAGCTCTGCATATTTACATATGTATGTAGAGTAATCAACTTGTTTTCTAGAATACGAAATTTTCCAGAAATTAATAGTAGTCTCACTATATGTTATCATTAGTATTTCAGTGTCCTTTTTTTTCTTTCTCTTTTTTAGTGCCTATTAAAAGAAACATAAAAGATTTTAAATTAATTATTTATAAGTGCATACATTTTTTTTTTAAATATTTGAACTCGTTAAAAATTAAGATATCAACCCGCATAAAGGATAATTACTTTTATTTTTAATATGTGACTGCTGTGAATTAAGTACATCGTTACCTAACCGACCAAATCACGTGAACTCGTTTAAGCACATAAAAAAAAAAACATAAATTATTCTCGCAATATGTGTATATTATTTTCTAAAAATGAACTGTTCTTTATCACATACAATTGCATGTATTCCACTTAAGTTTATGGTTTTCTACGTCGAAAACCGAATTTTATATCTTAGCCGGAAAATAGCAATGAGTAATTTTTATTAATTTTGAAAGTGTTGAGTAGGAATGATTGAGATCCGGTACTTCGATGTTACCGCGTAATTCGGATATTTCACCTAATTTAAAACTGGCAGTTAAATGACCTACTTTACTGCAGATGTAGCATTTTTCCAAAATCTTAAAAACCTTACATACGGCTTCGAAAGCTATAAGCTAGTCCATAAGATTAAAATCATTGTAATAACATATGTTCCAAGTACTTTCTCTGATACACAATCATATACACATTACATAAACGCACACAAAATATTTCAGAAAGATTTTAGGTTTTTTTTTGCAAAAAAAAAAAAATGGATTAATTTTAAACAAAATTTGGTAGTGTTTTAAAGAGGTTAATTTACAAAACTGTATTATTTTTTGTTTAATTTTGAAGTTTTTGTGTATTATAACAATGAGCAGCAGTAGTACAATTAAATTACAAAGTATTCGTTTATATAAATAAATAAATAAAAAAAAAAAAAAAAAAACATTTAAAAAATAGCCTTTTATTTATGCATTAAAAAGAAGCATAAAATAACTTGATTAGTGTGCGACTATCAGATACGCATCTTAACATTAAAATCTGAAATTACAAAATATTCTGAAATATAAAAGCGGGGGCCGCAGATTAATAATTAAATATTATATAATATTAATATTTAATTATTAATCTGCGGCGCCCGCTTTTATATTTCAGAATATTTTGTAATTTCAGATTTTAATGTCAAGAACCGCGTACACTAATAAAGGTATTTTGTACTTTTTAGTGCATAAATAAAAGAATATTTTTAAATTTTTTTTTTTTTATTTTTATTTTTTAGTACTATGTATTTCAATAAAAAACAATAAATTTAGAATTGTATTTTATTTTGCTTCATTTTATTCAATATCTTAATTACAGGACATTTACAGAAATTTGTGTTACATTTTATTATTAAATAATGGATCGCATTCTTTCAGTTATATTGTTTTCTGTTTTTCATACAATACATAGGGAATCCTCAGCACATGAAACACAATGTTACACTAATAGCGATCTTTCCACTGATGTATCACATGATTGAAAAAAAAAATTTTTTTTTTGAAACTTTCGAGCTTTCGGCGCTTCAAGGGTCTGATTTTAAAGTTGGAAACCAAATGTTCCAAAGTAAAGAAATACACAAGAATACGCATTTTTTAACCTTGTTCAAAATTTTTAGCTATAAAGCTGAGCCACAAGCGGGAGCTACACATCATTTTTTGTGCTTTTTTAAACTTTTAGTAAATTTCCAATGCTTCGTTAAGAAAATGAAATAAAAGTTTGCTCCCGACAAAAGCGCTCTTTCTAACAGTATATCATATGCCCAGAAAAAAAAGATATTTTTTTCTGAAAGTTCGAGCTTTCGAAGTCCCGAGAGGCTAATTTTAAAGTTGGAAACCTAAATGTTCCAAACCAAAGAAATATATATGCATGTGCATATTTTCAACCTTGTTCAAAATTTTCAGCTATAAGACTCGCGGTGCAAGGAGGGAGCTACATATTAGATCTTGCGCTTTTTTGAACTTTTCATAAACTTCGAAAGTTTCATTAAAGAAATAAAATATCGTTTTGTTTTCGACAAATAGCGATCTTTTTAACGATATATCACATGCCCGAAAAAAAAAAGAAATATTTTTTTCCAAATTTTGAGCTTTCAGCGCCCCGACGGTCTAATTTTAACGTTAGAAGCCCAGATGTTACATAATATTGTATTGTCATCTATAACAAGTATTTAATACTATCACATGATTCAGTCAGAGCTCTCCTCTAGCCCTTGATATTATTCCATTCCGGAATCTATCCCGGATCGACTCATTCGTAAATATGTGGTTACTATTTGCCGACTGCGTATGGGTCATTCGCGGATAGTTCTGAATTTTTCTGACCAAGGTGACGGTGTACTATGCAGTGATCATCACGCATCAAATTTCTTGGAGGGCATTAATCACTTGCTGTTTAATTGTAATAAATATGAACATTACCGAAGATCGTTTTGTGAACAATTAATGTCTCTTGGGTTCTTTCCACCGTATACTATTTATAATCTTCTGTGCCAGAACAACCAGTTCCTGTATATTTTGTTTAAATTTATTATATTAAACGACATCCAAATTTAACAGCATACACTTATTTATTTTATTAAATAATTATTCTATGCAACTCTTGATGATACGTAATCCATTATCCTAATTCTTGATACCCTGTCATGTTCGGGAAATCCAACGTATCTTGAACTCGACTTGGACAGTTTTTCCTTTGTTATGATTTTGTGCAGACATTCGTGGACTATGCTGAAGCATTTGTGGCCATGATTGTTTGTTATAATTATTGTATATGATGATTATGATTCCTATTCAATTAATTTTCTGGTTAGGCAAGTTCAGGTAATGTACCTTTCAGTCTGGCCAATTTCTCTTTCCTAAAGATTTTATTCGGCCTCCGTGGGTAATGTTGAACATTTACGGCCATGGTTGTCTGTAACCTTTTTCCCAATTAAATATTATGTATCCTTCATTAGTTGGCAGTATTCTTATATTAACTGGTTGGTGGCCAAATGGCTTGATAGTTAACTAAAGCCGGGCCATTAAAAAAAAAAAAAAAAAAACCTATAAAAAGAAAGTTAATTACGGTTTAAATAGAAACACAAAAAACTTTTCACATATTGTTTATACTATTACACGTAAAACGTTTCATTCAAAACTAGTATAAATGAAATTAAGTGCGGATTTCTTTCGATTCATTCCCAAAATTTTAGTCGCGAGGTGCAGAGACAAAATGTAGTTTTTTAAACGTGAAAAAGATGAAAAGTAGGAGATATAATTTATCGTTTTCGCGAAAAGCCGAGCTGGTCAGCAATTCTACTTGTGATTGTTGTTCCAGGATTCGGTCTATCTTATCTAAAGGATAGTATCTCTTTTTATCAATCTCTTGTTTGAGTGAACTTTCAAGCCAGAACATGAATACCTCAGTGCAAGTACGTCACTTTCAAGTAAACTATCGAACATTTTAATAATATCTTCTTTACTCGGTACGACTGTTTTAAAGAACATCTAGGTTTGTACGTTTTCTTGCGTTGCAGTTTAAACACTTTCATTTACATCAAATCAGCGTACGCGGTACGTGGAAAAAATATAATTTAATTTCTTAAATAAAAGTAATGAAAAAAGTAATTGCAAATGTGCAAAATACACGCAAAATAAAACACAGCACAACTACTTGGGCAGTAAAAATAAGTAGTATTAACAAACGTTTCGATATTAATCATTGTTGTCAACCTGTTTTTGTTATATAACTGAAAAATATAATGCAATAAGTAATTTATTTGGACTAGTATTTTTAAATTATACAAACAACTGCTAAAATATATCGCCTGTTTCTCCCGCAACGACCTACATGTGCATATACATACGCGCAAGTGGGCACATTACACATATGCATTGCAAAATGTATTTAATATTAAGAAATTTGATCAGTCCAAATTCGTTAAAGACAGACATGCACTTTTAATACTTTCTGCTGGCATAATGTTTTATCTCAAATAGCTACTACTGAATAAAAGTAAAATTCTTTTTTCTATTTTGAATTTTCAGTCACTTAAATTGTAAAGATTTTTGAAACTTTTTTATACACCCCCATATACACACGCACACACACACACACACATACATTTCTTTATTTACAAGTTTATCTAATGTGTAATTTAGTTTGTAATATTCTAGTTATGATAGTTTTCAAATAAAAACAAATACTATTTTTGCATTTTCAATAATTTTTTGAGGCATTTGTCATTGGAGTCGTTTTACCGAATTTACATATTTTTATTACCTTATGCTAACTTGGTCGCACGGTAAACTATAAACATAAATTAACCCGTAATTAATAAAACCTAACAGAGTAAATTAGTTCGCTGTGCGCGCTTGTAGATCATAACTGCATATTTGAACATTAAAGTTTAAAATTGTGATATATAATAAAATTTCGAAAGATTAAATTAGAAAATCTTAAAAAATTGTATAACACGACTTGCGAAATGTTAAATTTTAATACTTCGGAAACGCTCACAATTACCCTACACCGTTCTAATATTTCTATTTATATATACATATATATATATACTAGCTGTGTCCCACAGATTTGCCCGTGTATTAATGTCCGTTTAAATCTGTACTTGGAAATTCATAAAAAAATTTTTGCTTTATCTGGAATTGTATTTATGTTAAGATTTTTTCTCTCTTTGGGAAACATATTTATTACCGTCCAACAGAAAATAGTCTTCACGTTCCACGTTTAGCTGATGATTATCGATCTTTCTTTAACCTGTCGGTCTTGATCTAACAAAAAGTTTTGCTCAACTAAACAGCACACACAGCCATCGGTTTGGAGTTACTCACATGGTGATCTCCCATAATTACACATTTAAGAGAACATCTTCTTCACTCATATCTTTCAACCACTCTGTCTCGAGCTTTTTATTAAAATTAATTTATTACCGCAACAACAAACTGCAGTAGTTGAGTAAGAATTTTAATACTCCTGGTAGCAAATAATTAAAAAGAAAGTTAAACAGTTAATTTAAAAAATTTATACAGCGGTTTTGGCCCGAAAGTTCGAATATTTGACATATCAGTTAAATACTCTATTTTTATATGTTATCCATTAAGTCCAATAGTATATGGCTCAAACCTCTTCCAGCTTTTTTTTAAACATATTGTACAATACGTTTTCATATTTCGACTCCTAATCATTCATTATTATACAATAAATAAGATAGAGATGAAAACAAACATGTACCATCCCTATCTATGTATTTAATATAATGGGCAACTATTGTATCCTTAACATATATTAATTCTCCATTCGTAATTACAGTGAGTATTTATATCTTAAAATACTCACTTCAATACCGCACAGAATTTGCACAAACTGAAAGTAAAATGAAATATTTTTGAATATTAGACACCGCGATCGCATCGCTCTCTACCATTCCAACATTAACAACAACTTTTCTTCCGACCTCCCTGTCTTCAACATTTTATTAAAATTAATTGATTACCACAACAGCAAACTGTACGTAGTTGAATAAAGATTTCAAATTTGAATATAAATAACGTTCCCGGTAGTAAATTCCGTTGCAGGATATTTTAGAAAACACCACTTTTAAAGCAGCTAGCTAGGAGCGCGCGACTTGGAAGTTTAATGATTTCAATAACGCAAAAAGTGAAGTAACAGAAGCGGCGTATATACTTACATCAGAAACTAATAAAAAATAACCATAGTAATCATTTTATTTAAAAATTAATTTTTTGTTAATTTCTTTTTATTCGTTCCATATACATTTCTGTGCCCCTGGTCTCATCTCAACTATTTAAAACCCTCATTTTCGTGTAGTGGACCGAATTGTGAATCTAAACCATTCTTGAATACACTTGAACACACACAAAAAATTTCATCAAAATCGGTCCAGCCGTTTAGAAGGTATATATTGGTTTTCTTCATATTTTTAACATTTTAAGTTTATGAATTAAAGAAAAAATCACAATTTTTTCAATATTCTCATATTTGAAAATGTTTAAGATGTTAAAATATATCATGCCAAATACTTTATTTAATGTAGGTATTTCATAAAATAATGAATATTTTATGCGCTTTTCGTAATTCTTTATTGCCAATGGAGTGGAAATTAGGTAGAACTTTTTGAAGGGTATATTTAGTAAACTAATGTAAGCGACTTTCCTATAGTCTGTAACGTTCTTTCAAAAACGTTTATGATTTCTTATATTCAGAAAGGAATATTTTAAATGCAATATTTCAGAACTACCTGCAAAGCTACCGACAAATTCGACCGATTATTGTTAATGTTGATTAACATTGAAATCATTTTCAAACTTTTAGATCAGTCAAAGTGCGAATTAATTAATTTGAAAATAGTTCGTTTTATATATAGTAGCTGTATTTCTCGTGTGTGCGTGTGTGTGTGCACGTCGCGCATGCACACATATTTGAATAATTAACAAATTTTTCGATGCTACGTATAATTTTCGTATTTTCAGAATTGCTTTTTACATGTATTTTTGTTGTATTTTCGAGTTTTATTTTGTATATAAATCCATATACTCGTATGAGCAGGTTTGAACAGAAACTTATCCCTCCCAATCGACGTACAGATAACCAGAACGTACTTGTGTTTCAATTTCCACAGCTTTCAACCAACTTTTTAAAAGGGTATATAAAAACCGGGGTGTGAGCGTATTTTCGACAAGGTAACAATCGAAATGAGGAAGACTAGAGTTATCTTTCGGCATCATACGATTGCACTCCTAATTTACTTAACGAATTATACGTATAAAAATTTGTACATATGCACACAATGATGCTAGAGCACAAAACGGGATATAGGGTTGTCCATAAAAATGACCATGACAGAGGAAAAAACAAGATCGATACGGAACGTTAAATCCATTTAAGTCGAACGACGACGCAAACTGGAACCGTATTCTCTTTCGATACTGTATGCTCGTATTCTCAAGACTTCATAGAACACAACTAATAGTAACCGTGTACCTACAAAGACATCGTTCGCAAAGAATAATATAGCTATTACCAGCATTATTACCGTCAGATAACTAGAGATAGATAATCAAGTAGACGCGGCCCGGTCTATATGTACCATTACTTATGACGTGCGATTGTAATCGCTTCTATTTAGGAAATGTAAAGAGTTCTGACCGATAACACAAGGAAAACAGGGCACCACTCAATAACTGGTCGCAGAAATTCAAATCGCCTATTTGATAAATTAAACTCCAACACACACGCGTGCACACGTAGTTATTTAATCGTATTTTCCTAAATCGGAGGATACAAACGACCTTTCCAAGGAATCAACGTACAGTACAAAAACGAACGTGAACAAAAGACTATAGAGATATTCGTAACTCATTTAATCAAAGCGTCGTCGGGATTTAATTATTTCCGCGGTGAAATGATTAACTTTGTGAAATATTTTTTATCGTAATTTCCGGCTCCTGTAATCATTAAATATAAATTTAAATATGCTACATAAGTTTCGAAAAACGAATTCCACTTCATTTTGTTCAAGAAAATTTGAAGAAAATACCCAATAAAGTTTATAGTAATATAATTATACCCGTCTTTGTTGTATTCTCCTTTTTTTTTTTTTTTTAATTTCCGCCATCACAAGAATGCGAAAAGCCATCCAAAAAGAATGTATAGTATTTTTAAATTTACACACTCAATGTTAATAATATATTATTTCTAATACAGTCGGTGTTTTCTTTTTTAGTTCACTTCAGATTGTTATTATAAATCCATTGCACAATTAAAAAAATGTTATCATCGCATATGCAAATCTACAATTAATTATTATTTCTGCACAACTAAAAACTGTCATCTACAGCGTACAATATAGTTCCAGCTAATGCCGAAATTATTTATTTTTTTTATGGGGAAAAAAAAAATTCTCTTATTTATATTTGCTAATACCATTTCTATAGAGTTCCACTTTTCAGCGCTAAAATTAAAGTTGTTTTATTTCTTTAGAATATGGAACTGATCAATCTCTGCTATTGATCTTAGATTAACTAGTATATTCATATTACGGAAAGGTACTGTTGATAATTTTTTTATGCCCGGAACAATGGACGATGTGATGCCGAGCCAAAAAGAAAAACATGGCCGGGATCTGTTTCGCAGTCAGATACGACCTTTAAATTCATTAACGAAATCAATTGCATTTTCATACCTCCATATTAAATGATCAAAAAGTAAAATAAAAAAAATGGAAAGTAATTAATCAACACAAAATGCTTCATCCGTAGCGTCTGTTTCTGTAACTGAGTAACAGACTGTGTTTTTAATGATGTTGGCGATAAAAAGGATTATTATTATAAAGAAAAAATGGAATCTAAATAAATTCGCCAATTAACAAAAAGCGGAGGAATGAAGTGAAAAAAAAAAAATTACGTATAGTGCGCATCCACAAAAAAATTAGTCCATCCGTCAACTACGATTGCTCGAAAGTGGTCAACTGGTTAACTAGCTATATTAGTCGGGAACTTCAAAAAGGACATTTATAAAGGAATAATGAACAATTTTCCGCAACAGAGCGACAAAATAACGAGAATTTTCCCTACAGAAATATACAATAAGCGTATTAGAAAAACACATTAATAAGCCGCGGATAAGCATATGTCCAATGTCAGTAATTCAAATCGGACACGGTAATACCGCAGATTTTAAAGCCATCCTTTCTGCTTTTACTGATACACAAATTGCGGATAATAAAGGAATATGCGGCCTTCAATTTACTACTCTAAATGCACAGAACGGAACAGCGCGTAACGGTAAGGTTATTTCCGATTTGGAAGGTCTCTTTATTATACCGTTTAAACGGCAGACAAAAAGTAACGATATTTCATTGTTATTTGAAAGACCAAAAAAAAACAAAAAAAACAACTAGTTAATGCACATTTTTAAAATGAAAATGACGATACTTTTGTCTGGTTAATTTGTGAAAACAAAAAAGTCGACTCCCGTAGGGTCACAAATTTATAAATTCGAAAATCATTCTTTTTATCACGTATTTCTCAAATTTCAGCATTATTAAAATTCGTCTTACGTTACGCGTAAACTATTACGATCAACCGTGATCGATCGGTCGGTTTACGTTTAATCGGACGGCAGACTAACCGGTAACGAGTAGCGTTTCTCCGTGTCTAGCTAAACAACCGCTGACGTATTCGCCCACCATTGTCCAGTATGACCATTTATGGATATTTTAAATCAGACTAAGCGCGATCGCGACGCCTAAACTTCATAAGAATAGCATATTTTACGAAGATTTTTATCATTTAATTATTCCGGTCTCCGTTTTGCCGATGTAACAACAAAACGAATAAATGATACTTTTTTCCTTCACAAAAATCTACCGTTTAGGGAGGCCAGTGATTCTTTGTTCCACCGTCGTGCTAGTAAAGGAACTTTGATTCTACTTTTTTAAAACTATTTCAGATAAAAAAAGCAACGAAAATAATCGCGCATTGGATAAACGAAACGATAATTAACAAAAAAAAACAATAATTAAATAACGAAGAATAAAAAATCTTAAAGTATAAAAAATATGATCAGCTGTTTAAACATAAAAAATTAAAAGTTAAAAAAAAAAAAAAACACGAAAATATTTTCTACTCGCTATCTTTGAATAATCGTAATTAATAACTAAAAGATTATTACAATAAGGGTTACTCGCCACAAAAATATAATTAAATTATAAAATGCCATTCCATAACCGCTACATCGTTATACAGAAAATACAATTTAATTTTTTTGAAATATGCATACATATCTGAACGTTTGCGCAACATGTGCAGTACCTTAATCCGCGTCAACTCTGTCGGCCTGTCAACGAATTCCTAATAATCTACGAATATTAATATTTATTTTCTTATAAAGTTGCAAGACCAACAGTTATAAAATAATAGCTAGACAATTCAATTTTTTTGTAATCGACATATTTTCCTCGTCAGATTATAGAAAAATTATAGAATCTTAAAGATTATAAAATTAAAGAACCTAAATTTTGAAAAGAAACGAAAATTACATTTTAAGAAAATATTTTTTAAAAAATTCTACAACCCGTTGTTCTATGGTAGCTACGAGTTGCCTTTTTTTTTCAAATCGGTATTATTTTCATTTTTAACCACAAAAATACAAAAGTAGAAAAACTTTGAAATCTAAGAACCCAAATTCGGGAAAATATATATATCTAAAGCGGTATGACCGGAAACTAAAAAAAAGTCCACAGCCTTTTCTACGGAAGCTAAATTGAATTGTCTTTTTAAATACAAACCAAATTTTGAAAATAATTAAGCTGTAATTTTTTTTATTAAATATTCTATAGCCTGTTTCATGGTAGCCACGAAATCGTTTTTTTTTTTTCATCGGCGAATTTTTCTCCTTAGAATACCGCAACAATGCAAGTTCAAAAATTTTGAAATTTAAGAGCCTAACTTTTAGGAAATATATACCTACAGCAGTAAGACCCAAAATGAAAAACAAAATAAAAAGGAGAAGCAGCTATGTGCAATCCACAAAAAAATAAAAACAAAAACGTAATAATGGAAAAAAAAACAAAAAAAAAAAACATTACATCTATATTAACGAGTACATTATGGGAAGAAAAAAATTCCAAGGCTTATTATATAACAGCTAGAAGGTTGATTTGTTTTTAACTGACATCTTTTCGTCACTAGAATATAAGAAAGATAAAAAAAACCCAACTGTTTGAACCGGCTAAATTAAAATATTAATCGTTTATATTCTAAAAAAGAAAACGAATTTGACCATCGCAACGTAAATTTAAAGAAATAAGTATTGTTAATATCTCATTTTAAGAATAATTAAGTGTAACATATTCTCCTGTCACATTTAGACATACCGCTTTGAAGACACTATCATTCATAAGAAAGTTTCTTGTTCAATTAAGACTGGGCAGCAGTTTGAACTACAATGTACCTGGGTTCTAACATTTTTCTCTATTTATCAAGAATTACCCCATATCATTTCATTCCCGCCATATCGTCACAAATTGTTCGGTCGCACTACGAAAAGAAAACTCCCCCCCTCCCGTTATTCCAGTTCGCATATGAACCAATTTTCTGCAAAAGAATTAATGTTCAACTACGTGTCTTCTTCGACCATATTTATTTTCTTTCATATGATTTATATCGAACCTTTAGTTTTCTTTCTGAACAACATTCAATTATAAAGAAAATCAACCGTTTACTGCAGTTATCTAATATTTACGCGCCACCCGTGTAGATTGTATCGCGTAGTTTTGTTAAATGCAGCAGCGGAAGGAAAAGTGCTCGCCTCTCTTCAATTCCGGTTTAGGTAGATTTGTTAGCAAAATTCGTTCATCCTGCAAGATCCGATGATGCTATCACTCTATAACTTCGGTTGATCTGTGAATTAACCTGACAAAAGTACATTTCTTCAAAACGAAAAAATAAATCGCCATTACATGTATAGGCCACATGAAATCATGCGTAGGCACATCTCCTTAATAAGCCACTTTTTTTCTTTTATTACCTTGTTCCGATATTAATCTGACCCCCGTTCTCTTTTCCTCCGCTTCTTGATGGTATTCTCTAAATAAAATCTGCCGTGTCCTTTTTAAAGTTAGATGATCTCTTTGCAATAATTTAGCCTCCTTGTCATCCGAATTACGTCTTTGAAGTACGCGCAAGATGCTACGCGTTAAAAGAAATAAGTGCTGCACAAAAGGACGTAATTAAACGACGATAATATTTAATAAAAACAAAGATTAAAAGAGGAAACTGCAAAAAAATCAAACATTAAAGTGGTTCTATATTATAACATTCGAGCTAGAATTGTCTTCTTGAACAAAAAAATTTCTACTTGCTAATAATATTAATGCCGCATATGTCACAACTAATCGTTAATTCGGTAATTTCTGATATGGAAAGTTCTAACAAATTCGATACGAATCGTTTTTTTTTTTTTTTTTTTTTTTTTTTTTAATAGACACAAACACACACGCAATATTTTTATTTTTGAACAACGCGTAAGCACATGTTTAAACAGTTAATAAAAAACGTGTAATAATCGTGAAATCGCCTCCGCGAATGATTCATGAAATAATTCACTGCGCAAAAAAGGTACAACGGAATAGAAAATTCGATGAAAACCAGATAAGAGAATACAAATGGTAAACTGGTTTTACCATATATATGTAATATGTATATAATGATGAAGAAGCGTCCTTACTCCGGAGAACGTTACGTTAGGAGTGTCACTGCAATTAAAAAATAATTTGTTTAAAAACGTTCAACAATAGATAACTAACAAAAACAAAAATCTAATCCGCCATTAATATTTTTAATCGAAATAAGCATAACGATATATACTTTTTTTCACGACGATAATGGTAAAATTAATTATGAAAATCTGGCAGGGCGATATCGTAAGATTAATACTAAAAAGTAATCTGAGGTTTTGACCGAAGCCAAAGATTACAAATTTTAAGATTTTTTTTTTTTTCCATCCCGTGTTATTTAAATATTATTTTAAATTTTACTACCATCTCCAATGAATTTTACATTAATTAGCAATTAATTTGTCGGTATTTAAATTAAAAGTACTCGAATATTAAAGTATTCTACTCCATTCCATATACCCGATAACTTAATCGCGAGCAATTTCATTACTTTGCGGAATAAAGATGGCGAAAAAAAGTAATAGTATCGAGCTCTCAGATTCATACCGAAATTTATTTTGTGAAACAGTGTTAAAGATAATAAAAAAGAGACCGCGTGTAAGAGGAATAATTATGTTATTTAATACAGGGTGCGGCAGCATAACTTAAACTTCCTTTTTTAAAATGCGCCACTTTTTTTCTACTAAATTTTGTTAAAGAGAAATAATAACAGAAAATCGAAATACATACTCTAGATCCCCCATTGGGGCAATATGTATGCTTCTTCCCTTCTCGCAGTTTTATTTCGATTTTATGTTATTATTTCTTCAAAAAGTTTAGTAGAAAAAAAGTGGCGCGTTTTAAAAAAGAAAGTTATGCTGCCGCACCCTGTATATTCAACTTATTTATATATATATACGTACTAGGATTATTGAAAAAATTGTATACGTATTACTTAAACGGAAATTACTTTATTATTTACTCAGCTTTGTTTGTTTCCTAGAATGTAACAAATCTTTAGCTCCGATTAAACCTGCGTCCTAACTTGTGTCGAAGTCGAAATCCGAAATGTTCCGTCGGACCCTGCTCGGATGGGATGTTAGTAATTTTTTTTTATATTTTTTCAATTTTATCCGTCACTGCTATAAAAATTGGCGCGCATCTTAAAAAGCCGCTTCTTCTCATCGGCAGTTAAAATAGTTTATTTATTTTTACATCGTTTTTAATATATTCGCATATTATAAGATTTTACAATTTTTTTTCTTATTATTACTTCCCGCAAGAGATGATAGTCGGTGTATAATTTTAAAAAGGAGCCGAGAAAACCGTATAATCCGTAGCAGTCGGTAGTGCCAGTGAAACAGTACGTCTAAGAACCGAAAAAACATAAGGGGAGACCTGGAAATACGAGTTTTGATGCTTTAAATTAACGAGATCGATGAGTGCAAAGGAAACAATAGCCGAAAGTAAGAAAACTTCGGAAAGAGACAATGTAAAATTGAAGTAACAAAAATACAATTAATTTCCTAGCTGTTACTTACGTAACGATGAACTGCAAACCTTACGTGGGAAAAGAAAATAAGATCAGTTACGAAAGAGACAGAAGTAAAAACCAGTTTAATTTGTCGAAAATCGAACTAAGAAAGTTGTGATAAGCACAACGAGAGTGTAACGGAACACGGCTACTTAGCCGCCTAGCCATATAAAAAAAAAAAAAAAAAAAAAAAAAACCAAGACATTTTTTCAACGATTAGATAACTAAAAAAATCCAAAAAGCCTATTCAAGAATTTTTAATAAACACTTACAATCTCTCAGTAGATTCTTCAACTTAAATTTAAAAAAAAAAAAAAAACGTAGATCAGTACATTTTTGCGGCTGAAGGTCAGCTAATAGTACTAAAATCGTTTTCAAAGATAAGTTTTTTTTACATATAAAAAATTTAGATCGTTATTTCAAAACATTACTATTGAACGTACTAAAATTTAATCGAAAAAAAAAAAAAAAAACAAATAACGGGAATAGCCAGAAAATTTATGACGGAGAAGAGGAAAGAGCAACGAAGAAACCTAATCAAGGAAAATAAAAGGATTACACGCGTTAAGTTGTACCATTCGTCAGTTCAGTTAGCAGAAATATAGTGAAGAAAAGTAGTAAAATTTTTAAATTTTTTTTCGAATTTTTTCAACGACGATTATTATCATAAAATTGTTCGTTAACTCTCAACACCTAACTTGATCATATCCTAAGAACAAGTAGAAAAATCAACTTATCCTACGGGAAAACAATTCTTAACAGTGAATGAAACGGAACGTAGAATCCCGTGCATTTCGCACGCAATAAAATCGACGTCGAAGAGATTTACATGGACAACGCTGATCATATCTTCTTGCACTGTAGTTATTTCATTTTCCAAGAAGTTGTTTATAAATCTTTCTTTGCCCTAATACAATGTTAAATATCCTTTTCCTTACAAAGTAACCTCTCAGAGTATACATATCACCGTAGCTTTAAATCTATCGTAATTATATACAAAACTGTATTTAAATGTTATAATTTGTAATCTCTTCGAATTTCCCTATATATTTATGTGTTTTAAATTATGAGATGATTTACAAAGCACAGTTTTTCATCGCTTCCATTATACATATACAAGAAGGTAGGTATAAATCTTAAAGAACGATTTTGGAGGGGGCTGGTAAACAGGCAACCGGTTTCAGTATTTTGTATTCTGCTCTGTATTGACAGCGCAATTTGGTCATAATACATCTGCGGTACTAGCAATACCTCTTCAGATGGTATCCATTTTTTTTCCTTTTTCTTTTCTAAAAATATACATAAAAGACGTAACTCAAATGTTTAGAAATGCACGTACGTGTCTTATACTGCGTAGTTTTTCAATGTAGATTTCGGAAGTTTTAATGATGATAATAAAACAATGACTTTAAAAATAACAAAAAAAAAAACAGGAGGCGCTAGGGATTAGAAAAAAGATGCGAAAAGTAGTTTCGCGTGAATTTTATTTCAACTGATCTACAGTAATCTTCGAAAATCATTATCAACAATCACATTTTTATCTTACGCTTTTTTACATTTTTTTTTTTTTTTCAAAAATATTTTTCGTAATTCAACGCAATGCTTCTCAATCTTTTTAAATCGCGCGAGTCTTTAGAATAATTTTTCTTTTCGCGAAACTCTAATTTTTTTTTTTTTTTGATCTTTTCCGACCTCGTAACCGCACATAACGTTTCATCTGGTTAAGTACGTTTTATAAACAGATTTTTGGAACGAATCTATTATCAATATGTCCTTGATCGTTTATAAATAAAAATGATTTGGATCGATATCATAAACGCGAGTTTTATTTTAAAGATTTGCACCAAACAGGAAGGATCCAAAAAGAAAAACAAACATTCAGATGAATATGAAAAATCTGTTAGGTGTGCGAATTGAGCTTGTTCAACGAGTACAAGAATGACGAACTACACATTTAAACTATAATTGCAGCACAAAAAAAAAATAGCTATTGAGAAATTGCTACAGCAGTTCGCAATAATATCATATAATACCACATAATTTTCATCTGCATCTACTTCCTTTTATCCTTTTCACCCCCTTCCGTATACTTTCCTTGTGATGCTGATCACATTTTATTTGAATGTGTGGCCTTCTCTGTTAAGCAACCGTCCTTCTATTCTTCGCTGTTAAAACTTGATGTCCTTACCACCCTTAAGAGTGCTGCTTGTATTCTCTCATTTCCTTCTGTTTCGGTTATTCCTGCCCCCTTGAAGTATTTTTATATCCTCTGTCCTTAAACGCATAAGAACATACATTTATTTCTCCTCCTTCCCATTTCTTGGGCTAATGTCCTTGCTGCCAAATGCCAAACCCAGTTAAAATAAAATAAAATAATAATAATACTAATAATAATAATAATAAAAATAAAATTTACGGCTTATATGGCGAAATTTATACACGGGGCTTTTTATTTTAAAATCTATTTTAAGAATTTAATTTTTGGGATTTTACCTTTACGATATGGCTTCTACGGAAGTCTTGGAATAAACACAGTTCAAGAAACGCTGATTTAGGATATACTTTTTTTCCTATTTAATCATACAGTAGATCAGTGTTAGTTATGCGTAGATAATTTAACGTTATTACTTTAAACCAGAGAAAATAATTTTATCATCGCGCGTATATTGTATAAATATATATATATATATATATGTATATTTTTTTAATGTAAATTTGTTAAAATAAATTATCCTTTGATTTAATTTGGTCGGTATTCATTTGAAAGATATCGTTTCGGAAAAAATAAAAATGAGATGTTTGTGTTTTTTTTTGGTTATATTTATATAAATATTGGTTTCCGGATAATTCGACGTTGCACTCAATTATTTTTGGCAACAGTACGGCTGTATCGTCTATTACTTTATTCCAATTAATAACCTATGTTTAGATCTTCAGGAATAGCATTATTTTCGACAAGGTTAAGCAACTATATTATTACTGGACATAAATATACCGATGGCATTGGCAACAGCTTCAACCGCTATTTCATTAGCATATACTTTCTTTATAATCCAATGGGAACTTTCAGCGCTATTTTAAATCTATCTATACAAGTAAATTGTCATTAAACAAATTTACGTATAAAAAATTTTAATTTGACCACAAAGCGCTGTTTTTGCTTTTTCTAAATACACAAACTAGGATCTTTAGAGTATTTGTCACGTAGTGAGTAGCACAAGTAGGAATTTGCAAAAAACCGAGTTACTGCTCCTACGAATAGAGCCCCGTAAAAAAAACAAAAAAAAAAAAACAAAAAAAAAACACGTATCAATTAAATTATTATCCCTAAGTTCATTTTTTGACCTCCCGTGCTTTTCACTACTTACAACGCAATTACCGTAAATTCCTGTTTTTGAATATGACATTTTAAGCTCTTTGGATCGTAACGATTACACAGTAAACAATACTAAAGTCACAACCTACAGAATACACCGTCGTCTGCCCATCGTTTGATTCCGTGAAATTTTTTAAAATTTCAAAATGAATTTTCAACCAATATAAATATATATGTGTAAAAGTGATCTAATCGATTTGTTTTTTCAATTTTGTGGGCGTACGTGTAATTACCTAATTTAATTCGAGCGGAGATTATCATTAAAAAACCGTCTGCAAGAAGATATTACAGTTATTACTTTACTCGATATAGTTGTCGCTTATTCAGCGAAAAATTTGTGTAATCCCTTAGCGGTTACTCCTCAGAAATAGCTTACGCGAAGGATAAAAAGCTGTTTATATTCTAGTTTGCTCTCAACTCACAGTCATTTATACTACTTGCCATTAGAACAATGTCCCGAACGACGACTGCAAAACAAGACGTGAAAAAATCCTTAAGCAATGCTGATATTTTTTTTCTTCTAAATGATTACGTTTCTTTTTATAGAACCAATCTGAAATCGCGGACTCCCTACACGCGCGCGGATACACACACACAAACATACATTCAGGCTGACTGCGCACTTCCTCACTCTACTCGATTTGCGAAAGAAGCTCGTGTGAATGGCCGAGAAACCCGCAAACAGTCAGTTGGCATAATCATTGAACTACTAGAGGTTTCCGTGTGCGCACAAACCTGGTTTATCTACGTGTACAACGCAGTTTCATTGTGGGATCTGCGAAATTTCACTCGCGCGCCGCGCCCCGCGTACAACCGTCAGACGGCCCGGTTATCTTTACCGTGTAAATAGCGTTTTTAACGGCTTGTAAAAGCACTATTTTCCTCTTCATCGCGTATTTGGAAATCGGCAACGAAAAGAGCTACAAAACTGAAGCAGGGTCTCCCGATTAAAAATCCAAAAATCATATAAGTGCACTTTTATATTGCGAATTTCTTATAATAGATCTTCATTAAAACACCTGTCAATTTCTTTTTTAACCACATATTTTTCAGTGAGTGCAATGTGTGCAATATATTAAATACTTTTGTACGCGTCAAAATTTTCGAATAAAAGCTATATTTATATAATGATCCACTTGTAATTTAAATAGGAAATTAATTACGCTTATTAATTTTTAAGATTTCATACCGGAATCATTTCGATTGCGGAACAAACAAATAAAGACAATCAGTATATAGCAAATCCTGAGAGCGCAAGTTGAACTTTCATTCAAACATATGCTAGGAATTTTTTCTGATTGTCCAGGAAAATGTTCCAACATCTTGCTTTGTTTGTTTGAAATGCGATTTTGAAAATGTATATTTATATTTAATAAATAAAATTATAAACATAGTAGCAAACACTCGCACATATATTTCGAAATATACTAAATGTAATTTTAGGCAATAAAACTTGAGCTATATACAATTTAAGAAGAAGAAAAAAAAAACTGTCCTTCCTAGCATTCCGAAAATGTGCAAAATTATTATAAATCACATCGATTAAAAATACTAACACAAAAAGTAAGAAATTAAAAATTCTGAAACTAATTTAAAGATAAGTTGGTTAATAATTGAACATAGTTTAGATACCCATTTCCTTTCAAAAGTTACTTTCATTAACTATTTATTGTAATTATTATTACCATTACGTTTTCGGAAAATGAATATAAAAACATTTCAGTAATAATTAATGTACGTTAGATATTATAATTATTGCTAAAAAAACAATGTAAAGCGTTCTCAAGATGAAACGTTTATGTATAAGGAGAAGGAATTACATCTTAAAATATATCGAAAGATAGTGTGAAACTAAACATTTTGAGTAAGGTCAAGAGAGCCATTAATTTATTTTGTTGCCGTTAGCATCTTTTACCAAATAAAAATGATTTTACGCGATATTTAATATCTTGATCCGTAAGAATATTATTTGGACGTTTCAAAATAATACTCCGCATATATAATTAATAATATACATATATATATATATATATATATATATATATATATATATATATATGAATAAAAGTTAAAATAGAGGAAGAAGAAATCACATTATATATATATATATATATAGGAAAATTGAAAGGTTACAAAAATTCAATATTGCATATTCTAACGGACAACACAGATATGAGTTATAATAGATTACAAAAAACCAAGTAACTTTTTTTTTTTTTTTATAGCGAGTGTGCTTCGATTATGGACTTGGTGCAAGCCTCCTTACACCACAAAAGTCCTTACTTTGGTCGGTCCGAAGAGATAATAAAAGGAAATTAATAAATAAAGGCATCACTGTAAAAAAACGAATTTGTCGAATTTTTGTTATTTCAAAGAAATTGTTGTTTCGAAATGTAAATTTTATCGACTATTCCAAGAAATGGCCGAAAATATCGATTCGCGGTCAAAACAAAAAGTTGGAAACCGCTGAAATACAGTTAAACACCAATCAAAAAATCGGTTTTTCGCTGGATTTTGTCCTTCACCAGTTTATGATAATGGGGGCGCGATCTTTAATAATGTTCGCTTGAGAAAGACGAATTTCGCAAAAGTACACATTTATTTTTATTGCGAGGCAGTGATATGACTAGTAATTTTCGAATGTGGATTGCGCGCTATAATTCAAATATGCAAATTTCCTTCGAATGCTAACCACTTATTTCGTATAGAACGGTTCGTTTACTCCGATAGCATTTATATTGACAAATATATCACTTATAGAAAAGTAAATTTCAAACTGACTGCGAAGTAATTCTTAAGAAAAAATTATTTTCACTTTGCGTAGAAATTTATTTCAAAATAAAATAAAAAATTATTACATATTTCACAGAGTACTTCCGTAACAAAAAAACATTACGTTACGGAACGTTTTTTTTTGTTTTTTTTTTTTCCCGTCATATTAGCTCCAGCGTAAGAATGAAGTTGTTATTATTAGAAAGCAAAATATTCGAACAGATTCGTAAGATTCAGTGTGAATAAATAAGTGTACAAACGCCAACGCAGATGAAAACCCAAATATGTGACCATGATATACAGTTGTTTCCGCGGTAAGGCATATCGTCATTTCGAACGAAAACTACAGGTTATACTACACATATCGTGCATCCATTCTTGTGTCTTTTATGTTTCACTAAATTAAGATTTAATCTCCATCATCCGCTTTTTTTCACTTTAATACTTCCGTTCTGTCTCGTCCATTCTACTCTTTTTTCTCCATTTTAATTTTGTTTCTCGTAGTTGCAGCCATGAGGCGACGTTACGCAGTTTTTTCTTCATTCTCATTCATATGGTGAACCCTGCTTGCGAAGTTTTGGACACTGTACAACATGGCGGATATTTCTCTTTCCTTTTCTCGTTTGTGGTGAGGGCTCTACTTTCGCATCTGTAGTCATTGTTTTTGGATGGGCAGTTCCTCCCTCCTTTAAACCCTCCGTCGTATCAAGGACTCTGCTTTCGTAATTGCGACACAGTGTTGAAAGGGGTAATCTGGTTTTTCTTCTTTCGCTGAGTGTCGTGTATACATGATGTCCCTTATATTATATATCATTACGCTGATAAAAAATATCGAACAGGTATTGATCGATATTTTTAATGCTGACGTGAACACTATTGTAGTTAATGGTGGACAATCACAACTTCGGTCTCTTCTTTTGATTCAATCTTTCCTTTCTTTTGTAGTTTTATTCCTTCTACTCTTCTTATAAGCGGTATTTTCTTTTCCAAACCACTCTCATTTTGCTTCTTCAGTTCTTTCTTGTAAATTTCCTTTTCCTCTAGGTCCACACTTCTTTTCCTTTTCCATTTTTGGTTACATTAAAGTTTTTCCGAAGATTTTTCTCCCCCATGATGATGGATAAACGTCCGACATATCGATCGGTCCAAACTAGATTAGAATTAAAAACAAATTAGGCAATATTTTAAAAAGCAAAAAAAATCCAAACAAAATCAATACGCCGCATAGGAACTGAATTTATCGTAGACCGATCTAAACTGAAACAACGAAAAAGTAGGGCGATACGTCCGAAACGAAAAAAAAATAAAAATAAATCCCTTCGAGAACTCCTGCATATTTAAAACACAACAGTATCCTTCACGTACTTCACAGGGCCGACAGATTTCGTAAAAATCCTAAAAATCACCCCTCAAACCAATTCAATTATCCTTAAATTTTAGAGGAATTCATATTCTTAAGCATAATACGTTTCGTGTCTCTCTATACCTTTGGCTGTAGGGAACGTAGAGAAAGAAAACATGTAAGAAAGCTGTCCGAATTATGACACCTTTAAAAATGAACAAACGCAACTGTTTCCCTTAAAAGAAAACGTTGAATATTTAACGTAAACCCCGAGTAAGACGAAACCGCGTAATAAGTCAAAAAATTAAATTTTTCGTCGAGGATTATTAAATGCAAAGAGTCTTACCAACTACAAAAAGGAGGAGGTTATATGTTTTTTTAAATGTGCGCGCATAATATGTACCCACGTGACCAATTCTGACGATTCCTTGATCATTAGAAAATGTATCAGTGTTATAGTGGTGTCAGCACATGTCAGTATATCAATGAGCATCGGTGAACACACAGCTACTCAGTAGTCATTAAGATAAATATTCAAAAAGGGAGGTTTGCAGTTTTTTTGGAGAAGTTTATTTTAATGTTACAAATATGACTGATTTATTCTTTCGTTTCTTTCGATTTTTACCTGTAAATTTATGGTCAAGAAAAGCTTGCTCATTTTTCTTTCAGTTTTTCCAACTACCGTCATCTTACTAAATGTCTTCCTTTATATCAATCTGTCTTAAATCTGTTATTCAACATGTCGGCAGAATTGAATTTTCCAGTACTTTAGGATCTCTATTTCCTACAAGTGTCATTATTTTTACTGACGATTCCAAAGGGCCTAATAAAGTAGGTCCATTCTGAATCTCTTAAACTTCCCTCCTTTTGCTATATTTTCTATACAGAATCTGATGCTGTACTACGAGATTTGTTTCCTCATAACTGGTTTCCTACAAAGTGCTTATAATTTCGGATTCTAAAAGTGCTGTGCAAGCTATCACACCTCCTCTTCCGATTATGTAATACTTCTCATTCCGTGACTTTTCCTTGCAGCTCTCGATCGAGATCGATCTTGTGTAGATTCCTGGCCTTTCAGACAATGAGCGTAATAAATTAATGGATATTTATTAGCCCGTTTTCCTGCTTCCGATAGCAAATTTTTGGGCGCACTCGCAGCTCATAATATTACTCTTCTTTCTTCACAGATGAACATTCCGAACTACGATTCAATTCTCATTCTTTATTTTTTAATTCTGGCTTCTTTTACCTTTCTATTCAACCATCTGTTCATCTCCATACATGGCTTTCGAGCTACTACGCTAAACGCTCCACAATCTCGGCTACTTGTCGCCTTCGTTTTAATCGTAATCTCTTTCCCGCAACATTTTCTTGGTTTTCATGTGCATCTACTCCATTTTGTTATTTTCATTCCCATCCCAAACACGTTCCCTGCTGACACACATTTTGTTTGAACATTCGGTCTTTTTGCTGAACAATCGTCCTTCTCTACTAAAGCTTCCCCCTGCTTATCGGCGTTTCTTATATTCTCTCATTTCCTTCTGATTCTGTTCTTTTCGATACCGAATTATGTTTATCCTCTATCTTTAAATATTTAAGAATAGAGCTTTAATTTCTCCTTCAACACATTTTTTGAGCTAACGTCTCCGTTGACAAACTTTTTTTTTTTTTTTATAAAAATAAAAAAATGTTTCGAAAAAAAAAAACGATTTTGAAACCGTTATTATAGTGTTATTTACAAGCTCATCTCACTGATGAAAATATTAGACCTTTATATTACTGCGAATAAATTCTGATCGCATGGAATGATTCTTACTTTATCAGAAACTGTGTCGAGCAGTGGTGGTCCTCCTATTATATGAATACTACCGAAGAGTATCGGTGAGTACCGACTGAGCAGTCATCAAATAACGTTTAAAAAAGTAGTCCCCGCGTAAAGATACACTTTGTGTACTTAATACGACTAGATATAAAAATTAGACCAATAAAATTTTTATTAAAATAAAAGAAAATTTAAACTGCTAAAATTTTAAAATTAAAGGAACGATGAATAGCTTAAAATATTATACCAATGTTAGTTTATACAAATGTAGATTTGGATAAAAATGATTGGGAACTCTCAAAGCGTGATTTGCAAGCTCATCACTGACGGAACTTGAACAATAATAGTCACTTAACTTTATACAATAGCCAAACTACAACTGCTCAAGAATATTTACAATAAAACTTAAAAAATAAAACTTTAAAAAAAAAACACCGACTTCAACATTTACCGCGATAAAATTTAATAAAAAATAATAAAACGCAAAAAATAATTTATTTAATGTCAACGCCAAATTAAAATTAACATCATATTTGCAAACAATTGAATAAGTATAAAAGAACATAGTCACACGATTTCTATAAGTCAAGTGCCGAAAACATCACAAACATTTAATGCGGTTATAAATTACTGTTGTAATTTGATTTAATACGACTTCAAAAAGTTAACATATTTAAAAATTACATGTGTATTATTCTGAAGTAAATTTTAAAGCCGGATTTTCTTTTGAAAAAAATACTTTTTTCTTCTTTTATTGATAATTTTAAAACAATTTAAAATAAAAATTATAATAGAAATATAATAATAATAATAATAATAATAATAATAATAATAATAATAATAAGAAGAAGAAGAAGAAGAAGAAGAAGAAGAAGAAGAAGAAGAAGAAGAAGAAGAAAAAGAACAGAATAAAAATAGAACATTTCAGAAATACCGAATGTATTTTCAGTGTGCAGCAACGGGATTCGAACTAGGATTACCGTCTTACTAACTCCGCTACGGTTAGCTGGCAAAAGCGTACAGATAAGAACCGCGTCGGTGTATAAGCGTATACGGTCAAAAACGTACATGGATAAATACAGAACGGGACAAAAGAAAACTGAATTTCCGTTAAATATAGAAAATATTAAAAAAACTTAAAATCTTCAGCATATTATTTCTGTCAGTTTTTAAACAATTTTAACTAGGGGTTTTGCTTTCATATCATCAATACTTTATAGGAGTTTTATTCGTCTCAGTATTTATCGCAGTCTGCATTTATCCGGCAAACCTGGCAATTCCGCTCAGCAATTTTAACATTATACAATTTACATTAATAATTTTCCTCATTCAGATTATTACAACACAGTGGATAAGTTATATTCAAGCCAATGTATATGTAAGCAAGGAGAAAATAATATCAGCATTCTTCATTTAGCGACTTTCATTATCCTACATGAATGGTAATAACGACAAAAGTGTTAAATATATATATATATATTAAATTAACCCGTTTAAAAACTTAGAACGGAAAAAAGCAGCCATCTGTTACAATTTTAAAGTGGAATTATGAACCAAAAACAATTAGTAAAGAAAACGCTATTTGCAATTCTAAAATAATATTACAAACATAGAGAGATCCGGCACATGTAGTTTTAAAAGAAACATTTCTATGGATTTTAGATCACGTGAATATAAAGAAAAAAAGTAAATTAACAAAAAAAAAAAAAAAAAAGCGAAGCGGATACACTGGAACATAAGTCGTTAAAATTCGAGAATCGGTTAAGGCCCGTTGCCCATTACAGCGAGAAATGTGAAATGTGGAATCTGAAATAAGTTTTTTTCGACTGTTTATTGCAGCGAGTTCTCTGAGCGAGGAAATAATAGTTTGCGATTAAATTATCGAATTGTTATTTTGTTTACTTTTTTCCCCTTTAATCGTTTGGTTTCATTTTAATGTAAGTGTCTGCGTTAACGAAGTTGGTTTTTTTTTTTTTTGTTTTTTTTTTGTAATAAAGTGCTACTTATATTTAATCGGCAACAAGTTAAATACTCAAGGTCTTGGTCTTAATATATACACTAAAAATCAAACTCTGTATATATATATATGTTAGAAATACTGAAATAACAAAAATTTATACATATTAGATTTATAAATAACACTGAACTCGTTCGAAACTTCGGTATTACTTTATATAACACCTAATAGTACATCTATAAATTTATGTAAGATCAAAATTAACTTTTGTATAAAAAATTAAATAATTAACGTTTTACTAAAGTGTAGTAATTTTTAGTTCTTAGGTTGGATTTCTAAATTAATTGTAAATTGACCGACTTAATATATCCTAATTAAAACACTATAATATAATTATTGTTTCTTATTTGATCGCTTGACAATTTAATTTACACTTTTCTGAAGCTCAACATTTTCTTTACAAAAATTAATTATAAAACTAATAAAAAAAAAATGTTCCAAGTCATATTTAAATTATTCTATATACTTAATAATAAAATTTAAAACAATGGATTTTAAAAACATATATATGTAAAGTTTAAATAAAGACGAAAAATAATTTACCATCTTTTATTTCAAGTTCTTGTGCAGTTACAACAGACCGAATCATCTTTCATATTTACATTTTTAAAATCTTTGAGTTCAGATATAGTATAAAAATTTGTACTTCCTAGCTATTTAAATTAGTTTTTTCATTACATATAAATTAAATAAAAAAAAAAAAAAGAGAATATATATTATATATATAAATATTTTTGGCAAAGAAATGTTATATAAAAGATAACTATTATATCAAATATGTGTATAAAAAACAAGTGAAATCCGTGAAATGTGTTTTGAAAAACTCGCCCGGCGAGTGATCTGAGCGAGGAATTATCTTTCCTCGCTCGCCTCTTTCGACTATTTCGATTATTTCTCACTGCAATGTGAGCAGTGTTACATTTAAATGTACAGTAATCGATGTTTAGGGGGAAAAAATTACACATTTCACATTCCTCGCTGCAATGGGCAACGGGCCTAAACGAACGATCTTTACTAATTTTTTTTTATCTATTTTAATTCGCGGAATCGTGTTGTCGAACCCTTTCGACTTTATACTCGATGCGAATGAACCTTTAATGATATCGCCCAAGTATAGGCTTAACTTCCCGCTAGCTTTCTCACCTATTGCATGCATGTCATCTGACAAGTAGTCATAACGTGATAAAATTTATCATTACGTTTCCTTTAATCTGTTATCAAACCAAATGTCGCCGAACGTATTTAATTTAATTTATTCCCTCGGTACGTTTCCGTAATATTTGTAGACACAATCGGTCGTATTCAACATTATAATATTTCATCCGTCTTCCGTGTATGTGGATAATAAATAGAAACAAAATACCCTGTTCATTCGTAATTATTACGTAAAGAAAACGTACAAAAAACCGACACTAGTTTCGGATAAATATAGATTTGGTAATCCGAAACAACTAGTCGGGCTGCTTTTATACGTTATATTTTATAATTAAAATCCTACCAGTAAAAGAGTATTTTTTTTTTTTTTTTTTTTTAATTTTCCCCATTTACAATCTCGTATTTCATTGTTGGTACAATAAGTTTTTAAAGTATACGGGTCGGACTTAATGAAAACCCATCCGTTAGTGTTTTTTCCGGCGCCTTGTTTTTCGACGTTTTAGGCACAAACATGTTTTATAGCTGTTGTGATCACCATTTCGAAATTTGTAAAAACAAAAATAGTTGTAGTTTTTAAGACCAAAAAGGCTTTACGTGGTATCGATAATAATTTATGGTTGGCTATGCTCATGCGTGAATGCACTATTTTTACGGCGAAAAATTGAAAAGATTAACACGCAAATATGAGTTAGTTATCGAGTAGATCAGAGTGCAGTCACCGGCATTGTAGATTGCTAAGTACGCAGTAATAAGCACACGTACATGTATTTTATCACGAAATAAGATTGCGAACCCGCACGCACATACACGCGTGCACAAGCAGTCAGTTAAATCAATTTTCTTTATATTATTAATTTATCTCGGTAGTGATGACGCTAATGTTTATGAAACTCGTCGAAATAATGTCGTAATGTTCCAGTATCTGCGACTTTATTAAATTGTACAATTTCTACGAAACTAGCTGGATCGGAAAGTGAGCCTTGATATATATGAGTTACTTATTAAGCTGTTAGGGATCAGAATTCCTTCAATCGGTACTTAATTTTTGTACATAGCTGGCATACATCTTGTGGCAAAAAGTGCACAGTTGTAACAGTGAAAACGATCCTTATCACCAATAAAAAAATTGCCGTAAAAAAAGGTGCAAATCTTTATTATAAGGCGAAATTTCAAAAAAAAAAAAAAAAAAAAACAACTTTTGAATGCAATTAAAAAAATTTCAAAAAACATCATTTATTACCGACTTCCCAAAAGAAAGAGGTTACACGTTCGTTGCGTATGTTTTTTTTCTGTCTTTTTGCGCACAACTTGTACTCGTGAATCATCAATTTTAATGATCCTTTGTTCATTCAAAAGTGTACCATTCAGCAGTGGTACTACCACGTGAGTACATCGGTGATTATCGGTACAGATATACACTCAGTAGTCATCGAAAAACGTAAAAAAATGTGGTCCCTTTAGATAATTTTTTATTTGAAAAAATGAAAATATTACCAATATTAATTACCATGGAAATGTAGTTTTAAATAAAGAAAACGATTTTTTTTTTTTCTGTTCTGTACCCATCGTGCAGATCGATTTTAATGATTCTTTGTACATTCTAAAGTGTACTATTCATAAAAATCGGCGAACACAAACTGAGTATTAATCAAAAAAACGTGAAAAAATATAGTCCTTTTTAACCGACTTCAAAAAAGGAAGAGGTATTCAATTCGACTGTATTTTTTTTTTTTTTATATGTGTTATCTCAGAACTTTCTTCTAAGTGAATCGATTTTGATGATTCTTCTTTTATTTAAAAGGCGGTGCTTCCTTGCTCACGAACAAAGAGCATTCGAATCGGATTACTAACAAAAATAAAAAAGAAGTAAAGTCTAATAGAAATACTATTTTTCTTACTACTCAAATTCTAAACTACCATTTTAGCTAAAATTTTATAACTTCGTTTTATTTTTCACCTCTAAATATAAAGCAAAAGTTAAATTAAAAATTGTAATAATTATGTATTTTTTATTTTTTTATTTTTATGTGATTAAAAAAATCGCGCTTCTCATGTGGTCCTATTTAATTTTGATCAATATCTGATCGGCAGTTTTTGAGTTATCCTTAATAATGCGGGAGATTGAAGCTTTTTAGATGCTTTTCATTCATGATTGGTTTCACCGTCGGGTTAGATTTATCGACTTAAAATACTATAAATTTGCCAAATTACCATGGAAATATAGCTTTTGATGTTTTTACCGTGGAAATGCAGTTCAAAATACAAAAATAGATTTTTTTAAGTATTAAAGTACGGAAAATAATGTGAAAAAAAATTGATTTTTAACAAGAAAAAAATTCAAGTATAACGCTAAAAATTGTAAAATAAAATGCTTTTTTACAAAAAAAAAAAAAAAAAAAAAAATACCAACTTCAAGGTTTATTATAAAAATTTAATAAAAACACACTAAAAAGTAAAAAATAATTATTCCCGATAAGAAAATATATATCAGAGTGTGATATACCCTTAAAGGTGATATCGTAATTCTTATACATACAACATTAATACTTATTAGAGTCGGCATCAAATTCATATTAAAATAATAATTGAAAACTGCATTAAATGTTCATTAAATTGTTCCTAGATATTGTAATATGAATTTGATGCCGACTCTAATTAAGGTATCAGTGTTGTATAAGAATTACGATAATATCACTCTAAGTTATATCACTCTGATATACATTTTCTAATCGGGAGTAATTATTTTTTACTTTTTAGTGCATTTTTAAATTTTTATAATAAAACTTGAAGTCGGTATTTATTTTTTGTAAAAAAGCATTTTATAATCTTTTTCATTAATAAACAGACGCGATTGACTTAGAATATTATCAATATTAAGCATGGAAACGCAATTTGAAAAAATTAAAGTATTATCAATGATAATTAACACACGGATAAATAAATATACACGTATTCGAATAAAGAAAATCACCGAAAATCGGAAATGTGAACAAATCAAATACCATTAGACAGATTAGGTACATATACTGTTAAAAATATAGCAACAAATAAACAAAAAATTAATTTCGAACAGAATAGCGTAAACTGCGGCAAATATTATTTCAATATACAAAAAGAGCAACGTATCAGGAACCTTCCTTGTGGTACCTTCAAGTCAAGGAGAATCTACCTAGCAATTACATAAAGCAAATCATCCGGCTTAGAACAGGACACATACCAGAACAGAAGACCGATTAAAGAAACTGAACATCATCGAATCTTCGGGTAAATGCCAATACAGTAATAATAAAGACTATGAGGAAAATATTAATCATCTCCTACGGCAATGTACTCGATTCCAAAAACAACGAGAAGAACTTATAAATAAATTAATTCAAGAATATCACAGGCTACCGATAAATACAGTATCCATTCTTACAAATTCATTAAGCATGTAAACACAGCTTTATCAATACTCCTTAAGAAATGCAATATTGAACTTTAAAATTTAAATACTACATGACACGTTTAACATATAAACTGTCTAAAAGGTTAAAAGGAAAAATCAAGCCAAACAAAAAAAAAATTTTAAACAGTCATAGGGAAAATTAAAAAGATAGTAACTTCCAAAGCAACTATGTTTTAGAAAGACAAATAATTTAAGTATTATGCTAAAAATTATAAAATAAAATGTTTTATATATATATATTTTTTTTTTTTTTTTGACGGCGGCGACGCGATAACAAAAATTCCACGACCAGAAGGAATATAGAAGGGAAAGTATCAACAATTAAATACCAATTTGGTCATAAAAAAAAAAACAAGTATAGGAATGACGGACAAAGAAGAGAATGACAAGATATATGAAAGGAACAGGAACGTCGAGTGCTAAGAGTTGAGTGTAAAAAATAGATCGTTCATTTGAGAGGGACGGATCCTCAAAAAGAATATGATTGAAATCACAGAAGGCCTAATAATCATCGTTCGGGTGAAGAGGGCACCAAAACGGAAATTGACTTCAAGATTTACTATAAAAATTTAATAAAAACGCACGAAAAAGTAAAAAATAATTATTCGATAAGATTATTTTACAGTGAAATATATCTTAACGTGAGGTACCGTGATAATTCTTATACATTAACTTTTTGGAGTCAACGCTAAATTCAAATTACAATAATAATTAAAAGCCGCATTAAATATTCATTAAAACATGTTATAATTTCGATTGCGCACATACTCTAATTAATGTATGAATGTTGTATAAGAATTATCACAATATCCACACCTTAAGGTATATTTCATTGTGAAATATATTATCTTCTTTCGCATAATTATTTTTTACTTTTTAGTGGATTTTTATTAAATTTTTATAGTAAATCCTGAAATCGGTATTTAAAAAAAAAAGAAAAAGGTTTTTTTTTTTGATTTTTGGTTCGAAGTTTTTATATGCTGTTTTACTTCGAAAATTAAAATCGATTCTCACATTCGCATTACTTACATGACACTCGAACAATATTCATTCGGTAATAATGTACGCGCGGCGGGTTTTTAATATGAAAAGCAAATCCACAAACATGTTCATGATTTCCGCGTTCCTCATTGAAGAGAACAATTTTTCAATTTGAGAGCGTTTTACAGTAGTTCAAATCACTGCGGTTTCTCGTGATTTATTCTATACATATTAAACGTGAATTCTCATTCGTTGCATATTTAAAAGTTTTTCTGCGATACATACGCATTTATCATCTTTACAATTTCTACCGGGTAATAAAAGAGGGATTTGTAGAAAATGCGTGTAATTACACAGTCATGCGATTTCCATTAGATTCTACTCTGTCTCGAGTTTGATTCGCGAACTTATTTTTATTGTGGCTGTCCGGATTCTGTTAGCGCATTTATTCATTCTCAGCAAAAACTCGGTTTTCGAACGTTCGGCACACATTCATTAGCGACAAAAGTAACGGTAATGTAATCCGGACGAAGTAAGTCAAACGAATTATAATTGCAACTCTGGTTTTTGAATTGGATCAGGCAAGCATTAAGAAGTCATACTACGGTCGGTAATCACAACGCAGACAGGCCTCTCGAACTTACTGAAATTATTCGCGCGTAATAAAAGAAGCTTACATTCACTGCACGCGCTACCATCATTTCTTTTTATGTTCGTACGGCGCATCATTTACACGTTATTTGCATTTCGAAATTACCTTACATTATGATTTCTACAGAGGAGGGCTATTTGAAAAGGGTACTTTTTTTCCTTTTGGCGAAAATTTAAAATTAACGCATACTTCTATTTCACTTTCGAAGGCGATGATTGTCGCCCAAATCAGCCGCCACTTTCTAAAATCTAGGTCATAGTCGGCGTTCTACTAAATGTCACATATTCCTCTTGACTTTTTTCGATCGTTTTTGTGACATTTAACTATCTTTCTTCTTTCTTCGATACTTTTTTATTCATATTTCAAGGGCGACCTCTTTTCTCCTACCGTTAACTTTCGTTCACAGTTCGTTCGACCTTGAATTTTCTTTTTCATCTCACACACCATCAGAAATAATAGCGAATATAGTGTTACATTCTCGACCTAGTGCCATTGTACACACATTACGACTATCGGTGCTGCAACGTGATTTAGACGAGTTTATTTCAATTCGGTTCGTATCATTATCGGCAGTATGGTATTCTGGCAAATTTGTGAAATATCGAAGCAGCTTTACTTGCCTTTTGCCTCATCATAAAAATCGTTCAAGATCGGTGGTAGACTCTATTTAGTTAAACAAGGACAAATATAAAAATATAATAATAAAATACAAATGCACTTCATCGCTGTCGGTCGAAAGTAGATCCATATAGGTTATTCGTTTTTCCAATGCTTAAATATGGCATAGGCGATTTTTCATTTTTTTTTTTTTTAGGTTCGCGGCTTTCCTATTAAATTCTGTTCAATCCTGCCAGGAATTCAACATGAATAGAGTGGATATTCTTTTTAAAAACCAGATCAAATCAATTACGTGCATTTTCTATAACTTTTATTATTCCACCATTTTTATTGTAATCTTTTTTTTTTATCTAACCCACGTATAACACAGACTTTTGATTACTAAAAAAAAAAAAAAAAAAAAAAACACTAACTCATAATTACTGGACTAGTATAATTTACTTTTTTCCACAAAGACAACCAATTTTTATCACCATCGACTCTCGAACGACTCTTTTAACCTAAAAATATTTAACCAACACTAAGAGATATTTTCCGTTAAAATATGCTCTAGCTGATTGAATTATACTACATCGTAGCAATAGATTTCCGAACACACACATATTAACATTCGCGTTAGCATACACTTTTGTAGATTTTTAATTTCGTTTTTATTTTTAATATTTAACGCAGAATACGTACATATAATTATTTACACCGTTTACCACTCTTGATCTCTTATTTCTCCTTCCGTCCATCACTTTTTTTTTTCTCGAACTGGATTCTTTTTTAAGCGGGTATTTCCATTCCATATACGGCTTCTTTTTGTAATACATACTGTATTAAACTTTAAGCTCATTTGAATTTTTTCGTCTTTGACCATACCGTTCCTATCTCTAAAACTTCATTTTATTAATTTTATAAACAACGAAACAATGTACTGTTTAAAAAAATGCAATTTCGGTATACACATGCATATATGTAACATGTAAAGATATGTATCTGTGGCCTTGATTTTGCGCTACGATACTATTGCGCATACAGTAGACAAAAACAAATAAAATATTCAATACCAACGAAGAACTCAATAAAAATAAAGCGAACAAAAACAATACCACAAAAGTTAATAATTCAAAAGCTTGCGATCGTGTTTATTTGCAAACAGTTCTCGTAGGTCCCCCTATACACCATTTCATAATGCTATAATTTAAAAGTCGATTTAAAATTTTTCATTTTCCTTGAATTCGAAAGTAAAATGAAATTTACTGAAACTAAAAATTCACTTTACCTGCAAACCAACAGACGAGATTAAAACAGTTTCAGTTATTAGGTACCGACGAAATATGTCAACTGATTCACACGATCCTCCAACGCAAATTAATCTCAAACAACCAAGGATTATGCTCAAATCTGAAATCAACCTTTCTCCATTGAATATCGATCGACTGATCCTCGAATTGATACAATCACGAAATAAATATATAAAAATGATGTACGAGGTAAGCAGAATTTCGAAAGAAAAAGACTAAACCTTTGAACAACAACTAAAACACATCCTTGAATGTCTTAAACTCTTACAGGATATGCTTTCTTCCAAAGAAGTTATCTTTTCCAAGTTCTGTCTAATTTCTTCTTCTTATTGCACCTTCTTCGATTATTGAAGGTTGGCGACTACATCTTGCACTGCTCTTTTCCATAATTGTCAACCCCGCACTAAACGCAGCAAGTCCTTTGTTCTGGCGAAATTAATCCATTGCCGTATACTTGACAGCCAACATGTTCTTCTGCGACTAGTCCCGCGAGTACTTCCTACCGCACCCACGACACCCATTATTAACTTCCTTGAGTGATAGCAGTTAACAGCCCAACTCGTCAGAGACAGTCAATATCATTTTTTAGTAACCTTAAAGAGATTAGCATGCCGTCACCTAGTATCTATCACACCGTATGGTTTTAATATACAAATGTAACTGTTTCACGGATCTTCATTATCCACAAGGAGTTACCGAAGAACCAAAACAGATAACTGCATTCAGTATCAGCTTTCCTAGGTTTAACGCTAGAAAATTTTCTTAATAGTTAGGATAGCTCTAGGAACCTCGAGTAATTCGCACCGGCCTGTTAGTAGTCGTAATTCTAGGTAACGTCGAAGTTTTTTTTACTAAATTTTAGATGGAATCCAAAGGAGCATAAAGGATAAAGTATTACACATAATTCATATTACAGTTATATTATAAGTGGTAAATATCCCGCAGTCCTTCACTGTACCGAGAAGAAAGTTCAGTTGTTCTGTTAAGTTGAGTGCTATTAAAGTTGTTTGCTGAAACAGCAAGGAATTGCGTGATTGCCGGTTTGCTTCCGAAGCCACGTCAACTGGCGACAAGTCAAATGCTACAATCCGAGTGTAGAATGTAGATCTCTAACCTAGACTATTCAAGCCTATTATTCAATCCGATCTCTTTTCTGGGAAATCATTTATTATTGATCATGGCTCTTTATTGTTTTCAACTTCAGCAAGAGTGGCTTATATGTTCGTCGCGTATGTTGTTATTTTTTTTTTTTTTTTTTGATATGAAAATAATTAATGACTGAAGGTCATTTCACAAAGTGGACGTCACGCAAAAATGTGTATATTATTCAGAAACGTTACGCTGATGACATCATCACTGCAATTGCGTGGTCAATAGTTTCAATTCATGTTTTTAACGAAACGTACAAAACTTAAAGAATACATCCATGTTACCATTACTTCTGTATAAAGATGGTATGATGAAAGTACTGTTTGATTTCTTTTTCTTCTTCTTTTGGTCCCGCATAATTTATGCACATATGAATCAATTTTGATGATTTTTTGTTTATTCGAAATTGTACCAGCAAATAATGATACCACGTAAGTATCGATCAATATCGATGAGCATATAGATACTCAGTGGTCATCAAATAATATGAAAAAATGTGGTTTCTTTAAAGACTTTAGTAATATAATAAACGTGATTGATATAAAATATTATCAATTCACAAGAAAATGAAAGTTGAAAAAAAAATATTATCATTGTAAACCGTCATGGATAAATACAAATTTGAATAAAGAAAACGAATTTGAAATCGGTATAGGGCCATTTACAAGCTCATCGGTTCTCAGAACATGTGATCCTTTATTTCGATCTTCTGAACCCTGGCCCCTCTTCTACTCCTTTTAGTGTCAAAGGCCGTCCTTGTCCCTCAATTTCTGATCTTTTATGACTTACAATTCTTCACGTTGGGTAAGCTTACGTTGCAGATGTGCTCAAAAGGAAGACTTTCTCTTTCCTTAATATAACTAGATAAAAATTAGACAAACAAAATTTTTATTAAAATAAAAATGGTTTAACCAATGTGAGTTTATACAAATGTAGATTCGAACAAAGATAATTGAAAACCTCCAAAGAGTGATTTACAACTGACAGTATTTGAACATCATATTCTTCAACTAATAACTAAATTTACGGAGTACCGAAAATAGCAGCATTATAATAGGTTGGTTTATTCATATTATCTCTCAAAAATATTTACACTAAAAATTTAAAAAATGGAGTTTTTTTTTTTTTTAACTCCAAGATTTACATGCGTTAAAAGGGTAAAAAACAATTATTTCATAAAAAATAACCTATTTCAGAGGGATATACACATTAAGGTGATATTTTGATAATTCTGAAACAAAATGAATACTTATAAATTACAATAATGATTAAAAACTGCATTAAATATTTCTGATATTTCCAGTACACGTAACTTATAGAAAACAAGTGATTGTGTGTTGTTTTATACTCATTAAATCGATTCTGAATATTTTTGTAATTTAAATTTAATGTCAACTCCAAAAAGTTGACATTGTTTAATAATTGTAATAATATCGTTATTTATATCGTTCTGAAATTTATCGGGTGATTACTTTTCAACTCTTTAATATATTTTTATTACAAATTTTAAATCTTGAAATTGATAGTTCTTTTTTTTAAACTGTTTTATTAATTTTTATGTTCGATATCAAAAACGACGAGTGTATCATTGAAACTTAAAAATGCAATGCGAATGAATAATAGAAGATAGTAAGAAATTGCAAAATTATTTTTAGTTAATTAAAGTATATAGTTAACGTCTTTCACTTATTAAAAATATTTATGCTTTTCACGTATAAAAATTATTGAAAAGTTCAGGAAAAATGAAAAAAACACTTGCATTATCATAAACCATCTCTAGAACAAATATGAAATTTCTAAACTATAAATGTTTCGGTGAAATAAGAAAAATATTTAAATTGAAAATTAATTCCGATATACACTTAATTGGCGAGCTACCAGAGAGTATCTTTCTAAATTATTGTTCAGAATTCAGTGCGAGATTGGAAATGTAATTCGGGGCCACCACGTTATTATTATAAACAGATGTTTGTTTTTAAAGTTGGGGATACTTTTCCGATTTCGTTAATTTTTGAACACTTCATTATTTTTATTTCTTCATACTGTAATTTTCAACTGTATACACTTACAGAAAAATACTGACAATATCGAAAAAGAGTTTTGAAAATTAAAAATTGCACGTAAAATAAAATATTTCGTAAAAAAAACAAATCGATAATTATTGCCCTGTGAATAGCAGTTCCATGCATAAGGTATTAACTGTATGAAAATCTCATCTAGCAATAATTAAACTTCATAAATTTGACATCGTCCACTACTTCATTACTATAATCACTTGTATCGAGCAATCCGCTAATAAAACATAATATAAATATACACATATACAACTGCGGCTTTCATTTCATTTAAAAATAATCGCGGTATATTTTCTCCTAATGTATTTTATTGTGCACTTCATCTTAAAATGTTGCAGGAGTTAAAATAATTAAACTTACGATGTTAACGCGTCTCATTAAACGCTGTTAATGGACCGTAGCTTTTAATGTTGCCGGCAGTGAAACGTGTTACGGTGAAAGACTACACTCCTCAAATTCACACTAATACCAGTTTAAATTCTGCATTAGTTTCTGATTTTTATGCTTTAAATTAATTATCGATAAAATACCCAGGATCCTAGAAATTGATTTTTTGAAGCAAAAAAAAAAAAAAAACAAAACAAAAACAAAACAAAAAAACAAAAAATTTTTAGTTTTACCGAAATTAGCCTTGGCTTATTTTTTCTCCTTTTGCTTAGCTTTTTTTCCTATTGATATTAAACTTTATCGTTACACTTATACGATTACATAAAAGTTAGTTGGCAATTATATTTAAGTGTTCGTTACGTAGTACGGTTTTCAAATAATGTGAATATTTGTATTTCGCGTAGTATAGGTATTACTGCTCCATACAACTAGGTTGATTATTTCGGGATGCGACAGTTATACATTAATTTGAAAATTGAATAAAAAAAATCAAACAAAATTGCCATGCACGTTTAATAATAAAATCATGAAAATACTTAACGATATAAATTTATTTACCGAATTAGTATAGATCGGAGAATAAGGAAACTGGAGAAAAATACGAAAAACCTTAGATAAGCCTTCTACCACAATATTCGCTACTTTAGGTAAGAAATAATTATTGTATCGAAAAGCAGGCCAATTATCTCGACAGGAAGAGAATAAATGCAACGAAAAAAATGTTACATAAGGTAGCACTAGTGAGCAACTCTTCCGCTGGACGGTGCATTATTCATAAATAATTACGACGGCCGCAGACCGCAACACCTTAAAAAAAAAAAAGACTTGTATGCGCCGATGATCAAAGAATGCTCTCCTTAGAGATTAGATAAAAATCCTCTCATCTACCCCCCCCCCCGACAATAATAATAATAATAACCACTTTGCCATCGGAAAATTCGCTTCGATAAATCACATAGAAAGTAAGTGCAATATAGATTATTTATACCAGCAAATTCAGCGAGCCAATATAGAACGTGCTTTATATTAAAAAAATTAAACTGCAATCTTAGTTCACTTTCACATCATCCCAGTATACGCTGCCTAATGAACTGAGAAAAACCGTAAGAAGTTATGCTATGTACCATAAGGAAGGAACATTTGAAACTGGATATATTTCGATAATCCAGGAACACCAGTTAAAAATGTCTATTTTTAATTTACATTTTTATATTTTTAAAAATATTACAAGTCGCGATATACACACACTAAGGTTAACAATGTACTACATTCCGAGCAGTTCATGAATATTAAAAATTAAAGGTATCAACGGCAATCCAATTTTTTTTTACATATCAGTTAAATAAAACGAGAATTAAAAAAAAAAAAAAATATATATATATATAAACTTAGTAATGTTCTGTTTGATTTGAAATCCCTCGGGGATGTCAAAAGATCCTTTAGAACTCGTGGATTTTAATTTATTTTATTGTTAATTTATTATTACTAAATTAAATTTATGTTTTATTTTTAAAGGTATATTTTTGATTAATTTCCTATACCTATCTTTCGTAAACGGCTGACCGCTGAGAACAATGATTAAAAATATATATAAATGAAAATGACGGCGATTAATTAATTAGATACAAATTGTACCTAACACTCTGCTGCGGTTTTGCTAGGTGGTCGTTGATTACTTGTTGGCAGACGGGCGCACGTTGGTGGTTCAACCTGGATTCCTGTTAAATCCGGGAAGGGTACGCGACAATCGAAATTAAAATCCTTTAAGAATTAATTGATAAATTTAATCAATTACAAAAACCGAGTTACGGGCAAATCAGGTTATTAAGACCTTCTTGGAGAGAACTTGTATCGGTTACCAGTCGGACTCTTTTGCTAAAAGGTTGGTATGGTTCCGCAAATTGGACGAAGTTAATAAATACTTGAAGACTCAACCAAAACTTTACGAATACTGACTATTTCCTTTTCTGACTTTTGTGTCTTCCCGTGTTTTCTTTCGAACAATCCCCTCTCACCGCTGAAGTCGGGATCTATTCGTTTGCTGATCCATCACCGCGCGCATCCGTCAAAGGCGGAATCAGCCTCGATACGACAACCTCCAGCCAGCAACTGGCTTTCATTTACGCACACATACACTCTTTCATTACGTTATAATTAATTATTTATTTCTTTATTTTATTATATATATATATATATTTTTTTTGTTAAACCTATGTAATGTGCACATTACAACCTCTATATCTACATTATAAAATGCTTGTAAACAACTAAATGCCTAAATCTAAAACATATTATAGAGGAAAGAAAGAAAAAATCGCAAGAAAAATTATTGGCCTAAGAAAAAAAGAGGAAAATTTCAAGAACAGCTCGAATGTTGAACAATGAAAAATTATAAAAACTGTCCATCACCCTCGAGAAAAGAACGGCTAGATCATATGTCAAAATTAACAAAAAAGATTTCTTGAACACTTTCTGAGATCAAAAAAGGGGTTGGTTCAAGGTGATTCGCAAGCACAAGGAACACAAACAGACATATTAACTACAGAAAACAGAACAGAATTCAGAAATTAAAACAATTGAAAATTTTCAAAGAAATTAAAAGCGAGAGAAATGAACAAAAATAAACTGGAGAAAGAAAGAAAAACAGTGAAATAATGAAGAAACATTGGAAAAACAGAAAAATGAAAAGTTAGTTGTTCTTACGTGGCCCGTAGATGGCCAAATTTGAAGAGATTAAATAAGAAATGGAATGTAATAATAATAATAATAATTAACAAATAAATTGATATAAAAAAATGTATTCGTTAATTAACAGAAACAACGAGTAACATAAATCTTAACATTAATAATAACAGTAACAATACACTTTTTACCCATTAGGGACTCCATGACTAGCGAATTCATATCCTTAATTAACTGTGACTTACACATTGTTGCTGCTGTTTCCACCTTTCAATTTTAGACGCGAATCTCCCTCACTATTCCTCATCGCTGCTCTTTATTAAAATTTCACTAAATTCTCACGTTATAACTTAACAGTTACAATTAAATTTTTCACATTAAACGCGTAATTTATCCGCTCCACTGCTTAAGTAGTTTATAGACCTATTTAATATAGCTATTTCCATCTAAATTTTCCATTACGAATAATTTTTATTTAAAATGTAAAAACAGACATTCAATTAATATCATTTTATCGCGAAAAATAATTTAATACAACTCCTTTAAGTTGAATATGTACATTTGTATATGTTGGGTTTGGGAAAATTTTTATAACAATTGGTTCGAAAATATCATAGCTAAAAGTGTCATTTTGTGACATTTTTTGTCATTTTGTGACATTTTTTGTCATTTTGTGACATTTTTTGTCATTTTGTGACATTTTTAGCTTCGCTAGTTATTCTTACGTTATCAATGTGAAGTTAATGAAGCAACTTTTTTACTTCATACAATGAAAAATTTAGCGTTGCCATTTATTACGTGTTTGGAAATATTTGAAGAAATTATAGCAGTAATTCAAATGTGAAAAAGAAACGAAAAAAACTGTACGAGGAAGAACAAAACTTCATAAACAGGTAAATCGTTTAAAAAATTCAAAAATAATTGCAAAATATGGAACTACTGTCAAACAACTAGACTGATCAGATAAAATTAAGCAGAAAATGTACAGTAAGCAAAGAAGGAGGGACTACCTTTTTTGTGGGGGGATCGCCACTGACTGATACAGTGTCTAATAAACTAAAAACCATTCGAATTCCACGTGATGAAAAGTTATATATAGTAATGTAAAGATGATTTTTTTTTTCCTTTTGGGCACGTCGGCAATGGAACATACCCAACGCGAAGAATTGTAAGTCATAAAAAATCAGAAATTGAGGAAATGCAGAAGGCTAATAAAAGGACTATAGCAGGAGAGGGAACTACAAAGACAGCGTTGACACTAAAATGAGTAGAGGCCAGGGCTCAGATTGAAAAAAATGATGGCGTGTTCTGATAATCGATGAGCTTGTACTTATGCAGATTTTAAATTTGTTTTCTAATTTACTTTAATAATTTAATAAAAATGCACTAAAAAGTAAAAAATAATTTATTTCAGAATAATACATGTGTAATTTTTAAACTTTATTAACTTTTTGGAGTCGTACTAAATTAAATTACAACGGTAACTTATAACCGCATTAAATATTTGTGACGTTTTCAGTACTTGCCTTATAGAAATCGTGTGATTATGTTGTTTTATATTCATTAAATTGTTTGCTAATATCATAGTAATTTGAATTTGATATCGACTTTAAACAATTAATGCAGTTAAAGAATTATCACGAAATCCTTATATTGCTCTGAAATAAATTATTTTTTATCAAATAATTAGTTTTTGCGTTTTATTGTATTTTTACCGACTTCCAAAAAAAAAAAAAAAAAAAAAAAAGAGTTATATGTTCGTCTTGATTGTATTTTTTTTAATGTGCTGGTTGGAGCATAATTTATATCTATGTGGACCGATTTTACTAACTCTTTGTCCATTAACTATGTGAGGACTGATGAAAATCGGTGAATATAAACTGAGTATTCGTCAAAAAACGTGAAAAAATGCCGTCCCTTTAGATAATTTCTTATTAATATAACAGCTGGGATTGAATAAGGAAAGCGATTATATATTTCAATGTTATTACTGTGGAATGCAGCTTAAAATAAAATATAATAATGTGACAAAAAAGTTGATTTTTAGCAAGAAAAAAAATTTAAGCATAATGCTAAAAATTTTAAATTGAAATTTGTTTAAAAACAGAAATACCGACTTCAAAATATATTATAAAAATTTAATAAAGATGTACTAAAAAGTGAAAAATAATAATTTAATAAAAATGCACTAAACAGTAAAAGATAATTATTCAATAAAAAATACATTTCACTGTGATATACCTTAAGGTGACAGCGTAATTCTTATACATTAACTTTTTTTGAGTAGGCACCAAATTAAAATTACAATATCTAGAAACAATTTAATGAATATTTAATGCAGTTTTTAATTATTATTGTAATATGAATTTGATGTCGACTCTAATAAGTATTAATGTTGTATAAGAATTACGATATTATCTTAAGTTATATCACACTCTGATATATATTTTTTATCGAATAATTATTTTCTAATTTTTAGTGCATTTTTGTTAAATTTTTATAATAAATTTTGAAGTCGGTATTATTTGTTAAAACTATTTTATTTCTTAATTTTTAATTTAAATATTTTTAAGTAATTGTTAGCTTGGGTATTATATAATGCTGGGTGTTGGTTCAAGAAAAGAAATATTGTTCGAGTTCTGCCAGTGGAAGTTTCCAATTATATTTGTTCGAATCTATATTTACATAAACTCACACTGGTATAATATTTTAAGCTATTCATTGTTTCTTTAATTTTAAAATTTTAGCACTTTAAATTTTCTTTTATTCTAATAAAAATTCTATTGGTCTAATTTTTATATCTAGTTGTATTAAGCGAAGAAAGTGTATCTTTAGGCGGAGACGACTTTTTTGAACGTTATTTGATGACTACTTAGTCAGTACTCACCGATATAAGACCGCCATTGACCGATACAGTTTCTAATAAACTAAGAACCATTCGAATTCCATACAATAAAAAGTTATACGCAGTAATGTACTCTAACGTAATATCTCCGTCAGTGAAGGAACGTGTAAATGACGGTTTCAAAGTTATTTCTTTTATTCGAATCTATATTTATTTGCAAATAAACACTGATGTTGTTTTAATTTTTTTCGTTAATAAAGGCTGTTTTTTTCCAACTTAAATTTCCCCATGGTAAATTTATATTTTTAATCAGTCATGTTTGTTATATTATTAAAGAAACTTCTCTAAAGGGACCCCCTCCACCCCCTTTTTTATTTTAGTAACCACTGTAAATCTGTATTCACCGATGCTCACTGATATACTTATAAGTAACACCCCTGATACACTTTCCAATGAAAATCATCATAATCGGTCCACATAGGCACAAATTATGCGGCAAAAAATATTTAAAAAAAAAAAAAAAGAAGTCCAGTCAAGCATTATGTTTTGTGCGCTGAGGATTTCGTGTGTGAAGTAACGATAACAATAATTTACAATCACATAATACTAAATTCAAAACAAAGAAATCTGTTTTTCGCGCCGCAAAAAGGGAAAGACAGGTTATTTTTTGCGATTTTTTGAAATTGTTACTAACTTCAAAAATCTAGTTATGAAAATGAAAAGCGGCTTCGTTCCACATAATTAGTGATCTTACAATCAATATATCACATGCCCGGAAAATGTTTCCTCTAAAAAATTTCGAGCTTTTAGCGCTCCGAGGGCCCAATTTTAAAGTTAGAAACCCGGATGTTCCAAATTAGAGAAATATACGGGGATGCGCATATTTTTAACCTTATTCAAACTTTTTAACTACAATACTCGCGGCGTTACGGGGGGGGGTACGTCATTTTTCGCGCTTTCTTTAACTTTTCGTCAACTCCGAAAGTTTCGTTAAGGAAATTAAATACGGTTTCGTTCTTGAGAAATAGCGATCTTTCCAATGGAATATCACATGCCCGGGGGGGGGGAAATTTTTTTTTCAAAACTTTCGAGCTTTCGGCGCTAAAATATGAAGTTGTAACGCTCGGCTATATTTTTTTTTTTTTCTTCTATAAAGCAATGCTTTATGCATATGTTTCAGGTACATTTTGGTTTTTTCTACTTTTTTACTCGAGCTATTAGTTACGTGAACATAATTTTTTTGCTGTTTTTGGGCCTAAAGGAAGGGGAGTCCATATAATTTTTTAACCGAAATTTTTTGCTTTTATGAAAGAGTTTCTACGTGTTTCTTTTTATATTTTGAATTTCAAAGGGTTATCTAGTGATGAGTTATGAAATTTTTAAAGGGATCGTTTTAAGTTCCATATTATATATTCTTGACAGTTTTTGTGGGTTTTTCAGCGTCCAAAGTGTTATCGGTTAGCTTGAAGTTACAGATTATCTTAAAGGGAATTTTACGTGTAATTTATGATCTGATTTTAAAGTTTATAAGTAAAACCTTTCGTGAGTTATTGCATATTTTAATTAAATATTTTTGTCGTTTCTGAACCATCTTATTAGGATTCCGTGTTCATTATTATTATTGTGTACGGAATCCTAAAAAAGCATACTTGATAAACATGTGATATCTGCTCTTTTTTGAAGTGGATAAAAATGGAGACAAAAATCGGAAATTACAAAACAAATTTGCTTCCTACGAAAAAAAACCTTTAAACAGATATGTTTAACTGTCAATTTTTAAATAGCCTAAGAACAAAATTGCACGCATTTAAATATACACTCATCCATTTTAAAACAGTTACAACAGTTTTTAAACAATACTTAAATCAAGAATAACGCATAAGTTATAAATATAATGCGAAGAAGAGGCCAAAAAGTTTGAATAAACACGCAGAATTCAAAAGTCTTTTAGAAAAACATCTTTTTGACAAAGTATTCTTTGTGATATATAAATATAATACCGAATTTGTTTATCATGTTTTTTAAAAATTTCTATATCCACTTATTAAAATATATTAACGTATATTTTGTAATAGCAACATGTAACAGTATCCATTAATATATAAACGATAATGAAAATACCGAAATACAGTATTAAATTAGCATCATTAGCAAATATATATATTTTTTTTTTTTTTTTTTTTTTTTTTTAAAACAAAAATATACAGTACAATTAGAACATACCTTAAAAATCAGTCGGGACAAAAGAGTGCACGCAAAATAAATAGCAAATTCGAAATAACAACTTAAATATGGAAGAAAAAAAAAGAGTGAAAAACAATTTATCGGGAAATCAATTACTGACTGAACGAAGCTTGCGTTTCGACGGTGCAGATAAATTATGGCATCTGTTCGAGGAATACTTGACTGCCATACTCCAGTACACATTACTACTCTGCGTACACTTTTAATTGCTTCTACAAGTGAGCGAAATTCAGGAAGCAGCTTGTAATTGAAAAGGAGAAATACGTGAAAAAAGACTGCACATTTTACTTTCCATTTTATAATTCCCTAAACTGAATAACCGAAGCGGTGTTATTTTGCGACTCTTTATGCTAACTGCGCTAAATTACCTAGTTCTTCGATACACTTTTACCTCCAGCACCTACGGCGGTCCTTTCATCGCATCATTTATCACCTTCATTCTTCCATTATTTATTTACTATTCTTCACTTGTGCCGCTCTTTTGAATTTTTTATCGTAATTACCACTTTTTTAATTTTTGCATTAGTTTTCGCTACCTGTTTAAGAACTAATTTCACTCGTGTTTTTTAAAAAAAATAAATAAATAGATAAACCATGTACTTACTACTCGGAGGTCACCGACAACAAATGTTATAATTAAATCAAAATATTTTTTCTTGGAACTGCTCTAAAACTATTACTATGCTGTTCAAAAAAAAAAAATAAAAATAAATAACTGGCAAATCGAATAAGTTCTCAATTTTTTACCGACAAAGGCCCCACACACACTTAATTGTCATTCAAATCAAAATTTTCAACTTTAGGTCAAATCGTTTCGAACAGACGCTGAATTACCATAAAAATATTTCAACTATTTTGGCGAAAATCTAGTGTTGCACACAACGTTCATTCGTAAGGATGTCAAAAGCAAAACGAATTTTAGCGTTTAATCTGTAGGAATTTCGTTTTTTTTTTATTTATTTTTTTTTTTTAAAGGAATATAGGTAGTACAAATACGTTGAAAATTTCACGAAGTTGGACTGACGGAATTAAAGTTGAAACGTTTCAGAAATGAAAGAAAATCTATTGATACTAAGCACAGTATTTATTTTAATTCCGTAATTTTAATTTACTATTAAACCGAAACAAGAACACGTAATATTTTTATTATAAATAAAATAATTTTTAATGTCGAAACTCCACGTATATATTATTTCCATTGGTTAACGAGCTAAAATTCACAAGAGTACAATTTTATTATAAACCAGTTAAGTATTATTTCAGAAAATGTGGTTTTTAACGTATATGTAAGACTGACGAACTGAATTAAAAGCTAGAGTTATCTCATATTATATTTAACGGTGGTCGGAACCATTTACTGAATTAATAAATGAATGAAAGGATTATGTCCAAAACTAAAGAAAAAAAAAATAAAATAAAATTAAGATACAAGTTATTTGGAAATACCGTTGTCAGTCGAATATATGTTATAACCGCGTAAAATTTTTTAATGTTAGTTCGGACCACCAATTCCAACAGAACACATTGTCACATATATTCTCGCAGATAGATGCAAGGGCGTCGCCAGCCGATGAACCTGAGGGGGTAGGAAGAGTTGCCAGCCGCCAGTGGGGGGCAAAATGATAGAAAGAGGATATGAGTTATTCAAATTTATTAGTTGTAAAGGCTTAATATTTTATTAAACAAAAATAAAATCTTAATTAAAACATAATTGTCGTGGGTTTCTGGCAAATTGTTCATGATTACACGCCTATGAATACTCATCATGGCTAGTTGATTAAAAAGTTTCAAGGCTCCGGGGGGTGCAGCTGCACTCCTGCCCGCCGCTGGCGACGCCTATGGATAGATGTTATACAATACTTTTAAAATAGTTACGAAACATTTGAATAAAAATACTATTCATCATTAAAAAAGCTGTTTTCTGCCTCTGATGGTGTTTATGCCACAATTGGGATCATTGAAGGAGTTGTAATCTAAAAAAATACCGCAAAGAACACAGGGTGGTAAAACTCTTCTTTCCAAAATTTCTATCGCGTAATTCAATAAAATTTATTAGGCTTCAAATTTTTACATATTGAATATGCGCCGCTAAAAGTGTCACAAAAATCGTAAATTACACTTGTAAACGGGGGCTGGCTCTCAATAATCGTTAATGTGATTTGCGCAAGTATTAGAAAGTATCGATCATCGATCACACATATGTCAAGAAATTTGTCAACTTTCTAATCATCGAGTTACCGGCCCCGTATCGCCGCTTTTTTGGAATCGAATAATTACGAAAAAACGAATTATTAAAAGATGATTAATAAAACGCCTAAAGTGATCGTAATTTTAAACCGCAAACGTCATGTGAAAATAACATTATTCGACAATATTAATATTCTTAAACAAAAATTATCGCTCCGGAGAAAGCAGGGCAGTTATAAAAATCGCGGAACAGAAAGTTTCAGAATATATCTCTAGAAAATGAATGCGATGGAAAATTTTTGGTCTTCAGAAAAAATCATAAATTATCTATTCGCTTTTATCACGATAGTATTGGAAGTGTTAACAATTTTCAACTGGAATTAACTGAAATTCGGTTAACAACGTTTCGAAAGAAAAATATCGAGACGCCGTGATTGCGCGCGTTTTTGTACTTATCTGTTAACTAATAACTTCCCAACAAGCGGTTAAACATGTTTCACCTACGTGTTAAGGGTAACTTACATTTTTCGATTTTAAAGATACCCCGAGATACACTCCACAAGAGTTGGCTAATAAAAAACACAAGTTTCTCAAAAAAAAAAAAAAAAAAAAAAGAGTTCTAATTAAATTCTATTCATTTTTTAAACGGTCTTCTCAATTTTACTAATATGTATTTCGTGAACATCGTTGATTTTTATGTATGCGCCTGCTTTTAAGGTTTACGATTAAAAATACTACTTTTTATTCTGTTTGCTTCATTTAATTAACGCAGCTTCTTACTGTCCCCCTTGAGGAAAAAAGTGTCCGACATTATAGTGACAAAAAGATGAAGAAGAAAAAATAAAACAGTCTCGCAAACATTCGCGTAAACGCATAAACATGATATAGATGCAATGGTGCCAACTAGTCGGTGATCTACCCCCCATCTGCACTGCAAGTGAAATTAGAAATACAAGAGAACAATAAAACGACTAGTATATCTCTTTTTAGGTTAATAGTACCGGTTAAAAGTTCTGCGAACGATGGAATCGGAGATGTTTCGTTAATGTTGTTTCGAAGTAATCTACTCGCGCCAAAAATTAAAACATTAACTAAACAATTTTAACGTAATACGAATTGAGGATAAATTATAATAAAGACTCGGACAGAGTAGTACACGTTTCATGTGACAAGGAACATTATTCAGTACTTTGATGGCCGAGAAAAAGATGAGCAGGTAAGAGACGCACAAACGCGATAAAAAGAAATGTATCGGGATGCGTAAGAGGAACAAGGAATATACTGACCCGCGAATTCTACAATTCAGAGTGAACGTTAAAAGTTAAGTTCACACAAAGCGGCTATCGAGCGCTGTGGCAGCCATTTTTTACTTATGTTTAGTTACGAAGCCTCTCTATTAGCCATCGGTTAATGCAGAGGCAGATTCTTTGTCCACTTTACCATTCAGTAGGCGACAACAATAACAGTCCAAACGAAACGATTAAAATTTAGCAAGAAACCTCTAAACACGAAAAAAGAAAAAAAGCAAACCACCGATTTGATTTGCACTAATGATTTTGCCGTGCATAGGGTACGTGTTTTTATGGTGCGAGTTTCGTCTCGTACCAGTATGAATTCAAATTTACGAGAAAAAAAACAACAAATCATAATTAGCACATATTTTTGAATATGCCAGTTCTGCAGTTTATGTATATACGCGCAGCCTCTATTTACGGAAAAGTATCTTTCACTGGCGTAACATTATTCAGAGTTTTATCGCGTAAATAATTTATATAGTGAAATTATTAACTCGTTCAATACTGTCATCATTAATTTCAGCTAACAAATAGCAACAGTGTATATATGCTCAATAATGATGTTTTAAACAGGGTATCTATGCGTCTAAACCTGAGATTAGTTAGAACATTATTATTATTATTATTATTATTATTATTATTATTATTATTGTTAACAATGATAAAGTAAAACGAGCACTAAGTCATAACGGAAAGTTTGCACGAATTGTTTTCAGTGTAAATTTATTCGGAAATTTAATTGCTTTAATGAAAAATTTTGAAGAATATTTTCACTTTTTATATTCCGACAAAAAAGAAAAAAGAAAAATGGGAATGATTTTTTAAACTGCTCTTCAGGAGCAATTAAAATCGTTCGATTCGTTTCTGTTTTTTTCAATAACATGTTACAAAAATATTTTACGCATTCCGTTCCAAGTGGGAAATCGTATCACGACTTTTAAATGGTGTCTTATTTTTTGCATTGATTTTTCCGCCGCAATTAGGTTTTATTTATATTCCAAAAAAATAAATGTACGAATTTAGTTTGTAAGACATCTCTTATTCCGGTACCTTGTAAATTTTAAAACCCCATTCGACGCTAAATTGTTTACTTTTCCTTTGAACCAACGACTCAAAATTCAGGACTAAGGTCACCCTTCCTATTTTAAAATAATCGGCGTATATTTTCTGAACTAAAAAGTAAAAAGAACATTTAAAACGATCAGGCGCAAATATTAAATCATAATCTGTAATTAGAAGGATTCAATTATTTTTAGGATACCGTCGCCGGCTAACAACCACCGGCTCCGAAGCATGGAGGGGGGGAGAAAAGATTAGCTATCAGCGATGGGAAAATACCATCTAACGTAAGAGAACTGACCCTAAATTTTCATTGCCCATTTCACGAAGAACACTGTTAGTAATTGACCGGCGTTACATTTTACACATAAAAGTTTCTAAGAAGGATAACGACGCTTCAATTAGGTTAAATGACGTGACTTATTAGGAAAATTTGGAAAAACAATGAATGTGGCTGCGGACATTTTTTAGCAAAAAGACCAGCGGCCGAACTATCGACAATGTATCGAAGTAGCTGATTAGAAATGTGAAAACCTTCGAAATTTATACGCCGGTTAAATACTTCGAACTTCCGACGATATATATATACGACAGCTTATTTTCGTCTTATTTATTCGAAAGAAAATATTTCGCGACAGTTATACAAATTATAAGCCAGACTCAGCGCGCTTCTAGTGAGTCAAATATTGTGTTGCTAACATTATATCGGTAGAATCGATTAAACCGATGCAATATCCAACTTCGAGACAAAGAATATAAGAGTTGAGAAGTAATCGAATTGCCGGATTCTAGCGTAGATACTGTTAGCACGCGTAAAGAGCCGAAGTGAACTAACAGTTTCAAAAGTAAGTACTACAGAACAAATCTTTCCTCAAGTTCATAACGTGGCGTTATAAATTATCCGGCTGGTCATGACTAAATAAAAGATACCTACTGCAAAATAACCGTCAAAGACGACGTAAAATAACCAGTCACCCATTTCTGCTACCGGGAAATTCGCAAACTTAACAGAGTTCGAATCAGTACGGCTGGTCCCTTACCGCGGATAAACGATATCCGTTACAGCTGAACGATGTACGACAGATAAGAAAGTCGTTCTTCATTCAAAGATATCGTAAGGCTAATGTAGATCTTCATAACATTCGGAATACAAGGAATTGATCACCGACCGCAGAAGACAGTTCACTTCAGAAATGAACAGTTAATCCATAAAAGCGATCAATGTCCTTGAGCAGCAGCATCAAATATTGAAAACAACATTAAAACGTCATCGATTAGGGTAATCGAAAACATTACCGGCTTGTACTACTGGTTATTACTCCCCGGTGTCTAAACAGAGCTTACGACTTTTTCAAACATTCTTTGGCTCTTGATACACACCACTATATAATTGATTTTCATAACTTTTTCCGCAATATTCAATTGCAATCATTCACCGGCAACACTAAAAAATCTCTACTCATTTTCCGGATCTGCAGTTTTGCAATAAAGCTTCGGTTCGTGTTTTGACCACATTCAAAATTAAATCTATAGAAATTCGTACAAAGTATCGGCTCGAGAGAATAAACACTTCCTTGTAGAAGAGGAAAATAATGCGGCTGTCGCATTTTCACTGAAAATTGCATTCTTGCTTTTTACTTACAGTAATTGTAGAAAACAACCGAGATTTTAAAAAAAACAAAAAACAACTAATAAATAACCAACAATTATCTAATAACAACCAGCCGGGAGTTTAAATAAAAAAAAAAACAGTCGAAAGTTCAGAAAGTACAATTACTCCCCTCTTAGAATCAAAAAGAACACGAAACCATTTCTAAATCAGCGATAGAAATGAAATAGAAAACACATTCCGAAATACGAATCATGCATAGTTTTCCAAAAAAATGCTACGCTGTAATCAGCACATTTTAAGAAATACCAGTCTTTTACATCTCTTTACTCACTTCAATACCACTGTGAGCATCATCAATCACTCAATCATGATTTCTGCCCACGAGTAGCTAACATGCTATACGTGTGTACGTGTTACCTGGTCTCGGAAAGGTGAATGACTCACCGTAGTATCTATTTACCTACTATGTCTGGTTTCCGAATAGAACACTGTAGAAAATGGTTTCAACTTTTGTCTACATCGAGTTGGATGCACAATCACACCAATTTTTTTACATTATTGAACAGATGACTTCCGGTTTTTCAGATCATTATTGGCAACGAAAACCACATTTAAAAATTTAACGTATCTATTACATATAGATCGTTTACATTAAATACCGTTATTTTATTAACAACCAATTATCAACTAAACGTGAAATTCGCTCTGTTCGATTTTGAAGTTAAATCTGAACGCAATAAGCTAAAAAATTATGTTTCACCCTTAACCACGATGTGTCAAAATGTTAAAATGTGTTATTTTTGATATATTTCTGAAGTGAAATAAATATCGAGTCACACTTACAAACGTATTATTTTGTCAAAATATAACATAAAATTGCAATATAACATTTTATTGAAGATATACACTATCTTAGCGCATGATGCTTGCAAGCCAAGTAGTAAGTAAATTTTAATACGAGGAAACAATTCATTGTACACTATAGCGTATTAACCTTAATTAGCGGCTTTTATATACAAATTTTGTTTTCGCTTACGTACAAATTCGCAAAGTGATTTGATCAAAGAAAAATATGACGGATAAGCAATAACTAAAAATATCATTTGAAAAAAAAAAGAAATACACGAAAAATGCTAGCGTCCAGAATTGTTAATTTTTAATTCGGGTTGTTTCTTATCGGTACGTCTCAAATTCTTTATGTAGCCCGTTTTCTCGTTCTGTTGAAAAAAAAAAAATAAACAAAAATACGGATATTTTAATTTTTAATCAGACTACGTATTGCGCAACTTCAAATGAACGGAATAGTTTTTGCAATGTTAATTTGAAATTTCAGCGATTCCAAACTTGGCCGTCCATCTATTTAATTTTAATCTATATCGGTTATGCCAAGAGATTACTAAAATGCGCTTATTTCAGACCTTTGAGAGGGAACAGAAGAAACAATAATTTTACTGCCGATGAAATAATAAAACAACTTAAAACTTTAGAAGACGCATCACGTGGCTTTTTTTATTTTTTTAAATAATCTGATTTATTACGTAGTAAATTTGAATAAGCCTAAATGCACTTTAATATATCGCGCATGAAAAATGTTCTTCATTTTATTCTTTAAAAACAAACAATAAATAATTAATAAAATTATTTTAATGAATTTACTGTGCGATCCGTCTTTAATACTCCATTTAAAAAGTTCATCAAAGCAAACAAAATTCCTCCGCGATAGCCGAAAGTGTCTTCGCGGCAGAAGAATAAAGAAGAGTTTAGCTACAATTAATTTGTTACTGGAATTATGTGAGCAAGAAAAGGGAGTTAAACTTTATTAAAATTTTATTGTATAAATTTGCTAAATGTACTAATGTAAAAAATAAACTCATGAAATGTCATATTCATTCAAATTTATAAGTTTTTCGAAATTTCTTTAAAGATTATCTAAACCTAAAATTTCTTATTCCCCGCCAGAATTACAAAATAACGGATTCAGTTAGCACCACATATATAATCAAATACCGCTTTATACACGATCATACAAAAATTTAGTCAATTTCAAATATATTTCATCATTTTATTTTTATTTATTAACAAAATAAAGTGAAAGAAAAAATCCAATATATTTTTTTTTTTTTTTAGAAAGATAATGAAGTTCTTGAAAATGCAATAATAATAGTATTTTTAGGCAACGACCGCACTTTAGGTATTGCAAAATCCATTATTTAATCGTCATGTTAGCAAGTGAGCGCAATTTTCAACTTCATAAAACTTTATACTAATCCACATATAAAATGTTACCAGATAAGTTGGAAATTCTAAGATACACAGTTATATATGTTTGAAATTTCATACAGATAACAATGTTTTTAAATATTTTTTAACGAATAATATTAAAATAAAACGAAAATTAATACATATATATTGAACCGGCCATTAAACCATTTCCAAACAAAATCCTACTAACAAGATCCAATAAACTAACAGCTTCGATAAGACGACTTATTTTCACTAAATATACCGATCAAACGTAATATACCGTGTCATTTAAGTTAATAAAAGTGATAAATTTTATTTACCGTTTTTTAATGTTAAGTTAATGATTCTTAATTTGTAATTACAGTCAAAAACTTATTCTTTGAACTTAGGTAATAGTTTATAATCAATAAAACTACATAGTATTAGACACTTTCAAGTTATAGTATTCCTCAAATTCTAAATGCAGATTTTTAATTTTATTTGTAATAAAAGAACAATTATTCATTTTTAATTACATCGACATTTCCGAATGTAAAAGATATTTTTATAACATCAAAATGATAAAAAAAAGAATACATTTCAGTGTTTTACGGCGTTTACCATTTTTAAACTAACTTTTATAAAAGTAGAGAATTTTTTCTGGAAATAGAGATAGTTGTCGGTGCGCGCGATAAAAAGTTGTGAGCAAAAACGAATACCAACTTGAAAGTTTACTTAAACAGATCATCAGAAAAGGGAACAAGATTAATAATTGACCTTGTACTTTCGAAAAGCAATTGAACAGTACTACGTCATCTGTTCCAGCTGGTCTTCAGACACCCACGTCCCGTTCATTTATTACATCAAACTGTTATTTGCCAAGACACAGAGAAATATTTACATTTACATTTGAGAGCATAAGTGTATTTCGAAAGATCGTATGTGAGCAAAGTAAAACAAAAACAAAAAATAAATTAGAAACAAAATTAAAGAATGCGTGAAATATGCCCTTATTTAAATTAACATTTAGAAAATCACCATTAACATCTCAAAATCAATAAGAACAGTTCACTAAGAAGTTATAAAGTGTAAGACTTCTACTTTATAATAAATGCGAACGATACACCGAATTCTATCTTACTTTGAAGATGTGTGTCATATTTCAAACAAAATACGGTTTAACTAATTCTTAATTAAAAACAAACTTTCATCACGAAAGTTGACGTTAAACAAAATGAAGTAGAATAATCGGTGTTATTGCATTTATTACGGCCTTTTTTTATTTTTAAGATACTAATTCCATTTTGTTTCCAACTCTTAAGAATACGTAATGTATTTCATTAAAAATAAAAAAAAATAAAAAAACAAAAAGAAACAGGCAATACAAAAAATTCACAGCAACTACCGTTATTTTAAAACATAAAACCGCAACCGATGAAATAATATTTTTCCTAAAAAGTATACGTAAAGCTTTAAATTTTAGCTATTTAGCATTTTTATATTTTCTTAATCGAATATAAATTTTCCGTTATTAATCAAGTTTTTAGGCTGAAAGTGTTTTAAAAGAAATTAAATTGAAATTGCAACACATAAAGAGTGAGAAATCGTACAGTGCATAAACTTCTTCAAGAATGCGAAACAAAAACAATTTTTAAAGTACATTAAAGCTAAACCAAAAAATCCGATTTATTATCATTTAATTTTAAAATGAACAACTCGTAAACAAAAAGGTTTACAGAATGACTTTTTCTTTTGCATACATTTTTTTTATTTCGGCTTTTATATTTATAAGTAACGACTGTTTATGTAATTTTAAATTAATTAATAAAAACCTAACGTATCTAAAATATAAATTGTAAAAAAAGCATAAGTTTAATAATTCGCAAAAACAGAAGCAGTTCAAAATAGTAACTATTTAAAATAAAAACAAAACACAAACTTTTTACTTGTCTCGAAAACTACAGAAACCAAAAGAAAAATAAATAAGTAAATAAAAACTTACCATCTGTTCTTTTTATATCAACCGTAATTCCGGCCTTCATTGAACTGAACTCGTCGTCCATTTTTATCTGTAGACTTAAAATTATAATTAACTTAACAAGAGAATTAAAATTACGTTATTTCAGTCAGTCAGCAAACGGCCGTTATTAATTAAATTTAAAAATTATCACACAACAGGGCTGATGACTATTCGCTTTTTCGATGTTTTGCATGTGCAAAATTTAAATTTAAATGTGCACGTAAATAATTTAAATGCAAAATACTGTTACGATTGAAACAATAATTTAAATCAAAAATAAACTACATTAACTTTTAATTTTTATCTACTACACAACTCATTTAATGCACCACAATATAACACTATGTACATAGTACAACTAAAACTGAATAACCGCTAAATTTCAAGTATGGGAATTCCTCAACTTCATAACAACCGGTCGATTGATTCCATCGATTGTTCTCATTGATCACAAATAGCACTTACCGAACCAAAATATTAATATAAAAATTTACTGTTGCTAAATATTTTAGAATCTCGATAATTTTCGCTTAAATTAATTTCTTATTTAAACAACATTAATTAAAGTAAATATTTCGTATACATTTATTTAAAAAAAAAAAACAAATAATTTTAGTAAAATAATTAATTATTGTAATTATTATTTTTTATTGTAAGTATTCAATAAATACGAAAAGGTAGATTAATCCAAATTTTAATATTAATCATCTATTTTATACGCTGTTACAACTACGTTTTATAATTTCGTATAATGCTAAAAGCGGCAAAAAAACGTTTCATTATTTGCTGGAAAAAATATATACATTTCTTAACCTAAAATACATAACGAATTGTTTAAAAAATATGGTCTACAACTTTTACATTCAATTTGAAAAAAAAAAACATCCATTCTTTTCTCGCTTCTACCGTTTAGTTATTAAAACCAAATGTTGGTGTTCTATTTGAATTGATAATTGAACGGTAAGACAAAAAAAAAAGTGGATTTTCTGTTTTTCTGCAAACAAAATATACCGGTATTTCACGCAGTAATTGAGAATAATTTTTTTTTCCTCTATTCGTTTTTTGATTAATTTTATCTGATTCATTTAATAGTAGTTTTACTCCTTTAAAAACTGCATAAATATTACCGAACAGTTCGTTATTCTAATGATGATTTGAAGTATAAAGGAAAAAATTATACTCCGAAAAGCAGCTTTTATTTCATACAATTATTACTTAAATAAAAACCATAAAATCATGAAGTTAAATTTTATTTTAAAAAAAAATTTTGAAATATCTATTTAAAAACTAAAAAAGTTACAAAAATGTTATTTAAGATATTTCTGCATGTTTCTTGACGGAAATCTTTTTTTATACTTCGTTTTTATTGAAGCATTATTGACCGTATCGTTACAAATAAGAATTACGTTTTCATATTACTTCGAAAGCAAGGCAAACTAATAGAAAACATTTGATATAATGGAAACAGTTACGTGACTTTTTTTCCTAATTATATGTGCATCTTTTTGTAGAAACCGTTTCTGTTTTAGCTAAACTTACGGCAATTTCTCTAAAAATTTTTTAAATTTTAAAACATTAGACAACTTTAGAAAGTCTGCGAAATATCGACAATCATTACAATCAATTTATCGATTGGAAATATTAAATACGGACAATTGTTTTCTGGCTGTATTCCGTAATATTTGTTTAATACTACAGTGTAATGTGGTTCTGAAATTTTTTTAAAAACTGTAATTTATTCTTAGGTTTACTTTTAAAGTACATTGATTTATATTTATTCAAATTAGTTACAATGTTTATTGGAAATCTTCTCAATAAAAAAAACCAACGATCTACAAATTTTGTATTTTCAAAGTAATTCATTACTTAATGCAAATTCACTCTTTTTAAAGGTGTAAAACGTTTCGAAAGAACCTGCCAAGGTTTTTTCAACTTATATCAAACTAATTTTTAGAACATATTTTCATTTGAATGGAACTATTAAAAAGTAACGTTGAATAAACACGCTATGTAATTTGGTTCGAAAATTCTACCAATCTTATTTTCCATTGCTTTGGAAGTTCAATTAGATTATTTTTAGATTAATAAAAATATGCGAATGTATAATAATTTTTCTTTTTTCTATTTCGCCATCCCGGCCATAAGACCATAATTGACTTTGAAATATTTATTAAAGGGCCTAGCCGGGTAAGATAGGCGAATCGGCCCCCGAAGCATATCGAAAAAGTGATGGTGCCATCATTTTGTACATGAAAAAGTATACCTCTGTGCAAATTTTCAACCTCCTAAATCTAAACCTACACTCAAAAAAAAAAGTTTTCCATTTTGGGGGTTTTTACGTCTAGCTTCGCAAATTTTTGACCTAGAACACTCTTTTTTTTTTTTTAATGTAGGCTTTTTTAAGCCCTACAAAGTGGTCAAGGCCGATTTTTTTTTTGCGCGAAATTCAAATTTTTAAGCGCGTTCGAAAATTTCATTTTAAAATATTTTTAAAACAAAGATAGACGACACTCCGGAAAAAATATATGTTGTGTAAATTAGCGCCAAAAATATGTATGACATTTTTCAGATTTTTAGAAGTGGTGGAACGAGGTCAAAAAAAATAAAAACCGTTTTTTTCGAATTTTCGCCTATATACGCCCTATCCCTCGCATCCAACACTTTCGTATGCAATAATTTTAGGCAGAAAATTAACTTTGGAGGCATTATGGATTGTAACATATCGAAAATAAGTCAGAAGTTTCCAATTTTTACTCTCAAGTGCCAGAGACCTTAAAAAGCCCATTATACTGATGGCAATCACGCATATACGCATATATTCTTCTACAGTATGTGTAAATATGCACATTATATACTTTTTGAAAAGGAAGATACAGATGTACTGAATGCATTGTTTTGGGTTGTCTATTAAACGCCACCTAGCGGGAACAATCATCCCGATTCTTCCCAATACGCCCGAACTCGCGTGTACTGTATTTCTTTATACAGTATCATGTAACAGATATATTTACAGAATTTTAGGAACTATATATTATATGAAATAATGCCTAGAAAGTGGGTACAGGCAAATGCTAAAGTGCGAGAAAAACAGTTATTATTTAACTTACCTTGTTGCAGCTCTTTCAATAATCGAAAATATCGTACCCACTTTCTAGGCATTCGTCAATTTTCTAAAATTAGTATTAACCTTATAGAGCATGCCGACGGCAATAAGGCCTACATCAGGGCCGTGCTCAGAATTTTGGAAAGAAGGAGTTTGAAAATTTTCCTCGCATATTTATTTTATGAATAACAATACATTTTTCACTAATATTCATACTATTAATAATTTCCATCATTTTGATTTATATATTAATAATTTACATAAATGAATTACCGTATAAACATTAATAAAAATTACATATATTATCGATTATACTCGTAATAAAAAATTTTGCATAAAATATTAATGAAGTACCTAAAAATATGGAGCATATTTTTTCTTTTTAAATATAAGAACAGCCTAAAAAATCATTATTTATTTTAAATTTTTGGTTTTTTCAGATTTTTGTATATTTGTAACTATTTCAGTTCTAAAGGGGGGGGGGGGGCTTTGGCCTACATCTTGCAAGTTCAAAACAATGTGTCCAGTTTTACGCGTCCCTTACTGAAAATTTCAAAATTAATAAGACCTTTTTTAACTCACTAGGCAATTTTTCTTTTCTCAATTCATCCGTGTCTGCTCATAAAAACTAATTTGCACCTATAACATAATTCTGACATTAACACAAGTCTTCATTTTTTCATCTAAGACATACACCTTCAAAGATTTTAGTTCAACTAAACTAATTAATACTTTTAAAAAAACCGTATGAAAATTTAAAGGAGCAAGGGATATGTTTGCTTAAATAACCATTATAATAGAGACTTTAAATAGTTAATTTGTTGCTGACTGAATTAGCAATATTGAAGTTCTATCCTAGAATGTGAATTTCGTAAGAAATAAAAACCGAATTAGAATATTTGTAATTCGTGATAAGGGCGTAAAAATAATTTTTCCGAATGGAACTAAACTGGGCGCCAACATCACACTAAAATGTCTAAACTTTCACATATACCGTAAAATCGTAACGTTAGAGGCAACGCGGTTGCTGGTATATCAGACTTTCCTACTTATATTCCTTTCAATAAGCCTTCACGTCCTATCACCATCAGTCTTATCTTCAGTAAAAATTTTCATCATCATACCAAACCGCTGTCTCTCACGTTCCTCTCCTCGAATCATAATTCCATATTCTTTAAAATCTTTTCGTCTCTCGCTACAATTCCACAGTCTAACTTTTATAATTATAGCAAAGTGAGACGGGATCATTTCCATGAAAACATATCCGAATCTGTCCAACTAAATAAACATTGTTTTAGCTTACGTCTTCTAATTGATTATAGATTTTTCTATACTTACCTCGGATAGCGCTAATTTATGTATACCTAAAAGTATCATTAACCTAATCAATCGCGATATTTTTAATAACTTTACGCTATCAATTGAATTTAAAAAATTCTTTAAAAGCAAGCGTATCAACAACACCGTAATTTAGTAGCAAAAAAGTTGTCCTCCAAATTAATAAATTAGCTGAACATAAAAATGTGTCTTAGAATAGTAGATTTAAAAAAATTTTAAGATTTGAAAATTTCTCAAAATATTTAAAAACCTATTCGAGCATTCTCCCTATTTACTGTTTTTTAAAATATAGATATTAAGTTTAAAGATCAAAATAAAGCTAAAACTTTTGCTCGAATTTTTCACAATTCCTAAACAACAAACACTAATCTTCCTATTAAGAGATTCAACAGAAAAATGTGTAGCTCTATAAAAACATTTCTCTCATAATATAAGCAATATCAACAGTATTAAACACGATGCTAAATCAATTGTTAAAAAATGAAACAAATCTTCTGTTGCAAACTACGACGACATTCAAACATTACGATTAAAAATGTTACTATTTTAACCTACATAATCAGTTCGGTATTTCTATTTGGCCAGTTTATATTCCTGAAAGGTATCGATTATTATCCCTACTCTTAAAACCTGGACGATGAAACTATTCCGAAGCAAATTTAAGCAAAATTCTTGAAAAGGTTATTCTTAACAGACTTACAAATCATTGTAACCAACATAATATTGAGCTCTTATCAGTAGTTTTCTTCCAAACATTTCAACCATTCGGCAGATTTGCAGGTTAACTGATTGTATAACGGATAATTTTAATCTTCAACACACCGGTATGCTATTATTAAATATTGAAAAAGCTTTTGATCGCACACAGCATTATGGTTTAATTTACAACCGGATTTTTTATAACTTCCTTAATTATCGAATTAAACTTATTTTTAATCATTTAATCGAGAGAAGGTTTGCAGTAGATTAACTCTTTTCATCATTAACTAACCGGGCCGGCATTTCTCAGACATACTTGGACTCCTTTTATTTCTGCTTTTTACGAGTGACTGCGCAATAACCAAGTTTGCTGAGCTCGCTTTATACGCAGATGATACAGCTATTTTTTTCTCATCCTACAGGATTGATACGATATTAAAAAGACACTAATAGATTAAGGTAATTACGTATAGGAAATCAGGTTAAATATGAATAAAATCCAAGTTATTCTTTTTACAAAAAGGAGACTTCCCTTTCCAAGATCATTAATTTAAATAATTAAAATGTGCCTAAAAACAAGGAACGTAGTCACATGTAAATGCACGTTTTGAATAGCGTCAAAAACGTCTTTTCCGTTTTATTTCGCTTCTGAGTAGAATGAAAACTCTACAAGCATAGTGAAAGCAGAAATTATTAAATTGTCTCGCACGACTGAAACAAGCAGGTATCGGGAACTTTTGAAATCATTGCCGCTGGGAGAAATTTAGCTGTCCTTTTAAATATAAAACTAATTTACTATAAAAATTGTGCATTTTATAAAATTCAAAAAAACATATTATAGTATCTTTACGTTTCATACCATTTTCCATAAAAACACGAATTTATAAACTTATAATTTCCAAAAGAACCCTATCTCTCGTAGTCTTTCATTTTGTAAAATTCAAAAAGGACAAAATCTTTCATTTTAAATTATTTTGAATGCTTCAGCCTACACTAGCATTCCTCTTATACATATTTTTGAGTTCCCTTATACGTATACTTTCGGTAATAACTGCACTTATAGTTGTCATTAGTTAGTTATAAACATGTTGCCAGTTAAAGCAGAATTTGCTTCTAATTTAAATATTAAAAGTATAAGCATTCAAAAAAATCCAAAAAAAAAAAAACAAAAAAAAAAATACTGCTATAACTTTATTCTTTTTCAAACAATTTCTAATCAATACTGTTTTTCCGCCAGTTTTTTAATATACCACGCAGTTCTGCGATACATAAAATTGTACCATTTGTATTAATTTTTGATTCGTTAGTGAATTAAAAACTGTACCAAGACCAGTAAAAGCCATCCCAATAACTTCTCCACTTTATACATATTTTTTTCACAAAATTCTGCATGTGTTGTGAATACACCATACACGCCTGTACCTTCAACAAACACAACCTACAATCAATTTTTTACTTTTCTTTTCAAAAAAAAAAAAAACAAAAAAAAAACGCATGTTACTATTTTTGTCCATAATCGGATGATATTTATATTATTTGTACAGAATAGCTAAATTATTTTTTTTTTTTAGGACACCCAAAGTTCTTAATTTTTTTCAAAATGGGCACAGTTTCGGATCAATGAGTATATCGAATGACGAGAAACAGATTAAGTGGTACTATATCTGTAAACGGAACTGTGCTAAAGATTCTGCGTACGGCCAAAACACGTAAAAAAGACATTAGTTTAGAAGTTCTTTTTAGATTTTCCGTACTGGGAAATATAAAGTGTCATAATTTTCGTGGTAACTACAGAAACTTCCATTTTCGAGAAGTTAAAAAATTGTTTCTAATTTTTCTCTTATCATAATGATAATAATATTTCATATACTAGAACTGCAATAATGATATTTAACTATTTAAATTATTTCGCTATAAACAATAATGAGGTTTTAAAAATACATAATTTTTAAAATGAAAAATATTACACAACCGCGAGCTTACGTAATAATCACACTTTGGTAAAATAGAGGGAAATAATAAAAACAAATTACGTTTCAAGTATTTTAATTTAAAAATTAATAATCGAATAACTTTTATTAGTTTGTACTAAGGAATACAAAAAGTTAGTAAGCGAATAATACAAAACTATATGTATAATTTTACAAATAACGATAAACAAATAATAATTATATTCGTAGTTTCATTTTTAATACCAAAATCGTAAAATAAAATATTCTGACTAGAGCGAAGCCTTAATTAAAAAGTAGTTTTGGAGAGGTCCTCATTACAAATATATAAACACGATATTGTTATTTATAATTAATTGCAGATGAACAGAAGAGTTTAAATAATTCAACTTATAATCTGCATCTGCTGATTTATTAGTTATGACTGAAGTTATAATTAGCAGTGATGACTTTTTCTCTTTTTTCTTTTTTTTGAACTATTTAAAAACGCGAACAAAAGCTTTGAAACCATTCCATTTACTTCAGTACAAATAAATTTTACGAAATCAATATTATTCTTAATTAAATATGTACATTGGATAGAGGTAAAAAACCGTTAGAAATAGTATTTACTAAGTATAATTATTCACATCAATTATGTTTCATAAAGATTTAATTAAAAAAAAAAAAAGCCATATTCTTTTTTTTTTTTTTTTTTTGGAATTATACGTGGTTCGGCTATAAATCATATTAAAATTATCAGTTTAGTTTCTGTAATGAAACCAGAGTACAGGGAAAAAATTATTTCGCCGCACGAAGCAAGGAAGATAGAGGGAAAGTTACGAAGTATTTGAACGAGAATTTTTTATTTTGAAACATCGAATGGTTTACTTCTAGATAAAAACAGTTATAACTTTTAAAGAATTAATACGCGTTTCGTATTTTGTAACTGAAATATATAAAAGTAATAAATTAAATTTATATGCAAAAAATTAAATTAACCAAAAAAACGAAAAAAAAAAACAACGTATTTTTAAAGTAAACATAAGATACTTAGCTTGTTTTTATTGATTTCGAGGGAATCTTATTTTCAATACTTTTCGAAGCGGAAATGGTTAAAAATGTACAATAATGCGGCAATTATGTAGCTATATCTAATGCTATTTGAAAGGAAAAAAAATTGATCCTTATAATACAAAATAAACTGTAAGAAAGCATACGTATCAATCCAATTTTTTTGTGATTTGAATAAACCATTATTCGAGAGATATATAATATAGGGTTGCGCAAAGGAACCTGACAACTTTATTATTGAAATTTGACCAACTTCCCGAACGCAAATCAAAAAAAAAAAAAACAATATAGCATTAAAAAGTAGAGGAGTAAAGGTTAATAATGATTTATTTTTTAAACACGATATTTGATAAATGTTGCCTTCTATTGGCAACACAATTTTATAGCGTTTTTACAAAATTCTTCGACACTTCCTGCAACATTTCTCTGGGAATTTCGGCGATTTCACGGCAAATATTATTCTTCAACTCGTCCAAGGTCATTGGTTTGTTGATATAAACTTTTAATTTTAAGTAACCCTAAAGATAAAAGTCACAGCTCGATAAATCCGGTGGTCTTGGGGGCCAAGGAAAAACGGTGATTTCGAAGATGATTCGGGTACTGAAATTTTTTCGCAACAACGCCAAGGATTCTCCAGCCGTATGACAAGTTGCGTCATCTTGCTGAAACCAAGTGCGACTGAGGCGATGTATGCGCTTCAATTCCGGTATAAAAAACGTCCGCAACATATCCGCGAAGCGCTGAGTGTTCACCATACCGACAAGAAGAACTCATCACAAGAGCAGTTTGAACTCGCTCGATGTTTTCAGACATACGGACGGTTCGAGCATGGCCCGGAGGCTTGGTTTTATTCACAGAATCCGTCTTAATTCTCCAACCACGCTTTTATAGTGTTCCTCGAAGATACCGCATCTTTCGGATTTAACTCGAAATAGTTTTAATATACGACCGATTCTCAAAATACGTTTTAAAAACAAACACGGTATTGCATGTTCCACGAATCCATGTTGGACACCACCAACCGAAACCTGTCAGGTTCCTCTGCACAACCCTGTCGATTTTTAAAATGAAAAAAAAAAAAAAAAACTTCATGCCGGAAAAGTCAAAACTACTAAAAGTAAAGTATTTTTGTTCTGTCACACAAAATATTAATTTTTATATCATAGTGAACAATTTTATTTGTATTAATGTTTATTTTAATTTGAAGGAATTTATAAAAATTAACGATATTTCTAAGTCTGGACTAATTTAAATAACATAGCGAATTCAAGTCATTTAGTTTCTTAAAATAAAAGCAGATATGTACTATGAACGTTTTTATTTTTTTATTGGAACGAATAAAGTATAGTAGGAATATATATGGGTTTATAGAATAATTTAAATAATAATTATTAAAGAAAATAACACAGCCACTATTCGTAATACATCGTCCTGAGTAAAACTATACCACGTCGAATTCAATTGCAGGAATGTTAGTTGCGGCATATTCTGTAGTAGTAAACCACAAGAATAAATCCAAAGTTTTATCCGTACATTCTGCTATAAATCGAATAAATGGACGTATGTCCCCTTCATTAGCCATTTCCAATACTTCGTAGTATCTGCAAAAGAATAAAATTAATTTATAAACATTATTAATAGCATCTTAAGATACTGAAGTGTTGACAGGTTTTTTTAAAAAAAAAAAAATTAATCTGAACTAGCGCACCAATCTCGTTAAAAACTACCGTCGATCTTTTCAAATAAAAATGAAAATTGTTTACTTCATCAAAAAAAACAAACTAAAATAGTCGTATATTATGAAGAAATAAGTTAGTCCCTATTAGAGAGTGTAGGACTAATGGAATTTAATCGAAACTGTTTGCTGATTTTAGCACTTGGAGAAGAATGTTATTTACGGTTTTTAAGTTAGGCTTTTATTTACCGTGAAAATTGTTCGATTATTATCGAAAGTTAAAAAAAGAAATAACTTAAAACGTTTACTGCAAAAAAAAAAAGTTAAATTAATAAAAAAAAGCAATGCAGACAAGAAAAAGAATGGAACAAGTTTTTTAAAATTATCGAGTGCAGAAATGCTCTATTACGGCGATGCGGCGTGGCTGCGAGGGGGAATCATCATCTGTTCATCTGTATTACATACTCCTGTCGTTTTAGCTTAGCCAATTATCCCTTTTCATTTTCTATTATTCTTTTTTTACATGTCTAATCCGAGGTCGCTTCTTCTTTCCTTCTAATTTACCCTCAATTATTGTAGTTACGAAGGTGTTGTGACGTACTACATACTCCGATAAGCCAGTTTCTTCTTTGTTGCATTATTTTTATCAACTTCCTCTCTTCATCCACTATTTCCAATATTTACGGATTTCTTTTAACTATATCCACGAGATATTCATAATGTGACGTTATCACCACATTTCACAGGTTTCCAATCGATCTTTTAGATTTTTTGTTTGCCATCCATGGTTCCGAACATTAAGGTAGTGTTCGACCGAAGTTTCGGTTTCGGCCTAAAATATGAATTTCGGTTCAAGTTTTGGTTTCGGCCAAATATTAGCCGAACTTTCGGCTATAACCGAAACTTTGTTCTTAATGCTTTATTCTACTGCATCGTGTGATTTTTAAAGATGAAACACCATTTCATATTTGAATTCATCAGACAATGACCACCTTAATTAGGATAGATACATTTAAACAAAATAGTTTCCCCTAAGGGATATAGACAAACCATGTAACTCGCTCAACTTAGCATATCTTTTATATTTTACCATTCGTTTAAATTTCAAAAATTCCTTTTAACAGAAAAATGAAACACGTTTCCGGTAAAACAGTGAAAAAAGAAGAATTATGACCTTCTTAAAATATATTTGCTTTTTGATTTTACGTTATTTCATAAAAACTGATCTGCTTTTATAACAATAACTTAGAAAATAAGTAGAAATGACCGTTATTTTTGAATTATAATATTAGACTGTTTAATTATGATTATTAATTGGGTAAATTTTTACTTTTTTTATAAAAAAAAATTATTATATAATAAGCGTATTTGAATTTTATTTTAAAAAAAAAAACATTAAAGTTTAAATTGTAGCTAAAACAATTATAAAAAAAGTTTTGGTTTCGGGTTCGGCTGAAAATTTTGTTTCGCTCGGACACTACATTAAGGTACTCCAAATGTACGCTTTTAGTAGTTTCCTCCTTATGTTTAAACTTTTTTGTTGAATAAATCTCGTTTTTTTTTATAAAAGCTTGTTTAACTATTGCTATTCTTGTTTTTACTTCGATATTACTTCTCCCTTTATTCGTTATTATACTTTCTAAATATTTAAATCGTTCTACTTGTTCCAAAAATTTATCGCCTAATTTTATTCTTTATTTTGTTTTCATTGTTTTGCTTATATTTATGTTTAATTTGTTCCAAGAGTTTTTGTAATGTTGATATTGATATTATAAATATTGTTCATTTTCTGTTATTAAGGCTATACCATCTGCGAATGTACTTTTTCGCAATTTATTTTTACGCTCTTTTAAAGTACTTCTTTCATTTCCATAATTAGTTCTTTTATTATCTAGGTAAAAAATATACGTGTAGATAATAATGGGCATTCCTGTTTTACTCTTCTTTGTATTTTTGCTTTTTCCTTTGAATCGACAATTCTTACTTCGGCTATTTTTTTTTTTGTAATATAAATACTTATTATTTTTTTATTATTTATTGTTTTTTTCAATGCTTTTTTATTTTTTATTTTATTCTACTATTCCAAGTCTAATAATTTTATAGTTTTTTTTTATATTAATTATCCTGTTTTTCTATTTTGTTTTAGCCGGTTTTACAGCGAACTATAAAATTAATTACAATAAATCGAAACAATTTTTTTATTTTACTCTAAAGACAACTTTTGATGATTATTCGTAATTTTTTTTTATCCTCCTCAGAAGTAAGCAATCGTCTTAAGTTAAATCTTAAAAAAAAATACATTTCGTAATGAAATTGATGAAAAAAGTACGAAATTTGAGAATTAATTCGAAATAAAACTGACTTGTGCCTTTCCTGTTTTGGTATGATAACAGGTGGAAAGCCGGCTCTCATTAGGATCATATTCATCAATAATCTTGACGTGCGTCCATTTCCGTCGATAAATGGATGAATGTGAACTAACTTATAATGGGCCAAAGCAGCGAGTTGTACGGGATGTAGACTGAAAGCTTTCTCAGAGTTCAACCAATTTATGAATTCATCCATTAGTAGCGGAATATGAGCCGGACCTGGTGGAATGTGACCGCCAACAAATACCTGAGTTCTACGGAAATATCCCGATTCCATAGGATCAACGTAACCTAACACCCGACGATGAATTTCTAAAATGTCGTCCACCGTTATGCGACCCAATCTAAAATGAAATTTACAATATTTTTAATAAAGTTGACTTTTCATTTTTTTAATAACAATATGAATATATAATTTTAAGTTTCGCAAAAAAAAAAAATTGTACTTATTTAAAAAATACACAATGCGTAATAATACTACACATACAATTATTATCAACGTAAACGACTCCGGATATGAGAATTCCCATCTTTACAGCATTTGCTGATGAATTGGGATTTTTTTCATTGAAAATACTACACAAAAAATAAATTCTAGGTTAACATAAAAATATAAAGTATATAATTATTTTTCGAGAGTAGTAAGCGACCGGAGGGAGAATCACTTGCCGAAGGTGTTCTTACTAATAAATACCGTTAAGCTTTTCGATGCACTAACAACAGCAGGCTTTCAGCAATTCGTTCGAGACAATGTGTCCCAGTTAGATTGATAAAAATCAATCTAGAACGAGTGAATATCCGGCACCTTCAAACCGGCACTTTCGATTAAAGGAGTTAACTCGGACAAAAAACCCTACAGAAGGCAAACCACTGCAGTAACCCTCTCATGAAAACCAATGGTGTTAGATAAGTATAATAATGTTCTGCCATGTGATCCGGTTAGCGCCCGGTGTTATCAGGTTCCCAGACTTGATAATGTGAATTATGTGACTCGCCACGCAATGATGGGTCCCAGGTCAGGAGTGGAAAATGAATAACTGGAAGATAAGCTAACAACAACAAAAACAAAGAACTTAACAAAGAAAGAGTTAAAAATCGGAACTTGGAATGTTCAAAGCCTACACGAAGCTGGCAAGTTGAAAAACATGGCTGTTGAAATGAAGTGGTTAAATATAGACATATAGGTGTCAGTGAAACCAGATGAAAATGTTATACGAATGAAGGCGTTTCTACTACTCAGGAAATAACAACTCAAAACACGAGAATGGAGTACGAATATTTATGACGAGAAAAATGGAGAAACAAGTAATGGACTACATTCCGCTCAATGATAGAATAATAATAGTACGGTTACTAGGCAAACTAGTAAAAGTGAATATAACTCAAATGTATGCACCTACTGCGGATAAGGATGAAAATGAAATCGATTCGTTTTACAGTAACCTAAAAACAGCACTGTTGTATACTACAACACATAAAGTCAATATAATAATAGAAGATTTCATGCGAAAATAAGAAAGGGTGAAGTACAAAGTGTAGCATGAAAATTTGGATTAGGCGAACGCAATGAAAGAGGGGACAGATTGATTCAGTTTTGCGAATAAATTAAATATATTGTAACAAACACACTTTTCCAGTCGCATCCCTGTAGGCTATACACATGGCGATTACCAATGGATAAAATTGGGCAAACAGTTAGAAACAAAATTGATTATATATTAATAAATCGTATTTTCAGAAGCTCAGTCAAAAAAACAACTACACAACCTGGAGCAGAAGTACTATCCGATCACAATTTGCTACATGCAACACTATGAATGAAACTGACTGTAAAAAAGAAAAAACCACAAATAAAGAAGAGATATAACACAGATAAGCTGCGGGATACTGGTACTAAAAGTGAAATGTCGGACTTCATATTATGAAGGATCTTTAATAATAATCCAGAAGACACTGAAGGCACATGGCATATGATTAAGGAAAGCATTCAGGAAGCTGCAGGAAAATATCTGGGCGAGCAAGTAAAGCAAAAGAGAAAAGCTTGGATGACGGAAGAAATACTGGATCTAATGATGGAAAGAAGAAAGCATAAGAATAACCAGAATAATGAACTACATAAAAAATATCAAAAATACTAAGGAAGAAGATACGGTAAGAGAAAGCCGAATGGTTGAGAGCAGAATGTGGAGAACTGAAAAAATTAGAAGAAAAGCATGATGCTTTCAACTTGCACAAAATATTAAAAGAAATAGCTGAAACCAATAAATACCAAACGGCAGTGGTAAATGTTGATAAAACTGGGAAAATAGTGGGGGACATGGAATTGAGAAAAAAGATATGGAAAGATTATGTAAAAGAACTGGTCAGTATAACAAATGAAAAGAAACAAATCAAAACTGAAACGGGCTGGATGAATGGATCAACGATTATTGAATTGGAAATATAAGACGCTATCCAGAAAGCTAAAAATCATAAAGCTCCCGGCCCAGACGGAATTCCAGCAGTGATAATTAAAGCATTATCTCTGGAAATCGTCAAAATATTGCTCGATTATATAACACAATATACGAAACGGGCCTTTTTCCAGTAGACTGACTCCACTCCACTTTCATACCAATTCTGAAAAAGCCGGCAGCGAAGAAATGTCCTGAATTCAGACGAATAAACTTAATGTGCAATACGCTAAAGATATTCTTGCGAATAATTCAAAGACAGATTTATAAAAAACTGAAGAATCATATGGGAAAGACTCAATTCAGATTTAGGAATAATATGAACATCAGTGAAGCAATCCTCTATGTTCAGTTATTAACCCAAAAATGCTATGACCGGAATCAAAATATATATATATGCTTCATAGATTTCGAAAAAGCCTTTGATAAGGTGGAACATAATAAAATGTTTGAAGTCTTAAGAAAAACAACAATAGATACAAATGATTTCAGTTGTATCAGGAATCTGTACTGTCAACAGAAAGCTGCAGTTAGGATAGAAAATAAAGAAATACACGATATTAAGATCGAACTCGGAGTAAGACAGGGTTGCATACTGTCGTCAATGTTGTTTAATGTGTACTCGGAATAAATTTTAGAATCGATTTATCTCAGAAATGGTGAATTTTAGGGAAAAAAATGTAAAGGCAATTTTTATAGAGAATTGCGTGATCTAAAATTTTGGTCTGAGCTATTTTTATCATAAAACTAATTATTTTGCTGAAAAATTCATCAAACCCATTTTTTCCAACTTTGACCTTGAATAATTTTTTTTTGCATACATGGGATCGATGAAAACTTTTCACAATTTCATTACAATGGTGTCCTTAACATTCATGCCAATTTTCAGCTTTCTGGGAATTTATGCAAGGGTACCCCCGTTTTTCAGGCTAATTTGATTGGACTACTGGTTAATTCAAGAAATTAATGTTGCAGTAGTAGCAATAGCGCAGGTTCTCATAGATTATATAGAATGTAAAATTAAAAGGTCGATACAATTACCGAATGGTAAATCTTCCACACACTTTTATACAGTCTTTATAACAGATTATAATTTCGCGATTTTCATTATTTTTGCATAATTCTATCGTAATTAAAATGAATAAGCTATTATTTTTTCTATACTACTCAATAAATTACTTACTTATATGTGTATAAAAGTTCATAAAATTTATTTTGCCATCGGAGTACAACATTTATGTTTATAAAAATTTTTAATTTTTTTAAAAATATACCCATAAAAAATTAAAATCAGGTAAAAAGCAAGACATCTTGACAATGACGGTAGTTTGTCAAAACTAGTCGATGTTTTTAATGTGTTTTGTGTATTATTTATGTTCGGCATAATATTGTGATTTAATTACTTCTTAATTTTTATATATATATATATATAAAAACTCGGCAATTTTGGCCTCGCAAGGGGCCGAGCCCCTTGATCCCTCTTGCTTTCATTTCTGTCTCTTTCTCTTCTATACTTTGTATGAAATGATCAAAATTTACGTCATTCTTACTGGCATCAACACAAAAAAAAAAAAACATAATCACAAAAATCCTATACTAACATTTAACTTTTATTATATAAAATTAAAACATTTTTTCGTTACCTATTTCATTACATAAAATTGTGACATTTTTTTGGGACATTTTGCGTTACATAAAATTGGGACATTTTTTCTAATGGGGGGTAGCCTAAGAATTACGTTGTAATTAATATATATATATACACACGCACACACGCATATAAATATATATAATTCCGACGGCGTTACATTCAATTTTATAAGACAACATGAATCCTTCGCTACAAATTACGAAACAAAAATAACTACTGGGAATAGATGTTGGAATAATTAAACTAATTAATCGTTGAATCACGCAATAAATTTAAACATAACAAATATACAAAATTAATTTACTTATCGATTAGTGTGGAATTAATATATTTCAACGCGGAATCCAGGCCAAGTATTTCATTGTGTTCTGCGATGCTCTTCCCGCCAATAGCCATACGGGTTTCCACTATGGAACGAGTTTGTGAAAGCGTCATAGTATTGCCTTCAATACCAACCGTATGATAAATGTGCTATTAAATTTATATACATATATATACATATTAAAAAAATGTTAATACGCTTTTACAATTTTAACTTAAGAATAAAAAATTATAATTCGGTGTTGAAGAATTAATTTATCAGGTTAAAAAGTAAGTATGCCTGATTAATTTTTTCTAAATTATGAAATATAATTTTTTGAATATTCGAAATTAAATTTTGATTAACATTATATATTAAACATTTCTACCGAAATCTTTGACTGGATTCTTCCAACTTTGATATAGTGTAATAAGTGTCAGAAATATGAACTCTAAAAGCAGCTGACAAAAAGCATATATAGTTTTGAAATGTGAGTATGGCGACGAATCCTGGAAATACCCTAAAAAGCCAAAAAAATGAATATATCGATTTTAAACAAGTTTCAGATTACAAACAGATTAATTAGCCAAGTATTGGCTAGAATCATAAAATTCTTTGGTCACATGCGACGCAGAAACGCTATACAACGATTAAACGTACAAGGAATATAAAAGGAAGACAATATCGGGGACGAGTATGTACTAGGTGGACCTACGTGATACGGAAAGCTACGGGAAAATCGTTCGTAGAATGTGCCCAAGAAATTGAAAACCGAGATTAGTGGCGGAACAAGCAGTAATATGAATTGTGGTCACGACATTCCTTAGGGGGATCACGACTAATGATGATGATGAAGTTTAACAAGAAAAAAGAATAACCATTTCTCTTATTATATATGAACTTGCAGAAGTTCTCATTCATAGTTTTGCAATGGGCGTGGACAAATAGTTGTCAATAAAGTTGCACTGGCAAAATTTTTATTTTTTAAGTTTATTTTGATTTACGAAGCGAGAAACTTTTTCACGCATAAAAATTAAACACGATTTTTCGATTTTATAGATATTAAATATCTAGATAAAACACTAAAAATTACACAAAAAAGTTGAATAGAACGTTTACAGAATTTTAATTAGCAAGTATAATGCGAATGACTGTCATCTTCATGAATTTAGAGCAGGATGGAGCAGAATATCACATTATTATTATTCCAGCTGCTTCTTTTCATCAAATTTCATTTTAATGTATATTTCATATTATTTAAATTTCGATCTTTATAATAAAATTTTGTAATTTACAATAAGCTGCATGTTTTTTATTGTTCATTTACAATCTTATCAATTTCTTCGTAGTCTTCCATTTAGAACTGTTTTGTAAGTCGGTAACATAAAAAATCGACCTTATATGGATATATAATTTTTGAATACTTAATATCTATATTTGCAACTAACAATACTTGATTTGAGGTTTTCATAGCTTACATTTTGGATGTATCTGTTTTTTTAACCCTTTAATGCTCCCGATATATTAAAAAACAATTTAAAATTTTTTTTTTAGTTCTTTATCATATTAAGTAACAAATAATAAACAAAATTAAAAAAAAAACAAAAAAAAAAAACATTTAAAACATAGCTTCATCCACGAAATCACATTAGGTCTTATAAAAATTTTTATTCCAAAAAAAAAAAAAAAAAAAATCATCAATAACTTTTATTATTTCGTATGAAATATTTGAAATCAATTTTTGGTCAGTGCACATTACATTCCGTACAACTCCGGCTGTCTCATATGCGTTTACTGCAGTAATATGCAATCCCCAGAATGTAACTTTCACTGGTACGTAAGCAGCTTGATTGTATCTTTTTTTTAGACGTACATTCGGCCTAAATCTATGTTTTATTTCACTTTGCCTAGCTTTCGGTGGAGCGTTTACATTTTTGTTATAATCTTTTAGGACCCAAAGAAAATTTGACGCTGGGCCATCTTTCTATCTTTAGTTTTCTTGTTCCGCGCAACAGCAGAAACTAGATAGAAACTGAACTGATTTTTCAGCAATCCACATCAGTGCTAAGAGACCGTCTTTTCAGTACAACGATAATTTAAATCACCGCACTTTATAGAAACTAACTTTTCCATTTTCCACAATTCTGCATGTATACAGTTTTTTCATTCTTAGGATGTTCATTAATTTATAGACGTGAAATGACTGCCACTTAATGACATTTTCGAGCTAAATCGTTTGTAAAATTTGTCAATATCTGTTCATTTTCAATGTTTACCGATTATGTCTGCTGTAAATTTTGAAATGTGAAATACGAATACAGTTTTCAATGGTTCAGTTCAAATTTCATATCTCACTCTGTCGATTTTAGCAGTGCATATGTTTCAAATGCAAACGCCATAGTAACCGATTTGATTACAAGAAAAATAGAATCATTACTTTATAATCTTTGTAAAAAAGATTAATAATCTATTATTTTCCCCTACGAAGTACACGCGTAGTAGAGTAACGTTCTAGAATAATCCTGTAGCCAGTAAACTGTTTCCTGCACCTAATCGACGGTATCTTTTGATGTAATTTTTCATATTCTGCAATTTTCTTTTTTCACATCAAATTTTCAAAACTTTGAATTAAAATAAGACTAAAACCGCTAAAAGGGTAATGTAAGCGAGAGAAATGTTCCATAAAACGTATGTAAAACAATGCTTTTTAAAATACGAATGGCCAAATGGCTTGATAGTTAACTAAAGCTGGGCCGAAAAGAAAACAAAATTTCTGAAAATGAAAAATATGAGATAATTTGTCAAAATACCAATAGAAATAAAAGAAACTAGAGAATTAATTCGAAAAACTGAAAAAATACAAATAAAATAATAGCACTTATAAGATGCGATTAGAAATATCTTTGAAGATAATTTATTAGGAAAAAAATCGAAAGTAAAATTAAGAACATCAATATTTACAAAACAGAAAATGAGTTATCAGATTTACGAATAGGTTTTTTTTTTTTACACCACCCTGGTTCTTTGACCACTATTGGCGTTGCTACCGTTTATTATTAATTTATTTTTATTTTGTATAAAGCCTTCTAGTTTAAATTTCCACCCCTATTGAGGTATGGCAGCATTTAGATAGTTACTTATAATAGTTTACCATCTATATATTTAAATTATTCTTAGGGCTTATTACTTATCTCCGCCGAAGCGATGACAACATCATTGATACTCTTACCCTAAACCACTCATGTAGGTCAGGATACTATTTCTAATCACCAGCTCTGACATATACATCATCGTTAGCTACAATTTAGCGCATCTCGACACTATGTTCTTAATCTTCTCTGTGGATTTCCTGGAAGATATTGGTGGTACATGCTAGACACGTTGGTGTTATCACTAGATGACAGCTTCTCAAAAACTGTACTGCATATCCTTGAAAATATGGAATATGAAGATCGTTGTGCAGCGTGATATTCGAAACGAAGTAAGGAGCTCCAACTATTCCAAGGAGGATTTTAGACTGCAACTGTTGAATTTTATAAATATCACTTCTGGCTGACGACCCATAAATTTCTATACCGTACTTCCATATAGGAGCTATAATTTTTAGGAAAGCCTTACAGCGGATCGTGAACTAATAATATTTTTTACTCGTAATATAGCCATTTTTATAAAGATTTTTTTCCTCACATGTGTTATGTGAGGCGCCGGTCCATGATCAATCCTAAGTACTTAATGCTTTGAACTTGAGGTAAAGGATGATCATTTAACTCAACAGGTGAGCAGGTATTTTTATTTAACCTGAAAATTATTTGTTGGCTTTTTATGTGATTTATCTTGATTTTTTGCCCGTTAGAAACAAAGTCAGTACATTTCAGAAAATGGTTACAACAACGATCGAGTTCAAAGAATGAACGCAATCACATAATTTTTATTATATACGGAGGGAAAAATTAATTATAAAAGTACAGAAGTGTAAAAATTACTTGGAAATATGCTTCTTTTTTTGCTCTACAAAGAGCCAAATCATTTTCCGGAATTTTGGATACTTTATCACGTTTATCATCAATTTTTTGCAAAGTTATCTTATCAATTTTCTCAACTACCGTAGCAGTTCTTTGTCTGTTCATCAAAGCACTTTTGTGATCTGGATTCTTGCGCAATGCCTGTACATCAAGAAAAAAAAAATGGAATATATAATAACAAATAGCTAATTTTAGTTGTGGTAATTTTCAAAAATTTCTTTTTATCTATTGTGTATTTGAATGATACTTTTAACTGATTAATATGTACGCTTAATTTAACAAATACTACTACTTTACAGGAATTTAATTTTAAAATGCTACAAATTAAAACCGCGAATTAGGGAGCATAAATGTAAATTTATAAACAGAAACTTTCATCTTTTCTTTATAATTGAAAAAAAAAAAAAAATAGAGTTGCCATATTCAAGGAAGACCATACTTCTAACAGTGTCTTTTGTTGACTTACAACTTATAAATAACTTAATATTTAACGATAAAGCGGCATTACACGTAAGGAGTTGAATATCACACATTCGTAAAAATATGAGAAATCTAGATTTATCGATGAATATTTTAGTGGTTCACCTAATTTAAACTTTTGATATGTTTTACTAAGAAATATTAAAAGTATTTTAAAAATTTTAAGAAATTAAATTTGTTATAAAAAATATATAAATTACAAGGTAAATAAAAGTATCTATTTTCTACAATAAATTCTATTAAATTCGATAACTAAATGTAATTTTTCAGCTAGTTTTTGAATTAGATCACGGTAAAAAGTCTTATATGCTTCTTTAACCTCTTTAATATTTTTAAATCGCTGTAACGGGTTTTGAAGAAACAAACATTCTTAACAATTTACAACCGCTGAATTAAAGTTATTCTAATACAGCATATAAAGTCTCTTTATTCATAATGTGTGGACAACCAGCATGAGTAAATCGCTTGAACTAACTTAATATTACCTGGCAATTCGTTGTGTTCTCATCACAAATTTCTCTTGCTATTATTATCAGATTACATACTTTTCTTCACTCACGTCAAATCAGAGAATAAATTTTCAAACTTTTTAGCAGACATTAAAATACGTAAAATTTACGCATTCGGCGGAAATATAAATATATTTAACATCACTAATTAATACGTATTGAAATTATGTACATGTAACGCTGTCGTTTGTTTTGAAAAAGTGATATTTTCAAGTACATACGATATGGCCAAGTGTTAAAAACTTAATCTAGTATATCTGGCGGAATAACTGATTTATCTCTCCGTAATGGCAATACGAATAATCAACAATATATAAAAATTATATTAATGAATTATTTTATCCCGAATTTGTGTTAGTTTTGAAAACGACGGGATATTTTCTGTATCGAAATAAGATAATAATTATTTCCAATAAAAGTGAAATGGTGGTCGAGGCAATTTTAAACAATGTTTAATATAACCGTCCTTTTCATTAATCAGTGTGATAATCTTATAAAACAATTATTTATCAGTGATAATTCCACACATATGAGCATATGAAATTGTAAAGTGATAAATGCGTAAAAACAGTGAAGATAAAAAACAATAGTCGATAAAACGAAACCGACCGTAAATTTTGAAATTCGAAATTCTTTCAAAATTTTTTTTACTCTTGTCCAGAAGATAAAAATAAAATTTTTTTATTTATAAATATGTACATACACGTAAACATATATCGTAAATTTGTCAATAATTATTAGGGACGAAAGTAGAATTTGTTTATATGATCATCTCGATGTGCTTGTAATAAAATTTTTTCTTCTGTACTGAATAGAAATAAAAGGATTCTAATGCGAAAACCTTTAGTGACACTTATAATGTACCGCTTTACTACATTTTAAATATAATTTTGACAAAAAAAAAAAAAATAATTAAAAACGAACTTAAATATATTGTGAAAAATTATTTATACCAAATAATACTTCTGATCAGCCCCAATAATATCATTTTGAATATCTTCTAAAAATTCACCATACGTATTGAGAACATCTGGATCGTGTGGCATTAATGAAAAACTGTGTTCTATTATTTTCATAGCTTTATCGTTCTTTCCAGCTCTTTTCATTTCGATTGCTACATTTAACGAATTAACTGCTTCAGCTTTATTATCTGAAAAACAAATGATAATACAAAATATGCGTTCTCAAAATTTGAGTAAAAGTAAACAAAACAAAAAAAACAATAAACAGCAGAAATACAATTTATGAAATCCGAAAATAATAAAAGCAGTTTTTTAAATTATTAAAAAAAAAAAATTGTATCATCTATATCCAAATGCAAGTACTTGATAATTTAGTTCAAAATAAACCATAAACTTACATGATACATCCAATTCATATCTCCTAATTATCAAATCATGTGTTTTAGGATATCCATCTTCATTAGAAAATTCAGCAGAAAAATGAAAAGCTGTGACATCTGGATATGAAAATTTAATAATTTCACGTACATAAGACAAATAGTTATTTGCAATATAAAACGATACGGGCAATAAAATCATAAAGATTGTTATATATATCCTTTGCATGAACGTATGATCAAAATTTTTAATGAAATAAAGACACAAATTTCTCATTTTAAGAAAGACAAACTTTCGTTGAAAACATATGAATTTAAAATACATCATAATTTAAATAAAAAATAGTCATTCAAGTAATAAACTCTCGGAAAACTCTTCGCAAAATAAATTCCATTATGGAATTTTAAAAACCATAATAAAAATTAAAATTACATAACAGAGTTAATTACTCTGACTCAAACACAAAATTGACTTTCAAGTTTTATTTTTCAAATAAACTTTAAAATTTACATATCGATTATTTTTTGATCAATAATTATTTTTCGATGATTTCTACCTACTCATTGAAATTGTTATTTTTTATTGAAATTTGAATTCAACTTTTTGAAATTGAATTGAAAAATGTTTAACGTTTTAATCATATTGAAAAAAAGTAGATTATATTTTGCGTTATAAGAAAACAAATAATACGCTGGTGAAATTTTATTAATTTAACATATTTTATTCATTATACATAAAAAATACAAAATATTACAATATGAATAAATATGTATATATATACATTTATATATAAATATATATTGTAGTTTTACATTTTAACTATGTTTTATTTTTTATTATTGCTGTTTATTCATATTTATTTATTTCTGTAATATTACGTTTACATTTTAATTATATTAAGAAATATTTAGCAGTTTCATTCAAAAATATTCATTAGCAATGTTATTACTTTTTTTTACACATTTGGTGTTTCTTTTTATTTATGTAAAACACCAAATTTGGTCATGAGTGAATAATTCAAACAATAATCTATTACTCATTTACTCTCCTATTGGACGGTTGAAGTGTTTTATTTAGTATAGTAGAAATAGTAATAATTATCATCTACTTTGCATTGTATTAAGTTCATGATTAATACAATTTAGTGGTAAACTGTGAAGTATTGAGTAATTTTCTTGTAGATAAAGAATAATAGTTGGCTGACTCATTGTCCCTCCACAGATTTTTAACCACAGCGTATAGTTTAATTTGTCCATTACTGTTTAACACGTACGTTGGCAAGTGTTGCATATTGTTGTTTCGTTTCGGCATATTAAAGTAAGTAATACATTCACTTTATTTCATTAAAAATTCATTTTATTTTATTTATACACAATAGTGTTTGACTTCTAAATATGAAATTTTGCGCGGTCTATTGTTTATATTTTGTATAATTCGTGAATCTAGATGCATGTTAAAGGTAAAAAGTGCGGTCATAAATTATAGTTTTATTTTAAAAAGGATTTATAAAAGTGATGTATTAAAATATCAAAAACAATAATATAATTTATGTGTAAAAATGTGTTGAAATTTTCTATAATTTATACCTTTTTCACGTTTATTTCAGGTAAAGGGTAATAATGACATCTGGTGTTAAAGTGGCTGATGCCTGCAAAACAATATACGAAGAAGTTAAAAAGGATAAAAAATATAGGTATGTAATTTTTTACATTAAAGATGGAAAAGAAATCGACGTTGAAATGATTGGAAACAGAGATACTTCGTATGACGATTTCCTGTCAGATATGCAAAAAGGTGGTCCGGAAGAATGTCGTTACGGCTTATTTGATTTCGAATATACTCATCAGTGTCAAGGAACTTCAGATATATCAAAAAAGCAAAAACTGTTTTTAATGTCATGGTGTCCGGATACTGCAACAGTTAAGAGAAAAATGATATATTCATCGAGTTTTGATGCATTAAAAAGAGCTTTACCCGGACTGAGTAAAGTAATTCAAGCAACCGATTTACATGAAGCTTCCCGCGAAACTGTTGAAGATATATTACGGCGAAATGATCGCGGTTAATTAAGGTGAGCATTTTAGAAGTGTTTGTCGACGTTTTGACGAACTACTTATTTGCTATAACAGCAAACATATTCCGATATTCTTACTTTTTTAAAAAAGAAATATGGAATGATTGAATATTTACGCATCGAAAAACAGTACTATATATCTATATTCATATTTATATCTTAATATTTTATAATAAATATCTTGCTAAAAAATATTTCATAAATTATTTCTTTTCTAAGTTGACGAAATGATTTTGATAGAAGATTTTTATTAAACATAAGATTTAAAATACGCAATCCTAGTTGAATGGTTACTAAATATAAAAGTACGTAAGTAAATATATTAAACGTTACAAAAATAAAAGTATTAATATTTTCAATTGTGCATAATATAGAGTGCGAATGTAGAGTACTAACAAAAATATTTATAATAGGATATAAATACTTTTTTAATTGCGCAAAAATAAAATGTACAATTTTCTAGTTGTTTTGGCTTTGCACTTTAAATTTTAATAAAACGCAATAATATAGAAATTTTTAATATTTTAAATTTATAATATCGAAATTATTTATGATTGTATGAATTGCTTTAAATTTGTTGTTAAAGTCACTTTCAAAAGAAAACAAAGATTAAAGATTTTTACTGTTAAATAGAGTAAAAAAAAGAATGATATACGAGTTAATCTACTTTAATTAAACTCTTATCGTATAACTTTGATTTCAGATAAAGATCGAGTAAATTATTCTTGAAAGCTTCATTTAAAATGCTAGTCAATGAATAATTATCCCTTTATTTCTTTTTTTCTATTAGAAAAAGTAGTTTATTTAAAAAAAAAATTTGAATTAGGAATTATTTGAATTTTATAGCATCTATGAATATTTATAAATGAAGAGTTATTGATTTTATTCTAAATATCGTAGTTATAGTAAAAAATGAAATAGATCAAAAGAGTAATTATGTTATTCCCGGATTCAAAATTTAACACAAACAGGAAAATAATGATAAATGAATGTGTAAAAAATTGTCCTAAAATAATTTAATATAGTGAAACGTGGAACGTCAGAAAAAAAAAAGGGTGATATTTTTAAAACTTAAAATTAAAAATGATTCGGGTATTTTAAAAACAAAATAATGAAAATATTAAAAAAATGCTAAAGACACAATGACAGAAGGATAGGCTTTTATTCTTTTTCAGCTGTTTCACTGTTGAAATACGGTCGTTAACCAATTATACATACTTGTATAAAGTAATCAGGTCTTCAGGAATGTATGTATAAACGTATGCAAGAGATAATCACTCAGCGAATTTCTCAAAGTAATAATTATTAAAATATTATTTCCGTTTTATATTTTTGGTGATCATTAAATTTAAATTCAAAACACCTAGTACATCATTTGCTATACCAATGCTACTGTTTTGCACTTTTAATAGAATATTTAAAAGTATTTTTTTTCTCTCTTTAGTCAGTGATTGTAGAAAAATATACCTAAATTTTTGTATCATCAATTAGAAGTAATTTAATCAATTCACGCGTGTGTAAAGAATTTATGAAAATGGGACCTCCAAATATAATTTAACACTTGTTTTGGGTTGTTGTAATTTATTTGTAATATTAAAATAAAGCTGGGTACGAGTAACATGAGTCGTAAAATTTTATTAGTTTCTAGTTTTTTAACGGTAGAATTTTTTTTATCTATTTTGTTTTTTCTGTCCAAGATATACCCCGGTCCTTTAAAAAAAAAGTATTATTTAGCAAAGTTAGGTGTATAATGTGCAGGACTGTAAATATAATAGATTCAGTTATAAATTGTTTTATCCAAATTTTTTTTTGTTTAAATATCTGCATATAAAGAGAACAAAACAAAAGAGGTGACGTTTACTGAAAAATTTAGTATTATAAGTTCTGATTTAGAATCTTTATGGGGTTGATAAAGTGAAAGGCGAAATTAAATTTTTGGTAATTTATGTATTATAATTCTTAATACAACAAGATATTTTCAGTGGTTTTCCTGAATGTTTCGAGAGAATTAAAATGTTCAACAAATTTATTCATTTGCCGTGTCAAATTTTATGTAAAATAAAAATGATGTAAAGCATTAAAACTTTATTATAATTGGATAAATTCAGATAATTGCGAAATAGATGTTTTGCAAGAAAACTTTTACACCATTTGTAAAAGTATTTATAATGAAATATCCCTGAAATCGAAATTATGTAAGCTTTTAACCGGATTAATTTTACAAACACTTTTTAAAAAGTTTAAAATTTGTAACTGAAAAAAATCTGTGTCACATTAATTGCGTTTACAATTTCATACAAAATTAGTGTTTAATCATTAAAAATGCGGGATCAATCATTTTCAACGTTTTTAATAAATGCAATTGAAAAAGTTATTTGATTTCTTTAATTGGTACCTTTATGGTGCTATATCGAATGCCTGTATTAGTATTAAGACTAATTTGGAGTGGGATCCTCCCTCTTGATCGATTCTTTTTCAAAGTCAAGAAATAGTCATTCGCTTGTATTACGTACCGAATCGTGAAATTGCCAACCTATGGTTAATCATACTTGTCTCATATTTCGCCAACCCCAAGCAATCAAGCGAGTATTAATTTTTTTTTTTGGATTTTTCGAATAATGAAAAAGTTAGACTTTTATTTGGTATTTTGGAAAGCCAAATCGTATGTTACACCCGACTGATATACTACGTGCAACACGCGTATAAATTTACAGTAATTTTTATTCATAATTGTGACCAAAAATATCATGGGGTCTGCCATAGTATTGTTATATGTTGGAAAATAATAAATGATAGAATGACTATTACGTTCGCTAACATCAAAGTATATAATAATGAAATTACCATTATGATTTGTAGTTTTTATGTGATGTGTGCACAGCAAATAGACGAAAGTATTGTTACGATTTAATATAGACATAAATTTAAAATACTATCTGATATATATGAAGCTATTAAATATTACTTGGGCGACACTGCTACATACTTAATTTGACTAAAATCGATTTAGAAATATTTCGAAGTCGAACAGTCACGTAAAAATTTCAAAAACTTTACATTATACATTAATATACTGATATACAGGTAAGTTACGATAGCCTAGTTGCTAGAGCATTTGACTTTCTTTATGGAAGAATTGATTTCGATCCCAAGCAACGACAAATTATTACAAAAATAATTTAAATAATCGCTAATAGTCACGTGGAAGGCAATGGCAAACCACCACGCATATGTGTGCTAGTAAGCAGCAGACTCATATGAGGGGTGAACTTCACTTGTAGCGCGATAACAAGCACTTACAATCAGTTCCAAGTGTAGTCTTGCGTGCCTAACAATTGCCATGAACACTATCTATATATGTACAACGAGAATGTAACAAGTAGGTAGTCACGATACCACACTAGAGTGACTAACGCAGAAGAAGAAGTTACAGGTAAGTACAAAAAGTATTTTTACCCCTAAATTTTAAAACAAGAGACACTTGTTACAATTTTATTTATAAGTACAGTTTTATTTTTTTTATTATACTATTTAATACCTTCCGGCTGTATTCAATAATACCTTTTATAATTATTTGTCATTGTTTACTAGATTATGAACAAATTTTGTTTAACTATATTATAGGCAATATAAATAATGGGAATTATGCGTATTTATTTAAATAAAAATTTCGGAATATTATGGAATAAATCAGAAGTACATAATAGAAAAATATAGATGAATTTTAAAAAAAAAATTAAATTAGTAAAAGCTTGTCAGTGTAAATCACTCGGGGAATTAATTGCGTTTAGTGGAATCGCATTTTATATCATAACAAAAGTGACTGGCACACTTAAAATTGCTACATTACGGATGATCTCCAGTAAAACTTAAACCAAGAAATAACGATATTATTGAAATTAAAATAAAGAATATGAGTTCAGCCGTAATTTGGAATAAGCGACTGAGAAAAAAGAACAATAATATTATGGGCTGAAAATGTGCCCTTGGAAATGGAAGAACGGCCTGAGGAATACACTATCTTATTGCTCTCAATATCCAAATTACCAGAATTCCACAGAAGATCGATCGAGTGGAGGAGGAAAAGATCATGAATGAGGGAGCATATGAAAAGTATTACATAATCGGAAGAGATGAGATAGCTTGCAGAACACTTTTAGATTATGAGTATGAAAAATCAGTGAGACGCGGAAACAAAAAGAACGAACAGCATGTAGAATAGCAATAAATTCCGCGCAAAAAATAGAACAAAAGGAGGGAAGTTTAAACGATTCAGAATAATTTAAGGCGGGATAAAAAAAAATGCAGAACCAACTCCATCTGGCCCGTTGAAATCATCAGTATTGAAGGGAAAAAAGAACCTAAAGCATATGAGAATTCAGCTCTGGCGACATGTTGAGGAACAGATTTAGAACAGAGCGGTAAAGAAAGACATTTAATGGAATGAAGAAAACTGGAAAAACTGAAAGAAAAATACCGTATTCCTTCGAATTTAAGACGCACATTTTTTACTCGATTAAAGAGCTCGAATAATGGGTGCGTCTTAAATTCGAAGTAATACGGTATTATTTTCATGGTGCGTTAGTATGTTGCAAATTCTTTTTATTTGTGTACAATGTCGGTATTAAACGATTTAAAAATATTATCCCTCACTTTAGCGAATGTGGTGGTATCGAAATACACGAACATGGCTTATGTAACCAAGTGAATCGTAAGGGTGCTATTTCCGATGAAGAAGTGAAAAAAATTGTTGCATTTATTCGTCGATATGCAGAGTCTGTAGTTATCATTTTGTCTGGTCATTTACCAAATTATTGGAAATATTATCGAGTTTTAAAAATACCATTCAACGAAAATAAATCTTTTTTGTCAATGATATGTAAACAGCTGCCAACCTAGTATTCGAATCATTAGATTATAAGCATTCCAACAGTTGTGGGAAACTTATACATCATCACTATTAAAGCCACATATGATTTATGTGACGTTTGTTGCAAACTCGTTAGTAAAACTAGCGTTACAATTAACGTTAGTGATAAAGAAAATCAAGCTGTATTGGATGAATATCGCAATCATTTACACAATTGGGGCTAATGGTCAGCATGAGGAAAAGTGCCGAGAAATTAGAAGAATCTAACTGTTTGATGATATTCATGGATTACGCACAGAATGTTAATGTACGATCTGGACCACAGCAAGTTGGAAGTGTGTATTTCAAGTCCCTTTCTTCCAAATACCCTTTTCCTAAATGCCTAGTAATTACGATGCGTCTTAAATTCGAAGGAATGCGGTAAGGAAGTTTATCATCACTATAAAAAAAAGTGGTGAAAATTAACAATAAAAATAAGGGATGATAAAATTGGAGTTTTATTGGCGATAAAGCGTCATTTATGAAAGATGGAGGAGTAAGAAGAAACAAGTGAAGACGAGTAAAAATAGGCAGGCGCTTAATCAAGAAGAAATAACCTAAATAGGATATCTATGAATGAAGGAAGGAGAAATAAAACATATTTAAACGGTATATCTTTAATTTCTTGCTTTTCTCATTAAGAATTTTTTCAGTACATTGAAACTTCCGAAAAATTTCACTTGTTTTATAGTTGACACGTCAAAAATATATGTAAAAACGAATTTTCATTTTAATTGTTCATTATGTGAGATTAACTTTTACCGCATAAAATGTTTCGCATTAAAATAACATTTTCCGAAAACCGTTTCGATAATTTGTCCGTAGGGTAATTTCTGAGCCTTTACTGAAAATACTCTTTTCGAAAATTATCTCTCACATTCTTGACTTTAAGATACCATCTAAAACAATATTCTTAATTTTTACTTTCAATACGTTTATTTAATATCGATTTTTTAAATTATCGCTATTTTAAACGTTAAATAATAGACAATACACAACATATAAAAGAACTGAGATATACTAACTTTAATGACAGAGAGAGTTGCTTTTTTTTCTTTTCACCCTTATCGAAAACAATGAGTGGTTATAGGTAATTTTGAAAGTGTTTATTATTGAATTCGACGGTCCGCTATAATTTGGAAGTTTCGAAATGATTACAGTTTCATAATGAAATTTTGCAAGTTATCGAACAGAGCAGCGGTCACAACTGAACAAAATAGTCACTAGTATAATAATTGCGATGCTTAATGGGGGGATCATATGATAAACATATTCAGTCTTGAAATAATATTATATTATTCAGATCTATTTTTCCCCCGGTATAATTGAAAATATCATTAATAAATTGATAGAAATTCTATTATAAATATGCGGATGGGCCAAAAATACGCACATTCAAATACTTGGATTAATGAGTTATAGAGAAATATACTTTTCAGATTTCGAAGTTAAAACGAGACTATGGCTGGTCGGAAAAGCATTTTTAAATTTTCGTAAAATAGTCGCAAACTTTAGTTGAAGGATTTTTACAGTAACCAGATAATGAATTAAAAGAGGACAGTAAAAGAAATCAACCACATAAAACTGCTGACACATAAGCTCACTGACTAATTCATGTTCGGAAGTGAATGAGTTGTGAAGGTCCTTCATTAGCAAACCGTTACTGTGTGGTTAAGGTTTTTTTCGAAGCTGTAGATCTTACCTCGAAATAGTGACAACAAAACTAACATACCGCGACACGTCGTAGCTTCTTTGTCCCTCATTTACTTCACTCCTAGTTAATAATGCGTCCTTTTCTTTTCACATTTAGTTATGTTTCGTAAGACGTCAATTTTCATTGTTACTCAGTTTCTAACGTAGACTAGAAAGACAACGCGAAAAAATGGTTTTAGGTTGCAGTCCTCTTCTTACTTTTTCTTTACGTTACTTTTTTTTTTATTACAAAAATTCCGTATTCCCTTCTTTTCAGTTTCACAAGTGGTTTTTTAAGTTATGATATAAAGAATTGCACGAAGTACATCGAAATATTTTAAAAAGGAATGTTTATTCACTGTATGTTAAAAAATCGTTTATATAAAAATTTGAAAAAAGTAAACATTGTAAGAATAAAAATAAATACGAGGGAACTTTTATATTTAAAGGGATGTTATTATTAATTCAAGGTACAGTGAAGTACCGATTATCCCCGAAATAATCGGGGATTGACAATTTCGGAAAAACGATTTTTTCGGATAATCGATAATCGTTATAGAAGCATTACACATGTATTTATAGAAACGTTATGCGTATTTAACATATAAAAGAAAAACATTGAAAATTACGAAGTTTAATAAACTACAGTAATATGTAATATGTTGTAATGAAAAATAAAAACTCGAATGTCGTATCATGTAGACCTATGGTACGTATATGTAATTACGTACGTACATATTAAAAATCTTAAATACCTTAAATATGCATTAAAAATAATTAAAATACGTTAAAACATCCATTTCGGATAATCGGTACTTCACTTTGTTTCTTTTTTTTGACTTGGCTAATTTCTACTTTTATCAAAAATTAAAATTCATTCGGCAGATAATTTTGATTCTAGATGAACACTATAAATGGAACAGCATACTTTTTAGATAATGTACGGACCATATGTAATGAACTACACATTAAACATATATCGTCCGTTTGAAAATTAGAATATAGTACGCTATTTATAGTCTTTAACTGAGAGTTGGGTAGGCTGATGGTAAATCATTCATATCGTTTAAAAATTGCAATTATGCAGTTTCTTTCAATGCCATTTTATGTACGCGAAAGCCAGCATTGATGATTGTTTTAAATAGAATAATAAATATTTACCGAGCTGATTATTTCAGCGCTGGAATAAATGTTTTATTCACGGTTATACACACTTTTTAAACTTCAATTGTTCTAATTATTAAAGCGCCCCGGCTCTTTCATTGGTCGGTTTATAAATTACAGGCATTCTAATTAAATAATATGTTAGTTTTATAATTTTTTTCATGTTCAACGCCCTTTTTTACCGTTAATAAACATTATATTTTAGCTTTATTGACGCATATATTTCATATTACTTTTGCTTTTTTCCTTATTTTACTATAGATATAAAAATTGCTATAATATTGCCATAACATTTAAAAGCTGTAAAATATCTGCTTTCTTTTCCGCTGAAAGAGCCAAATTAGTCATGAAAAGTTATCACATCGTTCCGAACTTAAATTTTTTTTATATTGTCTGCTAAAAAAGATAACCGTATTTAACCGAAAAGAGCACGTTGAAAATGTTACACAGCAAATGATTTACATTCATTCATGAAATGACGTTCCGTATTGCATTATAATTTCAAATTTACAAAATATTGCTCTTGTTATTTTTAAACATTTCGAATTGCACCTTAGTAGTCCTTTTTGGTAGAATATTTTTTTTATATAAACAGAAGTTATTGGCATTTTTGAATCTGCATAGACGGAAGAAGTATTTTGTTCGTTCTATCACAGTCTTTATTTTTATAAAATTATTCGTATATTTAAATATTTTTTTACTTGTGAAAATTACCGAGATAAAATTAAAAATTCTCGTGGTACCGAATAAGAGCCAAACGGGCTCTGCCGGAAGACTTTTCACTTTTAGCTGCTTAAAACGAATAAAGTTTAGTCTTTTTTTATTTTATCTGCGAAAATAACTGATTTTTAATATTTTGCGATATATCATTAGTTGCATATTAGGACTCCGTACATATATAATATACGGAATCCTCAGATCGGAAACGACAAAAATATCAGATAAAAATCAACAACAGCTCACGAATAGTTTGACTTATAAACTTCAAAATTAAATCATAAATTACAATCAAAATTCTGTTTAAAACCATATCCTATAACTTCAAACTAACCGATTACCCCGGACGCCGAAAAACCCAAAAACCGTCAAGAATACGTAATATGGAATTACAAAAAAAGTGAAATTCAAAGTGTAAAACAAACGCAGAAGCTTTGTCATAAAATTAAAAATTTTCGGTTAAAAATTATTAAACTCTCCCTTTGGGGCTAAAAACAGCAAAAAAAAAAAAAAAAAAAGGACATTCACGTAAGCAATAGCCTGAGTAAAGAAGTTGAGAAAACCAAAATGTATCTCAAACATAAGCGTAAAGGACCGCTTTATAGGTAAAGCTGAGCTTACAACTTCACATTTAGGCCCTCGATGAAAGCTCGAAATTTTTGAAACAAATTATTTTTTTTCCCCGGGCATGTAATATACCGATGGAAAGATTGTTATTTGTCGGAAACGAAACCGTATATCATTTTCTTAACGAAAATCTTTCAAGATCGGCGAAAGGTTCAAAAAAGCACGAAAAATGACGTCCCTCCATTTTTGCGGGGCGAAAAATCAGATTTCTTTGTTTTGAATTTAGTATTATGTAAATGTAAATTATAGTTATCCTTCACTTTACGTACGAAATCCACAGCGCATGAAACATCATAATTAACCAAACTTGTTTAATTATGTATCAGCGAATGATGAGATTGAATCGATTTGTTATTTCAACATCATCTAAAAACAGAAGTGTCCTAAGAGGTTTTGTTTTGGAAAGTATAAAATTTATAAATGCCGATTACAAACATATATATTTTTTTTATAATTTGTCTATTCAGTATTATAAGTTGTGTTATTTAAATTATTTTTGGGTTTCAGTTGAAATTTTATAAAACTGAAACTTCAGCGCAAGTTGAAAGGATTAAAACCTGAACTGATCCAAACTTCGATCAAAAACTAAACCTGTATTACAAAATTATGTAAATTTTCAGGATTTAAACACCCTCATACGCTCTCTTAATGGCACACCTTACTCAAAGGTTGATTATGCATAAATGCCTCGCAGATTCGGTAAAAAAAAATAAAAGTATAAAGAGAAAAAACGAAAATTTGGTTGAATAAGTTAATGTAAAAAATGTTTAAAAACAGCTTTAATAAAACAACAATGCAATTAATGTGTAAATTCTACACAACTATAAGTTACGTCAGTGGGAAAACAAATATGGTACAAAAAATAAATTAGGAAAAGCCTTTATCTGATTATGAATAATATTGACAACATCAATAATTACAAAATGTTTCATAATAAACAATTAAAAATGGTAGAAGAAAAAGGACAAGTTCTCCTGGAAGGCTAAAATTTAAAAATCGTAAAAATCAAGTTGAATGTCACAGTAAAGGCTATATAACCAATAATTTATCGGTTCTATGCTTATTTGTTTTACATTTTGAGAGCGACGGTAATACATTATACACATCTGTACAGACGTCTACAAACTATAAACAATTTTTTAGAAAGTTTTTTTTTAAACACCAGCGAAATGGTCGTCAGTGTAAGCTGGCCGAAACGTTAAGCAAATAAAATAGCATTTTTACAATTTCTTAAATCATTTAAAAATGCTAGTGATTACAAATTTGTTCAAATATAATGATTACAATGTTGCATTAGTACGTAAGGAACCTACCGAAAGGATGTTTTATCTCTCGCTTTTTAGTTTTCTTGTTCGGAAAGAACAGTTTTCCGACAGATTTTCTAATAAATATGGACATCTGCGAAAAAATCAAGTGAATTGGCCAATTTTAGATCAATTTATAAACCATATCGCTGCACGTAGAAACTAAAATTTTTAGTACATCTTTCGTATTGTAAATATTTTAAAAATTTATATTTTATAGTTTAAAGAGAAAAAAATTGATTTTGACGAAATTCAAAATATTGCAATTTTAGGATTGAAAAATTAGAATTTCATATGAAAGTCACTTCCTTTTTTCTTATTTCAATAGTTACTTAAGAAACTGCTTAAAAATAGCACCTTTATATAGGATTACAAGATATTATAAACTCTAGTTCAATGTAGTTTTTTCTTTTCATACTTTGTCTGTTCGAACTTGAAAAGAACAAACACGTCAGTTTGGAAAATAATGTAAATTACTATGTATTATTTTATTTATTTTAATTGCGTGTTATCATTTACTATTAGAGTTTATCACTATGTAGGAATGATTTCTATATTTCATTGTATTGTTATTAACGTAATTTAATGTATATAACTACATATATCGTATATCGTAATTCGTTTTAGCTAATACTTTGTGTGTTATTATTTTGAAAATGAAATGGAAGAGGTACATAAACGTAAACTAACTTTACACTTAATTTTCGAATAATTAAAATTAAAAATTAAACTGCCTAGTTTCGAATATAAATGACAATATAAGTATATTTAACTTCAAATTATTAATATATTGTAGGCTTATACTCCTCTTACCGTTACTGGAAAGCGCAAGATTCATGATTAGTTCCATTACGTTTACATCCTAGTTAATATAACAGAGACTGCTGAACTGTACTTTGTCGCAAAAATATCGTTTTTGATAAAGTTTTAACTTATTCTTATTTTATCATAAAATTGAAGAAAAAAATTAATTATATTTAAATTTGTCGAGTAATTACAGAAAATTACACGAGTAGTATTATTTAAGTAGAACAAATATTTTTCAACCGCTAGAGAAGACGAATAAACAAAACCCCCTCTTCTAATATGCGTTAAAATTCAAGTCATTATATCTAGCGACGAACTCTGATTTTTTCTATTGTAACACCACTAATTCTAATCTTACATTCCTTCTTTTTCTTTCCTAACAATAAATGGTGATCCAAAAACACCATACAAAGATTTTGAACTGTAAACGACAGAAAATATGATTCCATACGTATGTATATATATATATATATATATATATACATTATTAACTTCAAATAAATAACTTTTATAAAAAAGATTTAATAGTACAAATGTAAATAAAATAACGTCGTTATTTTACATAAAACGCGATTAATAAATAAAATTCTTAATGTAATTTAAATTAACAAATGTTGCAAAATTGGTATTACACTAAGGGTCGATCTTCACCTCGGATAGCTCGATATTTCGCTAGATCATTCGGAAATGAATCATTCATTTCAACTAATAAATGAGCTTTAAATTCCCGATAAAATTCAATCTTACCCTTTATGTGTTCATTTTTATCTACTGCTTTTTCAATGCAATCTTTGGTGTAAATTTGCGGATTTCTACCTTGATCTATATAATTGAAAACTTCTAAAGGTACATGTATGTCTTGAACTTGTGACTTTAGTTTATCAATTTCTTGTAATCCGTAAATAATGTTTTGAACCTTTTGATTTAACAAAGCTTGTCCTTGAGGTTGAAAATCGCTTACAACAATTTTAATTTGACGAACATTTTCAATAAAAGCATCTAATTGCGTTTCTAAATTTTCTAACACCGATGACATGTTCAATGTGCAACCTATTCAAAAAGAAAGGAAAGAAATCAAAAAAGACAACCTGAAAATTTTTTAGAATTTTCATCTTAAAAGATAAACGTTGTTGTTCCATTATATTTGTAAATAAATTTATTATGATGTTGTAAAAAATATAATAATCTTATAATGAAGTTATAAATAAAGCGAAAAGCGAATTAACTGTGAATAACTTGCCGCAGAAAACAAATTCAATGCAGTGTATAGTTAAATTTTATACGAACCTTCAATTGTATTTGAACATGTGTTTTAGAAACAGCAATATATAATGTTTCTGCGCTTCTTATTACCGTATATTTTAAGCATTTAAATTATACAACAATACCACACTATCCGTTATCATAAAATGGAGATAAATAAAGGAGTATTAATGTCACGAAATCTCAAAATAAACTGATCACAACTAATTTCATAACATAATCCAATATTGTTAGACTTAGGAATGACGCGCCTTTCTTAAATCTAAACAACATTTATCGCGGTAATCGAACGGAGGATTATAAGCCACAGCGCAATCAGGTGAGCTATACTGGTATTACTGTGAAAAGCAATTCGTCGACGTCCGGGTGTTAAGCAATATGGAACAACGCTTAATTTAATTATTAATTATTTAACAACTTTTATCCGAGTGAATAATTTTATTGTAAAACAAAAATGAATTACTGAGTACCTCAAGGATTAATTTTTGAGTTTAGTTTTTAAAATACTTAATTGTACACAAAAACGTAGACATTTTTTTTTAAGATCACAACTGTCACAGGCACAGGTATTATTAAATCCCTGTGGTGAATGGCAATTTACGAAATGTAATTTTTATCTCGCGATATTGATAATGTAAAATTATCGGCTCAAAATTTATACATATTTCTTCTACATAGCACCAGTTACGGTCAAACTTTGTTGTGTGAGGAAGAAAAAAAGTATTAGAAAATTATTTTATAATCCACATATTTAGACTGTTAACCCTTTAAATATTAACCTTTCGTTGGTCGCGCTATGCGGGAATCCCCGTCTTTTTTTTTTTAATATAAATATTTAACAAACTACTTATAATTTACATAAAATAATTTAGCTATTCATGTATTGAAATGTCATAAGCCGATATAAAATATTTATATAATTTTAATTAATTTAGTTTTTTTTATAATAATTTTTTATTGTGAGTAGACCGTGAAATCGTGTGGATTCCCTCACTGTGCCGGTGCGACCACAATCGTAGGTAAAATTTAGTTCGCAACGTTGTCAAATATGTAGAAAAATAATTAGAATAATAAGTATTCTTTAATATTTATTAATTAATTATTAATTTGAAAAATTATAATATAAAATCTCGTTAAATAAAGAAATTTTAATTTAATAACATAAATGATTTTTAATTTATTATGTTGCTATCCAACTATCTTGTAAAAAGTTATAACTGTTTCAAAATTCCCGCGTAAACTGGCAATGTTGCAATAAATTTTACATGGCGGGGATTTCCTCACCGAGCGACCAACGACGTTTGGAAAATGGTGCGCGACCAACGAAAGGTTAAGCACCATTTGAGACTAATGCACTTAAATTCAATAATTAGGTAAAGTGCTCAAATAATATGCAGCGATAGATTTAGAAATATTCGACTCTGCACATATAGTTGACCTTATATAAGTATATAGCGTAAGTATGTAAGAGCGTATCGAGAAGGGGAATTGTGAGTGATATATTATAACCTGGAAAATTTTTTTTGTAATGGGTATTTTCAAATCTAATTTTGCCACTATACAATATATACAAATAAAACGATTTTTTTTGCTTAAATACATTATTAATTATCAATTTGAAACTGAAAAAATTTTAGTGTTCTCAAGTTGTTATCTAGAAAAAATTTAAGTTGATGATACGGCAGTATCAGCGAATAAAAATTTGTTTTGTGAAACTATGGATTCAAAATATAGAATTATATGCATTGATTTGAGAAAAACCCGAATTTGATTTATTCTGATCGACAAACTGATGTAATAGCCTAAAATATTTCAAATTTAGGAAAGAATGGTATCTTTTTTTTTATAATATATCCTAAATAATAATTAATATGTTATGTTTAATTTCTAAAGTTATTGCAGCCCACAAAAGTTACTAAGAGAGATTTTATTAATTATCAACAGGGATGATAGTAGGTGGGGAATTTTGATCAAAAATTATGGTTGAAGAAAAGCTGCAAATAAATTGACGGTACAAAAGAATGTGTTTAAAGAGCAAGGGGAAATCGTTATGTAGTCTAAAACCATAATTGAGAAATAGTGTGCAGTCCTTGATGGAAAGTGGAAGAAAAAACCACCATCAGCATTGTAGTTGCGCCTGCATTAATAGTGCTCATCGTGCTCGTCAGAACAGGAAAGGACAGAAATCTATCCAACATCAAGGGAATTAAGGAAGAAATACTATCAAGCTTTGTGGTCACAACAGCACGAATAGAGCCTATATGATAGAGGAGCTGTTATTCACCCTGCAGCTAAAGTGCTTAGAGAAAATCGTTGCTGATTAAAAAGTGTACAAGGATAGTAATTCAGATTAGTTATTAGACAAGATTTCAGACAATAATTAGGATTACAAAAGAGAACGACAAATGGATTGACAGGTTAAAAGAGTGTAATTAACAGATGAAAACACAGGTCAAATATAAAAGTGCTAATTGAAAAGAAAAGTGGTGAATTGCTATAAGTAGTTATGAGACGTAGCCGTGTGCCCTGATCGCAGACGATTTATGGTGTTAAACATTTTGGAGTTACATTGTTGGTAGGTCATGAGGGTTCTGTTGAAGGTTTAATTTTCTTCAGGAAAGTCTTTTGGTTAGACTAAGCAGTGTCCCACATTCTGTCAATATGCAATATTAAGAAAGGTTTAAGAGATTGTTCCTGGATGCAGAGCAGTAAATTCTGAATTTTGTTGCTTGCCTAGATCATTCATTACTAGCAACTTCAACATGTTCTGGAACTTACAAGAGTGTGATTAGTTGGAGTAGGTGAAATTTATCCCAATTTTTACCAATAACGGGTTTTTGAAGTTTTCAGGGGCTACAGCTTGTTTTATATACAGGTTGTCTGAAATGAGTAGAAAGCTTGTCGGTAGAGACTCCAAAGAATAGTATGTAAAGAGCCTGAGAAACATATACTGAGCTATGAGTAGATGGAATACCTGCATTCTGAGACACTATTATTTGCGGGTTGCATATCTTATTTATTGTTTTTTGCAGGAGCAATTTTTAAGGAAATATACATTTAAATAAATAAAGAAAATAATACTAATATGACTACACTCTGTTTTTTTCTCAAGCTCTCGTGCCACCATGCTGTCTACACCAACTACATCCTTCTGTTTGTTGCATCTTCGCCATTACAAACCAATAACCATATATCTCAACATCCAGCATGCCACAAGGCAACTGCCTGTTTTCTCCATAGACGCATGTACATGAAGACCCTCATTCAATAACGACACTCAATGAATACAGAGATTAGTGGAAAAATTTTAATCAGCCACTTATACTTTTTCTAACCTATACTAAGTTGCTTTGTATGCTTGTGTGTTTGCATGTGTGTTGATGATGCATTTAGTATTGTCTGACCTATCTAATAATTTGCTAACTAGTACTAGCTGTTTATGTTTCTATATTCTTTGAGAACAAGGGCGTCGCCAGCTGATGAACCGGGGGGGGGGGGAGAGATGATAGAAAGAGCATATGAGTTATAGGAAAAATAAAATTTATAATTTGTAAATCTTATTATTTTATTAAACAAGAATAAAATCTTAATTAAAACATAATATTGTGGGTTTCTTGCAAATTGTTCTACTACTTTTTTATAAAAGTTTTCCAAATTGCCTATGATTACACGCCTATGAATACTCATCGTGGCCAGTTGATTAAAAAGTTTCGAGGTTCCGGGGGGGGGGGGGGGGCTGCCTGCCTCCCCCTTTGCGACGCCCATGTTTGAGAATATGTTTTACTGTTGACTAGCTACCTTCAACATTTTTCTAGTCCCACATCAAATCTGCTGTTTTTTAGTATGTTGATGATACATCTAACATTGCCTAACCGATGTAATAATTTTCTAACCGGTACCAACTGTTTATGTTTTTTTATGCTTTGAAAATATGTTTTACTGTTGACTAGCCACCTTTAAATTTTTCTAATCCCTACCAAATCTGCTGTTTTTGTGTGTATGCTTTGAAATGTACTTTATTACACCTGTAACTAGTCAATGTTAATATAACTTGCTAACCCAATATTACCATGTCACACATGTTTGTTTCAATGAATATATCATTAAAAATGGTTTGATGTGATGATTTCACATGGTGACCACTCATAATTACACATTTAATAGAACATCTTCTTCACTCATATCTTTCGACCTCTCTGCCTCGAGCATTTTATTAAAATTAATTTATTATTACAACAGCAAGCTACAGAAATTGAGAAAGAATTAAAAATTTTAGTATAAATATTTCCAGTAGCAAGTATTAAAATTCTATTACGGGATTTTTTATCTTATATATAAAATAAAATATTTGTCTGTTTGTTTGTATGTTTTTTATGGATGAGGAAGAAGCTTTTGGATGAAAATGAAAATATTTTAAATAAAATTACCATGGTAAATGTAGATTAAATGTAAAAATTGAAATAAAATGATTATTATTATAAATATAAATATAAACTCTAGATAACGACTTATTAATTTCTGGCTCAAGAAAGAACACTTTTTTATTCTTTTAAATTGTACATATTACTTTATATTCCTTATTTTACTAAAAATTAGCTATGTCTTTCAAACACGCTAATATTGATAGATCTCCAGTGAATCGCGCAGAACATGAATGTTATGAGCTTCTCAAACCAATGAGGAAAGGCCATCGAAACAAATCGTATCTAAAATTTTGAGTCGTGTGCGGCTGAGTGTGAAGAGCAACTGGAAGGAAAGCACGAAGCAAATCGAGTGTGAAGAGCAACTGGAAGGAAAGCATGAAGCAAATCGAGTGTGAAGAGCAACTGGAAGGAAAGCTCGAAGAAAATCGAGTGTGAAGAGCAACTGAAAGGAAAGCTCGAAGCAAATCGAGTGTGAAGAGCAACTGGAAGGAAAGCTCGTAGCAAATCGAGTGTGAGAGCAACTGGAAGGAAAGCATGAAGCAAATCGAGTGTGAAGAGCACAACCCCGCACAACTCTGTCTGATGAACAACGATCTTAAAGAATCGAAATATAGTAAATGCGAAATGCTTCCGCAAAGCGAACAATTTATGCTAACTTAAAACTTGCTGCATTTAACTACAATTCTACGTGGGCCACTGCTGTCATTGTTTTCAGGTGCCTTCATTTGATTTTCAGCATTTCTAGCGAACATATGAAAATACAATTCTGCGTTCCAAATTATTTTTTTCGGAGCCGCAAAGGTCATTAAGACTCTTTTATGTCAACTTTCAAAATACAAGGTCAAATGTACCATCCGTGCAGGCCAACGTAACTTATATTGCTGTTTTATTTCCTTTGTTTCCTCCCAGATTATACTACAGCAAGGCGTGGTTGGGCCGGCTAGTTTTCCCATAAAAATTAATAGGTAACATTACTGTTTTTTTAAATCTCCGCGCTGGGTACAGCAGCTAGGCTAGGAGCGCAGCTTGCATATTTAGATCTGGTCACGGAAGTTTAATGATTTCAGTAACACAAGAAGAGAAGTAACGGAACACAGTGTATTTATTTAGGCCAGAAATTAATAATATGTTATCTAGAGCTTATTACTCACCATAGTAATCGTTTTATTTAAGTTTTTACGTTTAATTTATATTTAATGCGGTAATCGATTTATTTAAAAGTATATAGAAATGAATATTTGTTTGTTTGAACCGTATGCATTCCTGTATCGCTGATCGTAAAATTCAGCCATACTTTAAAAGCTTCGTTGGGACAACACGAATACAGCCTGAAAATTTCAGCATGATCCGTTCAGCGGTACAAGAATGTATACGGGACAAACAAACAAACAAATATTCATTTTTATATATGTACTAGCTGTTACCTACGGCTTCGTTCATGTATTAATATCTGTTTAAATGTATATTTGGAAATTAATAAAAAAATGTTTGCTTTATCAGGAATTATGTTTATGTAAAGATTCTTTCTCTCTTGGAGAAACATGTTTATCACCATTCAACAAAAAATTGTCTTCACGTTTCACGTTTAGCTGAAGATTATTGATCTTTCTATAACTTGTCTGTCTGATTTAACAAAAATTTTCGCTCAACTAAATAGTACATACAGTCAATTGACAGGATGATTTTTCATAATTAAACATTTAAGAGAACATCTTCACTCATATCTCTGAAACTATTTTATTAAAATTAATTTATTATCATAACAGTAAACTACAGTAGTTGAGTAAAGATTTCAAACTTGAATATAAATAATATTTCCGGTAGCAAATCTTAAAAATTCCGTTGCAGGTTTTTTTATTTCCCTGTAAAAAATAATAGAAAACACTCCATTTTTTTAACTCACCATAATGTACAACCAGTTAGGCTAGGAGCGCGGCTTCTATGTTTAGATCATGTTACAAAGGTTTGATGATTATTTGATATTGTACTATTGTATTTTACTTTTATATCATTGTTTCTGATTCCAAAGGCGGTCTTCAAACCATCTCCTCTCCTCCTTCTCATACTTCTGACGGTATCATCCTCTCTATTCGATCTCTTGTCTCCTCTTTGTTTTCGTTCCGCTCTATTTTAATAGACTTTCTATGGGCCCCTAGTTATTCTAATATTGAGGGCAATGACTCAGCTGACTCTTTAGCTCGCTCAGCCGCCCGTATTGGTCCTTTCCTCGATTCTTTCCCTTCCTCAGACATTCTTTCTCTATCACGCTCTAATCATTCTAGACTTTGGTCTGACATGTATCCATCTTTATTCTCAAATCGCTTTTCACAGTACCGTCTTATTCAACCGGTTCCTAATTTCCTGCCTTGGTTTCAATCTATTCCTACCTGTCATCGTTCCACTGTTGTTTCCTTAATTAGGCTTAGAATCAATCATTCTCTACTCCCTTCTTCTCGCTTTCGATTCGCTTTGTCCCCTTCTCCTTTCTGCTCTCTTCACGCTTCTGAGCTTTCTTGTATTTGTGACTCAAATCACATCCTATTCGAATGTTCTACACTCTCTAACGAACGCTCCTTTCTTTACGCCCAACTTCTAGTTTTGGGTCTTCCTACTCCCTTTAACGCTACCTATATTCTTTCCTTCCCATTGCCTTCAGTTATTCCATTGCTGCTGTCCTTTGTCTTTTCCATTTCTGACCGCTTGGCTATTTAGTCATATCTCTTAATTTTTCATGTTGTTGGGCCAAGGTCGCTGGCGCGCCCAGGGTAGGAAAAAAAAACTTTTATATTATTCTCCTTCTTCTTCTATGTGCCTTGTCCTCGAAGGACGTTGGTGATCATCTGCTTGACTTGATCTTTATCCATGACTCTCCTGAATATTTCCACCGTATCTAATTTGAACTACTTTCTTAGGTTTTCCACCCACATTATTCTTAGTCGGCCACGCCTGTGACTACCTTCTATCTTGCCCTGTATTAACACTTGAAGCAGCTCATATTTGCTGTTCCTCATTATATGGCATAAATATTCTAATTTCCTTATTTTAACTGAGTTGACAATTTTAGTTTTCTTGTTTAAGCGTTTTAGTACTTCGGCATTTGTAACTTTGGCCGTCCAGGGAATTTATAACATTCTTTGATATGTCTACATTTCAAAAGCTTCCAATTTTTTACATAGTGTCATTGAAATTGTCCAAGATTCGACGTCATATAGCAGGACTCTGAAAACATAACACCGAAGGAGGCGTATCGGCAAGTCTATCTTTAAATCCCGGTTCGTTAGTATATCTTATTCAATTTTTGAAAGTGTTCTCTCGCTTGTTTAATTCTGGCCAGGGCCTGAATAAAGAAAAAAATACCCCGGGGCCGAATAATTGCTGAAGGCCCCCTTAATTCCCCCCCTCAATAATTGAAGTACACATTTTTTAATTTATTTATTCAGTAAATTAATAAAATCGATCCTTAATAATTAATTCTAAACGTGAGACACGTGTTGAGATTTTTTAATAGCGAAAGTTTCAATTAGATCATCAAAATTGAATTCACGAAGTATGTCGCATTCGGAACTCGACATCACAATGAAAAACAGAATGATATATCGTTTCATCATCTGAGCGCGCGTACTTTTCATACTTGTAATTTTCAATTTTTGAGTGATTAGCGGGTAGCCCTTTTCAGTGAAGGGCCTCTTTTGGTGACAGGCTCGGAGCCACTGGCCCCCCTGGCCCCTGACCCTCCTTAAATCTGGCTCTTATCTCGGTAGATATTTCCCGTCTGTAGTTGATATGACATCCCAAACACTTTATAGAGCTGGTCCTCTCAATGGTGTCATTTTCAAGGCGCAGTATGCCATTCAGACCCGGATTAAGTGTATAATAGGCCCGGGGCTACGGAAATATTAGGGGCCCTTTTCGGAAGTGACAAAATTATCATTTTTATATACTAACTAAATTTTCTTTAATTTAATTTAATTATATTATTTTGAATTCATGAATTAACATATAATTATTAATGTAAACAAAACTAAATATCATATAGATAATGGGTAGAATTTTCGATGCCAAAAATATATATATATATATATATATATATATATATATATATATCTATATATACAATTTTAAACAATGAATTTTTCAGAAAATTTTAACCAAAGATTTGCATAAAAGGATAGTGTGTGTGCCATACACATTCATACAGACATTTCCTAAAAACGTAGATTCCGACTCGTTATACCCTAAAACAAATTTCTGGTACGTTTTATGGAACTTGAAATTTTATTATTACGAATTTTCCTCCCCTAGGAGGAAATAAAAATATGTATTAAATAATGCACTTGCTCCCGTAAAGTTAATTTCATTTATTTAAAAAAAAGTTGATGTATATGACAAATAATAGATTAATTTTTTATTACATGTCGGAAATGGGTGTCTCTTGGGGGCCTCTTTATAAGGCGGGGCCCGGAGCTGCATCCCCCCTAAATTCAGGTCTGATGCCATTAATCGTGTTTGTTGCACTATCAATAGGCATCGATTTTAGTCGTATTTATACGCAAAACCCATATTTTTACTACTTTCATTAATTCTTGTAAATCTTCAAGGCGCGTTGCAATCACGACTGTACAATCTTTTCGTGTTATTTTGAAACTTTTTTGTGATATAGTATATTTGTTTAAAGCATTAATTTTTATTTAGCTTAACTTCCTATTAGTGGTTGTTAAAATTATTATTATTATTATTTGTTAAATTGGGATATTTTTTTGTAACATTTTAAGTTTTGGTATATAGTACATAGTGGGAATCATTTTTTATTTAGTTTATAATTTTGTTTTTAGTTTATTCAGTTTATAAATTTAATGATGGCTATATCTTTAATTTAAAATCATTATGATGTTCAGCCTAATTGAACTTAAATAATAAACTGCACTACAAAATTAATCTTATTTCACCCATTATATAACTAAAATATTATCTCGATATATATCATAAACTCATTTATTGTTTGCATACTGTTTTATGAAACGAGATTAAATAATTATTACTATTGTGTAGTTCTAAAAAATTAGTTTTAAGAAATAAAAGTAGTACATTTATACTTAAATGGGGAAAGTGAAAAATTATACCGCGATGGTAACAAGTAGGTTTTCGTTTCAGATTTATAAAGTAAATATCGCGATTGCCATTCATAACATTATAGTTTTAATTCCGTTTGAAGCTGAAATTTTTTACATTTTTTCAACCGGGTTTTATAATTCCGATTGAAATAAATGGATATTTGTTTCAATAGAAGCATTTACCGTGATTTATGTAAGTATAAAGTATAAATTTTATTCTTCACATCGATATTTTTTATTACTACTTTGTTTTTAGCTTCTTCATTTTAATTAATGTGCAACCTACGTTTTTTTATTTTTAAAATATATTTCAAAAAAATAACGCTTTCAAAATTTAAAAATGAAAGAACCAAATAGGGGAAAGGGGGGCATAACGGGGACGCGGGGCACGACGGGGCCAGCAACATTTACAAGTAACCACAGGCACTAGACGTATGTTGTTGTCGCTAATAGGCGACCATTTTGCATCAGTCTTCAGTCTGACAGTGACCGGCGACTAAACTGCTTGCATTTGTTTTTTACGATAAAAAGTTTTTTTCAACGTCATTTCATCTAATTTTGAGTGATTACGAAAACGCATATAAGAAGTTAAGTGTTTAGATTACTACTACCGTTTTTTTATTGTGTTTTTCTAGCGACATTACTTATTGATATGTTTTGAACAAAATCACTCTAAATCACTTGGTTTTTTTTTTTATTTATTATTTAAAATAATGTTAGACATGGGGCATAACGGGGACATGGCTATGGGGCACGATGGGGTACCCCATTATGCCCCTGTTATGTAAGTAGTCTGAAAGAATGGTTCGTTACATTTATATAATATAATAACTCCCGCAGAAAGAGGACAGACGGTTACGGTTGAGGTATGTTTTAATGCAGCCGGAATTTACATGCCTCCAATGCTAATATTCCCTCGACAGAGAATGAAGCAAGAGTTATTGGATCAAGCTCCTCCAGGGACGACCGCAGAGTGCAACGCTCGAGGCTGGATAACTATAGAAACGTTTATAACCTGATTCCAACGGTTCGTCAAGTTTTCTGGTGCGTCAATAACTAACCCAGTCTTGCTTCTTCTAGATGGTCATGTAACGCACACACAAAACATAGAGGTTATTGAATATGCACGCAAGAATGGTGTTGTAATGCTTTGCTTTCCCTCGCACTGCACCCACAGGCTCTAACCCTTGGATGTTGGCTTAATGAAACCTTTGAGTGTATACTATGACCGAGCCTGCTCTAACTGGTTAAGGTCGCACCCGGGGCGAATAATAACAACTTTTCAAATAGCGAAATATTTGCACATGCTTATGTTCAAGCTGCAACAATGTTTACAGCAATCAATGCATTCAAAAAATGTGTCATACGGCCATTCAATCAAAATAACTTTACAGATTCAGATTTTTTACCTGCATCAACAACAGACATACCGCTAACAAATGATGAGCCTAAAACAGCTTCTTTAACTGCCGAAATCCAGCAACAACTGTCGCCTTCCCTTGAAGAGGACCTAATTGAACCATTCTTGCCTGCAACTACGTCACCTTTACATCAGAGAACTCCTATCTCAAAGCCTCAGCCCTGACCATCAATAAAAAACGAAGATAGCCTAATTCGATCTCCGATTCGAAAAGTATGTCATAACTTAACAACTTCCTTCGAACAAGCTTCTCCCAAGGACATTCTCGTGATCCCAACAGTCGAACAAAGAAACCAAACAAGGAAAAAATATCGCAAAAGGGAAAACTGTTGTTCCTACTTCAACCCCCTACAAAAACGAGTTAGAAGAACAAGAATAATTTAAACGAACTAAGAAGTGTTTAAATCCATATGATCCCAGGTTGAAGAAAAACTCTGAGAAACAGAAGACCCAAAAAGTTCACTCTGATGTAGAAAATGTAGACAAGAATACCTTATGCCTGTATTGCATTGACGTGAACCACACTTATTTGAAGTCTTCGGAGCATTGGGTGGCCTGCCAGCTATGTGGACGTTGGGCTCATACAGCCTGTGCTGGTGTTGATAAAAATACAGAAGAAATTCACATCTGCTTTTTCTGTGACGAAAAATAATCATGTACCCCATACTGCCCCTACCGTGGGGCACGATGGGGTTTTCATGAGAGTTTCATAAAATTAAAATTAAAACATTATTTGATTAGTTACTTTACCAAATTCTATGCCAAATGACAGTTTAATATATAACCAAAGTGTTGTGATTAGTTTTAATTAATAAATATATTCTGTTTATGCTTTTATTGTTTATTTCCCTTAACGTCCCTGTTATGCCTCCCTTTCCCCTACCATGGTTTGAATAATTCTTAAGTAATAAGAGAGGAAACGCAACTAATACCGCATAAACGACAATATGGATTGTTATTGAAAGAAAGGCAAAAAATGTACTCATGTGGATAATTGTAAATAAATAAAAAGAAGAAATAAATGAAAAAACATTCTCAGATGTAAAAAAAACCGAGTAATCAAAAGTTACTCAAGGGCGGTACAGCGCCGTAAACACTAATATGTTAAAAATGGCAAAAACAAACGCATCATAAGCAAATTGTGTGTTCAGAGGCGTTCTTGAAATTGCAACTATCCAACCACAAACATTTTGAGAATATTTTAAAAATAGTTATCAGTAACCTTTATGGATATTTTCAATTTTGTTACCAAATACCGAATGAAGCTAAAATAATAAATACTTCTTTAAACGGCAGCATTTCAAATATAACGAGTGGAAAGTTTATTTCAATAAATTAATACATAAAAAGAGATAACAATTATAAAGTAGAAGTATATTTATATATATAGAGACGTATATAAGATAAGTCTAGCAATTCATGTTTGTTAGAAAATCATCAACCGCGGTAAGAGCTTCTCTGGATATATTGTTAATAAGTTCATAGGCTTGCGGTCTCGGTAACCATTTTAATTGTTCACAATTGCCAGCCAGAATGATTTTCTTATTGAACGTTAATTCGCCTACTCTGAATGTTGTTGTATTTACCGGTATGTACCCGTGCTGTAACAAATTAATAGCCCATAAATGAGTATATTATTTGTATTATTTGTTAACAGTTAATTACTTATATCTAAATGATACAAAATTTTTCTTTTTTTTTGTCTTCTTCTTCGCTTTTCAAATCAATTGACTGATTCTGTTAGTTTTCAGTTTCAACTCTAAATAATTAAGTCATACTTTTGGCATCAAAATTATTTAATCACCAGAAGTTAGGGTGAAATTAGAGAGAATACGAAATGCACGCACACCTTTTTTCATTGAAGTGAAATACGATCTAGGCGGTCTCTCAAGCTAAAATTTTTGCACAAAAATGGCACAGGACCCGTGTATTCCTCTATCGTAGAGGTCTATAAAAAATTGTTATCAAGCTATATAGCACAACGTTCTCCCGTGCAATGAATGGCACCAATTAAGATATGTTAAGTAATGAAAGTCGAACTATGTTAGGTACCACCCGTGTTATTATTCTATCTGTATGTTTTTTTTATTTTGGAAAAAAATTTCACGTTCCGTTTTAATAAAACTACATTTGGTATATTTCTTTTTTCAATATATCTTTATTATATGAATTATTTATTTAGGAAGGATTTTCTTACCGAGCTACGTAATTCTTATCATTAAAATGATCGCTCTTCACAAGTGGGGATCAACAATGACTGGTCCCAACAAAGCATCAACCTCTCATTTACAGCTCCTAGCGCTTCACTTTGGTAACTGCAACAAATGCTAAATTAAATGAAATTTAATACGGAGATGGTTATCGAAAGTAAACAATTTAATAGCATTAGACGGTGAAACGTTACTTCTGAAGTATTATTTAGTAATCGGATGATATCATTTCTTTTCTTCTAGTGCATTCATCAAGCATTGCAATTGATAAGGGAGAGAAATCTTTAAATTACTTTCAACATTTACAGAACTACCACTCAACTACTGGAAAAAATAATATAAAAAGAGAGGATGAATAATTTTGAAATACTGAAGTAAAAAAGGAATCTGGAGGAAATATAAGGGTCGTCTGAAAAAAAATTTAGCATTAAAATGGATGCTCTGTATTGCGTTCTAAATGCTTGAAATACAAAATAAGTAATACAGATTTGACGTAAATTCAAATAGTGGAAAGAAATACTTTAGCTACGTTCGCCTTTATAGAATTAGTATTTAATGAAAAATGTATATAATTGATTTTTTCATTTTTTTAGTTGAAATCGTAGCGGAATACAAACACTTTTTATATTCTCCGATGAAAACCATAAATATTCGATAGTTCATAAATAACTATTTAATTTACAAGGAGGTTTCTTATATGAATAAAAAGTATGACAACGTTTAACAAATTAACATAAAAAATTAATCATAGTATTTATACTCTTGGCTACTAAACCAGAGGTGTCATAGGTTATCGAGACTTGTTTCGTTCCAGATTCGAATCGCTCCCAGGTATAAACCTAATCTGAAACTGAGTATTGGTTATACCAGAGAAATGTGGGAAAGTAAAGACAGATCCCAAGTAGCAATGAACTGGCCCCCTACTCTCATTAGTTTTGTTGGGCTTAGTTCACTGTGAGCCTTAACTTTACAACCCGATGCCCTGTTAATGGGACTCACTTTACTTTACTTATTTATACTGCAACGTAAAATTATAAAACAGATCCGAGTAACTTTGTTTTAATTTTGACCCAGTTTTATATTAACTTCCGAAGATGAAAATTATTGTAATTATTTCAAGAAATCGAAATTGGAAATTTTAAATACGTTTTTGTACACGGAGAATTCAAAAAAATATTTTTTACACATTTCTCTCTCTCTTTCTCTTTCATTTTTTAATGTGCGGTCGCATGTGCGGTTATGATAGAGAAACAAAGAGGGACTTCTCACCATGGAAATCCGCAATGGTCTTGAGGGGCGGCTGGCGTAGTGGTTCAAATTACCAAAGTGTCACCCATTTTTTTTTTTTTTCGCGAACAGTAATGCTCTGGGTATCTTAGCTTATCCGTTCGGAATACCTTGTGAACGTTATAATCAACTGTCCCAGTTCAATGCTGTAACGCAACTGGCGACAATTTTTATTTACCGGTTTGAGATTTCACTCCTTATCAAACTGAATCTTGAATATGGAAGGTAATCTTGGCGATAACCGTTGAGGTTCGCCGATGTCCATCCAGAACAACGTGAAGAACCGATGGTCCGGGAGCGCTATTTGAATTCTGCGTTAGAGACTCAGAGCTATCAAACTATCGCTAACATATCATTAGCGGCGACTGCGAAGAATTTGTGGTATGTTTATATTTACACATATAATGATGTTTACTTCTCGTTCGGGTTATTCGATGCGCATATAACGTGGCCATTCAGGTTTAAAATTTCTTTTTAGTAATTAAAGAAAATGTAAAAAATTTTGTAAAAAATAAGCATGGCAAGGACTCTATGGTATTAATCAACGCATATTTTGGCACACAGTGGACGGTGTTTGATATACTGAAAAAAAGAACCATAAAAAAATTGTTTATAAGTTTTATTTGTTGTTGTAGACGTATGATGTATTATTTTAGACGAAAACGGAATCACGTAATAAATATGTATATAAATGGGATTACTCATCATTTACATAACCGATATATGTTTATATGTCGTTGCGTTTCTACACTTAGTTTTTTCAAATTTCCTTGTCTGATTTTTCTATTTCTCCTTATCATAACTTATTTTCTTCCTCATCATTTTTTTCCTTCCCTTCATTTATTTGTTTTTGTCCTTTTTTTGAAGTAGCTCTTTTTTTTTTTACACTATTATTACTACTTTTATTTCTAAAAGAGGTCGGAGACACGGTTATGTTTATGATATATGTTTATCTTACTTTGTGTGTTGTTTTAAAATAGCTAGAGTTTTTGTACATATCCCCATTTCTATCTTGTCTGGATTAGTAACTAATTGTACCATTTAATCTTAACACTTTTCGGTAGAATTGTTATTGTCCAGTGTTACATGTTAAACGGTTAGTTCATTTTGGTGGAAACGTGTTAGGTAATGCCCGATTTAAAGTTTGTAGAACACCGTCTTTTAATGCTCGTTACTTTAATAACTGTTTTCCATGGTTGTGTGGCTCAAGAATATTTTATAAGTCTTAACATTTAGGTTAAAATTATTTTCATCCATTTCTGTATTAACACTTTATTAAACAATATAAAATCTTTATTTAACAGAAATTATTTTTAAAATAATTAAAAATAATTTCTGTTAAATAAAGATTTTATATTGTTTAATAAAGTCTTAACATTAAAATTTAAAAAAATTTTCAGTAGAAACCGTGTCACTATCAAAAATACTATTTAACGTTTCGAACGCGTGTTCAAAAACTAAACGAAGATTAAGCGAGTTGTTTCGATCGACTTCGACTCGGTAAATTATAATATTTTTTTCTCACGTCGATTACTCATGGATTTTCCGTAGCAGACGGGTTACAAGGATTCATTAAGAAATCTCGTAGGATTTCCGATATCACTTTGTATTTTTTGTAGTATTTTTGTAGTTATTTATTATGCTTCTTTTTAATAGACTGAAAAAGTTTCCCAAGATAAAACACTTAACTCCCTATTAAAATCATTACGATTTATGATTTAAACGGCTTCTCTGACTTGCCAGTTTTTAAACCTATCGATTTTAGCTAAAGCTTTCCTTCTGATATGGTATTAGAGAGTATTTCGTGTTCTGCTAACACTGACTTGTCTACTCGTTTATGTGCACAGTCCGTTTTACCTGTTTTCAAGTAAAACAGTTACCACATACATAAGAAATTTTATAAACGTCTATCGAATGGTATGTGGTCATCCTTAACAACACTCAAGCAGTTCATAATAAAGCTGGTCGAAATGTTAAGCAAATATAATTTTTTCTAACACAGTTGTGTTCGTAATTTATTTATTATGAGTATTCACCGTGAAAGCTTTAAACATTTCCTGAAGAAGTTTTTTATGTTGAACATCGGCCGATTATTAATTTTCCCGAGAATTCTTTTAATTTTGTCCGGCACTCATTTTATGCTGGGCAAGAAAATTGAATCATCAATGTGTTGTTCTGTATTTCTCCTTTAATTTTCTAATTTTTGCTCAACATTTTTATCTGTTATGCAGATTCGTTTTTGCTATAACCATCGAATATCAGCTTTTTTATCAATTTTTCGAACTCTAACGGTAAATCCCTTTCATGGGAAACGTATGTTTTGCCCTAGTCACTATAACTTACCACCGTATCATACGGCTAATAAGATCTTTCGAGTGCGTCGTAAATATTGGACAAATGAGTGGAGCAGTTAGTTTCGAAAGAATGAAATAATCCCTAGTCGCGTATTAAATTTGATCAAATGGTTTAGCTAAAATCGATAGGTTTAAAAATAGACAAGTTAGAAAAGTCATACAAACTGAGTTCGTCTTGGACCCCCCTTATTTTTTTTTTTTTTTTTGACTCCAGCTTTCGCCATTTGGACAGTTCATCCGTTTATTACTTAATGCTTCTTGTATCATTTCTCTTTTAACTATATCTACATCTTACAAGATCTTAAATAATCATATAAGTGTTTAGCTTCAACGAAACACGGGTTTATTACAATTTGTGAGCACCGGAAGAGTTTCCTCCAATTTAGCTCAAATATTATTAATAAAAATTTATCTTTCTGTTTTCAGCTTATTAAAAAGAAGCTTAATAGATAAAGATCAAAAAAAAAAAAAAAAAAAAACCAAAAAAACTAAAAATACTGAGCCGTTGGAAATCCCATGGGAATTTATCAGTGTAACAAATATTAATAATTGCGACTACGGCAGTAAATTTTAACCAAGTTAATTTTAGTGTAGTTTTTGACGGTAGGCCGTATAAAAGCGCGTTTGAAGTTGCGGTTTATATCGAAAATTTTAATTTCGATTTTATTGATATGAACCGCGAAAACTCCTTACGTTTTGTAGATCTTGTTTGCACCATTATTCATATTCATGGCTTAAAGGTCGTTTTGCACAGAACCCGGTACCGTATCGCGCGGTTATGCGGCAGATTTATATTCCATAGTATTAGATCGCATTAAACAAAGAGCGACTGAGTCCATACAACCTGTATCGCGACTCAACAGTTGTACACACTATTCCGCGAATTGAAGTATTTTCATATTCCATTTTTAAATTTAATTTGTTTTTAATATGAATAACCGTATTTATATTTTTTTCTTCATTTGTAAAGTAACGATATCACGTTTTTATCTGGGGTTCGAAAATGTCATTAAACTATCGGTCGCGTTTTTTTTTGATTATATTAATTAGATGTTAAATAAATGAATGCTATTTAAATAACATATAATACAAATAAATATAAATATAATTTGTATCGATCATATGGGATTTCGTTTATTTCATAAAGAAATCGAAAAGGTAGTACACCGTTTTTTATATTGTTCCGATGATGTAGCCCTTTCGGTGAGAGATATTGTAGGTTTGAACCAGAAACATTTTATTTTCAAATTTAAATTGAAGCACAACCGTATATGGTTTAAGTAACTTCAAAAGATAAGATAAGTATACTTTATACACGTATGTAAATAGTGGACTGCGCACAATGCATCGTTTTGCGTGCGAATGCATAAAATATGTGTTTACGCCGCGATATTTTACCGATGTACCGTATGATACAAGATTACGTTCACCTTAATAGTTCGGATATATTATTATTAGAAGGGTGGTTTAATAATTAGTAAAGATGCATTTGAGGATTATCTGTAAAATTTTACCGAAAGAACAAGAAAGTCTTCGGTATGAACAATTTTTAAGTTGCACAATAGAACACATTGTTTATTGAAATAAATATTTGCAATCGTTTTACTTATTTTTAACTTTAAATATACAATATGAGTTAAAACATTTTATTGCGCTATATTAAACGCTATTATCTGTGATTTAAGTGGTTGAATATTGCAAAAAAAGTAAAACAATTAATGCTTTTCAAATTATAGATTATGTAATTTTACGCTGTGAAAATTGTGACATGCAAAGCAATATTCATTATGCTTGATTGAATTCTCGTTTTTTCTAAAACATTTATGTTTCAAAAAAAAAAAAAAAGTAAAAAATATAGATGAAAATCTTTATCTGTACTTACGGTAACGGTTTTTTGGTATTCATCTGCATACAGAATATCGTCTATGTTTAATCCGGTTTTCTCCTTTAGACATCTTTCTGCAGCATCAAATTCACCTTCACCCGATTCCAAAGGAACTATGCGATTCATAGAAATAGCACGATTTAAATAATTTGACTACAAACAAACTATATAATATATTAGGGATTCAAATTTTAAAAAACGTGTTTTGTACTATTTAGTGAGGATAATCACAATTTATTTGCATAAAAATATTCAACCGGGCATTGCATAACTAAAAATTAAATGAATTAAAATTTTCGTTTTACCTGCAATGTCGTTTGTCGGCTTAGCTCACCGAACGGGCTAAATAGATTGACGACTTTATGCCTGAATACTTAATTCAAAATTTATATTTGGGAAAGCTATCTTTTAAATCTGCAAAATGACATTTTGACATGGACGTGTATTATGGCTATTCGAAAAATGTGTACGTCACGCAAAAATGCGTATTTCATGCAAAAATGCATACGTCACGCAAAAGTGTTACCTGATGACAGTATCATTGCGATTATAATGAAACACGTCTAGCTGAGTAGTTTTATAACTCTTTTCACAATTAACAACATTTCTTCTTTATCGTTTATCCCAGAGTTTCCCAACCTTTTTTTCATCGCGCCTCCCCGAATTATAAATATTATTATGCCCCCCTTAATTTTTTCATTAAAAAAAAAACGCACATTGTTTTAATGACACTTATTTATTTTAATTCTAAGTTGTAGAAAATAAACTTTAACCAACTTTAAAACGTTTTTATCGAAATAATTTATTATAATTAAAGTACCAATGAGATACTTGAGCTTGCATGTTCTGCACCAGTTGGTTGATTTTAGGTTCAGTTTCTGCCAGAGCTATCGTCAGGTCGCTATCAATGGTAAGACGATTTCTCTGCTTAGTTTTAATTAAAACCAGAGCTGAAAACCTTGTTTCACATAAGTAAGTCCAAGAAAAAGGAACAAGTATTCACAAAGGAAGAGAGGCAACTTTGGAATTAACAAGGAATCGTTTGATCCAAAATTTCTCCAATGTCAGGAGATGAAAGTCATCTTTCGTTGTCGAATCAACCTTCATTTCTAGAAATTCATTCTGTACTTGTTCTGGTAATTATAAGACATCAACAACAAATGAGTTTCTGGTCATGTGACATACTGGTGACTCTGAATTAATGTCTCGATAATATCGGTGAAATTCGTTTTCCAGCGCTTGCAAATGATTTTATATTTCAACTTTGAAATCTTCGTCCAGTTTTTTGTTTTTAATTGCTTTGAATAGTCGAGAAAAAGATATTATTACATTTTCAGCAAATACCTTTTGATTCCAAAGTTGAAGCTTAGATATGAACCCTTGAATATGATCATACTTACTTATTACAGTGCCGTTTTTGCCTTGAAGCTTCAAGTTTAGCTGACTAAAGGCATCAAATATATCAGTTAAATAGGTCAACCTCCACTGAAATTGTTCATTGTTGAACATTTGCAAAAAATCTCTTTTTTTCTTTGAACTCAAGAAAGAGGATGACCTCTTCTTTCAGTTCATAAAGGCGAGCCAACATGTTGCCCTTAAACAACCAGTGTACTTCTGTGTGAAATAGAAGGACTCTGTGATCAGAATCATAATCGACTGTTCAAAGCGCTACTCTTGATGTAGTTTACAATCTTTATAGCGAAATCCAAAGTCTGGCATAATTTCTGTGGCAATGTTTTGGAAGCCAAAGCTTGTCTATGAATAAAACAATTAGTACACACTATCGCGGAATTCTTTTTTTTGAGCTTTTGAGCTAAGCCTGATCGTACACCTATCTGCAGGGGCGCCATCTGTGCAAAGTGCAATGAGTTTATTCCAATCCAAATCATTTTTTTCGATGAAATCAGGTATTGAATTAAATATATCTTCAGATTTAGTGCTTGCTGTTAAAGATTGGGAGTACAAAACCTCTTCTTCAATGTGATCTCCACTGACGTAATGAACATAAACTATTAACTGTGCACAATTAACGATGTCGATGGATTCATCGCAACTAATGCAAAAAATGGTGATAATTTTACTTTGTTGATTATTTGTGAAAATTTTCAGATGCCTAGAAGGTCATTTTCGAAGGCATGTCACATTATTTATTGAACACTAGGCGTTAAATTAATTTTTCTTTCGCGCCTCCCTTGACATCTCTCTATGCCCCCCTGGTTGGGAACTCCTGGTTTATCCTATTGTTCTGTAAGTAGTGATGGCACAAAAAATTAAAGTCGGATTAATGCACAAATCTCGCAAACGTAAACGAGAAGAGTAGGATCAAAATAAATTTTTGTAATTTGTGCGCGTTATTCTGTTTTTGTTCTTAATTATCTGATTAAGAAATTTTAATTTTTTACATTTGTATCTATCTTCATCGTAGTCAATATTTTATTCGATTTGTTATGAAGAATTTGAGTTCATGTTTTTATTAAAAAACGAAACACGTTTACTCTAGTGTGTCATAAGTCTTTCAGTCGTATCACGCTCTATGCACTATCCGAAAGAACGAAAGGTGTATGGTGGTATATTAGTTTAGTATTTTTTTGTCTGGGAAAATGCCGATGAGATTTGAAATGTTAAATGCTGGAAAAAGAAAAAGAAATGGAACAAAACAAAAAAAATCTGCTTTTAAATTACGTAATTGTTATTAAAATTTCCATATAAAATAACGTGCAATAATAAAAAATGTCAATCCTTTTAATAATAAAATAAATGCTGAGCACAAATTGAGAGGTTTTAATGAAAATGGTAACAAGTTGGCATTAGAAAAAGCCCCAGAAATGCTCAGTTATTAAACTGCTTAAAAGGTATTCTTTAAATTCTACTAGAAATTAAATCGTATTTCTTCTTTTTTTTTTTTTTTTTTTGTATTCTTATAATTTTCGTAAACATGTAATCGTTCAAAAAAAAAACTGTAACTACTGAGACAGACTGCGTTTATTGGAACGACATTACAGTCAGCTAACTACCTTTCCGGAATTTATCAGCAAATCCTAAATCGAAATTAACAGCCGAAATTAATAAAAACGAAACATGTAAGAATAAGCGCAAAGGAAATCTTAATCGCAGAATTAATAACTTTTAAATTAATTGAAATGACACCACGTGACATATATTCAGGCCTGTATCTAAGAGTAGGAGGCTAAGGGGCTGTTAATAATTTCGATAACGTTATCTTTTGTAATGATATTTCTAAATATCGCCCAATTTATCGACAGATTCGACACGTGTATCAAAGAATGATTTGGTAGTAGGTATATCTTTTATTGATTATTTGCTCGACGGATGTCGGTGTATATTCTGAAATTATTGCGCGAAGCATAGATAAGATAACTGAATGCGCGTATGATTATTAGTTTAAACTACATAAACAACTAAACAGTACAACACGAAAAAACAAAAACGTCTTCTGAACAATGTATTGCCTTTTTTTTTAATAGTATTATTTCGAATTTAAGACGCACATTTTTTATTCGATTAAAGGGCTAAAATAATGGGTGCGTCTTAAATTCGAGGTACAATGTAAATTACTTTTTCTCTGCCTTGTTACGTAAGATTGACCAATGGAAAATGTGATTTAGTAGTAATTCCTGGAGGTATGACGAGCCAGTTACTACCACTTGATGTCGGTGTTAATAAATCCTTTAAAGATCGTATTCGTGCACAACACAATCAATGGTTGACTGAAATTGACCCTCCCCTTACACCAACTGGCAATATTAAACGAGTTTCAGCAGCTACCATCGTAGAATGGATTTCGAAAGCTTAGAAAGATTTGCCAGCCGGTATCATCGTTAAATCCGTTTTAAAGTTCTGCTTGTCGAATGCTTTGGATGGCTCAGAAGATTATGTTCTTTGGAATCGCAGTGACGTCGGTAACGAATCCGATTCAACGTCCGACGTTGATTCAACAGCGTAATTAGAAAGTTACCAAAACAGGCTATTTTATTTAGAAAAAAATACTATTTACTGTACCAGGTATTTAATGTTAAGTAAATAATTAAGGAGAGAAGAAAAATAAAGACGCAGGGAAGCAATAAGGAAAGGGAACGCATGATGTATAATGGCCTGACGCGGCAAATTAATCGTATGATGAGAAAAGACAAAAACAAATTCATAGAAAATATATGCACTGGAATAGAGAGTCATGCTCAAAATAATGAAACTAGGGATTTCCTTTAAAAAGTAGCATACTTAAGCAGAGATTTTCAAATAAAACACACGGCTATAAATGACCAAAATCGAAAACCCATTCTAGTTAAATGCTTAATTTCTAAAAGATGGTACGAATACTGTCAAAAACTAATGGCAGATCAAAACTTGATACAAGCACAAAGGCAACCACTATTCCCAGGTATCACTCAAGAACCGCTTATCCTTCGCACAGAAATCGAAAATGCAGTAAATAAACTGAAGAACAGTAAGTCAGCAGGATGCGATGAAATAGTAGCGGAAATGTTCAAAACAAGTGGGGAGAAACATATCAATATACTATACCAAATATGCAATAAAATCTGGAATGAATGGCCAAAGGATTGGGCAGAATCAATGTACATCCCAATATATAAAAAAGGAAATAAACAAAACTGCAGCAATGATAGATTAATCGCTTTAATCAGCCATGCGAGCAAAGTTTTAGTCTACGTAATTATGGGGCGGCTAAAGACATATTTGTTGCTATAAATACCAGAAGAACAAACAGGTTATATGCCTGGGAAAGGAACACATGAGCAACTTCTTAATATCAGACAGATAATCGAAAAAGCCCATGAATACAATGTTCCGACAATATTTTGTTTTTTGGATTATTCCAAAGCCTTTGACAAGGTGAATTGAAACACGCTGTGGGTAGTACTTAACGAAATGCGCGTCCCAGAACATCTAATCATACTAATCACAAACTTATATGAAAATAACAGCGTCTATGTTAAGACAGAAAATGGAGTATCTGAAAATTTCAAAATGGAAGCAGGTGTCAGACAGGGATGTATCCATATACAGCGAGTGGATCATGCGCCAGGTAACTGAAAATTGGGAAGGAGGAGTCAATATCGGTGGTAGAAAAGTAAATAACTTACGCTACAAGATGGAGAAATTAATTATTCAGGGCAAAGTCAGTGGCCGAAGAAAATGAGGCAGGCCAGCAAATCGGTATGTCGATCAAATAGTTAAGTTAACTGGTCTACAGACATCTGAATTGGTACGGAAAGCAGAGGATCGACGGCAGTGGCGTGTAATGGTTCAAAAGTCAGGTCTCGACGTTCGAAATCGGACTACGATATAGAAGAAGAAGAAGGACGCCAATGAAACAGTTATAATTTCTGCAAATGAAAAAGAACTGGCAAATATTACGGCAAACGGTAATTACCAAAGTTTAAATGACTGGAGCGATCTGATTTGTTCTAATGTATGCCAAGGTTTGGGCGATTGTTGCAGGAGCATTGACGAGGATCTTTTGTAAAGAAAAATTTAAGTTAAATAACGAGCGGGATGTTGCAAATTTAGTACACGTGGAAAGGATATGATGAACTGAGGGATAACACGTTCGGGAACAGAAAGGACAGGTTGTTGGAGGTGAAGTCCTGTGGAACATGTAGTCGTGAGACAAAGAAATGTGCCCAATTCTTAAGCGATTAATTATTATAAAGTCACGCCGGGACATATCCTCCGGTGGCTACCAAGGCTCAGTTGATGGTTTTATTGATCTTAAAGAGGTATTTTGGGAGGCCCAGTGTGACCTCCATTCCTGCTTAGACTTATGTTGCAGTAGTCTCTTTATAAATGCTGGTTGGGCGACATCTGAGCTCACCGGACAGTAAGTTGCTGCCCGTGCAGCCACGTCTAGCCTTTCATTGTCAGGCACCCCAGTGTGACCGGGAACCCATAAGTATGACACCTTGCAATTTTCTTTCGTGAGGTCAACCATGACCTGTTGGATTTGGCAAATCAGTGGGTCTTTTGGTTGCGAGCTGGGTATAGAATAGAGAGATGCTATTGAATCTGTAATTAGGAGGACTTTTTGCGTGTTGATGGATCGTAAGTTAATCATATGTTTATGAACTATACACGATCATTAGGGAATTGGAAGCACGAGGTCTCTCTCACAAATCGCAGACCTGGGGCCGCTTAAATTTTTGTATGGTTTATTGGTCGGCTAACAAATGCAGGTAAGAAATCGAAAAGGCGGGTTTTATTTTCGGGATAGGGTAGTCGTATAGATGTATCAAATTATTACGAATTTACTGTATGTATTAATGATATATTTTTTTTTTTTGTTTTATTCCTTAATTATATAAACAATTTTTATTAACCGTTACCTTCTGGAAATGTCCAATCGTCTTCCTGTTCCATTTTTAAAATTAAAAATTCTCTTTCTATTTTTGGCACTGTTGTTCTATATATGACAAAGCCTGCTCGTGGTTGAATGATTATTTTGTAATTCAAATTTACCGGTAATTCAGTAGTACTACTTGTATTCATTTCTACCTATATGTACAAATCACCAACATTAATAATAAGTTAAATCGCGGATTGTTATGTGATGAGTGAAGAACAAAAATAATCACAGCGGATGTTTGTAAAAGCTTTCTATAGGAAAATATGATTTTTATTAATAGGCCTTCGTTATAGACCACGATGAAATTATTTAAATAGAGCAAAATTTCTATAGACGTATATAACAGTGATGATAAATTTTTGTTTTAATAATACTTTATTTTTTGAGACAGTCTCAGCTTTCTCTTCAATTAGAAATATGTAATATAAAAATCAATATTAAATAAAAATATATCAGTTTAGTAAAGTCAGTGGTAGTTAACAAAACGATGAAATCGTATATACAAAAAAAAAAAAGACTGGAATGGAAGTCTTAATAAAAGATGCATGATACTTATTAATTATATATATATATATATATATATATATACGTCGCGATAGCCCAGTTGCTAGAGCGTTTGACTTCCATTACGGTGGTTACGTGTTCGATCCCGGGCGACGAGAGAACTTATTACAAAGAATTAAATTAAATATTCGCTAATAATCGCGTGGAAGGCAATGGCAAACCACCGCGTACAACATCACATGCGCGCTAGGTCAGTAAACAGCAGACACACACGGGACTGCATTATCGATAAATCAAACGATTACTAATCAGTTCCGAATGTAGTCTTGCGTGTGTACACCTGCGTTGCATATAATAATTGCCTGGTACACAACCTATATCGGTACAGCTAAAAGCGTACGAATAGGTTGCCCACCAACCGAATGGTTGAGGAGATAATGAATGATATATATATACATATATATAACTCGGCCATTTTGGCTTCGCAAGGGACTGTTCCCTTTGACCCCTCTTGCTTACATTTCTATCTCTTTCACTTCTATACTTCGTATAAAATGATCAAAATTTACAACGTAATTCTAAATCGGTCCGTATGAATATAACATAATCACAAAAATCCTGTAAAATATAACAAACGTTACATAAAATTGGGACATTTTTTCTAATGGGGGTAGCCTAAGAATTACATTGTAATTAATATCAGTGGCGAATCTTCAGGTACTTCTAGTCGTGCGACGAAGTACCAAAGGAAATTGAAAAAAAAGAAATCTGTTACTACTTAATTTGGCTAAAGTGACGGGTTTTCCAATAGAAATGCGACTAGTCGATGCGGAAAAAAATGCTTAATGCTAGATGTCAATTGCCAATCGCCCGAAATCCTTTTCTCACATTGTCTGGGGAGGTAATCCTGTGAATCTGCTTATGTTTTACAAATCTTTTATTCGCTCTGTTTTTCATTACTGTTCCTGTATTTATGGCAATTCTTCTAGATCCCTTCTGTCTAAGCTCGACCGGGTCCAAAATGTATGTCTCCGCCTCTGCTTTGGAGCCCAAAATCCCTTCTGTCTAAGCTCGACCGGGTCTAAAATATATGCCTCCACCTCTGCCTTGGAGCCCGAAAGTCTACATCCCAGCTCTGCACGCTGAACGTCACATTTATCCTCTTTTCCTTCGACGTTTGTTCTTGTATTATTGTTTCCTCATCAAACGGTTGCCTATTTCCTCTTGCACTCTTATTCCTCCTTATTTCTTCATCTTGCGTACCTGGCGTTTTTCTGCTAACAAAACTCCTATTCTATCTTTTATCGCTAGCCGTCTTATCCAGTTTTCTACGTATATCTACACTCACGATAAACTCCCTTATTTCTCCTTCAATTTTTCCTCTTTGCTTCATCCTATTAACTGCTTTTATTTACCTATTCCTCCCAAACCTTTTTTTCATCACGTTGTTAGATCAGAATTTCGACAGAATCTTAGTTCTATTTTCCCCAACCATTTTTTGATCTTCACGGATGGCTCCAAGGAACCCAATGGTGTTAGTGCAGCTTCTTTGGTCCTTCTCTTAATTATTTCGAGTCCTTTAAACTTCCCTCCTTTTGTTCAATCTTTTATGCTGAGTCCTCTGCTATTCTGCGTGTTCTTCTTTTTATAAAATCTTCACCGGCCTCTCGCAATCTCCTTATCCTGTCCGATGCTTAAAGCGTGCTGCAGACTATCAATCTCCTCTTCTTTCTCACTCAACTGACTACGTCATTCTTCTTATTCGTTCCTTGATTCATGATCTCTTCCTCTCCCACTTAATCCAAACAGATTTTCTTTGATGCCGGAATTGAAGGAAATGAGTTGGTTGACTCATTCGCTCGATTATCTTCCTCTTCTGGTAAGTTTCTTCCTGACTTCTCAGCGTCCAATATTACCCTTCTGTCTGCAGCTGCTCATTCTAGACTATAGTTTAACTCCTACTTTTCCTCATTCTCCAACCCAAACTCTTTTTTCTTGTTTATTCAACTTTCCCTTCCACGCTTCCACTGGTTTATTAACTTTCCTTCTATGCGCCGTTCCAACCTCTCTGCGATTTGCCACCTGCATTTTGGGCATAGCTTGCTCCCTTTCTCGTTGTCCCGTTATTCTCTCGCGCCTTCTCCTTATTGTCCATTGCACCCTCCCAGCAATCAATTTATTTGTGATCCCAATCATATAATGTTCAGTTGTTCGTCGCTTTCAACTGAACAAGCTTTTTGTTATTCTTTCTTCTTACAAACCGGTATTCCCGTTGCATACTGTGCTTCATTCATTCTCTCCCTTCCTTCTACTTCGGTTATTCTAGCTCTTGATTCCTTTCTGTCGGCTATCTCTAATCGTATAAAGATCTGAGTCTCTCTTACCCCTCTGTTCCACTGTTCTTGGGCCAATGTCCATGTTGACGAACCTATTAAAATAAAAAAATAAATTTTTTTTTTTGAAATTTAAAAAAGTGGCTTTTGAATTTGGCTTAGTTTGTGTATTATTTCGTGCGATTGTATGCCTAGTTAATTCCACTTCAACAATTTTTGTCTCAAAGAATTACTTAGAGAAAAATCAGGATTCGCTACTGGTATATACGAATATATATATTAATCCCGGGGTACACTAACCTTTTTGTCCAAAAGATAACAAAAGTAGAAGAAATACTTTTTTCCACGTTTATGAATGTGTTAAAAAAATATTAATTAAAATCTTGATTTTATTATTATTGTCTATTTGAAGTTTTTTTTGGTTGTGTATAAGCGTGGTCGTATTGTAAATTGCGAAATTCGGATGGTTAATTTTGATTGGTTTGGGGAAACTATTTTAAAATACCAGAATCATAATGTTCACAAAGTTCTTTTATTTCTTACTATTTTTTTTTTTTTTTAAGCCAATAGGAATAAGGAAGATGTTAGAGATACCTCCTTTGTTATATTGTCGTTAAATTTAAGGTCCGAGTGATTTCATTAGTCTTATAGAATTAGGAGAAATAATAAGTAAATTGAGTAATTTAATACAATTATTAATACAGAGTTGTAACAATTTTTCCATTAGTTTTGTTAAAATTGAATTGAAGTTATGCAAAGGCGTAGAAGAAAAGGAATCATTGATTTTCAGGTAAACGGTATCGTGATTAAATGAGTATTCAATTGATAAATTAAGATTTCTAATGTGTAAATTAAATACGCTGCGACGCTAAATGTGATTTAGGGAGGCATTAGCTAAAAGTTATAAAAGCCTAATCTCTCAGTTCTATTATCAAGGCAAAGATTTATATATTTCAAACCAATCGATACCTTTTTTAAATTTTTATTTACGTATTTTTAACTAAAAGTTACCACGAGTAGTGTGTTTTACTCACTTCTAGCTAGTTATCAACATAGTATGCAGGATAGTAATATTAATTCCTCAAATTACTAATACAGAAATGATTCTCATATTTATGTTTTTATTCTGAGCCGCGTGATATCGCACTCTGTTATCTCATCTTAATTCGCAAAATCAATTCTCCCATAAAACGGAAAATTTTTCTTAGATTTTTCTACATCATCTTTTATTATTATTTGTTTATTTATTCACACATGTGCAGTGCAAATATTTTCTTAAAGCACATCAATGAAGTCGTTTTCAGTCGACTGATTTAGTCGTTTGCTTACTTTCGTATTTTTTAATTGTGTTTTGAAGTTTTAAACAACCCTCTACAAATGTTATTACAGCTTCGCCGATGTTTATATCGATAAAAAATTCATACATATGTGTAAATAACAATAAACAAATATACCTTCAGAAAATGAGCAGTTATTAGTGCGGTCAGGAAACATACAAAGCCGATATCGATTGCCATTCCGTTTTTTTTTTCTGTAAAATTAAATGCAAACAATTACCCGTTGAAATAGGCGTAGTTGAAATTCTCAGTATTAAAATACTCTAAAAAACGAAAAATTTACTCGAAATTTGAAGCAGTACTCTGCATTTCCAGTATTTTGTCTAGATTTATAGGAGTTTAGTTTAGGCGAGGATAAATTTCGGAACACCTTCTAGCAATCATAAATCCTTTTTTTTTGATAAAAATACTTTTTTATACACCTTATTTTTCATTATTTCTAGAGTGAGGTCTCTTATTATTTATTTTTTTTTTAAAGTAGGTTTGTCAGCAAAGACTTTAGCCCAAGAAATGGTAAGGAGGGGCAATAAATTTATATTCTTATGCGTTTAAGGACAGAGGATAAAAATACTTGAAGGGCAGGAATAACTGAAACAGAAGGAAATGCGAGAATACAAACAGCACCGATGAGGGGAGTAGGGATATCACGTGTTAATAGAGAAGAATAGGACGACTACTCAGCAGTGAAAGCCACACATTCAACTAAAATATGATTAGCATCACAAGGTAAGTATATGGAAGGGGGTGAAAAGAACAAAATGGAGTAGATGCAGGTGAAACCGAGAAAATTATGCAGGAAGGAGACTATGGTTAAAACGAAGGCGACAAATAGCAGAGATTGTAGAGCGTTTAAGAGAAGGCAATTATCAAGAAAACTATGGTCAAGTAGAAAGAGATGGATGAGTAGAGAGATAAAAGGAGGCAGGATTAGAAAATGAAGGAAAGTAGGAGTTGAGGCATTAAATATTGAAGAGCGTAGAATTAAGATAGGAGCCTTGAGGTAAGCCCCGAAAAATTAACCTGATGAAAGAGTTAGAGGAGAAAGGGGAGAAAAGAGTTACAGTTCTGCATTGAAAGAGAGTGATGATAAGAGAAGAAAAGCGGATAGGAATGTTAATTGAAAGCATTATATGAAAGAGTGTAGGAAGATGAACGTTTGTCAAATGCAACTGAAATATCAACAAAAGCAGCAATTAAAATTTTTTTATTAATAAACAACATATAAACGTCCGTTAGAAACATGCTGATACAACCTGGTGGACCACGTCCAGTACGAAAACCGAACACATTGTTAGGAAACAGATTGCTACGCTCGAACCACCAAACGAGACGTTTGTTAATTAAACTCTCGAAAAGCTTCCTAACACATGAAGCAAGGGAAATAGGACGAAACGAAGAAGAATGAGGTTTTGGAATAGGAACAATAATAAAAGTATTCCAGGAAGGAGAAGTAGAGCCGGAACTAAGAAAGGAGTTGAAAATATTTAAAAGCATCTGGAGAGAGAAATCAGAAAGATTTTTGAGAACAGAAAAAGTGATCTCATCGAAGCCCGGAGAGGAATTAGAGGAATTGCTTAAAGATGAACGAAGTTCTTATAAGGTAAACGGAGAAGTGAAAAAATGTGGAGAACTAGGTTTATGTTATGTTGTCGTTAATTTTAAAATAACGTTTTCTTCGTTTGTGCGTTTTGTTGTTATTTGGATTTTAGTTCATTCATTTATTGCTGTTTTTCACACTTGGAACTAGTATTTCTTAAATAGCGTCTTCTTATTTATTTACATTATGCTGTCGTTAATTTTAAACCGTATTTTGAATTAGTTTGAATTCAGAGTGGAAAATAGCAGTAAATGAACGAACTAAAATCTTAGCAAAAATGAGCTGGCCGTACTAATGTAAACCTTTACTGACTTTTCCGCAATTAAAAGATGTACACTTTTTTACTAATTAAGTTTTTATAGAAACGTAACATTTTTGTGTTTGCGAAAGTTGTTTTAAAATTTAAATTAACATAACTGATAGAAAAAGTCTTTTATATATTGTGAAAAATTTGAAGTAATTTTTTTACCGTGTATAGTGGAAGGATTATATGTATATATATCTATATATATATATATATATATATACACACATAAACTGCTTTATAAATAGAAGTGGGTAGCAATGAATTTCAACGAGAAAAAGGGGGGATGAATGAGTATCCCAGGAGGTTCAAATTAAGTTTACCCCGAAGAAACGTCGTTAGAATAATTGCACCAAATTATGTATACCCTGGTTCACCGACACCTTTTGTAGTAAAAATTAAAGAATTCAGGTAGAAAAGATATTATGACACCCGACTAAGAATAGCGTTTAATTTCTTCAAAATTGAAAGATGCAAAAGGCACAGTTACGAAATGTGGTTATGGGCATGAATACAAAAGACAACAAAAAAAAACAGGTATGCTTAATTCATTTTTTTAATTAATTAATTTGATCTTTCAATTATAATCACCTAGGGCAGCGATAGTTCTTTAAACTTTCAATGCACGGTAGCGGCCAATTGGCATGTAAATTTTATTGTTAAATGGCAACTTTTTTTATTTTTAAATATATATATTGATTACAACAAATTTCGGCTCGACAAAAAAATTAGTTTTACGAAAAACAGATTTAAGGGTATTCAAGTTTTTGTCCACCAATGATATTACACAAAAGCTTTTCTTATATGTAAAAGTTCAAAAATTGATTGAATTTGAAAAAATATTCTCTTTATTTAAGCGACTTTTTTGCTTCCTTCACTCTTGAAAATATCTAAACTTATTTGCTTTTTTGGATTTATTCATTTTTGTAAAAAAATGTTTTTTTATAATCTATTTCGTAAACGAATGTTTTGTACGTTATTATATTTATTCAGCTATCGAAAAAACGATCTTTTACTTACTCAGTTTTTATTTTTCTCCTTCGTGAGAAATGAAAGTTTACAATTTCAAAATTGTGATCGACGTCACCGGATCATCACCTCTTATTACGGGAATACTCCGACCAGAAATTCCTTTCACACTGATTAAAAAAAAAAAAAAAGTATAAAAAGATTAAAAATTCGCTATCGCAATTTGATCGATTTTAATGGGTTCTATCTTATTAACGGCCAAAAACACCTCTTAATCCTTTTTTCTTTTAATCATAATTTTATAATTTTCTTTTACAGCGGTATAAGACAGGTTTTTTTCCATTAATGGTAAAATTTAGTTTTGAACATTTTAAAAAACGCTTTAAAATATTTTTATTTCTTTATTTTTTTTTTTTAAAGATATTAAAATATGTAGTACAGAGAAAACCGTTTCGGTCTTTTCGTTAGTTGCGAGTTTCTACATTTTTTTATAGTTTGACCGGGTGTTTTATTTGCTAACGTAAAAATATATTTATGCTTTCCCATATAATCAATACCTATACAGCAAATATGTACATTTCCCCATATAATAGTTTAAAAATTCCATTTAACTACTGCTATATCATACGATATTGGAGTACGAATTTAAAATAACGCTCTATATCTTTTATATATTATTTTCTACATCGCCTTATAAAACTTGATCCTTCGAACCTTGCTATAGGAATATTCCAATGCCTCCTGTTCAGCAGAAGAGTAAATTTCAATTAAGTATGATGTTCTTAAATCTAAAAAATAATAATTTATAGTTTGCGTAGCGATTTATTTAAAAATGTTAAACGTTGTAACTTATAAATAACAGAAAAACGTTAGTTTTTCAGTGAACATACATAATAATAGTTCGCGCGTGTTTCACTGTTACTTTATAAGTGTGAGGAAAATAGTCTACGAGATGGAATAAAATATCAGACGGGAAGAATTTTATGTTAATAGAATACGGAAGTGCAGTATGAGTCAGCAGCGTCGATCACACAAAAGAAGAATAAATCTACATCCAGGATTTTTTCTTTGAAGACTTGAGGATAAATATGGTCTTAGCATTGGTCTGCTTACGAGATAGTAAGTTCGACATAAAAGGATTAGCATGAAAAGATTTGAAAGTGGAGATGCTATTTTGGAAGGTAGTATTGCATACCATAAGGAAAGAACATGGACACGCTTATCTCGCTTTGAAAAGATTTTGTAGGAAAGTGAAGTTAGGGTGAGAGCGGAAGAAACTTTGGATGAAACTAACTCGATGAAGGTTGATGATATTGAAAAAAATGATCTAATTGCCGAAGGATTGAAGAATCAGAAATTAAACGGAATTCATTGCAGTCAGTTTTAAATTAGTACGGCAAAGGAAAATCTAAGGTACCAGCATGGATGTTGTCAAGAGAACAGTTAAGGGAAACTTAGTTGGGAACATGATCACTGTTAAAGATTCCATTCAGATACCCCAGGCACATTTTAAGGTTATATCAATAAAAGGGAAAGTATGATCTATAAAACTTGCGAAAGTATATGAGTGAGTGATCATTAAGAATGACACCGTTATAATCAACCAATATGTCTTGCAGAACTGAACCATTTTTATTGGAGCAACTCCATACAAAAGAAAACGCGTTCCTCCAATCGTCGTCAATAATATAGGGATGGGATAAAAATTCGAAAAAAAAAAGAAAAAGGGGAATAGGGGAAAGTCTTTAAGATTATAATTTGGAGGAATATAAAATGATACGAAATTGTAAACCTATTATTATTCGTTGTAACAGAAATTCTAAATAAAGTTAGGATTAGTTTTTGTGCTGAAGGAAAAGTTAGATTGTTGTTAATAAAATGAATACCAATTCTAAAAAGAATAGTGGCCCCACCGTAGCCGTGTGCTCAATTCGATCGGAATACCCGATAATCTTGAATGGAGAAATTGCTAGAAGTTAATAAGCAGGTTTAGATCCCTCAGGGCCAAGGTTACCGGCAAGAGGAGCATAAAATGTTTCATCCCCCGCCTTAGGAGGGCGAAGCCCCATCACCGGCTTAATATGCCTAAGGAGTAAAGGATTATCTGTTACTACTACTGAAATTTAAGAAAAAAAGAAAAAAAAAAAAAATATATATATAGAATGAAACACAATAGTAATAAACTAAATAGAGTAAACTGAAATTAAAGACAAAATAAAACTAAAATTAACTTTGAGCGAACGAAATAAACGAATAAAAATAACTGGAACAAGCTCACCGCTTTGACAGAGATAAAACGTGAACTCAATACGCACGACTTTATCACTGATAACCCAGTACATATCAGAAAATATTTCAAACAGATTACATTGTTCATCATCAGAGAGAAAATTAACGAAATAAACAGAAAGGAACCGTACAACCGGGTACGGTGTTGTCCCAAAACTGAACTAAACAAAAAACACAATTAAAAAAAATCCCATTAGTTGATATTATTCCTCAATGGGGCTACCATGCGGGGAGAGCAGTGGCGATTTTTAACCGGTATTTAGTATTAAAATTCCTTTTTTTTTCTCTCAATATTAACCGTATTGTTAGTGATGACTCTGCACCACTATTAGTCATCCTTGTCGGGCCATGGAAAAGCCCATTGTTTATCCTAAGAACCGATTTTTTGTTTTCAGTGTCTGCTGCTGTCCGTTTTCCAAATTCGATTTAGAGTTTTTAATCGTCTTTTCTATAGACACATTCTCTTCCTATACTATTTCCCATAGTAAACTTCCTTATTTTATTTTTAACTTCTTCGTGTTTTTTCACCCTCCAAAACTCTTTTCTCTCCCTTCATCATCTAAAATCTCTGGCTCCGCAAATCAAGAATTTAATTTTCTTATTAATTCCTCATTTCCTCTTCATTTTTTAATATTTTTACTGATGGTTCCAAGAGTTCAGGAGGAGTAGCTGCTTCCTTTTTCTCTCCAGCCAATAATTCCGCTCAATCCTTCAGGCTCCCGGCTTTTTGCTCCATCTTCTCCGCAGAACTTTATGCCATTTTTCGAGCCGTTATATTTATTTCCTCAACTCGTTTCTCTGATAGATACTTAATTATTTCGGACTCCAAAAGTGCTCTTCAGGCTATATCCTCTTCCTTTCCCTCATATTCCCTCGATTTTATTGTTTTCCGTATACGTTCTCTCATCTATAGTCTTTCCCTTTCCCATTCCATTTCCATCGACCTGCTTTGGGTTTCAAGTCATGCGGGTATTGATGGTAACGAGACGGTGGACTCCTTAGCTCTCTTAGCGTTACACTCTCCACATTTTGTTAAAAAGATTCCTGGTCATAACATACTTCCCCTCTCCAAAAGAATGCATGTCAGACTTTGGTGTCGGATATATATAATCGCTCCTTTTCCAATTCTAACTCATTTTACTATTCAGCCTAGACCCCCTTCTTGTTCTTGGTTCTATCATTTTCCTACTCTTAAACGTTTTTTCATCATTGTCATCTGCCGTCTGCGGTTCAATCATACTTTGCTCCCATCCTCACGGCATCGTTTCGCTCTTTTCCCATCACCTTATTGTCCTTTGCACTCTGGCGACTATTCCTTCATTTGTGATTCTGACCACGTGCTGTTTGAATGTTCCAGTCTTTCCTCCGAACGTAATATCCTGTACGTTCAGCTGTTAAAGCTGAATTTTCCTACTCCATATAGTGCTTCCTATATCTTAGCTTTGCCGTCATCCAATGTGGTTCCTATTCTTGCCTCCTTTCTGTCATCGATTTCTGACCGGATTAAAATTTAATCTCTAATCTAGTCCAATTGTCCTGGGTAGCTGCTTTTAGTCGGCCAAGCCCAAACAAAAAAAAAAAAAAAAAAAAAAAAAAATTTTAAAGCTTCTCTGACGATCCGCGTATTATAATGTTTAATTTCCGCCAAAATTTTAACGCCGTGAAATGGTATCGCGTAGCCAGTATTTTTCGCGTTCTCCGCTAAATTTTTCCATTCGCAAGTGTGCTTAATCCGCTTTGTGTTCTTTAAATGTTACGGTAATGCCAATTTTATCCGACATAACAACTATCGCTCGAGCATGAATCTTGACTCGCGGCAGGCCATTTTAAGATTCCGTGCTCACGCGATAATAGTTGCTGCATCGGACAAGCCGACATAGCCATTAATGTAAGATTAAAAGAACGCAAAGCGAATTACATACATTTACGAATGAAAAAAAGACGGTTGCAAACTAAGATAAATTTGGAATATGATTAGCAGACTGTTAAAACAAGAAACGGTTGTCATTCCCTGGAACCTAACAAGGCTAATCAATTTTGGTGCGGGGTCGGTTCCAACAGTCCATCCACAGATCATCGACAACACCGTTAATAATGAAAAAGAAAAAAAATTTTAATATTAAACACCGGTTAAGAAGTGCCACTAGCTACCGTGGCGTAATTGGTTGGTTAATTGTGATCATAAATAAATTACGGACACAACTGTGTTAGAAAGAATTATATTAACCGTCCGAAACGTTAAGCTAATTGAAACATTCTTTCTAACACTGTTCTGTCCGTAGCTTATTTATGATCCGTAATCACTGTCAAAACTTTAAACATTTATTTCAGTTAATTGTGTTTCGTTCAAACATCCCGCTACTGCACGTTGTAACTTCTAAAATATTTCACGTGCGCTGGGTTAATGCCTATAGTTGACGCGCCCGAAATAGAAAATTATTAAAAAGAACAATATTAATAACAATAAAGTACATCGCTCTTCGCTCAACCCAACTACGTACTAATGGGATTTTTTTTTGTTATTTGTATTTTTTGTTTTGTTAAGTTTCGGGGCAGCACTGTAGCCCCAGCTGTTTACTATTTATTCCTTTTTGGTTATTTCGTTCGTTGCCTTTTTTTGAAACTAAACAATGTAATCTGTTTGAAACGTTAGAGTCTAATATAGATTGTTTCAACGCGCTTTCTACCAAAAATAGACGTGCGGGGATAACTTCAGCAAGCACGAAAACTATTTTTCGATTTGGATTAATAATATTCCAAAATTTCAACTTAATTTCGTACGATTTTGCAACTGAACTCTCAGTGTAAATAACCTGTGTGTAGCGTGAAGGCTGTGGTTAACGTTGTTGAGTTTGTCAACTAGTGACTTCTGTTCAGAAACGACAGGAGGGAAAGGTAGTTAATTAGATCTTAATTCGATCAGATATTATCACTATGGGGAAGAACTAATATAATATAGGAGATACAATGAGTAGGAAAGTCAAATCTTACAGATGCAAATACAGAGAACAGAACATTCAGTAAAAAGAGAAGGGTATTCGAAGAATGTGCGAGACTTTAGGATCATGGGCAACTGAATCATTGGACTGGAGAATAGGGATAGGAAACAATAAAGGGAAAAGAAGATAACTGGAGAAGATAATAAAATACAATTAAAACGTAGGCGAATTATAAAGATGACAAAAGAATAACGTAGAAAAAAATAAAAATAAAACATTAAGAACCAAGGAATAGAGGGAATATTATATTTGGCTAAAATCTAGAATGAAACTTTTTACACGGTAGTAGAAAATTAGAACCTAAAATTTTCTTCAAATATCGGCGAGGAAAGTTAATTATATTTATTATCTAATCATTTTTAGGCATATTTTATATTCATCTTAACCTATATATATATAAACTCGGCCATTTTGGCCTCGCAAGGGGCTGTGCCCCTTGACCCCTCTTGCTTTCATTTCTGTCTCTTTCTCTTCTATACTTTGTATAAAATGATCAAAATTTACAACGTAATTCTTACTGGCATCAACACACACAAAAAATAACATAACCACAAAAATCCTATTCTAACATTTAACTTCCGTTATATAAAATTAAGACATTTTTTCGTTACGTTTTTCGTTACATATTTCATTACATAAAATTGTGACATTTTTTAAATAACAATAACAAAAATCCTACAAAATATAACAAACGTTACATAAAATTGAGACCTTTTTCTGGGACATTTTTTGGGACATTTTTTTGGGACATTTAGCGTTACATAAAATTGGGACATTTTTTTGGGATATTTTTTCGAATGGGGATAGCCTAAGAATTACGTTGTAATTAATATATATATATATATATACACAGTCGACTCGCGTTTATCCGGACTCCGTATTATCCGGATCGATTTTTCAAAAAAAAAAAAAAAAAAAAAAGAAGAAAAAGCCAAAGCGCTTTTATAAAATCCACAGCTATACGCAGTACGTATCTGAATATTTGTTTACATTCGCTGCAAATGAAGATGCTGTGAAATTTTTAAAACTTGGTTTCACAAAGAGCTTGTGCCCGCAGTTGCGAAACATTTGTCCGACAAACAGTTGCCGAGAAAAGCAATTCTTATTCTCGACAATGCTCCAATCCGGCAATTGAGGAGTTACAAGATGGTGATATAAAGACGCAATGTTTCTTCTAGCAAACGTTACGTCTGTTTGTCAATCCTAGAGGCCTTTAAAAAAAATATCGACGCCGCCTTTCCACCAGACTGGTATCAAGCGTTGAAAAGGATGAGGACTGTGTCAGGTTGCTTTAAAAGCAATTGATATGCTTGATGTTATTATCACTTGGGGTTATCTGAGGGATGGGAAGAGATTAGTTCTATCGGATTAGTGCGGTAATGGAAAATATTATTAGATCATAAAGTCAGTGATAAACGGGATGAAACTGACAAACAATGTGATTTGAACAGTTCAAAAGACAACGAGCAAAGCCTGCTTATCTAATAAAAAATATTCCAGGATGTGAAACGGGTAGTAATGCGGATGACGTTACAAAATGGATGGGCAGCGACGAGATCGAAGAAACGGCAGATGAGGATATCATGGTACTCAACGAGGATCCAGTTGAAGAAAATATGGATAACAATCCCCTTCAAAGTGTTATTATACCACACGATGAAGGACTGAAGGTGATCGAAGTAGCGCTAGAGTACATTACTCAACAGGAAGAAGCGTCATCGGGACTGATATCATTTGTTTACGCAAGTGGCACGATATGTATATCGGCGAGGAAGAGAGAATGCGGCGAAAGACATAGACCTTAATCACAGACTTCTTTAAAAACTAGTTAATGTACACCGTAAGTTAGTTTTCATGTTTACTTTTTTGTAGGATTTTCATTTTTTCATTTAATTTATTGTGTTTAACCGTGAACTCCGGCGTATCCGGATTTTTTGCTATTCGGACCGGCTGGCCGTCCAATTAATCATCCGGATGATAATCGCGAGTCTACTGTATATTATATACACATATGTATACACAAGAATTTTTCGGGGATATTTGTTTACATTTTTCTTTTTAATGTTCAACGAACATCGAGGATCCGTATTATATCCGTTTACTATAAGGTAATACTAATTTTTTTTTTCTTTTTTTATAAAACGTTATGTAATAATAATTTCTACTTATTTCGACGCAATCCGATCGGTTTCATTTGTTGACGATATTTCTTTTAATAAACTTTTGAATTAAATAAATGTTACCCTCTCGATAGAATAAAAAAATAGCTGAAAACTATTGGAATAATTATTTCATAAATAAATTAAAAGCTTCGTATGCGCGCACACATATTTTGAATCGACATGAATTAATATTATACCATTTCTACGTTGGGACTTAGAAAAAACCCTGTTGCATTTTGCGTTAAGTTTATAATTCAGTCGCGTTTTTGTATTGTCTTTATGAAACATTTATTTTTTATTTTTATTTTTTTAGTGCTTCTGAATATAATGTGTCTAAATAAAAAATAAATACATTTCGAAAATGGTAAAAAGAATCTGTATTAATTGTAAACATTATAGTATAAAGTTACGAAAACTCAATTACAAAAAAAAAAAAACAAAAAAAAACAAAAACAAGTCTATTCATTACAATCTATCCATAGGCTCAGAAGTTAATCGAAAATGCTGTCGACTACCGAAATACCATTAATCTTGTTTATTCGTACCGCCATTAATACTACCTTAACATTAACAACTATTTCTTTTTCTAATTCAACAACGTGGTTTTTTTGGGGATGACGTTCCTAAAATTGAAGAAATATTCCGCGAACAAATAACGTTTCTTCTTTAATTCTTTACTAATTACTCGCTGTTTAATTAATATATTTACACTTTACAATAGTAACACTCTCGAGAAGAAAGTACAAAAGGGAAGATCTGTCTAATTGCAGAATTTATTTTAAAACCATTTTAAAACTATTTTAAAAAGATTTATAGGTAAAATCCCTACCTCTGAAAGTACTTCGAACTGCGCTGCTCTCAATACTCGGTAATTATTATTCATTTTTATTTGTTTTAATTCGAGTTCTGGTTTAATTTTCCCGTAAATTTACATTTTGAAATAATGTCTATGTTTTGGTCCCGTCAGTTATTTCCTTAAAAAATTACCCCGATACGCTATTATACCATGTTACTAAGGCGTGGTTTTGTTATCTGTTATGTTAAATAAAAAATTTCTTTCAACTTTTGAGGAATTAATTTTTTAATTTAAAAGAAAATCATAGTTTTTCGATTTGTTCTATACGCGTGAATTGATATAATTTTCTTGCGGGGATCGTAATATATTTTATTTTTAATAATAAATAAATTGTGTTAAAAAGAATTATGCTTAACGTTTCGGCCAGCCTACACTAACCATATCATCAGCTTCTGATGATCTGACGATGGGCATCAGTGCAAGCTGGCCGAAACGTTAAACAAATATAATTCTTTTTAACTCAGTTGTGTCCGTAATTTATTTATTATGAGTATTCACTGTAAAAACTTTAAATGTGTTTTTTTTTTACTTTTTTTTTTTTTTTTTAACGTTTTGGAGGTTGTAACGTTGAAGAGGTTGGGAAAATGTTGATGAAAAGGAAGTATCATATTACAATGTAAAAAGAGAGGTATGAAACAGAAATAAGTAGCAAAAGATGACATCGTATTATCTCAAGTATCACAAGATCACTGAATTAATGTAGTACCGTTCCGAGCAGAATATAATATTGAGACTGTTTTTAAATGATCAAGCAATCCGAAAACTGCTAAAAATAATTCATTAAAAGCAAAAGTAAAAAAAATCATTTTCACGAAAGTTGAAAAACAAAAAAAAAAAACAACAACAATAAAAAAACATTTAAAAACGAACGTAAAATTAAACATTAACTACGAAATTTGTAATTAACAAATAAAAATAATTTAAATGTTTTTTTTGTTTTTTTTTTTTAACTCCGCATCGATAACGTTATTTTACATCGCTAACGAAGTACCGAAATAAATAATTGACAAATAAAAAGATATATTTTGAAGCCGGGCATATGTAATGAATTCGATTATGTGTGTGTAAACAGAATTGAACTAAATATTTTTTTAAATTATTAATTTATTTCTTATAAAGTAATTCATTTAACAAATTTGGTCGACGAGAAAAATTGATCAAGTACGTTAGGCTGGTAAGATTGTAACCCTAGGAAATCTAACTATCACTGGAAAGGAAAAAATAAAAAAAGGTAACAACCGTATATTTTTATAAGTATCATATTTTCATTACATCAGTCATTTTTTTTTAATTAAACGGATCATAGAAAGTACCAAAAACCTTTTATTACTACTTCCCTATTGGTTAATTAACTGCTGTAGTGTTTACGATTTTTGGAGTGTCAGCGTTAGCAGCTGGAGTGACAGTGATATTGGCAGTAGTAGTAGTGGCTGTGGAAACAATGGTGGTAGCGCTGGAGGCGTTGACCGGTGCATCAGTTTTATATATGTGAGACACATATTTGATCTGTTTCATGTGTTCTTCAAACGCTTTGATTGTTTCGACAACATTCGAAGATGCGAATTTCTCAATAGCTACAAAAGTCTCCCATCTTTTGCGACTAAACTTCGTAGATAATAATTTTAAATCTATATTCGGATCTATCACTTCTGCGAACCAGTACGTTGCCGTATTCTCTTCCGGTTTCACTTCCGGCTGTAACATACATTTCATTATAACATGTTGGATATTTCATTATTTCGACATTGTAGACGTTGAAAATGTTTAAAATCGTACTACCCGCGCCATTTTGTAATTCCGCCGCATTTTATCTATATTCAATTTTGAGGGGGAAAAAAAACCAGTACAAAAGCTACTGATTTGGTAATGTAGAATTCTTTATACCCGAAAAAATTCAATTTCATTCATAACAGTAGTACATATAGTTTAAAAAAATTATTGTAGTGTGTGCCTTCGTTATGAGTAAAAAAAATGAAATTCTGGTCAGTTTTGGTCGTCGAGCCTATTGATCCGGTTGCAGTCACATGGCGCAGCTTTAGCGCAAACCGAACCGGATTATTTAGATTCTAAACGAGTATCTTAGGTTTCGGATATTGCATTCTTTGGCAAAAAAAAACGACATCAGCTAGTTAAGGCTGGCCACGTCAAACTTTGCGTATTGCCGAATAATCTACGAATTAAATCCGGAGCTGCATATAAATTAAATGTTGGAATTGAACGAGTTTTGGGCGTATAGTGGAAAAATACATGAATAATTCGAATCCGAATCTGTCAATGACAAATTAGCCAACACACGTGTACGTGTTCTAGTTATTTCCGCTATTTGTTCCTTCTTAATAACAATATCGGATCGTATTAAAATATAGTTGACCTTTTCTTTTTCTAATTTTTTTTTCTGGGTAAAGATTCTTAGTTGATCCCCCCCCCCCCCCCCCAAGAAGTTTCATGTACTCTCTTGGCATCGCATTTTTTATTTTTAAGTTAATATAATCAAAGCATCGTGAAATTTACTCAGTTGGTAACGAACAACTTTTACCCTTTTTATTAAAAAGAACAAATAACTTAATAACTTTTAAATATTTAAAGCTTTCACAGTGATTACTCATAATAAATAATTTTCGGAAACAACTGTGTTTTTAAAAAGATATTTATTCGAATAAATATTTTTTTAAAAACACAGTTGTTTCCGAAAATTATTTATTATTAATAACTCTTGATTCTCTTGTTTACATATCGATTAAAACACGGAAATTATTAACAGTTACAAATAAATCCAAAAAGAAATTAAGTTTCAAAAGTGATCCCGAGGCGCTTGTTTTATAAATGGACTCGCAGGTGTTTTTTATGCACTCACCACTTAAATGCAAATGTGGGACTAACTTCAAAAATATCGAGACAGGTAGTGAATTCCGATTCGCTCATTGCTTCAAGTATGTGCACGCTTCCAAATATTATACAGTCAGTCAAATTTGTAGACAAATGAATTTGTCAACTGTCATATTTTTTATCCCTAGCCACACTTCAATATAGATCACCAACAAAAAAGTTCATGTGTAAATTACAAAAAATTCAAAGACTGTAAAAAAATATCAAAAAAATGAGAGACCAGGTCGCCTTAATATAACAGTAGCTCTTGGCAGCGTTCCAGTTCGCCTCCTTTAAAGGGCGGCACTATGAATAATAACCAAGGGCAGTGCCCCAGAAACTAAGAATAATTTCGGAAATCTGGAAAAATCTAGATTTTAACATAAATAGAAATAGAGAAAACGAAGGTAGCTAGCACAAAAATCAAATACTATTATATGATAATTTCACCATGAATCATGCATTTTATATTCAAAACTAATCGGTGACTTTATTGCTATTATTTAAAATACTGCTGTGTTGTTTGCTTTCATATGTAAAAATAAACAAATTCGATATAAATTTTGTTTACCCCTCCACTTATGATAAATCTCTGGCTTCACCCCTATTGCAATCCTTTTTATTACTTACGATTTTCGAATCTTCGCGTTGTAATTTAACTCGCGCGTTCTTTTAGCTAATTTCAAACTTTAATTATTTACATTATATTTCAGTAGTATTGGTAATCTCTGGTCCCGTCGAATGTTTTTTTCATAGTTAATGGAAGACATAGAATTATTTCCCATGCCCCTTTATAATTATTTAAATTTTGTTTTTGCTATAAAGTTGAACTGGCGTTTCACTTAAATTTTCATCTATTTCATGTTGTGCTCTTATTTAATATTGTTAAAAACAATTTTTTAATTAAAGATTCTTTGAAATTTTAACATTCAAATTATGCGGTTGTTATAACCCCATGACAATCTCAATTTGTTCGTTTTCTAGTATCCAGCAACCTTTCAGTCAACTTATCCTTTTGTAATCATGGAGGATTTTAACGCGATTCGTCCGATTTCGAAATTAAACGTGAAGCCTCAGGATTATCTGCATCAACGATTTCTATAATAGACATACAATAAATACGTGAAATGGCTAAACAGACAAATAATGCGGTCCGAAATAGCTGTAAAGTATTAATTTTTTTTAAGAGATCACCAAATATAAATTCATCTTGAATACATGAAAAGAATACGATACAAGTCCCATTTTAAAGATAGGAGAAAAACAAAATGATAAATGACTTGTTATACAGGCTTATTCACACATAGGGAAAATTATGGAAAATTTCATAAAATATAGAATAGAATGGATGGTGAATCGACGAACATAGAATGTTTTATAAAAAAATGAATATTTAAACCATAGCCATCTAAGATAAATCGCTCACAGAAAACAAGAAGGCAGATAATATTGCAAAAATCGGAATAAGTAGAATAATTACCCTGAAGGAAAATTGGGAAAATTTGAGTTGGTTGTCAAGGATCTTTAAGAACGTAATCGCCACAAAGGAAATAGCTACGCTGAAATACAAAAAACTGTTTCTAAGGCTTCAAGGTCGAAAGAAATTACTTAAAAAGAATTATATAGTACAATAACTATAACTAGTTGATAATGCGATGTAGTAGGTTCCCAATACATCTTTCTTGCATGAGCGTTATAAGAGAAAGCTACAGAGCATGATAGACCGCATAACGTGACAATGTAAATCATTTAAATAAGACAGAAATTCACTCAGGAAGTACTTCAAGAGTGGTATATGCTATGCTCCCAGTAACTGGAGAGCAGATCATGCAAATAACATCTTATCTTTTGCATCATATGCAAATTTATAAAAGTGAACAACAAAGAATTATAGAAATGACAACAGAGTCAAATGGGACAAAATTAATAAACATTTATTTTTCATTATATATATATACATATATATATTTGTCGTCGCGTTTAGCCTAGTGGCTAGAGCAGCGTTTCCCAAAGTGTGGGTCGCGACCCACTAGTGGGTCGCAGACTAAAATTTTGTAGGGCATAAAAAATATAAATTTCATACGTAAACATACGCATGAGTTATAAATGTTATAATTAGAGACCGGATTTTAAGCATTATGCTTTTCTATGCTTTTTTTGCTTTTTTTGAAGTTTTACACTTTTTTCTTCTTTTTACGATTATTTTACCTTTTTTATGTATATTTGTATAATTTTATTAAGTAAATATTTATTTTCATAATGCTAATTCAGCAAGTTGGCAGATACAATTTTTTTTTTTTTTTTTGACTGACCGGAACCATTTATTTTTATCAAAGAAAAATGCAGCCAAAACACAATGGTACACAATACCTAGAACTTAGAAAAAGGTTAGTGTTATCTTGCTTTGTCGGTGGAAGATAAAAGGTACTTTGTCTGACCACAACCCCCTGCCAACTCGATATTGCAAACCTGAAACAAAGGATTTGAATGGAAGCGTGTATCTATGTGTATGTGAACAAATTTCCTTGAATAATGTGGGTGCGGTTTTTATTGCCTCGCCAAATCAGTACCATTATTCCAATTACTAAGATTATTTTTTGTTTTCTTCATCTCATTTTGTTTCTTGTGGTAGATCTGTTCTGTGCTTGCTGCTTACAAAAATTATTTTGTTTGTTTTGAAGATTTTAGTTTAAATCAGCGATATAGAAAAGAAACAGTGAAGAGTCTATTACTTTTTAAGGTATGTAAACATTTCTAAACATTTTTTGTGATACAGACAGGAATTTTTTTCCATATCGCCACACATCACAAGCATAAAATAGAGTACATTTTTTTAAACAATCCAGTTAAAACGAATAAAAAACTGTTCATGGAATAATTTATGTACGACTCTTATTTGCGCTAACAAAAGAAAATATTAAGGATGCTGTAAAATTGGAACGTACAAACCTAGATAAATTATTTAATCCTCCAAATGTTTGTGTTCAAAACGCAGTTTTTCTGCATATAAAAATATCTTAATAGAGTTTATATAACTTTTTTTTTTTTTTGCTTGATACATGTCTTTAATTTTTTATGTTTATATTGTGCCCCTTTAATGAAATATTCTAAATTTATTATTAACTTTTTTTTTCTATTCCAAACTGAATTTAAAATAAAATGTGTATACATAATAAATCATTACAATTTGTTTAACTTTTTTTTTATTTATGTATAAATTGTTATACTTATTTGATGCTTTTTTGATTAATTTTGTGCTTTTTTCAACAAACTTTATGCTTTTTTAAGCACTTTTTTCCAAATTTTTTGTGCTTTTTTATCCGGTCTTTAGTTACAATTTAGAACCTGAACACATGAAATACAACTGTCAATCAGACGTAAAATACTTAGCAGTAAATACGATTCTCTCCACCCAAACCACCCACGTATCACCAGTCACCATCTCCAATAATCGGTTGGACCGACTCAGTGAGGCAGTGTCCAGTGTGATGAGAGTACGAATATCCTGTTGCATTAATCGTGTCATTACCTACTGCATATTGAGATTTTCGTCAACAATTACTGTTATTTTACCAATGTATTTTTTCTTTTATTGCAGAATAATTATAATGGAGAAGTGGTTGAAGCGCATACCGAAGAGTACATCGGCTGAGGATGACTATTTAGATCCCTCAACAAGTTCTCAAGAAACAAAACGTCGAAAAGTGGTGAGAAAGTATGATACCGAATACCTGAAATTAGGTTTTACATGGAATCAAGATGTAGTAGATCCACGCCCTCAATGCGAACGGTTTGCTGTGAAATACTGGCGAATGAAAGTATGCGTCCGAGTAAGTTGACTCGTCATATTGAGACAAAACATTCCCACTTGAAAAATAAGCCCGTCGAATTTTTTCAAAAAAAATTAAGGAGATGAAAATGTCGAAGAATGTTCTTTCACATTTTACAAACATCAATGAAAATGCCACGTATGCTTCATACCTAATTAGCTTGAGAATCGCTCGAGCTGGCAAGCCTCATACAATTGGCGAGAATTTAGTGCTACCATCGATTAAAGATGCTGTTGGAGCGATGTTTGGAGAAAAAGAAGTAAAAGAAGTCGAACGTATACCACTTTCCAATAATACAGTTGCACGCAGGATTGACGAGATGTCCCAATGGGCTGAGGAAGAGTTAATCCGTAGAGTCGTGGAGAGTAAATATTTTGCAATGCAACTAGATGAGTCTACTGATGTGCACAGCTTATCTCAACTACTTGTTTTCGTTCGTTACATTTCAAATAAGAACATGCATGAAGATATATTGTTCTGCAAACCAATTATTCGCGGAAATAGTGAGTACATTTTTAAGGAAATGGATACTTATATGACAGGAAAAGGTTTGCAGTGGAAGAAATGTGTCGGAATATGTACCAATGGAGCTCGAGCTATGTGCGGTAATAAAAGCAGTGTCGTCACAAGGGTTCTTGAACAAAGCCCTAATGCTTTGTGGACCCACTGTAACTTACATAGGGAAGTATTGGTATCAAAAGCTTTACCCGAAAGTTTAAAAACAGTATTAGATACAGCTGTAAAAATTGTGAATTATATTAAAATCAGACCTCTGCAAACCCGTTTCTTTCAAAAACTGTGCGAAGAGATGGGTAGTCTCCACAAATCTCTTCTTCTACATACTGAAGTACGATGGCTATCCAGAGGAAAAGTACTGACAAGATTGGTAGAATTACGCAATGAAATCACAATATATCTTGATGGAAAAAATGAATACATTGAATTTCTATTGAATGAAGAATTTATCCTCAAGCTCACATATTTGGCTGATATTTTCTCAAAATTGAATGAACTCAATTTGTATTTGCAAGGTGTAGATGGATCCGACATATTTGCAGTTCATGATAAAATTCGTGGATTCATGAAAAAACTTATGTTATGGAAGAAGTATATCGAAGAAGGCAAATATGACTGTTTCGAAACATTTGAAACTTTTATAACAGAAAACGAAGTGCAGCCAGATGTCAATGTGATATCTGCAATTTCCACCCACTTGGCTGAATTAAAAAATAATTTTGAGCAGTACTTCGGGGAAGAGATGAAAAATTTAGTTAGGATGAACTGGATATGTAACCCATTTCAAGACAGCGTACCAAGTGAATTGTCAACAAAAGCTGCTGAAGAACTTATTGACTTATCAGAAGATTCGTCGTTGAAAAATACTTTTAATCGTCAGCAGTTAATTCCATTCTGGTTATCAGTTGCTGAAACCTATCCAAATATATTTGATGAAGCTATCAAAGTCCTCCTCCCCTTTACTACCTCATATTTATGTGAAGTGGGATTTTCAGCCATGGTCAATATCAAAACTAAATATCGAAATAAACTGGATGTGTCAAACTCATTGCGATTGAAAGTGACAAGAATTGAAGTGGACACTAAAGCTGTAATGGGAATAAATAGAAAGCAAATGCATCCTTCTCATGGAAATGTCTGATTTCTTATAGCTAAAATTACTTTTAAACAAAATTAGTAATGCAAATTGTAATGTAATGCTGTTTGATTAGGTATTTTTTTTATTAAAATTGTTCTTTAATACTTAAAGTTTGTTACTATTTTATTAAATCCTACTACCCTTTACTTCCTTACGCTATGTAAGAGATGCAATATGAACATGATGCAATGGCGAAATGGTACATTTTTTGCATAAGAGGTTAAAGTGGGCCCTGAACTTTGACATTTTCAATTTAATGGGTCGCGGTTCATATAACTTTGGGAACCACTGGGCTAGAGCGCTTGACTTCCGATCGGAGGTCTCGGGGTTGATACCGGGCGACGACAAAAATTATGCGGCGCTAGTTTAGTACACAGCAGTTTAGACACAGTTGGACACTGCATCTGTAGCGCGATAACAAGCGACTATAGTTAGTTGCAATTGTAGTCGTGTGAGTGCACTAGCGTCGCATAAACATATTTCAGGCGAACAATCGCATCAACGTAAGGGCCAGTCGTCTTGGCTTCGCCTCTCGCCTTTGGTACCTTTCTCACGTTGTTGGCAGTACGCTTCATTAGCGAATGAAAAACCTGGCAGCAGGTATAAAATGCTGCATCTCCCAAGTTGCCTGGCCAGCACGGGAGATTAGGCTAACTTATCCCGCTAGGGATTGCCTACATCCAGCAGTGGAGTTGATATGGGCGTTTTGATTTTGATATACATATATACATTTATATATATATATATATATATTGTGAAGAACTGCTATTTTCGCGTAAAATAAATCAATTAAACGGGCATCAAGGATATTTGCAGAAGATGATTGTTAGAGTTCTTTGGCCACTTAATGAGATGAGAAGTTATTTGTCTAGAAAAAATAGTAATTGAAGGAGTGGTAGGAGCAGAAAAACCCGAAGAACATGTTCTAAAAGATGGACTGATAAATTCGCGAAATGTGGAATGAAAACTTCTACTCAGCTTTACAGAAAACAGGAAAATGTAGAGGCCAGAACAAATGCATTATTCATTGTTGTAACTATGGACTTGTGGTCAGCGCGCAATGTCGATGATGATGTTGTTGTTGTCGTTGGTGTATATATATATATCACATTAAATAAAAATAAAAAATAAATAGAAATATTAAAAAGAACTACAGAGTGGTAAAAGGGTGAACTAGTGCATATGAGAACCAACTGTTAGATAGAGATTACTGGTTTCTGCGTTGGCGGTGAGAGGGATGTGTGCAATCGTAGATTAAAGCAGAAGATAGAAATAAGCGAGCCACAGTAGTGAGGGGTTAAAGAAGAACGGACGAAAAGTAACATAGCGGAAGAACAATGACCATGAAAAAGTTGGTTAGTTGCTAACCAGAATTGATCAGATTCAATCTTTCAGTCAACAGTCAGGTTCTGAAAAGCGAATGTCCCGAATTGTTAGGAACACGTTTTGCTTTGTTCGTGCGGTCATGATAAACACGAACGTGAAGTTACGGGGAAAAGTATTGTTATAGTTCGATTTACTACAATTTTATCGATTTAATAATTTATCGAATTCCACCCTTTTTGCCACTGAAGATTCAGGTTTAAACCATCAGTGAACTCGTTTTTAATTATATGAACATCGGAGTACTCTAACCGCAAATTTCGTATTGTTCATAAAATTGAATTAATGTATAGTAATCCACTAAAAAGTAGTTTTCGTTTGTCTGGTTTTATAATAGTAAAATAATAATAATAATATGAGATAAAATAAATGAAATAAAATAAGTTTCACATCCATGGATTTAGGGGCCGTGATGGCATCCCAAAGGACAAATAAAGTAAATAGAACGTTTCGTTTTCCCGGTGAGGATAGTAAATTAAACTAGAAAAACTGAATAAAACAATTCAAGATGAAACTATTCGTTTATCAAAAACTTTTTCTTTATTAAATATTTTATTTAGAATTTATCACGTTTGTCACTGAAACTTGCAGTAATGAAATACTGGTAATATCCTACTGTCTTCCGAAACGAAGACAGTAACCTTGTTAACTAGAGTTATGGAACGTCACTGTTGATCGTTATTGTTTGGTTCTGCTAAACGTATCAGAGACTTTTCATCAGACTCCGGTTATTTAAAACATAGAAACGAATTAATTTATGGTAATTAAATAGATTTTAATTAAAATTGTACTAGCCGGTTTTTGCCTACTTCAATCGACATTTCACAACTTTAGCTTCAAAAAAGTTTTAACATTAATGAAAAATGAGACACTATTATAAAAAAGAATTGAACGTACCTTCGAAATTTTCTTGTAATTTTTAATTTCTATGATATCATCTTTTTTTACTCCGATATGCTCTTCTAACATTTTCAGCGCGATGTCGTATGCATTTTCCGTTCCGTTTATCGGATCTGAAACAAATGGAAGTTACAATACTATTATTTTTTCCAGAATGTGTTAATGATGTGTTAGTATATGTGTGTATCAGAGTAAAATGATGAAAAATACTGCTGCTACTCTGTAGATGAGCGTGTATGCCAGTGTGGGCCTGTGTGAGTCCGTTGATTATGTAAATACAGACGGCCAAACAGAATTTACTACAGAAGGTGATATTCAAAGTTGTGCTAGTTACACAATGAACGAATCTCAAATCACCTAGTCATTTATTCATCCATTTTAACTTTGCAAATGTTTTGAATTAGGCGAAGTTTTTCCTACCATTTTCCCTCATATACACATGTCTTTATTCTATCATCATCATGCAAATGCGTTACACAAATTGTTACCTTTTATTCAAAGAACAAACAGCGCCTGCCTATGTGCATGCGTGGAACTCCCACACTTATAACCTCCCATATATAACGAATATTGTAATGTAGTATTAGCAAAATGATTGAACAATAACTAGTTGTAATAAAATTGCATATTTTAAAGTAGTAATAAAAATAATACTTGTTAATACACATTGTTTAATTCTACGATTTCAGTACACTTAATTCTTTGCGTTATGTGTGGATAAGTGTGTGCATAGGAATATCGACAGAGCACTGCACCATAGGCGTATTAAATAATATTTTTGTGTACTTTTCAATATGTATACATAAAAAAAAGGTGGGAATGGAAAAATAAGGGGTGATTTTGTTCTACAGATAGAAACCTTTGTGTGCGTGTGCGTGTGTGTTTATAAAAAAATTAATGTAAAATTAAGTGATTTATGATTTTATATTTCAGTGAAATATTAATCACTCGCCAAGTTTTTGTTTATTCAGTTATTTATATATTTTTAAGTAGATATTTTAGATTGTTTTTAACAATTCTAGCATCGTTGAGTTCTAAAGGTTTATTAGCACGGAACATACTTTAGTCGGGACCTAACCGTCCTAAAACGTTACGCGGAAAGGATGACGAAAGTAGCGCGTTTATAATAAGAATGCTACTGTAGTAGGACAAACGGGTTCTAGTCAGCGTATATATTTAAATATATATATGCATATATATATATATATATGTATATATACAGGGCCGTATCTAGACCAAAATTTCGGAAGGGGGAGGGGAGGAGGTTACGAATATATTTTTATAAATATATATATATATATACTAGCTGACCCAGCCACGCGTTGCTGTGGCTTAGTAGTTATAATAGATTAAATTAATTTTTTACTTATTATTTTGATGCAACCAAATTCATTTTTACTAATAAACCTGAAATTATTTAGCCGATTTTGAATCATATGTAGAGAATTAAATTATCCAACTAATATACACTTATTGAATTTACATTTTATTTATCTAATCTTTAACTTTAATCTGTAATCAATGACTTATTTACACAATATACTAAATAAATTAGTTATATAAAAATTAAATGTTATAAATGAGGCAGATAACATTGGTTTCGAACTATTAGTTATATTATTTTATAAAATTGAAAATTATCTAAGCACTAATTTGTGCACAATGTTCTTGGTCAACCTGTCTTTTGCTAACACGAATAGACTTGATGGTGTTCCCCCACACGTGAGCACCAGGCAACATGCGTTTATTCCTGCAATTTCTTCTTCCGATTCAGTAGCTCTCATAACACGCATACGCCGTGCATTTCTGCTACGCGCATTGTTGAGGTTCGATTGTCTCTCCGCGGCATTATCTTATACTGAAATATAAATCAACTTAGATGCCCAACAATGTCAGAGAATTGTATCACTGCCACACTATTGTTGTCGGAATATTTAAATTTTTTTTTTTTTTTTATCAAGGCAGGACGATTATTAAATATACTGAAATATAAATAAATTAAATGCCGCACATTATCGCACAATATTTTTTTTCCCTCCTAAACAACAACTCCGTAATAACACGAACTTTTTTGTAAACAACAGCGAAAAAATGTATTTAATCATCCATCGATAAAAACGCCATGCGCCAGCGATAAAGATGGTTGCATTTCGATTAACATCGCATGATACACAAAAGTCACCACTAAAAGTAGTTGGTGCTCAAAAAATAATAAAATTGTCAAAAATTTGTTTTATTTAATATAACAAATATTTACGTAAATAATTAAAGCAAAAAGTAAAAGCCAACAATTAAATTTGTTTTTTTTTAATTGATTGATTAAATTATTTAACATAACAAATATTTATGTAAATAATTAAAACAAAAAGTATCCTATCTGTTAAGTTGGACCAAATTGCATGTACTTTCAAAATTTTATAAAAATCGGTTAAGTAAATTCCGAGTTTATCCTGCACAAACATAAAGACACGGGATTTTTATATATATAGATATAGATATATATGCGTGTGTGTGTGTGTGTGTGTGTGTGTGTGTGTGTGTGTGTGTGTGTGTGCATGGGTGTGTGTTATCACGAAATATATTTATTTATAAATGGTACACTAAAGCCTTGTAGTCAATTATTGTATATGCAATATTTAAACACTACAATAAAAACAAATAAAAAATAGTCATTTCCATAGAATTCATAAAAATTTTAATTTTCTTTTCTTTTGTCAAAAATTGAAAAGAAATAAATTTATTCTGAATTTCGGTCCATTTAATTCAAGCAGTTATTATTTCGCAGACATTTCGAGAGGGGACTTAAAGCCGGACTCCCCCACAGATACGGCTCTGTATACAAATATGTACATATATGTACATATATATATAGGGTTATGTTTATATATATACTTACAAGGCCGTGCTCACCGGGGGAGGGAGGTTAACTGCCCCCCATTACAACTGAAATAGTAATTATAAATACAAAAGAATCTGAAAAAACCAAAAATTTAAAATAAATATTGATGATTTTTTAGGGTGTTCTTACATTAAAGAAAAAAAAAAATATATACTCCACATTTTTATCATTAATATTTTATGTAAAATTTTTTATTACGAGTATAATCAATAACATATGTGTAATTTTTATTAATGTTCATATACGGGATAATTCATTTATGTAAATTATTAATATATAAATCAAAATAATAGAGATTATTAATAGTACAAATATTAGTGAAAAATGTATTGTTGTTTATAAAATAAATATGCGAAAAAAAATTTCCTTCCCTCCAACATCCTGGGCACGGCCCTGTATATATATATATATATATATATATGTATATATTATACATGAGCAGAAGATATATGACGAGATTTAACGTTAATTTTTAGTATCTCGGTAGACGGTTAAGTTTTTAATGATTGTACAAATAGGATAAATGAAAGAAAAGAAAAGAGCGCAGCCTGGTTTAGGTATTGTTCAACTATTTGCAAAGACTAATAATTATCAGAAAATTCATGATATTTAAGAGAATGATTATTTAAATTTAAATGAACGGTTACATAATATTGTTTCGGCTTCATCCGTATAATACACTAAATGGAATGAAATAATAAATTATGTGATCGATACAAAATAGCAGGCATTACAGCCACTCCTGCAAAAGCAGAGTCCATAAAGTTGATGGAAGAAAAAGAGGAAAACAAGTAGGAATCCATTAACCAACATGCTACGTGTATTTCACATATTAAGTTTGTGTGTTTTATCATGAAGATGATTGCGATAATTTCAAGTGCAATTTAAACACAGAGCAATATAACGATAAATTCACGTACATTATTTAGTTGAGCTAATACAAAAAACAAAAAAAAAAACAAAAAAAAAACACATTTCCAACTTCACATATAGCTTTTTAAACATGTTCTATTATAATATATGTGATGCAGTCGATTAAGAATATAAAAATCCGCACGGCTATTATGTAAAAATGATGCGAGAATCTTTTCCTCCGATATTTAACCGACATATTCCTGAATCGTTACATGATTTACAGGAATAGGGTATCCAGCGGTAATCAGCTTCATGTTAGCGCGATGATTGATACATCTCACCACGTTTTCAAGCGGCAAAAGAAAATTTTTAAAACGAAGTATCCGCACTTAAGGAATAATCCAAATCAGATCTAAATGCTACGGCCTTTAAAAAAGTTCCACAGACAGTGCACCAAATCTCTATGGACTGTGCGTCTAATTTCGACCAACACTTGATGGTGATCACAAAGATAATAGAGAACTAACGCATTCCAATATACTGTACACTGATAACAGCTCTGTAAAGAACCCTTCTAACTTTTCGACAGATCTCTGTATTAATCTAAAAAGGATGATTTCCCTAGAGCTCTTTAAATACCAGACGGTATTTTCAATAATTGCGTTTACCAGCCAGTGAAAACTGCTCGCCACAATAATTCGTTTCCTGTCATAAAATTAGTGCAACAACATGAAAACTAAAAATAGGAAATTCAACTTGCAGTACCAAGGATCTATTACAGTAAAATGTTTAATGTACCTTAGGATAAACTTTAGATCATGGTTATTAACAAGGAAAAGAGTAATAATTATATCGCTGCATTTGGTGACTATAGATAGAACTACATTCTTTGAAGGACTAGACTAACTTTTTCGTTGCTGCATGCTCTACACTGATTTGAACCACAGGTAACTGGAATAGATTCAGATTCATTTCAAAATCGACGATTGAGAAATGGTGTCATTCGAGCAAGAATACTTCTCGCAAATTGAGACCTAATGGCGAAATCAACACAACTCTAGGTTAATACCGGCTTTGTATGAAGATCCATGAGTGAACAGTCTGCTTTTAAAATAAAATAGTTTGTTAATATAATCGCATAATTTTTTCGCAGAATAATAATTTGACGGTGTTGGTGTTTACTTATTTCAATTGTTTACGGGGTTTTCTTTTACCATTTATGAAGCGCCATTCGATTCCTTTTTTCACGAGAAAAAATTCGCGTCCGCAGTATCGCGTTCTAAATATCACTATACCGTAAAGCGGCGTCTTTTCGTCCGTTTTCAGCGCATGAGAAACCGATCTCTAAAGAGCACAATTCAAACTTTGTGAATTTTGTAAAGCAAAATTTAAGAATACAACTCGTTAAAAATATCTATTAAAAATAAACAAATTCTACACATAAATGGTTTGTAAAAAAGGTATGGAGAAAAAATGTTAACAAACATAATAAATAAATTACGCGCACAACTATGTTAGAATTATATTTGCTTAACGTTTCGGGCAGCTTACACTGACCGTTATTAGAAGCGAACTTCCTTCTGATGATGGTCGGTGTAAGCTGTCGGAAACGTTAAGCAAATTTAATTCTTTCTAACGTAGTTGTGTCCGTAATTTATTTATTATGAGTCATCACACTGTGAAAGTTTTAAATATTTACTGTTAACAACCGTTAAAATAACAGTTATATTAAATTAATAATAAACAAAAATTAAGTAAACTTTTAGAACGAAACTTTGCAAAAATAATCTATATTCGTCTTCATAAATACAAGGAATAAAAGCTAAGCGAAGCGGTGACATTAAAATGAATTGTTTCTTTACAAAAAAGAAAAAAATCCTCTTTTGTTTCCCATAAAGATGATATCAATAAGAATTACGAAAAATATATTTTTAAGGGTAAAATTTAAAGATGGTTTTCACCCTTGCAATTGTATTTTGGCTGATAAAAAAAATCTGTGCCTTATTTTTGAATCTTCTCCAACATACATCGGTTTCATCGAAATCAGAAGAAGAAAGCACCTCAAAAGATTTTATCGATTCTTAAAGTGTCTTATAATTAAACGCTTCTGTTTTCCGGAAAATGTTCGAAGTTTGATTTGGGTATTTTTAAAATTTACGCTTGATGACGGGATAGAGTTCAAAACGTTTCTTAATTTTATTTATTTTGTATTTTTGGTTTGTTATAAAGTTACGTTATTTTTTTTTTAAATTTGATTTTATTTGAATAAACGTTAAGAATTTAAATGCCAAAAAAAAATCTAGAATTTTCCATAACCATTACAACTTTTGTATTTTTTTCTTTCTTACCTAACTATTGTATATCCTGAATATCATATACATTATTTCTGGTCGTTGGCGTCTGTTCAAAAAGCTTTCCCGCAAATAAAAAAGTATGTAGATATATATATATAATATATGAAAAAATTTAAAAGTAAACTTTATCGATTGACATAAAATACAGAAACGTTGGTTTGTTTTGTGTTCATTATGTACGTTTATAAAAAACATATACCTGATATTGAAGGAAAGTGATTAAAATTATCATTGAACAGTAACCAACCGATTTCAGGAACATTGTGCAACACACGTTTCTATAATACAATTTAAATGTTTTATAATTATTACGAGCACGTCTGAACTGATAAAAATGCAACAATTAAAATCGAATGAAAAAAAAAAGTTCTGTTTAATAAATAAATATATACATGTATGTATATATATATATATATATATATATTGTAAAATGCCCTGGACTGACTGGAAATTTAATATTAATGTCGACTATGATTTATTACCAATAGTATGTAGGCGAGTAATATCGTTGGAGAGGTTTTGAATATTATGCGAAAAGGATAGCAAATAAAAATAAAGAATGTAAATTCAAGTAAATTGAGATATCTATCATAAACAGTAATAGCATTTAATCTATTCCAATTAAAAAGAAAAGTTTGTATATGCAAATAGATTGTTCAAAATTTTGAAAGTTGTACTCGTATTTAGAAAGGTATATGTACATAGATTCTCCAAAATTAGATAATTCTTGAACAGTTCTACCTATAATAGAGTAAGCTGTGATTGAAAACTGAAAAAGGAAATCCTGCTAGAAGTCAGTTGAGAAAAAATTTTAATGATCTGCATTTTACGTATTCTCCGGAAACAATTGAAAATCTACTTTACACCTATTTTCGATAAGTAAATATGCACGAGTTAAAAGAATATGTACCAATAAAACGATTAGAAGCGTTCGAGACATGGCTGTATAGACGAGATTACTTGTAACACCGTGGACAGCAAAAATTACAAATTAAAAAGTTATGAAACGGATGAATAAGGACCGTGAATTAATCAGATTAATAAAATTAAGGGAAATTAATTATCCGGGTCACTTGATGCGGGGGCCGAAGTACGAATTACTCCAAATAATACTGTTAGGTGCAGTAGGTGTTCGTGGTGTTGGCCGCAGAAAGACGTCATGGGTTTTCAACATGCAAAAATGGGTGGCTGTTACCGAGAAATGAAGACTTTTCCATTTGGCAGGAGACTGGCAAGCATGGATTAAAATAGTGAAAAATGTAGACGCCAACCTTCGATAGCGAAGACGGTTCAAGAAGAAGAACATACCATTTATTTTTATTTTACATATTTATAATAGTTATTGAACAAAAATTAAACATTACGACAATATTACAAGTCTAAGTGGTATCTTAGTGGGTGGCGGAGTAACATCATCGCTACTATCGGAATTCTTGGCTTTGCTAATGAACGATATATACGACGTCAAATCTTTTTCTTCTTTTGAAGCAGGTTGCTTGCAGATCGGGGAAAGTGCCGCAGTTGTGGAAAGAAATCAATTTTACAATGAAAATTCAGAACCATCCAATGGGATATCTACTCTATTGCTTTCATCGAGACGCCGACATTACGAAACGATTTACATTAGTATCATGTAGAAAACAGTCCGTCCGATCCTGCACATCCGCCAGAATGCCAAGTCGGAACTGTACGAATCAACCGTTTTCCAGATACTTACTTCATTTTAATAATCATCAGGTGCGTAAACCGTCAATGCCGATGTTTCTAATGTATGATTCTCAGTGTAAAAACCCGAAGTTTATGGGGCTGGTAAGAGAAATTAAACAACGTCTCTCAATTTATTCTCCAGGTCGACCGTCTGAATTTATTTCAAACTGCGCTCCGTTATGTCAGTATTCCAACCAGATTGCTACCGCCCTGTCGAACCATCAGTCCCGACGAGTCCAACAAATTCAATGGAGGCTCATCACCGTGGTCGATAGCGCTATCACGGTAGGCCGTAAGTTTTGTTTAGCATTCTCGTTCGTTTATACGTTTTGTGTTATTTTTATTATCGCTGGTGTTGTTCTATCGTAAGATGGGAGAGTGTGTGTATCTGCGTGTATGTTTTTCCGCCAGCGAGGACGCTGCGGTCAGAATATGTCGAGAATATTGTCGATAACATTTTTTTTCATTTTCTACATCCGTTATTTTCTTAATTGTACCATGCAAATTTACCTCTCTTCGCCATAGACTTTTCTAAAAACTTCCTGTCGGCTGTTCTGATTTAGTTTCCCCTCTTATTTTAATTTCACCGGTTTTATTTTTTTTTATCCTTTTCTCACTTTACGTTTATCTTGTTTAAATAATTATGCGTTGTTTATCTCGGGAGGGTAGGAATTATTTTATATCTTTATTTTTATATGTAAATATGTTTCACATTGTTTTATAAATTGAATTCGTTCATGCACTGACGGTCCTATAAACGAATGGTCATTTTCTAAGGGATGGTGTTGGCTTTTGTTTAGACGGCATGGTGTTTTTTTTTGAATTAATTAGTCTGCAACGGGTAGTTGCGAATGTGTGAAATTCTAGCGACGGACTTTGTGCGTGTTTTTGTCGCGTAGATATGTGTGACACGTGTTAATAGATTTACGTTTTTTTTTGTTTTTTTTAAATATATTAAATTGTGTTAACTTTCGTTTAAATTCGTATTATAATTAAATTTAGTGGTCTGACGTCTTTATACTTATTCACCTACTAAAATTAGTTGCGCCGTGGTTATCCGTTGAACAGAATTGTGTTTATTTTGTGTATTAGTAATATTTGTTGTTGTTTTTTTTTACTTTTTTATTGATTTGTTCATTGTTTCGCTTCTTTTTTTTTCTTTCGTTTCTGTACTTTTTTTTTTTTTGGCGACCTGACATGTCTCGAGGGTCCTCAGGAGTTTAAATAGCTGGTTAGTTCGGTTATTTGATTTATTAATACATCGTGCGTTTAATATCGCCTATTATTTATTTCGGTCAATAACTCGGGGCTCTATCTATCGATAACAGCATCATATCGTCTATTTTTCGTATATTGTACTCATTGAGGAGCTGTTTTCGGGAAAAAGTCGCCACATATTCGACTTCGGAATCATGATTAAATCGTGAATTGAGCATGGCCGTGACCTAATTTTGTCGCTGTTACCGATGTTCGTTAGGAAGTTGAAAATTTTTCATTTTCTTGACGCGCTACCACCGCTTTTAACAAATAATGCAGGTTATACCATGCTACACGTTTATCTAGCATGCTCTGAGAACGGCTATAAATTGCTTTATTGTTAACTGCCAGTAATTGATGTAGGTCACCGCAAAGAAAAAACTCGCCAAATGGTTTACTGTTCCATTAAGTATTTGAAGAATATTCCGACTCATGACACTAATTTCATCTGTGAACACAGTACTTACATATTACATAGCACAAGTGATACTTCGTATTCGCTGCTTTTAATATTTCTTCGATGTCCTTTCGACAAGCTAACATAAAAGGGAAAAAAAAAAACTGAATGTGCAGAGTCGTTGCTTTGATATCACAGCTGCTTTACTTGTTGTACCTCAGAAACACAAAGGTTGCTTTCGTCTAATTGATCAACGCATAATTTACAAAGTTCCGATCACGAAACTGATTCAGAAATTACTGGATCTGTTCGGAATACTTGCAGGTGTTCATCTACCGCATACGTCAATGTATTAATGTAATTTTTTAGAATTTTAAATTATAAGAACACCAATGTTAGCTTCCTGAGAAAATGTGAATTCGAATAAAGATATTAAATTTAAACCTTGTACATCATCCTCTTTATAACCAATAGCCAATTGTATACAGCGCCAAAAGTTGCGTCATTTTAGGCTTTCCATGTTACCCCTCAAAAATATTATTCACGAAAAATGAAAAAATTAAATAGTTTCTTTTTTTAAAAAAAAAAAAAATCTCCACCTCAAGATTTACGCTAAAAATTTAATCAAAATGCACTAAGAAGTAAAAAATAATTATTTTAAAGTAACATATACACGAGGACATTATGATTGTAATATAATATATTTCGAAGTTATTAAAGATATTATGATTATCCTTAAAACATAAACTTTTTAGTCGTCGGCATCGAGTTCAAATTGCAACAATAATGAAAAACCATTTTTCAAAATATTCTTAACATTTCCAATTACTTGGCTCAAAGAAAAGTAGAGTAATTAATTTTGTTGTTATACTCGTTAAATTGTTCCTAAATATTTTGCTGTAATACGTATCTGGTGCTGACTTGAAAAAGTTAATATTTAAGCATAACCATAAAACTCTCATCTATTAACATAGAAATAAATTATTTTTTATCAGATAATTATTTCTTATTTTTGGTGCCTTTTTTGATTAAATTTTTGAAATCGGTATTTCTTTAAACTATTTTTTATCGTGTCCGCTTGATCGCAATATAGTATCGAAGTAAAAACTTTCTCTTTTCAACCTTAGAAACTTTCTTTTCCCCGGTATTGAACCCGTCTATGAGTTTCTACGCTAATTATTATTAACATTTTTTGGCTAATTTTTGTTCGGCTATATTAAACAATTTTCACTTCCAGATTTCATGACGTCATTTCCGTGCGTCTTTCCCTACAAACCGTTCGTTTAAACATTTCCAATATTAAAAGTTGAAACCGGAACAATTTAACACTGTAAGTGATAATTTTAAAAATTTATAAAAAAAATTACTGATTTTAAAATAATTATTAAGGACACGCGCGAGTCGACGATATTGTGTTTCGTTCTATTTTTTTTTTTTTTTCGTTCTAGTATTGCTAACAGAATTTAACATTTTATTGTCGAAATTTAAATAGTAGGACGGCATTTCTGAAGATTTTTTTTATTAGCCAGCTACCGTAGCGTAGTTAATTAAATTAAGCGAGTGGTTTTTCATTCGGGTAGGATTTTTTTGTTTTTGTTTTGAGGCTTTCCCTGCGCTTGCCAATAATAGACGATTACCCATCAACACGTTTAAATAGAAGCAATTAGGAATTACAAGGAATAAAATCCGACAAAGAACGCTATACCAAGGATGGAGAAACAACGATAATCAACGTCGATTAATGCCAAACATATGCATCTTGAAGAGAGAAGGAATGGCATTGCCGAAGGTAAGAACAAAAGGAGTTAGCTGTCCCATACCATGGGCCACATCTGCAATTACAGAGCCCACAGTACAAACGGACAAAGGAATCCGGCTACAAATAATTAAGGAAGAAGAAACACGAGATGTTTAAAAAGCAGTTAGACCCATCCAGCACCAAAGCTATATAGACCACAGCGCTTAGCGTGCCGTGAAGAGATATCCGAAAGTTCAATGACTTTTTCCACTGCTATAAAATAAGGTTTGTAATTTTCAATTGTGAAAATTGAATAATAATTATGGCGACGACTGCAAAGACAGTGCCTACCATCCTGTCAAAAGGAAATGAATAAAATTTACACTTAACACTATGGCTACACTCTGCAACAGCAGCGCCCACGGTGCCGGCTGACAAGGACTTGTTCGCTATCTAACGTTAGGGCCCCCAAATGCGACAGCGGGCCCGCAATATTACGTGCGAGCTGTGCATGTTTGTAACTGTAACTGCGACATCGGTGCGTGATCTTCGTTTAGAGAGCAATTCATTAGAAGTAACTGGACACGATAAGATAGGAATGCCAAAGTGAAAGAGAACTACTAAAGGAATTAGATTTTAATATGATGAAGAATAGAAATTGTGATAATCAACGTTGACTGTAGAGACAGAATAAAGGACACACAATATGGAGTTGGAACATTATGTGAGAGCAGCTCTACGTATAGAGTTGCCCTTTCAGATGATAAAGAGAAGCACTCAAAAAATACATGATCAGGGTCACATACGACTGTGTTATCAATACACAGCAGACAAATAGGAGATGACACTATGGAGAAACGATACAGTGAAGCAGGAAGTCGATTGTGACCAGATTGAAGACGACAGATAGCATACATGATGAAACGGGGAAGATGCGGAAAATGTAAGTACCATGGTTGAACAGGTGGATTGGGGTGAATAGAAAAATATTGTGAATTAGGATTGGAGAAGGATGATGTATAAAAAGATTTCCAATTGGCTTTTTGGATACTTTTTGCAATATTTAATAATTCGTGAGAAGGAAACCGTCCGACTGGTCGCCCAGAAGAAATAGCCAAACGAGCAAGATAATCTGTTTTTTTGTTGCCCGCTATCCCAGAATGACCAGGGATCCAAAGAAAGTCGATGGTTAGTGAGTGCAATCTGCAAAGGCTGGAGATTAGAGATCGGATGCGCAGATTCGGGTAGGTTTGAATCCTGCATATTGAAAATATAGATAAATTCCGTTTGCACTGGGTTAAAATGTTCATAGTTGACGAGTTCACGCCCTTCTCGCGCGAAAAGAGATATTCTTTAATTTAACGAATATTCGGTCAAAATCCGAAGTATTGCAAACATTAAATTGGGATTTTTTAAAAAAAAAATCTCCATATAGAGATGCCTAATTGTTAATACAATGTGCATACTGGATCCGTGTGGTGTTTATATTTTTCGACATCTCTTTCTCTCCTTAACTTTTCCGTTGGTGAGCGGCAACTTCTATTCATACATTTTAGCTGCCCAGATACAGGTTGTGTACTAAGCAATTATTGTATACGACGCGGGTGTACACGTGCGAGACTACATTCGCGGAACTGATTAGTAATCGTTTGATTTATCGATATACAAGTGCAGTTCCCCGTGTGTCTGCTGTGTACTGACCTAGCGCACGCATATGATATTGTACGCGGTGGTTTGCCATTGCCTTCCACGTGATTATTAGCGATTATTTAATTTTTAATTTTTCGTAATAACTGCTGTCGTCTCTCGCGATCGAACCCGAGATTTTTATAATTTTCAATAAAAATAGGAGATAAGCATAAACGAAAATTGTTAAATTGAACTTCGAACGCAAGGAGCATTCTGAAAAATATTCTGCTAGAAATTAATCACTGATATATCAAAGGCATGACTTCTGCCACAACACCCCCTCCATCCCAATATATTTAAAAATGTTACAAAATGTAGAGTTATTGCTGGAGTCTAGGATCATATTAATTTTGTTAAGTAATTTTATTTATTGAACAATACAAACTTGTTAGCCTATAATTTCTCGAATCAGTGTCTCTTCCTCAAAACCGACTGATTAATGTAAAAAAATGATAGTCCTACATTGATTTCGTAGATGTCTTAAGGAAACCGGTCAACAACATTACCAGTGGTTGTCAACTAAATCAGTTCTTCTCAGCCATACAGCTCGATTTTGACTGGTGAAATATCTCTTCTCATATTATATAGATATGGAAGTTGTAATAAATTAATTCCCATTCAGAAAATACATTAATGAATTTTATTATATAACGAAATTTTTCGAAGTCTTAATTCACGATTACAATAATTGTAATCATGAATATGGGGCACCATGATGCCGAAACATGACATTATATAGTAAACTTTCCTAGAAAACGGTGTTTTATTATTACCTGAAGTTATCAATGGAAATGGATTTGCAAATAACATCAAAATTAATTCCTTCTGGAAGCAAAACCTAAATTGCGTTTGTTTCGACGTGTTGCTAATGAAATTTCTATATAATAGTCATTTTCAATAGCGATTCGTGATAATGATTAGACGAAAAACAGAAAAATGTTAAATAACTGAACTAATCGTATTCTTGTTCTTCACATTCTCTCTCTCTCTCCATCTCTCTCTATGTTACATATCTTATTGCAACAATAACAGATATTAATGGATCTAAAATTAGTAGTTACAGTTTGTGAAATATGTATTTAGTTCGATGCAAAGTTAAATATTTGATATTGCTGTGTTCGGAATTTAATTATGAATGAAAAAAATAACTTTTGGTAATAAAAATTTTTCTCATTCTAAAGAATATTGGGAGGCTACATGGGCAAATCCGTTTTGCGCGCAACAGTACAAAAGAATTCAACCTAATATTCCTAACGTTCCTTGGTTCAACCACATTACGACTATTTCGATGAGCACCAGATCGTACATTGTTACCTTATGTCGCCTCCGGCTGGGGGTAAACCGTCTCCCAGCTTCTTTGTACAACATGGGTTTAATCTCTTCTCCCTATTGCCAACATCCACTAGACTCGGACAAAGTGGCGGATGCTGACCATCTCATCTTCGAATGCAATTTTCACACGACGCAAAGAATTATTTTGTATAACTCAATAATAAATTTCCAGATCCCTCTGCCATGTAGTGTCAATTCTCTCCTGGCCACCGGGAGTGCTGCAGTATACAAGTTATTCTATAATTATATAGTACACTGTAATATTAATGTATAGCGTTAATTAGTTAATTAATTATATTACATTGTCGATGGGTTGAATTTTCGACGCCCAAAAAAAAAAAAAAAAAAAAAAAAAAAAATTTTATTTTCAAATACATATACGCATCTTTACGAACGGTACGAGAAAAATCTTCAATTTATGCTCAGAATTTAAATCCAAAAGTTTTATTACGAAAACCGCTTACATTCAAAAATATTAATAAAACCCATTGTACATACTGAAACTATAATGCTGAAAATACACAAAAACGCCGTTTTTCTACCGAACACATGTAACAGCCGTTGAAAACAGACCCCATGTTTTTCTTCTTCCGCTAGTTTTACGTATCACTCCCTTTAGCAACCGAAACACAGGAAATATTACAGTTGATTTTAAAAAAACAAAATAAAAAAAGCACAAAGAAAACATCATTGTTAATATTTGATTTTTTTTTTTTTTTTTTTTTATCTTAATGATCCTTCAAATTAAGATTCATCAACAATAACCGATAAGAACACATTGAAGAAAATTATTTTTCATTATCTTTTTTTTCTTTCTTTCTTTTTGGCATTAAATACCATTTGGCTTTTTATTATCGTTAAGAGTAATATTTACAGGTTTTATCGTATCACAATTTGATAAATAAATTTACATATAACCTAACGTAGTTTACAAACTGATGGCAGTTTCTATTACGACTTCCAAAAAAAATTCTCGCCAACGATCACTGGGTCTTCCTGCTCCTTATAATTCTTGCTCTATCCTTTCATTCTCATCTCCAGCTATAATACCTGTACTGCAATCTTTCGTAAGCTCTACCTCTAATCGTCTCTCAATTTAACCTTTTTATTTCAATTTTTGTAGTTCTTGGGTCAAAGTCTCTGGCGCGTCCAAAAAATATAAAAAAAAAAAAATAACTTAAGAAGCGTGTTTTTGGTTAAATCGGAATAATTACATTTTTTGTTCTACTTTTTGAATAGTTTCTCTAACTGGATTCGGTAGAAGTTCTTCCGTTACATTTAACCATTTCTTTTTATATACATTTTTTTTTAATAGTTTGTCAGCACGGACATTGACACAAGAACAGAGGAAACGGGGAGGAGGGGCAGATCTTTACACGATCAGAGATAGCAGACAAAAAAGAATCAAGGGAGCTTGGATAACATAAGGAGAAGGAAAGGAGAGAATGAACGAAGCATTTATGAACAGAACAGAACAGAACGTATATTTAGCTAAGTACAGAGTTGCACGGTACATGTAAACATAAAATACGTACCAGCTCGAAAGAGACTTGACCGCATTACATTAGTGATAAAAAAAAAAGGTAGAACGCTTACATATTGTTAACGAAAATATAAGTACTATACAAACAAAAGAAATGGCAAAAAGTATAACAAAAAAAAACAAAATAATCAAAATTACAGTCAATTAATACCATTAAAAACATTACTTAATTGTTTAGCGGTGTCACTGACTAACTAAATTGTATTTAATCCGACGACGCTTATATTTAATGTACGTCCGGGCTAGCTGTTCAGAATTGTAATCGCCTATATTCCTGATAAGCATATTGTTATGTAGGAACAGCGATGAAAACTTTTTTTTCTTTCTCACTTCGTCCTCTCCCAGAACAAATCTCCATACTTTTCTATAACTTCTCTGAGCTGTCTAATTCCCCTAAGCTATTCTCTGTACCTTCTAACATCAAGTCTCTTCCTCGTCCTGCTATTCACGAAGAATTTAACCACACTCTTTATTTTCAGCTCATATCACGATTTTTACGGACGGCTCAAAATCTGTTTCGGGGTCGGTGCCGCTTTTATTCTTCCTGTCCTCAACTATTCTGACTCATTTCAACTTCTTTCCTTTTCTTCTGTCTTCCTAGCCGCGATTCTTTTTATATCTTCAACTTACAATTTAATGAATTTCCTTCTATGCTCCGACTCGAATAGCCTTTTTATTAGCTATCGCGTCTCCTTTCCCTTTACTCCCTCTCTTTTCGTTCTCACCGTGACTTATGGACTGATCTCTATTCCGTCTTTTTTCTCCAACCCTGACTCCTTTTACCTTGCCTTATTAGTTTAACAATTTTTCCAGTATCAGCCATTCTGTCACTTCTTCCATAGTTCCCCTTCATTTTAACCATAGTCTGCTCCGGGCTTCTCGTTTCCGTTTTTTTTTTTTTTTTTTTTTAATTTTATTAATTTATTTATTTTCACACTACATGACGATTATGCGTAGTGTCTCCGAGAGCAGTATAATAGCGCTTAAGTTATCTGAAGTGGATCGCTGCACCATTTTTTCCTTTTCAGTCTCCGGCTGGATCTGGCTGGAAGATCAATAGTGAACATTTGGTATATAAGTGGATTCGAGCTAAACTGAAGTTTCTCAAAGCACATTTTGTACGGTTCCGCATAAACATCCTTCACGTATGGAACATTCGAGTCCGCATGCAATGTGTCGTTCGATATGAAATAAGGCGCAGATACCATTGTACGGAGAATCTTGGACTGCTGTTGCTGTATTCTAAGAAGGTTGCTTCGACATGTTGTTCCATATAGCTCTAATCCATATCTCCATATTGGAGCGATAACCGATAAATATACATTCGTTTAGAACTTATTTTCGTCCTAGCAGCGGCCATAGCAGTCTAGCCTTAATTATTATAGATTTTCTTATATTTTCCACATGATCACGCCACGTTAATCGTCTATCCATATGCATTCCAAGATAGCGCACGGAGTCTACTTGTGGAATTTGCGTGTTCTCAAATATCAAGTGTGGACACCTTACTCGTTTGTTTGTGAATAAAATGTGATGACATTTAGTTGGATTGAACGATATGCGTCAGAGGCATGCCCATTTCTCTAGCCTATTCAGATGATTTTGAACAGCAGCGTTTGCATACGTAACATTCGTATTAGACGCGAATATCGCAATGTCATCAGCGAATATAGCTAGTAACGTTAGATTAGAAATTGGTACGTCCGCGGTATAGATGGAATACAATAAAGGCCCTAGAAAACTGCCTTGAGATACTGATGTATTTCAGAGAGTGAATCCTTTATTTTAACCACAAACGAGCGTTCGGACAAGCACGATTTGAATAATAGATAAATATCCTCATTAAAAATTTGCCGCAATTTATACTGCAATCCTGGATGCCAGACCTTATCGAATGTCTGTGTGACATCTAGAAACACCGCGGAACATACCTCGCGTTTCTCCAACGTTAACGAAATTGCATAAACTAATCGGTGATACTGACGAACTGTAGAGTGCTCCGTGCGAAAACCAAATTGATGATTTGGTAGTAAATGTCGGTTACTTATAACCGGATCAATACAATTTAAAATTAGCTTCTCCAAAACCTTTGATAAAGAGGAGAGCAAGCTAATCTGTCGATATGATGAAAGCTCTGTCCGCGGTTTTCCCACTTTATGAACCATCATTATAATCGACTTCTTCCACATTTTCGGGAAGTACCAAATCCTTAGAACCGCATTAAAGATGTAACAAAGAAGAATCGAGATTATTTCTCCGGTAATTCTATCGAAGCCAGGAGTCTTACGTAGTGGTATATTCCGAAGGCATACGAGAACTTCTCTTGGCGAAAAGAGTGTTAATTATAAATTTTTTTACATAAGGCAACTATAACTAATTATGCTTATTACCAAGTTTGGTCCAGTGGGGAACATTTAAAATATACCGGCAACACTTAATCGGAGTTTGAAGTCGAGCACCAAACTGGAGCTGAACAAGCCAATATTGGTCTAATAATGTTTTTAATAAGCTTGTTTGTAATGTTTAAGTAAGATCTTCAATTAATAATTGGATACAAGACTGCAATAGCTTTATTTGTTTTCGCTTCAGCGTGTTTTAAGTGTTCTTTAACAGATAATCTCTTATTTAGAATTGCACCTAGATATCGAACAGCCCACCTAATATCCTGGCGTCTTTAATATTCAGTTGCCTTGGGAGGATGGGGTGTGTACGAGTAAAACTTCTTATAGCTTCTGTTTTAGTTGGATTAATTTCGATTTCCCATTTTTCTAAAAATTTTAAAACCCGAGAACTGTGCAGCCGCAGACGATTATAAATAGTAGACGTTTTGTATGAGCCAAAATATAATAGAGCCGTATCATCAGCATATAAAGAGCTATACTCGTGTATTACAACTTAGGGAAATCGGACAAGTAGACTGAAAAGAGAAAAGGCCCCAGCACACTACCTTGAGGAACTCCTGCGCGACGGCAGTTCTAGTCATTGATTTAGCATCTTGTAGTGAAACGTAAAAGGTTCTATTGCGTAAATAACTTTTTATTAATTTGATTAAATATCTTGGAAAATTGTATTTTAACATTTTGTAAATGAGCCCTACGTGCTAGGTCGTGTCAAATGCTTTGCAATGTCAAATAGAATTAATCCTATATGTTTATTTACATTGAAGTTACGCGTGATATGATCAGCGATCCCAGCAACTTGATGCGCAGTAGAATAGCCTGGTCTGAAACCAAATTGTTCCATTGGAATTATGTTATTACTATCGGCGAATTTACGAAGCCTATGTAATATAACTTTATACGCTGTTTCGCTTTTTTTTTTTTTTATTTATTTATTATTTGGTGAATAATAATATAAATACATAGTAATTGAAACATAGCCATGAGTATCTCAGTTGAATGAACACCTCATGGATTGGAAACAATAAAAAGAAAATGAAAGAGACAAAAATTAACCAATATAAAAATTAAAATAAAATTATACATTAAATGAAAAATCTTCAACATCCGAATATTTGGAAGCCATGATAAAATTCGCCGTGTGCAGGAATTTTGATAAATTATCGTTGTTTAATGGAAAACAATTTACGTCTTTAAACAAGAATTTCCATTTGGCGCACTCATTAACGAAATGGGTGACAGTTTCAGGAGCATCTCCACAGGAACACAAATTGGTGTCTGCTAGATGGAAACGGTGCAGATAACTTTAAAATCTACCATGTCCAGTAAGAAATTGCGTCACATACGTATTAATATTAATTTTGATTGGATTGGTTTTAACCTCGGGGACGAAACTAAATGTTAATCTTTCAGTTGAGCTATTGTTCCAGCTATTTTGCATTTCAATAAATCTATTGTTTAGATCCAACTCCAAATTGAGATTATTTAACCCTTTGAAATACAAAATTTTATGCTGCAATACGGAATACAGTGGCAATTGTCCTGCTATTGTTCGCAACGCATCACCGGAAGTAGTTCTATGCGCGCGGAGAATAAACAAAAGAAATTTCCTTTGGGATTTAACTAGTACTTCCTGAATGCTTTTACGCTTTAAAGCCTCTTCAAACATAAATACGCAGTACGTGAATAATGGAACAACTAGCATATTATAAATTATTAAACGGTGTTTAGTGCTCATCCCATACGTGCGTCCAGACACAGAGTGCAATTTATTTAGAACCGTTGTAGCTTTACTGGACAAATTTTTGAAATGTTGATTAAAACTGTAGCGACAGTCTAATGTAATACCAAGATATTTCAGTGATTCGACGATATTAATTTTAAAGTTCGGTATAGAGAGATGTAGCGAATTGTAGTAGTCCCTTTTTCATTTCCTGTGCATGATTAATAAATTAGTCTTGTTTTCGTCCAACTGTAGAAGATGTTTTTCCATATAGGTTAAAATATTGTTGATTGTAATCTTGAAGTATTTACAAATGGAGGGACGATGGTTAGAAGTGACCGCGAATGCTAGATCATCTGCATAGAAATATCTGGTTACTGCCGACGGGAACTCCATCAACGATAAGTCTGAAATATACAAATTCCAAAAAATCGGGCCCAAAATCGATCCTTGCGGGCATCCGCGAGTAACATTTCGAAAATATGTTTGATGTTCGTAAATAAATTTAATAGTTCTGGAATCTAAGTATTGTCTTAAAATTGAGATTATTCTATAATCGAGCCTGAGTGCTCTAATTTTGTGGAATAAGACTGGCCACGAACAGTTATCAAAGGCGCCTTTAATATCCAACGTCAGCAGGCCGATCGCAGTCTTTTTACTTAACGCACGCTCAATCTGCTTAGATAATTCGCCAAAAAGCGTTGCCGTGGAACGGGACTTAGTAAATCCAAATTGCCGATCATCGTGAGGTAAAACCGGCAGTATACGATTCAACAAAACATATTCAAACACCTTGGCTAAAGCGCTTAACAAGACAATCGGTCTGTACGAAGATGGAAGACTAGGACTACGTCCGGGTTTTAGCACAAAAACTGTCCTTCCTGCTCGCCAGGCTTCCGGGAAGACTCCGAACCTCAACAAAGCGATGAATAAGCTCTGAAGTAAATTAGGATAGTGGAAATTCAAGATCTTCAAACATTTATTCGTCAGCTGGTCTAAGCCAAGAGCTTTATTTTTAGTCCGGCGAAGAATATCCTTAATTTCCGCTTTGGAAATAAATAGTTCGCTGTTAAAACTAAAGCCGCTAAGGTTAAATCTCTGGAATTCTTGCAACTTGTATGAGAAGGTTTCGTCCCCATTTGTGTTTGAGTTTACTTGATAAAAATGATCAAGAAGGGCCTTTATCTTTGAATCCTTATCGAAAATTTTTTGATTATTCTGGTCTAAAAAATACGAAGGAATCTGTAACTGGCGTTTATTTTTGAAAATAGTCTTGTAAGGAAGGCCCCATAGTTTCGAATCGGAACAAAATTTTTTCCAATTTTTAGTTTTCGCGTTTCGCATTTCTTTATTAAAAATTTTTCGTACCAAATTCATAACCAGGCGCGCATTGTGATCATTAGCTCCCCGCTTGTGTGAGCGTTGAACCCGTTTGCGCAATTTCCTTAGAATTATTCGTAAAATCTCTAAATTAATATTCCACCACGAATTCCTATTTAATTGAATCGTTTCAGTGCTGCTACTAATAGTATCATGAAGTGTGTTACGGAAATTTTCTAACATTATTTTCAGTTGGTGGGAATCATTAGCAGTTTTAAAATCGTAGTTTAAGTGCGAATGTTCTACAACGATTTTATTAAATTTCTTATAATTTATAATGCGATGCGTTAAGCTATTAATAATATTCATTTTTACTGATAATTTAAACTGAATCGGACTGTGGTCTGAATAAATTGCTTTATTATCTACCTTCCAGTCACTGATTACGTTAGGTCGACCGTGGATCAAAGTCAAGTCAATAACGCTGAAACCATTGGCGTTAGAAAAAGTAATTTCATCTCGTTCATTGGCGACAAAAAGATTATTACTAAGAATAAATTGTTCAAAAATGTTAAAAACTGCCACGATATATTCGCAACGTTCGAAGAATTCTACCTCTTTAAATGGTAATGCTGAGTTAACTAAAATTGACACGAACTGCTTTGTAGTTTGAGTATAAGCATTGGTAATATCTGGGATTACCTTTTGAATAAGATACGGTTCTGAGATACACACAATATCTTTGTTATCCTTCAATAAATCGAAGTGTAGCAAATTATTACCAGCACGTGAATGATGTAGGTTTAATTGCATTACAGAGAGGAAATCGAAATTATTATTCTCCATAACAAGTGTTGTTATCTAAAATTGAATGAATTCTTTTCGCAGTTTCGCATTTGTAAAGCTGGTAATACTTATGGTCCAGACTGAAGTTCGTTTTTCTTTCTACATTTGAAAAGTGACAGTTTGGACAATGTCCACGATCAATGATTTCCTTAATTTTACCTCTTTCTTCATTATCCAGTTTGCAATGCCGAGCTCTATGCCCGAAGCCTCCACATGAATAACATTGGGTAATATCAATATGTTTGTAGACCCGACATAAGCGCCATTCTACAGGAACAAATCCATCTTTAATTAGATAATTGTATACATCCGGTGATACCTGAACAATCGCTTCCAAGTAAGTATTTTCATTCCTTTGCTTCTTGATAATTTTGACGTAAGCGTTCCGATCGATTGAGAGGTTAGTATACTGGTGAATTGGAGTAAGAATTTCGTTTTTGACTTGGTCAGAATCATAAGAACGAAAGGAAAAAGGTAACCCTGTTATTTTAATGTAAGGCATTCTTTTTGCCAGTTCTGAAAAGGTAAATGTATCTTTATCAGCAAAATTATTCAAGCGGTTTATAATTGTTTCCTTGTCTTCGTTAGTGGTTTTTATCATCAAACTATCCTTTTTACGTGTGAAAATAGGCATGTCTTTAAGATCCTTAGGCTTGATAGCTTGTTTAAATACCTTTTCTACTAATTCAGAAGAGGTTTTACTACCCGGAGCGATATTATTCAGTTTATCTAATTTCTTAGAATCATCGGAAATGGAGATTTTAATAGTTTTGTCCAGTTTCGATTTCTGAATTGAAGTAATATTTTTTTTGGTATCATTTTTAGTTATTTGCGAATAACTCGGTTTATTTTTTGTTTCGAATCTTTTTAAAACGGGATAAATTGTTTCATGAATTACTTTAGTAATTTCATTCATGTCTATGCTCGAACTAACTGGGTTGACGTCTTCAGCTAACGCTGTGTTAATTTCTGACACAAGGTCCGTAATCGTTTTCTTAATTCCATCATCTGTTTTGCTTAAGTTACTAAGTAAACTAACAGGTCGTATATTATTCACTTGGGAAGAGTCTTTCCCTGGTTTAGGTAGTGCAATGATTTTGGCTACTTTTCAGGACTTTGGGAAATAGCCAAACCACATTGTAGCATTGATTATGTGCGTTAATTTTAGTACCCCTTCCATAGAATCTTATTTTCAGATTTTTGCCGGAATATTATTATTACCACAAGAAATTTTTGCTTTAGATTTCTTGAGGTACATTAATATTCCAGCAGGCAAGGCAGGACAAAACTCAGAATGAGAAATGGGAGAACGTGTAATGGTGTAATGTTATTGAAAGCAGAACTAGTTAATAAACGTTTTACTGTATTAGTAACTAAATTATTTTGATATGTAGACGCGTGCTCGTTTTATGAATATTTAAGTAATACTCGGCTAACCACTCCACTTTTGTTTGATCTTCATAAACATACGTGTTAAGATCAGAATCAAATAGCGGTGGCCATAGCAGTAATACCTAGAACAAATTTTCCATAGACTTTTATCTTACGTATTAACATTCGCCAGAAATTTTTGAAATTCATCATTTTTGGTTTTGCTAAATAAAAACCTGATTATTTTTGTTAAAAATTTGATTACAAAAGTTTCAGATAGCCAATATTAGAGTGAAATCGGTATTTTGTATAAATCCTCCGAACATAGTTTTTAAGTTTAATTACATTCTGGACAAAACTCGGAACATAAAATTGCGGGAACATCTGACACGTATTTTTTGGTATAAATAGATTAATACTGTCAGTAATTAATTTAGTAAAGTAATTCAACCTGCTATCAATATCAGAATTATCTTTAATTAGCATTGTATGAAGTGGGAATACCGTTTGATAAAAGAAAGGATTAAAAAGAAGTTTGTACAATTAAAAGTGACGAAAAATCAAATATTGTGCAGTCGGAGTCACAAATAAAGTGAGTGTTGGAGGGGTGCAATGGACAATAAGGAGACGGCACGAGAGAACAACGGAAAAGCGAAGTAGGAAGCAAGCTGTGCCCAAAACCGAGGCGGCAAACCGCAGAGAGATTAGAGCAACGCATAGAAGGAAAGTCAAAAAACCAAGGGAAACGAGGAAGGAAAGGTTGAATAGACAAGAAAAAGGAATCTGAGTTAGAAAATGAGGGGAGCCGTAAGAGTTTCTGTCCCTAAATAATCGCCTCTCCTTTTACAAGCACATTAACTATCTTCATAAATCGGTTCTCAAAAGACTAAATCTCTTTAAATCTATTTCAACAACAAAGTGGGGAGGAGGTCCTAGTATCTTAATTGTTCTTTATAAATCTATAGTTCGTTCCAAACTAGATTATTGTTCGTCTATCTATGGTAACTTCTCCAGATCCCTCCTTTGCAAACTGAACCGGATCGAGAATTGCTTCCTTCGTTTGTGTCTAGGAGCTCTTAAATCAACTCCCATTTCTGTAATACATGCTGAATCTAATGTTACCCCTTTACCAATTTGTAGATCTTACGTGAGTTACTGTTCCCTTTTAAAGTTACTCCCAATTTCTTCATCAAAACTTATTTCGTTCTACTCGTCCGTACTTCAGAATTGGCGATTCACTTTAAGAAAAATCCCCTTTCTTGGCAAATTTCTTCCACAAATCATAACCTACAATTAACTTGCTTTTACAGATTTTCTCTTTCCTTCTAATTTATCTGCTGTCCCCTTATTTTAAATCCCTTCCACAATTTAATAACTCTCTATTTTGTTTTCATTCTCTTCTTTTTACTAATGGATCGGAGGGTCCGCGTTTGGAGCATCCTTTCTATATTCTATTTACAACTACTTTGAAAGTTATAGACTTCCTCCAACCTGCTTCTGCGATATTAAGAGCCATTCTTTACATATCTTTAGTACGGGACAATAATAAATTTCTAATCATCTCAGATGATAAGAGTGTTTTACAAACTATCTCATCTGTTTTTTCTCATCTTTCTTGTGATCCTATCATTCTTCATATTCGTTCGATTATCCATAACCTTTTCCAAACTTACCATATTCAGATTGAGTTCCTTTGGATTCCAGTCCATGTTGGTATAGAAGGAAATGAAAGGGTTGATCAGTTGCCTCGCGGTGCAACTGTTAATGGACTTCCCATTAATAAGTATACTGCTAATAACTTCCGTATATTGTCTAAAAAGTTCTATTATAGGTTTTGGTCAGACTCATACCTCTCCTCTTTTTTAAACTAATTTTCCTTTTATTTTTCTATTTAGCCATATCTTTCTGTTAATCCTTGGTTTCATAAATTCCCGTCTTTGCAGCGCTATTTTATTTCCTCTTTATGTCGGTTGCGCTTCGATCATAGTTTGTTTGTTCATCTCCTTTCAGACTCTCCTTATTGTCCACTACATCCTCCCAATGGTATCCACGAATATAATCCTAACCATATCCTTTTCGAATGTTCTGTCGTCTGAACGTTTCTTTCTCTACTCTCAATTTTTGAAACTTAATATTCCTGCTCCCTATAGTGCTGCATCTGTTTTCTCCTTTTCTTCACCATCTGTTATCACTCATTTTAGTTCCTTCATTGAGGATATAGCTGACCGCATACGAATCTAAAGAATTAATTCAGTGTTACTTTTCTTTCTTGTCAAACATGAGTCAATGCTCTTAGTTAAGAAAAAAAAGAAAAAAGAGGCGTAAGAGTTAAAACTTAACCATTTCAAGCCGCTTAGACCATTTTCCGTTTTAGAGTTGCTTTATTAAATGTTTGTATTATTTTTTTTTTTGAATCAGAAACTGATCGTTCAACTGAAGCAACACTCCGTATGGAATAATTTGAAATGTAGCCAGTTCATAAATTTCTGTAAATGCACCCAGAATGAAGTTTTTCGCTAATTCACATATTAGCACACTGAATTTATAATATTCGTTATAAAAAACAATGTCGATTCAGTTTTTATGCGTTGTTGCATTTTTTCGTTTATCTGCGAATGTTCCGATAAGAAATAGACAATAGTAACCAACTTCGATTATGTTACAAAGTAAACTTATCATTCGCGATACGGAGACAGAGGTCGAAGAAAAAATATAATGTACTTTATTCAGACCAGAGCATCAGCTGCCAATAACTGATCCGAATTTATCCGTTATATTCACCGATCAGCTCTACTTTACAACTCCATTGGTATTTTAAAAACGACAGTTCTGTATCGAATTTTGATTTTCACTTTTCTGGTACCAGGTGGGGTCGGATCCGACCCGACGGTTCATCGGTTGTTGGCTAGTGCATGCGGTGGAAGGGGAACCGTCTCTTCCTCTTGGGTAATCTTTCCTTCAGTCTTGCTCTAGCCATCAGAGAAGCCACATTTCTGAAGTAAGTGAGTTTCATTCCATTCTCTTTGGTTGAAAATGGCACCTCGCATAATGGGTCGATTCCGACCCGCATGGTCTTTCCGTTATACTATTCGTTGTGCACAAGGGTCGGATCCGAACCCACATGTTATTTCCGTTGGGTGGCGTTGATGTCTTGGACAAGTTATGCCATGACAAGACCACCAAACGCACAACTAGGCGCTGACTACTAAGGTGTTTTTTTTTACATTTTGGACATAGCTGCTGTGAATAGCTTCGTGTTGTACAAGTGGAATCTGAACTTGGAGCGGTATTCAAATGAGGCACGTACAGATTTCTTGAAGACCCTTGCTTTTGAACTCACCGAAACCTGGATGAAGAGAAGAGCCTACAACACGCACATTCCAAAACAACTTTGATCGTCCATAAAAGAATTGTTGGAGATACCAGAGGAAGATGAAGAAACACTAATGTGATTTTTGTATTCGCACCAAAGACAGAAAGGGGAACTTCATATGTATTAAACGCCAACGACAGTGTGTGGGCAACACAAAAAAATATTACGTCCCCAATGTGCTTCTCAGAAAGAAAATACTGTATAGATAAGCAAAAATATTTCAAATGGTTCGTTATTAGTTTTTCATATTGTTTACCAAATTATGCTAATTTGCGTTCTGTTTTCGTATTTTTGACATTAGTCGACTTTGAATTCCTACATTTCATTTTATGTGATATTAACTAATAGTAAAGTGATTTTTTTTATCTTCAATACGTAATTTGTACTTTTTATGTAATATAGAAGACGTCTGAATTCGAAATATTTAGGGGGAAATATATAAAAAGAGTTCTATTTTGCTATATTTTGATAATGAATAATTTTGTGGCATTAATGAAGGAGTTTATATGCAATTAAGAAAGGTGGTCTTCTGGACTTCTGATCCCCTGGTACTAGAAGGGTTAAAAAACATGACGGAAATCAGTTATTCGCCGTATGATGTTATCGTAAACTTTAATATGCACTGGCAAATAAAGTAGGTCATTCATACCGCTAAGTCAGCGAATAATAAAAAAAATTTAACATTTTTACAGAAATAGTAAACAAAAACCGTTGCACGACACTCTTTCCTCCTTAAAGTAAAGTGATACGAATAACAAAAAGTAATGTGAACCGAGGGAAAACCAATTTAAAACGATTAAGAACGGAATTCCTTCCACCGAGGAAGACATTAGAAAAAAGTATACACACATATATATAGTGTATATACACTTTTTTTTTTTCTTTTTTTTATATAAAAGAAAATTGCAGTTATTTATCGTGGCGATTGTGATGGATTCTTTTGCATGATCTTGTACTTGCTGATTCCACATCCGATTCGGTTGAAGTGGACTGCTGAATTTCTAGTCGAAAAGCGTAACATTCATATTTACTAATCATAATAGGAACCATAACGAGAGAATAATCGCAAAACGAGCAGTAAATATATCAGAACTTAACCGATAATTCAGCGCGATAGGCATACTGTTTTAATTCACCGTAAATCGAAATGTTTATTAAGCGATTGGAGAGTATCGAATTTTACTTCATCCGATTTATTCGAGTCGATTTGCGCAAATTTAATGTTATATTTTCATAGCGGAACTCGTCGAGTTTAGACCAAGTGTAGGTATGACGTGATAATTCGTACGCACTCGGCAACTTGTTACGAAAATAGAATTAACGGTTCTTGTCGTTCTGATTCCCAAGGTCTGTTAGTGATTCATTTCTTAGGATCTGAAGAATGTGTAAATAATAATGGACGATTTTGTATTTTGCAAAGAAATATAAATGAAATTACGATTAATAATTACAATAAAGTTCTCTATGGCAAGGATATATGGATATTTAAGCATGCGGCAATATTACAGCAATCAAATATTCCGAACCGCACGACTATGGGGAGAAGCAGTCAAAGAAGCTGTACAGAGAACGAAATGTAAAATAAATGTTTGGAAACCATTATTTTCAATACCAATAGCAATACTTGGACAACTTTTAGTTGGTACCCCGAAAGCTGCTTACCGACTTTGCAAATTGCCATTGAAGATGTTTTCTCCGGCAATCTGTTAATAGCTGTCGGCGACCTGAACAACGCTTCAGGATGTTACGATTTCATATGAAACGATTTTTGAAAATATTTGTAATCGTTACGAATTGCAGCCAGATGACGTAGAGCATAATTAGTTTGGCTGAATTAGCTATTATTCATGAAACAATATTAACCAGTACATGGAACAAAGATGACGGTGAGGCTGAAATGAGAGATGAAGATGAGCACGTACCTGATTTGTACGTTTAACGAATAACACAAGGATATGTATGAAGTCTGTCGCTCTTAGACATAGGGGTATTATACAATAAATAGTGACAGAGAAGGATTTTATTACAAATAGTTTACCATATACTCATTAGGGGGGAAAAAGTGAAATTACGAATGAAAACGAAACGGCAGTTTTTTTTGTTTTTTTTAAATGGGTCCGTCAACGTGGACATTGGCCTAAGAGCAGCGGAACAGAGAGGAAATAGAGACTCAGATCCTTACACGATCAGAGATAGCCGACAGAAAAGAAATCAAGAGCTAGAATAACCGAAGGAGAAGGAAGGGGAGAGAATGAATGAAGCACAGTATGGAGCGGGAATACCGGTTTGTAAGAGGAAGGAATAAAAAGAAGCTTGTTCAGTTGAAAGCGACGAACAACTGAACATTATATGATCGGGATTAGAAATACATTGATTGCTGGGAGGGTTCAATGGACAATAAGGAGAAGGCACGAGAGAATAACGGAACAATGAGGAAGGGAGCAAATTATGCCCAAAACGCAGGCGGCAAAGAACGGTGCATAGAAGGAAAATTAATAAACCATGTAAAGCGTGGAAGGGAAGGTTTAATAGTCAAAAAAAAGGAGTTCGGGTTGGAGAATGAGGAGACGTAGGAGTCAGACCACAGTTTGGAATGAGCAGCTGCCGACAGAAGGGTAATATTAGAAGCTGAGAAGGTAAGAAGAAACCTACCAGAAAAGGAAGATAATCGAGCGAATGAGTCAACCAACTCATTTCCCTCAATTCCGGCATGGCCAGGAATCCAAAGGAAATCCGTTTGGATTAAGTGGGAAAGGAAAAGATCGTGAATTAAGGAACGAATAAGAAGAATGATATAGTCGGTTGAGTGAGAAGGGAGAGGAGATGTGATAGTCTGCAGCACGCTTTGAGCATCCGACAGGATAAGGAGATTGCGAGAAGCCGGTGAAGTTTTGATAAAAAGAAAGGGCACGCAGAATAGCAGAAGACTCAGCATACAAGAGGTTTGTTTTTTAGGATGAAAAAAAGAATTAAGACCATTATTAAATATAATAAATCTGCAGAAGAATTTGTTCACGTTGAACGAGTTATTCAACAAGCACTTGTTAAACAATATAAATAATGAATATATAAATGTAGAAGATGGAAATGAAATAAATTTCAATATTTATGATTTTACATGGTGGCCACTCAAATGTGATTTTTAAATCCCCGGTCCAAATCCTCCCGATTTCCTGATTAGTGGAATTGCACAAAAAGAATAGAATTTTTTGTTACTATTGATAATATTCGACTGCCGCAGCATATTTTATATGAATAAAACAGAACTTGGCAATTTATTTCAGGTAAAGTACATTAAAAAGCGCATTCGTTTTTCGCTTCGAATAATTTTTTCTTATTAAAAATATCGTTTTTAGCTATTTTTACTTTTTCCCCCGACTTTACGACAAAATTCCTTGCTTATTCCCGGATTCCCCAGTTTCGGTGGCCACACTGTTAGGTCAACCGGTTACAATAGGCGATGAAGTTTTCTATAATGGTGTACGAAGTATAAATATTTAACGGAAAGAATTTATAAAAAAACCTTCAAATTTCCACGTTACTCGCAGAGGTATCGATACATATATATGTCTGTGAGATTTAATATATTCAAAAAAATAACTAACGTGTAGAATTGTTTTTGTAAGTAAAAAAGAATAAATGTCGAAACGTACCGTTAATTTTTAAATTTTATTTTTATTTTGTATTATCTATCATCATTTACAACATTCGAATTAACAGAATTGCAAGTTATAGATAATAATGGACGATGGCTGCTGTAGTATGCTATATATTCACGTGTTTCGAGATGATCGATGTGACAGAGAATACAGCATCAATTATTTTTCTGCTTCGTGAAGTAGATATGGCGAGGTCGTTGTTTAGTTGTAATACTAACTCGGTGTGCATAAATCCAATAAGTGTACTACACCAGATGATCTATATGGGTCCGACGGATACGTATACCCGCGATACAGTTCTCAAACCTGCGATTCGGTTCTGGATTCGTATCCGAAGAAATAACGAACTTACCACTACTAGTCGATGCACTACTAAAGTCGACATTTGTCGAAGTAGCATGTTTAGCGGTTGTTGCTGTAAGGAAAATTTTTCGGAAGAACACTGAATTTAGTTTTTCCATTTCCCATAGAAAAAGAAAACGCAATGCAAAAATAGACGGGACAACGCTTAGAAAGTGAGCAATGCAAGTGGAAATACATTAAGTGGCGCTTATAATAGATAAAACATGCGAGAGTTTGTATGAGAATTTATGTATAATTTATTGAAGGCTGCAGGAATTCAAAAATAATGAAAACATTTTCAGTGGAATTAACTTTTTTGTTATTCGGCGATGGTGATTGCCACCAGTTAAAGAACATTGGTGCTACAGCCAAAGTGAGCTATTTCAGAAATAACTTTATGGCATCGGTTCTCATTTTGTAAACTCTCAATTAATGTACGACAGAAAAGTGATACCGAGTTTGTAGATTTATTAAACACGTTAAAATTTGGAGAATTTACAACTTCTCACAATTAGAAATATTACGCGAGAAAAGACAAGTATCAGTCTTAATGGTGATTTTTCGAATAGTGTAGCACTAAAACGAATGAGTATAACGATGAAATGGCGGAATTAACACATTACAAAAGTACAATGTATGCAATGAAAGCAATCGATGAATTACAGGAACTTGAAACATACAACAAACGGTCACGGACTAATGTCACATTCCCTTCAATGTAAACAACTGCGGTGGTTTTCTGCAGTGTATAAAGTTAGATATCGAATCAAGAGTAATTTTAAGACGTAATATTTCAATCACTGATGGGCTCGACAATGGTGCTAAAAATTTGTCTCGTCTGCATTAAAATCAATCTTAATGAACTGCTTACAGCTATTTGCATAAAATTCGATGATGGCACAATTGCGACCGGAATTAAAGATACAGTTTAGTATCTGTTTAACTTTTCAAGCAACGGAAGGTTATAGCAATGTAGAGAAAACCAGGCCTCCACTTATTCATCTACATAATAGCACCCGATAAGAAAATAAGGTTATATTTACAACTATATGATGATGGAATAAGGATTTTAACTGATTTCCGTTCATTACGAATTGTAACTGTATTTTATTTTTGTCATTTATTGCGTGTTCGGTCGATTAATTTTTCTATTATATCTTTTGTTTTTCCTCGTTTAAAATACGAGTATGTATGTTCTTATCGCATTGTTAATTATCAGTCAGATTTGGTATTTTTCATTAATAATGGTAGGTACACGAGTTTACATCTTTTTATTTTAGTTTAAAAATTACGCCAAAAACAGACGACTACACAAGGGCGTTCTTTGCCATGTCAAGGCAAAAGCGGTGCCACTGGTAAATATGCAGATTTCGTCCCATTAACCTAATTTTCATTTTGTTTAAAAAAAAAAAAACAGCAAAAAAAAATGATGGATTTTTAAAAATATGAGGTTGTTGTCTAGAAATTTAAAGAAATGAAAGCGACCCATCTCCTTCACCAGTTGATGAATCATCATCATCCTTATCATCTTTTTCATTTTTTACGCCTTCTTTAAAACTCACACCAGGGCAACCATTTCCAGATAGCGATACATTTTCTTCAGATGTTCCTTCAAAATTGGACATAGGGAAGTATGTGATTGAATAATCGCAGACAGACGAAATAAAATTTGAAATTTTAACAAACTGTTAGAAACCAAATCAATCACGAAATTTTCGTAGATTCTCGACAGTCGCCATTTTATTTTACACGGTTAACACAGTACTCGCCTTGGTGTTAGACAATTCATAGTGCTTAAAAGGACCACTATGTCGTTACTATGTCTTATTTCCTCACAGAAAATTGAACGAGGTTTACAAGAATCATTTATAGTAAAACTCTGCAATATTACCAAAAAATTCCATTGCTATGTTTAACGTCACATGAAAAATGTTTGGCATAAAAATGATAATTAATTTTGTTCAAGTTACAAATAGAAGCGAAACATGGTAGCATTGGTTTTCGTGGAAAATCGTTAGAAACCGGTAATTTTCTAGATCTGACCCATTTCAGAGCTAACGCTGGGGATATACTATTAAGGGATCATTTGAACAATTTTACCTAGAATGCTAAATACACATCTTCAAAAATTTTAAATTTTTTAATAAATATTTGTGGATAAAAAAAAGATCATCAAAATCAAAGAATCGGTTTATTGGCCGATTTTAGCTGATGAAACAGCTGATATCTCAGTCATGGAACAACTTTCTCTAGCAGCTCGATATTTTTGCTGTAAATCATTAACGTTAAAAAAAGAATTTCTAGGCTTTGTTCAGCTAAGTGATCACAGAGTGCAGAAAAAATTGTTCATTCGATTGTAACGAATCGCGAGAAATTTAATTTAGATATTAATTCATTTATTGGACAAGGCTATGTGGATGCCCCATTATGGCTGACAAAAGAGGAGTTCAACAGATTATTAGAAATATGTATCTGAAAGATTCATGCACTGTGGATCTCATAAATTAAATCTTAATGATTTAAATCAATTAGTTGAAGTTCGAAATTCCGTAGGAACAATTAAATCAGTTATTAAATTTTCCAAAGAAAGTTCAGTACGAAGAAGTTTGGTGCCAAATATTCCTGTACCGTGTGAAACAAGATGGAACTGAAAAGTGCAAAAGCATTTTATTTCAATATTTTTTTGAAATTATTGGCAAACTTGAATATTTATCGTTCAATGGTAATATAATCAAAATATTAAACAAATTTCAAACCAATTCTTATCGGCATGTCTCACACGCTAGTATTCATTGTTTCCTTATTTATAATTGCACAATATTCTGCTAAATTAGAACCGGTTTTAGTTGCTCTTCAGTTTGTTAACTTGAATATCGAAAAATGTCATGAGTGGATCAATAATGCGGTAGTAATACCGTGAAAACGCGGAAAAAATTTATGAACAAATAGCAGAAATATGTAACTCACTAGATGTTAATTAAAGAACCTCACGTATTATTTTGCGCCAACAAAGTCGTCCCAATTGTCCAGCTTTGACAACAGAATACTTACGATGTAACATTTTTATTCTATATTTAGATTCGTTAATAGGTTCTATAGATCGCAGATTTTCACAGAACAATGCAACAGTACTGCAATTTTTAATATTCAAAAAATTTTACATCAAAGAATCAATTTATAACCGATATAAAAATAATGAATGAAATATATGGAATTGAAAATCTCCTTTATGAAGCAGGAAACTAGTACGATTTTTGGACAATTACTTCACCGATATCTATTGCAAATATTGAGGAACTAACATTAACTGATTTAGTTGAGTATGGATTATTTTATCCTGCGATTAAAATAGTCATACAAGTTGCGATAACAATTCCTGTTACAACATCTACCATTTGAATGTTCTTTTTGTACACTAAAAGGAATAAAAACACGACTTAGATCAACTACTGCTGAAGACCAATTGAACGGTCTCGATTTAATGAGTATACAAAGGCAAAAAGAAAGAATAGATAAGCAGTTTCTGAACGAAGTTATAAACGTGTTTTCTCAAAAACCAAGGAGTCTACAATTTCTTTTTAAATAAATTTAAGCATTTATAGACACATTTATTACTATTTTTATCCTGCATTTTTCACATACCTTTATATTACATATTATAGTATTAACATTCAGGTATTATAAATTTATGCTTTTATTCTCAATAAGTTTGAAAATTCAGTATGTACATGTACTTCTATATATAGATTAGTAAATAAATTATTTATGTTAATATCCTGATAAGTACATAACCTTCATATTGTTATTAAATACATTAAATTAGAGTACACAAAATTTACATGTGTTTGTATGATTGTATAGTGGAGCTTATAAAAAATTTCTGGGTTCACCCCCATTGCACTCAGACAGATAAAAAAAAATAGAAGGTATCGCTTTGTCTGATATGGATACAAATAAATTATTAAAAAGGCTCCCATATGGTCTAGCGGTTATGATACCTGGCTTTCATCCAGGAAGCCCGGGTTCGAATCCCGGCGTTAGAACCAAAACTTGCGTTGAATGGCCAGATGGCAAAAAAAAGCTTTTAAAAAAATTTTAAGATTGTGGAAATTAGTAATATTTCTGAATGAAATAAAAGGAGAAAAGAAAAGGTTTTTTTTTTAGAATGAGATTACATTAACGCTGACAGGTAAACTAGGCAATAAATAAAAATTCTTTATCATCGATTGTTTTAATAATTTCCTTAATGAGATATATATTAATAGTGAATAAATATTAATATAACTATTACACTACATTGTAATATGACTGTATTTGTAACTTACATATTACACTATAAGAAGTAAAACAGGCAAAGCATGACAAGTATATAAAAAAAAAATGTTATTTCAAGTACATTGAATATCCGTGTAAACAGAATAACCAAATAAACATAACTTACCGGTCGTTTAATCGCAAACGCTATATCGTTCGGTACGGTTCAAGTGATGCATTATAAGGCATTTCGCTAATCTAGCTGGCCAAAATTATTACGGGAGAACGGCTACGCCGATTTCGATGAAATTTTTGATTTAGATTCATTTTAATGTAAGAAATAAAATACATTTTACTCAACACCTGTCGGGTTATTTTTAAGTACATTTTTGGACACTTTTTATTCCTGTTTTAGGCACTCTTTTGAAGGGAAAATTTCTTCATAAAAAAGGGCTAAAATTATACATTTGATTAAATTAGATGAGTTTATGAAGTTTGGGCCACATTAAGTTAGCCTTACAGAACTATATGCGAGCACTTTTTAAAGAAATATTTCCTTGTTCAATGTTTCAACCGAATTCTATGTAATTTATCAAAACGCGAATTATTAAGATATTATTTATTTTTAAAATTATTGATACATAATTAGTTGAATGGATGTATAGATATACTTATAATAGAAGCAAATTAAATATATTACGTGCTTCAAAATTTTTCAGATTCAACATCAGTTTCCCACGTAAATTCTTGACTACTAAATTCGTCACATCAGCCGAAATTAACAACTCAATAACTTCTTTTGTACATAGAGTGGTGTGCTTTCCTTTTGACCACTTTATTGAACTCTAAATTAGTGGGTCGGAATTAAAGAGCAGACGATGAAAAATAACCAAATCGCACTCCTCTCAAAAATCTACGTCCAAAGTCTCAACTGTACCACTTGAAATACTTATTACAGGCTTCTGCGGCTTCCTCCGATAAAAGTCCAATTGGTAACTGCGCTTTCAACATTATAATAGAACACCATGAACTAGTATTTTATGCACGGTTTGTGTCATCGGATACCATGAATATAATAATAGCTGTCAACTTACAATTCGACCGTTCCTCTCCGATACACAGAAAATTTCTCAATGATAACTGCACCCACTGGGTATAACTTCGAGAATAACTTTAGTTCGATAAATAAGAACGTAGTTTACAACGGTATTTTTTTTTTTTTTTTTTTTTTTCGGGCGTTTTGAAATAATTAATATAAATATTATCTGAATGTTTTAAAATCGATATAAATTTAACTGAATAAAATTTTACCGTCAGATTGTATTTTCAAGAATATAGTACACACATTTGTAAGGTGTATAGAATACAAGATGCGTCATTACGTTTCACTTTTAAGAAATCCAAATTTAGAACTTCACTGATATGGTATCCGGGTTTCCAAACAAACAGATTAAAGACAAGTATGGGCCGGTCATGCTTAACAGCGTTGACAGTCACGGTGTTCGTGTCTCATGATAACTGTGCTTCAGGCACTCCAAAAATTCAATTCCTCAAAATTTATCTTTCCCTCCTATGAATTCAGTATCACTTAGTCTTACTTATGTTGTATTGTTTACTGTAATGTCGCCCGATTGCCTTCTTTTTCATTTTATTTCTTTTTGTTAATTATAACCGTTCCTTTCATCTGTTGATGATCTGTAATAATGATACTGTGGGCCCAATCCCTCATTGGAGGGATTTCGATCAAGGCACATCTTTATGGTCATAATACGAGTAAAAATATTAAAATCGACACTGGCGCTGTTTGTGGTCTTCTTGACTGGTACAGTGGAAAAAAAACTTCACAAATCTTTTTCTCTATTCTTTGATACTAAGCATTTTCACCTTTAAGGTTATCTTAAATTTTTCCATTATTGTTCTACGTGTAAAATTTAAGTGCAGTACTCCCTTTTAATACACACCCCAAATCAAGTCTCCTTTTCTGTTTTTTTATAATTTTACTTAACATACGACCGAATTTCGAATTTCACTTTCCGTTCGGTTTCCAATTTTCTCTTTCATGACTGCACACTTTCAAAATTTCTACTTAGTTCATTCTTCTATTTCTCGCAGTTAATGATTTTAATCTATTTAACCAGTTCACCGTATTATTTATGAAACTTTCCTTCTCATTATACACTCATTTTTCCCGCTCTACTATTACTGAATTTTAATTAACGATAAACTGATTATAAACGGAGAGACTGTTATAGTGATTATGATAATATAGATCAAAAATAATGGTCCACTTTCTTATCTTAATCAAAAATTTATTTTAAAATGTATTTATTGCGCTGCGAACTTCAATAATACGCAAATACAGGTATAGTAATAGGTACAATATTCATCAGTTAACATTTTATATATTATTATGAGTACATGGCTTCTCGTATAAAAGTATTCAATTTATTGCCTAGTCTTTATAATAAGTACAAAATAGACATTTTTAAAAAGAATATATTTCTTCAAAAAGTTTTATGGAATATTGTAATATTTAAAGTTTGTCCAGATACTGCGCCAAATCTGGTAAACCTTCTTTCAAACCTTTACGTTTGCGCGTATCCTAAAAATAACATAAAACATTATATACAGGTACTAAATTTATTAACGTATTATAATATAAGTAATTCCAATATATGATTTTTGCTAGTAACATTCATGCAATAAAAAAATTATGCCCGAATTTTTATGATTTCAACACTTTCAAGACGATCCTTCTTTTAATTCGCTACCTTCAGAAAGCATATTTTAAGTTCTTTTTTAAACTACGTAATAAAACACACGGAGGATATACTTATTTAAATTTTTTGTTTTTAAAATTTTTACATCAATAATTTTTATTTAAAATGTAAATGAATAACGAAATTACATGCATATATTTTCTTACATATTTTGGAAAAAATAAGAATTTTTACAATAAAGAAAAAAAATAAAATCTCAAATTATTCAAATATCAAATACATGCACATTTTTAGATATTAAATATCATTTAAAAAGTGCATTTTAAATTTTATATCATAATTTATATAAAATAATTTGTGAAAAATCTGAGAACAATTGGGAATACATAAATTTATTCACAGGACGCATATTGATATATAGTTTCTTTTCGGAGTTTTTATAACTTTTCTGTTTGGTTAAGGGGATCGTTTATTTCGTCGGGTCAAAAAAATTTATTCTTTTTTTTCATAAATTACCTCGGATAAAAGAATTTTTCAAAATTCGATGTCGTTATAAAGTTACAGGCGTAAAACAGCGCTGATAATTATTTTCGTATAATACATTCTCAAAATTTTTAAACGCGTTTTTCTCATAACAGTATTTTTCAAAACGATGCCTATGATATCTCAAAAAGGTTTCAACTGATTTCGCTGAAACTATTTGATTTAGTTTATCGAACATATTTAATGAGACAGATCTAATATTACAGAGATGACTGCTTGAATTTAAAATTTATTTCCTTCACAAATGACAATTATTTAACTCATTCGTAGAATTTTTTTGAAAATCTTCAGAGATTTAGTTTTATAATAGTTTTTTTTTGGTATAATGTAAAACCACTGTCCACGTTGATTTCCCTCCTCTTAACGTTAGTAATGACAATAACATTCTAGCTTACAAAAATAAAAAAACAGTTTTTATATAGTACTAAAACATAAATTCACCGAAAAAAAGTCGCTACAATTCTCTTCCAATTTTATAATAAAGCAACTTCTAAATTTGTCAAAACATTATCACTGTTTTTAGAGCGTAAATGTTCGCTTCCATTATACCAAATAATAGTATGAGTATTTAAATGGTTAAATAATACTGCGCAATAAAAGAAATTAATAAAATTAGGTCAAAATTACCTGTACGATTTGGTATGGCCGCGATCCTGGTTCAAGAGGATTTCCAGGAAGCACCTGCCAGTGATCGAAAACACATTGTGGGAAAGCTTGACCGCTCGTATTACTACGTAAATCAGCGGTAAAACCTAAAAATTACATTTACCAAATTAAACCAATGCACTGAAACGTCTTCAGATTTAATAGTATCAAGTACAAATACATTTAAAAAGGGGAAAAAGTCAGATTTTAATACAGCACTAAAAAAAAAAAAGCGTAAGTTAGCAGCACTCGAAATTTTAACTAAACACTGTTTTTTTAACAATACTGTAAAACGTAATTTTGCTTTGACGACTGCATACGACAATGATCATAATTAATATTTTTAAAGAATTGAATACAATACACATTTAGTTACTTCAGTGATCTCTCATTGTTTTCATGAACATATAAAATTTATCAACAAAAAAATTATATTTGCTGAAACTTTTTGCCATGATGGTGAAATGTTCAAGTTACTTTATCTTTTTATTTTTATTTTTAATCACCAGTCACCAATCGCACTTTATGCTCATCAGTTAAAAAGTTGTACAGTTATTTCAGTCGCGACAACACGAGAATAAGAAACTGCGAACTTGGTTATCGATTTCTATTTTTAAGTTTTCTGATGGTTTCAATTTTGCAGTGACGGAAATGCTACCTCGAATAAAATTTCACTCGATTTAAAACATCAGAGTAAGACAAAACGAGCAGCATATATTTGGTACAGTGTCGGGGATTATGAAATTAATGTTTATACTAACCAATCGGGGCTTTAGATCATCCCATTTCGAACTCAAATAGATCCCAGATTTAGTTAGTCCGAAATCGAACTGAGTACCAAAGAAATCTTGAAAAAAGAAATCTTAAAAAAAATGAACTGGGCCACCTACTCTTTCAGTTCTGTTGAACTTAGTGCATTAAGAAATTTTACTTTAATTAAGTTCATCGCGCTAGAACAACTAAAGGGAACGTTCCTTTTTACAGACACTTCTATTGTTTCAAGTTTTTTCAGTACCAAATTATTTCAGGTTAAGTAAATCTGGATTAAGGCAAGTGTCAAACCTGTGATTCCATTTGGACCGTTGAACACCTACACTACCAGCTTATTGCTACTTATAAGATAGAAAAGCAATTATAAATACTTTAAGTATTCACTAAAGTTGTCGTTTTTTCATTAACCGGGAAATAACTCGAAAAATAATCGAAGGAGAACATGAAAAAGACATATTGACAGACAACACCCATACCAGTGAAATCATTCGAATACTTGGAAGGATAATCGTTTTCTTATTGTATGACTTGACGCGGAAACAATACAGCGACATATCCAGATTTCGTATCCATGTCAACGCTGTCGCTGACATTTCGTGTATATTTCACTGACAATTCCACCAAAAGCCCTACATGGGTAGTTACGCAAAATATGTTCAATAGTTTAATGCGGCTGATCAGTCACAGGCAGTCATTTTTTATATTTCACCTCGCCAGTCTCTTATTACAGCGTTTGCATTCAATGCAGATGCGATTTAACTGTACCCATTCCTTGCAAGACAGATCGAAATGGCTTACTGCGACGTCGGGCAATATGATTACCTTCCATTTGTCAGAGTTTGATAGCTCCCATTGTTTCCGTCATTTCATTACGCCAACAAAGTGATCCCCATTAAGGTTGACTACAAATATGCATACTGGTTTCCTTGATTTCAAACGAGTTGAGCTCATCACGAACTAGCCTATTGGAATTTCCTGGTTAGCTCGATATTTTGCCAATCTTGTACTGCAGCAGTTTTCTTACGAATACCTGCTGGCATTATGCTAGTAAGTACCGGGAGCCAGACAATAGATGGTGGTTTAATTGTCCCCTGCGATAAGTCACATTATGACATTAAATTGTGTCCATATTTTTGGTATGATAGCAGTTCAACCATATACATGTACCATATTCTGCTGTAGAGAACGCGAGACCAGTGCAGATGTTCCGAGTGTTGACACCGAAGCTTCCCGCGATAAGCCAGCTAACTTCTGGATAATTCATTCATTTTTCACTTCAAATGTTTTTTTCTTATTAAAAATATCGTTTTTAACTATTTTTACTTTTTTCTCAGTTTTACATCAAAATTCACGGCTTATTCCCAGTTGGATGGACAACCTCTCATTATTGTAGCGGATTTGAGTGTTTTATTTGCCAATCTAGTTGTTAGGTGTAAGCAAGATGAAACTGTTTTGAATTTAATGCGCTGTAGGCGTCATTGAACCCGAATACACGTCCACGTCGTCCATCCCAGACAACGAAAACATAGCGACTAAAGTGTTCTGAATTTTGGTGGCGAACTGAATACCTCACGTCACCCGTATATGGGAACTTTATGTTAAGGACAGTGATTAAATATGAACTTACATATTAAAATCAACCTCACGCCAAACATTTACAAAACATCCTGTTGTCCTCTTTATTCATTAGCGAATTTTACTTAGGTTATTGTTGATTACAGGATATTCCTTTTGCAGAATTTCAATTTTCCTGCTTCTTATAACCAACATATTTTAAAAATTTTCATTTTAATATTAGTAGTTTCCTTACATTTTCCAAAATTTACTTTATATTCTCATTTTTGTTCTAATTTGCTTTCTCTTTATTTTGTTTTATGCGTTAATTTCATATTTCCACCGAAGGTATTTGCGAATTCCTATTGAAACCCGATCCCCAAAACTATTACTAGATTTTTTTCTCTGCACCATTACTCTTTACTTCTTATAATCACACTTAACCATTACTTTTCCTATCGCGTATTGATTCTCTTTCTTTGAGATCCCAAACTATAATACTATTGAAAAAATAAAGTTGGTTTGTTGATTTAATCCATATGACTTACGCCCATTCATCCAGTTTTTCTATAATTTTTAATTTCTAACATTTCTTTTTTCAAAAATCCTCGTTTTAGATTTCAAAGTGACAGACTTTTTTTAAAAAATCTAATCATTTTTATCGTTTTTCAGGAGCTATCTAATATCAGAAACATTCCGAAATTCTCAAGCGATCGATAATTAAGATAGTAATAATTTAAATTAGCGCAGTAGTCATTTTAATATAGAGAACTGTTCAAGATACCGAACAGCGTGGTGGTTTAAAGACCTGTAAAGTTCAATGCGAAACGTGAAACAACTTTGAATTATCTATTAATCAATACTTTTTGATTTGTTTGTATTAAACCCGTTAAAAACAATAAAAGACACTGAATTGCACTTACCAAATGATTCATTTACTGGTAAATAAGCCTTAACAACGAACATTGGTGTTCCTGTAACCTGCATTTCTTCAAATACGTGGCCTCGACGCCTATTTAAAACACCATAAATTCCTCCTACGGCTACTTCCGGACACTATAACAAATAGATTAATGTATAGTGATAATATATCAATTCCTGCAAATAAACATAAGGGATTATAAGGATATTTATAGAAAAATGAACGTTGTAAACTCAAATTAAGTAAATAAATTTTGAATAAATTTTAATCGATATGCGAAATATTTTAAATGGAATCAAGAAATGGTTTTATCGTTTTCTCGAAGTTCTTTCTCAAAATATTAAATAAAAACGCAATACAGTTCTAGTTAAATTAATGCGAATTTCCGTTGCCCATAAATATATATGAAAAATAAAATACAAATTCATTATACATGGTGGCCACTCAAATATAATTTTTAAATCCTGGTTTTCCTGGCCTAAACCTCACAATTTCCCCATCTAAATCCCCCCGCGATTTCCTAATTACTAGAATTGTACAAGAAGAATACTTTTTTTTTGTTACTATTGGTAATATTTTACCCCCGCAGCGTATTTAATATGAATAAAACAACTTCGTAATTTTTGAGTAAAGTACATTAAAAAATGCATTCATTTTTCGCTTCAAATTATTTTTTCTTATTAAAAATATCGTTTTTGACTATTTTGATTTTTTCCCGGCTTACCCCTTGGGTGGCCACCCTGTTATAATTGTTACAGTTAACCGAAATCATTTAATTCCAAATAAGTCAATCTGTAGAGATATATATCAGTAAAAGATACCTGAATTTCGCAGAGATAGACAGGTTCCATCAATCGCGGGCTAGCAGTTAAAATACAAGCATATAAACATCTACGAGTGGTAGGTATGATCTGGCCACCGCCTCTATGAATTGCATCGGCGTGCAACGTCACATCGTGAATGTTAAATCGAACAGCACGCATGTTTTCTTCAGATAATACACTCTAAAATACAAGAGTAAAAATTAAACAAAAAAGAAAAAACTAAATAATACGTTTTTTTTTTGTTTTTGTTTTAAATAATTTTATTTATTAATTTATCATTGACTTATGTAATTTACAATTAATAATAGCAATTAGAAACGAATTTTGGGTGAAGTTTCCCTTTATATTTTATAATTGAATGAATTTATTAACTTGAGTATGTCAGAGTGAAAGGAATTTTGGATTACTACAACGCTTTTTAACTCCTTTTCAAAAATCTAGATTCAGATTTTTTTTTTTTTTTAATCATTAGAAATATAAAGAAAAAACACTCAAAGAATATTAAAAAGATGACGGGAAAACTAATGAATTCCGAATTTACGGTATAAAATTTTTTCATTTAATGGTGGAAAGTCTTTTAGCTTTAAATATCTTTATCAAATGTTTTTCTTAGTAACGGTCATAATGAATAAAGTAGAGTGTGATCTGTAACTACGGTAATGATGAAAATAAGTGATGTAAAAACTTCGGGACCAGATTCGATCCTTAATACTAATCACTCTCTAATTAATGAGTAAATAAAATATAAATTTATCTGCTATGGAAATATCATTAATAAATTTATCAAAATCTTTATTTGGAAATTATTTGAATTGTTTTTTTAGTTATAAAAAGATAGAAATTAAAAATTGTAGAAAGACATTATCTGGCACGTAACATTTTTAAACTATGTATTTATATGTAAACATATAAAACTTTCTGAAATATGAAGAATTTAAAAAACTTAAATAAGCTTTTGAAAAAAATTCATCATCGGCTAAAATAAGAAAACACGAAGTGTAGCTATTTAAAGATAATATTTTCTTGAAAATGTTTCCGAATTAATGTCCCCCCCCCCCCCCCCCCCATCAACCATTTATTCACTAAGCTTATAAACATACAATACACATACACAAGTACATTTATGCTTTGCTAATAAACAAGATAATACGTGTCATAATATTTATTACTATATACTATATTTCATCTTGTTTAGTATGAGTATAATACTCAAATTATGTTAAATTATGGTGTATCACAAAAAATGAATAGTGTAAAATTGCATAAAATAAATTTATTTTTAAAATTACCTCTTTTGTTGCCCACTGGAATCCGGCTACCACAGAATCTTTGATTTCATTCAAATATTGCACTCCCTTAGTACAATCTAATAAAAGATTAGGTCCTGTTCCGTCTGGACCAAATGCCCAAATTTTACGAGCTTCTGAAACATCGTATTCGTATTTTTCACCTAAATAACGGGCTCTGCTTTTAAAATCGTCACGGGGATTTACATTTCCCTATATAAGCATTTTTATAAAGAATTACTCGTGAAAATAATAACGCAGTATACATATACAGTATATAATTTAATTACTAATTCCAGTTACCCCCCCTTTTTTTCTTCTGAAAAAACTTTGAATTGTATTTATTTCTGTCTTTTATTCTAGTTTAATTAATTGGAAATTGAGTAAAAATTGCTTCGATTTGAGCTAGAGGTCGCTACAACCGTATAAAATGACTTAGTTTACTCAAAAACAACTTGTTTAATAAACTAATTTTAATATTTCATTTTTTTCTTCTTTTAAATCAAAATCATGATTAACCTCAAATATATTTCGACTTAGAGAATACCTATCTATTAACCGCTTCAGAATTGGACACATCAGTCCCACAAAGATATTTTTATTAAGAAAATTACCCTCTTACCATCAAATCTCTAAAGTAATATATGTTTATAATCCACATTCTTTTAGGATATACAGGTTCGATTAGTTTACATCATAAATTTCCACACTATCTAATGTTTCTTTACTTACCTAATCTAGCAAAATATGGGATATTTTAAATGAAAGATCTGCTGTAAAACAGTTACAGCCTCCGCAATTGCAAACGATCACAGATTTTTATATTAAATTTAACACACACGCACCCATGTACGTTTAACCAATTAACGTAAATAGTTCATTTTAAATTTGAATTTTAATGAATTATCTCAATTAAATGATCTTTTAAATATATATAAAAAATATTTTACAATTATTTACAATTAAAGAATGCAGTTAGAATAACACAATAGATTTTTTGGAATTAATTAATTTATATCAACAAAAATCACACTGCTTCGAATAATACAAATTTAACAGACCTTCATCTGAAATACCCCCCAACAAACACGATATAAGAGAATCTGTGGAATTGATTATAGATTATTTGTACATAAAAACTTATATTGCATACATTATCTATATCCTCTGCTAATCCATCAGGGAACGGTGTAGCTTTCATAAATAAACGATTATGTTTGTTCGGCGATTTCGACAAGCACATCTGATCTGACTCTTCGGTTACAGTTTCTCTGTATGATACAACTGGATCTGATTTCTTAATTGGAATACACGCGTGATCTTCTTCTAAGTCCTATCGAAGAAATAACGATATTTTAATAATTAATGTCGAGTAAAAGTATAAAATATCATTTCAATCTTCCGCGTCATGAAAATGCCGCTAAATAAAGGTTGAATACTTATTCAATTACAACACTATATTCATCATGTAATATATCAAAAGCTTGGTAGTTTTTAATATGCGAAAATAAATCAAATGAAGATTTTTTTTTATATATATATGAGTACATTCGCAAAAATAGCCAAGTGTCATAATTGTTTCGGAATCGTTTCTTTTATTTCGATATTTCTCACACAGACTTCTTATGTTCATTTTAGTTATCTAGCACGAGACCGTTAGTTGCCGCAATATTTTTTAATAGTTTATAACGTAGAATTTTTATCCACACTACATACAGGACAGTGAAACTTCATTAAAATACAATTTGAATTTGTCTAAGTTTTCAATTCACCAAGCATGTTAAATGATAAGTAAAACAGATTCTATTTATAATTTCAATTATAAAAGCACTTCGGAACTTTATATAACACGGTACTAAGGTCATTATTACTACTTCATCTGCATGAATTTTGAATAAAATGATTATCTTCAAGTTTCATTCAATTAAATCAAGTTATTAAATAATTATTTAGTTTTTTAATTTCCACTAAAGAGCCGACATCTATTTGTAAGCCAATGACTGCAAAACCATTACGGTATAAGTATTACAATCGTTCCTCTTTACATTCTAATTTTTCCAAAATTTGAAATATTAGAATTGTTCTTTATACACGGTTCACGCCGCACTATATGCTCATTTGGAGCTTTTATTATATACAGTTATTTCGGCAAACTATCATTGTAGTAAAATATTTGGCAAATCGGAAACTGGCGGTGGTCAGCCAAACAAGACAGAAACGATATTTATAAAAGAAATTCATTTTTATTCATTAAGCCAAAAAAAAAAAAAGTAGCACTACTAGCATGTGCGGTAACAAGATTTGCAACAGATACATATATCCTCATTTATGAAATGCAAATCACCCAAAGTATTATGAAGAATTGTATAAATTGTAATTTTTTTCGAATATTACACCATCCAGTATGCTGATCAGTTTTTAACACCGTCATTAATGTTACAAATGTAGACGTTAAAAAAGAATATTAAGTCTAATATGTGAATATTTAAATTACCTTAGATGCTCAATCAAAGATGATGTTTCTTTAAAAATCATTTAAAACATCTCAGTATATTTATTAATAATGCTTTGATAATGTTTTGAGCAGTGTTACTGCACTATTTCTTCAGTAGCTACAAAAAACTGGAAAATTCATTCTATCAAATACCACACATTTACATGTAATTACTTTGATTATTTGCTCCTTTTGGTCTTAACGTTTAATCCTTGTACAACAATTAAACTACTAGTTGTAATATTTTTTAAATAATCCAATAAGCAACTTTAACATTAACTTACTTTGAGACAAATTTCAAGATGTAATTCTCCCGCGCCAGCTACGATATGCTCTCCAGATTCTTCTATAATACATTGCACCATAGGATCAGATTTTGCCAATCGTTTTAAACCTATAAATAATAGTTCAACAAATCAGTTTCTAGCAGAAATGCACTTTTCGTATAACCAAACCGAATATAATAAAATATTATCACCGTCTATTCGAAATGTAGAATTAAAGCATTAAATCTTTTTGTTATTTTAATAATTTAAATTATTCACAAACAAAATATTCATTTTATTATACTAATGACAGTTTACAAGTTAAAGCATTTTAAACTATAACAAATATTTTTTTTCCTGCAAGCAATGTGTAACAAACGATTTAATGGCTTTTTTAAACATAATTTTCATATTTCCGGCTTTTAACGGAATAAAAATTTTGTATTTTTTCATCAGTAAATTGAAAAAGTAGCCCTTACCAAATCTGTTTTGTTCACGCGAAAATAAAAACAAAATACTTTACAGCAATAAAGCGGATACTAATTTCGTTCGTGCCAAAGAATTTCACATTAATATTAACAGGGAAAAATACAAGTTCACTTTTACAATCAACCACGTAATTATTTTATTCATATTTCAAATATGCTACACTATTGCAATAACCATTAAAGTACATAATATATGCCTACTTGATAATCAGAATAGTTCAAAATTAAGACGCGTCACCGTTGTTTTATTTCGTTCTTCAGCTTTTTAGATCTTATGTTACACACGCATCCACGTCTACTCCATTTAGCATTGCCTCTTAAATTACATACTCGTATTTATGATGGTTTTAAAAATATTTCAAAAAATGTATCTTTTTAGTTCACCTTTAACTTGAAACATTAAATTTTGCGAAATGAAAATTATTTTAATGGGCACGAACGTAAAATACGTTTCGTCAATGCTGCGACAGATTTGTAAAAATGACCTCGGGGAGTCGGAAATACATAACACTATATAGCTCCCTATTCTGATCTAATTCGATAGCTCCAAAGTTATCTACTCCACAGAACTCTATACTTTACGTTTTCTAGATTAATTTTAGACAAACATCAAAGGTACACCACACGATAAGCACAGTTATGCATGGTAGGATCACCAATCACTTTTAATTGCTAATGTTAATAAAACAAAATATTTTCATTTTTTTAATACTACGGAATAACAGGAAAGTCGTTCATCATATCTGCACATTATATTTAACTTAATTTTTACAATTTCATTTTCTTTCTTAATATGTTTTAATCGTTAGCATTAAAAAAAAAAAACAACGAATGGATGATGTTGGTATATACTATTCGAAACGTCAATAAAGATCATTTTAAAAAACATTATGCTTACCGAAAATGGTACTAAAGTGTTAACGAAAGAAAGTACTACAATGTGAGGCAATCTTTTTTCATTTCGTTTTATTCATAATTATTTAAAAACATGTTAGCATTCGTATTAATCCAACTTAATCAAACACTGCTAATCTTTTTTTAAAAAAAAAGACATATTTTGTTCGCATAACTATATGTACAGCTTTTTACATCAGAAGAGAATTCACATACATAGGCAGACGCATTAAAGGTGAGATTAAATTCAGTACAGACAGCCAGGTGCAACCATTGGCTGGAAAACACGCTAGGATAAATATTTAGTTCGTTATGAATCGATCAAGCGCTTGACGAGATTATTTCGTTGGAAACGAGCTGCCGTAGGGTTGTTTAAAAATAAATACTTACCCGGACCCCTCCAAGATGTTTAATAACGGAAAAAAATGAATAAAATATATTCATTTTTATTCGGAATCGGTACCAATAGATAATTAAATATCGTTTTCAAAATATACCCCTTTCACTGCTAAAGTTCATTCAGTCTTGCCATTTAATGAACGTTTTCGAGAATTTATTTTCAGGTATTGCCTTTATTCGATGTGAAGCTGCGACCGCATAGGGGAGCCTTAAGCCGTGGAAGATGACAAAAATCGCATGGAGTTAGGTGTGGACTATATGACAGATGAGAGTGAATCCGCAATGTTCTTCTTCGAGTATTCCATAACCAAACGCGATGTATGTGGTTTCGCGTTATCGTGGTGTGAAAAAAAAAAGTTGTTTTTGAGCTCCGGCTTTTTCTTTGCGATGTGTTGACGCAGGTACATGAGAACCTTTGTGTAGTAAACTGCATTTACGCTTCCACCTCGGGAGTTAACAAAATGTTGATATACCATCCCTTTTCTGTCGAAAAAGACGATTAACATGACTTTCCCCGCGTTTTTTTGTTGTTGCACTTTCTTTTTGCGTAGCGATTCGGGCGATTTCCATGTGGTGTTTTCTTGTTAAGTGGTGGGATCAAAATAATGGATCTACATTTCGTCATCGGTAATGATCCTGTCCAAGGAAGATGCATCTTCTACAAACAGCCACTTTCACTGGGTGCAAACATCAACACGTTGCTGCACTTAGTCCCTCGTAACCATATGCAGAACCCAAGTGGAACAAACTTTTCGCATATTTAAGTGATTTCTCAAAATTCGTAACGCAGTGTCTTTCGATACGTCTAGCGCAGCACCCAAAGTTCTCACTGACATGCGCCTATCATCACGAATAATCGCTGCAGCCATATTAACCATTTTCTTAATAATCATTGTCGCTTCTCGTCCAGAATGTGGCAATGAAGTAGCGGATTCGCGGCCGTCGAGAAAGCCGTGTGTCACTGGAATACGGTAGCCCTGCTCAGTCTTTTGTCATCGGAATAAGCTACTTGCATCAACTGATAGGTTTCTGCAACACTCTTACCTAATCGGCGACAAAATTTAATCGTGTGATGTTGTTCGTTTCGAGTACTCATTGCGGAAAACAAATGTACACAGAAAGTACACAAAAACCTGGGGGCGGTACACAAACACGTTGCACATAACTGGGTGCAGCTGCTCAACAGAGTATGTTGGCAATGCACAACAAGTTCCTGTAACAGCAGAATTTTTCGCTCTACACGTGCCCCTCATTTTCGAGACCATACACATGGTTACCAAAATTTAAAAGATCAAGCTCACCTTTTCTGCGGTAGCCTATGTATTTCATTACATTCATAGTTGAAATCCCGTGCAATACTTTATTGTAAAAATTTTGCAATAATTTGAAATAAAACACAAGAGAGAATGAATTACGAATTAGTTTTTTATTTTACCTTCTACGAGTTTTGGAAGATCAGCAGGATTTTTCGGTTCAACAGCGACCCGCACAACTGGCGACACGCTAAACTTCATGACACGTAAATTATGAGCATCTTTATAAGTGGTAATTGTTCCCGTTTTTACAAGGAACTGATCAACTCCTACTAATCCGCAAATATTACCTAAAAAAAAAAAATTAATGAAATAATAAACACATGACACTATTTACAATAACCGCTTGATAATTTGTTACTAATTAATTAACTCACTAAATTATTCAACTATTAATTATTCATTTGTTTGATTTATTTAATTATAAGTATTTTTACATATGGACCGTTAATACAGCTAGCAATTATCATAAAATACGTAAGTTTATAATTTTAACACCACAAAAATGCTGGTTTTTAATTTTACTATAAACGTTTATGACGTGAATATACATGTCTGGGTAGTGCAATTTATTATTAAAATTAAGTTTCTAAAAAACAAAGCAAAAACACATTTGCTACTTAAAAAATAAGTTTTTAAATAAACGCTACATAATAATTTAAAACTTACGAAATATAAATTATAGTATTCAAAAAATTAAAATTTTAAAGAGCTGATGCATTTTGGAGTGGTTTCCTCTACATTTTCATAGTTGTTAATAGAGTGCAAATTAATGGATTATTCGTTTGTTAGTAGTAATTTAAATTAACATTTTTTTTTTTTAAAATGTTTCCCTTTAAAACAAAAACATGTAAAATATAATCCATACCGCTAGGTACATCTTCAATTGCTTCTACGTAACGCCCCATCATTAAAATAGTCCTCTGAATAGCTTTTTCGTATAAGTCTTCTTTTTTGCCAGGAACGTAATTGGGACCCATAATACGAGCTTTCATACCAGTTGCAACCTGTTGAATCATAAATTATTATTACATACTGCGTTTATTTAAAATAAGCTAAAATATTAAAAACAGCATACACAGCACTAATAAATAGTTAAAGAAATTTCGCAAATAGTCAGTTTCTCTGCTTTAAGTAAAAACATTGAAACATGCGATATTTTTTTGGGCTTGAACGGTAATACCGCAGGGTCGACAACATTGGCGATTCAAATTAAAGACAGACATTAACTTACTCTTAGAAACAGAGAAATCTAAGCACAAATCGAGTACGGGAATGCAAGGAGACTGAACATTGAACGTGCACAACGATAATGCTATGGGAATCACTAGGCTGCGGATGCAAAACCAATTCGTTACATAAATCTTTATTTTAATTTCCGCCAAAGTGGTAAAACGTAGGATCTGGAAGTGTCCGAAATTAACTGAAAAGCCGAGTATATATCAAGCATGTGGTCACACATATGACAGAAAACTTGAAAGAATTGGATAAGATTGGAGAGAATATATAAAAAAAGTACGAAAAATGTCCAATACACATACATTATCGTTGACAAAATTCATCACTTAGTACTACAGATCAAAATGGATGAATGTAAAATTCGAAATGTATCTAAAGTTATTTATCACAATTACAAATCCGGCGACTTGAGTAAGTACAAGCAAGAAAGGTAATTTTCCTAGTATCATTTTCATAACGAAGAGTCGAAATACTTGATCGCAATAGATATCGAATTCTGTACGTCCAAAACGAAGCGTATAGTATGGAATTAAGTAAAGTATTTAAATCAAATCAGATATTGCCAAAGTTCTCAAAAAGCGATATAAATTGTGCACGGAAGAAAACTATTTACGCTATCTCAATGATTTGAATACGAGAAAATTTATTTAGAGTAGTGATAAATGAAGATTTCGTAGGTTATACGAGACGGGAACTCGAGGTCAGTATATGAATGATGAAGATTTCGAGCATCGTATAGAGGAGAGAACGTAATGCCCATGGAAGAGTACTGTAAACCGACACGATTTACGAATCAAGGCAGTTGGGCCTCATTCTCGAAACCATATATCGCATTTACGTTGACCGAGAATGTCAACCGCCACAAATTTTTCTTATCCGATCAGCTGTACGGTGAAAGGTTCACTATAAAGCTAGTCATGGAAATGTACAACTGTTTCTCGTCAGCACATAAAGTAGCGCGCTCTATTTGTACGTAGTAATGACATCAATGGGAATGTCGGCCACTGAGATCAACAATACGACTGTACACGCCGCTTTCCGAATAGGCAATTCTCAACGAGAACGTAGTCTTTTTTCCGCGCAAGCATTCAATTCGTTCCGTGTAGCATTTCAAAATGTCCATATCATCTTTCTCGTCGAATGCGCAGTATGATTGGGTCTCTTTACAATCAGATCGTCCATTCACCACAACGAATATGACATTCTACGGCAATCTACGTCAATTACCTGCCGCCTCCCAGACACTCCCATTTATAAATTTTTAAAGATAAATTTTCAAACTAATTCAAGAACTATAAATTATTTATTAAAATTTGCTTTAATACAATATGCAAAAATATGTTTCTTAAGTCTACGCGAGTCGGTGAAAAGATTTCCAAAACAATTTAACAAATAATTTAGGAAAATTTGTATATTTTACCAGTATATACATTTTTATGCCCTCATAGATCTAGCTCCAGTATGCCTGTTTTGCATTTAAAATACAATTATTGTTACACTGTTCATTTATTTCACATTTATGCTATTTTTTTTTTTTTTTTTTAATTCGTAAAGCAATTAACAATTTCTATTTTCAATCTTTATACTTCTAACAGACTTACTCAAAATTTACGTTCCAAAGAGTAATCATCAATTACTACGCATGATAATATATTTATCATTAAATTGGCAACTGAATATCGTACTGGTAATCTACATTAATCATTAAAAACTGACGAATAGTTACTTAGGTTTTACTAAACTCGACCTGACAGTATAAAAGCAGTCTTATATATAAAAAAAAAAATTCGCAAAATTAGCTAGAATATTATGAAGTACGTGTTACGAGCCAAAAGAAAAAATAACAATTCCACTCCCCTTTACGCCCTATCACAAACAAAATTCCGAAAAATGTCTTACGAACATTTTTCTATATTCAACGTATAAAGTACATATTAGTTTCAATAATATTATACCTTTCCTGAAAAGACCCGACCGAAAGCGTAAAATCTTCCTTTATCCGAAGTCGGTACCATTTTAGAAACGTACATCATTAACGGACCGTTGGGGTCACAGTTCTGTAATAAAGACGTACCAATTGTAAATATCTTAAAACTCTTATATAGTTATTTAACTTTACAATTATAAAAAGTTTTAAAAAACAATAAAATATTATAGATTCAAAATTGATTTATATTCATCTTTTCCATCACATACTATTAATGTAAATATGTCTAAGATTAAAGTTGATAGTAGGGAAGAGTGGATTACGTTTATAAGTAGTCAGAATCGAGGCAAATACTACCATACGGTACAGTCAGAGCTTCCTTTGTATCTTGGTATTATTCTATTCCGGAATCTGTCCCAGATCGATTTTTTCGTTTGTACTCTCGGATAGTTTAGAATTTTTCAACAAGCCTGATGGTGTACAATACAATGATCACCACATATTAAATTTCATGGAGGGCATTAACCATTTGCTGTTAAGGTTGTAATAAATATGAACATTACCATAATTCATTTTCGAACAATTAATACCTTTTAAGATCTTTCCTCCTAATACTGTTTATAATCTTCTGTGTCATAACAAACAGGTTCCTTATATTTTGTTTAAATTCATTATATTACACGACATCAAAAATTTAACTGTACGAATTTATTTGCTATTACTAATCAACTATTAATGATATGTGATCTGCTATCCTAATTCACGCTGCCCTGTCGTGTTTGTGAGTTCAACGCATTTCGGACTCGGCTCGGGCAGTTTTTCTCTCCTTGTGATTCTGTAAAGGCATTGGTGGGTTATACTGAAACACTGGTGGCTATGATTGTTTGTTACATTTATTGTATGTGATGGCTGTGATTTCCGTTTCCTATTTTTGCTGTTCAGCCAAGTTCAGATGCTCAAGGCATCTTGGGTTCTCAGTCTAGCCAGTTTTTTTTTTATTTTTTTTCTTTCTATTTAGTCATCCGTGGGTTATGACAAACATTTACGGCCATGTTTGTCTGAAATCTTCCTCGTTTCAATCTGAACATTACGTATCTTTCCTTAGTTAGCATTATTCTTACATCAACTCGATAATGGCTAAATGGCTTATTGGCAGGATCAAAAAAAAAAAAAAGCTTGACCGTTATATATTTGACTTACTTATTTTGTAACTAGTTATTTATATAAAATATTTATCCGTTATTCTAAAATTATCGAATTATTTCATTACCAGTATTTAATTAATATGCATTATAAAATAGTTAATAGGTAAAATATTACTGAGGTAAAAACGAATCATTTTATTGTTTATTCCTCCAGTCATATTGCTCGATCCGAGCGTCATGACTCCTTCTATTTGTACATTCTAGCTGTACAGATTAGGCATGGGTAACTCCGGACACAGTTATATCCTCGGAAACATATCCATGGTCGGACACAGTCGGATATATCTCCGGCAATATCACAACTCCGAAAAACGTCACACGACGAATAAATATTGAAATTCCGCCGGACACAGTTGAAATCACTTTTGGCGGAGTGATTTGATGTATCTCCACTCCGAAAGGCGACAGCTGCACGTGCAACTGTCAAAATTTGCCTTATCATTACTGTTTCACGGAATTACATCGTGTTCGTAGACTGCTATATGCAGAGGTAATAGCGCGGTGTGATTTAAAATTTTTAAATCGAATGAGTAATATGATCCACGAATTTAATGCTATGTGTTATTTGACACGATGCGAACTAGCTATTTTATGCTTATTGATAAGAAATATCCTATTTAGCAGAAAACAGCATGTATGTGTGAGAGTTTTTCATCCGCTGTCGGTAAATCGGAACTGCGCGAAGAAAATGCGCACCATGTTCAAAGACATTTTGTTGCTGTGCTGCGCGGAGTTGGAGTTAAATACGTAACGAAGAGTGTGATTATACGCTGGATATGAGATAACTCCGCCGGAGTTGGAGTTGAGAAGCGGATATATATCCGCAGTCGGAACGGACACATATATATCCAACTCCTCTAGCGGAGTTGATTTGCGCATCTCTAGTACAGATTAGTGCTCGTGGCAATTGTTATACGCAACGTGAGTGTATACACGCAAGACTACACTCGGAATGGATAGTAAATGTTTGATTTATCGCGCTACAAGTGCAGTCTCGTGCGTGTCTGCTGTTGTGTACTACCTAGCGCGCATATGATGGTACGCATGTTTGCCATTGCCTTTCACGTGAAATAGCGAGTATTTATAATTTAATTTTTTCGTAATAATTTCTGTCATCGCCCGGCATCGAACCCGAAACTTCCGTAACGGAAGCCAAGCGCTCTAGCAACTAGGCTATCGCGATTATATTATATATTAAAATAGTAAGGTACGTGGAAAAGGAAGATATAAAAACAATGTATGCCAAAAAGTTTTAATCGTAATCCGCAAAAATAATTTATTGCAATCAACAGAATGATATTTTTTCATACACTCCTCGTTTGTTAGATTCAAAGAACAATTTAATATTCAAGAAATTATACGAAATATTTTCCAACAAATTTTGTCTTGCGAAAAGGCTTTGCGGATTAAAACATATTTTATACAAATTTCATAGAAATACAATTACCTTAATTCCAAGAGCCGCTTCATCATCGTGAGGTCCTTCATACAACATTTCCATTCGATATTTCTGTGCTACAACAGGAGATGGTAAATGAATAGCTATCATCTGAAGCAATGCTTCACCTGCTGGGAGCCAATATCGCATAACAACCTGCAAAATTATTAAATTTAATACAACTTGCACTTCAAGTCCTTTTAACTATTTAATATGAACTTTGACGATAAATAAACGTTATATGTTACATAGCAGTAATTATTAGATAAATTTTTCTTTTTCTTTTTTTATATATCCTTTCCAAATTAAACATTTACACGATGTAAAATGCAGAATTTTTAAAGTGACCATTTTAAATCAAAAATATTTTATGACCATCACAGTTAAACTGAATTTAGTTCTAAATGATTTGCAACCAAACTTTATGCTAAATTTAACAATTATGAACAGTAATTTTTACAATCCATTCAATAGTTTACGGTAAATTATATAAAATTGTACGTCTATACAATGCATAGAATATGTTGTAATGAAATTAATCTACGGACCAAATAATTCATAATTGTGTACACATTTATATTTCACTGTAATTGTGAAAATTAAATTTAAGTAAAATATTGGTCGCTATTAAATTGCACTGTCAATATTGCTAAACAACGACAATTTAAAATATCTGAAATGTAAATGAGATTTCAATTTTACAGCGAAATACATAAATACGGAAATATTTTAATTTATATGTGAAGCTGCTGCATACTAAAACTTTCATAATTCAAATGTTTAAATACTTGCGTAATATACGAATATTTGATGAAAAGTAATACCTTAAGTAAAGCTTTCCCATCTTTATCTTTATCTTCATGTTTTAGCTGAATTCCTAGTTTTCCCAATAAAGTTTCCGTTTCTTCTTTCTTATAGTTCATAATACTATCAAAAAGCTGTAATTTTCGAAATATAATCAGCAATTAACAGAATTCTATTGTAATATATTCTGCAACATTAAATTTCACGATAAAATAAACTTATTTGATGGTACTTTTTTCATTTGAAAAATATGTTATGTTAATAACATCACATCTGATTTCCAATCATAGTTAATAAAATCTGATTAGAATTGCACTACTTTATTCATTTATATGTAATAAACGCATTAAACATTAAGCACATGTAAACAAAGAAGTATTCTACAAGTTAAAATAAAATCGCATTCTCGGAAGAGCATTTCATAATTCAGCGATGGAGATGAATTAAAGATTTCAAAAACTTACAATTAGCTAACCACAATTTTGAAAAAGGACAAATAAAATAAAACAAAGAAAAAAAAATACAAAGTTCACGTAATTAAAAATGTCTGAAGATTCAACGTTATATACCTCGTTTATCACGTAATTACAAACTAAAACGACCGCTGCCGTGACTAGCGTAAAAGAGAAGAATAAAGTGAGAATGTCGGATAGAAGAAATACCGTAGATGTAATAAATAGGTGTATAGAAAAACGCTGTACTCAGTTATGGTTATCCGTTTCTTCGATTACTTTTTGTTGCCGAACTTTTTTTAATTACAAACATCGTATGCTCTAGTCATCCACTTATTTAAAATTGGTGTATATATTTTTTTTGTTTTTGTTAATTTCAAAAGTACATTTAAAGAGAAAAAAATTACTATTTACCAATATACCACCAAAACCGATTTAAAAAAATACATTTTCACACAAAATTTAAAAACAACTTTTCATCTTTTATGAAGTTTACGGCTAAAGTTTTATTCAAAGTATGCTGCGAAATACTGATTTTTGTAAGATATTTAATAAAAGCATAAAACGTAAAAACACCAACACATTTGTAAATATGCTTCGAAGTTCAAATTATTTTTAACATCCTTTAAATAGAACCCATCCAAGTATCATCGGCTAATTGAAACAAAGGAACGTCGAAATAAATAATACAGAAAAAAAAAATATATATATAAGAAAGTACCTTATAAATTGGATCCAAAATATACATATTAAAAGAACGTTTGTTTTCTTCATCTTTTTGTTTCGCCCATTTTTTGGTTTTCGCATTAAAGAAATTTTCTCCCCAAAGTCTGAAAATTTTACAAAAATTAAAATTAAAAAATAAAAAAACATCGTTTCTCATTTAGTGTATTTTTAACATAATATTATTTGTGAAATTTTGAGTAACGTAACGGGTTTATTTCTTTTTATTACAATTTGGCTTGTTTGCACTGCATCGTAAAACATAAAATTGATTAACAGGAACTACATACTTTGATTTATTTATTATTACATCAGAAAGATAACCAAAGTTTTGGGTTAGTTTGTAAATTATGTAACGCATGTAAGGAGAAATAGTTAATTTAAAATATTAAAATTTCGTAACTTAGAGAATGAAACAATTGGATGGTTTCTACCGCTAACCACATTAAAGCTTTATATGTAAAAAATAAATTAATTAATTTAAAAAAAAAGGCAATGAGGTTAACCGTAGCAACATTTTATCAGGGTAACATGGCATTAAAATTACACATAATACGTAATTATTATTAAAAAAAAAAATATGATCTGTATGAATACGTCCGTGAAAAATTTCGCGAAATCATGTAATTCCGGAAATGGTTACGTGTCCACCTTCGAATCTCTTAATAAATTCACTGTTTTATTTACTTCTCTTCATAACCCCAAATGGTCTATTCCTAAAATTGTGTAAATCCTCTTCCAGTCCATTTTTAATTCCCCTTTTCCTCTAATCCATTACATCTGTTCCGAATCAAAGTAAAATGCCTAAAAGAAATCCTGCGGAAAACTGTTTTTTCTTAAATTATTTCCTAATGCGTTTTATTCAGAAAGTAGCTGAAACCTTAAATCTTCTTCTTATGTTTCGTTTCTTGTTTTACCTTTTTTTTATTTTATAAAAAAAAATATTTTCAACGATTTCACTGCTTTTACTTATATTCCATTCTTTGAGGAATGCCGCTTTTCATTTTCCCCCTAATACTTCTATCCACTTTCTTCCCTCCAATTTTAATATTAAAAAATTACTTTTTTCTCTATACACAACTATAAGAATTCTTATGCTAAAACTGATGATTAAACGAACTTTGAATTTTATCTCTCATTAAAATTGTTTTTCTACATTATTGTTATCCTCATTTCTAAAAAAAAAAAATTCACTTTTCTTTTATCTCGTCGCACCTTGCTTACAAGAAATTTAATATGCTCAACAAGCGTCTTGAGAGAAATAAATATAGTTTCAAGTTTTATGCGTCTTGGCCCTACTGACTGAAAACCTTTATTGTTCAGATATTTACATATGCATTATAAGTTAATAATTCACTTCAAGCCTATTCATTAATATTTCTTCTGCCTTTTACAACAAACACCTATCTTTAACCTTTAAAATAAAACGCTCTCCGTCTATATTCCCTTTACGTGAATTTACCCATTGCCAATCTGTTTAAAAACAAAATTACCTATATTTCTATTTCATTTTTTTACTTCAGCACCTTTTTTCGCGCTTTTTTAAAAATTCCTACCTCGGCTCCACCTTTTTCAATCCGTTTCGGCTGTTTCCCCATTTGTTGATGATATTTTTGTTTATTGTAGCTCTCAAAATATCACTACCCATATTTAGTGTACCCTAGAAAAAAACCCTACCCATATTTCTTTTTATACTTTTTATGAAAAACCCGTATGTATTATTCACTTTTCATTCGCAAAATCTTTACTTAATTTAATCCTAAACAATAGCCTTTTTATTTCCTTATTTAGCTACTTTTTACGTTTAAATGCTATTCTTAAAAACTCACTATTATTCTACGGAGCACATCAATTATTTATTTAGTTTTTCTAAAGGGCTCGATTTATAAATCTTCCCTTTGCAATATTGATCGAATACAACTTCTTGCCTCTATATTCGAAAATTCTTCCATTTTGGCAATGCTAACTAAACCTACTATTTCTTCTTCTCTTATCTGTGGATTTTATCTTAATGACAGTTTTTAAACTAAATATTTTCTAATTAATTTCCATTAATTAGGTTTTTGTCTTTCATCTTTTTTAAAAATAAAAACCTTCTTACTTTTACTTCTTGGAATTATATATTCTTCCGATTTAGTAATTTTTTTCACCTCAAATATTTTAAGCGAACAAAACATATTCTCCGTCCGTTCAAAAAAAAATAAATTAAAATATAGATGTTAGCACTGTTTTTACTTTCTTAGTTTATAATCATTCTGAATTTTCTTTATTTTTTTATGTGTTCAAAACCCAGGCTACTACAATTTTACATACGGTCTTATACACTTTCTCTACTGACAATGTTCATAATTTTCTTTTAGTTATCGCTAAAAGCAATACTACCAACTATTTCGTTTCCTTTTTCTTCTTTCAAAAATTATATTACTTTTGCCATCTATTTTGATTATTTTGTTTAATATGATGTGTTTAAATTGAAGTTACTGTAGCATTATTGGTAATAATGCCGATTTATCGGCTCCTTCTGTTGTTCTTAATGGAAGATTTAGAAGTAAACTTCTTATTAATTATCTAGAACCTATCTCTCGGTCACTCATAATACATCAGGCTTTGAAACAATGTTTAACCTAGATTATTTTTTGCTTTTTGCTCATTTTATCTCTCTTACATCTTCTTTCCTTCCTTTTGCACTTGATTTCTTTATTCCTCTAATTTTCGCCATTCCGTAACTTTCAACTTACTTTGACACCCGTTTAATCATAGTTTGCTTCCGTTCTAGCACTATCGATTTTCATTAATCCGTTTTCTTTATACCCCCATAATTCTACTGATCTTAGCCTTATTACTGCCACCCGTCTCATGCTTTAACAAAAAATGCAGTTCGCATTTCTGTTTATGTTTAACCTTTACTATCTGAACAGCATTTAGTCACATATAACCACGAATAGTAAATAAACAAGTTGTAACATTCGTTCTATTGTGAAGTCTATACTGCACACGCTATCAAACCATTAAACAGTCGGGACAGGTTTTTGTCATTTGAAGGTCAAGTAAGTTCTATGCGAAAAACAAAGAAAGTGTTTAAAATAATTAGTAGTTGTTGTTGATTTGTTATATGTGAATCTTTCTTTTGTATGAATTGTATATTATTTCTAGTCGATTCCGAATAAAATACATAATGATGGAATTCCAAAACGCCATGTAAATATACTCTTCAAATTAGTGCCTCCTCACTAATTACTCCAAACTATAACAATTATAGTTCACAGTGAACATATATACATACACGCTTGCAATGAAACGACGTGCTCCGTAAGATTTTGTTTTACATTATCTTTTATAAAATAACTGAATAGACTAACTTTTTGCAATACGTTGAATTCGATTTCTGATATTTGCACTTGTTTTTCGAATAAGTAACAATCATCAATTGAACTGTATTTATATATTATTAAAAAAACTACATACTATGTACTATTTTTAAAACACAAATAAAACATGAATGACGCATTAGAAAAGTAGTTTTTTTTTAAACTTAATGATTTTTTAAAAAATTAAATAAAAAAAATGAACGCGTTTTCCCTTTGCTTGAAAAATTTATTTCACTGCTACAACAAGAAACTTGCATGTCTGCTGCATCATTAAATCGGTACCTCTGCCTTTTCTGATTTGTATCATTTCTTTCATACATTTTTGTTGTTCTTTCATTAAGTAGTGAAATAAATTTTAACAAAAATGTAACATTCTACTGACCTTTTATTACTTTTTTTCCAATCAAATGAAGTAATTGTTTTATTCCATCCGCTCTATTTTAATGAAATTAATTCTAAACGTTACACTTTTTTTCTTCTTTAATTTAATAAAAACTGTACTTCGAAATATTAGTATGAATTAAAAATAAAATACTATAACACAACGTTTATATAAAATAAGATACTGACCGATTCATAAGTTTAACAACATCAATTTTAAATTTCTCCGCATACATTTCTGCGAACTGTTTTAACGTGAATGCCCATCCATGGAGTCCTGATCCAAAACCAACACTTCCTTTACTGGGATCGACCTACAAACAAAAACAAGTTCAATCAAGCACGATGTTTCATGCGCTGAGAATTCCGTATGTTAACGATAACCATAATTTACATTTACATAATACTAAATTCAAAACAAAGAAATCTCATTTCTCGTGCCGCAGAAGGAGATACGTCATTTTTCGTGTTTTTCAACTTTTCGTCAATTTCGAATGTTTCGTTGAGGAAATAAAATACGGTTTTGTTCCCGACAAATAGTGGTATTTCCAACGATACATCACACGCCAGAAAGAAAAAAATTTTCTCAAAAGTTTCGAGCTTTCGGCACCCCAAAGGTCTAATTTTAAAGTTGGAAACTTGGATGTACTAAACTAGAGAAATATATAGGGATGCGCATATTTTAAACCTTGTTCAAAATTATTTTTAGCTATAATACTCGCGATGTAAAGGCACGCCATTTTCCGCACTTTTGTGAAAGTTTTGTTAAAGAAATGAAATACGGATTCGTTCTCGAGAATTAGCGATCTTTCCAACGATATATCACGGGTGGAGGAAAATATTTTCCCCCCAAAACTTTCGAGCTTTCGGCACCCTGAGGGCCCAAATATAAAGTTGTAAACTCGGCTATGTTTTTTCTGTAAAGCAGTCCTTAATGGATATGTTAGAGATACGTTTCAGTTTTTCCGTTTTTATTCAGGCTACTTACTTAAACTTCCTTTTTTTAAACTGTTTTTGACGGAGAGAGGGGAGGGTAAATAATTTTTTAACCGCAATTTTTTTGATTTTATGCCAGGACTTCTGCATTTTATTTTACATTTTGAATTTCACTTTTATTGAATTTATAAATTGTCTCAGAAAGAATTTTAATTATAATTTATGATCTAATTTTGAAGTTTGTAAATCAAACCGTTCATCAGTTGATTTTTATTTGATATTTTTGTAGTTTCTGAACCATCTTTTTAAGATTCCGTAAATTATATGTGCACGAAATCCTAAAAGACTACTAAATACTTCAAAAAATTACATTCATCTGTGTAATCATAAAAATAAAATGTCGAACGTGCTTAAATTGCCTTGAATTGCAGATACCAATATTTTTTTTGTTTGTTTTTCTAAAGTTGAAAACTATTTCTCCATTTCTTTTTCGCTTTGAACATACTATATATCGAGACGCATCAAAAATATTATTTTTAACTTCATATTGTAATTAATTTTTACGAAACAAACACTTTTTTACATTTTTTTAAAATACTCAAAAACTCTCAGATCAAATTTTGTCCGAAATTTAAAGAACACGATTTCTCATCGGTACATATCGACGGGTAACATAAGGCAGAAATCATTTATTCAAGTGCAAGCAAGTCGCAAATTTCGGTCTCAAACCTATATAAATATACATTAGTACTCTACCCAGGATTGACCAATGGAAAATGCGGTTGTCATAATGATAAAATAAGATGCTTATGATAGCGCGAATATGGAATTATAAGAGCAATGATGTAAATGATATTAATGCTTATAATTGTATAAATTATACTTTTATGCGTAAATTTCAATTTAAAAAAAATATTAAAAATAATATTATGATTTCTTAAATGTTAATTTTTTTAAAAATCGTAGGGGACCAATTCTCCAACCCTCCTGGCTATGCCACTGACACGCGCTCACACATTTGTTCAATGCGTTTTCTGGATTAATCATACTTCAGAATATAAATATTACACTATCTTCGATTTTGAATTAATATCTTCGGAGAGTTAAAAAAAAAACAAAACAAAAAAAGCACTATATTCTGGACCTTTTAAAATATTTAACCCCGAACCTTTGAAACTTTCAAGTATACAAAATTTGAAGTTACTTTTATGACTTGTCGAAATACGTCATTAAATGTTCTATTATTTTCTTTTTATCTTTAGCCGTTGTCAGCCCGATATTAAACGAAAGCAGTCTCCAATTTTTTCCAGAAGTCGTCGCGATCTTATGTCTTTTTACCATCGAAAAGTTCTATTACACCGGTTAAGTAATTTTCAAGAAAACTTAAATACGTTGTAGATTTCTTTCTAATATGAAAAGCAGAATTAAAATTATTAGGCAAAAACTCATAAAATTTGTGTTGTAAATATACCAAATTAACGTTTCACTATAAAACAGAATAGCTGAGCAGATATTTTTCTGATTCAAAAAACGAATCAGTTACTTAGCAATAGGACGAAATTATATTATTTTCACAGCGCATTTGTAGGTGTTACAACAATCACCTAATTACAAGTACAATTGTATAAATATATTTTTAATCTAATAAAATGCAACATATCAGACGTGGAGAAGGGTAATATGAAACGTATAATCAATTTCATTCATACCAATACACATCATCATCGTTGCTTATATTAAAAATTTAAACAATATTGTTTTTCTCATTTTTTCATTAAATTCAGACATTCCGCATAGACTGCATTATATGGCAACAAGACAAAAACTTCCACGTAAAAAATTAACAAAAGCGAAAAATATATTGAGATTTGGATAGCTGACAGGAATTTATGCCTAATTTACGATGCAAAGTTACCGAGCTATTTGAAGAGATTATAATCTTGATCTTTGTATCCGATAATATAAGCAATTTATATGAAAAATTTGTGCTGTCACCTATTCCATAGATGCAACGCAGATTCCTAATACTACAAATTTTTACTGCATTAAAAACAGTTATATTCCATTTTCAGAGATTTAATTTTATGTAAGTCGACTGGAGCTAGTTTCAAAAGCAGCCTGATGTTCAAGTAGCTCAAATAAGAGTTATACAAGTTAAAAAAAAAAAAAACACACCCTTGCTAATGCCGTAATCAACAGATGACGAACCTGAATGATGTCAAGAAGGATATAATAGAGCAATATATCCGGAAGTATGACATTAACCTTACTGATGGAATGAACTGCTGGGAAAAGGACATGAATGGTATTAGGGGAAGCAGATTTTAGTAAAAAGTCTCAAATCCTGGGGGTTGATTAAGATTAAATTGCAACAGTGGCAAGGAACAAATCAATAAGTTTTTGAAACTGCTAATAAACTGGATTTTACACATTGTGTTAATAATATGCTTACTCTGCAATGGGCTGGCTTCAGAAAAGGGAAGAGTTGCGTCAGCCAGGCAGTAAACTTGGTTCAGCACGTCGAGGTTGGAAATGAAGCAAAAATGATCATTAGTGCGGTATTTGCAGATCTAAGCAACCATTAGGCACATCCAATTGTTTAAAAGGTTTGCGAAATTACTGATAATTACTATCCGACGAAAATACTGCAAAACATATTGTCCAGAAGACGTTTTTGTGACGCACAATAGCAAAAAAAGCAAATGTTGAAAGGAGCGAAACGGGTTCGTTCCATAACGGGAAGCACACTAACTGCAATATTGTTCCAACATTTATAGCACCGATCAACCAATCGACGAGGATGCGCGACAGTTCCTATACGTAGATGATCTTGTAGTAACTGCCCAGAGTAAAACGTATGAAGTGTAAGTGGAACTGTAAAAATCTTTTGAGGAATTAAATGAATACTGTACTGAAAGTGCGCTGCTTCGGCTATAAATCCAATTTAAATACTCAAGTCTGCGCTTTTTACCTCAAAAACGCAAAAGCAAAGGGCAAACTAAAATTAATTTGGCGCGGACAACTCTAGTAATGCGAAGAACCACAATACCACAAAATAATTCTCGCTTGATCGCTAACTATTCGAGTACATGGCGTAAATTTTAAAATGAAAGTAGAAGCGAATAGTTTCTAAATTTTGATCAAAGTCAACGATTCTTACTCCCTCCTTCGTGCTATTCCTCGTCTATATAACATAGATGTTCAATATGAGGAAGGTCAGTACTTTCCAGAAAAGTCGCTATTTCGTTGAATGAAATGTACTGAATAATCACAGGTTCTTTAAAATCTTATACACTCTACAGTACAAACACGGATCCGATGATCACACCTCACATCCAGAAGAAGACCAATTACTACTCAAAACTATTGGAGAATCCATCTTAAAAAGCTCACCCGCTAAGCTAGCGAAAACCGAGAACTTCAAATTAGCTCCGTTCTGGATGCCTCAAGATCGCAGTAAACTTACTGAAAATGGCCTGGCCGAAAATTATATAAATATAAATGTAGAAACGCTAGAACTACGGTGACCGGTTTCACTGTAATCTGGTCGTATATGCATTACAGCATAGACTTATCGAGGACAGAGATAACTGACGAAGCCGTGAAGCGCATAAACTTACTTTGTACTATTTTATTTTACTAGCACATTTAACGTTATTTTATTTATTTATACTATTTATGTACTTACTAATTCTTAAGCGTTACATAATACTATCACTATTAGTACTGCATTTTATCATTTGCTTAATTTAAATAGCTGATTAATCACATTTTTAATTTTGTAAAATGTAGCATCAGACGTGGAGAAGGGTAATATAAAAAATATAATCAATTTTATTCATATCACTACACATCATCATTGCTACTTATATTAAAAATTTTAATTATTTATATTTTTTCTTATAATTCAATTAAATTTATTTATCGTCTTCTCTATTTCTTACATAGTACACGAACTTAAAAGTTTTCTTCTGCCTCCCTTTTTTTAAAGTTACACACTACCCGTTTTACTCCACTCTTTTAAATTCTCGTTTATTTTTTGTAGATATATAATTTTCTTTTAACGATACTATAATGACTGGTGAAATACTTAATTCATCTATCGCTGCTCTGTAACATTCTCTATCCTCAATTCACCTTTTTATTTCTACTTGTAGGTCTCCTCACATTATTTTACGCGTGATTATGTAATTCTGCTTTAATTAACTTATCCAAAAACTGTCATAACTCTTGCAATAATTGCTTATCTTGGTACGCTCATTAATAATTAATCTGTTTTCGAATATATCGAATATTTTTTCTCTTCTGCTGGCTAAACTTCCTGAAAGTCCCATCAACAGCTAAATGACCTGGTGATTCCTACATTCTTATTTCCTCGTATAAATCTATTATCTATTCCAGATCTTAATAGAGTTGTTTTACTTGTAGAGGTGCTTTCAAAACCCATTTGTCTTTAAACTCCCCACTAGTTCTCAAATCCTCTCAATTCCAGCATGAATTAAATGCGCCACTCAATTCGATCTTATTTAGACCACCGTTTTCTTGTTATTGCCACCCCCCCTTTCCGCAACACCAACATTTTACTCTCAGGAAAGTATTATCTTGGATCTTATTAAACTTTTCTTAGATGAGTTTATTTCTTCTAATAATCTTTTTCTTCAATTTTGCTAGTTTCTGAAATTTTCCCAACAGTTTTTCTGCCTTCATTAACCAAATTCTATTCCTAAATTGTAATTAGCGGGGATTTTAAAACATTAACAATCTCTCATGTTCACTACTCGTGCGAGAGACATGACGTGTAAACTTCTTTTACATTTTCGAACTTCAACTTTTCTTTCTGTTCTTCTTCTTCTTCTCCTCTCGGCCAGCTATGTACCACGTAGTTTCTCAGTTGTCGTTCCTTCTTCTGGCCTGCATTTGCGCCCGATATTCTTTCATCCGTTCCCTGTGTGATTTCCTTCTTTCCAACGTTCATGATGTATCCTTTTGTATTTTCGGTTTTTCTTTAAATTGCTTTCCTCTTACCACTACTCTTAGCTCGACCCGATTATGAATATCTTCAACTGCTATCTGCGTTTCCGCCATACCCTGTTCTGTTTCTCCGAACCAAGTCTATTTTGTTTTTGGCTTTGTACATATGAAAATATTCTGATAGCCAGTCTTGTGTTGTTTATTCTCATGATATTATCATAAAAACCAATTCTACTTTTTCTAATTTTCTGTATTATACTTTTAATGTCAATGTACAATTCACTGTTCTATCTTCTCCTGTAGATATTCTTCAACTGGGCCAAATATTTTCCTTAGTATCTTCTTTTCCTTAATTTTTAGTTTTTATGGGTCCTTTTTTATTGAATGCAAGACATTTCAACGCACAAAACGCTTCCGGTAAGACTACCGCGCTGTAGTATCTAAGTTTAGCATTAAAGAATATAGATGGATTTTTTCCCGTTTATTTCTTTTGTTAGTCGGTACGCAATCTCCATTTTATTAACTCGGTTTCCTATTGATAGTTTTTCAGACATATTTACTTCTATCCATTCTCCTAAATATTTAAATTGCTCTACTACGTTAATTTTATTGTAATCCAGGTTTAATCATTCTGGGGCGTTTCTTTCACACTGGTCATAAATTTTGTTTTCTCCTAAGAGATCCGCAGCCTTGCTTTCGCAGCTTGCGGACTTAACTTCCTTATTTGTGTTTCCGCTCCCATTAAAGAGTTCGACAAAATCACTAGGCCATCTACAAAAACCGGGCAGTCCACCTTAATTCCTTTATTTTTATATTCTATCGTGATCCGATTGTTCAAATTCTTTACGCCATTCGCGAATTGGTTGTTCGCAGTTCAAGGGAGATTCGAAATACACCGTTAGCAATTGACAGTTGTCTTTAATGCTATGTGCAATTTTGGCCCTTCTTCTTTAAAATATAAGTTAGGTGTTGTGCGTTTTGTGAGATTCTGTTTAAAGGTCCGGTAAAAACTGCGCACTGTTTTTCCTAAACCCTTCTCTATTTTGATTCATTCTGTCACTACTAAAATGTACGTTTTACTGCACGTATAATGCCCACAGTTTGTTTTATCTTTACATTTATTTCTCATCGTTTTTTTCCCTTTCATTTCATTATTTCTGACTTTACGAGTGCTATTTGTCTGAGGATATTACGCAAAATGCATGGTGAACACATCGAGCGCGAGGAACTTTTTATTTTGCAACATCGATTACATAAAACAGAAATTTCTGTTCAGAGGCATGAATTGTTTTCCGCTAAATAACGAAAATTTATCCAAGTTCATACACGCGGCAAATATTTCATGGCTCTCAAGCATTCAAATGTTAAAATTTCATCTTTTATCTAATAATTTAAACTAATTTAAATATCGATTTTAATTAGTTTTTTTTCTTTTTTTTATTTCCCCTTTTCTTTTTTCCATGAAGTGTTCATATAATTGAGGTACCCATGGTAATATATTGCAGTTAGTTATGCATTTATTCTATTATGTAACAGATAAATTTTCCCCACCGGTTACATCCAAAGTGGAGAAACAAAAAAAAACGTTATTATTAAAAAACTATCCAAAGTAATCAAAAAAACAATAAATGATGTTAATGCGAAAAAATTATTGTAACATTATCACGACTACAAATATTAAGAAATATTCGCTCGTACATAACTATATTCTACGTAGAAAACGGACGTTTGGATATCTGTAAAGTAAAATTTAATATGAGTATAAGATTTACTAACTAAAGGCTGAATGTCATTAAAGTGTAACATTTTCTCATGCGCCTGAAGTAGATTCAGATGGAGAAGGGTTATGAATATTCATCAGATTCATACTAAGCATGTAAAGACATCATCATTATCTACAATACAAGCGCAAAGCATGATTCTATGTAAATACGTTAAACCCCCTTATGAATAAAATCAGGTAATGATTCGCAGATATACTGGCACTATCGGTAATTAAAAAAGAAGTTTTCAACATTATTTGCAATATACAAAAATTTCACTTTTTAAAATGCTTTAATTTCTATAATTGTGCCCACTAGTTTCCCAAAATAAACAATAGATTACATTATACCTTGAACTATCCCCTAATGGTATAAATCCTCATTAAATACTATTGTGAGAATTGTCGACATAATTTTCTGATATTAAAGATGACCAAATACAAATATCCCTATTAATATGAGCATACAGATCGAAAAAATGGATAAATATAGAAGAAATTACCGAACTAAAAAGGAATGACTGTACAACAATTTGGTCCACAAACTTTATTGAGAAGACGGTATCGCCAGAAGAAATATGTAAAGAAAAACGTTTACTTTTAGCTACTAAATACTAGGACACACGTGGTTTGATCAGCGGAGAGCGACTAAGATTAATACATTCAAAATTCAAACTGGTTTTGCTTTACCAATTGCGCGTATTAAATTATTCACTTTAGAAAGATAACGTTGTATTCCAACTATTGCACGAGATTAAATTATTATTTTGTTTCTTCTCTAATAGATACAACTGATTAGTCTTATCTGGCAGCGTATAAATTCATAAATGATGTTAACGCGAAAGAATTATTGCAACATTATCACGACTACAAGTATTAAGAAATATTCGCTCGTACATAACTATATATTCTACGCAGAAAACAGACGTTTGGATATGTGTAAAGTAAAATTTAATATGAATATAACATTTATTAAAGGCTGAATGTCACTAAAGTGTAACATTTTCTCATGCGCTTGAAGTAGATTCAGATGGAGAAGGGTTATGAACATTCATCAGATTCATACTAAGCATGTAAAGACATCATCATTATCTACAATACAAGCGCAAAGCATGATTCTGTGTAAATACGTTAAACCCCCTTATGAATAAAATCAGGTAATGATTCGCAGATATACTGGCACTATCGGTAATTAAAAAAGAAGTTTTCAACATTATTTGCAATATACAAAAATTTCACTTTTTAAAATGCTTTAATTTCTATAATTGTGCCCACTAGTTTCCCAAAATAAACAATAGATTACATTATACCTTGAACTATCCCCTAATGGTATAAATCCTCATTAAATACTATTGTGAGAATTGTCGACATAATTTTCTGATATTAAAGATGACCAAATACAAATATCCCTATTAATATGAGCATACAGATCGAAAAAATGGATAAATATAGAAGAAATTACCGAACTAAAAAGGAATGACTGTACAACAATTTGGTCCACAAACTTTATTGAGAAGACGGTATCGCCAGAAGAAATATGTAAAGAAAAACGTTTACTTTTAGCTACTAAATACTAGGACACACGTGGTTTGATCAGCGGAGAGCGACTAAGATTAATACATTCAAAATTCAAACTGGTTTTGCTTTACCAATTGCGCGTATTAAATTATTCACTTTAGAAAGATAACGTTGTATTCCAACTATTGCACGAGATTAAATTATTATTTTGTTTCTTCTCTAATAGATACCACTGATTAGTCTTATCTGGCAGCGTATAAATTCATAAATGATGTTAACGCGAAAGAATTATTGTAACATTATCACGACTACAAGTATTAAGAAATATTCGCTCGTACATAACTATATATTCTACGCAGAAAACAGACGTTTGGATATGTGTAAAGTAAAATTTAATATGAATATAACATTTATTAAAGGCTGAATGTCACTAAAGTGTAACATTTTCTCATGCGCTTGAAGTAGATTCAGATGGAGAAGGGTTATGAACATTCATCAGATTCATACTAAGCATGTAAAGACATCATCATTATCTACAATACGAGCGCAAAGCATAATTTTGTGTAAATACGTTAAACCCCCTTACGAATAAAATCAGGTAATGATTCGCAGATATACTGGCACTATCGGTAATTAAGAAGAAGTTTTCAACATTATTTACAATATACAAAAAAATCACTTTTTAAAGCTTTTCAGAAAATAACCAAAATATCGGAAAGAGGAACCCGGGAAATATTTTCCTATTGACCCCAAAGCTAAAATCCCTAAGATTCGTAACACCAATAAAAAGAGGGGTACAACACTTCCAAACTCACGAACACTGAAATTCAATCGCTCTTAACGAATATACACCGCTTTAAAACATCTGTCCACCCAAAGATTCACAAGCTTTGTTTTCTGTATGTAATAAATTTATTTCTTGTTTTTAAACAATTCATAGAAGGCATTACCTATTCAAGGATGGAGGAAGAATAGCGAATTCTCATTACGAGTTCGAAATTCTAATTACTAAGGGATATTCCATCGTGAACCATTGGAAAGCAAAGTATAAGCTGGCATTATAAAAAAACTTCTACAATTCCGCGATTAAAAGTTGACAAATTATTTTTGAACAAATTGATATTACTTGCCGATAATTTGCAGAAACTGCTTTAATCTCTATAATTGTGCCCACTAGTTTCCCAGAAAAAACAATAGATTACATTATACCTTGAACTATCCCCTAATGGTATAAATCTTCATTAAATACTACTGTGGGAATTGTCGACATAAATTTCTTATATTAAAGATGACCAAATACAATGTTTAGATATCTGTAAAGTAAAATTTAATATGAGTATAACATTTACTAATTAAAGGCTGAATGTCATTAAAGTGTAACATTTTCTCATGCGCCTGAAGTAGATTCAGATGGAGAAGGGTTATGAATATTCATCAGATTCATACTAAGCATGTAAAGACATCATCATTATCTACAATACAAGCGCAAAACATGATTTTGTGTAAATACGTTAAACCCGCTCATGAATAAAATCATGTAATGATTCACAGATATACTGGCAGTATCGATAACTAAAAAGAAGTTTTCAGCATTATTTGCAATATACGAAAAAATCATTTGAATTTTCAGTAAACAATGTAAAATACGTACACGAACTTCACCCATAGGACCGGAATCATCGGAATATGTAGCAATTATAACATTTACATTTTCAACAATACGTTGGAAAGTCTGAAACAAATCTTCTTGTTCTAACTGTAATTCTAAAAGAGCACGGTCCATTTTATTCATAAAAAGAACCGGCTTAATTCGTTCGGCGATGGCTTGACGTAATACGGTCTCTGTCTGAACGCAAACACCTATTGAAATATAAAGATAATCATAATATGTGAATCCAGTTAATTTTTAATGCAGAAATGTTATTTAAATTTGTAAACGAGCGCGGCCATTTTTCAACGATAATTAAAAGAGAAGTACGATTCAATTTTATACATATTAAAATCGGAGAAAAAAAAAAGGAAATCAAACATTCAATTTAAGAACTTATTCCAGGAAAATGAATAATAAATATCAGCTTTCAAATAATGCTGGCATTAATAAAGGCGTTTCTTTGTCATTTCTAAATTCCTAAGTAATTATTGGTTATCCTAAATTAAATGCTTTGACAGATATTTTAATATGGTCACAGCAGACAATTGATAGATTGATCAAACTGCTTAATTAAAGCCCTGTATTTGAAGATTAGCGACGATGAATAACAATTAATAATCATTACTAGTTGCATGAAAGGTAATTGTTGGCCGCCATGCATATCATCATATGCACGCAGGTCGGTGCATAAATTCATATTTGAACAGCGATATAATCAGTTCCAAGTGCAATAAATCAGTCGTTTTAAATGTATATCTCAAAATTGAAGAGAATGTTGGAACTGTGTTTAAAAATTTTATTAAACAACATATAAAAAACCAAATGGACCCAGTAACACCGAGAAGAGGTAACGTCGACCACTCCTTCTATGTTTATCCTAATAAAATATAAATTATTAATGAAAAAAAAAAAAGGTCTGGCAAAATTTTAGGAATTCTTTGTATAAAACATTATCAAACAACTAAGGCAAATGGGTAAACAAATTCATTTAAATAAATCGTCCGTTAGCGTCACCGCATGATGAATGTTCTCTCTTCGGAACGTTCACAGAGATGTTACTGAAAAATAGGCCAGTCAAGTTTACGCTCGCACGTAAAATAATAATCACAAAATATAAAGCAAAATGAATTTCTTGTCTTCGACTTAATCACACCGGAAATCCTAAAGGAACTTTCTCGGAAAGGTTTTGTTTTATTAACCCATAAAGTCCGATGTAGTAATTCGATTATTTTCCTGTCCAGCTAGTTATTAAACAGCATAAACAGACTCAAGAGCTGACGTTATTCAGACCAATTTCGCTTTTACTAATTCCCAAAAAGTTACAGGAAACATTGCTACTAAACCGAATGTAATCTTTTCTTGAAAATTTTAATGTAATAATTTGGTCCCGTAAAGTTCACAAAGCTTTGTCAATATCACAGAAGCATCCTTTGAAGCTAAACAGATGAAAGATATATTATTGGACATTAGCCAAGCCGTTGATAAAGTTTAAGCATGATAGATCAATCTCAAGTTTCAGCGTCATCTTCCAATATAACTGTTTGAACTACTAAAATTGTACCTCACCGAAGAACGTTTTTACCGTAAAACATGACCATAATGAGTCAAAAATATATTTTATTATGGTTGCTATTTCCGTAAAAAGTTATTTTTAGCCCGCATGGATGAATGATGGCCTGTATCTATTAACTTTTAAATTGTTACTTCCTCTGATATAGCAACTTCGTACATCGATTCAAACGTGACTACCTTCCCGCTTTCACCGGTTGGGTGACCACCTCGAATGTGGATTATTACAAAGGTATAAAGAAAACAATTAATCGTACTCATTTTTCGTTGAAAATAGTTTTTTAAATTTAAAGAGAACAAAACACGCATTTTGAAACGCTAATGCCGTGTTAAATTCTCGGATAAATTTGGCATCATACAAAACAATAATTTAACATTAATAAATATAGTTGTATTTAATTTACCCGATACGCAGTCCACAACAACTAAAGCGCCATCTGTTACTCGTAAAGCTGCTGTTACTTCACTAGAAAAATCGACGTGTCCCGGAGAATCTATAAGATTAATTAAGAAACCTTTTTCTTCTTTATCTCGTTGATCTGGGTTTGTGATAAATACAAGATCTTTGTCATCTAATTCAAAAAACATAGATATCGCAGTTGACTTTATAGTAATACAACGCTCCTGTTCGTCTTTCCTGGTGTCTGTAAAACGAGTTTCACCAGCCTTTGCACTTGCAATAATACCAGCTTTTGACACTAGTGAATCTGTTAACGTTGATTTTCCATGATCAACATGAGCAATGACGGACATATTTCGAATGTTTTTCTTTTTATCCATCATCTGACGGATTTCATCTACTGTGAAGTTAACCTAAAAAAGTAAAAATTTTAAAAGAATAATTCAAATATTCATTTTCTACGTTTATGTAAGATTGATTAAACGCAGTAATTATCAGACATAGCAAGAAAAAAAATTAACTAATTTGAAGTATTTGTTTAGCATTACAATACACGTAAGTTTCATCGAATAAAGAAAATGTTTAATTGACTTAAAATGGTATTACTGATTTCAAATGAGCTAAATGCGTGTATTAAATTTTATTTTTGCAATATTTGAAACGAGTAATCAAATTCTGACCAACACTAAACATTCAATATTTTTTACAAAAAATCTATTCTCGCTGCACAAGTCATTCACGAATGCAAATTAACAATGATCAAATCAAAATATAATTTTACTAAGTTATTCACCTACATTAGTAATGTTTAGTATACAAAATTTCTTAACATATTAATCTAATAAATTATACACAATTCCACATTGATAGCTTGGATTTTAAAGTTCGCTTTATTATGTACACCTAGGAAAGTACCTCATACACTCTATGAAAAACTTATATAAAGACTAGCTTTTTACGTTATCACACTTTTTTTCATTCATAATGAAAAAAAGAAAGACAAAACTGATTTTAAATGTACTCAACTTTAACGTTTACTTATAGTATATCGTTGAATTAAAATACTACGAACTATGCTACTACACGACATAGAAACATTCACCATAAATTTTCATGTAATTATATCAATAAAACTCCCTTTTGTAACATTTTTAAGACCTAATTACTACATACACGTTTAATATTTATAGAACATAAAGCTGTCATAAAAAAAAAAATAAAGTATCAACACTACAGAATGAGAGAATGGAAAGATTCAGTATTATAAAACTAATATTCGTTAATAATTTGTCTAAATTTTTACATGACGTTAAACATAATGTACGGCTCGATTGTTTACTAAAGATGAATTGTAATTTAAAATACGAAGTACAAAAACGTGGAAATATAAATAAAAATTAATATTAAAAACTGATCGTGTCTTAATCACAAATTAATGATTAACGCAAATCATAAAGATTTACTAATAACATTTCTTTCAAAACTACCGTACACTATAAAATTGAAATGTGTTACATAGAGTAATACTTAACTTAGGGCTTAATAAATATAAAACACATCCATCTAATTAAGGCAATTATTTCTAACCAGTAAAATACTAATAATGAAAAATTAAACGGTACAGTGAATAGGCGGCAAAAAAAATGTTGCCTCCAACTATTCGAATAAAATAACAGGCTATTAACATTTAACTAGTGAATATAATTAATTATAAGTTCTACAGGTTGTAAATAAAATTAAAATTTAAATATAAAATATTACCATTTTTGTCTTTTTTTATGATTTTCGAACACCACTATAAAACTCAAACCACACGCCGAATTAAAAAGAAGGAGATCTCTCTACGTCTATGTCACGACGTGGTGAAATTAGATAAAGAAGGAAATATTCATAGTATCGTGAAAAGACAATGTGCATTAGCACATGTTTTATAAGTAAAAATTGGAAAGTTTTCTAGAATGAAAAAAAAAAATTGCAAATGCATAAAAAATTACTTTTATTATTAAAAAGGTTAAATGGATTAATAATTTTTTAGAAGTATTAACATTTGCGCAATATTGAATCCGTGTAAAATGTGATAAAATAATAAATAACATAGTTTAAATTTTTCTTTACAATTATAATAATTTTAATTTTAATTTTAAATATTTTATAATTATTTTAAAAAATTAATTTAATTTTCGATTGTTAACTTCAACAGTTCTAGAGATCGTTAGATTCTCGAATAGAGAAGAATGATCAATAAAATAAAAATGACTAGATGACAGAAATACCAGGGAATTACTGTTATTCAAAAGAAGCAAAAAAGTGGCTAAATAGCGTTCTATTTATTAATGTTATAATTAATACAAACACAATTTTTTAAGAAAATTATAACTTTTGAAAATAGCCTGAAGGGAGGAAGTAATGATGTCATTGCTGCCGATATAATAATTACCATTACTAAAAAGTAAAACAATAAAAACGTCATTAAGAAATAATTTCATAAAAAACGATGCAAAGTAAAGATTGTGAAAAATTTGTGGAATAGTGACGTTTTTAAGAAATCGTCTTGTCGTTGACTACATTTATTTTGATTTTCACATAATTTGCAAATCATCTCAAAACATTATTTTCATAAAATATTTTTTGATTTAATTAATGCTATAAAATTAATATAGCTAAGTGTTTGTCTTTTCCTACTTCAATTTTTTAGCATTTTCATAATGTTTAATAAAACAAACCAAAAATTTTTAAATTAGTTTTCAGTATGTACTAAAAGTGTGTAACTCAGTACTGTGATTCGAATCACATCACTGATTTGATTAATTCGAAACAGTAATATGTATAAAAATAACTTAGTAACTCTTTTGACGCATTAATTCAGTAACCTACACTCTACAGAATTAAAATATATTACCCTATGAACTAAAAGAAATAAAAACAAGAATTGATATGACAAAGAATGCATTTAATAATTTGAGACGAAGATAAGCCTGAACCTCCAGAAAAGGTTAATGCGGTTGTATATATGGTCTTTGGTGAAGTACTTCTGCGAAACATGAATCATGGGCGTCGAATGTAAAAGGAAGATATCCACATTTGAAATCTGTTACTATGGAAAACTGTTTAAGATATCACGGGCCGATTGTATACGAAATGAGACAGTACTCCTAAGAATAGGAGAAAAGGAAAAATTTTTAGTTGAAAATATCAAAAGAAGAAAATTAAAATACGTAATGTATAAAATACGAGAAACGGAATATTTATGTTGGCGATGCAGAGTAAAATACGGGCAAAACTGATCAGAGGAAGAAAAAGATTTGAACTAATAACAATTTGGTTAAAAAAATATTTCCTAATATTCATACCAATTATAAAGATCACAACTGGTTGAGTGAATGAGTTGTTTGCGCCACCCAGAACAAAAATATCTATGAACTTAACAATATTATTGAATTTAACAATTAACGCAAGACCAACATATGTAAATCTGTCAATACTGTTGTGAAAGCAGATGAAGCAGTTGATTATCCAATAAAAATTTTTGAATTTTCCCATCTCTAATTTGTTACATAATTCATAGGGGTAATCTGTTTTAATCCTGTAGACTACTGAATTAATGAGATAATAGAGTTACTGAGTTACTTTTATTAATATTACTGTTTCGAATCAATCGAATCAGTACTGGGTTTCACATCTCTACTACAGAAGTAACTGTAACTCAGTTGTGTCAACAGCTTCTAATTGATTCATACGTGGCTGCTTGATTTGGTGTGAAAGGAGCCTAAGCAGGATCTTAAATTATTAAATTAGATATATCTTCTCTATTCAGTTTGATATTTTACTAATATATATATATATATAATTTTGAATTTTAACTATTCTTTAATCATTTATCATAATGTACATTTTAGTAAAATTTCGCAATTATGTGAAATCCAGATATTTTATACAATGCCTTTAGGAATTTAGACATCATATGAAATTCTAATATTATAAATATTGCTGAACGAAATTTACTTGCTAGTAGCAAAATATTAAATTTTTAGTTCTTAATTTTTTTGACAAAAAGTAATAATAATGATATTCAGAAAACTAGCATGGAATAAAAACGTTATGCTATATTATATTAAAATGTAATTGAAGAAAAATTCTATAATCGAAAGGTGTTATATTGTGTTTTATTTAACAATAAAAAATTCATATGAATCTTAATTGTGATTAATCAAAATAAATTCGTTGTAACAAGATCAAAGTATAATGTAGATGAAATTTGTATAAATAAATTTAAATTATTAACGATAATTTAGAGTATTATTGTGGAAAAAATGCTTCTTCTGTAAATTTTTATATTGATTTATACCAATTTTTTATCTATTGGAATAAATTTTTGCCTCCATACTTTCTCATGCACAGTCTGAAACCCAATTGTTTAATTTTGATTCTCGACTTTTCTGGAAAATTCGTTTATATGGTTTACTGTGTAGTGTAATTGACCTATAATTTTGATATTTTGACTGGTTGGATTGTATTACGCCTGAAATTATTTTTCTTTTTTTAGTGTGGCGTTTTCGATATATTAAAATTTATAGTTTATATTGTACATGATTTAATATTAAATCTAATTTTACGTTTTAAAGGGTACGTTTAATTAATATTTAATGTCATATTTCGATTAAAACTTCGTATACCTTAAGTTTCAGCTTATGCTGTTATTCGTATGCTCGTAAATGATAATTTTGCTGGTTACTTGGTTTTAAGTAAAAGTTATAACTGATGTTAATAATATCGTTTTAGATTACCGATAACTTTTTTGTATTAAAAAATTGGTTTTCGTTAATTTTAATGTTTCGTATATGTGTTCAGAAATAGTTTCAGTCGTTGTGCATAATAAAGTTTGTTTCGTAAGATTTTTTGTAATATATTTTTAAATTCAAAAAAGCACCCATTGTGTATTACATTTTGAATTAGACCTTTTTTTAAAATTTAATTTATTGAAATAATACTCTTATTATACACTTTTTAATTACACGTATAAAAGATTTATAAAAGCAAAATCTACGTAATGCTTGATCTTTTTCTTTATACAGTACTGTGAGAATGTAATAGGAAACATATAAAAGAATGTTATTGTTCTAGTTTCTTCTTTTGTTTTTCCGGTTTAAATTTCTTATATCTTTACAATGGAAGCTATCGGTGCGAAATTAATTATATAATCAAACAAGAGGTTAAGCTGCAATCTTTGTTTACATTATAAAGGAATTAATGCAAAAAGTTAGTTTGAAGTTATATTTTTTATGTGCGCTTGAGACTTATTGATAATTTAATAATGAACAGATAAAACCGCAATAAAACGGCAGTAATGAATTAAATAACAACAGTGATTTTATAGCTTTTAATATATTACTTTTTTTATTGTTTTTTAATTTTTCATAGAAAAAATTGAAGAAATGTTTGTATTATGTTTATTTATTTCATTTGACATTCAATTTTAAGAGAACTTTGTGACGAATTTTTGAAGTAGTAATATCTCATTGGTGACGATTATGTTAATAAAATGTTAAGACTTATTTTATCGCAATTTTTTGTTTTTTAAAATTAATTTTCACCTTATCAACCTAATGAGAGAATAAAGATTTTAATAAATTAGATAATTGATATTTAATGTAAATAGAAACAGAAAGGAAAGAAAAGTTTAGAATAGAGGATAAACATTTAATCAAATCTGATTTTGCGAAAGGAATTAGGGGTAACAGTGTTTTTGATTTCATAATAAGTAAAAGGTGGCAAATTAAAATTTTTACCGATGGAATTTGAGATATAGTGTATGTGGTAACTTCAGTTAAAATTTTATTATTTTTGGGAAATATAGAAATATGAAAAATGCAAAATAACATTGTTTTTGTGTAACTCCAAGTAAATTTTAGTGTATTTTTGTTAATTTGTAGGATTAAAAAAATAATTCAGTGATATGGGAAGAGATTTTTATGGGATATTAGGAATATCGCGAAATGCAACTGATGATGAAATCAAAAAAGCATACAGAAAACTCGCCTTGAAGTATCATCCTGACAAAAATAAAGATAAAGGAGCGGAGGAACAATTTAAATCAGTTGCAGAAGCCTATGAAGTACTTAGCGATAAGAAAAAACGTGATATATATGATAAATTCGGGGAAGATGGTCTTAAAGGATCCAGCGGCGGCGCAGGTGGTGGTGGGACTCCGAATGGAGCCGGATACACATACACTTTTCATGGAGATCCAAGAGCTACATTTGCTCAATTCTTCGGCACTGCAAATCCGTTTCAAACATTTTTTGATGGTGGAGGCGGCCAAAGCAGAATATTTGCGTTTGATGGTGATATGGATGTTGATGATCCATTTTCATTTTCAAATATACGTGGCACTCCAAATGGAGCTTTCCGCTCGCAGTCATTTAATGCACACGGTGCATCTCCTACGCGAAATCGGGGTAGAGAACAGGATCCAGCAATTGAACACGATTTGTATGTATCTTTGGAAGAAATATATAGTGGCTGTGTAAAAAGAATGAAAATATCTCGCAAAGTTTTACAGCCCGATGGTACTCTTAAAAAAGAAGATAAAGTACTTACTATCAATGTTAAACCTGGCTGGAAGGCCGGCACTAAGATCACTTTTCAGAAAGAGGGTGATCAAAGTCGTAATAAAGTTCCAGCTGATATTGTGTTTATAATACGGGATAAAATGCATTCATTGTTTAAAAGAGAAGGAAGTGATTTAAGATATATAGCTAAGATTACTTTAAAACAAGTGAGTAAAAGTTACTTACGCCTTCATTAATCATACAGTAATCTATAGTATTTTAAATGATTAGAAATGAAAAAAAAAAAAAAAATCGTATTGTGGTTGTAATTTTTGTGTACAGCTTTTCGATATTTTTAATTTCGATCATGTGTAGTTAATATTTGATAAAAAATTAAATATATGATAGATTTTCAACGGATATTCTCTTGTAAGTGCGAGGGTAATTTTATAAAATTCTTCAATCCAGCCATTCAATTATTTCCGATTTTTAATTAAAAGTCGATGTGTTGTATTTTTTGTCATAATAAATTCTATCAAAATTATTACGAAATTCTGGTTCATTTTTCGCAGATTCCATAAACGTATATTTCGCTATTTGTGTGAATGTGTTCAAGAAGCTGTGTATGTTGTCTAAATGTATATTTATTGAACACCCGGTGTTGGTGGTAATACTGCAGTGACAAACATATTCTTCTGCGCACATAAGTGTATGTGTCGATTTATTTTTAAAAAATTTTGTTTAAATCTTTTAAAGTTAGAAGATTCGTTTCACTATTTGCGAAGAGAATTAATAAATTCTCCAGATTTTTAGAATAAATGTGTAGAGGTAGATTATTCTAAAATAAAAATTATTACTAATAATGACTTAATATAAGTTGTTAATGATGTTTTTTTGTACTTTTTAGGCGCTATGCGGGACATCAATAAACGTTCCATTGATAACTGGTGAAAAAATACCATTAAGTTTCACAGACGAAATTATTAAACCTACTACAGTCAAGAGAATTCAAGGACGTGGTTTACCATTCCCAAAAGAGCCAAATAGGAAAGGAGATTTGTTAATTGCATTTGATATTAAATTCCCCGATAGTTTGTCGCAAAACGTTAAAGACATATTGCACGATACGCTTCCAAATTAGGATCTTGTTGCTCCGCTTAAATTTCAAGTAGGCATAATTATAAATTTATTTAATAAGATAATTTTAACAAAATAAAATTTAATTATGTATAATTTTTTTGTTTTTAATCCGTGTGTTATAAGTGCAACAAATCTTTTTTCGCTGCTAAATATCGATTTGTACACTACTATTTATGTTTTATTATTTTTGGGCTCATCAACTATGACCATTACCCAGCGCAAGAAAAATTTATGCATAGAATGGAAAATTAAATCTTAATAGGATGGAAGTTTAGAAAATAAGGAATCTAGAGCTCTTATTGGAATGATTAGTATTGACTGTAAAGAGAAAATAAAAGACACCGTATGGAATAGAAATATCACGCGAGAGCAGCTGTAAGTATAGTGATTTTCCTGCTAAATATGTGGATTGCGCTCAAGGTGTTTTTAATATATTTATGCGCACTTTCGAATATCATGTACGAATAATTTCACTTCAGTTGCATTCGACGAGCAAGTATATTTATCACTTAATCGGAAATAAGTTTCCATATAAAATTTTAAAAAGTCGGTTAGTTTAATTTGAATGAAATAAAATATAACTAAAACAGAAGGTATATTACGCGTACAAATTTTCATACTGAATCGGTTGGATTTTTAATAATACGCAATAATTGTCAGCATACCAAATTCTTTGATAAAACAATTCAACAGTTATTTATTTGCTTGATTGTTGTGTTATTAATAATATTGCCTCGCGTATTCCATATAATGATGGTTTCTTTTGCTTTCAAATTTACTTTTTTTTGCGTATTTAAATTTTTCTAATTTATCTTAATCTTTATTTCGTTTCTTATTTTTCCGAGTATTTTCTCCCAACTCTCAACACCAAATTATTTTTTTCTAATTTTTCATTTTACTACACTCGTCTTTATTTGCACCACTTTACCAAAAAAATTTTATGTTCTTTCGTTTTTCTACCATTCCATCTTGTGTATTCATTAGGAATATTATTGATTTAACTTTCGATATCGCGATATAATCATTCACTACTGATTTTATTACCATGCGTTAGAAAATTTTGTTTTTAATGAATTCGGTAATTATATAATCATTTTAATTATATAGTTAAAAGTTCAGAGGTTCATTCGTTTAGAAAAGTTAATAGGTTGCGTGGTTTATTATTGAAATAACTTAAAATACTGATAATGAAATAATTTTATTTTAGAACAGGGTCTACCCTAGAGGTGAGCACTTAGATAATTGCTAGAAACGGTAAAAGCAAAAATTCGATTTAAAATTTTTTTTAAACTGACGAATTACGTAAACTAATAATTAGATGTTTATTAGAATATAAAATATGTCCTTTCGAATTTACTGTTTTAGTCAATGAAAATTAATTTTAAAATATTTATTTTGAATGTCTGATAAAGAGTATTAATGAAAAATATTCAATATTTTTATTGAATTATTAATTTTAATATTGAAATTGAACTGGAAATCGGGGAAAACGTGGGTATTCTAGCGGGAACAAAAAAACAAAGCAAAAAAATTTTTCTAAATCTACTGATACGAAAAAATGTAAATTTTGTTGTTTTTTTTTTATGAATTTAACTTCTGCAGATCTAATACAACAAATTTTTTTCCCACTTTTTTTTTTCGTCTTCTCATTACGTGATATATTTGTTGAAAAACTTGACGATATATATCTAATCTTACTTTTCGTTTTTACCTGACTGCTTTCCGTTTAAATTACTTTTGATGTCGTTCGGTAATGTCGGTGTAAATATTTAGTGCACTATTTCGAATTATTTTAGCTCAAAGCGCATATTTAACCATAAAATTTCCTTCTATTTATATTCTATTTATTAACCGAGAAATTTATTGTCTGCTACATATACAAGACATAGTAATGAATAAAAGAATGTAGAAAAACTCGAGCTAAATGGTGCAAAAGATTGTCAGATTTGTGATACCAAGCCATAACATTTCAAATGTTTCTTACTTTTGACGTATAGTTAGTATATTTAAAAAAAATCAGTTGACAGAGAACCATAAGTGCAGACATTTTACGTTACGAATATTTGTAATAATTAGAAAAATACACCATAAAAGATTTTTTCACGGTATCTTTTGAAAGAGAGTGTTATATGAAATAAAGGGTAATGAAAACAAAATAATTTGTAACTTGATTTATAAGCTAAATTTATTATCAAAGCGGGATCTCTATAACGACTACAACAACTTGGCACTATTTTTGCTATGATTGAACGAAAGCGATTGGAGCAGCAATACAGTCTTGTTTTAATTTTAAAAGTTAATTTTAACAAGTTTCTCGTTAATATAGTTTAAAATAAATACTTGAATTTATGTCGATGAAACGCAAACTTACTGAGAGATATTATTGTCACTTGTTTTTTAATTTTCCAATAATAAATACGTTTTACAGATTTATGTAAGTGGTAGTTAAGTAATTTTAAATTATAGTATTATTTATGTTCCATAATTATAATTTTTGACAAAATTTACGAAATTCGAGTAATTTCTGTTTACTCTTACGGTTCTGAAAAAAGAAAAGTGGATACTAAAAAACTTATCGGTTCCAAAACAATTTGGACTGTTATGACAATTTCACTAATTTTTATTCTGTGATGTAAAATTTTTCAATTAATATTATTTATAATTACTTCTAGAAGTTTCATATAATTTAGAATCTTTAATTTCAAAATTGCTGTATTTAAGTTCGAAAGTAAAAGTTAAACTTCATTGTTAATCAAAGTTTCCCTATAAGGCTAATGTGGGTTATTTTATCTTATATGTATTGTTTTTCAATTATCGATTGAACATAGTTAAATTTCAAATTTTAAATGAAAAATTTTCTAGATTTCGTTATCTAGTAAAAGATCTCTCTTTGAAACAGCATGTTCTGAAAACCATTATTACTTCTTAAATTATTTAATTTATTTAATAGAAATAATAACATATATTGATCCTCTATTTCTTGGAGAAAATTTAATAATTTTTTCCACAATAGGTAATCATATTGTTCGATTTTCGAGTGATATAACTATTTGTTCATATTTCCTCCGGTAGCAGTATAGGTAATATTTGTGGTAATTGTTTGAAAGATTATGGTTGAGACTAACTGATTGTTATCATGATTTAAGTGTGCATGCTATACAACGACTTGCGCGCATATGTGCAGTGTGTGATACTTTTCTATTGTTTTTTAAGTGACTATGGAAATAATTTATTTTTACTAGTTTTTCATTTTATTGCTAGATCTCTAACTGCGAACCCTGATTTGATAATTAGATCTTTCGAGGAATTCGGCTATCACGGCAGTTTATAAGTAAACATACTAAAATTTACGGGGAAATACTGTTGCTTTTTAGGAATCCATTTATAAACTGCTTTCGCGTAATTGAAGTCGTATGGCTACAGTCGTTAAATCATTGCACAGAATTCATCGTTTAGAATACAGAAAACAAGTTGAAATAACTATTATAATGCAGAACTAAACATTACTGATAACAATTAACGTTTACCTATAGAACTAATTACATCTATAAGTGGAGGTGGGTGCTTTCCATGAATTATGAGTTTTCGGTCGAGTATTTATTCTTTCTAAAACTTTAGTTTCTGCCTGGACTGTAATAACAAGTATCGCTGCTAAAATAATTTTTTAAATTTCACGACTTGCGTTATTCATTATATAGAGTGCAAAAAAATGGTAAATTAATTTCGCTAAATTCGAAAATGGTGGAATAGTAGGTCTCTATTTCTGTTTTGTTTTTTTTCAGTCGGGCGAAGGTAAGCTCTTTTTTATTTCTAAATACGAAGTAAAGAACGTAGTAAAATGAGTGTCATATTCTTAACAGGACGTTAGAAATTGTGAAATCAGGATTTACAATATATTACACTTAATAGCTCAGGTAAAAGTAAATGGGCGAGTTCTTTTTTCCTAACCGTCTTTACTTTCCTAAATTTCTCTAGTACCCAATTATTTCAAGCTGGGTAAACCTGTGGGCATCTTACGATTAAAATGAGAAGTCTCGAATCTGTTATTTCTGCTGATGTAATAACCGAACACTTTAACTATAGGCTACCGTACTACCTATAACACATAAATTGCATAGTTAATAATTAAAGAAATAATTTATACGTATACGCAACTTTCAATATTGCCGGCATTTTATTTAAAAGAAGTATTTTAAAATATAATTGAATTTTAATAATTAAGACGCAAATACCGCAAAGAACGGATAATGGTCAGCATCAAATTTAAGAAAAATCATATTACAAAAATACAATTACACCATAAAAATGTAACTTCAAGTATTTGAACAGTACACTAATTATTAGTATTTTATACGCAAATAAAAATTTCGCTCTGCGGTATTCGATTTAATAAAAAGAGACAAGTGCTAATTTACAGTTGAAGAAATATTGCACTTCGCCAGTAAGTATTGCGCAATTATCTGTCGTCGACGGAAGCGCTAGAATTGTATAAATATTTAAAAAGTGGTAAATTAAACATTTAAACTAAGAATCCAATCTAGAAACAAGCTGGTCAGAAGGCTCGAGTTAATGGAAAGAAATTCGCTGTGAAAACCAGTTTTAGTTTAAAAAAGTACTGTAGACTACACACGAAACAATTGCGATAAAATACAGTATACCTTAGGAAGGTGCGTTCGTATTACGATGTGCTCATTCGGGTTTACCAAATGTAACGTATCTTTTATTATGTTTAGTTTGTTTTTTCCATTGTCACCTTGGTGAGCATGCATTGAAATCGACAGAATTTCAAATTTTTGTCGTTGGATAGACCTCGTTAGTTATTACTGGTTAATCCAATTAACGAAGCTGTCATTGGTGTTAAAAATTTTAGCAAGAACGACTCGATTTTTGCATAGTGATGATGAATGAAGACAGAAAGAATAATAGTTAGTGACAGTCGATAAAACACCAGAATAGTATTTATCCTTACTTCCTGATTAATATTGTATAGATTCTTCAGAATCATACTGTGTAAATTGAAATTATGGTTTCTATTTAAATTGCGTATTCACCGAACATTTAGAAGGATAATACTGAATAAAAAAAAAAAATCACCATTGCTTAATACATCATTATATGAGCGGAAGTATTTTTACTATGGCTGATGGAGGGGCACATTTAAATCAATTTATTAATATAATACGTTATCCTATATAAACGTCATACTTTTCACAAGTAAAAAATATATGAAAAGTTATTTATTGAAAGTGTCGATCGTGCTGAATAAAATTATTAAAAAATATATATGTATAATTGCATTTTTTTTCAAAATTTTAATTGATGGATAATTTTTAACGAAAATTTTCCTTTTTTGGTAATAACTTTTTGACGAGATTCATTCATAACAAAATTTTTGCGAGTTTGGGGCCTATCTGTTGAAATTTAAAAAAATAAATAATTGAGCGAGATTATAGCTAGTAGATAACTGCTTCCAAATTGATATGAAAAATTTTGAAAAATTTTAGCCTTAATAATCAATTGACTTGATAAATTTAATATTGAAAATACATAAGCTACATATAATACAGTAGTTGCAGAAGAAATGAATTGAATAAAAAGTTGCCACCCAAAAATAGTATATTACTATATAGTACGTACCTACAATTTAAACGATCAATTAGTAGTTATAGTCGAAAGGCTATAAATACTATTGAAATATATATATATATATATATATATATATATATATATATATATATATATATATATTAAAAAAGAAAATGAGTTGGTTTTGCTACATGTATTATTTTTACATTTTTATGTAATTGCTCCATGATCCTTGCACAGTCGATTAATTCCTGTTGAATTCAAAATTTTTTTAATAGTTTAAATTTATAATGAACATTTTTACTAGATACTAAAATTGTAATCAAATAAATATTTCTTGAAATCAAGTAAATCTGATTTGAGTTTAATTTTTTTTTATGTTTACTAATAAAATTATATAATGTGACTTACATAATAGTGTTATGTTAAAAATTTGTATTTTGTTAAATTTATAAACGGCGCCCAAAGGAAAGAGATGGTACATTTGTTTATTAAATTTATATTAATGAAAAATTAGCTTGTTAAAAAATTCGCGTTATATTTGAATAAACAAATTTGTTATATAACTTAATTATACCAGTGTATGACGGTAATTTTTTAAACTACTTTGTTAATTCAGTTTAGATAAAGCTTTCGTAGGTGATAGTAATTTTTGTGATAAAATGTAATTCGTATCAGTATTACTAGATTAATATTTCAGTTAACAAGTAGCGAACAAAAATGATCTCGTTAATAACAGCTAGATAAGTACCTATTTCTCTCTATTATTAAATTTTTTTTAATACGTTTCTTGCACAGGTGTTCGTAATGCATTATATTCTGTTGGTTGAACAAGGAAATATGGACTTAACAACCGTATTTTCAGTTTGAAGCAATAAATTCTGTTATTTAAGTTAAGTAAAACGTAATATATTTTCCTTTTCTGTATTATACATTATATTTTACGTTTACGTTAATAAGACTAATGTAAATCTGTATTAATTAATATTTTTTTTTTGCTTTTTCAATAATGCATATACGCAATGGGGTACTGAGAAACTGTACCTTCTTTTAGATGTACCAATAATTTCTTGTATATTGAATTTCTTTTTTTGTGTTTGTTTTTTATTAAGTGAATAAAAAAACAGGTTGTACCATCTTTTCTACATTTATTTCTACATTATTTTTATAACAGCTTAAGTGTTAATTGTCTGTATTAATTATAATTATAATATAAATAATTTTAACAATATTACTCGTGTGTACTATCATTTTGTTACTTATTTCCTACATTATTAACTTTCCGAAAATGGAAGTTACTATCTCTCCTAAACGTGGAAATTTATTTTGTCGAATGTGAATAATCTAAAAAAATACGCTTTATAAGTAAATGTTTGTTTTTTGTATGTGTATAGAATTTAGATAGAATTTTGTTGTAATGCGTGTATATATATACATATACACACTAGCTGACCCGGCGAACTTCGTACCGCCGCAGAACCAATAAACGTTGTGTAAACTTATCAGCAATTAATGCTCAAAATGAATTAAGTTCAATAAATGTACAAAAATCAATATGAAAAGTATTTTAATTACATTGAAATAAATGTAATTCACGTGGCAGCAAGATTCTCCTTAATAACAAAAATCAGTATAAATTTACTTTGAAAAATTAAAGTAAATTACTTTGCAAAGATGTTTTTTCGGGCTATATCACCAGCCAACAACGCAGAGTACACACTCAATTTATATACTTTTTAATAAAGTGTGTACTCTGTGCTGTTAGCTGATGATGAGCTATGCATGCAAAAACGTGTTTCTAAAGTAATTTAATTTCTTAAAGTAAATTTATACCGATTTTTAGGATTTCGTACACATATAAAGTACGAAATCCCAATAAGATAGTTCAGAAACGACAAAAATATTCAATTATACAGTAGTTCGGAAACGGTTTGATTTATCGGAATTGGACTATAAATTACAATTAAACTTCTAACTATGACAATTTACAACTTTAAGCTGAGCGATTACGCTGGGCGACAAGAAACCGTCTAGAATATATAATATGGAATTTAGAACGACCTCAAAAATCACCCTTAAAAAATTCTCATAACTCATCATCAGATAACCCTTTGAAAGCGAAATTCAAAATATAAAACAAAACACAGCAGCCCTTTCATAAAAATTCAAAAATTACGGTTAAAAAATTATTTAAACCCCCTCTTTGGACCAAAAACAGCAAAAGAAAATTGAAATTTCTTCATAATTTTTTTTTTTTTTTAATTTCGTGTTCTGCTATTCGGGACGGAGACAAATCCAACAAATCAAAGATCATAAAAATCGGTCCAGCCGTTTTTTTGTTATAAATAGTGTAACTAACCCGACTTTGTTTTATATACTCGTATATAGATAGCAGATCCGGCGACGCGTTGCTGTTGCTCAGTTGTAATACGTTGAATTAATATTACACTAATCCCTTCAATACAAACTAATGTTTACTAATAAAGATAAAAACGTTTTAGCCAATCTAAAAACACACAGGATTGAACCTTCGAATTTATTTTCCGGATGGTTGGAAAATGTTTCCAATGACTGCACACGTTGATTTTTATGAATATATTTCTATGTGTTTTTACGGGAATTTAGCAGTCGAAGTGATGAACGTCTTTTTATATATAGCCTTTTTGCAACATTTTTAAATTTTTTTTCTTGCTAAGATAAATAATAAATCGCAATATTTTTACGATTGAAATATAAAATTGACGCTCACCGCACAAATGTGAATATATTCATACAATATTACCAAAAGTTGCGAAAATACCGAATACACATGGATAAAAAGCGAGTAACGGACGGGCGGATGAAGCAAATTTACAGAAATGAAAATACGAATAGGTCTGAATAACTCGGAACACCAAAAACATACAAAAAATAGTTGATGCATTTATTGTAATGTTCGCGGTCGATCTTTCGATTTCCTGCCGGTCGCTAATTTTTCGGATCAAGGACCCTTCAGTTGTTATAAATGTCTCATTGTTGCAACAATCTTTTGTGCTCCTCAAATTTCTTTCATGACCTGATTGCCGAGACGTGTAAATGTTTCACTTTTTTTATAGTTCTCGCGGAACTTGCGAAGTCGGATCGTTTATTATTTTTTTTCCTGATTTAGGGTGTACCGTGTTTAGGAGAAGCAGACCAGTTTGCACCGTATTTGCTAAACAATTATTCGCCTACATTGTTCTCCTACATCTTTTTATTATATATTTAGTTTAGTGTTGCAACCATTTAATGACGGTAAATGTGGTCCGTTACAATTCACATATGTTAGATGTAGGCACGTATGGGGGGAAAAAATGAAAAAAAAAAGAAATACAACTATATAGGTAAACTTAAAAAGCAAAACCTTATCGAACTACAAAATTTCATCCAAATTATATTCACAAAACATAAAATATTTTATAACTAATTTATGAATTTAAAGCCTTTTTCCATACAACTTTGCTTTTCAATACTGAACGTAACAAAAATTTAGAGGTCCTTCCAATTTGCTTCCTGGATGGTTGGAAAATGTTTTCAATGCTTGCACACGTTGATTGTTATGAATATATTTCTATACGTTTTTTATTAGAAAAATTATATTTTAGGTACAGTCGTCAGCTTTATCTATCGGTTTATTCGTTATAAAAACAAATAAAAAGCGTCTTGTAATTTTACTCGTGATCAGCTGTTTTCCAAACAATTTGAAAAATTTTTCGACTAAATCACTGCAAAATGAATAAGAGTTACTGCACATAAGGGGGGTTTTAAAATGTGCACAACATATTCCCAGTAATTCACTTTCACAAACAAATATATAAATACGGAAAATATTTAATATCTGCATATAAATAGGCAAAGTCCTCCTTTGTTTATTAACCGATTTCCTTTTTTGTTTAGTAGCTATAAAAAAGCAGTTTTTTTTTCTTATTTAAATATAAAATTAATACAAAAAAAAAATAAAAAACAAACTGTTTGTTACAATGTCTTCGATTTGTTTATGTTTTTTTTTTTGTTATATATATAAATATATATTTTTACTGCATGAGTAGCGCATGATTTTCGAACCTCCATTATGTGACCGCCCGCTGATCGGCTAAGAGCCGAGATCGATGCCCCTTTTCTGCCTATTCGTTCCTTGTCGTTTCCAGGTATCTGGAATTACCCGCTTGCATGTTTTGCCTACCATATGTTTTATTGCTTTTCACTACCGGTATTGACGCCACCGCCCCGTAAACGAAGATACTACCAGAGCTGATAATCGACGCGTCAAAAGATCGCGCCACCAACCCTGATTCGTATACTTTAAATTAATTTATTGACCCAGAATACCCCTAATGTGCAAATTTCATTATAACTAATTACAAATTTTTATCCTAATGAACCATTTAATTTGCAATAAAAAAACTATTGAGGTCATTAATCGAGATAAAAACTATCCTATCTTTTAAGTTGGACCAAATCACACACAGTGCGAAAATTTCATTAAGATCGATTGAGTAGTTTCGGAGATTACCGCGACCAAACATTTGTGACAAGGGTTTTTTATATATATATACATATATAACGGCCATTTTGGCCTCGCAAGGGGATGTACCCCTTGATCACTTTTGCTTACATGTCTGTCTCTTTCTCTTCTATACTTTAAATAAAATTATCAAAATTTACAACGTAATTCTTAGGCCGGCCCCCATTTGATTTTATAACGAAAAAATATCATAATTTTATATAATAAAAAAAAAAAAAAATTTATTTACCTACCGAAACAACTTAACATACTACAACGCATATAAATGATACTGTTTTTGCCTTTTCATCGTATTATTAAATTAGCAATATAGTCTTTACATGCTCCTCCGTATTGTGGCGGACTTCTTATTCATCAACCTGCACAGTAATAAGAAGTCTATCCATTATGTTTTCAAAAACCAAAACCGCCACTGAACGCAAACGTGAATTGCGGATAAAGAATCAGTAAAATCGGTCTACATAAATATGAGTTATGCGCGAATTAAACATAAAAAAAAAAAAAACATACGCGACGAACCTCTCTTTGGAAGTGGTAAAAATTAAAATATAATAAACGTTACATAAAAGTGGGACATTTTGGAACATTTTTTCTAATGGGGGCCGGCCTAAGAATTACGTTGTAATTGATACATATTAATTACAACGTAATTCTTAAGCGCTACCCCCCATTAGAAAAAATGTTCCAATTTTATGTAACGTTTGTTATATTTTATAGGATTTTTGTTATTGTTATTTAAAAAATGTCACAATTTTATGTAACGAAAAAATGTTTTAATTTTATATAATGAAAGTTAAATGTTAGGATAGGATTTTTGTGATTATGTTATTTTTTTTTGTGTTGATGCCAGTAAGAATTACGTTGTAAATTTTGATAATTTTATACAAAGTATAGAAGAGAAAGAGACAGAAATGAAAGCAAGAGGGATCATAGCCCCTTGCGAGGCCAAAATGGCCGAGTTTATATATGTATATATATATATATATATATATATATATATATACACACACATATATATAAGCCTATAAAATTAAATTTACTTTTATTTCCTTCTAAATCAAACAATTGTGAATCTTTTTTTTCCCGCTTAAAATTTAAAAATATTTATGTATTAGAATGGTATGTTACAGAATTAAAATTTGAGTGATGCAAAAACCAGTCGTTGAAAAAAAAATCGAGGAAAAAAAGAAAACATGGTAAATTTAAACGTGTGTTATAATTACTTTACACTTTCAAACACTTTATTCTCTTCCTTTTTTGGTTGTTTAATACTCAAAAGTAAATATTTTGGTGTTTCCATGAAATATTTATAAAATTTTCGTTAGGTATTTGATATTTTTTGTCTCTTTTGAGTAGTTGTACTGTGGTGTTTTAAAAATATTTTACATGTACTTTTGGTAAAATTGTAATTTTTTTGTTAAACTAAAATTTAAGTAAAGACTTCTAGGAAGAAAGGACTGGATATAATGCATAGAATATGCGCAGAAATATGGACTACAACCAACTGGACAAAGGAATGGTGCCGCTCTATATATATCCCAATACATAAGAAAGGAAATATAGAAGATTGCACCAACTATCGTACAATATTGCTAATACCACATGCAAGTAAAGTTATGTTCTACATAATTCAAGAAAGACTTAAACCATTCTTAGTACCTGAGATGTCAGGCAGGATTTATTCCAGTAAAGGGAACAAGAAATCCACTGATTATTATAAGACCATTGATAGATAGGTGTTATAAATTTAATGTTGCAGCTGTGCTTTGTGTTCTAGACTATGCTAAACTATTTGATAATGTTAGGTGGAACACCCTCTGGCGGATATTGACGAACACAGGAGTACCTGAACAAATCGTAAGGATTATTCAACAGTTATATATTAGTAACGAAGCATACATACGAATTGAAAATGAATTGTCGCGGAGTTTTAAAACCCAAAAAGGGATAAGACAGGGCTGCATACTTTCATCGCTTCTATTCAACTTATATGGAGAATGGGTAATGCGAAAGATTACAGACGAATAGGACAACGGAATATCAATTGATGGTTATAAAATTTGGAATCTACGATACACAGATGACACAGTGTTACTGGCTAATAGAGAAGTAGAAATGGCACAATTATTACAGCCAGTGGAAAAGACCAGTGAAGAAGCTGACCTTGAGTTAAATTTAAAAAAATGTTCCATTCTGATAATAGACAGAGACAAAATGATACAACTGAAGTCAAAAATAATATTGGATATTGAACGAAAAGATAGTGCGATATACCTGGAGGGGTTCGGAAGAAGAAATAAAACGGCGAATAGGAAAGGCAAAACTGGCAACAACGAAACTAATAAAGGTATGGAAAGACCATGGTATTCGAAAGGAAGTTAAATTATACCTGTTGAGAACATTAATATTCCCTATTGCACTGTACGCGTGCGAATCATGGGTACTAAATAAATCATCGCGAAGAAAGTTAGAAGCGATGGAAATGACTGCTTACAGAAGGATATTATGAATCCCATAAACGAGTCACAGAACGAATACTTCAATCCTTCAGGAGTTAGATATTCAGTCCAACCAAAGAATACTTTCTATGATATATAAGAGAATGGTAAAATTTTTTGGACATGTGATTCGTGCCAATAGTACCGAAAAGGTGGTGATCCAGGGAACAATACAGGGTTCGAGACGAAGAGGTCGACCACCAACGTGATTCATCGACCAACTAAAAAGAATAACCGGTGCTCCAACAGTCGAAGAACTCATGCGCAAAATCGAGAACAGAGAAGTATGGCGCAAACTTTCAGCAATGCAATAAAATGGGTCACGACGTTCGAAACCGAGCATCATTCTTCCATGTATTAAAAGATTTCATGACTAGTGCATTAAGCTTCTTGTGATCGCCTTTTCCTCCACATTCATGTTCAAAAATAATGCAATATTTACACACTGCATCTTTATCACCTCTATTAGTATAACTTAACCACTGAAAACGTTTCAACCAATTTAACTGAAATTTTAAATTTCTTTTTTTAGAAATAGGGAATTCATATTTGTAATCTGAGATCCACGCAGATCTTAATAATTTCAATTTATCATCAGAAAGGGATTCCTGATCAAAGCAGCAACCAATATCTAAATTATATATTTTGGTTTCCATCACTCCACATTTTCCTACCTGAAACTCTACCGTTAAAATAGGTTTGAATCACATTCTGAATTTGCATGAATTATACTTTGCTCTATGGCTTTAAGTATTTTATTTTTTAAAATAAAAAAGTCAGTTACTTAACTTTGTAAATTATTTCATTTTACCATCAAGATTTATCCAAGAAACCTATATTAACACACAATTCTTTTTGTGAAATTTAATACTTAAAATATTAAATAAAACACTGTAACGTTCAAATTACTTTCATCAAAATTATTTATGGTTTTACTAATGTTAGTTGAATAATAAGAAATAAAAATTAATAACTATAAAATAAATACACCTCAAAATTTAAATAATAATTTCAAATAATATGTGCAATACCACAACAAGAATATATCAAGTAAAAAAAGCTCTTGCCTTACATATAATTAACGAAATGCTGAAAAAATTAAATTTTAAAAAGTAATGAAATATATTTCATTGAAGGCTCTTTCGTTTTTTCTTATTTTTCTAACTTATAACGTAATGTCCTAAAATAGTTTTCCAATTTAATTTTTTTTTAAAATTATTTTAGAATAAACTTACTAATGAATACAAGTATTTTAATAAGTAATTAATATTTATTGCAATGCACCGATGCACCAAATAATTTTTTGTTAAAATTTTTTTCATGTTTTTTTATTTATATTTTCTTTTTAATAAATAAATTTTAGTTCGTTACTAATCCGAAATTCAGAACAAAACTAGTCCACTATAACAGCACAAAATCTACACCAAATTATCTAACTGTGCAGGACTGTCACCAGGGCCGCATCTGGGGGGTTTTTCAGGGTTCGACCTCTCCCTCCCGCCGAAATGTCTGTGAAATAATAACTACTTACATTAAATAGACCGAAAATCAGAATAATTTTTTTTTTAAATTTCTGACAAAAAAAAAGATTTAAATTTTTATGAATTCTATAGAAACCACTATCTTTTACTTGTTTTTATTGTAGTTTGTTCAAATATTTCATATGCAATAATTGACTACATGGCTTTAGTGTACTATTTATAAATAAATATATTTTATAATATACGTATATATTATATATTTATAAAAATAATTAAACAATGTCCTCGAGTACGTACTCTATTGGTAGATTAAAAAGTAAAACCGATCTAAAATAATCACAATTATCCGCGCAATATAAAATTATGCTTATATGAAAAAACGGAAATTTTCTCAATTGCAATTATAACCTAATCATGGTAATTATGTGAAAAACCCGATTGATTACAGTCAGCCAATCACTGTGTAATATCTGTATCGATTTTTTATTTTTTAATTCTGTTGCAGTTTTAATATTATTAAAAATAAAATATAAAATATAACGCCTAAATTGTACAATGTGTGTAACATAATTATATTTGTACCTTTTCATTATAAAAATAATATTAATAATTTTAACTAGTTATATCGCTACAACTATTTTCCTTTTTTTTTTTTTTTTTCAAAGGTTGCAACGACCTGAGCCTGATCGGGGGGGGGGGGGGTGGCTAAGGAAGGTGCTTGAACCCAAATATTTTTTTTCTGGTCGCTTAAAAGTTGAAATTGATGACGTTTTCCATCAACAACAATATCTTGACTTTTTTAGGTATCGGAGAGTAATATATTTTTATCGAAATTAAAGCAAGTTCACCGTTTTGTTAAATGCATTCGCTGCATGCGGCGTATATTCTGTGTTTGAGTTTTATCGCGGAATTCCATTGTCTCGATAGCGGTTAATTGTTTCTTCTTTACTCTTATAACTTAATATTACACATTCATTTAACTCACATTTACACACACATAAAACCGAATACACATAATAAAAAACAATTTTATTTCGTGGTAATCGAATTTTATTTGTTCGTGGAAGTTTAACTACTATTATCTTAGATTACGTTTTTTCATTTTATTTTATTTTACAATGTGTTATTTAATAGACTCGTCCATAACTTTTACGAAATTCATCTTAATGTTTCTCCTCCTTTTTTTCCCTTTTCTATTCCTTCTTTTTTTTTCTTTTTCTTCATTGGCCCTTCTAGTCCCGTTATTGAAAACCTGGCTATCAGATGGGAAACAATTTAATATTGCAAATTATAATTGCTACAGAAATGATAGAAGTAATGGGTTTTCTTCTCTATAAACAAAATGAATCTTCGCCAGATTTGGATGAGATAACATATTCGACAATAAAAAATTTTAATGATTCTGGTAGAAATTTATAATGATTTGCTACAGCATGGCTTGATCCTGGATGATTGAACTTAATTCGTGATGGTTCCTGTCCACAAACCCGGCAAGCCATTTAAACTAGCATCCTCCTTTAGTCCAATTTCTTTTGCTTCATGTTTTAGGACGACATTCAAAATAATTGTTAAAAATAGGTTAATTTCGTGTATTGAAAGGGAGAATATTTTTCCCGCAGGTATGTTTGGATTTCGACCGGGTAGAAGTACTTCAGATTTCATAGCCACATTTCTGTGTGATGTTTACTCTTCCTTCATTCAGAAAAAGTTCTTTGTGGCCTCTTTTTTGGATATAGTCGGGCCTTCGAAAATGTATCCATTGCTGTCTTATTTAACGAAGTAACTAAAATTGGAGTTCCCATTCGAATGGCTAAATTGTTGTGTAAACTTTTCATAAATAGAAATCTGTTCTTCTTACATCCGATAACTAAAATTATAATTATAAAGCGTAGAACTTATAGAGAACTTGCCCAGGGGTTAGTTTTAAGTCTAGTGCTTTTTAACATTTATGTCGTGTCAGTTTTTAATAGTCAGATTGGAGATTCGACTAGAATTTTATCGTTCGCCGATGATATTATAATATCCACATATTTCAAACATTTACCAGAGGCTAGGATAAACCTTTAAACTTCTATCAATTCGGTTTGTAACTCGTTTCAAAATATTGGCCTTGTTTTATTTCGTTCGAAGTTATCCTTTTGTATCTTTTCACTTCGTCCGTTTAATAGTACAATTTCATATATATATATATATATATATATATATATATATAACTATAATCAGTGTATTCCTTTCTTATCATAGGTGAAATATTTTGGATTATTCCTTAACTCCAGACTTACCTGGAGGTCTCACCCAATCAACTCATGAATATATACAATCTTTTAAAAGCGGTTAGTAACTCATCTTGGGGAGGGGATCCTGTGATCTTAAGTTTATTATATAAATCTATAGTGAGATCCAGATTGGATTATGGTGCGGTTTTTTACGGTTCGGCTTAAGCTTCTCTTCTTAAGAGGCCAGAGACTCTTCAGAATGTTGGATTGAGGCTTATATCAGGTAACCTTAGGTCTTGCCCTATAGTCTGCCTTCAAATGGAGACGATGGTGCGCCACCGTTACATATTAGAAGAATAGCTTTAGTTGACAAATTTTTAATTAAATGTCGAAAATTTTTTAATCACCCGCTAGTAGTTAATGTTATGGATCTGTACAAAAAATGGAGATTTGTCAATAAAAAAATGCCACTTTTTAATCAAAGAATTAGAAAATATATTAAATATAACGCTGCCTTGATTACCGTTTTTCCTTCCATCTACTTCAATCTTCCGTATGATATTAACTTAATCAATATTGATATTAATGTTGACTTTTGTCAAGAATTCTTCTTCTTCTTTAGCCATTATCAGTCCACTGCTGGACGAAGGCCTCCCCTAATTCCTTCCAGCCGTCGCGATCCTTTGCCTCTTCCCGCCAGTTCAACCTAAATTTTCGTATTTCATCCATCCAGCGTCCCTTCGGTCGTCCCAAAGCTCGTTTCCCATCAGGTTTCCAGAATGTCAATAGATTGATTCATCGGTGCTCGGCTCTGACCACATGACCGCACCATCTCCATTTATTGGCTTTAATGATACTTATTGCGTCATTTATTTTTGTGGTTTGTCGGATACGTTGTTTTGTCCATTTGTCTTTCAGGAAAATACCTAACATAGACCGTTCCATTCTGCGTTGATTTGTACTTATCTTTTGTCGCAGTTTTTTCGTTAATACCCATGTTTCGCTGGCATATGTTAGAACTGGCAGAACACATTGGTCAAAAACTCTTTTTTTCAGATTTAAGGGTGTATTAGTATCTTTAAGTATATTTCGTAGCTTCGAGAATGCCATCCAAGTTAGTTGTATTCTTCTAGTTATCTCCTCTTCCCAGTCATTATTTACTTTCATTAATTGTCCTAGGTAAATGAACTTATCTACTTTTTCTATTTCTTGTGTGTTTATACTACCGTTTTTGTCCGTTACCAGTTCGTTACTCATGAACTTAGTTTTATTTATGTTTATTCTAAGTCCTATTTCTGAGTATTTATCGCTGACGGTTTGTATCATTTCTTGTAGTTCTTTTAAGCTGTTTCCAAATAGTATAATGTCGTCCGCATATAATAGATGTGTTAGCCTTTTATTTCCAATTAAAATACCCGAGTTTTTCCAGTTAATTTCCTCCATATTATCTCGGAGTGCAGCTGTAAACAATTTTGGAGATAACGCGTCTCCCTGTCTTATACCTTTTTTCAATTGAATCTTTTCTCTTTCTTCATTAATCGTGATTGTAGCTGTTGCTTTTTTATATATATGTTTAATTATTCTTACATATGTACTATTGATTTTTATTTTTTCCAATGCTCGTATTATCGCTTTAGTTTTCAGGCAGTCGAACGCCTTCTCAAAGTCTATGAATGTCATGCACATTGGTATTCTGTACTCCCTTGTTTTTTCGATTAGTTGTCTGACAGCGTGTATGTGGTCTATCGTACTTCTTCCTTTTCTGAACCCTACCTGTTTATCCGATTGGCTCAAATCAAATTTTGCGGTTAATCTTATCGTGATTATTTTTGTAAATAGCTTATACATAGTCGATAGGAGGCTAATTGGACGGTAATTTTGTATATTTTCTCTATCACCCTTTTTATATATCAGTACAATTTCCGCATTGTTCCATTTTTCCGGTATTTTTCCCTCATTTAAACATCTATTAAACAGCGTAGCCAGATATTTATTTATTTTTTCCCCACCTAATTTAATAATTTCTATTAAGACTCCATCTTCTCCTGGGGCTTTGTTGTTCTTTTGGGTCTTTATGGCCATTTCTATTTCGTGTACTGTGATTGGCGGGATCGAATTATCGGGAGATAGTTCTTGTTGTTCTGTTTCGGTCGCGTCATCATACAGTTTATTATAAAAGTCTGATATTATTTTTACCATTTGTTTTTTGTTTTTGGTGCTGACGCCGCGATCGTCTTTTATCCCTATAAATTCATATTTTCCCACTCTTAATTTATTCCATAGTATTTTCATGCTTCTGTTTTTCTCGATTTTTTCGTTTATTTTCTTTGTATTGTATTTCCTAATATCCTGTCTCATTTTTTTCCGTATTGTTTTGCATATTTCAACGTATTCAGTTTGGTCTCGCTGGGAGTGTATTTTGAGGCTACGTCTTTTGGCCATGAGGTTTATCGTTTCTTGTGAAAGTTTGTTTACCTTTGTCGCAATTGTGTTATTATTTATATTTGTTGTTAGCGATCGAGTTATGTCTTCATTCAGCGATTCTATGTTCTGCTCTTGTGTAGTGGTTTCTAAGTCGTTCAAGTTGCTTATTAACTCTTATTCTTCTTTGAAAATCTTCATCATTTTGTAATTTTTCCCTATTTATTTGCACCTTTTTTATCATTTTTAATCTTTCTAATTTTCCATCTATATATATATTTTTGCTCGCACCATTCGATGGTCGCTTTCTAGATCAAATTTGTTTAATACGGTTATATTTTCAAAGATTTCCTTCTTATTTCCCATTATGAAGTCAATTTCATTTTTGACTTTCCAATTTGGACTCCGCCAGGTCCATCTTCTCGTCTCATTCTTTCCAAAGAAGGTGTTCATGATGTATTGTTCATTTCCCGTTGTAAAATTGACGAGCATTTGGCCTCTTTCATTTCTTGTTCCAGTACCGAATTGTCCTATGGATTTCTCCATCGGCTGTCGTTTACCTATCTTCACATTGAAATCTCCAATTAGTAATTTATAATGTTCATTTCCTTGTTTTATTTCTCTCTCTATCTGTTCGTATATTAGCTCGACTTCGTCGTCATCTGCCTGTGAGGTCGGCATGTATACCTGTATTATCTTCATTTTATGACGTTGATTTATCCTCAATGTTAGCGTAATCAGTCTTTCTGTTATTGCTTTAATCTCTTCGATTTGATGTTTTATTCTCTGATTAATTAGGAATCCAACTCCTTTGCTTCTTTGAAGGTTTTCGGGGCTGTAGGAATATAGTATATTGCCGCTTTTTAATGCGATCTCTTCTTCGCCTTTTCTTTTCGTCTCGCTAAGTCCGATTATATCCCATTTTATGTTTTCTAGTTCCTGTTCTATTTCGATGATCCTTTGTGTTCTCCTTGTAATGTACGACAGTTGTACGTTGCTACAAACAGATTATTTTTTTGGAGTTTTTTATTTTTTACTTTTTTTGTTATTTTTATATCGTTTTTTTCGGTTTGCCCATTTTGGCCTTGGCGGTTACGGCCTTCTTTTCGCGATCTCTTCATGTGTAGGAGGAGGGGGGGTCTAATCTTCCACGATGACCAGTCGTGTTGGAAGATGCATTTTATCCCTATCTGCCAGGTTTGGTTTTTGTATTATTTCTTTATACACGTTTTCTTCTATTTCTTCCCTGTGATTGTTCAATGTTAATTTTATTCTGTGCGAGAATCTCTAAGTATTTATATTGCAGTTGTATATGGATAAGTTGAAATGGTCTATGGTAGAAGGGGGGTGGGATAATATGTTTCCCCTTCCCGTCTTCCTTGTTTGTTACAATTCCCCAATTTACTACGCTGGGGTTGGTTACCCAACCGTTCTTTCAGGTTAAAGTATGCAGGGGTCACCACGAGCCGGTAAGGATAGACGTTGATATTGAGAGGCTAAGTGAGACGCAAGCGTCTTATATATTGCGCATCAGTACCCTTTGACCCCCGACTTTTGTCAAGAATTAAGTAAACTTAATTTACCTCTCGATGCAGTTAACTATTATTTTTCAAGTATTATGGAATCTCAATATCCCCATTATATGCAGATCTTCACGGACGGTGTCAAATGGTACAATCAAGATGTGGGAACTGCGTTTCTCATCCCGAATATTTTTTTTCGCGGAGATGTAGGCTGCCCTCCGAGGCTTCGGTATTTATCGCGGAGCTCTTGGCTATTGAAAAGGCCTGTGAGTATATTTTAAATGTCCTCCATTCCAATGGGAATTTTGTTATATGCTCGGATGATAGTCGTAGTTCCCTTCTGATTATTAGTACATATTTGTCATTTTAATCATAAAAGTCACCCTCTAGTATTGGAAATCAGAAATAAATACTCGAGTATCGCACAGCTTGGTGAAATTATCATTTTTTTCTGGTTACCTAGTCACTGCGGTATTCTCCCTCATGACAGTGTTGATGCGGTAGCTAAAAGCGCTAGTGTATATATCTGGAGATCGGTTCGCATATATCCTATCTACCGGCTTAACGGAGAAAATTAAAAGGGATAATAGAGCGGACTGGGGCGAGCTTGTATAGATTTTTGTCTCAATACAGGTAGAACACATACGGTTATTCAACCATCTTTGCTCTCTTTGCTCTGGTTGGTCTACATCTCGTCTTTAGTTCCGCCTGGTATAGTTCGTAGATTTGTTACGGTTATTTTCGGGCAGTGCTCGAGTCATTCTCTGCAGTGTGCGAAACTTTAGCAATTCTTCCATACCGAAATTGTCACAATCATACGAGTGTCCGTTTTAGAGAGGACATTCATTAATCGTTTGTTTTTCAGTTGTCGTTGGTTTGAACGTACTCGTAGCATAACCACCCTAATTGTGATGAATTAACGGCTATTAGAATATATCCGCCATACTGCATACCTAGTCATCGCTATGTACTAATGACCGTACCCCTTAGTCATTTTCTTCAAATTTGTAAATACAAACCGTATACTTATACCTAGTTGATACATCATATGTAACTTCCCGCAAATAGATTTATTTCTCCGACTGAGCTGGAACAGTTAAACTGTTTCCTTTTAGTTTCTTTCCTTTTTCTTTTCTCGGCTTTACTCACTTTCTCAACTTTTCCTGTTCAGTCGCACTTCAGTTAATTTTCTACTCATTCTCTTTCGGCATTCGTCGTTTTTTTTTTTTGTTAAAGCATTGCAGCCATGTTTGTTAGAACTAGATTTTAAATAGACAAAATTGCTTGATAGATCCGATTTTCCTTTATATTTATATATTATCTAGCTTCTTACTTATTCGTAGATTTTCGTCAGTAGTCAAATGGTTTCTCGCCAAGCCAAATAAAAAAAAAAGTAAGTTTATTATTATTCGTAATGTAAGAATTTTTGATTTGACTTTAAAATTTGTTATCAAAACCCGGCGATGTATATATATATGTATATCGTTTTAAACTCGGCTCCTCTTGTTCGCTGCGTCACTTGGAATAAACTGCGACTCTCGGAGGCCGAATTAGGGTTTCCTTGTAAAAAGAGCCAGCATATGCGGACAAAAAGCAAAAAAAAATGAACTCTCGGAAACAAATAGCACGGATGACGGGCGTCAGTGACACTGACTATGCCACACTACGAATAACTTCGGTGACGGAGCATCAGGCTTTTGATTTAAAAATAATCTATTTTTCCTTTTTAATCTAAAAATAACCCCGCTAAAAAACAAAAACGCGGACCTGCCCTCACACAACAGGTGTACTTTCCTCCGCACAGCAAGTCTCACCATGGAACCGCACCACGTGTTCAATAAATTAAACTTTTACCAAAAAAAAAAAAAAAAAAAAACATTCTATTTTCCACGACAATTAGCACAAATTTACTCAGAAAATACAGAAACACGGTCATGCACATGCAAAATCAATTCATCTGTGACTAGATCGGTATCGAGACGGAACGAATTTTAACGCAATTTCCCTGTAACGTTTACTGAAACGGCGTGTTTTTAAGGAAAAATCGGCTACGCAGCGACTACCATAACGATTTTCGATCGACTTTTAAACGACGCACGACAACTAGAACATACCAAACCGCGACACACAGCGTGGTGTTGACTAGCATGCTAACCGGTAACTATATCGACTAAATTATCTAGCCAGATTGGCTCGAGATTAATAGTAAGTATAAAAACTAACGGTAAATTAGCGAAATGAATTAATATTAGGCTGGCTGGTACACATATATTTATACATTATTTTCTTAATTCTCACGGCTCACGCGGCTGGCAGTCTACTTTGCTGTCCCAGACCACACACATCAGGACATTTACACAACTCCTAACACTACATATGACGAAAAATTCGACAAAATCGGAAATTACAAAGTCAGCCATGTAAACGTTCCGGTCCGTATTCTTCGTCAACAATGATCAATAGGATGATGTCAAGAGATCGAAAATTAATGATTTTAACCGAAGAGAAATTTCTAGCTCGATAGTAAATACCGAATCCGTATCAATGTATATATACATATTTATATTTTTCATTACTGGAAAGGCGGCATATCAGCATGAGCCTAGGGCGCCATCAAAACTCTCATTGGGAGCAGCTGTAAAACTCTTTCAACGTTTTCCTACAATCAACTTACATATTCTCTGTTTCCCTCATTTCATCCTGGATCTGTCACCGCAGTGTTCATTAAACATTTTTCGTGTCTTGCGAAATCTATACATTTTCTATTGGCCCCTCCTCTGTATTAACAAAAGCGATTCATAGATGGGCACCAGACATATCGAAAAAATGCTTACGAAATAAAATATTAAATAACGCGGAAAATGAACGCGTCTAAATATATGTACATACACGGTGTGTTCCAAAAGTAAGTTGAATGTCTTTACGCTGCCGAAGCAAGCCACCATCAAGGTGTGCCAAGTGTCCGGAAAGGGGGTGGGTGGTTCAGGGAAGCCAACGACACCCGCGTTAGTTGCTGGTGGACTCTGTTTCACAGTACTCATCGCTGCCAGTTCAAACGGTTATTTTAGTGACGCGTCAGAATTTTAAGATACCGAGTTTCAAGGACCATCGTTAAAAATTTTGTATTGCGCTCAAGAAAATCGGCGCCGAGACCGTTCCCATACGGAGGGAAGCTTATGACGATATTTCCATATCCCAAAAATGGTTTACCGCTGGCACCAGATGTTCCGGGAGGGCAAAGAGGACGCCGAGGATGAAGACCGCTCTGGACGCTCGTCAATGTCACATTTCGACCAAAATGTGAATAAAGTGAGGGGTATGTTGAACTCCGGTCGACGTCCGAGTGTTAGAATGCTGTCAGATGAGTGTAATATCTCTAAAAGTACTGTGCATCGCATTGTTTTACCGAAGATTTAAGCATGCTGTAGATCTACGCGAAGATGGTCCCCAAGGTGCTTTCCGATGAACAGAAGGCTGCTCGTGCAACGATCTCGCGCGTGAGAGCAGCGTGAAAGTGATCCGAATTTTTTTTTTGGATAATGTGATTACGGGCGACGGAACATCGGTTTTTGAGTGTGATCCGGAGTCCAAACGACTAAGTGCTGAGTGGCACACGGCAGCTTCCCAATGCCCAAAAACGGCGAGAATAAGCAAATCTCGTGCGAAGGCCATGCTCATAGTTTTTTTTCGACAAAAGAGGCATTTTCCGAAGTTTGTGCGCCACAAGGACAAACAGTGAACAGTCGTTTTTACTTGCAAGTCCTGAAAGGCTCAGAACCAGAGATTTGGCGTCTTCATCATGACAACGCGTCGTCGCACACGGATTTCATTGCCGCGAAGTACTTAGAGAAATGCGGTGATTCAACACTGCCCCAGCCATCACCGTACAGACCCAACTTGACACCATTGGACTTCTTCTTGTTCCCGAAGATCAACAAGATACTCAAGGGCCACCATTTCGGAACTTTGGAAGCCACTCAAAAAACGACGACGAGGTGCTCGAAGGTGATCGTCGTCAGCGCCTTCCAGGGTGCGTTCAGCAACTAGGGAAAACGCTGGAGCCGGTATTCCGTCGCGGAAGGAAACTACTTTGAAGAATTTTACTTGCTTGTACACCTATATTTGCGGTAAATATTTTTTCCTGAACTTATTCAACTTACTTTTGGGACAGACCATGTATATATATATATATATACATACTTTTATAAAATGTATGTTCTGTGTATTGAGATGAGCTTAATTTTTCTATTCTCCGGAGAATTTTGATTTTTCCTCTCTCTATCACATACGATTTACCAGTCTTTTTTCCCCTCATCATCCAAAAAAAAACTCAAAAATAGATTTTTAATAAAACTAAAAATAACGATCAGAGGGAAAACAGGCTGCAAGCGTTCCTGGCTTCAGTAGCGGGTCAGTGACACGCAATCGGGGCTCAGTTGGCACGTGACTGAGTACAGTTTCGCAGCGGTTGAAGTTTTGGCATACTCGGGAATAAAAAAGCGCGAAAGATCGGAAAAATTAAAAAAGATACTCGGCTTAATTTTGAATGCTTACACTCTGAATTTTAAAAAATCGCAGCTGAGGCTGAAAAGGACAAGGAAGCTCCGGTAGGCTTGGAGAAGATCAGGTCGGAAAAATATTTGTACATTTGTCAAACTTTTCTTTTTACCGTGGGATCATAACTGCCGCGTCCTCTAAACAATCCAGCCCCAGTGCACTAACCGCTCTCAACGTTTAATTCTGGCTGCGTGGATTCTATCAAATTTATGTGTTGGCACAATGTGACATTAGTGTTGCAAATATAACAAGGATGTTGGTAGAGTTTGATTTTTGTTCTTAGGCTGGTGGCAGATATTTGAATTTCGCAATGTTTTACGATTAGTAGTAGCTCTGGCTAATGTTTATGTTTTGCAAAACAGCCTATAATTATCATTTATACATCGTAAAAACGCATTTCACGCTTAGTGCGCTTTTAGCGTTGAGCCATTCAATTTTTTTCCTATCTCGTTTGAAACATTCAACGAGTTTTAACGGTAAAAAAAAAAAAAAAAAAGAGAAAATTAAAAACGAATAAATCAAAAGCACACCATAATAAAAGTCTATGCAGTTGATTCTCCTACAGCCGCTTTGCATCACAGTACGTGCTCTGCTCTCTGTCTCGCTTTTCGTAAATCAAACGATGCAGCTACTTCAAAGTATACTGCAGTTCACCGTTGCCGTAAGTCCCCACGTGTACAAGAGTTGTTAAGCGCCCTCCCGCATACAAATTTTTTAACGGAAAAGTAAAAATACAAAAAATTCACGATTATCGATTTTTTTTTTTTTTTAATTTTCATTATTGAATCCCGCGCGCGCGCGCGCGTACGCGTGTGTGTGTGCGTGCGTCTGTACGCATTATTTATGACTGATTATTTTTACGACCTCCTCCCCGCCACCCAAGAGAAAATAAACGAAACAAACAAAAAAAGCTAAAAACGTACAAGAATGATAACGATAATTAATTAATCGTCGTTCCGTATATATCTAACTGTGTTTATCACTTTTTTTTTTTTTTTTTTTTTTTTTGGCGTTTTTTATTCTCCTGTTACGACAACAAACATACTTGTAATGGTGAAAGTATACTTTTATTCGTGAAAAGATCCATCGTCCAATAGTTAGGACTCAATAAAATTTCGTATCATCTCTATAGAACGTGCTGTTGAGGAAAAGTTTTGTCAGTTCGTAGACGAATTTAGCGAAATCGGGTAAAATTACGCACCGCGGGCCACCCTCCGCTGAACAAACAAAAAACAAAAAAGAAAAAAAAGAAAAAATTAGCGCGGCATATGTTTTACATTCTCGCGTAATATATTATTGTTATTTTCTTTTTAATGCTTTTTATAAATTACAACCAGTTTCTTTATTGCACGACGACCGGAACGGCCAGCAGCGAGGGTCGACGGGGAACAAATTGAAAAATGTTTTTATCAATAAGGAGAAATATTACTAATATCACACATCGGCACGTAGAAATCACGTTTTAATGTCACTACGTTTCACAGTAAATCGGTGAGATTGGCTTGCTGAAACAAGATCGGGGCCGTGTGTGTGCGTGTGTGTGTGTGTGTGTGTGTGTGTGTGTGTGTAGCAGAGCCCGGTGTGCGAACTGATACGATCAACATATTATGCGAAAGTACATATATAATATAATAATATCATTATTATGTTGTTTGGATTTTCGTTCGATTATTTTCCGTTTCGTCGTTGGTCGATGTCTATACACGACTTTATGTTAAATCGCGGTTCATTTCTTATACTTTGGCCCCTGCCTTTCCGTAAGTCCCGCAATAGCAGCCGCACAAACTATTACCACCAGCCGCTGTTGCGTTTTTCGTTTTTCGTTTTGCTGCCCTGGCACCCGCGATCGGCTCCCGTCTGGTACATTCTATACGCGCGGCGCTACGTCTCCGCAGAAAATTCGCATGTGTAGCAACACGGTAAATAACTGACCGGCGCAAGTGTAATCAGCTATAATCACCAATCGCGCTACTCTTATCAGTTGTAAGTCGGGCTACTGGTGACTGTTGTGTACCTTTGCTGATGGTGTACGAAAGGAAGAAAGAAGTTATTATTGCCATTAAATAAATTCTTCCGACGTTTATGCTAGGATTTAATTGCTCGAAAAATTTTCTGTTATTATTTTTATCATCCTAGTTATTATGGAATTATGTGCTCAGAGATCGGCTGCCTCGTTGCAAAATGTAAGTAGAAAAAATACGTAAACTGTAAAGTTCAATTTTTATTTTTATTTTTACTTTTTTTTATATATATATATATATATATATATATATTATAATATGCTATTAATTTTAATTTATTTCCTCGCTGATTGTAGTTTGTACGAGGCTAGCGATAATAATATTACAACAGATTCTCTTATATACTATATTTTTATGTGTACTAGTGTTCGCCCATTGGAATTCGACCATAATTATTATTAGAAGTCCGAGGAAAACATATATAAATTTGCATATTTCCAAAATCGCTTTTTCTACTCTTATACAATTGTATATTTGAGAACATACACTTCTATATTGTAAGTACAATACTAAACATTTCGATACCTCGAAGTAAATGAAATAGAACAAACGCTAACAACACAAAGACATAATTTAAAAAATATAAAAAAAAATATAAAAATACAATCTATCTTCAAAGTGTGTATAAACAATTAAAATTAGAACAACAATAATAGATTTTTATATACACCATGAAGATGGATTGTAGTACCCGAAACTAGTCGGTGTTTTTATATTTTTTTTTTTTGTATTTTTTAAATTATATCATTGTGTAGTTAGCGTTTGTTTTATTTTATTTACTTCAATCAACTGTGCAACACAATAGTATGGACTATAATCGTATCAGTTCAGTACCGTTATAATTGAATAAAAAATAAATTCAATAAAATAACAGTAAATCACAATTTTTAAAAAACCCTCATTTGTTGATGATACCCTAAGACTTAGAGTACACTGTAATAAAGCCAATAATGATGATTATTAAGAAAAATTAAAATAATTTTAATAGGAACAGATTTACTAACTGCAGCAATTTCTTTTTTCATTTTTGTATTATTTTTTTTTTTTTTTTGAAACGAGGGGAAAAATAACTAAAATTATTTTACTGATAACGCTACGGTGTAACTCACACGGAACACTTTCCGACCACAACTTTGTGGCTGTGCTGTGGTTATACTGTGGTCGGAAAGAACTACTTTTGAACCATAATTTTGTGGTCGTTTGAAGATGCGACTGCCGTTAGAGCTGACGACAGAAAGTGGGCCGTCTGACCCATCATTTCCATGTTTAAAATAGAGTATTACCCACAATCGACCGCTGTTTTGTGCTTCTGCTGTGGTCGAAAAGTGGCCCGTGTGAGTTAAGCCTAAAGATCGTAAATAGCTACTAAACCAAAAAAAGAAAATCGGTTAATAAACAGAGCAGAAAATGGTACTGATAACTGTTTTGTCTTTGTCTGTGTATATATATATATATGCACGACCAAAGTGTTTGTTGATTTGCATTCATAGTTATATATATACAAACGCACCTAATTGTTTAGAAATGTACCTCCTTCTTATAGAGCGATTAACGTAATTAATGAACGGCTTTTATTTAAATAAAACCTTTTATAATTAATAATTACGACGCCAGTGATAAAATTATATTTCAGTATCCCTTTACAAGTGTAAAGGCAGCCTCGTCGAATAAGAAATGACAAATCGTCAAGATGTCATAATCTCGAAACTGTTCTGACGCACCAGGCTCGTTGACTGATATACAAATTTATACGTAATTTCCTTAGTTTAAACATCGTACAGCAATTAAGGCGTATTTAATTTTTCCCGCCAAATATTTATAACGCTTAATCTGTTTATTTTTTAGATTCATTTAATGTTCATTAATTTCATTTCGTTCTCTGCCGTTCTGTTATGAGTAATAAAAGATAATATTTGAAATATTTTGCATTCCGCTAATAAAGCAGCAAGCGTCTGTGGAGTACTCCCCCAGGTTGAGAGCCGTCGACCCTGTTCCATATAAATAATCAATATGCAGGTGCAGCTACTAGAAAATAAATATAATTTTCGTGTGATTGTTAAAAATTATCTATACACGTATATTTTCAGTTGAAACTATGCTGAAACAACTCACATTAAACCGCTAACGTTTCGAATACGATGAATTCGAATAGTGCGAATTCAGTATGAATTGTTTTGATACCGTTTCTAAAGAGAAAATATAATCAGAATTCTATTCATTGAAGATCCCTTGATATTTTTTAATACGCATGAGTAGTTCAAAATTGCTCGTATATAATATCACACTATATGTTATGATTCTCGCTGTTTCAATTGATTCCGTTTACATTAGATTGAATTCTTAGTATACGATTTTGACAGCTTTATCTGCGTTATGACGTTTATTAAATTGAAATTGACGGAATGATCTACACCGAAGAAGTATTTAAAACTCTTAACGGTAAGAATAATGGTTTTACCGCACAACAATATGTATTAAGAGACTTTTAACTACTTCGACGGCTTTTTGTCACTGATTACCATCGTCTTAGCCTTTTCGATGGAGAATATTCGAAGCAATATCGAATAATATTTTCTAAAGTTTTACAGATAATTTTGAATTCAAGTATGATATTAAATAATTCTGCAGCAGCACTATAGTATATGCGCTGTTCACTTTTTGGCCATGACGTACAATATATTTCAACGGCCATCAATCGTTTTTCTCTGTAGTTTCGGCAGAATAAATGCGCGCTGGTAAACTTTTAGCATTAGACTTTTTTACCAAAGAAGGGGGTTGCAAAGGGTGTGAATTTTTCATGGAGCATTTCGTATTCGAATGTATCTGGTTTTTACCGAAAATAAGAGCGTTTTTACCGAAGGCCATATATTAAGGTTTAACGATTAACATCGACTTCAGTATAGTATAAATGAACTGAAAACTTTCCCGAAGACGATTATTATTATTATGGCTACACATTAGCAATTAAAAAGATTCATTTTATTCTTCGTGTATTTTTCTGCGAGGATATGCTTCATGAGAAAAAGCAATTGGGAAGTTTATTTCTTCGGTATTTTACTTATTTTATTTATTTCTGTTTTCTTAGCCTCACATAATATATTTGAATTCCATATAATATTCTAGACATTATTATTGAATTATAGTATATACGTAGAGCTCGATGTGATAGTACCTGCTTTATTTTATATAAAGCTGGAATCGTCTGTCTTAATTTCGAGTTTAAACTTTGAATGTGTCTTTTCCAGTTCAAGGATTTATCAATATATATATACCTAGATATTTAATGTCATGAACGTTCTCTAATGGTGGACAGAAACATAGATGGGTATTGATATTTACATGAAGCTCATGAAGGCAGTCGTTATTATGAAGGACAATTCACGGGTCACGTGTCTTATGTTTAGAATTATTCCGAATGTGTAATACTTTTGATTTGTTTATATTTATACATAATTACCTATCGTGTGCCCATTTACTCAAATTATCTACATCTTCTTGTAATAATTTTTCCGTAATCTCTAAATTTTTGTGCTCAATTAATAAAGCAATATCATCAGTAAAAGCGTATACCTTTGCATTTTTAATACGCTTGCATAACGAATTAGTATAAATGAGAAAAAGCATAGGGGCCAATACGGTACCTTGACCTACGCCGTGTTGAATAGTTTTTTCATTACTTTTATTCCCTGCGATTTTAATCATATTTTTCCTATTTGTTATATAATTCTTAAACCACTTAAGTTGATTATTTTTAATGCCCAGATTTTTCTAGGTCCTTGATCAATAATTCATGATCAACTAAATCAAACGCTTTGGATAGGTCAATAAATGTAATTAAAAACCGATTCTCCATCGATAGTCCTGTATTAATATTATTTACAATCGTTCTCAATAATGTTATCGTGGATCTTTTTTCTCTAAAACCGTGTTGATTTTCATAGAGTAAGTTGTTTTTTTCCACATAATTTCTCTTAAATGTTTATCAATGTAGTGTTCTAAGATTTTAGCTATTACAGATGTTATTGTTATCGGTCGGTAATTTTCAAATTGATTTTTCACTCCTTTTTTATATATCGGTCTAACAATACCTTTAGTAAGCCCATCAGAAGTGTTAGCTCCCTTTATGGAATAGTTGACCACGTTAATCAAAATAGGGATAAAGATATTTGAGTTATGTTTAATATCTTGCACCCTAATTTTATCCCATCCAGGTGCCTAATAAACTTTTAGATCGTTAATTATTTTTTATATTTGGGATTTATTAGCAGGTGGAATATAAAAGGAAGACAAGATGAAATTATCAGAGTTCGTATTCAATAACCGAATGTGACATTTGTGTCTATGTTGTTCCACTGAACGCATAAAGTAGTCACTAAATTCATCAGCTACTATTGCAGAATTCCCAAAATGTTTTATAAAATAACATGTGTAATTTTCATTAATGTTTACACAGTAATTTATGTAAATTATTAATATATAAATCAAAGTGATGGAAATTATTATTAATAGTACGAATATATTAGTGAAAAATGTATTGTTATTTATAAAATAAATATGCCAAGAAAATTTTCACCTCCCACCCGCCTCCCCTCCAAAATTCTTGGCACGGGCCTGCTCAGGGATGCCAATCACGAGATCCCATTGAACTCATGGATTTTAAAATTATAACTTTAATTACTTGATTTATTATTATTATTAATATTATTATTATTATTATTATTTTCATTGTTGTTGTTATTATTAGTTATTATTGTTATTATTATTAATTATTAATTATTATAAACGAGATTCGTTTTTAAAGTATATTTCAATGAACCTACTCTATCTTTCCAAAACGATCGACTACTAAAAAAACACAATTAACTATAATATGGACACAATGATGAAAGAAAACGATTAATTAAAATAATGTAAATTGTACGTAATACTACTGGGACTGCGGGTTTTCCGGTGCTCCTCGATGGCAGGCGGGTGTACGTGAAAAGTTCCGTCCCGGCCCTTCAGTAAGTGCGGGGAGGAGGCGCGGCAATCGAAATTAAAATATTTTACAGTTAATTACGAACTTTGTCAATTTTAAAACCGAGTTTCGGAGCGATCAGGTTACTAGGGGACCTTCTCGGATCGAACTTGTGTCGGTTACGAGACGGACTGATTCTTTAGCTAAAAAAAGTTGGTATTGTTCCGCGACTTGACGACGTTTCGGACAGATGATTGAGTGAATGGGATGTTATGCGCGAAATCGGTGTTTGATGTTATGTACTTTCTTAAAAGCTCTCAAAAACTGAATTTTATCCTGCAGCCTTTCGAAACGTTAAACTAAAATTAAAACAGCGCACTTCTTTTTAATAATATTAAAATACTTAATGCTTTTCTGCGCGTTGTTGTATTAATGAAAAAATAAACAAAATAAACATTAAGCGTAGGAAATGAATGAATTTTGTTTGTTTTTTTTTTTAAATCACCGACTACTTTCGGATTAAGCTTGTACATCGCGAATTTCGAAACCAGTCGATGTTTTTTTTTTTTTCCATTTATTAAAGTTTCCTACGGTTAGCGTTTATTTCCGTTGTTTTTATTAACATTTTTAAAAACATCGAAATGAGGAGTTATAAAATTTAAAAGACAAAAATCAATATAAAATGTTACCTTAATTTTATTTTCAGTTTTATATTTGTCAAACAATAATAATTGCTCGGTACGTAAAATAGCTTATTATTCAAATAAGCGAGAAAATAAAAACAAAACGCATAAACAGCGTACCGAAACAAGTTTGAATGGAATATATATGAAAACTTTATGATATTAAAACGAATTTATAGCGCGAACGAAAGGTAAAGAACGCGATGAATTTTAATAACCGAATAGTCCTGAAAAGAACTTTTTCAAAATCGGCGTAAACGAGAAGATGATGATGAGGAAAGATAAGGTAAAATTTAGGTAAAAAGCAACGAAGGATGGAATAGATTGAAAAAAACGGAAACCAACTTAAACAATTTGAAAAGGAAAATCAACTTGAACAATTTGAAAACTAAAACTTAAAAAATTTGAAAACCAAAACTTAAACAATTTGAAAAGGAAAATCAACTTGTACAATTTGAAAACCAAAACTTGAACAATTTGAAAACCAAATCCAACTTAAACAATTTGAAAACGAAAATAAAGCGCAACTAACGTAAATAAAAGCCGTCACAGGTAAAATGTATCGTCACGTTAAAACACGGGCGATTCTAAACTGATATAATACAGTAATTAAATTATAAAACCAGTTTTTATCGATCATATTTATTAAAGTTCTCAGTAATAATAATAATAATAAAATTCGTTTAATAAAAAGGTATTTTATTTTTGATTTCCGATTTTATATTTGACGTGTTGGAGAATAGGAACGAAATTTAAATTCGCTGTGTATTAAGCGGCTTGTATTCACCGAAATGCATCGTAATTTCAACTGAAAATCTCGTTTTTAAATTGTTCCTGGAGAGCGACAACATAGAGTTAAACTTTCATTTGTTAACTCTAGAATCGTTAGAAATGTGAGTTTACAGATTTCCGTAGCTGTAGGGAAGGCCCATACGAAAAGGTACATTTCGCGCGGAACGTATGTTAAATTACTAGATCAAATGAAAATATAGCAGTAGTAAATTAAATTTGGCCTCACGGATAAAGCGTGATTCTTGTAAAAATATGGCCGACGAACGTGTGAGGTCTTTATAAGCTCGTTAGCATTTGTCACCACAATTTATTGTTTCGGCGTTACACCGATTTGAAGAGTTTACTTTTGACTAGAGTTTTATAGGAAGAGCGCGCCTAGAGAGATCTTTCATAGATTTAATATTTCCATCTTTCACTCGTGGAGTTAAAACTGTTGAAGAAACATCATGGATTCCTACAGGGCAGCGGTTTCCAAACTTTTATAATCGCGGAACCTTTATAAAATCCATTTTATTTTATGGAACCCTTAATACCAAATGAAAAAACAAGTAATAGTTGATATGTAAACAAAATTTGATTGTTTTCTTTTTACTTACAACTTTTACTACGATTATTCCGCATTCTATTAACTTATAATAAAATTTATCGCAATTTAAAATATGTAAATAAAAGTTATTTAATAGAAATTTTTAAATAAATTAATGTGAAGAATGAAACTGTTTCACTCTGTTTTACTAATAACGGTTTTAAAACTTAAATATCCGACAGTTATATGCGTACATACGGAATAGCATCCAATTTGTTCCCGAATTTATTTTTCGTTTATGTATAAAAGCCTGTTTGGCATCTGTACGTAGTTATAAAAGGGAGCAAAGTTAAAATAGCCTTTTTGGTTATTTGAAGGTATTAATTTTTAGTACTAACCCAAAACTGGTTAAATGTGTATTTTAAAGCAGCTGAACTCTGAATATCAATGAATGATTCATATTCCAGTATTGATGAAGTTTCAAATTTATCCTTATTGATAAATGGAATTTGTACCCAGTCGATGTCATCATACTGGTCTGCAACGAAATCCTCCTTTAAATAAAAATATGATGAATACGAGGAGTTTAACGTGCTGAATCCAGATTTGCTTTCCATTTTTCGCTATCACGTATATATTTATTTAAAATGTTTTTTTTTTTAATAGCTCAAAATTATACCTATTTTGTCTGTCGTTCTTGCATTAGCGGTGCTCTATTCAGTTCAGATCGTATTTGTACACACAAAAACGACACTCGTGCTGATAGAGACACTTATCCTACACTTAGTCAATCGAGTATTTCCTTTACTTCTTCATTATTGTATACAGACTTAACAAAACCTCGTCTTCTTACGTAATCTGATTTGAATGACTTTGTTCGCGATTTAGTAAATAAAAATACGCAGGTTTCATATTTTCGTAACAGACAAGAAGATTTTATGAGTTATGTCACCAAAGAGGGTGATTTGGTATTTTGTAATGATACTAAAGAACTTCTACAAGAAATGGCTTTTCCCGAAGGATCGGAGGAATGGCGACTTTTTATTGATTCGTCCAAAATCAATTTAAAAGCTGTATTACTTCACAATGGCAACAAATATCCTTCAATTCCCCCATAGCATATGCAACAAACAAGAAAGAAAATTATGGAAATATGAAGTTGTTATTGGAAAAAATTCAATATTTACAGTGCACGTGGAACATCCGTGTTGATCTAACAGTTGTAGCAATGTTAACTGGATTGTCATAAGGATACACAAAATTCTGTTGTTTTTTATGCGAGTGGGACAGTCGCGCAAGAGATAAGCACTACGTAATGAAAAATTGACCAAAAAGAGCGAGTTTGATGCCTGGAGTCAAGCATGTAAAAGAAGAAACTATAGTTCAAAGTGAAATAATTTTTTTACCACCACTTCATATAAAGCTGAGTCTTATGACAAATTTTGTAAAAGCCGTGAACAGAAATGGTGAAGGTTTTCAATACCTCAAAACCAAATTCCCTCGAATCAGCAAACGCGAAATTGAAAGAAGGAATCTTTGTAGCTTATGAAGGACTAAAATTTTTTAAGTACGTTGAATAAAGCTGTGTGTCATAATTTTCTTGGAAACAAAAAAAATGAAAACTACCAGGAAATCATCCAAGAACTTCTTTCTACATATAAAGCTCTGAAATGCAACATGGCCCTTAAAATTCATTTTTTAGACTCTTCTTCCCCGCAAATCTTGGAGCAGTATCAGATGAACGTGTGCAAGGTTTCATCAAGACATAGTGCACATAGAGAGGCGCTACAACGGGAAATGATTAGAAGCAATACGTGCCGGTTTTCATTGGTCGATTCGTTGCGGAACTTCAATAGAAAATATGAAAAGGAAAAAAAAATCAAAGTGAAATACTATTAACAGCAAGTAATTAGATTATTGAATGGTTTTTGATGTTTCGTAACAAATTTTATCAATATTGTATCAATTATAAAATATAAAATTTAAATTTGAAACAAAAAGAAGAGTTTTATTGGAAAATTAGATTAAAAAAAATTTATACGTGATTTGTAATTTTTTATACTATATTTCTATTCAGAAATATTAAATTTGTGATAATTATGCATAAAAATTTGGAAGGAGAGAAAAAATTTTTTTTTGCAGACCAGTGTTATCGGTAATCGGGAATTATTCTGAGACAAAGATTTTAACAGGTTCGCCAAATATTCACTAATGATGTTTTGAATTTCAGTGGGTAATTCTATGTCATGTTTTCTTGTAGAATTCCATGTAAAAGTGGAAAACATTCAACAGTATTTTTTTCCATGGAAGTAATGCAGAAATTTAGTTTTCTTTTTAGAACTGCTGTTATTTTGTTTTTCCCGCAGTAAATATGGTTGTTGCTTTTCCTTGTAAAGATTTCGGCAAGATGAACTAATTTCATAAGGCAAAATAGAACCGTCGTTATAACAAAAAAGTTGCTGTAGGCGAAAAAATAGATATCAAAACATAAAAATGGAACTCAATTTCTTTGCGACTTTTAATAAAGCTTACCCCGACAATGTATTTGATGTAAATAAGAGGAAGGGCTTCATAATTTATTATTGAACGAAATATATTAAAACAACACTTTTATTTTTTTATCTAAATGTTTTTCTCTTATCGAAAATATCTTTTGGCTATTTTTATTTCTTTCCTGTTCTACGAAAAATTTTGGCTTATTCTCTGTTTCCCGGTTTTTCCACTTGGAGAGCATCCCTGATGATTTTCTTGCGGAACCACAGTGATCCCTTCGCGAAACCCTTGGGCTCCGCGGAACCCACTTTGGGAACCGCTGCTAGAGAGACTAGTGTATTCTTCGAGGAAGAGTTCTCGGCTATGTTTTCTCGTAATTTTGAATTAGTTGCTCGTGTATGGTGGGCACTGAAATTTTACGTATGTTATAATAAAATTCTAAGGACAATCTACAAACTGCAAATAAACGAATTACGGAGCCAAAAGTCTATTGTTTTTACTAAAAAGAAAAGTAGATAATAAAATACATAACGATAAAGTACTTAATAGACTGGAGTAAACACGTTGAAATTAGATGTGAAAAAATAAGCTTTGAGATATCTATTAATTCCTTATTTCCTCTATACACTAATATCTTTACTGGTGGCTCGAACTGGTGGAGATGGAGCCTCTTTTATCCTCCCGGAAATGAATCACTCTGAATCCTTTAGATACCCTTTCTTTTGCTCTATATTTACAACCGAACTTACGGCTATCCTACGTTCTGTTATCTATATTTTCTCCCATCGCTATTTCACAAACTATTTGATTATCTCTGATTCTACGGGTGCTCTTCAGGCCACATGTTCTGCTTTTTCCATGTATTTCTGCGATTTTATCATTCTTCAAATACGTTCTGTCATTCATGATTGTTTTTCTCTTCATTCAATCTGTGTTGATTTGTTATGCCTAGTCATTCGTGGGCATGGAAGGTAATGAATTGGCGGATTCTCTAGTTGCCGCTTCCTCGCTCACTTTTTTCTCTAAATCATCCAAGTTCGAATCTCCTACCTCTTTTCAAGAAACTTCACTCCAATTACTGGTCTGACATCTATGCTTCGTCCTTTTCTAATAATCTATCTCACTATCTGGCTGTTCAAACTTCGCTTTTTTCCAACTCGCGGTTCCTTGATTTTCCATTACTTCGGCATTATCGTTTCGATTATTCGCTTACATCTTAACCATTCGCTGTTACCTTCTTCTCGTTTTCGTCTGTTTTTCCTAACATCTTCTTTGCCCTCTTCATTTGAACGATAGGAGGCTTGCTGTGATTGTAACCATATTATTTTCGAGTGTCCGCCCGTCCTAAATGAATGATATATATATTTTTTACTCTCAACTCTTAGCACTTGACGTCCCTGCTCTTTATTGTGCTTTGTAATTCCCTTTTTTATCCGTCACTCTTCTACTTAGTTCTTTTATATCATCTATCTCTGACTGAATTGCTATTTAACACTTTTGATTCTATATTGCTTCTGAGCATAAGATCTTTGTTATCGCGCCCCTACCAAAAAGGGGGGGGGGTCAGGAAAAAAGTAAATATCATCAGATGTTGGCAGAGAATTTCGAACAAGCAAGCCTAACGAGAAGGTACGTTTGTCATTAGGGCTGTTCCAAAAATGGTAACAAAGTTTCCATGATCCCCGGAAACATTAGACTGTAAAGAATCTTTCGAACTACTGTTTGCGTTGTTTACAAACGTAACCATATATAGCTGTTTAGATAGTTTCGGTGGAAAAGAAGATATTTCGGCCGGTCAATCAGCGTCAGTAATTTTCGGGACGATTCGTCTAAAGTCGTTCTCGAAAATTACAAAACATCGTATCAATTTATTTATTCTGTCGATAAATAGTGCTTTAAACTTCAACACGTTCATCGTGTTTGTTAAAGGGGTTATGTCAGTTGTAAATTGTCTAAAGCGAAACTAAAACGGTATAAATATACTTTTATATAAAACTCAATCCTTCGAATTTATGGAGACACCCTTTGTATATCCAGATGATAGACTTCTATAATTCTCATAGAATAGTTGATTTTAATTGACTGTATGTAATTTTTAAACGTAACGTATAATATATACATATATATATATATATATATATATATATATATGTAATAAATAATATACTAAATTTACAAATTTAAAATGCTAAATAAATCAATTCCGTCATAGTCGCCCATTATCACGTTACCGATCAAATAAAAGACTAGCCACGTAATAAAATTTCCTAAAATTTACAAAATTTTATATCCCTTTAAATAAATCAATTTTTAAATATCCCGTCAAAATTTAAACTCTGGGTGAGCGGTTTTCTTAACAAGATCCCTATTTTCATAAGTTGTTTTGAATAAAAAATTACTATTTTTATTTAATTTATACTAACAGCTATTATATAAAATATAAACAAAACACAAATGACTTAAAGTGATTGAATTACAAATAAGATGATTAGTTAATTGAGGACCCTTTCGCAACGCCGCATGCACACTTATTATATCATTTTCACATTACACACATATATACAGATCGTCAACGTAAAATATAAATATACTATAATCACTGTTTGGATCTTGCGTGCAGGTGCTATTTCTTTGCTCCCTCTGCCGGAGTATAATCTGTGAATTTTTCGATGCTTGAATAACTGATTGTTGAATCCTCCACTGTAATTGACTCCTTTTGCTGTCTTGATTTATACCGATTTATTTCTTCTGGTTTCGTATATATGAATATCTCTTTTACTTTAATAAATATTATAATTATTTCATTTTATAAGAAATCGCTCAACCGTAATGCATAGATTGAGTTTAAAAATTGGTTAAAATAAAAATTCAATAAAGTGATTCTTTAAAATATAAATGTATTTTCTTTAAATAAAACATATTCTTTTTTAAAATTTAAAGTGTTCTCTTTTTAAATTAGAAGTGTGTTCTGAATAAAATTTAATAAGCTCTTCTTCTTCTTCTTTTGTCTGCGTTACATCATTAATTCCATGTAGGCCTCCCTTAATTTACTCCATCGATACTTATTTTGGGCTTCACGAAGCCATTGTTTCTCTGCTGTTGCTACAATATCATCCGTCCACCTTCTGAGTGGTCTTCCCTGTGCACGTTTTCCCGTATAAGGTCTCCATTGGATCAGTTCCTTTGTCCACCTTCCATCTACACTTGCCTACCAACATGACCAGCCCAGGCCCATCTGTTCAGGACTACCCTTGTCTCGACGTCTTCAAATTTTGTCTTATTTCGGATATATTCTGATTTAATCTTATCTCGTAGCTTTATGCGAAGTAAAGCTCGTTCTATCCATCTTTCAGTTTTTCTTAATTTTTCTATGACTTCCTTCGTTAAGGGCCAGGTTTCCGCAGCATACGTTAGCACTGGAATCACGCATTGGCTAAATATTTTCGCTTTATTTTGTGAACTGATTTTGGTATTGAGTATGTGTTTTATTTTATGGTATGCGATCCAACCGTTTGATATTTTCTTTTCGAGGTCTAATTTCATCCCTTGTTTTTCGGTTGTGAAAACTTTACCCAAATATGTGAACTGGTCTGTTTCTTCTATGTTTCCTGCTTGTATTTGTATTTCGTTATGCGTGTGGTCGTTGTTCTGATTTTGAATATATTTCATGTACTTTGTTTTATTCGGATTTATTTGTAAATCGACGTTGTTAACTCTCTCTAGTTCCTTTATCATTCCTTGGTCTGTGCTATGATCACAAGGTCATCTGCAAAACAGAGGTGGTGTAAATATCTGCCATTTATATTTATTTCTCTTTCACTCCTATCCAGTGATTTTATTGCATGTTCCAATGCTGTTGTGAATAGTCGTAGTGAGATTGTATCTCCCTGTCTAACTCCTTTTAGTATTGGAAATGTGGGTGTTACAAAATATAGTCGTACATTAGTTGTTGCTGAATTGTATATGTTTACCAGTATATCAATATCATTCAAGGTATAACCCTGACTAGCCAAAAATTATCGAAAATTGTAAGCCAGAAACTTATTTAATTATTCGTATATTTCATGTATATAAATTTATTTATACCGTTGTCAAATGATTGAAATTATAATTTCCTGTTATGCTCTGTTATGGCTAAAACGCCATAATATATATATAATATATACGTATAATTAGCGCAAAAATGTTACATCAAAGTGTGACAATTAAAAAATTAAAAAATTTTGCGTGATTTTTCATATTTTTTTTTTTTTTTTTTTTTTTTTAAAGTTATTATTGTATTACAAACTGGCCATCTAGGCCATTTAGCAATATTCTTAACAGGTAAATATTGAGCATGAAGGGAGAAGTACTCAATAGTACCTACCCGATAAACTTTACCTTAAACAAGGTCATGAGGTTTTTTACGCTTCAGCCGCCTCCTATCATTAGCAGTATGTAGCAGTCCAGCAGCAAGTTTATTCGGATGACCTTCAAGTCTTTCTGCGTGTCTTCGGGCATGCGTTTTAATAACATCTGCCACATACTCTATCCCTAAATCTTGATGCAAAGTTTGATTTGATACATACCATGGCGCCTTGGTTACGAGCCTAAGGATTTTATTCTGCGTGGTCTGTATTATCTTCAGATTTGTAGGTTTAACACAACCCTAAACCTGTACTCCATAGGTCCAAATAGGCTTCAAGATACTTGTGTATATCAAACGTTTATTATCAATACTTAAAATGCTATTTCTTCCTAGAAGCCAGTACATTTTTTTAACATGAATGTCTATTTCTTTTTTCTTTGTTTGAATGTACTACCCCAACTGTTAGGATAAATGGACTGGAATTGCCTGTGAGAACAATAGTTAAGTACTTGGGACTACACCTAGATAGTCGTTTAACATGGACGAAAATATATAAAACTCAGATCCACCGTTCCAGAAATTTTTATAATTCTTATAGAAAAATGACACAGTTTTAATGGACCATGTTATTCTTCGCAAAATATTCTACAAGTGTGTCGTAAAAACGTTACTAATTTCATTACATCCGCGACTGGCCTAAAAATAATAAAACATTTGTGTGCTTAGCGTATGTACTTTGACAGAGCATCCTTTTCGTTTTCTTCTTGAATCTGTTTTTGCTCTCCGAAAGAGCTTTAAAATTAAAGTGTAAAGAAATATATATATATATATATATATGTAAGAAAATAAAGATTATGGAAAATGTTTTTACTCTTAATTCTATTAGTTGAATAGTTATGTGATACCGTTTAAATTAAATGAGTTGGCAATAACAAAATTAGGCAACAACAATTTGCCGTTCATATATATATATATATAAATAGATATATTTGATGATGGTTAGGTGACATAATAAAACAAGCCGGCTATCCATGGATACACGAGGCTCCTCAGGGTAGACAACGGTAGAAGATTTGGTAAAGGCCTACGTCAAATATTGACACCGGAATGTTGCTTGACGATAATATATTATATATACGCATACATCAGATTTCTCCAAATTAATTTATCAAATACATTCGGTTTCGTTTAAAGCTAGACGACCGAAGGTTTGGTCGCAGCAAACGTACTAACCGCCTTTTCCGAAGTGCCGATCGACAGAGGAAAGCGTACGAATTTTGCCGGATCGGTTAGAATAAAATGCGTTTTTCTTTGGCTTTGAATGATTTAAATCGGTGGTAGTTGATTTGTTGCATTTTGTCGATGATCTGTGCACAATACGATCGTATACGTAGAAAAAACCGCTGCTTCTGTACGAGCTATTATTGTAGTAGGTTCGTAGGTGTGCCAAATGTTGTAATAAGGGTGTATTCGTGTGGTAAGCGAAAAATACGTTTCCCTCTGTTCATCCGCGCCATAGGATTGTGTAACTTTATTAACGAAGAATTTTTAACCTAAACGTATATTTTACTTTCAGACAAAAGGCGTTTAAATTTTCAGACAAAACAAGAAAAATGGCGTTACGGTAAAGAAAAAAATTCGATAACGCTTAATCCCCCGATGCTTTCGGAATAATTTTTTTGTGAACAATACACTTCGTTACGAGAACTATTTTCCACACATATCAGACCATCAGAGTACGCTGGAGAGTTCTCGAACATTAAAGGAAACGAGAATGCAGAAAATATGAACGAGGACAGTAACGAACAGAGATTTCGAGGTGACTTTTCCGATCGACGGAGCCGTTTGCGGACACCGTTTGATTTCGATCATTCTCGCGCAGTCGATTTAAACGGATGGTAGTCGACCTGCAAACACTGCGTGGTTGGAAGTTTATCGAATTTACGCACGGAAGGCTAAATTTAGATCTTAATAATAATCCGCCACCAACTGCTCTACTCGTAATAACACACCTGTTCATCGACCTGGTACCGTGTCGTCTATGGGACAGGCTGAACATTTAAAATCACACATATTTTGTGTACTTCAGTTGCCGCGAACCTTTGTTGACTGTCAGAGCCCCAATTCGTTTGGACAACTTAACTTTTATAATAAAAACCGACGAGACCTTTTAAATTGTATGTTTTATTCTTCGAAAAATTGCCATTGGTTAAAATGCACCGGTTTCTTAAACTGAAAGTGATACTTGTACGTTCCTTATTAAGGAAGAGGAAACTTTTTGTCTACACATTTTTATCACTAAACGCGATTCTGCTCCGCTGATTATTTTACTTAGTTAACTTGACCGACTTTAAAGGATTTTTGATTTTTTTTTTACCGGACGATTGTTGAATTTGGCAATATTCGTGTACGAATGTTTAAAAGTGTTACGACAAATTAAACATATAATTCGTGTAACGTTCCAGATCAACTGAGTTTATGATGAGCACACGGAAGAGGTATTGTTGAATAAAAGTCGACGCCGACAGGGTCTTCCAATTTGGTTGATTGATTTCTTTTCCAACAGGCAGTAACTCAAAAATTTCTATTAAAACCGCGTTAGTCGATCGCGAACTGACTCTCGGTGTGTAACCAACTAAGTGTATCTTTTTCAGCCGCCTATGAAAATTTTTCATTTTTCCGTTCGGTTTTTCCGCAAAGAAACGAAAAAGAAAAAAAGGCGGCTGTAGAAAGTAGATATTAAATCGAAATTGTCAAGTAGTCGAGACGTAAAGCGTTTCAAAGACGACCTAGAAAAAACCATGGACGGAGAGAAGGAAACAAATGTTTGTGAATAGAGAGAGAATAAAATGGAATTGGAAAATAATTAACTGAAGTTGAACCGTGGTCCAGATTGAGCGATTTAAGTAAAGAAGGAACAATATTGCGTGTTCGAAAACGTGCTTAAAATTCCGCTACTAGAAATGGAGAAAAGGGGCTAATGAATCTGTACTAACTCATAGCACCTAAATGCTTGAATGGTCAAAGATCGATCTCGATCAAGTGAAAGAGACAAATGGATGAGAAATGAGAATTATTATATAATCGGAAGAGGAAGAGAATTCGAAGTAAAGATCGTTTAAATAGTGATTGTGCAATTGTTCCCAGAACAGCCGTGAACTTGGAGCTTAAAAGAACGTAGCACGGGGGAAACACACAGCGTCATTGTTAGTTGTCAGGAACAGTTCTTGCAGCCTGTCACATGATAGTAAAATGGATTCTGTACTTGACCAGCAACCGTAAACACTGTTCCAAATTATTAATTGTTACGGAAAACTGTTTCCGGTTTTGTTTCAGTTACATTTTCTGTTTCGCAGGCACATATCAGGGCCGGAAGAATTTATTAACTGTGACGAGATTAGCTTATATTACTTTTTTTTTGTTTTTTTTTTTTTTATACATATATATACTCTTCTGTCTATATATTTAAAATTTTTTAAGGATTATTAAGAGTATCATCAATAACCATTTATGTATTTATGTATAATAAAACGAAAACCAGCGCAATTAACAGAAATTATTATTTATAAATATTAAAATATTTTATAAATAATCATTTCTGTTAATTGCATTGTTTTTCGTTTTATTACACTCTCGAGTCTGTCAATACAAAGAAGTGCTGATCATAAAATTTAAACAACATAAACATATGTGCACATTACCACTGTCATATACTATTTCCTTGCTTTTTTTTTTTTTTTAATTTGTTTACACTAGCTGTAATTTTTATTCAGTAGATTTCTTTTTCCCCTGCCAAATTAAACGTCACATATCATTATTTATATTCATTAATTTAATCATGTGATAAGACTCCGTGTCGCTACACATATTAATAATTATTTCGTGAGTGTAACGTTATTATTTATTCAAATAAATCTTTCTTCTTCTTCTTCTTCTTCTTCTTCTTCTTCTTTCTATAAGTTAAGTGTTAAAATTTCATCCCGTAAAAATTCTGTTACGTTTAATGCGAAATGTAATACATTTATATATGAAAAAAAGAAAAAAAAACGTACGGACGTTTACAAATCGAGCGATAAAAATTTGAAAAATACATTTAAACAGAATTCATCCAACTGTAGAACTGGGTAATGTAAGCTTTTTTAAATAAAATGTTCTTTCAAAATAGCAAAATAAAAGACGATTGAAAAGTGTTTGATTGTAACTGAATGTGTTCACCACTTATTTTGTGCGCATTTTAATAAGCGTCTGCATTATTTTAAGAATTAATTTTGTACGTAAAAAGAAAAAACTTAAAAACGAAAATTCATCACGTTATAGTAAACGAAAATATTCAAAATTATCAATGAAAAGTGTATGAGAGAACGTGACATTTTTAGTTCTCTCGTAATTTTTATATTTTATTATGTAAATGATTACAGGAAATAATATATTTATGTATTTTTTAATGTATCAACTATATATCAAAAAATTCTTCATTATTTATGTAATTCTAGGTGTTAGAAAAGCTTCTCTCGTTCAATTCCTATATCAACTCTAAAGCCCGCCGCATATTGAACCACGCACATCCCACGCAGATTTTATTCTGTGAAACGTGTATTTAAATGGAGTAATATTGAATGTAGCCCACCTGTGCGGAAAACATAGTTTTCGTGGGTGCGTAAATTGCGTGGGTTAGTTTAAACTTTTCGGCTACTAAAAATTGTGACGTATTCGTTTTATATTCAAAAACGTGAATGTGAGCTAGGCGTGTGCTGGGTTTAATATGTGGTACTTGCAAAAAAACGTGGGCGTGTGCATTGTGTGTGCGCTGCACGGGAACTGGGTTAAATATGCCGCGGGCTTAAACCTCTGTTAAAAACTAATTAGCATTAAAAATAATTTAAATATATATATATAGAGATGCGAAACTATTGCAAATGACTATCTAAACGCTGTTAAAACTTAATTGGGGCTGGACAGTATAAATTAAATATACAAAATTAAAATAAATTAATAATAAACGATAGCAACGGCAATAGTGGTCAACGGACCGGGGTGGTGTATAAAAAAAATCAATAAATATTTATTTACTTTTTTTCCTACCGCTAATACATTAACCCAATCTAAGAGGAGTTTATCAATTCTTCAATGTAGCGCAGTTTGAAGTTCCGTCTAAATAAAATACTGCCACCTGACTTATTACGCTTGGGAATTATTCTTCTTCTTCTCGTGCCTCCCGATTGCGGTATTGCTTCATCATTCTGCATGGGAATTCAGACTATCATCTGATGTATACCGTTAATAAACATGCTGACGACGTAACTGACAAAGTCAATTTATATCTGATTTTTGACAAAAAACTTCATTATTTATTATTAATTTATACCTTAGCATTGTAATATGCAGGCCCGGAGGGAGAGTAGTCGATCAACTATAAAAAAAAAAAAATTGCAATTCTTCCGGCGCTGTCGAATCAGACGCGAACCATCTATATTACTATTAGTTCCATGTTATAAATTACATTAAAAGTATAACGCACTCTCACGCTATTAAATTTTTTCACGACTGTGAAATGAGTGAATGTCGATAAAATCAGCGAATAGCAGAACTACATCGTAAATAAAAATATAGACAGAACGTGTGCTGCTCTATTTCGCAGAGTAATTTAGCTTCCACTTATTGTTAATTTATTCTTTAACGGCGGCCGTTTTAATTGTTACACGTTTTTTTCCCTTTTCCCCCATCATCTTCTTTGTACGTTGCATAAATTTTGATTTTTAGGGAATTACGACTTTTAGACTCCGGAAGTGTGCTGCATTTACTCTGTTATGTTATATGAATCTCGATCAATGAATCGGAATAAGCGAATTGAGGCTTTTAAGCTTCACCTCTATCGACATATTTTAAAAATTCCGCGGATTCAAAAAATAACAAATAATGGAAGTCCTCAACCGAATAACAAGAAATCTCCGGAATTTCTAAATCACATCGAAGCAACGAAACTAGGCTATCTTGGTCACGGCGTTAGAGGATGTACAAAATAATCCAGTCGATTACAGAAGGGGTAAACTCGAAGGGAAAAGATCAATAGGAAGGCCGCAAAACTTAAGCATGAACGATTTTAATAGATAGTTCGGTTGCATGTCGATAGATATAGAGTCGCGCCAGCTGTGTCATTGCTATTCATCGCTGCTGACCTCGAGAAGAATTGTGCTCTATCAAATTCATTCTCTCAATAGCATCATTCGGTTAATATTATCTACACTTTATATACGTATTTCATTGAAGTACTTATTTATTGTTTATTACCACGGTAGCCGGCTGAACAGAGTAATTCTGTCAGTCTCCATAATTTCCTTGGAATTCTTTGCGTCGTAACCGGGAGTGTACGCAACCGCGAATGCAGTCGCATATGTATGTTCCGGGGAAATGGACTGTTGTTTTTCTCGCACACAGTAAGAGGTTGCATAGTAACGGGAGGAAAGCATTTAACTTAGAACGAAGTAAAAAGGACGCATTGTTGCAAGTCCATTCGAGTAAATCGGAAATCAATAACACAATTTAATCGCGGAAAACTTCTTAGTAAGTGAAAAAAAGCTGATCTTTTGATTTTTACTTTCCGTCGCATGTGCCAGCTTTCGATTATTAATCACGACGAAAATATATAATAATAATTATCGAAAAGCCGCGTTTAGATTGTCGGCAAAGTTCATTCCGGTTCCCCGTATTTATGTATGTTTACGATTATTTATTTCGGCAATTGTGAAATATTGTTAATCTCTGTAATAATTCATTCGGTGTAACGCAATGAGCTTATTTTCGTAATACTCGCATATCCGCGTTCGTTAACACCACTTTCGGTACCGTCAGCTCGACTCTCTCCATTTCGTCATACTGCACATTGCGCCGCGTACTCTAGGGCATTTCGTTTTTCATCGTGTCATTGCCGCTATCGGTATTTTCTTCGGGATTACTGTTTGCTGTTTTAAATTAAATACAACGACAATCGCGTAAACGGTACTAGGACCAGTTTTTTCTCGCAGTTTCTTACACGCATAACCTTAGCCGTTATTATTACTACCCTCCGGCCGTCGCCCGTCGACCGTCGTTGACTACAATTCACAAAATAAATTAACGCGCTAGCGCTAGGTGCCACTTTAATTTCGGCACGTTGTTTGTTTTGCTAACCTTCATAGATGTTCTCAGTTCGTACAAAAAAAAAAGCTCTTCACCTATCGAGTGCCCTTATTTAGACACGCAAAAATGTAGACACACTGTACCGGCGCTTAGTAAAATTAAAGGAAAAAAGAAAAAAAAAAAAGAAGTAAAAAATTCGCTAGGAAATTCACTTTAGGTTAAAAAAATGTCGTACAGAGAGCGCGCGGTACACTATATCTGAAAACGAAGATTCGACCGGCGCGAAACATAATGACTGTGTTAGAGAGGGAAGCGAACATCCGTAGGAAGAAACGAGGCAATGTGGGACAAAAAGGACACTTGAGAAAGAGAAACGCTTATCACCCGAGTGTTGACTAGTAGTTTAGTGGAGTAGTGTCTACTTCCACCACCACATGTATCAGTGGAAATATAGATGCGTAAACAAAATGAACATTATCAGACTCGGAGATATTGATCTCCGATAAATTACACATCACCGCTTACGTCTTCGGTAACTAATCAACGCGCGGAGGCTTGCGAAGTGTAGTCGTGTAACTGGCCAATTTCGAAAAGGCTATTATATTTTCAAGCTGTCCGCTTCCGGAAGTAGTGCGGAATAGCAGTCCTTTCGAGTCAGTTATGCGAGAGTTCAGTTCTGTATAGGCTCTGTGTAAAATTTCGTATAGCAATGAAAATTAGAGGTGTGTTGACAACGCTGTATGGCTTAGCGAGTTGTTGGCAGTCCGATTTAGTCCGTCGTTGAGAGCGGTCCTCTATTGTCATTTCGGATTTATCGAGTTGATATTTCGACCGTGCCCTTCAAGCGACTGAACCGAAAATTTCACGGCGAGTTGTCAGTGCGCCGTGAATTGTGTCAAACCAATCTGGCGTGTTTCTTCCGCCACAGCGGTTATGAAGTCGTAAAATTTTCTTTAATCAACTAAATCTCAACCAATTACCGACCTGTTCGGTAAAAATTTTCTACATACCACCTCGCGCACAAGTTGAAGCGCTCCTAGTAATAATCATTGACGCCACGCAGTAATCGGCGGCCTATACGAACTGCGTTTATTTTATTTACCTGATAAGTAATTTATAAAATAGGTAAATAAGTAATAAAAATTTTTGATCTTTTTTTTTTTGTTTTTTTTTACTTTGTCAACTTATTAATTAATTAACTCCGGCAAACATCAAGTAATACCATTTGTAAAAATAAATTAACTCTTTCCTTTTCTAATTGTTCCCGGGTAAAGGTTGACAAGACCCCCCCCAAAAAAAAAAAAAAAATATTTTTTTTTTATTTGCGCGCTTTTCCTTCTTACCGAGCGGATTTTACACATTCTTAAAAGCTTGTTAACATATTTCAATTTTTTTTTTTTTTTTTTTTTTGGGCCTGTCAACTGGGGACCTTTACCCAGAAACAATTAGAATAGGAAGGAATCAATTATATCTTTATACGATATCAAATATTGTTAGGAGAAAGGAACAAATAATAGGAACAATCTGTGGAGAGGGAAAAGATAGGACACAAGAGATGCAATATGGAGTAGGAAAGTCTCAGCAAACTGAAGTAGAAAGCAGAGCATTCAGCAGAAAAAGATGAACACTTAATAAACACATTATCAGCATAAACATGTTCTTTGTTTGAGTGGAGAGGACAATATGGAGAGGCAACTAACTAAAAACGAAAACGGGAGGAAGATAATAAAGTATAGCTTAAGAGCGCAGACGGATAATGGGGAGAACTACAGAAGGACGAAGTGAAGGAGATAAAGAAAACCATAGGTTAACAGGAAGACTAGGTTGGATAGCATATTTCAATTATTAAAGACGAAAGGGCTTTACAAACGAGCAAATGTGTAATACATACATACATACATACATACATACATAAATACATACATACATACATACATACATACATACATACATAAATATATTCATACATAAATACATACATACATAAATACATAAATACATACATACATAAATACATAAATACATACATACATAAATATGTAAATACATACATACATACATACATACATAAATACATACATACATACATACATACATACATACATACATACATACATACATACATACATAAACACACATACACATACACATACACATATATATATATGTGTGTATGCGTGTGAGCTCATTGTGATTTGTTGGAAGTTGCTTCTCCTTGCGTGTGCTCGAAATAACTTTGCAATATTAAAATTTTAGGGTTTTTGTTTTGTATTTAATCATTTCTACTACCTTTAATTTTGGTTTTTCAGCTCCACTGGGCCTTAATGGTGCGAACGATGGTGGAGGGTAATAAGCTGAAAAAATCAACAAACATCGATTGCAAATCAACAATCGCGTAACTGCTAAATTTAGCTTATCCGAATAACGAATAAACGGAAAAAAAGTCTTTAATTCTTCGTTATCATTGGATGCAAACACAATCACTATGGTCCCCGTTCGCTGCAAGTTACGCGCATAATTAACTATGACTCTTTGTTTCGCTCTATTTGGAATGCCGAGCAAAAGCCATGATTGCTTGCCAGTTGCCGTTGCATTTATAGGTGTTTTTATTTTTTAGGAGAATTTCTTTTCGATTCTGACTAATTCTTATCCGCATCTTTCCTTCAAAACTTTAATCATTTTTCATACTGATTTCCTTTCGGCAGAAGGAACTGCATACAGAAGACGCAGCTGGTTATTTTTATGAATCTCGCTTGTCGTACAAACGCTGAAATCTGTAGTTGACGTGGGCGCGATTAGATTCATACAGTGGAATTTTAGTAGATGTAGAACTGTAATTTTTAGGAATTTTCATTGCGGCTAATCTCAAAGAAGAAGTAGAAGGCTCCGGTAGTGAAGCTATATTCCATCTAAATCATGCATATCGTTCCCATGGCGGTAGTCTAAACGATATAAAGTGTGCGCTGGGCGCGCAAATGTTTCTTCGGGAATAGCGTCTGCATTAGGGTAGATAAATTCCTGTCAACGAAAAGCCACTTTCATAATATCATACATTTTTCCGGTGTTTTAGTATGAATATTCCGCGTGCTCCATATTTAACATTCGATTCGGGAGTGTTTCCTCATTCACCACTCAAACAACCTAAAAGCGACCTTATTGCAATTCGTCAGTCATGTTTTTGACAGAAGAGGAAATAATTTGATGCGGTATATTTCGTTTTTGTTTTAGAGATCGAAGTATTCAAGTGAAATATTAAAACCGAACTAAACTTTATATATCCATTTGTATGATTATTTACCTATTAGATAACAATTTTATTTTTATTTTATAATTTATACATATTAATTTTAACATAAAAACATTTTTAACTTTGACCATTGCGGTATTAATGATTTCGATATTTCGATTTTTTCAACTTTATATAAACTTTTAAATATTGTTTACATGTTAACTTTGGTTGTATATTCTCCATCATGATTATGGAACAGAGTAAACATGCCGGTGTAATAATTTTTTAATATAGTAATTGTTTTCTAGTCAATGATTTTTTACATTTTGCGTTACCGAAAATTCAATATCACTTCGCCCTCAGGCTTAACGCACTTATCAAAATATCCAAGCATTTCAAGAAAATCTTGACCTTCATACTGTTTTTTTCATTTAGGCACGATTCTTCGTTTAAACCATCGTTTTCATACTTTCGGACAGCATTTCCGATGTCCAGTAGATTCCGAAGTTATTTTCGAATTTTTTTTTCCTGTTTAACCATCGCTAATACCAAAAAAAAAAAAAAAGCAACAATTGCTAACAACACGCGAGATGGGTTTTATAACTTTTAACGAGTTTCTTTGGTATTTTTTTTCTTTAAAAAGTCCCACGACAATGGAATTGAGTTAGCCGACGATAAACGTTTTACTCGCTTATGCGGATGCAGATGAACGGATTAAGAAAAAAATCTATTACAGGAAACACTGTTAATAACGTTTTTTTTAATATCATGGCCATTTTTTTACAAACTAAAACTTTGTCAGTATACGTGGCACGTGGTGATCTGTTTTGGAATCTGCGCGGAAATCATCAGCAGCAGCCGTTATGGTATAAAACTAGACTTTACACACACATATTGTGACGGATTCGGCCGCCGTGACTTTCGATATTTTTCACGCTGTACCGAATTAAAAAATGATAATGATTACTCTTTTCCAAATTCTAAATTCCTCATTTCTCCGCGGTTTGACAGTTTCTCAGGCTTATTTCTCCGATTTCTATTTCTCCGGTTTCTTCGGGCAGCGTGCAAACTGAGCATTCTCTGACCGTAATGCTAGATCGACAAATTTCGTGGGAATTGCCAGTGTGCACGGCGCCAATTTGGCGATCCGTGCATATGTGTGTGTGTATTATATGATGGTGGTTCGTCCGATGTTTGTCCGATCTGGCGTTGCGTGCGTCGGAAATGCGATTCGAGCTACGTCGAGGCGTGAGAAGTTTTTTTCTTAGAACCCGAAAAAACCGACGCAGGGTACCCGCCGTTCCACCGATTTTGAGAATGTTCTAGAAAAATCGGTGGCGTATTCATTTTTATATATATATATATTTTTATTATTAGGCAAGATGGCCGTTCAACAAAATCGTCGTCGAATTCTCTGTGAATTCGAGCGATCAGTCTTCGCTTCCTCGTGGTCGCGATTAGATCTCAACTGCTTTGGCCCGTGGGCACGTTCGTTTTTGTATTTTTCACAGCTACGCGCCCTTCGAGGCAAAATTTATATATTTTGTTTTTTTCACTGCTTTGGCCGCTTAAGGCAAATAGTACCGATTCGAATATTCGTTGGCGTTTTTCTTTGGTGATCAGTTTATATATGTTTTTTTCTTTTCAAATATAACTCGATTTACTCGTCTTACGAAGAATTTTTGTTATTTCGTTGCAAGGACACGTTTTCGTGACATCTCCGCCGCGGAGACCTTTCTTTTTTCGTTAAAACCTTAGGAAGGCCTAAAGCTCTGCTCGAACGAGCTAACGGTTACGTTACACCAGAAGTAACGTTGGCGCCCGGAACTCTTTTATTTTTTTTATATTTTTTTTTTCTTTCTATCATCGAAAAAAGTGGTCAGTTACAAATGTCGCCAAAGAACAGGGAAATAACTAATTCTTATCTATATATATATATATAGTTCGACTTCGCTAACCTTCCTGTACCTCCAGATAATAGTCTTCCATAATTTTGATTTTTTTTTAACCCCCTACCCTGGGCGCACTAACGGCCTTGACCCAACAACATGATAATTCAATAGATAGAACTAAATAGCCAGGCGGTCAATAATGGAACTCACAGAAGACAGCAGCAGCGAAACAACTGAAGACAATGGGAAGGAAAGGATATAGGTAGCGTTAAAAGGAGCAGGAGGACCCGAAGCCAAAAGCTGGGCGTATAGAAGAGAGCATTTGTTAAGGAGTGCAGAACATTCGAAAAGGTTATGATTTGAATCACAAATACAAGGAGGCTCAAAAACACGAAGAGAGCAGAAATGAGAGAGGGACAAAGTCCATAATTTTTAAAGAGAAGTCAGTTTTAATTGTGGCATTGTTTACGATTTACATATAACGATTTTTAATCGACATTTCATTGCCGCTACATCATCCCGTTACATAAAACGTTACATCTAATCGATACAAAATTTTCATATTACTCAAAAATTATCTAATGCGCGTATTCGTGAACAGCGTCGAATCGAGATATTTTTTAATCAGATTTTTTGAAGTTTTGTGGGATAACCTTGTTTACTTCCTTTAAAAAAAATATTAAAAAGTCAAAAAAAGAAAAAAATGCGAACTAATTAACCAAAATCATTTTCTGTTAGTACCTGTTTTAATAAGACAGGTTTTCACAAAAACATTAGTAGCTCAAGCAAAAGCTGAATTAAATTATTCAACTTTCAGACACTTTTACGCTTAGCAGAGCTGCAGCTATGCGAAAAATGGTATTAAATGACAAGCTCGTTGATTGTGTAATGAAACCAAATCAAACTAGTAATATTTGCACATAAGAGTAGGCAAACAGCAACAAGCGGCTGGCTAGTTCCGGCACATTGTCTGGCGACTACTCCTGTTTCAGTTCCGATTCTTGTTTCCCCTGTAGCCGTCATCTGGAACATTGTAAATAAACAATTGTTATTACAAAAGATTATATCCCTCTCAAAATTTGAACTCAGGACGTTACCGATTGAATTACGATATTTATTTTTGAATTTTCTTCAGACTCGTGTTAACATTGTTTGTATGCACCTCCTTACCGGCCGTTTAGGCAGTCGAAGGAATAATTCGTTAATTTTCACGTTGTCTGCGTAGAAGACTAAATATGAAATTTGAAAAATCTTATCAAGCGAAACAAATTTTACTTTTCACTTATTTTTTTTTTTGTGTAAATTCTACTTAAAAAAATGAAAAATACGAAAAAATTTACTAGCTCGTTTTTGGCAACAAATTAAAAAATTTTTTTCTTATAAGTTATTTATTTCCTTATTTTTTTTTCTCATTATTTTTAAATAATAACAATATAACAATAATATTTCTTCATTCTAATGTTGTGCATGTAGTGTTGCTAACAATATATATATATATATATATATATATGTACATATGAACACGGTGTGCTGTAAACTGTTACCGGACTAGTGAATTCAAAAAATATATTGGTGATTTTACATTCATTTCGGTTGACTGTTACTTTTTTATTCCTTCGTTTCAAATTAAATCCTTTATACCGACGAATTAACAATGCTGCCAGGTCAGATGTAGGTTATCTAAGGCGGCGGGGTCAAATTTCGTGGATTTCGCTCTCGCTCATTTATTTAATTTAATTTATTTATTTCTTTCTTTCTTTCTTTCCTTTTTTTCTTTTTTTTTCTCGTAGTAAAATAAAATTAATGAGGTTATTGCTATATTAAAAAAAAAAAATGCGTTTTTAATGGACGTAAACTGCATATAAACAAAGGTAAATTTAAATCTGTACGGATAGAAGACCGCTAACCTATCAGACCCGTTAGGCACTTCACGCATTTTTTTTATATTTGTGTTAGTAAATTACGAAAGAGTTTTGAAACTGTACGTTCATTTACTAGGCGTCGATAATAGTACTACTACTGCTTTGCTTTTAATGCTGCCGTAAAATAAAGTAAGTATAACTTTTCCGTTAAATTTCGTACTGATTTAAAAATTCAATTAAAACAATCACTAAAAGGTTATAAATGAAACGCAAACTACATAACTGAAGTGATATTAACTTAGCTGTTCAGAAAAGGCGTCAGCAGCTGAATAGGAAAACGTGTTGTTCATAATATAATAGGTTAGAAACAACACAATTGACGGAAATTTTTATTTATAAAATATTACAACACCAACGTGCTTCGTAGTGACAAAATTCATGGAGCAACATTAACAATTTTTAAACGTATTGTTATTTTTAGAAATTATAAATTTTAGAATTACCCTAGGTCACCGTTTAAACAAGGTAGATATTGATTTGCGCTCTATCCGCAAACAAAATCTAATTTTACCGAAAAAAAAAATGACCACACACACACATGATACATATATACGTATATATATATATATGCAGTCTGTTTCATAAGAGCGTGTACGACAAAACTTTGTCATTGAAATCGTTAGAGGGGAAATCCAAGTCCGAGCAGATAGCGACAAGCCCCCCTTAGATGCTTTGTATAAAATGTCTCAGTTGTCGTTCGATCTTGGTCGTAGAAAACATACTTCACTATGTCTGCCGTGTACGCATCACGTTACGAAGCCGTGTTTTTGTTTTTACATACAAAAAGACCGAAAATGTCGCTCGGAGTTGCCGCTAAATACATGAAAAAGTCGAAGACATTTGTAAGTAAGTGGGTGAAACGTTATTCCAACGTGAAAAACGTCGATGACCTACCGGATCGTAGCCGCGTACGAAAAACAATGGAAAAGGAGGATAAATCGATTTTACAGGTGCTTGAGAAGAATCCTCGTCTGTCACTGCGTGGGGTGGGAGGCAAGCGATTTTGCGATCTAAATGTGTCATGTGCCACTATAAGAAGACGTTTACCGGCGCATGAAGTGAAATTTCGAAGAGCAGTGAAGAAACCGCTACTGTCCGAAAAAACATGTTAAAAAAAGACTGAATTGGGCGAAAAAAAATTTGGAACGCGATTGGGACAACGTAATTTTTTCGGATGATGCTTCTTTTTTGGGCATGTTCTTCTATCACTCATACCTGGTCTAACCACGCCGATAGACTCAGCCAGCGGACCGTTAAACACCCGGTAAAGATGCTTGTCTGGAGCTGTCTCTCAACGCAGGGATTTGGAAATTTGCACATCTTCACAGAAAATTTAACCGCTGCCAAAATGATCAAAATATATCAGAGGACTTTATTACTGTCTGCTAAAAGGTGGTTTACGTGGAACAATGAAAATCGGCTACTGCAAGAAGACAATGACCCAAAACATCGAAGTCGTCTTTGTACTGCATGGAAACAAAAAAATGACGTTAACGTACTGGATCGGCTGTTGCAGTCGCCAGATACAAATCCAATAGAAAATGTGTGGGCGTTTCTCAAGTTGAAACTCCGAGGGAAGAAGATCTGAACTGTCAAGCAGTTATATCGACAAATTCGATTGATATGGAGGTCTTTTCCTCAAGATTACGCCAAACATTTAGTAGAAAGTGTACATCGGAGATGCCAGGCAATTATTAATTATGGATGCGATTGGACATCTTATTAATAATAAAGCATCACGATCTATACCATGTAGTAAGTGTGTATTTCTTTTTCAAGTCATTATCCCCAATAATTTTTGAGTTTCGCCGTGCACGCTCTTATGAAACAGACTATATATATATATATATATATATATATATATATATTTATTTATAAAAAAAAAGTATTACATGCCTTGGAACTCTCGGAGTGTTAATGAAAATATTCATCAAAATACTAGTTGTTACAAAATAATTTATTCCGCATTTATGGATTGTATTCTTTAAAGAAAAAGAAACTCACATTAATTACAATTTTACTATATTTTTGGGAACAGATGAAGATAGTTTACTTATTTTGGTATGGTAGGAAACTTTTCAGCAGGACGGCCATTGAGTAAAGGGTGTGTAAACAAGGTAAAAACCCTGGTTTTAAGGAAATTTACGCCGAAAAAACGAAATTATTACAAAATATTTCAAATATCGTTCAAGGAAATCAGTTATTAAGCTCCCGCTTAGATGCTCTAGAACCAACCGCAAATGTTTTTCCCGACTGTCTGAAATTGAAAGAATTAAAAGAATTGAAAAAACCGGAAAAAAAAAGGAAAGAACTGAAATAATTGAAGGAGTCGAAGGAAAATCGAAAGAATCGGAAGAGAATTTAAGAGATTGAAAGAATTAGGAACTGCAAAAATCGATGAAATAAAACAATTAAAATTATGATCACTTTTTAGACCTAACATCGAGCATCTTTAATCCGCACATTCTGACAGAATGCTGCGCTGAATATGTATGGAAATCTTAAATATAAAGTAATAAGTATAGAAATATCCAAACAATCCAACGTAAGTAAAAAATTAGCGAAACATTGCTTCGAATTACTGACGAAGAAAAAACCAAGTAGAGCTATGAAAATACTAGGCGTGGAGCTGGATTTGGAAATTTAATCACACGAACAAGCCCGGGGGAACAGTAGGTGAAGCGTAACAGCAGTTATTTTTGAACCTTAAGTACGCATTGAGACAACGAAAATTAAAAAGGGTAATAAATCACTTCAATGATGACGCCGTCAGTAAAGCGAAATAGAGAAAATAATGGGTGTAATGAAAACAGATTAAATAGATTTTCATCTAGAGACCTTGATTTCTGGTTTTTCGGACCGGATTAGATTATTTGTCCGATTTACTGTTCTTTCTGCTTTCGAAATAAATAGTAATTGCTCATATTACATTAAAAAGTTAAAAATTTTGATGTGATTACTCCGTAATGAAATTTCGGATTCTTAAACGTCATGAGTGTGTAAAAAAAGATTTTTGCACAGAAAACAAATCTGATTCTACGTTTAAAAGCAAAAAAAAAAAAAAAAAGAAGAAAGTTTTAATTATTTATAAAGTTACATGTTACGGGGAGGGGGGCGTTTGGTGTACACAGTTTTACTTAAATCGATATGCTGAGTGAAATATAAAGCGCCATAAAAAAAATATTGCAGCGACTTTGAAAATTATTAAAGCGAATTTAATATCGGAAAAATCGAAATAAAAGGTGAATATGAATGATGATCAAGGGCCGTGCTGCAATGCGAAACGCGCATCCTCTGTCGTCGATTCCGACAGGTAGGGATTGCAAGGGGAATAAAAAGAAAGATCGGGTCAATCTCAAGTTAAAAATTTCGGTCATCCATCGGAATAGTTCCCGATTGTTAATCAGCTATCGGGGGCAAGGTGTAGACCTCCACGAAGCGCATTACAACAGTATTAAAGAATCAAAGCACTAATTACATAAGCGCAGGTGCCCTTGGAAACGTAGATTGAATTTATGTCAATCTACGGTTAACTACAGTAAGCGACCGTGTACACAGTGCAAAAAAAGTGAAAATTTCACCGCCAATATCAATCTTCAACCCGTCGTACTTATATCGGACATTATAGAAATAAAACTACCAATTTAACGTGTAATCACCGCCGAAAACGGTGATTTTCCTTGTTATTTAATTATTCATTAACCGGTTGTAACATATATATTCGTAAATATTATTTAGATGCAGATCCATAACCTGTTTGTTAAAATTTATAAATATAAATTAAATAAATTCAAATAAAAATAAGTTTAAAATAGTTTATTAAAGTAAAATTTTATACCTATTTCTGTTTGTTATTAAGGAATTTATTAATTTTACATTTGTAAATTTGTTTATTATTAGTTTTTTCAGCAGTCAGTCGTTCATATTCGCAAAAAGTCTAACAGTTAAATTCAAAAAGTTCACACAATATTGTTAATTAATAAAAATGATGAAAGTAATCTTTATATAAACTATTAACGGTTTCGCGGAAATTCCGTAATGGCACCCCTTTTAGAATTAAAATAGGAAGGTTTCATTTGACACATCCCCTCGTTGGGAGGGGGGGTCTATATATAACGTGTATCAGATGTAAGTTTATTAGTTGGATGTGATTCGGTTTTTTAATTTTTGATAATATAGTTGCCGCAAAATGTGTATGTTTTTCTCGATGATGAAATAGCTCTGGTACTAGAATAGAGGAAACGATTTTTAACAATAAGCATTCTGTACACGCACTTGTTACGTTTAATCCTGACAACGGTCGAAAAGAAAGAAGAAAAAAATGACATCTAAACAAAATGAATTTTCAGTTGAGCTACGCTTGTTTTTCTTCTGTTTTTTCTTTTTGTTACGGGGTCTCTGACGTAAACATTGGCCTAGGATCGTGATCATTCCCTTCAAGTTATTAATTGTGTAAGCATTTTGACATGAAAATAATATATTTATTAAATTAATTATATAGATATGAACATTCAATATATTACGATAAATTGAAAACATAAAATATAAATAATATAAAAACACTGATTAGTTTCGAACTATTTCGTTCATGGTCATAGCGTGTGTAATACATTTTAAGTTAATCAAAAAGTTACCGCGATTGCGGAAACGGGTAATAAAACTATTATTCTATATGGCCAGAGTTATCAGTGCGTGGTGAAGGAATATTTAACGAGTGCGATATTTTAATATAATAAAAAACCGGGATTATGCGAAGAAAAGAGTCTGGAAAATCTGCCAACTTTTCAAAATATCCAAACTGCGAGACCATATAAAAAAGGACTAACTGCCCGATCGAAGTACTAGCTGTTTCGATAATATAGATTTTGGCGCATTTCTTTATCGCAGTCTCATGTCCGTACTTTGAAACGTACCGACTGTATGCGAAATTATTCTCCGATATGCGTACTGATGTATGCGTGTATTAGAATGTTTGATTGTTTCGGTTTATGTAGTATGGGTTTTAATTATAATTTTGACGAAGTGTACGTAACTTTAACTTATTGTCGTACGCAGTACGCACGTTTGTGCGTATCATAGTGCGTTTATTATATTATCGGAATAATCTCGGCATCGGCATTCCTTCGTCGTGTCCTAGCGAAATCAAAAATACACACGACATAATAATAATACGTTAGCGTGAAAAACATTCGCAAGTCCTTAAAAAGGCACCACCGGGGCTCTGTTTTTAGTCTTACCATTGATACTGAAATATAATGGGAAATAGCGTAATTTTTTTTTTGATTTATAAGTTTCAAGTTTTCTTTTTTTTTCTTTTTAATAATTTGCGGGTCCCACAAGGCACCGGTATATCATTTATTTGTACAATATAACATCGACTTAGCTTAAGTACTTTCTCTTACAACATAAAAAGTGTTAACTTATATATTACTATACTACAAAATCCGCACTCTCATTAATTATTATTTATATTACAATTATACCATCATCTGAAATAATATTTCCTATTACAATACCTTAATATGATAACTTATATATTACAATAATACAATATAATTTTTATACAACTACCATTCTCTCATTAGCAGCTTAAAACTGGAGATAGTAACGAGTCTCATGTCAACGTAGCGTCAATGTTATAAGTGGTTATTACTAGTATTACGATACTTTTTTTTTTTTTTTTTTTTTTGTTACTATTTCTATTGCTCTTTACACCATGCTATCAACCAAATTTTAACCTTGTTTTTCCATCTCTCCAGATTTTTTTCATTTCAAATTTCCTTTGGTATGTTTCCCATTAATTTGATTAATACCTCTTCCTCTACATTGTCTATTTTACTGTTAATCCCCCTAGATCGTATATAGCAGGAATTAATCGCAATTTCTAGTCCTGTACGTTCTTGTTCTAGTTAGTAACTGCCTATCTTCGAGTTTAGCACTGAGTAATTTGCTGTAATAATATAACATTTTTGGTGACATTTCGTTATTTTTGTTCCACCAAGTGATGTTAGCTAATGCGTCCGTCTTGCTCTCGTTGTGTAAGACCAGTTTTAAACATTTTTTTTGCAATTTGTTGATTTTCCTCATTTTTGTAATTTTCGCCTCACCCCAAATTCCGATTCCGTATTTAATTCTGGACATTATTACAGCTTCGAAATATAACCTTAGGCTTTTGTATGTCATACCTTGTTTTAATTTATATAGTGCAAGAATATAGTTTATCTAACTTTCCCCGCAATATTGTCAATATGGTTTCTCCATGTTAAACCTTTATCTAATGTTATCCCAAGATATTTAAATTCATTCACATTTTCTAACTTTCCACAACCACATATTTCCTTTCTATGTAAACACTTTGTATTGTGTAAAATTAATTTGGGGACGAACGTTCTAAACCAGCTTGGCGTTCTTATATGCATCACTTTTGTTTTTTGAGTATTAATTAATAGTTTTTTGTCATTCGCCCATTTGCATACATTATTGAGATCTTCTTGTAACATTTTTTCAGCACTTTCAATGTCAGAGTGTTCAATAAATAGTGCGATATCATCTGCATAAACATACACTTTAGAGTTTTTTACACATCGGTAGAGCGAATTCGTATATATCAAAAATAGTATAGGTACCATTATATGTAGCGAATAAATGTTGAAAAATTAATGAAATTAAATAAATTATTAATTTTACGGAAAATCACATTTTATAAATTTATACGCGCGTGACTCTCGCGATAATTTCAACAAATGGAGCCTTTTATCGCGATTATTAAATTGTTAGCAAGAGGGAACGCAAGAATCATTAGGCAAGTGTATTGCTTCAAGATGTGTTTTTTTGCGCTAAGCGTAATTAACGTATTATAAGCATAGTCTCGTATGATGACACCCGAGCCGTTAATTTAATAGGGAAAAGTTCCTTCTTAAAATAAGGTAAGGTAGCGGGCGCAAAGGTTCATTGGAGGCCCGCCCGATAGAACCAAAAGGTAACCCCCCACCATTTTATTCTTTTAGACTTTTATAAAGAAAAGTTTACGGGGTTTCTAGAAAAAGTTACGTTAGATTAGGTTTCTACGCGGCACACTTTGGGATATGCTCAGATATCTGTGAAAACATGGTAATTCTAGCTTGGTAGAGTCTTTTTTAATTGAATTTTCTTATACTTTTTTTTTTTTTTTGGACTCGTCAGTCAGTGACTTCCGTTCAGCAAAAAGAAAAATTAAAAAGAGAATGAGTCGGTTAAAGTTTATAATTCAATCGAATATATTGTTAAAAGCACGTGCGAAAATGAAAATAATAGGACATAGGAAAGACGCAATACAAGAAGTAGGATATGTCTCAGCAAAGAGGAATACAGATCCGCAGAAAGAGAGAAGCGCTCGAAGAACATATGATTAATTGTATCATTTGAATCAGAGTAGGAAGAGTGAAAATGGAAGATGATAGGATTAAAACGTGAGCGAATACGGAAGATGATGAGAAAACGACAGAGCGGAAGAAAAAGCTGAAATGGAGTCAGGGGGATTAGAAGAAAGATTACGTTGAACAGATGGATAAAACGAATAGTTTTTAAAAAATGCAGAAAACGTAAACATTCGACTGAAATCGGAAAAAAACTTTTTCGTAGCGCTAGGTAGTCATGGTCGTAATTTTTATAAACTAAAGCAGCTGTGACAGGATAAACTAGAATCTGCTAACACTATTGTGGGGGGATTGCGATATCGGACACGGCTGATCTTCACTGCAGCGCTATCATCAGGTGGCGATAAGGAACATCATATTTATTACAACCTTTAACATTTCGTTTATCGGAATGTCTAGCGGAACAGCGAGAAGCAAAAGGCATTGCGACACACACACACACACACACACACACACACACACACACACACCGGGCTGTCCTTGGACGTTTATGCGTTATTTGAGAATACAGAGTTACAATTCTGTAAACAAAATAGATTTTTGGCTAGGTTTTTCTATTGGTGAATCTTATGTAAAACAATTTAACATGATATCCTCAGTTCCGCTGAGTTAAGAGTCCGAGGCGATTGATTTTTGGTTTTATCTCCTTTTTTTTTAATGAGTTTTACGTAAAATAATTTAAAATCATCTAGAATTTTACGTTGTTTACGATTTAAAAGTTCGAATATCGTAATCGTGTCCATATCACTCCAAACTAGGATTATGATCCTATTCTAATCCATGGGCATTGCCAGCGGAAGGCGAGGAGAGGAGGGGGGGGCAGCTGCCCCCCGGAGCTTTGAAAATTATTAATCAACTGGCCATGATGAGTATTCATAGATGACATGAGATGTACGTGACTTACGGAGCGATGCGATAAACCAAGGTCGACGGAAAAGTGATCGGCAGGGGAAAAAACCGTGCCGCCCTTAACCGGCATTATTGTTCACACGCGGTAGTTCTTTTGCAAAGTTCATCGGAATGTTCGGAAAAAGCATAGGATATCTTTGACTTTGAGGCGGAAAAATTGATTAAAATACAATCAGATAATGCAGGCAGAACAGATGATGAGGAGATTTGGAAATCAAAATGTGGAATGATGGGTATGCCAGAGTCAATGACCGAACAGATTGCGTGGCTGAAGTTGGAAATGTAACAAGGCCACTTGAATGTTTCCAATGCAGATTATATGGTCAGAGAGGAAATTGTAGCTTTGTGTGTGTGTGTGTAAATCTTTATGGCCCTTCGTAATACGGCAATTAAACGTTTTTTAGTAATTCACTCGTACACACTTGCGAAAAATGATCATTTTCATCACTTCGTCATCTCGATTTTTTGACCGAAAGGTCCGCCGGAGCACCTGTTCCAGCCGGGCGCCAGTGCAGCTAGAAACTTTTAAGCGCTGTACTGTATTTCAGGTACGGCAAACAACTTTTTTCACCTGTTAACGCGTTAAAAAAAGGGTATCAAGAACAAATTACAATATTTAAAGTAGAGAAATTATTTCGGTCGCTATTTCATTTTTCTTTAAAGTTTTCTTTCTAATGTTGAACATCCTCGAGCACAACAATCCGATACCCATTATTATCGAGGTTCATTTTAACGGACAGATACGCTGCCGGATCACTGGTTTGAAAGATGCATCGCGTCAAATCAGTGTATATATATATTTTTTTTTTCTTTTCTTCTGAAATACATATAAAAAAAAAAAAGAAAATACCGACTACTTCATGATTTATTATAAAAACTGAATAGAATTCACTAAAAAGTAAAAAATTATAGTTTAATAAAAAAATGCATCAAAAAGTAAAAAATAATAGTTTAACAAAAAAATGCATCAAAAAGTAAAAAAATAATTATTCAATAAATAACATATTTCAGGATGATATACACCTTAAGCGGTGTGATACATTATCGTAATTCTTATACAGCATTAATACTTATTATTCAATAAAAAAAATATTTCAGAGTGATATATACCTTGATGTTATCGCAATTCTTATGCAACATTAATACCTTAATCAGAGTAGGATTCATATTACATATTACTGTAATAATTAAAAACTGCATTAAATATTTATTAAATTGTTCCTAGATATTGTAATTTGAATTTGGTGCCTACTCTAATTAAGGTATTAATGTTGCATAAGAATTACGATAATATCACCACTTACGTATACATTTCTCTGAAATATACTTCTTTCGTCGAATAATTATTTTTTACTTTTTAATGCATTTTTATTCAATTATTTTTCAGCATTTTACTTTTTATTGCCTTTTTTATTCAATTACTTTTTAGCACATTTCTATTAAATATTTTTGTAATAAATCCCAAAGTCGGTATTTCTTTTTTTTAAGAACATTGTATTTTACAATTTTTAGCATTGTGATTTTTTTCTTGCTAAAAATCAACTTTTTTGTGCATATTATTCTCCATATTAAATGCTTTAAAAAAAGAATCGATTTCTTTGTTTTAAAGTAGATTTACACGGCAAAAACATTAAAAAAATATATAATCGCTTTCCTTATTCAAAGCTACATTTCCATGTTAATTGGGCAAATTGATAGTATTTTAAGTCAATGGGGGGGTGGTCTCTCTGTTATACGAATGAAAAATATGAAGAAAAAAAAAAGTATCTAAAGGGACCACATTTTTTCACGATGTTTTTCGATGAATACTCACTTTATGTTTACACCGATTTCATCAATACTCGCGTATGGTACCACCGCTTAATGGTATACTTTCGAATGGACAAAGAATCAATAAAATCGGTCCATACGAATATATGAGTGTTATGCGCGAACAAATGTTTAAAAAAAAAAAAAAAAAAAAGGAAAAAACCCATACGCGACGAACGTATAACCTCCTTCTTTTTGGAAGTCGGTAAAAATTACGAATATATTATATTAACGCGTTGTTGTACATAAAAGCGGTTTCTATTGCAAGAAAGGGAGAATATAGTTCAATCCGTAGAAATAACGACGATGACATTGAAAATAGAATAATGCATAAAATAAAAAATGTGCCAAATTTTCCTGTACGGCTAACTTATCTATACTGATTAATAATGACCTTGTTTTTTACGGATCGGAAGATTAAGAGCTGATTAGTGATTGTTTGTTTTACACAATACACGCGAATGAAAGCAACATCCATACTACATATGTTACAAACCGAAATTTCTTAAAATAAATGAAAAAAAGAAACGTTCTCAAGTGAAGCTAGAGCTTAATAAGTTAACCGGGTGTAGATCAACGATAGATGATTGATACAGAATTGGCCTTTTGTTTGATGGACCATGTTGTGCGTAATCGGGCTAACAGTAACAAAAAATATCCGATACAGAGCGTATTATTATCTTTGGCAACGCATCAGGGAGGAAACGGCAAAGGCCCTAGAATCTGATACGATTAAATACCGAATTTACCCATTCGTTATCATTATTATTATTATTATTATTATTATTGCGCATTGTAACAGCTGTTTAACAAGCAAAAGAAAAAGTTTCAAAACATGTAAGAAATTGTTGCCGTTGTTGACGTAAATACAAAAAACCTCAAATTGATGAAAATTGATAACTGTAGTAATGTCGCGACGAGCTACAAAACGTTTTTCTTTATTCATATAAAAAAAAAAGAGAAAAAAAAAAAAGAAAAGAAAAAAAAAGAGAGAAAAAGAAGAGGAGAAGAGAAGAGAAGTGGAATAATTTAAACTTATTTTGATATGGAAGTGGTCAAATGGTAAGCTACTTAGCCGCCAAGCCCAAAAAAAAAAAAAAAAAAAAAAAAAAAAATGAAAACAAAAAAAAGCTAAGGGAAAAGTGTAGTTATTTTAATCGAAAAGAATAGACACACCGACTAAAAGCGTCTCAAACTTGCGCGACATAATTAATTGCAAAGCTGTTGATCGGTCATGAATTTTTTCAAAGCTTCTCTTGGTTATATATTCAAAATCCGGAAACTTGGCTGTTTTTTTACCAAACGCCAATCGTGGCTGATTTGTGCTTTTCCGCTGTCAATTTCACTGAATTTATGGAACAGGAATGCTGTTTTTCTCGGCGCGTACGCTTTGTGATTCTTCCTCGTTCGTTAGCTCGATTTCAAGCGTCGTCCACCTGTCTGTATAATCTCTAGTTGTACAGAATAGGCAGTGTTCTTGGCGATTATTGTTATATGCAACGCGAGTGTGCATACGTACGCTTGACATTTTTTATTGTAAATGTATGATTTTTATCGATCTATGCAGCCCTTGTGTGTCTGCTGTGTACTAACTAGCGTGCGTATGATGGACTTACGTGGTGCATTGCCACTGCCTTCCACATCACTCTATTAGCGAGTATTTAATTCTTTTCGTAATCGCCCGGCCCGAACAGCGAACCCGTGACTTCCGTAACGGAAGCCAAGTGCTCCAGCAGCTACGCCACCGCGACGACTACTTGTTACGATGCGTAATTTAAATAAATGAAGGAAAGGGCAAACACCTATTAATTAGATAATAAATTACGGCAAATTTAATAACTGAACGAAAAACCGGCTAAATACCGATAAAATGTTTTAAAGTTTCTCTGTTAATGCGAAAAATAAGAAATTATAAATCATCGCTTTTTCCTCCGCTATAGCTGGCGCTGTTAGTTCTTCCTTTTTCGTTGGGACCATTTTTGACCTTTTGAAAACCGATATACTCAAAGCGTATCCTGTTGTTACAGTGAATTACTAAGAAAAAAAATACCGTGCTCGGCTAAAATGCGCAGTAATATGGAATTTTTACGACCATCTATTTCATATTTGAAAAAAAAAAAAAAAAAGAGTACATCATCCGTTAAAACATTTTCAAACTGGTTTTTACAATAATAACATTCCGAAATGATGGTTTATAATAAAAAACAAAAAAAAAAAATTACCATTATACTTAAGTAACATTTTTATGCCTTGGATGGAATATATGTCATTTTCGGCGGATCGGAAAATATCGTTAAAAAATTAACGTTGCAATTTTGAGTATTTTAATCACGCATGCGAAGAAGAAATTTTAAAAGAAACGGTCGATACAAAAAATAACGTATTCGTTGTTCGGAAAGAGATGAAAAGATTCGAAACTGATTCGAAGGTTTTTACGTGCCTCAAGATGAACTAATTACCGAGTGTTATTAGAAAGATAATTAAAAATACCAAGAGGGCGTTATTTAAGGAACATTATAGAAACAAAAAACTGAAAAAGCGTACTGAAAAAAATCTTGAAAATTACACTTTGTCTTTTTTTTTTTTTAAATTGCACTAAATCAGATTTGTGAATAAAAGTAAAGTATCGTCATGAGACCTCGCGGTAATCGGTCGAAAACGTACCTGATTTTCTTCGTAATATTTACTAACTTCAATGGCCAGCTGTGAGAACAGAGAGGACCAAAACTGATTTTATCTCTTTAACTAATAAACTAGGATCCCGTTAATTAGTTGTTTTTTTTTGATATTTTTATAAATGTATCCGCCTAAGACATCCCCAGACTTTCTTCTGATTTATTTGGCGAAAGATTTATTCGCAAATGAAGGGAATCAATTTTTTTTTTTTATTTGGTAACAAAACGGCGAACTACTCTTTGGCTCAGGTTGCTACTTCTTCCTAATTCTCTTTTCTTAAGAAAAATCCCATCCTCTAATCTCCTTTCGCTGGGTGAAAATTTTCATTTTCGGTTTTTAATAACCGATGTTTAGCTTCCTCTTTTTCTAATAATTATTCTTTTTTTTTTTTTTTTTTATCTGTTCAATCTATAGTCTTTCTGCCAATTCGTCGTTCTTCTTTTTGTTTGCTTCACGTCGTCGTTCTGTTATCTCAAGCCATACTCTATTATCTTCTCCTTTCGTTTTTGTATATATTTCGTTGGTTTCTTCTTCGTATTCTCCGCTCAGGCGAAGCGCGTGTTTCCGGTGATTATCACGTGTTTATTAAGCGCTCATCCCTTTCTCTTAAGCGCTCTACTTTTTTTTTTTTTTTTTTTTTTTTTACCCCCCTTCGGTTTGCTACCAAAGAGCATTAGCCCAGCAAAAAGGAATAGATACATGGAATAGAATAGAAATTATATTTCTATTCTGTCGACAATGGAATCAAGGAACACCCCTAGGACAGGAACAACAGAGAGAATAGGTAGAGAAAGAACATAAGAGGCGTTGAAAGGAGCAGGAAGACCAAGTTTTAAAAGATGATAATAAAGTAACTCACGCTCGCGAGATAAACCGAAGCACTCGAAGAGCACGTGATTCGCATCACAAACATACTGGGAACCTTCAGGATCCAATGGATAATTATGAGATGCAGCCAAAGAAAAGCGATTTAGCGAAGAAGGAAGGAGACTATGTTTGTATTCCACAATGCTGTGTCTTGGCCTACTCCGTATTGCGATATCCTCTCTCTTTTTCCCCACACATTATTCTCCTTATATTGATTACTTCTTGCATTAACAACATTTAATGTTCTATAAAGATATTAATTAATCAATTTATTTATACAATTCGGCAGTGCAACAGCTTACGCCAATTACTGCACAGCACAATATAATAAAATAATTCAATAAAATATACAAGTACAATCGAACAATAGAAAAGAAGAATTATGAAGAATTACGCAATCTATAAATCATACCCGCACGTACACATACGCAACGATGTAATATAACATTACTTATTTTACTTTTATCCCATTTACACACCCACGCCAACGCAGCTCACCCCTGCAATGTTTAATTCCTTCCGCTCTTCTCAATTGTTTCCGGGTAAAAGTACCTGGTTGACGACAAACAAAAAACAAAAAAAAAACAACCTATATATAAAATAAAAAAAATTAAATTCCATCGTCAGCGCAGTTTTGTCGTTTCTTGGGAGACATATGTAGTCTTCGCCCTCAGATCTAAAACCGACTCATGTGTTCAATATGCCGTATTAGTTTCAAAAACTAGACGCAGCATAATACGTGTAACCGTTTAGTATACAAGGCACGTTCATAAAGTAAAATTTCCACCCCTGTAAAACCGGTTAGAATAAACTTGCGAGAGTGTGCATGATCTCATTTTGTAGCTACAACATTTAAGTTTAAACACTAGTATAAACCGCAATACTGTATGTTTTTCCGTTTTTGAGTTACGTGAATTAATCGTGAGTGAAATTCTGAAAGTTGCCGCCAACTACGAAGTGGTGCGCTCAGTTATTCGTTTTTTTAACAATAAAAAAATTGAACCGGTTGAAATTCATCGATCAATAAATAGTGGAAGTTCATTGTGATGTGTGTTCAACATGTTTGTAAATGGTGCCGTGAATTCCGAGGAGTTAGAACGAATCTAGAGAGGACGAGCAACGGTAGACCATCCGTAATCTCAAAATCGAAGAAACCCTGCGATCCGATCACCGCAAAATCATATCCGATCTTCTTGACCAGTTTCCGAGTGTGTCACGAGAAGGTACCATGCAAAAAAATTCGAGACCGACGAGGAGTTGAAAAATTTCGTTTTCACCTGGTTACAAAAAATAATTTGGCGGCAAGTTTCTACGAGGAAGGTATATTTGTAAGTTAATTTCTCAACTCGACAAATGTTTAAATATAAAACGTGAATTTATGTGGAAAAGTAAATTAATTCAATGCCGGTGCCCGTTTTTGTCTAGCTTTATTAGTTTCGAAAGTAAAAAATAGGGAACCTTACTTTATGAACGTTCCTCGTAGAAAAACATTTTTTTTTTTTACTGTTTGAGCTAAGAAAATCCATTATCGCCAGCATTTGATTTTCAATGTCGATTAAATTTACTTATTTTTCAATGATAAAAAAAAAATAGCTTATTCCGCGCTTTTTGTTTTTAGATAAAAATATACATTTTTCATTGTTGTTTTTTCCTTTTTTTAACGTCAGGCATTTCTTTGTAAAGCACTCGACACCTCTCCAGCAAGCTATTAGCGATTCTAGTATAATTAAACTTCGATTACACGTCATATAATTATATAGAGGTTGTTCATCGACCCCGAGCGTGAATTTCGAATATTTAAAATGAGAAAATATAACGAAATTATTATTTTCTTAATTTCTCGGTCGATGGTTTTGTTCGATTGCATTTTATATAATACGTGTGAATCAATGGGAGTGCCAACTTTTCTTCCGTTGCTCACGTCGTCTCTCGCAGACACGTGTCCACAATTCCGTTTGATCAGCAATCGTTCCGTTTTCTTTTCTTTCCAGCTTTCCCCAACTTATCATTATCTATCACTCGTCCCCGTTTTTTCCAACGATATGCTTGAAAACTTTTTTGCTTTTGACTGCCGCAAGCGAGTTTTTGTTTTTTTGATATTTCAAGTTGTTGATTTTCGTCGTCAACATGGACATTAGCCTCGAGAATTGCGGAAAGAAAGAAAAGCATAATTAAAAACCGGATGTATTCAAATTAATTCGCAATGAATTTATCTAAACTAAATATATGTAATTTATCGTATGTCGCGTTTTTAGAACTAAAAAATTATCCTCTCATGTAATAGAAAACGTTTCAGAAATTAACCATATTTCGCTATAATGTCCGGGCTGCAGATTAAATTGCTCTAAGCATACAGCGTTAATTTTGAAAAAGTTGAGGAAACTAAATTTTTCGTTTTTAGTCAATATTTCCCGCCTTCTTATTTAGTTTCAACTTACACACTGCGCTTTATCATCGGTCTTAACGTACGATTAAATCTTTTTTTTTCTTTTTTTTGCACAGAACGTAAGGCCTACTACAGTGAATTTATATTCTTATGGCCGGCATCGATAAGGGAAGTAAGGATATCAAGTTTTAATAGGAGAAGAATAGAAGCAAGATTGCTCAACAGAGAAAGGCGCACATTCAAACGAAACTCGATCGACATCGCAAGAAAAGTATCAAAATGGAGTAGATGCAGGTGCAAACTGGAAAGTTAATGCAGAAAACTGTAGTTAAGGCGAAAGCGATAAGTAGCAGAGATTGTAGAGCGTTTAAAATCATGGATGAGGTTGAGATAAAAAGAGGCAGGATTAGAAAATTAAGAATAAGAATCGAGTCGTAGTTTAGAATGAGTCATTCAAGGAAAGAAGAGCAATATTATGAGCTGAAAATATACCTAATCAGAAGTAGAAGAACCGGCTAAGGAATCCGCCATCTCATTGTCCTCTCAAATGACTAGAGGGATTTACAGAATGTCGATTTTGATCGAACGAAGGAAAAAAAGATCAAGGGTGGGGGAGCGTATGAAAAGTATTGTATAATCGGAAGAGGGAGCAGGAAAAGGAGATGAGATACCATGCAAAACACCTTTAGAATATCCGCAAGTATACGACGATGTACAAATACGCCTAAGAGAACTATCAGTCAACTCAAATAAATAATATCTAACAATTATTAATTAGGAGATAATGCGTTGAATCCGTTTTTCTCGTTTCAATCATGTTCAAGAAAGCTGATTTATAACGGCGTTGTTTTATCGAATAGTCACATTTCAGTGCGTTAAAATCCGATGTGTTGCCTTAAGACTGTGAATAATAGCGCGCCAAAGTTTTTGTATACCTTATTTAATAATTTCTATGAAAACCCGGAGTTACTGCTAAATTCTGACACGATTTCGATAACGGAAAATCGAAAAAAACCAAAAAAAAAAAAAAACACACAGGCACGAATATATTTATAGCAGAGTTCACTCTAATTTTAATAATATATCGAAATATTATTTAGATTATAGTAAATTCATATTTTTAAATTTTAGTTGATAAAGTGCTTGATGTAAATGTACTAATAGGATATTGTAATTTTAAATTTAAAAGTTTATATAAACCCTTGTTTTTACTTTTTATAATATCATCACCTCTGCGCATCTATTGTACTCCACTGTTTGCGCTTTTTTGCGCACGCGTGGAATTTTATAATAAAAATATTTGAAAAAAAAAAAAATTCCAAAAATATTATATTTAGCGCATTTGCGAGCCAGCCACAGACAATGATAAGCAGTTGAAGGAGCCTTTAGATCTGGATTCAAAAAAGTAGACGAAAGGAATAGAAAAAAATAAATCAAAAAAATTGGTCGATACGAAGGCGTGTAGATTCAGGGTTGGAAATTAGTAACGTGAGACTGAATTCAGATATTTCAGTGTCCCTGCGTGTGGCAGATGATGATGCAAAAGATACTTCTGCGCCGGGAAGGATATTAAGAAACGTAGAAGTTAACGTAATATTTTATATTCTAAACTATACTCGTGAATAATCCTAGTGGATAGAAAAAGATACTGAAGATCTCGCATGGTTCAAAATCTGAAATGAAAAGCGGTCATCAAAGTGTAACCAGTAAAAGCGGCTCTACAACGACACGCGCAAATCTGAACCAGTTAGATAAAAATGTCATCCGTGCTATCAAATACGATATACCATCGGTATAGATAAAGAACAAGGCTAACAATAAAGAATACAAAAAGAAGAGAAAAAAAGAGGTTTCTAAGTTTGTTTTTTTGCTGTTTTCTTTTTTTTTTACTGGTAATTATTAATGGCGATTACGCGATATGTTAAAATTTCCAACATTTCCTAAATATTTACGGCTTTAATCGAAAAATCGGTAAAAACTATCAGGTGTCGTATACATCACGGAGAGCTGCGTTTTTAGTTTGTACGCGATATGCGGTGATATGATTCCGAGCGCAGATTATAACAAGATAGTGAACTGTCAGTGATACGTAGCAAACATTACATATATATATATATATATATACATGTATATATATGTCAGTGTGGCGGGGCTGGTCATTGAGTGATGCGAGTCATTTCGGTATGCCCAAGATATATGTTGTCCCAATAACGGCAATTTCTAGTAGCGACATTCTTTCGTCCGTTTTAACTGTTATGTTCCTTTTTTAAAAATCTGTACATTATTTATTTAACGACTGCGGTCGCGCATCCGAAAACAATTAATAAAACGCTCTTGTTAGAGTAATATGTTAATCGCTAAACAGGAAATATATTAGATGAAACGCGCATTTAAAAAAAACAGATTTTTCTAATACTTATGAATATATGTATGTAAGCGCAAGGGCGTCGCCAGCCGATGAGCCAGGGGGGATGATAGAAAGAGGATATGAGTTATAGGAAAAATAAAATTTATAAGTTGTAAAGACTTAATATTTTATTAAACAAGAATAAAATCTTAATTAAAACATAATTTTCGTGGGTTTCTGGTAAATTGTCCATGATTACGCGCCTATGAATACCCATCATGGCCAGTCGATTAAAAAGTTTCAAGGCCCCTGCCTCCGCTGGCGACGCCCATGTGTGAGCGTGCGTTTGAATTGTAATTTAATTCTGATTAAGCTGCCACCAAAATTTCTATCATTATGACGGCACGAAATGCGGCTTTAAACATACACATAGTCCTAAAAGAGTACATTTTTACCAAAGTAACCGCTTACATTTAATAATTTCGTATTTTATATTGATCCCAAATGTATAGATAATTTTTCTAAATTAACCACAGTCCTTCACAATTTAATTACGCGAGTGTTTCATTGAAACTTACCGGGGTTAATGTTAATCATTAAACATCCTTTCTAAAATAATGTTGCCCCAAAGTTTTAATTTAAAAAACACAAACATCAGAACACATATTTACTCAAAAACAAATCAGTGTCGTGTGGAGCTCAACCGAACGTTAATTAACGTACAGTTCGTTGTCTGCATTCGTGTACTTAATTACCAAAAACGATGTTTATACGACGGTAGTGCGCGGTAATAAGTTACCACCGTGTTGTTCGAACGAATTTCTTTTCCGTATGTTTATCGAATATTTGTGTTTCTCATACTTCTCACATAATACAATTACACTAATAGCCGTGCTTCAATTGTGAAAAAATCGATTTTCTCGATTATATTTTAAGCGTAATAATTTAATAACGCTTCGAAATTCATAGAGCTTAAGAATTTCGGTGCTGTAGTTCTCTTATAATTCGATTTTGTCAAACGAGTCGAATCTAGATAAAAACCGGTTCAAAACCAGTCCGATCTTCAGATCCGTATTAAAGTACCGTGAAAAAAGCTAACTTTCGCAATCCATGTATAACTTATCGAGTGTGTCTCGCTTTACTTTAATCTCGATAGTTACGCGACACGATATCGAACAAAAGTGCATATTATCATTTCCGTTCGACTGTCCGCTTATTTTCCTATTCACAATCATTAGAGTCGTGCAAAAGTGAAAACAGGATAGTTGTTGTCAAAAAGTTCATCTGTCACAGTGTACAACCTTTTGCGTTAGTAGTAGACGCATTTTTTGCGAAAATAACGTCCGTTGTTCTAAATGCGGCGCGAACACGGTCACATTAAGAAAAATTGCGCTATTTCTGATGAAATAATCTTTAAACATGCTGAGAAAAACTACTAACTATTCGAACTATTTTATTTCCCCCGTTCGTTTTTTTTATCGTTCTACCTGAACCTACATACCGTCTGATAACTGTGCCTGTTTACGGAGATCGTTGACATTTTTTCAGATTAACGAAAAAATTAGTGCCCGATTTTTTAAGATTAAAAAAACCTCGGCTGAATTTGATAGCTGATAGAGTACTTTCATCTTCTCTTATTTTTTCGATATTCTTTCGAATGAGATTTTTTTTTTCTCTTTTTTATTATAAATAGCCGTACTACAAACTACTTTACAAACTCTAATTGCAAACTTTATGTAATAACCCTTCGTTGACCAGGTGGGGTATACACATACAGGCATTTTCATTCTGTACATGCATTAGCAGAGCGTTTGGGTAACTTTCCTTCTATCTGCCTGTCGTCCAGAGCAAACACACTTCTGAGGTATGTTTAGCCTCGTTTTTTTTGTTTTTTTTTCGGTTCTTTTGAAAAAACCTTGTTGGGGTACGCGTATAGCCCAACTGGTACTTTGTGTACGTGTGTTTTTTCCATCATTTGGATTTGAAAAAGTGACATTAAAAAACCTCGTCTTATCAGACTGGTATGCCTTAAAGTTTTTAGAGAAGATATTATGTTGAGACTCAGTGTGGCAATTAGGGATGTTGAAAAAACATCGACATATCAAAATATCGACATTTCCTGACATTGGAAAACCTGTCGTCATTGAGTTTTACAATTTCTCGGAAGGAAGGGTTGACTGCATGGACAAAATGATGCGTCATGCATACACAACAAAGAGGTTCACTCGTCGTTGGCCCATGCGATATTTTTTTTTTTTTTTTTGGTATACTTGACATAATTGTTTTGTTTGCCTTAACTGGAAACAAATACACCCGAGCTGAGTTTTTGAAATCAGTTGCCTTTGACTTGGCCATACCTCACATGGAACGAAAGGCTGCTGCTAATGTGGAAATTGCCAAAACTCTGCGTTTTGAAACTGATTCTTGGAAGGAAAATAAGTAGCACCCCATCACCCGTTGATGAATCTGAATGCGATAAGATGAAGCGATGTCACATGTGCGAAAGAAAGAAGGACAGGAAAACCAATATAACCAGTGTCTGAAATGTAAACGACCCGTTTGCAAAGAACATGAAAAAATCAGTCGAACCTGTTCGATTTGTCATACACGTGAAATGGAGGAAGGTACGGATGCCTGAAGAAGACTGAATTTACAAAACGACTGACTAAGTTAGTCGAAGTTAGTTCTGTTGATTGTATCGTCATGTTTGAGTTCACATGTTTCTATTTTGCTCGTCAATTTACGAATTTCGTGATGCTAGTTGTTAGCGCTAGTTAACTAAAGTATATATTTTTTTATTTTTTATTAATCGATTTATTTTTAGTTTAATTTTTAATATGTTAACATTATAGTCAATTTTTCTTTTATTTCAATCGATTTATTTTTTATTTGATACATTACGATTAACTACTTGGAAGTATTTCTTAATTAAATACATATTTTGTATTTTAAACGCAATTTCTTGTCAATAGCCTTGAAATCTGAAGAATATATACACATCTAAATATGATGCGCATCATTTTTTACTGTTTTGTTTAATGTGACGACATGGCACCAGTGCCAATAAACTGAGTGCGGTGATCAAATATCCCACCTGGTACTACGTGTCCCAACCGCCCCGTACACGGAGGGTTAACCTTCTTTTCTAATAGTAGTTACTTCGTTCATTACAAATTATTTCACGAATATTTCGCTCTGAACATATTAAATATGTCATAAATAAGATGAAACGCTCGGAATAAATCTCTATCACGAGTAATCGAGATTTAACAATAATGAGAATACAATAAACGTAAACGTTCCGAACGGGAATTTCGAGATTTCTCTGAACAGTGTTTCATCGAAGAAGGTGAAAAGAAAATAAACGAATAAACGAAAAAGCGGAATAGCGTGTTGAAAGCCTCTTCGGCTCATTCTGTCGTCGAACTACCCCCATACTGGAGAGCATTTGAGAACAATAAATCATCGCGCAAATGTTTTGAAGCGAAACTTTGAACAGGAATGAAAATATTTTTCTCTAGATAACTCTTCTAATCGATAAAGTCGTTCTCGTATGGTCATGTGATTTAAATGGTTGTTTCTGTTTCTCTCTTTGAATCATTTTATTTCAATTACAAAAACTGGCAGATTTCGCTTTGAGTTTTATGCTTATTTCGAAAATAAAATCAAAATTGATTCAATCCTATTTCCGATTTTGATCCGCTAATGTTTTTAAAATCAAAAATGATATTTACATATTGACTTGTTTCTTATAAAAGAAGAGGAAATCTTCAATTGAACACGATACCACACTTGGTCAAAATAAGGGACTTTGAAAGAACCGTAGTTGCATTGTTTGAGTTGCTTTTTTTCTTTTTTAACCCAAGAGTTGCCACTTAATTTTCGAAATGGAACATCCCCTCTCATAAGGTATTTGATTATCATTCATTACGTTGCCGCTTCCCTATAATTTAAATTTTAAAAAATAAAATAAAAAAACATTTTAAAGCTTTTGAAAAATTTGTTAGACCGTCTCTGTCTAATTAATTGTATATATATATATATATATATATATATATATATATATATATATATACGATTTTCCGTTTGAACGTTAATTGGAAATTGACGATTGCCGAAGATGTTTTTCACTTTGTTTTTTTTCTCGGCTGTCTGCGGCGTTATGGAAATTTAATTTTCAAGGTTTACGCTGGAACATCAGTTTGGGGTTAAAGTCATATCAATTTTTCACGGCCATCACGAATGTTTTTTATCCCCTCATTATAACTTCTTAAATTTGCATTCGAACATTTCGTTCGATAAAAAATTCTTAAATTTTCGAAAGCATTACTTTCCAGCCTAGACAAATATATATATATATATATGTATGTGTGTGTAAGTATTATTAATGAATAGAAAATTTGTGGTGTATTTACGTCGATTTAATTCTCGTTTGGCAGTCCTCTTCTTTTGAAAATAATAAATAATAGATTAATAACGATCAAACAAGTACGAAGGTGTGCCTCTTCTTGCACCGCTTACCTACTATTACTACGTCGTTTCATAATCGTTTAGCCTTTCTTTTTTTTTATTTCTACCAATTAATATACGCATGCACCAACGCGAGCGCGGTATTTCCCATCAACAATAGTAGTAGCACCGTGTAGCACCCCTCATTCCGAATTATTCTTATCTCCACTGGCCACTGTCGCATAGAGTAGCGCGCACACGCGGAACACACACATCAGTTGAACTTGTATCATCGCAATTTGTTTGTTGCTCATACACTGATGACTCGGGCGGCGGGTGGTGACGTTATCATAAACGGTGATCGAGTCTTTTCTACTGATATCTGATGGCGAATTTTTCCTCAATGGCGGAGAGTCCGCTGCCACTGTATACGCAACCTCTTTCGCACCCTTCGTTGGCAGGGGCGCGCGTGCGTGTGACCATCGGAAAAAGATTATTTATTGGAGAGCGCATCGAGCACTATCCGAGGATACCGTAGGTTACAGTCAAACGGTTGTTCCGGGCGTCACTCGTTTATCTGCGTGGTAGATCGTCGCGTCGGCCGATGCAAATTCCTTAATTATTTTAGTAAATAACGGTTTCGTGCAGATACTATCGTCAGACGATTGTCAATTTTCATTTTTCATCGTTGCTGCTTTCGAGCTATTTCCTATTTTATTCTGCCGACAAATCGTGAGGGTAACGCGCGCGTTAATTTCCAATCACGTCTTCGCGATGCAAACGATATGTCGTTGTTACTTCGGTTCCACTACGGGCTCCGTTTACAGTTGAAGGCACGTCCGCTTACCTGGCGACGGCCAAATGATCGTTTAGTGCGATCGCCGATTGAACCGGAAAACTTACTGAGGTAACTCTCTCTATATTGTAAACGTAAATTATAGCCTTTGATGGAAAATCTTCTTAAAAACTACATTTTTTTCACAAAAAGTGCCTTAGAAAAGTGATGCAATCGAAAAAAAGTGTCCCAGTGGCTGCGTGGTTTTTCTTAATTATGAAAATGCGCGAACTTCAACATTGTTCCACAGAAGACTAACAGCAGTGCAAAATACCAAACACAGTAGATGAATGCTATCGTACCGCGCTCTTTTCCGTACACCGTTAGTGTTTGCCTTTCATAATTAAAAAAGCGAAGAGGCAACTGAGGACACTGCATTTCCGGGGTTAATATTCTTCCGGTAATAAAGTGGGATCAGATTTGACGTTTAGATTCCGTCATTTATTATTACTGTTAAGGTGTTCATTTTGAATTCGCTAGCGACTATTTATTATTTTTAACTTCCTATCAATTTTTCGGATGCTATAAAATTTTCGAAATTCTTCCCTCCTATAATTTTTTGCTTCGCTCTATCGACTAAATGCGGAATTTTAATTAAAATTCGAAGCTGCCTTTTTTTCAAAAAAAAAAAAAAAATTGTATTTCTTGGAGAATCATCGGAAGAAAACGCTTTTAAACACAATGTTTTTTGTATGAAAACTCTCGGTGATATTCGTTTCATTTTTTACAACTTTGAGATGTTATATTATTTTTAAAATGGTAATTATTTTTTCCGCTGTCTCCTGCCCCAAAGGTTATTTTTAACATATACGTGTGTATATGTTTTTTTTTGTCCTCCTTTGCGCACGCCAGCGAAGGAGCTACACGCAGAAGTAACAAGAAGGAAAAGATTCATCAATTAAATTTCGATTCTCGGTCAGATACGGACAATATAAAGAAAATAATGGATGAAATAATCGGCGGCGAGAAGAAGGGCAAAATATAAGATACACGAATAAGGAGCAGGGAGCTTGAGTTTCAGAAGACTAGAATATAAAGTATTCGACAGAAAGAAATGAACATTCAAAAAAATATGTGATTGTCCTCGCAAACCATTACTTCATCGAGATGGAGAGGACAATTTGGAGACGGAACAAGGGAATAGCGAAAACGAGAGGAAGGCAGAGCAAAATGGCCAAAACGCAGCGAATTATAGAAATGACAACGGAACGGGGAAGTGAAGGAAACTCAAAGAATCAGTTATCAGAAGGATGATTAGATTATACAGATATATATGTTTTTGAAATAAGCAATTACAAAATTATAAGAACTAAGAACTATTTTTTTTTTTTTTTTTTTTTTGGGAGGGGGCACGTCAACAGTGGAGTTTACCCAACGCAGAGAATTGTATATTATATAAGGAAAAGATTAAAAACTGAGAAGATAAAGAAGGCTAACAAAGGAACTATATTGAGAGAGGGGATTGCAAGAATGGCGTGGGCATTATAAGCCGTGGGAAGGCCAAGACGCAGAAGATTAGAATACAGGGTAGCACGTTCGGAGGAAATAAAGGGGCATTCGAACAAGACGTGTTTCGCACCGCAGGTACAATTGAGCTCTGGAGGGTCATAAGGACACAAAGGTGGTTGAACAAGGGAAAACCGGAAAAGAGAAGCCGGAAGCAGACTATGATTGTACCGCAAGCGAACTATAGAGGAAATAGAGAACTAAGAACAACAATTAAGATTGCAAACAAAAAAAAACAAAAAGAAAGAGAAACCATATTGTATAAATTAAAGAAATTATTGTACGGCCATTGTGCTCACTGAAGTAAATTTAAGCGACGAGGAGTTACAACTGCATGAGATAGATGGATATGATAAATACGCCCTAGGGAAGCCAAAAAACTACAACAGCGGTATATTAATATTTGTTGCAAAGGAATGGAACTCTAAAATACTGTTTACTGCAAGTGATATTTACAATAATATAGCGATAGAAATTAGCTTATTTAATCAATTAAAAATCACTCTGTTAGCTATATATCGATCACCGAGTAAGAGAATCGGCGACTTCATAAGAGGAATCGATGAGGTTCTCAAAAGGTTGGGCCGGGAAACGGAATATATAGTATGTGGTGACTTTAATATTAATCTTGAATTAAGGAATGCTGCGGTAGCGAATTTCTTAAATATTATAGTAAAACACAGAGGGATCAGATTAATTAAGGGAACCACACGGGAGGAGATGAGAGGAAATAGTCTTACAAAATCTTGCATTGACAATATTTTTATAAAATATACAGCTGATGAAGTGGTAGCTGGTATTATAAAGACAAAAATCTCAGACCACTACCCGGTTAACTGTGCGTTTAAGATTAACAGTAACAAATGTATGGCAGTCACATTAACAAATTATAGTTATTTAAATGAAATTATGTTAAATGATAAAGTAAAAAAATATGATTGGCAGAGCATGCATGAGAATGCAGGTGCGGAGAAAATTTCAATAAACATAGCAAACGCTTTCAAAAATTGCTACGAGGAATGTAGGTACATAAAACAAACATCTGCGAAAACGAGAAATTGCCCTAGGAATGAATGGATGAACAGGAAAATATTAAATTACATTTATATAAGAGATTTATATTATAAAAGACGTAAGGGAAACAACTCAAATGGACGATATAAAGAATTATATAAGAGATACAGAAATCTATTTTAATTAGGAAATAAGACAAGCAAAAGAAAAATATTGCATACAGAAATTACAAAAAGCAGGCAACGACATGAAGAAAACTTGGGGAATAATAAATAAAATAGTATGCAAAAAGAAAAAAGCAATAATAGACGAGGATATACTCAGGAATTTTGCTAGTTATGACAATGCAGTTAACGCATTCCTAAATTATTACTTGTCCATAACGGGGAAAATGAAACACTTCTGTGATAATAAATTCTTGAATACTGAAATAGATGATGAAACTAGTATATCCTTATACATTCCAAGAGCTACAGAGGACATAATAGAATCTATAATAAAAAAAACTTAATCCGGATAAAGCCCAAGGATACGATGGAATAAGAGTGAAGGATATCAGGAGACACTCAAAACTACTAACCCCATTACTAACGAAAATGATTAATTACTCCTTGAAAGAAGGAATATTTCCCAGAGAGTTAAAAATCGGTATGATGCGGCCAATTTACAAAAGTGAAGATAGAAAACAGTGTGAAAACTACAGACCGATCACGTTAATTTCAGTCATAGCAAAAATAATTGAGCAATACGTGGGAAAATACTTGAAAAATTACTTGGAGGGAAATAAGTTGATAAATAGTAATCAATTTGGTTTTAGAGAGGGAAAATCGACGATATTACTACTTAGAACACTAATATCAGATATAAATGAGGGATTAGCAGTGGGTAAACAATTTCTGTTAGTTTTTTTAGACCTCACTAAGGCTTTTGACCTAGTGGACCAAGAAATACTAATTGAGGACTTAAGAAAAATGGGTGTAAAAGGGAGGTTTCTAAAATGGTTTTGGAGTTACATAAGAGGAAGAGAATCTTTAGTAAAGATCGGGAATGAACACAGTAGAAAAGAAATAATGAATTACGGAGTTGGACAAGGGACAATACTGGCACCAATACTATTTTTAATATACACGAATTCGCTCTACCGATATGTAAAGAATTCTAAAGTGTATGTTTATTCAGATGATATTGCACTGGTTATTGAACACTCTAATATAGAAAGTGCTGAAAAAATGTTACAAAAAGATCTCAATAATGTATGTAAATGGGCGCACGACAAAAAATTATTAATTAATGCTAAAAAAACCTAAGGTGATGCATATAAGAACGCCAAGCCGGTTTAGAACATTCGTCCCCAAATTAATTTTACACAATACAAAGTGTTTACATAGAAAGGAAATATGTGGTTGTGAAAAGTTAGAAAGTGTGAATGAATTTAAATATCTTGGGATAACATTAGATAAAGGTCTAACATGGAGAAACCATATTGACAATATTGCGGGGAAAGTTAGATAAACTATATTCTTGCACTATATAAATTAAAACAAGGTATGACATACAAAAGCCTAAGAAAAATCAACGAATTGCAAAAAAAATGTTTAAAACTGGTCTTACACAACGAGAGCAAAACGGACGCATTAGATAACATCACTTGCTGGACCAAAAATAACGAAATGTCACCAAAAATGTTATATTATTACAGCAAATTACTCAGTGCTAAACTCGAAGATAAGCAGTTACCAACTAGAACAAGAATGTACAGGACTAGAAATTGCGATAAACCTTGCTATGTACGATCTAGGGGGATTAACAGTAAAATAGACGATGTAGAAGAAGAGGTATTAATAAAATTAATGGGGAACATACCAAAGGAAATTCGAAATGAACAAAATCTGGAGAGATGGAAAAACAAGGTTAAAACTTGGTTCATAGCATGGTGTACAGAGCAATAGAAATAGTAACAAAAAAAAAAGTATCGTAATACTAGTAATAACCACTTATAACATTGACGCTACGTTGACATGAGACTCGTTACTATCTCCAGTTTTAAGCTGCTAATGAGAGAGTGGTAGCTGTATAAAAATTATATTGTATTATTGTAATATATAAGTTATCATATTAAGATATAATAGGAAATATTATTTTAGATGATGGTATAATTGTAATATAAATAATAATTAATGAGAGTGCGGATTTTGTAGTATAGTAATATATAAGTTAACACTTTTTATGCTGTAACAGAAAGTAGTACTTGAGTTAAGTTGATGTTATATTGTATAAATAAATGATATAATTATGTTGGGAACCACAGACGGGCTAGTGCCTTGTGGGACCCGCAAATTATTATTGAAAAAAAAAAAAAATTATTACAAAAGTTAAAAAAAAAAAAATGTAGTAGCCTCAAAAGGACTGTTCCAATAATTAAACTACGGATGGTTGACAGGACGGAGAAAAAAAAAAACAAAATCGAAGAGAAATGAGTAAAAACGGATAAAAGTAAGAAACAATTAAAATAAATAATTTTAAAACGGGCAACTGTCCAACAACATTAACGGTCATATTTAATTTTATTCCGCGACGATCAAATACACCGATTGACCCAGGTAAATGAATAACGAATGTGTTAGCCCACCAAACAATTATTAGCACTTAAAATTTAACCAAAATAAATAACTGAAAAGAAATGAAATATATGAAGATGCAATTAAACAGTAATGAAATAAAGTAAAACAAATTTAATAAAAATAAATCGATAACCTTCTTTAAATAACACAAATCTGCATTTAACAATATATATATATATATATATATATATATATATATTCATAAAACTCGGCCATTTTTACCTCACAAGGGACCCATGCCACTTGACCCCTCTTGCTTGCATTTTCTCTTTCTCTTCTATACTTTGTATAAAATTATCAAAATTTACGTCATTCTTACCGGCATGATAAATTTTTCTGTTACAAAATCTAATGAGTACATGATTAAGAGTGACGTTTTCATTTAACATTTAACTTTCATTACATAAAATTGAGACAATTTTTCTAATAGGGGCTGACCTAAAAATTACGTTATAAGTAAAATATATATGTTTATATATATGTATATACATATATATATATGCGTGTGTGTGTATAAGTATATATATATATATATATATGATAATTACGTTTGGTTTATATATTCAATAGATGCTGATGTAGAACAAAAGGACCTGATTTCGAAAAAATTTGAGTCAAGGAGTTTTGAGTAATTTAAGAAATTGTGAAAAAAAGGCAACTTGGGGTGTTAAGCATTATGCCCATTAGCACTTTATAGTTTTTTTAAAAAAAATAAAAAAAAAATTACCTATATGTTGTCTGGTGGCTGTCGAGTGTCTATGCGGGCATGTGTGCGAGTGATATATTATATTGTACTACTGCATTCACAGATGGAAGTTTGTGACAAATATATATATATATACGTATATGATCGGGAGAGATATAATTCAAAAAGTTGATTTATTCTGCCATGAAAGTTTCAAGTTTTTTAATGATTTGAAATTCGTGTCCCGTTACATAGGGTATTATTTTAATGATTTGAAATTCGCGTCCCGTTACCTAGGGTATTATTTTAATAGTCGACGAAGGAGATATGCAACAGGTAATGCCACCTTAAAATATGGCTAATTCCAATTCTAACCAGCGGTACCCTGCTTTGTATTACTTCTGTTTAGTTTTCCGACACCTGTTTTTTTTCCCTTGCGAAACTTGTTGATTTACGTTTACCGCCGCTCTAGATCGCGGTATTTTCATACTTTCTTCTCGTCTTTGGGAACTGTTATGGAGAGCGAGTTTATTAACTATCACAATAACACTGTGTGTGCAGTTCTCGAGCATTTTTCAAAAACCAACCGACTCACCTGCTCTTCTGGGGGATAACAAAGTTAAATGCACAACCGCCATCATTTTAGAAATTCAATATCTTATCAAAAAATTTGCACTAGTTTCAAAAAATTGTAACAATCAATTTTTTAAAGCGGTGAAAAATAAAATGCGTTCTTAAATAGTTGCTTTACCGCTACAAGTCGTATTGTGCTTACCGTAAAGTATTTGTGTATTCATGATTGCCAACGTATTACTTTACGATGAAGAGAGTAGATTATTTAGCGTACTTTATACACGCTGCGATAACCAATTAATTTAATTACCTCCTTCTCTGCCATTACTTTACTCAAAAACAACAAAAAAAAAGTATGTTATCATAAATGGTGGTTTGGCTATCACACTTAGAAAAAAACAAAACACATCCTTAATATGTACATAAAAGGAAGGTTTTTAAAAAAATAAATAAGTAGCCGAAATTCAACATAAAATTTCGGCCCTCAAATAATTGTAAAATCTGAAAAAAGTAATTTTTTTCAGAAAGTTTTTTTTTTTTTTTTTGGCGTATCAACTATGAACACATTTGACCCAGCACAAGTGAAACTTTTAGGAGATTCAATGTGCGACAACAGAATATTCTACCCGAACAAAGCACAGTTAACTAATTAACTACGCCGCGATAGCTTACTGAGGAAGGACTCTTAAAAAATTATACTCTAGTAATAACGATAAAAATCAGCACCGTTTCATTCACGATATCGGTAGGATTGCGGTTAAAATGTGCAAGATTTTAGCCAGCCAAAAAGGAAAAACCTTTCAGAGATATTAATAACTTTTTTTTATATATATATATTATTACATTCCTATGTTATGCCTTCTTGACAGATCCGATTTTCCTTTATAACTATACATTTTTTCGAATGGGGGGTAGCCTAAGAATTACGTTGTAATTAATATATATTATCCAGCTTCTACGTAATCACAGAATCTCGTCAGTGGCCAAATGGTTTCTCGCAAAGCCAAAAAAAAAGAAAAAAAACCTACCCTGGCTATTATAGAACATAGTCAAGACTGTTTGATATGAAATGTGGAGTAAAGCAAGGATGTATCTTGTCTCCTCTGCTATTTAGCGCTTATGGGGAATTCATTATGAGAAAGATTTTAAGTGGTTTTGATGAAGGATTTTCTATAAGCGGAATGAAAGTTTCCAACTTAAAATATGCGAATAATACGGCGCTGATAACTACCTCAAAAGGTAGTCTAACATCCATGATAATTAAACTACAGAATGTGAGTAGTAACTTCGGATTACGAATAAATGCTAAAAAAACGAATATTATGATAATTGATAGGGAAGCTGAAACCTATTCACACATTAATGGACTGTAAGTAGTCAATGAATTAGTATATTTGGGTTCTTTAATATCCAGTGACGGTTATTGCAGAAATGAATTTAAGCAAAGGATAAATATAAGTCGCGAGATAGTGTGTAAACTGTATAAAATATGGAAAGGTTGTCGAAGGGTACTAATTTTTTCTGTTTTTACCTTTGGCTGCGAAACATAGACTATTCGAAGGGAAGAAGAAAAAATAATTCAGGCTTATGAATTGAAGTGTTGGCGAAGACTCTTAAGAATATCCTGATCTGAAAAGATAACAAATCTGGAAGTATTGCAGATGATAGGCGAAAAATATAGTTTAGTGTCAACAATAAGGTTACGAATTCGTTTCTCGTAATATCCTTATTCTATCAGATTTTCAGAGCGTGCTTCAGGCTATTGCATCTCCTCTGCCTTCCCGCTCTACCGATTACGTAATCCTTTTTGTACGTTTCTTGATTCAAGACCTCTTCCTTTCTTGTTTAATTCAGATTGATTTCTTATGGATTCCTGGTCACTCCGGAATAGAAGGAAATGAGTTAATTGACTGATGAGCTCGGCTATCTTCTTCCTCCCTGCAGGTTTCTCACTACGAGTACATTTCCATCCATCAATATTACTTTTTTGTCTACTGCGGCGCATTACAAATTGTGGTTCAACTCCTACTCATTCTCTAACCCGGATTCTTTTTACTTGTCCATTCAGCTTTCTCTTCCTCTCTATTCCTGGTTTCTTGACTTCCCTTCTATGCGCCGCTCAAGCGTCTCAGCGATATGCTGCCTACGCTTTGGGCACAGTTTGCTCCTTTCGTCGCTTTTTCGGTTTTCTCTCGCGCCATTCCATGTTGTCCTCTACATTCCTTCAACTGTCACTTTGTATGTGATCCTGATCACATATTGTTCGAATGCTCGTCACTTTCATTCGAACAATCTTCTTTGTACTCCTCTCTATTGTCAAGCAGTGTTCCTACTCCCTAGAGCGCTGCATTTATTCTTTCCCTTCCTTCTCCTTCTATTGTCCAAGTGCTTTATACATACTTGGTTGATATTTTACGTCACATAAAAATATGATTTTCTTTCTTCTTCCTAGTTCTTAGGTCAATGTTCATGTTGACGAATCCATTGGGGAAGGGCAAAAAGAAAAAGGTTATGAATTTTACGATATTTCAGACGTATCACCAGACAAACCGCTCTCCAGATAGAAAAGCAAATATTAGAAGGCAGACCGCCGGGTAGAAGATGTAGAGGAAAGTCACTACGAAGATGGTCAGATCGAGTCCTCTAGACCTGATGTGTCCGAAATTAACAACATTAACAGAATGCAGCAGGTTGGCTGTGGATAGAAGCATATGGAGGAAAACCATTCATAACATGGGGTGGCCCTTTTTCGGGCGCAATCGTTTAGGCGCGATCTTTCGGGTGCAGACTCTTTCGGGCGTGGATTGTTCGGGCAATAGCGAACGAGGGTTTTTACTGTTAATTTGTAATATCGTATATATATATATATATATATTTCTCGTCCAGCATTAACATAAATGTGTTTATTTATGTGTTTGAAAATTTGTGTGCCTTTATTTGTCTTTTTCGATATTTTTCTGAAACCTCGGTAGCCTCGTCAAGGAATTAAATATATAATTAAAATTATAGATAACAGAAGGAACTTCAATAAACGTATCCCCAAATAAACTTTCTAAATACGAATGAAAAAGAACGATAAAATAACGAATATATATATATATATTAGAAGCAAAATTCAATACAGTTATGTTACACTTTAAATGACGTAGAATTGATGGTTTGTAATTTTTTAAAAACGACTGACTATACATTAACAAAAAACAAAAAATGAAAAAAACCGATAATGCATTTGACCGATTATTAATATTAATCATCTTCATCCGTTTCGTATTACTAATGCTAACTGAACTCTCAAATTTACATCGCAAAAGTCTGCTTATTTTGGTATTTCATATCGAAATCGTTATTTCAAAAAAATAAAAAACATTTAAAAAAAATGAATAACCCAATAAAATTATGTAAAATATGTGTTTTGTGATTATATGTATGTATTTGTATATGTAATATGTAACATGCTAGACATGTGGAAAAACTAAATCGTTAACGAAGAGCGGTATTTTTTGCGTGGAATTTCTGATAGCAGTAAATGGGTAATGTAGAAATAAATTTGGTAACTCGTATTAACAAAAAATACCCGAAAATTACCGCTGCAAGTCCGTAAAAAGGTCCGAGTTCGCTACGCTCGAAAGAATCTGCGCCCGAAAGAGCTGGCCCCTATCAGATGGTAGAGTCTCATCATGATCACGATTTCCTGCGCGATTACCGACGATAACGTCATCAGAGAGCTATGCGATTTCTACGCGAACTCTGACTTCTTTTGTAAACGCCAATATTTTGACAGTTGCACTAGAAGTGTTGGAGAGAATCTCGTGCAAAGGACCTCCATGTTACGCATTATCCGGATTAGTTTCTAATACGAGTGTGTATTTAAATAATTGCTTCTTTTTTATGTTGTAATCTATTAACAGTGATATTTCTACATTGGGATTTTTAAAACGAAATACGCGCAATTATTCTATTTCAGTTTTTTTCCCATCGAAAATGTTTATTGATTGCCCCACATTATCCGCGGGCCGGGGGGGGGTATAAATTAAATTTAGTTCTGTTGAATTTTTCGAATTAATAATTTAACTTTGAATAATAAATGCTGCGTTCATACTGTATTATTTTCTCTCAGTCACAATGCTAATCCCGCATCTCAATAAATAAAAGCACAGCGGGAATCTTCTAGCAATTAAATGCATTTCTTTTTTTGCAACATAAAATAGTTGCTCGACGAACAGGTTGTTAACATAGAGAGGTTTTCGAAAAAGTTCCGTTTCATTAGTTAGATGACTGTTATATATATTATCGCATAAGAATGAAAATGGAACCTTTTTTTGATTTCTGATAGTGGCTATTTTAAAATTCGACTGAACATTATTCGACGTTGAAATTCCAATGCCGCCGAACAAATACTTGACCGAGACAATAGTAATGGACTTGGACTTCGACGTATAAGCGGAAGAACTGGCGCAAACAAAATCTTAAGATAAGCTAATTTTTGCTTAAGAATAAAGTTGTCAGAAAATCAATTTTTTTTCTTTCGCTCACGTCCACCGCCGTTAAAATTACAATTTGCAATAGGCGAAATAATAACGCATTTGACCGTTCGTTAGATTTCCTTTCCGTATCCAATATTTTAAAACATTTTCCGCATTAGAAGAAATCGATACTTTTCAAATCGTTCGCAACCGGCCAATTATTACTTGACGAGCTGCTGCCAGCGGGTTGCAACTCACACTCTTTACGAACCTCTCTGACGTAAGATGAACACGTGCGAATGAAGGCAATGTCTTCGAATTTATATTAAATTTTCCTTTTCTCCTTCCACTTCCCGGCTGAATGAAAACGATTAATCCATGTTGAAATTCCGTTAATTACTGATTAAATGAAAATAAACTGACACACACACACGAAGAATAGAGAGATCCCCTTCCTTCGAAAGACGCACACTAGTTAGCAAAGTGAGAGAATTTCTTTAAATTTAGCCATTTTCTCCGAGCGTTAATACTTAACTAACTTTGTTTTTTCCGCACGTAATACATGTAACGAACATCTTTTACGTTACGTAAAAAACATACGTCGGTAGATTACTCCAACTGACTCGTGGGTTAATTACAATCACTTTTACACGACGGAGGAATCTGAAAATGATTAATCATTGATATAACTTGGGATAATCTAACAAAATTAGACAAACGTTATCGACATTATATAGATTAGCTTGCGGTCTTCGAGTTTACTATGACGCTATAGTACTAGAATCTTCGATATGGGGAGAAGAAAAAAGTACAGTAATCAAAAAGTTAGGTAATCGGCAAAAGAGATGTTTAATGATTAGAAAATTTCAGATTAGTAAGATCGTCTCAGCTGGTGGGAGGAGCAATAAAAAAAATGCCTCCGAAAATGCTCTACTACTGTTGCCGGTCTTTCAAATATAAGACACTAAAAATATGCTAATTTCGTCGACGGAGAAAGGTAGAGTAACTAGAAATCAAAGGCAGTTTTATTACGTACGACCGAAAATGAAAAATAATAAGATAGGTAACACTAAAATTAAATGGTGTTAATTAAATTGCTGGAGCGAATTGCGGAGGATATAATGAATATATAAAAATAGATTCTTGGAAATTACAAGTTAAACAATGGTAGACAATATAAATGAGTGATATTTAAGAGCGCTAAATTTGTATATGGTCTGCAGACTGAGAATTGATTATAATAATTAAGAAGATGCTCCCAATTAAGATTCGGTTTTTTTTTTCCTTCTTTTTCGCATTTTTTTGTTATTATTGTTAATTAATTCTTAAGCAATGTTGTTACTTTATATATTAATAAACGATGATAAAAGAGTGTCGGGAACCCAATGACGGGCACTATGCCTTATCAGACATGCAACTTATAATTTAAAAAAATAAAAGAAAAAATTGAAATCGCTACGGCTTGCGAACGAAAATCTTTGAAATGAGCCGAGGGCTGGAAGAAAACGTACCGAAAACTTAAGAACTGTCGCTACCGCCGTGCACGTTTATCGCAATAAACGTTGTGTTTATTCGGTTTTGTGCTTTTTTACCGAGTTTGAATTACGTCTATGTAACCGAAAAGTGCGACTATTCTATTTGCTTCCGCCGAGAAATCTTTTAAATTCATCTGCCTTGCAATTTTTTATCTTTTCTATTTTTTTCTTTTTAACGTTTAATTACGAGATGTTACGAACTTTAAAGAAATATTTTGGTCGTCATCATCAGTGCAAGTTGTAGGAAGGGGGCAAAAAAAGGATCGGAATTAAGGAAAATTAGTGAGCTACAAAAAAGGAATGTTTAAAAGGATTTTTAACGAACTGGAGAACTAACTGAAAATCTCGTTTTTTTTTTTTCAATTAACAACTTTGCAGCACGCAATTCACTCGTATTTTTAAGTTTTCCAAAAAATTGAGATTTTTTTAAACCTAAAAGCGAGTTAATTAAAATACCGTAGCGTAATTGTTATTTGTTTTTCTTTTTCTTGTTTGGGTTTTTCCCTGGGCTCGCCAATAATAGACGATTACCCATCAACACGTGTGTACATAGCAGCAATCAGGAGAGTAACAAGGAATGGAATCTGACAAAGAACGCTATATATACCAAGGATGGAAAAACAATAAAAATCAACGTCGAAAAATGCCAAACATATGCATGCTGAAAAGAAAAGGAATGACATGGCCGAAGGTAAAAGCAAAAGGAGTTAGCTGCCCCATACCATCCGCAATTACAGAGCCCAAAGTACAAACGGACAAAGGAATCCAGCTACAAATAATTAAGGAAAAAGAAACACGGGATGTTTAAAAAGCAGTTAGAGCCACCAAGCACCGCAGCTATATAAAACACAGCGCTTAGCGTGCGTAAACAATTATCCGAAAGTTCAGTGACTTAGAACATCAATATAAAGCAAAGTTTTTAGGGTAGGACCTGACATTCCGATAAACTTTCAAAAATTTCGTTTGCGCTTGATTAATGTCAATGATTAATGATTGACGTGACCCTTCTCCCCTAACAAAAAAAAAACAAAAAAAAAACTCATCAAGAAAAAACCCGGATTTATTATAATATTCAACAAGTATTTGTGTTATACATAGATAAATGTTTTCCGGAAAATGAAAAAGTCCTTGAAATATTTTTTAAACATTTCAGAGACAATTTCAACATATTTCGTCAGTTTATAAATAAACCGCGTTACTTGTAGTAGTAGTCATTTTTCATTTTCTTTAAACAAGTTTAAAATTAGCAATGCGTGGAGAAGTTCTCTCGTTTCGACAAAAATTTCGTATAATCTCCTCTATTAAAGTCTACAATTCCTTTAATTGTAAGTAAAATCTCGGCTACGCTAGTAATTTTATATTCCCAAATGGATATTACAGAAATATCAACTCTCAATAATATATTATTCAATCTAATCACGATCGTTGCAATATTGTAATTTCTAAATCTTTTATTTATTTTGTTATATTTCAAATATTTCTATAGGCTACGAAATTCCGTAGCTGTAAACGATGTTTACAAACCATCTTGCAGGTTTATCCGAAATGTTAAAACTTTTAAGTAGAAACTTTAAATATAGTTTCATGGTATTATTTAGATCGTAATAATTTTTGTTAATAATTCTGAAATTCGTCTGTAAGAACTTCACGCGAGTATCATATCTGCAGCATCGTGTTCGCAATTCGTTTTACAATAATATTTTCTTGGGTAAGATTTCATGCCGGAAATTATCGGGCTTATTGCTTTACAAATTACTAATAATAAAGGAAAGACAATGTGCTAAGCAAAATCTTTTATAATGCCAAATGGACAGTATAAAGTTAGTAGAGAGAAAAAAGATAGGATACGACGAAATTGAAACAGATAAAAAAAATGGCGCATACATTCTGCGAGTAGTGCTCGTTTATTCGTTTCGGAAGTTTGTGATAAAAAAAAAAAGTATTTTATCCGGAACAGGAAATAATATTAAATTTCAAGGACAATCGAAGATAAATCTGAGGACCAGCAGACAATTCTACAAATTCGATTAATAATAATAAAGTTTCATAAGAAGACAAGCGTGCAATTTATCACCGAGCCGGTACGTTATATGAGATATCACCACCGGGGAATTTCGTCGTGAAGTATAGAATCATTAAATTCGTATAAATGAAAGGGCGCTGGAATTGTAATAATACTCTTCTAAAGACGTATATTAATTTTGTTTTCACAGTAAGTTCATTTAATATTATATTAACGCAGTAACAACTGGTGTAATATTTTTTGGGAGGAAAAATCGTCTTACTTTTAAAACCGAAGACGAATAATCGTAATATAGGCGTATTTTTACTGTTCTACCGATTACGGAAAGCAAAAGTGCTGAATAGAGCTGAGCTAGTCGAGTGATTTTTCGCTTAATCGGTCCTAGCTCCTAAACGATAAGTCAAAATTGTTTGATATGTATTCTGATGGATAAGTAATCTCTATTCTTTCTTAAAAGTTTCCTAAGAAGTTTATTTCTTAGAAATCTGGTTTAAGAGCTACAGAGCTACAGTCGTTTGTGTCAAAAAAAGAGTCAGACATGCTCAACTTACCCCGTAGGTGGTATAAATTGGAGCAAGTGTGTGGAGGGCAAGTTGAACAATTAGAAAATTAAGCTACGCAATGACATTAATGTTTACTAGGCATGTAATAAAATTGCGATTTTATACCATCAACTTTTTATTTATAATCTTTCAGTGGTACACACAATAGTGAAACAGAATTTTTTTCTTCTTTCAAATATTAAAAATAAAAATATATTCAACATAAGCAAAACATTTCTCATACGCTTAAATTTTGAAATAGACTTGGGCTTTCTGCTTAAAATCATACTTTTACAGTTATGTAATGTTCAATGCGGTTTAAATATATGAAAAAAAAGCCATTAATGTGACACATAGGGGAAGTTAATCATCGTTGTCGCAATTAATGCAAACGCAGGTAAGAGTAGCATTTGATGCACATTTTGTATTGCCCGTTCTCCTCACAAACTTGGCATTGGATCCATTTTTCCCTCGGTAAACTTTTGGAATAGTCTTCGTCGTAAACTGAGGGGAAAGCATAGTTGTCTACATTGTTTCAAACTAAAGAACGTTTTTAGAAACACTTTTCTTCTTTCTTTTTTTCATCAAGCTTTTGCTTTTATTCTTAACTTTATTAATTTTTTTGATTTGTTTCTCTTGTAATGTTTTTTTTTTTCTTTTCTGGAATGTCTTTAGAATAGCCGCTTTCCTCTTTCGCCTGATAGGCGTGTCCATCTTTCTTGGACTTTCTTTTTTGGTATGGTCGAACAAGTTCAGGAGAAAATACTTGAGTTTTAACTTGTCTCGGCTTTTTCTTCACGTTAACTAGTGGAGATTGTAGCACTGTCAGGTTTACTGACATGCATTATAGCTTGCTCTGAAGGATCTTTTTCCAGCTGAACAGATTCTAGATCTGCATGGTCGGTTACAAATGACGGTGAAAACTCATCGTTACTAAAAGTGTCCGCATGAAGTGGGGAGATACCACCCCCATCTTTTAAAAACCATTCATGGTGTTTATACCCGTGTTTGAGCTAAGGACATTTGCAACAATTTTCGGTATCTCGTAGATAGTTATTGCCTTTTCCGGGTTATTCCACAGCCAAGTATCTCGTGAACAAGCGCAATACTTCTGTCCGCATCCTACAATAACAGAAAAACACATATTACCTTCATCTGAAACCGCGTAGGGTTATTAAGCAACAGTTGCTCAACTAGCCCGAACCGAAATATTTAAAATAAAAGTGAAGCTATCTCACGTTTTCGTTTTCGTCTCGCTCTATCCCCTTAATTATCCTCTTTACTCTGACGACGAAGCCGTCTGTGATCCTGACCATATCTTCTTTGAATGGCTATCCCTCGTGAACGAACGTACTTTTTTTTACTCCAAACTGTTATCACTTAAACTGCCTAATCCTTATTGCGCTTCGTATATCTTATCGTTTCCGTCGATCTCCGTTGTGCCTATCCTCAGTTCTTTTATCTTATCAATATTTCATACCGACTTTACATCTAACTGATCCTTTTCCCTCTTGTGGTTTCTGGGCGGAGATCCTTTGTTGACATGCCCAGAGGGCGGGGGGGGGGGGGCAAACAAAAATTTTAAAATTAATTAATAGATTTTTATAAGCGCCTAATCACATACTTCTAAAAAATGCGGTGTGATCAGAAGTTTTCTAACCTATAAAATGTAGACTTTTTTCAGGTTTTTTGTATTGCAATTTTATAATATACTAGCCGAAATACTCGGCTTAATCCCGGTGAGAAATATTTAGCAACTATTTATAGTAACAATGATAATAATAATTTAAAAATAATGAATAGTCATTATTTCATTAATTCAAAAAATAAAATAAATAAATACCCGAAAAAATTAATGTTCTGTTGTCCAAGAATCTCATATATTCAGATATGTGTATGTGTGTATTTTTTTTTATGAAATATCGAATTTTCTTACGAAACTCGTAATTATTTTGGAAGTGGAACATATCCTGTATCTATCTGCAATAGAATAGCTTTCAAAGGTGAAAGAATTTTTAAGTTCTATCCAATAGTTTTTGAGTGAATCTCGGAACTCTTTCTCTTCACATAGATATTTGCATTTTTATTTACATATATATATATATATATATATATATATGTATATAGGGTTGCGCAAAAGAACCTGACAAGTTTCGTTTGATAGTAACACTGCAATTAGGAGAAACGCAACACAGCAACAGAAAGTAGATGAGTGAAGGTTTATTTTTCTCCAGTTGTTGTCGGACATGGATTCGTGGAATGTGCAACCCCGTGTGTTTGTTTTGAAGACGTATTTTGAGAATCGGTCGTACATTAAAACTATTTCGAGTTAAATCCGAAAGATCCGGTACTTTCATGAAACACTGTAAATGCGTGGATGGAGAATTTCAATAAGGTGAGTTCCATGAATAAAACCAAGCCTCCGGAACATGCCCGGACCGTCCGTACGCCTGGAAATATTGAGCGAGTTCGAATTGCTCTTGCGAAGAGTTCTTCTTCCACGTTATGCTGAACTTACAACGCTACACAGCGAAATTGAAGCGCAGACATCGTCTCAACCGCACTTGGTTTCAGCAAGATAGCGTAACTTATCATGCTGCTCGAGAAACCTTAGCGTTGTTACGAAAAAACTTTGGTACCCGAATCATCTCCAGAAACACCGCTTTTCCTTGGCCGCCGAAATCGTCGGATTTATCGAGCCGTAACTTTGATCTTTGGGGCTAAATAAAATCAAAGGTTTATATCAACAAACTAAGGATTTTGGACGAGTTGAAGAATAATATTCGTCGTGAAATCATCAAAATTCCCTGAGAAATGTTGCAGGAAGTATCAAAGAATTTTGTAAAAAAGCTAGAAATTGTGTTGCCAATAACGGGCATTATTTATCAAATATCGTGTTTAAAAAATAAAGCGTTATTAACCTTCACTCTTCTACTTTTTAATGCTATATTGGTTTTTTTGATTTGCGTTCGGAAAGTTGGTAAAATTTCAATAATAAAGTTGTCAGGTTCCTTTACGCAACCATATATATATATATATATATATATATATATATATATATATATATATATGTATATGTATGTATATGTATATATATTGTTATGTTCCGCTCATCCTCCCTATCGGTAAAATGAACGGACCATAACTTATATTTAAAATTTTTTATATCTACCGTTGCCTTGGCATATACAGGTTATTGCGTTGTCAACCCGCCATCAACGAAAATAACTCACTAAGTTATTAGATATTTTAATAGGCTTTTATATACAATGACACGCAGTACGCATAATTATTCTAAGAAAAAATATTAATTTTTTACGCGACTAGACTATATACTTGAGGCGAGGGCCCTCTCAGTGCTATTACACACATTTACACACCTGTCCCACCGCACAATTCACACTAAACAAATAGCTGTAATATAAATAACGGCACAAAAACGTATAAATATGGTAAAGAAAACTTGCTGTCCGGATCGTTCTTGTCGTTTCGGATTCTGCTGAGCGGTTACAGTCCTCTAATCTTGGAAAATCTGCCGGCTATTACTCCGCTTTGCTTTTCCTTCTATTTTGTCCATTTTGATGAATTCCGCGACTGATTTGTGCACGATTAACGGTAATCGTTCTTGCGTCGGAATTTCTATTTTATGCACAGAATTCTATTCCTGTTTAGAGCTTTTATAATACAATCTCTGCTTACCTTAATCTTAATTTAAATACTAATAATAATATATCAATTCACGGCAACATTTACACATATATATTATAAAACTCACTCTCCGGATCGTTGACACGACTGCCAAACGATAACCTGTACGTCCTCGAAAAACGTGTTAACCTGACAAGAATTACGCAGTACGAGACAAAAGCCTTTTCGCTCATCCGATGATAATTGTTATCATCGTTGCCTGCTCGCATTGCCCGCTGACGACCTATAATTGTAACACACTGTTGCTACCTGTGATTTGATTATCTCAGCGATAGTACACCGAACATCTTATCAGTGATCGACACGATTTCCCGTGCTATACCGATAAATACGGAATCATGACAATCCTGTATTGGCTACCTTCATTTCTTCTGTTTCCAATCGCTTCCTGATATAACTTTCAAATCCCTACGTTTCATTATTTGTTAGTCCTTTGTGCTGGGTAAATGTCCTACGTTGACGCGCCCAAAGAAAAAAAAATATATATATGTACACAGATATAAAATAAAGTAAAGTAAGTCCCATACGACAGAGCGTCGAGGATTGTGAAGTTAAGGTTCATAATTTACTGATCCTAATAGTGGAACTAAAGAAAATATTAGGGCCAGTTCCTTTCTCTCGGCCGCCTTTACCTTCGCAGATTTCTCCGGTATCCAATTATTTCAGGCTGGGTAAACCTGGGACCGACTTCGAATAATCGGAACGAGACAAGTCTCAAACCCATGACCTCTGGTTTTGTAGCCAAGTGTCTTAACAGATATACGTACTGATTACAATGCAGAGCAAACAGAAAATGATTTTTTTGTTTAATAGCAGCTTTTGTTAATTTCCTTTTTATATCTTGTCGTGCTGCCGAAATTAAACTGTGCTGAAATAAGACTATGCCTAAATAAGACGACGACACGTCTTATAGTGTTTGAAAATGTCAACGGAAATAGATCGGCCGTCGCAGTCGAGGTTAGATATTCGTCGGGTGGAACGGGGTTCGAATTCTACTGCTGCGAGTTAAAAATCTGAATAATTTTCATCGTTTGCGTGCATTGATGAACAAATACAAATACAACAAAAAAGTAAATAAACAAAAAAAGCACGAAAAAAATGAAATATCCATAACTCGAATGGAAATTAAGGTTTATCCGTAAATGTGAACACAACGCTAAAACCTCTCACCATGAAATACAAACCATTGCTAACGGAATTTATGAAATCTTAACAGTATTTCCAGACGTAGGAGGCGCCACGTTCCGTTGAAAGCTAAAACGATGTCATTTGCAAAAGTTGAAATAAAAACATATATCTTTCACTTCTTTTCTTTTTTTTAATATAAGTTTCCTTCTAATTGGCGAATTTTATACGTATTAAATTGTTCAGTTTTGCCATTTTTGAAACAAGAGGCCAACCTAACCGACGCTTATTTCGTTTTTATTTGTTTATTTATTTTCTGGCACGTCGATCAAGCACTTCTACACACACTACTATCTGAAACAAAAAGAAAGGAAACAGTCGTGCAATAAGGGTTCAAAATTTTAGCAGACGAGCGTGTGATTACTGCATCTTTCGGTTAGAGAGGACGTTAGAAGGAGAGAAAGTGAAAACGAAAATTTAAAAAAAGGTAGGCGAATAATAAAAAGACGACGGAACAGGGAATCGGATTTTAGACAAAGTAAAAAAGGAAAAGTGTAAATTTAAGATGGGGAATTTTAGATAAGAACACACATTTTTCGAATGGAAAAAGTCGTTAAGCGGTGCCTAATCACGGAGGGGGACGGCTAGGTAGTACAGAAAGGTCGACACTGATACCGAATAAAGAACACGGATAAGAAAACATATATAAACAGGTGAGGAAAACAAAATGTCAGAAACGGTTAGATAATTTCGCGAAAAAAGGCCCCGATTATACGAGAAAACATCGGAAGATGGTTGTCGATTCCCTTTTATTTATTTATTTATTTATTTATTTATTTATTTATTTTTTACTTTTTTTTTGACACGTCAGCGAAGGGCCACCGTCCGGAAGCATTATGGAAGAGAAAAAATCACACTTGGAAATTCTGTCAGTCATTTGTAAAGAGATAGATCGAAAAGGAGAAAGATGAAATGAGTCTGACAAGAATTAAAATCTGCCGTGTCTGAAAGAAAAAATACGCAAGGGTGTCGGCTGATGATGCTGTGGAATTCGCTTTAATTACGGTCCAGGGGAGAAATCGAAAAAGGAAAAGACAGGGAAGCAGGTTCGCGGCATGACAGAGATTGGCCAAGTTAAGGGAAAAATGCGGAGATTATTACGAGCCGGCGCGTAAATAACTGTAGGCACAGTTTCGATCGAAATATTTCCTCGTAAACTTTTCGTCTTGCTCGTTTTCTTTTCGATCAGAGTTTAACTTTGAACTCGAAAACATGTTGCTTTCCACAACGGACCCCGCCTTATCAGACGGTCGCAATAATTAAGGTACGCGCATGTACGCGATCGTGTTTGTAAGCCTGGCCAGCGATAAATTCCTCTAATTAAAATGTTTTAATTTAAATTTCGCCTGTTTTCGTTACAAGCGAAGGTACAATTTAAACTTGCCGCTATTGGCCCACGTTGCTGCTACGCTACATACTAGTAAGAAGAGGAGTCGGCGGTGATAAAAATACTCTCTTTGATAGAGCTTACTTTCTTTTCGTCCTAATTAGTAATAGAACGAGGAGCACTGCTCGCCTTGCATATTTCGCGATCGTTACGCAACTGCATTCTGTATGGCACCGCGTGCTACATCCCTCGAGACGGATTTCCGGCAGATTCGCTGCTTCGTGGCGACGAAACTTATTGACAAAACTGTCGAAGACGAATGTCGTCGCAGATTCCCATATCGGCGGCGGCGGCGGCCATACGTGTAATTTAAATTGATCGGCCGAATAGCGTACTGCACGCGACAACAACAAAATCAAATTAGCTAATTGGACCTTTCGGGTTGCGTTGCGTAATTCGATATACCGGAATAAGAACGCTGCGCATATTATCATATAGGGCGCGGTGGCGGTAGTTGCAGCAACTGATTAGTTTCAGAAAGTAGGTCAGTAAGTTTTCGCTTCCGAAAACTGTCATATTCCGAATTCATATAGCTCGTGTACCAGAGTTACATATCTTTGCACAATTCCAGTGAATTCTAGCGCATAGCGCACTGATTCTCTGTCGTCTAATGAATTTTATATAACTTTCTAAAATTCCAGTGAGGTCCAGAGAGCGCGCAGTGATTCTCTGTCGTGCGCAATGAATTTAATTCGAATTCCTTGAATTTTCGTGGATATCGTTGTGGTGATTTCGTCTCAGCAGAAACCTCTCAAAGGTGTACAGTATTTGCATAGAATCTGCATTGACCCATTTTGCCGGTGCTACGATGCAGTTTGGAATAACTCGGTTCAGCCACGTAGGAGCAGTAATAGTAATGGTGGCAGTAGAGTGGTAGGAAAAAAAGTATTCTAAAATAGTTACGATTGTTTTTTGTTTTTTTTTTTCGCGGTTCTCTGAGTAGATGATTTTGGTGATGCGTTTATGTATAGTATATTGTAAATAAAACGGGGATATATTTTAAAAAGTCATAGCGCGCGTAAAATTGAGTGAAGTACTAGCACCGGCGCATCGAAATAATCTTTATCTATTCCTTTAAACATCGATTAAGAAGAAATAAATGGTGACCGTTCATGCTCCAAACGATCGATACGAAGTTTTCAAACACTCTGTATATCGGAGAGAGAATGGCGATAAATATGTGCATGCAGTATCCCGAAAGGAAGAAGTCGCATACGAACAAGTCTGGCGAAAGTATAACAGCTGTGCATCTTGAGAAGACTCTTGAAATGTTTTTTATCGCAGTATTTGAAGTTGGGCAAGTGGCCGAGCCACTTGCCGGAACTGACTTCATTTTAATTTTCTTTCTTTAGTCCGGATACCAGAGATTCTCCGTGTTAATATCGTTCTGTGTGTTTACCTATTTAAAAGACGAAATTTTTTGTTTAGTTCGCGATCGCCATTTCGGAGCGGGCATTTTCAAAATTGAGCCGGTCTGTTAAAAGTTATTGTAAAATTTTGTGACCCTCTTGATTACATTTCTGTCTCTTTCTCTTCTATACTTTGCATAAAATTATCAAAATTTACAACGTAATTCTAAAAACGCGACGATCGTATATAACCTTTCCATCTTTTTTTTGGAAGTTGGTAACAAAGCTACATTTCCATGGTAATTTTGCATATTGATAGCATTTTAAATCAAGCCTCTGTTATAGTAATAAAAAATAATGCAAAGAAACCCCACAATTTTTCATGTTTTTTGGCGAATACTCAATTTATGTTTTCATCATTACTCGCATGGTACTTAAATTGAATGGTACTCTGTCTAATAGACAAAGAATCAGTAAAAATAATGAAAAAAAAAAAAAAAACAAAAACACGCGACGAATGTAACTGCCTTCTTTTTGAAAGTCGTTAAAAATTAAAATATTGCAAACATTACATAAAATTGGAACATTTTTGCTAATGAAGGCCGACCTAAGAATTACAATATAATATATTTCTCTGAAGCATAATACAAATTGAATTATTAAAATATAGCGTAAAACTAATCAAATACTTTTAGAAATTTACGCCACAAAGAAAAAATGAATAAAATAACCTCATTACGCAGTGTTAAAAATTATACAAAAAATTATCAGAGCAGTAAAATCAAGAAACCGAAAATAAAAAATGAATAATTCATTTTCTAACATCTTTCCGGCTTGCTCTAGCCTCTTGTGACTCAAAAGAACCGCCGCGGTTCACTGGGTGTGTGCGGTCGTCGTCGCGCTTTTTGGCGCGTAGAAAGGCTCTGGGCCCAATTCGTATACCCATAACTGACATTATTTTTAAAATAGGTTCAAATCCATCATTAAAAATGAAAGCCGCTGTTTAGATTGCAATGGCGACAGTTATAGAACCGCAAAAAGTATACTTAGGTGCCATCGCCCATATGCAATTATTAAAACTTCCGTTATTATTCTGTGTGTTCCCGCATAAGTACCTTTGTAAAAGTTCATCCTTTGTTAAATCTTCATATGTGAGTTTCAAAATATCTTGGACACTTCTTCAGCTAGAGCAGAAGGATGCTTATATAATTTTAACTTGCTTTAAGTTTTCCGAAGTCGCACTAGTTGGACAGCGCATAATATACTGCGGCTTGGCATCTGTCGAAATTTTATGGAAATACGTTGTCTAAACCGCCTTGCGATGTAGTTGAATTGCTAAGCCGCAATAAGTTGACAACTCTTTCATTAGCTTATTTGTGTCAAAGCTGCTGTTTTTGGAAGACCATCTTTTTTTTTCTTTTTTTTGTCTTTTGCCTTTTTTTTTTTTTGACACTTGTAGGGTTTTTTTCCTCTATATCAGAGCTCTTTTAGTCCCGATTGTTCGCTTGTAAAGTATTTTTTTCACATATGTAACACATACTAACTTTTCACAAATAAAATCTTATCTGTGCGGAAAAACGTCTAGTAACATTTCGGATGTTTTTGATTCTCCGTTACCGATATAGTAGCCGTATCGCACTCCGAATTTTTCGACAGACGTGTGAACATTTCAACGACACTGTCCACTATTTCCATTTTGCCAACACTACCTTTATCATTCGCAGACCAAACACTTTCGTGAGATACTAAGCACTGAATTCAGCTGTATCCTCTTGTCCTTTCCATTTCTTGCTACCTTTGTAATAACTTGATCGCACAGTAACGTCCAAAACTTTTCTGTTGTATTTTCCAATCGGAAAAACGATTTCGACGAGAGAATTTTATGACCACAAACTATCTTCGGAAACAGATAAAATGTCCGCATACCCGTTCGCTTAGGTAAAAGCGCATCACCCAGCGTGCTCAAATGAAATCGAGAAAAATACACTAAGAATCTTTATGAAATTTTTACACGGCATTTTTAGAATGTTTTTCTTTCGAAATCCATAAAAAAAATTGATTTTTTGAACTGACGAAGATGTAATGTGATCCCTTAATGCAACCTTTAATTTCTGCTTTTTGTAAGTTCTTTTTTATGTTTTTACTTTTTTTAATTTTCATATTTTCTATTAAATTAATACGCACACGTAGATCCCTTTTATTAATATGTAATAGTTATAAGTATACTTTTGTAGACATAGAAACGACTTAACAAAATTAACTTTCCCTTCTGCCAGTTCGTTGAGAAAACTAAACTCTTTCTTGCTTTAACGAATCAGCAATTGTATCAGTTTGTTGCTCTACCAAAACAAAAAAAAAGGGGGGGAAAAATACTTTTGTTATAAAACGGTACAAAAAGCAGAATACCTTACATGTAGGAAACTGACTAGTGATTTGAACGACTATTAACTAATGGATATAGATTTATCCATGCTTAATGGGGTTACGAGTAGTGATGAAGAAAAAGTAAAACATCTAAATCGAAAGCAGTGGTTTGACGTGTTAAAGTTCTAAAAGATCTATTGTTCTAAATATTTACTAATCAATTCAGTTTTTTTTGTAAAATATTTAGTTTACAAAACTTTGACAAATTTTCGCAATATTTATTTGCAGCAGATTCTACATAATTTTTATCCTTAAACTTCGGTACACATACATATATATATATATATATTATATATTAATGGAAAACCAATGGGGTGGGTGTTAAAGAGGTCTACCCGTCACCCCCGAACAGAATGTAAATTTTTAATGTAACAATATTTATTTGTTCACGCACATACATATTAATATACATATGTATAGTACATATTTTTTAATTTTAAGTAAGAGTAGCGATCAAGAAACTAAGGATAATGCTGGGAATGGAAAAAAGATTAAATGTAGGTTTTTAATATGAATATAAGTAGAGAAAAGAAAAAGCACAACATATGTAAAAAGCATAATATAAATTTTTTCGACCCCCTTTTTCCTTTAATACATTTCTGGCTGCGCGCCACTGTATTAATGACAATGTCATTCATAATAATACGACGAAAACTAATAAAGTTTTTGTTATTTATTTTGTAAACAATCTACCACCTCTAATATTGTAAACATCTCCCCGCCATTATTCTTTGAAATTTCTTTATACCGACTTCAAACTGTTAATTTTAACTGTATAAATAGTCTGCTTTCCATATTGACTTCAGTGCATTTTTGGAGTTTGTTCTGATGTGGTTTTATTTGTATTATTAATTTTTAGCTGATCATATATGCCCGATGAAAAGGTTTCTCTAATTAGTAATATAATATTGTTTATATATATTTTAAATTTATATTTGTCTTTTCTTCCAAATTACTATGTTTTTTTGTTACGTTTTAAATCACTATAGAATATGTGACGTTTTTTGCTTTGTAAGTTATTATTATTTTTGTTTAAGAATAATGTGGTCAGTTAAAATTTAGTCTTTTGCAAGTATCATACAAGAATATCCCTTGGAGGGAGGGGTCCCAGAGGCACATACACGGCGAAGTTCAAAGGATCGAGTTTTTATACACATGCTTCGTGCGACCTATATATATATATGGCAGATATGGCAGTGAATAGATAACAGAAAAGTTGTGAAATCCAGCGACAAAACACCAGATCGTAATATACGCTGAGAAATAAAGATGAAATCGAGATAGCGTTTGCAGACCGAAGCAGATTTATTTTGTTCACTTATTACGCAAAAAAACTTGTATATATGCCTAGGAGTTTGCATCCAATATCGGTATCTGCAGTTCGAAATAATACGAATAAAGTATATCGAACAAATAAATAAAATTAATTAATCTTTCACTTCGTTAAACCCCCTTTTTCGATTATAGAAGTTGCAGTTTTAACGTCCAAATTAACTAATTGTTTTTTTAACTGCGCCAAAATTGCCGACCAAAATATATAACGTTTTTTATTTGTTATAAATAAATAAAAACATTACTTCGGAAGAGCATTAAAAACAAAGTCAACAGATTATTCAACGAAATACGCACAAAAAAAAAAAAAAAAAAAAAAAAAAAGTTACGACAGATATCTCCAAATTAAGCCGCTGCGAAAGCTCGCGATGAGAGAACGAACAACGAAGTTACACTTAAGATATGTTGCCATTATCACAAATCACTCGATTACTAGAAACACCTTTGAACTGCTCAAGAATGCGGTAAGAGTAACATGCAGAATAGTTAGAGAAAAGAAATCAAACGGTATGGAAGAAATAATTAATTTACACTAAATATCATTCACTGATAATACGTTATGCATATTGTGGAAGACGGAGATAAAGAATTGATTGATACAAAGAGTGAAGTTGGTAATTTTTTTGATCCTTTTTAGTATAAAATTCCGCTGATTATACGTATTTTTTCATTCAACTAATATTTAAATAACCATTTACAATACAATATTTTGAAAGCGATTCTAGCGACATCTAACGAAGATTGGATAGACTAATTCAAAAATATTTCGAAGGACTTTAATATGGAAAGTCAGTACGTATGTGATCGTGTTATACATACCAGCATACGTGTACGTTCAAGATCTTAATTTTGAACATTTTTTGTGTCCGTTCCCCGGCTCAGTGTTTTAACTACATACACATATATTGTGTTCGTTTAATCCACTTCTATTTTTTTCAAATAATTTCATCAGGATGAGTATAATATTTTCATATACTATATATCTTTTTCTTTTTTTTTTTTATTTTCCTGAAAAATACCAATACCATTTTTACATGCTCTGTACAACTGCACAATGGCTACTGCGGCACGTGAGGATGGTAGTTTATTACAAAAAGATGATCGTGCTAAAATTATCCTTGAATACATTATATTTGGTGAAGTGTTTAATGATTCCCTCCTGTTACTTAAATCCTGTCGTTGCTAAGTACGCTCTGACAAGAAAAGGTGATATGGATTAGGCTATCCCCTTTTTATCCTTTTTTACACTCCACATATTTATTCAGCAGAAAAGGTCGAACGCTCAAACAAAATATGATCAAAACCACAAATAATTGTATGTGGAAGGAAGATGAAAAAGACAAAATAGATTCTTTCTTATAATTTTTTTGTTTTGGTATTCCCTATCTCCTTCTCTCTATTGTCTCGTTTAAAAAATTTATTCTCCTTTTATATATGACGCAAACCATGCTTTTTTTTAAATGTTCGGCTCTCGTTAGCGAACGTGCTTATTTGTATTTGCAAATTTTGCATCTTACTCATTATAATGCTTCCTTTAGTCTCTCCTTTTCATCTCCAAATTGCCTTATTTCAATTTTTTGTACTTTCCACCTCCAGTCGCCTGAAAATTTAAATTTATAATTAACACTTTTAAGCGGTTCATTTTTCTGTCGGGGTAATGTCACTACGTTATACATCGTTATCTTCTGACCTTTTTAAATAAAATTAATTTGATGGACTGGCCAAATAGCGAAAGCAGGGGGCAAAAAAATAAATTTTGTATTTTTGCACCATACAAGCATCAGTCGAAGTTTTTTCGTCATCTTGTAACGAAATTAGGCACTATGCTTATTTAACAATAAATTAAATAAATTACTTCTTGCGGTAAAAGAAAAAAAAAATTAATCTTGTCGATTTTTATGTGATGCAATGCAATAATTCGTTCCGAATGAGTTTACCAATGTTTTGATAACATTAGATTTTCGGTAAACTATACTTTTTGCTTGTTCTTCTTATTAAATATAAACTCGATCGAAGAATAAAATATTTTAAAACGAATAGTGGATTTATATGAAAAAATAAGAATGTAGGGTTTATCATGTCATTTAGTTGGCGCCTGGACTTTTACAAGTTTAGCCTTTTGATAAAAGAAAAGGAAAGATATTCGGTATGTTCTGCGAAAAGGTTAAAGAACTGTCAAGGAGGATTTCAAGTTAACAAAGGCAATTAACACGAAGGACAAATCTATTGTTTAAAAATATATTGGCAAATGCAGGATTATTATATAAGGTCGACGGATAAATACAGCGTAAGAAAACTTAGAAGGATAAATAGAAAAGTTAATTGAGAATTTCAGACGAGAAAAACGCATTATTAAGTGCTTCATTGACTAGCACGATATCGTGAGAAAAGGAAAAAAGGCGCCATTCTTCTTTGTTGATTCCCCAATTACTTGCAGAAGGTGAGATACACACTACAGAAATTATCCTGAAAGTATGATCTTCATTAGAAGAGAATAAAGAGAAATAATTTAAAAGGGCTATATTGTTCATTTATGATCCTTATCGAGAATATTTATACAACTTGTGCATACAGAATTACAAGAAAGCGTTGGTATATTAATGTCTGTAATTGTATTAATTTTATTTTACATTAAGATTTTATTAAAAATGTATTAAAAATAATATTTGTGCCTTTTTAAATGATGTTACATACATTTTTTAAGAATCGTAATGGATGAGGCACTTTCCCTTCGCTCGAATACCGCTAAAAATAAGTACATTCGAAAAATAAAGTTTTATTACTATTTAGAAATCTATCGAAAATTAATATAGCAATAATGTGCGATGATTAAACCTTTCCCCCGTGTAATATGTCATACTCGAATCTGATAACAGTGATTTTTAATTGACTTAGACTCGTTTTAGAAAAGAAATAATTACATAACGGAGCGAATATCGAGTCGAATGTTACGAGCATATAAGAAGTAAAAGGTCGAAATTTTAATATTAATTAGCGAATGAACGAAAATAAACGGCGAGTTAAACGCATCGATTGTTAAGGGATAATTATAAATACCGGTAAAGGATTTAAATAGAGTATTTAAATTTAACTTTTTTTCGTTTCATCTCGCCCAGGCATATCTCGAATTAAACAGAAAAAAAAAAAAAAAAGATAATTTCAGTAAATTAACCAAAGCGGCTGAAAATTATTAAAAATATGTAGGCCCACTGGTGTATCCTGAATCGAAAAAATAAATTTCTATAAATTTTCAAAGAAGAGACATTTCGAAAAAATGTAGGAAGAAAATTCAATTAAATCGTATATTTTAAGTCTCAAAAATTCACAAAACAGAAAAATATTACAGAAAATAATTCAAAAGGTTTTGGAAAAATACAACTACTTAACACACGCGTTTAAAATCAGCATTTAAACATATATAAGCCAAAACGTGTCAACCCCTTTCCGGAAAAAATATATTAATCATCAATCTGACCAAGACTAGCGCGTGGAAAGGCTTATTTTTTGAAAAATTGATTATCGACTCTTCTAATTATAACATCCGATTAACCGACGGCGGTAATGCTCATTAAATCTATCGGAATTCGTACCAGCAATTTAATTAATACTGCCATATCATCAGTGTTGTCTATCTTGCTATTTATACCTTTCGGTTGAGTATAGTACACCTCCCTATGATTCCTAGTTGTTCTATCTCTTTTCGTCGAGGATAATCGAATATTATTAGTCTTATACTCAAGCAGCCGGCGATAATAATATAACATCTTTCGAATCATTCCTTTTTTCCCTCTCTACCCGCTGATGTTACTATTAACCTGTTCTTTTTTAGGGATTATTATCTTTGAGCATCTCTCTTTTGTGCTTTCTTATCTTTTTGATTATCGTACTTTTTGCTTCCTCTTACATTGATATTCCATATAACATTCGTGATTCGCGAAAGTACTATAGCGTTAAAGTATACACGAAGGCCATCATATGATATTGATTGAGCTAATCTATATAATGCTGGTAGCATTTACCTAATTTTGTTTGATAAATTTTTTAATATGTTCGTTCCAAGATGATAATGTTCCGTCAAAAGTTGAGCCAAGGTATTTAAACTCATTCGATTCACAATTTAAAATAGGAGTTAAGCAGTTATATAAGCAGCTATTATTACGCGCCATGATAGTTAGTTTGTGTGTTCTATATATCTGCTGGACTTCCTTATATACAAAACCTTCCATTTTTTTATATTAATCGTTAGGTGTTTATCATGTTCCCATCTACGTATAATATTATAACATCATCTTGCAAATAGTTTTGCGGCCACTCGTGAATGTCACATGGTACTCAATTACGAGCGCTATATCATCCGCATAAGCATATATAGTGTCGAACTGCTTTTAACATATTTGTGGAGGCAGTTGGTGTAAATCAGAAATAGTAATGGAGTTAAAATAGATCCTTACCCTACACCTCTTAATGCTTTTTCCTTTCTACTTATTGTTAGTTCTTCATCAATTTTCACTACTCTCGTTCTATTATGTACATAAGTAAAATTTTCAGTATTACATGGGGGGAGGAGTGTTTAAGAAATCTTTTAAATAATTACAACTGCAATAATCGATATATTAAACTAAACAGCTGTATGTAAGAAAAAACAAGAATTAAAAATGACACGGGTAATCGATGAACAACATTTTTGCTAGAAGCTGGTCGGTGAAATAATAAGGAATACCTACGGTTGAGAAAAAAAAACTACATCGGGGTAAAAAAATATAATTAGTACTAGAGATAAAGAAAAAGAGTCAAATTAAAGATTTAATAACAATTGGAATGACACCTTAAATAATACAAACCGGTAATCGAAATGTGAAAATAAAGAAGGAAAATTGAAGGGCAAGTGAAAATAAAAATACAGCATTACGTTGATGACATAGCTTTATGTAATTAGACACTATATGCGGGAACTGAATTGAAAAAGTTAATTTTTTTCGTTTAAAAACGCCTACTGTGAAAAAATCAAGTTCAATATGAAATACGAGAGCGATGAACCAGCTTCTCTTAGGCTTCCTTCGAACGATTAAAGATGCTTGTTCTGACGCGCACACGAACAAATAGCATGTGCGACAATCGGTTTGCCAACGTCCGTATTTTTTTGCCACCGGAACTTGCGTTCACTTAAATGCTCTTCACTTGGACTTCATTTGAAGGTTTGAAGATATTTTGGAGAGAACATACCTAACGTTAGATTACTTTTCAATTACAGACATATTTAAAAGGCCGCTACAATTGCATGAATAATTGATAGAATTAACAACAAATGAGGAATTAAAATTTAAATTTCCAGAAGCAAATGAATCCACCCTGAATTGTGTGGACTTTAATACAAAAGAGTTATTGATAGCATTTCTTTCGTAATATATATATATATATCGCATTAACGTGGACTTTGTGCAGTTTCTATTAACAGGTAAAACTGGAAACACCTGAATGCGACAATATATATTAACCAGAATGGTCCCGGACATCTGAAAATTAAAATATCGCCGCTCGAGTTCACCGTTCTCATTAGGATAATTTTTAACGATGGTGTTTGGAATGAATATAATTCCGTGTTAATTTTGTAATTCTAGTTCGATTTTATGAAACAAAATAACTGCGTGCTATCCTACGAAAACAAAACCTTTCACCCCACATTGTTTGTTGCTAAGAGTAAAAAAAATAGATATTACACATACTCATAAAATATACATTTCCGCCTCTGCTACAGATTTTGCTGAACGCGGGCTATAGACCGAAAAAGTCTGCGAAACCGTATCATTTAGACTGACTAAAATAACAGGTAAATGAATGTTTAGTAGCTGTTGACAGTAATGCACCACATTATCTTCAACGAGAACGCCAAGAATAATTATTTGTCGTCGCTGTTTTACGTATACGCAATGGAAGTAAAAATAATTACAAAGTACACTGCTGGTTACTTAATTCCATCTCCCCTTTTTTCCTGATCTCCCGTTCTGTAAATTATTTCTAGTAAAAAATCTTCAAGCAAAACTATTGAAGCTGCCCTTACCGAAAAGAAACCTAAATATTTTCGAAAGTTTTTATTAGCAGGTATTATATCGAATAGCCGAGATAAGTCCAAAAATTATCTTGGTTCAAGATTCTACAGACATGGATAGGTTGCAGTGTTGAACTGTTCCACATTGCAAAGGATATAGGGGGTGCCTATAAAGAATTAATGAAGCTTGCCATTAGATGAGCCTAAGATCGAGAACGGTCATGGCACTGAAAGAAGAAGAAGAAGAAGTCCAAAAATTGAGCAAGTAATGCGTTTGGGGATATCTTTTTTCCCCCTAAATTAACGTAAGCTATTTCTTCGTATATGCCCAATTAGGAATAATTGTGCGCTATGGTTTCCTTCAGCCGCACGCAGATTTGAAACCGAATTCTACAATCAGCTTAAAATGATTGTTTAAAGCTTTCACAGTGAATACTCATAATAAATAATTTTCGGATATAACTGTGTTCAAAAAGAATTTTATTCGCTTAACGTTTCCATCGGCTTACACTGACCATCATCAGAAGCAAATTCTACTTCTCTTTCAAAATTCCTTTCGCAAGTTTTAATTAAATAGGAATTGTTCAGTACTATCATCCGTATTATCTATTTCCTTTTCACGTATCATCGTGTTTAGCTTCAAAGAGATCGGGCAGTATCGATGTTTTTTTTATCCTCTGAGATTTTAACTTATCGGAATCGTTTCGTCTTTCTTCTTTCTGTTTTCTTTTCATAAACGAATTAATGACTATCCCACGCTTTATTGTTTCTATTTCCTTAAATTACCTTTCCTCTAAATTTTCGACTATACCTGATTCCACGAGCGCTCTTCAATCCTAACTGATATCAATTTATTATGCTCCGTATACGTTCACTTATTCACGTTTTTCCTTCCCTCCATTCCTGATTTTTTGCGGGTTCCAAACCGTCACCTATGTTAATGAAGCGACTGATTCCTTGGCGGCTTTTGTTTCTTCCTACTTCCTTTTTTTAAAAAAATCTCATCCTTTAATATCCTCTCGCCCTGGAAAAGTTTCAAATTTTGGTTGATTATTTATTCCTTTTTTTGTTCCTAATAATTATTCATTTTATCTGTCAGTTCAACCTAGCCTTCCTGCTGCTCCGTTGTTCCTTTCGTTTCTCTCATTTCGGCATTCGGTTGTTATCCCGATTCCTCTCGATTTCGCTTTTTATTAGCTTCCTCCCGACACATTATCTTTTCCATTCTAATAATGCGTTTGTTTGTGACGCTGATCATGTATTTATTAAATGTTCAATTCTTTCTTTTGAGCGTTATACTCTGGGTTCTGGTTTCTTGATCATCCTACACTCCTTACTGCGCCCGTTTTATGCTATACTTTTCTGTTCCACCCGTTATTCCTGTTACATATTTCTTTTTTTCAACAATATATATGTATAATAGAAAAAAAAAAAATTTCCCAAAATATAAAACTCAATTACTAACAGACTTTTAGTCGCAACATATTTTTAACATTTCGAGTTTCTAGATTCGTAAATAAAAAGATAGCAACTAGTTTTAATCTTCATGCACATAGTTGGAATGAAAATGTTTTCTTGCCATTTTTGATTTAACCAAATAACCGGTGGAATTCATCACATATTTTTCATATTTGATTTACACGTTTTTTTTTTTTATTTCTAATAATAAATTATCACAAATAATAACACTGATCTCTTAATACTAGTAACATTCATTAAAAAATATAAAAATAATAGATTTATAAAATAAAAATACAATACAAACAAATATATAATGATAAAGAACGCGCGCGTACATAGCACACTCAATTTGGGTGCGGCCTTAAAGATCTGATACGAAAAAGGGCTCAGTGAAAATATATGTAATTAATTTTCCGAAGTTATTTGTTCGTTTATGATTTGTAGTTGAGATAAAATCTTTTTTAAATAAAATTTATGCAGTTCAATTTTATTCAGTCGAAATTTAATATCCGAAAGTTGTATGGGTTGTTTACTGTTCGAATAAAACAAAACAAACGCGTCCACAGTTACACTTACTTGAATAAAATTGAATTTTTCCGTCATGTGACACTTTCGCAATCACATCGAATTAACTTGTCTTTCATTATCGCGTGATTAAGTTCGTACCCGGGTTTACTAACGTTGTCGGTGTAAATTATATCCGCTTTTTTGGCACGATTTTTATCGTATCTTCAATTATTTCACTAAAAAAAGGAGGAAGACATTAATAAATTACAAGCGGTTTCTACGTTGCGACATTAATTGATTCGATCTGAGTTACTTATTAAATTAAAACGAAAAACCTGCTATCAGAGAATGCGTCTAGTCACGCTCCTAATACTCTTTCACCGATTCCTGTTCTTTGAACGCTTGCTTAGAGTAATAAATACCGAAAATCAATGACACTTTTAAATAAATAGAATGTACTTTAATTATTAATTTCGATTTACCTTCTTCGTCGTTATCATCGAATATTTTGCTTATCCGAAGTGAGTTTTTTGTTAGCGGCAAAACGTAAAAAGAAAACGATGGATATAAAATTTTTTAAATTGAACAAATAGCCAATAGGCTGGAACGAAAGCCGAATCAATTGAAAAAACAAAATTCATATTCGTAATATAGATTGTTGTGGGCCACTAAACATTTTCTCCTTATTTTGATTTCTTTAACGCAGCGGTTCGCGTATATTTTTATGATCACAGAACTCCTATAAAATCGTTTTTATTTCATGGAAATTGTACACCAATTCACAAATAATTATTGATATTGTAAACAAAAATTGAATGCGATTTTTCGTTGTTTCCAATTTTTACTATTATTAACTTATATAAAAATAAAAGTTTTTATTAGAAACTTCTGAACAAGTTAATGCGAAGAGTGGGGAAATATTTCGCTGTTGTATTCGTTGTTTTATGGTGTATCCGGAGCAGTATCGAGTTCGCTGGTAAATTTTTTTTTTTTTGTATAATACGCATAAGCTGAAAGCTAGGGTTTCGCGCATTTATAGTTATGGAAGAGAGCAGAGCTAAGATAGCCCCCCTTGAAAGCAGAATTTATAAATAAAAATAATGAAAACATCAAAAGTTAGTCGAACTTATGTATGTATATAAAAGGAAATTGTGATAATATATATAGGAAAAACAAGATACTGAATTAAACATAAGCTACCAACCGTAATCTCCGGATCAAATTTGTAATATCTTAGACTTATGTTTAGTTCCATTAGCCATTGGACATTAAGTAAAGAAATAGGCCTATATGCAGTCAGCTGAGATGTATTTTTGCCAGGTTTTTGCAGCAGGATAATGTTAGCTGATTTCCAAACAGGAGGAAAGATTTCAAGGTTTAGGCATTTATTAATTATTGTGTAGAAGAGTTGGGGGTATTTCTTATTTAATTGTTTGATAATTTTGTTTTGTTTTCTAACAATGTTGAACTTTAATGTAGTCAACCAACATTATTACTTAGGAAAAATAATAATAGTGATATTGCATATACAACAATATCATATAACATTAACTGGAAGCAATATATATATAAGAAGATTATCTGTAATCAGTAAACAATATTAAACATAAATGACATTAATACTGAACTTTCTTAAGAACAGTTTGTGAGAATTCATATGTTAATTGACAAAGCAATAAATCAAATGCTCCTTTATTACCAAAAAAGAAAAAAAAAAAAAAAAATGAAATATGTCAAAAAATTCGAGCAATTACGGTAGTGAGTGCAATAGGTTAGCGCCACATAGAAGAAAAACTCTTGAATTTTCAACCGGAATCCTTAAGGTGTATCTTTTTGGTTTTTAAATTTAAAAAATAACGAGCGAAAACAAAATGGAGCCTAAACGAAGAAACCCATCGAGAGAAAATTTTGCTCATCACAATTAATACTGGTTGAAATATATCAGAAATTTGACATAAAAAATAAGGGAATTTAAGAATCCGTCAAGGTAGACTGAAAGTACTGTCGGCGCAGATATCCCTAACTACGTCATTAAAGTCTATCTAGAAAACGATCTAAAACCGGAGGTAGCCTCACCAATTATTCTCCTTCGAGTCAACTCGAATGATGCAGAATTCAGCCATATAATCGGTTGGAGAAGACAGTTTTATGTCGAGAATACCAATCTTCCCATTCTTCCCGAATCTTTCATGTTAGTTCATAACGATCGTGAACAATGGACAAACAGAATATATCGTCCGTAGATCCAACCGCACGAAATAGTGCTACAACAACTTCGGAAATCAGGAACGAAGCGGAAGACAATCCAACGGCTATTGATGAACCCCAGAACCTGCTGAGAGCAGTACGGAACCTAACTTTATGGAAGGGACAGAAAAGGCTACATCGCAGTCATCAGATAGAAGTGGACGAACTAAAACATGAAGATTGTGTAACAGCAAAAGTAGAGGAGCACGATAAGAACAACTGCAAAACATAAGTCACCACCAACTAAAGTTCAGAAGCAAAAAAAGTGCCAACAATACAGCTCTTAAAACCCACGGAAGTTAATATTACTAGTAAACAGTACCCCCTATCGTTTTCCGACTTCGTAACTTTAATGAACATGGTCCAAGGCCATCACGACCTAGTGAGTAAGTGCCTTTACCAATGACACTAGACAAACATAATTTGGAAAAATTAGGCTTTATTGATTCTGATTTTTGTAGCGCTTCTATGGGACGTAAACCCACATATGTTTGATGTCGTTGGATTCGTTAAAGATTGGGCTACAATCTCCACTCATTTAGAATGCTCGTTGACACATGGTTAGTTTGGTGTTTGAACTCTGGTTTCTGTTCAAAAGAGAGATAAAAAACAACTCTCTTGGCAACTGTCGTTTCAATTTCTACATTTCACGCATCTTTCGCTAAATGAACCCATTAATGTGTGTGCTACTAGACTTCAGGCTATGACCCAAAATCATTGTTCAACCATCAGAGAGTAATTTTAATTTCGAAACACTGTTTTTTTTGTTTTTTTTTGTTGGATCGTTAGCCGAGCGCCTTGCTTTGAAAAAAAAAAGTTTGTAGCCTTTTTTGGCCCACCCTGTATATGTAAATATATATGCACATATATTTTAATTTTTTAAACTTGTCCTTTCAAATAAATCTTTCAAAAAACAAACTTCCGCGTGTAAATTGTAATTAAAAGTAGAAAAAATAATTGTTCGCATTCTAGGCGGGAAAAAGCTTCTCTATCGCGGTGCAATTATTTCTTTCATTAATAACGATGTATTTTTCATCGTAATTGATTCGTCGGTAGATGAAATTCCGAAATTGTTTATACCGTTAACGCATAATAAAACAAGCAGAAGAGGGATAGTAGAATGAGAAAATTAACCGAGAACGATTTTGTTCTTTTGAAATTTAATTCGACCTCGATTTACGGGAACTTTAATCATCTAATACGGCCAATTTCACTTAATGAAAAAATTTAAATATATTTAAATTTACCCGCGTGATCTCATTATCAGGCTGTCGGTAACTGCTTTTGTGCAATGATTAATTTGTTATCAATTTCAATTCATAAAACGAAATTAACGAGACGTCGCTCGCTTAACATTATTGCAACAATTCCGACGACTAGTTTAAATATATTTCATTAAATCGCGGGAAAAACATAAGAAGACGCATTGACATGAATTTTTCAAATGATATTCACCATCTCGAAAATATTGGACAATTTCAACTTGACAAATTTCCCAACAAATTTAAGCACTTTAGAAGTTGCTTGGAAAGCGGCTTGTTTTGTTCGAATCGATTCGAATCCCGCTATTCAAAATACCGAAAATTATAGTCAGTTGCGTTGGGTTAATATTCTCATAGCATACAGTTGCGTGCATAAAAATTAAAAGAAAAAAAAAACAACAAAACAAAAAATATTTTTAATTGTTAATAATTCTAAAGATAGAATTGGAAAACTTCCTCTTCACAATAGATTTCCATCAAATCTAATCGGTACGGTCGATTTAATTATTAGATCAATAAGTAAGACTCTGCATTCTCCACGTGTCCATTTTCGGTAGAAACCACGTTGAAAGAATTCTTCATTAACTCTAATGTTCCGAAACAGATTATTCATCATCAGAGAAACAACTGACGAAATGAAATTAAATAGTAAGCTGGTAGCACAATGACGTCAACTAAACTAAATACCGAACTAGCCAATATTGTCGCGTTGAGTAATGCAGAAAGTATTAGTACCTCTTAACCTGTATTTAATATTAAAATTTCTGTCTCCATTATCATCGTTGGCCGTATTGTTAACAAATCGTGAAAGGGCAGCAAGAGGGGCTACTACTCCCTTCATTACTCAACGGGACAATATTGGCCGCTTCGGTTTTTTGTGTTTTTTTCCCTTTGTGTTAGGTTTAGTTGGAGGATGTTGTTGTGCTAGCAGCTTACTATTTGTACGTACCTGTTTGTTAAAACTGTATAACAAAACAAACTTTAATAACAAACAATATAGAACAATAAATTAGATAAATACCTATTTAGAAACGTTTTCGGGCATAACCCATCATCAGCTAAGACACACTTAAAGGAAACTTAAAACATACTGAAGTGAATATAGGGAATACAAGTAGATGTAAAGAGGAATAAACATAGCAGGTATAAAAATCAATAGGTTAAAAATGCTAATAATTAATATAAAATATAAAATAAAACAAGAAGACAAAAAGTTAAATTTTTATATTAAACAGTGGATTATTATTATTAGGTGTTTGGTCATTTAAAATATTATTTTTATATTTATTTATATAATAATTTTCTGCAATGTTCATATTATTACCTTTGTGATAAGTGGCCAGGATGGTTACAGTATTTTCTATTGAATTTGGTTTATGTTTATTTTTAATTAAATGTTCTGCATAGGTTGATTTTTCTATTTCATTATTATTAAATGCTTTTATATGTTCTTTATATCTGCAATTAATTTTTCGCCCTGTTTGACCAATGTATGATTTCTCACAATCAGTACAATTTATTTTATATATACCGCTATTTTTATTGTTCTATATTGTTTGTTATTAAAGTTTGTTTTATTATACTATTTGTACGGTTCAGTTTTATTTCATTTCGTTAGTTGTTTCTCTGATGATGAATAATCTGTTTCGAAACGTTAGTGTTATTGACGAATTCTTTCAACTTGGTTTCTATCGAAAATGGACATGTGGATAACTTCAACAACCACGAAAACCTCTCCTCCTTTAAGCTCTGCATTCTATCGGATAATTTCTGAAACATATTTTTATTTCAATATAATTTCAGTGAGATAATCGCGGAGGAGCAAATAGGGTTTTCAATATCTGCGCTGGTGGGTATTTAAAAAAAAAATTGATGTGGTTTATGGAGTAGAAATACTAAGACTCAGCAAACTGAATGAGAAAGCAGAGCACTCAGCAGAAAGAGATGAACACATAATAAACATATGGTCCGCATCACAAACATGCTCTTCGTTTGAGTAGGGAGGACAATATAGAGAGGCAACCAACGAAAAACGAAAACAGGAGGAAGATAATAAAGTACGGCTTAAGAGCGCAGACGAATAACGGAGATAACAACGGAACGACGAAGTGAAGGGAACAAAAAGAGCCGTAGGTTAACAGGAAGACTAAGTTGGACAGACCGATAAAAAGGACGATTGTTAGAGAAAGAGGAAACGTACATATCCGATATCAAAGTCTAAGATGAAAACCTTTACACAGCGGAAGGAGATTGGCCGATGGTAAAGAAGAAGTGAGAAGAGGCAGTAACCCGCGCCAAGGAGTTTGCCGCTTCATTACGGAAGATAATGACTAGGAACCTACAGTAAATATCAATATAAATGCAAGGGAGACAAGAAAGAACGTGGAAAAGTGAGCGTATGCGGAGTATGATAAAATCACGGGAATGATTAAGAAGAGGAGAATGAATCAAAGGGCGGTCACGGAGTCCGATATAATCAAGAATTTAGAGGAAATGTGATCGGAGGAAATGAAAATAATAGAACGTAAGATAATCATTAATTCATTTATGGATATGGAATAGAAAGCAGGCAAGAGAAAAGATTCATTCATCGAGATGATATTTAGATAATACTTATTCAGAATGATCTGGTTGCTTTTTACTTTACATTTTGTGGAGAATTTTTGACGTTTGTTTTCGACTTTCTCTTTGTTACTTTCCTTCTTCTGTTGCTTCCATTTTATCGAGAGTTTCTTCTTTGCATTACGACAGTATCACACTTATTTCTGTTTGTCGTGCCTTTCTGTGCATGTTTTTTTTTTTTTTTGGATGTTTAGCACTTTTTAATTGATCTTAATTTTCTGAATTTGTATTTTCTAATTTTTCATTAAACTCTAAATTATGTTTAAGCGTGTATTATCTGTTCTTGTGGTTTATAACTTTTTTTTTTTATTATTTCTCGGCATTAAATTGTGACTTTTGAGGTGCTATGTACGGAATCAAGATTAACGTTTTTAAGACACAATTCTAATTGTACTTATATTCTGGAAGATTAAAAGACAAGTACTGATGTTTTGCTTTGTAGGGAAATATTTAAAGGCCGCCGCAATTTCATGATCAAATTAAATTATCTACAAAAGTCGGTTAAATCTTTCTCGATTGCAAATAGTTCGATTATCTTGAATTTTTGGTCACCTGCCCAGCTGAGAAATATTCAAGCAGGGTATACATTAATTCTTGCTAAAAATCATCGGTATTTTTAAGATCTTTTTTTCTCCTTTTTAGACAATGTGCACTTGATGTGTACTTTTGAGAGAAATTGACATTCGGCTATTTGCGGAAGAAAATTTCGTACGGAATTTAGAATCCTTTCAGCCAGAACAAAATCCGTTCCAATTTTCACTCGATTGAGATCGATCTTTTGTCGGGTTCTAGGTGTCTGAAGGGCAATAAAATGGTAGATTCATTAGTCTGTTGTTCCATTTCCAATGGCAGATTTTCGAGAACACTTAATTATTGCTTTTCTTTCCTTAAATTACTTATTCTAGACTATGGCCTAACTCCTATTCTATTAACTGTAGTTTCCTTTCTATATTATTTTCTCAGTTTTTAGCTGTATCTACTTCATTTTGTCCATTTCACCCCCTTCCGTATACTTCCTTTGCGATGCTGATTATATTTTGTTTGAATGTTCCGCCTTTTCCATTGAACAATCTCGACCTTCTGTTCTTTTTTAGTAAAACTTGGTATCCCTACTTTTTACGTAGTAATTATATTTTCGAATTTCCTTTAAGAATACAACTTTATTGTTTCTTTCTTCCCATTTCTTAAAGTGTCCTCGTCGACGATCCATTAAAAAAAAAAAACACGCCTCTCAAACTCTTTGAACATAACGTTCACATCGATGACTTTTGCTTTTCGACACGACTGCGATCTTTTATTTTGTCATAGACTCCAGTCGACTTTCACTTACTCCCTTCTTAATAAATCAATCATTACTGAAAATGACAAGGCGATTTTTCTCGTTGCGTACGATGTTCAGTGAGATTTTCGACGTATCTGAACATGGCCAACACGAGCACTTTGGAAAATCAGAACCTGCCGGCACTACCGGTTATGATTATGGATCAGAGTTACTAACTGGAGTTGACGCTTTTACTGAATTTCCCGCTATATTTTAGACAGCTGAAAAACTGTTAATTGTAGTCGGTGCAGTTTGGATTTTATTCTTGCTTTATATGTAGCTTACGCTTCTCTTTCTTACATAAAACATATGTAAACAATTGTTTATGTATCTCTAGATGGTAATGTTATTCGAGCTAAAACGCGGCAATATTACACTACCACGCTTATTGTTACCTGATTATTTTTACGCTTATTATTAGAAATTAGAATTATTTCACTGGCACTTGTTGCAATTTACACCCAAATATTACCAAAAGCTTATTAATCTGGATATATTTTTTTTCTTTTGATTTTCACAGTATTGTTAGTTTACGAATTAGCGGCGGAATAACAGACTGCAGCTGGGAGTGAATCGATTTAATGGAAAAATTCGTAAGCGAAAGCGAAACCCACTTTAATGTACTATCTTCTCTTCTATCGTCGAACGAGGTCAGTTCCAATAATGCGGCACCTTATGAGGCTGATGCATTTCCTGGATGGACCGAAAACAAGTTCGAAAATTCCAATTCGACCACGTCGGAACAATTAGGCTTCAACGAAGGCCACGCAATTTCAATTTTCACGTACAGTCTTCTGATGCTGATCTCATCGATTGGCAACATATCTGTGCTGAAAACGATAATACAGCTGCGAAGAAATTCATCGTCTACGAGTCGCATAAACGTTATGCTAATGCATTTAGCCATTGCCGATCTATTGGTACGTATATATCGTGACAACTCGGATCATTTTTCAACGCGCGAACCAACGATTTTAAATTCTGGCATTATTATAATGGCGCATTTAAATGAACTGCCCTGAGAATCAATTTTTCTGTTTTTTGATAATCTTTTTCAATTTTGCAATATTAAGAAAAAGGGACCGTGTTTTCATTACCGGCAGAAAAATATGCTTAAAATTGATTCGTAGAGAACCATGCTTAAAATTAATTTCATTAATACGTGGCAAACTACTTCAAAATCCGTTACAGTATTTAATTATACCGAAATATTTTTCCAATTAAAATTAACGGACATCAACAGCCGGTTGCTCGTGGAGCACAAGAATTTTCGTTAAATAAAACTAAAGTAAGCTTCTTTTTTTTTTTTTTTTTTTTTGTATCGTTTTTCCTTCTTTGAACACAAAAAAAAAGAAGGGACGCTACGGAGTTTTTTCTTTAGTATCGCGCCGAATGTGTTTCTTCTTGTTACCTAATTAACGTGATAAAATTATTCTGTACTCCACGGTGTATGTTTTTCGATGCTGTTTCATTTACGTTGGACGCGCAAGTGAATAATATTTGCGAACTTTGATTAATTTTGAACTTCGTTACTGCCTAGGTAACTTTTTTAATGATGCCAATAGAAATCCTATGGGCAGCTACAGTCAAGTGGATTTTTGGAGAAACACTTTGTCGTATAGGAGCGTTTTTTCGTATATTTGGACTTTATCTATCGAGCTTTATAATAATTTGTATCAGTATTGACAGGTACACACAAATAATAGTTTGGTTTAATTTAAATATTATTCATATAAAATCAACGGTAAAACATGTAGCGAAAAATCAGATTCATTAGTAACACCAGAAGTATCTAGACGCGCCCAACATTAAGAATCTATGGAATACTAATAGCAAAGACTAGAGATATTGTAGAAACCTTTTTGAGCACTTTTTTCCCACAGAATCTTTTGCAATTAAGTATTCCAGCTAGTTTCGGCAGCAAAAAAAAAAAAAAAACACTCCAAGAGCAACAGTTTATTGACTTTAGTCGCAAGCCTGTAACCACTCTTTTTTCGTAGCTGAACTGCACTTCCAATATAGCATACTAGGAACAACAGTGCACCTGGTGAGGATTCGATACATCCGTACATATTAAACTATCTCCTTGGTCATGCCCCAAAAAATTCTTGTTGCATATATACAACCAATTATGTATGTGCCTCTGGGGCTTTCCTGATGCCCAGAAATTTGCAACCGTTGTTCCTATCCTACAGATGAATAAGGACCCTTTTCAACTTAAAAGTTACGGACCAACATCATTCGAATACAGCATTTCTTGAAGCGAACGCTGGAGGCCGAAAGTCAAAGTCAACAATTAATCATTTAACGAGCTTTCAAAGATAAATTGTGTCTGCCATCCATTGTCGACGCCATCTTTACACCGTATTCTTCGCTCTGTTGAAGGCATTCGACCGCGTATCGAGGTAACAGTTGCTTCAGTAAAAGCGGTCGGAGTGGGCGGTAAGCTGGGGTGATATATTCATGATTATCTGAGTGATCGATGAATTCAAACCCAAATCGGGTCGTCGATTTTAAAGCACCGATAGAGAATGAGGTATCTCCGCGTTCCGCCTTGAGCGCTACCGTCTTTATCCTCTATATAAAAGACATGGTTAACTGCATTAGGCCTGTAATAAGTGCTCACCTATATATATATATATATATATATATATATTAATGGCTACGACATTTTTAAGCCAGGGGTCATCACGAAATTTGTCAAAAAAAAAAGTCACAATTTTATGTAACGGAATATGTAACGAAAATGTAACGAAAAAATTTTGTCCAACGGCATAGCCAATGAAAAAGTTTACTCTTCTATAATAATTATAGAAGAACTATACCTGTGGGTGAAGGGGGCTTGCTCCCTTCCGAGTCCCGAAAGGCCGAGTTTATATACGTATATATATAGATGACTTAAACGTATCCATAGCATCCAATATCCTTTCCTTGGTTCAGTCTACATGTTAAAATACCGTCAATTGAATGCAACAATGGTCTATGCACAGATTTATTCTCTCGGAAGTTATTATGTTGTGTTCCACAGAGGCCGCCTCATTACAACTTATTAACAGCTAAAATGCAACATCGCATTTTATCTTCATTATAATAAATTAAGTCCGATGCAGCATACAGTGGTAAGCGAACAACAGCACTCGGCCGTTTCCTATCGCTGTTATCTGTGCCGGTTTTTGTTCTATTCTAGTCTGTTCGATTCGAATTGATGTACGTCGTTGTTCGGTTGTTTCAGTAATATCGTGTTTTTCGCTATCTTCAGTATTTTTCGTTCTCTACATCTTGTTTCGCCTTATTTCGCTTTGTTTTCCTTGTTTGCTATCGCTTCCTTCGTTCTTATTCCTCTTTCCTCTGTTTTTCGTCATAATTTCTTCATCTCACGTTTAAATATTTGAAATAGTCCTTTTGAGGACTTTCGTCGTATTCGTTCTTTTTGAATACATCTTTATTCCCGATTATTTTTCTTCCGGCAATTTATTTGCATAACACAACTAAACAATAACACAATCTCTTGTAAAACAACAGCAACTTTCCTCGGCATCTTGATCAGCGCCAGACTGACATGGAAACCCCTTATATATCTCAATTTAGAGCTAAATTCCATCAATTATTAGGGGTGGTCAAGTCCCTTTCAAACCTGAAGTTTTACATTTAACCTAGGTTCCTCCTAAATATTTACAGAGCAGTAGTCCTTAGCAAAATAATTAATCACCGAAGTTAGATCTATGACAAGTGGTTGCCCCTCTTTGCGTAATCACTGGTATCCAGCGCACATAAAAGCATTTGTTCATTGAGTCCTTCCCTCTCCATTATTGTAAAGCTGAAGATTCTTTATGTACCGCGATGTGCCTTCATGGGCTGTGGAGTATCGTAACGATGTAACCACAGACCCTGAATTTCCCAAAGATGATCTACTAAAAATCAATGAACCTTATTGCGAAATCTTCGGCTCTAGAGTAGACTATTCACACCTTCCGTCGCCTTGGGCCTATTTTCAGATAGAAGCTATGATCACCCTCATAGACAACGTAATCACTGAACCTGCATGGCGCCGGATATCATTAATGAATATTTCACTTTTTCAAAAGCATACACTGATAGATTCAAGGTTGGTAAGTTTAAGGCCGCACCAGCCGCATACGTTTTTTTCAAAATAGACGAGAGCATACGGTTGAACGATGTCGTATCTATCGTGAAAACTGAGATATATGCTGTGCTGTTCTGTCTACGAACATATCTAAAATTGAGGCCCCATACAGCCAACAGGATTTTACTGGTGATTGATTCCTTGCAGTTTATATACTTGCCTTGTAGTCTGATTGCCCTAAATCATCAAAGTTTCTAGAAATTTTTTCCACCTTGTAAGGGTATAAGACTTGCTTTACTTACCAGCTGCACCGAAATGGTTCCTGAGCCATGTCAGTGTTTCGGAAAATGAACGGGTAGACCTGGTCTTTCGGTCGACCATGATGTGCCCAGTGCCGCTGTTTGCATATGATCTGTCATCCCTTTCTTGTCGGATTCAGTCTTTACACAATGGAATCATGACTGACTATCTCGGTTCACCTTTCTACCGGGAATTAATCCTAAAACGGAGCCGTGGTAACCCCTGATGGAACAGAGTGCAGCTTTTTTACGATTTCCGCTTTAGGCGAGCCTTGCGGCCAGGCAGCCGTCTAATTTATTCTACCGATGAACACACATCGGTCTCGCACATCCTTCTTAGGTGCACATGTCTTTCATCGACCGACATTTTCCGAATACTCTTTCCGCTATGATCAATCTCATATGACTTTAGCGCAATTTATCGGATTGAAGGGCCAGATTTAAAACGCAAGATCCATGTATTGCGATAGACTGAGCAGTTGCAAGCAGTGCACGGAGTAACCCTCTTCATAAAAAAAAAGATATTTGAACTATGCTGCGTCATTATTGACATCGGGCGCTTACAGCTGATCGCCTAATTTTCTTCTCGAGTTATTTGTTAACATAATTTACCGATTACAATACACGGCAAAAAAAGAATAGAAATAAAACGAATAAACGGAAGGAAAGTCGTTAAAAACAGCAAAAAAAAATTACACCATTTCCCCTTTTAATTGAAATAGTTTAATGGTCTCTTCCCTCCGATGTAACATAATTTCGGAGGCTCTGTCGATTTAGCTTATTGATATTTAGTCCCTGTTTGTCTGTTGTTAATTTCCCGTGCACACTAAATTTCCCAAATGATCTTATGCCTGTAGTCCTCGGCTTACTAAATTTAAATAACATAATCCTAATAAATCCTATAAGCCAAAATTTCACATTAGTACCACCATGGGAGCCCCCAATAATAAAAACCGACATTTCGCTTTAAAACAATTTCAAACTGTTATCGAAATAGCTAAAAATACAATAAAAAAATACACCGACCACATTATAATCTACGTAGATGGCGCTAGAAATAATCCCACCGCAATCATATCGCCAACAGCATGTACGTTCATAAAATCAGATAGAGCGTACTCTTTCCGATTCCACAATGACTGCACAGTACTGGATGCAGAAATGTACGCCATCCTATGTAGTCTACAATATTTCTCTTCCTATCAACTTAACAACAAAAAGGCATTAATAATTACAGACTCTCTGACAGCACTAGAAGTCATATCTAGTCCTAAAACAAAAAATATAATAACTGTCCAAATCCTTCATAGTATCATCTATATATATATATATATATATATATATATATATATATATATATATATATATACGAAAAACAGAAGGCCACGTAAAATTTATGTAGGACTCGATCATGCGGGATTACCAGAGAATGAACAGACATATATGATGGCACAATCACCTCTACGAGCTCCGCAGAACAGAGATATTCACTTCCCCTTCATCTATGGCACAATTCTTTTTAGCAAATCTCATCTCTTTATTATTAAAATTCCTGCTGGTAATCCGTTACCCCCATGCAAAATATTTCACGACAGAGTTTCGTCGGATATCTACACTACATCATTTTCCAGCACTCTCTCTTTTTGTTTATCTATTCAATCAAGTTTTCCATGTTATCCTTGGTTCCGTAACTTTCCGTTACGACACCGCTTTTCTGTCACTTACATTATTCGTTTGCCTTTCAACCATGTTCTATTATCTTCTTTTCGTTTTCGTTTCGGCTAATCACCTTCTTCACGCTGCCCTGTTCATCCAAGCGATGAACTCTTCTATGATTCCAATCACGTATTTTATGAGTGCTTATTTTTATATACTGAAAGCTCTATTCTGTTTTCGTATTTGCTATCGCTTGGGCTTCCCGTTCTATATTGTGCTTCAAACATCGTATCTTTATCCACACCCTATATCATTCCAGCTCTATCGATTTCTGACAGAATTTCTATCTAACTGACTTTTTCCCTTCCATAATGCTTCTAGCCAGTGGTCCTTCACTGAAGTATCCAAAAAAAAAAATGTAAATAAATAATACTTAGAAGCTATATTTTTTTCCCCTGCATTACCTTTACTATCTCTCATTATTCTGATAGATCGATTTGAGTGCGGAACGAGACAAGTCTTGAAACTATGACACTTCCTATTTGGTAGCTGAGCAGGCTAGCATGCTACTTCGTTAATTACTGAGGAAGCTAAAACCTTGAAATTTGTCTCAGAGATTGCTTTCGGGATATAGATGCGAATGAGATTTTCACAAAACTCAAATGTTACAGGGCAAATAACATAACTCATCGATCAAAATTTCTCTAAATCTACTAGAAATGCTTAAAAAAAATTGATAACGGAGTTTTTTTCTTTTCATAAACGGGTAATTCTCAGAACGCTTTTAGAAAAAAATGCAAACCTTTATAGGGACCAAACACAGAAAAGTCCGCAATAAACGTATTTTCATTACGATTTTGGTGAAACTATTCTTGAATAAATTTTTGTATTGCTACTAGGAGGAAAAGTATTTATAAAAATTGCCTTTTCGACTAAACTGGTACTCTATGTAAATCTAAAAACCGTATGGATTCAGTTGTTTAATATTAGTAGAGATTTATCCTTTCCTTCTAAATGAACGATTTTTGAAGATTTCAAAACAGCTACCTAATTATTTTAAACGAAAGTTCGTATATATATATATATATATGTATGTATGTATATATATATATATATATATATAAAATGTATTATATATCAAGTAATGGGAGATACAAAGGTGAACAAATACCAGTTAATGAAAGAGAAGGCCCGAATTAGATGCTTAAAAACAAAGCGGCTCTAAGTAATGTACCTTCCAGATGATTGAGCACCAATCGAAAGATTGGAGAATAAAAAAAGAAGATATATATGTACCGCGAATTGTATATTTCTGATAGAATTTTACTGATTTGTTTTTCTCTTATTTTAACGAAGTCGCTATAAAATGAAAAAATCAGCTTTTTAATCTGCAGTCAAGAAGTAACGTCTTTTTCATTTTAGTTATACTTTCAATACATAACACTTTATTGTAATATAACCCAAAGAAGAATCCTCTGTAATATTTTATTGTTCACTAGTTTTCCACTTTATACTTTTATTTCTTTTTCAAATTCTCAGAGAGGGAAACGGTGCCCACTAAACTTCCTCTGCAAACGTTCTTGTGACCAATCTGATTTATCAAATAACTAACAGTAGTCTACCCTTTGCACATTTTATAAAAGTTCCTTGATTGCTCAGGACTCTTTGCTAAAACTATCTCCTTGAGTGCTAAAGCTCTTACCAGTAAATAAGATTTTTCGATAATTTGAAAACAGTTACATTGGATAATCACTTTCTCTGTAAAAATTCGAATAAATTGTTATCGAAATAATTTAAAAACGGAACAAAGAAAATATAAAAAATATCACGTATTAAAATTAAATTATCTTTTCTTTTCTCACTTAATCTAAACGGACTTCTTTTGAATACCGGGTCATGCCGGAATTGAAGGTAATAAGAGTAGGTTTCTTCCTGTTTTCTCTTCTTCCAATATTACCCTTTTGTCTGCAGTTGATCATTCCAATCTATGGTTTGACTCTTACGTCTCTTCTTTCTCCAACCCGGATTGCTTTTTCTTGTTTATTCAGCCTTCCCTTCCTCATTTCCCCTGGTTTCTTGACTACATCTCTGCGATCTGCCGCCTGCGCTTTGGACACAATTTGCTTCCTTCCTCGCTTTTCCGTTACTCTCTTGTGCTGTCTCTTTTTTGTCCATTGCACACCTCCAATATTCAATTTGTGTGTGAGCCTGATCACTTAATGTTCGGGTGTTCATCTCTTATATTCGATCAAGTTGCTTTCTGCTCCTCCCTTCTACAAATTGGTATTCTCACTCCATACAGTGCTTCGTTCATTCTCTCCCTTCCTTCTCCTTCTGTTGTCCAGGCTCTTGATTCTTTTTTGTCGGCTATTTCTGATCGTGTAAAGATCTGAGTCTCTTGCGTCCTTTTTCCTTTGTTCTTGGGCCAATGTCCTTGTAGACGAACCCCCCCCAAAAAAAAAAAAAAAAAAATTAAATTGAAGTTTTTAAAGTTGAATATTTTTTAAATTTACATTGTAAACAGCGATTTAGTAAAATAATAAGTTAATAATTTAAATTACGTACACAAGTATACACAGACACGCACATAGATCAACGATTTTAAAAATAAACTGATAACATAAATTACAAACGTTAAAAAGTTAATTTTTATTCTATTTTCCGAATCATGTAGTTCTGTTTATGTGTTCAGGTACCTAGCAGTATTAAAACCTATGAATTTGTATCATATCGATTACCGCGGTAAAATTATGGTAACTATCGCATGGATCGCTTCAGCCATTTGCAGTTTTCCGCAGGTAGTATATTTAGACGTTTACACAATGAGTTTATAGTGAAATAATATTAAAAACGTACTGCAGAACAGGATCTTTTGAAGTATGTTATTTTGATGAAAATTGTTTACGTTTCATCACTTCTATCTTATTAACAACATTAAAGTAACTTGTAAATTCTCCGAGGGACAGTTAGACTTTTCATTAAGTCAACGTTAATTATCTATGTACGTGTTGGAGATTACTTTATTCTATTAAAGGATATTAAAATTTTTCTCCAAAATACGGCAATTTCTTATCTCTTCCGGTTTACGTAGAACCTTTGCGCATCGCGAAATTCACATTCAAGGTCTTCTTTTGTAGAAAATAAATCTAATTACGTTAATGTCTTTTATCGTCTACTTATTTTTATCGCCGAATGTCTCATTTCGGTAAATATTTTGATTAAACGATGTCGTGCGATTTTCACTCTCATTTCCGGAAAAAACACTTACGAAAAGTTTAGAATTCTTTATTTATTTTATTTTTTTTCCTCGGACATTGAACATTTTAACGCTTCAAGGCGGGACTGTGTGTTCTGTAGGAACAGGTCAACGACTGAAAGTAAAGTGTAATTAGCCTAGTGTGAAAATAGGTTTTTTTTTTTTTAAATTTTTAAATTACCTAACTGCAAGTATATAATAAAATTATAAATTAAACATTCATACGTAAAATTCCACAAAAATTCAAAGTAAAAAAATTAACGATCACTGATCATTTGCGATTATAAAAATGTTTACGTGAAAAAAATTAATAAAACGTTTTACTGAAACAAATTATAAAAATATTCAATTTTCTATTCCTTTTTATAATTTATATAATTCCGTAAAAAACAATCTTCGACACCGTGCACATTAATCAAGCTTTATCCGTATTAGTACACAGAAAAAGACTTCATAATGGCTTTTCATAGAAGGAAATTCACTATATTAAACATTTTTAAGAAATATTTTTATTATTGATCGAGAGGTTTTTTTTTCGTTTTTTTCTATAAGTAACTATTTCTATCATTGTGTTATTAAATAATCACGCGTAAATTTGAAAATACAAGCAATCGACTTAGTCCGATTGCTAATGCAGCTCAAAATTGCTTCCCTCAAGCCTTACTCTCACAACCTTCATCCTCAAAAAACCCTTCCAACTCAACTCCGTCGTACTCTCAAGTTACAAAAAACAAAATTACTCCCTTAAAAACGTTCAATTATCCAGCGGAAGAACAAAGTATCGTGTTCAACTGCGCACTGGACTATAAACTCCGCGATTATCTTATCGCCGTTAAAGATCTCGTTGGAGGTCCCCTTAATATCATTGCAGCTGCTAAAGTAAATCGTAACAGATTCATTACTCACCTAAAAGATTCCTCGTTAGTAGAGACCTTCATGATCGAACATGGTAGTTTCAAAATCAGAGACAACTTCATTAAATTCAGAATACAAAAGACCCTTCAGCCAAACGAATAACCTTCTCTGATGTCCCGCCAACGTTGCCGAACAAAATTTTTCAAGACTACATGGTACATAAACTAAAACTGGAAATCACACCTGATATCGCCATACTAAGAGTTAATCCATATGATCAACCGTTTTGTCATATCATTAGCTAGCGAAGACAGATCTATACTACCACCAATATCGAAGAAACTAACTTACCCGGATCATTTGTTCTAGACTATGCAAATGTTTCACACAGAATCTTCATTACATTCGACTGCTTCACTTGTTTCAAGTGTAAATCAAAAGAACATCGAGCCGAAGATTGTACTATCGAAGCTGATAGTTCCGAAAGTGACATTCAACAAGAGTGCACCAATTTCTCAAACTGAAAAATCTGGAAAAACTGCAATTGAACACTTCTCACCCCTTCTCCTCAAAAGAGATCACCGCCATCTAATTGGCCTTCATCAGATAGCTTTTCATCGTCAATGGAAACTGGCGATACTCAACCCACGCTTACAGAAGCGAGAGAGCAAACAAAGATAAAAGGCTTGAAAAAACAAAAATTCAAAAATTCCAATGATCTTTCCAGATAAATCTCATCTGACGCGGAAACTGAAACAGAGGAGTTTCTAAGCACTCTCAAAGGGGTTCTAAAACCTTTCGAACAACAATTAACGAAAAATTCAGATCAAAACTTTGCTTTATGTGTGGGCATGTTTAAAGGAAAATCTGTTCTGGAAATTCAATCAATTCTTTGCCGACGAATTCGAAGTTCCTAGTAACTCGATGATTAGAATGTTGGCTGAACTTCACCGCTCCGTAAGGGGTAGATCCACAGAAATGTACCTAACCAAGATTCAGAAAAAAAGCCGAAAGAATGGCAGAACTCTAGTACTCCTACAACTGGAGCCCAACCATCTCCTTAGTGAATATCTATTTTTTTTTCAAATGTGAACGATATATAGACGGACCTCAAACATGTATCGGCTGAAACTGCAACGAAATTTATAGGCATCTGGAAGATCTCAAATTGATCCAGTCTATTTATGATTCAACTATAATATGTCTGCAGGAAATACATCTTACGAATAACCAAACCTTATATCTTTCGAACTACAATATCATATCTTCAAACTTCTCTTCGAACTGGGAATCTGGAGGAGTGAGTGTAGCCGTTAAAAACTAAAAAACGACAAATCCTTCCAGAATCGTTCTTAATAATTCGTTGAACGATGCTTTTTGGAATACCGGTTAGGTCTTCTAACAACCTGCAGCCTGCACTTCGATGTTCTTTCAAAACAGCTGCGACGCGAGCGATGTTTTCATCCGCTTTCGCTGTGCAAGGCCTCCCGCTTCACTCGTTGTCTTTAATCGATTCTCTACCCGACGAAAATCGGTTATACCAGCGAAACATGCCAGTACGAAACATTGCGGACTCCAATTAAGCCACCTTTAACATTTTAAGTGTCTTAGTAGCATTTTTAACCGCTTTAAAACAAAACATTCATAAAGATGGCGCAAGTAATTTTGATTTTGAAAGGCAGTCCCACAACTTATGGGACGCACTGTGTATTATACATATATATATATATATATCATATACATATGCGTATATACATACATACATATATATATCCTTCCTTCATTTCGTTATCCAAGTCAGATGTCGTGACCTTATTTGACACAAGATGCAACACGTCGCCATTTATACCGATCGTGTGCCAAATCTATAATATGTTGTAAATTCGATCTGCATATTTTCTTGATTTGGTCGATGTAACGGGTCTGCCTTTCTCCCCCCCCCATATATATATATATATATATATATATATATACAGTATATACACATAAAATACTCAGTCCTCCTGGCCATAGGGACATGCTTTAGATCCACAAATGATAGTTTCTGTAATGGGGTAAAACAGAAGGGCAAATTTCAAATGACTATGTCATTTAAAAAATAATATATATATTAATTTATAGTTTGCATAGCAATTACAGAAAAAAATTAGATGTTTCATAGCGTTTTTTTTATATTACTCTCGGCGCAAGAATGACGTTATCATTAATAATCACTGTAGTATCGACCAGAAATTGCACTAATCGCATAATATGTTCACTACCAGTTCTTAAAATCTGTTGTCTTTAAAACTGCACGATTCCGCATTAAATTTGAAATGTTAAAATTAAACTAAATAGGAAAATTAAGTGACTTTTTATTCATTTCTCCAACTTATTTTGAATTAAATCGATTAATTTTAAAATGAATCTTTTTCCGCTGTTACAGATTCTTATATTTCACGTAGAACAACATCCGGACGTGAAACAATTTGAACAATGCGTTGCTTTGAATGCTTTTTCATCGCGTTTCCAGGAATTGATGTATCTTTATTTGTCAATGGTGATTATGTATTGTTTGCCACTGTGTGTTATAATATTTTGTTATACGTCTATTATTTTTGAAATACAGAGACAATCTGCTGTCACAATGGGTACTTAAAAATGTTTAAATATATATTTGTACGATATTTTATTTAAAAAATTAAGGGTGTGCATTTTTGAAGGTTTTTCTCTTGTTATATCCTTTGCATAAAATACATGGCAAAAATTACCTGCCATCATCTCATTTCCCCCGAACTAAATATAAAGATTTTCTAACTGCGCGGTCATCGTTCGAAACATCATCAGACTTACACGGAAAAAAAAAAAGAAAATATACGTTTCGTTATTTCGAGTTTATAATTTTACTCTGTTGCTTGTTTCCGCTAAAACCAGTCTCTCGAATACACGCACCTACAACGGAAATTTGTAAATAGTCCGTTTGAGGCAAGTGACGAACGCACCTTATCACGTTAAAAGTACATTTTCGATTGAAACGATATTGTCTTTTCGTATGTACTTTGAAATAAATATTATACACAATGTAACAGATAAAAATAATAATACATCCAGTTCACTGTGTCACCCCTTTTATTGTGTCATTTACTTGTGGCTGAATTCGACTAGCTGCTTTCATTTTTTTTGCACCACGAATCAGCCGTGATAATAGAATTTATCAAGGTTTTTGTTCGGTGACTTTTCTTCGACGAATTCTTCAGTCGTTTTTAAGTCGCCAATTTTCGAAAGAATATACGAGGTATTGTACACATCAGCTTATACGTGACCGTTATTCTACAAGTTATTTTTCGATTTGTTGCGCATGCGAATGACCGTATCTTCAAAGTGTTCACATTTTCGTTGTTTTTCCGGTACAGCCCACAGCATCGCCGAGTGACTAATCATCTAACGCACGGTTTAGTTTTCTCTTGACCGATTTGCCAAGCTGCATACGCGTTTCTTTAGTTTTCTATATTATTTTTCTTCCGTCATTTATTTATCAGTAGGTCAGTCACACCTATTACCATATCCGGGTCTAGCTCAGATGTAACCATCCGTAACCGCCGAGTGTAATCTTTAATGTCTCGGACCTTAAAATAATTGTCTAATAAAAAGAACCTCAATTTGAATTTAGGCGGTTTGGAAATGCTCGAGTACCACTGGTCAGAGAGGTGTGGTTGTCTGGGCGCATAGAAAAGTGAAAAACTACAACTTTAAAATTCAACGCACGATTTCCTGCAACGAATAGAAATGCGGTATTTTCTTTATTTCCTTTGCCACGATTTAATTGTTCCGCAATTTTACGATTCGGCGAAGCCCCGCGAAAAGCAAAATTTTGCAAATATAAAAATTAATCGTTTGGGCCCGCGATTTCTCTCTCTCTCTCTTTCGTGACATTATATGCATTCTCTTCCGACAGAAACTTTTCGAAACAATATGTTCGGTCGACACCCAACGGCAAACACTAGCGCAGCTCCGTCCACTGGCACCCAGGTATTTCGCAGGCAATCCAAATTTCCTAAATTTATCGTTCAGGACTCGAAAATGGAGTTCCCCTTAATAGAGATTTTTTTTAAACGTTAAATACGCTAATGTATGTAACTGGCCTACTGACAAATCCCGCATAAGCAACGGAAGGAAAATACAGAAAACTAAAAGACCGTGTCTGTACAATGCTCGCCAAATCGGGCAACAAAAAGCTAGATGGTTTGTCACTCGACGACCGGAAGCCGTCCTGGTCGTTACCAGAAATCCGACGGCTGGTCGGAAGCAACAGTACAGAAGATGTGTTGCGTCGACCATTAAACGGCCATCGATCCAGGTACAGACCCTGTTAATGAAACCACCCTCGCCGACGTGGTCGACAAAATTTTCGTATTCGGCGGTAACTTGCAAATCACCGAGCTGAACATCAAGCCGGACACTTTCAGAACCAGCAACGTAAACCCAAGCTCAATGGTTGAATTAACACGAGCAATTTATCCTCATCGTTAAAATCGACCCCGGATGCACATATTCACAATCCGCCACTACACTGCTGGGTAAATGCAGAGTCAACACATTTCTGGAGGCTCATATGTTCGCGCACGACCGCCTATGTAAATTGATGTGTCTCTGGTCGATTCGGACAACGATTTGAGCATACTTATTCCCGCGAAGTGTTTCAGTAGGCACTACACGCCTACTGGCCTCGTTGCATACTCAAGTCAACAATCAAGATATGTCGATTTCAGTGTGGACAAACGCTTTCTTTGGTTGTTTACTGGCGCCGATTTTGAAAACATCGTTGCAGACTTTCTCGCGAATTTGCACTTGTTAGTCGATTTGTCCTGGAAACGGTTCATGCATGGACCGACATTACTCAGCGCGTCTGGAACCGTTAAAAAAATGAAACCCGTCTCGATTATACCGCTAACATCTGATATGCCACTCGACGAGCAACTACTGTTACGGCGAAACCCAACATTCCAAAAATCGCGCCACTTAAGCGTGTACCATCCTGGATTGATACCCCTCCTCATTCCCATACATTCGAGACGCGGCCGCGTCATTGGAAGGCTGTTCAGTCTCGATCAACCCGGTAAAGGTATGTTAGCGTCAGAGATATTCCCAAAACAGCCATTATTATATGAATTCACGCGAATGAATTTCGGGCCGCGCAATTCCGGAAAAACATTCCAGTGTTTCACCCATCATGTATCCGAGTACATCGCTAATCTGTAATTTTTTTTCGGCGGTCACATATGGAACATGATCGGCACCTCGAAGCAATTTTCCTTCGACTCGCGTCAACAGTCTTACCATTAACATTAGTAAATGTCGTTCCCACGACCCCGTTGGTCGTATCCGGTTATGAACAATGGTCCAACAACTGTATCGGGAAATTAATGTATTTAACTTTTACCGGGAACATATGAATAAACACAGCTAAAGTAGAACGACGCATCCATACACAGCTTTAATGTTTGTAAAGAAGCTCTCGCAAAAGCCGCAGCGTTCATTTGTTCTGAACGTAATGAAAAACTCGAGCCGGTCACAGGTGCATCAGATGCGTAGGAGCAGCCCTAGTATTACGCGAAAAAACAGAACTATTCGGCAAAAAAATTGAATGGCACCGAAAGACATCAAATTACGACCGGACATTGTTCACAATTTAATCAGGAAGATTCTACACTTTCGCCATTTACTCTACGACCGAGATTTCGAAATCGTTACCGATCATAAACGTTTGGTGTATGTTTTTACGGTCACACATAAAAACGGATCGCATACGACAGCTGCTGTTGGTTTCGCATTACTAAAACTTGCATCCGTTACATCCTCAGTTCCACGAATATTTCCGCAGACTTTCTCAGCGGAACAGAGGATATTGACAGCACAGAGTTTGCATCTACGACCTAAACAACGAGGGCAGCTTTAGTCGAAGTGACCAGTGCGCAGCTACATACATCTTTATATTCGACGTCAATAAAAATATCACGCGCTTTATGATAACTAAAGATAACATGCGAATCTTTAGGGGAACATTGAAGATCACTGGTTACCGAGCCCTGATCTACATGATAACATAATAAATTTGATTGGTTTTATATTAAAAATTAGCGTAAAAACGCAAAAAAAAAACCCATAAAAACTGTAATTTTACATGATTTACGTGCTAAAATTTGCAAAGGAAAATAACCTCAACTTCGGGAATGTCGTATTTTTTATGCTTTTTTTTTTATGTTGGAAAATGTTTATTTTAATGAAAGCTGTTGTTGGCATTTCGATGAACGTTGGTGATTATATGAAATCAAGACCGTTGCAAAATTAATTACTAATTTATTCATTTCGAGTTATTAGGATAGCTTTATTTGAAAATTTTATTTCGAACTGAAGAGTTTTATTCTGTTACTACGTCTAGCATTTCGAAAATATTCTCACAAAATATCTATAATTATAAATATGATCAAAATTAATTTTTATCCGCGAGTATGTTTTTAAAGCGCTTCGAGAGTGCTCCTTAATCTACCGGCGTAGTGAAATCGTTATTTGCGAATATAGTTTAGGTGCCTTTTAAGCACTTTTTTTTAAACTGATTTTAAAATAGAGTCTCCAGGTAAGCATTGATAGGTGTGTTCGTCGTTACATTTCCGCTTTATTAGATTATCGTTATGACGTATGAATATATGCCAATTGAATAACAATTAATTAGCAAAAAACGTAATTAAGGAAAAAACTTAATTTGCCCTCGAGTTATTTGTTTAAGTTTTGCAACGAGAAGATGATCATCTTCAAAACTCCTCATAATTACATATGAGATTTGTCTACTCAGTTGCAAAGGATTCTGCTCCTGATGACGCTTAATATTACGAGCAGAAAATAATATTATCTTCGAAAAACTAATCATTACTGTGTGTCCTCCTTTTTGAATTTCCCGAATAAAAATTTTTCAATTTTTGTTTCGTTCATGCTGAAAGATTCTCGCCTTTTTTCTAACTAGTGTTACTTTGAAAGTTCAGGTTTAGATGATACTGACGTTTTAGTCAAGCTTGATTTTGTAACTCACTCTTCTTCACACGTTCTGCTACTGTCAGTTTTTTAGTGTACGAATAAGAGCAATCAGTAACGATTTTTTCGCATTTTGAACTGAAATCCAACGCAGAAATAATTAATTGTTCGAATCGGTTAAAAATATATGTATACAATAAAGCTTAAAACATATCGAGACCGCAATTCGCGTTTGAATTTACGCCTCACAAAAATTTCACGAATTCGCACTAATAACACGTGTACGTAGTTTAAACCGGGACATAAACAAATTAACGATTTTTCAATAAGTCACCAAAAATATAAATTAGCATACCACTTTTTTAAAGTACATTATTAAATTTCGCGATAATCTCGGTGCAAGTAGGAATAAATTAAATGAAAATATTCGCGATTCACGCGGTTAGAATTAAAAGTAAAAAATTATTCATTTTACTTTTTTTTTTTTTAAACAGAGTAAAAGGTAGAAATATGAAAAAAGAAGAAAAAATTAAATTTGAAACATTTTCAAGAGTAAGCTAGAATTAAATAATAGAAAAATAAATAAACTTACTGCGAATACAGAATTATAGTATAATTAAAAATCATAGTGCATATATTTTCAAACAAATCCGACGAAAAAAAGGGGAAAAGGGCACTGATAGTTATTTGAATAATGCGAAATTTTATTATTAATGCGCGATATTTGTAAAAGGTTATTTTTATTAATTTTTATTTCCATAAAAATTTATTTACAGATATTCGTCGGTCCGGTCTTGGCGCTTTAGGACAGGCTAAAACAAAAACACTGAAAATGACAATCACTATTGTTGTGGTATTTTTAGTGTGCTGGACACCGTACTATGTCATGTGCATTTGGTAATTTTCATTTTTCACTATTAAAACGATATAATTCACAATAAATGTGCTATACATTACTCTTACAGGGTACTTAAGTTTTGTGTAATAAAACTAATAGACAGCAGTAAAAGATATCATTGGTAAGGTATCCTTTTTTTAAAAATTTCTGCAATCACCGTTATAAAAGTATGGTCCTTTTTCACGGATATTTACGCAGCAAATCTCGTCTCATCGAACGTCATTAAGCGTGAATTCTTCATAAATCAAACTACTAGAAAGCCTTTATTTAACTGGAACAAAGTTTACTACACGATTAAAATAAATAATTTAGTTATTTTTTTGCATTTTGCTCTTACTTTTGCTCAAGTGAAATAGTAACTGCTTCAACTTTAAAACTAAAGTCGACACACTTTCTTGGAATTAAACTAACAGCGAATATAGAAGAGAGAAATGTCCGCGACAATTATTGTTGAATAAATTTTAAAAAATTTCGTATTACTTTCGTTTTTGCCGCATTTTAATAGATAATGAGAATAGGCAGAAAATACTAAAACTGGGACGTTAACCAATCAGGGGCCAGTATTTGGTCGTGTGACCACACCGCCTTATACAGTCTCTCGAGTAGAATTAACCTCCACAACGTCATGTTCTACACCAGCTATCATTTTCTTCGCTTGCTGCATGTGACCAGAAACTCCCCAACACCTTCTTATACATCAAATGCTTCCTTTACAGAAACCAATTCGATGAAGCCCCTCGAATATTAAATTGATGCAAGACACATGGTATCACATCGATGTGACCGCAGTGTGCAAGAAACTGTCAACTCCAACAGTGCAGCCTCTGGAATAGTGACTTATGCAGACGACCCAGTATTGCATCCGCATCTCATCAATACAAGGAACCACATTTTTATGTAGGCCCCAAAGTACTGACTTATGTAGGAACATAAGTTTCAAGCTATTTTACAACGGTACAAAAAAATTCCTTAACCTTACAATGAAGCTCCCAGAGAAACAGCATTTATAGGAACACAAATCTCGCGCCATTTTCGCAGCGTACAAAAAGCTGCCTAGCCCTTACACAGACAGGAATAGTGAAAAAGAACGGGATAGCAGAGATATGGTGATATTATTGTTGACGTAGACGTTAGTCAGGAACATCGGAAACGTCAGCACCATATGGAAATGAGCAAAAAAGAGATAATGAAGGCGATCTCATTCAAAATGAAACATTCAGTTTTTATCATTATAATTGAGTACAGATATAAAGAGTGTGCCGATCTTAGTATTCCGCTGAGACATTAAAATTCATTCTGGCCTTAATGTAACTAAAATATTCTGTAATAGTTGGTAGAAGATGTGCAAAAACTAAAAAAAAGCCATTCCCTTACAATGGACAACAGAGAATCCGGAGATAAATGTGTCATCAACAGTGCCGCCACATGTTTGAAAAGTCTCTAGGTTATGATAAAGGTACAGATCACATGATCAGCTGACTGGAAAATTTTTTAGTGCTGCATGCGCACCATAACCTAGAATATCAGCTTCCATCATTTGTTCTAGTATTCACGCATAATCCGAGTGCATATGGTCTTCATCCATTTATTAGGCATTTGGCGTATGGTAAAGGAGGACATTGAGATGATACCAAATTGTGAAAAGCATCCTGTTCAAAATGAGTATCGGAAAAAATGAAAATTTAATTTTTTGATAAATTTCGTTTTATTCATACAAAGAGCAACATTTCGTTACTTCATTTGCTTCTCCTCTTGTGTCAAAAGAGTGTTTTCTCATATTCATATGTATCTTCATGAGGAGAAAATTACGAGAGAAAATGTCTACCGGACCTAAAGTAACGCGTGCTGTAACTAATTGTAAAAGAAATATTCAGACTGCAATTACGAAATCTGATGGTAGTAGTCCTCAGATAACGGCCGAGTCCATTGAAAATGTAGTAAAGAGCAGTGTATAAATTTCGCCGTCGATGATAAATTGAAAGAGAAGCTAATGCAAAATATTACTGAAGCGGTTAACCTTTCTAGTGCTAGGTGGGAATCAGAGACCGAGAAAACCAGGTGGGGTCGTAATATTACGACACCCCACCTTTTTCAATTGCACATAAACTCCTTTATTAATGCCACAAAATTATTTATTATCAAAATACAGCAAAATAGAACACTTTTTATTTATTTCCCTCCAACTACTTCGAATTCAGACTTCTTCTATGTCACATAAAAAGTACAAATTACGTAGTGAAGGTAAAAAAAATCACTTTACTAGAGTTAATATCACATAAAATGAAATGTAGGAATTCGCCAAATGAACATTTCTATATACAGAAACGCAAAATACAAAAGATTTAGGTGTATTACTTGATTCCAAGTTAAAGTTTGATGACCATATTCGACAAATAACTTTAAAAGCGAGTCGTATATTAGCATTTATTATTCGTCGCTGTTCACTTTTTCAGAATTTAAATATATTATTGGTTGTTTCTTACTCGCATGTACGGTCATAATTAGCATATGCAAATATTGTTTGGGGATCCTTCTAATAAGAATCACATACTTTTACTTGAAAGGGTTCAAAAGCGTTTTTTAAGGTGGCTGCATTTTAAGTTTCATTAATGATATGTTTCCATTCAGTTATAAACAACACTCGAAGGAGTTCAGAATGTCCACGTTAGAAAATAGAAGGAAAATATCCGCTGTTTTATTTATACGTAATTTATTGACTGATATACTATTGTTAATTTACTATCAAAAGTTAATTTCCGAGTTCCCAGATTAACGGCCAAAAAAAAATGCAATTATTGCATGTACCATTTGCAAGAACAAAGAGCTATATGTATATACGAATTCTCCCTTTTGACTGCGGTAAAAATAACGAATTATTTTTTAATGAACGAATCGGAGGCTGACATGTTTTTTACTAACATGAATAAGTTTAAGCAAATGGTTGAATTATTTTACTGCTCAATGGATTAATTAAGTGTGCGCAGTCTACCCCCTCTTCCATATATGTATTAGAGATATATGAACAATTTTAATGTATAACTTATATCGCTTGTGTTACATGTTATATATGGTTGGTGTGTGTGTGTGTGTGTGCGCGTATATATGAACGCGCGTGTAACTTCATTGCAATGAGTACTTACTGAAAAGATATTTTACTATGTACATAAGGAATAAATTGATTTTTGTATTGTTCGTTTGTTAAAATTATATTAATTCGTTACATGGCATATGCGTATTCTTATGTGTGTCATGTTGAGTGTATGCATATGTGTGTTATATGTGATTGGTGTGTATGTGTATGTATTAAAGTGTGTTTTGCTTGCAGTTTATGTATTGTTATGTATTTATTAATATATACATGTATATAGATCTAATGTATACACTGTAATTGGCTTCATGCTGTTGTGTATACCTCTATTAAATAAATAAATAAATATTACATTATTGCTGTAAACATTTTACTCAGATTGGTAAATAAGTATTCAATGTACTCATAGTGTTTTCTTTTTCATTATGTCTATTTGTTAAATTTGTGTTTTACTCTTTTGATTTTATTATACCGTAAAAAAATTTATGAAAAAACAACAACCGCTTTGCCGATACATATCAGCGCTCGAACTATTCGCCACTAAATGATCACAATTGTAAAAGTAAGGCGATAAATTAATTTAATAATCGATATTTTAGATTGTACATAAACTCACCTATATCGTGATAAATGAAATATTTTTCGTGTAAAAAAATTGATATAATCGAATACGTCAATGTTCCCGACGAATTTATAAAAATTTAACAAGTGTCTAGCGCGGCAGCCTAGTAGTTAAGGTGCTCGACTACCAAACCAGAGGTATCATGGGATTCCGGGAATTGTCTCGTTCCGGATCTAAGTCGCTCCCAGGTTTATACCTAATCTGAAATTTAATTGGGCGCCAGAGAATTATCTGGTAGAAAGTAAAGGCGAATTCCATGAGAAAGGAACTAGCCCTCCAGTATTCTCTTCAGATCCATTAGGCTTAATGCCACTATGAAAAGCTTAAATTCACAATCCCCAGCGTCCTTTTAAGGGACTTCCTTTACTTTTACATTTCATGCGGTAATTATACAAAGTAATACGGTTATCGGGAATTAAACTCAACAATACTCAAAAGATATTACGAAATTCCGACATGTGTACTATAGTACTGCTATAATCACAATTGTTAAAAATACATTTTTCATTATCTATATAGATATTATTTGCAAAGTTTCTGAATTATGTTTTTTCTGTTTGTTTCAGGTTTTGGACCGACCCGGATTCAGCTAAAAAGGTTGACTACAAAATTCAAAGAGCATTGTTCCTATTCGCTAGTACAAATTCATGCGCAAATCCAATCGTTTACAGTATATTTAATATACGTAAGAGAAGACATATAAACACCCAGATACGATCATTAAAAAACAACTCCGCTGCAACGCCCTACTTTACCGACATGCGTTTACCACAGCGCACTTTATCGCTTCGTTCGGAAGAATAGTAATCCTTTTCGATTTATACGAAAGGTGGCGCAGTTATTATCTCGTTTTTCTTCGCGTAGTCACTTTGAAATGCGGCCGTTACAGAAAGTCCATCCATCTCGATCGCCGTTGATTTTTAAGACCGATTCACCGAGCTGATAGTGTACTAACGATAAAGGAAAATAGGCGAATTAAACATCTCTAAAGCTATCCATCCGCCGATTTATCTTTCTAACTTTCAAGTTAATTTATTTTTTAAAGATTCGAAATATAATTTTTTTTTAGTCATTATGATGATAACATTTCACCGAGTCACATTACGTGGTACTTTTTTTTTTTTTGTTTTTTGATTTTTTTCCTCTTTTTATACTTTACACTGCAATTAAGATGTTTTGTGCATAAATATAGCGATTAAGACATGCCGGCATTCAATTTTTTCTCTAATATGTAATATATATATGAACGAGGTTGTACCGGCGCGATATCAGCGGCATCCGCTGCGACATATTCTAGTCGGTTAGCTTTCGATTCAAATTTAAATCATTCGCTACCCTTGCGAGGTGGTTTTGGCATTTGTTAATAAGTCCCCCCGCGAATTTTTTAAATTTTATTTTTCCCGTACTAAGGTTAATTTTTTAAATCATTTATTACCAATTAAGCGGGATGATGGTAACTTTTTTTTCGAAATAAATTTCCACATTTTTTCAATAGTAATACAGAAAAACCATATATAATTTCCAAACATTTCGCAATATGTTTTTTATTATAAAATCTCAAATAACTTGAACACTTCTCGTTAAAAAAACGAATAAAACTTAATCCCTTGTTTTTTTTTTTAATTCTAGGAAGGTCTAGTGAGATGTTTCCAAAGAGATTTTTTTTTTTTTTTTTATCTATATTGAATAAACCTACATATTTACTTTTAATACTTCTAAGTTTTGTATATTATTTATCACGCGGGTATCCTCGGACTTTCAACCAATTTCTTTGACATTTCTGTGATTAATGAAATTTCCGGGCTCGGTTTTCCGAAACATAGCTACTTTGTTAAATCAAAATGTTACATATGCATTTTCATCATGGTAATAGCCATTCTCAATAATTCTAATGTTATTAACACTTATTCATAATAGATAAATCACTGAAAACGCACAAGGCACAGAAAAACCATATAGCTTAAATTAGTAATGTATAATAAGTCTAATGGTACTGAAGATAGTATTTAAAATTAATTTTTTTCTCTAAATCAAAATTCGATTTTTTAAACCCATAATCTCAAGACAATACGGGAAGCTCTTGTTGATTATTACGCGCGAGGTATATTTAATAAGATCGAATAGACCGATATCGAGCAGTAGCAACATGCCCGTATTAATGTTAACATCAAAACAACATACGTTCTTGGCGACACTACAGAAAATGACTTCGACAACTGCTGCAGCGAAAATTCGACATTCTTAAAATAAAAACGAAAAAAAACGAAAAAAAAAGAAAATTACCGTATTGCTGGACGAGATACAAAACTTAGAATTTGACTACCATTTTTGTGAAACAGGTTATTCCATACATTAAAAGAAAAAAAAACTTTATTCGTGAGAACAGTTTTAATAATTTAGGATACTACTATTATGTGAAAAAAAAATATTCGCCGTGTTAGTGGAATGTTTTAGGATTAGGATGATAGAGCGGATAAAAATTATCGTACTTCGCAATGGAGAAAAAACGAACAAGCGGAACCAGAAAATTCGCTCCCAGAGATTTGCTGGTGCAACTCGTTATGTTTAACAAATAACGCAGAAAATTGTAAAGCGCTTGAAAAAAAATTGTACGACTTTCTGAAATGAAGATAAATACGAGGAAAACAAAGTCGGTAATGTGAGATAAAAACTGGAAGGATTATCGAAAAAGGCGAATTATAACATACAGGCACGAAATTAACCGGAAAACGGAGCGACAAAATCAAAAAAAAAAAAAAAAATAGGATTTAAAAAAACGGACCAGGAGGAACAAGAAATAGGATAAAAAAGGATAAAGACATTAAATTTGGTCGTTGTATGTGGCATGGAAAAAAACGAGCAAAAAAAACCCAATATAGTTTAGTGACTTCCGGAAAGACAATGATAAAAATACAGCTTTGAGTTCAATAAAGTTGAATAACGTTGCTATTATTTGGTCAAATATGTCTTTCTTTTCTTTCCGAGCTAATCAAGAAGACACGTGCAGTTCAACTTATTCACCTCGTAGACCTTTGAAATGTGAAATATATTCAAATACATACATAAATTATGTATTAACATATTATTATAAGTGTAACTTCTTCACCAGCTTTAAACTGCAATTAGAAAAATGTTCGAATGCGAGCGAGCCAACACTGTAAAAAACTTTTACAAAATATTTTCAAACACACGCATTAAAAAATTTATTTCTTGCGAAACATAACTCAAAAATTTTATTTCCTTTACTGTATTTCAACAAATAACATAACAAAGCTTTAATGTAAATAACATCGAGAATATACAATATAGTTGACAGATCAAACATTACCAGTTCGCAGTAACGTATCAGTTGATCCTTACCGTAATCGGTAGTATCGTTTCTTGAATAAAATTCAACGCGATAATCTTTTTCGCATCGAGTGAAAATAATCAATAGAACCAAATTGAAATGTCTCATCATTTCTTTCGGTTATCTTAAATTTAAGAATTTTCTCCCGCAATGTTAATTAAATCTTGTTTCGTACAATTGCTCGCAAACTTTATACCCTTTTCCTTTAGAAGACTACGTAATTGAGCAACAGTGTACCTCTCCAGCGGAACTTCGCCGTCATTTTTTTCAAATTTCTTTTTCGATTTTATTTCATCTGCATTCCTTTCCGATGAATTCGAAGCAACTTTCCGTTTATTAGCAGTTTTAGCAGCGGGCTGTTGAATACTAAATAAATTTTGAAACGAACTTGCCAGGTAATCTAGTCGTTGATCACTTAAGCTTTCATGATTCGCTTGAACGTGGTCAACAAATTCTAACTGTTTACCGTGGATTCCAAGCGATTCCATATTGATCCAGTGTCTTTCTAATTTCGGATTGTAAAATATAGTTGACGTGAACGATGAACTGGACGCTTTCCTTACAAGGCGGTTAAAAAAATCCTGTTGTTCCGTTGAAACGGAAGACAGCTCTTTTATCGGCGGGTTGCGAATATTTTCAGCGTACGGCAAATAAAATGCGTGAAATCCGTTCGGTACTTCCACCTCTCCATTACTATCACTAACCGTCTGCTTCTGCGGTAAAAGACAGACGAGACGAGGTTTACTTTTCGCACGTGCAACTAGAGAAGCCAACGCAAATTTATTCTTCGAAAGGCACTGCGATAATAATTCAACGAACAATAATTTACTGCCGCGAACAACGTTTTCCGACGGAAATATAAAACAGGCAGGATGATAATAAAACAGCTCGAGGTTATCTATGTAGCGCATCGACTTAAATCCTAACAACGTCAAAGCAGGCTTCGAGGATAGATTACTTAATTTGCGGATTTCATCCATACTAAAACTGATACGTTCTCCGCCGACTTCGCAATATTTGTTTACGTCAGATTTTAGCAAAATTTCACCGCTCTCGACATCGTAGGTTTCTCGAACACTTTTCACCTGTGCATTTGTATCAGATTCTAATCTGGTAGACTTTATTAGTGCACGGCGTCTAACGAACGAATAGATTTCCACACCGATAGAAACATCAGGTCCGATATAAAACGGCACGGTTCCGATCGACCGCTTGTAACTACGTTTCCTTGTAATGCAATCGGGTAAATAGTCGATATCCTTTACGTCTTGTAACTGTTCCGCAGAGCATCCATCATCGGAATTAACGGCGGTTAAAATGTCTCGATAAAATAAGCTTACATCAAACGTATCTCCGAACATTAATAGTTCGAGTTTAACGTCGAATGACTTCAGATCGAGCGCTTTCTTCTTCGCATGATAAATTTTTGTCGGCGAATCTGAATGCGGATTATCTTCGCACGTCATTAAATAAATCGTTTTGACGGCCACTTTATACTTGCAACGCGTAATAATCGAGGAACAATGCCAGAAGACGTCTGCGATTGAATAATCGTTTGAGTGACCGTACGACGACTTAAAAGTGGACGCATAATCAGATTCATCGATCATACTTTGCAATTCTTTTATAATTTTGACAGTAGGAGGCGACGCCTCGGAAAACGTGGTAACAAATTGCGGATTTTGGTCTCCGCTATCTTTGGACTGAGTTCCAAAATAAATGATACTTATTAAATCCTTCCATGAATTCCGTATCGCGTTTAAATAAGTAAATTTAACGCATTGCAAACAACGGCGAAAATACATAGAATCCTGTTGGAACATTTTGTCTGTACTGTCTATTAAAAATATGATCAATTCCCTCTGATTAAATAATTCCGCCTGCTCGTCGTAGCCGTTTGCATTCAAATCATTGTCGTTCTCGTCCATGCTTTTAAAAAAAATGATAACAATATTAAACAAAACCATTCGAGAAACATTTAATAACTGCAAAATGTGTATCTACTCAAGAATAGGAAAAACTTTAAAGATTGGTCGGCTAACGCTTAACTATTATAAATTAATAATTCGCACGCGATTAATATAACCGGTAGCGTAATTTTTTCACGCTTAATTATGCGTTGTTCTGTTTTTTTTTGTATTTTCTTTTTACTTTTTCTTCTACACGTGTATACTGTGGTAATTCATTGGATAGCAGAAATGATAAGTTATAGAAATTAATGAAATAAAAAATTTATCAATTCATTTATGTAATTTAATATGTTTATACATGCAGTTTGATTGAAGAAATAGGAATGTTATAGAGATAAATTTTTGTACTAAGCACGTTTCACGTACTTGCATTCTAATTTAAAAAATTGCAATATTTAACCCTTACGTACTCTTAGTTACAAAAGATCTGGAAGTAAAAGTTTGAAAAGAAATTTTTTCAAAATATTTAACTGTAAATTTTAAGGCAGATGCAGTTTATTAGTAATTAAAATCTGCCGCAAACTTTGGAGTAATATACTTTCTTCTAACGCATAGTTTTAGAAAATTCAGAATGTTCCTTTAAAAAAATTCTAACCAGTGCATGTGTCGCTGTCAAAAATGTACCTTATCTCTTATCGGGTAAACTTATCCGAGTCTCAAATTAATAATATTAGCGGATAGATCGAATTAATATAAATCTATTACTTTGAATAATACATATTTTAAAGGAAAATAACTCGGGTGCAAAAATCTAAGGCACTGAAATGAAATGAATTGTAACTATTACAGAATCATTACGGTTATCCTACTAATAATATTAATAATAATAATCATAGCGAGCAAAAATTATTTTAAAAAAAAAATCATAATGACTGAATGAAATTTCTGCGTCTGATGATCGCAATTAATAAAGTTTATTTTTACAGTATACACCCCGCATTGAGATACACACAAGAGCGATAATTTATAAAACTAAAATTTTATATTCTACTTTAACCGAATGAAATAAATGACAGAATCAGTACATAATATATAATAAGAAAGTAAATTACCTGTTTTTATTTTTAATAATAGCAAGAAAAAACAAATATATTGTTCCTTTTATAACTAAAACAATTACAATTGAATATAATAAATTCTTATACTAAACATTGCCGGAAAAAATTAAACACCGGTTTACTGCAACACAACATAACAAACAACTTTCATACCAAGTAACCAAGAGCGCGATAGCGCATTTTTAATCGGAATTTAAATTCGTCGACTTTTCAACTTTGTTATTATTGTGTAGGTTTTTTTTTTTTTTTATTATTTATACTAATGCTATTTATCTTTACGTAATACAAATTATTAATACTTGCCTCGAGATTTTATACAGTCAAGTCTGTTGAAGAAAATGGATAAAAATTAATTATTGATAAAATTAATAAATTAAAAAACTCACACTACGTTTTTTTTTAAAAATGTAGTTTTAAGTGTATTTTTAAATTTTCCAAAGAAAACTTTGCTTCCATTTAAAAGCTTATTCGTAAAAACTAAGTATATGTTTAAATTTATAATGATGAAAAATTACTTAACTTCTTAATATAATAATTTATAAATTGTGACAAATTTAAAATTATTGAAATAAGATTTTGGATTCGGATTTATAATAAAAAAGTAAAAAATAATTTTAAAGAAATATTTTTTAATTTTAGATTTAATTTCGTCTAATATTGAATTACTTAAATACTTTAAATTCGTTAGAACGATTTATATAGTCGTTCACCATTATAAAGTTCACAATTCCTACTGATATTAAGCGCGCCATTGTTATAATCACATTATTCATTAGGAACTATTAGGAAGTGATTGTGTGAATTCTTAAATTTGTAAACTAAGAATGATCGTAATTGTTAAATTTTAAATAAAAAAGTATTACCTATTATCATATTTATTTTTATGATCTTATAAAAAATGTCATCTCGAAATGAAATATTTATTACGATGATAAGTTTGAATATCGGTATGCCGCAATATTTATATTTATAGTAATATTTATTATCCTTTTAAACATTTTCAGCTAAGGAATTCATTAGAATTTAGTAATGACACACAGTCCCGGATTAAGTATATTATAGGCCCGGAAATATTAGGGGACCTATTCGAAAGTGACAAAATGATAAGTTTTATAGAATAACTAAATTTTATTTAATTAATTTAATTACATTATTTTTAATTCACGAATTAACTTATAATTATTAATGCAAACAAAACTGAATATCATATAGACAATGGGTAGAATTTTCGATGCCAAACAGAAATATATATATTTAATTTTAAACAATGAATTTTTCAGCAAATTTTAACCAAAGATTTGCATAAAAGGATTGTGTGTCGTGTGTTGCGCTTGTACGCACGCATACACATTTATACAGACATTTCCTTTCTAAAATTGTAGATTCCGACTCGTTAGATTTTAAAACAAATTTCTGGTACGCTTTTAGAAAACTCGGAATTTTACTATTACGAAGTTTCCTCCTCTAGAAGGAAATAAAAATAGATACAAAATTATTAACAAATAAATGTATTAAAAAATGCACATGCTCCTGTAAAGTTAATTCTATTTATTTAAAAAAAAAGTTGATGTATACGACAAATGATAGAGTAATTTTTTATTACATGTCAAAAGTGGGTGTTTCTAGGGAGCCCCTTTATAAAGTGGGACCCGGGGCTGCAGCTCCCCCTAGGCCCCTCCTAAATCCAGGTCTGATGACACATTAACAGAGTTTAGCTTATATTGCACATCATTGCAGTAAATTAAATTTTAACTGTAACCGTATCGGTAAATGTTAGATGTATTGTAGTTTGTAATCTATTAAATTACTTTTTTGAGGACACAGTCGATCTAAATTTAATCGCCAATGGTTGCTGAAATAAAATTCAAACACGATTACTTGATATTTCGAATTTGCAACGTTTCAAGAAGTGTTTTTGAATGTCGGAGTCCAAAAAAAGTCTACCCGTATAATTTAAAAATAGTTAATATTAGGAATTTAAAAATTCCGATAAATATGTTTATTATCGATAAAGTATGGTACTATCGTAGCCTTCGTTAATAAGAAGCCGTGCTGTAGCTAAAATTGGCAACAGGAAGAAAGCCTAGCCGGTTGATATTTATGTTTACATTTCGTAAAGTGTTATGAGACTTGTGAGCGTATGTCATTAATGGGCTATAGTTCGGGCTTTCGAGTTTTGTTTCAGTTTTTTTGTTCGTATTAATAATGTAACAACGATTGATTTTAAAAATTATCCGATTTTGTTCAATTTTAAAATTAAGTGTAAATGTATAATATACGAAGATAAATCCTTTTATAATTTAGTTGTTTCATTCTTTTACCGTTTTACGTAGTAACTTTTTTCTGTTGCCTGAAAATGCCTAATAAATGCTGGTTCCTGGTTGTAAAAGTAATTATACTTCATTTTTAAACGATTCAGACGATAAAGCGGTAAGTGTTTTTAAATTTCCAAAAGACTGCTCTTAAATCATTATGGATAAAAGCAATTCCTAGAGAGAATTTAACGCCATCAAATTTTAGCCCGGTTTGTAAACTACATTTCACTTTATCCGATATTGTTTATGATAAACATTTACAACCTGATAGCACAAATAGCTTGTTTTAAACAGGCCACGGTTAAGGAATGATGCTATCTCAAGCATTTTTTCGAATTTACTTACTTATCCATAGAAAAAGTTAAAGAAAGAACAAATCCCGAAGTTAGACGAAAAAATATTTTTAAGCTGGACAATGATAAAAACGAAAAATTTTTAAATGCTGATTTAATTCATAATTTTTCAACTCTTTCGAATCAGTTCAAAGGTAAAATTGATCTCCGCTACTGAGAATTTAAAATTCTTGATGATAAGATATACTTCTTTGTTTTTACTTTTGATGATGCATTAACAATTAAAACATCAATGTGTATTGAAAAAAATTTAACTGTTAGTGTTTATACAGGGTGCGGCAGCATAACTTCCTTTTTTAAAATGCGCTACTTTTTTTCTACTGAATTTTTTAAAGAAATAATAACAGAAAATCGAAATACATACTCTAGATCCCATTGGCAATATGTATGCTTCTTTCCATGCAGTTTTATTTCGATTTTTTGTTATTATTTCTTTAAAAAATTTAGTAGAAAAAAAGTGGCACATTTTTAAAAAGGAAGTTATGCTGCCGCACCCTGTATTAAAGGTAATAAACTTATTGAAAACGATTTAAAATGGATTTTACCGTTCAATTTTAAGTTAACTAGGTGGTCTCAGTTAATAAATATTTTATCACATTATAAGAATTTTACTGTAGTTAATTCACGTTCAGTTGAGTATATTTTAGAGGAAGTTTTTACTATGTTATCTGTGGCAAAGAATAAAGCTATTGAAGAAAATTTTAACAAATTAGAATAATTAGAAATTGTGATTAATCAGATACGTCAAATTAGAAATCATACACCAAAATACTGTTACAGGACGATTTTAATGGCGTTTATCCTATATTCTCAGTCGTCTAATTGTTATGCATTAATTAGAATTTTTTTAGTTTTGCCCCATAAGAGATACTTACAATCATTATCATGTTCAATGCATATTTCGCTGATTCAGATGTAAGTAATAAAAATTATCTTATAAATGTCTCTCGTCGTTTACCATACTTAGAAAAGGTTGTATCAAGACTGCGTCAATTAACATAACTATCAACAATTTACCTATACCTGTTGTTTACTCCTTTCGCTACCTAGGAATCTTTTTAAATAGTCGTTTACTCTTTACTGAGCATATAAACCACCTCCATTCGTCTAAATATCTTAAAGTATTTATCTTCTTCCCATTGGGGAGGTGACCCTATGATACTTTTTATACTCTACAAATCCATTGTTCGACGCAAACTTGATGTTTGCTGTTTTCTGTATGGCAATGCTGCTCGTTCTCTCCTAGCTAAATTAGATTTGGTTAGAATGAAGTCCTACGCTTATGTCTAGGAGTCTTGAAATCCACGTCTATTCCTACGATTCTGGCAGAGGCTAATGTTGCTCCTTTATCTACCCGTAGTTCTTAGCTAGCGTACCGGTTCCTTATTAAACGCTGCATATTTATCCAAACAATCTTGCCTCTGCATATTCTTCTCTCTTGCAAGATTGACGTTTTTCCTCTAAGGTTCCCACGCATCTTATTAAGTTTTCGCCCTTCATTTTATCTTTCAACAAACTTCCATCTTTCCATTTTAAGTTGTTAAATGTTATTCGTTCTCCTAATCTTTTTTCCTTGCCTTCTTATGCAAAATATCTCCCTGCCCATGCAACAGTTCATGAATTTGACCAAGCAGTTTCATCATTTTTTCCTAACCATGTCCTAATTTTTACGGATGGGTCCAAAATGGTACATGGAGTGGGTGCATCTATCTATATTCCTGCTCTTAATCATTTCACCTTATTCAAAATTCCTTCATTTTGTTCCATTTATTATGCGAAGACATTGGCATTACTACGTGCCATTGAACTTATTCCATCTGTTCCTCAATTTAAAATGTTCCTTTTAATTTCTGATTGCAAAAGCGTCCTTCAGTGTATCTCCTCTCCATATGTCCTCATCTCCTCTGATCCTTTTATTCTGTGCCCCCGATCTCTAATCTCCAGCCTTTGCAGATTGCACTCATTAATCATCGACTTTCTTTAGATCCCTGGTCATGCTGAGATTGTGGGCAACAAAAGGCGGATTATTTTGCTCGTTTGGCTATTTCTTCTGGACGCCCAGTCAGACAATTCCCTTCTCACGAATTAATAAATATTGTAAAAAGTATCCAAAATGCCAACTGAAAATCTTTTTACATATCATCCTCCAATCCTAATTCACAATATTTTTCCCCTGTTCAACCATGGCACTTACATTTTCCACACCTTCCCCGTTCCATCATGTCTGCTATCTGTCGTCTTCGATCTGTTCATAATCGATTTCCTGCTTTATTGTATCGTTTCTCCATAGTATCCTCTCCTATTTTTTCCACTGTGTATCGATAACAGTCATATGTAACTCTGATCATGTCTTCTTTCATTGCTCCTTATTATCACCTAAAAGAACAGCGCTATACGTGGAGCTACTCTCACATGATGTTCCAACTCCATATTGTGTGTCCTTTATTCTCTCTCTACAGTCAACGTTGATCATCACAATTGAAAATTCCTATTTTCTATACTTCATTATATTAAGATTTAATCCGTTCAGTAATTCTCTTTCACTTTGGCATTTCTATCTTATCGTGTTCAGTTACTTCTAATGAACTCCTCTCTAAACGAAGAGCACCCGCACTGATGTTGCAGTTACAGTTACAAACATGCACAGCTCGCAGTTAATATTGCGGCCCTGATGTTAGACAGTGAGCTCCTTGTCAGCCTGCACCACGGGCGCTGTTGTTATAGTGTGGCCATAGTGTTGGGTGTAAATTCTATTCATTTCCTTTTGACAGGATAATAGGCACTGTCTTCGCAGTCGTCGCCATAATTATTATTCATTTTTCATAATTAAAAATTATAAACGTTGCTTTATAGCGGCGGAGAAAGTCATTGAACTTTCGGATAACTCTTTACGGCACGCCAAGCAGTGTGTTCTATATAGCTTTGGTGCTTGATGGCTCTAACTGCTTTTTAAACATCCTATATTTCTTCTTCCTTAATTATTTGTAGGCTGATTCCTTTGTCAGTTGGTACTGTGGGCTCTGTAATTGCAGATGTGCCCATGGTATGGGACAGCTAATTCTTCGGCAATGTCATTCCTTCTCTTTTCAGGATGCATGTTTTGCATTTATCGACGTTGATTTTCATTGTCTTTCCATCCTTGTTATAGGGTTCTTAGTCAGATTCCATTCTTTGTGACTCCTAATTGTTACCATTTACACGTGTTGATGGGTAACCGTCCGTTGCTGACAAGCACAGGAAAAAAAAACTGTTGGTTGATGAAATTTATATTACCGCTCGCTTAGATTATAGATCGGGAAATGTAGGTTCTGCAGTAAACAAGATTACTGTTTTAGCCAAAACTGTTTTGACTTATATGGTAAGTTCTCCATTTGGAAATTTCAAAGAAATCGTCAAATTACTACCAGTACGAAACATTAAAGTATTTGAATTAGTGAAAGTAACGAAACAAGTGATTCATTTTATCCATGGGTGTTATTTTGAAGTACTTTGCGTTGTAACTGATAATCATGCTAGTAATAGGTCTATGTTTAAGATGTTATCAAATCTTTTGAAATTCCAAATCCTAATAATGCGGACAAAAAAATATTTCTCACCTATGATTTTGCACATATTTTTAAGAATATTTGGAAAAATTATTTGAATTTAAAAAATCAAGATCAAAAATTTATTTTTTATGAGTGGAATAATTTGGAAATACTTAGGTATGCTGAATTTCAAGATATCAGGGATATATATCATACGGAAGAAGACAGTTCGATGAAGCAAGCTTTTAACTCACTTATAAGTCTCTTTATCCATCTATATTTGAAAAACAAAAAGTCATTTTGACAGATAATGTATTTCATTCTTCTATAAGAGCAACTTTTATTAATAAATTAATTGTTGATACTGTTGAATTCAGTGAAATAATAAGAAAATGATGGATACAGTTGATAACAGATGTCTTATTAAAGGGAAAGTTAAGAGAAATGAAGATTCTACGCCATTTGAAAGGGGAAATTTTAATTCAGGTGTAAATGAAAAATTAAAATTTTTAAATAAATTTATATTATGGTTTCATAACTGGCATACACTACAGAATTAAAATGGTAAGTTATCTCTAATGAAACGTATCAAGCATTACGTCAGTCTACTGTCGTTATTAAAGTGCCATACTCAGCGTCTGAGCGTCGGCGACTACCTATTTGTACATCTCAGCAGTACTGTCGTTATAATTTCTTTAATTAATTACTGTTTCGAAACCTATCCTGATGTAAAATATATTCTGGCTAGAAAATTTAGTACAGATGATTTAGAGAAACGTTTTGGCCTCTACAGATCTTTGGACGGATGTAATTATAATATTTCATACAATGATATAATAGGAAGTGAAAAAAGAATTTTTAAAAAAGCCGAAGGTAATTTTTCATTTGCAGAGATAAAAGAAAGTTTCAATTTTAACAATAGCGGAGAATATAATTATTTTGAATGCAATACATCTGATATAAAAGGCTTCTTTTCATTTTGGAAACGAATTACTGACAATGTTATGAAATGTATAATTCTGTGAAGATATATTTCAGGATACACATCACATTCTCTCTCTAAAAAATTGAAATGTTCGCAGTGTGTCGCTATTATTAGAGAGAATAAAAGTACTTTCATTCACAACCAATATTTCAACACTTTGCAAAGAAACGGGTTATCGATTGCAACTAATATAGTAGTGCATATTTTATCCATATGTGTTTACTTTTAAAATTTATTTTAAACGATGATACATGTTTAGATGAATTTTTACACAGTACTTGTACACAACAGAAAACACTTCTTTATAAATTAACGACATAATATTGAAAATGAAAACATTTATTCCGAGATTTTAGAAACTTGTACTAATTGTGAAACTCCTTCATTGTTACTTCCTAAACTGTGTTCTATTTTTGCAAAACAATTCTATAAATAATTATATAAACAAATGAATATGGTCCAAAAAGAAGCGTCTGTTAGTGATGATGTTGCATTAAAAAGTTTAAAAATACGTAAATTAAGTACGTTTAAATAATTAAGTATTGTCCGCTCGAACTGATCAATTCAATTACAGATATATTTAATATTTCTTAATTTTGAAGCATATTTTATGTATATATCATGACTATTCTTATTGCAATTTAACTTTTTACGCATAAATAAATAAATGCACATTATATATACGAATACAGTAATTGTAACCAAGGGCGTCGCCAGCCGAATGGCCAGGGAGGGGCAAGATAGGTTGCCAGCCGCCAAAGGGAGGCAAGATGATAGAAAGAGGATATGAGTTATAGGAAAAATAAAATTTATAAGTTGTAAAGGCTTAATATTTTATTAAACAAGAATAAAATCTTAATTAAAACATCAAGTTTTCCAAATTGTCCATGATTACGTGCCTATGAATACTCATCAATGCAAGTTGATTAAAAGTTTCAAGGCTCCGGGGGGGGGCAGCTGCCCCTCCCTGCCCCCCGCTGGCGACGCCCATGATTGTAACTTTATCTAAGAAAGATGTTTTGGTTTCAACTGAAGACTGTATACTAACCGACGTTCTAAGTAAGAAGAATGCGATATTGCCTGTCTATCAGCACGGCGTTGTATTAACGACGGCTACAGTAGTAATTAAATACATTATACTTGTAGGATACGTACTTCTAATAGTTAGTTAGCAGTTACATTTATGTTCAACATATCTTCTGCATTACATTTTATTTTGCAAATGCATACATGTAAATTATGATCTCAGTCAAGGCCGTGTCCACGGGGAGGGTTTTGGAGGTTACCCCCCCCCCATGAGAACTGAAATAGTTATTATAAATACACAAAAATCTGAAAAAAATCACAAATTTAAAATAAATATTGATGATTTTTTAGGATGTTCTTACCTACTTTTAAAAGAAAAAAGAAAAAATATGCTCCATATTTTTAGGTATTTCATTAATATGTTGTGCAAAATTTTTTATTACGAGTATAATTAATAACGTATGTAATTTTTATTAATGTTCATATACGGGGTAATTCATTTATGTAAATTATTAATAGATAAATCAAAATGATGGAAATTATTAATAGTACGAATATTAGTGAAAAATGTATTGTTATTTATAAAATAAATATGCAAAGAAACCCCCCCCCCTTCAAATTCTGTGCACGGGCCTGATCTCAGTATTAGCTGTCAAAACACAAATAACAATCATGTAATAAAATCGTTTTTCATAAACATCGATTCGAATTATGTTTGTAGTAGTTTTCAATGTTATTTTATTCCATTCGGTATTCGATAAGTCGACATCATATTGCTTTTACAGTTTTTGACGTCAGATGTGCAGAACTGGTGTGAATTTAACACGACCCAATAGCAGTAGGTGAATTTGTTTTATTAACTTTCAATTATTGTTTGATTGGTCAGTATATGCTTGATTTTAGAATTTGTAACGAAAGATTTTGATGAACATGATAGCAGTTCTGTTGTGGTTGTTAACTGAATGTTAGTTAATGCAAGAAAAAAAGTTTCTGTTGCTTCGTTTGGATTGAAACATTTTTAATCTAATTTCTGAATGTTAACATTAACATTTTTAATTAAAGCCTTTATTTATTTCTTTATTTTTTCAATTATTATACAGTACCGTTATAAAACGTATTACGTTTTCAAATTTTATATTCATTTGGGCTCTTTGTTGAATTAATGTAAAGTTTTCATTTTAATTTATTAAGCTTTTATCGACCAAAAATAAAACATTAGTCAAGTATAAACAACACTTTTTTCCTTTTTGTATTGCTCGATGCCGAGTAACATATTTAATGATCTTCGATAAGGGCAGCGATTAACTATGTAAAAAAGTATTCGTATGAATAATAAATATATACCTTTTATCTTCTAATTTGCGCCGCCAGCACAAGTGATCAGTGGCGGATCCACGGGGGGAGGGGGATAGGAGACGCCCCCTCCTCCCCAAAGAACCAAAGCCCCTATGAAAAAATTTGTTACAATAGACAGACTTAATTTATGCTATAAAAGGTTTGTATGAATTTTACCTACGGATTTAATTATAACTAATATTTAATACTATTTTCTATTAAAGCTATTAATGTTCTTTTTTTATTTTATTTTAAACACAACTGTCGTCGATCTTTTGCCATTTTTATTTGTTTTTAATTTTTGTTTTGTAATATAAATAAAAGTAGTTCAATGAGAAAAATATATATATTTTTTTACTTACTCATGAACAAAGAATTCGGATCGGATTCAAGGGCATCGTCAGCCGATGAGGTGGAGGGGGGCAGATGATAGAAAGGGGATATGAGTTATAGGAAAAATAAACTTTATAAGTTTTAAAGGCTTAATATTTTATTAAATAAGAATAAAATCTTAATTAAAACATAATTTTCGTGGGTTTTTGGCAAATTGTTCTACTACTTTATTATAAAAGTCTTCCAATTTGTCCATGATTACGCGCCTATGAATACTCATCATGGCCAGTTGATTAAAAAGTTTCAAGCCCCTTGCCCCCCGCTTGCGACGCCCATGATTGGATTACTAACAAAAATAAAAAAATAAGTAAAGTCTAATAAAAATACTATCTTTCTTACTGTTTCTAAACTACCATTTTAGCTAGAATTTTATAATTTCTTTTCATTTTTCATCTAAAAATAAAACTAAATTTAAATTAAATTGTAATAATTATGTATTTTTAAAACATTTTTAAATTTCTATAAAGTTCGCTTTTGATTTTCTTTATGAAACAATGAGTATTTCCCAAATCTACTGCCTACCGTAGAAGATTTTACGTAATTATATAATCTCCCCTCCCCACAATGTCCTTCTGGATCCGTCCTTGCGAGAGATGAAGTTATCCTGCATGGAATACCTATATCTAGCAGTGGATTGAATTAGACATAACGTGATCTTTAGAATTTACAGAAATTTTCGTAATTAGGAAGAATGTGGGCCTTGTGCTTGAAAGTGCTTTTAGAGAATTAATGTTATAAACCGATAGTTAATCTTTTTTTAAAAATAGAAACAGCAGAAATTGGTCGTGAAAAATAAGTTACTGATTAAACTGTTACTGGTGCTAAGAATAAAAATGTGGTTTTAAAACCTATCAGATTACTCTGCCTATTGAAAAATATGCTAAACTTCGCCTCATTCCTAATGAAATAATATTTCTAGTTTTTCCTAGCATGAACGGAGATAATTTACAAAATATTTAAACGCCGTTTCTAAATAAAATATTGCAGTTACAAACGGAATCAATGATTTTCAGTAAGTATTAAAAGCTGACTAATGTTTAAAATTCGAGCGAGTAAGTTTCATCATTACAGTTCAATGAGAGTCTACCGATAATTGAAAGTAGTGCGAACTTGTTTGCTTTTTTGATTATGGTTGCAATAGTTGTGCTATTTTAAAAATTTTCAATTTTCTCAACTTTGACAGCACGACTGCTTGTGAAGTAATACTTGAAGTATATGTCCATTAATAATGTCAAATACGAAAAACATATCTCATTACAAGAATGAAATAAATAAATAATCGCTAATAGTCACGTGGAAGGCAATGGCAAACCACCACGTACAACAGCATATACGCGCTAGGTCAGTACACAGCAGACCCACACCGGACGGACTGCACTTGTAGCGCGATAACAAGCGGCTACAATCAGTTCCGAATGTAGTCTTGCGTGTGTACACCTGCGTTGCATATTACAATTGCCTGGTACACAACCTATATCTGTACAGCTAAATGTACGAATAGGTTGCGTCAACGCGCTATGTAACGTACGGCACCTGAAGAAGAAGATATCTCACTGAACACGAATAATATGCATATGAGTAGTATGCGGAATATAATATGGCCTTAAGCTGTAAATTACCGAGCGTCCCTGTTATCTGTGCAGGTAGCAAGTATCGACAGATTCTTTTAGGCGGTATACAAGTAGTAAACCTATATCAAAACCTGAAAACCCTATAATTAAAAATGTTTTTTATTAGAAAACTCAAAAAAAAGTATAATAATTTTGATGATTCCACCCGACAGGAGGCAACATTTTAAGGTCGTTTGTGTCTGCGTTTTAAATACGATTCTTCAAGGAGCTAGGAAAATAACATATTCGAAACTGAAGGTATAACATTAAAGCTACGGGGGAAAAAATTGACTTACAAATAGATCGATTGAGTAGTAAAAAAAAAAAAAAAAAAAAGTGCAATCGTTCCAAGATATATCACGTTTTAGAAGATACTGAAAACGAATTTAATGAGGATTTACAGAATACAACGCTAAAACACCTTTTAGCTTTTATACAGTTATCTTTCATCATTATTGCCTCGTTTACGAAGAAAAGATCAAAGGGGTTTCTGATCTTTTTTTAATAAATACCGGTGAAATTAGGTATTTAATTCTATTGAATAATATTTAGAGTTTCAAATGAAATTTTAAATTTGCCAAACTTCTAGTCAATCGTAATAAAGAAATATTTAACACGCTGTTTCAAAAAGTACTAAGATTTTTTTTTCTTTCAAATAGATTTTCAGTGGTAGCCTATACAAAAGATAAAGGTAAAGCACTTGAAAACGACTTGTCAGATTTTCTGAAATGAAGATAAATACGAGGAAAATGAAATCGGTAATGTGAGATAAAGGAAAAAAGTAAAATTGGAAGGATTACTGAAAAATGCAAATTAACATATAGGTGTGAAATTAACAGGAAAACGGAGCGACGAAACCAAAAAAATAGAATTTAAAGAAACGGACCAGAAGGAACAAGAAATAAGATACAAAAGGATAAAGACATTAAATTTGGTCGTTGTATGTGGCATGGAAAAAAAACGAGCAAAAAAAACCCAATATAGTTTAGTGACTTCCGGAAAGACAATGATAAAAATACAGCTTTGAGTTCAATAAAGTTGAATAACGTTGCTATTATTTGGTCAAATATGTCTTTCTTTTCTTTCCGAGCTAATCAAGAAGACACGTGCAGTTCAACTTATTCACCTCGTAGACCTTTGAAATGTGAAATATATTCAAATACATACATAAATTATGTATTAACATATTATTATAAGTGTAACTTCTTCACCAGCTTTAAACTGCAATTAGAAAAATGTTCGAATGCGAGCGAGCCAACACTGTAAAAAACTTTTACAAAATATTTTCAAACACACGCATTAAAAAATTTATTTCTTGCGAAACATAACTCAAAAATTTTATTTCCTTTACTGTATTTCAACAAATAACATAACAAAGCTTTAATGTAAATAACATCGAGAATATACAATATAGTTGACAGATCAAACATTACCAGTTCGCAGTAACGTATCAGTTGATCCTTACCGTAATCGGTAGTATCGTTTCTTGAATAAAATTCAACGCGATAATCTTTTTCGCATCGAGTGAAAATAATCAATAGAACCAAATTGAAATGTCTCATCATTTCTTTCGGTTATCTTAAATTTAAGAATTTTCTCCCGCAATGTTAATTAAATCTTGTTTCGTACAATTGCTCGCAAACTTTATACCCTTTTCCTTTAGAAGACTACGTAATTGAGCAACAGTGCACCTCTCCAGCGGAACTTCGCCGTCATTTTTTTCAAATTTCTTTTTCGATTTTATTTCATCTGCATTCCTTTCTGGAGATTCGACGCAGATTTCCTTTTAATAGTAGTTTTAGCAGCAGATTGTTAAATACTAAATAAATTATGGAACGGACTTACCAGGTAATCTAGTCGTTGATCACTTAACCTTTCATGATTCGCTTGAACTTGGTCAACAAAGTTTAACTGTTTACCGTAGATTTCGAGCGATTCCATATTGTTCCAATGTTTTTCTAATTTCGGATTGTGAAATATAGTTGACGTGACCGACGAATTAGACACTTCACTTACAAGGTGATTAAAAAAATCCTGTTGTTCCGTTGAAACGGAAGACAGCTCTTTTATCGGCGGGTTGCGAATATTTTCAGCGTACGGCAAATAAAATGCGTGAAATCCGTTCGGTACTTCCACCTTTCCATTACTATCACTAACCGTCTGCTTCTGCGGTAAAAGACAGACGAGACGAGGTTTACTTTTCGCACGTGCAACTAGAGAAGCCAACGCAAATTTATTCTTCGAAAGGCACTGCGATAATAATTCAACGAACAATAATTTACTGCCGCGAACAACGTTTTCCGACGGAAATATAAAACAGGCAGGATGATAATAAAACAGCTCGAGGTTATCTATGTAGCGCATCGACTTAAATCCTAACAACGTCAAAGCAGGCTTCGAGGATAGATTACTTAACTTGCGCGATTCATCCATACTAAAACTGATGCGTTCTCCGCCGATTTCGCAATATTCGTTTACGTCAGATTTTAACAAAATTTCACCGCTCTCGACATCGTAGGTTACTCGGACCCTTTTCACCTGTGCATTTGTATCAGATTCTAATCTGGTAGACTTTATTAGTGCACGGCGTCTAACGAACGAATAGATTTCCACACCGATAGAAACATCAGGTCCGATATAAAACGGCACGGTTCCGATCGACCGCTTGTAACTACGTTTCCTTGTAATGCAATCGGGTAAATAGTCGACATCCTTTACGTCTTGTAACTGTTCCACAGAGCATCCATCATCGGAATTAACGGCGGTTAAAATGTCTCGATAAAATAAGCTTACATCAAACGTATCTCCAAACATTAATAGTTCGAGTTTAACGTCGAATGACTTCAGATCGAGCGCTTTCTTCTTCGCATGATAAATTTTTGTCGGCGAATCTGAATGCGGATTATCTTCGCACGTCATTAAATAAATCGTTTTGACGGCCACTTTATACTTGCAACGCGTAATAATCGAGGAACAATGCCAGAAGACGTCTGCGATTGAATAATCGTTTGAGTGACCGTACGACGACTTAAAAGTGGACGCATAATCAGATTCATCGATCATACTTTGCAATTCTTTTATAATTTTGACAGTAGGAGGCGACGCCTCGGAAAACGTGGTAACAAATTGCGGATTTTGGTCTCCGCTATCTTTGGACTGAGTTCCAAAATAAATGATACTTATTAAATCCTTCCATGAATTCCGTATCGCGTTTAAATAAGTAAATTTAACGCATTGCAAACAACGGCGAAAATACATAGAATCCTGTTGGAACATTTTGTCTGTACTGTCTATTAAAAATATGATCAATTCCCTCTGATTAAATAATTCCGCCTGCTCGTCGTAGCCGTTTGCATTCAAATCATTGTCGTTCTCGTCCATGCTTTTAAAAAAAATGATAACAATATTAAACAAAACCATTCGAGAAACATTTAATAACTGCAAAATGTGTATCTACTCAAGAATAGGAAAAACTTTAAAGATTGGTCGGCTAACGCTTAACTATTATAAATTAATAATTCGCACGCGATTAATATAACCGGTAGCGTAATTTTTTCACGCTTAATTATGCGTTGTTCTGTTTTTTTTTGTATTTTCTTTTTACTTTTTCTTCTACACGTGTATACTGTGGTAATTCATTGGATAGCAGAAATGATAAGTTATAGAAATTAATGAAATAAAAAATTTATCAATTCATTTATGTAATTGGGAAAGATCCATAACGGCGTCTCCAGTTCATATTGGTTATTTAGTTCATATTCTTATATACGATGTTATTATTGTTTAGTTCATTACTAACCTATCAGAAAATTTATCTTCTGTGTTACTGAAATTTAAAAAAAAAAAAATAAATAGACAGTTTTTGGATTTTAAAGTATTGCAGATTTAATATTAATAAGTTAAAAAAAAATTATATATCACTAAGAATAATTAGCGAAATTATTTACTTCTAGTTTTAAAATAGATGTTACAAATTTATGGTTGAATTATTTTCTGATTAGAAAATTTATTTTTAGATTGGAAATTTATCTATCAGATAGAGAATAAAATTTAGTATTTTTGAAAAATAGTTGTAAAAATTTTAATTTAACTTTAAAGTGTAAAATACAATTTTAAAATAATTACTAGAAGTGTTAACTGTTGTTTTTACAGAAGTTATAAATTTATGGTTCCATTATTTTACATTGAGTGATAAGTTTATTTTTTTACTTTAAAAATTTTAAGTTACTGGTTCAAAAACATTTACAAAATTCTTTACTAACAAACAATTGTTATTTTAATTTTAATTATAAATGTTACAACTATGTGCCTGAATCTTTTAAAAGATCGTACGTTATGTGTTCAATAGATGAGATTTTTTTGGTGCCATTTGTTACTATTGGCCGGCCTGGCCTTTTGCATTATAATAGAATACAACTTGTTTCAGCAGTTTCTATCTTGCTTTCGCTTGTTACGTGTAGCGCAGTTTCCAGATTTTGTTGCTTCTTTCTTTTTTATATATCTTTTTGTTTATTTTTCGGTTTTTCCTGTTTTCATGTTTTCGTTTTTTTGTTTTCGCCGGGTGTTTTAATTTTTTTCGATTATGGCCGCCGAAATTGAGTTATGCGACAAGTTGTATAATCCCACATTTTATCAATTGATTAGATTTACGGAAAAAGTTAATTATTCAGTTTCATATTCGCTATCATATTCTTCTGCATTTCAGCTGAATTTCATTTTTACAAGTTTCTTTCAGCTACATATTCTTTTTTCTTCAATTTATTACCCTATTTACATTTTTTTTTTTTTTTTTTTGACAAAGTATAGTTCATTATAAACATTTTGAGGGAATTTTACTTTCTATAGCGAGTATCAAACTCCCAACAAATACATCAATCTTTAACCGCCACAGAAATGTATCTGGTTTACTAAAGTATGTAAATTTACTATATTTATTTAATGTGCTGTTTTCTTAAAATTACTACTTCTTTTTATCTTATTTTAACATTATTTTCAAATTTCCTCTTCGTTAGTTTACATTTTTTCCCACTAACTTTGTCATCTTTGTTATTTTTTATGTTCGCTTTTTCGTGCCAATTTCATTTTTGGTTTGAAATTTGCCTCGTTAATTTTTGCTCTTATTCATAGTTTGTGTTAGTTCACATAGTATGAATAAAACCAAAAATGAATGAATTGAAATTTCCACCAAAAATGAACTGGAGACGCTGTTCTGCACGCTTACCTTCTACGGTTTAACCAATGAAATAAATGACAGAATCAAAACATAATATATAATAAGAAAGTAAATTTACCTGTTTTTTTTGGGGTTTTTTTAATGATAGCAAGAATAAACAAATATATTATTCCTTTTACAACTAAAACAATTACAATTAAATATGTCGGAAAAAATTGAACACCAGTTTATTGCAACATAACACAACAAACAACTTTCATATCAAAATGATCCTTTTGAGAACACATATGTGCAAGTTCAAAAATACTCAAAAATCATCAAAAAGTTTTTTAAAAGAATCGATATTTATTTAGTAGTATTTATTGCTTTAAATTTAAAATTTATTGAAAAATTAATAATTATTTTATTTTTTTAAATAGAAAATACACAATAATTTTTTTCTTAATTTTTTAATAATAATAAATAATTTTTTTGCTGTTTATTTACATTTTATGCACTATAATTTTTAGTTTATTTAAAATCAAAGTACATGCCATTTTTTCTTCTAGATTTTTAATTTCAGTAAATAAAGGAATAAGTTTTTAACAATTTTATTAATGACATTTTTTTTTTTATTAGTATATCATACTAAATAGATTTTAGACCTCTCAATAAATTAATTCCAATAAAATATAGGAAATTTATAAAACTCAACTTTGGTAATAAAGTTATTTTTATATCATTGTAAAACATAGTAAATAAAACTTTGTAACTGTATATGACATTTTTTTAATGGTTGTAATATTGTTAAGAAAAGTATGAGAAAAAGTTCACTTAAGTTGGTGGCCATCCCATGGAGTGTGATGTACACTACAAAGTTCGCCAGTGAACTTAATTTCCTCTCTGCTCCTACTCTGGCATCTGCCTTGAAGTGGTGACCTTGCAAAACTAAGCAACCTAGTGGAAGTTTGGTGGAAATCCCTGAAGGAAGCCGGGTTAGTAAACAAAATTATGTACAGAGGCTTTGAGAAGGGCATGTATTAGTTTCAACTTGAAAAAAGTCTCAAATTAGATTAGGATAGGACAGGTCACCTATCTTACAAATGGTGGCAGATGCTCCTAGTAGGAATCAGTGGTAGTGTTTCACAGCCTTTGTTAAATAAGGCTACTGTCCTCTGACCAATAAATGAGCATCCGGTTATCTGAACAGATCAAAAATTAATGCATCCATGCAGCAGCAGGAGTTACACCTATCCTAAGTAAACTCCGCGAGAGCCGTTTAAGATGGTATGGGAATGTACTATGTGCTCAGAAAACCGAAAGTAGCTTGTTGGCTCATTGCTATCAGTCACACATTTATTCCAAGTCCCAGGCAAAAGACCGGTTGGAAGGCCAAGATGAAAATGGCTTGATGTAATCACTGCAGATCTCATTGAAGACAGTATTGATTTGTGCCTAGAGGTAAATCAAAACAACTGGAAACGATTAATTTGCATGGCAGATCCCACACTAATGGGAAATTGCCAATGATGAAGAAGAAGGAGAAGAAAGTTTAGTTAAGGTAGACTTCCAAGCACTGTGACAGAGACAAGTGACAGCAACCAAGTAAGGCGACAGAGACGTTTGTTCCTTAGCAACACTGACGAGTTATTGTCAAGATCAGCAACATTGCCTCAGTTGCAGTGTGCAATCAGAATTAATAAGACAGTTTAGAGTTATTACTAGTTTTTTGATTAAAATTCGATTTATAAATAATATTAAATTTTCAAATTCTTCATTTACTCATGGAAGAGGAAGGAGATGATGATTTACTTTTATTTCAACATTGTAAAAAAAGGAAATCCCATCGAATATAGAATCAAAGAGCGACGCAGAGAAGTATCATACACATTACTAATAGGAAATCATTTAAAAAGTAATGAGGACAATTTTAGAAGTTATTGTCGATTAAATAAGGAACACTTTAATTTAAGTTTAATTATCAAAAAATTGAGATCAAAAACCTTGAGCGATACATTAAGTGCTGAAGAAAAATTATTTTTAACATTAAGGTATTACACTTTTTTATAGATTGCAATTATGTTAATCTGGAATAGATAGCTTATAATTTTAAATCAGTAATTTGTTGAGTGAAGTCTCTAGTGATTATAATTTTAGGGAAACTAGAAAAATCAATTTACACTTCTTATAGATAATTAAAAGTTTCTTGGAAAATAGGAAAATAGGTTTATTTGATAAAGAAAATAAGTTGATCCTTAAGTATAATCTCACTAAAGGAGTTTCTCAAGTGTCAGCACTTTCACCAATGTTATTTAACATTGCTATGTTAGCTGTTCATAAAGAAGTCAAAGAAAATAAAGGTATTAAATTAATAAGTTATGCTGATGATATTCTTGTAATTGCTCGAATTAATGAAATAAGAAATGTTAATATAATCAATAAGACAATAGAAACAATAAATTCAAAAATCAAAGAACTCGGCCTAAGCTTAAATCCTGATAAAACACATGTTACTTACTTTAAAGAAGAAATTCCAACAGGAAATCGAGAAAGAAATAAAATTAAATCAATGAAATCTAACTTTCAGTAATTAAATTAAATATCTTGGAATAATAATTGATAAAAATATGAATTACAACAAATGCGTACAACACATAACCCTTAAAATCAGAAAACTTTACAATAAATTGAGATCATTGCATACTAATGAATTCAGGTATGACACAAAAAAAAAGAATTATACTTTATAATGCTCTTTTAGATCGATCACAAAATATGGATCTTTAATATACTTCAATAAATTGAGAAAAACTGATGTCAAAAAATTAAAATCATTACAAAAATTAATACTTGTAATATCAGTATATCAAATTGTACCTTATAGCTCTTTTTATGTAATAGCCAGGATAACTCCCATAGATCTTCATTTGAGGCAGGTCAATGAAATTAAGAAACTCAAAGTGGAGAATAGAACTAATAGATCATATACAAAAATACTGAACGAAATAATAAAACAAGTGAAAAGGAAAACATCAGATATCTGGCAAGAATAATACAAAAAAGATACTACTGGCAAATAAACAGAGGATCTATTACCCTATATTGAAGCAAGATTAAAGAATGGAAATTTCAGATCTAACTTATTCCTAACACAGTACTTCACAGGTCATACTTTTCGGATATTTAAAAAATTCAAAAACATCAGAGAAAAATATAATATTGGCGAAGATTTTTTTGGAAAACCCTGCATAAGAACAGCACCCGGAAGCTTACTAAAGTTATTACGGAAATTCTTTAAAAGGAAGGAAATACATCATAACATACTACAAGGAAATTAATTTCCCAACTCTGAATGAAGAGGCATGTGTAAAAGTTCTGAGTGGGCCTATATATTTATTTATTTATATATTTTATTTATTTGTATAAATACTTGTATTATTGCATTGTAATTATCAATAAATTTACCCATTGGTTACATCTGAATTGGGATAAAAAAATTAGAACTATTACTCTTTATTTTTAAAATATATTACCATATTATACTTAATATAAACATAAAAACACAATTTCATAAAGTTTCATAACACAATCAAACATTACATGAATTTTTTACTTGTAGATACTTTTAAAACTTCAATTTTCTAGATACATGGCTGCGGGAGAAAGTTTCAAGTCGTTATTGTATGCTTATTGTATATCAGATTCCTATATTTCACAAATTGTAACGCAAGTGCTGGAATTATTAAAGAGAAAATTCATGCCAATAGCTATTTCTCCTGCGACAGAAGATATTTTTAAACATACAGAAATATTTTTTTGGAAAAAATGAAATATACCAAATTGTGTGGCTTGCATTGATGGAAATAAAACTTAACATTTCTTTTTAATTTTTGACCAACACTTTTCCATATATTATCACGAACATTTACATCTTTATAGGATTAAACGACACTAATTCAATTAATCCGTCGTCTTCTTCACCAGAAAATTTAATTTCATCCATTTTATACACTTAATCAATCAGAAGAGAAGTAAATAAAAACAATACAATTGCTGTTTCATTGTCACGCGACACTACTGCTCCGGATACAGTAAAAGTAAAACTGCTTCGGTCGTCTGCCTCTATCGCAAGAATTTGAATCTGTTATTTTACAGTGCCGCCTGTTGTTGTCGCGGTGCTCAGAAGCCTACCTTTACATAAACTAGATAAGTGGCGTAGCGTGAATTTCAGAACTGTGGAAGCGTCACAATCAAATATTTTTTTTACATAAAAATAAACATGTGTAAAATTCGGTTAAATACAGAACAGAAATAAAAATTAATTAAAAGAAACGAAATGTCTCATTTTTTATAAATTAATTCAATTTTTTGGTTCTTGTTTGCGAAAATGTCTATTACATCATCAAGAATAGATGCTCGTTTACTAATGTTTGATAATAATTATTTTTCAATACTGTTGTCGGCCGAAATTTTAAACTAACAAATTTATTGTTTACCCAAAAAAAAACAACAGATAGTCGAAGGAAATAAAAAAAGAACAAACAAATCTACTAAATTCTACTCTTTATTAATTTTACACAAACATGACTTTTACGAACGATGAAAATATATAAGACGATACACACGCTTTATAGCTTCGTACAGTTAAAGAAGACACGTTTTTCCCGCGAAACCAAACACACAATGGCCCACGCCACTTCGCTACACACACATTTCTGCATCAGCAGAAACTGCCTGATGCCGACCGCGACAGTCATGCTGTCCAAAAAAAATACCGACGCTATCCTTAAATATAGCGACCTTTTAACTCTAGGCGCTAGCATGTAATTAACAAATAAAAATCAAATCAAATATATTGCAAAATATATACAAAGTTACTTATAAATAATTATGTTATTTTTAAGTCGCAAATGCGCTCGAAAACGCGAGTAGCGAAAAAAATATAAACATTGCGGCAAAATAAAATAGAAATAATTGTTAAATATAAACGGACCTCGTTACGCAAAATTAAAAATATAATACGGGGGAAAAATAAAAAGAAGAAAAGGTATTAAAAGAATAAAAGAACAGCTACAAGGAAGTGAAAGTGAAAAGCGGAAAGAGATAGCTAAGTCGGAACAAGATGGGAATTTAAAAAAAATGACAACAACAAATAATAAAAAAAGCTAAAAAAGATAGTCACTCTGAAGACCATGTGTATTTCTTAAATACGTTTTTATTCCTTTCACTGCTGAGGACGATCTTTCTGCAATCAAAGTGGTTACCGGAATTGTGGTTATTAAATGAGAAAGCTTTTGCACACACTTCTGGGAAAACATCTATTAGACCCGAAGTGGTCAAGTATAAGACGCACCATTATATATGTTAGAATCTTGAAAGTACACTTTTCGAACATGCAAGATTGAAAAAATTTCCTTAATGCTGTTTTAAATTTAAAAAGTCTTCTTCCAGAAAATCTTATTGAAAATTTAAAAAATTGTTTGTATTTAAAAGGTTTAAAAATTTTAATTTTGTTTCTTCATTAAACCTATTATTAGACATATTTGTTTGCGTAACATCGATCATTTTTAAAAATATTCTTTTTCACGATAGCTTTCTGCCTTCCGCAACAACTAAATTAAGTCAAAGCTATTTGCATTCCATACATTTTATTTTTTACTTAAATAAAAGGTAAGCCCAACAGAACAATTTTTTATCTGAATACATTTCAAATCAATTTATAACTTTCAATTATTTATTTACCAACATTACTTTTAAACTGTAATGTTTCCACTTCAGCATTCCAGTTGTGAAGTTTAGTTAAATGTTGAACGAAGTTACTTTTGCCATAAAAATATTTTTTGCAGTCCGGGCATAATTGTTTGGAACCGTTTGTACACAAGAATCCTGAGTATGTCTAATTAAAGAAAATTTACTTCTGTACTTGTTGCTCACAAATTACAATATATTTTAAAAATAACTATTAAAAAAAATAAGAAAAAATTCAAAAAAGAATAAAACATACAAATGAATAGAAATTGCAAAATAAAAATCACGAAATATAAATGATATGAACAAATGAAAATAAACAATAATTGAAGATAATATAAAATTAACAAGAAAGGTAATTTGCTAAAAACTACAATGCCTTATAACGAAGTAACGAGTAATTAATATATGAAATTTAAAATAAATAGCTAATCAATAAATAAAAACTGTATATGTAACTGAACAATAATAATCAAAAAAATACAAAATAAATGATAAGCAATTGAAAAATAAAATATGTAACCGAAGCGGCGAAATGCTATATAAACTATTTCGTCTTTTTTTCCCTTTTTTGAGCTCCGAAAGCATAACGCATCGGTTAATTCAATTATTCGATGTACAAAATACCTAGAAAAAATTATTTCGATTCAATTCTAATTCTGATTATTCATAAATAATTCGCTACATATTCTTATCACTTTCATGAGTATTTTTGTACTTACACATATCTGTTTACGAAAGGTTCGTGCAAGAGCGCGATAGCGCGCATTAGACGTTTAATCAGAATTTAAATTCGTCGACTTTCAGAGAATATCAGATAACCGAATATAATTATTTATTTTTCAACTTTGTCATTATTGTTTAGTTTTTTTTCTTTTATTACTTATATTAATACTAGTTATCTTTAAAAAATACAAATTATTAATACTTGCTTCGATATTTCATACGGTCGAGTCTGTTTAAAAAAATGGATAAAAATTAACTGTCGATAAAATAAATAAATTGAAAAACTTGCACTACGCTTTTATTTAAAATGCAGTTTTAAGTGAATTTTTAAATTTTTCGAAGGAAACTTTGCTTTTATTTAAAAGCTCATTCATAAAAATTAAATATATGTTTAAATTTATAACGATGAAAAATTATTTAACTTCTTAATAATAATAACTAATAGATTATAACAACTTTTAAAATTATTAAAATAAGATTTTAGATTCGGATTGGTAATAAAATAGTAAAAAGTAATTTTAAAGGAATATTTTTTAATTGTAGATTTAATTTCGTCTAATATTGAATTACTTTGAATTCGTTAGAACGATTTATCGAGTCGTTCATTATTATAAAGTTCACAATTCCTACTAATATTTAGCGCGCCATTGTTACAATCACATTATTCATTGGGAAGTGATTGTGCGAATTCTTAAGTTTGTAAGCTGAGAATGATAGTAATCGTTGAATTTTAAATAAAAAAGTATTACCTATTATTATATTTATTTTTATGATTTTATAAAAAATGTCATCTCAAAATGAAATATATTATTCTCGAGTTTATTACGACGATGATGAGTTTGAATATCGGTATGCCGCAATATTTATATTTATAGTAATATTTATTATCGTTTTAAACATTTTCAGCTAAGGAATTCATTAGAATTTAGTACTGACATATTAACGGAGTTTAGCTTGTATTGCGTATGGTTACAGTGAATTAGATTTTAATTGTAACAGTATCGGTAAATGTTAGGTGTATTGTAGTTTGTAATCTATTAAATTATTTTTTTGAGAACATACAGTCGATCTAAATTTAATCGGCAAAGTTGCTGAAATAATAATTCAAACACGATTACTTGATATTTCAAATTGTGACGTTTCAAGAAGTGTTTTTGAATTCAAAAACAGGTCTACACGTATAATTTAAAAGTAGTTAATAGGAATTTAAAAATTCCGGTAAATATGTTTATTATCGATAAAGTATGGTAGTATACAGTATTTAATGTTATTGATGTGTTATGTTTCATTTTATACAACAATCAGGAAATGTATGCTCCAGTAAGGAAATGCAAATAACTTTATGTCTTTATCAGTTTACAGAATAGTATACAATTTATAATAATAATAGCTAGTAGACTTGTGCGCCGAAAAATTTTCCCATTTAAGGCAGCCGGTTACATGTGGACTAACATGGGTATTGCAAAAACAGATGCGATGTTGTAGCGTTTAGAAAATCAGTGAAAATTGAATTATTTATTTCCTGTTGTTTACTTAAGCAGCGTTTTCGAAACAGCGTTCGGCCAATTCTTCAACGTGGTAATAGAATAAATAAAAAGTAACAAAAGACGCTAAAAGTGTTAATTTTTGTTATCTATTACGTAATCATAATTTTTCATTTTTTATTAAAACGCAAACATGTTAATATTCCTAAAATTGATGACGGGTCGACTGATTACCTTTTTTTATGGTTACCTTTATTACCTGCAGTCTTTATCTTCGGATCGCCCTCCTTGATGATAGCAGTAGGCGAATTGGTTTTATTAACTTTCAATTATTGTTTGATTGGTCAGTATACGCTTGATTTTAGAATTTGTAACGAAAGATTTCGATGAACATGATAGCAGTTCTGTTGTGGTTGTTAACTGAATGTTAGTTAATGCAAGAAAAAAAGTTTCTGTTGCTTCGTTTGGATTGAAACGTTTTTAATCTAATTTCTGAATGTTAACATTAACATTTTTAATTAAAGCCTTTATTTATTTCTTTATTTTTTCAATTATTATACAGTACCGTTATAAAACGTATTAAGTTTTCAAATTTTATATTCATTTGGGCTCTTTGTTGAATTAATGTAAAGTTTTCATTTTAATTTATTAAGCTTTTATCGACCAAAAATAAAACATTAGTCAATTATAAACAACACTTTTTTCCTTTTTGTATTGCTCGATGCCGAGTAACATATTTAATGATCTTCGATAAGGGCAGCGATTAACTATGTAAAAAAGTATTCGTGTGAATAATATATATATACCTTTTATCTTCTAATTTACACCGCCACCACGAGAAATTAAGTCATCTTACCATGGGAAGAAGATAAAGGAATGGTTACAGAAAGAAGGAAATATGGGAACAATAATAAGCATTAAATAAAAGAAGAGGGTACGGAAATAGTGAAAAAACGAAGGTGAAAAGAAGGGGAAGGAAAAGGGACGAAATAAGATAAATGAAATAAAATAAATATAGATTAGTTATAGCGAAGTTAGAAATAAGGAAAAATAGGATAAGTTTGTAATAAAATGATTTGCACGGCGATAAGATTGTATAGTACATAAGCAGTATAGGGTAGAAATATTTAGATGTAAGAAAACTCGTCGACAAGCGTCTAGCTTGACGAGAAAATGTGTAAATATTGATGAATATATATTTTCAAAAAAAAAAAAAATCCTATCTAGCAGTGGATCGAATTAGACATAACGTGGTCTTTAGAATTTACCGAAACTTTCGTGATTAGGAAGAAAATCCACAATGTGTGGGTCTTGTGTTTGAAAGTGCTTTTAGAGAATTAATAAAGCTGGAAAAAACGTCGAATTTATAAACCGATGGGTTAACTTTTTTGAAAAATAAATTGTGCTTTTTTAAAAATTTTCGATTTTCTCAACCCAATAATACTGTCAAATACGAAAAATATATTGCCGCGGACACGAATAATATGCATACGGGTAGTATGCGGAATATAAAATTACCGAGCGTCCCTATTATCTATGCGGGTAGGAAGTATCGACAGTCTCTTTTAGGCAGTATACAAGTAGTAAACTTATGAAAACCCAAAAAATCTATAATTAAAAATATTTTTTATTAGAAAATTCAAAAAAATTATAATAATTTCGATGATTTCACCCGACAGGAGGCAACATTTTAAGGTCATTTGTGTCTCTGTTTTAAATACGATTCTTCAAGAAGTTAAAAAAATAACGTATTCGAAACTAAAGGTATAACATTAAAGCTACGGGGGGAAAAATTGACTTACGAATAGATCGATTGAGTAGTAGAAAAAAAAAAAGGTGCGATCATTTCAAAATACTTCACGGTTTTAGAATATACTAAAAATTTTATATATACCCAAATTTATAATTAGATTTTTATTGTTTTATATGCGATTTCTGTAGTACGAACGTTAGTAAAAGTTAGAGAACGCTGATTTAAAGGAAACAACGATAATTATTTAGAAATAACTGATGTGTATAAAATCTTAAAATCGAACTAATTTACGTTAAAATTTCATTTGATTTTACCGTGAAATTATGAAAGGATAAAGAAATGTTTCTGTTCACTGATTTCCTAATTATATTTATATGAACACAGTAGTTTCGGTTGAAGTATCGTATAAGAAGATATAATTTCAATTCCGCTATATGTTTAACGATTGTTCTATTAATGTTTAATGCCGAAAAAAAACAAAAAAACACTTGTATGTTTAGTTGATATAAATAAAATTTTTCTGGTAAAAATACGGTTGAATCATTTAATTTACAGTGTAGAAAAATATGCGTCATCGTCGTCATACATGTTAATATTGTCGCTGCAGTTACTGTCTCCTCTAAAAGTTAAACTAGGGGGGGGGAATATTAGATATCAGTTCAAGTCGGGTTTTTTTTTTTACGTGCATTGAATAGATCCTGATATGCCTAGTAACGGTTGAAGGCAATCGAATTGTGTGTAAACTTATATCAATCTTGCATTAACTTGTTCTGTTAAAAATTTTACAGGCCTCGATTGAATTTCTTCGTTTTCATCACTTTGAAATTGTCAAAGCGTGGGTCAAGCAAGGATGGTTTAATACAAAAATATCGTGTACTGGAAAACGGCGATCAAAATTGTTCCTCATTTTCTGTTTCATATGTTACAATTCGATGAGTCATTTTCGGGGTTTTAAGCGTGAAACAAGCTTCAGTTGTAAACAAATTAACACTCAAATCTAATGTTATTTATGTAGATATATATATATATATATATATACATATATATTAAAATCTCGATACGGTCTTTAAATTTATTTAAAAATTCAACAGTTTGCTCAACTAGACTCCATTCTAAAGAAATCAGTGTCAAGTTTTGCTTTCCAAATCGTATTCAGTGTATAGTATTAATAGCAGTTTTATGTGAAGCAAGTCTAGACAATAACAAATAAAGGATACACCATCGCGTAATAGGTAACATTTTGAGCGTAAGTACTTATTTAAATATTTGCAGTAAATTTGCGTTTGTGCCTACACATCAGTTCGTCTTCAGGATGTAAATTTTTCCAATCGAGAGAATTGTTTACAACAGCTTAAACTGCCTCTACTACAATTTACCGACTTTGTTATTGTGTTTTCGGTTTTTATCGTTAACAATTTTTTTTCTGTTAACTTTTCGCAAATTCAGCTCTTGGTTCAGGTGCTAATAAGGATTTTTTCTTCGGTTTTTTTTCCCCCCAGTAACATTAGTGTGAATATTTCCTTTGATGTACACAATTATGATTATTCAGTTTTACATGGACCAAACAAAGTTTGCCCTGTAAACTAAAATTCAAAAATAGTCACTAGTACAGGGTGTATAGGATGAATGACTAATTGATTTCATCGCGAACCAACTGCGCAATATTACCGTTTAAACAATCATGGTTGGTCTAACGCAGTAAAACGTTTTTAAAGTGTGTAGATATCGCGCCGTAGAGATCGGCGCACAAGTTTATTAGTTAATCATTATTTTAGTGTGTTTTTTAAACATATTAGTTTACATAATGTCGCCAGTATTGTAGTCTATAATTTTTATTCATTTACAGTTTATTACAATTTTCATGTAATGTTGATGATATTTATTGTAACAATTTTTTAATTTTACGAATATTACCTGTCGTAGTATTTCTAGATATTATATTCATATTTTACGATATTAATACTTTAGGTTGCTCTACTTCTATTATTATTAGTGTATATTCTCTGTTACAATTACGAAAATTTTACGAACAATACTTTTTTAAATTCTATATAAAAATGATTTAGTTAATCTTTATTTTAAAATTATTAAAATTGATTTTAGCATTAGGCATTTGTTTAACGAACTGTGAAATCTAGTACTGATATGATGCTAATTTTTTCTATTGTAGCTTTTTGTTGTGTTTTATTGCATTTCGAGTAAGGTCGATATGTATTGTTTCAATTAAAATTAATTTGTTTTTAATTCATGTAATAGGCCTAAATAGGCGTGTTTAATAGTTTTCAATAGTTGCTCGCAAAATTATTCATTATTAATATTTACTTTATAATTTAATTTTTAGACACGTATGTTTACCAAAGGAAATAACAAAAAAGGTTCCAAAAAATCATCTTATGTCGGAAGAAGAATGGAGAAGTATTGGTATACAGATGAGTCCTGGTTGGATACATTATATGATTCATCGTCCCGGTATGTCAGCATAATTACTTAATATCGGTTTTTATCATCATATACGAAACTACATTAATAAATTTTACTGTAAAACCGTTACAGTATCATTGCTGTGGTTAAGAATTTTAAATGTCACATTTGTAGTAAGAAAGTCAGCCACGAATTGTTTTGAAGCGATTTTGAGTTATTTGAGCATTTCTGAGGTAAAAAAATACCTGTTTTCAAGCGGAAATGTAATCGTTCAGAAAATACTCTTTCTTTATTTCCGGGAGTATCTTAGTGTTTCATTTACTCGTATTAAATTACAACACTTTCCGAAAGAAAATTACGCCAAATTGTTTTCTGTGCAAAATGAAATTTAATGTATTTTAGACGAAGCTGTACCAATGCTCGCCAATAGTCTTTGATTTTTGTCGGCAAATCTTTTTTTAGAACCGTTTTAAAATTAATCTTCTCTTGCTGAAGATAGATATTTTTTTAAACCATCCGGTAAATGTAATTGCTAATATAGCGAGCAATCAAAAGTTGTATATAATAATATAATTATTTAGGGTGGCCACCCAGCTGGGAATTTTTTGCAAATTCGGGGAAAAATCGGGAATTTTGTTATTAAAAATAGGCAAAAACGATATTTTTAATAAGAAAAAATCATTTGAAGTGAAAAATAAAAATGCATTTTTTAATGTACTTTATTCAAAATAAATTACGAAATTCTGTTTTATTCGTATAAAATATGCTGCGGCGGCCAAATAATACCAATAGTAACAAAAAAATTACATTATATAATTTGTGTACAATTCTAGTAATCAGTAAATTTTTTTTTTTTTTTTTTTTTGAAAAATATGTATTTATTATTTTTTACATACAAAACTTTCATCAAGCTAAAACGCTTGTCGACGAATTATCCTATTGAACACTTTACCATCTTAAATTAACTTATACATATACATAATCGTGTAATATTTATTAGTCTTTATCTATTTTACTTATCAATACTTAATAATCTATTTTTATCTTTTATATTCGGTGTTTTTTTTTTTACGCCTTGTCATTTTATTTTATGTTTATTATTTTTTTTATATTTTCTTCTTCCTGAAACCATTCCTTTATTTTCCTTTTTCTTTCCCCTATTTTTTCCTTCTCTGTTATTTCTTTTGTGTATTTTATTCAACATCTGAGTTATCATATATTTATCCGTTTGCTCCCCCATCTTTGTTCTTGCTAACGGCAGTTGGTACGAAAGTTTTTCCCTCAACTCGTATTCTGTGTTTATTCTTTTCTCCAATTCAATTTTCATTTCTGCTGACATGTACTCCTGTATCTTCAGTAATAAATATATTCTTCTTACGCTCATTACGTCTTCTTTTTTAATTATTTCACTATCGGTTTCTCCCCTTAAGGATTTCCTATTAATTTCAAGCATTTAATTTGCGGTTTATTTATTTTCCCCAAGTATGCTTTTTTCGCCATTCCCCATGCCTGAATTCCGTATCTGATCCTCGACTCTACTAGCGCATAATAATAAGCTGCTTTTAATGTTTCATTTGTTGCATATTTCTTTAATGTACATAAAGTTGGTAAAACTGCGGATTTGAATCGGGAAAACCGGGAATTTAAAATTTGAGTGGTCACCATGATTTAGGTGTCATGTTTTAGGAGCCTTGTATGTGTAAAATATTTTTAGAACAAAAACCGCGTACACTAGCAAAATTAATGCCGCGAGATAGAATTAAACTTGTACCGTGCTCTTCTATTTATTCCTTGCGAATATTGACTAACTACGTTCCACTTGTGTGCCGATATCTTCTTTACGATAAAAATTCTGTTGTAATTTTTACACATTTTAATCAGTATGATTATCTTGAAAGTGACAGCAGGTGCATATATACACCTGGATTATTATTTTAGTAAGCTGTGCAGTTCTTTCCGGTGAGGTCCGAGTCTAGTTTTCCTCTGTTTGTACAATCTGTTTCGTGTAACGGTTGGAATTTGGCAAATACGTAACTAATCTCATTTTAGTATTAGGTATTTTTTTGGATTCGCAGGTAATTTTTCTTTTTATCGTATAATCTATCTTTGCTATAGTGGTTTTCTAAGATAATCTTCTGTGTTAGTATCTAATGTTGGAACGAAACGATCGGTCAAAATCAAATTTTTAAGCTCTGACTTTTAGTGTCGTTTTTGAAATGAGCCGGTATTTTACTCTTAAAGTCACTTGTGTATTTCAGCTAGCAGAAATACCGAGCGTTTGGTCGAATCTCAGTAGCTTTCTTTTATAGTTCGTTGAATTTTTCGTAAAAATCTTTTCTCTCGCTTTTTATAGGTTCGATTTTAAGGTATACTGGATTACGTCTACTTACGCTCAGAATCTGTCCAAAACTCTAGAGTACAAGATTGCTGTCGACCGTTTGGCTTACTAAAGATTGTTGTTTATTCAGCGATTATCATTTTAGATTTGGCAGCGAAGTCATTTCTACTGTGCGTGCAACGTGATGTGTGCTTTAAAATTTTGTTTCTTTGTCAACCAGACTGGTATTAGAAGATGAAGTAATTACTTTTACATAGCTTCAACTGAACGAATGTGTCGCAAAAAACTTCTACATTTCTCCTCATGCAAGCTACGAATAGAATAACAAATACTTTTGAAAAATTTGGTTGAAAAAAGGAGTAGTCAACGAATATGAATCATGATTTTTATCGGAATTGAGCAATATTTTTAAATCTTTAATTCAAAGCAAAAAAAAACAAAAACATTCGGACATAAGCATGTATAAAAAGATAATTTAGAATCCATTTTAATAAACTTCCGATACCTGTTCGAGGAGGTTAAAAATTGTGCACAAATTATGACATCCTGCAAAATTTTATGCTTTTTTTACATTAGTACCTTGAAAGTTCTTTCGCGAAATCTTTCATTTTATCGTTTATATGAATTTTATTATTGACTCCTTGTAGTTCATCGTTAAAATCAATTCTTTCTTTATTTTTTAAATCGCATGCACGAATATACTTGATCAAAAAGTTTCAGGAATTTGTTCAAAAAATTAAAAATACCCGTTTATTCACCAAAACTGATTCTGTCACCTTCAAAGTACTCTCCACTGCGGTTGACCTAATCTCCGAAACATTTGTTATACTTGGTTTTCTGTATGGCCATCGGAGTCGTTTTCGATTTTTCTATTATCTCCTCTCGGCTGGTGAAACTGAGTTGATCGAACAGGAAGAAGTCGCAGAGGGCTAAATCAGGCGAATTCGGTGGCTGTTAAATAGTATTCGTTCTCTATTCTTTTCCAAAAAATCACGAATAACGATGGCATTGTGCGACGGTGCGTTATCGATGTGCAAAATCCAGGAATTGTTTTCCCACAAATTCGGTCTTTTTTGGCGGATTGCTTTACGCAAACGTCTCGTAACGCCCAAATAATAACTCTTATTGATTGTCTGATGTTCTGGTAAGAATTCATGGTGCAAAAAACACCGTTGTAACCAATGAAAACCACCGTAAACATCACCTTCTTTTTCGCCTGAAAACGGCGTGGTTTTTTCGGTCCGGGCTCTTTAAACGTGCGCCATTCACCCGCTTGATGTCTGGATTGCATGTCATACTCATACATCCACACCTCGTCCTCCAGTAATAATGCGTCTGATGAATGTTGGGTCGAATTTGGACTAGGAAATCATGTCTCGCGATGTTAACTTGAGGCGGTCCCTTTTTTGCATGAAACTCAGATCTTTCGGTACCAGTTTTGCAGCAACGCGTCTTTAGTCTAAATCGTTAACTAAAATATTTTGAACGGATCCGTAAACGATATTTATGTCTTTTGCCGGCTCTCTAATGGTTAACTTGCGATTTTCGGCGAACATTTCTTTGATTTTATCGATGTTTTTTTCGGTTTTTGTTATCGATGGCCTACCACTGCGTTCGTCATCTTCAACGAACTCAAGACCATTTCTGAAGCGTTCATGCCTCATATAAACGTTTGTTTTCGATAGAGTATCGTTGCCGAAACACTTCTTTAACATTTCCAAGGTTTTCGTTCCGTTCAGTCCGTTTTTAACACAAAATTTAATGGAAACTCATTGATGCAAAGTTAACTCCATTCTTAAAATTGTAAAAAATCGAAAACACGCACAAAACAGATGTATTCAAAACGACATAACTTTTACAGATTTCGAACTGTGACACTGAAATTTGGCGGGAATATTAATAGTGTGGCAACTTAAAAAAAAAAAAAAAAAAAAGTGAAATCGGGTGACTGGTAGCACCACACGGTGGTCATCCCTGAAACTTTTTGATCAAGGTAGTATGTTGTTAGAAGTTGAAAGCACAACAGGTTTGATTTACATTATTTTTTGTTCAGTGTCTAAAAACACCGATAGTAATTATAAATTACGCGCTGAAAAAAAAAAGAAAAAAAAAAGGTGTCTAGAGGAGGACATCCGGTAGGAACGAAGTTCCTTTCACTTTTTGGTAGATATACAAATTTAAAGTCATTCATAAAGTATACGATAAAAAATGATACAATATAAAAATCCCGTATAAATTAAAACAAAAACAATAAATAGATCATCAGACTCGTTGAAGTGTTCAATAAAATGTACACGTGTTTAGAATTGAGCTTATACAGCTTACTGCGCACAATGCTTGCAGCTCGAATCTCGATGCTCGCACGCACACACACACACACCCGTATAAAATAGAAAGAGAGTGAAGGTCGCCTGGAGGACAACGCATAACGCTTTTTCGTTATCTCGCCATTTCCTCCAGTTTACTCCTACCGACAAGCCGCGTAAAAGAACTTCGTTCCGAAAATTATGCACGCGTGTATGCAAAAATATCCTGTATGTCAGGGTTCAAATTTTGGTTGTTGCAAATCAAACACGGTGAAATAATGTCTTTTTCCCGCTATAATTATTATATGTTAAATAAAAATAAATATTTACGCTGTTTTCATGTATGAAAAAATAAAAATAACATTACATATTTTTAATTGTTAAAAACATTTTGTTTCTCATATTGCCGCTTATGTTGTTCCTAAAAATGTGTTAAATCTGAATATAATATTAAATAATAGTATAAAACGATTGTAAATTTGTTCGATAATTATCGGTATTAGCTTGACTAATGAAAAATTTATCACGTTGAATTCTCTAAACTAATTCAGTTAATCCCAATAATTCACGATGAAAACTAATTTGGGGTGAAAAATTTTTTTTGTAAATATGTACATATATTTTAATATAATTCTTAATTAATTTAGTGTAGTTAATCGCACTTGACTTGATCAAAATGTGACATGATCTTTGCTGCCGTTACATTTTTATTTCTTCGGATGTTATCGAACAAAAGACTTATCTCTGCTGTGGATTTTTCATTTTCCTCTCAAGGAGTAATGGTCTAATCACAAAATTAAATGCATTTTTTAAATTTAACATTACAGATTTTAATCAAAAACATATCAGCTATTTACATAAAAAAGATAATTAAAAATCCTCACTTTTACACATTTTTTTAACTATTGTAAATCTTTTAAAACTATATATTTTTTTTTTTTTTCTATTACATTTTGCTTAGGTAAAGGCAATAACTTTATTTAAAAAATGAGAGAATATTTTTTAATAACGATTTTGTGACTCTACCTTCCAGGTAAAACAATGATGTTTAAGTTGAATTGTATTTTTGCGTAGTTTTTCTTACAATTGAAGATTGCTCAAAAATGTTTAATATATATCATCACTGCGCTTTTTGGAGAGTAAAAAAGTATAGAGAAGGTGAACTCTTTTTCCAATTTGACTTTTTTTTTTTTTTTTTTTTTTTTTAGCATTCTACTTTCTGATTTTTAACTTTGTTGGCCCCCTTTCTATTGTCTCTCAACTATGCACGATATTTCCAATCAGATCACACTATTTATATTGTTGTAATCGTTGGATTGTAATAAGCGGCGTTTTAAATCTCTTCAAAACAAACAAAAATATCATCCAGTAAAGCATTGCACAGTTGACAGTTTAGAAAAATGTTTACGGTATATTAATTAAAAGTATTTTTACATGTGGTGCAAATCTGCTGTAGGAAAATAATATTATTGCTTGTATTGAAAGTCTCGCGAGTTATTTTCGGGCAAATTTAAAAAAAGAAAAAACTTTTCTTATGAAAGTCTGGTCTGTAACAAAATGTGTCACACTGCATAGAGCGGAATTGTTTCTACAAAAGACACAAAGTTCGTCGGTATATTTAAACATTAAATCAGCGTTATTGTATGAATTGCCTATGAGGGAAAAAAGTTGTTTTCAACGCGTTAAAAATAAGGTAGTATTTCACGGTGAAACTAAAAATGGCTGTTACAATGTCTTTAACATTTGTATGATTTTGCCTCCATTAACCTATTGGGCTGTATAATTATTGCACTTATCGTTATTTTTCCTTTTCATAATTAATGCTAATGATGTCGAAACAATTTGTTAATTTTTTTAATGTAATTAATGAATTGAACGAGAAATTTCCAGTTTGTAAGAATTTAAACGCATTTTTATCGTTATATAGCGATAATGGTAAAAATTATAGCATGCCATCATTTCTAATTTGTTTGTATACTAAAAAATTTTAAAAATTACATATTTCAATATTAACTTTACCGAACGTCTAATTTATTGTCACGTGCTGTAATAAACCGTTCAATACTTGTGTGCATTTTAAATATAAATTAGTGCGAAAATTACCGCGTCTTAGTATTTTTCGTGATTCTTTTGTAATTTGTACATACACGTTTAAGATAGTGTGTTTCTTACTTTCATAAATTATTAATTGCACGCGTTTATTTTAATAGATTCTAACGTTTCGTTGAAGAAATGTACAGATCGAAAAAAAAAAATTTTAAAATGTCATATGCACATTTACACGCATAATCCGTTTATTAAAAATTCACAATTAAGAATTTGTTTCATATACCGTAAGATTTGAACCTAATGGACTCTCATCTAATCATAGATCCTACACTGTGTATTTTTATTATTACGTACAAACCGGAGTCTAAAAATATGACCCCTATAGAAAAAAGATGTTTGATTTGACGTAATTAATTCAATTACATAGGAACAAATGGGATAAGCGACATTTTTCGAATAGTTGCTTTATGACGTGAATTAACGTTAAGAAAAAGAACTTGTTCGAAGCCGTTTATCCTATTTTATAAATGCTACCTTTGTCAAGGTGTAAAAGTAATGGAAATAACAGCGTGTATACAGTTCTGACTGCAACGTATTAGGTAATGCGTACTTTCAATGTTTACATCGTTACGTTAAAAAAATGTAATTTTTTACGCCCTTCAATTTTATAATTTTTTCTTTCCGATGTATGTTTTAGAGCCGCACATACTGCTTTTTAAGAGACCGAAACGAAAACAACCGCAATAAAGAAAACTTTATGTGTTTTGAGTATAATATTATTATTATTATTATTATTACTATTACTATTTTGTATCATTATTATATTTATGATTTTTGATAAGCATACTACCATTGTTAATAATTATTTTATGAATTTAAGAACATTATTTTTTTTTTTCTTCCAAAAACTACATTTATTACTTATTATTTCTTTAGATTTATGTTTAAATATAATAGATGTAGCAATATCCTCACTTTTCCTCTATGTATAATATACTAAATAATTATATGTATCTGAAATTTACTTTATTCCTTTTTTTATATTTTTATTTTAATTCGTATTTTTTGTATATTTTTATACACAGTCGCGCGTGCACACACACGAACATGCACATTCTATTTATTTATTTATTTGTATATAAGTGTGTATGTGTATATAAATATATATATATATATATATATATGATAAAACAGAAAATAACGAAATAGAATAGTTGAACATATATTTTTATAAAATGATAACGTACGCAGTTTATAGTATATTCTTAATTTTTATTCTTTTCACATTTATTAATACACGCGTGACGACTATTATATAACTTGAAAATATCTCGAACAGTTGATCTTTTCGAAATCGTATGCGTAGTTACATTTTGAGTGCAAATTACTTGACACGTTTTAATTACACATTTGTACGAACCCTGAAATAATTTTAGTTATTATTAAAATATATAATATTATAATCTATAAAATATGCTTTTCTAATATTTTTGCTTGTCTTTATTCAGACTAGAAATAGTTTAATATTGTTAGCACGTTGTTCTTTAATTCAGCCCGGCTGTATGTGTAAATAAATAAAAACTGGCATATAAAGAGGATTCACGTACTAAATATGATGAATAAATAAAATTAAATAAATTATAGCGGCTACAATCAGTTCCGAATGTAGTCTTGCGTGTGTACACCCGCGTTGCATATAACAATTGCCTAGTACACTACCTATATCTGTACAGCTAAAAATGTACGAATAGGTAGTCGCCGACGATCAGTCGCATCGACAAGGCTAAGCCGTTAGAACAAAGAAGAAATAAATTATATTGTTTATACTATTAGCAAACGATGATAGGCTAAAAAATATTCTTATCGTGTGCTTATCGCAATATTTTTGGCTTACCCCATCTTCAGCTAAAAAGAAAAAAACAAAAAACAAAACGAGAAACATAATCAAAGCTTGGCAATTGTACAAATCATAAGACGGACCGAGCTATATTAGAGAAAAACGAAAACGCGATTGCAACTACGTGTTATGCAATGTTGCGTAGCATGGATTAAGTTTTTCGCTTTTTATTTGACTTTTATGTTAAATCGGAACTTGAATGACATTCAACAAAAATACGCTACGCGGTTTTCTGCAAAGTAAATCTCGAATTATTTTAGGAGCGAAGGGGCAGAGGATGTAATCCAAATAATGAAAATTTTTCAAGTTGATTAAAAGTGCTCGAGAACCGACGTTTTTTTGGGTATAATTTTGCGCGTATTACTAACTAAAATGTTGTGTTAGGTTTTTCCAGAGTAAATACGAATTTCTGTTATTTAACCTAAATGATGGATGCCGTTTCCGGAAAATTTAACGGTTTAAAATATTGAACATCATTTTGAATAATATGTAGTTTTTCATTAAGCACGCAAACGTATAAGTAATTTTAATTTTTTTCAGCGAGAGATTTTAAAAGTATTTGTCTTTTTTCTCATACTTCTTTCCTTCATATAATAATGATTAAACTTGATTATTTCTCATTTAATACGATTTATATAATACCTTCTGCATAGATTTTTTACCAGTATTAAATTAATGTGTAATAAAAACATTGAGTACAAAGTAACGAGTATTAGGCGCGCTGCTCAATTGAGTGAGGAATGTGAAATGTGGAATTTGTTTTCTGAAAATCGATTACAATACAGCGCCGCGAAATAGTCGGCGAGCGAGAAAAAATATTTTCTACCTTGTTTTAACGAATGACTTTTCGTGTTTTTTGTCGAAATATGTTTGCGTACGATGTAGTAATTGCGTGGTTTATATTACACTTCTTCGTTTTAATTTAAATAATTGATCTTTGTTTTGATATATACGCGAACCAGTTCAAAAGTAATGCACACAGTGCTGCCGTGCTCTCCAGGCTTGCGATAAAAATAACGAAATATAGAACAGAGTTCACTGATCATGGCAGTATATAACTTGTGCTAGGTGTTTGTTCAGTTGCGTGTGTTTCATAGTGTGAGAAAGAAAACATGGATAAACGCTCGGGTCACGGTACGCGTTTATACTCGAGCAGCTGGTATGTCAAAAGACGAAACATTACGTGGGCGTACACCAATAGGAATTTTTACAGCTTTGCAGGAAGTTTGAGGTGATGAGACGATGGTGGATCGATCGATGGTTTCTCGGAGGGTAAAAAAAATTGAGGATGGCGCACGTCCTAGAAGGCTACGCACCGCGACAAATGCGACAATCATTGATGAAGGCCGGCGCGGATGACAGTCGAGAAGAAATTGCTGCGGAAGCAAATATCGAAGGACTATCATCAAATTCGGGAAGAGAAAAGTGCGCGCGCTGTGAGTACCGCATCAATTCTTCGCTGAACAACGAGAAGGACGTGTCACTGTGGCAACTGTTAAACCGGTATGAGGTGGAGGGAGAAGACTTCCTTAAACGCACTGTTGCAATCGGTGAAACGTGGTTGCGAGACTTCGAACCCAAGAACAAGCGACAATCAAGCCAATGGCTTGCGCTAACTTCACCACGTTCTTTCAAATTTCGCCGCGTACAAACGAAAACAAATGTTAATCATGGCATGTTCTCGCTTGTGAGCGAATATCTGCAGGTACCACAGTTACCGGTCATGATGTATATGCGACATTTTTACGAAGAACTTTACGTCCAAATATTCGAAAGTTGCGCCCGACCCTGTTGCATTATGGAGTATTGTTACTACACGGTAACACGCGCGATCGCATTTGCACGAAGAAGTATGTCGCGTTCTCGACGAATATTGCTGGGAGGTGTTGCCTCGTCCATCCTATTCTCCCGATACGAGTCCGTGCGATTATGAATTGTTTAACAAATTAAAAGAGTCATTCCGAGGGACCCGTTTTCCCGATTTACTTGCATTAAGTAATGCCGTGACGACCCGGTAGCGGATCAAAGTGATCCACAAAGAACAGTTTTAAGCGGCATCCAAGAGCTTCTCGAGTGCTGGCGATGAGTTATAGAGGTAGTCGGGGATTATATTGAGGGACTGTGTAAATAAACTTTCCTTTTTCAAAAATATACTTTTTGAATACGAATACCGTGTGCATTACTTTTGAAATGACCCCCTCGTATGTACGATATAATATAGTAGTTGACATAATGTACAATTTCACATATGTGTATTTTATTATTTCCAGATGTTTTATTTTATATTTTATAGCTTTAACGTAATATGTACGAATGGCAAACTCTGCTTTTTTTTTCAAATCTAACTTTCTCTTTCTCGCCGCCTTGGTTTTAGCTAATGTATATGTGACTACCCGATGTCTACTAAAAGACAAATCGATTTTCATTTTCTTGGCGATTCCCATCAGAAAAAGTACGCTCCTCTTTTCAATGAAACAACTCGTACATTTCTAGATATAATATTTACTTTTCAAGTTGATTTAAAAAAAGAACATAAAAACTTGAAAAAACAAAAAAAAACAATTAAAAAGTATAAAATTTAATTTTATTTATTTATTTTTTTTTTTTGGATTATAACTTTAGATCTGGTTTAGCATTCTCGCGCTTTCCTTTCTTTGTTACTAACTTCTTAGCTAATAGTGTTTCCGTTTTGGTCTTCCTCAAGTGTGATTTAGCGTTTTTTTCATTTTTTTCTCAGTAATACAGCCTTTATTTAGTTCTTCAATTCTGAGATTCATCAAAATTTTGGCCCTTTTTTCGCTTTTGAAACCAATTTTTTTTTTTTCGGCTTTTGTAATGTCACAAACGAAATCTCGAACGTTATTAAAATGACAATGCCCGATTTGTTTTGTTTAACTGCTGCTTTTTCGAAAAATTGTTTTCGGACGATAGGTCCCCCGTTTAGTAGACTAAGTCACATGTAGTGATCGTAAATCTCGCGATGGCGGATTTGATTAGCCCTGATGTTTGTCCCTTTTCTCATTCGGTTGAGTAGTAGCTGCACAAAGTTAGTTGAAATTGAAGCTCGATCGCGTATATTTTCAACCGAATCGCGGTTCTTTTTCATTCTTCGGGCTACGTAGAATATAATTGTCTAGAATTTACCAGCACGGAAAATTAAGAGACTGTACGGCAATTCCATCACAATATTTAAGTTTGGTTTTGTTTAATAGTTTTTTCAAGCTGCTTTTGTGTTTACAGTAGATCGATGGCCTCGTACTGCTTTCGCAGATTCAAGTGGCATGCATAAATAGCACAAAATTGAAGCTCTCTTTTATAGGTCGAAAAGTAAAAGGTTTAACATATTAACGTTCGAATTTGGGCGATTCCTAAAATCAAGCCGAGATATCCTTATTCCGTTCCATTAGCTTCTAGTATAAGTCAAAAAGCATGGCCTGATAATGAATGCCGGGTTATTATTCGTGTTTCGTTTCTTATTTTAATTTAAAATACACTATTACGTAGCCCAGCGTTATTTTTTTTCCGGATTTTTCGCCGGTGATGTTTAGATAACGTTAACGTATGACAACTACAATTATTAGGAAAAAATGTTAAAATTAAACCAAGCTGTTATAAATTATGAATTTTTATACGCAATACGTAATCAGAATGTAAAAATATAAATGAAAAAGGTGATATTTCAAATAGATGTTTGAAAATTTCACCGGTAACTTGGATTTCTTTGTGTAGCGAATAAAATGGAAAGTCGGGGGGGGGGGGGGTGCATTTATATTTCATATTCCTCACATAAATGGTCAATTTCGTGGGGTCCAGTATACGCGAGTAGAGAAATAGACGTTACTCCTATGAGTCGTTCTTTAAGAAACACATAGTTTTGCAAGCATAATTGCAAGGTTTTTATATCACCTTTTCGAACAGGTATGCCTAATTTCTAGTTGATGGATGTCATTTTCGGTACGTTAAAAGTTGGCTGATGTACCGGTAGATAAAATGATAAATTTAATTAGTGCGAGATTTACTGCAGGTGTTCAGTGTTCTTCTTTTCGTATTTATTTATTTAGGTAGAGTATAATTTATGGAGTTGGTAAAAGTAATGAAAAAATACTTTGCAAATCCTTTTCAACTATTAAGATTATTCACGGCTGGAACATTCCTTTACAGTGTCTAGCACGGGTATCCCATATGAAGTGATTCGAAAAAAAAAATGATAATATCGAACGTGAGGAAATAGCGACACTCCCAAAACAGTGTCATGCAATTTCGATAACTTTTAATAATTTTTAAAATGAATTAGGTTCGTTAGTTTTCAGACGTTTAAACATGTCATCATTTTTCAAATTTGAAATATCGTAACCTTTTTTGTACTTTTAAAATAATTCAGTTTTATTATTTCGATATACTCTACCTGAATATTGATACAAGTATCTTGACAACCGCCATTGTTATACGCGCATTCATCTATATCCACACAGTACTGATTATTTTGAAGTGCATATTCTATTCCTATTCCGTGTGGTACGTTTCCGGTAAATCCAGCAGGACACGGATTACAATGAAAACCGGGAGCTGTGTTAAAACATTCCACTCTAGGATCGCACGGTTTAGCCACAGTGCACTGTAAAATGACAATAAAAATATCAGTTATCGAACATTTATTAATTTCATAAATATGTTTAATGCCAGGTTAATGATTCTTGTAAAAATCTACAGCGAATAATAATTTTCGGTTTTATGATTTTTTAATTTACCGCAACAAAGTGAAGTACAATAAAAAGACGCCGATGTTGCGGGGTTTGTGAAAAAGCGCTATTTTAAATGAATTCTATGAAAAATCAATTTTCCGAGTCGTACATGTGTTTTTATTGAGCCAGTTTGGGAACTTTTGGGACAGGCCGCTAATACATATATATTATTATTCTATCTCCTTCGTTGCCGAGTATGAGTACCGCTTTACTGCTATTGATGTTTCTGTCGTAGATGGGACACAAACCAATACGATGATTTGCTCCGAAGCCACGTATGTGACAGTCTGTCTGATGGTTGTTTGTGGACGCGTCATGATTAGTTGACATTGCTTTTTTCTTCTTTTTTTTTTACGCACTGTTAGTTTTTGTATTATATTCTCCGCAATTGAACTCCGTTTGTTCCTGTTTTGTGCAATTGTTTCCCACTCGGGTTTCCTTGGGTTTATTTTCATAGTTTTTAAATCGTTTGCCAGTACATCTTTATAGCATAACTTAGGTCTACCAACTTGTCGCTTTCCAGCTTCTAGTACGCCATATAGCATTTTCTTTGTTATGCGATCATCCTTCGTTCGTATTACATGCCTAATCCACCTCAGGCGCCTTGCATCCAAGATTTATTCAATAGACTGAACCACTGCTGGGTCTAGCACTTTCTTATTTGGGACATGGCGTGTCCAGCTTATTTTCAGTATTTTTCTTATCACACTTTGATGAAAGATCTCTAACTTTTGGTGTGTCTTTTCATGATCACACACACACACACACACACACACACACACATATATATATATATATATATATATATGTATATGTATATGTATATGTATATGTATGTATGTATGTTGGTACAAATTGGAGCTATTAGCGACGAATAATTTTAAATACTCGAGATCATTTTATCGTAACAAAAGATTGGTTTATGTGCCTCGAACAGCTCCGGTTTCAGCGCTGTCCGAAACTGAAAATTTTGCAAGTTCAGCGGTTTCGAGATGCTGAAACCTTATTTTCGGAGTGTATATATGTGTGCGCGTCATGGATGGCTTTATTTTCGTCTTAGAGAAGAGTTTGGTTTTAGGCGCTGGTACACGCGTGAACAGTTCTCGGTTTGTTTCACGCTCACGCGGGCCCCAGGAATCTCTGCGTTGAACGACGATCTAATGGTTTTGAAAGAGAATTAGTTTCTCGCTCGCAGCCATTCCACATACATCTCATTGAGTATCTTTACGTTTTATCTTTTACGAGAAATGGTAGCCCGTTTGAACCAATTTTGTGTTGTTGGTTTTAATTAATTTGTTTATGGATAATACGGTACTAAAGATATTATAAAAAGAAAAAAATGGTTTAAAAAATAAATGTACAACTAAAACTAAAATCTATAATTAATATTTTTATCCACCGTGGAAAAATAATCTTAAAAAGTTACTATTACGATATCATTAACGAAGTTATCTAAAATAAAATAATATGTAAAATATTGTAAGTTTTTACAGTTCCTTCCTTCAGGTAAATCACTTATAGCAAGAATTTAACGTTAAAATATTTAACATACATAATGTACTCGTATAAATGTATATAAATTAAATTAAGATTTGCTACACAAATTAAGGAAGTACATGAATGCAAAAAGGAAAATAATGAAATTTGAAAAGTAGGTAAAATGAACGACGTTAAAATAGAAAAATATAAGTAGCATATGTAAATGCAAAGTAAAAAAATAAAACGAATAATACGGGTATAAAATAATACACAAGTTAAAAAAGGAATATAAAGAGTGAAAAAGTAATAGATGTTAAGAAAAGTATTTACAGTTGCAGAGCGCAAGTTGGTCTTCGAATATCCGCTGCAAATTCATGAATTAATTAATCTACGTTATTCATGCTTTTATAGACTGAACTTTTTCATAATGAATACTCAAAATAGTTCAATGATTTCGATTTTACTGCAGTATAGTTGATCTTAAATAAGTTACTAATCCTCAGTTTGAAAACGATCTTTCAACCTTAATTATTGGAGAGGAATTGTTAGAGGAAGACGTACAAATTTTACAGATATTAGCTATTTGTGAATTATTTTTAAGAAAGCTGATTGGCTTCCATACTGTCGACGTTTTTTAGTTTTGCTTCTAAGGATTTCGACAAAAATATTCGGAGTAAAACTGTTTGTTTTTCATGTCATAAGGTGTTCAAAGAATTCCTGAAAATCATTTATAAGTAAAAGAAAGTTCTCTGCATTTAAAAAGGAATTATTAACTTTTAATGAAATCGGTTTATAATGCATTCCAGCGTTAAGTCAAATGTTTCGATAAAATTCTTTTGTAGTTTTAAGTGGAAAAACGTTTCTGTTAGTTGAATCGTTTAATTGTGGGGGAAATTTTCTTCTTGTCGGTAATTTTTGATCTACAATTCTCAGATTTTTTACTTTTGAATTCGAAAATCTTAATACAGATTTCTAGAAATTATTAGCAAAAACGTATCATTCTGGTAATTTATCAAAAGTAGAGATATCGTTTAAATAGCATATCGCTTGATATTTTCCGTTTTTTTTTTTTGCAAAAGACTGTCGCTTTTTTTAAAAACTTTTTACGGTCTATTACTACTGGATCGCGATATAAATTCTAAAAGTAGCCGACCTGAAAGTATAACAGAAAAAAGATTATATAGCGTTATAGATTTTCACAAAAAATATTTGAGCAAAATACTAAACAAAATTTATTAGCGTAAATAATAACTGAATAATATTTGTTTTTATTTTCTGGCGTAATATATTAGGAAAAATTTCTATCATATCGTCATCCGGCAATAATATACCTGTCGTTGAGATACCTTAAACCATCGTGAAATGGTGCTAATAAATTTTCTCACATCAACTACATTATCGTAATTAACACTGTGTTTAATCGCAATGTCTTATATAGAATACGAGCATGCTTTTAGCGGGAACTGTCTAATAGTTCACAAAAATTTGGTGAGGATATCACTAATTTCAAAAATTAAACTATTACTATTACTTATATTGTTATGTGGTATATGGTGAGATTATTATCTTATTAAATGATAAATACGGTGTTAGATGCTTAACATATAGATTATTAGTGTATTTAGTAGGTTGAGTTGATTATAAAGTGACTTATCCGAATAGTGTATGATGTATATTTCACATGGTGCCAGTAGTTAAGTTATGTACTTAGTGGTTCCATTGATAATACAAAAAAAAAAAAAAAAAAAAAAACGAAAAAAAAACGAAAAACATTACCGTCTACTAATACATTTCCTTAATGTAAAATAATATCTCAACTCCATATTTCATCTCGGCGAATAGGTTGGTAACAACATCCCTTTTTGCACAATACGCATTATAATTACAGAAAGTACTGACGGTACATACTGTATGTGTGATGTGATTAATTAAAGTTTATATGTAACTTGCCTCATCAATATCTATGCACGTTGTTCCGTTGAAGGAGTAACCAGCCGGACAAGATTCACATTTGTAATAGGGAGCTGTTTGCGAGGGAACACATTTGAAACCTGTTTAAATAATCGTGTAAAAAACAAATGCATGTATCTAATGTCGAAAATAAAACTGATTATGAAAATTAATATTTAGCAACGAAAGAAAAGGACATTATATCATTCGTATCATGAACTAGCTGATTCACTCGATGAAGTTTGATAAAACAAATTTAAACTTAATACGCAATAGAGAATAATGCTAAATATTCCAAGTGAACAGATCGCATTTTGATATTGCTGCAGTAATACTTAATTTTCAGAAGAAAAAAAAACTTAATATTACTTGCAAAGAAAGCAATACTTTTTATTTTTTTCCTTTATTGCAAGTATATAAATAATTTTTTAGAACTTTCAATTTTAAAGTAAGCAACGTATAGTATTGGTCATCTGAATTCCGAGTGTGCGAACCACTTTTAATGGCTGTCTTTACGTTTATAATTACTTGAGAACAGCATCTGCTTAAACTCGGCAGGTGTGTCAATGAAAATTGATGGTCATGATGGAATTAACGTACCATCGTTATATATTTTCGTTTTGATAATATATTTACTCTATAATTTTTGATATATATAATTTTCGTTCCGTTGCACAGCTAGCTTTGATCGGTTCATTATATAGAAATATTACTGGTACTTTAACTTCCAGCTGGGATTTTTTTTTTTTTTTTTTTTTCTGCACTTGAATTAACCAGAAAAACCTTAACCTTAAATAATAAAATTACGAAATAAAAATCCGGAAAAATATAATTTTTTAAATTAATTTTCGTTCTTCTTTATATTCGGGAATTTTACGACTGATAAATTTTTAATATTTTCAAATAATATTTGAATGGAAACAGATGTGAAAAAAAAAATGAAAACCAAATTACTATTACGATATAAAAAAGAATAGTAGTCAGTGAAACATGGTTTAAAACTATTCAGAGTCGTCGAGATTCGATAAATACGCATACATATTACTTGGATAATGACGTACGAATAGGCTATATGATATTACTTCAAAAGGTTGTTAGTGATACAGTTGCGATGAAAAACACAATTTTATATACTTTAAAACCTAAGAATTTTTATTTGCGATGAAAAATCTCACATTTAATAAACTATTGAGTATTAATTGTGCGATCTTTACAATTAATTATTTTGCATTTCAAAGAGAAAAAATTTTTCAAGCACGCGATCATTCATTGAGTAAACATTTTATTCATGTTATATTTATGCTATTTTAAAATTCGTTAGTAGTCATTATGTGAAGTGTATATCAGCTGTTAAAACTTCTGTTACATTAACATATGAGTTTAAAATGAAAATTATCCCAAGCTAAACTATCAAAAAAAGAACGAAACAGTATAATTACGAGAAGACAACATTTTTTTTCACTTATTGGACCAGCAGGAGATAAAATAAAAAATCTGTTGTTAACTAACAAATTCGGGAAAGTTCAAATTTAATTAATAACCAAGTTCTAAATTCTGCTTGCAGTTCACAGCATATAAATAATACACCCCATACTGAAAAATATTTTTCCGCGTTTGTCTATTTTCGTAAGTAAATTCATTGCGCATTATTGGGAAATAAAGGGGACCATTTTATTTACTTTTTTTTTCTCCTTAAAAAATACATTTTATTAAATAATAAAATATTATACCTGACTGACAAGGCTGATCTTGACAAGTAATAATACGAGTACACAAACGTCCGTCTCCTGTAAAACCGGTTGGGCAATAGCCACATCTAGCGCCTTCCTGGGCATCTTGACAAGTGACACCTACATATGGTAAATGTAATAATATGCATAGAGAATTCATTAAAGCTAATTTTTCTAATTTTATACAATTTGATGAAGTTAGTTCATTTTTTGTTTTCAGAAAGGGTAAATAATTTTTAAAGAAGGTGGTGTACATATTAATGTAAGGTGATTTTTTAAGGGGCCAACTCTTTTGGGGGTAGCGAACTCGAGACCTTTTTACGGATTACCTGCGACGATTTTCAGGTATCATCCGTTAAACGTTATCATTTGTGTTAGTAGGAAACACGAGTTTCCAAATTTATTTCTACATTACCCATTCACTACTATCAGAAATTCCACAAAAAAAATACCGCTCTTCGTAACACATTTATTTTAATGTTGGGCGAGAAATATGTACGATTTTACACATTAAGAGTAAAAACCCTCGTTCGCTACAAGACATATATACATTTACAGGAGTGATTCTAGAGGTGACACGCCATAAATTAAATAAAATCGTTCAAAATATAAATGTTAATATTTCTTCTCTTTTTTTGAATAATTCGCAGATTGTCCGTTTTAAATAAAATAAAAATTGTCGGTCTTATTAAACTTTTTACAGCCCACGTTGTAGCAATAGAAATATACAAAAAAGGGTATTAGGTCACGTCGAGTTATGCGTTGTTTATAACATTACTTTACCGCAATGTAAAAAATTTGAAAGTGTCCAATATGAGCAATACGTGCCTTTCTTTTTTATCCATTTATTTTTTATTTTGTCCAGATAAAAGTTTATTTTCGTCAATTTCAAAAAAAGAAATATATACGAATTTCCTCTAAAAAGCTTAAAAATCGCATAATATTTCAACAACCGTTAAGTACCAAATAAAAAGCATGGTTTAATTTACATTGTGCACTTCACTCTTATGCTTCCTCCTATTATGTCCAAAAATTACCCTATACGAGGTTAGACACTTTATACATGCACATATGTGATAACAACGATAATTCTTTCGCCTTATCCTTGGTTTTCGGCTATCTTCTTTTTTCGGCATTCAACTTTTTTTTGCAATCTATTGCCTACATTTTGTACACAATCGGTCTCCTTCATCTTTCTGGTTCTCAATTTTACCTTCCGCCCCCTGCACCTTACCATTTCTCATTTTATATTTGGCACCGCTGATCACACGTTATTTAAAGAACGCTTCTCTTTCTACTCCTTTTTTTAATAAAAGATTTCCCTATTTTTTACAGTACATTTTTCTATCCTCTTTCCTTCCCCTTCAGTCATAACAGTTCTTGCATCTTTTCTCTCTGTTACCTCTAGTCGCGTAAAGATCTGATCCTATTTTCCATTCCTTTTCTGGTTCTTAAGACCTTCCTTTCAAAAAAAACAAAAAACAGCGGTAATAATAAAACATAATTTAAAAAACTGACAGAATCTTCTAGTCCTTATGATCAAGCCGAGGAAAGTTTATGTAGAGATCGCACAGACAGTCATTCTGGAAACGGCTACAATGAACTGTGCAATGCATTGCACTTTAATCAGTTGAACGTATCGATTCCACCGATTGACTTTTTTTCGCGTTTATTGTGTGCAATTTTTAGCACATTCTTACTGATTTCTTAAAAGTACTAAGTACTAGAGGAGTGTCTCTATTTACTACGGTTTTGTGACGAATGGTTTTTTTTTTTTTAACTTCAAAGATTTCCCACAGTTTTACTTCTATCATAATAATATAATATTGTTAAATGAACTATCCGATTAAGTTCAAAATATGGAATAAGCCTTACTTGTTACACGTACGTTTTTAATAATAATATTTTCATCTTTCTTTACAAGTGTTCCCGCATTGAAGCGAAATCTGATTCTAGAAATTGAAATGACTAACGTACAGATGCAATTAATGTTGTATTGATGTTAAAACGAATTTATTAAATTACCTTGATGTGAAACGAAATATAAATCCCTCTTGAATAATAATTGTCCAGTTTTTAAAAGATTTCAATTAACGAGACCTCTTAGATTATTAGTACTTTTGCAGTTTTCAAAAGAATACTGGGAAAAATTAGAATTTCGGCTGACATCTGAGTTGAAAGAACATGTACATATGTATGCGCGCACGCGTTTGTGTGTGTTGTGTGTGTGAAATTGACAATAAATAAAAAACACCAGAGTTTAATAGATCTGGAAAAAGACGAGAAAAATGAAACTAAAGAATTTAGAAATAAATAAATTCAATAAGTAATGAAAAATAATGGTTACTAAATATCGCGATAATTTTGTAAAATATAACTTACTTAAATGAAACAAACCAAACTGTGAATAGATGAAATAAAATGTTTATACTAACCAGGAAAACAAGGATTATCTCTACACGTGAAAAATCGTTCGCAGCTAATTCCATTTCCTCTATAACCGAGCGGGCATTTACCGCATTTAAATCCACTCTCGGGTAAATCGGTACATTCCACTCCTAATATAAAAATAAAAATTAATTTCAAAAAATCCCGCAATAACAACAAACGACTTATATAATTGAAAAAATATTTACTATCTGCTCTATGTATATTGAATTAAATAATAATAACTACACCTGGAAAACAAGGCTGGTCTCTACAATCGAATACTCGGGTGCAAGAAAGTCCGTTACCGGTGAAACCTTCAGGGCATTTACCACACTTTGGGCCATTCGGTGTATCGTAACATTCAGCACCTGAAATAGATTTGTTACTATTTTTAAAACCCAGTGACTTATGAATTGGAATTAAATTAGACAAGTAAATTTCCGGTTAAATTACAGTAACTTCTCAGAAAATAAAGTGCTTGAATTCGTTGAATTAATACTTGCCACCGTAATCATCGTACGTTGAATTAAAAATTACAAAAACGAGTATATTCTAACCTGGATAACAGTAATTACTTCTGCATGATACTATAGGTTTGCAGTGAATTCCATCTCCTGTATACTGATCAGGGCACGGTCCGCATTTTGGCCCGGATTGGTTCATTTCGCAAATAACTCCGGGATAACAAGAATGTGCCGGACACTTACGTTGGTCATCTACGGGCGCTGTAAAAAAATAATTTATTATCGTTTACAGAGGATTAAAATTATTACAATCAAAAAAAATTATTAAAAGATATTTTTAGGTGATAATGAGAATTATTTTACTCACAATATATGCATTCGTTATTAATTATTGTAAATTAATGATAATGGAAACAGTCAAAAGATACTGCATACGCAAAATATGCCGACCAAAAGAGTTGAACATTAACCTCTGCAGCTTACGTTTATATAAGCGCCTATCCAGAGAAGAGGGAAACAGGACAATATATCTATGTATATCACTTTGCTCCCGCAATAAAATTTATTTATTACCGATACCAAAAAAGCAATATCATAACCGAAAATAAATGGATAAAAATAAAATAATAATGAAAATAATGATAATACAGAAAATAATCTTGAAAACAGCAATACGTGTTAGTAGGAATAAAATGGAAATCCAACATGGTAAATATGAAAAATAATATTGTAAAAATATTTTTCTCCGAAAAACATTGGGGCACATCTGGTAGCGTTGCATATGAAAATTGTCAAGAAAACCCGACAGCAAGTACTGCTGCAATGACAAGGCATTGCCTTTAGTAGATAAAAAAAACATCTCGAATTAAGGCTTAAATCCGACAGCATGCAATCCATCAACAGTAGAAGGAATATAAAATTAAGTTAGAAATACGTGTCGTTTAGTAACAGTCACGAGAATTTTACAGGAACTTTCAAAATAATCATATTATAAATACTTGAAATAGTGCTCGTAATATTTAAGATGTTACTGGATTCTGGTAAACTATACTGGAACAAAAAGTACAACATAGCTGTAAGTTGTACCGAGTAATAGAAGAAATGACAAAAAAAAAAAAAAACATCTGGAAAGGAGAGAATCCTTCCTTGATATCAAAAGGGTAGCACACCAAAGCAATACACAAAACAGCCAACTGGAAATATCGGATTTTATTACGACATTTGATATAAGCAATTCCACAAACACATGGAACTACAGATCGCCGATTTAACCATATTTTACAATATTCATAAATCATGTCTACATTTTTATGCGCCTTCTTATTCTTTAAATTTAAAAATGTGAAAGATTCTGTAAATTTTAGATCAATCATATGCATTTTCTACCGTGTATATTAATAATGATAATTACAGAAAAAGTCAATGATCATTCGGTATCCAAAAAATTAATGGTAGGGGAACAGAACGATAAATATGGAAACTCTTTAACGGCAATTGACTCAGTAATAATCACGCAAACTATAAAGAAATACAGTATCTTTAGTGTAGCACACGCTGAATACAAAAAAGAATTTAACTCAGTGCCACATTCATATTTACTTGAGAGGCCTTGCGAATACACAAAATTAACACATTGAAGTCGATAAAAAATATTACTTACGATAACACGGTTCTGAGACACACGGTTTGGGATCACATCTAATGCCGTCACCGATGTAATTTGGAGGACACGGTCCACACATGAAGCCAGCATCACTGTTAAAACAAAGTACACCTAAAAGAATTTATAAAATATACATTTTAAAATATATAAAACATAAATTGAATAAAGTATAAAACTGCTGATATGAGCTATTTCTGTATGAATAAAACTGTACGGTTATAAAATTACATATTATAGAGCTATGCAAACTAAAATCACTCATACAATGCGCTATCCGAAAAATACTTCTGGAATCTTGGAAGAATATTGTACATTACTAAATTTATTTTTAAGATTACTCTCTCTCTCTCTCTCTCTCTCTCTATATATATATATATATATATATATATGGGCGTCGCCAGCGGGGGGCATGGGGGCAGCTGCCCTCCCTGGAGCCTTGAAACTTTATGAGTATTTATAGGCGCGTAATCATGAACAATTTGCCAGAAACCCACGAAAATTATGTTTTAATTAAGATTTTATTCTTGTTTAATAACATATTAAGCCTTTGTAACTTATAAATTTTATTTTTCCTGTAACTCATATCCTTTTTCTATCATCTTACCCTCCCCCTGGCGACTGGCAACTCATCTTGACCCCCGGCCCATCGGCTGGCGATGCCCTTGTATATATATACATAACTCGGCCATTTTGCCCTCGCAAGGGGCTGTGCCCGTTGACCCCCCTTTCTTAGATTTCTGTCTCTTTCTCTTCTATACTTTGTATAAAATGATCAAAATTTACAACATAATTCTAAATCGGTCCATATGGATATAATAACATAATCACAAAAATCCTTTAAAATATAACAAACATTAAATAAAATTGGGGCATTCATTCTAATGGAGGTAGCCTAACCCCCGGATCCCCAACTCTATCACTTCTGTATTTCGTATAGAACAAGGAACAAGGGCGTCGCCAGCCGAAGAGCCAGGGAGGGGCAAGATGAGTTACCAGCCGCCAGAGGGAGGAGGCAAGATGATAGAAAGAGGATATGAGTTTTAGGAAAAATAAAATGTATAAGTTGTAAAGGCTTAATATTTTATTAAACAAAAATAAAATCCTAATTAAAACATAAGTTTTCCAAATTATCCATGATTACGCGCCTATGAATACTCATCAATGCCAGTTGATTAAAAAGTTTCAAGGCTCCGGGGGGGCAGCTGCCCCTCCCTGCCCCCCGCTGGCGACGTCCATGACAAGGAAAATTGAAAACATCATTCATTCTGACTGCGCGACGAAAAAAAAAAAAAATTTATTTAATATTATATTTTGAGACAAATTTTTGTAACAGAAAAAGTAGTGGGGTCGGGCTAAGAATGACGTTTTTATTAATAATAATATATATATATATATACACATAGATAGATATATAGATAGATATAGATATATTTAAAACAATGTCTATAAAAAATCTTAGACGGTTGTGTAGGCTTTCTCAACGGGCCGATTTCGACCATTTCTATGATAAAAATACTCTTATTTCATAATATATGTATTACATTTATTCTTTGCATTAACATCTCCTATTAATATTTGCTTGTTTTTGATTATTTTTTCAGAACAGTATATGTAAAAAAATAGATAGTGCTCTACAGTTGCAACATCTGCTAAGAATCCAAAAAAAATTCATTTATTTAAGCGGAATAAGAGCTACTAAAAATATATCGCGTTTTTTTTCTTTTTAACTTCTTTCTGAGTTTAGGTGGAAAATTATATTTTCTGATCACAATGCAACTGAGAAAATGTACTTTCGGAGTAAATTTCAACCGTTTAATTTAGATTTAACAATCAAAATCAAAATACCTTTATTGAGAAAATTATATATAATCGTTACAAAGAAAAATAATTATTTATAGATAAAAGTTCATCCTTTAACCGTTCCCATTTTAATCTATTAATTGCTACTTTTTCAAAATGACTGTTATTTAAAAATTGGTTTATTTCATCTTTCCATCTACCTTTTGGGTGACCTCGTTTCCGTCTGTAATGTGAATAGTACCAGAAAGTAGTTTTATATGTCCAACGGTCATTTATTAATCTTATTACATGGCCAGCCCATTTCCATTTTCTTCTTCTAACATAGTGTACCACGTCAATATTATATCTTAAAAGGTTTTTTATTTCTTTTATTTTTATTCGATTTCTTATCTTTATATTAAGCACTGATCTTTCTAGTGTGTTTTGTGTTGTCCTTAGTCTATTTATAATTTTTGTGTTCAGTGTCCAAGTTCGGCAACCATAAGTTAAGACGGGCGATATACACATGTTAAAAATTTAACTTTTATAGTAATTACTGAAAGGTCCTTTAAATATTCTTTTTAGTGACCAGTACTTACTCCATGTCTTAGTAATTCTCACGTTTACTTCCTTTTCTATCTTACTTTCGAATGTTAATTGTTGGCCTAAATATGTCGCTTCGCTTACTACTTCTATTAGATTATTATTTACTCGAATTTCTCTCTGGCTTATAGTCTTAGTTAATATTTTTGTTTTTGAGGGGTTAATAGATAATCAAACTTTTGCTAACAATAAGTAAATGCTTATATTCAGAGAAGAGTTAAGTGAAGGGAATCTAAAGGATTGGACGGATAAAAAAAATTTGAATTTGTTACGGGAACATTTTTCACTGTTATTGATAACAATTTCAATTTCACTGTTGTCCTAGCTGATTTATCCGGTAGATTATCAAGCAAAATTTTCCGTTCTCTGTAATTTGTGGCTGATAATATTTTATTCACTTTTATTCGATTATATTCAATCTTACAGAATTAACCGATTTTAATTAATTTGAAGAAGAAAATTAAATTATTTTATATAAGTATAAATTTACCTTCAAAGCATGGGTTATCATCGCAAGGTTGTCTTGGCGATAAGGGTGTACATTTTATACCATCTCCAGTGAAACTTTCTGGACAACTTCCACACCTATATCCACTTCCAGCATTATAACATTTAACGCCTACCAACATAGTGTCCAAAAAATTATGCAATATTCAAACGATTTTAATTTTATACCGATATTTAATTTTTCAAATAAGTTGTAAGTCTTACAGGGTAAGTATGCCCGTTGTGTGAGTGCCCGACACTCTTATTAACGTTTATTCTAAGTATACAAAATTACAACTATTCTTGTTTATACTATACGTCATAATATTAGTTAACTTAAGATTATATAAATTATAACATAGTACACACATACAAATACGTGCACACGCCGTAAATACTCATCCGCACGCCGATAGATGAGGGCAGCTAAATATCTTCACATCAAAAAAACCTGATCTTATTTCAAAGACAAATGACGAGGGAAGGAAACAAGAAAGGACGAGAACAATAAAAGAAAATTATAAAATAGAACGATTCGAAACGTATCTTGAGTTTTACTTTTTACATCATTCTTTCAGTCATATACTTCCTTTATCCACACACCAAGTTTTTTTTTCGTTTAGTATGTAATAGGGGATTTTACTAATTATAGAGTTTAATTAAAACTGAATCATCAGTGTTGTCAATTCGTAGATTTACGCCCTGAGGATGGATGTAATATATATTACATTGGTTTATTGTTAATCGAGCTTTTTCGCCTAGATGGTACTTTTATATTATTGACATTAAATTCTAGTAATCTATAATAGAAATAATACATCTTGGGGGACATTTCATTGTTTTCCTTTCACACATAATTGATCTAAAATCGATTTATTTCCAGTGGGGGAGTAGAAGTTTCAAACACCTTTTCTGCATTTTGCTTATTTATTTATTTCCGTTTTCTTAGCTTCACCCCATATTTGAATTCCATATAAAATTCTAGACATTATTATTATTGAATTATAGTATATACGTAATGTGCGATATGCTAGAACCTGTTTTATTTTATATAAAGCTGGAACTGACTGTCTCATTTTCGAATTTAAACTTTGAATGTGTTTTTTTCCAGTTCAAGGATTTATCGATATATATATATATATACCTAGGTATTTAACATTTTTTACGTTCTCAAGCGGTGGACAAGAAAACAAATGAGTATTGTTATTTGTATGAAGTTCGCGTATGCAATTATTATTATGGAGAGTAATTCGTGGATCGTGTATCATATGTTTAGCGCTGTTCCGAATGTGAAGTAATTTAGATTTATTTATATTTGTAAATAATTTATCATGTGCCCATTTACTAAAATTATCCATATCCTCCTGTAATAATCTTTCCGTCATCTTTACATTTTTATGCTCCATTCACGATCACGATATGCCTTTGACAATCCACTTGTGGATGAAGGCTTTCCCCAACATCTTCCATCCACTTCTGTTTTGTGCATTCCTCATCCAGTTCTTTTCAGCTACCTTTATTGTATCATCCTGCCAACGCGTCATTGGTCTTCCTTGGTTTCTTTTTTTTTGCCTATTGGCCACCATTGTAAAACACGCTTCGACGATCTATTATCGGTTCTTCTAGCTACGTGACCAGCCCAACTCCATTTCATTTTGGTCATCTGTTCCGCTGCGTCGTCCAGCCCTGTTTGTTCACGTATCCATGTATTACGAATACGATCTATCTGCCTTAGATTTAGCATTTTTCTTTCATGCGCAGTTTGGGTTTTTCTAATCCTTTTTATACTAGTTTTTGTGAATGGCCACCTTTCCGAACTGCATGTAAGGACCGGAAGTACACACATTCGTTATACAATTTCCTTTTTAAGTTAATCGGCATTTGTTCATTCCGGAATACCCCGCTTAATTTTCCGTACGCAACCCACGACAGTGATATTCTCCTCGTTATTTCCGTTTTCGTTATGTTCCTTTTATTCATCGTGATTTTCTGACCTAAATAAATGTAACTATCCACCTGTTCTATTTCTTCCGAATTTATTGTTATTCTTATTCGTCTTTCGGTGTTTGTCATTATTTTTGTTTTGTCTAGGTTTATTTTTAATCCTATTTTGTTAGAATGTAGATTCAGGTCTGCTATTATCGCCTGTAGTTCTAATGCGTTTGTGCTCACTAATGCTATGTCATCCGCGAATCTGAGGTGATTTAGATATTTGAAATTTAGATTCTTGAATACGGTTTCTAATGCGCAGATAAATAATTTCGGGGAAATGGTATCACCTTGTCTAACTCCTCGTTTTACTGGCATCTTTTCCGTTTTGTTCCATAGACTTATTCGAATTATAGCGGAGCTGTAAATATTCCTAATAATGTTAATATATTTGTTATTAATTTTAGTAAGATTTAACGAATTTAGTACTGCCCAGACCTCTATTGAATCGAACGCTTTCTCATAATCTACGAAGGCTATCTATAATTCCATATTGTACTCTGCGCACTCCTGTATCAATGTTGCAACTGTTAATAGGTGGTCATTTGTGCTAAATCCTCGCCTGGAGCCAGCCTGCTCTCTCGCTTGATTAAGGTCAATCTGTTGTGTTAGTCGGTTCGTTATTACACGAGTAAATAATTTCTGTATATTTGCAACAATAAACTCCATTAATAAGGCAATATCTTCCGCAAACACATATACCTTTGCATTTTTAATATGCTTATGTAACAAGTTAGTGTAAATTAAGAAGAGAACAGGGGCCAATACGGTGCCCGGACCTACTCCGCAATGAATTGTTTTTTCTTTACTTTTATTCCCTGCGATGTTTACTATACTTTTCCTATTTTTTATGTATTTCTTAAACCACTTTAGTTGATTATTTTTAATGCCCAAATTTTCCAAGTCCTTAATCAGTAATTCATGGTCAACTAAGTCAAACGCTTTAGATAGGTCAATAAATATAATTAGAAATCGGTTTCCCACCGATATTCCCATATTTATCTTATTTACAATCGATCTTAGTAATGTTATCGTAAATCTTTTTTCTCTAAAGCCGTGTTGATTTTCATAGAGCAAGTTGTTTTTTTCCACATAGTTTCTTAAATGTTTATCAATGTAATGTTCTAATATTTTAGCTATTACAGATATAATTGTTATTGGACGATAATTTTTAAATTGAACTTACAGTCCTTTTTTATATATCGGTCTTACAATGCCTCTTTTCAGTCTATCAGGAGTGTTAGCTTCCTTTATAGAATAGGTTTTTTTTCTTTCTTTTTTTTCTTGAGCTTGTCAACCAAGGACCTTCACCCAGAAACAAATAGTAAGGAAAGAAGTCGGTTATATTTTAATCCGACCGGAAATGGGGAAAGAAAAAACAGGATATAGGAAGCCCAAACCTCAACAAATAGGGATACAAAGCAGAACGCTCCACAAAAAGAGATGAAGACTGGAAGAACACATGATCGGCGTCGCAGATAGCTGCATCATCAGAATGGAGAGGACAGTGTGGGGAGGAAATCAGGGAAAAACGACACCCGGAGGAAGGCATCAAAGAATAGCCAAAACGCATACGAACAACGGAAACAACGTCAGAACGTCGAAGGGAGGGATGCAAAAGAAACCATGAATAGAGAGGAAGAGTAGGCTGAATAGACAGATGAAATGAATAATTATTAGAAAAAGAGGAAGCGTAAATATCCGATACCATGATCTGACATGAAAGTTTTTACATATCGATAGGGAGGTTAGCGGATGGAATTTTTTTAAAAAAAAAGGTGAGAAGAAGTAGCATCCTGAGCCAAGGAATCAGCCGTTTCATTACCGACCGTGTTTGTCAAAATAGGAATAAATATATTTGGGTTTTGTTTAATATGTTTAACCCTAATTTCGTCCCATCCAGGTGCCTTATGAATTTTTAGAATATTAATTATTGATTGCAGGTGGAAAGATAAAAAAGAAGACAATATAAAATTATCGGAGTTAGTATTCAGTAACGGAGTGTGGCATTTGTGTATATGTTGGTCAACTGAACGTATAAAGTATTCACTAAATTGTTCAGCTACTATTGCAGTATTTTCGAAATGTTTTATAATGAAATCATCAATTGTTGTTTTGTTTTTTTTATGAACAATATTATTAATTACATTCCATACTTTTTTTACAATCATTATTTGCTTTAACTATTTAACTTTAATAATATTTCTGTTTAGCATTTCTTATTTCTGTTGTAACAACTATGTTTCGATATTTCCTAAATAGGTTTCTATATCGAATATTGGTTCTATTCTCTTTACTAAGTTTAAAGTACTGGTCTCTAATTTTCATAAAATTGATTATTTTTTGACTCATTCATTCATTCCTAGGGCTATATTTAGTAATCTGTTCCCTCTCCCTTACTTTTAAATTGCAGTCGCTATATATATACTTTTAAAGACTAAGTGTATATGATCATGCATTCCTGCCGTTGTGAACTTTCTTACTTCATCCCCGTTGTAATTAATTATCTTATTATGTAATCTTTTTTCATCAAAAACATATTCTAGGAGTTTTTAAGTTGCTGACATTTCGGATTCAGTATAGTAATTGCATAACAGATGACGTAGTGGTCAAATATTTTCGTATTAATAATTCCCGAAATAATATCATTTGGATTATGCTTAAGAAATATGTTGTCTATACAGGATTGTGTACTTCTATCTATCCGATCCGTTCTTCTTCTCGTGTATTTCCATTTATTAGCTGTACTGTTCCTGACCCATAAATTACATTTAAAAAATTCTCACCCTGTGCATTATGAAGAAAGAGATCGATATTGAAATCACCGCAAATCAAGAAATTATCTCTATTTCTAAATTTTTTTAGGAGTATTGCAGTTTCGTTTATAAATTTGCCTACGTTTTTGCTCGGTGGTCTATAAACAGCAATTAATCGAAATTTATTCTTTTTGCAAGTATCTATATCAGCCATCACCAGATCCGTACTTGGCACATTGTTAACTTCACGGATATGAAATCTAAATTTATTATTTACAAACACAAGTATACCCCCATTATATCCTCTAGGTCTTTGAAGTCCAATATTCGCGAAACCTGCCACATTATATAAACTTAATTTATTCTTACTTATATTTATTTCGGTTAGTACGATGATACTTACACAGGTGTCCCGTGAATGAAAGTTATACGATATTTAATCAAAAATCTTTCAATTAAACTAATTTTTTTACATGTGCAAAAGATAGAGGGTTATTAGAAAACCAACAGTGAGAAGGGAAGGTTGATATTGCCGGTTATATACCGGGGGGGATTTTGAAAAGTGTTTGACATCGTAGACGCGTTTTAACAGTCGATCCGTAAAGAGCACTGCGTCGCGATATATTTTAAACGTTATTGAAGCTTTATATTAGTAAATTTAAGATGGCAAGCTTATTGGTGGAGAGATATAAAAAACTTTCAAATGATTAATGGTACTTAACGAGAGCTTGTATAATATTTGAATGTTAATTTTATATTGAAATGTAAATGTTTAAGTATCTAATATTGTTTAACGGAGGATGTAAAACGAAGAATAATATTTTGGAAAGTATATAGTAAGTTTACGGTTTTGATCTCCATAAATACTGCGTAAGCAAATATAATCGCCCGGATAGGACTTAATTGGTACTGAATAAACTGACTGGGTACCGAAAATAGAAATAACATATTAAAAAGTATTGACTTAAAATTCATCTTTGCGCACAAGTCAGCTGTAGTTAAAACTTTGTTCGCTTAAAGGCAGAATTTAAAAAGTAACATTTTCGAAATTAGGATTTATTGTAAAGAACGGGAACTTGGAAATATTTCCATACGCTGTTTTGGTATCATTAAATAAGTCTGTACAATCCCGGATGTTGTAAACTGCCTTTAAAAAATTAATTTTTTGCTTGATCCATTTCATATTAGTCTGTTTCAAAGATCCATCTAAAATCTTTTTTAAAGAAACAAAGAAAATTGTCCTATAAAAATAATTCGTTCGACTAATTCAAACTTTGAAACTCCAACTATTAAAAATTGGTTCCGTATCCATAACATAACAATATTGAGGTCCCAAATTACTATTTACTGATGATAAAATTAGCAACTTATTTTATGAATATTTATCATTCTAAAAATCTTAATATTTTAAGTAAAAATATCATCTTTGACTTCAGACCATTCAGTATTCTAAGTCAGGATGTGATTTTTAAACTTTGCCTAATATCAGTCATTATACTATTTCTTGCAGCCGATTCGGTTACTAGGAAAGCGCTACGCGAATGTAATTACCTCGCAGATAATTTTTAGTTTTATATAATTCGATTTGTACGTTTTACCCGTTTGTCGGTTACGACAAAATTTCTTGTAACTTTACCGAAATAATGTCACTTACATATTGTAGAACTAAAAATATTAGGGAAGATATTAGTCGTTTTAATTTGTACGAATTACCCAGGAAAAGTTGTTTTTTTTGGTACTTTTCGCCCTATGTTCTTCCCAGTCTAGTTGCAACTTTTAATAATTTTATTGAACTTCATTATTAAAATTAATATAATCACCCGATTTCCACGTAGCATTTTTGATGCTGTTTTAAAGAGCGTAATAAATTATTTAATCAGAACTAATGGAAATTTTAAAGTGAAAAGAAAAAATTGAACGAGACAAACAACGTTAAAAGTTGCAAGAAATTTAGAAATCCACACTTATTAATTTAAGTTTATTATTTCCTATAGGCTTACCTGCGAAGCAAGGGTTTAAGTCGCACGGTTGCACTATAGTACATTTAACGCCGTCTCCTGTAAACCCATCCGGACAAGATCCACATCTAAATCCGGCAAAACTGTTATAGCACTTAGCTCCTGTTTTGTAAATATAATAATGTACAGAAAGCCAAATGAATATTTGAAATATAACTAAAAAATTCACACTGCGATCACATAATTACCTGCAAAACAGGGATTCAAGTCACACGGTAATGTACATTTTATACCATTTCCTGTATATCCTTCTGGACAAGATGCACATCTAAATCCATTTGCTGTATTATAACACTTAACCCCTATTTTAAATGATATGCTGATGAATATTTAAGGAAAAATTCTGTAATGTATAAATATATATCTATATATATAAAAATGTTAAGTTGGTTTGTGTACGCTTCATAAACTCAAAAAATTTCTGCACCGATTGAGCTCAAATTTTGACACGATATACAACCAGTTTCAAAGATTGTTTTTATCTATTTTTCATGTACCAGCAACCGCGCTTTCTGCCGGAAGCGAGGGGAACACTCGCCATACTACCTAATGACAACTGCAGTCACATGTGAAACATCACCTGTTCCTAATTACATTGTTTATTAACAAAAAAAAAAACGTATCCACTTGCATCCCATTCAGATTATTATACAATTTGAATTAAATATTCACTTTAATCGATTAAGGCACTTTTGTGTAATCGTGTGGTGATTGAGCTAAATTTTCAGAAAAAATTAAAATTTATTAAAAATTTCTGGCTTATGATATTTGAATTTTTTAAATTTAATAGTGAATAAAGAATAATTCGTTTATTTACACACTATGTTAAATAGAAAATTGAAGTCTTGCGACGAAATAAATGAGTTAACGATATTTACATGGAACGATTTTTAGTACATTAAGGAAACTAAAATACGCATTTATAATTGAAAAATACGGTGGTGCTCCCGTATGCAGCCGTAATATTTCTATTTAAATCGTGTGGTGATTGAGCTGCGCCATTCGCTAAATCTTAAGTGAAGGTTATGTTTTGTATGAGAGATGGACAGAAAAAATATTAATTTTTTATAATTATTATTTAATTAATATTTTATTTATTTTCCTATCTCTCATGATTTTCAACCTAGAGCTGTGAGAGCCATAAGAGGTTATAATCTTATTCCTTCCTTCTGTTCCAGTGAAAACCGAAATAATGCCTCGCAGAAAAACGAATCTGGGTCGTCGTACTCGCCACACAGAAGGATCGAGAACACGGCTTTTGCGGGTTGCATATCGTGTCAAAATTTGAGCTCAATCAGTGCAGAACTTTTTGAGTTTATGAAGCGTACACAAACCAACTTAACATTTTTCACCTGTTCCCAATTACATTGTTTATTAACAAAAATATAACTTTTGCTTCCAAATGACGTCATTTGGTGTAGAAATTGTGACTGCTCAATTCATGCCAATTTTCAAAAATCAAAGGACAAATATATCACAAAGCTGGCTCCCTGCTCCCGTTCACAGATAGTGACCGTAAATTCCTTCAAATGTACTTTATCGGTGATGATAGAGATGAAGTCGATGCGCGTTTGAGGAATACAAATCTCGCTAAGAAGATCCATCATTTCGCAACTACAGGAGCTCCTTCACGAAAGGAATAATTTGGTGCGTTTGTTCAAAACAGCAATTGATATGATGCCATCAGATACCCACAAGATTGTCATTCACGCAGACAAAACCCTCGCTGGAGAACATGTCCGGAGATATAATGCTCCAACTATAGACGAAGTAGCAATTGTCATAGTCAGAGATCAGTTCCAACCTAGAGATATTGTTCTCCATCGAAGAAACGATCAGTTGATAAATGTTGCAGAAACTCACCGTTGTTACGATGCTTTGCAATATCCAGTTTCTTCTGGGTTGGTGCCGATGGATATCATTTCAATGTGAAGATGATAAATCCAATGAATGGTGGAGAAATCAATAAAAAGTGCAGCGCAATGAACTTTTCCGCATACCGCTTAATGATTGAGAGGAACGAGGATAATTATATTTTGAAATGCCGTCAGTTGTTTCACCAGTACATTGTGGATATGTATGCAAAAATTGAAACGGAACGTTTGCTATTCCTTCGTTTGAATCAGATCAAACTCCACTCCGAAGAATACATTCATTTGCGAGATGCAATTATGGGCGTCCAGACTTATTTATCACCTTCACATGCAATCCAGCTTAGGACGAGATACAGCAGCTGTTACTTCTTAGGCAATCAACCATGGATAGGCATGACATCACAGCGCGTGTTTTCAGACAAAAGCTTAAGTCGCTGATAGATTTCATTGCGAAGCATGAAGTGTTTGGATCTGTGCGCTGCTGGATGTATCCGGTAGAATGGCAAAAGAGAGGATTGCCACATGCGCATATACTAATCTGTCTCTACGATAAAATAACTTCAGACGAAATCGACGATGTGATATGCGCTGAGATTCCGCGGACCGACGTAGATAAGGATTTGCATGCAGTTGTTATCAAAAACATGATATATGGACCATGCGATACACTAAATCCGAATTCACCATGCATGGTAAACGGGAAATGTTCTAAGCAATATCCTCGAGCATTTGCAGCTAATACAGTAACAGGAGAGGATGGATATCCTCGGTATAGAAGACGATCAACTGAAGATGGCGAGAATTCGGCAACAATACACACGTAAAATGGTGTTATTAATGTAGACAATCGTTGGGTGGTTCCATATTCACCTTTGTTGTCAAAAACATACAAAGCGCACATAAACGTAAAATATTGTAATTCCGTCAAATCAATTAAATACATCTGCAAGTATGTGAATAAAGGCAGCGACATGGCTGTTTTTGGTGTGCAACCAGAAAATAGTGACAGAAATGCAGTACAAGTTATCGATGAAATTGCACAATACCAGGCTGGAAGATACATAAGCAGCAATGAGGCTGCATGGGGCGAATTTTTTCATTTTCCATGCATGAACGAAATCCAGCTGTGGTTCACTTAGCAATACATTTAGAGAATGGACGGCGTGTTTATTTCACAGATTCAAATGTGCAACAAAGAGCCCTTAATCCACCTGGTACAACTCTAACTGCTTTCTTCACCTTATGTCAGAAAGACGCTTTCGCCAGAACACTGATGTATTCAGAAGTGCCCTCTTATTGCACGTGGAATGAAACTAAAAAAGCATTCATACGACACAGACGAGGGGAACCAGTCGACGGTCAACCTAGCATTTTCAGAGAAAATACAATTGGTCGACTTTATACAGTGCATCCTAATCAAAATGAATGTTTCTTTCTTCGCATGCTGTTGGTAAATGTGGCTGGTCCTAGATCTTTCCAACAACCGAAAATTGTTGACGGTGTCACACATGCCATTTTCCGCAGTGTGTGCCAAGCTCTGAATTTATTAGAAAACGACCAACAGTGGGATATATGTATTAATGACGCGTGCAACACTGCACATCCAAACCAAATTCGCGCATTATTCGCAATTATATTGACCGCTTGCTTCCCTTCATCTCCCATAGAGCTATGGGAAAGATATCAATCGCATATGGCTGAGGATATTTTGCATAGAGTACGCCTAGAAAATGCCAATATGACCACGGAATTTATAGAAAGCATCTAAAACGAAACATTGATAAATATTGAAGACAAGTGCTTAGCTATTCCAAATAAAGTTCTTAGTCAATTGGGAATGCCAGCACCCACCCGAGCTGCAACTATTTCATTTCATGTGGATTTGCGCCGTGAACAGAGTTACAACACTGGCGATCTCCAGTCATATGTCCAATCAAACGTTCCCAAATTAACGTGTGAACAGAAGGGCATTTATGATCACATAATGCAAATGATAAATGACGGAGTTGGGGGACCTTCTTCTTGGATGCGCCAGGAGGAACTGGGAAAACATTCTTTATCAGATTGATTTTGGTAACGGTTCGATCAAAAAATGACATAGCCTTAGCTCTCGCTTCGTTTGGAATAGCTGCGACATTGCTACCAGGTGGAAGGACTGCTCATTCAGCTCTGAAGTTGCCATTGAACATGCAATTTATCGAGACTCCCACGTGCAATATTTCAAAAGCACCCTGTATGGGAAAAGTATTACAAAAATGTAAACTCATTGTTTGGGATGAATGTACAATGGCACATAAAAAATCGATTGAAGCACTAGATCGATCGTTGCGAGATTTGCGTGGAAACGTTCAACTATTCGGGAATGCATTGATATTGCTCGCAGGAAATTTTAGGCAAACATTGTTTGTAATTTCTCGATCGACACCAGCGGACGAAATAAATGCTTGCCTGAAATATTCAACATTGTGGCGATGCGTATGTACATTGCAGTTGACTACGAATATGCGTGTCCAGTTGCAGAACGATCAAATAGCCGAGGTATTCTCACGACAGTTACTGGACATTGGGAACGGACAGTTGCCAGTCGATGAGACGTCAAGAAGAATATCATTTCTTGATAATTTTTGTAATTTAGTAACATCGAAAGAAGAACTTACCGATAAAGTATTTCCGAATATTCAGATTAATTATCAGAATCACGATTGGCTCAGTGAACGAGCTGTCCTTGCCGCGAAGAATAAAGATGTTTATCTACTTAATAATGTTATTCAATCCAGCATTCAAAGTGAGGAAATTATATATAAGTCGATAGACACCGTTGTGGAAGCAGATGAGGTAGTTAATTATCCAACAGAATTTTTGAACTCACTTGATCTACCAGGGATGCCACCACACATATTAAAATTGAAAATAGGTGTGCCAATTATCATGTTGCGGAATATTAATCAGCCAAAACTCCGCAACGGCACGCGACCCGCAGTTAAGAAATTGATGAACAACGTAGTGGAAGCATCGATTTTAACGGGGCCTTTCAAAGGTGAAAATGTCCTCATTCCCCGAAAATTCCTAATGATCCCGACCGATACACCATTTCAATTCAAAAGATTGCAATTCCCTATTCGATTGGCGTTCGCAATCGCAATCAATAAAGCTCAAGGTCAATCTTTAGAATTGTGTGGTTTAGATTTAGACGCGGATTGCTTCTCACATGGACAACTATATGTTGCGTGTTCCCGTGTCGGCAAACCAGACAGCCTTTATATCTACGTAGATAATGGAAAAACAAAAAATATTGTATACCCACAAGTATTGCAAATTTAACCTTCTATGAAACGTATGTTTTGTTTCGTTCCTCATTTCTCATCCATGCAACCACAATGTGCCACAGCGAAGCGTGGTAGGGAACAGCTAGTATATATATATATATATATTTTAAATTCAGGACGCAGTATCCCTTTCTAAGTATCGTGTTGAATTTAAGTCGTTCTTATGATTTTTCATTTTGAATTTCGAAAATGAGGTGTATTTAAATTCAAAAGATAAACTACCCTTCAATTTTTTTATATTTCGACGTAAATCTTTTTTATATTGTTCGAATTTTAGATCAATGTCCTCCGTGAAGATGAAAAATTATCCACTAGCGTTAAGTGTACTTTCTGACAGCAGCGCATTATCGTTAAGTCCGTGTTAACACAATAGAAGACTATTGTAAAAGAAAATGTTCATGGTAACATGACAGTTTTATTGATAGACATTAGAGTTAGAGGTTATATAGGAACGAAATCCCGGTGGAGTTCATTAACAAAATACAACGTTGGTTACATTTTATTGACTTTCGATTTGAATCTGAAAAACGAAAATCACCAATTGAAATTTTCCAGAAGTATTATCATTATTTAAAAAAAAAAAACGAGAAAAGAAACAAACAAAACAAAAAAATGGCACTTTCGGCTATTCATCCGGCCATATGCAATCGGAGACTACGAGAGGTATTAGATTAGGCGTAGAAGTTTAAAGTTTGTCAAAAAGAGGAAGAGGTTGTCAAGGTGAGTTAAGTCTTCAGAAAGAATTTCGGGAATTGAGTGCGGAAAATTACGAGAGGATCTTTGAAGTTGAAGTGAAGGACATGATAATAAGATGCGCGATATGTTGAGAAGGTTGTTCTGACAGAAGGGACAAGTGGGAGGATCAAGACGTTGGATTAAGTGAGAATGAGTGAGAGCGGTATGGGAGATTCTAAGTCGGGTAAGAATGATGTTTTTCTTTTCGAATCGGAATGGACTGGAAGCAGGGACTAAGGAATTAGGTTTAATCGTTAAGAGTTGATTAGATAGTTGAGATGGCCGAGATTGTTGCCAGGAGTGGGAAATCAGGTACTTCATATCGGATCTGATATCGAAAGAAACTGACAGAGAGGCAATTTCAGGAAGGTAGGAAGCGTCCTTGGCTGCTTGATCAATAATTTCGTTGCCAGAGATTCCTACGTGTCTAGGGATCCATATGAAATTGATCAGGACATTGGCAAGTCTGAGGGAGTTGAATAGAAGGAAAATGTGTTGTACGATAGGGTGGGAAACTTGAGGATTCTGTAGGGCGAGGAGATTACTAAGAGAGTCAGCATTTACGAGATATCTGGAGTGAGGATCAGAAGAAGTTAAAAATTGGAGGCATTTTAAAATGGCAAAGAGTTCAGCAGTAAATATGGAACAGTGTTTGGGAAGACCAAATTTTAGTATGGAGTTGAGGACTGAGAAAGCACATCCTACACGATCATCAGATTTTGAACCATCAGTGAAACAACAGATAAGATTAGGATATTTTGGAATTTCAGAGGAGTAATTTTGGCAGATGATATGGAGAGGGTAGACGTTTTTGGAAGAATTAAGTAAATTGAAATTTATATCTGCAGGGGATAGAGAAGCCATGGAGTGGGATTAGCAAAGACTGGCATATCTAGAGGAGTCAGGGTCAATACTGGACTTCTTCAGCCACTTGATGTGGTCGCTCCATTTTTCAAATAAGAGCTGATGACCGTTTAAGTACAGTTTCGGAAGACTACTTTGTTTGTATGTTCGGTGGAAATCGACACCTTTAGTTTTTTCTGCTGAAAATTTAAAGCCACGATCTGAAGCCCACATGGATGTGGAGTTGATTGCTTTTTGCATTAGCCTTTCAGCTCGACTCGGAGAAGATGATTCGAGAGATATTACTAAGTCATCGGCGAACAGGACGAAGTGAATCGGTGGCTCAATTGCGTTTTGAATATCGTTGTTTGCGGAGATTGAAGCTTTGGAAAGTTGACGTAGTTTTTTTTTGAATGCTTTCAATGATTGGTTTCACTGTCGGGTTGAATTTAGCTTCGTTTTTAATATTTATTTTTGAAAACATGAAGCGGTGTACGTCGATCGAGATGAGATCGAGCCGCGATAAGCGAAGTGCACTACCGCTAGCTTTGGTTTTATCTGATAAGCAACACACTTGGTCGAATTAACGAAGCTAGAAAGCGTTATAGACAAACGAATGATAAGAAATACAATAGTTGATAATAATAATTGAAAAATCTTACCATTAGTGTTCTGCTGAATTACTAAAACGCGATAACACGACTGAACATTAATCACACTCGAATGAAAGTGTTTCCAGAAGTATGATTAGTAAACTTTAACCTCTTAATGTTAAACTAATCATCTGGAGACGTATTTATGTACACTATGGTCGGAGGGTGTAAAGATTTTTCTATTACTAGAGAAAAAATAAAACAGCCTTCAATGACAAAAATGACTAAATGGATGTCGAGAGCGTGCAGAAAACATGTTAAAAAACATAACGAAATCACTTTTAAAATAATAACCTTAAAGAGAAAAAAATGAGGCCTGAATATGATATATCTTAGAATGAGGAAATATGTTTAATTGAAAATATGCCATTTGTTGCCAATAGTGGCTTCTTGAGAATAAATCGTAAATAAGAAATAAAAAAAAAAATTAAGAAAATTATTTTAGACTAGCAAGTGTCTGAACTATTTGTGTCCGACAGTTGTTTTTAAACCAACAAAAAGTTAGCCAAGAAACATTTATTTTCCATATTGCGGTATTTTAAATTATGAAAAAAAAAAAAACCAAAAAACATCTAAATGCATAATGATTTTTTTGCTTTTCATGAATACATCTCTTTAAAATAGCAGGGAGTTTTAATGCAATACGAATTATTCGTTCCGTCATATTATATACGTATTTTAGTGCACTAGTATTGATGTATTTACCTGCAAAACAAGGATTAGAATCACATGGCAATGCAGGTGTGACCGGTGTGCACCTAACTCCATCGCCTGCATAACCTTCGGGACAGGCTGCGCATCTGTATCCATTTGCAGTGTTGTAGCATTTAACTCCTGATATAAAAAAAACCCCAAAAAAAAAAAACATTAAATAATTTAAGCATTCCTTTTAAATTTGACACGCAGTACGAATTATTTGTTTCGTTACATGATATACATAATTCAGTACAGTTGTATTTACCTGCAAAACAAGGATTAGAATCGCAGGGTAATTCAGGTGTGACCGGTGTGCACTTAACTCCATCACCTGTATAACCTTCGGGACAGGCTGCGCACCTGTATCCATTTCCAGAGTTGTAGCATTTAACTCCTGTTATAAAGAAAAATTGTTAAATAATTTAAGAATCCGTTTTAAATTCGGCACGCGGTACGAATTATTTATTTCGCCACATGATATACATAATTTAGTACAATTCCATTTACCTGCAAAACAAGGATTAGAATCACATGGTAATGCGGGTGTGACTGGTGTGCACCTAACTCCGTCGCCTGTATAACCTTCGGGACAGGCGGCGCATCTGTATCCGTTTCCAGTGTTGTAGCATTTAACTCCTGTTATAAAGTAAAATTATTAAATAATTTATCGATCTCTGTTCTCCTCCTAACGTTTTTTTTCCATTTTTACTTTCAAAACTGTTTTCGCAAACCGTAATTAAGCAGGAATTTCATAGTACCATCAATTCCCTATTTACATCCCCGTTTTCACTAATTGTTTAAAAAGTTCTCTGTGATGTCGACACTTAAATTATCCTTCCAAATTTTAATATTCCAAGGTCTTTTGTTTTTTCCCTTCTGTCTCATATTCACAAATGAATTAATGGCTACCCTACGATCTACCATTTTCATTACTTCTACTCGCCTTTCTTCTGATTGTTTGATTATCTCAGATTTAATGAGCGCCCTCCCCTTCCTGATCATTCTATTTATTACACTATTGCTCTCCGTATACATTTACTTATGCGTACACTCTGCTTTCTCCACTCGATTCGTGATGATTTGCGTGGATATCTGTGACGATGAAGTGACTGATTCCGTGGCACTTGGGTTTTTGCTAGAAAAATCCTATCCTCCAATTTCGCTTAAATCTAGGATGTTTTTATTTAGCGGACAGGTAGTTTTACTAAATAGGAAATTGACATTCGCATACAAATTTTTTATTATAATATGCTGTGATTTGCGATACTCTGTTTGTCGCCTGTTCTTTCCTATGCCCGGCAACCTCACTCTCTCGGTGGCATTGTGTAGAGCAATATTTGAGCTACATTTCTTACATTTCATTAAAAATTTTCACTACAGATTTTGAAAATTATTCCGATTCTCTCGTATTAACGATATCTAATCGGATTAAAATACAATCAACTCTTTCTTTTAATTTTTTCTGGGTAAAGGACCCCAAATAATAATCACCCCGCAAAAAAATAAAAAAAAAAAAAAAAAAAGATTAATTTTTGCACAATTTGTTAAGAAAAAAGGTTTTCCATATTTCTGTTTAGGCAATTCTGACTTTATTGTAAAACTATTTCGGTCTCAAAACCATAATTGCTTCCCAGTTTTTTATGAAATGATTCTTTGGTAGTAGATTTTGCAGTGATTTTAATTCTAACCTTTTTGAATGATTCACCCCTGAATTTTTCTTTATTTTACGTTTACAATTGTAACAGATTTCATATATATAGTGCGCAGAAATAATAAACATAAATAATCCGATTGTTTCAGTCATGGGCGTATTCAGTTTTATCACGAAGGGTAGGGCTAAACGAAAAACAAATTAAAAATAAAAATTTTAACGGAATAAAAATAATCCGCTATGAAAGAGTATTTGAGAATCTTTCACCATAATCAAAGTTTTATACACTAAATAATAGGCAATACAGCGTAATTTAAGTGAGAACGAGATGCTGATTCTATAGGAGGAGAGACTGCCTCTTTTTCAGAACTTCTATATTTTTAAGGATGTTAATGATATATGTGCTATCTGAAAAAGTTTGGACGGTATTTAATTATAATATTTCCTGTTATTTCGATATTTTTAAATTAATATTATTGAATTATGGTCCGCTATTATTTTTGCCGTTTTCGTTTTCCTATCGGAATCACGTGATGTCTTAATGTGCTAATGCTCCAGTATACAACATTGAACGAAAGAAATATTTAAAAAATTACGATGCTATCCGTGAAAAGTTCTGGTATGTAATAATTTGTTTTAAAATAAAAAAATTTGATTATGAATTTAGAAAATTTATCGTACTAAAATATTAACCTTTTTTTCTGTAACGTATAATATTCAAAATTTCTTTGAAATTCTTCAAAATGAAAATCTAAATAATTAATTTTGCATAAAATAAAAGGTTTACCCATCTTAAATGATTACATATTATTATGGGAACGATTACCTACTTGAATTCGATTCAATTAATAACTGATACAAAAAAGAATAATTAAAATAAGTTCACCGAAATTGTTTTTGTTTCTAGCTCTATACCAGGAATTAAACTAGTTTCGAAAAAATAATACATAGGACGTGGCATGCACATACTACTTCTAATATTGTAGATTTACAAATTTTATTACGCAAATTTCTGTTATACAGCTTTTTTTAAATTTTCCGTAATAATTTGCAACTAACTTTTTTGTCAATTTATCCTTTTTCAGATTAAAAAAAAAGCACACATCAGTTTTGAAGCTCATTTGAAATTATTCGTATCGAAAAATTTTATAATAATCTAATATATATTAAAACGGTCAAGTTTACCTTTAAAACAAGGATTTAAATCACACGGTTGTACAATGATAATCGGTGTACATTTGATTCCATCTCCCGTATATCCTTCAGGACAAGATCCACATTTGTATCCGTTTACATTGTTGTAACATTTAACTCCTATCGCGCGTAGAAAAGATAGATTAAGAGATCGTGCTTTAATCTTTCAGTAATGTTGTATCGTTTTTAAATACTTTTAATTCTTAATGTTTCATTGAAATACTTAAAATTAAACTGATGAAAGGATAAAAAAAAAAGAAAAAAAAGTTCATTACCGTATTTTACGCGGTACTTGAGAGTTATTATTTCAAGGGGAAAACATAAATTGAATTTTATATGAAGTTATAATTTTAAGCTTAAAAATCGATTTATACAGATTTTACTTACCGAAGTAGCAAGGATTGGAATCACAGGGACTTACCACTGGACTGGGAATAGGCATACATTTGATACCGTCACCGGTAAATCCGGGCGGGCATGAGGAGCAAGTGAAGCCCTTTCTATTATTTACGCATTCCACTCCTAGTTTCAGAGAATATAAACGCATTAACTTCATATTTCCAGGATTTTTTTTTTTTTTTCGGTTTTATTCATTAAAACTTATATAATTAATGAAGTAATTTTACCCGGATAGCAAGGATGTAAATCGCACCATAGTCTCCAGCACAATTGTCCGTTACCCGTAAAATGTTCCGGACATGAACCACATTGATAGCCATCGTTGGATTCGCGACATTGCACCCCTATCATTTAAATAATAGTATTAACACGGTATTAGTAGCACGTATCGTTCTATTCGTAAACAGTGTTGTAAATAACAGTTTAAGAAAGCTGTATAAGTATGGGAACTATATATGTATATTTTATACTCTTTCGAACACCAGTGCATAAAGGGAAGACCGCGGGGATAAACTGGGTCACTTAATTTTAAAAGTATTTTTTTCTGAAACCAAGCAATAACCAGGGGCAGGTCCAAAGAGACACGGGGAGAGGGGGATTATATAATTACGTAATATATCTTATACGGTAGACAGTAGATTTGAGAAATACTTTGTTTCATAAAGAAAATCAAATAGCGACCGTTTTAGAAATTTAGAAATGTTTTAAAAATACATAATTATTACAGTTTAATTTAAATTTTGTTTTATTTTTAGGTGAAAAATAAAACGAAATTATAAAATTGTGGCTAAAATGGTAGTTTAGAATTTGAATAGTAAATTACTAGAAAAATTAGAACGATAGTATTTTTTATTAGACTTTAATTCTTTTTTTTTTTATTTTTGTTAGTAACCCGATCCGAATTCTCTTTGTTTGTGAGCAAGTAAAAAAGATATTTTTTTATCATTGAACTATTTTTAATTAAAATTACAAAACGAAAATTAAAAATAAATAAAAAAGATAAAAGATCGATGAAAGTTTCGTTTAAAATAGAATAAAAAAGGAACATTAATAGCTTTACTAAAAAACAGTATGAACTATTAGTTATAATTAAATCCATAGTTTACATTTATACAAATTTTCTATAGTATAAATTAAGTTTCTTTCTTGTAACAAATTTTTTCATCGAGGATTTGGTTCTTTGGAAAGGAGTGTCCTTCATTCCCTGCGCTTTAACAAGGTGAAATTTCAAATTTAGTTAAAAATAACGGAGGAAGGATTTTGTTGGTGCAGAAAGATGTTTCAACAAACTAGAATGAATCGAAACGAGACTGGATGTGTCATTTTGAAGTGTATGCTGTTCGAGTTGGTTATCTTAATATTCGAAAATATGGTGAAGTCATTATTGTATTTACAGGTACCGGATAAAAAATTTTATAAAAATTTTGAAAACTCTTTCCTTTTTACGGTTTGGTCTTTCATGTTAACCAGCCAATACATTATTAACGAGAGTGACTGTTGTTCAAAAGTGAGCGTAAATCATTAATGCGATTAAAAGATCGATTTTATTTACGAAGTAAAATATAAAACTGAAGTAAAACTGGTCAGTTTGTATTAAAAAGTAAAATTATTCATAAGGAGAAACAGATTATTGGGGGGTTATAGTTAACAAAACTTTATGGTTAAAGTACAAAGTATAATTTTATGTTTTAAAATGTTCAATATGATGTGTAACCGTTGACCAACACACGGGTGTATTTTTATGGTTAGCAGAAATGGAAATCTAAATTTAACATCGTACACCGGTACATTTCGTAAATTTCTAACAATGAGGTGTTTTCAGGTCGTAAAATGGTCGAAATTAAATAGTATCCATTTTTACGAGCCATTCTGTTGATCAGATAAATTTCGAAATATTTTTGTGCCTATTCAAAACATTTATATTCTCTGTATTCTGATTGCTTTTGAGCAACGAATTTAATGTTTGAGGACTCTAGTACAGTCGGTTTTGATAACAGAATGAGACCATAATGCTTTTGTTTCGATACACTGCTGCAGCGCGTTTTGCTTTTTTCGTTTCCGTTTCTTTTCCTTTCTTTGCATCTTCTCCCAAAACGCAAAATCGTTTTATGTTTTTGATCGTCAATAGTGGTCGACAAAAGCAGAGCGTTAATCAGGAAATTCTCGAAATTTTTTCGTTCTCGTTCAAAACGTTTACATTCTTCGTGTCCTTGATGTTTCTGAGCAATGGATTTCTTGTTCGAGTACTTCTTATTTATGATATTTAATGGGGGGAATTTTCAATTTGAATCCCCTGTAAAATTACTTGTAATATGGTAAATTGATGTAGAAAAAGATTACAATGAAAATTTAAAATCGAAGTTTATGAAATAGTTCATAATAAGGTAAAATGTATTGTTTATAAAAAAAAAAAAAAAGCATCAGAAGAATAAGAGAAATACTTTTTTGGTTATCAATTTTTTTTAATTTATCGTATTTGCAACACGTTTTTAGTGTTAAGAAATTTGGAACACACTTTCGTTTTACATGTACCGGAATACACAAAATTCTGATTTAGTAGATGAAAATATATAATTCGATTTAGGATTATAGCTCGTTTTTGTTAACTATATGAGACGTTTATTACAGATTATATTAAACAATTCTTTACGTCTCCTAATACATTTAAGGAAAATACTAATTATATTTTTCTACTGCTGTAGATTTTTCAGTAAGAAGGAAAATTAAACAGGGTAAAAAAAAATCTTATAATTCTCAGCTAAGGAATTCCGTTTTCCGAGCGATCAATACACACAACGTGAGTTTCAATATAGCGGTAAAGGGGGTAACCCCGACCGAAGGGTAGCCTCGGCCATAGCAAATAATCGTACTTTGCGCGACGTGACTTTGAAGTTCGTGTGATCTCCGTGTCCGTTTACAAGTCATTCTACCGATGTCGACAGTTGAAGTGAATTGACCGTTGCTTTCGAACGTAATTGAGTGCATTTTGTTTTTGGAACTGGGACCGTGTGTCATCAATTATTTTGGAAACCATATTTATTGAATAAACGTATGTAATTGTTCATTTTATGTTATTTACATATTGCAATACTATTCTATTTTGTATATTTCAGTTTGTTATGAATGTGTAATAATCTGCTTTTTAAACAAAATAATTTTTTTGACGAAAGTCAAGTCGGGTAACCCCGGCCACATGTGCTGATGTTTATTATTCTTTACGTGCTTAACCTCGCAGTCAAAAATCATTTGTCGCAGTGTTACAATGCCCAAATTTAAAAATAGAACTACAAATCGCGGAGACTGGAGTGAAGAAAATATGAAAAAAAAAGCAATTCAAGTCGTCCTTGACAAAAAATGTTTTGAGAGAGAAGTTCCACGTACTTCTCCGCATGATCGTATCAAAGGTATAAAACAAGGTCATCAGATTACTCTCAAGCCAAAATTGGAACGTTTTCAACAGACATTTAAACCAGAGTTTAAAAGACAATTTTGTGAGCATGTTATAAATCTAGATAACCGTCTCATGCCTGTAACAAGAAGCGAGTTTTTGCGCCCTGCCTTTGATTTGGCAGAAAAAATTAAAATTCCTCGCACGTTTAACAAAGACGAGCAAATGACCGGAAAAGATTTTTTCTGTGACTTCAAAAAAGAAATCCAGATGTGGCACTAAGAACTCCTGAGGCAACAAGCTTGATGCATTCTACAGGTTTCAGTAAATCTCAAGTTGATCGATTTTATAGTCTCCTCTTCAACCTATATGAACAATTTAATTTTCAAGCTTCTCAAATTTATAATGCTGACGAAACGGGGGTCTCGACTGTCCATAAAAATGATACGAGTTTTGTCAGTGAACGGTAAAAAACAGGTTGGGAAACTCACTTCAGCTGAACGGGGACGTAACATCACTGTCATGATTTCTATGAGTGCATCGGGTCATTTTGTGCCCCCCAATGTTAATTTTCACTAGGAAGAAAATGGATAAGAATGACCGGCTTATGATTGGCTCACCGACAGAAATCATTAGTATTGCCTTCGAAAGCGGTTGGATGAATACAGAGATATTTCTCCAGTGGCTACAACATTTTAAGAAACATGTCCATCCGTCTGTAGCTCACCCTGTTCTACTAATATTGGATGGACATAATAACCACAAACAGCTAAATGTTATTGAATATGCTAGAGATAATCACATTCACATGCTGAGCATACCGTTGTACACGATACATAAGCTTCAGCCATTAGACCGTGTGTTTTTCAAACCTTTTAAACAGGCTTATGGATCAGCAAGTGCTTCATGGATGCATCAGAATCCGGTGCTCGACTAACGGGTTATGATGTTACTGGACTGACAAATATAGCGTTTACCAAAGCTGCTAGATTAGAGATAGCCTAAAGTGGTTTATCCAGCCGTTCAATCGAGAACTGTTTTCAGACCTAGGCTTTTTAGGTTCCGCATTAACTGGATTGAGGATAGATCTAGTCAGTCAACAATTCAGGCTCCTAGTCCTGCAGCACCTGAAAATGAACCAGAACCGTCAACTAGCGTTATGGACCACCCCGTAGAAACAAAAACATGAAAATATTCTATATGCGCAAAAGAGAACGGAGCGCTCAGCAATAGACGTAAAATTTTCATAAAAGTCTAAATCTGGACTATTTTTGATATTCAATAAAGATGTATTATTCTGTTCCCGTCACAAAATTTCTCGAAACGAATTTCTAAAAGGAAATTTTTTCCAAACAGATACTTCCGCGAATTAAAATTTACCGAATCTTTTTCTCGAATGTCATTTTCTTGAAACAAATCCTATTCAGCATAATTATGATTATATTAAGTTGCAGATTTACATTGCAACTACTTAGGGTTCTTAAATAAACTAATAGGCGATTGTCCATTCGTTCTGATGATACGTATCCCGTGAATTCCGGTCGGTTCTTTTTTGGTGATGCTTTAATGCTTAAACTCCTTTTCCTAAACTGAATTCCGCAACAATAATTGATCTAAGTGTCCACTTACTCTTTTTATAATTCCTTCAAGAACGAGGGGACATGTCGGGACGATGTTCATTAACGAGCAGGCGGAATCAGTTATGCTACCCCTCACCAACGGTATTTGTCTTGTGAATGGCATTCAATTCGGCAGTGCATTCTTCTTGATTTGTCGGTACGCTGACTTCAATGATTCCTTCAAGAGAATGAAATTTCCTTCGGGCGCAGAGTAGGTCGTTATCGCTTGTACGGAACACGTTTTACCACGCACTTTACGGCAATCCCAGTGTAAACTTTTTCTCCTTGCACTCGCGATCGGAAATGTAAATATATCTTTCTGGGAGTAATTATCACTAATAGCGGATTTTCTCGATAATTACGTTCATCGTAGTAGTAACCAGAGCCGTTTTGTAAATTTTCCGGAAAAACTTTATAAACTGTTTCTGGCAAACGTGGTAAATTAAAATAAACTAAATGACAAAAAATAATCAAATTTCAACGGTATTTGAAAGCGTAGACATTCACGAAAAAGTATAATAAGCAAGTCAATTACTATTTCCAATTTTCGGAAGAACGCGAGTACTCGAGAAAATAATTTGGGAGTTATTCGCTCCACTGTCCGGGGATCACGAACTCCGTCCGCTTATTACAAAACTTATGCTGATTCATTTATATGTTATACTAATGACTTTCCTTACACTTTGGGACTGTGAGGGAAGCAGAGAAGTCAAACCATATCATATACTAACCACGTGCTTTAACTTAAAACGATTATTAGTATAATTTGTTAATGTTGGAATTTAAAATAAACGGTAATTAAAAGATTATGTACGAGATAAATTACGTATTATGTGTTCCTTGTACTTGTTAAAAATCTCACATTCAATCTGCCTACATATGTACATTTACAGATTATTGCTGTAAAGAAATATTCCAATATTAGATGATTCATCTAAATAGTTCCGTATAATAATGTTAAAAATCAATTATTAAAAGTTGAAATAATGGATAAATAATTATTATTTTTAGTACATAAGTAGCAGAAAAAATTATCGAAATTTTTATTTTAATAGCAAAATACCTATTAGAAAAAACAATACAACTTCCATATTCAATCAACAGTGTAATCGCAGATGAAATTTTAAACCGAAGTTCGGAAAAATAAATAAAGAGGAAAAGAACTAATCTTACTGCTTTTAATTTAATTCGAAGTTCGGAAAAATAAATAAAGAGGAAAAGAACTAAACTTACTGCTCTTAATTTAATTACTGTAATAGTACCTGGATAACAAGGTGACAGTGAACAAAATAATCGTCTACACGATTTTCCGTCACCGGTAAAACCAATAGGGCACTGTCCACATTTATACTCATTATTACCTAAATCGCTACAAATGACACCTGTTGAAAATGTAAAAAATTAAATTATTACAATTACTACAGCGTTTTTTCGATTTAACCGATTTCATCGATTTAATTAAAATTTAATGCTGAACACATGATGACAATTTAGAGGTCAGCTAAACAAGTGTAAAACTAAACTTATAAAACCATTTTCTTTCAATTCACACCGTTTGAATTGAGGTGTAATAAATGTTGAAATATTTTATATTTACCACTGTATGGCAGCACGTATGATGGATCTGTTATACCGGGTGGTCCATACTTTTGTGAACATTTAAATCTAACTTCCCGCGCAAACACAAGCCACGTGGGGTACGGGGAGTGGTCCTATCGCTAGTTCGTAAAGTTTTATCGCAATGGATCGCTTCATAGGATCGCAGCGTGCTTTTTGTGTTAAACAGTTTCATTTAAAAACAATAGTTCGCTCATTATTATGAGATGTTTATTTCGCGTTGAATACGATTTACACGACTTGAATTCGCCGAGTGGTCCTTTAATAAAGAAATCGGTTAGGAAGTTCGAAGAGACAGAATCGACACTAAATGTGAAGCAAACCGGCTGCCCACGAACTTCTCGGAGCGAAGAGAACATGGAGAAAGTTTCCGTTTCAATTCGACGTGATCCACATTTATCGATGCGCAAACGTTCAGCTAAATTAGGATTATCCCGCACGTACACCGTATTTTGAAATCAGATTTGAAATAACACCCATATAAGACCCTGACAGTGCAGGAACTAATACCTAACGATATTTAAATTTACGCCAATCGTATATCGAAACAATGTTGGATCGATTGAGTAATTTTGACACAACGTCTTGTTTTCCGACGAAGCCTATTTCCACCTCAACGGACATGTTAACAAACAGAATTGCGGATATTGGTGCAGTGAAAATCCCGAAGCTACATATAAGACTTCATTCGCCTACGGTAACTGTATGGGCTGCAATTTAGCAAAAGGAATCATTGGCCCCTATTTTTTATTTTTTCGAAGATCTCGCGGCTGTACGGTCACTATTAATTCTGCCGAGTATGTGAAAATGTTACGGGAATTCTTGGCACCGAATCTACTGTAATTTGCTGGCTACGATCGTAACGCATGGTTTCAGCAAGATGGAGCCACTTGTCACACATCTAACGAGTCCCTGGCGGTGGTCAAAGAAATGTTTCCGGCAAAGCTGATTTCCAGAAGAGGCAACATTCCGTGGCCCCCAGAAGTCTAGGTTTATCCCCGGAAGACTTTTTCTTTTGTGGGGTCATTTAAAGAACCGTGTCTACACATCCATAAGCCAATGACACTGGTCGACTAAAAGAAATGAAGAAATCTCTGCGATCTCACAGCCTCTTTGCTGCTGACGAGTACTCGAAAGTTTTGGTACTCGCTTAGAAAAGTGTAAAAGTCGAAACGATGGCCATTTAGATGATGTTATTTTTAAAAGGTAAATTCCCATGAATCGGCTACCTCATGATGAATAAATAATTTCTAATTCATGTCAAATAGTTTTTTTAAAACGATTTTTTGAAATGTTAACGAATTTATGGACCATCCTGTATTTCATAGACAAAAATAATTTTGTTCTCCGTTAGAAAATTTTTTATTTTTCGCATTTTATTGAAATGCGTATGCCGTTTTCCTCTATGGTAATTCAACTATTCTTTTTCTAGTCATACTGTATATCTGCTAGCAGTTGATTGTGCATGCCCCAGGCATATCTTCTGTTGCCTTTTATCGTGACCTCCCATTCATATTTAAATAGATGGCTGCTTGCGCAGTTGACTACAATTATTAGACCAGGAATTGTGTCGGGAAGTATTGTTTTGACATGTTTAGTTCGAATTGAGATGCAAATGTTTTAATGTAGAGCCTAGTGTTGCGAGATTTTTCAGTGAATTTAAAAGTGATAAGTTTGTTTTTCTTGTACTTTAAAGTATTTTCTAGCGCATACTGATTATTTCGAAGCGTCTGATGAAATTGGTTTGCACATTGGTTCCTTACAATTTTATTTTGGCAGAGAACTTGAACTTGTATTCGCAATAACCATACAAATAGTAACCACATTGCTCAATCTCCGTTCCCAGATGCAAGCAATTATTATGATTGTGATGATGACATTTGCACAACACTGCGCAAATGTTCGGTTATACAATTAAAATATAAGACTCATTTTATGTTTGTTATCTGATTAATTTTAATTGCGAAAGTTCTTATAGAATAAGTTAATGGTTAACACTGTATGTCCTTTTTCGTACGTAACGTGAGTGCTATAAAAAATGGCGATCTCGTCAGGATCACATTATTTTCACCGTTTAAAATTATTATTATGTATCATAAATGTAACATGCAACACTTATTCTCTTGTTGCTTTTTTTTTTTTTTACGTTTATTACCATACACTTTCCATTCTAATTACGGATATAATCTTTCGAAGATGCAAAGTATTGCTGAATAAATGTGTATCGTATAATATGACGCGATACCATCAACAAACGTTGTTGCATGTAGTTGCATCCAACTTTAACTGATGACAGATTGAAACCGAAAACGTTGCTACTAAACAGTAGGTGTATTGTTAAATAAAATTTTCAGTTGTTTTCTATACTCGCAATTACATTTATTTTAGTAGCTTATAATAGTTCATTTAACTTAATTTCACATTATTAAGAAATGTGTGTAATTGTACGTACCTGGATAACAAGAACCTGGATAACACCCAGAAATAGGCCTACATTTGTTATCTTCTACGACGTATCCAGCAGGACAAATTTCTACAACACATAAAAATTATATAAACAGCACATTAATTCTTTTAAACACTAATCTAATTTTTCTATAATTTCTTAGCCGATGTGACTTTCGATATTAAATATTACAATTCGTTTTTTTTTTTTTTTTTAATAATCGTAATATATAATTATTTAATAATCTAGAACCAAATACATATAATAACATAAAATGAAATCAAATTAACGTAATTCAAAAAAAAATAGATAAATGAATATTTTGAAATTTAAAATATTATAATTTTAATTTATCTTACACAGCCATTACCATAAACGAAAGAGGGATAGCCGGATAAGCACGCTAAATTTGTCGGCTCGTCGTTTTTTTGTTGATATTTGGAGGGGGGTATCAGTTTGATACCAAATAAAAAAAATTCACACTAAGTTTCAACGCTTAACCACAAATTATTTTTAAAAAACCCTATTTTTAATTTTTATTTGTTTTTCTAGTAGTAAAAATGAAAATTAACGAATAGTACTTTTTTCCAAATATTGAGAAGTAAAAGACGTGAAAATGAAATATTTTTATAATTCCCAAATATAAACCCAACTGTTTATAAAACAAAACTAAAATTTTTTCTTTTTTTTTTTAAATTGTGTTGTTTCAGACACCCAAACCACCAAGTTTTAAGAGCAAATGTCTTTTATCCTCCTCTATACTTACGAATTTTTTCAAATTTTTCGATTTTTAAAACTGATTTTTTTGGAAAACTTTGTGTTTAGACGTACGCATATTATTTTGTTAATAAACAATTATATATTTAATAATTTTTTTAACAATAAATGCGTTTTACCCTACAAAGATGTCAATAAGATTAATAGATATATAACAAATAGAACTAGCCTTCATTGCTATCCTCATTAATTAAACACAGTTTCCAGTATTATTGAAAATATAACTCGAAATATCTGCCGAATTTACAATTTTTAACAAATATATAGTACTGTATCTATTTATAAAGAAATTGGTAACATCAATTAAAAATAAAAAAGTTTCGTATCAGTCAAGAATTAATCTGTTATTGCAGTTGTGGTGTACGCTTGAAGGGACACGTTATTAAAAACAAGAAATAAAGTACAAGTAAAATATAAAAACAAACAAATAGGAATTAATACAATAAAAAAACGGCAGAACCGAAAAGAAACACACACAAAAAAAAGAAAAATATTTATTGATGTATTCACGTAGGATTGGTGAATACATTGGAAGAATGCGACGAATACAAATACTGTATTCGCATTCAGAATTTGTAAATTACAAATATTGATCCTGCTCGTGCGCGCTCATTAATCCTTACTATCCCAATAATAAGATAAATCAATTTTGTTTAATTTTATACTTATATTAACTCAATAGTGGGCAAATGATTTTTTGCCAGACAAAAAAAGAAGAAAACTACAAATGCTACCCACCTCGTCGACAAAATCGTCATCAAATGTTCTTACTGATCGCCATTGGATAATTTAAAATTGATATCAAACATTAATTATCAATTCATTTGAACATTTTCTTATAAACAACTAAAAATTAAACCTATAAATTAAAAGATTTCTAAAAAAAATTACTTTTAAATTTTTTCACGATGTTATTCCAAATCGAAAAAATTGCAAAGGCCCATAGATATAGAGGAGCATAAAAGATCTTTACTGTTAAAATTTGGTGATTGCATGTCTGAACGGACACAATTTAGGGAAAAAAACATTATTTCATAAAAAGTTGGGTTTATACATATTTAGGAATTATAAAAATATTTTATTTTCCCGACTTTTACTTCTTAAGATTTGGAAAAAAATACTATTCGTTAATTTCCATTTTTAATACTAAAAAAACAAATAAAAAATAAAAATGTTTTTTTTTTAAGTAACTCGAAAAATATTTGAGATTAAGAGTTGAAATTCGGTGTCAACTTTTTTTATTTGGTACTAAAATGATCCCCCTAGTGTCGGTAGAAAACTCTTTGGGGGTGGATTTAGCATGCTTGTCTGGCTATACGCTTTTGTGTTAATTATAAATATGCCTCTCTTTGTCTCCGTATCTCTCTCTCTCTCTCTCTCTATCTATCTATATATATATATATGTGTATATACGCACACGCAAACACATTTGTATATGTGTGTGAATTAATATTTAACGAAATATTACACTTTATTGTTGTTATTTCCATAATTTTATTTTGTAATATATTTCTAATCATAGTGCGTATGCCATAAATTTGGTTCCAAAGTCCATATATTATTCTGCTGTTTGTTTATACCGTTCAGCTGGTTTTCGTTTCCGGTATGTATTATTTTTTTTGCCTTTGGAATATTTTTGTAAAAATAAAACTTAAAGTTTAGCGGTAGAATGCTGCTGTATTTTCTACGCTATTCGAATCACCGTGTTTTTTCGTAGTCTCAAAGTCGTTTTTCCGTTCGAAGATCAGTATATTATATTAATTAAATTTTACTCATTTCTGCAATGTTACAATTGCTTTCCAATTCTTTTACCAGCAATGCGACCACTGCACCTGCTGATACGCTGCTTCTCTCGATGTATAATGCCGTTTTAGAAGCATTATCATGAATTATGTTTTTCGTGACTAGGCGCTTAATTGTGGATTCAGGTATTCTATTAGTAGCAAAAGAAATAACGGTGGATTTGCTGAATAAATACATCGCATTCAAATACGCTCTAGTTGGACTTTGTTGATATCACGTCAACCTCAGCGGAAAAGTATCGACTACCTTTCTCGTACGGTTCGAAATTGATCAACTTTACAGTTAATGCTGATAAATTTCGGTATAACAAGTAGCAGGTTATCTACGTCACCGCGGGTGGTAGTCGTTAATGTTTCGACAATAAAAATGTTCAGAATTGTTACATTAAATTTAGATTTGTATGCTTTGTCGGACTTTTATTTCTGCTAAGGTTGCCACGCCGATCATTGTCGCTGACTAAACAGGTCGCTATTTGATTTTCTTTATGAAGCAAAGTATTTGTCAAATCTACTGCCTACCGTACAAGATATTGCGTAATTATATCATCCCCCCAAATGTCACTCTGGATTCGTCCATGTTTATTTGGAATTTTTCGAATTCAACGTCATGTCAGTCGGACTAGAAAATGTCAGTTTAACCTTTCAGCGCTTCGATCGCCACCTTTTTCGCAATTACAACTTCGTGCTTCCGTCCGTTAATGATTTGCTTGGGACGTCAAGGTTTATAACTGTTATCAGCTTCTTCTTGTGGAACAAATACTGTCATCTCTAATCTCGAACCATTAGTGAGATCAAATACGAATTTAGTAAAAATCACGTTATATTTGTTGAAACCGATATTTTATTTCGATCAAGAATAGAAAAACGGCATATTATGGTCATGTATCATCGAGGAGAAAAGTATCGGCCAATACAAGTCATATTAGAAGGCAGAACGCAAGGCAAGCTATGGCTGGATTGACAATGTAAAGGAATGGACGGGACTTCGCAGTTTTGGGGAGCTAGTTGAAGCAGCAAGAAGCAGAGCATTGGGAGCAGCCAACGCGTCATTGACGTAAGGCACCCAGAAGAAGAAGAAGAAGAAGAAGAACTTACAATCGAACCCATTGTCAGTCAAAATTACGAAAATTTCTGAGTTTTTAAAACTATCGGTCGTTTTCATTTATATAGTACATTAAGTCAAGAATTACTTTCCAATTTATGCTACAGTCAAGTATCTCTCCAAGATCTAATTGATGGCCGAGAACTACGAATCTTGACTAACCATAAATTGTTGGCCGGAATTTTAAATACAAATCTTACTTAGCTCACTCCGAATCTGTTCGACAACTTCAATTAGTGTTTGAACATTTCACCGACATATATTTTCATGATAAAAACAGTGTCGTAGTCGACTATATTATTCACGAATTTAAACATATTTAAAAGTCGGGTTTCGGCATAAATTTGTGGCATACGCGCTCTGATTAGAAATATACCGCAAAATAAAATTATGAAAATAGCGACGATAAAGCTTAATACTCTTATTATTCCGGTAATTACTAATTTACACACATGTCGGTTGAATAAACTTCAGCTCCTTTTCGGCAATCTACGACATATAGCAACCTAAAAACTAAACAAAGAAGAATATCAGAGAGAAAATGGCATTCATTCGCTTCATACAATCAACGAGAACAAAACATTTCTGCGTACAGGCTACTTTACAAGTATGTATATGGCGAGTATTTCAGCAAGTAATACGCACACACACACACACGCAGAGTACTGAAACATAATTAGCAGTTACATATTTACTGAATTAATGATTCCTCCAGTATGTAAGTTGGTTAAATAAATAAATCAATAACAAAAATTGGAAAAAATTAGAAAAATAGGATTTATAAGTAATTTCAAAATAAATATTCGAATGGGACAGTAAAATTTTTAAAGTCCGAGTTATTTCCAAAACTTTATTTTCGTCAATCTTCACACTTGTGCTTACTACGATTTTTTATACACTATTAATAGTTTAAACTTTTAAAACCTGTACTGATACATTTAGACTACTTCTAACTTAACATGTGTACCTTTGATTTTCCTTCTTTTCCTATTTCAGCTAAACATTTATTGACATTAATATTGAAAATGCAATACTACATTTCGTAATATAATCGTAGTATAAATTGAATACTAAAATAAAGAACAACTGAATCCCTTACCTGTATTTTATCTAAAGTTCTAACATATGGGTAATAAGATTGTGTAGTTAATGTAGTATTTTAAAAATCTAAAAAATACCGCAGTATTAGTGTAATCACTTATGTTGTTTTAAATGTATCAATTAAGAATATCAGATATTTAAATAAGTTTACCCACAGTGTTAATAAATGTCAAGAGATGCTCAATGCCTCAGGGTAGATACGCTTTTTCGTATTTTATAAATTTTTTTGCAGAAAGGACTGTTGTGAAAATTAGCGAGTAGTTTTAGAGAACAACATTACGTTACTGTGCTATAAATTACAAATTAATTTATGATTGGCATGTACTAATAGCCGAATGTCTAAACGGTACCGTCGATTCAAAGATCAAAATCTTACTCCCTCCGGCAAGCGAAAGAGGTCCGTTCATAAAACAACCGAAACAACGCGTTGACGAACTATCAGTCCATTGCGTATCATCAGATATAACGATCGCTGTGTTATAACCACGTGGTCCGTCTAGATGTTAACAGGTCGGAAAAAAGGAACGGATGAACGTATAGAGATGAAATAAAGACGAGGTTATTGCTTCCGAAAAAAGGTGGAATAACAGGAAGGGATGGTTATGTTATTTTTTCAGTAATATTGAAATATGTGTCAAGTGTTAATACACGGCTAGTACCAAGGGCGTCGCCAGCCGATGATCCGGGGGGGGGGGGGTGATAGAAAAAGAATATGAATTATAAGAAAAATAAAATTTATAAGTTGTAAAGACTTAATATTTTATTAAACAAGAATAAAATCTTAATTAAAACATAATTTTCGTGGGTTTCTGGCAAATTGTTCTACTACTTTATTATAAAAATCTCCCAAATTGTCCATGATTACACGCCTATGAATACTCATCATGGCCGGTTGATTACAAAGTTTCAAGGCTCCAGTGGGGGCAGTTGCCCCCTGCCCCCCGCTGGCGACGCCCATGCCTAGTACACTACTTTAAATAATATTGTCGCAAGGCAACAGAACTTGAACGGACTTTTTTCGCTTGACGGACTAAATGCATATACAGTTGCTAGTAAAAAGAATCTGGATAGGAAAAAAAATTATTTTCCTTAAATTTATCTCATAATAAATGGCGAAAAAAAGAGAAAATATAGTGCCATTTTATTCATAAAAAAATTAGATCAAAACAAAAGCAATAAAAAACTGCGAAAGAAAAATACTGTGAAATTTACTTCTCAAAAAGATCTGGACAAAGTTGCAACGATGTGTAGGCGCCGTCACATATGAATCATTACCGGGTTATATATCGTAAAAAATGCGTCATTTAAACGCTGTTTAGGATGGCGAATTATTTGTATAAAGATCCAAGGGCAGTAGTTGAGCTAAAACGGGAAAGTAAAGGTCATTTGAAAAGGTTTAGCTTATTACTTTTAATTGTGGACAAAGTAAAAATTTTGCAGGTATATATGATATACTTACTATGAAAAGGAATATCATGTACAATAGAAGATAGACAATTGCTTTAAAACATTTTGTTGATAATTTCAACGCCAAACCGAGAATGGATTATGGTTAGAAAAATCATGAAAAATCCGAAATTAATTAACAAAGAATTTATTTGTGCAATTTTAGTTAATTTTATGAAGGAATTAGTACAATGGGCATGTAACATAAAAAAGAAAAAAACATTTGTCAGTAATATGAATGGTGAAAAACTAAAGAAAATGAGTGTATTAGAAGAGATAATTTGTGTCGATAAACGTTTTTTTCCCTATCAAAATTAAAGGAAAATAGTAAATTTTTATTAATCCGGATCTTTTGGGGGTAACTGCATATGATATATAAAAATGGCTGCACTTGTAATTATTTAGTTGACAGAATAGTGTTCGCAAGAATGCTATATACAGAACTTTTTATTCCAACGTTTAAAAGAAGTCTTCATTTTATGGATTTTTCAGATAAATATACAATAAATAAATTCTTTAATAACAAACAAAAAGAAGTATAAATTTACTTTAATAAATTTAAGTACCTCAACTTAAAAAAACGTTTTCGGGCATAGTCCATCGTCGGCTAACAACACAAAGTATACTCAAATAGAATTTAAAAATTATGTTTTTTAGTTCTATCTGAGTGTACTCTGTATTGCTAGTTGGTAATATAGCCCGAAAATGTTTCTTAAATAGAGGTACTTAAATTTATTAAAGTAAGTTTATACTTACTTTTGTTCGTTATTGAGGAATTTATTTATTGTATATTTATAAATATTAATAGATTTCTCTATATTTGATTCTAAGATACTTCCCTATCATTATATTTAAATATTAAAAAACAATACATGCATATGGAGCAATAGCAAAAATTTAATGTTGGTATACAAACATTACATAGTAAACATATATGTACATATATGTATGGGTTGCAGAACATAAAATGTAAGCTCTTAATTTCTTTTAAAGAGAACAGCGATAATTCTATTTTGATAAATAAATTAAATTTTATTTTCACTTTATATATTTTACAGTGAAAAAATTCACGACGAATAGAAGAGAGTATTAAATTTCAGCTTCATAGTCACTAATTTTGGAGAGGAACAAACGCTCCTGACGTTACTGGCCTTCAGCTGATAACTGAAATATGTAATAAACACGATAATGCATATTCACATGTTGAACATAACCGGATGAATGAAGTGAGTTTAGTTGTTTTCTGATATTTAACGATACATCTTAAGTTTTAATATAAATTTTTTATATGTCCGGTACGGCTGTAACAGAGGTAAGAATTAAGTTAAAAGAATTTATTATACCGTACAGAATTATTAAGTATATTTAACTTAAGTTGTGTACCATGAACATTAAAGTACATAATGTATTTTAATGCACGCTACTATATTGTTAACGAAAATAATAGTGTTCTTTTCCCTAACAAAATTCTATTAAATTTAATAAGTCATTATTTTATATACCTTTTTATAATTTTATAAGTCGTTTGTTGTTATTGTTTGCATATTAAAATCAAAATATTAATAAGTTATATTTTGCGTAAGCCTTTTCATAAATCATGGGTTCTTTTATTTCGATATTTCAAATAAGCAAAGAGCTTTTTGAAGAATTTTAATTGTTTCGAGACAGGATTATTACAGATTGTTTGAAGTTTTCCTTTTTTTTTTAAAAAATAAATATTCCATTGACAAATACAATTTTTCAGAATTCCAATAACAGTCAAACTAATACACAATTAGCAACCATTAAAAATATTTCAATTCACCTGAATGTTTGTTTAAGATTTTCGAAAATTTTCTCAAAATAATTACGCATGCGTGGTTTAATTAATATGTTTGAAATATTACTAATTTCCACAAGATTTCAACTTTTGCACATTTGGTGTTAGAAATGAAATGGGAAATGTAACTTAATGAATTCTATACAACTCTTTATTAATGTATATGCTACATATATATATATATATTTCCGTAATTAGTCACAACTATTTAACCGCAAGGCTGGACTTCAAAGAAAATACAAAAAAAAACACTTTGTTTCGCTATTCATTTATTTATTATTAATTTTAAAAAATGTTACAAAATTTACAATTAAAAGTGAAATTAAAAATAAACAGTTATTAAATAGTCTTTAAAATTATTTGCAGGTGTTGTAGCAGCAAAATATACACCTATTAAATGAATGTTCCTTGAAGTCCAACCTTAATTAATGTTTCGCTCACCTGTTGGTTTGCACGCACTACATTGTTTCATGATTTTGATTAACTCCTGGGTTTCTGTTCTCTGTAACAAAGTGCAAAAATGTACGTTTATGTAAAGTTCTTAGACATTCAATTAAGTTTTGTATAGTAAATATTAGATTAAGTAATTTGTTTATTTATGAAACAACTTACGAATATAAATTTTAGTTTATCTAAAGAAGAAATGTTTCTTTCGTTTTATTAAAGCAATAAAAAACATCCGCGATTAATTAATTACATTTGATATATTGGCGTATATTTAAAGTAAAGTTATTAGCTAAAGTGAAATGGCGAGTCAAGGATAAGGGTGGTAGGGGTACACTTGCCCTTTGCGAACAATTTTTTTTTTGCCAGAGATAGGAACATTTGAAAAACAATAAAAACATTGTTAAATATTTTTAAAATTATAACTGCTATTAAATATTCATTCGCCAATTACGGTTAATTAACGAATTAACTGAAATATAAATGTTTTATTTCGAAAATGCCTACTGGTAAATCATATTATTGCAATGATTTGTATTTGTTATCCTTCTGCTTTTGTTGCTAATAAGGCAGGGCGGTGTCCACAGGGGGTTTTGGGGGTTAAAACTGAAGCAGTTATTACAAAAATCTGAAAAAAATCAGAAATTTAAAATAAATATTGATGGTTTTTTTGGGTGTTCTTACATAAAAAAAAAAAAAAATATGTTTCATATTTTTAGGTAGTTCAGTAATGTTATGCAAAATTTTTTATTATGAGTATAATCAATAACATATGTAATGTTTGTTGATGTTTACACGGTAATTCATTTGTGTAAATTATTAATATATAAATAAAAATGATGGCAATTATTAATAGTATGAATATTAGCGAAAAATGTATTGTTATTTATAAAATAAATATGCGAAAAAAAATTTCCTCCGTGATATTTTAAAAATATTTTTAATTAGAAAAACTGAATTGCATTAATGCTGTTCAGCGGTAAGCCTCGTAAAGGATTTTCTAGCATTCCTAACAAGAATTTATTTTAATTTTACCTACTATTGCTGTTCCTAGAACGCATTTAGGTAGTTCTTGACATAGAATTTTCTTAAATTCCATATCGGATTTCTATTTCTTACCTTTTTGGTAAGTACTAACTGTCGGTTCCGTCCTAATTACTTATTTATCTCTGTTCGGTGGAATTCTGCTTATTAGTTCCTTTTTTTAAAAACATAGATGCCCTTTAATAATTTAGGCTCTCTTAATTTTTTGGAAAATAAGAGTTAACTATCAGCTATTCTTTATTACTTTTGATAAACGCTTATTATGCGCTAAATCAATGTTTAATGATATAAAGTTTAAAAAAAAATTAATTCAAGTATCTTCACCGGGTATTGAAATAATTTTGTGATACTTGTGCAAATAAAATCTAGCGCTTTATTCGGAGCATGTAAAATCGAAATTTTACTTGATCTCAAAAGATGAAGTAAATATTTTTACACAGTTACACGAGTATTTTATTACCATCAATTTTTTTAACTCCTTAGCGCAAGCGAAATTTTTCTGTATTTTCAATGTACGACGGCAGGATTCGAACCAGGTTCTATTCAGACAAAATTGTCTACCAGCTAGTAATGGGTAAGTTTGTTATTTCTTCGGATACGGATCCGGGACTGAATCGCAGCTTAACTGCATCCCGGATACGTATCCATATCGGATTCATTTGGATCTGATGTTTATGAACACAGCACACTCAGCGCTACACTAGTTTGCACTCGTTTCCGACGTAGTGTTGACCGGTGTTAGGTTGGATTACATGTGTTAGAAAGAGAGAAGGAAATTAAAAAATAGCCAATGTAACAATATAATCATACAGAAAGTTGTGTTTACAGAAAAAAACGATAGAGAACGTTTCTTTCTAATTTTGATGTTATTATTTTTCAGTTTCCTAGCTGATTTGGCACATTTCTGCTCAGATATTCATTCCGTACGAAAAACGCAGAAAATAACAGAGGCTCTATTCTTCCCTGTTCAAGGTCTCTGTAGTTTATCTTCTATAGTGGAACCGTGTGAATTTAGACCTGTACAACATTCATCGATTTAATATTTCCTAAGTCGGAGTTGTACGTGTCCCCTGAACTGCAGTCACAGTTATATCAACTTCGATGTAGCAACTTGGTTTTTTGAAGCAATCATTTTTTTTTATTTTTTTTATTTTTTTTAATGCGACTTTAACACAACTATGAGGTTATCAAGCCGCGCTTATGTTTTTAATTACAAAGTATAATATAAATTACAGTTTTTGAGGAATAGGAAGAGATCATTTATATATGGACTATTATTACGTAGTAAATGGGATAGGTTTGAGGACAGATTAAATTTTTGGCGGGATTCGGATAAATTATTGCAACTTGTTAGGATATGTCGAAGTCTAAGCTGAGGAGTTTTACAAAAGGGACAGGATGAAGGTGGTGTGTTATTGAAAAGGTATGAATGGGTTACATTGGTATGGCCGAGTCTTAATCTAGTTAAAATTATTTCTTCTTTTCGCGATTTTCGATCAGATGACTCCCATTCTTTGATCTTTTCTTGTATGCTTCTGAGATGGTTTGTGGATGAGGTCTAACTCCATTCTGCATTCCACAAATTTATAATTTTCTCTTTATATGTTTTCTTTAGATCATCTGTGGTTATTATGGTTTCGGTATTAGTATCCAGGGACAGCGAATTCGATCTCTTTGCTAATTTGTCTGCGATTTCGTTGCCCTTTATTCCTTTATGACTTGGGATCCATACGAATAGAATATCCAGTCCATTGGAAAGTAATTCTGTTATTATTTTTTGGATTCTTTGCACTATAGGGTTGGTGTTATATATATTAATCGAATATTTGCAAGGGCGCTAGCCGAGTCAGTTAGTATTATGAACTGGTGCTCTGTATGTATTCGCGATATTTCTTGCAATGCAAGGTATATTGCATATAGTTCAGCAGTTTTAGCTGAGCTCCATGATGGTAGTTTTTCAGCTTTGCTTATTGTATTAGGGATGAAGAAAGCTGCTCCGGCCGCCATTGCTGTTTTTGATCCATCGGTGTAACAGTGTACTCTGTTTGGATATCGTCCTAAAATACTATTTAATTTTGACTGCATGTCTACGGTACTTGCGGAGTTTTTGATAACTTTAACAGTTCGTCGATGATTTGGATTGACGGTATCGACCATGGTGCAGGACATACGGCGATCTGGGGAAGCGAGCGGTATATTTTCGGGGTATAGGAGATTCGGATATTTTCCTCAAATTTGAATGCAATATGTTGATCTTCTTTTTCGGTTGACTTGTATTTATTCCGATAATAGTTGTTAAATAGAAGATTTCCTGTTGGTAAATCTGGTATAGCTGCTACCGCGATTAGGAATAATTGTTATTGTTATAGTTACATTAATTTAAAAAAAAAAAAAAAAAAAAGTATATGTATATATGTATATGTATATTTAAAATTAAGTTTTATCGAGTTTGAACTCCACATCATTTTGTATATGGCAGACAGTAACGGACGCAAGAGTTGCTTTCAGAAAGAGATTAAAAAAGTAATATTTATTCAAAGCAAAAACTTTCAAAAAAATACTGATTGTGACGTCATACTTACGTTGATTTATTCCATACTACCTTGTTATACGCTTTAAACTGTTCTCAACAGTGATCGTAATTTTTAATGCCTCCTACAGCATTTCACTAAACTCCAGCAAATTCAATTCTCACTTCAATGAAAATTCGGTTGGAAGGGATCAATCTTTTTCGATCGCCTTATTAGCTACAAATTTTGATAATAATACGGGATATTTATTTCTGAACAAAATTTATTTAAATTGACCTCGACTTTTTTGCGCACGGGTGGTTAAGTTTACCACCCTAGAAACTTCTGGATAATTAGTTCCGTAAAAGGTTGAACGATATGGAAAAATAGAAATTCTAAATCATTTATGTTTCGGATCAGTAGTAAAAAGATTCTTTTTATAATTCAAATATTTTAATTATAGGTAGTTAAAACTTTGAAATTAAAAAAGATAAAACAAGTGAAAATCTGACTTACTAATTGTTTAGGACTTTCAGCCAATATTTCAATAACCTCCAACTATGTATGATTTTTTTTTTTCCCTAAATTAAATTTTTAGTTCACACCTATCAAACTTAATTTGTTTAAACTTATGGAAGTGGCCAAATGGTAAGCTACTTAGCCGCCATGCCATAAAAAAAAAAAAAAAAAAAAATTTGTTTAAACGATTCTTGTTTATTGTTAATCGTAGCCAGATTTTGATACGTCATAAAATGCAGAAAAGACTTATTAACAGTAATTAATAAACAAGGTTCACCACTGAAATCATTAAAGCACTTTTTATATGAGGGTAGATATTAGTCTTAATTACTTCGACTATTTTTAGATTTATGAAAATTTGTTTATTGGGATTTTATTTTGGTATGTTACTGTAATTTAGTTTCAGGGCCTTCCTACACCTTATTGCGCCTTTTATGTCCTATCCTTTCCCTCTCCTCAGATTGTTCTTATTATTTGTTCCTTTCTCCTAACAATATCTGACCGTATCAAGATATAATTGACTCCTTCCTATTCTAATTGTTTCTGGAAGGTCTCCGGTTGACGAGCCCAAAAAAAAAAAAAAAAAAAAAGTTAGTAAACCAAAAATTCAGTAAAAAGTTTAGTTCTTTGCTTAAAATCGTCAATATCAAATTTAAGATAAGATAAAGGTGTAAAAATAATGAGAAAAAAGTTTAGTACACAGAATTAATAACATACCTAAAAGGTATAATAGGTATTACACTTATTTCTAGTTATTGGCAATCACTCTTAAATATAATACAATTAATGCTTCTACTGCACTGGATGCAGAGATTTATAGAATTAAACACTGCCTCCATGACAATAAATCTAATAATCTGTTAATAGTTACTGATTTTTTGCCATCTTTAAAGATGTTAAAAAAAAACAAAAAAAAAACAAACAATTAGTTAATAATAAATGTACATTATTATTTACATAGATTGAGCATAAAGGACTGCCGTGTGATGCTAATCTGGGTTTCTGGACATGCCGAACTGCCTGGTAGTGCAAGCGGATTGATTCACTTACTTTTCTCAAATATCATTGGACGCAGACCGTCGACAATATATATATATATATATATTTAAAAAACTGCGGCGACTACTATAAACCAGATAGGAAATCTACTGCAGAGTTCCTAATATTAAGCATACGCCTGAAGCATTGTAGGCATCAGAAGAAATATATCGTCAAGATTTTAAAACCCTCAGCCGGCTGCGAATTAGTCACATTACCATGCCTCATACACGTATAACGGACAGATTTTTATGTTCGTCTGTTTGGCCTCCGAGCACTCAGGCAGTTCTCTCAGTAGTCCAACATTTTTTCCTTACTCGCCCAAAGTTCACTGCCTTCGGACCCAACTATGTTTGCCGGGAAACGTTTAAGAGGCTTTGTCAAATATTCCAACTAGTCGAATTATAAGTTAGGACGAGTGGTTTAACCCGGTATACTTAAAATACTTATTTTTATATATGCTGAAATCACCTTACGTATGCATGCTTTATTAAGGAGAAAAAGCAAAACTCTTTCGATTCTAAAATTATTTAAATTTAAAAAAATTTCATGTAGCTTTTAACCTTTGAAAGATACATAATATACATTACATATAACGCATGAAATGATTGATAATAAAATTTTTTGATTTTCGGTTTTTAATTTTTGATGCGAGGATATTATTAACTGTACATCAACGGACATTTCTTTCGTGAAAGATTATCATACATTATAGGCATAAAACTGTGTTAAATTTGGTTGCCGAATTTGTGAAATGGCGTTTAATTGCTGAAATAAGTAATCGTGAATAATTAAAAATTTAAAACGTATTATTACTTATCCTCGTTTTATGCAATATCTTCTTGTTTTTTAACTTTAAGTAAAAAAAAATTAACAGCGTACCTGATAAGACAATTCTTGCTGTAATTTTGTAACCATGTCAACGAAGGTGCTCATTTTCACCGAACAACATTCTGTGAATTTATAAAAGTAACGTTTATATCCGGTTAAATGATGACAATTTCATCTTTTTCGATAATAAAATTATCTAAAAGTAACTTTTCACGGTGCTTAACCGTTTATTAAACTTAAAGCTTAATATAAAAGTAAAATGGCAAAAAACATTAAAAATTCGCAAAATTAGATGGGAACTAATTGTGTTCAAGTAACAGAATTTAATGAGCTACTCAATTTTAAAGTAGTAGCGCATAATAACATGAACGACATAATAATACTTAAATAGAATGTAATTTACTTACCCGTATTGTAATCGCATTCGTTTGGAGGAGGCAGATCACCTACAAATTTTAAATTAAAAATAAATTCAAATATTGTAATGTTAATTCTAAAGTTTTATTAAGTTCATAGCGAAATAAAAAAATACTACAGGTAGTTTTTATTTAATTTAATTTTTTATTTATTTACTGGTTATTAAGTTGTTTCGCGATCATATTTAATTTCCGTCATTGCATTTTCGCTATTAATGTCTTTTTCGTATTCCCTTGCTGTTGATGTATCCTATTTCCTGTTCAGTTTTTTCCCATACTTACTTATTTTCTCTTTTTCGTTGTTTCCAGTTTATAACTAATAGAATACAATAATTTCACATACGGGGGGAGAGGTTTAAAATGTTTAACTTTTAAATTTCCGTAACTTTACAGTACTTGATAGGTGAAAACCATTTATTACGGAATAAAAACAGCTATGATTGTCCAATAATTAAGATCACACTAAACTAACGGTTAAAAGCCGGGTTGCCAATTTATGGGGAATTTTCTAAACTGTGGGGAATTTCAATCTGATTGGGTAATCTGTGAGGAGAGCATAGAAATGATGAAAATGCGGGGAATCCAGGTATTTACATTCATTTGAGATTTCATAAACTTATAATATGATAAACAATTTAGTACCAATATTAAATCTTAATAATTAATTTAATCAATATTTAATCAATATTAAACATAATGTTACTTTAATTAATGTAAATTTTTAGAGTTCATTTTATGGCAACATTGATGCCTTCCAATTTCAGATATTAAGGAATCGAGCTGGTCGCCAGAGGGTACTATGCATTTTTTATCTTTCAGTTTGCATACTCATCCGCGTTTTTTCAGTACATCTTCGTCGTTTGCATTGATAATGTGAAGGAAAATTAATTTTTGTATTAAAATAAAATTTATGTATATAATATAACTGAGTATATGTGTAACTACATAATTACTATCTGTCCAATTTTTTAAAACGTCAATATGATTAATTTACATTAAAAGTACTTCTACTTTTTTGATGATAATTTGTGGGGAAAATGTGGGGAATCGAGGTTTTTTTCTCCCGAAAATTAGGAATTTTCTCTGAAGCTCTCGTGTAATTTAGAACATACATATTGGCAACCTTGGATAAAATGCACTACGACTGAATTGTTAAATGATAAATTTGGTCCCATTCGGCGGTTCTGCCCTATTTACTGTTCAGAATAGTAATTACCCGTTGTTATCTTTTAATAATCCCTTCTCCCTTTTTTTAAAATTTCAGCCATATATAAAATTCAATTTCATAATTTCTTAAGAAACGAATTGAATTTAATTTCGCATAAGTTTGAAGAGAAAACTACGTTAAATAACTGATGAATAACGTTATTTTACACTTCTATCGGATGCGGATAGGAAATAAGAGCTCAATTAAAATTACTTGCCACCGTAACTTTTTATACATTTTACAATTCGATTTTCTGTAAATCTGTTTTCGGGAAGGTTTTATTCAAGAGTCAAATTAACTAACTTGGATCATAAATTTGAATTGATCATAAACACGTTTATATAATCAAGAACGAATGAAATTGAACTGCATTTAAATATATTGTACAAAAAACTAAAATTGCAATAAAAAAAAAATCATAGATAAAAAAAAATGTAGTTTTTTATAAGATATGAAAAAATCGCGTTGAAAAGTGATAAAATATATACATGGCCTCGCCAGCGGGGGCAGGGGGGCAGCTGCCCCCCCCCCCGGGGAACCTTGAAACTTTTTAATCAACTGGCATTAATGAGTATTCATAGGCGCGTAATCATAGACAATTTGGAAAACTTATGTTTTAATTAAGATTTTATTCTTGTTTAATAAAATATTAAGCCTGTACAACTTATAAATTTTATTTTTCCTATAACTCATATCCCCTTTCTATCATCTTGCCCCCCCCCCCCCCCCCTCTGGCGACTGGAAACTCATCTTGCCCCTCCTTGGCTCATCGGCTGGCGACGCCTTTGAATATATATTTTAATGATGGAGTTTCTACAATTTTACACAGACAAAAAAAAACATATCTATCCTTTTTTTATATTTTGAAAGGAACAAACAAGGGAATCAATTATTTCTAGTTCCACAAGAAAGCATACGCTTATTGCAATTTTGTGCAATTCTCTTCACTTCGGCTACTTTATTTACGAGTTACTAAACCCACAGTACGGCGTATGAATGATAACACATGCGTATTTCAGATGTTTTTGACGTCTTCAGTACTGGAATGAATATAATTAAATTAAAAATTAGAGAAGTGAAATTATCTAATTTGTTCGCTGCGTAAATTTTTACCCTTAAATTAGTTTTTTTTTTCTCTTTCCGCTCTCGTGTTAAGATAATTTTCTTTCTCTGTTCATTTTAACTATACCGGATAACAATAAACCTACTAAGAGTCTGCTGTATAATTCTTAGATCACCGAGAGAAGTATTGGCACGAACATGGTTCGGCTAATAAAGTAAAACGGTAATGATATCATAAATAATAATTCCTGTTGCGTACTTCGTTGTGATGGAGTCAGTGTTACGTTAACGCTGAGAGGCGAAGAATACTTTGTCGGCTGTATCGCTTGCGTAGCTTGCATTTCTGAGTGACAATTTCCGTGTTGTAGCATAACGTCATCAATGTTCAAATCCGAATCTACATTTATTTCATATTTCTTCTCGTGTGACTGAAATTAACGAATGTTAATAAGGAATTAGAAAAAAAAAAAAATATATATGTATATGTATATATATAAGAAAAAATTTAAAAATGGATTATACTCGAAAAATTATTACTACCGTAATGTATTCAGTGAGCTCTCGATATTTTTAAAGGAGGAAAATAGTAAAATAGAAAGAAAAAAGGTTTATTAAAAAAGTGAATTATAAGTAAATGCAATATTTATTTTAAGATATAACTTTAGTAAAAAATCCATATTAATATAATTGCGATTCATTTTATTCCACTGTAATATTTAAAATAAGAAGTTATCTTTACGTAAATTTAACATTGCGATTTGACGTATTAATATTACATGACATTCAAACATTCTGTTTGATAATAATTTTCAATTAAATTTCCTACCATAAATTTGATAAAAATGTAAAAACTTGCGTCTGTTAAAATTCATGAAGGTGTATTGAATCTATATATATATATATATATATATATATATATATATAAGTTACAGAATGACAACGTGTTAGAAAAAAGTGTTTCTCTCGCCTAGATATTCATATGAACAAGTAAAAGTCATCATATTTCGGATTATGCTGAAAACATTACTTCCTACCATAAATGAAATGTAAGTTATACCAATGATTTAAGGAAAAAGAAAAAAAAGGCATTTAACTTCTTTTTAAAAAATTACAATGTGTTAATAGTAATAAATTAAATTAATTATCGCACGCGGTATCAAGTTATTTTGACGCCAATAATTAAAACATCAATTACAACTAGTAAATGTTAAAATCAGGCACAGCATTGCACTAATTATTCATAAAATAAAAATAAACTGGATAATTCATTTGATTGAAGGGGGGCAATCCGATAAGAGTGTTTTTCATCTTTCTCAACCTCTCAAGTTTGTGTAATATGTATATTTCAGTAATTAAACCGTAAAATGGGTTCCCTCAAAAAAATGAATTAAAAAAAAATACGCGGAGAGAAAATTATCAGATTTTTCAGGATTTCCATTTTTTGCTAACAATGATTGTTGTTTAATTAATATATGTTTAGACAATACTTAAGATGGGAGATGGCGGAATAATAAAATTCTTGCATAATCGACACAATGGATGAATTGCTGAGGACCAAAGGAATGAGCAAGGTTGAGAAAGACTTTTGCCTCAAATATGGGTTTTTAATTTACATGAATTTAAAATTAAATATATACACGCTTTGCATTATTGCATGTAAGCTTATAAATAAATAAAATTAATTTTACAATAATAACTTATTAAGCGAAAGAATAAAAAAATAATATATTCGCGTTTAATTGCAGAATGCATTTTTTCATTTTTAAAGTAGTTTTAGAAATTTTTTGTTAGATTTATTTAAATGTTCTTTTTTTCTCTTTAAAAACTAGGGGAAATATGTTTTAATATAAATTCGGTTATTTAAAAGTCCCAGATCCGGGAATAAATTCGGTAAATTAATATTATTCGCTAACTTTATGATGTACAGAAGATAATTAAAAAAATATAAAAAAATATAAATACGTGAAACTTTTGATTTCTAATTCGGGACCTATAAACTTGGTGTTTCCGGATTTGCCGGATGATCTGTAGGTTATAGAAAATTTTTCGGTAGCATTAGACTTTTATATTGTTATTTTTTTTTTCAAAGCAATACGCACGAAATATAAAATATGAAAACGAACAAATTTTTGCACGTGGGCGAATGCAAGATATGACGAATTAAGACATATTTCCGCCATAGCTAAAATCTTGAAAAAAATGAGATTCAGATATTTCTTTGCTTTCTAATTCAACATATGCCGCAATAAACTACTTGTACAAAAACGTTCTATAACTAGAACTGAAACACAATAAATATTTGAAAAAAAAACAATGAAAATAGATTGACTTAACGGCATGGCACGACCACCATACGACAAAGACAGCAACGTGTTCCGCTGACCTAGTACACGGCAGTTGACCGGCCAATAGTGATGTGTAAGAATCAGGAACGTAACTAGAAACGAGTTCCAGCTCTATAATAGTTCCTTCCATTGTAGTCGATAACGTATTTATATTACTTTGTTGCTCCTGTTACTTTTGTGTCACTGAAGCGAGAAGTCGCTGTTGTAACTATGTAACTAGTGTTAGAACCAAATGAATGTAAGAAACGATTAACTAAGTAATAATAATAGATAACAATCAGGGAGAATTGAAGAAGTACAGATAAGTCCTTTTATCTTTATTAGTCATAGTTTATGTATATTATTCATAATGGTTGCTCTGTTATTGGTCACAACTCACTAGCTTTAGAGATGCACAAATCAACTCTGCTAGAGCAGTTTTGGGTAAATATATCTGTCCTTTCCGACTGTGGATATACATATATTCGCTTCTCAACTTCAACTCTGCTGGAGTTAGTGTTTCACACCTAGCGTATAATAGCAATCTTCGCTGCATATTCCCACTCCAACTCTGTATAGCACTCCAAACGTACAAAGTAACAGAACGTCCTAGAACATAGTGCGCATGAGCGCGGCTAACGCTTTTCAGAGTTGAAATATATTAAATCACTGCGCCAGAGTTAAATACGACTGTGTCCGGAAGACCTTTTTTTTTTTTTTCATGTGACGTCTCGGAGTTGAGATATATTAAATTACTGCGCCAGAGTTAAATACGACTGTGTCCGGAAGACCTTTTTTTTTTTTTTCATGTGACGTCTCGGAGTTGAGATATATTAAATCACATCGTCAGAGATCTATACAGCTATGTCCGAACGCGGATATATTTTTGAGGATATAACTGTGTCTGGAGTTACCCATGCCTAACTAGATTATTACACGGCGATACATACATAGTACAATCAGATGATGAATAAATAAACAACACTATTTTGCTGTAGCTGGCTGGGAATGAAGTTTTCAATTACAAATTTAGTTGCAATAACTGAATAACGTATTATATTTCTATTCATACTGGCTAAACTGTTGTTGCATGTGTGTGTTACTATCAGCTGGAAACAACGTTATTTACGTTTCAGTTAAATTTGCATATAAGCAGACCACCTACGCTTCATGTGCCATACAGTGCGATGGTGCTGATCGCGTATAGTATACTGTAATGATGACTGGCGCTAGCATCAATAGGGGCCCCGCGCTCTTGAACAGAAAAAAATTTAATCTTCCACGTGCAAAATTTAAGTTTCTTTCTCCAAAATACTCAATACTGTAAAAATGAAAGATTTTAAATTTACGTTTCTTATTCTACAAAGAATTCAGTTAATTTTTATGTATAAAAAAAAATATATACGAGTTCATTAATAAATAAACATTTGACAAATCGATTGAAAACAATTCTCTATTTAAATATTGATACCCATACAATTGTTGGAAATTTTTTTATGTAAAAACGTTTTACGACCCGAAATATTCGTAATTTTAACAATATTTTATTTTTTACTTTTATTGAAAATTAATACGTTTTATTTGGAACTGTATAAAAATTATTTAAAATAAAAGGGAGTTCCAATTGGTTGCTAATTTTATAAATATATTTGTATTTCAAAAAATTTAAAAGATCATGATATAAATATTGTTTGTAGAAAAAAAACATAATGTTAATTAAAAATTGCAAATATTAACACACACACACACATATATATATATATATATATATATATATATATAGGGTGCGGCAGCATAACTTCCTTTTTTAAAATGCGTCAATTTTTTTCTACTACATTTTGTTAAAGAGAAATAATAACAGAAAATCGAAATAACATACGCTAGATCCCCCATTGGGGCAATATGTATGCTTCTTCCCTTCTCGCAGTTTTATTTCGATTTTATGTTGTTATTTCTTTAAAAAATGTAGTAGAAAAAAAGTAGCGCATTTTAAAAAAGGAAGTTATGCTGCCGCACCCTGTATATATATATATAATTCTTTATTTCACGTTCAATTTATGTAGTATTCAGTTTGTTAGAGTAAGAAAGTTGATTTTGTAAAGAGAGCATAATTTTAATTTTATTAGTTATTCATTCATATGCAGTAGTTTTTTTTTTTGCTTGTTTCTTTGCACATATATAATACGGATATTTTTCATATATTTTTCTTCAAAGGGGGCCCCTTATTCAAGATCAGCTCTGGGCCCCGTAAATCCTTAATCCACTCCTGGCGGCTAGTACATAAAAAAGCAAAATTAATGAATACTTATTCATAGCGGGGCATGGTTAAATGTTACTTTCGGAGAAACTTTTCATATAACTAAAAAAAAATGTTTTTAAATTAGTTTTTAAGCAGATTTTGCAGTTACGGTACGCTATTAGATTTATTTTATTTCGTTTAATGAGTTATTTCTGTAAACTGTGAATATATTAGTTATCAAATAATTAGCAAAAATGGAACTTTATTCGACCTGAGGGTATTGTTTTATAAGTTTCTGAGAGGTTCTCCTTAACACACATACTTCACTACTGATCGATTCCTTCTGCATAAAATTTAAAATGAACGATCTTACATGCGGAGAAATTATATACCGCAAGAGTAACATGAACAACGGCGACAGAAAAGTGTATATACATATATATATATATTTAAATTTAAAAAAAAACGCAAGGAGAAATAAAATGGAAAATAAAATGGAAAATTCTAATTTTATAAAAATTATATAACATCTTTTATAAAACGTTAATTTATATAAACGAAATATACAACATAAGCAAATATCTGTTTCTGGTATAATTTATGTAAGCATACAACGCAGTTTTATTTGTTGTCATAAACGTTCGAAAAACGTCTGAAGAAGCGTTGTGCTTTAAATTTTTTAAATTTAAATATATTAAACTAATATATAATTAAATTCTCATCTCGATTAGAACGATATTAAATTTGTACTTACGAAATATAATTGAGGATTTCTCATACTAGTGTATGCTTCTCGCAAATTTTTCTCAACTTTCACGCTACCACGTAAAATGCAATCTACATAAACAGCGAGTTGTGCTCCTCTTGAACTCGCTTGTTGTTTAATGTCTAGTAAAAGTACTTTAATTCCTCCTTCATCTGTATTATTTTCCAATTGCAGTTTTTGGCTTTCCAGTTCACCGTGGAATTTTGAATGTATAATGACTAGAAATTAAAAGAAAAAATGAAAGACATGTTTTGCACATGCGATACGATATTTTAGACTTTTTATTGTTTTATTGCCAATTATTTAGAGTCTACAGTTTCAATGAAATGAAAAATTCGTATTTTTTTCCGGTTTGCACCGCGTGCAATTCCTAAAACCTCGAAGTATATTTGTTACTCTCGTAAATAAAAGTAAGTACGGACATTTTTTTGTATACTGATAGAATCGTTTAAAAGTTAAATAACAATAGCAATAAGCCTAAAATGTTATTTGTATAAAATATAATTTTTTTCTTATTTTTTCGTTTCTTTAATGTTTGCAGTAACAAAATAATGAACGAATTGGTAGTCATAAAATTAAATTGTAAAAACAATAAAGAAATAAAATTGAAAATGTAACATATAAACAATTAGAAAGAAGAATAAAGAAAATAAGTATAAGAAATACAAATATAACGTATGAAAGTGTGATATGTCTGTCCACGTGTGTCGCAACTGTCAACTTTTTTTTATAAATTGGATCAAATAAAGCTTAAATGAATTTTCATTGTCCATTTTACTCATCTTTCATTTATTACGAACTCATTTTCTAATTAGTACTTTGCTGTTTTTCTATCATCACTTTACTATCTCATCAGTCAGCTATAGCCGAATATGGGATATTTAAAAACGGGAAAAGAAAAAAAATTACAGTTTTCGGGAATTTTAAAAGTGTATTATGTAGCGTTTGTAGATGAAAATAAATGCCAATTTTATTGAACAGCGAAAAAATTTCAAAACAATAGCAAAATATGTTAATTAATTTTTTTCGAGTTAAGTTCGCCGTTTAAATTTTTAATGAAGTTTTTGTGAAAAAGGTTAATTTACATTTCAAATTTTATATCTTATTAAATTTTGCGCGAATTACGGACGTCTCGTATTTACCGAATAAAAGTATTTAATTGTACCTTGTTTATTTTCCCGATCAAGTTGTATTAGTAATTTCTGCTGAATGCCCGGGAATTCTAGCGAGAATAACGTTTCCGCATGCTTTCTTCGTTTGTTTGCTTGAATATTTCTTACACTGATGATTATTTCATCGCTGGTAATAACTTCTTCTAGAGCTCTGCTTAATTCTGAACATACAAAAATATAAATTCATTACGTAAATAAGACCGAAGATAAATTATTTGAATTTATTGTTCACCGGAAAATGATTAGCGATTAAATTTTTGCTTATTTCACGGAATTAAGAAAAGAAAAGCAAAAGAAGCATTTTCATGACGTTGTCAAAAAAGTAGATAATTTCCCTGATGTTTAAATTGTACAGTTTTTATTATAACAGGAAAGTAGAATTGAATCTTTACGTGAGTTTTTTATTTTTATTAGATGAAGGTTAAAATTATTTGTCGGCGCAATATTAAATTAAGGTATATATATGAAAGAGTTCAGCTAAATGAGTGATTTTAACATAATCGTGCGATAGTGATGTCACACACTACATTTAAAAATTATGTAAAATTGAATAACTGTCAAAAAGCAAATTGAATACCGTGCTATAATGATTATATCAAGTGCAGCGCTATCTATCGAATAATCCTGAATTAACAGCAATACATGTTATTTAACAAGGTTTTTCAAAAATTTCTCTAAAAATTACGATAAAATACGGGAGTCCCCGTGGTTCTAAGAGGTATATAGATTGATTGGTCAAGGTCTCATCTTTGGGAAAACTCTATTAAACAAAAAGGAAGGCGACCCCAGTGTTTAATTCGGTGATCATTGTATTTTTAGGATTTATTAAAAAGTCTTTATTTATAATGGTAAAGAGGAGTATGTTTATTTACCATAGTAAAGGATAAAAATATATAATATATTTGTTTTATGGTGAAATATACTTATTTACGATTTACATAGCGAATCAATTAAAATACACGGGTCGTTGTTGCGAATTTATTCGGATATAAAATTTGTAAAGATATTTCTGGCTTCTGAATTTTGAATTGGGTTTTTATAGAAGTCGTTTAGTATAGACCAGTAGTTATTGCACGCAATCTTCTACAACAGAAGAAGCAACATGATGAAGATGATGATGATGGTTTCATTTCATGTATCGTGAAAATACTTCAGTACAAAAAAAATTAGCTTCGTTTTGCGTGCATATGAATACCATATTTTGGAATATCAGTGAAATTCATTAATAGTTTGATTGGATTTGCAAGTTCAGAATAGATTGAGGAGAGTCGTTAGTTAAATTTTGATACTGACTCTATAAAGGAATTAATAAAGTAGGGATGACGGACAGAAAAGGGAACGGCAGGATATAAGATGCGTAATAAGGAGTAATAAGGAGTAATGAGTAATAAGAAGTATACAGCGAGCGTTTTAGCAAATGAAAATATAAAGTTTTACTTCCGAAAAAAATAAATGAAGATTTGAAGAAAATATGATTAACGTGGCCGATCGTTGGTTCATTCGGTAGACAGGTGATTAGTATATGTTATGTGCATCCTGGATTTTGTGAGAAAGAACAACTTCAAACTGGCATTATATTAGACTGTTGACTCTTGGATCGTAATAATGGATTAGTTGTTAAGCGTGACCGAACAATTTAACATGTACATTAGAATAAGGCACTTATGTATGGAGGGGAAAAAAATGTTAGTGTTCTTACGGGCACAGTGACAAAACGGTGCTAATTATGAGTGTAAATAGATTATGAAGTTTGGTAGCAATCGGAATTAATCTTTTGCCTCCGGTTTTATGTGGAAATTGTTAAAAAATGCGGTTGAAAAAGGCTTAACAGCAGGGCATACAAAGTTATACTAATATCAACGTTATTTATAAATAAGAGTCTTAAATCGATAGTAATTGTGTTTATTAAAGAAAAACTAACATTGCGAATAATTTTTACAATAAAAATAATAAAGAATAATTATTAAAGTGAAGGATTTATATAGTTCCTTTTTGTTGTTGAATTTTGGCATTGCTTTTCCGGAGTTTACGTGGTCTTTTATGAATGCTTCTCTCGTTATTTTAGTGTATAAAGTAGCTGAAGCTTCAATCACAGCTTTTACTGCTCTTTCTACTGCTTGCGTGTGACAAGGAAGACGTAATAAATCCAATTCTCTTTCTCCTTTTTTGTTCAACAAACAATCGGAGATTTTCTTCAGTTACACGGATTTTAATATCGGTGACTCGGTGATATTTTCTTGCCACTTCAAAAGGTCCATAATACGTAGATGCGTTAATGTTTACCTTTGGTAACTAAAACAAACGCAATTTTTTTGATGTTGCTCATCTAGCTTTCAAAATTCGACGGGCAGCTAATTCCACGAATGTGCGACTGGGGATCTGTCAACGTTGCTCTCTATTCAGATACCGATAAATGTGGGCTTTTTCTAGGTAATTTATATCTCCATAAAACTGATAAAGCATTATAGTTAACGTACCGTTGAAAGACTGTTTACCTTCCTCTTTCAGCAGAGATATGTTGGACGTTATCATTAAAAAACTGAAAAATAGGAATGCATCTGTTTCGGATAAAGTTAGCAATAAACTTGTTAAGTTTCTGAACCGGAAATTTCCCTTATCTTTTCATCTCTATCTTCTTGAAGTGCCTTCTTTTACACTGCGCTGGAAAGTCGCTGATATTAAGCTGCTTTCTAAACCGGGAAAAGACCCCTCTCTTCTTAATAGTTATTGTCCAATATCTCTGCTGAACTCAATTGGCAAAGTGGGTGGTGCATAGACTGCTTCTGAACGAAGTGTCTAGCAAGGACTTGCTTCATCGAATTCAACCGTTATCTCAATGCAGTTGCGTGGTTTGAGCAGAGTTGTTCTTTAGCTTAGTTGATTTAGCTCGTAACAATCGCTTGATTAAAACATAGACTTAATCCTACATTTACTTGAATTTAATTTAACAACTTGGGTTGCTACTTAAATAGTTATTATTATATAAAAGTCTGAACTTAAATAATCTAATGTAATTTGCGTTTATCTTAAGCCCGTCTTTATTATTCTCACTTGTTATTTATCTGAAACTCGTTGCTTGTTTTGTTTCTTTTTTTCTTCTCTTTTTTGAAAGGTATCTTTTGTTTGTAATTATTTTTTTTGTTAATCTAAATTTTTATTTCAGGTTAATCTACGCACATCCTGGTCGGTGACGGGACTACGTTTACATTCTGTTTCCTACTAATAATCTAAGTTCACACTTGCAGGGAACCACAACACACACAGGAATATTTTAAATTTCATTTGTAGGGTTTTTAGTTACACTGTGCTTACCGGCTCTCTATTTCTCAAGCACACTAGTTCCTTGCACTCTTATGCACACATCTCAATAAATATACTTGCTTCGTCCGCTATAATCGAGCCCTTTAAAAAAAAACAAAAAAAAAAAAAAAAAGCATTGCAAGCAGTAAGTTTTTCGGGTGTGCGAAATAGCTGTTTCTTTGAATTACTCGGTCGAAAACGCCCTTCAAAGTTGTTGGTAAATATCTGGTTAACTTGATTTGTTTAAATAAATGTCGCGATCCATCTTACAGCTGGGGTGACTTTTTATAGGAAAACCCATACCGAAGCATAAACCTTGACAATATACGTTGCAAGAGTGATTAGATGCGTAGAGGGAGTTTCTACTGACCCATACAGACGGAAAATCCATAATCAACTGCAATTATAGCGTTGCTGTCCGATTTAGTACGTGAAATTCGCAAATGAATTTGGGTCGGTTTTCCCAAACCGACTAGATACATTCGGATTCAGATGTACTACTCAACTTTTTCGTACATATTTCGGCTTCTTTTCGTTGCTTGCTCGCAGTTTTTTTTTCATAACAACTTTTTTTTTAGTGTTTTTGTAATGTTTTTGTTGTGCCAACGTCTATCTCACCTACAATCATTTGCCTAGTTGTTCGTTGGTCTGCTACGAAGCTGTATTCTCTTGCAGGTATTTTTTTTTCTTCTTTAAGGCAAGTACATTTAAGAAAATCTCGACACTTAACTCTTCAAACTTGTTATCAGGTATTTTTGAACGAGACTTGAGAAGGTTGTTGTACTTTAGGTGATATATTTTTAACCATACTCTCATTCGTTTTGGTTCTACCGTAAGAATAGACGATTTCGCCCATATTTCTATCAAGTACGCAACTACACGTTGTGTCGGAAAAGTTCCCGGACTTCTTTTCTAGCACGCATGCAATTGGCGTGATCTATTAAACCTTTTAGAGGGTGTGTACAAAATTTCAGCAGTTTCCGTTGATTGGATTGCGAGTTAGACGTATTTTTGTAAAGGTGTGTTTGGGTCGCATGTGCAAATCTGAAAATGGATGAAAAGTGCGAAATTTTTTTCCGCGATTAAAAAAACGTTTTCGGAAACGCAAAAATTGATCGATGATGGTTTCGCTGAAGGTTGAGAAATCACTCTGACATCTGTAAGCCGTAGCAAACGGTGATATTCTTAGATCTCTATCAGCTATAATAGAGAATATTCAGCGCCTACTTTTTTCCAAAATGTACAGAGGGCATAAATTTGAAATTACACTTTTATAGTGCCGTTCTCGCGTAGTCTGAGAAATTCTTCTTTAGCTGACGCATATTTTCGCCTTTAAAAATGTTATCATCCGTAGAAAAAGGTCTTGATATCCAAAAGTTGAACTGATAATTATCCACGGGTCTTCTGGGATGTATTACTGTAGTGAGTTGATTACTGCCAATAAATGTTGCACCGCGGAATTTTCAAACGTGATTTTATAGTCTTCTTCATGTACCAGTTACTCACGCAGTTGTGTAAACATCGACATTAATAATTATAAAATTTGTTATCTATTACAAGCTTTACTACCCCTGCAGAATAGCTATTTACCCCCCCCCCCACCAGGTCCGGAACCTAGGTTATAGAGTAACGCGATGCTGTTCACTTACTCTACAATATTTCCCGTTATATTTTTAATGCATTGAGGTTCAGTTCAAAGCGTAATATTATACAGTATTGCTCAGTTAAACGGGGTACTTGACACTACAGAGCCTTCATTATAAACAATGCGTAGAGGTTGAGTCGATCTTTGATATTACCAACGTGTCATTGAAGAGTGTCGCAAATTCTGCTTACACGAAAGCGAAACGGGCTCTGGCGCGAATGAGAACGTTGACGAGTTCGCCGAGACTGAATCGATCAACCACGCCTTTGTACAAAATGTACCGGATGGACTGGATAACGACATTCAAATGCGAGTGATGAAGAAAATGCTATCCTCGTCCGTTTTTGTAGGAAAATGTAATGTTGGCTGATGAGTACTGTCCCGCTATGCAACGAAGAAATCAGTGTCATCGTGATTTCGTCTGCAAAGTGATTCACCGTCTCTTCGCTAACCTTTGAAGATCTTTTAAACCGGTTCAGCCGGAAGTGGTAAAATGTTGACGATTTTCTCACAGTAACAGAACAACGCGTTCAATGCTTTCATTGCAATCGCTTCCATCGGTATAGTCGCTTTGGCAGTCAACGTTACCACCGTGCACGCTGCTTTTCGTACCGGAAACTCGCGGGAGGAAATCGGTCTCTTCGCCGAAGCGCTGAACCTATTTCGCACCGCCTTCGCCTACGTTCGCATCCGTTTCGTCGATGAATGCAGTATAATCGGTAGCGGACACCTCCGGAAAATCAGTTCCCGACTTCAGTACATCCTGCACGACCACGAATGCTCAATTACTTCGAGACGGATATGGTATTTGCCGGCAATCTCTTCAAGCGCTCTCGTCGAAATTTCTGCTGTTAGCAATCGTTCGATTACTATTTTCACGTCTAGCTGACGCGACAAGCGGACGTCGCCTTCCCATTCGCGCTCACCAAGATCGCGACGGAGAATCCCTTCTGCTCAAAGAACAGGTGTAATGATCGAGTCTTCGTTCGTGGATAGCGAATTAGTTCTCCGGATCGATTCGTTTCTTTTTCCGCATGCTCGATGTCGAAGCGTTAAACGTGGATAGTGGGACGCCTGCATGAACGAGTACGTGGCCACCGGTCGTAATAAGAGCCATCAAGGGTACCGGTAAATCACGAGCGCTCACAGCAAAGCGCACAATCTTAAACCTGACGATACCGGCGTTACAACGATTGCGGTTATCGTTCGGAGACTCGAAAACCGGCTTGCGTATGAAACGCTTCGCTTACGTACCCACTAATTCCGACCTCAACCGTACATAAGTCACCGATAATTTTATATACTTGGAATGAGTTGACGAAGAGTAAAATTGTTACACGCAAGCGCAGCCAGTTCCGCTCGTAGAAGCATCTGCGATAATTAATAACTCGCAAGGACATACGTGGTAATTATTTACAAGTATCATAAAATTCGCAAATAATCAGCTGACTTACGGTCTTTCGTTTGCCACTTTCTTAAATAAGTTATATATTACGAACCCAGATAAATTGTACTGCTTTTGCGACAACACAGCAGACAAAAGATATATCCATGCTAAATTGTAATTCTGAAGGTGCGGAAGTAGTCGTTTAATTTTGTTTCATTAACACATATATATATATATATATATATATATATTTAAATTTAATATGTTAGTGTCGTGCAAGCTGTGTAAGCTTCATGTGCCCTTTTCGCTCTGCTGTTGCGAAACCAACTACAGTACCCCGTAGTAATTTGTCGATCGGAAGTTGCGATAAATAGGCGCCGCACCATATTAGCATCGGATGGAGTTATGCAACAAAATTTATGGACCGGAGAATACCGCTTTGCATTTTTTGCAGGCGACTAAAATCTTGCTCGCGGAATAGCATACTACCCAGCCAACCCATTACGATTCATAAAAAGTTGTTTGCAATATCACTTAAAAAAAGGAACAATGTTATTTTAAAATTTTTTAAATTAAAATTTCAATATAAAATATAATTTTTATAATAATTATAGACATTAATATTTTTTATTAAAAATATATCAGATAAGCACCTTCACATAATATATTTTTACTAAAATGAAACGCGTAATCGTACCACATTTTACCCATCATCCAAAAGACTGATCTCGTGTCACCGTATACTTCTACAGTAGGTACTGCGATTTAATTAACAATCTGATAAATCCGTATCTATAATATTTCTTCTTCTTAGACAAATGTGCCATTTTTTACAAAACACTATCTACAGGCGAGCAAATCTACACCAGCGATAAAATGACTGACATTACACTATTCTATAAAATTACGCGATACCCAGGACCGTATCTGAGGGGTGTTTCCCAGTTTCACCCCCCCCCCCCCCCAGAAATGTTTTGCAAATTATAACTGTTTGTAAATGAGCGAAATTCAGAATAAATTTATTTCTTTCCAATTTTTGACGAAAGAAAAGAAAATTAAAATTTTTATGAATTCTATGGAAACGACTATTTTTTATTTGTTTTTATTGTTGTGTTCAAATATTTCACACTCGTATACAATAATTGACTATAAGGCTTTAGAGTACGATTTATAAATAAATATATTTCATGATAACACACACACACACACACACCATATATATATATTATAATTATAAAAATATTTTCATCCCCTCCCTATTTTGGTCTAGATACGGCCCTGGCGATACTATTCAAATATTTCGGCACGGTGTGACGTTATTTCGCCGCGATAAAATCGCGGTATCAATGGAAACGTTCTACGGCGATACGGCAGCTTCTTTGCGAAAACGCGTAACTTCTTTTAACACCGATCGGATGATTTGGTGGTCACAAGGCGATAATTAAAAAATAAGTAGATGTAATTCGTTATCACTGTCTTACGTAAACCATACGGAAGAGTAACGGAGGACAACGAATTAACATCTAAAATAAAAATTTAAATTATACTTATACTGTACAAGGCTAACTTGTTATCGTCGCGTAATAAATTAGTATCTAATTTAACTATCGAAGAAGAAGAATTTATAAAATGCCTTACATCATCGGGATAAAATAATGGTAACTTTACAAACTAATTTGCATCATAATCACTACTAGAGGAGTTTTTACACGAAATAGATGCAGCGATGGAGATTTCGCAAAAGTGTCGGCGTTAAATTTGAATTATACACTTTCGATCGTGTATTTTTATATAATTTACCAACAAAATAGTAGTACTCTTGTTTTTGGGATTCACTAATTCCGAAACTGCCTCTACATACAATTTCTAATCGACATTAACAGAAATAACCGCACGATTTCCATTATTCTAAAGTGATATTTTTGAAAAGCTTTGAACTATTTATTTTATTTTGCGGAACCATTAAACCCGTAATTTTTTATTATTCATTTCTCAGGTTCAGTTATGCCGTACGTAATAGGAAAAATAAATTACTACCGCTTAAAGAATAAGAACTTTGGCGTTAGCTTGTACTGTGTGTTATTGGGAAATCTTTATGTGAATTTTGAATTTAAATATTACCTACTTTTTAGAATATGTAATATAAATAACCGTCATATGGTGCTAGACCCACCGACGGAGAAACGAAGCAACAACCGCGTGAGTTCTGTACGTCCACGTCGTGCAGGGTGGTAATTTTCTACTTCACAGGCTTAGCGTAGATTAGAAAAGCTAAACCAGAACTCACAAAACACATAGCTGATAGGAAAACGGAGGAGGGTTCACTTTCCGAAGGTGTTCCTTCTAATAAATACCGTTAAACCCTTTACCGCATTAACAATAGCAGACTATCAGCAACTCGTTCGTGACAAGGTGCCCCAGTCGGATTGAGACAGATCAATCTAGAGCGAGCAGGCGACTACCGGGCGCCTTAAAATCGATTCCTTTCGGCTAAGGGAGTAACCCCCAAACAGAAAATCATGGCGGAAGGCAATGGGAAACCACCGTCATCAACATCCCTAGAAATACACCATGAATACAAATAAAAGATTATCCCCAAGTCTCCGTCAGGCGACCACGCTGTCGTCAGGTCAGCCGAATGGGGTGACACAATACGCGAAGGTAAAACTAGACGAGGAATTATAATAGCAACGTGGAATGTAAGAACGTTGTACCAACCAGGGAAAATGATAAACGTCGCAATGGAAGTGGCAAGATTAAACATAGATATCCAGGGAATAAGCGAAACGAGGTGGCTAAGAAACGGAAGGATAAGTGCAAATAATGGATACGAATTCATATTCTCAGGAGGCAACACACATGAACGTGGTGTAGGAATAATGATTAGTAAATACATAGCGGCTGCAGCGAAGGTAGTTATCCCAATATCAGACAGGGAATCGACTTAAAACCTAAGCCAGTGGTAATAGTACAAGTATATGCGCCCACACTAGATCATGATTCGGAAGAAGTAGAAGAATTCTATGCAGAAGTTGAAGCAGCAATAGGAAAGGCGAAATACGGAGATATCATGTTCATTATGTGAGATTTTAACGCGAAAATAAACAGGAATCATACAAGTACAGCAGCAGTAAAATACTGCTTGGTCGGCGGCAACGAACGTGGAGAAAGGTTACTGGAATTCGCAGAGACGTATAACCTAAAAGTGTGTAATAGCTGACTCCAACATAATCCTAGAAGGCTGTACACAAGGAGCAGCCCAGGAGACACACACATAGAAACCAAATCGATTTTATATTAGTGAACACGAGATACAAAAATACGGTGAAGAACTGTCCATACGTACCCTAGAGCTGATTGTAATTCAGACCATAAACTGGTGGCTGCTAAATGCAGAATTACTCTTAAAAAATGTAACAGACAAGAAAGAGCAAAGGCATACAATCTACAAAGCTTACAAGACGAGAATATCGCAAATAAATTCAGAGCGGAACTCGACGATAATCTCAATAAAAGGGAAAAATGTGAGAATGGAACACATGGAAAGAAGCAGTGAGTACATCAATTGAAAAATCTATACGAAAAAGATTAATTCAAAAGCAAAAACCTTGGATAACGAAAAGAAATAATAAAAATGATTGAAAAAAAAACGAAAGGTCACAAATCGAAACAGTAATGAATACAGAGAGCCCTGCTCAAAAAGATAATTGGAGAATGCACAAAAGCAAAGTCAAAATGGCTGGAACAAAAATGCAAGGAAATAGAAGAGCTAGAAAAAAGACACAACGTGAGAGAAATGCACGCAAAAATAAAATATGCGATGAAACAATATAGAAAACCCCGAACACAAGAATACTTAGGTTGAAAAATAAAGCGGGTATAATATGCGGAGGAAGAGGAGAGCAGGAAGAAGCATGGATGGAATACATCAATGACCTGAACAATGATAACAGCAGACCACTAAATATTATATGCGAAACGAAAGAAAAAGCCGCAAGAATAGAAATGTAAGAGCCGAATAAAAGGATTAGATTTTAATATATAGAGAAATAGAAGAAATAAACTCTGCTAAAGCTCAAACAACATCTAGTGAAGGAAAGGAAAGTATATAGGAAGCACAAAAAAGAGTAGGCAGTTTAAGATGTAAGAGCTTAGTGTACAGAAGGGAACTCTCCTGTACCAGAAGAGAACATTCAAAAAGAATATGATCCGCATCACAAACGTAGCCCTGATCCAAGGGATGAAAAACACAAAGTGGAGAAGACGCAATAGAAAAACAACGAAAAAGAGTTGGAATAAGACAATTACGGTTGAAACGAAGATGCGTTATGGAGGAAATAATGAAGCGACTGAGACCAGGAAAATCGGAAAACCAAGGCCGTAATGAAGAAAGAGGCTTTATTAGTTTGTAAAAAGAATGAGGATTAGAAAAGGAGGTAATGTAGATATCCGACCATGATTTGAGGTGTGCTTGCTTAGATGGCAGGGAGATAAAATTATATATCAGAGTTAAAGGAATTGGTGATCGAGCCGTTAATCTGTAACTTTTTCCGTAGCCTTCTGTTAACATCGATGATGGATTTCGAATGTTTATTTGCGACAATGCAGTTATTCAGAACCGTAATTCGAGTTTCGAACTGTGTACAGTTATCCTAACGAAGAAGACGAGAGTCGTCGTTGACCTTTCAGAGCATAGCAGAATAAATGCAACAGGTGACAAAAACTCAGATAGTAGGAAATCAAGTAAAACATCAAAAATAGTTGAGAAACTTTGCTAAGAGTTTGTTAGGATTGAATTGAATTGAAAATAAATTTTCATAAATTTTTGTTTCTTTTCAGACTTTAAATTTGTTTGTCTCAAAATCAGCGTCTTGTTTTTTTTTTTTTTTTTTTTTTTTTTTAAAGGAAATTTGTAAAATGTATAATTTTTTTTTTTTTTTTTAATTTCTGTAATTATTTTTTCCACATTCTTTCGGACTATTTGTCCACGCACAATTAAGGCGAGAATTTTTAATAATAAACACCGATTTTACATTTCTCAGGTCGCAATAGATGAAACATCGTTTTAAAATCAATAAAATTCAGCTGGACGGAAAATGGAAAAAAAAACATTTTAAAAAAACTACTAATTCAAGATAAAGACCATGAAAAAAACTGAAGGAGGAGTAATTGTGCGATAATGCTGAGAGAACATTTTCGGCAGTAGATTTCATTATTAGCTTTCACGGAAAGAGCAAACACAGGTGGGTTGTTTTACCGATTTCTTATTATAATAAAAAATATTCTTTTGCCTTCGAAGCGATTTTCGTTCAGAGAAAAAGAGATTTCTCAATCGTTGGCAAATATACTAAAGTTTAAATTGTAAACAATGTAGCGTTCGTATACGCATCTGGAACGGAACGTCGTCGTCATCTTTATATTTAACAGATTTTAAACGGAAAGGAGCATTTGAAATGCGGTGTTGGCGGTGCTGAAGTCACATGGACACTACGATGTGTACCTATGTTACACGAAATCGGTAGACATATACACGATTACGAAGTCTATAGATAAAAAGTGAAATTATTTTAAAATTCTTTGAAACTCGTAGCAGTGTAATACGGAAAGGATGATAATGCAAAAAGTTAATGGATCGTGTCTGTATATTGACGTCGTAGGGTGATATATAGATGTTTATTTTACGTTAGAAGATTTTTATTTATTTTTTCGTAATTGAAAAGTTTTTAATAATTCATCGGTTATTGTTATTTTCCTTGATAATTTCTAAAAGAATATCTCTATAATAAAGATGCTTATAGTGTGGTGGACTGATACAAATGATATTAAAATCTATAATTATATGAATTAAATTTTATTTTCTAGAATTCTATTAAAAGTAATATTTCTGTTTTTTTTTTTTTTTGAATTAGACTAAAAATATTTTCCAAAAATCGTAATGGCGGTATAAATAGTTTCCCCGAAGAGAAAGGGGCGGATTATGTTTTAATGCATTATAAAAACTTGATTTATGTTAGACTTGACTAAATCTAAATCGGCCATCTGTGGTTTAATTGTTATAATATGTCTAGATATAATGAACCCAGTGGTGTACGCCCTCCTCCTTTTTCCGTCGGCCTAAACCTTTATTATGATTTTTGAAAAAGTATTTGTAATAACATTTTAAAAAAACAGCAATATTACTTTTCAAATAATGCCGTAGAAATAGAAAGAACGTAACGAAGGTTTTGGGAAAATTAAACTCATGAAACTTTCACGAATGTGCCTTATATGTATGTATTATTTTCATCAGATGTTGGCCGTTATTATGGTCGATTTTTGTTCTGTCCATCGACTAGATAAAAATATACACAGATGACACATTTCGGTTCACTTTTTCGGGTTGTCAAGCCATGATGATATTGGAGGTCTTTTATAGGGCATTATTTCCCATTAATCTTTCACCATCCGATGACTTGATCATTTATAATTCGCACTATGTAGCCCAAATATATCATCTGGCAACGCTACTTAACTACAGAATTTCCAACTCCTTTCACACTCAAGTACAATTTCATTTTTAACATGGTGCGCATTCACGAAATTCTGACCATTTGTCGATAATAACATATAATTCACGAACGCTTTCAATCGTTTACAAGATAATTTGGTCAGCGTCATCTATCCTCTATAATCGAACCGAAAATACATAAACACATTTCAATACTCCGAGCTGTAGGTTAGTATTTATATTTTTAAACAACATAGAATTTTTCACATCTAACGGCTTTCTCTATACGAATCTTTATCTCTCGGGACTGGTCTTTCCCATTTGCCGTTTATTACCGGGCCATTATCTTGGCATTCTATGCGGTTGCAGAATTGCCAACGTAAAAGTTATTCTCGACGCACTACAATCATGACTTTTGCTATTGTTGATGTACACATGTTGCATCGTTTTTGACGCATAATTAAAAAAACATCGATTATATCAGTCTTCGTATTTATCATAATTTTTGCTTCTCAATTATTTCCCTTAATACGTTTTCCGAATAATAATGTACGATTATATTAAATAACATTCGAGGATAACGCGCACTTCTTGTTGCATTTCAATTTATTTCAGTACAGACTCGAATATAGGCTTCTTTTGGAGCAGTTCAGATTGTAAATTAGTTTAATATCTTCACCATTCAGATTAAAGCATCAGGTGCGTTTTTTATGGTGTACTTTACGAATGTATTTTATATAATACGGAAGAGCTCTTTGCATTAATATAATATTAAGACTATAACTATCTTCTCGAGTTCCAGAGACCTTTGCCTAAACCCAAACTCAGTTTCACTAATGTTATTTTCGATTTTCTTACATAACTAGAGGCGCAATGATGTCCTCAGTCAGCGAGGTCTTCTTCGCTATTTCGTACTTTTTTTATTTATACTTTTTTTTCCCATAATAAATTCCGTTTTAAAAAGAAAGCTCGGTAGGATTTATTTTTTTTTTTTTGGATTTTAACCGGCAGCTACGTTAATCGCGCGTACCCGTGACACACATATGCTAAATATCGATCGCATAAAAATGTATAAATGTACTGCATTCGCCCTGTGGTACTTTTTGTCTGGCCACATCGTTAGCCAAAACTGACTTTGGATGTTGAATTTATCGACATCTGTCGGCACCGCCACCTTCGTCGATCAACTTCCAATCGTTTCTTTTTGTTCCATACTAAGCGGGTTATCTTAAATTCGCGTTTGTAATCGTAACACGTAAATCATTCCGTGTGCACACGGCGCAGAACGAATAGGCATATAATTTCATGAAACCGGACGAGCGCATATTGTACGAGACGAAAAAGAGATTTCAGAAATGGTTCTCCGCTCAACAGCTGCTGTTAAGACTAGAGAGAATCGGTTTTCTAGTTTGTACGGCCGATAAAAAACGAAAGCCTGCAACATATTGGATTTTATAGATTGATTATATGCTGCGAAGCGAGCGAATAAATAATACGCACTAAAATAAATGAAACGGCTAGCATCTACTGCAGGGCATTGTAGATGTTAACAAGGTGCTGGTGATTTGGCAATGCATACAAAAAAGGAAGAACCACTTCAACCCATGAACAGAATTCGATATATCCAAGTGTCATGTTCGGATACTGGCCGCGCTCACACTATTACCGCTATTTATTATTCGTTATTACATTCGACTGAATTAGCTAATGACGCAAATAGGGGCTTCCATATTGTACCGTCCCAGTCATCCTCGTAAACTTCGTTATTATGTTGAATGTAATTGAGTTTCAATTTTAAATTTTCCAACAGACGGAAAGAATTTCAAAAAGTAATCTGAAAATACAAATATCAGTAATGTACACTGATCGATTACAGAGATGTGCAAATTTTTCTAACGTGCAGTCTCCGCGTAAAATTTTTTTTCTACAAAACGGTTTGTTGAAATTACGAACCGACTTAAAAATTATCTTGCGGCGTATATACTTTTTCTCAATTGCGAAAAACGAGCACCTGTTTTTATCCTATGTTCTTATGACGTCGAAATTTGGAAAATTTTAACACAACATCGTCTTATCTCTTTTAAATATAAAGTTCCACAGGATACTACAAAGGCGATAATGAATAAAGATAACATATAGTACCAATTTTGATAATAATTGAAAAGTATACACTTTTTATCTAATTTGTAAAATTATATTAATGAGTACAACAATTTTTACCTCATGATTATGTCCCGTTAATTTATATAAAATAACAAAGGTTGAATGCTATGTTGCACAATTGTTAAGATTTATTTTTTTAATAAAATATGGGTAAGAATAACATAGTTAATTAAAAACCATTTTTCTAAAAGAAATTTAGAAGAAAAAACATTACTGGTCAAGAAGGCTGACCCCTTCGAGAGGCCCAAGGGCAGAGTTATTTTTATATATATATATATATATATTAATTACAACGTAATTCTTAGGCTACCCCCCACTAGAAAAAATGTCCCAATTTTATGTAACGAAAAAATGTCATAATTTTATATAATGAAAGTTAAATGTTAGAATTGGATTTTTGTGATTATGTTATTTTTTTTGTGTTGATGCCAGTAAGAATTACGCTGTAAATTTTGATCATTATATACAAAGTATAGAAGGGAAAGAGACAGAAGTGAAAGCAAGAGGGGTCAACAGGCACAGCCCCTTGCGAGGGCAAAATGACCGAGTTTATATATATATATATATATAAATAAAATAGATGATGATAAATTCGTATTTAATTTATTATCATCAATCAATTAAAAATTTAGACGCTGAATTATATTATAATTGGACTATTGTTTGTTAATTGATTATTTTTAAAATTTTTTTGTTTGCACCTTTTACGAAACTTTCAATTATTTTTCGATATTTAATGTATATGCAGTTTTGTTTGTATACTCTATAATATATTATTTTCCATGACGGTAACATTTCAAACACGTTTTCTTTCAGTTTAAGGAGTTTAGAGTTCTGCTGCGATCAAAACCGGTGTCATTTTTTGAATCTGTCATCTAATAGAACCGTACCTATCATTATATAAATGAGATCGTCAATTCATTTCTTATTGAAGTCAATAGATTCTTTGGAAACTAAATTACGGTTTTATACTTAATCCTCGTTTTTTCGCAAAACAATATTTTTCGCATACTTTTTCTTTCTTACTGGAGTATTCTTCTTTTTCTGCAAGTTTTGAAGTCAATTTTTGCTCAGAGCAGTTGCGTTCGGAATTGAAATAAAAATTAAATAAAACACAGAAAAACATTAATAAAACGATTAATAAAAAAAAAAAAACAAAAACTCTACTTCGATAAAACCGTGCAATAGCTGCGCCAACACTGTTTCTTGGGAATATTCCACACGACATGCTACAACAATCAACGTGTAGAGAGAGTCACGGTAGGGAAATTTTAACAGACATAACAAAGTGTTGATATTTCGTTTAATCCCGGTAGAACGTATTGCAAATGATGAAGGATTAAATACTATGGATCACAGGATATTGCACAAAACGAGCTATCAAGTCAAGAATATACGTGTTCCTTTTTTTACATATATGTTATTTACGTACTCCATTTTTCTCTCTTCTTCATCTTAATAGTCCCGGAATTTACCATAAAAAGTAATTTTTGATAAGTCTTACAACTGAATTTATTGGACCTACCACTGATTTATGTCGTAAATATTTCTGTATAATTTGACAGCTGGTTGTAATATCTATGTGGATAATACATTTTCACCAAACGTCAATCTAGTTACTCTTTCGATAGGTTGTAACGATTATGTAAGTGTTTTTGTAAAATTCGGCTAAACAAGCGGACTTCTGTATAATGTTCAACTCGTTTTTCATCGTGTAACGTAATCGAAAATGAACTATTTTCGTTATTTTGAAGTTTAGAAATTGATTCCACTCTTACTTCAGAAAAAAGGTCGAAATTTAGAATACTCAAAAACAATGATCGGGAAGAAATATCGAAATCATTTGTTAAGATTTGATCCCGTTATTCTTTTTCCTAAATTATGTTATTTTTGCGTAACATAATAATCGATTTCGAAAATTTCGCGTATTAACAATTGATTTCGTTGTAATATTATTTCACTTATTTTAATCGAGCTAAAAAAGATGGATAAATAAATTAAAAATAGGTCGCCATGTAAGATTCGGTTCTATCATACGGACTTTTCCTATCATGATTGATGGATGACGGTCTTTAACGTTTAAATTATTCTTCGCTAATGCGCTGATGTTTATTATTGAAATTCTGAATGGAACATCTGTTCCACTCTCAAGTCCAGTTCATGGCACACGATCATAATTACTCCTATATATCCTAGCGGTAATGACGATCTAAAGCAGTGTATAATTTATGTTCCACCCACAGACTTGTTATATTTCGTTTTTCTTTTATACTTTTTCCCTTTTTTACAATGCTGAATATTTGATTATATGTTGATAACGGTGTATAAAACAATGTCCCATTCATTTCGTGGACTCTCAATTGAAGATGTAACACAGGTGTCATAATATCGCCATTATTGCTGTAACTAAAAGAGGGAAAAACAACTACTATACATAGTTTACGTAAAATCATAACGTAGAATAAAGAATTAGTAAATTTTTATAGAAGACTACCGTCTGGATATGCAGTGGATACTGCCCTGACAAAGATCATAAAGTATCATCGAACTTTTTTTCTATAGATTAATTACAATGCTATTCTTTCGCCGGCGGTGGTAATGCGAAAAATACACGTAATCACTGTTATTTTTTGGTAATATCCTTTTGTGTTCTTGTGAAAAGCTGTTAACACGTTAATTCATGGTCATAATTTGTGAATAGTTTCAGCAATTTTTGTAAAAATGTAATTACTATTACTGATTTCAAAGAAAAGTAAGAATGACATAGTCAATGGAAACAACTCATCTTTAAACATTACACAGAGAAACTAGTATGTGCGGGGGGGGGGGATCTGAAAGAACCAAGTGTATAATATATAGATATATTGAAACTTACATTATAGGATTATGAAACCTACGGTGTAAAACATCGTTAAAAAACGTGACCGCGAGTTTAATAGAATTTTTAAAAATATTTTAGCTTGTAAATGCATAAATTACTGTTGCATTACGGACACCACTAGAGAAGCAAATTTAAAATCTGATTATGGTTTTTAAAATAAAATATCATTGCGCCGGTTTCCCAATGAAATAAATCATTGTAAGCTAATTATTAATCAATTTTAAAATTTGCAGAAAATTTAAAAATTTTAAACCTTTAAAAATGTTTAAAGATGACAGAAGTGCATCGGGATTAAAAATAACAAAATAATAAGGACAGTCTCCGATCAGGTTGGATTTAGTTTTTTTTTAGCGAGCCTCTTGCTTAACAATCGAAAAACAGTATGGTATCGAAAGACAAAATGTATATCTTTTCTGTATTAGAAAAATTAAAATAAATCATAAAATATACGTACGATCCTCGAAAATTTAGTAGAAATATATATGTATTATAGGTCAAGGGCCTGGAAAATTTCTGAAGACTAAAAAACCGAAAGTTTGAACTAGGAAATTAAAAATCATTTTTCAGTTAGTGGCAATGGCCGATGATAAAGGTAAAATGTAATAAAATTACAAACCGTAAATAAATGAAAAATAACGGAACAATTATTCTTCAGAATAAACAGTTAAACGAACAATTGGTACCGGTCGAACATTTGTAAATTGCATTTAATGATACGATTGTTGTTTAGAATAAATTTTAACTTTGTTTCGAACAATACAAAATTGCATTTAACAGTTCAATTTTTCGTACCCAGTGTAGTTCCTCTCGGTTTAGTTTACATAAAATCGTGTTTTTTTTTTATATAAAAATATCACTTATAGTTATATGTCAATTTCTATAACCAAGACTGACAGAGGCGTAGCGTTAATGGAAGCGATGGAAGCGCCGTTTCCTCTAACAAATTAGTACGAAATTGTTTTTTAGTATTTGCGAAAATAATACGAGCCTCAAAAAGAAAATGAAGTAACTTGTTGAATTTAAGTGCCAAAATTTAAAATTTCTAGAAACAAAGAAGCGCCAAATGAAAGAGTATCTGCAAGAGCGAGTTTTATAGCTACACGCTTACTATTTCACGTTACTGCTGCCTAGAGTTGTCCCTGAACGACCTGCTGCGTACCGATGATAGAAAAAGGTTGCGCACGCATATTCAATTTGGAAGCGCCAGGTTATGTCGCTTTAAGATCACATCATTTTCGCAAATTTTTATCCGTGCGATTCCAGAGTAATGTGTATCAAGAGCGAAGAAAAAGCGTGCGCGTATGTTCAATCTGGAAGCGATCGCATACACCGATCTGTGCATGTCAATGTGGTGTGTAAACATGGTATTTGCAGTACATTTTCTTTGGATCATTTTTTATATGCTGTTGTTTACTATCAGTGGAAGTGGAAGCGATGGTCGGTCGCGCTTTTCAGTCCGTATATCGCTATATTAGAAGCTATATCGGCTTGTTTATCTTATGTAATTGCAAACGTACCAGTCTATTAAAATGCAGACAATTTCGAAATTGAGGTTACACGCAATTGTTATTATTGAAAAACGTCTACTGATTAGTTTCAGTTCATTAAGTTTACAAGAAAAAATTAATAGTATTCGAAATGATAAACCGATGCCTAGTTTAGAAAATTTAATTAAAAAATCAAAAGGTATGTAAAATATTCTCTTACATAATTTATCAAAGTTCTCTATGCATGTAAAATATTTAACCGCCATTTTCCAATAAATTTATGCGCAACAATGACATGCTTATGTGGTTGTGAGAAAATGAAAAATTGTTCTATTGGGCTTGCCTTTTATTTAAGCACGAAAAAAAAAAAAAAAAATGGAATTCAAATGGCTTTGACTTGATTCAGTTTTTGGGGAAGACAGAAAGCTATCATGAAAAAGGATATTTTTAAAAATTATCGATGTTACACAAACAAATATGTCTCTAATAAAAGGTTTAATGATGTAACAAAATTAAAATTTTTAAATCCCTTAAATATAACAATTTTTAAAAATTTTCAATCAAATTTACTGGAAGAAGACTTTTTAAATTTAAAACAAAATTACAGAAGCTTTTTCGATCTTGCAAGTTTGAAAAATGTACTTTAAAGATTCTCTAATATATATTTAAGGCCACTGCGGTGCATCTTATACTTGACCGCTTCAGATTTAACAGATGTTTTTCCAACTGTATGTACAAGCTTTCTCATTTAACAACCACTTTATCTGCAGAAAGATCGTTCTCAGCAGTGAGACGAATAAAAACGTATTTAAGAAATACGCAATGTCGGTAGTGACTATCTTCATTAGCCTTTTTTAGTATTGAAAAAGAATTATTATCAAACATTAGGGAAACGACCATCTTTTTTTTTCGTGATGGTGTAATAGATACTTTCGCAAACAAGAACCGGAAAATTGAATTAATTTACAAAAAAATTAAAAACATTTCGTTCCTCTTAATTAATTTTTAATTTTGCTCTGTATTTAACCGAATTTTACGCATGCTTATTTTTATATGTAAAAAAAATATTTGATTGTGGCGCTTCCTCTGTTCTGAAATTCACGCTACTCCACTGAAGATTGATGTTTCGTCGTTGAGTTCACTTCTCCATGACAGTAAGTGTTGGCGCAATGATCTGTTAAATGTCTTTAAAAAAAAGGAAATTAATACCGAACAGTAATTCGTACTATCCAATTACGATGATGTTATTTTAGTATTTAAAAGATAATTTTTGGGGTGTACTTTTATCATAGAATTAACACAAGGCCACAGTATGTGACGGTAGGTATAAAACGATATTAATTTGTAACATAGTATGTACATTGAATATCTTCTTCTCATACAGATCTTTCAAACTAACAGGATAAAAGTAGCATACAACCGATGTTGATATTTCTGTTCACTTTTCACACTTCGAATAGATTTGTACAAATTGATGACTAATACACAGTGCTGATCCCTTACCCGAATATACATTTTTTTCCTTCTATTTTTTCAAATTGGTCTAAGCAATTGAAACTATTAAAAATACTTGTTTCATATTTAAATAATTAATGTGCACATGGGCGTCACCAAGGGGAGAGGGCCATCCACCCCCCTGGAGCCTCGAAACTTCAGTACTCATAGGCGCGTAATGATGGACAATTTGGAAGACTTTTATAATAAAGTAGTGGAACAATTTACCAGAAATCCACGAAAATGATGTTTAAATTAATATTTTATTCTTGTTTAATAAAACATCAAGCCTTTACAAATTATACATTTCATTTTTCCTATATAACTCAGATCCTCTTTCTATTATCTTGCCCTGGCTCATCGACTGGCGACGCCCTTGAATGTGTACGAATATCGAAGGGTACCTATAATTATAGGGAATATTTAATAATATTTACGGTATTATTTAATTGCAGGTTATTCAATTTATTATACTAACTAAAAAAAAAAAATTAATACAACACTTTACAGCTACACTATAAATGTCTTAAATTTTAAAAACTATTACCAACTTTTACATTTAGAATTTAATCAGTAACTTGTTTTCAATGGACGATTTACCTGCAAATAAATGATTTAATTAACATAGATTACAGTGGCATAGTTGAAGGTCCGCAGACCCCGCGGTGCGAGGGGAGGGCTTTTGGAGGCTCTACTCAGTCTAAAAACATTGAGTTTTATTTTAAGCTGGTACTGCGACTATATGTGAGTATGGATGGGTCTAACAGTCAGGTCCGGATTAAGTGAATGATAGGCCCGGGGCTATGGAAATATTAGGGGCACTTTTCGGGAAATTATCAGTTTTATAGAATAACTAAATTTTCTTTAATTAAATTAAATTATATTATTTGGAATTCGCGAATTAACATATAATTATTAATGTAAACAAAACTAAATATCATATAGATAATGGGTAGAATTTTCGATGCCAAAAAAAAAAAATATATATATATATATGTAATTTTAAACAATGAATTTTTTTCTTGTTTTTTTTTTCTGTAAATTCTTGTATAATATCATTAAAATCTACTGAACGGAGAAAATCTGACTCAGTCATTACTATCATCTAGCATGGTTGATCTGTACATGTTTTTTATTCTTTTTAATATCGAAAAAGATCTTTCCGCCTCACAATTTGTAATCGGTATAGAGTTACAAATAGTCTATACGCAATATAAATGTTTGGAAAAACATCTATTATTGCACGTTTAACTATACACGTCGGAGGTGGGAGTCTCTTAGGGGTCCCTTTATAAAGCGGGGCTCAGGGTTGCAGCCCTCTAGCCCTCCTCTAAATCCAGCCCTGCTAACAGTATGTGTACGTGTTATGTAATGTGCATGGTCGATGTGCATTTTAAATGCCATGAAGTGTGTGCTGAATTCTGTGTACGGCTTTGTCTGTGTGTAAATGCACTATCCACTTAACGTGGGAACCGCTGAATTTTTTGCCGTCTAAGCACGAAAAGAATAACAGAATGACAGTTAATTGCAGAAAAACGATCACCGAGAAATTCCATCACATGACTGTAGCCATTCGTTGTAATAAGATATGCTTTTTAAAATGGTATTCTATAAAACCTGTACATATATTTATAAATGTTTTCTCCTTCTTTTCTATATTGGAATCGTAATATACTCTACTGACATCTTTGCTTTTGAATATTTCAACGATAATTATAATTCTAGGGCAAAATTATTAATATCATTTCCTAGGAAATTATCATTGTCACTAACAATAATCACCGATCGTGCGTTCTAGATCTGCAGCAACGTTTCATATAATTCAGGTTTATTTCGTATTTCGTATTTTGTTTTATTTCTTTGAATCAGAATTATTTCGCAAGACAAACTGTTTGAAATATATTTTGGCTGTTTTTTCTGTACTGAGTGAATTTATGAAACGGGTATATCTGAGTGGAGCGCAAAAGCGCAAAAAAAAGCTGAAGAAGATGAAACAAAGAAAAATTGTCAGATGGATTAAAAAACCGGATTCTAATAGTGTTCAAGGTAGGTTTAGTTTAAGCGTTTACACACGTTTAAGCAGACTAATGTTCGATAGCAAAAAAGTTAGTAAGCTAAAATTAATGATGCAACAGCCCAAAATAAACTTGATTTCGTGACTTTTTCGTTTCCTCTAAAATTTACATGTCAAAATTTTAGTTTAATAAAATGTAGCATTGTAAGTGTATCTCGAGAACATGTATAACTTTCTCTTTGTAAATCCCGTAAAGTTATTTGGTTTACTTTGAACTTGGACGAATGGTATGTGTAAATGTAGCCTTACATATTCGTAAACTTAACAAACTCAGCGATAACCTTATGGAAATGAAAAATGTTTTTTCTTTTTTCATTAATTTTTTTTCCACAAGGATAAAATTGCGTTTTTTTATTTGTTAAAATGTAACTATTGAAATCTTTGATTGTTGAATCACTTAAAATTTATTCATTGCAGAAAATGATAACGATAAAATTAGTAGTGCAGATATTGATGGCGATATTTCAAATTCAGTACTATTTGAAGAACCATCCAATCCAATTGAACTATTGCCGAGTACCCGACCTTTTCCTTCAGATCGAGGATACTATACGTGTTTGCAAATTCCGTGTGATGAATTAAGAAGAGAAATTTTGAATTATGGTCCTTGTAAACCAAAGGGACCATTTCCTGAAGATTCTCACAACAGATTTTCTATTGAATATTATTTCATAAAATCTAATGATTCTCATCTTATATTACCAAGATTATGATTGTGTTATTCGAAGATACTTGACAAAGTTTATTGTGAACACTGTTGGTTATTTAGAAACCCCCTTCGTTTCGTTCTGAATGGATTAAAGGAGTAAATTATTGGCAAGGCCTTTCAAAAAAAATAAAATTACACGCGAATTCCTAGTGTCATCTTGAAGCTTCCTCACAAACTATGATTTATGGAAAAACAGTAAACTGTCAGTTGATAATTTAATGAATACTGAATTGAAAGAAAAAATTAATTTTTGAAAAGAAGTTTTGAAACGTGTCATTGATGTTATTTTGATGTTAGCCCCTTGTAATTTAGCTTTTCGTGGTCACCGTGAACAAAAAGTGAATGAGTTTGATGTTCATAACGGAGGTAGGTAACTGTAATCGAACTTTTAGCAAAATATGATGGTATTTTGTACAGTGTTTTAAATTCAGAAAATAAGAGAGTCAACTATTTAAGTCCCGAAATACAAAATGAAATAATTTCTTTATTGTCAAATCAAGTTCAAAATTGAAGACATTCAACAGAGCAAATTTTATTCAAATCTCAATACAAGATAAGTTGTGATTATGCGATATGTTAGTACATCGTATGATAGTGATCTCAATCTTTGCGAGTTTGAACTGGGATTTTTTCATATTTCGGATCAAAAGATAAATTATCTCTTTCAAATATAATTTACGTGTTGATTTATGTATCTTTTTATTTAATTTGCTTTTGTTTTTAACTAAAAAAAATAGTAAAAGATAAAAATAAAGGAAAAAGTGATTATTTGAAGCCTTTAAGGAGCCCCATTGAAATTTTCGCGGAGGAGGGATCTCCAAGGTTTCGGCTATGCCACTGATAGAAAAGGGTGATGATGAGGTTATAAATTTTATTTAAATACATAATTTTAATTCAAAACAAATATAAAATTACTGAAAGTAATATAGGAGTGACCTTGTACCGCCTCGCTATTTGTAGTCTTAAATTAATTGGGACATTAACAGAGTAAAGTAACGTACCGGCAGTGGAACGAGGACGATAGAACCTCGCCCATTACAAAAAGTACTAATAATCTAAAAAATCAATGCTACTTTTAATATTTTTTAAAAAAAAATCTGGTATATATTAATTTCATTCGTATACTATTATGTTCTTATAATTTCATATATTATTATGTACATACATACGTTGTAATACCATGATGTATCTTCTCATATTTACTCTCACCGATTCAATTCTGAAAATTTCAAACGTATATGAGAATATTCGCAACCATTTTTACATACAACGCAGATATCGTAAGCAAAGAAATAAAAAGCGTAATTTTAATATCACGTGCAATCGTACTATTACGAATTTGGTTAAGGAGGAATATTTAGTAAAAATTCTAATGCAACATTACGTGTAACTATTTAACATTGTTTTTAAATTCTATTATATTGTCGGTAAAATTAAACATTTACGCAATGAAATATTTCACTGCAGTATTGCTAATATGTAAGTTTTTGTTTTAATAAAATCATGTTTATCACATTACCGAGATGAACTTTAAAAGAGTGTTTTACTGTCATTCGTAAAATTATCGCACTCGGAATTAAACAGTTACCTGGTGAGATGTTTTTTGAAATAATTTTACTAATATATATTTTTTTATTTTAATAAATATTTATCACATTAATAATACAATTCAAAAACAACATTTTTACACTGGTACTTTTTCATAATGGAATTTTTTTGTGTTTTTGCATTTAAGAATATGCACACTATTGTCACATAGGTATATATATTACTAGCTAAAATCATAATTTTGCGACGGCTCGCGAATCGTGTTTCGTGAAACATGTAATTTCTAAAAGGAAAATAATTATTAAGAGCACAAATAAGTATTTGAGGGATTTATAAAAAATGGCGCAACTAGTATTAAATCGCAGTACATCATCTTGTGGCTGTATTCATGTTAAAGCGCCTACATTTATCTCTAAAAATCAGTACGCGTCATTTCGCTGAAGCGTAAACAACAATTTTTTCTGTGCTCTAATCATGTCAACTTTTGTGCTAACAAAACACAATTTGCGGGAAGTGCTGATTTTTTGTTTTAATTCGAAGAAAAGTGCAGCTGATGGACATTGATCGCTGTGTGAGGCACATGGGGGTAACATGCCCCATCCAATAAAAACATGTGAGTACTGGTTGCAGCGTTTTAAAAGTGGCGATTTTAACACGCAAAGGGAGACCAGTGAAGTTCGAAGACGCCGAGTTGTAGGCGTTATTGGATCAAGATTCATGCCAAACTCAAGAGAAGCTCACTGAAACTTTGGGAGTTACTCAACAACCGATTTCAAACCATCTCAAGACCATGGCTACGGTGCAACAACAAGGAAATTGGGTTCCATATAAACTCAAACCAAGCGACAACAGTTGGTGCAATTAAGCCGAGTTTTGAAGCTCAAAAGCCTACAATATGCCAAAAGACAAGACAAAGAGTTATCTTTCAACACAACAACGCTTGGCCACATGTTGCAAAAGTCGTCAAGGAAACTTCGGAGGCACTTCAATGGGATATCCTACCCCACACGCCGTATTCAGCAGACATCGCTCCACCCGACTACCACTTGTTCCGGTTGATGACTCATAGCCTGGCCGAACAGCACTTCACTTCTTACGAAGAAGCAAAAGTTGAATCGATTCTTGAATCGCCTCAAAAAACGGGGAATTTTTTCAACGCGGAACCCGTGTGCTGTCCGAAAGATGGGGAAAAGTCGTAGTTAACGATAGATAATACTTTAAATAAAATACATTGTACAAATTTCTCTGAATAAAACTTCGAAGTTACAAAAAAAAACCCTCAAAATTTATTTGTATTCCCAATATATTTCGTATGTCAAAAAATATTTATAAAAAAATTACATTGAAAAATCATAAGTATAAATGTGAAGCATAATAAACATAATCTATTATCTGCAGCAGTTCCAAAGTGAAATATCTTCAACAATTAATTGGCAACTTTTTTTATTTTTCAATTTTAAAAATATTCATACAAATAATGAAACTATTTTTATTAAGAGCAGATTAATATAATCTATTAAAATCAGTAACCTGACTATTTAAAAACAAAACTATCACTTCCTTTACTAATATTATATTTTCTATTAGATCGTTGATAATAAAATCAATCATTTTTCACTCATTCAATCCATGCTATACTTAGTTCTTGTATGTATTTTATTTTACTGTTTTATATTATTTTGAGGGGTTTCAAAAATATTATTGTACGTCTGATGATAATTGGCGTAATTCTTTTTATGTCATTTGGGCTAAAGTTATATTAAATTCACTTATTTTACACACATTAATATTATATAACGTTCATCAAAATGTCTACGTAAACTCTGAATAGTATTCAACATAAAAAGATTAATTTTATTTTTGAAGTTCATTTTGGTTCATAATAATGTTTACACTTTCATACCTTGATTATAAAATTATGAAGTAAATTGAAGCGCACATTATTTAACACCGTGATAATTAAGACTAAAAATAAAATTTCTTTAAAAAAAACCCATCTAAAATCAAATTAATAAAACGGTGCAACAATTATCCAGATATTATTAAAGAAACAAATGATATTTCATTACTAGGAAAACTGTGCAATATTAGTTAAATCCGGTAAGGTATACATTAAAGAGATAAAATAAATATTTTTGTTATAATTACCAAGAGCGACATAAAAATAATGACAAAGTTAATGCTGTGTAAGTTACTAATAACTAAATGAACTAAACGAATAAACAAAGTTTTTTCTTTTTCCCCAATTTACGGCAATATTACGAGAAAGGAAAGAAAATAATTCAAGAATTCGAGTTTTTTTCTTGTAGACAAGCCTGAATTTAGGGGGGGGGGCTAGGAGGAGCTGCAGCCCCGGGCCCGCCTTAAAAAGGGGCCCCCAAGAGACATCCACTTCCGACATGTAATAAAAAATTAATCTTTCATTTGTCATATATGTATATCAACCATTTTTTAAACAAATAGAATTAACTTTACAGGAGCAAGTGCATTTTTTAACACATTTATTTGTTAATGCTTTTGTATCCATTTTTATTTCCTCCTAGAGGAGGAAACTTCATAATAGTAAAATTTCGTGTAAGTGGGAATCTACGTTTTTAGGAAAATGTCTGTATGAATTTGTGTGCGTGTGTACACACGTAACACATGCACACACACTATTTTTTTACGCAAATCTTTGGTTAAAATTTGCTGAAAAATTCATTGTTTAAAATTATATATATATTATATTTTGGCACCGGAAATTCTACCTATTGTTTATATGATATTTAGTTTTGTTTACATTAATAATTATACGTTAATTCGTGAATTCAAAATAATATAATTAAATTAAATTAAAGAAAATTTAGTTATTCTATAAAACTGAAAATTTTGTCATTTCCGAAAAGGGCCCCTAATATTTCCGTAGCCCCGGGTCTATCATATACTTAATCCGGGCCTGCTTGTAGAATACGATGCAGTGATATTTCGTTCAAGAGGAGTTGTCCTACTGTCGCGTATTGGAAATATCGAAAGTTACTGAGTTTAAAAGAAAAAAAAAAAACTCACTGGGTTCGACTGTTTGATTTAAATAAATAGCGCCGTCATTTTATTATATACAAATACCGTTTTTCTTCTTTTTTTTTTTTTCTTAATAGGATAAAACATCAACCTAATAACCTAAGGGGATCTAGAATAGTGTTAAAAATAAGAAAATAAGTGAGATCAGAAACAGAGGAAACGATGGTGGCTAGCGAAAAGGAATGTATGCCGTACAGTAAGGAGTAGCAAAAATGGAAACTTAAAAGTTTGGAATGAAGAATTAAGCGCTCCTGGGAAAGAAATAAGCACTAGAAAAGAATGCGGTTAAACACGATTACGGTCGGCGCGATCAAGAACATAGTAGAAATAATCGGAAGTATCGGAAAAGAGAGAAAATGGAAGAAAAATATGATTAGGAGCGGTACTATAAGTAATAGAACAACTACGATATGGTGGAAAGACGTGAGAACTAAGGCCGTAGAAAAGAATGAGGTTGAATTCGAGAAAATAAGAATGACAAGCTCTATCGGATTACAGAACGCTGCAACAAACATTCCAAGCACTAATAGGAGTGTATTATATTAGAGGTAAACAATTTTGAAAGAAAAAAAAAATTAACAATAATAAAAAATCGATAAAAATGATGAAAGCGAAAGACAAAACACGGGACACTGATTAATGTTTAATAATAAAGTGTAGCAAGCGTGAAATACTGATATCGGCTATGTTGTACCGAATCTCACGCAGCTACCAAAATGATTAATAAGAAATCGATCGAAAGTTTTTAATTTTTAATCAGAGCGAGTTCGATTAAGATTAAACTATTAATTTTCAATTGGACTTACTTCGATTAAAATTAAAATTTGTTAATTACGTGAAGTAGAATTAACGATTGAAATTTTTATCGATAATTACAAAAATTGTGCTTGAATTCTGGCCGCAAGAAAGAATGAAGTTACGCTGAACTTGCCTCAAATGGTGTTTTACTTCTTATACTTCTTTTTTTAAAAACGTTCACGCTTTTTTTTTTTTTTTTTGTCGATTTAAATTGAAACTTTTTTTAATTCATTCGGTGGTACACATTTATATTTTTCTCGTTGTGCACTGTTAGATTCCTTTCCACGTAGAACTCGCCATGATTAGACTAGTCGGCATTTATTCTAATATATATTTTTTAAGTGTACCTTAATGTAATTTTAATGTACAACACATGGGCGCGCGCCGATTTTATCATGCCCGGTATCGAACAACGAATATTAGAATATTATTTCAATTAGATATTTTAATACATGTTTTACTCAGACGCGTGTTTTCCTCTTCGCCGGCGACACCGACTGATCAGGGATGAATCCAGTGGGGTTTTTTGTGGGGGGGTGGGGAAATGCCCCTTCCCCCTAGAACTTAATGCAAGCTGTTTTTAAGAATGCGGCAATTTAATAGGAAATGAAATTCTTTTTATTCGCTTTGTTTACAGTTATGTCAAAAGTTGCTGCCGAAACTTTTTGAAATGGTTCAATTAGTGGTATATTTTTAAATTTCAAAATTACGAGATTTATTTTTGGCGCAAAAATTAAACTTCATGAAAGAACAATAAAAAAAAAAATGACCTTTTAAAATTTGACTTTGACGTCTGCTTGTTATTCTATGAAAAAGTTGATATGCTTTTATTGCAAATGTCCGAAAGATGTAAAATACCGACGAGCTGAAAAAAATATTCACTGCAGTTCGCATTTTTTGTCAGCTTTAAAAGGAAAACTCTCACGGTGCTCATGTCGATCCATTTATCATTAATATCAATAAATTGTCTTTTTATGGGTTCCTGGCCATTCTGGCATTGAGGGCAACAAAGCAGCTGACTTCCTAGCTCGCTCAGCGTCTCTCAATGGTCCATTCCTTCCGCATTTTCCTGCCTCAGACATCCTTTTTCTCTCCGCAAGTCTCCATACTAGACTGTGGGTTGACATCTACCCTTCCTTTTTTGCCAATCGCTCCTCCTTCTACCTCTTCCTACAGCCTACTCCTAATTCACAGCCTTGGTACCAATTTCTTCCCTTTTCTCAGCGTTCGGCTATTGTTTCTTTAATCAGACTGAGACTTGGTCACTCCCTCCTTCTCTTTTCTCGTTTTTCTTTTTCACCTTCTCCCTTTTGCCCTCTCCACTCAACTGATCCTCGCTTTATATGCGACCCCAACCATATCCTTTTTGAATGCCCTGCTCTTTTTCCTGAGTGTTCTCATCTATACGCCGAACTTTTGGCGTTGGATCTTCCTACCCCTTTCAATGCTTCCTTTATCCTTTCCTTCCCATCTCCGGCCGTTATTCTCCTCCTTCTTTCCCTTATACTTTCTATCTCCGTTCGTCTCAGAATCTAAGTGACAAGGGCGTAGCCAGGGGGGGGGGCAAGATGATAGAAAGAAGATATGAGTTATAGGAAAAATAAAATTTATAAGTTGTAAAGGCTTAATATTTTATTAAACAAGAATAAAATCCTAATTAAAACATAAGTTTTCCAAATTGTCCATGATTACGCGCCTAGGAATACTCATCAATGCCAGTTGTTTAAAAAGTTTCAAGGCTCCAGGGGAGGGGGCAGCTGCCCCTCTCTGCCCTCCGCTGGCGACGCCCATGGTAAGTGATCTAAGTCCATGTAGTTGGGTCAGTGTTAACACCGAGCCCTTTAAAAAAAAAAATAATAAATTGTTTAACACGTTTCTCTTTTCGATTTTCATTTCTTTTTTTTTTTAAGACGACATGATCTATAGACAACTTCATTTCGCGGTCTTTGTTGCTTTTTCCTTGTTTTTTATTTCCAAGAAAAGTCAATTTAAAACAGCTGAAACACCACAGCGCGCGTATTCGTTTATTATAAAAAGATAATGAACCCGTTAGAATGTTTTTACAATATTATGTTCTTTAGTGCTACGATTAGAATTAATAATTTTAAAACCAGTTGAGAAAACATTATTGTTTATAATCGGGGTTATTTTACTTCGGAATTTATTGTTCAGACTTACTTTTTCATTATTTGAAATTATATAATATATCATTTTTTACATACTTGGCGTTATTCGGGAATATCCAAAAAAAATGTTCTTAGTAAAAATATAAAAAAAAATCTCTGCCCCCCCCCCCGGAAACAGATTGTTCATCCCTGTCGACCGATCCTTTAAAATATTTTCAGAGATACATTCAAATTTTGAGCCAGTTCAAGCACGAGTTCAAGAGGTTTATGTTGCAATGGTATGGGGGCGAAAAATTAACGAATGACGATTAATTTTTCCTTTTTAATTTGCCGAATCCGTGTAATTATATTATTTGGATTCGTTAAATGCGAAGCTGCAGTCGAAATTTTATAACTTTCCTATCGAAACTGAAATTTCGATAGGAAAGTTAACTGGAAACCGAAGCTGGTCTAAAAAACTTTAATCAAAAACTAAATCTGCATACTTGGAAAAATCGCTGAGCACCTATACTGACAACAAATACCACCACTGTGCGGTATACTCATTTAATTTTTCTTTATTTCTTTACATAGGACGAATGTCACAAAAAGAAATTTTATCGTCCTGGAAAAAAGTTCCAAAAAACACAAAAATCTATGTGTAAGCAAAATGTTCTACAATTACAGCAAAGAAAAAAAAAAACAATTTGAAAATACTTCTTTTCTTTTTTTGCATTTTTAATTACCTTGAATAACACAAATACGCGTTCTTTTCCTTTAAAAAATGCTTTTTTACAAAAAAAAAATACCGATACTTGAAGGTTTATTATAAAAATTTAAAAATGCACTAAAAAGTAAAAAATAATTACTCCCGATAAAAAATATATATCACAGTGATATAACACTTAAGTGGTGACATTGTAATTCTTATACAACATTAATACCTTAATCAGAGTCGGCATCAAATTCATGTTACAATATCTAGGGTACATTTAACGCAGTTTTTAATTATTATTTTAATATGAATTTAATGCCGACTCTGATTAAGGTATCAGTGTTGTATAAGAATTACGATAATATCACCTTTAAGGGTATATCACTCTGAAATATATTTTCTAATCGGAAGTAATTACTTTTTTACTTACTAAATTTTTATAACAAACCTTGAAGTCGGTATTTACTTTTTGTAAAAAAAAAACATTTTATTTTACAATTTTTAGCGTTATGCTTGAATTTTTTTTTTCATATTGTTCTCCATACTTAATACTTAAAAAAAATCGATTTCTTTATTTTGAACTGCATTTCCACGATGTGAAAACATCAAAAGCTACATTTCCATAGTAATTTGGCAAATTTATGATATTTTAAGTCAATAAATCTAACTTGACGTTGAAACTATAATTATGAATGAAAAGCATCCAAAAAGCTTCAACTCTCGCATTATTAAGCATAACTCAAAAACTACCGATCATCAGATCTTGATCAAATTTAAATGGGACCACATGAGAAGCATTACCATTTAAATAAAAGAAGAATCATCAAAATCGGTTCACCTAGAAGAAAGTTCTGTGGTAACACACACATAAAAAAAAAAAAAAAAATACAGTCGAATTGAATACCTCCTCCTTTTTTTTTTTTTTTTTGAAGTCGGTTAAAAATAAATATAGCGCAAAAAAAAAACAAAAAACAAAAACAAAGAATAAAGGGGAAAAAAATGTCATACTTTTTTAGGACGCAAAAATCACCCCCCATCCCTATTTTGAAAATACGTGTATTCTTTCGTTACCTGTATCGACGGAAGCTGCGTTTGAAAGCGAACTGGACGATGCAACAACGAAAACAATCGCGGCTACCAAAAACACGCTGGACTTGATCATGGCCGGAGAAAATTCACCGTGCTGCCGGTTGATCATTCTTCGAAGAGGATATAAATTATGATAAGGAGTTTTCCGTGGAAATCACGTGCTGGAAAACAACGCGGTTTCGAGCTTATCAGTGTGGCGGCAGCACGTTCGCGGACAATGTAACGGGGCCGGATGATACGGGGAACAAACACGCGATGGCAACGCGCGATTATTAATCGGGACCAGAACGACGACTAGAGAGACAGCGGTCAATAATAGCTGGAAGACGTTCAAAGTTGAATAGATGGCATTGACGATTAAAAACAAAAAACGGCATCCAGGCGACGTTCGAAGAACGAGGAAGAAGCAGATTTAGATTGGAGCGTCGAGAAGTCGATGCAACGTGATCGTAAGCCAAGCCGCCGCACAGATTTCCACCTACTCGCAACTTATTACTGGTTTTGTATTTGTTCTGGCCCGTTCCGTTTTCTTCAATATCTCAAAGACCAGACAACATTATCATTTCTGTGACCAACTTTACGGCGTCGCGGTCGCCGTCGTCGTCGCTGTCGTCAACGACATGGAACAAGATGAGAATAACTTAAGAGACAAACGTCGTTATTTTTTCCATACTAGGCAAAACTGGATGAGATGCGCGCACGGAAAAACACAAACCGCCTCGATTTACTTTTCAGCAATTGTTGTTACTCTAAAATGTTCCACGAACTCAGCGGCAGCGATCCACAATTTATACTTAATTTGCATATCTGTATCACAATACAAAACGGTATAGCTACTTTCACCGTTTGCCGGCTCCGCGCTCAGCTAATTTGCTCCTAAATGGCGAACCGGCGCGTGGGTAGAACTGTATTTAGTAGAAACGTAAGCACTCTGAAATAAAAGATGTTTTTTTATCTCGTTGTCGTTGTTAAACGCGGGGATGGAAAAAAAAGAGTTACGGGGCTGCATACATTTTTGAAGCGAACGAAGCTGAAAGTTTACCGACAATTTACTGACAATGCGGGTGCTTTTATTGTTTTTGTTCATTTGTTCAATTCTAGGAAGTTGTGCGCAAACTCCTTTTGCGATCGAGAAAATCTGAACTTTCATGACCGATGAACTGTAATAATTTATTATTATCTTTTTCGTATTCAGTCTCAAAATAATATGTTCTGCGATTTCGGTAGATGCAATTTTTTCTTTTAGGGTAAGAAAAAAAAAACATGCAGGCTGATACAAAAATTATGAAGGAAACCAGTCCGTTATTATTTTTGATCAGATCGAAAACTGAGAGAAATAATGCCATTAACTGTTTGCCTCGGTAATCCACGTACAACTGAAGAGAAAAACTCAATAAGGAATAATTCATCGTTTATATGAAACTGTATACGTAGACGGGAATAATACGAAAAAAAGCAAATCCGTAGTACGTTGAATCAAATCAAAATCAAGACAAAATCGACTTACGCTCGTAAATGCTCATTAGTCGTAAACGTGCACTAACTGAAGGGAAAAAATCAACGTGTTTGTCCAGCCTGATTAGATCTAGACCAGTCGAAGCTACGCTTACACAGCCGAGTTGGACATGTAATAATCAGTTCTTATAAATAAAGTTTTCATTTCCAACTTCGGCATATGTATAAAATGAAAGATATCAAATGCTCGGAACGAGGAAGAAAGGAAAAAACAATGTTTGTTAAATATTTAGTGGAAGCGCCGATAAATACTTGATGAAGTACCGCGCGAATGTTGAAAACAATTATCTTCGGAAGAATTTTAAGTTTCTAGTATTTTGGCGCTTACGATTTAAAATAATCCACACGGATTATTTCTGTTCTTGTTATTACAACCGCGGAAACATCAAAAACAAGCTCGTCTGAAGTAGCAAGCTGAGCCAATGAAACCGAACGCGTAAGATATAAAAACTCTGTAGATGTTAATAAATTATTTAAATCTATTATTTTTTTTTGCCTTAATTTATTAACATCTACAGAGTTTAGTAAAAATCGCGAGCACTCTGTTCGGGATCACTCCTGTCCTCTGTACCAAAAGAATTACAATCTGGTAATTGAACGCATATGGTGAAAAGAATACAGTTTTTAAAAAATGTTGATAACTGTTCCGCGGCACAACAATTATTTATTAGAGAAATTTATAATAACCAATGCGATATCGCGTTCATAGGTGAACCCTATTTAAAAAATAATCTAATTCCAAATCAATCCAACGTCTTCTCATTCTATGTTAATAATCGATTTGCTCTTATTATACGAAAAACTATATCGCATAAGGTAATTAACATTTTAGAAAACATAATAGCTATTAAAGTTAAAGACTACCTAATACTAGGTTGCCATCTATCCCCAAATAAAGATAGGGAGCGGCTCCCTTGCAAAAAATCGACCGAATACTTAAAAATTACCCGAATCTCCGTTATATAATTGTTGGTGATTTCAATATAAGACTACCTTCCCTGGAGCCTTTTATTTGAGAAGCGAATAATCGCTAATGTAGTGTTAGCAACTCTAACGGCTATTATCACCAAGTTTCATTATCGACTATCATTTCAAAAAATATCGCTTCTGCATTATACGTTTTCGAAATTGTTATCGCGAATGTTATACCCGCAGAAATTCGCTATTTTAATTTATTAATCAGATTAAATTAAATAATAAAAGAATTAATGTCGCCCCCCCCCCCCGGACACACGCGAAATACATTTTTGACAAACATTGCTCGCGATAAGACTGAAGTGATACTCGCACCGTAAAGGTCCGGCTACACATCACAATTCTTGCGTTTTTTATGAATTTGTCGCCAACGTCAAAAGTTTTGTTAAGAAAATGAAATACGGTTTCGTTCCTCGACAAATAACGATGATATATCACGTACGCAGGAAAAAAAGTAAGAAATTTCAAAACTTTCGAATTTCCGGCGCTCCGAAGACCTAAATATGAAGTTGTAAATTCGGCTATAGTTTTCTTATAAAGCGGTCTTTTAGGCATATACGCTATTCGTTTTGGCTTATATAAAACCTTTTACTCGGGCTATTTTTTACGTTAACATTCTTTTTTCACTATGTTTGGCCAAATAATTTTTTAGCCGTAATTTTTTGATTTTATGAAAAATCTTCTGCGATTTAATATTCTGAATTTCACCTTTAAACGGGGTTATCCGGTGATGAGTCACGAATTTGTTAAGGGTGATTTTTAAGGTCGTTTTAAATTCCATAATTATATATTCTTGATGGGATTTTTTTTGCCGCCCAGCGTAATAGTTTTGTTGGAAGTTATTGTCTTAAAGAGAATTTTGAGTGTAATTTATGATCCAATTTTAAAGTTTATAACTGAAACCGTTCACGTGTGAGTTATCGATTTTTATTTGATATTTTTGTTGTTTCCGAACTGTCTTATTAGGATTATTCCGTACATTATATGTGTACGGGATCCTAGAAATATTCCAATAAGAAACATTATATTACACCATATAATGAAATCGCGTGTTAATTAACGTTCGATTGGCCAGTAGGATTAATGTAAGAAGTAAAGGTCGGAATTTACAATAATTCTATAAAAAAAAATAACTTGTTTTTGTTTTCATTTCTCAGTGTAGTAGTAAACGTTTGTATTGGTATTGATATCAATGTTTAATTTACTGTTAAGAAACAACGATCTACAGAAACACGCGATTTCTTTCAAAAACAATTTCTCAGTAATGTATTGGATGAAATATCCAATAATACTGAAACAATCAACATCAATAATTTTCGTTTGTTATCCGACCAACGAATAAAAAAACAAAAAGACTAACTTTAAGAATAATCCTTTTTTATATCGTCATCGGTCCGATAGTGATCCGTAGTTATTTATTTATTTAATTAAATAAAGTAATAACAACTACGTGTTCTACGAGGAGAGTATCTAAAAGTTAACTAGCCAACGGCTCGGTTGAAAATTTCGACTTCAAAGTGCCGAACGTAGCAGAAACTATCGAGGAAAACCAAGAAGACTGCAACCGAATAGAACAGACACTCGAGACTAATTTTTAGGAAAAAACACGGATTCGACTTCGCCGTTCCAGCGATGATAACCAGTCCAAGACGCTTACGGTAGCTTGATAAGGATGGTAATTCATGAACGAAAATGAATCTTTTTTTTTTTTTTTTTTTTCCTACCCTGGGCGCGTCAGCGGCCTTGACCCAACAACATGAAAAATTAAGAGTTATAACTAAATAGCCAAGCGGTCAGAAATGGAAAAGACGAAGGACAGCAGCAACGGAATAACTGAAGGCAATGGGAAGGAAAGAATATAGGTAGCGTTAAAGGGAGTAGGAAGACCCAAAACTAGAAGTTGGGCGTAAAGAAAGGAGCGTTCGTTAGAGAGTGTAGAACATTCGAATAGGATGTGATTTGAGTCACAAATTCAAGAAGGCTCAGAAGCGTGAAGAGAGCAGAAAGGAGAAGGGGACAAAGCGAATCGAAAGCGAGAAGAGGGGAGTAGAGAACGATTGATTCTAAGCCTAATTAAGGAAACAACAGTGGAACGACGACAGGTAGGAATAGATTGAAACCAAGGCAGGAAACTAGGAACCGGTTGAATAAGACGGTACTGAGAAAAGCGATTTGAGAATAAAGACGGATACATGTCAGACCAAAGTCTATGAATCGAACGGAAACATAAAATAGAAAATAATTTTATGTTATAAAAATAAGAACTGCATTAACTGCATCGTTTATCGGTGAACGGAAAAAAGGCTTTCGAGAATATCAGCATGGCCGCCCATGAGAAATATCACTGTATACACAAATCCAGTAAATAGGGAACAGAAATGCAATAGACAGAAATTAAAAGAGGATAGACGTAAGACAGCGGTGGGAAATTTTAGTTTTCGGAGTTAAATAATGAAATAACGGACAGCGTTAAAATTGATAAAGGAACAAATAATAAATATAAAAATTATCGGAATTGGTGATGGAAATAGGCGGTGATAGCGAGACAAAACTGGTATAGATCACGTTAGCTCAATAATCATAATAATTACAATAAGAAGAATAATATTTATATTAGTAATAGTAAGAACTAATGACATGAAAGAAAAAACAAAAAAATAAGTAGGAATACAAGAGTTAGTGTTATCATTTATTGTTCACTATACCAAACGGCATTTGCTGACTAAACATTTTAAACCACTGACATGTCGTCGAGAATTTTCATTATTTCGATTTTTTTTTTTGATAAATCATTCGTAAACTTTTATTTTTACACATGTTCTTACAACCGTATCCTCGTCCATCTTACTCTAATGATCCATTGCCACAAGAGGGATGATAACTCTTCTTACAAGTTGTGGTATTAGGTCCACAGATGTCCAACATATTTAGTTCCCTGGGAATACAGAGTTGTAACAGTCGACTCATTGCTAATTGAATCACATTCAGCAAGCAACGAACGTTATTAGATTCCTCAAAGAGTAATATCTACAACAGAAAATTCAAAAATCTCATCCATCTGTACACAGATGGAACCGAGGTGAACCTACTAGGCCGGACCTCTCCTACTTCGTGCGCCTGGTGCTTGTATTAGCAATGATGGAGTCTATGTAGTTCGGGTTCACGATTTGTGCTCGGTTCTAGAGGCTCATTCTCTGCAGTTCTCGTTGATCAATTAACAGACATCGTAGCCCTCACTTTATATTGACTCGGAGAATGTGTTAAACATCACAAAGGGGAAGATCATTGAATACATTTAACCATTGATAAGTGTTAAATCTGGTTTGGCTCTCCGCCTAGATGATGCAAGTTTTTTATTAGAACACTATTTCTGGCTTCCACTTTCATTTGAAGATTTTTACAATATTTTTTGTATCTGAGTGTTCTATACAGTGATGTTATCAGATATTTTGGACAGTCATGATACTCAAGTTTCAGGCCATCCCGAGTTAGTTCTAATTTATATTTGGTCTTTGCATTTTTCTGGTAGTAGAAGGCAATATACTTACGTTTTAGTCGCGTTAGAATGCAATGCCTTTTCTTTGTAATATTCCTTTAATTCTACAACGACCGACTGCAATTTGCTCTGAACTTCTGTAAATGACTTTCCTTGTGCTAATATATCGCCAGCATATATATAAATGTTGCGCATTCTTTCCAATGAGTTGGTCGTTACCATATATATATATATAATATATTAAATAGCATTGGGGCCATAACACTTCCTCGTGGAAGTCCATTCCACTGTACTCCCCGTTTGCTCTTTTTACCATTATGTGCGACAAGGAATCATCTTCCGGATAACATTTCTTGCAGTATTCTAACAAGGCAGAAATATTCTGTTGCCTCCTATATGTATATACTTTTTATAATTAATCGACTGTGTTTTACTGTATCTTAGGCAGCGATCAGGTCACAAAAACTACACCGGTAATCAATTTTTCTTCAAATCCATCTTCAATATGCTGAACTAAGCCTGATTTACGCTACTTTTTTCTTTCGTAAAACCAACTTGTTGTGGTATCAGTTTGCTATCGACAGCACCTACGATGCAATTCATAATAAATCTTTTAAAAACTTTATACAAACAACAAAGGTGGTCAATAATTTTGTGGAGTATTGGTCAATAATTTTCTGGTTTAGTTTGGATTTTTTCCAGGTTTGAGCATTGCGATTGGCTTTCTTTTCCATAAATTAGGTATCTTGCCAGTTAAGACAATTTGGTTAAACAAATTTATAAACCACTGTTCCGAACTCGTCCGAAGTGCTTTATTTGCTCCGATAGTACCTCGTTAAGTCCAGCTACTTTTCCGTTTTTTAGTGCATTTATTACTTCTGCGAGTTCATCTGTTGTGAAAGCGGATTTTTTCTTCTTCTACCCCTCTTATAATTTCACTTTTCTTTATTTTTTCCGGTGGTTTACCATTCAGAATTATTTGGCTCGCTATCTTATTAGGTGTAATTTCTACACCATAATTTAGTCTTCTAATTAACCGTCAAGCCTTAAAGCTACCCCTACTGAAGTCCATATTTTCTACCAGCTCTCTCCATTTTCTACATCCGTACTTCGCCAGTTGCTCTGTCAACTCTTCTTCAATTGAAACAGTCTTTTTATTAACCGATCCTTATTGAAATTACCGAATATAGTACTTCAACTTTCTTTTTTAGATAAGCTTTTATTTAACTTGTTTTGTCATTCTGTCTGTCATTTTGTTTGTCTGGGGGGAATCTTGCGAATGATTTTTCACCTATTTCCCGATGAATTAAAAAAGTGTCCTTTTGCAGAAATGCTCGTTACAGATGACGATACAATATTATGTAACATCTGGGTTACCAGCTTTAAAATTAGACCCTCGAGGCGCCGAAAGCTCGAAATTTTGGAAAAAAGTATACTTTTTTTTCGGCCATGTGATATATTGCTGGAAAGATCGCGCTATTTGTCGAGAACAAAACCATATTTTATTTCTTTAATGAAACTTTCAAAGTTTACGAAAAGTTTAAAAAAGCGCGAAATCTAATATGTAGCTCCCTCTTTGCGGCGCAAGTATTATAGCTAAAAATTTTGAACAAGGTTGAAAATATGCGCATGCACGTATATTTCTTTGGTTTTGAACATCTAGGTTTCAAACGTTAAAATTAGCTCCTCGGGACTAGGATTCGTATGTATTGTGTGAAAAACAAAACAAAATATAATTGAAAGAATACGATCCATTATGTAGTACAATATAACACAAATTTCTGTAAATGTCCTATAATCAAGATATTGAATAAAATAAAGCAAAATAAAATACAATTCTAAATTTATTGTTTTTTATTGAAATACATAGTAAAAAGTCCAGAATAAAAAATAGAATATAAAAAAAAAAAATTTAAAACAGGCTTTTATTTATGCACTAAAAAAAAAAGTACAAAATAACTTTATTAGTGTGTGACTACCAGATACGCATCTTAACATTAAAATATGAAATTACAAAATACTATTCTGAAAAATAGTAGCGGGGGTCGCAGATTAATAATTAAATATTAATATTATAATACATCCTAAGCCAAAACTGCGATCACTATTTAATGTTGTTCCATTATTGTGCATCGCAATACCACACACACCGAATATTTTTGTAACTGCGGCTCCCGCTTTTATTTTTCAGAATATTTTGTATTTTCTAGTTTCAGATTTTAATGTTAAGATGTGTATCTGGAAGTCGCGCACTAATAAAGTTGTACTTTTTAGTGCGTAAATAAAAGGCTACTTTTAAAACGGTTTTTTTTATTTTTTTTATTTGTATTTAAGTTCAAGCTCGGAATATATTGTTTCCGACAGTCTCGAGGGATTGTTTTTCTGGATATTTTATGAACGGCAACTAGAAATTTTTCGTAGTTCGCTGGTTCCGGATTAATGCGGCTCATAGATTAGTCCAATAGAGCTCCAAATTGTTCCCAGTTAACGTCTTCGAAAATTGAACCTTCTACGAAACGGGACGTTTACAAGTTTTATTGCAGCGTACTCGTATACCTGTATCATAAGTGGTCTATGCTGTGTCCAAGGAATAGGCTGCAAGATCGGCTTCTCGCAAAGAGACCTCGTATTTCTTCTGATGCGAATATTAAATTCGGGTTATAACTTCTTTTCCATTTTTTACGCTGAAATGAGGTAGGTAATCTTGCGCCATGTACATCAGAGCCACGTTCGTTGCAGTTGTCCAAGCTTCTATTCGTTCTCGATTCTCATCCGTTTCTGAGTAACTGCTGTGGCTATTAAAATCTCCGAGAATTAATGAGATATTCTTTCTCTTCCAGTTAGGTAATTCATGAAACTTAAACATATTACGCGGTGGATTGTAGATATATGTTATCGTACACGTCTTTCCCGTTCAATTGTTATTGTTTCAATTTCTTCTATAATAGCGTTTCAACAGATACTACTTCTATCTTCCCGCATACATACATAGCACTACTATGCTTAGGTTTACTTCGGCGACTTGCTTAAATCCCTCTACCCAAATAGCCGGACTTTCTTCACTCTTGGATACCAGAATACATCGCATTTATTTTCTTTGAATATCACAGCCAGCAGCGTTACTTTTATTTTAGTTAGTCCTTCAATATTTATTGAAATCACCGTCAAGCTTGGTTCTCTGATAACAGCCGTTTCGTATCTAAATTATTTAAATTATTTTGCATTGGCAACGTCTTCGTGGTGGCAGGATTAGTCAACTTAAATCGGAAATACTTAATTTTTTTTGAACGCTGTCCAGGGGCATCACGTGGAGTTTCCTACCTTGCCCTCATTAGAATCACGATGGATACTTTAAAAACCGCACATCATACAACGGGTTAGAACGGAGTTTGGAGAATAATAAAAACACGCAGCTAGAGCGGACAGAATACCCTGTCCAGCTATTCCAGCATTATCGACGGAATTAAATCGTTAAGTTTTTATAATAATTAACTACTATTCTCATACTTTAAAAATGGAAATATCATATAGTCTGCCCCAGTCCGAAACCAGATAAAAAAAAATACAGACCCGCGTAAACTTGTTAACATTGTACAGGTGTAAAACCATCGAAAATATAATAAAACAGAGATTGGAATGGCGCTTAAATAAATTTAATCCTGTGAAACTCAGTATGGATTTCGAAAAGGATATGGTATTCGAGGTTACATTAATATATTTAACACAAATATACAAATAACTTACTCTCAAAATCATTGTATAATGACAGTATTTAAATTTTGACGAATTTAGGATCTTCGATAATATTGTTAATTCTAAAATCAACAATGTGCCACAGTTCATAGAGAAACTCTGCAAGGCGCCATACTCTCACCTCTATTATATACATTGTATATACTAAAGAAATTGATCAACTAAACGGAAAAAATTTTTGAAGTACTACAATAGGCAGATGATAAAATAATTTATTTACTAGTTAACTATCAATAATCTTAAAAATAAAATTGAATTACAAATAAACTGGAACTAGAAATATCGTTAGAAAAAACCTAAATGCACAATATATACTGCCCATTAGTAAAACTATCTGGAAAAGCATTACAGTTAACGAAGTAAATATTTAAGCACGGACTTTTGAAAGCTGGTCCACCTGGACTATTGAAATAAGGAACATATAATGCAAACGATCTATGAAAATCGACTTAATATACTGCGAGCTTTGAATGGGGTTAAATAGGGTTGCCACCAAAAAGCTAACACAGTAGTATGTCTAATAAAACCACATATAGATTACGCGGCTACAACAATAGTCACCGACAGTGAAAGTCGCAAAAACGACATATAATTAGTACAAAATAAAGCACTAAGATTAATAACAAGTAAAACGACCCTTATCACTCATGTGGTACATTATGAAATCAGAGAGATTACAGTCGATCTGAGAACTCAATTCATAGCTGATAGATGTGTATATTCAGAACTAAAGCAAGTACATATTATCCTCTTAACAACAGATTATTAACTGCAACTAAACGCATTAGCAACTATAATTATTGGTCCAATAGACGTATATACCTGTTTAAGTCGCTAGCAATATGGTCCAATCGATATCGATCCATAAAGTTTTGACCACATGTAGAACAATATAGATTACATTAATATGCTAGGAAATATATACCAGATTTAACAACTGCTGTATTTGAAACGGTTTACCGCGAATATAACAAAAAGATATTACAAGGAACATTCTTTTCTTAAAGTTACACATAATTGGGGGTTGAAATAACAGAACAAATATTTTTCTATTTTGAGTATATTTACTGTATATTTTTAGCTCAATTAAAAATTCGAAATTTTATATTTCTTATACTTTGTGTAGGTGCCAAAATGGCAGTAATGGGAGGTGTCCCTAGTGACTTTTCAGTCGGCTTTTTTTAGAAAATTTTGAAAGACAGGTTTAGTTTTTGATCAACGGGTTTTTAATTTTTTTTTCGACTTGTATCGAAATTTCGTTTTCGGTAATGAGATTGAAAAAATAAAATTATCGTTTTAATTGAAACGTAAATAATACAAGCGTGTTATAATACTGTGAATCTCGGTAGATTTAGAAAAAAAAAAATCAATATTTTTTAATCGGCATTTATAAATTTTATATCGCCCTAGACGTAAACTGTTCAGAATTATTGTAAAAATTTAAATGAAACGTATCTTCGGAACATTTTAAAATTCAGATCATATTACGAACAGCTTACGTTGGAAAAAAGTAGCTTCGTTTTTTACTCTATGAAATATTTGATTTTAAAATTGTAGTGGTTATTTCTGGAGAATATCTGGAGGTTTTAGTAGTTGTTATCATTTTAGACGTTAACGTAATTATACGATTATTTCATCGTCATCTAATGACGTAAATTTACAGACCGAATTTAAAAGTATGCCCTTTAACTGAAGACGCAAATTAAAAGAGTAATATCACACACACACACACACACACATTGTCGTCTTCATGTAAATTTATATTTTCTTTTTTTTTTATTTTGTTTCATGAACAGCAGCGGTAAATATTCTCTTCTGCACCTTCTTTTGGCTGCACCCACAGCGTCATGCGACATATAATTCGTTTCGATTTTAGAGTTCGTAGAAGCTGAAGTCGGTAGTACGGATCGTTTGTAATTTACTGCGAATTCGTTTTTTGTGTATTAAGATTAGAAAAAAAAAAAAAACCCATTAAAACGGTGATAATTTTACGACAACGTGACCCAGTTTTTTAGTGACGTATTATTTTAACTGCGTCGAAATTTTCATAAACTAAAAGTTTATCATTAATAAGAAATGTATATTCTCAAAAAATTATTCTCTCGCTTTTTTTCTATTATTTAATGTGATTTCGATGTCGCCTTAAAATAATATCCGTTAGAAAAGAATTGTTTTGTTCCTTTTTATGCTTATTTCGTGATTCTAATATTCGTTTCCATCAGAGAGTTACAGTAATTTGCACGCAAACTTCACAGAATTCTTCTTTACCTTATAATGTTCACGCGCAACCGCCTAGAAAGCTACAACTCCCCCGGTCGAACTTTAGTTTTTCAATTTTGTGACTCTATTTGCATTGGGGTTACACATTCTGTCTTTTTGTAAGGAAGTTTCGAAACAGTTTCTTGAAAAATTTCTAAAAAACTAAAAAATATTTTTAAACTGAAAAAGGCTAATTTCTGTATTGCCTATTTATAATAAAAAAAAATGTATAGCGTAATTCTTCTTTCACATTTTTAGCACTAAGGTGACCGACTTCAATGAAATAGTTTCCTGCCTTGGTTTCAATCTATTCCTATCTGTCGTCGTTCCACTGTTGTTTCCTTAATTAGGCTTAGAATCAATCGTTCTCTACTCCCCTCTTCTCGCTTTCGATTCGCTTTGTCCCCTTCTCCTTTCTGCTCTCTTCACGCTTTTGAGCCTTCTTGAATTTGTGACTCAAATCACATCCTATTCGAATGTTCTACACTCTCTAACGAACGCTCCTTTCTTTACGCCCAACTTTTAGTTTTGGGTCTTCCTACTCCCTTTAACGCTACCTATATTCTTTCCTTCCCATTGCCTTCAGTTATTCCGTTGCTGCTGTCCTTTGTCTTTTCCATTTCTGACCGCTTGGCTATTTAGTCATATCTCTTAATTTTTCATGTTGTTGGGCCAAGGAGGGTAAGAGAAAAAATAAAAGAGTGAATGTGTTTCGGCCGCTCAACATAGCTTCCCAAAATTTGATACCTCAGTCAGTCCATTTATAGATATTTTGGCACCATGACATTGATTTACGGCCAATTCTACGCCGACCTTCTACTTTACCCTGCAATATTAGAAGCAGTAAGGAGCATATTTTTCTCCACGTCGGATGTGGCCAAGATAACTTGACTTTCGCCACTTTATATTGGATAAAAGCTATCTTCTAACATTAGCTATTTCCAGAACCGTTGAATTTTTAATTTTTTTTCAAGAAATTCCACATTTCAAACGCCTTTAACCGGTTTATTGCTTGTGCTTTCAGTGTCCGTGCCTCCACACCATAAAAAGGACAGACCACACGTAACATTTGACCATTCTGTATCGTATCTGAAAGCAGAGGTGTTGATCACAGAGTAGCCGTTTGTACTTTATGAAAGCCTGTCTGACCTGCTCAATCTTGGACTTGATCCCACGACTGGATCTCCTTTTTTCATTTATCAACGTTCCGAGATACCTAAACTATGGAATTCTTTCTATTACTTTGCTATGAACGTGCAAAGTAGTGGAACCAGAATCCTCCCTGGAGCTGGCAAGCAACTTGGTCTTATTTACATTTATTTTTAACCCGGCTTCCTTGCCATGTGCGTTGACCGAATCTAGAATTTTCCATAAGTCCTGAGGATTTCCATCAATTAACACCGTATCGTCTGTATATCTGATATTATTTATTATTTGGCTATTTAATTTGATACTAATCTCTGTATTATGAAGAGCCCTTGAAAAAACGTTTTCCACGTATACATTGAAAAGCATCGGTGGAAATATACATCCTTGGCGTACCCCTTTCCTGATCTCAAAGTTATTCGTCAGCTTGTTATTTCTCATCTTCACATATATGCATATGTCAAGCTGAGAAATAATAAGCTGACGGATAACTTTGAAATCAGGTAAGGGGTACGCCAAGGATGTATACTCTCACCGAAGTAATATATTTTCTTAACGCTTCTCACTTTTTTGTTTTTTATTTGATTCACCACTCAGAGCAGTGTCACCATTTCCATGACTAATTCTTTTTTCTCAATTGGACATCGTGCGCGTAATTTCATTATAACTAGATAATTTTTTGGCATAGATTTAAAGAAGAAAAATGTACGATTACTATAATTTCACCGGATTTAAAAAGAAAAAAAGAAGTATAATATAACGCTTTAGACACTGTTACTCTATTAAATAAAATCTGGTAACCAGATATGGGGCAACGTGTTGAAAATTTCTAATAGTAGCTGTAGTACCGATAATAGAACCGAAGACTGAAATGTCACAGTTTATATCAGATGTTGCTCGGAGAGGGAAGTTTATTTTCGGTCTAAGGCAAGCTACCTAGGAAAGGCAGTAGATTAGAAGATTTGCGCCATAAATTCGCATAATTCAAATACTGCTGCCAAGGAGGGCTGCAGCGGGTTCCTCGTCATCGCACAATCGGTAGAAAAATAAGAGGTTGTAAAAATTTTTATAAATAAATATTTAAACAAACGGAATCAAAACAAAGTGAAGAAGAATAATCTTCTAACAGCGTGATGTAGTAAGAGATCCAAGATGCGAAACAGAGAATATACTCTTAATACAGTAATACGGCCAGAGTAAAATTATAGTTTTGAAATGATTGCAGATATACAAATTAAAAACGTCATCAAGGTATGAAGTAACCTCCTCACCCTGGTCCATGCGGTGTGACGACCATTGCAGTTAAAAATGGTATTACGTATACCAGGGAAAAAGAAAACGTCGAACGAAATTACTTTTGTTTTGCATATAAAAGCATAGGTAAAAAAATTCTACACATCTTTTCAATGCAATAGAATCGGAAACATATTATAATACGTAATCTAGATATAATTTGGCTTTTATATTTGATTCTCGTTTCTTCGAAGAGATTGGAGCGTTTATATGGAATGCGTGATATTCTTCTACGGACCACCATAATCATAAGAGAATTTGTGAGTTTCAAATCGGTTTTCTATATTACTTACGTTTCTGAAGCATAGTGAGAAAAATATTTTTTTTTGCTAATTGCTGCACCTTTTGCACTAGATCAACAGGCGTAATGGAAATTACTAATCAAAATTATCCCACAGCGAACAATGCATCTCAATAAAGCTTACACTCCGAAAGGTACATAGAGCTCTTTTTGAATTTATAATTTTCGAGATCCTCTTTATAAAATATTTTTTTGCAAATAAGTGTATCGGCGCAGTAAATACGTTTGTAAAATCATTCATTATGCAGACCGAATAAGAAATAGGATTTAGGATGTAGATGAATTGTGGAGTATATCAATGAAATAAAAGCACTTAAGGTATACATAATCATGTTAGGAATATTCTAATTTTAAAGAATAAACGTCACATATATAATAGTAAGGAAAGTCCAAAATTATTTAATAATTACGCAACTAATTTTTACAAAAAAAAAAAAATTTTGATCTTTTCGAATTCAATAATTGATGCGCTTAACTATCGAATTCGAAGTTTTCATTGCTGAAAAATATCCCTGTATACATTTAAAACACGGTATTTATTATAATCAAAACGTAATTCCGACTAGTGTTCACTTTTTGCAAAACACTACATTTACGGCCAGCACAATAAATTTAAATCCGATCGAAGCTTTCAGTTATTTCGAATCCAAATAACGTCTCCAGTATATTCAACTGAAAATATTTGGCTACCGCGGAAAATTCTGCGAAAATAAAAATGGCCGAGAAAAGAATCCGGTCCGTCACTCTTTCGGATCTTAATTTCCTATCTCAATATCAGCAGTATTGCAGCTTAGTTTAATCATTTTACACAGAAACATTCAACAATTTAGTCCAAATTCGAAAAATACCTATTGATTTTAAAAAAAAAGTCTTACATAATACGTTTTTTTGTTTTGTTTTTGTTTACTTTTAAGTAACGCTATTTCATTCGATATAAAGCAGTCAGGAAGTATGGTGTGGCACCCTTTTGCAAAGACTAAAAATCACGAAAATTTTCACTGAAAAATGATTAATATTCCTTTCAGAATTACATTAGAAACGATTTTGACGTAAACGTAACAAACTTCACTACTTGAACAACGCGCGCATATATTTTTCTTACCTTTAATCATATTCGAGAAAAGTAGCATAATTAATATTCGTGGTTTAAGAATATAGCTTTAAGGTTAAAATATAATTTTTTTTTTTTTGGACCGTTTTTTAAAAAGTAACGCTTAAATGATCAAAAAACTTTCATCATGTTTGTGATTTATTCAAATATTCCAGTTTACGGAATGAATTATTACTGATTTTTCACAGATTTTGTCGTTCATTTTTATATTTATATTTTAAATGTTTTTTTTTTTTTTTATTTTTTTTTTTAAGAGCAATGTTTTGCAATTTCACGAGTGTTTGAGAATATTTTATACGCTATTTTTACACAGATATTATTATACGTGCCCAGGGGGAACTTCACGTTTATAAGACTTTGAGTGATTTTAAACTATCGCGTTGAAGTTACAATTCCAAAAAAAGTATATTGAAAACGTTCTCTCTTCACCGTAATTTCAAGTGAAAAGTATTATTATTTTTTCACCAACTGCTTACTTTTTTGTATCTGTATTCATCGTAAGCCATCGTATTTAACTGAATTTATAAGTACATTATTAAGCACAAGTTAGGGCGGAAAGACTAAACACGATTTAGCCCATTTTCAAAATCGAAGGAGCAAACTATGGTCGAAACAAACGACCTATCTCAGGTCCATAAAGTCGAACACCGACCCATGGTGGCCTTCGTTCCTCATCTTACGTAGGGATTTCTCGATCCTGGTAAGACTGCGCCTGTGATACAGTGCACTGTCACACAACTGCGTCTCTGAAAGAGCTCCCCATCCGTCTACTTGTCCTCTTTGCGGGTTTATGGCCTCGCCAACCATAGATCATCTGCTGAAATAGTACCGGCATACTTCCCATACTTTTGGTTATACCTCACCCCACCGTCTGTTGTCGAACCACCGGGATTGTGTTCGGGCAGTGTTGAATTTTACAGCATCCAACAGACTACACCACCTTTGGTAATTTCCAGTGAGTCTAGGTGCCGTAATAGCCCAACACGGCGCCTAAATTTATAAAAAAAAAAATCGAATAATCTGTTGGCTGTAGCGTTTTTTTTATTGTTTTCTTTTTTTGAATAATTATCCTTTATTTAAATAAAAAAGTCGATTTTATTGGTTTTTTTTTTTTTTTTTTTTTGTAATAATAGGAAACAAGTAAAATAGTTTAATCGGAGAAAAATAGTTCATTGGATTAAATTATTTTATAAATGCGCGCGTTTCTGCCATTAAAAGGAAAAATTCCAGCAAATGCTGATTGATGTACAGAATAGATATCAATACTTAATAAAACTGGAAAAGTTTTTTGCGAAAATGACTGTTTAATTAAATATCTGTCTACAGTCTTTGATTTATTGAAATATTATTATATCGAGAGAAAGTATGATAATTTTATCTCGGATTTCATGCGGTCGATTGATTAAGTAGATAAGAATTTCATTTATTTTCCTGTGACCGCTTAATTATATTTTACGATTTACCTGAACAAACGGGTTAACGAATTTTAGAAATCATTTTCATTTGTGTAAAAATTTGTAATTTTCTTATCTTGTTTATTTAGAATACATTATATAATGTAATTACCGTACCAATCGTTGTAGTGTAGGTCAGAAGCATAGCGTTACAAAATTAATGATAATAACGGTATACGATACTAAAGCATTTATGACATTAAGCAATAGAAATATTTTAGTTATTCAATTATGTATTTTAATTATCGCTCGACTATGTTCGGTTGCTCGTCCAATATTTTACGAATTTTATTAAATTGTTGTCAAAATTACGGTTCAAAGCAATATAAAGAGAAAACTATTTATTTATTCGTTTAATTTTCTTTTACAGCAGAGAAACTTAATTTATACTGTAAAAAATTTATATAAATGTTACAACATATGGATTTAATTATAACTAATATTTAATACTGTTTTCTAGTAAAAGTATTAACGTTAACCGTTTTTATTTTGTTTTAAATGCGACTATCGTCGATCTTTTGTCTTTTTTATTTATTGTTAATTTTTATTTTACAATGTAAATGAAAATAGTTTAATGAGAAATATATACTTGTTTTACGTTCTCACAGACAAACAATTCGGATCGGATTACTAACAAAAATAAAATAGAATTAAAGTCTAATAAAAAACATCATCTTTCTATTTTTTCTAGTAATGCACTATTCAAATTCTAAACTACCATTTTAGCCACAATTTTATAATTTGGTTTTATTTTTCACCTAAAAATATAACAAAATTTAAATTAAACTGTAATCATTACGTATTTTCAAAACATTTTTAAATGTCTAAAACGGTCGTCGCTGTTTGATTTTCTTTATGAAACAAGATATTTCTCAAATTTACTGTCTACCGTATAAGATATTACGTAATTATATAATCCCCCCCCCATGTCGCTCTGGATCCGACCCTGTATATATATTAATTACAACGTAATTCTTAGGCTACCCCCCATTTGAAAAAATGTTCCAATTTTATGTAACGCTAAATGTCCCAAAAAATGTCCCAGAAAAAGGTCTCAATTTTATGTAACGTTTGTTATATTTTGTAGGATTTTTGTTATTGTTATTTAAAAAATGTCACAATTTTATGTAATGAAATATGTAACGAAAAATGTAACGAAAAAATGTCTTAATTTTATATAACGGAAGTTAAATGTTAGAATAGGATTTTTGTGGTTATGTTATTTTTTGTGTGTGTTGATGCCAGTAAGAATTACGTTGTAAATTTTGATCATTTTATACTAAGTATAAAAGAGAAAGAGACAGAAATGAAAGCAATAGGGGTCAAGGGGCACAGCCCCTTGCGAGGCCAAAATGGCCGAGTTTATATATATGTATATACATACAGACATATAGTATATAATTGAACACGGTTAAAAGGTTCAGAAATAGAACACTATTTTATTACCTTTACTGCCGTATTTTTCCACATTGGTAATAAATTCAATGATTATATTTACACGCTACCAAGCGACTGCCAACTTTGTTAAGTAAAAATATCTAAACTAATGTACTAGAAAAAAACTTTCTAATAAATATTTTACACAAATTTTAGGCATTTCGACACTTTTGTATTTATAACTTTAACAATTTATTTCGGTCCGTTTCTGAAATGCAATTTTATTTTCTCTTTTAATTTAAACATGCTATTACATAGCAGCCAAAAAGAAAGAAAAGAAAAGAACGGATATATAAATATAGAGAGCGTATTGCAGTGAAATATTAAGAATTGATTTTAGGCGGCGTTGAAAATAAGAAATTTAACCAACAGCAAACAGTTATAAAATATAAATTTAACACTTCTTTTTTTCTTACCAAATTAGCTATTGTAGTACTGGCCATCCAGTTAAAAAAATGTTGAATTTCTAGGATAAATTTTTAATGCGAAGAAATTTTTTTCGATTGCCAGTAAACACCAAAAATGACAGGTTAATGAAGCACATAAAGATGAATGATTTGTACAAAGAGGATACAAACGCCGCGGCCGGGAGAGGGGAGGTTCATTTTTGTAGTCCTTCCCACCAAAATGGAATTTAGATGAAAGTACAGTGTCACCCGGTTCTATAAAATTTTTGTAAATTTCATATCAATTTTCCGAAAAAATTTTTTACCACATACGAATTCTCGAACATTGATATACAATTTACTCAAATTATACTCAATTACGAGATGTTATATATTTTCGGGGAAGTTGAAGAAAAGGACCCTGACTGAATGTATAATGTCTGTACCGTTCTCGTCGCTGTCATTCTAAATAAAGGAACATTTGTTCATGAAAATTCAATAAACGGCACATTTTTGGATTAAACAACGACCCCCGACCTTATACGCAAAAATATTGCGGGTGGTCCACTTTCTCTTGCGAGGGGATAAAAAGACAGTTTTAAAATTACTCCATTAAAGTGAAAACTTTTGAAGGCTAAAAAGTACAAAATACGGTGTGGAATTTAGAATATTAAAAACGAGAGGCTCTTTATAAAAAACGGCAGACTCGAAAGAAGGGATGAAAATTTTTTTTCCCGCCATCATTGTTTTATTCTTTTGCGGTAAAAGAAAAAGCTGACTACAATAACACTAATAATTACTGACAAATAATTCGCTTTTCATGTACTGCGACATGTTTTACAATGTTAACTATAGTCTATTGAAAAATTATTAAATTTAATCATACATGTACTTCGAGCCTTTAGCTTTGTTAACGAGAAAAATAGATTCCCCTCATTTTGTGTAACCGTTACAAAGACATCAGTATAACGATAATATGTACCCAAAAAAAATAACTTTTTTTTTTTTTTTTATTTTGCTTTCATTAGTGTAGAAGGTTGCAACTATGAAATTTCATGCGGTTTACGAATGCATGTAAAAAGAAAAAAACAAAATTTTGTAAAAAATTTATAAAATAGCACACAGAATAAATTCTAAAATTTACACATATTTTCACGTTTGCATAGTATTAGTGTGTCAAACAATTGTTTAATTATAATTCGGAACGAAAAAAACAATCGAATTCGAGTAAAATATACCGTTGTTCGATGAAATATTTTTGAACAACTCATTTGCCATTTCTTGTTGATTTAAATAATAATTACAAAAAAATAAAGAAATAAATAAAAAAAAGTAAATAAAACACGTAAAAATTAAACATTTTTAAATCTAAAATCGACGGAAATAAATCGAAGTAAAGAGGTTCAATTTTAAGTATATGTGTGTACACATAATATAGTTATTCTGAAACTTAAACCTGCTTTACTCCGTTACGACTTTCCATTATCGGCCATGTCTTACTTTCCAACTTAATGCGACGTATCCTAATATTCTGACTATAAGTAAGGTTGCTACCAAACACCACAAACTGTAACCGACGCTGATGTTCGTCATCGCTACTTCGTTCAAAAATTTTTCCGGGTATTTATAGTGGCAGTAGGTTGTATAACAGGTGAATGGTTTTCTATCGAATCCGTAAACCGACTCTACGAACGTTTCCAAACCGTATCTTAGAAACGATATGTGCGTTCCCCACACCAAATAAAACGGTATATCTCTTAAATTTACACCGAACCCGCTAAACATCATCATTGGCACCATAAAGATAGGCCCAGTGAAAGTTCCATTCTGAAACACACCATATACTAAAGTCTAAAATCGCGTACACATTATTCTTCTTTTTTGTCGTTATGCTTGTCTATATTTTTTAAGCTCCGATCTAACGTTTACTAGTTTTTCACGTTTTATTATTTCTTCTAAAAAACGTTTTTTGTTTTTATTTTTCTTTTTGAATTATACATGTACAGTTGACTCGCGATTATCCGGATCGCCTTTATCCGGATTCCGTATTATCCGGATCGATTTTTCAATTAAATAAATAAATAAATAAATAAATAAATAAATAAAGAAGAAAAAGCGAAAGCACGTTCGTAAAATCTATAGCTATATGCAGTACGTATCTGAATATTTGTTTACATTCGCTGCAAATGAAGATGCTGTGAAATTTTTAAAACTCGGTTTCACAAAGAGCTTGTGCCCGCAGTTTGCGAAACACTTGCCCGACAAACAGTTGCCGAGAAAAGCAATCCTTATTCTCGACAATGCTCCAATCCGGCAACTGAGGAGTTACAAGATGGTAACATAAAGGGGCAATTTCTCTTCCAGCAAACGTTACAACCGATGTTTGTCGTCAACTCAAGGAATTTAAGAGGCCTTAAAAAAATATATCGACGCCGCCCCTTCTCATCAGACTAATATCAAGCGTTGATAATGACGAGGACTGTCAGGTTGTTTTAAAATCAGATGATATGCTTATCACTTGGGGTTTTCTGAGGCATGGGAAGAGATTAGTTCTATAGTATTAGTGCAGTCGTGGAAAATATTATTAGATCATAAAGTCAGTGGATAAATGGGATGAAACTGACAAACAATGTGATTTGAACAATTCAAAAGACAACGAGCAGAGCCTGCTTCTCTAATGAAAAATATTCTAGGATGTGAAACGGGTAGTAATACGGATGATGTTACAGAATGGATGGGCAGCGACGAGATCGAAAAAACGGCAGATGAGGATATTATGGTACTCAACGAGGATCCAGTTGAAGAAAATACGGATAACAAGCCCCTTCAAAGTGTTTTAATACCACACGATGAAGGACTGAAGGCGACCGAAGTAGCGCTAGAGTAACTCAACAGGAAGAAGCGTCACCGGGGCTGATATTATTTGTTTACGCAAGTGGCGAGATATATCGGCAAGGAAGAGAATGCAGCGAAATACCTTAATCACAAACTTCAAATTAAAAAAAAAAAATGTATACTCCGTCTGGCAACAGAACAAAACTGTCGCTCTCAGAAACTGTTCAAAGTCAAGTTCGGCGATGGAGCACCTCATACAGACAGGGCCGACATGAGGAAACAACACTAGCTCGCCTGCGCATAAGCCACTGCGTCCACACACGTAGCCACTTGTTCCAAAAACTACTGCAACCGACATGTGAAAGTTGTGGAGTGCCGGTTACGGTGGAACATCTCCTCACTTCGTGCCGCTTGCTTCAAGGAGGATGCTGGTCTGGCCGAAATTCTGGCGCACAATGAAAAGCCCTGCGGAAACATTTTCAAATTTTTAAAGCTCACCCGGCTTTTCCCTTTTATATAGTTTTAATATTCAGCAGCGTTTGCCTCCTTTCTTTTCCTTTCCTTTCCTTTCTTTTCCATTATTTCCTTTCTTTTCTTTTTTCTCTTTTTATTGTTTATTTTAATTTCCTTTTTTGTTCTTTTCATGTATTAATCTGTACTTATAAAATGTAATTTTTCGTTGTCGCAAATGGCCTTAGCTGCCGAGCGACTTTAAATAAATAAATTATATATATATAGACTTCTTTAAAAACTAGTTAGTGTACACACCGTAAGTTCGTTTTCATGTTTACTTTTTTTATAGATTAATTTTCAGTTTTTCATTTAATTTGCAGCATTTAACCTTGAACTCCGGCGTATCCGGATTTTTTGCTATCCGGACCGGCGGCTGCCCTTCAATTAATCCGGACAATCGCGAGTCGACCGTATTTATTTCTTTTTAATTACACTGATTTCTTTCGCCAAACTAATGTCGACCAACCATATTTATACATTTTAGCATTATAACTTAAATTATACTTATATCCTCGTGCACAGTATCTACCACCTACATATTAATCTATTTTTGTACTTACCGATAAAAATGTAATCTATATTTTCTTTTAGTTTGTAATCTATATATTTCTTTACTTTTTTCTTGCGCATTCTCTTATTTTATGTTTATTACTTTTTTTTACATTTCCTTATTCTTGAAGCCATTCCATTTTTCTTCTTTTTCTTTCCCCTATTTACTATTTACTTTCTTGGCTATTTTATATTAAACATCACTGAGTTGTATAGTTGTCTGTTTGCTACTCCATCTTTGTTCTGGCTAACGGCAGATGGTAGGTATACTATTTTTCCTCAGCTCGAATTCTGTTTTTATTTTTTCCTCCAATTCAATTTTCTTTCCTATTGTTATGTATTTTCCTGTACATCTTTATTAATAAGTACATTCTTTTTACGCTCATCGCATCTTCTTTTATAATTATTTCACTTTTTCCTCTTTATGATTATTTGCTATTATTAATTTCAAGCATTTTATTCGCAGTTTATTTATTTTCCTCGAGTAGTATACTTTCCTTACCGTATGCCTGAATTCCATATCTGATCCTCGAATCTACGAGCGCGTTATAAACCATTTTTAATGTTTTATGTGTTGCATATTTCTTTAATGTATATAAATCTGGGATAGTGTTGCCCTGATTTTCTATGCAATATGTTTCATATCTATGTCCCATTTTAAATATCAGTTCATCACTATCCCGAAAAATATTTATATCGAGTTACTATTTCTAACTTGTGGCAGTTTTTCATTTCACACTCGTTTCTTCCTCCCTAATCGAGTGTACACATTCTCACTCGAGTGCATTATTATATTTGCACAATACGTATCCCACCTGTCTCTTTTTTTTCTTAACACCGTTGCTTCAGTCTTTTCTTATTGTTTCACAGATTTTTATCGTGTGTCCATTTGCATACTGTTATTAAATCTTTTTATATTCCTATCTCTACCTCTTTAGTATCTTTATGTGATGCAACTTTTCATGCTAGTATTTTCAAAGTGGTCGTCGTCCTCCCTGGCATCTATTTGAAAGCAATTCATTTTTTATTCCGTATTTTTAAAAAGTGCATAATAGGAAAAACGTTCATGTGTGTTTGCGCTAATTTTACGTTTTAAGGGACTTTTTAATATTTTCGTTTTCGGATTTCGGGGTGGGGGGGGGGGCTGTCTCATTTTAATATAATCTATATATATTTAATCTTTTATATCTGACTCTTTTTACACAACCAATTTATATGTCTATTAAGTATAGTATTCTTGAATTTAATAATGGATCATTTCGAAATTTTTTAATAATCTCAAGAGAATCGCAATTGGATAAAAATCATTAAGATCTCAAGTTATGATGTTTCTAAACCAATAAAACTCACATCTCCGGGGGAAATTAATAACTTAGTAAAAACTTTAAATCCGCATAAATCTCCGGGTTATGACTTAATTACGGCACGGATTTTAAAGGAATTGTCCAGAAAAGGTTTTATATTTCTGACATATGTCTTCAATGCGATGCTCCGGCTACGGTATTTTCCGATACAGCTAAAACTGTCACAAATTATCGTCATTAAGAAACCGCTTAAACCACCGACAGAACCGGACTCGTATCGGCCCATCTCCTTGCTGTCCGTAGTCTCTAAGCTTTATGAAAAGCTGTTGCTGAAGCGGTTAATGCCAATTATTAACGACAAAGAGTTAATACCGGAACATCAGTTCGGTTTCAGAGCTAAGCACGGTACAACAGAACAAGTGCACCGCATAGTTAACACTATAGAGGCATCCCTCGAAGGGAAAAAGTACTGTGACGCAGTGTTTTTAGATATAAGCCAGGCTTTTGACAAAGTCTGGCACGACGGTCTGTTACACAAAATAAAACGTCACTTTCCCCATGAAATATATCAATTACTTTGGTCATACTTACACGAAAGATACTTCTTTGTGAAGTATGGAGATGACTCATCAGATATATATCCGATAAAAGCAGGCGTTCCGCAGGGAAGTGTGCTGGGGCCACTACTCTATCTCATATACACGTCAGATATTCCTACGCCCTCCAACGTGCAGGTAGCAACATTTGCTGATGATACCGCGATCTTATGCTCGGATGTATGCCCGGTTAAAGCGCGTAACACCATTCAAGAAGCTGTTACTGAACTCTCATCGTGGTTTAGCCAATGGAAGATTAAAACTAATGAAAGCAAATCAAGGCGAGTAATCTTTACTAACAGAAGAATTGTGCCAACGGAAGATATAATCCTGAATGATGTTCCAGTTCCACAACACACAGATGTAAAATATCTTGGTATGTATCTCGACCAAAGATTAACATGGAAGAAACACATAACAGCAAAACGGATCGAACTAAATGCAAAACTGAAGCAAATGTACTGGCTATTAAACAGAAAATCAGAAATATCTCCTGAAAATAAACTATTAATATACGCTCAAATCCTAAAGCCAATTTGGCGGTACGGTTGCCCCTTATGGGGCTGCTCGAAAAAGAGCAATATAGCGATCATCCAACGGATACAGAATAAAATCCTTCGAATGATAGTCAATGCTCCGTGGTATATCACCAACTTAACACTACATGAAGATCTAAAAATCAAGACCGTGCTAGAAGTAATAACTAATGATGCAAAAAAGTATGCTAGCAGACTGGAGATACATCCAAATTACTTAGCGATCGTATTGTTGGATAATTCGATGGAAGTTCGGCGGCTTGACAGAGTCAAGCCGATGGACTTAGCCTAACAAAAAGGAAAAGTAATCTTCTGCACCTATCGCTGGATAGAGTGCTACTCAATGTTACGCTCTAATACTAAAATTGCCAGATAGCTGTTATCAGCTAGGAGCAATTTGGCAAAAAAAAAAAAAAAAAAAAAAAGATCTCAAGTGAGCTTTATTAATCGTGGTATTCTCTCTCGATTGTTGTACATGCGCGCGCTTATCCATATGCTCTTACCAAGCCAACTGTTGCTGATGCATCGATGCTAGAGAGTCACGAGTAATGATGCTGAAATATTGGCTCGCATACATCGTAACTATACGATACATTATGCGTCTGTAATTAAAATTCTATTTTCTATTTGATTCGTTTTTTCACTATAACAATAGTTTATAAAAATTCTCTTTTCATTTTTCCCTCTAAGATCTCTTCTAATCCTTTCTTATAACCCTTATCTTATAATACGAAGATTATTATTCTTTTCTGTTTCTTTCATTTGATCACTCTTTTGCCGTCGTTGCCTCTTCAATATTACACATCCCTTTCACTTTATTCGAGGTCATTTGTTTTCCTCTTTTTTCTCATTTTTTAGCTTTTCTGTCCACTTTACTTTTCGATTCTTTCTTTTTTATTTTGCAACTCGTTCCGTTTGATCGATAAACGCTTGCAAGTTCAAATAAAATAAAAATTAATGAATAAATAAAAACAATATTATTTATAAACATTAAAAAAAGAATTGTCATGGAGTGTTCGGTATATATTTTTCAAATTGATAAATTTGTTAATTCTACGGTTTCCCTCTCTAAGATTTTTATTTGAAAATCAAATTATTGCAAATATTAAGTACAAAGAAAGACTACTCTATAAAGTATACGCCGTGCTGCACTTGAAAATTCAACCTGCTTATCAACTAAAATGAAAAAAAAAAATAAAAAAATAGAAGCGAAATACTGGCCAGGTAAATGAATTAAAGAAGCTAAATAACACGCATTAATAGAAAGCACAGAACAAAAAGTTATGCCAGTTAATGAAAAGACATTGATTTTACAGTAGATGAAAGTAGGTTGAACAGACGAAAATGTAAAGAAAATGTCCGGTTTAACTAAAAAATAAATTTATATTATTTTTTATTTTCTCATCAGCCAAATCTATTTCAACAGGAAAGTGGCTAGTAACATTGACGTTGAACAGGTTTTCGTTCAATAGAACAATAAATCGAAATTGACCGATGCGGTTAAAGGGCATCTTTGCTCAATTACCATCTTGATTCAAGATTTCTTATCGATTTTATTATACGTTATCTTTTTTTTTTTACGAATATTTTCACCGCTGTACTTTTACCTATGTGTTTTTCTAATCTTTAATTAGAAGAGTTTAAAATTCGAATAATCAATTCGAAAAAGAACCATGTACATATATACCTATATATATATATATATATATATATATGTATATACACATGTTCTCAAAATTTGAAACTTAGAGCGTAATATGACGTTCCAAAACATGTTTTTTATACAAAATTTTACGAAAAATAATAAACAACTTACGATAACGTTGAAAACAGTTCCGATAATGTAACCAACCGATTGAGAAATAAAAACTAACAATAAGCCAGTAGCGGTTATTATTAAAAACCTATTCCACTCGAACAGTTGATTTGTAGCAAAGAACACGATTATGATGAACATTAAACAGCTGAATGTCTGAAAAAACAAATTTTTTTCAATGAATCATTTTATAACAGGTACTCTTTAATATATACTTTTTAAGAACATAGGATTACTGAACGTCTAAAAAGTATTTTTTTTCCAGTGATACATTATATAATTTATTTCAATATTTCATAAGAAACATACGGTTACTGAGAGTTCTAAAAATAAAATTTTTTGTTTAAATTCGACTTCTAACGTGCCTCTAATTAACTTTTTAACGAGTTAATAGTGGACGTGTTTCGTATGTTAATTTCGTATTATCGTGCATCTTCCTCCATCGTGAGTATAATTTGTAATCCGTTTTTCTTATTCGGATCGTAGTTTCTTATCAGTCAACCTTCATTGTTGCCGGAATCGTTGATGTCATCACGACGCCAGTCGGCAAGGCCGACCCTCTTATCAAACATCCTTCCGAACGCTTTATCGTCGCCATCGCCGTCATATTCTACCGAAATACCTTTACCATCGTCAACAGGTAATGTGCTGTTTTATTTACTTCTTTTAATACAGAATCGTCTACCAAAAAATCTGCGACTTTTGCTAGCATAACTAAACAAAAAGAGATATTACCAATTTAAAACTTTATGCATCTCAGCGAGGAACAGGGCTTCATTTTTAACCACATTTTAGACTACAAAATCTTAGATTATCTCTCAGCTTTAAAAGACCTTGTCAATGGAGCAAAAAACACATAATAGCTGCGTCTCGCGTTAGCGGTAACCGTGTTCTTCTTATCAAGTGCTCATTCAGTTCATCATTTCGTAACTAATCACGGCCGCTTCAAAATTGATGACTATTTCTTCCAAATACGTAAACTAAAATCTCCGACAACGAAAATTACCCAACGATTACGAATGATACAGTTCAACACTACCTTACAACCAACTTCAGCATGAAATTAGCTTCTCAAATATCTCTCCTTCGAATAAATCCTAAGGACGACGAATTTGACTATATAGTCAGTTGGAGACGTCGTATACATCTTTAATTACAATGATATCAAAATCTCGTCATCTTTCAACCTAAATTTTAATGGAAAAAGTCTCAACATTTTCTTATCAGTAGACAACCTTATTTGCTTTAAATGCAACTCTTCGGGACATAAAGCAAGCGTCTTCGGAACTTTAATTCAACACCATCATCCTTTTCAGGCTACTGACGCTCATCCTCATGCAGACTCAGTACCTTCTCGTACTGATGAAGACCCCTTACAGCCAGATTTTCCTCCTCTTCCGAAGAGAGACGAGAACGTTGACATTAATATATTCGCTAATAAAGTAAAAAGTAAAGTAAGTCCCATACCCTTGATAAGGTATCATGGATTGTAAAGTTAAGGTTCACAATGAACTAAGTCCAACGGCACTAATGAGAGTAGAGTAGGGAGGCCAATTCCTTTCTACTTGGGATCCGCCTTTACTTTCCCAGAATTCACAGCAAAATAAAAGGCCGCCGTCACAAACTTCGACCAGTTCCACAGATGTTAATCCCAAAAAGGACAACAACCAGAAAACAACTTCTCGCAAACAAAAGAAGCTAAAGGAGGAAACTAATAACACGTCGGAGAAGACGCTAATGTTAATCCCTGTAGAGGAATCATGGTCAGACTAGAAATCTGAGTTATCTTTAAAAACAAATTTTCAAACCGTTAATACTTTGTAACTAATAAAAAGATACGCGGTTCTCCCTTTATCTAATTTCTCTCTTTTCTATGACATGTACTAAAGATTGCAATCCAGTAGAAATAGCCACCGGCTGCACTTCAGACATTGTCGATTTAATTGACTTACTTGAGACCTGTTATCATCCTTAGTACAAAAGGGAAGTCCTAAAATAAGGTTTACTAAAATTATTAAAGCTCCTTCAAATCAACTGTTAATGGATATATTAATCCTCAATTGGAACTGTAAAGGTTTTTGTACTCGCTATGAAAAGCTAAAGCTCCTCATTGCCACTTATCAACCATTGATAATCTCTCTTCAATCAGAATGACCTTTAGGTATTCGCCGCTAGTTTCTCTTGGTTAACTTGCAGTACAATCTAATGTTTCCGGTTTTTCATCACCACGATTGATCTCGCCATCGAACCTGCCTTTTTCAAGACAGTTTGCAGTCAGTTTCGGACATTTTTAATACCATCTTGACAAAGATAAACGCTCCAGATATATCGGTACTTAGATTCTCGAATGCATTAATTCCACCGTTAGATGACATTTCGATCAAGATAGATCTCTCAATGCTCACTTTGAGAAGGGATTGCGCATCCATTGATCAAATAGAGGGAAACATTCAGACACGAACCTCCGGCTCGTCTCTTTTCTACACCGATGCGTTTAAATTCGACACGCTTGCTGGCCGCTCAGTCGTCTCCGATGATGTTGCTATAATCAGTTATTCACTTCCGGAACTGTTTTCCGTCCTATCCGGCGAACTATATGGTATCTGGCTCGCTGTCGATTTCCTCACGAAATCTGACTCACACCAATCGTCCGTAGTATGTTCGGATTCTCTTTCAGCGCTCGACGCCTTGTCCAACGTGTTCAGCCACGTTCTCAATTATTATCATTGAGACCAGTTCGGACAGTAACGTTCTTGTGGATTCCACGCTGGTATTCGAGGAAACGAACTGGCAGACACGGCTGCAACGGAGGCTGCCGTGACTCTGCCGCCGGTGCCAAGAAGCGTTTTTGTTTCAACAACTGATCTCAAGATTTACATAAAACGTGGTTTAAAGGCTCTATGACAGAGGAAATGGCAGCAAACATCACAAACGAATAAACTTCGATCGATCAAGTCGTCAGTATCACCGTGTAATACATCACTTCCAAATCGAAGGGTTGATGTAGTCATCATCAGTCTCCGATTGGGTCATACGCGGCTCACCCATGAACATTTACTAAATGGTTACTGAAGCTCATCAATGTGCCGTATGCAGTGTCATCCTCACCATTCACCATATCCTCACCGAATGCCCTTCATACTCCTTGGAGGAAAAGAAATTTTTCAACCTGCCTTCTTCTCTTCCCCTCGTTTTTGAAGACAACTCTTCTTCACTGTCCAATTTAATTATTTTCCTTCATAAGTCCGGCCTCTACTCACTAATCTAAACCTCCTTCTCCTTCCGTGCCTCTAGCCATAGTTGCTGCACATGGCACGTAAATTTAATTTATTTTCATTTAATTATTTTACGGAAATATCGGGAATAAAAAATTTCTACGTAGTGTTCGAAATTCATAAAACGCTTTAAACTGTTTCGGGATTATTTCACGATAGCAAAGAATTTATTTTTACCATGCATTGTTACAATATATATAATGTTTTGTTGCTTTTCTTTTTTGGTTCGACTCCCATCATTGGCCAGTTTTTCCGATATTTAAACTTTTAAACATTTATCTGATTGACCTTGATAAAGGTGTAAAATTCTCCATCAAGTACTTATAATGTTTCATTAGTGATTATCATCGTCGAAATCGGTAACGTTTTCTAATTCTGTAAGCACAAACATATTGAACACTTCCTCTGATGCATTTGGTACATTGTCATATATAATGTTTCAAAGCTCCCTTCTCCTCGTTATATTTTTCGCATATCGCATCACTCTTTATATCCAATCTAAATAAATGGCTAGCCGTACTGCAATGTCCAATTCCCCATTCTTACAATGTAGTCTCTTTCTAATCTTCTATTTGCACAAAATCATGGTTTAGCGGATGTTTGCTTTTGAATGTATGCGCATACTTTAATTTTAATTGTTTTCTTTGAATATTCTTTATCCCAATGAATGTGAACCTGTTGATTAATATACGATATTGCCTCGCTCCCCAGTTAACCTTACTATAAATTATATAGATAATTATCCGTCCTTGTCAGTCTTGTCAGCCATCTCATATTCCACAGTGAGCTGGGGCCCACTTAAACTTCACTCTGGTCGAGAATCTGTTCAGTTCAATAATAATCCTTCTTATTTCGCATTTAACGTTGCTCATTAAATTTATTTTTGTCTCGCTTAATCGTAATAAGGGAGCTAAAGAAGAGTCTGTTACTAGGAGTATTCTTTTCCTCTTGCAGTTCGTATTGCAAAGCTTTTTAAATATAACATACGTTTTTACCGGATGCGGATGATGCGTAGTACATGATATGTTCTAGATAGCTGCTTTTATTGGCATAATGAAATTCTGACCTATATTTACCCTGTTGTCTATCAAAACTTCCATCCGTATAGATAATTTCATAGTCTGAATAATCTGAGTTTGTGATATATGTATAGTTAAATATGACCTGAAATACCGGTTTTATTGAAATTTAAATTAGAACGTATTTTCACGTTTCGTGTAGCTTTAAAATTGTGTAAAGTTTTCCAACTATCTGCTGCAAGATCAATTCACGATATCAATGGGTATATTATGAACAATCTGATAAAAATGAAAAATAGTAAACAGAGAAAACGGCATTTAATTAAAGTTTCAGAGTTGCGTTGTTTATTAACGCGGTAAAATATTACACCGAGGTACGAAGAAATGTTAATCCGCCGGAACTAAAAAAAGCTATCCTCACCTAGATCCTAGAAATAAAAAAAAATTAAACATATGTATTTTTATAATTTCATAGAATTTGAATGAAAATGTAATTATTAAAGCGAATGTTTTGTTTCTTTTTTGTTGTACTTCTGAATACCGCTATCGGAAATTTATAAACGTGATATTAGTCATTAAAAATAATTGTGTCAATAAAAGTAGAAATGTAAAAAATTTAAAATTATGCACAAGAGAGAAAAAGAGGTACTTTTCCTCTTGACTAATTTGCTAAATCTGAAATTGAAAAAAAAAAAAAAACACGTTAATCATATTACACATCAAATTTACGAATTCTACTGACGTGCGAAGTTACGACTGTACAGTTTCACCAAGTGAACTACATAAAAGTTACGTAACAGACAAGTAACGTTTATAAATTCACAAGTCTATCATGAAAAGTACGATGACTGTCAAAGGTATAAGGTGCTAAATATCGTTAGTCATCTACGCTTAAAAATATACAAAGCTGAAATCCAATCGTAAATAGTAAAAAATTTTTTAACAATTTTTAAAACTTTTATTTGACAGGGGCACTTACCTGAACTGAAAAAAGAAAAACAATACCCTGTTAAAAGACCCGTATTTCTTTTTTAGAAACATTTTTCAAAATTGTCTTATATTTTCATTAAGAAATAAGTTCAATCAAGCATTTTCCAGTGTTTATATAAGTGCATGGATACGACCGAAATTGTTAAGTTCCTATTCATTTAAAGTTCATAAAAGTTCAGCAACCCACTGCTTCAAGGTAACTGCGGAACACGAATTCCAACATTTTTCATATTCTACCTAGTCGGTGAGAGAATTTTTCGAAAAATTCAAACTTCGCAGAAGGATGAAAATGTGATTAATAATTCGTCGATATTTGAAAATTATTTTGTCGTTACGAGTTTTTCTATCGATTTTCAAACGTTTTAAATCCGACTGCTTTAAATATTAATTACGAAGAAAATTAATAGAATGCATATGAAACTTACTGCAGCTGGTATATCCAGTATGTTCGAAGCAGCATAATACGCTTTCAGTGAATACCATCGATTAAAGTGCTCCTTCATCAGGATGTTTATTTCCATGGGAACTGAAAAAGTCGGAGTTTTTATTATTTTTCGTTAAATATTTTTTCAATAAAACGCACGACGACAACCATATTTGCAAACAGCGTAATAGTTTAAAATTTTAGGAGGGAACAAATCATTTTAATCATTTTAATCATTTTAATCATTTTAATCATTATAAACTAACGATTGGTAACAGCGCGGAACGATAGCCTGCGTAAATTATTTTTCTTTTGTAGTTGCGAGGCAAACTTGTTTTATATTATCGGAAATAACACATATTATCGGTCTCCTGCAAAGTCAAAATTTAACGAACATGCTAATCAAAGAATATTGATCGAACAATATCATTATGGAAGCTACGTGTCAATTTTAATTTATTGCTTACGGAGTTGAAACATCATTAAAATAAGATTCTTCAAAAATTGTTTGCAACAATTAATTTTAAAAAAAATCAACATTATTTATTTAATAGTTTTCTTTTAATAAAATTTCAGTACAAAATATAATTTTTACATAATTACAGACACCGATATGGTTTGGAAGCGGTATTTTTTTATTCATACTTGTTTGCTAGAAAAATAACTTTTTTGAAGTGTGATATATTTACTAAACATCAAATAAATAAAAATGATAAATATAAGTGTATACTTATCCGTAGAAATGTTTTCAGGCAAAGGCTATCTTTAATTGAGAAATTTTTTTTTTTTTTCCTTATTTTTTCCCCTTTTTAGGATTTCGTACACATATAATGTACCGAATCCCAATAAGATGGTTCAGAAACGACCAAAATATTCAATTATACAACAGCTCGGAAACGGTTTGACTTATCAGAACTGGATCATAAATTACATTTAAAATTTTCTTTAAAACAATCTATAACTTCAAGCTGATGGGCGGTAAAAACCTCAAGAATATATAATATGGTATTTAAAACGACCTCAAAAATCACCCTTAAAAAATTCATAACTCATCACCAGATAATCCTTTAAAAGTGAAATTTAAAATACCAAATAAAACGCAGAAGTTCTTTCATGAAAGCAAAAAATTACGGTTAAAAAATTACCCCCCCCCCTCCCACTTTGGGACAAAAACAGAAAAAAAGAGGAAGTTCACGTAAGTAAAAGCTTGAGTAAAAACGTTGGCGAAACCAAAACATATTTCAAACATATGCATAAAGAACCGCTTCATAGGAGAAAAATATATCCAAGCTTACAACTTTATATTCAAACTATCGTTGGAAAGATCGCTATTTGATGGGAACGAAACCATATGTCATTTCCTTAACGAAACTTCCGAAGTTGAGGAAAAGTTCAAAAAATCGCGAATAATTACGCGTCTGCCTCTTTATCGTCGCGGGTGTTACAACTAAAAATTTGGAACAAGGTGAAAAAAATGCGCATCCCCGTATATTTCTCTAGTTCGGAATATCCGGGTTTCCAACTTCAAAATTAAACTCTGAAGGCGCCGAAAGCTCGAAAATTTTGAAAAAAATATTTTTTTTCCGGGCATGTGATTTGACGGGCACGAGAAATCATGTTATTTCCTTAACGAAACTTTTAAAGTTGACCAAAAGTTGTTCAAAAAAGCGCGAAATATGACGCGTGTCCCTTTGGTTAAAAATTGTGAACAAGATTAAAAATATGTACATCCCCGTATATTTTTCTAGTTTGGAGCATCCGGGTTTCCAACGTCAAAATTAGGCTCTGGAGGCGCGCAAAATTCGAAATTTTTTTAAAAATTTTTTTTGTTCTGGGGCATGTGACATATCGATTGAAAGATTGCTATTTGCCGGTAACGAAACCGTATTCCATTTTCCTAGCGAAATTTTCAAGATGGCGATAATTTCAATAAATCTCAAAAATTACGTGCCCCTTTCATTTTGCAGCGGAAAAATCAACTTACCGATTAAATCATTTGTTGCAATAACGAACGTAATAAAGTCGATACTTAAGCACAAATGCTGCCCTGAAATATGGAAGGTCACTACTATTATCTAAACTAGGTAAAGACGCGTCACTTACAAGTAATATTAAACCAATAAGCCTTCTAGTCGTGTCGTCGTGATGGCCTATGTTGCTGGAGCAATAAACTTTCAACGAGGAGGTCCTGAGTTCGCGCGACAACAGCAATTATTACGGAATAATTAAATAATCGCTAATAGTGTCATATGGGGAAGGCAATAACGAACAGACGCATACCAACACATGCATACTAACACATGCACGCTGGTTCGTGTAGAGGAGGCAGACACACTTCGGATTTGCATTTGCATATCGATAAATCAAACATTTACAATTAGTCCAAGGATACGAGTCTTACGTCTGCAGTCACGTTTTGAATATAAGAATTGCCATGTACACTACATGAATACAATTATAACGTACAAATAGGTGCCGCCTTCGCTCAGAAACTGAGCATGGCGCTACAAACAAGACAAACGAATACATCTTTCCTAAGCAACTTTAAACTTGCAGAGAGAATTATTCTTGTCCGGCTAAAAACATGTTTCGTAAACAACAACTTACTTTTCGCGAATCAGTTCGGAGAGTTTTTGTGTACATATAACACATAGTTGCTACATTAACAAACGCGCTGGTTTTATCGTGTTTCAGATGGAGCGTTTAGCACATTCCAACATAACGGTCTAATTTTAAAAATGGGACACGTTATAATTCGCCATCCTATTGGTTATTTCGATCCTTTCGTATTTTTCTGACGGCAGTTTTGTGCTCCAAATTAACAAAACCGAGTTCCTAAAATTATACTCCTAGTTGTACCGTAGTACAGCGTACGCCATTCCTTTTCACTTAGTTTGTCAAATTCTCAAATGTTGAATTAGCACAATATTCGTTGATAACGCATGCTTTTTCATGTCTTCTTCTTCCAGGCCATTTGTCGTCGTCGTCGTCGTCGTCGTCTTCGGAACAGCTTTGTAAAAACCGAGAAATTTTTCCACAGATGGAAATTAAAATGACGGCAGCGCACAAAGATGCTAAGATATTAGAAACGCAAATGCAGCAGGATTTGGTAACAATAAGTAGATGGGCGCATGATAATGACTTAAGAATTAATATAACAAAGACCAAAATGATGCTGTTGACGCCAAAGAAAACAAAAGAAAGTTTTGAGCCGAAAGTTACAATGCACTCAAACGAATGTGTTCATGATATAGAAAGTCAAAGAGGAATGCAAAAGGATAAATTGTGAGAAAATTGAAAGAGTGCAAAGTTACAAGTATTTAGGAGTCATAATAGATGATCATTTAAGATGGGATAAACATACAGATTATGTAGCAAAAAAGGTAAGGGGATTAATACCATCATTGTATACATTGAAGAAATATGTAAGTAATAAAACATTAAAGATGATATATTATGCCCTGGTTGAATCGCACTTAAGATATGGAGTACAAGCATGGGGAATAGCCGGGAAAACATATATAGGCAAAGTAAACAAGTTACAAACGAAATGTATAAGATTAATATCAAAAAGAAATTATGTAAATTCAGAAGAGACTTTAAAAAAAGAAAATTTATTAAGCGTAAGAGGGTTGTACTTAAGTATAAAATTCTGGGAACACTTAAAACTGGACAGTAGAGCAAAGATAGAAAAAAAGAATAGAGATAACTACAGAATTAAGAAATAGACCCAGATATAAACTCCCGAGAGTCGGAACAAAATATGGAGAGCAAACGGATAAATATGTGTTGGCGCAAATGCTAAATAAAATGCCGGAAGAAATAATAAAGGAAAAAATGGAGAGGAAGCTGAAAGAGGGTGTTAGAAAATGGTTACAAATAGAAAAAAATATAAACAAAATAATAAAATAAACGAAAGGGAAAATTAAATAAAGAAAACTATGTGGAAATGAAGTGGATGGATGGATAAAAATGCTGGATGATTGAGAGCTTATATACTTTAAAAACCTATAATAAGATAAATTATAAGAACTCCGTCGACAAGCGCAAGCTTGACGGACGTAAATATAAGGTTGTTAAATGTTACAAATGAAATATACGTTTTAAAAAAAAAAAAAAAATTGACGTTCCCGACGATATTACATTTATTACCATCAATGGCAGCCTGGTAGCCTGGTGGTTAAGGTGCTTAGCTACCAAACCACAGGTCTCATAGGTTATCGAGACTTGTCTCGTTCCGGATCAAAACCACTCCCAGGTATATATGTACCTAATCTAAAATTGAATATTAGTTATAGAAGAAAAGTTTGGGAAAGTAAGGTGTTCACGAGAAAAGAAATGGCCCCTCAGTATTCTCATCATATCCATTAAGTGTACATTGTGAACCTTAGCTTCATAATCCCCCCGCTACCTCCCTGTCGTAAGTATGAGACTTTACCTTTAATGGCAGTATATTATCTTAAAAATTTCGTGTAAAATATCTTCATTAGATTATAGACTTGTATTTTTAATAAATGAATCGATTTTGCGCTGCTATCGTTCAGATATGTCTGCCTTTACATGTAATTAGAAAAAAAAAAAACCAAAGCCTAGTGTCTTAATAATAAACTAATCATTTAGCAAGCTGCCCCCCCGATCTGGTGGCGTGCGACTAAATCATTTGTCAATAAATGAGAAATAATCCAAAATAGATGTCCGAAAATTATTCTGAACGCAGAGCCACCAATATTGGATTTACAGCCTTTTCAGAGTACAGTACATTCGTAAGTTAATTGGTAAACGTAGTTCAAAATTTTTCAATTGTTGTAATTCGAATCCCAGTTATTCAGCTGAAGGATCGAATAATGCGCAATCGTTAAAAAAACTAAAGAGAACCGGGGTTGAGTTAGATTCACGGTGTTGATCGGTGTGCGGCAAAAACCTAGGTACGGAGGACTGAAAACTATATTCCGGGAAAGGACAGCAGTAGATCACATAGTGATGAGGTTATTTTTCGCATTTCTAAAAGGTAATCTAAAGTGTATTTTGATAACACGGATATAAAAAACATGCAATTCATTATGATAATTGAAAAACAAAATATAAAAAAAATATAAAACATCGATTAGTTTCGAGCTACATCGTTCATGGTCACAGTGCATAATGTGTCTGGACATAGTTCGGAAACAGTCGGTGTTTTATAAATTTTATACTTCATGTTTTTTTTAATTATCATGATCTATTGCGTGGTATTTTTTATATCGTATGTTATTAATTGAGTAAATATATTACTAAATGCTTACAATTAAACGGTATTTATCAAACTTTTATGTAAATCACAAATTCGTACAAACCTAGTGACGATAAATGGTATTTGCACTTTTACCTGTTAGAATATTCAGCATCATCGATGACGTACTCAAGTGCATGATGATTGAAAATAACAAATTATAATTGTCTAAAACTTTGTTCGCATCTTCTCCCGAATTTACGTATAATGCACTCAACATTAAACCGACGACCAGATTGACTATTATTCTCATGTGGGTCAGCGTCTGTAAAAGTTAACGATAAAAAAAAAAGAAGAAAAATCATCATTATTCAATCGAAACGCGTATTAAAATTAAAATTTTCGAAAAAAAAAACGATTAACGATGAAAACTCTTACCGCATCTCGCATTAATTTGATGTAACCTCTTTGCAGTAAAACGGAAAGCTGATGATATTGCGATGTAGTCATTTTTTGCTTCTCTTCCGAGTTTTTCTTCTTCTTGCCTGTTTCTACTTTCTCTTCTCTGACTGCAAAAATCATATTAACCAAAATTACTGGAATTCTCTTCAAAGTTTATCATTATCATTGCTACCACCATCATCATCATCATCATCATTACGGTCATGTTTTCTGGCTTGCGCCGTTAGTAAATTAAAGTTAAATAACTCGATAAGATTAGAGTATCTGTTGGCGCAATCGTGAAAATTTAAGCTGCCTACGACGAGAAACTACAAGTTAAAGATGCGCTTAATTTTTGTATTAGATCGCTCGTCAAATTCATGATGAGCATCGGCCTACTCGAGATATTAGTCAGAATGTTTGTAAGAATTTGGCGAACGGAGAGTGTCACTGACAGCTCTTTTTGCTGTCAGAAATTACATTTAGGTTGTGCCGCGATTTCGTCAGATAGTTGGGGTCGTTTAAGATGAGCAACTCCAACAGAGCAAAGAGCCGGTGTCCTGATTACCGTGCTGGCACGTCTGTGAACTCGTTTCCTCCTCTGCCGTCTGGCAGTGTATAGTTAGCGTCGTCTCTAACTAGGCTTATTCTTCGTTTCGGTCAGAGAAGATAGGACGGCTAACTGGACAAGTTAAATTAAATCTAATTACTGGAAAAGAACGATAATCTCAGGAGTTGAGGCAGTACGCGCGTAGAATTAACGAAAACGGGGCGCGCCAACGTCGCCGAATGAAAGCATTGAAAGCGTAGTTTCAAAAAATCGGCCATGTAGCAGGTGTGCCGATAAACATTACTAATGTCGACTGCTGTCATTGGCTAGTAGCCTTGAAAAATGCATTATAGTAAGTCCAATAGAAGGAGCAAGACCTCGTGGAAGATCGCCTCGACGATGGATAGACACAATAACAACATTAAGCGATCAAACACGAACCACGGCAATGAGAAGCAGCCAGAACACAAGTCGCTGTCGATAACTAGTACTTGGTAGATTAAAATAGAGGTCACGATGAGCAGTTATTGCGCAAACGATTATGAAGAAGAAGAGAAATTCGAGGATATGGAATTCAGGCAAATGGTGCGGAATGGAGAAAATAAAACTGCGAATAAAATGCTTGAAATTAATAATAGCAAAAAATCATAAAGGAAAAAAAAGTGAAATAATTAAAAAAGAAGATGTGGTGAGCATAAGAGGAATGTACTTATTAGTAAAGATGTACAGGAGAATACATAACAATAGGAAAGAAAATTGAAATGGAGGAAAAAATAAATACTAGCCGAGGAAAAATAGTATACCTACTAACTGCCGTTAGCCAAAAAACAAAGGTAGGAAGCAAACTGACAAATATATTACAACTGAGAGATGTTAAATAAAATACCTAGGGAAATAATAATAGAGGAGAGAAAAATAGGGGAAAGAGAGAGAAGAAAAATAAAGGAATGGTTTCGGGAAAAAGGAAATGTAAAAAAAAAAGTAATAAACAATTATAATGCGTAAGGAAATAGCGAGTAATAAAAACAACAATATATAGATTATCAAATAAAATAAAATAGGCTACATTTATCGATAAGTAAGTACAAAAATAGATTAATATGTAGTAGAGATTACATACATTAAATAAATATGTTAAAAGAATAACACTTTTACGTGACAATTCTTTAAGCACAGACGGTGAAATCTCATCTATACCGGTAGCTTTCTTCGGTTTGATATTTTCAACGCAATATTCCTGTATTCCTTTTTTTTCACTGCTCGATCGCTCGGCTCTAATACATTTGCTTTTTTTATTTTTATTTACTGTGCCCAGTCGCTGTTGCCTTTGATCCAACCACTTGAATGTATTATGTTAGGAAATCGGATTCTGAAGCGATAGGAGATGGAAAGAATAAAGGGTTGAAGTAAGGGACTTTTTGATGGAGGTGGAAAGGAAAGGATAAAGGAAGAAGGAGCCGGAAGGCCAAGAACCAAGATTTTCAAATACAAATGGGAACGTTCGGTAATAAAAGCCGAACATTCGAAGAAAACGTGGTTTCTGTCGCATTTAAAAGGAGAATCAGAGTGCGAAAAAGACAGAAAGGAGAAGGAGATAAAGAAAAAAGAAGCCGTGAAACGGGGAGAAGAGAATGATTAATTCCTAATCTGATTAAGGAGACAATAGTGGAACGGCGAAGTGAACGGAATAGAAAGAAACCAAGGCAGAGAACTGGGTGCCGGCTAGCGGGATTAGAGAATAAGGAAAGGTATCTATCCAACCAAAGTTTGAAATGATTGACTAAGGAAAGGAGGACCAAGTCGGAAGCTGGAAATTAGTTACAGAAAGAATCATTAAGGGCGGCCGACGGAGCTAGAAAGTCTGCAGTGTCATTGCCCTCCGTGTCAGGGCAACTGGGAATCCATAGAAAGTCGATAAGAATAGGACGAGATAATATTAAGTTGGAGATGAGGAGGGAGCGAATTGATAGAATAATGCTATTAGAGGAATGAGTAGGAGGAGAAGAAATTGCTTGAAGGGCGCTTTTTGAATCGGAAACAATGATGAATTTGAGGATTCCACTAGTTGTAGAAATGAAGGATATTGCACAAGAAATGAAAACTAACTTAGCTGTGAAGATAGAGCAGAAGGAAAGGAGCCTGAAGGATTCAGAATGATGAAGAAAGGTAGAGGTAAACGCACCGCCTACATCCTTCTTCATTTTTGTCAGTAAAAAATAATACACAAGAAAGAAATGAGGATTATTCTAGTGTATGGAGAAATTCAAATTTAATTACCTCTCGAGAAGTGGAGTTGGCACGAAGAGGAAGAAGAGAGAAATCGATTGGCCGCCAAATACTGATGAAATCGCGTGAGAAAGAGGGAAGTTCGTTTGTAGGAAAAAATAAGCGGAGCAAACTCAGAAATCCTTTCAGCTATGTGAGAAAGGATCGAAATTTTATCAGGAACAAAACGCCAGCGGTTCTTAATGTGAAGATAAGAGAGAATGAGATTGGAAGCGAAGATAATATGTTTAATTGGAAAACGATACCCTAGCAGAGATCGGCCAATATAAAGGGGATGCATATATGGATAGAAACCGTGTTATTGTGATCAATTTCTAGAACAGGTGACCGGCCCTGTTTACTGCATTTTTTTTCCTCTTTACATGCACAGGGAGTGTATAAGTGTGCGTATATTTCGTTTGAGTATTTATTACATACACGTATATAAATACGTGCGTAAGGATGCTAATGTATATATGTATATATTTGCGCACGCGTTTATGCTCTGCGCGTCTATATATATGTAATTGTAAACAAGACGCATGAAGGCGCGTACTTGCTCTATATAAGTATATCACTTTAAGCGCTCTAGGCATTTATTATTAGTGTGATATATAATCGCAGATAAATTTTGTAGCAAAAAAAAAATATATTAAAAATCTACAAGGCGGAGGTTTTTGTATTGTATAGATGTTAATATTTGAGTACTTTTGAATATTGCGTAATACCTTTGTATAATATATGTTGCACTATCTCTAACGCTACCATGTTGCCAATTTATACATGGAAAGTAAAAGCCTCAAGTTAATTCTTTGCTTCTACTCTAAGATTATCATAAAATTAAGAAATTATTTCCCCTTTGAAGTCACGTTTTAATCAATCTTTTAAAAAAATTTTCAAAACCTTGTTTTTATTTATTTTTTATGATTAATTTATATTACACTTCCCCGTTTCAAACAGATCCATTAATATGTGTAATGTGTCCATTACACAGCTAAGAGGTAAAATTAAAAAATAATAAAAGAATAAAATAAACAGTACAATAATAAAATTAGGGTAAAAGTGGTGAGGGTAGGTGAAATCCTGTTGTTGGTCGGGCTGACCAATCATCGATGTCACCGCAAGAGGAAGCGTGTACCTGATTCGATAAAGGCCAGCGGTCACGGTTCGGAAAGGAAAAAGGAAATTACCAGAGATCGAAGGAAGATTTTTAGTCGACAAGCAGTCTCGTTTTTTTCCTTGGTCGAAATAATTACTCCTCTTTAATGGCCATGCGTGTCTACCTTTGAGCAAGAAATTTCTCATTTTAAAGAGAAGTTCCGGCTGTGAATTGAAAGTCGCTCGCTTTTTGCATTGCTTCGGAATTCATTTTTCTCAGTGTATACGTTATCGTGTTTCCGAAGTTATTGTTGAATAAAAACACAAGTTTTTAAGACGCGACTTCTTAGCAAAGTATCGTTCGCCTAGATCGCGCACGTTAAAATCGAAATATTCAAAGTATCTTTCTTGCAACCCCGAGGTCCTGGACGTCGCAACCGCAACGAACTCTACCGTATCCTGCCGCCATTCGATTCGCCCCCGACAACAGCGATACGTATCATTTATTTTATTATTTATAATCGTCGTTGTTTTCGTTGTCATATACATGTGTCATAATTATAATTAATAATAGATTTTCATCGGTCGACCGGTAAAGAAAGATTTTTGTAGGGTATTGGAAAACATATAGCTAAAATTTCAAACTTATCATTTCTCTCAATCAAATAATCATAATAATCATAATAATAATAATAATAATAATAATAATAATAATAATAATAATCATAATAATGATAATAAATAAAATCCACGAGTTCGAAGATATATCGTGATTAGCATCCCTGAGAGTACGAAAACTAACGGTTTTCGTTTCATATGAATAACGATAAAACGTACACGGAAGAAAATAAAACATATACCCAAATAAAAACAATAGCATTTATTTTTCGCTTCAGGTCTGTTCCCTTGTCTTACATGTTACTCTAAAAAACTGTAAATCAGTAGAGTTCCTAGTGCAGGTGCGATAATTAAGTGTTCTTATTGATACTTTTGCAAAAAGCTTAAATGAATGTTAAATTCGTTAATTTACCGCTTTGAATAGAGTTAATTCACGAAGATGAAAATAATAAAATCTAATACTAACACTCGTAATCACAGAGAACTCTCGAGTTTCTAAACCATTCTAAGCTTTTTCCATTATTTATTCCATTTACCATTGCCCCTATTTTGTCGTCTCCGTACTCCCCGCTGGCTACTTCGATTACTGAAAAACAGAAAATCGCACAAGTTGATAAATCCAAAGATAATAAACACTGTTGTTATTATGAAAAAAAAAAAAAAAAACTAAATAAAAAAAAAACCGTCCTTAATAAAAACATTAGCAGTACAGCGAAAATTACAAATTCAACCGTGATGTAAATATTTGAAAACTTTCATTATCTTATATACAATTAAATCCGAAATAGTATACTTATGAGTTCGGCGCGCAGTCGAAATTTTGTTCGGGGACGAAAGGGTGGGAGATTAAGTTTGTCACTCTAGAAAATTCCGGACACTAGTTGTAGAGAGTCCTGCGGGGGGGGGGAGGTTGTTGTAACTGTAAAGTTATCCTCTTGAGTAAGTAGCCATTTAACGGTCATACGGCCCCTCGTCATCCCGACGGAGGAGAAACGAAACGACAACTATGAGAGTTCCGTACTGTAATTTTCTGTTCAACGGGTTTAGCGCTGATCAGGAAAAAGATAATGTTGCTAAGGAAACGAAGGCAAGTTCACTGATTGAAGGTGTTCTTACCAATAAATACTGTAAAGCATTTTATTACATTTACAGCAGCAGACGATTGGCAACATTAGGTCGATGAATATCACAATTTAGAGCGAGTATTCCGAAATCGGGTGGTCCATTCAGCTAAGAGATTAAACTATGATAGAAAATCTGCTGTAAAACCAGTGCCGTATGCTGTTCACAAGAAAATTAACATGTATATTGTAAAGGATGGAATTACTTTGTATGCCATGCGAACAGATCGGAAAAACTGGGATCAGAAAATGGGAAATGCTCGACCGGCCATGAAGGTTGAAACTTTACAACAGCTACACACGCATACACAGAAAGTAAGCGACACGGGAAAAATTGATTAATTTTAAACAACTTATTGGTTCCCGGAATGTTGAAGGTTTCCTTGAAGCGCGTAAGCTTAGCAGAGCTAAACGGCATTTAGGTAGGGGATATACATGTAAAACTACAGCCAATCGCGTCATTTCACAATGTGTCGCAGTGCGGTACCACTTTTTTGGCGATTCTCGTAGGAAAAAGTATGTTCTTTTCAAATGAAACAACTCGTAGATTTTTAGATTTAATATTTACTTTTTGATTTTGAGAACTTGAAAAAACATGAAAAACCAGTGAAGAAGTGTATAAACGCGCTTTGTTTTGTTTAACTGCAGTTTTGTCGAAAATTTGTTTTCGCACAATAGCTGGTCGTCCATTTTAATAGACCGGGTCACATTTAAGAAAAGAAAGAAAAAAATCTAAAAAAAGCCTTTTTTTTTAGTTTTTCATATTCGTAAAATTTTTATTTGGAATAATTACAATAATTTTGCACCTTCGAAATGTTTAGCATGCAAAATTTAATTTTCGTATAACACCAAATAGAGACACCGAATTCAAATATTCTGTTTCAATGAAGAATAACTAAAAAGGAGGGCTTGCTGAAAGTCGTAACACCGACGAAGCGTGCAAATACGAAAAATAATTAGCGAGAATGAGAATAACTGATGTGATAAAGAGGGAAAATTAAATTACCGAAAGCGTGTTATAATCGCAGATTAAACGGATGAAAATGTAGGACACGTACATCATTCAGAGTAAAAAAATTCCCAGATGCAATAAGAATCACTAGGTGGATAGGTGTGGGCACGTAAAAGTGAATTGTGCTTGAAATGTACAGAGAGAGAAAGAGTTGTTTCTGTTAGAGCGATTACGCTTAATAAAGTTTTCGAAACTAAACCCATCATCATCGAAGAAAATTCAATGAAAACAAGAGAAAAACAAAAGAACCGCTGTTAATGTCGTCAGATACTCATTGACCGCAGTTACGAGCAACGGTTAATATTCGGCCGGTTGTGGAGGGAAACGCTATACACGAAAAGACTCCTGACTTGTTTGTGAGAAAACCGTATTGCACGAATCATTTAACACAGATATGACTTTCTTGATAACAATAGTAGCTGATAAAATTTATCGACATTTCGTACATCGTTCTAATATTTATTTCGTTCGCCGCCTGTCTACGTGATTTCTGTCCCGTCAGCCCTAATCGTTTTTCATATAAATCCGTGAAAATGTCGAGTAGTTCTCATTGTTCGAATGTAATCTGTCCCGGCGTCAGTGAGACAATTTTACAACGTCGAAACGGATTTCAGTAAAAGTTACATTTGTAGCAATGCTACGCTACCGTAATCAGCCGGATTGTGGTACTTCGGACAAGGAAATCTTAAAGAAGTAAAATAGCGTAACATGTTATCCGGAGTTCCTTGATAAAGGCATTTTCCGCGCGCCAATATGTACACTTGATCGAACATCTGAAATAAGTTCGTGCTTGGCTGATGAATTGTGCAGATGATGGTCCGCCCTTGATGAGCCAACATCTGCAATAACATGATACACTGATTACAGGACATGCTGTCTAAACCCCTGTACAACAATAAGTTTTATCATTATTATTATTATTATTACTATTATTACTACTACTATTACTATTATTTTTTTTAAAAAACAGAAATTGTAAACATACGAGTATGTTTAAAAATAACGTATGAAAAAAAAAGCAAGTTTTCGTTCGGATCGAATTCTACGAGAAAATTGATGGCGGATTACGAAATTATTTGGTATAAGTCGCGAGGCAGTTGCCGTGGCATAATTTTGGTTTTAAAGCCTCCCGATTTCAGTGGAAATAAATACTGTGCCTACTGGACGTTTAAAATCAAGAAAATCCCCCTGGACTTACAGCACAAATACAGAGATTCCAAAAGAAAACCTAGAGCAATGGAAAATAGCGTGGGAACTGGACAAGAATAACATAAGAAACTCCTGGTTAATAGAAGATCCATGGAAAGAGCTTCCGGGCATGAACTTACCAAGAAGGGAATGGAAGATGTTAAACCCGTATAAGGACGGGACATGGCAGATGCGGCTATATGATGTACAAGTGGGGCTTAAGGGAATCGCCTAGCTACTGTTGCGGAAATCCTCGCCAAACGATGCGGCACATTGTCGAAGAATGTCCAGTCTTTTCTTCGGGTCAGTTGTGCTTAAAAGATATACATGATGCAAAAGACGACGCCTTAGACTGGCTGAAACAATTACAGATCAACTTATAATGATGAATATTACTTTTATTTTAATGTTAACTTTAATTTTATCTATGTTTGACGATTATACGAAGAAGAAGAAGAAGAAGAAGAAGAAGTTTTGGTTTTGAGTAGAGTGGTGTTTCGCTTGATCAGGATTTCGTTAGAATTCCGTTGCTGCACATTGTAACTTCTAAAAATTCCACTTTTCGTTCTGTAGTTGACGTGCCCAAACAGAAAAAAAAAATAAATAAATAAAAAAATCGCGAGATGTGATATTTATGACACAACGCTGACGGTCGATGAAACAATAAGGTGTGATCCCATACTAATTTTTAGAATACATAAATCGTCGCTTCTGAAATATCGATAAACAAGATTTCTTGCTTGTCACACGACAGCTATATATAAGACCGTAAATTTTGCAACTAATACTATTACGTAATTAATCGCTTAAAAAGTAAAGTGAGTCCCATACCCTAGTCGGGGATTATGGACTTGAGCTGTTGTTTATAATGTACACTATGCCAAACAGCACTTTCTTTCTCCCGACCATTTTTTGTTTTTACCTTCCTTCAGGTAATCCTCTGCTCCCCAATTCAGTTTCAGATTAGGCATCTGAAAGCGATTCCTATGGCGCCCTCAATTTCGTAGCCAAGCCCCTTAACTACTAACCTATCGCGCTGTACGAAATTTATAATAAGGAATTATTTTATCCAATCAGCATAACAGCTTTTAGTCGATATTTGTTCTAAATTTCTCGAAACGTTAATTTCTTCTTCTTTTTAAGTAAGAGTGGCGCATAAGTACCATTTTCGATTTATTTAAATAACTTCTCGGACAAATACTGATTTCCTATAAAAAATGAAACGCGAGCGCTTCTTACATTCTTTCTTAGAATATACTGTTAAATGCGCAAAATTGGTCAGGACATCAAAGACAAAAAAAAAAAAAAAAAAAAAAAAAACCAAACAAACATAAGATGCAGATATATCCCCGCAATCAAAGTTGGAGCCTTAATATTATTTTCGAAATATACATACATCAAAGTGTTTATCACATTCTTTTCCATTATAATTATTGATAATATAGGCAGAGGGAAGCATGTGTATATTTTATTGTAATGTTTAATTAAAAAATAAAAAAAGAGAAGCAAACAAAAAAAAAAACATAATAAAAATTTTATAGCGGCAAGAAGTGGCTTTAGGGGGAAAGTATTCTTCTTTTAAATTTATTGTAGCCGGACTAAAATACAACAATCGCTGGTTTTATGACGATGTGTGGAGAGTTTTTTAACATTACACACTGCCACGCGCGTTTTTTTAATACCAAATGGCAGTTAATAATAGCGATAACGGCAATGATGGTAATAATAATTAATAATAATAATATTATCAATAGTAAGAATAATAATAATAATGATGACATCGTACGAACATACTCTAGTGGGTGAGCTTAAACCGAACGAGAATATAATCCGCTTTTATTACGTAAGACGGCAAAAAGAAACTTCCCGAACACACGGCATCATAAGTATTATTAGCGATATTGGCATCGATTCGTTAATACGGTGCACATTATAAATGATGTACTAGTAATAAATTCTAAATACGATATTGTAATAATAATAATAATAATAATAATAAATTTTATCGCCCATTACTCTTCCATCCCATTTATCCAGTAGTCGTTTACCCGCAGGGACCAAATTATTATAAAGAAACGGGTTATCTGGCACCGATGATCAAGCAGATTACATTACGATCTTCTAATTAATTAATATTTCTTTAATAAGTGAATTTTTCGTGCTCAACTTTAAAAATGTAGTTTCCTTGTTTTTCCTTTTTGTAAATTTTATCATTTCCAGCTCCTCTCAAACTGATATAACCTCGCGTCATGATCTTAATAAATTTTGCAAAGACGGTTTTAAACCATTACAGTATATCATTATCAGAGCGTGAAATTTGTTAAGCGAGTAAAATTGAAATAGTTGCTTCATGAGTGTGTGTGTGTGTGTGTGTGTGTATCAGTTTATAGAAATAAAAAAATAAAAGCAATCTAAACTGGATTAACGTCGTCGTGATAAGCAGCGTTAATTATTTGATTTTTTCAGAAACGAGTCAGTTACCCATTTTACTCTATGCCTAGCAATTGATTTCGATACCAAATTTTTTTTTCTTAGATAAATTTTCTCACTGCTTAAATTAAATTTCATATAGTATTGCTATTCTAAATAACTAAAAAATTCATTATTTTTTTTTGTTTATTTTTTTTTTGTTTTATACTGCGTCGACGTATGTATTCGTATCATAACGTGTACTCTAAATACGTCGGATAAGCGCGTTATTTACGTTGACAAAAATATTTTATATTAATAATCAGGGTAAATTTAGAAGCTTTTAATTTTCAGTGTTTCAGGTGCGCGACACATATAACAACCGTAGACATTTTCCTATTAAGACCTTATTAAGATCCTTTTGTCTTCTTCGAATAAACTTATTACACTCGCGGACTGCATGGCTATTACCGCTTAAATTTTATAATACTTTCTTATCCCGCCTCCCCAAAAAAAAACAAAACATAAACACTTTGCTTATCAGGAAAATTTTTGCACTCCAAAGGCAAACAGAAATTGACGGTTCAAAGTGAATCTATAAAATATAAAATTCTGTTTATACGTTTTTATTCTCGAATAAATATAGGTAATAAGCTAAGAGATATATTTAATAAATTTATTACGGTTTTCACCTAACAGCCGATTATAATTTGAAAATTAATTGTTACTTTAAAATACTTCAATATGAGTTTAAGTGATCCAAATCATTTACCATCATAACGCGTAAGAGTAATATTTTAGTTTCGCGACCCGATTATTTCCGATTTCCAAAAAGGAGGAGATCGTTCGTTCGTCGCGTATTTTTTTTTTTATGTATGGACCGACTTTACTGATTCTTTGTCAGTTCGGAAGAGTACCCCATTCAACTTAGGTACTACCATGCAATAGCTGAGCTAACAACTTTATATTCAGACACTCGGGGCGCCGAAAGCTCGAAAGTTTTGAAAAAAATATTTTTTTTTGGTCATGTGATACATCGATGGAAAGAGCGTTATTTGTTTGAAACAAAACTATATTTAATTCCTTAACGAAACTTTCAAAGTTAGTAAAAAGTTCAAAAAAGCGCGAAAAATGACGTGCTCCCTCCTTTGCGACGCGAGTATTATAGCTAAAAATTTTGAACAAGGTTAAAAACATGCGCATCCCCGTATATTTCTCTAATTTGAAACATCCGGGTTTCTAATTTTAAAATGAGCCCTTTCGGGGCGCCGAGAATTCGATATTTCTGAAAAAAAATATTTTTTTTCCCGGCCATGTGATATATCGTTGGAAAGGAAGCTGTTTGTCGGGAACGAAAGCGTATTTCATTTCTTTAACGAAACGTTCGATGTTAACGAAAAGTTCAAAAAAGCGCGAAACATGACGTAACTCTCCTTCTTTATGGTACACAAAAATCAGACTTCTTTATACTGAATTTAGTATTATGTAAACATATAGTCTTACATACGGAATCCTCAACGCAGGAAACATAATATTTGACTGAACTTGTTTGTTTTTTTTTTAAGCATAAAATATGTATAAGAGAATAATGTGATAAAAAAAGCTGATTTTTAGCAAAAAAAAAATTCAATTATAATACTAAAAAATGTAAAATAAAATGTTTGAAAAAAAAAAAGTAATATCGACTTCGAGATTTATTATAAAAATTTAATAAAAATGCACTAAAAAGTAAAAAACTATTATTCGATAAAAAATATATTTCAGAGTGATATACCTTAAAGTGATATTACGGTAATTTTTATGCAACACTAGTTTTTTTGAAATCGGCATCGAATTCATATTAAAAGAATAATTAAAAACTGCATTAAATATTCATTAAATTGTTCCTAGATATTTTAATATGAATTTGTTGCCGACTCTAATTAAGGTACGAATGTTGTTTAAGAATTACCATAATGTCACCTTTAGGTATATCACTCTGAAATATATTTTTTATCGAATAATTGTTTTTTACTTCTTAGTGTGTCTTTATTAAATAATTATTTTTTACTCTTTGGTGCGTTTTTATTAAATTTTTATAATAAATCTTGAAGTTGGTATTTTTTTTTTTTTTTTTTAAAACACACATTTTATTTTAATATCTTGTATTATCGGTAGCGTTTGGTTTGCGTCCTATACAAACTGTGTACATTGGCGATATTTTCTACATATTTCGCGTATTTTCGACGTTCAGGCTAATTTTAAATATAATTTGCCGCATTCATCAGTTTGCAGCCAAAATTAACCGGAGGCCTCTAAAGAGGGCGGTTATGATCCTTTCAAAACAGAATTTTCTAAGACGACAACGTTACTAGCATTTGCTGATTATTTTATTACTAGATCATTCGAAAGTTTGCTCTATTCATGTGATGATAACTTTAAGATTTTTCAGTGCCCCACTCCGTTCGTTTGTATTTATAAAAACAAAAAGTCGCAAATGTCATCTGCCCTTCCAGAACAAAAATATACACCCTGACGGATCATCGAATTTCCCGTAACACATTCTGTGTTATTAATTCTATTTATTATGTAAAATGTAAAACTTTGGGGGTTGTTTGACCCCTACATAACCAGCTCCTTAACTGTCTGCTTGCAACTATGCTGAAACTAATATTTTCATAATTTTTTGTTTACTATACATTGACTATATAAGGATATTTTTTTTAATTCATTGAGGTAATTACTTTTTCGAATTTTATATTATCTACCACTTTGTTTTTTCTTTTTTTTTTCAGCATTTTTGTAAAAGGCGCGGCTTATACACATTACATTTACGTTAATTTTTTTTTTCACCTCTTTTCAGAATTTTCATTAATTGGAAGAGTTGTTTAAGAAGCTGGAATGGAATAATCTAGTTATAAACATAAACGGGGAATATCTGAATAACTTGAGATTTACGGACGATGTAATTTTAATTAGCTCAGATGTAAGGGAATCAAAATTAATAATTAATGAACTTCAAAAGGTAGGAAAAACAGCAGGTCTGACCATCAACATTAATAAATCAAAAATTTTATCACCATCTCGGTAAATAGATATAAGAATAGAAGGTCATAAAATAGAAAAAGTAGAAGAAATAATATACCTCGGACAACTAACCTCGCTTAATAACAGAACTCAAAAAGAAATAGATAGAAGAATAAGTTTAGTTTGGAACAAATTTTGATCATTAAAGTACATTCATAAAGGACCATTTCCACTTTACTATAAGAGTATACATTCAACAGTTGCCTAATGCCTAACCTGGTCGTTAACCCAGAGAGATATAAATAAACTTGCAACAACACAAAACTGTTTGGCAAGGCATTTTATAGTAAATATATTATTATAAGCTACGTAATAAATATTGTATTTTACGTATGTATGCATAAATAAATATTACAAGAATTAAATAAAATAAATAATTGCTAATAATCACGTGGAAGGCAATGGCGAACCACCACGTACAACATCATATGCGCGCTAGGTCAGTACACAGCGGACCCACACGGGACTGCACTTGTACATCGATAAATCAAACGATTACAATCAGTTCCGAATGTAGTCTTGCGCGTGTACACCCGCGTTGCATATAATAATTGCCTGGTACACTATCTATATCGGTACAGCAGAGATGTACGAATAGGTAGTACCCACCAACCATTAGGTTGAGGAGAGAAAGAGAGAGAGAGAGAGATATATTGATTACTTTTAAAGAGGGCTCATTCTTCTGCCATCACGGATGAGGAGTGCAATAAGGCTTGTTACTCAATATTTCGGGAAGTGATGTTAGTGAGCTTTGATGAACAACGTCTAACTTGTAGCATTCCGTTGAGATATTATTGCAAGGAATTCGGATTCCTTGCGATATATGTAATAGGAGGAGACGCTCGTTGTAATGTATAATCATGATATTTTGCTGTGTGCCCGATTTTTAATCGATAAAAACAGTTGTATTTTTGTTTGTTTTCCGTCTCTAGTGGTCACCATGGTAAACAATGGTCGGTTTTATTTTCCACAAACATGTGTTTTTGATGCCTATTCATCAGTTCATTGATAATTTATTAGTTCTACTAGGAGTATATCGAGTGAAGGGAGATTATGCGCTGAAGGGGCATTAACGAAAGCATGATCGAATCTAGATCCGCTCATTCATTTCCTGAAATTCGAACGTATGTAAGAAATCATAAGAAGCCACTCGGTCCAGTGATAGTAGAAGAATCCTTTGTAATTTTTGCTCGATTGATATTTCTGGATCCGTATTTTGTAGAATTCGTAATAAATCAGTTACGAAATTAGTATTTTACTTTGATGTGACTTACAATTAGATTAGCAGTAAGCTCGAAGGCAGCGAAGAATGCCAAACATTTCGGCGTCCAGCAGTGATGCATGCTTTAAGCGAACTCTTGTCAGCTTGTCATCAAGTTAAGAAGCGCAAGCTGCTGGCGATATTTTATTAGGACGAGCCTTTGATCCATCGGTGTACACTGCCGAGAAGTTGTCGTAATTACTTGTGTGACCTTACGTTTAAGATCTTCTAGCGAGTAATAATGATGTATTAATATTTACCGAGTGTTCCCTCCGGGGTGGGAATGTACAGGGAGCGCAACAATTTTTATAAGGCGAGAGGGGAGATTTATTTACCTGTTCGAGAGGATCATACGAGAAAGCCGGCATGACGTGATGCACAAGTTTATTGTCAGTTGATCATGGTAACACATACACACTCCGGTGTACTGTAAAGGGAGGACATTTAATTTGATATTCCGGTTGCACACTTAAAACACAAAATTACTACACGTTAATACATGCAAGCATACACATCTATTAAGCATTTCTTATCCATGAGGCCTCCATCCGGGCGCGCATTTAGCCGTAAATTAATATTCGCCGCTCGGAACATTCCGATTATTTTCAAATTGACACTTATAAGAAAGACGCGCACGCTTATCTCGTATTAAATGTACACGTACGTGGTAGGTTCATCCAAAAACATAACCATCGGGTTGTTCACCAGCTCCAGAGCAATGGATAAACGTTTCTTCTGACCGCCGGACAACTGGCTACCCCTTGTATTACGGCATTCATTTAGTTTCAGTATCGTAATGATTTCGTTTATCTGAAACAATACGATACATGGTAAATAATCACGCAGTGTCGGCTACGAAAGGAATAAAGTTAATCGAATATGTTACAATGAACGTGCGCAAAAGTAATTAAAAACTGCTACACCGGTTAGTTTGGAACTAAATCGTTTGTAATCGGTACATATAATCTCCCTATCGAAACTACGCTATTTTCGGAACTGACGTCACTAATATTGTTGTCTCTCTTTAGCTACGCATTAGGAACTTGTTGTTACATTGTCCATATATGTATCCAGTGTCATGGTAACAAAATTCCTCCAGTTCAATTTTACGTTAATAATTTTACTAGTTGCTCTTCGAGCCCTTTCATCGGCCATCTCGTTTGCATTAACGCCGCAGTGGGAAGGAACCCACTTCAATAAGAGTTGACTACCCCCCCCCCCCCCAAAAAAAAAATTGGTGCATGTATCCATATTTCCTTATTAAGCATTCCATATTTGTGATCCATCTATCGCTGATATATGGCTTTAGCAATGCTGCGAAGGAGTCTGTTGAAAAATTAATATTTTTTTTCCGATACATTTTTCGGAATACGCTAGACATCAAAATATTGCATACATTTCTGTAGTAACTGATGAACCGGCATACAACTAACGGTATGTTTGGGATCGATTTCTGTTCGTATGATAAAAGGCAGCGTTGAATAAGTTAATAAATTCTGCTCGGTATATATGTACATAAGAAACCACGACCGTAAATGTAAAAGAATCTTTGTATGCGCTTGCAGTTGTAATGTGAACATTCCATTGTCCATCGGATGTGTATAGACAAAATAAATAAAATAAAAAATCAAAAAATCATACAGTTTCAGGCAACGTGGTGTGAGAAAAAATGAGCGTGTATGTGAGAGATTCTGTTTTCGGTCGGGACAAACAACCAATCATTGATTATCGCAACCTGATACGGTCAATTCCGGGGGTCAGGGGCGAAAAAGACAAAAAAAATGGAAAAAAGATCGGATGCAGATTTGTTTGTAATTAGTCAGCCATTGTTTTATCTTTGTCCAGCGTTATTGTTTTCGGCTATTCTCTGATCGTGGCAGAAATCGCATACAAAAGATTATTTTCCCGTTGTAAAGTCGCGTCAATCGATCCAATATAAAAAAAAACAAAACCGTGAAAACGTAAAACCGAAAATCAATATACGCCAAATTTTTTTAATGTTCAATTTATAACAAGGCATGGTCTATCTTAAAGGTAGATTTATATAAATTTAAGATATCTGAGTCTGACAACTGTGTAATATGTAATTTTAGAGATGATGTTTTTCATATCCTACAAGGATGCAATTATAATAATAATAACGGACTCTGTAATTATGATATAAAACAACTTGTTCAAAATTATGTTAAAGAATTTAATAAATTTACAATAGAAGAAATTAAATTCCGAAAAATTAATGTACATTTATATTAAGTAAATAGTAAAAATATATGTAGATATTGTAAAAAAAAGAACAACTGTAAAATTAATATAATACCAAATACTTAATTGGATGGGTTATATTAATTCCGTTATTATAATGAATCAATATTTTTATTAAATAAATGTACCCTACCCGAAGTTTCGGGAATAGGGGGGGAAAAAAAAAAAGCCCGATTTATAATTAGCGCAAACATTTCTCAATAATAATAATCTTCACACCGGGTTGACGGATCCCGCTGTTCGATCATCGTATACTCAATCACCGGAAAGCCACTAGATCACCCCGCCGACATCAGTGATACGTACACAGTTTATTATCCAATTTTTGACGATTTATTTTGTTCATATTCAATGTTGTCTTTTTTTCAGTGGTCGACCGATACCGAAAGATTGAAGGTAATTTTCATTAATATACCACCACCACTCCGGGTACAAAATTCAAATAATATTATTTTTATAATAATTAATTTTTTCGTTCACGGTAATTGAGAGGCCATGGAGGCATCGGTGAAGGTTTGATAAAACGATAGTAACATTACACAGTACAATGAAGCAACAGCAGCAAATTACTATTAACATTATTTGGAAGTGCATCGAACAATTTTTCTACCCGCGCTATCCGCGCAGTTAAATTGTAGACCGCGATGATGAACGGTAAATGCCGGAAACCAATCATTGCCGACAAAAGCAGAAAAGAAAAAAATCTTATTTGCCGGTTAAAAGTTGCTCTTGCGTCAGCGCAGTTGGTTTTAATGCTAAATTTCGCCATGATTTAAGTAATTCGGTGGAAACAACGCAATTTTTCAATCTTATCGGTTTCGGTTCCCATGATGGACTGTGTGCAGATATATCCGAAAGGTAAAGTTTCTTCATACGATGCAACTCGACTTATTTTTGGATTATTTTACGCGATGTGAACAAGCAGTAATGGGGGACTTAATCGTAATGATTAAAAATATGAAGATGCTTATCTGTCATATTTACGTAATACGTATGTGTAAAACCGTAAGAACGTACTAGATACAGAGTGATGTCTGGAATTATGTTTAATATTTTAAACTGGCATTGCATTTTTAAAATATTAAGAATAATGTTGCTGCTTTTTCGGATGGTGTTGCAAACATTTTTTTTCGAAAATTGTAACTGAAGGTTCCCCAACGCCATTATTTGAGTGTGTCATTGTGAACAAGGCGAAAACTGACGGCTAGACAATGTTTTCCTTGAGTGGATCAAATTATACTATAAAGCTGAGAAACAATAAAATCGACCTCGCTATAAATATTGGCACTGCATCAAAAAATGATGGAGCAAGCAATAATAAGTGGCGACTGGTAAAGAATAATTTGAAAACTACTCCGAATATCTGCAAACTACTCACAACCGGCGCTTTCATTTTGTGAAGACAAATAATAGTGTGAGGCCAAAGATTTCTCGAGCATTAAAAGTTACATTTGCATTTGAGATATTTCAGCGAGTGTTTATCTATCTGCCTGTAAGTATAACTATTTTTAGTATCCGTATTTTTTTTTTTTTTTTTTTCGTATTAAAACTTATGTAGAGGAATATAAAATGAATTCACTCACAATATGATAGGATTTCACGTAGGCGATCATTTACACTCACGTAAGTCTCCGTAAAACTATTCATTTCACTCTCGCCTAAAAGGCGTGTTTATAATTATCTGACAAAGTGTTTTATTCAGTAGCGTAACTCATTGGGAATTAATCGGGGCTCTACCCATTAAGATTTTAATAATAACAGAAAAATTTTAAAAAATTAAAATTTACATTAAATCTAAATAAAATTTTAATTACGTTATTAATTATATTATTTTTTTGATTTTCTTTTTTTTTGAGAGGCACGTATGCAAAGGACCACTACTACTACTTAGAAGCAATAGGGAAGGGAAAGAGTCAGTTAGATACCTGCTACAGATTGATAGTATAAGTTAAAAGTTGGAATTATACATGGGGTAGGAAAAGATAAGATGTATGAAGCACAAGGTGAAGAGTAGGAAGCCGACATGATAGCAAGTGAGAATATACAGGAAAAAGGTTCGCTATGTAGGAGGATGGACACTCGAAAAATACAAGGTTGGAATCGCAAAAATCTTCATCACTTGGATGAAGAAAGAAATTGACGGGAGCTATTAAGCAGAGACGAAAATAAATGGAAGGCGACAAAGAATGATTGAAGCGCAAGCAAATAATGGAAGTGATAGCAGAGTAGTGGAGGTACGATGGTAGGTTAAACGAAGAGATAGGAAGAAGTGCTGGGAAGTAAAACAGAGTACGGATTTTTAACCAAAGGCTGCAATGAAATTTTTCATAACAGATTATAAGCAGAAATTTCAATAAAAAAGAGACAAAAACATCCGGACAAATGGGTTAAAGAATAAGAATCGGTCATTTCACTACCCCTTATATCCATCTGACTAGAAAACAAATTAATATGTATAGAAAATTAATCATATAGTGAATATGCTGATAATGAAATTTTATAATTATTCTTTCTTTCATTTCAAAGTAAGCTATTCTCGACACTTTATAACAAACGTTTCGCCGAAAAATTGCTAGCTACACTATTGACCTAAACAGCATTTAAATTCGATATTTTAAATTTTTTTTTTTTTTTTTTTTATTAATTCATTAATTCATGTGCGCTACCTTAGTCCCCACCAAGTCAGTTGACTTGTCGGCGGGTTCCCAAAATAAATACACACACGAGTAAATTTATTTAATAAGTTTAGATTACATGCTTAGTTTCTATAACATCCCCTTATTCATCTATAAATACTTTATAAATCATTTAAATATCTATTTCTCACAAATTAACAATCTATATATAACATACACGCATATGTACACCTACATCTACAAATATGCACACCCATACACGCACACACACGTGCATCCACACACCTAAATGTTTTATATAGCTTGGTATTATGCTCGTGTTTGTTGTGTTATACACTATTTTCTAGCAGCATTTCCTTTAATTTAGTTTTACTTGATTTCTGTTTTTGTTTTCTTTTACAATATTATTTATACCGGTATATTATTAAGTAACTTTGTTAAAACCAATTGTTGTAATTTGTCTTCGTGTTTATTAGCGTGTCTGCTATATTGATATTCGTATTGTCTAACGTTACGCAATCTGTAATTACATTTATTTCTTGCTGTTACACTGATTTCTTTTTCTATATATTTAATTAGTATATTGTATACGCAATCAATTATATGTAATACATTAAAAAACTCTATATATATACACACATATATATATATTGATATATGTCAGCTTTGCTGCGGTAAACTAATAATAATGGTTAAATTACTAACCAGCGTATTTTTTTGACTAGCTGTTATTTCAGGACCCAGTTTTAAATCGGCAGCTATACTCATATTTTCTTGCACGGTTAATAAAGGTTGCAATCTATCGTCTTGTTGAATGTAGCAGGAAATTCGACGAAAATCATTCATCACTCTAGATTTCCCGTTTATTATTACTTTCCCGCTGATGCCTGTTACTCTGAAAGAATAAAAATATCCCATTTTATCCGAAGAAGAAATCATACATAGCGAAGTAAAACTAATAAAAAACATACGACTTTGATTAAATTGAAAGTAAATAAAAACCGAATATTAAAAGATGCGAAACTACCGTCGTATTTGTAGTTCTTTTTTCATTGCTTTTTTCCTAATTTTCCGCAAGTCTTTTTTTTAAAAAAATTTCGAAGCAGTTTAACCATATTATTATTTTTTTTAAAGTAGTTTCCTTCTGTTCCGTTAAACATTCCGTATTTTTATCTTTAATGCGTTTTATATAAATTGTCTTTTGCCTTTTTTGTCCGCAATCTTATTGCCAATATCCGACCAAATCGATATTTAACCGACCACTCTTCCTCCCTTCTTATAATTTCCCAGTATAGGTTCCTAGTGAACGAACTCGGAAAAGAAAATAAAAACAAATTATAAAGAGATCTTTGGAAATGGCGTTTTCCTATCAAATGTAATATTAGTTTTTTTTTGTTTTTTTTTTAAGTGTATACATCTCTTCAAATTACAATTAAAATTACAGAATTCATTTTGTAAACCAGCAATTTCTCCTAGAAAAAAGACACGGCGAATGAAGAGGTAATAAGAGAATCCTATTAGGGGCAACGATATTATTTGGAACCGCTTTGCAGAACATAAACACACCCTAGCAGTCTTTTTCGATATTACTACAATCTTTGATCGGATCTGGAAAAAAAAAAACAATTCTAACTCTGCACAAAACGGGACTTCCGAGGCCACATAATGCGTACTTTACAGGAAACTTCCTATTTAAGCGTACCTTCCGAGTACGAATCGGTCAATTCGCACTAAAACAACCGTGCAAAACGGAATTCCACAAGGTTTCGTGCCAAGTCTAACACATTACTATTTTATTTTTCAAATCTACGAACTATAACGGGTTAACATCATTTCGAACTATATTATTTTCTCGTATAGTGCAAGGTTGTTGTTTATTGGGTATTTTTATTCCAGTTAAGTTCTCCAATTTTCCCGCTTGTTAAGGTTATAATAAAAGGCAGCGAATGATGCATTTCGAATCCTAATTTCCCGTTGTAAATTTTCAATCCTGCTATTGTTTAGTCAAACAAATAAATTAACTTTATTAATCGAACGATAAGATACGTTTTATTTATAGCGGTATTTATTTGACTTTTGTATAATATGCTGTATTAAGCGATAGGTCCGAATTGTATTTAAATTACTAATTACATTTTTTGGTACAATGCCAATGTTTCCAATAATTAATACGATCATATTAACTGCGAGTATATTTAACTACTATTTTATTATTATCATTATTATTATTAATAGTAGCCGTTCGCGTAAATAAACGGTTCATGTGATTTGATTACGATTATTATTTTCTGCTATTGTAGCGTCACTTTTAGTTCAGAAACCGCTATTGCGGTACCAGTAATTAATTTAACTTATTGATTCTATGAATGCGCTTTGTTTGACTTGTTAAAGAAAAACAAAAAATCATTCGCATTTTTTTCAAGTTCACATGAGTAATTCTGAAACAAATTTACGATTAAGAAGTTGTTCTAATTAATGTGCAAAAAAAAAAAAAAACACAGCTTATTTAAAAACCTGTTTTTAATAGGAAAAAGAACAATTTCAGACAAATCGGTTATCGTGCGTATTTAAGAACGTACCTGTATCCGGACAATAAATCTAGTAGAGAAGATTTCCCGGCTCCTGATGGTCCCATAATTGCCACCAACTTTTTGGCCGGAAATTTTCCACAAACATTATGCAGAACTTTTTTCTCCTCTAAAATTCGGTAAAACAAAAATTACGTTTTTTTATATTGAACGCGTATGCTATTTCTAATTTTCAATAATTCGTTATAGTGACCGGTCGTTTAATATGATTAAATTGAAGAGAACAAATTGAAATCTGTTAAATTATATTTTAAGCTACTACGATTTTCAAGGTCAGGCTACAGTATCGCTGCTTATTGCATTCAATGAAGAGAAAAATCCGTCTTCACTTTTGTATTTTGTCAACAGTGATTTTATTAATCAAGGCTACAAGTTTTGTAAAGCAAAAAAAAAAAAAATATAAATACTCTATTGCACTGTTCGTAATTAATGTACGAAATTTTTACAGGTGTTTCGCTCGTATTATTACGCGATCGCTTTCTATTCATTATTTACAACAGGTGAATTCACACGGTTTCTTGCGTGAGATTTAATCAGTTGCTTTTATAATATCGTACATTAATTTTCTGCGAGCTATTTCATCCGCCGTTATACCTTCGTTGTGTTTTTCGTGCGATTAAAATTGGAAGGGCAAGTAACAAAAACTGATCGATTTAAACATAACGGATAAAGTTAAAATTTTTGTGAATTTAGAACGATTTTCTCATTAAATGTTATCATCGAGCATTTATCGTTTATGTCTGGCTAAACATCTGAGTGCCGTTTTGCGTAAAAATTCGATTTTCAGACAATTAAGTTCAAAATCCGCGATGATAGTAAGTGGCAATAGCCCGGTATCGTTACACCTGTTCTTTTTTACCACAGACAATATCGTGTTATCATTGTAATTTAATTTTGATTTTAACTGAGATTTACAATTTTCATTTAATAGAAGTGCTGATAGTCGGGTAGCGCAGATTTTTGAGTTTTTCAAAATTATAAAAAATGCACCTATAAATATTATGCACAATTCTGGTAGATTCGTCTTACTTTTTTCTCTTAATAAGTTATTTGTTATAAAGTATGAGTATACTTTAATTCGATAACAATTAATTAATCAGAAAAAAAAATTACAATCCTAAAGGATTTACCCTAGAATTTTTTTAAATTTTCGCGGCTGGATCTCAATTGGTTGTATATTTGCGTTCTCATCCAGTTTCCTAAGTAATAATTATTCCGAACAGAAACTTTGTCGATTCCCCTCGAATGAGTAATTATATCCAGTGCAGTTACGGCTACATTAAAAACGATCTAATAAGTGATTGTTCGTTTTGTGAGAGTTATATGCCATTGTAATGCTATGTACTTGTGCCTGTAATTCCAACCGCTTTCTGTTAATGAATGCTTTGATGAAGAAAACTAAAACTTTACGGTTGTCGGGGAAATGATGGAAAGGCATTTGCCGGGAATGCTATATCAATAAATACCGTTAAGCTTTCAATCGCGATCATGCAAATTGTCAACACAGCTCATTCGCGCGCTTGTCCCTGCTTGAATAGAACCTGTTGTTCGGAACCAGCAAATCTTCAGCGACTTAAAGTTGAACAATTTCAATAGGGAAGAAAGCCTCGACAGGAAATTTTAAGCCATAAACTAATGAAACAACACCGGTATTATATTCTCATAAATTCAAAAATTACGGTTCTAAACTTGCGTGTTAGATTGTCGTCATTCCGCTAAAACAGTCGTAGAACTTATGAAGAATTATGCGGAGTGGGAACCAGCTGGAGTCACAATAATAGCTTTGAAATAGCTAAATTGAACTTGCGTCCTCCAGATCAATCCGAAAATTGTAAAACGCTGCGATCGAAAAACATGAATCAGCGAAACTAATAATGACGTCATTCTTAGCCCGACCCCCTGTTTGGAACTAATAATTAAAGAAAAGCGTAAGCGAAATGCGATATTGCTTAATGGATAGTTTCGCTTCCTTATCAATATCGAAGATCTGTAGCAATAAAGTTTTAAGTCGTAGCAGAGTAAGATTAGATATGTCGGTGTTTTGTGTTCGCTGGTTTTGTTCGCTTTATAGTTTTTGACTTTTATTCGTTATCGTTTACTTCATTTTTATTGATTTCCTTCTTTTATTTTTCTTCTATTCAAATTCATCCAGTTCTTGTTTTCGTTATTTCCTCTAATTAATTCGTTTTAACTCCTTTCTCCTTATTTGCTTTTACTTATTTGAAATAGCCCTTTTTAGAGCTTCCGTTCGATTTTGTTGCGTAATCGCGTGTTAAATTGTCTAAATAACCCTTTTGGGGAATCGCTAAATTTATTTAACCGCATTTTTCGGATTTAGTGTTACTTGCTTAATCGAAGTGATGAACCTATTTTTTCGTATCGCGAACTTCCGTTTTCGTTTGTTCGTTTTGTCAAATAAACAACTTTATTCAACGAAGTTATATTCTCGTATTCAGTTTTAACAACAACACCCCCACCAATTTTTCTGTACCCAAAATTTGTCCCAAAATTAAATATGAAGATTTACATTTTTTTGGTTTTTTGTTGCGCAGTCGTAAATAATGACGTTGTCTATTTTCTTCATTCTATACGAAGTATACAAGTGATAGAGCTGCGGGTCCGGCGGTGTCCCCAGGCAGGTTAAGAGGCGAAGCACCTTGCAAGGCACGAATGGCCGAGTTATTATTCATATATACAGGATGTCCCATAAATAGCGCGCACACTTTCGGCTGCTGATAGCTTGGTTCACGATCTATCGGAATAATCTAAAGTATGCTTAATAAAAGTGTTGCTATGATTTTCGAGTAATTCGGAATTTTCTGATGTTGCCTAAAGTCTCTATCTTGCATCAATATTCTGGGGCCGTCATTTCTACAAATTCATAAATTTTTCAATTTATTTTTTGGGAAATACTCTACACTAGTTGCCGCATCGAATGTATTAAAAATCTTTTTTAAATTAATAAACAGTTCCCAGGAATAATGAATTTTTTAAAATTTTTAACAAATTTAAATTTAAGTAGCTAATTTTGAAGTTCAGTGTTGGGAAAAAAGTGTGTACTGTGCTCACTCGGTAAACTGCTTGAAAAACTATCTCGTTTATGAAGATTTTGAAATGGTAAAACACTACCGATTTTTTTCGTATGAAACATAAAATATCGCAATTTTTAATTAAAAGAACCCGATTTTCTTCAAATTAAGAAACTACAGCTTTATGTTCCGTTCAACTTTGTTTTTGAATGTGACATGGAAATTTGATATTATTATCAAAGAGACTTTTACTTTTTCATGGTTTTTGTTCATTAGACAATAAATTTGTCTTTTTGCGAGTAAAATGAATTTTATGTTTCTAATAGTTCATTAAAAAATGAAACAATTGAATTAAAAATAAATTAATAAATGCTCAAATTGACGCCCTCACTTTGTAATCATCGATTCAAATATGTCAATAAACGTAAGGTTTGCGAGGATATTTCTTGCGCTGCCTCATTTGTTCTTAGTCGTAAATAATCTCGTTTATTACGGATCGGTTTTGAATAAACCTTCTCCTTAAGACAGCCCCAATAAAAAAAAGTCCAAAAGATTAAAGTCTGGTGATCGAGGTGACCACAGAATTATCCCAAAAGCACCGACCCATCTTCCTCTGTACCTTTTACTTGGAAACGCCGTTACTTGGGCTGTATAATGGGCAGGTCATCCATCACTTTGGAACCACATGGTCAATCTTAAAGCAACATTCTTCCAGTAGTTCCGGTAACAACTTGTTTTCTAATAGCCGCAAATACTCACCGCCTTCCAGTGCACGTGGCAGCTCGACTGACCGCAAAATTTGGCAATTAATGATACTAGTCCACAAATTTACTTTGAATTGCGAACGACCTTCTCTCACTTGGTGAGGGTTTTTTAACTGCCAGCTATGAAGATTGTGAAAGTTGGTATAACCATCATCTTGCAGGACGATTCGTTGCTCCAGAGAACTTTATTGAAGAAATCAGGATCTTCTTGATGTTTTTGCAACATTTTGCGGCAAAACTATCAGTGCAAAATTTATAGATTAAAGAGCTTGCACGCGTAGCACATGGTAAGGATGATATTGATACCTAGTAAAGAAATAGTCATTAGCAGTACGATATTTTATGTTTCATAAGAAAAAAATCGGTAGCATTTTATTATTTCAAATTTCATGCAGTGTGCCAAGTGAGCATAGTAAGTTTTCAAAATTAGCTACTTAAATTTAAATTTGGTAAAAAAATTGAAAAAATGCATTATTCTTGGGAGCTGTTTAATCATTGAAAAAATGTGTTTAATGAATTCGATGCGGAAACTGATGTAGAGTATTTCCCAAAAGAATAAATTGAAAAATTTATAAATTTGTGGAAATGGTGATGCAAGATAGAGACTTTAGGCAACATCAGAAAAGTTAACCAAAACTATTTTTTAAACATATTCAGATTATTCTGATAGATCATGAACCAAGCTATCAGCAGCCGAGAGATATGTATATTATAGAGATCTCATGATGAAGGCAAATTGTTGAAAAACAAGCGGAGAAACTGATAAAAAACATGAAATTCAAAATCTCGCAAAGAGCACATTTATATAAAAGATGGCAATTGAACGATCTCAGCGGAGGTAGGACATTCAGTATAGCGAGTAGTGATGGATACGTTCGTATTTTTTCGGATACGAATCCGGAACTGAATCACAAGTTTGGGAACAATTGCATCGTGGATACATAATGTACCCATATGGATCCGGTGTTCACATACATAGGATACTCAACATCGGCATTAGTTTACACTGGTTATCGGCGCAATGTACTACTATCAGTGTTAGGCTAAATTTTATGTATCAATTGTTGAAACAAGTCTAGAGAGCTGTGTAGATTGCTGACGGCGTAGTAAATTTGCGTTTAGTTCCTTTTGCAATCAATTAAATATTTTTCATCTATTCTTTTTTTTAATGTTCCATGTGAAGGAACTTTTTTTCGTTTTTTTTTGTTTTTTTGGGATCGAGTCTAATCTATTCAAATTGGCGCTTGTTTTTAGTCAGTTTGCGTTAAATCGAATTCATTAAATAATTTTTTACGGCTACTGTTTCGGGGAAAGGTGCTTTTTTTTTTTGATGTTCGCTGAAGGAACTTAAATCAGCCCAATCTCCTACGCCAAACAAAAATAAAAGAAAATTAAAACTAAGGTTTTATGTTAAAATGAGGAAACTTTAATCTTTCGTTTTCTTTTTAAAAACGATTAACTATATTATAAGTATCTAATAAACAAGTATAACATGTTACAGAATTTCTGTAAAAACCTGTTTTTTTTCTTCAAATTATCAAGAAAAAATTTATGGAAAAGGGAGAAAAAATCTGTAGAATTTGATGCTCTGTTCAAAATTTTAGCTTCTATAGCGGAACCGTGTGAACCTCGGTTCTTGTCGTCGTTGGATCGGAGTTACATAATCAACTCCGCTATGGAATACGGATCCGCGGAGACATGTCCTTCCGGACCTGCTCATCACTAATAGTGAACTCTTTTGAGCAAGTTTTAGGTCCATATACAGGATTCACTAAACCGTGAAAAAGAAATTTTCTTTGTTTATACATGAATTTCATCCTAGGGAACCAAATCAATATCCAGAAAATTATACGTTACTAGAAAGAGATAGTATGCATGCAAGAGATGACTATAGTATTCGTTAGCAACAATATCGTCTTGTCATTTCTTTTTCAACTGAAATAAAAGGAGATGCCACAATATCGCTACTACGTTTCACCACTAATAGAGTCGTTCAACTTTTCTATAATACGCGTAAAGTCAAATCTGCTTACATAATGAAATACAAGCTATTGAAAATAAAGTTCGACGAAACACATTTGGAAAGAATAGTTTCATAATTTTGGAGCAACCAATCTCGTACCATTTCAAGTGTCGACATCTAAATTGCTACTTTCAGTTGCATAACTAAATACGTATATAAAAATAATTTTCAAAATCCTACTAATGTAGCTAAATTTATGGATAAAAATAATTCATAAATTTAACGTAACCGAAAATCGCTTTTTTTTTTCTTTTGGTAAAGCGAATTTATACGTACATAAATTTGATGCATGATGTAATTCGTAGCACTGAAGAGGTAGTTAGTAATTTCATTTTTTTCTAACTAATTAATATTCTGTCACGTTTAGAGTTTTTTAAGAACTACATCACCTTGAAGAGATATTTTTAATTTAGCACAGATTCGATTTTTTTTATTAATACAACTAGCCACGTCGGCAAAACATGTTTTCGGCTCAGCTGTGATCATTATTGAATCAGCTTGTCAGTTTGGAATTATGGCCAGCCAGGAAGTAATTCTCGAACTGAGCATCGGTTCAAAATATTATGAATAATTATAATAATAAGATATCCTAATAAAAAAAAATAGCTGAAAATACTAATGAAGGAAACATTGAAGTTGATTTTCGCTATGCTTTATTCGGTTAACTTTTTAGTTTTTAATCTTACCATAGACCCTCATAGTCTAACACCAAATATACATTTGAACTATCTATAATTCGTCTATTATCTTCATTACCTATCAGATAGTTTGTAATCGATAATGTCAAACAGTAATTATCTGTCCTATTTGTTATTCTATAATTCACTTTAAATGATTTATATAATTTATTACCGAATATTTTACCAAGGGTTATGTAATGCGCGAATAATTATCCGTCGTAAAATAAACTAATATTTAAAATATTCGGAAGGTAAAAAATATCGTTGCATTATCATGATGTGGTTGTGGAAAATCATACGTTAGAAAATGGCGGGGCGAAATAAAATCATAATAATTAAAATGAAGCAGTTGTAATGAAGTGTTTTTTTTCTCTTTTATATTGGAATTATAGGGCAGAAACCACGTTCGTTTGAAAAAATAAATAAGTGTGTTTAAAAGAAAATGTACGTTACAACAATTATTATGGAATGAAAAATTGAAAAATTAATATTTAGTTCAATTTGTAACTAAAAAGAAAAGAACGGGTCGGCGAATTTTATTATGAACTATTATTTTCTTAAAATTTGTTAAAAATTTGAATACAACAGTCTGCTATATTAAATAATAGCAGGCCCTTTTCAAAGGCAAAAAAAAGAAAAAAAGCGAAAAATCAGAGGCGTGAAATTAATTTGTTGTTTTCAGATATTTTTACCGTTATCACATTATTATTTTATCTGCCGTATCAGCCGTTTTTCAATTTCCGAGTAATCGCAAATCATACTGATACGTACACGTGTAAATAAATTGCTTAGTTTAATAAACGGCAGGTGTACATGTAAGAATACCATGTTCAGTCCGTTCGTACACATGCATATACATGTCTATATATATGTATATATGTATGTATATTACCTTTGAAAAGTCCATCAGAAACGACATATGATAAATTTTCAAATCGTATTTCAACCGGATTTCTACATGGCAAACTAGACAAATACTTTGACTGTTCTTCCAACATGACTTTGTCACGCAATCTGATCCTTTTCGACTGGTTATGCCTTAAAAAACAATGTAAGCGTAAATTTGTACTTTTTTAAATTCGTAATTTTCTAATTAATAATCAAACATCGAAGTACAAATATTACTCGATGAATAACAAACATTTAAGAATCGAAATAGAATTCAGTGTCTTAGTTTCTTTGAAGTAAAAATCTCTCAGCGGTGCATTCTTCATTCTAGCTGAATTATTAACGGCTGAGCACGATTCGCTTTCATTCTTACGTGAAGAAAATGCCGATATTGTAATAGCTAGTTCCTGACCGCAATATTCAGGTGAAAAATTTCTGATGGGGCATAGAGTCACTGCTTATTTTGTTTTTTTTTCCTCGTCCTTGTAGCACATCTGTAGTTAGTTGTTTCGAGTGTTACGTTTTATATAGATTACTATTTGTTACATAATGAGCTTTTCAGCAGAAGGGACTTTTGGGAAAATCAAAAGGCAAAAACCTACAAAGGTGTTTTAAAAGATGTTTGTACGTCAAAAGAATTGAACATTTGTAATTGTAAGAGTATTTTTTCACTGGATGGGCGTACAAATGTAACGACATTAAAAGTTATGTGCAACAGATAAAAAATTAAAAAAAAAAAAAGGGAAGTGGTTTTAAAAGGGGGACACCCGGTAGGAACGAAGTTCCTTTCACTTTTTGGTAGATATACAAGTATATAGTCATTCATAAAGTATACGATAAAAAATGACACAATATAAATCCCGTATGAATTAAAACAAAAACAACAAAAACAAAAAATACGTTTAAATAGAATTTACACGTGTTTAGAATTGAGGTTATACAGCCGACGGCGCACAATGCTTGCTACTCGAATCTCGATACTCGCTCGCACACACACACACACGCGCGCGCGCGCATATAATAGAAAGAGACAGAGAGAAAGAGAGTGAAGGTCGCCTGGGGAAGACGCATAACGCTTTTTCGTGCCCTACCGATTTCTGCCAGTCAAGCCGTCCAAAAATAAAATACAAAATAATTATTTTGCTTCCGAAAAAAACAGGTTACAGATAAAGCCATTAAAATATTACGCTAACAAAATATACATATAACCATAAAATGTACACACACAAAATTGAATAAAAAAATATTTCTGTTTAAAAAAGTTTTTTTTTTATGAAACCAAATATCGTTAAGAGTTCATTATTCTATTTTTCGCTGTGAAACAATTTACAACTTCTTGGATATCAACGCTTAAGCTACAGTTAATATTTGTTTAAACTGTTTATCTGCTTTTTACGGTTCTACTACATCAGTAACTTTTAAGTCTTCAAGAATGTTCTTTTTAGTGTGGGACAGTAGAAACAGTTATTGAAGAGTCTATAATAACGTTTAAATATTTCAATATAATTTAGTGATACGTCTAAATATTCCCAGGTAGATTTTGAAGCAGGCATACTGAAATGCTTTCCGTTCTTCAGAAAGGACTTATGAATACGTTTAAAGAACTATACCAAACACATTATTAAAGAGAGAGCAGTACAGTTTGTTGACTAATTGAACAGTTTGTTGAGATGTTACTTTGTTATAACTAAATTTACGTTTGCAACATAAATTCCTTTGAAGCGCATAATGCAAATTCTACGCAATTTCAGAAGTAAGATAAGTACAACAAGAATAAATGTACACACCACAATGTCCATAAAAAGCTAGGCATTCGTTTGAACACATGTAAATGTTTACTCATGGGCGCAGCTCCGTTATGACACGTTGACCAACAACATGAGAACATAGTAATCCCATGCTGTTTCAGAACTTTAATAATTAAATTTTCAAAGTCTGATCTAGTAATATCAATAGTTGAATGTATATTTAAGGATTCTTCACTTTGTGATGTTTAACATTCTCCGAATCAATATATGTCTTTCGGTTAAATGAAGGCTACGATGTCTATCAATCGATCAGTGAGAGACGCAGACAAATTTTCTTCCCTTCGGTACTTACATTGAATATACCGAAAATGTCCATTATTTCATTCTGAATTTGTAGACTTGTATAAAACTCACTCCTTGAAGCAGTGGGACTAAATGCTCTGAAAAATATTTATCTTCGGACTTAGCACACTGTAAAAGCGCTCGGATGGAGATGGATGGCCATATGGTTCAACTGTGTGCTTAATGATTTTTAAGAAAACCACAGTAGCTGCCCATTCAGTTTTCTATAGGTTTCCATCACACTCCTTTAAAAATGCATATGTCATCGAGGACTGTAGGTCTGCGTTCTCTGACATTAGCGAGAATAAAGCAAAGCGTGCTGCCTCGTTGACCTTCTTATTATCAGGCACCCCGATGTGCCTAGGAACCCACAGTAGCAATACGTGACTGTCCGTTTCATATGGTTGATATAAATAATGGTATGTTGTCATGGTGGTCTGGTGGCTGGTAGGCTTGAGCGATGTCTATATTTCTGCATCGCGATACAACGTGAAGCAAACATCGCGATATCACGATGTATCACGGTTTTTAGTTTCTAAAAAAGAAAAAAAAAAGAAAAAAGCAGTACAGCTTAATTATACTGCATACTGGATGCTTAAGATTAAAGTAGTCATATTAGTAAATAGTTTTCATTAATAAATAATTCAGCTTGCACTTAAAGTAATATTTAAGATAGTTTCTTTTAGTTAAAAAATAATAAAAAAAATTAAAGGTATTTAAAAAATATTACTACTTAACTTTTAACAAAATATATGAACATTAATGAAACAATGTAAAATAAAGTAATTGATGTAAAATAGAGAAATTTATGCATATTTTATATTTTGAGCCAAAACAATTTGCATTTCTGCATTTTTTGGGATTAATGCTGCTCTTTGGCGTGTTATTACATCTTCCCCTGTGCTGAAAACCCTTTCTGAAGATATACTAGTACCTTGAATTGCCAAGTATCTTTTGGCAAGATTTTTCATGCAAGGAAAAGAATCCTCATGAGTTTTTCACTATGTCCACGGATTTTTCTCTAAACTAACTTTAGGCATCAATAAGTAATTATTAAGTTCATTTTTAGCTCTTTCAGAGTGACTACTTGAATCAACATCATCAAGCTCTTCTTCAGTTTGTAATAATTTTACCAATCCTCTTTTTGTACATGATGCTGATTTTTCAAACCTTAGAGGAGGGACAAGACTCACTAAATGAAGAATAAACACAAACCATTTTTTCTAGGGCCACAGCTTTTATTTCAGCAGCATCTGATGAATCGAAAAAATGCAGTTTGAACCTTGGATCGAACAGGGTAGACATCCATAATGTTAGTTTTAGTCCCTGCTTTTCTTCATAGCGTTCTCTCAATGAAGATAAAATTTCTGCTTTTATCGATTTCGATAATGCAGTATTTTCATCTCGTTCTTGGAGGTTACTTTTAATTTTCCCGTATAGAGGCCAAATACATGAGGCAGTTACATACTGCTCTCCAGAAAGAGTTGTGGTTATTTCTTCTAACACTTTTGTATTTTGAACAAAATCTTCTAATGCTGAAACATCACATCTCTCTGGCATAATATTTTTCTTTGTGGGATATTCTTGTAGCATCTTACAAATCAGTAGGTGGTTACCCAAGAATCTACGAATGAGTTTTAACGTACTCACCACCTTGCTGGACAAGCACTGAGAAGTGTTAGCACTTCCATTTTTAAAAATTCCTATAATTTTTGAAGATCCCGTTTCATCTTCCAACTGTGCGAAATAGTATTTTGCAGTTTCTTTACCTTTGCCACTGCTCTGTGGAGTTCTGGAAGTTGTAATGCTCGATTTATTTCAATGTTGATATTATGTCTAAAGCAATAAATGTTGGTTATTTCCAGTTTCTCTACCGCTTTTACAATATTTGTCCCATTGTCAGTTGTGCATGAAACCACATTTTTTATATCTATATCCCAATCTGATATAATACTTATTAGCCTCTCACATATGTTAGTGTGCGAGTGATCTGCTTCAAAGTGGGCACAGCTCAAACACATTGGCTTCATATCCCAATGTTCGTCAATGAAATGGACCGTGACAGAAATGTATGGCATATTAACTATAGAGGTCCAACAGTCCGTTGTGATGGACACATTTTTTTGATTGACTCTAGCCAATTCTTGACGAATTTTCTCTACTGTTGGAATTCCAGTTCTGCTGAAATATTTCCGGCTTGGTAATTTATATCTTCGATTTAGGCTTTTCACCATATCGATAAACGGTTTCCATTCAACCAAATTGTAGGGCTGCATAGTAAATGCAATGAACTTTGTTACTGCATTTGTGCAAGATTTTGATGCAGTAGTATCTAAAAATAGTCAAATAAGGTTTTCCGTATTTTTGAAACAGTATTTTTTTCAAGTTCTGGATTTACATTTGATTGTAGACTTTCTTCAAAACAAGAACTTGAGTGAGGGTCATCAGCATGTTCATATTGGGACTGGAACGATGAAGGGATATTTCTCTTGCAAGACTTAGACAGTTCAGTAAACTTCATTGGATGGTGCAATTTCATGTGACCAATCATATTTGAAGTGCTTCCTACTTTTGATGATACTGAATTCATACAGATTTTGCAGATGGCAATATTGCAATCAAGAATTGCCTCATTTTCATTTGCAGGTACTCTAAAGTTATCCCAAATGGCGCTCTTAGTGTTTTTTTTTTTTTTTGACTAATTTGTCATATTTTATTGTTTCTTTTGATAGTGTCAAAGTGATATTCTAAGAAAAATAAAAAAATTAAAAATTCAAGCCGTAAAAATTAATTATAACAATGCATAAATTGAGATTTTTATCAATTTTTTTTCAAGATCAAATTGAATTTTCATCTGCAATAGAACCAAAGTTACAAAACAATCAAGCGTGACAGTTGTAAAATTACAGTTAAAACAACTCTAAAACAAACATTGCACCAGTTGTGTGTTTTCAAACGTGTATTTCTTTAATTTGTCTTCAGGAAAATCGAAAATAATGTCAACTTTGATTTTCAAGATTTTTAACCAAATAAAAATTTAAAAATTTCATAATTTTAAAGTTACATAAAAATTTCACGATGATAAACACATTTATAATAAAATATTCAAATTTAAAAAAGTAAGAACTTCTTTTATATTTTTATACGTATTAATACAACTCAATGAAAATTTCAAATCTTTAACTAATTTAGCAAAAAAATAAAAAAAAAGTGTCCCGTCCCTTCCCTTTGCAGGGTCTTCTATGGGTAAGAAAAAAGTCCTTGTAATTTTTCATTTGTTTTTTTTAGACGATTCAGTCTATATGCTAAATCGCTTGATATTTGATTTTTTTTTTAGCGTTTTAAAATTTTGAGGTAAAATTGCGCATTACGGTATAAGATTCAGACGATTTCATGTACAAACGATCTAAATTGACTTAAAAAAAAAAAACTGAAAGTTTCCAAAAATTTCAGTCTTATTATTAAAAACTATTAATTATTTTGCCTTAGACTTAATATGGGTCGTCTTCCGTGGAGAGGGATTTTCTCCTCATCCGAAAAAGAGCACTTTGGGAGACAAAAGGAAACTAAAAAAGAAATTAAATTAAACTTACCAAATCAATAATTGTTGGCGTAAATTATCGAAAGCACTCAGTTCTTCTAATTTTTCTCTCTTGCCTTTAAGAAACTTTGTTTAAATAAAACAATACAAAGACATACTCGTATTTATCTTCTAAGACAAAAGCATGTTTGATGCGAGATGATTAAAACACCGTGCGAAAAGAAACACCGTGAAGATTTATTCACTACAGAGAATCAAGTCGAACGAAATGAATGTGAAAGTAGTTGAAACCGGTTTAAATTGTATTTAGCTTGTCTGAGAAAAGTGGCGCCTTAGCGGCGAACCAGGTTCTAGGCGATTACTATTAAAAGCATCGTGGTTATTTTTTAACCTTCATGAAGGTTAGGAACTTCGTGCTTGCAAAACCGCAATACATCGTGAAGGTTCGGTAACATCGCCATCCGCGATACATCGGTTTTCAAAAATTTTCGAAACCGATTCGGTGATGTTGATTCCACACCGGTTTTTCCCGATGTATCGATACATCGCCCAAGCCTAGTGGCTAGAGTGCTTGGCTTCCGGAAGTCTCGGGTTCGATCCCAGGCGCTGACAGAATATGCGCGTTAGTTAGTATACAGCAGTATACATACACCTAGGGGGAACTGTATTTATAGCGCGATAACAAGCGACTATGGTCAGTTCCAAATGTAGTCGTGCGTGCGCGCTATTCAGCCGGCGAACATCGCACCAACGTGAGTAGGTCAGTCGTCTCGACTCGTCACTGATCACCTTTCTCACGTTGGTCGGTAGCACAGAAGCTAGGTTGCGCTCCGACTTGCATGCTTCTCAATTGCGCTGCTATTTATCTTCTAATTCCCCTATGAATTGAAAGAAAACCACATACTCGATACCGAGTGGGCCAATAATTGATTGATATTAAAAATTATTAAGCACACGTTCATAAATAGATTTCGTAATGTCGTTTTGACTTTCAATTAAATTTTTTTTATTGAGACATATATATATATACATATATATATTAATCTGTCTGGTTTTCAAATTAAAGTTACTTGATGATCCTCTTTTAATGTATTTACCTATTTTTTGAATCCATTCTGCATTACTCATTTTTGTTGACAACATAAATTATTTCCTTTATCTCAACTGAAATATTATTATCTACGTAAAAGATAATATTTAAGTTTCGATAAAGAAAATAATTTATGCGGACAACAAAAAGGAGTAATGCAAAATGGATTTAAAAAATAAGTAAATAAGTTAAAAAGGGATTATTAAGTAACTATATACATCGCCTTCTTCTTATAATAAAAAAAATTTTAAATAAATTGTTTAAAGGAAAATTATGACGACATTAAGAAATCTGCTTAAAAGTGAATAAGTCGGCTAAATTTTTTTAAATTGCCGATCTAATAATTGCTGATTCGCCGCATTACCGTCTCTGTGCCACTTTTCATTTGTCACAATCGATATATTTCGCTAGTGCCAAGGCTGTGCCCACGGAGGGGGGGGGGGGGGGGGGGAGTTAAACACCCCTGATGAGAACTGCAATAGTTATTATAAATACACAAAAATTTGAAAAAAATCAGAAATTTAAAATAAATATCGATGATTTTTTAGGGCATTCTTACCTTTAAAAGAAAAAAGAAAAAATATACTCCATATTTTTAGGTACTTCATTAATAGTTTATGCAAAATTTTTTATTATGAGTATAATTAATAACTTATGTCATTTTTAATACGGTAATTAATTTATTTAACTTATTAATAAATAAATCAAAATGATGGAAATTATTAATATGAATATTAGTGAAAAATGTATTGTTATTTATAAAATAAATATGTAAAAAAAAAATCCTCAAAATTCTGGGCACGGGCCTGGCTAGTGGTATATTTTGCTTACCGTATTTAGGAACTAGGCGCGTTAAAGTCTTTTCGATGCGATAAAATAGCGGTCAAGTAGTGTCACAGTTTCGAAAAATGTGTAGTGTGCAACATGCATTTAGCTCGCTCAAAGTGCCGAAGTACTTAATTCGTTAAACGTTTTTACCTGTATACGTCGTTCTACATGTTTTTATGCTTCTCAGTACGCTTTTCGTGTCTAGATGATGTCGGAGATGGACTCGCCGCAGTGCGTGACAAACAAAATACTAATTAACTAAAAGATCATCGCATCTGAATTCAACTCTTATTCGAAACTGACAGGTGATTGGCGTCTTACACATTAAGCGATTTTCTTGGCATAGACTTCTCAGACTTCTTCTGGAAAGCTGAAAAGTATTTCTTTGGACAGGTTAAATCTTTACTGCCGGGAATCTAGTAATACATTTCTTTCTTTTTCAGTTCATTCTGGTATTTCGCCGCGTGATTAGAAGTACCGTAGGATTCGTCGCTGGTAAAGATATTTTAAACAAGTTCATTTTAGTTTAATTTCACCCGTAACATTTAATTTGCATTTGGAATATTTTTAATGCATTTTACGCTAAATAGCAAACAAACAAAAAATTAATAATAATAATATTCTTAGGAGAACAATTTACGATAGACATCATGTTCAAAAAATTAAACTTAAAACTTTTAATCTTAAAAACTTAGCGTTTCGGAAAGATTACACTAGTATCTTCAATACCCAACTACTACATGTACAGGTTATATACCTACATAAATTAATCTCGTTTTACGTGCGGGAACATTAGTGTGAGATAAAATAAATTCAGACAAAAAGATTCATGAATCAACTTGTAAAAATAATGCAATATACAGATGATATAGCAGCTTAGTCGTCATCGCGATCACATCTGATCAGCTTGAAGCAACTTATATTAAAATTTACGCTTGACCGAAGCCACGTTCCTAAATAAGAGCAATACTGATACTATAAGGATCCAATAAACTCTTTAATCAATTTCTATTGGCTCTGCGGTTACGTACAGTTCCATTATAGTAGATTAAACACAACCAACATTATGACGCTAAAAAAGGCATTAGGGAAGAAAGAGAAAAGAAGAGGGAAAATAAAACTAGTAAGGAGACGCAATCGTCGACATAAGTGGCAGGTATTTATTAAATAATCTCAGATGATGGGTAAATATAGGAAAGAAAAGAATAATAAATTGTAACGATTAAAATTTAGAAGAAAGCAAGTTGGAGTTACTGAATTATTTAAAGAGAAATGTAAAACTGAAATGCTAGTGCACATTTATGTACAGAATTAAAGGAGATATAAAAAGATTTTTGGATAAGAGTAAGGAGGTTTAAAAACATCCATTTAAATACGATATTGGCAGTAGAAGTTAAGCTGTAATGCTTGAAACTAAGTGTTACATTGCCATGGTGATCTTACAACTCTATAAGTAAAACAGCAAATATGAATGTTATCTATTTACGAATTTCCTTCACTTGACGCTCGTCACATACCTGATCTAGTTGCACAAACAAATTAAGCACAAACCAAAGCGACGAAAGACGCAACATCCGATACGACTAAAGATGCAACGTCCGATACGACGAAAGGAGGAAGACGCTTTTACTATATCAACCTTATCGAGTAGGAAAAGAATCTTCTTTATTGACGAGTTTACCCGAGAAAAGTTGAAAATAAATAAAATTAATAATTTGTCCAATTAGGAAACGGAAGAGTAGCTGCGAATATATTATAAACGCTCTATTTCGGGAAACACGATCGATGTTGGAAAACCCAAAAATAATGTTCAACTCTGAAAAATTAACACATCAGGAATGTTTACAAATTTAATTACGGTGTAACCTTCTATCTGCAAGAGAGAAAGTCCCGATTCTGAGTGGCAGTCATCGCGAGTGGACACGTATCATTAAACTGAACGGCTAAAATCAAACCCCGCAAAAGGAACTAAATAAAACTCTAAAAATAAACTAGACTAATATGGAAAAGTATTTGAATTTTTAAAAAAATGGGCTATATGAAGCGCTTCTTGAAATATAAAACGTGAAATTTCTAAAATCTTAAACAACGATAAAGGAGGATGGGAATTCTAATCTAATTCTCCTTTAGTAGGTTCGTGTTTGAGAACCGTTTCAAAACAAATCGCATCACCATCAGCATACTAATTAATAATAAAGTTCAATCGGAATTCAGGCAAAAACTATTTACCATCAGTCGCCTTTTACGGTTAAAAGTTATACACGACCTGCCTTGAACGAAATAAACACGATAAATTAACGAATATTTTTATTTTAAAGAAAACCAAACGACTTTTATATAATTTATATCAAACAGAATAACAACCTAACCAGAACAAAAGGCAATTTCAAAGCGGTAACAGACGTCGCGATAGCCTAGTTGTAAGAGCGCTTGGCTTCCGTTACAGCAGTATCGGGTTCAATCCGGGGTGATGACAGAAATTATCGCAAGAAATTAAATTAAATAATCGCTAATAATCACGTGGAAGGCAATGGAAAACCATTATGTATACCATCATATGTGCGCTAGTTAGTACACAGCACCCATACACGGGACTGCACTTGTATATCGATGAATCAAACGATTACAATCAGTTCCGAATGAAGTCTTGCGTGTGTACACATTCGTACTGCATATAATAATTGCCTAGTACACTATATCTGTACAGCTTAAATGTACGAATAGAGGTAGTCGCCGACGTTCAGGAATTAAGTATGGCACTATAAAGAAGAAGAGAATAGCAATAATAATATTGAAGCGCAGAGATAACTGTTATCAGCAACGTGACCTGCAGCGTCGTATACACTCTATTCGCTTTACACTCCGTCCCCGAGGAGCCATCACTCCACAGGTAAAAGCACCAACTCCGGTCGAAGTCTGCACGTCGATCTTGCATTTTGACTTATCCTTGTCCCGATAAACAGCCGAAACTCAAGCTACCGAGTGTGTTGCAATTTTCCTTACGAAGGAGAACGATGTCACCAAACTTTACTTTCTGGCTCGCAAATCGCCATTTATTACGTGTACGAAGCTGAGCGAGGTAGGAATTAACGAAGTTCCTCCAAAACAAGTAAATTATGTTACGGAGTAATTGGTAAAGACGAGTTAGGCTGATTTTGTAATCGTCATCCAATAAAACATTGTGTAGCGCTGTACCAATTAGAAAATGAGATGGCGTTAAAGACGCGTCTCCGACCTTAAAGCGACAGAGTGGACGCGAATTCAATATGGATTCTACCCTTGCAAAAACGGTAGCGTGTGTAAAGATTTCCATACTTACTGCACTTCGTAATAGCAAGGTATTTTTTCTACCCTCATTTTCCAAAATCTTTCCCCAAACCGATAATTAAACAGGAATTCTACAACTCAATAAGTTTAGTCTTTCCCTCACATGTAACCATTTTTACGGAACCAGAGCAAATCGAACGAAGACGCAATAAAAAACGTTACCGGATTTATCGTGTGTTTCGCTTGTAAGTAAAGCAAGTTCCATACCCTTAGCAGAGCGTCGGAGATTGTGAAGTTAAGGTTCACAGTATACTAATCCCAACGGCGCTAATGACCTTAGCCGCCTTTATTTTCCAAGATTTCTTTGGTACCCAATTATTTCAGACTGGATAAACCCGGGAGCGATTCGTTCTCAAAACATCTGATGGTTTTTAGGAATATGTGTTACGCAGAAGCTGCTATACAAGTTCCATCAACCAACAAAGACATACTTTACTCAACTCGGCTTAAATCATCTCCATAGCTTAAATATTATCCAGTGAGCCCCAGAAATCGGTTTAACATCCTATAGAATTACGAACAATTTCCAGAAATTTCAAACGACTTGTGATAATCCGTCTACATCTAAAGTTGGGTATCGAGTACAGAATTATCAAAACCGGTTCTAAAAATCATATTCAAAAGAACAACTGAACAGTGCTAATACAACAAGTAAAAGATGTACTTTTAAAGTCGTTTTGTTTATCTCGTGTGCGCTCGCGTTCTCGTTATCGCGTTATCAGCTCGGTAATCAGTTGTTTCGGCAGACCGGTGAGTTCGTTTCATTTATTATCTCTTCGTTGTCGTATTTAACTATTATTTAGACGCTTTCCGAATTCTTAGATTACTGTTATTTATTCCAATTTGTATAGCGATTTATTTTCATCTTTTTTTTTTTCTCATTTCGCGTATATTTCATTTTGATTTGCTTGACCGATGAGCTCGTCTAGTGGGGGCCGCTCTGCGGCATCCTCCAAAGATTCAAAAACCAATAAAGCGAACATGTCGCTGAATCTAATGAAGGTTAACGCTGCTGGAAAGCGTAAGCCATTCAGCCCTCTCAGGCCATCAACGATTCTACCAAACAAGGATCTGCGGCTTTCGCAACCCGACTTGCCCAACCTCTCTAATATTAATAATAACATCTGCGTGATTAAAGCAGTCGAAAACTTTAATATCGCTAGTAGTAGTAATAATAACAATAATAATAATAATAATAATAATATCAACAACAATAACAATAATAATAATAATGATAACAGTAATAACAATATCAACAATAATAATTTCTCCACCAATAATAACAATAATAATAGTAAAGATCTTGTTAATGTTTTTCCTTCCGATCATCCCTGTTCCTTTAAAGTTTTTGTCGAAAACTCCACCCTAGACGAGAACATCGGGAATTTTCACCCGTTGGCTCTGGCTAAGCTCATCTGCAAAATTTCAACTTCCTTTTCGAACATCGTTCCCCAGGGAAGGTAGCGTATCTCGGTTATGTTTCCCTCTGCTTCTGCGGCGAATGATTTTCTGAACAATTCCTCATCTCCAAGTTAACGCCTTATTGAATGTTATTCCCAGGTATTTGAAATTATCAGCCGTTTCTAACGGCTCACAACGGCATACTTCCGATCCATGAAGGCAATCTACCTTGTGCAAAACTATTTTAGGCACGAACTTTCTAAATCTACTCGGTGTTCTTACGTACATCACTTTTGATTTTTTTGCATTTATTAATAATTTTTTATCGTGTACTCATCTACAAACCATATTCAAGTCCTCCTGAAGCAGCCTTTCTGCTATTTCTACGTCATGGTGTTCAATTACCAGAGCAATGTCATCAGCATATGCGTAAAGTTTGGCGTTCATAATACAATTATGAATGAAGTTGATGTAAATTAAAAACAGTAACGGTGCTAATATAGTTCCTTGTCCTACTCCATATTTCGTTTTCCCCATATCACTATATTCATTACCAATTTTCACTAAACATTCCCTTTCATGTAAATAACATCTAAACCAATTAAGATATTTCCCTGTTATACCAATTTTGCTTAGGTCTTCTATCAATATTTCCCTATCCACTAAATCAAAAGCCTTAGTAAGGTCTAGAAAGACTATCAAAAATTGTTTGCCGGATGCTAATCCCTTATTTATCGCAGATGTAAAAGTTCTGAGCAGAGTTACCGTTGATTTCCCCTTTCTAAACCCATATTGGTTATGATATATTAGGTTGTTCTCTTCTAGGTACAATTTAAGATAGTTACCTACATAGTGCTCAACCACTTTAGCAATAACTGATATTAACGTAATTCGTCTATAGTTTTCACAGAGTTTTTTATCCCCATTTTTATATATTGGTCTTATTATCCCTACTTTTAACTCCCTGGGGAATATACCTTCTTTTACAGACTCATTAATAATTTTTGTTAACAGCGGAGCAAGCTTTTTTGCATGTGTAATTACATCTTTCACCCGTATACCATCATGTCCTTGAGCTTTATTCTTATTCATTTTCCTAATTATGTTTTCTATCACTTCACTTGTGGCTTTCGGTATGTAAAATGGCGTAACCGTAGTATTTACGTTCTCGGTTCTCATGCGTCTAATATTACAATTATGTTTCAGATTTTCAATAGCCTCCATATAATATTTTTGAAATTCACGCGCCACATTGCGATACCTATCAAAATTCTTCCCTATTGCCTCATCTATAATTATAGACCTTTTTTTACACACTATTTGATCTATTATCTTCCAGGTTTTTTTAATGTTATTATTCGCTTTTAGTAATTCCTGTTGGTAATATTTTTCTTTTTCTTGTCTTATTTTCTGCTTTACTAATTTCCTGTATTTCTTATATAGTTCTTTATTTCTTCTATTTGAATTATTCCCTTTACATCTTTTGTAATATAGATTTCTAATATGTATGAAATTTAATATTTTCCTATTCATCCAAGCTGCAATAGGATTGTATCTCCTTTCCCTCCTTGTTTGCCTAGTAAATTTGCAATCGTCATAAAGTTTATTGAATACTACTTTTAAATTATTTACTAATTCTTCCACTTCTCTTTTCTCAAGCAAGCCCTGCCAGTGATAAGCATTTACTTTATCTTTTAACAAGTTCTCATTCAGATAGATTTCACGTGTACTAACGGTCTTCAAGTTCTCGTCTCTATCTACACATAGTGCACCACAAACTATGTAGTGATCTGAAATTTTTGTCTTTATAATACCCGCCATTACTTTCTCTGTTGCATGTCTAATGAAGATGTTATCTATACAAGATTTGGTAATACGACCTGCTCTTACCTCTTTTCTAGTTGTTCCTTTAATTAGCCGAATTCCACCGTGTCTTGATAAGATGTTCAGAAATTGATCCTTTATTTTACTCCTTGAATCAGTGTTAATATTGAGATCTCTACAGATAATAAATTTTGTATTCCGATCTAATCTTTTTAGGCTCTCTTCGAGTTCCTGTAGAAAGTGACCAACGTTGTTACTCGGTGAGCTATAAATTGCCATTAAGTAAATTTTTTGATTTTTTGTTCGGCTTATTTCTACAGTAATGCTATCAGCAGCAGAATTGCCCGCGTGAACCACCTTGAAGATGAAAACCTTTGACGCCAATATCATTATTCCCCCATTACGGTTAGGTGGTTTCTGGTTTCTCAATTACACATTTCTCATAACCCTCTATGTTATAATATTCAGTCTCGTGCTCTTTGATGTTTATTTCGGTAAGAATTATTACGCTAACATCCTGTTTATGAATTTGTATCAATAACCCATCCCAATTGCATCTAATGCTTCGAATGTTTAAATGGATTATTTTAATAATATTCTTACTATTTTCCTCTTTCCCGTTAAAATTTCTACTTATGTCTGCATTCCATTAATTTGCAAAATAAGTACACACGAATTGCCGATGATTCGGTGGAGTATATTTCTGCAGCGAACTTGAAATATCGTTATAGATAAAGGTCAAAAAATGTTAAAACAAGTACAAATGAATCTAAATAAATTGAAACTAAAAATAAATATCGTAAAAACAACGGAATTAGTTATCACAAGAAAAAGAAATTTAATCCCGCCATTGATTAAAATTAACGACAGAGATATCTTACATTTCAGTTCCTCATGTAAGTATCTGGGCGTAATTTTTGATACAAAATTGAGTTGGATGGAAAACGTTAAATATATCTGTTATCAAGATGTAAAAGAGATTTAAACGTGCTTCGTGTCATATCCGGTTGTAAATGGGGTGCGCATCCCCTTTCAGACGTGGCCGTATATGGGGCCTTAATAAGGCGGTACATGGATTATGTAAGCCCATTTATAAATTTCCATAAAACCAGCTTGGAAAATTGTAAACAATTCAAAACAGAGGATTAAGACTAAGAGCGATGGTGAGCACGCCAACGCAATGCATTGGTGCAGAATTAAGTGAACCTCCGGTGTATTTACATAGCGGACAAATATTATATTAAAATTAAAGAGCGAAAAGATATCATATAATTAATAAACACAAATCCTCAATTTAAATAAACTTATGCAATAGAATTTGGATAGGGAAGGCCGTCATACCAGTCATTAGGAGACTTTTCGAAACTTTTCAAACGTAAATATTATCCCAAATTACAAATAATCAGTTTAGAATTGGAATCCCTTGAGAATAGAAACTAAAGAAAATGGTATTCAAATTATAAACAAAGATTTAAATAGTAATCAGTTCAACGAAATAATTACCAGATATTACAAAGAATATGAAATAATTTTTATCGATGGCTCTACCGATACTGCCTTCTATTACTCCAATAAAGAAGTTTCAAAAGTATATCGACATATGCCGGAGGATCTTCTTATATAGTGAAGTTCTACGTCATAAATACGGCATTAGAATGGATAGAAAATATATGTAACAAAAAAAATACTAATACTAACGGATTCCATGAGAGTATTAAAAAAATTAAAACAGATATTCCCCCAAAAAAATGATAATGTAGAAACAAAAATTAGGAAAATAGTACATAGATTGGAGAACCTTTGTTGGATTTAAGTGGATCCTGGCACATGTTGGAATCCACGGAAATGAAATAGTTGACTCCTTAACAAGGTCTAAAAACTATATAATAGTAAAATAAATAAACTGGGAATAACATTTAACAGTTGTAAAAGAACAGTTAATAAAACAGTGGGAGGCATCATACAGGGAGTCAATTCAATATAAAGGCAAGTCATAATATGGTAATCTCAATAAATTAATTGATGGGCATCCGTGATTCGGATATAGTGTAGATATAGTCTCTATATAATAACAAAATGCCGATTTAAAATCGGACATCATCGTACTCCTTCTCATCTTGCACGTCTGGGAATAACAGATAGCAATGCATGTGATTTTTGTGGTTTGGAAAGATCGTTAGAGAATATAATTCGGTAATGTTGCAAATTTGAACAAAGGAGGAACATTTTATTGAAAACAGGCCTAAAAACTTAACCTTTAACAACACCACAAATAGTTGCTTAACAGCCGTGCGTAGACAGTCATATCAATTTATAAAAGATAACAAAATGGTCAATTGACGAACATTTTTTTTAACGAAAATCAAACGAATTTTATATAATCTGTCACTTTTTCGTTTTTCCCTCGTCTCTTCTCCGCGGTGCCTTCTTCACCCAGAGGATTCATTTTTTCTGCGTGATATCAATCACGTCTTCTTCGAATGTTCCTCACTTTCTTCAGAACGTTCTCTCTTCTATTCTCGGCTTTTGGATCTTCGTCTTCCTACTCCATACAATGACTCTTATGTTCTCTCATTTCCTTCCTTGTCAGTTGTTCCTATTCTAGCTTCTTTCATTTATTCAATCTCGCACCGGATAAAATATGTTATGCTCCTTTTGAAATATTACTTAGATTCCTTGACTTATTGGGCTGTTGCTCTTCGTTGGCGTACTCATAAAAAAAAAAATATATAATCTATATTGAACGGAAGAAAAAAATAACCTAACCAAAACAAAAGGAAATTTCAAAGCGGTTAATAATAATATCACAGCGCAGAGATATACTCTATTTGCTTTACAGTAACTAAGTGGTTAAAGCGCCGCCCCGATACAATCTTAAGCACAGTTAGGAAGCTGTACTTCATTTGAGAATAACTCGGTTCAAATCCTACTATCCTACATTGTAAAGCAATTATCATATATATATATATATATATATATATATATATATATATATATATATATATATATATATAACTCAGCTATTTTGGCCTCCCAAGGGACTGTGTCCCTTAACCTCTCTTGCTTACATTCCTGTCTCTTTCTTTTCTATACTTCGTATAAAATGATCAAAATTTATAACAGAATTCTAAATCAGTCCATATGAATGCGAGTTCTGCGCGAATAAACGTAAGAAAGAAACGGGACGAACATGTAACCTCTTTCTTTTTGGAATTCGGTAACAGAGCTAAATTTCCACGATAATTTTGCAAATTGATAGCATTAGTCTCTGTTATACTAATAAAAAATAATAAGAAAAAAAATTATCCAAAAGGACCACATTTTTTCATGTTTTTTAACAAATACTCAATTTATGTTCACCGATTTTCATAGTTACTCACATGGTACCTAAGTTGAATGGTACTCTTTCTAATTGAAAAAGAATCAGTAAAATTGGTCTGTATAAATATAAGTTCCGCGCGAACAAACATAAAAAAAAAAACAAAAAAAACATACGTGACGAACGTGTAACTTCCTTCTTGTTGAAAGTCGGTAAAAATTGAAATATTACAAACGTTACATGAAATTGGGACATTTTTTCTAATAGGGGCCAGCCTAAGAATTACGTTGTAATTAATATATATATATATATAAAACAGTATATTAAACCTAAAATTATTCTTTAAGATTTTAAATTCAAAATAACTTACCCTTGAAATGATCGGCTAATTGTAAAATAAATTTAAAAAATATATAATGATCACAACCGCCCCGAGTTTATTTAAAAGTTTGTTTGTTATAAAAAAAATTAAAATTAAAAAAGTTGAAATTAATATTAATACAAAGTGTCGATCTTTTTTTCGTTTCATACGTAACAGAAGAAAGAAACAATGTAATGACACCAAACTTTTATTTGCTATGGAACATTCATGTAGATAGATTGTATCTGTATAACGAGCGATGCAAAAACATCGATTAATAAAGTGTAGTCATTGTTTTTCTGACGCAAAATTAACATATGCATAGTCATGTTTCAGCATGAGTATTTAGAAAAGTTAATTCATTCCAAAATATATTATTTAAATGAATCGTTTGCTGATAACAATTGTCTTTATCGCATTCTTTTATCAATTTTGTGATCATTAATAGTATCCTATCAATCATTAGGTCTGTACTTACTACAACTATTACAGTAGAAGATGTATCGCACTATTCCACTTCTTTACAAAACGTTTTACCAGCGGTATTACCTTTTTTACAATATAAAAATGTCGTGCACAAAAGTAACTCCGCGATGATTACTCCACAAAATGGAGCTGAATATAGGACCACCTCCCACAGACAGTGAACCAGCAGACGGCGAACTGGTAGACCCGACTAAAATAAATGCCGCGAAAAATTCACAACATTCAAAATATAATATAATCTTAATAATGTAACCAACTCACCAACATAAAATACAAAGTTATAATAGAAAACATAAAGAAAATAGCCATAAATGATTTAAAAGTAGTTAAAATACACTTAATTAACTGGATTACAACACTTACACTGAAGAAATTGAAATCTCGGATAAATTTAAAATCTTCGTAAATTTTAACGATTGTAACAGAGCAAATGAGAAAGAATATACCCTTGAAACAACAAATAATTTAGTCCTCCATACGCGCTGTCACTCGAAGTGCTATTATACTAAAAAAAAAGAAAGGTTCGTCTAGATTTTACAAAAAATAAATTACGGAATGAAATAGTAAGCACAAACCGTGTGATGCAGAATATAAGAAAGTTCAAAGGAGAATGAAAATTGCCGACTGATTCCCTCTAGTACCAAGTAATACCATTCAAATATCATTGTACGATTTTTAATCTTGTCCTCAATATATCTTCATCAACAGAGTCCGATTTGAATGTGAACCATATCTTAAACTACTGAAACAATATTAGATCTGCAATAGATTTGACCATATCGGATCAAAATGTAGAAATTCAGCTAGTATTTTTAAACGCTGTCGTGATAAAAATCATAAAATAGTTGATTACAAAGAAGACCTGACGCGTAAATTACAACGAGGATCATTCGCCTTCATTCAAAATCTGTCTGAAAAGAATAAGGCACATTTGGATAAAAAAGAAAAAACCACAAAAAAAAATAAAAACTGTTGGCTTATCAAAATATTTCATATTTTGAGACTAACAAACAAATATCTAAATCTAATAAATTTTCGTATTCTACACGTCTGAAGAGTAGATATGATCTCACACAACAGTGCAATGAGCACTTTCCACAGTTGCAGTGACAAAAACTGACCGCAAAAAGCCAAAAACAAGGACATAAGTTAAACAACAAAACAGACGTAAAAAAATCATATATCAAAAACCAGCGATATATAGAAACAACCCGTACATTCTCTGTATAGATTCTTTCTTGTAGCGCTGCAATTCTTAAAAGATTTGCATAATCCCGAACAACATCTAATAGCAAAAAAAAAAAAAAAAAATACCATCGTGATGTCTGATATTCGAGTCGTATTCGCATGGATTCCATCCAAAGTTGATATCACTGGAAATAATCTTCCCCATATAGCAACTAAAGAAGGTTCACTGTTTAAACCTTATCCCTAACTACCTACACACCGATCAGAGTGATCTTTAATCAACTATAAAAAAGTCAATTCAAGATTCTTGGAACTTCAAGTAGTCAGCAACGCCATCATTCAACAAACTGCGTGTCATACCGATCTCGCTGGAAATGTTGTATGCGTACGCAGATAAAATAGCACTCATAATCGAACACAAAAACATCTACACGGCAGAGAAATTCTTGCAGGAAGACTTAAATATTGTGCGTAACAACTAACTATTAATACAAAAAAGTCGAACGTTTTGGATATTAAAAATCCCCAATCCCCGGTTTAACTGCCAATGTACTCTTTTGGTAACGGAAGAAGAGTTTAAATTTCATTGATAAAACGGTATGGGGAGAGGCAAAAAGTACGATAATTAAGAGAATAAGTGACCAGCATAAACGATGCTTAAAAGCAACAATCCCAATAAAGAAACATGCCAATAATACCCATCAGCTGGTGGAGAGAGAAAAATTAAATGTCTCCAAAGATGACGCTCTATCATTACTACCGACTACTTGAATATAAGACTAAAAGTTTACCTATTCCGTCAGGAAAACTAGAGCGATAGAAAATCGTGTTTCATTCAACCGAAGGGGAAAAGTATCATAATAGATGACATTGATGAATTAGTCGTAATTAAATTGCTCGGACGTATTCCAGAGGATTTAATGACTACAAAGATAGGCAAATAGAAATTACAAATCAAACAATGGTTACTATAGAATGAACAATGAACTTTTTTGAAATTTCATACGGCCCGATTGTAGAGAATCGATTATACCTATAATTAAATTTGGATTTTGCGCACTAAATTCGTTTTTTCTTTTAGTAATATGTGCAATTTCTTTATATACATCGTAGTAAGCACTATTTTATTAAAAAATATTGTAATTATATTATACAGTAAATGATAATGAGTGTTGAGAACCCACAAACGGGCATTTGCCTTCTGGGACCCGCACACTTATTTAAAAAATAAAAAGAAAAAAAGTACCTTCACTTAAAAAAGCAGAAAAGAAAAAGTCGTACCCGCTCGTCTGCGTTTCGATTGAATTTCCCATATAGTTAACTCCATAAAAATCAACCTGCTCCAATTTGCTCACTCTTATCACTGTAAATAACTTCCTTATTAGCTGCCCGTAATTCAATTCTAACCGAACAATTCTTGACTAATCTCTTATACTCCAAAACATTCTTTCCAACTCCTGCAAAGCTTCCCACTACCTGATAACATTTCTTAAGCTCACCAACTTATACTCTATGATTTAAGTACCCCTATACTTCTATCGTGCCTCTGGCTTAGATGCAGTACACGGGAATCAACAGAGTGAACAAGTAAGTAGGTAACAAAAAAAAAACAAAAAAAAACGGATAAATGTAAAGTTAATCCACCAAAACGAATGATTAATCAGTACTAATTTTACTTCTAAACAAAACAAGAAGGAAATAACGCCAATTTTTAAAATTTTAAACGGTAAAACATGGATTTTAGACAAAAATGCGTAACACTTTTCTACAAGATATACATGCAACCAGTATTTGATTATGATTGCATACTGTGCCATTCTTACACCGCTGTAACGCACAGTGATTAATATGTTACACAAAAATCACGACATGCCGCATAAAGAAATATCACCCCAAAGCCGAATCGCAGGGAATTCCGCCGCAGAGTTTGCGCGCGATATGGTTATATGCATTACATTTAATTGAGAAGACTACCGCAACATCGTATTGTTTAGTTCGCACCGAACAACATATCGCAAAATAAAAAGAAGCAAAAGCAATCTGTTCAATTCCAGATTAAAACCCCTATGGGAAATGTGGGGAACCTTTGTTTATCGAAATCGACGGAGAGAAAAATTATCCGCTAGACTACGGATTGGACGTAAGCATTCCACCCATTGCCTTCTGCGATAGATGCGTTGCACGGGTCGACATCATCCATATTCTAGAGCAGTGCGCTAAATATGAAAAATTCCGCAAACAGACCTATGGTGTTTTATCACATTATCTACAGTTTCCTTGGCGACTGCCAAGAAAATTTAAACAAAATAATATTATCGACGCAAAAAGTTGAAGTTAATTTATATCATAAGTAAAGCAAGTCTCATACCCTTTAACAGAGCGTCGGGTATTGTGAAGTTAAGGTTCATAATGTACTAAGCCTGATGGATCTGATGAGAATACTGGGGCCAGTTCCTTTCTACTTGGGATCTGTCTTTACATTCTCAGATTTCTCTGGTACCCAATTATTTCTGGCTGTGTAAACTTGGGAGCCATTTGGATCCGGGACGAGACAAGTCTCGAATCCGTGACCTCTGATTTAATAGCCAAGCACCTTAACCACTAGCCTACCACGCTGCCAATTTATATCATACCCACCTGCATATCCTCTTTATATCTATATTACCTATTTCCTCTATAACTTAAATATCGGGAAATCTAAATATTGTGAAAAAGTTTATAGCGGCCACAGTAAGTAAATATCTTTTATTCACTCTTCGGATTCTGTAACGTTGTACGCGCCACTTTGCTTGTTAAAAAACCGTGATTTTAATTCGAAATTTATTTTTTTTCTTTCCCAATCGACATAATTTATTCTGTCGAACACTCCGTCTCATGCACTGTACTTAAAACGATACGCCAGTTTTTTAATTGTTAAGAACAGTCAGTGGTGCGGTCAGTGGACTGCCCCGATCAGAAAATATCGTTTTAATGTAACAACATTACCGTAATAAAATTATAGCTTTAAAGCGGAAAAAATATTTATTTATTGATTTTTGCGCGAAGAAAATCCTATTCAAGATAAGTCCTATTCAGGATAAATTCAATTCAGGATAAATCCTATTCAAGATAAATCCTATTCAAGATAAATCCTATTCAGGATAAATCCTATTCAAGATAAATCCTATTCAAGATAAATCCTATTCAGAATAAATCCTAATCAAGATAAATCCTGTTCAAGATAAATCCTATTCCAGATAAATCCTATTCAGGAAAAATCCAATTCAGGATAAATCCTATTCAAGATAAATCCTATTCAAGATAAATCCTATTCAGGATAAATCCTATTCAAGATAAATCTTATTCAGGATAAATCCAATTCAGGTTAAATCCTATTCAAGATAAATCCTATTCAGGATAAATCCTATTCAAGATAAATCCTATTCAGGATAAATCCTATTCAGGATAAATCCTATTCAAGATAAATCCTATTCAAGATTTCCTTCATTCATTTTCATTTCCAGCAACTGAATTAATGCAAAAAAATTAACCGTTTGCACTTTAATAATTTTTGTTCCTCTTTTAATATCGTGAAAGTAATTCCGCGTTCAAAAATAAAAAAATAAATAAAAAAAAAAACGCTTAAAAAGAGGATATACACAATTCCGATATCCGTCTCCTGGATGCATCGAAAATTTATTTTATTCGCTAAAATACACTGGCGGATAATACGCCAAATAAACCACATAGAACATATCTAATAAAATAAATTCTGCGTTTTTCAAGCTGGTTGGGTGGTATAATTCCGTTGAAATTTTAATAGTTGCTGAAGTTTATAAATAATTTGAGGTATATCATTTTTCACGCATATTTATTGGTAAGTTTTGCGTAGTATAATAATAATGTGTCGTTATAAGAGAACAGATAAGACGACTAAAATAAGTGAAAAAAATTGTTATCTAAAATTTTTTTTTTTTTAGATCCCCCCTTTGGGCACGTCAGCCAAGGACCTACACCCAGAAACAACATTCATCTTCCCATATATACTTAATAATACATAATTAATGAATTATTAGAATATTATCTATTTACTTAATTAGATTAATTTTAGCTTACGTCAACTTCATGAGTGTTTCTATGTTGCCGCATTTTTAATGTAATAATATACATTATTTTGTTTGTGACATTTATTTACAATGATTACGATTTAAGAATTTTTAACTGCATTATTTTACGATTTAACGTTAAAAAAACAAAAATTTAAATAAAATTATGTAAATTTAAAAAAAATACATATACAAAATGCCTTTTCGCCTCAACTGTTACATACTGGTACCATAGTAAAGTGCTATTCATGCATTCAGTTATTTTCCTTTTTTGATGTAATTTTCTTTTCTGATGTAATTTTCTTTTTAGTTAACTTTGAAAATTTACTATTTTAATATGTACAAATACGTTAGTTAACTTTATCGTCATCTTTAATTAATTTGTTCTCATACCGTGCAGGAATTACTAACCAAAATTGTGTTGCAATGTCAACAATGTTATCCCAGAATTTATACCGATCACTTCGTTACCGATTATTTTTCAGTGGAAACAAAGTATATTAGGCTGGCGTCAGCGACTCATTGGCAATACAACTAATATAATTTCAACGTACCTTCAACGAATGATATCTCCCTAAAATACTGCAAATCCCACGTTTTCAGGTTTCGTTTAAAGTCAAAGTTCTATCCAATCATCTGTTACTTTACGCGTTATCGAAAAACAATTCGCGACACAAAATCTAGATAATGAAAATAAGAAAGAAGAATCGGAAAAAACCAAAAAAAGAATCCGTTTAACAATCGCGCTCAGTAGCAGCGGAGATGAATATCAGCGAATAAACACTAACGGTCATCCTCCTTTGTGTATAACTCAGAAGATGACGGTAAAAATGTAGTAAGTAAGAAAAAAAAAAAGAAAGAGAAGAGAGAGAGGAAAAAGTAAAGTTGTAAATAATAATGATAATGTTGCAAAATGCTATCAAAGTACAAGAAATTCAATCTATGACCTTCTCTGCTTTTAATATACTACACACCTTCATCGTCGCGTCTTATTTATACAGCTTTCATCTGATGAGAGAGCAGACATGAAAGGCGGAAACACAGAGCAACGACAAAGAGTGTGAGACGCTTGTTAAAATAACTCGATGAGATAAGTAACGTGTAAACTGATGCGCACGCTCTCATATGGAACAGAATTTGACTGATGACGTCCGAGTGACGATGGCCAGTGTAGAATAATACGACGATGTCTAAGGTATTCTGAAAATGAAAAAATATTTAAAACAAATTGATGAACTTTGATACGCAAGCGTGCTCGCCGAGCGTGCATTAGGTTCCTCCTCCGACAAACTATCGCAGCATTCATTGATTGTTACAGATTGTCAGAGATTACACCATTCGCTATCGCTCAAATAATCGCCATTATTATTCACATTCGAAAGAAATTTAACCGGTATGTGCTTTTGTGCGCACCCGATTTACCGACTTACCACTTTTTTCCTTTCTCTTAGCGCCAGCGTATAATAACCAACAGGCGCAATCGAGAAAAAATAGTCTTGTTGATGGACGACCTTTACTCAAAGGAACGCAAAAATACAGGAAGCAATTTCCATCAAGGTTCCCACCTAGTCGGCGTTTAACAACACATACTTTGTTGTCCGATAATCAGAAATATGATGCTATTGGTGCGTACTATTTCAAAAATATCATCAAACGCGCAACACCTAATACTGCTATGTATTTTCGCTGTTGTTTCTTAAGTGAAGAAAATAAAAGATAATTAAGAAAAAGTAAAAGTTTTTCAAATCTGTCAATGGCTCGCAAGTATAAAGGCAATAATAATAAAAAATTTTGACGACGTAGTTTGTCTCCGGAGTGAGAAAGTTGCAACACGTGACTAAATCGAGGCCGTATCCAGTTAAAATATCTTATTTCGAAAGCCCGAAAAAAGTTTTATTTGTACCGCGGAGGGAATGAACCGAGGTCAATTTTAACTTTTTTTTTGGCATTACGCGTAAAATTACTAACCGGAGCTGTACAAATTTCCAAGGTTTTGTTATAATATCGGTATGTAAAGAAAAGGGGGAATCACGTATTGAGTTATTTATGAAATCGCCACGATCGTACATATTAACCAACGATTCTATTTTTAAATTGTAGTATCCCGGAAGTTGCTTATCACTTAATTTTTGATTAATAAAACAGTATTGTTTGAATTTTCCCCTTCTCACCTACGTAAGAATCAGAAAAATTAAGTTTTAAATACGTACAAAAAGAAACGAGAAAACTGAAATACGAATTGTTATGAAAATTAAGTTTAATAAGTGATCTCAAGAGACACACTCACTTGTGCAGGAAGTAATTCTACAGACCACTATTGACGTACAGTTTTATCTATGACACTCCGTCAGCAGGATATTGTAATCAACGTTGCCAGACTTCATAGGCGTACCCAGGCAAGAAAAACACTTGACAGAAAAAAGGATTTTATTTAGTAATTATATTTTATTAATAGTATCTTGTATAATAGTTCTAAATGCGTATGACTTCTGTTCGTTTTCATTTTGAGAATAAAGTTGTACTATCAGAATGCCTGGTACCAAGACATCTTACGACCCTAAAGCGACAATACAGCAATGTAAAAATCCATTTCGGGAGGGGTTTGAACCCCCAAATCCCCCCCCCCCCTTCTGGGTACGCCTATGCCAGACTTACTGGTTTAGATACTCTCTTTTTTGTTCTAAATTTCTACTGAAGTGCGATTTTTTTCTATGCTTTCCTAATGGAAAATCTAGGTTGTTTTTTTAAATTAGCCCGGCAACAATTTTTTCGTCACATATTCTGAGCCCTGTGAAACGGGTTTTCTTTCTATTTCTATTGCGAACATAAGGTTAAAAAAAGGAAAAAACTATTCCATTTTTTTTTTTTTTCCATTTCCAAGAACAGAGTTTAAATGACGACGTATTTTATCATTTTAAAAGAACTCCATTTATTGACTTGATATTCACTTGTAAAAACCTTAAGGCTTGCATTCAGCTTTATACTGAAAAACGGTTTACCTTTTATTTATATTGTAAACCTTTTTTCGTGCGAAGAGTTAATGTCCGTTTTTGTGGTAAATTTGATTGTTTTTTTTTATTTTCTGAATTTATTCTCCTTACAGGGCCGTGCCCAGAATTTTGAAAAGGGGTGGGTTTTGAAATTTCTTTTCGCATATTTATTTTATAAATAACATTACATTTTTCACTAATATTCATACTATTAATAATTTCCATAATTTTGATTTATATATTAATAATTTACATAAATGAATTACCCCGTATATGAACATTAATAAAAATTACATATGTTATTGATTTATACCCGTAATAAAAAATTTTGCATAAAATATTAATGAAGTACTTAAAAATATGGAGCATATTTTTTCTTTTTTTTTTTTTTTTTTGATGTAAGAAAACCCTAAAAAATCATTAATATTTATTTTAAATTTTTGATTTTTTCCAGATTTTTATGCATTTATAATAAATATTTCGGTTCTAATGGGGGGGGAGTTAACCCTCCTCGTGGACACGGCCTTGTCCGCTTAAAATATAGTATTTTATACTACTCTATATGATTGGGGAAAAAAGTTGCACCATTTCTAATTAAATATTCTGCAAACCAACTTTTAATCTTCAGTGCAAAACTAAATTTTATTTCTTATTCATCTATGTTCAAGTTAATGTTAATTTTGTCAAGAAAAACTAGATTTAAAATTTTTTGCTTAAACGTATTTTATTATTTGGCAAGTTTATAATTATTTTATTTTTTTTTATGTTTTAGTCATATTTCATTTAGAGGGAATTTATATTTTCTTCAAAATCTTTAAATTTTTCGTTGTTCCGGTTTTATTTTTATTCCGATATATTTTTTTCTGCATAATCGAAAGCCTTTTTTTATATAAACCAAAATATATATTTACCTATTTTTATCTTTTATCTTTTATTATTCAGTAGCTCTGGTGTTTGGGCAAATCAAATACGCTTTTTTTTTTTTTTCAATGTTGAAAAATGTTTATTTGACCATAAAATGAAGGGAAAAATAAATCCCGGGTCCCGAAAATCATAAAAACACAACGTTTTTCAATCGTTTTTCACGTTTTTCTCTTTTCTTCTGTACGAATTATTGAATTACTTGAAAAAATACGATTACTTTTAAGTAGAATTTTTCAAAGACGACACCGCTGGCGCGCCCAAAAAAAAAAAAAAGAAGACGCCACAGTAGCCATTTAGACGTTTAAAATACGATTTGCGGAGTATTTTTAACGCGGTACAAAAAACTAACTTTTTTTATCTTGTGTTTTTTCAGATTTTTTTAAATATTTACTTAAAAATGCGCAGAAACATGTTGTTATCACGTTGCCCTATTTTTAATCGATCGTTTTTAACGCGCCATATCCGATCGTGTAAACATCTAATACCAACTTTTCTCCTTTTCCTAGTGTTATTGAGCTATTGTTGATTTTGGCGAGCTACCTAAAACAAAAAAAAACAAAAAAAAAAAACGGCGCAAAAATCCATTACTACAGCTGATTAATTCACCACATGCTTTTATATTTATTTCTTTTACCTAATTGTGGTTCTTTTTTTTTATATATATACATATATATTTTTGGGCGCGTCAACTAAAGACATTAACACCTAGCGCGAGTGGAATATTTTTTTAAAAGTTTTCAATGTGCGGCTGCGGAATTTGAACCCGGTTTTACCCGCACGAAACACCACAATAGCTGCACCACAATAGTGGTCCTTACTATATTTATACCATAACTTTTCGAAAAAAAACTAACAAGAACATTAAAACTGACCTTATTATAATGGTCAAAAATATAATTGAAATCGAACAAAAATAAAATAAAAACAAGTTTAGTCAAGCATGATGTTTCATGCGCTGAGGATTCCGTACGTTAATTTAACGGTAACTAGAATGTTAACGTATAATAAGTAAATATACGTGACACCGATATATAGAACAATTTATATTTATTTACCTAACGCGTTTCGAAGTCATATGATCATGGTGGCATTTACATAATGCTAGATTCAAAAAAAAAAAAAAAAAAGTGATTTTTCACGCTTCAAAGTGGAAGAGGCGCGTAATTTTTTGCAATTTTTCGAAATTATCGCCGTCATCGGAAAGCGCAAAAGATGACGTGGTTCCTTCCGTTAAAAATTGTGAACAAGGTTAAACCGTATATTTTTCTAGTTTGGAGCATCCGGGTTTCCAACGTCGAAATTATTCCTCGTGGGCGTGGAAAACTAGAAATTTTTGAAAATAAATTTTTTTCTCGGGCATGCGATATATCGATTGAAAGATCACTATTTGTCGGTAACACGAAACCGTATTTCATTTTTTTAACGAAAATTGAACAAGAGCACCTTCATCCTCAAATTCAGCATGGTGGCGTGCTTTGTATATATCGAGAACGTAAAAATATTTTGAATTTCTGAATGCATTATAATATTATTAGATTTACACGGAATTGGGCAATCCTGGAGCGCTTTATTTACTTTCACCTTATAATCACAACACGGGCAAATATTTCCAGCTGGTTTTCCTCGAATTACTGAGGGCGATCCTCTTTTTGACATTTCCACTTTTGTAATGATAACATCTCGCTCGAGTGTATCTAATTGTTTTTATTACGAAGCGCAAACGGAATATCCCTGCTTTCACAAATGATGATGATCATTTTTCTTCGGCATGTGATTTAAAAGCACATGCCTTGTATTTTCCGGGTGCGTTGTTGAAATAACATCGACATTTTTAGTTTAATTTTTTCGCAATACCTATTTGAACTGAATGGACCACAATGTTACCTTGTTTTTTTTTTAATTCGCTCTGCATGTAAATTCTGTAAATTTATTTCTAAACAACGAGTCCACATCCTAATGGCGAAGGTTGATCTGTATTAACAATGAATAATTTTTATCAGTGATTTGCTTGTTTTTATAAGTAATAATAACAGTTCATGCAGAATATAGATATTCGTTGTAAACATGATCGATCACGGATGTTAGTTACTTGAGTAAACCGTGACGAGTTTAATTATTCGGATAAATCGCGAGCTAGTAAAATATAAATGGAATTTTCCGGTATCTGGATCGACATCGTAATATCATGTATGTCCATTATTTCGTATTTATTCTGGATAGAATTAACATTGCTAACGCGATCTGTGTAATAAATAGCCTCAATTAAATTTATGAAATCATCTGAATTGAAGTTGCGTTTCTCACTCCTAAAATGAAATGCACCCTCTTGTTATATGTCCTTTCTTTTTACAGGCTTTGCACAATAATTTACATTTGTCAATTCGACAGTCTGAATTAAAATGTCCGTTACAAACACAGCGGAAATAAACATCGGCTACATTTAAGAACGTGAATAAAATGCAACACGAGGCAAATTCTAATAATTATTTAAATAAAAAAAAAAAAAAAAATCCGTTAAAAACCCTGTTTTTAAAATGGACTAAAAAGTATAAAATAATTTTTCATAGACCCATTCAGATTTATAACTCCATGCAGATTATCAGGATTCATACTACATATTACAATAATAATTAAAAACTGCATTAAATATTCATTAAATTGTTAGTATTCCATTCGAAAAAAAATCCACCCGAACGAACAGACAGAAACGAAAGCGAGTTAGTAAAAACGCGGTAAAATTAAATAAGCAGAAGCACAAATAGTAAGACCAGGCACGCAGGAGCGGCTAAATAACCGCTTTCCTGCAGCATGTCTTTAGATTAGTTTCAAACAGTGATCTATGAAGTTCGATAAGAAAGTAACGACGCCGGCATTATTAATTCGTCTCCCGAACATTAACTCGCACAAAAAAATTTCCACAGAATAGCACGATCATTGGCAAAAAGAACAGGTTGCATTGGAAACAACATCAACAGAAGCGGTTGTTTAACCGCTTATGCGCGTTCTTTGCTAAGAACACACGTGCTTCATTCCAAAAAATGAAACATGTTGTGGTTTTAAAACTACATGGGAAAGCAAGTGGTAGTATAGGGAGGGCAGAACTGTAGTGATTTTACTCTTATATGTATGTATATAAAGATCCGCACAAAAAAAAAATTCGAGAATAGTCTTGCCTTAGTCAAGCCCGCGGTGACGTCACTTCGATTAATACCAATATATAATTAATAAATGTTAATATATAAATATAATATTTATATAATGATGCATTGTCATCAGTTCTGAGCTATGTTTAAAATTTCAAGTCTATGGCTCATCGGGAAATTATATTAAAATCGATTGTAAATTTTCCCTCGAACAGACAGACACGAAAGCAAGTTAATAAAAATGTGGTGAAAAAATTAATTCAAACCGAGAAAGGTTTGAATTAAATTTTTTTGGAATTTACCTCGTGTTGAATTTTATTTATAGTTTCGTTGGACGTACTTCTTTTTCTTTGATTAACGTGCCGTGTACTGTCACCTAGGCCAGAGAAACGGATAAGATAGGAGTTAGATGGAGTGTATTCAATAGGTTAGTGATCTTGAGCGTTCAATTTTGTCGTGACGATCAGACAGGATTTCGGAGAGGTTAGATGACTGGAATTATTTGTGCTCGCTATGAATTGTAGCTGGGACAGCTGACGAGTAAATGTTGGATTGTGACAGGAGAATTGCAATTGGAACACAGTAGGATAGGTTGTCTGGACAGGAGGTGACTATGAGTGATTTTGAAGTAACCTAGCCGGATCTTGTGACAACGATTTCATTCCTTCGATTGATGAATAATGAGATTTTCCATGGTTGAATAATATCTCGAATTAAGCGTAGGTTGTTCGTGTTTGGGATGTTGGTTCACTGTTTTTGCCATGTTTGCACTGATTTTTCCACTACATAAGCTTTAAAATCCATTGGCGGTATTTCAATGTTCGGTACCGGAAAGCGAATAAATTTCCCTAGATTCCAACGTGTGATATGCGAATGAGATACGGATACTTGTACTACAAAGAGTGCGAATAATTTGTTTGGTTATTGATGTTGGTAAGGAGAGTTGTATTTTTGAATAGACGTGATCGCATTTAATGAGAAAGAATCAGAAATTATTATAATTTCTAGCGAAAGGTTTACAATAGTTCTGCTGAAAGAATAGTGAAGAGCGCCGAAAGAGAGTAGCGGAAAATAATTTTTTTGTCAGATGCTATTCCACAACCTGTTCCTTGAGGTGTTTCGGAGCCGTCAGTAAAAACTATTTTGCAGCTGTCATATTCGCTAATCATGCATTGATATAAACGGAACGTAAAATGCTGGGACATGCTCCTTTTTATGATATTGCTAGAGCTGAAGATCTGTGCTGAGGTGTAGGTCCATCCATGAAGATGTCGGTGCCATAGTCTGATATGTTGGCGATAAAGTGAATTGCATCGAATCTAAGATTTAAATGACTTGCTTATGGAGAATGAGCACCGATGTATGAGGTGATGGTTGAAGCGAGTTCAGCGAAGGAAGATTGACCGACGATTTAAGACGAATCCACGTGTTTAAAAAGCTCCGTTTTCTGTAATTATTAAAGGGGAAGAATACCAGCTTCACAAAAAATGCTAACAAATGGAGAAGTAGGAAAAGCGCCAATAGCGAGTCTCGCAGCAGTAAGATGTATTATATTGAGTGAGTTGATGATATTTTGATTAGTAGATTACAGTGCTGTAGCTGAGCCTCGATTTAATTAGTGCTTGGTAGATTATCAATAAGGAGGAACGATCTGAGCCAACCAATATGCTAGCCAGTTTACGAATTAAATTTAGTTTTTTGGTGCAGCTTGTTTTTAGTTGGTTGATGTACGGTTTCCATGTAAGTTTCTCATCCAAAATGATTATTCCTAAATATTTTACAGCATCTGATGATGATAGTTACGTTGTTCAGTTGGGACTGAAATTTCACGACTACAACAACGAACTCTGCAGAAATGAACAGCGATAGTTTCCGTGTTGGAGAAATTGAAGCCGTTGTGGGCTGACCAAGCTTGTAATCTGCGGATTGTTTCCTATAGTATTGTCGTTCCGAGGGATAGGTCGGACCAGGAGATGAAGATAACTAGGTCGTTTACAAATAAGGAGCATTGGACAGACGGGTAAATTTGTTCCGAGATGGCTGTGTTAAACAGGGTAGCGCTGAGAACGGAGCCCTGAGGGGGGACACCGTTCTGTAGATCATGAGGAGTTGAACATACTTGATGCATTTGGATTTGCATTTTCTTTATTATTAGTTTGTGGGGCTTAAATTGTTAGCACTAAATCAGCGTTTGTTTAAACATCTAATTTACCTGCTTGTATTATGTTTTGACGGATAATCTCGGATACCTCGAATAAATTATGGTAATAAAAATACTTCGGAAATATCACACCAAAATTCGCAAGTTGCAGTATACGTTTTTCAATCCGCCACATATTATATATTGCAATATTTTCACTCGCTTTTTGTATCCGAATAATTGTGATGTCTCTCTCCCAATGGAATTGGTCGTCGACACAGGTATGTTTAAAGTATTTAAACTAATTTATCATCTTCAATATCGTATTGGAAAATAATATACATAATTGTTTATGGGCTTTTACTATTAATTAGTATGTTTTTTTTTTTTTTGAACGAAAGATTATTTAAAAGGCCCATCGGCCAATTAATACGTGTTCTGCTAAAGAGTTTTTTATTAATGTAAGTAAAAACAACAATTTTCTGGTGATAAATATGCTTCGCTTTCATTATTTAAAATATTTTCAAAACGTCTGCCGGAACAAAATTATATTTTTTTAAAAATACAATTTTCGATAGGCATTATTTTCTATTCGAATTCATTTTTCTAACAGTTCTTTGCTTATTTTAATTAGTATAAGTCAAAATAACCCAGAGCTCACCGTGAGGAAGTAACTGCTAGACGAGTTCCATCCTACACCAACCCAACCGCCCAACTAATGTTGATGCATTTTTTTGAATTTTAAAATACATAAAACTATCTTTTCATATGAGACCACCTACTGATGGAAATTTGTCACGACCTTTTATGTCTTTTTACTGTTTCAGCATAGCGAGACAATCTTAAAATTTCCTTTTTTTATAAAATACTCTGGATTTCATTATCCGAATATACTTCATGCTGTCAGATTTTTGAGAACCTTTCAGCTCATAATATTGTTCTTCTTTCCTCAGTCACTCATTCCAAACTATAGCTCAACTCCTATTCATTTTCATTTTCTAATCCTGTCTCTTTTTGCTTCTTTATTCAGCCATCTCTTCCTCGCCGTTCATGGTTTCTAGATATTTGCCCTCTCTTAAACGTTCCACAATCCCGTCTATTTGTCACCTTTGCTTTAAAGTATCCTTCCTGCATCATTTCCTCTCTTTTCATTTGCTTCTACACTCCATTTAGTCCTTTTCATCGGCTTTCTAATTATTTTCTTTGTAACCCCGATATCATGTTTTATTTGAATGTTCGACCTTTTCTATTGAGCAATGGTCCTTCTACTGTTTCCATACTAAAACTCGGTATCCTTACTCCTTATAGTGCTTTTTACATTCTCTTATTTTATTCTACTTCCGTTATTCCAGCCCTTGAATTATTTTTATCCTCCATTCTTAAACGTTTAATATAAACATTTTAATTCACGTAAAGCGATGCAAATCTAATATTTCTGTTTCGCACTCGACTTCAAAATTCAGCTTTTGTGTTTAAGAAATATTTTTCGTTCTTCTCTGCTTTTTTTTTTTTAAATATGTTTTTGCTTTCAGCAAATTATCATTATCAATATTATTATTTTTATACTTCGAACATTCTTTGTTTACTATGATATATATATATATATACATATATGTATGTCGCCACAAACTGCTAATAATAAATTAACATAATTTTGTTCGAGATTTTATTTTATTTTATTTACTAGCTATTGCATTTTCATATTGTCTTTTTATTTATTTTTTTTTAGCTCGTCATCTATGGACATTAATCCAGCGCAAATGAAATTTTTGTAATATCTTCAATATGCAGGGATTCAAACCACATCCTCCTCGAACGAAACACCACTGTCTGTCTAACTAACGGTGCACGCCAAGTAATTCCAGGTTCGTCGTTCCGTCGTTGTTGTATGTTGATTCTCCTTTTTGTACTGTATGTCATATTGTTTTCCATGTAAAACTATTCAGTAAGGGTTTACTTAAGTACCGCGCCAATTCATTTTGTTTTTTTTTCGTTCGTGTTACGTTAGTGCGGTCAGTTCATTTGCGTGTATTGTTGCTGGTTCATCAATAATATATCGATTTCTCTTACTAAATTATATGTAAATATTATAGTAATAAATGTAAATATAGGTTTGGTTTTTAGTTTGTTTTGTTTTCTTTTTATTTTAAATTTATAATGAGTAAGTTTGGTTAGGTTTAGTTTTTGGTTTGTTTTGTTTCCTTTTTATTCAAAATTACACTATTATTTAAATTGGACATCTATATAAAATATTTTCATTTACGAGTAGGTTTTACTGGCAGCCACTTAAATTTTAAAAAAATTCAAATTTCCACGTTACTCGCAGAAATATCGGTGTATGTGTACATGTCTTTGAGATTTAATATATTCAGAAATTCAGTTTCCAACTCCTCCTCGTCTATTTAGTTCTTTGATTTCCATACGCGCTGACGTTCATGCGGTCACGTTGTTAGGAGGTACTCGACTTTACAACTACTTTCGCTCATATGTAAATTTAGCAAGTACCACGCAGCCCTTGTGAAGACATTTCGACTGCGTTCAGCGTTTTCAACCCGCCTTCGATCAATAAAGTGCTGTAGTCTTTATCGGGATATTCGTCACGTAACTTAATGAGTTCCTGCTGCAAATTACTTCTTCCGCGATTCGTTTTGTTTACGTACGTGGCACACGAATACTCGTCCAGAATGAACTATATATCGCAATTGGAGCGCAAAACTTTCGCAATCCACAGATTGAACTTATTTATCCATCGCTCAGCGATCATCCGCTTTATGAACACTTTTGGACGAGAGATGTCGGCGCGCAAAATGTCTAGATAGTCTAGATAGTAGTTGTACACAGTGACGTGGTGATGCCTGAGAAATGCACGTAGCCAGTCGAACTCTTCGAACTCCAGCGAGCGGTATATATCTGTGCGTCTGCGATTTTTCTCCTTCGATATGATCAGAATCAACACTGATGAGAGAATCAATCAAACGTAAGGTCGCCGGCATGTGTTCATCGACGGGCTAAAACTTGATGCGTTTAAAGTAATTAACGACGTGATGACGACCAAAGGGAAAGTACGATTTTGACTTCAATATAAACATATTCGTATCAATAAACTTGTCGAAATATAAGCCAGACGTTACCGAGTCCTCGTTCACAAGCGTCGTTCGCAAATCGCTGCGCATCCAAGTGGACGGATCACCTTTGCCAGTCCACTCTTTCCCTTCTCCAATCGATACAATAGTAGCAACAGATCGGACCAACTGTATTCGGTCGCGCTTAAAGTGAGAAAAATCATCGGCGTTCCCAGTTGACGGATCATCGCAAATACGTCTTTTTTTCGTGTTGCCCAATATTGGACGCTGTTGGGAATCGATTTCAAGAACGATAGATTACGCTCGATCATGTTGTCCACAAACTGCTTATCTTCGACGTTTTCACGCGTCAGTTTCTTCAAGCTGTCGCTAGATTTAAATGTATAGTGCATGCCTTCCGTTAACCGCATACGCATCATTTGCATTGCCATATACAGGACGAGTTCGGGCTTGACTCCACGAAAATGGGTTCGGCGGATTTCACTGTTAGACATCTACACGGTGTGACATTGTCTATCATAAACTCTCGCGGTTAACCCAAGTAAATCGACGGGAAAGAGAGCTCTTCTGCGTGCTTATCGAAAAGAAGTGAATGTTGACATTTGTTCATCCCGGGCGCAAGTTTGAGGTATTTCTTTTCGGTCCACATTAATGTGTGTTGCTTCGCGAGTGGGAGATCGGTAAGGGCGCTGGATCCTCAGAAATGGATTCGTTCATCGGTTCGGCGGATGTATCCGATTTCGGCTCCGGAATGGCTGCTAATGCGGGTGAAGTATCATAATCGCGATATAATAACTCGTCGATGTGAATACCGTTGACACGATACAACGGTTTAGTAACGATAAATGGAAGCCACACTTTCACTACCGACTTCTTTACATATCCCTTCAAGTTGATTGATTTGTGAATTAATGTGGACGTTGAACGCTCTGTTCCAAAACCATCGTATTTACATCGACAGCAATGTTAATCACTTGACCAACAATACATTTTGATCCGTGCACGAAACGCAGTCGACGAATTTGCATAAATGGAAGACGTGGTGATACTAATCGCATAACTGGATCAAGTGTCGGCAAATCAGAAGGAACCAGAGGATAACGAAAACCGTTAATCACAGCCATACCGGGAATTTTTTCTTGTAGCAGCGATTTGTAACAGGTGTCACATACTTTTATATTGTTAGAATTTAAGTACGGATATTTTTCGCACATTAAATTTGCTTCTCTAAAGGGAACGTGCCTCATATCCCGCCCAAATCAAAGACGATCACTGACAGCACACGAAACATCGAATTTGTTTTGGTTGAACCAAATGGGCAGCGGTTATCATGCGGTCGTCGATAAAGACATTTTGCAGCGCTTCGGCATTAGGATCAATGAGAATTTATTCCGCTTCATCGTAGACATCTCGTTTTCGTTGTCGCCATTCGCGGATTCGTTCGGCACCACTCTTCAGAGCCGGTTTATTCGAATCGATGAATCGAAGAAACGCTTCAAACGTCTCATTTTCGGTAGTTTTGGAACCGAAAGATGTGTTTCGTTCATGAACTGAAGGAATTCATTGCTGTTCCGAAGTTCCTCGTCCCTGTTGCATTTACGTGATTCCCGCGTCGAATCGGGCATTGATTTTGGTTTTTCTTTATTATTTTTTATTCTTTACAAGTCACGACTTCTTTACTGGTTGAATTCTGAAATACGACTGAATGTGCAAATATGTTGGTTTTTGATTAACAATTCGTATCAGTGTTGTCGATTAAATAAAATTTAAAAAAATGTATATTATAAATTTGATTTCGTATCGTTTCGATGGTAATGTCGTTTGAAGAATCGTTTATTTATTTTAGGGTTCCTGTAATTTTACGACTGTCTGTCTTTAAAATTATAATTGAAGAGTTGACTCTAATTTGCATATAAATTAAATCGAATTAACACGAAGTTACGTGAAAATTACATCGAATTGCCTAGCAAAAATTAAATCCCAATGTACTATTCAAATTGCCGTGTTTTTTTAATTCTGAATTTCGAGAATTGTCGCGCAAAACCTTCAGCGGGCAGCAAGAAAAAAGTTTTACAAAATTATCTGCGGAATATTAAAATAATGTTTACGAAATTATAAAGAGAACGTTACGTTACGTTGCATCACACGGTTTTCAGATTGACGACCCCCAGCCCAAAAACATATACATGTCAAAAAAATTACTAGCCGTCATCTACTACTGTCTTAACGGAAGTGACGTCATCGACCACGTATTATTATTATTATTATTATTATTCGCGTGTTCGGTCGACTAAATACAATAGGTTGTCTCCAATATTTTATAAATTTTATCAAGTCGTTATCAACGTCGTCGTATAAGCTTCCAAGTTCATATTTACCGCTGACGGGTTCGATCGACCACGTGACCGGAAATGACTTTTGGCGGGGTAAATTTGGCGGGAAATTCAGATTCAGATTTTTTAAATTCGGAATACGATGAGCGAATTTTGTGGCCGGAGTTGTCTTTATAAGTAAGCTACTCTGACAGTTAAACCAGTTAGTGTGTGCCGGGATGTCGTCCGGTGTGTTTGCATGTTGAAAAATGTATTATTTCGGAAACAAAATAACATTATGAACCAGTGGGCAAGAGATATATGGCGGCGTGGTATTTAAAGCATTTAAGAATAATTATTGTTACATTTTGATTTTCACTAAAAAAAAAAAAAAAAAACAAGTAAAAATTACGTTTTTACTACAAAATTAAAATTTGAATTTTTATGGATTACGATGTTACAAATTGAAATTCTATTTAATGCTATATCATTAATTCAAAGTATTACAAGAAAACTATTAACTCAAATAATTTTAAAAAATTTCTAATAATATCTGTATGCTCATTTAGTTTTTAATTGTTTCTTACGTATAACCATGATTATAATTTACGTTGGCTTTATGGTTATTTTTTGTCATTTTTGGTTTCGCAGACGCTGTCAAATTTTTTTTTGTACTTCATTCCTCAAAAGATGCAATATTGAACTTTAAAATCTGAAAAATATATTATATATGACGCGTCTAACATATTAACTGGCTAAAAGGTTAAAAGGAAAAACCAGGCCAAAAAAAAAAAAAAAAAAAAGAAATTACCGAATAGACACCATCGTATGTAGTAAATTATATTTATTACATTCTTTCAGTACTATTTAAAAAAATGACTATATATTCTTATAATCTGACTGCGTGAAATTAAACGATAGCTAAATAATAATGGAAAACACGTGAAAATGAGAGCAACAACAGTGTGATTCGTTGTATTTAACCATTGGCGATTATTTCATCGATTCAAGAGCAAATTGGCAGCAGAGTGCAGTAATACCGACTAGTTGCAGGAAAGCCAAAGTTGATGTGGTACGCTAACGTACCATTCGTCTATCCTTGGTTAACGTATTTGTTTCACTCATTAAATCGTTCCCATCTGTACTCGCTGTTATTCAGTTAAAAATTGTTGCAAATTAAAGCTGAAATCGATTTTATTTTCTTAACAGTGTGAACCAAAAATTACGGAGCTGGTTTTTTCCTGTTTTACTAGAGAAAAAAACGTTTTCAAAACTAGCATTATCTATGTTTCGTAGGTAATATGCGATTGATAGATTTCTGTAATCGGAAATTATTCAATCTAGATGTGAGATAATTTTTAATACATTTTAATTCTGAAATACAAAATAAGTATATCAAACATGTTTTCGATATTTCCCCCCATGTTATTTAAACTTAAAATCAAAATTTATTTTTACAACATTTTATGTGATTTTTAAAAAAAATGATTAGTAATTTTGTCCTCTTGATATTTTTACGTTAAATATATGAGTTTCTAAATTTCGCCGTATATGGCGGATTTCTCACCATTGTCTTTTAACTTCATCACGACTAATATAAGTACTGTTATACTAATACTTAAGTGTTTAGGTAATATTGATGTTGAACTTTGTTTTCATTACTAACAATTCACTCTGTTATTTGATAAATAATTTTCGGAAACAACTGTGTTTTTAAAAAGATATTTATCATGAGTAATCACTGTGAAAGCTTTAAAAATTTTTAATTCACTCTGTTATTTGATAAATATGTATTAAATATTTCGAATTTTTTGTTAATACATATGACACAGCGTATATTTGTTTCATTATGTGCAGATTTCTTTTTGTTTTAATTTTTTTAGCGTTAATAGGAATAAGTAGATAGTACGGTAGTCTAGTAATTAAGATGCTCAGTTACTTAACTAGAGGTCACCACGGGTTCAAGGTTTATTTGATTCCGAATCCAAGTCGCTCCAAGTTTACCCAGACTGAAATAATTGGGTACTAAAGAAATCTGAGAAGGTAACAGTGATCGAGGGAAAATAATTTACCTCATTATACTTTTCAGATCCATTAAGCTTAGGACATTGTGAACCTTAACTTCATAATAATCCATGATACCCCTTATCAAGGGTATGAGACTTACTTTATTTTACTTTTAGTAGGAATATGTGCAAACGTTGAATGAATGTGCCTCTTAATAAATCAGCTTTTCCTTTCGCGTCATCTTGGGTATGTGTGTATGCGAGTGTGCTTACGAAGAATGATTGTGTGTTTGTCTCTTGAGTGAGCGTTTCCTGATTTCAACTGTGCAGTGGTCGGAACGCTATAGTGGAATGTACTCGATCGGATTACAGTGATTTTTTATTTTTTGGACTACACAGAGATACACGTGTCACTATTTTAGAATTCTTGGCTATGTCCAACAGTACTGTCAGGATTTCTTCCATCACAGTCGATTAGTCGATCTGACATCAACAGTTCTGTTTTGCTTTCGCCGATTCAAGCGGGATCCGGGGAAAACAATATTGGAGCCCTATCCAAACGTCTCCGCACGACACCTTGCGAAGTTATAAATTAGTAAATTTTAATTTCCTTGCCTTTTAATGTATTTTTACTGTAATTATATGTAAGACAAAGACAATTTTTACGTATATAAAGAATTGTCAATAATTAAATGAATGATGAATAGACAGTTTATTAAATAAATTTATAAATAACGTTTGTTTACGCAACGTTACATACCATACGCGTATTTATGCCCTGTCCAACATGCAACCTACATCTACGCTTGGTTTACGCTAAGGTAGTAAGTTACTATAAGTTATTAGATTAGGAAAAAAACAACAAAAATTCTGGAAGATTATGTTTTAATTTAAATTTTCGGATTATTTGAATTATATCTAAAATTATATAATAAACTTTTAACAGTCGCATTTATTCCACTTATACAATTCAGCTATAATTTATATTTTATTTAAATAAAGGATTTATTTTTACAAAAAACGGTGAGAACTTATTCACACATGCAATATCGTCCTGTCCCTCTCTAGCTAATCAGCTGCCGACGCCTTGCACTGGAGCGCTTAGAATAATTCTGTAATATTTATTTTAGAATCACTAGATTTTTTTTTAATGGTGGATAGACCACGCTGGAAAAGCATAAAGAAAGGCACGTCGAATAATACTTTTGTATAGGAGTAACTTAATTTGCTTTCTTTTACGATATGTGAAAAAGTCATGAGCCTTATCGTTAATTTCAATAGTTTCTAATAACACGAATTCTGCAACAATATAAGCTAGCTGAATTTAGAGATTCTGCAATATAATTGATATAATGAGCAAGAGAATAAGTTGTTTTAATGTTGACCTGAACGCCACTAAAATGACGTACCATCATTATGGCCTTATCTCTTTAAATATATAATATCAATGATAAATATTTTCAAATCTTCTAGTATGACTTTTACTAGGTCTTCTCGCGTTTATTCTATTTTAGGAAATAAATACTAAAAACTTTCTCTTTAAGCAAATTAGTCCGCATCAATGTGCCTAGCATAGATTGATATTTATTCAGTACCACATACTTTTGCCGTTTATCAACGAAAACAATGAATTAACAACTTTAATTCTTTTTACTATTTTTGGGGGTAAATATTATTACAACAATCTATTATACAATTTTCACTTATTACCTAATATATTTATCTTGCTTTCCTAATTATTTTGAACTCAAAGTCATCGAGAAACTATTGGAAAATATGGTATTCAAATTAAACCTTCTGTCGTCGATAATCAGCAACCGAAATGTTAACGGAATAGCGGATCAGCATTGCGCAGCGGCATCACAACCCGTCCGACAACCAGTGATATGTACAGTTTTGATCTATATATTTCAATAATCTCGTTGTATATATATATATATATATATATATATATATATATATATTTAGTCGTATTTATAATTGTCTTTTCAGCGATCTGCAATTTCAGCAATATCGGTGTGGAACAAATTCAATATAAATTTTTCTAAAAACAGTTTCTTTGTTAAATCGATAACAATAATAGTAATCATTAAAAACGTCCATGGTGGCATCCCTGTGATAAAAATAGAACAAAAAATATATGTAATCTGATTTCAGCAGACATGAAAATTTTATTATGATGGAAAGGAAGTTTATTTATCGTCTAGGCATATTTTTTTTACCAAAAAAAATATTTTCAAAGCACATTTAATTTAACTATTCGGTAAGTCTTCCAAATAAACCCCTTATTTAAAAAAAATTTACTAATACATACGGTAGATTGAAACCGGTAGATAGCCAACTGAATAACTAATACTTAAACAGTCCACCTGGTAACTGATAAATATTCACTTAAGTAATATTTTGTAGATCATATCATCATCATCATCAATGAGTCGTGAATCCCTCGTGGAGATATCGAGATTATGATCTGTCCATGTGATGTATAAGATGTCGCCATTGATCTCTGTTGTAGGCCAGTCGAACACATTCTACGAAACTCTTTCCTACAGCTGTCCGGATCATGTCTGACCATCTGGTTGGAACGCGACCACGTCTTCTTTTTCCTTCTACTTTTCCTTCCAGAATTCTCGTCTCAAATCCATTTGCTCTTATTATATGGCCAAAGTATTTTAATATTCTTCTAACTACTTCCAACGATAATCTTTTCGTTACGTCTATTTCTTGTAACACCGAGCTATTTGTTCTTTTTTCCGTCCACGGGATTCGTAGCATTCGTCTTCAGCAGTACATTTCTAACGCATCTATTTTTTGTCGATCGGATTTACGTAAAGTCCAAGTTTCTGCGCCGTATAGAAATACTAAGAATACCAGACTATTCACTAGTCTTATTTTTACTTTCTTTGATACCGCGGGATCAGCCCATATACGTTTTAGCCGACACATAACACTTTTTGTTATGTTTGCTCTGTGTCTAATTTCCGCTTCCGATCCTCCTCGATTTTCTACTATCGAACCTAGATATCCATACTGTTTTACAGATTCCACGCCGTTAACATCGTGCAATTCCGGGCGATTGTCGCTTTTCCTGTCTATGATCATAATTTTCGTCTTATCTTTATTAATTAGTAACCCGTATTCAGCGCTGCATTTTTCAAGACGACTTAGAGTTTGCGCCATACTGCTTAAGCTACCGGTTATTAGTGTTGTGTCGTCTGCGTACCTGAGATTTGAAATCTGAACTCCTCCGACTGAAAACCCGCTATCATTGTTCTGCAAAAATTTACGCATGATGATTATCCATAGATGTTGTACAACAGTGGAGATAAGATGCAGCCTTGCCGTACACCGCATGATACTATAAAAGTATATAATTTAGAGTATATTGAGTCGGCTATGCAAAAGTGATAATGTTCATTTTGTCCTGGGTTGGCATATACTCTTTTGAGTTAATTTGCCGTTCATGCAGTTACGCTCCAAAAATCACGAATCATGCACATTGTCAGAATAATATTAAAATTAAACGTTTAAAACTTTCGCAGTGATTGGCCGTTATAAATAACTTGCGGACAACTGCGTTTAAAAAATGAAATATATTTGTTTTCAAAAGTACAACATTTAACGTTTCGGACAGCTTACACTTTCCAGCGTGCAAAAAATTGTTAGAAAACTTACTATTTAAAAATAATGAAGAAATATTTTGATTTCTTATTGCAGCAAATTCTCTTTCTCTCAACTGGATCACTGTTTCTATAATCACTTGAAACAAATTTGCTTTCTATTACTTCAGTTCAGCGAACTATTAAACATATCTAATTTCTTGTTATTTATACAAATAATAACATTATAGTAAAAACAATGAACTCTCTAGAGGTTCAAGTGTCGTTCAAGATAACAAGCGTGAATATTTGATTAGAAACAAAAAATAATTTTACAGAAAAACAAAAATAATTTATTTTTATTTGGCCCTGTAGGACTAGGAAACATTTAGTAACAATATTCACAAAGCTTTGAGTTGAAACTAAAAACACTCAATATGTAAAAAAAAAAAAAAAATAAAGAATTATGAATAAACAGAGTGAGCACATTTTTAATTACCAAAATTGATAGTATTTGATGTTGTAATGTGTACAAACCAGAAATGTAAAAATTGTAAAATAAAAAATAAATAAAATAAAGAAATAAAAAATTAATTATGGCGTGTTGAGAGAGTGAATGTGTGAGTAAATGAGAGCTGGTTGTTGACTGGGGGTTGTCGCTTCGAGAGTCATTCCGCCTTTAACAGATGACAGATGCGCGTGGTGATCAATGGGCAAAGGAACGGATCTTCTTCAGTGGTGAGAAGGGGATCGTTAAAAGACAAAAAAATCTGAAAGGAAGCCATTGTGAGTATTGATTCAGTTTTCGGTCAGTCTTCGTCAAGTGTTGATCAAGTCCTCATCCATCAACTATTCATTAACGCACGAAACAGGCCAACCTTTTTATAAAAGAATCAGTCTGTTCTTTTTTTTGATCCAAGAGGGTTCTAGCAACCTGATCGTTCTGAAAATCGATTTTTCGTTGTAATTAATAACGTTTTAATTAACCGTAAAGGATTTCACTGTTGATAGTCGCGTCCCCCCGCCGTACTTGACAGGAATCCAGGCTAAACCAGTAACGTACGCCCGTCTGCCAACAAAGGATCAACGGCCATCCAGCAACCGCCAGAGTGATACGTATAATTTTTATCTATTTCGTTAGTCGTCGTCGCTGTTTTCGTAATCTCTCTCTCTATTATATAAAGCTGCAAGAAAAAAAATCGTACAGAACGTTCTATAGTAGCTAGAGAGTTAATTTTTTTTTCAATCGACGTATTTTCTTCGTCAAATCATAAGAAAATTATAAAACCCTCAAAATTTTAAAATTAAAGGTCCCAAATTTCAAAAAATGTAAAAATCAAGTTTTTAGCAAAAATTTTTTATAAAATTCCACAGCCAGTTCTGTACGAGTTATGGCATTGATTTTCTTTTTAACCTACACACTAAAATCTCTGGAACACGGAAAAAATATAAAATTCGGAAAACTTAAGATATTTAGAGACCAAAATGTGGGAAAATACACTCTTAAAGCGGTAAGACTGGAAACTGAAAAAAAATCCACAGCTCTTTCCATGGTAGCTGGAGGGTCACTTTTTTTTTTAAATGACGTATATCAATCACTACAATATAGGAAAAATACATGACCCCCGAAATTTTAAAATCAAAGAGCCCAAATGTTAAAAAATGTGAAAATCAAGTTTCAAGTAAAAAATTTTTAAAAACTTCTACAGCCGGTCCTATGTGAGTTGCGGTATTGGTTTTCTTTTTAACCTGCATACTAACGTCTCCAAAAAGAATTTAATGTATCACAATCCCCGACGCCCTGTTAATGAGACTTGCTTTACTTTACTTTTACTTACTTTATATTTCTCTCACATATATTACCCTGCTAGCAATTTCAGTTTTTCAGATATTTTAATCTAAATTTCACTTTTTAATTGACGTATTGGTGTACTTCTATTTTAAAAAAAGAGAAATAATTGTATGTGAACGCTGCAGTCTTTATGGAAATTTACAAAGTACTACAATTTAAAGTCCGAAGGAACATCAATCCCCTAGTATATATATATATATATATATATATATTTTAATAATTGTATCTTCAACGGTCGGCGGTTCGCGAAAGATGGATGTAGGCATTAAATTTTAATGTATGTCATTTAAAATAAAACAAAAATGAATTTAATAATAATAAATTTAAATTTAAATAAATTAAATTCATGAGTGTCAAAGGAATCTCGTGGATGGCATCCCTGAGGGCTCTTAAATCAAGTATATATATTATAACAATGTGTAAAAAAATAATAAATAAAGGATTTATGAACCATCGGTTATATAAAGCTGAAAAATGTATTTTACTTTCAGCCGGTCTTTATTATAGATTTCATATAACGGAAAAATATTGTTATCGTTAACGTAAATTTCTGCGTTGTATTGTTCATGAAACTGGGTAAGATCATGCTTTATCTAGAGCTATTATTTAATTTTATCTCGTAATATTTTGCCTAATTTTTTTCTGATAAGAAACGTAGTTGTTTTATACTTTGGTCTAAGCGTGTCTGTTATGTGCGACTGGGCCTTGTAGCGGAGCAACCGTTCGCACAGCGGCATTTGTTCGCTGCTATCAAGTGAACTGAACGCGTTCTCAGCGCTACAATGAGCCAGCTGATTTTACAGCCGAGCCGTTTAAGTAAATTTGTCGATTCTTCATGTAAACCATCTGTTAGCGGAAATAAATCCGCTACTACTGCCAGCAGTACCCCTGTGAGAAACGCTGTTAGTAAATCCTCTAGTAAGAAATCAGCTAAACACTGTTAGCGCTAGTAAAACTAATACTGTCGACACCAGCACAGACACTAACATTACTACATTTCAAAATAGTAACTCGAATGTAAATAATACTGAACAGTCAACTCGGTCTTATCTAATCAGTTAAATAATATTATCGTTTTTCATCCTACTGATCTGGCTACTCCTGTCCCTTTTAATTAATTAAATGATAATATCATTTCTCCGAAACACATTTCGCGAAGTAAAAGCGAACGGTAGTGGGTATCGTTTCTCCTCAACGTGGAAAACAACATAATACGTCAAACCACCGGTTCTAAAATCAAAACGAAACATTTTTGAGTTCCTCGAGGTTAAAGACGATATTCATGACAACGAGGAAAATGATTCGATGTAAGTGGATGTGGGCAATTTCAGCGGCGATATTAACGAAGGAAATAATAAAACAGCACAAATATCTATTCATAGTCCAATGAATAATAACGATAAACCAATGGTTAAAAATGTAGCTAATTTTACAGTATTTATGATCTTCCTTCTAAACATACCAAACGTTGATTTTACATTGAAATCCACATTGTCAGGAGTTACCATTAACCCGACAAATCATCCAAGCTATAGAATGATCGTTAAATCACTCAAAGATAGTAAATATTATTTTTACACATACTTATTATCACAAGATAAACCATACAATGTTGCATTGAAGAACCTGCACTGGACAACTGAAGTTGCTGATATAAAACAAGCCATAAATTTGCGGTATTAAAAGTGATTAATATCTTAAAATATAAAACTAAACAGACTCTCCCAATGTTTTTTGTTGACTTGAAGCCATCGAAAAATAATGAAAAGATCTTTGAAGTAAATAGACTACTACATACAGTTATTACTTTTGAAGAACCGAGGAAGGATTTCGGTTTAAAACAGTGTAAGCGCTGTCAATTGTTCGGCTATACCGTCAACTATTGTAATTTACCTATTCATTGTATCAAGTATGCAGGGAGACACGAAACAAACAAGTGCTCCAAAGATATTGAAGATCCTGCCAAATGTACACCATGCTGGGGGGAGGGAGTCATCCAGCAAGTTATAGAGGATGTCCCATCTACAAGAAACAAGCACAATTCTACAATAGAACCTACATGAAAAAAGGCAACATTCAATTAATTACGGTGTAGCATAATAACCTAGAGAGGAATATCCATCTCCAAACACTTCTAGAGAAACATATGCAGACAAAATTAGGTAGCATTCTAGCAAAATAAGTATAATCATTTCGCCAGGAACTCACGATGAAAATACTAATAATCTATCTAAGATGTTAACGTCATTCTTATCACAATTAAAGTCTCTAATAAATCCATTAATTACTTTGCTTACAAAAGTTATCGATCGACTTTTGTCATAAATGGAATGATGCAAAAAAAAGAATGAGCTGGAAGTAACTATCCAACTTATCAAACAAAGTGGCAATTCTTCTATAATAAGATTGGGCTACTTTCCGAAAGCCTGGAAAAAATCCTTAATTTTAATGGTACATAAACCCAACAAAACTCAAGCTTCGTTATTGTTTTATAAATACATTAGTCTTCTGTCTACTCTGTCTAAAGTTTTTGAAAAGCTAATATTAAGAAGAATTCAACCTATAATAACTACTAGTAAGGTAATTCCCAATCATCAATTCGACTTCAGAGCCATCCATTCGACAATACAACAGTGCCATAGGATAGTGGATGCGATCTCAATGACTCTGGAAAGAGAGGAGGTATGTTCTGCGGCCTTCCTAGACGTGTCTCAGGCGTTTGATCGAGTATGGCACTTTGGCCTGCTTTATAAACTCAAACAACTACTACCTCCAGACTTATATTTATTCTTTCTATCTTATCTGTCCGACAGAACTTTCACAGTAAAAATGAACAATGTAATATCTAGTGAGGGAAGCATTTTCACCTCAGTTCTACAGAATAGTCTCTCCAGGGACCAGTATTATATTCCATATACACCGTGGATATACCCACCTCTAGCCAGACTGTCTTAGCCTCTTTTGCGGACGATATAGCCCTACTGCCTTCCTCTGAAAATCCCAATTATGCAAGTTTAGCTACTCAACAGCATATAAATAGAATTCGTATATGGGCAGATAAATAGAGAATTAAATCCAATGAAGAGAAATACCAGCAGGTCACACATAGATTGGTTACATGTGCTGGAATAAAAATAAATAATAGGGAAATCAAACAATCAGACTCTGTGAGATACTCGGGAATGTACATATCTCAATCGCAGACTCACCTGAAGATACCATGTTGCTCAGACCTGCCAAAAAATTGTCACTCGAGCTAGGATACTATACCCTCTATTAGACAGATCTTCTACTCTGAGCCTAAGCTTAAAAAGGTACATTTATCTAACTATCATAGCGCCAATATGGAGGTATGGGCTGGAGATATATGGATGCACTTGTGCAAGTAACTTATTAAAAATCCAAAGCTAGCAGTCCAAAATTCTCCAGACAAACGCAGCTGCCCCTAAATACCCAGATTGCACAAAGACGACTTTTAAAGGCCGGATGTTACAAACTGAAACGTCTTTAAGACATCTTATAGATACATTTAAACGACGTTTTTAAGAAGCTTGCATATTTCATGTTTAAACTGCTCTTGCATAACACCTTCGTGATAATCTAATAACACATAGATTAAACTTTAAAAAACTTTTATATATGAGTTTATTGCTTCTGCAAAACATAATAAATATACTTAAAATTATTTTATAAGTTACATATAATACAATTTTCTGAATGCATCATCTTGAAATTGAAATAAACAACTATTTGAAGCAACTGTGTCCTATATAATTATTTGTACATTAATAAAACCTAAAATAAATATTCAATTATAAATAAGACAAGACAATAAGCTCTTTTACAGAAATATATTTATGTATAATTATAATAATTATATATTAAACGTTATAAAACACGAAAGTACCGGCATGTTTTGGAATATAACTTTTACTGGTATTATAAATAAAAAAATGAATAAATGAAACTCACTTAAATTAATAATAATTCGAAATATTAAAAAGAATAAAATAAATTTAACATAATTAAAATTAGCTGAATATTGAAGTAAGGAAAACAATAAAAATATTCATAAATTTAAAAATTTGTGCTAAACGTAGAGAGAAATTAAATGTTAATTAAAAATTTAAACACGGATAATGTAGAAAATATATAGTAGTCTTACAAAGGGTGCTAAACGACGTCTTATAGACGTCTCTTAACAGATGTCATAGACATTTCTAAAAAGACGTCTTATAGTAGACATATTTTTGTGGTCGTCAGACGTTCAGACCACTTAAAGACCGAAAAAAAACGTCTTTAAGACGTCTTGTGCTATGTTGGTACGTCTCTAATATGACCTTATACCCTGATTTACTTTGTTAATGAGGTCTATACCACACAATATAAACATTTTTTTGAAAAATTAAAATCAAATCCGAATTCTTATATACATAAAATGTACACTAAAACACTGCCGGCAATCCTAAAAGGAGATTAAAAAGAAGAAAATGGTGCAATGACGCTCTTTCAATAACATAACACATACAGGCCCGCTGCTAGCTGTTTGTACGCCTGCGTAAAATTCCGGATTTGCCGCCCCACGTACAACTCTACGCTGAGCTCAGAATCGGCGAATCAGTGGAACGTTCCGGAACGGGTTTGATAACGTCCAATTCGTTCGACTACTTCTCCGAATCCGAGTATCAGATCGAATTCGAGCCGTTTTGAATAAGGGTGCAGAAAGGCTATTTAGTGTAGAGTATGCAAAAATGAAAAGAAATACTTTACAAAGAAAAACTATATTTATAATAAGTAGGTACTTAGTGATTTTGTCTTATATTTACGCGATTTTTACACATTCAAGTAATACAAAATATATATCCCATATAAAGATTATTCTACATAAATTGAACTCTTCTTGCCTTTATGTTTGCAAAATCTGCTATCAATTTTTTCGTATCCAAGCTGTCTAAAATTTCATGTTCAATCACAAGTACGGCTATATTACTTAGCCTTTTTTGGTGCATTGTTGATCTTGAGTAATTTTTTATAATTTTTAACTTTGAAAAGGACCTTTCACCGGATGCAACTGAAACCGGTAATGTAATATTCTTAGCGCTATTGCTGTGTTTGGAAATGTAGAAATTAAGTCATTAGTAAAAAAATTTGTAACAGGGTCTGCGGATTATTAGACTGGTTATCTGGAAAATGCCTGATTTCATTAAATAAATCAATGCCTTCAATGTCTGTTTCGCCACTAGAATCGTCTTTAAGCTTTGGATTTAAATCTTTACAATGTGTTTCATTAAATCATCATTGAAGTAATTAAATAAGTTACTACTTAAAAAGCCAAATATGTCGGTAAATGTTTTTAATCCCTCAAATCTGTCCCTTAAAGAGGTCAGCGTCTGATCTAGGATTCTGAAAGAAAATTCTATGATGTATTTGATCTTGGAGTCTAGTAAAACTTCATCATTATGTTCATATTGAAATTTTGTTGGTCTCCTTCTTGGATGAATCGTATTTATTGGTGGGAATTCTATTTCTACGTTGAGAACTTGAGCCACATTGCTAGCTTCTTCTGATATCTTCTTAAAGTGTTCATCCGTGCGATATTCGGTGAACTTAATAATTAATTTATCCAACAAATTTACACAGATTTGAGTATTCATTGTAGGGTTTTGCATCATTTTGCTGAAAACATTAATTTCGTTTAAAATATGAAACCAAATTATTACTGAGCAAATAAATCTACAATTTTGAATGCTCAATGCAAGCGAATGAGCTTTGTGAGATGTTGTACAATCCCATTCCGAAGAATAATTATCAGATATTTCCAGTAAGACACCAATATTTTTTCGAGATGGTACCGTAATAGTGTGACTACACTGATTCTGCTAGACTATCGCGCGGCACTTAAAACTTTTAATTTTAAATCTGGTCAATGTTTGTAAATTATCGGCCACCTTTTTGTAGATGATGAAAATAATACGTAAATTTCTTAAATTATATTAAAGAAATTCACAGTTTCGTGTGTAATCTTTGCTGCATCATTGACTACTAAATTAAGACTATGAGCCGAGCATGGGACGTAAAATGCGCGATTACTTATATTTAAAATTTTCTTTTGCAATCATCCGTTGTGTTTTCCACGCATGTTAAAACCATTATCATAAACTTGACCGCGTAAGTTTTGAATGTTAAGATTTAATTGTGAAAACAAATCCAAAATAAAATTTAATAGATCTTCACCTATGCAACTGTTGATCGGACAGAAGCCAATGAAATTTTCGAAAAACCGCAATATTTTTAGTTTCATTATTTAAAAGAACATGCCTGAGTACTGCAGTAATTTGTTCTGTATGACTTACGTCTGGTGTGCAATCTAATAAGATGGAGAAATATTTTGATTCTCTGACTTTGTCTAGTATATATATTTTTTTATTGCCGTGCCCGGTAAATCAATAATTTCGTTCTGAATTTGATCACCTAAATAGTGAGTCACACCGCTAGAACTACCTTAATCTTAAGTTTGACTGGTGTCTCTTTCTGAAGAAGGACCATAACATACCTATTTTTCTTCAGATACCTCGATAACTTTTGGATTTTAGGCTGTGCTCGTTGAAGCTATGTCAACGTTTTCTTGAAATTCCGATTGCCTGCGTTGCTTAAAAATTTCATTAATGAACCGGCAAATTTCTCTTTCTGTATCTCTTTTTCTCGTTTTTGCTGTCGAAATGGGGCTCCGGAAAGTTTTTTCCTCTTTTGCGGTTCCTTAGCAAAAGGGTAAATATTAATTTTTAAAATGTTTTTAATACAGTAAATTCAGGGTCAGCCGAAGAAACAGACAAGTTAATATTATCTACACTACGATGATATAGAGATGAGTAGCTGGCGAGTGATATAAACAAAGGAGCTAATATACCTTTCAGTTTCACTCTATCACTGACTATATCAGTTCAGACGTTCACATCCAAATGTGTCATATATATATATATATATATATATAAGTATATCATTTAGCTCTTTTTCAGCTCAGGCGCTCACTGCGATAATTACTAGCAACAGTAATTATTTAGATAAGCAGATAAATAAACGTAGATACCATAATTCCGATTTTTGCACTTACACTTTATATTGACAGATAATACACTGAATTATGATAACACGAATCAAGTTAAAATATCAATAATTATTCGTAGATAGACATATTCCAGAAGAAACAACTGTTAACAAAATAATTACAGTTTAATGTGCGGTAGTTCTGTTCAAATGCGTTAAACGTTTCGCATCTTAATTCTAGTGGATACCAATAGATGGAAATTTTTACGCGTACGTGTTTCATTCTACATACTATAAAATTTGTTATCTTTTAGCTGAGTCTTATTACTTTGAATGTTTTTTTTATCATTAAATAAAATATATTTTTATCATATATTTCGATCGGTCAATTTGCCGCTCTCTAGGCATGCCGCCCGCGAGCGATGCACGCCTTGCATGCCCGCTTACGGCGGGCCTGAACACATACAATTAGTGCTGAACGCATAATTCATATATATATATAATATTCATTTTATAACGTTATATGCTAGTATTCTAAAAGCCACATATAGCGGACGTTTAATTTACTGTTAATATTCTCAAATTCTGCTCATAGTACTGACGGATGTCAAGACCGTATTCGTGGGGGTGGGGGTGGGGGGCATCCCCCATGAGAATTGAAATAGTTATTATAAATACAGAGAAATCTGAAAACGAATCGATAATTTAAAATAAACAGCGGCGGGGCAAGACCTAAATTCTATGCGGGCGAGGTACATTTTGCGAGGCTTTCTGGTGGCATAAGAAGACGGATTTTATAAAATAGAAAACTATTGCAACTGTCCAATTTTTATTCATAAAAAGCAAACTATTTGACAAAAAATAAAAGAAATGAACTAAAGAAACAGAAATTCCCTACTTTTAATTTTACTGAATAATTCCTTAATAATAGTATCGTAATTCAGCTTAGATAATGTACCTATTTCAATAGATAAAACTACCAAAGCTGAAAGTCTTTCCTTATCTGATGTATTTCTTAAATAATTTTTAATTCGTTTCAATTTTGAAAAGCTCCTTTCAGCTGGCACTTTACCAGTATTTTTAGCAAAATTCGAACTACTATGTAAATATTTAGGTAAATTTCTTTCAAGCTATTTTCTGTTATGTATTGGAGCAGATGTTTCACATTTTCAATGAAGTTGAGTAAATTTCGGAGAGCATTGTTATTAATTCTTCATACAATTCGTAACATTAGAAGTCGCTGCTCTCACCCACTTGCAGGATGGTCTTGGCAGTTTTTTAATAATTACTCTTTGGGAATATACTTCTAAACTTGTTTAGATCATAGAGAAAACCAAAATTTTGAAAACGTTGATTAAAAGAAATAAATTTTGAATCCATATTGCTTTTGTAAAAGTTTTCATATCCGATTTCGGTCGGACACCTATGTTTCCTCCTTTTCTAATAATTATTCATTTCATCTGTCAGTTCAGCCTACTCTTCCTGCATATTCATGGTTTCTTTTGCATCCCTTCCTTCGGCGTTCTGATGTTGTTTCCATTGTTCGTATATGCTTTGGTAATTCTTTGCTGCCTTCCTCCAGATTTCGTTTTTCCTTCATTTCTTCTCCACACTGCCCTCTCCATCTGGATGATGCAGTTATTTGCGACGCCGATCATGTGTTTTTCCAGTGTTCATCTCTCTCCGTGGAGCGTTCTGCCTTATATTCTTATTTGTTGCAGTTTGGACTTCCTATTCCTTATTGTGCTTCCTATATCCTGTCCTTTCCTTCCCCACAAATTATTCCTGCTATTTGTTCGTTTTTAGATAACATTTCTGATCGGATTAAAATATAACCGACTTCTTTCCTTACCTTTTGTTTCTGGATAAACGTCCTTGGATGACGAGCCCCAAAAAAAAAGAAAAAAAAAGAATCCATATTGCTTATTATAGAATCAATCATGGTATTCAAAAAAAAATCGATTTCATACCGGGGAGACTGTACGGGTTGATCGCCGCCTTCATAATCGAACATTCTTTTTGTTCTTTTTGGCTACCCTTTTATTTTTAAAGTTTTTTGGTAGATCATGACTGCTTTCCTCAATATACTGACGAGCATCAGACAAGCATTTTTCGAATCCAGTTTGTCGGTATTCTTTGACCCAGTCACAAAATGTACGCAAATATTTAAGAGCAATGCTTAAATGGACATGTACAAATTGCCATAATTTTCTTATGACATTAACTCGCAATAATATCTCACACTATACATGTAATGATATGATATAAATTCTAAACTGAGCGTTTCGTTTAAAACCGAATCACAATAACTGAGTGTGCCAGATTGTTCAGTTTGCCTTTTTAAGCTTTCGATGCGTTCAACATCATCAAATTGCAATAATACGGCCTTTAATGTTTCGATTCTGCTTTCCAACCTTGTGTCTGATAAAGGCTTTATAGTAAGCTTTAATTTGCCTTTTTGATTAATTTCCAGTGCTTGCTGGAACTTGAAAATAGCAAATAAATATTCTGAATAAAACCAAAAGGTTTTTGCTGCCACAGAAGAATTTTGTACGTCTACCAACAGCAACAGATTCCAGCTATGACAACCGCAGGGTGTAAAAAATGCCCCGGAATTAATATTTAATATTCGAATTTTAACTCCACCATTTACGCCTGCCATATTTGCACCATTATCGTATCCTTGGCCATAACAGTTTTGAATATTTAAGTCAATTTTTTCAAGCTCTCTCAATATTGCATTGGTTAAATATTCTCCAATCGTTTCAGTGACAGCAAGAAAAACGATAAAGTTTTCTTCTATTGTAATCTATATGTTTGATTAGTTTACTGTGGCAGCCCAAAACGATCATAAATCGACGACTGACAGAGCAACACTCAAATTCGACAAGTCGCGACATCTATCTATTGTACTTTATTAAAATTGAACTAAAAAAAAAATTTGACAGTTCAGAGAGTTGCTAATTACATTTATCGTTTCATAACGAGTAAAATTTTTTCGTTGTAGTCATGGTTTTTAAGTGCTTAATGCATAAACTTTTGAGGCACGAGGCCTCTTAAACCGCGAGGCCGTAGGCGATCGTCCACATCGCCCACGCCTTACGCCGCCTCTGAAAATAAATATTTATGTTTTTTTAGGATATTCTTACCTTTAAAAGAAAAAAGAAAAAATATGCTCTATATTTTTTGGTACTTCATTAATATTTTATGCAAAATTTTTTATTATGAGTATAATCAATAAAATATGTAATTTTTATTATTGTTTATATACGGGGTAATTCATTTATGTAAATTATTAATATATAAATAAAAATTATGGAAATTATTAATAGCATGCATGTTAGTGAAAAATGTATTGTTATTTGTAAAATAAATATGTCAAAAAAAATGCCCCCCCCCCCCGAAAAAAAATTCTGGGCACGGGCCTGGCGGATGTTATCTCGCTGGTTATATAAAATACACTTATTCCTGTTATAATCCTATTATTATCACCGACTCAATCTTTTATTGGAAGGATAGGTTGGCTATTACGTGATTAGTAAATATAAGGAAGAGAGATCATAAACACTGTTTATAGTTCTTATCGATGCAGTGGGAAAAAATAATTATATAACACATTTAGAAATATAAAATGCAAAAATATTACTACAAAAAAAGTTATAAATGGAAGAAAAACACCATACAAGTGAATAAAAAATTGTGTATAAAATCATCATAACAAATTGTAAACAAAAACAAACCAACAGAATTATGATAATACTATCAGTTATGACGTAGTTCTTCAAAGATAGACAATTGTTGTGATTTAAACGCTATGCAGAATGCCTTCGTATTATATATAACGTCGGATTAGGCAGTTGCCGCTGAAATTTACAACTTGAAATTGTAATTATTATCCTTTTCGAAATTTGATATGATGAATTATTGTTTTATATAATAAACTACCATTACATTTAAAGATTCAATTACATTCTAAATGTTTAAGGAATTTAAGTGTAGGATACCATGAACGATACATTTAAAATTTTAGTTAGTTCTGATATCCACCTAGGATATGCTGAAAATGATTCGATACGCGGTAATTAATAATTTTTTTATTTTTATTCTCTTACAGTTAGTATATATAACATATTTTGTACAATTTTTTAAATTACATCAGACGTAATAAATTTCAGCTTATAAAAAATTTGTAAACAAATGTTTTGTAATTAAAATATAACTATTTGATATATATTTTACGTGTAAATTTTATTTTAAATTATTAACGAGGTAAAGAATAATCGTAAAATCTAAAGACGGAAAAATGTATTTATAATAGTAAATTTAATACCGATGTAAAAGAAATGTAGAACTGAAAAAAAAAGTAAGCTTTAAGCGATGGATATGATTGAAAGGTGGATTAAAATTTTTATTAGCGAATAAACGGAACGAAAATTGTATTAAAATGTGAGCGTAGTAGTTTGCTGAAAGTTATTGTGTTTAGAATGTTTTTTGAAATTTTCAATATTTTTTAAAATGTTTTTAAAGTATATCTAAATTAGAGTACATGAATATAATTTTTTAAATTTACATTTTTTCACACTTAACGTGATTGTTCCTATCATTTTTATTATTCTTATTAGATCCTTATTTTGAAACTGAATGTATCAATTCCTATTCAGGCCACAATATCCCCGGTGAACCTGCTATTTCATTCCATTTTTACTTAAAAGTCCTCCTTTAGTTCTTTTAAATCGAAAGAACTCTCATTCAATTACTATTTTAACGTATTTAGCAGAACTTTCTTTATTCATATACCGTCTGCGTAATTAAATTTTAATATTTTAATATGCAACCTACCTGTTAGATTGTGCCTAAATTTTTGAGTTGCTAGTTTTATCGATTTATTTTATACCTGTCATACTATTTTTTTTTTTTTTGAATGACTTACATTTTGACTTTTTTATTCGAGTTCTATGTTTTCGCTTTATAGGTCAAGTTTGAGTAGGTGTAATTCTCTAGTAATACAATTTTGTTCTTAATGCGCATCTTATTTTTCGGTATTATTTTTAAAGAGTAAAAACTTTTCAATTCGTTTTGTATTCTGGTATATATTTCCGCTTTTTGTTTGTGCTTGAAGTGCCTTAACTGCCCTAAATATTTATATTTATCTACTGTTTTTAGTTCATCATTATTAATGTAAAATTTTGGTATTTTTTATACAGTTGTTAATATTTTTCTTCTTGCTCGTTTATTTTCATTCGAATATCGTGAGACGTTGTTAATTCACTTAAATTATCATTAATCATCTTAATATCAACTGCAAAATGAAAGTTGTTAATCGTTTCCTGTTGTTTCGGACACCTTTTCCACTTCAGTCTAATTTTCGAAACGATCATTCCAGAATTGCGTTAAAAATGTTTGAAGATAAACAATCATTTCTTTTTGCTTCTTTATTTGGAATTTATTAACATTTTGATCACTTTTACACATGCTATGGCTTTATCATATAATTTTTTAAATATGATACTTAAGGGCCTCCTTGAATTCCCACGTTTTATCGTGATAAATTAAATCAAAAATTTTATTGTAATTTATAAATAATACGGTTTTATGTTCCGTTAATTTTTAATTTAATGTGTGTATACTGTATGTGATAAAACGTTTTTTTCCTAAACCGCGTTTGTTTGGTTGATTAAAATTTAAGAACGGAACAGTTCTATCTTTTAAATTTGTAAGATAATTTTTCTGTCATTTCTTGTATAAGATACTATAATTTTCGTTCTCAACTATTATGTACGCAAGGGCGTCGCCAGCCGATGAGCCAGGGGGGGTAAGATGATAGAAAAAGGATATGAATTATAAGAAAAATAAAATTTATGAGTGTTGTAAAGGCTTAATATTTTATTAAACAAGAATAAAATCTTAATTAAAACTTAATTTTCGTGGATTTCTGGCAAATTGTTCTACTACTTTATTATAAAAGTCTTACAAATTGTCCATGATTACGTGCCTATGAATACTCATCATGGCCAGTTGATTAAAAAATTTCGAAAATCCAGGGGAAGGGGAGCAACGGCCCTCCCCTGCCCCCTTTTGGCGACGCCCATGTATGTACGTAGTATTAAATTGAGCAAATCAGTAAGAAAGTGTACTAAATAATTTGTACGTTCCTTCAAAATTTAAATTTCTAAATTGTCCAGATCTGACTTTCTGTTTTTATTTCAGTTTCTTATGATATTTTTAGTTTCCCATATAAAAGTATTCGGTATTTTATTAATTCCATATTGTTTGCTTTATATTATATAATTTCTTAGCGAATTTTATCGTTTCCTGAAATATCATTATTACCAGTTGTAAGCAAAATACCAGTCATCAAATTTCTATCCCCACTGAGAACTGTGTTAGCCTTTTTAGTTAAACAATTTCCTCCGATGATATTTTTCACAATTTATGTTTCAATGTAAATATTAGCGGCGGTTTTCGTTTTTGGAAACATAATGAATTCACTTCTTATTACTGTGCAAGTTGATGAATAAAAATTCCCACCATAGAGAGAATCATGTAAAAACTATATTGCTAATTTAATAATACCATGGAAACGCAAAAAAAGTATTATTTATATGTGTTGTAGTATGTTAAGTTGTTTCGATAGTTTAATTAAATTTATGGTATGAGTTATTGGTTGTATTTATTTTTTATTACATAAAAATTTGGACACTTTTCCATTATAAAATCTAATGGAGGCCGGCCTAAGAATTACGTTGTAAATTTTGATCATTTTATACAAAGTATAGAAGAGAAAAAGATAGAAATGTAAGCAAGCACTGTTAAGGGGCACAGCCCTCTGCGAGGCCAAAATGGCCGTGTTATATGTATATATTCACTTAAGATGACTAAAATACACAGCAACATCTACTGGACCTAGAAAGTCGGAATTCGGTATTTAGACAACTTATCACGCGTAATAAACAGAAAAATTATAAAATCAAAAACCCCAAATTTCGAAATAGTTCTATAAAAATTAAAATACCCAGAAAATCTATAAGAAGCGGAAAACTGAAATTTGGTTCCTTTAAAACTTGTAACTTGTAAATAACAGAAAAATTACGAAACATGAAAATGTTTATAAAGGGAGCCTTAAATGAGCCTAAATTTGGAACTTTGACGTATTTTCGCAAAAACCAAAATTCCAAGCAAAATCAACAAGATGTAGAAAGCTGAAATTTGGTATGTACAACACAACTAACATGTAAATTACAGCAAAATTATGAAACTTGATTAATTTTGTACACAACCCCCTACATGAGCTCATAAGGTTAAATTTTTAAGTATACTCTCAAAAATGTAATTTTGAAGCGTAGCCCCTACTAAACATAAAAAGTTATACAAGAAATAGTGATATCTCAAGAAAAACAAAATATTGTAAAAAATGCAGCCAAGTTTGTCAACTTGAAATTCTACTTGTACAAAAATATTATACAGTTTGCCATTTCATCAGCAAAAAAAATTGTGATATGAAAAATTAAATGCCAAGTTTTTTATGAATTATGTGTTCATCATCAGTTTGTATTTTCATTTTAATTATATACTTCCTAAATCCCTATTAATTTTTACACATTATAAAAATTAATAACTAAATATATTTAGTTGATACATTAAAAATGAAAAAATTCTATTTGAATACTATTTTGTTTCATTAATCTTGGCAATGTTAATACACCGCATAAAAATAATAATTGAATTAACCCCTCCGAGACTAATGAAACAAAATAATATTTAAATTTTGTTCGGTTTTCTTCTATTTCTACTCCATTTTGTCTTTTTCCTCCTCCTTCCACATACATTCCTTATGATTTTGATCATGTTTTGTTTGAATGTGCGATCTTCTCTGCTGATCTACTCTTTTCTATTAAAACTAGGTATTCCTACTCTTTATAATGATTCTTAGATTCATTTCCTTCTGCTTCTGTTATTCCTGCCCCTGAATTATTTTTATCCTCTATTTTCCAGCGTTTAAGAGTATAACGTTATTTTCTTCTTATTTCCATTTCTTGAACTAATGTCCTCATTAATAAACCCATTAGAAAATAATAATAATAAAAAAAAAATGTGACTTAAAATTTGAAAATATCTAAAAAAAGACAGAAAATATTTTGAAACAATTAAATCTGAAGAGTTCACGTTATAAGTTAAGCCAAAAATGATTTCTAAAAAAAGTATGAAAATATAGAGTGAGGTTCCATTACCATTTGATTAATTAGATGTAAAACAGTGTATCAGATAACAATATTTTGAAATAACATTATAAAATTACAGAAAAAGTCTGAAGTCGATTTCCATAATTTACTTTTAAAATTTTATTGAAAATCCGAAATATTGCGATTAATCATTAAACAACGATGCGAACGTGCGAGTACTGCTTTTGGAAAACTGAAAAAGCTTTTAACAGATAAGTCATTAAACCTAGGGATTCGAAAAAGACTAATGAAAGGCTGCATTTGGCCTATTATGCTTTATGGGCTCGAAGCTACAACATATTCTGGCACGGCACACTCAACTACCTTGAGGCATGCGAAATGTGGCTTTATCGCCGTATGCTTACGACTCTTTGGACAGCGCACATAAGAAACGAAGATGTATTAAAAACTATTCAAGAAGAAAGAATGATCCGCCGAATAGTCGAAGAAAAAAAAAATAAGATGCTTTGGACACATAATCAGAGGAAAAAGATATGAAATCATGCGGCTTCTTCTTCAAGGAAAATTGAAGGAAAAAGAAGAGTTGGACGCAGAACATTCGGAAGTGGACCGGAATAACATCTATCGAGAGATTAATTCAAGCTGCCAGAAATAGGGATATATGATCAACATCCCCTGTGATCGCTATGCACGGCAACCGTGTACAGCATTTTGATGATGATGATGATGATGAATAGACCGACAATAGAAAAGTTCGAAGAACTAGAACATAAAGCAAATTTCAATATTTTAGTATTACAAGCGAACTCTAGCCCCGCGTTCGAATAATTTTTCTGAGGTCTATTCACTTATTTTTAAATTCACGCAAATCTTTGAATGAATTCAATGGAAAAAGTATGCAATGCCGAAATTAATGATTAGAGTTGAATTTTCAAATTCCTGGTTCTACGATATCTTTTCGATTGACGATAATTTGATTTTCTGTAGTTGTCCTGCATGTAAATACTTCCACCGCTATAATAATAAATTCACCAACATATTCACCTTTAGTAAATGGGGTTTTGATATTTTTGCAGTTAAATGTAATACCAGCAAACTATTACAATAGTCGTTCAAATTACTTTTTTTTTTCTTTGTTTGTTTGTTTTTCAAGTGCAATCTCTAATTTTGTTAGTGGTTTATTTGCGCAAAAGTTTTACAAATTATTTACCATATTGCTGTTTACAATTTGTTTTGTAAAGTTTTATAAAATGTTATATTCTTTAAAAAGAGTAACGAAATTCCTAGAGATTATGCATAAAAAATTGTTTTGTTTTCTGTCAGAACTGTTGAAAACTTTTTTTCTTGCGTAGTATAAGCTGAATTGAAAATTTAATTGATACGTTTTCGGATAAAGCGTCAGTATGAAATCAAAAAAAAAAAAAAGGAAATCCGTAAGTCAAAATTAAAATTGAAATTTTAATCGGACTATAATTTGACGTGTTTGTCCCTTAGATGTCAATTTGCTAGTTTAAATTGAAATCTATGGCGTTCTAATGCTTCCAGCACTATCACTAGATGGTATGTTTAGAAAATATCAATATGAACCTTGCAGTTAAATCTCAGTTCAGCTTTCAGTTATTTCTACGTGAATTTTTGATTTTCCGCGATTCGTGTTACATTTGAAGTTAAAAATTATTTGTTTAAAAAAAATTGATATGCGTGAAATCGATAAACTCGAAATGCGAACTCAGCGTTTCAGTCGTGCAAAAGGCCGAGCTTAGATGTCAAAACAAAGATAAATTATCTAAATGAAACAGCATTTCGGCGCCACGTTACGACATTAATTGATCGCGATTTTTACCAATTTGTATAATAAAATTATGCACTTTCTAAAAATAGAAAGCCAAGTCCTCTGTTATTACTCATGTTTTTCAAACCAAATAAATCAAGATGTAAGGCTGTTTTGTCCTTGTTTCTTTATAAAAAAATGCCACTTTTTTTTTTTTTTTTAATCTCAAAAAAGTTATACTGATTTCAAAGTTTCAGCTTTCATTTAAATAATAGTAATCTTTTATACACTCTCTAAGAGCTACTGTGCGGACCTGTTCCAGAGATACGTTGTCAGTAGACGATTTTATTGTTGTACAGCATTGTTGGAATAACGTACTTTTACGAATCAGAAAATGAATTAATTAAATTTGTCGTTAGCTCCCGTACTAAGAAGTGTGTAGTACAGCCGAATTTGACAAAGCATTCGATTTTTGTTTAACTTTGAATTCAAAATTCTTTGTTTTATTAATTCATCTACTTTCGTTGAATCATTTCGTGTTGATGAAAATGTTGCTCCTCTTCGCCCGTGTAAACGTATCCTAAATTTAATGATTTGTAACATCCATTTGCTTATGGTTTATACAGTGCTGATAAGATATAAATAAAACAAATCGTGTGCGTGTTGAAATTTTTTTAATTTTTAGAAAGAAAAATTCAACTATTTGTCGAGATACATATAATATTGAACTGTTTTATTTTTCAGGGAATGATTCTTTTACAACTTTTGAAGAAATATTAGAAATAGCAAAACAAAAGAAAGTCGACATGATATTGCTAGGCGGTAATTTGTTCCATGAATCTAAACCATCTGTACACTGTTTGCACAAATGTGTGCATCTTTTACGAAAGTATTGTATGGGAGATAAGTAAGTTTTATTTAACTGAAAAAAAGACTAACGAAATGATCACATTTAATTGAAACTTTTTGTAATAAACAAAAAATCATTCCTATTACTCCGAAATGGTTAAAATGCAGTAATATAAAAACGTAATTTTATAAGCTTTTAAATAGCGCTATGGATATTTCAAATTTGTTTCCTTTATTCGCATTTACATTTCGGTATTAATTAACATTGGTAATACTTTAAGTTACTTGTGTTCATTGACCCTTTAATTTTGTTGGGGATTCGTATTTTTTTTGTATTCCAATGATCGACAAAAGGTTTATTAAAAAAATAAAAAACTCAGCTATATAGAACGGTTGTGGACTTATTTAAAAAAAACATTAGCTAATTTTTATCTAACCATATTTAAAATTCGTTTTAATTTTAATCTACATTCCCATGGTAAATAATAATATTGATGTAAATATTTCAAGTCAACCGCGTTTGTGTTATAAATTTCCCTGAAGAGATCTCTTTATTTCACGTTATTTGATGACTGCTCAGTCTGTACTCTACGCATACCAATCGGTACTCACGTAGGAGTGTCAGAGCGTAACATTTTCGGATAAACAAAGAATCATTAAATTTGTCCACATGATCAGAAGTTGTGTGTAAACAAACATAAAAAAAACACACGCGACCAAAATGTGTAGTCTCGTTTTTTTGAATAGTTTACAAAAAAATCTGACTTCGAAATTTACTCTAAAACTTTAATAGAAATGCACTAAAAAGTAAAAAATAATTATCGATAAAAGATAATATATTTTACAGTAACCTGTACACAAGAATACTATGATTATTCTTAAACAATATTAACTTTTTGAAGTCGGCACTAAATTAAGCTAAATATTGGAGACATCAGGAATATTTAACGTAGTTTTTAATTATTGTGGGTGTTTAAATTTGATGCCGACTCCGAAAGTTAATTTTGTTTAAGAATAATCATAATATCCTTGCGCATATTACTCTGAAAAATATTATTATTTTTTACTTAGTACATTTTTCTAAATTTTTAGAATAAACCTTGATGTCGGTTTTTTTTTTCTTTTTTAAATTATTTTATTTCAAAATGTTTAATGTAAATATTTTTGAGTGATAATACGGACAGATCAACTTCAAATACTGCTATATATTAGTTAAAGAGTATAATGTTCAAATTTCGTCCGTAATGAGCTTCTTTATCTTTATTCGAATCTACATTTCAAAGGGAAACCAACATCAGTAATTCGCGTTCATTGCTCCTTTAATTTAAAAATTTTTGAAGTTTATATTTTCCCTATATTATAATAAAAAATTTTCAGGTAATTTTTTTTTGGTAATATTAAATAAAGAATGCACATATCGATAAAGAGTCCATTTTCTTTAAAGTTATTTGATGACTGTTCCGACAGTACTCACCGACATGCATCAGTACTCATATGGGACCACTGCTGATCAGTACAATTTTTATTAAACAAAAATTATTCGAATCGCTCTCTAGACAAAAGTTATGTGTAGTGATGTAAAAACGTAATATTCCCATCAGCGATGTAAATAGAGTGCTATGGTAGTTTGTTTCTTCTTTTTTTTCTTTCTTGTTATTCAAATCTACACTTTCATAATAATTAACATTGATAATATTTTATGTGTGTTACCTCAGAACTTTATTACTGAAGCCCGAAACTAGACTAGGAGAGTCTGAAGTTCCTTTAGGTTAATAGGGACATTTGGGAGGAAATAACAATTACATATTGTTATAGGGGGAGAGGAAATATGTTGTAGGTGTACGGACACTATTATTGACTGTAGTGATGTTTTAACGTTGATGCGGTTTACTGGGACCATCATGTGGACAAAGGTTGCTGCGGCCTCACTAGTTCTACGACCTCTTTCACTATCATGTTGGAAAATAACGTAATTTTTCATTGAAGGGTTGTTTGACTATTTTAAGTGGGTCTCTTGTAGACACACTACTTATGAAATTAGCTATCGCAATTCAGAAAGTTGGTTGTAATAACCCCTGCAGTTCCACTGCATGATAGCTCCTTTGTTTCCCATTATTATAGATCAAAATAGAAGAGGGCTAAACTAGTAAAAAAATTCTCTAGCGTTTTTCTGGTGTTTAGTTTATTGGTTGTTCGAAATCATCTTCTGATATGTATTCGCCTTCTGACGCCAACATGGTTAATCTTTTAATAATTCGCGAACAGCTTTTAATCTTCTAACCTGTTAGAAACGGTTTAAGAGCTGCCAGAGCGTGCAATAAGCCCTCCTTGTCGGTTTTTCGCTTATACAGTATAATTAGTGAAGTTCGGTTTTGTAGCTATGTTATTAATCAAATCATTAAATTCATTGTATACCGATGAGAAAGGTCACGATTCAACATCAAACAAATGTTTACACTTCTCGGTTAAGTTTATGGAAGACGGGGGTGTTTGAAGAGGAGGCGCTTTATTTTTGGATATAGAATCACCTGTGTTTTCGGCTTGGTTTACGATTGCATCCCCGTCCGCTGCAGTAGACATTAGAGATTTTTTAATCTGCGGTTGTACTAGAAAAGTTGGTTCTTTCGAGCTACTTGGTGTTGCAGGGTGTGGTCGCTTTTATTTTGTGTTTTGCTGGTTGACTTCTGTTTCCATTTGGACCTCACTAGTTGGAATACTCAATTTCAGCTGTTTCACTTCTGTTCGATTAGTTTTATTACAGTTGGAACGTATATGGTCTTCTAGTTGCAAGAAGATGCGATGATCATATTCATTATGCTTTATAAGAAAGGATTCTGGTAGATTAGAGCAGTTAATTTGTTCAATGTACAGCTGTCTTCGCCAACTGATTATATGGCCAAATTCTTTATCGGATGGGTTAACCCGCAATATGGACATTGGAAATACTATTTTTAAAGATAGTATAGATTGAAGATATAGGTTTAGTTTGTTATTGGGGATAGTGGCCTATACGTTGGAAAGTATTAATTTATTAGTTGCATTTTTGATTCGCCGCGCTGTAACTATTTGATCCCCTAAATTTATCTCGGCGCCGTTGGCGAAAAATGTGTCGGTTAATTCTTAGTTTTGAGAAAAATTACGACTCTATTTTTAGATATCCGAGAACTGGCAATGGTGTTTAATGGTCTCTCGAATAGGCCTTTTAGTGCAATAAAATAATCGCGGCTATCGTGGTCGGTTAAGAAAGGAAAGATTATGCCTTGTTCTTCAGTTGGATAATTAAAATCGTTCGGTAGAATAATTCTTTCATTAGATTTTACTTTTGATGCAAAGGACGTTTGCGTAGTATTAATATTTACCGGCATTGCAACATCTTGTATAGCAGGTTTGTTATCAGCGACATTAAACGCTGAGTTGATGTTATCAGATAACGAGTGTACACTTATTGTTTGCGAGGTCGATGCGGATGCAGGGTTTTGTGTAGCGGAAGAAATGTGTGTTCTCTGTGCAGAAATATGCGTAACAGCATCGCTGGTAACCGCCTTGGCGATTGCCAGACTTGCAGGTGTATTTTGTGGTTGTATGGCTTATCTGGTGTGTATTTATGCTTACCTGGCTCGTCCATTCGATCAGCGACAACGGTTTCATTAGGTTTTGCGGGGGAAACGGTTTACCGTTCTTTTTTCCGGACTGCGGAGGGAGGACGAAGCATATTTAATTTAGCGTAATTTATTTATTATGTAACGTAAACACAAGACAGTTCTACTATCACACATTTTATATATTAAAAACTAACGTAAAACATGTATTTTTACCCCATAAAAAATATAAAAGGCTATCCCCTATGTCTAATTTACCGTGGATTAGTTGTTTTTTTTTTTTAAGAGAAAAATATTTCAGTTTTTTCGATTATAAAATATTGATTAGAAGAGGACATATCTGAAAAAGTGTGTTTATGAAGGGGTGGTTTTTATCCCTTAAATCAAGTTTCAGGAGGTCAAAGAGCGTATTTAATATTTTTTGAAGTTCTACAAGTATTTAAAGTTTCAAGAAAATTAGAAGGGAGAAATTTCTTGTTTTCTTTGTCAAAGTTTTTGGTTGCTAATGTTTATTTGTACTCATATAGTAAAAAAAAAAAAAAAAAAACACCACTGGCCAGTACACTTTTGAATAGTAAAAAATCAATAGGAAAAAATAATGCATGCATGAACGTACATTAAAAAAAAAGTATATGTACGCGACGACGAACATATTACCTTTTTTGAAGTCGGTAAAAAATAGAAAATGTCTTTCATTTTATGAAAATTGCCTTTTTTTTTTAAATTTTGGGCACGTCAGCAAAGCATGCGTGGATATTTATCGTGCAATCAGTGACTTAAATTAGGCAGTGACATATATAATGTGCGGTTATTAGCGGGTTTTAACAACACAATGAAGTCGATTATTATCTCTCTTTCACACGTATTACATCGACCACTACTTCGCAGAGTAACAGTTATTTCACTTAAGTCGATATTCTTATCATATACCAGCTACACGATTCGTCCACTTTCGCTACCTACTTACATAATCAGAACATAACACATGTCACGTTTTTCACTAGTCTTTCGAACCGAGCTCCTTCCGACAAGGTATAATACCTCTAAATTGTTTCTCTGTAATTTATTTTTAATTACAAATTAGTTATATACATATAGAAAAGAAGAAAATTATAAAATGTTCGTAATAAGAAATTTGGAAAATATAAAATGTACACAGAATGTAACATACCATAACAACAATTATTAAAAATTATATAAAAAGTAAATAAATTAACTAAAATTAACTTTAAAAAAACATAAATTACGACTAAAAAATATTACAAATTACGTTTAAAGTACATTTACGAAATCGTAAGTTATATAATCAAATATGTAGGCAGTTTTATAAGGATATAGGCATAATGTCAGTCTAATTAATAATCAGTATTTTTATATTTATTACTCTGCGGTATTTTAAACGAATTATCGTATAATTTTTAATTTTTTCATTTACATAGAGCAATTTCATTTCGTATTGTTAGTGATCAAACCAAGAATTTTACTAGTTGCTTTAATTCGCGAGTTAATTACGAGGATCCGAATATTAACATTTCCATTCCACTATTTTCAATACACGGAAATCACGATGATCCGACTGGTAATTATTGTGTAAATAATATTATATTGGTCTGATAATGTTAACTGCTTTTGGGACGAAGTTAATTACTTGAGAATATAATTCAATAATTTAGAACGGGGCCGTTTCATATAATTCAAATTCTAAATATAAATTGTTATTCTTTTTCGTATTTTTATCATGTTATTTTTATTTATACTTTTTTTCTCTTTTTATTTTGCAGTCACTAAGTAGCTATCGGGTAGAATTATTTTGCAATTGGAAACTTTTAAACATTTGTGCTTAGCCAATACACAATATATGATTCTCAGCTTGTATTGAACTGTTTCATTTATTGATCAAATTAAAAATTTTAGTCCCCCGTAATCTTCTAATCGCGTTATTCGCTATGGTGACTTTTTGGGTTTACAGGTATATTTGGTAGTTTCTTCTTTAATTACATTTCAAACATGTCATGGGTTCTTTATTATTACGTTAAAGTTTTATTTTGAAACGTTGAATAACTGTTATTTTTGCACTGCCCAATAGGCGAGAGCCATACCTCTATACCAGCTTGGTATATATTCACATCTTTATTATGTACTGGCGTCCTTAAATTTTTATCTATTTGCTAATCATTGTTGTCATTATTTGTGTTCTCCCCTAGGACGGTTCCACAGAAGCAATCCCTTATTATTCCTATCGATATTTTTTTATTTTGCTCTTTTCTGAGTGGTGGCGGCCTTCAATTATTTATAGGGCATGCTTTTTTAAAAGTCTCTAACATTTTCAACCTTTTTTTTCCTTTTTTTCTAGCCCTTTCATACTTCTCTCCAATTCAGTTTTCAGCAACTATTACCTCTTAATATATGTTTTCTGCCTCGTTACTGTCTCCTCTATTAAAACCCGTTTCATATACACTCTTTACAACACTTTTTTATTTTAAACTTTCACTGTTCATTTTACGTTTAACATTTTTTTTCACACACACATTTCAAAAGTCTACAATCCTTTTTACGTTCTTTCAATTTTACTGTCCACGTCTTCGAGCTATACAGTAGAATACTTCAAATAAATTATCTTACAATCCTCTTTTCCAATCTCATGTCCATTCGTTCATACAATAGGTTTCTTTCCCCCTAAAAGCTGCCTATGCCATACCTATTCTCATTCAGGTTTCTTTTTCACATTTGTAATCTTTTGTTATTCTAAACGCAGATATTGTTTCCCTTCCTTCAGTGCAACTCCATTTATATTTATTTTCTACATATTTAACCTTTTAAGTACCGACGCGCTATTTTAGTTTTATAAGTACCGGCGTGAGGTCTGCTAGACCACCATAGCTTTACTAACGAAAACTTTTGTTTCTTGATATTCTTCTAAAAAAAATACATTTCTATGTATTGTTAATGTATCTAGTTATTGCATAAGTAAAACAAAATATAGAAGTTTCCTCATTTATTACTAATTATAAACATTAATATTGCAGTCTCAAATTGTTTGGGAGAAAAAATTAACTTTTATCTTAATAATTAACATTTTTCAATTAAACAATTATTTTGTCTTGAAGATCAATAACTAGATAAATAATATTAAAAAAAAAAAAACCAACCGTTTCCTTGACAATCACAAGGCATCTATCAAAGTTTACCAACACTCTTTGTATACAGGCTTGCTGCATTGTAGGCACACATGTTTCATACAAGTGTCATATTTGTAAGCAGTCTTGCGCTTTAGTTTTGAAGGACAGATGTGACAGAGTTTTCTGGTTTGGTTTCCTTCTACTTCATTTTCTTCCCTTACATTTTCTGGTGCATCTGGTCCAAGAACTCTATTTATCGGCAAGCGCAATTCTCTTGGTAGATGTTTATTCAGATCTGGCGCTGCATTTGTGGAATGACCAGAGATCTTGCCAGTAATTTCAAGAAGACAGATCTGTCTACTGTTTTTTCATGCGAGTGAAAATTGTACAAAATACCAGCATTTATGGGGCTTAGGTCTAACATCCGAAAAAATATTGCCATTGACCAACGCCGTGTTCGTCGACTACTGTTATAATTTGAACACTTGTTGTCGATTTCCCCCCTCCCTTTGTGGAGTTATAATATGAAATAATTTACTATTTATTGTCTTCTTCATTTACTTCTTCATTGTGATGCATCGATGAAAGCAGAAGAACAGATTTGTTCTTTTTTGGTACATGGGAGACAAGCGTAATATCTTTGGTAAATCCATAAAGCGTAGAATCAATATCATGAGTTTTTTTGTGGTAAAAAATCAGAAGGTATTTCTTTTTTATTCTTTTTTAGAGTGCTTACAAATGTCAGGCCTCTTTTTTTCAGCTTTTTGATACACTGTACAGAACAGTACCAATTATCAGCGGTAATATTTCGGTTACTGCCGTGCAAGTCCCTGATTAATCTCAATACACATTGTGTGGGCACCTGGAGTTTTTTTTCTTCTTCTGTCAATCCTTCGCCGTCTGATCCTTTCACAGAATATATGTAACCATCTTCTTCTTCTGTATAGTGCCATATTCAGCTTCTGAGTGTCGGCGACTACCTATTCGTACATCTCAGCTGTACAGACATAGGTAGTGTACTAGGCAATTGTTATATGCAACGCAGTCGTACACACGCAATACTACATTCGGAACTGATAGTTGCTGCTTATTATCGCACTACCAGTGCAGTCCCGTGTGGGTCTGCTGTGTATTGACCTAGCGTGCATATAATGTTGAACGTGGTGGTTTTCCATTGCCTTCCACGTGACTATTAGCGATTATTTTATTTATTTATTTATTCTTGTAATAAGTTCGTCGTCGCTCGGGATCGAACCCGTAATCTCCATAACGGAAGTCAAGCGCCCTAGCAACTAGGCTCCATCATAAAAATAAAATATCTTCCAGTCACAAATTGCTTATACCCTCAAGCCATACTTAGCAGAGATGCGAGCAGCCTCTAAACCCAATCAACATCTCATCAATATGCCCATCTTGTAATTTTTTCGACAGTTTTTTACGAACGCATTAAACACAAATGATATTGCTTCAGTTTTGTCTTCCATTTGCCTTTCTGATCTTTTGTCAGAGTTGTCAAAACGCAGGCAATTCAAGAGATGCATAAATCTGTTTTTTGAAAAAACACATCTGAAAATTTCGCGGCCGGTACCGTTAGTTGTAAATAACAAATCACAGTCTTCGTGGTTGGACTTGGATACCGCTGAATACAGAAGGAGTCCCACCAGGAAAGCATTTAGCTCAATTTCATCGATATCATACAACTCTGTTACAGTTTTGAATGGTTCTCTGTATTTTTGCAACTTTACATCGTTCCAAATAAGAATCTCCTGATATATAGAATTATCAACAAACTTACGTCATATATATGTAAAGGATTTTTCGGCTCAGCTTGGGAGAGGGTTGAAGACGATGTTGCAGATGCTACTACAATGTTGTGCGGAGGTGTGCGCACGCCGCCGGTATTGGACGAGGTTTTACTCCACTTGAATCGACTTTTGCCAAAATAAAATCGCGATCGATTAACCTCATTTGATTCAATTTTTTCCCCTCAGATATCGTTTCTTCACCTTCTGGCCCTTCCTGTTCAGATGCCGAATCATGGTCAATCTCCGAGGCAACAAAATTCGGGTCGATATCGTCAAAGTCGGACTCTGAGCTCTCATTTAGCAATTCCGCTAAAATTTCTTCGTAATCTTTATTTTGAAGCCTTGTTTGATATTTTTTTCTTACTAACAGGAACACTTTTATTTTCTTTTGTGGCTGATCCAGTTTTATAACTGACTGAAAATAAAAGAGAAAAACGATATAATCTGAAAAAAGTCGTACCCAAAAAAAGTTACATAAGTACAGACGAGTGGATCTTATGAAAATCAAAACTTACCAGAATTGCATGCGTCGACACAGCCACTCTCCACGAATGCTGCCGGGCGACTGTCCGAGCGGTAGAGAGAAGCGCGCGGGATATGTCTTCGCTAACAAATGTAACCAGACTTTTCGAATTGACAAAGTGTCTGTCAGACCACACGTCGATAACTTAAAGGTTAATAAGTTCCTTTAAATTTTTTTCATTCATCGCAAACAGTAACATCATTAGCAAGTTTTATACATTTTATGATTCTTCCTCTGATATTTACTCCTCTCCATCCTTCCATACATTCCTTTGCTAGTCCACCTATGTACAAGTTAAAGTTCGCGACACATCACACCTTGTTGTACACCTCTCTTCAGCTTGCAAAAGTTTGTAATTAGGTTTTCAACTTTTAACCTTGTTTTCTATTTCATTTATAAATTTTAAATCATCCTCCTATTTTTTAAATCCACTCGTATTTTCTTTAATATATCTGCTAAAAGTTCCCAGTTTACTCTGTCAAATTCCTTCTCTAAATCTGCAAAACGCAAAAACAGTCCCCTTACTCGCCCCAAAAAACGTTCCCGAATTGTTTGCATCACTTAATTGCTCCTTACGATATTTTCGTTCATGTTCGCGAGTAATCTTCTATGTAGAATTGTTAAAATTATTTTTCCAACTGGCTCAAGACAAACTCAAACGCTTTTCCAATCGTTTGACGATTGCAAAGTCATAAAAAACGCATTTAAAAATTATTGTTTCGGGAAAACGTTGAACATGAAAATTGTGGGCCAAGACCTTTAATATTGTAACATAAGATTGATTATTAAATAAACATACGTAAACGACATATAGTTGAACATAAATAATTTGAAATGAATGCACGCAATTTGATTTAATTGTGTTTCTGGTGCAGAGTAAAAATAGCCTTCAGTTTTCACGATTTTCTATAAATTGTTTGCTATTCTAAAGTCTTAGCTTCAATTCAAATTCGTTAATTAAAAATTATATAAATGTGACAAAATATGAAAAGTAGACAGTCGTGTGATGATCATTTAAAGTGGTAGCTGGTTACCCCTAGTGTATTTTTAAAAACATATTTCGTGATTTTGTTTTGAAACTAAGGAATAGAAAAGTGAAAGACTTCAAAAAGTAAATAAATGCGTAGTAATCACGAGACTAAAACAATCACAATTAATAATCCACAAAAAATAATTCTGGTTATGATAGCTGCACTCTCTAATGATGTCTTCAATGCAGGTAAAAAAAGAAATTTTCTAGTTTCAATACAAAATCATAAAATATGTTCTTTTGAAATACATTAGATAAACCAGCTATTGACCACCATACAATGTAATATATATATTACGTACTTTTCATGTTTCAGGAGATTCATGTAATTTTTAATTAACGAATTTAAATTGCAGCTAAGATTTTAGAATAGTAAACGATTTATAGAAAATCGTGAAAACTGAAGACTATTTCTACTCCACACCAGAAACACAATTAAATCAAATTGTGTGTATTAATTTCAAATTATTTATGTTCAACTATATGTCGTTTACATATGTTTACTGAATAATCAATGTTACGTCAGTCGTTATGAATTCAGTGTAGTGATCTCATGTATTTCTCTCGTTTAACTTTGCTTTGTCTTGTTTCACGAAAATAAAACTAAAGATGTAATACTACCGTTTACATCGGATTATATTTCGTTTAGACGTTTTTCAGCGAATTTAGTAAAAATACGGTGTCAACGGTTTCTCGCTATCGTCTCGCACATGAAATTCTACCTGGTCGAAAAATTTTCAAATACTTCAACTGTATAATAGATGACAGCCGAAGTAAGATTATTCCAATATTATTTACGTCGTTATTTCTTGAAATTTCTTTTAGGATAAGAACGGTTACAGTACACATAAAACTAGTGGAGCTCGCCTCGATGTATTTTAATCAGTGTAGCCACTTATTGTAACTAAACACTACTATCAGTCAAGAAAATTGCTACCCGCACGAAATGAGGGAACTAATCAATCCGACGTACAAAACCATATTTAACAGGATAACCAACTTAATCGGCTAATAAAAAGCATTAAAAAGAAAACATTTGATGATTTCTTAATTAATCTAAGTCCAGAAGCAGATAAAAATGACTCATTATAGAAAGCTGCACAACGGTTGATGATACCTGTTACCCGGATTCCTCCGCTAATAGATGAAACCAATAAATGAGTACGTAGTGACAAAGATAAAGCAGAATTATTTGCTAGACATTTAGCTAAGATATTCCACCCATATGATATTCAATCCAGTGCACACCCAAGAATTATCTATCAAACTTAATGGCAAATTAATCCAATATCACCGTTAGAAGTAGTCCAGGAAACTGACAACATCAACGCAAAGAAAGCGCCTGGCATAGATGAAATTTCGCCTGGTGTCCTAAAAGAACTTTCACATAAGGCAATTGTATTAGTAACATACATATTCAATGCACGTTTCCGCCTTGAACACATACCTGAGTGCTTCAAAATAGTTTAGATAATCATGCTTAAGAGGACAGATAAACTAGAAGTAGAAGTTACCTCGTATAGACCAATTCCATTATTGTCGGCTATATCAAAATTGTATGAAAAATTATTTCTCAAGTGTCTCAAACTGTTCACAGCTATTCCAGATCACCAGTTCGGTTTCCGGAATCATTGACCAGTTACATAAATAATTAACAGAGCATTTGAAGAAAAGAAATACTGTTCGGCAGTATTTTTATATATTGCCCAAGCATTTGACAGAGTATGGCACGAAGGGTTAATCGCAAAAATTAGCCAACAATTGCCAGGCAACTAATGTAGTCTGCTGGAGTCATATCTTTCTAACAGAAAATTCAAAGTTGCATACGAAGGAGCGAAGTCAACCATTCATTCTATACAAGCTGAAGTACTGCAAGGTAGCATCTGTGGACCTATTTTGTACCTCTTGTATACGGCTGGCATTCCAATAACAGGTGACACCATCATAGCAATTTTTGCTGATAATAGTGCAACATTGTCTGTGAGTGATTCACAAGTTAAAGCGAATAGTAACCTGCAAAACGCTTTAGGACGAGTTTCGAGGTGGACGAAGAAATGAAGAATAGAATTCAACGAGCATAAATCCATTCACGTTACATACGCTCTAAAAAATATAATGTTTATGTCAATAATCAGCAGATTCCGCAGAAGAATTCAGCTAAATATCTAGGACTATATCTCGATGCCCGTCTAACATGGAAGCATCACGTGAAGTTAAAAGCGGAACAAATTCAACTCAAAGTTCGTCAAATATGGTGGCTGTTAAGAAGAAATTCATAGCTCGACCTCTACAGTAAAGACTACTTTACCAGTCAATTATCGAACCTATCTGGACCTATGGGATCCAACTTTGGGAATGTACAAGCTAACCGAATAGTCATTCAGAACAAACTCGTGCAATTACCAATGCAGAATGGTATCAAAGAAACGAGGATCTGCATGCAAATTTGAATCTGAAGTGGGTAGACGAGGTCATTCGTGACTTTGCCATCAAGCGCGAAAAGCGGCTCCATCAACATGTGAATGTTGAAGCGATCCAGCTGCTTGACACATTATCAGATGTTAGACGTCTTAAGCGATTAACGCCGAACGATTTAGTTATGTAAATAATATTTATGTATTGATACGGATTCGGTATTTATGGCGCTATCCAGCGATAATGTCGAGCTAGAAATTATTCTCTGATTAAAATCATTAATTTTCGATCTCTCGGCATCATCGTATTGTTCGTTATCGGCGGAGAATACGACCGGGACATTTACACTGCCGAATTTGTAATTTACGATTCTCATCGAATTTCTCAGCACGTGTAATGTTAAGGGGTTGTGTAAGTGTCCTGGTGTGTGCGGTCTGCGGCAACAGGATAGTGTTTGTCGGCCGTGTGAGATCAGCACTGTAGCGGTTGTGTGAATAATTGATAAGGATTTCGGTAATGTACGGTTAATTGATAATATATCAAGCCGATTTAGCTAGATAAAGTGGCCAGTGGATTACCGTTTAATTGTTGTAGCCGATCGTCGCGGATAGTGATTAGTCGTTGTCGTTGAGCTAACGTTTTTATATTAGTCAACGCCACGCCGTGTGTCGCGGGTTTTGAACCATTCTAGTCCGCATCGCCGTATCATCGTGCATAACGCGATTTCGGAGCCAAGCCGTTTGGCTAATCGTGTTTTTTTTCGATTTTTTAAATAAGAAAGAATTAAGTAATCTGGTCGGGGTTTATATTTTGTTGTTTTTTCCTCTTGTATGAACATGTGAGAGAATTGCTGCGGCACCAGTGAATATTTGTTTTTTTTTTATTATTATTTCTATGTTTTAAATCATCGTGTCTCTTCAACTGATACACCGGTAAAAAAAAAGAAAGAAAAAAAAACAATTTTTTTTAGTTTAAATTAAAAGCCTAAAGCTCCGCCGCTGGAGCTGTTGATAGTGTGGCACGATCTGTGTCACTGGCGCCTGCGAGTTATAGTCCTTCGCGAAAAGTGAAATCTAGTCGTCTACGCGAAAGGTTTTTTTTATTATAATTTTGTTTGTCTTTCGTTTCCACAAGTAGCCAAACTTTTTCAAAAGGCTGAATCTGAAAAATTAGGAGACTATTGACTGCAGCCGCGAACCAGCATTCCATAGCGGAAGATCAAAAAATTGTAACATTAGAGCCCGAAAAGGGGGACCTGAAATATAAGGAATTGTAACAGTATATAAATAATAGAAATTATTTAATGAATTAATATTCTATACATGTTTAAACTAATTAGTCATATATATTGATCATTTAAACAGTAGTTTAAGATTACAATACATATTTACTAATAAAAAAATAAAAAATAAAAAAATCTTACGTTACATTATGAACGGTTTTGGCCCACAGTTTTCATGTTCAACGTTTTTCCGTACGATGCTTTTTAAATGCATTTCTTATGACTTTTTTCATAAGAACTTCAATCGAAATCCAATTTTTCCATTAAACCATTGTATTGTTCGTAAAAAAAAGATGTGATTTAAAAAAAAAAGACTAATAGCCCTTTAAATAAACCAACTTTTTGCATTTTAAATACTTTGGAAGTATTTTAAAAGTAGACAAAGTACATATTACGATTTTAAAAAATTCACACATAATAGTCCTAACATATTATAGAAGCCTGATATTTTCCACAAAGATATCATTTTTATTTCCTGCGAAAATAGTTTTTAAAAATTACGGTTTTTAGGTTATGCACAGGTTATACCAAGATATCGGAAGCTACTAATACGACCAAATCTTATCTTAAATACTTCAAAAACGTTAGCCTAAGTTAATTTTAAAATTCGGGAATAGAAGCATTTCACCTATCTGAACGGGGTACCTTTTGTTCTCTTATTTCAATTTATAGCTTGGTCTGTCTTTTAATTCATATAGTTCTTCCATATATGTATTTTTTTCATCTTCTGTATATATTTTTTTTTTTTATTAATCAGTTTCTTTCCACTTTTATTTTATACTGCCTAATTTGTTGCTTAATTTTATGCCCATTTTCCGATCTCCTCGATAACGTAATGCTCCTTCGTTAATCCATTAAATAAACTAAAGTGCTTTACACCTACTGTAATATTTCAGTTCCATTCAGCAGATTTTAGGTACTGAATTCATTTTTTTTATTTATGAATGTTATATGTATGCGTTTTTTAATATTTATTTTAAAACATCATGCATTAAACTAAAGCTGTAGTTGTATTGCAGCAAGTTGTAGATCTTTTAAATTATAACAATTAACAAGATTACACATTTCTGCACTATGCAGATTATGTAACTTGCTACAAAGCATTTTGATTTTTTATATTTAAATAGTATATTTCTAGTATGTTATTGGTCTACATATTATAAGTTGTACATCCGTATCACATGATCGCACAGAATCTACGGGGCAAAATACGCTGGTATCTACAAATGCAGCAATTTTAATATTATTTAGTCCTGACATATCTGCCGTGCAGTTGCCGTTGGTGTGATAAATGTAAAATACTATTCTGTGGTACACCGAAGTTGTTTCGACTCATTTTAATCGCAAAATTCGGTTTTCCAAATACAATTTTATTAATCCGCCATTATTTTTAGGGAATACAATATTCTTATTTTATCTTTTAAAACTGTATAACATCGTTTCCAAAATTATAAGTACTTTGTTTTTAAATCATAATCATTTTCAAAAAGATCTTTCACTAATCTCTGTAGTGGATGTGTCAGTGAGTAGTAAAGTTCTTTAAAAGAAAACAGATTTTTATAGTTTTCTGCGCTATTTTTTATGCAGATAATTTATGTTTTCACTTATAAGATTATGTACAAAAAGCATCGAAAACATCATTATTTTGAGCGAACGTTGATTTTATAATTTAGGTTAATTATACTTTTAATTAATTAACACGAATTATCCGTAGTGTTATATACATAACACGGTATAAATCACCTATTAATAACCATTTTTTATTTTATGGTTTCTTGTAGGACAACATCAGCTTTCATCTCTGGATATACTGAGCACTTCCGGACTAATAAATTATTTTGGAAATTCAAATGATTTCACGAAAATTAATGTAACTCCTGTATTATTAACAAAAGGTTCTACAAAATTGAGCATCTACGGTTTAAGTCATATAAAAAATGAACGATTAGCGCGATTGTTGAAAGATAACAAGGTAAACTAGAATTGAATAATGGAACTGCTTTAAGTTTATTCATTTATTTTTATCGCTTAATTTTTTTGTTTTCTAGATTTTTAACTTTTTCGTGATATTTGCTCATGAACGAATAAATGGACAATTCATACAAATTTTACCTTTTAGTTTTCCTTATTTTTTGAAATGTGAGTTGTAACCAGTTAATAGCGCTATGGTTTAAGGGATATTAAAAAACATATTTAAAGTATATTAAAAAAAAACAACAAAAAAACATTAATTATATTAAAACCTTTAGTAAATTTATAACAAAAACTATTATAATCTCTATATATAACCCCCCAAAATATATAATTATGTGTAAAATATCTCATAAATGATATTTATTTTAAAAATTACCTCAATATTGCTATTATGAAAAATGATGATGTAGCAAAGTAATACGAATACAAAATCATATCTATAATAAATTTCACAAAATCCGTTCATTATCTCAGCACAGATAAATGTCATATTTTTCATACATCCGTCTGTTTCTTGCACCACCCTACTGCAGAATGCATCGCAAAATGGCCTATTTGGTCCTATATTTGATTTATTTTTTTTATTGGAGACATTGCTTAAAACTCTTTTATGGATAAAATAATCTATATTTTTGTTTTTCAAATAACTACTTTTATTAAATAATTATCAATATGGAAATCTAAAATACCATCTTTTTATTAATACTTAAAGAGTTAACACTGATCCTATTTTTAATGATGAATGCTGCCGCATCCGTGGTGTTATTTTTAATGGCAATTTTTTGATGTTTCTTTTTTTTTTTTTATTTCAGTAAAGAAAAATTAAATAATATAATTCTATTAATTTTTATTAAGTTCTTCATCACTCCCTTTTATTTTTACAAATATATCAAACAAAATTTAATTAGTTCAGTTCGGTTATAAAATCGCACAGGTTCGTTAGCGGAGAAAATTAATAAAAGAGTAATTATAGCAATCTGTTATCTGCTCGGCCTTACGAAATTTTAGTAGTCTTCTACTCTACCATTAGTATCTATATTGTTAGAGTAATTGTTGCGGTTGATACTTTCTTTCGCTACTGTACTACTAATTCTACCTATGTAAACTAAGCTGAATTCATGATCCGCATTTATAATCTTTTAATCACAGTATTCTTTAAATTTTTTTTTTATTGAAGATAATTAATATTTGAATATTTCTTTATTTGAAAACGTGTATTTAAATACTATCTTTCTCTCTTTGAGAAACATGTTTATCACTGTCCAGAAAAAAATAGTCTTCACGTTTCACGTACAGCAAACTATAGTAGTTGAGTAAGAATTTTAAATTTGAGTATAAATAACATCCCTCGTAGCAAATATTAAAAATACAGTTTCCAGTCTTGTCAATCAAATGCCATTTCTGGAGGTCTAAAAGCTTTATCATTTAAATTATTTGTTTCCTATCTCTTATTTTACACTTTTATTAGGTCATTCATTTATCCGATAAACAGTCCATTTACCTACCCGCTAGCTTTGCCCGTGGCTTCACCCGTGTATTAGTATCTGTTGAAATTTTTTATTTTTTCTCTTTTTTCATACAGGTGATTTCTGTAGTTTCCCCAAAATTTTATTTCCTGTATTTTTCCCCCTTTTTTAGGGAATATTACTAATATAATTAAAACAAACTTTAAGTACCGTTTAACGTTAAGATACGTACTATTTCCATCAGTGATGAGTTTGTAAATAGTTCTATTGAGAATTTAAATTATTTTTTTTATTCGAATTTACATTTCCATGGTAATTAAAATTGATATTTTAATGTTTTACAAAAAATTAGTTTTTTTCCAAATTATGTTTCCACGATAAATTGATAATATTTCAAGTTAATCGCATTTGCTAAACGCTCGAAGAGGTAACGGTTGTTCGAAAATTTTCACTTCGCAAGCGAAAAACGCCGTAAAGATGTTCATCAAAAAAAAATTATTTAGAAGAATTAGAATCAGATACGCTTTTCACAGGTTGGAGCACTCAGCGAACTTGGGAAAAAAATTAATTGATAAAAGAAAATAATATGTACGACAGGCAATAAAAAAAAAAAAAAAAAAAAAAAAAATTGGTATTAGGATAGTATACCTGGAGTTATTTTTAGTACTTACTTCGGAAATTTGGAAACAAATGACCGGATAGGCGCAGTGTGACGGGATACGGATGTCTGTACAGTTAATGTCAGTGATTCATACAGAAAAAATTAATAAAAAGAAGTAAATTTTAAAAAAATTAGGTACAAACGATAAAAAAGGATAATGATCGGTAAGAAGAGGGTTAATTTTGAAAATTAAAAAAATATACTTAGTCTAATTCTATAATACTTATGCGCAATAGTAAAATTTTTGGGAACGGATCACCAGATGAGTACGGAGTGAACAGAATTTCTCCGCAATTTCTGAAAAAACAGAGTTGTGATAAGAATGATGACAATAAATGTGTAAGTATGTGCGTTGTAACGAGACGACAAGTGACTGCTTCTGAAGTTTACGATAATACGCATATATATGTATATATGCACAAGGTGTGATTCTGCGAAAGTTACACGTTGAAATAAAAAATATCTAAACCGTAAGATACGATTCCAACAGCGATTGCATGCAGCCGGACAAGCGAAGCATTTTCGTGGCAGCTGCAACGGCAGCGACGTGGTGACGCGCTTGTCGCAATGTTATAGTTACAGCGCAATCCGAAAGAAAAATTACGAAAGATCGGAAAAACTTTTAGAAGCGAAAAAATAAAGTATACGCGGATTTATTTTTAATACTTACGCTCAGAATTTGAAAAACCGCTACACGTGATTGAGTAGGGAAAGCAGGGGCTGCGGTAGGTTTGGAAAAAATTATAGATCGGAAATTTGGGCTGTATGAGCAAGCAAGGGTTAAGTTTAATTTCCGAGTTCAAGATACTGTACTTAGGGTAATTTTAAAAAATCGTGTCCAAAACAACTAGTTCCGTCTCTGCCTTGGAGCCCGGAAAACTGCTCAATCACTACTCTATACGCAGATCTCACATCTCTCTGATTTCCATTCGGAGGTCTTGTCTAGACATCGTTCTCTTATTGAATATTAATCTATTTCCTCGTGCACTCCTGCTCCTACTCTTCCATCTACTGTAATTAACGTTTTTCCGACAATAAAATTTCAGTACTATCGCTCATCTCTGTTCTCTCCTTCAGTTTTCGTCATATATTTTCATTCAAGATAAACCGTCTGACTTCTCGCTCAGCTTTTCTATGTTCTTTCATGGTTTTTTCCTTTTTTTTTTTTTTTTCTAATTTTTCATTGTGACGACAATTTAGTCTTTAACAATAACAGTGATAAAGTTAGTCATACGTGGATCCTTCTTTCATCGTATTATTTATTTTTTATTTTTTTTACAACTATCCTATTAAAACTTATCCCACAAATATTGTTCGATTAAAATTCTTAAATATTTTAACCTCCCTTTTCTCCAGCCAGTTTCCGGTCAGATGAGTAGTTGATTCAGCTTTTTCCTGCCCTTCTATAAACTATTCTAAATCTTTTAAACTCTCTTTTTTCTGCTCAATTTTCTACATCGAGTCTACTGTTATTTTATACGTTTTTATCTCATCTTCTCTAATTTCTCAAAATGCTTTTATTATGATCTTTCATCCCCTGTTTTTTTCTTCTGTCATGGGTTTTTTCTGTCCCCTACCTCTCATCGCGTAAAGATCTAATTCTACTTTTCGACGCTTTCCTATTTCTTGGACTAATGTCTTGTCGGCGAACAAAGAAAACCAAAAAGAATTGATTTAATCTTTATTTTATTGTCATTAACAGAGTCAAAAGTCCCTAAATGGTCACACTTTTTTTATCCGAGCAGGTTCATGGATTTTCTTTAAAATTTTTCCGATTTTGTTGAATTCCCATTCGGTAGTATTTTTTTTTAATATCAATCCGTTAGTCATTTGTGAGTTATGTTTGTGATACATGTACAGACGTTGTCGGCCGAAGTATATTGAGGACACTTATCCGGCTAAAATCTGAAATTTTCATAATCCGATCACATGATCGGTTGGATTCGGGAAAGAGGTTGTGTCAGTGTCTTTGCGTGCGTAGCTGACGGTTACATCACTAAATATCTTTCACATAGCGTTAAATGTTGACTTAAATCCATGATATCATTACTTCTATCAGCTAGTATTGAGTCGCGAGTCCATTATATAGTTCCGCAATCTCAAAGCAATTCAGCTAAAAATCATCTTGGCCTACTTAATTTTCTTTCCATGTTCAATATTATTACAGATCAATTTCGTAGAATCCATATCTCTCTAAACCGCCGTCTTGAGTACTAATTTTATCTATATCTTAAAATAATTAATTAATCTTCAAAAGAACATGCCGTACTTAAATTAGTTTCGAGATTGAAGTTCTTTTCGCTGTTTGTTAAGTTCTTATAATTGCTAATAAAGTTAAAATTTTTTCCGTAATTCAAATTTTGTAAATTTAAATCATTAATTTATATTTGGAATAAGTAGGATTATCCACATTTTTTTCTTTTTTCTGGAATCGCTCAAAAGAGATAGCAATAATAGTTTATCATCGAGTAAGTGAACACTAAAGCTGTGTCCATGATGTTATAAATTTAATAAAAAAGATATACATATTTTTTTAATGCACGAGAAGGAAAAAATTCGGAATGATCCGAGCTTAGTTCGATTTATAGAAACAATCGAATGTATATTATAATATTTTTTATTTGACCAGAAATTCGCCTTTTCATTGAGTATCTTTATATCGGTAAACGGTTCTGGCATCCAATATTTTAAAAAAACTAAATTCCACGACATTAGAAGTTTTTAAAAACTAAATTTATTCGTTCCTGGAACAAGGATCCGAGTAAATTTGTATTCAACAACGCATGAGTAGGGTTTTCAGTGGATTAAAATTAATATTTTGATCGTTTATATTAATTGCTTTGAAAGAGTTTGCGCCATCAGAGTCGATACCGATATTTAAATCTGAATTTGATGATAAGCATTCATTATGAAAATAAATTTTGTCAAATAGTTTTACTGATAATATTTTGCCAAAGCTATATAAAAAAAGTAAAGTAAGTCCTATACCCTTTAACAGGGCGTCGGGTATTGTGAAGTTAAGGTTCACAGTGTTACTAAGCCCAACGGCACGAATGAGAGTAAAAGGGCCAGTTCCTTTCTCTCAGCCGCCTTTACTTTCCTAGATTTCTCTGATACCCAGTTCAATTTCAGATTAGGTATAAACCTGGGAGCGATTCGGATCCAGGATACTGTTTCAAAATTCTATTCGACTTTATTGCAGTATTGAGATAACACTAGTGTTCAGGAGATACACGAATTATATATACGAGAGAAACATGTACATGGAGGAGAAATAGATTGTTAAGATATGATCGCAAGATAAAAATTGACTCTGAAAATACAGATATAGTACAATTACTCCTAATTGAACCTTTACGAAACGCACAGTCATAATTAAAGGCTCGAACAGTGATGAACATACCAAAGTTTTTTAAACTGTCTAAATTAAAAAAGGACTGGTAAACTCTAAAAACAGAACAAACATACATAAAAATCATTGATTAAATCAAGTTCAAATGCATACAAAAAATTAACTTTAAAAAAATTTAATTTTTCCGGTATTTGTAAAAGAATTAGGAAAAACTTTTAAAAAAATATACCTAATTTTAAATTTACTTTAAAAATTTAACAAAAAATCATTATTTGATAAAAAATATATTTCAGAGTAATATACACATAAGGGTATAATTTTTAAGCAACATTAATTTTTTGGAGTTAGCACTAAATGTAAATTTCAACAATAATTAAAAACAATTTAACGAGTATAACAATGGAATCATTCGTAGCCAAGTATTGAAAAGATCGGAAATATTTAATGTAGTTTTTAATTATTGTTACAATTTAAATTTGGTGCCGATTCGAAAAAGTTAACGTTTAAATATAATCGCAATATCCTTATTTATATTATCCCAAAATTACATTAACTTTTTATTTAAATCTACATTTCCATAGAAAACTGACATTAAGTTATTCGCGTTCAAGATCTATTTAATTTTAAAATTTTAGGATTCATAATGACTACTTAGTCAGTACGCACCGATACACATCGGTACTCAAAAGAGATCTCTATTGACTGTTAAAATTTCTAATAAACAAAGAATTTTTCCAATTAATTCGTCAAAAGTTAAAAGTGGTATTGTAAAAACGTAATATTTACGCCAGTGATGAATTTGTTAATGACGCTTTGGGAGTGTCAACTTCATTTTCTTTATTCGAATTTACATATCGATGGTAATTAACCTTGATAATATTTTAAGTTTCTTGTCAAGCTATTAAACGTTTTTTTACAATTTACGTTTCAACATTAAATAACACTGATAATATTTTAATCAATCGCGTTTATTATATTAATAAATACTGGATCTCTTTTTTTGTGTTCACCGATATTTGCCGGTACATTTTTAAATGAACAAAATTATGGGCAAAAGTTATGCATGAACAAATATAAAAAAAAAATTAAAGAACAAACCATTTTTTTGAAATTCCGAAAATCGGCACACATAGAATTGACTAAAATAAAATTTAAACTATTCAGTAGATGTCTATTCGAATTGTTTAAAAAAAAAAAGAAGTTTAATCTATTTAAATCGATGAAATTTTATATCTCTGTGTTTAGTTTGAAATGATCCGTCCTACGGAAAGTACGAATAGTTGGTTTAGTTTGTTCGTTTGCCATCAGAATAGATCTGATTGTGGTGAAAATAAATATTTACTAGAAGAATATTTGCCGGACTTTCTGGATCTTGTTATTTGGGGCCACGAGCATGAATGTCGCATTCAGCCCGAAAGAAATGATTCGCAAGATTTTGACATTATACAGCCAGGTTTTAAATTTTTTGTATCTTTCTAAGTATATATTCCTCATTTTTTTTGTCTTCTTTTTATTTTTTTTTTCCTAATTTTATTTTGCAGTATAGAAATTGTGAAATATTTCAATATTAATAAAATGGCCAAAAATAAGTAAAATATGAATTAACAATGCTGCATGAATGCGATTAAAGCAAGCGAGTAGAGAAAGCACTTTAGGGGTAGGCTAGCGAAGTAAATAGAAGTATATATTTAGAAAACAATTTGTGTGTTTCACCTTTAATAAAATGTATACAATGTACGAAGTATTTTATTCAAAATATTACGCTAAATTAGTACATACATCGGTGATATTATGGCTAAGTATCTATGTAAAACATAAGTTATTATTATTAAATTAATGTTGAGTTGCACATTAACAGAAATTAATGTAGATGATGTAGTGCAAAGTGTTAGCAGTAACCGGAGGTAGAATAAGTAAAATTACATTAAAAAGTAAAATAAGTCCTCATACCCTTGATAAAATATCATGGATTGTGAAGTTAAAGTTTACAATGAACTACTAAACCCTATTGACGAGATTATGGGGCCGGTTCCTTATACTCGGCCGCCTTTACTTTCTCAGATTTCTCTGGTACCCCATTAATTCCAGGTTGAACAAACCTTGAAACAATTTGGATCCGAAACGAGAGAATATATTTTAACTAACAAATAAAGTTGATCAAATGAAAACTAAAAGTTAAAATATTAAATATTACGTAAGAGCTGTGTTTTACTAATGAAATGGATAAAGAATTTATAAAACATTATAATTCGGGCTAGAACAAATCGTATTCGAATGAGGGAAAAGTTATGTGAACTGAAGATAGTATTGAATAATCTGTTACCAGACAAATTCTTCAGAATATACAGTGTAGCAATGCAAAATCTATGCATTGTAATATCCGAAATAAATTTATGAAAAACAAATCATAGTATTTTTCAGCGTTACCATTTCAAATAAGGCAAATTATGCAAACAATTAAAGAAAGGGTCAGCGTTATTATATTTTAATTTTTAAAAAATAACGGTGTACTAAAGTAATTAATGTTTACGGAAAAATTAAATAAAAATTATGTGGAAATACAAAATTAAAACTAATCAGTAATGAAGAAAATAAGGCCAAAAATAAACGATATTAAATTCGTGACAGTTAATGTTCGTTGGTTGCAATACACGTTTTTTATTTTTTTGTAATTTCGTTGTTTCTAAAAGTATATTATCAAAAAATAAAGGGAGTCCGATCGCGACGTCATTATGTCCAACTGAAGCCAAACTAAAACATGTGGTCGTATTAGAAATTCGAGATAAAAAATTCAAACCAGACATAATACGCTTAAAAACTGTACGCCCGTTTGTATTTGATACCGTTAATTTATCTGAATGTGATATATCCTTAACTAATGGCGACGTATCAAGCAACGTAAGTATTAATAAATTTTGTAATCTAACGGTGGTTATATCATTTATCTTGTTGTTTTACTAATAATTAAATTAATTATATCTTAATTAGATACTTTTTATTTTTCTCACAAAGAAAATAAGCATCATGAATTATTTGATATTACATGTTAGTATCAAACAAAAAACTAAAATTCTGCGACTAAATATAACAACATTAATACGGAATAAATTTAAAATTACTTTATTTCTTTATACGTATTTCGATTAGAATTTACATATATATTCAATAATATATTTAATCGGAGTTTCGTTGAAGTTACCATTATCATCTACATTGCTTCTTATATTCTTTCCGGATTGTTCGTTAACTTTATTGCAGATAAAAATTTCAAATTCTATATAATAACTGACACAACCTTCGCTCATGGTATATTATGATCTTCAAAATTGTGCTTATTCGTTCGCTAGCCTTATTATCTTTTTTGTCAGAATACGAAATTTTTAAAAGCTTTAGTTACATGGTTTCTCGGCTTACTGTTTATTTACGTGTATGGTCACACTCTATGTAATCTAGATATATGCTTTTATTTTAATATGCATAATGCTAGGTTTATTATTATTGTTAGTTATGAAATAAGTTAAGTTAGTTGTAATTTTTGTACCATATATCTATTATAATAAACATTAATAAGAGTGTTGGGCACTCACATAACGGGGGCATATTTGCCTTATGAGACGACTCACAACTTATTTTTTAAAACTAATTTAAAAGTTAAGTGCAATTAAATATTAATTTGTCTACTCGAGTGTGCAAAGTATATGTTTGTTTAAAATTAATTCCATTCAGCAGTAGCAACACTGCACTGTCTTTCACAATATCCTTTTATGAAAAACGTTCGAATATACGATATTTAACGATGCGAGTGCAATTATCAAATAAGGATTTATAGATTAATAATATTTTTAGCGGCCTTAAAGTATATCGCATTTAAATAATTTCAGTTTTATCTCTAATTTAATACAGTGTTGTTTTTGTATTTACGAAATTACTACAAAGTTTACTTCTCTGACTCGGTAATACGAATTGTTTTCATTCATAAACGAATAGCAAATCTCCTATCTTCATTACAAATCTATGTTGTTATTTTTATTTCTAATTATCATATCAGCATACCTTTAAAACCTATACATTTTTTTTTGTTTTTAGTCACTTTATTTTAGTGCATTCTAAGTTATACATGTCTGAATAATTATTAAAGAATATTTAATTATACCCGATAAATGAGGCAAAATTGTGTAAGTTAATCAGCTCATCCGTAACATCCAATTACATGGATACCTCTATTAATTAAAAACAAAATTGCGTGAAATATTTTATCTTTTCCATTTTATGTATGCAAATCTTATCTTCTAAAAGGTATTATGTAAGTTTCTAACATCGAGCAGTTACTTTAAAGTTACTTAACCTGATTTGCAAGAAAATATATTTTTTAACTTCTTAAAAATCGCATCAAATCTTAACGTAAGACGTCACATGCAGTAGACGCAATACATAACGCGGATATTCTACGGTACATTATAGATATTTGTCAATTTTTTCTTTTTTCTTTTCTAATATAAATGTATATGCGTGTATGCACATACATAATGCTATTTACAAATTAAGATAACTGTGTAAATAACATAACATTAAAAAATTAAATTAACTTATATAATTTTACTTGCTTTTTTAGTCTTTGAAAGATAGTTTATTACATACAGTAAGTACACATGAAAATTGCCTGTTTTTTACAAATTAATTTGAAACATTGCGACGATCTGTTTTCGTTTTCCGAATTTTATTTTTGGTCCTGATAATAACATCCACCGTAATGATCAGAATTACTCTTAAAAAAATATATCTTTCTTAGCTGGATTACTTTTCGTTCATTCCCTAATTTGAAGTCTAATATTTTAACAAACACCGCCGAGAATTTAAATCCATAAATTGAAATATTCTATGCATAGATTAAATGATAACTGTTTTAAAAAATGTCCTCTACTGTTCAGTTTAATTTTAATTATTTAAAATAACAACTATTGATATTAGAAATTTTTAGAAAAGAAAAAATAAAGTTAATGATCATCAGTTGGTCATTCTCGAAAAAGAATATATGTCAGCCACATGTATGTATGTTCTCAGCCCTTAGTAATGTCGTAAAATTTTAGGTTTTGATGCTCTTAGGAACACATGAAATCAATACTGATTTGTTCTTAAAACAAAAAAATATCACTATAGACAGGTCTACTCTTGTTTTCAACGAGTAAAAGGAATTTGGAGTGTCCCTACACTAATGTTAATAGAGGTGTAGTAATTGTTTATAATAATATTTTGACCAGTTGCTATACTAATTTCAAATCAAATGCATACCTGTTTCTTCCTCCTCTCGTGTTAACTTTTACTCTTCTATCTATCATAACTGACGATTTTTTACCAATAAAATTTCAAAACTGTCTCTTGTCAGTTTTCACCTTTGCTTATCCTCGCAAGCCGTGATATTTTTCTTTCGGTTATTCCATCCTCCTACATCCTATTAACTGTCTTTACACAACTGTCCCATACAAATCTATCCCACAACATAACATGTTGTTGAATCATAATTTTTAAACACCTTGGGCTCCCTTTTCCCTAAGCACTTTACGATCTTTACTGATAGATCCAAAGAACCCAATAGAGTCGGCTCAGCATTCTACTGTTTTTCTTTACACTATTCTGAAACACTTAAACTACCCTCTTCCTGCCCAATATCCTGTGCCGAGCCTGCTGCTATCCTGCGTACTGTCCTCTTTATTACTTTTTCCCAAGCTTCTCATAAAGTAATCTTATATCAAATTCCCACAGTGCCCTGCAAACCATCTCATCCTCTCTTCTTCCTCCGTCTACTGATTATGTAATTCCTCTCATACACTTTCTCATCCACAATATATTTTTCTTTCACCCTATCCAAATTGACATATTATAAATTTTCGAACGCTCTGGAATCGAAAGTAACGACCTAGCCAATATCCCAGCTCGTTCATCTTCTTCTACTGATAAGTTACTCGATGTATTTTCATTTCACAATATTGCTCATCTCTCCACAGCTGTTCACTCCTGACTATGGTTAAACTCTTATTCCTCTATATTCTCAAATTCCGATTTTTTTTTTTTTTATCTCTATTCAACTGTATCTACCGCCTTATTCCTGGGTTTTCAATTTTCCCCCTTTGCGGCGTCCAACTCTTTGCATTTTGTTGTCTATACTTTGAACGCAGCTTCCTTCCTACATTTCTTTTCTTCTTATCTTTCGTTTCCTCTCCACTCTATCCATCCTCTATTCCACTAGCAACTTTGTGGGTGACGCTGATCTCATTTTATTTGAATCCTCCTGCATCGCTTCCGAACGTTCCTTTATCTACTCTTTGCTTAAAGGAATTGGTCTTCCAACTCCTTATTGTGCATCTTTCATTTTCTCCTTGCCTTCTCCTTCAGTTATTCTGGCCCTTGAATTATTTTTATGCTCCACATCTCATCATGTAAACATCTGACTTCATCTTTTCCCCTTTTTCTAATTCTTGGACCACTGAAAATTTTAAGGAAGGAGTGAAAGCGAGTTACTTAAAGTGTTACCAATTTTAGTTATGGAAATGTGAATTCGGATAAAGATAGTGAAATTGAAATCTCCATATGGCGATTTACAAGCTCATTACTGACGGAATTTGAACATTACACATGAACCAATACCCAGTTTTATCCAGTGTAGAAAGTACGAGTAGCACCATTTTAGTTTAGTTCATTCATATTATCACTCAAAAATATTTACAAAAAAATTTTTTAAATAAAATTCTTTTTAGAGAATTAATGTCGACTTCAAGATTTATCCTGGAAATTTAATAAATATGCCCTAAAATGTCAAAAAGTTATTTAATAAAAAATAGTATATTTCAGAGTAATATACATAAGGATATTATGATTATTCTTAGAGAACGTTAACTTTTTGTAGTCAGCACCGAATTGAAATTGCAAAAATAATTAAAAATCTCAATAAATATTTCTGATGTTTTCAATACTTGATTTAAAGAAAACTAGTGATTATATTGTCAAACTCATTAAATTGTTTCTAACTATTGTTGTAATTTTAATTTAATGGCGACTTCGAAAAACTTTGAAATATGTTATTTTTTATTTTTTAGTGCATTTTTATTAAATTGTTCGATTATTCTTGAATTATTTTTTTTCCCAAATATTCTTTTTAATGATAAATATGATATTTTTTTTTTTTTTTTTGAGGGGGGCTCGCCAAATGAGGGCATTCCCAGCACTGCAGTTCAACATACTGGAAGAAAACAAACTAGATTTTAACGCGGCCACAAATGGAAGAGAGGAAGGAGACGATAATAAAGACTATGGGGGATGCAAGAAGCGCAAGAAGGAAGGAAGCGTTGTAGGGTATAGGAAGAGACAAGCCCAGGAGCTGGAGGTAGAAGCACGAATGTTTAATGGAATGATCAAAACATTCAAAGAAAATGTGTTTGGCGTCGTAAATTAAATTGCTGTCGTTAGGATGAAATTATCAGAAAGGAGAAATTTCTAGAGAAAAACGAAAAAGAGATGAAAGAAACAAGCTATGTCCAAAGCGAAGACGAAAAATGGAAGAAATGAAAGAACGACTAAGATAAGGATAATCATAGTACCGCGGTTGTGAAGGAGGGAAAGGCTGAATAGAGAAGTAGAAAGACTGAGAATTACAGAAAAGAGAAGGATAAATATATTTCCAAAACTTAAAGTGAACTTTAGTAGACAGAAAATGAGTACTAGAAGCAGGAAATTTGGCAATAAATCGACCAGTATGCACAGCATCAGCCTGCCCATTGCCCCCAATCCCCGCTTGACCCGGTACCCACAGAAACTCAATGTGGATAGAGCGGCAGGACGAAAATTTAAAGATTAAAGATCGAATGAAAATGATAAGTGGAGCTACCGACGGCGGCGGAGGAAGAGTTGAAGTAATGACCAAAAGTACACTTTTTGCATCAGAAACTAACAAAATTGTTCGAATAATTAGAAGTAAAAATGTAAGTGAAGAATTCAGCGGTGAAGATGGAGCAGAAAGAAAGTAGTTTAATGGATTTGGAATGGTTAAGGGACGGGATATTAAAGGCGGTTCCCACTCATTCTGCTCTTTTCGAACCATCAGTGAAAATAAGAGAATAAAAAGGAAATCTAGAATTAAGGGTATATTGAATTCATTAATTACCATGGAATTGGAAGAAAATTTATAGGATACAGGAAAACAGACTAACTTAGGAGAATATTTTTAAACAATCGTGTTTATTGTAATAAAAATTTCTCTAAAGAAACTCCTTTTTTCACTTATTGGATGACTGCTCAGTCCGTACTTATCAATACCCATATGACCGGTAAACTATCGAATAAACAAGGAATCATTAAATTCGGTTTGTATAGTCAAGAGTTGCAAATAAACAAAAGAAAAAAGCTCTCGTTTTATAGAAGTTGGTAAAAATAATGCGCAATGGTTCAAAATGTATGCCTTAATTACTATCGAATTTTAATAACTTAATTATTTATGTCTGTTTTAGGTTGAAAATTATTTACAAGAAAAAGTTGAATCCTGTATACGTGATGCAGTAGACCAAAGAACAGGTCATAACATTTAAAATTTTTTATTTTGACAGATAATTATTTCTGATTGATATTGTGCTTTGGACGTGTTGTATTTCTTGCTAAATCCTACTTGTTCCTTCCAATATGTATATGCCCTCCAAGTCATCATTCATTCTATTACAAATTATTTTTTATCAACCAGCTGATTGATTTGTTATTTCTGATATTATTGTTATTTAACTTCTGGTTATTACGAACTAAATGTTATCACATGTTACAAATTCGTCGTTAGTTTACTAAATTTATATTTCTAGATGTTGAATTTCAATACACGTCACTTTTTATTTTTCTGTGTTCTCAGTAATTTTCAAATGGAAATTAAGAAAATTACGTGAATTTAATATCGGTAGATTTAAAAGCCAGTCATTTGTGACTGTATTATATATATATATATATATATATATATATATATATATATAGGGTGATTTTTTAAGAGTTAAGTTTTTCAGGTTGGCAGCACTGGTTGGTATTGGCGTCCAAACGTCATCTGTCAAAATGAAAAGTTTTCAGTATACTCTGCCATTTCATCATGGAAAGACTTACAAACGAGCAACAATTGTAAATTGTTGAAATTTATTATCAAAATTCGTGCTCTGTGAAAAATGTGCATCGTTTGTTACGACCATAATTTTGATAATAAATTTCAACAATTTGCAACGTTGCTCGTTTGTAAGTCTTTCCATGATGAAATGGCAGAGTATACTGAAAACTTTTCACTTTGACAGATGACGTTTGGACGTCAATACCAACCAGTGCTGCCAACCTGAAAAACTTAACTCTTAAAAAATCACCCTATATTAACTCTGCAACGCAGATATTAGTTAAGTATAATATTCTAATATTAAATGAAATATGTTATAATTATATTAGGTCATCCAAAACAACCAAAAGAACCACTAATAAGATTAAAAGTAGAATATACCGATGAGAATCAATGTTTTAATACCATTCGATTTGGCCAAAAATATCAAGGTCGAGTTGCTAATCCTACCGATTTGACATTTTTACGAAAACACAAAGGAGGTTTTATTGATCGAAATAGATCTACCACGAACGATTTTGATGATATGGAAATTAAAGAGGTTATTTGTTAATACTTTTTGTCGTAAAAAAGTGATTGATTTTCAAACATTTTATTAAGTCAGACATTATTTACTTTAAATATATGTTGTGAACTATTAATTACTTCAAACTAACTAAGTAATATTGTGAAGTATTTTTAAAAGCATTTCGTGGTTATTTTTTATTTAGATACCTGACATATGGGATGTACGCTTTGAAAGTATAATTGAAAAATATTTCGAGAAACCTGATTCAAGTAAACTACAAATTTTAACTCCAAAAAAGATATCGGAAGCAGCAGCTGATTTTATTGAGAAGGACGATAAAGAATCTATTCGAAAACTGATCAAGTACTAGATGTTTCTTTTAAAATTTAAATACAATTTTAATACTGTAGCGTTGTGATGTAACCGGCAAGTTAAGTTGCTTTTTGTCGCGTTTGTAGATAATGCCGATCGTAATCTTGGCTCGCAATTTCTGTAATAAAAACATTGCAACGATATATGCGTTGGTTTTCGGGACCGCCTTGAATTGCAATTTTTTGCCTATTCTATCGACAATCAGATAATGCTCGCTGAGATTGATTTTAATTTATTTTTGTATCTCATATTTAATTTAACATAATAGTGAATTCTTGATCAGTGTTAGGACTTCATAAAATCTAGTATATCGCTGGAGATAATTCAAATTTATATTTTGTATAATAAATAATTTTCGGAAACAACTGTGTTTTAAAAGATATTTATTCGCTTAACGTTTCGACCAGCTTGCACTGGCCATCATCAGATGAGTTTGCTTCTGATGATGCCCAGTGCAAGCTGGTCGAAACGTTAAGCGAATAAATATCTTTTAAAATACAGTTGTTTCCGAAAATTATTTATTATGAGTAATCGCTGTGAAAGCTTTAAATATTTATATTTTGTAGCCAAAATGTCAGTAAACATCTACTGATTCAAATTGACCGTTAAAACCAAATAGGACGTATTTCGTCGTGTGGAAAAAATGAACCAAAAAATAATTTACAAACTTTCAGAATTTCTCGTAACCATTTATAAAAATTCGTGAGAAATTTTATTTTTTCACGTCATCTTAAATTTGTGAAAATTTATATAAAACTTTGCAGATGCTTAGTCACAGATGACGCGGATGACTTCATAAGTACATCCTGCTAAGTAAATAGTGGAATTCACAATCTTCAAAACCGATAGAAGAAAATTAACAACTAAAAGAAGAATGAGACCGAGTAATTAAGAAAAATTCTTCGAATAAAGTCAATAATGTGTATAGCAATAGCGTACTAAGCGTATCTATAAGTGGTTGGAAAATAGTAGGAAAAATAATATGATTAAAAAGAACCGAATCGATGAAAATAGCAGAAAGAAGGCAAAGAAAATAAAAAAATATATGATACTACATACCTGTAGTACATCACAGAGTTAAAATTGACTATCGTGTAAAAATATGGATATTCTACAATATAAAAATTGTCACGAACGAGAACGTGCGAAATATTTCTGCTTTAAGAACGCTAAATGTGTCAAACGCGTTGGGATTAATGAACTGATTATATGAAAAAAATTTAGGAAAGTTTGTTGTTAATGAACTAATTATGATAAAGGAAACTTCATTGATGTCTAATACATTAAGTCAAAAAAGAAGCATGGACAAAGCTAAAAGTTATACAAACCCAACGTTTATGGTAAAGAAATAACCTATCTGTACAAAAAATGCGAGCTGAAAAATTGTTTGCTGGTATAGGCAAATAAAATGTTCGACCAATAGAAAAAACAAAGAAAACTTTAGCCGCCAAAATAAATTGCATCTCAGCAACAAGCAAGAAAACAATCTTCTCTCGCCGAAAATATGCAACTACTTTAGAATACCAGATTCATCAAAATAGAGTAACAAGTTGGGATACGAGAAATAAATCAACCAACATAGTCTCAGAAACATAAAAAAAGTGACTGATTCAACACTTCTAATTTCACCTGAAAATACTAATATACTTCTAGTTCGCCGCAAAGAACTTGAAGTATTTCTCAACTATAATAAAATTGGCAGAACTCTGACATGTGAAATGCATTTTACAATATAATATGTTCTTCTTTTTGCTGCTACATTTTACTCTTTCTCCTTTTTTATTCTTGGTTGCCTTATTACTTCAGTTTTTTTGAAAGATATATCCTTCATGATAGTGGGTAAATGTCCGACGTCGATCAGACCTCCCCCCCCCATGTGCAGCTATCAGTTATCATTTATCACGCCTAGTGGACGAGCAATGCCAGTGCAACAATAATCATCAAAAACAATATTTCTCAACAGCTAATCCATAGATATAATAGTGAGCTTTGTAACTTTCAACAAAAGCTAAGCTGCTAACTCAGAGAATATTTAAAGATTTCTAATCTCATTGATTTTTTTATCACCAACAGAACTGAGTTGAGTTTCATGGACATTACTAATATCCAAGATCTAAGGGCAGACCACACTTCTATATTATTAACTGTAAGTAATTCACTTATAAGAGAAAAAAAAGACAAAACTTCGCCAATAAAGAAAAACTGAGTGGAACATATTCGAAAATAAATTGAATTCAAGAATCAGTATGAAAATTCGATTTAAAAAAAAAATGGATACTTCGGCATAAAGCTTAGCAACATTTGATTATAGCCCGAAAAAAGTTATCCACTCGAAGTACATGAGTTGATTAAAAACGTAGAAGAACTTGAAAATCTAATAAAGAAGACCATATCTAATTGAAACAGCAGATAATTAAATCAGTTATTAAAATATATAATGCAAAAAACATTCAAAGTTCAATTGGAAAGTTTTTTTACCGAAGCTTATACTATTCCTTGCAGAAAGCAACATATCAAATGAAATATGCAGTTATTCAGATCCCGTTACTCGAAAGTGAAAATGGCATATAAGTAAGAAGTTACTTTGATAAAGCAAAACAATTTGTAAAATATCCGTGTAGCACATTTAGGTAATCAACAGAGATTAATAATTTCTCATGAAGTGATCAAAGAAATAAAAACTAACATCAACTCAAAGAAAGTGCTAGGAATCAATGAAAATTACCAAGAGTGTTAAAAGAAATGTCCAGAAATAGAATTAATATGTCATTATATCTATCCAATGCCTGTTGGCAATTAAAGTATGCATTTCAATATGTGAAAAGTGCTCAAATTATTACTCAAAAAGATGGATAAACTAAGCTGTAAATTAGTGTAGTGTCGATTTATACCTTGTAATGTGTCCATTACATGACAATAGTAAATAAATAATAAAATAAAATTTGAAGAAAAAAAAATAAAAAAAAATTAAATATATAAATTCTCGAGAACGTGGTGTGAGTGAGAATGTGCGCGTGATTGAAATCCTGTTTGTCGGTTGGGGGGTAAATACATCACGCGGTCACTGGAGAAATGCCCACCCGTAAAGTAAATGAACGGTGATTGGCCGAAACGAAGAAAAGGAAGAAAGGCTCGTAGAGACACGAACGGGAAAATGGCAAAAAAGGTGGCCAGTCGATCTTGATCATCCATCGGAAGAACAGTCAAATTTTTGTAGCAGAAGACTAAGATAAAAGACAACCTCTGCAGCGCGCAATAGTTAATTTGCCCGTCAGATCGGTTTAAATAATCTCCGTCCCGTCGCGAAAGTAAATCGTGTAAAGATTCGTAAAATTTTATTTAACATTCAGCCGAAATTTGCGTCTCGTTCCATCCGAAAAGGACTCATCGCCAGCCCACTCACCCGGGATCGTTCATCACCGTATTCCTGCGTCATCGCCGACAAACAATGATACGTATCAATTCTTATTTATATTTATATTTATATTCGTTGTATATACGTATTTGTTCGTTATTGTCTTTTTAAGCGGTCGACCGATCAAGAAAAATTGGTGTGAGTAACTTTCATAATATACTGTTTTTAAAATATAGTTGGGTCAGTCGTGTAAATAATAATCATAAATAAAAAGTAATAATTTTTCTAATATAAATCCACGAGCTCATTAGGAACTCGTGGTTGGTATCCCTGGATAAAGCAAATTTGTTAAACTTGCAACGACAAGGACCGTTACAACCTACACAAAAATTGTTTGAGAAACTACTCCTTAAGCTCTCAAACCATCAACTAAAATTACACATCAACGGTTTAGTTTTCGAAATAATTATTCCAGTATGAATCAAGTTCATCTAATAACGGCAATAATCAAGAAAACACTGGAGTAAGGAAGATACTGTTCTGCAATCTTTCTGGACATACATATCACGAGAATTTAATGAAGTCTGATATTAAAACTTGATTTTCAAGCTGAAGGAATTTTTTCCTAATAATTATTGTCAATGGCATGAGTTATACTGTTGAATCTAAAATCCAGCATAGTTTATAAAAGACCAAGTCAGCATTTTATAAAATACTAGCAGTTGCCCCGTAAGGTAGTGTGCTTGGACCTATCGCGTACTTCACTTATATGTAAAATATTCCAATGACCGTAGACACTGTTACTGTTACATTTCCCGATGGTACAGCTATTCTGACGATAAGTGATACACAATAAGCCGGAAATTTCGTTATAAAACTGAGAAAAAAAGAAAAATAGCTAAAAACGATATTTTTAATAAAAAAAATCATTGAAACGTTAAAAATCGAATGCATTTTTTACTATACTTTACTTTAAATAAAAATTACGAAGTTCTGTTTTATTCATATAAAATATAGTTAAATAACAATCTTCAAAAAACTCTTAACAGATTTACCAACTGAACGCATCATGGGAAGAGTATGATGAGTTTTCAAACCTTTTCATATATATAGACGTCGAGCATTGCATGATTCTTAATAGGACCTAGATTCAGTAACGTTTGTCTGCGAAATATTTAGGTATTTATATTCATCTTGAAAAGAAAAGAACTAAACAAATATAGTTCAAGATGTGTCAGGTGTAGTGGTTAATCAGTAGATATTCTACTCCCAATGTCTACAGCAAGCAACTGTTATTCCCACTAATCACCAAACCTCTTTGTACTTACATGTAAAATTTGAGGATGGCTTGTTCCCTGTACGTCAAAGTATCATTCTTTGAACCAATTTCGATGCAAGATCTACTAGAATCCCTACATGAAAATGATATTAAAGACTTTACCATAATTCATGAGAAGAGATTACGCTAACATGTAAACGTGAAAGTGGTTCAGCTCCTCGATATCAAATCAGAAATAAAAGCGTTGAAACGTTTTAAACCATAAGATTTAATCTTGTAAATATTGAATGTAAGTATGTATGTATTAGAGAATAATCAGTGGATTTTACTTCTAAATAAACTTATGTTTAATATTAACTAACATCTAAGTAGCTTTTATTAATATTAATCTGGTCAATAAATTACGACCGTATTCTTTCTTTAATTTTTTTTTTTTTTTTTGAAAAATATATATTTGTTATTTTTTACATACAAATCTTTCGTCAAGCTAAAACGCTTGTCGACGAATTATCCTATGAACACTTTACCATCTTAAATTAACTTATACATTTACATAATCGTGTAATATTTACTAATCTTAATCTATCTTTTTACTTATCAATAGTTAATAATCTATTTCTATCTTTTATATTCAATGGTTTTTTTTTCCAAGTTTTTTTGTTGCGTCTTGTCATTTTATTTTATGTTTATTATTTTTTTTTATATTTTCCTCTTCCTGAAGCCATTCCTTTATATTCCTTTTTCTTTCCCCTATTTTTTCCTTCTCTATTATTTCTTTGGGTATTTTATTCAACATCTGAGTTATAATATATTTATCCGTTTGCTCCCTCATCTTTTTTCCTGCTAACGGCAGTTGAGTTGGTACGAAAGTTTTTCCCTCAACTCGTATTCTGTGTTTATTCTTTCCTCCAATTCAATTATCTTTTCTGCTGATATTTACTCCCATATCTTCAGTAATAAGTACATTCCTTTTATGCCCATTACGTCTTTTTTTTAAATTATTTTACTCCCGGTTTCTCCCCTTAAGGATTTCCTATTAATTTCAAGCATTTAATTTGCAGTTTATTTATTTTACCCACGTATGCTTTTCTCGCCATTCCCCATGCCTGAATTCCATATCTGATCCTCGACTCTACGAGCGCATAATAAACTACTTTTAATGTTTCTTTTGTTGCATATTTCTTTAATGTATATAAAGCTGGTAAAACCGCTCGTATTTTCTTTGCAATGTATTCCATATGTGTGTCCCATCTTAAGTGTTGATTCATCATTACTCCCAAATATATTTATACTGCGTTACTATGTCTAACTTTTGACATTTTTTCATTTCGCATTCGCGTATTTCCCCCATCGAGTGTACACATTCGTTTGAGTGCATTATTATATTCGGACAATACAAGTCGGAACTGTGTCTTTTTTTCCGCAGTACCATTGCTTTAGTCTTTTTTACATTAATTCTTAGACTTTTATCGTGTGCCCATTTACTTATTGTTATTAGATCTTTTTGTATCCTTATTTCTGCCTCTTTAACATCCTTACGTAATTCTGCGTGCGTGCGTGTGAATTTAAATGTGCCACGATAGCCTAGTGACAAATAGACATTTTTAAACTCAAAAAACGTTGTGACCAATAATATTAAAAGCTTTGAAGAAAGAACTTGGTATTTCCTATAGAAAAGACTTTAATCGCTTAAATAATGCATATACTCCTGATGAATAGCTATATATTCATGAATAAAAATTATTTATTTGTTTGATTAATCAAAGAACTTTAGAATTTCAGTGGTTTTTAAAATAACTGTTGAGAAAACACAAACGAGAATAAGAAAATCTGCCCTTATTTGTATACCATGAACCCTAATGTTCTTTCGTTTTCTTATGTTATCCATCGTTCATAGATTAAATGTTTAATTCCTGTTAATATTGTTTTATGTTTATCACGAAGGAGGGACATTATTATTATTAACTTTTTGATGATGTTTAATTTTATGACATTATTAATCCTATTTAGAACAGTTAAATTTTTTCTGATTATTATTTCTGTAACGCGTAATTTATTAAGCACTGGCGGTTTATGCTGCCGTTGTACTATTTATACAATACGGACACTTTTCTACATTTTTATTTAAGGATGAACAGGGTCGATTTTATCCTTTTCTTTCTCATAAAATAAAGAAATTTATTCACGTTACAACTTTAATAAGATAAGTGAATATAATATAGATTTATGATAAAAAAGGTTATCCGCCAATGTCCAGAAAAAAGAATTATTAAACAAATCTACTAAAGAAAGATAACTTACAGTTAACTATCAAATAACATAGCTGATTTTATTATAGCGGCGAATATTATTACGCAATCTCTCGAATATTAAAAAAGAAGAAAATAATTATTTCTTATTTATATATATACAACTCGATCCTTCGCAACTCCCCCATTTGGACACACCTTCTGAATCAAAGACAATTTTAATTGATTATGTCATTTTTTGAAAAACGAAATGAATGTTTTACAAATATAATAAAAACCATTATAGATTAAAAGTTGCAGGTACTCGATAAAAAAAAAAAAAAAACATTACATAAAAATTTGTAATATTTACATTACGATGAGATGATGCGTGGTGGAAAAAATTAAAAAATTTAAAGAATTAAAAAAATAAAAGTGTTAAACAAAATTATAACGCGTTGAAATGCGTATATGAAAACCAGTTGCTAGCTGGGACAATGGACCGAGATTTTTCGTCACCTTCAAAAAATGAAGGAGGTGATCGGTCAGTAAATGAACCGATTTGTACATCAGTAGTGGTAGAAGAGACATAGAATGAAAAAAACAAATTAAAAAATACGGTAGATGAACACAGAGACAGCATTCGTCAAGTCACTAAACAGTACTTGGTGTTAAAATATCCGAACTAATACAAGATCTAGGAAAGCCCAAGTGACCAAATTGTCAAGAAAGTCGAATTCGTTGTAAATTCTGTAAATATGTCTTTTTCCCGCTTTCATTAAAAACCTAATCTAGAATATCAAAAACCTACCTGCCTATGAAGACTTCCGGTCAACCCAGCCACAGCAGAGCGATATGTATCAACTGTATTTATGTAAATTTTAAATTCGTTTGATTTTATGTATTTAATTAAAAACATCCATATTTATATATACACATATGTTTACAGGAATTGTTTTTTTTTGAAGTCGACCTATATTGAAATATTTCTGCGACATTTTCAGTTAATACAAATTATAAAACTTTAACCTCTTCATTTAATTAACGGAATAATAATAATAATATAAATAAATAAATAATAACTCAATAAATAAACAGAATTATATGTCCACGGTAGATTCGAGACAGCGGTAGTATGCTTGAGAGGGTAAATAACTAAACGATACATTTAGCATCCTTGGTGGGACAATAAATTAAATCAACAAAAAACCAAATACTATCGCTACAATGTACATATAAAATATGTAAAAGAACGCAAAAATAGTGTTTAAGTGGAGAGCCTTGTAAGTCGGAATCATTTTTAATGAATAATAAAATTTGCTTATTACGATTATTTATTTACAACTAAAGTAAAGATTGATTTAATAATAACGGAAAATGCAATTCTGTATATTACAGTGATAGCATTGAGGAAAAGGAAATCGAACTAGAAAACAGCGACATCAGTACAGAAAATATCCCTGAAGTATTTTCATTTCCGGTAAATATGTTAATTTATAATTGTTTCAAAATGATTCGTCTTTTATGCTATTAAATAATAAAATGTGATTTAATACTTCTGTTTTTAAACCCTTTTTTTTTCATTTTCATTTTTAATTACATTTTGTTAATCGCACTTTGTACTGTTTTACAAATTTACTCATTTTCTTTTTGATACTTAGTCTAATCTGACCTTCTTCGAATTTGAATGCGATACGTTTATATCAGTCGCATATTGTTCTACCTTGTCCGTAATAAATTAATGGTGCCCAAACAGCATTATTGTAAAAATAAAAACTTCTGTTGAACAAAAAAAGCACTTAAATGTGTGTAACGTGGCTTTATAAATTTTGAATTTTTAATCAAACGCTTAATTTTTCTACTCGTTATATTGTATTTTTAGCCAAAATAAGCCTTTGATATTTTTGTTTAGTCTTGGTACAGCTGAATGTACCTGGGTAATTTAAAAAAAATATTTTTATAGAAGATGACAAAGTATAAATCAAATTTTTAAAATACACATAAACGCTGTGATCTAGAACGAAGTGTAACTATAGTTTTAAATGTTGAGGTTTTGCCAACATTAAAAATTCCATTAAATAATTTTAAGTTAAAACTTTATACGCATCAGCAGAATAGTTAATTTTTAATATTTACATTTGTTTAAAAATCGAAATATATGAATAAATAAACATAAATATAAATTAGAGTTAGATTTTTTTAATTTTCACTTAATTGCAAACTTTGCTACTCGCATCATGTTCAAAAAGTAATTAAAAGTGTTTTCGTGTCTTAAATTTTCTCAAATCAAAAGAAAGACTTAATTGGCGAGAGTAATTTCCGAAAAATAACATTACTATTCTATAGTCAATAGAAAAAATTTAGATAATATAAAAGAAATTTTTATTGAAATTGAATTTAGGCCATTAGTTTATGTACGAGGTGAGGTTGTAAAATAATAAAATTGACAATACTGCTACTAAATCCTATAGTTTGGTGAAGTGTATTAATGGAAAAGATGTGCTCATAAGACTCGTTGAATCGAGAAATGTATAACATATTTCGCTGTAAGTTATAATTATAATGTTCAACCGCTGTAAATCTTTTTGTCCGAATTGGGACGATTGAAAAAGTGGTCGATAATGTATTATGTAATTTGAAATTTTTTTCCATTGCGAAAAAAGGTCAGAGAAAGTTTCTAAATTTTAAACAAAATTCACGAGAAACATACTATGCGTGATGCGCGAGTTTTTTATTGGTACAATAGGTTCAATAAATGCCGCGAAAATAGGAAGATGTTAATCTCCAGGCTGGCCATAACCTTCAAAAATTTCAAAAGAGGTAGTAGAAATAAATGGCAGTATTCGAAATAATCGAGGTTGAGTACCGGAATAATTGCAAGTACTAACTAATAAAAGTTAAACAATCCTATGTAACTGTCCAAACAAAAACAAAAAAAAAACAAAAAACTATACAAAAATGATTTTGAAAATACTCATTGACAAACAAAAAACAAATTAGGAAAGCTTTTGTAAGGATATCTTTGAACAGTTATTTATTAAGGAGGTATTCTAGTCTAGAGGCACGAATTTAGGCGGTTTTTTCAAGCTCAATAAAAAAAAAATATATATTTTTACTATACATTTTTTTCCATTTCATGTTTTAAAAATACACAAAAAAAAAAAAATCAAAATTCTCAAAGTTACAGGCTAATGAAGTGGAGGGGTAAAAAAAAAATGGTTTGTCCTGGTTGACACGATTCCAACCCTTCTAGTCATCTGAAACAAAAAAAAAAGAGAAATGGTGTCTAGAGGAGGACACCCGGTAGGAACGAAGTTCCTTTCACTTTTTGGTAGATATACAAGTATAAAGTCATTCATGAAGTATACGATAAAAAATGACAATGTATAAATCCCGTATGAATTAAAACAAAAACAACAAAAACAAAAAATACGAATCCCGTATGAATTAATTAAAACAAAAACAATAAATAAATCATCAGACTCGTCGAAGTGTGCTAACGTCGCACAAAAAAAACACGTCAATTTTCAAATTCAATAAAATTTACATGTGTTTAGAATTGAGCTTGTACAGCTGACCGCGTGTGATGCTTGCTGCTGGAATCTCGATACTCGCAGGAACGCACGCACACACACGGGTATATAATAGAAAGAGAACGGAAGTGAAGGTCGTCTGCCGGACGACGCATAACGCGATTTCTAAATTTCGCCTTTTCTGCCAATTTACTCCTACCGACAAGCCGCGTAAAAGAACTTCGTTCCAAAAAAAATAAGATCTTAATTAGTAAGGATGTGGTTATAGCCCCTACCTCAGAGAAGAAAAAAACAAATTTCTCGTAAAATAGTGACTGAAAAAAAAAGCCCATTTTACCTGTTTTTTGACTTTTCTAAATTTTTTAAAAATAGTAAAAATCAAAATTTTAACTTTATTCTGGTAGGAGCTATAGAGAAATATATAAAGAAGACCCATACCTAATTTCAAGTAAATCGGTTTATTAGAACTTGAGATATTATGTCAGCCGTCTTGAAAAAAGTACTTTCGAGAAAAACACGTTTCTTTCGAAAGATTCAAGTAAAGTTTCGGGCAGTCTAATTCTAAGAACGGTGGTACGTTATTACTTAGGTTTTCTTAATCGGCGATTCCAGCTTCATACAATGGACCCCTTCTTCTACTTCAAATTGTACATTTTCTGAAGTCCTTTCTACTAGACGAGCAGTCCTAGCTTCCTTTGAAGCATCAAAAGCTCGATTGCAGAGCGTTCAGTCCGCATTGCGTCCCGCCTGACAGTCTAAATGTTTTTTTTTTGTTTGTCTATCTGGACGCACAGTACTTCCTTTTTTACTTTTTTTATCCATTTTACACTTAATAAATAAAATATTCACTCAAAATGTTATATTTTTGGACTGTACACAGAGTACGCATATTTGTGATGCTTGAAGATTGAAACGAAACTGACCTGAACTGAACACTAAACAAGAAAAAATTTCTACAAAATACGTTACAATGGCCTTTAGTTGATCGCTTTTTAAATACATATATATAATGTATAAAAGAATTTGCATTATGTTCAGGTAGTCGAAGAATGTCTGCCGTATATTGCTTGATCCACTCCGACTGAGCCGATTTAGTTGCCGCGTCGCGAAAATTGCTATAACTCCGTAAATAATTTTAATTTTGAAAAATCTTTTTAGAAACATATTCTTATCAGAATATGCAAAAAAAAAAATTGATTTTTCATATTTCTAGACAAGAATACCCCCTCTATCTGGATTTTCTTACAAATTTCATTTATTGTGATGAAATTTAGAACACTGGAACCGAAGCAAAGTCAATGTTTGTAATAATTTTAATTTACCAAAAATCAAAAACAAAAAGAAGCAAATCAAAATTTGAAGTCATGAAATCGTCATGTCCGATCTTCTTTTCTTTTTTTTTTTTCAATATTTACGATGTAATCTTGATTGCATGGAGATTGGGTGCTACCATTTACATTTAACTCCATATTAAAATAAAGTGGGCAAAATTATTTTTACTTCGTGTAAGAAGTAAAAAGCATGCTTACAAACTGATATAGTAAATGATTAAAATGGCTCATTTCAGACGAATAATTTTTGTCATATACTTAGTCCTTTTTTTAAAAAATCCTTTCGTCCCTTTAAAAAAGAATTATTACTGAGATATTTCTATGTGATGAAACCGTGTGTATCTAATAAATTTATAGTTAATTTTACACATCGTGTTTGTTTCGGGAAAAATGAAAATAACTGTAGGGGCAATAAAAATCGAAATGAAAAATGGGAAAAAAATTCTATTAATGGTATAACATTACAGCAATACAGATGAGATACTAAAAAAAAAAAAAATATATAAAGAAAATGAAAAAAATCCTCACTTAAGAAGATCCGCACCGATGGCCCGCCGCTACTAGATTCTTTTTGATATTTCCTGATCTTTAACTACCATCGAACTTAGTATTTGCCCGAAAATGATCACCGATTAAGTTTGGATCAGTTCTTCAAGTAATTCTATTTCTTATGTATCCCAGTTTTTATTTGGGCTAATATTATCGTTTATTTAATGATGTACAACACATATCTTAAATTAAAATAAAATTAATTATGCACATTCTTTTCGTAAATCCTGTTGTGGATTGTAGAACAAGAAATTAAAAACCCCACAACGATCGGCTAAAGCGAAACTTTTATACGTACCCAAACACAACAGAATTCGATCAAATGTACAGCGCCTCTATTTACTTCACCAGTGAAAAGATAAAAGATATATCACTATATGTAGTTTCCGTACTAAACACGTCGCATAGGATCTCTTAGTCGATGATAATATTATCAAAATGATTATCTAGCCAGCGACGCTTCGGTCTAGATGCTTTATAAATTATTATTATTTATTTTCCTGTGCGGTATGTCTGTGTACGGACCACGACAATATATGTGTAATAAAATAATAATAATAAAAAAAAAATGAATGTGCTAAATTGATTAATAGCATTGAATATGGAAAGATGCAAAACTATTTTTTTTTTATTAATACATGAATGTGTTTTCATAAAAATTCCGGATTATAGAATTATATTTTAATTGTACACAGAACTAATCTTTTATCGTGTTATGTTTTAATTATACTAGGAAGTGAACGTAAGAAATTTAGTCGCCAATATTAACGACGATGAAGAAAATTTTGATATGAATATTACTGCTACAAGGCAAAGGAAAAGTACAGAGAGCACAAGATCTCGACGTGGAACAAGGGGTGGAAGATCTAGAGTAAGTATAAACAATTTCACCTATTATTGAAATGTAATCAAGAATTAATCTGGAAAGAGTAATTTTATTTGTATACCGATATAATGTATTCTGTAACTGTTTGATACGTTTATTGATATGTATTTTTTAATAGTATGATATAAATATTCAATGAAAAAAACTTTTATGGTGTCTCATAAAACGTTGCCACAATGTAATTAAATTTTCGATTCTTTTAACCTTAAATTAACGAAACTATTAGTAAAATATTTTATTCAATGTGAACTAAACGGTGAAGCTATTTTATAATGCGAAATATAATTTACATAACAAAAAAACAAATATCCTATAGATTAATAAATTATATTTCATCTTTGACATTTTTACAATTATCAAAAACTTACGAACAAAATAGTGACGGTGTTAAACGTTATTTTCGAAGGTGCTTTAAATCTACTTATAAAATTTTTTTAAATTAATTTTAAAGGGAGATTTTGCAATCAGGTACTAATAGATTTGTTTTATTTTTTCATTTAACAAATTATTACTGTAAAATAATTAAACAACACCAATTGTTAGCAAAAAATGAAATTGAAGGAGAAATGTTACTTTTTAAATTTCTGAAGACACGATCCCTCGCCCCCACCTATCCACACACGCATGCGTGCAGCTGCACCATTAATAAAGGAGCTTTGCTATTTTGTAGCATACTTGTTTAATTAAATAATTTCGAAAAACTGATTTTAAAAAACATCCTAACACTGAATATATATTTGAAATCAAATATTAATTTTGTTTAAAATATTGCGGATTTCTTATATTTGTAATTTATCGAAAATAGTGATTAAATATTTATATTTTTCTTTGCACAATTCGCAGCTGTGTTCATATAAAAATCTCAACTTTTTATTTATTCCAAGTTCGTTATCAATTTTGTTACCGACACAAAGGGATGCCATTAAAATAATGCATTGAAATTATGTGAAAGGACATTGTTCGAGTTTTAATACTGCTGAAATACCTTTAGATATATCTTTTTAAATCTAATTGGCAATGTATAAATTCTCGCCATATTAATCCCTAATATGTAAACGTAAAGTGCAATCCATTTTTTGCGATTACTAATTAATTAATTTCATTTTTATTTCCCTCTCTACGTGTTTGAATTTTCTTTAAAAAAAAAAAGAAACATGTATTTATAATTTGTTAAGTAATCCGAATTGAATGAAATGTTTCAAAATATTTATTTCATAACAAAATACATATATTTATGGTTTTCATATAAATCTGTAATTATGTCAATTATTGTGCGCTATTATCTATGTGTTGTTTTCGTTTCCTTTTTTTTTTTTTTTAATTTTTCATTTTAAAGCACAGTCTATACTTTCAGGGCAGTCGAGGCGGTAGAGCACGAGGAAGAGGTAGAAAGTCATCAATTCTAATGTATGATGACGATGAATAACTGTATGTGATTCGTTCTTCTTTCATTCTGTAAATTCAGTCAAGCCATTATTTATATTGTCATTATAAAAAAATAATTTATTTTTAATTGCTTTCATAGTATTGCCGACTGTTGTTTCATTGTTATTTAGTATTTCTAATAAACTATTTTGTAACCAAATACTGAGGTTTTCAATGAGATTGCTGAATTAAGCTCCAAGCTTAGCGCATACGAACTAATGTATTTTACTAATAATATATTTCTTCTACACATCTTCATCTTAAATGTATTATTTTAATGAAACCATATATTTTTACGTGCTTGCCGATATTTCCTAAACAATTTTATGCTGCCTTGAGGAAGAATTAAATTGTTTTTAAATTGCGGCTTAAATTTCGTAAAAGTTTAAAAGGTAATGAAACTGTTTATAAACTTCATAAGTATTTCAAAATTTTTAACAACTTACGTTCTTCCACAAATTATCTTTTACCGTTGTGAAGAAATGCAGTCATTAATAGTATATGTATTTTAATTTTTTGTGCGTTGTTCACAATAACTCAATTTTTTAACTGTAAAATTAACTTATTTTTTTCATAGATTTTAAGATAAATTATTTAAATACACTGGCAGTATATATATTTTAGTAATTTTTAAAACTATCAAAAATTTAATTTTTAGAACAAATATATTTAATTTTGAACAGTCAAAAATTTTATAAAATAATAAAATAAAATACTCGAAAAAGTAATATACACCTCTATGTATATAAGATTTTTTGAAAAATAATAAACAATTCGAAAAAAAATAGAGAATTGGGAGTTTAAAAATTTCGTAAAAGAATTCTAGAAGTAATGATTATTTCCTTATTTCTTTTCTTCTTACTATATTCGATCCCAATATATGGCCAAACTGATTATTTACTAGGAGTTTGATTTCAAATCTAGGTATTTAGTTTTTTCTCTTTATGCTGGTATAAATCAAAGGAAAAATAGGTGTTTATAATTGGGCTTGTCGGGAGTTTTTCCAAATTTAGTTCTTTTTCTGTTTATTGCTATACGGTATACTAAGTAGAACAGTTCACTGACAGCATTTGGGCTTTCCACCTTATTATGGACCTTGGATAACAAATTATTTAGTACTTTATTGGAGTTGGATGAAATTACACAACTATATTTAGCTGCAAAATAGCTAAATACTAAAGCAATTGTTCTGAGGATTTGGATCCAGCATCGATTTGTTTAACAGCACGTTACTTCTAGTAACTATCTTCATTTTTAAATTTTTACAATGCTGCTTGAAACTAAGAGTTCAATTTACCATTATTCCTAAATATCTTGGGTTGTCATAGTCTGCAGATTCTTCCTATGCTATATGATAGCAATAGTAATTCACATTTTGCTTTTGCACTTTTCAAGCGAACGTTATAAATTTCTCGGGGTTGTATTGAAGATTTTTTTTTTTTTTGTAACAAGTTCAACATTTATGTTTACTCATCTTGTTACAAAAAGTATTAAAAACACTGAACTAATTTTACTGAAATGAAAAAATATAAGAAAAAAAAACATACAAACCTAATTACAAGAAAAAACCATCCCTGTGTTTTATTGATCAAAGTATTTTTAATTACGGAAATCTTTATAAGTTTTTCGGAACTAAAGCAACTAAATAAAAGAGAAAAAGTCTATTTATCTTTAAAAATTGTTTAAAAAATAAATTAAAATTTTAATGTTTTCGTGTGTTATAAAAATTAGTTATATAAATTATTCAGGATTTACAACATTCTAAACAATTAGATATGCTAAAGGTGATATAACTGAAGTAATAAACATCTAGTTATTTACTTTAAATCCAATGCAATATCCTATTTAACATATATACGTTGTTGCGATGGCCGAGTTGTTAGAACGATTGGATTACCTCAATGGGATAGTGAGTTCAAAATCTAGCGACAACGAATAAAAATTATTAAAATAAATAAACGCTAATAATTGAATGGAAAGCAATGATAATTTACCAAGAATACGATCATCAACGTATAAACTGACATTTGTATGATGTTATCAAACGATTGTAGGTGATATAAAGCTTGTGTACACTCGTTTTGCCTATAAAATTGTCATTAGCGCTACCTACATCTGCACAATAAATTGGAAATTGAACAGTTTAAGGGGTTACACCTATTTGAATGCTCGAAGAATAAACGTTTTATTGGGGATTTTTTTTCTCAATACAATAAAACAATTAAAATGAAATTTTGAGGATCTATTATACAGATAACGAGGTGTAGAAAACAATTTTTTTTATTTATTTTTCCCCAAAAATGACGGCAGTACAAACGTTTGAAGCAGCATGTCTTTTTTTGGAGGAGGTCTTCGGCTTGCAGAATAACCTTTTTTCATCTGCAGCTAGGAGAAAATTTTTTTTTTGGAACGAAATTCTTTAACGCGGTCTACCTAAATGGCGAAATCGTTACGTACCGTCACGTCACGTCACGTAACGCTGGATTCTTTATTTCTCCGTAAAAAATAATATAAAACAATTGATTAAGATTCCATATTACCATAGTAGTCATTTTATTTAAAATATTTACCGTGGAAAATGTTTTATTCAATTTTTTTGGAACGAAGTTTAGGATTTATACAAGAGAAGTGCTGACAATTAAACAGAAGAACCACTTTTAAAAATTTGTTTGAAAGGTACTAAAAACATGAAAATAGTGGGAAATAGCAAAAATTGACGAAAACAGCGTAAAAGGCCTAAAACACACATTTCTAAACATACCAAATGCTCATTTTCCATGTTTAATAATACACTTCTTATCTTGGATATGATTTGCAAAAAAGGAGGTCATTCATTATTAATTTTTAACTTTCAAAGTTTACAAAATCATATTCTAGATTTCATTGATCCAGTTATTCAAAATTGTAATTTTCTACTACTTTCTGAAACGTGGATGAGAAATGAAGAAGATATAATAAAACCAACTTTAATAACAAACAAATATAAGGGTAAAAATAATTTATAACAATAAATTAAATAAATACCTTATCACTAATGCTTATATAACTTGCGCTACCTCTGGTAAAGCTGCGGTGGAAATTGATAGTACAACAATTCATGCTGCGCTTAGAATTTCCATTTCAAAACTATTGCCTTCATCATCTGAAATCTTACATTTGTATGGATGTCTTTTTAGATATGTAAAAGTAATAATCATCGATAAAATCAGTATGATCAGTGTAGAGCTTTTAATGAAAATTGACTTCCGTTTAAAATAAATAACCAATAATTTGGTGGTATAGATATAATTTTTATTGGAGATATGCGGCAGCTACCGCTGGTCCAAGCAACACCGATATATAGGCCCATTAAAATAAATATGTTTAGATGCAATCTTTAAATTTTATTAACTTAACCAAGTCATGAGACAGGCTAATGTTGTATTTTCTAATGTATCAACTAAAGCAGGCAATGATGAACCATTAGAACAAAATGAAATTAATTTAATAGAATCAAGGTTTTTACAAAACCCGATACTGAAATGATTTGTCTGTTTTCAAAAAAAATGATCATATAAACGCTTACAACAATCACGTTCTACAGAAATTTCAAGACAAAATTATTTCTACAGCAATTGATTTAATTACAAGATCTAAAAACCATAACCAAAATGATAATTTTAGAGTAAAGTTACATAAAATGTCAGTTATCGATACTGGTGGTTTACGTTATGAAATTACTTTTGTGAAAGGCATGTTTTATATAATTACGACAAATATTGATGTATCAGATGGTTTATATAATAGGTCAACTGGAAAATTGGTGCATTTAGATTTTGGTGCAAACAACACTATAGTTAGAGTTTGGTTAGAGTTTTGTGGTTCAAGAAATATCGGTTGTAAGAAAAGGAAAAAAACTGCTCGATTAGTTGTACAAAGTGGAATTAGTAATTACGATCCGCGAATATATTACATTGACATCAGATAAGAGAATTTTTGCTACTCGAAAGCATTTTTCTTTAATTGCAGCTTGCGCTATGACTATAAATAAATCGCGGGTTGCAACTTTCCATGAAATTGTTTACGAGTATAGCAAAGATCATTCGCAAGAACTTGTTTATGTTGCGTTATGTCGTGTAACAAATATCGAAAATTTGTATATTGTAACACATCTAGGTGATTCAACGAAATTTAAATTTTATCATAGCAAGCGAGCTAAATCAGCAGAGAAATCGATGCGAGAATTTCAAAGATTATCATCTCAAAACACATTGCAGACCAGAACAATAATTTGATCTTGGATATGATTTACAAAAGAAAAGAGGTTTTTCATTGTTAACTTTTAACTGACAATTCTAGATTTCATTGATCCAGTTATTCAAAATTGTAATTTTCCATTACTTTCTAAAACGTGGATGAAAAATGTAGAAGAAATTGTCCTTCATAATTTTAATTGCATTTCTGATTATAAACAAGAAAATATTCGCGCTGCTGGAGTTTCAATATACCATAAATTTTAAAGACATCGTCAACATTTGTACACAAAATATGAATATGATTTTGTCAAACAGTAGTGAATTGAATACCAGGTATTCTCATCAGTTGGTGACATTTGTTCAGTTGTTTGTAAAATAGGAAACGATGTTGAAGTAGTTATTGTAGCTATTTATATATCCCCGAATCAAAAGGCTGAGGATATTACATTATTTATTCATCGATCACTGTTAGAATATACTGAGGAAAGTTCTAAATTACTCAAACAAAATCTTCATAAACTTCCACTCATATTAGCTGGAGACTTTAACGTTGACTTAATTTGTCAGAGAAGTACACACGATCATTTAAAAAAAAATCGTTTTTCGCAAATTGACATAAATATGAACCATCAAAATATTCTAAAAAGCCAACAAAATCGCCGGATAAAAGCTTGTGTGACAACGGAGTAGTTGAGAAGCCATCATCAGCTGGTAGTTCATTGGTATCAAGTAATAATTTAACATTCAAACTCTTCGCAATGTAGATAAGGCTAACAATAACTGGCAGTTAGTTAAAAGGAAACATCTTTCCCCTCCTTCACTACCGCACACATCGAGTGAATTTAAACGCTCGACAAGTCCAAAGTTTAATAATAGAAATCGGTATCAACTGTTTATGTACTTAAACAATAACGACGACGAGTGCAGATACAACGTTACTTGATAGTGAGGGATTGAACAACGTTGATGATAATGATAAACAAAAAACGAAACCCATCACCGCCGATTAACAAAACTACAATGACTCTGCCGATTTCAGTTAAAGACGTTAAAAATTATACAGAATTCATCAAATTCTTAACAAGTTTGACAAATGTTGAGTTTATATTGAAATCTACAAACACTAGTATTACTGCAAAATCAAGCTCGTCAGATTGTTATCGCGCATCGACTAAGGTTCTTCAACAAAATAAATACAAATTTTTCACATTCCAATTATCAGAAGATAGAGCCTTTCGTGTATTTCTTAAAAAATCTTCATCATACAACCAATTGCAAGGAAATCGCACAGGCTTAACTTTATTTCTTAACGAGTTTCGCAATTTATTATCACCATTAATATCCATGCTAACTAAACTTGTGGACAAATTATTATGAATTTAAATAAGTATTAATTCATTAACGGCAGTATTATGGAAAGCGAATAGGATTCAACAAAAGAAACACGAACTTCAGTGCTGTTTACAAACAAAACAAATTGATACCCGTATTGCCCTACTAACGGAAACTCATGTAATTTATCCGCGGCGAGTATTGATTTATCGAACTGTAGATGCTGTCATGAAACTCAGCCCTCTGGTACAGCAATGGGAAGTGTTGCTATACTCATCAAAAAGAGCATTGAACATTATCTACATTTTATTTGCCAAACAGAGGCTTACTAAGCTGTTGCGGTTAAAATAAAAACATTTGACAACGAGAAAGTAACTGTCGCATCAGTTTATTGCCATCCGAGGCAGTATATATCGAACGATGGAAATGTAAAATTATTTCATCATCAAGGCAGCAAATTTATATGTGGAGATGACCAAAATGCAAAGCACCTCCAATGGAGATTAAGAGAGCAGAGTAAATGCGGAGTGCGACTTCTCTAATTCAATATCACACTTAGATGTTGTTTCATTATGTTCACTACCAGACGCGTTAGACTTTCATTTTATCAAAGGGTTAAGAAATGTGCACAAAAACTGTTACATAATCGTAAACTTATCACTACCGGTATTACAAATCTTAGATACAATTCCACTATACAACAAAATAGAAAATCAATTAACAAATAAATCTACTGATTGAAATAAATTTATAAGTATAAAAGGAAGCCGTGACACACTACAGTAATGAGCATTATAGTCATTATCTTTCAACTCTAAATAATGCCAATGAGTCAATCTGGAAAGCAATGAAAGTACTGACAAAGGCATGTGTTCCAATCTTAAGAAATCTAATACAGCCTGGGCCAGAACCGATAACGAAAATTTAATACTTTTATCGACTACTTTGAAAACATCTTTCAACCTCATAATATGGAGAACCCACAACACACCCAGAAAGTTATACAGCGTAACAGTAGCGTCATACAGTATTTCCATAATTAAAGCTTGCAAAATAATAAGGCCCTCGGAGAAGATGAAGTAACAAATAATATTTTAAAACATCTGTCAAAAAAAGGACTTTTACTACTGTTATACATATATAATTCTATACTTCGACTATCATACTTTACGAACAGATGGAAAAAAAGCGGCAACTGTACTTATCCATTAACCCGGAAAATCAGTTACAGATGTTTCATCCTATAGACTGATAAGTTTACTGGATACGTTTGGAAAAATGTTTGAAAAACTAATTTAACCGCGTCTTCTCAGTATGACGAATACATATCTTCCTAAATTGCTAAGCAGCTGGCGCCCCCTGCAGGCGGTATAAGTTTCTACATCGGCCGATCATCCCACCACCGGTCGGCAATATATTCTACAACCGGATTAAAAAGGACCTTTTCAGAGCCAACTATCTTCAATGATGACAATGCCATTCAGAATAATTTCAGTTAATATTGTTATAGACTCCTTTTCCCCTTCTTTGATGAAATAATTTTCGTTGATTATAGTGACTCGTAATAATAAAAATAATTTTAACGGGCGCCAACGACACTTTCCAACGGTGTGTCGCAAACCGGAAAACTCTGCCAGGTAGAACATTAGGCCTTTCAAAGAAGAATACAAAAAAAAATGTATATCGAGTGAGAATTGCCGTAGTAAAAAAAACTCCGGAAACCCGCCGCGCGAAGGCGGTTAAGTCTCTGCAACAGAGATGTCATAATGGGCTGACCACATGTCCAGTTAAAAATTTCGATATAAAAAAAATCGCGTATATTCTTGCAGAAAATATAACTTACAAAAACGTATGCGGACAGAATTTATACAGACTCGAAAAAAAATTACATAGAAAAATTGCCTAATTACAAATTTGCAACACGTGTAGCTTGGCAAAAGGTTTTATAGAACGGTGGCGCGACTAGAACAAAAGCTGCCACGCTCGACGACGACTAGAGCAGAACTTAATATAGTGACCGAAATTATTGTACGACCGAATAAGACACGATGTCAATTACGAAACACGATGTGCTTTTCGGACGATTAACCGAATCACCGAAATTACCTACTAATCTTACTTCTAACAATTAACAAAAGATCACGCCATCGACTCGATATTTCCAGAATATTCTTATATATTATTTAAAGCGGCCACTGCCCTGCCTGTCTCTTTTACGTCCCGGATTTTATAAATCTCTTCTCGACTCACGTAGTACTGTCCGCATCGTATATATATATATATACGCTCTCCGCCGGCAAACGCTATATCTCCGCTTTTCACGCACACCGCGAACCCAGTTCGCTAACCCGACACGGTCGACAGAACGGATGCGTCTAGGATTTCACGATAGGCCGAAATAGCATCTCCGATAAAATTCATCGCCTGTACACTGCCCGAGAAAAACCCGATAATTTAAATGATTTTACTGAAGAAAAATATTTTCTAGCTCGGGTAGTGTTATCAGAGAACGTATAAAACGTAATAACTGTCGAATCCGTCTCAATATCGAAGGTTTAACTTTAACGGAAGAGTATACTTTCAAATTTAAAGAAGAGCGAGAACTTGTTATTCAAGAAATACACCATACTGACACAAGCCGAAAACCACGAGTTGATGGCATGAAGCTGGTGACTGATAGACCTCATAAGAAATTCGGCAGTGCAATCTTGGTGAAATACAATATCGCCGTATGCAAATCCGTAAAAACCGAAATCATTGACATAGAGATCTTATCAGCTGATGAATATCGCACGGTAATATCCGTTTATAAACCACGTTCGCATACAATAACGAAATTCAGGAAACAGAAATCATAATCGGGGACTTCAACAGTCACAGCGTTAGCTGGGGATATTCTGAGAATGATGTAAACGATAACCTTGTTGAAAATTGGACTGATAAAAATAAGCTAAAATTGATAGTTGATACGAAACTGCCAGCATCATTCAATAGTCAAAGACAGAAAAGCGGCTATAATCCTGATAACATATTTGTCACCGAGAACATCTCTCACGTGTGCTCGAAGAAAGTATCTCAACCAATTCCTAACACGCAGCACAGGCCAATAATATGTAAAGTAGACACGGTTATTAATCCAGTCACAATTAACGAAACGGAACGCAAATTTAACTTCAAAAAAGCAAATTTGAACGGATTCAGTGGTGAATTAGACGAGAAAATCAAAAACATACTACCAGCGGCTGAAGAATATGGCACTGTTGTTAGTGCTGTTAGGAGGATCTCTAAGAAATATATTCCGCGTGGGGTGCAGAAGATAGATATTCCTGGTATGAAAGCAATTATTCAAAAGAAATACGAAGACTATGTTAACAAATTTAATGTAAATCTGTTTAGTGACGAAGCGATAAAAATGGCTATGGAAATCGCTGAAGAGATAGCTGAAGAAAGGAGGAAGGATTAAATAAAATTAGTCGAGTAAGGATATCGTATAATAACTAAAATTAAAACTAATACCACACTATTAGAAACAATTATTTAATATTTAATTACTCGACGCGTTTCGAAGATGAAGCTTCATGATCACGGAAAGTAAGGATAGCCGAAAATCGTGGAAACTGTTGAAGAAACTAAATGGCGATAATGCACAAGTTACTGCCGCCTCAAATGTTACAGCTAATCAAATCGCACATCAGCTTTTGATGAATGGAAAGACAAATGAGAAGGTAAAGTATAAAACGCTCCCTCAGAGATGCCAGTGCTACAAAGTAAATCACTTAAAGGAGCCTTTCACAGTGGTCGAGGTTATAACCTAAAATGAATTTAAACAGAGTATTTACTTTCCGATCTCTTAGAATTTTTATATTTTTATTATCAATTTTCTGAGTTGAACAGCAGTGTCGGCTAACAAAAACAAATAATGTTAAAGACCTTTTTCTGGCTAGTATATGATTGGCCGCTAGATAAATGTATTACATTATCTTCAAACCTTGAGATGGGTAACTGCCCTTTGAACCATGTACCGAATATATTCATATACATACAAATGTATATATGTATGTACATTTACACACACAACTTGTGACACAAAGGGTATAGTTAGATGAGTGCGTAAAATCGCTCTAAAATCTGGCCCATATACTCAATTTTCCTAAAAACTATGATCCTGAAAGTTTTGAGCCTTGGAGGTTAAATTTCAACCTTTAACATCAAAAAATGTGTTTTTCAGTTTTTTAACCATATCTTTCCGAATTATGAACAGATTTCAAAAAACTTAAGTCGAGTTTGAAAAAAATTACGAAACGCACATAACCTAATCATTTGTGGAAGCTCTTGAGAGAAAAATATAATCTAAAAAGTCAGTTGAACATTTCGAACTCGCCTAAAAATTAACGCCACGACAGAATTTGATATTGAAGCTTATAAAAACATTTTATAGGATAAAAATTAATACTCTGAATTTTTTCAAAGTTTTTTGGAAGGGTGGAAAGTGGTCGAAATTATAAAAAACTGAAATTTTTATCAAATTTTGAAATTTTAAGAACTTTAATGAAAACTAGTCGCAATTTTAGTTTTGAATATGAGTTCAGCGATCTAAAAAATCCTCCAGTATACATAGTTAGTTCTGTTTGTCACAGTATGTGGTTCAAAAACACAAATTTAAACCCAAAAAGACCTATTTAGTGGTCTAAAACAACACAGATATTCATTTTTTGACGTATTCTGGGACTTCATTATAAAACCAAAATCAATTTTAAACAAAAAAATTAGTTCAGTGACCCAAAAAACCTTCTGGTATACATCCTTAGTTCAGTTCATTAACTTTTATGAACTTATCTTGTAGGAGTGAGTTCGAATATTTAGCACATCTAAGACGATCTGTCATTTTGTCGTTTGTTTCATCCCTCATTGACTAGTGTAGGAAATTAGACGAATGTGATCCATTGTTAATTGTGTTGTATTTTCGCGTTAAAACCGGTTAAATCGTATTTAGGTAAAGTATTTTTTAACCAGCAAAGAAAATTCATAAACTAGAAAATTTTTTTTTTTTTGCGAGAAAATTGGCGTCTGTTGAGTGTAGTGTTTCACTGATTATTTCTCGTTCATTGCTGAATCAGTTTCTGGTAAACAATATTCTTTGTTTTTTTTCTCCTCACTATCATCATCCGCTTCGTTCAAATTTAAAAAGCACAGCTTTCAAAAACTACATCCTAACACCTGGATAACGTTGCGTAATCTGTTAACAATACCGGTGACCGTTGTAAATGGCGAACGCAGTTTTCACAAAAACTAAAATTGTTAAAAAAAACCTACTTGTGGTCCACAATGTCTCAAACAAGATTAACCAGTTTAGTCTTGCTGTCCATTGAAAATCAAGTTTCAGAAAACCTAGATTTTGCCAATCTTTGTGGAGAGTTTGCTGACAAAATAACTAGAAAAATTGCTTTAGTTGCTTAATTTTTGATTTTCATTAAATGTTTAGTGACTAAGTGACAGACAATGTACATTGCATAAAGAACGAATCGGTAAAAAAAAGTATTATTAATAATAATAATAAATAAATTTTTGTGTTTTATATTATATTAAATTCCATAAAAAATATGGTACAAAATACAAAATAACTTATTTTTAAATTATAATATAAAATAATAAAGGGCGCCAAATGAATGACTCGCCCGGGGCGTCTAGATGGTTAAAGCCGGCCCTGATTACTAACTTCTACCTACTTAAAATTCTGTTAGATTCGGTTGAGCGTAATGTAAACAAATAATTTTCATCACGACCGATTAATTGCGCTCTAATCACTCCGTAAAATTTTTCCGTTCGATTACCAACGCTGCAAACTTATACTCGAAATCGGCTTACATTCGTTTAAGCGTCTGCAACAAAAGATTCTTGAAGTTAGTATTACAGCTTAGTACAAAAAATCGTATGAAGTATGTCAAAAAAAAAATATCTGGGTTTCTTCAGACCATTAAACTCGACCTTTTGAGGTTAATTTTGTGTTTTCGAGCCACATACTGTGACAAACTGAACTAACAAGAAAAGTACACGAGTTGTCAGACGCCGATTTTAATGAAATTTTGATATGTTGTAGAGTATAAAAAAATATTAGACACGTGTTTTTTTTTTTATCAGCTCATATGCAGTTTCAAGGGGTGAAAACCGCCAATAAAGTTCACCCCCGAAAATCGTTTTTCCTAAATATCTCGTTTTCAACTCTATATTTTTTTATGAAACAAAATGGAAATTATTTCTCGTGCAAAGGACAAGTAATCCACAGTGATTTAAGCAGTGGGGTTACATCCCCTATTTTCTAGCGGGGGAAAACACCTTTTTTTGGTCATAATTATGGAATAAAAAATTATAAAATAACATAAAAAAATAAGAAAAACATTTTTTAACACACACAATTAAAAAATAAAGTTGACATGTTTCGGCATTTTCATGAATTTCAACCTTAAAGGGGTTTAAGCACCCCTTAGAAAAAAAATCAACAAATTAATGTATCAAGTTATCCAATTTCGAAAAAAATTTATATACAAGGGTTTTGTGGTCGCTAAAAACTTAATATTTTATTAAACAAGAATAACATCTTAATTAAAACATAATTTACGTGGGTTTCTGGCAGGCCCGTGCCCAGAATTTTGGAAAGGGGGGGTTTTTGAAAATTTTCTTTGCATATTTATTTTATAATACATTTTTCACTAATATTTGTACTATTAATAATTTCCTTCATTTTGATTTATATGTATTAATAATTTACATAAATGAATTACCCCGTATATGAACATTAATAAAAATTACATATGTTATTAATTATACTCGTAATAAAATTTTTTTTTGCATAAAATATTAATGAAGTACCTAAAAATATGCATCATATTTTTTCTTTTTTCTTTTAAAAGTAGGTAAAAACACCCTAAAAAATCATCAATATTTATTTTAAATTTGTGATTTTTTTCAGATTTTTTTGTATTCATAATAACTATTTCAGTTCTCATGGGGGGGGGTTAACCCCCCCCCCCCGGACACGGCCTTGGTTTCTGGCATATTGTCCATGATTACACGTTTATGAATACTCATCATGACTAGTTAATTAAAAAGATTCGAGGCTCCGCCCCCCTGCACCCCGCTGGCGACGCCCATGGATACTGCATTTTCAACGGACGATAAAGTGTGGTCCGATTTTGGGCCAATTTAATTAACGTCGTTTTAAGAACTAAGTTAGATGCGGTACTTCATTGTAATTCTGAATGGACTTTATTACAAGTAATAGTGAAAATTTTAGATGGACTGCCGGATGAAAATGAAATCTCTTCCACTTTATCTAAAGTGGCTGTATTTTGACACAATTTTCGCGGAGGAAATTTAGGAAAGATTTTTTTTACTAAATGTAATAATTTTTTAATTTAGATTTATAATTTAATGTTTTTTTTTTTATGTAAATTAAAATAATAGAAGAAAATGCAGCATGTTAATAAAAATTTGATGGGAAAAACAAAATATTTTATTTTGTTTTTTAAGTGTAAAATTTGAAATACCAAAAACTTAATCCACAAGCCACATTTAAATTTTCAAAAGCTGAAAGCCTAAGCTACATTTGAAATTTAAACAGCCAAAAGCCGAAAATTTAAGCTATATTTTAACGGACTTGAGTTGTTTTAAGCTTAAGGTGTATTATTATTCGGCTTTCAAGTCCTGTTCGTGAATCGTGACGCACGATGAAAAAATGTAACACATTAAACAAAACATCATTTACAAAGCTAAAAAAAAACATCGTAACATGAAATTCTACGAAATGCTTAATATTCCGGAAACGTTACGAATGGTTATCTGCAACTATGCTGTTTAGTTTACATATCCGTTTGTCGTTCAGTTGTTCATATACGTCATTTATGTTAGGCGTACTGTTGGGTTGCTGGTGGCAGTCGAGTTTGGATGTTAAGTCGTTAAGTTTTATGTTGCGCTCGCAAGTTTAAAAATGTAATAGAAATGTATTACTTTTTCAATTCTGTTTAATTTTCTGTTAGTAAGTTGAAGATAATTTTTTACATAAGTTATTTAATAATGCTTCTAAAATAGTTATAGAATTGTACAAGATTATCGAAAAATATGGAGGATATGATAGAAAAACTGAAAGATCCGCATTTAGTTGCGGCTATCCAAAAATTTTTCGGTGTACATTACATTGAAAATAAAACTTACGATTGTGCAAAATCTGGAACATGTGATGAATATATTAATCAAGAAGAACAGTTAGATGAAATTCAACCGTTTACCGGCGAAACTGATAAAAACAATACGCGGGAAAAAGTGGAGTGTTTAACCAAAAACGTTGAACCAAAATTTCAAATTGATAACAAGTTTTGGTATTATTTGTTTCTTTCCGCAACATACATCGGTGACGAGCTGGGATATGCCATTTTTTTACCATTTTGGTTTTGGAATATAAATAACTTCGTCGGGAAAAAGATTATTCTGGTATGGTCGCTTATTATGTATGTGGGTAAGTTATTGTGATTATTTCGAAAAAATAAATTGTAAATTTACAATTTCAAATATACATTTAGAATATTATTTTAAATAATATATACACATAAAAGTCTTATAAAACATTTCTAATCTATTTTCTGAGAATGATTTTAATTGTAGTTTGAATGTAGTGTTTGTTGGGTAGCTTTCATTTTAAATCGATAATTTAAAGATGTAGTTTACGGGCTATGTTTTTTAACAATTAATTGGCAAAGGTGTATGTAACGGGGATAAAATTTAATTTTAATTTTTTCGTTAAAGGACAAGCAATTAAAGATGTAGTGTGCTGGCCGCGACCAGCAAGTCCTCCAGTGATACGTTTACAGCAGAAATGGTCCTTAGAATATGGCATGCCGTCTACGCATGCTATGGTTTCCGTTGCTTTACCAGCATCTGTAATATATTTTACTTCAGATTACGATGTATGTATACTTTTACTGTATTTTTACGTAACATTAAATTTATATAAATTATGTGGTTTACTCTTAATCGAACACTTTATGAGTTTTAATTTCTAGTTTATACCTTGAGCTAATGTGAATTATCAAACTTTAAACAGATCACCTATTACTATAAATTTCTAAATACTAACAGCTTTGGTCGAGCAAAAATTAAAGTTGCTAAATCTGATATTTTACGGAATATCATTTTAAATTAAATGTCTTTTCAGCCTCTTTCTTTAAAAAAAAATATACTTAATCTTTATTTTGATATATTAAAATTTTTCTGAAAGCTAGAATACCACCATGCTTCTTGAACGGAAATTTTAGGCACTGGCCGAAATTTTAAAATTATTGGCAGCTTATTCGAATGAAGTAGATAAAGTACTTCAACTGATTTTTTAGTACTTTAATTCTGTACCTATAAATATAATGTGGTTTTGAGTAAAGAATATAAATTTATAGAGCATTTTTATTATAAAATAATGTCTATTTAAATTATGTGAAATACAACTATTAATGCAGTTGAGTTTTTATTTTAAAGCGAATAGCTATGCAGCTAGGGCAACGAAAAACAACGTTTAATAAGAGCTATCTGTGTTAGTGCTAAAGTAACAATGGTTTGCATGATTCGCAAATAGATCAGCGAAGAGTTTTTTTTTTACTGCTGCTATGTGCACGTATTAAGATTAAACCAGTTTTCACCTATTGTTTGTCACTAGAATGGTTGAACAGAAAAGACAATTACGGAACCGACGCTGAAAATAAAAGGTAGCTGAATAATGCGATGAAACAAAAACGAAAAACAAATTGATTTTCCCTTAAAATAAAAAAATAATACTAAAGAATATGTCCATAGTTCCTGTAACAATATTCCCTTATTTAATATGTCTATAGTAAACTGATTCGCTATAAATATTCGTATGTATTTTTCGATTTTGCGGTTATTTAGTGTATCTTTTGATATGAATACATCAGCTTAACGATGTATTCTTTGTAATTTCGCGGAAATTCCTTTTCATCATTGTAAAGATAAAGATAAAAGACATGTTTTACCATAGACCATTAAAAAATTTACTAAAACTAAATTCTAAACAGAAATAGAATAAAAGTGGTAAATGTAATAATGCTAATTTTAAATCCGTTTGGTTTACTAAACTTTAAATAAGTACCGCAATTTTATATTATTCTGCTAACCGCGTGCATCTTTTTAGTATTAAGCAATCATTTTGCAATAAAGACTGCTGAGCACACCTAAAATGTAAATTAATGTTAAAAACTTCTAAATAATGATTTTAATGAAGAAAATTTTAAATACACATAAAGTTAAATTAAATAAAAATATGAAACTGAATAAACTTCGTTTATGTAACTACATTTTATTGATGTAATTTTGTAATCAGGTAGTTGTATTTCTTGATTATCACAAAAAGCGGTGATTTTATTATTCGAGGAGATTTTAAAAAGTTGCGAAGGTTGTAATAAACAGAGCTTCTTATGATAAATTAAAACCATTATGAAAATATTGTAACGTTTTTTTTATGTGGGGGGGGGGAACAATTCGGAGCAGTATTTTTGAATATTTCTGCGCAAAAAATGAGATTAATAATGCAATATTTTTTTTATTCGAAATAAATGAAACGAACCGATTTAATTTGAATCTTGGTCCATAGTGTTCCGGTACTATCAAATTTGTTAATTTAAAAAGTAATGTATTTTTTGTTTTTCTTGGGGATTTCATGATTTGGATGTGGGTAGAACGTTAATAGTCCATGTGATATACTGCGTAACATTATCTGAGAATTATGAAAATAAATAAATTAGATAACGTTAGGGTAGTGTAAGTACAATGGCGCCACATTTTTAAATAATTTTCAAAATAAAATCACAGATAAAATTCCACAAATTCATTCTGCCTTTTGTTTATCAACAGTTTTCAACCTGTCATAACTCAGGGACCAAGACAATTGTTTTAAAGTTAACGTGATACAAAATTGTTTTTGATTGATATTTTAAAAAAGTGGAGTTATAGAAACGACTATTCACCGGTAAAAGTCTAGTTTTTTAGTACGGTCTGGGCTGAAGAAAACCGCAGTAAAAAAAAAAAGAAAAAAAGAAAATGATGAGAAAGCCATTGAAACAGTGAAACAGCTAAACTTCGAACTGTGAAGTTGGTATTCATATTTCTACGACTTGGAGACCTGCAATTTCATCGGTAAAAACAGACTGCTAGAAAAACTGCCGATTCGGAACCATCGAGTATTGTATTGCCGAAATAATTGCCGCGGCTTTTGATTTTGTCAGTATTTTTTTTATTTACCTTCTTTTGTAAATCCGTGTGTTGTTATTGTAGTTCCGGCTTTTGATTTTTTCGATTATAATTTTGTAACGGTTAAATTCTGTTTCTTTTTTACGATTTAAGACTATGTTTAACGTTTCGTTAGTTTTATTTCGATGATGATTAGTGTAAGCTATCCGAAACGTCAATAAAGTAATTATATTAAAACACGGTATCCACTGTAAATAATTTTAATTCCCATAATAATAACACCTTTTAAACCACGACAAAGTCCGGTGTATGAATATATGAATGGACAAAACTAAAACGTAATTAAAAACATACATTTAAATGATGTTCGTAAATTTCGGACGTAATAAAGAACAAGTCAAAACTATTTAATTTTAAAAAATCTTGCAGATAAACAGATTTATTAAAACGTGAAGAATCGATTTTTAGCTAAACGTCCGAAATTCAAGTCAAAACTGCTTCGTTCGATACGAATGTGGCACGGAAATGAGAAGAATACTCACGTAGACAACCAAAACTAATAGATGGCAGGTACACAAATTAAAATAGTTCAAATTGTCTGTAGAATAAACAAAAACACGACGCTTATTATCCGAAGCTTTTCTGAGAACTGAATAAAGCGAATAAAATACATTTCATTCTAAATAGATTTCGTATATTTTGGGAAACAATGAAAAGCCACTTGATCCGTTAAAAAAAACACATTATGTTTTTCTACATACGTTTATTTTCGCGAGCACATTAAAATACCGGCGAGTCCCAGAAATGGTGTTGGTGAACTATAGGTTGAAGACTACTGTTTCAGCGCATCGCTTCAATCTTGTATTACGACAACGTTTTAGGGAGAATATCATCTTTCTCGCTCTTTTATTCCTTTTCGCGTTATTCTGGAGAAAACAGCTATCTCCTCACTTCAACTTCAAACATCAGCAGTAACTGAAACTCGACCATCGACTTATTAGTTCTAAACTAATGTTATTTTGAAATACTAGAATAATTACAGAAGAAGGTTTTGATTCAGTAATAAATTTTGACCGATGAGATAATAATCAATTCAACGGGTTTTTAGCGTTTTATTACAAAAATATATATAAATTTAGAGTTTAATTATTTTTTTTAAATATATAATTTTTATACTTCACATATTTTTGTAGGGACATTTCGTATAAGATATATTTTATATGATTTTAGTATAATATATGATTTTTATTGAAATGTAGCTTTTATATTAATATAGTACCCGGTTGGATATGCCATCGGAATTGCCGTCTTTTTTTGCTTCCTGATCTCAACAAGTCGACTTTACTTAGGAATGCACTGTGTTCTGGTAATTAATTCTGATTTTTATTTAAATTCGGATAGCCGTACATTAGTTGTATATTTATGCGCGTATAAGTTATAATCGGAAATTAATATCGATTATCTTTATTTATAACGGAAAGTTAATTAAAATAGTTGATATTATAAATTAAAAACAAAAGAAAATGGGCTTGTATTAATAAAAAATTTACAAACTAAGCACAAAAAAATATTCGTTATAGGTATTTCAATTATATAATCAGTAAAAATAACTTTCTTTTTTTAATACTTTTGCAGTAACGTATGCACACTTTATCTTCTTTTACATGATTCGTGTGTTCATTTAATTATAAAAAAATGATTGTTCTAACAGACGTGTATCATTAAAAAATAGAAGTAGTTATAGTTTTTACTTCAAAATTAACTATGCGAGACATGTGAAATGATTATTTTAATTGCGAGTCGTCTGAAAATGGAAACAGAGATTTCATTTCATTCAAGTGTGTACGCATTACAGTTAAAAGCGTGAAATGACTTCATTATTAGTGCGTAAGTGGAAAACGTGCGGTTAGACGTAAGAGTTAAATAAACACTTGAAAGTACTATTAGAACTATAATTAACAACTTAACATAATAAAATAGTATTTTTTTTTTGTTGTTATTATTTTTCGTTCTAGCATTAATTTTTTTCCTTTGAAAATATCACAAAAGTCGAGTCCGATGTTTTTATTCAATGAATAAAAAGATAATTTAAATAAAATAATGTCTGCGTCAAGATGTACTCTAAAAATTTTTAAATAAAAATGCACTAAAAAGTAAAAAAATAATATATTTTGGGGTAATATACGTTATGATAATTTTAAATAACATTAACTTTTGATTTACTTACAGCGTTACGTAATTAGTCTACCACACGGTAAAAAGACTGACCATGTGTGATATATGTCTAAAAATTTATTTTTTATTCTGCTGGAAAAATTTTTTGTGCTGCATTTCTTGTGTATTTTTCCCTGTTTTCTTAAATTTAGGTAATTACGTTGTTTTGTTTTCGAAAATCTCTGTGACAAAATATAAATTCTCAAATTTGAACAGTTATACTTTCTTAAATTTTACCATCGTAAAATTTGAAATATCGCACGCCTTAACAAAATGTACGATTGTTGCTTTAGTACGTATCTAATTTTTAAACCGGTTTTCTCTTATGATTTTCCAAATGCTCGCCGCTGTTATTAACGAAACGATAGGATCTATTAGGAAAAATTAATTGCCGTAACGGAATAAATATAAAGTTGTTGTGTTTGTGATCTGTAATATTTGATAAAAATAATAAATGGTTTCACAATAACAACAATTTCAGGATATAATTGCAGGGATTTTATTATCATTAGTATTGCTCATTCCGATAATTCCAGTTTCTGATGCATTGTGTGATATTTTGGTGCAAAATACGTACACTCCGTTTATTCTGTTATTGAGCGGAATTATATTGATATTGCTTTATCCTGTCAGTAAAACTTGGACCCCTACCAGGTAATTATCATTTTAAATATATATATATATATATATATATATATATATATATATATACTCGTATATACGAGAGGCGTTTCAAAAGACTTCGCCACGCTTTCGGATCTCAGCTTGTGGTAACACTGGCGAGATGAACGATACAACGTTATAGGTTGTGCGAGTAACTGGTAAAAATTTCAAGGTCCTAGTTGAAATAGCACGCCGTCACTGTTCGTTTAACCATGGAGCTACCACTACAGTGCGCGTTCGGTTTTTGTGAACAACATGCAGTTCGTTAGCTCATTACGAAATATTTTTCGGGTAAAAAAATACACGACGAGTTGAAAAATACGTATGTTGATAATGCAATGTTAAACTGATCCGCTCGTGAATCGATTCAGCACTTTAAAACCGGTAGAACAATTTTACACGATGAGGCGCGAGCCGGGCGCTCAAGCGATGCAGTGAATGACGAAATGACATCTGCTGTTTTCGAGTTGCTTAAACATGATCGTCGCTACACAATTTCGGAAATGAAACTGCCGTTAGCGAAGTGATTTCTCATCAACGTTTCACGTGCCTCTTTCTCTGGGGTGTTAGTAGAAGCCGGATTTCGAAAGACTTGTGCCAGATGGATCTCTCGACTCCTCAACGAAGAACACCGCGTGAACCGTATGGCTGCTGCTCTTTCATTCCTTACTCAGTACCACGATGACCCGGACATTCTTTCCAGAATGGTCACCGACGATGAGACATGGGTGCACTATAGTATTCCAACCACGAAAATCGATACCATGGTGTAGTAACGAGTAAATTCGTCGCAGCCGAAAAAATGCAAGAAGTCTGCGAAGAAGCTTATGGCCACAGTTTTTTGGGACTGCTACGGGCCTCTTTTAATCAAATTTATGCCTCGAGGTACCACCGTAAACTCCGATAGTTACTGCCAAACGTTGGATAATTTGAAAAAAACTATAAAAAACAAACGACCGGGCCTTTTGGCGAAAAAACCAATCGTGATTCACAATAATACACGGCCTCATTGCTCTCGCGCGACGCTCCAGCATATCGAAAAGTGTAACTGGTTGGTCTTCGAACACCTAGCATACTACCCGGACCTTGCGCCGTCTGATGTTCATCTTTTCCTCTTGTTGAAATGGTTTTTGGGTACACAACGATTCAACAGAGATGACAAACTCAAGAACAACGTGACAACCTGGTTACAAAGGTTGAGCGCTCAGCAGTATCAGCTCGGTACAAAAAAATTCGTTTATCATTACGACAAATGTTTAAATAATAATGGCGATTATATCGAGAAATAAAGAATTTCATGACGAATCGAATGCTGAGTTTTTATGTTTTTTTTTGTAGCTCAATTAGGAACTTTTCCACAGTGTAGTGGCGGAGACTTTTGAAACACCCCTCGTACACTATATTTTTTGTGTGTTTAACCGGCAGTTGAAGTTATTATTATTATTAAATTTAAAAAATAAGATGAAACCCTCCTAATTACCATGATGATTTAAAACAATGTCGAAAGTAAATTAGATTAATCATCTAATAGATAATAGTAATGAAACAAATAAATTGTTTCATTAAACTTTTTTATTAAATGCAAGAATAGTAATAAAAAATTATTCCGTACGCAAAGTAAATCATCATTTTCTTATTACAAGTTCAAATTTGATTCGAAATTAGTAAAAAAAAAATAACTTTACGGGAGAAAATATATAATTTTATTTCTTTTTAGATCAACAAAATTTTAATAAAAAATGAACTAAATGAATGTAAAATTGTAGTTTTGCTTATGTAATTCTAATTTTGCAGTTGCGCTGTTATTGCATTTTATGTTGTTTTTTGTTTTGTTTTGTTTTTTGTTTTTTTTTTACTATTTATTATTATTATTTGCGGATAATGTAAAAGAAAAAATTAAACCATTACAGATATTAAGATATTAAAAATGCACACTAAAGCTAATGTAATATAGCAGGCTAATTTATAACGATTTATTTTAGCTTGAAGAATTAAAATTTATAATGAAAATGTATCTGTTATAAACTACTTTAATTTAGGGGCGATACAACTACCATTATCGCTACGTGCGTTGGTGTTCAGCTAGGATGCTGGACGGCGTGTCAGTACAACGTTGGGAAATCTGTTAATCATTTTGCTTCAGATCAACCGTCTTTGTGGAAAATTATTGGTTAGTTTTACAAAATAATATAATACGTTTAATATATAAACAAAGCATGAATATTCCATTGATTATTTTTGGCATGCTCTTTGAATAATAGCTAAATTTTCACTATAAATCCTGATATAAAAGCTTTACTATCAATGCTGCATTTAAATGTTACTGAAAATTTCGCATCGATTTCTTTTACCGAGTTTCGACGTAATACAAACAGGGTTTTGAGTAGAAAATAAATAAGATGATGCTGTTCGGTCTTTCTCATAAGTTTCTAATAACTTTCTGCAAAACCGAGAAAATTCGGCGAAATCTGTCGATAGTTGGGAAATTCGAAGAAGGTTAAGAAATATCTGCGTAATGTATAACATAAAGAATTTGAGAGTATTAAAAATGATTGCAAAACTAGTGCATACATTTCCCTCTATATAGTTGATTAAAAAATCTCCAGATTTCTCTAGTTTTCAAAATAATAAAACATGAGATTAAAGTGGTGACAAATTTTATGCTATATTGAAATAATTATTTAAATTTAAAAAATTAAAAAAAAAAAAAACACGTTTTTAAAATGGATTAAAAAGTGTAAAGTAATTTTTCCTAGCCCCTTTAAGATTTATAACGCCATACAGATTGTCATGAAAATTTGTGATTGTATAATAGCTATAAAAAAACTTGTAAGATTTATAAAACGAAAAACGTGGAGCGCGTGCAATCGATAATCGATGCGTTAATAGTTCACCTGAGTTATAATTATTTTGTACTGCAAATAATATGAACGGCTGTGTGATTTTTCGCAACGGCAGCTATACGCTCTTTATTATTGCACGCGCTCTACGTTTTTTGTTTTATAAATCTTATAGGTTTTTTTATAGCTATTAAATTTTGCAATCACAAATTTTCAAGACAGTCTGTATAGTGTTATAAATCTGAATAAGGCTAGAAAAAATTATTTTATACTTTTTAGTCTGTTATAAAATCGTGTTTTTCTTTTTAAAAAAAAAAGAATTTATTTAAATAATTAAATTCCGATTTTAAATCTTATGTGCGTGAAATGTCGCATCTCGTTGTCTACGGCGACAGCCGCGGCGTTCAGTGAGAGATCATATGTGTTCTCAGTCACAAGCATCTCATTCAGAGAGACGACGTAAACAGTAAGCGCAAACAGTAAAACCGTGTCGATGTGACAAATACATTCACTAAATGCCCATACGTGCCGCTTACCGATATGCTCTTACTGCTTATGCTTACGTCTATGATGAAGAGAGTCTAAGAGACAGAAAGAGAGAGTGAGTAAGTGTGAGAAAGAGCAAGAGAGATAGAATACGTTCGTGCACACGCATATGTAAAAGAGGGTGAGAGGAAAAGCAAGTAGTAGTGTAGGGAGAGCAGAACTATTAAACTGGGCGAGAGACCGTACTCTCTCGTATATGAAGATCCACACAAAAGAGAATTTGAGACTAGGCATTCCTTAGTTAAACCAATGATGGCGACGCCACTTTGATTAATATCAATATATTATTAATAAATATTACTATATGTAAATGTAACATTTACATATAGTAATGCATTGTCATCCAGTTCTGGGCTGCGTTCAAAGTTTCAAGTGTATAGCTCACCGGGAAGTTATATTAAAATCGATTGTAAAATTCCATCCGAATAGACAAGAACGAAAGCGAGATAATAAAAACGTGTTAAAAAAGTAAAATTTCATTTTGTAATTTGATACTTTGCCCGTAAAATGGTAATGCCAGAATTATAAAACACGTATGTATACAAATATTACCCTCATCTTTCTACAAATTGATAATAATTGTCTTTGATCGGTGTACCATAAAACAACATATTGCAAAGTATTTAGATATTATATAGTTTTTTCATTAGAGCTATTGTTTTCTAAGTCGGAAAAAAGTTCAAAAATTTGGAAAGCCGAAAAGTCGGCGAAATTTATTTTGAAAAAAAAAACGTGACCGCTCTGTAATAGGCTCTTGTTCTCTTACGCACATACACATGTGTATCACGTACATGTTGACGTAATATGTGATCTGTATAGATCCATCTGCGATCTCTTCTGTAACCGCAGGTATCGTGATTATAGGAAATTTGAAATCTTTCAATAAAATGTTTTTTATTGAATATTTAAAAAAAAAAAAAACGTGGTTTATTAAGAGAGCGTCCGTGTTAAATTAATACAATTCCGATGCAATAGGCGATATAGTTTAGAAATTAAACCATTTTATACAAGTAATCGCTCACTGACATGAAATGATACAACACTGATAAGCAACAGTCAAGTTGCTATCGCAATGTTCCGCTTTTTGCTGTTCCAGCCAGTAGTTTATTGATTATTAATTGTTTTTTTTTTGTTTTTTTCTTTTTTTTTTTTGTAAATGAACAAATCATTATCATCTGTTGTTTTTAATGTCAATGATTTGTAACAACACATCATTCCGGCCTTTCTTATATTGAAATATTTTTTTTTTTATATAAATTTTTATGCGTCCAATTCCATTTCTTCATATAATTATTTTATTTATTAGTTATAAGCACCTTCACATTAAAAAGAAAAAGAAAACTAGGATATATTGTTTATGCGGCTATACAACAGAATAAATTAAATCAATTTGGTAGACTTCGAGTAACGTTTGTGGCAATAATGTTACTGTTTCATCGCTGTAGTATAGCTTACCATACCGAATAAACCTATTATAAATAATCCTCATAATTTCGTAGCTTGACTGATTAATTACAAAGATATTGAAATAAAATAAGTTGATAGGTTAATTAAATCATTTCTCATGTTCACTTTAAAATAATACCGTTATACAAAATTATTTATAAAGTTTTCAGTTATCATTAGCTTCACGTTTTCCTGTTGCCATTATTAATATAACCGGTTTAGGGAAAGTAAAAATCATCAGTTTGGCATTTTATTGCATCTGATTATCATCAAAAACATAAATAAGCTAATCGGATATTTAAAAAACTTTAAATTAATTTTATTCGTTGTCAATCACCATTGTAAATTTTGTAGCTAGGAATTTTCGTATTGTTTTCGTGGAAAGTTTGAAAAAACAAACATATATTAAAACCCGGGAAAAAGGAACCAAATTCCAGCGTAATATGAATATCAGATTTACATAATCTTATAAAGCGCAGAATCCTCTCCGTTGCCGTCAGTATTTCACATTTTCGTAATCATCTGGTGCTTATTTTTACAGAAATTCGTTGATCAAGTTTTCAACTTTTTTCTTTTTTTATTTCGTGCAGGCTATTCAGTTTTTAATATTGTCTTCATCACTGTTACCACGCTAACCACAGCATTAATCCTAACTCTTTTAGCTTACTTATAAAACAAAATAAAATTTTTAATCAGTTCAAAATTTGTCTGTATATGTATATCTTAGTAGTTAATAAATTGTGAAAACTAATTTTTAATATACTCGTATTCTTGCTGTATTTTAAGTAATCGAGCTCTTATCTACCGTAGTCCAACTACGAGTGTACTCTGTGTAAAAATTTGAACTATCTTAAATAAATGTAAACATATAAATAAATGAATGTAGTAATGCGGATGGCTTGTAAAACTAGTTTTATTAAAAATTCAACCGTTCATATTTTTAAGTCGGCACTGTTTATTTCTTTTAAAATGCTAAATTTTAAAAAATTTCAACTTATTTGTTTTGCCAAGAGAAGCTACCATTTCCGAATTTCATTTTTACGTTTACTGATTATAATGGAAAGATTACTGATGAAAAAAGTTTGTTTTTTGTTTGTTTTTTTTTGTAATTCTCAAAATTTCTGAAGTTGTTTACGAAAGATTCTTTCGGATATTATATTACCGATTCTTAATGTAACATTCTTTTTCTCCAGTATAGCGCATCCATTGCATTTATTTTTATTTTTGTGTACAATTTTTTTAACGTTTGTTATGAACGTATTTTATCAATACTTTTTTGATATTACACAATAATACTTACTATAAAATACATACAATAAATATTAGTCAATATCGTCAATTATATAAAATAAATAATTTCCGATTTTGAATTACTCTAACTACATGCTGATGTGTATTGTCACCACCTTTATACGATACATCAAATTTCTTTTACTCATTGAAAATAGTGTTGAATTTTGCAATGTTATAAATAACACTTAAGCTCTAGCAGAACTGACCAAATTAAAGTACATATATAAAAACAAAAAGAAAAATAATGAACTAAATAAGACACACACATTACTCAAAGAAACTACCCCGCAGGATATAGAAGAGAAATAGACAAAAGCAAATCAGAAGCGTGGAAACAACTAGTTGCCAACTAGTCCGGTGTGGGGGACAAGCCGTACAAAATTGTTATGGAGAAACATAGAAAATTTAATTTTCCAACATTAATTAATGGCGAAGAGGAAATTATTACAGATGAAAAAGAAAAATATAAATTAATAAGTAATGCACTTTTTCCTAAAGTGGTTGATGAACTCAGGACAAGCGATACAATACGAAATTATAAATTAGATAAAGTAGATGAATTAACCATTACGAAAATAATTAAAATGTGTAATAACAAAAAGGCCAATGATATCGATCAAATTTCTAATAAAATGATAAAAATTGTAAACAAACATCGTATTACATTAATACCTACTATAGTCAATTCGTATTTAAACATCTGCACTTTTCAGGAAATATGGAGGAGAGGGAAAATCATTCTGCTAAACAAACCAGATAAGGAACCCTCATCACCAAAAGTTTACAGACCGATAACTTTTTATCTAACATTGAAAAGATTTATGAAGAAATAATAAAACATAAAATTAATAAGGTACTGGACAATAACTTAATACTAAATGAACGACAATATGGATGTATAAGGAACAAATCAACGGAAAAAGCTATTTTGAAATGTATGGAAATCATTAACAACTACAAAAGTCATTATAAATTAATATTAATAAGTTTTGATATCAGCGGTATCTTTGATAATATAAAGTGGTCAAAAATTATAGACTGTCTACAATTGAGTAATTGTGATTCAAACCTAATTGAAATAATAAAAAAAACACTTCTTAAAAAGTAGAGAAATCATTTTCCAGAATATGGATGATGAAATAATTTTTTCAAAGGACACTCACTGCATGTGTTCCACAAGGATCCATTCTGGCACCCACTTTTTTCAATATTGCAATGACAAACATACATAATAACACCGGACATTATGAAAATATAAATCTTATAAGTTATGCAGATAACATTTTATCGATTTCAGGAATAAGTAATATAGAGAACATTCCTTAATTAAATCAGAAAATTAACAATATTATCAACGAACTCGTTAATCTTGGGCTACATTTAAATCCGGGAAAAAAAAAACTAATTCAATATTAATAATCAGGAAACATAAAAAACAAGAAATTAAAAGTAGAATAGAAAAAGAATTAAAACTGAATAATAAGCCTCTTAAATTTAGTAAGGAAATAAAAAATATTTGGGTATATACATAGATGAAAATCTCAATTTCAACAAACACGTTGACTACATCGTGGATAAAATTAAAAAAGTATTACACACAGCTAGTAGTTCTATATAACAGAAGCTTTAGTTTAAAATTTGTGGATAGGAAAATTCTTTACTCAGCGCTGTTCATATCTATAACGGAATATGGTTCCTTGATTTATTTTCCTAACATTTTGGTAGAAGAAAAAAGAAAATTAAAATGGAACGAAGGAAAATCATCTTAAATATAACATCTGCGTATAGAACGGTTTCCTATATATCTTCGTATGTCATATCAGGAATTATGCCGGTGGATCTACAGTTGGAAATGATTAACGAGATAAAGATAACCAAAAACAACCATAGTGATAGGACAAGGGTAATACAGAAAATAAAAGAAGTAAAGTCGAAATACCTAGAGGAATGGCAAAACACTTGTGAGCAAGAATTAACGCGAAGACGAACGATGGATTATTAACCAGAATCGAGAATAGTTTGAAGAACAAATTACTCGATCCGGATTTCTTTCTGGCCCAATTTCTATCGGGACATGGTAATTTCGCTGAGTATTTAAAAAAAAATGGGCATAACAAATGATGATAAATGCAGAGAATACAATATCGAAACAGATTCACCGGATCATACTTTTATACACTGTTCCAAATTTGAGCACATAAGAGCTGAACATAACATCGGAGGAAACTACAACTGGTTCAAGAATAAAAATAATACTATGAAAACCATAAATATATAACCGTCATGTTGAAGAAAAAGGAAAGAATGCAATGTTATAATCTAAGTCGATAGTTTTTTCTCTTTAGATATTTTGTAAGGTAGAGGAGATACGGATAAACCATTAGTTAAACGGTCTCCAGCTATAAGAATTTATACTTTCTAACCCCTTTTTGTGTTTATTAAGGTTTTGTAATTTTAAGAATTATTGAAATTTAAAAAGATTTTTTTTTTTTTTTAAAAGTGTTGATTCATATCTCATAGTAAATAAAGTTTATAATCTTAATATTTCAACCGAATGCGTCAGCTATTTTGTATTTTACAAAAGTTTGAGGAATCCGTGTTTTCTGGCTTTATAATAAATTTTTCGATTGATACTTTTTTCCCCCATAATTTAATTATCGAGTACGACTAAATTTTGACTTAAAATCCATTAAAATAGATACACGAAAAACAAAAACAATTTTTAAAAAACATCTTTCGCAATTTTATGTAATGTAACAGTAATAACATTGACTGGAAACAAATTTATTATTAAAAATGAATACATGTTTCGGAGACAATGCTCCATACATAATCATGGTGAAAATATTGTTGGTGTATTAATTTTTAATAATAAATTTGTTTCTAGTCAATGTTTGTTATTACTGTTATATTACATGGAATAAAAAAATCTTCAACATCGCAATATTTTGTCATTTAGTCGCGTCTTATTTTAAAAACCCGTGTTACGCTGTTTATACGAGATTAACTTTTCAAAAGTAATGTAATGCTAGTTCATAATCATACAAAGAAAGAAAAAGATATTTTGGGAAGACAAAATCAGTCAGTTTGTCGCAAAAGTATAATGTGAAATATCAACTACTACCCAGAAGAATATATGTTTATCAACACTGAATGATCGTAGAAATAATTAAGTATACCAGAAAATATATAAATCGGGTTCCCTTAGTCGAAAACTCTAGAATTTAATAATGAAAGTTACATTAAATTGCAATGGTAAACATTATTAAATATTATTTTCCGGTAACGGTAATATTAATAAAATGTTTAATTACGTTCTTAAATCATTAATCATGATTTTAAATTTGCAAATATATAAGTTGCGATAAGAAAGTTAAATGCATTTATGTACCCGATTTTTTTTTTAATTGTATGCACTAGTAAAGGAGTACTAATATAATAAAATTACAGAATTCGTAGTTTTCTTATTTTTTTTTTTTTTAGAATTATTAGAATTATACGCGCATGCTGCTTGTGTAGAATAAGTTTTAAATCTAATAAAACTTTAGGAACTTTTCTTATAGAATAGTAATTTAATATGTGAATTAGGATTTTTTTTCAAATTAATTATGTTTGATTACTCACAAATAAAAAGAATAAGATCTTCGAATATTTAAAAAGTTTTGATAAGATTTGTACACCAACAATAAAAATAGCTGCATTTTCACTTAATGTTATAAATTATACTCTACTAATAGTTGATCTGATGTTAAATATTAATATCTTTAATCGTGATATTAATACTTAGCGAAGATTTTTTTTTATATATATATATATGTATGCTAATGAATTCCGGTTTGTTTTATTAATGTTGAAAAAATAGAAATAAAATGTGGTAAATTCATGCATATTTTATAAAATTTATTTTTATAAATATGGAGGAAAAAAATGTGTATCAAAGAAATTCAAACTTGGGGCGATTCAATGAGCGACAGTAATACATCATAATTCATATTTCATATTGTTCGTAGTAATTAAAAGTGTCTGCTGTTACAAAATTTAATTTGAAGTAATTTTTATTTTTTTTTTTTTTGAGCAAAATAAATGAATAAATAAAACATGAGGTAACTTTTATAGTTTTAAAACTCCAGATATAAACACACGCGTACGCACATGCGCAAGTATATATAAACTCGATCCTTCGGACCCCGCCATGGTGATACCCCTTTGACCTTCAGATGATGTCTTTTATAATTCTTATGAAAAAATTAGTTTCAATTAATTATGTCATTCTTTGCAAAATAATTTTCTTTATCATCGTCATCAAAAAAAATTTAGAACCGATAAATTTAATGAACAGTTTGCCTAAAAATTCCTAATTGTCACTTCGCTAGAGCACTACTTCTATTACATAATTTCATAACATTTATATTACCGTCCAGTGTAAGAAATGGCAGTCATTAATATTACATATATATGTATATGTATGAAATGCTCTTAACCAAAATAATACCCATTTTTCTGTAACGGTTCAACAAATGGTCAACCGAAGAATTTAGTATTTAATTATAGAAGCCACACATCAATAAAAAACCTGATTACCGTGCGTTGATTAGCGACTAATTCTTAAATCGGACCACTCAGCACGCCGAGCAGTATCATGACTACCTATTTGTATATTCTAATTGTAGAGATATAAGTAGAGAATTATATGCAGTAAGAGTGGAAGCAGGACTACACTTGACATCGATTGTAAATGTTTGATTTATCGATATACAAATGCCATCTCAAGTATATACATGTGTTTGCCATTATCTTCCACCTAATTATCAGCGATTATTTATTTTAATAATTTTTACCCGCTAATTTTAGAATTCATTCGATATAGTGGTCCAATCGTTGTAGCTCCTCGACCATCGCGCCGCGTAGAACATTTTTGAAAATTGTTAGTCGAGTTTTGAAATGCATGCGGTAATCTATTTTCATGCTAAATGTGGCATAACAACATTCAAAATACATAAGTTGATAGGGTTACGAAGAAATTGCCTATTCGCAACTGGTGTCCATCGTTCCTTTGTGGAACTCTTAACATGATTACTTCTTTCTCTTTTTTTATTTCGTCCTTTTTTTTTGCTTTTATATTCTTCTATAGGCGAAACAAATGTTTAGTGAATCATTGGCATCATGCAGACATTCGATAACTTTAATATAATGCATTCGTTTATAAATTATCGTTAATGTTCCCTATTATTATTTTTAGGGGTGTCGGTATTGCGAACATTATTTGGATACATCGGTATTATTATGGCTTTTATAGTATGCAAAGGGATACAAACTATTGTGGACTTGATCTTAAAAAAATTATCGTACAAAATAAAAGACGATGAAACAAAGCGTCATATTACGGTACTAGATTTAGGATATAAGTATGGCACGTACATTGTTACCGCATTCGTCCCGATCTACGTAATGCCATTATGTTTCAGTTATTTAAATATCGGGAAAGAAAATTATTTTGAAAAATGTTAATTTTGGTTTTCGAATTTGTAAATATTTGATGTACATACAAACTTTCAATTTCGCTATGTATATAATGTAATTTTAAAAATGTTTTTTATTGTACAGAAAATTCTACATATTGTAAATTTTGAAATAAAATTGCTCTATAAGCATAATAACGTTATATACACGTTTATACTATTTATTGCAATTTTATGATATACTGTTGCTGCTTATTTTTTTATTTTCCTAATGTATTACTGAATTTGTTTAAAACTATTGTGCATATTTATTTTCTTTTTACCTACTTTTCTACTTCAAAAAAAAAAAAGAAAGAAAAAGAAAGAAAAATATTTTAACCTGGACTTTTTTTTTTTTGGAATATTAAAAAAGTGTTGTTTATCTGTTTAATATTTATTATTGTTTTAGACTTTCTAATTATTTTTTTATATTACTTTTATGAAATATTAATTAATTATTTTAATCGTGATCAACTTTTGATGTAGTCGTGTTATATTTAATATTAAACTGTAGTTTACCTTTCAAACTGGCACGCTAAACGACAGTTAATAACCAACTTTAATCTATTAAATGGTTGCTAGAAATTTTTAGCGAAGCTGAAAGTCTGTAAATAATTTGTCTTAATCGAAATATAACATAAATCGCCCTCGCTGGAAAGAATTTAACCCCAATAAACTAGTAGCAAAAGGTTGTTCCGTACGAACGAAACGTGCGAAATTAACATTATCTATTTGTATACAGCTTAGATGCAATGAATGCTGAATGTAAACTAGACTAAAGCTTAATTTTAACGAGCTGCAGGTATTATATGAGTGCACGTGTGTGTAACACAGGGAAAGAAATTATTAAGCGAGATCGTTCACGTTTCCGCAATAACGATGATTCAAAATCCAAAAATTTACTGATCAAAATTTCGTTTATGATTTCTCGTTTGGCCAGTTTAACATAATATTTCAAATATATACATATGTATGTGCGTATTTGTTTAAATGCAAAATATGTCAGAAATGAAAAAGTCGCCTTAGTACCTTTTAAAATCAGTCCTCCGTATCTTCTTTAAAGAAGAACGGCACGAAGTCCCATTCGAGAAAAATAATAAAGAATTGTTCCTAACGCATACTTTACAATTACTATGTAAACATTCTCTATTTGATGTAATACCTCGGTATCGTAATCTATGAACATCACAAGATTTATCTACTCTGTTTTTTTAATGTTTGTTTCCACCGATATCATTTTTTTTCTTGAATTATAAAGTATTTTCATTAATTTTATGACAATGAAGTTACGAGCAAGACCAAGTATATTAGCTTAGCGATTGGTGTACGTAAATATCACAATAACAACGCATTAGAAAAAGAAATTATATTAGAATAAAAGCAAGCCTTAAATTATTGCATTAAGTTTAAATCATCACAGTGGTGTTGCATTTCTTCGTCGGAACCCTTATCATCATCAGCCATTAAACCTGTTAAGTAATCGTTTTGTATTTTTTCTCGTAACTGATAGTCTTCTTCCGTTTCGCCCATAGCTACTGATAACAGCTTTTGTATGTTTTGATTTTCTTCCTTAGAGCCAAATATGTAACCAGTGGCTCTATCGATTGTATTTCTTAGTTTCAATAACGTTTGCTTGTCTTCAACATTTAACGGTACGAAAGAAACCAAACCGGAATCTTCAATTATCGATATTAATGATTTATTCAGCCTTTTGTACCTAGGAAAAATATTGTACCTTTACAAAATTTCCGTTCGTAAAAATTTGAATAAAATTTAAGTAAATTCGACGTAATACTAAGAGGTGTAAAGGTATTATGTTTGCTTTTGTTTTTCTTGTAATAATAATGGAGACTAATCTTCAAAAGTATTGAAATTTCTATTCGTAATTTAATTTTTTCTTTATATTTAGTGTTATCGACCAACAGCTCTGTACACAACAAAACGTACTTAAAAATGGGGGGGGGGGGGGGGATTTGCCCTTTTTTCCAAATTTGGTTCTTAGTGGACGACGTGAAAACAACTAACTTTTTTCTTTTCCCGTTATTTCTCCTTTACTTCACAGTTTTCTCGCTTTTTTCAGTCAATTTTTTCCGCTTCTCTTATTTCTACCTTCTTTGAAACCTTGAAATATTTTGGAACGAAGTTCTTTAACGCGGCTTGGCGGTAGGAGTAAACTGGCACAAATTGTCATATAACGAAAAATCGTAAGACGTCCTCCAGTTGATCTTTGCTCTCTTTCTCTTTCTATTATATACGGGTGTGTGTGTGTGTATGTGTGCGTGCGGGTATCGAGATTTGAGCAGCAAGCATTATGCGAGGTCAGCTGTATAACCTCAATTATAAACACGTGTAAATTTTATTTAAACTTATTTTTTTGTTTTTATTGTTTTAGTTTTAATGCGTACAGGATTTATATTGTGTCATTTTTTGTCGTATACTTTATGAATGACTTTATACCTGTATATCTTTTAACAAGTGAAAAGAACTTCGTTCCTACTGCCCCTCCCCGCAGATACCACTTCACTTCTTTATCGTATTTTTGAATTCCGTTTCATTTTATACAGACGATATATCTATTTGTTGGGTTCTTCTAGGTCCTTTTTTGTTTTTTCGAACCATCTTAAACTTCTTTTTAACTGCATAAAATGTTCAAAAATCTGCGTTGCTAATTTAGTTCACTCAACACTTTGATGAGTGCATAAAATACTAGCCTTCTTTTTCTCGTGATGATAGGTAAACTGATTTTTCATAAAGTGCATTCAATCTATTAAACTTTTTCCTTTTTTCTTTAAATCAAGAATTCATGATTTTTCTTTTCGCTGTACACGATTTTTTTTTTTTAAACTTTTCTCAAGAAACATAAACAACGCTGCGACTTTAACACTTTGTTAACTTGTGTGAAATATGCAGTTTCAACAAAGGATTGACTGGGCTACATTCTTTTGAGGAAGGCGCAGTAGAATGGCTGACAAGTGTTAATTTATAAATAGACGACGATATTTCGTAATTTTGTATTTTTAATCTATATTTAACTTTGATAAGCGCGTAATTGATACGATAATAATAATAATAGTACTGCAGAACAGATTTAAATAATTAATCCAATTATTCTAGTAAAAAATTAGATCAATGTTGTCAGGGAATTGTGGAATCAAAGCGTGCGTGAAGAACAGTAGAAACGATGTGGTCACTTCATACGGTTAAACCTCCCGGCTAAAAAAGAACACGCGATGATGTTTTATTTTCCATCTTCTACAAAGTATACATCATTATGATAAATAGATTTTTCATAATTGTGTAATAAGAAGGGAAAAAAGCAACGGCGACATGATAGGAATTTAATTCAAATTAGTAGACTTAACAAAGACATATAGTCCATACGGCCTATAAAAATTCTACTAAATATGATATAAGAAAACCACGAGTATGTTTTTTTCCCCAATTAATCTGTAATACGCATATTTTTATTATAAACAGATTCATTTTTCAGATGATTATCTTTGATACAAGATGTTCATATCATTATGGAGGGTTAAGTGCAAAACATATTCTGAAGCGCCGCTATGACAGTCCTAGGATTTAGATTGTTACCTTTGTATTTTTATTAAATTATCGATATTTTGTACGTTAATAAACATATCTGACTCTGTTACAAGTGCAATTTAATTCAAAACAAATACGTTTTATTATACTTACTGAAGCAAAAATATGAAATTTGAACAAAAAGCAAGCGAAAAAATTTATTGAAATTATTAGTTACTCGAAATTGTTGCTTGTTCAAATATAGCAACGTTTTAATTAGAAAACCATAAAAAAAATGCTATACAATTCGAAAACGTACTTCGCTAACAATGGATCTGCGTCTAACATATCCAATAAATAAGACAATTCTAACACTTCCGTATAATATTCGGGGTTGAATGCTAATTTTTTCGCATGCCTCAACAGAAGATCCATTTTCGATAAAACATTAACATGAGGTAACTCCATCTGCATCATAGTACACAATGACAGTAACAACGCGGATATATATTTTCCTATAACAATAATACGCATAAATTTTTTCACAATACGTCAGTTTTTTCCCTTCGTATTGCTATTTAAATGCGTACTGTACAACGTACCTGGATCGTTACAATAATGAGTATCAACTAAATGCACAACGCATAATTTACAACCGTGATTTTCCAGAACTTGAATTACATTTTTAACGTAGTTGTAATGAGTATATAATTCTACCTAAACAGATACAGACGCGACAAATAATCAGATAACAGTGTATTTAACTTAAACATACTTCGAGAATAACAAACACCATTCTGAAACTAGATTTATTTTAAAAATAAAAACTAATGTAATTTATTTAAACAAATTATACGCATTTTTTTTTTCAACTATCTAAAAATAAAATTTTAATAAGAAAACAAATCTCGTTATTCGCGTATACAAATCCGCGAGTATTATTCTTCAAAAATAATTATATATAGAACCAAAAAAAAAAATAAAAATGAACGATTTCATAGTACAATTGTAGAAAAGTAAAAAATTGTTGAAACATTTTTTTTTACTCCAATCTCATCACATTCCGTTAAATTAAATTACAGAGAATTTGAACTACAGATCTTAATACTGACAAATTTAAAATGCACATAATTATATACGAGTTTATGAAACACTATCGTAATCGCAGTTTCGGACTTTTAATGAGTACATGTAATAAATACACCGTAATTTGTTTAATTTTCCACTTGATTCAAGTACACTCATTATAACAGATGTAAATGTCATAAATAGTTTGAATTTTTAAATTTGAACGATAACAGCTTATTTTTATAAAGTCTAAACAATTCATTCAAAAATTTTTGAAATAGCATTACCTTACTATTAATTTGCTATTATTAGCCGAACGGACGACGGGTAATTATTTAAAATAATTATAATTAACAAAATGATTTTACTAAAAAAAGGAATATATACATATATTCGATACGTATAATTATTTTTTATATTTGTTTTATTGTTTTTTTTTTTTCAAATTTCTAGATAAGGATTTTAAAATCTAATGAAATTTGAATTTTCCAAAAGAAAACAATTTCGAATATAGGTTAATATAGATATTTTATATGAAGTTCAAACTTTCGTTAAATTTACTAAAGTAGGAAGTTTTTTAAGTATTTTTTCCCCCTCGAAAAACTTGGTAAAATACTATTTTACAGATATTCAGTATGTCACGCAATCGACAATTTCAGTCACTGCTACAGTTGAAAATTAACGTATATTATTATATAGTAGGGAAGTTGTTAAGATGAAATTATGGAAATTTAAAATATTTTTATTGATGGAGTGTATTTAAAAAAATGTTGATCCTGAAATAACGGTTACTCTCAAAATTTGTATTGTAAATTGTTACACATAGTACATGTTTTAAAAATAAAAGCATTTATGAAATAGAAATACGTGTGTGTAATAATTACTTTCATTATTACGAAATTAATATATTTTTTTTTTTCATTTGAATTGTCACACGTCATCTATTCAAGAACATACTACTAAAGTTGTTTACATAAACAACAGTAACCTAGAGTCTCCTCCTATCGCAATCATTAATTCGCCATCAAAGCATTTTTTCAATAACATTGTTATACCCGCTATGTTGTATGTATACACGCACATTACTAGTAATGGTCATTAGTTATCTCTTTTTTTGCTTTGTGTTTACTTCTGTTTCAGTTTTTTTTTTTTTTAGTTTTGGTATCATTAGCGTAAGCTATTAGTCTAGACGAACTAAACGTGATAGCAGTAATCAAAATAAATTTAAATCGTAGAAAAACTTAACTGCGTTAACTACGGTAGAATTTTATTTATTTTTATAAAACTTCGTAAAACTCTTTATTTTAATCTTACGTGAATCGCATATACATGTTTGCATTGCCAAAACAAAACATGTATATAGATACATTCATTTAATTCCAAACTAAATTAGCAATTCGTATTATAAGGTGCTTTTCTCCATAGAACAACTGGGTGGACTAAGTTTGCAAAAGAATTCTCCTATCTCTTTATTTTTTAGACGGTCTCCAAATTAATTCGATTGATTTTGAAATAATCACCCTCATTATGCATTAGCACTATGGTTGTTTTTAGTCACTGAAAAGTACTACTATTTTAACATCTCAGTCATTTCACATTTAATACTCTTTATAATTCTTTAACTCCAGCTGTACATTACGACACTGAACAAGCTACATACGAAAGAATTGCGATAAAAGATTCTTTTACAAGGATTGGTATAGACAAGCTGGTGCGTTGTCGTAGAAAAGAATCTGAGAATTGGTCCTTCACAAATTCGACGGTTTTGTAATCATATTTACTGTTTTAAAAGGAAGTAGTGGATTGCGGAACACTGATTACATCTTCTTTGCGCGTTTATCTCTTTCCATTGAGCGTTGTATTTTATTATTCTCATCTATTGAAACTCAAGCTCTCTACTCGTTAATGTGCACTTTTTCATCCATCACGGCAGCTATATTGGTTTCTTTATACTGTTAATATCCGACCGAATTAAAATTAAACTAACAAATCTTTCTCTTATTCTGGATTCTGTGTGCAGATCCCTGGTTGATCTGCTTAAAGAAGAAAAAAAGTACTTACGGTATACAGGTTCACAGATGTTTAAAAAAGGAACCATTACTTTTCATTTTTAATTTTGAACATGCTTTTTTGGAAATTAATTCTTTTTTATGTCACATTTTACGCTCTTCGATTTATTATCTTGGAATCGCATTTATTTTTGAAAATCCGACATCTATTATAATTCGATCAGAAAATGCAAAAGTGAACATTTAATACTGGATTGTCGGAGTAAGAAACAAGAAACATGGAATGCACAGTGTTTCATTGTATCGTATCATTTAACTGTACCTTCATTAGTGCTGTTTATAAGCTATCATTCTAGTTGTTAAATGTCGACATTAGAAAACTGTATAAGATATGCAACACTTTAATCTAATCCATGCAGTGAAGTAGCCAAATACGATGACATGTTTATTAGTGATATTTCAGTTATTAGCTGGGTAAGTGTATAAACAGAATTTCCTTAATTATTATTAACACAAGTTTTTAATGTATAATTTGTGCGTGAATGTTATATTTAATATATATTTATATGTAATATATAGCAGATACATAGATTACGTATTAAAAAAAATAATTACACGGGCGAAGACGTGGGTAACTTCTAATATATATATATATATATATATATATGTATATATATATATGTGTGTGTGTGTGTGTGTGTGTGTGTAAATATTAAATTTCGAAATTTACTTTTTAAAACTGAACGCTAAGTTCATTCGCATCAAAACTTTAAAAACTTCGCCAAGGTTTAACCAGATATTTCTTATTCGTGTGATAAAATTACGCACGATAATCAATATTTACACTTAATAAGATAACTAGCTGAAATCTGTTGAAACTCGACGAGTAATTGTTAAAAAAAAAAAAACAACAAAAAACTGTGTAAAAATAAAAAAAAAACAATGAAGTTGTATTTCCGAGCACTCATGCAATTATTAATATTGCAAACATCGAAAATATATTATTTATAAATTATAAACTGTCGAGTAGTGAAAATTTATTTTACATAATTTTCTTCTATTTTATAAAAATATTTGACATTTTTTTCTTTATATTATTATTATTATTCTCGTTAAGTACTGATTCGTGGTTGTGCGTGATTCAGAGGTCGTTACAATTTCTGAATAACTTCTGGCTGAAGAAAAGTCCTTGAAAAATATTTCGCTAATCAGAAAGCGAAATAGGGACAACATATGCGAGATTTTAGTTAGATATTACAATTGAAGCAAATGTGGGAAATAAATGGGCAACGAAAAAGGACGCGTTTAAATGGTAACAAGGTATGCTCGGGACAACCATAATATCTTGCGAGAAACGAAAGAAAGAACTACTATTAAATTTTCATATTTAGCAGTCCCCTGTTCATTGGTAATCTATGGTAGCAGTCATCGATAATGACTCCACTCACACTTAATTCTATTAATTACTTATAACCGAATTTAACGATAGTATCTGTTTGTACTTTTATACAAATACGAAATTGCACGAAATTCTCTTAAAATACGAATAATAGCACGACATTCTCTTAATAAGCGATATTTCAAATGTTTCATTTTTCACTTACATTTCAATTAAAATCGTATCTTTTAATGTCACGATTATTATTCGCAAATTTACTTTTAATTTATTTCGTTCACGAAATTTCTTACTATCTGAATATTATATTAATGTAACTCGCAGTACTTTCGATCCTTAAAAATTATTCACATTTAATCAGTTGAAATATTTATACTTAAGTACGTAACGTAAGAAAATTCAATTTTTTCGCGTGATTTACACTGAACGAAATTCTTACATATCGAATTTTTGTTCAATTTTTCTCTTATATACCGTCGTTAATAACAGTATCGTAATCAAGAATACGCTTGATGAGTTTAGTGGAATAGCGAAAAATTTTTAATTTTCGCGTATCATCGAACGGTTCTGAAATACACAATTTTTCCTCTCTTTTTTTTTCTTTTTTTTTCATACGACATTACTCAGCAGAAACAAACAAAATGCATGCACGCGCAAACCGAGAGGTGGAACAAAATTATATTACTCGTTTTAAGTATTAAAACATTATAAACTGAAAATGCAAATTCTGAGAAAGAAAGTAGAAGAAATATACAAAACAAACCATCACCCTTCCCCTGTTGACTATTATTAACGGTATTTTAAACTAGTTTAAACACAGCGAGTCATGCTTGGTAAAAAAAAAAAAAAAAACAAAAAAAAAACAGAAAATATAAAACAGCTAATAGAATTTGCATTTCGTATTTTATTCGTGTTGGACGATTTTGATTCTACTCATTTTGTTTCATCATATTGCACACTATTAATGTATACATTCTAATAGCAGTCTATTAACAGTTTGTGTACTTAGGAATTAAATTATTAGTAGGTATTATTTATTCCTGCTTTTGGTGTATCGTATTTTTTTCCTTCTTTAATTTAATTACGAACTATCCGACTGTTATATTATCATATAATAAAGAATTACTGATCGGCGAGCCGGTTAATAAATTCGTATTATGATTTTTGCAAAAATCACTGCAATGCCATCGTGCATTACTACAAGGATGTTCGCAATTTATCTAAATTAAACGTTTAGACTGATGGAATAGTAGTAACCTCGTATTTCGTTAACCAGAAAGTAATATTACGGTTCTAAGAGGAATATTTTATTTGTTGAAATGCATCCGCATATTTTCAGAGATATAGAGCTATTCTCAAAGAGAACGGATCGGGCAACAGAGATCCTTTTCAGTAGTATCCCTATAATTTACATTTAATGGAATACAAAATGTCCATGTATGATATGTGTACTAAAAGAAAATAGGCACGCATTCAAGGGGTTTCAATAAAATTCTCTAACATTTTTAAACTAACAATGTATTACATAATTTTAAAAAGACATCAATAGAGATATAATATAATAAGAAATCATTGAAAAACATTGTTTAAAACAATCAAAAAATAAAGCATATTAAAGTATAGAAGTTTTTGCTTCGTTTTAGCGACCGTTATATTTAATGGCCGTCGAACTTATATACTGGGATATAATGATATTGCATTGGTTTTATTATTACCTTATAAATTTATTTGATTTGGAAAATAAAGTATTTTCGTTTTAAATATATAGTACAATTTTATAATACCATCTCTGCAAAATAATAATAATAACAAAAAAAAAAAAAAAAGTACATAAATAAATAAAAGGTTATAATATAAGTTTTTGATTCGATTATTCAAGAAATTATATATTTTAATTTAATGAAAATTTGCTTAATAAAAATAATAAATTAATACCTTGTTCAAACTAATACCAACTAAAAAACTACAGTTTTAAAAAAATAAATAATTTAAACATTCTGATTAAAAAGATTTTTATTATTTTTTGTTGCTGTATCACAGATTTTGTATATTCATTAGGAAAGCAAACGTCAACTAAAAATTGGTTCAACGGTTGAATTACTTGATTTTTACTTCATTACTTAACACGATAACTTTTATTTAATCATTCAGGAAGATATAAAATAAATTTTTCGATAATTATTCGTACATCGATTAAACTAGAAATGAACTAAACAGTGACAACATCGTACCGATTAATATGAACTAAAGAAGCCAACCCTCTTATGTTCACTGATACGCACTGTTATTGTATTTATCGTAATCAACACTGTTAACATAAATCATAATATTGTACGTGTACATTTAAATATTGTCCGTAAAATAACGTTCTTTTTAAATACCTGTCCGGGACAATCAATCATTAGATATGCATCTTGTTCCAGCTTATTAATGTGATTAACAAGCCAATCAATGTTCTCTTCCAAAAATTTCATACTATATACTAGTGCTCCATTTGGACCCATATGAAAACAATCCATAACATCCTCAACAGTAACCAGTTCGCTTATATCGATAGAAGGTTTATAACAAAGCAAATCATTCGCAGGATCTATATATTAATAATAAACATGCATGAAATTATAATGAAGCAATTATTTAATCATGTATAAATTTAAAAAGTCGCAGTAATAAATAAATTTGTAATATTACCTAATATACATATAATGAGAATAAGGATAGCATATTAATGTTTAAATTGGCAGGAATATAACAGTATCTGTAGATTAAAAAATCGAAGAAATATGTATTGCTCCTAACGATTAATTTTGTTACACTTCTCTTCAGGATTCAAAATTCAAGTAACTTATAATTACTTTTATATTTAAAGAATTAACAATAATTAATTAAGTGTTGTTTCATCGCTTTTCCAATTTCTATAGTAATTAGAATATAATATACTTTCAAAACGAAATAACTTTCATGTGTAATGTGTGTGAGTGTGAATTATTTATTATCAATCAGCCAAGTCGTTTTTTAATTTAAAAGCTTATTAACGCCTCCACCGCATGGAAGTACATAGGAACATGTATATACTTCACCGGCTAAAACATTAGTATCTACACACAAAGTAACAAATTATACAATATTGTGTTCAAACAGTTTCCTCCCTATTTACATTTGTAATACTAAGTAAAGGACAATGATGACTGAAGTAAGACACGTAGGACTAAAATTTTTATATTACTCACACCAGTCAGTCTGCTTCTTTACAGTCTATATATTGATGTGTACGACGTCGCTGCTTTATAGTTTATTTCCAGTTCACTTAATTGACGAATAATTATCGATAAATTTATTATTTATCTTACCGAAAATTAAATAAAAACATGAAATCATAATTTAAAATTTAAAAATTGTAAATCTGGTTTTTGGTTATTTCTTTTTTATTTCAGTGAAAATCACACGTGATAAGTTACGGTTTTTTTGTTTTTCATTTTATTTAAAATTACACGATTATTTAAATTGGACATTCGTATAACATTTTGATTTACTGGTTGCCGCTTAAATTTAAAAAAAAAAAAAATTACCGGCCGCCATCTACTACTGTCGTACGACTGTTGTTATATTTCTCTCATTTGCATTCCCGTTTATTATACCAAACATGTGACGTATCGTGTACGTCCTTATTATATTTCGATTTAATGCGATTTATAGAAAAATTTTTAAAAAAACATATGAAATGTAATAATTTGAAAAATGGTGTAGCTTATTGAATAGATTAAATTGGCACGGTTTAATAGACTGGATACATTTCTATGGCGGTATTGAAAAATCCATGGATCAGCTGGAGATTTGCGCTCGCTGCATAAAGTAAAATTCCATGATATAGAGTAGAGGAAGAATTCTTCCGTAGTCCACATTTCAGAATTTTACTCCGATGGCAGCCACAAATCAACATATTTATGCGAATATCCAATTTAAATAAATAAAAAAAAAATTAATAACTAAACCCATTATATGTGACTGCCACAAAAAGTAAAAATAAAACAAAACAAACAAAAACCAAACTTACAATTTTTAAATTTTAAATTATGATTTCATATTTATATTTAATTTTTAGTAAATAAAGAGTAAATTTATCGGTAACTATTCGTCAATCGAGTAAACTAGAAACGAACTATAAAGTAATGACATTGTATATATCAATATGAACCGTAAAGGAGCAGAATAAACTAGTGTTGTCACTAATGTAAAAATTTTCCCTGTTTATATTGAAAAATTGCTAGTTACTTTATGGTTTGCTTAGCCATTTTCAATTATACCACACTTAATTCATTAAGAGCTTTCACAAGAAACTTTCGTTATATAAAAAAAATTGGAAATATAAACCATTTCTTTCTCACAATTTTAAATTCATTTAAATAAATTTTGTGACATCCCTTTATGACGGACAAAATTTTAGATTGCGTCCAGCCATAAAACATATCCGTGGCAAAAAACTTTTAAAATTTCAGCTCTAAAAATGAAAATCAGGGGCGGATTAAGAATTTCGAGGCCCGAGGGGACTAATCTTGAATGAGGGGGGGGGGCCTCCCTTAGAAGAAAAAATGTCGAAAAAATTCATTATCATACAAATAAATAAGGGAAAAAAGAAAAAAGAAAGAAAGAAAAAGCTTCCTGCATAAGCATGAATGACCAATAAAATTAAAATTATGCTCTCCTTAAAAAATCAACTTTCTAACCCCAACAAACTGAATGCTGTACATATATTAAACTTCAAGTAAGGAATTTTATACATATATACATAAATATGTTAATATTTGTAATTTTTTATTAATAACAATCTTTTTCTATAAAATAAAATTATCATTTTTTTAATAATAATAAAAACTTTGTTTATAGTGCATGATCTACGACGAAGTTGCGCCGGTATGTTTTCAAGCTAATTTTGATATACTTATGCGATGTTTTTGACCATGTTCTTTTCTTTATATAAATTAAACATGCATGTTTAAAATTTCATAATTGTTTATGCGATCAGAAAAAAGTGAATGAAGCACAGTGTATGATTTATTACATTTTTCAAAATACAAACGTATTTATAAAATCAGCAACCGTTTAAAACTCGCTTTTATTTTAAATAATTTTTATACAATTCAAAATAAAACATTAACTTTCAATGAAAATAAAAAATAAAACATGACTAAAATTAGGAATATTTCAGATCGTGAAATGTTTTTACATAGAAAAATTCACAAGGCCGTCAATATTTGAACAGAGAATTGCTATTAATCGATTTGACGTATGATTATTTTATTATACAATGCGTACGTTAAAGGACTCATTCATTTTTTTTAACACAATAAATTAGGTTTATCGTCGAAAATTTCTGTAAACATTTATTTTATGTAGCATTTAGTTTTGGGGAAAAAAAGAAAAAGCTTTATAGAGAAAAAGTATACAATTTTATTAACGAACTCGTATATTCCTTTTTTTATATATAAAAATTAAATGAATTATTTTTGAAATAACAAACGCAAATTTAAAATCTTGCATTTTTACAGTATTGTGTATTTTCGGAAAAGAAACTTAAATTTTGCACGTGGAAAAATAAATTTTCTTTTGTTCAAAAGCGCGGGGGGCCTCCTGAAAGCTGGAGCCCGGAGCTGTAGCCTCTAGCTCTCCCCTCACAAGATTCGTCCTTGATGAAAACCTTAGACAATGCAACGAGTCTGACAATACGAACGAGCATTATAGTTAAGTGAAATCCTTTTAAAAATTGTCCTTTAATAATCATTTTAAAAATTGTTTCTAAGTAAATAATTATATATTAAATTAGAAAATAGAAAATCTAAAAGAACGTAAACCCCGTACACCACACTAGTATAGCTGATAAAAGACAAATTCCCAGATATTCATATGCAAAGTCGATAACTGTTCTTTTAAAAAAGACAATAGCGCAGTTTGTTGCTCATTAAAATAATATCTAATGATTTAATGAGTTCATTTTGACCTTTCTGTGCATAGTTCATGAAACGCTTCTTTTCAGTCATGAAGTACGTCGATATTTCGGTTACCAAAAGCAATATGAGCTTGTAAATTATTAGGCGTAACTGCTGCAACAGCTATCCAATCTTCTCATTAAAAATGATTACGTTACACTACGTTTATGTTCAAAATGATCGTCTGACAAAAATGAAGAAATATTTATTTGCCGCCGTCGTATGTTCAAAATCCTTTTCCAAGTTTCCTTATGCTTTCTTAAATGTTATTCATTTCCGCACAGTTTATGTAATATCAAATAAGGTTTAAAAAACAATTCAGAGATTGATTCACAATTTTTGGTCAAAGATAAACTTGTTTCTACATAAATGATAATTCTATTTCTAGCTCCTTTAGTATACATATATATTTTTTTTTAGAATAAAGATATATTTTCCATATTTTCAAGCCTCTTACTGTAGAATTCTATAAACAACGAATTAGTGTACCTTATCTTCATTTTCTCGAATTGTTGCATAATTTTTTAACTCAATTACAATCACTTAATAATTTTTTGTGCAATAAGGTATTGGAATACTCAAAATTTTAAACGACAAGTTTCACAAGTTCCAATATCTTATCTCTCAACAATTAATGATTCATTCAATAATTCCTTTCGTTTAAAACGGCAGCACAAAAGATACATCAAACTAGGCCACTACAGTTCGGCAGCACTCAATGTGTTATAAAAACTGTTGGCACGAACTAGTTATCATCTTACACTGGTTTATTATGTACTCTAATTCACCACGTCTTTGAAACCAATAAAAATTTGATTTGCGAATTTTAAAATACTAATAATATAAAAGCCCTTTCACACTATCTATGGATTGTATACCACGCGATCTTTTAGTTCCTGCGCAGATCCAGTAAATTCGGATTTTTTTTGCGTATATTGAACCTCACCTGATAGCATCATGTCGTTGAACCGTGTTAAATGCAAAAAAAAAAAAAAATCCGCGCGGTTTGTCTTTTTATTGTACCAAAAACTGGAAGTATTCTAAAATTTTTAATTTCATATTATTAGGGCAAAATTTTCTATTTAATTCTGCTGAACCATATAGGAATAACACTAGGAAAGTCACTGTGATGTGCCCTTTGCATATAAATTCGCTGATGACGTTAGCAGACCGTGACCACAGAATCACATTAACATCACACCGTGAATACGATCAGATTCTCGAAATTTTAAAGTCATTTGGTATATTATTTGCATAAACAGTTTTTAATTCATTTTGTTAATCTAGTTTTGATAAATCGATCGATGACATTCCATTTTAAATATTACAATTAATAGGAAAAATTTTAAAATACGCATTCAAAGACTTTTTTCTAACAATTATCGTGGCCAACATCAATGGTGTCCGAGGCAAAAATTCAATTATCTTTGTTGTACATCTTGTCCAATATCGATTAGATTTCCTTAGTATGAAATATTGACCTGGAAATCATGTGATTTTATTCCATATACTCATATTACAGGCTCTCTTCTTTAGCTATGAGTAACTCTGTTCAACATAAACGAATGTTTGAAGCTCTACTGGCACAGTTGGTGGATTCATATTATTTGCTTTCTAATTTTAGAGATTCTTTTTCGATTGTTGACAGAGTTCAAATTTTTTTTGTTTTAACTAAAAAGTTCTGACACAATTTCGACATTCGAAAATCTGCAATTTTTTCACTTATTTTTCAAAATTAAGTTGTAAATTTCTAAACCAAGTATTATTACTATTTTGAGCACATTCTAATGATACATCGTAATTTTCAATTTGTTGAAAATGCTGGTGTCTTTGAAACGTGACTGACGATTAAGAGTATATTTCCTTTCCACCTTAAGTATGCAGCTAAGCCCATCTGTCAAAAATCTGAAGTTTAATTAAATGAAGATCTCGATCAGCACGAAGATTTTTAATGTTTTAAAAATTAACATTTCGGCCGTAATTTAATTTTAATAAATTTTACTTACTATGAAATTTATTTAAAGCAAATGATGTAGTTACTTATGGTAAAAAACAACACTATTTCATATTAACAATAGTAACATGTTAAATAAATCTATTCCTACTGGTCAAATTATCGATGGGCAATTAGTTGCAATGTTAATATTAGAGTCTCGTAAAAAAGAATTCTTTTTTTACAAATAATGGAACAAATATTGCCAACTATATGTAATAAACTTCGAAATTATTCATTTCAATATTCTCCAGAAGAAATTACCTTTTTTTTCCTTTTTTTTTTTTTATTTTTTTATTGGGCTTGTCAATCATAATAAAAGAGGAAAAGATAAAAAAAGTTGTATCCTTCAAATATTTAGGAAGTTGGATCACATACAAGGTAAACTCAGACATGGAGATTAAATGAAGAATAGAAGTAGCACGAAACGCATTTATGAAACTTAAAGGGATATTGTGTAGTCATGATATTAACACACAGCTAAAGCTCCGCCTGATTAGATGCTATATATGGGCTACAGTGAAATACACAGCTGAAACATGGACGCTCACGGCAGCCGCATCGAAGAGGACTGAAGCATTCGAAAGGTGGATTTATCGACGGCTTTTGAAGATCAGGTGGACCGAGAAAATGACTAATAAAGAAGTGCTACGACATCTACAAAAAATTGAGGAACTACTGACCCTAATTAAAAAGCGAAAAATCAACTATCTAGGCCACAAAATATGAGCTAGTGCAACTAATATTATAAGGAAAAGTAGACGGAAAACGAAAACGTGGCAGACCGAGAATGTCTCGGCTAGACAACATAAAGAGCTGGATAGGTATCAACAGTATAAAGAAATTAATGGATGTGGCGCGTAATAGGAAATCATTGAACACATTGGTCGTCAACGTTCGCTAAGCGGATAAGGCAAAAGAAGAAGAATTGGGCTTGTCAGCTACGGACGATTACCCATCAAGAAGGAAGAACGTAGGACAAAAGGAAACTGAGGACACTAAGAAAGTCATTCGGGGAACGTGGAGACGGCCAGAACTACTATGGAGAGACAGCAAGGGAGCCAAAAAAGATCGGTACTAGAATTCGTGCAATTAGCAGTCCGAAGGGAAATAAATGTGTAGACGAAAAAATATAAAGGATATCTTAAAGGAAAGGAAAACTCTCATGTCTTGTTAGCCGTTATACTTGATTATAATATATTATATCTATTTAAACTAAATGCGCGATGTGACCAGCATAAAAATAATAGTATTTTTATCCATGTCTGCGATTGTTGGGCAGCGCCCACAAAAAGATCCTCATCAACAACGCAACTTCAATGCAGTGCCCACAGTGCCCGATAAGGCAAGAGACAAGACATCGCTATTCGCTTACGGTTGCGGCTGCAAAGCAGTGCTCGCAATTCCCGTCCAGAAAAACAAAATGATTGATTATCCATTATTCAAACGGTATCTGCGGACGACGAGCTTACGATATATTAAGGATAAAAAGGAAAGTGGCTCCACATCGGAAGAGGCCAGCATGATCGCCAAATAGTGCAGCGTTCATACTAACTCAGGAAGATCCGCACCAGCTTGACCCAGTACCACTATGTTCACCATCCGAGCAAAGAGGCCCACAATGCACCAAGTGAAGGCGGCGGGGGAACCAAAATATTAAGATAAGAAAAGGATGAGGGATTTGCTTAAATGTTTATACGGTCGCGGATTAAAGACAAGAATTTAGCAATAGCAGGGACAACAGACAGTGAGGGAAAGGCGAGGATAAAGGAAGCACAGTACGGCGTGGGGATATTAAGGGATAGTAGATCTGAGTATAGTATCAATCTTTCGGAAGACAAGGATACATACTCAAAGAAAATGTGATCAGCGTTACAATCGAGTGTGTTATCTACTCATAATGGACAGAAGGGAAGGGAAGTAATAGAAAACCGATAAAGAGAAGCAGGGAGACAGCTGTGACCAAAGCGAAGGCGACAAAGAGAGGATATAGTAGAACTACGAAGGTGTGGGAAGTCTAGGAACCAAGAGGGTAAGGGTGGAAACGATTGAATAGACAAATATAAGGACCGCGGATTTGTAAAGGAAGGACCATACAAAGATTTCCAATTTTCCAATTGAATTTTTTTTTGCTATAGTTAGCAATTCGGAGGAGGGAAATCGTAGGACAAGACGCCCGGAAACCAAAGCCGAACGAGCAAGGTAGTCAGCCTTCTCATTACCATGAATCCCAGCATGGCTGGGGACCCATAGGAATCTTATATGCAATGAACGTGAGCGAGAGAGGACAGAAATTAAGGATCGAATATGTAAGATAACTGGGTCCGAAGAAGGATGAATATAAGGAGAGGAAATACAATCAAGAACGCTTCTGGAGTCAGATATCAAAAGAAAATTTGTTTGGACAGTAACAGAACTAGTGAATTTAATGACGCGTAGAATTGCAAACTACTCTGCGTAGTAAATAGAGCAGAATGATGGTAATTTAAATACATTTGAATGGTTAAGCGCAGGAATGAAGATCGATGCACCCACCCCGTAAGCCATTTTAGATCCATCAGTGTAGACGAGTATATGGTCGGGGAACGCCAATGTTACTAACTGGTTAAATTCGTTAATAGATGATGAGGGGGAAAGAGACTTTAAACCAGGAGGTAAGGAGAACAGAGTCGGAGTATGAATAAGGTCAAAAAAATTGAAGTGAAAATATGGGAGTTTATCAAAAGAAATAACAAAAGGAGCAAACTTAAATAGACGATCGGAAACCTGAGCGAGAATGGGGATTTTACTAGAGGCAAAACGCCAATCCTGTAGTGGGGAATAGTATGAATAAATAAGATTATTTGGGGAGATGGGAAGGCGCTTAATGAGGAACCGGTAGGCAAGATAATATCTACGAAGGGAGAGGGGAGGAACACCAGACTCAGCCAGGATCGCCGGAATAGAGCTGGAATTTAAAACACCAAGACATAAGCGGAGGGCTGCATTCTGGACTGTATTCAATTTGGAGAGAAGAGACTGGAATGCGTTGCCGTAAAGAAAACTATCGTAATCAAACTTAGAGCGGATAATAGATTTATAGAGTATGAGGAGTACTACAGGATCTCCGTCCCAATTGGAAGAAGACAAAGCCTTTAAGATATTTAACCGTTTTAGTGTAGATGAATGAAGATAATTTATATATTCTGAGAAGGATAGGCGACTACTGAGATAGATCCCTAAATATCGGAAGGAGGTAACAAAGGGTAGACGCAGGTTATTGATCGATACGTTGATTAATGCTGGATTGTAGGGGCGGTAAGTAAAAATAGTACATGAGGATTTTAAAGGAGCAATCATAAGATGGATTTCTGATAAGGAACTTTCCAGAATACGTAAGGACTCCTACAGCTTGTGACGAGCTTCTGGGATACTAGAAGCAGCTGTATAAAGGAGTATGTCATCAGCAAAGAACAGAGAGGAAGAAGGTATAGGAAGTGAAGCGATGTTAAGAGTATATATATTAAAGAGAGTGGGGCTAAGACAAGACCCCTGTGGGAGACGGTGGAAAACTCTTCGTATAATTGACTCATCGGATGAACTTAAATGAATGGTTCTATTTTGAAAGAGATTCATAATTAGGAAAGTGAAATGAGGAGGTAAATTAATGGAGAACATTTTATTTTGGAGAGTTGAAAGATGAACGCTATCGGAAGCACTTGAGACATCAACAAAAGCGGCCAGAGTGAAGCTCTTTTGGATGAATGATTTTTATATATGGTATAGGAAAGAGGCAACACAATCAGAAGGACCACGGCCAGGACGAAATCCATACATATTACTAGGGAGCATCTTATTATTCTCCAACCACCAAACAAGACGTTTGTTTAACATGGATTCGAATAGTTTCCTAAGACAGCTAGCGAGGGAAATACAGCGAAAAGCCGAAGAGTCTTTATCCTGAAGGAGTTCCATGTGGGAGGAGTATAGCCAGAAAAGAGGATAGAGTTAAAAATGTTTAAGAGGATTCCATAGAATTGTTTAGAAAGATTTTTAAGAACAGAATAAGCGATTGCGTCTAAGCCTGGAGATGAATTTATATTTTTAGGAAAAGCTGCAAAGAGCTCGCTAATAGTAAAAGGAGAGGTTAAGAAGTGAGGAGGAGAGTTTGAACTATGCAAAGAAGGATTTATTTCCTCGGCAAAAGGAACATAAGGGGGGCTACGCCATCTACGAAGGAGGAAAGTTTATCTGCTGAAAGATCCACATAGGAAAGACGGGTAGATCGTGAATTTTGAAAAGCTTTTGCCAACTTCCAAATTCGGGAAAGTGGAGTACAACTAGAAAAATATGCGCAAAATGTAGCCCAAGACGCTTTCTATGCCTTTTTGCAAACGTATCTTGATTTAACATTAGCCTGTTTGTATGTGAAGAAGTTAACGATGGTAGGATTAGAGCGAAAGGTGCGAAATGCGGACAAAGTAGATTGGTAAGCCAATGAACAATCAGCATTCCATCACAAAGGCGACGGATAGATACGCCTGGTATTTCCGGCGGGACTCTTCTTAGGAGGGGAGGAAGAAGATAAAGCCGAAGAAATCAACTGGATAAACTCTTGATACTGAGGGATAGGATCACGGTTAGGATTGAAACAAAAAGTCGAAGATTCAAGAAAGGAATGGAATTTGGGCCAATCAATTTTCGAAAGGTTCCAGCGAGGAGTGACGAAAGTGTTATGTTGAATGGATGAAGCGGCAACGGGAATAGAGACAATTATGGGGACGTGGTCACTGCCAAAAGTCCCATCCAGAGTGCTCCATGAACATTTCCAACTTAAATTAGAAGAGGTGAGACTAAGATCAATAGAACTGGAAGAGGAAGCGTTTTTAAAATATGTAGGAGAACCATCGTTGAGAATGACAAAATTATGGGCTAATAACGAGAATTGAATGAAGAAACCATTACGATTTTGAGATGAGAGACCCAGGCGGGAGAGCAGGTGTTCCAGTCTCCGCCAATAATAAACGGATGAGGAATGGAATCAAAAAAATATGGTAAATGAAGATCTTTAAGGTTGCATAAGGGAGGAATGTATACAGAAACCAAATTAAGAGGTTGACGTAATTTAGTGAATGAGGAAGGGATAGAAATGTAAACAAAATTTGGAGTATGGGAAGGTTAATACTATGGGCGGCGAATAGAATGCCCATTCTAACCAGGATGGCAGCTCCTCCATAGCCATCCTCGCGATCGCATCTAATTATCTGAAAGCCTCTGACGGAGAAATCTACTGAATCTGAGAGCCAGGCTTCAGATAGAAAAGCTACATGGATGTCATGAATATCAAGCAAACTTTCAAGGGCTAATTTGTTTGTCCGAACGCTGCGACAAGAATCTTAATCATGGCATTGTTGAGTGAATTAAAAAGACAAAGAAGTAGAGCTGGAGGAACGGAATAAGGAAGGAGAGGTGAGATACTGAACGTAAGTATACTGGTGAAAGAAAACATTAAAATAAATGTAACTGCGCCCGTCGGTGGGTTTGGCCACTTCAGCGTCAGTACATTCGGTAATTAAGGAAACAATTACTACAACTAAAACTATAGGCAATTCCTCTGAATGTCTTAACATCCAAGGGAGAGGAGAGATACTACAGTAAGTGGAAAAGGAAACATAATGCGTACATAAATAATTACAAACTAGCATAATTAATTAAAATTGATGAAATTAGCTAAGAAAAGCGGTAAAGATTCAGCAAGGGAAAGAAAAGAGGCAATGTTTTTAGATGCCAAAAGCTCCAAGAAACTGTCGGATAGGGAGGAAACTAATGAGAAGGAAGTAGTGGGAGGAGAATTAGAGGACGATAAGGAAGAAGGATTAACGGTACTAAGTGCGGAGTGGCTACTTTTGTTGGGAGTGGAATTGCCAGAGAAGGAGACGGATCTATTAAGAGCCCACCCATTAGAAGGCGAGGAAAAATGGTTAGAAGGGAGATTAGGAAATTGTGAAGGAGAATCGAAGTGAGGTTTCGGAGAAGAAAATTTGTGAAAAGTGGGCGATTTAGGACGAGGCATTGATTTAGGCAGCGAGAGAGACGACGAAGGAGAAGAACTGGAAGATAAATTATTAGACCTGGCACGGAAAACATTAGGATTTATTTTTTTGTTGGCGATATCAGCGAAAGAAAACGCAGACGAAGTATGATTTTCCTTTTTTAATTGACAGGCTTCACTAAATGATATATTTTCAAATGCCATAATTTTTTTAAATTCCAGCTGTTCAAGAAAGACTGGACATTGGCGGTTAGTGGAATCATGAGAGCATTCACAGTTGAGACATTTTAATGGTAAAGGGGGACTCTAGAGCACTCATTAGCTCGGTGGGAGTCACTACACTTAACACATCTAGGTTTACCACTGCACATTTTTTCTGTGTGTCCGAAACGGAAACAAGAACGACACTGGATGGGAAGTCTGACACTAGTTCAACCGGGCAACGAAGATGGAAGAAATGGACAAAATCAGGAATTCTGTTGGAAAGAAACTTGATTTCGATTAAAGGAATCGGACAGAGTTTATCATCTTTCTTTTTTTTAAGACGCTGTATAAAAATAACGGGAACCAACGAAGAGACATCATTAAGGAGATCACCTTCAAAGAAATCAACCGGAATATCTCGAACAATACCAAATGAAAAGAGGAGAGAACTAGGAATAAAAGCTTTAAATTGGTGCTCTTCTAAAAAAGATGTATCTAACAGGAATTCGTTAGCCGCGGAGATATCGGTAAAAAGTAACCGGAGCCTATTCCTGCCGGCTCGCACGATTTCACTAATTGCAATAGTCTTGCGGAATAAAAATTTAGCAGCTGCAAAAGGATGCAGACTACCGATATTTTTATCGGAAAGAGATTCAAGCATAACTTGGATAGAACCGGTGAAGCTGCTAGGGAAAAGATTGACGTTACGTGAAGTTGGAATGTTATTGTTAGCGAAGTTACTTTCATTATTGTTGCTGTTATCTTTGTTATTTATATTATTAATATTATTTTCAGCTTTCCTGACGTTAAGATTGTCTTTATCGTCATCTTTAATTTTAAAATTTTCGATAGCGTTGCTTATAACCAAGTTCGCCGAACTAACTAAGTCTATTTGCGAGAGACGAAACTCCTTAACGGGGAGATCGGCTTTTGGAGAGACTGGGCTGGAGGTTTTCGTTTGTTGGAAGTATCTACCTAAATCACATTGACAGAAAGTGTGGGTCTGGAGAAGGCCGCCGTGTGACCTCCCTTAGACGAACTCATCAGCTAATGTAACAATTAATTATAAATGGGATGACAGTAAATTATAATAGAAAAAACAAAAAAAATCCGAAAATAAAATTAGAAATAAAACAGCGGAACGAATCAATAAGAAACGTGAACCGCAAGTAATAGTTAATTTAAGCAAATATAAGGAAGGAGCTCACTGATTTCGGATGCTTATCAGTAAGTTGTAGGCGAGAACAATTAGCCGCGCAGAGAATAGCGATATACGAATAGAATTATCGGAATACCGTTATCGCACGAAACAATGAACGCGTAAGAGACAACTGATAATTTCACTACTTGTTAACTTTTTCCGAGACCTTTTTAAATTACAGAATGAAAAAAATTAAAGCAAAAAAAAGAGGATAACTGGCCACTTAAAACAAATAATAAAAAACTTATTTTTTACTTTAATGATGAATTAAACTATATATTTTTAAATCATTTAAGTGAAGCTAAACCGATCAATATGGTTCAAAAAATATGCTCCCTTAGGCACGCGTCTGTAAAATTTCGTTAAGATGGACGGCTAGTTTTAGAACAGTACGGTACGAAAAAATGTGTAAAAGCTACGTCCTGATTATTAAAAAGATCAATCTTTCGATATTATATTTGATACATAATACGGTGTATAATTACTAAAAAAATGTTGTACCATTTTAGAGACGGTTTTAATTTAAAATAAGCAAATTTCTGTTTAAATTATTGTTTACTTCAAAAGAACTTCTCTAAAACCCATGACTACACTAGTCCGTTACATTTGAATTTATAATTCCTTTACTATTTCAGGTCAAAGTCGTATATTAAAATTATTTATACTTTTTCCGCAAATTTTTTTTAAATTTCAAGTATCTTTATGAAGTTCAAATTACAATAGCTGTCCAAAAAAGTTGAAAATTTTCTTTAATACGACGAACGAAGTTGCGTGAAGATTTGTAAAATTATCTGTTAGAGCTGATAGAGCACCCTTAGGGATAATTTCCCATTTAGCTGGATATTTGAAAAAAACGGTTTACCATCGTCGAACCCTGTAGAAAATTTTACGAAAAATTTTATTTTACTAAAAAATCATTTAGAATCACTATCGCTATCACGATCTCGATTTTTCCGAAGTGTGTACTACTCTAATCAACATACACATGTATCCTTTCTTACTACCTTACCATTATCGTCTTTTCACACCAGTCTTGTACTAAGCTCTTGAAAAACGTGTATGCACTCTGTTCACACATCTGCATCCAACTGTCTTCGACTTATAAATCGAAAATAAAATTAATAACTTAACTTACGAACTTCCTAACATGTTCTTTATTTAAAATTTCCTACTTAAAACAGTTAATATGATTATGTATTTCTACAAAAATTACCATAAATATGTAACTAGTATCTTCAATTCAATTTCAATTTCAATTTATTTAACTTAAGAATAATTTAAATAATATATTTCCGATTAGTGTGATTATTCATTAATAGAAGTTAAAATTACCTAAATTGATAATTGAAACATTCCTGCCCAAATCCGCTAAAAATTCACTCATCTTATGACAGTAAGTTGTTTTTCCGCTTCCGGGCGGTCCAATAATTACTTGTCCGTACATTACCATTATTTAACGGAAGGAATTAAACAATCGACTCCTATAAATCGAAAAGCACAGATTGTCTTACGAAATAAATGTAAATAAAATAAGAAACAAACAAAAATAATTACTTTTAATATATCACTATTTACTGAATTAATATCAGTAAACAACCGTCAACTTTAATATATTATTTATGGAATCAAAAATAAATAAATAGTATTTAATATACACAAATACAGTTCCAAATTAAACAACTCAGTATTACTGAAGTTCTTACTATCGTACTACACTTGAAAATAAAAATAAAATAAAAAAATGACCAAAAAAGTAATTCCAATTGATGTCTTTCTATCAAACATTAGACGTCTGATATTTAATTCGAGCCAGCTTGTTTAATTTATATATTCAACTGGAATAATTCATTCATCAAACTCTGTTCTATTGTGAAGTATTTATCTAATCCTAAATATACTGTTGGTCTAAAACTACTGTAAAAAAAAAAAAAAAAAAAAATATATTTTTAATAAAAAACGTTATAATTGCCGAGTGCACTCTTCAACTTGTAAATATTTTAAAATTTTTTCGATTTCAAGTAATTTAAAGTTGTGTAGCTATTACACGTGTAAAAAAATGCAAACATAGTCTCTTTATTAAGTATTTATTGCTTTGTAACCATTACTTCATTTCGCTCTCGAAAATGTTAACAGATTTTTGACTTCGTTTATCAACAACAAAAATTGATTATCTCGTAAATTATCTTTATTATTCAGAAATCGTAAATGCTCTGAACTATTTTTTTAGTCTCTAATTATATATATTTACCGGGTGTTCTGAAACCAATTCAGGAAATTTGTTTTACGTTATAAAACTCGTCAAAATGAACAAAAGTCTTGAAGGAAAAATCATTTGGGCGAACATTAATTAGTTATAATTTATTTAATTATTTAATTTAAATTTAAAAATATTTTTTTTTTACAAATCAATATTTTGTAAAATAAAAAGAAAATAAATATTGAAAAGAAGTAAAATATGTATTAAATCTAGTCACAAATGTATATTCAACAATGATTTGCTAATGACCTAGAGCAAGTGCTCAATATTTGACCATTTTGCTGTACCGCCAATTCAACTTTTCGCGTAACGTTGTTTACGGTTCGTTGCAGAAGTTCTGGTGTTCGTCGGATGCCGTCAAATGCTGCAACGATCCGCTGAATGCAGTCGTCTCGTGTATTTATTTTCTTATTTTATATACAGTGTCATACTTAATTCCTGAGCGTCGGCGACTACCTGTTCGTACATCTCAGCAGTACAGATATAGGTAGTGTTCATAGCAATTGTTATATGCAACGCAGGTGTACACACGCAAGACTACATTCGGAAATGATGTTGAACGTGGTGGTTTGCCATTGCCTTCCACGTGCCTATTAGCGAGTATTTATTTATTTATTTAATTCTTGTAATAAGTTCGTCGTCGCTCAGGATCGAACCCGCGATCTTCATAACGGAAGTCAAGCGATCTAGCAACTAGGCTATCGCGACTAATTAAATAATTTATAACTAATTAATTGTTCGCCAAACGATTTTTCCCTCAGGACTTTTTTGTTCATTTTGACGAGTTTTATAGCGTAAAACAAATTTCCTGAATTAGTTTCAGAACACCCTGTATAGGGGATTGGTCTCGCTGGCCGCTCCGCGGCCCGTTCATTCGGATTTTAAAAATTGTATTAATTTGTAAATTTTCATAAAGACTGCAGCGTTCACAAATACTTATTTTTTTTTTTTTGTAAGAAATACACCAATACTTCAATTAAAAAGTTAAATTTAGATTAAAATATCTGAAAAACTGAAACAGCAAGCAGGGTAATATATGTGAGAGGAGAATATATTACATTTAATTCTTTTTGGAGACCTTAGTATGCAGGTTAAAAAGAAAATCGATACCGTAATTCGCATAAAACCGGCTGTAGAAGTTTTTAAAAATTTTTTGCTTAAAACCTGATTTTCACATTTTTCAAAATTTGGGCCCTTGAATTTTAAAAGTTTGGGGGTCTCTATTTTTCCTATATTGCAATGATTGATGTACATAATTTTAAAAAAAAAGCGACCCTCCAGCTATTATGGAAAGGGCTGTGGGCATTTTTTAAGTTTCCAGTTTTACCGCTTTAAGAGTGTATTTTCCCAAATTTTGGTCCCTAATATCAAAATTTTTCAAAGTTTATATTTTCCCTGTATTCTGGAGACCTTATTATGTAGGTTAAAATGAAAATCAATACCGTAACTCATATAGAACCGGATGTGGAATTTTTTTTAAAAAATGTCTTAAAACTTGATTTTTACCTTTTTTCATAATTTGGGCCCTTTAACTCTAAAATTATGAGAGTTTTATATATTTTTTATGAGCTCATAAAGAAAATACGTCGATTAAAAAAAAATTAATTCTCTAGCTACTAAAGAACAGACTGTACGATTTTTTTTTTTTTGCAGCTTTATAAGATAGATATGCGCAAGTACAAATGTTTCGTTATCAATGTTTGCTCTGAAAATTATAATGCCGTTTGGATCATTAAATAAAAATCGTCATTCAGATTTTACTTACTTCAAGAAAAATGTGACTTTATTTTACACTAACACTATAATAAGAGAAGATAAAAACAACCCGAAAAACTTTGAAACTGAGACTTTTTTTAATTTAATAAAATAAATTTAAAATATAAAATTTAAAAAAATTCAGCCCAACCCACGATACATTTTCAACAATTGACATCGCGCTAGTCTCCCCTATACTATTCCAAAAATTACAATCAACCATACTTTGGATGATCTACGTTCAAATGACTATTTTCCCGTATTCCTACATATAATACCAGTTTCATAAAACCAAGAGGCTCTAAGTTACCCATCTTTTTTATATAATAAAGTAGATTGGGAATTATATATATATATATCAAAAGTTGTAATCCCTAACCAACCATCTGCATCCGTAATAGAAAACATTAACTCATCTGATTGTCACCAAATTTGCAGAATGACATGGCGGTGCCCTGAAATTGAAACAGCAACACGTTGTCGGAAACAGACATTAAGAAAATTCAATCCGTCTAGACTCCTCTCTGATTTAATCAGGTATAAAAAGTGCAGGGCCGCAGCGCAGTCGATAATACGCTCTAAGAAACAAGCATCATGACAAGCTTTTATTTCATCAATATCGAATACCACATCAGATAACTCCTAGTAGGAGAAGATAAAAGCAATTAACGGAATTAAACGCCCTAAGTCTGTTATTCAGTTAAGCAGCAACGGTATAACCGTATCTGATACTACACAAATTGTCAAAATATTTGCGTACTACTTTTCTTTAGCATCATTTCCAACGTTATACGCGCAAGTATTTAAAGCTTGAAAAGTCAAAACATTGGAAAAAATTGTGAACATACGTCTCATCTACTTCCTTGAGCAAAGTAATCTCCTTTCCTACTTACAAACCAGAGGACCCAAGATGCGATCATCTATTGAGCCTACAACGGCAAATTTCATCAGCAATTCAGCGCCTACTGAGCGTACATACAATATTTTTCGATATGGAAAAAGCATTTGATCGCGTATGATGGCGGGGGCTATTATCGAAGCTACTGTCCCCACTGAGTTAATTAGAAATTAGACCAGCTATATAAACAATTTTCTAACAAATAGAAATTGTTAAGTTAAGATTGGTACTACTAACTCAATAAATATACCGCTAGAAAATGGTACAAGGCTCTGCTCTAAGTGCAACCCTGTTTATATTGTTTAAATACGATATAACCAATTACATCATGCCTCCTGTTACTGCCCGGCTTTATATGGACAATATGAATATTTCTTCATTTTCCAGTCTTCCCTCCAATGCTTAAAATATACTCCAAAAAACAATAAATAAATTACAATTCTGCTCAAATAACAATGGTCTAGTTTTTTATACTTCCAAAACAATATACACTAAATTCCACAGAATACGTGGTGTCTCATCTAGTATTTCTCTAACGCTAGATAATAACCTTGTGTACCTCTCCGATCCACTTAAATTTCCGGGACTATTGTTTGATTACAGGCTATCCTGGCGTCTACACATCACAGGTCTAAAGGAAAAGTGCCTATAATCCTTCGTCATTAAATATTTATCAAATCCCAAATATAATATTCACCCCAAGCTCTTTCTCTCAGTATATAAATCCATCATCTTATATAAAACCATATACGGGGGTACACCAGATGGGTAAGTTCGTTATTTTTTTTGATCCGGAACTAAATCGCAGGTTCGTTAACTGCATCCCGGATACGTATCCATCGGACCCATATGGATCCAACATTTACGTGAATATTACATTCAACACTGGTAATAATTTGCACTGGTTGTCGACGCAGCGTAATGTTACCAGTGTTAGATTAGTTTACGCCATATCAGTCATTCAAACAAGCCCAGAGCTGCATTGATTTCGCATGCAGTAGTAAATTACTTTTATTCTATAATTAATAGTAATCGATCGTGAATAATTTTGCGATCGTTAAAATTAGACTGCTTATTATGAAGTATTAATTTATTTAAATATTTCCTGTTTAAATTTTTATATAAACGTATTACAAGATAATGAAAAAAATAAAATAAAAAGGGCGTTAAATAATATTGCGAACGTGAGCATCATAATAAAAACAACGAAGTAAAATAGTAAAGAAATAGAAAAAGAAAAATATCGTACCGGCTAGACGAGTGTTAGAAAAAAAGAAGGAAACGGCAAAAATAGCTAATGTAAGATCTGTGTATATAGAAAACACCGATAAAGTTTCTTTTTCTAATTATCGCAATATTATCATTTTAGCATTTTTTAGCCGATCTGGCGCAATTCTGCTCAAATATTTATTTCGTATTAAACGTAGAAAAAAAAGACAGACGATCTATTCCTCTCTATTCAAGGCAGTAGAGTCGCGTGAACCTGGATCTGCATAACATTCATCAATTCAGTTTGTATTTGTTGAATCGGAATTGCGGATGCGTGTCCGGAACTTAGTCGGAATTACAAAAACTCCACTGCCGAATACGGATACGTATCCTTCCGGACCTTCTCATTACTAACGGGCACTCAGCCTACTCCCAAGCATGTCATTTCTTAATCAATTCCTTAAATGCAATCCATAATTCTGCTCTTCGTTCAATCCTAGGAGCTCATCGAACCACTCCAACAAGCAGAATGTGCAATCTGTTGGAGTACCCACCGTTGTTATACTATAGAAAATACCATAGACAATGCAATACTTCTCTGCCCTTAACCCATACTCTGTTGTCTGCTGTTAATTCCTCATGCGCAGCAAATTTCCCAAACGATCCTGTGTCTCAGGTCTTCAACTTATTAAATTTAAATGACATAAACCCAATAAATCCTGTACACCAAGACTTAACATTAGTATCATCATGAGAGTTCTCAATAATAAAAACAAACACATCGCTTAAAACAACTTCAGATAGCTATCATCTGACGTTATCGAGGTAGCTAAAAACATAATAAATAAATACACTGACCACGTTATAATCTATAAAGACGCAGCTAAAAATAATCCTACCACAATCACATCACCAACAGCATGCGCGTTTGTAGTATCAGATAAAGTGTACTCTTTCCAACTCAATAATGACTACACAATACTGGATGTAGAACTGTATGCCATCCTATACGATCTACAATATCTCTCTTCCCGTCAACCTAACAACAAAAAGACATTAATAATTATAGACTCTGGCAATAGTAGATGTATCCAACCCTAGTACAAAAAAAATAATAACTACCCTTTTACATGGATCACCTTCTCCAACACAGTGCCCTTTCTGTCTGAATCATTTCACTCCAACCGTTCAGCACATATTTGTAGAATGTGCAGCATTCACATCAACACGGACGCTCCTGCCATATAAAACACTTCCGTATATACTACCAAACACCCAAACCAACAATAAACTCAAATATAGCTGCAACAATTTAATACGAGGCTGTAGCGCAAGGGATTAAAAAAAAAAAAAAAAAGGACAAAATTACAACAAGCAACTTATGAAACTGGTTTACATGCACTGTAAAATAAAAGGAAAGAATTCCATAAATTTGATGATTCTACAAAAGCCAAAAGTTATATTCAGAAAATAACACTTTTATTCTAAGTGAAATTCTCAGACCTAGGTAGTAAAATGGCATAAAAAATTTAAGTTTTTCATTAAAATAATGACATTTGTTTATAATAAAACCGAAGAACAAAACGAACGATGTTTAACATAAATGGAATTTATTACTTCGACATTTAAGAAAGTAAAGAAAAATGCAGAAATAAATTTAAGAATAACAACAAAAATCCAAAATAACGGCGAAAAAAATTGTAATTGTACTTTAATCGGTAATTTATTTAAAATGAGGAGCAATGCAAAAAAATTATCTATCTGAAAACAAGTTCAGTCAAACATGATGTTTCATGCGCTGAGAATTCCGTACGTTAAGTTAAAAATAACTACAATTTACATTTACATAATACTAAATTCAAAACAAAGAAATCGGATTCTTCGTGCTACAAAGAGGGAGAGTACTCATTTTTCATGCTTTTTCGTACTTTTCGTCAACTTTAAAAGTTTCATTAAGAAAATGATTTTTTTTTTTGCAGTTTTTGGTCAGCGGGGGGGGGGGGGATCTTTTAATCGTAATTTATGGATTTTATGAAAGGACTACAGTATTTTTTTTCATATTTTGAATTTTACTTTTAAAGAGTTATTTGATGATGAGTTATGAATTTTTAAGTGATTTTTGAGGTCGTTTTATATTCCATATATATTCTTGACGGTTTTTTGGATTTTATGACACCCAGAGTAATCGATTAGCTTGAAGTTATAAATTGTCTTAAAGGGAATTTTAATTATAATTTATGAAGTCAATCCGTTCATGAGCTGATTTTACTTGATATTTTTGTCGTTTCTGAACCATCTTATTAGGATTCTGTACATTATATGTGTACGGAATCCTAAAAGATAGAAATATCACAAAAGAAAAATTTTAAAGACTCATAATGATTAATGTACCTAAAATATTATAGGTAAAAAACATTATACTAATATTCATTGTGACGCAATGCAATAAAAAATATTAATTCAATTAATTAATTACAATTTATCAAACCTTTTTTTTCAATTAATTGCGACAATACACGTTGTAAATTTTTTATTGCTGATGTTGAATAATCGTTCAACTGTAGGGAAAATAAAACTGGTTTATCAATTTTTATTTCTTCCATTAAAATTCTTGTAACAACTTGATTATCTTGCTTATCTTCACCAAAAAGTGTTCTAAAATTGAAAAACATAAAAATATAATACAATTAAGTAACGAATAGCACATATTACTATAGTGAATGAGATTAGCATATAAAATTAAAGTAGAAAAATATAGTAATAATACAAAAACTTGTTAAATAACTAAAGATTGCAAGTCCTAAGAATTTTTTTTTCAAAAAATAAAAATTTCAAATAAAATTACTGAAAATACTTACTGAATATTATAAGTGTCTTCTTGGTTCTCCAAAACTTTTAACGATTCTTTTTCAATGCGGATAAGGGGACCAAATTTCTTAATTTGCGTTACAATTATCAACACTTGATTACTATTGATATCAAATAATGTATAATTATTAATTTGTTTTATTTTGGATACATAATATTATTGGTTAAGTTAAAAAACATGTAAGTATTCGTAAAAAAACGTCTTGTACATTCCATTTTTGGCAATTTTAATTCGTAAATTAATTCCTGTATTCTGTACTGTATTCAAACATCAATGTAAAAACAAAAAAAAAAAACTAGTTTTAAAGTACAAAAATTTTATTAAACGTAAATACACAAATATTTCATATACATATCAACAATTTTAAACAAAATGCTTTATTAAACGATATGCAGTAAATCATAGAATCATTTAATTTGTATTAAATTAACATTGACAGAAAATTTTCAATATAAAAATTTTCAAAACCCAAAATCAAAGAAATTGAAGTACATTCAGAACGTTCTCCAACAATAATAAAATATCATTAATTTTGCACAACAGCATTTTTCCGTGAAAATCAAAGATTTACATTTAAAATACCGACAACCTACCAATAAGCGAATTAATGAGAACGTAAAAACTGTGTTCATTCTGAAAAAAGATTAACCCCAGATAACATGAAAATTAAAAAAATGTTAATGCATTTCTCAATAAAAAACATAATAAAGCAGTATTAAATGAAAATAAAACGAATAATGACAGAAATTGTAATTACTAACATAAATCTAATCTATAATCAGCAAACTAAAAACCGAATCAACTTTAAACAACGTACAATTTACTGGAAGTGAACTATATGAAAACAATTACAATCTTACCCGTTTTAATTTAATAAACATTTTTTTAAAACAATTTATTATGCAATTTCAACTTAAGCGTAAAACTATTTTAGTTTATTTTTAATTTTGCCAATTTAATGTGTTTATTTATACATACCTAAAATCTCCGATCACTATGTCAGTCTTTACACCATTAATTTCTACTCCAAATGTTCTGAAATTCATAACCTATAAATTATTCAATACTATGTTAACCTTTAATTCAAAAAAATGTCTAGCATTATTATAAGTGATCGAATTAATGGATTACCATAGGTATTTTATAGCTAGTATTTCATACTTAAACCCGCAGAACTAATATTTCGTAATTGGGTGTACACAATAATTTCTACAACCTTTAAACCTATCAATTGGTAAATCCTTAATCAACAATTTCAAAAACCGATAGATCCATGTATGTGAACATATGAAACAGTGATTTGAATAAGCGTATAACGTTAACGGAAAAATTATTTGATGATAGTAACCATTACAATACAACGCCAACAGATGATTATTATGAAATCTATAAACATTTATGTGCAGGGCCTGAAAGCCAGCCGAAGGCCAATCATTTATCAGGTATCATAAGCTTAATCCGAAAGCTATATTTGAGTTTCCATAAGCTAAAAGCCTAAACCTTAAGCTATATTCAAAATTTAAAATCCAAAAGACGAAAGCTTAAGCTGTATTTTTAAAAAAGCTGAATTCAGCTTCATATTTGGCTTAAGCTTTTTTTACAATACATAACAAATAAAATAAAAATTGTAATTTGTAGAGTCATTTCTTAGATCAATTAAAAGTTGAAAGATGTTTATTGTCTAAATAGAGATTTTTTTTAATGTGTTGTCCATAAATTGATTTTTATATTAAAGTGTATACATGATTAATAGTAAGTTTTAAACTCTGTTTTATATTTTGAAGTTTTACAGAGAACTGATAATTTTGTAGTAACTTATGCTAGTTAATTATGAATTTTTCTAAAGTTATTATTAATAGCAGCTGTATTAGTAGATACACTTTCTTCCACATAGATATAACAAGCTAGAGTATTTGCACGAACACATTTATTAGTAAAAACAATGGCATGATCCTACCTAATTGTTAATTGCTACTCTAAATTTTTATTCTTTCTGTTTCTATATTTTTGAGTCACTCAAATATACATTTATTTCACCTACGTTTGTAAAAATATGCTACATCATTAAATTCCTTATTAAGGTTTTTTTACAGATGCAATGTACAGAATCTTGATTGGATGATTAAAAATACAAAAGCTGTCAAATAAATTTTATAACTCAAGAGTGGCTTGACTTTTTTAAGAATTGAAATAGACAGTAAAATATTGACCCACCATGCACAAGATTTTTTTTTTTTTTTTGAAGATATCTATGTCATATTTTAATAATAATCTAACCATGAAATTTAATAAAATTTTCAATTTATTGTTTCTTAACACCTTCCTCTGTGAAAGGAAGTAAGTGACAGGTGGTACAAATTTTATATCTACATATTACTTTGCAGGACAAAATATATAGATGATCCATGAATTGTGCCACTATGCAGCCATTATAGTTAAAAATGTAGTACTAATATTAATGTCCATGTGCTTGAAAGATTAATAATTGTGAAATTATTTACATAAATTACAATTAAAACTCTCTTTAAAAAATTGAATAACTTGAAGATGACTAATTATCAAGAGCAGCAAAAACTATAAAAAAATGCATCAAATGTATTGATATGATTTCTTATCATTTGAGTTACTGGAAACCTCTAGTAGAACATTAGGCTTTTTCTTTTTTTTTTATATATATCCAAAAAAACGCGAGAAAAAAAAAATGGAATAAAAAATTTTATTCTCGATTCGAAGGAAAATTCTTTTATTTTTTATTCTGAAACCGCCGTTCGACGGCGGTAGAGTCTCCCCGGTGGAGATGTCGCGGGTCCACCACGTGTCCAAATGAAACCTTTTTGTAAAAAACGTATGTATTCAAAAAAATCACACACAAAGCGACGCGACCGCGTAATAAATGCGTAAAAGAAAAAGAAATGCGGTTTTGACTAGTAAAAAAAAAAAAAAAAAAAAAAAAAAAACGAAATTTCGATCAACTATGATGAATGCCCGCCGAATTTAACAATGACTAGGGTAAAATCGTGCACGCGACGGCGTGGTCTCACGACAAAATTAACGAACGACCGTTACTGATTCGAACAACGAATTAACTGTCTATCGGATTACAGTGCAAGATGCACGTACGAAGATTTCGGTACACGATGGGCTTTTACCGAACGATATAGCCGAATCGCTGAAATTACCCGGTACCTTATCAATTAATATTATAACCGCCGAATTTTCTAGAACATTTCTTATAATACTACAGCGTAAATTACCCTGCCTTTTATAATGTTCTCTTGACTCGACATTACTCGGCACATCTTATTTAGCGCTTCTTGCCGCACGCGCATATCATTGTCTTAGCTGCTGACCACTACCACCCAGACACTATAAAGTCTCTACCCCAGCGCGACCGTGTACTCGACGATCACGCCACTTATCTCGGGGATTTTTGGTATCGGCCAAATAAGCAACCAAGACACGACAAAGCGGCGATGTAAAATATATCGACGTTCGAGAAGCCGAGAATTAATGAATAAATCAAAGAATAATTTATAGCTCGAACGTCGAACAAAAAATAGCGCCAAAAGTACCGAATCCGTATCAGTATGTAATATGGAATTAACGGCGCCCTTATAAAACATTCAAAAATTCTTAAGTCAGTATCAGTCAACCCTTTTAGAGTAAAATTGAAAATATAGAACTTCAGTTACAGTTTCAGTTGAAATATAAAAAACATTAAGTAATAAAAGTTATAAAACTCAATCAGTAAATTTGGAAAAAGGCAATAAGTGTAATGAGCAAATTTAAAACACTCTAAAAATAAACCCCTTAGAACAGCTGTGATTCCAAATCTTATTTTTTAAAAAAAATCATTGTTTAAAGAATAAATTAAGTTGCTGAAATTATGATGGTTTAAATTAACTGTATAATATTACTTTAAACATAGATAGTATCTAGAAAAAATTCTTTTGGGAGGAAGACAAAATGATTTTTATGCAATTGTTACTTCATTTGTAAATACTTATGTACATACATATTATACTCTAAATTAATGAGAAAAATAAGTATTTGGTATGAAAATTGTTTTGTTGTATCATGATAAAGTAAAAGAAAGAAACAAAAAGAAAAATAGAATAATACATGTATATCATAATAAAGAATATTAGAAAATATGATAAAGACTTTTTGCCTATGATATTAGTAACAATAATTTAGCACTCTTAAAATACAAAATTAGTAAAGTCTATTTAAAACATATAAATGAAATAAATTCAGTAAGGCAGAGTAAGCTTATTTCATTTTTTATAACCATATAATTATCATTAGTCTCTGAAACTACATGAAAAATTAATTTTATACTCAGAGGGGAGTCAAGACTCCAGACCCTTTGAAGTCTCTTGCAACTATTAATGATTGACGATTAATCTAGAAGGCCAACGTGTGAGGTAATACATTCTAAAAAGTAAAATATTGTAAATTTACTTTTAGAAATATTTATTTAAAAAAAAAAATCATTCAACATCTTTTAAATCACATGTCAACTTAATCCTTTATAATTATTAATATTACATTTTATTTAAATATATAAATATGATGGAAGTAGTTTTTATGAGTTAAACATATTAATATAACTTAATTTTAAATAAAATTTCCAAAATACCACTAATCGAAACAATAAATTTAATTAAATTAAATTAAACTTTAGGAAAGTTTAGTGCTATAATATTTCTATATTAAAAATTTATTAAAGAATCAAAATACTTTTGATATCAATGTTTTTTTTTTTCCTGGTGGCGCCCTTGCACCATTTTTAACTACAATGGTTATTACAGCACATGGGCCAGGGTAAAAAGGCTATTTTATAATTTAATTATTAAATTGTTGTTCCTAAGAAAAGCGAGTAGCATTTTTATGCACGCTGGGTCATTTCACTGTATAGTTATCAGAGGAATACTGGCAAAAGCGGAGCGGTCGAACGCCGTACATTGTAGCATTAGGTGTTCTACCGAAGGGTAAGAAGGGCCGGAACAAAAAGGGCACGTGGGTGGGAGGAGGGTACCCTCAAGTACATAATTGTGTGAGACCGCCGTATGCCCAACTCGTAACCGATTTAACACAGCATATTCTCGACGCGTAAGGTAAATAGGAGGGAACCATGAATCAGCCGTAAACTTTATGCTCTTCATAAAAGATCGATCCCTTTGCCACTGGCTGATCCACTCAGCCATCATACGTTGATGAAAATAAGTCTTCACTTTGCAGATTGGTGGCGCTGCAAACGGCATTGGTGCGCGCAGAGCTGATTTGGACGCCATGTCAACTCGCTCGTTGCCTTGAATTCATACATGACCCGGCACCCACAAGAGCGTTACCTGATTTCTTGCTTGATGTAGCAGCTTTAACGTATAATTGACTTTCAGGGCTAAGATATCCATGTTGTTCTGTGACGGAATCGATTTTAGGGAAGCCGAAGAGTCAGTCATTAAAAGTATGCTTCTATCTATACATCCTGACTCCAAACAAGTTACGAGGCTGCTTCCTGTACCGAGCAATAATCATTTAATCGCAACGAAGTGATTTCACCACCGATTTCATATGCGCACGTGGTTGGAGATGGGGAAATTTGCGGGTCTGCTTTGGAAGCATCAGTATATATGTGCAAAGAGTTGGGATAACTATTGATTTTTTCGGCAACGCGCTGAGTTATGTCCACACCCGGTCCGCGAATTATTGCCTCCAAGAGAGATGTGTCTATTCTTGCGGGGATGTCTTCCCACGGGGGAAGTTTGTAATAAGGGGTGTCAGGATTTGGCAATTGTACGCCACTATCAATAGTTAGTTTGAATAATCCAGGGATTGGGTCATTAGGGAAAGAAGGGAGCGGAATATCAGTAATGTTTGTTAAGGAATTAATTTTGTACTGATGAAGGTACCAGTTGATTAAATCGCGTGCGGTAATAGAAGAACGGATCAGGGGAAGTGGGGGTATGCCGCTAAGGAAACAAGCACTTGCTGATGGAGAAGTTTGATGAAGACCAAGAATTAATCGGATAGATGTATGATGTATTGGATCAAGTGACCTGAGTAACAACCGGCTAGCCGAGGAGTACACCTGCCACCCATAAGTTAATCTGGAAAGGATAAGGACTTTATAAATCGTGACAAGCAGCTTGGGATTAATATTTAATTTAGGACTGGACAAGTATTTTATAATGGAGAGGTTCTTTATGCATTTATTTTTAAGCTTCGAAATATGAGGAGACCCGGACAGAGAGAAATCAAAAACTAGACTTAAAATTTTAACAGAACTGGAGAACGAAAGGGGAGAATTATTAAGATGAAGGCGAATTTCTTGGTTATCTCTATGCAGACGACTCCTGTGGAAGTTAACACATGAAGTTTTGGAAGAGGATAAATTAAGCCCATTGTGTACAGCCCATGTATATAGCTTATCAATTGTCGTTTGGAGGATGGACTGGGCATTGAATAGAAGATTGGATGAGATTGATATATTCAGATCATCAATAAATAATCGGGCTGTTACTGGCGGCCTAATACAACAGGAAATGTCATTAATAAATAGGATGAATAAAGTCGCACTCAGTGCGGATCCCTGTGGGATTCCATTTTCCATAGGAACAGGAAAGGACATCACAGAGCCTACTTTCACTTGCATTGCTCTATTAGATAAGAAATTTAGGATGAAATTGCCCATTTTGCCATTTATTCCGGCATTTTTCAGTTTAAGTAGCAAGCCGTACCGCCATACACGGTCGAACGCTTTCTCAATGTCAAAAAATATTGTGTACAGACATTGACCATTACTTCGGGCGTGAAGAATTTGCCTTTGAAGGCTAATAAGATGAGATAAAGTGGATTTACGTGTACGGCCGCCAGCCTGTATGGAGGAAATTAAATTGTTCAATTCGAAATAAAATAGGAGTCGTCTATTAACCATTTTCTCCATTACCTTCGACAAAGCACTGATTAGGGAAATCGGACGGAAACTATTGGGGAGAAAGGGATCAGCATTAGTCTTAAGGATCGGAACTACAATTGCGGTTTTCCAAGCTGATGGCATGTCACCAGTCGACCATATTTGGTTATAGATGTGGAAGGAACGATTTAGCTGGGTTAGGAAGATGTTTGATCATGAAAGGATGGATGGTATCGGCGCCAGGGGCACTATATCTCGTTTTATAGGTTAATTGGTAATTAAGTTCAGAAAGTGTGAAAGGAAGATTAAAATTGTCATCGCTCTCAGAAGAGAAGGATATCGGTGTTTTCTCAGCTTCTGCTTTAAGAGATTGGAAGTCAACAGAGTATGAGGAAGAGGAAGATACTTTGGAATAGTGTGCCGCGAAAGCATTTGCTACAGACTGCGGGTCAGCCACCAAACTATTATTTATTAGCAGGGATGGGGAAGAGGATGAACTAGGAATTCCGCTTAACGATTTAATTTTCTTCCACATAGTACTTGTAGGTGTAGACGAAGAGATCGAATTAACAAAGGATTTCCAGGATTCACGTTTACTTATGCGGATCAAGAGTCGAGCTCTTGCCCTGTGCTTTTTAAAACTGATCAAATCAGATAAAGCCTTCGAAGATTTGTATTTCCTCAGCGCCCTCTTTCTTAACGAAATTGCTGCTTGGATTTCCGGCGTCCACCACGGGACAGGACAGAATCGTCTTACAGGGCGAGATTTGGGGATAGAGTGGCCAAAACTGCGGAATTCATGGCGTTTATTAGTCTATTTAAATTGTGCTCAACTGAAGGCGAAAAATCTATGGGAACTACTACTTTAGATTTGTACGCTGTCCAATCTGCTTTCCGGAAGCGGAAGTGAGCTGGGATTCGTAGAAGATTATTACTAGAGGAGGAATTAGGGAAATAAGTAAGGATAAGAAAATGATCACTGGAACATAAGTCCTCTAGGACTGTTACTGTGAGAAGAGGAAAGAGTGACGCGGAAGAAAAGATAAGATCAATTGTAGAGAATGTATTATAGGAGGAATTGAAGTTGGTGTGATTTGGGGGTGGCAGCAGAATTAGATTACTGGACAAGATACTGTTAAGGATCGTAGTTCCCCGTCGACACGTATATGCGGCTCCCCATAGGGGAGAGTGAGCATTGAAATCGCCGAGTAAAATCGCTTGGGTGCCTAGTACAGATATGAGTGATTGAATTTCATTTTATGTAACTTTAGTGGTGGGTTTGAGATAACAATTGGCGATAGTCAATGGGGAAATACGAGAATTTGCCATTTTAACCGAAATTGCTAACGACTGTAACGTGGTATTGCTGTAAAGATGGACTGCGGGGCAGCTCACATGTACAAATGTTGCCACCCCACCGCAAGCGATTAAACCTTGTTCGTCATCTAAACGGAAAAGGTTATAGTTTTTTAACTTCGGCCTGTGGGTCTGTTTAAAGTGAGTCTCCTGCAGGCAGATAATGGCAGGAGAATAGGTGTTTATTAATATGTTGAGCTCTTCTACGAGTATGTGCTTATAGAAGCCCCTGCAATTCCACTGCATAATAACATGATTGCACGCCATTTTAACGGAAATAAGAAAGGCTATGTGGATATGGGGTATCCGTTAAGGTAAGAAGAAGAGGAAGGTGACGTGTTAGCATGCTTGTGAGCTGCTGTCGTCCTCCGACGTTATTTCTGGCGAGGGTGGTTCTTGTAAACTTTTGATAACGCGAGTGCAGCGATTTTTAATGCTTGCGCCACTGAGATATGGTTTGATTGTGGAAAGTAAGTGCACTAGACCTTCTGGGTCAGTTGTAAAATTACGTGCGTAATTTATATAATCCGAGGCACTGCTGATTTTTGCAATGAACGTCTGGAGTTCCTGATAGGAAAAGGCGAAGGGCGCCTGGTCAGGGAGGAATAAAGACCTGGCTTCGCTCATCAGGACATTTATGTCCTTTACTTTTTTGTAGGCGGTGTTGGTAGTGGAAGGCTGGGGTGTAGGGAGAAGAGGAACGGGTGATGGGGAAATATCGACATCATTATGCTGAGATGGGGGGGGGGGGTTCTACGTTTTACGAGGGGCTGCGCTGAGAAATTCGGTTGTGGTTGAGCTGCCTCAGGTGTAGGCGGGTGCGGTCTCTTATGTTGAGTGGTATTTTGTTCGGTGATGGGACATTCATCTGTTGCCTCAACCGCTTCGTTTCTCTGGGAGGAGATCTCCATTGGGAGTTCTTCCAGCCCTTTATTCTTGCAGTTGGGACAGACATGATCAGCTAAGTTGATAAAAATACGGTGTTCGATGCCATTGTACTTTAAAATGAAAGATTCTGGAATTTCTTTATAGTTTACCTGCTCAATGTAAACCTGCTTACGGAAGGAGATTATGTGTCTAAATTCGTCATCTAGCGGGCACACGCGAAAAATAGCGATAGGGGTGAGTAATTTTAACGGAAGGGAAGAGGCATAGTTGTACAACGCTTCATTAGGTATCGTCGCTGATACGTTAGAAAAAATTAGTTTGTTTACTGGGTTTCTTAGTCTTCAGGCTTGAATTGTTTGACCATTGAGCGAAATTGTCCTGCCATCGGCGAAAAATGTCTCGACAATTTCCTTTGATTTTAGGAAAACTACCACTCGGTCGCGACTAATACGAGATCCGACGGTTATGTTTAATGCGCTGCCGGTTTTGTTTTTTATTGCTACAAAGTAGTCGTGAATTGCACATGGAGGTATGAACGGGAACAATATTGCATTTTCGTCATTGGCTGGCGAGAAAGAAGTTAGCGGCGAAATTTTAGCTTTCGACAATTTGACCGCATTAGCGAAAGAAATCGTTTTCGAATTATCGGACATATTACTGATGGCCGGCGCGGAGCCATCTGAAATCGAATCATTGCCGAGGTTAGAAGAAGGAATATTCGGTAATGTCGCTTGCTGCGGCAAAGTAGTGGCATTAGTGTTAACGGTGTTGACGGTAAGGTTTGCGTTAGTGTGTGTAGCGGACGACTGCGGGAGTGTTAGTCGAGGGGCGGCGGGCGTAGTGTGTGTGTGCGGTGTGTTGGTGACGTTGGGTTGTGGTTTAGCGGTAGTAGTTGGTAATGGAACGGACTCACCGGTACCGGTTGGCTTATTGTACTTGTTGCTGGGCACAGCAGACGCAGTTCTGGCAGTGGTTGAAGTTGCTACCGGTGGGGCGGCGGCAGGGGACGACTTGGTAGCTGTCGTGTTCGGGGGCGGTTTCTGATTCCGCTGCATCTTGACGCCGCGGATCAACGTAAAAATAGATTATTGATCGGTTTATCAGTTAATAGAATAAAGAAAAACCAAAACGAACGCAATAACATACGACTTTATCAAACAATTATAAAACTTAAAATTTATTGATTTTGCATAAGACATTGTTTTTAAAAACTTTTATTTTCATATACAAAAATGTAAATGTGCATTTATTCAAAGTGTTTTTATATTATTTTTACCTGCTGGTAATACACTTCAAAATAATCAAAGTGGGTTATTCTCAGTTAATATTCTGTTTGGTTTACTACAGTGCCATCCCACGTATCTTTGCACAATTTTACTAGGTATTTCATCCTCCTTATGCATAAAAGTGTTTCCATAACATATTAGTGAACATGTTAGCTAATATATTAGTGAACATGTTAGCTAATATATTAGTTTTAGGTGTGGAAGCACCCTAAACATTGTTTATGCCAAACACATGCTTTTCAACAGCTATTAACTGTCAAGCCACCCTTCACAGTGCATGTCAAGTTCGCTATGACTGACACTGGAATAGCTAACATGTCAGCTTTAAGTGTGGAAGCAACATAAATATTGTTGGTGCAGAACAGTGTCTTTTTCAATAGCTAATAACCGTCAATGGTGTTACATATGCCACTTCCTGCAGAGCATGAAAAGCTCTGAATTTATTGCAGAATAACCAACACTGGGATGTATGCATTAATGACGGGTGCAATATGTCACATCCAAATCAAATTTGTCCATTGTTTGTAATTGTAATGACCGCCTGCTCTCCTTTATCTTCAACAGAATTGTAGGAGAAAATAAATCGCATATGACTAAAGATATTGTCCATTGAATACAAGAAGAAGATTCAAATAGGAACATGAATTTCATAGTAGAAGTATATAATAAAAAAAATTGATAATGATTGAAGATTTGTGCTTAGAAATTGTGAACGGAGTTCTCAATCAATTGGAAATATCATCACCAAATCGATTTTATGCTATTTCATTTGATTTAGAATTGTGTCACGAACAAAATTTACAATACAGGTAATCTTTTATTGTATGTGCAATAAAGTATTCCTAAGCTAATACTTGAGCAAAAAGGTATTTATGATCAAATAATGCAAATTGTCAATAACAAGGTTGGAGAAATCTTCTTCTTAGATGCCCCAGTAGGAACTAATAAAACATTTCTAATTAGATTGCATCTGGCAGAAATTCAATTCCAGAATGATACAGTTTTAGCTGCAACATTGTTACTAAATGGAAGAACTGCTCATTCCATTTTGAAGCAGCCATTGAACATACAATGCTTTGGAACTCCCACATGCAACATTTCCAAAGAATTTGGCATGGGAAAAGTATTGCAGAAATGGATACTTATTATTTGGGATGAATGTACAATGGCACACAACAAATTGCTTGACTAGATCAATCATTGTAAGATGCACATAAAAACATCAGACCATTTGGGAACACATTAATATTGCAGGAAAAAATTACCTGTAATTCCTCAATTAATACTAATATGGCAACATGTTAAGACATTGAAATTAATTACAAATATATGTGTATGATTGATCAGCTAAGATATTCTTGTATCAATTGCTGGAAATTTGGAATAGAAAAGTACTAGTTCATCTGACCTCAGGACAAATTTCATTACCTCATAACTTTTACAATTTAGTGACGCCAAAAGAATGTAATATATATATATATATATATATATATATATATATATATATATATATATATATATTAATTACAACATAATTCTTAGGCTACCCCCCATTCAAAAAAATGTCCCAATTTTATGTAACGTTTGTTATATTTTGTAGGATTTTTGTTATTGTTATTTAAAAAATGTCAAAATTTTATGTAATGAAATATGTAACGAAAAATGTAACGAAAAATGTAACGAAAAATGTAACGAAAAAATGTCTTAATTTTATATAACGGAAGGTAAATGTTAGAATAGGATTTTTGTGGTTATGTTATTTTTTGTGTGTGTTGATGCCAGTAAGAATTACGTTGTAAATTTTGATCATTTTATACAAAGTATAGAAGAGAAAGAGACAGGAATGAAAAGGGGTCAAGAGGCACAGCCCCTTGCGAGGCCAAAGTGGCCGAGTTTATATATATATATATATGTACGCATGTGAGCATGTGTGTGATAACATCATAGTAACATTTTGTATGACATGACTTCAGTGTACAAATTTTAGGAATAACACTCAGCCAAAAACATAAATGTTTTAAAAATTGTGAAGTTTTAACTTTAATGCTTAATAGTCTGATGCATAATAAACAGAATTTAATGATTTCAAATAGCAGCTATTAAAATTAATTTTGTAAGACGAAAGCTGAAAGCTTAAGCCGTATTTCAAATTTCAACAGCCAAAATTCTCCATATCCTAAATTTAAACAACCAAAAGCTGCAAGCCTAAGCTGTAATTTTCATGGACATAAGTTGTATTAAGTTTAATCTGTATTATTATTTGGCTTTCAAACCTTGATTACCACAGCTGACTGAAAGGTATACGTCAATTTTGTTAAAACCAATGTCAGCCATGAAGGTAATGAATTAGCTAATTTTAATTTATTTGAAGAATTTTAAAAATCAATAGCTGAGAAAATGGCGATGAGAATTTCATTTGATCAAATTTTAGGTATCAGGTTCATTTGCTTTTTGAAGTCTTTTACCTTTTTACTATTGTTTTGATACAAAATCAGGAAATAAGTTCATTTAAAATACATTAAGGGTTTTCAGCTATCGCTATAATTGATCATCATACAACATAATATGTACATTATATACTTTCCATATTTTGGAAGATTTTTATAACTTTTAATTAATGAATTTAATTTGAAGCTGACACTTTAGAATGTCAAACGATTTGTAGAAAATTATGAAAACTGAAATCTATTTCTACTCCAGACTAGAAACACAATTAAATTAAATTGTATTAATTTCAAATTATTTATGTTCAACCATGGGCGTCGCCAACAGAGGGCAAAGAGGGGCAGCTGCCCCCCCCCCCCGAGCCTTGGAACTTTTTAATCAACTGGTCATGATGAGTATCCATAAGCGTGTAATCATGGACAACTTGGAAGACAGTAAAAATAGAAGTTAAGCTGAATTAAGTAATTATATATAAGACGAATATGATGTATTAGACTTAAGATGTATATAATGAATAAACGATATAATTATGTTGGGAACCCACAGACGGGCAATTGCCTTGTGGGACCCGCAAATTATTTAAATAAAAAAAAAAAAAAAAAAAACTTTTATAATAAAGTAGTAGAAAAATTTGTCAGAAACCCATGGAAATTATATTTTAATTAAAATTGTATTCTTGTTTAATAAAATATTAAGCCTTTACAACTTATAAATTTTATTTTTCCTATAACTCATGTCCTCTTTCTATCCCCCCCCCCCCTCATTGGTTGGCGACGCCCTTGTGTTCCACTATATGTCGCTTATGTATGTTTATTTGTTAATCAGTGATATCAAATGATGATTCTATCGTACATTACATTATTAATGGTCTTGACCAACAATTTTCATATTCAACGTTTTCCCAAACAATACTTTATACAAAAATGTACTAAAAAATTTTTTAAAAAATCCATTTTCTTCAGTGTCTTATTCAATTGAACAAATTAAAACAGATGTCAATATTTCTTAACTTAATGATTATGGGGGTTCATTGTTCTTGGGAATAAATTTTAATAAAGAACGTTTTATTTCATAAATAGTTATTAAAATGGCAAATTTTTTTAAAATAAAGACCGGTACTATTTTTTAGCTGCCACGTTTAAAATTTCAATCATTTAAATCGCTTTTTCTTCTTTATACCTATTTTTTATCGAATTGTTTTACTTTTAATATTCATCATTTCTGTAATCTTTTCTTTATTATGTATGTTTCCCACCTTTCATATCAAATAAAAAACATACACTAAAAAAAAAAAAAAAGCCGTCATGGGACGCCTGGCAGATGAGAAACATCATATTAGATCGTTAATCAAAGAATCTATAATTTAAAAAAAATAATAAATAAATACGAAGTAAAATAAATAAAAACATAGAGTTTCGTTAATAAAATATATATGTACTGTATGTCTCAAATTAGATGTATTTTGGTCATTGTGAGGTTCAATTATATCACCTATTTCTTACATTGTTTGTGTACTGCGAAAATAAAATAGAATTTTATTAGCTTAAAATTTTTATAAAAATAGAAGCCAAATTAAATTAAAAGAAAGTACAGTGAGAAAGATTCGATGCAGCGCATGCAGGAAGAAGGAGATCGCATGAGGGTTGCTTATGTTAATGTGCATGTAAGAAAGAGAGAGGAAAAGCAACGAAGTATATAGTATACGCGCCACACACATCAAAGCTAGCACTGTGCGGCGGGGAAGAGGGGGCATGACTGCATGACGTCACGCCGGTTCCGTCATGGCATATGAATCGGTTTTACCCGCAAGGCGCGCCAATAGATGTTTCACATCAAAAAATCAAAAGTGAAAAAAACAAGTAACTAAAACGACGAGCTATCCACTAGACACGTTTAACTGCCTTTATCAAAAACATAACAGGCAACCTTGGTTAAATTTTAATAAAATCCAGCCAATATTTAAAATTAACAGAAAACAAAATTTTTTTTTAAAAAGTAAGAAGAGTAGTTTACCTCAGTTACATACTGCTGGTGTATTTAGAATCATATGTTCTTGTAGTATACTGAACAAACTGGTTGGACGATACACGCTAGAATTAGAAAATATAAAATTGATTGCCTACGTAATCAACAAGAAAAATCCACAACAGCCAAACATAAAGGAAAAAAAGAAATACCATGTTATATTCGAAAACGCTAAAATGTTAGCCAAAGGCGAGCATTGAGTCAACATTTTATAAGAAAATTGGTCGAAACTAAAAAATATAAAATTTAAATACAGAAGACGGAATAGAAATCGATTCCACCTGGAAGTGACAATAATCAGTCAGATCCAAATGAAAGATAATTCTATTAACAAATCAAAAACATAATTATAATGACTTATAATTTATTGGCGGAAGATTTTTTTTTATTTCCTTTGCATCGAATTTTATGTTTTGATGATGAAAAAGTACTATTATTTGAAAGGTTAATTATGAATGATAATGGTGCGGTTTTTATCGGAAGTAGACAAATGAGGAATATAAAAAGCCACGAAAGATTAAACATATAATTAAGAAAATATTTTTTTATTTTGAAAGAAATTATTATCTATTATCAAAGAATTATTTTCATTATCAAAATGTTTTTAAATTTCCTACACTCATTCGAGAACAGAAGAATGATTAACAACGACAATTACTTTTATTCGTCCATTAGAACTACCCTAATTTCGAATAAACTAAATTTAGTCCTCCATTTAATATTATATTAAAAATAATCGATCCTAAAGTTAATATATCTTCACTTTTAAAAACATAATATATTACAACGTAAATGAATAAAAAAAGAAAAATAAACAAAAAACAAACTTCAAAATTTAACAAAACATTATATTCTAACTTACACGTTTTGATAATCGATAAAATTATATAAATGTATATACATATATGCACACACACACACACACACATAAACACACACATTTATATATATATATATATGCACATAGTTAGAAAGTAAATAATAAAAAAGCTTGCGATCAGAATAAAAACAAAATATAAATTTTACATCAGAACTGTGTAAAATCTGAATTTCCATAAAATAGACATTATTCAATATTTAACCAGCAATAACGTAACTATTGTTATATTTATGCACTAATAAAAAAATTATACATTATTTTAGTTATGTCAGAATATTTCTCTAATACGTATTGAAATATATTAATTATAATTTTCTCAGATAAAGTATATAGCTTTCAATCACTTTATAATTTTAAATATTCAATAACAATTATATCAGTAAACAACAAGAAAAAAAGTTACTACTTTTTAATTTATTTTGATTTTCCCTAATTTTCAATACAAAAGTGTTCACTAATAGACAAATACTTAATTTTTACGCCATTTCAGAAAAAAATTGAATTAAGACATACTTCTGATGTGAATACATGTTTGATGTATTAAAGCTACAATTTTTGGAAATCTATGGTGGTTATATTGAAAAAAAAAAAAAAAAAAGACAAAAAAACCAGATACGCCTGGCTAATTTAAGTTTTTATTTAAGTTTAAAAAACTTATAACCTAGTACACTCCACTATTACTCAAACAATAACAATATGTTATTAAGGCCAGTTACTAAAAAAATAAGTGCCACCCCAACATCATCTTTCTTAATCAATGTTTACCTTCGCGTTGGTAAATCCATCGGCATTAAAACATCCCGACGATTCTAAGTTATTATCGTGTTAGCAGCTCACTGTAAGAGCGATTCGTACATTTTTAATGGATCGCGAGATGTAATCTAATTGATAGTATTCGTTACAGGATGATCCGTTAACAATATAGTGCTGACAAGTTGATGTTACTGCGTATAGCTTGAGGTAAAAATTAAAATCCTTAAAGTGAGATAAGGTTAAGCTGGTGGTGAAGTGATAAATGAGCACCGGCCATTCTTGTGAAACAGTCATTTTTGATAGCCAAAGTTCAAAATGCAAAGGTTACTTTTTTTCTGCATCAATATCACTGATGCTTACAAATACATCTTAATATAAAATAGAAAAATGGAAATGTTAAAAAATAAATAAAAATTAAAATACTTTCAGATCATTGAAGAAACGTTAAAAATCAATCAGTTCAAAAGATATTGCACATAATATGAAGTTAGTAATTAACGAATGTGTAAAAAACTATTTAGAAAGTTTTAAGAAACCTTATGTATACAAATCTGTTTAAAATATATTTAAGCACAGGCTGTTAGTTTCAGAAAATTGCGAAGGATTGGTGCAGTGGAAACTCTTACGCATGAAATACATGTTTAACCCCTTAGAAATATTATTAAGCATTTCTTGCTCAGCAATATTACAGATTGACGTAAAAAATATATTCTTATTTTACATAGATTCAAATATAATACAAATGATTTTTTAATTCTATTCCTTACGTAATTTTTTCCCCATCGTGTAATCTATAAAGGTAGCTGCATCCAAATATCAATCCAGGGTTATTACTTCAACCATTAAAAGTTGATTGTTAAGAAATAGAATATTACAAACAATCTTTAGAAATTTTAACCACAATAACTTCATTAAAAAAATAATAATGATAAAAACATTTTAATTTTTAAGATGTTTTATTTAAAAAATATAAATGCTAATTTTGTAACAAATGAATTAGCTACTTTATAAAAGTAGTTCAAAAGTTCTTAGTTTATAGGTTATCCGTGTACTCTAGCTCAAAAAATAAAAATATCAGAACATCACTCCTTGAATATTTTTCACGCGTAATGGTATTTAATGCGTAGAAGTTCCAAATAAATACTGTAATAATTAATTAGTACGAAATAGAATGTATAAAAAAAAGTTTATAAAACGACTAAGTTAAATTCAGCTTGGCGTAAGAAGTAATATAAAATAATATGGAGTAAGTTTTACAATTAAAACGTTTTCCTGTGTATGGCTCGACGACCTTCTTCTTCAAATTCCCGTTTGGAAATCCACATTCTTTTAAATGTGTCCAAGGACGCTAAAATGGAACCACCAATCCACGTAGAGTACAGTCTTTCTTGCGGCGCTGATATCTGTAAAACATTAATTTTACTCGTGCTTTAATAATATGAATTCACTATAAGTTGGAAGGACTTGTAATTCGGTGAATGAAAATATAATGTTAATAAATTTCTATTTTTTAATTAATATTACACGATAACTATATCTTTATTAAAATGAAAAGTATCTAAATCGCAAAAATATAATTAAAACATAAATTTAAAAAAAAGAAAACGATGTTTCAATTGCTAAAAATGGAATTTATTATAATCGCTTAAAAAATCGAAATTAGAAATTTTATAATATACGAGTATAATATATATGTAGTACTTGGTGGCCAAGCCTTGCTCGGATTTATTTTTAATTTACAAATGAATCAAAGTATATTTAAGAGTTTCAAAAAAAATTTAAAAATAAAATAATAATACACACGTAATATGAAAATTATAGTTATGTAAAATACCCCATTTTTTAATTTCGAATGTTTATTTCAGTTTACATAATATTTATAATCACCATATAAATATTTCGTCGCGAAAATTCAATTTTCTGTTTAATATGGTAAATAAGCGAAATATTCTTTATTCACTATAAAACTCGAAATAAGAAAAATCAAAATTCATAAACCAGGAATATCATGACAAATCAGCAAGACCTGTGTATTTTTATTAATTTTTTTTTTTTTCCTGCAAATCTATAAGAGGTGATAATTTATATATATATATATATACATATTTCTTTTCTTAATTAGCACCATGAACAGCCCAGTGGCTAGAGGTACAGCTTGAAGGGCTTAGCTTATATGTGTTGGTACAAATTTATAGATTTTAGAAACTGAAGTACCCTGCCAAACTGGGAAGAATTGTTTGCTAAAATTGAAGGAAGGAATATGTGAGAAGTACTGAATTTGAAAGATTCAGTTAATATGTATTTCATTGCAAGTTGAATGTTGTAGGAAGCACAAACTGGAGTTCGACTTTTATTGAATATAAAACAATGAGTGAGCAGGGAGTGACCGGTCAACGTGCGAAATATAGTTTGAAAAAAAGTAAGATAATTTTGTGACAGGAATTGTACAGGAGTCAGATATTCAAAGGAAGAAGGAAGGTAAAGTTTGCCAAAATTTTGAGGATAGTACTTGAGGAAATATGTTGTTTTCGGATTGATAGAGGTGGCTCAGAGTCTATATACAAAAGACTTGGAGTAGGAGTGGTACAGAAAGCTCCGGTTGATATTCTCGGGTTAATTATGAATAGTGTTGAGTGGATCTAAACGAGATGAGGCAGCAAAGCTGTATATAGAAGAACCATAATCAAGGATTGGACGGAAAAGAGAACGATACAGTTTCAATAATGTAAGTCGATCCGAGTCATTGTTGGTATGAGACAACTTCTTAAGAGGTTAATTTTTGAAAAACATTTATTTTTCAAGTTACGGATATGGGAAGACCAGGCATATGAGGAATCGAATGTTATTCGAAGGTATATGACTGATTCTGAAGCTGGTGTGGAGTTATTGATCGGCTGAACTTGGATGGTTCGAGGGACATTTGTAATACCTACAAAAGTGGATTCTTGTTGATTTTTCATAAGAAATACGAAGACTATTTTGCGGTGACCGGGAATGAATATGGTTTGTCGGTTGCTGAAGAATAGTTTCTCCTAATTTTGGATCTTTACAACTCATAAATATGGAGAAATCAACTGCGAAACAGGATTTGGATACCATGAACGGGATTCCATGCGATAAATCATTGATAGCAATATTAAATAATGTTGGACTAAGAACGGTGCTTTGTGGGACTCCATTTTTAGGGGTGCATTGGTTAGAAAGAGAATGGAATGTCCTATGCGCACCATGAACTGTCTATCTTCAAGAAAGTTACTAATGAAATAAAAAACATTTCCTTTAATATCCTAAGAATAAAGGGTTTTTATAATCTTGTACTTCCAGACCGTGCCGAAAGTGTTATTTAAACCGAAGAATATGACTAGAAGATGGTCTTTAGTACGGAACGATTGAATTATTCTAGAGTTTATAAAGAGTAGCTGATTTAACGTAGACCTTGAGGATAGAAAATCATAAATATGGTGAAAGTTTTCCCTCTTTTTCAAGAATTTAAAAAATACTCTTATTGAATACTTTTTTAAAAATTTAACAGAGGTTGAGGTCAGAGAAATTAGGTGATAGCTATTTATAAAAAAGAGTTTTTATTTAGCTTAAGAAAAGGTAAAATCATCGCGATTCTCTATATTTTTGAAAAACAATGTTGTTTCCAGGTGTAATTAAAAATATGAAGTTGTACGTACATTTTCAGGAACATTTTTCAGAAACTAAATATAAATTTTCATCTTTGCCGTTTTAATAGTTGATTGTATTTCAATAAGAGCTATGTCGTTGTTGAAGGATTCCACATTAGGATCGTCGAGGTCCAGACGATTCTCATTATCACTTTTATAATCGAGGAATTGTGAAGATTGTGTAGCATCATTAGAAACTTGATTCAAATAAGTGTCGAATGCAACCGCAATAATGGAAGGGTCACTATTTATTTCATTATCGAGGATAATATTTGCAGAGTAAGTAGTACGACCTTTGAATCTTAGTTTTGGAATGGCAGTCTAGATTTTTACGTTACGTGTATTGATGTTAATGTTTGTAATGAAATCATGTCAGGATTTTATTTTGGCTTCTGGAATAGTTTTTTGAGCAACTGCTCGAAGTCTTTTACGTTACGTGTATTGATGTTAATGTTTGAAATGAAATCATGTCAGGATTTTATTTTGGCTTCTGGAATAGTTTTTTGAGCAACTGCTCGAAGTCTGCGATAATTTAAGACATTAAGGGTTATGGGGTTTGCTTTAAGAATTTTTAAAGCTTTTCGCCTGTTGCGAATTGTCACAGAACAGTCGTTTATCAACTACGGCACCACTTTTGGGAGGTTGTTTGTGATTTTGGGTATAGATTCAGACGCGCGTTTATGTAGATGATTATAGTATCGTCGATATTTTTCGTTAAATCAATATCAGGAAGTATAGAACTAAGTTCTTGATATTTACGCCAATTGGCTAATTTGAAATTCAATTTAAGGCTATTTTCATTTACTGCGCTAAGGATGTTGTTGAAAGAAATTAGTTGGAGTGTATCACTACCTGATAAGTTGTCGTGACGAAACACTTCAACGTCATCAGAAAGAGTTGATGTTCCAATAATAAGGCCAAGTTGACCATATGTTGTATGTTGAACTGAAGTAGGTAGTATCTGAGGTATTGAATATAGCGAACCAATTTTGATCCATAATATCTTCTATCATTTTTCCTTTAGTATTAGAATTTGAGCATTCCCAGAAGAGACTATGTGAATTTAGGTCTCCGAGTAAAATTACTGGCGATGGAAGCTGGTGAATAATATTTTGAATTTATAATGTTTGAACGGGTAAGTTAGGTGGTAGATATAAACAACATACAGCTAATGTTTTGGATTTGTAAAGGGTAACAGCCATTGCTTCAAGGTGTGTGTTGACTGGAATTTTTGCGTGAAAAACAAAATTCTTCACTACAATTATTATGCCGCTATGGGCTCTAGCCATTTGGTCTAGTTCTTTATGATAAATAGAGTAGTTATTAATTTTGAAATTTTGGGAAGCTCGAAGATTTGTTTTTTGCACTGTTATGATGAATGGATTGTATGTATTAAGAAGAATCTGTAAATCTTCGTAATGGGCGTAAAGTTCATTACAGTTCCAGTTAAGAATCGTAGACTGCATAATTATGCTTGGGTGATTCTATTCAATATCAAAAGATAAATGAACTGATCAATTTTCGGAGTCTGATTGGCTGTTAGACCAATCGGAGACGGTGCTCTGAAAAGTCGAGCCTTCGTTGAGAGCTTTAACGAATTTTGTAAAGCGAAATTTTACGGAGGTGAACGAGCTCTGGGATATTTAAATTCATTTGAATGGCTACTTCTTTTGGTTTTAAAGTGGTTCTAGTCTCTTCAAGAAAGTTATTTAATTGATCGAAAGAAGTACCTTGGTTGTTCGGATTAGGACTGAAAATATTTTTAATATTCTTTAGAAGTCTCAAATGGTATCAGATAAATTTTGGTTTGTTTATCTGTATTAACCTCAGTAGAATTTTGAACATTCTGATGTGCGGTACTCTCAAGGGTATCTTTAGATTTTTTCTTTTTATTTTTGCGTTTTGTTTTAGGATTTTTTTCGACAAAATTTGTTGATGATTAAGTGATTACGGGTGTTTAGCTATCTACGATTTCTGATATGGAAGCTAATTCTGATCCGGAGGATGATGATAATAGTCTTTTATTATTCATTTTCGGTAATTCTTTAATTGTGTTACACGCTACTGTAGCTTCTAGTTCTTCATTATTAGAATTCCGATTATCTGAAAAACTGTAATCACCCATGTCTTGATCACGAATAATGGAATCATCTTTTGATTCATTCAGATCGGTCTGACGTTTACATTGGGAAGATATATGATCAGTCTTTTTACATTTAAAGCAGTTTGTTTCGTCAATGGTCAAAAAGGCAAGGAATGTTTCATCTTCTAATATAATTTGCAACGAAGACGGAATTATTACAGAATCGTCACTGATATAAATCTGTCGATGAAAACTGAACACGTTGTATGCGTTATCATCCTTTGATATCTTCAGTTCACTAATTTTAGAGATGGTTTCAATGTCCAGGAAGTTGAGAGCTTCTGCAAAACAATCGTTGATAATGTTAGGAAATCAATTTTTTGGATGGCTGTATTAATTTTCTGGCTGTGAGAATGTCACCATCAATTCGAATTTCTCCACAGTGCTCATTGAGAAATTTATCCACGGTTTTTTCACTATCTAGATAAATACAAATACGATTGTTGGAAATTTTTGAGGTGTATATAACTGAGGTAGTCCCAACGATGCTTCCAAACGCTTTAACGCAGTCTTGCAAAAGAAAATCACCGTAAGACATGAAAATAAAAGCTTGTTTAGCTTTGTTGACTTTTCTGGTTGGATTTGCGGAATATGTCTTTGGTAGGTTTGGATAACTTTGTGTTGAAATTGCTGGTTTGATTTTCTGAAGTTTGAGATATAGAGGCGGGAAGGCATGATTGGAAAATATGTTGTGTTGGCAAAGGCGAAAAGCCCTTACCTACCACTTGAAATAATGTTAAAATGATTAGATAACTTACGTACAGATATTGAACAAAAGAAAAAGAGAAAAAAAAAAAGAGTATAAAAAATATACAATAACGAAAACGATTAAACGCACGAAAACAGGGGAATACGCCTTTTCACAGTCGATTACCGTATTAAACTCCTGTAATAATATTTCTGGCTTATGCATTTTAAATTTGTTTTTATTCATTACTAAAATGAACATTAGTCGCCCTTCCTTTACAAATGCTCGTTTGGTAGAATTTTCTTGATGACATGACCTCGACAATCGATAATGTATACAGTTTTTGTTCATATTATAATATAATAAATAAATAAATAAATATATATATATATATATATACAAAGGGCGGGCCAAAACAACTGCAACTACTCTCCGTATGGAGTATGGGCGTTATCTAGCGGTCAAAAAAATTGTGAAACATGAAGTTCATTCTTTTTCCAACAGAACAAGCGTAGAACGAGCGTCAGCGATGCAATACGAACCGAGATACAGCTATGTGAACGAAGTGTAGTTAAAATTCACATATAGACTAAGAAATTCTTACCTCAAATTATGTACTCGCTGTCTGATTCGTCGTCAGCATCCGCAGGCTCCTTCTTAAAGTATCGGTCGTTCTTTGCAATACACTTACGCGTCCTTTTGGGGCACTTTTCAAAAAAGGGATCAATACAGCTGTTTCACGACCATTAATGAATACTTTATGCCATCGCAATATTGTGTTGTTTAAACTTTCCGTATCGTATGCAGTTGAGATTTCTCGAACGATGTCCATCGGCAATAATTTCCTTTGAACATAATAATGAATTGCACACATTTGTTCGGTTTTGATATCCATGCTATCGACTGATAAGTGCGTCATACACATACATTGTAGTCTGTACGCGAATTTTAACTACACTTCGTTCAAACATCTGTATCTCGGTTCATATTGCTCCGCTGACACTCGTTCTGCGCTTGTTCCGTCGAGAAAAAAATGGACTTCGTGTTTCACTCATTTTTTCCCCGCTAGGTAGCATCCATACTCCGGTTGGAGAGTAGTTGCAGTTGTTATGGCCCACCCTTTGTATATATATATATATATATATAATATAATGACTGTATCCAGACACGTGAAATATACGGCTTTTGTGCTGTAGATAGCTTCTAAAAAAAGTTTTCTTGAAATTTTAATTTTAAAGGGTTAAGGCTGCTAAATGTTTAAAATAGGTAACTTTATCCTAAATTTTCAACCCTTTTTGCGAACTAAATTTTTTTAAAAACAGAAATTCTATTTAGTATTTGTTCGGGGAATGTTTCCCTGAAAAAACTAAGTCAATATTTCATTTTGCAGACGAGAAAATGTGAACGCTGTATAATTCCTTGTCTAACGTTGGAAATTTTGAAAAAAAAAATACGAAGATTTGAAATTCTCTAAAACATCGAGAAGACTGATAATCAGTATACATTTGCACAAGCTCAATATGTGATAAAGCAGTTAAAAGTAGCTACAAGGGAGGGATTTATTTTTTTTAAAAATAAATTTAAATATTTAATTATACTATCAAGGAGGAAATGTTTCCTCATATTTTTAATAATAATGTGCGGTTGTTAAAATATCACAAAATGTAGCAATATTAAATCATATTTTTTTCTTCTTCGATTTATACCTATTGATTTTCTCAAACGATTTAAATGTCAGAAAGTGTACAAAGGAAATAAACCACCTTAACTCACGTTACAGAATATTATAATAAACCGTATCTTCGAAAATCTTAAATATTAACATTATTCTAGTAATTTTAATATTATTGAAGGCAGATCAATATTTTTTTTAGAACCATATGAAATCAGTCTTGTAATGAATTCATTAATATAACGGAATATTTGTATATTAATGGCAAGATGCTATGAAGTTGCATACATCAAATTGGTTTAAGAAATCTAATTATTTCTTTAATGGTTTTTTGTACTTTTCTACAATAAATTTATTATCGCAGCCCATTGGTCGATGTTATTCCAATAATACGATATTAAACGATTATTACTTTGACACTCGTATATTGAATAGAAATAGTTGACAGATTGATTTACTACATTTTTCTCAGACATTATAAATTTTGGAAATGTATCTTTATTTGTTATTTCCGTAGCGTTATTCAATTACGACCAAAATTGAGTTGGATTCTCTTGTAATTTTTTTTTATATCTGCTTTTCGGAATCTGAATGAGAATTTTCTCACGCCTCAGTTTTTTGAATTAAGCATTATCATCACGATGCGTATACTTAGAAAAGTTCCTGCAGTATTTGTTTTTCTCTTTTAATTTGTTAATAGCATTTTTAGTACACTATTTGGATATTTAATTCTAAAATTTTCAAAATTTGAGACAATTACATACAAAGAAACCATAAAAGGTTGATTTAAGTTTCCAAATTTTGATAACGGGATTTTCTGTAATATTTTAGGACAATACATTTCAATTTGTCCGTAATAATCACGACGAAAGAAAAATATTAAGAATCCTCATTGAAAATTGGCAATATCGCGATCTCTTTACAATATTTTCCAAACGCTGTATAAAAACTAAATCTAGCATCTCCTCCTGATGATTAGGAACGTCATTAATTAGCAAAATATTATTAAATAAATATAAATTTCCGGCGTAGTTCAAAAATCAAAGCAAATAAAGATAATCATATATAAATAAATAATTTATAATAAAATTAATTCCTTACCCTAATTTTAATGTCTTTAGGAGCTAATTTTTTGATTTCTGATAATAATCGATCACCTAAACCCTAGAACACATTTAATAAAAACAAAAACATTTTTCAGTAAATAGTACTTGTGTTCCACAGAATGTAGACTGTTAATATATTCTACAGTCGTATTTAAAAAAGAAAATAAATTTTTAATACTTTAAAATTAACAGGCGATATTAAAGTCTACAACAAACTTTATTCAAAGGTATTATTGAAACCTATTAATGAAAAGATATCAAAAGATTAAAAAAGAATTCCAATTTTTCAAAACTCGCATTTCACACTTTTTTCATTTCATTTTCTATCATATCTACCTTTAATTTCTTATGTTTTTATATCTCTTACATGCCATTTGTTTCTTTTCTAATTTATATTCGGTTGTATTTTTTAGTTTTATATTTTGCTACCAACAGTATGCGATCAGAGTTACAATCCGCACAGGAATAATGTGACAATTTTTTACTGAGCTTTTATACTCCGGGTTTACTACAATGAAATTAATTTAATTTCGTAGTGCAAAGTTTTCGTTTAGCTTGTTTAAACCACGTGTTACATATTTTTAAATCATACACTTTAGCAATGACTAATAGTTTTTCACTCTTGATAAATAATTTTCGGAAACAACTGTGTTTTGAAAAAGATATTTATTCGCTTAACGTTTCGACCAGCTTACACTGGCCATCATCAGAAGCAAACTGAAGAACGGAGCGAAAATTGCGATCGACAATAACATTAAAATAAGAATCAGAAATCATGGAAAACCCAAATCAAAACAGATAACCTACCTCTAAACAGGAAAACCGACGTAACATAGAAAAAATATAAAAACAAAAAAAAAAAAATAATAATAAAAGGAACCAAAATGTAAACGGGAAAAACCGACAAAACGCAAAACAACCGAAGATAAAATGTAAAAACATATAAGAAAAAAGGAATTAGAAAAATTTACAAAAGGAACAAAAAACATCGGGTCACAGTTGGGGCAGGGGGGAAAAACGAATAACAACTTATAAAAAATAAAACTGAAAACGTTGAAAACGCACGGAACAACCAAGTGAACAGAACAAAAATATGAAATATTACAACAGAAACAGTTGGATTACCTGAACAAGGACTGGGAACTACCTGAAAATTGCTTGGAATCCGCACCTGAGGACCCACTCGAAACCTATCCGGAAGAAGCACCAGAGGGCACGGCCCCTGGCATTGGACCAACGGAAGCTTAACCAAACGAAGTGAAACAAAGCAAATCCAACCGAAGGAAGAAACCACTGGGACCGGCGGGATGTGGGAACAAAAGACCAAAAAGAAGTGAAAGGCGGTGGCGGACGTCTAGGTACCTAAAGGGACACAGTCAAAATTAAAACCAAATAACCCAGAATTGGAAAAGAAAAATGAAACCTACCTGGTCGCTGTTATAGATGCAAGTTCGTCAACCGTATGACTGGTTTCCATACCGTGGGAACACGTATACCTTCTTCTCTGTTGAAATTTGGCCATTTCTCAATTTCGATGGCTTCTCGAACCAACCTCCTGCCGGTGTGAACTTCCTTAGCTAAAGGAACACTATCCTCAAATTTGATAGTATGATTCGTTTTCAACTGATGTTCCGCTAATGGAGAGTTAGCGTTTCTCGATGTCCGCATCAAACGCAATAATTTGGGTGATGTTTTCACATCTGTACATCGAAAAGAGACGCACACGGATAAATATTTGCATAAGACCTCTCATCACTTGCCTAGCCAGAAGGTCGGTGTGTTTAAGACACTTGTACATAGAGCAGGAAAGGTGTCCTGCCGTGATAGTCTCCAAGAGGAGTTAAGACATCTTAAAGGTGTTATGGTCAAAAATGGGTATAGCACGGATGAAGCAAGTAGGTATATCAGTAAGTTTAGTTGCAATAGTCATGTTAATATTAATGAATCTGAACAGTTTGCTACTAGTGTTGCGCTACCGTTCATCAAAGGAGTCACGGAAAGAATTGGAAGGATTTTACGTAAAAACAATGTACATAAGACCAGTCTTCGGTACGTGTATGAAAATAAGGAACATGTTAAGAGGTCCAAAAGATAGTTTACCTCGGTTACACTGTGCCGGTGTATACAAAATACCCTTTTCTTGTGGATTAAGCTACATCGGTCAGACTAGTAGGCTTATTGAAACCAGGGTGAAGGAGCACAGGGCTGATTGCGCGCATAGGCGGGTGCACAAATCCGCCTTAGCGGAACATCAGTTGAAAACGAATCATACTATCAAATTTGAGGATAGTGTTCCTTTAGCTAAGGAAGTTCACACCGGCAGGAGGTTGGTTCGAGAAGCCATCGAAATTGAGAAATGGCCAAATTTCAACAGAGAAGAAGGTCTACGTGTTCCCACGGCATGGAAACCAGTCATACGGTTGACGAACTTGCATCTATAACAGCGACCAGGTAGGTTTCATTTTTCTTTTCCAATTCTGGGTTATTTGGTTTTAATTTTGACTGTGTCCCTTTAGGTACCTAGACGTCCGCCACCGCCTTTCACTTCTTTTTGGTCTTTTGTTCCCACATCCCGCCGGTCCCAGTGGTTTCTTCCTTCGGTTGGATTTGCTTTGTTTCACTTCGTTTGGTTAAGCTTCCGTTGGTCCAATGCCCGGGGCCGTGCCCTCTGGTGCTTCTTCCGGATAGGTTTCAAGTGGGTCCTCAGGTGCGGATTCCAAGCAATTTTCAGGTAGTTCCCAGTCCTTGTTCAGGTAATCCAACTATTTCTGTTGTAATATTTCATATTTTTGTTCTGTTCACTTGGTTGTTCCGTGCGTTTTCAACGTTTTCAGTTTTATTTTTTATAAGTTGTTATTCGTTTTTCCCCCCTGCCTCAACTGTGACTCGATGTTTTTTGTTCCTTTTGTAAATTTTTCTAATTCCTTTTTTCTCATATGTTTTTACATTTTATCTTCGGTTGTTATGCGTTTTGTCGGTTTTTCCCGTTTAGATTTTGTGTTCCTTTTATTTATTTTTATTAATTTTTTTTTTTTTTTCCCTTATGTTTTTATAATTTATCTATCTGTTGTTTTGCGTTTTGTCGGTTTTTCCCGTTTACATTTTGGTTCCTTTTATTATTATTTTTTTTTTTTGTTTTTATATTTTTTCTATGTTACGTCGGTTTTCCTGTTTAGAGGTAGGTTATCTGTTTTGATTTGGGTTTTCCATGATTTCTGATTCTTATTTTAATGTTATTGTCGATCGCAATTTTCGCTCCGCTCTTCAGTTTGCTTCTGATGATGGCCAGTGTAAGCTGGTCGAAACGTTAAGCGAATAAATATCTTTTTCAAAACACAGTTGTTTCCAAAAATTATTTATCATGAGTAATCACTGTGAAAGTTTTAAATTTTTAGTTTTTCACTCTGTTTATTCCATTTCCAAAGCAATATCCGCATTTGGGATTTTTCTTTGCGTGGAATAACGATATCATTTGTTTTTATCGTGTTCATTTTAATTTTGTTAAGTATGCTTTCCCAAATACACAAGTCCAAATTTATCGTTAACATCAAATTTTCCGCTGTCACTATTTTGATGATCTCGACAATATCCAAGAATGATCAGACGTTGGCTAATCTACTTGCTGCTTAAAACAATAAACGTGTTAGATTTTTTGGTTGTAGTGCTTGTGTGTACAGGCCGTTTTCTCTCCACTGATTCTTAACACCTTTTCTAGTTCATCTAATGGAGATGTGACTTGATGGGTACTTGGGTCTTGATATGGATGATGTAGTTCATGATGGTAATGATTTTAAGGAAGTACAAATAATGGTGGTTGACCGTTGCTTTCTGCCAAGATTTTGTTTTAGGATTTATTCCCTCAGCTGAAGAAATCCAATTTACGGTACGGAAGGCTCGCTTTAAGACTATCTTAAGCATAAGTTAGTTTTGACTGTGAATAGGACTTTAAATAAATGGAGTATAACACACAAACTTACGTCAGTGTATTTTTTACGGGAAAAACCGACTTCCTTAAATACACTAAAAAATCTTTACGAATAGCATTGAAATTTAGAAAAAATGTTTTAAATCGAATATTTTCTTTTTATTACTTTTTTACAATTACGCAACCAATAAAAAAAGGTCAGTCAACGCTTTCATTAAAAAATCTAAAAGATCCATTGCTGAATTTATTTTTTTCATTAAAAATAAGTTTCTTTTTGTTTTAGTTTTTTAATTAAGCTAATTTCTTGTCCTGCATTTATGAAGAAAAATAAAAGTTTCTTATAATGCTTTATTATTTAAAATAATTAATTAAATTATTATTTTATAGGTTTAACTAATGTTGAAAGTTGCTTAAAAAAAAAATAGATGTCAAAAATCAATTCTGCCAAACTCGGCTAAATCAAAAGTTTTATATGTAACATTTGTAAAATCGAATTTTCTTGTTATTAAATGAACGGTTGTAAGGGATCTTAAAGAAAAAACCAAGTGGAACAAACTCATTAATTACTAATAATCGTGAATGAAAAATTGGTTAAAATATATAATATAAAATGTTATTTACTTTAAACAATGTGGATCCACCAGACAAAACAATATTTTGGAACAATACTCTCCGAAGGTCCAAATCAGACTTTTGTATTGAATATAGAAGTACCTCATGGAGACCTTCATATTCTTCACCAATTAAATCAGGTCTGAATAAAACCTCTGGCGCTCGAAATCTTGCTGGTCCTATCTGCAGACGAATAAAAAAAAAAAAAACATTTTTTTAACAACTTTAGCTGCAGAACATAAAAATAATAATAAATAAATAAAATTAGTTTAAGCATTTATGATATAAAACAGTTCAGCAACTTACATCTAATGCACTACCGTCCGGTAAAATGTATTGAAAAGTTTCAGTTTCTGTTGTTTCTTCTTTTTGAGGATTCAAAGCCAAATAACATGCCTTTTCTTTAATGATTTTCACAATTTCAAATTCAGCGGTTGTCCTAAAATTAACTCCCTCTTTTCTAAGCAGTAGTCTGGTATATTGCATGGGAAAAAAAATAAAAAAAAGTAAATAAATATACTCAAGTGTTAAACAAGCACTTTAGTTTATAACAATATAACATGTTTTTAATTTTACCTTAAATGTCGAGTTACATCGCGCCCAGCAACATCCACCCTCATAATACTGTGTGGCATAGCGAAACCTTCATAAATTGGAACTGAATGAGTAACTCCGTCACCAGAATCTAAAACAACTCCAGTTGTTCGGCCTGTTGCATATCTTAAAAATATATATTCTAAATTTATAATAATTTAAATGGTTTAAAGATATTACAATATGTGTATGTATGAAAAAAACGTAGTTCCAAAAAATTAATTGAAAACTTAAAACTAATACATATGACTCAAATGATGTTCCTTCAAAATTTGTTTAGTTATATTTATAAAACTGGAAATATTTGCAAAGACTGGTTATTATATATTTTCATTAGTGCACCAAATAAGCTGCCAGAATTCCAAAAAACAGTATAATGACCATAACCTGATTAAGGTTATATATCTGGCTTTAAAAGTGTTTTGAAAAATAATTACTTTATGATTAATAATACGTAACAAGTTTTTGTGGTTTCTATTACCAAAATTAAAATTAAAATTTTCGATAGAAATCACAACACTATTAAAAATATTATTTAACGCTTCGAACGCATATATACAGTCTATCACCAGAAACTAGACGAAAATTAACTCGGTTATTTCGGCCGATTTAGACTTCGTAAATTATTATTTTTTCCCCCTTGAAAGGAATACTACTACTAGTCTGTAGCAGGTGTACCATTAATACTTGTTAAATTGACAAATTGCCGTACGTTTTTGACACCTCCATATTTTGTATAGCATTTTTTGTCTTTATTATCCACTATGCTTCTTTTTAATTTACTAATAACACGAGTTCAAAAACGAACTCAACTGCAAACCCTCTACCCTACTGAAATTATTAATTATGATTTTAATGGCTTCCCTAACTTGTCTATTTTTAAATTGATCAATTTCAGCTAAAACTACTGTTTTGTCAGATTTCAATATTATGCTAACGTTGACTTTTCTACAGACTTACGTGCGGTATCCACTTTATGTTCTTTGATACGTGTACTAATTGTTTTATCTAATTATTCAATACAACAGTTACCACACGCGCACGCTATCTTGTAAATATCGGACACATAATATGAGGGTAAATAATCGTTAATATTATTCAACAAATTTTTAATTTTTACGCACGTGTTATATTTATTTCATAGATTATGCCCTAACGTGTTTTATAACGTAAATCAAAATTTATTATTGAAATTGTTTAGTTCAAGCGCATAGCTCTTAATAATAAAATAAAAATTTTATTAAACATCTGTTCTGAAATCGAATAGTTTCAATGAAAATCTGTGATCATAAAACAAATAAAACTACAATCTGTAAGCGCCTAAGACAAGAAAACTTATTACTACTGTTTTCATTTATTTATATTTAGATCAATTATTTTAAAAAGTTTTATCAAACAAGAAATATAACAATATTTTCTGTGGGATAATATATTTATTTTGAAAAACGATTTAAAGGACTTCCAATATATTTCAAGGAGAATTAATAAAATAAACAAGAAATTTAAACTGAAAAAAAAAAAAATTCAAATTTTTAATTATTAGAAATAAGAAAAATAACGTTTCTGACAATTCAGAGAGTCTAAAAAGCCAACTTAAATGTTTAAGATGCTGACTAATAAAAAAATTTAAAAACTAATTAAAAACAAGCTGCATTAGAAATGTATTTTATAAAGTGAAATTACTTTGATATAGGCAAGATTTTCTATTTGACAAATAAATGTTTGTACGGTGAGTTTTTGCAATGACACGGTTGGGGTTATTGAAAATGTCGTTGAACCATCACAAACTATAAAAATATTGTGAATGAACCATGTTAAGAACGAAGAAGTACCCCGTTAAGTAAGAATTGTTAAACGAAGAAAAATACTTTATTTCAGACAGGTTTATCAAAATGGTAAATAAAAATTAGTTAAACTTTGAGAAGTAAATCAGTGGATAAACTTTGTAATGGCCCTAGATTTTCATACCTGGATAACTTGCGGCATTAGATGCTTTTCAATAGTATAATGTAGTTAAAATGATATGGCGGAACAACAGGTAATCAGTAATATTTAATGAGAAAAAGATACGATAAATCTTTTAGTTCACAATTTTACTGATTGGGAACATAAAATTATACAAAATATAAAAATGTGTAAACGAAAGGGTTAAAAAATTGTAAAAGTTAAAGTATTTTTTTTTTTATTTATGCATTATATGTGTAATAAAATTTAAAACGAAATAATGCAAAATTGAATAGAAAAAAAAAGAAGTATTTTAAAAATGTTTAATGTTTCAAAAACGGTATATCCGGTAATATTATTTATGAAATTTCAACGTTCAAATATTTGGCCTACAAGTGTAATTCTATTAAACGTAAATTATTGTAATTTACATACAAACTAAGAACAGCTTGCATGGAGATATATAAAGCTGGAACATTAAACGTTTCGAAAAATATTTCCGCAGCTTTCTCTCTATTTTTTCTTGGATTATGAGGTGCTTCAGTTAACAGAACGGGATGCTCCTCTGAAAATGTTTGTAACTGATCATTACTATAAATATATTGCCATATTCTTTCCATATCATTCCAATCTGTCACAATCCCATGCTCCATTGGATAATGTATACTAAGTAATCCTCTATGTTCTTCAGCTTTTGGTCCAACAAACAGGTCGCCTTCTAAAGCACCTGCCATAATACGTACATGTTTTGGACGTCCTATGCTGAAAGTTAATATAAAAGCACGATAGTTATTTAAATTAATATCATATTTTATTGAGCTTATACTAAATAACTAATAAAGTAATATAAAAAAGAACATATGAAGTTTTTATCAGCGTCAGTATATACTTTTTAAAATTATAACAAATTAAACATTACAATAATTATGAGTGATATCATACTTACTAATTTGGAAAACAACACTTTGGTATTTGATCCCCAGCAAATCCAGCTTTTATTACACCAGACCCCTAAGAAATACTAACATTAATTATTTACAAATAAAACATTATGTATCGTTGTTAATAATGTACAATATTAACATCGTTACGTTATACTTTCGATTTTTTGCTACTCCTTTACATTAATCATACAGTGATAAAACCAAACAATTTATAGGAAGGAAATACGCTCAAATGTTTATAATCTTAAATATATCTGTAAACCCATATATATTATTGTCATGAATTTTTTATAAGTACAGACATTGCAAACGTCATAAAAAAGCCAAAGGATGATTAATCAGCTAATTTATACACACTAATACATGTAAATTGAAAAATTTGTACAAAACGTATACATTCAAAAATAATTAACTTCTAAAATTGCAATCTGTACGGAATATTTATATAGTAATTCATATTTTTACTTATATATCTGCAAAAAGAGTAACTTTTGTCATTTATTTGAGAAGTAAAAGTAAAAATACATACGTTGTCTATAACAACAGGCTGATTAATAATAACTTCATAGGGCTCCATGTTAAATACAACTTATTAAAAATAAAAATTTTTACGGTGAAAAAAATTATTTTGTATAACGGAAATTTTATTGTCTTTTAACGCTATCATTACGTACAGTATTATTATTAAAATCAAGCGATATAAAAAAAATCCTGTAATTTCAGCAACTGTGAAGCCCATTTCACACCAGATTAATCAAGACAAGACAAGTCCGACTAATCCGATTGGAATGATTAAAATTAGTGATAAATTATAATCACATCAATTTATACACGTCCCCTTTCACACTGAATTAGTGAAGAAAATATAAATAATAAATGCACATATTGTAGTATAATTTTAATTGATTTTGCCTGTCTTATCTTGTCTTAACTAATCCGGTGTGAAATGGGCCCCAATCTATGATATAAATACATTAAATTGATAATTAATAGAAGTAATTTATTTTTAATATTTTCCTTTTAAAAATTTATTATAGAAAAATATTTATTCAGATAAAATGTATACTTAAAATTGAATTCATGAATACATAATTAATAATACAAATATGTTTAAATTTTCACCCAATTTATAAATTTCAGTTAACTAATCTCATTATAGTAATGATTTTAATTTTAACAACTTAATTAAAATTAGATAAAGTGAGTTGTTTTTGTGATTTAATCATTTACATTTGAATCTGCCGAATATTTCTATAGAATTATACAGATATAGTGGGAAAATCGATTGTGAAAATGTTCTACTAAAAAATAGAGGGGGAAGATAAGAAAACGGTTCTATCTCTTTCTAAGTAATAATTATCGGTGTTGACGATACAAGTGCATTTTCAAAACTTTTATAACCTTAGAAACGGTATATTACCACTCATATAAACTGAGAATTTCAACATTATTATTAATTAAAGCTATTGTAGAAATAACTAGATCTTTTAAAGTTATAATCCTATGCCACATGTTTTAAACTGAAATTCAATGAATTGAAACATTGTATTTTCTATTTGTTTTAAGTTACTTTTTTTTCTATTAGGTACCATAGTAACCTGTGAAAGTAAAGACGGCAGAGAGAAAGGAACTGGCTTCCTTACTCTCATTAGTACCATTGGGCTTAGTATATTGTGAATCTTAATTTCACAATTCCCGACAGCCTGTCAAGGGTATGGGACTTATTTTATTTTTTGTTCTATTTTAATTAATTTTGTGAGTACTGAAGGATTCTATTTAAAGAACATAATTATCATTTTGACTTTAGTTATTACTGATTTTAATTTTAAAACAAGGCACAATCAAATTAATTGTGTGTGCAAAACAATTTCTGTTTCCAACTACCTTCCCCAATTGTTACAGTTATATTATAGTCCGTTCAATGAAAATTCAATATTTCAGCATTATTGCCAGATGTTAAATTTTATTCAAATTCAAATTGAAATTTTTATTTTTTTTCAGCATTTAATTTTAATAATTCCTATTATTGAAAATGATATTAATTAAATGAATTAAAACAATAAAAAATGATCCTAGGATTTAAATAAACATTTAATTTTGACTTAAAACCATAATTACTATTGGCAACTTTGCAGCATTTTTAATTTGTGGGAGGTAAGTAGATAATAAATATCGAATTATATCGACTTTTTTCCATCGGCACATTTTCATTGAACAGACTATAGCAGAATTATCACTAATAATAACTACAACTTTGTTATCTATTTTCCATTTTTCATATTACAAGTGTTATCTGTTGTATGTTGTTCATGAAAAGACAAACAATTTATATAGTAGTTTGTATCAATATAATGAATAATTACTGAAAGAAAACTTGTATTTATAAAAGTGCACGCATAGGGTATTTAGATAAAAATTTAAATTTAAATTGTATTTAGAGCAAGCGCCAAGTGAATTAAACTTAAAATGAACATAGCCTTATCGGAGATTGCTCTTAAGAGAAAGCTAATGCAACAACAAACATATTATAAGATAGAGTAGGAAAGTTGCATGCTCCATTACTAAAGGAAATGCCCTACCAAAAGACATCAAAAGAATCATTGTATTTCTTCATAATTGATACACGTGCGTAGTACACCAAAATGATACTCATGATCTATCTCCCTTATTCCATCTTAATATCTTTATGGTTGCATCCTTAGAGATATATAAATACTGTAAAAGATTTGTGTGTTCCTCTGTAAGTGAAAATGTCCTATAAAAAGACACTAAGAGAACTCTTCTATCTCTTTTTAGTTAATGCATGTGTATAGTCAACACCATCTAGATACAACGCTGGCCAACAGAGAGTTTAAGGTATTAATAAAAAACCACAATTTCTAACTGTATACATCAGAGTTTCCCAACCTTTTTTTCATTGAGCCTCTCCGAATTATAAATAACATTTTTATGCCCCCCTTTATTTTTTCATTAAAAAAAAAAGTGCACATTGTTTTAATGACACTTATTTATTTTAATTCTAAGTTGTAGAAAATAAACTTTAACCAAATTTAAAACGTTTTTTTTTATCGAAATAATTTATTATAATTAGAGGTACTAATCAGATACTTGAGCTTGCATGCTCTGCACCAGTTGGCTGATTCTAGGTTCAGTTTTTTGCCAGAGCTATTGTCAGGTCACTATCGACGGCAAGACGATTTTGATGCTTAGTTTTAATTAAAACCAGAGCTGAAAATCCTGTCTCACATAAGTAAGTCGAAGAAAAATGAACAAATATTCCCAAAGAAAGAGAGGCAACTTTCGAATTAACAAGGAATCGTTTGATCCAAAATTTCTCCAATGTCAAGCGATGAAAGTTATCTTTCGTTGTCAAATCAACCTTCATTTCTAGAAATTCTTTCTGAACTTCTTCTGGTAATTGTAAGACATCAACAACAAATGAGTTTCTGGTCATGTGACATATTGGTGACTCTGAATTAATGTCTCGATAGTATCGGTGAAATTCATTTTCCAGAGCTTGCAAATGAGTTTATATTTCAACTTTGAAATCTTCGTCCAGTTTTTTATTTTTAATTGCTTTGAATAGTCGAAAAAAAGATATTATTACATTTTCAGCAGATACCTTTTGACTCCAAAGTTAAAGCTTAGATATGAACCCTTGAATATGATCATAGTTACTTATTACAGTGCCGTTTCTGCCTTGAAGCTTTAAGTTTAGCTGATTAAAGGCATCAAATATATCGGTTAAATAGGTTAACCTCCATTGAAATTGTTCATTGTTGAACATTTGCAAAAAATCTCTTTTTTTCTTTGAACTCAAGAAAGAGGATGACCTCATCTTTCAATTCATAAAGGCGAGCCAACATGTTGCCCTTAGATAACCAGCGTACTTCTGTATGAAATAGATGGACTCTGTGATCAAAATAAAAATCCTCGCGAAGTAAACTAAATAATCGACTGTTCAAAGCGCTACTCTTGATGTAGTTTAAGATCTTTATAGCGAAGTCCAAAGTCTGGCGTAATTTCTGTGGCAATGTTTTGGAAGCCAAAACTTGTCAATGAATAAAACAATTAGTACACACTATCGCGGAATTCTTTTTCTTGAGCTTTTAAGCTAAGCCTGATCGTACACCTATCATTGCAGGGGCGCCATCTGTGCAAAGTCCAATGAGTTTATTCCAATTCAAATCATTTTTACATCTTCAGATTTAGTGCCTGCTGTTAAAGATTGGGAGTTCAAAATCTCTTCTTCAATGTGATCTCCACTGATGTAATGAACATAAACTATTAACTGTGCACAATTAACGATGTCAGTGGATTCATCACAACTAATGCAAAAAATGGTGATAATTTTACTTTGTAGATTATTTGTGAAAATTTTCAGATGCCTAAAAGGTCATTTTCGAAGGCATGTCACATTATTTATTGAACACCCCTCGTCCGATGTTTAATTTATGCGTTAAATTAATTTTTCTTTCGTGCCTCACTTGACATCTCTCTATGCCCCTCTGGTTGGGAACTCCTGGTATATATTACAAAGAGGTAGAGAAATTTCTCATTTTCTTTCTCTGTTTTTTCATAAGACACTTTGGCAGTCAACCCCTTAATCTATTTATATATCTCTATGATTGCAATATAAAAGTTCAAAATATATCATGTGTGGTGCTTTTGAAAAATTAAGGGAGGGGGGGAAATTTGGAGTAAAGCTATATAATGTTATTAATTAAATTCTGTGGGCTTTTCCAAAGACCATGTAAATTTTTAAAATTCATATCAAATATAAATTAAAAATTTTATAAGAATTACAGTTATGTATAATTACCCTTTATATACACAGCAGAAAAAAAGATTAAGGTAATATAATAAGGTTTCAAAATATCTACTGTTGCATATAAGTAGTTTAAAAAAAAAGGACATTGTTGGCCTAGAGTATTTTAACAAAATTATACTAATAAACATCATGAAACAGAAAATTCAATCACAATTAAAATAAAAAAAAAGTATGTCAATTTAAATAACATCATATGTATTAAGGAAATATATGTATTCAATATTCATTGAAATGTTAGCAATACAATATATATTTATGCATATATTAAGAAACAAAAAATAAAAAGACAAAATAAATTTCAGATATTACATATTACACAATTGAATATAGTGAATATTTGTATTATAGAAAAAAAAAAAAAAAAAAATAATGAGAGCTGTGACAGCTTGTATATAATACATGGTGTGCTACCACTACATTTACTTTTTATCCAGTGTTTGCTAAGAACCTACAATCCACTGTGTGCTATGCCATTAGAAATGTTGAAAGAAACGCCTGTCCATAAATGACTTATAATGATGGGAAACACAACGTCCTGCTGAGAGAGTTTTATGGATAATGATAATTTACCAAAGGCATCATTACTAATAGTACTACTTTCAGAAAATAGGCAATAAAATATAGTTTAAATTATGGGAGAAACATGAATAACACATTATTTACTTTAACAAAGGTACACAAAGTAAATGATTGACAGAAATAATTATTAGCAGTTTATTAACTGATACCACTTTTGGATACTTGGTATGCTATAGTTAAATTTGAGACAGTAATGCTGAAAAACCATAAACAGTAAAAGCACACTAAAAAATTGTGCATATGGCTTGACATCTATTTGATATATAATTTTATAAAAACTTACAAAAACTGCAAAATGATATCATATCATAGACTCTCACTAGACCATTCCGTTCATTAGACAGTGTTATATTTAAATACATGGTAATCGATTTTCAGGAAATGCATTACACATTTTATGTTTTACATTCCTTGTTTGGGCAATGAACTTAATCATTGCATTAAATTAAAATAACTGAAATACAAAAATGTTTTCTATATGCAGTTTATTTTTTTAAAGCCATCAAAAACAAATATCACAACTGGACATACCTCCTTTTAAATATTATAAAAAGGGAATAATCATGGATTCCTAGGCGGTGTGGAACGTTTAACAACTATAAATTACGATTGTTTATTAAAAATTGAACGTATTTTATTTTATTAATTTATTTCAAATTATAAAATTTAAAAATTACCCTTTTCTTTTTTTAAAAATCTAATTTTAAATGAATCAGTTTAATTGTATTATTATAATTGTTGACCATAAAGAACTTCTAATTCCCTTTAATGAATTTACTTTTTATTGTTAATTTAATTTAATTTTAGTTTTTTGTTGAAAAGTATTCTACATTGAATTTTGCACAGCAAAAGTTACATTTTCTTTTATCTTTTTCAAGCTTACTGATAACTTGTTGATAAACACAATTTTGAGCACATTTCAATGTAACTTAAGTCAATCAAAACTATGAGTAATAAATACAGATTGAGAGAAAGTAAAATGACTTATATTTATGGTAAAAGATATATTTTTATTTTATTTAAATAATTTTATAACATACGCATGCATAATGTAAGTTGAATTGTTTTATACAACATTTTTTACCGACTTGGCGATGTTATTTTCTTACAGTTAATATTAATTTATTTAAAATAAAAATTAAATTATATTTATACGAGGTTAATAACTAACATAATTTAAATTTCTTAAACTCCAAAACTAGACATACATTGAATTAAATTAATCATATTCCTTGTTTCAACGAAATCGATATGCAGATTAGAAACATGAGTAATTGTTTACAAGGTTCTATATTTGCGTTAAATTAGGCTTTGATAACGTAACACTGATAACTAAAACGTATTACAGTTTGCTTCCGATTAGTGGTAGCATATTCATTAATTTTGTTTTTTCTATAGAAAATTTATTTAATCAAATTTAATTAAATGCATTTTGAATGCGAATTGTTTTCAAGCTGTCTAATATCAAAACTGTGCGTATCGGTTTGAAAGTGTTTAAATGCCTGAGGAACAAAAACATTTAAATAAAAGTTATAATAAATCTGAAATTTTAGTACATAAATCTTCAACTGGAACATTAAATTCTTATTCCTCTGAAAATTCAAACGTTCATTTAGTGCCAGAAGTGGATTATGTTCAATGTTCTGGGAACGATTCGGGTGTTGATTCGTTAAAAAGCAGCGAAAATCAACCATTGCTGGGAAGATTGCAATGTGATACAATGTTTAATCATTTTCCAGGTAATTATTATTTTTTTTAAATTTTTTAAACTATTCTTAAGATTTTTATAAAAATAAATGTTTATTAACTTTATATTATGGGTATTTTACAAATTAAAAACACCTTAAATGTGTGTATTAATAATATTATTTTAATTTATCAATTAGATGATCCAACATTTACAGAAATTATTAAACAAGCTGAAATTGCCATTGATAATGGCATATATCCAGATCGCATAACTCAAGGATCAAGCGGTAGTTATTTTGTGAAGAATCCATCTGGAGTAAGGCAAAATTGTGTTTTTAATAGGCGCTCGTATTAAATATAGTAATTCAGAGTTAGTTTTAACGTTATTTAAAAAAATAAGTATTTTTTTTTGCAAGATATCTCATGTGTTAAGTTTTTATATTTCCATATGTTAATTTACATTGTCTTAATAATAAAGATCAAATGCTTCATTTAGGTTTAATATTTTGTACTATTTATATTGATTAAGAAAATGTTTATATTTAATTTTAAATTAATAAAATTTGTATCTAAAAAAGTAGTTACGTAATATATTAAATTAATTTGCTTTAAAATAATTACTCTTAAAGTATTTATTATTTGAGTTTTGACTAACAATAATATAGTGAAACCTTTTTTGCATTATTATTAGTTTTGAATACTTGAGGAATTTATAATGGTACAAGAGTCCAGTGAAATTCATTTAGCAAACTAGCCAATTTAAGGCACTAAAGAAAGTTTTTTAATATTTACAACACCGCAGTGAAATTTTACAAATAAAAATCATAATTATTTTTTGTGCTTCGGATTGGCTAATTTGTTAAATCAGTTTTACTGTATACGAACCTCTTAAGACATTAAATAAATTAATGTACCTTTATGAAGTTGAAATGATTACACGTAAAGTGGATATATTTATTGCAGTAAAATTTATAACCAAAAGATTTTTATTTAAATTTTTTTGTTTACGGTAACTATATTAAGAATGTGGAAGGAGAAAATTTATAAGATAACAGCAAGGATTAACTTACATATAATCTAAAATTCATTATTTTTTCTTATCAAAAAAGAATTCAGTGACGTCTATGTAGTCGACATATTGAATTTTATTAACTGCGTACTAGTAGTGGCTAATGAAATTTTATTTTTTTTACTTCTGTAATCGATGGCGGTGACCGAATTTTTTATCTATCTCCACCTAGACTTTATAGAAAAACAGTATAATCATATTTTATGGGCATATTAAGGTTTTTTTTCAATTAAAATTTCTAACTATTTTATTTTTCATAATTTTTACATTCCCTTTCTTTTCTCTCATTTTTAAATTTCTATTGTTTCATTATGAATTTAAAAATATCACTTTAAGAAAAACTATTCCCTTGTTTAATTTGAATTAACCGTTTTAAATTTTATTTTTATAATGTTTTAAATATAGTTCCTCCTAGTTTTTGAAATCGGTAAATATCTTATTCACAATAGTTCATAATGTAAAATAATCAATTTTTATTTATTATCTTTATTGAAAATATGGGAATTTTGAGTTGTGATCTTTTATTATTATTTTTAGTACTTTACTTATGATTTTGCTTCATTTGATTTAATTATTGCGTTTACACTGATTTTTTACTATTAAGATACTGCACCATATTAATAATTAATAGTTCATTAGATTGTATGTGTTATTTAAAAGGGGTAACGCCACTCTAGATTTGGCTTAAACAATATTTTAGGGTCTCAAAAATGATATTCACTTCGTCCTATAGTGAAAAAAAATTTTTAAATAGCCTAATTTTTGATTTTGCTGCAGCGCCTCGGAGTGTGCATTGAGCATAATGGGACGTACGGATGAAAACAGACGCATGCGGTCGCGCATTATCGTGCAAAACCACACTCCTCTAGACTGTCGGCCATAATCGTGATCCATTTGTACACACACTTACGCGTCATAACGTTGTTTGCACCGTATACTGCGCATAGTCTGCGAGAAATTTCTGCAGTTGCAACTCCTTTAACTGTCATAAATTTGTCTCACTCACTGGATGGTTTACTGGCAAAGTTGTCGATGTTTTGATAAATTCAAAATGTATTGCAAGGCTTGTGAGTATTGGCAGAAGAAACGTGATACCGAGAAGTACAAAGAATGGGCCCAATTTCATGAAAAAGAAAGTCAAGCAAACCACGTCGGCTCAACGGGTAAGATGGAAGTGGATGCCGTTATTGAATGTTCCAACGCTTAGAATCGCTGCACAACTTGAAGTACGTCAATTGCGTAGAAGGCGGCGATTCAAAAACTTTTTAAGGTATCATGCACAGCCTTATAAAGATTGTACTGTGAGTAAGAAGAAATGTATCGATCATGTCCAGAAGAGAATGAGTTCTCCTCTTCGTAATTTAAAAAAAAAACAAAAGGCCTTGGCGGAAAAGGTAAACTTACTGGTACACTAATTGACGAGTTGTCGATTTATTATGGTTTAGCCAATATGTAGAAATCATGATTCAGTGGAAAAAATGCGGAATGACATTTGCGCAACTCTAAACTATAAATTATCAACGGACGACAATCCTATGCATGACAAATGCCCGCAAAAGACAGGCCACTGGTGATACAAATTATGAACATAAGCCAGCTCTCTGCAAACAAATTTATAAAGCGATTTTACCCATTTACGTAGAATTAGCCGAGACAAATTGCTTACTCGTTGTTTAGGCGGCTTTACACAAAAAGCAATAAGAGCTTCAACTGGACCGTATGGTCTATGGCTCTGAAATCGGTATCTAGTGGCAAATATGTACTTGATATTGCTGTATACATTGCTGCAGGCATGTGTAACCACGGCTTGTCAAGTTATTATGAGGATCATGCAGAATTTGTGCATGAAAATCGGGCTGAACTGTTATAATTCCTGCGTGGAAGCAGACGGGCGCTGCATAAAGTTTTCAGAGAGATCACTTACGAACGCTGCTAAAAAAGCCTGGCTTTCTATAAAATCGCTCAGGAAGGAAGAAGAGAAGGCGAGCATTGAAGTAGGTGTCTAAATGTATGAATCAAGTATCGCAGATTAAAAGATAAAAAAAATTCAAGGATTAAGTGTTCGTAAAGGTTTAAAAGCGTTTTTCTCAAAATCACTTTTTTCAAACTGGGAGAAAAAATTACTTGAATACTATTGCATGGACCTATTTGAAATTTTGACAGTAGCTTCTCAATTACATTCTCTATAGAAGTACGTAGCTGTTTTTCGATCTTATGTAAAAAAAAAATTTATTAACAATTTAAGACGTATTTTTTGGCCAAAAATCGATTTTTTTTTTCAAAAGTGTACCATTTTAAAATTGATTTAAAAAAAAATCCCTACGTACTTCTGTAGGCAATAGTATGTAGATAAAGAAAATTTTTGGTTTTTTGTTCCATGTCTCATAGGTCGCGAAAAATCTTTTCTCCCGCCAAGGCTTTTCAAAAAAACATGATTTCGAAAATTGGCTTTATCGCCGCCATTTTGTAACAAAATAATAATAAAAAATTGTTTTTTCACGTTTCAACACATGCTACATATGCTGTCTAAAAAGAAATTCCATCCTGCTTCCCATACTTCCACAACAAATTATCAAAAATAGACCTTTTTTTCACTCGCTAGAGTGGCGTTACGCGTTAATGAACCGAATGGGAACATTTTTTGTAATATTTCTGTTTGCATATTAATGAAATTAAAACTGAGTACATTTCATATGTGTACTTTTCTTTAAAATGTATTAAAAAATATAATTATATTTAAAAATTGGTAATTAAAGTGATCAGTTCAAATGATAAATTTTACGGTAGAGAAAAAATGATTTGTAGAAATGTACATATTTAATCATAATGATTAATCCATCCGGCCATTACCAGTTGTATAATTTGTGTACTTGATATTCAAATTTAGTTTTGTTTATTATGATTGTTTTGAGACAGAAATACAAGACCATATTTACTCGATTATTTCTTTTCCCCGTACCACATTTACCCACTCCCTGACTTAATAAAATATCTTCTTTGGTTTCTCTTATAATGACATTAAAATTCCCTAAAATCATTAGCATTTTTCTATTAAGTATATTTTTAACGACTTCAGTTAGTTCATAGAAATTGTTTATTTGCTTATCTGTGAAAGCTGATGTTGGAGCATACACTTGCACTATTTTAGATCTTACTGAACATGTTCTAAATTTTATGGTCATGATTCGATCATTGATAAGTGAATGACCAATAACGACGTTCTTACTTATTTTATTAGTAAAAACACTTGTGCCATTGTGTGATTTAATTTCCAGAGCAAATAACTAAGTTTCTATTCGTAGTTACAAAATGTTAAGTTGATGCGCAATAATATTGCGATGTTCCCCAATTGCATTTCAGTTTTACTAATTTGGTTCATACCTCTAATATTCCAAATAGCTATTCTCATTACTAGCCAAGTTTTGGTTGAACAAAATGTATATTTTCTACGGAGCCTTGATTATCCATCAATTCGCAGCTGATCACCTATTTCACGCGAAAGAACCCGAAATCGCAGCGCCGGGCATCAATCAAATCAAATGCCATAAAAACATTGTTATTTGTATGTGCCATGACGGGTTTCCTTGGAATTATATTACTTTAATAGGGGCTCCTCTTCTTTTCATTGCACAGTTCTATAGCCGATAAAACCATTACGGCTTCGCCTATAGATGTAACACGTATTGCCACTTGTCTTTATGATTATCGCCTTTACTGCTTGCTGATCCACCTGTTGTCATATATATATAGGACCTAGTGATCGAGCTTTGCTTGGAATTATTCTGAGTTTGCAAATCAATTAATTCATAAGTTTCAAAAGCATTTGAAAATTTAACAGCAATACACATGTAATTTTAAATTTACAATTGCATACGTTACCCTATTTTTCAACAAATGTATTTTAGTTTGCAAATTTAATGTCATGTAAATCATAAATAAATTAATTTCATCGCGAAATTTCAATTTTCCACTCAACATAAGCTATACTTTTATTATATACATTGCTTTATTTGTGTAAAAACAAATTCAAAATTCATGAGCCAGAAATATTATTACAAATTATCATCTGTACAACGACGTCTTATAAATCTGAGTTGACAATTTATTTACATCCGTTGTGTAAAGTGTAAATAAACATGTTTCACTTCTTTGTCTATTTTCAGTTACCATGTTAAATACTCGTTTTGCTTACTTTGTAATAAACCCTAAAAATACGATGATCAATAAAAGGAACATTGGTCGCTTCCCTTTTACAATTGCTCGTTTCGTAGAATTTTGTTTATACAAAAATGATTGGTTCTGGAAATGATTTTAACAATTTTGGTAAAATTCACGGATTAGAAGGTTTTAAGTTATAGAAATTGTTTGTTCCAAGACATACAGGCAAACAGCGTTGTTGTTAGCAATCAAACTTGTATTTTGGTTTTAATAAAAAATAAATAATAACTGATTCGCTTATTTATCGTGTTCAATAGAAAAATGAAATTTCCCGATAAAATTAATTTATTTATCATTTATAATGCGATTTTAAGTACTATACAAACTAAAATACACGTTCAAAATTAAAGAATAGAGTAACGTATGCAACTGTAACTTTCGTATTACGTGCGTTTTATCGCTAAATTTTTAAATGTTTATGAAACTCACGAATACTTCAATTGATCTATAAGTTCGAAATAAATCCAAAAAATTCTCGTTCACCAGGTACTATATATATATATATATATATGTGTGTGTGTGTGTATCTATATGTGTATAAAACTGGGCTCTTCGTGCCTTGCAAGTGACTCTACCCTTTGACCCCGGCCGGGGACACCCTTGAACTCCCAGCTCTTTCACTAGTATACTTCGTATAGAACGAAGGAAATTGACAGTGTCATTCTTTCCGATTGTGCGACAAAAAAAAAAAAAAAGAAACTATTTAATGTCACATGTTGGGACAAATTTTGCAACAGAAAAAGTAGTGGGGGTCAAGCTAAGATTGACGTTGTCATTAATATATATATCATATATATATATATATATATATATATATACAATAAAAAAATTAAACTTGAATTTCATGTGGGCTTTTATTTTTTGTTATAGTTAAATAGAAATAAATTCTGGATGAAGTGTTCTTAATATATCAAATTTAAACCATGGCTTAAAACTTAGTTATGTTACAATTTTAATTTTGATAAAAACAATATGCGCAAAATTTCATTCTTCTATTAATATAAATATTGTTTGACTTATTAAATCTAATGTATATATTTCAGAAAATTATAGGAGTATTTAAGCCGAAGAACGAAGAGCCTTATGGAAGATTAAATCCGAAGTGGACCAAATGGATGCATAAGTTATGTTGTCCTTGTTGTTTTGGTAGATCATGTTTAATTCCTAATCAAGGTTACCTGTCAGAAGCTGGAGCTAGTCTAGTAGATAATAAATTGGGTCTCAGAATTGTTCCTAAAACAAAGGTAATTTTAATAAACATATTTTTGCAAACTTATTTAATAAATTATTGAATGAGTTTATGTCATCTATAATTTTTTACGATCCATATACTGCTACGTTGTATTTTAATAATCCATGAAAGCAATTGAATAGTTTCCCCTACTTTATTTAATACGATGAATTTAAAAAATTCTATGAAAAACAAAATAGAGAACGTTTTGATTGTTATCTTAGAATTTTTCTTTATATATGTCAACTAATTTTTTGAATGCACTACAAAATTCATTCTATCTTGCTTTAACTTTTTTTTATTTAATTTGTTTCAGTTTTTTAAGTTTGAGAAATAAACTTAAGTTATGTTGTAATGGTAATATAAAAACATTTATTACTTATTTCTTAGAAATTACAAATCCAGAAGTTACTTATAAATACGAGTACATTGATCTTTTTTAGGCGCATTAATTTAATGTGGAATATGGCTATTTTGAAGTATGTTTCTTTCTTTAAAATTGCATTTAATGCCATGTTTTTTACTTTTTTTACAATTTTTTTTATTAATCGAATTTCTCGTTTTTAAATAACACCATTTTTGATATGTGTGTATTTGAAAGAAAGCTTTGACTGATTTATATATTCCACGCTTATTAACCTAGAAATATGAAAGTTGGGAAATACAAAGATTCTCTCCGAAATGGATGAAAAGAGGTATTTTTATTTTAAAAAGAGTTATAAAATTTTGCTGTAGTTTCTAATTTTCCCAGAGAAACTTTGATGTATTCATCGTTACACTGCGGCAAAATGCATGCGAGATTCAATGATTTTAATGAATATTACGTTATTTTAAAACAAATTAAAAGTATTTATAAAAATTATAAATTATTCCATGATGAAATATGTTTATTTACGAGTCGTATAACATTTTACGTTTGTTCGATAGTTTATGAGTTTAATTAAAAAATTAAAATTTTTCTGAACATATCGGCATGTAAACATTTAAATTACTTCCGGAACGTAATATAATAAATGCTTTTGGCGTGTAATCGTTTAAAATTTGATGTTCGTTGGTAGCTGAAGAAAAAATTTAAATAGACGAAGATCCATACAGAAATCGAGAAAATTTCCCTATCTCAGCTGTTACTTTTTAATTTCGAAATTCAAAAGTAATAATTTTAAATAAATATTTAATGTGAGAAACGTAAGTGATTGCCAATGGCATATTAAAAGTACAAATAAATTAAAAATTTCCTGTACTAATTTAATGGTTTAGATTTATTAAGATGGAATAAATTGCGTTTTGATTTATTTTTATTATCGTAAAGTGTTAATAGTCATTTTTCGCATATGTCTTTTAATATTAACTGACCATTAAAGCAGATTTTAATTTGATTCATTCACTATTACTAGATGGTTGTTTCCGGGTCCGCCTTTCATTCAAAAGCAATACATTTGCACTTACACATGTTTAGCGTTTATCCGATATGAATTAAAATTAAAATATTCATTACGCTTGTCGTATATTGAATTTATGAAAGAATATCGTAAATTAGGCCGTATAAAACTTATCAAGACGTGCGCTATGGATACGATTCGTTTTTACATACTGCATTTATCTGTTTTAAGACCAGAAAGTATTACAACAAAATATGTTGTATTCAGTACAATCTGTGCAAAATAAGCAAGAGATTTCGCTTACGGACCAATACTACAACCTAAGCGTTTTAGCACCTTAATAAATTTCAAAAATACTTGATTACATTTTTATTCGACATTAGTAAAATGTATCGTCAAATCGTAATTCATCTTGATGTTAGTTGTTTTCAATTCATATTATGGCCCGATCGCCCGAATAATCCGATATAAACATTTAAATTAACAACACTAATATATGGCATAACTCCTACAACCTATATCATAATAAAATGCCTTTAAATGATCTCTAAGAATATAGGAAATTCGCCATCTGAAGCGCTCACTACCCTCATACTGCATTCTACATAGATGATTGATTTATTTTTCACTGGTGAACGTATTGAAGAAGCAATCTGTAGGGCAAAAATTATTTACTCTTCATTATTAAAAACGTAATTTACACTTCGAAACTATGTATCAAACTTCTATGATTTCTGTGTATTGCTCGATCCAACAATTATTGAAGAGTTACAGTTTGTATCGTCTACCCCGAGTGGTATTGTAAAAATTCTTGGTTTATGGTGGTATTCAAATGAAAATGAATTTTACATAAATACAAAACCATTTGGTATTTTCAAAATTATACTAACCAAACGTGTGTAGGTTCATAAGTTATATCCACTATTCTTGAAATGTTAGGATTCATTGCACCGATCATCATAGGAGGTGAGATTTTTTTTCAGAATTAGTGGCGGAAGGAAGTAAAATGGAGAGATCCTATTTCGGAAGATGTCAACAAGAGGTTTCGAGAATTTTATGAAGATATTAAGGATTTAAACCTACTTTTTGTTCAGTGACCGTATTTATCACGAAATATTAAAAGTTATTTTAGCTTTAGTGACGCAAGTAATTGATCGTTTGGAGCTGTTCTGTATCTCAAATTATTTAACAGTTTGGAAGTTAATTAAATTACTGTCGCGTCAAAAACCAAAATTGCACCGTTGAAAACGATTACCATTTATAAGTTAGAATTACTTGGTACAGCTCTTCCAACAAAAATGTTGTGTTTTAAAAATCTATTTATCTAAAGTACACGTTTTGTGATTCGAGCATAGTGTTAGTACGGACTGGAAGGTCCCAGTTCTAGGTATGAAATGTTCGTATGTAATTGAGTCGATTTTATCACAATGTTATGATCTGAATCAGGTTTTTGGCCGCCGTATTAGTCGTTATAAAGTAATAGAATATTCAGGACTTTAGCAACCAGAGAATGGAAAACCCACACGCAGTCAAATGAAATATTGTTAATAGTTTCAGAAAACAAACATGGTTCCAAGGAAGAAAAAAAAAACTACTTTTAAACGATGAAAATCCGGTATACAAGTAAACGGTTGGACGCCATCGAACCACAATTAAAAACTGTTGTAAATTACAAACCAGACGGAGAACAAAACGAAAACTGATTCAATTTAAAACAATCTCACCAATAAACGGATCAGATAAGACGCGAAAAAGAAATTTTTAATCAAACGGCCAAATTTAATTCAAGAGACCGCTTCGCTCCATAAGAAAAGTAATGACATGAAAATAAAAAGAAAATCATACACTGTAAACTAAAAAATGCATACAAAAATTGAAATAATTCAAACTATGTGCAAAATAAATAAAGAAAACATGACGTATTCTAAGAAACTAAAATGAACACTATAAAATAATTCATTCTAAACAAATTTCTTATATATTCTGTGGGGCAATAAAAACGTAATTTCGTCCATAGAAAAATGACGCGTTTTAATCTAATCCAATGGTATTCAACCCGAGGCGCTCGCCAACATAATTTCTGTGACCAATCGTTGTTTAATGAATAATATACATTCGAAATTAAATTTTTGCCGAATTTAGTTGTTTATAGAAAGTTAAATTAAAATTGGTATTTCTTTATCGATTGAGCTATGCGAAATGAAAAAATATAAGAACAAAAAACTCGTTTTTCAAATTTTGATAAATATTTTCAAATCATAATGATTCTGAAAAAATATGTTCATAAATATAAGCCACACCCCTTGTATTGCGCGGAAAAATAAGTCAACGAAAACTAAATTACATACGTTTATAGCGTGGAATGTTTTACATTAATTCTGAAAATTTCAGTTCTATAGCTTAAAATGGACGCCCGTCCGGGCCATTCGCGCAAAGCCGTATCGAATTCCACCTATGGAATTTCACGTTAAAAAGAAAACGCAATTTTGCTACAAAATTTTAATATACATTTCAGTCGTCGTTTACATTTTTATAAATACCGCCTTCCCTTATGTTTCATACATTTGTTTTTTATCCATTTTACCTTTAAAGTTTTCTCAAACTTAATCTAAGGAACGCGTTTAAGGAAGTTCTCACAAGCGCGGGCTGCTTACGCCACGTAAGGCTTGTTTGAATATTTGAAAAAACCAAAAATTACAGAGTGCGACGTCAGGACTGTATGGAGGGTGTGTTAGTACCTCAATATTATGTTTTTGTAGTAATTTGGTCGTAAATTTCGACGTATTTGGCATTGTCGTGGTGCTCATTCTCAAGAAAACAAACCGGCATAAAAAATCTCATGTGAAAATCCCTTTGTTAATACAATACTTATGCTCACTCAAAAAATGTTTAAACTGTATTGTTTTTTTTTCTCCGTCATTTTATAGTGTCTACTATTCAATCACGTTGTTCTTTTGTCCGCAACAATGTTATTGTACTAGTTACCGCGAATATCTAATTCTGAATCCGTAGGCGGATTTCAATACGACTTTGCACAGATGATCCGTACAGGCGTCTATTTGACGTTATCGAGCTGGAATTTTCAGAATTAATGTAAATCATTCCACGCTACAAGCGTATGTAATTTAGTTTTGGTTGACTTATTTTTCCGTGCGATGCGAGAGATGTGTCCAAAATTTATGTGCCAACCTATGTATATCTTTCGTTACTATTTAGGTAATTGGGAAGTATTCGTAACTCAACAGTATATTACAAAATTGCTTGGTTCCAAACTGAATTCGTCATTTGTAAGAAAATTTATAATTGCCTATTTGAAGTTCGCTTCTTGCGTTAAACCCATTCATTGATAAACATGGAATTCTGCGCGTTGGTAGTCGATTAGAAAATAGTACACTAACATGCCATTATAATAGTACATGCTAAATAAACTTTATTGAAATTATTGGTGAAATATATACACGAAAAATAATACCATGCGCCGCAATCGTTCGCATTATCGTTTCTACAAAACTGAATTCTGCTTATCAACAATAGAATTAAACTTGTTAAGAAGTTGATTAAGTGCTCCGTTTGGTAAACCATCCGCATGAAAGCTGAAACGGTTTCTCAAATTATGCGCAATGTATCAGCAGATCGATTTACAGTATCTCGATCATTTAAAGTTTCTGATCTGCATTTTGCTGGTTCGATTGCCGTAAAATATACAAATCAGCTGATCTTAAAGCTCTTAAAGTACCACGTTGCTCTCTTCTATCAACTGAAGCGGTACATGTAGAATCTGTCTCCGGTTTATCCAAACATGCCTCTGTTAACGCATAACAGCGCTTCGTAGCTCGTAGAAGTATTCCAAATAAGATTTGATCCGACAACGTCGCAAACTCCATTAGAAGAAAAAAGTAACTCGATTGTCACTGTCGATCCCAGAGTATAAATTGAAAATTAATACTTCCGTAAATACCACATCCCGGCGGTATTTAAAAATTAGCTATTTAACGAAGATCAGTTTGAAACCACTGTTGCTAATATTGAGTCAAGTATGAATTCTCGAACACTTTACCACAGGCGTGCTGATACTAACGTTGACATTATCGATGTCTTCACCCTTGGTCACTTTTTAGTTGGATCACATTTACTTGAACGGGCACTAACCGATTTCAACATTATTACACCCACCGAACGTCTTAGTCGTTAGACGCAAATTATTAACTCGTTCTGGAATCAGTGGAATAAAAGTTATTTGAAGACTCTTCAATCGTGTTCGAAGTGGAAGAACTGTTTGCAAATTTAAAAATTGATGACATTGTTCTCATTAAACAGCACTCGTCACTATGTAATTGACCGCTTGCCGGCAGTATTAACGTTAATCCAAATTCTCAGAACCGCGTACAAATCGTCACTGTAAAAAAAAGAAAGGTTCGAAATTCAAACTGTGTTTATGTTTCTCACCTGTAAGATTCTGAAATCTTAGTGGAAAAGAATTGTTTTGCGCGTATATATGCTTTACTTTAACTAGCCATGTAAGACCACCAAGTTAAATTATTTTTGTACATTTATTTTCATTTGTGTTTATTTTTCGTTTTTCTCTCGCAACCTTTTCACTAGTATTTGAAATAGTCATTTTCAAAACTTCCCGAATTTTATAATATATTGAATATTTTACGGTCATAATTTCTATAAACAGTTATAGTTATGAAACTAAAATTTTTTATGTTCAAATTAGCTGCTTTTTTTTTGGTATTTTTCTGTGGTCAACTCAGTATTAAATATTTCCCTTGTTAATAAATAATTTTCGGAAACAACTGTATTTAAAATGAAATTTAATTCGCTTAACGTTTCGACCAGCTTACATTGGCCATCATCAGAAGCAAACTGAAGAACGGAGCGAAAATTGCGATCGATAATAACAATAAAATAAGAACCGAAAATCATGAAAAACCCAAACAAAAACAAAAAACCTACCTAAACAGGAAAAACCGACAATACGCACGACAACAGATAGAGAATTATGAAACAATAAAATACATACGAGAAAAATAAATAAATAAAAATCGCAACACAAAAAATCGGGGGAAAAAAACAGAGGAACATCGGGTCATAATCGGGACAAAGGAGAAAAATAAAAACAGACAACGACTTGTAAATAATAAATACAGAAGCGCATACAGTGAGCGCCAAAAAATCGAAAGATAGAGAAACGAAAATCCCGAAGGATTAAAAAACGAAAAACATAACGGAAAAAAATAATAACAACAAAGAAGCGGTATTAGAGAACGCCAAAAAAAAAAAAGAAAAAAGCAAAGCACGAAAATCCCACAGGGGAAACGCAAAAAACAACCAACCCGAACAAAAACAAAATTATAAAATTATAACACCGATGGAAAAAAGTTGTAAAAACAAAAAAATAAACACACAACAAACATAATTGGTAAACACCGCAAAATTCCCCCAAAGGGGAAACGAAAAACTATCGAAAAAACTTATAAAAAATTTACCTGAAGATGGACTGGAACCTACCTGAAAATTGATTGGGACCCTCACCTGACGAATGACTGGACACGTTGCCCGAAGAGTGAAATTGACTGGAACCCCGCCTGAAAGTTGACTGCCAACCTCACTTGAGGACTCACTTGTAACTTACCCTGAGGATTCACCAGAGAACGTAGGCACCGAAAACCCGACCAAGGGAAGCAAAACCAAACGGCGGAAACTAATGGAAATCCAAACAGAAGAAGAAGCCACTTGGGCCGGAGGGATGGGGGAACAAAAAACCAAGAAGGAGTGAAATGCGGTAACGGACGTCAAGGTACCTAAAAACATTCAAAATTAAAACCAAGAAACCCAAAGACATTTTTATATATATACGTGTATATTTTCAGTATTTTCCTCTAAAAAAAATATGGCTATTTAACACTTTTTGTTATTAATGTAATTATAATAAGATGTTTTCTGATAACCATAGTCGACGATATTTGATAAAATACACAAAACGCCAAAAAATGGTTAATAATTAATAAAAACACAGAAACATGTTTTTTCGGAGTTAAAACAGCCAGCTCCATATTTAATACGGCGAACGGAGTATTTTTATTATTGGTATGAATTTCATACTTTGAAGTTCTGTAGAAAGCAATAATAATAAAAACTAAATTTATTTACAATAGATTAATTACACAATATCGGTAATAATAATAATATTTATACCCTATTGTGAAGCTAAAAATATTATAGTTTTGCTTTCCTGTTAAACGTAACATTTAAATTAATATATATTTAACGTTTATTGATCACACAATTATTTTAAAGGTACCAATTAGTATTCTTCTAAAAATAATTTTGAAAATGTAATTTTAAATGTTAAATAAGGATTACTTGCAGTGGATTTGATTTGTTTGAAAATTATTTGATTGTAAATGTTTGTATTAATAAAAGTATAAAATAATGGATTATTGATTATTTTTATTCCAAAATATTTTAAGATTGGAGGCGTATACTAATGATTAAATATTCATGAATATTCATAGTAATTAATTGTATTTTACTTTTATATTAGGTGGTAAAATTGGTCAGTGAAACTTTTAATTATCCTAAAATAGATCGCGGCAAGACACGAATGAAACAATCTATAAATGAACATTTTCCGAAATTAGGTCGTCGATTTAATAGATTAGGTCTGAAACCTAAGGTTTGTACAATTTTAAATAATTACTAATGCGTAATTTTTATAAAGTTTTTCGAGTATAATGTACTTATATTTAAATAATTAAATCTCAAAAACTGTGAAACTAATTTTAACCAATCGTCTTTCATTTCTATTAAAATTTCAGGAATTTTATTTGGATATGTATTTTTGGAATAAGAGAATTTTCAAGTTGGGAATTTCCTAAATTGTTCTCTTGACTACGTTTTGATGTATTTAAAAGAGATTAGTTATTTTTGTATTTTTCTTATATATTTTAATAAAATTGAAGGGAACATTTTAGTTATCATTTAGTTATTATTCGTGGGCTTATCAATAAACTTCTTCAAAGCGTAATGCTATAATAAAAAGTCTCAGAGCACAGAAATCTTGGTTAGGAAAATTTTTAAAGTTAAAAATTTTGATTTTAAATTTAAAAGTTTTAAATCTACTGATTATAAGTCATGGTCTAGAATATTGAATAAAAAATAACAGATATATTTCTTCTTAATGTTGAGAGTTCCGAATCTCAAAATTCCTCTCCGGTCATCTCTGTATCCTAAGACGCCTAGTTTTAAATAGTAGGCCTCTGTTTATTTTTTTTATCAGTGGTAAATAATAATCTTAAATACGACTTTTTAAAATATCTGCTATTACACGAAACAAAAAAACAAATGTCAATAATAAATAATTAAAAGTAATGTTATAGGTTGTTTTTTTTGGGGTAATCAAAAAAAAACTTATAGCAATAGTTTTCAACGTAGAATAAACACTTCTAATTTTTTATGTATAGAATTAAACTGAATGTTATGAAGTTCAATATAAAAATCAGTGTGATATGAGATTTATTTTTCATGCTATGAACTATTGAGAGTATTTGTTCATTCCATCAGTATTTTTTTTACACAAAGCCGTTTTAGGTAATAAATAATCGTTTTTTATTTAGAAAAATCAGAATTTAATAGTGAACAGTATGGCAAAAATCGGTGAAAGTTGCGCAAAAGGGTAAAAAAAATCAGTGTTACCAAAAAAAATATAAATCTTACGCGAAATGGTTAAATTAATTTAAATTACAGACAAAATATCATACGAAAAGAAAATTACAAGTTTAAAGGAATAAATGGCGGTAAGAGAAAACTAAAATTATTTTAAAAATTTGTTTTTTACGGTTTAAAGAAAACATTTTTTATGTTGGAATTATATTAATATATCCGCATAGATTTTGTTAACCAATTTTTTTTTGTTTTTCCAAAGTAGTCCACTAAAGATTTACGAGCTCTTAACGGATCCATGTAGCAATTATCCTGTTTAAATCATTATTTAAATTGTTTTAAAATATCCAAATTTAGTAAATTAGTTATTATATTTACTAAAATTAAGTAAACAAATGAAAAAAAAATGAATTAAATTGTTAAATAGGACTGAAAAAACATTTTTAATAATTAAAAAATAAACCGTTAAATTTCTGAACTAAAATACGAAATAGAAAAATTTAGTTATTTATTATTTAAAAGTTTTCCTCAATCAAGCCCATTGAAAGCGTTTCTCGTGATATATTTTGGAGGTATTTATCCGTTGATATTTTGACTTTTCTTTGGTTAGTTCGTTAACTGGACTTGAATAAAATATGAAATAATTGTAGTTAAAAAAAAAAAAAAAAAAAAAAAGCATAATTTTTTATGATTTTTAGTACTAGAATAAGATCTTAGTTTTAAACAATAAAATCTGTTTAACATCCTGTTGATTTATAGTTACATGTTTACATTTATAACGCTACAAATATTTTTAATGTCGGATCACAGGTAGGATCGTTTCAGTTATTTGTCGAAGGTTACAAAGATGCGGATTACTGGATTAGACGTTTAGAGGTGGAACCATTACCAGTTGGACTGCAAAAAAAATTTCAGTTACACTTTGAACGTTTAGTAGTTTTAGATTATATAATACGAAATACAGACAGAGGTAATGATAATTGGCTGATAAAGTATACTCAACCATCAGTTGAAGAATCTCCTGTTGCTCCCAATTTGTTATCTAATAAAATCAGTGAACTGGAAAATGTTTCTGTAAGTTATTGTGTATACTATTATGATTAACGGATTGTAGATTACACATTTTTACAGAGTCATTTAATAATAATGAATTGGGTGGATATTGTTGAGGCACTTGGTTTCTGAAAACTGCGACTAACTTTGAAAATCATTTGTGAAAATTGCTATTAAAACATAATTACTCGATATACTGTTTTTTTTTGTTGTGTGCTACTATTCATTAAAAATTAATCTTGAAAATCAAGTAAGATCTTTCTGAAAATACGTTATTTTATGGCTTAAGATAAGTTTTAAAACATATTTTAAATTTCAAAGTAAAATAAACCAGTGGTATAAAATTTTAAAAAAAGGTATTTTTTTAATGAAATATTGTAGTTTAATCATGTAATAAAATAATTTCTTTTAGCTTGGCTACTACTGTTGTTTTCTGAAATTATTATATTAATATTAAAACTCCGCCGACACATTTTATCAATAATGCATTAAGATATACTAATTTGATCAATTTGACCTGAAATGAAATCTAACCGAAAATATGTCAATATTATATAATACTGTATAATGAAATTGTTAGCTACTGATCTTTTTCAAAGGTTAAAAGGCCGCAGGCATAGTATGAAAAGTGATCATTTGTCCCTTTATTAATAAATTTAATGTGCTACCTTGCTTCAGAGTTTTATATTTTATTTGTAACTATAGTCGTTCTATGTTAATTTATTTTAGGATGTTATTGATTCATGTTTGTGAATTACACTTAAAAAAAAAAAAAGAAAAAGATATATGTCTCTTCAAGAAAATTAATCGGTAATTATTAAGTAAATGCGAGAAACTGTTATATACTAAAAATAAAATTTATGTATTGTATCGTAAATAAAGAAATTCATGGGAACTATTACTTACAAAAAGCTTTTTTTTTTTTCGTTTTTGTTTTGTTTTCATCGAAAATAAGATTTTTCAAAATTCAGTTCACATCGTTTTCCTTTTGTATATATATTTCTTTTTTCTAATTTTGAAAGGCCTTTTTCTGGGAAGTTCGGTATTATTTCTCTATTTATTTCATCTTTTTCACCTTGCTTTATTTTTTGTGTACTCTCAAATAGTTCGTTCAATACTTCAACAATTTCAGTGTTATCTGTTGGAACTATGCGGATTCATTGTAATATTATTTTTAAAAAACGTTTACGGTTGATAAAATCTTAAGTACATTATCATATTGTAAAATTAAAGTGCAAAAAAAGCAATGCAAATGTAATTTTTTTTCAACGATTCGTATCAGGGATGTGTGGTCAAAGCTTTGATTTACAGACGGTTGATGTTAGAAAGCAATAATTTAAGGAATCCCATGGAATTCTGTTCAGGTTAGAAAATAATGATATCTCCAGGGAAATGCTAAATCCACGTTCTATTGGTTCTTTTCATGTACTGAACTTTTTAAAAAGAGGGAACGAGTAAACAGAGATCAGAAAAAGAATGATAGATTAAAATAACCTCCACAAAAAAAATCTAACTCCGTGGAAAGGACTATTAAGGAAATTATCTATGGTGATACTGACCTGTGAAAGCGATCAATTTTTTTGAAGTAAATTAACATTTTATTAACTTAAGCTTTGTATCTTACTAGGACTGGAGTGTAGTCGAACGACCAGATATAAGTATCGCTGCGATAGATAATGGTTTAGCTTTCCCATTTAAGCATCCGGATTCATGGCGTGCATATCCATATCATTGGGCTTGGTTACCACAAGCTAAAATACCGTTTAGCGAAGAAACTAGAGAACTGGTCTTGCCGTATTTAGCAGATATGAATTTTGTACAAGAATTATGTGACGATTTATATATACTGTTCAAAGTAATTTGATTTATTAGTTATTGCTTAATTGACTATTATATTCAGATAAAAAATGTTATCATCGTTGCATATTAATGGTATCATTACTTTATATTATCTTATTTGATTATTTTTTACAGCAGTTGTATTTTACTTTTGCCATTTAAAATATTAATTATCAAATATTTTCTTTATTTGTAAAAGATTAATAAAATGTGTCCTTTTATGTAATGCAAATACCTGAGTATTAAGTGTATTGTAAAAATCTATTCTGTTTGTTAGAGTAAATAAAATTAAAATAATATTACAAATTATAATAGATCAAAATTTCTTAGAATAATTTTATGATTTATTTTAAGGAATTTTGGTTTATTATAAGATTTGAAGAATACTCTTTTAATTTCACTTTACAAAGACACAATACAGAGTTCGGGTCACCAATTTTGATGAAATTTTGCAGATTGAAGTAAAACCATGAGTGTGTTAATTATGTAAAATATTAGAATGTAATTTTTTGATTTGTGCGAGAAATTTAACTTTTTAGAATTTGTATATGTCAGATGCTACAGATTGGCTTATTTTAAACAAATGTATGGAATAATCTTCGGATTATGTTTTTATGGTTTGGGGAACTAACGTTGCTAGAATAAAATATATCAGACATAAAAATTATTAGAAAACAATTTAATACTGTAAAAAAAAAGAACAATTTTAAATTTAAAAAATTTAAATGTGTTATTATATTTATATAGTATAAGAACACAACTGATTTCAAATCTGTTTTATAGTGTAGACTGAGCACACAAACAGTAAAGGATTTTTTTATTTATAACTATATATATGGATGTATAGTTCTGATAAAAAGTTTTTTAAAATTAAAATTATTTAACAGCTAATTTTTTATTTCTTTTTTCTTTTGTAAGAAAGTTAACCTCATATATAATTTGTGACGGACTTGCACCTATAAATGAAATATTAATATCAGCAAATATTAAGGCAATTGAAAAAAAAAAAAAAAATGAAAAATTCTTTAAAAATATTGATTGGTAAAATTATTCATTCAATAATGTTTATTTTCATAGAAAACGTAAAAATTTAATTTGAAAAATTCAAAATTGTTCACTCTCAATATAAAACCGGTATGGCATATACCCGGGAATATAAAAATTCATTCTCTTATACAGAATTGTCATCTATTTTTTCTATGATGTTAAAGTGTGCATATTTTCTTCTAAACTTTTAGTTAAACGCGAAATATTTTCATATGTAAACAAAATTCTTTTTTCAAATATGAAGGCAATGAAATCCTACTTTTATGGTAATAATTCCTATACCATATTGTAGTACTTGTTACATCAACTGTTGTTTTATCTGTTTTTATGATTTATAAAATCCTGAACTATATAAATGAAGATAAAATTTGGAGTGCTTTAATTAAATTGAACGTTCATTAATATTTATTTTATTAGTAATAAATGTGTGTCATACACACGCATATATATATATATATATATATATATATATATATATATATATATATATATATATAAGGTTTTTCGAAACTAATTCAGAAAATTTGTTTTACACTGTAAAGGTCATCAAAAGAACAAAAAAGTCCTGAGGGAAAAACCATTTGGACGAACAATTGATTAGTTATAATTTATTTAATTATTTAGTTTAAACGAAAAAATATTTTCTTTTTATAAATCAATATTTTGTAAAATAAAAAGAAAATAAATATCGAAAAAAAGTAAAATATGTATTAAATATAGTCATAAATGTATAATCAACAGTGGTTTGTCAATGGTCTAGAACAAAAGTGCTCAATATGTTGACCATTTTGCTTTACTCTCAACTCAGCTCTTTGTGTAACATTGTTTATAGCCCATTGTAGAAGTTCTGTTGTTTGTCAGATGTCACACTGATGGAAAAATATGCCACAACTAGCTTTGAAAGCAATGATTATATTTTGTTTCTTATGTTTACAAAACATTGAAGAAAAACAAATGAACATTGAGGCTACATTGCAATAAAATGCATATACCACTGATTTGAAAAAATGTGATGAATTGGGTTGAATTTATACTTAGTTGACTATACACTTACAACTACATTTAATATATATTTTACTTCTTTTCAATATTTATTTTATTTTTATTTCAAAACATATTGAATCATGAAAAAAAATATTAATTTTTTTATTACAATGAATTATTATAATTAAATTAATTACAACTAATTAATTGTTCACCCAAATGATTCTTCCCTCAGGATTTTTTTGTTCATTTTGACAAGTTTTATAGCATAAAAAAAATTTCCTGAATTTTCAGACCATCCTGTATATATGAGGTTGTAGTGATATTTTAGTTGCTACATCATTTGACTTTGGTCACAGAGCTCCTGAGTTTAATTACAGGCAACAATGGGAATTATTACAAATAATTAAATAATGGTTGATAGTCATTTGGTAGGCAATGAGAAATCATAACATATACTATCATATGCATGCAGGTTGATGCATAGACGGACACACTTGGGATTGTATTTTTATTACAATAACAAGCAATTACTATCAGTTCTGACTGTAGGCTTGTGTACATCTGTGTTGCATATAAATATTGCCACGAGCACTACCTTTATATGTATAACTAAAATGTGTAAATAGGTAGTCACAATGCTTGGAATTAAGTATTATATATATATATATATATATATATATATATATATATATATATATTAGAGCATGAGGGAGATAGGAAGAAATATAAATTTAAGACAAGTTTTAATATTATCACATTCATTTATAATAAGTAACATAAAATAAAAATAAATATTTGTAATTTTATTTGAATTGTTAATGAATTGGTCCCATGTAAAATTTAATCTTTACAAAAGTGTATTAATTTATAAAATAATAAAAAATTTACTTTTAAATATTTTTAATCTTCAAGAACTTTTTATTATATTAACATGATTATATGTAAAAAAATTAAAGTAATTATACAATAAGAATTAATAATAAAAGAATATAATACAGGAATTTTTGTACCATGTTTACCACTATACCATAAAACACATTTGGAATATTATGTATGAGAAAACTGTATTATAAGTAGAATGGAAAGTTTTTTCATTTTGAACAAATTTATTACACTTTGCTCATCAGTTTTGCTCTTGTACTGATATAGGTATATAGAGAATAATATTATATTTTTTTTAAATTAATGATATTAATGTAAAATACTAACTCAATAACTGTTCTATTATTTCAGAGAGATAAAGGATTTGATAAGCAACTATTTGAAAGACAAATGAGTGTTATGCGTGGTCAAATTCTGAATTTAACTCAAGCATTAAAAGATGGTAAAAGTCCTGTTCAACTAGTGCAAATGCCAGCAGTTATCGTTGAAAGGTAAAGCATCATTGCTTTATTAATAAATTACTTAACAAGTTATAGAGTTAATCATTTTATGTCAGTTTAACAACAGAATTTTAAAAATATTAATTGGATCTATACATTTTCTGTTGATAGACGAAAATGTTAAATGCCTACATTTTTTACTTAACCTATTTATTGCTTTCAATGTTATTCATTGAATAGATTTGGTTTAACAAAAAAATTGTGTCCAAATTTACAAAATGCTTTTCTTGGCGTATGCAGACGTTAACAACAAGTACAATGCTTTATGTCTATATTATTTGTGGTTATTTTGACAAATTCAGTTCTGTTTGGTTTTAAATTTTTTTTTTTTTTTCGTGCATATTTTTACTCATATACTACGAAAGAGTAACTCTGCTAGTAAGAGAAAACGTGCCGATAAAGCGGCTACCAGCGGTCTTATCAAAACTAGCAATCGATTTAATCCCCTTATCGCCGATGAATCGATTGTTCATAAGGTATTGCACGAAACAAATACTGTTAACTCGACTAAGTTACTTCCGATTACAATATATCAAGTTAATGCGGCGAATTTAAGACAGCTGGCTGAATTATTAAAAGCAAGTTTAAATAATGAATTTAAAATGAAAATTAAAGGCCAGAGGGCTTTAGTATATTGCGAGAATGAAGCAGACTTTGACACAGTAATACAACTGCTAAAAGTAAATAATGCACAATTCTATACATACTTACCGAAACATAGGAAGCCGATTAAAATGGTACTTAAAGGTTTACCGGTAGGCGTGACTGCTAAGGAGGTTAAAGAGGAGCTAACAGTGATGGCAGGTCTTCCGGTAAACGCAGTAAACCAGTTTAAAAAAAAGACGGATTCAGATTTCGTGCCCCTACCTGTGTATATGGTGACTTTTCCTGCTGGTACTGTTATAAGAAAAATAATTGACGTTAAGAGTATTTTCCACTGTATAGTAACGTGGGAGAAATACAGTAGTAAGAGAACAGTAACCCAGTGTTATAACTGCCAGCAATACAGACACATATCGCTTAACTGTAGTCTTCCCGCACGCTGTATGCAATGTGCAAAAAATCATAGTAGCAAAGATTGCCCGAAAGATAGTAATATTGCATGTTGTGCAAACTGTAATCAGGCACATGTTGCTAACTCGCCACAGTGTCCAATACTAGATAGGATTGTGCAAAGCCAAGTAAAACGAGGCAACGGAAGCGAAGGTAAGATAAAGCGAATCAACGTTGAGGTTGACAATTTTGGTCTTCGGCAAAATGCAAGTGATTGCAGCAAGAGACCCACTACGCGTAGCTATGCCGAAGCTACTAAATCTGGTGCTCATCAAAATCGTGCTGCACCCGATTTTGCTCAAACAGTCAACTATAGCGACCTAGAAATTATTTGTAAATTATTTAAGCAAATTAATATTAATAAACTTATTAATGTGATAACTTCTATTATTACAGAATTAACTAATAATAATAATGATAACATACTTGCGAAAGCATTTAATATCTATGGAATAATTAAGGCAAACTATTTTTAATGCACTTTTAACCTTAAGGTATGATTAATTTTAAGTTTAATTTACGTGTGGTCGCCTGGAATTGCAATTCCATACTTGATAAACAAAATGAGCTGTATCAGTTCATAGTAAATAACAATATTCATATTGTGGCCTTGTCGGAAACTAAACTAAATAAGTGCTGTGACTTAAAATTCCCTGGATACGATGTGCATAGATATGATGAGAGTCGTAAGAGTGGAGGAGTAGCACTGCTGGTAAAACGGGATGTAAAACATGAAATTACTCCGATACCACAACTGAACTGTATTCAAGCTGTGGGTGTTGTGGTGTATGTAAATAAAGCTGCTAATATCAAGGATAACAAAATACATATATACGCTGTTTACAAACCTCCTAGGAGAATGACTAAATTCGCAAGTGACATAAAAGCTTTAGTAAAATATAAGAATAAGGTAATGCTAATCGGTGACATGAATGCCAGGAACAAGATCTGGAACTGTTTCTCTAATAATGCTGCTGGGAAATTATTATATGACTTATCTATGAGTGACAACCTGCACATTCTTGCATCAAATGAACCTACATATATACCAACGAACATTGCCTGCCGTCCTAGCATACTAGACATAGCAATCGTTAAGAACTTGGATATTATGCCACCAGTCTCGTTAAATCAGCTCTCGTCAGACCATAATCCAATATTCACTGTTATTGGCTATAAGATACTAAAAACCCCTAGTAAACAAGGTTATGATTACAGGTTTGCAGACTGGAATTGCTATAAAAATATATTTCTGCACGTGTTAACTTAAAAGAGCCCATAGGAGATCAAGTAGACATAGATAACCGAGTAAACAAACTTACTAACCTCATTAGTCAGGCAGCAAAAGAGTGCATTCCGTTAAAAAATTATAATTACTTTCACAAAATAGAGATATCACCTTTTATAAGATTAACCATAAAAATCAAAAACTATATCAGAAAAATGTATCTTAACTATCGATCAAGTATAATCTCTTGCTATATGAAAACACTGCTAAATTTTATGACAAAGCTAGTTCGATATCTATTACATAATAATAAATTCGAACATTACAATAAAACGATCAGTCAGCTTACAACTAAAGACAACAGTTTATGGAAAGCATGTGTGCAGTATAATAAGCAATTTACAATTCTGCCCCCATTGTTTGACGTCAGTAATAATAATTATGTATACACTGAAATGGATAAAGCTAACCTGTTAGCTGCGCACTATAGGGAAGTGCATGGTCATATTATACATCTCTCAACGAAATATATGGATAGCAAAATTAGAAAAGCCATAGAATCCTATTTTAATAAACAAACAAATAAGAACATCACTTATGCTACTCCAAAAGAAATTGTATCATGCATCAAGCGTCTAAAGCCTAAATTTTCTTTGGGACATGATAATATTAGTGTTGCATGCATAAAAAAGTTGCCATTTATAGGGGTAATGGAACTATGTAATATAATAAATGCCATTTTTACACATGAATATTATCCAAAATCCTGGAAAATAACAAAAACTATTGCCTTACCCAAAGTAGGAAAAGACGCGTCTGAAATTACTAATATACGACCTATCAGTTTGCTGAGTAATTTGAACAAGGTAATTGAAAAAATCATACTAAAAAGACTGAGGGACCATGCCGAAAACAATGACATTATCCCCAAAATTCAATTTGGTTTTCGCCCCAGACACTCCACCGTGCATTAGGTTGCGAGAATTACCGAGACTATTACCCATGGTTTTAATTGTAATAAACATACAGGAATGGTATTTTTTGATGTAGCTAAGGCTTTCGATACCACGTGGCATGAGGGAATCACATATAAAATGATAAATTACAACTTCCCAAATTACCTTATAAAAATAATAAGCAGTTACCTTACAAATAGACTATTTTATGTAAACGTCGGCGCTTCTAAATCTACTTTAAACCCCATGTTAGCGGGGGTACCGCAAGGCAGTGTGTTAGGTCCTTTTTTATTTACACTTTCCTTATCTGATTTCCCGAAACTTCAAAATACTGAAATTGCCATGTATGCAGATGACACGGCTTTGTTCACTAGTTCACACAGACCACAGACTATCGCTAACAGATTGCAGAGTAGCATAACTCGTACATTACGATATTTCAAGAAGTGGCGCATAAGTATAAATCCATCCAAAACTGAAGCAATACTATTTACTAGGCGAAGACCTGCTCTACCCAATAACTTAATTGTCAACAATGCCTCCGTGCAATGGGCCGAAACAACGCGCTACTTAGGAGTAGTACTGGATAAGAGACTCACGTTTAACAGGCATATCGATCACATAGGTATAAAAGCTAACAAAACTATATCAGCTTTTTATTAAAGTATAAATCATATCTTAGCAGCAGTAATAAACTAATCATCTATAAAATGATAATAAGGCCTGTCATTATGTATGCGTGTCCTGTGTGGTCATCTGTTTCAAATAGCACATATATGAAACTTCAGGTGTTACAAAATAGGTGCCTGAGGTACGTACTGCGAGCAAATAGGTATGCAAAGGTAACGGATATGTATGATTACACAGGAGTCTCTTTTTTAAAAGATTTCATCCTTGATATAATAGATAAATTCTGCAAAGTTTGTGAAGTCCACAGTAATGAACTAATCAGGCCAATCGGAAATTACGATTCCAGGTGATTAAAATATATGTATAGCAAATATAAACACCGTAGGCTTAAGCATAATCTTTTGAAATAAGGCAGTGAGTTGCAAATATAAAGTGTATATTCTGTAGGCGGAGCTTAGTGCGTGTATGTGTATGTGTGTAAAAGAATATTATATAAGTGGGCTGATAATAAGAAGATGCGAATATTAACATATGTTATCTTATGGCGTCGGTTTTTTTTTTGTAAGTTTTTCCTGCAATTGATTAGCATTTATCCGTAACGTTGATTTTTTGTATGCGTCTATACTACTGTATTGTGGCGAGGCTGGGCCGATACACAATCGTTCTATAATAAGTATTAACAATTGTAACGAACGTGGTTAATAAATTATTTCTTTCTAACTTTGTATCAAGATTTATAAAAACAAGAATAGCAACTTGGAAGGTAAGAGGCCTTAATCAACAAAGCAAACTCTTTGTTTTAGAGAATATTACTAAGGAGCTAGCTATAGTTGGTATTGCTGAGACTCACTAGAACTAGAGCGGACATTTCAGATCAGCCAGCGGGAATCTGATTATATACTCAAGTAACCAGAAGGAAGCAGTAAATGGAGTAGCGGTAATAATAAATTCGGCAATAACATCTGCAATATTAAGTTACAAAACAATAAGCGACCGCATTGTATCAGTGAAAATAAAAGGAAAATCAATAAATCTAAATATCATTCAAATATACGCCCCAACAACTCAGGGATCGGATGAGGAAATAGATGAGTTCTATGACAATCTATGAATGGCGATTAAAAAGGTTTCAAATAAAGAACTATTGTTAGTAATAGATGATTTCAACGCAAAAATAGGAAATACTGAAGAAGACAATCACCTGCGATCAACAGTAGGAAAATATGGTAAGGGGTTAAATGCTAATTGTTTTTTGCTCAGAAAACAATCTCTGTATAATGAATTCAAATTTTAAGCATCACTACCGACGACTATATACATGGACTTCGCCGAATGGACAAGTCAGAAATCAAATAGATTACTGAAGATATATCCAGGACTGAACTGTGGTAGTGACCACAAGGCTTTAGTAAGTGAAGTATGTCTTAAGCTCCAACGAAACAAATGCAAGCTAGATGTAATTAACTCGAATAACTTAAGATCAAATAGTAATTATATAATACAGATAAGAGACAATCTAAACAAAGCTGTTTGTACACATGGAAATAATAATAATAAAACTACGAAAGAACTACAGGGAAATTTATGACGTGGTGAAGAAAATTCCCAAGGAAGTGAAAAAAAGACGGAAACTATGGATATCTGAAGGAACATTACAGTTAATAAATAAGAGAAACCAGATAAAGAAGGGAGGAAGTAATAATACCGAAGAAAATCTAAACAAACTAATAAACAAAGAAATACAAAGAGATCGGAATAATTATATAATAGGAATATAATATGAGGAAATAGAACAACACTCACTAAAAAGTGTACCTCATGATCTGTACAAGAAAGTCAAAGGATTAAGTAACACTTTTAAAACGAGGATGTTGCCAATAAAGGATCAATATGGGAAAAAATTAACGGTAAAGTTAGAAGTAGTAGAAAGATGGCGTCAGTACTGTCAGGACCTTATGCACGATGATAAGACAACAGTAGTAATACAAAACTATGATCCTGAACCGCCAGTTATGAAAGAGGAAATAATTAAGATCATGAAGAAACTTAAAAATCGGAAGTCAGCTGGCGTAGATGGTATAGTTTGCAAAAATGCTGAAAGAAACGGAAGAGCCGAGAATAAATCTCCTAGATATAATCTGCAAAAAAAATATGGGAAACAGGTAACTGGCCTGAAGAGTGAACAAAATTAGTATAAAGGGCTCGAGAGAAGAATGTGGAAATTATCGAACAATTGCTCTGATTAACCATGCTAGCAAAATATTATTAAAGAACAAGTCGGTTTTATATCGGGCAAAGGCACCCGAGAACAGATATTAAATGTAACGCAAATAATAGAGAAACTTAATGAATATAACATTTCGGGGTTGCTTTGTTTTTTGGACCATAATAAAACTTTTGATGACATTAAATGGCCAAAACTGTGGCAAATTTTATTAGAAATGGGTACACCAAAACATCTAATTTACCTCATACAACAACTGTACATAAATAACAAAAGACATATAAAACTGGAGGCCGATAAATCAAGTGAGTTTGCAGCAAAAAAGGGAGTATGCCCGATTCTCTTTAATATTTGTGGAGAATGGATTGTAAGACAGACAACGGGCGGCTGGCACGAGGGATTATCATTCGGAGGCAAAGAAATCACAAACATAAGATTTGCAGATGATACGGTAGTACTTGCTAGCACAGAAAGAGAAATGTATGAGTTGTTATTAAGAATAGAAACGGTTGGAAAAGAAACTGGTTTATTACTTAACAAACAAATGCGTTTGATGTTAATTATTGATAAGGATAACAAAATCCAACAATCGTTAAAAATGTTGCAAGATATACAAACCCAATATGAATTAATCTATTTAGGTGCCCGCATTTCAAGAACTGGAGGATCGGGCGAAAAAATAAAGAGACGGATAACATTGGCGAGCACTGCGATGGGAAAACTTAACCGTATATGGAAAGATCATAAGATCTCTAAACTAACAAAACTACGACTCCTGCAAACTTTAGTGTTCTCTATAACGACTTATGGGAAACATGGACGATTAATGAAACCATGGGAACGAAGATCACGGCTTTTGAAATGAAAAGATATGGAAAAATCTTAAGAATCCCATGGACGGCTCATAGGACAAACGAATACGTGTTAAATGAGCTCGAGATCGGAACCTACCAATGGCTATTATCAGGAAACGCATGCTAGGCTTTTTCGGACATATAGTAAGAAACAATTGGGCTGGAGAAAACGATTTTGATGGGAAAAGTCGAGGGGAAAAGGAAGAAAGGCAGACCAAAGAACCGCTTTATCGGCCAGATCAAGAAAATATGCAGATCAAATTTACAACATATCATAGATTTAGCACACGATCGGCATAAATGGCGATGTATTATATCTTGCATCAAATGATGTCACGGCATCCGACTCAGATAACGAAAAGAAGGAAGGATCATATTATAGCATCTTAAAAGTTTAATTATATTTTCAGTTATCATTGAAAAAATATTAGTATTTAATATTCACTTAGGATTTAGTAAAGGTGCTTCTTAATTTGCAGAATTAGTTAAATTGGAATGCATATCATGATTGTGCTTGAAGTGTTAATTAAGTTTTGTACTAATTAAATTACAGTGTGCGTTTGAAAAAATTTCTAAATAAATAAATTTAATGATTCGAATTTTTAGTTTTGTTAATTAATATTACTTGATATTAGTAAACATATTACAATATAAAAAATAAGGAATCCTAATAAAAAATAAATTTATCATTGCTATTTAAATAGTTTTATTTCTGAAGTTATGATAATAGTGTACATGTATTTTTTTCCAATGTAATAAATAGCTAATTAGCTGTTAGAAAAATAACTATTGATTGATTGTTCAGAATTAAGTATTTTCTTACCACTATTTTTTTTTTTGTTATGCAAAGTCTAAAATTTTCTAAAAATTCATAAAATTGTTATAACTCAGTAACCGTTCATTTTTTACCCCTAGGTGATAGGACTCAATTTTCTGTAAATAATCTCTAGAATAACCCTTTTCAAGGAATGCATCAAATTACGAGTCACCCGGTATATATATATATATATATATATATATATATATATATATATATATATATATATAAAGAACTAACAAATTAATACATATAAAATGATTTAATGTATGATCTGGTATAGGAAAATATTCACTATATTATGGGTGATAAAAGTATCAACATTTAAAAAGAAATTTGTAGGCGAAAGATTCTCAATAATTGCCTCTTATCGAATATTCCAAATTAACAGGAAAACAAAAGTCTACTCCTTTCAGACTTTTCTTCTGCATGTATCATAATGAAGCACACATCAAGCCATTTGCATAATCTTGGGTAGTGAATATGAGGGCACATATACTAAATGAAGCAAAATAGAAAAGTACATGGCATGTTCATATACATCAATATAACAAATTGACCGATATTTGACAGAAAAAAGATATTTTTTCCAAAGTGCAATATTATTTTAGTAAAAGTTAGAGCAAGATAAATGGGGAATTTTTAAATTGAAGTCCATGAAATTGTTTATAAAAGATATTAATATTAGAAAAAGATTAGTATGAAACTTTAAAATTGAAGTTTGTGAAATGGTTTTTGTAACAAGATAACATATTGTCTATAAAAAAATAATAAACAAATAAAAAAAAAGGATCAGCAGAATAAGAGAAGATAAATACATCTACTGAGTTATTGGAATTTTTATTAGTACTGCATAATAATTTTTTAGTTTTAAAAAGTTTAGAATGATTTCCAGCCTTAAAATGTGTTCATGTTAAAATAAAAATATTTAAATATGCAGCCATATTTAAAATCATTATTAATTTAGAAAGTTTCTATAATTTAATATATCTGTAAAATAAGTAAAAATTAACATGTGAAAAAATTATTCAGCAATAGACATAAAAGATAGTATTTTTTTCAAATTGAATAACTGTTATTATTATTATTATTATTATAAATTGTTGTTTTTAAAATACAAGTTGGGGAAAGAAAAAAATCAGCGAATCTGGTAGAAAATGTAGGATATACACAAATATTGAAATTATGTATCTATTACCAAATAAACAATATAACTTTTATAATAGACTAGTATATGTTGTAACTGGGGACTGGGTTTATGTGCAAAATCAAATTTTTTATTTGCCAAGATAAATCAATTTTTTTAATACCCTTTATATTTTAGCACATTGAAAGTTCAAAAATACATTACATATTTTGCATTTTTCATGGTTTTTGCATATATTTTGTACATTTCTCCATTTCCGCATGTATTTTACATATTTTGTAATTTCTTTATTTACAACTTTTTTTTTTTTGAAATTATGATAGATTCTTTCAAAAGTTCGATCCTTTATTATTTTTATAAATATTGTTTTCATTGGGTTTGCTGTAAAGTACATTGATGTATGATAATCTGTTTTCATTAATATAGTTTTTTTTTTATTTTTTTTTATTTTTTTTTTGTACTTCGTCGCCTCCTCTGATACTACTTCGGAAACATACTTCACGTCGAAATCGGTATGTAGCGTTTTATTTGAAATGAACCAGGGAGCGTTTGTCATCATACGCAGTACTTTGTTTTGGAATCGTTGCAAGATTTGTATATTAGTGTGTTTCGAACATCCCCATAACGGTGCTCCGTACCGCCAAATTGGCTTTAATAGCATCTCATAGAGTAATATCTTGTTCTCCATCGTCAATTCGGATTGTCTTCCTACTAGCCAGTTCATATTGCGGAGCCTGATGTCCAAGTGCTTACGTTTCATCATTATGTGGTGCCTCCAAGTTAGTTTGTTATCCATGTGTATACCAAGATAGCATGCAGTATTTTTTTGTGGTATTTCGTTATTACCGATACAGATTTTTGGCACCGAAGTTATATGACGGTTTGTGAATGTTACGTGCGTTGACTTAATCGTATTTATTTTAAGGCGCCACTTGTCAAACCACGATGCCACTTCTGTGACCGCATGTTGCACATTCGTAATGCACTCCTGTAAGTCATTAGCGGAGCAGACCAGCGCAGTGTCATCTGCAAACGTGGCGATGTCGACATTTTCAACCTCTGGTACATCAGATGTGTATATGACATATAGTAATGGCCCCAGTACGCTACCTTGCGGTACACCGGCGCCTATTTCACGTACTGCCGACAAGGATTCACCACTTTTGACCCGAAATGTTCGATGCTGCAGATACGATTTCAGCAGCACGCAATACGGAGTAGGTAGTATTTTCGCCAATTTGTCCATCAGTCCTGAATGCCACACAGTATCGAAGGCTTTTTCAACATCAAGGAAGACAGCAGTGCAGACTTCCTTTTTTTCCAAGCAGTCTTCAATTTTACAGACGATACGGTGTACCTGTTCAATAGTGCCGTGTTTCTGCCTGAACCCGAATTGATGCAGCGGAATCGTGTTTCCAACTATTTCCACTAGTCTTTTGTGCAACAACTTCTCAAATATTTTTGACAAAACAGGCAGCAACGATATCGGTCTGTAGGACCCTGTTTTTTCCGGTGGTTTACCTTCTTTGAGTATTAGAATAATTTGCGCAAGTTTCCATTGTGTCGGGAAATATGACAATCTCAACATTGCATTATATATGTAGGTTAGCAATACTACTGCTTTGCGAGGTAATTGCTTTACTATTTTAATTAATATAGTTAAAAAAATATAAAAAACACGGGGAAATAAATGTAGTTTTACAGTTAAATGTGGTTGCTATAGAGGTGATTTCTCGTTTAAAAAACTGCCACTATAGTTTATTGTTTTCTTAATTAATGGAAATACAACCATTTTTATCCTGCTTGGAAAAAAAGGTAACACCCGCCTTTTTCATGAACTATATTTTTGTAAGAAGAACTAAATTAAGCTGGAGCATGAGTAAGCTAAAAATTCAGCTAGGTGAGTCTGCAGAGAAGTTTATAATGTGAATGCTGTGATTTCAAAAGTGCATGCATAATATTCTGAATATGAATATTTTCCACAGCTCATTGAACAGGTTGATAGATAAATATTTCTACACTTTTCTACATTTGCAATATTATTTGAATAATTTTAGCTTGGCCTAATTTTACTTCCACTAATGTATATAAAGAAAGAGATTTTTCTATTGAACAAGTTTTTTCTAATGTACAATATTCACAAGTTCTCGATTTTTAATTATTTCTGCATATTTGATTAATATTGAAATAATTTTCAGATTTTTAAATCAATCATAGTGCAGATAAGTAACCATAGAAATAACTTATTTCGTATATTTGTGTGTGTATGTGTGAGTGTGTGCGCGCATGCATATGTACATATAAGTAATCTTTGATTAATTAATGAATTTTTTGATGTTGCATGCAATTTTCATATTTCCAAAATCATTTCTGCATATACTTTACATATTTTCATATTTTAAAAGCATATTTAACATTTTATTTTGCACATAAATCTAGGCTCTGATTATAACAAATGTCTTTAGTTTAATATAAATAAATTATACAATATAATCACATAAAGTAAAATAAATGTATTTATATTTAAAAACTGTCAACTAGTTTTGGATAACTACAATCTATAATCATGGCAATGAATATTTTTTACTATGATTATGGATTGCAGTCATCCAAAAATAGTTGAATTTTTTTTTGAATATATTTATTTTACTTTATAATGTTTGTATTTTATAATTTATTGATATTAAGTTTGTAATTCATATATAAGTTTACAAGGTAGTTTGTGAAACATCAGATTATCTTTAACTTATACAATTTCAAAGTGTTTACTTTTTGAAATTATTGTGTGTATATAGCAATATACTGATTTTTACAAGACTTTTATCAACTCATATTAACAGAGCATTTTATTTATTAAAATATGTGTATATAACCTTTTTTTTTAATAACATAAACTTTGTATTATACATTATATTTGGACAATTGTGGAAACGAACTTTTTAGTAAATTTACTACAAAGTTTCTAATGGACTTATGTAAATTTAATCAGTAAAATTCTAAAATTCGGTCACAAAAATATTCCATTAATTATTGAAGATAAAATTTATTATTAATGTTCACAGATCAAAGGAGCATTCAGATTCAGCAACACATTTTCCATCTTTCAGTGGTTCTTTTACACAGCAATTTCAGAGCAAAAGTCCAGTATTTTCATGGTGCTGATCACTGTTCACATTCCATATTTGATGTTCTATAATGCCATATTATAAAAGATGTACTGTATGGTCTTTTCCATTGGGAAAAGAACAGTGTTAAATATTTCATTTTTTTTGTTCATTCATTTTCTGTGGTATCTGCATACATAAAAAGTTCTCTGCATGTAGTTTGTTTTTTATCATGTATTTTATAGATTATTTTTGAAGTTCCAGTAATATATTTTTTATAATTGTAATAATTATATGTTGGCTGTATTTATGTTAAAATATAAAATTCTAAGACAAGGAAAATATTTGTATGTGCTGATTAGTGTCTTAATTGTTAATATTTATATTCTTGTGGTATTTTGGTGTTATAATTAATTTATTTCTGTGTTAATTTATAATAATCCTTTAAAGTTATATTTTTAACATGATTGTTAATTAATTTACACTCTTTGTGAAAATTTGTAAATATACTTCCCAAATGTATAGTACACATTACATTTATTAACTAACATATTAATTTAAGACAAAATGAGCTCTTTAGTCTTATATTAATTCTTTAAATAATGGTTCAAGCCCACAAGCAAAGTGAATAAAATAGTTTTTGAAAGAAGTAGTACTAATTCTACGACTTATCCTCTACAAAGTGTTGTTTAAAATTTATTAAAAAAAAACAAAATATCAAGAATGCTTTTTTTTTTTTTTAATTTCAAAAAATTAAACATAATTGTTTAAGAGAATGGCATTTGTAATGTTTTTTTGTTAGCTTAGAAATGTGAAAGTGGAAGTGAATATTTACAATTAGGCGGATGGAAAAGTTCTTAGATGGGGAAAGTGCTATGAAGAGTAAAGCAAGATCAAACACTGATAAAAAAGCAAAAAGCACTAGATAAAATTATGCACTGTGGGGCTATAAATTTTTTTTGTGCGTGTGTGTGTGGTGGTGGTGGTGAGGGGGGGGGTAAAGAATAATTTGAGAGAAAGAAAGATATAAACATTAGATGATTTTAAGTAAAAAAAAAAAAAAAAGTACAAAGACTGGAATTCATTTTTTGTTTTATTTATTTATTTATTTATTGTATTTACAAGTCGCTTTTGGACTACACGGTCATTAGCGACTACGGTTTTACAGAGAATTATAACATTTTATGTTGAATATTGAAAAATGCGCGAAACAACAAAATAATCAAAAAAGTTTGTTTGATAATAGTATATATAGTTTGTAAGTAACAGAATTGGAATGAGTTGTAAGAGAAGGAATTTCATTGATTGCTTTCAAATAGAATAGAAATAATAATGATATCAAAAGTGCAATATTTTTAGTGGATAAAAAAATGACTGTTGTTGGCAACAATTATAATATTTTAAATTTAGTTTTGATTTGTTTTATTTTTTCCATTACCTAAGTATAACTTTGAAAACATTTTGTTGGAATTTTTATACTATTATGTAGTTTAAAAAAAAAAAAACATTTAATTAAAATGTCTAAAGGAAATTAGGAACATAGATCTATAGATATTTTTAAACTGTATGCAGTAGACTGATGACTAGATATAACTGTTGCTGTATTTATTGAACAAAGTATATACTTTTATTGAAATAATGTGCTTTAAATATTGTCATAAATATGTGTGTGGTGAATAGTTATCACAATAAAACTTGGAGGAGTTGAGATACTTTAATGTTGACAGCATCAAAGTGAGATGATCTTGAACCAGTAACTATGCAGTGCTTAGGTGATTTATTAACCATAATCAAATAAATTAATACAATGCCGGCAGTTACAACAAAACAAAAATCTTCAATAATATTGTTTGGAATATAAGAAGATACAGACTTGAAATGAAATTCTATAATTTTATAGAGTTTTGGGCATGATCAGTTTTCATCAAAGCATTTAATTCATTTATCGGTGATTGTAAACGTCTGGCAACATTCTACTGGGTCTTACTTGTGGTCAAAATTGCTGTGCCATCAACAAAGAACTGTGATTTTCCATTGAAATATTAGCTGTGCAAGGGAGATAAAGGATAAGTCCTAAAACACTGCCTTGTGGTATTTCTGTTGATACATTTCTCCAGTCAGATATCGCTTCCTCAAAACCAATTCTGAATTGCCGATCGGTCAGGCATGATTACAAAATAAGATACCACCAATATACTGGGTCATTCAGAAATAACGCTCTACTTTGAATTGTTTATTTAAAAATGAAAAATTAAGCAAATATAAAAAATAATATACCAAAAAATAGATGGATTCAGAAACTCTTTTTTCCATTACATTCGATTTTCTAAATGCAAGCCACCAAATTCTGCAACACGCTTCAATTGAGAAATGAAATTTCTGACCACAAGCTCTAACATACCGTTCGGGAAAATATTCATCATTGTTTCTTCAATCGCCCACTTCAATTCTGAAATATTAGTAGGGTTATTCCGATATACCCTGTCCTTCAAAAAATCTCACAAAAAGTAATCATAAGGATTTAGATCTAAGCTATATGGCGGCCAGAACTAGCCCGCATTAAACATCTCAGGAAATCAATTAGAAATAACCTTATCTTTAAAAGTTTTTTGAAACAGCATTAATGTTTTATTGCACGAGTGTGGTCTGGCACTATCTTGTTGAAATATCGCCTTTTTTGCATGTATTTAACTGTGGTAAAAATAATTCTTCCATCCTAGCAACATACCTGACCTTGGTTACTGTTCCTCCCAGGAAATATGGCCCGATTAGTCTACGCACATTTAGTGTCGCTCAGACGGTACACTCTCTGGATGCAGTGACTTCTTTTCAATCATCAAGGGATTTTCAGGACACCGTACCACCAATTTTGTTTATTCACAAATCCATTTAGCCAAAAATGTGCTTCATTTGAAAACCAAATTTTGTTGAGGAAGTTTTTATCGTTCAATTCTGCCGCTAATTCTTCAGTAAACTTTCTTTGCTGCGTTTCGATAGACATTGCATAACCTGAATCTTGTAAGAGAAAAGTGGAATATCTTCGGTAACAATACGATATGTTGTGGACCATAAGACGCCGAGTTATTGTGCTAAATGTGCGATGGAGGTATGGGGCGAGGCTTTCAACAGCTGCTTTGCTTTCGTCACTTTACCTTGTGTACACATTGTTCGTTGGCGTCCCACCCTACCTTGACGATTATCATGTACACTGCCCGTTTCTACGATTTCTTTTTACAGGACGATTAATAACACAACGTGTAGGTTTTTCCGATATCTACATTTAAATTTATTCACGAAATTTTGTTGAACTTCACGACACTTTTTGTTTCAAAGAACTGACAAACCATGAACACACGTTCTTCTGTAGAATACATTTTAACAATAGTAAACAATAGAACGACAAAACCGGATATTGTTTTAATGAAATACCCCACTTTTACGCAATCAGTGTGGCCAAAGTGAAAAGGCTACTTGCAGTTTTAAGTTTTGTACAATTTCTGATAAATAGAGCGTTATTTCTGAATGACCCTGTAGAAGTTGTTTACATAATTTAATAAATAAGCTGTCATGCCAAACTGTATCAAAAGCTTGGGCTACATCGGAGGAATACTCCACCGCAATATTTCTTTTCTTCAAGAGCTTTATGTATCACATTTGAGACACGATACAAATAATACTGCGTTTGCTCGATTTTGTTAGCTACTTTCACAACACAAAAATGTTTAATATTTACATTCATTTTTTTGAATAGACGATTAATATCTAAGTCTGAAATGACACCGTTTGGTTGGGTGATTGACGATCTGCTTTATTTACTTTGCTGCATGCTCAAGTACCGTCTGCCTTCTGATTAGGTGAAATCTGTACCTGTGGCCAGTTCATTTTCATAGAGAATAATCAAAATCATGTAAAGCAAAAAGGCTACTTAAATTGAATTAAAAGTTTCATTTTTAACTTCTTTATTTTTTTTATGGAGTATCTAGGTAATGTGATTCCATTTTGACTTATCTGCTGGGTGTCGTGTTGTATGGCATAATTTCCTCGCTTTTTTTTTTTGTTGAACTAAACCTCTAATTTCCATGAGATATGTAGGCAGGGCTTGAAAGCCAGCCGAAAGCCAAAAGCTAAAAGCTGAAAGCCAATCATTTTTAGATATAAGCTTAATCCAAAAGCCATATTTAAATTTCCATAAGCTAAAAGCCTAAAGCTTAAGCTATATTCAAAATTTAAATAGTTGAAAGACGAAAGCTTAAGCTGTATTTCTAAAAAAGCTAAATTAAACTTGATATTCAGTTTAAGATTTTTTTTTAAATTTCTTGATTTTGCATTTTTGATATAATTATTTGAGTAAGAAATTGTTTTTAAAAACTTTTATTTTTGTGTGTAAAGAAAAAAGTTGAAGTTTCAATAGTGATGCTAAATAGTTTGATGCATAGTAATTAGTAAATGATTTTAATTAACATCTATTGAAATTCATTTCGTAAGCTGAAAGCTGAAAGCTTAAGCCGTATTTTAAATTTAAACAGCCAAAAGCTGAAAGCCTAATCCATATTTCAAATTCAAACAGCCAAAAGCCAAAAGCTTAAGCTGTATTTTTCAAGGACATAAGCCGTATTAAGTTTAAGCCATATTATTATTCAGTTTTCAAGCCCTGTATGTAGGTCCTTGATATTCAACTGGCACTATACAAGGTGTTGCTATTTGAGCAGCATGAATAATATCATTAGTAAATTTTTTGACTGCAGGTTCTATGTCTGAAGCTGATTTTGGTTACTGACAATTTAATTTTATAGAGCCATTTAACATGCTTCTAAAGTTCACCCAGTTAGTGTTTTTATTTGTAAGGGTTAACTTTTTCCATTTTTTATAACAGACAAACCTAATGCAAGTAACACTGGAGTATGATACAATGTCAGATCTATGAGCCCTTTCAGGCCCATGCCCAGAATTTTGGAAAGGGGGGGTTTTGAAAATTTTCTTTGCATATTTATTTTATAAATAAAAATACATTTTTCACTAATATTCATGCTATTAATAATTTCCATCATCTTGATTTATATATTAATAATTTAAATAAACGAATTACTGTTTAAACATTGTTATTGATTATACTTGTAACAAAAAATGTTGCATAAAATATTAATGAAGTACCTAAGCTATTTTAGTTCTCATGGGGGGGGGGTTAACCCCCAAAACCCACCCCGTGGACACAGCCTTGAGCCCTTTAACTTCCATGTAGTTGAACAATATTCTTTTTACTACAAATAAGTCAAGTAATTCTGGAGTCTTCTTTGCATTGGTTGGCCAATAAGTTGGCTTTCCTAATGAGATAACATCTGCACTAACTTTTTGTATCAATTTTAATAGAGCTTGACCTTTTGGGATAATTAATCTCGATCTCCCATATGTATGCTTGAAATTTGTAATCTCCTACAACAATAAATCGGTCACCCAGTGAAAGGAAGTAGTTTGTAAACTTGTCTTCATCTGCCCTAGATCGAGGTGGGCAATATATTGTTGAAATTGCCATTGTTAATCTGAATGTTTGCTACCTGAATATATTCTTGTTGATATTCCTCAATTACAAAATGCTTTATTGAATCTTTAATTATTACTACTGTTCCTCCTTGAGCTTTATAATTTGGGTGTTCAGTAGTGTAATTACTATATCCTTTAATTTTAGTATATGACCATAGTGTAAAATGTGTCTTAGGAACTAGGGCTATATTTATTTTCTCCTCAGGTAGAAGATATTCAAGTTCACTTTTACACTGGATTAGCCCGTTTGCATTCCATGTTATTATCCTCAGTGTAGTAGTCATTTCTGTTTCTTTTACACTTTAAATGCCAGATATGGTGGAACGTTTTCTAGTCTGTCCAGTCTAACAATGATTTTTATTAACGTTTGATGTAATGAATCTAATGCACAAGATTAATCAGAATTTATCTTTTTGATTTGATTTAGTATGTGCTGAAAGTAAGGCAAGAGTTGCTTGTGCATCTGTAACATCATTTGTTAATTCAGTTACACACTTCTGCTAAATCCTTTGAACTGCCATGATTTTCTTGAGGTATGCCTTGTCAACCGATTTTTTGTAAGCAGTGCATCTCTTCTAGTTCACAGTATGACCTTTGCCACAGTTTGTACATTTTGCTTTAGATGTTAATGGTTTTGGATAATTGTTTTCGTTTTATAGTTTTCACTACATTTTACATATAAGGTAGCTTTAAAGCAGTAATTCTTTGTATGCCAGAAGACTTGACAATTTTTGCACTGAGGTATACCATTTTTTTCCCATGGTGGTTCGAATTTAATTACTTTGTAACAACACTTTATGTCATATACCTCCTTATTATTACTACTCAGTTCTAAATCTAAGAAAAACAATGGCAGATTTATGTAGCATTCACTGTTTCTAATTCATTCATGAGTTTTCTTTTTAATTTGTACATTTGCCATTTTTAACACTTTGTGACTTTCCCCAAGTAGTTTTTATTTAATCATTTCCTGGTCTGCATTATGGCGCATCCCTTGAAGAACCACCCAAAAAAGTTTCTCGCTTTTTAATTGATGCTGATGATATTTTACTTTATCTTCATTTAGTATATTTGTAGTTTCTGAAATTGTTGTTCATCATATGTCAGTATTTTAGTTTCTTCATTCGAGTACATTTTAAATTTTTATTCATCTTCAACAGGGTCATCTTTTATCAATTGCGCTTTCAATTTGTCAAATTGTTTGGTGCCCTTGATGGTTATTGGGGATGGTTTGTACATTTTATGAGTAATTTTCTTATTTACATTGCCACGATTGGCGTTCTATGTGTCTGGAGCTATTTTACTGGCACAAGTTTGTTCTGCTGTAGCTAATGTGCTACGTTCTGGCCGTTCCACAATAATTTTTAGTGCTTCATTATTTTGCGCTAGTTTTTTCACCTTGTCTAATAATGAGATAAATTATATATCAATTGCTATATTTTCATTGCATATGGTTCTTATCACGTTAAATTGTTTTTCAACTGTAATTAAAATGCTTCTACCTCAATTTCCTCAAGTAAGCCTTTAATTTTATTGAAGATTAATTCTACTTCTAGTATGGTTATTTTATACGTTATTTTTGAGTTTAGCAACTGATTGCACTAGCGACTAGAGCCGATAACATGACGCTTAACCGAACAACAAATAAATACCGACAATAAGAAGAAAATGAAAAAAATCTCACTGATAGGAAAATAATCTAAACGAAAAAATTCGAATTATTTGTCTTTTCTATAACCGTGAGAATATAAATGTTTATAAAAAACAATCGTTGCCGAAATATTTTTGCGTGAGCACAATACCATGAACATAGAATATATCAACGGCGAACCTAAAGAAATTTATTATTAAAAAAAAACAAAAAAAACAGACATACAATCCATTATCAAGACTTGTACAAACTAGGATAGCACTGTCAAATAGATCAAATTTTCATTTAGTTTTTCAATCCATGCTGATAAGTGATAACCAGGGCTTGAAAGCTGAATAATAATACGGCTTAAACTTAATATGACTTATGTCCTTGAAAAATACAGCTTAAGCTTTCGGCTGTTGGCTGTTTGAATTTAAAATACGGCTTAAGCTTTCAGCTATTGGCTTACGAAATAAATTTCAATAGAAGTTAATTAAAATCATTTACTAATTACTATGCATCAAACTATTTAGCATTACTATTGAAACTTCAACTTTTTTCTTTACGCATAAAAATAAAAGTTTTTAAAAACAATTTCTTACGCGATTAATTATGTTAAAATGCAAAATCAAGAAATTAAAAAAAAAGCTTAAGCCGAATATAAAGCTTAATTTAGCTTTTTTAGAAATACAGCTTAAGCTTTTGTCTTTCGACTGTTTAAATTTTGAATATAGCTTAAGCTTTAGGCTTTTAGCTTATGGAAACTTGAATATGGCTTTTGGATTAAGCTTATGACATCTAAAAATGATTGGCTTTCAGCTTTTAGCTTTTTGCTTTCGGCTGGCTTTCAAGCCCTGGTGATAACGAACAATTATTTTTTCAAATTGCAACATTGCAATCTCCTAGTTGAAACATATGTTTTTCGATTTTGTTAAAACGAAGTAACTAGAATACCAAAAAAATTGAAGCCGAATAACGATGTAGTGGTTTAATGTTATTTTAATGTTAATATTTTACTTTTTGTATAGGTTCCAAAATGAAAGTTCATAAACGAGCAAAAGAAACTGAAGAAGATATTTATGATTCTGATGGATCTATCGGTAAGGGTTATGTAAATTTTTATTTACTTTTTTTGATGTATCATAATTCATAAGTAATGATTCCAGTTCAATAGTAGATGAATGAATTCATTATTTCCTTTAAAGTATTAATTATGTGGTTATAACTTTTAAAATAATAAACACTAATTTAGTACAATATGTTATATTCAGTAATATAATTATTGGAGATCCAAGAGCCTAACTCAGTAATGTGTTAAAGTAAATACCCTAGTTGCTACATAATTTTTTGTTTTTAATTCAATTTAATTGTATGATATTCAAAAATTCAAAATGCTAGTGATAAAATTAAAATAACTAAGTTTCTATCAAAGTTTATGAATGTGTCTGAAATTTTCTTTTAATCGATCGCATATATCTGTGCTGTTGATTTTATTGAAGTTAAAATTAAAATTAATGGCAGTGTAAATGAAAAAGTAAACAACGTATAATTTGATTAAATTTTTTTTTACATTAATGGAGAAAATTTGATACACGTAGAATAGATTTTTTTTCCTTTCTATTATTTTAGGTTACTAACCGTTGCAAATGGTGCAAATTTTATGTGTAAGGTTATTTTAGAAACATTTATTACGTAATTATGCCTTTTTGTTCAGAACAATTTTTTTTTATTTTTTTTTATTTTAAAAATAATACATCTTTGAATTATTATTTTTCGGTGCGTTGTTACCACTTTTAACTACTTTTGACCTTTAATTAAGCGCTTAAATGTAATGAAATTTTGTCGATTACTTTTTGATACAACTGGTAGAACTGAAAATATTTAACTGTTATTTGTTAATCTGTAATGTAATAAAATTCTTCAAGTTTATTATAAATTTTTGGTGTTAGCTAAAATACAGCAAGGATAGTACAGTATGTAAATATAAAATAATTTTAGATTAAGTGATATACATATGATGAAACAAAGTTTATTGAAGTTATTAGTTTTGTGTAGGGTGCGCGTGTGTCCATATCAATTTTTCATTGAGAAAAACACACACGTGCAACTGGAGTTATCGGACTGAAACCTTATTAAAGGTCATATAAATTAAAATTTTTCATTTAATTATAATGCTATATTATTCTTCAAATAAATAAGGTATCGAAAATTTCAGATTAATTATAAATGTTTTAAGAAGTTATGTAGACCATCATGTAAACGTTTTTGCACTTTTTAGTGTAGAAGGTGTATGTACAGAATGAATCAATTTTGACACAGTAGTAGATATTTTTACAACAATTAAAATTTTTAAAAAATAATACTTGAATTAAATATTTGGTTAGTTGAAGTAAATTGCGTTTTATATACAATGTGTACTTTATTCTTACATTTATGATTAAAAAATTATTGAATTAAATTATTATTTTGTTTTGCTATTACTTAATAAGAAATATATGTATATAAAACTAAAAACATAATTTCAAATTGATACTAATGATCAGTTTGTAAAGTTCAGTTTTGTAACCTTGTTTTCATTTTTTTGTTACTCACTAGTTACATTTTATATGAATTTCACTGATAACTATTTAATATTCAAATGTTTTATTACAGAAATAGAAAGTAATGGTTCTGTTTCTGAAGATGAGGACGAAGAAGAATCGGATGAATCTTCAACTGAGGTGTGTAACTGAATTAGATTGATTTACTTCAAAAGTATTTAAATTTTTAATTTGACAAAATTTTTGAAAAAAATGTTTTTTCCCTTAAATTAAAAATAAAAGTAAAATGTTAAAAAATTTTCTATATTTTAAAAAATTGGTCTATTTATTAAAGAGATGTAGTTACAATTCGTGGGATAGTATAAAAACTAGAATCTAACTAAAATCTTTTAATTATAATGAAAATTTTGTATTTTAAGCCAGCTAGTGATACTTTAATTCTGATTTATTCATTTAATAGTTCATTTTTATTATTCCAGTACATCTTTCATTTAATTTCTAAACGAAAAAATGTACAATACTGCGTTCAGGTCAAAATGGCAAAAAGATCTTCGAATGTTATCAACTTGGTATTATGCCTTTTCAATAATGTAAATTGGATGCTGACGTTTCCTAATAAAAGTATAGAAATCGTTATTTGTTTCACGTATAAAAAAATGAAATTAATTTTAATTTGCTTAATTTTTATTCTGTTTACATATTATGATAGACTCTATTAACTATTGAAATTTTGATATCCTATATTTATAGAAATGGTGCTAGATAATATTGTTGTCATCAACAATATTATAGTCGAAACTTCCCTCGTCGGCTGGCTTCCTATTATTTCTTAGTTTTTCTGTTTTTCTTTTCTGTTTGATCCTTTTTTTTTTTTTTTATTTTACTTTATCATGACATAACATTAACAGTTTTTATATCAACTACTTTTTTTTCCTCTTTTCTTGTGGCAAGAGATAGCGCGTGTCTCATTTAAATCTTTCGATTTCTGGCATCTGTAATTGTCTTATAAATTTCTGTTTAACAAATTTGAAATAATCATTTATAGTCTTCCTTTTCCTCTATAGGATTTTCCTTGAATTTTCCTTATGCTACTGTAGTCGTCCAACAGCTATGATTCCAACATGCATGTTTCTTTGGTTTTTGTTTTTTTTCCTCATAATTTTTAGCGTTAATGTAATATGAACGAATATCAAACGAATGTGATCTAACCTTCACTTTCAATTTTGCTTTAGTGGTAGTTGGCTATTTGTGCGTGTGTATGTAGAAGATTATTGCATCCGTCTCTTGAATGATCGCTTCCTGTTTTCGGTGAGATGAGTTGGAGTTAGAGTCAGTAATAGTCAGAGCATGATCGCGAATATTTTCGATCGCATTATAGTAATTTTTCGTTTTTCAGGCTATGCAGATTTACACGTATCGTTGCTTAAGAATTTTTCCGCTTTGGAAGATTAAGAGACAGCAGCAATTTCAATGCGACCTCTAAGTTAAGTTGTGTCGAACGACGTTGTTAAACTTCCTTCGATAATAGTCGATCCGAGATTAACGATCTGTATTGCTTTTGTAGATTCAGGTAGAATCTGAGAAAAACAATAGCGGGGCTCTATGCGGAACAGAGGTTGGAGAGGAGAGGTTGGTTTATTCGCGATCGAATTTTGGTACCTCCCTAGTTTTCATTTAGTTGTGACATCCTTGTTTCGTTCTATCAGTTTTTTGAATGTAAATAAAATAGTGTAACCAAGGAATAAACGACTTTTTTTTTTTCTGTTTGGTTTACTAATTTGAAATATATTTCTACAAACTATCAGGCCTGCGTTATATTTTTTTTCTCTATTTTTTTATTTCTTTAAGTGATTTTTCGTGTTTGTCGGCGGGGATGCTTGGATAATTCTCGCGTACGATAACAGTCATCAACATGAAAATCCTGTTTTCAATTATTTTGTAAGCCGTGTATTCGTTTTTCTTCTCTTAATATTATGAACTATTGTTGTTTTCCGTTCTCCCGCTGTAATCAAAATTATTCTGTTCGTGTCGAAGTCAGTTCTAGTATTTTTAATAATCGGTGATAACACCGTATTTCGAAAGAATTTTTTCTTTTTTACTATTTTACTTCATGGTCTAAATTTCGCAAACATATTGTAGGATTGGTTAAACATAGTAGCACGTGATTTTTTTTTTTAAAGTCTTTTAGAAGCTTAATCTTGCACTATTTAGTGTATTGGTGAATTCTAATTTTTGATTTTATTTCTTTTTCATCTCTGCCATCATTCATGATGAGGCACCTAGATATTCGAATTTCGTTATATTTTCTAATTTTTCGTAGATATTAATCTTTATATCCTTATCTTCAGCGCGCGTGAACTTAATAACTTTTGTATTCTTAGCAGTGATCTTTATTCCATAGGTCAGATCTGTTCTTTTTATTTTATCTATTATTTTATTTAGTTGTTCTTCTTTTTTAACGATAGGACTTTATTGTTTTGATGAAAGTGGACATCTTTATCGCACGCTCTTTCTAATATTACTTTTCATTTTTAGATATTGTACGTTTATCTAAACTTTTACATTTTGTTTTCAACGCAGATTTTTAATCATCTGCGGGTCTCTATTATCGATATTATATCCCTTTTTTCCGTAAGCTGCTGGTCGAACGCTTTATGTTAGTTTATAAAACAAGTAAAAACCTCTCTATTTGAATTTACTCTGTATTATTATCTTGAGCGAAGGGCAAAACCAAGCTTCGTATTAATCGAGTATTAATCTGACTTTCGTTCTATTCTATAGTTTATTATTGAGAGAAGTAATTTCGGGGAATGACTGATTAGTACTATTGTTCTACTTGTAGAACATATTTGCGAACTGTTTTTTGGGAATTAATATAATATTTACGCTTTTGAATTTTTTTGGTAAAGTACCTTCATTATATATTTAATTGTTTCAAGAGTTATTTTTTTTTAGTATTAAATCAATCAGCAGTGGATCATCTCTAGTTATTTTTGTTATTTATAGTTTTCTGTATGGCGTTCTTTAATTCTCATTTTTTGTATTCGGCGTTTCTTGTTTTCGTCAAACTATTATTTTGTACATTTCATGTGGCAATGTCATATAGATTCAGTTTATATTATTTTTCTTCTTTTGATGCATCCTTATTTATTTTATTTTTGTATGCATTTCTTGTAAGTCATGTTTTGGGTGTAACTTTTTGATCCTCGTACTAGTTGTTCTTTGTCTCTGTGCATTTTTTTGATATATCTTTAATTTCTTATATTCCGAGCCTCATCAATTTTTTGTTTTTTTTTTGTCCTCTCTATCAGACCCGTAATCTGTTGTATTATCCGTGCTTTTGTCTTTTTGTTATTCTCCTCTTGGTATAGCCATTCGTTGTCACGCGGACATGTTTTCTACATTTTCCTCTTGAATATTTTCAGCTATTATTTTCCCCTTTCCGTACTTTCTATTTCCGTCTGAAATTTTTCTCGGTAATCATTTGTTTTTATTTTATAATCTAGCAACCGTGACTATTTTCTATAGAAACTATTTATTTCTCTGCACCATTACTATTTGCTGTGGGAGCGTAAGTTTAAATTATTACCGTACGTTTAGGTTTTACATCGAGCCGAAACTAGCTACTTGAGCCTGAATAAACAGTCACATAGGGCTCATGTTGATATTTTTCGGTGTATACTATTTCATGATTTTAATCAACTTCAAAACTTCCGTCCCTTATTAATCGTGTCTCGTTAATTCCCATAAATATTTTTAATACCAGGTTTACCAGTTTTTCTTTCGGGTACAGTAATCTTCCGTTCCAGGTGGCAAGAATAACTAGGTTTTTTCACCGTGTTTTAACTCCGTATATTCTTTGAATCCTACTTGGTTGTCCTGGCAGATAGAATGTATGCTAACGGAGACTTAGAACCATTAGTTAATTATTGAGATTCATGAGGTGGAATGCAATTCTAGAGAAGGAGAATGGTGATGCTATTCTTTTGATTCCGCCATGGGTTTCTTTAGGGATTTACTCCTTTGCTCAAAAAGTACAGTTTTAAGACGCTTTATACGCGCCTATTTACTGTAAAATAATTTTACCGAACTATGTTTCCAATGATCTCGTTTATTCGGCCCAGGTTATGTGTGAGTTGTTGGTGGCCTGCATGACCTTAATGCAGTCTAAATTAGTTTACGGTATTTATTAGGATAGTGCATTCGGTTTATGACACCTCTGCTTCTATACTACCAACAAAAGAGTTCTGCTTTAGCTCTTCCCTCGGTAAATTGCTCTTGATCGGCATCTATATTGCAGCAGCGAATATTGCTTTCATTGTTCCCAAATTCAACGAAGCAGAAATACACAGTTATATGTCACTTATTGCTTGGAACAGTTACCGGACTAAAAAGCAGTGATTTATCGCTTAATATTTTATGTTGCAAAGATTTATTTATTTGCACAGTGACAAAAAAGTAACGCTACTTTATTTGTGCGGCCGCTAGTAAACATTCGTATGAATTTAAGTATAATCATTGACTTGCAAAATCATTTCAAAAAGTTAAATTTAATATTTATATATTAATGAAGAAACAATTGTAATAAATTTGTATTTATGTTTCATGTAATTTCTGTTAAAAATTAAAATACAATGAGTAAAAATTAATTTAAAATTACCATAAATTAGGAAGTGTTTGGAATCAACGCATCTTCGGACGAGGATGAAGATAAAGAAAATGAAGAGAGTGCCAGTGATTTTGATGTCAATGAGAACGCGGAAAACAAAGAGGATGGAAATATAATTGGATCAAAGTCATGGGGAAAAAGAAAAAAATATTTTTATCAGACTGATACTGCTACCAAAAACAGTAGTAAGATATATATTTTTTTCCTATTATAACACATGAACTTTGTAAATAAAATTTTTAATATACCATCATCACATACGCGCAAACCGGTCTAAATCAGACATCGATTGCATTTATATCTTGATAGCAAGCGATTACAGTTATTTTCAAATAGTGGTCGTTCATGAATATTGGATGTGGAGGTTTGAAATGAAATATATTAAATACATCACAAATATTTATTGAATAAATAATTATTAAAAATTAAATAGAAAGTTAGAAATATTTTTGCACACTTGTTTTTTAATCGCTAACATAAAAAATTTAGCCTGTTTTCATTTATTGCGATCCGTAAAAATTTTGAATTCGTTTCAATATCGAAAAACATCTTTCAGCTTTAACTATAGTCAAGGGTACAGATAATAAAAAGCAGTTTACAGGTTTCTGAAAACGCCGTTTGTAAATTATTATCAATGAAAAATCGAAGTAAACTAGCACAATTCGAATTTCTGTGAGTCCCTCTTCAACAAATTACTTCTAATTCAGTCATTAGGTAGTCTTATTAAATTATAATAAACAAATGTTGTCTGTTTGAGAAGATCACGAATAAACTGTTTTTCATAATGATTAAATTGTTGCGATTTACATAGAGCAACATTACAATAGTAAGCAGTAAGTGCAGATCTCTAGATCTGCTTTGCTTCTTGAAATCCTTTCTACGTTTAACTGCAATATCCGCGGACTGTTGATGATGCATTTAATCCCGTAGCCCTTATAAAGGCTGTTTCGATGATAACTCATGGACTTTTTTTTTTGACACCCTGCTTAACCGACGATTGAAGTGGTGTAGTTAGCCGTCTAACATTTGTGCTAGATGTTTCCAGGGGCACCCGCGCTATAGAATTACCGTACTATTGTTGTTCACTTGTTTCGCGCTTTGTGGAGGTCTACACCGTGCCCTCAATTATTTATTGTGCAGGTAAACATCACAGTACTTTAATCAAAATACAAAAAAGAGCACAAAATGTATTCGAAAGTATTTTTTTAAAAAATACAGTTTAAATGTCTCGAAAATCAGTTGAATAGTTATGTTTAATGTATAAATATAATAAAAACAGTTTAATAATATCGTTAAATAGGAAAATCTGCTTCAAAAGAAAAAGTTTACAAGAAGTATTGTAAAAAATTTTCATTAAATTTTTCCTGTACTTTTAATCAGCAAATTATTATGTTGCGAAATTATACTTTTATTAATTTTTACTAACTCATCATTATTTCTTTTATGCAGTAATATATGCGTATTATTTTATTTATTGCGTCTTTTAAATAGCATGTAATTTTATTAATTATATAATGTGAAATATGTAGCTTTCCGAAATGAAGAAGAAGAAGAAGCTGCAAAAATGGAAGAGTTGGAAGCTATGACAATACAGAAACGATTGACGGCAGAAATCGATAATGTCAATTTACTGCAGGATCTGTTTCCGGATATTATAGTAAATAAAGTTTATTCTCAAACCTGTTGTAACTTTTTTTAAGGTCATGAAATAATTGTAGCGGTGTTATTTTAAAATCCAGTAGTGGAAGCCTTTAAAAAATAAAGAAATTTATGTACATATTTGTTATGGTACTGTAGGGAGTCATTATATATATAAAAAAATTATATTCAAGCTGAAAAACCGGTACTTATTTATTGTTTATTTATATAAAGTAAGAGTATTCAATTTTTTTTTTCAGCTTTACGCGCATCCATATGATGGATCAAGGGGAAAATAAGATTTTGTATTTTTTTCATTAAATGTGTGTTCCCGTATTTATTACCGTATTGGAAATAAATTATTTCCCGCGAGTTTAATACCGAGAAAGTAATATTGTATCAAGAATTGATTTTATACCCGATAGATAAATTACGCCGTCATCCCTCGTTAGTTAATAATGTGCGTGATTTATGTGAATATAAAAAATTATGTTGCAAGAAATTAATGATTTCGTTTTTGTAATTAACCCTTCCCTTTTTTTTTCTTTTTTTGATAATCTCTCATAAGCTATTATAATTTTAACTCTTTATACCACTTATAAATCAATGGATTTGATGATGAAGTTACAGTTAAATTCTTTATATGTGGTTTATACTAATAAGTCAAATTGTTTGTATTTTCACCAGGTTTTAAGTGCGATGCTTATTTTTACCACATTCGAATTAAATGCAGTTCCTGTTTGTTAATAGCACTAAATATTATAAATTTGTGCCTTACAACGTCTCAGCATATTCTCAATGTATAGAAATTAAAGTTCACCATGGAACATTATAGCGACTCATATATAGCACACGCAATTTGTTACTTTTTTAACAATCAAATTTTATTTTGGAAAAAACCTACTGATAATGAAGTGTAAACTTAACCATTAAATATTAATAAGTTATTTTATACTAATATATTTTTTTTAGAAATATGATCAGAAGGAGCAAGTAAAGAATAAAGAAGTAATCGAAATTGATCTGCTGGGGATGAATGAAAATGAAAAACATAATTTGTTGAATAAAGAATATCCGGAATTATTTGTTTATATAAATGATTTTAAAAGTAAGTAATATAATTAATAATGAGTGTCTCTAAAATTTATATAAAATTTTTAATTATCATTTTGGGTATCTGTATGACATTTCCTGACTGGTTAGTACATAGATTGTTTATGAATTATTGTCATCTACCCTACTAGCGCGGTAGCCTAGTGATTAAGGCGCTTGGCTACCAAACCAGAGGTCATGGGTTCGAGACTTGTCTCGTTGTGGATCGAAGTCACTCCCAGGTTTATCCAGCCTGAAATAATTGGGTATCAGAGAAATCTGGGAAGGTAAAGGCGACCGAGAGAAAAGAACTGCCCCCTCCACTCTCATTAGTGCCGTTGGGCTTTGTACATTGTGAACTATAACTTCATAACCCCCGACGCCCTATCAACGGTAGGGGACTTACTTTTTACCCTACTTCAGCATCGTTCGAAGTGTTAATAACAGATGTTTTAAGGTTGTACCGACGCCGTTATATCATTGAATGTTTAATTTATAAGTCATGATATAAAATTAACAGTGTAGTACAAAAGTTCTTTTAAAAAAATTCTACAGTTGTGTAAATTAGAAAAATACTTTGCTGAACTGCTTGCATCATCTGAAATAATCTCTGTTTGATTAATATAATAATAGTTTTTTTTTACGCCCGTGGTTTAAAGTCTCGTGGCCTTCACGACGCTCTCGTTCCGCCCCGCGTCTGAATTTGGACTCGAGCTGCTTGAATCTGAAATTTCGTGTTATCGATGTTTTCTCTTCTGCAATTTTATCTTTAGGAAGAGAAAATAGGTGATGACATGTCTGGTGAGTACGGTTGGTGATCTGGCGCAGTAGCTGTTTGTCTGACAAAAAATTACTTATAAGTGGTGCAGAATAAGCAAGTATATGGTCGTGAAGCGACAAAATGATCGTACTTTGAATATTGCAGGCCTGACGAATGCTTGCAATGAGCGTTCTTTTGTATCTTCGTAATATGCACTATTCTCCATATAAACTTCTGACAAAACCTGCTGCGCCAAGAGAAAAAAAAATTATTAAGTATGGTTCTTATTTTTACTTTTTGAAATTTAAATTTTATTGGCTTTAAGGTTTTTTTCAACTTGACCATCATTCTGGCTTCAGGATCATGGTCAAAACATCATGCTTCATTACTGGTAACAGTTTCTTCGACGAATTTTATGTCCTTTTTCATAATTTGTGAAAAATTTTCAAATCATTATTTTCCGTGTTCATTTCAAAATTCGAATCGATAGTACAAAACATGATTCATGCAAAACTTGCTACATGCGTTGAATAAATTAATACTGATAGGACAGAGCAAATGCGTTCCTTAGTGCTATTGTTAGTTACCTCCAGCTTTTTTTACGAAAATAGCGCCATTAGTACCACTTAATGTAATTTATTCCGAGACATTTTGTATCGTACCATATGAAGTAGGGATTTGTTTAAGCAGTCATCGTGCCGCCAATAATGATAACTGAAAACTTTTCATCACTACATACTTTTAAATCATGTTCGTTGCGAAACCTTTAATTTGCAACTCCGTAAGAAATTATCTCGTAATATCTGTAAAGATTGTTGTATTTTATGGAAAATTAAAACCAACCAAGGCATATTCTAATAAGATTATTAGATGACGGTCATACACCAAACAGAACGGATATTTCGTTACAATTCTACTGATAAATGTAAAGTATATATTTGTATGTGAAATGTTACGCTTGAACGGTATGAAACGCCCTAAACGATAGTTTATTTATGATTTCTACTCTCTTTGTTATAAAATGAATGTATTTCAAATCGTAATTCGTGAACTAATAGCACTAAAGATTTTTTTTTTTTTTTGAATGAGAATTTCATTAATTTTTATTAGACATGAACATTTTTTATAGCTACACTACGTTTTGAACGTTACGTTAGTGAAATAACTAACTTTATTTCCCACGCATTTCTCGATTCAGTTTTTAAAATCGCGGTTATTTTTTATAGCCTTTTATTTAACTCGCTTTGTCATTCAGTCTGCCATTCTTCCCGTCATTCTGTCTGTCTGGGGGGAATCTTGAGAACGATTTTTCACCTACATCCCGATGAATTAAAAAAGTGTCCTTTTGCAGAAATGCTTGTTATAGATGACAATACAATATTATGCAACATCTGGGTTTCCAACTTTAAAATTAGACCTTCGGGGCGCCAAAAGCTCGAAATTTTGGAAAAAATATATTTTTTTTCGGGCCGTTAGAAAGATTGCTATTTGTCGAGAACAGAACCATATTTTATTTCTTTAATGAAACTTTCGAAGTTTACGGACAGTTCGAAAAAGCGCGAGATCTAACATGTAGCTCCCTCTTTGCGGCGCGAGTCTTATACCTAAAAATTTTGAACAGGGTTGAAAATATGCACATGCATGTACATTTTTTTGGTTTGGAAGATCTAGGTTTCCAACTTTGAAATTAGCCCCACGGGGCTTCGAAAACTCAAACGGGGGGGGGGTATTTTTTCAGGGTATATGATATACTGTTGGAAAGAGCGATATTTGTCGGGAGCAAACTCGTATTTCATTTTCTTAACGAAACATTGGAAGTTAACCAAAAATTTAAAAAAAACAAAAAATGACGTGTAGCTCCCGCTTGTAGCTCAGCTTTATGGCTAAAAATGTTGAATAAGGTTAAAAAAGTGGGGATCTTTGTGTATTTCTTTACTTTGGAATATTCCGATTTCCAACTTTAAAATCGGACCCTTGGGGCGCCGAAAGATCGAAAAATATATTTTTTTTCGATCGTGTGATATATCAATGGAAAGATCGCTATTAGTCAAACATTGTGTTTCATGTGCTGAGGATTCCGTATGTATTGTATGAAAAACAGAAGACAATATAATTGAAAGAATGCGATCCATTATTTAATAATAAAATTTAACACAAATTTCTGTACATGTCCTATAATCAAGATGTTAAATAAAATAAAGCAGAATAAAATACAATTCTAAATTTTTTGTTTTTTATTGAAATACATGGTAAAAAGTTGAGACTAAAAAATAAAAAAAAAACTTTTAAAAACGGCCTTTTATTTATGCACTAAAAAGTACAAAATAACTTTATTAGTGTGCGACTACCATATACGCATCTTAACATTAAAATCTGAAACTACAAAATATTCTGAAAAATAAAAGCGAGGGCCGTAGATTAATAATTGTATATTAATATTATAATACATCCTAAGCCAAAACTACAATCACCATTATGTTGTTCTATTACTGTGCATCACAATACCACACACACACACCGAATATTTTTGTAACTGCGGCGCCCGCTTTTATTTTTCAGAATATTTTGTAGTTTCAGATTTTAATGTTAAGATGCGTTAGTCGCACGCTAATAAAGTTATTTTGTACTTTTTAGTGCATAAATAAAAACCTATTTTTAAAAAGTTTTTTTTATTTTTTTTTATTTACACTTATGGCTGGAATAGCAGCTGCCTTGCGTTCAATGTTGACCCGTAAAACCGCCAAGTCTTTAAGTTTAGCGGCGTACACTTTTAACTTTAGATAACCCCATAGAAAAAAGTCGTAACACGGTAAATATGGAGAGCGCGGCGGCCAAGCAAACTCTGATCCTTTTAAGATAACGCGATGTTGAAAAAGTTTTTTCGCAATAACTCCATCGTTTTCGTGGCTGAGTGGCGTGAAGTTCCATTTGTTTGAAAGCTGGCAGGTACTTTCTTCTCTTTAGTGCAAGTACGAGGAACTTGGTTAACTTCCTGTTTAAGAAAGTAGGAATCGACAATGTTTCAACCATGCCTATCCACACGGTTATCTTCAAAGAGTAAAGAGGTTGTTCGTGGATTATTTACGGATTCATATAATTTCAGTAGCGCATATTTCGGGTATTACCATCGTCGTGTAAATAAAAATAAGCTTCTTATCTGTAAATAAAGTTCGGTTCAGAAGAAATTCACCATTTTGCGATTTTTCAAGTACATGTTGACAAAATTGCATTCATGTAGCGCGATCTGTGGCAAAGAGCTGATGTGTTGTTTACATTTTATATGGATGGAAATGGTATGTCTGTTGCCATCAAATAGAAGAGAAGTCGCGATATTTGACGGAACATCGTAACATGTTTTAATTGCGAATTTACACCATCTACGATCATTGTAGTTGAACTATTAAATTTTGATCACATTCTATATAAAGGAATTTATTTTACGGCTTCGTTTAGTTCCTTTATCTATAGATAACTCGTAATAGCAACGGAAATATGTTGAACCAGGTTTTCCGATACTCTATACTTAAATTTTAAAATCGCTCTGCTGAAATGATCAACAATCTAGTTGTTTTTGAATTAAAAGTTCTGTGACCGTTCTGCTTTTCAAAGTGCCTGAATATCTCGTTTACTTATCGGCAGTTCCTTTCAGAATATGATGAAGTCTTGCGCTTTTAAAGCAGAAATGAAATTACGCATTATATTTGCCAATGCGAGGGAAAGAAAAGATTCCATAATGTATTGAACAGTGGTACATAACGTCTGTTTAAAAATATCGCAAATTGTTTTTATGCTGACGTCTACTATCAGCTCCTGATGTTAACAGTCATTTAAATTTATGTTTCTTTATTATGTACTCAGTCATATGCATCCTATTTAATATGGGTTGTACAGTAATTTAATCTTTTCACAACTTTCTATTTATGCACAGCCCATTTTTAGCGTAAAATTGTTATAAGTGTTCCTCATTTATATTTAATTCCTTGCAATTACGTTCAATAGTAGCAGCAAAGTCATTGAAAACAGCAAGACGTTCCTTTCATTTCATGTACTCGATCGTCTTCTGTATTTTGTTTTCTTCGGTACAGTTTCATAAAATGAGCCCACTGCCTTTAATAGACTATTCAGTTGAAGAACATATACGCTAACGGAAGTGACGGATCCACGGGAGGGCATCTCCCCAAAGAACCAAAGCTTCTATGAAAAAAATTGTTATAACACAGAAACTTAATTTATGCTCTAAAAGATTTGTATGAATTTTACCTGCAGATTTAATTATAACTAATATTTAATACTGTTTTCTAGTAAAACTATTAATGTTCCTTTTTTATTCTATTTTAATAAACCCAACTGTCGTTGAGCTTTTGCCATTTTTATATATTTTTAATTTTTATTTTTAATGTAAATGAAAATAGTTCAATAAGAAATATATATATATATATATTTTTTACTTGCTCATGAACAAATAATTCGAATCGGATTACTAATAAAAATAAAAAATGAAGTGAAGTCTAATAAAAATACTATCTTTCTTACTATTTTTAAACTACCATTTTAGCTAGAATTTTATAATTCCGTTTTATTTTTCACCCCCTAAATATAAGACAAAAGTTAAATTAAACTGTAATAATTATGTAATTTTAAAACATTTTTAAATTTCTACAAAGGTCACTTTGATGATTTTCTTTATGAAACAAGGGGTATTTCTCAAATCTACTGCCGGTACAAAAAACTCAAGGTAATCTGCATTTCCACAGAACGAATAACTGATTAAGCCAATTTTCAGTTGTACAAATAGTTTTACTTTTATTTTTTAAACAAATTGTGTATTAACTTAGGAGGAGAATGAGGAAAAAGCATTATAGTAATACCGAAAAGCATCGGGGAAGCCATCATACATAGAGAACAGATTTCTGCGGTATTTATCCAAACTACATAGATTGTTCAGTAACAAGGCGAGATGAGATAAGTGGTTCACGCGGTTTGGTTGAGGTACCCGCGGGCGGCTTTTGATGATGGAATATTTGTAATGAAGAAAGGAAAATAAGCAAAGAAAAAAACAGAAATATTCAATAGATAGGGAATTTGATAAAGAAAAAAAAAAAAGAAAAATATAAAATATTACTATTTTAAGCAAATACTTCAATCTTCGAGTAAATATCTTATCACTGCAAAGTAGTAGTTAGCCATTGGGTGACACAGCATGAGGAAGCATTTATTTTTTGCTCGCTAAGTATAAGTTAATTCACGTATTTCGATTTTTGTCTTTTTTTTCTTTAGAACAATAAAATCTAGAATTTTGTTTTAAGCATTTTTTCTGTTTATCGTAAAAAAATTTCTATAATATTTTAAACGTATTTAATAAATTTACAATAAATACCTATTGTGTATGCGTTATTTATAAATGTATGTACTTAAAATTGCTTCTTTTTTTTTTACAAAGTATATTTATATTAATTTGTTCAAATATTTCAATTAATTTTATGTTTTAATTTTTATTATCTAATAGAATATATGGTCAGAATAAAAAATAAGCTGCATCCGCTTTTGTCTGCAAAAAATAGCAAAAAGAAGTTTAAAGGTAAACGGTCAGATTTTTGGGAAATACTTCACACAATGTACGAAATATGCATGACGTAAGTTTACTTGTTAAATGATAAATTTTTTTTGAACCCAAAATTTATTACACAGTTATTTAACTTTATTTAATTGTGTCGATTTAAAATTTTATGTTTATTTAAACAAGAAAAGATAGAAAAAACTGTGCGAGTTCATAATTTTTAACGTAAAATCTAATACACAACGCTCGAGCTCATGAGAAAACTGTAAATTACAGGGAAATTAATGTCTTTCCAAAGAGGCAAAGGTTAATTTGAACGAGTTAAACCAACTAATTAAAACAGACAAGGATAACTTTTTTAACTCGACAATTCCAATCTAAATGACAAATAAATTTCGTTTTCTCGTAATATTAATGTCGAATAAGAGAAGTTCCAGAGGTTCCGCGTGAACAATGATTTCAATAGATTCCATTCCGTTTGATTGGTTATGATTTTAAAGAATATCTGCTAACGATGGAATGAGACTTAGCGGCAGAAAATTTCGTTTTATCATGGCTAAACAGATCGAGCATTTATTAGTGGTCCTTGGGGGGGCTGCCAAAAAGAGAACAAAGAAAACATTTATAATGTTGTTATTATGGATGATAATATATTATTAAAGAAAGCTTCATCTGATAAGAGGTTTATCGTAAAACCTATTAGTGACTAACGTGAAATGTACGACAATAATGCAGAGAATTCTTTTCAACGTTATATATGGAATATGTAAAAGACGTTTATATGTTTTACAACTGGAGTCAGTCAAAAATTTATTTAGGGTTTTTTGTTATATATAAAAAAATGAAATGAGATAAATTATAGGTTATTAAATAATTTATTAAATGTCTAGGTAAATAAGATTATGCGTAGTAAATAAAATGATACAATAAATTTGTAAATTGCCTAGAATTTTTTTTTTTTACCTACTATGTTACATTAAATATTTTTGAGTAATACAAAAAAGTTTACAAAATGTTTAACGAAAAGTAGCCGAAAGAATTTATAGAATTTTTTATGAACATTCGGTTTTTATCGAACGCAATGAAAAAATGTACGCATTTTAAAAGAAGAAAGAAGAAAAAATTATATAAGCCTAACATCGGTTTTTTTCTATGATGCCATGAATGAAGATTGAAATCGACAGTGTTCATTTTTGTTTGGTATAATTTTTTTATAACATATAAATGTGTGTGTGTGTGCATTTGGAGTTTGATATTTGAAGCTTCATTTGCTGAGACGGAAATGAAAGCGTCAATTAATTCAATTGTTTTATCACAGTCAGTATTAAGCGGATCTTGAGGAGCATTATCAAGATAAAGCAATATACGTGTGCATGAGGATTTCCTCGATGCTGAAATTCAATCCTTAAAAAGTAATCAAGAACGGAAAATTTACCAAAAGGACTAATTTTTTTTGGATTTTAGTATATTTAGTATTACAGGCACAAGTTTATAAAAATAAATTTCACATGTTACTGCATTTCCATTGATGAGAGTGCTTACATCAATGTAGTGCATCAAATCTGAAGTTTCAGTAAATCACGTCAACCAATCTCATTTTGAGTCGAATGATAGTGATTTTAGTTTCTTTCAAAGCTGCCATTTGGCTATTTGGATGTTTTTCTTGTGCATTCATTTTATCGGTGAGATGGTCGTTCACGTGATCTAGTGCTTTCACTGTTTTAGTACGTGCCATCGTGAGTATATGTGTGCTGGTTATCCAGTTCTTAATATTTATATTTAAACGACCATTACCAGCACCCTCAGTTTACACGACAATATAAAATATTATGTTTCTTATGTGCAAACTGAAATCAGGACATATGCGAGGAGGGTTAATTATGTACCGCGCAATTCGAATGAGAGATGTTCACTAATCTAAATTAACCGACGTTGTCGGTTCCGACAAGCGTACGTAAGTACCGTTTCCATAGTTAATTGATAACTTTTTATTTATATTTTCTCTCTTTTTGGATATTCACTTATTTAGTTTTATATCACGTTTTATAGACATCTGGAGGAGACGAGATCATTGTCTAAACTTCAAATTTTATCGCATTTCGAAAACAGTTAAATAGTTTTGTTTTTTTTTCTTCTTTTATTTTATTTACGATTCGGTGAGCGGCAAATCTTTAGGTCTGTAACCTGTGGTGCGCAAAAAATCAGGTTCATTACATAGATATGAGTTCGTACTAGTCAGTAGCTCTCGTCAACGGAAGAGCCGAATAGATGATAACATTTGACAAGCGAGAAACTTCTGCAAGAGTAGCTAGCCTTCAGAGCGTCAGTTGGTCTCCGCGAGAAGGACAAAGAGTTTAGCCACCAATAATAATAGGGTTCGTAATAGTTTGGCTCCTCTGGAAATAAAGAACAAAGGATCCATATCGAATTGGCCCTTTCAAACAAGGACTCGATGAAAGCTTCACTACTTGAATTCGTGTTATTACTTTCAAACATCGATTTGAAACTGCATAATAATTCATTACCTATGTAAAACGATAACTGTCATTGAAAATCATTTAATTATTCTATTAAGAGTGTCTCGTTTGTGTCAAACTGCTTTTATTTTACGTTTTTAGTTGTAATGAACGTGAATAGAAAAATTGACAAAATTAATCTAATGATTCGTAACAGTGAGAACGTGAAAAAAGTGAAGCCTAAAATATCCCCTTATTTTTCAAAAAATTGCAAACTATATTTTGCATTAAAATGTAGAAGATTTTAAAAGCAAGAATAAATTCTCTATTTCCGATCTAACGAGCAATGTTTCGTTACAAAATAAAGTAACTGACCTACTAACGAGCAAGCTGATGTTTTAATGAAATTTAAATTGTTTCAGATACTGTACGAATATAGCGTTTTACATACTGTACAGACTACGTAGAAGTAATTTAAACTTACACCCAGTGCTGGAAAAACTATCGGAGTATAAGATGTTGATTAAAAAGTTGGATTCCGTATACACGCTTACCATTGAACCGATAATTGATTCAGTTTTAAGTGGCGATATTAACATCTATAAGATCCCGGAAACGAACTTATGGTTTGTATAATTACCATTTATTTTTCATTAGAAACCCGTACGAATATGTTGCAAATAGTAATGTTACATGTTAAAAACGTGTTAATTTCGTATTCACTTTTTAGAGTTTATATTTCTTTTAACGTTGTGTGTGCTGCCATTTACGCTGAAATATGCAGGTGAGCCTATATGTATACAGTGGTGGAAATTGGCATAAAGGCACCTACATTTTTGTACAAATGAGAAAGAGGGCTAAAGTATAAAATATATTTCGAATATTTACGTAACTACCGCTGTTAGAAAATACAAAGAACGAATGAAAGTCAGGTTTTGGTAAGAAACGGCGAAAATAATCAAGAAAAACGAGAAAATAGCTCGGAAGGACATGGAAATTAGTTTAAAGGCACTACACTACAACTCGTACGATTCGCAATGTGGGTTTTCCCAACATGATTTCAGATATCGGCCTGCAGTAGGTAAGTCATCCAACTGCAGTTTACAATCCTCGTGTCCACGACAGTCAGTCATACGCCAGTTACAAGAGTGACGATTATATTGCCGCGTGGTAAAGTGTTATCCGCTGAAAAAGAGGCAAGTATTCGGGCCTACAAAGACATGAGCCTATCGAATCGCACCATAGCCCGGAAACTAAAACGGTTGAGTTGTGTGAAAGATAATTTCGTGAAATTGGGAGAAAAATATGGGAAAAACAACCGATACGGATGCGCGAAAAAATTTCCCGAAGCTGATAAACGTTTCATTGTACGGACAGCGAAGACCCAAACCAATTTTTCAACTCGCATCGTAGCCGATTTGAAATTACTAGTCACACCGAAGCATGTATGACAAATTTTGACAGCCATTAAGAACCTGGTATATAAAAAACGCAGCAGTAAACCGCCTCCCACGAACCATCATAAAAAGGCCAGACTTGCGTTCGCACAAAAATACATGTCGTGGACTGCCGAATTGAACAATGTGATATTTAGCGACGAGAAAAAGTTAAACTTGGACCGCCCGGATGGATTCCAATATTACTGGCACGATCCGAGGAAAAAAACGCAAGTGCAGATGAGTAGAAATTTTGGAGTCGGCACTGTTATGATATGGGCAGCCTTTTTCAGCGAGGTGAAATCAAACATCGCATGGATTTCTGGTTACATGAAATTCAAATAGTACATCGAGATCCTCAAAGTTAAATTACTGCGAACGTACGAAAAGTTGGACAATTTACACCTGCTGTTTCAGCAAGACAACGCAGCCATTCATGCATGGAAGGAAACGATGGGGTGGTTTCCAGACACTCATATCAACGTTCTGGAATGGCCTTCGCGTAGTCCTGATCTGAATCCGATGGAGAAGCTTTGGGCGATACTTGCACGCCGTGTATACCGTGATGGACGCCAGTTCCACAGTGTTTCTGAACTGAAAAATGTGATCCGTGTCAAATGGGCAGCAATTTCTGTTTGGGAAATCCAGCGTCTCCTCTCATCGATGCCGAACAGGACTAGCGCAGTCTTTAAGAATAATGGAGATTCGATGAAATATTGCCACTTGTTTTTTTCTTTCCATTTCGCGAAAAACCTACACTGCCTTGATACTATTTTCCCCTGGAGCGGAGCGTTACTTTTGTTTTTTTCCGATTTTTGTTTCGTTAGTTCGCAGAAGTTGATTTTTATTTGTTAGTTGTGTTTTCTAATGGTAGTCATTATGTAAATATTCGAAATATTTGTTTATCTTCAGCCCTCTTTCTCATTTGTACAAAAATGTTGGTGCCTTTATGCCGATTTCCACCACTGTATATTTTAAAGGAAAAATAAATTAACATTTTTGAAAAAAAGTAAATGCAATTTCCGATATGCATAATCTCAATAATTAGTAATAAAAAGGCCGTTGATGATGTTCGGAATTGGATAGGATGGAGTGAAGAAGAGCTAGAAAAATGAAAGTTAAACGTAGAAAGATTGTGTGTAAAAACAATCATTTAACCGTTTGTATTTGTGAAATACAAATTGTTTTGATGCAGTGATTTTTTGCTGAAATACAAATTTTACTTCAAGGATTTTCAATTTTTCTTCCATTATGTTTGATGACACGTAATTGTATTTCTTCATATAGGTTACGATAGCTGTCTTGTAATAATTAACTAGTTATCTATTTCTCTTTTGTATGAAATTTGTTTTTTTTTTGTCGTATATTGCGTTTATTTTTATACTTTAATGGATTATTTTTTTACGTGATGTTTACCGTTAAACCGGTAACGAAAATAACCTTTTGTTTCTAGAAAATAGATTTTATAATAAACTGTTTAAATTCATTTAAATTTTTAAATGTTACGTATAGATAAATCCTCTCCCAATAACTTTACCAAAAGATCTAAGTTTACGCAGTATGCTAATTGACAAATGCAATCATTGAGAAATGCAAATTTATTCGATTTCAGCCAGAAGAACGTTTTACTGCTATTTACTCTTTAATCTTTTAGTAGATTGTCTGGAAAAGTTTCTGTTCATCTTATTAATATTTTGCTTACAATAAAACTTTCGTTTCTTCAGAAACGTCAAGCCATTGTGTAGTGTTCGCTTGATTCTTGATTTTTGTATCGGTTGTAGGTTGGATTTACTTACGAGGTCTGTCCGGAAAGTATCCGGAATACCTTTAAATCTCCGCGCCAGAACGTTCGAGCGCTCTCTACCGGGTGCCATTGTAAACTGCAACTCTTCAGAAACTCCTTTGGTGCCGCAGTTTTTGTCGAAATGCCTTAGTTCGCACATAGGTGTAAGGAGTATTTTTTGCGTTCGCCGGATTTGTTTATTGCTCAAAATGACCGAAAAAGTTGAACAGCGAATTTCTATTAAGTTTTGCTTTAAACTTGAAAAAACTCGTGCGGAAACGATTAATATGATGCAAAAAGCCTTTGGAGATGACTGTATGAGTAAAAGTCAAATATATGAGTGGTACAAACGGTTTAAAGATGGTCGCGAATCTCACAGGAAAGTATTGGAAATTTTGGGATTTTCTTGGGAGTCTACAAAAACTGATGCTTAACATGTAGGAGAACTTATATCTTTTTATGTTATCCATACCGTATTTTATAAACTAATTTCAGATTCTAGTTTTGTATTATGATATTTTTTTTTATAACTGAGTGTGGAATTGATGGGCAAATGTTTGAAATAATAATACGGGTATTAAGGTTAACTAATTGTCTTAGCCGAACATAGTTTGTTAAATTTTATTGAATTATGCTTTTCTAGGAGATGTTACTATTAGATAAAAATATCGGCAATCGATCTCTTAGCAATATTACCTATAGCAGCGATTTGGTATTTTCATTTTGAAATGTGTATTACGGTGGCTAGCTCTTTAGAGAAAAACGCGAATTTAGAAGCAACTTTAATGTAGTTGATATTTTTAGTGGAAGATAAGCCGTTCCCGGGCTTTTCCATATTACTACCTCCATGAACGGAGTATTAGTCATCATTAATGAAGGAAATAATGATGATGATAAGGGATGATTTTGTACTGGTTAATAGCTAAATTTGGTGAAAAAGACGAAAGCTGGGGTATGGGAGGATACGATGTAAACGGTTTATTATCAAGAGAATTGTTTCTACTTTTTCAAAAAATATGGTTGAAGTACGAGAACGGAAATATTAATGCTTGGAAACACATCAATAGTAATTTTATTTCATAATAAAAAGTTGATTTTTAAAATTATATAAAAATCGAAATAATATATGGACTTTAAATCTTTTTATTTAGGTGTTGTTAATTAATTTGGACTATTTTCGTTTCATTAAATAAAGTAACATATCGGGTTTTATCTATGAAGTGAAATTTTCTTTAAGAAAAATAGCGACTGATTAAATTTTATAAATGTTTTAGCACATTTAAAAATCTATGTAACTTAAAATGCAGTTCACTGTTAGATATTTTTAAGAAAAAAATCGTTAAATTTATTATTTTTATACAGCTCTGAAGCTTCTTCAGGTGTTACTTATGCACCGATAAACGAATTCAATGATAGAATTGGCTCATCACAAAAATATCCTGAACATGTAGATGATACGGAATCTGCGCAAAATTCAGGTAGATTATTATATGTATATTTGTTTCCGGTTTTTCGTTATTACTTCAAACATTTTTCTAACTGAAACTGCATAAAAATAATAGAACGTCCTTAGAAATATTTGCGATAAAATTGTTAAAAGCTTGTTTAATAGTACTTATACTTTAGGAATTAAAAATAAGTCTACTACAGAATTAATAAAATAAGAATAAAAGAAATATTTAATTTACTGCTGTTAGAGGGTGAAAAAAAAATAAAACTGATGATTGTTAAAAGGTTTATAATGTTTTATTTCATTCTTATGATGCGAATTAATTTATCGTTTATTTCTTTGACTGTATCCATTTCTTGTATGATTTTTTTATGTGCGAGATTTTTAAGATTTGCCGCTAAAATTAAAAATCTGGAAAAGCTAATTTTTCATAATACTCAAATTAATTAGTTAAATGTGTTCTTAAATAAATTTGTAATAAATTTAATGTTCTTATAAACGGTATAATCATAATTCTTAAAGTTTAATATATGAACTCGTAGAATTCTGCTATTAGTAACAAAAATTTGAATTAATATCAGTCTATTTTAATTAGAACATTAAGAAGTACAAAGAATCAATCGTACGTGTATTGAAAAATGTAGATTACATTTACTAAACTTTTCATATAATTAATACGGAAAATGTGATCCATATTAAAAAATGTATACAACACGAAATTATAAAATAATTATAATAATGCGTAAACAGACAAATTGGAAGGATAAATTTCAATACATCGTGCAGTATTATATTTGTTGATTAAGGATATTGTTTGAAATTGGATATTTTTTGATACCTTTTGTTAATAGTAAAGTAGAAATCAAGTTTTCGATAGTATATGTAAGTATAAATGTATAGGGCAAATACCACTGATTTACTTGTCACGAAATTTCCACTAGAACTTTAGGCTGTAAAGTTGGAAGTAGGTTACCCTTAACTCATAGATACTTTCTAAGAAATAGTTTTTTCTTATAACTTCACTTCGAAAGATTTAAAGGGAAACAGAAATCAAAAATTTGGAGTGAATATTACATCTTACAATGAAATTACCAATAAAGAATATTTGCGTTTAGCATTTTTCGAAATTTAATCCTGAACATGGGGAAAAGAGAGTTGAAAAAGTTTGAATGAAATCTCCCTTAAGTTAGAAAAATAAAATTTTGTATTTAAAATATTAAAAAAAAAAAAAAAAAAAAAAAAAATCAGCGCTTATTAAAATTTTGTCCCAAAAAGGATGAAAAAAATATCAAATTTCATTAATTTTTTCAATGACATAAGACAAATAAAAAAATTTAAAAGGAAAAAAGAATGAAAGGGGAATTTACTTTCTTTCTTTCTTTTTTTTTTGTTTTAGAAAATGACATCAACTTTTAAAGTACTTATTAAATATTAATATTTTATAATTATAATAACAAAAAAAAATAATGATAGTAACTAAATTAATATAATTAAATTTAATAAAAATATTTCAGTAGTTATCACAGTGTCATATTCATATATCATATTTAGCACATTCTATTTTTAAACCGCTTTCGTGTACGCTTATCTCTTCTTCATACTTAGATTCGGTCTATAAATTTTATTTTTGCAGTAAGCATAGTATTCGCTGTAATTTGTAATCTTCTTAGATTTATGAAAAATACTTTGCAAGTTTTCACAATGTGTTTATAATCTGCTAATTATTTATTTTTTAAAAATATTTTATTTAGATTACCGCAAGACATATTTAAGCGAATTTGATTTATTTATTTTTGTAAAATGGGATTTTTATTTTTATCCTTTTTTTTATTTTATTCTTTGCCATATTTTCTTTACTGTTTTTTTTTTTTTTTATTAGATTTATAGTTCTTTAAAAACATCTGAGAAAGAAAAAAAATTTTATTAACTAAATAATGGTCATTTAAAATACGATGCTAATGAACGGTTACGGCGCATGCCTGACCTGTTTGCTAATCTAATGCTTGGCATCACTTTTTGATGATTCAAATGTTTACGTCTCTAATAATTGGTAAACGTTTCTGAAATGTTAACTTGCAGCCTGTAGTGTTCTTGTGAACTCAGAGTAGCAGCCAAAATATTTTTTTACGAGTTCCAGATGTAACATAATGGCGTTCGTTTTACCGCATGTTTATTCCAATTTTTTAAACTTTAACTCACAAGTTTAAATTAAATTTTTACATCTCCGACTGAACTAATAAGAAAAGAATCAGAAAACAAAAATCCACAAATGATATTATTAAAAAAAAGAAAAAAAAAGATACAGTCAAACTCATCCGAAACTCAGCGTGTTGGAACTTTAAGAATTTATCAAGTTACTGTCATAATTCGCATATACATATAGAATATGGTAAAGACAAACTATTTACGATGAACCTGAAATAGTTTATATTTTGCATAGAGCCAAAATGTAGAAGCACTAGGGTTTCAAGCTATACTATAATGACAAATAAAAGTTAAAATCTTTGTACACCCGCCTTTGAGTACCCGAAGTCGGAACGTTTCCTCTTACTCAATACAAAAAAAATATTTTCAGAAAACATGGTTCGGAGCTAAATTGATGAAGTAAGGCTATTTTTTATTAACATTCAAAGTGCAAAGTTAAGTTTATCGCATAATGTATAACGTGATATTGAAATATTAGTAGCAGTCTTCGTTTTTGTAGAAATATTTTATTAGTAATGAAGACAATGGGAAGAATATCGGCTTTGTATTATTCCAGAATGTAAAACTTGAATTGATGGGTCAGCTCAAGAACTCACAAGGGATGAGAATTATGATTTTCCACCTGAAATTGAAGTAGATGATAGAAATTTACACCAAAGGATGCATATATTCCTACCGTAAGCATTACGTGTACTCTGTGAAATATCGACTTGTGAATAGAGTGTACTTTAACATAATTTTATAAATAGGAAGTAGTAAATATTTAAAAAGAGATCGCTATAATTACTCTAAACAACCAGTTTAGTTTAGAATACCTCATTCCGGATGAAAATGCACTGGATTTAGAAAGTGTTTTTTTCTAGCACTGCCAGTTGTACATAGTTCGTTCAAGAGTAAGTTCTCTTAGTGGCTTGGTCATCCTTCAGTCTGGAAAGAAAATGTTTGTTCCTATTCACAGCGAAATGTGACTCTAATCAATTAATTGCCTATAAATAAAGAAGTTTTTAGATAAAAATTTTGAACTAAAATTTTTGTGTTATTAATTCATTTTACTGTGATTTAAAATATTTTAGAAGAGGATATAAATTCAACGATGGAAGATGGAAAACGTAAAATAACGTATGAGATGGCTAAAAATAAAGGATTAACCCCACGACGAAAAAAAGAATACCGAAATCCACGAGTGAAATTACGTAATAAATATCGAAAAGCAAAGATTCGAAGAAAGGGACAGGTACAATTTTTTTAAGTTGTTATATATTTAAAAATTTGATAAATCGTATTGAAATAGTTAAAAAATATATATGTGTGCGCGCGCGGATGTGTGTGTGGTTTGTGTATGTATATATATATATATATATATGCGTGTATATATATTTATATATATGAATGAATGTATATTTATATATATGAATGAATATATATTTATATATATGAATGAATATATATTTATATATATGAATGAATATATATTTATATATATAAATAAACCAATAAGTTTCACGTACTCACGAAAATTGTTTGTGAGTGTCTGAACTTGCATAAGTTTGATATGGAAAAATTATAATTCTGCGTTGATCAGGAACAAAATTTATTTTAATAGTGCAATAAAAAAACCGCTAACACTTATTCTTACTTAATATACATATATTTGTTGTATGTATACATGTAATTTATTTTTCTTTCAGATTAGAGAACCGCGAAAAGAATTAAAACGTTACAGCGGAGAAGTATCAGGAATAAATCCTCATGTATCTCGAAGTGTATCATTAAAGTTTTAATTTTTTTAAATTTTTGTTTCGTATTTATAATTTCAAATAATGATTTTAAAAATTTTGCTTTACATTTTGTCGAACGTGTTATGGCAATTGTAAAATAAATGAAAAAAATGTGGAATAATATGTTGTTTTTTTAAAATATTTATAGTGCTTAATTATAAAGAACTTCATGTATTGAAATAAGGAGATAACGTTTGAGAATTTATTTAATAATGAACAATAAAAATAAAAATGAATGCGAAAGAAAGGAATAAAACTTTATCCTTTATAGTGAAAGGCATAGTTACAAACTAATAAAGTGCACTATTATAAAATATTATTAATTTTAAAATACGTTCACTAAGTTAAATTTTTTTAACCGAGGAGATGAACTTTTTTTTTTTTGTTGGGCCCGTTTTCGGAAGCCTTAATAATTTTAAAACTCAAGAGCCCAAATTTTGGAACATACGTAATGGAAGCTACATGCAATTATCTTAAAAATAAATAGAGTTAAGGAATGCTGGATTTAACAGCAAAAACAGCTGGTACACCAGTTGAACAAATAAATAAAATCCAGGATATTCTGGATGGCAATAACCTTTCTATCTTCAACCCTAAAGGGCATGCACACTTCGGTCCCTCTTACAATTTTTGGTCAACTGTCGACTTCCTATTTGGAACATCAAGCCTGAACCATTTCATTCATGTGTTTCATCACTTCGACATGTCAGGAAACGTCCACATCCCTTAACATAAACTCATCAAGCGAGGATTCACCTGGCAGATAGAACTTCAAACATGCCCAAAAGTTTTTCACACAAATACCCAAACTTGACCTCAGTCATAACATCGGCAATTTAGTCTCAGTATTCACCAAGCATATTCTTCTTTATACCTCTCAATCTGTACCAAAATATAATACTTCTCATAAAAAATTGGTTCCATGGTGGTTTAATTGCAGTATCGCAATTCGCAGTTGTAGAAGAACCCTAAAAGTTCTAAATAACACAGCATCAGCTTACCCATATAAATAGTAAAATAAATGAAGCATATCACAACAAAAATCACTTACTAGTGATCTTCTTTAACATTAGCAAAGCATTCAATACAATATTAAGATGTAAAATTCTTTCTACTCTGAAAACATGGAGTATTAAGGAGAACATGCTAAACTTAATTTCCAACTTTTTTCTTCATAGAGAATTTGCAGTACAGATCGCTAACATTTTAGACATGCACACACTTCTAAGTGGGGTGCCTCAGGGCGCAGTTCTCAATTCTATGCTCTTCACAATAGATATTGACGATGTACTGAAATCAGTTTCTCCACTCGTTCCCAAAGCTCTCTTCGCAAATAACTTCTGTATATTTATCAATTGCAAGAAGTCTCAAACTCTGAGAGGATTTCTAACAAGCAATCAAGCAAACACATATATGGATTTGGTGAAACGGACCACAAATCTTGCAAGCAAAATCAACTACAATTCACTTATGAAAACAGTACAAGTGCCCTAAAAATTTAAGCATTTAATTTGACAATATATCCCATTTTCAGACAAAGTTAGATACCTTACATAACCTTTGACAACACGTTTTTTTGGACTCCACAGTTCTTAATCTCAACATTCTCGCTAACCCCAACTTCAGCTCTTCTCTTCATTTCACGATCTTCCTTCAATTCTCTCTCCAACAAGAATAATAATCTGCTTAAATTAATTGTTCTAAAAAATTTGAGTCTGTTAAATTTTTCTTCCAATATCAATCCATTATGGCTAGAGTTCACTCCAAATTTGGATCTATCTCTCATAAACTTTGACAAGTTCCGATCTCATCCCATTGCTTATGCTTGAATCTGCAGTGACCTCCTACATAAATATTCAAACTTTGTCAGAATATGTACAGATGGTTCTAAAACACTGGACAATGCTGGTTATGCAATCATGTACATCTGATACGAGCAGATTCACTATCCAAAAAAACAGCATCTGATACCCCAAGAAATAGTTTAAACACTTTCTTCATCAAACAAGGAAATCGTCTTCTGCTGGATTCCATCTCATTTCAACATTCGCCAAAACGAACAAGCCGACAAGACTGCAAAACTAACCTAAATATTTCCCTAATATCAAACGTTCTGTTTGCAATAGCTGATCTGAAAAAACCAGGTAAATCATTCGTACAAAAAGCTTTCCAGCAAATCTAGGATTATTAAAGTCAGTTAGAAAAACAGTAATTTCAAGGAAAACTTCAATCTAAGAATCCAGAAAAGACATGGTAATCTTTTATTCCCATTTAACACATGACTACATCTTAAACAAACAACCACAACTAATACGTGATATCTGCCATGTCCCAATATTAATCAATGATATAATTACCGAATGCCTAAAGGAAATTCTTGAATCCATACTATCTAACAACCATAGTCAAAACCTCAAGCTTCTTTCATACCTTAAAACTGACAAACTCTATAATCGCATTTAACCAGTACAGTCTCGCGCTCTAGCCAAATGACTACATCTGGCGTAGTTAATAAAAAATAAAAATTAATAAAAAATTTTAAACTGACATTTTTTCCTTAATTTCCTTTTCGGCGCAACCTCTTTAGATATTTTTCAAAGATAGTACAAATATGTCCTGTATTCATTAATGTATAGTGTTACTGAATATGCCGCCCTTGAACAATGTTAATAAAATATTATAGTGCAAGTTCAATGTTGTTTAGTTTTTAATGTAATTTTTATTGTTTTCTGGTTGTTTTCAAAATTTATTCCAGTCTGTATATTATGTAATTTTAGTTTATATAATTTTCATATTATTTTATCTACAATTGTAAACACACCTGGAAAATGATCAGATGAGAGATTTCTATCTGTGCTAACATCAACGAAATTAATAATTAAAGAAATCTATCAGGCCTGGAATTTTTAATAGATCAATAGGCCAATATGTTGGTGTTCCTAAAGAGTATACATTACATCTATTTTCATTAACTGTAAATTTTAATTGTTTCCTGTAAGGTACTGTGATTCTTGATCCTCCAAAAATATTTTTTGCATTGAAGTTTAGTTATGTATGCATTATCAAGAGTTTTGAAACTTTTATTGAATTTTAACTTCACAATATGCCCTAGAGGGCAATAACTAGCTGAGCGTGTAATATTTGTGTTTTGTCCTTTCTCTACAACTATATTCGCTTATAAATAGCGTTAATATTTTTGTATCTCATAATGTTTTACATTATTTTTAATGATTATTCCAGTAACTCCATGGCCAGTGCCATGGTATGTGTGAAATAACAGCAATATCCTATGCATCATATCTTTATTATTTATCAAGTAAGTCTCCAATAATTATTAAATATCCATATTGTTTTGAGCAATATATATCTATATCTCAGAAATGCAGTTTAAAATACCTATGCCATTTCTTGTTTATTGTAGCTGAAATTAACATTGTTAAGTAACTGATTTTACTAGTGTAACATATCAGTAAAAAAATTTTTAGACATACTTAAAAATGATTGAAATAATGCAAGAATATCGTCATTATTGATTATATTATTTGGACCTTGTAGTTGCTGTAATTTTATTTAAAAACTTGAATATAAGTACTATGCTGTAACTGTTGCAGTTCAATATTTTTATTATTCGTTTGTAGTTGTAGATTTATTGAATTCCAGTAATCAGATATTTGATTACTTCAATTTCGTTTAGTACTTTTTTTAGTATCCAAATATCGAATTTGTTGCAGTTATGTTCATGCTCTTCAAGGGCTGCCTTTATTATAACCTTTTATTTAACTCGGTTTGTCATTCTGTCTGTCTGGGGGAAATCTTGCAAACGATTTTTCACCTACTTTCCGATGAATTAAAAAAGTGTTCTTTTGCAGAAATGCTTCTTATAGATGACAATACAATATTATGCAATATCCGGGTTTCCAACTTCAAAATTAGACCCTCGGGGCGTCGAACTGAGGGGAATTTTGGAAACGATTTTCCACCTACTTCCCGATGAATTAAAAAAGTGTCCTTTTGAAGAAATGTTTGTTATAGATGACAATACAATATTATGTAACATCTGGGTTTCCAGCTTTAAAATTCGACCCTCGGAGTGCTGAAAGCTCGAAATTTTGGAATTTTTTTTTTTTTTTTTATCGGGCATGTGATATATTGTTGGAAAGATTGTTATTTGTCGAGAACAAAACCATATTTTATTTCTTTAATGAAACTTTCGAACTTTACGAAAAGTTCAAAAAAGTGCGGGATCTAATATGTAGCTCCCTCTTTGCGGCGCGATTATTATAGCTAAAAATTTTGAACAAGGTTGAAAATATGCACATACACGTACATTACTTTGATTTGGAACATCTAGGTTTCCAACTTTAAAATTAACCCCTCGGGGCTTCCAAAACTCGAACTTTTGGGAAAAAGGCATATGATATACTATTGGAAAGAACGCTATTTGTCGAGAGAAAACTGGTATTTCATTTCCTCAACGAAACATTGGAAGTTTACTAAAAGTTTAAAAAAGTACAAAAACTTACATGTAGCCCCCGCTTGTGGCCCAGCTTTATAGCTAAAAATGTTGAACAAGGTTAAAAACATGCGCATCCTTATGTATTTCTTTACTTTGGAATATTTGGGTTTCCAACTCAAAAATCAAACCCTTGGGGCGTCGAAAGCTCGAAAGTTTCAATTTTTTATTTTTTCAGTCACGTGATATATCAATAGAAATATCACTATTAGTCAAACATTGTGCTTCATGTGTTCAGGATTCCATATGTATTGTATGAAAAACAAAAGGCAATTCATAAACTAAATAACAAAAATGTAAAAAGTATATGAAGGGTAACCACTTTCCTCTACTGGTTAGGTGTCTATTACGAATTTTTAAATGTATTAATACTTTAGTTATTCATAATGTACGCTCGCTCGTTCGTGTTTCGTGTTAACTCCCCAATTATTTTTATTTATATATATAAGGTATACTTAAAGAAGTTTCATTTCAATAATATTAAATTATGCACATATAAAATACTCCAAACAAACCAAACATCAAGATCTAACTAAATCTTTTTAAATGTATTCAGGGGCGTCGCCAGCCGATGAGCCAGTGAGGGGCAAGATGGGTTGCCAGCCGCCAGGGGGGGGGAGATGATAGAAAGAGGATATGAGTTATAGGAAAAATAAAATTTATAAGTTGTAAAGGCTTAATATTTTATTAAACAAGAATAAAATCTTAATTAAAACATAATTTTCGTGGGTTTCTGGCAAATTGTTCATGATTACACGCCTATGAATACTCATCAATGCATGTTGATTAAAAAGTTTCAAGGCTCCAAGGGGGCAGCTGCCCCTCCCTTCCCCCCGCTGGCGACGCCCATGAATGTGTTCACACCGAACCACTTTCCCGTGCAAAATACTATGATCTAATCCATTGCCAGAGTATACGTGTACCTAACCACATCAAAATCTAACCAAACCTATTGTTTCAAAATTTTAATTATACAATTAATTTTAAATTGTAAACAATTTTAAATTTTAAATGTTTTTTTTTTTATTTTTAAATTATTTTAATGTGTGTATTGACTGAACTAGAATCAAATATATTAATATAAACTAAAGCGGCAAAATGAAATGAAGGAATGAAGGAAACAATAAAATAAACCAGCAGAGTTAGGCCGTGTCCAAATTGAACGTGCCATGCATGCGGGTGTTGCGAAAATTTTTTCAAATTAATGCAAACCTACACACTGTCTAGTTTGAAGTAGCTATGCGTGTGTGCCATTAAAACGCACACACAAATTGGTTTGATGATTTTCAAGCGTGTTTGTTTTTATTCAACCACACGCAAATTTATAATAATGTATTTACAACACTGATTGAGTGATTAGTTGTGGTTTTATGTATTTTAATAATGGAACAATTAATTACGGAAGTATTTTTGTTAATGTCAAGTTTTTAAGATAATAATTATACAAAAAATAAATTAATCAGTTCATTAATTACACAGTATCTAAATTTTAAAAAAAATGAATGCCTGAGAAATTGAATTATTGTTAAAACAACTATGAATAAAGAATATTTCTGTATAAAATCGATAGTGTAATGATCTTATCGATACTTTTATTAAATTTGTATATTTACTATTTTCATATTATCGTGATGGATAATGTAAAATACTAATAAAATTGATTTTGTGATAATTTCTGGTGTAAATTGTAAATAAATACGATAATGAAAGGAAGAAATCTGTAAAGTTAAATGGCTGCGGAATATCCGGTTAATAACGCTTTTGTTTATTTTAGGCAACAATTAAACATAGTGTTGACCAGTACCAGTAAAATAGTTCGAACGATATGTTTACTTCTTATCATCGGCTATTTATTATCGTTTTGGCGTGATGGTAACAAATTTATTGGAGTAACTCCATATTATTTACTTCCACCATCATTTAGAATATGGACAACATTTACATTTTGCTTTTTTGAAATTCATATTTGGAATGTACTTATCGATATAATCGTAGTCGTTCTTTGCAGTAAATTAGTAGAACCATTATGGGGTGCTATGGAAATGATTAACTTTTTTGTACTAATCAATTTCTGTGTAGCCTTTTTTGGTACGTTAATATACTTAATATGTTTCTATCTGTACGGTCACTCTGGCTACATTTTTAACCAACATATTTATGGATTAACTGGCTATATCGCAGCAGTTACCGTAGTTGTCAAGCAAATTATTCCGGATATACAGATTATTCGGATACCCACGGGAAGTATTAAAAATCGACATTTACCATTAATTACTGCTAGTATTACGATAATCTCTTATTGTATCGGTGTTGAAAGTACGTATCCGGTTATGGTTTTATTAGGAATTTTGGTTAGTTGGATCTATCTACGATTTTATCAACGTCATTCGAATGGTACTAAAGGTGATATGTCGGATAATTTTAATTTCGCAAGGTAATTACAAGAATTAAATTAAATACTCGCTAATAATCACGTGGAAGGCATTGGCAAACCACCACGTACAACATATATGCGCGCTGGGTCAGTACACAGCAGACACACACGGGACTGCACTTGTACATCGATAAATCAAACGATTACAATCAGTTCCGAATGAAGTCTTGCGCGTGTACACTCGCGTTGTATATAACAATTGCCTAGTAACACTACCTATGTCTGTACAGCTAAGATGTACGAATAGGTCGTCGCCGATGCTCAGGAGCTAAGTATGGCACTATAAAAAAAAAAAACTTTAATGATATATTTTGGAAATTAAAAGTTTTTTTTCTAATTAGAACAAATTTAAGTTAACACTTGTATATATATAATGTGCAAAATACAAATAAAATTTTTTGTTTAGTTGGTGAAAATTTCGAGATAAATAATTCAGTTCATTATTCACATTTAGCTGTATTACAGTTTTATGATTCATTCCATACGAATTTACGAGTAATCGGCCTCCTGTTTTTCTATTCATTTTAGAACATAAAATAATCGAAAATCGGGTAAAAAAATACACTGATTTATTTGCTATTAACATTTTAAAAACCTCGCTTTAAAAATTTTACATTATTTTCAATCTCTGAAACATCGAATAATAATAATATGGTGTTCTTACAGAGATATATAAAATTAAGTGTACCTTAAAAACATGTAACTTTGTTTCGAATCGCGCTAAATGAAAACTAAAATATATTCCAGCTTTAACTGATCACAATATTGATTAATTTTGTGTACTATTTAAATGATGTTTAATCAGAGATTTTTGGTCATTCGTTTTATTAAATTCTGCTTGCGGATATGAAAGACATTAAACTGAAAAATGTTTGCCTATGCGTGGTTTCAAGTTAATGATTTATTCACCTGATTTGTTTTGATAGAGGAAATAAAATAAACAGGTTACAATTACCACCAGATGAGATGATCTAGTTCGTTTCGATAGGTACTCTGTTTAGTTCAGCATTGTACTAATAAATTCAACTTAGGGTACTGTAGACAATAAACGTTTAATAAATTACCTCTCGAATGAATGTAAAAACGATTGAATTGAAATATTTCACTTTATTAAATTTAGTAATTGCCCTTAAACGTTAAAATTACAAAGTATTGACAGAAGAAAGGCTATATGGACCTCTAAAAGTCCTAAATTAACAGGATAAATGAAATAAATTATTTCAAAGCAATATAAAAAAATACAAAAAAAAACGAAAAAAATGAAACCATTATTTTTCTGTTTTATTCTTTACTTTGAAAATTATTGATTTGGTATCTATAAATAATTAAGGAAAAAGTAACAGTATTTGGTCAGAAGGATTGTACTCACTTTTTTTTACATATTGAACGCTTATATCTGGTTTAATTATTCGAATTTTATAAAACGCATATAGTGTACATTTTGTCAATCAACTACTAGCTCTAGAAAGGATTTTATTAAATTTATGTTATAAATGTTTGCTAAATATTATTTTAAATTGCAGAAAAAAAAGATTATAAAAAAAATCCAGCATATTTAAGGAATAAATTGTTGAACGTGATATCGTTGATTTTGAAAAAAATCGAAGCATGGAAAATGCAGCTCTACATGATTTTGTTATCGTTATAAAGAACCTACATGTTTTTTATTAACTAATACTTTATTTAGAAATTTATTGTATATCGCCGAACCTGGTCGCATAAACTAATATTTTAAATCTTTAATTGTTATTTCAGTTTCTTCCCAATTGTTATGCAACCCGTAATTTCAGTATTTGCTAATACAATATTTAGTTTCTTGGTTCAACTTAAAATTTGCAGAAAAGTTGTTAAACCGATTACGAATGATAGTACTTCAAATTTTCGTGGAAATACGGAGTGGTTAGATAACGAACGAAGGAGGTAACTTGTACTGAATAATTTATACAGTATTCATTTTTATTGGATTTATTAACGTTTATACATCCTGAAATTATCTTTAAATAGTATTTAATCTACGTAAAAGTAATGGAAAACTCCGCGCATAACAGCATATGTATCGAACCAGTGCGGACTTTGTACATTATCAGGTTTGTATTCAGTTTACCTATGTTTGTCATGTACATGCTCGTATGATATATTGCCCAAAGGAAAGTTTGATAAGCTGCTACTGCACCTTTTTTTTAGTGTATTAAGAAATAAATAACACATAAAGAACAAAATATGAAAATATGTATAAATTGGTGGAAAAGTTACGAGAAATGGAATCATTTTTTTTTTTTTTATTTATTTTTTGTTTATACGCGATGAACATTTTATTTTAAAAAGATTGGTTGTAAGTAAAAGGCGAGAAAAAATGAAAAACGAATAAGACGATAGCTTTTCTAGTTCTCCATATCACTTTCTCATCATTTCCGCAAATTACAACTTATACGAATATTTTATTTTTTCTTATTTCATTATCGGTTACTGAGAATTTTTTAATTCCTTGCAAAATAGAAAATTGGCTTTAAAAGCTCTTAGTGAACGGCTGAATAAATCGAATCAACCTCTGTTACAACCAATGTTACCGGTTGTGAAAGCTGAAACATCAAAAAAATCGACTGACGATAACGTTATTATTCCGATGCCATCAGGATCGTCCAACAATGAAACATCGCCTAACGAATTGAAAAGTTCAGTTATAATTGATATGTGATCTTTATTCGGAATTGCTTACGGTGGAAAACATTTTGTTAACCGATTTCCAACGGACACAGTGCGTGTGTTTTATATAAGATGAATCACAAGCATCATCTCATTTTTATACTATCGCGAGTACATTGATGCGATGGGTGTTTTGTGTACGATTATATTAATGTTCGTTTTCTTTTTATTTGTATGTTTCAAATAATGTTATTTGTCCCCTGGATAACAGAACATAAGTGATAACGGTTAAGTAGTAAATATTAAAAGATTATACTGCCAATGTTACATTAATTGTTATAATTATACTTCAAATATCGACACCCTTACTAATTTTCAGATAAATTTAGATACACGAGTTCAATTACGAATCATTAATGTAAGAATATGGGGTTTACAATGACGTCATTGATTACATCAATATGTAATCTTTCCGGCCTTTGATCATCTTTTTAACATGATAAATTATGTTAGATAAATATTTCATTCGGTTTAATTAATTCTTAAAATAATCTTAATTGAAATATTTTTTATATATGAATATGCTGTTTAGAATCCACTTATTTATATTTTAATCGTACTTCGTTAATAAATTTTTATTTAATATTTGCAGTAATCTAATTATTTTTTCTATCATTTCAACTTTTCAAAGCTACCTTATAAAATGTATAATTGTTTGTTTTTTTGTTTTTTTTTTGAATTTTATTACCGTTAATATTTTTAGATTTCATATGATTATGTGAAGTACAATAACTCACTTTTTGATTATTTTATTGACACCGTGTAATTAGGCAATAAATACTTTGCGAAAACTACAAAAATTCAAAATGGTTGGTCTGTAATATAATTTACTATTTTAGAAATATATTAAATCACAAAATTAACTTAAATTATATAAACAGTGAGACAAATAGTGGTAACCTTTTTTTTTTTTTTTAAATTATAACATGCACAAAATACATTGTAAAACGCAAGAAACAAATAATATTTTAAATAAGTCTACAAAAAATAAAAAACTCGCAATTATTGTTTAAAAGCTGTAACCTATTTTAAACTTAAATGTCACATTATGTTTGTTTTGACGACAAATATATTCCGTATTTCCTATAATTAAACATTTTATTTACAAGTTTTAACAAATTACAGAAAGTAAAAGAGCATTTTCGGAATAAAACCAACTTATTACCAAAACTAAAATTAAAATTAATGTTTCTTAGTTTTTTTTTTATGAAACCACTTGATATTTTTGTAATGATTAGATTCCTGTATAGAGTCTTCTCTATTAAAATGTTTCGTCGGATGGTTTAACAATTTTTGGCTTTAAATTATCTCCTTTACGCTTTTGTTCATTTCTTTCACTATTTGAATCTGTTGTAATTGATTTGTTCAATTTGTGGGGTACATAAAAATAAATTATTTTCTTTGACATATCTCTCATAAAGATGTACGATTTTATAGGTTTTACTCTTTTTTGTTTGGCTAGTATTATGTTTTCAGATATTTTTCAATAATTGTATTGATTTTTCTAAGTTTTTTTGAAATTTTTGCTGCACATTAATGATGGCCTGTAATTACGAGCTAGCTGTTAACCATCCTGCAAATTACTCTCTGCGGAAAGAAATTTGATTTTTTTTCTTTCACTATGGTTTATATTTATAAAGAAAAAGATCGATTGCAATAAGCAACAAATAATGATGAGAAAAGGCTCATCAAGCGTGAAAAAAAATTGAGAACAACAAAATAAATTTATCGTATGTGTGCATCGCACCTTATGGAGAGTACTGAGATGTCAAAATTTGTTTACATTAAACTAACAGTAACTTCTATTTTACGACATGTGTTTTAAGGAAATATATAAACCGTCGATGTCCTCGTTACTGTTATTGTAACATTAGGGAAACAAAAGAGAAAAAACTGAAATTTGATTTCAACTACGTAATTAATTAATATTATTATAATTATTGTTTCTTTTGAGAAAATAATGTATGTTTATCGCAATAACCTCGGCGGAGAAAGAAAAGTTTATTACAGTAAACGGATACAAAAATATTGATTGTGACAATATATTTGTTGTTGAGTTGTGCATCAAAGGTATCTGTCGCTTACATAGTCCTCCAGTATATAGTCTGTTTAACTATTACTATTAGTCTTGTATATTTGTTTGATTTAAAAGTATTTAGTTAACAGAAAAAAAAAACGGCTCAATTCTTTAAAAATATAAAACTAAAATGTTTATTTAAAAAAAAAAAAATAAGTTAAATTATTTTTTAAAGAAGCAAGATTAGGAAAATTATTCGATAAAGAGGGCTGATTTTACCATCGCAACTGCATACTAAATTTACAAGTTATGTGTACATTGTATTATTGCTATAAATTTTTATAAGATTATATTTATTTTAGTCTGTACAATGATGCGATTATTTTATTCGATGTGTTGTATCAGTTATCGTGTAATTATTAAAATTTTTTATAATTTATAATTTTTCAAGTAAAATCTGTTATATTATTTATAACGGTTGTTTCATGTACTATGCACTGAAATTTTCTATAACCATTTCGTATGTTGTCGTTAAGTATAAGTTTTCTTAACCCTCGTTCCATTTCTATTCGAATTTTCCTATGACGAGATTAGTGCTTTTATTCTGTATATTTCTATGTTTGTCACTAATCTATTTCTATAGATTAAAAACAGTAAAGGTAAGTAGGACATCTGTTGATATATTATATATATATATATATATATATATATATGTGCGCACGCGCGCGTGTTTTTGTGTGTACTTTTTTGTAACGAAATTTACAAAATTTATTTTACCATATTTCATTTTTTACTTTCGCTATAATTCGTACAAATAAATTAATTATCTGGACTATTTTAACTGTTTTATAAAACTAAATGTTAACTTTGGTTGAATGGAATTTAACTTTACTTGCTGTCGTATTTGCTTTTTGAATATGGTGCAGGATATTTGATAGGTTTTTTTTTTTTTTAATATACTCGCTGTTATTGAAATATTTGCCTGCACTGTTATCATTTGAATCTTTTTTATTTTATCGTTAAATTACTTATTTTCATGTTATTTCTACATGGTTAATGTGTACTTTGGACAATCGTTTAAAATGTAGCAAATGAGGAGCCGTTTTATTTTGAAAGTATCATTAAATTTGTGTGGTTCTTGTAGTGAAATAAAGCAATATTGAACTTTTGAAAATTATAAAAATGATATTATAATTAAGAAAAAGGTTAAATGTATTTTAAAATAATTACTAGTGTGTAGCAATCATGATTAAAGAGAAATATTTGAAGAAATGTAAACTATTTTAAGAAATATATTGCATACGAAAAATGTACATAATAATAATTACAAAAAAATAATTTAAAATAAAACCCTTCAAATTTACAGATATTTCAGGACGAACGGAATGTTCGACTGCCTTATCAAATCTTAAGGACCCTACAAATTTAATAATAATTTTCGATTAAAGCTGTTCCTCATTTGCTACAATTTAGATGCTTCTTGTAATTTGGAGTTTTTGTTTGTTTTCATTGTCCCTTATTATCGTAAAATTTTGTAGTTCATGTAATTTAATTTGTATTAATTTTTAATTGTATGCGCTTGGCATTGATAGCGGGGATAGTTTATTTTGTGCTTCTCAGACTTGATGTTGTTATATTATTATGTTTTTATAGATTTTGATTTGGTTGTTGTCATTATTCTTGTATGTAAGGAAGGAGATAATTGGTTTGTTTCTGTTGAGCTCATAAAAATTTCTATTTATATTTTTTACCGACATGTTTTTTTTTTCCGGCCTGAACAATATATAGTTCATTTGGCCAGCAGGCTAACGTTCAAACCAGATTGAATACACAACAAAAAAAACAAAAAAATAAAATAAAGGAAAAAAAAAATAAGAAAACATTTTCTTATTCTTGTCCAACTGTTTAAGCACTACTTATACTATTAGATAGTAAGTATAAAGGAGGAAACTTCATCCTGTAATATGGCCGCAACTGCAGAGCAGTGCCTACGATGTTGAGATGAAATTTAACGAAACAGAAAGAAAAAGAAAATATAAATTAACATTGATCACATCCTGTAATATGGCCGCAACGCCCACAGTGCTCGATGAAACAAACTCGATAATTAAAAATAACGCCATGTGAAAAGGAATAATTACTCTACTCTGAGTAGACAAATAAAAAAAATTAATATTAATCTGGATATTGATCAGGTTTTTTAAATAACAATTACACTTCTTTTGATAAATGAAAACAGGATAAAGAATGTACGATTACCAGAAACAAGTAGTTGAAAAATGCAGAATGGAGGATATAAACCACGGGACATCAGTTCTTCAAAAAGGAAAACTCTATCCGAGCGTAGAAATAAAAGCTGCAAAATATGGAATTTAAATGTTGCCTCTTTTGACTAAAAGCGGCCTCTTCTGTTGAACAAATCTCCATTCATTGGATATTTTTTTTATCTTATATAATATTAATGGAAATTGGTAATTGCAAATATTTAAATAAAAATCTATCTGCCTGAAGTGATCTAATATGAAGGGGGGGGGATCTTAGTCTCCATTTGAAAACCTATAGAAGGAGTCGACGTAATATTTCGAGTTATAGGTCTCAGTCCGAGATTCTGCAAAACGTCTACTCCTCTCAGGAGTGATTTTGAGGCCGACCCATGAAAAACTACATCATAATCAAGTCTAGACCTAATGGAAGTTTTATAAAGAAGACTTAAAGTTGTCGGATCTCCTCCCCAAACGGTATTACTAATAGCTTTCAGCGGATTAAATGTCTTGGCTACCAATTGTATTAACGATTGTAAATGAAACTTCCAAGTTAATCTGGAATCCAAATATATACCCAAATATTTAATGTGCTTGGAAAATGTGATATTCTGATTATAGATTTTAATTTCAATGCTTTGTTGAGAATAAGGCCTCGGAGTAAATAAAATTACGCGTGATTTAGTTGGAGGCAGGTCCAAACCAATTTTTTGAAAAGCGTCTTGAGAAGCGTTAACAGAAATTTGATTATATTGAACACATGTGGAAAGATTCTTGTGTCTAGTATATACCACAAAGTCATCGCATATGATAAAATATATGATGTTGTAAAGATATAGATATTTAATAATAACGGCCCGAGCAAGCCCCTTATAAACTGTCCGAACTTCAGTCTCTTTGGAAATCGAATTTAGAAAGTGGAGTATAAATAAACTACATAAAAGATTAGCTAAAGGGTGTGGAATTCCTATCCTAATTAATTGCTCAAACAAGATAGGAGTAGAAACGTTATCAAACGCACCCTTTATATCTAAAAAAGATGCCAGGAAGAATTCCTTGTCAATAAACGATTGATAAGTGTCATTCGAAAACTTGGCTACACAATCTAAGGTGCCCAAACCCGTGCGAAATCCAAATATGTTATAAAGAAATACTTTATTATTCTCAAGCAACAATATTAAACGGTTCTTCACAACAAGTTCGAATGCTTTCCTTAGACAGGATGCCACGGAAATCGGCCTGTAGGAAGGTGCTAGTGAAGAAGGGTTCCTTGGCTTAAGGATCGGATGCACCAGAAATCGTCTCCTATCCTCAGGAACTAAACAATGTTGTAGGAAGTCATTAAAGATGTTAATCAGCATAATCTTAGCATTTTCCGACATTTCTTTATTATTCAAAATGTTATACCATCTGTGCCCGGAGCTGAATCCTTTTTCCTACTCAATGGTATAAAGAGTTCAGAGTAAGAAATCGGTTGTAGTAGAAAATGCTTATCAACCGTGCTTGCTTGTGTGGTTTGATTAAATTCGCCTAATTCACCCGCTGTTGGCACGTATAGAGCAGCTGCTATGATAACGAAAAAACAAAACCAATCATCATTCGTTACGGTGTTGTTCTGCACATCCCTGTTCTTGAAGCGCTTCGCTAATAACCAAATATCTTTTAATGGCGTATTCCTATTAAACTTGTCACAGAAACTTCTCCAAGTAACTCTTTTGCTAGATTTTAGCAGTTTACATGTTTCGGCAGCAACTTTTTTATATTCTATATGCGACAACATAGATCCTTCTGAACGAAATTCTCTTAAGGCTTCACCGCGTTCTTTAATTTTTGACTCACATTGGATGTTCCACCAGGGCTTAGATTGTTTTTTCCCTCCATATAAAATCGCTCTAGATACTGATTTCTGTAAGGTCGAAGAAATAGCACTCTGAAATAGGTTATATTTACTTAAAGGGTCAGTGATAGAGTAAATATTGTTTAGGCCCAAGTCAAGCGTATCTTGAAATTTGACCCAGTCTGTCTTTGAAAGTTTCCATTTCACTGTGATGTGTTCAAAGCGGTATGCCTGAGAATTAACACAGTTGGAAGTCTCTACATCAATATCAACAGTGATCGGATAGTAGACCACTACCCATCGAGTGAGGAAGAACTCTCCATGATGAGCAATCAAGGAATATATCTTGTGAGACAAATGGCAAATCCACTGGATTATTTGAGTAATGCGGGTTTTCTATTTTAGTCACAGAACCGTTATTAAGAAGAGAGAGATTAAAATTGGAGATGATATCCATTACTGCCCAATCCTTCTTGATAATGCAACTACAATCCCAGCATCTATTTAAGGCATTAAAATCCCCGCCTAAAACGGTGGAGGCATTGTTCATATTTTCCAAAGCTTCAACAAAAATTGTGAGGTCAATTGATTACTTGGAGGGAGAATAATATGAAATAACTATCCCAGAAAACCTCCTAGTATTGACAGAGACCGCAACAGCATTAGATTTTGTATCGTTATTACAGCTTGTTAGATTTAGCCTGATTTTATGGTAAGTTAGACAATTCTTAATTAGAATCGCAACTCCACTATACCCATCTTCTCTGTCTTCACGGTAACAACTGAAATTATTAATATGAAAAATTTTATCGGTAGTAAGCCATGTTTCGGACAATAAGATAATATCTACATCGTGATGAAATAAAAACAGCTCTAAATTGCATTTATTAGCAAGAATACTTCTAGCGTTCCACTATAACACTCGAAGCATGATATAAGGAAAGAAAAGAAGAGGAAAAAAAAAAGAAAGAAAAATTGATGATTGATTAAAATTATTTAAACGCAAAAAACCCAGCTTTTATTTATAAGGGAAAAAATAAAAATATCTATGTATATAAAAATATAAAAATAAGTATAAAAAAAACATAAAGCTAAAAAATGTTTGGATACATCTGAATTACTTTTGTGTCTATGTTGCATTATTTTTGTCATTTTTATTACCATCCTTATTGTTAAAATTTTGTTTTAAGCCTTTGCTATTATTGTTTTTAATCGTAATTTGGTCAGAGTCATTTTTATTTGTATTATGCATGTTATTTTTAAGTATAGATGGACCAGGTTTAGACAATTCAGTTTTCCTGAATACTGTGTTACTCGATTTGAAGGAATTTTTTGACTGATAGGTTTTTTTGAGCCTTTTCTATTTGAATTCTTATCTTTATCGGGAGAAACAAAGGATATTGTGCGCTTTAAGGTAAATCCATGACTGTGGGTTAGTTGATTTATATCGTAGAAACCGGGTTTTCTTATAGGTTTAGGCTTGAATGGTATTATTTTGTCATGTTCATTATCTTGGTTATTATGAGGAAGAGGAGAAACATTGTCTCTTTCCGTTAGCAGCGAAAATCTATTTCTGCTTCTGGTTACCGGTATTTGAATAAAGGGATTCTTGACGGTATAAAGGTGGTATTCCCAACGCCGCCTGCTGAAAATTAAGATTGTATGAGGCCATTACCTCATTGATGCGACTTTGTCGTTTCCGTTCCGGACAAGAGCTGTATGTAGCTTTATGATGACTTCCGAAAAAAACACTATTATTACCCTATTATACGTTCGTCGCGTAAGCCTTTTTTTTTTTTTTGTTTGTTTGTGCCTAACTTATATTCATATGGACCGATTTTACTGATTCTTTTTCCATTAGAAAGAGTACTATTCAACTTAGGTACCATGTGAGTGTTGATGAAAACTGGTGAACGTAAATTGAGTATTCATTAAAAAACGTAAAAAAATGTGATCCCTTTGGATATATATTTTTTTTTCTTCTCATTATTTATAGTATAATGGAGGTGATTGACTTAAAATACTATCAATTTGCCAAATTACCATGGAAATGTAGCTTTGTTACCGAATTCCAAAAACAAGGAAATTCACGTTCATCGTGTTTTTTTTTTTGTATGTGTTCGTGCATAACACGTTCATTGCGGGGTTTTTTTATGCGTGTTCGTGCATAACTATACGGACCGATTTTACTGATTCTTTATCTCCTAGAAAGTGTACCATTCAGACCATGTAAGTACTGATGAAAATCAATGATTATAAACTGAGTATTTGTCAAAAAATGTGAAAAAATGTGGCCTGTTTAAATAAGTTTTTTTTCTTCATATTTCTTGTTAGGCGATTAACTTAAAATACTATATATCAATTTGCCGAAATTACCATGAAAATATAGCTTTTGATGTTTTGCCATAGAAATGCAGTTCAATATACAAAAGTTGATTTTTTTTTTTTTATTTTAAGCATAAAATATGGAGAATAATGTGACAAAAAAGTTGATTTTTAGCAAGAAACAAATTCAAATTTAATGCTAAAAATTATAAAATATTCTTTTTTTTTAAAAAAAAAATAATACCGACTTTCATATTTATTATAGAAATCCATTGTGCATTCATCTCAAACTATAAGTTTACATTTCTGCAATACTTTTCCCATGCCAGATGCTTTGGGAACGTTGCATGTGGGAATTTCAATAAATTGCATGTTCAGTGGCAACTTCAAAGCTGAATGAGCAGTTCTCTGCCAGAATCAATTTAATTAGAAACGTTTTAGCAATTCCTGCTGGTGCATCTAAGAAGAAGATTTCTCCAAACCTGTTATTGATAGTTTGCATTATTTGATTGTAAATGCCTTTTTGCTCAAGTATTAGCTTAGGAATACTTGATTGCACATACAACAAAAGATTACCTGTGTTCATGACACAATTCCACATGGAACAAGCGGCATAAAATCGATTTGGTGATGGTATTCCCAATTGATTGAGAACTTTGCAATTTCTAAGCACAGCTCTTCAATCATTATTAATGTTTCATTATATATTTCTGCTATGAAATCCATTTTCCTATTTGAATTTTCTTCTCATATTAAACAAACAATATTTTCAATCGTATGTGATTTATATTTTTCCCACAACTTTGTTGGAGATGAAGGAGAGCAAGCGGTAATTATAATTACAGACAATGCTCAAATTTGGTTTAGATGTGACATGTCACTCCCATCATTAATGTGTACATCCCAGTGTTGGTTGTTCTTCAATAAATTGAGAATTTGACATGCACTGTTGTAATGTTTACATTACATGTATCAGTTTATATATATATATATATATATATATATATATATATATATATATATATGTAATAAAATAAATTAAAAGTAATGTAACAAATAAGGAACGTGAGTGTGTGTATGAATGGGATCCAGTGTGGCCCGGGGGTAATGGAGCGAGGCATGATGGTATATCACAAATGGCGCAATGCAACCCGCAGGAAGCGCTCGATGTACCACCGCTGGAAGGCATGATCAGTAGTTCAAGTTCTGGTTCAGGAGTCGGACATAGCAGAAGTGAAAATTTTTTATCATAAAATAAAAAAAAAAAAAAAAAGGGATCGATGCCGGTTACACGTGACCTTGTTCTGAGTCTCTGCTCTTAAAATAAAAACAAAGAAAAAAGAAATTCATATATAAACGAAATAAAAACAATCACCATCGAATGCCCCAGTGAAAATCGACTAAGGAATGCAGCACCGGATCATCGTTGTCAAGAGTGCCGCATCAGGACCCCCCAGACTCCCAGATATGTATATATTTTACTTTGATATGTTACATTAATTTTTAAATAATTCATGATGTTTTTGTGTGGTCAATTGCTTGCGCATGATGTGTGTAATAATCAACAATAAACAATAAATCCTATCTTTTGTGTCTCGGACGTGGATACCAATTAATAATAATAAATAATAATAATAATAATAATAATAACGAGATCTTGATAAAATAAACTTCAATATTAAAATTCCGCAGGAATAATTCCTGCGGTGGCATCCCTGTAATAGAAGATAACACTTCACTATAAAAAGTGGTGTGACAGTCAGTAGTGTAGCGTTGTGGGAGTGGCAGAGGCGGCCCGCCTTGGCCGGCACGTTTAGGGGGCGGCAAAGTTTCACAATACATAATAATAATATCTTGTAAAAATTTGAACCATTTCATTTCATATTTTGGTCGCACTTACAATTCGGACCAATTAAAATGGACGCAGAACTTTTTATTATTTATTCTGTGACAGAACTGGGGAATCCTCTTTTTTTAAATCAATATAACCATCTTGCTCGTTGTAGTGACTGGCAACATCGTCTATACTGACTTGCAGTGATTCCCCCTGTTTTATTTTATGTTTGGATTGTTTACAACTAATATTCAGCGAGAATGGCGGCTTTCATATAAAGAATAGTGTTCAATATTGTATAATAACACCTGCAAATTAGGTTACAGTACGGGTAAGTCGCTTCAAGGAAGTCTGTGAGTGATGCTTTAACAAATTGAAGAAAGTTTTATTTATTGCTCGATCATTAGTCATCCAATTTACATTAACTTAATCGTATATATATATATATATACGCCTTACAACCTATGATTTCGGTGCTCATAAGTCAAACAGCCCCTTCCCAAAAAGAAAAAAAAAAAATGTCATTTTTGGAAAATTCTAATTGAAAGTTGGCAAAACAAATTTGCCGATCATATATAATAACAAATGTGAAAATCTTTTTCATAATATCGATGTATAATAAAAATAAAACTATGAATTAGCAATTTGAAACGGAAATGAATTTTGGTTTATTTAAGCTGAAAAATTTTGAGAAATTTAAGTTGATTCAATTCGAGGCAATCAGTAATATCAGCGAATAAAAATTTGTTTTGTAAAACCAATAAATTCGAAATGTATAACTCATGTGCGCCAATTTGAAAAAAAGAAACTACTCCACTTATCTGCATCGGCAATACGGGTACAGCAGTGTTGAATAATCAGTAAAAAAGTGATACTTGGCAGCTCTTTTTTTTTTGACCCTAAAATGAACACAAAAAAAATCATCTTCTTTTAAAATATGTCTTCGATGTTTCGTTTTTGTTCTATGATAAATTAAAATGCTATTATTGCAAATCTGCGAAATGGTGGTATGCAGTATGTGTAAAAATCTTATTCTCGACTTTTTTAAAGAAACCAGAACAAATAATACGAGTAGCTTTTTTTTTTGTTGATAATTTACAGCATTAAACAGCAAATCGTGTTTTTTAGTTTTTCTTTCCTTTTGTTCCTTTTTGGTTTTTGTCCTTATTCTTAAGTGAAGCAATACGCTCTGTTTTGAGTTCATCTCTGTTGATAGCTTCCGCATTTATTTCGAAATTTTTTTTTACTTCAGAGTTAATTACTTTAAAACAGTTTTTAATACTGTCAATGTGAATTACCGATTATCCGTATTTGGTACGTTCCTTTTTTTATATATAACTATTGTCTTCACTCATTTCATATTTATTTAAAATAACTCCAGTGCTTACTTCCACTGAAGATGTTTTATAGCGCCTCTACAAGTATTTGTTTCATTAATTCAATTATATTTTGCTTACATATATAATTTTTCTAAATTAATTAAAATTTCAATATTTAAAAATTTCCAATATACTCTGTTTTATGAAATACAATGCACAAAAGAAGTAATCGATTTTTAGATTTTTAAGTTCAGCTAGAAGCCTTATATCACTTGTAATGCCCCAGCATGTGTAGTATGCTACATGTATCGCATAAATGGTTGTCGTAATCCTCTATTTATCTATTTTATATTCCTATATATATAAACGTTCACGAAATATAATTTTAAAAAAGTGAATAAGTGTTTTCAAAATAAATTTTCTAACTTATTAAGGGTAAAATTTTTTAAAATTTCTATTAACTTTATTGGAATTGTAGCTGGGGGTACCATCTCCAGTAAGTTATCACTTGACTGTCATAAGGTGCTAGTCCCATCGACAGAGAAACAAAACAACCACCGGTGAGGTCTGCGCGTCCACGTCGTGTGGGTTGATATATGTTACCAGAAATTCAAAACAAATTTATTGCAATTGTGGAAAATAAAGTTCGCCAACATATCATCGGACAAGTAAAAAAGGCCAAGTATTATTCGATTATATTCGACAGTACTCCAGATGTTTCTCGTAAAGATCAAACAAGCCAGGTATTAAGATATCTAGTGATTGAAAATCAGGAAGTACAAGTAGTGGAATCTTTTGTGGATTTTATTGAAACAAAAGATAAAACTGCTGAAGGAAGTTCAAAGATGATTTTAAGCAAGCCTGAAGTTGATGGTCTTGATATAAATAACTGTAGAGGACAAGCATATGACAATGCTGCTGTTATGGTTGGAAGGCATTCAGGAGTTCAGCAAAGAATTAAAGAAATAAATCTCAAAGTAAAATTCATACTTTGTTCAAATCATTCGTTAAACCTGGTTTGTTTACACGCTGTTTCAGTTGAGGTGAGTTCAGTAACTTTTTTTGGCACATTAGAACATTGCTGTTCATTTTTTTCCAAATCCACACATCGTTGGGAAGTTCTGATAGGAGCTACAGGCAAAAGGTTAAAACGTGTTCAAGATACACGATGGAGTGCAAGAGATGATACCATAAATATGACATGGCATTATTACAAAGACATTGTGGTCGCTTTGGAAAAACTGCCAAAGACAGTTGAAAACTTGAACACAAGAACAGATGCAGGAACTTTGCTAATTGTGATGCAGTCATTATCCTTTCTTTGTTCCTTGGGCCTCTGGCAACTGGTGCTACATGAAGTGAATAATGCACAAAAATATTTACGAAAAAAGGGACTTGATATAAGCTTGTGTGCTCAGAAATTAAATGCTTTGCAGATGCTACTAGCAGAGAAACGAGAGGAATGGACAGACGACGCGGTAAGTTACGCAAAAAATATGTGTGAAGAACTTGGTATTTCCATGGAACCTCAGAGGCGCATAACAAGAAGGCACATTTTTGATGACGGAACCAGAGATGACAACTTGCCTTATGAAAATGAATTGAAACGGAAGCTGATTTCTTCGTTAGATAGACTAATTCTAGAAATTCGTGAGAGGTTTCAGCAGTTACAGAATTTGATGGATAATTTGGCTTATCTAACGCCGGCTGTATTACTAGATTCAGACGACATTAAATGTAATCTAGACTATGTATCTGCTGAAATTAACGAGCAGGACTACAAGCTCGAACGACTTAGACTGCGGACTTTCATTGCTGCCACAGGCAGTGAATATAAATTAAACTCGCTTGAATTATTAAAACTTATTGTGAAATCAAAGCTGGAAATTACGCTGCCTTATATTATAATAATGCACCGAATATTCCTCACAATTTTCATAAGCAATGCCAGTTGTGAGAGAAGTTTTTCAAAATTAAAATTGATCAAAAATGATTTAAGATCAACAATGAGTTCTTTAGACTAACCAATCTGGCTATCTTGTCTATTGAGCAAGAGGTATGTGATACATCTAGACCAACGGTTCCCAAAGTGGGTTCCGCGAGAAAATCATTAGGGTTGCCTTTTAGCTAGAAAAACCGGGAAATCAAAAATAAATCAGAAATTTTTCGTAAAACGGGAAAGAAATAGTTCTTTCTGAAACTTAGAATTACATTTTACATTGTAATTTCTACGGTAAATTAAATCGAATTTTTAAAAATAATCATACCATTTTTCATAAAAAAAGTAGCAATTCGTTTCCAAAAACTATTCATTTCAAATAAAATTGATCTTTTTGTCTAGTTTGATTAAATTTACGAGAAGGGGAATGTAATTTTCTAATAGTGTTTGAATATTAAATTCATCTGTGCATGATTTCCGTATGTAAGTTTGGTTTATATGTAGTTGCAGATTGATTTTTTTTATTTTATCGTGAATCTTAGGACTGTCAGGCTGTTTCAAAACAAGAATTCAAACTTTCATGCAATTTCTGAAAACGGTTCATTTAATAAGGAAACGACGCACAAGAAAATATTTCCGAAAACGTAGTTGCTGATTGTTTAGTATGATTTACATGATTTATAAATTAATTACAAAGAGGTTGATGAGGTTGATTTTTAGTTATTTCATAGGGAGGTTTTTTATTTTAATTCTATTAAAGGCGGATTGCTCCATGCTAATCTATCGCCTATATATTTAAATTTACAGAAATTGTTAATAACATCTCATTTTCATTATATGATACAGAAAATACTATTTTTTTTTTTTTTATTAAAATTTTCAAACCGTGGTTAGACCCCGGGCCGTGTATAATATCTAGACTATTACGGTCCGAGAGTCTCCGGTTACAGGAATGCCCCTAATCCACTGTCCCTGACGAACTGGAAGACTGCACTTTGGTTCGCTTCTGAGTTTGAGAGAACATGGCTGAGGTTATCAAATCCGTGTCTCGTTCTGGAGGATTGGAATGCAGGGCAGTTTATGAGAATGTGCTCAACCGCCGGTGGCTCTTGTGTGCGACAGAAAGGACACGTGGTTGGAGGGTGAGCGCCTTCCAACAGGTAGTCGTGGGATAGTCGCGTGTGGCCCAGGCGTAAACGGTTGAGCGTGCGATGATAAACCCGTAAGGTCCCCTGGGGGGGCCACCATGGCTCTACGGATTTCTTTATATTCTGGAGGTGGGATGGGGTGGAGATGTGTTCTTGTTTCCACTGTTCCATTATTTGTATTTTTACAGCTTCTGATATTTGAGGGGGCCCAAGTATGCTTTGCGGACTGGAAACTGTAATGGTTGATTGAGCTGCTGTGTTAACCCTTTCATTTCCTGGGATTCCCGCGTGACTTAGGACCCACAAAACTACTAGATTATATCCCTTCGATTGTAGCCCCATGATGAGTGCCAAGACGTGGTTTGTTAACCTCCTCCCCGGGGCTCCCCCTCCTAACATCTTAGCCGCCACTAATGAATCTGTTATCAATAGGATGTCATGGATTGGCTCTGTGGACGCCAGGATCATTTCCAGACATAAGCGTATTGCATATAATTCGGCATCTAGGATTGAGCAGTAATCGTTCAGACGAATGGTTGTTATTGCTCCCTTCACTTCGAATGCGCACGCAGTTGGTGACATCCCCTCGACGGGTGCTGCTTTGGCCCCATCTGTATAACATTGGATAGCGTTGCTGTACTGTCTTATTGTTTCGCACGCGTCTTGGGTAAGTTGCTCTGACATGCCGTAGGACTTATACTTTTACAGAACCGAAAGGTTAACTGCTACAGGCTCAAGTTGCCACAGATGTAACGAGCCGGTGGCTGCTGTCTGGCATTCTGTGGAGTCGTTGACATTGACATTCTGAAGTAGCTTGGTGAGAATTGGTAGTGGGTCGTTAGTGAACGCTGCGAGTAAGGGGGTTTCGGGATGGATATAAGGCAGCTTTAGGAATGGAATATTGCACCGCAGGGTATGCAGGGAGCGATAGAATTTCAGTGGGGGAGAGCTCGTTAGTGCACAGATATTCCTACACGGTGTTGTATAATGGGCTCCAGCGATGATTCATAGTGCAGAGTGGTGAATTGCGTCCAGTTTTTTCAGGTTACTTAGAGACGCTGAGGAATACACTTGGCACCCATAATTTATTTTACTTAGGATCAAGGCTTTGTAAACATTAGAGATTAATTTGGGATGAATATTGAGTTGGGGATTGGAGAGGTATCGGATTATTGACAGTAACTTTATACATTCGGATTTTAGGTTATTAATGTGTAGGCGCCAAGTTAATCTGCTATCAAACTCCAGGCCTAGGAACCTGGCTGAAATACAGTTCGGAATTATGGTGTTGTTTATTTGGAAAGGAATCCTGTTGGTCACAGGCCGTCCCCTATAGAAATCGACACATACCGTCTTTGCGGAGGAAAAGTTTAGACCATTGACTTCTGACCATTTTTGGAGTTTGGAGATAGTTTTCTGAAGGATTGTGTGAGATATGTGTGGATCACGAGACGCTAGGGAAATGCTAAGGTCGTCAATGAAGAGCCGGGCCGTTACTGGTGGCTGAACACAATCAGCAATGTCATTGATGTACATTATGAACAAGGTTACGCTAAGCGCAGAGCCTTGAGGTATGCCGTTCTCGATGCTCATTGCATCAGAGACTTGAGAGTCAATTCTGACCCGTATAGTTCGGTCTGACAAGTAGTTTTGAATGAATCTTATCATTCTACCTGTCACCTGCCATCTTCGTAGTTTGTTTATTAGGCCTTGCCGCCATAGGCGGTCATAGGCTTTTTCAATATCGAAGAATATGATTATCAGGTGCTGTCGACTTTTGAACGCAGATAAAATCTGCCTTTGAAGACTCACCAGATGATTCGACGTTGATTTAGCCTTACGGCCTCCGGCTTGTATTGTGGAGAGGATATTTTTGGATTCACAAAAGGAGAGGAGACGTCTGTTGATCATTTTATCCAGGGTTTTGGATAAGGTACTCATCAGTGAGATAGGACGGTAACTACTGGGTAGTGAAGGATCCTTATTCTGTTTTAAAATCGGAATAACGATTGCCTCTTTCCATGAGATCAGATATAGTCTTGCCGCCGTGGGAAGGAACTTTAGCATGAAAGGATGGATGGAATCTGCGCCAGGTGCACTTGCCTTCAGCTTATTGTCTAAGACAAAATTTAACTCGGACAAGGAGAACGGTCGATCGTACGGATCCATGCTGTTGGGTGGTAGGAGAGGAATGGCATCTTTCTTATTTGCGTGGGACAAAAAGGATGATGAGTAGGAATTGGTTGAGGAAGCATCGGAGAAATGCTTTTCTAGTATGGACGCAACTGATGCCGTATCTGATATGATGTTGTTATTGGACTTGATATAGATTGGGGTTGGTGGCCGCTGTCTTCCATTAAGGGATTTTATTTTCTGCCAGGTAGACGCACTGGTCGACGCGTCATTAATTGATGACATGAAGGAAGGCCAGGCTTCATGTTTTTTTGCCCTGATAATGTGACGGGCTAAAGATCTATACTTCTTGAATTCTATTAGATCCTGGTCAGCTTTTGTCGATTTATACTTTCTTAAGGCTCGCTTCCTGTTCGTTATTGCCTCTCTCACTTCGTCACACCACCAGGGGACCCTGCGTGGGTGCACAGCCGCGGATGACTTCGGGATTGTTGCTACTGCTGCTCTGAATAGAGCCTGTGTAAAAGTCTTTAAGTTCTCTTCAATAGATGGGCCGGGCTCAGAATTTATGACTAGGCTCTCCTTGTAGCCTTTCCAGTCCGCTTTGTGAAACATGTACCTTTGCACGGTCGATTGATTTCGAGGAGCCGACCGACAGCTACCTATGTCAGGTGAGATTATAATGGGAAAGTGGTCACTGGAGTGGAGGTCATCCCAGACGCGAGACGAAATTATTGGGTAAAGTGCGGTGGTGCAGAGGGCTAGGTCAATTGTTGAAAACGTCTTCGCCGTAGAGTCGAAATGAGTAGGACCTTTTAACGAAAGGAGAGCATGGTCGTTACTGACGAGAATTTCCGTTATGACCGAGCCATGGTGATTTGTTGAAGCTGATCCCCAAATCGGGGAGTGGGCATTAAAATCTCCTAGAATTATTGACGGGGAGGTCAGTTGCTTTGTGGTGGCGCATAGCTGTGGGTAGCTGACATTGCTGCAAGGGGGTAAATAGAAATTGCATATGGATATTGCACTACCAGAAAATCCGGGTATTAAGACAGATATCGCTAGTGCTTGAAGATGCGTCGTTATCTTTATCAAATGAGCTGGGATTGAGACATGCACGAGCGTTGCCACGCCCCCGCAAGCTCGGTCACCCAAAGTGTAGTCTCTCTGGAAGGTGATATAGTTGGGAAAACTAGGGTCTAGGGGGGAAGTGAGATGTGTTTCTTGCAAACAGATAACTGCAGGGTTGTGGGTTGCGATTAGATATTCTAGTTCCGTTTTATTGTTGTGGAGGCCTCTGCAGTTCCACTGGAGTATGGTGCACTTACTTCGCATTCCTGAAGACATCATTTGAATTCTTATCACCCCGTGATCGTGCCTTGTATGAGGATTGCTGAACCTCCCATTAGTTAGTCTGGGAACTACGATCGTCGTCTGTTGTGTTCTCCGATTCAGAGGGTGTAAATTCTTTATAATACGCGAGCATCTATTTTTGACGCTCCTACTCCCAAGGAATGGCTTTACCTGGGATAACATGTGCAATAATCCGTCTGTGTCCCGTGTGAATTGTTGGGCGTACTTAAGATAACTAGACGATGTGCTGATACGCTTTATGAACTTTTGGAAATCGTTGTAATTGAGAATGAAGGGCACTTGGTTTTCTTCGAAAAGATGTTTTGCTCCTGCTACGATTTCCTCAATATCTGCTCTCTTCTTTTGCACCGTTGGTCCTTCAGCTGTTTCTGTGTGCACATCAGCGGGTAGGTGTACCATTGGTACTTCTGCGTTGGCTGTGTCAGCAGTCCGTACTGGGCGTCCCTCAGGGTTGTAATTGTGGTTGTCCAGAATGATCCGTTTTGGAATAGAATGTGTAGGATATGTAGGCTCTTCTGCTCCTACTTGACATTCAGGAGTTTTGGGATGCGGCCGTTTGAAGAGTGGGTTTGCTCTCTCGCTGTCCTCCTGTTGGCAGTTGGTTTGGTTCGCTGGGGTAATGATTTGGCGATCCGGCCGCTGTCCCGGTGCTTGGTGAGGACTAGTCATGCCTATCTGGCTTATTATGGGGTCACTTGTTTGTTGTTTTTGGATATCGTGAGGAGGGGGATTCTCTTTTTGTGTATCTTGATGGGGCCTATTTTCGGAGGGATCGATAGGCACCTCCGGAAGAGGGCTTTCTGTTTGAACTACACTAGGGGGGTCTGTGTCCTAATTGCATGCAGGGCACATATGGTTCTCCAAGAGGACGAAAATTCGGTGATCTCTGCCGTTATAGCTTATCAGAAATGACTCCGGTATGTTTGTACAGCTGGTGTGTTCGATGTGAAGCTGTCGTCGCCAGCTTAAGACGTGACCAAATTCAGCATCCATCGGATTTACCCGGAGGATTGCTATCTGTGACAGGGGTTTTATTGCCAGGTTACTGCTCAAGTACTGCAAAAGTTTGTCATTCGGAATGGTGGGGGATACATTTGACAACACCAACTTATTTGTTGGGTTCTGTAATCTACCTCCGAGATAAATCGTTGCCCCTTTGGCAAACAGCAAGTTAGTTACTTCGGTGGAACTTAAGAACATCATTACCCTGTCTTGGCTGATTCTTGATCCGGCCAGAATATTTGATGCGCTACCTATCTGCTCCTTCAGCACTACTAAATACTCTCTTATGGTGTGTGGAGCGATGTATGGGAATATGATTCCCTGCTCGTCAGTTATTGGTTGAACATTCGTTATTGGGACTATTCTTTTAGCAGCGAGAAATGGTGTTCTGTTTGTCGATTTTAACTTTTCCGAGAAGGATGATAAGAGCGGCTCTGTTTTGCCGGGCTGAGAAATATCACGCGATATGCCGGGTAGCGCTGGGAATTGGTCGTTATCAATTATCGGCGCTTCGCTTTCGGAAAGATCGAGAGATAACGGGCTGTTCGTATTGTTATCAGTAGTAGATGCAGCTGTACCTGAATTCGGGGCTGACTGCGGCAGTGTGTTAGTGGTGGCGGTCGGTTGTACATGTTGAGTTAAATTAACAACGTTCGTCTTACCTGCATTGCTGCTGTTAATGATGTTACGGGTAGTTTTTGTCGCACCGGTCGCATTGTCGAAGCCTATTGCTAGAATACAACTACATTAATTTTCCATGAAGTCCAAATAAAAAATGTAAAACCTTTTGATAATAAGAAGTTATTAAAAATTTGAAAATTACGTTGTCGTTCATTAAAGAATAAATACGAATTTATATTTTCAATAAAGTTATTTAGAATTTGAAAAATTTCTTCATTTTCAAACATACAACAAACAATGAAAAATACTAAATAGCGAAACTAAAATTCGTTTATTATAGGTAAAATTGTGAGATTTAAAATAATAGAACGAATGCTAAAAAGAACAAACATGATAGTAAACAAAAATAACAACTAATGTAGGAACCTGTTGTTCTCCTAACTTGTTGTCGACATAGCAATACCCATAATAGCGATGAAAACAAAATTTGCAGTGTCCTTTGGCGACCGGCTCGTATATTTTACTGTCCATTTCAGTTTTTAAAAGAGTTAAGGCACTCCAGAGTTACAGAATTTATTTGATAGTTTCTGCATTTTTAAACCATCCAATCAAGATTCTATACATTACTATTTGCATGAAATCTTAATAATCAATTTAATGATGTAGCATGTTTTTACAAATACGGGCGAAATAAATTTTTATTTGAATGACTTAATAACATAACAACAAAAAAATAAAAAGAATAAAAAATTGAAATAACGATGAATAGTCTATGTTCATGCAAATACTTTAGCTTGTTATATTTAAGTGTAATAAAATGTATCTGCTAATACCGCCGCCATCAGTAATAACTTCACAAAAATTCATAACTAACTCATACATTTGATACAGCAAAAGTTACTACAAAATTGTCAGTTCTCTATAAAATTTCAAAATATAAAATGGAGTCTAAGAATTACTATTAATCATATGTACATTTCTATATAAAAATCAATTTGTGGACAACACATGAAAAAAATCTTTATTTAGGCAACAAACATCTTTCAGCTTTTAACTGATCTAAGAAATGACATACAATCAGGGCTTAAAATCCAGCCGAAAGTCAAAAGCTAAAAGCTGAAAGCCAATCATTTTTAAATGTCATAAGCTTAATTCAAAAGCCATATTTAAATTTTCATAAGCTAAAAGCTTAAAGCTTAAGCTATATTCAAAATTTAAACAGCCAAAAAATGAAAACTTAAGCTGTTGCACTACAAAAAATTAGATTTCTTTCTTTTGAATTTTGCATTATGTAAATGTAAATTATAGTTATCTTTAACTTAACATATGAAATCCTCAACGCATTAAGTATCATACTTGACTGAACTTGTTTACTATTCATCCGATTCAACTCGCTTCTCCGCATATTTTATGGATTAGCTCCCCATTCACTGGTAGTGCATTTTTAAAATTAAAGGAAAAACAAATATTTAACTAAACCTTTTAGTAGCCCATCTTTCGAAAAAAAGAAAAATATTATTGAACAAGTAAGATTACGCTTTCCTTTGCCTTTACTTCACAGGTATACAAAAACAAAATACACACATACAGTAGAACTTTTACAAATCTAATTACAATAAGGCACTATGGTTAACAGGTTGCCCTATTTGTAACCAGTTATATTGTTGGTTCTGCTAATTACTTTCCAAAGATATTGAATCACCATGGATTTGTAATGTATTTAACAACTTAAATTCGTTATCAAAAGTAGTAGCTAAACATACTCATAGTAATTCCCATTTAACCACTACTCTTATGTTAATTGAATTTAGAAAACAAAGCTGTATTGATTATTCATTGGATCACCTAAAGATGCTATATGATAGGCTACATAATTCTAAAGTGCAAAGAAACATAGAAATACTAAAACGTTTGTTTGATTCTGTCTGTTTTTTTAGGGAAACAAGTTTTACCCTTTAGAGTCACAATGAAAGTGGATTTTCTTCGAACAAAGAAAATTATATTATGTATTTAACCAAACAAAGCAAATATGACCCAAGATTAGCTAACCATTTACAAGAAAGTACCATTTTTGTGGTACATCACCACTAATACAAAATGATCTTATTATAGCCGTTAATATAATACTAAGAAGAGTTATTAGCAGGGAAGTAAATGAAGCACCATTTGTGTTAATAATGTCGACTGAAACAACTGACATGTCACATAAATCACAATCACCTATAGTTTTTCACTATATGGCTAAAAATGGAGAAACAATGGAAGTTTTTGTTTTTTTCCCTGACATTAGTGCTAGTTGTTCTTCTAATGCATTATATCACCATGTAATGGAAGTCGTTGAAAAATTCAACATTAAAAATTCTACTGTCATATAATAAATGAATTTATAAGCCACACTGAAAGAAGACTAGAATTTGTATACCATTAATTCACCTTTTTGTCATGTGTCAGGAAGGTAAATATAAATATATAATTTACATTTATTTATCCTTCTCATATAGAACAGACAATTCTGTATACTTTTATCATAATTTTTGAGTGGGATTTGTGTGAGGTAACCCCAGGAAAAAATAGCAGGATATGCTATTGGACTAGACTGAAAATTTTAATTTACACATTTCTTCTTTATTGCTGGTTCAAAGAAAGAACATATCAATTGCTGACTCTTATATTCAGATTAATACATGTACAGTAAAATCCCTCTCAATGGCTTCAGAACAACTGGTCCCCCCATTAACCGGCCTATCAATGGGACAAAGTTTTTTTTCTCTTTTCTCCTTTTTTCTCTTTCAGCGAATATTACATACATAGTAGCTAGTACTTAGGTGACTCATTCCACAAAAATAAAAATGTGACATTTATACATCTAAAGAATGGGGGAGGGGGATAAGTTCGCGAAATTCAATCCCGTCTTGCTGCCGAGTTCATTTTTCTACAAATCAGTATAAGCGGGCACCTGTTCTCCACTTATTGCTTTGTTGGAACGTTTCTCTCCATTTTGTGGACTATAATTTCTTGAAAATTAGGAAAAGGCAAGGAAGAAGCTACATACTGTACTGAAACTTTTTCTTTCAGTTTCGTTCACATCTTTACATGGGTATCATTTGTTGAATAAAAACGAGTGAGTCGGGAAAAACGAAAACGTGTGATCATCTCGTTTGAAACATGGTTAAAAGTGTTAAAAAGACTTGACAATGAGGAATCGGTAAGAAACTCTGTGACGAAATGAGTGTGGAGAAAAGTACCATTAATGATTGGTGACGAAACAAATGATCAATTGAAGAAATGTGTTCAAAAATCGAGTCCAAATAAATACTTGCAGTTCGGTGCACTAATAAAAAACCAGTTTGTGACATCGTTGATGAAGCTCTGTGGATGTGGTTTGTTCAAGAACGTCAGAGAGAAATCCCAATTAATAACCCTATTTTGATTAAAAAAACATTAGTAATTAACAATAAAATCAAGAATGCATCAGCATTTTCTGCTAGTCAGGGATAATTGATCATTGGACAAAGCGCCATAGGGTTCGTTTCGTTCACGTAAGTAGTGAAAAAACGTTATCAAATAAATTAGAAGCTGCCAAATTTAAAAAAATATTTAAAGAAGTAATCAATGTTGATGACCTAATCCCTGAGCAGCTGTACAACATGGACCAAACTGGGCTTAATTTTAAGATGTTTCCAGAAAAATCTTTTGTATCAAGTTAGGAAACATCATTCGCGCTAGGTTTAAAAAAAAATAAAGAACAGATCATCGTTGGTGTTTGTTCTAATGCAGCTGGGACTCATAAAATTCCTCTTTCTGTGGTAGGGAAATCAGCTAAATCTTGAGCATTCAAAAACTTCAATATTCCTTCTCTTCCAGTGTATTACAGGTCCAAAAAATCAGCATGGATTAGCCCCAATTTGTTTAAACAATGGTTTAGGTACAAATTCGTTCCAAAAGTGAAAGCTCACTTGAAAAGCAAAAATTTACCAATGAAAGCAGTCCTTCTCTTCGACAAAGCTCCAACTCATCTCCACTTGAATGACATGGATGGTGTAAAAATAATATTTTTGTCTCCAAATGTTAAGCTTGGTACAGCTTATGGACTAAGAAGTAATAAAGAGTTTGAAAAACAGTATTGCCGTAAATTTCTTTCTGAAATTTTACTTAAGTGTGAGCATGAAAACTTGCCTCTCCTGGAAAACGTGACGAAAATAAACATAAAGGATGTAATTTTTATGCTAGTTAGAGCGTTTGAGAAAATTCCTTCTTCTCCCTTTGTGAAATTGTGGAGAAAACTTTGGCCTGATACAGAAAATTTGGTCAAGAATAACAGTGATTTAGAGAATGAAGAAATCGAAAATGAAGTCATTTTACATGATCTGCTGTCATTACCTAGTATAAACCAAATGCAGTTGGAGGATGTGGAGGAATGAATAGCAACAAGTGATGAAGGACTTAAACATAAATTTTTTATGAATAATGAAATATTCAATATCATCAGTAAATATGACTGTGAACTTGAAGACGATGGGTAAAATGCAGACATGGAAGGTTTGTAAAAAATAAGTCACAAAGGAGCAAAAAGAGATGCAGAAGTTTTATTGCAATATGTGCAAGATTCATCAACATTGGGCGTGATGAACATAAAAAAATGGAGTGACTTGGCTTTTAAAAACTCATGAAAAGGGAAAAAACAGAAAAAAATATCTGATTTTTTCAAACAATAATATATGTTCATTCATATTTAAGTATTCAGACAATGTAGTTAAAGTATTAAGTTTTCAAAGTTTATGTAGTCTAAGTTCATTTCATATGTTCAATTTTTTTGTATTACTTTATGTAGGGGCATACATACAATAAAATGAGCTGCAATAACGTCTTACACATTTGCTTGTTCATTCATGATACCTGATGAAATCTGTTGGTTCAGTTTGAAAAAAAATCAATCTTTCACAGGAACTTTGGATTAACCGGCCAAACGTGGGACCGACCAGGTTTTAGTTCTGACCAAACTGGTTAAGAAGGGTTTTACTGTAAATGAAATCAGAATACTTATTTTAAGTTTTTTTATCTTTGGTATATAGGTAAAATAATACAAATAGAAGCCACAGAAAAATACAATAAAGCTGTACTAAAAATATACTTTTCTACAAAAGAAATATAAAATTCTACAACAAAATTTAAAAAATAGAAAATTATGAATTCCTGTCAGAAAAGTAGAACTGATTTCCACATAGCAACAATTTCAGTCTCATTTTTTTGGTTCGAGAGGACATTTGTTAGAAAAAAATGAGTCAAATGCCTTTTACACTAATTCATTTTTGGCCAATATTTTAGAATTGTTTCTGTTATTCATTGATTACTTGTGTGAACAAACATAAAATATAAATAACGGCAAAAATAAATGGACCAAAATTTTTCTTCTAGTTAATATCAGGGCTTGAAAGCCAGCCGAAAGTCAAAAGCTAAAAGCTGAAAGCCAATCATTTTTAGATGTCATAAGCTTAATCCAAAAGCCATATTTAAATTTCCATAAACTAAAAGCCTACAGCTTATGCTATATTCAAAATTTAAACAATCGAAAGACGAAAGCTTAAGCTGTATTTTTCAAAGACATAAGCCATATTAAGTTTAAGCCGTATTATTATTTGGCTTTCAAGCCCTGGTTAATATAGCTGTTAAAACTAATTACAAAAGTGAATATATATCAAGAAATTAGAATAATTTAATAACAATATTACGGTGAAATACTTAAACGCAAGAAAGTATGAAAAAATTACAAATAACATTATTTTCTGCAATGATATAAAAATTGAAGGTTTTATTTTGATCTAATATTTTTTGATTTTTATAATTTATATTTCTTTCATTTCTTTTGTGCTTTTTCAAATAAAACAATATAATCATCAGTATGTTATTATTTTTTCATTTTTTTGTTCGTTTACAATTGTCCCTTGGGTTCATCCATTAATTACGTTAGCTGTTTTTCTTTCAATTTGGCTCCCTCCTCCCTGTTGATGAAATTTGGTAGGATTCTCTCCCCTTACATGAGATTTACTTTATAGTTGTTAAAGAACTAAATTCATTTTCATAAAGGAGAAAAATAATACAACGTTAAGCTATATTATGATAAATTTATTTAAATTCAGTAAAATTAAAAGTAAAGACAGAGATCACCTTCTCTAGTTTTTCACTCATTACATGGTCATTCATGTACTATACCAGTTTTCTCTTTTAATAACTAAAAGTTTTTTATTGCTTTATTTTTTATTCTGGAAATAAAAGTTTTTAATAGCTATGAGTTATGGGACACTACAAAAAAGTAAAAGTTTAATAACTTTTTTTTTTATTATCTGTTTAATAATGTGTATTCTTTAAAAGTTAACGTAAGATTTTCAATTATCTTCCCCTCGGTTTAAATGAGATTCGATTAGATTTTTCTGGACCTCCCTTACATTTTGAGCTCGTGTAATTAATGGATGACCCCTTTAGTTAAAAGTGTATCAGCTAATGTAGCTCGTATACAGCTTTCCGCTGACTGCCGTAATTTAATAGCAACACCAATCTTGTTTAGAACTTAAAATGAGAGCAAAGAAATTAAAAATTATATTCTTATATGTCTATTAATTTCACAAAAATGTTACTATAAAAGAAAAAAAAATAAAGAAACTGTTTTCTTTTGTTATGTTTTAAGAATTATTTTTAATCTATGGTAGTTTTCACTCTTATTGATAATTTTGTGTGTTCATAAGGAGATGAGTGAAGATATTATTCTTCGCATATTATGGAAATATCGATATACTGGATAGATGGACATGTATATATGAACTTTTTATTAAAATGTTTTTGGTGTGTTTAAAAATACCGATGAAGTATTTTATTTACTTAATTTAATTATGTGATAGTTAATATTCCGATATTAACTTCATTTAAGTTACCTAATGTAATTTAAAGGTTACTGTCGTATGCCTACTTATGTTTTAAGTTATTGTTTTACATTATACATATTGTTTTAAAAAGTAAGTGATCTTTATTTTACTGTAGAGACATAAACGAAATAAGGCGTTGTGTTCATTACAGATATTTATTAAATTATTAAAATGACTAACATGTTTTACTGTAATTAATTTACGTTTTAGGTGGAAAAAAATAAATTGCATTGGCATTTACCAATATACGTTTAATAAAAAAAACATTTAAACTTTTAGTGTTTGTCATTGTTTATTGATCAATTTTAAAGGGTTTGATAATTCAAATGTCTCTGTGGACGCAAGCACAGCAATTACAAGGAGAAGCATTACAGCAAGTGCGTAGTGTTTATGGAGAACATTTTCCAATTGAAGTTCGTCATTTTCTTGCTCAATGGATAGAAGAAAAACTATGGTTAATTCATTAATATGATTACTTTAAACGAAGTTTTAAGTTATAGGTAGAAATTCCGAAAAGAGTAAGAATAATAAATAGTAAGAAAATCAATTTAAGATCTTCAAAAAGTATTTAATTTTTTCATAATATAAAATTTACTAAGTATTTATGACTGCTTTATAAGTGTGATTTTTGACAAATAAACGTGATTTTGTTCAGTGAATTATGGATGGCGAAGGTTAAACCTTTTTCTTAATTTTAATTTAATGTAATTTTTTTTTCTATATATGAAATAACTAACAAATAGTAAAATGAATAAAAAGTATACGTTTTGATAATTTTAGTTTTTTATAAATTGTAATAAAATGAAAATGTGTTTTGCAAAGATGGGTAATAATTCTGCATAAGTGTATTAATACACTTTTATTTTATAAGTAAAATTTGTTTTTGTATTATTTTTTTAAACGCTATTATATTCATACAATGCGAAGTACTATTTGAGTAATATGTAATAAATATTTTAATCATAAAAGTGTATGTTGATGTTTTAGCGCGGATTTTGATCCTGATAATCCTCTACACGAAAAGTACATAAGTGATTTAATTGCTTCTTTTATTTGTGAAGTTGAATTAAAGGCTAAGTCATTGGATGGCGAGGAGTTATTCCTAACGCGGCTGAAGTTAACAGAAGCTGCCAAATTTTTTAAAGTAATTTTCGTGCGCATATAGTGTTTTGAGAATTAACCTTTTTTTTAATAGTATTTTCGTGAGTTGGTTAATAGAAACCGCTTTTATATATGTTTATTATATAGATGCATTGTTTTAATAACAAAATATATTAATTTCGTAAGTTTACGATGTATTTTTTTTTGTGTATATATATGGGAGGTCTTTGCAATTCATACTCATATGATTTACTTTATTAAAAACATAGCAAAAATATTATTGAAAATTTAAAAAAGAAGAATGAATATGTATTTCATATGTGTTCTGACTGGTTCTTTTAAAGTTATTTTACCGTTTTATGTTGCTAACTGAATTTCTCTTCATAAAGTAGTTATGTCGTATTACATGTAACGTCGCATTAATAATACGATAACTGTTTTTGATCAGTTGTTCTTATTAAACTGCAACGTATTATAATCTTTAAATGTTTAATTTCTTTGAAGTATCAAAAGAAATTGGTAATTCAAGAGTTTTGACAATTTTACTTTAATCACATTTCTTAGATGTACTTAATGAGAATAGCAGGTTAATAGAGTAAAATAAAAAGACTACACAAACTAACTATCGTTTTTGTTTTTAAATGTCATTATTTCACGTTTTCCATTGATTGATTACATGTTTCGGTATCGTTTTTGACATAGCTGAAAAGGTTGCTTAATTTTATATGTGTACTTTCGCTCAGGACAAAATATATATATATATATACGGATACTTTTAAAATATATAAATGTGACCATTAATAAAAAGATTTGATTCCGTATGTTTGTAATTATTTTTTTATTTGTTTTTGTTTTTTTTTTTTTCTTTGCAGCTCCGATATAGTTATAATCCAGTAAAATTATTTCAAATTATTAGACATTGCTTAAGTACGGAAATGAGACTAGTTCAACAGCAATCTTGTGTAAGTATAAGAATTTTTTATTGTTATATATGGTAATGAATTTTAATAATAATTATTTCACATTCGAATAATTAAAGTATTAAAGCTGCGTAACTACCGGAGAAGAATTATTATTAACATGTTTTCAAAATGTAATAAGATTTAGATTACTCGCAAGTTCAAATTTTTCTATCGGTTATAGTTTAAAATTTAGCTGCAGTGAAGCACGATTTATTGAACAACTTCAATCATACTAAATGTTATATAATAGAGCAATATAATAAAAATGTAATTACTTATAATTATTTCTTAATAAAATACAATTATATCAAGAAATAGTCATAAACATGAATATGTAATTAATAACATATTTCTTTTAATGTTTCATATATTAATAAGTTTTGATTATTATAGTACTGAAACTGCGATGAAAATTTTTATTAATAGCAATTGCTTAATGCTCGATTCAACACAACATTCAATTTAAAAAAAGAGAAGGTCCTATTTATTTAGATTTAAAATATATTGGACAATGTTGTTTTATTATTAGAACGCTGCTATAAAACCGGAAATGGACTGTTCGAATAATTTATTTCCATTTGGTGATACTTCATTTCTGGAAATAAACCAACAAATGGACACGTTACGTTCGCAAACACAACAAAGTTTGGAAGAAATAAAACAATTTGATGCAGAACAAGAATCATTTTCTTTAAAGTATTTTGAATTTTCAAAATTAAATGGTATGTTATTTCACTTTTACCTAATTGAAGTTATTCATAATCTATAAAAAAAAAAAACTAAACATTAAAAGTGAAACAGAAATAATGATTGTTTATTGCTGGTTTTTACTAATTGTTTGAAATACATTTTCATTAAAAAGCTGTGACCTATTTACGGTGGTTCAGCTTTTGAGGTATTAAATAAATTTAACGAGTTCATGAGTAAAAGAAATGTTTAAAATTAGCGCGGTACCTGTATAATTTTTTATTTCGTATTTGTCTACTTAATAAATACCAATATCGGTGAATACGATCATACTTAGAGTATGTACTAAAATCCTAATGAGATGGTTCAGAAATGACGAAAATATCAAATAAAATTCGATAATTCAAGAATGGGTTGACTTATAAACTTCATATTTGGAACATAAATCACAATTTAAATTCCTTATAGAATAATGTATAATATCAGACAATCAGTTACCCGAGACCACAAAAATCACAAAAACCCGTCGAAAATATATAATATGGAATTTAAAACGACCTCAAAAATTATTTAAATTAAAGTTTACAGCTTACTATATGATTAAAAACAAAATTCGAAATATGTAACAATACTGAAAAACTTTTTTATTAAATAAAAAAAGTTACTAGTAAAATATTCTTACAAATATAAATAAACTATTCATATTATCATGATTTTTTCTTTTTTTTTTTTATGGATACTACTAAAGATGTTATTTTTGGAAAGCGATGATTCAAAGTTTAATGTACCTGATAAGAAGTGAGGAGCTACATCAAAACTAGAAGGCGAGCAGGAATGAAAAGTAGATATAGCTCAACAGAGATGGAAAATGTTCCGTTATTCAGTTGTAATTAAGAGACCTGTTTTATAACATTATTTAATATTCCTTTGAAATAATAATTTCTGTGTGAAAGATAAACAAACAAGCTTTAATGACGTATATTTAAGAATTCTGTTAACAGTAAAGAATCACATGAAAATTATTCATATTTACATACCGATTGGAATACTGGGTGAAAAATACATAATTTAAAATCATCTTTGTTTTGAATTTAGTATTATGTCAATGTGAATTATAGTTATTTTTAACTTAATATATGGATCTTCGGCGCGTGAAATATTATGTTTGACTGACTTTATTAGTGTATTAAAGCATTCATTTTTTCCAAGCAATGCTTAAAAGCTTCTTTTTCTTTTTTTTTTTAACTTTTTCTAATTATAAGATCATAGTTACAAAGAATTCAATTTTCTCGTGTGATCTTAAGTAGTATTCCACTAATTAGGTTGTCATAGTATGAAATATACTGAAAAATAGAGTTTTTAATTAATGCAATATGGATGTAGTGTAACCTTAACGGACAGTTTGTGGAAATGAGTTGTAGTTTAATCGATAAAGATCGTTTACTTTTTGTAAACTACAATTAATTCAATTGAGTGAGATTTCCGAACATCTCAAATTTTACTTGCATGGAACAAAAGTCAGATTTGTTGATTTTTTAATGGAATAATGAAAACTGATTAGAAAAACTGAGAAGTGAAAAAAGAAGAATGATCCTTCCTTATTTATTGCTACTTTTTCCTGTTAAATTTTACCTGAGACACCTTTTGTCTAGTTTTGCCGTGGTGCTTTGTATTTCTTTATTCCATTTCGAAAGAAATCTTGCATTTCATTTCGAATTGATTTTACACTTTTCATGTTTCGTAGTCTAAAAAATAAAGAGTTCCTTCGAATTTGTTTTCTTTGTTCTAATTTATACGTAATTGTTAAAAATATAACATGAATTTGCATAATTATTTTTTGTTGCATATTTCTAAAATTATCTTTCTATTTTAAGAACACAAAGCGCTTTGGATTGTCTTATACTGCAAGGAAATATATAAATCGAAGATACATCAATTGTATAATAATTTGTATTAAATTAATTTTTGGTCAAGAAAGAAAATATTAATAAAACAAGTTAATTTTCTTTTTTAAATTAAATATAAATGAAAAAAATTAAAAATCAGGAGACTTTAAATAATAAAATGTTTTGTTTTTTTTTTTTAAAAAGTACCGACTACCATTGAATAAAAATACACTGAAAAGTAAAAAATAATAATTTAATAAAAATGCACTAAAAAGTAAAAAATAATTATTCAATAAAAAATATATTTCAGAGTGATATAACTTTGATATTGTTGTAATTCTTATACAACAAAAATTTTTTTACAGTCTATATCAAATTCATATTAAAATAATAATTGAAAACCATTAAATATTCATTAAATTGTTCCTAGATATTGTAATATGAATTTGATGCTGACATTAAAAAGTTTATGTCACTCGGAAGAAATATTAAATTATTTTTTATTTTTAAGAGAAATTTTCATTAAATTTTTATAATAAATCTGGTAGTGGTATTTTTTTTTTAAAAAACATTTTATTTTACAATATTTAGCATTATATTTGAAATTTTTTTCGCTAAAAATCAACTTTCTTGTCACATTCTCTATATTTTAAAGAATCGATTTTTTATATTGAACTGCATTTCCATACCTCTGTTATACTAATAAAAAATATGAAGAAAAAAATGCTATCTAAATAGGCTATATTTTTTCACGGTTTTTGACAAATACTTAGTTTACGTTCATCGATTTTTATCATTACTCATATGGTCTGAATGGTAGACTTTCTAATAGACAACGGTCCGTATAAATACAAGTTATGCACGAACACACATAAAAGAAAAGAAAAAAAGCGATGAACGTGAACTTCCTGTTTTTGGGAAGTCGGTAACAAAGTTATATTTCCATGTTAATTTGGCAAATTGATAGTATTTTAAGTCAATCGCCTCCATTATACTATAAAAAATGAGAAAAAAAAAATTATTCAAAGGGACCACATATTATTACGTTTTTTAACGAATACTCAGTTTATGCTCACCGGTTTTCATCAATACTCACATGATACCTAAATTGAATAGTACTCTTTCTAATGAAAAAAGAATCAGTAAAATCGATCCATATGAATATGAGTTGTGCGCAAATAAACATAAAAAAAAAAGACCTTACGTGACGAACTTACTTATAACCTCCTTTTTTTTGGAAGTCGGTAATAATAAAAATTTAATAATTAAAAGGAATTACGATAACAATTTTGTTTGAAATAATGCTAGAAATATGTTATGTACGGAAAGGAAGTGATTTTAGAAACATGTAAACAAAACCATATCCAGCAGAAAATAAAACAACAAAAAACAATAGGACTTAATAAATCATTTATAAGGGTCATGAAAATGAGAAGAATTTTAAAAACATTTATTTTAACAAAATCAAAAATTAGAGTTTTTTATTTTTTTAAAGGCGATTCAAAATCTGCAAACTCGTTTTTTCTAAAGCTTAACATACATTTCACGCTTATTAAATTTTCATTCTACTGATCATCTTACTTTTTTAATTACATACAAAATGGGAAGAATGATCTGAAATTAAAATGTGAAATGTTAAGTTTTAGTGAAAAGTAGAAGTTGAGTATATAAAACTTTTTGTAATATTTAATTGACGGACAGCTCTGCTGTATGTATTGTAATGTGTACATTGCAGTAGTAATATAAAAATAAATAAAAATGAATTTAAATATAAAAAACTAAAATTATAAAATTTAAAAAGATAACGCGCTGAAAGAGAAAATGTGCGCGTGCTTGAAATTCCGTTTGTCGGTCGGGGGATGAATACACCGCCAGTCGGTTACTGGAGAAATGCCCACTCCATTAGTTATAAAATGATGATTGGTCGCGGAGAAGACAAAGGAAGAAAGATTTGAATAGACACGGCCAAAAAGATAGTGAAAATCAGTCAGTTGCAATTTACTTTTGGTCGGAGCAATTGTTCGTTTTTTAGTCAGTTATTTTTATACGGTCATCGTGAGCTAATAGCTTTAAGGAAAAAATAACTTTTGCAAAGAGAAATAGTAAAAAAGCTAAGCAGATTCGTAAAATTGTTAACGCCATACGTGTGTAGTGCAAAAAGTCAAATAAATTTTATAGCCAAGTAACACTAAAGTTGTTTCCCATGTCTACATCAATAGAATTACGATCCGATTGCAGATCTATAAATTGCCACACCACGTTTCAGTTCAACCGCCGGCAAACTGTGATAGGTCCAATTTATTATACATTTAATTTTAATCGTTTTTCCCCGTACTAATTTTGTAAATTTAGTATTTGTGTCTTTTCAGCAGTTGATCGATAAAGAAAAAAGTTAATGTAGGAATTTGGGTAATATAAATTTTAAAAGTCAATATAAATTTTCTATTTTATCATTTTGATAATAATATTAAAATAATAACTAAATTTATCGTTTTAAATCCACCAGTTTGATAGGACACGGGTTGGCATCCCCCAGGGCTCATATAAAGTAAAATACACGTTACAATGTATATATATGTATATAATTAAAATAATATGTCAGCTGATCTAATTTTTATTTGTAGGACAAATTCAGCAAATGAAACAAGCCCCTAATCCAAGTCAAGATCATGTTTTGATATTGAACAAGTTAAATCAAGAAAAAACCACTTTAGGAAAGCATTTACACGATAAGGTAATTTAATTTCCAACGATATTCCTATGTTTATAAGATAATTTTTCAGGACTTGCAGGTTATTTATCTTTAAAATTTAAAAGTGTTCCATTTTTTCGATATTTCGGTGCTTTTTTAAGTTTATTTTAATACTATAAATCATATTCTATTAGATTGTTCGTTTTTCATACTACATAAAAATATTAGTATAGTAAAATTTAACATTTAAAAGTTCTGATTAAAAATCTTTATTATGATATAAAATATATTAAACATTTTATTTTATGTTCATATGTTAAACATGTAAAAAAGTGCGGACAAATTTAACCAGAATTATTTAATCTAATAAATTATACAATGAATCCCCCGTGTTTTCAATTTTATGAACTATCTACTGTCCTAAACATACGAATTCGATAATTAGAATGCCTTTAATTTAATTTTATAAATAATTTAATAAGTTAAAAAGAAAATCAGGAAAATTTCATCCAAGTACTATACATTGAAAAATAACACTTGCAGTCATATCATTTTAATAATTACAGCTCTACAGGTTTTGGGGTGTATGATAACGGTGTTTTTACATATGTATGATTTATGTTAGTTTTTACAGACATATTAGTTGTTTAGTAGAAAATATGTTTTTTCTGTTACTGTGTTAGAATTATAAAATTTTCAATATTTTTATTGTTGTTTTTTTAATTTTAATTTTATATGATAATTTTTTTACTATTTGCGTTAATGAAATGACTTGATGTATTTATGGAAAATGTCAAGAAATCGAAGAACTTATTACATAAAAAAAGAAAAAAAATCAACAATATTAAACGCCCAATAAATCCTGGGAACCTAAAAGACGATAATGGAAACATTATCCTAGAGTTAAATAACAGAATTTTATGTTGAAGACTCCAGGTCTACCATACATAATGTAATTCAAGATTCCAGGATAGATGCTGATAAGTCCGCAAAAAGCTTGCAAGTAGAAAAGGTTATCTACGCCATAAAGAATCTGAAATTGGGCAGAGTCTTTGGGCCAGACAGAATGAAGGGAAAATTATTGTTAAGTAACCCAAAGTAACCGCATTGCCTTAAAATCTCTAGTTAAATTCTTTAACGCTGTACTTTGTACCAGAAGATTGGTTGAAATCTGTATTTATCACGTTACCAATAAAGAGCAAGACTACTGAGTGCAGTGGCTATCGCATAATAAGTCTCATGTTGCACATCTCGAAGATTTTCCTTAAAGTAATCTTTAGAAGGCTTTTTGACAAGTGCAAAGAAAATGTTGGCGAAAATAAATTTTTAGAAAAAGTTGTGAAACACGTAAAGCAGTATGTTCGCTTAATATCCTAGCCGAAGTTGATATGTAAATCATGGGCTGTTTTATCGACTACGGTAAAGTGTTCGACTGTGTGAAGCATATTAAGGCAAAGGAAATTTCGGATGATATTGTAATAAACTGAAAAATCAGGAGATTAATAGGGAAACGTTATTTGAACCAAACAGGAAAAAAGAGAAGCGAGAACGTCGAATCAGAAAAAAAATGGCACAGTTCTAATCTCAGATAATACAGAAAAGTTACAAGAAATGTTTGATTGTGTTACCACTGTAAGCAAAAAATTTAGACTTGAAATAGATCGTGCAATCAAAAGAGGACAAAAGTTCCAGTTTCTTGGCACCTGTTTCTATGAGGAAATAGATCAGTCGATTGAGCTAAGATCACGTGTAGAGAAGGCAAGAAAAGCATTTAAAAGTACGAAAACTTAGGTGACGTGTAAAGACACCAGTTTGCTACAACTGCGATTAGTTTGAAATTATATATGGTCTGTGCTACCCTATGGGAGAGAAAGAGTTGGATTCTGACGTTCGTGTTTGAAAAGAAGATAGAAGCACGGAAGTTGTATATATATATAACTTCGTATGTTGAACATAGATTACGTGACAAATGTAGAAGTGTTGCAAAGAATGTCAAAGCAAAGCGAACTACTTTACATTATACGCTCCAGAAAATTTAAATATTACGGTCATATAAACCGACACCTGAAAATACACCGTGTACTTCAACTAGTCTTGAATGACGGTATCGAAGGACATCGTAAACCCGCGGGGGGGGGGTGTCACAGGGAGCAGATAAACATAGGTAGTGTAACCAGACAACTCTAGAGTAGGTAGAGGCTTCCAAGGATTAAGGATAACTCTATGATGATCATCCAACTTCGATCGAAGATGGCGTGAAAAGAAAAAAAGGACAAAATTTTTTAAAAATAATGTCAAAATTTGTTCCTTAAACACTTCTTTATTATTGGAACGAAGTTCTTATACGCGGCTTGTCGGTACGAGTAAACTTACAGAAAAGGCGATCTAACGAAAATTGCGCTATACGCCGTCCAAGCGACCCTCACTCTGTCCCTTTCTATTATGTGTGTGTGTGTGTGTGTGCGAGCGAGTATCGAGATTCGAGCTGCAAGCATTGTACGCGGTCAGCTGTATAAGCCCAATTCTAAACACGTGTACATTTTAATGAATTTGAAAATTGGAGCGGTTTTTTTGTGCGACGTTAGCACAATTCAACGAGTCTGATGATTTATTTATTGTTTTTGCTTTAATTAATTCGTACGGAATTCGTATTTTTTGTTTTAATTCATGCGGAATTTATATATTGTGTTATTTTTTATCGTATCCTTTATGAATAACTTTATACTCGTATATTTACCAACTACCGGGTGTCCCCCTCTAGACACCACTTCTTTATTATTTTTTTTATAATATTCAATTTATAGAGTCTAATATCTTTCGTTATTAATTAGGTCTATAAAATCGGTTCATTAATGTATTGCTAAATAATCCTGTGGTTGTTTGGATTTGAATAATTTAAAAAAATTTCATTGCTTTTTCCGTATATATACTATACATATGAAGAATGCAAAATACGAAAATTAGTAATGCTGTAAATGTTTACTAATGGTAACGAATTAATTAATTTTTAGGTAGGCAGCCTGAATGCAGTTCAGTTGCATTTATTGGATAGACTAAAAGATAGATCTATAAAAGTTAGCGCACTACAGTCACGCGTATTGGATAATGAATTACTTAAGTGGAAAAGAAATCAACAACTAGCTGGAAATGGTTCTGATTTTGATACTAGTCATTTGGATGTATTACAAGCTTGGTAAATTTTGTCAAAATTTATTTAAAATTAATTTTATATATTTCACAGACTATTTATTGTTAGTTACTTCCGTTTTATTTTGTTAGTGTTGACATGTGCTTTTTCTCTCGCTATGAACCATTTAGAAAATTTAAAATAATCGATTATTCTCTTGTGTGTATTACTTACAATTCCAGTTTTTTTTTTTTTTTTTTTTTTTAATTTACATAGTAATAATAGCTCCTCTGAATTTCATTTATCAAGTTACAACTTTGTTAGTCTCTTTTTAAGTAATGTAAATTATTTTGTGGTGTGAAATGAATAAATATGCTAATAGAAGTATTTTTATTAGATCAAAAAAGAAGTGATTTTTTACTGTTTTACCAGCAAAAATTTTGAAGCAGAGTTAATATAGTCATGGCAGAATTTAGTTAATATGCATAAAAACTAACACTTTTTTACATGATGGTTAATGACGGGAAAAAAGATGAAATAAAAATATGTAAAATAAACGTAATAATAATCTGAAATATATCTAAGAATTTAAGAAGGAAAAGAATGAAATGATTCCAAATAGAAATTGTGAAAAAATAGAGTTTTCAAGAAAGTTTGAATGAAACGTTGATGTATCTGTTAAAGAAACATTTTAAACCTTTTGAAAAAAAAAAATAAAGATGAAAGAGTAGTTGTTTTTGAAGAAAGTTGTAAGAAATTTGAATATTGTGTGTAATGCAAAAAAAAAAAAAAAAGTTGGACTAATCTTTATTTCATACGAGTATGTGTACATGCGCTTACTTGTGTACTGTGTGTTGATTAAATTATTGTATTTTAAATGTTTATGCGGAGCGCAGTAAATTATTATAAAACGTTCCGTATTAGAGCCTTTGTTCAAGTAAAAAACAAAAGTTTTTTATTTACAGTTTGTGTTTGCAATTGCCCATTAGTCAGGGCAGCGAACTATTTCGCTTATTTTTCAAAAACTTATTAATAAACTGCTGCTGACATAGATTTTGTAATAATAAAGATATTGTCAATATTATCATAGGTGCGAAGGTCTAGCAGAAATTATTTGGGCTAATAGAACCCAAGTTAAAGAACTGAAAAGACTGGAAGGTCGTACCCGGCAATATTTCGGTAAACATTCTGTCTTGGAAAATTCTTTATATGAATGTGAAACCAAATTAACCGAGCTTTTATCGCATTTAGTTACCAGGTATAAATTTTAATCCAACATATCATTTTAACGTATTTTATTTTTATATATAATATGTAAATTATTTTTATTCTTTCGGAAAGAAGCACTTTAATTATTTCTGCGCCGATATGGTCACTTCCAGCTGATTTATATTTTTTATCTCCGTAATTGTATGTTGGATTTTTAAATATATATATTTATTTTTTTTCCTTTATCTAATAGAAATTTACTAAAACGCATTTGTCAAGAGTATTGAAGTTTACCTGTATAAGTATATATACTATATAGTCGTTACTAATTATCGTTGTTTTTGAAACCTTTAATAAAATTCACGCTTTGCGGTAAAATAAAAATAATAAAATGATGTATGAAATTAGTGTAACGCGTTCCGATTCATGGATACTCCTCATTTATAAAATGGGCTTTGTTCATGATTGTTATACATTTAAAACAAATAAAGAATATATTTAAAAAAAATAGTAGTGGACGATGTAGCGAGAACTGTTATTAGCTCAACTTTCTACTGATTTCTTCTTTGTCGACTAAAGAAGTGCACGAGTTGGAAGCGCCATTTTTCTTATATTTATGTAATATTTATGAAAATATATTAAGCGGTTGCGATGGCGTAATTGGTTAGCGATGCTTCCTTCAAATGAAATTCGGTTCGAATTACACTATTGAAAATATTACAAATTGTTACCTGTGCTGATTTAAATTCCCTAGTAGAAAACCTAAATTAATTAAAAAAAAAAAAAATGTAATTACGTTAAAAATATTTAAGAGTAATAAATAAGCTAATAAAATGAAGAAAAAAAAAGTATTTTTATGATATATAGTATGTATATATATATACGTATATATACGAATTTACGGAAAAACGAAATCGTTGACGATTTTTATACGAAATTGCTCATGGTACTGAACGATCATTTTATAATGACATGGAGATAATTTTGGTAATTTGTTTTTCATTAACATAAAGAGTGTTTAGCTTATGACGTTTGAAATATATTGCAGGTAATTTGTAAAAGGGTTTGGATGAAACGTATGTTCGCCAGCGGCGAATTGTTGACCCTAAAATAATATTACCCAAAAAGAAGGAATTTTCTTTCTCTCTATACATTTATATGTATGAATTGTCGCGTTTGGCCTAGTGGCTAGAGCGCTTGACTTCCGATCTTGGAGGTCTCGGGTTCGATACCGGGCGATGAAAAAAATATGCGGCGCTAGTTTAGTACACAGCAGTTTTTAGACACAGTTGGACACTGCATTTGTATATCGATAAATCAAGCGACTATAGTCAGTTCCGAATGTAGTCATGCGAGTGCGCTAGCGTCGCATACAAATATTCAGCCGGCGAACAATCGCATCAACGTGAGTAAAGGCCAGTCGTCTTGGTTCGCCTCGCCATTGGTACCTTTCTCACGTAGTCGGCAGCATGGAAGCTAGGCTGCGCTCCTGCTTACGTGATTCTCAGTTGCGCGGCTATCTAATTCTCCGAATTAGAAGATAATCTCATACTCGAAATCAAGTGAGAATGGACGACGATGACGTGTATGTATGAGTATGTATATACTTATATAGCAACACAAAAATAAAAATTTGTAACGCTTACAACCAAGTTATTTAGCCTAAGAAATAAAATGCGTAATTTATCTACTAAGTACTGCGCCTAAAACATTTACATTTCTATGTATTTCAATTTAATTCGATTCTTGAATGAGCGAATGAATAAATAGGTTTATTGAATATAAATTAAATTATTCTATTATAAAATATGTCAACATAAATGCCGAAACTTAGCTCCTTTTCATTGGTTTTACGTTTATTTATTACTATATTACATTTTTTAATATGTTTTACTAAATTCGATATTATCCAAGGTAAAAGACAAATAAAAACTGTTGAGATTAACATAGAAGTCTATTTTCCTATTTACAATAATTTATGAATTCATAATTCGTTTTATTTAACAAAATGTAAAAATATTTCCTTCAAAAATTATTATATCTATCATGTAAGTGCAGATCAGTTTTACCAGTGCTAAATATTATCGATAGTCAAATTTATAGGTTTTTTTGTACACACACAGTATTTTTTTCTTCATTATTAGATTAAAAAATAAGTATGTATTTTACAAAATATATTTTGCTGACGTCATAAACGTTTGTATTTTTTTCTTTTTTTTTTTTTTTTTAGTACATTTATAATAGAAAAACAGCCACCTCAGGTCATGAAAACAAACACCAGATTTTCTGCAAAGGTGAGGTTACTTGTAGGCGGAAAGTTAAACGTTCACATGACACCACCACAGGTATATTTATAATTTTAATAATTTACTATGTTTTTTTATATACAGGTAATCTGAATATACAGAAAGATGGGAAATATTCTGCCTAAATTTTTTAGTCAAAAAACACCCACAGTTTATTTACTTTTTCAAAATTAAAATTTATATTTATTTTTATAAATTAAAATATCAGTGGAAGCTAAATAATTATTTTAAATTTAAAAATTTTAATTTTTAATTACTTATTACATCCTTTATGGATGTTAATAAATGGTTGACGTCATTATCTGTAGAGGTGAAATCTAAATTTCTTTAATTGCAAATCAAGAGTAAAAATAAGTTTACATGATAAAATAGAATAGAACAAGTTTCTTTGTTTAGTTTCGTTGAACTTCTTAATATCAAATCCCATCGGTATATAAAAATATATCTAACGAATTTGAAGTAAAAGCAACTCTTAATAAATTATCAATGTTGTTATACAAATAATTAAGTATTGTACACTAAGGCAAATCCGCATTCTTTCGATGATAAAACTAAAATTATTTTTTAAATAATATAAACTGATTATGACTAGGTTTTCGTAAAATAATAATAATGGATATATACGCATACAAATATTTTGAGAAATTGGACCTACAAATTACAAGTGATCCTTGGAGAAACGTTTTTAACGTAAATTGATACACATTTATTATTTTATTTTTACAAACAAGTGGGTAAAATGATATTAACATTATGTTTTCGAATCGATGCTGACATTTGAATAGGCTAATTCTTCTTTTACTCCAAAATCGACTTTGTTATTGACCACTTGTGTTCCATGATGTTCACGTTCAAATTATAATTTTTGGTTGAAAACGTATTATTTGCTGTAATATTAATTAACCAAAATGTAATTGGCATGTATCATCTTTTTGCTTTAATAGCTATTCAATAACATAAAATATTTAAATCAAACTTATCCACACCAACGATGTATTTATAATACTGAAAAATTGTATTTGACTATTTGATTTCAGTTTTTTGAACTGCTGAATACCTGTTCGCTTTTTCGAAGGATACACCTCATATTTGCCGGATAAAAGAGTGGTAGTGTTATTATCGTGCCAACGAACAGCACAGATTTTATTACTAATATCAAAACTATAATCATAGTAGCTCCTGATTTTTTTTATACTGCCTTACTTTTGCCAAATGGAAATTTTCGATCCGATTGTTCCTTACCTTTCCAGTAATACAAATATTATGGTTTTTCATATCTGAAATAAGCGGTAATGAAGTAAAAAAGTTATTGCGATACACCCACAACTCGGTTTTTCATAATAGTTTCTGTTTTAACTAATTTCGTAACGAAATGTTTATTTAACTCCGCTTCTGTCCAACCGCTTCATCCTTGATACGGATCATCTTGTTGACCCTAGTCTTTTGTTGCACCAATCACCCTTTAAAACCAAATCGTACTGTGTTTTATTGGATATGTTATTTTACATCCGTATCGGTCGTAGTGTTGTGTCATCGATCTATGAACGCTTATGCCCTTTTCTAATATCGAATGTTGAAAAAATGTATGATTTAGAACAACAATTAATGGTCGTTTTGTTACTTTTCGGTAACTCATCGTTATTTGCTATGTGAAGATATTGTAATATTTCTTCACAATGATTTCGAAGTATTGATTTTGAAACTAGAACATTATGAGTATTTTCGTTATTTTCTCAATACATTTTACGTCTAGGCAAATGTATCCACTCAAAATAAGTATTCCGATAACGTAGTACATCTATTAACCGAAATAGTAAAATCCACGTTGTTTTCTGTCACGAATATGTCACTGTTTATTTAACGATAGTCTCAACAACGTCAAAGTTAATAAAAAGTTTGAAATACTAAAGTAAATATAATAACTATAACTACAGAGCAAGGAGTAGATGGTTCTCAATTTTTGTTATTAGAAATTAAATCCTTTTTTATCCATTTTCGTGATTTAATTTTAGACTTTTTAATTCGCGGCGATGAAGTTTTTGATTTTAAAGATGTAACAAATTGAGTTGAACTAACGTTATTTACAGATTCTTCTTCATTATATTCTGGTAAATAAATAAATCACCAGTAGCAAGCAATTGACGATTAGGAAGGTGGTTAAAATTTACATCGTCTTTTTCCCTTAAATCACTATCTGACACTGAATATTAAAAAGACCAAAATGTTCACTATCTGTTTTACACTAATACAAAATATCCAAAATTTCATTTATAGTTAATGCTATTGAAACCCAAGAGAAAAAAAAGTATTAGATTTGCCCACAGGAACATTTTAGATGCAACAAAATATTTACTTTTTCCGCGTGTGGTAATTATTTGATTTACCAATTGGAATATATCATATGCTTATGAAACATTTAAATAAAAACCTCACGAAAATTAAATACATTAAATAAGTAAAAGTTATATTTTTCAGTAAGGAGATAGCGCGTTATTCAGTAAAAATCATAATACTATATGGAACAATCAACGTCAAACACGCAGCATGGAATAAATTCAAAAATATGCCTTCCATTATTAAGATAATATATTCAACCTTAAAATTAACTCCATTTATACCTTCTAAAACTATTTAAATTTATGCATCTTCTTGGGTCGTTTTTGAACCAGTAGGCATATATTTAATTAATAATATTATAATAAGAACCATTGCAAGGCGTCGGTACCACAAAACGTTTTTTGTTCATTCAATTTTTTATTTGATTTCTTTTTTAAATTTTAGGTGAAAGTATCTATTATAAGTGAAGCTCAAGCAAATTACCTTTTGACTGAGAAAATAATAAAAGGTGAAGTTAGCGGTGATATTTTAAATAATATAGGGACGATGGAATATGAGCAAACTTCTAAGCAACTTTCTATTACCTTCAGGTAATGATTATTATTTTCGCTTTCGAAAAGAAAAACAATAATTTAGTTTCTGAATAAGTTTTTCATGCATTTATGTCATAAATCGCTTTATCGAAAATTATTATTTATCCATTAGGAATATGCAATTGAAAAAAATTAAACGAGCTGAAAAAAAAGGTTCAGAATCGGTTGTCGATGAAAAATTTTCTCTCTATTTTTCATCCCAGTTTTCAGTTGGCGGTGGAGAACTCGTATTTCAAGTAAGCATTATTTTATTTTCAGTTTTAGTTAAAACTAGCTGTTACCTAGAACTTTCTTCTCTTATTAATAGCTGACGGCGTAAACAAAAACTTTAATGGCACTGATGATTTTTTTTAAAAATTAAAATAAGAAAAAATATTTTATATTCTTCAATTTAAAAAAAAAAATAAATATTTATATTAATTCAGTAACAATTCGATTAAAATTAAGAATGAATATTCAAAATTTCGATTGAACATACATATATATTAAAATCATTCATTTGTAGCTGCTTCCCGCGAATTTGTCTGTAAAAAAAAGTTTCAATTAAAAAATACTGTTTACCAAATTTTTTGTAAACAATTTTTAATTTTTTCTTTCTGCCAGTCGTTCACTTTTGGTACATTGTACTAACTTAGATCAGCTGCAGTCAGTCTTCAAACTTTAATTATTGCATTAATGATCACTCTGAAACAAATTTAAAGTTGTTAACATAAAGATTAACGTTATGCCGCATTTTCTGTATCCCATAAATCGTATCAAAGTCTAAGCTGGGAATATGTTTTTCTCTAACGTCAGTTTCTTCAGGTTATCGGCTATAAAATCATTTTGCAAAAGTTCAAGCGTAGCAGTGGGTAATAAGACTTGTTCCTATATTTTAAAGATAAGCATAAATATCCCTTCAATGATTTGCTTTACTCTAAATGAAGTTAAGCTCTTATCATGCTTAAAAAATATTTAAATTTAGGATGGTCCCCATTTAACAATGCTTCAAATAGTTCCGTTGGTTCCTGAATTAGCGGTAAATGAACCTTTTCTAATGTGCAATATATCTATTTTTGTTCCTTTTCCATTTTTGAACATGACAATTGAACATGCTTCGTGGCGCCATTATATTATGTGCATGATCGGCGTTGTTAATTTGAATATTATAGTTAAAGTTATTTCTATCCTTATATAGCTACGGCATCTATAATGACATCATAGTAAACAGGTGAAGAATTTAATTGCAATTCGCGCTACAAATTTATTGCAGCTTGGTATTGCGTGAAAAATAATTTTCATAAAAAACTGTTGTAAATTGTACACGGTTATGTAATTGAAGGTAGCGCGGTAGCTTAGTAGTTAAGGTGCTCGGCTATCAAATCAGAGATCACGCTTTCGGGACTTATTTTTTCTTCCGAATCTTAATTGCTCCTTAGTTTATTTACTCAGCCAGAAATAATTAGGTACCAGGGAAATCTGACAAAGTAAAGGTGACCGAGAGAAAGTAACTGGCCCCTAGCCACATCATGTTGTTGGGCTTAATACATTGTGAGCTTTAACTTTAAAACCCCTGGCGCCTTATCAAGGATGTGGGACTTATTTAATTCCATTTATATAAGTAACGTTGAATTTTAATTCAATGGATAGACACAAATACGCAACAAAAAATAAAATCGGGCGAATTTAATAAAAACATGTCTGGACTTTGTAGAAATATTAACCGGCGCTTTTGTATTCAAATTCAACTTTTTTTTTGCTGAATCGTGCTTAAATTATTTTACGTGGTGGTCCCTAGATGGCCAAATTCGAATAAAAAAAAAGAAACCATGTATAATCCATAACAGGTTTTCATTAAAACTATTTTTTACCTTTTAGTGCAGCTAAATGAAAACTTTTGTTTAAAACAAGTTTTTAAATTTGTTTTTTTTCAGTCTCTGCCTTAGCAGAAAATTTAGTTTAAAGTTAATGTTATATATTATTTTTATTCTTCCTACTTTTATAATGCTTATTATTATTAAAATTACTGCTATATTATTTAATATTTTTATTATTAACTACTATTATTCTGATAATGATTTAATTAACAACAAGAAGAATAAATACGCGAAGGACCATTGTTTTTTTTTATTATAAATTTAAAAAGCACAGTTCTTATTCTGAAAAAAGGGTATCATATAAATGAATGGTCTCACTAAACCATCTGCTGTAATAATTAACGAAACCAAATAGCAATTAAAAACCGATAAGCAGACAACACGAAAAGACAAGCACCACACACACACACATACACACACATATATAAACACAATCAATCAATCATTATATATATACTATATATATAGTATATATATATATATTATTAGAATTCCGTTCATATAATGCACGGAATCCTAATAAGATGGTTCAGAAACTACAAAATATCAAAAAAAAAATCAATAACTACGAACGGTTTGACTTATAAACTTCAAAATTGGATCATATATTGCAATTAAAATTCTCTTTAAGAAAATCTATAAATTCAAACAAACCGATTATCTTGGGCGACAAAAAACTGTCAAAAATATATATTATGGAATTTTTAAAAACGACCTCAGAAATCACTTAAAAATTTGTAACTCATCATCAAATAGTCTTGTAAAGGTGAAATTCAAAATATAAAACAAAACGCAGAAGCTCTTTCATAAAATCAAAAAATTACAATTAAAAATTATATACCCCTCCACTCTAGGCCGAAAAACAGCAAAAAAAAATTATGTTCACGTAAGCAATAACCCGAGTAAAAAAGTTGAGGAAACCAAAACGTGTCTCAAATATATGCATAAAGGATCGCTTAATAGGAAAACCATAGTCGAGCTACAAATTATATCTAGACCCTCGGGACGCCGAAAGTTCAAAAGTTTCGAAAAAAAATTTTTTTTTTCCAGTCAGGGAATATATCGATGGAAAGAGCGCTATTTGTTGAGACTAAAACCGTATTTAATTTCCCTAACGAAACTTTCAAAGTTGATGAAAAATGTAAAAAAAGCGTAAAAAATGACGTGCCCCCCCTTTGCGGCACACGTATTATAGCTAAAAATTTTGAACAAGTTTGAAAATATGCGCATCTCCGTATATTTCTCTGGGTTGGAACATCCGCGTTTCCAACTTTAAAAGTAGATATTCGGGGCGCCCAAAGCTTGAAATTTTGGGGAAAAATTTTTTCCCCCGGGCATATGATATATCGTTGGTAAGAAAGCTGTTTGTCGGAAGTGAAACCATATTTCATTTCTTTAACGAAACCTACGATGTTGACAGATAGTTCAAAAAAGCGCGAAAAATTACATATCTCCCCTTCTTTATGGTGCAAAAAATCAGATTTCTTTGTTTTGAATTTAGTATTACATAAACGTAAATTATAGTCTTACATACGGAATCCTCAACGCATGAAACATCATGCTTGACTGAACTTGTTTTTACATTACGATTGACTATAATGGTTTCCCAATAACAAATTAAAGTAAGAACATCTTTAAAAAAAAAATTTTAAAAATTGATCTATTGATTTTTTTTGTATTATTGTATTTCTAGAATTCGCTCGAAAATATGGCTGTTGATATCTTGGCCAAAAACGAGCTGCAGATGTTGGTTTTAACCCTAACTAGCAAATAAAACAATAAATAAATTTTCGCTCAGATTAAAACTACACTTTATTAATTTAATTTTTTTTGTTTAATTTTTATTATCCTTATTGTAAAAGATATTTGTACCCTTATTGAGAGTATGCATAGACGGCTGTAAGGGGTTATGTCAGTTTATGCAGAAAATATGTGCTACTAGAATATGTTTTTAGCTGATAAAAGTTATTTTATTTCTTTATTTTTTATTTTTCATTTGAAAATTGAAAATATGTAAACTTTAGATAATCAGATAGATTTGACAGATAGTATTTTTTAGTTGATCTGAGTGAATTCTAAGAACATTAACGAACGAAGAAGAACAATGAAATTTTTACATTGCGATTTGAAGACAAGAGTAGAGGCGGTGACTTAATCCTTTCTTTGTACTGATAATTATTTTTCATTCACACCGATTTACATTTATACATATTTATTTTTTATATTACAGTCTTTAATTTTAAATTTCTTTTAAATTATACAGCGTGCATTTGTATTGATTAAATTTATTATGATTATTATTATTCTCGGAAGAATTTTTTTCTCTTTAATTTATTACAAACATTTTCCTTAACACTCGACATTACTTCATTGAAATATCATTATTGTTAATGCTGTTGTAGAAATTTACTAATTATTAAGATTAGCACACACTAAGGCGAGAGTGAACATTGTCTATCGAACACGTTAGTTTTAACTGCTTGATTCATTGTAGAAAGCGGTCAACTTTTTAATCAAGTAATTTAAAATACTGTATTCGATAGATCGCATATGTTCGCGTTCCCCTTAGTGTGTTGCAAATCTTTTTAAAACATAACATCTGTTCAGTGATAATAAACCGAATCTACTGCAATGTAGAACTTATTTATCTCTTCAGAATTGTTTATTAAGTTAATAATTAATAATGGAAAAAATTATTATTTTTAAAAAATTACATTTATTGAATGTAAAAAAGTAGGGGTTAAAAAGCAAGTACTGTATATATAATAAAATCTGGCAAAATGTAAGATTTGAATGTTTGATCGAGCTTTAATAGTTAAATTTTTTAAATTGTGTAATTTTTGGCTTTGGTAAGAAGTTCCGAAGAGTACCAAATTTCTTCAGTCTTCCTACCGTCGTTTAAACTCTAGTTTTGTAGCTCTGATATAATCTATCTTTCTAAAATTTAAATAATTTCCGAAATTCATATTGATATTTTAAAAGTTTTATCTTATTTGTAAATTACCATAAATCGTACTTCGCGAAATATATGACTTTAGAAATAAAAAGAGTGAACTCAACATTAAAAAAAAAAATTTCTGTTACCTTGTTTTTAATACGGAATAGGAATGAATGTACGGTTTATTAAATGTTATAAATTATATAGTTGTAGGTTGTAAGTACAATTTAATATGTAATCAACTTTTTATTCATTTACTAATTCATGATAAGATAATAGAAACAAAAATTGTTTTTCTTAAAGTTGAGTGCGCTCTTTCTGTTCTCAACGTCTCATATGTATATTATTAGAATTGATTATGTTATATTAAAACGTGTGCGGTAGTAAATAGTAAAGTAAATATATTTTTCAAATATTAGGTATGGACACTATCGTTACCGGTAACCGTAATTGTACACGGTAATCAAGAACCGCATGCTTGGGCAACGATAACATGGGATAATGCATTTGCCGAAGCAGGTCGTAAACCCTTTGTAGTGCCAGATAAAGTGCCGTGGGGACAAGTAGCTAACGCGTTAAATTTAAAATTTGGTTCTGCTACTGGAAGACAACTTTCTGTTGATAATATGAAATATTTAGCCGAAAAAGTTTTCAGGTATTTTTTGTTTTAAATACTGTTTCCATTATATTATTAGATGGTTTCGTTATGTCGCAATAAGTATTAGAAGCTTGTAGCTATTTATCTTCTCGTATAGACTGATGTGAATAAAATATTTTAGTTGATTCATTGTAATGTAGTACTATGTAAAAAATCTGTAAGGTTACAATAACCGGTATTATAATTTTTCGATAATACCAGTCCTTTTGAAATACTTGGTTAAACAAAATAATGAAGACAACCATTGAATCGTTGCGCACTATTAGAAGGGAAACGAGTAGTGATGGTTTTTATGATCAGTATGTTACATTAAAAAATAATTGTAAATTCATCGAATAATATTTATAATGATGAAATATGTTTATTTGTGATTTGCGCTGTAATCTGTACTTATTTCTCGTTGTCTGAGCTATGGGCCATGCAATAAATTGATAATTTCGTTGAAAAATTATAGTATTTATGAAGCATTTTGGCTTTTAAGATATTTCAGTAAGCATCTTTGATTATGTAGGTTTGTTTTAGAGAATTCAGCAAATAGATGTTTACAACGTGGAGCTATAAAAAAATAAAAAAGCTTAGAAAATCCTGAGGAGGTGTGCTATAATATGTAATTTGAAATACAACAACTCGTGGTTACTTGAAATATTTTCATAAAATCGCAACCAGTCCAGTTTATTACATGTCAAAATTTTCAAATTTATACTATTTAATGGAAGTAATTTTAAACGCACAACCGTACGTGAAATTATTTTTCGTAAATTTCGATTTAATAATATAATACTCTGTAATCAAATAAACACTTTATAATGTCCCTTCCGCGTTATATGCTGATGTATTTTTTTACGGTTTACTGGTTTTTGAAAATTTAGTTTTTAAAATAAATTTGTAAAATTTAAAAATAATTTGGATCATAAAATGTGAAACATTTTAATGTCTAATTAAGAGTGTTTTAATATATTAATTTAAAATTAAACCAGAATACACCGTCAATGATACAATATTTAGGAGATCTATCGCAGTTCTTCTAATCGAATATAAACACAATTAGGTTGAGAGAAAAATAAAGAAACGGGGAAATTTAGATATATTATTTCGCGAAAAATGAGAATAAACTAAAAATCCTGTAAAAGCAAGGAAAAAGTTCAAATTTCCCACCTTATTTACGTCTGATATTAAGTTAGAATGAGAGCAAGGTCTGTTTTATCGCCGCAGTCTGTCCATTCGATATAAATGTATAGGTAAAGGTTCATTTAAGGTACTTGCGCAGTTTTATCAAATAAGAAATTAAAAGGTTTTAATCGAGAAAAGCGGGAGAAACCCGAGAATTTGAAAACTATGTTTGACTATCTACATTGGGCACGATGTACTCGAATTTGGTAGTGCGCTAATAAAGGCAATCTTTATTTTTATAAATAATAAAATGAAGTCAGCAAAAAAAAAACAACTAATTAAAGTAACTTTATTTGTATATCCTTGACTATACCAGTTCTGATGTAAAATAATAAATAATAAATTACAGTAGTAATAATACCGTATTACTTCGAATTTAAACGCATCGTAATTACTAGGTATTTAGAAATAGGGTATTTGGAAGTAAAAATACCCAAGATGGAAATAACATAAACATTAATTGTAAATAGTGTTTTTTTCTAAATAAAGTAGTCTGTTTTGGTAACGTTCTAATTACGTTATTGAATCATCGTCGGGCGTTGAATCAGATTCGTTGTCGACGTCACTGTGATTCCAAAGAACATAATTTTCTGAGTTGTCCAAAGCATTCGACAAGTAGCGCTTCAAAAAGGATTTAACGATGATACCCGCTGGCAAATCTTTCCAAACTTTCGAAATCCATTCTACGATGGTAGCTGCTGAAGCTCGTCTTTAATTTTGCCGGTTGGTGTAAGGGGATGGTCAGTTTCAGTCAACCACTGATTGTATTGTGCACGAATACAATCTCTAAAGGGTTTAATAACACCGACATCAAGTGGTTGTAACTAGTTTGTCATACCTCCAGGAATTACTACTAAATCACATTTTTCATGAGTCAATCTGATTTTAATGTTGTCAGATAAATGATCACGAAACGAATCCATCACTAACATACTGTCTCGTTTCAGAAGTCCACCCATAAGATAAACAATACAGAATTACCACTCTTCTTCCCCAAACCTCTACTTTCCCTATCAATCGTGAAGTCAGAACTTACGCAACAAGACAGGGAAGAGGTAATTTACATTGTACCTCGAATTTAAGGTGCACCCATTGTTTTAACCCTCTAATCGAGTAAAAAATATGCGTCTGAAATTCGAAATAATACGGTAATTTAAAACAATCTAATCGAGTTTATAATTAAATCTTATGATAAACCAGTATTTTCCAAAGGCGGCGTATATATACCACAATTTTTTTTTGCCATACACAAATAATTAAAAATGATTCATTTATATAGGATAAAAAGCAGGAAATATAAATACGTAAGCGTACGCATACGTACATAACATAATTATATGTAAAAATCGATATACATTTTTTTTTTTTAAATGTTTTACTGTTTTAAAATTTCTATCTTTATTTTATATTTTCAATAATATTCATTGGTTATTATACTGAAATTTGAACAACAGACAAATTTCTTCCAGCTTTCTTCCTTTTGTTTATATTTACTGCCATAATTTTAATTCAACCTACTCGTGTATTTTAGTATTTATACTTTAGTTACATTTTTTGTATCTATTAGCTGTATTAAGCTGACAGTGGGCATTGCCTAAAAGTTTCTTTGTAATATTTATTTCGAGAAATTATAGTTACCGTAAATTTTGTAATATTGTTTTAAGATTTTTAATTATTTAAATTTTTATAAATAATGGATGTACGGAGTTTTTATCGGTAAAATAGATAACGGTTTATGGTTTTCGTTTTCCTTATTACTTTTCAGCGGTGGTATAATTTTAACTATTATCAATGTTAATTACGCAGTTAAAAATGTGTTAGCGATTTCATAAGGTGATCATAGCATTTTTAAAAACATGAAATAAATGGCAAAAGTGGTCTCAATATATCATTTAGATTTCGTAAAATATTAATATAAATATATTACATTTTTATTATTGTAATTTAAATTAATTTTTTTGTTTATATAAGTCTAGAAAGAATAACTTTTGCTTTATTTTAAATACACCATCATCTTTATTTGTACACATGAAAGTGTAATCACCCCCCACCCCCTCCCCCCTAAATATGATACATCTTTTATCTAACAATTAATTTAATTCATCCGCGTTTCCATGAATGTAATTATAATTACAAAAAATAATTTCATATACAAAATCTCGATTTTTGTTCTTAAATTTTAACGGCCGTTTATCAACTTTCGATGTACAGGACTTTTCGTACTAGCTAAATATTCTTTTATTATTTTTTTTAACGGAAAAGTTAATCTGCTCTAACATATGCTAGAAAAATTTTAATTATACACTTTCTGTTCAGTATTTATATTACACTGACATTTTTTAATTTTCATAAATATGAAATATATATTTAAAAAAGAAAAAAGAAGAAAACAAAAACACGAATAAATTTTACTTTTTAATAACATTTTTTTACAAAATTTGAAAACTATACGCGTAATTAAGAAAATAACGAACGTTTATTTCAGAATGCAGAATGACGAATACGACAAGCTTATATTATCTTGGTCTCAATTTAGCAAAGAGTCGTTAATGGAAAGAAATTTTACATTTTGGGATTGGTTTTACGCAATTATGAAATTAACTCGAGAACACCTTCGCACTCTTTGGATGGATGGGTATGTGTTTTTTTACATGCGTTGAATGATTTCTCTAAACATTGATAATTCTACAATGTGTTTATTAGAAGAAAGTATTTTAAATTTTTATTATAATTTTAAAGAAGAGGAATATTTCTTTTATCGGTTACGTCGAATGCAATAATAAATGGAATATAATTTACGAAGTAATCCCAAAAATTTTAACGTACATCGTAATCAGTGTAAAATATCCTAACTTTAATGCGCTATATATTTGAAAAGCACAAGTGCAATACTGGTGATCAGTCGTTTGAAAAATTGCACTATGAAGTTTAACCCTGAATATTATATAGTTTCGTAAATGTTTACGATAATCATTCGTAGAAATCCGAATGATATTTACTTTTCCGTTAAATTAGCCGGCAAGGATAAACAAATCTTTTGCGTATTCCTGAAGAAAAATATTGCAGAGTCTTGGATCGTTGTATCTTCCTTAATTTTATTGGGAACAAATTAGCATAAAATCAGTTCTTTGTTGTTCATTATGTAGAGTAAGAATTTATGCTATCCGTGACCTACATGATTTGGAAAGTGATCATTTTCTTATTATATTTTACAACGCTTGTTGAAGAATTTGCATTTTGGGCAACGAGCGAATTCTCGTGGAGATCATTATTCTGTCAATTACACGATTACACATGCATCAGTGTCTGTTTTATTTTGTATATTATTTTATTGCGTTCGCTGCTTTAAATTGTTTTGTATTTTATTAATCAAAACATTCCTTTGAATCATTAATGTTGATCACGTCGAGACTGAAGCAGATGCGTGGTGAATTACAAAGTATCTGTTTATTATCTGATCACTCCAGTTTTTTATTTATTTCTTTCATTTTGTACATATATGTGTAATATTAACTTCTTTAAATCAATTCTAGATTTTAATCGGACCAGGTTTTTTTTCTGTTAATTTTATTTTCCTAATAGTTATTCACGTTTTAGATTTTTACACGATTTTAATTAACGATTTTCTTCAATTTTGGCTGTTCTTAGTTATATCCTAGGTTTTGTACGGAAAAAGCAAGCAGAAGATATGTTAAGTAATTGCGCCAGTGGAACCTTCTTGCTGCGTTTTTCAGATTCCGAATTAGGTGGTGTTACAATCGCTTGGGTTGGAGGTAAATCAAAACATATGCACTTTTTTATATATATATATATACAGGGTGCGGCAAAAGTCATGTTCCCATTTTGCAATTTTTGGAAAATAAAGAAAACGATTACAAAAAACGTTTAATACATTGAGTAAATAAAACTTATGGCAAAATTGAAATTTCAAAACACTAAAGTAATTTACATTTTATGTTCAAACTGCTTTCTACTTACACCTTTTACAAACAGCGAAGCAGGATTTTTAATAATAGTTATTTTCAGTTTTTCGTAAATTTTCGAATTCTTCTGTGATCCTCTCTTTTAAATGGTTGATATCTTTAGATCGTATACGAAATACCCGATCTTTCAGCACTCCACAGAACGAAAAATCACACAATGTTAAATCTGGGGACCTAGCCGGACACTAAATGACACTCTGCCTTTTAATCCACTCTGCGAAATGTTCGTTTAAAAATTCGCGAACAATTAACGTAAAATGCGTAGGAGGACGACAATTAACATATACCGCGTTTCCCTCCCGTCGTTTTGCTGTGAAGGCCGAGATACTAGCGCATGCACGATTTTCGAGAGCAGAACACGACTTTTGCCGCACCCTGTATAATAATTTTTATATTTTCACTACAATTTTAAAAATTTACACTTGACCATATTTAAAATGTAATGACAGTAAGCAAACTTCATGTTCGTTAAATATATTTCTGCAAATAAGAATAGATAGTATAATAAAAACAATCGTCATTTATCCGAGTTCAGTTGGCGCTGTCATAGCTTTTTGTGATAGTCTGAAAATGTTACGTACGAAAAGGAATAATTTTATGTTGGCTTAATAAAGCTGCAAAGAAAGTAATTTATAGGTCTTAATTAGCGATAAAAAATGTTATTAATGAAGGATAATTTTATAATAGGCAATTTTATATTATTTCCGTTACTAAAATATTAATTTGTGTATATTCATCTTCAGATTATATTTGTTTTATGCCCAAAATTTTGAGAAAAATATGAAATGTGATTTTATAGTTTTTAGGTTTGTATAGAAGGTCTTAAAACTGATAAAAAAAAAAAAAAAAGTCGGGTAATTTTTTTCTAATATCCCGACACGAAAAGGGCATAATTTAATTCAGAAAAGTTTTCTTACTTTTGTAGGTTCGAAGTTGAAAGAACAGCTATCGTGCAGTAGTTCAAGAATGTTAATAAAATATAATAAAAATTAAAAATAAAATTTATAATTTTCAGAAAACGGTGACCAGAAAGTTGTTTTTATGTTGCAACCGTTTACAGCTAAAGATTTCGCAATACGTAGTTTAGCAGACCGTTTATATGATCTTAACCATTTACTTTATTTATATCCCGATATACCGAAAGAACAAGCCTTCGGTAGATATTATACACCGTTCACAGGTATTTTTTATTTTATTTCATTAATTTCTATCTCTGAAGTGATTATTGAAACGCAAATAATAACGTTGGTAACAAATTTATAAATAACGCTTTTTAACAGCTGTCTTTAACAGTTATTCTTCTAAAAAATTAGTTTAATTTATATATTGTATTTTTAAAAAAAAATCGTTAATATTTTTTTCATAAGCGCTCTTAAATTAAATATTTGTTTTTGTGATAGTGTACGGCGGTGTGCTGCAAGTAAATATTTTATATATTGAAAAAACATTTCTGATTCTGATAATTATTCTATATTTTACATATATATTTTATTTCGTTATTTTTCATTCCTCGAATATCACATCTAATTTTAAACATAGGGGCGGTAACTATCTGTTTTGTGAATTAGTATTCACAACAGTCCTATGTATAATGCAAATATATGGAGATGACATTTTGGACTGATTAAAATTTTTAAGTCAATACAAACAAGTTTGCATACGTAGTGATTCCAGTTTGCTTTTTACGCTCTTTTAAAATTATTTCTATTCAATTAATGTTTATTTTCTATCGTCGTAGATCAAATTCGAAACCAGTAAGTTAGAATGGAGCATTTTGGTCACTTTTTTTTTTTTTTTTTTTGTTTAAGAACTTGTATTTCAATAGCGCTTTTTTTTTTTACAATACGAGTTTGCGTACAAATACGCCAAGCCAAACACCGCCGTTAGGCTTAATCTTGACCTAGAACCTTCTTACAATGAAACTTAAGTAATAAACTTTAAAATTTTTTGTTTAATTTTTTTTTTTGGTCACTACAGCTAATTTCATAGGTATATAAATGGAAACGGGATGGTAAGTTACACACAAAGAAAAAAATTAAACTTTCTTACAAATTGAACAAAGAGCAATAAAGCCAAACGCGGTCAGTTTAAAAGATTATATGAAAATTGTAGGAATGAGAGAATTTGCAAAAGTAATCGGTAAAAAAGAGCTGCAAAACCAAAATGGAAATACGTTGGTCACATAATTAGAAACAATCGCGAGATGCGGACTCGATGAATTTTTCAGTGGGAAACTTACAAATATAGATAAACAACGGAAAGAGCAAACCAATGAAATAATATATTTAAATAGTGAAACAGAACGCGTGGAAATAGTAAATAAACGAGTACACGTGAAGAAATATAGAGAAAACTTACGTTCAAAAATAACCATAATAAAGATTTAAGAAGAAAAAAAGGAAGTATTGTTGGCGAGTTTCTCTTTTTTTTTTGAAGAAAAGTATTGATAGAATACAGAGTGATGGAAAAGGGTAAGTGAAGGCATTAGATGATTTCAACAAAAAATAAATGAGTATAGAAGAAGGATGAAGAGAAAGAGAAAAGTGACGAATGGAGAGGAGAGCAAAGTTTTTAGATAAATATGTGATATAATGATTTATGAAGTTTGTGAGCAATAGAATTTGACTAGTGTGCACACAAATGATGATAATTATTTTTAATAATTATTAAAAATAATGAGAATTTATCAACTATGATATGTTTGGTTTTTTTTTTTCAAAATACATGTATGCCGTTAGTTATTACAACAGATAAAAAGTATCGATTTATCTATTTAATAATAGTGGGCATCCGAGTCAGTGATGATAAGCTAAAAAATTATTCATTATTTTTCGACGTAGATTGAATTAACGTGTCGTTGACATTTATTAATTTGATGTCTAACTTTATTAGTTACTAGCTGTGCCCGCGGCGTTGCTCGCGTGAATTATGATTCTAAAAAATTACTTTATTTGTGTTAAATTACACCCGCGCGGAATTCAGTTCATGACTGTGTAAGAGTATCAGTAAATGATTATTTGTCGAAAGATTTTTTATTGACCGTGGCCGCTCGTGAATATTGGGGAGACTAACTTTTCCAGAAGCACAGCACATACCATTAGGTTCATTGGCCTACTGTTTGGCAGAACACTTGGAGCAGATCTTATACATGGCTCCGATTCGGACGGAAGACTGTTGAGCATAATCAGTCTGTGGATCGCATCTGAAAGCCGATCTGTTACTGTGAGCTAAAACTCGATTGCGAACTCTAGTCGTTGACGTCTATTGTCTTTCTCTCTGATCTCGAAGGCGTTGGGAAACGCTCAGAGCTCGATTCCTTAGTGCGAGCTTGTATATTTCTAATATTTTGCTCTTCAAGCCGCTGCGAACGTTCGATACTCGACTCTCACGCGCGTACTTGAGAGGTTCTCAAATTTTGTTCAGCAAGCCGCTGCGAACGCTCGATACTCGACTCTCTAGTACGCGATTGCGACGCGTATTCTCTCTGATTTGCAAGACGATTTTCAGTTTCTGATGAAGATTCTCCATTACGACGTATTTTTGATGCCCTCGCTTGGGAACTATTTCTAGAAAGTTGAGATCTTAATCTTTTTGGGCATTTTGTACCTTTTACAAAAGATAACGGTAACGCTCGAAAATTTTCATTCCTTAAGTTAACACACTATTTCCATTGGTGATGAGCTTGAAAACGATGCTAAGGCGATGTTTATCCGAATTTCCATTTCCATGGTAATTAACATTGATATTTCAATGTTTTATAAAAAAAGTTTTTGCAGCGCATGTTTGGGTCATTTTTTTACACCTTGAGTTACATTATTGGACTTTTAGTAAGGATCCCTGATTTTTTTGAAAATATAATATAGCCTATGTCACCCGGAGATAGTTTAGCTTCCCAACGGTGAAAGAATTTTTCAAATCGGTCCAGTAGTTTCGGAGCCTATTCAATGTAAACAAACAAACAAACAAACAATCAAATCTTTCCTCTTTATAATATTAGTATAGATTATTTTTATAAACATTACTTTTTGAAATATAATTTTGCTGTAATATGATATTTTTAACTTTTTATTTTATAAACGAATCGTTTTAAATTATATTTTTTGTTCAGTTATATTTGAAACACTAATGGTGTTTTGTTTTTGTTTTTTCTTCACTTGTGAATTTTAACTTTATTCTTATGCAGTTAGACAATAATGAATACCTAATAAATTGTAGTATAAATCTGAATATTTTATATAGTCGAATAACTTAGCGGCTATTAATTACTTATTTTCGCTATGTTTTTGGTTACAGAAAATCAACCAACATCGAATAATGGTTATGTGAAACCGCTGTTAGTAACCCATGTGCCTGGCTGGGGTGGTCCGAATGCAACAACCAGTGGAAGTGTATCAGGAGGAAATCTAAACTCCGGTTTTAATAGTTATCCATCAACTCCTCATACAGCATTTCATCCTCATTCACCTAGTGACAGCGTATCGGTGATCAGTGAACCATCAACTAGGTATATGAAGTGTAAATTACATGTAAAAAAAATGACATCTTAATGAAAGCAGACTTTTATTTAATAATGAATGAGAACATTTTCAATATTTCGCAAAAGTGAATTAGCAAAGTAGCACATTATTTATATAAAAAAAAATAATACTATTGATAAATTCATTTTATTTTTTAAAAAATAATTTTTATGCTGCTAAGACTTTTTTATATAAATTAAAACCGTACTAATCGATAATGTTTTAAGTTTACCAAATTAGTGTAAAATGAAACACTTTAGGGTTTCATTTGTTTGTCATGTACCATGCTTTACAGATATTTAGGTCAATGAAATGAACAACACACTTTTTTTTTATATTAATCAAGTAGTAATAAATATTAGTTTTGGTTATAAATGTACTATTATTCTGTATTCAGTAGCTTCTTCACATATGTACCCTAAAGTGTACATACAAAAAAAGGGGGAAAAACATTTCTAATTTTTTTTGGACATCTCAAGAGATGCGAGAAATGCGAATTATTATTCCAGAAGTTTCAGTCAAGCATATGGAAAAAAAAAGAAAACGAAATTGTTCTTTTACTTTAGTTTACGGCTTTCCGTATTTGTGTATTCATTGCGATACAATAATTAAAGCATTCAGGAAAACAGCTGATAATTGTTTAAAACCCTTATCCGATTCTAAACCGTATAAAAAGCTTGTTTTTTTTTGTTGTTTTTTTTTTTTTATTACTTTAGTTTTATATTGGGAAATTATTAATTCGCTAAAGTAAATTTCCTCTTCCTTTTACGATTAATTTTTATAAAAGTATTCATGGGGTATTTCAAATACTTTTCATATATCGATTATTTAATTTAGAGAAATTGCGAGTGTTTCGCTAAAGCCACGAAGAAACGAGTAACGGAAATCAATGTTAGTTTATGTTTGAGTTATATTTATTTTTAAATGTGATTTTAACACATATTAATTTTTATTTTACTTATTTACAGTAGACCGAATGGTGTTCAAAACTGTATGGATTATATGGAATTTTTAAATGCAATGGATTCAGATATGGAAATGTTCAATGAAAGTATTGATTCTTATCAATAGTGAGTAACATTATTTTAAAGAACAAAAAAACGTGACTTTTTTGTATTAATAGTTATTTATCAATTACGGGTTACCTGAATGCTACTTAAGATGTTGAAATTAGATATCTGTCGTATGTCAAAATATGGTTAATCGCAGACGTTATTAAAAATAGAATTTGGGCAATTCCTTTTTGTTTTACCGTTTCATTCTTGTTTAAGCGTTAGTTGTACTTTTCCCACGTAATAATGAAATCTTTTACATTTTTTTTAAACATTAATTTAGGTATCAGAATTGTTAAATAAATATAACACAGTTCAGTTTATTAAATTTTTTTAAATTCAATTTTTGTTTTATCGGTTAGTTTTTACTTCAAATTGTACCATTTTTTAAATTTATAATGGAATACCTAGCGTTTTGAATAATTAATTTCCTTAGTTGTTAGAAATGATAATTTTCAGCGGTAAAAATATATTATTAACAAGATGATTTCCTACTATATAATTAATTAAAGGAAAAAAAAGGAAAATATATATTTAAAATATTACCGCAGAAATTGATTTTCAGTTACTAATTCGATTAAATATTTTATCTGCTTTCTATATTATTTTGTGCAATATGTTCGTGAATGGTATGTCTAGTCTTCAATGACATTTATATGATTTTAAAATTGTGCATTCTATTATTTTTTTTTAAAGTAAGTGTTGAATTTAAAGTAACAATTTATGTGGAATATTATTATGTTTTTTATATCTGGATGACAGAACATTCTTTATGTTTATTGTCTTTCAAATTTAAAAATGTGCTTTTTTAGATTGTCTGTAACATTTTATTTCAAGTCAGTTTATCAGTAAGCCGTTTGTAGTAACTCTTTACGCAAGACATTAAGCTATGTGAATTAACGAATTATTTGTTTGTTTTTAGTAAATATAACGATTAATCATTAAAATTTATCATAAATTGTATATGTTAAAATTGCATGAAATTAAAATATATTTTGTACGAAAATAATTTTTTACCGTGTTACAAATTTTTAGTTATTTTTAATTAGTTCGAGAAGGAGAAATACTTGAAAATTTATAGCTATTACAGAAAAATTTATTTAAAATGTAGACATTCGTTAAACACTAATTTATAATTAAAATGATTATTTTTTTTTTTCAATTTAAATTAAAGTTACTGTGTATTATTATAATTTGAAATAACATCCCATTTTTTCCCGCTTTTTTTATAACAAGCCAAATACAGAATTTAAAATTACAATTAATTTACGTTTGATTTTTTATTTTGGTCATTAAAACACTAAATTCATTACCTGTACCACTTGTCAGTAGTTAAATATATCTGTATATATAACTTTTATTAAAACTTTAGGTAATTTTGGTGAATATTTTTTTTTTTCCAAACCGATCTATAATGTACATGAAAATGTTTAATTGCTCCAAAAATTTCGATGGTTTTGTAAAACTGCTGCTTCAATTTTTAGTGCATATAAGAAAATATATCATTTAAATAATGAACAAAATTTCATTGAAATTTATAAAAAAATACATTTTTATTAAGTAAATGAAAATTTCACAGTTACAGTATATCTCGTGAGTTTTAAATCTTTTACGATAAAAATTAACATTTCTTTTAATTTGTTTCATTAACGTTGTTTAAATTATTATTTCTAAGTAATAAAAATGGCATTATGACCTAATTTTCAGTGGTTGAAAATATAGAAGTTTAATTTTTTGCAAAAAAATAATTAAACCGGTAATAATTGTTTCGTACCTGCATATAACAACAGTAGAATATTAGCTTATTCAGTTTCGTGCAGTAAACACTTTTGAAATTATCACTTTTCTTTTACAAGTGTCCGAAGTATTGCCAAGTATGCACTACATGTATGTTATATATTTTTATATGTATATACATATATATATATATATATATATATATATATATATATATATATATATATATATATATATATATATATATATATATATACCAACTTTAAATTTTCCATTTTAGAGCTTCTACATATTTGATATAAATCTGTAAAAAAAAAAATTTACCAGGTAATATTATAATTTGAATTTGTATTAATTTTTCCATAAGAAAATCTCAGCTGCTATTACAAATTTGGCTGAATAGTCCTGTTATTTATTTTTGGTAATAATAAGTTTTTAATAATTGCTTTATATTCTAAAATTTTTATATTTATTAAAAAAGTATATATATATTTTAGAGAGACATGAAAAAAAGAATACTTCCAGAAATTTTTAATTGTCCTGTAAGTGAAATATTAGCGATCATTTTCAGTAACTGATATGTTCTTGCGCAATTTAATATATTTTTATAAATGATTAAACGAATGTAAATTATTCTGATGGTCGGTTACTAAGTTCTCTTTCTTTGATGAATTATAATGGCATTCGTCAAATAAGAATTATTCTTTCGTCAGTCAAATTATTTGTCGCAGTGCTGTAATCATTTAAGATTGATAATCCGAATATTCTATTTCGAACATTTTAAAGATCATATATTAGGTGTACATTATATACGAGAAATTGTACATACTAAGGAAAATTATACATAGGCTGATGCAAATGTAGTTGATTATCTGTTAAAAAATGAAGGTAAATATGTGTTTGAAATAAATAAATAATGAACTGTAATTTTTGACATTATGATGGAACATTGAAATAACGTAATTGTCAGTTGTTCATTGTTGCACTATCTTTTGCTATAAAATGATATAAATAAATTATATGATTAAATTCATACAATATCCTTTTTAAAAATTTTCATATTATTGGATTTTTCCCCTGATATATACTGTTTGACCTCGTAATGCTTTTTTATTATAAAGCTTTAGAGATAGTTACCGAAGTAATACAAATTGTTGGAGGATATGGTATTAAATATATGTAATTCTTACACAAACATTTCTTACTTCCAATATCGTTTATATAAAACTCTTGGTATGATATACGTTAAAAGAAATTAGAAAGATGTTAATGAAGCGAATTTAAAATTGTTTATGTTGACTTTTTGTAAATAAATTTATCACTAACAATTTCTAGTGTAAATGCTTTTGAATAATTGTTGGCAGAGACATCTGTAAAAGATAATTTAATTGGGCTTTAGTTTATTACGGTATAAATTTTTATGAATAATTCACTTGCATACTTAAAAATTATGTAGATCCTAAACTTATTTTTACTTCTTATTTTATTAGTTTTATAGATTTGGCGATGCGTTCAGTTATTGAACTTAATATATTGTTCTATTATATATACGGTTTTGGAGAATAACGTTACTTGATAATCATAATGAATTTTGTGTAAATTTTTGTGTTTTTTTTTTACGATTTGTTATTCGTGTATTATATATTATACACACACAGTTCAGTGTTATTTCATTTTTATTAATGCAACCATTGTATAAATTAAAATATTACGTCATTAATCTATATATTGGTGCTGTCTAAGTTGAGGCGCATTTATAATTTTTAATTTTTACATATCTTTTTACGTTAATATATAATTTCTCTGTGCCTTAAAATAATTTCGTATGTCTACATGTTATTTTTTTAATACACGAAATGTTTGTTGTTCATGTTTTTTGTAATATTCGTGTATTGTTATGTAATTGTAAATATATTTTTTTGTTATTGACAATTTTTCTCTTTTCTACAGCGGTCGAATTCGGTTTTAACGCAGTAACGAATAGTAGAATTATCATCTTAAGTGTATTAATCCTTTTCGTTTTATCTATTATCAGCTCGGTAACGCGGAGGTTGAGTACAGCACTAAAGGCCTTTTCCCTATTTTTGAGTATGTAAGAAAGTGTATTTGAAAATATTCACTTCCGTACTGTACATTACCTACTTGTGACAGACTTTTCCCTTTCTTTTCCATTCCCCCTCTTTTTTTTGTCAGACTCTAGGACTATGCACAATTATTAGACTATTACAGTCTGAGAGTCAGATTTTTATAGAATAGTCCTTGTAAGCCGAAATATTGAGTGCAGACACTTCTGAATTGAAGAAGACAAACTCCAAGTTAGAAAATCCAAACTTTGTTAAAGAAGAAGGTAGGATATACTCAGTAGATGTGGGAGCATTCGAATGAGAATGGACAAACGGTTGAGAGATCACCGCCTTCCAACAGGTAATTGAGGAACAGCTGCGTATGACGTAGACGCAGTAGCTCCGTCTTCTGTGTTCAATCAGAAAGCCACCATGGCTCAGTAGATTTCTTGATTTTGTAAGAAGAGAGGGTCGAGAGATATTGTTGGTTTCATTGCTGCTCTATAAGATGTCGCAATACATCTGATTTTTAGAAAGGTCCCGGAGGTTTCTATGGATTCAAAGTTGTAATGCTTAGGGCTCCGGTGTCATTTCTTTCACTCTCGGCGGGGATTTTTGTTCATTAAAAAAAGTCAGCAGGAGGAAAACCGAAAAGAAATTAGTATCTATCATAAAGAGGATTATTTTTTGTGGAAGCGAAGTATTTTTTTTTTTTGAAACAAACGAGATTTCAGAAGGTCAAAACTATACTAAAATCTGAAGAGCAACTAGAGGATGATGGACATTTTCGAACGCTTTTTGGATTTGGTGGTGAATTTGAAGACAAATATCTTTCATAGCAATTAATCATTACTTCAAAAAACGCTTTTTATATAATCGATAATAATTGTTAGCGAGAAAGAATAAAAGTAGTTTTCACGCGGCTATGCTTTCTGGTTAAGAAATGTTAAATTAACAATCTGTTTGCTGTATAGTAAATATTATTTTAAAAAAAAGTTATTTCTAAAAACACGTATGAATAAACATATTACTTTCAAGGATTAAGTTAGTAGTACTCTCGTCAAGGGCGTAACCAGTAACACACATATCCCATATTTTGTCTATTTTGAATGAAATTAACCGTGAGATTCTTTTCAAGATTTTTAGAACAATTGAGGAATTTTTCTCTCAGGTATATCGCTTACAAAAAAAAAAAATTCCTATATAGTTCTCAGTAAGCATTAAACTATATCTGTTTATTTCACTCATTGTTTCTTTTATGTTGAACAGTAATTAATTTTAAACACCAATTTAAAACAATTATTTAATTTATTAAATACTCCGACACGTTTCGAAGACAAAGCTTCATGATTACGGGAGTTATTATAATATATGTATATATAATAACTCCCGTGATCATGAAGCTTTGTCTTCGAAACGTGTCGGGGTATTTGATAAATTAAATAATTGTTTTAAATTGGTGTTTAAAATTAATTACTGTACAAGCGCATTAAACTGCTTAAATCTTTCGTTGACTGATAATTATGACATTTTACACGCCTAACTTTTTTAATAATTTTAAATGTTGGCTCAGTTTTCAATTCTACCAAATCATTTGTGTTAGTTAACTTTGAATAAAACCATATTCTGTGTAACCTTTTATGAATAAATAATATTTTTTAACATATTTATGCTTTCGGTGATGTTCAATTTTTTTTCGTTAGAATTAATTTCTTAACTACTTCAACTTAAAACAGAATGTCGCACCAGACGATTAAAGGAATTAGAAAATTGAAATCTTTTATTATTAGACCATCAATCGGTGACAATCAATGCATCAGAAATATTAGCTATTTGAAATCAGATTAGCGTAACATTTATTTTTGCTTTCCAGGTTCTGTACACAAGGTTTTTAAATGTGAAAATTATCTAATGACTAATAATTTTCGGAACGTGACTAGTAAACGTTGTAACACCTTAGTTACAACAATGTCTGTTGAGAACACTAAGTAGTATGATGTGACCACACAGATCTGGCCGAAAAGTGTAATAACCTGTACCCAGCCCATATTTCGAAAGGCAACCCTAAAAGTTGATACCATTAGGTAGTGCCTAAATTCGTTCCTCTTTCCTTTCAAATGTAGATTGCTTTGACGAGGAGGCTTCTACCAAAAATGGAAGTGTGGATAACTTTAACAGCCACGAAAATCTTTCTTCGATTAGTTCAATAAAAAATGTAATTTTATGTTTTTAATAAGCCCTACCTGTTTGAAATTTTTTGTGCATATAAATCCGAATTCTGGTGATGATGGATTTAAAAAGGAACGTGATAACTGTCAACGACCATGATAACGGAGAGTGATTTCGAAAATTTTAGAATGACTGCCAGGCTAAAGCATACCTATGTTAAAACAAATTATACGTAAGTACTCGTTACTCGGTCACGCTATTCTATTTTCATGAGTAGCCGAAGAGGCGGAATTCAAATATTTCAGCTAGATAGTCGCTTGAATTCGAGTGCAAATATGCTAAGCCCTCTATTTCGATCCTGTCGCGAATAGAGCTTAGGTATTGCTTACTCCGGATCTTGCTCCGAGCACAATTAACCAGTCAAAACATTAAGAAAGATCAGTTTAGAAAATGACAATAGCAAATCAGCTAACTCGTTTAGTTTTTTCTATCGGAAGATTTCTTACTGTTTTTAAACCCAATACCATCTCATTTCTCTCTGTAGCTGCTCATTTTTAATTAGGGACTAACTGTTATCCCTCTTCATCTTCTAACCCTGATGCCTATTTATCTGTTTAGCCGGATCTTACATCTCATCCTTGGTTTCTCGACGTTCATTCTCTGCAGCGTTCACCCTCATTGTAATTTACCGTCTACGTCTTGTATATAGTCTGCTTCCCTTATGTCTTTCCGTTTCTCACTTATACCTTCTCCATTTTGTATTCTTCATCCTTCTCTACTTATTTTATACGTGATATGCTGGTCATATCTTTTTTGAATATTCTTCTATCGCTGCTGAACGTTTCTCTTCTATTCGTTATTTTTACTAACAGACTTGCTCTTTATGACGCGTCTTTCATTCACTCTTTTCCTTCTCTTTCTGTTGTACTGGCTCTTGTATCATTTCTGTCTGAAATTTTCGATCACGTAAAGATCTAATTATACTTTTCTTTCCTTCTTCAGTTCTTGGGCCAATGCCGATGTCGACACCCCCTCTCAAAAAAAAAGAAAAAAGGCAAATATGATGGATGATAAAAGAAATTAACGCTTTGGTTATACACTCGCATACCCACACAACAAAAAATAGTCAGCAAACACTACCGGGAATTAAAAAACGAAATTTGAATTTAACATTGCACGAATACGAATACTGCCAACTCTACAGATAGACGGCATTTGTTGTTAAAACTGCCATCAAATGCTATTATTGATCACTACTAATTTAAAATTGATCTCAAATATTAATTATCAATTATACTATCGATTCATTTGAATATTTTCCTATAAAAAGCTTTAAAAATTAAATCTGTAAATTGATAGTTTTGCGAAAAAATCAGTTTTTAATTTTTTTCACAATGTTGTACCGAATCGAATAATTTGAAAAAATTCCTGAGCAAAGCATAAAAGACGTTTACTGTTAAAATTTGCTGATTGCATGCTTGAAGGAACACAGATTAAAAATATATTTGAATTTTATTTGTTTTATAAAAAATTGAGTTGACCATTTGAGAATCTTAAAAATATTTTATTTTCATATCTTTTACACCCTGGTATTTGAAGGGAAAAAAACGCTATTCGCTAAATTTTCATTTGTACTATTGAAAAAAATAAGATTTTTTTTTGGATAGTTCGGAAAACAGTTGAGATTAAGAGCGGAAAGTTTGTGTGATTTTTTTTTATTTTATACTAAAATAATCCCGCAAATGTCAATAGAAAACGCCATGAGGGTAAATTCGACATTCTTATCCGTCTATACCATTTTACAGTAAAGTTAATATTTTAAGTGATATACGCGAACTATTATTTTTAAGCATTGCCCCTCTTGAAGGTATGTTTATTTTTCCAATATGGAAAATCCGAAAAAATACTTTTTAATGCAATTATGGGCATATCTATATTATAAAGCGACAAGACATAAAATGAGCAAAAAAAACGGCCACATCCTATTCTATAGTAATGTTCCTGTATGGGTATCTTCGACTAGGTGTTTTCGATCGTTTTGTATTACGAGACAGCTGCGGCAATGGACTTCCTTACGTTCTTTGCTATCTAGACGACAAAATTTTGCAATGAACGCTGTTATTCGATGAACAGGTACTTGATTTTTACTACTCTACTTTCTATTTTTTGATTTGTCGTAAATTTGAACGACCATAATATTTAAAGTAGCTAAAATGTTGATTTTTTTTTTAATGGATGTATTTTCACCATTACAATATAAGGAAAATGCGGTATGTAGTAGAAATATTTCTCGCACGTTGCACGTTTCTGTGTTTGCTCGATCTCCGTTGATTGTTCTTTTGTCCTCTCATACTATTATTTGGTTTGTAGAAGTGGGATTCAATTACTCCATATGTGTTTTGATCGACCTGTTTATTGTTCTGCTCCGTTCAGTCGTGTAATTTGTGACTGGTACACGGCACACACGTAACTATCAATTCTCAAATAATATACTTTTTGCCCCTTACGAATACACCGAATGATGGTGTCGGATCGTCATCGATTTTCGTGAATAGCATTGACCTGACATTGATAGTTATTGCAGCTAGTCATCGACAAAGTTCAAACTATATCTATTTCTTCCCTTTTGAAACAGGCCGCAACATCGTTAGCAAAAACCGATAGAGTGCCCTCAATTTGCTTATCACTTCATGATAACAGCGATAAGTGCCCCATAGTCAAAAATATAAAAAGGGTTAGATCTGCTGTCAGGAACTAATGCGACTTTTCATCACCCCCTTCGTCTACATCACCGTACATGCGCAGAAGAAACAGATTTGAATTATTAACTGTTAACGATAACGAAAATGAAAATAAATGTGACAGTTCTAATCTAACGGAAATAGAAAATAAAACTTCAAGGAACGAAACTAGAAAACCGAAAGTAAATGCTAAATCAGTTATTCCGAGATCAAATTAAAAATATAATACTGAAAACCCGCTGCGGGTAAATAGAATAAATATCAATAGTTCCTCAAACAATAATAAAACAATAGAAAATAACTGTAATATAAAAAGTACTGTAGACAAGTCCGTTAAAATAATACCTCCTATTTTAGTAAAAAATATTGACAATATTATATATTTGCTTAATGATCTACCATTGAAAAATTCTGTTTCTCGTCAATAATCCATTCATCGAATTGATATTTTATAGGCCTAACTTTTTTAATAACTGTAAATGTTGACTCAATTTTCAATTCTACCAAATCGTCTGCTTTAGTTAAGCTTAAATAAAACCAAACCCGGATATTTTTTTCTGAATAAATAATATTTTTTAACATACTTGCGCACTCGGCGATGTCCAACTTTTTTCGTTAGAAGTAATTTATTAACTACTTCGACTTAACACATAATATCCGCACCAGATGATTAAAGGAATTACAAATTTGAAATCTTTAAACTGCTCTTCTAGTGTGACAGCCTCGTATGCCATTATTAGATCTCAACCCTAAATCGGTGACAATGCATCAGCAATATTAGCTATTTGAAATCGAATTAGCGTAATATTTATTTTTGCTTTCTAGGTGTGCACATAAGGTTTTTAAATGTGAAAATTATCTAGTGACAGTAATAATTTTCAGAACGTGACTAGTAAAAGTTACAACACCTAGTTACCATGACGTGACCACACCGAACTAGCCGAAAAGTGTTATAATTTTTACCCAGTCCATATTTTGAAAGGCAACCCTAGAAGTTTATACCACTAGGCAGTACCTAAATTCGCCCCTCTATCCCCGTTTTTCGCTGTACGTTATTATTCATTTTAACTACGATACTGCCATACAAAGTAGAATGTTCTCCAGTCTAAGGAAACTTTTACTTACGTAGGGCAGTTGTAAAAAGTAGATTAAATGGTTTGGCTTTAATGAATATTCACTGTAGTTGATGTGTTGATACTCAAGAAATTATAGATCGCTTCGCAATGTAAAATAAAAGATCTTTTTAAACACAAATATTTTTAAACTGAAATTTGTGTGTGTGATATTTATAATTTTTCGATTACTTTTTTTAAATATTTGTTTATTTTAGTGTAAATATACGTTAAGAACTTCATATACTCTTACCAAGGCCGTGCCCACGGGGTGGGTTTTGAGGGTTAACCCTCCCCTATGAGAACTGAAATAGTTATTATAAATATACAAAAATCTGAAAAAAATCAAAAATTTAAAATAAATATTGATGATTTTTTAGGGTGTTGTTATCTACCATTAAAAGAAAATAGAAAAAATATGCTCCATATTTTTACGTACTTCATTAATATTTTATGCAAAATTTTTTATTACGAGTATAATGAATAACATATGTAATTTTTATTAATGTTCATATGCGGGGGAATTCATTAATGTAAATTATTAATATATAAATCAGAATGATAGAAATTATTAATACTACGAATATTAGTGAAAAATGTATTGTTATTTATAAAATAAATATGTGAAGAAAATTTTCAAAACCCCCCCATTCAAAATTCTAGGCACGGGCCTGACTCTTACCTGTTTGAAGCAAAAAAATTATTTTATGATTTTTTTTTCTAAATGCTGGCTCCCATAGGTAATGCTTACGCCCCCCCCAGCTAACACCGGTCATGACATTCGTTATGCATAAATGTAGATTCGCAACCATTAGTAATATAGTTTTTTTTTTTTTTAAAAAACGCGAAAAAAAGCAATTTAATTATTTTGTAAATGGAGTGGAAACATAATGTTTATATAGTGCTGCATGATTAATAGTTGAAAAAAGAATGAAAAAATAAATTTGGCTTTAAAAAATTGAAAAATATAATTTATCAGTTACGAATGACTGGGTTGGTATATAAAGTATTCCTGTGAGATGTAAAATTTTGTTATAAATGCGTATATAACAATGAAGTTATTGGTGTAGTCTTTATGCAGTATAATTAACTTGTTTCTATAGTAGTCATATTGATAAAAATAAGACTTTTTAAAATGATAACATCGTAAAGTTAACTTGCAAATTTAATTGTAATAAAATATTGTATATATGATTGGACTATTTAGACGATGAACTTATTTATTCATGCAATTATATTTATTGAAAATTTTATTAGTTGTTTTATAGTGCATGAAAGTATGAAATGTTTATCCTATTTTTATTCGCATTTACTTTATTAAAATCGTTCTTTATATTATTTCGCATAAATTTACTACTGAGTATACAATGAATTTTGAACGTACGTAATTTCTATTAAGCGTAAATTAAATATAATTAATGAAGGTTTATTTCAAATATCTTTAAAATAATCCAGTTTTTTTTTTTTAATGACTCTGAATGTTTTAACATAAGAATTATTGAACAAACGAATTGTGAAAATAATTAAAAAATATTTAGTATTTAATGCTAAACATATTAAAATGTTTACTTAGTGCGTTTATTTTAAGAATTTTAAAATTAAATCTGACGAAAAGGATGAAAGAATTTTTATTCAAAAATGTGTCTTTAATATAAAGTAAAAAAAAAAAGCCGGTTTTACTTTTTAAATTTAACAAGTTTATTTTTTAAAGTTTTTTAATTTGGAAATACGTTTTTACAGTGATTATATTACGTTTAAAAGACGAACGATCCTTTATTAAACCTGTTAATTGGAATAATGTAAAAACCCCGAAATCATAATACGGTAATAGATACTTCGTTACGTACAATAATAATAAGCTTTACGAAGCTTGGATATCAAAAATCCCACCTCGTTACAGATGATAAACATGTAATCGTTTTATTATATAATGTAATGGGGGTAAATACCGATAATGTTGATGTATTCTACATGCAAGGTTTATCGGCATTTGTTATTTTCAGTGCGTTTTAAAGGTCGCGTTTAATTATTCGAAAATGTTTCATAACGCAACTGTGAATAATGCATTAGAAGAGTTAAAGAAAAAAGTGGCATACTATTTCGTCGATAAAGCGGTTCTTAAGGTTTGTTTTTAATTTAATACAAATCTTTTGTTTAGAGCACGAAAATAAATATTTTAATGTAATTGTGCCTATATTTATAAGAAACTTATTAGTTTAATATCAATTTTAATTTTCTATTTCGAGAGAAATATTGAATCTGGCGTACAGAAATGAAATACCAAATTTTGATTCTTTTTATACTTCGTTACATTCGTGAATAAAAACTAAAAGAAGTAAGATAATACGAATGAATACGAGTAAAATAAAAAAGGTATACAATCAGTCATATATTCAAAATTAAATTGTATGATAATTCTGTGTAATAAGTAAACGGTTGTTTTACGTACAGTTTAAAAAAATTGCAGAAATAATTTTTAAATTTGCAGGTTTTTAGAGCTGATGATTTTTTGTATCTATTTCAAGTTTTAATAAAACGGTTAAAAGGTGGAAAATTATGCTGTTGGTTTCTAAGCATGATTTTTGAGAATTTTTCTATAATTTTTTTTAAATGTAAATTATTTTTAATTTTTATTTTTGAGCAGGACTTTAAAAATATTTCTAATAAATTATTTTAATTTTAACTATTTGTAGGATAATATGATCATCGGCATTGGAAGTGGAAGCACTATCGTACCTGCTGTTGAAAGAATAGGTTAATAATTTACATTTTTGTTATTATCCATTATTACGGATAGGCTAAGTAATTGATATTTAATATATTTTAGCTGACCGAGTTAATACAGAATCACTGAAAAATATTGTATTTGTTCCAAGTTCGTATCAATCATCATTGTTAATTCAAGATTACCATTTAAATATCGGAACATTGGATAAAAATACAAAGGCAAGTATTGTCCAAATTCTGATGAATTGAATAATGTATTCGTTTTTATCGGCTATATGAAAATTGAATTTGTTTCTAATTTGTGGAGATAGAAGTTTGTAGAAATTCGATATTTTGTAAGATGTGTATTTCAGAACGTGTTCTTTTATTAGGGTCACCCTCTTTCGGGCGCAGCTCTATTGGGCGCGACTCTATCGGGCGCAGCCTCTTTCGGGCGCAGGCGAACTCAAACCTTTTTACAGACCACCTACGGTATTTTCAGGTATCATCCGTTAAACGTTGTCATCTGTGTTAGTGAGAAACACGAGTTACCAAATACTGCTATCAGAAATTCCGTCCAAAAAATACCGTTCTTCATTAACGATTTAGTTTTTCCGCGCGTATAGCATATTTTTATATACATACACATATATATAATCACAAGACACATGTTTTACATGATTTTATTTAGTTATTCGCTTTTTTAAAATATTTTCTATTATTATTTTTTTTTGAAATAACGACTTCAGCGTGAAATACTCATAAACAGACTTTCGCGATGTAAATTTAAGAGTTCTGTTAGCAATGGTGACACGAAACGGACGACAATTATTAATATTAATTATCGGTCAAATGGATTGTCGGTTTTCTTCATTTTCTTTTTTTTTTGCTAACGTATAGAGTCAACCGTATATAAAAAATTACAAACTATCAACTCTAAATCATTTAAAGTGTAACATAACTGGATTGAATTTGCTTCTGATACATATTCCTTATATTATCTTTTTCTTTTATTCGTATCTAGCAAGTTTATTTGAGGATACGTTTATTAAATTTTTTTCTGTTATTTACGATTTTAATTATATATTTAATTCATTGACGAATCAACCCTGATTTCAAAAAAATATCGAAAAAGACAAACAAAGGCGTAAAAATTTTTAAACATTAACACATTTATGTTAATACTGGGCGAGAAATATATACGATATTTCAAATTAATTGAATTTAATATCTTTGTTTTGAATTTAATATTATGTAAATGTAAATTATGGTAATCTTTAAATTAACTCACAGAATGTTCAGTACATGAAACATCCTGTCGGCTAACTTCTCCTTTTTTTTTTAGTTCGTTTAGAAAAATTTTCAATCTTCAAAACACTGGACTAATATTATTTTCGTAAAAATTTTAATAAAGCCAATAAGCAAGAAGCTTTTCTTGTTTTGTTTAATAATAAAGCGAGCGACTCATAAAAAAATAATAATAATTAGAAATATCGACTCGGCAATACTCAATGCGTGTTTTGTAGGGGAAAAGAAAAAATTAAAGAAATAAGTTGAGAAACAGAAGCGATTAATTAATTTTCTACTGTGAAATAGTGTTTAATAAAAATAGGAAAAGAACCGTCAATGGCTACAACCACTTTGTAATTTACACGTTTGTTAGTTACAAAACACGTTTTAACCGAATTTTTTTTCTAGAATTTCGTTTTTTTACTAACTTATCACACTAAATTGCAATAATACTTTCTAAATATGGTCAGTTCAGCTGGGTTTGATTTGAGTAACACAAAGCTTTAAAGGAATAATTTGCAGGTATTCGTTATTTGAATCATCGTTCTATCAATTTACATTAAATATTTATAATAGTAACTTATTTTACTTCTGTTTCTCATCATATCGGCTTTCTTTACTAAAGGTTTTTTGGTTTTATTTCGAAAAAAAAAAAATTTTTAATGACGGTAGTGAATAATATGAAAGATGCTATATTTAGTTCTCTATACCTGCTTTTTGGTAATGATTGCCCAATCTAAACGAGAATTACCTTCTTCGACCTTAGTCTTATTTATTTATTTGGGCACGTCAATCAAGGACCTTTACCCGGTTTGCATTTCGATACTTATAATGTGTTGTTGCAAACACTAAATTATCCGTACGCTTGCTTGTTTTCTTTTTGTATTTGCTGAACAGAAAAGTTCCGTTGAGGCAAAATGTGATTAAACAATAAATGAGTAATTGTTAAAATGAGCACGATCGTCTATTTGTTTTTATATAGTTATTTCATTAATTTATTTAGAATGATTTGTCAGTTAGCCTTAGAATGTTTGTCTTTATTTTTGTTCGATTCCTTTAGGTTGCTTTTTCAGATTTAACCTCATTTGGCCTAAAAGTAAAACGCACAGAAAGAAAAAAATGTTAAATATTTATGAAAAAATGAACTTGCTCCTGCGTGTATGTTTTGTAGTAAACGAAAACATAAAATGTCGCATGAAGTAGGCATGAAAGAGAGAAGAGGGTAAATTTTGAACATATTTATAAAAAAAATAATATTCTAGTCCGTCGTTTTTTTTGTTTCTTTTTTTCACATACGGCTTAAACACAACTGTGCCGATATCAAGTTGAGCCTGTTAAATTAGCTTACAGCATACTACACAAATTACAATGTTTGGTCGTTTAGTAATAACTGAAATTTTCAAAAACCACAAAAATTGGAACAATATCTTCATTATTCTTCGATAAGGAATCAATCTTTCTTATATGAAATGGATACAGTTTTATTTAATAAATAGGTATTTTCTGTAACACGCACAAACAATATTTAAGTTACCAACAATTTGAAACCTATAGTATGTATTGCGATAAAACTGTCGCAAAAAAATTATCCCCCCCTTTCCACAGGAATGATAATTTCTTAAACTATATATACCTACAAGGTACAACCAGTGTTCATATAGCTAGTTGAATTAGAAATTATGTTTTTCCTCTTTCAGGTTTTCCCAACAAAATAAGAGTTTGCAATTATAATATAATAATAATAGCATTAATTACAAATATAGAAATAAACGATTTCGAAATCTTACATATAAGTAATAATAATAGTACCTATAATACATGCAAACACTAAAGTTAACTAATTACATTACGTGGTAGTCCACGAAGATAATCTTCAAGCTGAAGCTGATTATAATTTGTTTCGACTTTCAACAAACATTTGTCGCAATCGACATATTTCTTTTTTTTTACTTGGTTGCTTTTATCAATAAGACTATGTTTTCTTTATTTTGTTGATATTATATCACGTTCATAGACGAATGACAGAAACCATTATATGTCAACATCCTTTTTTTTTTCGGAACAGAAAAGTAAAAATAACAATAATGGCATGTTTTACACGCATTTATTGCACATTTTGTTATGTTCTTCTGTTAGGAAAATTAACCATTTTCTTAGAAATTTAAAACCGAATAGCCAATAGTACGGGTTATGAACAATGCAGGTAAATAAATTTCACCTCTTATGAAGCTATTCAGGATTTGGTAAAATAAACAAACTAAAGCACTACACTTATTTACAGAAAACAGTTTCATTCGTTAATTCTCCGTACTACGGTCATTATTAAGAATAGTCTATTCGAAAAATATTCTAGTAATTCTTCTTCCGCCGAAATAATAACAACTGCTTTACAATAAACTTATAGTCAATTCCAAGAAAAATATACGATTTTTTCCATGACGATTTTATCACTTTTGCTTCTTCTTTTATTCCTACGGATTCGCATATTGTAAAATATTCGAGGTCCTATTCATTACGTCTATTCAGTCACTCACAGGAAATCTCCCATGGTGAGAACCGAATCGACAAAAAAAATTGACGCCCGTTTGAGAAATATGAGCAGTTTACAATATATCCATAAAATTATTTTCCGCATATATGCTTTTAGTGCTGTTGTATTTTTTAGGAATACTCACTAGCTATCGATATTTACTTGTTTTCTAAAATAATTACATATAACGGTTATAAAACAAATATATACTTTTAAGAATGTCAAATAGTTGTTTAAAAATCGGAAAATTTTTGTTACTTAGTTATGTTAATTTTATTACTAATGTTTTTGCATGTTTTAAAAACGAATTCTGGTTTATGTAGGTCATATTTCACAGTAATAAGAAAAACAGATACCAAGTAATTAATCCATGTTACATAACGTGCATGATTAAATATCTAGCTCTAAAATATTTATTTTTCAGGTAACTAGATTTTAGAAAAAATAAATAAATGAATAAAAAAAAATAAAATATAATTTTATCGCAAATACAGCAAAGTGGTTGAGCATAATGATTGATTAGATCATTTTGCAATGTAGATGTATCTCATATATTTACAGTTTGCCACTTCATTCATATGTTTATAAATACTAGCGTTCCCCCAATGGTCCAAATTTGACCATAATTATCATTAAAAATTTTAGAAAAATATATATGAATTTGTATATTTCCAAAATTTTTTTCCCACTCCTATACATTAGTTCATTATATATTTAAGAACAGATACTTCTATATGTACTTTCAACACAAAAATTAAATGATACCTTAAGATTTAGTACACTGCAAAAAAGCCAATAATGATGATTATTAAGAAAAATTAAAACATTTCAATAAGAACAGATTTACTGGCTGCAGCGATTTCCTTTTTCACATTTTGTATTACTTTTTTATTTAAATACGAAAAAAAAAGTATAACTGTTTCCAAAATTTTGTGTACTGATAGCTCTAAAGATCATCAATAGTTACTAAACAGAAAAAAAAAACAAGAAAATCGGTTAATGAACAGAACATTTTTACGAAAATAATATTAATCCAGTGTTTTGAAGATTGAAAATTTTTCTAAACGAACTAAAAGAAAAAAAAGAGGTTAGCCGGGAAGGATGTTTCATGTACTGAACATTCTGTGAGTTAATTTAAAGGTTACCATAATTTATATTTACATAATATTAAATTCAATTAATTTGTAATATCGTACATATTTCTCGCCCAGTATTAACATAAATGTGTTAATGTTTAAAAATTTTTACGCCTTTGTTTGTCTTTTTCGATATTTTTTTGAAATCAGGGTTGATTCGTCAATGAATTAAATATATAATTAAAATCGTAAATAACAGAAAAAAATTTAATAAACGTATCCTCAAATAAACTTGCTAGATACGAATAAAAGAAAAAGATAATATAAGGAATATGTATCAGAAGCAAATTCAATCCAGTTATGTTACACTTTAAATGATTTAGAGTTGATAGTTTGTAATTTTTTATATACGGTTGACTCTATACGTTAGCAAAAAAAAAAGAAAATGAAGAAAACCGACAATCCATTTGACCGATAATTAATATTAATAATTGTCGTCCGTTTCGTGTCACCATTGCTAACAGAACTCTTAAATTTACATCGCGAAAGTCTGTTTATGAGTATTTCACGCTGAAGTCGTTATTTCAAAAAAAAATAATAATAGAAAATATTTTAAAAAAGCGAATAACTAAATAAAATCATGTAAAACATGTGTCTTGTGATTATATATATATGTGTGTATGTATATAAAAATATGCTATACGCGCGGAAAAACTAAATCGTTAATGAAGAACGGTATTTTTTGGACGGAATTTCTGATAGCAGTATTTGGTAACTCGTGTTTCTCACTAACACAGATGACAACGTTTAACGGATGATACCTGAAAATACCGTAGGTGGTCTGTAAAAAGGTTTGAGTTCGCCTGCGCCCGAAAGAGGCTGCGCCCGATAGAGTCGCGCCCGATAGAGCGGTCCCCCTTTTATTAGTCTGTTTATTTTTACAAATCATTACCAAGTTTTATTTTGAATATGTATTATTTGTGTTCGTACTATTTGGTAAATATGAAAATGTTAAAGGTAAATGTAAATATTTAGCGATATTTTTAATACCAGCTTTTTATAGGTTACCCGAAAGGAACATATAACAAAAACAAATTCTAAACTAAAGTTACGAGTACTGACATAAAAATGTACGGTAACAAAGAATATCAAAATAAATAGCGAAAATAAGGGAAGGAAAAATTTGATGGACGGGTAATGGCAATTTTTAACCAGTCGTAAAACATATAGGAGATATTTCCGGTACCACTTGTCGAAGGACATGTGTCTCCTCTGATTTATGCATTATCAAGTTCTAGTCCCATAAAAAATTTAGAAAAAGACTAAGAATTTTATATGCTGTATTTTAAATATTTCACATAATGCTGCACATTTTCTATATTCTAGTTGTTTGTCTCTTTTTTTATTTTAGCGAATCTCAGCCGGATAACCTCTTATTTTTTTTCAAAGAAACAAACTTCTTTCTATTCCTTAATCTTGGGACAGAGTTATTCTTGTTATGATTGTCTATCATTATTTTTATCTTTACCCTATTCGTATTACTAAGCCGCGTTCGTATTGCTAATTGTTTTTTTAGGCGACATAGATTGTAAATCATACTTTCTAAATAATCTCAAGTGCCTTATTAAACACTCGATATAAAAATTCCTTCAATTAATTCTTTAGCCGTACATTTTGTAATTGTAGTGCACTGCTCCGCATGGCGGTTAAGGTTATTTCTCCATGTAGTGGTTACACAATAATTATTTTGTTATCAGTTTCACTGGCGAGTGATACGAATGTTACAGCCCCAAGTGGACTTGTATGTGTCTGCGTCACGCACGCTGGGATTTTTTTTTTTTTTTTTCTACGTACAAATGAAAAATAAAGCGGGAATTTTCTAGCTGATGGTATTGCATTGTGGATTGATATAAACTGAATAGGGCTTCCTTAGAAAATATTTTCAACAATTATACGCTACGTTAACGTTAAGCGGACTATCAAAGTTTGTTTACAATCTTGTTGAAATAAAATTTGTTTCATGTAAGAATCTTAAAATGAGCAGGCAACTCTGGGACACCTTCAAATGAAACCTTCGGCTAAGGGACTAATTCCTTACTAGACATTTTTTTTAAAAGAAAGAGAAGCGATCGAAACATTTTTCTCACATTTACCATTAATTGCTAATGTCGGAATAAATATTTAATGTTGAAAGAGGCCAAACTGTCAAAACTAAGATGCAGTCTGTTACCGTTATGGCTATACTTTATCATATTCAGATTATTAGCTTAAAAGTTACTATTAAATTAATTATATCCGTGTAGTGTTATTATTTTTTTAAATAAATTTACGAATTTTTATTAAAACTTTCAGATAGTTACATGGATTTTTTTTTTTAATTTTTAGTTTAATGTGATAAGAAGCTAAATTAAATTTTAGTAAATTTTGTTAAAAATTATTATTTTTTTTTTTTTTGCAAATTTAGGTAGATTGGACTGTAGATGGTGCCGATGAAGTAGACAAACATACGTGCAACGTTATAAAAGGGGCTGGTGGTTGTTTAGCTCAAGAAAAGATATTGGCATCTTGTTCAAAGCAGTTTTTTATAATTGTCGATTACACGTAAGTTAATAACGTATTAGTTTTTTTGAACCCCATGTAAAATTAAATTTATAAAATTGAATAACTAACTTCTATATGAAAACTGTCGTTATATTTTTATTAAAATTCACAACTAATCTGAAATGTTTATTAATTAAATTATCTCTTTATTTAATAGTTGTTTGTGAACGTTGGTAAACAGGCTATTTAAATCGTTGTGAAACTATATAATTAAAGAAGATTTAGCAAAAAAAACAAAGTTTAGTTGAGTAAAGTGACGCGTGTATGCTAACGATGACGGAGAAGAATAATTTAATGAGAATGCCAGTAATAGATTTGTTGCCAATCTATGATATATAATTCGAAAAAATGTCCCAATTTTATGTAACGTTTGTTAATTTTATAGGATTTTTGTTATTGTTATTTAAAGAATGTCACAATTTTATGTAAAGAAATATGTAACGAACAATATCCTAATTTTATATAATGAGAGTTAAATGTTAGGATAGGATTATTATGATTATGTTATTTTTTTGTGTTGATGCCAGTAAGAATTACGTTGTAAATTTTGATCATTTTATACAAAGTATAGAAGAGAAGAGACAGAAATGAAAGCAAGAGGGATCAAGGGGCCAGCCCCTTGCGAGGCCAAAATGGCCGAGTTTATATATATATATATATATAAAGGTATATTAGAAGATTGTAATTAACCATTTAGAGGATGTAGCATTACGATTATTTTATTTAAAAAAAATATTGAAACCGGCCTCGTGAGAGTTGCCTGACCAAATGGAAACGTTATATGGGAAATGATGCAGACGGCAAGATCGCGAACTTATGATTATCATATTTTTAAAAATAAAATAAATAAGAAATGCTGCAATGATTGGAATAATTTTTAATATTTCGATTGGCGTGTTCATGGCGAATCGACACAACTGAGTTTTAGTCTGATAGATTTTTGTATTTAAGAAGTGAGCTATATTCTTTATTGGCTTAAAATTTTGTTTGCATATCGGTTTTATTGCGAAGATTACACAGTGTGTCAGAAGAGTTCCCGAACTTTTGAAGTAAACGAAGTACAATTGGATGTAAAGTAATTTATTCGAATTAACATTTAACAAAGTCATCTCCCCGAAGTATATACGTATTTGATCGGTTGTACCTCGATTCAAAACTTCTCTGATATTCCTCATGGCTTCGAGGCGTTCGGTGCAAGAAGTTTCAATCGTCTTCAAAAAATCGTCCTTTCAGGTGCATTTCAATCTTCGGGGACAGGAAAAAGTCGGCAGGTGCCAAATCAGGCGAATAGGGGGCGTGATTGATCCGTAGGATTTGATTTTTAACGAGATAACGTTTGACAATGTTCGCCGAAATGCGCGGCCGCATTGTCATCCAACAGACTCCACGATCCGGGCTCCTTATACTCGGGCCGTACGCGCTGAATCCGACGCTTGCGACGTTTTAGGATCTCGACGTAGTAGGTAGTGTTCACTATTTGATTTGGAGGCAGGTATTCGTGATGAATTAACTCTTTTGCATCAAAATACGCGATGAGCATGGTTTTCATCTTGGATTTTTGTTGGCGTACATTCTGAGGTTTCGGAACGATCGGATTGGGCTATGCGGACAACCGACGTTTTGTTAGAGAGGGTCGTATTCGTGTAAACAGTCATACATGATACTACACTTTCACCCAAACCATCATCAATCAGTTTTCGCGTTTCCCAAAACATTTTTTTAAATCTAGCGCAGAATTTAATCGCGGAGCGAACCCAAACACACCTTCACTAAAATACGTCTAACTCACAAACGAATTAACGGAAAGTGCTGAAATTGTATACACACCCTTTAGAAAGATGACAGTAGGGGTGTTGTTTACTAGATCGCACCACTTGTATGCGTACTAGAAAATAAGTTCGGCAACTCCTCTGACACACTGTGTACTTATCAATAATAATGTTTAATTTTCAACACCAGTGTCCAAAATGTTGACGCGTTTCTTCCTTATCTAAATTTTGTTTCTCTGTTTTTCCGGCTAGAATCGTGAAGTTTTTTAATAGTGTTAGTTTTAATTTCATTTCTGTTCCATAATGTTTTTTGTTAAACCGTGACTTTGTTAAATAAATAATCTGTCTTAAATAATTCTGTTAATTGATTTAAAAAAACTAATCGCCTTTCTTTATATAATCGATTTTTCAACGTGTTTTTCTTCATTTGTAGAGTGCCGTGCCAAACGGGGAACACGAGTGATCTTGTATTGCTACAGATGCCTAATACATTCCCTTTAATACAATCTGTAGGTACAACTTTTGAATTTCTTGACAAATCATAATATCGAGAAAGAAATACAGTAGCTTCCCGTTTCTTTCCAGCCAATTTTTTATCGGGATTTACTCCCTTAATCGAAGGAACCCAATTTTAAAGCGCTAGGTACCTGCCTACTGGTTTTGAATTAATATTCATCAATCCGATTGGAGCACCTATGTTACGAGTGGGTTGCTGATAGTCAGTCGTTTTAAATTCAGTAAAATGCTTAATGGTATTTATTGGCAAGAAAATACCTTAAACAAGTGAACCTTCCTCCATTTTTCTTGAGTTCCGATTTAGCTTTTTTAACCAACACTAAGTCCGGCAAAATAACAATTACCACTCTGCACGACATGAACGTACAGGACTCGCATGATTGTTGTTTTGTTTCTCCGTCAATAGGACTAGCACTATGCGATGGTTGAGTGACTATTTAATAGAGAAGATAACTCTAGTTACAACTACCTGTACTCCGCAGGGCCATATAAAAAAAATGGAAAAATCCAGATAATAAAACGAAAAATTGAATTGATTACATTTTAGTTTTAAAAAAAAGATTTAGAAATACCGTAAATAATTGCCTCGTATATACTAATGCAGATTGCAACGTGGACATAGACTGTTGTGGGCGAGTTGTAATTTAGTCCTTAAAAAATGTGATAGATCGAAAAATATTGGTATTCAAAAATGGAATACTGAAAAATATGTTCGAATTTCAAAAAGAACTAGAGAAGATAATAATGGGTGATATGGACATTGGGAGCTTGTGAAAAGAATGAAAACACAATGATAAATGTAGCTGAAAAAACTTAAAATCGGATGAAACAAGAAAGAATAGTGGATGGATCGCAAGTGAAATAAACATTATAAATAAAAGATAGATCGAGCGTTGAATATAAAACCCTGCATAAATTAATAATAGAAGAATGTAATTATGTAAAAATTGAGTTGTACAATGAAAAATGTAAAGGAATTAAGGAGCTACAAAAATGATATTGTACGCGAGAAATACATGTGAAAATAAAGTATATGATAAAGATACACAAAAAATGAAAATTGAGAACAATAGGGATCAAAAACAAAGTAAGATTGGATTGTATCGATAAAAACAAATAATTGAGAATTAAATAAAAACGTATATTAACCTATAGCAAACTAAAATATACAGTATAAAATTGTTATACTTATCCCAGAAAAGTTTTCGGCAAAGCCATCTTCAACTGGAAAAGAGGTAAAAAGGGGGAAAAAGGAAAAACAATGCAACGCAAAACGAAATCATATCGGAAAAACAATATAAACAATTCTCGGTTTTTCCTCGGGAAACGAAAAAGGGAAAAGAAAAAGAAAAGTGGCACTGAACTCAACTGCGGAATATTTCGTTTTGCGTTACGTTGTTTTTCTTTTCTTTTCTTTTCCCTTTTACCTCTTTTCCAGCTGAAGATGTGCTTTGCCCGAAAACATTTCTGGGATAAGTATAGCAGTTTTATACTGTATATTTTAGTTTGCTAAAGGTTACTAATATACGTTTTTATTTAATGATTTCTAGAAAACGGGTATGAATTTCATTATTAATTTTAAATAATTGAGAAGTCCTCGATCTATATGAAGATATAAACGGATTAGAGAAAGATTAGGTTAAGATTAAAGCAACAGAAAATGTACCCTATATGAAAGAGTTCGAATTAGGTAGAGCAACTAAAAAGGCAAGAAATGAAAAAGCGACAGGATTGATAGAATATCAATAGATTTGATTAAACACATTCCAGGAAAATGTTGAACATTCCCGCTAAATATTTTCAACAAAATATATTATAAAAGTAGTTTCCCAGCAGATGTTAAGAAATTTAATTTCATCCCACTACCAAAAAAAAAAAAAAATAATTCAAAGAAGTGCCGAGAATACCGAACAATTGCTCTAAAGAGTCACAGGTTAAAATTTTTATTGGCAATCGTAAACTATAGACTGAAACGTAAAATAGACAAAACTGTGAGTCAAACACAGTTTGATTTTGTAGCGAATAAAGACACTAGAGACGCTATAGTACTATGAAAAGTGATCATATAGAGAGCTTTAAATATAATAGAGATGTTTTAATATATCTCGTCGATTACGAGAAAGTTTTCAACAGATTTGAGCATTTGAAACTAATCGAAATATTGTAAAAAATTATATCGATGGTAGAGACATACAATTGATTAAGTATATAGTGGGGTAAGAAAACAAATATGAAGATAGAAAGTGAATACAGCTAACTAATACTGCGGCATTAAAAAAGGAGTCAGACAAGGATTCCCATTATCACCTAGGCTTTTCAATGTACATGCGGAGGAAATCATAAAATTTTCAAAATTAAATACATTGGAATTTTGAATTAATGAGCAATTAATGAGTAACATTTCATACGCGTATGATGAGGTATTAACAGCCGAAACAACCGGACAGATACAAAGAATGCTAAATATAATAAATAAAAAAGGAAAAAAAAATGTAATATGAAAATAAGTACGGATAAAAAAAAATAATGAAATTCTCCAAATCAAAAAGCACAGAGACAACAATGTAAATACGGGGACAGCAATTAGAATATGTTAAATAATATAAACATTTAGGGGTACTGATAACTAATATGTGACCAGAAAGAAATAAAATCGAGAATTGCAATGGCTAGACAGACATTATTTGTGAACTTAAGACTTGTTAAATCTGGTTACATGGGGGAAAATTAAAGAAATAGCTCCAAGAGGCGGAAGAGGACTGGAATTAATACCAATATATGGATTAAAGATTTTTTCCAAATAACAAAATTGGTCACATAGAATATATAGTGTTTGCAACCTTCCGGGTGGAAGATGCAACAACAATGATGATGGTAGTATAATATAAAACTGGGTTATGGGTAAATAATATTTGAGTTGAATATAATCGTTATATTTACTGTTGAAATTGGAATAAATGTAGTCGTTTGTAATCGCCGGCTATTAAAGCTGTCAGGGCGTGTTGGTAATTATGATTTAATCTTTTTTTTTTTTTTCCAGTGGAATCATGGACTAAAATATAACCAGCTATGCAATTTGTTCGACAAAAAATATTTATGCGCAAAAAAATTTTAGTACAAATCTAATTAGAAAAAAAAAATGAAGTAGTTTTTTAATGTCGACATGTAGCATGTGAAAAGTACAATAATTGCTGATCGTAAAATGTTTTCTTCTTTTTTGTAAAATATGTACAAGGTAGCGCTTCTGTTATAATTTCTATCATACGCGGGTTATTTATTTATTTTAGCATTTAAACCCTGAAGATAAAATGAATTAATAGTAATTTTTAGTTTAATTATTTTCTTTTATATTATGTTGTATAATTATTTCGCTAGTAAGATTAATGATCATTTCACGAAAACAATTCCGGTTGAAGTATTACCAATGGCGCAGGCAGTGGTTACTGAAAAATTAGAAAAAGAATTGGGCGGTCGATTTATTTTACGCATGGCTACAATGAAAGCGGTTTGTATTTCACAATATTGCTTATTGTTACTGTGTGCTTTTTGTAAATATTTAAATTATACGATTTAATAGTTAAGAAAATACATTTTTTTTTATTTATTTATTTATTTTTTTTTTTTGGAAAGTTTCAATTAAATATATAAATTTAGAAAAACTTTTTCGTTTGTGTAGGGTCCAGTTGTAACCGATAATGGTAATTTCATTTTAGATTGGACTATTCCAAAAAATATTAAAAACTGGGATGAAGTAGCAAAAAAAATTAAACTTACTACAGGTTTGTGTTTTTTCATATAAATTTTTGGTCATCCGCTAAATGAGATAGAAACTACTTGTTTTAATAATTTTACATTTAGATGTCATACGGATTATGTATGAATGTTAAAAAAAAAAGGTAAAGTATCTACACTACATGCAGATACATCGGTACATGGATATGTGTTATTTTTTCTCAGCCAAAAAATGTCCAATGTAAAATTCCAGGAGGTCTTCACTCTCTCCTGGTTACGAACCGATACTCCGTGGTTATTACATTACTACGAGTAAAAGGGACACATGTTTTTTCTCGTGAGCAACAACGTATAAACAATAAAGAGGCAATTGTGCGTTTGAAAAATCTCGAAAAAAAGTTCTATTATCTTAGAGTTTACATTGGGATTAATAAGTTGGTCAACATTTCACTGTGTGCATATACGATGGAAGATATTGCTCCCTCTATGATTTCTTCAAATTATCGCTAGCCTTGAATGTATAGTATATGCTTTCTGTCAATCGTATACGCATCACTTTCATTGTCATATACAAGACGTGTTCAGGTTTTACTCTCCACGGCGATCAGAACGGCGAATCTCTCTATTAGCCATCATGTAAGGCGTCACACCTTCGATTGTAAACTTACGTGGTTCGCCCAGGTAAATGGAGACGAACGAGAGCTCTTCAGCGTACTCGTCAAAGAGAAGCGACAATTGACGTTTGTTCATCCCAGGCGCGAGCTCGAGGTATTTATCTTCGCTCCACATGAACGTGTGCTGTTTCGCGAGTAGGAGATCATTAACGTGTGATGGGTCTTCATGAATAGGTTCTATCAAGGGTTTAGTAGATGCATCTGCTTCTGACTCGGGAACAGGAGCCAACGCAGGCGAATTATTATACTCGCGATACAGTGGCTCATCAACGCGAATGCCGTTCATACGGTACAGTGGTTTAGTAACGAGAAAACGTAGTCACGCTTTTACCACAGACTTCTTTATGTATCCCTTCAAGTAGGTTGATTTGTGAATTAAATGCCGTTTAATGTGAACATTGAACGCACGATCGTCATCAAGCTGACGTGGCAGTTGTGAAACCATCGTGTTCACTTCCACAGGAATGTTGTTAATCACTTGACCAACGATGCCTTTAGAACCATGCACACAACGCAGACGACGAATTTGCATGAACGGAAGACGCGGGGACACTAATCGTTCAGAGACTGGATCGAGGGGTGTCAAGTGAGTCGGATAAGGAGGGTACGGGGATCCGTTTGAACGAGAGAGACGCGGAATTTTATTTTCGCCAAATGATTTGTAACACGTTTGGCAAACTTTGAATGTAGTTACGTGTTCATCCGGAAACTCGGTAGTAAGAAGGGTTATGCTTTCTTGCGGCGCAGAACGGACATCTCTTTCAAAATACAAACGATCACAAACTGTACAAGCAACGCCGAAAGGATTTTCATGAAAACGTTTAGTGAATTCCACATCGGCTTCACGTTGAGATTCATCTTCTGGCTCTCCTTCAACTTCTCGCGTTCGTTTTTTCTTACGTAAACGATATTGCTTACTACGTTCTGCGGCTGCTTTCTTTTGGTCTTCTGTCGATACAGCAGGTTCATCTTGTTCCCTCTTGAGCTTTTTACTCTGATAATATTTCTTATTTTGTTCGGCGATCTTTCTCTTCTTTTCTTCTTTTTTTTCCTCTTTTGAAATGCCTGAAACTTCTAGGCGTATTGATTACAAATTCATTAAATTCTCGTGAATTTCTCTATTCACATTAACGGTAACGAAGACGTTTAACACGCTCGGTGGAAGACATTGTAACTAACACTCTTATGATAACAGCGTGTCGGCAAATTAGTCGTTACTACTATGTACTTACTATGCTAGTTATTTTGATCACCCATATAATTATTAATATCATACGGTTCAGTTGACATAACACTCGTATGTTTTAATTAAATAGCGTTATAGTTTTTGCTCTTAAAAAAAAGCCTGACGAACAATTTGGCTGACTCCCATCGGTAAGACATATCCATATCAAAAAAAAAATTAAATTAAATCAAATTAAACGAAAAAAGTTTATTCGAATAGAATATTATAAATAATGGAATGATATTTTCTTTATTTTTGTTTGTTCGTTTCGTTTAATTAGTAAAATTGGGAACATTCTGTTAAATTATCGAATACATGAATAAAAGTGATACATAGTTATCAGTGTATGAAAAAAAATATTGCTAGATTATTATATATATATATATATATATATACACATGGTGGGGCAAAATAACCTGACACATTTCAAATTGTCACTGCTTCGAAAAAAACCGCGTAAACAGATGACAAGGCCACTCTCGTATAAACCTTCACATTTCATATTCAGTATTCGTTTTTCACCATGCCTAGCTGGTTGCTTGAGAAACGCGCATTCGCTATGCAAACATATTTTCGTAGTGGCGATTCGTATGTGAAAACTGCGAGCATTTCGTAAACGTTTTAACATTCCGCCAAGAAAACCGGTACCATCCCGCAATAGTTTAAGCTTATCGATTAAAAATTTTCAAGAGACATCGTCTGCCAATAATAGATCGGTTCGTAAGAATTGGAATAGTTCGCGTCACGATAGTAAGAAGTCCTAGACGGTCCACATACGCTAGCAATTTAAAAATAACGCCGCGATCTTTAAGAAGAATTCTTCACGAGGATTTTAATCATCACCCTTATAAGATTTTGATAGCCCAAGAGTTGAAACTCGCTGATCATAAAATAATTCTTCGTTCAAATTGCAATGCAGATTTTAGCACCCACCTGGTGATACCTTCTTATTCTTGATGCTTTACTTTTTATATCTCAACGTGTATATTTTCTTCTATTCTTTATTGAATCTTGTTTAACTTCGAAGGAATTTTGAAAATGATTTTTTTTCTTTCTCAATACATCTAATCAAAACATGGTTTTTATTTTTTTTTATATAAATAACAAGTACCTGGGCGACCGAGCTCCGCTCGGTATTTTTTTTTTTGTAAAATCATGTTTTTTCGAAAAATATACTTAGATACGAATCACATACCTCTGAACTTTATTTTAATCTTATACGTATTCACAAAAGATAAAATATTTTACAACTAAGTTATGAACACATTTATGAATGTAAAGCCTCTTTTCATACAACTTTGCTTTTCAATACTGAATGCAACAAAAATGTAGAGGTCGTTCGAATTCACTTTCCGAATGGTTGGAAAATGTTTTCAATGACTGCATACGTTGATTTTTATGAATATATTTCTATACGTTTTTTATTAGAAAAATTAAATTTTAGGTATATAGGGTCGTCGTCAGCTTTATCTATCCGTTTATTCGTTATAAAAACAAATAAATAATGTCTTGTAATTTTACCTGTGATCAATTGGAAAAATTTCCGACTAAATCACTGCGAAATATAATAATAAGGGTGTACTTCACATAAGGGGGTTTTAAAAATGTGCACAACATATTCTCAGTAATTCACTTTCACAAACAAATATATAAATACCCCAAAACATTTAACATCTGCATATAAATAAGCAAAGTCCTCGTTTGTTTATTAACCGATTTTCTTTTTCTTTTTTTTTTATTAACTATTAAAAAGCATTTTTTCTTTTCTTATTTTAATATAAAATTAATACAAAAAAAAAATAAAAGACAACTGTTTTGTTACGATATTTTCGATTCGATTATGTTTTTTTTTTTTTTTTTTTTTGTTATATATATATTTTTACTGCATACGTAGCGCATGATTTTCGAACCGTCATTATGTGACCGCCCGCTGATCAGCTGAGAGCTAAGACCGATGCCTTTTTTTTTTACTTATTTTTTCCTAGTCGTTTCCAGGTATCTGGAATTGCCCGCTCGCATGTTTTGCCGACCATATGTTTTATTGCTTTGCCCTATCAGTATTGACGCCACGGCCCGTAAACAAAGGCACTACCAGAGCTGATAATCGACGATGTTCGAAAATTAAAAAATAATACTAAAGGCAGAACAAATGTCTTCGTCGAAAGATCGCGCCTGATTCGTATCATTTTGAAAATATTAAAATTCATTTAAAACTCGCGAAACCGAATTTTTTCATGGATTAGACCTTAACAAATCAATTTATTGGCCCAAAATACCCCTAGTGTGCAAATTTCATCCAAATCGTTTGAGCCGTTTCCGAGATACGCGAAATAAATTTATATATATATATACAATTATTGCTTGTTTAAGGGCGGGGTAAGGTTTTAAAACTTTTTTTTGCATTTTTTTTTTTTTTATTTATCTTTTCTAAATGTACAACATGTCGAGAGTATTATGTCAAAATTTCAAGTAAATCGGAACAAAACTAACGAAGATACAGCGTTTCAAGCGACCGGCCCTTATGCTCGATTTTTATATCTGCCTGACAACTGCTTGACGCGCCTACCTGGAATTTGCTTTAATCCCTTTGTAAACTCCTAATTACTTCCTACTTTTATGGGTCTTTCTAAGTATGTAAACTGGCCTTGCATATATTGTGTATTTCCGGTAAATCAGTTTACAGGCCCACTTTCGGCCGAGCGGATGTTATCGTAGTTTTCCGTTAATTTTTGTTTGTGTTCATTCGTTTGTTGCTGTATTTCCGCTTGGTTTGTGTTGTGTCATGATAAATTTATTTATTTATTTGCAAAATGCCAAAAAAGTGACAAGACAAGATCGGCAGAAAAGTGGTGATATTTTAGGTCGACCGAGAAAAAAGAAATTCCCAAAACGCAAAAATGACGATGTGGAAGCGTCCAGCGCATCGTATAAATAAATAAAACTGAGTACTGTAGAAAGAGTAGAGCAAGATTTAGAGAAACATTACAGAATTATAGACTTCCTTTTAGTATTTTCAACTTTATCTACATTAGTGAAGTGCGTTAGTTGTGATGGAAAAATGTCTTTTCGCACATGCAAAACGGAAGGTTTAGCATTTTTTTTTTTTACTTTTTTATTGGGCTTGTCAACTACGGACGATTACCCATCAAGAAGGAAGAACGTAGGACCAAAGGAAACTGAGGACACTAAGAAAGTTATTCGGGGAAGATGGAGACGGCCAGAATTATTATGGAGAGATAGCAAGGGAGTCGAAAAAGATCGGTACTAGAACTCGTGCAATTAGCAGTCCGAAGGGAAATAGATATGTAGACGAACTTCAAAATCAAAGTGTCAGTTGAAAAATGCAAAGAGCCTCGGTATGTTCCGTCTAGTGAAAGTGAAAGAAGGGTCAGGGCAATCGCATTATGAAGTGAAGCGATAAAACCAATCTACGAAGATTTGAGAAAGGATGCACCTTTGCAGCGGTGTCTTGGAGGTTACACGCAGAATAACAACGAGAGTTTCAATCAACTTATTTGGAAAATTTCTCCAAAATCAGTGAGCGGTACTGCAATCGTTGAAATTGCAGCAAATGTAGCAGTATGCACTTTCAATGAAGGATCTTTTGCTTTGTTGTCCATTTTGAATGAAATGAGCATCTCTACAGGCCCAAGCTTACCAATGGGCGCGCGCATCTGACGAACTACGAATAACCGAGCGGACGAACAAGCTGCACTTACAAGTAAAGAGGGTAGAATAGGCAAGAGTAAAAAGATGCATTGGACATCCTGAATGACAGTGTTTCACTGTGCGGAGCTGGGTATTGATGATTCTGTGTAAGTATAAAAAATTATACCCTTTTATTGATGTTTAATTTTAGATGTTCGAATATAAAAAACTTTAAATCGATTTTCTCGCAAACATCATTTTTGAAGTTCGTGAACATTATAACTCAAAATCTACTTGACCAATCCTTCTGAAATTTTAAACATTATTTCTACACATAAATCAACAGGTAATCAGAGGGAGTTTTTTTTTTCTTACAATTTTTTCCCATTTCATAATAACAAATCCATCGAAATTTTTTAGCGAAAATCGCGTCTTTCACTTTCAAATGCTGCCAAAAATAAAAAAATCGAAAAAAAAAACTCCCTCTGACTACCTCGAGAAACATATCACCTTTTAAACGCATTTCGATTTTTTTGTTTCCTATGATCCAGTAACGAGTTATGAAGTTCACCGCAAAACAATTTTTTTTGGAGGCGCCTCCGGAGATTCGCTGTCATGGACTTATTTATTTATATTTTTAATTGAAAATTTTTCCAAAGATACTTTAGATGTTATACTATACCGTATATAAGAAATAAATAAACTAATATTATTAATATCTCCAAAAAAAATCATGAAAATATGCCTTTATTTTGCCTTTAATACCTTACCCTGCCCTTAAAGATATTAGATAAATTTAAATTTGTATTTACGATAAAAATATTTAATCACATATTTGTAAATTTTACTTATTTTATTGTCCGATTTACAATTAATTGAAATAAAAATTTGTTTAATTGGGCATCTACACCGTATATTTCCAAATAGAAAAATATAAAAAAGTAATTCTACTTTCTTCAATACGTTTTAGCCTGATGCACATGTTGAAACCCAAAAACCTGAAATTATAAAATTTTACAATAACACTGAAACCGATGTAAACACTTTTATCGGCTATTCAAAATCAGTTACCCAAAAAACCAGAAGAGAGCCGTTTAGAATTTTTTTAGTACTTTAAATACTATTGGTATCATTTCGCGATATATTGTGTAAGCAATTAATATATAACTAAACTATTAAGAAATGTATTTTTAAAAACATTAATTACTAACTAAATGGAAGATTATGTGCCATCACGTTTTCATACAGATATTACGAAAGAGTTGCAAAATTTATTTTGTTAAATTATACCGATTAGAAAATCTTCTATTTAAAACCGAAAATAGCTAATTAACCTGGCAGATGTACTTTTTCTGTACTCACAATAAATATAGGAAAAGACAAAATGCTGTTTTGTTAATGTAGCATATGCGCCAAACATAAATTTTTTTGGAATTCACGCTGACATTGATCAAAAGAGAAATCATAATATGCATAATTTTTGTGTTGTAAATGTTTACACAAATGGCGATTTTATTTAACATAAAGGTCGATATATTAAAATCGTCCTGTATTTTTTAATCACCTAACCATATAATATAATTGTTTTTTTTCCCGTAAAAAATTAGTAATATACAAAATTAGCGTATATCTTTTTCCAATGTATCAAAATGAACCACTCATTAGATACTAATAAAAATTATAATGTTTTCTAAAGTCTTGATTTTTATGATAGACCATCATTTTTTTCAATTCGTAATTTATATTAACGAATAAAACAAATTTGCATGGATCATATCCCATGGAACTTTTTTAGATATAAGAACTGCTTGTTCGATTAACGCAATAAAATATTCAACATTAAACGCAGAATTATTAATGTAATTTTTGTCTAATATAATCATGGCAAAGATTTATATTTTCATTAATAATTTAATGAAATAAATATATGATCGAAAAATGTGTTCGGAATATTTTTTATACAATGTGTTTTTAACATAATATTGATCGATAAGGTGTTTTTTATAGGAGTTGTGGAAGTAGGGCTTTTTATAAATATGGTTACCGCAGTTTTCAGCAAAGGATTATCAACTTCAGTGGAAGAATTTAAACCTACGGATCATCATTAAAATAAAATATTTAATCTTGTCATTTTGATAATTGGCGCTGATTAGGAACTGTAAGTTGTCTTTACTAATTCTATTAAAGTTTTTCATTTATTTATTTTTTTAAATTTCACTTAAAAAAAAAAAAAACATTTATTTTGATTGTTTGCTATTGGAAAAATATTTGGTTCGCTTAATTTAGCACAGTCATCTCAACGCTGGTACATCTTGACATTAATTCATCCTGATGCTAGCCAAATAAGTATTATTTAGAATTTTTTACAAACCATCCACTTCCTCCGGCTAAAGGTTATTTTATGTGTACTGGTGAAAAGCACATAATGCTAAAATTATTATTTTCAAACTTTAAAGTCCGAGTAGAAGGATACTTCAGAGCGCAGAAGCTTGGTCATTTGTTTTGAACGCTTTATAAAAAAAAATGCTGAGTCGATTTTTATAAAATTTACAGAAAATATTTTCAAGATAACATACTTAAAGAAAAAAAAAATTAAATTTTTTTTTTTTTATTTCACTAATTAAATGTAACTGTTTAAATTATTTGTCCGATTTACAATAATGTCAATTAAAATTCATGGTAATTGAAACTTTTTTTTTTTTTTTTTAATGGTCATGGATGGCACGAATCTATAGCTAATAATAAAAGAACTACTAAATCAAAAAAAGGGAACGATAAATTGTGAAAAAATATAAAATTACTTCGGAGTATATGTTTTTATAAAATCGAAAATTTATAAAAGGAGCAAATTTTTGGGAATATTATAGTTGATCGGCTAATAATTGAATTTTTTAACTTACCACCTAAAGCAGAGTAACATTCGTTCATTTAATTCCTTTGGTTCATTAGTTCTGATATTTAAATTATGAACTTTTACGATATTTGCTTTATATTACAGTTTGAATATCTACAATTAATGGATTGTTTTCACTATGAAATTCAAACGTATTATTATGTAGTATTTTATTCAATAAGACAGTTTATTATAGAACTCTATTGCAAATATTTATCTATTATAATTGTTTAAATAGAAAAAATAATTTGCAAGTGTATTTTTTCCATTATTAGAAATAGTAATGTTAACTTTGATCCCGCCAAAATTGTTTTCTCCTTTGTTTTTTAATTTTCAATAGTATTTTTATGAACAAATAAAGTCGACAACTGTCATACGTAGAAAATTATTTTGTAATTTCTCATTACCAATTCTGAATATTAGTTAAACCTTTTTTTATACACATTTTTTATTCTTTTTTCCTCTTTATTACATCTTTACCGGTTTGTTTTAATTATAAATTTTGGACGATTGTTTCTATAAAGCTTGGTTTAGATTTATCGGTTTTTACAAATTAACTGCATTGTACTTTTGATCTAGCTAATACTTACAAAGTATATACACTAGCAACACTTAGTTTAGATATGTAAGTATTGATTCGCAATGCTGTATTCAGCTTGAAGATTTTTAAAAATTTTTTCCATGTGGACGACTCAAAAGACTTAATAAAATGTTAATGTGAAACTGTCATTGTATATATGCCAAAAGTTTTAAATAAAATTAGTGCGATTGGTAATGCATGTTTCAGAATATTGTAAAACATATTTACAGATTTGTTTGTGAATATCGTTGTTTTTACAGCATTTACTGTTTTTTTGATATTTGCACCTATTAAAAATAAAATACATACGATTGTATCATTAACTGATGAAAACGCCCTAACACTTAGCTTGTTAGCAAGATGTAGAAAATCTGGAAAATTGTTTACCATGTAGGATTTGTGTGAGCTATATTGCTTAAATTTCCTTTGAGATAAACATTTTTGCTCAATTTCGGTTATGAATTATTTCATTATTATGGATATTTGAATATTTTTGATCATTGTAATCACAAAATTATTAGTTTGTTTTATTTTTGGTTAATTAGAGTCGGTCATGAAAGAGTTTTGGAGCACTCAAGTAACTTTTTAGTTTTTTTTACTTCTAAAAACAGTTATCTTTTAATTTAGCAAAAACTGAAAAAAATGTAGACATTGTTGTTTAGTGTTTGATTAGAAGTCTTTATTTTCTAACATACATAATTTTCTAACCAACATTTCTTGGTTGAAAGTTTCGTCACGTATGTCTGGTATTACGAATAAATATTTGAAATATGCATTTGAAAGTTCTAGATTATTAAAGCACATTATTGACAATAATCTGGTTTGGTCACATTAAAAATAGTCTTTGCCTGCATGAATGCTGCACTTTAAATTAAAAAAAAAAAAGAAACTATTTAATTAATACTTTTTAAATCTTTGGTAAATAGATTTTTGCAAAATTATTATTACTGATCGAATTATCAATGCAATCATTAGTAAAAAAAAAGTGAGTTTAAATTAAATTTATTTTAATAAAGATTGCATAAAAATGATTACAGTGTGTATATTACTTTGTTCTTAATATTGTTTAACAGAAAGAAATTGTGCGTGGAATTCTCGATGGTTTGTGCTTACCGATCGGTTGAATATTTATATTTTTCCTGAAAATTTATTATTTTTGTTATCGTGTTTTATTTAATTATAAAATAAAAGTATTTTTTATTGATATTTTTATTTTTCGTTTTTTAAAGGTACAGCCATGTAATCAATTATTTATTAGTAAGCCAGACTGTGAACATTTACATAAATGTTTACTTGCACGAAAATGAGTTGACTTTAGGTTAAAAACATGTCTCAGTAAAACAGAATTCGACTATAACTTGTAGAATTTGACTAAACAAGTCAACTCTGAATTCGGAAAAAAGGTAGCGGTGGCTCGAACTTTAAAATAATCAGTTTATTCTTTATCAAAAGATAGTACACTTTTTATTACCGTATGTAAGTAAACAGTCAACATGCTTTCCTCTTTTCAGCCCACATTGTCTGATTCCATCATTTATTTAACTGGTGATATTGTTTACAGCGGCAGTTTTTTATTTTTTTACCTCTTACGCCCATCTGTAAAATTCATATTTCACGTCATTAATATTGCGCTGAATTCATTTCATATTGAAACTATTACGTTTTTCTGTGTATTTCGGTTTTCTGCGTTAATAAAAAATTGTATGCGTGTGTATGTTGTACGTAGATATGTTGTTCACTGAAGCAAAAAGAAAACCAAACATGTTGTGCACAATGTCTGTGTTCCCGTCCTATCGGCAAGTAGTACATACGATTTTCGATTCTGTGCTCCATTTGTTTATATCATGACTCTAAAAATGAATTTGTAACAACTAACAAAAAGTCGCCATATGGGGGACTTATGCGTACGTAGTTGATTCTTAAGTCAATGTGCACTACAAATTCCTCCGATTGCTAGGCTAGTTACAGTTAAATATTTATAGCAAAGATTTTTCTATATACAAATTTTTATAACTTCGAAAAGATGCTTTAACAGTGTCACTATTAATGAAATTATATTTAAAAATTCAACATGAACTATAATGTAAAATATAAATGATTAATAGTAGAAATTAATGTTGTCTACCTAAAAAAGGTGAACTTCGACATATTTTCAATTTTTGAGTTACTACTGAATAGCGGTAACTTCAAACGGATAGTGATTCTTAAGCTTGGCAATTTCACCTTTCTAGGAAAAAATCCCACATTAATTACATTACGTCTAGGTGTTTTAATATTTCTTTGTTAGTGATCAATTTTCATTCAGTAACATTATTTCTGCCAGTATGTATCATCATCATTCGGTGCATCAGTCCGTGTACTGGTTCGCCCCTATGCAGCGTCTTTTCCATTCATATCGGTTATCAGCCGTCCTTTTCATTTCTGCGTAGCCGAGGCGGGTGGCATCACTCGTCTGGTTATCTACCCAGCTGATCTCGGTCGACCTCGTATACGTTTTCCTGGGATGTATCCTTCAATTGCATCTCGCAGCGGTCCTCCGTGTCGGAGTACATGGTCCATCCAATGCAGTTTTCGCCTTTTAATTTTTTGTCGTTTTTCGCCGACTCGATTTAAAATTTCTTGGTTTGTTCTCTTCTTTGTCCAGCTTATTTTCTCTATCCGTCTTCAGAACCACATTTCAAGTGCCTCTATCATTTTTTTTCTCTGGTTTTGTGCATGTCCACGTTTCTGATCTATAAGACGCTACCAACCACACATATGTCTTGACGATACACTTTCATATGGACATCGTTCTGTTGGCGATTACTTTTAACTTTTTCATTAGAGCCTGTTTCATCGTGGCAACTCATTCTCCTCATATGTCTTCGGAGTTGCGTCCGTCTTTGGTGATAGTGCTTCCCAAATACTTGAAAAATAAAATCAGTTTCGGATTTGTTCCATCAATTGCAATATTCACACGTTGTGGTTTTATTCCAATTGTCACTATTTTCGTCTTTTTGGTATTAATCTTCATTCCAAACTTTTTTGCTGACTTAGTTAGTATGTATATTAACTAAATATGACCCAAAAGTTTGAAATTGTCAATCTTATTTGTAGATCTCTTTCATTTAATTTTCTTAGTTACATTTTACTGTTATTGGGTTCATTATTTGTGTGTTTATATTGTTTCTATGTAATTAATTGTTAAAAAATAAAATAAAATTTGACTTCTTAAAATTTAATTTATTTTTAACAATATCTTTTTACTTCTATACTGTCAAAAACTTTTTATTTATTTTATTTTATATTTTTTTTTGAAGAAAAAAAAAGGGTAAAATTCATTCCTAACACTGACATGAAGATTACAGTCGGTCGAATAAAATTAAGAGAAAAAGATGTTACATAAAAACCTCCATGCAGTTGATAATGTCGCCGGTTTATTTAAAATTGATTGTTGTCTTATAGTAGAGGAGCCTAATAGGTGATTTTGGGATTTATTCGAGCACGTCAGATTAATATAAGGGGGCACACCTTGCACCCTGTTGAGTGCCTCCACCATATATAAGCACTGTATATAGAAACGTGTGTCTAGGATAGCCGATAAAAATAGTAAAAAAAAAAAAACGATCGTTAGAAATACTCGAGCGCGTCAGATTAAGGTAAGGTGGGTTAATTGCATGCTAAAAAGTGTGCATTTCAATAATCTGATGATTTGAGCGTGACGTAAGAGGATCGCAAACTTGCAAAAAAAACGTCACTTTGGCATTCTCGAGCGCTGTTGATTTTTTTTTTATTTTGAAGGAAATAATTCAAGGATAACGGGAAAAATATAATCTGACGATTTCCACAAGCCAAAATAATAACAAGTTCAGTCAAGCATGAGGTTTCATGCGCTGAGGATTCCGTATGTAAATTAACGATGACTGTAATTATTTAGTATGTAAGAAAATTTGTTTGAATAAACTTCCATTTTTATTTTATTATTTTAATTTAATATCTTAATAAATTTCAGAAATCTTTTCTAATAATAATTTAAAACAGTAAAGCAAAATACTAATTTGGAATGGTTATAAACCATATTTTCTACTTTCTTCAAAATTTTTAGCTATAATACTCGCGTCACAAATCATGGCGCTTTTTCGAACTTTGCGGCAACTTTTAAAGTTTCGTTAAGAAAATGAAATACGGTTTCCTTCCCGACAGATAACGATCTTTCCAACGGTATATAACACGCCCGGGAAAAAAATATTTTTTTCTAAAATTTCGAGCTTCTGGCGCCCCGAGGGTATAATTTTAAAACTGTAAATCCGGATGTTTCAAAGTAGAGAAATATACGAGGATGCGCATATTTTTAACCGCGTTCAAAATTTTTAGCTATAATACTTGCGGCGCTAGGGGAAACAAGTCATTTTTTGCGCTTTTTTTGAACTTTTCAACAACTTTACATAACTTTTGTACTGTAATTTTTTGATTTTATAAAAGGACTCCCGTGTTTTATTTTATATTTTGAATTTCAGCTTTATAGGTTTATCAGATGATGAGTTATGATTTTTTGAGGGATTTTTGAGGTCGTTTTAAATACCATATTATATATTCCTTAGGGTTTTTTGAGGTTTTTGCCGCCCAGGATAATCGGTCATCTTTAATATAGATCGTTTTAAAGAGAATTTTAATTGTAATATTTGTTCCAAATTTGAAATTTATAAGTCACGCCGTTCGTGAGTTATTGCATATTTTAATTTAATATTTTTGTCGTTTCTGAGCCATCTTATTATGATTGAAGATGATGATTAAAAAAAAATTATTTGTTACATTTTTATTTTATTTTGCTATTTTTTCAGAATATATATTGAAATTAAACAGATTTTTTTATTTGCATGCTATTTTCCTTGCATTTTATTTGATACATTCATTGATTTATAAAAAATAATCTTGAAAAAAAAATATTTTTCAAACAGTCAGATTAAGAAAATCCCTCCAAATGATCGTTAGATTATGGGTCAGCACGACTAGGACATCAAGCTGAACCGTCTGTATAATCGACGCGCTCGAGTATTTCTAAATGGTGATTTTTTTTGCATTTTCAAAAAGCCGCCAAGAGCTTACGCATACGTCCGATTCGTCAGTATTTTTAATAGGAGCTTCTTCCGGGTTCACTTAACATCCCCTCTGAATATCTGACGTGCTCGAATACATTTTCATACAAAGCGTCAGATTAACATACCTCCGTTATCAGAGACACGTGGGGCACATACACTATCAATATTTAACGCGCTCGAGTATTTCCATGTGACTGTTTTTTTTTTTACATTTTTTAAAACCTGTATACGCTTTCCCCACCGGTGAAAGGGTATACATCATATAACTTTTTTTTCTTTCTACCATCTAATCTTTAAAATCCAATGGGTATCCACGACGCTCGAGTAAATCCCCATTTAGCATCGTGGGCTCCTGTACTATTACGTGGATGAGATGTGTATATTGCCACTACAAAAAAAAAAAAAAAATAACAAGTTCTATACCTTTTAGTACAGCATTTCCCGTGAACATGAAGTGTTTGCTTCGAAACGCGTCGGGGTTTTAAAAATTATACAATTGTTATAAAAGAGTTAAAGTTTATTTTTATCATAATTAAAAAAAGTTAACAATGTGTAAGAACAACAAATACAGTGATAAGTGTTTGCTCTTTCAGCTTCTTCTTTAGATTTCCTACGAAAATTTTTTGAAATTTATTTTCATACTTTGTGAATTTCTCTTCTTGTATTGTTAAATAATGTCTTCTTATAAGTAAATTAAGTACTACAATTTCTCATTAACTCTGGTTAATAAATAATCCCTTTTCTTAGCTTATGGTGAGTTTTATTATTTCTCCAATTTTAATTTTCGCTGAGTTAATTTTATGGAATAAATTGATACAATGATATATACAATTGCGGAACTAACCGGCCAACTGCCGAAAAAAACTGAATTATAGGAACAAATGAAGAATGAAATGAGCGGTGTTATAAATGGCATAGGCGTACCCCGGGGGGGGGGGGATTTGGGGGTTCAAACTCCTCCGGAAATGGATTTTTACGCTGCCGTATTGTCGCTTTAGGGTCGTAAGATGTTTTGGTACCAGGGAATCTGACAGTACAACTAACTATGTATTAGTGTAAATTATTCTCAAAATGAAAACGAACAGAAGTCTTACGCATTTAGAACTATTATACAAAAGATTATTAATGAAATATAATTACTAAGTAAAATCCTTTTTTCTGTCAAGTGTTTTTTTTAAATGGATCGCCCCCCCCCCCCACAAAACTTGCCTGGGTACGCCTATGATAAATGGGATTGTAATTCGTTGAAAAAAAAAAAGTCTACGCTGAACATATGTATAACCAGATAACTGGAATCTACAAAACGGTACATTAGCAGGTTTATATTTAATATTTTAAATAAACACTTAATTTTTTTCTGTATATCAAATTATGTGCAAAGAGGACATCCATAACTATTTTAAAGGCTTTATAATTATCAGGTGTATGCATAAGTCTTCCGGTTTCACCAAGGGATGGCTCTACCGAACAGTACGCTGCGTATGAATTTGACACTACATCAGTTTGTTCGTCTGACATTACCCTACAAACACACACAAATTCAGTCCGCCAAACAATCGCGTTTGTGTTGTATCGTTCAATGATCATGTCGACATTTGTGCCTGAAAAAGAATATTTGCGGCACGCATTGCTTTTCTTATGTAATCAAAAGAAAAAGGCTGTGGAAAGTCATCGTTTGCTGGTAGAAACATGGTGAACACGTTCCATCGATTCGAACATGTGAAACACGGTTTGGACAATTTAAAAGTGGTGATTTCAATGTGAAAGACAGTGCGCGTTCTGGTGGACCACAAAAGTGCGAAGACGAGCAATTGTAGGCGTTACTGGATGATGACCCAACTCAAACTCAAGAGCAATTGGCAAAAGCATTAAATGTGTCACAGGAAACAATCAACAGCGTTTACGAGCAATGGGGAGATCCATAAACTCGGTAAATGGATCCCCGCGATTTGAATGAACGGCAAATGGAAAATGGCAAAATCACTTGTGAAATGCTGCTTCAACGCCACGAAAGAAAAGCATTTCTATACCGAATTGTTACTGGTGAAAAATGGGTTTATTTTGAAAACCCGAAGCGGATAAAATCGTGGCTGTCACCTGGCAAAGCCGGTCCTTCAACACCAAGGCCAAATCGTTTCGACAAGAAGACCATGCTTTGTGTATCACGGACACATACATACTATACACACACGCACACGCACCCACGCCCGCACATACACCCTCACACATCACGCACACACATATTATTTATACATTTATAATTTATATGAGATCTTGAGGTCGTTATTCATACAATTTAAAAATAATTATTTTTTTTACTATATAACTTATATAGCAAAATGTTATATGATGTTTTATAATGTTTTTTTTTTAAGCTTTCACAATGTGAGTCTTTTATTTTTTACTTCTATAGTCAAAACTGATTTAAATTAACGACGATAAATTTTATTATTCTTCAGAAATATAATCATTTAGTTCTTTATGATACTGTAACTGATAATGCTAATAGAATTTTGGCATTGGGCGATAAATAATTATTATCTGAATTAAACAAAGACACAATTTATGAAGACTTCGATAAAGTACCAACTATTTTTTATTAATTGTATACATGGCGTGCCAAAGTGGGGAATTCTTATCTACCATGCATTTATTTCTGATTACTGAAGAAGAATTCAAACATGTATACCAGAATGTTTGAAATTTTAAAATCATCAATTCCACATTTGGCATTTTCAAAAAATTTTTTTGAATTTCGAAAAGGTTTGTATAAATGCTGCGAGTAATGCTTTTCCTCTTGCTGAAGTAAAGGGGTGTTATTTTCATCTCTGTCTGAGTTTAATTCAAAAAATTGCGAATGTTAGTTTAAACTTTAAAGAATCGGTTTGAAACCGAAACAGAAATAAAATTAGAACTGAAATCGCTAGCTGCTTTGTTATTCGTTCCTATAAGTGACTTAAGGACCGTTTTCACCTGCTTGCTGATACTTTTCCCGATGAGGAAAATTTTAATGAAATACTATCGTATTTTTTTCCCACATATATTGAGGGTGCAGCAGGTAGAAATCCTCAGTTCCTGGTTCATGTGTGAAACCATTACGATTCAGCCCTTGAAAGATCAGAAAAAACTATAAATTGTTGTGAATGATTTCATAATGCTTTGAACTCCCTATTTCACTGTAGTCACCCAAGTGTTTAAAAACTCTTTGACGGGTTGCAGAGAGATTTGTCTTGCTATAAACTGAGCTTGGCGAATGTTCAAGCAGGTTGTATGGAAGTAAAAAAAAAAAAAATTCCAAAATTTACATTGTGCGTTAGCTAATCATGTAAAAAATTATGTGAATATCGATAAGGTGCAATATTTACGAAGATCAGGAAATTTACAGTAATTTATAATTCTACTTATATTTGTTACATTTGTAATTACTTATACCAAAATATTTATGTCGATTATTTGTAATTTTTTAAATATTTATTTATAAATTATAATTATTTTAAGTTACTTTTGATTTATTATTTAATTAGAACATGAACTTCAAAAAATGCGCAATTTTTTATGTGACTTTAATTCAAATGATTTCCAACACTAAAAAGCAATGTTTTCAAATTATAAAGTTCTTCATAATTATAATTCTAAGGCTGAGAATTGTTTCAAAAAAAATATAATTCGTATTTTAAAACAAATAAAGATTAATACTATATATTTTGACAGTAAGACACGTGTTTATACTTTTAGTCCGCTTAAAAAAAATTTAATCTTTGATTTTATTTGTTCATTGTTCAATATTCTTGATGTTATGTAACTAATTCGAAGTACGGTAAAACTATTTCAAAAATTGAATAATAATGAACAAATTACTGCATTGATCAACTCTCCCGTTCATTTTGAAAAAAATTTTCAGAATCCCGAAACTGATTTTTCAAACACAAAATGCATTGTGCGCTAAAAAGTTGTGATAAAGCCCTGGAGACTACATGTGATGTAGATTTTGTAACATTTCATTTTAAAAAAAAAGAGCTGCTTCTAAAGTCTTTACTTCTTGTATTCAGGACGACTTATTTATAACTCTTTCAACTTTTTAACCTTTTCCAAAAATATTTACAATTCCAGTAAAATAAATAATTCTTAAATCGAATTAATAATAAATATAATAGATGTAGCTTTGAATTTTTGAAGGAACATGTAGAATGTTTACATACTGATCTGCAAATGCTTCTCAATTCTTGCGAAGATTTTAGAAGTTTTTTAAGAATTTCAAAAATTGCATTTAAATTATAAAATGTACTGCCTTTTGCATTTAAATTATAAAATGTACTGCCTTTTGCATTCAAATCTGGTCATTTTATTTTATCGTTTCTTTTACTGTCACCTGAGCGATCATTTAGTGCACTGAAATTAATTTTCAATCACTCATATACACCGATGAGCGGAAACCATTTGTATTCACTGATGTTACTTTTTTCTTCATAAAATATAGTAAATAAAATAGATGCTCATAAAACAGTCAAAGTATGATCAAAGTTAAAACTTTAAAAAAGAAAAACATAAATCGAAATTTACTTTCCAATTAATTTTTGCTATAAAATATAACATTCATGCTTCGTATGTTTCAATGCACATTGTCCTTTTCAGGGTCGATTTAAAGTAGAAAGAGTTTCGAAAGTTTAAATAAAATACATATTTTTAAAGTCGGACTCACTAAATTCGAAAATTTTATATTTTAAAAGAAGATTTTATAATATGCTTATTGCTGTTTTCAAATTCGACCTATTTTTTAAATATTTTATTAATTTCAATAAAATATATATTCCAAAAATTAGGTACATTAAATCTTATATTTGAATTAAGAGTTTTATAACGAAAACATGATTTTGTCAAATGATTAATGTTTTTTTATCCATTTTAAGTAATTTGTACACTTGTATGGAAGCCAAGATAATAATCGATAAGATACCGTCAACAACGTTCTACCCTAGGAAAGGGTTACGGCAAGGATGTATACTGTTTCCTATATTGTTTAACATATACGGAGAGTTTATAATGAGGAAGGTCTTAGATGGCTTCACGGGAGTAGTCAGGATTGGTGGTGAACATATAACGAACTTAAGATATGCGGACGATATTACGCTCATCGCCGAGTCAGAAGAAGAAATGAGGAACTTGCGGAACAGAATTAAACAAGCAAGTCTTAAACTCGTCTGTTTGTTAATAAAAAGAAGACGAAGATCGTGATTATAAGAAAAAACTACACGCCGGGAAATCTGCAGATAATTCAAGATGTGAAAATGGTATAGGAATTCGAATACCTTGGATCATTGATCAGTGACAAAGGCGGAAGTGAAAAAGAAATCAAGGGCAGAAAAGTACTGGCGAAGTTGGCGATCGCACGACTGCATAAAATTTGGAAAGACCGGTGTATTAATACAGAGGCTAGCAAATGCTCTCGTGTTTTCAATATTTCTGTATCAAATAGAAACATGGACCTTTCGGGAAGCTGATAAACGAAAAATTGACGCGTTTTGGTGGAAAATGCTAAGAATCCCATGGATAGCGAAGTGCCCAAACACCTCGATATTAGACCAATTAAACATAGAACAACGTCTCTCGGTTACTAGTCAAAAGAGAATTTTAAAATACTATGGTCGTATTATGAGAAGGGAAAGAGATAGCCTCACCTCAACGATGGGTAGATACAGTAACAGTACTAAGCGATCAAATATGAACAGCGGCAATGAGAAGCAGCTAGAACAGAAGTCGCTGGAAACAATTAATACTTGGTAGATTAAAATAGAGGTCACGATGAGCAGGTATTGCGCAAACGACTATGAAAAAAGTTAATTATTTCAGTTATATATTTATTTAAGTTATTAATTTTATATTATCTTTTTAATATTTTCGTGATAGCTACGCCCATGGCCTCCATACTTGTTTTGTGATGCTCCGCCGTTAACTTCTACATAATATTTATGTTACACATGTTTTCAAATTAGAATAATATTGTGAACAATTTTCCTACCGTCTCAATATACGAATAGCTACATTTATCAAACGGTAACGCAAAGCCGAAACAAATAAAGTCCAGTATCTTATTATCTGTATTTGCCCCTTAAAATCACAAATACAACACTTATAAAATAAAATAAAACATAAGAAATTCGAAATACTCGTGTAAAACCGTTTAACCAAAAATAAAATAAAAACACTAACATTCATTGTAGCGACCAAAGAACAAGAAAAAAAATGACGTATTCTGAAAATCGGCGAACACAGCTTTGCTGTGAAACGGTCCGGTCATTTTAAAAAAACGGCTGCTGGCCCTACACTAGCGCTAAAACACTTCGGCTTTTTTTCAAAATACAGAGGTTAAGCTTTCGTCTTTGGCTGTTTAAATTTTGAATACAACTTAAGCTTTAGGCATTTAGCTAATGGAAACCTAAATATGGCTTTTGGATTAAGCTGACTAGGGATGTTACGAATGTTTGGGAAAGTCATTAAAACAGATTATTTTATTTAATCATTTTTATTAATAATTACATTAATTACATTAATACGGTACAGTACTAATAACTCGAAACATAGAAAAGATCTATATGTTCTCCATAGAATCGATATGTTATATAGTTTTGTTTTAATAATCAAATTTTAAAAGTGGCAAATTATATTTTATACATAGCGTAATTTAGCAGCCTTTTCTCCCATGAGGCGATTTCTGAGTGGCTCGTATATAAGGCCGACTGTACTAAATAATTGCTGACTCGGAATGCTGGCTGGAGGAGTGCTGAGATACCTATGAACAAAATTTGACAACTTATCGTATTTAAATTTAGTTTTCCACCAGTCCAGAGGGTTTTCATCGAGAGAGGCTCATTTTTCTTTGATATATGCCTTCAATTGTGCTTTAATTTCATGCTCTTGTGTGTCTTTACTTTCTCCAGATTCTAAATCGGAGTCATCGTCTTCGCTTGAGGACTCCAAAATTCCAGCTAGATCGCTAATGAGACTTTTAGTAGAACAACCAAAACTTGTAGAAGCAGGGGCGGATCTACTTAAGGACTTTTTAGGCTGCAGCCCAGGGCCCGTGGATACAAAAGGCCCCTAGTTCCCATTGAAAACAATAGACGATCGATATTGTGAAGTAAAAAAAATAATATCTAAAATTAAAATTCAGAGATATATTTAACTCTGATTTTTCAAAATTATTTATCTAACATATATCATCCTGCTTCAGAATCTACTTTAAAGGGTTGAAATTTAACCTAACTGTGATAAAATATTTTTCAAAATCAATATAATGTATTACTAGTAGGTAAGTAAAAATAATTATAAATCATGATTTCTTTGTTTTTATTTTATTTTTCAATACTAAATGAACTCTAAATCGTTTTTTTATTTTCAGAAAACTATCAAGTTATTTGTTTATTTTCAGAAAAATATCAAAATCTTATTTTACAATATGTCTGCTAGAAAAGTTAGATCAAAAAAAAGAAATAAATAAATATACAAAAACTGAAATTTTTTTAAAATTAGAACATAAAAACGAGAATGAAATAGCTACAAATCCATTAACAAGCGGAAAGGAAAGGATCCTATCCGAAGAGAATCTAACCGAAGGGAACAGAAAATCGCAAAACCAGGAAAAAAAGCAAGCGATGAAAATGCGTGAGATCTTGACTACCAGCAACCCTCTGTGAACGATATTGGTGTTCAGCAAGAGGACGACGGTAATACCGACGCGGAAAGAAATTTAGAAAATATTTAGTTTGAGTTTGAGATATATGTTGACGTGGGCTTGTGGCCAGTATTGCTAAATAATGATTTTATTAATGTCATCCTCTCACATGAAATGACTGATTTTCAAAATAAAGATTCGAAAGATAAATATTTAGCTTCAATAAAAAAATACAAAGAACAAAACAGATCATTTTCAAATAGTTATTTCATTAAGAAAATGAAAAATGTCCAATTACTGGAAAGATCTTGGTTATGTTATTCAATCAGGGTTGATATTGCTTTTTGTTTGGCTTGCAAACTTTTTCCTAAAATAACCTCTTCTCAATACACAACCGGATTTTCTGATTGGAAACACATAGGAACTTGTTTAGAAAATCACGAAAATTCTAATGAACGCATAAGAATTCAGTGTTAGTATGGTTGATATGAAAAGAAAATAAGTCTGTTTTAGACAAGCAGCTTCAGAAGCAATTAAGGAAAGAAACAGAATATTATCACAATGTCCTAAAACGGGCTATTGCAGTGATAAAATTTAGTATTTATTGGTTCCGAAGAAGTATTTGGTTCTCTACATAATCGTAATTTTATGGGTGCTCTGGAGCTATTGCCAAAGTTCGACCCATTCATTCGTGAACATATTGAATAGCGAGAGCTGCGACCAAAACTGATAATATCGTACTTATCAAAACCAGTATATAAGGAAGTAATTGAGATTATGGGCAAACAGATAATTAAACAAATTATAATTCAAATAAATAATGACGACACAAAGTATTATTCAATTGTGATGGATCAATCCCAGATCTGTCTCACAATGACCAACTTGCTATTGTATTACGATACTGTTTTTGGGGAAAAGTGTATGAAAGATATTTGTATCGTTCATTGTAATTAGTAGTCATACTGGCTTGCATTTATTTAATATTCTACACGACTTTTTAGAAACAAATGGACTACTACTAGATAGTTGTAGGGGGCAGTCTTATAACAATACTGCCAATATGGCGGGTCACTACAATGGTGTACAAGCACAACTAAAACAAAAACAATAAATCTGCCGATTATGTGCCGTCTGCTGCACATTCCCTTTACCTAGTTGAAGAAGAATCTGTTCAGGTTGTAATCGAAATTGCGATCTTTTTTGAAGTAGTGCAAAAAATATACCTTTTCTTTTCGGCTTCAACCCATAGATGGAAACTGTTAAATCGTGAAACAAAACCAAAATTTACGTTAAAAAGTTTAAGCCAGACCAAATGGTCTTGTCACTGTGATGCTGTCAATGCTTTAAAAAATAATTATGATGACATTATGAAAATTCTCAAAAGTTTCAGCGAAAATGAGGATGAGAAAGTTGATTCCCCCAATAAACTAGCGAAATCCGATACTGCAATTTTGATTATTTTTTGGGGAAAAATTTTGAAGAGATTTAATTAGTCAAAAAAAAAAATACAGAGCCCTATGAAGACAACAAGTTAATTGTGTCTAAAGAGTTCGTGAACAACACACAGCACCAATCAGATCAGAAGCTAAAGGAGTACGAAGAGAAAGCTAAAAAATTAAGTACTAGTGTGGGAACAGACTACAGTGGCATAAACAAGAGACGCATTACTTCAAAATTTTCAGATAAGTCTACAGATAAAGTCTCAGTATACGGCGAGAAAAATTTAAAAGAGACACGCAAAACGTTGCGTTGGATAAGCTGATTATGGATTTAAATAAAAGAAGCCAAGTCTATGAGACATATAGCAAAAAATGTTAATTTTTAATGTGGATTTGCAAGACAAAAATATAGAAAACGTAGATCTGGAAAGTGTACGTAATGTTATTGATTATTATCCAGATGACGTAGACGAACACTTAGCGAATGAGTGCATCAGTTAAAATCTTATTTACTACAGTCTAAGCCAGAGTCTTACACCTCTTGCAGTGAAATTTTTATGCTAATTAATGAAAAGAAACTTGTTGATGTTTTCCCAAATTGCTATACCATCTTAAAGATTTTTTTAACGTTGCCAATCACTAGCTGTGAAGCGAAGCACTCTTTCTGCAGGATGTTGTATATAGAAAACAAATATAGGGCAACAATGTCGAACTATCGACTAAATCATTTATCAGTTTTTTCCATAAATTGTGATTTAACAAAGCACTTATAGTGTGATGAGCACATAAATGAATTTGCAGCATAAAAATGCAGAAAGGTTGCTTTATAATTTATATAACAGAACTAAACATAACCTGTCAATTTCTTTTGCAATAATGTTGTACAGTTGCTATTTGTATACACAAACACTAAGTCATATTAAATAAATAAACTATTTTATTGTCCTATTTTTTTCCTATGTGGTGGTATACCTACATCACTATAAAAAACAGTTTTTTGACAGAATGGCAATTAGTTGAGCCAAGGCCGTGTCCACGGGGGGGGGGGGGGGTTAACCCCCCCATGAGAACTGAAATAGTTATTATAAATACAAACAAATCTGAAAAAAATCACAAATTTAAAATAAATATTGATGATTTTTTAGGGTGTTCTTACCTACTTTTAAAAGAAAAAAGAAAAAATATGCTCCATATTTTTAAGTACTTCATTAATATTTTATGCAAAAAAATTTTTATTACGAGTATAATCAATAACATAGGTAATTTTTATTAATGTTCATATACGGGATAATTCATTTATGTAAATTATTAATATATAAATCAAAATGATGGAAATTATTAATAGTACGAATATTAGTGAAAAATGTATTATAAAATAAATATGCAAAGAAAATTTTCAACCCCCCCCCCTTTCCAAAATTCTGGGCACGGGCCTGAGTTGAGCAATTATATAGGCTCCTAAGTAGCATTAGCTCAGGGCCCCCCACAAATTCACGATCCGCCCCTGTGTAGAAGGCTCATTGATATTATGTATTGATTCTCTCGGCCTTTTAGTACCAAACGTTGAAGCCGAAGAATCCCGATTTCGATTAGACAGTTTTGATGCAAGTGCAAACAACGTCAGTATTTACTCTGTCCTTTAAAGTATCATAAAAAAATTTATGTTTGTACCGTGGATCCAAAAACGTCGAAATTGTAAATAGGGAATTCGTAAGGATATGTAGCGCCTTGCACATTCGCAAAATATTCGCATTGTTTGATGCGAATGTTAAAAATAATGCGAATTATTCGCATACGCGAATGCGAATGCGAACATTCGTAACATCACTACTTGACATCTAAAAAATGATTGGTTTTTAGCTTTTAACTTTTGGCTTTCGGCTGGCTTTCAAGACCTGCTTGCAGCTGACTCAAACATGATTACGATTGCAAGAATGAGCCTTAATGAAAATGTAGAAAGCCAAACTTGTTTTTTGTTCGTTAATTTAAAAGAATTTTAGCGTTTCATTCAATTTCTTTTTCATTAGTTTTGCATGGATTATGAAATTGAAGTTGATTTAATATCTAAATTTATTTCCGATCAGCGAAAAAAAATTGAAGTGCAGAAAATTTATCTTAATGATCTTTTTAGTAATTTATCTCAGGTAAAAATTATTTTTAAACATCTCGAACATTTTGTATGCAGATTATTACTGTATCTGTTAAAGTCAAAACCATTTTTTCTTAAAGATATAATACTATATCTTTAAATATATTTCTGATTAAGTTGAAATAAATAGTTAGTTCTAAGTTGTACTGTATTTAAAAATTTAAATTATTTCACTGAAGTTGAAGCTATGATGATATGTATTGCTAATGATTTTCAATGTAACATTTTTATAGCAAATGTTTTATATAAAATAATGCGATTTACTATGTGTTCGAACTATTAAATTTGTTATACACAAATGTTGGTATAAATTTTTGTTTTGAATCTGTGTTAATTTATGTGATCTAAATTTTGCTATTGTTAGGACATCTAAAGAAAAAAATGTGGTGTAAGTATATTAATGTCACTATTATTTTGGCCTTATTTAATTGTTCATTTTGCATATTAAAATTGTAACATTTAGAATAAAATCCATTAATCGCATATAGATTTAGTGTTTTGTATAGATTTTGAATTTAACGCTTCATTTTTTATTACACATATTACTTGCACTTCCGTAATGATTAAAATATAAACAGCAGCTAAAACGTGTATAAATACTTTTTGCAACTTGAATTCAGTTTGCCGTGTTTGTGTTTTTGTTAGAGCAATAAGAACTGTGAAATATGCTAATATTTTTTGCCTTTTTTTAGTAATTTGCATTGTTTAAGTATAAGTTTATGTACGTTATTAATAATATTATCGTGTTAGTGCATGTCGCATTTGAAAAAGAATAATTTCTATTCTGTAGCATGGTGAAGATAATTTCGAATCAACAAGTATTTACAATTTTTATTAAAAATAAATTACACGCAAGTAGTAATTAAACTATTTCGGGAACTTTTAAGAAGTTTAATGTTTACGTAGCTTGATCTGTAAAATAATCTTATAGGTTACTTTTTTTCTTAACTTAATTGGGAGAAAAGGAAACTATTATAAAGGGAATAAGACATTTAAATAGAGTTTCAGAAAGTGGAACAGTTTAAATATGATTAATAGTTTTCATGTTATGACACGAAAATCAATACTACTCTTTATTAATGGTAAAGAACTTTCTTCTTCAAAATAACTTCCGCTTTATTGCTGAAAGAATAAATGTCTGTCAGTATTACTTTACAATACTATTAATTTTAATTTTCTGTTTTACTCTCTTGTGACTGTTTTCTTTAAAAAGGTGAGTAAAGCAAGGTATTTCTCCTTGTATTATACAAATGGTTCATATTGTTATATATATGTACATATATACATATATATATATGTATATATAACTTTGGGTAATTTAAATTCGATTTGGTTTTTAGCAGTCATCACAAAATGTTAACGTTAATAAATTGGAAATAAATTACAATTCTTGCACGATTCCAAAGGACAAAGAAAAGAATAATTTTAAGTGCACATGGTCATCGAAATCTACTGATAATTCTATTGTGAGTTTTTTTAGTTATTAACTATTTGGTTAATTTATGTAAATAGTGAAGTAACTTTTTGGTAATTAAAACTTTTTTTTATCTTTGCATATGTACACATGTGCAAATTTATATAAAAAAAATGTCAAAAAGTTACTAAAATAGTGATTGTAGCGTGTTATGCAAAATTGTTTTTTGTCCGGGATAAATTCATACCGGTATAAAATCGAATAAAATCAATAAGTTAATAATTATAAACGATTCTAATTTTAAAATGTAAAAGTTATACATAATTTCCGATATATTGCTTTAATAGACTATTGTGGTACTCAATTGACAATTAAAATTCAAGATATTTTAATGCAATTATAGTTTGAATAATGATTTTTATTTTTATTACAGATGTTAAATAATAATTTACTGAGACGAGAAAAATTTATTCCCGGCATTGGAATTGTGGAAGGTATGTAAAGATTTTATTTTATTTTTGTATTTGCACACATTTCCTTGCATATATGGTTCACATTTAGGAAATTTCATTGTTCCTTGTCCGTCATGAAATAAAGATTATATTTAAAAAACTGCCGAATCGTAACAGATTTGCTACTGAAACGAAAGTTATACTACAAATATATGCAGTTATTGAAAATTCCTTTTTATTAAAATGGTAGAAGCTTCGACTGATTTCTCTAGTGTATTTTTATTTCTCGCATTAAAAGTTTTTACATTTACCTACTATTTTTATTTGCAAAAAAAAGAATTGATAAATCCCCACGGATTATATCATATAACCTTGAGGTCGTGTAACGTACATTAGCAGGTCACATTGATCTTGTATTGTCGAATGTAATTTTAATCGGTGTACGTTGTCCGCATCGTATTTGCTTTAAACGAAATCAAACTCCCTACATACTGCAAATTGAATGTGCAGCAGAAATGTGGATATATCATAGAATTGGATGGTGATATTTAGAAATCATATAAATATTAACATGATTATTTTACAGTTGTTAATAAGCATAAGTGTTATGTAATTGGGTGAAGATGGAAACTATATTTAGTTTGTTCATTTTCGTTGTTATTCATAGTTTATATGTGAACAAACAAACCACACTAATCGCAGAAACACAATTTTAAATATAACTATTTCAACTGAATTTTAATTTTTTAAAATGTAATTAAAACTTTAATATTTAAATTTTAAATGATTTCAGTTAACTTTAAATGATTTAAAATACTTTAAAATAGTAAGTAATTTCAAATTGTTTTGTGTGTGTGTGTACCCAACCAAAAATCTATCTAATCAAATCTTATTGTTTTTATGTGTAAAATTTACTGCATTACTGAAGTCGGCCTTCTTTTTGTGTGAAATACTAGGATCTAACCTGTCCATGGGTATATGTGTACCTCACCAAAATTAATCTATAAATCTAATCGGGCTTTATTATTTTTGCATGTAAAATTTACTCACACTGAAATCATTACTTTGAAAATTTAATTGGATTAAAATTACTTAACTAATTTTAAATTATATTTAACTATTTTAAATTGCGAACAGTTTAAAATTACTTAAAATATTAATGGATCATAGAAAATTTAATTTTAATAAAATAAAAATTAAAATTATTGTATTAGTTTATTTATTAAACTAAACACAAATACGAACTAAAAGTAACGGCGTTATTCGTATTAATATGAAATAACAAAGAAACCAAACAAACTGGTCTTGTAAGCTTTTACGAGTAATTGTGTATCGTATTTAATCTGAAAGCGTCTTAAGGAGTAATATCACCTTGTGACTTTTTTTCCCCCTTTTTTTTTTTTTTTATTGGCTTAAACGCTCCTTAAAGTATTCCAGAGTGATGTAAAAAGTTGATTATGAGAGGGAGAACTTGTAAATGGGTCAAAAAGTCGTTTTTCCGAACGTAGTCGTGAAGCAAAATTAGCGGTTTTTGGAGTGTGCAAAGAAGCATGCATTTGAGGTTTTTATTCTTCTTTATATGAATTATACCGGCATTTTTCAACTTCCAGCTTTCAATTTTGATTAATAGATGCCTCTTCTACATCAATTTTGAGGCTGAGAAATCAACTGTTTATAGAAAGTCCGTTAGAACGTACAACAGTTAGTGTTTGGCTTCTAGACGTGTATATCAGTGTTGTGGTAAAATTGTTAGTCTACAGACGGTATCAAAAGTAATTTCTGTAAGACATATTCATTTTGGAAATCAAAAGAAGACACTACTGAATTTGAAACTTGGATAGAAACGCACGAGGAACAGTGCGAAGCCAACCATGAAGACTCGGCAGGAAAAATGGAAGTAGTTGCCGCGACTGACATGTTTCGTGGAGCACAAGACATCAGTGCCGTTAAGTACATTTACTATGTGGAAGATGGGGACAGCAAAATATTTACATCTGCAGCAGAAAATAATCCGGACGTATAAAAGAAAGAATGCATAGATCATATCTAAAAAAGATGGGTACTCGTTTGAGGAATTTGGTAAAGAAAACAAAAGGACTGAGCGGCAGAGGCAAATTGACAGGTAAATTAATTGATCAGCTGCCGATTTATTATGGCTTCGCTATTAGACGTTACGGTAACTCTATCAAAGATATGAAAAATGCTATTTGGGCAAGTTTGTACAACAAAATATCGACCAACAAGAAGCTACAGCATCACCTGTGCCCAAAAGGACCGACCTCCGTGGTGCTCTTGATAAGCAAAGAAGGCAATTGGTGTAGACATGGTTAATTTTAAGCATAAGTTTGCTATGACAATGATAGTATTCGAAGCCGCGAAGCCAATTTATGAAGAGTTAAGCGGCGACAGTCTCCTCATTCGTTGTTTAGGCGAATTTACGCAGAACTCCAATGAAAGCTTGAATTCGCTTGTGTGGTCTATGGCGCCAAAAAACACCTCCAGTGGCAAATCTGTTATCGATACAGCTGTTTGTGTTGCTGTTTTATACTTCAACGATGGTTACAACGGATTAATGCAAGTTATGGATCTATTGGGCTTAACAATCGGATTAAATTGCTACAATTTCTGTACCAAAGCCGATGCGATGCACATTTCCCTTTACGTAATTTCGATAAGGAAGGATGAGGAGGAGGAAAAGCTCAAATTAGAAGGCCAATTATATGGAGCAGGCATGGCAGATTAGAGGTAAAACGAAAATTTCAACAAAATTCCACTACTCAAAACTTTAAATAGCAATATCTAGAAACTGTGCTTTTTAAACTGGACGTACCAGTATTTCCCTCAATTTTTTCCAATTGGCTCAAAATTTTGACTGCAACTTTAAAATAAGATTTGCTAGTGAACATCGGCTTTTTTTGATAAATTTATATTTACAGATTTTTTTTTTTTTTTTTTTTACCTTACACTATACCAGCACCGAGTGCCATAACCAGCGATGATGATTAGAAAGGAAGTAGAGGAGGAAAACAGGGAAGGGAAGGAAAGGAAGGAGGAAAGAGAAGAATAGAGGGAGATAAAAAGTTAATGCGTCTAAAAACTCCAATGAGTTTAAGTAGCAGCGATGAGGGTGAAAACATCTGGAGCAGTTGCCTTGAAATTGCATAATACCAATGTAGTGCCAACAGGCTGATTACGCCCATTTCATCAGGTGATCGGCAGGGCGTCCCGACACCACTTCCGTTTTTTAAATCTCCTGGGAGGATTTCCTGGTAGGCTGCGCGTGTGCATTCAGTTTATATTTGGATTTGAACTGAACTGCAACTTGTCGAAAAACCGTTGATATTGCTGGACGTACCCTTCTTTGACGTATGGTATTTGTAAGTCGGTATGAAGCGTTGAATTCGAGATGTATTTTGGAGCAGATGCGGTAGAGCGCAGTATCTTGGACTGCTGCTGCTGGATCTTTAGGAGGTTGCTTTTACACGTGCTACCGTATAATTCTATGCCATATTTCCAAATTGGCACCACAATTGAAAGATAGATGTTCCGCTTAGATTTAAGGTGCAGTGTTGATTTTGCAGACAGCAGAGGGTAAAGTAGTCTAGTGTAAGCTATTATCTTTTTTCTAGTTTGAGCTACATGATAACGCCACGTCAGCCGTCTATCCATATATAAGCCGAGGTACTTGACAACATCTGTCTGCGGAATTTCCGCCTCGTGCAGTTTTAAACTAGGGCACGTAACCTGCTTGGTGGTGAACGTGATATGCTGACTTTTTGACGGGTTAAATACTATACGCCAGTTCTGAGCCCATTCCAATATTCTATTTAAATGAATCTGCGCTGCTAAATTGGCATGGAACGGGTTACTGTTAGCCGCGAGAATGGCTATGTCGTCCGCAAATGTCGCCAGGATGGTTTGACTTGATGTGGGTATGTCGGCGGTGAAGATGGAGTAGAGCAACGGACCAACTATACTACCCTGCGGCACGGATGATGCGATACTGAACTCCTCCGACAGCGTCTCGTTTATTCTTACAAAATATGAACGACCGGACAAATACGCTTTAAAGAACGCATAGAGTTTTTCGGGGAGAAACTGACGTAACTTGAAGAGCAGACCTGCGTGCCAGACCCTGTCAAACGCTTGGGAGACGTCTAAGAAGACCGCAGAGCATATTTCTTCTTTTTCGAGTGCAGCAGATATCCCGTCGACCAGCCTGTGACACTGTTGTATTGTTGAGTGTGCATTACGAAACCCGAACTGGTGATTCGGGATTAGATTGATCTCTTGAATAAGCGATTCAACGCGTTTTGACACTAGCCTTTCCAGAGTTTTTGAAAGCGAGGGAAGAAGACTGATCGGACGGTAGGAAGTTGTTGCAGTTTGCGGCTTGCCTGATTTATGTAACATGATGATGACCGACTTTTTCCAATTCTTTGGAAAGTATCCCAGCCTCATTATGCTGTTAAAAATATAACACACGAGCACAATTTCCTTCTTTGGCAGGTGTGATAAGATATCTGTAGTTATCCCGTCCAGACCTGGCGCCTTTTTTTGTGGGGCCGATAGAATAGATTGCAATACTTCTTTCGGCGTGAAGTATTTTATGGTTCCCTGCGACGTTGGTTGTTTACATAAAGCATCTTCCACAAATTCTGAGTGATCACTGTTTGCATCAGGATTAGGTTTGAATGTGTTGCTAAGACATAAGGCAAATGCATCAGCTTTCTGCTTGTTTGTCTTCGCCCACTGACCAGTGTTTAATTTAATATTGAACGGCTCAGGAGTTGGATGTAGCAACTTCCTCGTTTTGGCCCATAAGGATTTGTTGTTCCCATTCAGCGACTGTAGTTGATGATTGAATAAATGATTTTTATAGTCATTAATTTCTTTTTTTAATGTTCTTTGCAGCTCATTGTATAAGTTCTTGGATGAAGGGTAGCGATTGCGCTGCCATTTTTTTCTAGCAGATCGGGTTTCTCTTATCAGTATTCTTAACCGTATGGGAACGTACAGGTCCTCATTTCTTTGGCCGCTGCTTGTGCGAGTGGAACTTTTGCATGCGTTTTGAATTATTTCCGTTAGATTCTGCACCGCCCTATCTATGTCGTCTTCACACTTCAGCCTAATATTCAAGTTTACATCGTTTTCCACTAAGCTGGCGAAAGAGTTCCAATCTGTGTGTCTGCTACTAAGATGCCTCTGTTTGCAAAGTGATTTGGCCTTGGTGTCCAGTATGGCAATAACCGGAATGTGGTCCGAAGGAAGATCAATTACAGTTTTGCACTGTTTATTTTGATACTGGTGTAGTCCCCGCGTTACAAAGAAATCTAGCACATCGGGTACTCTGTTAGCGTGATTTGGCCAATACGTGGGTGACATAGGTGTAAGAACGCCGAGCGAGTTGTTGCAGAGTACTCGAGCTAGTCAACGTCCTGGCGCGTTAGTTGTTCTCAAACCCCACGTAGAGGATTTGGCATTGTAATCTCCACCGCATATGAATGCATTCCCGAGCTCTCTGAACATTGCATTAAAGTCCATTTGCGGTATGTAGAATCCAGGATGACAGTAGGTTGCAGCCACTGTGAGATCCTCGCGACCTGTCTGGATGGTGACTGCTACAATTTGGTACGCATAGTTACTTTTAGAAAATCTTTTATATTGGCAATATGAGCTTTTTACCATGACCATGGTGCCTCCATGAGCCGTACCGTCAGGATGATGCGCTGTATATACGGTATAGCCGTTCATCTTCATACTATGCGCGTGTATTAGGTGAGTTTCAGTGATCAAAGCGACATCAACCACATTCTGATGAAGGAAAATTTCCAAGTTGTTTTTCTTACCAGAGACACCGTTCGCATTCCACAGCATTACCACCAGGGAGTTTTGAGTGACTGTTTTTGCATTGTATATCATTTATGGGAGTAATCTGTCGATGACTTTTGTTAACAGCGATATTAAAGGGTTTATTAGTGTTTTAAATTCGCTTAAGAAAGAACTCAGCATTATGGAGATGTTTTCTATATTATTGTTCCTACCACAGTTGATGCTGAAGTTTTCCTGATCACGAGGTAGAGAGTTACTAACGGTAGGCGCTCCCTTAATACCTGCATTACCTATTGCAGTAGAGTTCGTACCACTATTGTTCGTGGCAGGTATTTCGTAGTTATTCGCGTTGCCCACTGCGGTGATATTTGCGTAGGTCGGACGAGTATTGTTAGCGTGCTGATGGTCGGGGTGTTGCATTTTATGTGGCGCTTCACTACCCACCCGATGCTGGGCAGTGGACATCCAGTTCTTAGGAAATTGCGACTGCTGTTTGTACACGGGGCAGCCTTTGAAGCTTGCCGGATGGTCGCCATCGCACAGTGCACATTTTGCCGGAACAGTGTTATTTTTAGTGCACGCTTTTGTGTCATGCCTGCCAGCACACTTGACACACCGTGTGGGCAAATTGCAGTAATTTGCGGTATGGCCGAGGAGTTGGCACCTTTTACATTGTTTTAAATTAGAGCCTCTCTTTGGTTCCTCAAAAACTACCATCGTGTTCAACAAGTGTCTGATGTTGAAGACCTCGGCGTTGTTTCCTGCTGTTGCAAGATCGACGAAGAACATGGGCAGCGGTTCCTTGGTTGTGTGCCTTAGTATATTGGTTATTCTTATTACCTGAAAACCGAGCGGTTCTAAAGCATCTTTTATTTCACCTAACTCTGTGGTGGCGTGTAGATTTTTTAGAACTACTCTGAATGGTTTATCCTCGGATAAGGAGTAGGTATAATAGTAGTAGTTGTGTTCTTTCAAATTACGTATAATACTTCTATAGCTGGGCGCGTTATCTGGTTTAACGGTTACCCCGATTAAAGTTGTTTTTAACATGAATTGCGTATCTGGGATTGCCGAAAGAAATTTTCTGAATTCATTATAGTTAGAAATGTTTTTGACCATGATTGGTGGGGGTTTTTTAATTTTATATGAATTATCTTTACTATTTTGAGAATTGCTTAGTTTACTAGTTAGGGCGTTCGTATTCGCCGCGGCTACAGATGTATTGTTAAGGCTATCTTCTGTTAGCACCATCTCTTGATCGTTAACGCTCTCCCCTTCATGATTTAAAAATTCGAAGATATTACGCTTAGAGGAGGTGTTTTGCAAAAGAGTTGGTTTCTTCGGCTGCTTACTAGTACGTTTAGGCAAGTGCCAAGTAGTATCCTCACTATCAGTAGTGGTGGATGTATTAGACATTTGCCGTTTAATGGCGTACTGACCATCGCCCTCTTTACGTATTTTTAAGGGTTGGACGTAATGTCCGCCGTTGGTAGCTGCTTGAGCGACGACATTGTTGCTGCTAGGCAACTCCGATGCGGATGATGGCAAATGACGCTGGTCGCTGATTTCGGTAGTTTGGGGAGATAAATACCTACGCTGAGGCGGAGGCGAACGGAACATAATTGAAGCGTATATGCTCGCACGCGAAACGCGCGCTGATCGACAGTAACGACTAGTTTAGCGGTGCAGGCGGTATGCTGAACGCGGCTACCCCTACGGAATCGGAGGCGAGCGCACGCGCGCGTGTGCCGTAGATACAAGGTTGATAAGCAAGAAGATAAACAGTTAATAATGATACGTATAAATGGAACGAACTTACCGGCCGGTTTAACAGATTTTATAAGCGATTTTTGACCGATGTTTTTGGAAAAGTCCTACGGTGTTCACTTCATTTTGAGCTATATTTTAAAAAACTTTTTAGTTTTTTGTTCCAGATTAAAAATTGTGACCTGTAGCGATACGCTCGTATGGACTGACCGATTTTTGTTTTGTTTTGTGCGTGCGCTGCTGTGTCCCTATTTTGTATTGTACAAATTAAAATAAAACATGTTTTTTGTAGTTAAAGACTACTACTTTCATATACACAGAACCTCATATCTCTATCTCTTTTCTATCGTTCGCGGTAAGTCTCAGAAAATCACCCGAAATTTTGCGAGCCCAAGGTGATATTACCCCTTAAAGTAGGTACCTAAATAATTTCATTTCTTGAATGATTTATAAAATTTATTAAATTCTATTACGTTAGTTATTACGTTTGTTTACAGATAATGTTACTTGTAAACAATCCAAAAAGAACGATTACCGCAAAGAATTAGATGATCAAATCTTTGAGAAAAGTTGCATTATAAAGCGAGAAGAAGACAAAAAAAATATTAAAAGGAAACCGGACGTCGTTGATGGTGAACATTTAGACGAATTACAGGTGCATATATTTTATTGATCTTACGATTAACAATACATAGCTAAACGTAATAAATATACTCACATGCACGTGCGCAAAGAATTAATATAAAGTAATAGTTAACATACACATGCGCACACGTGTAGCTATTTGTGTGTGTGTGTATATATATATATATATATATGACTTGAAAAATACAAATCGGCGCCAAAATACATCCACACACTTTCACATGCTCCCGCACGAACACACATATGCAAACATATACAAACACACAGATGAAATCCAATTACCCACATACATACAAATATTCTCAACGAAAGCAGATAGGACAACTCAGCCTTACGTTTTATCAGATATTCCTAGTTCATGATGTTCCTTCTCTAGTTTGTTGTATAGTATAAATAGAGAGCGTAGAGGGCAACATACATACTGCTGACTCCTTTCAAACTGTACTGCCAGTATATGAGTTGGTCGGACACCTGAAATGGGTGCTTTAATCAATATTTTCTCTAGGATATTGGGACAATTTATTTTACTATGCAACAGATTATGCAAAAAGCGAAGCGCTATCTCTTTCCTCCTCCCTTCCAGACTGTTTATGTTTAATTGTCTAAGGGTTTTTCCGTATTTGAAATGCTCACCACTGAATTTATCAAATCTACACAGTAAGTATTTTATAAACTTTATCTGCACTTTTTCTATTCTATCTAATCAATCAGTAGATGTAGGATTCCAAATCAACGAGCCAAATTCGAAGTGCTAACGAACCAAAGCGAAGTATAAGAATAAATATGTTTCAATGTATCTGAAATTCATACTGCTCCGTAACATTAAACCCAGCATTTTCTTCGCCTTACCAGTTGTGTTCATTACATGAAATTTAAATGTAAATTTTTCATCTAAAAACCGTTCAGATCCGTTACACCTGCCTCCTTTTTCAAAAGGGAACCCTCTATATGGTATAAGACAAACGTAGGGTGAATTTTGCGAGTAAACGAGATAAATTTACATTTAGACGTATTCAGCGGTAAGTTATTAGCAACACTCCAGGATACAAAATTATCTACATCCTTTTGTAATGATGTAGTATCTTCAACATTTCTTATTTCTCTGAATAATTTTGCGTCATCAGCATATAACAGAATTTTGGAATACTGCATAACATTTGGTAAATTAATGATGTACAATAAAAAAAGGAATGGGCCTAAAATAGAACCCTGAGGCACTCCGGAGGGGCAAAGAAAAAAGCAGGACCTGCAATTACCAAATTGAACATATTGCTTCCGATTGCGTAAATAACTCCATAAGTTTTAATAACCCAGTAGAGAACCCAAAATTGTTTTATTTACGCAACAGACCTGAATGATCTACCCTAACGAAAGCTTTTTGGAAATCAGTGCATACTGCGTCCACCTGCGAGGACGTATCATCTCATCGTCATCATCATCTTCAGCTATTTTCAATCCATTGCTGTATGTAGCTCTCTCGAAGTTCCTTCCACTTTTTCTTGTCTGCACGACCTTCCGTTTTGTTACTGTCATCTTCGAGAATTTTGGTCTAATCCCCCCAAGCTGACCAGGCTGATTGGGAGATGCATTTTACCCCTGCTGCAAGGTTGAAGTTTTTGAAATTTTGTTTTATTAAATTTATTTGTACTATTTTTTATTTCTGATTGCATATGTTTTTTCTGGTGTTATTATTTCTTTATCTCCTGCTTATTAGAATATTGCTTTCTAATTGTTTTGTGAACAAAATTTATTGCAGGAATGGGTGTGGTATAACTGTATTTTCCTTTTCCGCTCTTCTCACGTTAGTCGCCTACAAGCATATGCCTCTCGGCTTAACAGAGGTCACCATGCGAGGGTGAGAGTAGGAGTTGAGCTGCAGAAGCTAATGTCCAACACTTCGGTTGGCATATATGACGCATACAGCCCCCAGAACGTATCTAGTACCACAGAAACATAATCCGTAAACGTCAATAGGTTAGTTATAATCGATTTACCTTCAACAAATTCACGCTGATCGATTGAAATACAATGTTTTAGGGGTTTATATAACCTTTTATAAAGAATAAGTTCGAAAATTTTAGCGGCTTGCGGGATAAGGGATATGGGACTAAAATTTGTAATATCATTGGAAATGTTATTTTTCGGAATGGGCGTGATCTTAGGCACCTTCCAAATCTGCGGGAAAATGTTAGTTTTAATTATACAGTTAAAGATATGTGAAAGAGATTTGGCGAATAAATCTTGACACGCCTTAAAAATATATGGCGATACGTTGTCGGGGCCTAAAGTACATTTAGTCTTTTCCGCAACACTTCACTTACATCTAGTTCTGTAATATTCCCCACAGAAATGTGGTTGGTACTAATGGAAGGATTAGGAAGGTTGAAATTGGACTCTTGTGGAGTAGATAAACTGATGAGAAATGAGCAGCAAAAGCAGAAGCAATGTGCTGAGAATTATGTAGAATTTTCCCTTCGTATACAAAAGATGCTCTACGTGTATTCGCTCACTTCCTTGCCGGCTCATTATAATGTTAGCCAAAACTGTTTTGGTCTGCTCACATTTTGCTCTCTTTAGCACATTCATAATTTACTCTTGCAAATGTTATTTTCGATTTTAGTTTTTTACGTAAATTGTTGAAGATAATTTTGAAAGGTTGCTGTTTTGTTTTTTTAAACTTTAACCGGTACTTATCTTTTTTTTTTTTTTTTATTGAATTTATTATCTCTTTAGTGAACCAACCGGGGGATATTTACTTTTACTTATTTTTATCCGCGGTACGGTTTTATTTAAAACATACTGAATTGTGTTATCAAAGTAAGATTCTACATAATTGCTGTTAACGAATTCATACAACGGTTGCCAATTAATTGCTTTTAACATATTATACATCAATAAGAAGTTCACTTATAATTTCTCACGAATAAATCTTGTTGCTCCACCTTCTTACGGGTATCCTTAGATCGTCCCAAAATGGCCAAATCAACATTTACACGTAAGGGAGGATGGTACCGATCATTTTGTTGAAACAACAATTCTTTCTCAACCTCAGCATTTCCGTTCGTTTCTATTACTAAATCTAGTTCTACCAGAGATATTACCGACTTTGTTGTAAGACATTAAGTTACAAATCTTCATCGTTTTCATTAAATCATTAACGGTACCACTGAAAGTCTGATACTAAATAGTCATCTAACGGAAAAACCGGAATATTAAAATCACCAAAAATAAATAACCTACAATTCGTTCGTAATACGTAATCGTAAATTTTATCGTAAATATTTGAATGCACTGTTCTATTATAGTTGGGTGGAAAATAAAATATTCTAATTAACAAAAGAGGGGTACGTACACTTTGGTATATGTACGTTTGAAAACACAAAATTACACTTCGCTCTTTAGTTACTGCAAACCTTCGTTGACTATTACAGTTGTACAACTCCAATTTATAATTTTATTTTTAATAAAACCTTATTAACATTCGTGAAATTTCATATTATCCTTCGATAATAAAATTTCACCCAATGAATAAAAATAATTCTTTCAGTTGTATTTACTAATTTATGTACACCTTTGAACAATGTTCTTCATATGCTAATAATGCGCGGATTTTGAACGTGAAAGGGGAAAAACTATAAAATATGTTCATGATTTACATATTTGTCTTTGAGAAGAAGAGAACATTTTTTTACGTTAATATATTCTTTTAAAATTATTCGTTGTAATTCCGTTTTTAAATAACCGTGCATATTTTTTCTTGTTCAGTTCTTAGATAAAAGTTCTCAAAGTATTGTACTAAAAGAAAACGTACAGTTTTCGGCTGATATGAAATCGGATAAAACTCGTCGTGCAGGTTATGCTTCATCACTTTCAAACTATTCATCTTTTTCATTACTAGACGAAAATGATTGTGCGGGTAAGTGATGTAAGTTTTAAATTATTTTTATGCTAATTTTGTTTAATTAGTATAGAAATGTGTCCATTACTTTTTCATTTGTTGTTGTAATATATAAATTTACTACTCCTCCATGTCATCAGGTCTCCTTGGAACAATAATGTAAATAAAATGTTGCTCCTTAAGAAACGTTAAATTTCAATATACTGAGCTCTTAAGCTCCTAATATTAAAATTTAATAACTTGTATCACTATTCAGTATTGTGGAAATTATAATAATTACTAATATGACAATAAGTACCGCAAAAATTGACTAAAGATACACTGATTTTTGTAAAATTTTAAATAATACGAAATGAAAAAAATTATTCAAAATTTAAGTATAAAAAGGGAATTTAATGAGATAAAATCTTAATAATAACCAAGTATCAGCCCAGAAAACAATTTCTGTTGAACAAAAATTTGCGATCAGTAGGAACATTGAAAGTGCAACTAGTTCACTAATGACGTCGCACTAATAATGAAAAAACGTGAATTCGTATTATAATATTACAGAATAGATGATAAATCTTAAATTATAATAATTAAAATGAATTCGAAGAAAACTAATCAATAAATGAGAAGGAAAGTGTGGATTTGTTTGAGAACTATTTTGCCGGGTAAGGAATGTGTTGATTAACTGGGACCTCATATGGCGCTGAAGAAGCGGTTCAACAATAGCATCCGATAGCAATATAAAGGAGATAGTTTTTTTTTTTTTTTTATACATTATATTCGACCGCGAGTAATTGAAAAAGTAAATTCCAAACGCAGAAGCTAGATTTATTTTAAAAACCGCTGGTCTCTATTATCGGTTGAAATTCTACAGTTCGTTTGAAAATTTATCAGTTTCAAGAGATCCCTTTGAAAGTAAATCGGAAAATTATTTTTCTTCGTGAATTAACGATTTGAAGTATTGCTGGACAACTTTGATAGAAGTCAGATTAACGTTTGCAGCAAATATCTAACAACTTTTTTATATAAATTTTAATATTTTTATTTATCGATGAATTTATAATAATGTTGACGTTTTTGAACGGACAACTCGTTTAGTTCGTTTTTTTTTTTTTTTTTCTTTTTTCATATAGCTTCTGATGAGAACAGCTATTTTATTTCTGCAATCTTAGATCTAATCTAAATAAGCAGTACTCATAATTAGCATAACATGTGCAGAGGTATAGCCTAATGGCTAAGCTCTGTTAATTTTATTACTCGGTAACAACCAAGTTACGAGGTTTGAAGCGCTTAAGTCTTCTTAAGTCCAGATGTGGAAACAAAAGTGCCAAGACTCCCGGATGTAAATGAAGCCGTTTCTAATGTTGTCGAGCATAGTCATGTATTACTTCATTGACCCATTTCATCTGCAAATACGCATGGATCGCATCATTCCGTTGAAACCAACAAACACTAGAAATTAGCCGAAGAAACTTATTCTGAACCGTTTGGATTATTTTTCGATTTGACGCTTTAATGTATCCCCATATTTTTGTATTCCGTAGGTCCATATTGGACATATAACAGTTTTATATATTAGGAGTTTGTTCTCTAGCTTCATTTTAGAGTGACGCCCAATGAGACAGTACATTTAACGTGCTTTTATGTTTTCTCCGTGTTAATTTTGAAAATCCATATGCACACCAAGTACTTTACGGAATTTGCAGCTAAAACTTGCTGGCTATTTTAATATGGATTCACGGATCATTCGATTACGTAAAACAAAAAGGACATTTATAGATTTCTGTTCATATAACTGAATTTTCCAATCCCTTGCCCATTTAGTTATGCGATCCAAAGCATGATGCAGATTGTTACTTGCTTTAGCGTGAGAATAACTGACTGATAATATTTCTGTATCGTCAGCGAACGTTGCAGTTGTCGTATCCTATGATAATGGTATGTCAGCTGTATACAATAAGTACAGAATAGGTCCTAAAGGCACTACTTTGTAGAACACCTATAAAGTGCTGATGTAGTTACTACATGTGATACATAAAACCAACGATCGGGTAAATTCAATTGCAAAATATGATAAAAGTTAATTCGTAAACTGCGACTTAGATAGAAGAGAAGTCCTTGGTGCCATATACGATGTCTGTGCGATGCCGAGAAACATAGTTGAACGGTATATTTCTTTTCTTCAAATGCTTTTTCTATTAATTACGTTACGCGACGTATTTAATCAGTTGTAGAATGTTTCGTGCGGAAGACGAACTACTGATGATCAGGTAGTTGCGTGAGAGGTTTGATATATTTGTAGATTAACTTGTCAAATAGTTTTGATATAGTTGGCAACAGTGATATCGGTTGATGTCATTTGATTTCTTTCGCTGGTTTATCTGGGGCTTTTTGAGTATAATGATTTTGGCTAATTTAAAATACTTTGATACACGTTCCAGTATAAAAGTAAAGTAAACTAAGTCCCATATCCTTGACAGGACGTCGGGGATTGTGAAGTTAAGGTTCCCAATGAACTAAGCACAACGGCACTAATGAGAGTAGGGGAGCCAGTTCCTTTCTCTCGGCCGCCTTTACTTTCCCAGATTTCTCTGGTACCTAATTATTTCAGGCTGGGCAAACCTGGGAGCGATTCGGATCTGGAACGAGACAAGTCTCGAACCCGTGTCCCATTAAATATATATGTGAGTAGTGTAATAGTTTTTCTTGATAGTTATTTTAATAGTCTTGGTGAGATCTTATCGATCTCTGGCGATTTTTTACGATTGATGTTATTATCAAATTCACCTACTACTTAAAGCGGAGTGACAAATTTGATTAGTTGTTTAGGCCGTTCTGCTCTATTAAATACTATTTTCGACTGGATGTTATTCGGCTGGAATATTCTCGAGAGATATCTAGCAAATAATTCCGTTTTTTCTACATCGCGATAAAACTGGCTACCGGATTTATCCTTCAAGGGTGGTATTTTAAAAACCGGCTATTAATGAGTAATTTTTTTCTGCAAGAAGAGTCAGATTGATCGTATAATTAGAAAAGTTCTCCCGCTTTATTTGGAATATTAATTTATTCAGTTTATTGCTGGTGCGGTTAAATATTGTTTTGTCTTCTAGACTTCTACTACTATGCCAGATACGTCTTGCTGTGTACGTCTTTTCGTGATTAGTTGTCTGATTTCAAGTGAGTAGCAATTTTCTTGTGTGCTAACATTGTTAATTGGAGTTGCAACTTGTGCAGCTTCGCGAATAGCTTTAATAAAATGTTAACTGTGTGCCTCTAGTTTTTGGATTGTTTTTAAGGTTATTTTTAAGTCCATCTGTTGGTCTAAATAATTTCTAAACGCATCCCAATTTGTAAATTTATTTGTGAATGTGAGCCACTTCTGTTTCCGTATAACTATGTCACTAAATATTAGTAGAACAGGAGTATGGTCGGAAGTTAAATTAAATTTCTGTGTAATTTAGAGGAATATCTTTTAGTATAAAAAAGTTCAGTAAGTGTACAGTTTTACTCGGATCAGCTGGCTAGTGAGTAGGTTCACCAACCGACGTGCATTTACAACTGCAGACATTATGTGCTTTCAGAAACGCTTTTCCTAGAGTATTAATTACATTAGAATGCTAAACGGTATGCTTAGAATTAAAATCACTTCCAACAATGAAGCGATTTCCCGGCTAATTAAACAATGCGATAAACTCTTCTTTCGTTATCTTTAAACCTTTTCTGTTTAACGGAAAGTAGGCTGCGGCTACATTAATTTCCGTACTATATATTATTGTAAATAGCAACAACGGTTACTTGCATATTATATCTGCTTATATCTACATTTCGATAATGCTTAATATTATTTCTTATTATAACTGCAGATCCGTCCTATCCGCCTCCACCAGGGAGTAATATTGTGTAACCTTCAAATTGTAGGTTAACTCAATCCTTAAAATGCGTTTTTTATGTCAAAGCGATATCAATTTTTTTAACTCGTAAAGAAAAATAGATTAGTAAATATATTTTCATGATAAATTTTTAATCATCGTGGCATTCCTGCAAAACACAAAAAATAATTAGGGATGCTCCCTTCGTTTTTCGTTACAGTATTTTAGTTGAAGGAACAAAATGACGAGTATCTCGTCTTTCAAAGTTATTCCTTAAGAAACACTTTAATATATGTGCATATATATATATATACGATGGATATCATCATCATATATTTATATATTTATATGTTGCAATTTTCAAGTAGCCGTTGAAGCAAAATCATCTGCTTGTCGTAAGAAGAATCAAGAAACATATAAAACACAGTTAGATGACCAAATAAAAGAAAAAAAGAAAATTGATGGAGAAGAAAAAGAAAAGTGGAGAAAAGAAGATGAAAATCGAAATGAACAAATTATTCAGTACGAGCTGCTTTGCGAAAGCAGAAAAGTAACAAACCAGGTATATTGTTGACTTGATTTTTCCCGGTGCTATTATTTAGGAACTGTAAATTAATTTTAAATTACTATAATTTTGATTCAATCTTAAATGTAACATAATATTTTAAATATATAGGAATTAGATATGGTAACAGAGGCTTTTACCCTCACAACGAGGGAAATGTAACCACAAAAGGAAACTCAAAGTTAAATAAAGGAAATATATTTCATTTTGGCAGCAGGTTTAACATAAACTTTTTAATATAAATTCATTCATTCGGATCGTACGCTACTCTTTTGGGGTTATAGGAAAAACACTTTTAGATGTTAATGGAATTTTTAAAAAAATTACTTTTCTTAACAAAGTGAAACCTAATTATGAAACGAGTAATATTCATCGAGGCTAGTTCAAAATTAAGTTCTTAATGTATTGGGAAATAGGGTTAAATAACGTGTGTTAACAGAAATAAAAATTGCTCAGTATTTTGCCATTAATTTAGATAAATCCGAGACATTTCAACAACTGATCAACTAGTGAAGTAATAAGATACGTAAAACTGGGAAATGATGAAAACGGTTCTATTAAATTAAAAATTTTCTAGATGTACTAAAGGAGACAAATAATCTACGGTTGGAATATCTTATACGGCTGTTGGTAGCAAGCACAACCTGTTATTTTAGCCCTTTGACATTATTATTAAAATTGGCAGGATAATTGTATTCCATTATAAGTTATTATTATAGTGTTACCATTATTTTAGGTTGTTTTTATTTATTTTTTTTTCTGTTCTTTTATTAACAGGTTTTTGCAGTATTTTTCTTCATATACAATATATGTTAACTTTTATTATAACGAAAACTGTTCTTTAAACCTTTTTTTTAGGGATAGAGGAGCTAGCTCTGTACGCACTCCAATATGTACTGTTCATATAATTTTTGTTTATATTAAAATCAATAAATGTATGCAAAATAATAGTATTTGCTTCTTATTAAATGTATGCAAAATAATAGTATTTGCTTCTTATTAAATGTATGCAAAATAATAGTATTTGCTTCTTATTAAATGTATGCAAAATAATAGTATTTGCTTCTTATTAAATGTATGCAAAATAATAGTATTTGCTTCTTATTTTGATAGTTCCTGATCATAATTTTTGTTGTTTTTTATGGGGGGGGGGGGGGGAGTTAAGGATATTAAAATTTTTGACTCCACGTTGTGCTGGCTTTCGTGGGAAAATTTTATAACTGACCTGAACTAAATTTGTTTTATATGTAATCTCTTGTGTCTGAAAAGGATTTTAATTTTTGTTGTGTTTTTTTTCTTTAAAGTTTCTGAGAAACCGGTCGAAGCATTTAATTTTATTTATAAGTATAGTAAACGTGATGTAATTTAATATGTAATTTCAAAAAATCATATTAATCAACAATTTAATTTCATTACACTGTTGAAAAGTGTATTATAAGCACCAAGATCTCAATTACCAGTGTTGCAATTTCTCGTTACTAATCACGTTTCGTTAGTATTAATCTTCAAATATGCAATTTGAAAAAGTTAAAAATATAAAAGCAACATTTTTATGATGAAATATTATTCACGGTTACCTTTATTTAAATTTATTAATTAAACCGATAAAATATTAATGTTTACAAGAACATTATTTACAATAGATTCAGTTAAGTATTTCATGCATGGCTGATTTCCTAGTCACTTGGTATACAAAATGTTTTTTTTTTTTATTCTTTTACGAATTTGGTTCCTTTATACCGTAGTTAATAGTATTATCCAATATACTATTTCTTTAGATATATTTAGGACTTAAATTTTAGATTTTCAAGATTAGTTGTTTTTTTAAATACATACTTATATTTTTACTGTGAAATTTCTCTTCCGGCGAATAATTTTTTCTTTTAAGTCGTAATCTTTTTTACTTTTTAAAAAAAAACTTTACGTAATCAGTTTAGAAATAATAGCTAAATTTCATTGACTTAATCATTTTTTTTAAATTTTTATATTTATTTCACGCTTAAATTATTATTTTGAACGTGTTTTAATATATTTAATTTTTCCTCGTTAATAAATTCCTTGAAAATTGTTTATTGTAATGTTTTTGTATAACTTTCCACATTTCTTCATGTTTAGTTTGCAGACAATAGTTCTCCTCAGCATATGCCGAAAGCACATGTACATTTTTCGACTGATACGAAAACCGATAATTCCCGTCGTGCAGGTTATGCGTCTTCACTTTCAAGCTATTCATCGTTTTCATTAACAGACGAAAGTGATTGTGCGGGTAAGTAGTACAATTTTTAAGTTACATTTATTCTTTTAGAAAAGTGCTGATTTCGTTGTTTGGGTTGTTATAAGCATTACACAGACTAAAACCGTTTCTAAGAGAATATATATTTTTTTTTTCCTGTTTGATATATAAATAAAATTTGAGCTGTTCAAATTTTAAATGTTATTATTCCATAAAACTATTACTATTTTTTGTCTATGTAATTTACAATTATTTGGAGTTTATTTATAATTTTATGTACGCATTTATTCTTAATATTTTGAATTTTTCACTTATGATTCCACCGGAATATTGATTTAAGCGCAATCGAGTGCAGTTGTAAAGTTTAACGAAATAACGTACTAGTAGATATTTTTTACCATTATCAAATTGAAATTACCAGCTTGAGCTTGTTTGTATATTTTTTGTCGAATTTAAATTATGCAAGCTTCTATGTTTAATTTTACTCTGTGAAAGTATTTTAATAATCGGTCATTTATCTCGTGTTACCTATAATATTTATGAAATAACGTTTCCGTAAGTTTTTCTTTTTAATTATAAACAGAAATGTAAACTTGTTTTTAGCAAAGAACCACTTATTTAACAAATATAACCCATGCGGGAGCTATACAATGTTATTATCTATTCTTAGAACTAAAATTTTTCAGATTGTTTATTCAAAGAAATATAAAGCTATTAATAAGTTTTAAAGTGCAAAAATCAAAATATTAAAGTATTATAATTAAACTAAAAAATATGTATTTCGTATAATTAATGATTAATTAAAATTTTACCGGTCATTCCTTAAAGCGGAATAAATATTGGTAACACTATACTCTTATTAAATTTCTGGAATTTTTTTAAACGGTACGGGTCGTTCATTTTTATGCATTCCAAAACTAAGTTATTCCTTTTCAATAAATTACAGATAATGACTACTTAAAAGATATCTTACTTTTATCAGTAACTGGCTGCTTTTATTAACAATAAATGTACAGATAAAATAATATTTTTGCTTTTTGTGCTACTTCGATATTATTATACATTATAAAAATTAACAATTTTTATATATATTTATATAGAGTGTCCCATAAAAATAGAAATTTTAGTACATATATTATGATTCGCACTGATAAGGGGGAAAAAAAAAGAACGCAAATTCAAAATTGTTCCCGTGACAATGCTGAAGGTTATATTTTCATCATTTGTAATGTATAAGGTGATCAATGGCATAGTACGTTAGCAAGTGATCGAAAGTATGTACTACTGTATCCAAAAAGTAAAACCAGTTTTCAATTTAAATTGCGCGGGTATATCGAATTTCGAAAATATTTTTTTTTTATAAGTTGGCAACACTGTGACAAACATCTGTGCCAAATTTCACATCAAAATTTTATTAGTGTTTGAGCTACATTTGGTTGTCTACGACGCAGAAAATAAATTCAGCGATTTTTACGGTGTCTGATTTTGTTGAGCAAAGAAGCTGCATTAAATTTTGATTACGAAATGGAATTTCAGCTGCGCAAACGTTCAGAATGTTGCAGAAGGCCTTCGGTGATCTGACTTTGTCGGAAAGAAATGTTTATAAGTGGCATAAACAGTTTAAAAGAGGCCAACAACGAGTTAAAACGAAGAGCGCTCCGGACAGCCGTCAAACACTACCGATAAAAGTCACGTCTAACAAATTCGAGATTTGGTGCTCGAAAACCGCCGATTAACAATTAGGGATCTTTCTGATGATGTTGGTTTTTCCAGCGGATTAGTCAACTTCATTTTAGGAGATATTTTGTGCCTCAGACGCGTCAAATTTCGATTGATACCAAAAACACTAAATTTTTTCGAGGAAGACCGTCGTGTTAAAATCTGTGAAGAAGTGATTTCTGAGATAAAACGCATTATTGCGGGAGCTGAAACTTTTAGTCTATGCTTATGATCCGGAAACAACCGATCAATCGAGTGAATATCGTGTCAAAGGTCAAGCAAGACCGAAAAGATCGCGCCAAAGTTGCTAAAAAATCAAGAAATGCTAACGGTTTTTTTTCGATTATCGCGGTGTTGTGCATTATGAGTTCCTTCCGCCGAAATAACTGTCAATAAAGAATATTATTTGAGTTTTATGCGTCGTTTTCGTGAAGCTATTTCCAAAATGAAGCCGGATTTATAGGCAGACAACTCTTGGTTTTTACACCACGATAATGCGCCATCTCATACAGCTTTGGTTTCTCGCGTGTTTTTACCAAAAATTCAACTAACATCGCTCCACAACCACTATATTCGCTTGTTAGCTCCATGTGACTTCTGGATATTTCCTAAACTCAAAAAATCGCTCCGGGAACATCGTTTTGACTCGATTGAAGAAATTCAACGTGAATCGCAGCGCGTTCTGAAGGCCATACCGGAAGGTGACTATTTGTCATGTTTCGGAGATTGGAAAAAAATGCTGGTATGGGTGTATTGGGGGGGGGGGGTACTTTGAAGGCGATTAAATCGATTTGGAAGAATAAATAAAGATTTTTTGAAAAATATAAAAACTGGTTTTTTAATTTTTTAGATACAGTAGTTGTAGTAAGTCTCATACCCTTGATAGGGCGTCGGGGATTGTGAAGTTAAGGTTCACAATATACTAAGCCCAACGGCACTAAGGAGAGTAAGGAGGCCAGTTCAAGGAGTTGTACTTTATTGTTTCGTTTGTCATTTACGCAGATGTTTCATCTTGTTTAAGCCAGCAATAATTTTCATTTCTGCTCTAACTAACGATAAACAGTTCAAAGATCCCTTGATAAAGTTAAGCATTAATCGTGATATTGTAAAAAAAAATGAGTTATACCAAATATCGATGTTTTCAGGACGAAGATATTTCTCAGTGTGAATATTCGGATCCACAAATAAACGATAATTGTGAGAATTTATGCACCCATTAAATTGTGTTTTACGCTTCGTTTAGGGAAAAAAATATCTGCACCATTTATATCTGCTTGAATAAACCGATTAAACCATTCGTAAAATGCAAACGTGGCGCATAATTAGGCAGCTTTAGTTTTTGGCATACTGTAATACGATGTGAATGAAGATTTAAATCGTCTAGATGTAATTCTTGCCTTGGACGACTTTTTGTCACAACCAATTTTAAAAATCGTGAGCGGGAACTTTTCGGTAATTGATTGATGCATTTGCTCCTTATTTCCTTCTATTCGCATCAATACATGTCCGCTGCTACTCCCTTTCTGTTGTCGTATTGTATTAACCAGACTCACTACAAATTTTATGGTTGCATTATGTAGTTTACGATTGGTCTGAACTTCATACAAAACTTCTCCTATGTAACATTAAATGAACCACTACGAAAGAATGTGTAATGGTAAAACATTTTTCCCTTGTGAAAAAATCCGCTACAACTTTTACTGGTTCACTTTCGATCATTCACTGACCACCACGCCACTGGTCAGCTTGTAATTTTCAATGTATTATTTAACTTTTTAGTGATTCTGCAGGGACAACTTTGAACTCCCGTTTTTTTTTCTTTTTTTTTTTTTTTTTTTTAATCCTGTCAGTACAAATTATGATAGAGTATTTGATTTTATGAGACACTATGTATATAATGCGTATATGTATATATGTGTATATATATATATATATATATATATATATATATATATATGTATATATTCATTGTAGAGTCTAAATATCTATGCTTAACAAAAGAATCGATTTTTTATAGTAAACTACTGTTTAGATACAACTGATTCTCAGGTTAATATTTGAAGATTAAAAAAGTTATATTCAGCGTTTCAGTGTGTAACTGCTGACGTGAAATAAGACAAAACATTTTTCGGATTCCTGATTGTTCTAAAATTCGTAAATTTAAGGGAAAAAAATGTACCGCAGTGCTCACGTAGCGATGTTTTTTTGTTTTTCTTTTAAGTGATACAAATATATTTACATTGATTAAAAAAATTAGGTTTAAAAAAATTTTTAAATTCGTTTCCTATTTTAGAATGAAGCAGATAATAAACTTATGTACCATTAGCACTATGTGCTATAAACACTAAATTAATCGTAAGGAGAATTTCGTGATTTGTAAGCTCGTTAATAAAAATTTACAATAAACTACCCTATACATTTATACATACCGAACAGACAGTAAGGGCGAACACAAGTTATCATTTATACAAATAAAAAGTTAATAAAAAGAAATTAAGTAGACGTGAAAATTGAAATACAATAGTGTTTAATAATCGATATTTATAATAGTTATACTAAATGTAGGGTTTTAAGTGCTTAAAAACTGCGAACATAAATAAAACTTACCGAAAACAAAATACTTCACATTGAAATAAAATGAAACGAATATGTTGATCGGAATAACTCTGAAACCCGAAAGTAGTAAATGCGGAAAAAAAGGGAATGAAGATGTGATTTTTTAAATATGGCTTGCTAAATAAGAAAAAGAAAAATAGCAGGCATATTAATTTAACAAGTATTGATTGATATTACATATCTCTTTTCCGACTTGGACCTGTAAATTTGAAATTTTTGAAGATTTTGAGTTTTCTTTGTTTCTTGTAACAAAAACACGCTGATTTAAAAAAAAAAAAAAAAGGGGGAAAGAAAATCAACACTACTATTTGTGGGCGGAGCCGTGAAACTTTATCGAGTTCTTTGTCTTGTAGTTTGATATAAAATTTAGGCCTTTTTAGTTTTTCTATGCTATAATGATAAAAACAAGTCAAAGAAAAAGGACAACTTTTTAGCTAATGTAGAACGGGTTGTGGACTTTTAATAAATTTTTTACCTTATTACTTAGCGTTTATGTTTTTCAGAATTTTTTCTCTTGAACATTTTTGTAAATTTCATGTTCTTCTTATATTTCCGCAACGAAAATTCCTCGATTAAAAAAAAAAAAGAAATTAACACTAAGTATACTGTAGAACGTACTGTAGAATTTTCTCAAGTTTTTTTTTTCTTGCAGCCTGATTGGTACATTTCTCAAAAATTGGGTCCTTGAAATTTAAAATTTCGAGAGTTTCACGGCTTTTCTTTGCTGTAATGACAAAAACACGTCGGTTTTTTTGCCCATATTTTATCTTGTAGCTGTATATAACATATATATATATATATATATATTAAAATTTTTATATAGCCGATGAAGCAAAATCATCTGTTTGTCGTAAGAAAAATCAAGAAACCTATAAAACACAGTTAGATGATCAGATAAGAGCAAAGAAGAAAATTGATGGAGAAGAAAAAGAAAAAATGAGAAAAGAAGATGAAAACCGAAATGAACAAATTCTTCAGTACGAGCAGCTTTGCGAAAGCAGAAAAGCAATAAACCAGGTATATTGTTGACTTGATTTTTCCCGGTGCTATTATTTAGGAACTGCAAATTAATTTTAAGTTACTATAATTTTGATTCAATCTTAAACGTAGTATAATATATTGCTGAAGCCTGCAGAATTCTTTAACACTATATGTCAACCTTTATCGATTATAACAGAATCGGCTAGGAGACAAATCGGTTATTACGACCAAGATTTTGGTACGCAGATAAATAATTATCGCTTATAACAACCTGACGACACAAAGTTTACTTCAAAAGGTTTTTGCAAATAAATTTGAAGGAACGAAAAAATAAAATTTGTACGGAATGGAACAGATATATTATTATTCTTTCTTCTACTTACGCAGCTAATTAACATGTTAAATGCGTATTGTAAACTTTACGAAAACAATGAAAACCTCCGTCGCAAGTCATTACAACAAATACTGAAAAGGGACTACTCTCATCTCATTATAATAAAAAATCAAAAATTACTAACTTCTTCAAAAATAGGAAAAATTGCATTATAGACGCATAGTAAATTTTTTCTCTTATTAATATTTATTTTACGATAATTTAGATTTTATTTTTTCATGATTGTATCAAAAGTTACGCGTGAACAAATATTAAAAAAAAAAAAAAAAAAATTAAAAACATACACGATAAATTCATATATATGTTTAAAAAAATGGTGTTTTTGCTTTAAAATTAATTAAAAAATATGTACAGCTATGATTATAAATGAATGATTATTTGTTTGATATCAGTAAAATAAATTACTTTGTATGGTATTTTATGAAAGTTTTTGTAAGTAGTAAATCTACCGTAACTGTAAATAGATTAGTCGCTAAAAATTAAAGTACTTCACCGGATACCGAATGTGTAACGACAAACCGATTATAATGACCAAATTATTCATCCCCTTCAGGGTCGTTATTACCGATTTTCACTATATATATCTGATTTAGCAACAGGTATTACATAGACTTTTTAATATAAGTTTATTCATTCGACTCAGATGACATTCTTTTGAGGTAATACGAAAGGCATTTTCAAATAGTATGCGAGTTTTTGAAAAAATTGCTTTTTTTTAGCAACGCGAAACCCAATTATAAAACAGGTAATATTTATCAAAACTAGTTCAAAATTAGGTTCTTAATGTGTTGAGAAATAAGGTTAAATAACGTGTGTTAACAGAAATAAAAACTGCTCGGTATTTTACCATTAATTTAGATAAATCCGAGACATTTCAACAACTGATCAACTAGTGAAGTAATAAGATACGTAAAACTGGAAAATGATCGAAACGGTTCTATTAAATTAAAAGTCTTTTGGATGTACAAAAGGAGATAAATCAGTCCACGGTTGAAATATCCTAAACAGCTGCTGGTAGCGGTCGTACTTTTTTCAATAAAATTGCTGAATTTAAATAATTATAATCCGCAGTATTCGTTTTACGTTACTTTATGCACCTAGTTAAATTTTTTTTTGCTCTTTTCGCTTCACGTCTTTGTTATCATTACTAAAATCGGTATAATTTTACTCCATTCTAAGTTATTATTATAATGTTATAATTCCTTTAGGCTATTTTTATTTTTTTTCCTCTGTTCTTGTATTAACGGGTGATTATAGTATTTTTCTTCGCATATGCTAAACGTTAACGGTATTTATAATAGTTGTTCTTTAAACTTCATTCTTTGAGGTTCGAGAACAAAACTGGTTATGCTTTTTCATATGTTCTGCTCATACCATTTTGTTTATATTAATATCAATAAATCATTTATTTATGAAAATCAAATTGCTTTTTGTCCTGGAAGGAACAACTATAATTCAATAAAGTAATAATACGATTGTATTAAAAAAAATTTATGATAGCATCTGCATGATACTTTAGTAGTTGCAGGTATAGCTGTTTTTGGAGGAGATGGGCCATTTTGGCGTATATTAAAATTTCCGATTGTCTGTTTGACTGCTTTGTTTGCTTTTCATGAGAATACTACAAATTGACGGGAAACAATTTTTTTTGTTTTTTTTTTTTTTTTATGTAACCTGCAATTTTTAAAAGGATTGTAAGTTAATTTTTGGATTTTACTCTGTGCTTCTGAAAAACGTATAAAAATTTTTTGTTCACATAAGTATTGATTTCCCAGCGTTTTACGGTAGTTCTAATATAATATAGACCGATATTATTATTATTTCGTATTTGGCCGCCATTCCCAAATTATATTCCTTTCTTGTACTAATATTCGAGAAATTGGAAGATTTCTTCATCTGTTATCCCATTTACCAGAGAGTACGCAATCGAGTAAATGCTTATCATTTTGTATCTTGCCGTTTTTTCATCTGTTAGCCGCTTTTTACAGAGGTTTTGATGATTAACCAGCTTGTGTTAAAATTGTGGGAGTCCTGTATACTACCTTAAATTCCGATCCGAGAAATTACATAGAAAGAAAATGAAGAAAGAAAAAAAAACAATTTGTTAGATCCTACTTTAGATGGTCAAAATGTGGAAGATGATAAAAATAAAAAAAATATTTCAGACAAAGTATTACAGGTATTTACTATCATCGGAATCTCGATTTATACGTTCAGATAGGTTAGGTCAAGAATACATTGCCGACATGTGGTGTAAAATGGAAGAAGAAGAAGAATTACAATTCATTCAATTTAATCAATTAAAATTCCTAAAAATGACTGTTCGAAGTGGAAGAGATGAATCCATTATGGCTGAAGGAGTACGAAACCAGGAAAAATTTACCTTCCAAACTCATATACACATGGACCGCGTTATATGCAGCTAAAGTATCAAGATAAGATGGCAGTTGTGGCAAAATAGGTAAACCAAAGTTTTTTATTGCGATGACAGAGTAATCCTAATTGGATTAAAATTTAATTAAATTTAAATGAAAAACAACCTCATATCATCGGCCCAATTTATGTTGTAGGATATTCCAATTAAAATTAAATCATATACTAAAAGTTTTAAAGTCAAGTAGAATATTTGGAACAATGGTTTACATTTTATATGTAATCGTATTTCAAAAAAGAGGTCATCCGCATACCTATATTGTTTTAAGAGTAAACAATTTTTCTTTGTTCGAGCCACAATTCCAAATTCTAATAAATACGATGGTGAGTTAGGTTAACGTGTTCTATAACATTTCATGCGTTATGCGGTATAGAAAATGAAAGTGTACCATGTATGTCTGTATAAAAATGTACTAAAAATTATCTTAGACCTTTACTAGAAAGTAATTTGATCGATGAACGCGGTTACATACATTACAAAAGATCAGACATTTGCGAAGCTGTTTTAAAGACAAACCATAAACAATCAGTGAATTATTCCTTACAAGTCTAAATTACTATTTATTTTCGATTGTTCTTTGCACGTTGAAATTGCTTTAGCAATAAAAAATTATAAAATATTTATTTAAATACGTTTATAAAGGATATGACGAAAGTGTAATTCCAAGTTCTACAGATGGAATAGCAAATGAAATCGAAAAATATGTGCAAGTGAGAGATATAGTAGTGTTTGAGAAACAATTTGGCGTTTATTCGAATTTGATGTATCAGGCCGTCAACCAACATTTATTCCACTGCCAATACATTAACCAAATAAGAATATTCTAATTTTGAAAGAAAACAAGAAGAAAAAAAAAATCAATTCTCTACCTACCATAGAATAGGCTGTAGTCTCTTTTTTTAAATTTTTTGTTTTTCAACCTAATATATATATATATATATATATATATATATATATATATATATATATATATATATACACACACACGAGGGACCTTCAATAAGTAAACAGACAAATCGTTCTGGAGGAGGAACTAAAGGTGGTAGCAACTTCCACGATAGCTCGTTTTGTTAGTTGGAGTGTTGACTACGCACTGCGAATGTTGTGTTACGGTTATGCGTCTTCGGTTGTTCACCAGTGATTCCCAAAGTGGTCCGGTGCCACTCCAAGAAAGTACACACTATGAACAGCGCGGTGTTATTTGTTTTTTGATGTCAGAAAGGGTTAAATCCAGCGAAATTTACCGAAGAATGACCTTTATTCGTGGGTGGATAGGTTCAAAAACGGCCGAAAAAGTACAGCGACGGAACCGCATAGTGAACGCCGAGTTGAAGTGACATCGGCGATCCTTATAAAAAACATCGAGAAGATCATTCTAGCTGACAGGCGGGTTACAATCGAAGAAATATCACTCCAATACGATGTGAGTGCCGGTATCGTCCACAATATCATTTACAATCATCTCAATTTCCTAAAAACCTGCCCGTGATGGGATCCGAAAATGTTATCCGCGGTGCACAAAGAAAATCGGCTGAGAATTTGCAAGGAGCTCAAAAATTGGTTCGATATTGATAGAACGTATAGTCACCGGTGATGAGACATGAGTCCATCATTACAAGCCTGAAACGAAAAAACAAAGCGTGGTATGGGAGCATCCGGAGTCGCCTGCAGCCAAAAAATTCAAGTCGCTTCCCTCAGCAAACAAAGTGCTTTTGACCGTGTTTTAGGATACGAAAGGCGCGGTTCTATGTCATTATCTGCAAGATAGAGGTACTGTCAACGCAGAATCGTATGCAGAAGTGCTCAAAACCCAACTTCGACCGGCGATACGGCGGAAACGGCCAGGACGCATCACGAAAGGGGTCATTCTTCAGCAGGACAATGCCGCCCCCACAGCGCCCTGTCAACGCAAGCTATATTGAAGGAAATGGGATGGGAGGCCCTCTCACATCCCCCATATAGCCCTGGCTTAGCCCGGTCAGATTTCCATTTGTTTGGGCCGCTCAAGAACTCTTTGCGTGGACACGTTTTCGTAAACAACGAAGAAGTCAAGGAGCATGTCCTAAAGTGGTTTTGCACTCAACCTAAATTAGCTGACACCCTGACCATTCTAAAATGTTTTGTGTTCAACATTATTACGGTAGACTTGCACATGCGGAAAGTGTGTGCCAAGCTAGACCCAAAACTTCTGACAGACAAACACAAAGCCAATCGAGTACTGATCTCGAGTGAACTGAAGAAACGCATGAAAACTGAACCGAATTATTTGAACAGCGTTATTACCAATGACGAACCGTGGACGTTCCAGTACGACCCAGAAACGAAGCGTCAAAGTTCTATGAATCAGCCATCGTGCGTCGTGACGAGGTCTCCAAACAGAGGTGCACTAATTCACCGATGCTGACGTTACCGGTGCTCGGAACAGACTGAACTGCGGTGCGCTGTGAAGCTGAGAGTCAGCTCCACCTAACCAAACCGGTTCGAGCGCGCTGTAGGCCAGAGGGGCACGACAAAAAAACATGTTTCATGACTTTCTGGACACATCATGTATGTATATTTTTTTAAATTTGTGCAATTAAATTTTAAAATTAGTGTTTTGCATTTTTTCTAATTTCAAATACAGTGCTATGCAAATTTCTTCTTTTCCTTCTCACCTCCCGCATTTTGGACACAACACAGATGTGGTCATAGTTCTGGATTATAAATTCTTCATACTATTGAGCATGGTGGCTGTAGTATTATTTCCTTTCTTCCTTCTCATTTTCAGTAATGTGGGTACTGTTAGCACAGAATATGGCCATAGAGTTGGGTGAGGATTCTTACTTGATCTTTAAACGCATCTCTTTGCGCTGCCAATTTATCACTCCTTTCCTTTAAACCGTAATACCTAATTAAAATCCTACTCAATAATCGGTCCTTAGACTGTCTTTATTCCTTTCCTAATTAAAGAAATCTTTAGGCGGTGTTCGTGAATTATAATAACTTCAGCAGTTTTAAACAAGCCACAAATCAATACCTAACGTGTAAATTTAAAAAAAAAAAAATATTATAACAATAAAGAACAGCTTACTACTTGCATTATTGAAGAAAGCCCATTTTCACAATTCAGTTTTTTAATCGACGTATTTTATTCCTTTTTTTAAAAAAGTAAGCACCATGCGAACACTTCAGTACCTTTTTATTATAAAAATTAATGAAGTAAAACAATTACAAATTCAAAGGCTTGCGCCACAAAAGGCCTGTGAGTTCATCCCCTTAGTATATATATATATATATGCACAAATACATACATGCGCGCGCGCGCGTGTGTGTGTGTGTGTTGTGTTATGTCATCGCGATAATCGAGTAGTTAGAAATTGCTATGAACGTTGCTTATATATGTATAAATAGGTAGAGTCACGATGTTTGTAATTGAGCGACGTGACTTAGGGTGTATGTGGTTGTGTATACGTAATGCGGTGTAATGTTTGATAACAATATTACATAATTAATAATTTGTTTCCCTTACACTATCGAAATGTTTTTATAAGCACAAAGATCTTTACAATGTTACAATTTCTGGTTAATAAGCATATTTCGCTAATCGTGACCCTTCAGTACGCAGTATAAAGAGTTCACAAAAATATAAACAACTTTAGAACGATAAAGCCATTCAGACTTTCTATATTTAAATGTATTAATTAAGCAGATAAAATATTGTTTACAATAATATTATTTACAAGAGATTTAGTTGTTGCGAATTCCTGTACTATAAAATATACAATATATGAATGTAGAGTTTTTTTGTTTTTTTTTTTATTCTTTTCATGCTGCGAATAGTAATATTTAATGTACTATATTCTTAGGCGCATTTAACACTTAAACCATTCCTTAATTTTATATCATCAGGATCAGTAGATTTTTTAAAATGCTCGTGTTTTTATTGAACACTTTCTGTGCCGGCAAATAATTTCCTTCTTTGAATAGTAATGTTTTTTTTTTTTTTAAACCTTTACATAATTTGTACGGCAATAATAAACAAATTCCAATAACTGAATTATCGTTTACTGCTCCGCAAATGTACATAGGAACAAAAAAATCTGATTGGAAATGTAGGTGTATATATTTTTGGGATGCGTAACTATATGTTATCGTTCATTAGACTATTAAATATTGAAATGAATAGAAAAAAAAAGTAACTGTTTAAAGTATTTGGTATTAATAAACTTTAATAAATTTAGTCATTACAAAAATATATTGAAACATAAATGGAACCGGTATATTTTGGCACAGTAAATTCCGTATTTGTGGTGCAATTAAAATTAAATTGAAAATCCGAAACGTTTTATTAAATATAAATGATAATGATAAGGGGGGCGGTAAATACACATCGATACGAACGACTAATACAAATACACAAATAAAGAAATAACTAGAAATGAATTTAAAATAATGAGTTGATAACGGGATATTATTCGTGATATTATCTTTAAATGCATTACTATGAAAAATATTTAGCGCTCTTCAGTAAATTAATATTAATATATCATTTGTCTTATATATTTATATTTCTTATTTGTTTATATCAACTTGTGTCGTTTTGATGTTTTAATGTTTTTTGAATTTTAAATTTAATTTTAATTGTATTACGAATATGGAACTTGTTACCCTGGAACATATCAGTTTATTTTTCGATATGTATTTCTGTAATGATTAAATTTATCTCTCTTTAATATCTTAATTAAAATGGTGTACAATATCAGTAGCACCGCAACTTTAAAGGATTACAATATTAATTATCACGAGGTTTGTGTATAAATGCGGATAGTTTAAAAGTGAGAAAATATTTCTCTTTTGCTTCTTCATCACCTATTTTATATCCAATAATGCATACAGTAGCACTGTGTATTTAGAAATTAAAGGAGCAGGAGGAAAAATTGATGGAGAATCTGTCCAGTATTCAGCGTTGTAAGAAATCAGAGCAGCGTAATTCACCGCAAAGTTTCCCGCTTCATAAGCACGTTACGAAGAATTGCGCTATTAATCCTACAAATCACGATTATCATAGTCGAATTACTAAAAGCGCTTCGGAACGAATGAAAAATAATAATAGTTTAGAATCATCTGTACTGATTAACGCGCCACATATGTTGTCAACCTTAAATCAACGTTGCAAATCAGAAGCGGTCATATGTTCAGACGATGATACTTCTGGAAATACATCGTCAGAAGAAATAAATAAAAACAAACCTCCTTCACCAGTTATTTCAGCAGTACGAACTAGAAATCTGTTAAAAAGTCTTCCTTATTCCGAACAGGTAAATGCCCTTTTTATTGTTCAATAGTAATAATAATAATAATAATATTTTTTTTTTTTTTTTTGCGTAGTAAAGAAGGACTATTGAGTGAAAGTAACTGATTTAGTTTCTACTGCATTTATAGTGTTTGACCGAAAGCAAATTTTGTATTTTAATCGGAATTGACAATTTTTTTAATTTTTAGACCGACAACAAATTTTCAACACTTTTTAAAAATATATATAAATAAAAGAAACCACGTTATAACGTGAATTTTTACGCATTGGCTTGTAATTTTAAAAAACAAAAATCCGGTATATTTATAATTTGGAACTAAATAATAATTCTGTTTTACATTTTCAATTTTAATAATACAGAACTTTAATTCGGATTTTAAATTGCAATGTTTTGAACGTTGTGGTATTGGCAACTCAGTATTTATTTTCTGCGACATTAAGCATATGTCACTATTAAATTATAAAAAATTTATAGTTATAAAAAAGTAAAAGCTTTTTGAATCTATTAATATTCGTATTTGTTTAATGTATTCTAGATCGTATATACGATTGTATAAAAATTGTGTTATTCTAGCGGTCCTGCGTATTGTACTCTGTGTTACCTGGCGGGGATTAATTCTGAACTAGATTATTAAATATTGAATCATCGAAAACAAATTAATTTTTAAAAGAAGTAATAATATAATCTTGAAATGTCAGACTAATTTGTACCAACCGAAAAAATGCTTTTCAATAGACCTTAGATCTTAAAACTACGATGATGACGTTAAATTTCGTTGCTAGTTGCATCGAAAAAGTATATAACATTTTTTATCACTGTACACCAGTGTATCATTTAATATTGTAATGAGACTACCTTTTTTCTTTCAACCAAATTGTGCCGTATTATTAACATAAAATTAATGTCAATGTAATCATTTATAATTTTCTGAAATTAATTTGGCTTTGATGATGTAAATAAATAGAAAAGATATCGCGTGTTAATTATACAATGGTTTTAAGAAAAAGTAAATATAATTTTAATTATCGTATCACAAACCATCATTCCAGAAATATACTTTTAAAAAACTGCTTTCTCGGTCGTATACCATTAAATTAAAAATTTCATTCTTCCCTTGTGAACATTTGGAATTAGATGCAATATTAAAATGTGCCCAACATGTACGAGTATCAGTGATTTTTTTGTAATTGATGGAGGTAAATAGAATAATTTCAACATCGTCTCGATAATTTTTTTGGTAACATAATCAATTAATCTGTCAATCAATGTAACCATTAGATACTGAGTAAAGTTTGTATGAGAGAGTTTTTCAGTAATTTAAAAATATATATATGTAAGAAAATATAATTTAATTATTTCGCAAAAACTTCTCATAATATGAAGTTATCCTTTTTGATTTATTCGTTGAATTTTTGCGGCAATACGTAATAAAGTTATCGCTACGATTATCGCGATTAGTTAAATTAATAAAGCGCTACTTCCGTAAAGCGCAAACTGATAAACGAAAAAGACAAGTAACTTTTCACTTAACAACAGTAGCAGTCACCATTATTAAAATACTCCTAGGTCGATTTAGAGTAATTGTCCAATCAAAATTAAATTTTCATCTTTTTACAATCTGTGAAATTCTGCTCTATTTTACTAGTTCCCTCTGTTTTTAAAGAACGGTGGGTAAAGTGCTACTGTAAATATAGTGCAAAACAAACGATCTTCTTTAAACTATTTGAAATAGTTTATTAGTTGCCTGTTATGAATTGCCGTTCAACCTGTCTGATAAAGAAATATTCGGAAGTCATACGTTCCTTTTTGTTATTCGCTAAGTAAGAAAGAAAAAAAAAATGCATTATATTCGATGTCCGTCCTAAAAATGCTAAGAGTTCACTTCAGTACGGCGGATAAAGCTCCCTAGTGGTTCGTTGGCGAAGTAAGTTTGTAAAGCAATCTATTAACTAGCGATAGAGCGCTCGCGCTGTGCTTATTACGAATATTTTTCGTTCCGACACAGATATTTCAATAAAAGTGCCACCGTCGAACAAATCACCCATAGGATGTATTACATTATAAAAAAAATCATTTCGAATTGCTCTAGTTATCGCAGTCTCCGTACTTTTGGAAGTATGTGCCATTGCAAATTAACGTATTCTGCGTATACGTATAATGTATGGAATCCTAATAAGACGGTTCAGAAACGAAAAAAAATATCAAATTAAGATATCTAATAGTTCAGGAACGGTTTGACTTATAAACTTAAACTGTATTTCATTTTCTTGATGAAACTTTAGTGAAAAGTTCAAAAAATCGCCAAGAATGGCATATCCCCCTTTTGGGACGTGAGTATTTTAGTTTAAAAATTTTGAACGGGGCTAAAAACGCGCGTTTCCGTATATTTCTCTAGTTCAGAACATCCGAGTTTCCAACTTCAGAATTGGGCCCTCAGGGAGCCAAAAACACAAAATTTTAGAAAAAAATGTTTTTTTATTATTTATTTATTTATTTTTTTTGTGAGTATATGATATATTGATAGATTTCTAATAACGGAAAGTGCCAATAGTCGCGCATCACTAGGTTCGGACTGTAAAAGGGGATTACTTGTATGTCGAATTTCTTCAACAATTTGTGTACAATTCCCGCCGTATGAAGCCGCGCACTGATCTGACAAAACGTCTAAGTGTTCTTTAAATCGGGCCTTTTTTTCGTAATACGTTTCCGCACTATTCGGAGAATGGAGCGTAATAACTGTTCACGACATTTGCGCAAGAGGGGGATCAAAATATTAATAAACCAAGACCGCGATAACGACGGAGATAAAATTTTATGCAGCGAGTTCAACGGTTGTATCTTTATTGAAGTTCATGCGATGAAGCGATAAATTGTTGTATCGAGAACGGCGGGTGCTACATCGCTAATTGGTTGATTGTTTTATAAATCTATTTTGTCTTTTTTCGCCGTACTGAAACGGTTTCTTAGCATTTTTGGGACAGGCATTGTAAATAATTAATACAACGGTATTTAAATTTACTGCGAAATCGCTTTTAGCCCATGTAAATGTTATGCAAATGTCCTTTCTAGTTTAGGATGGATCTGCGTGGTGTTATGTAAATTGTATTTGTCATTCTCGGTCAGTGCTCGGGGGGTTCAGATTATTCCCGATTTTCAGTTACGAAACAGTTAAATAACAGCTATCTAATCATACTTTTAAAACCTGGAGACAAAACAATAAATGAAGCTTCGCTGTTGTACCAGTTATTTCTAATCTATTCCGCTGTGTTACATAATTTTATATTTACTACTTACGATTATTCCTTTTTTTTCCCAGCTCCGGTTTTTTCTTTTTCTGTTCCTATAACTTTTTAAACAAACACGTTATATCTCAGCGATTCTTAACTCTTTTCACGGCGTAACCTCCCCTCTTAATAAATTATTTTTATTCGGTTCGCAGGTATTAAGTAATGTAAAATTAAGTATCTTGAAAATAAACTATAACAAGTGCATATTGAGAGTCATCTTTTAAGTTATTAATCAGATATCTGTCAAATCTGGAGAGTAGGGATAAATATTTGTAAATACATTCATTTTAAAATATATATTTATTGTTATAATTTCATATAAATGTGAAATATATAATAATAAAACTTTGCGTTTTTTCGATATTTTTTCGATATTTTTTCAAAATTTTGCGAACCCCTTGTGAAAATATCATCACGGACCCCTCTCGGAGTCCACGGATCCCAGGTTAAGAATTGCTGTTATATAACGTTATCTTTGCAATAATAGTAACTGTGAATGGCTATATTTTTAAGTTACCGTTCGTACTTGCGAGCAATAAAAGTTTTAATTTAAATCTAACCATTTTATACAAATATCTCGATGAACTTCTTTCTTATCCGCCCTTCCTTCCCATCCTCTACCCCCTTATTAATTTCACCGTATTATATTGATAATTCTTTTGTTCTTCATTTTCCTTAGCGCTAGCCGTTAATACTGATTAAGTTTTATAAATTATCATTCGTCAAAATAAAAAGAAAAACGGGTTAACTGAGATAATAATTAAAAATTCGATAATTAAATTGGAATAATTAACTTTTTTTTTTTACGATTAATTAATATATTCAATGAAATTATCAGAAATACATAGTAATTTTTTTTTTGTAACAATTTGTTTTTTCTTTTTCTTTTCGGTTAAACGCGTATCAGATTCCTTCTACCGTTTCGATGTCAGATAACGTTAGAACGAATTACGAGAAACATATTCTGGCCAATTTACCGGAAATTCGAAGACATCTTATGCATGTTACAACGAAAAAAATGTGATTGCCGCATTTTTACGTGTGGTACAAAGTTTTTCATCGACTTTTTTTTTATAACGAATTTATATCAGTTTTAATTGTCTGTACATATTTAAGTAACAATAAATTATTTAAATTTTTAAATTCGTTAACTGCCGAATAGATGAAGTATACTATGTTGGTCGAACAATTTTTTGAAAATACGATGATTCCTTAAAACGAACGTAAGTGCGTAGAAATGCAAAAATTATCAGACGATACACATTTTATTCGATCGAGATTTAATTAAGCGCAATAGACGAATTAATATGTGCTATACGAACATGTCAGCTTGGATTCCGAAAGGATCTGAGAATATAAAGTGCAGTAGAAGAAATCTGAATAATAATCGCCCAAGAGACATAAAGGAAAACGGAAAGAATTACTTGTTCATTTTGTTGTTGGCGCAGAAAAATAATTTAGTATTAAATCTGCACATGCAACAAACAAGAGTTCAGAGCGGAGACTAAGGAAATAGAAAATTTCAAACCATAGAGAAGAATCGGGTAAAAGTGCAGTGTGCACCACTAGCGTAGTTTATTATTATTATTTTGAAGGACCACATCGAGTTAAAGCTAGTAGAAAAAGTGTGTGTCCGAGTTTTGGAGACAATTTAATAAGAGGGTTATGATGAATTGGCAGCAGGACGTAGAACGAGAACTGATAAGAGAAAGAAACGAAACTACGGTTATAGCAAACATTTTAGGAAGTGATAGAAAATATTTAAATTTGATAAGAAATGGAAGATTTAATAGAACACAAGTATCCCGGAAGCAGATATTAAAGTGTTGAAGAAATGAAATCGAGAACAGTGTTCTGTAAAAAAAGGAACATGATGGCTTTAAGGAAAGATAATAAATAAAGCTAGAAATTAACAGAATCTAATAAAAACTGGGGAAGAAAGAATCGAAAAAATAAGAAAAAGAAAAAAAAATCGGATGGGACACCCATAAAGAAGAAAAAGAAAGAGAAAAATTGAACTATTTGATCCTGTCAAAGAAATATAGTCAATTAAAAAATGAAACACAAAATGACGAAAAGGATAAATTACGTCCATATTGCGTGCGTAGGAACAAAACTTTCTAAAACCATCTATTAAGAATTAACCTTGTTTTTTTTTGTTTTTTTTTTTGATTTCATTATCACAAATGTAGCAGTTTGCAATAGTATATAAATTATTTCTGATAGTGATTGCACTTTGGTGGCGTCATTGGAAGGTATTACTAATAATTAAAATGATGTTATGTGATTATGAGTGCAGGTAATAAACCATTCCGAATTAAATTTTATTTGTGCTGTAACACGAATACCGGCGTGATCACATGGTGTTTAACGCTGGTAATTATTAACTACTATTCAGTGTTCTGCGTTGTCGTTCGTTGTTTCATTTTCTTTTCATCGTGCGCATTTTTGGAACACGTTAATTATGGATACAATTCTTTGTAAGTTATGGAGTACCGCTGAGTAGATTTGCGCCGCATAACATAGCTAGTAACGACTTACAGTAAATAACTCGTTAGTCCGATTAACAAACACTGTTGCATCTTATCAAGTACGATAATCCTTATTTCCGAGAGTCAGTGCATTATTTTAGTTCATTATGCGAGTCGAATTCCAGTTTCAAAATCTAAATCTCAAAATCAGATTACTTGCCGTTAGTATAGGTGAAGACATCCTAACTTTCATAAAACAGTTGTTCCAAAATCCATCAAATGATTAAACGACCTTCTCGCTAGTGAAATTGCGGATGTTACAAACTAAATAAAGTTAATAGTAATAGAAGCATTAAAAAAATTTAAAAATTTAATAATTATAACATTTATACGAAAAATGTCAAGTGTACGGAAGCTTTTTGCTGTGTGACCAGAAGTCGATTGGAAAGATAAACTGATATTTATTGCCTCCAGGTAATTGTGGTGCTGCGAATGAATCCTGTCATATGTTAGTATTCAAATCCATAGATGCAGAGTGCTATGTAGCTTTCACCAAGAAAGTCTTCAGATTTATCATAGGTTCCAGAATCAAACTGAAAACAATTTTTCGAAAAAACAGATTTGATCGGTACTGGTACAGTGTTCTGTAATTCCTACTGCATATCTCGATCGGTAAAGACAGGAAACCATGTTACACTTACGGCCGTCAATAGGTCAGCGATTTGTACATCGCTGTACCAAAAAATTGTTCATTTCTAACCAGTCCCAACTGTGCTAAAATAAGTGATGTTTACAAAAATTGATGGTCTCGTTGCAAAAGATATTTTAGAACTTGGGAATGTTTTACAAACCTTAATCGAATGGACATTCTCACTAGGTCACTGTCAATAAATTAATAAAACCCCAGCGGCACCCATTGATAACATTACAGAAGGGTAGCAGTTGAAATTACAAATTTCACAAAGTTCAGCGTAATTGATTTAAAAGTTGTATATTATAAAGCAATTGATAATCCCGACTGTCGCAAGTACTTAATTATTGTTACTTCACGTTTTATTTTCGTTACAAACTAATGTCTTTTATCATAACCATTGCACTGATGGTATTCCTGAAATACATATGGATACATTGCTGACAGATTTATCCGAGGTTGTCACAATCAAGGTGATATTGTTCTTAATGGTGAAAATCGTAAAGAACATTTGCAGCGTCTACTTTTGATATTCAATAAGCTACAACTTCAAGTCTTAATAAGCAGCTTCCTTGTCGCACTACAGATAACATTCCTGGGTTATATAATTGACAAGGACTGCTTATATCCTTTTTCATTCAAGGTTGAAGAGTTGAAATCTGTTCCAGATGTTACTAATGTGACTGAATTAGGTTCATTTCTCGTGAGTCTAAATTATTAAATTTTATACCAAATTCGGTATCCAAATGCGTGTTATTACACAGTTGTTACAAAAAAGATATCAGTGGGAACGAACTAATAGCGATAAAAAACGTTTTCAGTATCTGAAATCAAAAATTACATCAGTCAGAATATTCACATATTACAATACTGACTTACTGTTAATTTTATCCGATGATGCATAAAAAAAAAAGGAACTGATGTAGTGCCGCAGCTTAAACTCCTTGATGATTATGGCCAATTAGTACAATGTTCCATACACTTCGTGCTACAGAAAAAAGGTAATACACAATTGATCGAGAAGCGCCCTTTGGAGCGAGAAAATTTTATTTATATTTGTATAGTCAACATTCCTACCTGCATATTGATTGTAAATCACTCGAAAGAATTTATGTTATGAATAACTAAGCTTGCAGCATCACATTTCGTTAGATGGGCTTAATAGTTACACTTTTTCAACTACATTTTATGCTTATATCTGGATAATACAACAGTACCGCCGATGTTTTATTGTTTTTTTGAATTACAGATCAAGGCATTTGCAGGAAATATGTCATCACAAGTATACTCAGTACAGCGTGAAACAATTCATAACTTTTCTTTTACACAGAAAATACTGAGGAATCATATAGCTAGTAACTTATTACTATCCAGAGTTTTAGGATGTGTGTCTGAAGATTAGCCTTCAAAGAAGGAACTTTGTACTATATTACATAAAAAAAGGGAATAGACGACATAAGATCTAAGGCTATATCCCTCTGAGATTGAATTGTTGCCAGAAACAATCTAATTAGAAAAGTTCCTGCTGGTGCATCTAAGGAGAAGATTTCTCCTACCCTATTATTTACATTTTCCATTATTTGATTGTAAATGCCTTTTTGCTTAAGCATTAGCTTAGGAATATTTAATTGCACATACAACAAAAGATTACCTGTGTTGTAAATTTTGTTCATGACACAATTCTATATCAAACAAAGCAGCATAAAATAGATTTAGTGATAGTATTCCCAATTGATTAAGAACTTCATTTGCAATCAAATCTTTAATCATTATCAACATTTCACTACATATTTCTTCTATGAAATCCATGTTCCTATTTGAATTCTCTTCTTGTATTTGACAGGCAATACCTGCAGTCACATGCAATTTATATTTCTTCTACAACCCTGTTGGAAACGAAGGAGAGCCAGCGGTTATTACAATTACGAACAGTGCACAAATTTAATTTGGATGTGACATGTTACTCCTATCATTAATGTGTACATTCCAGTGTTGGTCGTTCTCCAATACATTTAGAGTTTGACGTGCGCTGCAGAAAGTGGCATCATTTCTTTAATGCAGCAAAAGTTACCACAAAATTGTCAGTTCTCTGAAAAAATTTCAAAAGGTAAAAGATTCTGAAACTTACTATTAATCATATATATACTTTAATATAAATGTCAATTTGTGGACAACATATCAAAAAAATCTTTATTTAGGTAACAAACATCTTTCAACTTTCAACTGATTTCAGAAATGACACTACAAACTACAATCTTTATTCCATTTATTATGTATTGTAAAAAAAGCTTAAGCTAAATATAAAGCTTAATTCGTTTTTTTCAAGTACAACTTTAATTTTTGTCTTTGGCTGTTAAAATTTTGAATATAGCTTAAGCTTTAGGCTTTGAGCTTGTGGAAACTTAAATACGGCTTTCGAATTAAGCTTGTGACATCTAAAAAATGATTTCGGCTTTCGGCGGGCTTTTAAACAGAGCTTGAAAGCTAAATAATAATACGGCTTATGTCCTTGAAAAATACAGTTTAAGCTTTCGACTTTTGGCTGTTCAAATTTGAAATATGGCTTAGGTTTTCGGCTTTCGGCTGTTTAAATTTAAAATACGGGTTAAGCTTTCAGCTTTCGGCTTACGAAATGAATTTCAATAGAAGTTAATTAAAATCATTTAATAATTACTATGCATCAAACTAATAAACGTTATTATTGAAACTTCAGTTTTTTTTTCTTTACATACAAAAATAAGTTTTTAAAAACAATTTCTTATGCAAATAATTATGTCAAAAATGCAAAATCAAGAAATTTTAAATTTGTAAAACATGATATCAAAAATATTTTGATTCTTCAATAAATTTTTATTTGTAGAGGTAGTAATCGTGTAATGTTTAAAGAAGCTTAAGCCGAATATAAATCTTAATTTAGCATTTTTAATAATACAGCTTAAGCTAATGTTTTTTAGCTGTTTCAATTTTGAATATAGCTTAAGCTTTAGGCTTTTAGCTTATGAAAATTTAAATATGGTTTTTGAATTAAGCTTATGACGTTTAAAAATAATTGGCTTTCAGCATTTAGCTTTTGGCTTTCGGATGGCATTGAAACCCTGGATGCAATCCTTGCGAAGATATTGACATTTAACGTTTTATGTTTGAATCTCTTTATTTCCCTCTTTGGGTATTGGCTTGTAGTGTTCAAAAATATGTGAGTTGCATGAGCAGATAATTACACATAAATTTATATATAAATAATATTTATTAAGCAAAGTGAGCGATTAAATGCTTATAAAGTTAATTTAACTAATATCTAAATTTAAAGTTATTGAATGATTTTTACAAAAGTGATGTAAAAGGAGTTAAACAAAATACGTAAAGATTTAAACATTTCAAGTGAATTAGAGTCGGAGTTACTAAGTGAGATCAATCGTTTGGTAAATTCGGATTAAATAAACGAATCAAAAAAATAAGTATTTTTATCCACCTCTAGTATTCGTTACAAAAACGATGAAACTCCCAATACCACGATTTCGTAAAAACCTGATGATAATTAACTTATAACTGTCACGCGTTATAATAAAATTCGATAAACTTATCGATATATTGTTTACATTTTGCGTCCCTGATAACATTTGAAATTCATGATTAAGCTGAACGGTTATAATTTAATACGGTTTGTTTGTTGATTACTCATTTTTAGTTTCTCAAAGGTTGGTGTAGTTTATGTTCGTTTTGTTGGTTTTTCCAACTGTAAGAGATGGAAGTAAGTTTTAATTAAATTAGAATTTTTTTCACTTTTAAGCACAAGTACTAGTTTACGTTAGTTGAATTATCCGTTAAAGCTTTTTATTTTATTATTTTAAAAAAAGTGTTAATTATATTCCTTTTAAATATAAATGTGATGTTAAATACTGAAATAAATTTATAGTGAATGTCTGTTTTAATATTTTCTTTTATTATTCATTACCATTTAGTACCGTTTTTTTTATTAAGTTTTGTACTTTTTTATTGTGCAGATTGAAATTTACAGCACCGTCGGCGCTAAACGACTGGGGAAAATAGAGGTAAATAAAACATTTTAGTCTAGTAACTTAAAATAGGCTACACATAAATAATTACTGTGTTAAATCCAAAAAAATAAAGAAACTGTATTGAATTTTATAATTCATTTTTTTTTTTATAATTTTTTAAAAACTGTGTGTCTCTGTTAATGATGTATATTTAATTTAAAACTAAGTTGTTAAAATGAGAATTTTACTTAAAATTGTATACACGACGCAATTAATTTAAAGTTTGCCTACTTTTGTAATCATTTATTATGTCTTAAAATATGTAAATCTTCCAGCTTGAATTTTCATTTTTTTAATTTTTCTTGAATTATATTAATATCTTAATTCAGTTATTTTTGCATGTATGTACTAATTATAGTCTTACACTTTGATTTTCACACTTATATAAAAACCAAATTTATTATTTATTTAGTAATTCAGCTTTTTAATGTTTCGATATGTAGTAGAAACATGAGTAGAGTCGAAGATTATAGAGCATAATCTTGAAACAGAACGAAAAAAATTGTTAATTTTTAAATTCAAATATTTTTATGTAATATTGTTTCATTGTCGTAATTATAATTGGAATTTAAAAATTCAGTCACATTTTAATATTAAGAATACATATTTGGAGATAATTAGGAATGTTTAGAATCAATGTTACATTAACAGTTGGCAGTTGATGAGGAACAACTTGAAGAATGCTAATTTCATTCTGAACTGCATGCTTAATTTGAATTAATTTTTAATAAAATAGAAGATATACTGATTATTAGTTTTTTTCAATTAATCTCGGCAAATTCTAAAAAAATGGTGTACATATTGGCAATATTTAAAAATTTGTGGATGTTGATTTTTATTTCTATGTTACATTGAATATAACTATGAATTACAAGTCGTCACTTAATTATCTTTTAGCACAGTTTATTCGATATATTTAATTTTTTTTTATTTCCGTTTCAGTTCAAATTTTTAATCAGGTCGATCGGTGCCGCTGGAAAATTTCAGCCAAATTTAACTTTTCATTAAATTAAAATTATCAGTGTTTAAAAAAAAATAATAACATGTTCAAAAATTTAAGTATTTTTCGACCACGTGAAAAATGCATTTGTATCTGCGCTCGAAACGTATAAAATAGTGATTAACATTTGTTTGTATTAAGATGCTGTTTACGATTATCAATTATTCATAGAAATATTAAGTTTTAAAATAGCACGGTTGAAGTGATCAGGTTACCTGCTATGTTAATATGTTTGTATAAATAATTTTGTGCTGCCTAAAGATGCGAAAAATTATTGAGGTCTGATGGACATTCAAATTATGATTAAAATGGTTAAAGACAAATATTCAAAAAAGCAGCTACTTTTCATTATACTCGTAATTTATTAGATTGCACTAATACATGAAATTTGCGCTATATAGACGTAGAAATTAAGATTCATAGAAAGTGATAATTGAAAATAATTTTTGGTTAGCGATAAGTGTATGTAAGTGAATTTTATATTATTCATTAAAAATAATTCGTTAGGGGACAATAAATCAGGAGGTAACATAGAGTTTTTTGCCGTATATTTATGAAACAGTTTAATAAAAAACAATTTTCAACGAAGTAGTGTCGTGGAAATATTCAAAGAAATGTAAACAATGGTAAGTCGTTTGAGTTGTTTGCATCACATGTGCAAAATTTTAATCGAAAAGAAATGTATAGTCTTGATGTAAAATAGCAGTTGATGGAGGAAAATAAACGGCGAGATATACTTTTAAAAAATTTGCTCGCACAGCGACCTTGGAGGAGATCATCCGGCTTGTTCGAATATTTCTCTCTGAAATAGGTTTTCCGTTCCAATTGGGAACTGGTTTAATTTCGGATCATACGTATTAGCGGTATATGCGAACAAACGTTTGTGGAGTGCTTGTTTTTATTATTGTTTTATTTTCCTGTTTCCTAAGGACAAAATTATGAATTTACGTAGTACGAAGTCACGGAGAATCTTTGAATTTTTTAAAAATTTGAACAGAAAATTCTGTTATAAGTTGTCCTTGTTATTACGCACACGCACATATGCATATATATTAACGGCTCAAATTAGTAATACCACTTTTTTTTAAAAAACTTTTGAATAATTTGATTTGTGGGGATTGGTTGGTTTACTTAGCATAGTATAAAATTTTACACTGGTAACGACTTGAATATTTCGTCTCAAGTATTTTCGGATTGTATACTATGTACGTACTTATTTTTTAATTTATATTTATCCCCACTATATACGTGGAAAAACAATTTTATTCTTATTTTTTTTTCCTGAAAGTAATTTAAACGTTCGCATACGAAAGTGCTTAAACGAGTTTTCTTTTAGCCCAGTAAATTTTTGTTAGTGTTTAAAGCCTCCGTACAACCTTAAATGCTAATGTTAATAATGATAACGAATTTTAGATTAAGTTAGCACGTTATCAAAACGTTATAGTTTGTTGTTTTTTTTTTCGCATTTGTTTTTCGTACATTATTGCCTCGAAATATAAAACTTTTCACTAGTTATTTTTATTCATTGACGCAGCGATTTCGTAACAGTAATGAAAGAAATTTCACAAATTATCAGACTTTTAATGATCCGGAAAATCGAATTAATTGTAATTACCTTTTGCTCGATTCTGTGTATACTACACAATTAACACCTTGAAAAAATTTATTCAACTTTTTTCAGTCGATTATTAATAGAGGTTAAAGTTTTTTGAGCGCCTCCAAATGTGTTTAATGATTTATAAATAGGATTAGTTTTTTTGAAGTTTTCCCGGCCGAAACTAGTTCTTACAGAGAGCTGCGTTATAATGTTAAAATGGCTTATGTAAAGTATAATAAAAATGTAAAAAAATAAGTTCGTTTTTAATTTACATATTGCTTTTTCTCGATGCTTTTTTTTTTTCTTCCTTTTTCTCTGGTGTTGCGGAAATTGTATCGACCAGTTTATGGCACACTGCTGTATCGTGGAATGACCAAACTGTCGTTTTGATGTTACACATCATTGCTGTTTATAATCGGATGTTTACAATATAGTATCAATTCTTTTAAAACCTCGGATAACGAGCTGAGTAGATTAATAGGTCTGTAAGAAAATACACCTCTATGTACAGTTTTCTTGGCTTGTTTAGTATAATTATTACAAATTTTTTCCACGTCATGGAGAAGTATCCGATTCGCAATATCCCATTAAAAATAAATAATTTCACTAGTAATGCTATCTAGTCTAAGTGCTTTCGGAAATGGCACACTATAAATACATTTAAATATCCCTTTTGGAGTAAAGAATTTAATAGTCTCCCGAGAACGACAAGTTTTATTTAATGAACACTAAGCGAATGTGAATTGTGTATTACAGGAATTAGGGTGCGGAGTGAAAACAGCGCCAAGGTGTTTTGCGAAAAAAATTCGTAACTTTTTCTTTGTCTGTTTTAGACCAATTATTGTTAACCTTTTGTATTGCACGTTTTTTTTTTTTTGTTTCGCTTATTAATTTCTTTGTATTCTTCCACAGAGATTTGTTATCGGTATTCGTGGATTCTATTAGCTAGAACATCGTTTCATTTCTGCAGTGTTTAATTTTATTCCTTAGTTCCGTCTGTAATTGTATGATGTATGTTGCCATTTACATCTAGCCGTTCAAGTTTTACTTATTAGCTTTCTTATTTGTACTGGAATGTAATGATTTTCCTTTTTTTAAATTTTTATAACTAGTAGCCACTAATTTTAAGTTTTATTTTTTAATTGTATGTTTTTTTCAATTATTTCAGAAAAAAGGATCAGTAATTTTATTTACAAGTCCTTGTCTGGATATATTCTTAGGATGTTACACATCCAATACTGCAAGCACATGGGATGGTCGAATGAGAGGTGGATAATAGTTTCACATTCCCTTTAGTAATTTTGTAATCCACGAATAATCTTTCAATAACGTTTACATTAAAAATTGCAAAATAAAAAGTTATTAAAAAAAAAAAAAATGGTTTTTAAAATTAGCAATAAAAATTCCGAACAAAACACGCACTAAAAATTCAAAAATAATTAATTTAAAAAATGCGCTACATTTCAGGATGTTACATTTAAGGTAGGTAACGTGATAGCCTAATGGTTAAGTTGCTTGGCTACCAAATCAGAGGTCACGGATTTAAGACTTGCCTCGTTCGGATGCAAGTCGTTCCCGGGTTTACTCAGTCTGAAATAATTAGGTACCAGAGAAATCTGGGAAAGTAAAGGCGACGGAGGGAAAGAAACTGGCTTCCCTACTTTCATTGGTGCCGTTGGGATTAGTACACTGTGAACTTTAACTTCAAAATCCCCGACGCCCTATCAAAAGTGTGGGACTTACTTTACTTACACTTAAGGGGTAACGCCACCCTAGCGACTGAAAAAAAGGCCGATTTTTGATAATTTATTGTGAAAGTATAGGAAGCAGGATGGAATTTCTTTTTAGACAGTACGTTTAGTATGGGTTGAAGCGTGATTTTATTTATTGTTATTATTATTTTGTTGGATTGTCGCGATATCCTAGTTGCTAGAGCGCTTGACTTCCGAACGACGAACCTATTACAAGAATTAAATAAAATAAATAATCGCTAATAATCACGTGGAAGGCAATGGCAAACCACCACGTACAACATCATATGCGCGCTAGGTCAGTACACAGCAGACCCACACGGGCCTGCACTTGTAGTGCGATGACAAGCGGCTACTATCAGTTCCAAATGTAGTCTTGCGTGTGTACACCTGCGTTGCATATAATAATTGCCTAGTACACTATTTATGTCTGTACAGATTAAATATACGAATAGGTAGTCGCTGACGCTCAGAAGCTGAGTACGGCACTATAAAGAAAAGAAGAATTATTTTGTTACAAAATGGTGGCGATAGAGCCAATTTTCGAAATCACATTTTTTTTTGAAAAGCCTTGGCGGGAGAAAGGATTTCTCGCGACCTATAATACCTGGAACAAAAAACCAAAAATTTCCTTAATCTACATTCTATTTCCTACAAAAGTAAGTAGGGATTTTTTTTAAATTAATTTTTGTAAAAATGGTGCACTTTTGGAAAAAAGACTTGATTTTTGGCCAAAAAATACGTCTTAAATTGTTTATAAAAAAAAAAAAAAAAAACATCAGATCGAAAAACGGCTACGTACTTCTATACAGAATGTAATTGAGAAGTTACTGTCGAAATTTCAAATAGATCCATGCAATAGTATTCGAGTAATCTTTTCTCCCAGTTTGAAAAAAGTGATGAAAAACGCCTTTAAAGTTTTACGAACACTTAAATCCTTGAAATTTTTTTTACCTTTTAATCTACGATACCTGCTCTATACATTTGGTCATCTACTTTAATGCTCGCCTCCTATTCTTCCTTGCTGAGCGATTTTATGGAAAACCTGGCATTTTAGCAACGTCCATAAATGATCTCTGCGAAAACTTTATGCTGCGCTTGTTTGCTTCCAAATCAAATCAGTTTATTGTGTAAGTTTATAAATATAACATAATTAAGCAAATATATACCACAAATGCGCTTAGCTGCACGATCAGTGGGATTATTATTATTTTTAAACTGTAATGTTAAATGTAAATCTATTAATTACAAAGAAGTACAATGGCCAACCGTCCACGCAAAAATTATAACAGTTCGGCCCGATTGTCGTGCCCAAATTTTGCATGATCCTCATAATACTTGATAAGCCATCCTTGTATATGCCTACAGTAATGTATACAGCAGTATCATGTACATGTTTGCTACTAGATACCGATTTCGGAGCCATAGACCATAGCTCTCATTGCTATTTTGTGTAAAGCCGGCTAAACAATGAGTAAGCAATTCGTCTCGGCTTAATTCTTCTTAAATGGGCAAAATCGCTTTATAAACTTGGTTGCAGAGAGCTGGCTTATGTTCATAATTTGTATCATCAGTGGCCTGTACCCTTTGTCACGAGCATCATGAGTCTTCTACGCACGAGCATTTATCATGCATAAGTAAAAAATCACCCTTAAAAATTAACAACTTGTCATGTAATTTATTAACGTAAAATTTAAAATATACAATGAAAATCAAAAAAATGTTCATAATATAAAAGCGTTTACTATGAAACCAGTTAATTTAATCTTGGTCTGGCTGTCATTTTAGTTTAAAAACGAGAAAAAGGCATGATTTAGTAAGTGATGGCTGAATTATTGAACTTTAAAAAAAAGCAACAAAACGCCTTAAATATATGCATAAGAGGACGCTTTAAAAAAAGAAATATATAGTCAATATTACATCAAATTTCAATCTTCCGAATACTGTAAACTCTAAAATATAGAAAAGTTCCTTTTTTCCGGACGTTGTTGTAATACCGATTGAACTTTGCTATTTCAAATAAGGAAACCCCATATTTAAATTCTTTAAAAAGACTTTTGCGAAAGATAGGCGTTATCCCGTTAACGGTGTGGCTGTTATTTTTAAACATTTTTAACAGTCTAGCAATGCATAATTTACAGGAATATACTGCATAAAATACAATAATTTGTTGCATAAATATTTATAAAATAATGTAAATTTCAATAATTCCTAACCGAATATATAGACTCTTCAGTGTCGTATGGTATATTAGGCTTTACTAAGCTTGTTTAACATTAATGCATGGAATACTTTCACAAGTGATTAATTAATTTACCTAAAATGTTAGTATAACCATATAAAATTTTTGTAGCGGTTCGATACTTTGAGTATCTATAACTGTGATACAGCAAATTAGAATTTAAAACAGTTGAATTTTGGGGAAAATTTCAGTTTTGATTTTTAAATAATCAGATTGAAAATACTTTTTAAAAATATCATACTTAAAAATCTTAAAAACTGTTGAAGATTAAAAATTAAGTGTAATAAAGCGAACAACAGTTAAAGAAACACTGCATGTTGAATCTTGCGGTTCGAGTGCTATTTTCGTTCGTTTTTTTTTTTTTTTAATGTTTTATAACTGTAAATATTAGGTCCAATTTTATTTAGCATCTATATTTCAGGATTATATAACATAAATTTGGATCCCAACTGTGGTTTGCTGTCCTATGCGGGTGATTTAGTAGTTTTTTGTAGAAACCGAAACTCCAAGACACATTTAGGTTTTTAAATTTACAACTGCCTTTAAAATGGGACTTACGATTAAATGTGTATCCATGATTTTCACTTACCGGCCTGTTAATTCAGGTTGGTGCACAATTTCAATGGGAGGTTATTTAGTGTCAACACTACATCTCAATGCATATATCTATTTGGTTATTAGCCTCAACTCTTAGACTAACGTGGACTTCACATATGGAATATATTCGCTACGAGATTCCTACACGTATGAATCTACTTAAAGCGCTAAGCAACACTAATTGGACTGGATTCCCTAATCGTGGGGGTTTCCTTTACAAATCGTGTATAATAAGCATAATGGATTACGGTTGTATCTTCTTCGGCAACTGGTGTTTAAGGAATTTATACAAAAACTAAAGGTAATATGAAAGATTTTCATCCGTATGCGATAATTGGTGCACTGCATTCTTCTCCATTTCCCACCGTAGAGGCCGAGGCAAAAATTGTTTCACTTTCCGTCAAATTTCCTTATTTAGCTGATGAATGTGTACTAAAATTCCTCGCAAGATAATGTAGTCTCGAAATTCGTAAACATCGAAAGTATATGAAAATTTAGTCCTCAAAAAATCCTTCCGTCATGCCCAAGCGCTCACTGCAAAAAGAAATATAAACGGTTATGTTTCTTCCTGCCCTGGCTGGTTATTTTAGTTAATCCCTTCAACTTTGTAAGTATTTCCATCAATCTTAGCGAGTTTTTACATATGTATGTCATTAGATCAAATCCAGGTCAAGACGTTAATAACATCAAAAATGATTTCGTATCTGATTACTGGACAGAATTTCATCTAGTTTTCACAGAAACATGGGGATATGCCGTAGGAGCCGCTTTCTTTATTCCACATCTTAACATCGTTCGAAAATCTCTCACGCTTCTTTTCCACTTTTAGCGTAGAATGTATCACGATCATTTCTAACCTTTGTATTATCGAATCTAACAGTTACCAAAATAATCTTATCGCTTATAAAAACCGCCTTGAGGCTTTTAACAACTCCTTATTCAACTGTCGGGCACATTTTCTTATTTATAAATTAAAACACATTAATGCTGATCAATTGATTCGAGTTTTTTGGTTGAATTCGCATAGATTCTCTTTCACGTGGGAATATACTTGGTAATAGCATCGTCGATAAGGCCGCCAAGTCGACGAGCCAAGAAGGAGTTTTTATTCCTAAGTCTCCTCACAACGATCTTTTTTACTTTATTAAGTATGCTCGCAAAAAAAATATTGAAAAGCTACCTGGGCTAATCCGGTCTTGGCATCTTACTATAAATCTATACAGCCTAACATATTCAAAACATACCTCAGTATGCACTTTTAAGCCCTACCGACATACCATCTCTATTTGTAGGCTAAAACTTGGATCGAAACTAATTGTATCTTCATTCTACCAGCGAAACCGGATCTCTTTTCTCGTTTGTCGACTTGTTTCTGATTTCTATTCAGCTTTAACGAATCTTCAGGTAACGTTCCCCGCCAATATCAGAAGTTTTCTTTGCGGTTAATTTCAAATACAAAAAAAATCCCGGATATAAAAATTATATTATTGAATAAATACTCAGTAATAACTACGCAAGTCTCTATGTGGACTTTTACAAACATGACGACGACAGAGCCTTGAAAAGGATTATTTCAATAAAATAATTATGAAATTCGGATTTTAAAGAAAACGTTAAAACACGTGGGATGCACAACAAAGTTGCCAACGGGAAAAAACAAACGATACACGTGATAAACCAACAATAATAAAGAACGAACTTACTAGCACAACGGACGGACAACAACAACTCAGGTAAAAAGACTCAATCGCAAATAACGAGCGGACATTTTCCTTTTTTTTTTCTTTTTGTGTTGCGCAGCGGTAAATAAAAACCACTGGTCAGATCCAAACTGAAAAACATGCCTTTTACAAAAAAAATAATACTAAAACGAAATTGTTCAGCGAATACGGTGTTTAAAAAATATTAAAAAGGAAATTAAAACAAACATCTTTTAACATTGTGAAAATCTACTATTGACAACACCCCCCCCCATCGGATGAACCGGGAGATTCATCAGAGGGAAACGCGCTATTTTATCTTCTCTTCCGCTGCCTGTTTAGGAATTCGATCGACATTTGTCTTCAAAAAGTTATCGGTTCCGACGAAGTTTGGTTCCACTGTCCGAGTGGATCGAAGAGGGGCCCCCACGGCGAGAAATAACTCGGAAAACAATCCGTGAAAAGCGACGAAACGATTTCCACGTGGGCAACTTTTGTAGCACAACAAACGAATATTGCTACATAAATTTTATAACGGCGTAATGATCGGTGGTTGGTGCATGAACAGTCGAACGGTTCGGCAAAGTCTACTCCGACGTGTGTGAAAGGATGACTAATGGTTAGGCTTTCTCGCGGTAAATCAGCCATAATTTGTTAGTGTGTATCAGCTCCATATCGAGTACATGCTGGGCAGCGGCGAACGACGAATTTGGTACATTTGTAAGATTACCAACGAAATAAAATTGTGCGGACAAGAACGATCTATTAGCGTGGAAATATTTACCGTCTATCTGTAAAATTAATATTCTCTCAAAGCGTGATTTAGCGTCCGAAATAATCGGATGTTTCTTACCGTATGAAATGTTCGACTTGCATAGCCGACCGGAGACCCGTATTACCTTGTTGCAATTTAAGAATGGTGTTAATCGTCTGAACGGACTGCGCTTGCTGAGATTGCTGTATTGTTTTAAACGATTACATTCATCTGGAAACGAACAATTTCGGACGATGCGGAAATTCGCGGTTAATCAGTGATCCTTATGAGTTTCTAATTTGCAATCCAGGTACACGATACCGGTGAGATTACATTTGTTGATGTTGTCACGCAGTAAATCTGGGCCGATCAGCCATAATTTGGAGCTGGACAAAGATAAAACTGATACTCCACGGATGTCTAAATCTTTATATTCAGTCATGAGTTCGGGAATGAAATTTTTGCACAGATTTGGATTGCCGCTGTTCGGAACGAAGTAGCTGAAAATAAGCTCATTTAAGATTATCTTTAAGCAAGTTTGGGTCGATTTTTAACGGTGGTCTTACAGTGAATTCTCCGCTAGATTCTTGGTTAAATTACAATACGAAAAACATGAAACGGACGTACTATTCTGTGATATATTGGAAGGCAAACACTTACTATCCCACCAAATTGGATTTTTCGGAAAGTTAAATCGTCGAGTTTTTTTATTTCATTGCGCAACCGAGATTCAAAATATTTAGCGCCCAATAGGATATCGATATTCGGTATATTAACGACATTATTATAAAATACCGGGTCCGCTAATTCTAATTTTAAAGATTGTTTACAAACTTTTTTGAAAGATAAATTAGTTTATACGCTAAAGCCGTTGCGGCCACTGACTATGTCTGCTTTAACATTCGATTCGAGATTTTACTTTTAAAAAATACGACTGTTGCGAAAGAACAGAATTGTTACCGACTCCCTTTATCGTTACATTGTCTGGGGAAGTTGAAATAGGTAGCCCCGGAACTTTTTGATAAACGCATCGGACACCAACTTAAGCTACGATCAGCTATCCAATAATATACGAGCGACGCCTCTTATTCCGTGGCGTTTAAAATTTGCCATCGCGGACGGAAGTAAGATTGTTTTGTTCTAATTGACGACGTATCGACGCAGGATAAACTCGAGGCTGACGCTATATTATTTTCGGAAGGATTCATACGCGCACTATCCGATTCTGAAATTGTACGTTAGCAGACTTCAATCGGCTTTCATTTTCGAAATGTAATAAATAGTGGTGATTTCCACCACATTTGTAATATAGCTTAGACGTGCAATTAGCGATAGAGAATGGCCTACTAATCGGAAACACATAAAATATCGGCGATTTGTTTTAATTATTTTTCGTAACGCTCAGCGGGCGTCTTTCTTTCAAACGAATCACAATCGATCAATAAATGTTGTTGTTTACAAATGATACAATGTGGTTTTGCGGAAACGTAAACGGAATTTTTCGATACCGATTTCGGCTTTAACTAGCAATTGACTTTTCGCGATTCTGCATTGAAGGCTCGAACCTCCAGGAAACTTTTCAACGAGACGGCGAAAGACGGAAACTTAGTGTCTGTTCGGATGACGTATTTTCGAAATCGTCGCGGGTTTTGTCGTCAAGACGTATCGAAACGAAATACGAACGAAAAAAATTCCAATTTTCGGGGTTTTCGCCACAAATCTGTAATCGTTTCAACGAAAAATCGACACCTTATCGAACATGACCCGAAGTTCGTTTTCGGAGCTAATTTCCTTAATCGAAAGTAGATCGCGAAAATGCATGCGGATAATCAATCTATTGTTGGCGTAGCGATTTAAAACCCGATTCCAGCCTTCAACATATTATGCTTCCGCTGGTAATCCTACGTCCTGGATTATCGCAGCTGCGTCACCTTATCGGCGGAATACTAGGCTCATGGCGAACCAGATTTTCGAAGAGTGATTTAAAATCTAAACATTTGCGATATTCTCCATCGAATTTAGGGCAACAATTTTTGGTAATTTTGCAGAAGGATTCGAATTTCCATTAAAATCATTTGTAAGCGACGTTTGACTTATCGAATTATTATCTTTTATTCTGGACGGAAACTTTTTCCTTTAGCAGCTTTCTTTCCTCCTGGTTGAGCTTATTATCAGCAGAACTATCGAACTTTTCGTACAACGGTTCCATTACGGCAACAAACTGACTTTTTAATTCAAGCAGCGTGGTCAAAGTAAGTCTCTATGTGGACTTTTACAAAAACGACGATGACGGAGCCCTGAAAAGGACTATTTCAACAAAATAATTATGAAATTCGGATTTTAAAGAAAACGTTAAAACACGTGGGATGCACAACAAAGTTGCCAACGGGAAAAAACAAACGATACACGTGGTAAACCAACAATAATAAAGAACGGACTTACTAGCAACAACGGACGGACAACAACAACTCAGGTAAAAAGACTCGATCGCAAATAACGAGCGGATATTTTCCTTTTTTTTTCTTGCAAATAAAAACCACTGGTTAGATCCAAACTGAAAAACATGCCTTTTACAAAAAAAATAATACTAAATCGAAATTGTTAAGCGAATACGGTGTTTAAAAAATATTAAAAAGGAAATTAAAACAAACATCTCTTAACATTGTGCAAATCTACTATTAACATGTTTCCTTGTCTCCCAAAATTTAGCGAATTATAAGTTACTGTATAATTTTATTCTGGAGCGAACGTATTAATATAGCCAACTTTGATGCCAATAGGTTATGTTATCGGAGCTCAAAAAAAAAAAAAAAAACAGATGTGCCCAATTCTAGTGCGTAGATTAATGGACAGTCTTTTAACCTTCGATCTAAGTAAATATAAGTACGCAATTGTGGTGTGCCCCATATACTAGGGTGGTTCAAATATAAACCGGAATTTCGTCATAAAAATTTTTATTCTATACTTACAGTGCTCATATTTTTTACAATTTTTCGAGATAACCCCCCTCGCACGCTACGCACTTTTTCCACCTCTCCGGCAATTTTTTTATTCCTTTTTCGTAAATATCTCGCGGCTTGTCACACAGCCATTTGCGCACGAACGATTCCACCTCATCGTTGCTTTCGAAACGTTGTCCACCAAGTGCTTCTTTCAACGGGGCAAACAAATAATAATCACAAGGCGACAAATCTGGACTGTAAGGAGGATGTTCAAGTGTTTCCCAGCCCAATTCGGCCAATGTCTCCATCGTTTCCCAACGAGTGAATTTCTGTTCAAAATTCAGAAGTCTGGGCACCCATCTGGCTGCAATTTTGCGATAACCTTGCCGATCATGAATTATTGTCTCAATACTAGCTATGCTGATGCCCAATTCGTCGGTCATATCGCGTACACGGACGCGTCGGTCAGCCAAAATGAGTTGTTCGATGGCTTTGACGTGTTCATCTGTAATGCTGGTTTTTGGGCGCCGCGCATGTGGTATGTTTGACACCACTTCACGTCCTCTTCGAAACGCGGAACACCACTCGTACACTAGAGTTTTGGAGAGACACTCATCCCCGAACTGTTCGCGTAATTTTCGGTAAATTTCCACGGATTTTACGTCGTCTTTGACTAAAAAACGAATAATGATGCGTTGCGCAACAGACACTGGTACTTCTTTTTCACTCATGGCTCTAACTACACTAAAAAGTGAGCTTACGCGGTTCTAATTGCTCTACACGCTTCGTAACAAACCGGTCTAACTGCCAGTGCAACCACTTTTTCCACAATAAATTTTTCGCACGTTTATTTAAAAATTCCGGTTTATATTTGAACCACCCTCGTATAAAGAAGAAAAAAAAAAAGAAATTTTGCATTGCAGGTTTAGTAGTTTTCGAAAATTTATGTGAACCATCACGATATTATTAAACAAACGTTCGTTTAAGAAATATATAATTTTGCACTTTTATTGATTATCTACAGAATGATTATCATTTTTATATCAGATGAAATTGGTAACTGGAGCATATTAATGTTATGCGAATAAAAATACTAGTGAAATTTAACGTGGATACATTTTGAGACTGAAGGTCATTTTATATTTCGCGACATCGTGACCTAGGTGAATATTATTTACGATTTACACAGCAGCCGGTAATTATTATGCTGGTAATGTTCGACAAGCTATGGAGGTTATTAAGTAACATGTTCGTTCGCTTGATCTTCCTAAGTTTTTAAAAACGTATTCGTGATTTTGCGGTTTTCTATGCGATGGAGAAAATATATACGGTTTTTTGTTTTAATAATTATTTTGAAATTTATGAATAAAAAAATACAAACTTCGATATTTACTATAAAAATTTAATAAAAATGTACTAAAAAGGAAAAAAAGGTAATTGCTTCTGATAAGAAAATAATATATGTCAGAGTGATCTGATGAAGGTGATGTTATGGTAATTCTCATTCAAACATTGTTATCACAGTCCGTACGAAAATCGTAAATTACAATATCTGGAACCAATTTAATGAATATTTAACGCAGTTTTTAATTATTACTGCAATTTGTGATTTCCGCGTCGACTCTAATAAGTATTAACGTATGAGAATTATCATAATATCATCTTTAAGTATATTTAACCGACTTCAAAAAAAGGAGGAGGTTCTCAAATTGACAGGATTTTTTTCTTTTTTTTTATGTGTGTCTTACCTCAGAACTTTTTTCTAGGTGAACCGATTTTGATGATTCTACTTTTATTTGAAAGCTGGCACTTCTCATGTGGTCCCAGTTAAAATTGATCAAGATCTAACCAGTAGTTTTTGAGTTATCCTTAATAATGCTTGAGGTGTATTATGTGTGGCCTTCATTGTCGGATGACAGATTTCGTAGCCCCGTTATTTCGGTCAATGATTTGTCGTAATTGATTTTTAACAAGAAAAAAATTCAAGTATAACGCTAAAAATTGTAAAATAAAATGTTTTTGTACAAAAAATAAATATCGACCACAAGGTTAAAGTAAAAATAATTGAATAAAAAATGCACTAAAAAGTAAAATAAATAATTACTCCCGATAAGAAAATATATATCAGAGTGATATAAGTTAAGGTGATATCGTAATTTTTATACAACACTGATACCTTAATTAGAGTCGGCATCAAATTCATATTAAAATAATAATTAAAAACTCCATTAAATGTTTATTGAATTGTTCCTAGATATTGTAATATGAATTTGATGCCGACTCTAATTAAGGTATCAGTGTTGTATAAGAATTACGATATCACCTTTAAGGGTATATCACACTCTGAAATATATTTTCTTATTGGGAATAATTATTTTTTACTTTTTAGTGCATTTTTATTAAATTTTTATAATAAACCTTGAAGCCGGTATTTACTTTTTTGTAAAAAAACATTTTATTTACTTTATGTTATTTCCTTATTGGAAGTAATTATTTTTTTTTTTAACGCATTTCAATTTAATTTTTATAGTAAATTTTGAAGTCGGTATTATTTTTTATAATATTTCACAATGTTTAGCGTAATACTTAAATTTTTGTCTCGCTAAAAATCAACTTTTTAAAAAAAGACCATCTTTTAAATGACGCTATAGCGATTTAAAAATTATTCCATTATCTTTATTCGAATTTATATTTCTTCCATGATAATTATCATTGATAATACTTCAATTTTTTCAAATTGCATTTCCATGCTTAATATTGATAATATTTTAAATCATTCGCGTCTATGATATAAATAAACAAAAAATTACCTAATGGGGCCAAATTTTTTTAACGCTTATTTCAAGGACCACTGTTTAGTGTTTACCCGATATACAACGGTAGTGGAGGGAGGGGCACGTTGTTATAATTTTTAGATAATTGTCAATATGACAAAGCCTATCACTTAATTTATACATTTGATTGTTTTTATCAACTATTCAGCTAGTAAAATATTACTAAAAAATTATTAAAATTTACGTTATTTTTTCACAATGGGCAATTTAATTTAAAAAGTCGATTGTAACAACTTGCCCCCGATTCGGGGCCAGTTGTTACACCTTTGGGGCACATTGTTACGATAGATAAATAAATAAAATCATCAAAGATAAATCAAAATGTAATGTTTATTTTTAAACGTTATAAACAAAACGAACATTTTAAACAATCTTATAATGATAATGTGTAATTATAGTATCTATATCTTAATTTTTAAACTATTTAACAGTAAAATCAAATTACTTTGGCAGTAAGTTTCTTCAATCTTAGACAAAACAACGTTTTTATTACTGAAATTAAAAATAAACTTCGTCTGCTACAAACAACTTTCTGTAGATAATTAATAACTTTTAGTTAGTTTAATCAATATGGCACTTTTATTAAACTAAAAAGACTTTGGATTCTAACATTAATAAGGCGCTCACTGTGATTTAAATTAGACAGAATAGGATAGAAAAAAATATATAATCATTTTCTACAGAGGAAGGTAGCAATATCACATACAATTATTAAATCAGTCTTCATCACAATTGCAATTAATGCAAGTAAATGAGTAAACATTTCCCGTTACACATTTGCCATGGGCCTGTATTTTGCATTCTATACATTCTACCCGCTCATCTTTTTTAGAAGTGCTGTAACTTTAGCTACACACTAAACAATACCATTCATCAGTATCAGAGGACATTCGGTGGAAAGCTTAACATGTTTAATGAAATGATCCATGAATTTTAAAAATTCTTTTTCCGTCATCCATCCTGAAGCATTGCCCGCTCCAATCGCATCTAGCGGTCCAGCACGAAGAAAGTGATCCGTGTATCTCATTCTGGGAAATACGAACATCGGCGGGACAGAATTTCCAGCTGCGTTTATGGCACATGCGAGCGTTACAAGTGTTCCTCTTTCGGCAGATGTGATCGCACCTACCTGTTTTTGACCGCGAGCAGCAACTATCTTTTTAGTTTTCTGTACTGTCATGATACCCGTTTCATCAATGTTCCATATACGCGAAGCAGTGAATTCATACTTTTGGAGTAACCTTTGCAGTTTGTCAAAAAAATCTTTAACGTTGGTTCTGTTGAACGACGTAGCTCTACTTAAATATGTAGCTTCTGGTGTTCTTAGCGATAGTTGAGTATTTCTGTGTTTAAAATTATTAAACCAGTCCGGCCCAGCCATATTATTTTTAAGCCAGCTAGGGGGAATATTTTTTAAGTTGAGTTTTGTTGCACATTGGTATGCTATATAGTTTTCGGTAGTAAACCAAAATATATTTCTGAACTTTTGAGTAGATAAGAAGCTAATTTATCTTCTGTTTTGGAATCTTACACACAACATATTGAAGGTGATTTGACTGTAAAAACTAATAATATGTGCTTTCATCCCCAAAATCAAAGGTAATACAAATTTTGCGGCAAGTTGTTACATGTAACAATTTACCCCAACAATTTGTAACTACGTGTCCCATAGCACGATTTTTTAAATAAATTGAAGTCACCATTAATGGATATCGCTAACGGAAAAAAACAATATTGCAAATTAAAAGTAGATATATTAAGAAAGTTCGAGCATTAAAAAGTTGTGAAAATAAAAAAAAATATACATCAGAAATCAAAGATTTCGTAAAGGATTTTTTTACTTACTTGACTGAAATCAAGGCTCATGCACACAAACTATTTACCCCTGTAACGACGTGCCCCTCCGTCCCCTATACTTAAAAAAAATAAAATAAAAAAATTCCTTCTTTGAAGCCAATAAAAATGAATAGAGATGCACAAGTAAATATTGCTAAAAGAATATTAAATTAATAATTTCGCGGTGACTTGAAAAATTTCGTACAGTTTGCTAGCCCGGTTGCATTTTCAGAGTCGGTAGGTTATTTCCTCGGAACCCATTAAAAAAGAAAAAAATACGTTTTTTGCAATTGTATTATAATTTGTTTATAACCTGATTTCGAAAGTGTAAAAGGCCGCCGGGTTGTAGTTGGCACATTCTTTTTTTTTCTTCTTCAGACGGGGACAGGTTTTTTGACAGCGACGTATCTAACAAAAACTACATTTTGACCATTTATATTGTCTTTAATACGTTACGAAGTCGTTTTTTTATCTGTTTTCTTATAATGTACTCTACGTATTTGTAATTTTTATTGTATTCATTTGTTCCCGGAACAAATTTGTAGTGTAAAAGCTGATAAAAACTTATCCCAGGATTCGTCATCTGTCGTGTCCTTTATCGATCTTTTCAAATCACTAAACCTATTTTAAACAATATGATAAACTTGCAGGCCGCGTTGCTGGCTTAGCTACCGTGCACAGCGCGGAAGAAAAAAAAAAGCGAATGAAAATTGCGATGTTTCTAATTGAAGTATATATAATTTTCATTTTCGGGATGAAAAAGACCAAACTGTTTTATAGAAGTAAATAGCATTTACTAATATTATTTCAATCGTATGTGTTTTTGAAAACGTCCACATTTATGAAATCATTAATTAAAAAAATATATATGTATATGTACCTATATGTAAAAAACTGGCATTTACAAAAATATTAATGAATTCTTCGAAGTTAATTTGCCAATTTAATTACCTGAAATTTCAAAAATAGTCGGATATTATGCTAAATGTGGGTACGATAATATCTAAATAGTTTTAAATGATGATAGGTGGGTTTTGGGGGGAAAAATAAAATCACTGAATTTTAAAATTTATGGAGGACGTTTAAAGTTAAAATTAGATCGATTAATTTTACGTATTGTTAGAGAAAACTTAATGAAAATCACATTTTGTTTCATTTGTAAAGGTTAACTGAAGATTAAGATAAGTGCAATAAGGTTGCTAGTTATTATAACATATTCCAAAGGGAAATGATTAATATTTCATTCTTTCAATATTAACGCGTAACAGAAATATAATGAAAACTGACGACGAACAACTTAATAGAACAAATCACCAACTAAATTCACTAGATACGAATGAAAAATAAATATAAAGTAATAAATGTATATTCGAATCAAATTCAAAAATTCATTTAAATGTCGGAGAGCTATAATTGACAAGAACATTGGATCACGTATGTGACCACCGATTATTAATATCAATCATCTTCGCTAACAAAACTACTAAATATAACATCGAAAAAGTCTGTTTATATATCGTTCACGCTTAAGTCGTTACTTCGAAAAAATATCGAGTAATACTGAAAAAACAGGTTGTCTCTGCTTTATTTAAAATAGCGAAACAACCTTCGTCCGTCTGTGTGTGTTCATAAGCTACGTGTAGCATTCGTACTCATCTTCTACATATAGTCCCTTAATTGTTATCAGATATATTAAACTTCAAATCATCGTGCTCCTAAAACAACACTCTTAACAGTATTCTAATTCAAAAATAAAAAATAATTTTTGCATATTAATAGTTTTTTAACCGACTTTAAAAAAAAAAAAGGAAGAGGTTCTCAATTCGAATGTTTTTTTTGTTTTTTTTTTACGTGTGTTACCTCAGAACTTTTTTCTAGGTGAACCGATTTTGATGATTCTTCTTTTATTTGAAAGCTGGTGTTTCTCATGTGGCTCCATTTAAATTTGATCAAGATCTGAACAGTGGTTTTTGAGTTATCCTTAATAATGCGAGAGATTGAAACTTTGGAAAGTTGAAGTCTTTTGGATGCTTTTCATTCATGATTGGTTTCACCGTCGGGTTAGATTTAGCTTCGTTTTTTTTTTAATATTTATTTTTGAAGACATGACACGGCGTGCGTCGATCGAGACAAGATTGAGCCGCGATAAGCGACGTGTACTACTGCTGGCTTTGGTTTTATCTGCTAAGCGACGCACTTGGTCGAATTAACGAAACAACAAAGCGTTATACACACAAAAAAAAAAAAAAAAAAAAAAAACGAAAGATAATAAGAAATACAATAGTTGATAATAATAACTGAAAAATCTCATCATTACCAGTCTGCTGAATTATAATAATATTTTTTTTTTACAAAAAATAAATACCTACTTTAAGGTTTATTATAAAAATTAAATAAAAGTTCTCTAAAAAGTAAAAAATAATTATTCCCAATAAGAAAATATATTTCAGAGTGTGATATACCCTTAAAGGTGATATCGTAATTCTTATACAACACTGATACCTTAATTAAAATCGGCATCAAATTCATATTAAAATAATAATTAAAAACTCCATTAAATGTTCATTAAATTGTTCCTAGATATTGTAGTATGAATTTGATGCCAACTCTAATTAAGGTATCAGTGTTGTATAAGAATTACGATATCACCTTTAAGGGTATATCGCACTCTGAAATATATTTTCTTATTGGGAATAATTATTTTTTACTTTTTAGTGAATTTTTATTAAATTTTTATAATAAACCTTGAAGCCGGTATTTATTTTTTGTAAAAAAACATTTTATTTGTATTGCAATAACTTACTATTAAGTGCCTTCAGCTCCATGTTGCTATCCTGTATTTTAGTTTCCGCTTCTATGGAAAAAACGAAACATAATCTGACAAATTCTATTTTTGTTAACCGGTGTTTTGTACGAGTATACATGGCGAAGGAAATTTTAGAAGCGACACTAAAACATTAAAAAAAAATATTTAAAATTATTTTTTTCTTTGATATAATTTACACTAAACTATTCTAAAAATATTGGCAGATGCAAATTCAACGCTAAAAGCGTATTTACGGTAATTATAAAACGTCAAAGAATCTTTATAATTCCTCATCATTAATTAATTTACAATAATTACTATTACTATTGCAAAAATTCCACAAAAAATGTGTTACGTAGCACGAGTGATGGTTTAAATGATTGTTCTCTGTTATATTTTTAAGTAATTTTTTTAATTTTTGGAGCTCCGCAAAAGGCCCATTTTGAACATCCCTAACATAACAAAGTGTTTTTTTTTTTCTGTATTTTTTTCCGCGTATAAATTATACAACTACTACAAATTACTTTTTCGTCCATTTTAAATAATGAAAAAATATAAAAAAAAAATTACGGTTACGATATTAAGATACTTAAAAAGTAAATAAGATTTAGTTATAGCCATTAGGCGGCGCTGCTGTTGGAGTCTAGCCTGTCTGCATCGGCTCGTATTATAATAATTGGACGAATGAATCATTCTTTATTTCGACTTTGTAGTTTTTTTGTTGGAGTAGATAGGGCAAATGCGCCGTTTATTAAGCCATCCGCACACGAAGCGTAATAGGTCCGTCGAGCAACGATGATTGCCTCGTTGAAAGGACAAGGCGCATATCGCGACAGACGTTCTCAAGATTCGTTGTAAACGGGCACGAAAAGATTCAAATGATAATTTATTTTTCCTTTCAATACCAGACGTTTGCCTAGCGCGAAGAATTGAAGGGATCGTCGATTGTGAAAAGGTTAGAAATTGATGCAGTGGGCTTTATAAGAATTAGGGAAACCAAGACTGAACAGATGCTCGTACGTTTTGAGAGAATAAAGGAACATTCAAACAAAACGTTAAAAATTTTTGCGTTCGCGTGATCGAAAGGACAAAGAGGTGACTGAATAAGAGAAAAGCTTTGGATAATATTCTTGAAGGATATTATTATAAACATCGCGATGGTTTGAATGCGCGAATTTCATTGTTGCGTCGACTGTTTTAAAGCAATATTTCTTTACAGTACTCTCGACCGTACTGGAAGCGACACTGCTGGGTACCACTTAGCGCATTGCAGCTTGTTTGCCAAAGCGAAGGCTGCGTTTTCTCGTGGTCGGATGTGTTCATTTAAAAATGAACTCTAAAACTTTTGCATATATCGTGTAACAAATAGCTGATGATCGCTTCGCGTATAGTTAGCCCAAGTCTTGCTTTGGGCGATCGCAAAACGACAGTGTAAAACGACCGAATTGAAAATTCGCTTGGCTGATATTGAAATTTTTCACGTTACACGCAAAAGAAATTATAATTCGATTTTTGCGAAGTGAAACGAGCTAGTTAATTTTCGGTTATATTGTCGTTTACAGCGTGTTGCATAAATAAAAATGGCGGGTATTAATAATTCGTGAGTATTAACCCCGATAAAGAAAAAAAAGAAAAACCTTCACAGACTAGTTTCTGAATTGGTTGATTCCACGATGTGTAATTAATTTCTCGTCAACCAGTTTTGATAGTTGGATTGTGAACAGGTACTACTAAAGTCACATTTACTTAATCCGGTTGTTACTTTTGGTTAAAAGTTTCGATTACTTGCCGCTATACTGGTTTTACTGAAATTTCGATCGCTGCACTTGCCAACCATCGAAAGTAACCGGCCTTTGTTAACAAGTTACAGAACGCGTAGTTCTTTAAGGGTACAAATTAAGGTTGACCGTGAATCTTTCTTACCATATTAATCGAGTTCTGCACATTGTTCGAAGTGGTTAAGAACACAGTTTTAATAGTAAAAATGACTGAATTAACCTTGACAAAGTTACAGTTACAGTGCTCCGCTAAGTTTTGTGTTACCTGTTATCGTCGCCTGTAATCTAGACTGGTTCCCGTAACCTTTGTCCTCTTTCTTTCAAGAAAGAACACAATCAATTATTGGCTCAAGCTACATTGCTCACCTTTCGTCCGGCTACCTTTACACACTATGGTGTTACTACCCCGTTCCTATTGTTATCGTGTATTGTGTGTGGTACACGACATACACGTACGAAATCTGAATTATTTGTCTCGCGTGTACGATTGTTCACTCGCGAACACCCTTAAAAGAAACGACAGTCGATTTTATGGAATGCTTGTTCAGTTTTACTACAGCGCACAGAGCGGCATAATAGAATTGTTTGTTGTTTTTTTGTTCTTCTTTTTTATCAAAAATTCGTATCATTTTCGTTAATGGTAATAGCAATATTCTTCCCCACAGTGTGCAAATACCGTTAATTGGATGCCCTGTAATTAGTTAGAGATAAGATTCGATACAGAGAGAGAGAGAGAGAAAGTGTGAATTAGTTGTAGCTTTGTTGAGCACTCCGATCAATGGATAGGAAGGATAATGATCTGAAAGTTCGTCGTGGGTTATTTCCGATCAAATTGTAATTTATGTTTCTGCGCTGTATGCGACTAGTCGAAATACATAACAGTTATTTACTTATTACGATTTTAGATTAACGAGACGTCTTAATGGTAATTTTTCTTTTGCCAATAGTTTCGTTTACTTGTTTGTTTATTAACTTTCTATGTACTGCACACGTACGCGGTTGCACGCATTTTTTAGTCGGATAAAACAATGAATAATTGTAAACCTAAATAAATAATGTTAAATAAACATCAATTTTCCACCTTTTTTTCTCTTATATTCCGGTTTTCTCTTCTGCTCCAGTTCATCTTGACCAGTGATATGACCGAGGAATTTTAAGCTTTTTCTTTTTATTGATGGAGTTAATCTATCTCGCCTGTATTTCTAATTCTTTTATATATATGTATATATAGATAGGTAGATAAAAAAAAAAATCAAACAAGGAAATGAATCATTAAATTTCTCGTAATAATATTTTTGCGTTGACTCTCCTTTATAGTGCCATACTTAATTCCTGAGCGTCGGCGACTACCTATTCGTACATCTCAGCTGTACAGACACAGGCATAGTGTACTAGGCAATTATTATATGCAGTACGAATGTGTACACACGCAAGACTACATTCGGAACTGATTAGTAATCGTTTGATTTATCGATATACAAGTGCAGTCCCGTGTGGGTCTGCTGTGTACTGACAAATCTTATTTTATTTTTGCGGCCTTTCTTTTTGAAATACATTTCAAAAATGTTTGGTAAGGAATGTGGATCACTATATTTCCTTCCTTAGCTGCAGCCTAATGCCGGAAACTTACAAGGATATATTATACGTATACATAATATATTCGGATACTAAAAAATGATCTGATTTTCATTCGTGACTAAAATTATTTCACTGTTGTTGCATAGTATTTACTGTCAAAATTTTCATTTCTCCCGTGTGTTGTTGAACACCACATGAAATTTCCCATGCGATGCTTGAGCACATAAGCAACACGAGTTTTGCCGGCTTTGTTTTATATTGGTAAGTTATTAGTGCGATTCAGCGTAATATTGATAACAATGGAAGTAGATTGCATGGGAATGTTAAATTCTATCATTAAGAGAAGGAAAATGTGTGTAGACATTATCGGAAGTACTGGAAACATTAATAAATGCAGTCACAAAATAAACCGTTTATCGATGAAAAAGATTTGTATTTGTGTGCTATAAAAAGAAAATCCGGACAAAAGCCCAACACATCGGGAAAACATATATTGTTGTGCTCAAGTCACCGAATCAAGCGTTTGTTGGGAATACTTTCAAACAATTTTCTGGGACATGAAACTAAAGGGAGGAGTATTTTTAGCGATAGGGATAACAATGAAAGAATTCCGAGGAGGAGGAGTAACTCTGCCGGAAAGAACAGAATAGAAAATTTTAAGAAGATTACGGAGTTTAATAAACGAAAAAGCTAATGTCTCGGAGTGGAATTATATAGTTTTTGTAGAGTAGATTTTAATTTTAATTCATAGTGAAATCGGAAGTAAGGAAGTGAGGAGGAGACTCTTCTGCAAAAATTCATTATTGTTGATTTTCTGGAGCGACAACAAAACCGTAAAGGATGTTCGAAGGATAGATACTTAAATGCTAGTCATCTTTCAAATATGATTGAGCGGAGTGGATCTTGAAAAGAAAGAGCAGAATTTATTCCAAACGGATTTTTTAGCAACTTTAGGAATGTATACCTAGTTTTGGCATGGGCAAGAAAATTTTCAAGCGCAGAAATAGACCGAAATATATGCGCGGCTATGATCGAAAACGGTGTTGCATTCTTCATTCTGCTAGTGTGAGATGAAGACCGCGATTAGGCGACGATGAGCGACGAGAAGGAGAGAATAATCATTACTTACAGACCGAAGGAATTGTTTATTATATTAATAAAGAATCTTTTATCATCCTGTTTATTAATTATAGAATACAGTAAGTTATAACAAATACCTAACATAACAAACAAATTTAAGTGTAAAATGATTGCTTACTTAGAAACGTTTTCGAGTATAAACCATCATCAGCTAAAAACACAACTTAATATATGTGATCAGAAACAAATTCTAAATCACACTGAGGTCAAATAGGAAAGAAAACGGTTTATATATTGTAGTATAAATCAACAATTTAAAGTTTACATATGAAAATGGTAGAACGAGATTATGTACATAGACTATAATAAATATCTAAAGATATAATAAACATTTAAATAATATGATTTTTTTTTTTTTTTTTGCTGATCTATACCTAGCCCGTTAGGCTATCACTAGATTCTGTTGTATAGTCTAAACACTTGAACGATCCTCGTCCACTAACGTAGGACCTAACCTTATTTTAAGCACTTAAATCGAATGGCTTCTTTCTGCGCAGCCGACGTGTCTCCGTCGGATTATTCAGTAATGCCACATGCCACTGCCAGTACGTTCGTATGAATTTGAAGTCTTCCGATGTGTCTTGCGGCTGATTTTGTAATAACCTCCCTTATATAAGGAGTATTGAGATCTTGGTGGAGAGTTCTATTTTATACGTATCACGGAGCATCAACCATTGCTCTCAACGTCTTATTCTGATATCTCTGAATTATATTAATGTTTGAATCTGTTCCGCAGCCCCAGAGTTCGCACCATTCCTCAACACTGGAGCAAGAATCTGCCTGTAAAGTAATATTTTATTATCAACAGAGAGCTGCGAGTTTCTGATAATATAAATATAAAATATAAATATTAAAAAAAATCTTAAAGTTTTATATTAAAAAGCGGATTATTATTATTTGTTATTTGGTCGTTTAATATATTAATTTTGTGTTTATTTATATAATAATTTTCAGCTATGTTCATGATGTTACCTTTGTTATATGTAGCTAAGACAGTGACCGTTTTTTCTAATGAATTAGGTGTATGTTCGTTCCTTATTAAATGTTCAGCATAAGTGGATTTTTCTATTTCATTATTTTTAAATGATTTAATATGTTTCTGATATCTACATTTAATTTTTCTACCTGTTTTATCCATACGTATGGTTTCTCACAATCATTACAGTTTTAGAAAAATTAAATGTAGACATCAGGAACATATTAAATCATTTAAACACAATGAAATAGAAAAATTTACTTATGCTGAACATTTAATAAGAAATAAACAGTAATTCATTAGAAAAAACGGTCACCGTCTTAGCTATATGTAACAAAGGTAACATCATGAACATAGCTAAAAATTATTATACAAATAAACACAAAATTAATATATTAAACGACCAAATACCAAATAATAATAACCCACTTTTTAATATAAAACTTGAAAAAAAAAATCTTTATATATTTATATTTTATATTTATATTATTTAAATGTTTATTATATATTTAGATATTTATTATAGTCTATGTACATCATCTCGTTCTACCATTTTCATATATAAACTTTAAATTGTTGATTTATACTACAATATATAAACCGTTTTCTTTCCTATTTGACCTCAGTGTGATTTAGAATTTGTTTCTGATCACATATATTGAGTTGTGTTTTTAGCTGATGATGGTTTATACTCGAAAACATTTCTAAGTAATAAATCATTTGATACTTAAATTTGTTTGTTATATTTGTATTTTTTATAACTTAATATAGTTTATTATACTGAAGAATAAGGTTAGATTGATTTGGAAAATTACAGAAAATAGCTTGATTATTTTTGGATAAATTTCACGTAGGAGAGTGGAGTGGCCCGAAGTAGGTAGTAGAAGGAAAATCAAGGAAAATAAATAAAACAGGAGCACGATTAGTCTGTCGCGATAGCCTAGTTGCTAGAACACTTGGCTTCCATTACACGGAAGTCTTGAGCTGCATCCCAGGCAACGACAGGAAATTACAAAATAAATAATTAAATTAATCGCTCATAAAATCATATAGAAGCCAATATGTATACCACCATATGCATACTAATTGATGTGTAGTAGCAGACACACGCGGAACTGTATTTTTGCATATTGATAAATTAAACATTCACAATATCAGCTTCAAGTGTAGTCTTGCGTCTACACTAGCGTTGCGTATAACACAATTGCCTAGTTCACTACCTACATATGTACAGGTTAGAATGTAAGAATAGGTAGTCGCCTACGCTCAGAAATTAAGTATGACACTATAGAGAAGAAAAAAAGAACATGATCCATCCCATGGAGCCCGAGAGGGTCTTTCTATTGTGAGACCAGTATAGTAAGAAAATAAAAGATTAAATCGAAGGAGCTAAGATGAACTTTGATAATACGTTTAATATAGATTATTCGGAGGAATATCGGAAAGGATGAGATTTTGAAAGATAGTACTCCCTTGTTGTTTAAGTTTAAGCAGTTCCATATGAGAGACCGGACATTTCAGTCGCCACTGATAATATAAATGATTGTGGGATGGAATTAAAAAATTGATTATGAGAAAATTGAAAACGATTTCAAAATATTCTACATGAAGATTCACCAAAATAAGAAAAAAAACCTAACCAAAAATATACGCTTGCGTTTTTAAATTATTTTCCGTTAAATTCATTACAAAAAAAAAAAAAAAAAACTAAAAATTTCTCGCTTTAAAATTTTAACTTAGCAACGTTTGCAAGTAAATTTAAATTGTACAAAATTTAGGCAATTAAATTATTTCAAATTGCGTTCGGCATGAATTACCGAACAGGAGGGAGAAAAAACACATTCCTTCGAATGGCCTTGAAGGAGGGAAAGGAGACGTGACTTGTGTTAATGATATGTTAAAATTGCGGCGGTACGATTGTGTCTCCTCGTGAATTGCAGATTTTTCAGCAGGTAAATTCTAGTCTCGTTAAGTTATCTTTTTAAATTAGTAAAAGAGAAAAAATTCACAGTTTTTCTGATAGCGATGAACAATTCAGGGATGGCAGCAATTAATGCAACAAAGCTATTTTTAATCAGCTGCCATTCCTAATTATTAATTTTCTAATAGAAGACTGAGGTATTATCTGAAAGATTATGTTTTAAAATTACACCGATCGGGAATCGGTTTATTTTACGTATAGCCTATCTACACACACTGTCTGTTAATTAGTAAATAAAAATAATGAAACCATAAACACAATAAAACATTTTCTAGTACCGAAGATTAGTTTGTTCCAGTTATTTTTACATCTTTTCTCTCTTCTGCTGAAACTCGTGGCCGAGTGAACTGGTTGCACATTCGTATCTACTGCTGAGGGTGGGTGCGGAGATGACTGATGATACCAATCTTGGAATAGCAAATGCGACCACAATGATGACATTCGAAAACGTTAGGTGGACTAGAGCTGTCGTTGACTGTTCTTCTTCTTTTTAATGGTCCAGTAGTTAAGGACACTGCTTCAACTACTCTTCTCCACTTTACACGATCGCAGGCGGCGGTTTCCCAAGCTTCTAAGTAATTTGCATTCCTTAACAGCGACGCAATATGGTCCTTGTAACGCTTCCTAGGTCCACCCCGTTTTCTAGTTCCTTCTTCTAATTCGCCATACAGCATTCGCTTTGGTAACCTGGAATCCTCCATTCTTATAACATGTCCCGTCCACCGTAGTTGAGCACGTGTGGTCAGCGATTCTATTCGTTCTGAGTTAAACCGACGCAATACCTCTTCGTTCGTAACAAAGTCGTCCCATCTGATTTTCAGTATCGCTCGCAAGACCCGTTGTTGAAACTGCTCCAATTTTTTGATGTGGCGCCTGTATAGCGTCCATGTTTCGGCTCCGTATAACAAAGACGGGATAACGATAGCACGATAAACTGCTGCTTTGGTGGCGATCGACAAATCCTTATTATAAAACACCTTGCGCTTTAGCCGGCCGAAGGCTGAAGCGGCGCACTTGATTCTATTTTGTATTTCGTCATCTATTGTTCCTTTGTGGTTTAGGAACGAACCGAGATATTGAAAAGTGTCTACCTGCTCTAATATTTTTCCGCGTATCTGTATGTTATTTGTAGGTGAGGTTTCGTTGCTGAGTAATTTGGTTTTATCGATGTTTATTTCAAGGCCAAAATCTTTGTATGTTTCATTCAGTACCTCCAGCATCATTTGTAGATCGGTCTTATTACGTGCCACGATGACACAGTCGTCAGCATATTGCAATTCGATGACCCTGAACTTTGACACCTTAGTTTTCGCTTTAAGTCTACCCAGATTAAGTAAGCCTCCATCCGTCCTGTAGTTAAGGTTGACGCCTCTGGTATGAAGACGTTTATCGACGACGAACATGAAAGCTGCCATGAAGATGTTGAACAAAAGTGGAGCCAAAATACAGCCTTGTTTAACTCCCGTACCAATGCCAAACTGGTCAGAGATTTTACCGCCTGTCATAATTGCTGCTTTATTGTTTGAGTATAAGGCGATTATTATACGAACAATCTTCTTTGGACATCCAAGTTTGATCAGGATATTAAAGAGAGTCCTGCGATTGACGGAGTCGAATGCTTTTGTCAAGTTTATAAATGCCATGCAGAGTCCGGTCTGTTGTTCAAAAGCCTTTTCCTGTAATTGTCTTGCTGTGAAAATCATGTCGATGCAGCTTCGGTTGTTGCGGAAACCTGCTTGCGATTCGGGCATAATTCTTTCGAAAATTGGCGCGATTCGGTCGTAAATGACCTTAGCTAGCACCTTACCTGTTGTGGACAGTAGCGATATTCCCCGATAGTTTGAGCAATTTTCCTTTTCCCCTTTTTTCTTATAAATGTTTACAATCATTGATAAACCAAAGTCCAGGGGTACAGTTTCTTGATCCCAGATCATTTCAAACATTTTCCTTAGATGTTCTGCAAGATTGAGTCCACCAATTTTCAAGATCTCTGCTGGGATGCCATCGGGACCGGGAGCTTTCATATTTTTAAGTCCGTCTATTGCCTTCTTAATTTCGAATACTTCTGGCTTATAATCCATGTTGGTATATTCATCGTACGGCGGAAGAAGGTCTGTTATGCTTTCCATTGTTGGACGCTCATGATTTAGTAGTTCACAATAGTATTCCCGCCATCTGTTTGTAATGTCATTTAGATTAACTAAGCGATTACCTTCTTTATCTTTAATTGGAGTAATGTTCTCGTAGGTTGGTCCATAGACCTTCTTGAGTGCCGAGTAAAAACTCCTTAGGTCGTTCTGATTAATAAAATTTTGGTTTTGGTTCGCTTTTTCCGTCCACCATTCGTTTTTAAGTTGCCTAGTTGCTCTTTGTAACGTGGCTTTAGCCTCTTTGAGCTTTATTCCATTTTCGACCGATTCCTTGCTCAGATATCTGTTGTACGCTTTGTTTTTGGCTACTATGAGTCTTTGAATCTCAAGCTGGTTATCATAAAACCAATCATTCTTTGCATTTACTTGTTTTCCAAGCGATAACGAGCAGCATTGGTAGATAGAACTCTTGGTGATGTTCCAAACGTCCTCAACTGTTCTCTGTGCTTCCAGGTTTATTTGGGAGATTGCCCTATGTAATTCGTGCGTGGTTTTATTCAGTATTACTTGGTTACGAAGATTGTTTATAGCTAATTTCCTAGCGCAACTCCTAGCTGGAGCATACATTGTGCGCGGCCGTAGGTGAATTCGCATTTTAGAGAGCACCATGCGATGGTCTGTATCGGCTTCCGCTCCTCTCATGACACGTGTTATTTTGACGTCTCGGATGTCCGACTTTCTAACTATAATGTAGTCAATAAGATGCCAATGTCTTGAACGTGGGTGCTTCCATGTTGCGATGTACTTGTGTTTCAGTTTAAAGTATGTGTTTGTTATAGCCAGGTCGTTTTCTGCACATAAATTAAGGAGCAATAAGCCATTGTCGTTAGCTTTCCCAATTCCACACCTGCCAATAGTTTCTGGCCAAATGGTAAAACGGTTTCCAACGCGAGCATTAAAGTCACCGAGTAGGATGATCTTATCTGCTTTAGGTATTTTACGCAGTATGCTTTGGAGTTCGTAGTAAAATTTCTCTTTCTCGCTATCCGAAGCTATCAATGTAGGAGCATATGCTGATATAACGGTGGCATATTTACCATGGGCAAGAGGTATTCGCAAAGTCATGAGACGTTCATTGATGCCTATTGGGAGCTCAGATAGATTTTTCAAAATATTGGTTTTAATAGCGATTCCGACACCATGAGTTCTGGGTTGTTTTGAACTTTTTCCTTTCCAGAAGAATGTATATTCATCGGTCATTTCTGATAGCTGCCCCTCTTCTTCGCGTCGAGTCTCACTGAGTGCCGCGATGTCGACATTATATTTCTTTAGTTCGTGGGCTATGATGGCAGTTCGCCTTTCTGGTAAACTGGTATTTGAATCCAACATGGTTCTAACATTCCAAGTGGCTACTCTTAGGTCTATGATCTTACATTTATTTGTAGTTATTTTGCTGTTGTTTCGACCGCTCGAGTTGGGTGCCCCCTGGACGCGGTATTCCAGGCAGGTAGTAATAGTGGGCTTTGTTTAGGCCACCTTTTCTAGGCCTTTCCCTTGATGTAGGGGAAGCAGTGCGTTCCTGAAGAGGCTGCTTCGTCGCGCATGATGCTGCCGAGCGTCAGTTCCACCATGCTGACAAGCGACCAAAGTCACACGCCGCCTTACGTGCAGAAATTCAGCTAGAGGCTTCTACCTAACCAGGCCTGCCTCCGTCACCGTCTTTCCATCGCCGCAGGACTTGAAATGTGCACCTTGCAGTGCGTGAAGTTATCGAGAAAGCGGTTGCACATCCGCAATCACGTCTGCGAGTATTAGCGATGCCAGTTCCAATGGTATGCCGAAGCACAACAATTGGGGCAATCGCGATACAACTAGGCAAAAGGACAGTTGAATTCGAATCGTGTAATGAAGTTTTTTTTTTTTTTTTTTAATAAATTGATATATATATATTTTTTTTCACATTATTGATTATTTATTTATTTGATGATTTAATGGTTAATATCTTGAATGTTATTGCCTGCACAAGTGGGGTTGTTATCCACTTGCCTCCTTCCGCATTTGTTGTCGCCCAACTATGTTGCTTGACTTAACAGGTCCGCCACGAGAAGGCTGCAGATAGGAGTTAGGCAGTGCAAATGGTGAGTGACACCACTTCTGGAGTCATACCCGTATGAGAGTAGAAGAAAAACTACTCACTCCGGAAACCCACTACACGCCTCGTTTGGAGCCCTATTTTTACATAACCGTTGTTGGAACGAAGTTTTTTAACGCGCCTTGCGGTAGGATTAAACTGTCGGAAATTGTCACGTAAAGAAGAAGCGTTATGCGTCCTTCAGACGACCTTCACGCTCTTTCTCTTTCTTTCTGTCTCTTTCTATTATTTACGTGTAGGGGAGCAAGTATCGAGATTCGAGCAGCAAGCATTGTGCGCAGTCAGCTGTATAACTTCAATTCTAAACACGTGTAAATTTTATTTTATTTTTTATCATATACTTTATGAATGATTTTATACATCTACTAAAAAAAGGGAAAGCAACTTCGTTCCTACCGGGTGTTCCCCTCTAGACACCACTTCTATTTTTTTACCTGTTGCAAACTGTTTGATTCAGTTGCGATCGTTTTAACAACTTCGTTAAATTGTGCAACGTTGCAACATAATTAAAAGGAATAACTGTTATCTATACTTTTTAAAGATAATAGAGAAATTATATTTCGATTATTCATTTTTTGTACGAACATTTTTATTACCTATATATAATCTTTTTAGGATATCTTTTGGTTTTTTTTATTTATGAAGACTATTAAAATTTTCATCAAAATAATCTTTTTTAAAATTTAAATGTGGGTTTTTTATAAGCCTTTTTATCGTTTTCGATTTTCCTTACTCATTTCTATTATATTGTGCTCTGCAATTATGACCAAAAGTATTGGAAATTTTTATAATATTCGAACTTTTATAGTAATTAAAAAAGTTCAGCATGAGAGAGAAAAGTTGGTAAAACATATTTGTAAGTATCACTGAACATTATTTCTGCTAGCGAATATAACAGTGTACAGTATAAAAAAGCTATGTACCGAACAATTTTAAAAGATGCAAGACATTGTAGGTGTGACATTAAAGACTGTAAACCTGCTGAAGTACTCGCTTTTGATAAACAATCATAAATCGTACGAAAGTGGCTAAAGTGAATACCGCCAGCAAATCTTAGTATTGACAGAGGAAAAAAAAGGAATATATATATATAAAGAAAAAAAATCGTAATGCAAACTGATGTCGCGGTCAAGACGTAATTTGGTATTTCCACTGTTGACATACATCATAATTGGATTTGGCACTGAAACGGATCTGGAATGAAATTTTCTGTAACACTTAATTTGAAATAATTTACCGTACTTTTGGTATTTTTGGTGCAAGGTACAAAACGTGTTACTGATATTTAATAGACAATGGCCACTAAAGATGGAATATTCTCCGGAAAAGACGCTTCAAGACTATTTATTTATGTTTATTTTACGTTTAATATTGTGTTTATAATTTTATTACGTTTATTTTAAATACGCTGCTTGCCTCCGGGTATTAAGAATCATTATAAATACACCGGCTCGGCAATGTGTTCGCATTTACATCTTAGGAAAATAATGGTATTTTTTAAACTACTATTCGCTTAATAAGTCCAAAAATAAAGTTCTTGTTCATGTTTTTATTGCTCTCAATTTATTCGGATGTAGAATTTCGAGCTGTTGCAATTAAATTTTTGCAATAGCCTTTTTTTTATTCTTTTTTAATAATATCATCGAAGTGACATCAGCACTTTTTTTTCGAGAATCAGAAAGAATATAGACTCCCGCGAAAATATCTAAATTAACCTTTAAGAGAATTTACAATAGCATCGTTATATTTATTGTTATGAAAATTTCTAGATTAATTTTTTGCACCGCTACGATCGCGCCCGATCACTATGTGTAATCTTAATATTAGAGTTCGGATTTATATGCACTAAAAATATGCGCCAAAAATTTCATAATAGATAGTGTATATTAAAAAATTAAAATAAAATCTTTTGTTTTTTGCTTTAAATTTTTATTAACATACTGAATTTTCCTTTATTAAATTTTAATTTATATTAAAAAAACATTGAATTATAAATTAAAAAATTATTATATTTTACAATAATAATTTTGAAAATGCGGAAAGCTCCGTTAAAACGATTAACAAACGTGCGTCAACTTCAAACGTAACGGTACCGTTTACCGACTTTAAGCATCAGCTTAAACGCCATTTTAATAACATCTGGAACAACGATTGGCAAAATTTATCTACAGAAAATAAATTACGCTCCATAAAATCATCCACGACACCCCGTGGCTTTACTCAAGCCGAGAAAGCAGAAAACATGAGGTAACGTTATGCAGACTGCAACTTGGGCACACTCGTTTTACACACTTATATCTATTAAATAAGGAACCTGCGTCTCAGTGTCGGACATGTGATTGCCAATTAACCATCGAACAAAATATCCAGTTTATGAACACTATCGAAAACAATGTAGAATACAATCCAATTTAAGGGATTTGTTGTGCGATGAAGAAACCGTGTTTAATCGATTATTTCAATTTCTAAGGTGTTCTAATTTGCTAAAGCTGTTTTAATTTTGTTAATCTTTCTTTGTTAATCTTTCTTTGTTTTCAATTTCTGTAATTTTGTAATTTCTTGCCGTGTCTCTAGCCTCGGTTGCTGTGTATGAATTTTTTCTACATTGTCTACACGAAAATTATCGACCTCTCTACATCGCAAGACGCAACTGGTAAATATTTAAATGCGGCCACTTCAGGTGGAGTATAAGAGAGATTTCGTTTTCATCTGATCTTCCATCTAAAACTTTCACTATTACTTGTAACTAATTCGGTCCAGTATTACGATGAAGAGTACAGCATCTAATTTAGTTTTTAAAGCAGCCATTGCAAGATTGAAGATAACGTAGCACTGTTAACTATTTTTCAACTACTTGTTTCTGGCAATTATGATTTGTTTATCCTGTTTTCATTTATCGAAAGAAATTGAATTGTAATTTAAATATTCTGATCTGATATTCGCATTAATGGGAATTTTCTTTTATTTGTCTCCTCAGAGTGGAGTAATTATTTTTGATTATCGAGTTTGTTTCATCGAGCATTGTGGATGGTGCTCTGCAGTTGCGGCCATGTTGCGGGATGAAATTTCCTCCTTTATACTTACTACCTAGTAGTATAAGTAGTTGGACAAAAACAAGAAAATGTTTTCTTATTTTTTTTATTTCTTTTTTGTTTTCGTGCATTCAGTCTGATTTGAACGTTAGCCTGCTGGGGCCAAATGAACTATATATTGTTTAGGCCAAAAAAAAACAACAAAAAAACTAGAAATCAATCATACACGGGCTTGGTCGGTAACTCGGGGATTGCCAATATAAACATAAAAATTGTAAAAGGTCGGAAAGTAAATACTCGGTTCAAATTTATTTCATTTATAAAGGAGACAAAAATACTTTTTTTTTATTTGCAGAAGAATATCTTATCCGTAATGAGATTAAAAACAGCACGGGTACAAGGAGATTTTTTTTTTTTTTTGGAAGAGGAGGCTAATCATCCAACAACAGACTTGACAAAAAATAAAACAATGTTAACCTTTTTATTGTTTTTTTTTTTTTTTAGTAAATTTAAACATTTTATGCATTTGCTCCAAACTTGTTATCATTTCGAATATATAATTGTGTGTATATGTACGCGTTTTCTTTGTATGTAGTTGTGGAAAATGCGTAAAAATCCTTAAAATATGCAAAAAAAGCAGGAACTGACCAAAATATGCGCTTATATGCGTTATTAAATTAGTGTATTCCGAATCTACAACCCTTGAAACGACTAAATACGAAATATCAAAATGTTAGCTACAAGTAAAAAAAAAAAAAACATACATTATATGCAAAATCCGAACGCTACTTATTATTATTGTAAAGCGAGAAGGACTCTAATCGCATTTCGTAAATGTTAATGTTTTGGCCGGCATTGTACGGAGAGTTTATAATTACCGTTAAAATAAATCATTCCTCGTATAAGGTCGCAGCACGGTGTTTGTTCGTAATCGTACCTTGCGGCGAACATAATTGATTTGATTTCACACACGCACACACACTCACACACCTATATATTTTCGATGCCTATTATGGTAATTAGCTTTATTAGATTAAGTTACAATAATACAGGGATATTAACTGATGTTTGCAATTATTTGATAAACGAAAGCGACGACAAGAGCGAATGAAAATTTTTTTTTAGAATTTCCCATCTCCTCTTTATTCGACACTAATTGCAGGATTGAGCTCGCATAATCTGTAATCATATTCTGCATATAAACATATGTAAGTGTGTTTCCGCTGACTATTTTGCCTAGTTTTGTTGTTTAGAGTTCTAAGATAAATATTTAAGACGCTCTGAGGTGCACATTTTTTCTTTTTAATATAATTTAGCTTGTTATAAGTCGAAAACTGTAGTGTGATATCTTTTATAATTTTACAAACAGTTACTTATTTTTCGATTTTAGTGCGGCCGGTTTTTGTTTGCGATAAAAATGTTTTTTTTTTTTAGTTTTATAGTGAAATTCAAAATATTTTCAAATTGCAACAGCGATTTATCGTAATTTTATATTTTTTCTCCATTCTGCCATCTTTTATGGCGGTGAAACCACTAGATACCCCATCGTATCGTTCATTTCCGATTACAATTTTTTTCCCTATTTTTCGAAATTTGTTTTATTTATTTATTTATTTTTTTTTTTTTTCATTTGGCAAGCTATAATCTAACTCAAATTTTAAAAATATTAGAAATGAATATAGTACAAACGATAACTTTACAGATTAGTTTAAATACAACACTTTTAGTATAATATTATGAGAAAAAAGTGATTAATCAGATAAACAAGTAGTAAAAATAAAAAATATTTTCAATACACAAAAAGGAAAAAGAGTCTCTTGAAAAAACGTTTTCTTCTTTTTGATAGATTTATCTAAAAAATAAAATAAAATAAAATAGGAGTGTTTAACTAAACTAAAACTAAATATATTAAGAAGAAAAAAAAAAAATGGTTTGAAGAACATAGTTGATTTAATTTAAAAATTATGCAAAAAAAAATAAGAAAAGAAATTATTGTTACAATTAAAGCGACAAGAAGTAGGGAGAAAATTCCAGAACGCGGGATAAGGAGGGGGATTAATTTGCATAAAATAAAAAATTATACTCGCTTATTTTTAGTACTTGCGATATATGGAATATTAACATTAAAAAAGAAAAAATAGTCGTAAAATGACGAAAGTAAAACATGTTTTCATTACGAAATAACTGACACGTGTTAAAAGTATATTTTAATTGTAAATTTAATTAAATTAGTTTAATTGGCTGATTTGCCATGGGAACGATCTTATTAGAACAAACGTTGGTTATCGTTCGAAGTGCAAATTAAAATGCTCAGTTTTTTTTTTTTTTTTATTCATGACCATTGGCCATCTATAAGTTATATAATCGATTTAGAGCCTGAACGGGTTTCTATCCACTCTGACCAAGATAATCCCAAAAGTACACTATCTAAATTAAATTAACCGAACGAATGGATGTTCTTCCGGCCGCCGGTTTTGCTTTAAATTGTTACGATTTTACAGATTATTTGCATGCCTTTCTTTAGCTGTTTCCTTAATCATTTTCAGTTCATATGGAATTTGCAAATTTCTTCGAAGTATCCCACTGCTTACATTACCGAGAGACATCATACACCACTGTTTTCAAAATCATTTTAAATTCTTTTAACGTTACTCTTCGCACTATGTTTGCAATCATACTCTTCCATACTCTTCTAATTAATTACTTATATAGTATAAGTTTGTTCTCGAAAGATAACTCTACTCTATTAATTATTCCATTTTGTTTTTTTTTTTATGTTTCGTTCAGTTCTGTTTTTCCTGATTTAGCTGTAGCCTTAAATTTTTAACTTCTTACTTTCATTCCTTCTATATTACTTTTTCTAAGACGATTCCCATGTGTTTGTTGAATAGTTGACTGCTTTGTCCCAATTCTAATTTAACGATTCTATATGAGCTTTTTTTCATTCGGTATTTCCATAATCTTTTTAATAATAAGGATTATTCGAATAGTTTCGATATTACAGATAATTGGGGGCCCGTTTTGAAATGTAACTACAGTTTGAAAGATCAGTAAGACTGTGAATATCTCTCTTTATGCGACAGTTTCCTTAAAATTTCTACCATTATTAAATCGAAACCCCGAGCTTTCTTGAGGTTCATATTTTTTACTGTCACTTTTATTTCCGCAAGAGAAGTCGGTTGAATAGAATGATACATATTTCGACTATATAGTTTTACTAGAAGCGCTTTAGAACTACCAATTTAAAAATGTGGTGGAAATGTCTTTCAAATTCATCCGTTTTTTCAATGTCGCTGTTTTTTATTTTTTACCGTTCCATTTTCACATTTGGTGTGCTGAAATTGTTGTTCTGTTGAATTTTGATTTTTTTTCACAGTAAGTAGTCCTTTGATTGAGTCGAGACTGCTGATATATATAGTTAGTTCCATATCTTTTTTTGCGGGCCAATACAATTGAGTGACACTGGATTTTTGGATTTCGAGTGAACTTAAAATTAATACAAGAAATAAAATTTAACGAAAAAAATGTAATTTGTATTATTTTTTTGTTTCTTAAATTAATCTTAATGTGTTTTTGATTATTGTTTTTTTTTAATGTAGTTTTAACTTGTGTAATTAATTATTACTAAATAATTTATAGTTTACGATACATTTTAACAATTTTTATATGGTTATTAATAATTTTTTTGGAATCTTTTAATAGCTAACATACGTTATAAATAATACTAGATTTAAAACGAAAAAAAAAAAAAAAACAGTAATATAATTGCTTTGCATGAGCGTTAAATTTTTTTTATAATTAGTTACTGCGTTGCGGTTATTATATATATTAGTTTCATGAAAATAAAAAAATTTATAAATTTTGTTAATAACTGAAGCTTTTATAAAATTTCATTTCTTAGCAGATGTGAAATTTCGAAATATTTAATTTCGGTAACTTTTTTATTATTTAAATTATATCGGTTAAAATTTAAAGATCTATTTTTATTAAATAATAAGTAAATTCATTTTTGATACGTAAAGAGGTTTGAATTAAATTTTTGTTAGTACAATATTAATTATGCTGCGCGAATATTCTTCGCTGAATGGTAATTTCGGACTAAATCCGTTTATTTATTATTATCGAAATGTGATCTGTAAAAATAAGAATTTTAACCGTCTTAGTAAATTTGCGAAAACACGACACACCACACTAGTACGAACCTAAAACAGATCTTTATAAGATGTTCATTTCAATTTCAACTTCCAATTGTGAATCTTTCGTTAAAATAGCTATTTAAAATGTTTATTACTTTACGAATGACTTTTAGTGATTTTAAGAACATTATTAATTTATTTAGTTCTAAATTACTCTTTTATAATATTTAAAAAAGTTACGGTTGTTATTATTATATCATCTAACTGTTTTTATAATAGCATTGAAAATTTTATGAAAATCATTTGATGTATTATCTCGACTCTGCGTTATATTCTTTTAATTATTTTATTCATTTTTAGTTCAAAAAGATTAGTAAAATTAATATTAATGTAATTTAGAATAAAAGTCCTAAATGGAATTTATTATTTGAATTGATTAATGTTGCTAATCACATACTAATATCATTTGGTTTGGATTATTCGGAAGTATTTTAAATTTTAATGGGAAAAAACGGATTTTTCATTAATTATTCTACATATTTATTTTAGTCCTTTTTATCATGAATTTGTGTATTCATTAAACTGTAATTATGTTAGATTTATAAAATAATTTTTTTAATTAGATTTTTACCTTTTTGTGGGTGCATCAGTTCTTTATTCCTCCAATAAATACCGTTATTTTTTTGCAAATATACGAATACCGCATACCACCCTTCATATACATAATTTTTGAAGTTACCTAACCATTTGTTTAAATCTTGATTTTTTTATCTTTTATGATATTTCAAATTTTACTTTTTTTGCTATTTGTACTAATAACATTTTTGCTTACTATCTTTTCACTTTTATAAATAAAGAAACTGCTTTAGTTTTTTAATGTATTCTCATTTAAACGAATGTTTCTAAAAAAATAAAATAAACAACAATTTAGGAAGTAAACGGGAATTCTCAGCAATTCCATAAGAATTCCAGCAAATCCAGAGAAATTCTAGTAAGTCATATTTTAGTAAATGGTAATAAAAGAAACAGGACTCTGAAAGAAAAAAAAAAAAAAAAAAAAGATGTGTTCGGCATTGATAATGAAATTACGGTTACCTGGTTCATTAAGTGGCAAAATACGGAAAAAACAAGAATGTGAGTTCGAAAACAAGTTACCATTAAAGCGAAGACAAGTTATAATGAAAATAATAAAACGATGAAGGTTATTGAAAATTTTAATTTGATAATAGCACTTGCCCTGAAATAAGTCATTAAGCTCATTGAAAAAAGAAAAAAAAGTAAATTAACCAAAAAAATGAACGGTTTTTACGGAATATTTAAAAGCGTATTAAATTTTTTTAATGAAAAACAAAAATTTATGTTTTTTGTTTTTTAATATGCGTATATATTCGACAGCTTTAGCCGCCTGCAGTTGAATACGTTGCCCCGAAAAAAGAAATTGTAATATACAAGTCCAATAATTTCACCGAACCTTTTATACTATAGTATAATTTATATTAGAATGATATAAATAGAAAGATTTCAAATACGTTTAACATTCTCCGAACGAATTATCGCAGTTAAAATGATGGAAAGTATATACAACGGTCAGAGTCGCTTGTCATCATTGACCGTGGCTGGAATTATTTTATTTGAATATGAAATCTGCAAACGGATTAACTTTTAATATTAAAAAATGAACTCGGTACGTGAATTTAGTAACATAAATTATAAAAAACCGAATTACAATAAATAAAAAATTAATGATTTAAAAAAATTAATATTATACGAATGTCACTATAGGATAATATTGAGCGATACCAATATGAATATTGTTTGGTAGTATATAGGAATTTTTTTCTGAAACTAATGGATAGAATAAGTAATCAAGTAATTGTATTAAATATTTTTAATGCATAGTTTATAACTGCGGATAGTGTTTTAAGGTGTATTTAAAAAAACTAAAAATTTCAGAATCCGATAATTGTATTATACATAATAGGCTAGGGGTGCAAGAGCACTCAAACATTTTTGCACGGCAGAGCGGTTGATTACCGAAGAATTTGATAGATTTAACAGATTCACCGTTGAGGAAATCAATCAAAAGATAGATACATGCATCTGTACTAATTTAAAAAATTAGAATTAAAGTAGAACACGCAGCGTAAAGGTTGTAATTAAAATACAGACCAATTTTAAAGTTATTTAAATTAAATTAGTTGGAAATTAAGTTTAAACTGGAGCTTTAAACTTAATCAGAGATGGCTCGTGTAAACCACATCATTAAAATTATAATAATATCGATTAATAAAGTTGCCCATCGGATTAAATCGAATTGGGAGGGGAAAAACAGTTGAAAACGAGAAGTCAAAGAAGGTTATTTAATGTTTAAAATAAGGTACAAATTTATCTTTTTTTTAACTCGGTACGAAATCATTTTACATTACATTTTTTTAATCGTTGTTCGGTTTTAATTTTTTTGATTTTTATTTATTTCAAACGAGTGGTTCTGTTGTGTTTCTATTTTTATTTTCTTAATTTAGCGTCATAATTTTTTTGATAAAGAATCGTTGTTCAGAATTTTATTTTCCTTAATAATCACTTTTAACTTGATATTATTGTTAATTATTGTATTGCGTCACTAATTAATATTCCGTTTGTTATAGCGTGCACAAAAGCACGAGTCAAAGTAATCACTTAGTACCGGAAAGTTTCGCGCGTATTATGCTGACGACGCAGGATTACGTCTATAAGATTACGGTTTTAAAATACGTGTACCCAATATGTACCCTAATCAAATTTAAATGCAAAGAAGCTGAGATAAAGCATATATTTGATATACTATGTTATAATGTATAATTTTACGTAAAACATCAATGTAATTGGGGTCACATATAAAGTGGTTGGTGGGGAGGATGCAAAGAGCAATACGACGACGGCACGAGAGAAAACCGGAAAAGTGATGAAGGAAGCAGAAGTAAAATGAATTCGGGTTAGAAGAACATAAGAAGGAGTGGGAGTTGAACTATTGTTCGATATGAGTGTAACATTGGTAGAGAAAATGCGATAAGAAACCTGTCGCCAGAAGTAGAAGATAACCGAGCTAGTGAAACTAAAATGCATTTCCTTCAATTGCAGAGTGATCAATTCGGATTAAATGAAAAAGAAAGAGACCTCGAATCAAGAAGTATTACGTGGCCGCTAGAATGGAAAATTGTTCCCCAAATGAAAAGTCATTAAATTTGAAATATATTCCGCTTGAACTGACTTAACTTTTGAAGGGAGTCGTCAACTTTGGACCTGGTACAACAGCAAATTTATGTATGTTTCAATTTGCAGCAACGAGATTCGAATTCAGCTTCTCCTACGCAACAGGTCGCTTTCTAAATCGGGTAAACTTTGGGAAAAATTTATAAGAAAAAAATAACTTTAGATAGCACAATACAATTAGCAAATTATGTACGGAAACCAGAAAAAAGGTTAGCCTATTTTTTTTGCTAATCATTGCTATTTACTAGAATGATATAAAAGTTAAAAAAACGTAAAATTACAAAAGTTACGTTTAATTCTACAATGTAAACATACGGAAACCTACAACAATATTAATTTGTTAATTTCATAAATTAAACATTTAACTTTCCGGTATTTGTCATAAAATTTTGCGTGTACCAAGAATACATCATACACCTTCACGATATCTGCAATAATTTTTTGAAGTATTTTTTTTTTGCGATTAAAACTATTTCTCTCTTTTTTTTTCAACATTTAACCGCGTGTACATTCTATCTCAAAACACATCGACTGACATCACGTTTAACGACGAATTAAATTTTTTTTCTCTTTCTCTTAAATTACTTAAAAGATCCGAAACCGAATTTTCTTGAAATTTTATAGTCCACATCAATACGCATCGAATGGCAGCACCAGAACTGATTAGTACCCTTTTTTCAAGCGTAATTGTGTGTGAAATAGACCCCCAATGTGGAAGAATAGGTATTAATCAAATTATTAATGGGCAACATACCAAAGGAAATTCGAAATTAAAAAAATCTGGACAGATGGAAAAACAAGGTTAAAACTTTGTTCATAGCATGGTGTACAGAGCAATAGAAATAGTAACAAAAAAAAAAAAAAAGTATCGTAATACTAGTAATAACCACTTATAACATTGACGCTACGTTGACATGAGATTTATTATTATTTCCAGTTTTAAGCTGCTAATGAGAGAGTGGTAGCTGTATAAATATTATATTGTATTATTGTAATATATAAGTGTTATCATATTAAGGTATTGTAATAGGAAATATTATTTCAGATGATGGTATAATTGTAATATAAATGATAAATAATGAGAGTGCGGATTTTGTAGTATTACTTAATATATAAGTTAACACTTTTTATGCTGTAACAGAAAGTAGTACTTAAGTTAAGTTGATGTTATATTGTACAAATAAATGATATAATTATGTTCGGAACCCACAGACGTGCCTTGTGGGAGCCGCAAATTATTAAAAAAAAAAAAAAAAAACATTCGATAGAAAGAAATGGACATTCAAAAAAGATGTGATGGTGTCGCAAACCACTGTTTCATTGGAGGTGGAGAGGACAATTTGGGGGGAGACAAGGGAATAGCGAAAAGGAGAGGAAGGAAGAGCAGAATGGCTAAAATTCAAGCGAATCATAGAAATGATAATAGAACGGAGAAGTGAAGGAAACTCAAAGAGCCAGGGATTAGAAGGAAGACTAGGTTGTACAGACAGATAAAATGATTGATCGTTACAAAAGGAGGAAGGGTAAATATCTGACCAAAGTTTGAGATGAAACTTAGTACATAGGGAATTCAAGTTAGAGGATGGATTTTTTCTTAAGAAAAGGAACGAGAGGAAGCAGCAAATCGAGCCAAGGAATCCACCGTCTCATTACCTTTAATGCCCATATGGCTGGGAACCCACAGCAAATCAACAAAGATGGAGTAGTGAGAAGAAAGAAAATGGACAAGACAGTCTATGCGAAGAATAATGAAATCCAGAAAAAGGGGAGCTGAATTTATAAATATTGTATAACCTTAATGTATTAAATAATAAATTAGGAATTGAAAAATTTATATTTATGTGATTTTATGAAAGACAGAAAAAAGAAATACCACAAAAAAAAATAATCGGCATTAATAGTTTTTAAAAATAATCATTAAGAATTATATAATATAAAGCCTTATTAGATGGATATATACGAGTACATATTTAATTGAATAATTATAGTAAAGTAATACTGCGTAAGTAATGCCGTTTTACCTATGGAAATTCTTCCAGATCCTTTTTATCCAAATTTGATTGTGTCGAAAATACATATCTCAGCTTGTGCCTTGGAGACCGAAAATCTATTTCGATCTCTGCTCTGTATGCAGGATCTTATATTCCTCCTTTTTTCATTCGAAGTTCTTATCTAGGCTGCTACTAACGTTTGCGTCCATTCTTGTTTCTTCTTACTTCTCTATCTATTATAATTGGTGTTTTATTGCCAATTAGTGATGGTTAAGTTTGTTACTTTTTTGGATACAGATCCGGAACTGAATCGCATGTTCGAGAACTGCATCCCAGATACGTATTCATATCGGACTCGTATGGATCCGGTGTTTACATACACAGTACACTCAACGCTAGCACTAGTTTGTATACTGGTTGCCGGTCTTCTGCAGTGTACTCAGGTGTTAGGTTAGATTACGTGGACAGAAGGAGAGAAGGAAATTGCAAAATAGCTAATATACGAATCATACAGAGAATTGTATCTACGCAGAAAAAACGATAGGGAACGTTTCTTTCTAATTATTCTAATGTTATTATTTTTCACTTTTCTAGCTGATCTGGCACATTTCTGCTCAGAAGATATCCATTCTGTATGAAAAACCTAAAAAGGGACAGACACTTTGTTCTTCTTTGTCCAATGGTCTATAATTTAGCTTCTGTAGCGGAACCGTGTGAACCTGGATCTGTATAGCATTCATCGATTTAGTATTTGCTCGGTCGGAGTTGTCCGGAACTGCAGTCGGAGTTACATAATCAACTCTGCTGTAAGATACGGATCCGCGGATACGTATCCTTCCGGATCTACTCATCACTACTGCCAATAAAACTCTAATACTATCTCTCATCTCTGTCCATCTCCCATCAGTTTTCTCCGCATACTTTCATTTATAATAAGCCGACATACTTTTCCTTCAGCTTTTATCCATTTCTTAACCCTATTAATCTCTTTTTTTTTTAAATAACGTAAGCTCTACTTCACCGAACCGCTTTATGATCTTCACTGGCGGCTCTAAGAGATCCCACTATGTAGTTGTGATTAGGCCTTTTTCGGTCCTTCGCTAAACTATTCTGAGTCAAACTCCCTTTTTTATGTTCAGTTTCTATGCCGAATCTGCTGCTACTTTAAGGACTTTTCTCTTTATCACTTCCTCTCTGGTCTCTCAGAAGATTCTTATTGTGTGAGATTCCTGAAGGGCCATTTTATCTCTTCTTCTCTTTCATTCTACTAATTTTTGTAATCCTTCTCATACGTTCTCTAATTCATAACATTTTTCTTCGTCACTCTTTTCAAATTGATTTCTTATTATGATGAATACCTTGCCACTCCCAAATCGAAAGCAATAATTTAGCAGATCTGCTAGCTCGTTTGGCTTCTTCTACCGGGAGATTTCTTAGCGCTTTTGAATCTCCACATTACATCTCTTTCTGCAGTTTCTCATTCTAAATGATGGAGTAACTATTATTTCTCTTCATTTTCAAATCCTGACTCCTATTTGTTGGTACAAACCCATTTTCTGCCTCCAGGCTTAGTTTCCCGACTTTCTTTCTTTGTAGCACTCACCTCTCTCTGCAATCTGCCATCTACGCTTTGGTCGCTGTTTCCGTTTCTCACTTATATCTTCCCCATTCTGTCCGCTCCAACCTTCTACTTCTCTTTTTATGTGTAATGCTGACCATATCTTTATTAAACGCTTTTCTATCGCTACTGAACGTTTCTCTTTTTACTCGTCACTTTTACTAATGGATCCCCTACTCCTTATAGCAGGATCTTCATTCTCCCCTTTTGCTTGTATCTTTTCTTTCACTACCTTTGATCGCGTAAAGATCTAATTACACCTTTCTTTCCCCTCCCTAGTTCTTGGGCTAATGCTCGTCGACGAACCCACAAAAAAAATATAAGTAAATAAAAAATAATACTGCGCATTATGTTAGTATATGCCAACTTACCCACACAATTAAGATACTCGTGTTAAGTATAAAGTTATTATTTATAATAATATAAAAAATGATATTTTTTTGTATATACGTATTTTAATCATATATATATATATATTAATGACATAATTTTTAGCCCGACGCCCACTGCTTATCTGTCACAAAAAATTTGTCCCAAAATGTGACATTAAATAATGATTTATTTTTATTTGTTTGTTGCGTAAACGGAAAGAATGACTTGTTAATTTTTCTTATTCTATACGAAGTATAGAAATGTTAGAGCTCGGGGTCCGAGGGTATTCCCTTGTGAAGCACGAACGGCCGAGTTTTGCATTTTTTTTTTATTTCTTTTAAATTGCGATCTGGCTAATGTAGCCAATAAGCAATTAAAATGCAGGCTATGATATGATGGGAGATGCCATTCAACAATAATACTCCGCGTTGTTCTTTACCAGTCGATCAAACCGGTAGGGAAGATCTAGGGCCGTATAACGATTTAGTCTATGATTGTCGTTACCTGAGTCTAATAAATCAACTGCTAGCGGGTTTGAGTGGCCTATTAACCTACGCAAGTAACGCTCGCTATAATTTTTAATTACTTACCTCCGGTGCATTTAGATCCCGATGTAGGTTATCATTACGCATGTACCATGGTGCATTAGCTATTATTATCAGTATTTTTGACTGGCATCGCTGCATAATTTTAATATTACACGCTGATGTTGTTTCCCAGATATACTGTAGGTCCACATCGATTTGATAGCTGCATTATATAACAATATGCACACACACATATATATATATATATAGCATAGAAATATTATATATTTCTGTGTTGATGCTGCACAAAAAAATAAATGAATAAAAAAAAAAATCATATAATTTTCCGCATCTTTTAACTAAAAAAAAAAAAATATATTTACAAAGTAAAAGTAGAAAATACAATTCAATGATTATATATCGTAAAACTATTCTTTCATTTTTTGTTTTAAGTTAAAACAATACGGTCATCTATTTCTGTTGTTATCGTTTTAATCAATAAATAACCTTCATAAACAAAATATGTAATAAGTAGGTGGTTTGTTACTACATGACATGCTGATGTTTTTTAATTTAAATAATACATTACTTTTGGTTTATTTTTTTAATGTGCTTATTTACTCACTTTGTTATCGTCCTTTAAAAATGTTTTATTCCTTATAATTAAAACAGTAATTTTAAAAAAATGTATAATTTATCGACGTCTAAACGTTCGTGGAGGTGATATTACTCACTTGAATTGAAAGTAGTTTTATCTTATCAGTTGAACGTCTAACACAACCGTTACTTTATCTTAAAATCCATCTTATTAAATTTCCCCAAATACTGCATTACAATACGTGGTCTTCTTCATCGTTGTATATTATTCCGCATTTCCTTTGTTTACTAATATCCTCTATCTGACGGACATTTACAAATATGTCGTGGAAGTTAAAACATTATTATTAAATTATTTATTCTTCCTCCTCTCCACTGTATTATGTTTTAATTTGTATTGCAAATAATGTTAAAAAAAAAAGAAAAAATTGTACAATTTACCGTAAGATAATTATTATAAATTTTGCTTAGTAAGAAATAAGCGATTAACAAAAATCAGCTCATTTTAACGTTATTATAACGCATCTCCTGGTAATTCTTTAGATACTATTTTGAAAAATTATGAAATACTAAACACAAAAGTCTATTAAAAATCAAAAAATTCAAAAAACATCCAAACATGTTTCATAGAACAACGCTCCATATTTATGGGAACAGTATTACGTAATATAGAATTAAAAGTTAATAAAGTAAACACTAAATGTATGGAGAAAATTATCAAATTACGGGTCATAATTAAAGTCGCATAATTAAAATCGATTTACAGATTAAATATCAAAAAAAATTATTAAAAAATATTACGCAAATAAAATAAAAATTAAAATGAAAAATTTTAAAAACTATATATTAATATGTAAAAACGGATTGTTATCCTGTTTGTTTATGTTTAAAGTTATTCATTTATTTTTGTTTATGTAATCTGCTTCAGCAAAATTTAACAAGTTATAATTTGCGATTATTTTTAAGATTTTGAAATCTTGTTCTATTTGTAATGTTGTTCTATGTTTATTCTTTATCAAGTGGTCTGATGATGTTGATTTTTCAATATGCCCTTGGAACAAGATTTAAAAATCTTAAAAATAATCACAAATAGTTTAGCGAAGGACCGAAAAAGGCTGAAGTCAGTAAAGGTCGTAAAGCGGTTTGGGAAAATAGAGCTTAAGGTATTCAAGAATTCTAATTGAACACAATATACTGAAGAGTAAATTCCAAAGGAATAGTTGTAAAAAAAACAATTAATAGGGTAAAGAATCGAAGAAAAGTTGAACAAGAAGTATGGTGGCTTATGACGAGTGAAAGTACGCGGAGAAAACTGATGTAGGCGGGAAAAATGAAAATTAGTACTGAAGTTTCATTGAGCGGTAAAACGTCAACTAAAATAGGTAGAAGAGTAAGAAAAAACAAAAGTGGACGAGGATCTAAACGTTTAAAAAGAAAACGGTAGCTCAGATAAGTCCCAGATAGAGTTAAAATCGGTGCGATTTTATGTGTACAAAAAATGTTTTCATTTTTTTTTTTTATATTTCTAATTGTTAATTTATTGTAACCTGCTATATTTTGGGTTTGTGTTATTTTAATGAAATTTATAATTTTATGTAATTGTTTTTATTTAAAATATAAATAAAATTATGAAAGTATTAAAAAGCGGTCTCTATCGAATATGTACTATATTTGTTCTGTTAAAATTTATAAAACTTTTCTTTTTTTCATCCGAGATAGTTATGGCCCTAATTTCTGTATGGGAACAGAGTTTGCACAAATGTTTTACTAAAAAAACGCGCGAAGAATTGTTTTTATGTAACCTTTTTCTTCGCTTTAATTAAATTCTGTATGAATATATGTTTGCGCGCGCGATCGTCATGAGAATGCAGGAAACTTCTGCCAAAAAGAAAAAAAAATACAAGAATTGTAAAAGTTTAACCATTTTTAATTTTATAAATTCATTTTTTTTAGTAACCTCGTGGTCCTTGCTCACATCTCCATTCACTCTTCCTTTGTGTATCCTATTAACATAGTTCTATGTTTCTTTTAGTTAGAATCTTCATCACTTAACGCTTTCTTTTCAATTCTATTCCGTAACCGTTTATTATTGATGAAGACTAGAATGTCCATTCTCCCCTGCAGGGCTCCATAGCCTAAAATACCAATTGTTCCATTCTTTAGAATGTTATCCTTTCTGATAGTTTTGTACTCCTTAACGATCTCTATCGAACTTATTTTAAGAGTGTATTTATCTCTATCTACTTTGATGGGGTATAACTGCTTTCTCCCGGGACTCTTATCATCGTTCACGTGTCTAACAAAACTGTTCTTTCCTTTTTAGCATCCTGCTTTAGAAAACTATGTGAAATTGTGTTAAACAAATGCTTTATTACACAACAATGTATTTCCTAGTAATATGTTTGGCTCTTGGTGTGGAATTGCCTCTCCGGAGATTGCCTTAGTCTTTTTGCTTCTCGTATATGGAAATCTTTTATTCGAGTACACTTTGTTTTCCTGTATTGATCTTTTCTGCGCTTTTGCCAGTGATCACCGAGAAATACGATAATCTGAAATTAACATTCCAGTTCACCTTACCTCCCCTATTATTGGAGAAGAACTGTTTCAAATAAAATCGATTTTCCTTTTCGAAATATTTTTCTATTTATAAGAATATTCATTTGAATTGTAAAGTCTACAAAACTATCCGCTTCGGTCACAAAAAGTCCGGTTGCAAAAATGATTCATCACTTATATGAGCTCCACGTGTCACACATATACCAGAGTTAATGTTCGGTACTATGAAGTTAGTGGAATATGGGACTTCAATTTGAGCAAATCTGTCAGCTCCGCGTGCGTGATCGTGTATCATTTATAAGAATTAAAGGGTTAGAATATTTCAAAATTTTTCCCATAAATACACGAAAATGTAAATTTCGCTTTTGAAAATTTTGAATAATTTAAAAAAAATTTAAACAATTTTAAGTGATTTAAATATTCTCAAAGGTATTTATTTTAAAGTGTTTTAGAACGATTCCAAGTTCTAAATTGGACGACTCCGAATTGTGTAATAAAAATTTATAACTATACGTATTAAATTCTAAGTTCTCGTCAGCTTCGATGATATCTTAACGTTACGTAAATTATAATAATTTTATTAGTTACTTTTTTTTTTCTTTCTTTTCAATGTTTGTAAAACATATATATCTCGTGTCCTATAATATGGATTTCTTGGAGAGTAGCTAAACGATTCGAGTTTTTGTATTACTACTATCTGTAAAGTAGACGATAAAAATCATTTTAAATCATTTTAATCGGAAAAAATGAAGAAATTTACAGAAAAAAAAAAAAGTCATATAACGTCATTTAAATGGCACACGGTATTTATATGTTTAGCTCTTTTTCTGTTCGCGTGTTCGTAATTTAAATAATTTCTAGTTTATAAAATTATTTATAGTGAAACTTCCATTCTGAAGTATACAGATTATTTTTAATATTTGTGTTATTGCAAAAAACAAAAAAATTAATTCCTATCCATTCGTTTACAATATAGTTCTGTTATCGCCGCCTCTCTTATTTTCCTTTTATTCGTCATTTTGCTTCATTTTAAGATTCATCCGTTGAATCTCCGCTTCACTGTTTCCTACATTTCTCTATTATCTCGCGGGGAAATATGTCCGGTGCATGTTTACTTCTATAACTTTTCTCGTCCGCGTATTTCGTTTTTAAAATAATTCCTCGTTTCACATTTAAACTAATATATGCGATTATTTGAAATAGCTACAAGAATCGTCCAAAGTGACAGATGTAAAACGAGCAGTTCATAAATTAAACCGAATACTGTATCCAGAGAGGCAGTCGGTGAGATTAGAGCCAAAGGGGAGACAATTAAAGGATTCCGATACGTTGAAAGATTTGGGTGAGTATTATTTTTTTAAATTGAAAATTACGATAAAACTGTGTTACCGGTTTATTTTGCAAATAAATTTCTAATTGTTTTCAATAATTCAGGTTTGAAAAACGGATCGGCTTTATTCGTAAAAGATTTAGGACCTCAGATAGGTTGGTCCACCGTTTTTTTGTGCGAATACGCAGGTCCATTATTCACGTATTTACTTTTTTACATTAGACCATCTATAATTTACGGTTCAGATGCATCTTCGAAACCGTACGTAACAACCGTCAAGTAAGAATCAACATATACGATTATTTTCCGCAAACTGTAATCGCATTTCAGAAAGCACGTGTTGCGTTGTTACATGCTTTCGATAACGGACGTATTTTTTATTTACAGTTTGGCCGCTATATGTTGGTCCATACATTACGCAAAAAGATTGCTCGAAACGATATTTGTGCACAGATTCTCGCACGCCACCATGCCAATTTTTAATCTATTCAAAAATTGCTTCTACTATTGGGGATTCGCTGCTTTCGTCGCCTACTTCGTCAATCATCCGCTCTTCACAGCTCCCAGCGGATTACAAATATTTATCGGATTGCTGATATTCGCGGTAATAATTTCCCGCGCTATAATTTATTTTTTTTATTGAAGTTCCTGCACATTGTTTTTTTTTTTTTTTTTTTTTTTATTTCCCCCAGAGCACAGTTAATCGTCAACCTACACCATCACAGTGTTGAACGATCTTGATTCGTGACAAGGGTAAGTTCAAAAACTCAGATATCGATTCTGACTGTTAGAATAGACCGTATGCCTGGTGTAAATAACGATAACACATGTTGCGAACCCCACTTTTCCGCGAGTTTCCAGTTTTCATCTGCGGCAGAAAATTAGCCTGCCCTGTTGTGTTAAATATTCTTCGGTTCATCGGAGTTTAGTAGGCCGACTGTGTTAACAGCTGAACAATACTTATAAAGTAACATATAGATGCTATTCTTTTCCCTATTACTTTATTATACAGTTGTTACCTTTTAGTTATTAATGATCTTAATTTTAATATTTCGATTAGGATTGCTTAATTTTTGCTCAATATCGACTTTAACGACATACACGCACTATCTAAAGATTACGCTCAGTTTCTACCTATGGCGCTGGAAACTTTTACACGACTCAAAAATAAATTTTTCCTGTTCATTTCGTAAGAAAAACAAAAAGTAGATGCTTTTGTTTAATTGTTTAACCGACTTCAAAAAAAGGAGGAGGTTCTCAAATTGACTGTATTTTTTTTTTTTTATGTGTGTTACCTCAGAACTTTTTTCTAAGTGAGCCGATTTTAATGATTCTTATTTTATTTGAAAGCTGATGTTTCTCATGTGGCTCCATTTAAATTTGATCAAGATCTGACCAGTAGTTTTTGAGTTATCCTTAATAATGCTTGAGGTGTATTATGTGTGGCCTTCATTGTCGGAATACAGATTTCGTAGCTCTGTTATTTCGGTCAACGATTTGTCGTCGTAATTGATTTTTAACGAGAAAAAAATTCAAGTATAACGCTAAAAATTGTAAAATAAAATGTTTTTTTTTTACAAAAAATAAATACCGACTTCAAAGTTTATTATAAAAATTTAGTAAAAATGCACTAAAAAGTAAAAAATAATTATTCCCTATAAGAAAATATATATCACAGTGTGATATATCCTTAAAGGTGATATCGTAATTCTTATACAACATTAATACCTTAATTAGAGTCGGCATCAAATTCATATTAAAATAATAATTAAAAACTGCATTAAATGTTCATTAAATTGTTCCTAGATATTGTAATATGAATTTGATGCCGACTCTAATTAAGGTATCAGTGTTGTATAAGAATTACGATATCACCTTTAAGGGTATATCACTCTGATATATATTTTTTATTGATTTTTTACTTTTTAGTGCATTTTTAAATTTCCATAATAAACCTTGAAGTCGGTATTTATTTTTTGTAAAAATACATTTTTATTGTGAATCTTTGGTAACGTATTTAATTATAAAAATTTTTAATAAGACGTAAAAAATCGCATATTAATAATAACATTTTTTTTTTTTTGTTTACGTAACATAGAACAGATAAACGTCCACATTATGGGAAATATGTTAAATCGACGTTTAAATATAACCATTTAAAAACTAAAATTGTTCCGGTGAACTAGCTTCTTACATTCGCGGTAAAAACGAAAATATAATAAAGATTATAATAACAACGTAACTGATAAGCGAATTTAAAATTAGAAAGTCAAGAAATTAGTTACCGATAGAATTATGAAAAGTATAGGAGGGATATAAAAAATATAAAGTTGTAAACACACAAAAAACTACAAACTACATGTTTAAACAATGTGTGATATGTGGAGGGTTATAAATTAAATTTTTTACGAATTTTAAAACTGAAAATAAAGATATTTATAATTTGTTAAAAAATATGGTAGCTTGTTTTCAATTGAATTAATATATCGGTGAATTTTTTATTATATAAATAATTAATTATTTGAACCAACCGGTATGACAAGTATAAAGAAATCAGCGAAACTTTTTGGACTGAATGATATCCGAACAATTATGCAAAAAGATTCGATATAGTTCTCGAATTCACGACGCGGTAGTCGATATGGATTGTTTATTTCGCTTTAATCGCTGGAAAATCGCGTATTTAGTAATAAAATTTTGCGTAAGAATGTTTGCGATGCACATTTTTCTTCAAATACGTGAATTACGCTAAAAATATTCTTGTTTAAATTAGTTATGTTCAAACAATAAATTCGTCGGCTTTTTTCCGTTTGATAACACTTCGAATGTTACGAAGAACACATATGTTATGCTGGTCAACGTAAAATTGCGAAAATACATTTTTACTAATCTGATAAATTGGTGAAATTCATGTGAAATTCATCGACTTGTTCCACTGGCAAAAGTAGCGATTTCTATTTATTAATTTAATACAATTATTAAAAGTTAAATTTACCTCGCATCGCTCGAAAAAATAAGTCAGCGAAAACTATACCTTTGTAGCGTGGAATGTTTTACATTAATTCTGAAAATTTCAGACGTTTGTACGTCCGGCCATCCACGCTAAGTCGTTTCGAATACTGTTAACGGGATTTCATGTAAAAAAAAACGTATTTTTTTTCAAAATTTTACACTTTGGTCATCGTTTAAATTTTTACAGTACCGTCCTTCCTTATATTTCATACATTTGTTTTCCTCCCATTTCACCTTTAAAATTTTCTCAAACCCACCATAATAAACCCGTTTAAGACCGCTTTATAGGAAAAATATAGCCGAGCTTACAGCTTTATATTTTGGCCCGCGAGACGCCTAAAGCTCGGAAGTTTTAAAAAAAATATTTTTTTTTTCGGGCACGCGATATGTTGTTGGAAAGATCGCTAATACGAAACCGTATTTAATTTCCTTAACGAAACTTTCGAAGTTGACGGATAGTTCAAAAAAGCGCGAAAAATCGCTGTTCCCTCCTTAGCGCCACGAGTATTAAACTAAAAATTTTGAACAAGGTTAAAAAAATATACGCATCCTCGTATATTTCTCTAGTTTGGAACATGCGGGTTGCCAACTTGAAAATTAGGCCCCTGGAGGGAAGCTTGAAGTTTTGGGAAAAAAAGTATTGTGATATATTGATTGAAAGATCGATGTTTGTCAGGAACGAAACCACGTTTCATTTTCTTTACTAAATTTTTGAAGTTGGTGACAATTTCAAGAAATCGAAAAAAATGACCTGCCTCTCCTCTGTCTTTGTGGCGCGATGAATCAGATTTCTTTGTTTCGAATTTAGTATTTTGTAAATATAAATTATAGTTATCGTTAACTTCACATACGGAATCCACAGCGCATGAAACATCATGCTTGACTGAACTTATTTGGTAATAAACAAACTATCATCAAATTTGATTAATGCAATGTACATGAGATATTTAAAGCATAAAATAACGTATTCGAGCTCACATACTATTATACAGGTTTTTTATTTATTTTTTTTTGTCTTTTCAATTTAATCTCGTTATAATAAGCGTATTTTTTGATAAATAAATTTTTTTAGTAATTTCCTAAATTTTACAAAACTGGACTTTGTCTAATTCGACTTCAACATTCTAAACTGTACGGTAAAAGCTAATAAAATTAAAAACTTGAAATGTATAGTTTCCCTAGTTTCATTTTTTAAACATTGCGGCGATTTAAATTCCAGATTTTTATTTTTTTAACTGTTATGAATGCTCCGCCCTCGTTGTTGACGAATGTTCCCTTTTATTATATGCCAAAATTTTGTCATCGTGCTTTCCTACTCCTTAAAGTTCTTCTTTCATCCTTTTCGTTCCATCTTCAGCCATGGTTTCTTTGCTTCAATCTTTCCTGCTTTTCATCTTCAATCGCCTTATAATCAATTGAGTTCGTCTTTCGAGTTTCAGCGGCAAGCTCCCAAAAAAATTATCAAAAAAAAAAAAAACGTTAAATTTTCACTGTTTTGTAAAGAGTTAATTTTGATTGTTCTGGTAATAAATTAACTTCTTTTTCTTATAATTTACTCGTCGTTTATTGGTTACTTATGACAGAGTTTGCGCAAATGTACAATACCACATTAAAAATCATACAGAAAGTGGACAATGAATCTCTACTGTAAAAAATAATTAATTACACCAATTTCGTTTTTTTACCCATTTTAATTGTACGTTTTCTCGTGTTTTTTATGCAGGCTTGCGAATTCGGTAATTTAAGTATACATTTACTATTAAGAGACCTGCGTCCACCCGGTACAACTGCTCGTCGGATTCCGGTTCCAAATTCGAATCCGTTTACGAATCTATTCAACTATGTATCGTGCCCTAATTATACGTACGAATTTGGAAGTTGGGTCGGTTTTACTATAATGACATCAACACTAGCAGGTAAATTTATTAAGTTTATGATCAATCAGAATAATATTGCACCATACGCTAAAGCTTTTGACTTTTTATAAGTTTCTATTTCATCATCAGCATCATCATTTGTACCATCCACAAGGAGAAAAGTTTAAGATGTTACAGAAAATGGGACGAGACAATTGCGCAGGTTGGAACATAGAAGCTTTGCTGTGCTGCCTGTACAGCTATGACCAGCAGCAAGGTTAAATCAAGACAACCGGGCACGTTATAACTGGTGCAAATGCAGGCTAGGATAGATATACAAGGAGGAGAGAAGAAAGCGATTAGGATTGCGTAGCAATTGTTAATGTAGAATGCTAGTGTAGGGGGAAGATTGCGCTTGGAACTTACATTATGATTGTTTGATTTATTGATATACAAATGCAGTCCCCTAAGCGTCTGCCTACTATTCATCAACTAACGCGCATACGGTGATATACGTGGCGCTTTGTCATCGCTTTCCATATGATACTATTAACGATTGTTTTAATTTAATTTTTGTAATAATTTCGGTCGTCGCCTGGGATGGAGCTCTCACGACTTCCGTAATGGAAGCCGAATGCTCTAGCAACCAGGCTATCGCGACGACCATCGATTATTTTTGTAAAAATGTTGAAGATGTAAAATTCGTCGAAACCTGCTTCAAACTGCACGGGTAAAATCTTTTTGACTGCTGTATAATATTAAGAAAAATCAAATTTGAAACTTTAGGAAAATAGGTCGTAACGAGATTATTTTTAATCAAAGGTTTTAATTAAGAGTATATCTCGCTGACGTGTTACTTTTAGCGGCCGCCAATTGAATAAAAAAAAAGCAAAACACAAATAAATGAGAATCGAAGCGTTAACGCGTGCGTGTCATTAAAATGAAAATACGAAACCGTTACTTTTATTAAAATTATTGATTGCTAAATTTCTATAAACTTATTTCCCTTATGAACACAGATGGGCGTATTGATTTTTAATTTCCCCCCGCTCCTTTTCTATTTCTATCAGTATTCTTTTGTACGTATATAAATAAATGTTCGTTTTTTTATTTTAGAAATATTCTTTTAAGCTTCCTTAAGTAGTAGTATCTCTAAAACACGACTGTGTCACCTGTGTGAAATAGAAGATTTTTATTGTGAAAATTAGCAACGTTGTTCATAAATAAAAAAAGAAAAAAAGTATGCCGCCTTTGGGAACTTCAACGTGTACTGTTTTAATGAGGTAATATTAATTATAAAAATAGCTCGTTATTGCATCAGTAATAATCGGTATTTTAGAGAACGTATTACTACCCGCATTTCTTAATTTAATCGATGCAAGTTTAATAGTGCTAATTAAATTAGGTACATACAGTATTCTGCGAAACTGCACTTTTATCTCAATGCTTTTTGTTGTCGTTTTTTTATTTTCTTATAAGTGTATCACCATCATAGGTGGACTATCGCTTTGCTCGGATCTTCAACTCCGGCGTTTACAAACATAAAAATATGTACTATTAAAAGTTCATATTATAAAAGATTGACGATGGTTTCTTAATAAATTAACGCGCGTATAATAAATACATAAATTAACAAAAAGCGGTAATATATATTTCAATTTTTAAAAATATCTCCATTACGACAACCAACACGAATGATGTAGTAAAAATTGTTGATCAGAATACTTTCTTTTATTGCGTCGAGAGATTTCTGTTTTCATAAAGCCTCCAGAAGAATATGAACAATGCTCGTAACTTATGTTACATCGAATTTTTGTAAACGAATATATTATGTTGTAGTTTTGAAAATGCACATCTAAAAATGTTGTGTTTATAATAAATAAGTAGTGATTTAGTTTCGTTAATGTTAAGATAAGTTGCGAAATTTTTTTCTTACTCCTTTTTTCGTTTTTGTTTTTTTTACAAAGGATGCGAGCCTAAATCTATAAAATGAATAAAAACAATAAATGACGTTAGATTTAAATAATTCATTTTTTAAAATGGAACAAAAACCGGTACTGCAGGTAGAATAATGAAATGATGCGGAATACCAAAAATGGTTTTTGACGTTTTTTCTTTTATTTCTGTTAAAATAAGAAATGAATCGATAAAACGGACAGAACAAATAAACCTAATTCAGTCGCTATTGTGACGAAACAATCTTAACTATTATCTGCGTCTATAGCACTTACATTTGTTAGTATCTATATATAAATAGGCAAAGACAAATCAGTACCTTTTTCTCCTTTGTTTATTCACCGTTTTTTGTTTAAAAAATTTAGGGTTATCAGTACAAAAATTTTGGAAACGGTTTTTTTTTCTTTTTCTTATTTAAATAAAAAATTAATACTAAAAATTAAAAATGAAATCGCTATAGCTGGTAAATCTGTTCTTATTAAAATGTTTTAATTTTTCTTAGTAATCATAATTATTGGTTTTTTATAGTGTACTAAATCTCTTAAGATGTCATTTAATATTAATAAATAAGGGTGTTTTTAAATTGTGATTTACTGTTATTTTTTATTCAATTATGACGGTACTAAACTGTTTTGTATTGTAAGTATATATAAAAGTGTATGTTCTCAGGTATACAATGAACGAATGTAAGAGTAGAAAAAATTTTTTTAGAAATATGCAAATTCATATATGTTTTCCTCAATTTTTAATAATAATGATGGCCGAATTTTGACCAATGGGTTAATATTACAATATATAAATGTGTACATATATATATGTATATATATTTTTAAAGGAACTAGTCGTTATTTAAACATTAAAAACCAAAAAATATGTGTTTTACCGTTTAAGTTTTCAGTAATATGTTAGCAAAAATTTAAGAATGATTTCGTTTCAGCATATTTTCCTAGTATTTCAAATCTAATTTTTTCTTTAATATTCTACGGCATCAAAAGTGTTGCATAGTTACGTGAAGTATTTGAAAACAACTCAAGCAGGTCTTTTTTTAAATGTATACAGACGGTAAAGCACTATCAGCGTGTAGTCTAAAGTATTTGGCGTTTGAAATAAAAATTTTAAGCCGAACGAACGTTTTGCTGCTCATGAGCCGATTTTTTAAAAAATGCTGAAACTAATATGCGAATCAATCATTTATGCCCATTACTGGTATACGTATATGTTAAAAACTTAAGATACATTATGTGAACTATTTTAACACCGAATAAAAATTAAATTTTTCTGTTTTTACATATTTTTCGGTTTTTATAAAGAGTTATGTTATTGTTTTAATTCTATATTTGAATATTAATATTAAATTAGTCAGTAATGTTTATTTTGAGAAGTAAATAATGATTATATTAGTAAGGATGAAAACGACAATTATAAAGTAAACTTTTCACTTTTTTAATTCTGAGCCGTATGCGCGTGTATATCTAAAAAATCGTTCCAGTTTGTGTGTATTTGAGAATGACCGGTCTGTTACTAACGTGACTTTTTATGCAAAATTTCACTTTATTTCACCGCTAAAATTTATTTCACCGTCTTGTTTATATTTCAGCCGGTATATTTGCTTTTGCTGGTATGTATCAGATGACTATTTGGGCATTGGGAAAACAGAAGAACTACAAAAAAGAATTTTCAGATTATCCGAAACAAAGAAAAGCTATCTTACCATTCTTACTATAATTAATACATACGATTAGGTGAGGTTCTTTTTTATTTTTAATAAAGTGGAATTAGTTTTATTTCCGTTTGATTGTACGTGTTTAATTTATATATGAAAACTGTATTATTTGAGCTCCCTGGCGAGGGAGAAAAAAGTAGATTATTACGCTAGTGCGTATTTTTCTTTTTTCCTTTTTTTGTTATTAGTATTTTTTAAATTTATACGTCCATCAAGGCTGGCGTAAAAATTGTAGATTTTAAAAATGTGGAAAAAGAATAAAATTATATCTGCACATTACTAAAAATCGTTAATACATGTTTTAAAAATGGAACATTAAACATATATGGGTTAAATATTTAAAGCCAAAAATACACGAATTAACTATTTTTAATGGTCTACTTATGTCGAATATATTTTTTATAGATATTTTCAATATTGAATTGACTTGCAGACATTTTTATGTGTGTTGTAATTATACTATTAAGAAGTATATAATAGTACCGTGATTATAAATTTACATATCCGGAATTAATCATCGAGATTTGATTTTTTTTTTTTTTTTTTTTTTTTTTTTAGTGCTTTACGTTTGTATTTTATAATTTATCTAAATAATTTGAAAACTTTAGGCACGAAAATTTCCAATTCTTTTGTATAATTGTCCTGCATACAAACCTGTTCGAGTGTAAGGTTGTTGCTCACTTAAAATGTCAACATCAATTTGACATTGTCTTAATTCTACAAACTAAAACATCTTAACCGCGATGCCGATGCCTGGTATGTGTTTAATGACATGGCCAGTGGACTGTCGCTGATGGTAATGTTCTGATGACTTCACGTTACTGTATATAAACTTCGCGTAAGAAATTAAAACTGCTAAGGTGAAACGTTGCTGCCTAAAGTGAGCATCTTCAACATTTTAAGCATTGCATTTCTCACATAATGGTTTTTACCATGGACTGTGGGCAAAAAATACCGATACTCAAAATTTAGGAAAATAACAAATACTACACATCATGTTCATTCTGAATAGATCAGAGATGTTTCACTTTTTTTTTTTTTTTTTTTTTTAATTAAATATTAAAAGTTTAATAGCAAATTTTTTACACCATAACATTGCAATTTTGCCCACTCAACTATAAATGTAACTTAATATTTTATTACACTCTTTCGTTCATTCATTGCACAGTCATTACCGGTTTTTAAAAAAAAAAAAATTATCAAAAGAATTGTAAGGTATCGTAAAAAATATGTCCAAATTAGAAGCGAGTTTTTATATTTTTATACTTTCATAAATCAAATTGTTTTACTCTACTTTGAATGTAAATTTTATCTACCGTGTAAAAATGTTGCGGAAAACATTGATTCATAATGAAAAATTTACGGGTTCAGATACCATATATTAAATTTTTCATGTATAAATTTCATTATCATGGCTTATTAGCGTTTCACAAATATTAAAAAATCAATAAATAAAAATTTCAATTCAATTTCTAATAATTAAATTGCTGTTTAAAAATCCGTTAAAAATACACTTTTGCTAAACTTAAAAAATCATCCGTTATAAAAAAAAAACACAATTTGGAGAGATAGCTTCGCAAAAAATAATCGCAGACACTGGAATCAGATGCTATATCTTCAAATCGCGCCCGTTAATTTCTCTAGGAATAATTCCGTTATAGCATTAACTGATATCTGCGCTGTATGTGAATAACAATTTTATCCTGCTGCTGTTAAATGTTGTGGTTGAACGGACAATTATCTAATTTTTGGCTAAAAATAGCGCTAATCATTTCACAATACCGTTCGGAATTTGTAGTTAATTCTGTTTATTTTCCAAAAGAAAATTAAGATTAATAGTGAGTTTTTCAAAAATTATACGCAAGTGGCTTTCAGCCTGCCGAATCACTGAATCCATCTTTAAATAAAATTTATTTATGGTCCGTTTTTTTTTTAAATCGACGAATATTACGCATCGGCCGCAAAATTAGCGTAGGACTGTAGTAAGCGAAAAACTACTTGTTAAATATCGGTCGTATAGGCACGTTTCATTTACTGGTCCATTAATTGTATTCATTACATTATTTACAGTATAAGTATAAAGGGTACAAGACTAGACGCCCTTTAACTGCTTTCATTATGATGTATCAGTAAAGAAGCTGGTTTAAAATTCGGAATTTTCCGTCAGTTACTGTGCGGTATTTTTTTTTTTTATCAGCCGTCTAGGTGTATATTTTTTATAATTCTTTCGTAATATTAAAAATTGGCTCCAACTACAGAATTATTCAATTATGTAAAAATCATTTCCATCTTCTCTACACTTTGTCAAGAAAGAAAAGAAAAAGATAATCATTTGATATTAATTAAGGTAATACTTTTTCAGTTCTATAAAAACTGTATTTTCTTTTTCAGCGATTTTCAGTTTGGTTTCGGTGAGTGAAGACAAACAACTAAGAATAGTATACATTTGTTGCAGGGGTTGGAAGGAACATAATATTTTGTAATTATTTCGAAAGATCATAAAATTTTTACCGATAATATTATTCCTTACAAATTTAAGTATTAAGTATTTCCTAAGCGTAATTTAATTATCGAGAAAAGTTTCTATTTATAAATAAAACCAATATAAATGTATAAACAACTGAAAAGATGATCTGCTTCATTCATTTCTTCACATTTTTCAGATACCACCGTCGAATACACTTTTACTTTTGCAAGATAGCGCGACACAGATAATTTATCAGTTAAGTTAGAAAATTGTAATAGTATGTAAGAAGCACATTATCATTATTATCATTGAGTGTGCAAAAGTTAAAAGTAGAGTTACTTTTTCAACATCAAACAATTGCATATATTTGAAAAGCCGTTAATCATTCCATGAAAATTAGTGGTTAAAAATATCATGTATCAAAATAAAAGTTATATATATATATATATAAAAATTTAAAGCTTTCACAGTGATTACTCATGATAAATAATTTTCGGAAACAACTGTGTTTTTTAAAAAGATATTTATTCGCTTAACGTTTCGACCAGCTTACACTGGCCATCATCAGAAGCAATTTGCTTCTGATGATGGCCAGTGTAAGCTGGTCGAAACGTTAAGCGAATAAATATCTTTAAAAAACACAGTTGTTTCCGAAAATTATTTATCATATATATATATATTTGTTAAAAAAAGATCGGCTATTTTTGTGCATTATATTAATAGATTGTCTTCTTAAGGATCTTTTATCAACTTTTCGTAATTTTAAAAAATTATATAAAGTATTCAACCGTTACTACCTTTGAAGCGTTATTTTAACATATTCTATATATTTTGTGTTTTAAGAAAAAGATTTGAGTTTCGACTTTTTATTTCGACATTTTCTTCATTTATTATCTACAATATCAAGTTGAAGTTGTTCTAAAGGAAAGAATTGTTGGAATTCTGCTGCATCTTCTCCTTTCTTTTTTACTAAAATTCCTGCTTTTAATCTGTTATCCTCATGTAGAAAATTCCATTTCAGACTTCTTGGGCTGGATATCTACGCTACATCATTTTCCAGCATTCTCTCCTTCTATTTGTTCGTTCAGCCTAGTCTTCCATCTTACCTCTGTTCCATTGCTTCACCGCCACTATTCACTTGCGGTTCAGTTATTTTCTGCTGATGTCTTATTTACGTTTTTATCTTTGCTTAATACTTTTCCCAAACTTTCCTCTGCGTCCAAGTGACGAAAACTTCCGCGATTTCAATTATAAATCCTTTAGTGTCATCCCCTTATATTCCGAACATTCTATTCCATATATTTTTACTTGCTATCATATAGGCTTCCTACTCTTTATTGTGTTTCATACGTGTAGGTTGTTCAGAAAGCAAGTTTAACGATGCTCTGCCACTGTTCTCGGTAAAAAAGTAGAACTACAAAATTTTAGGGGGACGTTCTCTCACCTATGATCAGCTTCACGTGTCGTGGAGTCCGGTCGGTCCATTGTTGTGTATTTTATAACATTTTACACGAAGCTGTCATTAAAATTTGCGTCCATGTGAACTGCGAGTTATAATAGTTTCCTTTTTTTTACCAGTAAAAAGTTGACTGCAACAGAATTCACCGAGAATTCCATTTACGATGATAACAGATGCATGAGCCTGCAGATGGTTACGCGTTGGCAAACAGCGTTACTAAACGGACATGTAGAGTTGCATGACGAAGAACGCGAGGAGCGAATAACGTATGTGGTCAGTGAAGAAGACGTCACGTTAGTGAAACAGCTGATTCAGGGATATACGTATTATACGCTGCACGAGTTAGCCAAAAAACTCCGAAGTAGAGATGAATATAGTCGTTCTTCCATTCGAATTATCATCCACGACACGATGGGTGCCTCGTCTTCTTACTACACAACTCATAACAGGTCGCATGAACGCCGTCCGTTTTTTTCTTAATACGTGTGAGAAGGAAAGGGAATTATTTCTGTGCCGAGTTGTTACTGGAGAAGAAACTCGAGTGTATCACTATACACCTGAATCGAGATGGTCATCGATGGAACGGGTAGAGAAAGGCGGTCGAGCTCCAAAAAAGTGCAATACGACGTCCTTTGAGAGGGTCCGGCGACTGTGTTTTGGGATTGGTGTTTTCTTAATTGATTACTTCGAAAAAGGTAAGACTATCAACGCGATATATTACTGTAACGTCCTAAAGTGCTTTTATAATTTATGGAAAACATTTAGATTAGAGTTAAAATCAAATTCAATAATTTCAAATATTGTTAAAGAAAACCTCGTGGAAATCACTTTTCGTTTTATTTTTGTAGTTTATTAAAAATTGAGAAATATAAACACACGTGAGATTGTTAACAAGAGTTACAATATGTATTAAAGGAAGATGATTAATATTTCGTTTTTTTAATATTAGCAGTTATTGGAAAAGATAAAAATAAACAGGGTCAATCAATCAAATTTGATTATATTCTTACATTACAATAAAAATGATACGGCTGATACTATAACATAATAAATTTGGTCTTTTTTAATAACAAAATTAAAAAAAAAAAAATATATATATATACACAACGCTGATAACGAATGAAAAAGAAAAATCAAATAATGAATGTATATTAGAACCAAATTAAATTAATTTGTGTTACGTTGTAAATAATGGAAAGCTATGAGTTTATAACTTTTTAAATATGGCTGACTACATATTAAATAAAAGAAAAAAGAAACATTGAATAATGCATTTGGTAAATTATTAATATTAATTATCTTTATCTACGAATATCTTAAATATAAGTCGCAAAAGTCTATTTATTTCTCATATTTCAAAAGAATATTGAGCAATGTTGTAGAACAGGTCTCTGCTTTATTTACAATAGCGGAATATTATAACTTTTTTCAGTTTCTGCTCAGTTACATCTACTTTACATTCGTGCCCACCTTCTAATATTTATGTAGCCCCTTACTTGTTATTAGATATATTAAACATCGAATCACCGTTTCCTAAAGTAACATTCTTAATAGTATTCGTTTAAAAATAAAAAATAGGTAATGTATATGAATAGGTTTTATTTGTATTGTAGTGATCCTCTTTCGAGTTACTTCAACTCTAAGGTGCCATCTTATTTTGTTTTCCGCTTCTATAAAAAAAAAAAAATTAACTAGTGTTGTCAGTTCCTTTTGCTTTTTGGTAAATATTAGCTATAAAGTCATTCATAAAGTGATAAAATAACAGGTTAAAAGAAAAAACACACTACTTGTACTTTACGAAGTTAAAGAAGAAGCAAAATTAAAAGAACAGAATTTTACTATTAGTTTCATTTATTTAATTTATAATGATTTATAAAGTATACAGATTAATTATATATATAAAAAAAAAAAAACAAAAAAAAACGGTTATTTTCAACACAATAATTAAATCTAATTATATTCAATCGCAGAAATTATAGGCCTATAGTAACTAAAATAAGACACGTATGTTTGCGATTCAATTTTTTCCAAATATCTTGAAAAAACAGCATCAATAGTTGTGTGGTATCCTGTAGCTGATTCTGCTAGATTATTGTTCACACTTAAATTTAATTTATCCATAAGAAATGTTTTGAATTGCTCTGATTTCTTGTTTTTAAAAGTTAAAGTCACTCGCCAAAATAAGTTGTAATTTACCGTAATTTTTACCATTTAAGTAATTCAGAACCTCCTTCCATATTCTCTAGCTACGTCTAATCATTGAATTCTTTGATATCGTTAATTTCTTGATTTTCTGCAATTTAAATGGCTATCATAACTAATTCAAGGCAGTTTTTCCTCGTGCAGATAGCTGAACAAATGTCTCCAACAGATGTATGTTCAACATGTAAATTACTAGTATTTCTTATAATTATGTTCATATTTGGTACAAGAGCATTAGCTTTATCCTTGACATTATGATAAATTGCAATACTACCTGATCGAGCATTTTCTCGTTTGTATTGTACAATGTAATTAAAATTATTTTGAAAATGCGGAGAATTAAATCCTCTCTTACTCTCATTCTGTCCCAGCTTCTCTTACTCTGATACTCTATTTCTTCTTTCTGCGTCATATGCATGCAATTAGTACGCTTAGTACGCTTAGGCGTGCTCTATAACTCGATCATTGCCTAATCTTGGCGCTTTAGCGTTTTAGTGTAAAGTGTGAAAATGTACGGTTTGTTTTTATTACTTTTCGTTGATCTACAAGTTGTCGAACTTGTATAGATATAATGATACAAAAGTAAACTCTGCTCTCAACTTCAGCCCTTCAGTGTTCCGTCTTTTTCTTTTTCTCTTCTATTCGCTTTATTGTGTTTTATAAAATTATTCGACCTTCACGAAAGCATAATTTTGTTTAAAAGCATTATTATACGTTATCACTTTAGAAATAGGTAAATATTTATCGTTAATGAGTATTTCTAAAAAAATAAAACAGTACTTAAAAATATGTATATGCGAATAGGAATTTTATAGAAATATTACGAACGATTCGCATTATTCCAAATTTAAATGTATACTTTAATGTATATTTAAAATTATTATTAATGTTAAATGGCAGCTATACTTGGAATAAGAAGATGTAAATCGAGATTGTTTTGTTAGTATAAGTGTAGTTAAAAAAAAAAACCGTTAACTATGATTGATTTAGAAGAACCGTTCTTTTATGTTTTACTTATGAAACTTTTTTTCCTTTTATTGTTTTTTTATTTACAAAAAAATAAAAAATAAAAAAAATATAGGCTGCTTTTAACCTAGAATGAAAGTAATTATTTCTTCAGAATTGAATCGGTAAAACGTTATTATGTTTGTTTCTGTTTTCTTTCATTTCTTTCGTGTATTTTTTTTTAAATTTCCGTAGACGGATTGTTTTCTCCTTCCCTCACTCTCTCTTTCGTATACTTACGTCTCTGCTGTACAGCGTGCATGTGTATGATGTATATCTATATATTTTTTTTAACGGTCGGTTCGTAACGCCCGATTGTTTTTTTTTTTTTTTTTACTGTCCGCTATAAATACGTGAAGAAAATTTCCACGGCGTTTATTCTTCTTTCACAATCTGCATTTATTGTCCAGGTTTCCGCCAAGTAAAGCAACACGGACCAAACATAACAGTATTCGTTTCCTTGTTTCTAGCTGCATTTTATTATTTCTCTGGACTTTTTCTAAGTTTCCAAATGCCTTACCATCATTATTATTCTGGCAACTATTTCTTTGTTGTCGTGTCCGTCTTCTGTAATTAGAACTCCTAAATATTTATACTGTTTCACGTTTTCTAATTGTTGCCCATCTATGCTCACTTTTATTTCACGAGTTTTGTGTCTACTGAATCTCATGACTTGTTTTGTTTGTTTATTTTCATGTTGACCTTCCGTCCTTCTTCATTTAGATTGTCTAGCATTTTCTGCGTTTGTTTCTCCGTTTCCGTTAATAGTATTTTGTCACCTGCGTAAGAGATATTATTTATTTTGAGTCCATTGATTTTAAAGCCCTTTCTGTTTATTTTTGGGGATTTCATAATTTCTTCTACGTACGCATTAAATAATATAGGAGACAGGGGACATCCTTGTCTGACACCTTTTTTAATATTACATCGCTTTTCGGAGTATTCGTTTCCTATTTTTACATTTGCTTTTTGCTCCCAGTACAGCTCTTTTATTAATTGAATATCTTAGTTATCGATGTCACATTTTTGTAGTAATTTAATTAATTTCGCATGATCAACCCTGTCGAAAGCTTTCTCATAGTCTATGAAGCATGCCAGCACATCTCTATTTATATTTAGGGCTCTCTGTATTATCATCTTGAGTAGTATATACGATGGCGCCTCTGATGCCTTTCTTTGCTATAAAGCCAAACTGCGTTGTTAAGAATTTATCTATCTTGTGTTCTAATCTGTGATTTATAATAGCAGTTTTAAAGTATGATTCAATAGTGCAATAGTTCGATGATCTGAACATTTTTTCGAATTGTGCTTTTTCGGTATAACAATAAAATTAATATTCTTGAAATCTTCGGGGAATTTACCTTCATGATATATCTTATTTAATAAATTTAGTAGATGTACTTTACATTGTGCCGGCATGTGTTTGATTAAATCCACTGAAATTCTATCTTCGCCAGCCGCTCTTCTATTTCTCGCCCTATCAATAACTCTACTCAGTTCCCATTTTGTTATGCTTGGTGCATTTTCTGTTTCCCCGATCCTAACATTTCTTGGTCTCTTTATGTCTTCGTATAAGTGCGATATGTAATCCATCTAGGCTTCTTGGATTTATTTTTTCCCTATGCGTAGCAGACCTTGCCCCGCGGGGCACAGGCTATATGTCGCTAGAGGTAATTCTCTAGATAGTAGTCACTCGTTGTCAATTGGTGCCAGTCCACCGACAACGACACGAATGACAACAGCTACGAATTTCTGCGCGTCCACGGCGTGCGGGGTGGTAATTCTCTTTTCAGAAGATTCGGTTCTGATAAGAGGAGCTAAAGCAGAAATTCATTCAGCGGGTGGGAAAATGGTGGGGCGCTGTTTGCGGATAACAATACACCAATAAATACCATTAAGCTTATTGCTGCAATTACATCTTGCAGACCACCAGCAGCTCACCCATAACCAAGTGTCCTTGGCAAGGCTAGTGTTCTATGAACATTTTGTCTTGGGGTTAGTAGGCGAGCATCCAGCGCCTTAAATCTGGAAAAATCGGCTAAGGGAGCAAACCCCAACAGAAAACCCTCCAGCAGGCACTTAAAAAATATTGATCGTGTATATGTTTTTTGATGAGATGATAAATACAGAATATGTTCTGGTTTCAGAACGCATCTATCTCGTCCGCTGCCATCATGAATGCCGTAACGTTTTCTATTTTAAATGGTTCTCCTAAATAAATACTTGGAAATGGTAATTGCTGGTCGAACAGCAAACTGAATGGTTTCATACCGGGTGCTGTATAGTTTTCTTCCGTCCATATAAACCTATGTTGTTTAGTAAGCAGCATATCGTTTATGTGCTATTGTCTGAGTATCTTCCCACGAATCATGAATGGCTGGAAACACTACAAAAACGGCCCTTAGTCTGGAGCAGACCTTAGATGGTCAAAGGGTGCTAAGAATATCTCCGCCAGTCAGAAATGATAATTTCTCGAATATAAATATACAGGTGACCAAGGTTTTAAATAAAAAAGTCAGAATCGCCACATGGAATGTACGGAGTTTATACCAAGCGGGGAAGCTGCACAACGTAGAAGCTGAAAGGAAACGATTGAATATCGATTTACTCGGGCTGGTATTGTTAGAATGGAAGACGCAACGATGTATTACTCAGGTGCAAACGACAAAAATCACAAGAATGGAGTAGCGGTCATAGTATCGAAGAAAATAGAAAAATCAATATTGGATTTTATACCGCTGTCCGATAGAATGATGTTACTGAAACTTAATACCAATTACCGTCCCGTGAACATATTACAAGTTTATGCTCCCACTGCAGACAAAAAAGAAGAAAAACTAGAGGACTGGTACAATGAACTGGAAATACTTCTGAAGACAACGAAGAAGGGTGATTGGAATTCTAAAATTGGAAAAGGAGGAAATGGTCACGAAGTCGGAAACTTAGGTCTTGGTGTTAGAAACGAGCGTGGAGATAGACTGATACAACTATCCATTGAGCAAGATTTATTCATTGCGAACACTTTCTTTCAGCTCTCAGCAAGACGCCTATATACATGGAAAGCGCCATCAGGAGACATACGAAATCAGATAGATTATATACTCCTTCCGAAGCAATTCAAGAAAGATGTAAAATCAGTCCAAACATATCCAGGTGCTGATGTTGGATCAGATCATAATCCAGTGGTTTTAGTCGTAAAACTCTGGTTTTGCAGAGGTCCAAAGCCAAAACAGAATATAACACATCGTATAGATATTCGGAAGATACAGCAGAATGAAGTACGTGTTAAAGTAAAGGAAGAAATGAAGAAATCAATCTCTTTGCTTACTGCGCCTAATACTGAACGTTCCTGGAAAATATGGAAAGAAGAACAAAATCGAATCCAGACTACTGTTATAGGTAACACGACTTACTCCAAAAAGAAAGCTTGGATGACTGAAGATATACTGTAAAAGAGATGGAGGAAAGGCGGAAAAATAAACATAACAGCGCGGAATATCGCAAACTGAATAAGTTTATACGAAAACAAGTGCGTGAAGCGAAGGAACAATGGTTACAAGAAAAGTGTTGTGAAATTGAACAGTTAGAGAAAAAGCACGACTCTTTCAATACCCATAAAAAAGTCAAAGAATTTGTTGGAACTATGAGAAAGAAGAGGTATGCCGTACTAAAGGACAAAAATGGTAATATTCTGGCCAATATCCACGATAGACTAACAACATGGAGGAATTATGTACAGGAACTATTCCAGAATAGAAGAACAGAATCATCTATGGCAGAAGAGAATTGTCCTGTCGTGTCTGGCATAATTAAAATCAAAAAAGAAGAAGTAATAGAAGCGATAAAAAACCTGAAAGTAGGAAAAACAGTTGGCCTTGATGGCATTCACGGTGAGGTACTCCAAATATTAGTTGAAGACGAGCAGATGATGATATTTTTCACTGATTTCTTCAATGAAATCTATCAGTCAGGAAGGCTCGTGACTGATTGGCTGAGATCAGTGTTCGTAACACTGCCAAAGAAATTTAGTGCGTCAGATTGCAACGACTACCGAACAATAAGCCTTATGTCACACATACTGAAGATATTTTTGAAGATAATACATCGACGGATATATGAAACATGCGAAAATAATTCTGGAGAATGGCAGTTCGGTTTTAAGAAAGGCTATGGATCCCGGGAAGCATTATGTCTAATGAATGTCCTTGCTTCGAAATGCAGAGACATGAATCATAGACTATATTTATGCTTTATTGATTATAGAAAAGCTTTTGATTGTGTTGACCATGACAAACTAATAGAAATCTTGAGAACTATCAACCTAAATGAAAATGATATAAAAATAATACACAACCTATACTGGAACCAAACGGCTGTAGTTCGTTGTGAGAACGAAATAACAGAAGATATAGCGATAAAAAGAGGTGTCAGACAAGGGTGCATATTGTCACCGATACTCTTCGACGTATATGCAGAAAGCATTTTCAAATTAGCCATTAAGGAAACTGACGGAGTAAAAGTTGGGGAAAACCGGATTTCCAATATACGATACGCGAACGATACAGTTCTAATATCTGATAATATTACTGGATTACAAGAAATCGTTAACCGTGTTTGTGACTTCAGTCTCCAGTATGGGTTGGAAATAAATGCCACCAAAACGAAGTGGATGGTTATACACAAGAAAAGAACTGATGCTAGTGCAACAGCTGGTCAAATTTACATTGGAGCTGAGAAGGTGGAAAGAGTCAGTAAGTTTCTATACCTGGGTGCATGGATTCATGAGGAAGTAGATTGGAGCATTGAAATAAGAACTAGGATTGAGAAAGCCAGAGGAATATTCAATACTATGAAAAGCCTGATAACTAGAAAGAATATTAGTTTAAATTTACGTATGCGATTAGTCCGATGCTATGTCTTCTCAGTACTTTTATATGGTGCTGAGAGTTGGACGCTGTCAAAACAGCTTGAAAAAAGATTACAAGCGTTTGAAATGTACATTTACCGGCGTATGTTAAAGATATCATGGACAGAACGGATAACTAACAAAGAAGTACTGAATAGAATGGCCAAGAAAAGAGAATTATTATTAACTGTGCAAGAAAGAAAAATCAAATACTACGGCCACATTAATCGCAATGAAAAGTATAGAAGCCTGCAAACTGTGCTTAGAGGAAAAATTGCTGGGAAAAGAAGCCGAGGTAGAAGAAAATTATCGTGGGAGGATGACATACAGCGATGGTGCAAATGCACATCATCGGAGTTACTCCAAGCAGCGGCCGATAAAGTGAAGCTAGCCACATTGATCGCCAAACTTCGACCGGAGATGGCGTAAAGAAGAAGAAGAAGATAGCAGACCTTGTTTATTTTTGACTGTTATATCTCTTGATTTTCGCATTTTATGTTGCTTCATCGTATACTTTATCTTCGCATGCATTTCCCGATAAGTGTCTATTTTGTAATGCTTCTATTTCTTTGCATTTTTGATTATACCAATCTGTTTTTGCTTGTTGGCATTCTTTTATTATTAGCTTGTGCAAGGTTTTGTATTCTATGCTTGTTTTATCTACTAATTGTCTTCTGTCATTTATCATATTTATTATTTTTTCAATAACCCATGCACGATTTCTTCTTATTATGTTCGATTTTAGTTTTTCATCGGCAACCTTTGTCACTGCTTGTTTCCACCTTGCCCATTGACTATAAATATCGCCTACATTATTTATGCCCTCCATTTTTATCTCTAGTTGAGTTTGAAAATCTTTTAGCATGTTTAGATTGGTTTCTAATTTTTCAATATTCCATTTTTGATTATCTTTACTTTTTGAATTGCTACATTTTTTCAGAACTAGCTTGCATTTAATCGCCAACAGTTTATGATCCGTGCTACGGTCTGCGCTAGGATAAGTTTGGCAGTTTTTTATTGCGTTCCTGAATCTTTTCTTTACTCAAATATAGTCAATTTGGTTTTTAGTTTTGCCGTCAGGACTTGTCTATGTGTATAATCTTCTGGGATGTTTGTAGAACCAAGTATTGCAAATCATAAATTGAAATTTTTCAGCGAATTCAATAAGTCTTTTCCCTCTGTCCTTAATGTTTCCTAATCCATGTATTCCAACCATTGTTCCATGTCCGCGACTACCTACTTTGGCATTAAAATCTCCCAGTATAAAGGTAAGCTCGTTGTTCTTTTTGTATGCCATTACTTCTTCCATATCACTTTCTATTTCATCGGTGCTACTATCGGCTGTTGGAGCGTACACTTGGATGACGTTAATTATTTTAGGTTTTGTTTCAACTTTTATTAATATTATATGCTCTGATTTTGTTAGAATACCATCTACTAGACAACTATATTTTTTCTTCAGCAAGATTCCCACGCCATATTCATTCTTATCATGAGATCATAATCAATATTCACAATTATTTTGTCACATCCTGTCCAGCGCGTTTCACTGATTCCTAGAATGTCAATTCGAAGCCTTTCTGCTTCAAGCACTACATTTGCCAGTTTACCTGCTTGATATAATGACATTCCATGTTGCAACATTGATGTTGGCATGTGTAATCCGTTGTGCTAACCATTCTCTGTTATTTTTATTTTTGTTTCCGTCGATGCCTATATTCTTAGTGTTATCGTTCGTCGATGATACTGGGGAATATAATCTCGATTTTCCAGCGACTTACAAAGTGCCGTGCCATCAAGGGCACGGAAGGACACGAGTCATTCTGTATTGCTACAGGAGACCGCCTACTGCATGATGCACTCTTTAGAGTGTATCCCATAGGTGCAACATTTAAATTATTATTCTGACGCGCCATATTTATCGAGAAATAACTGCAGTGGTGGTTTCCCGTTGCCTTCCACTGGATTTTCTGTTGGGGTGACCCGGTTTGAAGGCGCCGGATACTCGCCTACTCGCTCTAGATCTAAATTATCAATCCGACTGGGGCACATTGTCACGAGCGAGTTGCTGATAGTCTGCTGTTGTAATGCAGTAATAATCCTTAACGGTATTTATTAGAAGGAAAACCTTCAGCAAGTGAACCCTCCTCCGTTTTCCTATCAGCTAAGTATATTGTGAGCTCTCATTTAGCTTTTTTAATCAATGCTAAGCCCGACGAATAGAAAATTACCACTCTGTACGACGTGGATATACAGAACTCACATGATTGCTGTTTCGTTTCTCCACCAATGAGACTAGCACCTGTGTGATGGTCGAGTGACTACTTACTAGAGACAGAAACCCTAGTTACAACAACCTGTGCCCCACAGGGCTTTTGTGACTAGGTCTAAAATATTATAATATAGTATTGTATCGAAAAATAGTGTGATCGTATCGCATTGCTAAGGGTCCCTTTTAGCAGGGCCGTGTCCAGAATTATGGGGGGGGGTCAAAAATTTTCTTTACATGTTTATTTTAAACATAATAATACATTTTTTACTAATATTCATAATAATAATAATTTTCACTATTTTGATTTATATATTAAATAGTTCACATAAATGAACATCCTTATATTTATAAAAATGGCATATGTTATTAATTATAATGACAAATTACACATAAAATATTAATAAACTACCTAAATATATGGAACATATTTTAAAATAATACAAACTAAACATTTAAAACAGAATGTTATGAAAAATAAGATATTTAAGAATATAAAGGGGAAATTTTAAGAAGTTAAGAATTCAACATCTACAATGGGAATAATTAAAATTAAAAGCTAACTGAAAGGTATGTAGATCTTAAGAAAACAAGGCAAGAAAAGAAAAACATTTTTTATAAAAAATTATTTAAAAAATTAAAATAAACATACTTCGGAATACGCGACTAGATTTTAAAAAAATAAAAACTTATCTAGTGAAATAACAAAAGAAAGAAATATACAGGTTTGAAAATTTCATTTCTTATGTCTACATCAAATTTATCAAAGAAAATTGCAAATCCAAAATTATTATGACAAATTAGCTTAATAGTATTTTTCGTTTTGAATTTGCAAATTCATTTACTACGTCTTCAGTAGAAATATCAATGTTTCTATGAATATTTAATAAAGCAAGGCCATTTAGTCGTCCATCAGAAATTGAATTTCTTAGATAAGTTTTAAGTCGTCGTAGCGTTGAAAATGATCTCTCAGCTGTAGCTGTTGTAACAGGCAACACAGCTAAAGTTTTCAGTTGTGTATTTACACTAGAAAATGCTTTATTACCACTACAAACATCTATTACATGACAGATATCCCATTTTCCTTCAAGTGTTTCTTCCATTCTTTTTCGTCACATCCCCCCCCCCCCCCACCCGTGAACACGGCCATGCCTTTTAGCATTGCGAATGGAGTCTAGCCATTACGACGGTATAGCCAGTATGGATAGAAAACATATGCTACTCGTTTATTATAACTAAATTTGTAACTGAAGAATTTCGTTCCCTGATAGTTGTACAGCAGAGTAGTGTTGTCGATTTATTGATCATCTGATTGATAGTACTATGTATGTATCGTCGTGTAATAAGCTAGTGCCCAGTAGCAGGTTAAGCAGTATGAATAGTACCTACGAACTGTATAAGTGATGAAGATAAAAGGTGTCATCTACATTTTAATTGCCCCTGATCATTGTCTGCTATTATTGTGTAGTTAATCGTTTCTTTCGTTTACTTAGTTTTAAGACTAGTTACATAGCTGGGGGGGGGGGTGCTAGATGAGTTGCCAGCCGCCAAGGGGGACAAAATGATAGAAAGAGGATCTGAGTTATAGGAACAATAAAATTTATAAGCTGTAACAACTTAATATTTTATTAAACAAGAATAAAATCTTAATTAAAACACAAGTTTTCCAAATTGTCCATGATTACGCGCCTATAAATACTCATCATGGCCAGCTGATTAAAAATTGTCAAGGCTCCAGGGGGTGGGGGCAGCTGCCCCCTGCTCTCTGCTGGCGACGCTCATGATAGCTACAGACAGTTCTTTTAGTTACAATGGTTACTTCTCATTTCTGTGACACAAATGTGCATGCGTAACGAAGAACGTACTCATCGATTGGAAGGAACAAACTATTAAGAACTGGAACTCGTTTCTAGTTACGTTCCTTGTTATCTTACACACCACTACGATTAAGCATTTAGCTTTATGTTTTTTTGTGCAGTTTATTTTTCAGGTTTGTGATGCCGTTTAATTCGTCGTTTATTCGTGAGACGTGTAATTAATTTTAATTTATATATTTTTCCAGTTTGAAATGTCGATACAAGTAGACGTAAAATTAAAAAGAGCAAATAGAGTTTATTTTGAAGGTGATAATTTGATCGGTGCAGTTCGCATTGAAAGTTTATCCGAATTTAAGCACGATGGTATTCATCTATCAATGGAAGGATTAGTTACATTACAGTATAATTCTAGAAATGTTGGTGTATTCGATGCATTTTGTAATACGATAAAACCTATTCAAGTAGCGCATTGTGTTGTAGAAATTGCGCCACCGGGTAAAATGCCGGCTGGACTGACTGATATTCCTTTTGAAATGCCGCTAAAAGCGAAAATGAACAAAACATTGTACGAAAGTTACCACGGTGTTTTTATTAATGTACAGTATAATTTAAGGTGCGATCTTAAGCGAAATTTCTTATCGAAAGATGTTACGAAAGTGCTAGAATTCTTTGTCGAATATAAAAGGAAACATGAAATATTATCTTCCGTTGATAATTCCTTAAAGTTCAATGTAAATCCCGAATCAGTCCAGAGATCTAAAGAAGATTCTCTAATTCCGAAATTTTTGATAAGTGGTTTACTCCATGCTACCACCTTATCAATGAATATGCCTTTTACTGGTGAACTAATTGTAGAATTCAGTGAAGTAGCGATTAGGTCAATTGAGTTGCAATTGGTTCGACTGGAAACTTGCGGCTGTGCCGAAGGATTTGCTCGAGATGCTACTGAAGTTCAGAATATCCAAATAGGAGATGGAAATGTGCCTTATAAGATACCAATACCAATTTACATGGTACTTCCGCGTTTATTCTCGTGCGCTACTTTAATCGAAGCAAATTTTAAAATCGAATTTGAGGTAAATGTAGTCGTTATATTTGAAAACAATTATCTTATTACGGAGAATTTTCCAATTATATTAATACGATGAATTTTAAAATAACAACATATGCTCATAACAATATTTATATTGTTCGATGATAAATTATCATAATCATATTCCAAAATAAATACTAGTCAGTTATTTTATGTGTGCCAATACATTATACATTATTTCGTTAACTTTTTATTCACAATGTTGCTAATTGGCAATATTAATTTTAAGATTATGTTAACGTATGTATATATAAAAATGTGTAAACAAAAACGTTAATAATCGAAATTCGTTTAAAAATTTATTGCTAAATTATGTTAAAATCTATATATGTATATATATGTATTTTGTATTTTAATATTGTGAAAATAATTGTTACCAATGTAAATATAAAAATTAAATGTATGATGTGTAATGATTTTTTTTTAATTACAAGATTGCTAAATTAAACATGAAATATTGTACGTTCATCTTATGATTTTTATTGGAAAACGTTAATAGAGAAGTAAATAGAAAAGAATTTTTGATTATATTTAATTTGTTCAGTTACAATAAAGGTGAAAAATAAAGTTTTAAAAATTTAAAATTTCTATGATAGATAGCAGTGAAATTAAAATTTTGCGCAGTTATAAACTAAAAATTTTAATTTTATTTTATTTCGTTATTGTTAAATATTCCAATTTTAAAATAAGTTATATGCAGTTTAATAAAATATAGTCAGTATACTTTGTTATGTATAATAAATATGTCAAAATAACTTTACTGCTGTTTTTTTTGTTTAGTTTATAACATAGATTAAATACGAAGTACCTTAATAGAACACTCCAGGCACATAGTAAAACATGGAAACCTAACTTGTTTTAATTATATTATGATAATCAATTTTAATGTTACATAACTGATTCATATTCTTTTGTCCGTGTTGGTACCTGTAAAAATATATATGTATATTTCATAGCACTTTTTTTTTCCAGAATTAACAACGATGCTGTAATAATCAACTTATTTTTTCTAAATACCTGGAAAAATTAGTACATTAATGTGAGAAATTGCGCGATAAACAAATATATATCAACAGCATTATTAAGAAATAGTTAAAAATATGATTACAAAAGTCCAAAGTGTAAACAAAATTATGAATATATTCGTAGTATTACATAAAATAATCTAAAAATGTCAATATCTCCATTAAGCCAATAGAGGCTTTATTGTGCAGCAAAACCAATCAGCCTTTAGTTCATACAAAAAAGCATGTTTATAAAAGGATAATGTAATTTTGATACTTGCGTTTGGTATAATTAACATTTTTGTGAAAATGTGCTTGTAGGAAGAAGAGATTTCGAACTCATGTAAGTTTCAAGATGAAAGATTTAATTTTGGGCGAACTGATTACATGATACTAGTTTTAACATTTTTTTTTTTTTTTTTTATGTGTGTATGAGAAATACTGATATTCAGATTTCAAATTTGATTGATCTAACTACTGGTAGAAGAGACGTTTTATTCACACCTGCTATTTAATTTATTAATATACTGCAGTAATTTGTTATTCCTCACCACTGGATATTAGTATCATTCTCTCATATTCATGTAGAAGATTTCAAAGCAAATAATTTCACTCCATGTTTTTTTTTTGTTTTTTTTTCCCTGTATTTGCACCTAATGTAAAATGACTCTAGAGATAACGTGATTTTTCTATCTTTCCTTTTTAGAGCCTAAACACTTTTTTTTTAAAACGAACTGTTATAACGTGTGTTCCTGTTTTTGGAATCCATTATTCAATTATTGTAAAGTAATGAACATTCACAATAAAAAATAAGAAGAGTTAAGGTTCTTTCCTTCCTTTACTTCATCAGCTACCACAATAAAAGAAAAGTGCGTAAGTGAAATGAAATGAACATGTTCAATACACAATATTATCCTATAAGCTAACACAATTATAACAACAAAACTCTTCACACAAAGGCCAATGACCACATGTACATTAATGTGGTTCTTTTGATCATTGTCAGTTACTATAGAGTGAGTAAGTAGGCATCAATCAATTAATATTTATATCAGTAATATAAGTTATTGAACACAATAGTTAACAAATGTAAAATACATAAAGATAATTTAATAAGTATAAAAATAAAGTAAAAGAAAGAGGAAGGTGTTCTTATTTAACAATAAAATTAAGATATTTGATCTGCTCTTATAGTTCTCAATTGATACTTCTTTGCAGACACTTAAACATATTTATATATAAATGCTTTATACACAGCTTGATCATCAAAAAAAAAAAAAACATACACAATTTTATATACATATATTTAAACATACGAACACTGACAAACAAGTTACTAATGTTGTTTATATAAGTCAGTGATGTGCAAGGACAATACTTGTATGTATTGAATATGGTTAATGTCAATGCACAAATCTGTTGAATGCAACAATAAATTTTTTTTACTATTTGATATTTCTTTTATATTTCTTGCATCTCTAAATTATTTATAAATGATTAAAGGGCTATCTATTCTAACTTGAAAATGCATTATAAAAGTGAATAAGATAAGTGGTATAATGATAAAATATAGAAATGTTTCTAATTGGTCATTAAATGTGAGCCAGTCATAATACTGCAGTGAGTTTGTAAATTAGTACAGGAATCGAATGGAAAGAACAACCGATAAATTAAATTAATGAGTAGTATACAATAGAGCAAATGGAAATAAGATGAAATCATTCATTAGCTGCTCTGTATTGCAATAAAGAGTTCTTAATTCCAGAACATGTTGCAATGTAAAATTATATCAAGATTCGAGAATGAGTGTGGGGCGATGACAAGAAAAACGAAGTTAGCTGACAGAAAGCAAACAGAAGTGATTAGACCAAAAATGTCACATTTGTATTTTTATTTCGTTAAAAAACATTGTTGCAGCTTTTGATAGTTCGTTTTTAGCAGTAAGTTTCATTGATGCTGCAGCAACAGTTTTCACGGCTTCTTCGACATTACACATGATAGCATCATGAGCGATACAAGTTAGCAGATCTATAATACCACAAAAACGTTGCATGGTCTTTAATCGTTTTCCGAGGAGGCGCATAGTAAATGGAAATCTTCTGTTTATTTCGTATGCCGATAAGTTAATCAGTGAAGATGATTTATGCTTTTAATATCTTCATTACACGTTGTACAAAATATATTAAGTTTAAACCTAAGTCTTCACGTTTACTTTTCTTAACAAATTTACCTCACCACCACACCACTCAGGATATCCCAAAAAATTACAGAAAAATGAATAGTGCAATAAGAAAATGTTTCATCATACGAAACATCCATTGATTGGCTACGTAATTTTTTTGCAACTGTACTTGTAAAGTTAGTTTCAGATTTCATAGCTTCAGTTGTGCGAGGACCTTTCTTCTTCTTTGGACGAATACTACTTGATCTCTTGAACCTTTGCGATCGATGGAACGACGTTTAAACATTTTTAAAATTTTTAAAGGAACACACTCTTAGAAAGATAACAGTCAACTAATATTCGAATCTTCAACTTCACAGAAGATTCGAATAAAGAAAACGAATTTATCGCCATAACGCCATTTACACATCACTGGCAGATAATACTACAAATTTTATCCTGGCCTTGATTTCCAAGAAATGGGTTTTGCAAACTAAAGAAATACGAAACACAGCTGTCGAGCGAGACACGGCAGTTAGCCAGGTAGCCGTCCTAATTAACGAAGTGGAATTTTCTTTAAAATTTTTGTTTGAAAATTTCTTAAACGTTGTAATGTGTACATTACATGAAAAATATATAATAAACAAATTAGTAAATAACATAGAATCTAAGGCGTGCGGGAGTGTAAATGTGTGTGTAGTTCGGCGAATGATCGGGGTTGATGATGCCTGGAGTGATGTTACGTCACGTCTGACGTAATGGAAATAGTGCTGGAGGAAACGCCGCCCGACGGTGGAGGGATCTTCGATTTAGTTTGGAGATCGGAAATACGTTCACGAATGATCGGTGGTTCAAGTCAGATTTTGGAGTCGGAAAAAGACGGTTTAAATAAAGGCTGAGTGGGAGTCCGCGCCGGTGGCCCACGATATTGGCCAAACGCTTTCCGTGGTGGTCATATTCGGACGTATAAAATAATAATTATGTTATCGCGTTTATTAAAAAAATATCAATGAATTAATTTAGTTAAAATAAAACGAAAGAAAAGATTCAAATACCAAAAGTCTTACGTCGGAACATATCAACGAAGAGGAACAACAAATCAGCATCATCATATCATCGGCATCGACACCCCCGGAATTCGAGATATGTATATACTTTATATAAGTTTATTTTAACCATTCGGTTGAAATTTATTACTTAAATTGTATTATTTCATTATTTTTGATTTTAAATAAGAATATTCAAATTTTATTACGGTCGACCGTCCACGAAAGATTTATGTACGAGTTGATAATAAATAACTAAATAATAATTAACATTCTTGTGTACGTGAATAAAAATAAAAGAAAAAATATGCATATAAAAAGAAAATAATAAGCTAATTAAAAATAATAATAATAATATTAATAATTATTATAATGATTAGAAATTATAATAATTAATAAAAATCATTATAATAACAGCATAATAAAATAGGTCCGCGGGACTAAAACTCGCGGTGGCATCCCAGAAATAAGAAATAAAAAGCCAAATAAGATATAATAACACTTCATTTGGCATCCCTGGTGGGGATAAACCTAGAAATTTATCCTCCGTGGGAACGAATCCCAAAAAATAAATTGTAATTTCAATTAGATTAAACCAAATTTTCAATCTCGCCCCGGAATATATATAAAAAAAAAAAAAAAAAAAAGAAAGAAATATAATTTATTCAATTTAATTTTAGAAAATAAAAATAATAAATACAAAATGGATATTCCCGATTTGATGGCCTTTCTAACAGCGCAATTTAAAGTGCAAAATGAAAAATTCGATGATATAAATAGAAGCCTTAAAAAAGAACATGAAAAAAAATTTGATGAAATAAATGATAATATTAATAAAAAATTTGAAGAAATTAACCTTAATATTAATAATAAATTCGATGACTTCAAAAATGAAACAAATAAAATGGTCGAGGATAAGGTCGAAGCGTTAGAAGATTATATTGAAGAAGAAGAGAAAAAGCTTGAGAAGGAAAGAAAAACTGACCGAGCTGAAATGAAGAAGATTGTGAAAGATAGAAAGAAAGATATTGTGGGTAGGAAGAAGAAAAGCATGACTCGAAAGAAAGAGTTTATGCAGAGGAATAAAGGGATAAAAGAGATCGGTCCGGAAATCAAGAGAAAGGAAAAAAGACCCCATACCCAGTTGAAAAGTGCAAAACGGCACAAGGTAAAGGGAAATAAGGAAATTAATTTCTCAAATTTAGAAATTATAATAAAAGTTAAAAGTGATAAGGGAAAATTCGCCAATGAACTTATAGATAAAAATAAGTGGAAAATAAAGGGCGTGAAAGAGTCCCTAAAGAAATCAATATTAGAATTAATTTGTTTTACAAAGAAGAGCGGTAAGGCAAAATTAAAATTAAAATTAAACACTAAACCTACCGCAAACGACAGAAACAAGTTTAGAGATCATTCTGGAAGAAAAAAGGAAGTAAAAAAGCCTAGCACGACAGGTGAGGAAAAATTAGCGACCAAAGGGAACGAATTAAACTACAAAAAGGGTCGAAAGAAATTGAAGTTAGAAAATACGTTAAAGAAAAAATTAAATAATAAAAAACGGTTCTCAAGGCGACCAAAAGAAATATTAGCTAAGGGAATGAGTAAAGTTAATAACACAAATAAGGAAGAGATAGTCGCAAATAGACGGATCGATGATAACAAGTGGCAAAGAGTTTTAAATCTCCGGAAAAAGGCAAAAAGAAGAGTCGAGAGGAAGAACATATTCAAAGACGAAAGCGGATTTAATAATCGCAAAAGAATCTACATAGAGAAGAGAAAGATGTCTTGCGTACAACTAATAAAAGAGAAATTAGAGAGGAAGAAATCACTGAAAGACGAGAACTTTCAAAATAACATTAAAAGAAATTATGTAGAAAAGAGTAAGGTGACTTATGTACCGTTCATAGAAGAATACGAAAGTAAGAAAAATATACGGCCCTGGAAAACCTGGCTGTATCGGGTGATTATGTGAAATAGTGAAATAATAGAATGTAAATAAAATATTAGCCATAAATTTAATTGTAAGTATTGTAAATAGTTTAGTTTCGCAGCGAGGGAACGGGGAAAGTATTGTAATCCAAACTTTGGTTATCGAAAAGGTCAGATAATCATAAAAAAAAAAAAATATATATATATATATAAAAAATTAAATAACAATTCATAAGTCCAATTACGTCCGAGAGGCAATAAATTAGTAGATATTGTAAATAATTTTCGAAAAAATTAAAGATAGATGGGTAAAGACTAATGATTTACAAAAGAAATAAGAGAAAATAAACGGTATGATAGATGTTTCCAAGATCAAAAGAAGGCACGTCCGGAGAAATTAAGCGAGCGCTGCAGTTGAAATGCGCGTTGTGTTAGAAAATAAAGTTAGGAAATATAGGAAATAGAAATGTGCGAGGAGTATATCAGAGTATTAATTTACTAAAAGAATAGTAAAAGTAAATAATTTTATATTTCGGGAAATTACTACCTATTGACAGAGTAGCCGGATATAAAGAGTATCTTAAAAAATAAATAATATTATATTTCGGAAATAGTACCTGTAGAAGGGGAAGCCGAAAGTAAGAGGCCGTTAGGCTGCGTCTAATCACGGTAGAAAAATTAATTTTATATTTCGGAAAAACAGTACCTGCAGACAGGACAGCCGAGTATAAAATTGAAGCGAAAGAATAATTAATTGTGTGTTTCGGAAAAGCAGTACCCGGGAACAGGGTAACCGAATATAGAAATGAAGCGAAAGAATAATTAATTGTATATTTCGGAAAAGCAGTACCCGGGGACAGGGTAACCGAATATAGAAATGAAGCGAAAGAATAATTACTTGTGTGTTTCGGAAAAGCAGTACCCGGGAACAGGGTAACCGAATATAGAAATGGCCGTTAGATTATGTCAATCGCGGCAGAATAAGTAAAAAGATTCGATAACAGAACTTTAAATAAAAGGGGAGACTTTCAGTTCTCCAAAATAGAAATTGAAGTAATTATAAAAAAAAAAAAAAAAAAAAAAAAAAGAGGTCGCATAAATATCTGTTTCCTACCTATAATACAAGAGGAATTAAGCTTTGAGAGTTACGAGGTAGAATTCGTAACATGGTGGCTGAATTTCTGAATTAGGGTGGATTAAATTGAAATCAATTTCGTTCCCCATGTGTGAGAAATCAAAAGAGATGAGAAACGCGAAAAAGAAGAAATTTCAGTTCTTCATAATAAAAAACGAATTAAAAAGTAAAATTAAATTGAAAGGAGTGGCCGAGAGGACCAATAAATGTTAGAAGATTAATAAAAAGGTGTTAGTTCGGGGTACGAGCTTAACGGGATTTTAATGGGTAAATTGATAAATCATTTATTGGGAATTATGTAATTAATAATTTCCAGCAGGAGTAATCAAGTATGATATATAAATATTTAGGTCATATTTATAGATGTAAAAGGGAACAGAAATTTTCTTAGAAGTTGTGGGGAATAAATAATATAAATAGTTGTAAGTAGTAATACTGTCGAAAAGAAGCGAGATGTGTATAAAGTTTATGTTAAATTTAAGAAAAAAGAGCGGAAATTACCGTCTCATGCCGTCACAGAAAATTAGATTTTTTTAGTTTTTATCGTTAATATATCAGTTAATTCTACGAATGTTCAGAAAATGTTAGTAATATTGAAGCAAACTGGCGCCAATGAACGTTTATGTAGAAAAATAAAAAAATCGGTAATAACCAGCTAGAATCACGCTGGAATATATTAAAAATGATTTTTGTTGAAACCGCGAGAGAATAGCAATGCCTAAGCGACGATGAGAATGTTCAGAAAATGTTGGTAATGTTGACTCAAACTGGCGCCAATGAATGTTTATGTAGAAAAATAAAAGAATCGATAATAACCAGCGGGAATTACATTATAAACATATTGACGGTTTATTTAACGTTAGAATTGCCAGATATGATGATCGGAGAAAACGACGTTAGGAAACATTCCGGAACGTCTGTTTACAGACAACATTGCGCCTATATCGAATTTTATCCCTAATGAGAAATGAATCTAAATAAACAACAAATACCACTCCGATGCACGGTCTTGTGCGCTCACGTGAGGCAAGTGCAAGAGTGTAAGGGAATACGGGAATGTAGACGAATATATAGATATATTGTATATAATTTTAGATGGTTAAAACATAAATAGTTCACGTGTATATTAAAAAAAATTTAGAAAACAATAATAATTATTTACGTAATTTTAATATCTATCGGGGATGAAATTATTCAAAATGTTATAAAAGTACATATTCTACCGGGAATTTAACTGATTTAATAAAAATTTCTACAAAATTTTTATTTCTTGGCGGTGGGGATATGTAATGTGTACATTACATGAAAAATATATAATAAACAAATTAGTAAATAACATAGAATCTAAGGCGTGCGGGAGTGTAAATGTGTGTGTAGTTCGGCGAATGATCGGGGTTGATGATGCCTGGAGTGATGTTACGTCACGTCTGACGTAATGGAAATAGTGCTGGAGGAAACGCCGCCCGACGGTGGAGGGATCTTCGATTTAGTTTGGAGATCGGAAATACGTTCACGAATGATCGGTGGTTCAAGTCAGATTTTGGAGTCGGAAAAAGACGGTTTAAATAAAGGCTGAGTGGGAGTCCGCGCCGGTGGCCCACGATATTGGCCAGACGCTTTCCGTGGTGGTCATATTCGGCCGTATAAAATAATAATTATGTTATCGCGTTTATTAAAAAAATATCAATGAATTAATTTAGTTAAAATAAAACGAAAGAAAAGATTCGAATACCAAAAGTCTTACGTCAAAACATATCAACGAAGAGGAACAACAAATCAGCATCATCATATCATCGGCATCGACACCCCCGGAATTCGAGATATGTATGTACTTTATATAAGTTTATTTTAACCATTCGATTGAAATTTATTATTTAAATTGTATTATTTCATTATTTTTGATTTTAAATAAGAATATTCAAATTTTATTACGGTCGACCGTCCACGAAAGATTTATGTAACTAAATAATAATTAACATTCTTGTGTACGTGAATAAAAATAAAAGAAAAAATATGTATATAAAAAGAAAATAATAAGCTAATTAAAAATAATAATAATAACAGCATAATAAAATAGGTCCGCGGGACTAAAACTCGCGGTGGCATCCCTGAGATAAGAAATAAAAAGCCAAATAAGATATAATACTACACTTTGATCTTAGCCAATAGGCCGAGAATTCCGAAATTGAGTTAAGATTTAGACGTGTTACACTGCGTTCTTTTATTATTCCTATCGTATAATAATTATTAGTTCGATTGTTTATCGTCGTTTTCTCGTTCGGCGCCGGGATCTCGCCGGGTAATGTTAAGTTCGAATGGTCCGGGTTTACCCGCCCAAGCGATAAACAACGAACGCTCAGATCCTTCGACCAGTACCACTAACACCAGTAACCAACTCTCATCACTAAATGCCGGTAAGATCGATTCAATTATTACTACTAACATGCTTGTTCCGTCATTTAACAAAAATGATACTAATAATGACAACGTTATAACTCTACGCAATGTAGACAAGGCCAACAATACCTGGCAGTTAGTTAGACGAAAACGTCCTTCTCCTTCCTCGCCGCCGCATACATCGAGTGAATTTAAACGCTCAACGGCTCCGAAGCTAAAAACCAGAAATCGGTATCAACCGTTTATGTACTTAAACGATGACGACAACCACGAAAACACAGACGGAGATAATGAAACAGCAGATGCAAACGCGATGCCACTCGATAACCAGACATCGAACAACGCTGATGGTAACGATAAACAGAAACGAAACTCATCGCCACCGACTAACAAATTTACGACGCCTCCGCCGATTTTAGTAAAAGACGTTAAAAATTATACAGCATTCACCAAGTTTTTAATAAGCTTGACAAATGTCAAATTTACATTGAAATCAACAAACACCGGTATTACTATAAAACCAAGCTCGCCAGCTTGTTATCGCGCACTGACAAAAGCCCTCCAACAAAATCAATACAAATTTTATACTTTTCAACTGTCAGAAGATAGAGCTTTTCGTGTCATTTTAAAAAATCTTCATCATACAACTAGTTGCGAAGAAATCACGCAAGCATTACAAAATCTAGGTTTCTCTGTTCGTTCTGTATCCAACATAGTAAGCAGAAGAACAAAATCTCCGCTACCGATGTTCTTTGTAGATCTCAACAAATCTTCAAAAAATTCAGAAATTTTTAAATTAAAACATTTATTACATACAGTCGTAATAATTGAAGAACCGCGGGTAACTAGGCAATTACTCCAGTGTATGCGTTGTCAAAATTTTGGACACACGAAAACTTATTGTAATCTTCCACCTCGATGTGTGAAATGCAGCGGTAAACACCTAACCGCTGACTGTCCTAAAACATCAGAAGAAAAACCGATATGTCTTTTCTGTCGTGGTGAACACCCTGCCAACTATAAAGGATGTGAATATTACCAACAAGAATATAGTAAAAAATTTAAACAGAGTGCAATAAGTAGAACTTTCGAAGCTTCATCATTTAATTTGGCGGACACCAGCACGTTTCCACCCATCCATAAGCAATTACCATCAACTTCGTACTCCAATGCTGCTAAAAAATATACCTCGTCTTTTCCTCCGACTGCATCATCAGTAGTATACAATAACAATGCTCCACAACATACAACCGAACAAAAAGGAATTAACGAAACATTAACTTCCTTTCTTAACGAATTTCGAAATTTATTATCACCATTAATATCCATGTTAACCAAACTTATGGACAAATTATTATGAATTTGAGCCCTATAAGTACAAATTCATTAACAGTAGTATTATGGAATACTAATGGGATTCAACAGAAGAAACATGAACTACAGTACTTCTTACAGACCAAAAGAATCGATATTGCCCTACTAACGGAAACTCATGTCGTTCATCCAGCGAGCCTTGAGTTACTAAATTACAGATGCTATCATGGAACACACCCTTCTGGTACAGCAATGGGAGGTGTTGCTGTACTCGTCAAAAAGAGCATTGACCATCATCTACACTTCGTTCGCCGAACAGAGGCCTACCAAGCTGTTGCAATTAAAATAAAAACGACTTTTAATGAAACAGTAACTGTCACATCGGTTTATTGCCACCCAAGGTATTACATACCGAATCAGGAACTCACGGAACTATTTCATCGCCAAGGCAGCAAATTCATTTGTGGAGGTGACTACAACGCAAAACATCCTCACTGGGGATCAAGAGTTCCAAATAAACGTGGAGCGCAACTCTTCCAGCTGAATAGAAGGCTGCGCCTCGATGTTGTTTCACCATTTACACCTACCTACTGGCCAAAGCATACCAACCGACTGCCAGATGTGCTAGACTTTTACTTCAATAAAGGATTAAATAATCTACACAACAACTGCCGTACAATCGCAGACTTGTCATCTGATCACGTACCAGTCTTACAAGTCCTAGACACAATTCCGCTACATACAAAACTAGACAGTCGATTAACAAATAAATCTACTGATTGGAACAAATTTGAAAATATAATAGATAACCAAGTGAACTTAAATGTAAAACTAAAATCACAGCACGATATTGATACTGCCGTTAATTATCTAACCGATATAATACAGGATTGCGCTAAGCAATCAACACGACCTGCAAAGTCCAGTGCTAACACTAGCAGTATATTGCCCATTGAAATACGTGAGCTAATTGCCAAAAGAAGAAAAGCGCGCAAAAAATGGCAACATAATAGATACCCATCAAATTACCAAACATACCGGGAATTTTGCAGCCAACTAACGAAAACCATAGCACACTACAAAAATGAGCGTTATACTCATTACCTTTCCACCCTAACTAATGCCGATGGCTCAATCTGGAAAGCAGCGAAAGTACTAACAAAGAAATGTGTTCCATCTTATCATATTAAAAAAACAAATACAATGTGGGCCAGAACAGATGACGAAAAGGTTAATACTTTTGCCGACTATCTCGAAAATATATTTCAACCTCCTCCTATGGAAAATCCACAACACACGCAGGAAGTTATACAGTGTAACAATAACGTCATGCAGTATTGTCAAAATTACACATATATTACACCAAATCAGCTTCGTACGTGCATCAAAAGTTTGCGAAATAATAAAGCTCCGGGAGAAGATGGAATAACAAATGATATCTTGAAGCATCTACCAAAAAGAGGATCTTTACTACTTTTATATATATACAATTCTATGCTCCGGCTATCGTACTTTCCGACTAGATGGAAAAAATCGCTAACTATACTTATCCATAAACCTGGGAAGCCAGTTACAGATGTCTCATCCTATAGACCGATAAGTTTACTGGATACATTTGGAAAAGTGTTCGAAAAATTAATTCAACCACTTCTTTTTAATATGGCGAATACCTATCTTCCAAATCATCAGTTCGGATTCAGACCAAAGCATTCAGCTATTCATCAATGTCATAGGCTCGTTGATGCAATTGAGTCAGTCTTACAGCGTGGAATGTATTGCTCGGCAGTGTTCCTTGATGTAGCCAAAGCATTTGATCGTGTTTGGCACGACGGTTTGCTGTACAAAGCCCAGAAGATTTTCCCGATTGAAATGTATCATCTGCTGAGGTCTTATTTAAGCGGTAGATCATTTCAAATAAAAATAAATGGCGTCTTGTCCAGCGAGCGTCAGATATTAGCATCGGTACCTCAAGGGAGCGTTCTTGGCCCGCTTCTTTATAACATCTATACAGCTGACCTACCGACTACAATGTTTACATTACAAGCTTCATTTGCGGATGACATTGCTATACTAGCTGCGCACGAAGATCGTCATGAAGCTTCAAGGTACATTCAACATCATTTATCGTTACTACAAAATTGGGCTCTCAACTGGAGGATCGAAATTAATGAACAAAAATCTTCACATATTACGTTCACAAATAACCAAGAAACATGTCCTCCAGTTACTTATAACAGCTGTAAAATACCGCAGATACAATCAGTTAAATATTTGGGATTAACCTTCGACAAACGCTTAGTATGGAATCTGCATGTAATTAATACGAAGAAAAAATTGAAGTCGCTACTGAGACAATTATATCCACTAATAGGAAGAAAATCCAAACTCAGTCTGAACAATAAAATGTTATTGTATAACACCATCATAGCTCCTGTCTGGAAATACGGTTTAGAAATATATGGATCAGCCGCAAAAACGCATCTCAAAAAAATACAGTCGTTCCAGTCGAAGATACTGAGGATAATAACCAATGCGCCTTATTATGTTCGTAATACTATAATCGAGAATGATCTCAACGTTCCTTCAGTGTTGGCGATATACAAGCAGCAATATACCAAAATGCATGCGGCATTCAGCTATAATTTAAACCCATTAATATCGCGTATGAAAACTACCGGTCTTCCTGACAATCCCGTCAGACGACTAAAGAAAAAACAATGCAGAGATGCGCTTACCGCTCATTATTAATATTAAAGATAATACCAAAACGCTCAAAAAAAAAAAAAAAAAAAAAAAAAAATGGAAAACTAATCTATGACTAGCGGCTTCATCTATTGGGATGCGCCGTTATCTAGGACACTTAAAATAACTAATGATCACTTGCGTTGATGACCTACGAGTCGGTATGCAAAAAAAAAAAAAAAAAAAAAAAAAAAAAAAAAAAAAAGATATAATAACACTTCAACGTATAAAGAATAAAAATCTGCAAAAAAAATTAATTTGTTGACAATTTCAAGGGTATGTGAGCCCTTAATTATTAAATCACCCACAAAACCTTGATACAAATGAGTACGTATTACGAATTTTAGTTTAATTTGCATTAAAAATTAAGCGGTTATTTTTAAATCCACATGAATGATGCCTTTTTTTAAAACTATAAAATATTTGAATGGCGGATTTAGTACTGCTTTTTACTGTATCTATAAAATAGTTATTAAAGTTGGAAGCAACACGATTTTTCATGTAGCAGGTTTGTTTCATTAATTTCAATCTCATTAATAATTCATTACAGGTTCAAAACCCTTTTTATTATAGATTAATGGTTCTTTTAATTATGGTTGCATTTAGAAATAACTTAAAAGAACCATTTTCGGGCTCGAATTGTTCCCAAGTTTCTCAGCCTGAAATAATTGGGTACCAGAGAAATCGAAGAGTAAAGGTAGATCCTAAAGAAAAATGAACTGTTTCTTACTCGTATCAGCGCTGTTGAGCTGGTATATGGTGAACCTCAATTTTACAATTTTTAACCCCAGTCAAGAGTATCAGACTTTATTTTACAGGTTCATTTTTGAACCTGTTTTGAAAGCTGTTTAAACTAGGATATTATAGAATAGTTAAAGTTTAATGAAAGGAATAATTTATGTAACCTATTTCTTTCAAGGAAATTCCTCGAACGTTTAGAAATGTGTAGGATTTTATTTATTTTAATAAGAAACTGCTCGAATTTTTCACAACTGTAGTAGAGCTGTGATATGACCTATCTATATTGAAGTTGTGTAAATAATATTGAAACATTAACTTGTTAACTTAAAATTGTTTTACAGTATGAATTTGTAATGGGTAAATCTCATTTTTAATTTTTGTACTTAATTTTCCTAATTTGAAGTCCTCTTTCGTATGTATTACAATCCTGAGAGTTCTTAAATTAAAAAATACGTACAATGAAAATTGCAATATTTATATATTTTAATCAACATATTCAACTTAAAATAAATATAATAACATTATTATAAAATATACTCAAATTTAAAAGATTACGAAAATGAATAAACACATTTCTTTAACAAGTATACAAAAGCAATGTATACAACTTCGGGTTAAAAACTCAATAAAAAATGAAGCTAATTTATAAATATCATCAAAATTCATACACATCCAATACATTCGGCAGTCAAGTTAAGCAGATCTTCAAGAAGTCTTAGTAAGAATCACATCGATTTTTCGAATTGAACGTTCTGTAATAAACACATTTAAATTATCGTATTAATAAATTAATGAAATCAATCGTTTGGGGCAATTGTATTTCTTAACTTATAGTAAAACAACGTAAAACTGCAACAATAACTAGTAGAGTGGAATGGCCGATGATAATTATTAAAATTTTTCATTGTCATAATCAAATATCTTTTCTTGTAAAAGGTAACTAAGTGCCTATGGTGCCAGTTAACTGGAAACATACACATATATTTTAGTTTTCTTTTTTAACCTTTCCAACCAGTCCATTCCGGGACAAAAGCTTCTTTATTTGAACTCTATTCTACCATAAAGGACCCTATACTTCCAATTTTTTACGTTCTCATCTTATATTTTTTTCTTCTTTTTTGGTTTCCTTATTATCGTCTCGTTGATGCAGCGACTTTTTCTGTCCACCTCCTCTTCTCGCATTTTGTTATACCGATGATTACTTTTGTTGTCTCTCATATGAATACAGATAATCAAAATAAAGCTTCTAGGGTGGTAAATCAGTAGTTTCATTTGTCGAAAATGGAGTTTTTAATAAACACTATTACTACCTATACAGTCACGCATTTCTTCAATAATTTTCAGAAAACCTCTTCTCAAATTCAGTTAAGATTACGCGAAATGTTCATATTTATGAAGCGAAAATATATTTAGTGGTTTATTGCTTCTCATCAGTCTTACTTTGCATCGAATTTCTGGTTGAGTGATACTGTTTAAAACATATTTGTGACAAGTATCGGACGTAGGTAGCCTATTACCAATCGGTACAAATCACTCAGTGTCATATTCCAAAAGTTTTCTTATGTAGCAGACCGCTTTAGTAATGATAAATACATTATTATAAAAGACTGCTGGTTTGATTGATGTAACAGTTCAGATTCAGAAATATTCGTTCAAGGTGTCCGGCGACAATAATGGTACTAATTCCAAACGATTTCGATAAAAACAGATTTAACACAGTGAGAGAATCTACATTGTTAATGAGGTAAAATGGTCAACGCGACAATTATTTTAGTTATAAAATTGCTTTTGAAATATTATTTTTAGGATTCCGTACACGTGTGATGTACGGAATCCTAATAAGGTTCAGAAACATAAAAATATCAAATAAAAGTCAATAACTGACGAACGGTTTGACTTATAAACTTCAAAATTAGATCATAAATTACATTTAAAATTCTTTTTAAAACCACACCTATAACTTCAAGCTAACTGATAACCCTGGACGTCAAAAAACTCAAAAAAACCGTCAAGAATATATAATATGGAATATAAAACTACCTCAAAAATCACTCAAAGGTTCATTACTCATCACCAGATAAACCTTTAAAAATGAAATTCAAAATATAAAACGAAACGTAGAAGCTTTTTTGTAAAAGCAAAAAAAATTCGTTAAAAGAATTATATAGACCCTCCCTTTGGGCTCAAAACAGCAAAAAAATGATATTCATGAAAATAATAGCTCGAGTAAAAAATTTGAGAAAATCAAAACGTATCTCAAACATATGCATACAGGCCCGCTTTATAGAAAAAATATATCCGAGCTAACAACTTTATATTTTGGCCTCTGGGGCACCGCAAGCTCGAAAGTTTTGAAAATTTTTTTTTTTTTCGGGCATGTGATATATTGATTGAAAGATCGATGTTGGTCAGTAATAAAACCGTATTTCATTTTCTTAACTAAATTTTTGAAGTTAGTGACAATTTCAAAAATTCGCAAAAATTACCTGTCTCTCCCTCTTTGCGGCGCGAAAAATCAGATTTCTTTGTTTTGAATTTAGTATTATGTAAGTGTAAATTATATTGATTGTTAACTTGACATTCCGAATCCTCAGTGCACAAAACATTATGCTTGACTAAACTTGTTTCATAATAAATAAACTATCATCAAATTTTCTTACAACACTAGGAAGTTACGGTCTGACCTTTTAACACGGATTCAAGATGAACAATCTTTCGGCTATCAAAAAAAATGTGATCATCATTGTCTTAATTGAGGATTTTGAAATTTTAGTTTTTACGGTCTATCTTTACCAACCACCGGGCCTTTACCTTTTTGTTTCGGGATTCGTCACCTATAATAATTTTTTTCAGAAATTTCAGGTCACTTTCAATCATCTGGAGTATGTCTTGCGCGTAGAAAACGCAGTCTTCTCGTTGTTTTCTGATTATGGAATATTGCACAAAGCGCGAGTTCAATATTTTCGCTTTATTAAACTGTTGTAAAGAATTTGATGAACAATCGTTTTTGGTAGACCAGTTGCGTGCGTGGTCATCCGACAATTCGAATGACTATCTGCTTTTAAAATAACAGCTACATGCTCAATGATGTTTTCAGTTATTATCGCTAACGGCTACTAATTTCTCTCTTTACTTTCCCTTGTCATTCAACCAGCTGTAAACGCTGCATATCACGAAATGCTGTTACTCAAAACATTGCAGCCTAATCGTACGCAGTCTGCAATGTTTCGTAAGACTTCGTCGCATTCATCCCGGTTAAATAGCAAAATTCAATGGTAATATTAAGATTGTTTTGAATTTTTAATCTATCGAATTTGTAACTGCGATCACAAATATATACACACTCAAGACGGCATTACATAGACTACTGTAGGGAACTGATCGCCTTCAAACTTGGCACGGTTTAAAAGAAGGTTGTGCTGCAGTCTTTCAAAAATTCCAATAGATCGCACCATTAGTACGTTTGACTTCCCACTTTAGACTTATGATCATTTACGAAGAGCAAAATTCTAAAAATATCAATAAAATAATACATACTATATATATACATGATAATCCGCACATACCTCAGAGATTGAACCTACTGGAAAAAGTGAATTCCCTGGTTAATGGACCAATTCAGTTCCAAACTTGTATCATTATCGTCCATTAAGTTTTGCGATTCGTTATTTTCTTCATCTATCCGTCTTCTTTTAGCAGCCGGTTGTTCGTTATTTATACTGTCGCAATCGTCTGCAGTAGGCAGTGTTGCTGAAGTGTTGTTCGGCAATTCGCTAATCGTTGACGAACTGAAAAAATGAGTAATTGCTTTTTCAAAAATATTCAACACTAAAACACATATGATCAGTTAATCAGACTGATATCCAAAGAAAAAAAATAAATAAATAAAATAACGTTAAAATATTTCAAAAAAACAAAAAAAATCGATTTAAAAAGTAATTGTACTGCGGTAATATAGTTAAATGAATATTTGGTGTATTCAACCCCAGCGTAAGAATTTGACGAGAGGAAAGTAGAAAATGGATAGCAATCCTATTCTTGAAAAAGTTCGGTCAATAAAATGATACAAAAATAAAAATAAATATATAGTAAAATATATATCTAAAAAATAAATAAAATTTAGCGTGGTGGTGGTTAGACTAAAACTTCCAAAATGGAAAAACGTAAAGATAAAAGCCAAAACGGAGAACCAATAATATAACTAAATAAAAATATAAACTGGAAAACGGTAAAATAGTTAAATGCTAAAAACAAAAACTGTATTACAAAAGAAAAATATTAATGAGAACAATGAATGGTAAATAAAAATAAAAGGAAAAGAACTCGGAAACGTAGATCTTAAAAACGGACATATATGCAACAACCCGGAAAAAGTCGGAGATGAAAGGCACTGCGAAATAGAGAATAGACTTTTGATGAACAAGAAAATTAAATAAAATTCTGAAAAAAATATTTATATTAAAAGAGCGTTACGATTTATAATAAACATATAAAGATAAAAGTAACACAAAAATTTATACGCTCACACTACTGATAAAAGAAGATCAGATTGAACAGTTTTACGAATAAGTTGAAGCAATACAGAATGGTAATAAAATCGGTACAATTGTCAGAGAAAATTTGAATGAAAAGGGGCAAAAAAGCGTGACACAGGTCGCACCGAAGCGGAAAAAAAAAATGTATTTAAAATTCAGGATATGATAGAAGGCAAACGACAATGGTCGATTTCGTGAGCCCGCAATACTTTATATTTATGAACTCGTTCGTTTTTAAGAAACCTAGTGAACAGAGATGGAAGTAGCGTAATCCAGACTTGGTAATAAAAAATTAAACTGATTATATATTAAGTAATAAGAAAGAGATAGTCGAGAACGTTTTAGTAGTAAATAAAGTTAACAATGGTAGTGATAACCAACTTACTTAAGGTATAAATGAATATAAATGCGAAATGGCAAAGAAATCAACTGATAAATGAAACAAAAACAGTGCGAGAAAACACAGATCAAGAGGACATGCACAAATCCAACAATACATCGTAAATAAAAAGTGAAAAAATTTAATACAACGTAACAGAAATATAAATGGATATTAGTGAACAGTTTTAATTATAGTACTTACGCTGAAGTCCCTTTTAAGGACGAAGAAACTTTCAGCAGTCACAAAAGACAATACAAAATAAAGAAGGAATACATAAAAAGAGAAATAAATAGAGCGCAAACATGGAATATACAGAATTAAGTAACATTAGCGAAACGAATAAGAACGTAAATAATGAAATGCATAGCGATATAGTGAGCAATAATAAAAAAAATAAAAAAAACTTTTTAAAGACAGCCTTTTATTTATGCACTAAAAACTACAAAATAACTTTATTAGTATACCACTACCAGATACGCACCTTAACATTAAAATCTGAAATTACAAAATATTCTGAAAAATAAAAGCGGGGGCCGCAGATTAATAATTAAATGGAGGCTACACGTCGATTTTTGTGCTTTTTAAATTTTTGGTAAACGTTCAATGTTTCGTTAAGAAAATGAAATACGAGTTTGCTCCCGACAAATAGCGCTCTTTCCAACAGTATATCATATGCCCGAAAAAAAAAAGTCCAAAAGTTCGAGCTTTCAAAGCCCCGAGGGGCTAATTTTAAAGTTGGAAACCTATATGTTCCAAACCAAAAAAATATATGTGCATGTGCATATTTTCAACCTTGTTCAAAATGTTTAGCTATACGACTCGCGCCGCAAAGAGAGGGGGGCTACATATTAGACCTTGTGCTTTTTTGAACTTTTTGTAAACTTCGAAAGTTTCGTTAAAGAAACAAATTTTGGTTTTGTTCTCCACAAATAGCGATCTTCCCAACGATATATCACATGCCAGAAAAATTTCCGCAAAAGAACATTTTTTTAATTTATCGGAAAGTAGGTGAAAAATTGTTTCCAAAATTCCCCCCATTTCGGTACCCCGAGGGTCTAATATTGAAATTGGAAACCCGGATGATGCATAATATTGTATTGTCATCCTATAACAAGCATTTCTGCAAAAGGAAACTTTTTTAATTCATCGGGAAGTAGGTGAAAAATCGTTCGCAAGATTCCCCTTAGACAGACAGACAGAATGACAAAGCGAGTTAAATAAAAGGCTATAATAAAAAAAACAATAGAAATATACAGAAATCATAAGTTCGGCAATGAAAACGATGATGGAATAATCGCTATCAACTAATGGTTAAACAAATATTGATACGTACACATGATCTTTTTGACCCATTAAAAGTGTATTCTTTTACTGTTTACTATTTCTAAACGTTTTTTTTTTTTTTTTTACTTTGTTTTGTACTTATTCAATCAATATATGTACATAACTTTGATGAAAAATAAAATAAAATTATTAAACTGTTATTTTTTTTTAATCTGGAATTTATATTTACTATAGTAAACATTTTATTTAAATTTTTGCAAATAACGGAACTGAACGATACCATCTGTCGCTCGAAAAATCTAGCGATCTAAAAAATTAAGGAACGAAAAGCAAAACACACTAATAATACGTTAGAAACTTTCTTACGATAAAACTGGATAAGAAGAACACCGAGACCAAGTAGAAAGAGTATAAAATGAAATAATACCACCCACACTTGCATAGTAGCTGATAACAGTCTTGACGATAAAAATAATATAAAGCGTTAAGACGAGATAAGGTACACATTAAAATCTCCTCGAAGAACTGAGATGATTCGAAAAATATAGAATCATACAGAGTTAATCTTAATAAACGAGAAAAGAAATAGAATTACAGATCTAAACCCACTTATTAAACATATTAATATATTTTCTAGTTTTGATGGATCGAACAATTGTGAGGTCGAGTAAGGACTAACCTAAAAAACGGGACTATAGAGTATCGTTAACAAAGCTTATTGATTTCGGAAAAGTTTTCAACTCAATTATATCGACATGTATACAAATAATTATTTATACCGAAAGAGTAGAATGAGATGAATAAAAAAAAGAAAGTCAAGAAAAGAAAAACCGAATTGTAATTACTCTAGTACCTAAAGTATTAAATTGACCAAGCAGAGTGGCTAGTTTTCGTTTTTTCGATATATGTTTATAAAGTAACAGCATTCAATTTAATTCTTACTATATCCATGTTCGCGTATTTCTGTCATTTGGTGAAACAAACATATTTATTTTATCTACTGTACTGATGAAAGGGAAGTAAATTTTTTAGAAATATACCAACGCCCAGCCGGTACTGGTCTGAGGAAATATTAAAAAAAGTAAATAAATGAATTTATATTTTAATAACGGCCGTATTATTTTTATATAGCTTTTTCAATAAAATGTCAAATTAATGCTTTTTGGTAAGCCACATTTATGAAATTATAAAATAGCTGAGGCTTTTGAAAAAATAATAAACCTTATTTTCTCTAAAATTAAAACTTGAAACTTCAAATACAATATCTATCTGGAAAACAATTACTCGTAATACGAAATAAACATCTTTCTAGTTTCAAATGAATCTTAATATGATGAATTCAGTTCAAAAACTTAATTTTTTTAAAAATTAAAGAAAAAATAGTACAGTTTTAAAATTAAGGTGGGATGACAGTTTTAACTTACTTTGTTGTTCGAGCACTGGTAGCATCTTGTGGATTAGGTGCAACGGCTACTAAATCAGCTTCGCTGATATTTTCTGAATTGGACATTTCAACAGTGTTATCTATATTAAAAAAATAATAATAATAATAATAAATAAATTATTTAATAACAAGAAATGAGAAACGTTTAATTAAAAATAAATATCAAAAAAATATATTGTTTCAATGCGTGCAGGAATTACATACACGTACATACCATTAATTGTTTCTTCTTCTAACGGTGGCTCTATATGATCTATTTCACTTGCAACAAGACTGCTGCTGTATAAATTGAAAAAAAAAAAGTATAATTAGTATATTACGAATTTCAGAACAACCAAATTTTAAAATAATCATTTATTGTAAATTTAAATTTAATCCAAACAAGCTCATTTTATTGAAAACAATATAAAACTGATTTATGCCTAATTGGTGTTTGCACCATTTTTTAGAAACTAATATGGTTAAATGTATATATATATATAAATTCGGTCATTTTGGCCTCGCAAGGGACTGTGTCCCTTGATCCCCCCTGCTTACATTTCTATCTCTTTCTCATCTATACTTTGTATAAAATGATCAAAATTTACAACGTAATTCTAAATCGGTCCATATGAATATAATAACATAATCACAGAAATCCTATAAAATATAACAAATGTTACATAAAATTGGGAAATTTTTTTGGGACATTTTTTCTAATGAGGGGTAGCCTAAGAATTTCGTTGTAATTAATATATATATATATATATAATTGATTATAATATCAGAGCTCATCAAAATTGTAAAATTAAAACTTGTAGCAAACTAAAAATCTATAAATAAATCTGAAAAAACATTTTTCAGACTATCGTATCATCGTCCACATGACATATGAACCTGAAGAAGACTTGAAACAAATTGAGCAAGAGTTTTCAAAGACGTTGGTATTTATTTAGAAAGCTGTTTTTATTAAGAATCTCAAGATTAGAGACCATAAAAATGACTAATACAATGAAAATCCTAAACAATCGGTAAAAATACATTTATAACTAATAGGTAAATTGTTCAAAGTACTAATTAATAAAATTCAAAACCAAATGTTATTTTGATATATTTGATAGTTTAATAATTGTACCCTAAATTTACTCACGTAAAAATGTTCAGCTTGCCCATAATCTTTCCCTTTTTCATAAATTTCTAAAATATTTACGTTTTCTAAAGATTTAATATTATTTTTGTTTCCATCAAATATAATTAAAGTTCTACCGCTTAGGATACCGAAGATAGCGCAGTGTATAACCTAGCAGGTAAGATACTTGACTAACTAACCGGAGGTTACAGGTTTGAGATTTTTGTTGTCCCAGGCTCAATTCGATTTTAGATTTATCAAGTCATAAATAATTAGGTATTAGAAAAATCTGAGAAAGTGAAGGCAAAGGGGAGAAAGAGATTGATTTTCCCACATCATCAATGCCGCTGAACTTAGTACATTGTGAACCTCAATTTCACAATCCTCGACGCCTTACCAAGGATATAGGACTCGTTATTTTTTTAATATAGTGAACGAACTTTGTGTTCTTTTTATAAAATCTATACAATAGAAACTTTTATATTCCTTATGCTGACAATACTTTATATACGCAAGTATTTAATGGGAATAAGAATAACACTGAAACTCTAATATGTTGAATAATTTTCAAGTCCACAAACGAATACGGAAGAAAACAATGAGATAGTTTTTTTTTTAACATAGTCAGTGGTTAAGACGAATGACTGTGTCTAGTCGTGGGCAAAGAAGTATCTTGAGAGCAAATAACATTTCTCTTCAAATTTTTCAAAACTTCTACATTTATTGTTGTGTGATTAATATATACATATATATATATTACAATAATAACTACGAATCCATTAGCATTACTTTTTTATAGTAGTTTTAACAATTTTTAATAAGCTAAAATCCATAGGAATAGATCAAAGTTTACTAAATTAAATTAAAAGTTAACAAATGTAGCATGATAAAATATTGAAACGTTTACGGCTCAGATTAACTAAGAAACTAGCGTTTTTATATCATTACAATTATAAAAACTCACCAGCTTTGAGTGTAATACGCCAAAGAACAAAACGGCACCGCAGTTTGCTTATCATTTCCAGAATTTTCTTGTATCCTTAAGCTGAATGATCTAGCTGAGCTGTTTTCTGAAATAAAAACATGAAAAATTAGAACTAGTGCGTCTTAATAATACGGGGAATAATTTACGATTTGCGTTTGCAATGTGGTTACTCTGATAGAAATTTTACATGCAATATCGAAGTATTTAATATAACGTTACAGAAGTTCAAATAAATTTCCCGTTTTAATTAGAAACACCTTTTTTCAAAATTTTAATGTTCACGGTTGAGGTGCTTGGCTATTATTAAATCAGAGGACACGGGTTCGGGATTTGTCTCATTCCGAATCCGAATCTCGTTCCCAGGTTTACCCAGCCTGAAATAATTGGGTACCAGAGAAATCTGGGAAAGTAAAGGCCGTCAAGAGAAAGGAACTGGCTTAGTATTGTCATTAGATCCATCAGGTTTAGTACATTATGAATCTTAATTTCAAAATCCCCGACACCCTGCTAAAAAGGTATAAGACTTACTTTACTTTACTTACCCAGATGTCCATTTATTCGTAAAGAGACATGTACTAATCTGTATCTCTTTATTCCTCTACTCATTCACTTCCCGAAATAACCATCTAACTGCAGGAGATAAATATAAATAGATAAATATAGTGAAAGCGTTAAAAAACTGTAATCAAGGCTGATCAGAAGTGTCGATATTTTTTAAAAAATTCAACGCGGATACAACAAAATCGCATAAAAAATTTTCATCGGGGTACATATTTAAACATGATTTTTTAATTGTTCACGGTCAATAAATGAATGCGAGAACTTACAATAAATAACAATAACAAATGAAATCAACAAATCGGTGTAACTTCAAAGTTGACGGACAGACTGTGAAGATATAATCCCCCTCTCCCACACTAAGCCAACTATATCTAATTTTTGCTCATTAGAAAAGTTTTAAATTTAAAAAAAAACAAAAAACAACAGAAATGAATTATTTTATAAAGCGTTCTTATTTTTTAACTAAATCTTTGTTATTAAATATATTTCGGTAAAACCGCTCCATCCGATTTTCTGAGTTAGCCGTTTTTTATGATTCCGTGTACACATGCCTTAGAAACAACAAAAATACCAAATAAAAGTGATTTACAAACTTCAAAATTGAATCATAAGTCACAATTAAAATTCCCTTTAAGAAAATCTATGACTTCAAGGTAATCAATTACCTGGACGGCCAGAAACCTGTCAAGATTATATAATATGGGATTTAAAAAGACCTCAACAAATCACCCTTAAAAAATTCACAACTCATCACCACATAACCTTTTAACAATGAAATTCAAAATATAAAATAAAACGCTTTGCGTAAACTAAAAAAATTACCAATAAAAAATTATTTTGGTCCATCCCCTCGAGAAAAAACTGACAAAAAAAGCGAGTTTGTGTAAATAATAGTCCGAATGAAAAAGTTGTCGAAAAAATCAAAATGTATCTTAAACATTTGCATGAAAGAGCGCTTTAGAGAGAAAATATAGTCGAGCTTACAACTTCATATTTCGAACCTCGGGGCGATGCCGATAGCTTGAAATTTTGGATATTTTTTTCCCCGGTGCATGTGGTATATTGATGGAAAGATTGTTATTTAACAGGAACGAAACCATATTTCAGTTATTTAAATGTTTGCAAAAAAAAAGACGAAGAATGATGTGCTCCCCCTTCCAGTTCGAGTATTATAGTTAAACATTTTGAACAAGATTAAAAATACATGTATTTCCGAATATTTTTCTAGTTTGGACAATCCGGGATTCCAACTTCAAAATTGTGCCTCCGAAGCGCCAAAAGCTCAAAATTTTGAAAATATATGCTCTTTTTTTTTGGAAGTATGTGATACAACGTTGGAAGAGTCGCGATTTGATAGGAACTAAATTATATTTCATTATTCGTTTTTAAAAGTTTTTTAAACTATTCATCAATGTACATGGTTTAAAGTATGGGTTGATAAGAATCAATCATTATTTTTTTTTTCTGTTGCAGAGATCGAAGTCAAAACAAGACGGCAGCCCGGAGCTTACGTAATTCGAAATAAAATTACTATAAATGGAAACGAACTATACTCGTATACATTATTGCGAAGGTATTTTTTTTTTTTTAACACAGAACTACTAAGTATGTTTTGGGAGGAAGATGATGATTCGAAGTTTAATATATCTAATAACATTCAAAGGGGATAGAAAAGTGTTAGAAGGTAAGCACGAATACAGCGCAGATGTAAATGAACGGAGACGAAAAAAAGGTTGTGATAACCCTCTGTTATAAGGACCTGTTTTACACCATTACTTGATATTCGTTTAGAAATATAAATAAACAGCCTTTTGCGACCTATATTTAAGAGTTCTGTAAGCAGTAAAATAATATTACTAATAAATCAAATCCTTTATCAAACTTTTTTTTTTTTTTTTTTTGATTTAATATGTAGTTAGCCATGTTTAAAAAGTTATAAACCAATAGCTCTCCGTTATTTAAAAAGTAACATAAATGAACTGAATTTGGTTCTAATACAAATTCCTTATTTTACCTTTTTCATTCATTTTTAGCAAGTTTATTCGGCAACGTGTTCCTTTAAGTTTTATCTACGGTTTTGATTATATGTAATGATCGCACTCGTTGTTTGTATATATGTAATTTTAATTTTGTTACAGTAGACTCCAAATTATCCGATCTAATCGGGGCTGAAGGTTGGTCGGATACCGAAAAAGTCGGATTATCCGAAATTAATATTTTCAACATAAAAATAACGTACATAAAATTGAAAAACATTATTTATTTAGAAAATTGAACTTTGGCATAAAAAAGGAATAAGTAGGTGAAAAAACAATATATACTTAGTAATTACAAATCATAAATTATAATTTTTTAAAATACAGTAGACCCCGAATTATTCGACCCAATCGGGGCTGGAGGATGGTCGGATACCGAAAAAATATTGTTTTTTGTTTTTTTTTTCATTGTCATTAGAGTCAGGATAACCACCCCGAAAGACGGATAATCGGAAGTCTACTGTATTTAAAAAGTCAAACTCATCATATTACAGAATCGGGTATAATATAATATATATATTTTTATTATAATGTAATAGAATCATCCAATTTGGAGGTTGTGAAATCATTAACGAAGCATTCTCGGTTTTAAAAAATTTGGAAAAAGAGCAATAATGTTACAAAAATGTTTAAGCTCATAAAAATACATATTTACGAGAATTCTGGATATATATGTTATTACAAATTTAAAATTGGAAATAGCGTTTATTTTAAATTTTGTATTATGTAAATGTAAATTATGGTTGTTTTTAATGTAACACACAGAATCCCTAGCGAATAAATCATCATGCTCGACTGACTTTGTTCTATTTCAAAATGAATAATAAATGTGAGTATTTTTAAATTTTTAAATAATGCACACAGCATCATTAGAATTATTTTATTTTGACCGGCAAATTAAAAAAATAAACTAACTCCAAATAAAAACATCTTTTTTTTTGGAGTTTCCATTTTTAAATTGCTACTACACTTTTTTTAAGTTAACTTATTTTATATCTTCGGCGTTATAAATTATAATGCAGTTTAAAAAAAGAAGAAGCATGCAGTTAGAATAAGATTTCTTATTATATCTTTATCAGACGAAAGTTTGGTTTTGACATTGAATAAGTAATTTAAATGATCGTCTTAAAAACACTGTTTTTTATTAATCATGGTCACTCCAACTTGAAAAACCGCGAAGCAACCACCACAACACATCATTACACCAGACTTAATTCTTAATTATTATGTAGGTTATTTGGCAGCAGCATGCTCACCTTATGCTGTATCTCACGATTAAACCCTCATTGATAATAGCGCACTAACTCACATCAATTGTTTTCACGAACAAAGTTGCGACGAATAAAGCACGAAACCGTGTTAATATTTTCGGTGAAATCCACGTCAGATACATTACACGTTTCGAACAGATAAGTACTGTTCATCTTCAGAACAATAATGAAACAAAAGATGATTGGAAACGGTATATATACATACATGCTAATTTAGCTACGCGCTCACTTCTGATTAGTTGGCGCTGTCCTATCTTCCCATTCACCGTTGTACATTTTAACCGTCTCACTAATGGTCGTCTCCGTGTCTCATTTAGTTTGTATCCATTATTGCGCTTAATACGGAGACCGTTGGTAAAGAAATTAAATTTTAAAATAGTGAACGAAAGTATAGAACAATGTCGACTAATCAGAAGCGAGCGCGTACCTGATCAAAATTTGTTTAATTTATAAATACTGTTCCTAATTATCTTTCGCCTCATTGTTGTTCTAAAGTTTCACAGTGCTTATCTGTTCGAAACGTGTAATATGTCTGACGTGGGTTTAACTGAAAATATTAACACGTTTGTATCGATGAACCGCGAAAGTTTAAAATTACATTTATATATTATTTGTGTTAAGCAAAAATTGTTGAAAAATGAAGTCTCTATATTTACGAATCACAATCTGATCTCATTTAACATCAACAACATCTATGATTAGCTAGACAGAACCCACTAATTTATAATTATAAAAAATCTAACCGAAACAAATGCTCTTGTTTTATCATTAATAATATTAAACTTCTTAATTTCTAGATTATCGTGTTCACAAAACTTTCCGAACTCATATTAAAAGCTGCAAAACCAAAATCGAAATAAATACGAGCAAAGCATATATCTTAATCTATTCAACCCCATTAAAATTAAAAATTATTTCTGCAAAAAATACCGAACACATTGTAACCATCCAGCGCCCTTTTTATTTTCAAATTCCTGTAACGTGCAGTGAAACAATAAACTGCATAAACTTAATTTTTAAGACCAGGTTATTTGGAAAACATTCAAAAAGAACTTTGATTTCCACTTATTCAAAAAAAAAAATTGAATTCATCAATATAAACATTTGTGAATCTGTCATAAGAACAAAAAGAAGATCTAATAACTTCCAGAAGTTTTTATAAGCTAATTAAAAACGAACAACTACCCTAAACATTTTCCGCTGTCCGATATTAATATGATCGAATTAAATAATATTTCTATTCCACGATCAAAAACTTACATAATAAGGCCAAATAAATCTTACCGTCCTTATAAATTCCATTTTTATTTTCCTTTGTCCGGGAACAGTCGAATATTAATCTCAGACCAAAATAGAGTAAAGATAATGTACTCGCAATTAATTATAGATAAATTTCTATAATCAAGTGCTTGAGCATAATTTCTGAGAGACTGATCCCATCTGGACTGATAGAACACTGCAACAATAGAAACATGATTATACCTCATCAGTTCGGCTTTTTCCATAAATTATTCACTACTCTGCAAATAAGTAGGCTAACTGAATTTGTGTGTGTGTGTGTATGTATTGCGGATAATTTTAACTCGAATAAACACATCAGACCGCTACTGCTCGACAATGAAAAATTTTTCAAAAGTACAAAATGTCACCTTTAAGCTAATTAAATACCAATTCTCACATTTTTGAATTAAACATCTAAACAGTTATTTATTTGGAACACAAATGGTTTCAATATGCTTAAAAATTATTAGAATTCCCAGAAATCACAAATTGTAATAAAATAACTAGGATACACAACAACATTCCTGTATCTGGAATAGGGTACCGAGTACAGAAGAATCAAAAAACGAAGGAAAATACTCAGAGTCTAAACGGTGATCCGTTAACTCCAAGCAAACTTAGAGAGAGAGAGAGAGAGAGAGAAAATCAATTTAAACATAAATAATAATCAAAATTTCAACTAAACTAAAATAGTAAAGATAATATACCAAAAAGATGGAAAATGAAACTTTAAATGTTATCAAAGGCGTAATAATATAACAGAAAAAAGTAAACAATATTTGTAATTGAAAACGAATAACAAAAAAATGAACCGTAGTAATCAAATAATAATAATAATAAACCATAATTAAAGAACGAATGAATAAAACAAAGTGAGTCGGTATAATTTTTATAAAAAATGAAATTAAAATAAAGGTGTGTGTTTTCAATGTAATGCTTTGGAACTATATTTCGGTCAAGGAAAACTAGAGCGAAATCTTAAAAACTATAGTATAAAACTTCGCGGCTTGTGCGAAAGCTGGCTTCAAAACGAACAAAAACTTAAAGTTCAAGCGTATCGTGTAATTTTCGTTTATTATTGAGGTATTTGTTTATTTTATATTTATACCATGTAATATGATTTGATAAGGAAACAGGTAAAGGAGGATATGCATAGTTTTAACCATTCACTCGTGATCAGATATAGTTCAAATATAATTCGCTTATTTCAACTAGAAAATACAATTCAGTATATTATGAAGATCATATTAGAACTTATTCATATGAAATTTGGTATCTTATTAGTATATTACCTATCAAGACGTAAAACAATTACTTCGGATCGTGATATACAAAATTCTTTTAATTGCGGGGATTTAAACTGCCTGCGTTTAGCACGGGGATGGGATATTTACTAATACAGAAGGAAAATATTTAGAATTTCTATACAAAAAGAAATTCTATATCATAAATTCGGAACATCCGGCACATATAACGTCTGCAGGTAGACGAAATAATAAACTAGTCACCTGAGACTTGTTCTTTGCTGGAATTTGAAGTATTATCGGACCCAGTGTGTATGATAACTTCCCTATAATGGCTAAATTTAAATTAATTTAAAAACGGCAGTTGTGACAGTCGAGATAACGGTTGATTCTTGAACCAATATAAATTTTAAAAAAATGCGAATTATTCATTTTATGTAAAAACAAAAATCTGCAAATAGACACATTCGAGGTTATATTTTCAGAGAAACAATATAATTTCTTGTTCGCAACGATACAAAATTACGTTCCATTAATGTTCCCTTAAACAAAATAAAAAGTGTATCATCTGCGAGAATTTCTCTTGGTGCATTAAAGAGAATGTAACCTCGGGTAGTTGCATTAGGAAGGAGTGCCTTACTTATGTTTAATAGGGATCCTACAATTCAAAATTATATGTAGTTTTAGAAACACGAAGCCGAAGCAAAAAAAGGAATAGAGAACATTAAAAAGCTGAATAGTAAAAATACTGTAGTTGTATCGGGTCGAATTTAAGTACAAAGAAGATGTGACATAGAATTAAATGGTTTAAAAACTCTACACGCGTTATTAAATACAATATAACCAACGGGCAGATTAAAGAATATTTATCAAACAATTCGAGAAACCGAACGGGCACCTTCGCTTTCATATCTAGTTCTATTATTAATAATGAATGTCTTCTTCAGATAATACAGTAGCAATACACGATCTAAATAATAGCCCAGTGTGGGAATGGATAGTATTCTGTTCATGAAACGATAAGGCTTATCCCACCGAAGAGCAAAGACTATTTACTTAAACTTTTCAACTATTTTCTGGAGATTGTATTTGCTCCTCTTAAATGAAAAAAAAACACGGTGTATGCGCGATCTTTAAATGGGACAGAGACCCCGAAAATTATCCGCTCGATAGGACAATATCCTTCCTGTCGTGTGTTTGAAAAGCAAAAATATTCGAAGATGCAGAGAAGATAAAACAAAATGTGACGAGTGAACTGACGGTTGTTATAGTTAAATTGCGATGTTGCCTGTTTTTAATTGTTGGTTGAGCCGTTACAGATGATTAAGTGAAAAAACAGTTTAATAAAACTTTATGATCTTTATATTGATGTGTATCATCGATTACAGAGCGATGTTTTTTTATACCTTATCTAGAAATAAAAGCTGTAAATAATAAAGACCTGTTTACTGCAAGACACCGACAATTCATAAACAGAAGTGTTACGGTACTGCTCTACTCTAATTCATGTTAGTAACAAATTCTACCAAAAAGCTGTCTTCGTTTATTATTTTATATTTTAAGTTTAAGTAAGAACCACTGTTGGAAGAAAGTTGAGAAAAGCTTAAAAAATTCGTAATTCACGGTTCTACGTTAGCGCTGATCGAAATATTGCTACTTGAATAGTTCAATTGCACAATTTAAGCATACAGAAGTTATAATATTAAAAATAACCGCTATTTAATTATGGAAGAGGAATTTATTATTCGTCATGAAATGCGTATGTTATTAAGCTGTTTATTTTGTTTTTTGTTCAATAAATTAAAAAATGTACTTCTCTTATTTTAGAACATCGTCGAAAAAAAGATAAATAAACTTATGAAGTATAAATTGCTTTCTTTCTGTAGGAAAAATTCGTAAGAATTTACAAATTTTACAACTACATACAAACATTACTACGATGAATTATTAATATCAAAAAATATACATTTTTTAACATAAACAAGAACTAAATCAAATGTATTTACCTATATCAACGGTGGTTACATAATTGTCGTACGGTGGTGGTGGACTGTGTACTGTTGAAGTAGGAGAACTTCCTCGATTTGTAACATCTATCAGATAAACATTTAAAGTATTTTAATGTACGTAAAAACATAACTTGCATTTTAAAATGCATCAAAGTAAAATTAACATTTTCGAATTTTCAAAAGTCAATATTCTAAATTAACAAAATTATTCTTGTACTATATAGTCGACATAACGCTATAATAATTATTACTTTTTATAATGTTTTTCTTATATTTTTTTATTCTACTCATAAAAAAAACAAAAGATAGAGAACTTTTATTCTGTTTCGTTTGCTAAACTTAAATCTTTTCATTCTCCTAAATTTTCAGAATTCCATATGATTTTGTAAACACTAACAACGGTTCATTATATTAACACAAAGATTATATATCTATGATTACTGAAATTAAAAAAATGTTCGAATTAAAAATTACTATTAATAAACAATTAAACTGTATTACATAGTTAAAAAAAAAAAAATACATATACACACTCACACATAATAGTCAATAAAACTTACTCCGTCGCTGATAAATGTGCATGCCAACAGTTATTACAAACATTAGCGTCAAACCGGAAATAAGTATCCATCTTGAATTCACCGATGTTTCTATAAAAAATTTAAAATGCCATTTTAAATGTGATTAATATTTATTCAATTAAAGTACAGTTAACTATTTGAATATATACGGAACTTGTAACTAAACATATCAGATATACATATACATATATATATATATATATATATAACATACATGTATATATATATATTAAATCATCGAATCAGGTTCTTTTTTAAATTTAAATTTCATATTACCAAATCAAATATTTATCTGATCGAGTCCTTCACCGTGTGGCTTAATGTCCGAAATTCGTTTTTCACTATAAACTAAGTATATCATAGTCACAGCTCATAAATGTTGTCTATATACAAAGAATACAACAAAATTTCTCAGCACAACCTCAAAAAAATCGTTTAATTTTTAAAAATACAAATAAATACAAGACTGTCAATGATTCTTTGTCAACTGGCTATAGAATTGCATATGACAAACATGGTGACACAATAGTGGTCAATGAACGTATTCTTTGTTGGTCAATTTTTTCATAACTGTGTCAACCGATTGGATAAACTAATTATATCGCAATAAAACGCTGTCAGTTGCTTTTAAAAGTTAATTGCGCATAAAAACAAGTCACGCGTGATATGTAGATTGTCTTCCTGTAGCTGTGTCCACTACAAGCCTATTGTTATCATTTTTCTATGTTTTCTTTGATCATACGAGCAGCTATATCTTCTTTCGTGTATCCTTCTATAGTTTCATTCCTTTATTCTATCATTCTACATACTATGTTCAACTTAATTTATTTTAATCATTTCAGTGACTTTTGATCCATCATAACACTTACAAATTTTAGAATTTATCAGTGGTATGCCAAACGAGGGGTGGGGGGGGGGGGGTAACAGGAGCAGTTGCCCCTCCAGAGAAAAAACTGCGGGAGCGACGCTCCCCCCCCGGAGAAATATATATTATACCAGTATATATAACAGTTATTTAATAAAAATCAAAAAAAATTAAACGAAAAGCTAAATAAATGTGAAGAGAGATCGTTTGAATAAAATTCAATTTCTTAACCATATTAAATGTTCCGTCGTCGCAAAAATAAAACAAAGTGGCCAACGAACCGAGAAAACAAAAACCAGAAATTTCGGATACTTCGAAAAAATTAAAATTCGATAAGAGAAAATTGTTTAAAGTAAAAAAGAAAAGCGTTTTTAGCATATTTCACTTCATAATTAAATACTCTTTTTATTTATATAAAATATTATCAGTAGCGACAAAAAAAATACATTCTTTTTTTATTAATGTATATAGGTCTCTCTATGTATAGGGGTGATTTATGTTTTTGTCCTCTCTGGTTGTGAAACGTTGTCACACCATTGGAATTTATCTGACTTTTTAAAATCCAAAAAATTCCTTTTCAAACAAAACCTATGAAATTACTACCTCTTTTTGTTTCGTTCAGCTGATTCACACTTCAGCAGGTGTAAGTGTATCTTGTAAGCTTTCTTATTAATTGAAGCCTTTTCTTCCTCTTAAATCTCTTTTTTTTGTTTTTATAATCCGTTTTTTCTTTTCATCTCCGTTCGCTATACCATTTCTCTATTACATCGCGCCCAGATTACTTTTACACCTTTATATAGTCTATCCATCTTCTATTCTCGTATTTCTCTCCCAGTTTCTTTAATACATTCGCATTTTATCTGCACTCTTTCCCATTATCAAAATTCACATAACTTACTTTCTTATTTGTTTCTATGAAGAATCCGTTGTCTATTACAAACTTATTTATCTATTTGCTAATTATAAAAATCAAATAAGTTGTTCTCGGTGTATGACACTTTTCTCTGTCTCTTTACAAACTTCATATCAAGCGTTGATAATAATAAGAGAACTTTATTTTTTTACGGAATAAACAGTAAATTTATTAATAAGAGTGCAATAAAAAAAAAAAAAAACTTACCGTTATTATCCATTTTTTGAGCGACTGGCGGCGAAAGGTACGAATCGTCTAAACAGGTAAAACTGTAGCCACCATTGGTATTGCTATATCTAGAAATATCGAGAAAAAAATTTAAGATTGACCAAATAATAAGCACGCAAAATTTCCACGAAGAAAAAGACAATTTTAATCTCGTTATACAAAATGTCATGTTTTTATTAAATATCAGTACACTATTAAAATAGTTTATCGATGAAAACCTGAAATAGATCACATAAATCTATAAGAATAAAAAAATTTTAAAGCAATTTGAAAATTCCTTTAAAAATAACATATAATAATTAATGCATGGAAGATAATTTAGTAACGCTCTTTTTATGGTTAATATATTTACAATTAGATATTCATTTTATGAAATCATAAATTTTCATAAAATAGATTAATTTGATTAAAAATGTTACAAGTAGTATGAACATTATTTATGTATACATGAACATGACAAGAGTGTAAATATGCTCACCGATACAAACTAAAAGTTTTCTGAGTAATTCATCCAAAAAAACAGCAAAAAAAGGTGTTTAATTAAGAATTTTAAATTGAAGAACTGGAAAAATAAATTTCTCTCCTACAGTTTGTAAAACCTTTGAAAGTTGTAAAAAGTGAATTAAATAAATTACTGTTGAAAATTCAATACAAAATATAGCCTCTTTTTAAAAACACGTAAATGTTTCTAAAAAATTTTTAATTTATGAACCTAAAAGAAATGCTGTAAGTGCCGTTGTCTGAATTCCCCTGAAAAAGTCTTTGAAGACTATTTTAGCAATTGACGTATCAAATGGTCAACTTCATGCACGCGTCTAGCCTTCAAAGCTGCTATTAATTCGTAATTATTTAAAATAAATTAATATTTATTGAAACATGTATTATTTTTAACAATCGCGGTAATAAATCATAAAATACGAATGAAAAATTGAATTATTTTAAATTACCCTTTTAAACACGGTCCACAGGCTTTAGGATCACGTACACAATCTTCGTTCCCGTCATGTCTGTTATAAATGCTACAATTTAAACATGTTGAGCATAAAGGCGGTTTTATTAAACAAAATGAGTTTTTTGGGCAATCATTATCACTGGAACAATTCTTCTACAAGCAGAAAAAAATTAATGAATGTAAAAACTAATTAGTTATATTAGAATATAAGTTTAACAGAACTAAATTTACTGTATATCAACTAATTCTTAAACTAAATTAAGTTAAAACAACCAGAAAGATTAGTCCTCATAAACACGAACGTTTGTACTTCAGGTAAAAGATATACTTGCATTGTACAAGAAAAAGTTTCAAAAATATTTTTGAGATGGACCAATAATCTCTCCGTTTTTTTAAAAAAAATTGAACTGTATTTAAAAAAAAAAAACGGAAAAAAGTTTAATAATTACTTAATGTTAATATATTTTCTATAAATAGCATTTAATTAATTTGAACACAAATTGTTTTTTCAATCGAGCTTCCACTGAAGTCACCACTGTTCTGGTAACTCCATACGTAAATAGAGCGGGCAAACTGTTTATCAAGCGAAAAATAATATTGCGCGGAAATAAAAATTAGATTTATTCCTTCACCATAAATATTTTTAAAATAATTTAATCCAATATAATTTAATTTAAGAGTATAAAATATGAAAAATGAATATTAATTTAAAGAAAATGATATTACAAATGAAACACATACAATTTTTCTAAACTGTATATGAAATTTTTTGTTGAATCATATCAAAATGAAACGGCCTCTATACTTTTTTCTTACACTTGTTCAATACTTCAAAAACAATACTAACGCATATTATTAAATAATTTATTAAAATAAACAGTACTTACATTAGGTAAACCACCGCCTTCAGTTCCAGAAAGAGCCTAGGGAGAAATTAAAAATAGAAAGGATATTTAAGTAAAACATTCGATAATGCAGTATTTTTGTAAATAAAAACTTACATAATTAGATGAAAAATAAATTTTATAGACTACAAACTTTATTTTAATCTATAATCCAATATTGATAAAATTAAAACTTATAAAATTTGAAGTAACCTGCTTTGTATAATGCATATTAATAATGTGAGTGCAGAAATATTTAAAACTGAATTCTTCTCTTTTCTACTTAAGGATAACCGGTTGTAAACAGAATAGTGTGTATAAATAAATTTATTTTTTATATTTCACTAAAAGTTATTCTTAGACTTTCGCTTCTCAGGTGGATATGATATATGTGTGTACACGTTTCATGCATATATCAATGACTGTCATTCTTACACCAATGATAAAAAGAAAATCGTGCAACGAAATCTATAATGTTTTTCGTCACGTTTTATAATATTTTATTTTGCGAATAATGAAAAATATTAATAACCGATATTTTTATAAAAATTATAAATACTTAGCATCCCAAGTCATCCTCCAGGAGATCTGAAGAATGATGCTTTATACATACATATTGTTGCACATACCTAAACTTTCTATTAAAGAAAATGGTATTTATTTCGATTTAAACTTCGTAAAGAATATGAAAAATATAAAATAAATCTATAACCATGAAGTATTGTAAATAAGAAATGAATGCACTTTTATTTACTTTACTAAAGTAAAATAAAATTGCGTAAATACGTTCTTTGTGGTACCATCCACTGGCCTCATGTTCAGGTGGCCTACCATATTAAAAATAGCTAATTACTTTGTATATTTTATTTTGGATTAACAATCAGTCAGTTCTGTATTCTAATTCCAGTACTATATGTTGACATTGTAGTAATTTATGTTAGAGGTACCCAGGCGCGGATTAAGGATATACGGGGCCCGGAACTAATCTTGAATAAGGAACGCCATTCGAAAAAAAAAGTGGTGAAAAGATCCATTATTATATATGTACAGATAAATAAGCAAAAAAAAAAAAAAAAACCTACTGCGTACGTATGAATGATTAATAAAATTAAAATTATACTGTCTTTAAAAAATCAACTTTCTTACCCGAACAAACTGAACCTACTACATAAGCTGAACATCAAATAAGCAATTTTATATATACGAGTACATTTATCTACGTTAATGTTTGTAATTTTTTATTAATAACATTATGTTTTCTTTTTCTACAAATAAATATTTATATATATATATATATATACAAGGGCGTCGCCAGCCGATGGGCCGGGGGGGGGAGATGAGTTGCAAGCCGTCAGGGGGGGGGGGCAAGATGATAGAAAAAGGATACGAGTTATAGAAAAAATAAAATTTATAGGTTGTAAAGGCTTAATATTTTATTAAACAAGAATAAAATCTTAATTAAAACATCATTTTCGCGGGTTTCTGGCAAATTATTCATGATTACGCGCCTATGAATACTCATTATGGCCAGTTAATTAAAAAGTTTCGAGGCTCCAGGGGGGGGGGGGCAGCTGCCCCCCCCGCTGGCGACGCCCATGTATATATATATATATATGATCATGTTCTTTTCTTTAAACAAATTAAATATGCACGTTAAAAATTCCATAATAGTTAATGTGATCAGAAAAAAGTGAATGAAACACAGTATGATTTATTAAATCATACAGAAATATAAATATATTGTATTTATAAATCAGCAATCAATTAAAACTTGCTTTTATTTTAAATAAATTTTATACAGTTCAAAATAAAACGCATTAATTTTTAATAAAAGTAAAAAATAAAATATTGTTAAAATTAGGAATATTTCAGATCGCAAAATGTTTTTACATAAAAAAATTTATGACCATTGCAAATATTTGAATAGAGAATTGCTATTAACCGATTTGTCGTATGTTTATTTATTATTCAATACGTACGTTAAGGACTCATTTATTTTATTTTAATACAATAAATCAGATTTATCAGATTCATTGTAGAAAATTTCTATAAATATTCATCTTATGTAGCGTTTAGTTTATTGGGAGAAAAAGAGAAAGTTTTATAAAGAAGAAGTATACAACTTTATTAATGAACTCATATATATGCTTTTTTTTATATATAAAAATTAAATAAATTTTTTTAGGATAAAAACGCAAATTTAGAATCTTTCATTTTTATAGTATTGAGTATTTGGGGGGGGGGGGACTTAAATTTTGCACGTGGAAAATTAACTTTTTTCTGTTCAAGAGCGTGGGGCCCGCTCCCTGGAGATTAGAGCCTGCGGCTATAGCCTCCTTTAGATCCGGCTTTGGGGTACCGTAAAATTTGGCCACCATTTTCATAATTTTTGTCCAGTTGTATTAATAGAGTTATATTTTGATATATAAAAAAAAAAAAAAAAAAAAAGCAAGAGGTTAAAGAAAAAAAAAACTTTTATGAGTTAAAAATTTCATTAATCACTAACTAAGCTGGTAGATGAAAGGAAAGAGTACTTGTACTCCATCGGTTAAAAAATATATTTCTCATTTTATATTTTCGTATCTATTTAAATATGAATTTTGCAAACACAAAATTAGAAATTCTATATTTCGTCGTCTACATTTACATACGTTCGTAGAAATTAGTGCATTGTACTATGTAAAAAATTAACGTATTTATACAAACCACAAGAAACAGCAATGCAATGCTTATTTTGAGCGCAATTAAATCTTTACGTTCCATTTTTGGAATACCTGAAAAAATAAATTCGACGCGTTAAAACACAAATATTGAAAGGTAAAAATTTAACTAGAAAAATATGGTCTGGACATTTTATGTTTTGCGGTCTTTAATTGGAGAACTTTAATCGACGTTTATTTAAGTGTTCCCGTTTATGACTGTTGTAGCTTATGAAAAGAAGCCAGGCAAAAAATAAGAAAGTAGACCCGCCAGGAAAATGAAGTAAAAGGTACCTACTTTTGAATTACAGAAGTATCATCGGTAAATAGGCTATTATTATAATCAAAATTCCACGCGCAGTCAGCAAATAGTTCCGCCTTGGCTATTATATATTAAGACCAGTAGCAGTTGCAGTTATTTTGACGTTGACTTAACTCCTTTATATAATGAAGACTGATGGTTCATCGCACAATTCGCTTCTCCATCAGCGCATGTAGTTTATTTTTTCCATGATCAATGAAATGTCCGTAAAAAAAAAAAAAAAGAGGAAATACATCGGCAGCGATGTTGAAATTTGGAAAGGTGATTTCACACTGATCCACTGAGCGAAATACAATAATACACAACAGCCCTGCCTTTAAAATTACTCCATTTTTTTACATATTCATATAATCTTATCTCGGGTCCCCTCCGGGAAAACAGTTCTAGCTACGCCACTGGATGAAGCGTGCATATACAAAAAATGGTAAAGTTATTTTGGACCAAATGAAAAGAGATCACAGACAATGTGTAAAAAACCTTTGACCTTTAAAATATGAAGTATATGAAAAACCAGAGGAAGAGACCGTAGAACTTCCGACCGATAGAAAACGACCTACTATTATTATACGTATTTACCGTAAAACAGAAACTCCGAGATTTGTTAATTTCAATTTCTTCATTTTACTTCAATACTAAATTATAACTAAAGAAAAAAGTTGGTTCGGTTTGTGTGCCATTGAAATATAATTTTTTTCCCGAACTCGTATATTTTTTCAAACACTATTTTATATTTTAAAGATTTTCAAATTTTTTATATACTACAAATATACTGTATATACGTATGTCTGCGCGCATTATTATCGAAATCCGCGTGCAGCGTAAGTCAGTGTTTAAAATAAAATACACCCGAAAAATAGTTATAAATATATGTATATGGATCATTGTCACCGTCACGGTTCAATAAACTACTGGTTACTTTTTACATTCTAGTTTTTTAAAAACTATATCGACTGTCAGTGGCGAAGAAAAAACATATGGAGAGAAAAAAAAATCGGAACCAGACGTTTCCGTTTTGCACGAGTAACCCTTTTTTTCTTTTTTTTTTTTTTTTTTTTTTTTTTATGAATTAAGTATAGAATTGTTTAAAAGTCATTAACTCACTAAATCGCGATTATTAATTTTAAAAAATAGTTAAACACTTTTATACACATATAGTAGAAACGAGTGTATTAATGTTCTAATTCCCGCCATTGATTCAATATATTAACTGTCATGTAGTTTAACAATTAATTAAGAATTACTGTAAACCGAAACTGTTAATAACCGCTATTCAACGAATACTAGATTTCAATTCTCGAATTAATTGAGGCAATTATAAATTACGAGTATTTTTTTAAATACTTATATAAATCCACGTAACTTATTGGTTTGGCTTGTTGCATTTTTATTTTATTTCTATTGCACGTGCTCGGAAAATTTCAACCATGTAACGACTTAAAGCAAAAAAAGAATGTTAAGGCAAAAACGTCGTTTTCAAAATTCGAATAGAACTATAAAACCTCCGTTGTTGTTACGGTAATATAGTGCAAATTGCTCATCGGAAAGAGACTGTCAAAATTTTACGAATTTTACTTGCTGACCACTAGTGAGGGGAGGGTGCAGAATTGTTTTACATTTAAAATAGCAGCAATAGCATTTTTAATATTTTTAAAAAGAAATTCTAGTACAAAATATAATTTGTATACCAGTGTGTCTCCTTACAACTCTATACATTCACGCTCCATAAGCATAATACACGTAAGCAAGAAGAATTCGCATACTTTATTTTAATATAATTTATGTAAGTATCATTAAAAAGTGAAAAGTAATTAGTTGCACAGCTCTTTTTTTTCCCGTCTGCGATGTTATAAGACAGAAATACAGGTTTTTTTTTATTTAATTAAATTTTTTATTTTATTTTTATATAGTTCCTTTTGTAACAGAATTTCAATATTTTTAGTTTTGATAAATTAGAAAATAGTCTTCTACGATCTTTGGAAATTATATTGACATGCAAGATGACAAACAAAATCAGTGTATTAATTAAAGAAAAAGAAAAAAAATCAACGAAAACAAAGGGAATATTATAATAAATGTGCTGTCATTTCGAATACAATAAAGTTAACAAAAGTAAGGATATTACAAAATAAGTTCGGATAACGGTATTTGTGAGATAAATTTCTGCTAATTCAGCTTCGTTCAACCGTACAAATACCACCATTTAGAACTAGTAGAGCACAGACAGAAATAAAAAGTTATGACCGACCTTGAAATGTAACTTTGCGTGTTCGTACCAAAACCTCCGAAACGCCGAAAAAAAAAAATACATATTTAATAATTCTTTTTTAACACACGAAATTTTTAAACGTAATTTTCGGTTTGCCATGAATTTTTAAAATTTGGCACTAATAGAACACCAAACACTAAAAGAACGATGGAAGGTACTAGAGGATCCGAAATTTCAGAAATAACGTACTTACATATTACACAGTAACGGTAGTAAAAATTATTGTTTTAATTTTTTTTTATTTTTTTTTTGGATTATTCCAAGAATTTTTACTTATTTTCAAGTCGAGTCAAATTAATACAAGATAATTAATTATTATTCGTGTGCTGATATTTTTGATTGTTCCTTTAATGTCTTAAACTATTATATTTTGTTTACAAAATTGAGGAGGGAAGAGTCATATCCTTGGCTCCTGTATCTCTGTACACACACGCATATATATATATATATATATATATTAATATACAAAGATTACATTCTCCATTACATTAAGGGAAGTTATGAATTTACCAAAAACTAGTAATTACTTAAGGCACACTATCCAAAAGTTTAGTAATTTAATTAGCATAAAACGATATGTTTCCTGCCTTATAGCCGTCAAAGACCTAAAAATTTCGAAAAAACGTAAAACAATTTATGTAATTTTTATTTATGGAAATTATTTTGAGGAAAAAAAAATAGAAATACATAGGTGGAAAGAGGAAAAGAATTTACGATATTAAACGAAAAATATAAAGAACTTACAATACCCAAAGTCTGAAATTTTTACTATCCCTTATAATTACAATGAGTTGCAATATTCGGATACGGAAATTTCTGGAACAGGTTTTTTTGTTAAAAAATTTAACAGTTCATCTCACAATTCATGATATTGTTGCTAAAACATTATCGTTAATAATTGCCGATTTGTTGTTTCATCGAAAGGCAGAGTATTACATTAATAATGTAAAACTATTTAAGAAATTTACCGCGCCTTAAAGAAATTAAAAATAAACCGTAGTGATAATGGCTTAATTTCGCATTTATTCCAATGGAATTATATTAAGTGGCAGATAAATGCAAGTAGTATTTTCTTAAAACGCTTTTTCTTTTTTTTTAATGTTTTCGAAGGGGACGTGACAAGATGGTGCACTGACCCCAATGTTCTACAGAAAAAAGTTACGCACTAGGAGCACGTCCTCATTTACCTCTTCTCTTGAGCTCATATCATTGGTAACTTAAATTAAAACACATAAAAAGTTTAAAAACAGTCAAATATTTTCCGACCATTATATCTCGGGGAAAAAAAAATAAGAGAGGCGGAATCTGAACGATTCGGTTGGTCTGGTAGTTTAAAACCCGTCCATAATTTGCAATTTTTCGGAGACAAAAGTTAGTAGACGTTACTGTAATTCAAGGTCGTGTCCACGGGAGGGAGTTTGGGGGTTACCCTCCCACCCATGAGAACTGAAATAGTTATGATAAATACACAGAAATCTGGGAAAAAAATCAAAAATTTCAAATAAATATTAATGATTTTTTAGGGTGTTCAAGAGAAAAGAAAAAATATGCTTCATATTTTTAGGTACTTCACTAATATTTTATGCAAATTTTTTTAATACGAGTATAATCAATAACATATGTAATTTTTATTAATTAATGTTTATACGGTAATTCATTTATATAAATTATTAATATATAAATCGAAATGATGAAAATTATTAATAGTGTGCATATTAATGAAAAATGTATTATTTATAAAATAAATGTGTCAAGAAAATTTTCACCCCCCCCCCCCCCTCCTTTTAAAAATTCTGGGCACGGGGCTGCTGTAATTACTCACAAAATCTGAACTCAAAATTTTATACTTTCAAATATGGTAAATTCAAAATTTAAAACAAATGTTTCTAGTTGCGAATGCTTGAATGTATGTTTGCGTGAATGTACGTCAGCTATAGGCGGAATTTCGGAACACGTTTACGCTGATTCTAAGCAAATCTGGTCCAGAGGGTTTGTTTAATAATAAAAAAAAAGATATAAAAAGTAATTAACGTTACTTCGTAAACACTGATCATAATATAATATGAAATCGGTACTTTATGAAAAATTAGTTACGAGTCAAATTTATGGAGATAAAACACTCGGAAAGTAATAATCGGTGAACCTTTTTCGACCACAGTACATTATCAACTTTTTCAAGGCCCCTTCCACCCTATAAGTAAATTGGACGGTCAAAAAATGAGAGAAATATGTAAATCTTCGTAATATGAACAGATGCGGCCTGCAGAGATATCGTTTAATTAACACGAGCATACTTCTCGATAAAATTTGTAATCTGAAACTAAATTTACTTCCATCGTTACCGGTCTAATATTGTTCTGAGGCCTTCTTGCAATGGTGGAAATTTAAAAAGATAAACAAACGACCAAGATAACATTTAACTCTAGTATACTTTTTTTTTTTTTTTTTTTTTTTTTTTTAATTTCAAAAATGTACTTTGAACAAGGCAAATTATGAATAAATTATTTTTCTGTTTAAAAAATTATCACGTGTAATGAGTAATTACGAAATAAAACAGCCGCATAATATTATAAATGCAAACTTTTAACTCACTACTATAGAAATGTTGAAGTCACAAACATTTTAATTACATTATATACAAACGTAAATATAAATACGTAAAAATGTATAAACGTGCGTAAGAAAAAAAAAAGAAATATTAGAACACGCTCCGCACAATAAATGGGGAATTTAGGATGCACTATATTTCGTCATTACACAGCCATAAACGTACTTGCAGCTATTGCACAATAGCATGACACGACACATTTCGAAACCGGTTCACAGGTTAGTGTTAAAACCGAAGGGAAAAGGTTATAATGAGATTAATAGCGGCAAATTTATTTTTAAATTTCTTACAAACTCAAATCGAAAATCAAATTTTTTTCAAATGTTCCTCTTTTTTCCCGTCTGTTATACGAGTACGTAAAAGAAGGAAAAAACGGAAACTCCGAAATAAAGGTTTATTATCGTGCTAGAATTACTTACCTTCTTTGGATTTTACAATTTGTCCAATACTAAACTTTTTTAAAACTGATCAGCGATTAAACAAATTAAACACCGACTCGAAGAATAATTTCGATAAACCGCTCAATGAGTAACCAACGAACACTGAACCATCCGGACACATGACACACTAGACAAAGATCCCGTTCAATTGATATTCCACTCGCCGGTGTGATGTGCAGAGAAATCAAGGTAGCATTGCATCAGCATTTAGCCGCATTCGCGCTAGCAGCGCCGGAACATCTTCTACCACGACAACTACTACTACTACTACTACTATTGCATCTACGACTACCACCATAGTGTTCTGAACATGTTCGTGATCGATCATGCCACAGCTCCCGTTGCCGGGGCTCAGTGATCTGTGCGCGCGTGCACGTCGCTGTTCATTGGCCAAGAAATACGACAAATGTGCGCGGTCGCTCGTGCGAGCGCGTACGTACTGCGAACGATAAACGGTGCACGTGTTGTTCTGAGTCACTGCAAACAGGTCGAAACATGTTGAGCCGGGCAACATGGCATTGGTTCCTTTTGTTAAAAAATTAGACATGACCTTGACATGTTCGACAAACCAGTTGAACCGACTGCGACGTAGACCAACCAGTGTACTGGTTGTCGCTGGGCGGATGCTACGCAGGTGCGTCTTCCAAGTCGACTATCTCGGATACGGCAACGTTTTCGGATACAACGATTTCCAGATCGGAATTTACGTGCACGCATGTCTCCTATTGCATCTTGTCGTTAATTAAAATTATATAATTGAGTTGTCTTTGAGATCCGTTATTTAGATTACAATATTCGCACTCCCTCCCGCACAATTACGTGACTAACACACTATCTTAAGGATTCCCCTCTAGTAACAGGGATTATCAGTGTTTTAGTAAATTATGCAAAAATGAAATTAATTTCAAATATTGCGAACGTAAAAATCTGCCTTAAACATAACATTACCGATTAAAACTCTCCGCGTATACACATACACATATATGTACATATATACATATATATATATATATATATATATATATATACATATAATATAATTTTTGCCCATTGCAAAATAATGAATTGCAGAAAAAATTTAAAAATAATAAAATACTACAGATCACGGAATTAATTCGATTTATTGTAGTAATGGTTGCCAGGGTCATAAGAAAACAGACTGAGGATTAACCTCCATAAAAATATTTTAAGCTTCAGTAAAAATATTATTAGTGAGAAATAGTGATTACTAGAAGGTAAGTTAATAGACGTTCCTTTTTTTTTTTTTTTTCTGTAATGACGTGATAGTTATGGAGCAAATTGTTAACTTTCATTAACCCTTTCGTTCACAATGTTGCCAATAATCATAGACGTAAACTTATATAGCTTATAAAAATGTGCGAGCAAGAAGTTACACGAACTACGCCATTTCGTAACAATCGATAATTAGAGTTCGATATACTTGTAGTAATTTAAAATGAATATTTTACTTTGTGTAGAATATCGTTTTTGAATATACTATATTAATTAGATCTTTAATTGTTCAAATTAGAAACATAAGTGTGCTGTTTTATTTTTATTTTTTTAAATTTCGAATTGTATCTTTGAAAACCGTTTCCGATTACATTTTTGATGCTAGAAATGTAATTATTTTATATAGTTAATTTAAGTTGAGATGACTTAATGAACCAGGTTGAGATCGGTCAAATTTGTTTATACTGAAAATCATTTTCAAAAACCGAAAATTCCATTACAAAAAGCGGGTTCCATTGAACTTATCACATTTCATTATTTTCATTCGTCAATATACGCTGCAGAAAATTGATGAGAATAAAAGAACTTTTTTCCTCCAAAAATAATGCACTTACTTAGTGGTGTGCCAAGATGATAAGGGGAAAGAAAAATTCATTCTTTCACTTCTTAGACGGACCGTATGCCACACACACACACACACATCACATATGTTAAATACATTTTAACCAGATGAATCGTATCTGCGCTACCGACTTTTTCCTTTCCCAATATTACGCAGTAATAACTTTTTTGTTTTTTTTTCCAAAAAATTAAGAATGTAAATAGTTTAAAGCCATATTCAAAAAATAAATTTTTTTTTTTTGCAATTCTTGAATGCCGCATAAATTACATCTCGCTATTAAATATATCGGTTCAATACTATTTTGTAAAAACCCTGTATTAACGTACCGGAAATTATTTTTATGAAATTATGCAAATAATACAGATGATTAACAATTTAACGTTAAATGAAATACTTAAGGATAATCGATTAATACTAGGGATCTGTTGAAAGTAAAAACGGGCAGTAACCTAAGCTAAAGTATCTGCCATTTCATTATCCTCGATGCCTCTAAGACACCAGGACTCACAGCAGATCAACGCGGATAGAGTGATGAAAGGAAAGATTGTGAATGAGAGATCGTATACAAAGATTGATCAAGTCTGAAGAGGTAAACGGATAGCCTGAACGGCACTCATGGAGTCGGATATTATTAGATAGTGAGAGAGAAGTTACGATTAGAGGAAATATAAATAATTGCACGTAGGATAGTCATTAATTCATTTGTGAAAATAAAACAGAAAAACGGAAGATGAAAGGATTCGAAAAAATTAAAATCGGGGAGAATAAAGAAAGCCCCGACACCACTCGGACTCCCAGAGCCATCAGTGAAGATACGTACATGAGAAGGAAATAGGTAACTGATGATGCTGTGAAATTCCTGTTTAATAACCGCCTGGGGCATAGACCTGGAGGGTTAGAAAGAAGATGTATACTTTGGGAGGGTGTGAAAGATCAAAATAATTAAAGGAAAAAAGTAAGGGAGATTATTACTGGAAATTATATGGAACGAAAAATAAATAAGACGATGAGAGATAAAGGCTAAGATGGGAATTTGATTAAGAACAAAACGCCAGTTTCTAGTGATGGAAATGTAGAAAGGGATAAGTTGAGAGAATTTACTTTGTGTTTGTGTTGTAATTTCTGTTTTTTAAGTTAAAGATGGACTTTAAAACGTTTCTAAAGATAAATGTATACTTCTATATATTAGTTTGATATTATATACGTTGTTTCAGATAATACATAAAAATGTTTTTGGTTAAATCTAGAAATAAAAGGACAATATTATGATAATATAATTATTATTAGCGCCATCAGATCACAATACGTAAAACGTTTCGATTTTAGCAACAATTAGTGAGAAATATTTCATGTCGGTTGTAATTTAAAATTGAAACACTACCATTACGATTGTAAAATCATTATTTTTGTATGGCTATAAGTATGTATGAGAATATATTTGTAAGAGTAGAAGAGGCACTGCTACAATTTCTATGAGAGCGAGCCCTGCCCCTAACGGTCGTTCTCCCTGCGCACGTCATACTGCTGCGTGCTCCGTAAATGTTTCATTTAAACCAATATCAGGTACATTATTTTACACCGCTCAGAATTGTTTGATTTAGCTGTAATTCGCATTCGGTAAAGCGACGGAGACTGTTGTTTGCCGGTTTTCTTTTGTTATAACAGTGTTCTAGGCTTTTCGAACTGGTACGTCTCGGTCGCACCATTATCTGTTGCACACCGATAGGGCGGGGGAAATCTCCGTTGAACGGTAACGTCGCATCTCTCCAACTTAGCCAGCAGCGAGAAACAGGTAAGACCACGAATTTACGCGATGATTCATTTTCAGTTTTTATAGCAAAACCGCTTTCATCCATTATCTATCTGCCGATTATTATGCGATTACGCGCGTTTATTATTTATTCGGAGAAACGGTCTGGACCGAATTAAAGCTTTTTTCGACAGTTTAGAAAATGTCAATAACCCCCGCCCTTTTCAATCGCGAATAATCTGAAATACTCTTCGAAAATTAAATGCGTTCATTTCAAGTAGCCTACTTTTCCGATTCTGAATAATAATCCGAATTCCGCCTGATGTTTCCGAAGCCGAAATATTTAAGGAATAGACTACTCGCAAAAATAAATGGACAATTAGCGTCCACTTCTAACTCTAATCAACCTAATTCTGGATTACGTCAGTATTTATAAATTTTAGCTTTTGATCGACAAAACTTTGTACCAATTATTTCAGATACCGCGTTGTCTACCTCGCCATCAGTTTTTGGTTATTTAAATCATTTTTCATCAGCACACCCTAATTCCGATACTGATTCGGTCTTTCTCGATTGCCTCAATTATGCAGCGAATGCATTCAAGTAAAAAAAAAAAAATAGTTAAGGCAGCCAATATCGTATCAACCGAGGAAGACCCGTAGATACCTTACATTCCAATATGCAGCGCTTCCTCATACACGCGGGCGTAACTAGTCCTTGAGAAACAAAGACGGACCAACAAGGAAAGGAAAATACCTTCGAAAACGAATATACATTGCAACTCCTTTCGTTCAGTTTCTCTCTTAACAAATCGTTTCCTGATTATACTTACTTTTCCTCCGGCAGAACTTCGACAGTACTAATTAATTCATTCAACCGAATCATCCTGTAAATTTACATCGTGTAGCCTTTTAACTCGAATTTCTCCAATCAGCCATCAATTAAACCAGCAATTCGCTTAACCTCGCTTCTCGAAACATTATTTCTTCCTTAAAAAAATTCAAAATTCTTCCCGTCGCCTTTGTTTCGGAGTTCTAAAATCGTGTACCCTATTTCCGATATTTTAGTTGAATCTCAAATCACACACCTATCGACATTCTCATCTAGATTCTTCATAAAACTTTTTATCATCTCTCCCAAAATTGTTCATATTCGTTCTAATTTTCATAGATTCCGATTTTCGTCCAATGCAACTCCTTCTTTTTTTAGTTTTATCACATTTTTTCCCTATATCTACACTCGCAATAAGTTACGTTACTTTAAATCTCTCCGAATATTTCTATTCCGTTAATTTATTCACGCTTCAGTGATATTCTAAACAGCTTTCCACTTCAGTGTCTACCGACAAATTAAGTAACACTAAAAACACATACTCTTTCCCATAACATCGAATCATTTTTAAGCCGGTTATAAAAGTACAAGCGGCGCAGAACCATCGTTTACAATTCCCAGACTAAGCCTTTCAAGTTTTGTTAAACTACGAGTCGTCCGCTGTAACTTCTGAGCTGAATCTGCGCTGTCATTTGTGCCGTCCCTTTTATTTATTTATTTTCTTCTACCAATAAATTTGTTATCATTTCTGACTCAAGAAACGTTCTACAACTTTCTTTTTTCATCGCCTTTCCGCTCATAACCTTACAAATTCCAATATTTACATTTACTAAATTATTTCTCACCTCTTATGCCATTCTAATGAAGTTGATTTTTTCTGAATTTCCCCAATTAGGTAGACATCCAGGAAATTAAAAAACACAGCAATTAAGCATCGATCTACGGGAAAGTTCTCTTCTCCGAACCTCCTTTCTTTATGTAAAAAATATAGTACGACTCCTTCTCGTTCTTATTTAACATTTCGCAATAACTGTATCTATTTATTCAGCCTCACCCTTCTACTCCTTTTGCTGGTTTCACCAACTCTCCTAAATAGACTCGTTACATCTTTCATACATGATCTACACTTCAACCAAAGTCTAACCCCTCTTCTATCGCTAAGCGTTTCCTTGATATCTTCTATCGGTGTCCTCTGTGATTTACTATTCTATCGTGTCGTCAACTGCATTTTTTTTCTATATTGCAGATCACTTTACAATCTTCACTAGCAGCTCTGAATGATCCTATAAAGTTGGTTCAATCTTTTTTTTCCTTCGTTAAACTATTCTCCTTAAACTCACATCTTTCTGTTCAGTTTTCTACGCCGAGTGTACTGCTATTTTAAGGGCCATTCTCTTGTATTTCCGAAAGTGTCCCTTCGCTTCCACTCTACTGATTAGATAATTTCTTTCGTATGTTCTCTGCTTCGTGTTTTTTCCCCCTCTGTTACTCTATCCAAATTGACTTTTTATAAATATCTAATAACTTAGCAGATCGGCTACTTCATTCGACTTCTTCTGCCGGAAGATTTCTTAAAGTATTTGAGAACAAAAACGTTTCATTTCTCTCTGCAGCTGCTTATTCTAAATTGTAGAATTACCATTATTCCTTTTAATTTTCTAATCGTGACTCCTATCTGTCTGCCTAGCCGGAACACTTCCACTTCTCATCCTTGGTTTTTTAAATTTCCTTCTTTGCAACGTTCACCGCTCACTGCAATCTGTTATCCACGATTTGGACATAGTTTGCTTCTCTCAGCGCTTTTCCGTTTGTATCTTTTGCATTTTGTCCGCTCCTAACTTCCTATGCGATGCTAATCATATCTTTTTTGAATGCTTTTCCATCGCTGCTGAACGTTTCCGTTTCTACTCGTTACTTTTACTAATGGATCCCCCTTCTCCTTACAACGCAATTCTCTCCTTTCCTTTTTCTTTTTCCTTTCCTTCTGTTATACCATCGGCTCTAGTTTTAATTCTTTTTTCTATCTTTGATTGCGTAAAGATCTAATTAAACATTCCTATCCTTTTCCAGTTCTTGGGCTAATGTCCACGTCGATGAACTGGAAGTAAAAAAAAAAGAACGATCTCCTCTTTCTCCTCCGCACGTTCTTTTTTTCTACTCGAACATTTTACATTTAGGTTTTCCATCTCCGGGTAATACTTTTTATAATTTTATCTTTCCTCCGTCTTCTAGTATTACTATTCTTGCCTCCTTTATGTCTGCCATTATTTTAAAAAGTTACTTAAAACCACTACCTCTCGATGGATCAGTGCTGCTTTCAGTTTCCCCTCAAAAATAGAAAACAAACTTTTGTATAATTTGCTAGATATAAAAATGCGTTATTCATCTATACAGGAAAACTTTATTATTAAACTGTTATTAGCGTGTAAAATAAATTAAAAAACTATCTTGCCTTTATGAAATTATTCCCTTAATGTAGATTTAAAAATCGACTTTTTATATTTAATCCCAATGTGATATGCTTTATTTGTAATTAATAGCGGACTATACAAATGTGTGGGCCATAAAAAAAAAAAATAGTGTCATATGAAAGAGTTAAGTCTGTGGGTTTTGTTTTCATTAACTCTTTCAGAAGAAAGAGACAAAAAAAAAAATATATATATATTAATTAGGCCGATCCCCACTAGAAAAAATGCCCCAATTTTATGTAACGAAAATTAAATGTTAAATGAAAACGTCATTCCTAATCATGCACCAATTATATTTTGTAAAAAAAATATATCATGCCGGTAAGAACGATGTTGCAAATTTTGATCATTTTATACACAGTATAGAAGAGAAAGTCAGCCGCTGCGGAAGCGTACCATCCATTCCCACACACGCGCAGCCGCTGCCACAGTTTTCCTATCTAATATAATGCATTCTATTTATTTTTACTATGACCACCGAAGCTTCAATTGACGCCCACCACCCTCCGCCGTTTCATTTCGATCGTTAATTGTTTTTTTTTCCGAGTCTGCCACGATAGTGTACCGCACATTTACACGCGAGTCACCGCGATAGCTGTCGCAAAAGAGCACAGGTCATTCACACGCATGTATCCGCCAACGTGTCAGCCGCTGGAAAAAACGCACCATCAGTTCCCTCGCACGCGTGTTGCCATGCCGCCGTTAGTTTCCCTATCATTCATAATTTTTTTATTTTTGAAACGAAGTTCTTTTACGCGGCTTGTCGTTAGGAATAAACTGGCAGAAATGGTCAGGTCACGAAAAAAGCGTTATGCGTCGTCCTCCAAGCGACCTTCACTCTCTTTCTTTTTCGCTTTGTCTCTTTCTAGTATATACGGGTATGTGTGTATGCGTGCGTGCGAGCGAGTATCGAAATTCGAGCAACAAGCATTGTGCGCGGTCAGCTGAATAACCTCAATTCTAAACACGTGTAAATTTTATTTTAACTTACTTTTTGTTTTTGTTTTAATTCGTACGGGGTTTATACTGTACCATTTTTTATCGTATACTTTATGAACGACTTTATATATCTACCAAAAAGTGAAAGGAACTTTGTTCCTACCGGGTGTCCCCCTCTAGACCCCACTTCTCTTTTTTTACTTTTCAATACTCACCGATAGCGCCAACCGCTGCAGATGCGTAAACACCGTCTCCAACACCTGTTTTACTATCAATTATTATGTATTATTAGCAGATTATTTTTCATTTTTCCCGATCGTACATAATTTAGTTATTTTTTTCACGGTTCTAAAAATTAATTCACCGATCGCACAGTTAGCTGCGAAGCACATCGTACATTGCCGCACATATATGCGCCGTAGCGTCAACCACCGCAGAAGCTTGACATTCATTTCCATGCACACACGTTCTCGTGTATGCTCTGCATTATACATTATCCTAATATGAATCTATATTTTTATTTTAACACTTCCAAAAAGTTTTTCCGATCATAATATACTTTATTTACTTTTTCCAAGTCTACCCAGACCCAATCGTACATCACCGTCCCACAACACAGTTCCCTAACAATTATAATATGTTTTATTTATTTTTCCAAGTCCGCCCAAGCTTCCATGCGCACACTACTGACGCACTCACCGCTAGTTTCGCTATTGATCGTGAACATTTTGTTCACGTTAGCTGCGCAAGTGTATCGTATCAGTCTCGCACACGCGCCACGCGTCGTCATATATATTTAATTTTTAATTATCGATCTTTAATTATTTCTAACGGTAATGTTTTTTCCTACAGAATTACGCTATCACATATACTTTACATTATTTATCCCCTAGGATAGGGAAAATCCCCGGTCAATAAAAAATTATTACCAGCATCATAATTATTTTTAATATTAATTTTATCGTTACAAATGTAACTTTTTTATTTAAAAAGTCGTTCCGCACGGCCGCTCCATGTTACTGTTATTGAAAATGTCAATCTTCATTTTTGAGGAATCGGTAACCTCTGGAGGTATACATCGTGGTCAGCCTTTGCCTGTACGAGTTACGTACCTTCAAGGTCACTCGTGCATTGCTCTCACACTGTTTACCGTTATTCGGTACAAGAATATTTTTCACAGTCGCCCGCACACCTACATGTACACACATGTACGCACTAACACATCAAAAAGAATTATAATCATCATTCTACACCGCCTTCGACGGGGGGAAATAGCTTTCTTCATCAATTTCTTGATCACTCTCAGGATCACTCTCAGGAATATCGTTAGAAGAAAAAGGAGAAGCAATGGAGTAGGAGGAGTAGATAGCTTCTTTCGGAGCCAGTACTGGAATAATACGAAAATCAGGGTATGTAGATTAGAATAGAACGTTTTGTAGTAATTTATATGACACCTGTTGCCGCTGAGTTTCACGTAATATTTCAGTACTAATAACATTCGCCGGTGTTTTAGTGACATCATGTTTGTTTCTACATGCAAACTACTAACTGGACTGGTACAGAACGCCCCGCTGCTCATTCTGAGTGCGTTATTCTGAATTGCATTCAGCTTCTTAAGTGTACTTTCTGCCGTTGTGGCGTATGCAATATTATTGATCTTACATGAGTTCCATATAGTCGTAAAAGCATGCTTCTGCCAGATCTCCACAACTTACCATGCAGCATTTTTAGTAGATTAAAAGCTTTTGTGCACTTCCGTTTCGTATCTTCTAGGCGTGGCTTCCAGCTTAATTTGTTGTCGAATATGAGTCCCAAAAATATCATTTTGTTTTTGTTAATTATAAATGTATCTTTCAGTTTCAGCTTAATATCGCGTACTGAAGTCCTCTTGGTAAAATTTATTACACAGGTTTTGTCGGAGGAAAAATGTATATTCTTAGCAATACCCCACTTTTTAATTGCCGTTATAATATTTTGTAATTTTCCTTCTATTTGTGTGATGTTATTTACTCGCATGTAAATCGCTAGATCATCTGCAAATATTGAGTAGTTAGCTAGATATTCGATTAGATGTTGTAAATCGCTTAAAGCTGTAGAGGGCTCAATTCTAATCCAAGGGTGCCCCTGATTTTTGATTTCTTTCAGTTGATAATGAACGCCCTATTCGAACTTTAAATTTTGTATTTTGAAGAAATACCATGGCAAATTTCGGCAAGTTACCCCTAAATCCCATCTTATGTAGCAGTTTTTGAATTTATGTTTAAAATGAAGACTTGTCAACACTTCTTGCGTTGTTTAATAATTATTTTTGCTACAGCTCTTTTTTAAATTTCAGGAGGTTGTCATTAGTTGGATGACGCTTATATGTATTAAAAAGTTTATTTTTATTTTTAATAACCGCCCTACACACGTGGTTCCAGCAGGCTACTCTTTTCTTCATAGATTGAGGGTTCGTTTTCGGTATATGTGTTTTAGCAGAGTGTAAAATCCCTTTTAAGATTTCTTTATTTATTATATCAGGGTCGGTCAAATTCAATACTTGTTTAAGTCTATTGAGTTTCTGAAGCTTTCCCAGTCTGCTTTACCTGCAATCCAGTTTTCATGCCTTTCTCTGTACTGTTGGTGATCTGTTAATAAATTTATAACTTGTGGGAAGTGATCGCTGTTATGCAATTTCCTACATGATCGCCAGTGCAATATATTACTGATGGTTGAACTGCAAATGATCAGATCTATGGCTGATGCAGTACCGTTGTAGATATTAACTCTCGTTGGGTTGCCTGTATTCATAATGCTGATTGCAGGATCATCTAGAAATTTTTCTATTATCTGTCCTCTGTTATCAGTGTTCTTAGAACCCCGTATGATGTTATGACTATTGAAGTCAAAGTCACCTGTTAATATGTATGGCCGCGGAAGTTGGTCCGTTAATGATTTTAATTTTTTCAGAGACACTTGATCTTCGTTATGTAAATATATTATACATATTACAATTGGGGTGTCTAGGAACAACTTTACCGTCGTTGCTTGGTACACTGACTGAATCAGTATGTACTCTTTTTTGATACTATTGTGAGTAGCAATTAGAACGCCACCTTTAGAGTTACCAGTCGTTATAAGATCGCTTCGAGTAATGCTATAACCATTTAACTTTACATTATTATTAGAATTTAATTTTGTCTCTTGAAGAGGTTCTAGATCGTGTATAAGCAATTGTAAAAATGGAAGTTTGGATTTAATACTATCTATATTCCACAATATTATATTTATCATAAAGTTCGAGTAGTACTAATATAATTATTTATGATTCTTCCATCAGATCGGACAAGTTTTCCAAACTGTCCTCCTCAGAATCCGTTTTTGATGCATTTTGTAATTCGACTTCTGTTTTTAACCTTTTCAGGAACCATGTAAGAGTCTGCTTTGTATCTTTACTTAGATGAGGTTGAATTTCTTTTGTCATATATAGGGGTGAGCAAAAGTCAGAGTGCACTATTGAAAACTGCACGTGTGCGATTACACCCTGACTTTTGCTCACTCCTGTATATAATTCCTTCTACGTCGTCCATGTACTTTTTTGTGAGTTCGATTTTATCTTTATTGCCTTCTAAGTCTTGCAGCAATTTTATGAGGTCATTTGTAGTAATAGGACGCATAATGGGGTAAGTTTCTTTGAATGTATTTAATTGTGTGTGTGTGTGTGTGTGTGTATTTTATTGATTTATTCTCTATTTAGATTTAATTTCGTGACACAATCTCCTGGTTTTGATTTTTTTGTATTTTTACTTTTAATATCTATGTTAGCTGATTCGGTTACTACCGTTGCCGGGACCTTAAAAGTAACTTCAAGTTCTATCTCTAAATTAGTATCTTCTAGGATCGCCAAATTTTCCTTTTCGAGTTTTCGGATTTGGAGCATGACATTGTAGTGGGTGGAGCTGGACGTTTTAGCTGCTCTCTATTAGTGGTAACTTCAGGTTTCGGTCTATTCTCCGCAGCAAAATCTGTTTCCTCACTCTTAGTTACTGACGGACATTTTTTTTTTTTTGCTTGGTGTCCAATTTACTTACACGTAAAACAGACTAAGTTTTTATCCGTAGTTAAAAATATTCTGTAGTCTTTTTCATTATAATTTATCAGTAACGAATCAGGTATGAACAAATGTTGTTCATTATCTTGTGAATAGAATACTGCACGCCCGAAGCTGCAGATGTGTTGAATCATTGGTTGTTGATGTCCGGCTTTTATGAATGACATGGGGGATATTAGTTTCAAGTTAATTTCATCTGCGAGGATCTGTTCAATAATGTGATGCGGAATGTTCGGGGATACATTAGATACAATCGATTTTCTAACCAGGCTTATTAACCGTCGGGCCTTTGTTATTACATTATTTATTTTTATTTCTCCATGTTTCAAGATGAATTCTTTAGCCGTTTTATTTGAATCAAAATAAAAACATATTCTGTTATTAGACAGCCGCGATAAGAAGGTAATTTTAGACGGGGGTACATATTTACCAACTTCCATGAGATATTCTTCATTCGTAAATTCACCCATAACTGGAAAAACAATTGTTTGTTCTTCTGTAGGAAAGCTGAAAGCATTATTGATACTTTTTGTATTTTTGACAGCGTTAGAAAAGCTAATTGGTTCTTTCGATTTATTTTTCACTGTGGTTGTGGATGTCGGAGATTTTGGTGCATTAACTTGACTGTGTTTTGTTTGTTGTACAGAAACACGGTTGGTGCTGAATTTATTCGTAACCTGGTTTGCTTGAGCCGAAGACGGCCCGAATGGTGGTTTAAATTTCTTAATTTTATGGTTGTTTTTGTGGCTCAAATGGCCACTCTGATTTTAAAATATTTCGAGCGGCAATTCTACGGAGTTTATCTATATTTATCAATAATTCTGATAAGAAAAATGCACGCAATGAACGATATATATATATAACTTCGAGCGCGACAGCTATTGTATTTAACAGATAATAGGAAAGAGTCGTAGTCGAACTAAAACGACTTACCTATCGCTGATTTGAACGCTGAAAACACACATATGAACTTCACTAACGAAAAACTAATGATTTATAATATACTATTTCAATTTGTTATTAAAATGATTGAGAAATTTTACATTTAGTTGAGCTTGAATACTTTATACTCGCTATGCAGCTTACTGCAATATCAGCGACAGAAAAGAGAATCTTTATACATTTATTTTGTAAATTCCTGAAAATATCATGTTCCATAAATACGATCTTAAAACCGACCGTTATAGCACGCCCCCTCTACAAGTGCCACGTTTTTTTTTATATACATTAATGGAATGTGTACCAGCTTGAAAGAGACTGAACCGCATTAAATTAGTGATAAAAAAAATAAAAAATAGAACGCTTACATATTGTTTTTTTTTTTTTTTTTAATATAATATACTTTTACGAGCTGTCCATCAAGGACGTTTAGCAATATGTATGAATGAAATTAAACATGAAGGGAGGAGTACCCAATGGCACCTACCCGATTTGCACCGATCTTAAACAAGGTCCTGCGGTTTCTGGCGTTTCAGTCTTCTTATATCATCGGTAACATCTAGCAATCCTCTAGCAAGAGTGTTCGGATGAGAATCGAGTTTGTCTGCGTGTCTTTTAGTGTGAACTTTGATGACATCAGCTACATAATCTATACACAAATCTCAATGTAATGTTAGATTAGTAACATACCAGGGTGCCTTGGTTATCAACCGAAGGATCTTGTTCTGAGAAGTCTGTATTACCTTCAAGTTTGACGGTTTAGCGCAACCCCAAAGTTGAACCCCGTACGTCCAAATAGGTTTTAAAATTGTTGTGTATATTAGACGTTTGTTATCCGTTGTCAGTACACTGTTTTTCCCTATCAGCCAATACATTTTTTTAACCCGGATATCTAATTCTTTCTTTTTAACCTGTATATGGTGTTTTCACGTCAATCAGCTGTCTAAGTGCAAACCTAAATACCTGACTGTTGCTCGCACAGGAAGATCTGTGTTATTGATCTTAACGGGTGGGACTTCAAATTTTCGGTTAGTAAAATAGATATTCACCGATTCGCTCTCGTCTATCCCGATTTTCCATTTTTTAACCATGTTTCCGCTTTCGTAAGAGTATTTTGCAGATTATTGCTAGCTATCTTCGGATCTTCATGCGATGACAGAAATGCCGTGTCGTCCGCAAATGTATGCACATTCTCTGTCGCGGGAAAATCTGCTGTGTACAATAAGTACAGCGTGGGGCCCAACAAAGAACCCTGAGGAACGCCTGCTAAAACCGGATATATTTCTGAGTAGGTATATTCGTAACGCACTTGAAAATGTCGTTCTTCAAGGTATGACTTTAGCAACAGGTAAAGATTACTCGAGAACAAACATTTTAATTTGCACAATAAGCCATCGTGCTAAACTTTATCAAAAGCCTGTTGAACGTCAAGAAATGCAGCAGTACATACTTTTTTTGTTTCTAAACTATTTTCAATTACACTAATATGCAATTGATCAATCGTAGAATGGTGTTTTAAAAAACCGAACTGATGTTGCGGAATTACATCAGTTGACTACATATAAGGCTGCAACCTTTTCAATATTAATTTTCCCTTTAGCTGTGATAAAGTAGGCAACAAGGAAATCGCATATTAAGATGTTACAGAGTAAGGATCTTTACCAGGTTTCGGAATCATTACGATTTGCGCAAACTTCCGCGAAATACTGCGTTACATATAGAAGTGAGCAGTACTATAGCTTTCCGCGGAAGTTTATTTAATAATTCAGCGCTTATTAAGTCGAAAGCTGGGCTTTTCTTTTTTTTTAGCCTTTTAAGTAGACACCCAACCTCGTGAGCAGAGGCTGATTTTATTGCTGATGATGGACTGGTTATAAATGCATGATTTCCCTGTCCGTGTTTGCCTGTATGTTCAGCTTAAACACGGTTGCTAGGTACTCAGCAAATAAATTCGACTTCTGCTTATTACATATTGTTAACGAAAATATAAATACTATACAAAAAACAAAGGGCATAAAGTATAACAAAAAGAAACCAAAATAATCAAAATTACAGTCAATTTTACTTAATAGTTTAGCGGTATCACTGACTAACTAAATTGTGTTTAATACGACGATGCTTATATTTAATGTACATCCGGGCTAGCTGTTCGGAATTGTAATCGCTTATATTCCTGATAAGCACATTGTTATGGTAGAAACAGCGATGATTTTTTTTTTTTTGCTGTGTTAATTATAAAATCTTTCACATGAGATAACTATAACTAGTTATGCATGTTATCAATTTTAGTCCAGCGGGGAATGTTTAAAATACACCGATAACACCTATTTTGTAGTAATTTAAATTAATTAAAATCGGAGTTTGAAATCGAGCACCAAACTGGATCTGAATAAGCCGATATTGGTCTAATAATGCTTTTATAGATAATAAGCTTGTTTGTAATGTTTAATTAAGGTATTCGATTAATAATTGGGTACAGGGCTGCAACAGCTCTATTTTTTTCGCTCAGTATGCTTTGAGTGATCCTTAAAAGATAATCTTTTATCTAGAATTACACCTAGATATCGAACATGATCAGCTAGTCCTGGTGCCTTTAATGCTAAGTTACCTTGGGGGGATGGGGATACCTACGAGTAAAAAGTATAGCCTCTGTTTTAGTTGGATTAATTTCGATTTCCCATTTTTCCAAAAATTTTAAAACCTGAGAACTATGCCGCTGCAGACGATTATAAATAGTAGACGTTTTCTATGAGCCACAATATAATATAGCCGTATCATCAGCATATAAAGCCAGACTCGTGTGTTGCAACGTAGGGAGATCGGACAAGTAGACTGAAAAGAGAAAAGGCCCCAGCATACTATCTTGAGGAACCCCTGCGCGACGGCAATTCTGGTCATTGATTCAGCATCTTATAGTGAAACGTAAAAGGTTTTATCGTGTAAATAATAAAAAGTTTTGAAATAATAAAAAATGTGAGAAAAAAAAAAGTGTTTTTATTTATTTATCTTATATGTCGTGCATATTACGCCAGCTGACTGCATGGCATCGGAGGCTGTTATTTATATTCAACCTTCATGAGGTCTAGACCCCCCCCCCCAAGCATATAAATTTAGCGTTCGGTCATTGGATTCGCAGAAGTTAGTTAAATTTTCGAATCCACGCACCAGTACAATATGTTTGTATGGTTTCGGTGATTTAGTATACTGCCATTCTTTTGGAACGCGTAAATTGTCTTAATTCTATATTTACATGAATTGTTTTCATCACTGCCATCAGAATCCATTAACTTAAATAAATTAATTGTTTATGCGCTCGAATCTTTCAATGTAGGTTAGTTTTCGAATCGGTACATGAATATATCCCAAATCATAGGCATTTTATAAAATTCCGTATATTGCCATAAACTGAATGGATTTTTTGTAAACTTTGGTAATATAGCAAATATGAAGCCATTTTTATTTTCTGAATCGTTTAAATTCTTGATATACATGATCGTGCGGTGGTTAATTATATCTCTGGCTAACGCAATCATCGATGGCCTAGAATCGATTGGCGCTGCTGGCAAAAATATTTGTATTAGAGGTGGTGGTTCCGCGTATGTGTATATTGTTTCTTCTGCCGTTGATGACTTTTTTTTTTCTTTTTTTTCTTTGTTTAATTTTAAAATAAGTTTGTGGGTCTCACTGGGCAAGTATGCCCGTTGTGTGAGTGCCCGACACTCTTATTATCGTTTATTCAGGTTGAACACGTTACAAATTTATACATACTTATTATACACATCGAAATTATATAAACCTTAATTAATATATGTCTTAGTAAATATATATATAACTTATATATAGGTGTAAAGAAAAAAGAAAACCTATACACATACCTACATTCACTCTAAAAGTCATATATACATATATATCATGATAGCGTAAACAATATCTTCTTTATGAATTACGAACAGTAAGTTAAAAGAGGAGCGACACAAAAACAATAACATAGAATACATGTTATATCAGTAGTTGCATGATTGAAACTATCTAGGAGTGAGGAATTCGGACGCAGTTTGTTTTTTATTGTTTGCACCATTCCTTCAGCCATTTCACCACCTCCTTTTTCCACACACCAATGTTGTTTTCGTTTATAATATGATTGGGGATAATTCTCATTAATTTAATTAAAACCGAATCATCGTATGTTATTAATTCGTAGATTTTCCCCTCTAGGGTATATGTAATATATATTATTTTGATTTCTTGTTATTCGAGTTTTTGGCCTAGTTGGTAACCTTATATTATTGATATTATATTCGAGTAACCTGTAATAGTAGTAGTACATCTTTGGTGACATTTCATCATTTTCCTTCTATACATAATTGATCTCGAGTCACTTCGCCTCCAGTAGGGTAGTATAATTTTGAGACACCTTTTTTGATTTTTACCTATTTTATTGATTTCCGTTTTCTTAGCCTCTCCCTATATTTGGATTCCATATAGAATTCTAGCCATAATTATTGCATTGTAGTATATACGTAGTGTTTTATGTGAAAGTACCTGCTTTAGTTTGTATAAAGCTGGAATTGTCTGTCTTATTTTCGAATTTAAGACTTGAACGTGCTTTTTCCAACTCAAGGATCTATCGATATATATTCTTAAATATTTAAAATCTTTTACGTTTTCAAGAGATGGACATAGAAGGTGAATTATTCATTTCATGAAGTTCGTGTAAGCATTCGTTATTATGAAGAATGATTATCGCGACTCTTATGTTTAGTATTGTTTCGGATATGTAACAATTTAGATTTATTAATATTTACACATAACCTCCTATCATGTGCCCATTTACTAAAATTATCTATATCCTCTTGCAATAATTTTTCCGCCACTTCTATCTTTTTATTTTCAATTAACAACGCAATGTCATCAGCAAAAACATATACCTTTGCAGTTTTAATGTGCCTGTACAATGAGTTAGTGTATATTAAAAATAGGATAGGAGCAAGTATAGTTCCCTGACCTACCCCAAATCGAATATTTTTTTCATTACTATTACTCCCTGCGATTTTTACTACACTTTTCCTGTTTTTTATATAATTTTTAAACCACATTAGTTGTTTTTTTAGAATACCCAAATTTTCTAAGTCATTAATCAGTAAATCGTGATCAACTAAGTCAAACGCTTTTGTTAGATCAATGAAGGTAATTATAAATACATTTGATAGTTGGATTTACGTACCTTGCGAAATTATTGGTGAGGATGTAGGGGATGACATAGTCAGTGGAACGATTAGTGTATTTGCTCTAGATTGTGTTTGCAAAAATTGTGGTGTTGGCAGACATGGAGGTGGTGGCATATGTATATTCGGAAAACTGTTCAGCGTAACGTCATCAGTATTTTTTTTAAAAAAATTGAATAAATTCGGTTGCGTTAGTCATATTTGTGCTAGTTATATTATTCATATTAAAACATATTTTTTAACAACACAAAAATTATTATTTTAAACCTTTAACTGCTGAAGAGAACACTGATTTAACAGGAGGGAACACATTTAATAACCAACCAATAATGACAGGTTCATTCAATGATCCACAATAAATTACTAAGCTACAAACAGGTTCTAGAAATATAGTTGCACTTAATTGGTTGATAAAGCATCAGAATATTACATCCAACAATGAGACTGATACATACATTTATATGCATTTACACATACACACATGTATACGTGAAATTAAATTTCGTTGAGTCCTGCGGCTCCTACAACTTCGGCGTGGTCCGGGCTAGGGTGGTGCGTTCCAAGGTGGATACTGTTTGGCCAGTTATTTAGGCAATAAAATGTAAAGCGAGGGTATGCGAGACGGAGATGGATACGTGCTGTAGACATGTATGATCGTACACCGGACTGAAAGGGATGTAATGGTGCATACGTGACTGTGTAGTGGAATTTAACGATATGCTGCATTCAAGTAAATCTCCACGGTTCTTAAAATTATGTTATGTCTACGTCGTAAAATAGCATACTGCAAAGGTTGAGAAGTAACGGTGTCCAATATACGTCACCACGATGGTGTGATTGAAGGGCGAGGTGAAGGGCGATATTTCTCGAGTTGCAAAGAAATGTTTATTTTTCTAGGAAATGCAGAGATCTCTGGTTACCACAACGTGGTGTGTGTATCTCGATGGGGCAAAGATGGTAATAATAATTTCTACATGTATGGAGGTGCGTACATGTGCATAAGTGTGCATGTGTGCGATGGTGAAAAATATTCTTGTATTAAATAACGGTAAATAATGTGTAGGCAGCGCATAAGTGATGTTTAATATAGTGCAGATTACCGGATAAGTTCTGCCTAAGGGCAAATGTTGTGACCTGTCCCGAGGCACTCGTTTTGATTACCGGTTGGGAATAGCCTAAGAGTTATCGGATTTAAACAAATTTTGGAATTCCTGAAAAATTTCGGGTTAGATTTCTAAAATGGTTCAGATTACCAGACAGGCTCAGCTAAGGGGGCAGGGGTTTGCAGCTTTTTCCTGGGCCACGTGTTTAGATTATCGACCTAGAAGAGTTTAAAGAGTTATCAAACTTAGATTAATTTTGGAGTCAAAGTAAAATATTTGAATTAGATTTTTAAAATTCATTCAGATTATTGTAAATATAAGACAGAAGAGGAGAGGAGATTGGAAGAAAACAGTAATGATAATAATTAACAGAAATAAGTAACAACAATAGTAGGTAATAGTAATGGTAAGTACAACAGTTAGATTAAACCAAAAATAAACATGTCACATATGTACTTATTGATAAGTTTGTGTCAATAAGTACATATGTGACTAATTGTTTTCTTTCGCTTACGCATCATTTTATTCCATTTTCATTACACTAATATTATTTTTCTGTCTAGTCTCGTTACATAGGTATTATATTTCCGAACTGTTGGATCAATATAATATTAATATTGTGCTACATTCTGAAATCTGGTTAAAATGTTTTTCTGACACAGCTTCCATAGTTTTTTCTTCATCAGTTCCAACCATAGTAATGGCTACGGTAGTGCAGTTATTTTAGTAAGGAATGATATACAGCTTTTATCTCATGAGGCCCAATCCTTGTTTCCTTTTAATTCTTATCCCAAATTAGTTCACATCTCTAATCCTAACTATTCTTCCTGCCCAAAATCATGATGGGGGGAGGGGTTAAATCCTTCCGAATTACGGATTGCATAATCTTCCTTTTCCAGCTTTTATAAATTCTCTCTTCTTTCATTTCATCATAAGTGGTAATTGGAAACCCAGACACCTCTTTGGGGTTGTCACAATTACGATAGTGATGGCACAATCTTAGATGATCTATTCCTTCTTAATGATGGTTCTTTTACTTACATCAGAAGTCACTCTCTCTCAGTTCTATTGATCTATCTCTTATCCCTCTTCCAAGTTTCTATCATCATTACTTTGAACAAAGTCTCTTCTTTGTCTTCTTCTACTTCTCTCTAAATGGATCATTGACCTAAATTCCGATCCTTCGTTGATTCCTCACTCTCTTCAGTTCCTACAGACTTGAATTCTTTTTCCTAATATTATTTGTTCATGGATTCTATTCCTTTTGCCTTAACCTTTCTCCTCTCCCTGTCCATCTTTTAAAATATCATTAAATCAGAGTTCCTAAATATTTTGAGCTCCATTTTAACAAACCGCTTTAAACTCTTCACTGACGGTTCTAGAGGATCCTATGATGCTGGTTCAACCTTTTTTTCCCTGCTAAACTACTCTGAGTCCTTTAATTCTCTTCCTTCTGTTCAGTATTCTATGCTGGGTATACTGCTGTATTAAGGGTTTTTTTTTTTTTAAGAAATTTTTTAGGCTCGTCAACCGGAGACCTTTACCCAGAAACAATTGGAAAAGGAAGAAGTCAATCATACCTTGATATGGTCACATATTGTTAGGAGGAAGGAACAAATAATAGGAACAATATGCTGAGAAGAAAAAGATAGGATATAAGAGGTGCAATATGGAGTAGGAAGATCAAAGCAGAATATTCAGCAGAAAGAGATGAATACTCAGAGAACCCACGATCCGCATCATATTCTGTACGCTTTCCGTATTTTCTGTACGCAGTCCAATGAGTTCCCGGACCTTTTTGCAAATCCATATTAACATTCGAGCACTCATTTTTCTTAGGTTTGGTGGACAGTCCACCTCGATCAAAAACTCCTCTAAAATTCGGAATTTTTAACTTTTTCGCATAAAATAAAATATCGAAATTTGTTAATGCTCTATTTCTAGGTATAGAATTGACCTCGAAAAAACTGCTTATGTCTTGGACCGTCACTATATGGAGCTAAATATAAACCAAGACCATTTCGATATGGTCGTAAATAAAGTCCTTTTCCTATCTTTTTATTAATTTGTAGATCTTTGCCTGATTTAAAACTTTTTCTAGCGTCATTTACATCCTTCACCGCTTTTGCTATTGACGATACTGACGATGAAATTCCACCCAATATTGCAATACCTGTTAATGTTTTGATAATCGAAATAATTCGAGCATTTTCATTATCTGCTACTATAGGATTTAATTTTTTAACAGCTTTAATCGTTTTTTTCATGCGTCCTCTGAGAGTTTTTTCTTTCCGAACAGCTTACCGCGCTACGTTTAACACGTCTCCGAAATATAAGTTTTTTCTTTTCGAGGAATTTGATTTAGTTTTCCGTTTCGCAGCCTGTTTCTTTTTAGCAGAACGACATCCACCTTCTAATTTACGTTTTACTTTCATAGCGTTCGTTGTTATCCAAACAGCCGCTTTTTCGCCGAAACTACTATCCCCGATGCTTTAACACGTTCCTAAGCTTTATTTTCTAATAATCTATCCGCTTCAGCTCGATTTTTATTATCAAAATACTTGCTGTGTGCTATATCGTGTTCTTTAGCAGCCTCATTTAGTGGATTTATACCGGTTATACCGCGACTTAGTTGACGATTTAACTTTGTACCAGGTCCTTTCAGGCCTAAAATAACAACAGAACGTGTAAGCAAATATAGAAAACAACAAAATAATATTTGATACTATATTTAAAAAAGATATATATACATTTTGTTTTGTTTTCTTTTGTTTAATCGTTTAGATTATTCGTAAGTTAAAAAAAAAAAAAAAAAAAGAACTATAAGAAGGTTATATGTAAAAAGATAAAGAATCGAAAAAATGGACTGCTGCTCCAGTCTAAATTGTCTACCTACTACATCTATTACTATCATCTAGCTGTTCATTCCAGCTGTGTAGGCCCTCATTTTACGATTTCATTAAATTTATTTAAAAAATTTTTAAGTTTCACGAGAATTGAACGGCGCAGGATGATGAGAAATTGCACTTATTTTTTGGATTTTGCTTTGAACAACCGTAGAAAATTAGAATATTGAAAAAACGTTTCCTCAATCCGCTAATAGCAGACAAGCCAACATTCAGGCAGGACAACGTCTGCCGGGTCCGCTAGTATATATATATATATATACTTTTTATTACACGAGTCTGCTAGTATTTAACGTTATATATAGGTGTATTTATACTGTTTAGTCGGTGTTATTATTGTTGTTTTTTATTAAGTGAATAAATAAGCTACAATGAAAATTGAAAAGCAATCAACTATATTACCTTAAAGTAATGTGTTATCACTGCAGAATCTAATGATACATCAGAACGTTATAAACATGGATTCTTGTTTCCAAATGATATAAGTTGTTTAATTATTGGTCCGAGCGGATGTGGAAAAACAAATTCGTTATTTACATTATTAACACATTCAAATGAGCTGTGTTATGAAAATGTCTACATATATATGTGTAGTACTTCTTTATATCAACCGAAATATAAATTGTTAAATACGATATACAAGTCTACGACCGAGATTGGTTATCAAACATTTGCCAATGATCTAAATTTAATAACTCCCGACGCAATTAATCCGAATTCGATATTTATATTTGATGATATACCGACGTGTAGAGTTCAACCTGTTGTGTAACAATATTTTTCAATGGGCCGGCATAAAAACGTATATTGTTTCTATTTGTGTCAAACATATGTGATGTTTCCTAAACATATGATACGTGATAATACTAATTTCATGCTTGTCTTTGCTTAAGATGATATAAATATACGACATATATACGATGAACATGTTAATGGTATTTGCCCGTTTAAGACTTTTAAGAATTTTGTTGGAAGAATGAACACTGTTTCTTGGTGATTGATAAAGGCCAGTTTCGTCATGGTTTTGACGAGTTTATACTGATTGAAGACGAAAAAGATGGCGATGAATAGCGTTAAAAGAAATTTCGAAGATGAATTACAACTTAAAACTGAATTGGAAAAGATACGTACCGATATAATAAACAAATATAATGCTTTAAAGTATGCGTCTAAATCTATTACAAATACTTCAGCTGTAGTGCTTGAACCTATTACGAAACCACTGTCAGAGATCCGAGAAGCAATACAAAAACCAAAAGGAATAAAAAAGGCTGATGGTACAATAAATAATTCTCCAATTGCAAAACGAAAACTAGTGCATAGTACTCCAAGGAATGATAAAATTACTGATACAGATGACGAATTAGAATACGACTTATTTAATCTAAGTGAAATGGGTTCTTTTCCTATTGACAGAGATGATCCTATACCTGGAGACATAATTTTTGGAATAAAGTATAATTACCTATTGCCGATGAGTATATGATGGGTACAACAACAATTTCATGGAATAAAGATCACGGAGAAATATATTTAGGAAAAAGGAATAATTGTGTGAAATTCCCGTACGCCACAGGAGTAATCATTTACTATTGGAGACGAAAGTAGATAAGAAGGAATATACATAGTAGTGATCAAGGCCGTGTCCACGGGGGGGTTAACCCCCCCCCCCCATGAGAACTGAAATAGTTATTATGAATACACAAAAATCTGAAAAAAATCACAAATTTAAAATAAATATTGATGATTTTTTAGGATGTTTTTACCTACCTTTAAAAGAAAAAAGAAAAAATATGTTCCATATTTTTAGGTACTTCATTATTATCTTATGCAAAATTTTTTATTACGTGTGTAATTAATAACATATATGTAATTTTTATTAATGTTCGTATACGGGGGTAATTCATTTATGTAAATCAAAATGATGGAAATTATTAATAGTACGAATATTAGTGAAAAATATATTATTATTCATAAAATAAATATGCGAAGAAAATTTTCAACCCCCCCCCCCTTCCAAAATTCTGGGCACGGGCCTGGTAGTGATGGTTTAGAGATATATAAACAATTACTAGAATTTACAGGAGCTCATTTGCTTGGTAATGGTGCGTTGAAAGGTATTCCCAATCAAAAATATAAGAATATAATTTACCCGTTATTCCAATCTGATGTATGTAGCGGAAAAGGTTATTATGAAAATTCTATCACTAACCGAAAAATTTCTCATTTTGCTAGAATAAGTCTTAAAAGACGGCGATTTAAGTAGTGTAATGATCCGAATGAATTAGTTGAACGATTATAGCTAGTACACGCGTCTAAACAAAGTGGTAATACAGGTGTAGACAACGAAATTTTAGCAATCGAGGAAGAGTTGGCCGAAGAAGGTTATATTTACCTTATTGATTATTAGTACTAGTATTAGAAAGGAAGATGCCTACGAAACAAACATCTGCATCGAAATCATTACAATGCGATATAGTTAATGTACTTCATAAACCTGCGCGAAAACGTTATGCAACACAATATGCACAGAGACTTTTGGATTAAATGATTCATGGCGAGCTGATTTGATCAATATGTCGCAATATGCACGATTAAATCGAGGATATAAATTTATATTAGCCGTAATAAATGCGTTTTCGCAATATGCGTGGACCATTCTTATAAAGAAAAAGAGTGGCCCGATAATTGCTAAAGCGTTAGAAAAAATTTTAGCTGAAAGAGGTGTTGAACCTCCTAAACATTTGCAAACAGATCAGGGTACTGAATTTTATAATCCCCAAGTACGAGCCGTTTTAAATTGAAATAATATTAATTTACCTATATAGCACGCATTCGCCACTTAAGGGGAGTATTGTAGAACATTTTAATCGTACGGTAAAGAATTAGATATGGAAAGAATTTACCGCTAATCGTAATAAAGGTTGGTTGCAAGTTTTCCTCGAACTTACCCAAAAATATAACACGAAAATACAACGTACGATAAAATTTGCACCTGCTGATGTAAATAAGAACGTTGAAAGACAAGTTGCTGAAAATATTGCAAGAGAATGTAGTAAAGCTGTTGATTGATTCTCTCCCCCGAGCAAATCAAAAATTTTTAAAGTTGGTGACGTCGTTCGTATCAGTAAAGTTAAAACATTATTGGAGAAAGGTTATACTCCAGCTGGACTGGTGAATTATTTATGATAAATACAGTGAATTCTACTTTTCATACGACGTATACGTTAAAAGATAGAACCGGTGAACCATTAGTTGGTACTTTTTATGCGGAAGAATTACAAAAAACATCTTACCCCGATGTATATTTAATTGAACGTATTATTCGACGTCAAGATGGAAAATCATTAGTTCAGTGGTTAGGATTGCCGACTTCTGAAAATTCCTGGATCGATAATAGCGTTTTAGTAAATATTTAGTCTACATAATGCCACTTCATAAGAGCGGAAAATATATGCCTAATGGTGCATCTTCCGAAAGTGCAAGTATTGTTTTAGATTCGAACGGAAATTATAATTTTAAAGGAAAGCGATTATTAAATGTTAGTACGATCTATCGAGAGCCCTTGAAGTCTGAGATTGTATCTTACAAACTGATGAAAACTCTCACAGCTGCGGAAATACTTGACGTACGTGAAAAAGTTGAACAGTTAGATTCGTTTGTTACAGGAAAAAATGCCGCATTACAGTCAAAATATAATTATTTGCATAAGGATTATGACAGTAAAATTACTGATAGTAATACGAAAATTAATAATCTTTCAAGTAGAATTGATTCGGCGAACGGTGTTTTATCAAAATGTAAAGATGATACGATGTTTTAGTTTTCGTCGTATGAAGAACGTATTAAAAAACTAACGGATAAATTAAATATGGTTTCGAATGATCTTTCATCATTACCTACGCGAGTTTCAAAGCATGAAAATGATGTGAAAGGTACAATTCAAATATTCGGACGTTTAATAAATGAGTTGAACGCAAAAATCTCCAATTCTATAAAAAATATATTACTAAGGAAATAATTGATAAACAGCGTGAAGAAATAGAAAAAAATTTTAAGGAAGCAATAGATAAACTACATGGAAAAATGTTAAAAGTTTCTAATGATGTTGAGCACAGACTGATGGAGGAAATTAAAAAGGAAACAGCACATCGTGTTGTAGATACAATTCAACTAGCTGCAAAAGTTGATACTTTAATTGAGCGTTTACAAGGTATTAATTCGAGTATTCCATGCAAGGATCAGTATTAATATACAAGCTGGAGTTGGGAATATATTAATAACGATAGTAAAATCGAAAATTTTAAATTAATTTTAAGTTAATGAAAATATTAAAATGTAAATGTTTGAAAAAAATATTTATTATATTATATTATATTGTAATAAAGTTTACATGCGTTATATTTTGTATGAAACAATGTAAAACGGTTTTGAAAAATAAAAAAAATATATAAAAAAAGAAATGTGTCTTTATTTATTTACATACAATGCATATTACGCCAACTGACCGCGTCGCACCTGTGAGTATTATTATGTTCGTAAGCGGTATTCATGGATTCGAGACATGACCAGCAAACAAATTTTGCTTTCGGCGACTGGAGCCGCAACAAAGAATTTCTTTATCCACGCGAATTGATAATTTCCATTAGCTACCCAATACAAAATATTCGAGTGATGTTTATGATTTAACAAACCGTGATTTTTTCGGAAGACATACATACATGGGCGTCGCCAGCGAGAGGCAGGGAGGGGCAGCTGCCTCCCCCCCTGGAGCCTTGAAACTTTTTAATCAACTGGCATTGATGAGTATTCATAGGCGCGTAATCATGGACAATTTGGAAAACTTATGTTTTAATTAAGATTTTATTCTTGTTTAATAAAATATTAAGCCTTTACAACTTATAAATTTTATTTTTCCTATAACTCATATCCTCTTTCTATCATCTTGCTCCCCCCCCCCTGGCGGCTGGAAACTCATCTTGCCCCTCCCTGGCTCATCAGCTGGCGACGCCTTTGCATACATAACTTTAATTTTGTACTTGCATGTATTTTGGTCTGTACAGTCAATTTCGATCAGCGGGTATAAGTTAATTGATACGCCGTTTATTCTTTCAAATGTTTCATTGTCTGATAGCGAACGGATCGGTAAGTAAATATAGCTAAAATCGGATACTTTCTGTAAAAAATGTTGTACTGCCACATCGATAACGGTTTTGTTGTAAATTTCGCTAAAACTGAGTACATGAAACTATTTTTATTTTCGGAATCATTAGGATTTTTAACATAGATGACTGCTTTTCGGTTAACTATTTCTTTAGGTAATTCATTCGTTGTTGGACTATAAACTGGTTGAGATGGTTGAAAAGGTAATTGCGTAAACGACGCAATCTGCAATTTTTATGACGTTACCGGAGATGTTAAAGGTGTTGATGTAGCCAATGGAATGAAATCTGAGAATGATTGTTGCGATGTCGTCTGTAGTGATGTTTCGGCTGTTGCTAGTGGTGGTGGGATATGTATATTCAGAAAATCGTCCGGAAACATTGCATTATGATTATCATTTACGAAAAAATTCTGAATAAAATCAGCGATATTAACAGCATTCGATTCGGTATTGTTATTCACGTTTGAATAATATTTTTAACTTTTTACTAAAAACGTAGAAAATTAATACTTTTATCGTTACAACAAATTTTTAATAATACGTGAAGAAAGAACACAGATTCGACAAAATATACAAGTTTAACATAAAACTAATACTGATTGACTGAATGTTTCCGATCGACATTCTAGCTATATGCATGCCTTTGAAAAGGGTGGGTTACATCTAAAAAACTGCATTCCTTTGGTGAAAGTTGGTTACATACGCAGATGAACGAAGTTGACAGATGGCCTTTGGGTTATGTATGTTTGTGTAGGTGTGTGTACATGTGAACCTGTTTCTACAAAAGTTACGAAGGGTAAGATCCTGTTTTAGCAAACTCAATAACAATGTCACACGATTGAATACATCGGCATGGCAACATACATGCAAGGTTCTGAGTGATGGATTTTTTGCTGGGATTGTGGCTATACAAATTGTAAAAAATATATTACGAAAGATCTTGAAAAAATTATCGCGTAACGAAAGAATAACAAAGTATACTTGGACTAATTTCATATTACTTATACTTCGAGTTCGAATTTTGAAAAATCGTGGTATCGTAAACGATTGATGCGTGCGCGAAGTCAGCGCGTGCGTTTTTGCGGCGGCATCCGAAGCGTGCGTGAGATCAACCTATATGTGTGCGAAGTGTGAACGGGGAGGCTCAGGTTAGTTTCCGGCTTTAAATACCATACTTAGGTTAAATTTTGAAATTTTCATACTTAGACTTCGAATTTTGAAAAATCGCTGTACGCAACAGGTGAAAGGTGCGAGCGGAGACTTGGATTAGTTTCGGACTTTAAATAATATACTTATATTAATTTTTAATCTGTTCGGTTTATCGGAAATGTGGGGGAACCGCACGGGGGAATTTTGGGGAACTTTGGTGAATTTTCAATGTCCGAGCAAGAAATTGGGTTACATTTACCTCCCGAATAAAACTTAAGTTAGTTTCTGCTCTCTGCACACGGTCCTGGGGTTTGGATTAGAGAAACTCCCGGGTTCGGCGTTTTTAGACTACTCTTGTGGAAAAAATATTCTCCCTTTCAATCCACCATATTAATCTATTTTTAATAATTATTTCGAATGTTTTCCTAAAACATGAAGCGAGAGACATTGGCCTAAAGGTGGATGCTAGTGCAAATGGCTTTCCGGGTTTGTGGACAGAAACCACCACGAATTGAGTCCAATCCTCCGAGATCAAGCTATACTGTAGCAAATCATTATAAATACCTCCCAGAATCATTTTAGACTTTTCACTTAAATTTTTTATTATCGAATATGTTATCCCACCCAAACTTGGCGAAGATTCATTTTATTTATTTAGAGGAAAACATAGTTCGGAGTATGAAATAGGCCGAAGTGAAAAATGGGCTTCAATGGTATTTGGAACATGTTCCAACTTGTTAGCTTCTCCCAGAGTGGGCACATAAAGTAAAACTACATTATCTATTAATTCAAGAACCCAAAGCGCTTCACCAATGTCCAAATTTCCTTCAGAGAGATATTCCTGTTAAATCTATTACAAAATCTATGCCGTGATTCACTTTTCGTACGTTTAAGAAATTGGCGGATTTCAGCCGCAAGTTTCCTATATATAATTTATGAATGCATGGAACCTTTAAGCCGGAATCTCCGAAGAGCTATATTACGCTCTTTAACTTTCCTTTCACACGATTTATTCTGCCGGGGGGCCAGCTCTTCTATTGCCTTTGTAGACAGATGCCTCAGAGACAGATTGCTTAAGTGCTAGAAAAACAGATTTATAAAAATTATCGTACTTATCTCAAAGATTTTTTATAGACTTTATTCCATTTGACCAAAGACCAACTAAGTTTCGAAACTTATTCTAATCCCCGTCATTGATTTCCCAACGTAAAATATTATTATCGTAATATTACTAGGACAACGATTTTGGGAAGGGATATTAATAACGATTGGAAAATGGTCCATTCCCAGGAGAATTCTCTAGCACAGTCCAGGGACAATCAAAAAAGATATCGAAAGAAACAAGAGACAAATCCACCGGGTTATTGTGATATTCTGAATTTCCAATTTTGGTAGGAGAATCATCATTCAATAATATCAACCACCGCAGCTCCCTTATAATCATTCCTATTACAACCCCAATATGTGTTCAGAGTATTAAAATCTCCACCTAAAATAATAGGTCTATTATCTGAACTATCGAGGGCTTCTAAGAAGGTAGGTGAATTATCGGAATGATTTGATGGAGAATAATAAGAGATGAAAGTACCGGAAAATTCACCAATTGTAGCACTAATACAAACTGTATTAAAGTTAGTATTGTTACTCTCATCAATCAAATTTATGTGAATATGCCGGTGACTAATCCTCAATCTAACAAGGATGACTGCACCTCCAAATTCAGCACTTCAATCATTTCTGTTGCAATTATAATTTGCAATATTAAATTGTTTCCCATCTCATAGCCAAGTTTCTGATAACAGGATTATATCAAAACTATTGGTACTAAAGAGATGTTCCAAGTCACATTTATATTATTCCATACCTTTCGTCACCGTTATCAAACCAAAATTAGGAAAAGATCACTATCGGAAACAATAAAATATGTAATCGCTAAATACTGATCATACTTTGCATATACATTCACAAATAGCTAATTAACAGTAAAGTGACTGAAAAAAAAAAACATAAAAATTTGACGAGAAACACATTTATTCGCTATTTGCATATATTATACGAATACTAAAAATGATATAGAATAAAAGGAAATATACATATTTTGTATCGACCGCAAGGTCATATTGAAATATATCTTAAAAAATTATGTTAATCTATTAGTAGTTATAACACTGTTAGTGAACTTTGTGAACTCTAAAAAGATCTCTGTAATGAAACGATAAAAAATTCTAGTTAAAAACTGCGGCAAGATCTAAAAGAAATTTTCAAATATGTTACTTTTTAAGTATTAAACATATCAGTATAAAAACACAAAAAATAAAATCATTTTAAAATTTGTTGTATACATTTTTTAGATAAAAATTGTGTTTGTGTTAATTAAAGACTATGAGTAAACTGAACAATTATTCATCCAGTTCAAAAGAAAATCTAACGATTATTTTTTTCATATCTAAGTTTCATTACTATCTTAATTCATAACTTTTTATGATTAGTGCTTATATGTAAATTGGTATATGTATATAGTTGATTGTACTTCATAAATTTATCGTTATGCTATTACTATTAGCAATTATTCCAAAATTTTCTGCTTTGTTCTATGATATAACTAAAGAAAAAATACGTAAACCAGTTTTTTTCTTTACTCCAAGAACAGGTCTTAAAAAAAATCTTAGTTGCTCATATGAAATTGTTAAATCGCCACAAAAAATATGATGATACTATATTTTAATTTTATGAATTACACTGCAGATTGAATTTAGAATTATACCGATTAATTTACAAATAATTTAAACTAAGAGAACGTTTTTTTCCTTAATTACTTTTTGCGAGTTGAAATTACAAAACTTAAGTAATTAAATTACATAATTTGAATATATGATCTTTATTGTTAATTTTAATTTTTATTCGATTCGCGGAATTGTATGTAGATGTAAGAATTTTAAAAAAATTATCGTTTTACGGTTTAAAAAAAAATGATATGATAAGTAATTTTTGAAAAGTATTAGATATCGAACGATTGAAATCGATTGTTGCTATTCGATATTAAACCTATGTAATCATTAAAAAATTTATCATTGATTTTTTTATTTTTGCTACTCTGTTGATTTGCTTTGTATCACATGATGAGTTTTTCGTTGTATGTATGGTAGTAAGTGAAGCATGGTTGGAGAAAGTGAAGGCAGGTTAAACGAAATATGGCGTTTAATTAATTAATTGTTATATTATTGATACATGTAGTCTTCTATTGCATCGTTAAAATGGCAAAAACATACGACTATTTATTCAAGTTATTATTAATTGGTGATTCGGGCGTTGGAAAAACGTGTGTCTTATTTCGTTTTTCGGAAGATGCCTTTAATACTACTTTTATATCAACTATCGGTAGGTCTTAAAAATTTTAAATTATTACTTTTTAATTTACTATAAAAATTTACTATTTAATAGTTCATAAGGCCATGTAAATAATTGTCACTGTTCATGCTGTTTTCGTAATTTTTGCATTATGTTTTTTTGTATTTAAAATTTATTATTTGTTTTTGTACTGAAAATCTATGTAAACAATTTTTAGGCATCGATTTCAAAATTAGAACAATTGAAATGGATGGGAAACGAATAAAATTACAAATATGGTAATTTAGTTTTATTTGCAATTTTTATTGTATAATGTTTTTAATGTATATATTTTTTTTTTTCGGAATGGTGTGTACACGGATTTTTTTAAATTGTTTACTATATTTCACAAATATGTTTAAAGTGCTTTTGGTTTAAAGTATATTAAATCTATTTTAACTAGGTTATAGTTTATTTTGTAATTTGTATTTTTGTTAAAACTATTAATTTGTGTAGTTGAAAATTTTAGTTTTAAAAAATTAATAATTTTATTCATTTAAAAAGTGAATAAATATGTTTTATTTATACCCTAAACAAACTCTGTGCGAAAATGCCGCGATTTTCTAATGTAATTTCCGTGGTATTATTTGTAAATTTAATATTTTTAATAATAGAATTATGTGTTAACAAAATTGATTTTCTACAGCTTATCTCGTTGGAAAGTTTAAAATCAGGTGTATTTTAATTTGTTATAAACAAGTAACTTCGAATAACAATTTTGTTAATGTAACAAATGTCTTGAATTTGTGAGCAATAGTATAATTCGTTCATTTATTTGAAAACAGTTAAATGCGACATAATTGTTGATATATATTATAGATTAATCATTTCTTCAGTATGCGTAATATGAGCATCTTCAGCTGTGTTACTATACGTATTGATTGAAGTAAACGTTGTCGGCGTTTTATAGTATTAAACACACAGTAAAAAGTACGATATGAATTATATTGCGTTATGTTTTATCGTTCTTTTATCTATTTCCTGTTATTTTTAATACGTTTTTTCTATTTTTAATTTTTATCTAATATTAGGAATTTTTTAATTGATAAACAATCTTTTCGATTTTTTTTTCCGTGACAATTTTGTAATTTATGTTTAAAATCAAATAATAAATTATCGTAAAAGTTTCGCTAGTAAAATGTACATTATCATTAAGTTAATAAAATATTTTCATTCTTCATATTATGTAAACAATACATAGGGATACTGCCGGCCAAGAAAGGTTTAGGACGATAACAACGGCATATTATCGAGGTGCAATGGGTATAATGTTGGTATATGATGTCACAAATGAAAAGAGTTTTGAAAATATTAAAAATTGGATTAGAAATATAGAAGAGAATGCAACAGCTGACGTAGAAAAAATGCTACTTGGTAATAAATGCGAATTGGAAGAGAAACGACAGGTAATAAAATGAAGTATACAAATTTTCCTTTGAATTTTTTTTATATATATAAACCCACACACACACGCACACATATATATTGTGCATGTATATATCATCGAGTTCAGTGATAATATTTACCTTTTAACTGGTATTATATTAATTTTATTGCCTCACAAATATAAAGCAAAGAAAGAAATTTCGATTTCCTATTTTTATATAAATAAAATGCCGCGGTATATAACAAAAAATGAAGATATTATTTTTTAAATTTGTTGATAGGCGACTAATGTAAGGAATGAGGAACATTATTGTTGCATGCAGTATTTCGAACTAATTTAGGCTCTTAGAAGATAATTCTCTTTTTCATTATTATCTAGTTAAGTTTTTTAGTTTTGAAATCACGATTTGATTGAAGCCTAAATTTCTTTATATTTTTTGGATTTATTTTTTAAATTTGTAATATCAGTTTGGGTTAATAGCTCTTAGTGTATAGTCTAATTTATTTCTTTAGTCTTCTTTTTTTCTATATTTTATCTTTGGATAACATGTAATCCTTTTTTTTTTTTTTTTTTCCATAAATTAAATAATCGCTAATAGTCACATGGAAGACAATGGTAACCACCACGTATACACCATCATATGCGTGCTAATTGATATATACTAGGCAGACATATCTAGCATTGCATTTGTATCGCGATAAATCAAACAATTACAATCACTTCCAAGTGTGGTATTGCGTCTACATTAGAACGTTCTATATAACAATTACCATGAACACTACATCTTTACAACTAAGACGCACAAATAGGTAATCGCCTACGTTTAAAACCCGAGTATGGCATTACAAAGAAGAACATTTATTAAATAGAATAATAAAATTTTCTTAAAACTTGAACATTTTGAGTGGTTAATAATGTGCCGGTTTTTTGGTCTTCAATCAGATAGTTTTAAGATGTTTCTAATGCGATATATTTCTATTTGAAAACTCGATAAATGTTCATATTAATAAAACGTAAGAAGATTGTGTTTTTAAACGGTAATTTGTTTTATATCTGTACAGGACAATTTATTCTTAGTATTACTTTTTGTGTCTTAGGGTTGAGTTATGATTTCAATAAATTGAATTATATACGAAATCAGCGTTTAAACTATCGTAGAAATTCACTATTTATATCTATTATTGATTTAATGATTGAAATAAAAATTATTGAAATATTTCATCGATCAAATAGCTTAAACGTTTGTTATCTTTTTTAAAGTTTATATACTATGAAGAGTGAAGACTTTCTTTAGAAAAATTAGTTCTCCGAAATGTAACATTAGTGTATGGACAGAATTTTGAAATTTATTGTTAACTAAGCTTTTAAGCTAGATTCGTACATGTGAACATTAATTTTACTTCATTATAATAATTATTCAACTAAACGAAGAATGATTTTTGTGGTTATTAAAGTTTTTCTCACGTTTATTTTCCGTAAAAATTACGTTTATTTACTTCAGGTTAAGTAATATTCCTTGAAGAGTTTTGATTGATTATATGTTGTTTGTTTTTTTTTTACGTTTATACTAAATGGTTTTCATTGTATCTGTATGTAGAGACTTTATGACGGGTCATGCTTTGTTCAAATTAATTTCATGTTTACTGTTCTTTGAGATTAGTAATTTATCGAGTTTAATTGTATATTGCACAAAAAAAAAAATAAATAAATAAAAATAAATCTAAAACAATTTTTGCGTGTTTCTGATTGTAACTTTACTTATTACCAAGTATTACACATTCAATTATAAAATTTGTTTAAAGTTAGAAATATAAAAAACTTTTTTTGTAACTTTTTGTTATATTAAATAATAACTAAACTAAGTATTATACACTGAATCAATGTTTTTGCATTTTATTTTATTTTACGTTTGTAGTTAAGTGACCGGTAGTTTTAGATTGTAGTTTTATCATTTAAACTATACCGAATTTATACGTTTTTATGATTTTGAAATCGGTTTGTACCTTTTTAAGACTGAAATATAATAGAACAGGTTTCAGTTTCGTTTCCAGTACTTCGCGTTTTATTATTGATTTTGAAATCTAGAGCTGATAACTGACTTTAATTAGCTTGTTTACGATAAAACCGAAATTTTGATTATCTCACAGCTGACAAACTTAGGCAGTTCTAAAAAATGTTTAGTTTTTTTGCGTAGTTTATGAATTCATTCTAATAACCTTTTCGTTTGGAATTTATTCTGTTGACTTTTTATTTTTCGCACTATTGTTGAACGAAGCAAAGAAATTAATGAGGGTATTTCGTAAATAATACAAAATTTTACTTTTCTAATAGTGAGGGAGTGTATTTGTTTTCTAAGTTCTGTTAATTTTTAATTTTCTATGTGTATTACCAGAAATAAATTTTCATTCCATTTTCTTTTCTTTTTTCCTTTTTTGTGTAAGTAGAGATGTGGAAGGAGAAAAAGAAGGGTTCAAATTTATTTATTATTGTACTCTTTGTGGTAATATTTACAACGGAGAATGTGAATATATATGTATAAAAAAAAAAAAGAAAAGAAAAAGAAACGTCAAATCTGATGTTCTAATTGTAATATAAAGTATTATAGTTGGTACCGCATTTTTATATTTTTACATTTGGTGTAATAATTTTATTCGCTGATATACGGTTAAGGATTCGCAAAGCTGATACAATCATGTTTAAAGTTAACAATTGAAAATCATGTAAAGAGTTTTTTATCGATTTTCTTTCTACATTATTCAGTTTACTTTTCAGTTTTAATTGATACATTTTATTTAGAAAATCGCGATTTCCACAATTTTACATCAAATGGATTATTATATGGAAGATATTAAATTTATTCTTGAACATATAAAGTAACGGAAAAAGTATAACGCGAAAAAATGCTACAAAATGTTTGTTATTAGACCGAATGTGTATACGCGCTATAGCGGTACATCATTCAGTATAGAATTGAAAACAGTTTAAAAAATATATCGTAATAATTGTCGAACTCGAAATTGAATAAAGTTGAAGAGAAGACAGTGTACGAATACGTAAAAATAAAATATCTACTTGTGGAGAGTTCTTTTCACTGATTAGTGTTTTTGCGTGCAACACAATTAATAATAAATACAGTATTTTTTAATATTGTGAAATCTTTCGAAAAACGTCGTGTACAAGTAACGTTATCTTCAAATAAATTCGCACATTTTATCGCATAGAAGATGAACTAGGGCGAAAATCTTTTCATTTATTGAATATCATTTTTTTTTCTTTCGCTCCTTTTTCGTTTCAAAATGTATACGCTTTTGTGGTTAAATTAATTGCACTCGTTCGCAGATATTTCAACAATGTTATTTCATATGATTATTTTATTAGGTGACCAAAGAAAGAGGGGAACAGTTAGCGATCGAGTACGGTATTAAATTTGTCGAAACCAGCGCCAAAACTGGACTTAATGTGGAAGAAGCATTTTTCACGTTAGCTAGAGATATAAAAACGAAGATGGAAAAAAAATTGGTAAATACTAATATCGAATTTAACTTTTATTAAACGTTGTTTTTTTGATCTTTCGTTTACGACTCCGGGCGAATGATAGCAAAGGTGTTTTCACACGTACCGTAGAGGATCTTGAAGTGTGACTTGCGGTGCTTTTTCGGTCGCTTATAGTTATGCGGAGTACTAATTATCTAATAGCGAATTTATAACGACAGTCGTGTATTACTCGCTGCGAAATGCAGGCGTTCCGAGAACGGAAGTTTGTATTAATTAAAACCCGTTTCTTAGCTCTAATAAATCCGTTTATTTCAATGCAGACTGTAATAGGATTACTATTTAAAAATTGCGAGTTACAATATTTCAGTTTAAGGACTAATTAATGTCGTATTTGGAATTTTTGAAAAATTGAAAACTCTTAGTATAATCATTAATGTAAAAATCTTAACGGATAAATGTTTAATATTAACTGTGATATAATAAACGCCAACCGTGGGTAAAATAGATTAGCTATCGAATGCTTTCCGAGTTCAGTGCGAGATTGTACTCGTTGAGTGTTTTAAAAGGTGAAATGAAATTTGTAAGATTTTGTAAAAATTCGATAATTTTCCGCTCAAAATTTTACGTGTGAATAATTTAATGACTGGATGTGTGTTATGTATGTGTACATGAAGTATTTATGTATAATTTCAAAGCAATTAAATGTCTAATGATAATCGTTTCTTTTTGTTTTAAATGCGAACCTTATTGGGATGGCTAATGGTAGAAGGTAAAAATAATTACGCTGAAGTTATTTTACGTTATTTTTGGTTTTTCTTTCTTTTTCTGTTTATCGCTTAATGCGGCATGAAGTTGCGTTTAACGCTTTTTTCTCACCGCACACTATTACGTCCCGTTGTTTTTTATTACGTTTTATGTCGCAAACCTCTAATTTTTGCTAAACGCTTTCTCTAACGCCTTGTTGCAGTTTAATACAGTTGTTATATAACATTATACAACTATGTAGCAGAAAATTATAATACAATTTTTTTTTATCTATTTTTATTAATTTTGTACGAATTTTAAATTTAATATTTAGCAAAACTTATTAATTAAAATAAATTCGACTACTCATAATTGTTATTTTTACTGCTTGCTATTATCACAGTAAAAAAAAATAAATAATAAAAATGATATTTAAGTAACAGAACCGCAGTAATTGGAAGGAATGCGTGCATAGTACAACTATTGCGCTAAGATACTTAGTTTTTAAATGACTGTTTTTTTTTTCTTTTTCGTGTTGAGGAATGGGGGTTAACATTTAAAATAGACCCAAAACATTTTTATTCAAAACGGCATACTTGATTTTCTTTTTTACTGCTATATGCAATTTATTTCCACTAACAGGCAGCATCGTTTTTTACTAGAATGTCAGAGGTAGATTTTTTAAATAAATTTTTGCAATAAACGTCCGGTTCGGCTTTTCGAATTCATTTTACGTTGTCAGCGTATTCTAAAGTTGCGTTTTTTAATCGCTCGCCGATTTTCGAACTAATAGTGGTCCGAGAAAAACGTTTGTCGGTCAACTAGAGTATGTTAATTTTGAAAAATTTCATTAATTCAAATTAGGGCATTCTACTCTGTTTTTAAATATTTGATACTTTAGCATATTTGTATTTTTTATACATTGGCTCTTTACGTTATAATTACGTTCTGATTCGACATCAGAATTTTCGTATTAGACATTTTCTAGATTTAAGTTGTAAGTAAATATCCCCAGTACATGTTTAAAATTGTTAAAAATGTATTCTAGCGATTATTACGTGAAACAGGATTTTTCGTAAGTCGGAATTAAAAAACAAATTGTGAAATGGATATTATTTGTGAATCGAGGATGGCGTGTCTCACTGTATTCTGGTATAGCTGATAAGCTTTTTCGCATTGAGTTGAGATTCGCAGTCTACTAAATTATGAAATTAAATATTTTTTGAGTGCCTATACATTTTCAACTTTTCCATCAGCATCAATATCAATAAAAAAAATAAAAAAAAAATGAAACAGCTGAATTTTAAGACTTATTAAATCCTTTCTCTTTTTGTATCCTGTTAACCTTTGAAACGTCCTGTTTGCGTGTTCGGATACTCCACCTCTGGCACTGGTAAAAATCAGGGACTCCGTTACTGGAAATAAATTACATATAATAGTAAAAACGAAAACCAAGCACGCTGTTTTCAATAAAAATGTTTTAAACGAATCTTAAATGTTAACCCTCACAACTTAAAATGGAAAAAAACAGTAATTTGAAAACTGTGTATTCTAACGCAATGGTTGTATTATGCGCGTATTCTTTTCAATTACGTTGCTTTTGTTACTTAAATTCAATTACATCGTAATGGTTAATTGATTATCGTTTTTATTTTATTCTATTTTTTATTGTAAAAATAGCAAGCAGTGAAAACAACAACTATGCGCTGTCGAATTTATTTTAATTAATTATAAACTTTACCAAATATTGAACTTATTGAGCTGATTCTGTTTAAATGAGGTGGTTGTCATAGATTTAAAAACTGTTATAGTACTTTACCCAGTAAATTCACTTATATAGTTTTTATATATATATATATATATATATACAAGAGGTAAATATGTTTCAGACTTTCGCTACACTCTTACTTTTTTTCGCTGATAATGGAATATTTCGGAATATATTTCTCGAGTTTTTATATTTTTGTTTTTTTTCTTAAAACTATTTTATTATTATTTTAATTTGTATTATTTTAACAAATGGTATAAATTTTAATCCTACTTTATAAAATAACAGTTTTAATTCACTATTTTTCGTAAGTTCATACAACGCCGATCTTTGGCAAATTCAACCGTGACGGAACAGTTCAATTTCGCGTTTTTGCGTATTAGATAAAAGATTAAGCAACACTGCTATCCAATACTTTTCGCTCTATTTATTCGACGTAAACGGTCAGTTAGAAACCATCATTATCAATCGATCACTATTCTCTAATAATCTGTCTAGTTCACTCGCTACCGTAAATCAAGCGTTCCTTGCGGCTGTTTTTACTACAAAAATGTATAACCTTTTCTTTTAAATTATTCTACTATTTTGCATTTGTTATTCTGTTGCAGTATATTTGCTTTTTTATTTTTTAATTTTTGTACTTTAATTGATGTGTATTGTTTTTTTTTGTTCTTGTATTAAGCACGTAGTTGATAATTCATTTAAATTTGAGATGTTTTATTTTTAATATTTACATAATTGTTCCGTTGAAGTTGTTAATTGCAGACAGTTGATATAAACAGTTACAGTGTACAGTCTTAACACGGATTTTTAGATCTGTCTATTTTTGTTGTAATTTATCTTTTTCCCTTCAGCGTATATAATTCTATTATTTTTAATAAATGAGAATTACATGTATGCGAAAACCCGAAATTTTCGGACTAATTTTCGTACTCCCGATTCTCGAGCCGGGAAAATTAATGCCTGGAGGGACGAGTCGGGACTCGATTTTTGAGATTTCCGGATTTTTTTCGAGCTTTCTCGATTTTTTCAAAATTGAATACAAACTTGATAAAATATATGTGTGTAAAACTGAAGTAATACTTTCTTTTTGGCGCTGCTAATGAATTAAGTGAAATAATGGTGCTTGTTATTCTTGCGATTGCGCGGATTAGCGAGTGCAAAAATCTGCAAAATCTATAAACGGATAATAAAAATTTGATTTTATTTGATTATTGCTGTTATCATGACCATTATTACTATCATCACTATCACTATCGTTGCTATTTTAATTTTCTTGTCAATATAATAGGAGGCATCGAATCCGCCGAAGGGAGGACTGCAGCTGAAATCGGTCGAACAGCAAAGGAAACCGACATCGTGGTTTTCTCGATGTTCAGTTCTTTGATACATCACACAGCTCCTTGCCTTCACCCTTCATATGTGTTGTATATGGAGCGTGTCTCATACACATAAGCTTTCGCCGCATGTGCGTATATATTATATATATGTGCGCGTGTCCACCTAATTTATTTATGTTACTGTTATTATTAATTACTACTACTATTATTGTTATTATTATTATTATTAATTTTAATACGATTATACTAGTGTGTACAGTTGTGTTTTATTAACTTTCCATTGATTAATTTTAGAGCAAAAAAAAAAAAAAAAAAAAGAAAAGAAAGAAAAAAAGTAAATTTTTACTGCTCAAAAAGTGGTGACTTTCTCTGTGTGCTCATTTTATTATCCAAATTGTGGTCGTCCATTGTATAAACCCGAAATCTGTTTTGAAAACATCGGCAGCCTGGAGTTAAGTCACAAGTTAGCCGGTTATTCGACCAGAAAACCCATTAACATTTTGTTGTTCCCGGCATGCTGCTGATTAAGGAATAACAGCAATAGCGGTGGATGAATATTAAAATATCGCTAGTCACTTTATATGATGTTGTGGCTAGTCTGTCACTGGGGTTGATGATGAAAAGTACTGTTGACGGACGATTAAAATGTATAACAGCAGTCTGTTGGCAATTACACACGCACAACTCCTGTTGCTTGTGGCGAAATAATTTCCGCTGTTAATTGAATTATAAAAAATTATAGAAACATCTTTTCCGGAACTGAACAATAGAGAAAGATGAGTACCTAGAGGGAGGGAATCGTTCATTTTTGTTGTTTTCGCTTCCAGCCTTTTATAGTTTTGTTATTTAGTTCTAGAGCCATACCGCGTTATCCAGCAGCTTTATTTTTCAGGCAAAAGGAGCTGTTAAAAATCGTTGTTGACAATATTAATATTGATTCGATGAACATATCATTAAAGGTTCTATATTATTACAGTTATTGTAAATAATTCGCAGAAATGAACTAATTAGTTTAATTGTGTGTTTATATATTGTTATTGTAACGTTTTAAATTGAAACAAATTAGTGTTATCACTGGTTTAAACAGGAAAGTTCTGGTAAACACAATTTACCAAATATTTAAACAGAAATTTTCTACATAATCTGAAATATGAAGTTTGTGTAAGTTTGATTAATACGTAGAGAGTTGTGCAACTCGTTTTCACATAGGCACGATGCCTTTTAACATCACGCAATACTATTTTCTAGTGATCACGTCAAAAAAAAAAACAGCGAATTTGTCCAAGCTAATTCATTTAGGTGTATAGGCATTGAAATTGTGCGAATTGATCGTATATTAAAATATCATCGATAATAAATTACATAATTTTTTCGTATCTTTATCGATCAATAATGAAAGAATATTATCTAGGAGCGGAGAACGAACAACAAGTAATTTATGATGCAGGTATTTTGACGATTTTTCTGGTTTTTGTAATTTGAAAAACACTTGAAAAAACTTGGGATTTTTTTTTCTTAAAAGGCTTCACTGCCTCTTGTATGTTGATTTCAGTTAAACTACTTAGTTAATCTCGTATGTCGATTGTTTTTCTAAATTGTCTCGATACTCTTTTATCGACGAAATTATTTCTCCTAATCGATTAACACACTTGTTCCAAGGAATTGAGATACTGACTTTATAGTGTCTACGCGGTTACCGTCGTGGAAAGAAGAAAGCATTCTTTAATACATAAACCTTTTCGCTACAATCCTCTCCATCCCATTCTTCCTGGTTTAATAATTTTTCAATTCGCCTTCGCTTTAATCATAGTCTACTTCCTGTCTTTTTCTTTCGTTTTGATATTGTTCAGTCTCCCTTGTGTCGTCCCTTTCATCCTTCTATCTTAAATTTGACCTGTGATGCAAATCACGTTCTATTCGAATGCTCTTGTATTTCCTCGGAACGCGCAGTCCTTTATTCCAATTTGCTGGGCCTTGGCCTCCCGACTCCTTACTGTGCCCACTACATTCTTGCTCTTCCATCTTCTTCTGTTGTTCCTGTATTGGCTACCATCAATTCTTCTATTTCTAATCGCTTCCGGATATAACCTAAAAATTCCTACGTTTCATCATTCTGCTAGTCCTTTGTGTCGAGTAAATGTCTTGTGTTGACGCGCCCAAGAAAAAAAAAGAACTATTCCTTACTTATGTCAAAACTTTTTGAAAGTATTTTTTCCCGGTATTCCGATGATTTCGTACAGATTTTTTGTCCATTATTTTCGTGTTTCGATTATTGTTGTCAGTTAAAACGTGTTTAAATTCTGCCATAGAGCTCTCTCCTTTTCTCCAAAATACAACAAAAAGACATTAATTTATAAATGAATAATGATTCGTTTTTTTCCTCTTTCTTTTTCTATCATAACAATAATGAAGTATAAGAAACGAAAATAGAAACTGCGAATGGTTTAATTTTTATGTCATCCTTGTTGATGCATTGGCTTCTGTGCTAGTCTTTTTTTCTGTGATTCTGTTTACGGTTGTTGTTAAAAGTGATCGAATACATCCTCGATAGATAGAAGTATGAAATTGTTCACAATTTACTTTTGTGATTCTCAAAAACTTTGACCATCTGTAAAACGAAGAAAAATTTTAACTAAATATTTCTTCCTCGCGTGTTAATCATTTTAATTGCTAAACATGCATTTGATGTACACTTCGTCTCCCAATTTGCCCAGCTAACCCAGGAGATCAGATTTATCCTACCACGGAATGCCTACATCCAGCAGTGAATCGAATTAGGCATAATGACGTGCTAACGTAAAGTGTACACTTGCGGAGCGTTATGAATTTTAACTGAAATGGTCTCTAAAATGTCAACGATTTTCTGTTAGTTAATCTCTAATACTGATTTATCTGTAGCGCCTTGCGAAGAGGTCAGAATTACGGAGAACGTTTTGTAATTCATTTTTCAAATTACAGTCGTTGTGTATTTAATCATAGTTTTGTTTTTATTTCCAACAATGTCACGCCCTTTTGAGCGATGTGTCCATAGTTCATAAATTATTTTTTGTAAATTATACTCGTGTTAGCGGTTTCTTAGTATTATTATTAAATTCATAACTTCTGACGCTTTATATATATATATATATATATATATGTGAATAATGTGTTTGTATTTTGTATGTCTTATATCTACATGTGCATATATATATATATACTTTTTTTTTAAATTTTATGTACGTACATATGCATATACTTAAAAATGAAATTGCAGAAGAAATTCGGTGTACTGAATTGTCTGTCGCGGAATACATTTATCGGCAGTTACGGTGGCATAAAATTAAGTTTTGCCACATTATTAGTTTATTTAAATGTGTATCATCGTGGTTAATTATTCGGTAGTCTTACTTAGTGTCTGACAGGGGGGGGAGCTTTTAATGATAATATAACGGATCATAGCGTTTTCTGAGACTTTTTTTACAGTAATAATTTAAATATATTATAGTTTTTCATTGGAAATATTGATTGTAACGCTTACCTCTTAGTTATTAGGAAAATTAATCTTCGTCGTTTATCGTTGTTAATGTTTTTATTAAAATTATAATATTTTAATAATTCATTTTCTACTACACGTTGTGCTATACATGCGTATATATATATACAATATAGTGACATTTGTAGCGTATTTTTAAAATGGAAACAAATTTAAGTAAAGATTAAAAGATTTATTTATTTTTTTGTTTAATTTTAATTTAATCCCGTAATTTTAATATTATCGAAAAAAGACGTATAAATGGGGAATTTCTAAATCATGGTGCATAGCGCCTGATACATTTATGTACGCTATATTTGTACGATTTTTTTAAAAATTGTTTATTGTTTATATTTTTTACAGTCATTAATAATAATAACGGTTTAAATTTATACCTTTAATTATTATTATTATTTTTAATACGCATTTTGAAATACTCACGTTCCGCGACAGAAAAACAATGACATGTTAAATGTAACTGAGTTGTGCTTAAAATTAAAGAATTTTTCTCGCGACGTACCTACTACGCACCACATACAAAATTCGAGGCTGTGTTCCTTAAATTGTGAAAATTTTTGTACCGTTTTAAAATATAATACTGTATTCATTTTGTACATTTTTTCCCTGAATGTTGTTACTTTTTCAATGTGCTTGTTGAGAATTCACTTCCCTTAATCGTTCTTAGGAGCCATGACACGAAGAAGTTCGTTTACTTTCTACTAGTTTAAGTCTCAAAGCGAAAGCGCTCGTGTAATAGCGTTCGTACACGAAACTTGGTCAGATATAACGTGCTTTTACGTAATTTTATAATCATCAGCTTGACGCTGAGTTTTTATTTCTCCTAGAGTAGCGGTTCTTCTAACTTGTGCTGTGTACCTACCACCTCTTCTGGAATATGCATTATGTTTTTTTTCCGGTTTTTAATGTTGTTAATTAAATTTTATCGTTTTAGTTCCAAATTACAAACGTGAAAGGAAAAAGGAAAAATCAACGTGCATATAAAAACATTATCACTTAACAAGTGTAAAAGCACAAAAAAAAAAAGAAAAAGACAAAATATATTTAGATGGTTTTGAATTATACTAAGCTTGTTTTAATCACGAAATAATTTTTAAATTTGATTCAACCGTTGAGCGAAATAATCTGAAATTTGGATCGGCATTTAGTTCATTTTTATATTTCTTTTTAATTATATATATATATATATATATAGGAGGAGGAGAAAGCTCTCTCGGTAAGTTATGTACTCGTATTAGTAAAAAGTGGCAAAAATTTGATAGCCTTATAAGAAAGCTGATCATATCAGATCTTTTATTTTGGTCCAAAAATTAATTAGATAATTCTCTTTGAATTCAGTTTTTAGTGTAGAATCATTTGAAAATTCTTAATTATGAGGTTTCGAAGTTTTCGTCTTCAGAAGGAGATTAAAAATCTAATAATCTTTTACATCGAGCTTAGCAAGATAGTTTTTAAAATCAAATTTTGTACTCTTTTAAGTGTATAATTATTATATCAATTACTTCCAAAGCGGGACAAAGTTCATTTTTTCCCGAATTGATCTCTTTTAACGTATAATTTTCAAAAATTTTATTTTGCAATCATAGATTCAATTTTATCCGAAAATGTAAAATACGGTTAATGCTAGGAAGAGGCAGATTCATTTGTTGAAAGATATTCGGCAAATATGCGATCGAAATCACGTTGCATTGTTCAATTTAGCAGTCAGAACGAAAGAATGCCGTTTAAAACATTTGAATCTCTGAGCTCGAACAAATGAATAAGGGCTCTTTACCTCGGGATTATCTTACTTCAGTATGAAAAACTAACGCGAAACGAACATACTCATGCAGTCTTTATACAAAGCTTTAAAAAGGTTTTAATTTTCGTAGAATTTAATTTTATAAAATTTAACACTTTTACGAAATCCGGAGAATAATTTATCACTCATCGTGTGAAGAGATATCTGGATGCGAGATGTGACAGTAACAAGTGTCCAACTTTTATGGTAAGTGCAGTTATCGTAACAAAATCACGTGAGGCAAAGAAAAGATTGGACATTGATTTTACAGCATTACAATCCGCAACAATTGGACCGATTATTTTTATCTAAAATACACGATAATAACATTAAATGTATTCTACATTCTGTCAGATAACATCGAAATAAAAAAAATTCCTTAACTTACGTTATCGCAACGTCTGTCATTTCATCAGTTTGAATGGAAAAATTTTTACTGTTTTCAATTCAATGTCAGCCATGAGTTGTTTGCCATATGGTATTACTGAAAGACATGTAGTAACGTATAACAATGAAATTTTCTACTAAAGTATATGATTTTTTTTACCAGTTTTTACAATTTGATAATTGATCCGATATCTCTACCTTCGATAGAATTTTCGTAATCTTTGTTACGTGACGATATATGAGACAAACTTGATTTATTCTGATCTTGTGCCAAAAGGTGTTTAACAAAAAAGTGTTATCGGTATTTTTATAATTAGCACGTTTCGTATGCGAATGTCGAAGAAGTAAGCGTCACGCTATACCATTTAAGAGCAATTTCCCTTATAGGACCGATAGCGGTACATCCACGTGTTCACACACAAAATTTCAAAAAAATAAATAAATTCTAGTGTTCGATCAAAATTATACTACTAAACTGGCACAAGTTTTACGCAGTTTTCATTAAAAATTATAAATATGTTGTACATCCTGGTTTTGGAAATTGCGTACATAACGTCACAGAAGACCAGTGGCCAATGGCAGCACTATCATGAAACTAATTTATAAAATTCAAATAGACATTGATATCAACTGAAAGAAACAAATCACGTTAATTATAAAATATCAAAGCAACATTACCTGAGGAGATCATTACTGTACGATAAACATATGTTTTAAAACTAAACTAAAATTCGGTGTTATCAAATCTGTATCATATTTGAGAGAAACGTTTATTATAATCTGCAATTTAACAAATAGTAAGAAATTATTTTGTTTTTGAACATTCAGCTTAAAAAAAAATATACTAAATCAAGTAATTTAACATTAATAGGAAATAAAAAAATTATATATTTACCCCGCCCTTTGCATTTGCAAATTTTTTATCAGACTGATGCCCGTATTTTTCCCAGTTTAGCACACTTAATATTTTCGGTTACGTACAATTTCTATAAATGGGTATCGGCTAATTTACGTACTAAATTTCAAAAACAGTAGGTAAATTTTAAGTTATACACTTTTAAACATATAGAAACGTAAAATATACATATTTTCTTCAATATGTGTTTTTAATTTTTAAATACTGTTAATAAAACAATATAATAACGAATGAGCTTTAGTCGACAGAAATTATTAAATTACGATATAGTATAGTACGTACAAATCTCGGTGGAAACGTAAAGTTAACCCTACAGAAATTGAACTGAGTAAAATAAATACAACGTTTAACGAACAGCAGTACATGCTAGACGAGACTTGCAATAAAAAAAAAAAAAAAAAAACTTAGAAATTCCATAGAACCACTCGAAGACTTCGATGTTAAACAAGTAATATATAAATATGAATAACTTTAATTTTTAGGAAAATCAATTTTATCTTCCGGATGAAATATCACCAAAGTCGAATTAAAAACTAAAGAGATAAACAGAGCTCAGAGTATAAGTATTTTAAACGAATCAGAGCTAACTATGTGTTGTTAGTACATGTAATTGGATCGATTTATTTTTTAACGAAATGCTGAGTTCGAGTCTGGCATATAATGTCAAACTGCAGTGTCACTAAAATGTACCAGTCGCGGATGTATTCTTCCATTGATCTCGTACAACTACTGTACGACTCAACCTCACTACATGCCGCACTTATCAAGGTAGGAAACAACAGAAAAATCAAGCACCTTGCAATTAAAAGTAATCAGTTGACCGCATGCACTATATTAAAATTTGTTTGCGTACCTGCAATTCCCAGAGCTACCGAAAACCAGATTCGAAATCGCTGTCCTAAAGAATCGTCTTTCACTCCGATGAAACGCGATGAGACAAATCTTGCAGACTACCAAATTTATTAATAGCCGTACGAAGACGAGATGTTCGAACAAGAGCAATTTTAATCGCATCAAACTATTACATTCGTTTTAAAATTGGGCATTTGTTAATGGTGATAAAATTCACTTTTCCGGATGTATCGGTGCATTTTTGTTTTTTTTTTCAACTTGAGCAGATTCATCGAAACAATCCAGCCGCGTACGTTGTTGAAGAATTTAATTATTTTTCTTTTTCGTGTTCGCTATTTTATTAGTACAGGGTGGGCCGTCAAAAAAACAGCCGATTACGAAACGCTTGCAAAATAAAGGTTATTCAAGGCAGAGAAATGAAACCAACGCTAAAAAGTTAAGTATGCCATTTATTTTACTTCATTAGTTTTAAACAATAAACCGAGAATAAATAAATAGTCGCTATTTTGATTTTTACATTCTCGCCATCCTTTGTAAAAATTTTCAGTCACTTATTGCAATATTTTTTTTTGTAATCGCGCGCAAACTTCTCTTCGAATCGCGGATTTCAATACCTCTATATCCGCCGGTTTATAAACTACTCTTCAAGTGGCTTCACAAATAAAAATCTGGAGGAGCTAAATCCAGGCTTCGCGGCGGCCACGTGAAATCCGTACTCCTTGAAATTAAGCGAGTTTTAAATTTCTTCCTTCAAAACATTCGTACGAATATGCATGTTGTCGCACCATCTCGTTGAAATCACGTTCGTAAAATTTCTATTCGCTCTCATTTCAACTCTGGAAAAAAAAACTCATTTAGCATAGTTAGGTATTGGCTGCTGTTCGTTGTAATCTTTTTCTCGCTTCTCTTCGAAGGAACCAATTATCGCCTTTGCTGATGCACTGCGCACTAGACGGTTACACAAGGGGAATGTAAGCATCCAGCATGCGTTAGCCGAGGGCCTTAGACAGCGTTGTGTAACGCATATTCTGTTTATTAACGTGGCCACGTAAGTCGAAATAAGCCTCATCGCTAAAGAACACATGTTCAAAATTAACCTTTTCATCGTCGATCATGTCTAAATATTTTTTTGCAAAATTCTAACCAGGGATGAATTCATGGGCATCGCCAGCGGGGGCAGGGAGGGGCAGCTGCCCCCCTCCCCTAGAGCCTTGAAAGTTTTTAATCAACTGGCATTGATGAGTATTCATAGGCGTGTAATCATGGACAATTTGGAAGACTTATGTCTCTTAATTAAGATTTTATTATTCTTGTTTAATAAAATATTAAGCCTTTACAACTTATAAATTTTACTTTTTCTTATAACTCATATCCTCTTTCTATCATCTTCCGCCCCCCTGGCGGCCTGGCAACTCATCTTGCCCCTCCCTGGCTCATCGGCTGGCGACGCCCTTGGATGAATTCAGGAATCTGTTTTCTGGGGGGGGGATTATGTTCTTGGAGGGGGGGCAGAGATTTTTTTAATATTTTTATTGAAAATTTTTTTGTGATATTCCTGAATGAAACCAAATATGTAAAAAATGATTTATTAAATTTAAAATAATGAAAAAGTAAGTGTGAATAATAAATTTCAAGTAAAATAACCGATTATAAACAACAATGTTTTCTCAGTTGGTTTTAAAACTTTTAATTCTAATTGTAGCATTAAACATATTACAAAAACATTCTAACGGGTTCATTATCTTTTTATAATAAACGAATACGCCGTGGTTTAAGCTATTTTAAATGAACTTTTCTTGAAAATAAAAAACAAGAAAAAAGCAACAGAAACGGAAATGAAATTGTCTATAGATCATGTTGCTTTAAAAAAAAAAAAAAAAAAAGAATAAATGAAAACCGAAAAGAAACGTTTGAACAATTTATTGATATTAATGATAAATGGATCGACGTGAAACGTGATAGTTCCCGTTTACGCTGACAAAAAATACAAACTGCAGCGAATATTTTTTTTAGCTTGTCAGTATTTTACATCTTTCGTACATTTGCAATAAAAGCATATCAGTTTTCATAAAATACAAGCAAACATCAAAGTCAAATCTTAAATGACCATTTTTTTTTATTCTTATTTTATGAAATTTCATTTTTCTGTCAACAATAAATCTGGCAATTTTGAAATTTAAAAATGAACGACTAACTGAACCATTTCAAAATGTTTTGGCAGCAACTTTTGATATAACTGTAAACAAAGCAAATAAAAAGAATTTTATTTCCTATTAAATTGCTGCATTCTTAAACAGCTTGTATTAAGTTCTGGAGGGGCATTGCCCCTCCAAAACCCCTACTGGATTCATCCCTGATTCTAACCTTTCTGGCCGATCAGCTGGCAGCAGTTCTTGCGTTAATTGTAATTTGACGGGTGTATATTTAAATCCTCTTTAGGATTACTTTTCGAAGCGATCTGCAAGCAATCACACAGATCGGTGTGGACTGCTTGTTGTCATAGCTACGCGCACTTTTTCGGTGGTTTTAAGAGTTCTCAAAGTCCTAAAGATTTCGACCTATTTTAGGATAGTTTCAAGATCTCTGGAGGTTTATCGTGACATTTTCTTTTTTAAATGCACGTTGCGTGTCCACTATATTATCACCACTTTTCAAATACCGCTTGACAGCGAAAGTGCATTGTTTAGCCCACAACGACATGATTACTAACTAACAATATCTATATTAAGTTTATGAACATTTCGTAATCCAGTGATTTTTTCTGGCTCACCCTATAGTACATATCGTGAAAATCCTTAAATTTTATCATTTCGTCGGAGAATATTCGTAAACTTTGTTTTTTAATACCGGTAGCAATCGTTAGTTTTTTTTTTTTTTTTTACATATGTACATACACACGTTTTTTCGTGTGTCTTCTTTTAATCGCTTCGCAAACAACTTTGTTTTAATATGGAATCTAAAAGAACAGGTAAGCAACAAAAGCAGCTACTTCTTTATAAAGCACAGTTTACGTGAATGATTTCTTTTTCAAAATCAGCTGTTTATTAGAGCGAACAATTCTTGAACCGTTACTAGAGTTAGAGGAGCATTTAAAATTTTCAAAAACTTCAGTTCGATTATGGTTTCTTGGTTCGTAAGCTGTGTAACGTCTATCCTAGTTACTGGATTTTTATTTCCTAGATTAATTGAACAGAAAAAAGGCAGACATTTTGAATAGCCCTGTAAAATAAAGTTACTCTTTACCACCCTTTTTCTATTAATATGATAAAATAAATCTCTCAAAAATATACAGGGTAGACCACATGAAACTACACATGGGCCACCATAATTAACTACACAGCATCTTTTTAAACGTTTATTCACGAAAAATTTATATAATATGTAAAGTAAACATTTCAGATATTTTTCTGTTTCTAGATAAAAAACAAAAACGACACAATTGCACGTAGCGAAGACTGGTTGCAGTAATTTATATGTTTTCTTTGAAATAAGTTTCATTCAGTCGTTAGATCCCGAAATGATTTTTTACTTTGTGGGATAGTTTCCCTTTTCCTCATTCACATTTTTTTTATGTCTGAGCCAATACTCGTGAAAAGGTAATTGTTGCTGACAGTTGGCGGAACCAAAACAGAAAAAAAAAAACTGTTGCTCAACAAGTACACTAAAATATAATATTGAATATGATAAAAAAATTTATTTCTATTATTAATATACAAAAAACTACAAAAAAAATTTGCGTTCGAATTACATGTCGGGGTAATCCGATACTAAAACATCTACACAAAGCGGGTAATAACAGGTACCGATTAATCTCAGCGTCCTGCCGACTTAGAATTTACTCAATTATTTTCAATGTTTCCAACTTATTTTTTAGAAATGGTATGATAAAAATGAGGCGCAATTTCTTCCAACCACGAAGATTCTATAGCTGTTATATTTTTCATATACAATTGACTAGTTTGATGTAATTCGCAGTAAACTACCCTGTGAAAAATAAATACGTTGATTATTAGTATATTATGTAGTTTTATTCGAAACAGTATTTTATAAAAATGGCTTAGTCGCGATTACGCATCTTCTTTTTAATTGATTCTACGTAATAAACTCGCCGTGTTGTTGATTCTTCGCGTTATTGTTCGCTCGCACATGGATTTCTTCTTTTATAATGATCTCGGTGAGATTATTTCTCTTCATCTAACAATTAATTTTATTACCCCATAGTTTATTTTCTATTAAGATTAACTTTTATCTGTTTACTTCGTTTATTTAATTTAATTTAATTTAATATTTATTTTAGCGGATACAGCTGTATCCTTTGTTGGTTTACTTTAATTTAGGTTTATTACGTTTTTTTTCTGTTTTTTTTTTTATCTATTTCCCCCTTCCCCCTCTCTTATATATAGCTCTATTTCATTATATAGTTTATTGTAAGCGCTGGGCACATCGGCTTCTCGATGTTGTTGCCCTGTTTTTCTAAATCTAAGGAAAAATGTAGTGCTTCCCTTCCTACGATCACTAATGACCTTCCTGAGGAAACACCAGTCGAAGGTGTACCTCACGCCTCTTTTAACCAACTAATGACAGATTTAACCTCGAATGATATTTATAATATCAGTTTCACAGACTTACACCGCTACATTTACTCCGTCCTTCCAAAACATCTATTCCTACCATTGAACAAGACAAACGTGCCACTTCCACTCCAACTAAGCGAAGAGCTTCACTCAACACTAAAATTCCTACTAAAAAACAGGGCACTCTAATTCTATTCCTTCTTAGTCACCTCGGTCCCTATGAAATTTATTTAGAAAATGCAACTAAAGAAAAAAATCGTGGCAATCTACATCCGCTGGCTATTGTTAAGCTATTATACACCGAAATAAATAAAGATGTACCCTTCAAATCTACGGGAAGGAATAGAATTTCAGCTTTTTCCTTTCAGCTCTTGCTGCTAATTCATTCCTCGTTAACAAATATTTTCAAGACACGTACAATATTAGGTCCTACATTATTAGATTTGTACTATTCAGATATGGTGTCATCACTCACGTTCATCCCTTCTTTTAAGAGGAGGATATTACAGGGAACATTTCTTCCTTTGTCTCCGTAGTATCACTAAGGCGTATTTACCGTTCCAGTACGGGTATTAAAATACTAATGTATTCGGTTGAAATTTATTTTGAAAGCTCTTTTCTTCCCGATTAGAATTCAATCTGTCACCTAATTTTTCAAGTCACGCATAGCACCCGTTTTCTAATTCAATGCGCAAATCGATTTTTCTTTGGACACGTCGCCAAACACTGCCGGAGCACAACACAGGAGATCTTCTTTCAACGCTCAGACAAGCACCCTTTTTCAGCTTACGATCGATAAACACATAATCCTGTCTGTCGCAATCGCAAAGGTGAACATCATGCTACTGATCGTCATTGTCCCGAGTGGCTTCGTCACAAGGAAATCAAAAAAACAATGGTTTATAAGAACATTCCATTTTCTGAAGCTTTAAAAGTAGAAACGGTCTCCACCGTAATTTCAGCATTCACCCACGCAAATCGTGCTGCCACCCAGCCATCCTCCGGTGTTTCTGTTGTGACTTCTGTTCCCACTAATCCTCACTCTTCACTCTCATCCGCTACGCGTTTTCGTCACATCATTCCATCTAAGGACGTTTCTAAACCTAAACCTAATTTTCTTCCTCTTCCATCCAATCCTCTACCTTCCCCACTTAATGGGGCGGGTGTTCAGACATTTCAATCTCAATTAAAACAGCCATCAATCTATAGACCAAGGAGAGTCTGCTCTTTTAGAAACACTCTCTTCTCTGGCATCATAGACTTGTTTTCCAAGCACAACATGTCTTTTTCCTCTAACCTCGAAATGTAGCTCCTTTTTACCTTCGAAACATTTTTACTTCATTTCGCGACAAATCCTCTCTTCCCGTGCAATCCTTTTGTTTTTCTTATAAATGACGCTTTTACTTAATATTATTCAATGGAACTGTCGTAGCATTTGAGTAAACAAGGCAGCTTTAACGGGCTTGCTAGATTTACATAATATAAGTATAGCGTTGTTGTCTGAAACTTGGTTTCCGAAATCATCACCTTTTCAATTAGGGATTTTCATATAATTAAATCAGATCGCGAGGATGGCTATGGAGGTGCAACTATCCTCATTAGGTTCGACATGGTGGCTCTAGTCCCTCTTCCTCTTCCAACTTTGTTCATATTTTTATTCCGCACACATTCACCGACATTTCTCATTCTCTTCATCTCGTATCTGTTTACATTTCTCCCATGTGTAACCCGAAGGATCTTTCTCTCCCCTTTCTTCTTGACTCCTTTTCTCATCCATTCATCATTGGCGGTTATTGGAACCCCTGTTTTGCCGTCTAGGGTAGCTCAACACTAAACAGAAATGGTTCTTTCCTACAAACTTTACTAATCCCCAATGGCAGGGATTCCTCGTCCTTCCGTTGCATTTCTCTCGCAAGTTGTCTAAGGAAACTTTTTGAGCCCCTGTGGAACAAGCGGCTGGTTTGGTGCCTGAAAAATAATAACATCCTGTCCAACAACATGTATAGTTTTCGCTCTGGTCGAGGATCTTTTGATTGTGTTGTCTTCTTCCTGTCCCAAATCTATAAATCATTTAGCTAAAAAAATTATACCCTAGCTACCTTCGTTGATATTTATAGTGCCTTTGATAGCTTCCACCTTCCAACTCTTGAGAGCAAAATGCTGCCTATCAATTTACTTTCCAACTTCACATCCTTAATTATGAGTCTCTTCCAAAACAGAACTGCTATTCTAAGATCTTCTTCCTTTTCAGCTTCACGAAGTCTTTCGAGGCCTCCCATAAGGTTCCTGTCTCAGCCCCGCTCTCTTCAATATTTACTCTCTTAGCGTTGCCTCTCTTAACCTCTACGTTCTATCTCCTATTTTTCTTTTTACAACTGCTTGCAGCATTCCGGATACTTGCAATAAAATATAAAAATCCTTGTCTATTTTTTAGAATTCTTTTTCTTAAAATCACTTGTCGATCTCTCATCCAAAATTTTCATGCATTGTTTTCACGACTCGTTCCTACAATCCTGCGTCAATCAACATAACTGTAAACAATTTACCAATACCTGTTGTTTCTTCTTCCGCTACCTAGGAATTATTCTAATGAGCATATAAATTATCTCCATTCGTTTACTTTAGAACGTCTGAATACCTTGAGGGCTTTATCTTTTTTCTATTGGAGGGATAACCCTGCGATACTTCTTATGCTCTACAAATCCATTATTTGATCCAAACTCGATTTCTGCTGTTTTCTGTAAGATAATGCTGCTCGTTCTCTCCTCGCTAAATTCGATTTGGTTCAGAATTCAGTGCTACGCTTATATCTAGGAATCTTAAAATCCACATTTATTCCTGCGATTCTAGCAGAGGTTAATCTTTATTTATCCGTAGGTCTTACTTCGCGTGTCCGTTCCTTTTATATTTATTTAAATAGCCTTGGCCCTACATATTCTTCTCTCTTGTAGGATTGGCGTTTTTCGTCTAATATAGTTCCCATTCTCTGCCACATTGCCTCTCGTCTTATTAAATTCTCACCTTTCATTTTATCTTTCGACAAATTCTCACTCTTTCATTTTAAGTTGTCAGATGTTCTTTCTTCTAATCTTTTTTTTTCCTGCCTTCTTATGTAAAATCTCTCCCGGCTATGCATCAGTCTATGCATTTGACTAGGCAGTTTCATCACTTTTTCTTAACCATACCCTAATTTTTACAAATGAGTCCAAAATGACACACGGAGTGGATTTATCTGTCTATATTCTTGCTCTTAATCATTTCAGCTTATTTAAAATTCCTTAATTTTGTTTCATTTATTACGCGAAGACATTGGCATTACGACGTGCCGTTGAACTTATTTCATCTGTTGCTCATTGTCAAATGTTCCTTTTAATTTCTGATTATCCTTCAGTTTATTTCCTCTCCATATGTTCCTTCTTCTAATCTCATTATTCTGCGCATTCCAACTCTAATCTCCAGCCTTTGCAGTCTACAGAAATTAGTCATTGATATTTCTTGGATCCTTGTCATGCCGAGATTGCGGATTATCTTGCTCGTTCGCCCATTTCCTCTGGGCGCCTTATTCACGAAAAATTAATAAGTATAGGAAAAATATCCAAAATGCCAATTGGAATTTTTTTTATAGATCATCCTTCTCCAGTTCTGGTTCGTAATATTTTTCCATTCATCCTAATCCGCCCACTCAACCATGGTACTTAGATTTTCCGCACCCTCGCTCGTTCCATCATTATCTGTCGTCTTCGATCTGGTCACAGTCGACTTTCTGCTCCATCGTATCGTTGCTCCTGTTTTCTCTTATTTGCCCGCTGTGTCTCGATAATACAGCCGCATGTAACTCTGATCATGTCTTCTTTGAGTACTCTTTTCTATCATCTGAAAGGACAGCACTATACTTGGAGCTACTCTTACGTGATATTCCAACTCCATATTGTGTATCTTTTATTCTCTATTTACAATCACCGTTGATCATCTCAATTATAGCAAAATTCCTACCTTCTAAAACTTCACCATATTAAGATCTAATCCCTTCGGTAGTTCATTTTGATTCTGGCATTCCTATACTATCGTGCCCAGTTACTTCTAATAAACTTCTCTCTGAACGAAGAGAACACGCTGATGTTGCAGTTCAGCTACAAAAATGCACAGTTTTGTAGTTAACATTGTGGGTCTGTTGTCGCATTTACGGCCATAATGTTTTTGATAGTGGATTCCTTATTAGTCAGTATGTTGGACGCTGCGGTTGCAGTATGGTCATGGTGTTGGGCGCAGAATCTAATCGCTTCTTCTTGACAGTATATTGATCGCTGCTTTCATAGTCGTTTTCTTTTTCTTCTCAGTATGCAGTACCGGGCGTACCGAGCACTTACTCAGTTTATAAAATCACGCCGTCCTCAGAAATGAATATATAAATAGGGACGTACAAAATTCCTAGCTCATACAATAATAGTAGTCATTAAGTTGGCATTTAACCCCTTTAAAACTCGCGAAAACGAATCTTGTCCCAAAATCCCCCTAGTGTGCAAATTTCGTGAAATATACAATTCCTGGCTCGTATAATAATGGTAGACATTTTTGATGTTAAACGATTCTGATTTTTATTGTCTCCCCGTCTTTAGTATCGTGTTCTTAGTCAGGTTTCATTCCTTGTGACTCCTAGTTGCTATTATTTGCACGTGTTGATGGGTAATCGTCTATTATTGGAAAGTCCAAGGAAAAAAGATAAAAAAACTGACTCTATGTTTATAAAAAATAAATATATCCTATTTTTAATCTTTACTTAGTAATAAGTGATTTTCTTTTATTTCACTTTTCATACGATTTAAACGTGTCTGTTTCTCCACACCCTTTCTGTGTGTGTGTGTGTGGATCATCATTTTTTCTTTGTGAGTAATTTGAAAAAAACGTTATGAAAAATCGTTTGAAATATTTTGTTACGGAAGTTGTAATAGAAACTGGCAGACGAACGGTAAAATAATTAATAATTTTCTACATTAAACTAATAAAACATTTTAACGTATTTAAAATCGTGTAGTTCTGCAATGAAAAAATTGACGGAGACATAACTGGAAAATATATCCGAGTTCTACTGTTGATTTAAATGAACTTTAATCAGTTTTCGCAATAAAAACCATTCAAAACTTGATGTACAATGGGACTAAATTAAATATATGAAGTAAACTGGTAACAATTTCTCATTGAATTATTAAAAAATTACCATTTCGGTTGTTCAACGCCGTATAGTATGGATGAAGGATGAATATACAATTCTTTATCTCCTCGGACCGTGCGATATATACCGGAATAATGTAAATATGCAGTGTTCATAAAAAATCCGGAAACGATGCATTTTAGTACATTTTTTGTGTTACCTGTTTTATAAAACATATAACCGTAATTTGAAAAAATTATAAAATATTATGCACAGGGTGTCTAATTTATTTCGCGATTCTGAAAAATCGGAATAACCTAGGACTCATACGACGTTGTACATACAATTAATGAAAACTAGCATGCTAGCATGGTCAGACAGGTCTAAACATAGGAGACCATTTTTTGAACGAGTGAGACAGTTAAACGTGACACAAACAATCGGTATGTGTGGAAGTGCAGGAACGGTGACTTGTACTACAAAAAGCCCGTTCATTATTGAACGTTATTTTTGTTTTCAGCAATATGCTAATGTTAAAATAAGTTTCCAAATTTTCCCAATGCCTAATAAAAGTACTATAAAAAAATTGTTGATAAACTTTTAAACAAATTTTTCTGTGATACTGCCACAAAAGCGTGCTCAAAAACCGCACTAGCAAAACTCAATGAAATTTCTAAAAAAAATCGCAACTGAATGTAACACGTACGTTTAAAAATTAGCATTATAATTGAAAGTTCATCGTTCTATTACTTACCGGATGAAGTTTGCGAACCGATTTTAAATTTTAAATGATGCGGCAGATTGGGTGTTTTTAACTACCGAGAGCGTGATAACCACGTAATACCAATGTTTTGAGACCATAATGAGCAATAAAACGAATTGCAGTTTGCAACGTTAATTTCTAGATGGATACGTTAGATTCAAATGAGTTCTTCTGATAAACACACGATTTTTGGGCGCGCTTTTATTGGACACCGGAAAATCGGAAACCTTGTTTTAACGTTAGCATATGATTGAGAATAAAAATGTTTAATAACGAATGCGCTTTTATCAGTGAAAATCACAATTTCAAACACTACCATATACACCGCTGTTTCTGTCGCTACTGTCTCGTTCGTTCAAAAAGTGTTTTACTATGTTAAGTAGAGTTATAATCACGTTCATTCGCATTAACTATGTATACAACGTTATTCTCGTTCCGATTTCCCCAAAATTGTAAAATAAATCAGACTTCTGCATGTATGTGTACTGTGATGACTAAAAATAACTGAAAAGTATAATAAATTGGATTAAAAAATAAGATAAAAGTATAACAAACGAATTAAAAATCTGAGTAGTATAGATAGATTATACTTTTAATTCTCTTGTTATACTTGTATCCTATTTTTTAATCTAATTTATCATATTTATGTTGAACAAAAAGGATGATAAACAATTCTATACTGACTGAAAAATAAACTTTCGGTATAAAAACAATTTTAAAAATGTAATTTTATTATTTAAATGATAAACGTGCTTCAAAATTTTATTTTTGCCTTTCTATTTTTGGTTGCAACAGATTTAAATAGATAAAGAATTTTCACATCGCATTTTGTAACCTTGTTCATAAAAATTCCATTCAACCTAAAACCAAGATATACAGAAGATTTAGATAACATTTTTGATTCAAATAAAAAATTAGCATCTTTAACGAAGACACAATTACATTAACATTCTAATCCTGAGAATTTCTTTACCATATCGTTTCCCATTCTTCAATTTTATCGTTTTCTTCATTTTTTCTTCATTTCTGTATTCACATTCTGTTTAATTCAGATTGATCTTTCCTTCATCTTCGCTCATCTTAGAATAGAAGACAATGAAGAAATCGACTTGGCAGCATACTGTGCGGCTCTAATCGGTAATTTTAGTGATTACGATGCATACTATCTTCTTTCTTTCCACAGGGGCTATTTTAAATTTTAACACGTTAATTTTTTTTTGGTTCATAATTAAGATATACCTTGTTCAATTTTTACTTACCTACGGGTAAAATTTCAGAGTTTTATTTCTAATTTTCTATTTTTTTTTTTTTTAATTTTATTCTATAAAAAATGGCATTGAAATTACTATGTCCTACATTAATTATCACTAATGTAATCCGTATAATAATTAGTTTTTCAATTATAAATCACACGTTACATTGTTGGAAACACATTTCATACAACCGACAAATTTTTCTTAATATTTTTTTTTCGTTTAAATCAGAACAATTTTGCACGTGCTTTAGGAAAGCAATCGAATTGAATAGTCATTTTGAAATTGCCGAAAATACAAAATCTTTAATTTCGTGTAAAAACGGGTTATTTTAAATTAAGATCATTCAAAATGTTTACGGTAGTGGAGAGAGTTACTTTCTTTCTTCTCCTTCGATCTACTATAATGGGTTAAAAATTTAAAAAAAAAAGTTTTTAGCAAGAGTACATTTAGAACGACGAGTTTGTAATTCATTTTGATATTTTCACTATAATTTTTTGTATCCTTTTGATCGGTACATTTTACCAAATAATGTTTTATTACATTTAAATAAATATTTTTCATTTTAACGCTGTGATCTACCACAATTTTTCTCTTCAAATACTTATTCGGGTTTATTTTATTTATTTTAACCTACTTTGTAATTATTTTTCGTTTTCATCCTAGACTAAGTTTCTGTAATTAAGGAAATTGAAACGCTTTCAAGAAAAATTCGGTGCCTACCACACGGTTTGATAAAACAAGTCTAATTAAAAGGTATCCGTTTTCAAAATAAATGGAACCTTACGCATTAAATCGTGCTTACCTATTTACTATTGCAGTTACTTTTTTTTTTTTTTTTTTGTTTTAATATATTATTATCAACTTTATTCATTAATTTACCATGGCACGACTTCTCGGCAATATCAAATCGTTTCAGTAATTTCAATATTTCCGTTCTGATTTTACAAGCGCGCAATATACCCTTGTAATTAACAAAATTCTTTTTACACCATTCTTTCGCATTGCCATTAGCGGTATATTTTACAAAACTGCTATACACGTTCAATAACGTTACCAAGTCCCCTTCGTGTACTTCGAATTTTCTTTTACAAATACGCGCCTTTACCACGTCCGAACCACTAGACGGTTTAATGAAAATATTGTCGATTTGCATCATTGCCAATATGGTGGACATTTCATCGGTACAATTCAACTCATCTAATGATAAAAATAAAATTTTAATTAAAAGAAGGCTAGTAACAGCTTCCGGTTTTTCTTCTTTTTTTAAATTTCATTCCAAGTGGTCAAAAATTAAAAAATATTTATATCGATGTGTTAGTAAACAAATACATACACACATACGTATATTAATGTACCGTGTTATTTTCAAATTTGCGCGAAAATTTTTCATTCGCGTTTAAAATTTTGCTGCATCCATTTGGTAGAGGTTCGCTTAAAAATTACTGAAATCATTTGAAAAAAATTTAAAGAATGAGACTTTCAATGTCTAGAAGACATTTTGAGATATTTTTTATTCGATATTTAAATTATTTCTTCTTCGGTACCATAAATGATCCGCGATGTAATATTTATTTTTAATATGGTAGATCGAAATAGCCATTTAAACGAATAAACGAGCTATCTTTGAAAATCTATTGTCCACGAATTCCGACGTTGATCTATCAACATCTCTCAGCAAGCTTCTCTTTTGTAATGAGACTCTAAGAATTATTTTGTACTTCAGGCCCCCCGTACTATAACTAAAATATGACAAATTTCTTGTTTCGATGGAATTTATTAATTTTAGAGTTTTTTGCATTTTTCCAGTAACTTCTGTATTTGTAACTTTTTGGGTCCACGGATATTTTAACGTACGCCGGTAGAACATATTCTGAAAGCATGTAAACGATTTTTTAGGGGAATGTCTAATGTCTGCCGCAGCCGTATAGTATTATCAAGAATAAGTGCAACATCATCTTAAAAATGGAAGTGTCGTAACTCTAAGTTCAATTCGATTTTAATTCAAATATTTTTTATTTTTACGGGAACTGTTCTAGCTGTACAGACTTGATTTTTTGAAGTACAATTAAATTCCAAGATAGTCCTTAAGTAAATGATCGATTTAACTGGTTCCAATTCCTTTTCTTTGATTTTTACGATACATTTAGGTGAGTGTTTTGTGAAAATTACACGATTTAATTGAGAAAATTAGTAAGATTTTGTAAGATTTTATCATTTTCCTTTATTCGAAAGAAAAGTAAATAAATAAAATGTTATCCCCGTATTTCTTATTCCCGCTGAAATATGTATTTTTAATGTAAGAAATAAAATAATAATTTCTTATCACGACCAGTCGGTTGTTAATACATTTAAATTTTCGTATTAATATTGTACGAGAAGATACGAGTAGTTTTTAATGATTGTCGGCATTAATTCGTGTTTGTCCTCGTTAATTTTCGATTATTACTATTTTTAGAAATATCATCGCTATCGGAATATAACCTACATAAAACAACAAGGGATTTGATTTTCGTATACGATTTTAATATTTATCAGATTAATATTAACGGAAAAAGAAAAAGAAATACATTTTGCGTGTTTTGTTAATTTGAAATTGATATTTTATAATTGAAGAAGAAATAAAAATTATACGCGAACGCGCAGAATCTAACGCTTTAACTTTTAGGAATACGAAATTTTATTGCTAAATTTCTCGCAGATTAAAGAGGTGCAGTTCGAAATATATATTTTTTTAAATTAAAGTTTTTTTGAATAAGGTTAAAGGTACATTATTGTGAATTTCGAGTGCCTGAACCGAGCGCTATGAAAGAAATTATCACGCAGATATCAGAAAATTACATTTAAAACAGTTACAACGTATAACTTTCAAAGAATATATTATATATATATATATATATATATATATATATATATATATATATATATATATACACACATATATACACACACACATATATATCAGTATCTTAAAATAACAAGCCGACAAATATAACTTATTCAGAATTATTAAATACCATAGTTTATATTACTACGAGTATTATAATTATTGTTACTATTTTATTGAATAAATTATCAACTATTAACATTTTCGTTATTCATTATCATTATTATATAAAGCCAAAAAAAGTATTCAACTAATATACCATTCCATTGGAATACAAAGGTTGTCTCATAAAGACAGAGATCAACGCTGGTGTCGCGCATCGCATTGACTTGGCGAATATATTGGCATCTAGATCAATCTTTTGGCTACAAAATAAGATCAACTTGAAATTTGTAACTTAAAAATTGTCCAAGTTATGGTAATTTTACGCGACCTACTTTGCTCTGACCCTACAGGTTTTTTGAATGCACGCGCGCGATTATTTCACGCGCATGAATTTTTTTGACATTTTTTTTTCCATTTTATGGAAAAATTTAATCGGCTACAAAATGGGCGCTTGGTGAAGTCTGTAGATTGAAAATTGAATGAGTTATGACGATTTTACTGAAGTAATGTAAAGATAAAAACTTGATTTCTTTACACCTTTTATTTCAAGAAGTACAAAATCACACAAAATCCGAAAAAAATCAATCGCTATCGCTATTATCACCGCATAAACCTATACCACGCTCGAAATAACGTCCTTCGTTCTTAATACATTGGCGCATTCGATCCTGCCACTTCACAGTTATCGTTTTTCTGAATTCTTCTTCGGTCGTTGCTCTAAGGATGCGAGGAAGTGCTTATGCCACCTCAAAATTGTACTCCGGCCTAAAACATCATCTTTAAACACTTCCTTAGGTTCTCGGAGAGTTTCCATGCCGGACAAACCACGTCGAACACAATACTTGATCGCGTAACGCTGCTTCATTTCAACACTCGCATTACTCATATTCACACACGTACAAAACTTGTACTGAACGGATTCTGACAGAAATGAATGCTCTACACGATGGCATAGGTGCCAAGTCGATTCGATGCGCGACGGCGCGACGCTAGCGTTGGTCTCTGTCTTTTTGAGACAACCTTTGTAATATATTTTATCCAGTTATCAGAGTGACAGAAATGAATGCTCTACACGGTGGCATAGGTGCCAAGTCGATTCGATGCGCGACGCCAGCGTTGATCTCTGTCTTTTTAAGACAATCTTTGTAATATATTTTATCCAGTTATCAGACAGTGTTTTAAAATACTACTCTATTTTGTTATAAAACGCATAATGAGAAATATGCAGGGGTAAGGGGAGAAAATTGAAAATCGATTTCAAAATTTCCTAACGGTAGGTATTATTTTAATTATCGGGGGTTTTCTTAATTTCGCTCTTTGCCAGTTTAACCATATCGTTAGTTCAAACATTGGCAAACTAAGTTATACACTATATTGAGAATCGCAAAAGAAAATAATATCGTTCATTAGGCGGATCATTATGAACTGTGAACTTGCGCACGGACAGAGTCGATGTCATTATCAGTACGATAATGAATTCGCGATTTTTCGAACGACGTAATGTCAGATGCTCGGTATTTTTTGAAGCCGCAGTCGGCATCGCAGAAGAGCGCAGGGACACGATATGTTGAGAAATGAATGAATGCTGAACCGCGCTCATTATAAATTCATTAACTAGTTACAGCCCAACAACATGGCCGGTACAGCAGGGCAAACAACTTTTTTGCTATTTGTGATATACACATATTTAAAGAAAACTGCTGGAAAGATGTTAAAATAAAAACAATGTAAAGCTAGAAATTATTTCAATTATACTACAAAATTGGAAAATAGAAAATCGATCCTGGTAGACATGCTTTTTTTTTTAAATTTAATTTTCGATGTACTATTACTAGTAGTAATTGAAATTTCGTTTATCGAATGTAATTCAAATAACTGTTAAGAATTACGGATATATCTTATATAAAATGTAAATATTATTTTTACGTTACAAATAGAAAAGAGTACATTTAGAAATGAATGAATATATTTATGAAGAATAATTTGGATTTATTCTAAAATGTGTGTTTTCGTATAAGGACTGCAACAAGAAAATGAGAAAAAGTGAATTTGTCTTTTGTGGACTTGGAAAAGAAGTTCATAAAACGAATAGGAAAATATTGATCAGATATACCGAAAAGAATATAAGCAACATTGGAAAGATCGCAGAACGGTACGGAGTCTGTGTATGCAGCACAAAACGTTACCGAAAACTTTAGGTAACAGACTGAGACTTTTGATTTTTAGAAGAAGTGTACGACAGGAATATATTCCTAACGCCGTTTACTTTAAACTTAGATAAAGCGATAAAAAGTAAAGGAGTATGATATAAGAAAAATAGATTATATAAAATCTACCAACTGATATCTATTTAATGGCAACGTCATCCTTCTTAAGCCGAGGATAATGTGAAAAACCCGTTGTAACAATTTTAGAAAAAAACTGTCGCAGAATACTGAACATTTTCCTGTCACGTTTTGAAATAATTTTTTGTAAAACTACATTTTTTTTTGTTGTATTTTTTCAAAGAATGACGATTAAATTACATTTACTTTTCTATAAGTATTATAGAACTATCATTGTCATCGTGACGTACATAATATGGTGTTACCCGCCGAGAATAAGGAAAAAAAGTATTTAATAGCGAAGCTAAAAAAACAGTGATGCCAAACATTTACACGAAAAAAAAAAAAAAAAAGCGATGAAAATAACAGGAAAGCAAAAGTAAAGAAATTAAATATAAATCAGAGGATAACGAAGGAGTAAAGCAAGGGTGGCCAACCCAAATGATCTTGTGGCCCACTTTGGAAATGCATCACAACTGCGCGGGCTGCATATAATCCTCATATTAGATTTAGACCCACTACAGACATTCTTTCTTCTTCTTCAAAATGCTGTACACGGTTACCGTGCGTAGCGATCACAGGGGATGTTGATCATATATCCCTATTTCTGGCAGCTTGAACTAAACTCTTTATAGATGTTATTCTGGTCCATTTCCGAATGTCCTTGGTCCAAGATAGTCTTCTGCGTCCCACTCCTCTTTTTCCTTCAATTTTACCTTGAACAAGAAGAAGCCGGATGATTTCATATCTTTCTCCTCTGATTATGTGTCGTCCAAAGTATCTTATTTTCCTTTGTTCGATTATTCGACGGATCATCCTTTCTTCTTGGACGGATTTTAGTACATCTTCGTTTCTCATGCGCGCTGTCCAAGGAATCTTAAGCATGCGACGATAAAGCCACATTTCGCACGCCTCCAAGTAGTTGAGTGCTGTGCCGGAATAATATGTTGTAGCTTCCAACCCATAGAGCATAATAGGCCAGATGCAGCTTTTCATTAGTCTTTTCCGAATTTCCAAGTTTAATGATTTATCTGTTGACAGCTTTTTTAGTTTTCCAAAAGCAGTGCGCGCATGTTCGCAATTTCTGTCTCAGGGTTTAAATTCGATGTTTAATAGCAGCCGAGATATTTAAATTTTTTAACTTGCTGTCTATTCTTTGATTATTCGCATTCAGGTCTAATTTAATAATACGGTCACTTTTGTTTATTAGCATAGATTTCGTTTTGGAAATGTTCAGTTGAAGACCATATTTTTGACTACTGTTAATACTCGATCAAGAATAGTTTGTAGATCAGTAGCTGAGTCTGCAATCAACACTGCATCATCAGCATAGCGGATGTTGTTAATGTATTTATAGTGAAAAATTGAAACATTAATAATGAGTTATTATTATTGTGTTTACTATCATTCTTACATGTAAACGTAGATAATATAATAATAATGATACTAGGATGGTCACTGCATCACTGAGGTCACATAAGAATGAAACATAAAACTTGTTATATTAAATGTTTCAACATGCGTGTGCATTATGAGTTCGCAAAACATAATTTTTTACTACTTTGGCCATCTCCGGAGTAAAGAATTATATGGGCTCAAAAAAATGAGAAATATCTTACGCTTGCGTACAAATGTAGAGAAAAGAACGATAAAATATAGTTTATTCGGAAGTATTCTTTATTGGCTCATAAAGAGCAAAAGAACGGAAAAAAATCGGAAGCCTTTGAAATATAATAGTGGAGCACAGGTTAGAAATGAGAAAATAGGAAAATGAGTAAAGGTAGAGTAAACAATAAACGAAAAAAAAACGGATAGGTCATAAGTGCAAAATGATGAAGGTATTAGTTGATCTAAAATGGAAAAAAAAATGCGGAAAGTTGAAAGCTTATCGCCCCCACAAAAAGAGGGAAGAGTAGTCAATAGGTGAAGAAGTAGAAAACCGAGATTTACGGTGCACTATGACGATAAAATACTAGAAATATAAATTACACATTAACTTTACTTATTTTGCAATAAACCGAACCGCAAAATTATTACTACATTTTTTTTTAAATTATTATTTTCAGTCTAATTATTATGCGGAAAAGAAAAAAAAACAAAACATAAAAAACTTCGAGGTCAGTATTGTAAATAAAAATGCGTACATTTTTAAAACGATAATTTGACAATTTATATTTAAAACTTTGTTTAACGTAAAATTCGTAACAGTTTTCATTTATCTGAAAGCAAGCACTTATGAGATAGGCAATCAAATTTGTTAAACAACAAATGATTGCGTAGAAACATTAAATAAGAGAAAAGGGTTCGGAAAACAGTAACTAATAAAAGTGAAAACAAAGGGAAAGGAAAAGGGACAGAATAAAGTTTAAATAAATAACAGATTAGTTATAGATAAGTTAGAAATAAGTAAAAAATAGGATAAGTTGTAACAAAATATTTGCACGCGGCGATAAGTATGTATATAATATATAAGTAGTATGGTATGGGAATTATTAGATTTAAAGAAACTCGTCGACGAGCGTTTAGCTTGACGAGACAATATGTAAATGGTGACAAATATATACATTTTCAAAAAATTTTAAATGCAAAAAACCACCATTAAAGATTTCGCAAATTGCGAAAGGAAGCGAATAAAACAATACAGTTCTCTTACCGGCATTCAGTAATGCTTTCGAATGCATCGGGTGCAAAGGAAATTCGGCCATTTTAACTCCCAGATTTGACGTCAACTGTCCCGTATCATCTATAGCACCAAGCGCGTACAATAATTCCAGAGCACACTTTAAGTTATCAGCGGGCGGAGGAGATGGAAATGAAAATCTTAAAACATTATCAATGCCGAGAGCTTTCAGCTGCAGAACCGGCGAGGAAAGATCAGTTCTGCACATTTCCGGTGGAGTAGCACTTTCTAATTTTTCAAAATCAGCCTCGGTATATAACCTAGAAGAAAAAATACGATAGGTCTGAGACATCTTTCGAATTTACGACTTGTACACGTTTTAGTAGTAGATTACGAGTGTATAGTTTGTTGTTTTTTTTTTTATATTAAAAGAAGGTGAAAAAATAAATAGCGAGTGAATTAGATGCGTCTAATTTTGCTTGTTAATTAACATTGACACTCCATAAATAAAATACCGCGATATCGTTATTCTACAGCCAGATACATACCGAAAACAGAATTACCGATGTATATAGTCTGACTGGACGAAAGCTTCCGTATATTATTATTTTTCTACTTTTAAACAGTTAGTAAGTCTGTTTCTTCTCTCTTACCATAGCCATAAAGACCAAAAAAAATATCAGCTCTTTTGTTAAGTTTTTATACGTATGCAGTAGAGTATAACTTGTCCAGTAATTCGCATCTTTCAGAATTAAGACCATTGCAGTTTTGTCTTTACCGGACATTTTTTAAACTCATTAATTTACGTGAATAGCCATAAAAATACATAATTAAAAGCTAATAAATTAAAAATGTCGATATAATCAATTATGGACACGATTATAGATTTCAAAATTCGAAACTAGTCGATAATTATCTAACTACATTTTTAAGCGTCCGCAGTTTGTTCATGTAACCAAAACCGCATCGGAATTATTGAGCGTTAACATTTTCTACAAATATAGTCCACCTTCAGAATAAAGGTGAGAAAGGGTGAATGGAAAAAGTTAAATACACCGAAAAGGTACTTGCTCGCTTCCGATTGGTTGACCCTGTTACGTTTTCCTATCGTTAGGAATTTTAACTAGCTTATTAACGGTCTACACGTTTTTATAACAATCGTCTCTTTCTCGGAGTTCCGCGGTCGCAAATTTTTCTTCACATTTATGCGTTGACAATCTGCTACTTGCTCTTTTAATGTTATGTTTACTGCTTCGCTCGTCTGGTCGATCATTCACACGAACACGGAATCTCGTTAATACCTACAGTAAGTGATCGAAGTACACCTTATTATTTTTTTAAAAAGTTTTAATTTTTTCTCGCTAACCTTGCCGGTCTTATTTTATTTTACGACGTGGAAAAAATACAGGGTTGTTTAAACGGCTTAAACAGTTACATAAAAATATTCAGTTTACGGCGGAAAAGGAGCATGACGGGAAATTCCTGTTTCCAGATAATCATAAAAAAATGTCTAATGGAACTCTAAACATATCAGTTTATCGAAAACCCCTAACAAATACGTAAAGACTCGCATCATTTCCCATTTCAAAAAACCTAGTGTTTAAAAAATCCTTATAAAAAGAGCAACAAAAATTATGTGGTAATATAGAGATAAAAAAATGGAATAAATAATATAAAACTGACAAACAGTGACTATAGCAGAATAAAATCGACAAGAATAATTCGAAAAAGAAAAGCGAAGCAGAATTTCAGGGAAATGTAATCTTAATACATAAATCGACAAAATAGGCAGAATTTTATACAAAAATTATAAAGTCTGGTCTTAGGTTCAGAAAAAAAAAAAAAAAAATTATTTTTTTTGATAAGTAATAAGGCTAGCGTGCCTCGGTTATTTGCTCCAGGTGTTTACAAGATTCCGTGTTCAAATGGCGGAATTATATCGGCCGAACAAGCAAAGCAGTAATCGAAAAATTGAAAGAGCAAGTAGCAGATTGTAGGCATAGACACGTAATCTGCGATCGCACAGCGCCGAGAAAGCACCAAAATCGTGTAGTTCATTTCGATATTACGGTTATTTTAACAAAATTGAATCATTTAGGAGTTATCACAGAGGCGATTGAAATTGAAAAGCATAAGAATTTTAACAGAGGCAACGATTATAAAAACACGGAGCCATTAATAAGTCAGTTAAAATTTAAAACTAAGAATGGGACGCGGAACAGAGTCAATCAATCATGCAAATTATCCCACGTGTTTTTTCATATTTTTTCATATATCTTTTCCTTTCAGCCTTTTCTCATTTCCGGTTTGAGGATAGACTGAGCAGATTTTTCCGAAACATTGATGCACAATAATTCCAGCGTGGTTTTCACTGAAAATAAAAACGCGGCTATGTGTATATTTGTCTATTTATTTTAAGGTATTGCGCGACATAAAAATGAGTGTTAATTAAAATTATCATTAATTTACATAGACGGTGCTTCAATATAACGAAAAATAAGCGAAGAATTTGGCGGGTTCATTGGTGTTGACCTAGTAGGCAGATGTCGCTCCGGGAATCTGTTAAAACTAAAAACATTTTGCTGCTTTATTTTCTTTCAAACTGCTTCATTACAAAGCCAATTTGGGGTCAGTAAAAGCGAATCGAGAACATGCCTTTTACGATCATTTTTATAAATTCTAAAATTAACAGAAGGTTGCTAATTTTTAACATAGATATGTTTTTGGATCGAGGAGAATTTTTTTGTGTCACGCTTTTCACAACACCTTGTGACCATTCCTTTTTAATTCATAGTAAACATTGAATTACGTATTATAAATTGCTATGTAAACTGTAAACGACGATAACGGCATAGTGATTAAAAAATAGAATGTTCTATAAGAATTATATAATTGCAGCAAAAATTCAAATTTGGAAGAATCAGTTATCCGTGTCGAACCGAAACAAAAACTTAAAAAAAACAAACAAACAAACAAGGGACGTATATTCTCCTTTTCTGGGAGGTCATTAAAAGTACGATAAAATCGATTATTCTACGTTTCTTTCAATAGTAATAAATTACTGGCTAAAAAAGTCTTCGTTTACAAATGGCGCGCATACAGATCGGAATTCATTTTCGTCGTCGGATCATTGTCGTGCTCGAGCCAGTAGAGTATTCAAACCAAATTGAACCATTGTCTTTCGTGCGCTGCATTCAGTACTGAACCGAGGAGAATCGATTTTAGAAACAATAAATTCCACTCGACGGAGCTCACCATAAACAGCTTAATTCCCTTTAAACCCATCCTTTTGAACGTACAACATAAAAGGTCGACAAGCCGATGACGAATAATTCTCATCACCATGTACAAAACGTGTTCCAGCTTCACACCGCAGTGATTGCGTCTAACGACTAACATTCCCGATCGTTTCGATCTCGTGACGACGTAATCGAAAAAATTTGTTATGAAAGTATTCACTTTCCTTTACACATTGTACTACAAACATACTGTAATATTTTAAATATAATAAATTATAATCCTCCAAAAACGTATCCATGATTAAGTGTTTTCGCAAAGAACGCAGATAATTCAAAATTTTTTGTTTCGATTCGACAGTAGTCGCGACTTATTTCGCAGAATAATTTAAACTTTTTACCTTAATTATATAATTCCTATAGAACATTCTGTTTTAACTCATTATGTCACTATTTTCAATTACGATCTGCGTAGCAATTTATAATATAGAATTCAATATTTACTATACATAATAGAAAAAGAATGGCCAACTGGTCGCGAAAAGTGCGACGCTAAATTGATGACGAAAAAAGTGTTGTAGACTCGTGTTACATTTATTATATGCGCGAGGTAAAAAAAAAAACGAAAAAAAATTAAACCTGTTCAGAAATACATTGTAACATATGTTTTTCCAGTGGTACAGAAAGTGTGATATAACTCTATACGTGTTTTGTTTCAGTAAAAACGTAAAAAACCATTGATCACAAATTGAATAAAATGTTTACTAAATATAAATAAGGGTAACACTTATGTGTAATGCACGAACTTAATGAAACGACCCCCAGCCGTAGTCCATATCCATGTCGATAAAAAAAAATTACTGCTTGTGTTGAATGATTTTATCATAATTGGGACTTTTTCAGCAGATGATTCATTGATACCGTTTATTTACTTTTCCTATTTCCAGGGTAGATATAATATAAATATTTAAAATTTTTTATATCGACGTAATAATTATGACATGAATTTTTATTAATTAACATATTTTGATGATAACAAAGAAAAGATCACTAAAGAATAGGTTACACAATAAAAAAGAAGTGTAGAAAAAAAAGAAAAAAAAGTATTTATAAATTTTTTTCAATGAAGGCATTAAAGGGAAATAACTGAAATTAGAAAAATCTCATGAAGGACTGCATAGTGAATTATCATCATTTCGTCAATTACAGTTTATATAAATTATCGGTGTAATAAATAATACTGAACACTTCGAACTAAGATAAACGTAGAAATATAAAGAAATAAAAAATAAATGCTATTTTTCTTTTATTTTTTTATTTAGCTTTTGTCGTAAAATTTATAAAGCATATTTATAACTCTATAAGCTTAAAGATTTGTTTAAAAAATTATAATCCGATATTTTAAATGTAATATGCTGCTAATTTACTGTGACTTTAATAATATAAAATGGTTTAAGACAGAAAAAGAAAAATTAAATTATATTTGTAACATATTTTTTTATTGTTCCTGTAAGTAAAACTGGGACTGGATATGCTCATTTAGTATGCGGATATTAACTAATGCGCTAAATGTGTTTAATCGAATTTAAATACCTTTTTTAAATATATATATATATATATATATATATGTGTGTGTGTGTGTGTGTGTGTGTGTGTGTGTGTGTGTATAAAATTAAATATACTATGACCCGTAAAGACTACACCAATAGTTATCCGACTAAATAATATATTTGCCACATAATTTTGCGTGCAACTAGAATACATTGCAAATGTATACAATCTTATAAAAATTACAAATAATTAGTAAAAAAGCTTTTTTTTTTAAATTTAAAAACTTATTCCTCTATTTTTTTCCAACGTTGAACACATCGATTGACATTAAATTCAACTCTATATCTTATTAGTTTTTATGAAATTACTAAATTTTACATTTCTCTTTAAATTACTCAAAAATTCCCATACCGCATTTTTTTCCAAATTATACGATCGCAACTCTACATCACTATGCATCGAATGATATGAATCGTAAGTAAATAACATCATTTGTTCAAGAGCAAACCTGTACAGAAGTTCTGTATACGGTCTTCACAAGACACACACACACACATATACGCGTACACGCGAATATTCTTCCTATTTGAAAACATCTATCATAAAATTTTCAATAAGGTTATTACAATAATTTCCACCTTCTGGAAGTTGAAAACATACTTCATTTTTTTTTTTTTTTTTGTGTATTTCATATAACAAAAGTTTGAAATTTAAAAAAGGTTTTAAGTTTAAAGTTTATAACTGGATAGAAAGAATAACTTGTTTTTGTCAACCGCAGTTCATTATGAATCTGAACGTAGATATGCGGTACGTAAAAACAAATATATCGATTTATGAACAATTATAGATTGCCTTTTGGAATATAGATGTTTTTTGAAAAATGACACATTGCATCAACATATTAAAATGACTAAAAAATTACATGCGTTTTATAAATGTGAGGACCGTTCATAATACCGAAATACTTTTCCTGGCATTGTTCTACCGGCTCTTCCAGCTCTTTGATCCGCTGATGCTTTCGATATTGGCACCACAATTAAAGAATCTGTGTACGTTTCGGAGTTGAACCATTTTAATTTAACAAAGCCGCAATCCACAACTACAGAATGAATAAATAAGCGCGATAAAAAAACGCAAATTATCGTTACAAATGTCATTTCGATTTTTAATTTAATTTTATTTCATTTTCTGTGTATCTTCGTAAATCAGTTTCAACCGAAAATAATGTTAAGCAACGCGAGCCGTCTAAATAGTCAAATGGGTAATTGTTTAGGCGGAAAACTTAACGTTCAGTTATGATTTAATAGTCCCTATTATTTCCAACAGGCTTTTGCCGCTTAATTTTCATTTATTCGTCTACATCCAATAATCAGTTCATTTTATTACGCTTTCTGCCCGTTTGAATCATGACGACTTTAAGTAAATCATTCGAACGTTTACCACGGCAGTAAAACTAATTCTTTAAATGAAAATCTTGAACTATATGCGGCCAAACAGCTTAATTTCTTCGTAAATTTTCACCGTTTTGCACAGTCACAATGAATCGACTCTATATTTTTACGCGAAAACGTCGGTCACACCTATTCCGAGTATTTTATTTTTTTAAGGCCTTTTTCTTTTCTGTTTTCGACATTTTCATTACAGTTTTACTACTCCATAATTATAGAGCAGTAGCGTATCTTGCTATTTTTGTTAGGGGTACCACAGACAACCCCTATTACTCCTATTAGGCTAAGAACATAGTGACGCGTCGCAGAGAGCCGCAACAAGAGCTAAGAGTAAAGTGACGAAATTAAAAGAACGGCTTGTTATGGAAGTGAATATAGCGGCGCGTCAAAGATGATCGCGACAGATCTGCCAATCACGAGCAAAGCAGATAATTTAAACTGATTTATTTTAGCCGTTACATTTCCCCTCTTTCCGCAGATACCATAAATAAACGATCAGTTCTAGCATACTGCGACACGCTCTCGCCTTCGCCGACTGAAAAAAATTCTCATACATCTGATAACGATCTGGACTCATATTGCTGCAAGAAAGACCGTGTTTATGTAATTATTTTTATTCGATCTTTGTTTATAACATATTCATCTTTTAGGGAATCATGAAACGTATTATTTATAATATCTGAATACAATCGGTTTTCTTTGCTTTACGTCACTATGTGTTGATACTTTCTCATCGACGCTATGGTGAGAACTGTCGTAAATAGCTCGTAACTTCTTAAATATTTAGAATTTCTCTTTGAAATTTTGTAAAAATATTCGACAAATACAGCCCTAATGTTAAAAAAAAAAAAATTAATTTTTTCATCGTTATAAATGTTTGTTCCCCCTTAAATGCTCAATATAATCTCCCATTTTTAAAGAAAATTCACTTTTATCGTGACCACTAGAAGGTAGTTCCTAGTTTCTTAGAAAACAAACACAATCGATGAAATGTTCTAAATATATCTCTATTTCTCTGCTCTTTAGAACTATGTAGCCGAACGGGAAAAACACGCTGATTTAATGAATAATCAATGCAAATTTGTTTTCCAAATTCAATTAATATGATACTAGACATTAAACGGGAATCACTATAGGCATGTTTAGATACAGCTTTTGACGACAAATTTAAGTTGCTAAATCCATTATAAACCTGTGGTAACTTAATGTCATTGGAAAACGGTTAACAAAAGATGTATTTCTAAAAAATTATAGATGCGTGCGCAAGCAACAAATTAGCGGCAACGATTGCGAGATTTAAAACAATGAGATATCCACACAAATAAGAGAATACACTAGGCAATATCTTCCTGTACTCTTTAAATTAAGAAGCGCGCACAATCGGTATTTTTATTGAAATCGTTCAGGCTGCTGAGGAGGTATTGCTTCGTAAAGAGACGCCCTAGACAAAGTACTTCACACAATAAGCAAAAATTCAACGAATCCACGGGCTTATGTATTTTTGCTTGACATTAGCAGCGATCAAGGACATATAAGAGATAGGTCGGGCCACCCAGCCAAGAATTCGGAATCGTTGTATAGAAGGAGAACACTGTACTATACTCTACTTTGACCGCTTTTTACTTTATTTTTTTTAGAAATCACACCGTTCTATTTGAGGGCGGGTTCTATTTCCTCCTGGTCCTTCTCAGAATACCTAGATATTTCAGAAGATGCGTTACTGATATAGAGTACTTTTCCCTTCCTTCCCTGTTCACCGTTCCTGCCTTAACGTTCTCAATTCAGTCTATTTCTCATTAAATCAGACTTCAATTTAGAATATTCATAAAAAATAAATTAATAATAAAGGAACACTGATAATCTTTTGCAGCATGTAATTTTTTGACTCACAAAAATTTATTAAAGTAGTATACGTGCTTAGACTTTTTGAATACCAAAAACAAGCGTGCATATAATTTTTAAATAGAAAGAGGTGTCGATATTTTTAAAATTAATAAATTCTTTACGTATTAAAAGGTAAAACTTATACAAAAGTTTATGTTCGAAAGAGAAATACATATATCGTTAGTTATTAACAAATTCAATTTGTTATTTGAGGAATAAATTTTCATAAGCAACATTTTTCAAATAATTATTACATAATATATCGTTTGTGTATTATTAAATTTTATTCCATACCATATACAATGCCGGAAATCGTAACAGATGTTTCAGCAATATTTGTCGCGATGATTACCTTTCTAAATCCTCTAGGGGCTGGACGGAATACTTTTAACTGCTCTGAATTAGACAGCGAACCATGCATCGGCAATATCATTAATTTTACTATTAACAGTCGAATTAATAAAAATTAATAAAATAATTTGTTGAAGATTTAAAATAAAACAAATAAGCACAAAATTCGATCTTTCGGACCTCGCTAATAGGAACATCCCTTGGAATTCTTTTTTTTTTTTTTTTTTTTTTTTTTTTGAAATATATATATCATTATTTACACATTTTCCCGTCAAGCTGTACGCTTGTCGACGAGTTTTCTTACCTCTTATGATTTCTACACCATACTACTTATATTATATACATACTTATCGCCGCGTAAATGTTTGTTCTCTTTGTTTTTCTCTATTTTATTTTATTGTACCGGTAATATTACCATAAACAACAGTGATCTTAACTTAAATTTAATATTAAATTAGTGTCTCCAATGAGACATTAAATTAAGATACAAGAACTCTGTAAATACGATAATAACTAACTATATGCATATAATAACTGAAAACAAAGAATTGATATGTTGGAAAATAAATACATCGTGTGTGAACTTTTTCAGCTGCTAGGTAATAGGGAGAGCATCCCGGCACCACTTCCTTCTCAATCGTCTAGACGGATTATTTGGAAGTTCAGAGGAATATATTCTGTTGATGTTGGAATTTATCGAATAATTTGAACACAAGTCTCTTGAACAAATGGAACGTAATGTTGCGTTGGATATGTAAAATGGTGCAGACGTAATTGTACGAAGTATCCTCGACTGATGCTGCTGAATTCTGTTAAAATTACTTCTACAAGTGAAACCATGTAATTCTAAACCATATCGCCAAATCGGAGCAATCATGGTTAAATAAATAAGTATTTTCGTGTGTAAGTTCAAAGCCGACTCACGTTCCAATAATGGATGCAAAGCCTAGCGTGAGCAACAACGGTCTGTCGAGTTTGTGACATATGAGGGCGCTGTCTTTGTCAGTTTTAACTTAGTTATTGTTAATCTTCATATGGTATGGTTCTTTTGTTTCATTTAGTAGTTTCCTTGTATTCTTCCACACAGATCTGTTATCAGTGTTCATGGATTCTATTAGCTGGTGCATCATGTCATTTCTATATTGCTTAATTTTATTCTTTAGTTCCATTAGGAATTGTATAAATAATTTCTTTAAGGATGGATAACGAAACCGTTGCCATTTTCGTCTAGCTGTTCGAGTTTAGCGTATTAGCTTTCGTATTTGCACCGGAACAGAATGATTTGACGTTGTTTTCGTATTGTACCTAGCGGAAATATTGTATGCATGTTCAATAAGGTTCGTAAAGTTTTTAACAGTTTGTTCGATGTCGTCACTACTTTTAAGTTTTATATTTAATTGTACGTTTTTCCCATTATTTAAGAAAAAAAATTACAATTAGTAGTTTTGTTCACAAGTCTCTGCTGTCTGGATATAGTTTTAGGACCCACATCTAATGCAGGAAGTACAGGGACATGGTCGGATGAGAGATCGATAACAGTTTTGCATTCCCTGTGATAATTTTGTAGTCCATGAATTATGAAAAAGTCCAAGACGTTCGGAAACCTATTATTATGTTAAGGCCAGTAAGTGGGTGACATCGGTGACAGAGCAGGAAGTGAATTGTCGCGTACCATTTTGTTACGTTACCTTCCAGCGTAATTGGTTATTCTTGGACCCCATGTACTACATTTAGCATTAGAATCTCCACCGTAAATGAACTTGTTCCCTAATTGTTTGAAAATTGCATTATACTCGGATTCCGAATTGCCCATGACAGTAAATTGATGCCACTGCAAGATCATGAGGATTTCAATATTTACCGTCGCGATTTGATATACATATGTATTGTGTGAAAAGTTGTGATATAGTTTAATCGAGCTTTTGACCATTGCCATGGCTGCTCCGTGGGCAGTGCCATCAGGATGATACGCTGTATGTATGTTAAAACCCTGTAATTTGAAGCTATTTTCATTTATAAGGTGCGTTTCTGTAATGAGTGCTATATCTACCTCTTGTTCCTACAAAAAAATATGTAGTTCGCTTTTTTTTTTGTGTTATACCATTTGCGTTACATAACATGATCACGAGTGAATACTGAGTGACTGTTCTTACGTTTTGTATCATTATGGTAAAATTTTCTCAATGACTTTTGTTAGTAGTGATATTAACGGATTTAATAAAGATTTGAATTCGTTCAAGAATGTGGTTAAAACTAATGAAATGTCTTTATTGTTATTATTTTTGTCGCTATTTCTAATGGCTATATAATTATTTTTATTGTTACTGGTATTCACCGTAACATTGCCATCTTTAATAACACCGTTGCTTTCGATATCATTGGTAGAGGTCGATCTTTTTTGGTAGCTTGAACTATTAATTTTAGCTACATTTGCATATGATCGACTATCTATATTTGCTGGAAAACTCGAAAGATCTCCATTGCCATAATTATAATTATTTATGTATATTCGAGAAAAGGATGTGTGTATTTCGTTATAAAATTTAGTTCGCTATTTGTAAACTGAACAGCCCCTATAACTTGCTGGGTGGTCTTCTTCACACAAGGCACATTTTGCTGGTTCGGAAGCATTCTTAGTACAGGTTTTAGTGCCACTTTTGCCGGCACATTTAACGCTCCTGGTTGGTAGATTACAATAGTTTGTAGTATGCCCGCTGGCACCGTTTCCATTGCTTTAGTCTAGAATCTCTATTAGGTTCTTCAACGACTACAGTTGTATTTAAGAAACGAGTAATTTGAAATATTTCGACATTTTTGGGTGACGGTTTGAAATCAATGAAGAACATAGGCAATGGTTGTTTCGTTGTTTTTAACCGACTTCAAAAAAGGAGGAGGTATTCAATTCGACTGTTTTTTTTTTTTTTGTGTGTTACCTCAGAACTTTCTTCTGGGTGAACCGATTTTGATGATTCTTCTTTTATTTAAAAGGTGATGTTTCTCGTGTGGTCCCATTTAAATTTGATCAAGATCTGACCGGTAGTTTTTGAGTTATCCTTAATAATGCGGGAGATTGAAGCTTTTTGGATGCTTTTTATTTTTGATTGGTTTCACCGTCGGGTTAGATTTATTTACTTAAAATATTATAAATCTGTCAAATTACCATGGAAATATAGCTTTTGATATTCAAAATATAGAAATCGATTTTTTTTTTAAAGTATAAAGTATGGAGAATAATGTGAAAAAATATTGATTTTTAATAAAAAAAAATTCAAGTATAACGCTAAAAATTGTAAAATAAAATGCTTTTTTACAAAAAATAAATACCGATTTCAAGGTTTATTATAAAAATTTAAAAATACACTAAAAAGTAAAAAATAATTACTCCCGATAAAAAATATATATCAGAGTGAATAACTCAAGGTGATATCACTCCGATATATATTTTTTACTTTTTAGTGCATTTTAAAATTTTTACAATAAACCTTGAAGTCGGTATTTACTTTTTTGTAAAAAAGCATTTTTCTTAAGATATTAGTAAATCTTAGGACTTGAAAACCGTTTGACTGCAATTCGTTTGTTACGTCCGTTATGAAATGTAGATTTTTAAATACTATTGGGCTTGCAGTGGCGGACAATTACACGCTTGTCGACGAGTTTTTTTTACATCTAATGATTTCTACACTATACTACTTATATTATATACATACTTACCGCCGCGTAAATATTTGTTCTTTCTTTATATTTTATTGGGCTTGCAGTGGTGGACAATTTATAATTTTATTTTTTTATTTATTTTTATTACTCGTCAACAGGTAACGCATAGGAAAAGAAAAAAATGAGTATCGCAAGGGAGCCGTTATTCGGAAAAGCAAAAAATGACAAAAACTACTGAGAGGGTGGAAAAAGTATAAAGCAGATCGAAAAATCGGTAGTCTATAGAAAAATAAAAGCAAAGACCGTGTTAAAAAGAAGTACCAAAGGAAAGGAAAGCTTCTCCATACCCTTGCTAGCTATTTGTATACTTCACACGATAGATTATAGATTTACAACACCTTATACACTATAATCAACGCAGAGGAATAGGAATCTCCATTCAGCAATCCGCGACCGTAAAGCAGATCACCACTTATGTCCGGGACTGCGGAGCAATAATAATGGCCTTAATGTTCGACGGAAAAAAAAAGAATAAATGGTTACTTACGAAAATGTAAATTTTAATTACTACGTAATGTTTAAAATAAATAATAATTTACTGTTCACGGAGAAATTTGCATTAAAACTTTAGTCACATACTTCATACAGGGTTTTCATAGCCCTTTTTTTATTATTACTCCCCGCGCAAGAACGACATTGTCATTAATATACACATTTATTAAAAAATATATATAAAAACACAGTAACATATGACCCATTCGTATCAAGCCATCACTCGTAATAAGAATAAATTAAATGCGATGTTTTCGAACATATTCACTTTCCAAAAAGATTTGTTTCAAGAGGGGGAAGACTACCGTATTTTAATTATAAGTTTATAAAATTACGCAAAAGAAAACACTAACGATCGCTTCTTGCGTATTGATTAATTCCATCTTTTATCATCGTTACAGCTTTCTCAATTTCTTCCATGCCGGTAAGAAATACCAATATATCACCAGCAAGCTCTTGTTTGTGTATTTTCAACACGCAATCAACGGAACTATTTACATAATCAGGAACTGGTTCTAAGCAAAAATCAAATGATAAAATAGGGGAATTATTTTTAATTTTTAAAATTAAACATAATCAATAATTTCATATCTATGAAAAGGTTTTTCGAGATTCGTTGAAATTAGTTGTAAAAAGTATTAATATGTAAAATATGATTTTTTTTATTTTTCTTTATATTCACTAAGGGACTTTGCCCTCAGCTCGCTTCGCTTGCCCGCTTCACCCACGCAGCATTATTACTTGTTAAACAATCGAAAATTCTATTTGAGTGTTCACATTTTAATTATATCTGTTTATTTGATAAATATTGAAATATTTTACAATTTCCATATCAATAATTGTCAAGTCGAGAAACTTAAGAAGAAAGAAAAGATATTATAAAATAAAATCAGAAAAAAAAAAATTAAATAAGGCACTGAGAAATGTCCGATACTTTCTTATATATTGAAAAATATACATACACACATTCGTAAAACGTATACAACAAAAATAAGATTTTACGTGACATCAGTTAACCGGACCACATTCTTATTAAAATTTTACTGGAAAAAAAAAGGTACGTACGTCTTCATTATTTTAATTCACATCTATAATACTATTATAGATAAATCCTTATTAACCTAAATTTTAACGAATCCTTCAAGGAAAAGTTCAAAATTCGTTTGCCTTTTAATGGATAATGATTATTCTGTGATATTAGTTATGAGATTAACCTAAAAATAAAACTTAAAGAAAAGCAATAATTAAAAAAATAGTTTAGGAAAAGCGAAGATCTTTTCATTACCGAAGGGAAACAATAATAAATCGAACAGATTTTACACCGGAACATGTTAAAAAAACTACTTAAAATATTTTTTTTAAGACAAACTTAAAGAGTATTTGAAATTATCCTCAAAAAACGGAACTAAAATACTTCTAACAATGGAACATTTTTGGCGAAGATTTAATGAAAATAAAAGTTTACAACTCAGCTTAGAAAACGAACTCCTCCAAAAAAAGTTATCCCATCTAGAAGATAAATCGTTTCACTTTTGCATGTGATAGGACTTATGTCTTAAACTATTTTTAAAGTAAATTGTTTTATTTTATTAATAATTTGTAATATGTTTCTCTATTTTATATTTATTGATATAAACTTTTCAAAATTACTTAAAAAATAAGCCTATTATTAAAAGCATAATAACTGCATATAAAAATTGGCCTAGTTCTTCGCTGTTAGTTAGAATTACTCTGAAGAATATGTTTTATTTTGATTTCATTTAAAGCAGATCTGCTGATAAAACATCGGAATTTTACGAGACAGCGGAGATTCAAATATTCTCCTGTTTTTATGAAGTCAATCCAAGATAAAAAAGAGTTAAAGTTAAAATTAAGATGTACGACAATGACTATAACAGTATCGTTTATTAGAAATAATAATATATATTAGTGTCTACGGGCTAATATAAATGTTGGTTTAACGGATGATACGCTGAAAATTACTCGTTGCGCGGTGATACGGTAAATGTTGTCAGTGCGTCGATGCTACGCATGCACTTACTACCGTAACGTTAGCTGCTTTTTGTTTCAAGCTTCTTTCGCGTTCGAAATATAATTTTTTTTAAATTTTCACAGACTAGTAGATAACGTATATTATAAAATTCACGCCTTTGTTTTTTTGTTCTTTTATAAACATCTTTCTTACTTAAATAAAATACCTCGTCACACACACGACATACATATAAAGATGCATTCAGAATGTTCCTTCCGGATAATAAGAATATATATATATATATTAAAGATAGTACGTAAGATTTAAAGTAATAAAAATAAAAGCGTAAATTTGAATTAAAAGTTTTTTTTAAAAACTTATTTTAAAATTAATTTTTTTCTCTAAGCTAACATTAAACTAATTAGTCACTTACTGAACATTATATACAGATCCATGAACATAGACAATGAACGTTTTTAAAAATATAATAGTCGATAGTTTTAAAGAATCTTTATTAAAATTCCGGTACGTATCTTAGAAAATAACATTTATTCGAAACAAAGTTTTCGTACTAAATTAGGATTTTGATAAAAAACAATATCTAATCTTTTTAACTTTCCAAGAATAATCCATAACCTATCGGTTTATACCGGATGTAAAAGTAAAATATAGGTTTTTTAGGTATCGATTGCGGATTATTTGGTGCTCTTATGGAACATTTTGTTACATTTTTTGTCTCTTCCATAAATAGGTAAATGTTCCCTTTAATTAACGAACAAACTTTATACGTGTTTTTTTTTCTTCTTAAAACCACTTCTACATTTTATCAGTTAAGCCTCACTATAAATCGTTTCTATTTTCTTTTATTTCTTCGCGGCAAGTACTCAAAATCCTTTCCTCTGTCCATTTATTAATATATAGAACTGTTTTAATCGAAACGGAATGTAGTTTTTTTTCCCCTCTGATATTAGTTAAGAAATAAACTTCGGTTTCATAGAATTATGCTCGAAAAAAACCGAAGGCATTTTAGCATTTAATAATATAAATCATCGAAATATTAAAAAACAAAAATAAATACATGCAAAAGTGATAAAGCTGATAAAAAACACCGCAGGTTACGACTAAAAGAATCTGCGCAGATAACAGCATTTAAAGAATAGTAAAGTAACAAAGGAAAACGCGAACGTATCTCTTATACAGCTCAGTATCTACTCTAAAATTCAAATGATACTTATACAAATTTTGATCCAGCTTAACTCGCAAATAATAATTTATATAAAGGATAATTTTATTGGTCGCGTTATCTACTTTACTACATAATCAACGAGAACGAAAATACTGATACGGTACTACATTGTGGCATTTTCTGCCTAATGCTTGGCAAGGTAAATTCAATAAACTGAAAGTATCTATGTAAAACTTCTGTAATTTCGTTTGCATGAAATGTGCTAGCTTGACTGATTCCTTCTACTGCCCGGCCATTGTAATGCATTAATAAGAAAGATTACGATGCGCATGTCTATTGTGATATGTGTATATCTATAATACATTCTGATAATGTTTTTAAGCTGTCCACTTTGTGGTTGTTTATCGCTACACTTCTTCTAACATGATTTTTGCTTTTTTAAGAAGTAAACAGTTGATTTTTGTACTGTTTTTTACTCCTAGAAAATTTGATTTTATAATATGCTTTTTATGTCGTTAGTACATAGACTTGGCTACCGAACCAGAGGTGTATCATAGGCTATCGAGACTTATTTCGTTCCGGACCCAAGCTGCTTCCAGGTTTACTCAGCCTTAAATAAGTGGGTACCAGAGAAATCTGGGAAAGTAAAGGCTGCCGAGAGAAAGGAACTGGCCCCAATCTTCTCATCAAATCTATTAGGTTTGGTACATAATGAACCATAACTTCATAATCCCTAACACCCTGTCAAGGGTATGGGACTTCCATTACTTTATCTTAACTTATATATATATATATTAGGGTGGCCCTTATTTTTCAAGTTAAAATTTATAATCTCCCAACCGGTAGTCTTGTTCTCTTATATGAAAAAATCATAGCGTTAAAATTTTAGCTAATTTGGTCAACTTTAAGACGCGCCGATATGACCAAGAAGATAGCGTCAATAGCGCAACTCAGCGCGCGCGCAAGGGTACACTTTCGCTGGTTACTAGACAGAGTGGTTTAGCAGGTGTTACGAAGTAAAACAGGAACTTTCATTACAGGCTTTAAACGTTGAAACTATACTTGAAATATCGCAATTTTTTTCTTAGCCTTCTTTTTCAGGTGAATAATTTGATTGATAAGAATAAAAAAATCGTTGAAAACACATTCACAATTTTCCACAGAATAAACTAAGAAAGTTAACTATTAATGCCAGACATGAGCGTCGATTTTTTCGATATTCCGCTATCACTTGAAGCAGGTACTGTTTTTTATGTTCTTTGCGGGTCAGTTTATTGTTGTATTATTCAATTAATTGTATTCCACGTTCAGCTGCATCATTAACCACTTTCATTTTGGAGATTAATTCTCTACTTTTTAAATAATCTTCATTCTGCTCCCATTCACTTGGGCTTCTAAGAAGAAAATCGCTGTTAATGCGAAATCGCTCAAAAAAATTATTAGTCAGCGAATTAACAAATTGATCTAGATCTCCTCGGCATAAATTTTCCACGTCAGAAAATTTAATCTGCAATCGGCTTATGTCGTCATTTTCTATTGCATCGAGATCATCCAGATTTTTGTGCATTCTTTCTTTCACAACATTACTGACATCGTTATCAAAGAAAGCGAAGCAAATTGCTTCCGGAGTTAGATACCGTAAATGGCGAATAAATTGATTTACAGCCACTTTCGAAACTTCTTCGTAAGAATTCAGTTTTTTTAGAAAATTAAAATCTGAATTTAGTGCTTTTATAGTAACCGGAGCTGAAAATCACGCTTCCACATAAGTTATTACAATAAAAATACAAATATCAGCTAAACCTTTCGCTTCTGAAGTTTTCAGCTTAAATTTATAGCGAAATAAATACATTTTCAAACAGTATATGATCTCTTAAACATCCCCCTTGCGTAGTGCATGGTTCCGGGATATCGAAATGAAAAATTATTTGGAGTTTCTGCTAAAAATACTAAGCATAATTCTAAAAATTCTTGGTAATCGTCACAAGGCTAATGTGTAGCAAGTGTGTGCTGCAGGAATGTAATCAGTTGGGATTTCTGTCGTCGTTAAATACTAGTCTCATTTCTTCCTCCATTAATGCTGAGCGAAAATTGTCTTTATTCACTGACCACTTGTTTTGGAATTCTTTAAAAATAGCACCAGAATTGCGAGGCATTTTCAGTTCGAAAACAGGTCTTACAATCATTTCAAAAAGGTGACGACGACACGCCAAATGTAATAATTTGCGGTCGAGAAACCGTTCCAAGCGAACACAAGTCCTTCATTTGTCACCAGTATTAACGGCAGTTGTGTCCAAAGAAATACATTTAATAATATCAGTTAGCCCTCAGTCGCAGAGGACTTCGTAGATAGCATCCGATTAAGCTTCTGCTATTCCTGATTCTAAAAATGGAACTTTTAAAATTTGCTCCCGATCGCTGCAAGTAATGATTATTGGTAACCGATCCACTACTTCCTTTCCTGTAAGAGATGGGAGTAATTTACCATCCCAATGCAAGACAGCATAATTCAGTTCTAGTTCCTCGAATTCCTTTTTTATTTTTCTGCCTTCTCCTAACTGAACTGTTCCCTTGATCGTTGTATTGACGTTCGATTGAACTCACATCAGCGTTGAGATCTTCAGCGGCAGCTATTAAAAGATGTACCGCATCCCAATCGCTAACTTTGCATTTGTCCAATGCAAAAGCTAGGCATGGTGTCATGAATTTATCATGAACTCTCCTCTGTTTCTTGGTAATATCTTTATTCTCCAGATTTCGCACATTTGGGTTTGATATTGTTTCCTGAGATGAAACTCCTGGATCTTACGCATCAGACACCAGATTTTTTCCATTTCCTCCATCATTACTTGACGTACGAGTACTCGTACTAGGTGAAGCTAATTCTACTTTCATCTCTGAAATGAATAAATTATTCGCATGGCTAACTGCACTTCAACATTTTTTCAAAGTACCTATTGTTTAATGTAATAATTTGCATCAAAACTATACTGGGTTGCTGGCACACAACAGTATACTGTAACGAGGGAAAGCAGTATTTTCGGTGCGCATGTACGCTCGTTTCACCGAAACGCTCTTCGGCACGTCTTAAAGTTGACCAAATGGGCTAAAATTTTAACAGTATAATTTTTTCATATAAGAGAACAATTCTACGGGTTGGGACACCTAATTTTTGAGAAAAAAAATTCCGTCATCTATAACTAAGGGCCACCCTAATATATATATATATGTATACGAGGGCAGTCCCAAATGGCAGTAGTATTCGAAAAATATTAGTATCTTAAGAAATACCTACATTTTAAAGCTTATCTTTCAAATTTGAAGGCGCTAAGTTGTTTAGTATTTGTTTGAAGCAGACAATAATGAACTTCTTAATAAGTTCGTAAACATGAAAAAAATTGGTCATCGTTATGTGATACAATACTTTTATTTGAAAGGGCTCAGTGCAACCAATATAAAAGTTGAGCTAGATTTTATTCTGGAGGAGTCTGCTCCTTTATTTGCAACAGTAAAATATTGGGAGGCAGAGTTTAAACCTGGCCGTACGAGCTGCTAAGACGAACTTCGCAGTGGTCAACCAAATGAAGTGACCACATTAGAAATGGTGAAAAAATCCATAAAATGGAATTGGATGACCGTGAACTGAAAGTGAGGGAGCTAGTAGGCATGGAAGGCATTTCAAAAAGCACTGTATATCGCATATTGACTAAAAATTTGGATATGAGAAAGCTGTGCGCAAGATGAGTGCCACGTTTGCTCACAATGGAACAAAAACAGCGTCGTGAGGATGTTTCAATCAAGTATTTGGCGCTGTTTCACGGCAATAAATCCGAGTTTTTTCGTTAGTTCATAATCATGGATGAAACATGGGTACATCACTTCACACCTGAGACAAAGAAGACTGAAAGGGAAGAATCGTTTCCAAAGAAGGCGAAGACAGTTCCATCTGCTGGTAAGGTCATGGTGTCAATTTTTTGGGATGCGCGCGGGATAATTTTCATTATTTATCTTCAAATAAGAAAAACAATCAACGGCAAGAATTATGCGAACTTATTGCAACCTTTAAGTGATGAAATCAGTTAAAAAGAAAGTGTTGTTTCATCAAGACAATGCACCAGCCTACACATTCGTTATCGCAATGGCCAAAATTAATGAATTAAAGTTCGAATTGCTTGCTTATACATCCTATTCGCCAGATTTAACCCCCTCAGATTATTTTCTTTTTCCAAACTTGAAAAAATGGCTCGATGATCAGAGATTTTCCAACAATGAAGAAGTGAAGTCAACAGTTGATGGCTGTCTTGAGGAGCTCGACGGATCTCATTATACACAGGGTATTGAAGCTACCGAACATCACTGGGAAAAATGTGTCGAGCTGAAAGGAGACTACGTTGAGAAATTAAGGCATTTATTTCCAAATTTATTTTGTTTTTTTGTTCGGCCAGGTATTTCTGGGACAGCCCTCGTATATATATATATATATAATTTTTATTCTAATTATCAATGTTGCAATTTTAAAAAATATGTTAATTATTTATAAATCCAAACACTTATTCAATTGTTTAAATAGTAAAAATTTATTCAATAAAATAGTTTTCTTTATTTAAACAGTTTTTTTTACGTTTCCGATTGGTGACATTTTGGCTTTCTGATACGGCTTATATTTTTATGCAATTAATATGGATGTAGAAAATTAAAACTTATTTCGGAAGAGAAATGAAATAACAATTAAAATCATTTGGTACATGTTTTTACCTGCTCAAACAAAGACATTTAAAAGAAACAGGAACACACTAAAGTAACAAGAAGAACAACAACTACGAAATTAATTTAATTTATATAATACACAATAACGATATTTATTTAGAAACAAAAGTCTATTAAATTATTTGAGCATAGTTCTTAAAAACTGTGAAACGGTAAAACTCATAAAGGAAAAAACAAACATTTCATTTAATAAACTTTTAAGAACATTTACAGTAGAAAAAATATTAGGTTTGAAACATGTTTCAGACTAGAAAAAAGATATGTTGTTAAAGCTGAAGTATATTTGGGGTAACGTAAGTTAACGAAAAGTATCTTAAAAAATTTGGCAGAGTAAAATTAAGTTAAAACCGGTCTAAAAATTTCGAAATATAAACAAATAAATAAATAAACAGCTAAAATAAAATAAGATTCAAAGACAATCTTGATGAAAAGAAATCGATCATGTTACTTTGGAAATGAAAAAAAATATTCGAAATTTCCATACAGACTTCTTTGGATTGTTTAAATGCTTTCATTGTCTCTTTTTCATTTTTTTAATTTATTTTTTCATTTTTGAATTCTGTAAGGCAGCTATTCCCCCGCAAACACATAAATATTACTAATTTTTATTATACTAACCTTTTGCATAATGGATTGTTAGAGGATAAGATTTTCCATTAACACTAAGAATAGCAGTGTTGCCATCAGAATCTGATTTGGTTTCATTGAAATAATCGTTCAAACTTTGTGCATCTACTGTGGCAGATGTCACAATTAACCTTAATGTTTTTCTTTTCTAAATAATACACAATAAACAACTGAGATTATATATATATATATATATATGTACACATATGAATGAAAGATACAGATAACATATTCAAAAAAATTTATCTTACGATATCAACACGGAAAGAGTATACTACATGTCTTCCTGAAATGTCGACAAATTAAATTTAATCGAAATTTATAACAAAAAATCGAAGTAATACTTTATAAATCGAAATTCATTCATACAGTCCCTTAAAGGTGAACTTTAAATATTTAACGAACAACTCTAGTTAAACTCAATTATGTTTAAATTTAGTCGGTCCTCTAGCGTAAACAATCTCATGACTATTAAGGTTAACTTTCACAAAACTCTGCGCATTGAAACATAATAGACACGAATATCGGACATTTTATGTATATATTGCATTAATATTTTCGTAACAAAAAATTTCGTAATCAACATTTATCTGTGTTCAAATTATCGTCAGCTTATTAACAAGTGTATCTGATTTACGAAATATACTACTTTGTATGATAGTAGATTAAATTTGTACGAAAAAAAATTAAAACCTTTAAACAAAGAATAAAAAAAAACAATTCAATTTGCAGTGCTGGAATCATTAAAAAACTAAATTATTTATTTGACTATTTGAAATTATTATTTAATAAAATAGCTTTAAAAAAATATATCGACTTCAAGATTTACCCTAAAAATTTAATAAAAATGCACCAAAAAGCAAAAAAATAATATATTTTACTGTAAAATACACATAAGGATATTATGATTATTCTTAAACAAGATTAACTTTTTGGAGAGGGCACCAAGTTTATATTGAAATAATAAAAACAGTATTAAATGAATATAAAAAATACTATCTTCCTATAAGCCAAGTATTGGAAACATCAGGAATATTTAACGCAGTTTATAATTCTTATTATAATTTGAATTTGGTGCCGAATCGGAAAAATATTAAAGTTGTTTAAGGGTAATCATAATATCTTTACATATGTTACTCTTAAATACATTATTTTTTATTAAATAATTATATTTTACTTTTCAGTGCATTTTTATTAAATTTTTAGGGAAATCTTGAAGTTAGTATTTTTTTCTTTAAAAAAAAATGAAATATTTTATTTCATGGTTTTTATCAAATATTAAAGAGTGACAATACGAGTAGACTAACCTAAAATGATACTATTTTCTGTATTGTACAAAGCTGGGTAGTATTATTCAGCAGTAATATTTCAATTTCGTCAGTAATGAATTTGTTAATTACGCTTTGGAAAATTTCTAAAAGAAACTACCGTTAATAAACACTCTTTAAGTAATTCGCGTTTATCGCGTCTTCAATTTTGAAATTTTAGCTGTTCATATTTTCCTTATATTCTGTTTATACTATAAAGAAATTTAGAAAAACATTATTTATACTTTTATTATACCGAAAGATTATGTCTTCGTGAATAGAAAAATCAGTTTATAATTATACCTTCATAATTTTCTTCATAAGTCCCATAATTATATCAGTTAATACAGTTCGCTCGTGCACTTCGTCCAACATAATAACAGAATAACGCCGAAGTAACGGATCTGACATCATTTCTCGTATTAAAATTCCTTCTGTCATATACTAGACAAAAAAAATGAACAGTCGTGGTTATCGTTTACACGGATATCATAAAATGTTGCAGGAGAAACCATTTGTAATTTTAAATATATATTTCCTAGTTTTAAAATGTTCATTAACTAGAGTATGCAAATTATTTTTGCTGCATTGTAGAAATATATAACGTGCACCGTAAGTAAATTAAAAATTTTCATCTTAAACGAAAATCAAGTAAAACTTTTAGAACATTAAATTCAGAGAAAAGTGCAGAAAAATATCAACATGCAATATTAGTCAACAATGTATCAGGAAGTACGACGGATCCTATTCACCTTTAACCCGTAAGAGGTCGCGCCCGGTCTAAAAGACCGGGTTTTTAAAATTTTCTTTATTTTAACTGTGCTGTTACCCAAGCGAAAATAACTCAGCTATTCCAAGAATAACAGATAAGCATGAGGACTAATCAGTTTTAACTAGGATAAAAACTATTGTACTTAATCAGGATAGAGTATCAGTTTACATACACGGTCTGTTCGACAGGCGCGACCGATATCGTTTCGATTTATTTCAGTTTGATTCTGTCTTATATTCCTAAAAAATATAAAGTAGTTCTCTTTGAAAATTGCCGAAGAATCAGGTGCAGCTAATAAACCAGAGATGTTAACATTTTGTAACTTAGATACTGTAGATGAGTTGAAAAATACATACTTAGTCTCAAAGAAAAGTTATCCAGGGAACTTAAAGTTCAGATTCGTAGTATTTCACACGAAGGGCAGAATAAAGAACAGATAAATATTAATGTTGAAGAAAAAAATTTACAAAAATCAACGAAATATTTCTGGGAGATGTCATTTTTATGACTGGCGCAAAAATACAAAAAACTAAAACGCAGTGTAACAGCTGCAAGTGTTTGTTTGCAAAGAGCATACCAATTCCAACATGTTTTAAATGCGCAAATGAAAACGAAAGAAAACTCTAGTAGTGAGTGTTAACAATTTGATATTACATGTACCGTATTCTATTATTATCTATACTTCTTTCTAGATTTTTTTTTGTATATGTTGAGAATTAGGCTATTTTTTATAAAATGTTACAAACTTATATATTTGTTTGAATTAAAATCCTATTTATTCATGATAAAATAATGAAACAAAAACAAAACAGCATAAAAGGAATAAAAATAGAATAAAAGAACTAATGAACACGAAATATTTCTTTCAAAAACATAAAAAAATAGTTTTTAAAAACGTTTTTATCAAACCCGGTCAAAAAGACCGGCGCGACCTCTTGCGTTACAAAACATGGCGTGACCTCTTACGGGCTAATCTATTTAGATAAAAATTATTTGGATACAATTATAACGCAACTTTAAAAACTTAGTATCAAAGAAAGCTAGAATTAATAATTTAATAAAATGTGATTTAATTCAATATAAATTTTTTATCCAATTATTTTTAGAATTCGATATTCAAAGAAAGCAATTTTCGAATAAAAGTATGTCCTGAAACATTTCTGAGAAAATTTTTTTTTTTTTTAAATCTACATATTCGTTTTTTCCTTCCCATCATAAAATGCATATCTGTTAAATAAACCACTCGATAGCATAACTCCGAATATAATATATACTATTATTTACGGGGAAAATACGTACCTTAATTTTTGTACATTCAGCATTAGAACATTCGTCAAATCGAATACTATAACCAACTTCTTCTCCTAATTTGCATTGCCTTTCTTCTGCTACCCTTGCAGCTAATGACGTTGCACAATATCTGCGAGGTTCGGTGATTCCTGTTATAAAATCATTATCGCACCAACCAGCTTCCTTCAAATACTAAAAAGCGATTAAGCAATTATTTACGATAAGCGAACTTTACGAGTTTTTATTTATATACAAACAATATATAATGGTATAATTTAGCTGCTTTGTATTGATTGGGTAAAACCGGTAGCTAATTTTTTTGTTGAATTTACAAATCAGACATTAAAATAGTATAATATACGGGTAGTTAATTAATGTAAAAACATTTATATTTTTTATTCCTTTTTAATATTCATTTGCAAAAAAATAAATTCTAACCGACTTCAATAATGTTCATTTAATTCTGTAGACGAAAAAAACTGGACGAAATTATTATTTATTCATTCCTTTGATAAACTACTTATACTTTTAGTGAAACACTGCACTTTTAATCCCTTGCATTTATTATAAAAAAATTTAAAAACAATAATAAAAATATTCGAAACAATCTGAAAAAGTGTGTAATTATTGATGAAAATTCGTTAATATTCTGTAAAATTATTAATGTTCTTTTTCCTTTTTTGGTAATTATTTCACAACAATTTCCGTTGAACTAGCTGAAGTAAAAAACAAAATCCTTTAATTATAGAAATTTAAATAATCTTTGGCTTACTAAAAATGACTTAGAAAAGAAATTAATAAGAATTTGCTTGTATAGTATTATCACTGTGCTTGGAAAAAAATGTTGGTCAACATTAAAATTAAAAAAGTGTTTTCAACATAATACAATGCGGTTTCATTTAAATCATCATCTACAACCTGCCTTACATTTGATTAAAAAAAAGAAAAAAAACAAAGCAAGTAAATAGTTTTAAAATATTCATTGAATGTTTCTAAAATATACAAACTTTGAATTGAAATTATAAAGATTAGTAAAATTTTGGGATTTAAATGGAAGCTTGTAGTTTATAAGTTTGTACATTTATTTAACAATACATCACTAGGGTTTACATTTTTTCTCAAAAAAAAAAGTTAAATATAGCCTGCCTGTTTTGAAAATATATATTTAATAACATAAAAACTGAAACTTAGTATTTTAAAGTAAATTTATTTTTTCAAATATACCACAAACGAAAAACATAAATATAACAGATATCTAAAAAACTCTAATGTAATATTAAAACATTTCAAACTTTGAAAAGAATGTAACAAAGCTGATAAATTAATCGCTGAAAAAGGGTTTAAACTTTTTCCATTGACATTTAGAATACCACTTTATTCATCATCGGAACAAAACACACTGAGCTGGACTACGAAGAACCCATTCCTTAGATAAATATCCAACACTCCCAAATATGCATCCGATTAGTTAAGTATAGTTTTTTTGTTAAGTTAAACAATCACCGTCTTCCAATTTGAATCGATTTTTAAACCGTCATTTCGGTTAAAATTTTTGTCTTTCGATTTCGATAGCTTTTTTTTTTTTTTTTTTTTTTTTGAAAATATATATATTTATTAATATTTATACATTCCCTCGTCAAGCTATACGCTTGTCGACGAGTTTTCTTACATCTAAATATGCCTACATTATACTACTTATATACTATACAATTTTATCGCCGCGCAAATATTTTATTACAAACTTATCCTATTTTCCCTTATTTCTAACTTGCTATAACTAATCTATTATTTATTTTATTTTTATTTTTTATTATTTTATTTATTTATTTTGTTCCATCTCTTTCCCTTTCCCTTTTTTCACTTTTGTTTATTACTATTTCCGTACCCTTTTCTCTTATTTAATGCTTATTATTGTTCCAATATTTCCCTCTTTCTGTAACCATTCCTTTATTTTCTTTTTTTTCATCCCAATTTTTTCCTCCTTTATTATTTCTTTAGGAATTTTATTTAACAACTGCGTTATAATGTATTTGTCTGTTTGCTCCCCCATCTTTGTTTTAGCTAACGGCAGTTTGTACAAATAGTTTTTCCTCAGCCCGTATTCTATTTTTATTCTTTCTTCCAATTCTATTTCCTTCTTTGTCATTATGTATTCCTATATCTTTATGAATAAATACATTCCCCTAACGCTCAGTACGTCTTCTTTTTGTATTATTTCGCTTTCGGTCTCGTATTTGTGATCCGATATTAATTTCAAGCATTTTATTTGCAGTTTACTTATTTTCCTCACGTATGTTTCCTAGCCATTCCCCATGCTTGAATTCCATATCTGATTCTTGATTCCACTAGCGCATGATACACCATTTTTAACGTTTTATTTGTTGCATATTTCTTTAAAGTGTATAATGATGGTAATGTTGCCCTAATTTTCATTGCAATGTATTCCGTATATTCGTCCCACCTTAAGTGTTGGTCCACCATTACCCCCAAATATTTATATTGGGTCACTACTTCTATCTTCCGGCAATTTATCTTCTCACATTCATTTCTTTCTTCCCACTTATGTACACATTCGTTAGAGTGCATTATTAAATTTGGACAGTATTCATCATACCTATCCCTTTTCATACATAGTACCATTGCTTTAGTTTTTGATACATTAATTCTTAGATTTTTATCATGTGCCCGTCTGCTTATTGTGATTAGATCTTTTTGCATTTTCATTTCTGCCTCCTTGATATCTTTACATTCTGTAACTATTGCTATATCATCCGCGAACGAGTATATATGGCTGTATTTTAATTCCTTGTATAAACCGTTTGTATATATAATAAACAGTATTGGCGCTAAGTTACTACCTTGCGGAACTCCCACATTCAACTCCTCTTTTTCACTTCGTGCATTTAATATATTTACACATATTTTCCTTTGGTTTAAGTAGTTTTTGAACCATTTTTTAACACTGTGCGTTATTCCTATCTCCTCTAATTTATTTATAAGTATTTTATGGTCAATCGTCTCGAATGCTCTAGTTAGATCTATGAATGTTATCAGTACTTTCTTCCCTTGTTCAAAATTTACCCTTATTTTTTCTGTAAACTCGCCGAGCGCTTTCGATGTTGATTTTCCTTTTTGAAGCCCGAATTGTTATCAATTATCTGATTTTCCTGTAAATATTTCGTTAAACTATTAGCTACATACTTTTCTACGATTGTTGCAATTACATTACTTACTGCAATTGGTCTATAATTTTCATATTCACTGTGTTTGCCTTTTTTATATATTGGCCTCGTTTTCGATATCTTTAGTCCATCTGGTATTCTTCCTTCACTTAGAGTCATATTTATCAGTTTCGTAATTTTTTTTTACTATATATGTTTTTATTGTCTTTATATCTTTTATTCTTATCCCATCTAGTCCTGTGGCCTTTGTTTCTTTCAATCCCTCAATCATTTTTCTCACTTGCTCTATGTTTGCTTTAGGTATGTACATATTTACTTTCGGTTCATTCTCTTTTCTTTCTCCTAATAATACTTTGTTACATTTGTGTTCTAGTTTTTTTATACCATTTTTGAATTCTCTTCTGAACCTGTTCGCAATTGCAATTCCTTCTTGCCCCTTCGAAAAGTGTTTCTCGATCATCTCATCTACTCCTAGATTCCTTTTTTTTCCTATGATCTTATTTATATTTAACCATGTTTTCCTGATGTCCCCTTGTACTCCCGCAAAACTTTTTTCGATAAACATGTCTTTTTGCCGTCTTATTTCTGCATTTACTTTATTTCTTAACTCAGTATTTTGGTTTTCTTTTTTACTTTTTTATACAATTTGTCTCTGTTCGTTATCATTTCGATTACTCGTATTTTCCGTGTCATCCATTCTTTTTTCTTACGTGTTTTATCACTTGCTTGCACATTTTTTGTTTGGCTACATTCTTCATATACTTTTTCGAATTTTTCCTTTATATCTCTATATACTTTTTCAGCTTCTATTTCCTCTCTTTTTTCTTCCCACTTTATCATTTTTAGTTTATTTTTTACTTTATTTTCTATAACGATCCTTCTGTTTATTTCGCTTGATTCCTCTTCGATTTTTTCCCTCTCCATTTTTACTTTACACATTATCATATTGTGATCCGCTATTTTAATGTCTGTATTGTAATGATTAAAATCAATATTTCTTTTCTTCTTTTTGATGTAAATATGGTCTATTTTCATTTGCGTTAGCCTATCTTCCCTTGTAAATCCTTCCAACTTACTTTCTTATCCCATTCCTGCCATCGTGTTCTTATATTCTGTACCTAATGAATTATCTTTTCCGATATCTATATTTATATCTCCTATATAAATTATCGCATCATTATCGAAGTATTTTTTATCCATCTCTTTTATTTCCTTTATGTATGCCTTCGCCTTTCTCGATGGCGATCTATATAACGCCCATAGTCCCAGCTTTTCCTCGTACCCTGTTACTTCTAATATTATACTTTCCGCATTTTCCATACTTTTACTTATCATGCGAACGTGTATTTTTTTACCCCTTTTTACATATATTACAATCCCATGTTTTACTCCTTCTACATCTATATTATGCCATTTTTCGTACCCTTCTAAATTATATACATAAATCTATTTCCTCTTTCTTTATATTAATTTCTCCTAATATTATTATGTCGTATTCTTGCCCCGCCTCTAGAATTTCTACTTCTTCCCATTTTTTCCTTATTGATCTGATATTTATATATGCTATGACTAAGTCTGCAATCATTTTATTCCGTTCTTCCATCATACCGGTTTTGTTCTTATTAATTTATTCTTTTTCCCCCAGTTTTTTTTTATTTTTTATAATTAAATACATTTTTATTATTTTTATTATCTAAACGAACGCCACGAAATTAATATTTAACATATCGCGATAATTTAATATATACACTGTATATCATTATATATAAAATGACTGACCATAGATAAGCGATGACTTTTGCTCATCTAAAACTAACACAAATAAACTAAAGATTAAATACATCATTTAACACTATACTTTACCTTAAAATCTATAATATGTATTACACAAAAACTAATTGTCCCGTGGTTAGCGAGGTGGAAATATGTCGACTCTGTCTGCCTCTTTCCCCTTGTCTTTTCCCGTCCTTGTTCATAACGTGTCACTTCTCACTCCTTTTCTTTATTACCATTTTGTCTATCTTCTTTTTACTCTTTTTTTCTCATCTACTATTTCACTTTCTGCTTGTTCAACCTGCTGTCTTCTCTATTTCCCCCTCACTGTTTCTTCCGCCAACCAACACCGTTATTCACACACCATGCTACCCCGTACCACGTGTACGCACGCACTCTCCCATATCCCCGCACACACTCACACGTCTTCCGACGATCGCACAATCCCAACTTCCCCGTCGCCACCGATATAGCGATATACTGGATCTTTCTTCTATTATTTCTACCACACGCACTACAATTGCGCTAAACTTTCAACAGTGCTACTGAATACGTTTCTTCGACATCGTCGTATCGATTCCAAAAATCTACCGCTAAGCGCTACTGAGTATCGCATACGCCTTATTGTTCGCTTATAGTATTTCCTTATGTTATATTTAATTTTAAAACTATCTATTCTACGATTTTCGTATTCCTTCCGGCTACTCTTGCTCTTCTTATATTATTTTTTCTATATAGTCTTGATCTTTTATTAATATCGCTCGTTGCTGTGGATTTTTTTTCACGAATATTTTTCCTCTTTTAACCCATACAAAGTTGTAATTTGCCGTTTTTGCCTTTTTCTTGGCTTCCCAAAGAAGACCTCTGTAATAACTGGATAGATTTTCGTTCAAATATACTTTCAAGTTGCTTTCGGCATTTGTTATTTCTTTATCCCATATAGTGACTTCTTTTTTCTTTTCTAACATTTCGTCCACTATTCGTCTGCTGGCTTTTGCAATTATCGGCTTTGGCAATTTGTTGTTTTTTGTTGGTAATCTGTGTATCGCGCTAATATCTTCCTCCTTTATAATCACGCTGATTTTCCCTGTAATCTGTATCAGAATTTCTCTTAGATTTTCCTTGGCTTTTTCGGTTATCCCGTGTATTTCTATATTTTCTCTTCTTCCATATTGTTCCAACTTATGCACTGTACATGTCAGTTCTTTAATTTTCTCGTCTTTCTTCTTATAGTCACCTGCTCATTGAGCCCTTTTACCTTCACTATCAGCATTTCGTGCATTTTATGCATGTCATCATATTTCGCTGAGAGGAACTCAATGAAATTTTTTATTTCTTTCATATCTCTTTTTATTGTTCCTAAACTGTCGGCTAATTCACTTTCGCTGTCAGTTTCAGCCTCCTCCATTCTTTTATTTCTCTGGTACGTTTATGCAACTACCACTGCTCTCACTATACTGCCTTTTTCCATCGTTTAATTTTATTGTTAGTGGCGCCACTGTTTTCTTACTTTTCGGCATTATATATACTACCGCTTACTAATATAAAATATTTATCTTACCCGAGTTTCGTTCGGTATTGTTTTCACTATTTATCACACTGATAAGATTGTAACAATCACTTTAACGCATAAACCCACGTTTATATTACACAAAGGAAAAAAATTGTGACGCGGTTTTTACCGAAAATAAACGAATGGTGAATTAATCGCTTCAGGAACATTCAGAAATGTAAAATTCGTAGAAAATCAACGCTTTTTCTAGTGTCCTCGGAAATTTAGGAATTATGTGTTAATGAATTTTGAGAAAAAAGATTAATGGATCGTAAATGTTTAAAAACACAAATTCCACAATAAACAATCTTGAAAAACAACTATTTAATGATAATTTTAATTATTAAATTGAAATTAACAATTATTAAGAGTAAGGGGCTTTACATCATCGGGCTTAACTTCGTTCGCGTCGTGAAAATTTGGGAGTACCAAAAATCAAGAAAAATTTGTTTAACAAAGAAATAATAAAAATAAAAATTCCGATTAATTATTCTTGGCTTTTTGGTTATATTATTATAATTTTATTACAATATTTTTAGTTTTAAATAAAAGTAAAAATTCAAGGCAGAGAATACTTTTTTATATAATAGAGATTTTACGAAATTTTTTTAAAACAATGCCAAAAATTATGCGATTTTTAAAAGTGCTGAAAGATTAAAAATAATATAAAATCAATTGGTATAAGCTCAGCAAAACGAAAAGCGGTTTCTCAAAAGTGAATTTAATAAGTTCTGAAAAGAGATCTCTTAACTGTGTCCGATATATCAAAAACAATGACTACTAATCTAACCTCCGAAGAAACAAAATCTTATCCAGAAATCAATAGGCAGTTAATAATAAGTCGTGCAGTCGATAATATGAGAGGTAAAATGAAAAAAATTTAAATGAAGACATTGATCAAAAAATCAGTTATGTTGTTTTTTATCAGGAACAAATCATTCCTATTTTAAAAATTTTATCAATTGTTACATTAGTTAAATGCTAGCACTATTATATATATATTAAGGGCTAAGCCATTCTTATGCTGGGAGTTAATATGAATGTCACGAAATTGTGTAACGTGATGGAAATAATATCATATTTTATAAAAAATAAAAAAATTAAAAAAAAAGGAACGATTCGACCTGACTACAGAATTTTGAATTTATCGAGACTATCAATTACATTACTTTGATAGTAATGGTAGTAAATCGTTTTTTTATAAATAGTGAAAACTTTAATTTCTCACATCATTTATTTTTATTTACTTTGAATGTCAACTGATCCAGTATCTTTATTGATATTATGATCAAGTGAAGTGTAGTGTTTCCTTTTCTTTTACGCGGCCGAAAGAACGGTAGACGAGCAACGCTGTTTAATAGTAACAATGTATATTTCACCCGAAACTTTCATTGAAGAAATTCAAAATTTTTTCGAACTATATCTCTTGGCTTATATCCCTAAAATCGCAGATGCGGTGAAAGTAGTGAAGAAACAAGATTACGAAAAAATACTCATACTTTTCGAGGATTTTAACATAAATTTGTCGAAGGAGGCGAATGAAATATTCGTGGATTTTATAAAAGGCGTCTTTGATTTGGATTTACATTTAAACCCGACTAACAAGAAGTGGTTCCTGCACTAACTTCATCTGCGTTCACAACTTTAACAATCTAGAAATAAAAAACTACGTTACCTATTTCAGTTTCCACAGACCAATGTTCAAAATCACTGTGAAACATCAACGATCTTTGCTACCACAATGTACAAAATAGGAAAAAGTGTAACAAACGTGTTATATACAATAAATAAAAAAAAAAATGATCGAATACCGTGGTCATTATCTAAGCACAGATTATTTAAAAACTTGTGCTGCGAAATCAGTTACACACACTTGATTCGGAACGTACATTTTCGTTATAAACATTATAAAATATAATTCTGTAGTGGAAATTAAGTTTTTTATGTTACTTTATTTAGTATAGTCATGATGCAAAAGCAGTTAGACAAGTCCAATTGATTTATAAACAAATCGTATTTGTGAACATAGAATATTTTTAAACAAGGTCGTAAACCTACTTTTTTAGGTTCGTAAGAATCTACAATCTGTTCTTTTTGTACTTATAATGTAATTTTTTAATATATTTAAAAATAACTTATGTGCTTGGGTTATGGAAGTTGCGCTGCGGAAATAGATAGATCGTAAACTAATTTTATCTGTTCTAAATGTCTTTCAATAACGATGAAAGAAAAAGAAAACGAAACGAAAAATGCAAAACCAACTCTTCTATGAGAATGATAAATCTGCAAGTTCATGAAATCTCAGGATCATGTCAGTATATACATATACACATATTATATATACATATACATAATAATTTAACAACCTGCTTTTCATTCTAACCTGTGGTATCTGCGTACTTTTTCCGCATCCTGTATCCCCGACTAGCACTAAAACTTGGTATTTTTCTAAAATATACAAAATGTGTAGTTTATATTTTGAAATAGGTAATCGATTGCGTTGTTCGTCTATTGGAAGGAATAGGTGGCGATTGAATACAAATGTGGTACTATTTTCTCCATCTACGTCTTGCACATCTTCTTTCCATAAATCGTCTACTTCTATACAGTGCAAACAAACAATATCACAAACGACTTCTTTTTAGTAGTAGATAATAACATTTCACTTGTTTTATATATTCAATAATGTGCTACGTTACAAAATTTAATTACGAAAAAAAAATCTTTAATGCATACGTATCATTAATGTAAATTTAAATCTCTGCTAGTTTTCAGTTATCTTATTTATACTTAAAATGTCTGATTTAACTTTACCTGGTTTTAGAAAACGAACATTTTGCATTTTCACAAATTATAAGTTCTAATATAGAGAATACATATCATAACATTTTTGCCACTACTTAGAACAAAAACAAAAAAAAATTAATAAATAAAAATATCCCTCGCAATAAACTCAAGTAACCCGGCTATTTTAAAAGATTTTCGCATTCATTGCCCGACAAGTGTTTCAGGAACATTTACACACTAGCCATACGTCAAGCCAAACCACAACTGATTAGAGACACATATCAAAATGTGTAACGAATAATTAGCCAACTGGTAACCACAAGCCTTTCGAGAAGGCGAGATTTTATTTGTTGCCATAAAAATCTACGAGCCTTTCAATAACGCATATGTGCAAGTACAAAAATACTCAAATAGCATCGAAAAGTTCTTAAAAAGAATCGATATTTATTTGGTAGTATTCATTACTTTAAATTAAAATTTTTTGAAAAATTAATAATTATTTTATTTTTTGAACAGAAAATAAACAATACATTTTTTTCTTTATCTTTTAATAATATTAAATCACTTTTTTGGTGTTTGTTTATATTTTATGCACCATAATTTAGTTTATAAAATCGAGGTACATGTAAATTTTCCTCCTAGATTTTTAATTTAAGTGAATAAAGGAAGAAAAGAAGTTTCTAACAGTTTTATGTATGTACTTTCTCGTACTGATAATATTTTTTATATTAGTATATCATACTGAATAGATTTTAGACTTCCCTATAAATTAACTTTTTGTTAAAATACAGGAAATTTATAAAACTAAACTATGGAAATAAAGTAACAAAATAACTTCACTTGATAACATTGTAAAATATAGTATATAAAACTGTCTAACTGAATGTTTTATACTAAAAAGTATGAACTAAAGTTCATTTACATAAATTAAATACAAGTAAAAAGGATTATCGCAATCATAATCTATAATTATTAATATAAAAATTACATTTGTGATCTATTAATTTTTTGAGATACACTCTGAATATGTATTGCTAACCATATGCATAATCCAGGTAGTTTACATAATGTTTAAGTATTTCACAAAGTACAAAAGTTCTCAATAATATGCAAAAGAATTAATATTTTCCTCTAATTGCGTACTGTATTATCTAGTCAGATTGTTAATTTAGTTATTTAACTAGGAATTAAAATATTATTTTACAAATTGTTCGACCTCTTTTGAGCGTTATAAGTGACTGAACATTGTGCAGACATTAATTTGTTTTACTTAGACTTACTATCTGGACATGACTAGAAAACATTGCATTTCGCTTTCCGTAGCTGCATTCACATTAAATTATTCAATCTCTTTATCCAAGCGAACAGGCAAAATTGCCTTTCTTTTCCCAAAATAGAATATTTTCGGGTAATCGATAACCTAGCATCACGGCATTTTTCTGAAATGCACTTACCATTCGAATAGTATATTTAGTGGTATTTATGTTATCTAGTTCAATTAATCTGTAAAGATTAACGAGGGGCACTCTATTTCGTCTTTCGAATTGATCAATTTTATCTGGAGCGGCTAATAACATATGCAGATCTGAAAAATTGTAAATACGACCCAGTAGAGTCGTATCTTTTCAATTTTTGACAAAAGAAAAGAAAATTAAAATTTTTAATGATTCTATGAAAACCACTATTTTTTATTTGCTTTTATTGTAGTATTCAAATATTGCATATACAATAATTTACTGCAAGGCTTTAGTGTACCATTTATAAATAAATATATTTCATAACACACACACACATATATATGTATATACAGTGAGCCACAATAATATCCGGGCATCGATGTACTCAATGAATATACGCCAAAAATAAAGGAAAAAAATGCTTTACTGTTGAAACAAGTAACGAAAATAGAAAAATAAATATATCCTTAATATATTATCAAAAAAAAAAAAAAGCAAAAACATTAAAAAAACACGGCTTCGATATAAAAAACACAAAAATTACGAATTTTAAGCGCCACATTAATATCCGGGTACATAGAACTAAATGCAGTAAAACACTCATGAATTTTTCCCCATAATATGATAACATATAATGTGGGGTGTGTGTGGAAACTCATGGCATATTTTTGCAGTGGTATCACAGCAATGGCTGCCATGGCAACGGCTATGACGCACTGGGAAAAATAAAAATTAGGAAAGAATTTCTGGAAATGGAAAAATTAAAAATATACTCAATTTAATGTTGAAAATTTATAATAGAATAATGTATATGTATAGCGTGCGCAGGATCAGTCGATGCGTTTTCGCGGCGGCTATCACTGTGGCGTACTGTGTCTGGGAGTGGCGAGTGGGGCTTAGGTTAGTTTTGAGCTTTGAATATAAATTATCAGTTTATTTTTAAAACGATTCGAGTTACCACACAGGTTTAGCCTAGAAGTTGCGCTCTTTCCTAGAGACATGCGTTTGGATTACCAGTTGGGAACAGCCTAAGGGGTCTCGGCTTGGGGTGAATTTTGAGCCCCAAGACGGTAATTTGGGTTAGATTTTGAAAATTCATTTGGGTTATTGGAAATGCGGGGGAACGAACAAGAAAAATTGAGGGACAATTAGGGAATCGTGAAAGAAATTTGGGTTAGATTGTGTAAAAAACAGAACTCGTTAAAATGTTAAATATTAACGTTTAATATTTTGTCTTTTTTAGGTATTCCATACTTCATTATTTTAAAATGAATTTCTCGTCGGTGTAACATATTTTAATTAATAATTTTGAGAATTTTTTACTAAAAATAAAATCAGTGGAATGGGTACAGAAGATGTGTATGCGAGAGATTGGCCATATTATTCTACGTTGAATTTTTTGTTTCTCTCGTTATCAGCTCATAATATCCATTTAACAGCTATATACAGTGAGCCACAAAAATATTCGGACACGAAAAATTTTAGATTTTAGCAAAAAATTCAAACTTGCGATTTTTCGTTTTTTAATTTTCAATAATGAATTTGGACAGAAGAGTACTTTAACTAATAAATTTATCAAGAAGCTTAAACAAAACATTATATATGACGCAATTAATAAAAAAATACAAAAAATACTACATTTTTAATACTAACAACGTATTATTCATCGTATTCCGGTTTTTCCAATTAGCTTTAACACTGTCATGCATCAAATGAGTCATTATATACGCAAAGGAACCTGCTGTTCATTGCTTGTTGATTAAAATTTGGCATTTATACATTTGTTATGTTTGCATTGACGTTGCTTTTAATTAATATCTCGCGTAAAAGTAAAGATACACCTTTTGACCTGTTCAAGTTGGTGATTTTTAATCATGGTAAAGGACTTCCAATTCGAAAAATATCAAGTTTATTTAATATTAATAAAATTACAATCAGTGATATCATAAAACGGTTTGAAAAAGTAAATCGCATCGAATTTTTACAGAAAAAAAGGTCGATTTAAAAAACTGTTCGAATATGATCAACGGTTTATTACGAAGCAGGTGAAAAAAAATCCGAAAATTAGTGCGTCTAAATTATCTACAGAAGTGTACAAAAGATTTAATATCAAGGTAAGCGTGCAAATTATACAACGAATAATTTCAAATAATGGTTACAATTCGAGAATTGCGAGAAGAATACCTTTAGTAAATGAACCTATAATTTCGCGAAACAATATGTTAATATAAACCTAGATTATTGGAAAAGTGTGATTTTTACGGATGAGAGAAAATTTAACGTTTTTGGGGGCAACGGCAAAGTAAATGTTTGGAGAACACCGAATACCGAATTAAAAAATATAATTTTAAACCCACAATTAAACACAGATGCGAGCATGTTCTTTACGGCGTCTGGAGTTGGTGAAGTAGAATTCATTGAAGGAAACATGACAGCGAATACATCAACATTTTATAAAATAATTTAAAATCTAGCGCCCGAAAATTGGGCTTAGAAAATAATTTTAAATTTTATCAAGATAACGACCCGAAACATAAAGCAAACGATATCAGGTTATGGTTACTATACAATTGGCCAAAAGTTATTGGACCCCCTCCCCTACCAGTCATCTTACCGCAAAACCAATCGAACATTTGCGTAACCATCTATATTCAAAAGTCCACGAAACGCAAATTACCAATATAACACGGTTAAAAACAATTTTATAAGCGCAATAGGACAAAATATTGCCGGAATTCACAAAAATATTGACGAAATCAATACCCAGAAGACAGCAGGCAGTTATAAACCAAAAAACCTTCCAACCAAATATTAGAAGAATATTTTAATTTTTTTTTAAAATATTTTTGAAATGTCCAAATAATTTTATTACTATTAGAAATATAATATTTTTTGATTTTTTTTATTAATTGCATCATTCATTATGTTTTGTTTAAACTTCTTGATAATTTATTAGTTTAAATACTCTTCTGTCAGCCCTTGTGTATGTATATTGTATTAAATGTACTTTTTTAAAAAATAGGGGGTAACGTCATAGAATATGATGAGGTGTCTTCTTTTAGTGAATTTTATGTAAAATAATTTAAAATCGTCTAAAATTTAAAACCTGTTACCATGAACGAACGGTAAATATAAACAAGTTCAGTCAAGCATGAGGTTTCATGTGCTGAGGATTCCGTATGAAAGTTAACAATAACTATAATTATTTAGTATGTAAGAAAATTTGTTTGAATAAACTTCTATTTTTATTTTATTATTTTAATTTAATATGTTAATAAATTTCAGAGATCTTTTCTAATAATAATTTAAAACAGTAAACCAAAATACTAATTTGAATCGAAGGCTTCGACTAATTTGAAGTGCAATGTAATGGTTATGAAGAAAAATTAATTAAAACCTTTTTATTTATTTAATTTTTATTTATTTTTTTAACTTATTGGTTTAGATTTAATAATACTAATATTAAGGTTTTATGATTTTTTTAAATGTATAATTTTGTTAATCCCTACACCTATCTTTCTTGAATAGCCGACTGTTAAAGACATTTAATAAATATATAAACGAACACACACAAAAAACGATTAATTAGAAATAATATTAATGCTACGTATCACTCTGCTGCGGCTGCTAGAATGCTAGTACTCCCTGCTGGCAGGTTGGTGTACGTTGGTGATTGCGTCCTGGATTCTCAGTGAATGGGAGGGAGAGACACGGTAATCGAAATTATAGTTTACGAATTTTGTAAATGTCACTAATTTGAAAACCGAATTTTGAGGCGATCTGGTTACTTTGTTATCAAACTTCTTTCGGTTGCAAGACGAACAGGTTACTTTACTAAAAAAGGTCGATATAGTTCCGCGATGTGACAAAGACTGCTGTGAGATGATTTTTGGGATTCCGAATACATATAATGTACGGAATCCTAATAAGATGGTACACAAATGACAAAAATATCAAATAAAAATCAATAATTCCCGAACGGCTTGACTTATAAACTTCAAATTTGGAACATAAATTACAATTAAAATTATCTTTAAAACGATCTATAACTTAAAGATGACCGATTACCCGGGGCGGAAAAAAACCCAAAAAACCGTCAAGAATATATAATATGGTACATAAAACGACCTCAAAAATCACTTAAAAAATCATAACTCGTCACTAGATAAACCTATAACTCTGAAATTCAAAATATAAACTACAGTGCAGGAATACTTTTATAAAATCAAAAAATTACGGTACAAAAGTTATGTAAAGTTGCCCAAAAGTTCAAAAACCGCCAAAAATGACGTGTCCCCCCCTAGCGCCGCGAGTGTTGTAGTTAAAAATTTTGAACGCAGTTAAAAATACCCGCATTTCCGTATATTTCTCTAGTTTGAAACATCCGGATTTCCAACTTTAAAACTGGACCCTCAGGGCGACGAAAGTTCGAAATTTTGTAAAAAAATATTTTTTCCCCGCACGTGTGATATATCGTTGGAAAGATCGCTATTTATCAGGAAAAAAACCGTATATCATTTCCTTTACCAAAAAATTCAAAGCTGCCGTAAAGTTCAAAAAAGCACGAAAAACTACGTGTCTCCCCCCCTAGCGCAGCGAATATTACCAATAAAAATTTCAAACGCGGTTAAAAATATGCGCTTCCACGTTCGGAACATTCGAGTTTCCAGCTTTAAAATCGGACCATCAGAGCGCCGAAAGCTCGAGATTTTGGAAAAAAATATTTTTTTTCTTAGGCTTGTGATATATATCAACAGAAAGATCTCTGTCTGTTGGGAACGAAACTGTATTTCATTTTCTTAACAAAATTTTCCAAGTTGCTGTAAAGCTCAAAAAGGCGAAAAAAATTGGGTGTCCCCTAGCGCTGCGAATATAAAAGTAAAAAATTTTAATCATGGTTAAAAATATGTGCTTCCATGTATATTTATGTAATTTGGAATATCCAGGTCTCCAGCTTTAAAAATAAAACTCCGGGGCTTTGAAAGCTCAAAATTTTGTAAAAAATTATTTTTTTTTCCGGGCATGTAATATATCGTTTGAAAGATCGCTACTTATCAGGAACAAAACCGTATATCATTTCCTTTACCAAAAAATTCAAAGTTGTTGTAAAGTTCAAAAAAGCGTGAAAAATGACGTGTCCCACCCTTAGCGCCGCGAATATTACCGATAAAAATTTCAAACGCGGTTGAAAATATGCGCTTCCACCTATATTTCTCTAGTTTTGAACATCCAGGTTTCGAGCTTTAATATTAGACCCTCGGTGCGCCGAAAGCTCAAAATTTTATTTTTCTTGGGCTTGTGATGTATTATTAGAAAGATCTCTATTTTCCGGGAACGAAACCGTATTTCATTTTCTTAACCAAACTTTCAAAGTTGCCGTAAAGTTAAAAAAAGCGTGAGTTCTAATTTGCAGTACTCTTTTTTGCGACGTGAGTATTATAGCTATACATTTGGAACATGGTAGAAAATACATGACTCCACGTATATTTCCCTGATTTGAAACAACCGGTTCCCCAACTTTAGAATGAGCCCCGCGGGGCACCAAAAATTAATAATTTTGAAAAAAAATATTTTTTTTCTTGGGTTTGTGATATATCATTGGAAAAATCGCTATTTTTCGGGAACGAAACCGTATTTCACTTTCTTAACGAAACAGTCAAAGCTGCCGAAAAGTTCAAAAAAGCACGAAAAAAGACGTGTTAGCCCCCTAGCAAAGGGAATATTATAGCTAAAAATTGTGAACATGGTTAAAAATATGCGCTTCTTCGTATATTTCTCTAGTTTTGAAAATCCAGGTTTCCAGCTTTAAAATTAGACCCTCGGGGCGCCGAAAGCTCAAAATTTAAAAAAAAAATATTATTTTTCTTGTGCTTGTGATATATTATTAGAAAGATCGCTATTCGTCGTGAACGAAACGTATTTCCTTTTCTTAACGAAATTTTCAACGTTGCTGAAAAGTTCAAAAAAGCTCGATCTCTGATTTGTAGCCATCTCTTTTCGACGCAAGTATTATAGCTATTAATTTGGAACAAGGTAGAAAATACGCAACTTTACGTATATTTCTCTAGTTTTGAAAATCCAGGTTACCAGCTTTAAAATTAAACCTTCGGGGCGCCGAAAGCTCGATATTTTTAAAAGATATATTTTTTTGCACGAGCTTGTGATGTATCATTAGAAAGATTGCTATTTGTCGGGAACGGAACAGTATTTAATTTTCTTAACGAAACTTTCAATGTTGCTGAAAACTTCAAAAAAACAAAAAAAATTACGTGTCTCCCCCCTGGCTCCATGAATATTACAGCTAAAAATATTGAACGCGGCTAAAAACATGCGCATCCCCTTATATTTTTCTATTCTGGAACATCTGGATTTCCAGTTTTAAAATTCGGAACCTTAAGCGCCGAATGCTCGAAAGTTTCAAAAATATATTTTTTCTGGTCACGATCGATGGAAAGATCGTTATTTGCCGGGAACAAAACCATAAGTTATTTCCTTAACGAAAATTTCAAACCTTGATGTTCCAAACTTGAGAAATATATGTCGAAGCGCATATGTTTAACCGTGTTCAAAATTTTTAGCTGTAATGCTCGCGGCGCTAGAGGGGAAGGGCTGTTTGAATTTTTTGGCAACTTTAAAAGTTTCTAATTACGGTTCGGAATTATGTTTAGAGACTTCCGTGGAGCTGGCGTACAAACTTTGACCGTTACTGGTTGAATATCAGATGGTAACATTATCTGTTGAAAGTTAATATCCGCACGAACGGCTAATATTATTTCCCCATGCGCACAAGTAGCAAGCACTGGATTTGATTCGAGAACTTTATAGCTTTTTAGTTGTAAATGTTGGTTTTGTTTTAAGTAGGTTTCTTGAATGCAAGGAATAAACGAGTTTGTTAATCGGTGTTATTTTTCTTTTGGCTTTATCGGAATATGAGACTGCAGCAGTTTTTAGATTTTGGTTCGGATCGTTATAATTTGCATTACTAGTTTTAGTACGGGGGCTAAGAAACGGAACGGGATCGCGGGTTTCGGTTTGGTTATTTTCATTACGGCTTATGTTAGTGTTGTTATGAACTGTAATGATGCGCATCATTGTTTAGGTAGTACGTCAGCCCGATGAAAAACAGATGCGAATAGTATTTCGATTTGTTAAACAATTTAACACACTATGCTAGTAAATAAATAAAAAAAAAATATTTAATAATGGTCTAACGTATTGAGAGAGTCGAAAGAAAAAACCGAATTGTTAAAAAATCATCTCAGTAGAACGACAGTCTTTGTCACATCGCGGAACTATATCTACCTTTTTTAGTAAAGTAACCTGTTCGTCTTGCAACCCACTTCTGAATTGTTGTAAATAAAATAATTAAAAAAATATATATATATCTTTGTAAGTAAAATTCAAATAAAAAATAAATAAAACCGAAATAATTAAACTCGAATAGTTTTTACGCGATATATTCGAAAGTAGTCAATCCCAAAAATAATTTGTAAAGACCCTCGATGCGCGCCGGGTCACAAAACAAAATATCGATACGGAGAAACAAAAAAAGGAACTCACGAAAACAACGAACAAATAATACCAAAACGACTTTAACTAAACGTTCACACAATTTAATTTACAAAATAGAAAAACGGATATATAGCACCACGTGCATACACATCTACGCGACCAAAACACGCACAAAGGCCGTCGCTAGAATCTCACACGCGCAACATCCGCAACTACCTGCAGTAGACTGACTGCCTGACCCAAAATAAAAAAATCGCCATGCCGTCTAAACAAAGACCGACGCCATCCCTTAGAAAAATGGCCGATCGTTTAGTGGCGCTAGTGCACGAATTTAATAACTAAAAATAATACGGAACATATTTATATACGAGTACAGAAAGTAACGATATAAAAAAATAAAAAAAATTTTATCGACAACATTCTCGGCACATTCTGACCGCAAACGCCCTCGTTTGAATTTAAGGAGTAGATCTTACAAGCACGGTTAACAAGAATAATGGTTGGATTACCTAAAGGGAGATACAGAAAAAGCAAACGAGAGAGTAACAGCTAGGGATCTAAATAATAAGGGAAAAGTGGAATCAAAACTTAACGATTAATTTTCGATATTCATACATGCTTGTAAACTAGACGGATAGACTCAATTCGCATGATAAAATGGACAACGAAAAAAAGACATACATTTTTAACAGAACGAAAAAAATTATACAGCAGAAAACCTGAGAACATCCTGTTGCGGTTATGTAATGGAGTCTCCGTATCGTTGTTGAAATCTTCGAGCTCGTTTACGTCTTCGGATGTCAGTCTCTTTGATTTGTTCTTTGTCCTCCTCGTTTGATGGTCGTTGTTTGCCGATGACGATGTTAGCAGTAATGCCGGAGCTATTGATGTGCGTTTGTTCTGACGACGACGGATTGGTCGAATCCTGACCGCTGGCCACCAAATTATCACCCGCTAACGGCTTCTTTTCTTCTTTCTTTAATTCCAAATCGGAGTCTTTATTAATTGCATCAACTGAACCGTTTCTGACTTCATTTCGTTTAAAATTTGATTCTGACATTTTGTTGTAAAACGTTGACTGATAACGATCGTTGACAATCACGGAATTTAACTTGCCACTTAGTAAATTCGGTTTCATTTCTATTCCACTGGGCAATTCTGGTTTGATGGACGACGTATTAGAATTAACTAGCGTTCGCGATTTCAGGTCGTTATAGTTACGTTCGGTAATTGGATCTTCAGCGTTAATTTGCGAACAATCGTGTGTCTATGGTAATTCAGCGTCAAAGTCGCTCACAAGCGATTCTTGCGGATCTTCGAAGGAATCCAGCTTATGAAGAGCCGTTGTGTGATCTTGCATCTGATCATCACGGTACCGTTCACTATCGTCTTCTTTTTGATTATCGCTACCTCCTTTGTATATCACAGATTCTAAGGATGTGTTCATTGTCGATTCGGCAAAACTACGATACGAGTTCTCGGAGTCGATTTTTACAATTTCACACTTACTGGTTTTTGACGACGCCAGATGATCCACTTCTTTCGCGTCTTTACTGGCTTTTTCCGCGACCTCGTCCATCTTCTCGTTGAATTTAGCTTCCTCCGCGAGCGCGTCTTTATTCTCGATCAAATTTGTCACCCGATTTTTGCCGGAATCGTCGAAGCCGTGAAAACTATCGATCTCGTTGACGGCAAATGCTGTTCGATGCTTGTTTACGGTCGCTAGTACTTGGTCGGCTAGATGTGAGACCAACTCTCCAATCGGCAAATCATTCTTGACGAACGGTTGGACTAAGGGCTGATCTGGGCTGACTGAACTAAACATGACAGATTGCTATCGTTCCTCGTCTCGTTGGTTGCGTCGCTGCTGTTTTTCTGACTGGTCTTCAACCTCAAACGCCGTGGATATCCTTATTTGCATCGGAGATATTCTATTATCATCCGGGGTCGGATATTCTTGACCAGCATAATGTTGTCCACACGGTCGGTCCATTTCCCTCATCTCCGGCGAAGCGGTCGTGGTTAACTGTGGCAACATTCGACTAACAGATTTCCGGTTAGGTGTAATTTTTATGTCGCCCGATCCGCCTGACCAAACGAATTTGCCACAATCTAAAACGTCTAATCCTAGTACCATGTCATACGGTTGATATTTATTTTCGACGATAAGTATGGGACAGCGATGTTTAACGGTTACGAGTTCTAAGTTTACGTCACCCCTGCCGAAAACTGGAAGACTTTGAGATGATCCAAAACCTGATACGAGGGCATCAGATTTTGAATAGGCGACATTAGCTTTTCGAGCGGTTTCTACCGTGATGGTCGAGTGTGTACATCCTGTATCGACTAACGCCTGAACGGTAATAAAATTAATACGCACATCGATTTTATGAACAGACAGGCCTCCGGATGACGATGGATGCTGAATTAATTGTTGATTGTTCCGCTGGTTCCATCGCGAATTAGTGCTCGGACAATCTCTGTGGTAATGCCCCTTTTGTCCACATCCAAAACACGTTACCTTCGAATTAGCTGTAGCTGCTTCTCTTCCATCTAGAGAACTGTTGACGAACGGCCCCGTTTGGTTCATAATTGAAGATCTGCTACTCGATTTTGGGCAGATGGTCACTCATTCCCGGTATCTAATGACGTCCAATAAGTCATTTAATGATTTCGGTCGGCTCAATGCTACATATTCGGACAAATCGACGGGACGCAATCCAATAATTATTTCTTCCAATGTATCTTGTTCCGGCAGTCCGCAATCGGTATACAATCGAAATTTTGACATTACATAAGCGCTTACCGATTCATCGACTGACCGTACACGTTTCCGCATTTTATTCAGTTTCGTTATAATCGAGACTCGGACACTGAAAGTTTGAATTATTTTGTCGACGAAGTTCTCCCAAGTATTTAACTCCCTTTGTAGACTAAAATACCAATCGGACGCGGCTCCTTGTAATTTGTCTCTCGCGAAATCCAATTTCTGTGACTCGGTCAACTGTTGTTCATCGCAAACTTGTTCAATGGTTTCAAACCATTGCCCAATATCTTGGTCCGGGTCTTCTCCACTAAATAAGGGGACATCTCTTACAGGCGCTCCCAATGTGCCGATCGATGCGAGTCTCGTAAAAACATTTGTAAGAGCTGATGTTAATCCCGCTATATCGATGGCGGAAATCACAGGGGTGTCAAAATTTTCTTGACGAGGTAACTCGTGGTTCGCGAGCCTCTCTTGGTCGTCGGACATATTGCTACACGCAGCAAATAACACCGAACATATCCCACTTCTGAATTGTTGTAAATAAAATAATTAAAAAAATATATATATATCTTTGTAAGTAAAATTCAAATAAAAAATAAATAAAACCGAAATAATTAAACTCGAATAGTTTTTACGCGATATATTCGAAAGTAGTCAATCCCAAAAATAATTTGTAAAGACCCTCGATGCGCGCCGGGTCACAAAACAAAATATCGATACGGAGAAACAAAAAAAGGAACTCACGAAAACAACGAACAAATAATACCAAAACGACTTTAACTAAACGTTCACACAATTTAATTTACAAAATAGAAAAACGGATATATAGCACCACGTGCATACACATCTACGCGACCAAAACACGCACAAAGGCCGTCGCTAGAATCTCACACGCGCAACATCCGCAACTACCTGCAGTAGACTGACTGCCTGACCCAAAATAAAAAAATCGCCATGCCGTCTAAACAAAGACCGACGCCATCCCTTAGAAAAATGGCCGATCGTTTAGTGGCGCTAGTGCACGAATTTAATAACTAAAAATAATACGCAACATATTTATATACGAGTACAGAAAATAACGATATAAAAAAATAAAAAAAATGTTATCGACAACACAACCGAAAGAAGTTTGATAACAAAGTAACCAGATCGCCTCAAAATTCGGTTTTCAAATTAGTGACATTTACAAAATTCGTAAACTATAATTTCGATTACCGTGTTTCTCCCTCCCATTCACTGAGAATCCAGGACGCAATCACCAACGTACACCAACCTGCCAGCAGGGAGTACTAGCATTCTAGCAGCCGCAGCAGAGTGATACGTAGCATTAATATTATTTCTAATTAATCGTTTTTTGTGTGTGTTCGTTTATATATTTATTAAATGTCTTTAACAGTCGGCTATTCAAGAAAGATAGGTGTAGGGATTAACAAAATTATACATTTTAAAAAATCATAAAACCTTAATATTAGTATTATTAAATCTAAACCAATAAGTTAAAAAAATAAATAAAAATTAAATAAATAAAAAGGTTTTAATTAATTTTTCTTCATAACCATTACATTGCACTTCAAATTAGTCGAAGCCTTCGATTCAAATTAGTATTTTGGTTTACTATTTTAAATTATTATTAGAAAAGATCCCTGAAATTTATTAACATATTAAATTAAAATAATAAAATAAAAATAGAAGTTTATTCAAACAAATTTTCTTACATACTAAATAATTATAGTTATTGTTAACTTTCATACGGAATCCTCAGCGCATGAAACCTCATGCTTGACTGAACTTGTTTAACAATGCGGTTTTTTCTTTCGATTCTCTCGATACGTTAGACCATTATTAATTTTTTTTTTTTTTATTTATTTACTAGCATAGTGCGTTAAATTGTTTAACATATCGAAATTCTATTCACATCTGTTTTTCATCGGGCGGACGTACTACCTAAACAATAATGCGGTGAATCTAATCCTTTCATTACAGTTCATAACAACACTAACATTAGCTGTAATGAAAATAACCAAACCGAAACCTGCGATCCCGTTCCGTTTCTTAGCCCTCGTACTGAATCAAATCCAGTGCTTGCTACTTGTACGCATGGGGAAATAATATTAGCCGTTCGTGCGGATATTAACTTTCAACAGATAATGTTACCATCTGATATTCAACCAGTAACAGTCAAAATTTGTACACCAGCTCCACGGAAGTCTCTAAACATAATTCCGAACTGTATTTAGAAACTTTTAAAGTTGCCAAAAAATTCAAACAGTCCCTCCCCTCTAGCGCCGCGAGTATTACAGCTAAAAATTTTGAACACGGTTAAGCATATGCGCTTCGACATATATTTCTCAAGTTTGGAACATCAAGGTTTGAAATTTTCGTTAAGGAAATTTCGTTCTCGACAGATAACGATCTCTCCATCGATCGTGACCTGAAAAAAAATATTTTTGAAACTTTCGAGCTTTAGGCGCTTAAGGTTCCGAATTTTAAGATGGAAACCCAGATATTCCAAAGTAAATAAATAAACGGGGACGCACATTTTTTTAACCTTGTTCAAATCTTTAACTACAATACATAAATTACAAGCGGAGCTATATGGTATTTTTCACAATTTTATGAACTTATATTAAATTTCAAACAGTTTTGTTAAGAAAATGAAATACGGGTCTGTTCCCGAAAAATAGCGCTTTCCAATAATGATATGCTTGAAAAAAAGATTTTTTCTTCAAAATTTCGAGCTTTCGGCGCCCCAAGGGTCCAATTTTAAAACTGGAAATCCATATGTTCCAAACTAGAGAAATATAAAGGGATGCGCACGTTTTTAGCCGCGTTCAAAATTTTTAGCTGCAATATTCCTGGAGGTAGGGGGGAGACACGTAGTTTTTTTTGTTTTTGTGAACTTTTTGGCAACATTGAAAGTTTCGCTAAGAAAATGAAATACGGTTTCGTTCCCAACGAGTAGCTTTCTTTCTAATGATGGATCACAAACCGGGGAAAAAATATTTTTTTTTAAAATTTTGAGCTTTCGGCGCTTTGAGGGTCTAATTTTACAACTTGAAACCTGGGTGTTTCAAACTAGAGAAATATACGAAAGTGCGCATATTTTTAACTGTGTTCAAAATTTTTAGCTGTTATATTCACTTCGCTAAGGAGCTAACACGTCATTTTTCGCGATTTTTTGAACTTTTCAGCAACTTTGACTGTTTCGTTAAGAAAATGAAATACGGTTTCGTTCCCGAAAAATAGCGATCTTTCTAATAATACATCACAAACCCAAGAAAAAAAATATTTTTTTTCAAAATTTTTAATTTTTGGTGCCCCGCGTGTATCATTCTGTTGTTTCAAATTAGAGAAATATACGTGGAGTCATGTATTTTCTACCATGTTCCAAATGTATAGCTATAATACTCGGGTCGCAAAGAGGGGGCTGCATAAAGTTGGAAATCCGGATGTTTCAAACTAGAGAAATATACGGAAATGCGGGTATTTTTAACTGCGTTCAAAATTTTTAACTACAACACTCGCGGCGCTAGGGGGGGACACGTCATTTTTGGCGGTTTTTGAACTTTTGGGCAACTTTACATAACTTTTGTACCGTAATTTTTTGATTTTATAAAAGTATTCCTGCACTGTAGTTTATATTTTGAATTTCAGAGTTATAGGTTTATCTAGTGACGAGTTATGATTTTTTAAGTGATTTTTGAGGTCGTTTTATGTACCATATTATATATTCTTGACGGTTTTTTGGGTTTTTTTCCGCCCCGGGTAATCGGTCATCTTTAAGTTATAGATCGTTTTAAAGATAATTTTAATTGTAATTTATGTTCCAAATTTGAAGTTTATAAGTCAAGCCGTTCGGGAATTATTGATTTTTATTTGATATTTTTGTCATTTGTGTACCATCTTATTAGGTTTCCGTACATCATATGTACACGAAATCCTAATAACACCGAAAATGAACGAACTAAAATGCGGCCTTAAGTTAACTCTAATCACTGTTCCAGATGCTTTTCAAAGGGGATAGTTGCTGCAGTTCATTAAATTAAGCGATGACTTAGCAGAAACTTTGGGGAAAATAGTTTTATTCGATAATTTAATAAAAAAAATTAATTGTATAATAATAATATTTGACATAAACCGTGTTATTTTCAGTAAACCCACGTAATATGTCTGATGTGGGTTGTACCACAAATAAAAACAAAACACGGTTGGATCTGTGAACCACGAAAGTTTAAAATTATACTTAATATATGAGGTTTAACAATTTCCCCGCAATACGATGTGAAATATATATGTAGGTACGCCGCTGTGTGGTATCAGAACTATTCTAAAAAATGAAAAGCATAAACATATCTACACCTGTTAATAGCATTCCATTCTTTTAGCATATAGAAAATTTTGTCTGTAAGAAAGTAATCTAATAGAAAAATATAACTTTCTCCTTCATTACTCGAAGTATTTTATTATTTTAATGCTCAAATGTAAACTACTATTGCTAATCAAATATTTTTACTTTTGTTAATTAACAGTCTGTTTGTGAAAAAACTTTTCTTCACCATTTTTAAGAAGTCCATAAATTTATAGTACATTTTATTTCTTTTGTAATCAATTTTTAAATAAGGCGCACTGAAAGATGTTTAGGACTGTTTTATTTTTCGTCTCTGTTGAGTTACATCTATTTCGTATTTGTGCTCGTCTTCTGGTGTTTCTGAAGCTCCTAATTATTATCAGGTATATGAAATTTCAAATCATCATCTAAATAATATTCGTTTAAAAATTAAAATGAAAAATTTTCGTTTTTTTTTTTTTTGTTTTTAGAATTCGTTATTAAATTTTAAAAAAATTGTATACACCTTTTATCTACTTTTATTTTCCCAGTCATAGGGGAAAAAAAGCTAAAATATATTAGGTGAAATTTTTATATGAAATATGTTGTATTGTATACTATTTGTATTTAAATAGTGTTGGTTATATACATTGCACCTAACATACACATATATATCATTTTACTGTTTGTTCTTTGGCAGTGAAAATAGCAAACTAAGTGATATCATTTGATGAGAGAAATATCAAGTGAATATTATTATTTTACTCCCTTATCAGCAGGTTCGATTGCCGAGAGGTTACGATGCTTAATAATTGAGTTAACAAATTCGAAGGAAAAAAATATTGTTTATCATTTATGTTGTTATCTATGAAATATTGTTTAAAAAGTAGTTATGAAAACACTTTTTACACATTAAAAAGAAGAAAAAAAAATTTCTTACACTGATTTTACGTTAAACGTTTAATTTTAAATACAAAAAAAAAAAAAAAAAACGTTTACAATATCGCTGATGTTATGACAAAAAATGTAAGAGGAGATGATTCTAACTTTTCAATAATCATAACATTTTGAAATAAACACTATGTACTGAAAATGCTGAAGGCATATAGTTTAATATTTGCGCATGCGTAAAAATTGTCTCTTATCTCCCGGTAGACGCTTGAAATATAAATCGACAGAAAAATAGTTCGATATAATTTTAATGATTCTTTAGAAACACTTTAATGCGGTTATTTGTACTTGTACGTGCGGGTTTTTCCGAAAGGCTTGGAGCGACGGTGAGGTTATCCGCTGCCTGATTGTCAGGTAAAAATTGAGCCGTGATTGCATTGATATTAATTAATCGGTTACGGCCATTTTAGCACAGTGATATGATAATGCAATTTCGCGTTACTGCGTATTATTCTGCGAAGTCGTAAATTTACTTATTTAATTTTTTATTTGTTTAGTCGGATGTTGAGGGTCTTACGAAGTAGTACGACCAGGAATGGCATAATTAAAATTACATAAATGGCGCTAAAGTGGTCTTTGTTTTTCTTTTTTGTTTCCATTTTGCAATATGTTTTTCCAATAGTTCATGATGAAATACAGCTGAATTTTAAAAATAGTAAAGATTGTAATTTTTACTGTGACAAAAAAGTAAATAATCAAAATTTCCCTTGCATTTTCAAACATTGTAATAATGACAATAAAGAAAGTAATACTACGGATTTGTTATATCGAAACTGGCTTGAACCTGGTCTTTGCTTAGAAATACATCATAAAAAAGATTGGAAGAGTAACGTTGATTTCTGTGAAAAAATTGCGAAAATTATAGGTAAGTAATGATTCTGAAGTACCGGAAGTTTACTGTTTTGTAATGTAACGTTATTCGTTTTATGTAACATTATTTTTATGTAACGCATATAAAAAGGAAATTCATTCGGTTTAATTATTTGTTTTTTGTTTATTCTTGTTCAAGGCTAATTTTAACATAAAACGGTAATTAAATTATATTAATTTAAATTCCAGTCCAATGTGCTTTATCATTCGTCTAAATTATAATTATTGTTTTGAATAATTTCACGGTTTTCTGGTTTCAATAACATAATTAAAGTGTTTAAGCACTTAGTTTCTTGTATTTGTATCGATTTTTTTTACAAATTCAACGTATATACTCTCTTTTCTGGTACCATTTTTTGACAAGACTTTTAATGACTTCCGAGATTTCTATTTGACGAAAAGATAACAGTAAAATCGAATTGTTCTTGCGCTATTTTCTTTAATTTTATTTTGTAAACTTCTCGAATTGGCTTACTCGATTGATGCATTTCATGATTGCATAATTCATTTTATAACCATTTTGTTTCGTTTTTCGTTAATATGATATCACTTGTATATCTGAATAATTCTGTAATAATTTCTAAGCCTTAAAACTGGACTTTTAAAGAGAGTCAACATTTCTGTTTGTTCTGTCTATTTTTCTTCTTCTACTATTATTTAGAGACTTAACTAGTTCACTAGCTGTTTCAGAATTTCGAGTATTTCGATATCCATTACGTACTCCAGTCAGGAATGCAATGTTTTCGAAAGTTTCCTGGAAAATATTTGGAGGTTGTCTTGATTATGAGATTTTTACATCATTAATTATTTCAATGAATCTTTCAATTTGCTCTGTCGAAGTTTTATCTAAGTTTCAGTACTGACTTCTTTTGTGCCAGCTTAAAGTTAATTTTCGTTAATGCTAGTCTGTGTTAACTCTGTAGAAAATAGTTTAAAATAGCTCGTAATATTGTTACTACTTCTTGATTCTTGTCGTGTTTTTCACTACGCCAAGTAGAATGTTCCCTTCTATAGTTGTGCACCTAGAAGAAAAGGTTTTCTATCTTTATTTACTTGTTTAGTGTGTCTCGTTATCTGTTTTAGTTGTTTTATAATCGCACATTGTGCACTGGCTATTGAGATCTCCAACGATTTCTGTCGGTCTTTTTTAATTTTAATCTCTGGCTGCTTGGTATCTGGTGCTTTATAAACGTTAATTATTAATAATCAAGCAATTTTAATTTCTGCTAAAGTATCACCTTTATCATTTTCTGTTACATTATTGAATATCCTAGCTTTTTTTCTATGTACATATGTTAAAGGATTTCATATTGTTTATTAGCAATTATTGCGTAATCTGAGAACTATCTTTTCTGCCTTGGCTAGCTGCCTCTTGTTTTGGATATGAATTTCTTGTGTTTATATCACATCGACATTTTTTTGTGAAATATTTTTTCCTCTTTGTTTTTTTTTTTTTTTTTTTTTTTGAGAGTACTGTTCTTCATTTTGTACCTCTGAAAAAGATTTTTTTCGTACTTACTATTATGAGCGGTAGTTAGAGGGATTCTCGTAATCGTGGTCGATGCATAGCGTTATCAGGCACATGATGTGTTAATGTAATACGGACATTGCACAGTGGGTACCGTATCACTGCACATAGAGATTTTTTGATTTTAGAAATGTACATTTTGTATCTTTTCCTATTTTATTTTTTTATTGTTAATTTCAGCCATTTTTAATTTTATTTTAACGTCTGTTATCATGTACAGCGGTCAAAAAAATTATTTGGACATCGCTGAAAAAAATAAACTCAAGCCGCAAAATAGGAAAAAAATGCGGTTTTTATTTTAATTTTTTTGAAAATACAATGAAAAAACATTCCTAAATACAAATTTAAAAACGAAACTTAAAAAAAAAAAAGAAATGAGCGCAGCTATGTTCAAATGAAAAAAACAGATCCAAATTCGCATTCAAAATAAGTATTTAGACATGAAAACAAAAGAGAACAAGCACGGTCAAAAAAAAAAGAAGTAAATTAAAATTATATCATCTCTTAGTACTTCGTGTGTCCACCTTTTGCTTTAATTATTGCTGCCAACCTACGGGACACGGATGCAACCAAAGTTTGCAGGTGATTTTAAAGAAAATTGTTCCATTTTTCTAGGAGCCGTTCTTTCATTTCCAGTCTATTAGAAACGGGGTGCTGACAAACTGTTCTGTCCAACTGGCCCCAGAGATTCTCAGTGGGATTTATATCTGGTGATTGGGAAGGCGTAACGCTTTGCGGCAGTTGTAAAACGTCCATTCGTGAGTTTCTTTGTGTTTTGAGTCATTATCTTGATAAAAATGATACTACTTTAAGAGACCTAAGTTTGCAGCACTTTGACGGAATTTTTAAAAAAAATGTTGATGTAATCATCTGCAGTCATAGTTCCATCCCTAAACTCCAGTGAGCCCATCCGCAATACTGCGAAACATCTGCAGACCGTGACATGTCCACCACCATGTTTCATATTTACATTTATATTTTTTACTTCCAATTCAGTATTAGACTTCCGCCAGACTTTGCTTCCCGTTGTTGCCAAATAGGTTAAATTTTGATTCGCCACTGAATGTTTCCCAAAACGTTTTGTCCATTGAAATATATTTTTTGGCAAAATCTAAACGTTTTTTCTTATTGACCGGACTAATGTAAGGTTTATTGGGAGCGGTGCATGAATTAAAACCGGCACGTCTAATTAAATTCCGAATTGTTTGACCCGTAATTTCCTTCTGACACCTTTTATAGACCTCTCTACTTAATTGTTCGGCATTTATTTTTGGATTTCGCTGAATTTGTCGCAAAATAAATCGTTTGTCTTGATACGACAACTTTTCAGGTCGACCAGACCGTGGCACACTTTATATCCTGTTTTCTTGTTCAAAGCGTCGAATTATGTTTCATATTCAATAATGCTGCAATTTTATCATTCGACATATTCTTTCCGTGATTAAAAATCACCAACTGGCGCTTCTTGAAAGAAGTTTTTTGCGATTTAGGACCCATTTTCAGTTACGCTTACGATTTTTATTATTTTCACGATCAACTGTAATTTTAACCATTAAACGTTGCACACAATACGCCAACGTGAATATGAATATGAACGTGAATAAAAATGCACTCATCGTGCTTTTACGCGTATCAGTAACTCGGGGAAAACCAATTAGCACGCACCTTCCGAATATTTTCGTTATGTTCAAATACTTATTTTAAATGCAAATTTTGTTTTTTTTTCAGCTTTACCCCGGTCACGTTCATTTTTCATTTTGTTTTTACGTAATATATTTAGAAACGCTTCTTTTATACCTTGTCAAAAGAGGTTAAATTAAAAACACATTTTTTCCTCTATTTTACCCCTTAAGTTATTGTTTTTCAACGATGTTCAAATGCTTTTTTTGACCACTGTATTTTACATAGCTGTTTCTAACGACGTAGTATTGTTATAACTACAGCTAGGATTTTTGTGTCGCAAGAACATTTGAAACATTCAAAAACACGTGCAACGTAAGGTGAAAACGTGCAGTAAAAATTAAAAATGCGCAATAAACTTAAATAAATGTTTTGAAATAACTAACATGTAAAATATTTTTTTACTTAATAGCTTTGAATTAAACGATATAATTAAATGCATTTCTAAGTTATATTCTTTAAAATTATGTTTTCTTCTAATTAAAAACGTTCTTATATATTGAAAACGATCGTGCAACCTCCACTCAAGTAATCGGTACGTATACTAAATTGGAAATGTGCTGAATCCCTTCATTTTTCAGTGTATTCTTTATACCTTCATCTAGTATATATTTTGCATTCCTTAGAAACATTCCAAACTCGGATTTTTTTCCAGTGGCGTAGCGTGAATTTCAGAACTGGGGAAGCGCCACGATCAAATATTTTTTTTTCATAAAAATAAGCATGCGTAAAATTCGGTTAAATACAGAGCAGAATTAAAAATGAATTAAGAGGATCGAAATGTCTCATTTTTTTGTAAATTTATTCAATTTTTCGGTTCTTGTTTGCGAAAGTGTCAATTACATCATCATGGAAAGATGGTAATTTTCTAATGTTTGATAATAATTCTTTTTTAATACTAAAAAAAGCTTTTGAAGATTTTGATTTTGTAATTGAATTTTCTGAACTAGGTGTTGGTTTATCATTTTGAATACAATTCATTTTTTCTTGAAAATTTAATGAACTAAAACTAATCATTGGAAGTTTTTCAATAATACATATACAATGCATGTAGCCTCAATTTCAAAAGTGTTTGCATTTAACAGACTGGTACATTTGCAGTTGCGTAAATAAGATAAACAAGCCGGTATAACTTCTTCTGTCGTATATCAAAACAGACTGAAAAGCGCGACCGATGACTATCGCTTTCAGTTCCGCTGTTAGTAAATGACAGCGTATCTAAAACGATCCAAAGAAAATGTACTGCAAATACCGCACTACCCTATGCTCGTGCTCACACGCACTGACTTCACAAAAATCGCACTTTATGATCGGTGTACGTAACCGTGAAGCAATTTGACTCAGCGCTTCCAGACTGAAGATGCGTGCGCATTTTTTCTTTGCTCTCGATACACATTACTCTGGAATCGCACGGATAAAAGTTCACGCAAATGATGTGATCTTGAAGCAACACAACCTGGCGCATTCGAATATGCGTACGCAACCTTTTTCTACCATCGGTACGCAGCAGATCGTTCAGAGACAACTCTAGGCAGTAGTAACGTGAAGTAGTAAGCTATTTCTGTCGCTCGCTCTTGCAGATGCTTTTTCATTTAGCGCTGCTCTTTTTCTAATAATTTTTAATTCTGCCACTTAAATTCAACAAGTTACTTCATCTTTTTTCTGAGGTTCGTATTCTTTTCGCAAATAGTAAAAAACAATTTTGTACTAATTTGTTAGGGGAAGCGGCGCTTCCATCGCTTCCATTGACGCTACGCCCCTGATTTTTTCCTTTAAAATTATTTAAATAAAATGAGTTTTGTGATATAATTAACATAAACTTTAAATAATAATTTTGTTTTCCATATTTTTTATAAATAAAAAAAATAAATAAATTCTACATACATTTGATAATAATTTACATAATACATTTTCTAATTTCTTAGGTAATCTCCCGTAATGGCTTACTCATCGATTATTTTTAACTTTGTCCAAAAAGTTTTCCAGTCATTATTATTATTTTTTCGATACTGTTTAATAGCAATGATAAATCTGTTAGCATATGAATGCTAGGTCATATTGAATTTTGCCTTTTTCAATGGGAATTTTTGCCTAAACGTGAATAATTAAAAATATTAACTGTTATAAACGCACCTTAGTTGGAATTAAATAAATGCTAGTTTTGTTCATTTTTTTTTACAGATTCTGTGTCATCTTTTAAAACAGCTACAACCTCTTTACATTTTTCGAAATCATTTGCATAAAACAGAGCAGTTGACAGCTATGTTCCCCATCTTATTATTAGTTCTGGTAGAATGGTAGAAGTGGTTTTTCTTCCATTATCCATTTATAAACTTCTTCGCGCATAGGGACTTCCAAAAACATTTTTTCCCACAATTTATACTAGTTTATTTGCATTCGAAAACATATCTCTTGTTCGTTCTATAATTTAATTTAAGCCTTAGGTTATATTAATATGCTTCATATTAGAGTAATATAATCGTAAATATTTTCCAGATTTAATTATATATGGAACAGTATCTATTATTAAAATTATTTTCATTTTCAAAAAGTCTTTTTAAATCCTCTACAAATCGATCAATGATTTCATGATTTGTTTATTATAACTGCTTACAGGCCATTAAAAAAAAACATTGTTTCTTCTTTTTCTTATTTATTTTCAAAGCCAAGGGTTTCATATGAGAAGTTGAAAAAACTAAATTTTAAATCAATATTTATATCGAGTAAATCATTTTTTCATATTTTAAATTTCATTGTAATCATATATAAAACAATGGGTTCCTATTTATTTTTTTCCAATATACCTCTTTTTGTAATAAAGATAATTTTAACCCCAAAAAAAAGTCTTGTTTTAAAAAATGCTAAAATTTGCATGTAGTAACGCGTGCAGTTGTTTGCGATTTTCTAGTACAACCGATGCTTTTACAGCAAACATTATAATAAATTACTTTTCCGTCAAATGTAAAAACTTCTCTTATTATATGGCGCAATCCACAAACAAATTTTAGAGTACAAACTTTGTGCAACTTTTGGCATTTTGAAATACGGAAATGTATAAATAAAATAAAAAGAAAAATGTTTCACGCGCGTAAATTTTGGTCATCAACAGTGAACATTAGAAACAGAACATATTAACTGTAGGTTGAATGAAAATGAAAGATTTCGTTTAGGCTAGCGTTTTATTCTATTTAAAGTGGCCGGATGTGAAAGTTAATTATTAAATAGATCATCTTACTTTAAACATACATAATCATGCAGTAACGCTGAAAGGTACAAAAATTTGCAATATAAAACTAAGTTTTTTATTATTCAGATAACATGATGCGTGAAGATATTGTATCATATTTACTAGGAAATTAAGCGAAAAAAAAACGTGCAGTATCATGGAAATTCTAGCTTTAGTCATAATATTTTAGTTGTGTTGTGCAAATGTTCTGAAACTTAATTATTTGAGTAGGTCTCATATCCTTGGCAGAGTGTTGGGCGTATAAATAAAAATATGCATGTTTTTTTTTCACCACTCCAGTCGTAGAGTCACAATTAGCGCCGAAGTTTAGTTATCTAAACCTTGACTTATTTTACATTAAGTTAATACTTTCTCATGTCTCTTATCATTGGAAAAAGATATGCCTTTTAACTAATATACTACTAACTAACTTCCTTTCAAAATAATCAACAAAGCAACATTAATAAACATTCGGAATAATTGTTGCTTTTTGGTTATTATCTGTCAGAGTAGTAGCTGCCTAACCGGAAAACCGGGAATAAGCCTAGAATTTTCTAAACCGGGTGTAGATTGGGAATTTTGTCGCAAAACCAGGAAAAAAAGTAAAAACAGCCAAAAACGATATTTTTAATAAGAAAACATCATTTGAAGCCAAAAATGAATGCATTTTTTACTGTACATTACTCAAAATAAATTACGAAATTCTGTTTTATTCATATAAAATATGCTGCGACGGTCAAATATTATCAATGGTAACAAAAAAATTCTATTCTTTTTATACAGTTCTAGTAATGAGGAAATCGGGAAGATTTAGACCGGGAAAACTGGAAGGATTTGGACCAGGAAAACCGAGAATAAACCAATAATAAAAAAATTATATTTGAGTGGCCACCATAGTCAAGTTCACTTATTGAAAGTTTATATACATTTTTGAAAATGTTTGCACTATTAAGATGAAATTATTGTTATAGTACTTTCATTATAATGCCATTCTATTCTAGAATTGAACTTGTTAGAATGATTTCATGGAACCCCGTATATTTAACCCTTAACTGGTCCGGCGTCGCCTGATAGACGACTGGATATAAATAATTATTTCTCATTGCTTAATGAAACAACCCACACACTTCTCCTGTTACCTAATCCATCCTCTATTGGTCCGCGATATACGGCCATATTTGTGATGAGTGCGATATTTTCTTAGAAGTTATGATGGAAATTATTTCAATCGTAGTCTGTCAAACGACGCTGGACTGTTCGTGTAATAGTTTTGCGTGTGGAAATTTTTGTGAAATATGGCCGGACTATCGAAACGTGTGCGTTTAGGCGATTTAAATTATGAAGAAACTATTTTAAAATGGTTTGATAAATGTGACAGTGGTAGTTATATAGATAGTGTGCCAGAAGGCTATAACATTGAATCAGAACACGATACCAATTCAGAGTTATCTGACTCAGACGGCAGTGAAGAAATTGTTCAAGACGAAGTAAGTAATAGTGATAAATGTTATATATAGTATATGGTAAAAGTCGGTACAGGTGGTGTACGTCAGAAGATCGCCCATCGTCTAGTACACAAAAACACAATATTGTAAAAGTTCCCACATTAAAAGGAAGGCCTTTAGCATTTTTTTTTTCGCGTTTTGGATATTTCTGTGATAAATTCATATATTCTTCACCAGTGTTACAAAAATAATCCTACAATAAAAGAAAAAAATCTATTTGCAATGCAACTAGCGATGCAATTAGTAAAAGTTGATATGGAAAGGCGTTTTGCGATAGAAAATATTCCACATGAAATACCTGCTACAATCAGCAGGATACTTGATGCTCCAGAAGAACAAGAAGGCACCAACAAAGATAATCTCATTCTAGAAAAACGTAAGGTTTGTCACTTACGTCCCAGTAAAAGACGTAGGATGACAAAATACCTGCGCCTGCAGTGTAGAAAGCCTGTTTGTCTAGAGTGCACAAATCCACTTTGCAAAAATTGTTTTTCAAAGTAGCTAACTTTGGCTCATGCTGGAATCCAGAATATTTGTTACATTTTTATTTTTCTTGATTTTTTTTATTTGTATAATGGCTTATAAACTCCACAGTATAAAATAATACATTTTACTTGTTTTCTCTTGGTTTCTTTAAAGCTTAGTTTGCAAATAAGTTTTTGTTTTCCACTTATCGGCATCATATTTTATTTACTGTGTGATATTTTGCTAATTTTTGTTTTAATTTCTTTAATTTTAACATACTTAAGTTTAGTAATGATTATAATTTGTATATTTAGCTTTCTTTTTGGCCTCCTAAAATGAGTTGTCTCACAGAATACGCCGGACTGTTTATGTTACAAATATAGCACGGGACCAGTTAAGGGTTAAAAAATAAAATAGTAATAAGTTTGTGAACTGAGTAAGTCTTGGTAAAATCTGTCGGATTGGGGGGGGGGGGGGGGTTAAGTGTTAAGATTCAATTGTTTTCAACTATTTCAGAAATTTTTCACTTTTCCTTTTGCTTAAATGATTTTTCGATTTTGCAGATATAAATTAAACATGAATAAGTTGTGTAATGAAATATGAGTATGGAGGTACAAATGGTACGAATAACAAAAAAATAAAAATAAAAAAAAAACGCATTTATGCTGTGTAAATTGTAGATTTTATAATGGCAAAGGCACCATGTAAATGTTTCCATATGTGCATTAAAAGGGTGGTCACCCAAACAGAAAACCGGGAATTTTGTTGTAAAACCGGGAATAAGCCGGGAATTTTGTTGTAAAACGGGGAATAAGCTGGGAATTTTGTTGTAAAACCGGGAATAAGCTGGGAATTTTGTTGTAAAACCGGGAGGAAATGTAAAAATAGCCAAACGATAGTTTTGATAAAAAAAATCATTTGAGGCGAATGTACTTTTTTAATGTACTTTACCTGAAATAAATTGCCAAGTTCTGTTTTATTCCTATAAAATATGCTGCGGCGGTCAAATATTATCAATAAAAATAAAAAATTTCCATTCTTTTTTTTTGTACAATTCTGGTAATTAGGAAATCGGGAGAATTTGGACCGGGGAAACCGGAGTGATTTGGCTCAGGAAAACCGAGAATAAACCGGGAATTTAACAATTACATTTGAGAGGCCACCATGACTAAGAAAAAATTATACTCTGTAAAATTTCTACACAGTTTTGTCGCTTATTTTTATTTATAAAGGTTTATTTCTTGAATAGTATATTTAGACGCGAACATATTAGTTGTATGTCTTTATTTAAGACTTTAAAAATTTGTAAATTGCGGCTCAAAAATGAGCATAAATTCTTCTTGATGATTGACACGGATTTTGCAATGTACATATAAAGGAAGATTTATATGAAAGTTTGGCGAATTTATAATTATTTATGATGACGACTAAGAGTTAAGCAGGGGCTAATACTAGTAACAATAGAATTAATAAATAAATCTTAAAAGTGTACTGGAAAAATTATATAGAAATATTACTGATAAATATAACGCTTTTTAAATTGAATGCAAATCTATCGTATTTCAGCCGCAGATTTGAACCGATTATAAAAATCGGAAAAATTGGAAAGTAATGCTGATACAATAATTGCGATGTATCAGTGGTAAAGTGACAAAAACTTTTAGTGTCAGTAGAAGTGCTGTTGAAGGTAAAGTTAAAAATGGAAATAAAGATGAGACTATTGAAAACATGTCTGGCTATAAGTCGTTTAATGTAAATGGAATAGATCGATTTGATGTAGATGTTGATGAACCTGTACTAAAGGACCAAGTATATGGAATATTATATAATGTTAAAGCTAAAGAGGAAATATTACAATATGATAGAGAGACTATACAATTATTTGCGAATTTAATCTTCAAAAAATCATGATACTTTAGAAAAAAGAATTTTAAATATAAGTGTAAAGTTATACGTAGTCCGGATTCTGCTTTAGATTGCAGGAAACAAAATAAATCAATAAGTAACGAAGCCTGTTAAAGCAACACATTGAAACAAAAATTTGTTTGGTTCATTATATTTGGAATTTCGAGCCAGCTCACAAATTAAAAGATTTGTGCATTATTGAGGAACGTGAGAGTGGAATACTTGTTTCAAAGGTATAAAATTGGTAAAAGTAATGTGAGATCGAGTGTAAACAGTCCAGTACGAATTAAAACTATGTTTCTAAGTAAATTTTAAACTAAAATTACATCATAATATTGGTTTATGTATGCGAAGATGTGCTATGAGAGAAAAATGATTAACTTGACAATTAAAATAATATAAATTTCGCATTCGCAGAATAGAATAGAAATTAGCTATGTACGAAGCAGCTTTAAACATTAAAATTTAACCTCAACTGATATTATTTCATCTATGCGAAGATTTCAAAACGTTTGTCATTAGGAATTTTTCTTTGCCTCCTCCAGTTTCATACACAAATGTGCTTTTTTTCCCGTCTTTTCATTACTCGTAGAATTCTCTTTTAATTTGTTAGCCTTGACTTATTTCCTCCTGATTTCTAATTCGTTTTTATTTTAATCTTATATCTACTGTTGTGCCTTCTTATTTTTCCTGTCTTTCCTCTTCTACATTCCCGTACTTCTTAGATCTTTGTAATGTTACTGTTGCTCTCATTTCAGAAATGTGGCTTTGGTCGAGCATGAATTATAATGTTAGAGGCTATATGCTAATCAGATGTTGTCAGGGCGACGGCTATAGTAGTTTTGCAACTCTTATTAAAAAGCACACTTTTTCTGCTCTCACAAAATTTCTCCCCCTCGTACTCGTAACTAACCTGAGATATATTAAGCAAAGTGGTATCGATTTCGTGAATTATGTTTATAAATTGAACTAAAGTAACGCTACACAATAATTATTATTGTATAATGTTAATATTTATAAGAAAATAACCCCGTCATCTTTCACAGTACGAACTACATCATCGTAGTTGCACATGTCTGAAATGTGTTAAAAAAGTTGTAAAAAATTAAATATGAGTATGTCTCAATTATGTTGTAACAGCAGTGTAAGCATTTTGTCCTGCAATCCAAAAAAAATTATGGATCGCTATGCTGTAATCGCAACAATAGAACATTTATTATAAATCTAAAATTTATTATCAGAATTTTGAGAATTTTGTTCGCATTATAAATTTTTTATCATTATTTATTTGTATACATATACAGAGGCGGCCAAAGTTCAAGCAACCGATTTACACAGAAGGAAAAAAAGTATATGAACATAATTCATAGTGGATAAAAATAATTTTGTTAGTAAAAATATACCTAAATTAACGGGCATTGGTAGCTGGGGCCAGAGCTCTTAACGCATTGTATTCATCAGTACATGATGAACTACTCTTGTATATACATACATATAATTGTATACATACACAATATAATATAATAATAAATGTCAAGTTTCAAACCTTTTCGGGATTGCAAAGATTTGTTTTACAAGTCGTTTGTTGGATAATAAACCTAGAAAACGATGGAATCTCTGAGTTGTCCACGAAAGCTAATTTATTTAATGTTGCAGTTAATATGAAGCTTATTTATTTTATAGGAACTGAAGTTTTGTAAACATAAAGTAAATATTTTTAATTTTTAATGTTTTTTTTTTTTTCTTTTTTTTTAGCAAAACCTGATGATTCCCCAACTTCAGATAAAGACAATATTATAGACTCCCCCAAAAATATTGCAGATAAGGTCGATGGTGAAAGTCCTGGAAGCGGTAAGTTGTAAAACTGTTGTTTATGATATATTTTATACACTTAAAGATTAATTTATGTTTAAAAGATAAAAAACGCGCTAACTTCTTTTAATTTAAATAATGTACACATTTATACAGTCATAAAATAATAATTTTTAAACATTGCAAATGTTTAATGCAAACCATTTTTGCTGTACAATGTTATTAAATACAAGAGGCGTAAAAGGTTAAACTTTCAAAAAAATTCACTTATAGCTTAGAATTTATGTTACAACAAAAACACAATTACTGATGTATATACAAACATGTATTATTTGTGACATTTATTTTCTAATGAATTAGTTACAGAGTTGCCTGTATTTCTAACTAAAGCAGTTCGAATTTGGTAATTTTAATCCTTTTTTTTTTTTTTTTTCAAATCGCTAGTACAACAACCTAAAGGCCAATTACTATTGACACGGCTTTAATATATGTGGTAGTATACCATCATGGCTTAATGTACTTTTAGGTTTTAATGTTTTCAATGTTTCATATATATCGGTTTTAGCTGTATTTTTTATTGATATGTGATTTGATGAGCCAAGATTGTTTCCCATATCCTCACAAAACCAGGAAGCTCTCGCCGCTTTAGAATATGCCAATGCAAAATTTTCAGCAAAAGAAGTTGCAATCTTTTCAAGATTTCGCAATATTTCTCCCTGCTGTGTAAAAGTGTTGCTGTTTAAAGACCCTTTTTTTCCTTTACCTTGGTTAACATAAACCCAGAATCCTCTCGTTTTGGTTTTCATTCTGTATTCTATTTCAGTCTTAAACTTGTATCTTTCAGCTCTCATTTCTAATTTAAGTTGTTTATGTATATTTTGAAATCCTGTTCAAAGTATTCCTGCCTTGTTCTTTTATATTTTAAACGGTTCTTCTCTCTTTCTGGAATTAAATACATTATTTGCTTAGGTAACCACCGCAGATATGAGCTTTCACCTTCATTTGTAAAGGCAGCGTTTCATCCAGAATTCTTTGTAAAAATAAGAAGTAGCTTCATTACTGACTTGAGTTTCATAAAATGGTTTTCAGACTATAACACGGAACAGATTGTACATAGCTGAAAAATTACCTCTTTTATATAATCTCTATCTTTCCTAAAAATTACATACCTATTATCAAGTAACTCATAATTGTAAAAATCGCTGTTCAACCATATTCCTTTTAAAGCAAGAATATTATAATTTTGACTTAGGCTAGTTCATGTTTAGTTTTTCAATTTTCGTTCTAAGACTGTGGACGTTCTCATAAAAACATGATATTTCATAACTAATAATTTAAATATAAGGCAGGTGTGGAAACCAAACAGACAATGACCTCAAAACAGAAACAGAGTGCCATTGAGATGTAAACGTTATTGCAGACATGTTGGTTGCTCTGAAGTTCGCATATAATAAATTCTAATATCACACAGAGAACAAAAAGCACCGGAATGTCATAATAATAAGCATTGAAAATCACTGCAAATTCTACTGTTGTGACAATGGTCAGTATCTGAGAAACATGAAAGAATTATAAAGCAAACATATATTTGAGGAATAAAAAAGGCTGCTGCGTGTAAATGGAAAAAATAATTGTAAGTAATTGATACAAAACCAAAAGATGGACACGCATATAGGAGTGCAGAGATAAAACCACTACCCGATTGATTCATTGGATTGATTATGATACTATTGATTACATGAAATATACACCACATCTGCACACGCACATGTACTCATATAAACAACCTATTCCAGTTAATTATAATAATAGTAGAGAAGGAATATTAAGGTACAGCTTATCTAACCTCTTATTGTATTAATAGAAAAATTGATTCAAAGTAGCATTGATGGCTTCCACTTCACTTACAACCAATGACTGTCGCAAATTACTGCTGTCTACAGTGCCCACAGCTTGCTGATCGGCATTATGTACTGCATCAACCTTAATTGCTGCAGTTGAAGTAGCTGACGATTCACGTGAATTATTCTTTAAATTTGACAATCTGGTCTTCCCGACGACATCCTGTGTATCTTAGTATGAGATAAATAATTTAAAATATGTGTTACGCAGACCTGATTCCTATCTAAGAGATAATGATACACACAACGTTCATTGTGATCACAGAAACATACTTGCTAGTATAATTATTTATTGGTGCACAATATATTAATTATTAGTTGTTTATTAATATGTCTTAGATTTTCTGAAATGTATAGTAATTTAGGACTTTATAAAGCGCTAAATGGATGAAAGATATGACGATATAGGAATTTCTGTACATTTGTAAGGTTGAGTGTAAATTTTTTATTAAATAACGCAGAATCCGATAGAAATACATCTTTGTTAGTTATTTTATAATCGATATGATTGTTGAAAATTAGTTTTGTAGATTTGCCTTTTCTATTTATGTATAATTCTAAGTGGGATAGAATTTTGTTCACATTATAAATTTTTTATCATTATTTATTTGTATACATATACAGGGGCGGCCAAAATTCAAGCAACCGATTTATACAGAAGGAAAAAGTATATGAACAAAAATTCATAGTGGAAAAAAATGGTTTTGTTAGTAAAAATGTACCTAAATTATCGGACATTGGAAACTAGGGTCAGAGCTCTTCTGTAATATTTCATTTTTACTGTATGGCTGATTGCTTCATAGCTTACAGCGCATTGTACTCATCAGTATGTGATGAACTATTCTTGTATATACATACATATAGTATATATGTATACATACACAGTATAATATAATAATAAATGTAAAGTTTCAAACTTTTTCGGGATTGCAAAGATTGGTTTTGCAAGTCGCTTGTTGGATAATAAACCTAGAAAACGGTGGAATCTCTGAGTTGTCCACGGAAGCTAATTTAGTTAATGTTGCAGTTAATATGAAGCTTATTTATTTTATAGGAACTGAAGTTTTGTAAATATAAAGTAAATATTTTTAATTTTTAATGTGGTTTTTTCTTTTTTTTTAGCAAAACCTGATGATTCCCCAACTTCAGATAAAGATAATTCCAAAGACTCCTCCAAAAAAATTGCAGATAAGGTCGATGGTGAAAGTCCTGGAAGCGGTAAGTTGTAAAACGGTTTTTTATGATATATTTTATACACTTAAAGATTAATTTATGTTTAGAAGATAAAAAACGCGCTAATTTCTTTTAATTTCAATAATGTACTTGTATACAGTCATAAAATAATAATTTTTAAATATTGCAAATGTTTAATGCAAACCATTTTTGTTGTACATTGTTATTAAATACAAGAGGTGTAAACAATTAAACTTTCAAAAATATTCAGTTAAAGCTTAGAATTTATGTTACAGCAAAAAGGCATGTATTGATGTATATACAAACATGTATTATTTTGACATTTATTCTCTAATGCATTAGTCACAGAGTTGCCTGTATTTCTAACTAAAGCATTTCGAGTTTAGTAATTTTGATCTTGCTAGTATAATTTTTTTTTGGTGCCCAATATATTTATTTTTAGTTGCTTATCATTATGTTTTAGATAATCTGAAGTTTATAGTAAGTTAGGCCTTTATAAAGCGTTATATGGAGGAGAGATATGAAGATTTAAGAACAAATATGTGTGTATATTTTTAAAGTTGAGTGTAAATTTTCTGTTAAATAACGCAGAATCTGGCAGGTATATATATGTATCTATGTGAGATATTTTATAATTGATATAATTGTTGTAAACTAATTTTATAGATTTGGTCTTTCTATTTACATAGATTTTTAAGTGGGATTACTTTAATATGTCGTATTGAATTGAAGCTTAGGAATATTGTAAGTTTGTTTCTGTAATGATCTATTTTCATTTTTAAGTTTAGACAAATCTTGTTTTAACATGATAGTAGACTAGGCGTTTGTCAGTGATATATATTCCATACCGAGACGCAAGAAAACAATTATTTTCTCAGAATACTGGTAAGGTTTGTATCAGTGGGTTGTAGAATATTGGCTTATACATTGACAGTAAAAATATCAAGTATACTTGTTTGAGAGATATTGGTAATTACAATTTTAGGTGGAGGAAGTTGTTGATTTAAATTATAATAAATTGTTGAAGGAGTTTGGTTTACAGTGACAATTGTGTTAGATGTGTTTATCCGTGTATACAACTACAGGACACATAGTATGTTATAAAATATCTTGGAGTAAATTTAGTTGATAAATATGGACAAAAACTATTTAAAAAATTTCAATAAATTTTGGGTGGTAGTGAAAGTATTGAAAGGTATGCACAGAAATAAACAAGAAAATAGGTGATTATAATGCAGAAATACTTTTATGAAAACAGAAAATGGTAATTTAGAAAATTAGATAAACTGCTTAACCGAATGGAAAGTGAAGATGCAAACGGAGATGGATGCATTATAATAATACTCAAGGATAGACAATGTCATTATCAGTGGTATGCCGATTAAAAGAGTGGAAGATGTGAAAATGAAAGTGGAATTGTTAGCTGATAAGTTAAAGGTAAAGTGAAATGACAATGACATAAACGCAGTTCATCTTTGGCTGACGACGGGAAAGAATGCTGCAATAATAGTGAAACTTTATAACAGAGACGAAAAGGAACAGATGATAAGAACTAGTCAAATTCAAAAACTAAATACTGAACAAGTAGGTTTAAGTACTGGGAACCATATGCAAGAGATATGTAAACGAATATGTCACAAAGCAGACACGACAGCTACTAGTTCTAGGGTACACTGTGTACGCTTGGATCAAACAAGGAAAGGTATAGTCTGTCAAGCGAATAAAGTCCGTTTCAGTTTCGTTGCCGAGTGTGAGTGTTGCTCAAAGTAGTGCACTAGCAACAAGGCACATATTGACCCTTGACATGCATTTAAATATTTCCAAAAAAAGTCATATTTCCGCCCTGTCCTGTTATTCTTCTCCTTCTCAGATGCAGTAAACTCGGTTTTCTTTTACCTCTGTACATTTATCCGTTTCTCTCTTCCGACCTGTTGTGATCTAGACGAACCATATGGTATTAATACAGGGAGTGTTATATCTGATAAGCGATGGACTGAAGGTTAATATGAGGTCCCCTGAATTTGTGACGCTAGCACGTTTCGGTTGTTTTCTGAACGGACTTCTTTCGCTTGAAAGACTATATATTTCAGAGCAACAGAACATAGTGATACAATAAGATAAGGCAGTTCTACACAGCAGATAGATCAGCAGCGAAACTACAGCGACAATATAAACAGTCATCGTTAGACAGCTTTGCAAAATGTGGTCATACATGTTCGTGTAATAATGTATAGGTTAAGTAGCCGAACACACCTTGCCTAGTAATGCTCGGTCCATGTGGACCACTCCCTTCATCTGTTATACAAAAACAGTGTTTAAGAGTTAAGAATGATGACAATAATAATACTAATACCATTATAGGAAAAAAGAGAATGAGAAAGTACCATAACGGGGAAGAACTTAGGAAAATAAGAGCAGAAGTCAATAAAAAAGTGTTAAGAGTCGCCAGTTAAAATGTTAGATCACTAAAGGTTGTGAAAATTTGATTGAATTGGAGAATGCTTTTAAGGAATCGAAAATATACTACCCTACTGAAAGCGAAGCGACTCGAGAACAACATGGTGGAAGGAAAATAATGAATTGTTTCCCAAGTATTACAGATCACTAGACTTTAATAGCAACAATATAAAGTTACCATCTAGGCAAAAAATCGAATAACAAGAAATCAAAATAATATATATTACATTTATCCTAGAGGGTCTAATCTACGAATTGATATCATAGATGATTCGGTCTTAATTAAAATAATAAGTAATATTCCCAATCACATTTTAAACGAAAACAGTATTGGTGTATGGAAAAAGGAAGTAGTGAAATGGCTGAAGGAATGGTGTAAGGAATAAAAAAACAAACTAGGTCATAATTCTTTTCATTCAGATAATTCAGTTATGCAACTATTTGAATATATATTTTCTTCTGTGATTATTGCGTCTTTCCTTTTCCGATACTTTTCTGCCGTATTAATTAAAAAAGAATAAGTATGCGTATTGAATACGTAAACAACCTTTATGTTTGGTGTGTATGTCTATCTAGAGTGAAAGCGTATATTATTATAAATATTTATTAGACATATATTAATTAAGGCGCATTTATTTCGATTTCATTTAATAAGCATGGATAATTTTGTAATGTGTATAAACTGAATAAACGATAATAAGAGTGTCGGGCACTCACACAACGGGCATACTTGCCCTGTAAGACCCACAACTTATTTAAATATAAAAACAAAAAATATGTTAGGTTTGTTGGAAGTACGGAGGAACGGCGTCAACATGGGGATGACAAGGGAGAATAATTCACCATGTATATAGATAACAATCAAGGTCAGAAGGGAATACGTTTTATTATAAACCGAAACTGGAAAGATAAATCAACAGAATTTCGGGGAATTTTTGATAGAATAGCCATAGCAAAATTTTGCATAAATAAAGGGAATAGAAGTAGTCAAACCATAACTCTAATACAGGGATATGCTCCTACAGCGAATTCTGATGAAACGACTGCAACGAATTATATAATTAAATAGAAAATATTTTATGTAACCTGAAAATAAATCCGAAACATCATTTGATAGTAATGGAAGTAGACAAGTAGGTCAGAGAGGGAAGGAGGAACATAGGATTTTAGGACCCTATAATTATGGGATAAGAAATGAAAAGGGATGGAAACTGGTTAATTTTTGTACGGAACATGAATTAAAAATAGTAAATACGTTATTTAAGAAAAGGATAGAAAGAAGATGGGCATGGACTTCTCCGAACTAGCAGTTTGAAGATCAAATTAATTACATATTGACATTAGGAAGCAAAAATAAAATAACTGATTTTAATGTAATGCAAAATTTTTAATTTTTTTTGAGATCACAAAACAATCATGTGCAAAATCATTCTTTCAAAGTGGCGTTTCCCAAAATTGGACAAAGAAACTAAAAAAATAAATAAAAACAATGACAGAAATTACAAGCTAGAGTTAAATAAACCTTTAAGGGATACTAACATTCAAAATATAGGTAACAAGGGATTATATAGGAAGATATTAGTCAGTATAAACAAAATTATGACGGAGAGTAAAGAAGTCATACATAAAAACCCGGTTTTGAGATGAATACCGCTAGACATAAAACGATTAGTAGACAAAAGAGAGGATTTAAAGAGACGAAGGGGTAGAACAATTAATGAAAATTTTCGGGATTGCAAAGATTGGTTTTACAAGTCGTTTGTTGGATAATAAACCTAGAAAACGATGGAATCTCTGAGTTGTCCACGAAAGCTAATTGAATTAATGTTGCAATTAATATGAAGCTTATTTATTTTATAGGAACTGAAGTTTTGTAAATATAAAGTAAATATTTTTAATTTTTAATGTTTTTTTTTTTTCTTTTTTTTTAGCAAAACCTGATGATTCCCCAACTTCAGATAAAGAAGACAATTCCAAAGACTCCTCCAAAAAAATTGCAGATAAGGTCGATGGTGAAAGTCCTGGAAGCGGTAAGTTGTAAAACAGTTGTTTATGATATATTTTATACACTTAAAGATTAATTTATGTTTAGAAGATAAAAAACGCGTTAACTTCTTTTAATTTAACCCTTGTGTTCGCACCCAACTTTACCTACGTTGTTACACACTCGGGTACCCGGGTACCAACCTCTTATTTTTCTCCGTTTTTCGTATATTACGACCCTGAAATAGCTTTTTAAACATTTATTTCTATAGATAGACGCCACTATTGATAAAAAATGTCAGTTCTTAGACTTTTGGCTGACTTAGCATCTTTTGCTGGATAATGCTGAGTATGCACGCTGTCCAAGGAAGCCTGAAAAATAAAAACGATGCCTGGGAAAAATTGTCAAAAAGTGTTAACAGGAAATCATTATAATCATCACTAAGAATATTTTGGGAATAATGCGATTGACACTTAGCAACACTAACAATGCAGATGAATGGAATCTGGCAACACTAGCAGGCTGAATGTGTGCGTCGTGTGAGCTTGGATTTTAAGAGCTAAACTGTAGTGTTTTGAAGTTCTATAAGCGAAGACGTAATTCTTGTTACTAAAAAATAAATAAAACTTAATTGGATACCGAAAAATCCAAAACTTTGAAACTATGGAACAACTATCGAGAGCAGAATTTGCAAGGTAAATTTTTATAGTGTTTTATTTATAAATTTTGATTTCATCCTCTGATTCTATTGAACAAGTTAGTAATGCACGAATGAAATTTCGGGCTGAATGCGACACAGAAAGAGGCTTATTTGAAAACGATATTAGGAGAAAGCAATATAGATTCCGATGTGCAATTTGACAGTGAAGAGACTGGTTACCAGATGAAGTTTTGAACGAGCATTCCGCTTCTGATAGTAATGAATCTGCCGAAGAAGACGAGAATATTGGCCAAGAGGATGGAACCGAAAGCAGTGGAAGTGAGGGAAAAAATGAGGTAGATGTTCAAACGGCAACTGAAGCATGAGCAGGTAGTTTAGAAAATGCTTGGATAGCCAAAGACAAAACTGTATGGAATAAATCCCCGCCTTTTTAACATCAAACTGCACGTCACAATATAGTGCGTCAGCGAAGTGCTCCTCACAGAAGCACAGAGACTCAACGACACTTTCAAGAAGATATTTACAGTGCATATGATAGATATTACAATTCGTCATACGAATTAGAAAGCCTTGTCAGTCTACGTTGAATTCAATGTGGCGAATCCAAATTCACAAAGAGAATGGAAGCCCGTCTCTGTGCAAGAAATGTACTTGTTCATAGTTGTTTCGATCTGCTCTGGTGCGAATAATGCAAATACTGATCATACAAGATAGAGTGACGATGGGACTTAACAGATTTCGGGACATTATGCGTTTTATTAGATTTGACGATGCCAATACACGCCAGCAACGTATCAAAGAAGACAAAGCAGCTGCAATCCATGATATTTGGACAATGCTGAACTCAAATTTATCTCAGCTGTACAAGCTGACTGAGAATGTAACAATTGATGAACAACTTTATTTTTTCCATGGTCGCACAAAATTTACACAGTATGTTCCTTCTAAGCCGGCAAATATGGCATTAAGATTTGGTAGATTTGCGACACTGAAAATGCTTATCCATTGCACGGTATCATTTATGTATCAAAGAGAACGAGTCGTAAAAGAGCATGCAGCTCCGTATCGAGGCAGTGGTAGAAATATTACTATGGATAATTTTTTTACAACGTTACCCCTTGCCAAACACATGCTTTCATGGAATGTAACTATCGTTGACACTTTGAGACCGAATAAATCTTATGTTCCAAGTGTGATGACTCCACATAGGTCTAGATAAGTATACTCCACTGAATTTGCTTTTAATGAGAGGGCAACAATGCGCTCATACGTTCCTGTTGTCGACTATGCATTCTGACACTGTTGTAAATGATGGTAGTAAAAAACCTCACATTGTAACATACTACAATAAGTATAAAGCTGGCGTCGATACCATAGATCAAATGTGCACTCGATACACTAGACAACGCTGTACTCTCAGATGGCCGATAGCTATGTTTTTCAACATGCTGGATATTAGTTCACTTGCATCCTATTTGATTTATTACGAAAACAACAAGATGCTTCCGAGAAGAACAAACCAACGACAACTATTCATGCACCAATTGAGTGAAGAACTCGCAAAACCAGAAATTGAGAATCGGTTGCAAAACGTTCAAGTAATGCGAAATTACAGCACGACAGTCGCCATTGAAAGTGTGATCAGGCAGGCATTAAATTCCGTTGAAATCGTTCCAGGTCCTGCTAATGAACGAGATATGTCATTGAGGATCAAAGTCACTGGCTTCTGTCATATTTGCTGCAAAGCACAATAATGAGAAGGAGAAAAACACGAAAGGCATGCTGCGATTGCAACAAACCTGTCTGCAATTAACATGCTGCAACCTTCGAAAAATGTCATGAATGCAGAGGCTAATTAATTTTCCGCACTTTTTTTTTGTATTCCGTACCATCCCAAAACATATTCGATGTATAAAAATTAAATAAAACTATCCCAAATCAATAATCCAGTCAAAAAGTTATTTTTTTTTAGGTGGGTACCCTTAAACTCGATTTTTTCTTAGTAATTTTCGTTATTTTTTATTGCAAACAAATTACCTGCTTACAATTGATTCGAGTAATGACGATTCGGAGGTTTTTGCCGAAATTCCTACTTTTGACCCAGTTACATTCAAAAATCGGGTGCGAACACAAGGGTTAAATAATGTACCCGTAAACAGTCATAAAATAATAATTTTTAAATATTGCAAATGTTTAATGCAATCCATTTTTGCTGTAAAATGTTATTAAATTTAAGAGGTGTAAAAGGTTAAACTATCAGAAAAATTCACTTATAGCTTAAAATTTATGTTACAGCAAAAACGCACTTACTGATGTATATACAAAAAACGTATCGATTTACGCAGAAGGAAAAAAGTATATGAACAAAAATTCATAGTGGAAAAAAATAGTTTTGTTAGTAAAAATGTACCTAAATTATCGGACATTGGAAACTGGGGTCAGAGCTCTTCTGTAATATTTCATTTTACTGTATGATTGATTGCTTCTTAGCTTACAACGCATTGTACTCATCAATACGTGATGAACTACTCTGTATATACATACATATATATATGTGTACATTACATGTGTACAAAAAAAAATCATAAATAAATAAATTAATATATATATAATTGAGATTTGAGATACGTAGTGCGAGAGGGAATGCGTGAGTGCTTGAAATACTCTTTGTCGGTCACGGGGAGGATACACGAACCCGCGGTTCGTCTGGAGAAAGTCACACCCCGATAAATGATGGTGATTGGTCACGGGGAAAACAAGAGAAAGTAACAAAACGGCTAGGACATCGAAACCGAAAAAGGAACAAGAGCAGTCGCGGCAGAGATCGATCAGTGGTAATTGCTCCGTTAGCAAGTGTCTGTTTATAAAAGAAAAACCGTTTTCTTGAGAAGAGAAGTTGATAGTTTTTTCATAAACCTGCCGCGCGAAACGGTCATTTGTATTAAGACCATTTTCGCAATCGAAATCGAATAAAAAGTTATTTAGAAGTCTGGTTTGTTCGGTATTAAATTAATAAATTAAGTCGACTTTCAATTATTCAGTAGCCATAACCTGTGACCAAGTTAATAACTGGAATTTATCGACACGTCCTGGATCATTGCCGATAAATAGAATATATACAATTTATATTATTATTAATTTCGTTATTATTCTGCGTCATATTCATATATGTATTACATTTGTGTTTTTTTTAGCGATCGACCGTCGAAGAAATATCAGTGTAGGTCATTTTTAATGGGGACCGCTCTTTCGGGTGCGAAAAAGCGGGCGCAGCCTCTTTTGGGCGCAGGCGAACTCAGACCTTTTTACAGACTCCCTACGGTGATTTTCAGGTATCATCCGTTAAACGTTATCATCTGTGTTAGTGAGAAACACGAGTTACCAAATACTGCTATCAGAAATTCCGTCCAAAAAATATCGTTCTTCGTTAACGATTTAGTTTTTCCGCGCGAATGGCATGTTATATATGCATAAATATATATATAATCACAAAACACATATTTTACATAATTTTATTTGGTTATTCACTTTTTTAAAATATTTTCTATTTTTTTGAAATAACGACTTCAGCATGAAATACTGATAAACATACTTTCGCGATGTAAATTTAAGAGTTCTGTTAGCAATAGTGGTACGAAACGGACGAAAATTATTAATATTAATAATCTGTCAAATGCATTGTCGGTTTTTTTCATTTCTTTTTTTGCTAATGTATAGTCAACCGTATTTAAAAAATTACAAACTATCAACTCTACGTCATTTAAAGTGTAACATAACTGGATTGAATTTGCTTCTGATACATATTCCTTATATTATCTTTCTTTTTTATTCGTATCCAGCAAGTTTATTTGAGGATATGTTTATTGAAGTTTTTTCTGTTATCTATCATTTTAATTATATATTTAATTACTTGACGAATCAACCCTGGTTTCAAAGAAATATCGGAAAGGACAAACAAAGGCGCAAAAATTTTTAAACATAAACACATTTATGTTAATACTGGGCGAGAAATATATACAATATTACAAATTAAAAATTAAATATCTTTGTTTTGAATTTAATATTATGTAAATGTAAATTATGGTAATCTTTTAATTAACTCACAGAATGTTTAGTACATGAAACTTCCTGTCCGGCTAACCTCGTTTTTTTCTTTTAGTTCGTTTAGAAAAATTTTCAATCTTCAAAACACTGGACTAATATTATTTTCGTAAAAATTTTAATAAAGCCAATAAGGAAGATGCTTTCAAACCTTGAATTAGTGTGGTGAACATTAACGTCCCAAGTCCGAGTAAAAACAGCCAGTGAAAGTTTTTATACATATAATTGAAAGTTTTTAGAATATTTATTAATTAATAAACTGGCGTACCCTGGCGGATAGTTTTCACAAAATTAAAAATGCAGTATCGCGATTTTTTTTTTATTTTCTAGTTACTAATGCTTAATTAGTAACCTACATGTTTATGCCGGGTGTAGGAGTAATCACATTTTTTTATAATCTTTTTATACCTACCTGGGTAGTCGCATCGTTTCGGCCGCAGCACGATTCGCTTCGTTACATTTCGACTTCGTCCTTTTTCCAAGTAAACCTAGTTTAGCCTTAGTGAGTTTTTAATTTTTTTTTTCTTCTATAATTATCATATTTAAGGCGTAATGAATCAAAAAAACACCCATGAAATTAGTAATTAATTTGTTCAGAAAATAAACCAGCTGTTTTCAATGCTTCTTTTGCGTTCGTATATCGCAAAAAGAATTATTTTCAGTTATAAAGACTTGAAGTGCTGATTATGTATTTGTTTAGCGGGTTATTTCAATAAAAAATTCCAGAAAGAATTAGTAGATCATAGGAATAATTTCCCTCTGTGACAGTTTTTCTGCTTTCAAAGGAAATCTATGTGCTTTATAATAAATTTTTACATTCATAAAAAATTAAAATTAAATTAACTTTAATGATTATGAAAAACTAGTAAAAAAAATTGTTTATTACTTTTAAGAAATTACTCTTCTATTTTTATGTTTATTTTTAACGGAACCCATTCGTTTGAGCCAAATCGACTGGCCTTGTTTTTAATTTAGTATTATAGAAATTGAAATTATGGTAATTCATACTTATCATATTAAATCCTTGGCGGTTGACACATTATGCTCAACTACTTTGCTGTATTTGCGATAAAATGATATTTTCTTTTTTTTTCTTTATTTATTTATTTTTTCTAAAATCTAGTTACCTGAAAAATAAATATTTTAGAGCTAGATATTTTATCCTGCACGTTATGTAACACGGATTAATTACTTGGAATCTGTTTTTCTTATTACTGTGAAATATGACCTACATAAACCAGAATTCATTTTTAAAACATGCAAAAACATCAAATAAAGCAGCTCATTTAGTAATAAAATTAACATAATTAAGTGACAAAAATTTTCCGATTTTTAAACAACTATTTGACATTCTTAAAAGTATATATTTGTTTTATAACCGTTATATGTAATTATTTTAGAAAACAAGTAAATATTGATCGCCAGTGAGTATTTCTAAAAAATACAACAGCACTAAAAGCATATATGCGGAAAATAATTTTGTGGATATATTGTAAACTGCTCATATTTCTTAAACGGGCGTCAATTTTTTTTGTCGGTTCGGTTCTCACCATGGGAGATTTCCTGTGAGTGACTGAATAGAGGTACTGAATAGGACCTCGAATATTTTACAATATGCGAATCCGTAGGAATAAAAGAAGAAGCAAAAGTGATAAAATCGTCATGGAAAAAATCGTATATTTTTCTTGGAATTGACTATAAGTTTATCGTAAAGCAGTTGTTATTATTTCGGCGGAAGAAGAATTACTAGAATATTTTTCGAATAGACTATTCTTAATAATGACCGTAGTACAGAGAATTAACGAATGAAACTGTTTTCTGTAAATAAGTGTAGTGCTTTAGTTTGTTTATTTTACCAAATCCTGAATAGCTTCATAAGAGGTGAAATTTATTTACCTTCATTGTTCATAACCCGTACTATTGGCTATTCGGTTTTAAATTTCTAAGAAAATGGTTAATTTTCCTAACAGAAGAACATAACAAAATGTGCAATGAATGCGTGTAAAACATGCCATTATTGTTATTTTTACTTTTCTGTTCCGAAAAAAAAGGAATGCCGCAAAAGATGTTGACACATAATGGTTTCTGTCATTCGTCTATGAACGTGATAAAATATTAACAAAATAAAGAAAACATAGTCTTATTGATAAAAGTAGCCGAGTAAAAAAAAGAAATATGTCGATTGCGACAAACGTTTGTTGAAAGTCGCAACAAATTGTAATCAGCTTCAACTTGATTATCTTCGTGCTGTAGCACATAAAGTAATTAGTTAACTTTAGTGTTTGTATGTATTATAGGTATTATTATTATTACTTATATGTAAGATTTCGAAATCGGTTATTTCTATATTTGTAATTAATGCTATTATTATTATATTATAATTGCAAACTCTTATTTTGTTGGGAAAACCTGAAAGAGGAAAAACATAATTTCTAATTCAACTAGCTGTATGAACACTCGTACCTTGTATGTATATATAGTTTGTAAAATCACCATTCCTGTGGAAAGGGAGAGGATAATTTTTTGCGACAGTTTTATCGCAATACATACTATAGGTTTCAAATTGTTGGTAACTTAAATATTGTTTATGCGTGTTACAGAAAATACTTATTTATTAAACAAAACTGTATCCATTTCATATATAAGAAAGATTGATTCCTTATCGAAGAATAATGAGGATATTGTTCCAATTTTTGTGGTTTTTGAAAATTTCAGTTATTACTAAACGACCAAACATTGTAATTTGTGTAGTATGCTGTAAATTAATTTAACAGGCTCAGCTTGATATCCGCACAGTTGTGTTTAAGCCGTACGTGCAAAAAGAAACCAAAAAAACGACGGACTAGAATATTATTTTTCTTATAAATATGTTCAAAATTTATCCTCTTCTCTCTTTCATGCCTACTTCATGCGACATTTTATGTTTTCGTTTACTACAAAACATGCACGCAGGAGCGAGTTAATTTTTTCATAAATATTAAACATTTTTTTCTTTCTGTGCGTTTTACTTTTAGGCCAAATGAGGTTAAATCTGAAAAAACAACCTAAAGGAATCGAACAAAAATAAAAACAAACATACTAAGGCTAACTGACAAATCGTTCTGAATAAATTAATGAAATAACCCTATATAAAAACAAATAGACGATCGTGCTCATTTTAACAATTACTCATTTATTGTTTGATCACATTTTGCCTCAACGGGACTTTTCTGTTCAGCAAATACAAAAAGAAAACAAGCAAGCGTACGGATAATTTAGTATTTGCAACAACACATCATAAGTATCGAAATACAAACCGGGTAAAAGTCCTTGATTGACGTGCCCAAATAAATAAATAAGACTGAGGTCGAAAAAGGTAATTCTCATACAGGTTTTGCAGTTATTACCAATAAGCAGGTGTAGAGAACTAAATATAGCTTCTTTCATATTACTCACTACCGTCACTAAAGAATTTTTTTTCCCCCGAAATAAAACCAAAAAACCTTTAGTAAAGAAAGCCGATATGATGAGAAACAGAAGTTAAAAAAGTTACTATTATAAATATTTAATGTAAATTGATAGAACGATGATTCGAATAACGAATACCTGCAAACTATTCCTTTTAAAGCTTTGTGTTACTCAAATCCAACCCACCTGAACTGACAATATTTAGAAAGTATTACTGCAATTTAGTGTGATAAGTTAGTAAAAAAACGAAATTCTAGAAAAAAAAATTCGGTTAAAAAGCGTTTTGTAACTAATAAACCTGTTAATTACAAAGTCGATAAAGCGATTTTTCGTTTTTTTTATTAAACACTATTTCACAGTAGAAAATTACTTAATCGCTTTTGTTTCTCAACTTACTTCTTTACTTTTTCTTTTTCCCTACAAAACACGCATCAAGTATTGCCGAGTCGATTTTTTTAATTATTATTTTTTTATGAGCCGCTCACTTCATTATTAGACAAAACAAGAAAAGCTTCTTCTTTATTGGCTTTATTAAAATTATTATGAAAATAATATTAGTCCAGTGTTTTGAAGATTGAAAATTTTTCTAAACGAACTAAAAGAAAAAAACGAGGTTAGCCGGACAGGATGTTTCATGTACTAAACATTCGGGTGTTTTTTTGATTCATTACGCCTTAAATATGATAATTATAGAAGAAAAAAAAAATTAAAAACTCACTAAGGCTAAACTAGGTTTACTTGGAAAAAGGACGAAGTCGAAATGTAACGAAGCGAATCGTGCTGCGGCCGAAACGATGCGACTACCCAGGTAGGTATAAAAAGATTATAAAAAAATGTGATTACTCCTACACCCGGCATAAACATGTAGGTTACTAATTAAGCATTAGTAACTAGAAAATAAAAAAAAAATCGCGATACTGCATTTTTAATTTTGTGAAAACTATCCGCCAGGGTACGCCAGTTTATTAATTAATAAATATTCTAAAAACTTTCAATTATATGTATAAAAACTTTCACTGGCTGTTTTTACTCGGACTTGGGACGTTAATGTTCACCACACTAATTCAAGGTTTGAAAGCATCTTCCTTATTGGCTTTATTAAAATTTTTACGAAAATAATATTAGTCCAGTGTTTTGAAGATTGAAAATTTTTCTAAACGAACTAAAAGAAAAAAACGAGGTTAGCCGGACAGGAAGTTTCATGTACTAAACATTCTGTGAGTTAATTAAAAGATTACCATAATTTACATTTACATAATATTAAATTCAAAACAAAGATATTTAATTTTTAATTTGTAATATTGTATATATTTCTCGCCCAGTATTAACATAAATGTGTTTATGTTTAAAAATTTTTGCGCCTTTGTTTGTCCTTTCCGATATTTCTTTGAAACCAGGGTTGATTCGTCAAGTAATTAAATATATAATTAAAATGATAGATAACAGAAAAAACTTCAATAAACATATCCTCAAATAAACTTGCTGGATACGAATAAAAAAGAAAGATAATATAAGGAATATGTATCAGAAGCAAATTCAATCCAGTTATGTTACACTTTAAATGACGTAGAGTTGATAGTTTGTAATTTTTTAAATACGGTTGACTATACATTAGCAAAAAAAGAAATGAAAAAAACCGACAATGCATTTGACAGATTATTAATATTAATAATTTTCGTCCGTTTCGTACCACTATTGCTAACAGAACTCTTAAATTTACATCGCGAAAGTATGTTTATCAGTATTTCATGCTGAAGTCGTTATTTCAAAAAAATAGAAAATATTTTAAAAAAGTGAATAACCAAATAAAATTATGTAAAATATGTGTTTTGTGATTATATATATATTTATGCATATATAACATGCCATTCGCGCGGAAAAACTAAATCGTTAACGAAGAACGATATTTTTTGGACGGAATTTCTGATAGCAGTATTTGGTAACTCGTGTTTCTCACTAACACAGATGATAACGTTTAACGGATGATACCTGAAAATCACCGTAGGGAGTCTGTAAAAAGGTCTGAGTTCGTCTGCGCCCGAAAGAGGGTGACCCATTTTTAATATATTTACATTCATAATCTGAACAATTTATTCATAAAATTAGAACACAAAAAAGATAAAAAAAAAAGAAAAATATATAAATCAAGTATAAAATATATCCGTGGAAGTTAATTCTGCGGTAGCATCCCTGAGGGCATAGAACAGTAATAGCACTTCAATATATACATACATAATATAATATATTAATAAATGTGAAGTTTCAAACTTTTTTTGAATTGCAAAGATTGGTTTTGCAAGTTGCTTGTTGGATAATAAACTTAGAAAGCGATGGAATTTCCGAGTTTTCCATGAAAGCTAATTTATTTAATGTTGCAGTTAATATGAAGCTTATTTATTTTATAGGAACTGAAGTTTTGTAAACATAAAGTAAATATTTTTAATTTTTAATTTTTAATTTGTTTTTTTGTTTTTTTTATTTTTTTAGCAAAAACTGCTGATTCCTCAATTTCAGATAAAGAAAATTTTAAAGACCCCTCCAAAAAAACGGCAGATAACGTAGATGGTGAAAGTCCTGGAAGCGGTAAGTTGTAAAATGGTTGTTTATATCTATTATATAAAGCTGCAAGAAAAAAAATCGTATAGACCAGTAGCTAGAGAGTTCATTTTTTTTTTAATCGACGTATTTTCTTCGTGCCATCATAAGAGAATTATGAGACCCTCAAAATTTTAAAATTAAAGGGCTCAAATTTCAAAAAATGTGAAAATCAAGGTTTAAGAAATGTTTTTTTAAAAAATTCCACAGCCGGTTCTATATAAGTTATGGTAATAATTTTCTTTTTAATCTGCACACTAAGGTCTCCAAAATACAAGAAAAATGTAAAATTATAAAATTTTTAATATTTGTGGACCAAAATCTGAAAAAAACATGCGCTTAAGAAGGAAAGACTAGAAAATAAAAAATAGTCTACAGCTCTTTCCCCGGTAGCTGGAGGGCCATTTTTTTTTTTTTTTGATATATTTCAACCGGTAGAACATAGGAAAAATCCGAAACCTCAAAAATTTTAAAATTGGAGAGCCCAAATTTTGAAAAATGTGAAAATCAAATTTTAAGAAAAACTTCTATAAAAAAATCTACAGCCGGTTCTATATTAGAAACGGTATTGATTTTCTTTTTAACCTGCACACTAAGGTCTCCAGAATAGAAGGAAAATATAAAATTCGAAAAATTTTGATATTAAGGAACCATAATTTGGAAAATACACACTTAAAGCGGTAACCCTGGAAACTAAAAAAAAGTCCACAGCCCTTTCCATGGTAGTTGGTAAGTCATCTTTTTTTTTAAATGATGTATTTCAATCGCTAAAATATAGGAAAAATACGAGACCCCCAAAATTTCAAAATTAAAGTGCTCAAATTTTGAAAAATTTGAAAATCAAGTTTCAAGAAAAAAATTTTTTTTAAATTCTCAGCTGGATCTATATGAGTTACGGTATTGATTGGAGGGACTAACAGAGGAAAAAATTGTATATTTAGAGGGAAAGTTTGACGAAGAGGATAGAATTAAGAGAAGGAAAGAGAAATCGATCACATTTGGCATTTGAAGAAACTATTCGAAAAACTCATCGTCGTGTACTTGCTGATCGACCAACCTGTGCTAAAATTGCGAGAGTGCTCTATACTTCTCCAAAAGCCGATCCGAGAAAAGTTATTATATGGAAAGAAAATGAATTAGATTCTGCTTACGAAAGTTTGCAATATCCATTATTATTTCCACATGGTTAAGCTGGTTGGTCAATAGATATGGTAGATAATAAAAATAAAAAAATATCTCAGACAAAATATTGCAGATATTTGTTATTATCAGAATCACGATAATTGTGTTTAGATAGATTAGGGCAAGAATACTTTGTTGACATGTGGTGTAAGGTGGAAGAAGAAAAATTACGGTTTATTAGATTTAATCGAATAAAAATCCTAAGAATGACTCTACTCGAAGTGAAATAGACGAATGTATCGCAGCTGAAGGAGGTCCAAAACCAGGAAAAATTTACCTTCCAAGCTCATGTACACATGGTCCATATTATATGCAATTAAAATATCAGGATGGCATGAAAGTTGTTGCCAGATTAGGTAAACTAATGTTTTTTATTACGATGACGTGTAATTCTAATTGGATAGAAATAAAATTAAATTTAAATGAAAAGTAATATCATATTGATTGTCCAGATTTATATTGTAGGATATTCCAATTAAAATTAAATGATTTATTAAAAGTTTGAAAGTGAGGTGAAATTTTCGGAGAAATGATTTATATTTTATATGTAATCGAATTCCAAAAAATACGTCTTCCTCGTGCTCATATTGCTTTAAGAGTAAAAAATTTGTCCGTAATTAATGAAGAGATTAATAATTTTGTTCAAAGCACAATCCGAATTTTTAAAATTTGATTCTTTAAGTTTTAAAATTTTTGCCCATTTATTTACTTCTACATTACAAAGGCGAAGAGACGTCAATTCAAAAAAAAAAAATCTCCAGCTGCTATAGAATGAAACTAGGGACATATTCTCTATGTTTTGCTTTATGTCTAATGCACCCGAAGTATTACAGTCGTAGGAGAAAAATAAGAAAAAAATCAACAGACCTTATAACAGCTACAGCTTTTTTTTTTTTTTTTTTTTTAATCAACGCCGTTTCATTAAAACATAAGAAAAACATGAAATATCCCAAATTTTAAAAAAATGTAACAAAAATTATCAATGTTAGTTACAATGGAAACGTAGCAGTTCCTGAAATTTAAATATTTAAACTATGATTATAGAACATTGTGTCCTAGACGTTTCTGTGTGAACAGAGTTAATATAATAATATATTATTGTTGACCACATTTATTTATTTTTGCATACTGAATCAGTGTGCTAAATATAAATAATTCATTATTGAAATCTATGAACATATACAGTTTATGTATTTATAAAAAAATACCTGGCTATTGCAAAGAAATTCTTTTTTTTTTAATGAGTCATCAGTTTCTTTTTTCGTAATACTGCATGGCTAATTTCGTCGTTACATTTCACCGAAATTATACCTAAGTAGGCTATATTAATTATTTTGTCGAGTGATTTGAAATTGATCTCGAGAATCAGAAACGTAGTGAACTGATACCAAGCCAACCATTATCGCACTCCAGCCGATAACAGTGATACATATTGTTTTAAATTTTATTATTTCCTTTATACTACCCACAAAACTTTGCATATTATTATTATTGTGTTATTTTTTAGCGGCCGCCTGACAAAGAAAGTGCTTTAAATTGTAATTAGAATATAATATTTCAAATAACGTATCGATATATTTCAACTTTCGCTTACCGTATTGATTTTCTTTTTAACCTGTATACTGAAGTCTCCAAAAAGAATTAAATGTAATATATTCCTCCCACATATATTACACTGCTAGCGGTTACAGTTTTTCTGATATTTTAATCTAAATCTCACTTTTTAAATTAACGGATTGGTGTACTTCTTTTTTCAAAAAAAAATTAGTACATGTGAACGCTGCAGACTTTATGAAAATTTATAAAGTAATACAGTTTAAAGTCCGTAAGATCGAGCCGCGAAGCGGCCAGCGAGACCAATCCCCTAGTATTTTATACACTTAAAGATTAATTTATTTTGAGAAGATAAAAAGCGTGCCAACTTCTTTTAATTTAAATAATGTACCCGTAGACAGTCATAAAATAATAATTTTTAAATATGGCAAATGTTTAATGCAAACCATTTTTGCCGTACAATGTTATTAAGTACAAGAGGTGTAAAAGGTTAAACTTTCAAAAATACAGCAAAACCCCGATTATCCGCGTTAATTGGGGATTCATTATGCACGGATACGGGAAAACAAGGTTAATCCGCCGCCGGTAGTTCCGCGAGTTTTTATGTATCTCGAGCCTTGCGAGCCACGTAATATGTGGGTCGGGAGGCTCTTCATTCCATTTCATATTAAGAAATGATAGCTGACCATCTACGATTGCAATTGTATAATTTTCTGTATTGTTTTGTTTTGCTTTATAATAAATATGTATAATATTACTGTATATGAAATGATAGCCATGATACAAAACCTTTTAGCGAGAAAGAAACAGTATTATTTAGACTAATTTAATTAAATAAATATTGTACATACAGATATATAAAATTCGCAAAATTTTTATTAATTTTAAATTCTGTATATTGACAAGACGAAGAAACAAAAACACAAAGTAGATTATAAACAAAAATGAAATGAACGTAACGTACAGAAGAAGTGTTATAAAAAGGAATAGAATAACTTAGACTAGGTCATATTAATTTTTATTAAAAAAGTCAGTCAGTTTCTTGTCTGTCGGGAAAGCTCTTTGCCGTATCTTCGTCTGGAAATGTTCTAACTGCAGAATGTCTTTGATCTGTCTGCTGCTCGAAATACGTGATTATAGTTTCCATACGATCCAACGCAGTTTTACAGCTTAGTCGCTGTTCTCGTACTAGCGTTTCGACTTTCTCATCATTTCCCGATTCAGAATCCGCATTGATTTCATTTAAAGGTTCTTCATCAATAAAAATAACCAGGATCAATTTCTTCGCTTTCTATCCACTCTTTCATATTTTCATCATCAACATGTTCAAATTCCTTCCCATCACAATTGGAACCTTTTTTGCAGGAACCATGCGAGTTTAAAGAAATGCGCGGTTAATCCGCCAACCGGTTAAAACACACATGGATAATCGCGGTTTTACTGTATTCATGTACAGCTTAGAATTTATGTTACAGCAAAAATGCACTTACTGATGTATATACAAACATGTATTATTTGTGACATTTATTTTCTAATGCATTAGAAAGGTATTATGAACAAAAATGAGAAAATAAAAATTTAAAATCTCCTCTAGGCATTGACTCTTAGAATGCGGCAACCTACGGAGACCAAACGTCTGCTGTAATTGTAAAGACACACACTCTACCTTTGACCGATTTTTGCCCCGAATGAATTAAGCAAAAAGGTATTAATCGCATTATGACGTTTGAAAATATCTCATTACCGGGGTCCTTTCAATTTAAAATTAACAATTTAGCCTCTCATGCTTTTTCATATAGCGCCCGAGCCTTAGTGACCATGTTTTTTCACAATATTTCTTCTAACTCTTTTTCATCGCCTTTCTCTTTTTTTTAAAAATTCTTTTCGCTGTCCTAAATCTTCTACGAAAAACTATATCTCAAGAGCTTCTTATAAACCCCATTCTCGGTTTCCTTCTCTTCCATCCAATCATAACCCATTTCTCTTTAACAAATTGGCTTTTGACAAATTTTTTGTCCCTTGTGTCTAAACCTTTTCAAATAATAACATTCTTCTAAACCCTGCTGATGGAAATTCTGCTTCTTTGGTTACTTCTAATTCCTCTTGTAATTAAAATCGCCCTCCAAAAATCAAAGAATCAAGAAACAATAAATTACCAGGCCTAGATGCTAATGGATTGAAACATTAAAGCACGAAGGTGGGCAGTTATGAATTCCCTACAGAATATGTTTACTTGATATCTACGAGGAAATATAATATCTCAGGCATGGGCAGAAGCAAAAGTGATCTTAATACATAAGAAGGGAAGCGCACAAAACTTAAATAATTGTAGATCGATAAGTTTGTTAGTGCAATCATACAAGGTATTCACTGATTTAATAACAGATAGGATATCATAGTGGCTAAACTTCAACAAACCAAGGAACCAAGTAGGGTTTATGTACGAATACCCATCTACTGACAATTAGAACAGTAATATAAAAATGTGAAGAGTACAACATAATACTGTATGCAGCTTTCGTGGATTATGAAAACGTATTTTATTCAGTTGAAATCGGGTAGATACTAGACGCGCTACAGAACTGCGGAGTGAACGAAGGGTATATAAATATAATTAAAATTATTTATTAACTAGCACTGATGTAGATACACCCTGGATGAACACCAAGAGGCGCGAGGCAGGCTGATACTATATCACCTAAACTATTTATTTCTGCGTTGGAAACAGTGTTCAGAAAATTAAATTGGAACTCAGTGGATATCAAAATAAATTGAGAACACCTGAATCATTTGAGGTTTGTAAATGATATGGTATTATTAAGCTCTAATGCAGAGCAATTGCAGGCCGTGTTAACGGAACCGGATATGCAATGAAACAAAATATGATTGAACATAAATTTTTACAAAACAAAAATAATAGCGAAATATAATAAAGTTCAAACAATGAATGAATACATATATACCTGGGTTAGAAAGTTACAACATATAAGGAAATGACGATGAAGGCAGAAATAAACTGTAGGAAAGTTTAACTGACACACTGTAGAATACAAAAAAATTCAGTGTGCCTAAAAAGCAAATTATGTAATCTTTTTTTTTTTTTTTTTTTGAGCATGTCAGCTAAGGACGTTACCCAATCCAAAGGTGTGACAACATTAGTGATTATAAAGGAAAAATATTGGAAAAGAAAGGATGCTGTGAGCCCTGTAAGGCGTGGGGAGGCCAAAACGCAAAAGACCGAAATACAGTATCGCGCGTTCTGAAGAAATGGAAGAACATTCAAGCAAAATGTGATTTGCATCGCAAATGAAGTTTGCTTTTGACGGATCAAACGGGGAAAGAGGAGACTGAGTAATGGAGAAATGGAAGAGCGAAGCAGGAAGCAAGCTATGATTAAACTAAAGTCTAATTATAGATGAGATAGTTGACCGCCTCATGTTGGGGAAATTAAGAAACCATGGAAAAAGAGGAGGAATGGATTGTATGGCTAAATAAAAGGAAGCAGGATTAGAAAATGAAGAAGCATAGAGATCAGACCAACAATCACAGTGGCAATGAAAGGAAAGGGGAAGAAGACTTTGAGCTGGAAAATGACTAATAAGGTGACCGTCTGAAGCAGCCGAAAGTGTCAACGAGTCAATTAACTCGTTGCCTGAAATTCCACAATGACTAGGAACCCATAATAGATCAATACGGACAGAGTGGGAATGAAACAGATGAGAATTTAAGGAGCGTGTGTGAAGCAGATTAGGATCAGCGGATGGTTTAGGAAAGGGAGTAGCAATGGCTTGTAAAACGTCTTTTGAATCTGAAGATAAGAGAACCTTGGATATATTGTTAGTAGAGGCTATAAAAAGGATTGCTTGTAGGATCGCAATAGATTCGGCTGAGAATATGGAGGAGAAGGAGGGGAGCTTGAACGTCTCAGAATAGCCGAAATCCGGCAGAGTAAAAGCCGCTCCAAACCCCAAAGCTGACTTTGAGCCATCTGTAAAAAATTAAAGTATAAGAAGGAAAGAGCGAGGATAAAACATGGTTAAATTCGTTATGAGTAGCGAGAGAAGGAAGAGACTTGACATACGAAGGAAGAAAGAGTAAACTTGGCGAGTAAATAAAATCTGGGAAATTATAATTGAAATAAGAGCATTTGGTGTAGGATAGAATAAACGGAGAGAAGGCCTTGAGACGTGATGAAATCAAGGAAAGGATTGGGGTTTCAGGAGGAGAGAAACGCCAGTTGTTGAATATAAACCAGTAGGAATTAAGTAAGTAGGAATTAAAAATGTGAAGATTTTTGATCAAAAATCGTTCACCTAGATAAAGTCTTCGGATGAATAAAGGATAGGAACCAGTTTCTGCCAAAATGGCTGCAATAGGAGAGGAGTTCAAGGCATCGATACAAAGGCGAAGACACATATGGATTTTGTAATCAATGTGAATTATCGATGTTATGTATGGTTCGTAGACATGGGCTTTTATTAAAACAAATCTAAGGCTGATAAGGAAAACAAAGCGCAGCCCAAAAGGTTAATGCTGCATATTAGGCTGGCAGACCATAAAAGAAATATATGTATACATGAGAAAGCAGGTCTGAGGTATGTAGTGAAGTAAATAGCTAAATTAAAATGAACCTGGGCTGGTCAAATGACTTGAAAAGCAGACAAAGACGGACGAAATGTGTGTTAGAGTGGTGCCCGACAGATAAAAAAAGAAAGAAGGGTAGACTATAAGTCTAACGGCAGGACAACATAATCAAGAAAGTAGGAAAGAGTTGCATGCGGAAGGCGCAGGATAGAAATAACTGGAAGAAATTAGGAAAAGTCTACGTCCAGCAGTAGGCTGATATAGGATGATCGTGATCGTGATTGTGATCGTGATTGTGATCGTAATTAAAAATATTTCTACAACTTTGTAGAAATACTCTCTTCTAATAACTAGGCTTTTTCCTCATCCTTTGTTGACTTTTTATCTCATTTCCTTTCTAGTAATGCATAGGTAAATTGATTCCGTTTTCTATGAAAAAAAAAGGAAGGAAAGTAACCAGATATTGGGATTGAATTTTTTCTTTCTATTTTTTCTGTACTTTTGTTTCTTTCCGTTTTCACTAAATTTTCCGTTACAACTTTCTTATTTAATCTGTCCTCTAATATACAAGATAATTCATTTAAATCAGTAGTCGTACTTTATAATTTTAGTGTTCACTATCTCCTTTTTTACCTTTTCTTTGTTTGTTACTTGTATTGTTACCGAAGTGGTCAATATCACTATCGGGCTTCGGTATATTTATTACGTTTCTTTCTCTCTGGAATGTACTCGCGTCAAGCTGACTCGGTCGATCTTTGAACTGGGATGTATTCACATTATTTCTGCTTTCTTTCAGGTTTGCTACTCCATTGGTTCAGCAGTAAGATTGACTAGAATATATAGTAAGAGCTATGTACGAAGCAGTTTTAAACATTAAAATTTAACCTCAACTGATGCATTATCGAGGAATGTAAGAGTGGAGTTTCTTGTCATTAGGAATTTTTCTTTGCCTCCTCCAGTTTCATACACAAATGTGCTTTTTTTCCCGTCTTTTCATTACTCGTAGAATTCTCTTTTAATTTGTTAGCCTTGACTTATTTCCTCCTGATTTCTAATTCGTTTTTATTTTAATCTTATATCTACTGTTGTGCTTTCTTATTTTTCCTGTCTTTCCTCTTCTACATTCCCGTACTTCTTAGATCTTTGTAATGTTACTGTTGCTCTCATTTCAGAAATGTGGCTTTGGTCGAGCATGAATTATAATGTTAGAGGCTATACGCTAATCAGATGTTGTCAGGGCGACGGCTATAGTAGTTTTGCAACTCTTATTAAAAAGCACACTTTTTCTGCTCTCACAAAATTTCTCCTCCTCGTACTCGTAACTAACCTGAGATATATTAAGCAAAGTGGTATCGATTTCGTGAATTATGTTTATAAATTGAACTAAAGTAACGCTACACAATAATTATTATTGTATAATGTTAATATTTATAAGAAAATAACCCCGTCATCTTTCACAGTACGAACTACATCATCGTAGTGTAACATAATTAAAAAAACGTTTGCACATGTCTGAAATGTGTTAAAAAAGTTGTAAAAAATTAAATATGAGTATGTCTCAATTATGTTGTAACAGCAGTGTAAGCATTTTGTCCTGCAATCCAAAAAAAATTATGGATCGCTATGCTGTAATCGCAACAATAGAACATTTATTATAAATCTAAAATTTATTATCAGAATTTTGAGAATTTTGTTCGCATTATAAATTTTTTATCATTATTTATTTGTATACATATACAGAGGCGGCCAAAGTTCAAGCAACCGATTTACACAGAAGGAAAAAAAGTATATGAACATAATTCATAGTGGATAAAAATAATTTTGTTAGTAAAAATGTACCTAAATTATCGGGCATTGGTAGCTGGGGTCAGAGCTCTTAACGCATTGTATTCATCAGTACGTGATGAACTATTCTTGTATATACATACATATAATTGTATACATACACAATATAATATAATAATAAATGTCAAGTTTCAAACCTTTTCGGGATTGCAAAGATTTGTTTTACAAGTCGTTTGTTGGATAATAAACCTAGAAAACGATGGAATCTCTGAGTTGTCCACGAAAGCTAATTTATTTAATGTTGCAGTTAATATGAAGCTTATTTATTTTATAGGAACTGAAGTTTTGTAAACATAAAGTAAATATTTTTAATTTTTAATGTTTTTTCTTTTTTTTTTTTTTAGCAAAACCTGATGATTCCCCAACTTCAGATCAAGAAAATATTATAGACTCCCCCAAAAATATTGCAGATAAGGTCGATGGTGAAAGTCCTGGAAGCGGTAAGTTGTAAAACTGTTGTTTATGATATATTTTATACACTTAAAGATTAATTTATGTTTAAAAGATAAAAAAACGCGCTAACTTCTTTTAATTTAAATAATGTACGCATTTATACAGTCATAAAATAATAATTTTTAAATATTGCAAATGTTTAATGCAAACCATTTTTGCTGTACAATGTTATTAAATACAAGAGGCGTAAAAGGTTAAACTTTCAAAAAAATTCACTTATAGCTTAGAATTTATGTTACAACAAAAACACAATTACTGATGTATATACAAACATGTATTATTTGTGACATTTATTTTCTAATGAATTAGTTACAGAGTTGCCTGTATTTCTAACTAAAGCAGTTCGAATTTGGTAATTTTAATCCTTTTTTTTTTTTTTTTCAAATCGCTAGTACAACAACCTAAAGGCCAATTACTATTGACACGGCTTTAATATATGTGGTAGTATACCATCATGGCTTAATGTACTTTTAGGTTTTAATGTTTTCAATGTTTCATATATATCGGTTTTAGCTGTATTTTTTATTGATATGTGATTTGATGAGCCAAGATTGTTTCCCATATCCTCACAAAACCAGGAAGCTCTCGCCGCTTTAGAATATGCCAATGCAAAATTTTCAGCAAAAGAAGTTGCAATCTTTTCAAGATTTCGCAATATTTCTCCCTGCTGTGTAAAAGTGTTGCTGTTTAAAGACCCTTTTTTTCCTTTACCTTGGTTAACATAAACCCAGAATCCTCTCGTTTTGGTTTTCATTCTGTATTCTATTTCAGTCTTAAACTTGTATCTTTCAGCTCTCATTTCTAATTTAAGTTGTTTATGTATATTTTGAAATCCTGTTCAAAGTATTCCTGCCTTGTTCTTTTATATTTTAAACGGTTCTTCTCTCTTTCTGGAATTAAATACATTATTTGCTTAGGTAACCACCGCAGATATGAGCTTTCACCTTCATTTGTAAAGGCAGCGTTTCATCCAGAATTCTTTGTAAAAATAAGAAGTAGCTTCATTACTGACTTGAGTTTCATAAAATGGTTTTCAGACTATAACACGGAACAGATTGTACATAGCTGAAAAATTACCTCTTTTATATAATCTCTATCTTTCCTAAAAATTACATACCTATTATCAAGTAACTCATAATTGTAAAAATCGCTATTCAACCATATTCCTTTTAAAGCAAGAATATTATAATTTTGACTTAGGCTAGTTCATGTTTAGTTTTTCAGTTTTCGTTCTAAGACCACGGACGTTCTCATAAAAACATGATATTTCATAACTAATAATTTAAATATAAGGCAGGTGTGGAAACCAAACAGACAATGACCTCAAAATAGAAACAGAGTGCCATTGAGATGTAAACGTTATTGCAGACATGTTGGTTGCCCTGAAGTTCGCATATAATAAATTCTAATATCACACAGAGAACAAAAAGCACCGGAATGTCATAATAATAAGTATTGAAAATCACTGCAAATTCTACTGTTGTGACAATGGTCAGTATCTGAGAAACATGAAAGAATTATAAAGCAAACTTATATTTGAGGAATAAAAAAGGCTGCTGCATGTAAATGGAAAAAATAATTGTAAGTTATTGATACAAAACCAAAAGATGGACACACATATAGGAGTGCAGAGATAAAACCACTACCCGATTGATTCATTGGATTGATTATGATACTATTGATTACATGAAATATACACCACATCTGCACACGCACATGTACTCATATAAACAACCTATTCCAGTTAATTATAATAATAGTAGAGAAGGAATATTAAGGTACAGCGTATCTAACCTCTTATTGTATTAATAGAAAAATTGATTCAAAGTAGCATTGATGGCTTCCACTTCACTTACAACCAATGATTGTTGCAAATTACTGCTGTCTACAGTGCCCACAGCTTGCTGATCGGCATTATGTACTGCATCAACCTTAATTGCTGCAGTTGAAGTAGCTGACGATTCATGTGAATTATTCTTTAAATTTGCCAATCTGGTCTTCCCGACGACATCGTGTGTATCTTAGTATGAGATAAATAATTTAAAATATGTGTTACGCAGACCTGATTCCTATCTAAGAGATAATGATACACACAACGTTCATTGTGATCACAGAAACATACTTGCTAGTATAATTATTTATTGGTGCACAATATATTAATTATTAGTTGTTTATTAATATGTCTTAGATTTTCTGAAATGTATAGTAATTTAGGACTTTATAAAGCGCTAAATGGATGAAAGATATGACGATATAGGAATTTCTGTACATTTGTAAGGTTGAGTGTAAATTTTTTATTAAATAACGCAGAATCCGATAGAAATACATCTTTGTTAGTTATTTTATAATCGATATGATTGTTGAAAATTAGTTTTGTAGATTTGCCTTTTCTATTTATGTATAATTCTAAGTGGGATAGAATTTTGTTCACATTATAAATTTTTTATCATTATTTATTTGTATACATATACAGGGGCGGCCAAATTTCAAGCAACCGATTTATACAGAAGGAAAAAGTATATGAACAAAAATTCATAGTGGAAAAAAATGGTTTTGTTAGTAAAAATGTACCTAAATTATCGGACATTGGAAACTAGGGTCAGAGCTCTTCTGTAATATTTCATTTTTACTGTATGGCTGATTGCTTCATAGCTTACAGCGCATTGTACTCATCAGTATGTGATGAACTATTCTTGTATATACATACATATAGTATATATGTATACATACACAGTATAATATAATAATAAATGTAAAGTTTCAAACTTTTTCGGGATTGCAAAGATTGGTTTTGCAAGTCGCTTGTTGGATAATAAACCTAGAAAACGGTGGAATCTCTGAGTTGTCCACGGAAGCTAATTTAGTTAATGTTGCAGTTAATATGAAGCTTATTTATTTTATAGGAACTGAAGTTTTGTAAATATAAAGTAAATATTTTTAATTTTTAATGTGGTTTTTTCTTTTTTTTTTAGCAAAACCTGATGATTCCCCAACTTCAGATAAAGATAATTCCAAAGACTCCTCCAAAAAAATTGCAGATAAGGTCGATGGTGAAAGTCCTGGAAGCGGTAAGTTGTAAAACGGTTTTTTATGATATATTTTATACACTTAAAGATTAATTTATGTTTAGAAGATAAAAAACGCGCTAATTTCTTTTAATTTCAATAATGTACTTGTATACAGTCATAAAATAATAATTTTTAAATATTGCAAATGTTTAATGCAAACCATTTTTGTTGTACATTGTTATTAAATACAAGAGGTGTAAACAATTAAACTTTCAAAAATATTCAGTTAAAGCTTAGAATTTATGTTACAGCAAAAAGGCATGTATTGATGTATATACAAACATGTATTATTTTGACATTTATTCTCTAATGCATTAGTCACAGAGTTGCCTGTATTTCTAACTAAAGCATTTCGAGTTTAGTAATTTTGATCTTGCTAGTATAATTTTTTTTTGGTGCCCAATATATTTATTTTTAGTTGCTTATCATTATGTTTTAGATAATCTGAAGTTTATAGTAAGTTAGGCCTTTATAAAGCGTTATATGGAGGAGAGATATGAAGATTTAAGAACAAATATGTGTGTATATTTTTAAAGTTGAGTGTAAATTTTCTGTTAAATAACGCAGAATCTGGCAGGTATATATATGTATCTATGTGAGATATTTTATAATTGATATAATTGTTGTAAACTAATTTTATAGATTTGGTCTTTCTATTTACATAGATTTTTAAGTGGGATTACTTTAATATGTCGTATTGAATTGAAGCTTAGGAATATTGTAAGTTTGTTTCTGTAATGATCTATTTTCATTTTTAAGTTTAGACAAATCTTGTTTTAACATGATAGTAGACTAGGCGTTTGTCAGTGATATATATTCCATACCGAGATGCAAGAAAACAATTATTTTCTCAGAATACTGGTAAGGTTTGTATCAGTGGGTTGTAGAATATTGGCTTATACATTGACAGTAAAAATATCAAGTATACTTGTTTGAGAGATATTGGTAATTACAATTTTAGGTGGAGGAAGTTGTTGATTTAAATTATAATAAATTGTTGAAGGAGTTTGGTTTACAGTGACAATTGTGTTAGATGTGTTTATCCGTGTATACAACTACAGGACACATTTATTAAATACAAGAGGTGTAAAAGGTTAAACGGGGTTAGAGCAAGGATGGTCTCTGCACAAATATAATTAAGTTGGGTAAAGAACAATCAAATTTTTCAAAAATATTCACTCATGAATTAGAATTTGTATGACAGCAAAAACGCATATACTGATGTACGCTCGTATGTACAAACATCTATTTTTTGTGACATTTATTTTTTAATGCATTGGTCACGGTTACCTAAATTTGTAACTAAATCAGTTCAGGTTTAGTAATTTTAATCTTGCTTGTATAATTTTTTTTGGGTGCTCGAAATATTTATTTTTAGTTGCTTATCATTATGTTTTAGATAATCTAAAGTTCATAGTAAGTTGGGCTTTTATAAAGTGCCATATGGATGAGAGTTATGAAGGAACAAAGATTTCTGTACATTTTTAAGGTTGAGTGTTAATTTTTTATTAAATAATGCGGAGTCTGATAGATATACATCTATATGAGTTATTTTTTAATCGATATAATTGTTTAAAATTTATTTCGTAGATTTGATTAATCAGTAAATAGTGGCTATGGCCCTTCTGACGTCAATACCAAAGAAGCGTCTACCATGAGCAGAAATTAAGTAATTTTACGGTTTTGTACACATATAATGCATTGAATCGTAATGAGATGGTTCGGAAAGGATTAAATATAAGTCATTAACTCACATATCGTTTGATTTATAAATTAAAATTTATGGTCGATAATTGCAATTAAAACTCTTTTTAAAACCATCTTTAACAACTGATTTCTCTGGACGGCAAGAAACCCCAAAAGCCGTGGGGACTATTTAACATGGAATTAAAACGATCTCAAAAATCATTTAAAAATTCATAACTCATCATCAGATATTCTTTTAGAAGTTAAATTCAAAATATAAAATAAGATCCAGTAGTCTTTTCATGAAATCAAAAAAATTACAGTTAGAAAATTATTTAAATCCTCCCCTTTTTGGACCATATATTGCAAAAAAAAGGAAGCTCATGTAAGTAATAGCTCAAGTAAATACATTGGGGAAACCAAAACGTTTCTCAATCATATGATAAAGGACCACTTCATAAGAAAAATATAGCCAAGTTTACAACTTCATATTTAAGCCCTTCAGACGCCGAAAGCTAGAAATTTTTTCCAGACGTATGATATGTAAGTGATAATATCGCTATTTGTCGGGTAGAAAACCATATTTCATTTTCTTAACGAAACTTTCAAAGTTGACGAAAAGTTAAAAAAATCGCGAAAAATGGCGCGCCCTTCTTTTAGCGATGTAAGTTTTATAGCCAAAAATTTTGAACAGTTATTTTTTTTTTTTTCAATGGGTTTGTCAACATGGACATTGGCTCATGAACTAGGAAAAGAGAAGAAAGAGATTCAGATTTTTATGCGATGAGAAATATCCAACAAGAATGTACCAAGCGCTTGGATGACAGAAGGAGAAGGAGTGGGAAGAATAAATGCTGCATTCTAGAGAGTAGGAATACTACTTGGCAACAGAGAGGAGTACAAAGAAGATTGTTCCAATGAAAGTGATGAGCATTCGAACATTATGCGATCAGGATTACAAACAAAATGACTATTAGATGAATGTAGAGGGCAATATGGCGATAGTGCAAGAGAGAACTGGAAAAGCAACAAAGGGAGAAAACTGTGCCCAAAGCGCAGGCGGCATATCGCTCAGTAGACCAGCGTATAGAATGGAAGTCAAGAAATCAGGAATAGAAAGGAAGGGAAAGTTGAATGGACAAATAAAAAGAATCCGGGTTAGAGAAGGAGGAGGAGTAGGAGTTGAACCACAATTTGTAATGTGCTGGTAAACAAAAAAATATATTGATGGATGGAAATGTAGTTGGAAACCTGGCGGAAGAAGAAGATAATGGGGCTAATGAGAAAATTCCAATCTAACAACATAGTGTAAAACGGGTTTAGCAGGAACAGGAGAATAAAAGCAATTAATTGGATACAGGAAGAAAAAAAAATTGAAGGAAAAATATGGGAGCTTATCGTGACTGTATATATATGGTGAAAATTGAAGGAGTGAGTAGAAATAAGAGGCAGAATTGGTGTTTTATTGATGCTAAATCATGAATCATATAGGATGAGGGAATAAGATTTCACCTCTCTTACCCTCTACAAATTAAAATTAAAAATTGTGCTATGTATATTACAAGCTGAGATTAGTATAATACATGCACACGATGGTGGAAGGTGGTGCGTGTGGGAACACGAGTGCATGGGGATGCGCGGTCAATTAGATGGGCTCATTTTTGGAACCCTGCACAATACTTACGTTCCAAATTTTGAAAACACGTGGTAGCGACCAGAGCGTGCGTTGGTGGTAGCCCTATGCAGGGGCGGACTGTGGGAAAAAATCTCTAGTTTTCACCTATTAGTAGGCCTAATTACCTGTGGTGGCATCCTTTGTGGCTTCGGATCATCCAATATTCAGTACTAAATACAGTTCCATTACTTCACTTTTTGCGTTACTGAAATCATCAAACCTCTATAACATGATTTAAACATACAAGTCGCGCTCTTGGCCTAGCTGCTGTACTCATTGCACAGAGTTTAAAAAAATTAGTGTTCTGTATTATTTTTTGCTTGTCAACCAAGGACCTTTACTCAGAAACAAAAGGCAAGGAAAGAAGTCGGTTATATATTAATCCGATCAGAGATATTATCTAAAAAGGAACAGATAGCAGGAATAATTGGTGGGGAAGGAAAGGACAGGATATAGGAAGCACAATAAGGAGTAGGAAGTTTAAGCTTCAACAAATAAGAATACAAGGCAGAACGCTCCACGGAGAGAGATGAACACTGGAAAAATAAATGATCGGCGTCGCAAATAACTACATCATCCGGATGGAGAGGACAGTGTGGAGAAGAAATCAAGGAAGAAATCTGGAGGAAGGCAGCAAAGAATGGTCAAAGCGCATACGAACAATGGAAACAACATCAGAACGCCGAAGGGAGGGATGCAAAAGAAATCATGAATCTGAACTGACAGGTAAAAGGAAGAACTGTTGGGAAAAGAGGAATCATAGGTGTCCGACCAAAATCAGATATGAAAGATTTTAAAAATTGATAGAAGGTTATCGGATGGATTTTTTTAAAAATAAAGACGAGAGGAAGCAGCAGCAGCCGATTGATAACGTCACGTTTTATTTACTTTTTTCGATTCTTTTTTTGACTTTTTTTATGATTTCATCTTTATGACATGAAAAAAAAAGCGTGTTATAAGCAATTTATTAAATAAATTTGTTGCATTCATTATTCCATTTATTGGACATGAAAGTGGATATACATACACGATTTTTTTTTATTAATTTCCAAGTACAGATTTAATCAAGTACTAATACACAGGCGAATAACAGTTAGTATAGGTTATAAAGTGTGGTTATCAGCATGATAATAATTATATTCAATTTTCTTTTCGTTTCAGCTGTTTAAAGGAAAATCAAAACTAAAATTTTTTATTTACATTTAAAATGTTTTAATGTATTTTGTTTATAGTGCCGCAGGGTAGCAACTGGCACTAATACTGTTAATTATATATACAAATGGTCTATATAAGGAATTAAATTATAGTGATGAATACCTGGGGGAAATAAATAAATTGCAAATAAAATGCTTGAAATGAATAGCAAATCATAAAGGAGAAACTGAAAATTAAATAAATTAAAAACGAAGATGTAATGAGCATAAGAGGAATGTACTTACGTGTAAAAGTATGGGAATGTGTAACATCAGGAAAGAAAATTGAATTGGAGGGGAAAATAAAAACAGGATACAAGCTGAGGAAAAAATTTACTTACCAGCTACCATTTGTGAGAGCACAGATAGGGGAGCAAATGGACAAATATGTCATAACTCAGATGTTAAATAAAATATGTAAAGAAATAATAAAGATGGAAAAAATATGGGAAAGGAAAATGAAAATAAAGGAATAGTTTCAGGAAGAAGAAATATTAAAAAAATAATAAACATAAAATAAAAGAATGTGCAACAATAAGTAAAGAAATATATAAATTACCAAACAAAAGAAAATAAATTATAAGTATGGATAAGTACAAAATTAGATTAAGATGTAGGTAGTAGATATTACATGAAGATATGTATATGTTTAAGTTAAATTATAAGGATATAATTATTAAATATAAGATAATTCGTCAACAAGTGTTTAGCTTGACAAAAGAAACTATTGTAATTAAAAATAAATATATGCATTTCAAAAACAAAAAAATATATATGAAGATACTTAAATATATTTTTAAGATAATTTATAAAACACTATTTAATTAGATGACTTTATATTTTGATTATTGTTTTAAATTTAAATTATTATAATTAAATTAAGAAAAATCAGTAGTTTAAGTACAAATGTAACATATTTAAATATGTGATGACATTTGAGTTTATGTTAGAAAGAAGTTGTAATGTATATGTTAATGAGAACTTTTATTTTCCATAAATGGTAATTTATATTTATCTCATTTTATGTTAAATTTAAAGTATTTATTTCATTTTTTTAATACTTTGAATTTTGCAGATTACATGTTTTTAATTTGTATGTTGTGAATATCTGTGTTACTAATATTAATTTGTATTTCTGTTATAAATAACTTCTATCAAATAGAGAAATAGACAATACAACAGAAAGAAACACAACTACTTCAGATATCAAATTGAAAATTTTAATACTATTAGTTAGACTTTATATTACTAACATTTTTTAATTTTCCTTTTAAAGTTCATATTTGAGGAGATTATATTCAAATTTTTTATTTAAATTGTGTTACCACATTTAGTTATTTTTTCTAACCTGTGGAAGTTGGATAAATAATTCAATTTTTTTTTCAATGATAGATCTGCAAAACTTTTATATAGATGCGAAGTCATTGGGGTGCAGGCTGTATGTCGCTAGAGGTAATTCTCTACATAGTAGTCACTCGTTGTCAATAGATGCCAGTCCATCGACAGTGACACGAATGACAACAGCCACGAATTTCCGTGCATCCACGTCGTGCGGGGTGGTAATCTTCTTTCAATAGACTTGGTACTGAACAGAAGAGCTAAAACGGAAATTCATATAGCTGATGGGAAAACGGTGGGGTGTTGTTGGCCGATAACAACACACCAATAAATACCGATAAGCATAATATTGCAGCTACATCTTGCAGGCCATCAGCAGCTCACCCATAACCAAAGTGCCCCAGGCAAGACTAATATTATATGAAAATTATGTCTTGGGGTGAGTAGGCGAGTATCCAGCGCCTTAAAACTGGACCTGTCGGCTAGGGGAGTAAACCCCGACAGAAAATCATGACGGAAGGCAACGGGATACCACCGTCATTTCAACTTTCCCTAGAACTACATCTATGTACGTCGATAAAACAATGGCCCTAAGTCTCCGTTAGGCTGTTACTGATCCGCCCAGACAGCTAAATATGGTGCTAAGAATACACGAAGTTAAAGCAAGGCGGAAAAACTTCATAAACATTGCAACTTGGAACGTAAGATCGGCATATCAGATCGGAAAGCTAGCAAATATCATATCAGAAGCGAAAAGATTAAACATAGACATACTGAGCATCAGTGAAACGAGATAAACAGGAGACGGGAGAATAAAATCTGACAACGACTATGAAATGATCTACGCCGGAAAAGATAAGCATGAACATGGAGTAGGAGTACTGATACATACGAGACTGGCCAATAAAATAAGCGCAGTGATACCTAAATCAGAAAGAATCATCCTTATTAGAATTGATACGAAACCAAAACCTATTGTGGTAATACAAGTATACGCGCTAACCGCAGAGAGCAAAAAAGGAGAAATAGAACATTTCTATCACGATCTAGAAGAAACCAGAAAGTGCACGAAAAACAAATATGTAGTATTCGTAATTGGAGATTTTAACGCCAAAGTAGGAAAAGATCATGGTAGCGAAATAGCTGGAAAATACGCGCTCGGAGATAAAAACGAAAGAGGCGAAATGCTGATTGATTTCGCAGAAAAGAATGATTATGTGATTTGTAACACATGGTTCAAACAACATGTAAGAAGGTTGTACACGTGGGTTAGCCCTGGAGAGAAAGCTAGAAATCAAATTGATTACATTCTGGTGAACCAGCGATATAAAAATGTTGTGAAAAATTGCCATACATACCCGGGAGCTGACTGTAATACGGATCATAATGCCCCATAGCATTGAAAAGTCGAAAGGAGAAACTGAAGAAACAGCAACATATAGACACAAATTGTCTAAAAGACCACGAAAAAGAACTATTACAGATCATCAATAAAATATACGAAGAAGGCAAACTACCTGTAGATTTCAAAGAAGTAAATTTCATACCAATACCAAAGTAAAGCTCCTCCCAAGTATGCTCTGAATACAGAACCATCGCATTGATGAGCCACTCTCTGAAACTTTTATTGGCAATAATTAACGCCAGAATTGAATGGAAAATCGATGAAAACCTAAGCGAAACACAATTCGGATTTGTCCCAAAAAGAGGACCCAGAGACGCCATTGCGCTCCTGAAAATAGTTATACAAAGAGCTTTGAATGCAAACAGAGATATCGTCGCGTGTTTCATTGATTACGAAAAAGCTTTTGATAGTGTAAAACATGAAAAATTAATCAAGATATTGAAGAAATACAGTATTGACGACAAAGATTTACGGGTAATAAAGGATTTATACTGGGAACAGTACGCGAATATTAAGATAGGCGCAGAATACTCTACTGGGCAATACAGTATAAACAGGGGTGTAAGACAAGGAAGCCCACTCTCTCCACGGTTATTTAACATCTACGCAGACGAAATAACAAAAGAGGCACGAATTAAAGGAATGGGTCTGAAGATCAATGGACAAAGAGTCAATGAAATAAGCTATGCGGACGATAAGGTATTTATAGCTGAAACAGAAGCTCCAATGCAGAAAATGATTGATAGAATAAACCGTGCGGGAAGGAAATTCGGAATGAAAATAAACACGGAAAAAACGAAAGTCATGAGATTTTCGAGAAACAATGACAAAAAGCAGTAATATCATGATAGACAATGAAAAAATCGAGAATGACACTGAGTTTAGATATTTAGGTGCTCTCATAAGTAAGGACGGAAGAGACCTAAAAGAAGTTAAAAGTAGAATCGGTATGGCGAAGACAGCCTTTAATAACCTTAGCAACGTCTTAAAAAACAGAACCTTAAGCATGGGCCTGCGGAAGAGAATAATGAGATGCTACGGTTGGATGGTATTAAAATATGCATGTGAAACCTGGACAATGAGTGTGGATATTGTAAGAAGACTGAACGCGTTTGAAATGTGGTGCTATCGGAGATTATTAAAAATACCTTGGACTGATTTTGCAACAAACGTATCAGTCTTAACAAAAGTAAATGAAGAAAACAAAACGATAGTTGAAAATATTAAGCACCGAAAGCTGAAATACATAGCACATAAAATCCGGGAAAACGATGTTTTCATGTTGGCATTGCAAGGACGAGTTCAGGGAAAACCCATTAAAGGAAAAAGAAGATTGGAGCTAGCAACTACGAATGCACCAGCCAACTTCCCATGCAAAAGTATACAAGACACGATTAGATACGCCAGGAATCGAAGAATATAGATGTACGCAACCTTTTGAGGCAAGAGATGCGACCCCGACGACGATGACGACGAAGTCATTGTTTTAACTCGCAATAATACTGTATGTCAGAGCACAAAGTGGTTACATAGTACCAATATATATACACTAAAATGGGACTTTTCTGTTGTACTTTGTAGCAGTTTGGGAAAGAGCTTCTTATATATGTTGGACAATTTAACAAAATTTTTGCAACACCGAATTTTTTAATATGGAATTTTAATTTGCGCGTTATGAAATATCCTTATAATTAATCTTAATTTTTATTTTCATTATCAAATATTTTTAAGGTAGAATGGTAGCCCAGTGGTTAAGATGCTTAGCTACCAAACTAGAAGTCACAGGTTCAATACTTGTCTTATTTCAGATCCGAGTCACCTTCAGTTTTATCCAACCTGAAATAATTGGATACTAAATAAATTTGGGAAAGTAAAGGCGACCAAGAGAGAAAAAAAAACTGGCTCTGACTCTCATTAGTGTCATTGGGTTTAGTACATTTTGAAGCTTAACTTTATAATCTTCAACACTGTCAAGGGCGTAGGACTTACTTTTTAGCCAAATTTCCCCCCCCCCCCAGATATGTGTTATTAGAAATATATGTAATTCATAATTCCATTTTTAGATATTACTTGGTAAAAACAAATATAAGAAGTAAATTACTGTATTTTTGTGATAAAAATCTTACATATTACATATATCAGGTCTGGAAAAGAATTATTTTTTGAACACAACTTAAAAATATTAGTATTAAAATGGAAAATGAAAACTAAATTGGATGATGCACAATAATCTCTTAACTCTTCAGTTGTAAATGGTGTAAACAATTTTCATTTTCCATAATGGGAGGAAGATAATTTTGTGACCATCAAAATGATTGATAATGTAAGAGTGTACATCAATTTTATGGTCATTAAAATTTCATACTCTAATGTACTTTATAATTTCAGTCTTTTCATAATTACAAACTAAACATTAATTATAGGAAATATAATAAAAGAAATTAATTATGACATCATAGATTTAAAAAGCACTTGATGAATCTCTCGAGCTATACAAAATAAAGGCTGGCAAATTTTGTTTTGTTTATTGTTATTAGTGTTGTGTAATTAGTATTTAATATTTATTTATATTATTGCCCTTATCATTATACATTTAACATTTTGTTTAATTTAGGAAATCATGAACCTAAAACCAAGATAACAACAAAAGGAATTGAATCAAAAAGTACAAATCTAAAATCAATCCCCGAGCAACAGCAAAAAGAAGTGAATTCTAAATTGGATAAAGATCATGACGAATCACATTTTTTTATTTACTTTTTTGTGATATCTCTTTTACTTCTGCTATTTTATTTCGTTATATACAACAAAAAAAAGGTACGTTTTAAAATATTTATTAATTTTTTAAAATTATTTGTTATGTTTTCAATATTTCTGTTTACAGATTTCAAAGTAATGTTCTAGAAGCTAGGTAAGTTTGTTATCTTGTTGCAATAAAGTATACTCGCGTTGCGTTTAATTGTTCCTGAAGAATTCGATAAGAACGTTACATTTATTATCTCTTTCATTTATTTTTATTTTTATTTCTCTAATTTTATTTTATTTCGTTTGCGCTAACCTTTTTCTTTTCTCACTCCGTCGTTATCTGATTTTTCTATTCATTTTATCTTTTTGTGTAATTTATAGTTATGCCAGGTTGGTTTTACGGGGAAGATAAACCTCCTCCCAATTCTCTTCTCCCGGCTTTCAAGAGTGTCAGTAATGCGGCTCATCGGTTAAGTTCACGACTAAAATAAACATTTTTTTTTTTTTTTTTTACCTTTGGGCATGTCAACAAAGGATCTCCGCCCAGAAACGAAAGGAAGGAGAAGGATCAGTTAAATGTAGATTCGGTCAGCTATTGATAAGATAAAGGAACTGAGGATAGGAATAACTCTGATCGACGGAAACGATAAGATATACGAGGCACAATAAGGAGTAGGGAGTTTGAGTGAGAGCAGATTGGAATACAAAGAGGTGCGTTCGTTCACGAGGGATGGACATTCAAAGAGGATATGGTCAGGATCACAGACGGCTTCGTCGTCAGGATGAAGAGGGCAATAAGGGGAAAGAGCGAGATGAAAACGAAAACGTGTGGAAGGAAGAAGAGTATGATTCAGACGTAAACGGATAACAGGGACAATAACGGAGCGGCAAAACGAAGGAAAATCGTAAAACCAAGGCCGCGTGGGAAGACTAGGTTGGATGGAAAAATAAAAGAAAGGATGATTAGAAAAGGAGGAAACGTAAAAATCTGACCAAAATCTAACATGAAACTTTTTGCACAATGGGAGTAAATTCGAAACGGGAATTTTAGAGAAAAAAAAGCGGGAGGATACAGCAATCTGAGCCAAGGAATCTGCCATTTCGTTACCCTCTATCCCCATATGACTGGGGACCCAGAGCATTTCAATTCGGATAGCGTGAAGTGAGAAGAGAGTGTGAATGAGAGAGCGAATACGGAGGATGAAAAGGTCAGAGGAGTGAGAGGGGAAATGAGAGGAAATAGCTTTAAGAGCACACATGAAGTCGGAGATAATTAAAAATTTAGAAGAAGAACGATGTGAGGAAATATGGATTATGGCGCGTAAAATGGCCATTAACTCGGCCGTAAAGATAGTACAAAAGGAAGGGAGACGAAAAAATTCAGAGAAATTAATGCTCGGAATGATGAAAGAAGCTCCAACTCCATTAGGCCCCTTCGAACCATCCGTAAAAATAGCAATATGGGAAGGAAACCGAGATTCAATATAACTATGGAATTCCTGTATAACTGTTGGATAGGAAAGGGATTTGGAGGAAAAAGGAAAGTAGAATACATTGGGAGGATTGGAGAGATCTGCAAAATTGAAAGAAAAGTAAGGGAGATTGTTATAAGAAATTGTGCAGGATAAAAAGGAATTTAGCCGCAAAGCAATGTGGGCTAGAATAGGAATTTTCTTGGGAGTAAAACGCCAGTTTTGCAGAATAGAAAGATATGAAGGAATAAGTTTGGAGGATGATAACGGTAAGCGTTTACACAAGAAACGATAACCTAAATAGGATCTGCGAATGAAAAGGGGAGGCGAGTTAGACTCAGCGAGAACTGTTGGTACTCGAGAAAATCTAAGAACACCAAGGCAAAGACGAATACAAGAATTTTGAATTATATTCAGCTTGGAAAGAAGTGATTTTGAGGCAGAGCCATAGATAAAGGAACAGTAGTCGAATTTGGAACGGATAATCGAATTGTACAAGGAAATAAGGAGAAAAGGGGATCGCCTCCCCATTTTGTTGGGGAAAGAGCTTTCAGTAGGTTTAGTCTTTTAAGGGCAGAAGAGGAAAGGAAATTAATATGTTCATAAAAGGACAGACGACTGTTGAGGAATACACCGAGATAGCAGAAGCATTCCCTACGAGGGATAAGATTGGAGTTTAAGGATACAGAGACTAAAGCGGGATTAAAAGGACGAAGAGAAAAGACAATACAAGAGGATTTTAAAGGGGAAATAGAAAGGTTCAAAGAGGAAAGAGATTGTTTCAAAGTAGCTAGAGACGAATTAACACTTTCATTAGCATCTACGATATCACGGGATGAGGAAAAGAGAAGAATGTCATCGGCAAAAAATAAGGAAGAGGAGTTCATAGAAAGAGAAGCAACAGAAATAGTATAAATATTAAAAAGAGTAGGACTAAGGCAGGATCCTTGTGGAAGACCACGTGAAACAACTCTTGTAACCTCGAACGAAGAAGAAGACAGGAGAATAGTACGATTTAACATCAAGTTAACAATGAGGGAACAGAAATGCGTCGGGATGTTAATTGCTATCATTCTATCTCAAAGAGTAGGGAGATGGACATTATCAAAAGCACTGGAAACATCGATAAAAGTAGCTAAAGTGTACTGTTTATCGATGAAAGATTTATAGATGTAGGAAATAAACAGACTGACGCAGTCAGCAGGACCTAAGCCTGGACGGAAACCAAACATTAGAAGGAAAAACGTTATTGTGTTCGAGCCACCAGACCAGGCGCTTGTTAAGCATGCCCTCAAACAGTTTTCTGAGACATGATGCTAGGGAGATCGGACGAAGAGAGGAGTTTTTCTTAGGGATAGGAATGATAATAAAGGTGTTCCAGGCAGGAGGTGTGACTCCTCTGGACAAAAAGGAGTTGAATATACAAAGAAGTGTTCGGAGAGCAAGATCGGATAACTTTTTTAGGGACTAAAATAAACAAAACTTCCCAACAATTATCTGCCTCGTCCGCATCTGTTTTTTCTGCTCCAAAAGACAATAATCAGGTTGGCTACCCAACCGGGAAACCGAGAATAAGCCGGGAATTTTGTCATAAAACTGGAAAAAAAATAAAAATAGTCAATAACGATATTTTTAATAAAAAAAATTATTTGAAGTTAAAAATAAATGCATTTTTTAATGTACTTTATTCAAAATAAATTACGAAGTTCTGTTTTATTCATATAAAATATGCTATGGCGGTCAAATATTATCAATAGTAACAAAAAAAATTCCATGTACAATTCTAGTTATCAGGAAATCGGCAGGATTTGACAGGAAACTGGGAGGATTTGGACCAGGAAAACTGGGAATAAACCGGGAATTTAAAAATTATATTTGAATGGCCACAATGAATAATACCCTGGTTCAGAATATCAACGAGTCCGTTGACATGGGTATTTTGGCCGATTCTATTAATAATGTTATCAGTAATTCTCCCCCTTTTCCTATCAAGTCTAGCCGTTCTTCTGCCACTTTCCCCGATCACTACGTGGGTCAAATCGTCGTCTTGGTCGAAAGTTTGGAAAAAAAATTATTGCTTATCTACATCCCATGTCCCTAGCTAAAATATTTCATAACAGAGTTAGTGGTATTTCGCTAATCTCTCGCTCCAGTAGAAACTTAATTAAGCTAAATTTTATATCAACCACGGCAGCTAATAAATTTTTATTTTCTGTCGACGTCCATAAAGATCTCAATATTTGATCCTTCATCTCTAAATCCCTTTTATTCAGATTTGACGTAGTCCGTGATGTCCCTGTTGACCTTTCTGTGGAAGAACTTTATCGTCACTATTCTTCCGATATCTCGATCGCTAATATTCGTCGTCCGCACAAACGTGCTGCTGATAACTCTCTCATTCCCATCGCAGTTGTTGAATTCAAATTTATGAATTTCATTCTCCCGTCTTCTATTCTCTTTTATGATTCCTATCGAGTTAAGGTTGAACCTATGATTCGTAAACCCAAACTATGTCACAATTTCCTCTGTTTTGGTCAGTTCAGTGCTTTATGCTGCAGTAAAACTACTTGTCCCATTTGCGCTGATAGTCACTCCTTTTCAGAATGTCCCATGGCTAAACAAAAAACCCCTCTTCATACCTTTGTGTTCTCTGCGGCGGTAAGCATTCGGCACTCGATCCCTCTTGCTCGACTTATAAGGAACAAGTTAAAATTCATAAGATAATGAGTTTACAAAATGCTACCTACTTCGAGGCCAGAAACATCAGCGAGGGCTCGATAGTTTCGACCGCTTTTACCTTTGCAGAAGTTTCAAACCCCGCTAATTTCCCAGCCTTACTGAATTCTGCATCTACTACGAAGAAAAGGTGTCAAAACTATTCTAGCAGTTCTTCCTTTTATGTCAGGATTCCGTCTCGAAAACACCATTCTCCCAATCCCCTCAATTCTTATTACTCCAAACTAATTTTAAACGCTGGCACTAAAGGATGCCGTTCCATTATTCCTATTGATCCTTCTAATTCTTCCATAGATCCAGCTTCCTCTAATGCTGCAAATGCCGAGTCGGCTCCAGTTATTAATAATAGTTCTCCTAGTAACTCTTCCTCCCGATCCTCTAATAATATCTTATCCCTATATTTGTTATGAAGCTTTGTCTTTGAAATGCATCAGGGTATTTGATAAATTAAATAATTGTTTTAAATTGGTGTTTAAAATTAAAATCTGTACAATGTCTTATCCACTGCTTTGCTATCCGCTCTCAGTAAATTTGATATCCCTAATTTGGAGAATAAAATATTATTCATCTATAAACTTTTGCAATCTTAGATATGGTGGATGTTGCCATTTCTTCTATTTCTAATTTCTTCTTCGTTCTCTCTTTCCCTTTTTTCTCTTCTCTAAATGTTCTCTTCTTTTAACATACCATTTCGATCCATTTCCGTAATACCAACGCCACGATTTTTCTCCTCAGTTTTTACTTTGGCATAATGCTGTCGCTTTTACAATTTTATATGGCGCTCCTTCGGTGTTGTTTGCCTCCTTTAACTAGGTTGGTTGATAGATGATTTTTTTGAGCGATGTGAGCCACTTTTATGGAATTTTTCGCTGTTTATATCTTTTTTCTTTTTCATTGTCTTATTTCCTGTTTCTGCACCTTCCTTCTTACAGCGCGTCGATGTTGCTTGTTGCCTTTAACTAGGTTAGTTGATAGCATACCGCAACTCTCGCGTAATGATTTATCTGAGCGGAGGGTGCTTTATTGTTTTGTATTTTCCGTATCTTGTTCTTTTTTATCTTTTCCTCTTTTCTCGTTATTTTATTTTTTATTTCGCTGGACTATGGAAATGGTATAGTGGTTATTTTCTCGTCTTCTTTTTCACCTTCCCTCCTTCTTTGGTCTATTGCTTGTTTTTTCCTTGTTCTACTTCTTCTTCCAACTACCATCTATCTAAGTATTATGCCTTTCCAACTTAAGGCTCTATAATAGAACTGACGCAGTATTAAGGCCAACAGAAACTCCTTTGAACTGCTGTTGGATGAATATGATATTAGCATCGTGCTTCTTTCTGAAACGTGGTTAACAAGCTCTTCTGACATCATTTAATAAAAATGCACTAAAAAATTAAAAATAATTATTTAATAAAGATGCACTAAAAAGTAAAAAATGATTGTTCGATAAAACATATATTTCAGAGTGCTATAACTTAGAGTGGTATTATGGTAATTCTTATGCAACAATAACTTTTTGAACTCGGCATTAAAATTCATATTACAATATCTAAAAACTAATGAATATTTAATGTTGTTTTTAATTATTATTTTAATATGAATTTGATGCCGACTACAAAAAGATTATTTGCCATAAGAATTACCATAATATAACCTTCAGGTATATCGCTCCAAAATATGTTTTTTATTGAATAAAAAATCAATGTTGTAAAAGAATTACGATAATATCACTTTGAAATATATTTTTTATCAAGTAATTATTTTTTACTTTTTAGTGCATTTTTATTACATTTTTATAATAAACTAGCGGACCCGGCAGACGTTGTTCTGCCTGAATGTTGGCTTGTCTGCTATTAGTGGATTGAGGAAACGTTTTTTCAATATTCTAATTTTCTACGGTTGTTCAAAGCAAAATCCAAAAAATAAGTGCAATTTCTCATCATCCTGCGCCGTTCAATTCTCGTGAAACATTTTTTTTTTTTTTTTTTTTTTTTTTTTGTGTGTAATCTACTCGTTGGCCATGTATAACTGCCAGGGTCATTACGGCACAACGAGTATCGGATTTATTACAATTTGTTTATTAAATTATTTCTGTTAAGGAAGATTAGCATTGTCTGAACCTGTTCTGGACGGTTATCTAAAAGAAGGTGTAGTGGTTCGTCCTTGATTCTTGTTAAGTTTTGACATTGTTTCAGGATGTGTTCCACCGAAGGTAGCACTGCTGCATTACAGAATGGGCAGGAAATCGGTGGAGGGGCTCCCTGGAGGACATGGTTGTGAGATATCGATGTGTGTCCCAGTCTCAACCTGTTAAGGGCAGAGAATTCTTTTTTGGACATTTGGATCGGTGACCACCAAGGATCAACATTTGGTTTAATATTCCTTAGGAAAGTTGCATGTTGGGACCAGGATGAGATCCAATGTTCTTTCATATTTTTGTGGAAGAAGGGTGATTTCTGGTGATGGGACATTGGGTGGCATAGGGGCAGACAACATTGACTTGGCGGCCCGGTCTACACATTCGTTTCCGGGTATTCCAACATGTGCCGGCACCCACAAGAAGCCTACTTGTATCCCCTCTTGGGTAAGGCGATGTGCTGTAGATCTTATTTTATAGACTAATGAACTGGTTATAGTAAGTGACTGAATAGTTTGAAGGGAGGCCAGTGAATCTGTGATAATTATGTATTGTTTGTTCTCAGATTTACAACACGCACATGCTTCCAATCCAAAGAGAATTCCGTATAGCTCGGCTTCTAATGCGGAGCTGTCATCATGTAGCCTCACTGCTTCGGCTTCACCTGAGATTAGGTAGGCACATGCTGTGGGAGTGGACAGTGTGCCAGCGACATTTGCTTTAGCTTCATCTGTATAAACGTATGTATCATGTGTGTAAGTTTGTATTTTTTCGATACTTTTTTGGCGAGCTGTATATTGGTCCTCGTTAGATGTACGGTGGATGAAGAGTGATAAGTCTACCATCAGTGGGGGGGTATTCCCATGGTGGTTCTTTTGGGAACAGGAGAAGATCCGGATTGTATTTGATGTTTTTCTCAGTCAAAAAATTTAGAATATTAGGTATTGGATCATTTTGAAAGGCTGGAGGAGGAATGACAGTGCTCCTCGAAGAGAAGTGATATTGTTGATACCAGTATAGATGATCACGGGAGGTATAGAAGTCAAATATATCGGATAATGGTGGAATTCCTGATAGCACACAGACACCCTGCGTGGGAGATGTTCGATGCGCCCCAAGGATGGACCTTAAGGCAGTGTGATGGATTGATTCAAGTGATTTTATGAGCTGCTTACTAGCCGAATAGAACACCTGCCAGCCGTAGGTTAATCTGCTTAGGATAAGTGATCTGTACACAGATAGAAGTAGTTTTGGATTATTGTTATATTTATGATGTGATAAACATTTTAGGATAGCTATGATTTTATTACATTTGCGTTTGAGTTCTTTAATATGAGGAGACCATGTCAGATGGGAGTCAAATGTTAGACCCAAGAATTTAGTTGAGGATGTGACTGGAAGAGGAAGTCCATTTAGGGTAAGGGAAAAATCATGGTTTGGGTTTACTCGACGACTTTTCTGGAATTTTACACAAGAAGTTTTATTTAAGGAGAAAGTAAGGCCGTTACTTTCGGTCCACGAATATAACCTATTGATTGTGGATTGTAGTATAGATTTGGCGTTGGAAAGAAAGTTTGATGCTAAGGATATATTGAGGTCGTCTATAAACAATCGGGATGTTACCGGCGGCTGTATGCAGTCCGCCACATCATTTATGTATAGGATAAAGAGTGTTACACTTAGAGGAGAGCCTTGAGGAATACCATTCTCTATTAGGACAGGAGAGGATACAGTTGAGCCAATTTTTACTTGAATGTGTCTGTTTGACAAATAATTCATTATATAGTTGCCCATATTGCCTTTTATATTGGCGTTCTTCAGCTTTGTAAGCACTTTATATCGCCATATCCGGTCGAATGCTTTCTCTATGTCAAAAAAGACAGTATAGAGAGCTTGTGACCTCTTTTGGGCTTCAAGTATTTGTCTTTTTAGGCTCAGGAGATGTAACATTGGGGATTTTGATTTGCGACCTCCAATTTGTATTGGGGAGAGAACGTTTGAAGATTCTAGGAAAGAGGATAGTCGTCTGTTCACCATTTTTTCCATGATTTTGGAGAGTGAAGATAGTAAGGAGATAGGTCTGTAATTTTGAGGAATGAAGGTTTCTTTATTAGGTTTGAGGATAGGAATAATTAAAGCTGCTTTCCAAGATTTTGGGATAGAGGAAGTTGTCCAAATTTTCTTGTATACGTCAAGGAGTAGTTGTTTAGCTAGATTAGGTAGGTATCTGATCATGAATGGATGAATGTAGTCGGCTCCAGGTGCACTGTTTTTTAGCTTTTTATCGAGCTGGTAATTTAGTTCAGACATGGAAAAAGGATCATTGTATTTTTCTTTTTGATCTGGAGGAAAGGATATTTTTTGCTCCTCTAGTCTCGATTTGTGTTCTAGGAAGGAATCGGTGTAGGATGCTGAGGAAGATACTTTAGCGAAATGTTGCGCAAAGGCATCTGCCACTTCTTTGGTGTCTGTGAGCAGGACATTGTTAATGAGTAAGGAAGGGGTAGTTGGAAGACGATAGTTACCACACAACGACTTGATTCTTCTCCAAACCACCGTCGCAGGCATATCTTTTGAGATAGATGATACAAATGCTGTCCAGCACTCCTGTTTTCTCATTTTGACGAGTAGCCTGGCTTGAGCTCTAAATCTTCTGAATTCAATCAGGTCTGTAAGCGACTTCGTTGTTTTATACTTCCTCAATGCTCGTTTCCGTTGTGCGATCGCTATTTTGATTTCGGGGCACCACCATGGTACTCGCTTTTTCCGAGGAGCTGTTGTTATTGCTGTCGCTGCTTCATTCATCGCGTTGATGAGAATTTTCAGATTTTCCTCTACCGATTCCGTTTGAATTTTAGGGATAGTAACCTTTGTTTTGTAACCCTTCCAATCTGCTTTATGGAATGCAAATTTTTTTGTTACCTGGGCTGAGTGCAATTTTTGCGACTGGTGGGGAAAGTGTATGAAAATAGGGAAATGGTCACTTGAACACAGATCACCATGTACATCTATGTTCAAGTAAGGAAATAGTGAAACGGATGCAAATGCTAAATCTATTATTGAAAAAGTGTTATGAGTTGTGTTGAAATGTGTATGTGATGGAGGAGGGAGGAGTACCAGGTCACTATTACGGATGCTATTTGAAATCATATTTCCTCGTCTATTTGGCTGTGTTGAACCCCACTCAGAAGAGTGGGCACTGAAATCTCCCAGTAATAACACTGGGTCCCGCAGTTGAAATAGTAATGTATCAAAGTCTATTTTGGTTATGTTTGTAGCGGGTGGAAAGTAGCAATTACAGATTGTAATGGATGAGAGCGGAAGGGACGGGATTTTCACCTTCATTGCTACCGCTTGAAACATGGTACTTAACCTTATTTCATGTGATGGAATCGTTTCATGCACTAGTATCGAGACTCCTCCACATGCTGCTTGTCCCTGTGTGCAGTCAGAGCGAAATATTCTGTAGCCTTTAATAAGTGGTGAATGGGAAGAGTTTAAGTGCGTTTCTTGTAAACAAATGATTATTGGATTGTAGTTATTAATGATTAATCTCAGTTCGTCTATACGTTTATAAAACCTTCTGCAATTCCATTGCAGAATACTGAGATTTGCAGCCATTTTCTCTAATTATTGTTGACAGCGTTACTTAAGATGACTAGTTTTATATCTTAGTTTCAGGGTCATCCTTGCTAAGGAGAGGTTTTAATTTATTAATTATGCGAGTACATCTGTTCTTAAGTCCTACGCTGCCTAATAATGGTCTTACTTGAGAAAGCATGTGTAAAAGGTTATCCCTATCTTCTGTGAAAGTCAGTGCGTAATTAACAAAATCCTGACTTGTGGCCACCTGTCTTATGAATTCTTGAAATTCTTGATAGTCTAAGAAGAACGGAGTCTGGCCGCTAGTAAATAGATGTAATGTTCCTTCTGTTAATAGGTTAATATCAACTCCTTTGTTTGCTTCTTTAGAGGCTGGTTTGGCAGCATTGTCCATGACGTTAATTTCTACATTGTGCGCCGTAGAATTTTGATTTTCTAGGTTTATTCGCTTAGTAGCAGTTTTATCTGGAAATGGCGGTTGAGTTGAATTGTATGTTTCATCGGGACTAATGGGGTGTGGTCGTTTTTGAAGGGGGTTGTTATTATCAATGTTCATTACAGTAGATGTATTGTCGTTAGAAGGGGCAATATTTAATTGTAATTGATTGCGTGTTTCTTCTATGTTTTGGTGCTGCTCCTGTTGGACAGTTTGCTAAGTTACCATTGTCTTAGTTCGTTTGGTGTATGTTGCATCTTGTTTGTCGCTATTGGTTGTTGGTTGATATCGCTGTTGATTATTATCAGCATAGGCATTTTCGACCGGCGCTGGAAATGTCGTTATGGTTTCGGAAAAAACTTTTTGATTAACTGTTCCTTCTTTCTTCTTGCAATTTTCACATGAATGGTCATTGAGCTGCGTGTAGATCCTGTATTCGTAGTCGTTGTGCCTCAATGTGAAGGAATCAGGGATATTTTTGCAATTAAACTGTTCGACGTAAAGTTGCCGCCTGAAACTTACTACGTGAGCAAATTCATCATCCACCGGATTCACACGTAAAATGGAAATTTGCGAAAGGATTTTTATTGGATAAACTTCTTGCAAATGTCGAACTAATATTTCGTTCGGGATGGTTGGACAGACATTTGATAGAATGAGTTTATTCGCCGGTTGTTTAAGTCTCCGGGAAGTAATTGTTCTATTATTTATGGTGATCCGGCCACCTTTTGCTAGAAATTCGCCTGTTATTTGCCTGGATTTTAAAAATATTAGAATTCTATCACCGCTAATACGAGAGCCTGCTACAATGTTTAAGCTATCTGCTACATGGTTTTTAAGCGCGACAAAATAATCACGTATAACGTAGGGTGCGATATAATCAAAAATAATTCCGCATTCACGGGAAGGGTAGTTGAAATTAATTAATGGGGCGATCTTTTTATTCGATTTGATTTTATCTGCGAAGGTATGTTTTGAATTTCTATTTTGTTGGTTTAAATTATTTGGAATTTCGTTATTTATCAGTGCGGGAAACTGATAATTGTAATCAGTCGTATTACAAGAAGCGGTAGTTAATTCGGAGATAGATTTTATCGCATCGCTGTGTACGACCGCGGTATCGTTATCCGCGGTATTGTGCATGTGTGAGGTGTGTGTTTCGATTCGCCGTTGGCTTACCTGAAGTCTGCGATTTACCACCATACTTACCGTCCGGCGCTAATGCAGTCGTTGCGGCTGTCAGTTGTTTTTGAGGGGTAGGAGGGCGCGAAGGTGGTGAATCGGTTTGGTTTTGTTCACCGATCGGTTCCGATGTTGGAATGGTCTGCCTTCGGTGAGAGGCAGGGGACGATGGCATTATCAATAGATAATGCCTCTAAACACGAGACAATCTCTTTAATAGGCGCGAAAAACGAACGCGAGACAATTAAACTTTATCACTTCGTTAACTTAAAAATTTTTTAAATAAATTTAATGAAATCGTAAAATGAGGACCTACACAGCTGGAATGAACAGTTAGATGATAGTAACAGATATGGTAGGTAGACAATTTAGACTGGGGCAGCAGTCCATTTTTTCGATTCTTTATCTTTTTACATATAACCTTTTTATTGTTCTTTTTTTTTTTTTTTTTTTTTAACTTACGAATAATCTAAACGATTGAACAAAAGAAAACAAAAGAAAACAAAACAAAATGTATGCATATCTTTTCTTAACATAGTATCATTTTTTTTTTTTTTTTTTTTTTTTTTAATGGGTTCGTCGACATGGACATTGGCCCAAGAACAGTGGAATAGAGAGAAAAGAGAGACTCAGATCCTTACACGATCAGAGATAGCTGACAGAAAAGAATCGAGAGCTAGAATAACCGAAGGAGAAGGAAGGGAGAGAATGAATGAAGCACAGTATGGAGCGGGAATACCGTTTTGTAAGAGAAAGGAATAAAAAGACATCCTAAACAAAAGACAACAAAAAAAAAATTTTACATATCTTTTTTAAATATAGTATCAAATATTATTTTGTTGTTTTCTATATTCGCTTATACGTTCTGTTCTTATTTTAGGCTTGAAACGTAACGGGCATTTAGCAGTCGATGTGTTAGGCGTCTTTAACATTTTTAATTTTTTATTTCTTGCTACGGGCATTCCTCACTTATTTACAAATGGAAAACAAAAAAACATATTACATATATACATATATATATATGTATATATGTATATATGTATATATACAACAATAATTTATTTCGCTATATTTATCTAACCAAAATACTTTTCTTCACATAAAGTTCTAACGTTTTATTTTTTTATTTTGTTTAAGTTGTTTTTACAAATGAAATTTTGTATTATTTCGTTATAAATTCTAATTTCATTCTGTATTAAGTGAAATTATTTAGTTTTCCTTTATTCCCACTTGCGTTTCGCGGCCCGTTCCGTTCCTTCGCACTTTAAATTATTTCACTTAGTAAATTTTCATAACGACAGCAGCGTTCACATATATTTATTTAAAAAAAAAAAAAAAGTACACGAATACATCAATCAAAAAAGTAAAATTCAGATTAAAATATCTGAAACCCTGAAACCATTAGCAGGGTAATATATGTGACAGGAATATGTTAAATTGAATTCTTTTTAAAATAAGATATTAGCATTATTTACTTTTTTAAATGCAATGATGAAATTTTTTTTTTTTTTTTTTATTAGAATCTAAGTGATAAGTCACTGTTGGCCAACACTCTAAACATTTCAGAATTTATACACTTAAGTTATTTTTCCAAATTTGGGCTCTTTAATTATAAAATTTTGGAGGCCTTGTATTTTTCTTATATTCTAGTAATTGAAATACACTAATTTAAAAAAATAGCGACCCCCCAGCCACCATGGAAAGAGCTGTGGACTATTTTTTAGTTTCCAGTTTTTCCGCTTTAAAGGTGTATTTTTTCAAAATTCGGTTCCTAAATATCAAAATTTTTCGAATTTTATATTTTCCCCGTATTATAGAAGCCTTGGTGCGCGGGTTAAAAATTAAATCAATAATTCGTACAGAACTGGCTGTAGAATTTTTTAAAAATTTTTTTTTTTTAAATTCGGTTTTTATATATTTTTTAATTTGGACCGTTTAGTTTTAAAATTTTGAGGGTTTTATAATTTTCTTATGATCTCACGACGATACTACGTCCGGTTGAAAAAAAAATTAACTCTCTAGCTACTATAGAATGGGCTCTACGATTTTTTTTCTCGAAGCTTTATGAGATAGTTTTCTGAGTTTTTACAGATAAACCTAAAACAATACTTTGTTGTTTTCTATATTCCCTTATACGTCCCATTGTTAATTTAGGTCTGAAACGCAACTGGAATTTAGCAGTCGATGTGATAAGCGTCTTTTTATATATAGCTTTTTTACAGAATTTTTAAATTATTTTTCTTTTTAAGATAAATAATAAATCGCAATAACGACTGAAATATAAAATTGTCACTCGCCGCTCAAATATGAATATTTTCATACAATATTACCGAAAGTTGCGAAAATACGGAGCACACATTAAAAACGAATACACACGGATAATATGCGAGTAACGAATCGGCAGATGAAGCACATTTACCGAAATGAAAATAGAAAGAGGTCTGTATAACTCAGAACACGAAAAACACTATTGTAATGTTGGCAGTCGAGCTTTCGATTTCCTGCCGGTCATTAATTTTTCGGATCAAGGACTTTTCAGTTGTTATAAATTTCTCATTGCTAGGGTAATCTTTTTGTGCTCTTCAAATTTCTTTCGTGATCTGATTGCCGAGACGTGAATGTTTCATTTTTCTCGATAGTTCTCGTAGTACTTGTGAAGTTAGGTCGTTTATTATTTTCTTATCTCTTTCCCGATTTAGGCTGTAGCGTGTTTAAGAGAAACGCAGATCGGTTTGTACTGTACTCGCTAAACAATCAACATCTTTTTATTATATATTTAGTTTATTGTTGCGACCATTTAACGACGGTAAATGTGGTCCGCTACAATTCAAAAATGTTAGAACGACCTTTTACTCATACCTCTTGTTTTCTTTTCCGGTATATGGTAGAGGTTTTCTTTCTGTTTTTTTTTTTTTTTTCTCTACGCTACAACTTTAAATTAAATATGATAAACTGATCATCGTTAGTTAGAGATAATTCCTCCCTCGAAAATAATAATTATTGCAACAAACGAATTTTATCTTTGTTTTTACTTATTTATTTATTTATTTTTGGGCTCATCAGCTATCGGGGTATTAATCTAGCGCGCACTATCGTTTTTGTTTACCCTTTTCCGTTAACTGCAGCAGCATTCGAACCATTGAAGGAAGCATTATTGTCTAACCGAATCACACGTAATGTTATTTAATTGTTAGTACCCGCCGCACCGAGCAGTTGCTCGGCTCACAAAATCATACTGCCCTCAGAAATTAAATTACGCGATTCGCCTTTTTTTTCTCTTTTGAATATTTCATGAGAGCATATCCAAATGTTGCGAAAATACCGAATACACATTAAACCACGAATACGAACGGATAATACACGAGTAATGGACGGGCGGCAAAAAAACAAACGTAGACCATGAGTGCAGATTACGAAAGAAGAGTAGCTTCGGTTATCCGGAGACTACTTTAAATATTATAGACCGAACATGTAATATATGTGCCAGTAATAGCAAGAATAGGGGAATAATGAAAACTATTCGTAGGCATTAAAAGTCGAAAAATGAAATATCCTGGTCCCTAATATAAGAGAAAACGATTTGTTTACGATGACGGTATAAGGAAAGATACATTACGTCTTCGTCTTCATGCAATCCGATTCGGATGTAGCTTAACAAACTTCTCATGGACTCCACCATTAGATGAAATTTGTTTCGACTTTTTGCGACCTGCAATAATTCTCCTACTTTTGTAACTCTAGTTCATGTCTTAATATTTTGGAGTCAAAAAGTCCTTCTTCTTCGCCCCCTTTTTCATTTTACCGCTTTTATCATTATTGTTTAGAGAAGGTGAAATGTTGGTCTTCTCATAAAATGTGCAAAAAAATTTGTTTTTCGTTTTCTGATTATATCCATTAGTACCGGATCCGTTTTCATTAATTGTAGCGCACCACCGCATTAGTGTAGTTGCGTAAGGATTTCGAATTTGGGTGTGAATAACATTCCCCGTAACAAATAGTAAAAATTCCGTTGCAGGATTTTTTATTTCTCTGTAAAAAATAATAGAAAACGTATCTTTTTTTAAACTCACTGCAATGAGTACAGTAATTAGGCTAGAAGTGCGACTTGTTTGTGTAAATCATGTCATGGAGTTTTGATGTGTTCAGTAACGCAAAATGAAAAGTAACGGACCATAAATTATTTATTTCACTTACACCAGAAATTAATAAAATGTTATTTAGAGTTTATCATTTATCATAGTAATCATTTTATTTAAATTTTAATTGATGAATTTTACGGTTTTAAATGCACTAATGATATGAACACCACCGATAACACACTGAACTATCGTTTTCAATTTAATTCTTTTTCGCAAAAAAATATCAATATTCAATGCGGAATTTGTTGTTGTTATGAAATCATGTGACAGCAGAACTGACAAACTGAGCGTTACATCGTGGCGCCATTTTTGCCAAATTTTTTTAATGTTCCGACTTCTTCGATGTTTTTTTTTTAAATTTTCTTTCATACAAGCCTTGTCCTGACAATTACGAACAGAACAAAAAACAAAAAGGCAGCCAAATCGGTCGAGCCATTCTCATGTTACGATATTTTATATCTGCGCAATTGATTTTTATATATACAATACTATTAAAGGAGCTCGCCGACCCCGACGAACGGCAGAATTCCCGACCGCGATCTAAATGACATATACTGGAATAATTTCTTTACTGTGGCGCTATCTGTCGGGAATGATGGTAATTGGTGTTTAGACGCTAGTTGGCCGCATTTTCAATTGATTTTTATTTATTTTTTTGACTTTGAAGTTGCCTACTCTGTTCCTCCCAACCGTATAATTAAACTGCCCAAATTTCATAAAAATCGGATGGATAGTTTCGGAGTCCGTAGAGGACATACAGGCATACATACATACATACATTCATTTTTATATATATAGATATTGAAGTCGATATATATATATATTTTAAACATCTTATTATAGTAATATTTTCTGATCTTAAGTAATATTTATTGCTAACAATACTGTTTAATTATGTAAATCACTTTTTAAATTAATTATAAAATTTAAAAGAAAATATTGTAAAAAATAAAGTATACAAAGTATCTCTAACAATTTTATAGTGTTAAAAGATATTTGTGCTTTCATACAGTTGTGTTACTGAATTAACTTTCACGTACTTTTGTGCGTAATGTTATACATAAATAAATTATAAAATATGTAAATATAAAGGATATTTTTTGTTCAATAATCTGCGTAAGTATAGATGTATATAATATTAAAGTTTTTGTTCCTTTATTTTTAAAACTTTAAATATAAACATGTAATGGTTTTTAAAATATTTGGATGCAGAATTTAAAAATTTTTTCTTTTAAACTATATAAATAGATGAGTTATTCTTGATCTATCTTTAAATAACCTATTTTCCTCTATCCCCAAGTTTCACCTTACATGTTTTTTGTTTTTTTTTTTTATCACTTGCAGAGTTAATCTCCCTGCTTCTACTTTTTTTTTTAATGATTGCGTATTTAATGTAAAATACGGAATGATAGAATGTGATCCATTTTAGAAGCCATGTAAATATATGTCAAAATATTTATTAAATATAAATAGATTATGTGAAATACTTTCTGAGAAGTTTCAGAAAAATTGCTACATAATTAAAATATTTTTCATAAAAATTTTTCACTTGTACCAACTTTGTTAAATTAATGTATAATTTTCAATAAAGTGAGATATGTGTTCAGTATGTGACAATTATTATTTGAGAAGTGAAGTTAAAAGCAATATTTTCAATTAAACAGCTATTAATGCTAACTTTAAAAGCAATAATAAAAATTTTGGCTTAGTTGTGGTTGTTGGTTTTTATTTCTCAAACAAGTGAATGAAGTTTGAAATTAATTGTTTTTAATTTTTAGTGAAATACATATATATATTTTTATAATTCTTCTGATAAAATTGTTCAATGGTTTTTCTTATGAATATTGGTGAAGTGATGTAACATGCAGTAAATATGATTTTTATTTTGCTTGATGGTTACAAATGAAAATCTGATTTATATAGGTAATGGCATTATTTATTGAAGGACGGCGAAAAAGAGGGCGCTATAAACCATTACCCAAAAAAGTGGATTTTACTTTAGAAGAAGCCATGGCTTCAGAATCTTTGGTATCATCCAATAATTCATTTCCATATTGATGTACAAAAGTAGTGTGACTTTTGTTTATTCCATTTTCCCAAATTTTCCACTAGCAACATATCAGGTATTAAAATTTTTATTTATTAAATTTTGTACAAGTTTTATAATTTTAATATTTAATTTTGTAAAATTTGTTTAGTTTTGGTGGAGAAGGAGAATAGTTAAAGAGAGACATGAATAGTTGGAGTAATTTGGAGATTTTGCAGAGAAAATTAGGGAAAACTTTGAAGCAGGAAATAAAGTCTTAGTGACATATATAGACCTGACAAAAGCATTTGACACAGTAAACCACCAGAAGCTTCTAGGAAAACTGGAGGATATTGGGATAACTGGTAAGGTAAAGGAATGGTTTAAAAACTATTTACAAAATAGGAAAACAGTAGTTGGGATATTAGGGGAACAAAGTGAAGAAATAGTAGGAAATAAAGGGGTGCCTCAAGGCGACATTTTGTCGCCGCTGCTGTTTATAATATACATAAACGGGTTGCATAAATTATTAAAGCAGTGCGAGTTATTTGCTTTTGCGGACGACCTAGCCATAATGGCAGCGCATAAAGATGCCAAGATATTAGAAACGCAAATGCAGCAGGATTTGGTAACAATAAGTAGATGGGCGCATGACAATGACTTAAGAATTAATATAACTAAGACCAAAATGATGCTGTTGACGCCAAAGAAAACAAAAGAAAGTTTTGAGCCGAAAGTTACAATGCACTCAAACGAATGTGTTCATGATATAGAAAGCAAAGAGGAATGCAAAAGGATAAATTGTGAGAAAATTGAAAGAGTGCAAAGTTACAAGTACTTAGGAACCATAATAGATGATCATTTAAGATGGGATAAACATACAGATTATGAAGCAAAAAAGGTAAGGGGAGTAATACCATCATTGTATACATTGAAGAAATATGTAAGTAATAAAACATTAAAGATGATATATTATGCCCTGGTTGAATCGCATTTAAGATATGGAGTACAAGCATGGGGAATAGCCGGGAAAACGTATATAGGCAAAGTAAATAAGTTACAAACGAAATGTATACGATTAATATCAAAAAGAAATTATGTAAATTGAGAAGAGACTTTAAAAAAAGAAAATTTATTAAGCATAAGAAGGTTGTACTTAAGTATAAAATTCTGGGAACACTTAAAAATAGACAGTAGAGCAAAGATAGAAAAAAGAATAGAGATAACTACAGAATTAAGAAATAGACCCAGATATAAACTCCCGAGAGTCAGAACAAAATATGGAGAGCAAACGGATAAATATGTGTTGGCGCAAATGCTAAATAAAATGCCGGAAGAAATAATAAAGGAAAAAATGGAGAGGAAGCTGAAAGAGGGTGTTAGAAAGTGGTTACAAATAGAAAATAATATAAACAAAATAATAAAATAAACGAAAGGGAAAATTAAATAAAGAAAACTATGTGGAAATGAAGTGGATAGATGGATAAAAATGCTGGATGATTGATCGCTTATATACTATAAAAACCTAGAATAAGATAAATTATAAGAACTCCGTCGACAAGCGCAAGCTTGACGGACGTAAATATAAGATTGTTAAATGTTAAAATTGAAATATACGTTTTTAAAAAAATATGTGTATTGACATAGGCTTAGTATTGATGACACTATCTTGTGATGATATTAAGTTAGAAATTATTTTTTGATTAAAATCATTTAATTTTCAATCTCTTAACAGTATCACTGTATTTACTTTTGTCAGGCTGTACAAATCTGAAAAACAATAAATAATAAGTGCAATTAATACAGTTGAAAAAGTTATTCAATTTGATTGTATTAGTCACTTTCCAGAATGCTGAGCTTGGAAATATTTTTTAATTTTTTGTCTTTATTAGATATATGATCTGAATATTAATGTCAATAATTAAATAGTGGAATCATGAAACTTGCAAGTAACAATATATAATTTTTACCCATGTAATGAAACATCAACTTATATTTTTAATATTCTTTAAGGTGCACAGCAATATTTACATTTTATTTAGTGAATGTTTAAATATGTAATAAACATAACTTATGATGTTAATATTACAATCAAAAAGAGCATAATTGTTTCAATAAAATTCATGTTCTTTTATATTTAATAAGTTTTCATTATTTTTTATTTTATTTGATATTTGATAAGTTAGCAAGATATTGTTTTCACAGTTAGTAATAACAGAGGTGCAAAGCTTGTATGAATTTAATAAAACCTGTTTTTGAATAAACTTTAAGTTTAATTTAATTAAATCGTTACAAATTGAAACTTTAATATCTACATTTTTGTTTTAAATAAATTGTTCCTTTTCGGTTCCATAAAGTGCAGGCTGAACAATTGTATCTTTTTTAGATTGTTATTTGTTAATATATTTTGGTTCACCATCTCTGAATGAATTAATTAAGGGGAAAAATACAATTAAGAAGTCAAAAAAAATGCATTCTTCAAAATTTTTTTAATAAAATGGTTTAGAAACGACAAAAATATCAAATAAAAATCAATAACTCACGATCGGATTAACTTATAAACTTCAAAATTGGATCATAAATTCTAATTAAAATTCTTTTTAAGCCATTCTATGACATCAAGTTAACCGATCACCCTGGGCACCAAAAAACCCAAAAGACCGTCAAGATAATATGGAATATAAAACGACCTCAAAAATCACTTAAAAATTCATAACTCATCATCAGATAAACCTATAAAAATGAAATTCAAAATATAAAACAAAACGTATAAGCTCTCTCATAAAAGCAAAAAATTACGATTAAAAAATTATATGGACCCCCCACCGGGTCCAAAAACAGCAAAAAAGTTATGTTCACGTAAGCAATAGTTCCAGTAAAAGAGTAAAGAAAACCAAAACGTATCTCAAACTTATGTCCGAAGAACCGCTTTATAGGAAAATTTTAGCCGAGCTTACAACTTTATATTTAGACCCACAAGGCGCCGAAAGCTCGAAAGTTTTGAAAAAAATATTTTTTTCTGAACAAGTGAGCAATCGTTGAAAAGATCGCTACTTGTCGAGAACGAAACTGTATTTTATTTCTTTAACGAAATTTTCAGAGTTGGCAAAAGGTTCAAAAAAGCGGAAAACATGACGTGTCCAGCGCTGTCATTATTATAGTTACAAATTTTAAACAAATTTAAAAATATGTGCATCCCCGTATATTTCTCTAGTTTGTAGCATCCGGGGTTTCAACTTTGGATTTGGGCTTCGGGGCGCCAAAAGCTCGAAATTTTTGAAAAAATATATTTTTTCCCATGTATTATGTTGGTGAAAAGATCGCTTTTTGTCGGGAGCAAAATTGTATTTCATTTCCTTAACGAAACTTTTAAAGTTGGCGAAAAGTTCAAAGAAGCATGAAAAATGACGCGTCTCTTCTTCTTTGCAGCGCTAAAAATTTGATTTCATTGTTTTGACTTTAGTATTATGCAATTGTGAGTTATGGTTATATTTGACTTAACATACGGAATCTTCAGCGCATGAAACATGCTTTACTGAATTTGTTAATTGATGGTACATGTAATTTTCAAAATTACAACTGTAATAATCTATTGCAAAAAAAAAGATACAAAACAAAACTAGAGTACCGTATTGTACGCAACAAATAATTCCAATAAGTATTAAAACAGCTTATACTATTAAACTACACGTTAACGACACGAACGGCTCGTTGATTAAAAAACTCCGATCTCTTATGTCACACGTTGGTTTTTACTATTAAATGAATTAAAGGTGTTCGATGTTACTTTCGGTAAATCTCGTTTTTTTTTATTTCTTTTGTTAGCATATTGTGCGCAATATGTGTTCTATTTTGTTTTTAACATATTTAACATTAAAGTATTTTTACAATTTATTTTTAATATATTTTAAATTTATGGAAATTGTCACATAAAGTATTTGTTTTCTTAATAATAATGCATAATTATACTGTTTGTGAAAAGTCACATCAAACAATATATGGTTTTGAAAAAATACTTAAAAATTAAATATTATAAGTTATAATGTTATTAATAAAATTTGAAAACCAAATTGATAAGATTTGAGAATGTTTAATAAATTGTTTAGTAGCATTGCTTGTTTAATAGATCTGGAAGGGGGGCCAATTTTAAAAGAAAAATTAAACCCTAATTATTCTAAAAACTAAAGGGCATAGTAATAATGAAAATAAATTTTTTAGTTGGTTCATATGATTTTAATTTGTTGTTTTATCAATCCTGTAGTAATACTAATAAAGAATATATTTTTCAGATATTACGAAATAAAAACGGTACTTAAATTAAATAATAACAATAAAATTTTAATGAAATATAAATCTTACCGAAAACTTCTGTTTCTTTGTTAATGAATCCATGGATGGAAATGCTTCAAGGTAAATTTAATTTAGTAGTTAATTAAAATATAACTGTTTACTTAAAACGACATATATACATTGTAGTTTAAATTAATTTATTCAAAATGAGAAATGAAAACAAAGGGATACACTATTTTTGGTATTCGAATTCCATTCTCCGGGTTTTCACTGAAATAAAATGTTTAATCGTTTTTTCATTAAAATCACGAATTTTTTATGAATTAAATTGTCATTCGCCGAAACCATTGGTACAGTAATAAGTCTTTCGTCAGTCATTGTGTTCCTTAAAAATGTTTTCATCCTTTCAAAAGTTGAAAAACACTGCTCGGATTAGGCAATTGATATGGGGATGATTGCAATAATTTGAATTCATTTAATCATTTTACTAAAAGTATCATTTAATCCACTTTCAGACAACCAAGAAAGCATATTCAAATAACCAATAACGTATTGAAAATCTCTGGAATAAATGATTTCTAATTCTGTTTTTAATTTAGGCTTATTTAGGATTGGACGGCCGATTTAAACATTGATGCAGGGAAATGATTTCTACTAACATTTACTAAATTAGCGGTCTTTGAATGACTTCTGTATGAAAATGTTTCTTTTAATTGAAAAATTATGGTGTCGCATACTTCTTTAGCAAACACAGAATTTGTATTCCCATCTGCGTTTTCCTTTCTTCGTTTACTACAATTTAAGTCACTTTCAACTTCATTTAAATCAAGTTTAAAAGTAGAATTTTGAATTTCGGATACTTGTCGTTTAGAAGAGCTATATACTGTCTTTACTTTTATAATGGAAATTATTGTCTACACGTTGAAAAATTTTATGAAATAAATTAAGTCACCATAAAAAATCACAATTATGTAATGTATTTTGTAAAGTGAAAGCCTCCCCGCATGTAACTGTTTTATCACGCTTTATGAATCCCATTCACAGTCCAGATATAATTATTCGAGCGTGTTTGGCAAACCTTTGGCAGTTTTTGTTGCGCAATTTCTTCTAGTATATCATCACATCTGTGAGTTAAACTTGAAGAAAAATTAGGGATTGCAGGTAAGTTCGAAAAAAAAAATTTCCCTCTAGGATTTTGACTCATAGTTTTTTGTAATATTAAATTTAACTGGTGAGCGTAGCAATGGACGAAGTGAACATACATATTTTGTATATTTGTTGTACACCACTCATGCTGTCAGACATTACATTAGCGCCGTACATCATTATGCAATGAGCTTAAAAGTTGCACCTGAGATTAATCGTTCTCAATTAGTTCCATTAAGGAATTAATCGATTGATCTGTGACCTCAAAAAACTCCAAAATTTTTCATATATATAGCTGTGCTATAAATATTTAAGTACGAGAACTATTTTACAGCGATTCGAAATATCTGTAGTTTCGTCACATTAAATTGCTAAAAATTCACTTTCGTTAATTTGTTTTTTAAATTCTTTTTAGTATACAGCAAACGTACTTTGTAAAATCTCATTTTACATTGTATTTGATGTTTCCTTAAAAACTGCGCAGAATTAATATTTTGTTTTAAAATTACATTCATTCGGACGCGGAATTAAGTAATTCATGAAAAAGCACCGTGATTTTGGAAATTATCCCTTTCCTTATGTCCTCGTAATGCTAATTTCAATTTTCCACAAAATTTTATACAGTTAATTATTTTTTTATGGCATATCTGTTTTTAGTGACCTGTTCATTGCGTTTTACTATCATTCCCTATAAACACTGACTAACTGAACTTTAATATTTTATGAGCCTAGCAATATCAACTTAGTTTATATGAATTTTCAAGAGTTCATATTTTTTTGCTCTCCCGTGTAAATGTTTCAAATCAGAAAAACCTAATTTAGACAAGTTCTTTCCCTAATTTAGACAATTTTTTTCTGATGAATTATTAGAAAAAAACAAAACATATGGAACACAGAATAAACGATTTGTTTCGCATAGCCAGAAATCCAAGAAAAGTTATTATAATTATCACACTGATTAAATTCACAATAACTTAAAACAACAATAACTTAAAACATATAAGAAGTGTTCTGGAATTTTGCTCCCGAATTTTATGGTATTTGTAGTAGCAAAATTGAGCCAGCATTACATTAAAGAAAAACCATAAATAAATTTAAAATAGTTCTAAATAATGTTTGAAATGTTGTAAAAAATATTTTTTATTCTCTATAATATAATAAATACCAAAATTTGATTATTACTTTTAATATTTTTTTATTTTTGTATGACTATTTTAGAAGTTCAGTAGCAACAAATATAATTGCCAAGTTATGTGTTCCTGTTCATATTATTTTGTAATTTCCTTTATTTATTTTTTCAAAAATATCTTCCATTTTTATTACCTTTTATATGTCTAGCTAAATGAATAATTAAAAAATGTGATACCGATAAAGTAACCGGCAGTTTGTATTCAATTATAACTTGGTAATGTTATAGCTTTAACCATTACTTGGGCTTTACAGAACTTTAACTATAAATAAAAAAATTTAAATCAACATCACCAAGTTGTAATGAGTGAATTAACTTATCTATGTTATTATCATATTTTTTAATTTTATTATTAGCTGGGTATATATATAAATATTTATTTTTATATATATATATATATATATATATAAAGTAATAAAAATGGAAGATGTATTAGAAAAATGAATACAGGAAATTAGAAATTAATATGAACATGGTAAGGACATAATTCGGCAATTAAATTATATGCATATGTCAGATATTTTTTGGGGGTACTGAACTTGGCTGCACTTTTTACAATGTTGATATAACTGATTTCTGTTGACTTTCAGAAGTCGTTTATAGTAATATTATTAATTAATTAAAAAATATTATTTTTACTATTTTTAAAATTAAATTTATTTAAAATTTTTTGACCTTTTTAGTTTTGTATTTGCATATTTAAGACTTCACGTTTTTTTGATAAATACTGTTTGAATGCTTATAAATACTGTATTTTAGTGACTGATAAAATTATCTATTGAAATAAGTTTTTTTTTTTTTTTTTTCTTGTTATTTTACACCTAGTCTTATCATCTATTTGGTAATCTATGGAATCCAAGTTAAAATAACATGAATAAGCAACCTATCCGGTGAAGGGTGTAAAATTAACTTATATATGCATACACAAAATGCATACACACATACTGTTGTATTCTCACGTACGCATACATACTATACATACACGCACCCGCACCCACGCTCGCACATACACCCTCACACATCACGCACACACACATTATTTATACATTTATAATTTATACGAGATTTTGAGGTCGTTTTCTCAAGAAAAAGGGTAATGTACGTTTTTTAAGGTGCTGTCGGGTACTTTAATGTTTAAAATAATATATAAAAATTTTGAATTTTAGGCGTATTTGGGGTTTTGTATTAACTAATTTTTAGATTTTATGGGTTTTTCTGTTACTTATTAAGATCGTTAATGTATCAAAATTTAAATTTCTGCATCTTTTAGATATTGTCAATTATCTTGTTTAAAAAAAAAAAAAATACTTAACATTTAAAAATTGTAGAATTCTTTGTGGGCTTTGTATTTAAAATATAAGGTATAGAAAATTCAGTTTTTCACACCTCATATTTATAGACATGTATTTCGGTTTTCCTAGAAAAACTTAAAAATTTAAAAATTCGGGCACGTTTAAGGCATCACACTAAACATTTTTCAAGTTTCACAATTTTTCCTTTCTTTCTTCTTCTTTTTTTTTGGCTGGAATGTTGCACGTACTGACTTTCTACTTTCTACCTTTGGTGCTACTTCCGGGTATTTTAATTTCTATCAAAATGCTTCAAAATTTTAAATCGTGGGTTCATTTAAATATTTGTAAATAAAATTTTTCAGGTTTCATAATCTTCCTGTTATTTATAAGTTAGAAGTATTGAACATCAGTCAGTACAATTCTGCATCCAATGCGGAACAGGCATCATTGAGTCGAGTTTCGCATGGGATGTCGTGACTTTCGACTGTACAGGCTGCGGACAGTGGACGTGCCTCGTCAACTGCCTTGGCTCCATCAGTTTAGTAAATTAGGTGATCCGGGTACTTATTAATTGCCCTAACTGCCGTTTCCACTGTGAAGAGAGAACTTGTTGTGTTTGGATGCTGTTTCAACGACACATCAATATTTATCTGGAAAGTGATCCAAGGGGGATAAGGGTATTGAGGCTGGGTGTTGACCTCTGTACAGACGTGATACCACATCTTCGCAGGTCGGCCAGTAATTCTGGTAGTGGGTCGCCGGGAAAGTTTGGTTCAAGAAGATAATGTTCCAACTTTAGGGGGAGGTTTCGTGTGTGGCTGAAATGATGGTACATATTTCGCAGTATGAAGTATTTTCGGAAGTAGGAAAGCGGAGGGCACCCAGCTAGAACGCACATGCTGGCAGCTGGAGAAGTTCGATGCACTCCCAAAATGGTTCTCAGTGCGGAGTGATGTATAGGATCAAGAGATTTCAATATAAATTGCTGGCTGAGGAGTACACCTGGCACCCGTAGTGGATTTTCGATAAAATCAGCGATCTGTAGATGTTGAAAAGGAATTTAGGCTTAATATTACATCTGGAGCTAGCCAGATATTTCAATATAGGATAGAATTGGCGCAGCTATAAGATTAATCCAAGGAATTTGAAGGTGGCTTTCTGGTGAAGAGGAAGATTGTTTAGATTTAGGGATACACTTGGAGAGGAACGGCGCCCCCTGCTAAAATCAACATATACGGATTTACTCGCCGAGATGGCTAGGCCGTTGTTATCAGACCAACTCTGTATTTTATGGATAGTTTTCTGGAGTATATTTTGAGCGATAGGAGGGAAATTTGACGATAAGGATATGTTAAGATCATCGATAAACAGCCGGGCGGTTATAGGCGGCGAGATGCATTCGGCTACGTCATTGGCGTAAATTATGAATAAGGTTGCACTCAGAGCAGAGCCTTGTGGCACGCTATTCTCCGTTGGAATGGGTGCTGATAATGATGTAGCGATCTTAACCCGCAGCGTTCGGTTGCTTAAAAAGCTAGCGATATAATTGTTCATCTGGCCATTTATTCCTGCGGCTTTGAGTTTTAGCAATAATCCATGCCGCCATATGCGATCAAATGCTTTTTCTAAATCGAAAAAGACCGCATATGTAAGTTGATGGCGGTGGAAGCTCGTTATTATTTGCCGTTGTAAAGTTATTAAGTGATCGCCTGTCGATCTTGCTTTACGTCCTCCGGCTTGTATAGGAGAAAGGGTATTATTTTGTTCAAGGACAAAAAGGAGGCGCCTGTTTACCATTTTTTCCATTACTTTGGATAAGACGTTTAAAAGGGAAATTGGACGATAGCTTTCAGGACGGAATGGATTTTTATTTGTTTTTAATATAGGAATAATGTATGCCATTTTCCAGAATTGAGGAATATCGCCAGATACCCATATTTGGTTATAAATATTAAGAAGAAACTCTTTTGCCTGCGCTGGCAAATACTTAACCATGTATGGATGAACAGAGTCGGGACCAGGTGCACTGTTTCGAGTATGAAATTTTAATTCAGCCATGGAAAATTTGCTGTTGAAAGCATCCGTGGACTGTTGAAGGCAGGATAATTCTTGTTGTTCATAAGAAGCTTTTATAGATGTAAACTTGGTGGAATAGACTAAGGAGGAGAATTCATTCTGGTAGTGCCGAGCGAAGATATCCGCAACATTGCTTGGATCTGATACGACTGAGTTGTTATGGATTAAGGAGGTAGGGGGTTTGGATCGATTAAGGCCATTCATCGACTTAATTTTTGCCCATGTCATTTGGTTAGATGTGGATTGGGCTATTGAATTATAGGGCAGACCCTCTCAAACGAGGTAATCTCCATCAACAGGATTATTGCCTTCATTAAAATGAGTGGCATTTCACCACATTTAAATTATACTCCCTACCTTGTGTGTGCTGTAATGACTATAGTAGTTACACACAGCATATACAATTTAAGGGGGGAAAAAAATAGCAGTCAGTTTTTTTTTGTTTAAAATGAGGTGTCCGATTTCGAAGGCGGTTAATTGTAAAAAGCCCAAATTTTGGTAGTTTGTAGATTTTTTACATTCTACGACAAATTTTGAAAATTATGTTTTTATCCGCATTAAGATAAAAACTACAGCACCTCAAAAGGTTATTTCGAAGCATTTCGATAGAATCTGTATATATACACGGCAATGCCAAGCAGTTTATTTAACTTTGCCGCATGTGCGGCTACTCATGTTGATATCTAGATAATAATAAAAATCATGCTATCTAAAAGTTATTGAAATGAAATGATTAAATTTTTAAAAATACAGGGTCATTCAGAAATAATGCTTTATTTACAAGACATTGTAAAATATCTAAAACTGCATGTAGCGCTTATATTTTGGCAACACTGATTGCGTAAATGTTGGGTATTTTACTAAAACAATGTCCGGTTTTGTCGTTCTATCGTTTAATATTGTTAAAATGTATTCTGCAGAAGAACGCGTTTTCATGGTTTGTCAGTTCTTTGAAACAAAAAATGTCGTGACAGTTCAACGAAATTTCGTGTATAAATTTAAATGCGGATATCGGAAAAAACCTACTCGTAGTGTTATTGTCTTGTAAAAAAATTGGTTGAAACGGGCAGTGTACATAATTGTCAAGGTAAGGTGGGATGCCAACGAACGATGCGCACGCAAGAAAAAGTGACGAAAGCAAAGCGGCTCGTCTCATGGTCAGCAACATATTGTTATTGTTACCGAAGATATTCGACTTTTCCTCTACAAGATTCAGGTTATGCAATGTCCATCGGAGCACAGCAAAGAAAAATGGTTAGAATTTACTGAAGAAATAGTGACAGAATTGAACGATAAAAACTTCCTTAACAACATTTGGTTTTCAGATGAAGCACATTTTTGGCTAAATGGATTTGTAAATAAACAAAATTGGTAGTTATGGTGCCGTGAAAATCCCTTGATAATTGAAGAAAAATTACTGCATCCAGAGAAGTGTTCCGAATGGATGGCGCTAAGTGCGCGTGGACTAATCGGGCCATATTTCCTGGAAGGAACAGTAATTAAGGACAGGTACGTGGCTATGTTGGAAGAATTTTTTTTACTACAGTTAAAAACACGCAAAGCGTTAAAAAAGGCTATATTTCAGCAAGATGGTGCCAGACCCCACACATCCGATGAAACATTAATGCTGCTTTGGAAAACTTTTAAAGATAAGGTTATTTGTAATCGATTACTTCCTGAGATGTTTAATGCGGGCTGGTCGTGGCTGCGCCGTATAGCTCGGATCTAAATCTTTGTGATTATTTTTTGTGGGGGCTTTTTGAAGGACGGGGTATATCGGAATAACCTTACCAATATTTCAGAATTGAAGTGGGCGATGGAAGAAGCAATGATAAATATTCCGAACGGTTTTCTGGAGCTCGCGGTCAGAAATTTCGTTTTTTGTTGGCGCCTAATGAAAAAAAGTTACTGAATTCATCTATCTTTTGGTATATTATTTTTTGTATTTGCTTAATTTTTCATTTTTAAATAAACGATTCAAAGTAGAGCCTTATTTCTGAATGGCCCTGCATTTAAATATACATATTTACTTATATCATATAATTAAGCTAAATTGAATTTATGACTAGTTAACTACGTTAAACGGGAAGTATCCATTTCCTACTTTTTAACTGTAAATCTATTATGACTAGTTGGATGGAATCAGAAATATTCATTAAAAATGAGCATCTTTCTTGACCTATTATATTACGCAGCAACATTTGTAATACATTTTGGGGTTAAAAAGTATCGTCCGCTTCTTATGCGATTATTGGTATGGTTAACACTGATTTTAACAGTTTAGTATATTCGATGAATTTTGTTTCAAGATCAGACTTTTCTATAAAATCGTGTAGGTCAGTAATATTTGATACATTAAATTCTTCAATGGAATTTATCGTACCCAGTTCAGAACGTAAATGTTTTTATTTAGAAACGGATATTCTTTACAAACGTTATCTAACTTGTTATCGAGAACATTAATTTTGTTAATTATAAAATTTTTTGTTAGAAATAAACTTATGATCAGTCAAATTGAATCTATACTTTACATAACTGACGACAATTCCTTGACTTTTTTTAATTCAGGGGAAGTATATTTATTTATTTTTTAATACTGAACTTGTATTGTTTTGGTGTACTGGTCAATATTTTCTTTTACACGTTGAAAAGGCGCATCAGATTTTTTTGCTGAAACTGTATTGGTGTTATTAAAAAGTGTTTAAAAAAAAATAAAACTAGTACTAGTTTAATATTTTGAATGTTCGCTGACTTGATTAATTGCGTTTAAATTATTTATTTCGTTGCTATTAATGTTTCTCTAAATTTAAATCGTAGAACTTCATGTGCTTCTGGCCTAGGTAGCAGTGCACGACACATAAATACAACAGTTCTTTGTAATTTATTATTTTTTTTCTATATAAAAACACAGTCTACACATTCCTTGAGTGAAAATTCCATCTTATAGGCATAGATGTTGGCAATTTTTGTTAATGATTTTCTCTATTTCTCTAATATTTTAATTCTTATCGGACCGATCGAAAAAGAAAAAAAAAAAAAAAATCATTTACTTTTTAAATTGGCAATAAGAATGCGAACATTACGATACTGATGAAACATTCATCATTACTAAATTAATATGATTCGTATAACAATGAATATTTTATGTACATGGATAGTGTTTTATTATGGCTTTCAGTTTAATCATGGATCTGTGTGGTTTTTTGTTAGTTTTATGAAGTTCTGGTTCTTGTAAAATATATGAAGCTAAGCTTTTAGCATAATAATTTTGTCGCGTACAAAACCCCAAAAAGCTATCATTTGAAACTTAATTAAATAGTCTGTAATTTCATTTAAAATTACTGATATAAATTCAGCTTTCTTAATTTCATCGCTTATTTTTTCGTGATATATATCTAAAATAAAATTTAATAATTCGTTCTGTATTTCCTTTGAAGTTCCTTTAAAAACTGTAGTAGTCTTTGAATGTTTTTTTAAAGCTAAGGGAATGTAATAGTTGATTTGACAAAATTTTTTAGCGCCTTATTCGTACGAAATGGAGAAAACAAATAATGGGTTTATCCTATTAACTTGAAAAATAATAAATTTAGTTCATATTAAAAAACCAAATAAAACTTTTTGATTACTTTTGAATGAGCAACTTTACAAAATTAACAGATATATTAGCAAAATTAAAATGACCGCGAACGATTTATCCAGAATAATGCGTAGCGATATTTTTAAAGTAAAGTTAAGGGAATTATCAAAAATTATTGTAGGATTAATTATATCTATATATGTGTAAAAAAAAACTATATATTGCGCTAAAATTTGCTACCGTGATTCCTAGTTCTATGTTAATTTTTAAAATATTTCTGTTACGTTATCTTGATTCAGTATTACTCTTGACTAAGTCATAAGAGGACTGAGGAAATCGAAATTATCGCTAACAGTTTAAAATATATTTAAACCTAATATTAAACAAGTTATTAAAAATTTAAAACTTTCACAGTGATTACTCATGATAAATAATTTTCGGAAACAACTGTGTTTTGAAAAAGATATTTTTATTCGCTTAACGTTTCGACCAGCTTACACTGGCCATCATCAGAAGCAAACTGAAGAACGGAGCGAAAATTGCGATCGACAATAACATTAAAATAAGAATCAGAAATCATGGAAAACCCAAATCAAAACAGATAACCTACCTCTAAACAGGAAAACCGACGTAACATAGAAAAAATATAAAAACAAAAAAAAAAATAATAATAAAAGGAACCAAAATGTAAACGGGAAAAACCGACAAAACGCAAAACAACAGATAGATAAATTATAAAAACATAAGGGAAAAAAAAATTAATAAAAATAAATAAAAGGAACACAAAATCTAAACGGGAAAAACCGACAAAACGCATAACAACCGAAGATAAAATGTAAAAACATATGAGAAAAAAGGAATTAGAAAAATTTACAAAAGGAACAAAAAACATCGGGTCACAGTTGGGGCAGGGGGGAAAAACGAATAACAACTTATAAAAAATAAAACTGAAAACGTTGAAAACGCACGGAACAACCAAGTGAACAGAACAAAAATATGAAATATTACAACAGAAACAGTTGGATTACCTGAACAAGGACTGGGAACTACCTGAAAATTGCTTGGAATCCGCACCTGAGGACCCACTCGAAACCTATCCGGAAGAAGCACCAGAGGGCACGGCCCCGGGCATTGGACCAACGGAAGCTTAACCAAACGAAGTGAAACAAAGCAAATCCAACCGAAGGAAGAAACCACTGGGACCGGCGGGATGTGGGAACAAAAGACCAAAAAGAAGTGAAAGGCGGTGGCGGACGTCTAGGTACCTAAAGGGACACAGTCAAAATTAAAACCAAATAACCCAGAATTGGAAAAGAAAAATGAAACCTACCTGGTCGCTGTTATAGATGCAAGTTCGTCAACCGTATGACTGGTTTCCATGCCGTGGGAACACGTAGACCTTCTTTTCTGTTGAAATTTGGCCATTTCTCAATTTCGATGGCTTCTCGAACCAACCTCCTGCCGGTGTGAACTTCCTTAGCTAAAGGAACACTATCCTCAAATTTGATAGTATGATTCGTTTTCAACTGATGTTCCGCTAAGGCGGATTTGTGCACCCGCCTATGCGCGCAATCAGCCCTGTGCTCCTTCACCCTGGTTTCAATAAGCCTACTAGTCTGACCGATGTAGCTTAATCCACACGAACAGGGTATTTTGTATACACCGGCACAGTGTAACCGAGGTAAACTATCTTTTGGACCTCTTAACATGTTCCTTATTTTCATACACGTACCGAAGACTGGTCTTACATTGTTTTTACGTAAAATCCTTCCAATTCTTTCCGTGACTCCTTTGATGTACGGTAGCTCAACACTAGTAGCAAACTGTTCAGATTCATTAATATTAACATGACTATTGCAACTAAACTCACTGATATACCTACTTGCTTCATCCGTGCTATACCCATTTTTGACCATAACACCTTTAAGATGTCTTAACTCCTCTTGGAGACTATCGCGGCAGGACACCTTTCGTGCTCTATGTACAAGTGTCTTGAACACACCGACCTTCTGGCTAGGCAAGTGATGAGAGGTCTTATGCAAATATTTATCCGTGTGCGTCTCTTTTCGATGTACAGATGTGAAAACATCACCCAAATTCTTCCTCAGTGATATCAAGGCTTGGTACTCAGTTTTGGATAAAGCCACCAAAGGCAAATTTATCCAAAACTGAGTACCAAGCCTTGATATCACTGAGGAAGAACAAAGACATTTTAGTTTTAAAAGCAGATAAGGGTAACGCTGCTGTGGTTATGAAAACCACTGTTTACAAACAGAAAATGTTGGACTTAATAAATGATGGTCCATACACAGAAATTCATAAAAATCCACTACCTATGGTAGTGAAGAAGGTTTGGAAAGTTATAAAAGATTCTAGTTTAGATTCATATTTGAAGAGGAACTTGATTTCGCATGTCCCTACATTGCCTAGGCTTTACGGTTTACCTAAAATACATAAACCAGGATGTCCGATGAGGCCGATTGTTAGTGCTATTAATAGTCCTACCTACTTCTTGGAAGGGTACATAGCCAAACAATTAAAAGGGTTGATTGGTAATACCTCCGCGCACATACAGAACACGGAGCAGTTCATTAGTAATTTAAGTTGTTTGAAATTGGACCCTAATGATATTATGCTGAGTTTTGATGTTGTTTCTTTGTTCACTAGTGTTCCAGTAGAAGACACTATCCGGTTGTTGAAAAAAGAAGGTATCTCGGGCGAACTAGTTGGTTTCATAGAAGCAGTTACAGGATCTAATTACTTCACTTTCAACGAGAGGTTTTTCGTGCAACATGACGGCATGGCTATGGGGTCTAGGTTGGCTCCCATTTTTGCGAATTTTTTCATGGAGCAACTTGATAGTATCGTACTTAACGATTGGCAACCGAAGTGTTGGTATAGATATGTGGATGACACATTTGTCATCTGGCAGCATGGTAGAGAGAAGTTAGATAAGTTTTTTGCATTCTTAAATACTTTTCATAGAAATATACTGTTTACTAGGGAGGAAGAATGTAATGGAGAGTTAGCGTTTCTCGATGTCCGCATCAAACGCAATAATTTGGGTGATGTTTTCACATCTGTACATCGAAAAGAGACGCACACGGATAAATATTTGCATAAGACCTCTCATCACTTGCCTAGCCAGAAGGTCGGTGTGTTTAAGACACTTGTACATAGAGCACGAAAGGTCCTGCCGCGATAGTCTCCAAGAGGAGTTAAGACATCTTAAAGGTGTTATGGTCAAAAATGGGTATAGCACGGATGAAGCAAGTAGGTATATCAGTGAGTTTAGTTGCAATAGTCATGTTAATATTAATGAATCTGAACAGTTTGCTACTAGTGTTGCGCTACCGTACATCAAAGGAGTCACGGAAAGAATTGGAAGGATTTTACGTAAAAACAATGTAAGACCAGTCTTCGGTACGTGTATGAAAATAAGGAACATGTTAAGAGGTCCAAAAGATAGTTTACCTCGGTTACACTGTGCCGGTGTATACAAAATACCCTGTTCGTGTGGATTAAGCTACATCGGTCAGACTAGTAGGCTTATTGAAACCAGGGTGAAGGAGCACAGGGCTGATTGCGCGCATAGGCGGGTGCACAAATCCGCCTTAGCGGAACATCAGTTGAAAACGAATCATACTATCAAATTTGAGGATAGTGTTCCTTTAGCTAAGGAAGTTCACACCGGCAGGAGGTTGGTTCGAGAAGCCATCGAAATTGAGAAATGGCCAAATTTCAACAGAAAAGAAGGTCTACGTGTTCCCACGGCATGGAAACCAGTCATACGGTTGACGAACTTGCATCTATAACAGCGACCAGGTAGGTTTCATTTTTCTTTTCCAATTCTGGGTTATTTGGTTTTAATTTTGACTGTGTCCCTTTAGGTACCTAGACGTCCGCCACCGCCTTTCACTTCTTTTTGGTCTTTTGTTCCCACATCCCGCCGGTCCCAGTGGTTTCTTCCTTCGGTTGGATTTGCTTTGTTTCACTTCGTTTGGTTAAGCTTCCGTTGGTCCAATGCCCGGGGCCGTGCCCTCTGGTGCTTCTTCCGGATAGGTTTCGAGTGGGTCCTCAGGTGCGGATTCCAAGCAATTTTCAGGTAGTTCCCAGTCCTTGTTCAGGTAATCCAACTGTTTCTGTTGTAATATTTCATATTTTTGTTCTGTTCACTTGGTTGTTCCGTGCGTTTTCAACGTTTTCAGTTTTATTTTTTATAAGTTGTTATTCGTTTTTCCCCCCTGCCCCAACTGTGACCCGATGTTTTTTGTTCCTTTTGTAAATTTTTCTAATTCCTTTTTTCTCATATGTTTTTACATTTTATCTTCGGTTGTTATGCGTTTTGTCGGTTTTTCCCGTTTAGATTTTGTGTTCCTTTTATTTATTTTTATTAATTTTTTTTTCCCTTATGTTTTTATAATTTATCTATCTGTTGTTTTGCGTTTTGTCGGTTTTTCCCGTTTACATTTTGGTTCCTTTTATTATTATTTTTTTTTTTGTTTTTATATTTTTTCTATGTTACGTCGGTTTTCCTGTTTAGAGGTAGGTTATCTGTTTTGATTTGGGTTTTCCATGATTTCTGATTCTTATTTTAATGTTATTGTCGATCGCAATTTTCGCTCCGTTCTTCAGTTTGCTTCTGATGATGGCCAGTGTAAGCTGGTCGAAACGTTAAGCGAATAAAAATATCTTTTTCAAAACACAGTTGTTTTCGAAAATTATTTATCATTAAACAAGTTAGTGAAGTCCTTTTAACTTGACTAGACTAATTTGATGCTAAGTAGTCAAATATTACTTAATATTTTTTAAATACACTATTGTATATAAAAAATAAATATTTTTTGTTTTGAATAATTTAACAGAGTATTGTAAAATTCTGGAAATCGCGTCTACGAAGATGGTAATTTAATCTTTGATCGTTTCGCGGAGCAGACATGTAATTTATTAAAAAGCAACATATTTTAATATGATAAACATTACAGTAAGTTATATACGTACAAATCTATATTTAAGTAGATTTATACATTTTTGTATGCGTTAAAAATATTGGGATTATTGTGTATAATTTGTATTTATAAATTGTTTATTGTAGTTAGTCGATTTTTTGCTGTGATACTTTATGTTTTAACTTTTTTAATTTGTTTGCAACTGTAATTATTAGTAATATATATCAAGATAATCATTTAGAATATATATATATATATATACACTTTTTTAATATTTACCGTGGCAGTTAAAAAAATTAAGGATATGTTTATTTTAAAATATTGTAAAGGGAACATTTGATTTAATACAGTATTATTACTAATGTTCGTTTTTTGTAATTAATTATTAAACTATTTTGTTTTATTGTGATAATTTACATGTTCAATTATTTATGATAACCAACCGTTCGGGGTATGTTCTTTTTTTTTGGAAAGTGATGACTAATTATGGTACTTTTAAATAGTTAACACAATACTTACCGTTCAAGTTTTTGTTACTGAAAAAACCAAATTGCTTATTAATCGAAAAATTTTTTATGTAACAAATAACTTCGTGTTTTATTAGGTAACACATTCCTTTTATTTATTTTTTTCCGCTTCTAAATGAACTAAATGCCTTTTCGCAATATGTAATTGTGAGTACCCTAATGTATTGTTCTTCTTTTTCTTTTTTTTACCTGTTTTTCTACAATCTGTAATAGAGAAATAAACAAAAGTTACGTGTAAACGGTGAATTGTTGCGATGTAAAGTATAAATTAATTGGAACTTGCCCATTGACAACGTTATATATTTTAATAGTGTAATAACACAATTTACATTAAACCTAATTTATCTTGCGACCTCGAGTGTTTTAATCTACGATTTGATTAACACGGATAGTTTACGATTAGTGATGGCCCTAATATCGCGGTGCTGCTTTTTTATTACTGCTCCGACAAATGAGCAGTGATTAGAAAAACACTGCTGACTGCTCTGACTATTTCTCCGGCAACAATTGCTCCGATTACTGCTCCGACTATGTTCCAGAGCAATGAGTGGGAAAATGGCGTTGTCTCTTTTTCTGAATCTTCCACTGCCTCTACTCACTCAGGTGCACTACACACGCATACACACATCAAAACACGGCCAAACGAAATATGCGCCACTGCTGGCGCTGCACGTTTTTTTCTATCACACAATTTCCTTCATAATCATGTTTCATCTCATTTTTCGAGAATTAAAATGAATGATATAAGAACGGTTTGGAATTTATCGCAAACGCTACGTCTCCACAATTTTTTTCCATTATTTAATGCTATTGTTATTATTATTTTTTGTTTCATTGCTATTATAAATATGAACAATGTCTGTCTAAAAAACAAATCAAATTTCTAATATTAAATAATTAATTATTTATCTTAAAAGATTTTGCTTCAGTTTTATTTTAAATTCTTAAAAGTTACCTATCATTAAACGAGACGCATTTATTAATATTGGAAAGAGGCAGTTTTTAACTTTGTTGAATTAAAATGCGTTATATTATGATTTACATTTATTTCTGCTTCTTAAAATCTTAGAAATATCGTTTTAAAAATATTTATATTTTTAATTTCATTGTAAAACATAGTTTCATCTAATAAAAAATCTGGGGCTCGGTTAACATAAGTGATTAAATTTTTTAATTTTTACGCAGCCGCGATTTTAATTTTATAAATCCTTAGTATAACAATATTTTCAATTATGTAAAAAAATATTAATCTTTATTATGTATTAATCCAGCGTTTCACACGTCAGTTGTGAGGATAAAAATAATAATTTTGTTTTCCAGCAACTGGTCCGGCGGAGCAGCAGAATATCATTGCTCATTTCGAATAACTGCTCCGGGCAGAGCTGCCGGCAACTTAGTTGTCGGGCACATCTTTATTTACAATTACTGTGCTCGAAATTAATTTATTTTCTTTTTGGTTTACTATGGAATGTTTTATAATGTGACTTAATGACCTCCGTTATTGGTGGAATTTGAAGGTCTCGCCTAAGTGTTTTAATCAGGGAATACACAACTTTTTTTATTATCTTCGCATCTGTGATTATAATAATTGTGTATGATTCTTTTTTACAGACCCTGAAGCTCAACGCTGTATAATCATATTACTTTTATCATTTATCTTAATATGAGTAATTTTCTTATCAGTAACAACTTGGAATATCAGTGAGTTTGGACTAGAAATCAAACTATTAACAAGCTTTGCGAATTTTAATAGACATGTGTCGCGGCTGTGTTATTCTCTTGTCTAAGTGAATACCAAGATATTTAATGTTGCTATGAGATCATTACACTTTGTTAACTTCAAAATAATAGATTTTATTTTATTTTGCGGATTTTGAAAGAAAAACATTTTAAAAATGCTGTGTAAAAATTTCATAAATATTGAAGTAGTCTAATTATATTTTTCTCATTTTTATTTGAGCGCGCTCGGCAATACGCTCTTATCTGAGCGAGTAAGTGTGCGTGCGCCAGGCCGCTCGGCTCCCCCCCCCTGTTTTAGTTTTCCCCTGGGCATGTCAACAATGGACGATTACCCATCAATACATGTAAATAGTAGCAATTAGGAGTCACAAGGAATGAAATCTGACTAAGAACCCTATACCAAGAATGGAGAAACAGTGGCAATCAACGTCGATAAACACAATACATATGCATCCTAAAAAGTGAAAGAATGACACTGCCGAAGGTAAGAGCAAAAGGAGTTAGCTGTCCCGTATCATGGTCACATCTGCAATTACAGAGCCCACAGTACCGACGGGCAAAGGAATCAGCTTACAATTAAGGAAGAAGGAGAACCATGGGATGTTTGAAATGCAGTTAGAGTCATCAACCACCACAGCTATACAGAACACAGCGCTTAGTGTGCTGTAAAGAGTGATCCGCAAGTTCAACAACTTTCTCTACCACTATAAAGCAAAATTTATAATTCTTAATTATGAGAAGTAATTATGGCGACGACTGCGAAAACAGCGCCTACCATCCTGTCAAAAAGAAACGAATAGTTAAGGGGGTATTTTGGTCTAGAGGTACAAATTTTGGCCGTTTTGTCGAGCTCGACAAAGAAAAAACAAAATATTTTGACTGTTAATTTTTTTCAAGATATTTATTGATATTTTAAAGATAAACAAAAAAATTCGGATAAAAAATAATTAAAATTAAAAAAGTTATAAATTAGTAAAGTTGAAGGTAAAAAAAAAGGGAGGTGCTCTGGTTGACAGGATTGCAACTCGCTTGGTCATCTAAAATAAAATTTAAAAAAAGATTCTTAATTAGTAAGAATGTCGTTATTGCCTCTACCTAAGAGAAAACGGATTTCCCCCCCATAAAATGGCGGTTGTCAGACGAAAAAAATATATTTTTCGACTTCTTTTTATAATTTTTAATATTTTAAAATAATAAAAAACATAATTTTGACATAAAAATGGTAAAGGCGGTTGTTTTTTTTTTTCTGGGGTTTGTCTACAAGGACATTGGTCCAAGAACAAAGAAAAAAGGACACAAGAGACTCAGATCTTTACACTATCAGAGATAGCCGACAAAAAGGAATTGAGAGCCTGGACAACAGAAGGAGAAAGAATAGAAAGCAGCTTGATGGGTTGCAAGAAATGAACACCCGATCATTATGTGATTGGGATCACACACAAATTGGATATTGGAGGGGTGCAATGAACAAAAAGGAGACGGCACAAGAGAGTAACGGAAAAGCGAGGAAGAAAGCAAACTGTGCCCAAAGCGCAGGCGGAAAATCGCAGAGATGTTGGAGCGACGCATGGAAGGAAAGTCAAGAAACCAGAGAAAACGAGGAAGGGAAGGCTGAATAGACAAGAAAAAGGAATCCGGGTTGGAGAAAGAGGAGACGTAAAAGTCAAACCATAGATTGGAATGAGCAGCTGCAGACAGAAGGGTAATATTGGAAGAAGAAAAAGCAGGAAGAAACCTACCGGAAGAGGAAGATAACCGAGCGAATGAGTCAACTAACTCATTACCCTCAATTCCGGCATGACCCTGTACACAAAAGAAGTCTGTTTGGATTAAGTGTGGAAGGAAAAGATCATGAATCAAGGAGCAAATAAGGAGAATAACGTAATCGGTTCAGTGAGAGCGAGAGGAGATGCGATAGTCTGCAGCGTGCTTTAAGCATCTGACAGAATAAAGATATTGCGAGAGACAGGAGAGAATCTGATAAAAAGAAGGGCACGCAGAAATGCAAAGGACTCCGCATAGAAGATTGAGCAAAAGGAGGGAAGTTTAAATGACTCGACAAGAGACGATAGAAGGTTATATGTTGAAGTTTGGTGCAAATATTTGAGGTAAATTGGTTAAATAGAACTTGAGATATTATGTCAACCATGTTGAAAAAAGTAGTTTTGTTTTCAAAAACCCGTTTGAAGTTTTGAGCAAGTTTCCGGTAGATGCAGTACATTATACTTACATTTTGTTAATTGACGATTACATAAAGTGTGCTTTCTTCAACTTCGAAATCAATATTTCCGGAAGCTCGTTCTGATTTACGAGCAGTTCTAGAGCTTCCTGAGAAGCATCAGAAGTTCGTTACTCGGAGCGCTGAATTCGACTGTTGTCCCGTTTAGTAGCGAATGCATAAGCTTCGTGATCAATAGTAATTCCCATGGCATTGATAATTTTTAAAATTGGTAAAAAGCCTTCATTGAAAATGCAAACAGCTATATTATATAATTTGCAATTTCAATTGTCTGTGTTCCTGCATATACATCTGATTTTAGCGGGATTTTTACAATTCTCCCTCGGCTCAATGTTATTCAATACACAGTACAGATGCGCTTAGGCACGTGTTACTTTCTTAATTTTCAACTACTACCACTCAGACACCAACAAAGTCTCTACCAGATGTGATTGTTCTTACGAACGTGCTCTTGGATTTTTGGTCTTGGCCGAGTAAGCATCCTTGACCGGAACCATATAGCGACGACAAATTAAAATGATGTCTGAGAGATTGTGGATTAATGAAATATCAGGAAATATTTTCTAGCTCGAACGCTAAACCAACAGATAACGCTACAAGTACCGAATCCATCTCACATTTTACAAACAAAAATTAAAATTAACACTCAAAATGAGCAGCATACGTTCGTCTACGTTTTTTGTAGATTGAAGCAAAATTGAGCTAAACTAAACATTGAACACGAAAAGGTTTTCAAAAAATACGTTACTACGTTAATTGATTTTTAAGAGGGGAAACCATATTAGACACTTCAAAAAATCGATTATTTTTTTACTGCATATATCGTTAGCATAACTATTCAAAAATATACTCAAGAAATTTCAAAGCAAGATTCGAAGTCATTCATATGCTACAAGTATGAAACAGAGCGTGCTCCAATACTCAGAAGACCGTTCGCGTCATAACGCTATACATTATATATTTCATTATTATCACGAATTTTTTTAAACCCCTTTTTCTTCAAAATGACGTTTTTTCAATTGGCATGCAGCATAACTCGCCGAGTTATTGATGAAGTTAAAAAAATCAAAATAATAATTATTCGTTATAAAATTATCTATTAGATGAACCTAATTTTGAATATTCTTTTTTTCTGAAAAAAAGAAAAAAAAAAGAGTGAAAATTTGAAATTTTTTTCAAACGCTTCTCGATTTTTTAAGTTTTAATATTTTTAGCTATAATTAAGTTCATCTAATAATAAAACATGTAAATAATGTAAACAAATTTGTTTCATTACTTTCAAGTGAATTTTGAGACCTGCACACTGCTCGCCAAAAGTGAACTCTGACTCAGGACCTCTGCGAACAGCAGCTTATAACTTTAAAATTGTTTATGAAAAATACATGAAAAAACTGTGAAATGTAGCTTAAAATATGATTAAAAATACCTAGTAGTTTAAATTAATTCCAATTATTTTTTCCCTTTTAAAAAAATTCACAAAAAAAAGCATAAAAATAAGTCTCTTAATGTGGTTTCTCTCCTTAAGTGTTTGTGGTTACCTATATTCATACATGTACATAATGCCATCATATCGAAAATGGTCAGCTCCGGCGTGATGGGCTTGTTTGCTGCCCCACTAAAATAGCTACAACTCGGTAAATTATTGGAATTTTAAAATTTTCTCTTGAGGTATATTCTTAAAAGTCTAAACTTTAAGAATATTCAAACAAACAAAAAGGTCGTGTGGAAAGCAGTGAAGCCCTTTTCTATTTTTTAAAATTTTTTTTGGAGCATGATAACAAAGATCCTATGCCTAGAAACAATATGGAGGGGAGAGAATAGTTAAAGAACAATTCGGTCAGAAATAGATAATATAAAGGAACTAAATAGAAGAATGATGGACAAAGAAAGGAATGTCAAAATATATGAAACACAGTACAGAGCGGGAACGTCCAGCGCTAGGAGTTGTGTGTAGAAACGGGAGTATTCATTTCAGAGGGACAGCACTCAAAAAAAATATGGTTGAAGTCGCAGAAAGCCGTTCCATTCGGTTGAAGAAGGCAAAATGGAGCAGATTTTAGGGAAAAACAAAAAGAGAAGAGGGTAACAGTGAATGATTAAGATGTAATCGAATAATGGAAACAATGGTAGAACACTGAAATATGGGGAAATCAAAGAACTATGGGTTGAAAGGAAACGTAGATTGAAAAGACCGGTAGTGAGATAGGTGGTTAGAAGAGGATGGTGCACACATGGCAGGTCAGTATTTGGAATGAAGTTTTTTGAAAAGAGGTAGAGATTCGAACCTGGGATTTTAGAGAAAAAGGTGGGCAAGGAAGTAGAAACTCGAGCTAGAGAATCAGTCAATTCATTTCCCTCTATGCCTGCATGACTAGGAACCCATAATAGGTCAATATGTTTTAGTGTTTTACGTATAAAAAGTATATTATATTCAGTTCATTGGGTAACACCAAATTAGATCAATATGAATTGAATGAAGAGAAAAAAGATCATGAATGTGAGAACATATTTGAAGAATGATAAAATCATAGTAGTATGTAGGGGAGCAGAACATACGGCTTGAAAGGCGCCCATGAAATCAGAATAATCAAATAGTTTGTAAAATAGTGGTAGGAGAAAACATTAACAGAACGTCAGATAGCTATGAGTTCGGTTGCAAATATAGAGCAAAATGAAGGGAATCTAAAGGTTTCAGAGAGATTAATTTTCGGGGAGATAAAAGAAACCTCAACTGCTCCGAGACCCCTCGAGTAAAGATATTTATCTGTAATAGAAATAAGGAATTAATAGTATTATGGAATTCCTGTAAAGTGATAGTTCGAGATAAAAGTTGTGGCTAACTCTGCGGCAAGCGCAGATGAGTTCGACCAGTACGAAGTTGAAGCGCAGCTGGCGACCATGCGAACTGGCGAGGCCCCGGGATGTGATGACATTTCGGTGGAATTTCTCAGGAAGTGTTGGGAAGCTAATACGGCCTGCTTCGTCCATCTCTTCAATATCTCCCTCGTTTAAGGAAACTACCCCACCATTTGGAAAGTGGCCGAAGGGCATCCGATATTAAAATCGGCAGACAAAGACCCAATCAGCCTCAAGTCGTTTAGACACATTAACCTCTTGCTGGTGATGGGGAAATGGCTTGAAGGTCTGATGTTGAGTCGTCTGACGGACGTCTTGGATAGTAAGACCTGGTTAGACGCTCAGCAGTTTGGTTATCTGCCGAGGAAAAGCACAGAGGATGTTGTGAACTCTGCTGGTGTTTGTCGAAGGGGCGGTGACGAAATACATTATCGGGTTATTCTTTGACACAACGGGCACGTTTGACATGGTCAGCTGGAGTCAGATGGTTCATGAGGTCTGAAGGACAGGTGTGGAAGGTAACTTGTCGGGTTTGTTTGCAAGTTACTTCTCCCACCGTCGGACAATGATCTCGTTTGGAGACGGTCAGTCTGTGGAAAAGTGGCTTGCCAGGGACTGCCCGCAGGAGTCGCGCATCGGACCCGTGATGTGGCTGCTTCTGTTCAACTGTCTTCTCCGACAGCACTAGCCGAACGGTGTTTAACTCGTGGCATATGCGGATGATTTGGCTGTTTTGGTGAAGGCGGACTCAAGACGAGAACTCCAGGAAACTGCAGACGAATGTTGCGCATTGTCTGATCGATGGGCGGATAAGAAGGGACTGTCATTCAGTGCAGAAAAGTCCGTTGCAGTTTTTGCTTCGGGGGAAACTCGACTGGCAACCGGCCTTTAAGGTTGGTGGCCATCGGTTCTTCCGCCGAAGTTCCGTTAAGTATCTCGGCGTCACGTTACTGACGGGTGCTAAGACGAAAGGCCACGTTGACATGGTGACAGGACCAGTTACCTTGCCGTCGTCAATTTGGCGCGGGTTGGTTAGGGCCTGACATTTCGTACGGCTCGCCTTGTCTATACGAGCACGGTGGGGGCTACTGTGCCGGTATCTTTGCACAACGGACGGCGAGGACCAGGCTTCGTCGCCGTATGAGAATGGCGCAAAGACCCGCACTGTTGTCAATGTGCAAAGGGTACAGGACGACGTCTATGACCGCACTGTGCGTCATATCGGGAGTGCTCCCTCTAGATCTAGTGTGAGAAAGGGCAGCACTTTACTGGCTTAGAAGAAGCCGGCCGATTATCACAGGCCATATAAAACTCTGCCCGGAGGCGTTGGTCTCGGATGCCGCCTATAAAAAGGCGGTCAGAGGGGCAATATTTATGGAATAACAGCGGGAGTGAGAGGCGTCCACGGACGTCCGACTCATGTACCAATACATTCCGGATGTCCGGGTTAGAATGGAGAAGAAATGGTTGGTGCAGCCAAGCTTTTTTTTATTTTTAAATAAGAAAGTTGTGGGTCTCACAAGGCAATTTTGCCCGTTTCGTGAGTTCCCGTCACCCTCATTATCGTTTATTTGACATAAAGTTACAATTTACTAATAACATTTCAATACATCTAAAATAATATTTCTTATCACTATAGTAATTTAATTAATTTAGTACAGTAACTTCTTATGGCTACACACTTAGCACCTATATATCACCAATCAGTCACACTCAAAATAATCATTCCCACTAATGTAAAAGAAAGAAGATCTTTTCCGCTACATTATTGAAAATCATCTACATGCCCCTGTTGTAGTTCCTGTGCTGAGCAAAGAGAAATTTAGAAACCTAATTTACGAAATAAAGACGAGTCACCGATATGGTAGTACAAATAGAAGAAACCTCGATAGTTTCTTAGTCTGCACACCAATCTGTCAGCCATTTTTTTACGTCTTCCTTCCAAGCACCTAATCTTTTCTCCTTTAATATATTACTTGGAATTTCCCGAAGTAATTTAATTAGTACTGTCTGCTGTGTATTATCAATCCTTAAATTGGTCCCCCTTGGTTGAATAAAGTATTTTTTATTTCGATCTCTCGTAACTCTAATTTTAGGTCTTGATGGTATTCCGATATTATTGGTTTTCAGCTCCAATAATCAATAATAATAATAATACATTTTTGGCGACATCACATTGTTTACCTTCCACCATGATGATGTTGAATTATTTATGCCCCCCATGAGGAAGCAGTAATTTTAAACATCTTTTCTGCAATTTCGCTATCTTGTTAAGTTGTGATTTCTTCGCTTCTCCCCATATTTGAATACCATATAATATCCTAGACATTATCATTGCGTTAAAAAAAATTTTTAGTGTTTCATATGGAAGCACTTGTTTCATCTTATATAATGCTGGAATGGTCTGTTTGATTTTTACACTTAAATTTTGTATATGTTTTTTCCAGTTCATATTTCTATCTATAAAAACCCCTAAATATTTAAAATCCTGCACCTTTTCTAATGGTTTACATGCGCAAACTGGACTGTTGTTCCTTAAATATAAATCATGGACACATTCGCTACTGTGGATGATAATTCGCGGTTCATGAGTAGCATGTTTGGATATGTTTCGAATATGCAATATCTTTGATTTATTTATGTTCACTGCTAACCTCCTGTCATGCGCCCATTTACTAAGATTATCAACGTCCTCCTGAAGTAGCTTCTCCGCCATTTGTATATTATTGTGTTCTATCGATAGCGCAATGTCATCCGCAAACACAAACACCTTTGCATTTCTAATATATTTATGAAGCGAGTCAGTATATATCAAGAAAAGAATGGGAGCCAGTATGGTTCCTTGTCCGATACCATATTGTAACATCCTATCCCTACTTTCATTTTTTGCAATTTTTACACAATTCTTTCTATTTTTAATATAGTTTGTAAACCATTGGAGCTGTCTGTTAGTAATACCAATCTTTTCTAAATCCTTTATTAATAAATCATGATCTACTAAGTCAAACGCCTTGGATAGGTCAATGAAAGTAATTATAAATTGATTCCCTATCGATAGTCCCATATTTATTTCATTTCCCAATTTACTTAATAGCGTTAAGGTGGATCTTTTTCCTCTAAATCCGTGTTGATTTTCGTAAAGGAGATTATTTGTTTCTAGGTAACTCTTTAAATGCGTAATGTTCTAAAATTTTCGCTATTACCGAAATTATTGTTATAGGGCGGTAATTTTCCAGCTTATTTTGAGCTCCTTTTTTGTGAATTGGTTTAATAATTCCTTTTTTTAGCCCCTGAGGGATGGTACCTCTTTTTATAGAATAATTAATCATGTTTGTTAGTATAGGAACGAATCTCTCTAAATTTCGCTTAATGTCCATAGTCCTAATGCCATCCCAACCTGGTGCTTTATAATTTTTTAGGCTATTTATTATTGCTTTGATTTGTATATTATCAGCCGGAGGAATGAAAAAGAACACATCAACCTGTTTTCGTCATTTGACTTCAATAACTGGACATCACACTTATGTTTATATTGTTCTACTGATTTTGCAAAATATTCACTGAATTTCTCCACTAATACGGTTCCAAAATGCCCGAAAATGCAATCATCAATTGATACTTTATTCCTTTTATTTACAATATTATTAATTATTCTCCATATGTTTTTACTCGCATTATTTGCTTTATCAATTTGACTTAAGTAAAACACCTGTTTTGCCTTCCTTATTTCTGTTTTGACATTATTTCGATATTTTTTAAAGAGTCAATTACAACAGATAGTCATATCCTCAAATAATTTTTTAAAACAGGATGCTAGGATAATAGAATATAGAAAAGAGTTTTTTTAGGAATATGAATGATAATGAAACAATTCCAAGGAGTAGCTCCTCTGAGAAGAAAAATATTAAAGATATTAATAAGGGTTTCAAGAGCAAGATCTGATAGATTTTTAAGGACAAGATAGGGTATACCGTCAATACCTAGAGTGGGGCTGGAGGATTTTTATAGGATACACTGTAGTTCATTAATATCGAAGGCGAAAGTTAGGAAGTGAGAGAAAGAACCTTCAGAAAATTCGTTGTCATTGGGAATATATGTGAGCACAATAGATTTAATGAAGAGTAATAAGCTGCCAACCGAGATGTTAAAGAGAAAGGAACATTTAGAGGATGGGAATTTAAACATTCTAGCTATTTTTTAAATTTGATTAAGTGTAGGTAGATCTAGAGAATGAGGAACAAATATTTTTCCAGGAAGATTTTTTACAGGATTTAAGTATAAACCGAGTTTAGCATTTGATTTTTTGTGAGCAAAGAAATTTTTCGATGTAGGATTCGAACGAAATGTTCTGAAGGTAGCACGTTTGTAATCAAATGCGGCGTTGTATTCTTCGTTCCACCAAAAGGATGAGATATTACGACAATGATTAATCTGTTTGGGATTATAAGGAGGAGCAGATACCTAAAGAGCACTAGTGATCAAATTTAGAAATGAGTTATATTGAAGTATAAGGTTAGAAACGTGTTTAGAAATAGAAAACTTCGAGTCCATCATAAATAGAGTCCAGTTTGTTTTGAAAAAAATTGATTGCAATGAATGAAGGGGTTTAGGGTAGGCAGGAGAAAGAAAATCTTGAGCAGTAATTATGATAGGGATGTAATTACGCCTATAGGACCCTATAAGTGTAGTCCAATTGTTACTAAAATTGATATTGAAGGACGAGAAGGTCAGATCCAAGGAATTAGAGATAGATGAACTCTTATAATAAGCGGGGGAGGAATCATTGAAAAGGGGTAAATTATCAAAGAGGATGAAGTTCTGGAGAACAGTACCATTGGTGTCGTAATTTGAGAAACCCCATGAGGAACACCGCGGATTCCAGTCACCGCCGACGATAAATGGTTGAGAGACAGAATTAAAAATGGAAGAAAGGGGAAGGTTACGCAAATCATAACTTGGAAAAACATAAATGGAAACTATGTTTAGCGGACGAGCAGAATTAGAAGAAATGATTGAAACATGAACCATATTTGGTTAATTAAGACTAGATGAATAATTAAAAGGTACAATGTGTGACTGGAACTGAATGCCTTTCCTGATAAGGATTGCTGAACTACCAAATCTATCGTGGGGGTTACATCTTATAGACTGTATTTTGTGGTATTGAAGACCATGACCGATCGTAACCACGTTAACGAAATAATATTATAAATACATAATAAACCTGGTAATGAATTTTTGTTGGCTTTAAAGCTACGACAGTTGCATTGTAGGATATTAAAGACGGCAGACATAATAGGTTATAAGAAAAGAAGTGAGAAAGCGGAAAGAAAACGTGAGCTAGAGGTAACGATGAGGGCGTCACTAATATAGAGTGTGCAGTAGCTGAAGAACGGAAAATGTGCATGATATAATTGTACTAAAGGTGAAAGTAGTTTATAAGCAACAGAATAAGGAAGAATATCGAGGCCAGCAGGCGAAGTGGAAACGGAATAAATTATAATTACTGTTGAACGAGTGTATCTCGGCACCAAGTAATTGCACATCCACTCGACACAGACACAATTGAGGGCCAATGTAAGGCAAAAAAACAAAAAGTCATAAAAAAAGAAAAGGAAATCTAAAGACATCAGAATTACTCTTTTACGGCTCATTATACATGTGCCAAAGTAATAATATTCCAGATCTCATTGATGTGAGGGTAGTCCATATTGATACGAATAACGTGATTTTAGGTCCCTTGTTTAGGGGGCCATTGATACGAATTGCTACTACGAGTCCCTGATTTCGGGAAGCCGTTGTTACGGATTCTGTTCTCGAGTTCCTGTTTCGGAGCGCCTTTGATACGAATTACTGTCTTTTTGATCGTCCCTGATTTCGGGAAGCTGTTGATACGATTTGCGACTTCGTCCCTGTTACGGGTGCTATTGATACAATTTATTTTGATATGTTTTTTAGTTTATTTTCATGCGAGATTCTTTTCATACGAGCAAATTTTTTTTTTTTTTTTTTTTTTTTATACGAGCATTAGGCTTTTATTTTATTGAAAATAATTTAAAATAGAAAATAGAAGTGAGATAAAAAAATATAAACAACAATTTGTTCTCGATCCGGCACCGGAACGGCGGTGGTCTCCCCGCTAGAGATATCACGAAGGATACCACGTGTTCAATAACAAAACTTTTTACCAAAGAAATAAACTTATATTTTGACGGAAAATTCACAAAAAAAAAACTGACAGGACGGCGATCCTGATGCATGTACTCGACCACAATTAGAAAAAATAATAGAAAATTTAACTTTTAACAAAAATTAACAAAAAAAAACCCATAAATTATGCGGCATGGCGCTTATTCATTTCGATACACGTGCGACAGCGACCAGATATGTCACGAACACCGAACGATCGACGACTAATACTAAGCGACCACCAAAGGCTACGCGGAAGTATTCTTATAGAAACTTCTGCGTAGATCCCCGCACTAACTACCCTGCCTGACTTTTGGCGGAATACATCCGAAATCTCTGCTTTGGCTCAAGGTCATTCGACACACAGTACGGATGCGCGCTTTTGCCGCAAGCACATGTCACTGCCTAAGTCCTCGACTACTACCACTACACAGACACTAGTGTAGTATCATCCCGGTGCAACTGATTGAGCGAACAGGCACGGGATTTTCCGTTTTGGCCGAGTAAGCATACTTGACAAGGCAAAGCGACGGCTAAAAAGAACGATGTCCGAGAGATCGTGAATTAATGATATTTCGGGGAGTATTTTTTATAACTCGGACATCGTCAAAAGATAGCGCTGCAAATACCGGATCCGTATCAATATGTAATTGTAACGAAAGATAAAACCAATGCATCTTGGTTTAAATATACAGTAAACTATGCTAGCAGTAATAATTCAAATATATCTGAGTTTGATATTGGATTTTGACACTTCAGCCGCAGTACATCCAATCGTTGTAGAAGAAAAAGAAGAACGAAAAAAAAGGATGCTTCAGTTGCAGCAATTTTGCCTTTGAGAAACATCGGAATATCTTAGAATGTAATGTAGTGAAGAGATAATCATATTAAAAAGAAAATAACTTGGGAACAGGATGTTTGAAGTCCATGGCTATCTTAAAATACCTATGCAATAAAAAATACAATATCCGTCGAAATTACTCTTTAGTATATACAAAGTCTTAATCCTATCCCGAATCAACTATGGGTGCCAGGTGTATTCATCTGCCAAACAAACCGTCCTAAATTTTTTAGATCTCATCCACCTTACTGTCCTCGTCTGGTGTCTCACCTCTTTTCTTTGACAGGAGTTACTATTCGCAATCAGAAGTCCTTACTTATTATATACGCAATCAGTCTCATTTCTCTTCCAACCATCCTCCTCCCTTGTGTTTTCCAAATGATACATTACCAGGAGTCCTCGCTTTCTTATGCCAAAGTAATATAAAATTCCAGGACCACCTAGAAATTGACATAAATATATCCCTACTTACCTATGCTCAAACAAATAACTCACAAGATACACTCGAAAAAACAATACAAACTATAGATAAGTATATTGACTATGTGCCGGCGTATTCAGATGGTGCAAGGGTGAATACAGTATCACTCCAGGCGGCAGAAGCGTGTTCTTTCGAAGCGTTTGGCTCGGTTCACTCATTTCGACTAGGTAATTGGTGTGCAATACTCGACGCTGAGTTATACGGTATCTTGTATTGTTTACAGCATATCTACCTAGCTAATCCCCACCCACAGAAAGTCCTTGTAATTACAGATTCAATAGCATCTCTCTATTCTGTACCCAGCTCGCAATCAAAAAACCCACTGGTTTGCCAAATCTAACAGATCATGGTTGACCTAATGAAAGAAAATTGCAGGGTGTCATACTTATGGGTTTCTGGTCATATTGGGGTTCCTGGTAATGAAAGGGTAGATGTGGTTGCAAGGGCAGTAAGTTACTGCCCTGTGAATCCAGATATCGCCCAACCAGCATCGATAAAGAGACTACTCGAGCATAAGTCTAAGTAGGAATGGAGGTCACACTGGGCTTTTCCAAATACCTTTTTAAAATCAATAAAACCATCAACTGAGCCTTGGTGGCCACCAGAGGATATGTCTCGACGCGACTTTACAACAATTAATCGCTTAAGAATTGGACATATTTCTTTGTTTCACGACTATGTTTTCCACAGGACTGCGCCTCCCACAATCTGCCTTTTCTGTTCCCGAACATGTTATTCTTCGGTTCATCATCTTCCTTCCACGTGTACTAAATTAAAAATTATAAATAAAAACAATGAAAAATTAAAATGATTTGAAGACGAAATAAATAAAATAAAAACGACGTTACTAGCTAGCTGAAATTAGCGAAGCGACGATGTTGATTTACAACACCGATAAGAGAAATACACTACGCGATAAGAAACGAAAAGATATAATCGGAACGGACTCACCGGCGTGTTCTCTCTGACAAAGCTGATAAGACGAAATTCAACGCGATAGATAAACTTGAACAATCGAATTCACAAAAGATCGAAAACTGAAATACCTAGCTCATAAAAAAAGAGAAAGTGGAATTTTCATGATAGCGGTAAAGGGGAAAATTTCTGGAAAATCAATAAGAGGAAGGAGACGGCTGGAATTGACAACAACGAACTTACCAATAAATCTGCCGTGCAAAAACATAACTATTTCCCGGGAACGAATAATATGAATGAATGCAATCTCCTGACTCAGGAGAAGCAACTATGATGATGATGATGAACACGTTTGGTTTTCGTCCGGGCCTTGGTCCAGCTGATTGTATAAATATTTTTGTATCCGATATATATATATATATATACATACATATATATTCTTTATTGACAAAAAATACACTTTGACAGCTTTTATTGATATCTCCGCTGCTTTCGATAATGTTTATCTTCCATACCTTAAAAAAAAAATGTTATCCATTAGTATTCCTCCTACCTTCATTGATCTTGTTCTCAATCTTATGCTAAATCGGTCTGTCCGTCTGTCTTCTTCAATAGATTCTCCCTCAAAAAGAGTTTGCCTCACTCTGTTTAATGTCTATATGCCTAATGTTACCTCTCTCCCTATTTCTTCCTCTTCCCTGTTCTATGCAGATGATATTCTCCTTTATTCCTCAGCTATGGATATCACAACTGCCAACGAGGGGAACTTAACAGGTCACTAACCGACTTCGAACTTTCTCTTTCCTGTATTCATCTCCTTATCTCTTCTTTCAAACCCACTTGCTTTGTATTCTCTCTCATATCTTTCAATTTAGCCACTGTCAATGTTTCTCTGAATAATCTTCCTATTTCCTTAGTCAACTGTTTCTGCTGTCTTGGAATTTTTCTAAATACTCGCTTGTCCTTCTTTGAGCACATTAATTTTCTTAATATTTCTTGCCGCAAACCACTCAATCTGTTCAAGTCCCTTTAACATACGAGATGGGGCGGAGATCCTCAAATCCTAATCTTGCTTTACAAATCAATCATATTATCTAAACCAGATTATTGTTCTTTCATATATGGAAATGCTTCCAAATCTCTCATCTCCAAATTGGATTCAACACAAAATTTGGTCCTTCGATTTTGCTTAAGGCGATCAATTCCACTCCTATTCCAGCTATTCCTGCTGAATCTATTTTCCATCCGTTGTTCATCCATCAATCACATTTAGGATATTGGCGAGGATCTCGTAAATCTGCTGATCCTCTTTCGCCTACTTCCTCTGCTCAACCGAAAGAGATTAAACTCTCCCAGGCTGAACTTAGTACTCCTCATGTTGTCGATCCCAGCCTCAACATTAAGAATAATAACATTAAAAGCAATTCGAATAATTCCACTACTACCAATATTAGCAATGAACAATAATCTGGTTTAGATAATATGATTGATTTGTAAAGCAAGATTAGGATTTGAGGATCTCCGCCCCATCTCGTATGTTAAAGGGACTTGAACAGATTGAGTGGTTTGCGGCAAGAAATATTAAGAAAATTAATGTGCTCAAAGAAGGACAAGCGAGTATTTAGAAAAATTCCAAGACAGCAGAAACAGTTGACTAAGGAAATAGGAAGATTATTCAGAGAAACATTGACAGTGGCTAAATTGAAAGATATGAGAGTGAATACAAAGCAAGTGGGTTTGAAAGAAGAGATAAGGAGATGAATACAGGAAAGAGAAAGTTCGAAGTCGGTTAGTGACCTGTTAAGTTCCCCTCGTTGGCAGTTGTGATATCCATAGCTGAGGAATAAAGGAGAATATCATCTGCATAGAACAGGGAAGAGGAAGAAATAGGGAGAGAGGTAACATTAGGCATATAGACATTAAACAGAGTGAGGCAAACTCTTTTTGAGGGAGAATCTATTGAAGAAGACAGACGGACAGACCGATTTAGCATAAGATTGAGAACAAGATCAATGAAGGTAGGAGGAATACTAATGGATAACATTTTTTTTTTAAGGTATGGAAGATAAACATTATCGAAAGCAGCGGAGATATCAATAAAAGCTGTCAAAGTGTATTTTTTGTCAATAAAGAATATATATGTATGTATATATATATATATATCGGATACAAAAATATTTATACAATCAGCTGGACCAAGGCCCGGACGAAAACCAAACGTGTTCATCATCATCATCATAGTTGCTTCTCCTGAGTCAGGAGATTGCATTCATTCATATTATTCGTTCCCGGGAAATAGTTATGTTTTTGCACGGCAGATTTATTGGTAAGTTCGTTGTTGTCAATTCCAGCCGTCTCCTTCCTCTTATTGATTTTCCAGAAATTTTCCCCTTTACCGCTATCATGAAAATTCCACTTTCTCTTTTTTTATGAGCTAGGTATTTCAGTTTTCGATCTTTTGTGAATTCGATTGTTCAAGTTTATCTATCGCGTTGAATTTCGTCTTATCAGCTTTGTCAGAGAGAACACGCCGGTGAGTCCGTTCCGATTATATCTTTTCGTTTCTTATCGCGTAGTGTATTTCTCTTATCGGTGTTGTAAATCAACATCGTCGCTTCGCTAATTTCAGCTAGCTAGTAACGTCGTTTTTATTTTATTTATTTCGTCTTCAAATCGTTTTAATTTTTCATTATTTTTATTTATAATTTTTATTTATTTACTTCTTACTGTGTTAGATGAGCGCAGCTAAAGAGGGCCGCTCTGCGGCCTTCTCCCCAAATCCTGCTAAAGTTATCAAACCTCCGTTAAACTTGTCTATTAATATGGACGTGGACGGTAATTCTAAACGTAAATCTGCTGATCCTCTTTCGCCTACTTCCTCTGCTCAACCGAAAGAGATTAAACTCTCCCAGGCTGAACTTAGTACTCCTCATGTTGTCGATCCCAGCCTCAACATTAAGAATAATAACATTAAAAGCAATTCGAATAATTCCACTACTACCAATATTAGTAATAATATCAATAATAATAATATTAACAATATCAGCGGCGAACAGAATACTTCCATTGATAAAAGCATTAACAACAGTTCTAATTCTAAAAATGACAATCATAATAATAATAATAATAATAATAATAATAATAGTAATAATTATACGAATAGTAGTAGCGGAAATAGTAGTAATAGTTGTAGTGGTAGTATAAACGAAAACGATGATAATCATAATGATAATAATAACAGTGGTAATAATAATAATAACGTTAGCAGGGATAACAAGTCCGGAGAGTCCTATCTTTCTGATCATCCTGGTCCTTTCCCCATTATAGTTGAGCACACTTCCCCTAGTACTAACCTAGGCAATTATCATCCCCTTGCTCTAGCTAAACTGATCAGCTCAATATCATCTTCCTTTACGAACATTTCCCATCAGGGAAGAAACCGAATCTCTGTATCCTTCTCTTCTTCTTTAACGGCAAATTCTTTCCTCCATAATCAAGATTTCCTTCTTAAACATAACTTAACGGCATTCATTCCTTCTACTTCTTTGTATAGGTTAGGCGTAATTTCAGGCGTCCACCCTTCCTTTCTTGAAGACGACATATTATCAGGGCTTGAAACCTCTGTTCCTGTAACATCCGTAAGAAGAATTTTTCGTACTTCCGAGGGTAAGAAAATCCCTACAAATTCCATCAAAATCAAATTTTCTAATAATACAATTCTTCCCAATTTTGTGTCTATCTACAATCTCCGTTTTCCTGTAGCCCCCAGCATCAAACCTTCGATCCAGTGCTCTAAATGTTTCCTCTTTGGTCACATCGCTAAAAACTGCCGCAGCTCCAGCGCTATTTGTTCCCATTGTTCCTTAAAACATCCTGTCTCTGAATGTTCTAATCTGCAAAACCCTCCTCTATGCCGAAATTGCAACGGCTCACACTGTTCTAATAACCGCAGTTGCTCCGAGTGGTCTAGGCAAAAGGACATTAAGGAGATCATGGCTTTTGAAAACGTTTCGTTTCATGAAGCTTCTGCTATAAAAAACAAATCTATTACTACTCCAGCATTTTCTTACGCTAGTCGCGCCTCTGTTCCTTCCTCCAAATTGATAAATTCTCCCGATACTCCTTTTTCTATTGGTCACGCTCTTCCTAAGACTCCCACTTTCCACAAACCTAATAAAAACCATCATTCTTTTAAACCTAAGCCTCAATTCCCCCCTCTTCCGTCTAACCAACTTCCTTCCCCCTCCAATGGCTGGGCTTTAAACCTTCCTCTTAACGTAAGTAATAATCCCGGTCTTCCTAACATCAGTGTTCCCTCCGCCTTAGTCTCCAATCATTCTGCACCTGCTTCTTCTTCTGCGACTTCTCCTTCCCCTATGACTAATTTAGCAACTGAAATTATTGATCTGCTTTCTTCCCACAACATTGTGTTCTCATCTAACTTTGCCTCTTCACTTTTCTCCTTCCTGTCTAGTAATTTATGCGGCAATTAAGTTCCCTCTTAAATTTCTTCTTCATTTTCCTTTTCAACTTGTCACTGCTATGCAGTACGCTGTTGAGAGATTATTTAAGTCATCTGCTCTCAGTGGCTCAGTGCAAAGTTTTGAACTTCCTTTCACAGTCCCTTCAAATTTTTTCTTTCAGAATTATAAGATATATGGAATCGGTTCATTTTAACCAGTATTCCAATGCAGTTGATGTTTTCCTTCCTATGGTTCATCCTGGTTATTTTAGAGAAACGCCTTGGGAGGTAATGAAACCTACCGGTCCTAAGGACGTTTTGGTAATCTTTCCTTTAGTCAGTCGCAGGCTTTTGACCTGGTTATTTACTGTTACATGTTGCATGCGGACGGAGCATAGCTTCATTTATATAACATTTTTACATATAATGGAATGCATAGAACCTTCTGTTGTTCTGGTGTAATGTCTTTCTGCATTTACTGTCTTCATTTACTATTATTATTTATCCATGTTTATTTCCTTGATATTTTGCCTTATTGCCGCAGATTCTATCTTACTTCCTTGTCTTATTCCTCTACCTCCACAGTCAGCTCCCTCTCTTATGGTTCCAATCATACTCTTCTTTGTACTCCCTTCTTGGTCAGCGAGCAGGAACTCTCTTCCTGTCATTTTCCACGCTTTATTCCAAATGATCCACAAGTTTAATATTCTCCAATGGAATTGTCGTAGTCTAAGAGCCAACCAACAAGCATTGGAGGGAATACTAGACTTCTTTATCCATATTGCTCTTTTATCTGAGACCTGGCTTTCGGAATCCTCTAATATTTCCATTCGTGGCTTTACAACAATCCGTTCTGATCCTGTTGATGGCTATGGTGGCGCTGCCATCCTTATAAGAAATTATATCTTCTTTGTCCCCCACGACCATTCTTCTTACTTTTCTTCTGATTCTCACTCTCCCAACTTAGTCCATATTTCGATCCCAAATATTCATCCTCAGCCTGTTCATATATTTTCTGTATACGTTCCTCCTAGTTTTGACCTTAATAATTTCCCATTCTCTCTTTTGGCTTATCCACACTCTCTTCCCTTTATTGTCGGCGGTGACTGGAATGTTCACTCTCCTCTTTGGGGCTCTGCGCGTCATAACAGGAATGGCCGTGTTCTAGGAAACTTTATTCTCGGTAAAAATTTTGTCCTCCTGAATGATAACTTTCCTACTCTTTATAGAGGCGCTCACTCATCCAGTTCTGTTGATCTGTCCTTTACCTCGCCACACTTTGGTCTTCGCTGTCAATGGAGAACTCTGGACGGTACCTTCGGCAGCGATCATGTTCCCATTGTTCTCTCTCTTCACCATCTCTTTCCTCCTTCTCCTCCTCCTCATTATTCTATACCCGCTCTCGCTCCTAAATGGTCTCTCAACAAGGTTAACTGGGAGGAATTCCGTTCTAATCTCGACTTATCTCTTCCTTACATACACTCCCTCTCTGATCCTATTCAACAATATAACGTTTTCTTTGATTCCATTTCTTCTGCTCTGGACGCCTCCTCTCCACCTATTCATTATTCCAATAGAAATTACCATCTTCAGGCTTCCTCAATTTGGTGGAACAAAGATTTTACAAATGCCGTTAAAGACAGTGTCTCTTCATTTAGATTTTTCCGGTCTTGTTCTTCCTTTGCTAACTTCATGGTTCATAAAAAAGCTAATGCCAAGGCTAGATTTATCCTCAAAACATCCAAAAGAAATTCATGGAGGAAATTTTGTGCTTCGTTTTCTAGATCTACTTCAATTTCCCATCTTTGGAAGATGGATAAAGCTTTTCGCTCTTCTAGATCGGAACGTCCATCATTTTACAACCTTCCTTCAGATAGACTCACTACTTTTCTTGATTCTGTTGCTCCCTCCTATGTTCCTTCCCTTGAGGAATCTTGATCTCCTTCCCTTCCTATCTTAAATTCTTCCCACTTCCTGTCTTCTAGCTTCAGCATCAATGAACTTCATGCTTCCTTGACTAATTCTTCTAATTCTAGCCCTGGTATAGATAGCATTCCATTCCGTGTCCTTAAGAACCTTTCTGAATCAGCACTTAAAATCCTGTTGTCAATTTACAATTCTTTTCTGTGTATCTGTGAAAATCCTCCGCTTTGGAATTCTTTTATTATTATTCCTATTCCGAAGAAGAATCCCAATTCCTTTCGTCCTATTTCTCTAGCTTCTTGTTTAAGAAAACTTTTCGAATGAATGATTAATAGGCGCCTTATCTGGTGGCTAGAATATAATAATATTCTTCCTGATAACATGTTTGGTTTCCGTCCTGGCTTTGGTGCTTCTGATTGCTTATCCCTTTTTCTCTCTGATATCTATAAATCTTTCATCCACAAAAAATTTACTATCTCTGCGTTCGTTGATGCTACCTCAGCTTTTGATAAGGTTCACCTTCCTTCTCTTCAGAATAAAATGCTTTCCATTAATATTCCTCTTGAGTTTACATCTTTAGTTATTAATCTGTTTCGGAACAGAACTATCCATCTTTCTACCCCTTTCTTTTCTGATTCCAGGACAGTTTTTCGAGGTCTTCCGCAGGGATCTTGCCTTAGTCCTACCCTTTTTAACATTTATTTCCTTAGTCTTTCTTCTCTTTCTATTCCATCTAGTTCGCTATTCTTTGCCGACGATATTCTCGTCTATTCTTCTTCTGATGATCTGTTTTCTGCTAATGAGGAGCTTAATAACTTCCTTGCTGTTTTAGAAAATTCTTTATCCTCTCTTCATTTTTCTATTTCCCCTGAGAAGTCTGCTGGTATCGTTTTTACATTTCGTCCTTTTGATCGTTCCTTGGTTAACCTTTCCATGTGCCAGGTCCCTATTCCTTTGCTCACTTTCTTCTCCTACCTCGACGTAATTCTTAATAGTACTCTGTCTTTTCATGATCATATTAACTATCTCTGCACGTCTGCTCTCAAAAGACTCAATTTTTTGAAGGCGTTGTCTTCTCCCAAATGGGGTGGTGATCCATATATTCTTCTCATGCTGTATAAATCCATTATTCTTTCTAAGTTTGACTATTGTTCTTTTCTTTATGCCAGTGCTCCTGTTTCCCTTCTCGACAAACTTGATCGCATCCAAAATTCTTGTCTGCGCCTCTGTATTGGTGCCCTGAATTCTTCTCCAATTCCAGCTCTTCTGTCCGAAACTGACTTTCTTCCTCTTTGTATTCGAAGACTTCACTTTGGTGAAAGGTTCATGATTAGACGTCTGCAGATCTCTCTTTCCAAACTCATGAATTCTTATCAATATATCCGGGTCAACTGGCGTTTTTCTCCTCGTAAGATTCCAATTCTTTCTCTCATCTCTTCTCGACTTGTTCCACTTTCTCACTTTGTCCTCTCCCAGAACAAATCTCCATACTTTACCTTTAACTTCTCTGAACTGCCTCATCCGCCTAAGTTATTCTCTTTACCTTCTAATATTAAGTCTCTTCTTCGTCCTGCCATTCACGAAAAATTTAATCACACTCTTTCCTCACTATTTCCTGCTCACATCACGATTTTTACGGATGGCTCGAAATCTGCTTCGGGGGTCGGTGCCGCTTTTATTCTTCCTGTTCTCAACTATTCTGAATCATTTCAACTTCCCTCCTTTTCTTCTGTCTTCCTAGCCGAATCCACGGTTATTTTACGTGCGGTCCTTTTTATATCTTCAACTTCCAATTTAGTGAATTTCCTTCTATGCTCGGACTCGAAGAGTGTTTTAGTAGCTATCGCGTCTCCCTTTCCTGAACCCTCTTCCTGTCCTATTATTCTTTATATTCGCTCCTTGATTTTCAATTTATTAGCTTCCCACTCTATCCATATTGACCTGCTTTGGATTCCTGGCCACTGTGGTATAGCTGGTAACGATCTTGCTGACTCGTTAGCTTGCTCGGCCGCAGTAAATGGTCGTTTCATAGGCAGATTTCCTTCCCAAAGTCTTTACTCTCTCTCTTTTCGTTCTCACCGTGACTTTTGGATTGATCTCTATCCGTCCTTTTTCTCCAACCCTGACTCCTTTTACCTTGCTTTACAGCCTTCTCCATCCGTTTCTCCTTGGTTTAATAATTTTCCCAGTATCAGCCGTTCTGTCATTTCTTCCATAGTTCGCCTTCGTTTTAATCATAGTCTGCTCCCGGCTTCTCGTTTCCGCTTTGCTCTGGTTCAATCTCCTTTGCGTCCCTTACATCCTCCTACCTTAAATGGCACGTGTGATGCAAACCACGTACTATTTGAATGTTGCTTTATTTTTACAGAACGCGCGATCCTTTATTCCAATTTGCTGAGCCTTGGTCTCCCTACTCCTTACAGTGCCCTCTATATTCTCACTTTTCCATCTCCTTCTCTTGTTCCCTTGTTAGTCGCCTTTATTTCCTCTGTCTCTAATCGTTTCTTGATTTAACTTGTCGCTCCATATGTCCTTCTATTCATTTAATCTTTTGTGTTGGGTAAATGTCCTGTGCGGGCGTGCCAAATAAAAAAAAAAAAAAAAAAAAAAAAAAAAAGATCTTTGATATCCTTTAGCAGTGTTCTCTTTTCTTCTTCTACTTTTGTCAGTACAGCGGTATTTGTTGTGTGTGTGGTCCACGATATCTTCATCAACCGTCTGTAACATCACATTTCCAAAGCGGTTATCTTCCCTTCGCAGTCTGCTCCCATTGTGCATGTTTCGCAGGCGTATTTAATACGCTTCAGACATAACATTTCATTATTCTTTTCCGTAAACTTAAAATCACGCTTTGATTTCCGAGCACCTTGTACAAATTATTAAATGCTTTTTTCGAACACGTTTGCTTTTTTTGCTTTTTTTTTTTGCGAAAAAAGCAAACGTGTTACCAGAAAGGATATTCAAGATTTCCAACCACCAAACGAGACGCCTATTAAGAACACTTTTAAAGAGCATTCTAAAGCAGGAAATCAGGGATATAAGCCGAAAGAAAGAGGAGTTCTTTTTGGGAATGGGGATAACAATTAATAAATTTAAAGATAATTTAATTAATAATAATCTTATAATTGATAATAACCCATTATTTAAAATTAAGAATCAATCATAACATATCGATATATTGTAATAGTTTATACGATTGACAAATATGATATCGTTTTTAATTTTTAACTTTATTTATTAATGCCATGATTATGGAGTACGTAATTCTGAAATATGTCGGCTCTTTTTAATATTTTTAAAGTATAATTTTCTGTAACACATGTTTTTATAAATTTTTCATAAGGTAATAACACAGAAAATGGACTTAAACATTTACAACTCAAATATAAAGAAATGCATGTATTCCAAGGGGAGGGAGTACTACGTGTATCAACAAAGGAATTAAACATCGAATTCAGGAACTGGAGAGCACTGTTAGAAAGATTTTGGAGAGCAAGGTAGGGAATTCCAACAATTCCAGGTGAGGATTTGGATGCCTTATGTAAGGCAAGTTGGAGCTCATTAATATGAAAGGGAGAGGTAAGAAAATGAGGAGAGAGGATACGATAACATCGTTTCCTCGAAGTTTGGAATATAAGCGGGGGCAATTGAGTCAATAAAGATAAAAAGGTTGTCATCAGAAAGAAAGTGATTAGAGGGATGACCGACAGACGAAGATTTGAAAGCTCTGGCAAGACACCAAATCCGTGAGAGAGGGGTATTTTATGTGAAAGAGAGTAGTATTTCCTCCATGGCGTTCTCTTAGCGGCTTTTATTGTAGATCTAGTTTTGGAATTAGCCCGTTTATGAGCGAGAAAGTTCTCCAAAGTGGAATTAGAACGAAAGGTTCTGAGTCATAGGCATGTTTACACTCATTATTCCGCCATAAATATGAAGAGAATTTATGTTTGACTTGAGAGGTCAGACGGGAAGGGGGGCACGGCAAAGATAAAGCTTTAGTAATGGCTAGGACAAACGAGTTGTATTGCCGTTGAGAATCATAGACATCTTGTATTCTCGAGATGTAGGAATCCACCACTGAGCTGAATTTAGCCCAGTCGGCCCGTGATAGATTCCACTGAAGATTAAGAGCAGGTTTGGAAACAGTAAGATAAGAAAAATCAGAAAAAGAAATAAGGATAGAGACGTGATCACTTCCAAAGGTGCCATCTAGAGTTCTCCCGCTAAGTTGCAAACTGATGGAAGAAGAACAGAAGGTAAGATCAAGAGAACTAGTAACTGAAGAGTTTCTGAAAAAAGTAGGCGAAGAATCATTAGGTTTTAAATCACCTAGAACGATAAGAGGATGAGGAATCGAATTAAGGAAGAGTAAGAAAGAAGAGTCCTCGAGGCTATAAGACGGAGGAATGTAGACAGATATTATGTGAAGGGGATCAGAAAACTTGGAAGGTATTGAGATATAAACTATGTTCAAGGGATGGAGTGAGGAAGAGAGAAGAAGTTGATAATTATTATTATATCGTATCCGGTCGAACGTTTTAGATTATATTCCTATCTTTGACCAATAGATCAGAAACTTTAGTGTTTCTTCGTCGATATCACAAAATAGTTTATCTGCGTCAAATGTGCCAAATAGATTACACCTAAATATGTGTTCGTCATCTTGTATTAGTCCGCATTCACACTTGTCGTCGTCCGCTATTCCCCATTTCTTCAAGTTGTATTTGGTTCGTGACGTTTTGCTTCTTATTCTGTTTAAGGTTCGCCACAGGAGTTGATAATAAAGATATCAGAATAATTCAGAATCTTTATTGGGGACAAACGACAGAGGTCCGTATCAGAGGCGATCAAACAACAGATGAATTCCGGGTGCGAAAGGGTGTACGCCGGGGGTGCATATTGTCACCGATGCTGTTCAACTTATACTTAGAGAACGTGTTCCGTATTGCCTTGGAAAATGTAGAACAGGGAATCAAGGTGAATGGGAAGCCCATTAACAACTTAAGATATGCGGACAATACGGCAATTATCGCAGGCACCATCGAGGATCTACAGAGTTTAATAAATGCGATAAACGAAGTCGGAGTCCAGTATGGTTTGGCCATAAATATAAAGAAAACCAAATTTATGGTAGTCAGCAGAGAAAAACACGAAGACGCAACTGTGCAAATAGATGGAAAACAGGTGCAGAGAGTGCCATCGTTCAAATACCCGGGTGCAATGATAAACGAAAAAGGCGACGACGACGAAGAAGTACGTGTCAGAGTAGGGCAAGTAAAAAGCACATACGGAAAATTGCGCGCGTATTTAGCATGTAGAGATGTACCATTCAATCTGAAAATGAAAATAGTCAAATGCTACATCTGGCCGGTATTGCTATACGGGGCTGAGACTTGGTCGTTGAAAGTCAGGTCTATGAATCGTCTGGAGGCTTGCGAAATATGGTTACTGCGGAGAATGCTGCGTATACCATGGATAGAAAAGGTCTCGAACGCAGAAGTAATGAAACGTGCCGGAGTAGAAAGAGAAATCATGGAGACCATTAAATCCAGGAAAGCTGCCTATCTGGGACATATTTTGCGAGGAGAGAAATATGTAATTCCAAAACTAATGATAACTGGCAGAATGGAAGGAAAACGGGGAATTGGACGGAAGCGGCATTCATGGCTCAGAAATCTGCGTCAATGGAATGGAATTGAAGACGCGGAGACCATTTTCCGACTGGCGGTGACCGGCGAACTACGTGGACAAATAGGATAGTGATCGCCAACGAGCTGTGTAGCGTGCGGCACCCGAAGAAGAAGAAGATTATTATTTGAAGTAGTGTTATGTACGGTTTTAGTAACATTTGAATTATTTTGGTCAATATTTTTTATATTGAAATTATCAATAGTTTTAGTTATAAATTAGGAATTATTAGATGAACAAAGGTCGGGCTGTGAGAGCCTAAGCTCCTTAGCCGATAGGTCTGCTTTTGGTGACACTGTACTGCCGGGCTTCCGTTTGTTGGGAGAGTCTATCTCCTTTAGGTTAATAGATAACCAGGTTTCTAGAAGACGAACTCATCCGCTAATTTAGCAATAAAATGTATAAGAAGAAACGAAAGGTGACAGAGAGGAACTGAGGAAGAGAGAAAATAGAAGAAAAAATGTAAATAGTACGGATGGTTAAATACAACCGTTGCAACGGAGAACAATATAATTCTAAATTACCTAAACTGAAATTAGATTAGTACAAAAAAACAAATAATAATAGAAATCGAGATAACGCGAAAGAACGTTAAAATCAATTATAATAGAAAATGGAACAATCTTACCGACTGCGCTGATAAGACTAATGCAACCGTAAACAGAAAACACGACGACACGACTTATTGTGATAACAGAGGTACATTCATTCATTAAGTCTATCCAGTTGACATATTTTGCTCTATGAAGCTGTTAGTTCTTGTGATTTGTTCGCCCTTCAAATTTCATTAGTTCGTATTTCTTGTATGTTGATTCCTTGCCTGTTAAATTGGCGATTTTAAGTTTGAAACTCAGATCTGTTCCGAAGCAGTTGCTCTTAGGTATAAATCGAATTAGGTACCAAAAAAAAATCTGCGAATGAAAAACTGAGTTTCAAGAGAAACGAAATGGGTAACTGTTTGGTATCATTAAGTTTATTATATTGTGAATACTAACTTTACGGTTTCCAAAGCATTATTTAAGGAGTTTATGAGGTTGAAGTTACTAATGAATAGCAAAAAATATTTATTGAATTATTCAAAAAGTGTACTTCTGCAATTATTTATAATAAATTTATATTTTTCAATTTTCTGAAAACTAATTTATGCTGTTTTTTTTCTAGATCGCTGCCATAAATTGGCGAATAGAGATATTTGTGTTGGTGGGTTAATTACTGTATTTAATTTTATAATGAGGTTAAGCAACTGGGAAAGCTTATCTTTTAGATTTGTTAGATGTTTGTGTAAAATCTGTTTGGCATATTATATAATTAATTTTTGATATGCAGAAGCACACAGTAATGTCGAGCTTATTAATTAACAATTCGGTTTTTTGTTTATGAGTGTAGGGTTCATATTTTTCTTATCTAATGGGATTATTTTAGTTATATATTTTTACTGATACGATTTCATATGTGTTAATATTCACAAATGAACCGAGATAGTGTATCATGATTTTATAAATTAATTATTGTAAAAATAATATCTTTCATCAATATTAGTTTAATGTCTCTGAAAATGATAAAATTTTCCTTAATACGGTTAATGAAGTGGAAATGTAAAAAGTAAACATTTTATTATTTACCTGCTACACGGGTATATTTAAAGGAATAATTATATCCTACGTCGAAATATTTATAAATCATTTTTCTAAATAAAACGCTTAATTATGTAAGTTACTACTTAAATTGTTCTAGTATAGATTAATAAATGTTTTGTGTATTAGCAGTTATATATATATATAATTAGCAGACGGACGAAGAGATAACATCGAGTAAAATTTAAAGAAAAAAACTGATCGTGCCAAAGGTGCAATACAAATATTCCGTTTAAAAAATTAATTTGTTTGGTTCTGAGTAGATGTTAAAGTAAATTATATCATTTAACGCGTTCTGAAGAAATTTTTGTTGTTCATAAATTAATTACAGTTTTATTAAGCGTAGTGACGAGAATTTTGAGATGTTTGCGGTAAACGGTATGTAATTCGAAAAGTAAACTTTATTTCCATTTAAATATTAATTCGATATTTATTTTTTAAAAACACGCCGCGATGGTTGGTAACAGCTATTGAAGATGTTGGCAGTTTAGTCATGTATTAAGGCTAGCAGAACATTTTCAGATTTACAAAAGGTAAACTTGATACGTTTCATTGTTTTTTTGTTTTTTTTTTTTTGAAAAATATGTATTTATAATTTTTTACATACAAAAATTTTCGTCAAGCTAAAACGCTTGTCGACGAATTATCCTATTTGACATTTTACCATTTTAAATTAACTTATACATATACATGATCGTGTAATATTTGCTTAATCTATCTATTTTACTTATCAATAATTACTAATCTATTTCTATTTTCTATATTCAGTTTTTTTTTGTTTTTTTCCAAGTTTTTTTGTTGCGTTTTGTCATTTTATTTTATGTTTATTATTTTTTTTATATTTTCCTCTTCCCGAAGCCATTCCTTTATATTCCTTTTTCTTTCCTCTATTTTTTCCTTCTCTATTATTTCTTTGGGTATTTTATTCAACATCTGAGTTATAATATATTTATCCGTTTGCTCCCTCATCTTTGTTCCTGCTAACGGCAGTTGGTACGAAAGTTTTTCCCTCAGCTCGTATTCTGTGTTTATTCTTTCCTCCAATTCAATTTTCTTTTCTGCTGATATTTACTCCCATATCTTCAGTAATAAGTACATTCCTTTTATGCCCATTACGTCTTTTTTTAAAATTATTTTACTCCCGGTTTCTCCCCTTAAGGATTTCCTATTAATTTCAAGCATTTAATTTGCAGTTTATTTATTTTACCCAAGTATGCTTTTCTCGCCATTCCCCATGCCTGAATTCCATATCTGATCCTCGACTCTACTAGCGCATAATAAACTACGTTTAATGTTTCTATTGTTGCATATTTCTTTAATGTATATAAAGCTGGTAAAACCGCTCGTATTTCCTTTGCAATGTATTCCATATGTATGTCCCATCTTAAGTGTTGATCCATCATTACTCCCAATAATTTATACTGCATTACTATGTCTAACTTTTGACAGTTTTTCATTTCGCATTCGCGTCTTTCCCCCATTGAATGTACACATTCATTTGAGTGCATTATTATATTTGGACAATACAAATCAGAGCTGTCTCTTTTTTTCCGAATTCAATTTATTTACTTTAAAATATGTAACTATATATATACCAGCTGTTACCCACGATTAGCATTTTTCATCTTTTTAGATACATTTCCTTTGATCACTGCTATCATATTTTAATTTGCTTTTTAACATTCCGTCAATCTTATACTATTTATTTATTCAATAAACTCTACCTGCTTACCCATTCGCGTCTTTAGGCTTGAAATGTAAATTATTATTATTATTTTTCCGTTTTTAATTAAAATCTATATGTACAAAGTAATGTTAATAAAACGTTTTTTTTTGAAAATTTTAATTTAATTTGTAAGTTCTTTATTTTATTTACTTTTTCTTTTCATTGTTCCATTAATATTTAAATTAATTTCGCCGATCTCTGCCATCCTCCAAATATGTTTACTGTTCCTACGCTCCCTAAGTTTCTTCCGCAGGCCCTAATCGGACAGGAAGTCCACAGTTTTATCAATTCTGAATTTCCTTCGCATGCAACCGTGTTTACAGATGGTTCGATTAAGCCGGATGGTGTTGGTGTCTCTTTTATCCTCCCAGATTTTGGCTTTTCAGAATCTTTTCGCCTGCCTCCTTTCTGTTCCATCTTCACAGCCGAATTGATGGCTATCCTACGTTCCATTATTCTCATTTCCTCCAATCACATTTTCTCTAAATTCTTGATTATGTCGGACTCCATGACTGCTCTTCAGGCCATTTCTTCCTGATCATTCCTGTGATTTTATCATACTTTGCATACGCTCACTTATCCACGTTCTTTCTTCCCTTCATTCCATTCAAATTGATTTACTGTGGGTTCCTAGCCATTCGGGCATCTGCGGTAATGAAACGACGGACTCCTTGGTTCGGGTTGCTGCCTTCTTTTTTAAAAAAGTCCCATCGTCCAATCTCCTTCCGCTATGAAAAGGTTTTCATCTTAGGTTTTGGTCGGATATGTACGTTTCTCCTTTCTCTAACAATTGTTCTTTTTATCTGTCTGTTCAACCTAGTCTTCCTGCCAATCCGTGGTTTTCTTTGTTTCCTTCACTTCATCGTTCTGTTGTGGTCTCCGTTATTCGCTTGTGCTTTAACTATTCTCTGTTGCCTTCCTCCCGTTTTCGTTTTTCATTGGTTGCCTCTCCATATTGTCCTCTCCATTCAAACAAAGAGCATGTTTGCGGTGCTGATCATGTGTTTATTATGTGTTCATCTCTTTCTGCTGAGTGCTCGGCTTTCTACTTCAGTTTGCTGAGACTTGGTCTTCCTACTCCATATTGCGCCTTTTATGTTCGATCTTTTCCCTCTCCACAGATTGTTCTTATTATCTGTTCCTTTCTCCTAACAATATCTGACCGTATCAAGATATAATTGGTTCCTTCCTATTCTAATTGTTTTTGGGTAAAGGTCCCCGGTTGACAGCTTCCACCCCAAAAAAAATTGTTGGGTCACTCAAATATTTTCAAATTTCCCCTTCACGTACACGCACGCACACATGCCCACCCCCATATATATATATATTTTAACGATCTGTTTCTTTTAGATTCGTTTCTCTTTTCTTTTTTTTTTTCGTTTGACTGGCTTCCTCAGTTGCTCTCCTACTAGCACAAGATCCCTAACCCAGGACTAAAAAAAAAATTCCGAAGTCTCGGGTTTATGGGATGGCCTTTCGAATCGGTTACACAATTCGTGGAATGAGTATTAGGCTTTTATATTAAATTTGACTAGATATATAAAAAAAAGGAAAATCTACGAATTTTTTTCTTTTCTTCCGTGCGTTGCGGGATATTTTTTTTCTCCGGTAAAACAAATGACACTAGGGTAATAACCTGAGTGTTTAGCTGTTAACAGAAAAACTGTGATAATGAAATAAAAAAATTTTCTAAAAAAGTTCACACGAATATATATTTGTAAGACGAAAAAAACACGGCGCAAACAGCTTGAGATCAACAACGGAAAAGACGAATGACTAGATATTATACGGCGACGGTTTTCGAATGACTAGCCGCACAACCGAGCGAGACACAATATCATAACCGAATAATATCGTTCCAATTACATCGATTTACTGGAAACTACCCCGATATACGGGATTCTTGCAGCCATGTCTCGCCACTCTATCGCTACTCGGTCCGTGTTTTACGAGATGTATTAGCCCCGTATGTACAAAGATATTCACACGGCTAGATACACAATCGGACGAAATTCATCCGAACAATCGGGAAAATGCAATCTCTGACCGTGTAGCATCTTTGATCAATACTCCGGGCAATAAATTCCTTTCAACGATTTAAATAATTAATTTCTACCTCGAACATCGTTGAAAAGTAGTGGTACATATGCCAAATCCGTATCAATATATTTATATATATATATATATATGCATATATATAAACTCGGCCACTTTGGCCTCGCAAGGGGCTGTGCACCTTGACCCCTCTTGCTTTCATTTCTGTCTCTTTCTCTTCTATGCTTTGTATAAAATGATCAAAATTTACAACGTAATTCTTACTGGTATCAAGTATCAACACACACAAAAAATAACATAACCACAAAAATCCTATTCTAACATTTACCTTCCGTTATATAAAATTAAGACATTTTTTCGTTAAATTTTTCGTTACATATTTCATTACATAAAATTGTGACATTTTTTAAATAACAATAACAAAAATCCTACAAAATATAACAAACGTTACATAAAATTGGGACATTTTTCTGGAACATTTTTTTGGGACATTTAGCGTTACATAAAATTGGGACATTTTTTCGAATAGCCTAAGAATTACGTTGTAATTAATATATGTATATTTGTGTATATACACATGGTGCGTTCAAAAAGTTGCGTGATTATGTTAATAAAAAAAACAAATACATAATAAAATAAATATTTTATTACCTAGGATTCAACATACATATATTCCTTCTCGTTCTACATATGTGTTTGCTCTTTAGAAGGTTTCGTAATATGTTTCCTTCGGATTTTCTTTAGCAGGTTGGCTACTTTCTTTGGGTGCATTTTATGCCATTAAATCGGTGACCTTTTAATGTGTATTTTAGTTTGGAGAAAAGAAAAAAGTCCGCTGGTACCAAATCTGGTGAATTTGGGGGTTGGTTGATGACGGTAACCAATCTTTTTTGCCAAATATTGTGAAACAATCAGCGATGAATGCGGTCGTGTATTATCGTGTAGGAAAAACCAATCTTCAAACTGATGTAATTCAGGTTTAATCCTTCGGATTCTTTTCAAAAGTAGTTTCACTACTTCTATGTAGAATGATCCATTTATGGTTTGCCCGGGTGGTACAAATTCACGATGGATTATACCATGAGAATCAAAAAAAAAAAAAAAATGAGCATTGTTTTCACCTGTGATTTTATTTTGCTGACTTTTGTTGGTACCGGCTCATCAGGACCACACCTTGCGGCTGTTTAGCGTTTCGTGGTCGGATCGTATTGAAAACACCAAGTTTTATCATCTGTTACAATATCTTGTAAAAAATTATCATTTCTGTCGGCCCATTCAACGAAATTCTGGGGGGCATTACACAAGCCATTAATTTGTATGTTCTAAACAACAAATAAGAATACAGTCCACGCTGAGAACGTTAAATTACATTTATTTGTTAATTTGCTACTGACATCCAGCACATCTTAAGAGAAGCTAATATTGTTGCTGACGGCTTTAGTGGAGTTTACTAGACTGATATACCAATTTTACTTGAGAAAATTGCCAAGGCACAGTTAAATGATCTTCTTTTTCTTCTTGCTGTCCCGACTGATCTCGGGCATGGGTGGCCATCTAGCGAAGTCTTAATGATATTCTGATACCGCTCTCTGTCATACGTGGAGTGTACTAATCACTTTGAATTTAATCCTGTCCACGTCTTGATATCACAGAACCAGGTACGTTTCTATCGTCCAACTCTTCTTTTACCTTCAATTGTTCCCATCAAAGCGGTTTGTGGCAAGGCGCATCTTGTCCCGCGAATCAAGTGTCCAAAATATTTCATTTTTCGAATTTTTATTAAATTAATCAATTCGCGTTTTTTTTTTCCAGAACCCTGAGTATCTCATGGTTGGTTTTCTTAGCTGTCCAGGGTACCCTTAAAATTCTCCAGTAGCACCACAATTCAAAAGCTTGTAATCGATTCAGGGTATTTTTCTTCAAATTCCACGTTTCATAGTGGTATAGTAAGATGGACCATATATAACACTTTAGAATTCGAACCCTTAATTACAAGTCAAAATTGTGAGCTGTCAAGGTTTTCCTCATCTTGTTGAATGCACTTCTCGACTGTTCATTCCGACTTTTGATTTCCACTTCAGATCCTTCCGTAATGTTCAGCTGCGCACCTAGGTATTTTACCGATTCGACTTTCTCTAGTTTTGCCCCATTAATGTGTACTCTGGGGCCGGTGTTATTTCCAATGACCATTATCTTTGTTTTTTTTTGGGTTTAATGATGTTCCGCACTTTTGACTAATCTCATCTACTTTTTCTATGATCAATTTCAGTTCTTCGGCACTATCAGCTATTAAAACTGCGTCGTCCGCATAACCAATATTATTGATATAATTTTCACCTATTTTGATACCTATTGTGCCGTCTTCCAGAGCCCCCTTGAAGATTTGTTCTGCATAGATGTTGAACATCATTGGCGACAAGACACATCGTTGCCTCACTCTGCAGCTAATATTAATTGGATTCGAAATAGTATTTTGATTTAATGAAATAATAGCGCTCTGGTTAAGATACAGGTTTTTGATTATTGGACGATCTGCTGGATTCAATCCAATAACTTCCAGTATCTCGAACAGCTTTCGATGCTGGACTTTATCAAAGGTTTTTTCGAAGTCCATAAAGCACAGAAATAGGAGTTGTTGGAACTCTAAACATCTTTGAATAAGTACATTCATGCAAAAGATCGCTTCTCGAATATCTGTTCCTGGTCTAAAACCAAATTTCTCTGGGCTCAAGTTTTTTTCGTATTTCTTTGGAAATCTTGCGTGTATAATTCGTAACAGTATTTTCAGCGTGTAACTCATAATGCTTACTATTCTGAATTCAAGGCAATATTTTAAATTTGGCGTTTTCGGTATCATTATGAATCGTGATATCAACGAATCTTTTGGTAAAAACTCCTTTGATACATATATTTCATTAAGAATTTTGACTAGAATTTGTAGGCCATTATCATCTAACATTCTTAATAACTGAACCGGGACTTGATCTGGGTATATAGCTTTGTGTGACTTTGCCGATTTTAACGATTTCTTCACTTCGCTTGGTAGGATTTCTAAGTAGTTAGTAACGTCAATTGAGGTTTATGTGATCTCGATTCTTGCTGTCAACATTAATGAAAGAAATAGTTGTAACAAATGTCAGAAAAATTAAATCATATATCATACAATCAGGCCACTTCAACATTTTGCACATTAAGGAAAATTGTTTAAAGTATAAAGCAATATTTTGGACTACTGTCTAGTGTTAATGGTTTCTAGTATATTTCAACGATGCGTGATTGATATACTAAATGGTTGGCAGTTGTCCTAATCCGAGAAACTCTTAAGCTCATATGTTTTTTACAGAATTGATTTCACGTTGCATTATTCCATTAGAGGTCAAAATTGATTTATAAAATACTTCTTTTAAAGGTGATTTTTTAATATTGGACGAAAATCTTTAGAATTCGTTGAAACGTTACTTTATTTAAAGTGTTCATCGAACGCTTTAAAACATCTACTTATTTTGTAGGTTGATTAACTTTTCGTTTTTTTAGGGTATAAAATGGTTTCATTCGGTTTCGTATGGTTAACTGCGGTAGCGGTAATAGTGAAGAGTGTTGATGCGTCAAAGTTTGTTTGTTATTACAATAATCAAGCTTATTGGAGACAAGGTATAATTTTACATGTATTATCTATGCACGTATATTTATTTATTTATAACGATTATTCTTCATTGCTTGTTTCGAATGACGTAATTACCTACTCGTATATTTCGTTGAATAAATACATATATATGTAGATGGTGTTCACACGACAATTCTATATCGAATGCGAGCAAACGCAACACTGCACTTAAAAACTGATTATAAACGTATAATTTATCGATATACAAGTGCAGTCCAAGAGTGCCTATGTTTGTAAATTGATATTAAGCGCCTGTATGGTCGGAATCGAATAGGAGGGTGCTAGGGGGGCTATAGCTCCGGGCCGCGGCTTCCAGGAGCCCAGCGCTCGGGAACAGAAAAACATTTAATTTTCTACGTGCAAAATTTAAGTTTCCTTTTTCAAAACACTCAATACTGTAAAAATGCAAGATTTTAAATTTACGCTTTTTATCTCGGAAAGAATTTAGTTAATTTTTATATATAAAAAAGAGAATATATGAGTTTATTCATAAAATTATATACTTTTTCTTTATAAGACTTTCTCTTTTTTCCCAATCAACTGAATGCTACATAAAATGAATATTTACAGAACTTTTCTACGATAAATCTAATTTATTATGTTAAAAGAAAATGAACGAGTCCTTTAACGTACGTACTGAATGATAAATAAGTATTCGACTAATCGATTAATAACACTTCTCTATTTAAATGTCGATGCCCATTCTATTGTCGTCAACTTTTCTATGTAAAAACGTTTAACCATTTGAAATATTTTTAATTTTAACAATTTTTTTACTTTTATTGAACGTTAATACGTTTTATTTTGAACTGTATAAAAATTATTTAAAATTAAAGCGAGCTTTAATCGATTTGCTGATTTTATAAATATATTTGTATTTCGAAAAATTTAATAAATCATGCTGCGTTTCGCTCACTTTTCCTGATCACATAAACAATTATGAAATTTTAAACATGTATGTTTAATTTATATAAAGGAAAGAACATGATTAAAAGCATCGCTCAAAATTAGCTTGAAAACCACTGTAGCGACAATACTGGTGCAACGTCGTCGCCGTTATAGATAATGCATTATAAATAAAGTTTTTATTTTTATTAAAAAAAGTGATCATTTTTTTGTAACCCATAAGATTTAATTTATACATATAAATATATTTTTTTGTAGAAAAAGAAAACATAATGTTATTAGTGAAAACTTACAAATATTAACGTACATATATGTATATGTAACATTTCTCATTTAACATACAATTTTTGTAGTATTCAGTTTGTTAAGGTAAGAAAGTTGAGTTTGTAAAGAGAGCCTAATTTTAATTTTATTAGTCATTTATGCATATGCAGTAGGGGTTGTTTGTTTGCACATATATAATAGTGAATTTTTTCACCATTTTTTCTTCGAAGGAAGGTCCTTCATTCAAGATTAGTCCCGGGCCTTGTGAATCCTTAATCCGCCCCTGCATATGGTGGTATGCATGCTGGTTTGGCATTTTCGCAATTATTTTAAATGTGATGCCAATCGCGTTACTAAAGATTGCAAGAAAAATTTCAATGAAGGAGAAAAATGTGCCAATTGTAACTGAAACCATACTGCAAACTGGTAAGATTGTCCTGTGTACGAAATCAACCTATACCACCAGTTAAACGAAATATTCAGCAGCATTTTGTACAAAAACAACCCACTGATGAAAAGAAGAAATCATCCCTTAGTGATATTTTGAAATATCTACAGAAGATGGCTGAACGAATTTCTAGAATCGAAAATAAATTAACCCAGCTTCACAAAATTAAGTAAAAAAGAAAGGAAAAATGATAGAGTCACCATTTCATATATTTACTTGGAATGATAACGGACTCGTGAGGCGGAAACGTGCGTTAGAACACCTACTCTAAATAATAAAAATATTGATGTTGCCTTGATTTCAGAAGCACATTTTAAGATGGGCGCCAGTTTGAAAATTAATAATTATACCATCATAACTGTTCAATACAATAACGGCGAAATTAATTGAGTCACAGCTTACTTCACACCAAACGAAAAAGAACTTAAAATAACTAAAGAAGACTGTCTAGCAATGTTCACACTCAGTTAGGAAACATTCACTATAGGTGATGATTTTTAAGTCAAACATGTGGCATACTGGTATAGTTAACAGGAGAAGAAAAGTTCTACTTCAAGTATGTAATATTTCTGGTTGCAAATATCTGTCAACAGGAAAACCAACTTACTGGTCCACAGTCAGCAACAAATTGAACAGATTGATCTCCGAATTAGATCAAATATTGCTGGATATTTGGATTAGGTTCAAACTCAATATTTCGAACGGCCAGTAGATGGAACTGGTTACGACGGGATGAGAAAAAGGCTGGCTTATTCGTTATACATTTGCTAAAAATATTCCAACCGCACAACATTCCATCACAAATTATCCCTAACACTGTGAAAATAGTTAATCAGTGTCGATGTTACCCTACTTGAAGTAGCGAAAGAAGTAAATAAGATTAATCCAAAAAAGTCACCAGGAGTAGATGAAACATCATCTATTGTATTAAAAGAATTATCAAAAAAAAAAAAAAAAGAATACATTTAATGCCCGTTTTTACTTATGTACCTGAATAAGCTCTAATTGTTATGCTCCAAAAAAAAAACAAAAAAAAAGCAGGAGAAGATGTCACATCCTATCTACTGATGATGTTATTACCAGCAATCTCTAAGCTGTTTAAAAAGCTGCTACTTTAGCCTGTTACAAGACTATTAACTTCGTTTTCGCGGTTAACATTTTACTATTGATGAAATCCGTCGAATGTTACTGATAGGAAAATTGTTGGAAGAAAAAAAAATTTCTCGGCGGTATTTCTAGATGTTGAGTAAACTTTTGATCGCATATGGGATCAAAGATTTCTTTCAAAGCTATAAACTGCCTGTTAATTAGCACCGCTTACTGAAATCATACCTATCAGATAATTCCGTGTACCACATGAAGATGCGAAATCCTCATTCTATTATATATAGGCAGGCGCACTGTTCAGTAGTATAGTCGGGCCTATTTTGTATCTTCTATATACAACAGTTATACCAATAACACCAAATACTGTGATTATATTGTCAGTACGCGAATCATAAACTGACGCATAAGCGATTAACGTGATCATGTGGAAAATACAAGAAGATCTATAATAACTAGTGCTAGACTGCTATGGACGTTGAGGACGAAAATCAGAGTTCTAAACGTGACCGTAAAGCGGAATGTTTGTTTATCGGTTATCGCTCCACTGTGGAGATATGGATTGGAGCTGTATGGAACAACATGTCAAAGCAACCTTCTCAGAATACAGTAAGAATAGTCCAAGACGTAGGCAATGGTATCTGCGCCTTATTTTGTATCGAACGACGCATTACATGCAGAATACATGAAGGATATTTATGCGGAACAGTGCAAGAAGTTTTTTGAGAAACTTCAGTTTAGCTCGCATCCATTTATATACCGAATGTTCACTATTGATATTCCAGCCAGATCTAACGGACGACTGAAAAGAAAAAAGTGGTGCCGCGATACACTTCCGATTACTTAAATGCTATTGTACTGTTCTCAGGGACTCTACGCGTAATCGCTATGTACCGTGGAAAAAAACAAAAATAAAAAAAGATAAATAAATCACTTTTTTTTTGAAGACTTGAATCGGGCAATTCATTGAAACTGTCAGGTTAATATTTGTTTCTATTTTTATTTTCTTATTCATTCCACTTTTCCACAATATTCTCTTCCCTTTCCTTCTTTTCTCATATCACCGTTGTTTATAGCAGGCCGCTGTCGGTATAATGAAAAAAAAAAAAAAAAAAAACTGAAAACCTTCAATATGTTTTGGACTGAATAATAAATTGGACGGAAATTGGAAGTTCAAGCTCAATGAGCGAAAATTTATCCATACCACTTTGGCCTTTTGTAAATGAAACCCTCATTACATAGTCCTACAAGTAGACAAAAAGCGCCAGTCCCTGACTCAGCAAAATACTTGGGTACTTAAAACTAATTTTAAGATTGTAATAGTCACAACTCTGGTAAGGGGCAGTTTTATATAATATACATAAAATATATTTAGAATACAATTGGAGGACTGATGTATATGTAAGTTTCTTAGTGTACATATATGTTTGAATTTGATTTTATTGGCATAAATATTAGGAATATCTTGTTAGAAGCGGTGATATCTTTTTCTTTTTTTGAAATTTCATTTATTTTTTATTTTTCTGTTGTTTAATTTTATTTTAGTGTATGCTGTAATTTTCTTTTTTCATTTTACCGTGAGCCGTGTGAAACTACTTAGGTTATTACGTCATACGGTAATTATCAAAGGTTAAATGACTGGGGTGATCTTATTTGTTTTAATGTATGCCAAGGTTTGCGTAATCGTTGCAAGAGCATTGGCGAGGATCTTTTGTGAAGGAAAATTTAGATGGAAGGATGGCACGGTTGGAATAGAAAGACAGGTTGTAGTGAATAATTAATGTAAAGTCGCGCCGGGACATACCCTCTGGAGGCCACCAAGGCTCATTTGATGGTTTTAAGGATCTTAAGAAGATCTGTTGAGAAGCTCAGTGTGACCTCCATTCCTGCTTAGACTTATAATGGAATAGTGTCTTTATTGACGGCGGTTGGGCGACATTTGGGCCCACAGGGCAGTAAATTGCCGCCCGTGCGGCCACATCTACCTTTGCATTGCCGGGCACACCGGTATGGATGAGAATCCATAAGTATAACACCCTGCAGTTCTTCTTCATGAGGTTAACCGTGGTCTGTTAGATCTGACAAACCGGTGGGTCTTTGGATTGCGAACTGAGTATGGAATAGAAAGATACAATTGAGTCTATAATTACAAGCACTTTCTGCAGATACGAATTAGCTGGGTAAATATGCTATAAACAATACAAGATACTGTACAACTCAGCATCGAGTATTGTGCACTAATCACCTAGTAGAAATCAATAGGCCGAGCCAAACGTTTTAAAAGAACACGCTGTTGCCGTCCGGGGTGATACTGTACCCATCTTTGTACCATCAGTGTACACCGGAACATAGTCAGTATACCTGCCTGTGGTCTGTAGTATTTTTTCGAATATATCTAGTGAATTGTTTATTTGAACTTAGAAAAGTAGGGATATATTTATGTTAATTTCTAGATGATCCCATGTTCCTAAAAGGTTAATTGAATGAATTACGGGGAATTTTATATCGCTTTGGTGTAAGGTTAAGCACATAGTGACGCGTCGAAGAGAGCTGCGATACTAGCGAACGAGCAAAGCGAAAAAGGAATATAGAGTTGATAAGAGAGTATTAACACATAGTAACGTCTCGAGCAGAGCAAAGAATAATAAAGTGTTTCGAACAACGCACCAGTATTCAATGAGTTGATATAAATTAAAGATGAATGCTGTTTTGATCCAAAATCCTGCACTAAAAATATTCTATTTAACGAAAAATAGAAAAAGTACAAGAAAATGTAATGTGCACGAAATAAATAGAAATAAAAATATATGCACATGGCGAATTTCCCAATTTATATGGAGAATTAAGAAGATACCCGCAAAAATTTTATTCGTATTCTCGCATGAATATTTCAACTTTTGATCATATTTTACAAAATATTCAATCAAAGTTAACACCCGGGTGGACAAACTTTTTTTTCGTTGCTAAATTTAAGGTTCATATATTATATAAATACCGACTTCAAGGTTTATTATAAGAATTTAAAAATGCACTAAAAAGTAAAAAATAATTACTCCCAATAAAAAATATATATCAGACTGATATAACTTAAGGTGATATCGTAATTCTTATACAACATTAACTTTTTGGAGTTGGAATTAAATTCATATTACTATATCTAGGAACAATTTAATGGACATTTAATGCAGTTTTTAATTATTATTTTTATGCCAACTCCAAAAAGTTAATGTTGTATAAGAATTACGATATCACCTTAAGTTATATCAGTCTGATATATATTTTTTATCGGGAGTAATTATTTTTTACCTTTTAGTGCATTTTTAAATTTTTATAATAAACCTTAAAGTTGGTATTTATTTTTTGTAAAAAATCGTTTTATTTTTTACTTTTTAGTGCATTTTTATTCAATTAAATTAAAACATTTTAATAAGAACAGATATTTCCACGGTAAAAACATCAAAAGCTACATTTCCATGGTAATTTGGCAAATTTATAGTATTTTAAGTCAATAAATCTAACCCGACAGTGAAAACAATCTTTTTTTTTTTTTTTTTTTTTATAAATGGGCTCGGTGTTAACACTGACCCAACTACATGGACTTAGATCACCTACTCAGATTCTCAGGCGATCGGAGATAGAAAGTATAAAGGAAAGAAGGAGGGGAATAACGGCTGGAGATGGGAAGGAAAGGATAAAGGAAGCATTGAAAGGGGTAGGAAGATCTAATGCCAAAAGTTCAGCGTATAGATGAGAGCACTGAGGAAAAAGAGCAGAGCATTCGAAAAGGATATGGTTGGGGTCACATATAAAGGGAGGATCAGTTGAGTGGTGAGGGCAAAAGGGAGGAGGTGAAAGAGAAAGAGAAAAGCGGGAAAAGGGAAGGAGGGAATGGCCAAGTCTCAGTCTGATTAAAGAAACAATAGCCGAGCGCCGAGAAAAAGGAAGAAATTGGTACCATCATGAATGAAAAGCATCCAAAAAGCTTCAATCTCCCGCATTATAACTCAAAAACTACCGGTCAGATCTTGATCAAATTTAAATGGGACCACATGACAAACACTACCTTTCAAATAAAAGAAGAATCATCAAAATCGGTTCATCTACAAGAAAGTTCTGAGGTAACACACATAAAAAAAATAATAAAAAGAAAAAAATACAGTTGAATTGAATACCTCCTCCTTTTTTGAAGTCGGTTGAAAATATGTCAAATGTATAAGATCTAGCACGATTGCTTCCAAAAAAATAAATATTACGGTAACTGTGGAAATAAAAATTTAAATTTCAAAACTAACCGTTTTTGTTTTTAAAACATTTTACATAATAAAAGATTTTTAATTTGGCGGTCATAAATTTTCCAATATATGTAAAAATTTCGTTAAATTGTCTATTTATAATTTATAATTAGAAAATATTTATATCAACGTTTAAATCAAATGTTAATACGTACACTTATTTGTAGATTTCATTTCATTAGCTATTTCATCCCAGAGTTTATTCAAAATAAAACGGTTATATTGATCATTTTGTTGATCCAAAAGTGCTTTTCGAAGAAAAACACTACTTATAAGTCATTTTTTAATCATTTCCATATAATTTTAGTAACAAAAATTATAAAATTTGAAAACAATTTAAGATTGTGGCTACATTTTCAAAACTAAATAATAAATTGCGCAGAATTTTTACAAGAGTTATTGATAGTAAAAAAAAATACTGATCTGTACGAAAATATTACAGAAAGTATGTTTCATGGTTTCCTACAAGATGAATAAGCAAAGATTAAATAAAAATAATTCCATACACACTCCTTTTCTTCCAAGAATATGTGCCCGGTTATTTACCGGATGTATGAGAATTTTTTCCAGACGGCGAATGCGACAGCATGTCGCAGTATGCTGAAACTGACAGTCCGGTTGTGATATGTGGAGAAAGAACGGAAGGGATTGAAATAGCGGCGAAAACAAATCAATTTGAATTATCCGCTTTGCTTGCTGATGATGGATCTGTCGCGATAATCTTTGACGCGCCACTATATTCACTTTCGTAATAAGCCATGCTTTTAATTTCGTCGCTTTACTCTTATATCGCAGCTCCCTTCGACGCGCCACTATGTGATTAGCCTAAGAAAGCAAAAATTTCTGGTAATGAATCATTTGGGAAACACAAGGGAGGAGGATGGTTGGAATAGGAATGAGAATGATTGCGTACATGGTAAGTGAAGATATCTAGATACAAATATGAATTTCTGTAAAAGAAAAGAGGGCGGGACACCAGGCAAGGCACATACGCGCTAAGGGAAGGAAAAATTCTGTGAACGCCAAAAATTGCTCTGAAGGCAGTATGATGAATGGGATCTAGATAATTTAGGACAGTTTGTTTGGCTGATGAGTTCACCTGGCACCCATAGTTGATTCTGGATAGGATTAAGGCTTTATATACATACTAAGCAGTAATTTAGGGCGGATATTGTATTTTTTATTGGATAGGTATTTTAAGACAGTCGTGTACTTAAAACATCCTGTTCTTAAGTTAGCCATGTGGGAATGCCACGATTATTTTGAGTCAAATAGGAAACTATGGAATTTTCCATTTGGTTTAATAAAAAGCGGTGAGTTATACAGATTTAAGGATATGCTTGGGGTAATGTGATGATCTCTAAAGAAATCTAAGCACATATAGTCTTGGATGAGGAAAAGTTTGTTGGAGTATGTTTTGGTCTTTAAGTGGATGATTAGACGATAAAGATATGCTTAGGTTGTTGGTGAACAGACAGACTGAAACGGGCGATTTGATAGTCATTTATATAGAATATGAAAAAGATTTCGCTTAAGGCAGAGCCTTGTGGAATTCCATTCTCTGATGGAAAGATCTGTGATATTGACGAACCGATTCGAACATTAAATGTGCCCAATTGTACAAAAAACTTTGTATGTGATTGCCCATTAATTTTGGGAAAATAGATGGAGAAACAGTTGCTGGGTCTATGGTTGAAAATGTTTTGGGGGAGGAGCTAAAGTAAGTGTAGTCTGGCGGTGGGAGGATTACTAGGTGATTATATAATATCAGTTTGTTGATTATGGAACCATGGCTTGAAGTCTTCAAGTACGATTACTGGAGCTAGATACAAGGCTAGAAGAATATGCAGTTCCTTTAGGTTAATAAGAACATCGGGGGGGGGGGGGGGTAATAGTTATATATTGTTATCGGGAACGGGAGATATGTTGTAGATGTACGAACGCTGCTATTGACTGTAGAGATCTCTTGACGTTGATGCAGTTTATTGGGATTGCCATGTGGATAAGGGTTGCTAGTCTCCACTACCTCTGTGATTTCGTTCATTATCATGTCAGAAAATAACATAGTTTTTCATTGAGGGGTTGTTTGACTGTTTTAAGTGGACCTCTTGTAGACATACTATTAGGGTGAGATGATATGAAATTAAATGTCGCAATTTAGCAAGTTGGTTGTAATAACCTCTGCAGTTCCAGTGCATACTTCGTTTGCCATTATTACAGATCAAAATAGAAGGAGAGCTAAATGAGTAAAAACATTCTCTGGGATCCTTCTGATGTTTAGTTTATTGATTGTTGGATGTCATCTTCTTATATTTAGCCTCATCTACCGCGAAGTCGTTGATTAGGCAGTGGTGTTTCGTTCAGGTAGAACCGGGTTCGAATCCTGCTGCTGCACATTGAAACTTACTAAAAAAAAAAAATTAATTTCACTTGCGCTGAGTTAATGTTTATAATTGACGTGCCTAAAATAAAAAAAAATAAAAAAATCTTATTATTGATCACGAGGTTTGCGAAGTAATCGGTAATGTTAAATAAACGATAGTAGAACTGGTCCAATTGATTTATTATTGATTTCAACTTCGAAGCTCACTTTTGAAGTATATGTTAATTTGAACTGCGTTCATTAAACCGTTCACGATTATCATTTTTCATCCATTTGTGTATTAGATTCTTTATTTTTCATCGATGTGTATTTTACTCACTTTGTTCGCTTTTAGCTAGATTACAACACTGTGCGTACTTAGTTTCTAGTTGTATCGTTCATTAAAATGAAAAAAATTCTTGCGTATGGAAATAATCCACACGGCTGCCGATTTAGAAAATACCAGTTACGTTTGATTAGTTCATTTTTCGTAAGAAGAGGTCTTCTTCTTTCTCTCCTCAACCTTATCGGTTGGTGGGCAACCTAATTGTACATCTCAGCTGTACAGATATAGGTAGTGTACTAGGCAATTGTTATATGCAACGCGAGTGTACTAGGCGCAAGACTTCATTCGGAACGAATTGTAATCGCGCTACAAGTGCAGTCCCGTGTTGGCTGCTGTGTACTGACCTAGCGCGCATATGATGTTGTACGTGGTGGTTTGCCATTACCTTCCACGTGATTATTAGCGATTATTTATTTAATTATTGTAATAAGTTCTGTCGTCGCTCGGGATCGAACCCGTGACCTCTGTATCGGAAGTCAAGCGCTCTAACAACTAGGCTATCGCGACGACGTAAGAAGAGGTAACATACTTCAATTGTTCAAAGTGAAAAAATTATTGACTTAATTTAGTGCTCATCTTTATTTCTTCCGTTGAGCCGATTTCGGTTGAAAACGGTTTCTTTTCACATTAAACAACTGGTGGAGGTTTCTTAGCTTTTAGTTGTTCGAGAAATCGGGGACAGAGTAATTTGTTAATGTTTATTACTTTTGTTAAGTGATTTTTGCACACTTTAAAAGGCTGTTGCAGGTGCGGCATTCAATATGTAGAGGTCGAAGTTGAGTTCTGTTACTCAAATTTTAGTGCCATTGTGTTTAGCTTAGAATGAAAGTAACAGCATATCGCTGTATAATTTTTAAAAACCATTGCGCGCTCCTTTTAAGGTTTAATAATTGCACAGTTTTTACAGGTTAAAAATGTTCGTATTTGCTTTTGCATTTCATTATATTATTCTCTTATTAAGCCTAGAAATTAATCAATTTTTTCTACACCAATAGTAAGCAAGGTATTTTTAACTTTTACAGGTGTTGGGAAAATGACGTACGATAATTTAAATCCGGCTCTGGAACATTGCGACTATTTAATTTATAGTTTTATCGGAATAAATGCTGATACATTTCAAGCAGAGTCGTTAGATCCGAAATTAGATTTGAGCACTGGAAAAAATAATTTCAAAGCTGTTACCGATTTTAAGAATACTTACCCGGATATGAAAGTATTACTTTCTATTGGCGGATTTGCTGATCAGAATAGTCCTGAAAAATATTTAAAAGTGGTATGTTTTTTATGTCGGGATATTTTCTTTCGGCTGTAATTCTGTCCTATAATATTGAAGGCAATGTAAGGAATTTTTTCAGTGCTACTACCGAATATTGAGAGTGATGGAATGAAATTTGATGGCGGTCGAAGGATCGAGGCGACACGCGAGATTTTATTTGTTGCTACGAAATTCATACATTCTTACGAATCCAAACTATGACGTCGTCAATTTTGTTTTTCATGAAATAATCTTCACAAAACATTCGAAAAACAGCTTGTTAATTTTTTTTTTCATGCACTTTGTAATTTAAAAAAAAAAAAAAAACTTATTGGCGGAGAATATTTTGAAATTTTTTTTTCCTTTTATTTATTTATTTTTTAAAATTTGTAATCTAAGCAAATATGAAAAACATTAAATATATATAAAAAAAAAAAATGGTGCAGTCATGGAGACTGCTGACAGAAATGAAAACTTACTATGAAATAACAGTTTTTTTTGTTTTTTTTTTTAATTTCCAGATTAATTGTAGTATCAAAAATTTTAATTTCATACTTTGTAACTTCAAATTATTAACATTAGCCTGGTTTTCACATGTCACTCCGAGCAACAATTATATACATTTTTATATGGTTTGTTTATTAGTCACAACATATGATGGGCTGCGCAAGCGTAATAAAAAGCATAAATACAATTTAATTGAAACAATAATTATTATACACTTATATTATTTATACGTAGTATTTATATTTACATGAATTTAAATGAACTTAATTTTCAACATTATTTTCATTGTTTGCATCATTATCATCATTAATTTTAACAAACAATTAAAATAATAAATACTTTCACTGTTGCACAACCACTTTAATAATAACAAACAACAATATCGACAAAAACAGAGACGACGATGTCAACCATATTTATTTTGCGGAATTAGTGTAATATAGCAGTTTCCGAAATTTCATTATTAAACAATTGGCATCATAAACTTTTATTATTCGCTATTAGTTCCAATGTAATTAATTAAATTTTCATGTCTCTCTTTTTTGTAGTTTATTTTTGATTAGACGACCGTGAGAATAGCGAGAAGTAGAGGAGAGGCGTTAGCGTGCAACGCGAATCTATAAGTTTTTCCCTTACCAAAAATTGCTAATGATGCGGAAGATCCGATTGAATAGACAGATAGAAGTAGTCAGGATTGGAAAATTAAAAGGAATAATAATTACTCCACAATTTAGAGTGAGCCTCTACAGACCTTTCGAAATTCCAGTTAAAACTAGACTAATACGCCGACGGTGTTATTATTTTATTAGCCGAAATCGAGTGTGCCTTTGTATTAGCAAGTCTGCGAATTCAGTTTTCAACCGAATGGTAAAAGGCTTTAACCAGAGTGTCTGTTGTGCAAGAAATGGAAAGTGGCACATCGTACATTTTCAAAGTTTGGACATTTTTTAAATTCCAGCCGGTGTAAAGGCTGTCACTATATTATGCTAAGACTACTACCGTCAATAAATTGTTACCACATTTTGTCACCTTCATGAATACATCGAACCTCAAAACAGGTGATACGGTGTCACGAAAGTTCTTGATACATCAGTTTACCATTAATACTATTAGGAATCCGCCAGTGCATGCTGTTCTCAGTTTATATACTCGAAAATTTAACCCATGCTTCGTTGCTATCCTTACTGAACAAATTTTTCTTTCCATCGTCTGATAATTATGACCAATATGAATCTCCAGTCAGTAAGCTCAATACTGAAGACTATACGTTCGAAATCCATTCGAAGACATTCGTACATGGTATTCGTACGCCATAACTCACATATTCGTACACCAAGACAAGGTTCGGCGATTGACCCATTTCAAGTAGTAGTCAGAACGGACCACTTCTAAACCTTGGATGTCAAAGGACAATTTGAAACATTTACATCGACTAATTAAAACCGGCATATGGTATAATAGTCAAGAATACGGGTTAAGATTAGGAATTTCGTGCTGGATCTAGTAAGCATCATATCATTACTAATCGTCACATCCTAAGCAGATAACGATACACCAACTGTGGTAGTATCTGAAAAAATAATAACAAAAGAAACCAAAAAACACCCAGGTTGGAACAAGCACTAATCCCTCGGAACCAGAGCCAACTTCACATTGACAAACAGTAAAATTTCCAAGTAAATATTTGGAATCAGTATGAGAAAAATAAAAATAGTTCTAACTTTCAAAATCTCTTGTTTCGTAATCACGTTAGCGTTGTAAAATCAATGTGCTATTAAAATTTGAAGCACGGAAATTCGAGACGAGCCATTGATAAGTTTGTCTTGTGTACATGAAATTAAAATAATTCGTTGTTTTATCGATCAATGCCCAAACTGTAGTGAAATTTGTGTAGAATGCCGATTTTATGCTTTGCACAATCACTAAGAAAATGATTTTAGTAATCTGAATTAGAGGCTGTATAAAAGATGGCTGTAAATTATTTTAGTGCAATTCTTATCGGGTTTCTTAAACTGGGAATATGAATTTTAGTATATAGACTTTTTGTTTAATTTAATATTTTTCGATAACTAACCTATAGAAGGAAGCGGAAAGAAAGATTTTTATTTAAAATATTTGTAACTCACCTTTCACTATCCTTTTACTCGAATTTCCAGAATACTTTCTTTATTCCGTCATTTACGATATCTTATCTGCAGATGATATTCCGAATTTGCAGCTTAAGAAGTTTATTTTGGGCGTTGAAATCTTAGTCAGTCTGAAAATGTAATCTATTACAAAATTGAATATCTTAGACTGTTTTTGAAGTGAAACTTCTTTAGGCGCGCCTTATATATAAATAAAAATATATGGAGAGTGAACACGAAAAACGAGCGAGCGAGCTTACGTTATGAACAACTAAGAACATCTAAAAGTTCGTAATAGACACGTAGCCAGTAATATATTGAATTAAAATTTACGTTTGCATTTTATATCACTTTGAGATATATATATATATATATATATAAATAAAAAGAAAATAAATGTATTAGAACTTAAAATAGAATTGGAAAAAGAAATTCATCGGGCATATAGAGAGAGAGAGAAAAAAAATGAAATCAAAAATGAAGATTTTCAAAGCGGACATAAAAAATCAGAAAAAGAATGACATTGAGCACATATAAAGAGAATGCCAATGATTTCAAAGAAACTTGCATTTTAATCTTTAGAGAAACGTGGTTGAATAATGACGATAATATTGATATACCAAATTTCGATTGCACCGTGAAATTTAAACGCCAGAACGTTCGAGCAAGAAGGGTTGCAGTTTAACCTTATCAGAAACGATAAGAGTCAAATATTGTTACTTTTAATATTGATATGTCAATACACAATGTCACGCAATTATATTTTGGTCAAACAGATGTTGGGGATATACACCCTGTCAAGAAAGTATCGGGAATTGTTAAATAAAACGAACAATTTTTAATTTTCATCCAAATTTATTTTGTCACCTTCAAAATAACATCCATTCGAAGCGATGCACATATGCCAACGCTTTTTCCACTCGGCAAAGCACTTCTGATAGGCGGTTTCCGGGATGGCCTTTAGCTCTCGCGTCGCATTCGTCTTGATGTCATCAATCGATTCGAAGCGCATTCCCCGTAGCGGAAATTTGAGTTTTGAGAATAGGAAGAAGTCGCAGGGTGCTAAATCTGGTGAATACGGCGGTTGTTCGATGATATTTACCGAGTGTTTGGCCAAAAACTCATTCACAATTATGGCTTTGTGAGACGGCGCATTATCGTGATGGAGAATCCAAGAATTGTCGACCCACAAATCGTTACGTTTACGACGGATAGCCTCTCTCAAACGTCTCAAAACACTTAAGTAAAACTCTTTGGTGACTGTCTGTCCGGCTGGCACATATTCATAGTGTACCACGCCTCGAATATCGAAGAAAACAATCAACATGATCTTCACTTTCGATCGGCTTTGGCGAGGTTTTTTCGGCTTTGGCGCGCCAATTGGCCGCCATTCGGACGATTGCTGGTTCGTAAGCGTGTCGTACTCGTACACCCATGTCTCGTCACCAGTAATTATCTTTTCCAAGAAGGTAGGATCCAAATTGGCTCGATCCAGCATGTCTGCAGCTACCTGTTCTCGGTACTTTTTTTGAAAGAAATTCAGGTCTTTCGGAACAAGCCGAGCCGCAACGCGTTGCATACCCAATTTTTCGTGCACAATCGTACGTACGCTCTCGTGTGACATGCCCAATCCATGAGCCATCTCTCTCAAGCTCACATGACAATTTTCAGCAACGATTTCCTTGATTTTATCGACGTTATCATCGGTCACACTCGTTGAAGGCCGTCCAGAGCGAGGCATGTCTTCGACCGTCTCCCGACCATCCTTGAACGCTCTGTACCACTCGTAAACCCGCGTTTTTGATAAAGCAGATTCACCAAAAGCCTTCTGTAACATTTTCAGTGTATCGGCACAAGAAATTTCGTTCGAAACACAGAATTTAACACAAGTACGTTGTTCAATATTTTCACTCATTGTAAAACTTCGACAAAACACTTCAAGGTCGACTGATTTTAACAGCTGCTGTAAACACACTGGTTGACAGATCGCGCTAAAAATAGGCATCATAATACAAAACAGTTGTACCAACCTGGGAAAAAAAAATTATCTGCCTAGCTATTACCCGGGAGATTTAAATTGACAATTCCCGATACTTTCTTGACAGGGTGTATGTACTACTCAATGTAAGACGTAAGATGGAAAAGAAATAATTATTATCGCCATTTATATTTCCCAAAATCAAAGGGTCCATGATATCATTAAATTTATACGTAGATTATTCGTTTTCATTCCCAATGATTCAAGGTTATTAAAAGAAAATTTACATACACTTCCAATGATATTAGTTTGTAACTTCAACGTAAATTTTGCATCAGACGATTCTTTGTCTTTAATAGAATTTCTTCTAACCGAACTTCAATTAAATATTAATAATAATCCAAATGAATCAACGACAAAATACTGAACTACCATTGATGCAGTATTTTCTAGATATATTAATAAACTTACATCAAAAACTTATATTTCATATTTTAGTTATCATAAGCCTATTGTAACTTTTATAGAATCCAACCATCAATGAAAAACATTAATAAAATAAATGCATTAATTTTTTATTTGATTTTGTTTTTTTTTTTTAAGTGAAACCATTATAAGATATGTTTATAAGAATCACAGATTTCTCCATTTGGTTCCTGCTCTTGGTAAATTTAGTACTAATGCTATAACTTTAAAAAGACGTTGGGGAAAATGTCTTTGAAGTTTCACTTCTTCCTGTGCCTCGAGGCAAATTCATCTTGTTTTATTATGTTCTTTCATCTAGCGCTACTTTTTTTCTAGTCATTTTTAATTTTGGCATTTAAATTCAACAAGTTACTTCATTTTCTTTTTGAGGTTCGTATTATTTTCGAAAATACTAAAAAAAACAATTTCGTACTGATTTGTTAGAGGAAGCGGCGCTTCCATAGCTTCCTTTGACGCTATGCTCCTGTCCTTAGAACACTACCAGTAAGTGGGTAGTTTTGTTTCATTAAATATTTTGCACTACTGATCCGCTGTTTCTTAAAGGCTTCTTAAATGTGTACAATTCTGAGTACGTTAATAAATTAAATAAAAATTTTCATGTATTTTAATTTCAAATTACAAAGAATAAACTTTTTAAAATTTAGCTGGAGAATGTGGTATACCGAATAAACTTTATATGTTCCTTGATGAATATAGTTACGGAATATAATTTTGACGGAATTGATTTAGCTTGGCAATTTCCGGCAGTAAAAGATAAAGAATCCAAAATTGATGTTCTTCCAAGTAAGTGATTTAACTGAATTCTCGACTGTCGTGTTTATTTCAGAAATAAGTTGAAAATTTTTAATCATAATAAGTGGTTTTGGTCTCTTCTAGCTTGGCTCGTCAACTTCCGGTGGACAAGAATTACGCGTATATTCGCACCCTTCTTCTTATTGATGCGTTAAATTTTTATGTGCTTATTTTTTGTTACGTATCAGGAGAAAAAATAACATATTATAGAAATTCACTTTTTTTGTATTGAAAATGTTACATATTCGAAAGATTTGGGGAATGGAATATTTTTCGAGCGATACCTTTGCCTAGCCGCGATCAACTTTAGTTAGCTTTTTTAATCCGGTTTTTAAAATTACGTTCATCACAGTGGATTTTCTAGCTCGTTCGGCCGTTCCCAATGGTCCATTCTTCGACAGTTTCTTGTCTCAGATATCGTTGACCCTGTTCTCTATCAATCATTCCAGACTTGGGTTGAACATTTTTTCTTTACTGTAATCGTTTTTCTCATTGCTTCTTTATATAGCCAGTTCCTAATCCTCAGTTTTGGTTCCAATTCATTCCTCCATGTTGTCGTTATATTTTCTTTAATTAAACTCAGAATTACTTCTCGTTTTCGATTTGCTCTATCGCTATTTTCCTGTTATCCTCTCTATACTATCGGTTATTTTCTGATCACATTTTTTTTTTGAATGCTCAGCTCATTCTGTAGAACGTTGTTCTCTATATATCCAGCTTTTGAACTGGGGTTTCCTGCTAATGCTTCCTTTATCCTTTTCTTTCCATCTACATCGATTGTTCCTTTGTTACAATTTTTTGTGTTTTTTATTTGCAATCGCTTAAATATTTAACTTTGTAACTTAGTTTATTTTACTGTTGGATCACAGCAGCTAATACACTTATAAAAAAAAAAAAAAAAGCAAAAAAAAAAATGAATTTTCGGAAAATAGACATTCGAGGAAGCAGCAAGTCCGGCTAGAGGGTTTGACGGCTAAATAAGACATTTTAAGAAAAGTTTTTTTATATGAATTGTTCCGCCGTATTCAGTGATGAAAGTAATTAATTCTGCAGTTAATGTTTCATTTAGAAATTATTTTATAGAGTTTTCTTGATTGTAATAATCAGTATACGATATTTTTGCTTTGTATGCCTAATCATACTAATCTTATATTTTCAATTTTAATAGCATCGAATTTGTATATAATAAGTGATTTGGAAGATTGATATTGATGTATATATATTTTGTTTTTCTACTTGTTTAAACGGATTTTGATTTTCCATAGAAATAAATTCGCATGGATATTTTTTAATATGTTTTTAGTTGCTTTAAATCTTATTCGAAAAATCCGTATTTACATCTGATATTTCGAAGGAAATGTTAACGTTTATCTGTAGAGAACATTTGATTCAAATTAGTAAAAATATTTCAAAATTAAATTAATTCCGGGTTAGTTGTTCTCGCAATATGGATAGAGTGTAATTTCATTTGAAATGTTAGAAGAGTAACCTATTGATTTTTTGGATAATTTATTACATTCCAATTTTTATTATTACACAAAATCGAAGATATGGAAAAATTATTGCGAAATAAAAAATATTATTCGGGTCGACAAAAAGAGAATTTGAAAAATTTGAACTTTAAAGTGATGAAAATCGGGTACTTCGTCGTTTAATATTAAGGTTTATTTCGTTTAGCGATTGGGTAATATTTTTGCGTTACAGACATTGTTTGGAAAGCGGTAAAGAATTACATGATTTTCTTTATGAAAGATCAAAACCCGTCAGAGCATAGAAAATATTTTACGGTATTGTGCGAAGAATTGAATGCCGCTTTAAAGGGATACAATAAAACGTTAACCATATCGGTTATTCCGAACTGTAATTATAAAGGTAACTAAAATTTTCAATTTTCCGTTGCATTGCCGAATTCCTTTTTTAAATGTAAGTTCTAACGGTAAACATGAATTACTAAAGATATATGATGAAAATTATTAAAGGCGATTAACAGTGTTTGGTTGTCGTGATGTTTGACTCGTCGTTATGTCGTCTGATTCATTGAGTAAAATATAGTGATTTTTTCATGGATGATTATCAAACTAATATTTCTTTATAATATTTTCACAAAATAATTACAAGTTTTTTTTTTTTTTTTTTTCAGCGATGCCAATGATTTTTCCTTTACTCATTTTCAGTTCAAGGCAAATTAATACAATAAAATTAACTACACACTCTTTAATATTGTTTATTATTCTTTTGATGTAGAATATAGTGAATTAATAGTTCTGCGTCCAAAAAAGGTTTACACGGAACTGTACTAAAAGGCATAATGCGTTTTTCTTCTGTTTTTTTCCCTTTTTTGTACCAATTTTTGTAATAAATTACATGTAGATTTTCGTTTATGTTTTTTTTTTTTTCGTTAAATGAATAAAAAGTTTTATATGGTTTATAAGCAATTAGAAATTTTTCGAATTGCGAAAAAAAAATAAGAAAACATTTTATATGAATTGGTTTTTCATTTTTTGTTGTTTTTTTTTACAATAATTAATACCTGCGAGTAATTTTTAGTTAAATTAATTTGGAAAAACTTTTTCAGGGTAAGTATTATGTTTTTGGCGTCGTTTGAAGTTACAATTTTTTTTGGGTACGCGCCAAAGTTTAATTGCAACTTTTTTATTGTTATAACTGATAGGAATTAACAAAATTTTATATAAAATTTCGTTAGTTCTAGGTTTTTTGTAATATTTTCCTTGTATTTTATATACTTTTGTCACTCGTTATTTATTTTTATGTGTTCTTCGTGATTTACGCTGTAGTCAACACGATTTATTTCTGTTTTTTTTTTTATATTTTAACGGAAATGTAAAATTTTTATTGAAATTAACGTACTATGCTGTTAAAATAATTAGAAACATATTGCTGAATTATTTCCGGAATTTGTTTTTATTATGGCACTAGAGGTACAAACCGATCTTATAATAAAATACAATTCATAAATATATGTTTAACATTTTCTTTGAAAACATAGAATGATCGATCATGTTGGATTTTGGTTTCCTTCAGGTTCAGATCGTGTATATTACGTTCGTCTTTACTAATATTTCTTTTCTTTTATTTTCTAGCTAATAGCGGAATTTTATTGAGAAAACGTTTCTACCATATCTAATTTCATGTTTGCTATTTATGTTTACAACTAGAGTCGTTAATTTCGTTTAGTACTTATTTTTACCGTAATGACTTTTGAGTGCTTTTTGTTCTCTTTTAAAAATGTAAAAATGTGTAAAATGTTTCACGATTAGACCTGCATAGAGTTCTAGAATTTCCCCTATAAGTCATGTGCGAATATTGTTTAAAATTATCTAAAAATTTAAGAGAACAAAGTTTAAAATTTGAATCGTTTGTTTCTGAAGTATACAGAAATTGTGCCGTAGTTTTATAATTAGATGAATTCGGAATTCTAAAAAAAATCTGTTTTGTATTTGTAAAAGAAATATTTAAAATTTCTGTTCAATATTAGTTGTAATTGTAATGATACGTGATCAAATTTCATTTTTTTGTACTGCAATATTTTTTACTTTTTCTTATAAAGTTGCGTTGTTTAGGTATGAATTGAATTCTGTTAAATATTTCGATTATCCGTCATGTATTTTGAAAATATATTGCAAAAAAGCCGAAGTCACATTATAACAAGAGAAGATGCACAATTTTTCATATACTGGTGATGGCTGCGTTAGTGCTTTTAATATAACATTGGTCAGTTTTATCACGTATAAATGATAAATTAGAAACGGATTTTTAACAATATTAGTCAATGCGAAAAGGACGAGAAAAATGAAAGCATATCTTCAGGTTGATATACATTTAGTCGGATTTCTGGAACCAAAATTTTTAGAAATAAACTGAATTTTTAAAGTATAATAATTTAAAGTGAAGCTATTGTTGATTTTCGTGCGTTATATTTGATTTTGTTTTCAGTTTATTATGATTTGGATGCTATAAATGAGTTTATTGAACAAATACACATTATGACGTACGATTACCGAATACCGGAACAAGTACCTGATCAAGCTGATTATTTTGCTCCTTTAACCGAAATTTCGGGTAGGGACTCCGATCATAACGCTAAAGCAACTATAAGTTACTTTTTAAACAGTACGATTCCAGGTAGGTTAATACAGAGTTGCTTTTTTGAAGTTTTGCCGAAATTAACTTATTGGACGTTGTATATTTACTATAGTCTTAGTAATTTACTCAAAGCATATATATATATATATATATATAGCGTCATAATTTAAAATAAAATTTATTAAAGAAATCCATCGCATAGTCAGTACAATTGAAAAATTTATTGAAATCAAAAAAATATACATTTTTAAATGTTAAGCAAACGTTTGATAAACTGTGGTGAGAGAAAACTGTGAAGGAAAACAAATATTTATTGTCGTCGCGTTAGCTTAGTTTCTAGAATGTTTGACTTCCGCCGCGAAAGTCTTGAGTTCGATCCCAGGCGATGACAAGAAGTTATTACTCTAATGATAAATAATAATCGCTAGTAATCACGTGGAAGGCAACGGCAAACCACCGCGTATAACATCATATGCGCGCTAGTTAGTATACAGGCAGACACACTTGAGTCTGCATTTATGTGTATATCGATAAATCAAACATTTATAATCAGTTCCAAGTGTAGTCTCGTGTGTACACTCACGTTTTGAAAATAGTAATTGTCATAAGCACTAGATCTGTACAAATAGGTTGTCCCGATGCTCGACTTCAGTCATCACGTCTTAGAGCAGGAGTTCCCAACCGGGGGGGCATAGAGAGATGTCAAGGGAGGCACGAATGAAAAATTAATTTAATGCATAAATTAAACATCGGACAAGGGGCGTTCAATAAATAATGTGACATGCCTTCGAAAATTACTTTTTAGGCATCTGAAAATTTTCACAAATAATCAACAAAGTAAAATTATCACCATTTTTTGCATTAGTTGCGATGAATCCACCGACATCGTTAATTATGCACAGTTAATAGTTCATGTTCATTACGTCAGTGGAGATCAAATTGAAGAAGAGATTTTGTACTCCCAATCTTTGACACCAGGCACTAAATCTGAAGATGTATTTAATTCAATATCTGATTTCATCGAAAAAAATTATCTGAATTGGAATAAACTCATTGGACTTTGCACAGATGGCGCCCCTGCAATGATATGTGTACGATCAGGCTCAGCTTAAAAGCTCAAGAAAAAGAATTCCGCTATAGTGTGCACTAATTGTTTTATTCATCGACAAGCTTTGGCTTACAAAACATTGCCACAGAAATTACGCCAGACTTTGGACTTCGCTATAAAGATCGTAAACTACATCAAGAGTAGCGCTTTGAACAGTCGATTATTTAGTTTGCATTGCGAGGATCTTGATTCTGATCACAGAGTCCTTCTATTTCACACAGAAATACGCTGGCTGTCTAAGGGCAACATGTTGGCTCGCCTTTATGAATTGAAAGATAAGGTCATCCTCTTTCTTGAGTTCAAAGAAAAAAAGAGATTTTTTGCAAATGTTCAACAATGAACAATTTCAATGGAGGTTGACCTATTTAACCGATATATTTGATGCCTTTAATCAGCTAAACTTGAAGCTTCAAGGCAGAGGCGAACTATGATCATATTTAAGGGTTCATATCTAAGCTTTAACTTTGGAATCAAAAGCTGTCTGCTGAAAATGTAATAATATATTTTTCTCGACTATTCAAAGCAATTAAAAATAAAAAACTGGACCAAGATTTCAAGGCTGAAATATAAACTCATTTGAAAGCGCTGGAAAACGAATCTCACCGATACTATCGAGACATTAATTCAGAGTCACTAATATGTCACATGACCAGAAACTCATTTGTTGTTGATGTCTTACAATTACCAGATGAAGTTCAGAAAGAATTTCTAGAAATGAAGGTTGATTTGACAACGAAAGATAACTTTCATCTGTTGACATTGGAGAAATTTTGGATCAAACGATTCCTTGTTAACTCCAAAGTTGCCTCTCTTGCTTTGGGAATACTTGTTCCTTTTTCTTCGACTTACTTATGTGAGACAGGGTTTTCAGCTCTGGTTTTAATTAAAACTAAGCAGCGAAATCATCTTGCCGTCGATAGCGACCTAACAATAGCTCTGGAAAAAACTGAACCTAGAATCAGCCAACTGGTGCAGAGCATGCAAGCTCAAGTATCTCATTAGTACCTCTAATTAGAATAAATTATTTCGATAAAAAAAAACGTTTTAAATTTGGTTAAAGTTTATTTTCTACAACTTAGAATCAAAATAAATAAGTGTCATTAAAACAATGTGCGTTTTTTTTTTTTAATGAGAAAAATAAAGGGGGGCATAAAAATGTTATTTATAATTCGGGGAGGCTCGACGAAAAAAAGGCTGGGAAACTCTGTCTTAGAGGGTATTAAAGAGAATACGAGTGCATGGAAATGTACGTCTTAGAATTTTCTCACTCAAAAAGAGATTTTATACGCAACTAATTTGAAATTTTTATATTTTGTATTATTGTGGGAAACAAACTGAAATGTACGTTAATACCGAAATTTCCTTGCGCATAAACCTATCGAATTGCATTGAAGAGTAATTATTTTCAAAGTTAAACATCATTAAAAATGAACTAAGAACTAGTATTATACTTAATACGTTCCAGTTTGAAAAGCGTTTTACTGTGCAGTTTAAGTTTCAACAATATGATTTATACACTGGCGCAGGACCGTATCTAGATCAAAATTTCGGGGGGGGGGATACGAAAATATTTTCATAAATATACATAATATATACATATATATATATATGCGTGTGTGTGTGTATGTTATCATGAAATATATTTATTTATAAAAGGTACACTAAAGCCTTGCAGTCAATTATTGTATATGCAATATTTGAACACTACAATAAAAACAAATAAAAAATAGTCGCCTTCATAAAATTCATAAAAATTTTAATTTTCTTTTCTTTTGTCAAGAAGTGAAAAGAAATAAATTTATTCTGAATTTTGGTCAATTTAATTTAAGCAGTTATTATTTTGAAGACATTTCGGGGAGGGGGGTCACACCCCACACATACGGCTTTGCATGTGCGTACTAAAAATTGAAAAAAACATCAATAAAAATTAAGCGTAATAATTCAGCTCTATTTCTTTTAATTCAGTTTATACTTTAATGTACATTTATGTAGAGTGAACTTGATTATTGAACATCATTTTTCTTTTAATTTTCTGGTAAAACATCTCAGTATTATTAAGTACACTGTTAAATAAAACGTTCTTTTTTTTCTGACCTTGAGATATTTATTTTTATTCATTGTTGTATAATAAATTTATTCTCATTCAAGCAATCTATTTTCATTTATATTATATTTTAAAAGCGATGTAATAAGCATCCAATTTGTATTATTCTGTAATTCTTCTTTTTGAATAATTTTGTTAAGAAATATATTTCAAATTGAAATCATTTTATCAATAAATGTATTCGTTACGTAATATTTAGGATTACTATATAAGATAAAAATCTTAGTTTTTTAGTTAGAGAGGAATTTAAAATATTATATCAGAAACTGTAAAATATACTTTTGTACAAAAAAAAAATTAAATAATTTGTTTAAATATCAAAAAGTTGTAAACGGTCTCCACTATATTTGGATCCTTACTTCGGAAACTTTAATGCTGAACTGGAAATAAATAGCATCATTTGTCAAGTCCAAACGTGTAACAAAATTCTGCTTGCGGCCCATATAAATGTATATACATGTATATATAAATATATACATGTATATGTGTGTATTTTCATTTAAATATTTTTCGCCTTCATTTACGAACAAGATCATTGGAAATAATAATCGCAACGTTATGTCTTCACAATATACGAAGGTACTTGAAGTTAATCAACTGCGATGGGAGCTACTTTTATGGAGTTTATGTCTTTATATATCAAACTTCAAATTTTCTTAAGATCATTTTTTTTTATTTATTTATTTATTTTAAGTTATCCTTCTTTCTAAGTGACAAATACTGTCTAAATTAATAGATATTAAAACATTAATGTATATAATATGAATAGCGATTTATAATTAATTGAATCTGGTAGATGGAGACTGTTTGGCCTAACGTTTTTTTCCCGTATGTCCTCTACATTACAGAAATACAAAAGAGAAAAGACAAGAAAAATCGAATAATGCGAGAAACAGTTCTTATAGTTAATTTAGTAATATTTATTATTCTATTTTGATTTTATTTTGTAGTATATTTGTAATATATATTTTTTAGTTTTAATTGTATTAATTTTATTTTTTGAACCAATTATTATTTTCTCCGATGTTGTGTCCAGCTCTTACGTGATCGAATTTGGAACAGTGTAGAAGGGTGTGAACTGGTGAATCTACTTTCGACAGTGCATTCTCTACATTTGTCGTGTCATTAATTATGTATTTTTTTTTTTTTTTGAAATACTCTGCGAAATTGTCCTGACAGAAATTGAGTTAGAAAGAAGTCTGGACTGATTTGAGTGTTCTTTAGTCTAGCTTCGATTCTGGCTGGTAGTTCATACGTTCGCCTTCCCGTTACTTCCGGATCATAAGTGTTTTACCACTTATCCAAGAATTTTAACTTCACTATTTTTCTTTTCTGTGCTATCGTTATTCTATCATTGTAATTGTTTTTATTTATTTTCATTTCGTTTGTTCTTTCCAACTGTAAATCCAAGGGCATAATTCCTAATACGATATAAGCAGGAATATAGGAAACTGTTCTCAGATGTAATATTTAAAATGATTTTCCTTTGTTACATTTTCATTTTATCTTTTTTTATTGACCGTAATGTTTGGAAAATAAATCAAGGAGCCATATTCTGTTACGGATCTGACAAGTGCTGCGTCACGAGTTTTCCTATCACTAAACTGTAGACCAAAGCTTCTGTTATATAGATCTACTAGTTGTGTATAATATTTCTTAATTTTGTCCATGATGTAGTCTATGTATTTAATTAAATTACGATTTTCGTCTGTGTGTATGCTTAAATATTTCATTTCCTTACAAATTGTAAGATGTTTATTCTTCAATTTTAATTCTTTTTCTATACTACTTTTGATTTCCTGTTCTTCGTATTTTCTCGTTATTAATATCGAGTTAGTTTTCTCCGGATTTAAATGTAGACTGAGATTTATAAGTTCATCATTAAATACTGTTAATTTTCTGATTTATCTGAGGAATATCTTCTATTTTGTTTATACTAGAAATCATGTCATCCGCATAGCTTATAAGGTTTATATTTTCATAATGTCCAGTATTGTTATCTATTTTTGTCATTGCGGTATTGAAAAGAGTAGGTGCCAGAATGGATCCTTGTGGAACACCTGCTGTGAGTATCCTTTGATAAACTATTTCATTGGCTTTATTAAGGAAATTAATTTCTCCGCCTTTTAAGAAGTTTTTAATTATTGAAATTAAATTTATATCAAAAACTGTTTTTGTTGAAGGCACTCTATAATTTTAGACCATTTTATATTATCAGGGGCGTCACCAGCCGATGAGCTAGAGGAGGGCAAAATGAGTTGCCAGCCGACGAGCCCGAGGGGGGGGGGGTGATAGAAAGATGATAATGAAATTTTTATTATCTGCTATAAATGTTTTGGGTTGTAGTGTGATTATTATTTTTTTTATAAGCCCCAGAAGTTTTGAATTTTTTAATGTATTTTTGCATGGCGTAAATCCATTGTCATTATGCCACATGCGGGTTTGAAAGCATTTGTGAAGTGGAGCGCAAAAGCACCCGTCACCTCGGATTCATCTGTCACCAGCGTCCCATTTATAAGTAAGGAGGGGGTCGAAGTGGAACTGAGGTTAATATTACATCTCTTAGTTTAGTCAATATTATTACCACTAAGTTTCTACATCTGGTGAACAGGAGAAGTTTTTGAAATGTTACTCTATATTAATTAAGTCCTAAGTTCGGTTTACTTTTGTATTTCTTAAATATGCTTTGTAAACATGTGCTAACAATAGAGTATATTCAAATATCAGGTAAGTTATTTTGGCCTATGACATAGAGGTGAAATAAACAGAAGGGTAAAGAAAAAAAGATATTATGTACACATATATACTCATGTGGGCATATGTAAAAATATTATAACTCGCCCGTAAATTATGTTATTACTGATAGATAGTGTTTTATTTTCAGCTTACAGATTTATTGTATCTTATTTTACTATTATTTTGTATTAACTTTATATTTTATACTAGATCTTGCTTTCGTTTTGTATATTTCTTGTTATATTTTTTATAATTTGTTTCCACTACTCGCGCTTGCAGCGCATTTGTGGGTATCTTTACATTGATAATAATAATAATAAAAAGTAAAAACCCAAGATACGTCCTGAATCTTTCTATTTTATAATGTTCTTTTAATGTTCTCTTTTTATTTATTTGTTCTTGTCCTTTCTTGTTTCCTTCCCTTGACACTTATCTTTAAAATAAAATCACGTTTTTTTGATTTGAAGATATTTAGTGGCCCTCATGTATCGGTGTGCAGATGAGTATTTAAGGAGTGTGTACATATCTGCATGTATATATGTATATAATGTTATAATTCAGATAATCTTAGGTTGATTAATATTATGATGTATAGAATAAGCAAGGATAGTTGTAATTTTGTGTTCTGAATAAACGTTAATAAGAGTAAGAGTGTCGGGCACACTCGCACAATGGGCATACTTGCCCTGTGAAACCCGCAACTTTTTTTAAATATTATAAATAAAAAAAAATAAAATAAAAAGTGTTTCGACGTTTACAGCTACGGTTTGGTACACGCATTCGACCCGCGGGAGAAATTTTTATATTGTTTGTAACAATTTTTGTTCATAATCATTGCCCCACCCCCCGGGCTGTTCCATCCGGATGATGCGTACTACATACTTTGTACCGTGTATGATGAAACTGTTTTCATTTACAAGGTGTACCTCTGTGATACGTGCTATATGCATAACATTTTGTTGGAAAAAGAATGTTAATTCATCTTATTTTTAGGTAAAACCGTTGGTATTCCACGTTTATAATTACTAATGCGTGTTGAGTTAAAAAAATAATTTCGTATCACGGTGCTAGTTTTTTAATCAGTTTCGTCACTAAAGATATTAGAGGATTTATAATAATTTTAAAATCACTCAGAAGGGAGAAGAATATTGCCGAGATGTTAATGTCGTTATCATCATTGTTATTGACATAACCGTCATAATTATCGTTACTAACGATATCAATATCGGTTAAATTTCGGGAGAGGTTATGTCCATCATCAGTTTTACTTTTATTTTTTCAGCATAATTTGTGTAGTTATTTTTAACTACATGGGCGTATTTGAATTGGAAGTATTTTTATTAGAACGTTGATAAAGGTTTAATTATTTATCCGCGCGTTGTAGCGTAGAATGAGCGCACTTTGTCAGCTTCTGCAGCTAGTCGGATGATTCGTTTCACACGAAGCACATATAGCCGATTCAGAGGCGCTTCTAGTGTAAGTTTTTACGTCGCATTTTCCAGCACATTTAACGCTTCTTATTGGCAAGTTGCAATAATTAGCTTTGTGTCCCAGTATCTGGTATATTTTGTATTGTTCTAATCTTCAGTTTTTGTACGAATACTACAACGGTGTTTAGAATACGAGAATAGTCTGAAATATGTTTCGATTTCTTGGTGAGAGCTTTAGATCTATGAAGAACGGAAAAAGTTACGTAAAATTACGTTTTAAAATGTTGTGATTTTTAGTACTTCGAATTCACCCGAGACATCTGTTGTTTCAGTTGAAGGATGAAGGTTTTTAAACCACTCTGAACGGTTTATCATTAGAAGCAGCCATTGTTGTCTTTTAGCGCTTTGATGTTCAATAGCTTATTACATTTTGTGGCTTCATTGTTATGCCCTGATATGGTAGATTTTAGAGAGAACTGTTGTTCTGCCGGTAATAGAGACTATCTAAAGTCAGTAAATTTTTAACTACGATAGGCGTCGGTATTTTTTTTCATTTTTATTTTTTGTTTTTTGATTTGCTGAAAGAAAAAAAAAAAACGTTATTCCAGCAGACTTAGAACATTATAAAAGAAAGAAATACCATAATCTAACTCGGATGGATACTAAGGAAATAAAGGTAACAAGAACGAGGAAGACAGAAAATGAGGAAAACGAGAGTATGAAAAAAACATTGTACGGGGTGGGGATTTTTAGTTTTAGCAGTTCGAAGTAAAAATATAAAGGCCCAGGTAAAAGAGAAAAATTTTCAAATAGAATATGATTCAGGTCACAAAATGGCAGTTATGAGAATGTGATGTACAATAAGGAGATATAGCGGAAGAGAATCTGTGAAGGGCGAGAGGCGATAAAGAGTGTCCAGTACGTAGACGAGAAATTGAGGAAATGGAGAATTATAAAATCAAGGACGATTGGGGAGTGAAGGTTGAATAGATAGGTGCAACGGAACGGGATTAGAGAAACTATTAAACCATATTCGCCAATGACAAGCAGAAGATTAAGAGCCGAAAACTCTTCGAAAAGAGGACCATTTTATGCTGCGGTTTAAAAGAATCGACTAATTCGTTTCCAGCAATACTGTCGTGACCAGAAATCCATAAAAAATCGATTTGGAGAGAATAGTTAAAAAGGAGATCATAAATCATAGAATGAGTTTGGATAATAAGGGAATAATCACTCTGGTGGAAAAGAGAAGGGGAACAGATAGCTAAGAAAACACTTTCACAGATATTATTAAATATTTACGAGAATTGCGAGAAGACGAAATAAACAAAATTGAATAGAGGATTGCAATTAGTTCCGTGGTAAAGGTCGAACAAAATGACGGCAGTTTAAATGGCTCCAAGTAACCGGAAACTGGGAGAACGGAGGAGGCGCCGATACCATGAAGACTTTTAGATATCAAGGTATCAGAGCGAAATAGACTGTGAGTGTGAGTAAATTCCTATTTAGCAATTTCAGCTACGAGAGAAACTTCGTAGAGACAGCAAGAAAGAAGTAGAGAAATTAAAAGAAAATTATGGAAGTTTTTCGTAAGAATAAACATGACGAGAGAACTTAACAAGAGTGATAAAAGAGGAATTTTTTTAGAAGTAAAATGCCAATTATGAAAAACTAATATACAAGGTGTGGCTATTATGTAACGAGACTGGTTATCAAAATCATTTTTATTATTAAAATTATTCATCGGAACATTTCTCCCCTTCAATATACGCCCCTCCACTATTTGTAGTACACTGTTGCAACAATGGCGAAATTGTTTCTCTAAAATTCCATTCGATACTGCTGTCACGTGAGCATTAATCGACTCCAACAATTCGTAATGCGTTCCTTTTTAGATAGATTTTACTTTTGAGAAAAGGAAGAAATCGTATGGGGCTAGATCTGGCGAATACGGCGGATGTTCAAGTGCAGGGATCTGTTTATTATTCAAAAACTGTTTTATAGATAGCGCGCTATGAGCAGGCGCGTTATACAGATGCAAGATCTACGATTTCTCTTTTGAGAGATTTAGTCTTTTCTTCCATACACGTTTCCTCAACTTAGCCAACACTTCTAAATAATAATGCTGATTAATTGTTTGACCTTCTGGCACCCATTCCAACGTAATAATCCCTCGATATAAAAAAAAAAAAAAAAAACAAAAAACAAAACAATGATCAGCATTGTTTTAAATTTAAATTTTGACATCCTCGCTTTTTCTACTCTCGGAGATGCGGGAGTTTTCCAGTGCATTGATTGGCGTTTGATTTCTACAGCGTACTGGAAAATCCACGTTTCATTGCATGTTGACCTTATCAAACAAGCCGTGTTCAAGTTCGGAACGTTCAATGCTACCGTAGCAGGTTTGGAATCAAAATAGCTTTCGGTCTTTGCAGTTAAGTTTTTCGGTACGAGTTACGCGCAAACCTTGATCATATTAAAATCATTGTGAAAAATGTTTCTTACCGGTTCTTTGCCGATATTTACCATTTTAGTAATTATTCGTATGCCCAGCCGATGATGTGACAGCACAATTTAGTTAATTTTTGCGGTGTTATTTTCTGTTGAAGCTAAGAAAAAACGGTTTGCGTCACAATCGAAAGAAGAATCGGTGTTGAGGAGAAACAGTAAGGAGAAAAAAATAGGGAAATACGAAAACGAGAAGCGGGGGGATGAAAATGATTAATTCTTAATCTGATTAAGGAGCCAATAATAGTAGAACGAAGACTGAAAGGAATGGAAAGAAACCAATTCTGAGTACTGGGTGCTGGCTGCATGAGAAAATAATACGAGATTGGAGAATAAGGGGAAGGGTATTTATCTTATCAAAGTCTAGGATAATCGATTGAGGAAAGTAAGTCCGAAATTTTGGTCTTCTAAACGAAAACATTTTAAAGTGAATCTATATAAAATTACAAGAAAAAAAAACAACAAAAAACACCACAAGTGAAAAATTATAGGAAAAAAAGATTGATATACCAGGTAAATTGAATTATTATTGATATATATAACATAGATTGCTTAAGTACCTAAATTTTACCACAAAATAAAATTTCGGACTGATAAATTTTACATTATTAATTACGTGAGAGTAATTAGTTTCGTTTATTTATATTACGGCATCTTTAAATATATGTGACGGTCGCTGAGAAAAGGTACACATAGTGTGTCAGAAAAGAAGTTTTTGAGAATAACGCGCTTAAAGTTTCGCAGTATAATACACTACTTTAAGGTGGTAATTTTAAACATACAATTACGATTTACAAGGGGGGAAAAGGGTTCGTTTTCACCAGTTTGACCTACTGTTAAAGTGCATGTGCTTTTTCAAGTGTCCGAAACCGTTGTTAAGTCAAAACCGCATTTTTGACACACACTATGTACCTTTTCTCAGCGACCGTCGTATATAGATCGAAAATAAGTCCACGGTTTACCGAAGTGTATATGTGTATGGAAAATTTCTTGTAACGAATAAAAAATTAACTTTTTTTTAAGTGTATATTTCGATTGTTCGTGGTAATTTTTTACTTTTTTTTTTTTTTTTTTTTTTTTTTTTAAAAAAAGCTGATAAATTCAATTGAGAAAATAAGGTATTTTTGCTATTCTTTCCAGCTGAAAAATTAATTATGGTTATCCCAACATTCGGTAGAAGTTGGAAAATGACAATGTTGCAGGGAAGATCGCATGTTCCTCCAATTACTGCCGATGGACCCGGAGATGGCGGACTTTATACGAAGATGGAAGGCGTATTAGCGTATTACGAAATTTGCACAGATTTAACAACTTTAACCGATACATCGTCTCTACCGACGAATTTTCTCACAATACCGGAAAATTTAAATCTCACTTACGGCGTCTACGCTTACCGGTTGCCGACGTTACTTCGTAGCGGTATATGGGTTACTTACGAAACTCCGGAAACGGCTACGCTAAAAGCTTTGTACGCTAAAGAAAACGGCTTGGGAGGGGTCGCGGTTTTCGATTTAACCCTTGACGACTTTATAGGACATTGCGCCTTGAAAAAGGATAAATTTCCTATCGTAAGAGCTAGCCGAATTAGTTATATGGGATTAAAGCGTAATGAAAGTCGTACCGTTTCTCTTTAACAAGTAACCCGTATAATTTCTCGCCCCCAACAACGCATCATCAACCTTCTTTTTTAATATACACTATGTATTATAGAATTTTTAATGCATATAAATCCGAACTCTAGTTATAAATGATGTACATATCTACTAGAAGAATTGTCGAAGAATTTTTCAATCACAGTCTTACTGTAACTACTCAGTTAAAAAGTGATGAATATTTTCATATCGTCCCATAAATGTGGATCATCAAATATCGTACGAAATGAGTAAACTGGTGTGCATTTTTTATATTGCTTATCTAACAACCTGTGTCGAATGAAACGTTTTTATTCTTTTTATGGCCGAAGTATCCTCATTTATTGGAATTAATTCTTATTTTGAAACATCGAAACTAAAAGAAGTATAATTATTTTCAACTATTCATTTTTCATATAGATTTTATCTGAACAAAACATAAAATCCTATATAAGGTTTACTTTAATATGTTTCGCGAGAAATGTGTCAGGAGTTTAGCATAAATGTGCACTAATATGTATTAGTGCTGCCGACTTTAGGACAATATTTAAGGGCATATAAAAGCGATATAAATAGGAGAAAATTATTATTATTGTTGTTATTATTTTCTAGCCGTAATTGCGACTCACAATCAGTGAAACCAATTTTTCTTTCGTGCTTTTCATAATGGCTACTAAATTCTTTGCGCCCTTCCATCGTAAAATATAAGAATAAAACATTAATATAACGCAAATGTTTAGAAATATATTTTAAGCCAAATAAAAATGATAATTCTTGACTAGTTTTGTTTTTATAATCACAATGTTTAATTGAAAAGATTCTTTTTTTTTTTTTATTTAAAATACAATATTGGCTAGAGTAACATAAGCCTTACTGCCCGCGGGTTCATGAGCGTCGCCAGCAGGGGGCAGGGGGCAGCTGCCCCCCCCCGCAGCTTTGAAACTTTTTAAGCAACTGGCCATGATGAGTATTCATAGGCGCGTAATCATGGACAATTTGGAAGAATTTTATAATAAAGTAGTAGAACAATTTGCCAGAAACCTACGAAAATTATGTGTTTTAATTAAGATTTTATTCTTGCTTAATAAAATGTTAAGTATTTAAAACTTATAAATTTTATTTTTCCTATAACTCATATTCTCTTTCTACCATCTTGCCTCTCCCCCCTCTGGTGGCTGGCAACTCATCTTGCCGCTCCTGGCTCATCGGCTGGCGACGTTTTTGCGCGGGTGGCTTTGTTTTTAGATTTATCATATTTCTGATCATTATGAATCTGTTTATTTACGTTATTATTGAAGTTTATGTTGCGCTGTAACATTATTTTTTTTTTATTTTTTTTTTCTTTCGGCTTATTTAATATGTGTATATAAGAAAAAAAATTCTGCAATATTTCAGTAATCAAACAATTATTATTAGTTTATCGCTGAAATTATTAGGTTTATGAAGATGAAAACCCGCATGTGGAATAATGACACAATGGATTTACGTCATGCAAAAATACATTAAAAAATTCAAAACTTCTGGGGCTTATAAAACTAGAAAATCGCTTTTAAAAAAAATAATAATCACACTACAACCCAAAACATTTATAGCAGATAATAAAAATTTCATATAAATATTACCCATGTACTGAAGATGTCAAATAAAAACGCTTTTTTTGAAAATTCGAATTTTAAAAAACCATTTTCCAAAAAATACACCATGTGTTATATTTTTAGCACAAACAGATCTAACAAACCGTAATTTTGCATGAAATTCATTTATATGGTCTACTGAATCTGAGAAAAATAATTTTTTAAATCCTCAAAATTTTAAGCGGGAATAGTGCGCAGCCGAATGCATTTCGGTCTACCGTATCTCACAGAGAGAAATAAATTTTGAATAAGATTAATTAATCTGATCATTCAAAAGGCTGTCTTGAAATGAAAATTGTCGAAAAAAGTTTATTGCAGGTTTTATGATGACCCCTATATAGTAAGTACCCCACATGAATGCGCTAGAACTAAGTTGAGAATGTGAGCCACACAGTGCACGAATTGCGCTCTCGGGTGTTTCCCTACGATTATTGTTCTCACGCTTTGTAATCGACCACTCAGTACTGCAGCGCCATGAAAGCCTTGTCTAAAGAATTTATCTATATTCAAGTTATAAAATAAGAGATATATTATAATTGTCGTCGCCAATGTTTGAGCTGAAACATTTTCTATGTAGATAAATTCAAGAAAATCCTCCCGGATAACTGATTTTTCAAAGAAGTAGTCTACATATCATAAACATAATGCTAGTTATTCCTATCGGAATATGTCTCTTGAGTTTCGTCTGCTAATACCGTAAAAAAACTAGCCTCTTTGACCGTTTTAAGTATATGCGCTTGAATAGCATTACCGCATAATAGTTCGATCGCTTCATTCTAAATTCCTGATACAAAGTATACATAGCTTTACTATGCATGCTTTGGGTAAGTAAATGACTCTTAAGTGCTTCATCACGAGATCGAGCACGAAAATGGAGAAGTACTCGAATATTGCCGTCATTGTGAGCAGGTTCGTTTACTCCAACTGCATAATTATGGCTTCCTCTTAGGACCATTTCCTGTCTTCTACACAAAAGAACTGTTTCTATAATAGCTTTTAATCTCTCGCGGTTATCTGCAGAAATTTTATGACCTTCCCCAGGTTCATGGACTCCTCAACATCAGCAGATTTGCTTTCCGCGAACTTTACAGAATTTGCTGCTTGCTCTAAAGCGAATTTGTGGTATTTTGTATTTGCGTGATAACCAAAGTTTTCTAAAGCGTTTTTCCAGTTAGTAAATGGCTTATTAACTAGGGCTCCAAGATCTTGATAATCATGTTCGCGTTGCGTTGTTCCAAGTAGAACACATAGTTCGCAAAGTGCTCCTTACATGAAGTTCGAATACGCAAGTCATGAGTGCTTTGCAGTCCAACGACATTGAAAAGAAAAATTCCTCTTGCCAGTGACTGGAAACTTGAATGAATCCAGTAGGCTCCAAGGCTCTTTTAAAGCTTTCAGCTTTTCCCCATCATTATTCGAAGAACTAGAGACAATATAATACACTTTTTGACAAATAAGCTTGGACATTCTTTCCTACTCAAGTAACCTAAATAAAGACATAGAAAGATTCGAATTATTTTAAATCCAATCCAAAGCGACAATGCGAAGGCATTCACTACGATAGTATATTCGGTTAATATTTGGACTTCTGCGTGAGCTAAGAGGGGGGTATATACGTCGGTGTATTACGGTATTAAATTTCGTACTTTTCTGTATGTGTAAAGTCAATAAAGGCTTAAAAAGCGTGAAGTTCTAAAGCAAAGATGTTTCTTTATTTTATCAACGTATTTTAAAACCTTTTAAGTAGAAATTTAGGAATTATTTATGTTTTTTAATAATCATTTTGCCCTATTAATATAGTAAATATATTATCCCTTGAAAAGTTTTTAAATAATTCAGCCTTTTTAAAGTTTAAATGTTTATGTATACACACACACACACACACACACACATATATATATATATATATAAATGTATTCTCTTATATTGGTTCAAAGAAAGTTTGTAGAAAAGTTTGTACATTAACATTTTTACTTTCTACATGAAGTGACGTAAATATGAGTGTGAGTGCACAAAACTTTTTGAAAAAAATTTGAACAGTTGAAATTGAACTTTATACGTATAAATGAGTAAATTCGTTTTTCGCACATTGTTTTTATTACATTTACCGGTTAAAAGGATTTTATTGTTATCCTTTCAGTTAAACGTAATTTGACGTTAGTAACAAAATAAGCAAGGTTAAACGATTGCTTTAAAATTTGGGTGTATTTTTATTATCGTAATCGGACTGTTTCTATAAAAGGAGAATATTATCATTTGTTGCGTGTTTTTGTTGACACTGTTTATTTCAGTCTACCGATAAAATGTTGTTTGCTGTAACATGTAACTCACCGCTGTTTAGTGTCCTGAAATAAATTCAATAATTGAAGTGATTGAAACGAACAATATCAACTATAATAATAATTATTGTACGGACTCTTAGACAAATGGGACTCCGAAAAAAAAAAAAAAACTGGAAAATTCAGTTGTCGAAAGTGACCAATTAATTTTTTCCCCCTTTTACATAAAGAAAAACAAATAGTTTTGTAAAATGCCGTTTTTATGTTGTTTTTTTTTAGTTTTTTTTTGTGCAGATACGAACATTAAATCGAGTTTCTTACTACTAAGTCTGATAACAGAATTTTGGTATCATGTTTGAATTGGTAACTTGACAAATTAACAGAGTTTGCTGAACGTTATTTATATCGAGAAACGTATTAACCGCAATAATTTTTAAACAGAGAGTAACTGCTGGCGTTTTTCTCCTCATAAAATCCCAATCATGTCGTCCATTGCTACCCGTCTTTCTAATTTTTCTCCTGTTGTCCTTTCCTACAACACTCTCCCGTACTTCTTTCATGACTTCAATAGCCTATGGCAGCCTATCAAATTTTCCCCTCTCCCACTTCGAGCCAATTCCTCCTCTCACGGTGCAGTCAACAATGAATTTCTTCATTTGTTGAATTCCTCTTTTCCTGCTCATGTATTGATCTTTACTGATGGTTCCAAGAGCGAGGACGGCGGGGTGGTGCGTTTACTGCTCCGTCGCTTCGACATTCTGAGTCCTTCCGGCTTCCTTCCTTCTGCTCTATTTTTTTCTGCCGAGTCGATCGTCATCCTTCAGGCTATCTCTTATATTTCCCCTTTAAGCGATCTTTCCCAATTCCTCATTATTTCGGACTCTGAGGGCGTCCTTCAAGCCATATCCTCTCCTCCTTCACATTCCTCTGATAATATTATTCTCTCAATTCGTTCTCTTACCTCCACTTTGCAGTCATCCCGTTCTATTCTCATTGATTTTTTGTGGGTCCCCAGTCATTCCGGAATTGATGGCAACGATGCAGCCGATTCTTTGGCTCGTTCTGCTGGTCGCCTTGATTCATTCCTCAACCATTTCCCTTCTTCAGATATCCTTTCCTTATCTACCTCCAATCACGCCAGACTTTGGCAGAATATTTATCCCTCCCTATTTTCTAATCTTCATTCTCATTACCGTTTCATTCAGCCAATTCCTCGTTCCCTGTCTTGGTTCCATTCTATTCCTCTCAGTCGTCGTTCTTCTATTGTCTCCCTAATTCGTCTCCGGATCAATCATTCTTTCCTCCCCTACTCTCGCTTTCGATTTGCTTTATCGCCTTCTCCTGATTGTTCTCTTCACGATTGTAATCCTCCTCGTACATGTGATGCTAATCACATTTTCTTTGAGTGTCCTACTCTTCGTAACGAACGCTACCTTTTATACAGTCAGCTCCTGTCATTAGGTCTCCCTACTCCCTATAACTCTTCCTTTATCCTCTCCTTTCCTTCATCTTCGGTGGTGTCCGCACTGCTGTCTTTTGTTGCGTCCATTTCGGACCGCTTAATTATTTAATTTATTAGCTTAGTTTTCTTGTTGTTGGGTCAATGCCGCTGGCGCGCCCAAAAAAAAAAAAAAAAAAAAAAATAAATAAATAAAAAAAAAACTCTTAAAAATAATTTTTGAAGGCTTTTGGTTTTCTGTTACTTTTTGTCTTTCTTCCGTTGATATAGTCCCGTTTTCCGCGCTAATTTTTTATCCATTCTTCTTCTTCTTCTTCTTTGATTAACGTGCCGTGTACTGCCGCCTAGGCCAGAGGCACGGATAAGATAAGAGTTAGATGGAGTGGAATAGATTAGTGGTCTTGAGAAAACGTAGGAGGCGTTCAATTTTGTCGTGGCGGTCAGATAGGATTTCGGAAAGGTTGGACGACTGGAGAATTTGTACTCTGTATGAATTATAGGTTGGACAGCTGACGAGTAAATGTTGGATTGTGACAGGAGAATTTCAATTGGAACACAGTGGAATAGGTTGTCTGGACAAGAGGTGACTATGAGTAATTTTGGAATGACCTAGGCGGAGTCTTGTGACAACGATTTCATTTCTTCGATTGGTGAATAATGAAGTTTTCCATGGTCGAATAGTATCTCGAATTGAGCGCAGCTTGTTCGTGTTTGGGATGTCGGTCCACTGTTTTTGCCATGTTTGAAGTGATTTTTGCAGTATATGGGCTTTTAGATCCATTGGCGGAATTTCAATGTTCGGTACCGGAAAGAACAATGAGCCTTCTTTTGCTGCCGTATCCGCGAATGAATTCCCCTGGATCCCAACGTGTGATGGGATCCATGCGAACGAAATACGGGTACTTGTACTACAAAGAATGCGAATAATTTCCTTGGCTATTGGGTGTTGGTGAGGAGAGTTGTATTTTTGAACTGATGTGATCGCGTTTAATGAGTCTGTACATATGAGACGTGGGGAATGAGGATCGGAATTTATTACATTTTCTATTGCAAGTTTTATAGCAAATAGTTCCGCCGAAAGAATACTGAATAGTGCCGGAAGAGAGTAACGAAGAATAATTTTTTTATCGGATGCTACTCCACAACCTGTGCCTCGAGGTGTTTTGGAGCCGTCAGTAAAAACTATTTTGCAACTGTCATATTTGCTGATCATACATTGATATGCGGAACGTAGAATGCTCGGACATGTTTTTCTTTTTGAGAATTGCTGGAGTTGAAGATCTATGTCGAGATGCAGGTTTACCCATGGAGGCGTTGGTGCTGTGGTTAGTTGATATGTCGGTGGTAAAGTGAATTTCATCGAATCTAAGATTTCAGTAACTTGCTTATAAAGAGTGGGCACCGATGTATGGGGTGATGGTCGAAGTGAGTTCAGCGAAGGAAGGTTAATCGACGACTTAAGACGAATCCACGTGTTTAAAATGCTCCGGTCTCTGTAAATATTGAGAGGAGGAATACCAGCTTCACAAAGAACGCTAACAGATAGAGAAGTAGGAAAATCGCCAATAGCGAGTCTCGCAGCAGTATGATGTATTGTATTGAGTGGGTTGATGATATTTTGATTAGCCGAAGAGTAGATTACAGCGCCATAGTTGAGTCTTGATTTAATCAGTGCTTGGTAGATTTTCAACAAGGAGGAACGATCTGAACCATACAATGTGCTAGCCAGTTTACGAATTAAGTTTAGTTTTTTGGTGCAGCCTGTTTTTAGTTGGTTGATGTACGGTTTCCATGTAAGTTTTTCATCCAGAATGATTCCTAAATATTTTACGGTATCTGATGATGGAATGGTTACGTTGTTTAGTTGGACTGAAATTTCATGACTACAGCGGTGAACTCTGCAGAAATGAATAGCGGTAGTTTTCGTGTTTGAGAAATTGAAGCCGCTGTGGACTGACCAAGCTTGTAATTTGTCGACTGTTTCCTGTAGTATTGATGTTCCGAGGGACAAGTCCGAACAGGAGATGAATATAGCTAGGTCGTCTGCAAATAAGGAGCATTGGACAGGCGGGTGTATTTGTTCCGGAATGTCATTTATGGCTATGTTGAAGAGGGTAGGGCTGAGAACGGAGCCCTGAGGAACACCGTTCTGTAGATCCTGCGGAGCTGATTTAACTGATCCTAGTCGGATATGAAATTTGCGACTCGATAGGAAATTTTGGACGAAGTATGCTAGATGACCGCGAACTCCCCAGCCATGAAGAGTTTTTAAAATTTTTTCTTTCCAAGTATTGTCGAAGGCTTTGGATATGCCAAAGAATATTGCCAGTAGGTGATTTTTACGAATAAATGATGTTTGTATCGACTGTTTGAGAAAAAGCAGTTGGTCGATCGTTGATCTGCTCGCTCGAAATCCGCATTGTGATTCGGTCAGGAGGTCGTTAGATTCGATCAGACATTGCAGTCGTGCGTTTATGATCCGTTCCAGGAGTTTGCAGAGAACACTAGTGAGCGAAATAGGTCTGTAGCTGTCTAATAACATTGGATTTTTATTTGGTTTTGGAATAGGAATAATTTCGGCAGTTTTCCATGAGTCAGGGAACGTGTTCGTTGTCCAGATATGATTAAAAATTGATAGTAAGATGAGAATAGCTGGCTCAGGAGCATTTTGGAGCATGTAAGCATAAATGCTGTCCGGTCCGATTGCAGTCGGTTTCAATTTTTTGATACCTTGTAATTCTTCGAGCGTAATAAGACAGTTGTAAGGTTCTTTATTGTCAGAGTGGAAATCGAGTCTTACGGAGGCGAGATTTCTTTTGTGATTAAGTGCTTCTGATGAGAAATTCAAGTTGCTGGATTGAAAAGCTATAAATTTCGCGAACGATGTAGCTATTTCGTTTAAGTCTGTGCTGATATAGTTATCCAATTTGATGTTAGTGGGAATTGGTGAAAAATTTTTCCTATCAAGCCCTCGAATTTTTTTCCAGACTGTAGTGGTAGAGGTGAAACAGTTTATAGTTTGTACGAATTTCTGCCATGAAGTTCGTTTGGCCTGTTTTAAAGTGTATCGTGCTTTAGCGCGAAGTTTTTGATAATTAACATGATTTTCCAGAGACGGAGCGGCTTTTAATTTTTTTAGTGCTTTTCTTCTATTACGTACAGCGGCGGAGCAATCTGTGGTCCACCATGGGACTGCGTTTTTACGTAAATGTGTAATTTGAGGAGTCATAGAGTTCGCGTGATTTACAATAATATTTGTGAACGATTGGACGAGGTTTTTGGCGTTTGAAGTTTGACTGACTTCGAAGCTGGCGACTGATGGAAAGGTTGAGCTATATATTTTCCAATCTGTTTTTGCGGTAGTTGTACTTTATGCCTTGAATTGGGGATATAGTTTTGCTACTTGAATTATGGATTTTTTAAATTTTTCGATAGAGGTAAATCTCTTAGGGAAGTAGAGACTGAAAATTTTTAATTAAAATGACGGAAGATTTTTTAAAAATTGCTCATTCTTTAACTTACAGAAAAAGGGAAGATGATTAGAATTCAGATTTCAGAGTAACGGTGAAGATCAAGAAGGTTGAATTGAATATTGAAATATTAGTTTACATAAGAATACCGTGTTCACGATACGTTACGTTTGTTTAAATTCGTTCAATAGTAAAGTCTATCGTGTTCAGAGCGACCGTGTTCACGGTGACCCACCAATGATGGTGTTCAGAGCGACCATCGGATTTTTTTTTATTATTATTATATTCGACTTGGATGTTCAAAACGTCCCGCAGACATTTTTATTACTACTATTACACATATGTGAACTAGAGCGCCCGAGTTATTTTGTTAAAACTGCTAGAAATTATAATACGTGATTAGAAGCGTACTTATTTAATCAAATATTTTATTTTTAACCAAAACTATTGAGCATTTACACAACAGTGCGTTTTGTTAGAAAAATTAAACTGGATGTGAGTACGTTTCCATTCATCTGTTATAATTTTACATTAATAAAAATTATATACATTTTGCATTAAATTGCGTTTTTATAATATTGTATACCGTTACATGTTAAGGGTTAATATAGAAATATCAAGTTTAAAGTAAATAATAACAAATTTAGAAGTTACATAACTTATAAGAGAACCGTAACAGAATATGATCGAAGTTCATTGTAGTAGTATATCAGAGATTCCAGGAATTTAGATGTCGGCTTTAAATATGGTCGCTCTGAACACCGTCGCTCCCAACGCGTAACCAAAGTCTGTAAACAGAAAGAAACCGGTGGAATGTTTCGATCGATTAGCAGTAAATAGCTTCTTTTTTCAATTATTGTGTACTATCGACGCAAATATAAACTGCAAAAATAGAGTCACCAGAATGACGATAGATGTTCAAAACAATATTCCGTGTGAGCGATAAACTGTAACGAGACCGACTTAAATTTAACAAATCACAATGCCCAAAAAGTAGCTACTTGTCGGCACGAGAGAATTTGGTCACGCTTTTGTGACGGACACAACGAATAAAAAGAATAATCTGTTTGAATATCCGATGATAATTTATTTATTTATTTTCTTTTTTAATAAGTAGTATCCGTAGATTTTACCCCACGTATATGTGTGTGTGTGTGTGTGTGTGTTGATTCAGCGTTCCTGGTTTTATACGTAAAATTTTTGTTTTTCAATCTTTCTGCAGATTTTAGGGGCCGTCAGACTTTTTGAAAACTACGGATTTTTCAAATCATTGTTCGTTGATAATCATAAATTTGCTTTATCGGCATAGATACAAAATTTGTTAAAATTTCGCCGTATTAAACATTTTACATAATCCAGTAGGGTAACATTTTCGGCATGTTAAATTTCTAAAGCTTTTCTCTGTTTTTTATTTATTTATTTATTTTTTTTTTGGACTACAAAGGTGGGTTAATTACTAATATGATTTCATACACATATTATGTACGGAATCCTTAATAAGATGGTTCAGAATGACAAAAATATCAAATAAAAATCAATAACTCACGAGAACGGTTTGACTTATAAACTTCAAAGTCGGATCATAGATTTACAGTTAAACTTCTAACTCTACGACAATCCATAACTTTAAGATAATAAATCACCATGGATGACAAAAACGCAAAAAGCCGTCAAGAATATGTAATATGGAATTTTAATTGACTTCAAAAATCGCCCTTAAAAAATTCATAACTCATCACCAGATGATAACCTTTTAGAAGTGAAATTTAAAATATGAAAAAACAAAACGTAGAACCTTTTTTGTAAAATAAAAAAAACTACGATTAAAAAATCGATTTAAATCCTCCTTTTTGGTTTAAAAAATAGCAAAAAAAAAAAAGAAGATATTCACGTAAGTAAAAGCCGATGTACGTGTAACTTTCCGTTTACGTGTTATAAAATTATTTATAATTATCTAAATGGTAATATATAGTAGACGCAAATGACCTAGAATTCGAGCGTCTTTAAATAAATATATAATTTGAATTTGGATTTGAAGGTCGTCTACTTTCTTTCTATTAACTATTAAGCGACGTAAAATTAGGCATGATCCGAAATTTTTTTCACATTTATTGTCGTATGCGGAATGGTATGTTGTATTCGAGATTTAAGCGGACGTAATGTAATAATTTGTGATAAGCTATTTGATGAATATTTTGTAACAATCGTCGGAAGGTAATCGCTGGTTAAGTTTTATGGGTACCTTCAAAAATCGTCGGTTCAGGGAGTTTATACGCTTAACGTCTTACATATATGTATATTATTAGTCGGTGTAGGTGTGCCTACATACTTCTTCTTCTTCTTTCCTAACGATTTCCCGGTGCGGGGTCCGCTTGGTGGCACTGCCTTCTCCATTTTCTACGGTCCTCGACGCCCTATATCCCAACACCGACTTACACCATGTCGTTGTTGACAGAGTCTATCCACCGTCTTCTCGGTTTTCCTCGTGGTCGCTTTCCCCCAGGGTTACAATCCATTAACATCCTCACAGGGCTATTGTCAGTTTTTCTCATGATGTGACCGTACCATCGGAGTCTCGATTCCCGTAATTTCAAACGTACAGGTGCAACTCCTATACGCTCCCTTATATCCTCGTTTTTGATATGGTCGAGGAGTGTGTACCTAAGAGACCAGCGTAACATTTTCATTTCAGCCACATGAATTTGTTGTTCCATTTTTGTGGTTGTCGCCCAACATTCAGCTTCATATAGCATTGCAGGTCTGATAATCGTCTTATAAATCCTCCCTTTGAGACGTATCGGTATTCTTTTGTCACATAATACCACGGTTAGTTGCTTCGATTTCATCCATGCTGTTTGGACGCGGGAATCTATGTCGCATTGTGTATCCCCATCTGAGGTAATATTTGAGCCCAGGTATTTGAACTTAACAATCTTCTTTAACACCGTGTTATCTATTTTGATGGACTTATCTGTAGGTGCTCCACATTCCAAGTATTCAGTTTTCCTGATGTTAAGCTGAAGTCCATTTAACTGTAATCTATTTTTCCAGATCTGTACGCGCTGCTCTAAATTGTCTTTGCTTTTATCTGCCACGAAGACGTCATCCGCGTATAGCAATGTCCACGGTACGGGAGTCTGTAGGTCTGTGGTTATAGTATCCACACAAAGGATGTGCCTACATGTACATATATATATATATATATATATTTTTTTTTTTTTGGAGCTTATATACAGGAAGATCCATCAGTCATTATATTGCAGTGAGATTAAATACACTGATAATACTGAACATGTAGTAAATAAAATATGGTGATGTCACTATTTGTAGCCAAAGAGGAGAACTTATTATACATGGGAAACATATTTTTAAGTTTAACCAGTGAATTACGTAGTGATATTTGCGTATTTTTATATTGGTAAAATTTGAAAAAAAAATTGATCAGAATCCGCCAGTTTATCTTCATCATCAGTATACAGATAAAAGGCAAACTGGCAAAGATCTTATTTACATATAGATTTTGGTAATTTGTTAACTCCAAATCGTAACCAACATATTATCGTAACTATAAATTTGGTAATCTGGGAATATTACAGTTTTGATTTATACGGATTATAGCAAAAAAGAGAATTCCAACATTTTTTTAAAGCAGACTTTATGAAATATACGATACTTTTGTTAGGGAATTTTGGAATAAATGGAGAAAAATCATTATCGACTATCTATTTGTCTGTTTACCGTCTATATCTACATGAGCAGAAATCTGATATTGACATCGTTCAATTCAACCAGTTGTGATCTTATTTTAAATGTAAGCAGAGGTACTTAATAATTAAACGAAGAGATTTCAAAGAGACATTAAGCTACTTGTAGAGTTACTTTAAGTAAATTTCCTGGCGAATATGTAATGATCGTCGTACATTTCGCGCAGTAAATACCGAGCAAAAACGAGGTGCAGAATAAATTTTTTTATAATATTCCAGTGGAATATGTAAAATGCTGAGTCAGATTTTAGACCTGTTTGCGAATATATCCGGGCTAGTTGTGGGTTGCTAGTATATGCAATATATATTTAGATTATAATTGGACCGTAATAGATGTATCGATACGGTTTTAGACGCCATTTACCAATGATATCCGACTTGGAAATTAATTCTCGAGAATATTTCATTAAATTTCGATCTCTACCATCTGTACTCTCGCTGTTTTGGCTGTTCCGTAATAATGACGTTTACACAATTAATTCCGAAATTCCTATATTACCGTCGGATATTCGGCTAGAGGCTGTGTGAGTGTATCTGTTTGCGGTGCAAGGTTTAGGCGGCGGCTTGTATCCGTGACTAGAGTGTAGATCGCTGTCAGCTACACGTGTTGAATAGTTTTCAATAGCGATATATATATATATATATATGTGTGTGTGTGAAAACTGTAGTGGGAGATAGTGGTTCGGTAATCGATAATTAGGAAGAGGCTTATAATTTAATTTATTATATATAAGTCTAGCTCCACAGTCTTCCTTGGTAGGAACTGCAATAGCCTAGTCGGCCGTTACAAAAAATCGATTTTTTCTTCGTATATGTACTCTTATTACGAATAATTTTGAATTCTGCTCATTGATCTAGTCATTTAACAGGACGTATTTTAATAATTTATAATTTCGATATACGACTTGAGGAATGTGAAACATTGCAACGATTATAGACAATTTTTCTTCAAACCTCGGCATTAGGCACAACAGAGACATTCGTAGTAGGGAAAAAAAGGGGTAGGTACAGAATTCGATTAAGTTAATTTTTTTAAAAAAAAATTCGAATTGCTAATGTGTAGCGCCCGGACTTGCCGATTATAATGAACGAAATCGTAACAGTATATATGCAATTACACCAATTCTTCAGCGAGGTAAGAATGTGGTAGAGAATCGAAAGAGGAATAAGCTGCATTTCTTGTTGAAATTTTAATGGAAAAATAAAATTAGATAAAGTTCTTAATTACGGCGAAAGAAGATTTTGTAATTATCGTTAACTTAATAGGAAATTTGTCGTTTTCGGAAAAGTTTTAATCAGCGACATGAAATACGAAGATGGGCTCTGCCGGAAATTGCCGGTAAAAGCTTTGTTGGCCGAGCGAGCAGGAGCGGCGAAATTTAAATTTAAATGCTGTTTTAAAATTGATTTCCATTTTTCGACTTGAATTTTTCTTCTTATTTCCTCTATTTAATCTTTTCCGCGTAACGGAATTTTTCGAAATTGTTTCGCCTTTTTTCTTTACACTTTTCGTGTTCTTCGCGATGCCTACCAGCTTTTAGCTATTAACTTCAGCCGGAAGATAATTTTATTAAGCTTCACTGAAACTTTGCAAGAACACAAACTCAAAAATAAACGGTGAAATTATGACGTCCCACGAATAGTAGAACAGGTGTCATAAAAAAAGAAAAAAAGAAAAGAGGGTAGAAAAATTAGTGAAACATGCATACCTATTGTGTATTCGTTTTCATCGAGTGTAATTACAATTGTTTAATTAATTTCGTTTCGTGATGTGTATCGTTACGATGTTTCGAAATACATGCCGATCAAGGCCGTGTCCACGGGGGGGGGTTTAACCCCCCCCCCATGAGAACTGAAATAGTTATTATACATACAAAAAATCTGAAAAAAATCACAAATTTAAAATAAATATTGATGATTTTTTAGGGTTTTTTTACCTACTTTTAAAAGAAAAAAGAAAAAATATGCTGCATATTTTTAGGTACTTCATTAATATTTTATGCAAAAAAAATTTTATTACGAGTATAATTAATAACATATGTAATTTTTATTAATGTGTTCATATACGGGGTAATTCATTTATGTAAATTATTAATATATAAATCAAAATGATGGAAATTATTAATAGTACAAATATTAGAGAAAAAATGTATTATCAAATAAATATGCAAAGAAAATTTTCACCCCCCCCCGCTCCAAAATTCTGGGCACGGGCCTGATGGCGATCCATATTTCTTTTCGGTGATGTCATTAGTTTTTTCGCAGAGAACGGTAAGTAAAACACAACGCAGGCAGATAGGATACACGCTCAAAAATGGAGGAACATAAACTCTATCGCTTTCAGCTGGACAAGATTTCAAATGTAATTATGCAGATGATTTTTTTTTTGATTTTTTATTTATTTTTTGAGCATGTCAGCTTAGGACGTTTCTCAATCCAACGGTATGATAGTATCCATGATTATGCAGATGATGTAATGTTAGTTGCTGGGTTTAATAAAACGGAAGAAGGACTTACAATTAATAATGTAATAAGATTAATTAATGAAAAAATAAATTAACTGGGTCTTAAATTTAACACTACTAAAACACAAGCCCTATTAGTAAGCAAGAAACATGATAAATTGATCATCAAAGATCACCTTGAAAAAAACTTAGAAGTAGATAATAATAAAATTATAATTCTAAATGAAATTAAATATCTCAGTTTAATAATAGATAGTGATTTAAATTTTTGTAAACACGTAGAATACATTATAGATGAAGTCAAAAAGTTTTACATTAAAAATCGTCGTACTCTAATATGCTTTTGGATTAAAATATAAAGAGAGAATAATTTTATATAAAGCTATTGTCTGGTCAATAACTGAATATTGTGCTCTACGGTTTATTATCCAGTACTAAGGGAAGTTGATAAAAAAAAAAAAATGACTAAGACTGCAAAGAAAAATTTTAATAGCGGTAACATCCGGATACATCACAATTTCCGATGTTCCGGCCAATTTAATAGCAGGCATAATGGCAATTGATTTAAAATTACAACTTACTAATAAAATTAAATACCTAAAACAAGAAAAAAAGGCTAACAACATACGACAAAAAAAGGTTAGTAGAAGAAATTAAAGAACTATCCAATTATGGCAAATACGATGTGGTCAACCATCAACATGTAGAAGAACGTATAAAATAATTCCGTCCATAAGAACGAGGTTAGCGATGAAATATATTTCAAATGTAGCTTTTATTTTACGCAATATTTAACTGGTCATGGAAACTCCTGCTCTTATTTAAAACGATTTAACAGACTCAGAAATATGTGTCAGGATTGCAATAAAGAACTGTTGATGATTCCTTCCATGCAGTTCTTGAATGTTCAAAATTTCAAAAAGAGCGGGAAAAGAAGCAAATTATAAATTTTTTAATGAGTGTAGTATATAAGATTTTTATAAAATCGTAAATTTCGTTAATTTCATCATGAAAAATAAAACAAACATTTAGCATATAACGTGAAAATATATCGACTATTATTACGTATATGTAATATGAATATATATTTCAACCATAATCAGATCAAACATAGCAAGATGAGGGAACGCAGCTGAAAAATCATAATTTATATAGCGAGTTCTTTTGTCTCTTTTTTCTTTTTCTTTTTGTTAAATATATACATATATAAGAAAAAGAAACCTTTGTCACTGCTCAAACTATCTGGCCGTTCCCAAACACAGTTAAAATTCCATTGGTACAAACTACGATTATTGAAACGTAATAGAATTACAACTACAGTGAACAGTCAGAAATTAAATATTATCAGTAAACAAAATGTAAGAAATTAGCCTAGCCTAAAATATGATACGACTGAGATAAATGAAACATCAAAAATCAAGATTAGAACATCTCTTTTGCTAAAAAATTAAAATCGACTATGAAAACTGGGCGATGTTCTTCTCGCAGCGGTTATTTACAGACAAAGCGAATAACATGATACTTGCCGACGTTGTAACAGTGTACGCTGCCTCTTACATCGATGTGATTAGAAAAATAGTTAAAAAAGAAAATACCGATACTTAAAGATTTACTCTAAAAATTTTTTTTAATAATAATGCACTAAAAGTAAAAAATAATTGTTCAATAAAAACTAACATATTTCAGATTAATAACGTACAAGCGGATATTATCATTAAACAACACTAATACTTTAATTAGAATGTCGCGGTACACTAAATTCAACTTGCAATAATTAAGGAAGTGGAAAAAATAGGATAATTTTTTAATTTACGTCTACACTAGAGCGTATTATGATACAGTAATTTCCAACCCTAACACTAATTTATTTTTGGTTAAAAACAGAATGAGATAGGCGCAAAGTATGTTTAAGACTTACACACACATAACGCCGCATCCATAAATTAGTAAACAGTTTATTTAGTATCTTTCCTGTTATCTTATTACTATTACTTTTTTTTTTAAGTTTACGAAGGTGGAGTACAAAAAAGGGCAAAGAAAAATTTAAAGGATTACTTTAAACGTATACTTTAAATGCAGAATTAGAATAGAATCTTCTGTTGCCGTCCGTCTGCAGAATTATTCCGCATACCAGTCAGTCTAGAATTTCTTTGGTCTCCACCTTGATTTTCTCAAGTTATCTATCAGCTTGGTTGTATTTAGGGGGAAAAAAACCAAATCTAAACCTTTTTTTCACACACTTTGGTCTACATTTAATTGTATTTCTGCACCATTTACTGATCGAGCTGGGTCCTAACGCGGCATGTAGCGGGTTACCGAAATGGATAGACAACCTATTCATACATGGTTATGGCGCCAGAAGCGGTGCCACTCACCATTTGCGTTGCCGAACTCCTATCCATAGCCTTCTCGTGGCAGATTTGTTAAGTCAAGCAACATTATTGGGCGATAACAGATGTGGAAGGAGGCAAGTGGATAACTACCCCCACTCGTGCAATACGCAACGAACTTAAATAATCACTTGGAAACAATGTCTGAAATAAATTCGTAATTCAACTTTAATACCACCTCATTATAGTTCGTATCACGCAAATTAAATCTGTTTCTCCTGCTCAGTTGACTAACGCTCACCTCAATCGTCTTACTTTGGTGTACCATTGAATCGGATGGCGTTTTTCTTGCGGGCGTAGGTATAGACGTGCAACTATACTTCCAATAAGCACACGCACTGCAAGATGCACATCTAAAGTCTTACGGCGATGGAGTAAAGGTGACGGAAGCAGGCTTAGTTGGCCGGAAGCTTTTAGCTGGAGCTGTGCACGCAGGCGGCGCATCGCTCGCTGATGGATTTAGCATGCGGCAGCATTATGTGTGACGAAGCAGCCTTTTTAGGATGCACTGCTTCCCCTAAATGCTGCGCAAAATCGGCAGGAATGGAAAAAGGTGCCTTAGGAGGTGTTAGAAAATAACCATAAGAAATGCCACAAGAAAAAGAAAAAGGAACGAGAAACTAGTCCGGATCACCTTTTCGAATGTCACCACTGCGGGAAAACGTGTACTGTGAAAATTGGATTAATCAGCCATCTACGAACACATCGCTAAACAAATATAGGTGTATCTGGGCTACTCGGATACGAGTTCCAGCTATGAAGATGACTGATCGAGCTATTTTTTAATTCATAAACTAGGGAATTTCATCAATGCCGCGCCTCGTCGTTCATTGAATCTTGTCAACTGACACATCTTCAAATGCAATGTTCCGTACGCTCTTCGTTGATCATTTAAATTGCCCAACTTTGTGTTTATAATTGCCGCGAATTCACGTTCGCTTATTGTAAACTCATGGATGCTGGAGGGGCCTAAAACGTTTGTAAAATATTCTAATCGTACATCTTGATCCCTGCGAGAGATTCATATTAAATTGTTCTAAATTAAACGCGCATGCCTTTACAGTCGTCATAAGTGTAAATTTGCCCGAATTCTGGTTTATGAGATTTAAGGCACACGGTGAATTTTAATAAAGCCTTTATAGACCTTCACATTTCATATAGGTTTTCTAGAACCGAAGGTTCGAATGGAAAAAAACCAGAACAAATCGACTTCAAGATTTACTTTAAAAATCGAATAAAAATACACTAAAAAGTAAAAAAATGATTATTCAGTAAAAAATAATACATTTCAGATTAATAAAGGGGATATTATGATTATTCTTTCGATACCTTAATTAGATTTTCGGTACATTAAATTTAAATTGCAACAATAATTAAAAACCGTATTAGGCAAGTATAACAACACAATCACTCGTTTTCTATTTCAAGAATTGGAAACATCGGGAATATTTAATACAGTTTTTAATGATTATTGCAATATTTGATCTAATTGCTTAAGAATAATCATAATACCTCTTTCCGTATTTCCATATATTTTACCGTATAAGGTATATATGGTATTTTGTATTTGACTTGCTATTTCGACTTTTTATTTTTTCGTCAGATGTTTTAGCGTGTTTGCATTTTATGGAAATTTGTTCTTCAGTTAAATTTTCTACTTTTCTCTGCGAGATTAATCGATGGTTTTTTAACGTGATACGACTCTACACTTCCGGCGATTTCTTTCCGTTCGTTCTTTGCGTTCCACTTTTTTATAAGGTGTATAAAACACGACAAAGAAAACGGGAAACCTTTTTTATTAATGAGGAGAAAGTTATAATAATGTAATTAAATAGTTAGAGATGATTAAAAATTAAGAATTTGGGAGCATCATAAAAAATTTGTTAATGGAGATTCGATATATTTTCAGTTTTTAATAAGAAATATTTTCATTTCCCAGGAATACGGAACAATTATACGCGTACGAAGCGAGCAGGGGAAATTTTTAAACAAGTCATAATGCGAATAAAACGGTAAGAAATCTTTTTTATATGTTATTTATGATTTTTATTTCGAATTTTTATTACTTACCGTCACTTTTTCGTTCTTTTTCTTCATTTTTAATAAATATGTATCGAAATGTCTATGTACGCAAATATTAAAATAGATGAAATAATAAAAAATTTAAAAAAAAAAGCGTCTATATTTAATATTTTTCAATATTTATTTACATCTGAAAAGATAACTCGTAATTTCTAACGATACAGAAATATTTTTATAAAAGTATGCATTTTTTAAATGCGTTATAAAAAAAAAAATTGGTGTAATTTTTCTCGAATGATAATTTTTGACAAAATTTTGCTAAACTATGATATAATAGCCGCCGCCGGGTATTTTTATGTATCGAACGTTGCAGATTTTTATATCATAATTTGGTAACCTTTTTGTTTTTTTCCTGCATCATTCAAGAAATTTTTTTATTTTTTATCTTTTAGCATATTTAAAAAAACACTCTTTTTCCCTTAAAATATTTCTTTGGTCTAATTACAGTTTATAATTAAAAATTGTAAATTGTTTTTGCCCAAGTAAATGAATATTGCAAAATAAAATGTTTAAAAAGAAATGTTTTTTCTGCTGTTGAATATTATTATTAAAAAGGCTATATTTTTTTTCTTTTTTCGCTTATATTTCTTTATTCAAAAATACGACATTCGGGAATCGATGACAGATAAAACATCACTTTTGTCAAGCACTATCTATCAGTGTAAACTCTACTCCATCTGACCTTCTTTTGATGTGACAGACTACAATGTTGGGCGTCGAACTTTTTGCATTTTGTTAAATGATGTTCCACCGTAAGGTATCCTTCTGCAAGCGTAGCAAAGTAGCGCTGGCATTTTATCAAAAAAGTAATATTTGTGCGTGAAGCTGCAGAGTCCTAAACCCGCAAAAGGATCGTTTCATCTTGTCTAAGTTTCCCAATCTATTATTGTGTTCTTGATGCGATATAATTGTTTAACTGGGAAAGTTGATGCTATTCGTTCTGCCAAGTTGAGTGGATTATTTTTTTAAATTGTTTCATCAAAGTTTTATCTATTTTTTTGGACCTGTTTATGTTTGTAATAGCCTTCTGAAAGCTCATATGGAGCTGGTTCTGCTGTTTCGGTTTAAGATGTCTGATGAATTGTAGTTTAAGTTTTTATTCATTTGGTTTTCTTGTAAAACTGAGTGAGCATTAACATAAAAATTACGATTAGATAGTACGATAAGAACGGAAAATTCTACTATAAAGACATAATAAAAGACCGATCTACTTACAAACATTTTTCTACGGATGAAATTAATTAATGGCTTCGCGTAACCAATCTTGTTGTTAACCGAAATGAAGTCAAAATGAAAATTTATAAGCCAGAAATATTATTTATTTTATTACTAGGCGATTCACCGCTGACATCATCGCTTCGCTTGTGACAGGAAAATTATGGTACGTATTTTAATTACTTCTGGTTAACAAAAATTACCAATTCTTTCTGGCTTGCCAATTTTATAAGTATATAGTATACATTGTAATACATTTTTAATGTATCCATTGTATAGGGTTAAAATTTTAATATCATTTTATTAGGTTTAAAGTAGACATAGGTTCAAACTTTTGCATAATATTGTATTGTCAACGAAAACAAATAAAAAATCGATCTCAAGATTTGATGTAATACAGAACGACAGAAGAGTCTAGTTGAATAAAAGCATTTAGAAAATAAAGAAGTTCTGTCATAGCAAGAAATGGCTAAAAATTAAAATGCGAGATTTAATTGATTTAAACAACGATTTACACAGCGGGATTAAATAAAAACATTTAATTACAATTTACAAAATAAAATGACTCAATATTCAGTAAAGTTTAATGAGCTTATTACTTTGTATATTGAAAGAGTTAATAGTGCATTTAAATTGTTCGAATATTTAAATACAAATTATCCGATAACACGTTCATCTTCATAAACAAGAGACTAATTTATCTGATACAGAAGGACATCATTTTCCAATTGTTAACGTCGCGTTTAATTTATTTTTTTGATTATTCTTTACTTTTTTTTTTAAATTTCATCTTTATGACATGAAAAAAAACGTGTGATAAGCTATTTATTAAATAAATTTGTTGCATTCATTATTCCCATACGGGACAAATAAACAAACATTCATTTTTACATATATATACACACATATAAATTATTATTTTAAAATAAAACGATTACTACAGTAAATAATAATATCTATCTAGATAACGCTTTATTAATTTCTGGCGTAAGTAAATACACTGCGTTCCGTCACTTCTCTTTTTGCGTTACTGAAATCATTAAATTTCCATAAACATACAAGTGGCACTCCTAGTTTAGCTGATGTATCCAAATTCGGAGGTTTAAAAAAACAGTAGTGTTTTTTGTTATTTTTTACAGAGAAATAAGAAATTTTGCAACAGAATTTTAATAGTTTGCTATTGTAGTCATAAATTAATTTTAATAAAATGTTGGTGGTGGAGAGGTCGGAAGATATGAATAATGTTTTCTTAAATGTGTAATTATGAGAGATCACCGTATGAATAACTCGCCCGTTTAAAATGATCATATGTGCTGTTTAGTAGAGCGAAACTTTTTGTTAGATCACGACAGACAGCTTATAGAAAGACCGCTAATTTTTGGCTGAACGTGAAACGTGAAGACCATTTTTTATTGGACGGTGATAAACATTTTTCACCCAAAAGAGAGAAAAAGAATCTTTGCATAAATATATTAATTAAAAACTAAAAAATACAAAATAAACGTTTTTCACATATCAAGTCCATGGATCAGGGGGTAGTGTAGATGGGCAGACTATAAAATAAGTGAATATGGTATTAGGAAAATAAAGAGTAAAAACCAAATGATTGTAGTGATGAAAGTAATTCGATTTTCAGATTTAAAGCTCAATTGATTCATATAAGTATTTCAGCAAAGAAGATGATGTCGCAGGAAGTTGCTTTGTAACGTAAATATATTAATTAATGCCTGAATACTTACAAATAATTTTTTATAATAAAATCTTATAATTTTTTAAAAATATTATTTAAATATGCAATTTAGTAACTATGCAGCGTATTAATTGTATTCTCCAAAAAAAAAAAAAAAAAATATTTGAAGCTATAGAGAAATGAATAAAGAATTCTGCAATGGGAGTTTTAATATTTTTTATACCGGAAATATTATTTACTTTCAGATCTTAAACCTTTGCCTACTACCGTGGTTTGCTATTGTGGAATTTATTTAAGTTTTTTTTAAATTTTTATATTAATAATATTCTCAAAAGAAAGAAAAATTCAATAGAAGAAAAAATCTTTAAAAAAACTACAGAATTCACCACATAAAAGAAGAAAATAAATTGAACACTTATTTTAATCAGCGGGTGAAGCTGCGGGAAACAGCTAGGGGCTAAGTAAATAGGTCGTTTATAAAATAAGTGAATGATACGATCAAAATGGTGAATAAGCTATAAAAAACAGATGATTACAATAATGAAAGTTTTGGGACTTGCAGAAATGCCACTGAGTTGATTCTAATGAATATTTGGTAAAGAATGTACAAAATTTAAAAAAGATTCTCAGCTTTTGGATCATGATCTTCCTACTCCATTTAATGACTCTTATGTTATCTATTTTCCTTCTTAGTCAGTTGTTCCTATTTTAGCTTCTTTCAATGATTCAAATCTAATATGTTATACTCTTATTGAGCTATTACTTAGATTCCTTGGCTGGTTGGGCTGTTGCTCTTCGTTAGCGTACCAATAAAAAAAAAAGTTGGATAAAATAAATTAAATATTTACAAAAATGTTCACTATAAAATATATGTATATACTCGTATATACATATAATATATAAATTCTAGGTAAAACAAACATTTTTTTATTGATTTCCAAATACAGACTTAAACCAGTATTCATAGTGGGTGATAGCTAGTATATACCCAGATATACATCTATACATATGTGTATGTGTATATAAATACTTTTTTAACTTATTAACTTTGTAGCGAAATTATTCATTTTTTGGATTCCGTACGTATATAATGTACGGAATCTTAATAAGATAGTTCAGAAACGACAAAAATATCAAATAAAAATCAATAACTCACGAACCGTTTGACTTATAAACTTCAAAACTGGATCGTAAATTCTAATTAAAATTCTCTTTAAGACAATCTATGACTTCAAGTTAACCGATTGCCTGGGCGCCAAAAAACCAAAAAACCATCAAGAATAGATAATATGAAATATAAAAAATCACTTAAAAATTCATAACTCAACACCAGATAAACCTGTAAAAGTGAAATTCAAAATATAAAACAAAACGTAGAAGCTCTTTCATAAAAGAAAAAAAATTACCGTTAAAAATAATATGGACCCTCCTTTGGGTCCAAAAACAGCAAAAAAAATTATGTCCACGTAAACAATAGTTCGAGTAAAAAAGGTAGAGAAACCAAAACGTAGCTCAAACTTATGCACAAAGAACCGTTTTATGGGAAAATTATAGCCGAGCTCACAATATTATATTTGGACCTTCGGGGCGTCGAAAGCTCAAAATTTTTGAAAAAAATATTTTTTTTTCCAGGCATGTGATATACCGTTAGAAAGATTGCTATTTATCGAGACGAAACTGTATTCCATTTCCTTAACGAAACTTTCAAATATAACGAAACGTTCAAAAAAGCGCAAAAAGTGACGTATCTCTTGACGACAAGAGTATTATAGTTAAAAATTTTGACCATGGTTGAAAATATGTACGTGCCCGTATATTATTCTAGTTTGGAACATCCGGGTTTCCAACTTTAAAATTAGATCCTCGGGGCGCCGAAAGCTCGAAATTTTTGAAACAAATATTTTTTCTACCAGGCATGTGATATATTGGTGGAAAGATCACATTATCAGTCAGATTTCTTTAACGAAACTTTTGAAGTTGTTTGAAAGTTCAAAAAAGCGCAAAAAGTGACGTGTCTCTTGACGACAAGAGTATTATAGTTAAAAATTTTGACCATGGTTGAAAATATGTACGTGCCCGTATATTATTCTAGTTTGGAACATCCGGGTTTCCAACTTTAAAATTAGATCCTCGGGGCGCCGAAAGCTCGAAATTTTTGAAACAAATATTTTTTCTACCAGGCATGTGATATATTGGTGGAAAGATCACATTATCAGTCAGATTTCTTTAACGAAACTTTTGAAGTTGTTTGAAAGTTCAAAAAAGCGCAAAAAATACGTGTACTGTCACTATTATAGCTAAAAATTTTAAACAAGGTTAAAAATGTGCGCATCCCTAAATGTTTCTCTAGTTTGTAGCATCCGAGGTTTCAGCTTTAAATTTGGACCCTCGGGGCTCTAAAAGCTCGAAATTTTTGAAAAAAAAATATTTTTTTCAGTCATGTGTTATGTTGGTGGAAGATCTACCATTCTGTCGGGAAGAAAATTGTATTTCATTTCCTTAACCAAACTTTCAAAGTTGGCGCAAAGTTCAAAAAAGCATGAAAAATTACGAGTCTCTTCCGATTTGCAGCGCGAAAAATCTGATTTCTTTGTTTTGACTTTAGTATTATGTAATTGTGAATTATAGTTATGTTTAATTTAACATACGGAATCCCCAGCGCATGAAACATCATGCTTGATTGAACTTGTTAATATTTTGTATAGAATAAAAGAAGCTACGTGAGAGGTAATATGTGGCTAGGTAATTTAGAAAGAATGAAATGCAGTTCAGTAGTGTGAATTCAAAATTCAAAATGAACCTCTCCTAGACGAAGATTAGACCACATCAATTAGATGGATTGCAATCAGATTATAATATTAGGGTAACACTAGGAACTAGGCTTAATATTCAAAGTCGTAGTACTTCTAGTCCGCGCGTCCGCCAACGTAGGAGTCGATATGGATAAGTGTGTTTCGGGAGTTTTCCAAATGAAAAAAATTACAATAGTTACATCATATTTATATTAATATAATAATTAATTACGTCTCTGTGTGTCTTTAAATATTCTGCACTATATAACTATTATAATTTAATTTTTTTGCAAAACTCACAAAAACGCAATCACTTATTCGGATCGACGTTTTCAATTATTAGCCGTACGGACTAGTGTAAATTACCATGTAACTATTATCGAAATGAAGACAATTTATTTTACATAATAGAACAAAATATAAAAATTGCGATTTTGTTATTTTAAGATTTCTTGTGCGGGAATACGACAAACTCGACTAGAAAAAAATCAGTTTGGCCACTAGATTAGGAAGAATACAGACTAGAAGTTGCTAAAAAAGAAAAAAAAAAAGAAGAGAGGCGAGAAAGTACGAATGAAGGAAAAAAACTTTCTGTTATACTCTCTGATAATCTGCTGTTTCGATGGAATGTAACGTTTAAAATTTAATAACCCAGTAAAATTTATTATTTGTACAAAATTTTCTTATCGCTGAAATTATCAGAGTAATTCTTTCCCGAATAAAGCGTCTGGCGATGCTGCGTCCTCAAATTCGCGCGCCGATGATAACGCGTCAATTTTAATTGCCGGAATGAAGCTACAGATTATTCGCATAATAAAAAACAAAACATGTAATCGCTGAATTTGGTAAAAGTTTATGTTCTTTGATAATAGCTAATATTTGGTAAGTAAATTATATTGCAAACTGCACGTATTTCTCGGTTTAGGTAATTTCATATCGTTCGAAGAGTGCCCTTCTTCTGATCAGCGTCTTTTTAAATAATTACGGTTAATTCCAGTTAGATGCTCGATCATGTATTGATTATAGTTCTGATTAAAATTATTAACATCGTTGTTAATCTATAACCCTAAATTTTAAATTGAGTAACAATTCTTTCCGTTTATTTCTACGTATTTGCATTTGTTTAAGTTCAATATAAAAATGTGCATACGCTTATCGCATATAATGTCTCGTGTACGTGTGTATATGATTATCATGCTATTTATTTCCGCCTCTATGGAATCTTTCATCGGCTATGCATTGGCTTCTGAAAAATAATTTTTAATTTTTATTACCCCAAAAAATTTTTTATGAACGTATTCCACGGTGCCTACTTCACAATCGTCTTCCTTTTAACATTGAGATGCGATGTCTACAGTTACGTTTCAATTTAAATTATTTTCTGTTTTTATTCGCTTTAGTTATTGATCCATTTTTGTATAATATATAGGTTAAAAATGATTATTATTGGATTAATCTTTTAAAATCACTCTCATCGTACAGGTGAGATGGTAACCCTTACATTCATTCTAGGTTGGACTACCGTTCCTATATATACGGCTACTCTTCTAGGTCTCTTAAAGCTTGACCATATTCTAAATTCCGGTCTTCGTTTTTGTCTGGGTGCATGTAAATCTACTCCAATTCCTGCCATCCTTTCTGAATCAAAATCATTTGTTTTGTTCATCCGCAGATCCTATCTAGGCTATCGTTTCTTAATTAAACGCCTTCCTCCTTTTTCCTCTAGGATTACAGCCGCTTCCTTCTGAATTTTTCACAACTGGTGTTTTACTTCCAACAGAATTCCAATTTTATAATTCATTTCTGTTCGTCTTCCCAATTCTTCTTCCTATATTTTCTCCTCTGGCAAAGCTCCTCTCTTAATCATTTCAGTTTCTTATATCCGTCTCACGTATTTCATATGTCAAGTTCTGTTAATTTCCTCACTCCATAGTTAGATCTAAATTTCACATGGTTTTAAATCCTTTATATCTCAATCATGCCGTTATTTTTACTGATGGGTCTAAGAGGGTTGGTGAGGTTGGTACCCCTTTTGTTTTTTCCTCTCATAACTACTCTGAATCCTTTAAACTTCCTTCCTGCTATTCTGTATTTACTGCCGAATCTGCTTTTCCTCTCGGATGAGTTTTTCTTTTAATAGCTGACTCTGAAAGTGTCTTGCAGGAGATTTCTTCTCCCTTACCGTTACTCTCTTTTGAACCTTTCGTTCTTCTTATTCGCAATCTAATTCACGAATTATTCCTGTTCCGTTCTATTCAAATAGATCTACTGCGGATTCCTAGCCATGCTAGAATTGAGAGTAATGAGGTGGCTGATTCTTTGACTGGCTTTCAGTGGACATTCTCTTCATAAATTTTCTGCTCACGATATTAATGATATTTCCAGAGAGTTTCACCTTAGATTATGGAATGATAATAAATAAATTGCGGATACACAACTGTGTTAAAACGAATTATATTTGCTTGACGTTTCGGCCAGCTTACACTAACCATCATAAGGCGCGATTCTGTGAAATCTTTAAACATTTATTACGGAATGATATTTATTTTTCCCTTTTGTCCAATCCGAATTCCTTTTATCTTTCCGTCCACCTTCTCTCACCAGTTGGTTTGACAAGTTTCCGTCCCTTCCTAATCACTGCCATATGTCGCCGTCGTTTCGGTCATATTCGTCATTTTTTCGTTTTCCCTCGTCTCTTGCCCGCGGTGTTCTCTTGACCTAGAGGATTCCTTTTTTCTGTGTGATGTCGGTCATGTTTCCTTCGAATGTTCCTCACTTTCTTCAGAACGTTTTCCCTTTTATTCTTAGCTTTTGAATCTTGGTCTTCCTACTCCATACAATGACTCTTATGTTCTCTCATTTCCTTCCTTGTCAGTTGTTCCTATTCTGGGTTCTTTCATTCATTCTGTCTCGCACTAGATTAAAATCTGATAGTTCATACTCCTTTTGAGCTATTATTTAGATTCCTTGGTTGGGGCTGTTGTTCTTCGTTAGCGTATCCAAAACTGAATAAAAAAAACAAATTCGTAACAAACCGTAATTTAATAAAAATTCATTTTTTGCACTTTTTTTATCTACCTTCTCTAGTAAGTAGTCACTCGACCCACTCACGGAGAAACAAAACAATAACCATGTGAGTTTTGTAGTTGTGCAGGGTTGTAATTTTATATTGCGGCGGGCTTAGCGCTGATTAGAAGAGCTAAATCGGAACTTTCACTACATCGCTGATAGGAAAACGGAGGAGATGCGCTTGCCGAAGGTGTTCCTACTAATAAATACCGTTAAGATTTTTACTGAATTACAACAGCAGACTATTAGCCACTCGCTTGTGATTTATGTGTCTCAGTTAGATCGATAAATATCAATCTAGAGCGAGTAGACGAATATCCAGCGCCTTCAAACCGGGTTCGTTCCGCTAAGAGAGTAAACCCTAACAAAAAATCCGAGATGGAAGGCAAGGAGAATTTACCGTCGTATCTTCGCACACACCTACATGATATAATGATGAACACAAGCAGTTTAGAAAATTTGATGCCACGTGAACCAACTGGCAACCGGCGTCTTGACTATCGGGGTCAAAATGTGAAATATACGGCCGGTGAAAGTGTACGATTAAGGATCTGCGTCGTTGGTTGCAACATCACTTTGAGCAGATTTTCAGAGCAGCGGTGTCTAAATCTTACAGCACGTGGATCATCAATCTTTGTTCGGAGACGGTGTAAGAAGAAGAAGAACTTAATTCATATTGCTCAATTGTTTTAATGTTTCTTATTTCTGTTGACTTATCAGTAAAGCCTAGAGATGTTTAAAAAATAAGTGTTACAGTATGTAGTACAATTCGAGTTTTAGAACGCAATTACTTACAGACAGCAATTGTGTCCGGGCTTTTGTGAACTATTCCGATTCTAAGTTCGCTTCTGACTTTTTATACTTGCATCATCAATCCGCAGCTGCCTAACAATGTTAGTTAACGTCATAGAAGTTGGAATCTGTGTTTGACTTTTTACCTTGTCCTTGTTAAGTTATTTTTCCTATCCTTCGGCACTATTTTTACCCTTCAAGATAATTTAGCCTATTTGAAATTCCTCGTTTTATGCATCGTATACGTGTATTATTGGTGAAACTGTTTCGGGTTTGTTTCGAGTTAATCATTCTGTGTTGTCCCGTGTGCATTTTGATATCGTCTATTTAATCGGTTGCTCTACCTATTGGAATCATCTGAACGTAATTTAGTTGCGTGTAACGTGCTCTTTTATTAAACATTTTCTAATATCGGCTGTTCCCATTCCATACAGGAGATTCAGTTTTTAGAATTGACACGTTTTTAACTGAAATAAACACGTTCTACCGCAAATGAGACGCAGCTTATCCCCCGCGAAATATACGGACAAATTCTTGTTTCCGTTCGGCAAGGAATCTGCTTTTTAGATAATTTTTTAAATTCAAAATCCCGACTAATTTTACTATCCAAAACGCGGGATCGGTTAATTTTCGGATAATATGTAGAGACAGTAAATTAGTATAGCTGCAGCGAACACATTACAAAGTAGCAGTTTTAATATCACTCTGAAAATCTCTGAATATTTATCGAAACTATTAATTAGCGGTGAAATTTGTTAGCGTAAGACTTTTTATATTGGCTGGAGACGTGTAGTTTCTTCAGCGTTGATATGTAACGGACCGTAGCATAGTTTAAAAAGAACTTCACAAATCGTTTAGAATTCTTACTTTATTTAGCTTAGACGACCAAAATTTAAACTAATTTCGAATTAGATTACTGACGGAATCATTTGAAAACCGTTTTATTGCAAATGGTTATAAATTGAAAGCTTTTAAATTTATGTATTTGCATATTTTCATCTCCATAATATAGATTAGTAATGGCCTGCACGTCAACATTAGTCGTAACCTATAAAACATTTACAAATAATTTTTAATGTACAACCCCTGTCTAGGACCTCTGTTTTTTTTTTCTCATTAGTGTTCGCTTCGCAATTTGTCTTAATATTTCACACTATAAGTGGCAGCGAAAACCGCTTTAAAAATCGTTTTTAAAAAACATGAAAGAACATTTTTCCAAAAAAGTATTTCAATAAAATTCAACTGATTAACATATATCTTTTGTAGATTCTCCTTTTTTTTTTTTTTTTTTTTTTTTTTCTATTTAAATTCTTTAATTATTATTTTATGTTATTATAACTTTATTCGTTTATTTATTTATGAGTTTATCAACTGTGGACATAAATTTCTAGCACAATGATAATATTCTGTTCCTTTAAAGTGTGTGCCGGCGAGAATCAAGTATTACTCGAACGAAACACCATTTCCTAACCAGCCCGTTATATCGGATTACTAATCGTTTAATTAATTAAATTGTGTAGTTAATATCGCAGAATTTAAACGTAATAATACAAGAAATCTTTCAAAACGGTCCTATTTTGATATACAACACGTGTAAGCCTTAATGGGAAATTTTATTTTGCGTCATGTTCCCAGCGACACTGGAAATCTCGTTTTAATACAATCGTTTCTAAACAGTTATATATCATAGATCGCATGCTGAGAATTTATCTTAGCGGTTCTGCTTGTTTTTAAATGCTGTGCGAGTAGATAAAGAATGTGTATTTTGGGAGATTAATTAATCAGAAGCCAGTATTTGGTCAATGACCGTGCTCCTTTACTACAAATTCTCGAACAGAAGCTCTGTGCCAAACTAACACGCACTCCATTGATATTGTTTATCGTCTACATGCATCTCTGAACGTTCTAAATGATCTACATCTATCTCGGCAACCGACAAACCTTTTCGTGGTCACTTGCATTTTTTGCAGATTCGTTTACATGATTATTCTTGATTAATATAACAGCACTTGATCATAACAGAATGAAAATCTTTATGTATGTACACTTTCAGAGGAGTATTTTATTACACTTGTAACTTAACGATGCTAATGACATGATAACTCAATATTGTTTTACTTTTCGTGTTTGGTTGAATGAATACGATTCCAAAAATGATTTTTACGTTAGTCTAATCTGAAGGAGATTACACAGTAACCTTTGTTGTTGGTGCTTGTTCAAGTATCTGCTTTAATACATATTTTACCTCTGATTAGGACATCCCTTTATATATCTGTATACAATTCACAAAAAAAAAAAAAAAAAGTGTTAATGTGTATCTAGTTAAAATAACTACAATACCACAACCTGGTGGAAGAAACATGTTCAAAACTTTTTTGAGAATATTTCACATCTGTCTAACCAAAAATAAGATAAATAATATTTATTACGTTTCTGTTCTTCACCTATATACGTTTCTAACGAACTGTTCGACTTTGCTTCGTGCTAATGTTTTGTAGAGTCGTTTTACTGCGTGTTTGTATCTGTTAGCGACCCTATGATCCGTTCAACGAGAGTGACGTTATGAACCCAACAAATGTAGAAGAAACTGCCATCGAGAAAACTATTGCATGGAAGAAAACAAAATCTCCGAGATAGCCTATTCTTTGAAATCATTGAAGACGGAAGCATGTGTTTATATGCAACTACTGGCTTGTCATCTTCAACAAAAGCAGCGCTTTGAGCCTGATCGAGTAGAGGAAGGAGCCATCTAAAAAAATAAAACGCGAAGCCATACACAAAATTACAAGGAATCACTTCTCACCACTAACGCAAGTAGAGGATGAAGCAGCAACATCATTAGTCAATTCCTATATCTGAAAAGAATCTGCGATATTACGCTACAGCTAGAAGGAATGATATTCATAATTGAAAATATTATACGAATATTACATATTGCGCTTTGTTTCGCATTGACGCCATAAATAGTTAAAGAGCTGCAACAGTTTACAATTCAAAAAGTTAATTACTAACGAAAGAGGGAGACAATGATATCTCTGTGAAATCATACTAGTGACATATGGAGACAACCACATTTTTGTCTAATAGTTTATATCGTATCTCAACAATGTAAGAAAGCCTATCTATATATTTACCCGAGTATTTTGTATTAAGGGAGAACGGTATTTTCATCTGATGACTAAATAGTACTTTTTCTTAATAAATAAACTGTGGATACAACTGTGTTAAAAAGGAATTAAAATTCTTTTGAATTAAAATTATTTTTAACACAGTTGTATCCGCAATTTATTTATTGCGAGTATTCACTGTGAAAGCTTTAAACATTACTTTTTCTTCTTCTCTTGAGTGGCTTAAAAATATGTTCCCTTTCCGAATTTGTATGTTTTGGTTTGTTCGGTGTTTATCAACACTGTGAATAATGTGCAGCGTTTATTCTGAACAGAAACAGCATATATTGTTGAAACTGTTAATTTCTCCATATTTAAACGGTATTAATATGCAAGCACAGGGGCGGGTAACAAATACATGTATATATATTGTATATATGTATGTACATGGTGCGTTCAGAAAGTTTCAAGAATGATCTCAGAACAAAAAATGTATTAAACATTTTTGTACAATTTACTAAAATTCTTCGAAATATGACCCTTGGGCATCAACATACCGCTGCCAGCGTCTTTTTCATTGTTCATAGGCTCCCTGGAACTGTTCGAGCGGAAGGCTGTCAAGCGACTTTGTCGAAGCTGCCTGGATAGCTGAAATCGGTTCCCTTTCAAGTCTCTCTTGATTCGGGGGAACAAAAAGAAGTCGCCGGGAGCTAGGTCAGGGCTGTAGGGTGACTTCGGAAGGGTTGCCACATTAAACTTAGCTAACATTTCATCGGCGGCGAGCGACATGTGAGAAGGCGCATTGTCGTGGTGAAGAACCCAATCATCTTTGACCTCTAGGCGGAGCACTCCAGCGTAAAACTGACGCCTATGATAGTCTGTCCGGCAGGAACAAACTGTTTGTGGATCACTCCTTTGGCATCAAAGGAAACGATGAGCATGCTTCTCACGCGTGACTTGCATATGCGAGCTTTCTTTGGCTTTGAAGATGAGGCGGTGTGCCACTCCGCATTTCGCCGCTTCGTTTCAGGATCGTATTGGTGCATCCAGGTCTCATTACCAGTAACCACTTTATTTAAAAAATTCGGATCAATTGCAAACTTTCGAGCATTTCTTCGCAAACAGCCTGGCGACGTGACTTCGGTTCATCTGTCAGAACTTTGGGAACAAATTTGGCACACACTTTTCGCATCATCAAATTTTCTATCATCTTGGACACTGTAGTCTATCCTAATCCCAGTTCATTGGCGAGTAATCTTAAGACGACGGTCAGTGTTTAAAAGTTCACGCACTTTCACCAAATGTTCACGAGTTCGGCTCGTTCGGCTCTTTCGGTTATTGTCTTCAACATCCTCGCGGCCATCTTTGAACCTGTTGTGCCTCATAAAAACCGTTGCACATGACATGGCTTCTTCTTTATAGGCCTCTTGAATCATATCAAAAGTCTCTGTAGCGGTTTTGTTCAGATTCGCACAGAACTTTACGCTATAACGCTGCTCTAAATGACGCTGCATTTTCAACTCTCGAAGTTTCGACGGGGGCCATTGACACACACTCAAACTACTAGTGATCTGTTCACTCGAGCGTCTCAGACACAACTGCTGCTGTGGCGGTCGGTTAGCGACACCCTCCACTACTTCACCCTGTCTGTAGAATCGGTCTGCGCGTCCTCGCTTACTCAGGAAAAAATCAGTCTTGAAACTTCGTGAACGCACCATGTACGTGTGTTAAAAAACAAAAAGACAGACTTTTCATTGTTGGTAACGTCAAAATGGCACTTTTTGTTCAGAAACGACAAAAATATTCAATTAAAATATACAATAACTCACGAACGGTTTGACTTATAAACATCAAAATTGGATCATAAATGACACTTATAATTCCCTTTAAAGCAATAATTTCAAGTTGACCGATTATCTTGGACGCCAAACAACCCCCAAAAAACCATCAAGAATATATATATATAAGATGGTATTTAAAACGATCTTAAAAATAATCCTTAAAAAATTCATAACTCATTGCCAGATAACCCTTTAAAAGTTAAATCCAAAATATAAAACGAAAACCTGGGGAGAAGCAAAAAAATTCGGTTAAAAAAATTACGTTCACGTAAATAATAACTCGAGTAAAAAAGTAGAGGAAACCAAAACGTATCTCAAACATATGCATAAAGGGTCGCTTCATCTTATAACTTTATATTTTTCTTTTTCGGGCATGTGATATATCATACTTGACGAAAATGAAACCATAAGTCATTTCCTTAATGAAACGTTGGAAGTTGACGAAAAGTTCAAAGAAGCGCGAAAGATGATGTCCTTGACGATGCAAGTATCATAGTTGAAAATTTTGAACAAGGTTGAAAGTATGCATATCTCCGTATATTTGGTACATCCGGGTTTTCAACGTCAAAATTAGGCCCTGCTTTTTGGGAAAAAAAAATCTTTTTTCCCGGACATGTGATTTATCGATTGAACGATCGCGCTATCTCTGTCGGGAACGAAACCGCATTTCATTTCCTTTGAACGAAACTTTCGAAGTTGGCGATAATTTGAAAAAATCGCAAAACATTACGTGCCTCTCCTGTTTTGCAGCGGGGAAAAGCAGATTTCTTTTCGTTTTTTGCATTTAGTATCGTGTAAGTGTAAACTACTGTTATATCGTTAACTTAACATAGGGAATGCTGAGCGCATGAAGCGTCATGCTTGACTGAACCTTTTTTATTTTCCACAGGGACTTGGGATTTTTCGGAGATGCGCTTCAAGAAGTATCATCGGTGAGTCCGGCGGTTGCGTCCTACTGTAAGCGAGCGGAAGTGTATAATGCGTTATCATCGCGTTTCGCAAACGCTACGCTATCTATGGGCTGTAATTACAAATGGCGCGGTTCTATTGTTCATTTCGAGCGCTACATTTTGCTACATGTCAATCGTCTGCTCGATGTCCGTCGAATCGTCGATAAATGCTGCAAATTCTGACTTTTACCGGTTAGTCGTTGAAGGCGACACGTTCGTCGACAAGAGTTTACTGATCGAAGAGTACTTAAGAAGATGGAAGAGCAAAATTCTGATTACGCGTCCCAGACAGTGGGGTAAGACGGTGAACATCGACATGTTGCGACGGTACCTGGAAATAGAGCTGAACAAAAACGGGGAACAGCTGCCGGAGGAAGAACGAGTATACCGGAAGTTGTTTCTGGGCGGTACGGTGACGACCGGCGGAAAAATAATCGTGAACGGAAGCGAGAGTGCCGCGACGAAAACGCTGAAACCGTTGAAATTGTGCAAGTTCGAATACATCGCCAACCAGCAAGGCGAGTATCCGGTAATTTTTCTGTCGCTGAAAAATCTCAGCGGCGCTAATTACGAGCAGTTTGAACGGAATGTGATAAAGTACGCTAGAAGTCTGTTCGCGAATTACAGTTACCTGAAGGAAAACCAGACGGACGAGGATAAAACGATATTCGAACAGTTCACGAACGAGGCCGGGAACGTGACGATAGATCTACTGAAGCGGTGCGTGGAAATTCTCAGTCGAATGCTGGAACGCCGCTTTAACCGGAAAGTTCACATTTTGGTCGACGATTACGACGCGCCGTTGTTGAATCTGTTGAATGACTTTGTCGTCGACGAAAAGAGCGCTGCCGCTGCTGCCACAGTGAAACAAAATTTAACGGACGTCCTCAATTCTAAGGACTACTTGAGGTCGGCTAAGTTGTTGGGTAAAATTTTAGGCAACGCCTTGAATTTCAATTCGGCGCTCGAGATGGCCTTCCTGACTGGAACTTATCCGCTCGAAGACACTCCTTTAGTCGGCCAGTTGGAAACAATCAGCGACTATAGTTTGCTGAAGAAACCGTTCACCGAGTATTACGGATTTTCTCGCCCGGAAATAGACGAGCTGACGGTACGGCTGTCGGCGAGGGGACATCGTAAAATGCTCAAACTATGGTGCAACGGCTATAACATGGCCGGCATCGCCATGTATAACCCGTATAGCGTCACACGATTATTAGAGGTTGGCAAGCCGGCAGATTACTGGGTTCAAGCCGGTAGTTTAGGTTACGCCGAGGAATTCATTCGAGACGATTCCTTTAAAGGCAAACTCGAAGACTTGTTGTACTTAAGACGTATCGATATTCCGAAGCGTAACTTTTCGAAGCAGTTTTTCACCTATCTGCCGAATAATGACCGGTTTCGTTACCTACTGATGAACGGTTATCTGTCGCTCTGGCCGGACACAAAAACCGTGCATACCATCTGGTTGAAAATCCCGAATGACGAATTAAGGTGGATGTACATTAACTGGTTGGTGCAGGATACCGCGAACCGGTACAACTTAACCGTCGACGATCTTAAAAACGGCACAAAATTACTTTATAAAGGATACATCAGCGAGTTTAAAGATTGGTTTACGACTACCTTTAATTACTAACACGCTTATTCTCTGTCTATCCCCTTTCTTTCTTTCTCTCTCTCTCTCTCTCTCTTTCCTGAAGGTACTCCTTTTTAATTCTCTTTAAAGTGACATAAAATTCGAGTGCAGAGCTCAAATACTTCTATGTAGTTTGTAACATTATTATTAATATGATTTTTTTATCGATTTAAATTTTTTCCCCATAATTTGAAATTACACGCGCATACACACGCGAATCAGATTGTTAAGACATTAAAATGGAATCAAAAATTTATCGATAAAAGTGAGAATTTAAGACGTTATTTTGAATTTTTGAAAACGGTTGGCAAACAAAAAGAGAGAAAAGGGGTATATTTTTGTTAAAAACTTGGATGAGAATGCGAGGCTAAGAAAAACAGCTATATCGGTTGACAAGTTAACTTATTATCATTTTTTCTTCTTCTTCGACACGCTTGCTTAAACGCTTACTAAATTGCAAACGTCTTTTCTATTTCCTTCTTTTTTCAATTCTTATATTCCTTCTCGGTTGTCCATCTGACAGTGTAATCACGCGATGTTTATCATGATCTACCCGGTTCATCATTGGAAAAATAAAGGTTTTGAAACCGTTCGAAATTGATTCTTTGCGAAACAAACCACTTCGAGAAGAAGTATTCATTTCGTTCTGATCATAATGCGTGCACGATTTTGAATGATTCATTTGTTTCTCAGTATCGAATGAGTTAGTGGTGCTTAAATAAAACAGTGCTCCGTTCATTCTTTAGCTAGGCTTAATGTTAACCCGAACCTCCTGTATTGGAAATCTTTCATTTTTTTAAAAGTTGTCTCGTTTTTTCTCCCCGATTTTTGCGGAATTGTCTAGTTTCCTCTTTTGTATTACCGTATGGAAATCACGAAAACGGGACGTGGTGGTTAAAAATACACTCAATTTCAAAGCTCGATTTTTAAAATGCAGAAATCGCTAAGAAAACAAGAGTACATAATTCTAATTTGAACGTCGCATCATTAGCGGGGAATTTTTATAATCCAAAAATGTGCCCGCGTGTTTAATTAATAAATACCGATTTTACTTTTTTTTCCAACAATATATATTTATCGTTTTTTGCTTTTTTTTTTGTTTTTCATTTATAATAAAAAATATACGTTAAATCAAAAAAAAAGAAAAGAAAACATCAAGCGATTATAAAAAAATGATATAGGAAAATCAAAAAAAAAAATTCAATTTCGGCGCAGGAACATCAACGCTTGGATAATTTTCTGACTTCCACTCTTGTCAATTCAAACCTTCCGATCAATGAGCTCCTTTTCAACTCCCAGCAACAGAGTCAGACTACTCTGCGTGTTCCTGACTGTGCAACTAACATCAAAAATAAGTTCGAATCTCGTTTTCCTCAAATTAGAAAATTTATTCTCAATCCTCCCCTTTCTCCAGTGTACACTAATCCTCCTCCTTGGCTTTTCCTAACCCCAGATATCAATCTTAACTTAATCCATCTACCCAAATCCATATATCCCGACTACATCCTTCGTCAATACATTACTTTCGAAACTGTCAAATACGCTGACTACATCTTCTGCTTTACGGATGGCTCAAAATCCACTGGCCATGTTGGATCAGCCTTTTTTGTTCCTCCTACCACCCATCGCTTCCGGCTTCCGAAATCCTGCTCTATATTTTCGGCTGAATCTTTCGCCATCTTCAAGTGTCTTGAGTTCCTCTCCTCCGCTCCGCCTCTTTCTAAATACCTCATCCTTACTGATTCACTCAGTTTTCTAATGTGCCTCTACAACTTTTACACAGATAATGCAATTGTACAACGCATCCTTCTCCTTCACGATCTCCTTATTCGATCCCAAATTTCTATATCTTTCATGTGGATCCCCAGCCATACTGGTTTCCCTAATAACGAGGCCATCGACCGAGCTGCTAGGGAGGCATCCCGGCTTCCATCCATATCCTCGTACTTCTTTTCTACCAGCGATATGAAATCGTTCTTGAAATCCCTTATAATTAAATACTGGGAACAAGTATGGAGTTCTAGTCAACAATAAAACCTTTTCCTTGTTAAACCTGATCCTTTATCTCAGATCCCCTTTCCATTTCGGTCAAGGAAGAAAAATATTATTCTTACCAGACTTAGGATTTCCCACTCCCGCCTGACCCATTCGTATCTCCTTCAACGCATCGATCCCCCTCTTTGTCCCTTTTGCCAAAGAACCCAGCTTTCCATTCCCCATTTACTAACATCTTGTCATTCCCTTATAGCACTTAGAGCCCAGCATGGCCTCCCCCCTTCCTTATCACAACTCCTTGCTGATTCTCCGTGTCATATCCGCAGTGCGTTCCAATTCCATCATTCCCTTAACCTCCTAAATTTAATTTAGTATCCCTTCCGTTCCCCGGGCGCATATGGCCCGTTTCAGCAGCCGGCGCCTGTACCTTCTAATGTAATAATAATAAGAATAATAATCAATAAGCGTTGTTAAATGAAATCATTCCGTCAAAAATGAAAAATTCGCTGGTTCCGTGATAAGACAGTAGAGATAGGCTGAAAAAAAAGAAAGAAAAATTTAAATATCGGTGATTAATAATGACTTTGGATTTATTTGTCTCCATATTTACGATAGTAATCAAAAATGAACGTTTCTTTTATTTTTTGTTTTGTTTCATTTTTTAAAATAAAAGTTGTTACATTGTTACATTTTTATTCACGGTCAAACTTTTAATTATTATTCGCAGACAAGTTTTTAAATATGTATAATAATTTAAAACAAAAGAGTTTAGTCAAACATGGAATTAAATTTTAAAATACGTCCTTTTGTAATTCCTTGCTCGTAAAAAGATGATGATTCCATAGCTAGCTAGCGCTGATTGAAAACGTAACAAGATTCCGCTACAATGACGAAGAGAAACTGGCATTCGAAAGACAAAGTTATCGTGGGGGGGGGGGGGGCAGATATTTTATTTGTTCCTTTAAAAATATTTTCTGTCTGTATCTTTGTAAGATTCAACACACTCGTAGTAATGTTTTATTATTCGGGATGTTGCATTCAGAGATCGCTCTAGACTTGATCGACTCGCAGACCGAATCGGTCTGAAACTGTCTTAAGTATTAGAGAAAGCTGATAGAGTAAAGGCCGGGGACTTGTGGACCGCACTTACATTCTTCATTGCTACTGCGGGCTTTCAATCTCATCCAGTTGCAACGGTGTGACACTCATTTTACTCTGTACTTTTAGGGAATTCCTTTATTTTCTTCTTGAAATATTTCAATAATTGAGCGACTGTTTCTGTTTCGCTTTTTAAATGATAACTCTGGGCGTCTTTTTATTTCGAATTTTTCACAATTATCATCCGTCGTCATATTTTCACCGGATCTGTTTACAAAATGGATATTGAATTTATTTTAAAAGTTTCCGATGCCATTCGATTTTTGTGGCGAATAAAATCTCATCGAACGGGCGCGATAAAAGTTCAATATAAAATTGCAAAACGCTCTGTTATGAGCATAGCAAATAGGATTCAAAATTATACGATAAAAAAAATAAAAAAACAACAGTACGATATGTAATTTTCACGTTACGTTATGCGTATTAAATGATGAAGCCTAAGAAAAATTAAATATTTCCGTAATTTACGAAATTTTTTCCGAGTACCGTGAATTAACAATGTAGTTTACCATATTAACGCAATAAGAAAATTAGAGTACTTTTTTTATTTATTTATTTATTTTTAATGGTTTTTTCGTTAATCACATCAGTTTAAGAAATGGGAAGGAATTTTTTTTTTTATTTATTTCTCAAAAGCACAATCTTAACTAGTAAGTTAAATAATTGCTAATTATAATAATCTAAAATAAAATAACATGCGCCAAGTTTTGGTCCGTTGACCAAAGCCTCTAAAATAAATAACCGATTAGTACTACAGGAGGTCCTGTGGTTTGAGCCTCTTTAGACGCCGAAGGTCCTCGTGTCTATTTAATAGTCGAACCGCCTCAGGGTTGCTGTGCTGGCGTAGCCGCTTCTCATGAGCAATCGCGAAATCTTTGATTACTTCGCTGACTGATTTAACTCCAAGATCTCGATGTATAGTATGTCATCATTACATTAACGAATGCTCGAAGGATGATACTTTGCTGAGCTTGTATTTTATTGCGATTGGATTTTTTCGTACATCCCCATAATGCTATTCCCCATAGGTCTAGATTGGCTTGATAATTTGCTGGTAGAGGAGGCGTTTGCAGTAGATGTCAAGAGTGGAATTCCCGCCAATGAGCCAATATAATTGAGATATTTTTTTTTTTAATCTGCTTCCTCTTCATTTTTACGTGAATATTCCATGACAGCCGAGAATCCAGGTACATGCCAAGATATTTGGCAGAATTATACTGTGCAATTGGCTGACTGTTTAAATATATTCTACTTGTGGGATCTGCACGCCTCAGCGTAAACAACACGTGCGCTGCGATTTTCCTTCGTTTAACTTAATACGCCAGCGATGCGCCCATGCAGCGACATGATTTAAGGCGCGTTGTAAATTATCATTTGCCTTTGATTGGTTATCGCTTACAGCCATGATAGCCGTATCATCGGCAAACGTGGCTATAGTTGCACGGTCATCGATGGGCATATCACATGTACACAGCAAATACAGCAATGGCCCCAGCACACTTCCTTGCGGGACACCAGCCTGTATCGCGTAAAATGATGATTTTGCTTCTCCTTGCGCTACCCGGAACTGCCTACCCGTCAGATAAGAAGTAAGCAGGCGACAGAAGTTACTTGGTAAGAGGTTACTAAGTTTTTCAATGAGGCCTCCGTGCCACACTCTGTCGAATGCCTGGGCAATATCCAGAAAGGCAGCTGAACAGTACTTATTTTCCTCAAAAGTTTTCTCTATAGTTTGTACTAGTCTATGGACCTGATCGATAGTCGCATGATGGTCTCTGAAACCGAACTGATGATTTGGAAGGTCAATTAGTGGCTTCAGGCGCTTTAATAACAGTTCTTCGTAAAGCTTAGCGATGGATGTTAGTAACGAAATTGGGCGATAAGACGTCACTTCTTCTGCTGGTTTACCTGGTTTCTTTAACATGATAACTTCAGCCATTTTAAAGGCAGTAGGTACATATATTCTAGTCTTATGGTAGCATTGAGTATATATGCAAGCAGAACAATGGCTTTTAGTGGCAGTTCTTTTAAAGCACGTGGTGGTATCTCAATAAATTTATATTTTTATGCGTTTAAGGATGGCGGATAAAAATAACTCAAGAGCAGGACGAAGGAAAAGGAAATGAGAGAATACGAACAGCATTTTGTATGAGCTATCATTTTGAGGACGTTGAGTGATTTTTAACATTTCGCTTTCAGTTCTTCGATGTGCCTGGTCCAAGACAGCTTCCGGTCGAATACTAATCTGAGGACTTTGACGTTTGGGGCTGATCTAATGGGGCTGTTGTTCAGAGTTATTTTGCAGTCCGAAGGGGCTTTCCGTTTATTGTTGAAAATAATACTAGCTGTTTTTTCAACTGAGAAGACTAAGCCCCTTCGACTTTCCATATTTGCAGATGTCATGTATAACAGCAATAATAATAATAATGATGATAATATAATAATAATAATAATAGTTTAATTCACAGTAGTCCCAAGGTCTACCCCTCCGACCATCCAGGACCCTATTCTATAATTGTAGAATATAATTCAACACAAAATAACATTGGGAATTATCATCCATTGGCGGTGGTCCGACTCCTTGGTACAGTCTCCTCCTCCTATTCTAACATTACTACCCTAGGTAGAAATAGAATATCTGTTTTCTTCCCTTCAGTTCTTTCTGCTAACTCCTTCTTTCAGAATTCATCCTTTTTTTCTTCTCATAGTTTAAAAGCTTTTATCCCAGTTAATTCCATTTACAAATTGGGAGTTATTTCTGGAGTTGATCCTTCCTTCTCTGAAGAAGAAATACTTTTTTTTTTTTTTCCCTTTGGGTTCGTCATAAAGACATTGGCCCAAGAAGAGGGAGAAGAATGAGAAGCGGAATCAGATGTTTATGCGATCAGATATGGAAGATAGGAAAGACTCAAATGCTGGAATGACCGAGGGTGATGGCAAGGAGAGGACAAAAGCCGCGCAATACGGAGTTGGAAGACCAATTGACAAAAGAAAAGAGTAAAAGGAAGAACGTTCGGAAGCGATATAGGTGCACTCAAACAAAATGTGATTAGCGTCACCTATAAAGTTGTGAGAGGAAGGGTGTAGGAGACAGTGAGGAGAGGGGACCAGAGAAAAGCGAAATAGGGAAGCAGGAAGCAAACTGTGCCCAAAGCGTAGGCGACAGATTGCAGAGAGAGTTGAACGCCGTATGGAGGGAAAATTGAAAAACCATGGATAAGACGGTAGATTAGGCTGAATAAAGAGATAGAAGGAATCCGGATTTAAGAATGAGAAGGAATACGAATTTAACCATAGTTTGAAATGAGCTGAAGTGGAGAGGAGATTAATATTACGAGATGAAAAGACGCTGAGGAATTCACCGGTAGAAAAGGATGAACGAGCTAGTGTATCGGCCGACTCGTTACCCTCGATTCCAGAGTGGCCAGGAATCCACAGTAGGTCAATTTGGATAGAGTGAGAAAGGAAAATGTTGTGAATAAGAGAGCGTATGAGAAGGATTATGTAATCAACAGAGGAAGAAGGAAAAGAAGAGGAGATGGCTTGAAGGACACTGTGGGAATCCGATATAATAAGGACTTCTTGCGAAACTAGGGAAGAAGCAACAAAAAGGGCGACACGCAGGATGGCAGTAGACTCGGCATAGAACACTGAACAAAAGGAAGGAAGTTTGAAGGTTTCGAAATAATTTGAGGAAGGACAAAAGAAGGCCGAGCCAACTCCATTGGGTCCTTTGGAACCGTCAGTGAAGATCGCAAAATGATTAGGGAAAAGAGAGCCAACGGTGTTTAAGAATTCTGATTGGACAACATGATGAAGGAGAGGTTTGGTAGGGCAAGTTAGAAATAAACAATTAATAGGATGTAGGTGTGTGGAAAAATTAAGGGAGGGGCTTGAATCTTCTATACCCTTTTCCTCTATCAGGCGCATTTTAAAAGCCGTCGAAGGTAAAAAGACACCTGCTAGATCAGTTGAAATTAAATTTACTAAATCCTTCCTTCCAGAATTTATCACTATTTTTAAACTCCGTTTCCAAGTTCTGCCTAGCGTCAGACCTCCTACACTATGTTCCAAACGTTTCTTATTTGGTCATATTGCGAGGCACTGTCGTAGTTCTAATACTGTCTGTTCTCACTGCTCTTCTAAGCATTCCTTATCAGACTGTCCAAATACTCAAAATCCTCCTGTTTGTCGTAGTTGCAAAGGTGACCACTGTTCCTATGACCGTAGATGTCCTGAATGGATTAGACAAAAGGACATCAAAAGAATCATGGCGTATGAAAACCTATCTTTCCATGAAGCATCAAAGCACAAGGATAATTCCTTAGTGTCTCAAGCCTTTTCATATGCAAATCGCGCATCTGTTTCTGTTCCTCTTGATAACACTCACAATTTTCCTACTATTCATTATTCACCTCCAACTAAATCTTTAACGTTCCGTAAAACAAAATCGCCTAAATTCTCTTCTAAGCCTACTCCCCATTTTCCTTCTCTTCCTGTCTATCATATTCCTTCTCCCACAAATGGATGGGCACTAAGCAAACCCTACCCATCCTCTAGTAACGATTCTTCTAACAATCCTTCTAACCTCTTTTCTTCTTCTGAATTTTCTCCTTCTATTAATAATCTTTCAACAGCCATTTTGGACTTGATATCATCCTTTAACGTTGACTCCTCTTCAAACTTTGCTAATTCTCTTTCCGCTTTTCTTTCCAGTAACCTTCACCTTAAATAATCCTTATTCTTTGCTTCACCTTTGCACTCGCAAATATATTCTCCTTCACCTTCTAGATAAATTTTAACTCTGTTTTATCTTAATTCTCTCCTTACTCATTCTCCTTTTTCTTTTATGTTTCTCTCCCTCTTTTTAATTTTTCAATATGTCCTTCAAATTTAACATTCTCCAGTGGAATTGTCGCAGCCTTAAAGCTAATAGACTTGCCTTGGAGAGTTTACTTGATATACATCAAATTCACATTGCCTTAATTTCCGAATCATGGCTCAAACAATCTGAAACGTTTCATCTTAAAGATTTCTCCGTGGTTCGTTCTGATAGAATAGACGGCTACGGTGGTGCTGCCATCCTTATTAGAAATAATATACATTTCCAATCTCAAAATGTACACTTCTCTTCTGTGCCATCTTCTCGTGATCCGAATGTAGTCCACATTTCTATTCCTTCCATTTTTCCCCGCCCATTAAACATAGTCTGTACGTACTTTCCTCCGAATTTTAATCTCAATAATTTTCCCTTTCCCTCCTTTCTTAATAGTATTCCTCCCCCCTTCATTATTGGAGGTGATTGGAACGCTCATTCTCCTCTTTGGGGTTGTTCTAGTCGAAACAGTAATGGAGTGGTTCTTGAAAACATTATCCTCGGACATAATCTTATCCTCCTTAATGATCAATCTCCTACTTTGTACAAAAGCCCTTCCATTTTTAGCGCAGTCGATCTCTCCTTTTCTTCTCCTGATCTTGCTCTTAACTGTTCCTGGAAAACTCTTGATGGTACTTTTGGAAGTGACCATGTCCCTATTATTGTATCGTTCAAAAGTCTTCCCCCATCATCCATTTACTTCAAGCCCCTCTATGCCTCCAAATGGTGTATCCCCAAAACTAATTGGGAACAATTTAGTCGTTCTGTTGACTCTTCTCTTTCCCTTTTGCATCATAACTTAGATCCTATTTCAAAGTACAAATACTTTACAGATTCCATCTTACTCGCCCTTTCTTCCACATCACCTCCAGTGCCTTCTAAACCTCGCCGTCATGCAGCTTCATCCTTATGGTGGAATAATAACTGCAAGGTGGCTTTTGATGCCAGCGTCGCTACTTTTAGAACCTTCCGTCACTGTTCCTCCTTTTCAAATTTTATTGACCATAGAAAAGCTAACGCGCTAGAGCCAGATACATCCTAAAACAAGCCAAGAAGGAATCTTGGAAAAAATTTTGCTCTTCCTTTTCCCGGACCACGTCTATTTCCCAAATTTGGAGAATGGCCAAAGCCTTCAAAACTCCCAAATCCGAACACCCTTCTTATCATAACATCTCTTCTGACATACTTGAATCCTTTATTGACAATCTAGCTCCCAGTTATGTTCCTTCCTTTGACGAAGTAAGTTCTCCTTCTTCTTCTCTTCCAAATTCATCTCACTTCCTCACTTCAGAATTCCACTTCAATGAACTCCTCTTTTCGTTGCAAAAATCCTCCAATTCGACTCCAGGAATCGACAAAATTTCCTTCCTTGTTCTTAAAAATCTCTCTAATTTCTCACTCAAAATTCTCCTCGAAATTTTCAATTCTTTTCTTCTCTCAGAACTTAGACCTCCTATTTGGAATTCATTTATAATTATCCCAATTCCTAAGAAAATTCCAAATTCTTTTCGACCTATTTCTTTGGCTCCTTGTTTAAGAAAACTATTCGAGAGTATGCTAAACCGGCGCCTTGTTTGGTGGCTGGAACATAATAATCTCGTCTCCTACAATATGTTCGGTTTTCGTCCTGGTCTTGGTCCTTCTGACTGCATCAGCCTTTTTCTTTCTGACATATATAAAGCTCTTCTCGAAAGAAAATACACGATCGCTGCCTTTGTTGATGTAGTTTCTGCTTTCGATAAGGTTCATCTTCCATCCCTTAAAAATAAGATGATTTCTATTGGCATTCCTGTTCAACTTTCTTCCCTGATAATTCAGCTCTTTCAAAGTAGAACCATTTATCTTTCCACTCCTTCCTTCTCTGGCTCTAGATGTGTATTCCGTGGCCTTCCTCAAGGGTCATGTTTGAGTCCTACTCTTTTTAATATCTATTCGCTTGAAATAGCTTCTCTTCCCGTCTCAGCCTCTACACTCCTTTTCGCGGATGATATTCTTATTTATTACTCCTCAACTTCCATCCTCTCTGCTAAAGATGAACTCAATAATTCGTCGAACTTGCTTGAATCCGCTCTATCCAACATCCATCTAACCATTTCATCCTCTAAATCTGTTTGTATGGTTTTTTCCTTTCGTCCCTATAATACTTCCTTAATTAATGTCTCTTTGAACAATTTATCTATTCCATTAGTTAGGTCCTTCTGCTATCTTGGCGTTTTCCTAGACAGTCGTTTATCCTTTTGCGAACATATTTCCTACCTATATACTTCCTGTCTTAAGAGAACTAATTTATTAAAGGCTCTTTCTCCACACAAATAGGGTGGCGACCCCAGTGTTCTTCTTATTCTATATAAATCTACTATTCGTTCCAAACTTGATTACTGTTCCTTCATTTATGGCAATACTCCTAAACATCTTCTTTCCAAACTCGATAAAGTCCAAAATTCATGTCTTCGTCTTTGCCTCGGTGTTCTGAAATCCTCCCTCATTCCTGCAGTACTTTCAGAAGCCAACATTCATCCTTTACACATTCGTAGATCCTTTCTTGGGGATCGCTTCCTCATAAAACGTCTTCCTATTAAGTCTTCTAAATTAGTTTCCGCTTATTCCTACATCCTGGCCAATTGGCGGTTTTCTCCCCTGAAGATTCCTATTCTTTCTCATGTCTCTCGACGCCTTGCTCCTTATTCTTCATTTATCTACACATATCATAAACTCCTGTTCTTTACATTCAGCTTTATAGATTTTTTATATCCTCCTAATTTGTTTTTCCTTCCTTCTCATACTAAATATTCACCTTTTATCGCTTTAAGCGAGTACAACGCAGCTTTGAGGTCTCTATTTCCTTCTTCGTCTGTCCTCTTTACGGATGGTTCCAAAAGCGATGAGGGGGTCGGAGCTTCCTTTCTTATTTCTTCTCTTCCACACTACGAACTTTATAAACTTCCTTCCTTCTGTTCCATTTTCACTGCAGAATCGTATGCAATACTCCGTGCAGTTCTGTTCATTGCACTTTCCTCCTATAATAATAAATACCTTATTTGTTCTGACTCCATGAGCGTCTTGCAAGCTATATCCTCCCCTTTTCCATCCTCTTCATGCGACTACATTATCCTTTCCATTCGTTCCTTAATTGCAAATCTCTTCTTAGTTCGTTCCATTCAAATCGATCTTCTTTGGATTCCCAGTCATAGCGGCATCGCAGGCAACAACCTAGTTGACTCGTTTGCTCGCTCTGCTTCCTATAACGGCAAATTTGTCAATAAATTTCCTGCCAATAATATCCTCTTTCCATCCAAACGAGCACACCTCAAATCATGGTCGGATACCTACATTACCTCCTTTTCCAATCCTCATTCCTTTTAAAAACTCTTACAACCTCTTCCTTCATCACGTTCCTGGTTTGCTGATTTCCCTGGTTTCAGTCGTTCCGTTATTTCCTCCATAACACGTCTTCGTCTCAACCATAATTGTCTTCCTTCGTCTCTCTTTCGTTTTTCTATTGTTTCTTCCCCATACTGTAATTTTCATCCCTCGGATCATGACTGTGTTTGTGATGCAAATCATATCCTTTTTGAATGCTCTCTTCTTGTACAGCAGCGTTCCCTCCTCTACACTAAGCTTCTCCACCTAAAACTACCTACTCCTTTTTGTGCTTCCTACATACTTTCCTTTCCTTCACCAGATGTTGTTCCAATCTTAGCGGAGTTCATTTCCTCTATTTCTTTATATATCAAAATTTAATCCTGTTTTCGTAATTCTTTGATGATGGATCATTGCCCTTGGTTGGAGTTCCCAAAAAAAAAAAAAAAAAATCAAGTTCGAAATTAAAGACTTGGTTTTTATGTTTTGCGGATAATATTAGAGCTAAATAACAACTTGATTCTTTTGTTTTTTGTGAGATTTAACGATGTATTATTTTTTTCCAATGCGGTTCGGGCGAAAACGGAAAAAGATATCGGAGTGAAATGCGAAAGTTTTGTCGGGTCAAAATCCGAATTCGGAGGCTGATGACAGATTTTCTAACCGGATAATTTTATAAAAGATTGCGCAGCTATGAGTCGTGGCCGGAATAAATTAGGTGTAACAGTATTATTAAACCTTAAAATTCAAAATGCAAAGTTAGTCGAGAATAAGACGCTTTTTAGCGAACGTAATTTTTGGAAAATTTGTTAAGTTATAAATCGCTACTTATGTGGGCAAAGTTTATTTCAGGCTCGAAATTTGATATTGGCCAAGGAAATTAACGTGTTGTTTCCGCATTTTTCTTAATGAACAGGCGTGAAAAAAAAATCAAAAATGTCCGAAGAGAAATATACGACGAAGACTATTGAGCCTAGATTAAGTTAGTAAATTAATCGAAGAAGCTTCTTCTCCTAAATTAAGCGTTGATTTTAGTCTTGTTTTTCTCTCATTTGCCCGAGAGTTGGCCGACTAAATTTTAGTAATTTTCCATCAGTAGCCGAGTTTCGTCTCAACTAAATATAGGGCTTTTTCACATATTTTTCTTTCGTTTCCACTGCGCCAAGGAAAGGCGTGTCTACACATATCTAGTTTTTTTTGTTTTTTTTTAGGAATTGCTATTTTTTATACAAATATTATTGGGGAGGAGATTGACAGTTCAAATAATTAAAAATTTTCTTACAATCAAGAAGGATTTATATAATCCGCAAAAACTTCCCCTGTACATGTTTTTTTTTTTTTTACTCAAAATTCCTTCTATTCGAACCAGATGAACAATTTTCGAGAGAGTTTTTGCGTGGCGAGGGTAATTTTGCATGGGAAATTTCGTGGCATTCTAGGATTCTATTTAATTATGCATACTGCACGTGTTATTTATTTCAGTTCGAATTTAAACGCTTACTTTTAAAATTAATATCCGATTTGGTCGATCATCTCTGTAATTTAATTAATTTTCTTCAAAAGGAAGTAAGAACTAACCTCATAAAAATATGTCGGTGCAGTGAAAAGGTACACACGTATATTGGCGAATAAAAGTCAGTCATGCTCATTTTGATGTCAACTTTCACTGGAAATGACAGCTTAAGATTGTAACGAAGAAAAACAGAGGAAACGAGAAATGTGTAAAAATTAGTGTATTTATAAATGGCCGGTATATGAAACAAAATCTTCAATTGATGGCAATCAAATACGCTTATGTCTGGAAATGATCCTGGCGTCCACAGAGCCAATCCATGGCATCCTATTGATAACAGACTCATTAGTGGCGGCTAAGATGTGTGTGTGGGGGGGGGGGGGCAAACCACGTCCTGGCACTCATCATGGAGCTACAATCGAAGGGATATAATTTAATAGTGTTGTGGGTCCAAAGTTACGCGGGAATCCCGTGAAATGAAAGGGTGAACACAGCAGCTCACTCAACTATTACAGTTCCCAGTCCGCAAAGCATACTTGGGCCCCCTCAAATATCAGAAGCAGTAAAAAGACAAATAATGGAACAGTGGAAACAAGAACACATCTCCACCCCGTCCCACCACCAGAATATAAAGAAATCCGTAGAGCCATGGTGGCCCCACCAGGGGACCTTACGAGTTTATTATCGCGCGCTCAACCGTTTACGCCTGGGCCACACGCGATTATCCCACGACTACCTGTTGGAACGTGTTCACCCTCAAACCACGTGTCCTTTCTGTCGCGCACAAGAGCCACCAGCGGTTGAGCACATTCTCATAAATTGCCCTACATTCCAATCCTCCAGAACGAGACACGGATTTGATAACCTCAGCCATGTTCTCTCAAACTCAGAAGCGAACCAAAGTGCAGTCTTCCAGTTCGTCAGGGACAATGGATTAGGGGCACTCCTGTAACCGGAGACTCTCGGGCCGTAATAGTCTAGATATTATACATGGCCCGGGGTCTAACCAAGGTTTGAGAAATTAAAAAAAAAAACAAAAAAAAACATTACAACACAATTCACTTTGCTCATTAGTAATCTTATACCGAATCTTTCTGTTCATTTCTCTTTTCTTCCAGACTTCGAGAACACCGTCTCTCGCGATTTTTCTCAAGGTTCATGTGCCTTAAGCCTGCTCTGTTCAATATCTATATCAACCTTGTTGCCTCACTCTCTATCGATGACGTACGCTTTTTCTTTCGTTCTTCCATAATATCGCAGACACAACGAAGAAAGTCAATATGTCTACAAATCCACAATTAATTCTAAATTGGATTATTGTTTATTTATTGTTACGCTTCCAGATAGCTTCTGCTCAAACTCAATACTATCTAAAATTTCTGCTTTTGTTTCTGTCTCGGTACTCAAATACTCCTCCTCTTTTCATTTTTAATTCCTATTTTTGGGCCATCGTTTTTTCCCTCCTAAATGCCGTTGTCATCCTCTAAGCTCTGATGATCCCTTTTTACTTCTTTATTTCGTAAAACTGGCGCTTTACTTCTCAGAAAATTCCTACTATTTCGCATACTTGTTCCTTTTCACTTTACACATTTTTTTCTTTTTACAATCTACTTTTTTTTTTTTTTTAAATTTTGCCGATCTTTTCCATCTTTCCCAAATTTTCTACCTCTCTTGTTCTTCCAAATTTTTTCCCACTACAGCTGTTATGTCGAGTTTTCACAATGCTGTCAGGTCCCCATCGTCGTGATAGCCTAGTTACTAGAGTGCTTAGCTCCCGTTACGAAAGTCTCAATCCCGGGCACGGCGATGGAAATTAATACGAAAAATGAAATTAAATATTCGCTATTTCACGTGGAAGGCAATGGCAAACAACCACGCGTATTACGTCATAAAAGCGCTAATTAAAAGACACACACGGGGCTCCAGTTGTAGCGCGATAAATAAAACATTTGGAATCAGTTCCCCGAATTGCGAGTACACTACCTACATATCTGTACAGCTGAAATGTACGAGTAGGTAATCGCTGACGTTCGGAAGCTAAGTTTGGCGCTATGATAATTGGGCCCATATTTCCCTTTCATAGGACCATTTTTTGACAGGAGATTCAAGAATGGAGTTGAAGCGTTCTTCATTTTTCCTGGACATGAATTTCTCTGAATCTTTTCGTCTTCCTTCTAAGTACCATCTTTACTGCTAAATTAATGGCTGCCCTACGTCGTCCTATTGTGTATGTCAACGTTCCTTTTTCAACTATTCGATTATCTTTGACTCCGTAAGCGCCTCCAAGTTATATTTCCATCCGTTCTTGTGACTATATCGTCCTTCGCGTACATTCTTTATCTGCAATCTTTTCACGCGTGATTTTATCCACGTCGATTTCTCCCGGCTTCCTAACCCCATTTTATATGGATATAGAGAGTAATGTAATGATAGATGATTCGACTCGGATTGCTGCATCATCCTATCTGTGTTTTTCTAAAATTTCTGTTCTAATGATCGCTTAGTGCTGTTCCGGTGTCTATCCATCGTCGAGGCGGTCTTCCACGAGGTCTTGCTCCTTCTATTGGACCCACTATAATGCGTTTTTCAAGGCTATCTCTTTCTCTTCTCACAATATGACCGTAGTATTTCATAATTCTCTTTTGACAAGTAACCGAGAGACGTTGTTCTATGTTTAATTGGTCTAAAATGGAGTTGTTTGTGCGCTTCGCCGTCCATGGTATTCTCAGCATTTTTCGCCAAGTACACATCTCGAACGCGTCAATTTTTCGTTTATCAGCTTTTCGCAGGGTCCACGTTTCTATTCCATATAGGAATATTGAAAACACGAGAGCATTTACCAGTCTCTGTTTTGTTCTTGTATTAATACACACACCGAGGTCTTTCCAGATTTTATACAATCGTGCCGTCGCCGACTTTGCCAGTGCAATTCTACGCTTGATTTCTTTTTCGCTTCCGTATTTATCGCTGATTAATGATCCGAGGTATTCAAATTATTTTACCACTTCGATATCTTGAAATATCTGTAGATTTCTCGGCGTGTAGTCTTTGCTTATGGTCATGATCTTCGTCTTCTTTTTATTGATAGACAGACCTAGCCTAATACTTGTTTTTGTTCAATTCTGTTCCACAGGTTCTTCATTTCTTCTTCTGACTCGGCGATGAGCGCGGTATCGTCTGCATATCTCAAGTTCGTTATATGTGTTCACCACCAATCCTGACTCCTCCCGTGAAGCAATCTAAGGCCTTCCTCATGATAAACTCTCCGTATATATTAAATAATACGGGAGACAGTATCTTTCCGCGGCTGGAAAATTTCTGACGGTATCTTATCGATTCTTATCATCGCTTCTATACAAGTGTACAAATTATTTATTAGTAATATTAGGTGCTTTGGAACTCCTATACTGGTCAATACTTTCCACAATTTCTTCCAGCTAACACAATCGAAAGCCTTGTGATAGTTTACGAAACACAGAAATAAAGTTTTGTTATATTCAATACTTTTTTCGATTAGCTGCCGAATGGCCAGGATTTGTTCTCTCGTACCTTTTCCACTAATAAATTCAGTCTGCCCAGTTGATATTTGCCAGTTTAAGTAATATTTCAATCTATTATTGATCACCTATAGGAGCAATTTACTAGTATGTGAGATTAATGCTATAGTTCTGAAGTTTTCGCATTGTCTTGTAGAGCCTTTTTTTGTGTATCGGGATCAAAATCGATTTCACCCAGTCACGCGGCCATATTTCGATCCTTCACACTTGATTACATAGTGTGTCGATCATCCTTATTCATTCTCGAGGAAGCGCTTTAATTGTTTCTGCGCAGATTCCATCCTTTCCGACTGATTTATTATTTTTTAACTTCCTAACTGCACCTTCTATTTCCGATATCAATATGTTTCATTGTATTTATATCTTGTTCTAATTTCCATGCATTCAATTTATCTTCATACAGTGATTTGCAGTATTCCCGCCAGCGTCCCGCGACTTCATTACAATTCGTGATCAGTTTCTCATTCCCATCATTTACTATCCAATTTCGTGGTTTGAAATCTCTAGATAAAATTTTAACCTTTTTAAAAAGGTCCCTAATTTCATTTCTCTCTGCATGACGTTCAACCTCGCTGCATATGTTGTGTATATAATCATTTTTATCTCTTCTGCAGTGTTTCTGGATTTCTCGGTTTAGACTGGTATAATTAGACGCCATGTATGGTCTGATATCCAGGTTTTCCTTTTTTGCTTGTTGCCACCTTGCTTAGTTATAACTTTCATAGTGTCGCTTATAGTTTCCTTTAACTGCATCCATGTTTCCTCCGGATTGCTTTGCTGTTTACACTTCGATTTAGCTATGTTTTGGATAAATTGTTTCTTAAAAATTTCCGTTTTCGCCTTTTCTAGTCTTATTTTGGGCGCCTGTGGGCGCGAGTTCATACATTTTAGGCGTACACGTAAACTCGTCGACAGCAATTGGTGGTCTGATCCACAGTCCGCTCCTGGGTATGTTTTCACATTTAGTATACAGGATTTCCACCTTGATTTGACGATAACGTAATCAATCTGGGCTCTATAGCGATCTCCCGGTGACTTCCACGTGTACAGTCGATGAGCATGATGTTTAAAGCACGTGTTCATTATCGTAAAATCGTTCGCCGAACAGTATTGTATAAGATGTTCTCCTCTGTCGTTCCTTTTTCCAAGCCCATACTTCCCTACAATTCTTCTTATGTGATCATCATTTGCCGTATTGCCTATACTAGCGTTGAAATCTCCTTATATCATTATTAATTCTCTGTTCGAAATTTTGTCGATTTTTTGATGTAATAAATTATAAAAATTATCAATGTCTTCCTCAGAATCAGTCGACGTTGGTGCATATACCTGAACGATGTTTAATATAACTGGCTTTGTATTTAATTTGATGGTTAGGATCCTCTCGCTTATAAGATTATAATCTAGTATAGTTTTTTCCAGAGTTTTCGATATTAAGATTGCCACGCCTCTATTACCAAGGTAATTACCAGCCATATACATGATATCTTCTGCGTCAGTTTTCATATACCCAGATCTTTTCCAGTGAGTTTCACACAGGCCCAGTATATTAACTTCATATCTTTTCATTTCCTTCTGCACTATCGCCAGTTTCCCAGGATATAATAAGTCTTGCACATTCCACGTGGCTATATTAAGTTTTTTCCTTATACTTACTGTTTCAGCGCCAGCAACATATTTTCCATTCTGAGCCTGGCTTGGAACTACAGAATGTCCAGTCGCCCATTTCACACCATCCGACCTGGGCTCGGTCTGGCGCCGGTTGTCAGCTGGGTTGCTCGACAAAACATGATCCTTTACTTTCATTATCATAGAGGTTGTCCTGAGAAGTTTTAATGGAGTGGTTTCTCGTTGCATTCTCCATCGCAGTGTATTTGCCGGCTCACTTGGTTCCCAGTGTCGCCAACTCGATCTCTACCAGTAGCTGATACTGGAAGCGCTGCTGCCCTCTTCCAGAGTAAGTGCCTATTTAATGGCGGCATGAGTCGCCATGTCATCAGTGGTGTCTTTAGGTGTTGTATGGTTTTAGACAGGTAAGGACTACTCTACTCCTTGTCTCCATACACCCTCTGCCATTGATCGCTTGTTGGTTCGCGGCTGCTTATTGTTTATTCGCAGCTAGACAATATATCTACTGGCCGTTTCGCTATCCACCACCTGCGGACGCGCCCGTTCCGGTAAGCTCCGGACCCAGGGGGTACACGTACCCCCCCGGGGGGGGATTGGTAACAGTAGCCATGTTTTTTTTAAATGCCCTTTTACTTCGACTTACCGTGGTACTCGGTATTTTAATTTATTGCCTTTTCGCCTCCCTAATCCTACATATTATCCTTCCTTTTCCTGTCCATTGTTCTTTCATTTGTTCGTTTCTAATCGGATCAATTTTTAACTGACTCTTTCCTTTTTGATCATTTCTCAGCAGAGGTTCCGAATCAACGTGTCGAAAAGGATTAATTACTCATTATGAGTAATTCGGTAAGTCAAAAATTTTCAAAATTGTTTACCGAATATTTTGGAATGTTTTCTACTTCATTATATCAAAACACCGAAAATGTGACTGGTTGTAATTAACAATTATCATCCATTGAGTAAATTTTCTTCTTCAAATTTTAAAAATTTATGCGAGTAAAGTCATGTATATTTTTTATTTTAATAATTATCATTAGAGTTGAGAATTTGTAATTTTTTTTTTTTTTTTCATCGAATATGTAGGTACTGATTGTTAACTTTCTCTAATAACCGTGCCGTAGAATTTGAAAATAACAATAGCCGTTTTCCTGCACATTAATATCGTAAACCAACAAAATTTTTCGAATTTTTTTGTCCTACACGAAAATGTGAGTTAAGCCGTCAGATTTTATTACGCAAAATTAAAATATGTTTTCGTAATTTACTTTTTAATTGAAAGTAATATGGAATACTGTTTAAAAAAAATTATACAACTATTCTCGAATTCGCTATTAATTAAGTTAAGCTAGATTTTCTGAGAAGTATTTAATTTTACAGATTTTAACTTATCGGAATCTTTCTGTTTCATGTTCGTAAACGAATTAACAACTATCCTACGTTCCATTATTTTCATTTCCTCTAATCACCTTTCCTCAAATTTTTTGATTATTTCCGATTCTATTAATTTATTCTCCCCTTCCTGATCATCCGCCGGATATGTTCTCATTTATTCAATTTTTTCTTTCCTCTGTTCTATTCACATTAATTTACTTGTGTCGAGCATCTTTGATAATGAAACGGCCGATTACTCGAGTCGCTGTCTCTTTCCACTTACTTTCTTAAGGAAATTTCCATCTTCTAATCTCTTTCCGTCGTGTAAAAGTTTTCATCTCAGATCGCGGTACCGGATATTTTCGTTCCTTCTTTTTCTGATAATTATTAATTTTTTACCTGTTTACCTGGTCTTCCTGTTACTCCATCGTTCCCTTTGTTTCGCCATTTCGTTATTGTCTCCGCGATTATTCGTTCGCATTCTTAAGCCATACTCTATTACCTTTCTTCCATTTTCGCTCTTCATTGGTTTCTTCCTCACATTGTTCTCTTCATTCAAGCGAAGCACTTGATCTTCGAATGTGTTCATTTATTTTCATTGAGCGTAGTATATTCCAATTTGCTGACACTCGATTTTCCTTCTGCTTATTGTACCGTCTATTTACCATCTTTTCCTTCTCCACACGTTATTTCTGCTATTTGTTCTTTCTTATTAACCATATACAATCGGATTAAAATATAACTGATTTCTGTTTTTTGTTTTTTTTTTTTAATAGTTTCTGAGTGCACTTGGTTGATTAGCCTGAAAAGAAATCCAGAGGAACATAACGTTGTATCGGCTTAACGTCTCCTTGACTTAATTTTATGGAACACGGCATTACAATTTTACTACGATGTCAGACACACTGCTTTCCTGTAAAACGCTTCACGGAAAACCCGGTGTTGACTGCAAAGTTTTGTTGCGGGGGAGTTTAAAATGGAAATAGAACACACTTTTTAATGAAATTTTTATTATGTCTTCATAAACTCGCTCTCTTTTCTTCAAAGCTCAAAAACATATCCACGATTTTATGTTTTTCAGTGTAGCGGAAAAATACGTCAGTACGAATTGTAAATTTTTCCGCTTTTTTGTTGTTTTTTTGGCTTTTTTCCATATGTTATAGATTCTTGCTTTTCAGCGCCAGACGAATCTATCGTGGACATGCGCTTCTGATAAACATTTTTAAGCGTTCTTTATTTAATTGCATTTTAATCTATTAAATTGCATACTTACTTATTACAGCTCAGAACTTACAAAGTAGCGATTAAGATCGTGCAGTCATTTTTGAGCTTTTAACGAAAAAACGTCTGTTCTCCACATTACATTCGCAAAGCAAAATACTTGGCTCTGTGTTTAGAATATCGCTATAAATAATCACGTACTTTCTGCTAATGAGGAAGTTAAGGAATTCTCGCAATTAACGTGGAGAAATCGATAAAAAGTTAAGTGAGTGGCTAAACTTGGAAGCAGGAAAAATCTGAAATTCTTGTGAACAAAAAACTCTCATTATATAAACAAATATTGGAACCGGTGTAAAATTACGGGTAACAGCTCTGTTAAAAAACAAAAAAAAGCAACATCGCTGTTTTATACGATGCTACCGAAATAAAATACGTACAGTAATTGTTAATGACGCTCGGTATGTGGAGAAATTTAACGTTTCACGAGGATCTAAAAGTGCGATTTATTCAGTAAAATACAAAAAGACACAAGCCAAAGCTTGGGATATTAAACTGGAGAAACATCCGAACAATTCAGATAAGTTTTGTAAGAAATCGGAAGACTTAAGTTGGAAACCTTATCATCGAATAAGGCAATTTTTCAAATTACGTTTGCTAGAAAATCTTAGTTGCATAATAACAGGGGGCGGAAGAAAAAAATTATTTTTACACATCTCCCGAACTAATTCGTCGAGTTTCAGGTGCTGGTAAAGAACCTTCACCCACACGCTTGAATATTCGAGCTGCGATATCGCGTATATTTACAAATGATATCGAAAAAACGTCTTAGAGTACCGTGCGAAGGAATGCGACTAGTATTTGAACGACCAATACACGAACTTTTTTGTGGAAAGTTATTCTTCTTGCGTTTACTAAAGAAAACGCAATATTTCCGATTTTTCCGGAGTAAATTTTCCGGTTGAAACTTTATCATCATGCGGCCTGCTACAGTTTGTTTGCAGCTATGTCGATATATATATATGTTATATGTATGTATATACGTTTTCTCGGTTAAATTCTTGTAGCAGTTGGCGTGTAACCGAAGTTTTTCCGGTTCCTTGATGTTGACTTGATGCGATATTGATTAATGCGTTTTCCGTGTGTGCTGTGAGAATTTTCCTAGCTATTAGTTGCCGGTGTTTGCATATTAGTTGCCCGCCGAAACGAAAGTACCGTAGAGCTGCTCCGAATGTGCACTAGACCTATTCTAAGTGCCCTGTCGGCGATGTGTAGCTCTCTGCGCCGGTAGGTACATTTGCGTTGTCGACTCTGGTAGATTCGAATTTTTAGAGCCTCCAAAGGAAATTTGTTAAGAGCCTAGCCGACGGTGTTGATGAGTGGTCAAACATTTTTGTTTTTGATATTGATCGGTAGGGGACACATTTCGAAAGATAAACTGACGATTGCTACCTAAAACAAGTACATTGCGCGTTCAGTTCTTGTAATAAGAAGATTTTTTTTTCTTCGTTTTGTCTTTTTTTTTAAAAAGCGCACTGCGTATACATACGTCACAAATTTTAGATTTTGATTCTATTAGATATTGAATATATACCAAAAGTAAGTGAAGATATGCATAATACGAAGATTAGAAAATTCGAGGATAGAGGAGATACGATAGAGAGCAAGAATATTCAGTTGAAGGAGTTTAGCATAGAGATTGTTCGGAGGATAAGGAAGAGCAAAAATCTAAACCGGTAAAAGAAAGGATATATTTTTATCAGACCGAAATATTAAGAGGCTAGACTAGTTTGTACTACGAAAAATGGGGTTCATTTTCTGGCATTTTTGGAAAAAAAAACTAAACGGTCAAATATGGTAAGATTTTGGTGTTTTATTTAGCATCATTTAATAATGTAGTTGTACAATTTTTTTCACGTTAAAATATGAAATCACGGCTGAGATATAACCCATTCCTTGGAAGTCTATAAAAAAAAATGTAAGAAAACGGCTGCAGTTATAAATGATGTCAAAAAGTTTGAAATTAAAAAAAAAACGAAAAAGCCTTTAAACTAGGTAATATTTTACATACCATGGGATTTTTAAAAAATATTTAAAACTGACAAAATAGCAGTATTTCGAAAAAAAAGTTTCGAATTTTGCGAAAAAACACACATTTTTTGCATCGCAAATTTTGCATTTTTGAACGGATTAAGAAGATTCTAGTTCATGGTATGTAAAAAGATGTGTTGAGTATTCCCTAAAGATTTCAAATTTTCTTCTTCTTCTTCATTTACGGGTCATGAACTGCAACAAAGACCTGAGGCACGGAGAGTTAGGATTCTATAGTTGGGATAATAGGTGGTTAGTGGAGTTGAGATAAGCGAATACTTTCTTTATATTTATTTCATGGCCTTAGTTGGTTTGTTAAAGAGATTTAAGTAGATTTAGCCTTTTACAAATAGACTGATAGTCGGCAATTAAGAAAGACTCCGAGGTAGCAGTAGTTATTGACTAACGGAACGTGGTCATTGTTTACGGATAAAGTAATTAAGGTTGCCGTGTACGGACGTTAAGCGAAAACAATATAGGAAAACTTAAATGGAGAAGTATAAAGATGAATGTAGGAAAGCGATTCATTTAAATTAAGGCTTTTCGTTAGCGATTGAAACGTTATTTGAAGAAGAATAGGAAAGGGTGTCGTCAGCGAGAAATATAGAGGAAGAATTGATGGGCAGTTGAGCTACGTCGAGGGTGTATGTATTGAATAATGTAGGAATCAGACAAGATGAGGCAGACCTCGAAAAACTTTTCTGGAAGTAAAGTAGTAAGGGGAGTAGAAAGAAAGATTGAACAATTTTGGAAAAGCTGAATACGAACTTTTATAATTTATACCCGACAAAAGGAAATTAAAAGGGTCGAGTTCGGTGTTCAGTTATTAAGCCACCGGTATGCGCATTATTTTTCTTTTCCGACTTTAAAAAAAGTTTCAAAAAACTTGAAAACGGTAAAATTACTTTAAAACTTAAGACTGCTAATTATAAATTTATTAGCTGTTGCTAGCGTCTTCCTTCGCACATATTTTAATGAAATCATATTTCATAAACAGCTAATATCCGGCGTTCTTTGCTATGCTTGAAAGAAAAAAAAACTTAATGAAATTTCGTAAATTATAACATTTATTGTAATGATAACAATTATACTGACATGATGTTCTGTTACGAAATTAAAAAATATACTTCTGTCTGAACTTAAAAATTGATAATAAATCTATATATATATATATATATATATATATATATATATATTGTGAAGCTCACGAGTATGTCCACTTTCGCAATTGCAAATTTTAAATAACTAAAAAAACTTTACACGATGATTTATTATTTATACGGAACGGAAAAATTACACAAAACCTAGGTGTCTGGGTGGATATATATGTAAGTGTCGAAAAAATTTTTCAATTTTTAATTTGAGAGAACCCTTCGATCATTCATATACATGTGCTTATGCTAACACTACGATAACATCACATATACGAAATTGACATAAATGACGGAATAAGTAAACAAACTGATCTTGAATGGTATCTTGTTCACCGATTCTCTACCGGTTGATAGGTGTAATTAAGCACAACGTGATTCTATACAAATATATATATATTCGATTGATATAAATAACGAAATAGGTAATAAATAAATGAATTTTGAATTATGGCTTGTTCGCCGATCCGCTGTCGGTTATCATTCCGAAATGTCGTACTATTTCCGAAACGATTTCCTGGATTTGCTATTCTGAACTCGTTCAGCTTTAAATAATCTTAAACGGTTCCAGGAATTGTAACATCGTTTCTAATTATTTTTCTATTATGATTTGCCAAAATCTGTTCCAATTATTGGTATGCACTGGAGAAAAATGAAACATGTAACGAGCAATTAATTAATACAGTTGATATCAAATCATATATCCTGTCTTAATAACGAACGGACAACTGAACAAAAAGTGCGGATATTTTAGTCGCAGAAAAACAGAAAAATTGGTCTGCTTCGTTTATTATTCTCATTCTCTGAACATCGTGTACGTTTATGTACTTTTCCACTGGTCGACATTCGTATCACTATTTCACGTACGACTCTGAAAGCCCTTACATACATAACGAAACTGTACATATGTGTATTTATATAAATGAAAATCGAAAAATGCATCTACTCGTATTTGTCAATCTGTGCGCGCTAATCTCACGAACTGTCGAACCGATGTTATTATGATTTGAGGAAGATGGCATGATGAAGAAAGAATGAAAAACAAATTACTTGAAAGCAATAGGACCTTTACAAACGATAATCTAATAAACATTTCGGCCAAGAAACGTACAAGTTTACGGTTGAAACCACGGAAAGCACAGCTGTATAACATAGACATGGTACAGAATTCGTGCATAATCGTAAGTATTTTAGTCAAGTGAAAACGTTAATTATAAATAATTCTTTAAAAGCATATCTATTAAGTTTTTTGAAACATTTGAAAATACGCTATTTAGCAACTACGTCGCGTATATTAGTAATGTTCTGTAAAAAAATAGATTTCATCGGAATTTTGAGAAATTTACATTACAGAGAGTTTATTAAAGAATCCTGCGACAAGAGTTCTAGTAGCAGTTATGAGAAACAGTTTAATTTTCCGAATAAACCTCCAAAGATGTTGATTTCTTTGAGGAAATCGTTGATCTCGTCGGTATATGTTCATCGTAGAATGGCCGGAGAATTTTGTCCAAAATTACCGGCTAGTAGAATAAAAGCACTTCCAAATGATCGATCCTTTTTTCTTATATATCGACGAGTGCGTTCAAGTGATCCGATCGCTATTTTTACATGCCAAAGCGCATTCATTGCAAATGATTAGCTCGCGTGTTTCTAAAAACTTTCCCCTTACCGGAATCTGCCGCGAAATGGAATTTCTGCATGTCGCAAATTTAGTGGATGTTCTATTTCTTCTTGCTTTGGAGCTACGTTAACGATCAATTCTCGTTTGAGGAGTATCATTTAATTTACAAAATAACGAGTGAATCGAAAATAATTTTAATTTTATCTTTAATTTGTGAACCGCGGAGTTTTTATTGAATATTAATTATCAGCATAGTAATGATCGATTTCTATGCAAACAATCGTAAATAAGCGTATTTAATCTGTAAATGTTCGTTGGGCGTTTGTGCTTTGGTGATTTGAATTAATAACGGATATGAATATATTAATTGTTTCGATTTAAAACATCATCTTGTAAAACTAGCAAGATTCTCTCGCGAAGATGTATGACAGCGACTTCAGGGTGTATGGTTGGTCTGTTTTTACAAAGAACGAAAATTCAAATTTCCTTGTTTCGATCATTTGAAAAAGATTCTTTCGTTCCACCAGGGAAAATGGCTCATGGTGTTGGATAGCGAACTCCTTTTGTTCTTCCCCTCGGCAGTGTCACTCTTTTTTCAGGATGCCTACGTTTTGCACTTATCGACGTTGATTGTCTTTGTTTCTCTACTTTTTGTGCAGTGTTCTTAGTCAGGTTTAATTCCTCGTAACCCCCAATTGCTACTATTTGCACGTGTTGAATCGTCCGTTGTTGGCTATCCCAGGGGAAAAATAAGAAAAAAAAAATTGTATTCGCGGACTATTTTAAATTGCACATTTCAACGGAGATATCCATTTTGACCGGAACCATTTTTAAGTCGTTTTTCGTGACCTGTATAGGTATGTGTGTATATTTTGAAGGTCAAATATGCAATGGTAGTTTTAGATATTCCACTAAGTAAACTGTCACCCGAACACCACTTGATAATTTTTTACACGCTAAAAAAACACTATACCATGTGAAAATACATTAAGAAAGAACTTACTCACCAATATAGTTTTTAAGGACCTTTTTGAAAAAATTAGAGAAATTGAAATAAATATGTACACACATATACGTGTAGATGAAATTACAGATTCGAGAGGATCATATACGGAAAATTTATTAACTGCCCGAGATTAGAAAAGAGAAAAGGTGAAAAAGGACTGACCCCCAGAAATTTTTTTTGATACCTCGTAAGTAAAGTAGGGGGCAACATTTAAAGAAAGAAACGATTTTGAGAGCAGCGTAGGAGAATACAACTTTTAGGTTGCCAGCGAGGTTATACATGTTTATAATAGTGTCATCGCTATGGCGAAACTGATCAAAGCGAACTAGAAGAAAATCAAAATGCTCCGATTCTCAGAATCGCCGACAGAGAAAAAAATTATTAATTAAAAATGCCGAGACATGGTACTGTTTTTGTTTTCCCCTTTTTGGAGATCTTCTTTGAGAAAAAGTTAGGAAAGAAAAGAGTCGCTTATATTTTTAGTCGGATAATTTTATTAATAAGAAGTTATCAGTATAGGAGGAATGATGAGTGCGGAAGGAAAAGGATACTAGATTCGCTATTAGTAACAGGGGGAGTGTCCCAGAAAACTGAAATACAAAGTAGAATGGTCGCGAGAAAAAGATGAACACTTGATAAACACATGGTAATAGTTTCAGATATAGCTACGTCATTTGAATGGAGAGAAAAATCAGAAAAGGAATCCAATGAAAAACGATAATAATAAGAAGAAAATAAAATTTGGTCAAAACACAGCCGAATAATGGAGAAAACAACATAATGGCGAAGTGAGGAAAGGCAAAAAAAGAGAACTACTATTTATTGGGAAGACTATATTGAACAGACTGAGTGTAATCATTAGAGGAAGTCTTAGAGACGTGGTAAAAGCTGAAAAGTTAGCAGCTAATGCAGTGTTAGGCTCACAGTGGATACGAATTCCGGCGTAAACGATCGTTCTGACGTGTTTTTATTTTTCTTTTATTTTTTGTTGTTTTTTTTTTCTAATGGATTTATTAATGAGAACATTTTTTTTTTTTTTTTTATGGGTACGCCAACAAAGAGCAACAGCCCAATCAGCCGAGGAATCTATATAATAGTTCAAAAGAAGAATAACATATTAGATTTCAATCTGGTGCGAGATGGAATGAATGAAAGAAGCTGAAATAGGAACAACTGACAAGGAAGGAAATGAGAGAACATGAGAGTCATTGTATGAAGTAGGAAGACGAAGATCCAAAAGCCGAGAATAGAAGAGAGAACGTTCTGAAGAGAGTGAGGAACATTCGAAGAAGACGTGTTGATATCACACAGAAAAAAGGAATCCTCTGGGTGAAGAGGGCATCGCGGAAAAGAGACGAGGAGAAAACGAAAAAGTGACGAAGAGAGAAAGGTATGACCGAAACGAAGATGACATGTAGCGGTGATCAGGGGACGACAAAGGGAAGGAAACATGTCGAACCATCTAGTCAAAAAATGTAAGGGCTGATCGGAAAGATAAAAGGAATTCGGATTTGAGAAAAGAGAAAAATAAATATCCTTCCATAAGGTAATATGGAACTGTTTGGAAATATGATTAATATTGTGAGCGGAAAATTTATGAAGAGGATAGCTCCTGAGCGAGCCAAAGATTCAGCCACCTCATTACCCTCAATTCCAGCATGGCTAGGAATTCACAATAAATCAATTTGGATCGAACGGAACAGGAATAATTCGTGAATTAGATTGAGAACATTAGCCTAAGAAATGGGAAGAAGGAGAAAATAAAGTTCTATTATTATTCTTTTTTTTTTTTTTTTTTTTTTGGGCTCGCTGACAAAGAGCATTGATCCATGTTCGATAAGAAAGAAAAGTATCGCTGAATTGATTATTTAGATTAAGTTTTATTCTTAAACGTATAAGGGTAAAGGATAAGAATAATTTGAGGGCAGGAATAACATAGAAGGAAATGAGAGAATATAAGAAGCACCCAAAGGAGAGTAGAGATGTCGAGTTTTAGGCTTAACTCACACGGACCATTTTCCGACCACAATTTTATGGCTGTGCTGTGGTTATATTGCGGTCGGAACCGATCTCTTTTGAGAACCACAATATTAACAACAACACAAATACGGCATTAGGTTCAGTGTGTGTTGAACTCGACCACCGATGACCACTGTTTTGTGACTGATATCAGCCACAGGTTGCGACTGCCGTTAGAGCTGACGATAGAAATCCGTTGTGAATAGTATTGCTTGTTTTCCCATCATTTCTATGGTAAAATATTATTATCCACGACCGACCACTACTTTATTGATTCTTTCTGCTGTGGTCGAAAAGTGATCCGTCTAGGTTAAGCCTTAGGGAAGTAGAAGGACGATTGCTCAGCAGAAAAGGTCAAACAACATTCACGGATATTATGAAAAGGGAAAAATGGAGTAGCCAGTAGTCGAAAACGGAGAAAATGATACAGAAAGTATGACTGTGTTCATAGGAATAATAAAATATAATGAATGTTGCAGGAGCGATTATTGCAAAGTATAAAACTGGCGAAGACCACCGAGTCGATTAAAAAAAAATCAACGTACTTAGTGTGCCAAGGAATATATTAGAGCACGATCGTTCGTCAGGATTCAATATGTAATTGTAGCCTAATAGAGTGTGAAATGTGTCGCAGTTGTAACCGATTTTGCTAGGCTGCCTACCTTGGAGGAAAATTGTTTAAAACTGAAACGGACAGGTAGGATACGGAAAACAGGGTAGCTTAGTATTTTGTGCGATGTGCGTTGTCGTTAGTTGGGACTGACTTTTAATTGTCTGCCTGCTTCGCTATCCTATTATAACCGCGTTAACGTGTTTTTATCGGTAACAATTGACCGCCTAGTGACGTGATTAATTAAATTAGAGTGGCTCGATTGATTCTAACGAAACGGTACTTTGTTTCGTTCGTGCCAGTTTCTTGGATTTATTAAAACTTGACGACCGGTTCTTAGACGTTTCTGCCGATATAATTTGAAAAGTTACGGCAATGTTTCAAACGAATTTTCTAATTGTTTAATTAGACGTCTAAACGAGCAACTATGGAGGCTAATGGAATGTCTTACACGAGCAGTATGACGAGAAAAAAACAAACAAATAAAATAGAATAAAAGTGACCGATAAATGTTGAACGATATCGAATTAAACTAGTCGATGAAACTGCACTTATGTGTTGCTAGGCTACCGACGAGGAAATACAAACCGAATTCACACTCCGCGTGTACGCAAATGAGCATTTCAGCCAAAGGCCATCGACGTAGCCGTTATGAAGGCGCGTTAGAATTAAATTTAGAACAAAAAAAAAACATTAATTTAATGTAACGTTCGATATTTCTTAATTAATAAATAATGCAAGCGAAGAAATATAAATAGATAGATTCGCAATCAATACGCATGAATGTATGAATCGTGCACCGAACGGTCAATAAAATACGTATAAAAAAAAAGGAAAATCAAATTAACAGAAAAATGCATGGCGGAAAAAGAGGGGAAACCAAAAAACCAAAAAAACTTCATATAGAAATAAATAAAAAAAAGAGAAAAAATTAGATTCTTTAACTAATAAACAGTTTGGTTGTGTAGGAGTTTCCAAATGCTTCGGAGATGCGTTCTATTCTTCTCTATATTTAATGTTTCCGTTAAAGAGATGTTATTGCGGATTCATGAACACTCTTTTTGTTAAAACAGACGCTCGCTATTTAACAAAACGAATGCACTTGAACGCTTCTGTATATATGGCCTTCATAAAAAGAAGACGTGCGTATTTATGCGCTTTTAAACTATTAGTGAATAGTGCAGTGTTGAGTATTATTCTGCAACAACAGTTCTGTATAATCTGTATAATTTTTCGATGGTGTACCATCGGAAGACTAAACAGCTATAGAGCAAAATAGGTGTCTAATTAAACGCTTGGAAACGGTAAGTTTGTTCGTAGCGGAGATATTCTTATTTTGTTTATTAAATATGGAGGATAAAGCGAAAACATACTAATATAAACCCCTTATTTGTAATATAATTAATCAGATTCACGGGCATTTTCCCGAATCTATTTTCTTGGAGGACAATTCCCGAAACGAAAAATATTCCGAAAAAATATTTTTCCGATTTTTTTTTCGCAAATGTTAAATTCCCGAAAAACAATTTTCCCAAATGCCGCGATTCCCCGAAGGAATATGTTCCCGAATACTGAATTGTATTTACGCTTCCATGGAATGTGATATACACTCCGTTGCAGACGTTCGCGTTCAGAAAAGTGCACGATCATGGCGAAAATTGTAGGAGGAAAATTGTTCATAGATGGCTTCGTTGATGTACGGTCGAAAAGGAGTGCACAGCACGTGCAGTGACGAACGTACCGTTGGGTGATAATAAAAAGGACGCACTCAGTCGAACCATATGCATAGCCGCTGAACGGAGAAGAAAGTACTGCGCGCAAGTGCTAATTGAAACCTCGAAGCGGAAGGCAGCAGAACATTTTGAACATGCTCCGACATAGATCTTAAGGACAGAGCTAGCAGGTGTCTCCGAAGGCGTGTCAAGTCAACTACCCCAGAGAGAGAGAGGCTCTGGCAAATAGCATGCGTAGAATGCACCGACGCCGATTACCACCAAACCGGAGGAGTCCTGATGAACTGAAAGTTTTACCAGAAGAGTCCCCCCAGCGCACTCTGCGCTGAGAACGCTTCCTGCTGTTCGACTCACGCCGTGCAGCAAACGAAGACGAAGACGAATGTGAACATTTCAATAACGAGGGGCTCTCGGAAGAGTACTCGTGTTCGCAACGCGAAAAAACATAGAAATATTGTGTAACAGTAGTCCTATGTGGTTCCAGAAGGCGTTCCCGTGTCTCTCGTATACGCTTTACTTTTGCACAAAACGAGGGATCAATACGTTTCTGTTCTGACCGCTGTGACAACGGCTGTTCAACAGCATTGGGGTTATATGATTGTACGCTTTTGAGGATTATGATCGACTTCGAAAAAGCAATTATCAACGCCTGGGACCGAGTATTTTCGGATGTGCCAGTGAGTTGTTGTTCGTTTCACATCTCAGGGGCAGGCCTTGCACCGGAAAGTACAAGAAGAAAGACTAACGATGAACCCGACCGTACTATCGAAATCTTTGTGCACATGATACTTTTTTTTTTTTTTTTTTGGTCCCCAATTCGTAATACGATGGGGTAAATATGTTTAGAGAATTTATACCAATAATTTATATAACTAACAGGTCTTGCTAATATTTTTGCTAAAGTCTGTAATAGCCGAAAAGTATATGCTTAATATTTTCAGGAATGTTGCACGTTACACAGTTAAATTTGGGTGTGCGATTATATGTTTATGTAAATAATCTCTAAATAGGCCGTGTCCAGTAAGAAATATTGGACATAAAAAAAATTTGGCGTAAATACTATATTATGTAGTCTATCATCTATGGTTGGGAAATTTTTTTTACCTATACCGTTATATTCGTCCCACAGTGCCTGAAATTTATTATTATATCTAATATAAGTGTTTAAACTGTTTAAGCGTTAACGATTTTTGCTTGTGTATGAAATAAGGTTGTTGATACTGGTATGTTATGGAATTCATGATTTTTAATATTATTTTTTATTAAAAATATGTTAATATGTGTTTCTGTATTTCGTAAGTTAATGGTTTAATATTTGCAATGACAATGCTTGCCATGTAGCTGGTAGTTCTATAAGCTTTAATCATTTTTATTGCAATAGTAAAACTTTTTAATATATTTTGAAATCTTTTTAAAATGTCTATATATATATATATATAGTACACTACACCATAAAGTGTGTTAGGCAACATTACGCTTTTATACAATGTTATTCCCTTCTTGTAATTTAATCGGTTATTATTTTTATTATTATTATGTAATTTGTTGAATACAATTAAAAATGTATTTATTTTTTTAGTGATATAGTGAAAATGATTATAAAATTTTAAGTTATTGTCTATTAATAATACAACTAAGTATTTGGTTTGACTAACCATACCAATATTTAATTCGTATTGCATCAAATTTAATCTTTTATTCTTTTAAGTTTTTCTTAAATAACATGTAAGTTGACTTAGATTCGTTAATATTTAAATTAAATTGTTCTAACCATTTCGTGACTTCTGTATAAACCTGGTTAATTTTATTTTCCAATATATTTTCATTCTTATCAGCTATTACTATTGCAATATCATCTACGAATGTGAAAATGTTCACACATTAGTGGATAATCTGATGTTATACATTTGAGAGAAAATAATGTTCCACAAGTACGGTCCTAAAACAGACCCCTGTGATATAACGGTTTCTTGTTTTTCTGAATAATTACCGATTTGTAATGAAGCGATTTTCGAGATTTACATCGTTTAACATACCATTATGCAATGCTAGTTCCTTTAATAATGCAAGTAATCTATTAAAATCTAAACTGTCGAAAGCCTTTGTTATATAAAAAGTAAGTAAGCATATACGGTGTAATTTTTATTTTTGTACATTTTTATTGTTTGTAAAATATTGTGTATAGCCAATTCAGATAGTCTACCTGGTAATGCGCTATAGTGGTTATCATGTATTATTCCGTTTTTTCCTACAAATTCTTTTAATTTATTAAAAATACATTTTTCATAAATTTTACTGAAATTAGATAATAAAATGGTATATAGTTCTGTATGAAGTAGACAAGTTTGGACTTTTATTCATTTTAGGTATTATAATAGTTTTACTTAATCTCCATTCCTGAGGATAATAACTATATTTAAACAGTACGTCAATAACTTTCGGTGTTACTTCTGCTTTTAATAAATCCATTTGAAATATTCCATCAAGTCTCGCTGACACTTCATTTTTAAGTTGTTTAATAATTACGTTAACTTCTTCTTTAGTAATCGATATGTTTACGTTTTAGGTTCGTGTACTTTTGCTTTAAATGGTTTTACGTTTATAACTTTGACATCAATAAGTCGACTTTATCCTTTTCTGTACACGCATAATTATCTAATGTTGGTATATTAATAATACCTTTTTTCTTTATTGGTTAATATTCTGTAATCCAAAGACAGTTTTGTCTTTCAGTAATTTTTCCAGGCTTTCAACTTAGCTTTTTTAATCGTAAATTTATATTCCCTAAAATTTACTTTATAATTACCGTAACGGTTATGTTTTACATGAATATTTTTACAGTTCCGATAGTTTTTGTATAAATTATTTACCAGTAATTCTTTTTCATTTTTGTAATTCACTATTCCATCAATAGACAGTTGACCGGACGATGGAATATGAACTATTTAGAACTGTGTTGACATAGTCTTGAAAACTATTCAACCAACTTTTAATTTGTCCTATATCATTACAAGTGACATGTACATCAATCATATAATTGAATTTTCTTAAATTAACCGCTAGCTTATTGTAGTTAATAACTTCAATATTTCATCTGTCTTGCCCGTAACTAAAATTACGTTAAATGTAATATAAAAATCATCAGTGGCATTTAATTCGTAACTAACCTCCACATTTTTGAACTCGATTTGTTAAATTTCTAATTACCAAAGTTGAATCTATTACACTTTTTTGCTTGCTTCTCTTAAAAGTATATTTGTTTTTAATATTTAAAATATGTAAGTCATGTAATTCTACTATATTCAATAATGTATTTTCTCTCCTATTATTCACCAGAATTTAGGTCTCCCGACCATATAAATTTCGTTAATTTATTATTCTGTAAATACAAATCAATAAACTGAAAATATTGAGCGGATACGCCATTTGAAGGTATGTACGTTAAAATAAAAGTAATATCCTCAATTTCAACGATAATAATGTTAAAAATTGTTATGTATAAATTTAGTTTTGAAAGGTTAAGATACTCGCATTCGCTTTCGTCCGTGTCAATGATGTACGCGCAACGTTTGTAATTTTGCGACATGAATGCATGGATTATTTTGACAACACATACGTGCGTGGCAGCCCAGCGAGGGGTCGACGAGAGGTAGTCCCTCTGCGCTACCCACCAGCTCTGTAGAATCAGTGCGAAGCAGCGGTCAGCAGGAGTCATCGCACTAATAACGCAAGCGAGATGGCATAACAGATTTTTCGGGTGGCAGTCGGTAAACACCACCCTTATCTGTATTCTGCTCTGAGGGAATTTCAGAAAGAACAAGCGGACACGGAAGTCGCCGTAACGAAACTTTTGCTAGGACGGGGAGTAAAAGCAGCTCGAAAAGGAAAATGGTTGGAATTCAATACGCGGATATAGGTAATAACGACCAAATATGACGAGTACAAGCAGACAGACACCATCATACTTGATTACTTACGTATCATTGGCCACAATACTGTACTTACCTAACAAAGAAATGTATTAATAAAGTAATCGAGTTTTCATTCGAAATCTGTTAATGCGAGGTAATAAATTCGGGGAAAAGAATTCGGGAAATTTTTTTTCGGCAGTTTGTCTTTCAGGACGATAATGGATTCGAGAAAATGTCCGGGAACCAATTAATCCGTTTACCGAAGACGGAACACTACTAGGAATTGAAGTAAGTAAATAAAGAGTAAGTCCTATACCCTTGATAAGGGATCATGGATTGTGAAGTTAAGCTTTCCATAATGGTATTAGCGGCCTAATGGATCTGATGAGAATACTTCGGTCAGTTCCTTTCTCTTGGTGCAGTCTTTACTTTCCCAGATTCTCTAGTACTCAATTCAATTTCAGATTAGCTATAAACTTGGGAGCGACTTGGATCCGAAACGAACCAAGTCTCGAAGCCGTGATCTTCGATTTAGTATTTAAGATCTATCTCGAAAATTAACATAATTGTTGGCGACGGATTTTTTGGTTGAATTAATTTATATTTGCGATTTATTTAGAAGGCGTTCAATTCCATCGCAGCTATTTTTGTTGATGTTTATTTTTGATAGTATCGGCTCCGAATGACCAGCAAAAATCTCAACGTCTTTTAGTGCGAGGAAGTCATTTGAATATAAATTAAACAAAAATGCAGCGAGCGTGCGCCTTTTACAGATGAAGTGATTGCAGCGGAGAAACTGATGAGTAATTTTTTCGCGATTATAATCGAAAGAAGAAATCGCGCAATTGAATTAATTGGAATGAACTTTTGCTATGGAAACACGGCTAAAGAACGTAATTAATTAAACGGCGCGAAGAAAATTATTTTTCCCGCCTATCATCGCTATTTAAAAATAAAAAAATGATCCGCGGCAAAAAATACGCACCTGTGCATTTTTTTTCTGTTTAGTAATTTGTAGTTTCGAGCACAAATATGTGTTACGGTTGGGGGTCGCTTCGAGAATTCATATGTCGCGAGAAAAATGCTCGTGTTACGCAAAAGTGTTACCCGTATTTATGTAAATATATACCTTTTTTTTTTTTAAATTTTTAAAATTGTGGGTCCCACAAGCCATACTTCCCGTTTGTGGGCTCATCGCGTTTATTAATATATGAAGTTACAACATTACTTAAAGATTAATTAAAATAATGACCGAAAAATGTAAACAAATAGAAAAAATTCAAATGGCGAATGTAAATATCCAGTATTCAATTAGCCGTTAACAGTTTCACGTTTTTACTAAAACGAAAGTCGGTCACACACTATGCGCACATCAGCCATGGCCACAAAGGGATTTTTGTGCACACGCAGATCTTATTTTAATTAGGACATTCCAACCGTAATTTAACGTGCGCCTACGAATTAATTATTTTTTACCTTCAAAATAATCGACGAAATGTGTCTGTTGTAGTCTGTTGCTGTGCGATAGGTTATGGAGACTTGTCTCATTCCGAACCCAAGTCGCTCCCGTCTCTATGATATACCCCCCAATCTGAAACTGAATATTAGTTATATCGGAGAAATTCGGAAAAGTAAAGGGCATATCCTAGAAATAAAACTGTGACATTCTTCAGCTACATTAAGCTTACAGTTATTATGAAAAGCTTAAATTCGCGGTTCACGATGCCTTATCAAGGGTATGGACTCGGTTTATTTTAAGCGTCTTAATCACTGTGTCCGTGCCGTATTATTAGGCTCCTTGGAAGACTTGCCCACATTTCTGCGCCGTATATTTATCACCGTGAACGAAATCACATCTACCTCATCTACAGGAAATAGCAGTAGAGTTGTATCCTATTCATTGTCTAGCCGTTTAGCTGTTATATCACCGAGTTCTGAAGGGAGTACACCCGAGGGGGTGTTTTACTAAGTTATTTAACAGCATTTTTCTTCGTCTTCCGAGAAAGTTTCACGGGATGTGCTTGCTTATTCGGATCTATGTTTATCTTCGATTGGACAGAGTGCTAGTATTACACATTATATAGTAAAATTAATTAACAAGGATACATAGAAAATTTATTAGATGTGTGTGCTCGAAATTTCATATTTCGATGCTATTTAATATCAGGCGTGCGTGACACATAAAATAAAAGGGGTCTGTAAAGGTGTTTATTTATAGGTTTTTGCGCGTCATCTATAACTATTATTGTCTCTGCGAACCCTAAATATTTTGTTACCGGCAAAAAACGCTATTTAATAATTTATAATTCAAAAAAAAAGCAACAAAACAACCAACATAAAAAAGTATCTTATTGTCGTAAGTTTAACAATTTTAATAATTAAACAAAATAATAAAATTAGAACATTTCTTTTTTTTAATAGGTTTGTCAGCGAGGAGTCCAAGAAATGGAAAGGAAGAGAAAATAAATTTACATTCTTATGCGTTTAAGGGTAGAAGATAAAAATAATTCAAGGGCAGGAATAACTGAAGCAGAGGGAAATGAGAGAATACAAGCAACATTATAAATCCATCAAGTTTTAATAGTGAAGAATAGAAGGTCGCCTGCTCAGTAGTGAAGGCTAAACGTTCAAATAAAATGTGATCAGCATCACAAGGAAAGTATATGGATGGTGAATGAAAGGGACAGAATACAGAGTAGATATAGATGAAAATCGAAAAAGTGACGCAGTAGTGATTATAGAGCGTTTAAAAGAGGATAAGTATCTCAATAGATGGCGGAATAGAGAGATAAAAGCAGGCAGGATTAGAAAATGAAGAAGAATACGAGCTGAGCCGTAATTTGGAATGAGATACGCCCAAAAATACGCCCCTAGAAATAGAAGAACGAGAGCTGGGGAATCGACCATCTCATTTTGCCTTCAATATCTAAATGACTAGGAATCTACAAAAGATCGATTTCGATCAAATGGAGGGAAAAAAGATGATGAATGAGGGGGCGTAGAAGAAGTATTACATAATCGGAAGAGATAGAATAAAGAGGAGATGAGATAGCCTGTAAAGCACTTTTAGAATCTCAGATTGTGAGCTCTTTATGGGAAATTAATTATAATGAAAATAGAAAGAGAACAGTGCGCAGAATTACAATAGATTCCGCATAGACAATTGAACAAAAGGAGGCAAACTTAAAAGATTCAGAATAATACAAAGCAGGACGAAAAAAAGAGACAGATCCTTATACTAACTCCGCTTGGCTCTTCGGGACCCGTAAATGTAGATAGTGGTGTGTGCAGGAAATAGAGAACTTAAAGCATGGGAGAATTTAACTTTGGCGACATGTTGGGGAACCGATTTAGAATAAAACGGCGAAGAAAAAACTTTACTAGGATGAAGGAAACTTGGACGACAATAGCCACTATCTCCATGCAATAAATCGGGGCATAGAGAATTTCCATAACTATTATAAAGCTTTCCGCTGTTTTTCCCCTCGCTATTCTTAAAATATTGGCTAGATTTACTATACATATTTATAGTAATGGGAAATTAATGTAACCCATCCGATTAAGTTCTTTCCCATTATATTAGCTTTATAGTTATATATTTATTAATATTAATAAAAATGCGAATTATTTTTACGATATTTGATCTGTTCAATCGCAGACTTATCAAATTCGTTAAAGTAAATTTCTAAAAGTTGTTTTATGTCGTAATTATAAAGTTCATTATTATCACCATGACCGCACCCTCACAAAATACACGGTAGATAAAGACGGCATTCGATCTATGTACGCTTTAAATATAGCTTTTATTCTGCTACAAATTAAACACAGAAGAAAGTCGACCTGCACTTATTATTATTATTGGTTCTGTTTGTTAGACTTGGAAAATTTTAAAATATCACGCCGTTATAATTTTTCCATATTTCTCTAATCTTATTTAAAATTCATCTATAATTTTTCAAATTTAACTTAAGTAATCTTCATGTTTAAACTGCGCTATATTGTCAAATAGACGGTTTATACCGATACTATTTTTAACTCTAAATAAATTCTCTGAAATTGCAATGATGAATTTTTTTGCGAATGAGATGTAGAATTCCATTAAAATATTAATCGAAAAAAAAAAAATCTTACAGCTAAGATGAACAGAAAAATTAAAATTATTCGCCTCAGACTAAACTGAATGCTGAGGATTATGTAATAACTTTCACGTTTATCGTAAACATTGGAATTCCAGAGGACGAGAGGTTGCTGTGCTAGTACGCAAGTCGTCAAAACATAAATTCTTGCCTTACTCGAATTCTCTAAAATGCTTTGAAGCTGTAGGTATTAAAATTAGCTAATTGTGACGACATATCCCTATGTTTACCGCCCTTTGAGTAATACAAATATTTACGAAGATATTGTGAATCCGCTTTTAAAATGTATAACAGAGTTATTCTGGGCGGTGCTTTCAATGGATAACGTATAATTTGCAATTGCTATTTCAACAATAGAATAGGCAGCGTTTGTTATCCAAGCTTCAGAGAGATTAAATTGTCGAACTGAAACACCGGAAAATCCTATACTCATTACCCTTCTAATCGATAATAGATTTAGTGTTAAAATGTTTCGTCAATTTCTAAGCCAGTGTGTCCTAATTACAGTTATCATTAAGTCACAATCCAGAATATGTAGTTTAAAATTAATTTACCTTATAACTCTTTAGTTGAAGTTTTTAACTTTAAAAAGAAGGTTAATTGGAAAAGTTTCGCGATCAAATCGAGGATAATATATACGTATATATAACTGACTAGAAGCCGTTTAGTCACACCCTGTCATACTGATTTGCGAGTACAGAAATTAACGACATTTCAGAAGTGGCTAAGCATTAATACACCTAAATGTAACGCAAGTAACATCCCATTTAGCACTTACATAATGACTAAATTAAAAACTTATTTCCGTCGTAAATTTCAAAAAAAAAAAAAACAGAAATGAAAATAGCCTAGCTGCTCATCTCGTTAAACTAATTCGGAACAAATTAATTAAATATTTAAAATGATAATGCACAAATATCCAAAATGAATATTAAAGACCATTTTCTATATAAATCAGTAAACTCTAATCCCCTTTATCACACTTTGGAAATATAATGATAAAAATAACGCCCACCTGCTGGAAAAAATATTCTGGCAAATTAAAAAAAAAAACAAAATCACCATTTAACTTCAAACTGTTTTCACAATAAAGTTAGAAAACCGATAAGCGCCTATTTTAGAACTTCTGTACAGTGATAGGAACATTGCAGTGTGAACAAATGGGGGCAGGTTGATTTTTAAGGAGATAACTATGGGTGAGTTTAGTGTGACCTAGACGCAAACGAGCGAGCACGACTTCTTCTTTCCTGTTTTTTGACGAGGAAGTACTCCAGCGAGATGTAGAGTTCCGTATAGCACGCAACTTGTTGGAGGATGGTGTCGTTGTCCACTTGAGATTCCAAGAGTCTTGAACTGACTGTTTTATAACTGCTTGAAGATCATTAATCGGTGTGGGTAGTTGAGGATATGGTTTAAACTGTGATCCTTCTTTAGCTGCTAAATCGGCTAGCTCGTTTCCGGGGATGTTGACGTGAGATGGTATCCATGCGAATATGACTTGAACATTAGATGACACAATGGAGTGAATTATTTCTTTTGCTGTTGGATGTTGTTTGGGGTTATGCAAATCTTGTAGACATTGCAGTGCTACGAGAGAATCTGTACAGAGAATATAGGAGCTGATTCTATCCTCGACGATAGTATCTGTAATGACCATTTTGATAGAGTACAGTTCTGCAGAAAGAATTGAAAAGTGCGGAGCGAGGGAAAAACGAAGAATAATGTTGGTTGAAGAGGCAGCTCCGCATCCGACTCCATATTTGTTTTTTGATCCGTCAGTAAATATCTTTTTGTGGTGAGGATATTGAGAAATCATATTGTTGAAGGAGTTTATTAGGATGTGTTTAGGAGTTCCGTGTTTTGAATACTGTGTAAGACTAAGATCCATTGTAACTGTATAGTCGCTCCAGGGTGGAATAATGGAGAAGTTGATCCGAGAAACAGGAGGAAGGTGTAGGTTTAGTGAAGAGACGGAAGTTTGAATTTCTTGGAAGAAAGAAGGGGAGGAGGTCGGAATCGTTGCAGAAAAGGAAGGGAGATTTGGATTTGAAGAAAAGCGGAGGTAGGAGAAGAGAAGGGAGCGTTGTCTATATACATGGAGAGGAAGTTCGCCAGCTTCAACTAAAATGCTGTTTATTGGAGTAGTAGGAAAAGCTCCAATTGCAAGTCTGATTGCTGAATGATGAATAACGTTTAGTGTAGATAGCAGACTTTCGCTGGCAGAACTGTAAGCGGCTATTCCATAATCCATTTTTGATTTGATAATGGAATGATATATTTTTAGTAGCGATGATCGATTTGAGCCATAGGTGGTATGGGCAAGTTTTTTAATTAGATTGAGTTTGGTAATACAGTAGCTTTTAGGTTGTTAATATGAGGTCTCCACGTTAGTCTGCTATCGAAGATTAGTCCGAGGTATTTTGCAGTGTCTGCTGTTTTGATATGTGAACCATTTAAATGGAGGTTGAGACTCTGCTTGCATTTGTTAATTCGACAGAAGTGAACTGCTGTTGTTTTGGAGGAAGAGATTTCAAAGCCGAATTTGGTTGACCAATTGACTAATTTGTTGACTGTCTCTTGTAGTATTTCCTCTCCGAGAGCAACATGAGCGGCCGAGATAAAGATAGTGAAATCATCAGCGTACAGTGCACAGTTAACTGGGGGGGGGGGATCTGTTTTACAATGTCGTTAATTGCGATGTTGAATAGTGTGGGACTTAAAACTGATCCTTGAGGAACTCCGGTGGATAGTTTGTAACATGATGAGACTGAATCTTTAATTCGAACATAGAATTGGCGGGAGCTGAGAAAATTTTGAATGAAAAAAGCCAGGTGACCTTGAATATTCCAGTGCTGAAGTGTTAACAAGATCTTGTTTATCTGAACTTGATCGAATGCATTTACAAAGTCGAAAAAAATAGTTAAATGATGGTGTTTGTCCGAAAAAGATTTTTGAATGGAATTTCTCAAGTGCACTAATTGATCTATAGGAGATCGACCGGTTCTGAAGCCACATTGTTTCTTTGTAAGTAAGTTTCTTGAGTCGAGGAGCCATAGTAGCCGTTTATTAACAATTCGTTCAAAGATTTTGCTAGTTACTGATGTTAAAGAAATGGGTCGATAGTTGTTGATGCAAGTAGGATTTTTGCCTGGTTTAAGAATTGGAATGATTTCTGCGATCTTCCATAATTTAGGAAAAGAATGCGTTGTCCATATTTCATTAAATATAGAAAGGAGGAAATTAATTGTGGATTCCGAGGAGTTAAGTAGCATAAGTGCGTGAACTCCATCAGGACCAGGGGATGAGATTTTTGTATCTTTAATGGCACGTTTGAGTTCATTGATTGTAATGAGTGAGTTGTAAGGCTCGTCATTTGATGAGAAAAATTGATGCTGGTAGTAGATGTTATTTGTATCCACGTTAGTATCAGAAGAATTGTGTGATAGAATATCTGCAAATGCTGTAGCCATTAAATTTGTGTCAGTAATAAGGTGATTATTGACGATGATACAAGAAGGTGAAGACAAAAATGGTCTTCTATTTATACTTTGAATTTTCTTCCAGACTGCAGCCGAAGTGGTTTTGAGATCGATTGAGCTCACATAGTCTTGCCAGGACTTACGTTTAGCTTGTTTTAAAATGTATCGGGCTTGTGCCCGGAGTTTCTGGAAAGTTAAGTGATTTTCTAAAGAAGGTTGGGATTTTAATTTCTTCAGGGCTTTGCGACGATTTCTTATGACAACGGAACATTCTGTGGACCACCATGGAATAGAATTGGACCGGATTTTTGTTTTTGGTGAGTGTACATTGGCGTGTGATACTAGTTGATTTGTAAACCACTGAATATGGGTTTCAGGATTTAGTTGGCTAGTATCTTTGGAATTCAGAGTGTGGGTTAAGGTGTGGTTGAAGGCTGACCGATCCATTCTTTGGTAGGCGTATTTCGGTTTTGGAGATGGAGAAGAAAAGTGTGGTTTCTTTGGGCGAATTGCGATGGTAGGGCGATGATCACTGCCACTCAGATCGTGGTGACCAAAGACTTGGAATTCGCCAGGAAGATCGGGAGACGAAAGTATAAGATCCAGATTAGACCAAGTTCTGAAAGAGAAATTGTAGTGGGTTGGTTCAGCCATTATACCGAGGTTGTAGTTTTGAATTAGATTTTCCAATATTTGTCCCTTTTTGTTTCTCTTGGTACTGCCCCATGATGGGGAGTGAGCATTAAAATCGCCGCATAGAAAGAACGGGCGTGGTAGAGAAGTAATAATGCTGTTAAGATCTTCCATAGAGGTATTATTATTTGGGGGAAGATAGATTGATCCAATGGTGATTGGTGTAGACAGGAATATTTTTGCTGCAACAACTTCGATGGCTGTTTGAATGTGTATTTGCTCAAAATGTATTGATGACTTTACTGCTAATAAAACACCGCCAGACGCGCAAAGAGAGGATGACCGGTCTAATGAAAGTATGTTGAACGATGGGGTATTAATACAGCAGTTTTGTTTTGTGTGAGTCTCTTGTAAACAGATAATGGATGGTTCATATTGATGGATGAGAACTTTTAATTCCTCTAAATGACTAAAGAAACCATTACAGTTCCAGCTTATGAGTGATTCTTTGTTATTTTTGAACATTGAATAATATTATTAATTTTGTTAAAGAAGAAAGGATGATTGCTGAAGTTAGGCTTATGATATTTGATTTTACGACGGAAGGGAAGAAAGATTAATGATGTCTTTTAGTTTCCGTTTTAGTTTAGTGAATTGAGTTTTTATCGATTTGGAATTTAAGAAAATGTAAGTTTCTTCGAGCATTTTTATTATATCTATCGGGGAGACATTGAATTCAGTGAGAGTTTGATTAATATCTGTAATCGTTTTACTTTTAGTATTGTCCATTAATAAGGAAAAATTTGTAGCTGAAATTGGGAATTCTTTCTTTTTAAATTTTTCATTAATGATGTCTTCGATTGGTTTTATAAGATCTCTAATAGAAGGTTGTTCTATATCTTGTTCTGAATCATCTTCAGATAGATTAGTGATTGGCTTGTCAGGAGAGTGGGGCTTAGCATTGTCATTATATTTAGTTCTAATACATTGTTTTTTAGGTTTCATTAATTGTAAGGTTTTGATAGGGACTGTATTTGTTTGAGTTTGATCGTTTTCTCCTGAGGATATCGTTGAAATGGTTGACGGTGGTGGACGTTTAGAGACGTTAGAGGAAAAGGCATTTATAACGAGGTGAGGTGATGGTGACTGTTGAGAAGGTAGGGGAGAATCGATTTCCGTCACTATTTCTGAATTTTCTATTGAGTCTTCTACTTCTTCGTCAATAAACTGAAGACAATCATCTGCTTTATGTCCTTTTGTGCCACATCTAAAACAAGAGAGTTCGTCTGAAGAGAGAAAAATACGATAGGAGTGATCAGAATAAGTTAGGTTGAAGGAGCTTGGTAAAAAGGAAAGATCATTTTCCGATTGGATATATACTTGGCGGCGCCAACTTATGACATGAGAAAACATGTCGTCAGATGGATTGACACGTAAAATGGCTATTGGAGATGAAAGTTTTAAGTTAAAAATATTCACAAGTACTTTTTCTATTTCTGAGTTTAGGATAATTGGCGAGACATTAGAAAGAATTAGTTTTTTTGAAGGTGTTTTGAGTTTCCTCGTTTTGATAAAACTATCTTCATGATTAAAACCTCCATGTTCTGTTTGGAATTTTTCTACGAGATCTTTATTAGAAAGAAAAATGATGACCCTGTTACCATTAACTCGGGAGGCGGCTATAATATTTTTAGCGCCTCCGACAAGATGATGGATAGAGAGGAGATAGTCGCGGATTTTAACTCCTTGAACGTGATTAAAAATAATTGCTTGATCTTCTTTGGGATATGTCATTGTAGTAATTGGAATAATTCGTTGTTTAATTTTATCTGCATAGGATGGACGGGTTACTTCGACGGAGGGATTCATGATAACTAGGAGATAAGAAGGTTAAAATCGATAATGTCTTTATCAACGAGCAACGGCTCGCCGATTAACGAAAGCGAAACGATAGTTTGAAAATTGACTTACCGCGCGCGGAGAAAGAGAGTGATAATAGTTTACAAAAACAATACGAGACCGGATGCGACGAACTCGAGAGAACGGATCACTTTACCGGAACGCGAAAAACACGTGATAGACGAATACTGCGTAACACGAGAATCCGCTAATCTCTTTTATTTCTAATGTCACAGTAAAACTGTTGAAAAACTAACACTTATCATCCGACACAAGGAATATACTGTATTTTAAACGATCATTATTTAAATTTTTGTTTTTTTTTAAATTGCTGATATAGAAAAAACTTGCCCGCAATACAGTGGACTAATCTGTGAATTTTGTAAGTTCCGCTCTCGCCTAATTAAACTTAATAATTACTTAAATTATAGAAAATGAGTAATCAGTTACAATTACAGCCGGGGATACTTCAGGTAAGTGCCCTTGGGCCTTACCTACTTTTTTTTTTTATGTAAATCATTTGCTAAATTTAACAAAGTAGAATTAGCAATGTATGCCGACGACATGGCCATCAACTCTTTCCCGTTTCCGAATTAAAACTACCCCAAAAATGCTTCAATCAGAAAAATTAACGTTTAATAAGCATCTAGACCAAGTATTGATAACGTCCAGTCAGATTTATTTGATCCAAGGAACTATAAAAAAAAAAATAACGACAAACGAGCGTGAATTTATTAAAAACATGCGAGAACAAAAACTTCGTTGCAACCGAAATGTATATAAGCCGAAAAGAATAAACCGTATATTGCTATAAAATTTAATAAAATAAAATAAGACTATCCTATTCAAAAATGTGCCGGATTTAGTTCATCTTTACCGAGAACTATTACTACCCGTCTTTTTGTATTATGATATCTTATTGTTTTTTAAGACTCCGTAGATATATAATATATACGGAATCCTAATAAGGATGATTTAGAAACGACAAAAATATCGAATAAAAATCAATAACTTTCGAGAAAAATTTGAAACTAAAAACAACCGTCAAGAATATGTAATATAGAATTTAAAACGACCTCAAAAATCCTACCTAAAAAAATCATAACTCACTGCCAGATAACTCTTTAAAAGTAAAATTCAAAATATAAAACAAAATGCAGAAACTCTTCTATTAAATGAAAAAATTACGGTTAAAATAGAATTAAACCTTCTCTTTTGGGTAAAAAACAGTAAAAAAAAACAAAAAAAGAATGTTCGCGTAATTAATAACCCGAAATCTCAAACCTATGCATAAAAGAAAAACTTACAATTTAATGTCGAATTTAATAATACAATAAATTCTCAATTTCGTGATCACTCTTTAATTTTTACTGATGGATGGAAGAGCCTGAGCGGAGTTGGGGCCTCATTCTTGTGCCCTCAGTTCAGTCATTCTCAGTCCCTTAGACTTCCGTCCTATTGTTCTATCTTTACTGCTGAATCTGTTACCATCTTACAAACCATTATTTATATTTCCCCTTCTACAGGTCATTTCAAATTCTGTATGGTTTCGGACTCTTTCAGTGTTCTTCTAGCGTTATTTTTTCCACCTTCCGTTTCTTCTTCCACTGATACTATCATCCTTTCTATTCGTTCTCTTCTCCATGATCTATCCTCATTGACGTCTACCCAGATTGACTTTCTTTGGATTCCCACGGACATTCAGGCAGCCGTCGACCTCCTGCTAGAGCCTGCAGCTTCCAATGGAAGTTTTATTAGTAGGGTTCCAGCACACAATATTTTTCTTCCAACTAAATCTGCCATCTTAAGCACTCTGTTTATGTTTCTCTTTTCGCTAATGCTAATTCCTTTTATCTGTTGATTAACCCTGTTCCTTCTTCTCGTCCTTGGTTCTATTATTTACCCGGCAAGTCTATAATTACTAAACTATCTCGTCTTTATTTCTCACACAGTCTCCTTCCTTCTTCTTTAAATCGCTTTTCCTTGGCTACATCTCCCTTTTGTCCATTGGATCCTGAAGGTTCCTATTGTGCTTGTGACGCGAATCACGTGTTCTTCGAGTGTGTTCTGATTTATTTACTATATTCTCAACTTTTAAAACTCGGTTTTTCTGCTCCTTTCAACGCCTCCTATGTTCTTTCTCTGCCTATTCTCTCAGTTGTTCCTGTTCTAAAAGTATTCGTTGATTCCGTTGTCGATAAAATAAAAATATGGTTATTCTGTTTCATGCATCTCTTCTATTTTGCTGGGCTAATGCTCTCTGTAAGCAAACCCCTCAAAAAAAAACAAACAAAAAAAGGCCCTCGAGGTACCGAAAGCTCGAAATTCTTAAAAAAACTAATTTTTTTTTGGGCATATAATATATGGATGGAAAGATCACTATTTATCGAGAACGGGAAACCACCGTATTTCATTTCCTGCACGAAACTTTCGAAGTCACCGAAAAGTTCAAAAAAGCGCTAGAAATGACACGTCCTTCCCTCTTGGCAAAGTGAAAAATCAGATTTTTTTATTTTGAATTTAGTATTATGTAAAAATGTAAATTGTAATTTATACGGAATCCTAAGCGCATGAAACATCATGCTTGACTGAAATTGTTATTTCTTCCTTCTTTTTATCCAGACTGTCCTGAATTCATTCCGAATTTGTTAGTATAAAAATCGTGTAAACTTAACGATAATACATTTCGTGGGGTAAAGTTTTTGATTTCGATGTGCTTATTTGGATTTTATACGTTATAAATTTTACTTTGTAATACATTTTATTCATTCATTCATTCGATAATACACGTAGTTCGTATATATCGCAGTCGAATGCATAATATTTATTTATTTTTTAATCGTTAATGTGGTTGAACAGAGAGACTACTGAGACTTTATAAAGAAAATATTTTTTTTTTTTTTTTTAATTGCAATTTGCATTACGTTTAAGGACCCTGCCAAGCTCTGCAGTTTGTCGGCGTGGTCCTAAGAAATAACACATGCCTTCCTTCTTTATTAGTAAATATAATACAATGTTGCTTATACTTAACGACTTCGGAGACATATTACTTATCATCAATAATAGTAGCGATTCATCTTATTTTGATATTCCGTGTATCCAGTTTTTCGTAATATGATTATTTTAACTTTTTATTATTGTTATTACGTAAAATATTATTTAAACTCAGTCTGAAAACTTCTTTTACAACAAAAAATAAGAAGTAAAACATTTTTCTAGTATAATAATACCCTTATATCCTTTCATAACCTCATATACATATCTGAGCACACATCTGATACATATACTATTATCAATACTTAATATACACTCGATAGTAAGAACATGATTGTTTTATTAACTTTTAATATTTCTTATTCATAATCCATTTTTTTATTTTTACTTTGGATGACTTTTTATTTGGCTGTAGTTGTTTAATTAATCTTCTGGTAATGTGTTTAGCAGTTTACATAGTATATTTATTTTAATATTTTCCTCCTGCTTGTTTAAGTTACTGAGTTTATGGGTTTTATAATGACGTAATTCTCTGATGTTATAAGAGTTGGTGGATTTCTTTTTCCTATTTCAATTTCCTTATTTAACCATTCCATTCTCATTTCCTTTTAACAGGATGGTAGGCGCTGTTTTCGCAGTCGTCGCCATAATTATTATTACTTTTTCATAATTGAAGAACTATAAACTTTGCTTTATAGTGATGGAGAAAGTCATTGCACTTTCGGATAATTGTTTACGGACGCTAAGCGCTGTGTTTTATATAGCTGTAGTGCTTGGTGGCTCTAACTGGTTTTTAAACATCCCGTGTTTCTTCTTTCTTAATTATTTGTAGCCAGATTCCTTTGTCCGTTTGTACTGTGGGCTCTGTAATTGCAGATGTGGCCACGGTATGGGACAGCTAACTCTTTTTACACTTATCTTCGACAATGTCATTCCTTTTCTTTTCAGGATGTATGTGTTTGGCATTTTTCGACGTTGATTGTCATTGTTTCTCCATCCTTGGTATAGCGTTCTTTGTCAGATTCCATTCCTTGTTACTCTCCTGATTGCTGCTATGTACACACGTGTTGATGGGTAGTCGTCTATTATTGGCAAGCCCAGGGAAAAACCCAAACAAGAAAGAAAAAAAAAACATTCCATTGTAACCAAGTAGTGTAGATATGATTTGGGATTCAGAATATTATATTTTATTAACAGGATCCCATCAGCATACTTACGTTCCGTATTATTTCTCATTAAGGTAGTCAAGCATTTTTTTTTAAGGTAGCCCCCCCCCTCCCTTAAATTGTATGTGCTGTGTGTAAATGGTCATTACAGCACACACAAGGGAGGGGGGATCATTTAAATGTGCTGAGTTTAGCCGCTCATTTTAACGAAGGTAATAATCCAGTTGATGGAAATTACCTCATTTGAGAGGGTCTGCCCTATATCTATGGGTAGGCCAAGTTGCCTCCGCAACATAGTCAATTTTTGGCAGGTAAGTAGTATGTGGGAAATTGTCGGTACGGTTGTTTGGCTGCACAAGGGGCATGAGCCGGATGCGGCGTTTTATCAACTATATGTTTGTGCGAAATAACGATTAAAATTGTATCGGGATGTTCTTTCCAGTGGCCACCATGATTCAACTGTGGGCTTAATGGTTCTTAGGAATGTTGTAGCAGCTGCCCATTCACTGGTTTTCGCACGCCCTTAAGGAATGTATATTGTAATAAATCTAACTGCTAGGTCTCTGTTCAGGGCGCCATTTGTAATAAATCTCTGATTTCAGATGCTATTTTATACGAATACTGTTCTCGAGTCCCTGATTCCGGGCACCATTTATAATAAATCACTACTCTCTGTCACTGTTCCGGTAGCCTTTTGTAATAAATCGATCTTGTTCCTGATTAGACTGTCCCTCTTACGGGAGCTATATGTTACAGATCTGGACTATTAGTCCCTCTATCGGAGCGCATTTGTTGTAAATCTACTTTTGATTTCGATTTTCCAACTTAATTGAATAAAAAAATATAAAATAAAATATAAACCAAAATATCGGGCGCCAGAGACAAGAACGGCTTGTCACCACCGGATAGACACTCTGCCGCGCAGAGCTCTAGGCTTTTATTACGAAAGAAAAAAAAAAATATATATAATTCGCGAAAATCCGCCGTTCGAAGGCGTAGCGTGAGTCTCCGCGTTGGAGATGTCACGGGCTCACCACGTGTCCAATAAGAAACCTTTTTAAAAAAAAAATATATATATATTCCAAGAAAATGACAAATAAAGCGACGGGACCGCGTAATAAAAGCGTAAGCGAAAAGGAAATGCGGTATAGACTCGTAAAATTACATAAAAAACAGTGCCGAATACACGTGGAAATGAACAATGACTAGGGTACAACCGATACTCGCGGCGACGTGATCATACGACCAAATTAAACAATCGACCATTAATGACTAGAGCAACGAACTAATTCACTCTCGTGATATAGTGCCATGCACACACGACGATCTCGGTACACAGTGGGCTATTCCAAGCGACATAGTTGAATCGCTGAAATTACCCTGTACCTTATCAATTAATTCGAACGCCGTCGAATTTTCTAGAATATCTCTATAACCCGTATTATAACGCGACTACGGATTTCACAAACTTCCCTTAGCTCAATGTTCTCGGCTCAGCTGCTACCCGACGCGCACTCGCCTCGGACCCGTAGAGTACTCTCCACTATCGGCCGCTACCTACAATACACACGTACACAGTCTCACCTGACGTAGTCGTCTGTTCGACCGTGCCCGGGAATTTCGATTTTAGCCGATAAGCATCTCCGATACCCACTACGATCCGCGATTACGTCGAATAAAACTCGGTGTTCGATAAATCACGAAATAAATGATTTCAACAACGAAATATATTTTATAATTCGAACACCGCTAAAAGATAGCGCTATAGGTATCGAATCCGTTACACAGCCCCACCTCCATTTTCATCCAAAAACAGGTTTTTGGATGAGAACACAAGTGCTAGAGATTCAACGGATTCGACCCATCATCGCCGAGAAACAGAACTATAACAAGACTCCACCGTTCGCGTCCCCACACGCACTCTCATTTACCCCGAATATAATACACACTTAAATTCACCACAGAGACCACACGAGGTTATGACCAGAATTGAAACTTCAGGAGCTTAAGGCTTAAAACAATTCATAGAAATTTTAACAATTCAAACAGCTAAATGGCAATCATAAAAGAAGTCGAATTCAACATAAATATAATTTTTTCTCGCGGAACGACATCGCATCCCTGACTCCAGAGTAGGTTAGGAAAAGAGAAATAGATGAACCCAACCGTGAAATCAAAAGGAGAAACGGAAAAGTTATCAGAACGAAATAGATAAGAGAAGAAACAAGTAAGGAACTCTACCACTGTAAGCATGGCGTTCTGAGCATACTTCTGTTGCTATAGTATTTCTCTTAAAATGTGAGTTCCTCGGTAGGAACCGGAAGTTCGAGAGAAGAAAATATACATATATCATTTAGGCGACGCTAGAAACACGAAAATCAATACGTCAATCACAATACGGGAAATTAAAATTCGTCAATAAATCGCTATCACGGATAGAGATCCCAGTCGCCTATCTCCACCATATTTTATAAATTTACCTAGGTACTCCGCGTCAGTAAGCACGAATGGCTTAACGGCAAACATGTGCCTGTCGGTCGAGTACAACGGTCTCGGGTTTCCAAAGACCCACTCGCCTACTATAATCGGTGGCCATCAAATCCAACCGATTTAAAATTATTCCTACTCTGTGGCGCACCCAAGACTTCCATCGGACGCTATGGCCGTATGCATTATCTGCTACCCACAACACCAATCGCTCGGACCACGAGATAAGAATACATGTATATAAAAATATAGCTCACCGGAGTACCAGGTATACTCTTCTCACTTCGCGAACCATATGGCCACGTCTGCTTTCACAGCGCCCACAGGGTCAACGTATCGACAGAGACCACTACCGATCCGTCGAATTGACGATCAAAGGAAAGAATGAAATATTGAGGATAGGAACGAATGAGAAAGGAAGGAAAAATAATGTAAGGAGTGTAGGAGGAGAGATTAGGAGTAGAAGTGGAAACGGAATAATCCGATCGGGGAATCTGAATGGATTTGAATGGAGAAACAAAATTCGATGGTTCATACCCCGTACTAGAAATATGAACAACGCGCCAGAGTTTCCGCCTTTAGTGGTAGCAGCGGAGAAAAAGAATGGACGAGGAAAACAAAATAAATCAATAGATCCTATTCGGAGCCAATAGTCCGCGAAAACCACGAAATACAATAAAATAATCCCTTATAGAAATAAATATAAACATATATCGTCGCCACGCAACATCATACTGGCCTAAACGATTATAATTCAAAAAAACAACAGCTAACAACTAACAAAACAATTAAATAATATTCGCAAACGCCTACAACAACCATTACGGAAAGGTCTCACAGCGATCACCTCACCGAAAATCACGTTCCACGGAGAAATAAAACGAACGCACAAAAAAGATGGTTGACGAAAACCACGCACCTAGCTACTCCAAGCTGCTAGTGCAAACAGACCGAAAATCACGTTCCACGGAGAAATAAAACGAACGCACAAAAAAGATGGTTGACGAAAACCACGCACCTAGCTACTCCAAGCTGCTAGTGCAAACAGACCGAAAATCACGTTGATCATTCATAGGAACAGGATATTCAGAAAAGGATACACGGTGTCGTGTGCATACACCCGACTAAACACCAAACGACAAGGGCACCACCATGGTCCCACAACAAAAGCTAGCAATATATGCACACGCACACCCAGAAACGGTGGACGCAGTCAACGAACATCTCATGTAAACGACAAAAAAAACAACCTATGCTCGACTATGCAAAGCGATTACCAATCCAAAGCAAAGCCGGGCCATCGGGCGCGCCCCGATACACGAAACACCAAAAAAAAACGAAAGAGACTCGCTGAGGACTCCAACCGAAATGAGGAAAAAAATACAAAGGACAAACAGTAAACAGGATAGATAAATGAAATCATGCCAGGAACGACTATTAGGAGGACAACAATGAAGATTCTGATCAACGTAACAAACCGAACTTCCCAAACGAACAGGAGAAAACAAAACGTTACTGCAAAAAATTCTCCGTAGAGCCTATAAAACTTCGGTCGTGAAGACATATCGCTTCATATGCACCGGATATACACGCACACCACTCTCACACACGCTCAAGAATTGATCAATTAACCTATAGTCCGTTTGCGAAACGAAACGTGCGGGAATCGCACGCGATATCCGAAGACCGCTATACGAACAAATTAATCGCAATAAAACAAAATACATAAACGAAATCGCAAAGTTTTCATTGCACGGTACACACCGATTTTTTAAAATACTCTAACCGCTTTCCGTTGTGACAAATCACACCATAACAAAACAATAAATACGCAAAAGACAAACCGAAACACAAACACAAATGTAAATTAACCTAGAAATCGTCCAACGACAACTCAAATCGAAAATCGAACGGTTAGACAAACAAAATCGTCGACCGATTTAATCAACCGTAAATATTGGACGATAAACAACAAAATCGGAGATCGTCGGCAATCGCAAATCGCACGACGATAATCGTAAAAAAAAATAACAAGTCGCACGACGATAAACGTAAAATAACAAATCGCACGACGATGATCAGCAAATCGCAAATCATCGGACGATAAACAAGATCGGACGTCGACGAACGATCGGCGGGAATCGCAAATCGTCGGACGATAAACAAAATCGGGACGTCGACGAACGATCGGCGGGAATCGCAAATCGTCGGACGATAAACAAAATCGGGAAAATTTCACCTGACGGTAGGCATGGTTAAAGAATATCGTCGGACGATATCAAAAAAATCGCGAGTCGCACGACGATAACCGAAAAATCGCAAATCGTCGAACCACAAGCGGGAATCGCAAATCGTCGGACGATAAACAAAACCGGAAATCGTCGGCCGAACAACGAAATTCGAAAACGCCGACAACATCAAAAACATAACCAAACGCCAGGCGTTAAGACACATCCAGGTTATTTTAATCAAGGTCGGACAGCGGAAGAAATCACGCGTCGCATAACCATAAAAGTCGCAAAACGTCGGACGACAAGCGAAAATCGCAAAACGTCGGACGACAAGCGAAAATCGCAAAACGTCGTCCGAACCGCGCACGCGAGCGAGAACATCTCCGCAACATAATATCGGCACGAAACAAATTAAATATAAACCGTAATGTTACCTCGTCGCGTTGTCCTGCCTACCTTCGGACGACTCAAGAGCGCAGTATGGGTCAAAATCGGACATATCGATCAAACAAATCGCACGAACGGTTATTTACTCGAACTACGGCTAATATTCGGCGAAAATCGCGAGAAAACCATAACGCTAACCGTTTCTTTTTTCCGCGTAACGTATCTTCACTTATGAAACAAATCGCATCACGGAATATGTCGTCCATATCGTCCGTCGTGCCTAAATCGTCGAGTATATCGCAATAACGAAGACCGAGAAAACTAAAGAAAAATACATAAACGTACAGTACACTGAACAATTTGTAGTTAACGTGCAGGCCTAAGGTCGACAATTTTTTTGACTAGGTCAACTATTCCAACTTACTCGTTCAGTGGTTATTCTTATCCTACATTTAAAATTTTTTACGCGACTAGAGTCTATTTTAATTTACTTTACGAACGAATTTAGACTAGAATTTATGTTGCCTTCACTTCCGTACAATATTTCGACGAATCCAGGAAAACAGGTAATCTCGTGATTTATTGATTACTTTCGACGGTACCTCCAGCACCGGAAACCGTAACGGGAGCCGTGTCCCTCTCGACGAGAATTATCTATCTTACAATAACTTACCATAACGGGCATCAGGTTATTAAATCTGGTTTTAATTTTTAGCTTATTTTTCAGTTCATTTTTACGTTTTTTACTCATAATTTTAACTGTATTTTTTCTTTTACTTGTTTCGGCACATTTTCTCCTTATCCATTTTGATTTTTTGTTACTTTTTCCAACTTGTTCTCCTATTTTATTTTTTCGATGCCTCTTACGACGTGTCTTGATTTTATTCTTTAAATTTTTTTCGTTGTTTGTTTCGGTTTTATTTTTACGATCTTCGTTAAAATTAATATTATTAGTTCTACTATCCTCGTTGCCATTATTATCACCTCCAAAGTCATTATTAGCATTATTTTTAAAAATCTCGTTATCGTTAACAATATCTTTATTATCATCATTATTCCTACTAATTATATCATTGTTATTATTATCGTTTTTTATTTCGGTTTTTATTTCTTCTTCTAATCCATTAACTTGTTTATCGAATAATTCATTTTGCTTATCGAATTTTTTATGTAATTTATTAAATTGTTTATCGAATGTTTCCTTCAGTTTATCGAATTTATTATTTAATTTATTATTTTGTTCATCTAATTTATTATCTAATTTATTATTTTGTTCATCTAATTTATTATCTAATTTATTACTCAATATTTTTAAGTATTCCAATACGGACGGACCTTGGTCCTCTACAATCCTGCGAGTCTGACTCGGAGGTATATATGCCTCCGGGTCGTCGTCCATTGACCTATCAGCGACCACGGAAGTTGTCGCATCTCCGTCGTCGCTGGAGTCTTCAGGAATTGTAGTGGGCTCTCGATACTGCCGGTGTCGCATCGTGATCCCTGCTAATTGGTCTTTTTCCATTTTACTTTACTTTACTATAATTTTGACCGGACAAATAATAATAAATATCGTGAAAAAACAAATTAAAATAAATACCAAAACTGATAACTGACTAACGAATACATATACCAGAATAAATACGATCGAGAAAAATAAGAAATATAAAATTTTTTTGACTTATCGATTTTTTCAATTTTCTCCAGGGTCCTTGCGCACGATGTCTTCTAACTCGTGTCCTCGGTTCGGGCCGCCATTTGATATAAATCTAACTGCTAGGTCTCTGTTCAGGGCGCCATTTGTAATAAATCTCTGATTTCAGATGCTATTTTATACGAATACTGTTCTCGAGTCCCTGATTCCGGGCACCATTTATAATAAATCACTACTCTCTGTCACTGTTCCGGTAGCCTTTTGTAATAAATCGATCTTGTTCCTGATTAGACTGTCCCTCTTACGGGAGCTATATGTTACAGATCTGGACTATTAGTCCCTCTATCGGAGCGCATTTGTTGTAAATCTACTTTTGATTTCGATTTTCCAACTTAATTGAATAAAAAAATATAAAATAAAATATAAACCAAAATATCGGGCGCCAGAGACAAGAACGGCTTGTCACCACCGGATAGACACTCTGCCGCGCAGAGCTCTAGGCTTTTATTACGAAAGAAAAAAAAAAATATATATAATTCGCGAAAATCCGCCGTTCGAAGGCGTAGCGTGAGTCTCCGCGTTGGAGATGTCACGGGCTCACCACGTGTCCAATAAGAAACCTTTTTAAAAAAAAAATATATATATATTCCAAGAAAATGACAAATAAAGCGACGGGACCGCGTAATAAAAGCGTAAGCGAAAAGGAAATGCGGTATAGACTCGTAAAATTACATAAAAAACAGTGCCGAATACACGTGGAAATGAACAATGACTAGGGTACAACCGATACTCGCGGCGACGTGATCATACGACCAAATTAAACAATCGACCATTAATGACTAGAGCAACGAACTAATTCACTCTCGTGATATAGTGCCATGCACACACGACGATCTCGGTACACAGTGGGCTATTCCAAGCGACATAGTTGAATCGCTGAAATTACCCTGTACCTTATCAATTAATTCGAACGCCGTCGAATTTTCTAGAATATCTCTATAACCCGTATTATAACGCGACTACGGATTTCACAAACTTCCCTTAGCTCAATGTTCTCGGCTCAGCTGCTACCCGACGCGCACTCGCCTCGGACCCGTAGAGTACTCTCCACTATCGGCCGCTACCTACAATACACACGTACACAGTCTCACCTGACGTAGTCGTCTGTTCGACCGTGCCCGGGAATTTCGATTTTAGCCGATAAGCATCTCCGATACCCACTACGATCCGCGATTACGTCGAATAAAACTCGGTGTTCGATAAATCACGAAATAAATGATTTCAACAACGAAATATATTTTATAATTCGAACACCGCTAAAAGATAGCGCTATAGGTATCGAATCCGTTACAATATGTAATTGATGAGAGTAGCTCCGCGTCCTCTGGCATTGGCGAGAGTAAGGCAGAACGTGCTGCTCTGTCGACACTCTCATTACCAAGCACTACAATGTGTCCAGGAACCCACAGCAGCGACACGTTAATACGTTTCATATTAGTTTTATTTGCTTTTCCTCCAAGCTATTGTTGCATAATTTAAATGTGATTGGTATAGTGCATTGCATATTAATAACTTAGTTTTTTTTATGACGATACATACTTTTTTAGTTTATATAACAGCCGTATTGTTTTCCGAATCTTTATGCTCAGGTCATTTATATGGTCCCTCCAATTAAGGCCCAAATATTTATAATTGTTTACAGTTTCAATAATGTTGCACTGACATGTGTTAATATTTTCTGTATGTATGCAATTTGAAGTGTGACATTTTATATTAATTTTGTTTGGCGGATAGAGTGGTTAAATTTCCTAGGAAATAAAAGACTGTCGATTAATCAACAGTTTACTAAAAATAATATATTTCTTTCGCTCTTTGTATTAAACGATTATTATTTAGCAACCAACTATAGAGAGTATTTATCGGTAACTTCATTAGTTATCTTTCGTTAAAATTTTGTCGGCTAAAATTTCAATCAATGTCGCGGGATAAGTGACAACGCCGTATTTTGAAAAAAATATATACATGTCAAAATTTGTGGCTGTTGAAGTTGAATTGAACATTTTCGAGCTGGACGATCGCGCGGAGATCTTCATACAGATGCGCGGCTGATAAAATCTCAAAGTGCCTCTAGGTCGCAGTCAACCAATTTAGCCGAGACGTGTAAAAATGAATCTTTTCTTAGAAAAAATGCCCCGCCGAGTGACCGCACTCGACGAAGAAGAAAGAATGGGAAAAAGTAAAAGACAAAAAACAAGTAACGGCTAATAGAGAATTTTTCCGCATCTGGGCTAGTTGCGGATGATGGAGTTGTTGTTACCGTTATACGGAATTGCAGTTAATGATATTAAACCGAGCATGTTCGGTTAAAATATTCAAATTGAAAATTATAATTCAAATTACGCTCTTCAGCTCCCGTATGAGGGGCGTATAAATATTTATAAAGGGATTCTTCGGTTGCGATCGCATCGCGACATTGTTCACTCTAGTCAGCAGATAGTCGGGAGAGTTGGTGGCCGTTCATTAATTCTGATTAATATTTTAATTTATTTAAATTTATTATTTCACAAGAACAAGACTAGAGCGCGTTTTTACACACCCACATTTATATAAAGCGCTCCCCCCCTTCACAACCTCTTAATCACTGTTTGTCATCATTGCAATTATTTGCGGTGACCAGAACACTATATATGTAGGCGGCTTTCTTCGCGCAGAGAGTGAAGATTTTCGAACGTCTCCCACTGCTGTGCGATTCCATTCTTCACCGAAATTTTATGCACACTCACACTTGGCCGAAACTCGTCTCGGTCGCATACCTGCCGCACTCTAATGTTTCCTTTCAGCTAAGTTTCAAACGTTTTTTTTCTTTTACTCTTCTTTCGTCTATTTCCTCCTCCTCCTCCTCATCCTCCTCCTCCTCCTCCTCCTCCTCCTCCTCCTACGGCTGCAGTCTGCAACTTCCGCTGGCATTTTGAAGATTATATTTACCGGGGTTTTTCCATCTTATTTTTAACTTTTCTCACCGCCATCGTTGTCTAGATAGCGGCCCTTGGAAAACGTTTTCCCGCTTCCACCCCCCCCCCCCGTGCTTTCCTTTTCAGTTTTCCTCACTCCGCGATAAAGAGAAAAACTCGCAGTTGCGTTTCGCTATTATTATTCTTCGATATGGCGAGCGAAACAAAATGGCACTGCTAGTGCGCGTGTGAAATTTTATTTCCTCATTCGCATCTGTCTCGCGTATTTTCCCGATGTTCGTTTCTAAGTACAACATCAGACTGGGACACCACCGGCTGTCTCGGAATTTAATTCTGCCGGGCCTGTGAATACGATTCAAGTTTCGAGCGGAAAAGTTTCCTCCCCCCTCTCCCCCACACGAAACCGTACTTGGTTAAATCGAGATATTTTACCGGAGGAAGAAAAAGAAAAAGAAAAAGACAAAAAGAAAAAGACAAAAAGAAAAACATCATCTTCTCTCATCGAATAAAGAATAATATTGGTTAAAGCTCGGCATTTTTCGAAAATTTATCGGCTAGCAAAATGATCGAAGGAATAATCAAAAAAGCAAGTTCAGTCAAGAACGATGTTTCATACGCTGAGGATTCCGCGTGTTTAAAGATAGCCGTAATATTTATATTTACATAATACTAAATTCAAAACAAAGAAATCTGATTTTTTGCCTTGTAAAAAGGCAGAGACGTGCGCCATTTTTTCACTAAGTTCGAAAGTTTCGTTAAGGAAATGAAATGCGGTTCCGTTCCCGACAAATTCCACCGATATTATATTACATGCTCGGGAAAAAAAAAAAAATATTTTTTCAAAGAATTTCGAGCTTTCGGTATCTCGAGGGTCTAAATATTAAATTGTGAGCTTTTCTATAAAGTGGTCCTTTATGCGTACGTTTGCGATTTGCTCAACTTTTTCACTCGCATTATTATGTACATGATCCTTCTTTTTTTCTTTTCTTTTTTGTTCACTGTTTTTGACCGAAAAGAAAAGGTTTAATTAATTTTTTTATTTTATAAAAGAGCTTTTGCGTTTTGTTTTATATTCTGAATTCCATCTAGCGCTGAGTTATGAATTTTTTTTAAATTTCATATTATATACTCTTAACGGTTGTTTTGAGTTTTTTTTGCCACCCAGGGAGATTACCTTAAAAAGTTATCGATTGTCACAGATAGACATGTTTAATTGTAATTTATACTTCAATTTTGAAGTTTATTATAAGTCAAATTGTTCTCGGAATTTTTATTCGATATTTTTGTCGTTTCTGAATCAGCTTATTAGGATTCCGTACATTTTATGTCTACCGAGTCATAAAAAGGAGAGAGAAATAAAGGTGTAAAATTAAAACGAGCGCAGAGAAAATAAAATAAGTGTATACTTCATTGAAATTAGTATAAAAAACAACGCGTAATATTAACCGAATGAGTCCCCCCCCCTCTCTCTCTCGAAAGAATAAATTTAATAGAGAAATTAATTGAAAAATTTTGCAATGTATGTACAAGATGGAGAGGCACGGAAAAAACGCGGGACAATCAAAACGCCGCCCGGTTAAAGAATGAACTAATTATCCAAGTGTAAACTAAATTACTCTGAGAAATGGAAAATGCGAAGGGAAAGCTTGATACCCCTGTGCTTGTATTTCTTTTTTTAGTTTGTAAAGTCGTCAATTTTATTGACACTCATTTCATAGTCGGGAAAGAATATAGTGTAGGCCCTTCGTCCACCGGCGCAACGCGTCTGCCATCCGACCCAAAAAAATACCACACTTAAGTGTTGATCGGGAGTCGCTTCAGAGTCGTACACTTGTTATTGCGTTGCCACTAGCGTGATCAACGCAAAAACACCTGACTCCGAACCGACCGACTTGTTAGTCGCTTGCCAACTCTCATGCGACGTGCGTCTGCCCGATTTATATTTTTTAGAGTCTATAATGTCAGATCGCGATGAAGTATTTTGCGGCAAACTAGCGGAAAACCATCCGTGCTTATATAATTATAGTTTGCCGGATTATTTGAATAAGATCGTTGGGAAAAAGACATGGGAAGTTGTAGCCAAAGAAGTTGATGCGAGTGGTAAGTACATAATGTTATACTTCACCAGCACGATTGTCACCGTTACCATTGTCTACAACAACATTTATTGTTCTGGAAATGAACTCCTTCTGCATAATCAGCAATACCAGCCTAAACAGTTCCAGCCTTTGAATTTTGATTTATCTTTTTCAAGTTCCCGCGCTAATACAAAAGCTGAACATGTTTGACGTTCGTATAGGATTAAGCCAAAATTTCCGTCTATTTTGGAGCCGTCTCAAATACCAGTATGCAACAACAACATTACGATTTCGAACAGCGCGGCTTGAAATTCCGAAGCAGACTGATGAAATTATCGGTCGAAAATCGCAAGAGATTTGCATTCAGTGGACGAAGAACATGCGACGCAACTGCGATCCAACTGTCGCAATCAAGTTGGGTTGCAGTTGCATTGCATTGTGTTGCGCCGGTGGACGAAGGGCCTTAATGTGTGTTAGATTTTTAACGTAATACCGATATATATATATTATAAATGTTTGCGCGTTTATTCGACAGCATTTATTCCGAAAATGTTGCAGTTTTTTAATCATCATGGGCCACATTGTATATACGATAATTGGTCTTATGAAAGATTTGTAGATGGCGTTTTTGTTTGCATTTAAATACCAGAGTTAGAATAAGACACACGCGTCGGAGCGCTGGATTTTATATATTTCATTGAATTCAACCAACTTTTTAATCTCTCCGTAACTTACATTGATGAATGAGAATGATTCTGCCCCCGTAAAAACGAAAAAAAAATTTTCTCTCTTGCTAATGTATTGTACTACCTTGCAGTTGTCACTAGAGTTTCAACAGTGCTTTCTTTAAGCGATTTTTTTAAACTTTTCACAGCGCCTTTATAATAGGTTTTGTGGTGGATAATATTCCGTAAGTTTCATTATAATATATGTTCTTTTCCGCCAGTTGAAAAAGTTAATTTTTAAAAACAACGAATCTGAACTATTGTAATAGAATTAACGATCGGGCATAGTGAGAAATAAGAGATTTTAAGTTGTTTGTTTTTACTAATGCGTTACGGATATAATTCATTTAAATTTCGATACAGTTGGAGCTGGAAATAATAAGAAAATTAAGAGCCAGTGCGATAGAAGGTGTTGGAAATGAAAAAATGAAAGCAGCGTCGTAGGGAACCGCGGAATATTAAGATGAATAAAGTAACGAACGTTCGGAAGACAATAGTCAAAAAAGATACGATTGGATATTCGCTCTTGGTTATCATTAGAAGAGTAGCAACAAAGAAAATCTTTACAGGTGAGGCAATGTGAGGAAGGAAGCCGAATGGAGGCCGAACGAAGCAAGGAAAGTGTAGGAATGGTGTCGTAAAGGCAGATAGAAAGAAAGCCAAGGTTGAATATAAAAAGATAGAAAGAACGCTGATCAGAAAATGCCTTAGGAGTCGGAGCAAAATTAAAAAAAAAAATTTTACATAAAGAACTGAGTTATTATTAGCTGGGTATTTTACGATACGGAAAACCGTAGTGAGCTGCATTAGGATGTAAAAAGATGATGATCGACTCTGTGCCACTGTTATGTCAAAGCAGTTATCCGCAGGGACCACCAATTTGATTACATCAGAAATAGAATATACTATGGATGATGAAATCTTAAGAAAAGTGAGAAACGAGAGATGGATAGTAAAACAAATTTTGACATTAGTGATAATTACGAATTTAATAACATTGATATAAAAGACGCAAAATGATAATTGAAGATAAAATAAAAATAATATGACACAAACTATATCGTTCATGATCATACAGTTTGGTTCAGTGATCATGAATGATATAATAGTTCGTGTCAGTTTTTTCCTGTTTTATTTTCAATTACTATATTGTATGTTTTATATCTATGCTATTAATTGAGTAAATATATTACATATCCGTCGAAATGTTTACCATTAGGAACTTGTTATGGTCTCGTATCCGTGATATGCAAAGAGCAACGCACCCAGTATTGCGGCAGAAGAAGTAAATCGCAAAAGTAATTGTGACCACGCGTAGAAGAACACGACGCTGCGGCGTTAAGAGACCTCTTCGGATCATTTGTAAAAATTACAGATAAAGTGGTAACAAGCGATAAAGAGACAAAAAGAAGGAAGTAAATTCTTCATTTTATGATTTCTGGAAAGGGATGGTTATATTATAAGTGGTGTATAAAATACCAGCTGTTCGTGATCCTAGCTTTACTGTTTACATTACTTATAACGGAACCGACTGAATACGAAAAAAGAATTTTTAATAGTACCGGGGAAAAGTTCAGTATTTCCTTTGACGGTGCGAGAAAGGCTTTGAATTATCCGTTTTCATTTAAATATTCGACAGTTAAAATATTAAAGAGAAAAAGAATCGGAACCGAATTCTATGAAAGCGATCTAAACCTACGGTAAAAAACTAAATAAGAGGTCTGCGGAGTAAAATAAAGACAAAAAAGATGATGGGGCTCTTATAAGAGGGGCCTTCTTTGCACTTCTTGCGACCGTATATTATGTTCAAAATGTTACGAACCTTAATGAAAAATATATTTTTTTATTATTATTTCCTATGACCATGGACATACGTTTACAAATCGATCTTTCGAACTTCATTGGACTTTCAGATGCCACGAGACAGTATTCTATAATTCTTATAGGAAATTTGTTTTCAATTGTCATTTTTTCATTTACGATTTTTACCCAGCAATTTCTATTTTTGTACATCGCTTTTCATCCCAACTTCCGCGACGCAAAAACCATAAAAAGATTTTTTTATTAACACCAAAGTAAGAATCACACAGTTATTATCATACATACATATTTATGTATATAAAGTCGGCCATTTTGGCCTCGCGAGAGGCTGTGCCCCCTAAACCCCTTTTGCTTACATTTCTGTCTCTTTCAATTTTCTATACTTTGTATAAAATGATCAAAATTTACAACGTAATTCTTAGGCCGGTGCCTATTAGATTTTATAACGTAAAAATGTCCGAATTTTATATAATAAAAAAAAAAAAAATACAACCAATAATTTATACCATAAATTTTATTAAACTACCGAAACAACTTAACATACTACAATATAAATAATACTTTTTTTGCGTTTCCCCATGGTATTATTAAATTAGCAATATAGTCTTTGCATGCTTCTCCATATGGTGGTACTTTTTATTCATCAACCTGCACAGTAATAAGTGTATTCATTATGTTTCCAAAAACGAAAACTGTCACCGAACGGAAACGTGAATTGAGGAAACGAAATGGAACGACGAACTGTGCAATAGCGAAGAATTTGCCATATTTATACATGATACGCCTTTTGATTCGAAAATGACGGATGTAGAAAAGTTTGAAGCGTTAAAATATAACAAACGTTACATAAAATTAGGACATTTTTTGGGACACTTTTTGTAATGGGGGTCAGCCTAAGAATTACGTTGTAATTAATATATATGTATATATACATTTATAAATCTGCTATTATTACACGAACCAGGAATTGTATATATATACATATATATATATATATGTACATATATATATATATATATATATATATATATATATATATATATATATATATATATATATATATGTATATATATTTGTACATCCATCGAACTCGAAAACGGCTCTAACGATTTTTACGAAATTAGCACACTAGTGAGATTTCGGCGTAAGGAATCGATCTGTCAAAATCTAATCCGCTGCAAAATTCGTTTTCGCGGTTTTTATTAAGTGCCAACTTAATGAATCAATTTAAAAAACTGAATAAAAAAACAACCTCGCCAGTAAAAATAATTTGTAATTATTTTAAATAAAATAGATAATCGTAATTGGGTTTTCAAATAAATAATAAAATTTTCTGTACCAGTGAATTTGCAAACGCTTTAAATGCCGACAGTGCAATTTTAAAATTTTAAAAAATTTCATATTTTTGCGCATTAATGGAAGTCATTTGACAATTTGTTCTCTTTCTGCAGCTCTTAATCAGAACAGTGCAATTCGCTATTTTCGGAACATTGTACAGTCCTCGAATTTTTCGGAAATATACGTAAACGCACACACATAGATATGTATATTGGTACGTCCTTCAAACTTGAAGACGGCTCTAACGATTTTCACAAACTTTGCACACTGGGGCGAGATTAAAACGTAGGAAATAGTGCTCTTCCAATTTCATTTATCGCCCCAGACATCATTCCCCCAGATATTTAAAAAAGTTCACTACAGTTAACGGCTTATAATGGATCGGTTTAATTTTCTTTAATTCACTGTTTTTTCTAATTAGCATAATTTTCACTGAAAAATCCAAGTTGGGTTGAAGGTAACTTGAAGTGTTTACACATATGTATATTTCTGATATTATGAATTTTTAAGAGAATCAACTCGGACGACTACCGCGTATTCAACGTGTCCGTGTTAGTTTATGTAACCTCATCGAAATTGTTTCATGGCTCTTATTCGATGTAATTTTAGCCGTCGAGGGGAAAACGGTGTTGAGTAATTTTTCTTAAAAAAATAAGAGAAAAAACACTTTAGGTTCCTAATGGATACAACAGACAAAAATCAAACTGATAATGGATTATAATAATATTAAGAACACAGCACAAGACAGAAAAAAATGGAAAAGGATAATAGTTTAAGCTACAAGGCAAGAGCAAGGCTCTTAAAAAGAAGAAGAAGAAGAAGAAGAAGAAGAAGAAGAAGAAGAAGAAGAAGTTGACCGAGAGTGAAATCATATTTTATAAAATAACTAGAAAAAATTAGCCCCTTTAAGTCTAAAACTGTCATCGATTTAGGTAAATTTTTCCAATTTTCATTTGCCTTGTCAAAGTCTTCTGACCAGGACTATATAAATTCTGCGCCGTTTTTTTCGTGCATAGTGATCGTTGAAGCTGTGCCGTATTGAGAAATAATTTTGATATTTTATCTTTTAAATATTTAAACTTGTAAGTAATATGCGATCTCTCGTATATTGCGGAAACAGCGACAATTAACTACATTTTCGTTATGGCGGAAAGAGTGAATTTTAATAAAATTTGTCATTTGATGGTTACATATATATTTATATACAAATTTATAGAAATATATGGACAGTGTATATGAATGTATGTGTATATATGTAAAAACGTATACGGTGTATTGTGTAAATGAGGTTCCATTAAAATGGCCCTTCTATCTATAAAACGATTTCAAAATGGGATCTTTATTACAGATAAAAGTCATTTACAGACGGTGCCGCTAGCCGGCCATAAACCGATCATTTTACTCGTTATTTTCCTTATCAGTTCCGAAAACGCTTCATTCGTTATCACGAAAAGAGAGAAAAAAAAAACGGAAAACCGAAAGTAGTTACGGTTCGATTATTAAATAAGGAGAGTACTAAATTTCGCAGAAAAAAATTTTTTGATCGCTATCAACGATTGCCGGTAACTGCAAACTTGCTATGTTCCAGATATGTAAATATTATGAAGGAATTTTTGAAATTCCAAATTGATTGCGTACTTTTCGGTAAGCCGCACATGTATACATAAATAATTCCGATCGCCGACCATTATATTTCGTAATATTATCAGAGTTATAAGCTTAATTAGTTTTAACCACCTGCGCGCCAATTGTTTCCTTGCCTGCGCCTGTAGCGAACAGATTATTGGGTAATGTTAGCCGAGTATAACTTTTACCGGGTTCCGTGTTTTAACCGTTGACTATAATTTCACCCATGAAAATTCCGACTACCCGCTCTGTTTCGGGTACATTCTTTTCTCTAATCTTTCCTGTTTCTTTTGGCTTTATTTCTGATAAAAAATTTTCCTTCCGGCAGAAAATCCAAATCTACCCTTTGAAATCGTCTTTTGCTGTGTGCTCCTTCATAAACAGTTAATCACAAAAAAGATCATATTGAATCTTTGAGTTTGTAGAGTTTGTAAATTTTGATTTTGTTAGTCATTCGATATTTCTGCTACGGGGTCGTCTGTTTATCGATTTTCGACTATCAACATTTAGTCCAAAGTGTTACCACTAAGTAAATTATTCTCCGCGATATTTTACGTAAAACCTTCTTGTTTTTGTGCCTCCTATTTCGACGATAAGAATGAAAGATTTTTTCTACATATATATATATTACAGTTTTACGAGACATATAAAACATAAGATGAAATAAATATGGTCTCACCCGTGATAAATCGCTTCATTCAGTTAATTTTATTTTTCAGTCTAGAAGTTTTGTTGTTTTTTTGTTTTTTTTTTCTATTGCGGTCTGATCATCGAAGACAGTTGCCAAAGAAATGTAAAGGAAGAGGGAAATAAGCGGTATTGTTAAACGTTTAAGGATAGAAAATTAAAATAATTCAAAAAGTAGGAATAACAAAAGTAAAAGGCAGTTATGAGAAGCACTGATAAAAGTGAAGATACTTTAACAGAGAGGAATTGAAAGACGATTGTTTATCAAGTCGAACATTCAGATATAGTATTATCAACGTCGCGAAGAGAGTAAGCGAAAGAGCAATGAAAAGAACAAGATGGACTAGATGCGGATGAGAACCGAAAAAATGTGGCCAGAAGGCGAGACTGCGATCAAATCGACACAGTCGTCACACAAATTGTGGAATGAGGAAAAGTTTACCGAGAGCCTACGATATACCAATCGGGAAAAGGAAAAAGGTAGAGGAGTTGAATGAGCTTAGAATACTTTTAGAATCCGAGGTTATCAGGAATTTATGTAAAACTAAACGGGAAGAAACAAAGAGAACAACGCGCAAGAGCAGTAGATGCTAAATAGAAAATTGATAAAAGAGTAAAAGATTCAGGTGATATTAGTATTGTTTTAATTGTATATATTTTCTTCCTTCGTAGGACATTTTATCGTTAAAATCTGCCATTAAATATTTCTAATTTTCTTAAGTCAATAAAGAAACTATATCTTTATCGCACAAAAACGTATATTTTGATTTTGCCGCTAGGTAATCTCGGAAGTGATTTTTTAAATTATTTTACTATTGAAAAGGGTAGATTCTCTCTGTTGTTCGCGTGAAATTTTCAACGAAAGCGCGAGGCCGCAAAATGCGTTATACACGATAATTAAAATATAAAAAAAAAACCAAAAAAAAAAAAAACAAACAGTATCGTAAGTGCGTTAAGTTTTATATTTTTGCAGAGCAATTGTCTTTTCATCCCACGACGCGTATACATCTTTCTAATGGACTACTGAGGAGGGGCTTTCATTGCATTTCAGTCAAATATAAATGACTTTTTCTTTTAACTTTTCTAATAATTGTTTTTAATATTCGGCTACTCTCGATAATTATTTCAAGTTCCAAAGCCGTACTTGCTACAAATACTTACTGTTTCGGGAAAATTATTTAACACGCAATATTGCAATTATCAGCAGGCCGGTGGATAGTAAAAAAAAAAAAAGACACCAATTAACGTGAGATGAGCATGTAATAGAGATAAACGTAAATACATTATTTCGATTTTTTTTTCTTTTTCTAGGCTTTTTTCATATTTTTAAAAATTTCTTCGATACAAAATTCGGCCTCTTGTTTACTGTATTCATTCTTGGTCATTAATGATTTCAGTTGTTCAACAGACTTCTCTCTCGATTTTGTTAAAGCTCTCGTGCGGATTCAAACTTTCTCAAATTTTGTGTGACACATTACGGCGTGAAACTTCACCTACATTTTATCTGATGTGGTCGATAAATTTCCGGTAGCGAACGAGTCATTTCAGAAAACGGAAGTTTACAATCCTCTTCGCGGTTTGCGATGCAATTCAGATGAAAGCTTCAATAGTGAAGAGAGAGAGGGTTAGAAACTAAGTCACAATTAAAAGAGGGAACATTTCTTTGGTCTAAATGATAGGCTTTTCCGCGGTCGGTCAGACAAGGCTTACTAATAATGATGTACGGTCGGTTCCGGTTGCTCATCCATAGAGCAATGAAAAAAAAAAAAAACGAAGAAATCTATTATTAAATACTGGTTAAGAAGCGCCATCATACCTCTCTTCGCACAATTCAGCCGCGTAATAACACCGACTGATGGGATTCTTTGATTTTGTTCATTTGCGTCTGTCTTTTTTGTTTCGGTTCAGTTTTGGAGCAGTACTGCAGCCAGCTGTTTACTATGTTCCCTTCTGTTTATTTCGTTTGCTTCTCCGATAGTCTGTTTAAATCGTTACCATACAATACGGATTGTTTCAACGCGGTTTTAACTGAAAATAGACGTGTGTACGAAAATCGTTCCTGTCCTAGGGGTGTTCCTTCATTCCACTGTCGACAGAATAAAAATATAATTTCTATTCTATTCCATGTATCTATTTCTTTTTGCTGGGCTAATGCTCTTTGGTAGCAAACCCAAGGGGGGTAAAAAAAAATAAAAATAAAATCATTCTTCACTTAAATCAACAAATTTTTATTCGGTCCTTCCGCGATGATTTTACACTAGATGAATCAATCGTATCTGTAAAAGATCTGAAAATATTCTAAATTGGGTACTTTTAAATTCCTGAAAAAAAAAAAAAAAATCAACAAACGAACGATTTCTTTGCTGATTCCGATGATTTTTAACTAATCCCTGAGAATTTTGCAACTTCCGCTTCTAAGATTTCTATTGTATAGAATAAAGTTTTTGAATGCGGAGTTTAAAAATTATTCTAGGAAGGTATTTCAGCGGATGAAAATCAACGTTATTTATTCAAGTTTTTACCGTTTAATAGACTGGTTTGTATGAAACGTTTGTAAGTTAAAAACTTCTGCGGACCGGTTTTTTATCAACGTCTTAAGTGTTCGCGACGTAACGCAGATGGTGATGTGTTCATAGCGACCCATCGATAATGGTGTTCATAGTGACCATCGGATTTTTATTATTATTATTATTATTATTATATTCGACTTGGATGTTCAAAACGACCCGCAGACATTTTTATTACTATTATTACATATATGCGAACTAGAGCGGCCAAGTTATTTTGTTAAAACTGCTAGAAATTATAAGCACATGATTAGAAACGTACTCATATTTAATCATTAATATTTTATTTTTAACTAAAAATATATCATTTACACGACAGTGCGTTTTGTTAGAAAAATTAAACCGGATGTAAGTACGCTTCCATTCATTTATTATAATTTTACATTAACAAAAATTATATACATTGCCTAGGTATTTTGCATTAAATTACGTTTTTATAATATTGTATACCGTTACATGTTAATGTTAATATAGAAATATCAAGTTTAAAGTAAATAATAACGAATTTAGATATTACATAATTTATGAGAGAACCGTAACAGAATATGATCGCAGTTCATTGTAGTAGTATATCGGAGATTTCCAGGAAATTACCTTCGCGGTCTCTTTTGGTCGCTATGAACACGATCGCTCTGAACACATAACCACGCAGATCACAATACAATCGACACAGATGATGGAGCATTATTATCACTTTTTTTAAATTTAGCCTTCCAGGAAAGAACTTTCATCAGTAATTTAACAACTGTCTCTCTCCAATTTATTTCGCGAATTTAATTTGATCTTTTTGATCTTAGTTATAACTGGAGAGGACCTTCGAAACGGCAGTGACCGTGTTCCTATACTAATAATTCTTGCTAGTTTTCCTTCGGCGATTTATTTCAAGTGCCTGCAGTATCTTCAACGGAATATTTCCGAGCAACAAACTGCACTTTGCTCCGCTCTTTTGTTCATTCGTCACTTAGACTACGAACCGGTATTTATTTATGAATTTTTTTGTTACGCTCCATCACGCCTGCTCTCTCTTTATCTTCTCCTTCCGGTCATCCGCTATCATCTAATCATTCCAGTTCAACCTCATTTATTTTTGGATATGAAATGAAAAATGTAACGCCGTGTATTTGACTGTGGTCGTGCCATCTTTAAAATCGTGCGTTCGCTCAAAATAGACTAATGCGAAAGCTTATAAAGAATCAAAGAATTCTTCTTTAGGAGAATTTTTGTTCTTCCTTCTATTTAGAACTACTCTTTCTTTCACATATTAAGAAGAAAATTCCGATCCTTTGAACGTGCTTTTAATTACAATGTTCCGGTTGATGGCCTAATTCGTTTTCTATCGCTTCCGCTTAAACTCCTTCTTTTTGTATATTCTATCCCATTTTCACGAAATTCGCCTTCTTATTTTCTAACTTTTAATTAATTAAAGTCAGTTCTTTGAAAATCTTTTAGTCCTCCACTGCAGGTTTTTGACTGTATACTAAGGTAATTCCGGACACTGCTATATCCTTAGAAATATACCTGGGTTCGGACACAGTCAGACATGTCTCCGACGACATCTGATTTTATGTATCTCAACACTCCGAAGGCGTTAGTTGCGCGAATGCGCACTGTGTTCAAGGACGTTTTGTTGCTTTGTGCGTTCGGAGCGCTATGCGCAGTTGGTGTTGAATACGCAGATGATTGCGATTGTACACTAGATACACGAGGTACGTAACTTCGGCGGAGTTGGAGTTATGAAGCGGTTGTATATCTGCAGTCGGAAAGGATATGTACCCAAAACTTTTCCAGCGGAGTTGATTTACGCATCTTTACTGTGTATACGCTGCTCCGAAAAACCTGTCTAAGCAAGGGGACCGCTCTATCGGGCGTGATCTTTCGGGCGCGAAAAAGCGGGCGCGACTCTATCGGGCGCAGCCTCTTTCGGGCGCAGGCGAACTCAGACCTTTTACAGACCACCTACGGTGATTTTCAGGTATCATCCGTTAAACGTAATCATTTGTGTTAGTGAGAAACACGAGTTACCAAATACTGCTATCAGAAATTCCGTCCAAAAAATACCGTTCTTCGTTAGCGATTTGGTTTTTCCGCGCGTATGGCATGTTATATATGCATATATGTATAATCACAAAACATATATTTTACATGATTTTATTTGGTTATTCGCTTTTTTAAAATATTTTCTATATTTTTTTTTTTGAAATAACGACTTCAGCGTGAAATACTGATAAACAGACTTTCGCGATGTTTAAGAGTTCTATTAGCAATAGTGATACGATACGGACGAAGATGATTAATATTAATAATCGGTCAAATGCATTGTCGGTTCTTTTCATTTTTTTTGTTAATGTATAGTCAACTGTATCTACAAAATTACAAATTATCAACTCTACGTTATTTAAAGTGTAACATAAATGGACTGAATTTGCTTCTGATACATATTCCTTATACTATTTTTCTTTTTTATTTGTATCTAGTAAGTTTATTTGAGGATACGTTTATTGAAGTTTCTTCTGTTACCTATGATTTTAATTATATATTTAATTCCTTGACGAATCAACCCTGATTTCAAAAAAATATCGAAAAAGACAAACAAAGGCGCAAAAATTTTTAAACATAAACACATTTATGTTAATACTGGGCGAGAAATATATATACGATATTACAAATTAAAAATTAAATATCATTGTTTTGAATTTAATATTATGTAAATGTAAATTATGCTAATCTTTAAATTAACTCACAGAATGTTTACTACATGAAACATCTTGCCCGGCTAACTTTTTTTTTTTTTTTGCTTCGTTTAGAAAAATTTCCTATCTTCAAAACACTGGACTAATATTATTTTCGTAAAAATTTTAATAAAGCCAATAAGGAAGAAGCTTTCAAACGTTGAATTTGTTTAAATATTCCCGATAAATTCACGGCGGGAAATTCTATTTTATAAAAATAGATAATCTTCTTCTGTATATAAATAGGCAAAGACAAAACAGTTAGTACTTTCTTCTCCGCTGTTTATTAACCGATTTTCTTGCTTTTTTTTTCTATACTAGCTAGTGTGTTTTAAGTTTTCACTAAGTTAGTTTTAGCTGATGATGGGTTATGACCGAAAACGTTTCTAATTAAGGGGTATTTATCTAATTTATTTTTATAAATTATTTTGCCCTTATTGTTTGTTATTAAAGTTTGTTTTATTATACAGTTTTAACAAACAAGTATGTATTCAACTACATTTTTTTTTTCTGTTTAGTAACTATTGATTATTTTTAGAGCTATCAGTACATCAAATTTTGGAAACAGTTATACCTTTTTTTTTTGTATTTAAATAAAAAAGTAATACAAAAAGTGAAAAAGGAAATCGCTGCAGCCAGTAAATCTGTTCTTATTGAAATGTTTTAATTTTTCTTAATAATTATCATTATTGGCTTTTTTACAGTGTACTAAATCTTAAGGTATCACTTAATTTTTGTATTGAAAGTATAAATAAAAGTATATGTTCTCAGATATATGATGAACGAACGTAAAAGAGTGGGAAAACAATTTTGGACATATACAAATTCGTATATATTTTCTTAAAATTTTTAATAATAATTATGGTCGAATTTGGACTATTGGGGGAACACTAGTATTTATAAACAGGTGACTGAAGTGGCAAACTGTAAATATATGAGATACATCTACACTGCAAAATGATTTAATCAACCCAGAATAACACTCTTACTGAATAGCATGGACTCATCAAACTAAATGACGAATTAAAATCACGGTTTTTATAATCTTTTTGTATTTACCTGAAATTTTGTACAAGCAAGAATATATAAATTGACACATTCCCCGTTTTTAGAATTAACTTAAAAATATTAATGACTTAGTAATTATATAATGATTCATTAACCTTAGTGTGGTGAACATTAACGTCCCAAGTCCGAGTAAAAACAGTCAGTGAAAGTTTTTATACATATAATAATTGAAAGTTTTTAGAATATTTATTAATTAATAAACTGGCGTACCTTGGCGGATAGTTTTCACAAAATTAAAAATGCGATATCGTGATTTTTTTTTATTTTTTAGCTACTAAGGCTTAATTAGTAACCTACATGTTTATGCCGGGTGGAGGAGTAATCACATTTTTTTATAATCTTTTTATACCTACCGGGGAGTCGCATCATTTCGGCCGCAGCACGATTCACCTCGTTACATTTAGACTTCGTTCTTTTTCCAAGTAAACCTAGTTTAGGCTTAGTGAGTTTTTTATTTATTTTTTCTTCTATAATTATCATATTTAAGGCGTAATGAATCAAAAAAGAACACCCGTGAAATTAGTAATTAATTTGTTTAGAAAATAAACCAGCTGTTTTCAAAAAGAATCATTTTCGGTTATAAAGACTTGAAGTGCTGATTATGTATTTGTTTAGCGGGTTATTTCAATAAAAAATTTCAGAAAGAATTAGTAGATCATAGGAATAATTTGCCTCTGTGACAGATTTTCTGCTTTCAAAGGAAATCTAAATGCTTTACAATAAATGTTTACATTCACAAAAAATTAAAATTAAATTAACTTTAGTGATTATGAAAACTACTAAAAAAAATTGTTTATTACTTTTAAGATATTATTCTTCTATTTTTATGTTTATTTTTAACGGAACCCATTCGTTTGAGACAAATCGACTGGCCCTGTTTTCAATTTAGTATTATGTAAATTGAAATTACGGTAATTCATACTTATCATATTAAATCCTTGGCGGTTGACACATTATGCTCAACTACTTTGCTATATTTGTAATAAAATTATATTTAATTTTTTTTAAATTAATTTATTTATTTTTTCTAAAATCTAGTTACCTGAAAAGTAAATATTTTAGAGCTAGATATTTAATCCCGCACGTTATGTAACACCGATTAATTACTTGGAATCTGTTTTTCTTATTACTGTGAAATATGACCTACATAAACCAGAATTCATTTTTAAAACATGCAAAAACATCAATAAAGCAGCTCATTTAGAAATAAAATTAACATAATTAAGTAACAAAAATTTTCCGATTTTTAAACAACTATTTGACATTCTTAAAAGTATATATTTGTTTTATAACCGTTATATGTAATTATTTTAGAAAATATTGATCGCCAGTGAGTATTCCGAAAAAATACAACAGCACTAAAAACATATATGCCGAAAATAATTTTATGGATATATTGTAAACTACTCATGTTTCTCAAACGGGCGTCAGTTTTTTTTGTTGGTTCGGTTCTCACCATGGGGGATTTCCTGCGAGTGATTGAAAAGAGGTAATGAATTATTTTACAATATGCGAATCTGTAGGACTAAAAGAAGAAGAAAAAGTAATAAAATTGTCATGGAAAAAATCGTACATTTTTCTTGGAATTGACTATAGGTCTATTGTAAAGCAGTTATTATTATTTCGGCGGAAGAAGAATTACTAGTATATTTTTCGTTTAGACTATTCTTAATAATGACCGTAGTACGGAGAATTAACGAATGAAACTGTTTTCTGTAAATAAGTGTAGCGCTTTAGTTTGTTTATTTGACCAAATCCTGAATAGCTTCATAAGAGGTGAAATTTATTTACCTGCACTGTTCATAACCTGTACGATTGGCTATTCGGTTTTTAATTTCTAAGAAAATGGTTAATTTTCCTAACAGAAGAACATAACAAAATGTACAATGAATGCGTGTAAAACATGCCATTATTGTTATTTTTACTTTTCTGTTCTGAAAAAAAAAAAAGAATGCCGCAAAGGATGTTGACACATAATGGTTTTTGTCATTCGTCTATGAACGTGATATAATATCAACAAAATAAAAAAACATAGTCTTATTGATAAAAGTAACCGAGTAAAAAAGAGAAATATGTCGATTGCGACAAACGTTTGTTGAAAGTCGCAACAAATTATAATCAGCTTCAGCTCGAAGATTATCTTCGTGGTGTAGCACAATGTAATTAGTTAACTTTAGTGTTTGCATGTATTATAGGTATTATTATTATTACTTATATGTAAGATGTCGAAATCGTTTATTTCTATATTTATAATTAATGTTACTATTATTATATTATAATTGCAAACTCTTATTTTGTTGGGAAAACGTAAAAGAGTAAAAACATAATTTCTAATTCGACTAGCTGTATGAACACTGGTTGTACCTTGTATATATATATATATATGTGGTTTGAGAAATTATCATTCCTGCGGAAAGAGGGGGATAATTTTTTTGCGACAGTTTTATCGCAATACATACTATAGGTTTCAAATTGTTGGTAACTTAAATATTGTTTATGCGTGTTACAGAAAATACCTATTTATTAAATAAAACTGTATCCATTTCATATAAGAAAGATTGATTCCTTATCGAAGAATAATGAAGATTCATTATGTATTATTTCTTCCTGTAAACGTTTGTTTCACTGATATTATAAGTTATGTATTTTTAAACCTTAAATTACGTTACAAAGTTATAGTTTTAAATATTACTCGGACACAAAGTACCTTTTAATTCGTTAAAACATACAACATTTATTTATATTAAATTATTACTTAAAATAAAAGTTACAGACATTATATTTGTATTTATGTATAAGGTCCATCGTTTTGATGTTATTCATTATGTATTATTTCTTCCTGTAAACGTTTGTTTCACTGATATTTATATTTGTATTTATGTATAAGGTCCATCGTTTTGATGTTATTCATTATGTATTATTTCTTCCTGTAAACGTTTGTTTCATATAATGTCTGTAACTTTTATTTTAAGTAATAATTTAATATAAATAAATGTTGTATGTTTTAACGAATTAAAAGGTACTTTGTGTCCGAGTAATATTTAAAACTATAACTTTGTAACGTAATTTAAGGTTTAAAAATACATAACTTATAATATCAGTGAAACAAACGTTTACAGGAAGAAATAATACATAATGAATAACATCAAAACGATGGACCTTATACATAAATACAAATATAATGTCTGTAACTTTTATTTTAAGTAATAATTTAATATAAATAAATGTTGTATGTTTTAACGAATTAAAAGGTACTTTGTGTCCGAGTAATATTTAAAACTATAACTTTGTAATGTAATTTAAGGTTTAAAAATACATAACTTATAATATCAATAATGAAGATATTGTTCCAATTTTTGTGGTTTTTGAAAATTTCAGTTATTACTAAACGACCAAACATTGTAATTTGTGTAGTATGCTGTAAGCTAATTTAACAGGCTCAACTTGATATCGGCACAGTTGAGTTTAAGCCGTATGTGAAAAAAAGAAACAAAAAAAAACGACGGACTAGAATATTATTTTTCTTATAAATATGTTCAAAATTTATCCTCTTCTCTCTTTCATGCCTACTTCATGCGACATTTTATGTTTTCGTTTACTACAAAACATACACGCAGGAGAAAGTTTATTTTTTCATAAATATTAAACATTTTTTTCTTTCTGTGCGTTTTTCTTTTAGGCCAAATGAGGTTAAATCTGAAAAAGCAACCTAAAGGAATCGAACAAAAATAAAAACAAATATACTAAGGCTAACTGACGAATCATTCTGAATAAATTAATGAAATAACTATATAAAAACAAATAGACGATCGTGCTCATTTTAACAATTACTCATTTATTGTTTTGATCACATTTTGCCTTAAGGGGACTTTTCTGTTCAGCAAATACAAAAAGAAAACAAGCAAGCGTACGGATAATTTCGTATTTGCAACAACACATCAAAAGTACCGAAATGCAAACCGGGTAAAGGTCCTTGATTGACGTGACCAAATAAATAAATAAGACTGAGGTCGAAAAAGGTTTCTCATTTAGGTTTTGCAGTCATTACCAATAAGCAGCTTCTTTCATATCATTCACTACCGTCACTAAAGAATTTTTTTTTTCGAAATAAAACCAAAAAACCGATGAGAAACAGAAGTGAAATAAGTTACTATTATAAATATTTAATGTAAATTGATAGAAGGATGATTCAAATAACGAATACCTGCAAATTATTCCTTTAAAGCTTTGTGTTACTCAAATCAAACCCGCCTGAACTGACAATATTTAGAAAGTATTGTTGCAATTTAGTGTGATAAGTTAGTAAAAAACCGAAATTTTAGAAAAAAAAAATTCGGTTAAAACGCGTTTTGTAACTAACAAACGTGTAAATTACAAAGTGGTTGTAGCCATTGACGGGTTTTTCCTTTTTTTATTAAACACTATTTCACAGTGGAAAATTACTTAATCGTTTTTGTTTCTCAACTTACTTCTTTACTTTTTTCTTCTTCCCTACAAAACACGGATCGAGTATTGCCGAGTCGATTTTTCTAATTATTATAATTTTTTTATGAGTCGCTCGCTTTATTATTAAACAAAACAAGAAAAGCTTCTTGCTTATTGGTTTTATTAAAATTTTTACGAAAATAATATTAGTCCAGTGTTTTGAAGATTGAAAATTTTCCTAAACGAACTAAAAAAAAAAAAGAGAAGTTAGCCGACAGGATGTTTCATGTACTGAACATTCTGTGAGTTAATTTAAAGATTAGCATAATTTACATTTACATAATATTAAATTCAAAACAATGATATTTAATTTTTAATTTGTAATATCGTATATATATTTCTCGCCCAGTATTAACATAAATGTGTTTATGTTTAAAAATTTTTGCGCCTTTGTTTGTCTTTTTCGATATTTTTTTGAAATCAGGGTTGATTCGTCAAGGAATTAAATATATAATTAAAATCATAGGTAACAGAAGAAACTTCAATAAACGTATCCTCAAATAAACTTACTAGATACAAATAAAAAAGAAAAATAGTATAAGGAATATGTATCAGAAGCAAATTCAATCCATTTATGTTACACTTTAAATAACGTAGAGTTGATAATTTGTAATTTTGTAGATACAGTTGACTATACATTAACAAAAAAAATGAAAAGAACCGACAATGCATTTGACCGATTATTAATATTAATCATCTTCGTCCGTATCGTATCACTATTGCTAATAGAACTCTTAAACATCGCGAAAGTCTGTTTATCAGTATTTCACGCTGAAGTCGTTATTTCAAAAAAAAAATAGAAAATATTTTAAAAAAGCGAATAACGAAATAAAATCATGTAAAATATGTGTTTTGTGATTATATATGCATATATAACATACTATAGGCGCGGAAAAAATAAATCGTTAACCAAGAACGGTATTTTTTGGACGGAATTTCTGATAGCAGTATTTGGTAACTCGTGTTTCTCACTAATACAGATGATAACGTTTAACGGATGATACCTGAAAATACGGTAGGTGGTCTGTAAAAAGGTCTGAGTTCGCCTGCGCCCGAAAGAGGCTGCGCCCGATAGAGTCGCGCCCGATAGAGCTGCGCCCGATCGATCACGCCCGAAAGAGGGTGACCCTGTTTCGGATCGCGGTAGTCGATTAAGCCACAGTTTACATCAGGGGTTTCTTATATTTCTCGTATTATTTGCTAATAATTACCCAACTAGTATTTAACTAGTTTCATGATATTGTCAGCTGGTCACCAGCTTCAGTGCATTTTGGTAACCCCGTATTTCAAGGAGCAAACAGTCAACGTAGGTAATATCTAGATCAGTGCCAGAAAGTGATAGAATACGCTCGGTTCTGCGGAGTACTGTTTATAATTGATTTTTGAGGTGAGGCCATTTATTCTACCACCACTGTCTCGAATGGAGAGATTACAAGAAATTGTGATGGGAAAGGAAATATATTTTAATTGCGATTATTTATATTTTTGTCATTTTCCGACAAGACATTACCGCGGTATTGTACCAGGCGTATTTCTTTTTTTGATGTGTGTTCTCCTTTTATTTTAATTTTGTAAAATAAGAAAGAAAATTAATTTAAAAAAAAAAAAAAAAATCTTTACTAATCGGAATTATTAACCCGACAAAATACTTTACAAGTTCAAACGGAGTCACAGATTAAAACAAATCAGAATTATTTTTGTTGCGATAAAAGAGAATATAAGTGTAAACGTCGTGACTGTTAAAAGACCGATCAAAGAAGAAAATTCGAAAGATGTTTTTTTTTTTTTTTTTTTTTATCTCGTAACAAAATCCGAATGAAACTAAATGAGAGCTAAACGAATTTTTCGTGGTTCCCTATTGATTTTTTTTTTCTTTTTCTTCGGTTGATTATTTTATTAGCGTATTAAGCGCATTTCTAGTAATGATTTAAGCGGTGTACTAACGAATAGAGCTTTTTTTATTTTGTGTGTAGTCTCCGCTGATCGGAGAGCTTGTATTTCACGCGAGACTTGTACTTCCTTGCCGTGATGCACAGAAGGGAGCGTTATTTTCCTAGAACCGAAAAAAATAGAGATACATCGAGAAACTGTCCCTCATTCGAAATAGACGCAACGTATAATGACCGAATATATTTTATTTTTTAAGGGTTCCTGTTCGAGCTGTAATGTGAAAAGTTTCGAAATCCGGTTCGGAACGGGTTAGTTTTTTTTTTTTTTATCGGTGCTGCCACAAAGATCTAGATCAGGATGCATCCGATGATCACGAGAAGTTCATGTTACATCAGCAGCAGCAGCGTGACAACGAAATTTATTCCGCTGATCTTTTTGCTGGTATTTTCGTTGGACGGCCCTCGCGCGAAACCATTCGACAACGTCGGAAAGTCCGATTTTTATCAGCTGATAATGCACGACGGCGTATTCGTTGATCGTAGTTTATTTATCGACGAATATCTGCGACGTTTTAGGGCTAAGATTTTGATTGTGCGACCAAAGTTGTTCGGCAAGTCGTTAAATTTGGACATGTTGCGGAGGTTTCTTGAGATCGAAGTAGACGCGAACGGACAACGAATTCCGAAAACGGAACGGATAAATCGTATACTGTTCGACGGAAACAGTTCGCAGCCTTTACGAATAGCCAATAGTACGGCAACGATGCAACGCCAAGGAGAAGTGCCTGTTGTGTTCATCTCGTTCAAGAATCTGACCGGAAGTACGTATCGGGAATTCGAGAGTTCCGTAAACAAATATATAACCGATCTGTTCGCTAACAAGTACCGTTATCTGCGGAACAATCTGACCGAGAACGATCGGGACGTATTCGACATGTTTGCCGCGGGAAATGCGACCACGCCCGATTTAGAGACTTGTCTGCGATTTCTAACGAAAAAAGTGCAGAAACATTTCGACAATCGAAAAGTTCACCTGTTGGTGGACGATTACGACGCTCCGTTCTACGATATGATGTACGAAACGGTTATCCATCGAAAACCGGGTAACGGTGACGGTGAAAAAGTCACCAAAGCCAATGATGACCTTGCAAACGGGACGATTAATAACAACGGTACGAGCGAAAACAAAACGGTCGCGGAGAGCGACCTAGCGAAAAGATCGGCTGCTAACAATGCTACGAGCGAAAAAAGAACGACCACCGGAAACGTTCCTGCGAAAATATCGGCTACTAATAACGGCACGAGCGAAAAAATCACGAAAGACTTTCTGGTGGAGACCGATTTCGGCCAGAGCGTTCGACTTGTCGCTAAAATGCTGGCCAACACTTTGAAGAATAATCCGGCCGTTGAACAAAGTTTAATCATGGGACGGTTGCCGCTCAGCCGAACCGATATGGCTGTTGAACTGGAACGTCTGGTTCGGGAATACAGCTCTATGAATAAACCGTTTTCTGAATTTTTCGGCTTCTTCGAAGGCGAGGTGAATTATTTAGCGAGTAAACTAGCTCCGGAGGCTAATAAGAAACAATTGAAACGATGGTACAAAGGATACCAGTTCGCCGATAACGTGGTCTACAATCCGTACTCGGTGATGCGTTCCTTACAACATGGTGGCCGGTGCGACGATTATTGGGCGCAAACGAACGATACCAAGCTGGTTGATCACCTGTTCCGCAATCAGGATCTGTTCGATGAGGTGTGCGAGTTGCTCGGAAACGAAACGGTAGAGTTCCAGAATACTAAATTCTCTTTCGTGGACATAGTGCGCGGGGATCTGTTTCGCTATTTGCTGTTTACCGGTTATGTGAGTCCACTTTGGCGCGGCGTGAAGAAAAAGCCGATCGGGCTAAAAATTCCGAATTACGAAATACGACGGTCGTACCGAGAAAAGGTGATCAACTGGGCGACCAACAAGTACAGCTTGACGGAAAGTGAACGTCAAAATGCGACAAACATTTTAGGAGACGACATTAATACGTCCCAGTTAAGGTTCTGGCTAAGGAGCAGATTGCACAGATAAGAAAAAGAAATACACAAAAAGGAAAAAAAAAACAAAACAACATTATCCGTCGTGTACTTACCAAGTACATCAACAAACGAACTCTTCTAAAAAAGACAATTGCGTTTCCGATGAACAGATTTCACGTTGGGAGGTTGCGAAAAGTACTTCAGGGCCATGTTTTGATTTTAAACAGTAAATACGGTTCGATATTATTTCGTGTGCGTTGTCTGCTAAGCTAATGACAAACCCCGTTGATTACACCTATTATTAAATAACTCGCCGATTTTTTTTTTTTTTTTTTTGTAATTAATAAGTTTTTATTTTTCTTGGTTTGTTTGTTTTTTTGTTTTTTTTCGCCTAGGCTAATAGAGTTACTTTTTTACTCAGTAAAAATCGCTAAAAGAAATTTTTCATTACTTTTTTATAAATTACTATTGACGCGGAAAACGCAACGGCGATGTAGTAACCATTTGCAATACTGAACTTTTTTCCTTCAAAACAAAGAATTAATTTCGGTTACTATGAAATCTTCTAGACATCTATAATTCTTTCGCTCGAGTGATATTACATAGTTTTCCCGGTGGCAGCTTTTCGATTTTTTATGTATAATTTAAATACAATTGCGATTGATACTTAACGTTACTGATGGACACACTTTCGATCAATGGAAAATTTTCCGGTTACATTAAGTATGTACTGACGGGGTTCTAACTTAGAGTGGTATTTCAGTTTTATTGGCGAAGTTTTTGTTGAATCCATCAGATTTATTTCTTTTTTTTCAACTTTACATATCTAAGGCTTTGTTCTCTATGATTTATATCAGCGGATAAAAATTGCTAACAGGCAGCGATAGTATGAGTTTTCTATCGGCTCTTTGGAAATGCCGGTTTAAATAGAAATGTCATCCAACGTTACGGTTGATACACGTGTTCGAACATCTTTAATCGAGGAAAAGTACTTGGAACTTTGTTGGTTAAGATGCAATTATTTAGTCGATGCTATCGCTAGTGAGAATAGGGATAAAGCTTTTCTTCTTCCGTCTATTATTACTGCTTTTAATAATAGTAACCTGAAATGATTATTGACCGGGTTCACTGATAATCGTGTGCATTGTAATGGCTCACTGTAGAGTGCGCTTGTATCATTCCGTATATCTTTTAACTTAATAAATGAACATGTGGAAAGACTGTGTACGGTCAGTTCACGATTTTTTTATTTTACTTTATTTTATTTCTTTTAAGTACATTTATCACTTTTTTCTTTTTTTTTTTTTTCTTCCTGTTGTTGTAAGGAATTCTCTATAAGAGTAATTCAGAAATGCCAAACATTATCAAATAAAATTCACTAACTCTAGCATGGCTTGACTTATAAACTTGAAATTACTGGGATAAGCGTCATAATTTAATTGTTCTATATGATAAGGTGCGGTAATACCTAGGGTACCAAAAACTGTAAAAAGTGTCAAAGAACTTATAATGTGGAATTAAAAAAAAAATCACTTAAAATTAGTCTTCATGCAACAGCAATGAAAAACCGTTCCTTATCACTTAGAATCAATTAAACTTTTTCTAATAAAGAAAAATTGTTTTCCGTAAGTGGTAGCTCAAATATCCTAAATCCTAAGTCGTATTCTACTTGGTACCGATAGCTGTGACTACCTATTTGTACGTTCTAGCTGTACAGACATAGGCATAGTGATCACGGCAATTGTTATATTCAAACGCTAGTGCACTCGCAAGATTACACTTAGAACTGATTGCAAGTAGAAATTAAACTATGAAACATTTCTGAATCGACTATTTATGTATGACAATTGGTTGTTTTTTTTTTTTAATGGGTTTGTTATCGAGGACATTATTCCAAGAAATGGGAAGAAAAAGAAAGTGAGATAATATTCTTAAACGTTCAAGCATAGGGTATAAAAATAATTCGAGAACAAAAGTGGATGGAAGTGAGAAAATATAATAGGCACCCATTAGGGAAACAGAGATACCGAGTTTTAGGAAAGTAGAAGGACGATTGTTCAACATAAAAGGTATAATATTCAAATAAAATATGATATTAAGGTTATATGGAACGTGTATGGAAGGGGGATTAGAAGGACAAAATGGAGTAGAAGCAGATGAACACCGAGAAAGTGATGCAAGAAGGAGACTATGATTAAAAGATAGGCGACAAATAGCCGAGACAGTGGATCGTTTAAGAGAGGTAAAATCTAGGAACCTTCGTTTTATAATATAGCCAGTAAAATAATATATTACATTAATTTATTAACAAGGTAACATTCCATACTTTACTGAAAATTATTAAGTGTGTCTAATTATTTCTTAACTGATTAATAACACTTTCAAAAACCGTAAATGTTAATTTAAAATAATTAATTTCAAAAAAATATTGATCGAAACTATTTGTTAATTGGAACGCGGAATAAAATTATTTTTTGTTTCGTCTTTTATTTTTAATCACAAGCACGTAGAATCACAGTGGAACAACAATAAATTAGTAGATTTTAGAAAAATTACAAAGTTCCTTGAAAAGCTTTAAAATAATATTCAAAGACCAAAATTTTTAAAGATTGTTATTATACACATATGTATATATTGTGTGTGTGTGTGTGTGTGTGTATATATTTTTTTTATACAAAAAAATTAGGATAGCGCGAAACAATTTTTTTCATTTATTGAATTCTCAAAATTCTTCAGCGTGAGTTATATTAATCGATTTTGAATCTAGGAAAGATTCTTTAAAACATATAAACACATAACAATTTTCATATGGGACTTGATAAAGAATAGTCAATAAAATGAAACACTATTCTGATATGTATCTACTTATCTATCTATCTATATATATTTTTATATACGAGTATATATATATATATGGTTCACGGACAAAAGCGCACTAGACAAAAGCGCACAGGACAAAAGCGCACAGGACAAAAGCGCACAGGACAAAAGCGCACATGATAAAAACGCATCGGACAAAAGCGCACACGGACAAAAGCGCACACGGACAAAAGCGCACACGGATAAAAGCGCACATGGATAAAAGCGCACATCGATTTGCAGAACAGGAGCTAAATTATTAACTTTTCCGTTCTCGGCAATTGCATCATTTGTGAAAAGGCAAAACTGGACAGATGCCCCGCAAAGAATTTAAAATTCAAAAAAATTATTGGTGATCAGCGAAAACAAAGTAAAAATAATACAATTTTTTGTATGATTCACTAGTCATTTTTCTGTTTTTTTTTTTGTTCTTACATGTGTATTTGTTTGTTAATAATCATAGTGTCTATTGACTATGACCGCTAGGAAGTTACCGTATATAAAAAATAAAATTTGTATCAATAATGTATTCAGGGTCGTCTCAAGCATGCCAAGTTGTGGGAGTGGTGCATTACCCAAAATACCGATTCATGAATTCATATAATTTAAAAATAATTTTTTTTTATACTGTATAGCTTATATAACAAAATGTTGTATGGTGTTTTTTAATGATTTTCTTTAAACTTTTACAATGTGGGTCTTTTATTTTTTACTTCTGCAGTCAAAACGGATTTAGATCGAACTGTGAGGACTAAAAATATTTTTAAAAAAAAATTTTATTAAAAGAAATCTCACCTTTTAATGCTAAGCCTATAAGACTTTGTAATAATGCTTTACTTTTTCAAATAGTGAGGGTAACTTTTATTTTACACTGTTGTATACTAACCGTTTCTTTATAAATTGTTTCAACTGGTCTGAATTTTCTTAATAATTTTTGCTTTTAAATTAGTATCAAAAAATCCGTAACTCTTTGTTAACTTGGTAAAAGTTTTCATTATATTTGACACTTCTATATATCGTCAACCGTTTGTTTGCTTATTTCTTCTTCATCGTTTTCATCACTGTTGTTTATTTGACTCTTTGATCGCGGTTTCATTGCCGATTAAAACAACTGTTGCAATATTTTTGTCAACGTTTAATTATTTCTTTGATAATAAATTTCCCGATGATCATTCTAATATTGTGGAAAACTTGAACTCTGTTTTTATTCCGCAATACTTCAAACTTTTGTATTAAGGGAATTTTACTTACTTTCATTTTAATATGATCAGAATAAAATATATAAATATAATGATTGAATGATTTAAAACTGAACAGAATTCGCTGTTAATTAAGCGGCTTCTATTGTATAATTCTTTAAATTTCTACAAGTCTGTTGTAGTGACCTAAATTGTACGATTCTTGGCCGTTTTTAAGAAGTTCGCAATTCGACCATAGTTGCAGACAAATACATAAATTAAATATATTTGCACTTCCTTGTTACTAGGTTAATATCTTGATGCAGAGGGACTAAAAACGTACACAAAAAAAATCTAAAATTTATTTCAATGAAATAGTTCGGAAATTTAAATTATGGTGAAGTTGTGAAAGAGTTTCATGTAGAGTTGAGAAAAAAGACGTCAAGAACATTATGTTTGGTTTACTTGTTACTTGAAATAATCAAATTTCGTACTTTGAGCTAAAATTCATCTGCTTTTAAAATTCATTATTTTTAATTTCTAATATGGGAGAAATTAATTTTTTTGCATAATATGAGCAGGGGTCGATACCTTCTGTGATTTTAATAATTTAAAATTATTTTTACTTTTGTTGTTTGTAAAAGTTATGTTCTGTTAATTTGTGAAAAATTAATAAAGAGTAGAATTTTAGTAGATTTGTTTGTTTTTTTTATTTTCGTCGATCATCTGTTGTTTTTTTTTGTGTAAACAATAAATTCGTTAGTTTAAAATTTCGGTCGACAACAGTGACTTTAATTCAAATTCTTTCCAATACTAGAAAACGTTATTTTCAAATGATAAAGTTCTTTATAATACAATTCTAAGGCTGAGAATTGTTTTAAAAAATTTAATTCGTATTTTAAAACAAATAAAGATTTTGACAGTAAAACACATGTTTATACCTTTAGTCCGCTTAAAAAAAGTTAATCTTTGATTTTATTTGTTCATTGTTTTTTGCTAAAAGTATCATGCTTAAAATCAAAAATTTAATGGAATCATTGAACAGAGAACTCAGTAATAAGTTTAATGTTATACAACTAATTCGAAGTACGGTAAAAATATTTCAAAAAATGAATAATGATAAACAAATTACTGCATTGATCAACTCTCTGGTTCTTTTTGTAAAAAATATTCATAATCCCGAAACTGATTTTTCAAATACAAAGTGCGTTGTGCGCTAAAAAGTTGTGATGAAGCCCTGGGGAGACTACATGTGATGAAGATTTTATAACATTTGATTTAAAAAAAACAGAGCTGTTTTTGAAGTCTTTACTTCTTGTATTCATGACGACTTATTTAAAATTCTTTCAATTTTTTAACCTTTTCAAAAAATATTTACAATTCCAGTAAAAAAAATAATTCTTGAATCAAATTAATAATAGATATAATAATTCTGTTCAGTTTTAAATCATTCAATCATTATATTTATATATTTTATTCTGATCATATTAAAATGAGAGTAAGTAAAATTCCCTTAATACAAAAGTTTGAAGTATTGCGGAATAAAAACAGAGTTCAAGTTTTCCACAATATTAGAATGATCATCGGGAAATTTATTATCAAAGAAATAATTAAACGTTGACAAAAATATTGCAACAGTTGTTTTAATCGGCAATGAAACCGCGATCAAAGAGTCAAATAAACAACAGTGATGAAAACGATGAAGAAGAAATAAGCAAACAAACGGTTGACGATATATAGAAGTGTCAAATATAATGAAAACTTTTACCAAGTTAACAAAAAGTTACGGATTTTTTGATACTAATTTAAAAGCAAAAATTATTAAGAAAATTCAGACCAGTTGAAACAATTTATAAAGAAACGGTTAGTATACAACAGTGTAAAATAAAAGTTACCCTCACTGTTTGAAAAAGTAAAGCATTATTACAAAGTCTTATAGGCTTAGCATTAAAAGGTGAGATGTCTTTTAATAAAATTTTTTTTTAAAAATATTTTTAGTCCTCACAGTTCGATCTAAATCCGTTTTGACTGCAGAAGTAAAAAATAAAAGACCCACATTGTAAAAGTTTAAAGAAAATCATTAAAAAACACCATACAACATTTTGTTATATAAGCTATACAGTATAAAAAAAAATTATTTTTAAATTATATGAATTTATGAATCGGTATTTTGGGTAATGCACCACTCCCACAACTTGGCATGCTTGAGACGACCCTGAATACATTATTGATACAAATTTTATTTTTTATATACGGTAACTTCCTAGCGGTCATAGTCAATAGACACTATGATTATTAACAAACAAATACACATATAAGAACAAAAAAAAAAACAGAAAAATGACTAGTGAATCATACAAAAAATTGTATTATTTTTACTTTGTTTTCGCTGATCACCAATAATTTTTTTGAATTTTAAATTCTTTGCGGGGCAACTGTCCAGTTTTGCCTTTTCACAAATGATGCAATTGCCGAGAACGGAAAAGTTAATAATTTAGCTCCTGTTCTGCAAATCGATGTGCGCTTTTGTCCGTGTGCGCTTTTATCTCTGTGCGGTTTTATCCGTGTGCGCTTTTGTCCGTGTGCGCTTTTGTCCGTGTGCGCTATTGTCCGTGTGCGCTATTGTCCGTGTGCGCTTTTATCCGTGTGCGCTTTTGTCCGTGTGCGCTTTTGTCCGATGCGTTTTTATCATGTGCGCTTTTGTCCTGTGCGCTTTTGTCTTGTGCGCTTTTATCCGGTCACCTATATATATATATGTGTATCTCAGCGACGAATCCTTTGGTACTTTTAATCATGTGGCTAAGTATCAAAGTAAATTGAAAAAGAAGGAAATTTTTTAACAGTTCTCTAGCAGCGTAGATTAACCTGGCTAAAGAGACAGTTTTTAGATTGTTAGTAGAAATCTAAGAAGGCGCTACTTAAGCATGTCGAGAAATTTTTTTTTATCAGCGTTGTCTATTGAATACAGTAAAAATAGAAAAGCCTAAACATTTTGGAATTCAATTGCCTAAATTTGGAATAATATACATCTAAGCGGTAAAACTTTAAACTAAAAAAAATCTGCAGCACCTTCCATTGCTTTAACAGTTACGCACCATCAGAGATCAATACCCCATATATTAATAAAAATGAGAATATAGTCATGTTAAAAAAAAACAAAAACATCTATATCTACAACTGCATTCTGTTTTATAGCAATTTGACAAGTAGTATGCATGTCACCCTTGAATAATAATTGTTCACTATGGAAGTAATTGCAATTAATAAAAAAATTTAAATCCTGAAAGAAAAACAAAAAGTTACAAGAACGAAATATCTAGAAGCTCAACATGTATTAATGTAAAATTCAGTATAGAATGCATCAAAAGATTTTTCAGCGATTTTTATTCCGCTTTTCTGAAAAAAAAAAAAAAGAAAAGAAAAACACAAAACGCAGAAAGTATTCATTCAATTATTTAAAATAATTTTTAAAAACGTGAATACTGTTGGAAATATTTTAACTCGTTGTCAGTATTATTTAATAGCGTTATCGTAATTATTTTTGTAAAATTGTTACATTACAATCTTTTTGTAACAATATTTATTCAGTTTTTGTAATATTCGATTACATAATTTAGTAGTTATGTTGCTTTTTAGTAATTTATATTATTGTAAAAGAGAAAATCTCAAAATATTTGAGTAGTTTAGCAATTATTATATACCGCTTCAACTACTGGGTTTATGAAACTGAAAATTAACACGTAGTACTTACGCTACAAAAAAATACACTAAAAAATTAAAATTCACTGTGGGCGAAAAAAAAAGATAAAATTCAGAAAATTACATTTTGTAAAAATAATATACAGTCAAATCTATATGCATCAGATAATTGAAATTTCGTATAAATATTATCCATGTACCAAAGATGTCAAATGAATATGTTTTTTTGATAATTCAAACTTATAGGAATGAAAAGCAGTTAAAAGCCATTTCGCATAAAACATATATGATCTTCAATACAAGTAGGTTTACCAGACAGTGATTTTGCATGAAGATTCATTATATCGTTTACTAAAGGTATGCAAACTGTTTTAAAAATTCTTTAAATTTTAATAGTGGAAAAGGATTTTACCCTCTTTTTCATATAAAATAATAATCACACTACACTAAAATAATTTACAATAAACGATTTTTTTTTTTTTTTTTTTTTCCATAAGATTGTATATGAGGGTTTCCATGTGCCGTGTTTAACTACTGGGGCTATTACAGCACATGGAGCCTACTTAAGGGGATTAAACGCGATAGTACAGATCGCTGCTCCGCATGTAAGCTAATACAGCTGCGACCGCGGGCGGAGCATTTGACAGTATCGTAGAACTAGCGGAAGTGGTGAAGTGCATGGATCGTGGTACTGCAAAAGAGGGACATTCGAGAAGTAGGTGATTGGTGGATGGGGCGCTCGGTTGACTACAAAAGGGGCAGACATTTGGGGGTTCCTGGCTCGTGAATATGTAGCCGTGCGAGAGGGTTGTATGTCCTATTCGGAGACGATTCAGGACAGAAAAATCTCTGCGGGAAACTCCGTCTGTGGGCCACCAAGGCTCCGTGGTTGTCTTTATGCTTCGGAGAAACGTACTTGAAGATCTCCATTCCTGTTGCCATTCTTCTCCAGTTTGCTGCATAAATAAATGAGCCAATGAAGGGGGAAGAGGGGGGTTGTGTGGCATTGGAGAGAACAATGTCGCCTGAGCTGCTCGATTGACACGCTCATTGCCTGGAATCCCAACATCAATTGAAATTCCATTAAGAAAGATTTTTTGAAAATTTGAACGTTGATCGATGAAAAGAGGTTGCAAACTGTTTTCTAAAATGTATACTAAATTGTAATATCAATAGACAGAAAATGAGCATTCTAAACCAGTGGTCGATGTGAGGGAAGAGGATGATCAAAGTTAAGGTAGGGGAGGATCTATTGAACATAAAATATGATCCTTTTTTTTCCCTGTCACTCTGCACTCCATTTCGCAGACAATAGAAACACCGCTTTACTTTTTATCTTTTAGTTGACCGAAAACCAACCCTTGTTTTATTTCATTCTTTTTCCTCTTGAAATTGTGTTATTTTTTGTGTTTTTTTCTGTTGCTGACATTTCATTAGAACAATTTATGTCGCCTCATTAAAAATATTGGCTGCAACAATGTACACCTAGTTCGTAGCTGTTTCGATTTTCAATGATCCTTCTTTATTCTGTTGATTTCATTTTTATCCTTATTAAAGTCAAACGTTTTCTGCTAGTATAAGTAATATGAATATATGTTGGTGAAAGTAAGGACTATTTTTTTATATTGATACGAATTTAATTAATGTACAGAATCAAATTTCTTCACTACTGATGATGCCGCCACTTGCACAATTAACACTGCCTCAAGCACAACAACAGCAACTATCTGTAAATTAAAATTGCTGATGAAGGTTGCGAATTGACGTGTTCCACTTTATGAGGAAGATTCGGGCGATATCGAAAACAAAAAGAGTTTTAAATATGCAGCACTCGCAAAACTTGCACAAGCGCCGTACTCTCAATTTGGTCAATTCTAAATTCCGGAAGAAATACGCGGTGTTGATATAATACAGTTAGCAAATGGAGTTTTCATCAAAATACCCTATACCATACAATTCGACTGATTCGTGCGTTTAATAAAAATAATCAATCGATTAATCATCATCAGTACGCAAAAATATTATACTGGGGAACGGTGTGAAATGTTAGTAAATTATTAAGAATATAAGTTCTGAAGACGAAATTTTTTTTGTTGGGCATGCTTAGAACCAATGAAAACGATGAGCATAACATCAATCTTGGATGTGATATAATTTTAATGAATGTTAAAAGTACAGAAAGTACAATGTGACTAAAGAGTACGAGTATATCATATATAAAGATTTCGTATTTTTCTTTCATTTTAAATGTATTTTATCCCAATTTTAGGGTAAAAAAAATATATATATATGCAGGGGCAGATCCAGAAAGACATGGGGGGGGTTATAAGGACATTTTTGGGAGGGGGGATTGTATAATTACGTAAAATCTTTTACGGTAGGCACTAGATTTGAGAAATATCTCTTGTTTCATAAAGAAAATCAAATAGCAACCTTTATAGAAATTTAAAAATGTTTTAAAAATACATAATTACTACAATTTAATTTAAATTTATTTTTATTTTTTATGAGGTAAAAAATAAAACGAAATTATAAATTTCTAGCTAAAATGGTAGTTGAGAAACAGTAAGAAAGATTGTATTTTTATTAGACTTCATTTCTTTTCTATTTTTGTTAGTAATTCATGAGCAAGTAAAAAAAATATATATATTTCTCATTGAATTGTTTTCATTTACATTACAAAATGAAAATTAAAAATAAATAAAAATGGAAAAAGATTGACAACAGTTGTGTTTAAAATAGAATAAAAAAGGAACATTAATAATTTTACTAGAAAATAGTATTAAACATTAGTTATAATTAAATCGGTAGGTAAAATTCATTTTATAAATCTTTTATGGCATAAATTAAGTTTCTCTGTTATAACAAATTTTTTCATAGAGGCTTTGGTTCTTGAGGGAAGGGGGCTATTCTCCGCCGTAGATCCGCCATTGATATATATATATATATATATGTATTTCAGTTTTTTTGTTTTTTTTTATTGTATATGAACTGCTATAAAAATTTTTTCAAATTACACATACATATTAACTTAAAATTTTTTAGATTTAATGGTTATCATATAGCATCAATTTCAGTCTGTCCCCATTTAAACTTAAATAACTTGTTTTGATACAGCTTAATTATCCTGAAAATTATCGTACGAATAGTTTAATAGTTCTGGATAGTTTTGAATAGTTTTGAATATTTTGGATAGTTTTTAATAATTTTGAATAGTTTTGAATAGTTTTGAATAATTTTGAATAGTTTTGGATAGTTTTGAATAGTGTTGGATAGTTTTAGATAGTTTTGAATAGTTTTGGATAGTTTTGAATAATTTTGAATAATTTCTATATATCATATTATTATTTTTAGTAATGGTTTTCTTTTGAAATTATAATTTCCCTTCGAATCTAAAACAATGGTTGCACCTTCGCAGGATTCTCCTCCTTTGGGCATATATTTTTCGCTCTTATGAAATGACGTTGACTAAATATTCACTATAATAATGTTATTATCCATCCAAGCGAATTTTTTGAATTTGAAAATAACTATTTTTTTTTTTTTAAATAATTTGCGGGTCTCGCAAAGCAATGGACAAGTCTGTGGGTTCCCAACATAATCATATCGTTTATTCATCATCTACATCTTAAATCTTGTAATGTGACCATTACATGGTTCGACAAAAAATTAACAAAATAAAACCAAAATAACTTAACAAATAAATAAAATATTAAAAATTTAATTTAATAGACTATCGGGCAAATGGTGTGAGCGTAAGTGTGCGTATGTGTGTAATCCCGTTGTCGGCTAGGGAGAAAGAAATTTTGCATCGTCACCCACGGAGGACTATTCGGAAAAAATGAATAGTACGAATCATAAAGAACATGCCGACGAAAAACAACGACTGGAATGAGCCGGAATCGAGGGCAAGCAAAACCGTCTAAAAAAGAGCGAAGTCAGTCTAATTTATGTCACGGTCGAAGTCGGTACGATATAGTTTTCGGTCTTGGTCATCGGACCAGTAAAAAAGTGAAAAATTCGCTCAAGTTGGCCACTGGCTGTAATTCGACTGTTAAAAACGCGAAAGCTCGTAATTCCGATTGTTATAATTAAAAAAGTGTACGGGGTATAATTCGTTAATTGTTCCTAAAATACCGCGGACCGAATTTCCCCCTGCAGACCTACCGATTTAAGGGACCAACGAGACACCGCCATCCAGGATCTTGCACCACCCGGCCGACAACAGAGATACGTGTTGAATTATTTTATATTTATTAATCGTCGTAATATTATGTTCGTATCTAGTTTAATTAACGTGTGTTTTTAGCGGTCGATCGTCCCAGTAAAATAGTTGTAGATAAATTTTAAAATACAAATCTTTAAAGCGCAACCAATTTCTTGGTTAATCTAATAATTAATAATAATAATAATTAATAAAATAATAATTAATAAAATAATAATTAATAATTCCGCGGACTAAATCCGTGGTGGCATCCCTGGACGCGAGTCAGACGCTTTGCAGTGTAGTACCGTTTCAATCTAATACATCATATTCGCCTTATATATATATATATATATATATTACTTAAATCAACTTAACTTCTATTTTTACTATTCTACATCTAATTTTAATTCAAAACATTTATACCCATCGCACATCATATCACAATATTTTCACATAAGCTATAAGTAATGCAGCTAGAATAAGAGCACTAAACATTAGTTTTTTTTTTTTTCATTACATCATTTATAATTATTTACTTTTTTAATCAATTAACCGTCTTATGTTCCTTTCCTACGACTAACCATTTCTCATTCTTTGCACCACGCAATCAACCATATTTTTATCCTGTTTTTCCATATATTCAAATTGTATTCGTCTCTTAATTCCTTTGGTAAGTTAACTAGTAAATGACTCATAACTTTCTCTTCAACATTATCAATTTTATTATTAATCCCTTTAGGTCTTATGAAACACAAATTGTCATATCTTCCATCTTATCGTTGAAAATAACACGCTCAATTAAGCATACTTCGGGGTAAGATATTTTTTGTAATTCTGCCGCGTAAAAAGTACCAACTAACGATTTACCGATTCTATCTTTTAACGTAGACGACATGGAGAGTATAGAATTCACCGTATTTATAATAAATAACTCACCTGCGTAATTAGCAGCACAGCCTTTTCCCAACAGCGTTTTAACTTTGCTAATATGGACTATATCACCTGTTTTATTTAGTCATTTTTATTTTGCTATGGGAAACAAACGATCAGTAGTTTTACTACACTTTTTAGCTAACCTACGTTCTTATTTACATCAGCCGGTGCAATTCTTATTGCTCAGTGTATTATTCGTATTATTTCAAGTAATAACCATCGCTTATTTCAATTGGCGGTATATTCTTTTCATAGCCAATTTTTATTGCGCGATTAATTTACAATACTCGCTTTAAGCGGCGAATACGTGTTATATAAATTAATACGATGCGTATTTAAAACGGGCACCTTGATCTGTTTGCAAATGGATTAAGAAATTAAGTATCTCTTTCAGGTAAAATTGTTTCTAGTGCTTTGGCAATAATCGGAGATCGCGGTTTTTCTTGATAGGAATGGTTCACGCGTATTTAGAAAATGCATTTATTACGGCTATTATAAATTGATGCCTTCGATTAAATCGTGCATATTGTGGGACATATCAATCATATCAGCTGGTCGTAAATCTTCTAAACCTAAAATCTAGACACGTTGCGTCTGATATCGTCTTTACGCAGCTTTGTGGAGTTCATCAGCTGCGCCACGCTGTAACGATTTCGATACGGATTGTAGTCTCGTAGACCTTTTATAATGTTAGTGCTAAGAAAAGAAAAAAGTATTTGTTCACAATTAATAAGTTCAGTCGATTCAATGTCATTATCTACACCTATATTTCCTCTTTGTTTAGACACGTGCAGTAACTGTAGTCTCCCAACCAATTCATTAGGGCCATTAAACTTGGTACGTTGATTCACGAAACTTGTTCTTCTATCAGTGTTATTTATATGTATATGTTTCTTTTTCGAAAAGTTTTTTGTAATGACCGTTTCCGCTATGTACGCTAGACCCCGAAACAACAGTTTTGTTATTTTGTTTTCATATTTCGAAATGGGATTACGACTTTCAATGTGCCGTTATCACGCAAAAATGTGTTCCAGTAAATACCAGCGGAATCACATGAAAAACAGAAGTGAAAAAATACTGTTAAAAACGTTTAATGGAGACTAACAAAAAAAAAAACAAAAAACGACGACTCCGATAACGAATATTTGCACAAGTTATTCCATTCAAAGTTCAGTGCTGCGTTTTTCAAATCTCTCCCGTCTTGTCAGTCGGTATATAGGAGCCTCATTGACAACGTGATATGTACATTAAAATACGGAGTTCCAGATAAAAAAAAAAACAAAACTCTAAAATTTTTATTAAATAGCGAATAGAGAATAATTTTTTTTTCTTAACTTCTTTTTTCATAGTTTAGGATTTTTAATATTTCCTCTTTTTTAATTTTAAATAGAAGTAAAAAGTGTTAAAAAAAAAAAAATGCAGATTTATTAAGTATAACTTATTAATATAATCGTGTACTTAAAAATTTGTTCGTAAGTCAACAAAACTTAACAGGAGCTAATAATTCCTTGTGACTCCTAATTGCTGCTATTTACACATGCTGATGGGTAAGATTGTCTGTTGCTGACAAGTCCACGAAAAAACCCAAACAAGGAAAAAAAAAACACAAACTAATATTTTTAACAAATACGATTCTGTCTTGAAGGAGTTAACTATGCAACCTTTCGATTTTATTTTTTTTTAAATTTTCTAATTCAACAAATTGCCAAGAGATTGCAAACCATTTAGCCGTTACAAAATGATAAAAAACGCGAATATAAGTCAAACATTTTAAAAAGGTGTTTTTAACGCTTAAAACAAAAATTCATAGCAAAAAGTAAAACATAAATAATTTTCTAATATATGATTATTTTTTTAGTTTTTTGTTGTCTAGATCTAATTGAATAACGCAATTTTATTTAGAACGTAATTCGCAATAAATATTTTAAAAATTTACAAATATTAGACATATTGATCTCCTGGTTTGGTTTTTATAAATGATGCGTCCATTATTATTATTGGACGGTTTTCAAATTATTATTATTATATTTTTTTTTCGTACACAAGTAATTATTTATAACATTCACGATTGAAGAACAGTTTCCCTTAATATGATAATGAGCACTAGCCCGAAGTAGCCACAAATTATTATTGCGGCGTCAGAGTATAAATCGGTCGGTATGCAGTGATTTGCTGCACATTGAAAAATAAATAATGAGATTTCAAAGCAGGGATGGAGTTATTTTTTCCAGAAATGCTCACTATTTTTTTTTTCTCCGCCTCCATCAAGCGTTACTTCTAACGAATGGTTTGTGGCCAAATCGTTCTATGCCAAGCGAAAAAAAAAAACTGGAAGTGTCGCGGGCGACCCTTGGAAGATGTGAAAACATAAGCAACATAGATTAATTATGCAGAATTTATAGCAAGTATTCTTAATTTATAACATGTGCTTTCGTACTATTTGCAGGATCGGCTTTTTCGATATTTTTAAGAATTATATTTGTTCAAATTTTATTTTTCAGAACGCAAAAAAATAATCAACTAAATTATATATTTTGAATAAAATAAAAATAATAGTTGATTAAAATCATAAATAGGAATGGAAATTATGTCCTCCGTAAAATAAAACAAAGAAAATAAATTTTTTTTTGGAAAACACACTTTTCTAAAAAAACATACAAAAGAAAAAAATACAGGTGCGTGGTATCAGTGTGTACACGCGCAAGAAGTGAAACTTCTACAGGTTATATACACTTTTTTATATATTTTATTCGATGCTTGAAATAGATCGGATAAGAGAGGCATCGACGAAAGAAAATTTATATTTAATTTAGTTTATTCATTTTAATTTATCGTCGTGTAGTTTAATATAATTAAAGAAATATTAGTATTTAACAAGCTTCGCTTCTGTATCGAAAAATAACTGGCCAGTAATTTTTGTAATTTATTAAAATATGGCCATAAACTTTTCTTCGTCACGTCGATATACGCTATTCTATACCAAGTCCCTACCTTACGTTTAACGCGTACCGCGTAACGCGTCACCAAAATTTTTCCCTACCGCGCGATAAGAAGTTTCACTTCAATACTTAACTATACATTTACTCATTTTGGTATACTACTAGACCCAGACAGACACTTACACATACTTACACATACACACAAATCCATACCTACCTTACGTTTAACGCGTAACGCGTACCGAAAATTTTTTTCGACCGTACCAAAATTTATCCCTAACGCGCGATAAGAAGTTTTACTTCAAAAAATTCACTAAAAAAATAAAATAAATTAAAAAAAATTTTTCTTAAGAAGTACAATAATTGCGTGCAAAGTGTTTTCACGAAAAATTAAAGTGAAAAGCGTAGGCGCAGGCATAACATTTTTGGATAAATATTACATAAAACCAAACTAAAAAATTTTCAATTATCAATTTTTAATTATTTCAATATTAAAAATCAATCTTATTTTTCTCTCGTTTGTAAAGCAAATTTTAAAATAAACTTTTTTTTTTCCCAATATTACCCTTCTATCTGCAGCTGCCCATTTCAAACTATTGTTTAACCTCCTACGTCTCCTCATTCTCCAACTCAGATTCCTTTTTTTTGTCTATTCAACTTTCCATTCCACGTTTCCTCTGGTTTTTTAACTTTCCTTCTATGCGCTGCTTCAACTTCTCCACAATTTACCACCTGCGTTTTTGGCGCAATTTGCTCCTTCACTCGCTTTTCCGTTATCCTCTGATATCGTTTTATTATAGTTCATTGCACCCTTCCAGCAACCAATTTATTTGTGATCCGGACAATATAATGTTCGGTTCTTAGTCATTTTCGTATGAACAAACTTTTTTCTATTCCTTCCTTTTACAAATCAGTATTCCCACTCCATACTGCATTTTCTCTCTTCCTTCTCCTTCTCTTTTCCGAGCTCTTGATTCGTTTTTATCGGCTATCTCTGATCGTGTAAGGATCTGAGTCACCCTTGCCCCTCTTTTCTTTTGTTCTTGGGCCAATGTCCATGTTGACATACCCATAAAAAAAAAAGTAATTACTTTACCTTTAATTTTTTTTTGGTATCTGGCGATATTTCTTCAATGGAATCACGTTTGAAGGGATATTTTAAATTAATCAGATTTTGTCGCCTAATATGTCAAAATTAATCTTTTTTGTTAACTATATTTCATCGTTAAATATGTATTGAATGAATAAATATTCTACTTTTTTGCGATATATTTGTAGCTGCTGCTTCTACAGTCTTCCCAGTAGGTGAATCATTACTGTTATCATCGTCCATGGTTGACACATTATCAAGAAATGAGGCGAACGCGTAAGTAAAGATAGCAGATGGCAGCGAGCAGTCCAAGAATTAACCGAGCTACGCACGCACACATTCATCTCTCTCCCTCTGTCTTTCTCTTTCCATCTAACCGACTGACTGTTTTCTCTGTCCCACGGTCCATCTCTCAATTGCTTTCGTGCGTTGTCGGCTTCGTTCGTGCAGCACAAACCAGCACAGCCTACTATTATATCTATACATAAAGCGTAACGCAAAATTAGCCTAAAAAAAAAGATAATGCTCGAAATATTGTCGCCTCCACTCAACCGAAGAGCATGTTTGCGATGTGGGCCATGTATTCTTTGAATATTCATCCCTTTCTGTTAAGTGCTTTACTTTCTACTTCAGTTTGTTGCGACTTGGCCTTCCTACTCCATATTGCGCCTTTTATGTTCTATCTTTTCCCTTTCCACAGATTGTTTCTTTCTCCTAACAATATCTGACCGTTCTTCTTCTTCTTCGAGTCCCGACCATTCTCGATCGTAGGTGACCTTATTAAAGAAATCTTTCGTATGCAAGGTGGACTAATGGTTCGGTATTCATCCCCGACCAGCCTCCTTCGTTGGACCTTCCTCTTGCCCGATATTTTTCGTAATAATATTATTTGCAACAATGAGTATTTGGATCCACGTATAAAATGGCCAAAGTATTTCCTCTCCCTGTCTTTTATGATGCCTGTTAATTCCATTCCTTATATCCCATCATCTGCAGCACTTCCTGATTCGTCTTCTTTGCTGTCCATGGGATTCTTAGGATCCTTCGATAGCACCACATTTCGAAAGCCGCCAAGCGATTCATATTGCTCTTCTTTAAGGTCCAACATTCGCATTCATATAACAACGTACTCCACACGTAGCACTTAAGAATTCTTATACGCATTTCTAAATTTAAAACGTGTGTTGTGAGTGTTCCTCTCATCTTGCTGAAGACCTTTCTTAATTGTTCAATTTTACACCTAAGTTCGGCATCAGTGTTGCCTTTATTATTCACTTGAGTACCGAGGTACCTACATTTTGTACGTTTTCTATTACTGCGCCGTGAATAGCAACATTTGGAACTGCTTCTTCTGTCTGAGAAACAACCAGTATTTTAGTCGTTCTTGAGTTCAATGAGATCCCATATGTGCAGCTGACATTTTCAACTCTTTGAAGAAACGCTTTAAGATCTTGTAGACTTTTTGTAATGAGCACTGTATTGTCGGCGTATCGTATATTGTTAATTTTAACTCCTCCTATTTTGATGTCCTCTTCAGCGCTTTCCAAGGCTTCCTTGAAAATCTGCTCAACATAAATGTTAAATAAAATAGGAGACATAACATATCCTTGTCTGACTCCTCGTTTTATAGCCACTGGGTTAGTAGTAAATTTTTTCTCATGAGATATTATAGCGGTTTGATGTGCGTATAAATTTTCTATTATGCGACGATCCGCTGAATCTAAACCAATATCTTTTAGCATTTTGAAAAGTTTATTATATATGTACTTTATCAAAGGCCTTCTCGAAGTCGACAAAATACAAATCAAGATATAACTGACTCCTTCCTAAAATTTAAAAAAAAAACATTTTCACTCCCAAGCGGAACGCCGATAAAATGTTTTCACAACAAAAATCGGTCGGCGTATAGGTCTGTTTACTCACGATGAAATTATCAAATAATTTATCGAAGAAATAAAAAAAAAAATAACTGGAAATTAACTATATTATTCTGACCGCATGGCAGCGCGTCATAAGTTATCGAGATTTGTCTCGTTCCGGATCCAAGTCACTTCAGCTATATACCTAATCTGAAATAAATCGAGTATTGGTTGTCGTAGAGAAATCTGGGAAAGAAAAACGGATCCGGAGTAGAAAGGAACTGACCTCAATATTCTCTTTAGGTCCATTAAGCTTAGTAAATTATGAAAAGCCTTAATACACAATCCATGATACCTTGTCAAGAATATATATGAAACTTACTTTACTCACTTTATTCTGTCCACATGCATTTTTACCACCAAAAAAGGTAATTTCAGCGTCGCGGGTCCAAAAATCGCACGTGTTCCCTTCTCAACTGCGGTATTTGTCAATCGCTTTCGTTCGTTTAACCGATTTATATACATACATACATACACACATCTTTACATTAAAATTTCTGTATTTAGTAAGAAGTTACTGCGGTATGCGTTTATTTATATTACATTTATTTTATATATATATATATATATATATATAACTCGGTCATTTTGGCCTTGCAAGGGGCTGGAGCCCCTTGACCCCTCTTGCTTTCATTTCTGTCCCTTTCTCTTCTATACTTTGTATAAAATGATCAAAATTTACAACGTAATTCTTACTGGCATCAACACAAAAAAAATAACATAATCACAAAAATCCTATCCTAACATTTAACTTTCATTATATAAAATTAAGATATTGTTTCATTACATTTTTCGTTACATATTTCGTTACATAAAATTGTGACATTTTTTAAATAACAATAACAAAAATCCTATAAAATATAACAAACGTTACATAAAATTGGGACATTTTTTTGGCACATTTTTTCGAATGGGGTGTAGCCTAAGAATTACGTTGTAATTAATATGTATGTATGTGTATGTGTTTATGTACATAAATTGCATATTTTTTTTTTTTTTTTAAATTTAAGAAGGGGTACTAAACCACTCGCTGCATGTAACTACCTCGGTTATCGCAGTGAGTGGACCCACGTTTAAAACATACTCCTTAGCTCGCTAGCCTGAACGAAAGTCATAAAATTGTTCAAAGCAGTAGGGGTATTTGAGAGGATGTCTTCAATCGATGTGATCTGGCCTCGCCGTAACCCATTTAGACGTGTGCATTTCAGCAAGATATGCGAAACTGACGGGTATTCATCGGTAGAACAAAGTGGGCAGGTACACTTGGCTTTGGGGCTTGTTTGAGGATATAGTGGTGGGAAAAGGACGTATGTCCCGTTCTCAGGCGATTGATTGCCGAAAACACTTTGCGTTCTGTTCCGACTGGAGGCCACCATGGCTCCGTCGTAGGCTTCAGTTCCCTGAGGAAGGTCGACTGAGACATCCAGTCATGACTCCACTGTGCGAAGACCGTATCTGACAGGAAACCTCTCAGAGATAATGGACCAAAAGCAAATAACGGCATTGGGCACATCATGAATGACCGAGCGACCAGGTCAACCCGCTCATTCCCCGGAACACCGATATTAAAAATGTGCGTTACGAAAAAAAGGAACTATAAACGAATATTAGGCGAGCACCGTAAAGGATATTAGTAGTAATATTTCCGAAAGAAAGGAAAACTGAATACAGGAAATAAATCTTTAGTGAAAATACAGAATTCATCATGTGTAAAAAAAAATGAAAGACTGGAAACGGAATATTTGATACGGGGAATATTATTTATACTAAAATTTGAAGTCTTTACTCAACTATTGTAGTTTGCCATTGTAGTAATAAATTAATTTTAATAAAATAGTTTGAAAGAAATGAGTGAAGAAGAAGATGTTCTCTTAAATGTGTAATTATGGAAGATCGCCATGTGTGAATAACAACTCAGCCGCTTTAGAACATGATGGCTGTATGTACTGTTTAGTTGAGCGAAAATTTTTGTTAGATCAGACAGACAAGTTATAGAAAGATCGTTAATCTTCAGCTAAACGTGAGCCGTGAAGACCATTTTAGTTGCATGATGATAAACATGTTTCCTAAAAAAAAAGAGAAAGAATCTTTACATAAATATAATTCCAGATAAAACAAAAATTTCTTTATTAAGTTCCAAGTACAGATTTAAACAAGTATTAATAATACACGGGCGAAGCCGTGGTTAACAGCTAGTAAATATATTTATATATATGTATATGTATATATGTATATATATATATATTTGTTCTCTACGAAACAGTGCTGTTTTTCATTATTATTATTTTTTTTTCTATGCGTTCTATTTGTCGGAGAAATGTCAGACGAAATGGGAAGTTACCAGTGCAAATGCGGATTTGGCGCAGAACAACAAGAATATCTTGCAGCGAAAAGAAAACAACGAAATCCTCTAGAGGAAATAAATGAAAAAAGAAATTTAATAAATCGTATCGAAAAATGTAAAATAAAACCGCTAAAACATAATGCGCAATAATTTCATAAAAAATATTATTGTAAAGGGTAAAATTGCAGGCAAAATACCAAAAAAGAGAACAAGAACATCAACAATGTGTTTTGAGACCGATTAAGTAGTATCAAGAAGATCTTGAAAAGATGACCATCGACGGAATGGCTACAGTGAAACGGCGTTTAGCGATGAATGAAAGAAATGAATTTCATTTCTCTTTTTTTAATCCACTTCATTGCCTTAAATTTCCTCATAGATCTAGTCTAAATCATGCTAAAAACTTATAAATTAAACGCTACAACGTTTCTCTCGGAAATTCGTATCTGTCTGCCGAAAAAAATTCGAAAAAATAATTTCTGAAATTAAGGCGCACAAGCAGACAGAAGAGATATAGACGCGAAGAGCGACTTTATTACATGTTTTACCATATGATACGGGAGCGCATATCGGAAAATGATTTTTTTCAGTCAGCGTTTCTAAAAATTCCTGAAATACAGATTTTTAGTTTTTAACCAATCGGAACAATTCTCAGTTTATTTGAATTTCGACGAATTATTTATATTATACTTACTCCCTAGAGGAGGATAAACTGTTCAGGGTAGTGTTAAGAAACCTGCACTGTTCTACTGACCTAGCTGAACTAAAAGCAGAGCTGGAGGCAAGAGGTTTTGTGGTAGCTCGGATCACTAATATTCTCAAAGGAAAAACTAAGCAACCCTTGCCAATGTTTTTTGTTGACTTAATACCTGCTCCAAAGAATGGCGAAATTTTCAACATCACGCGCTTATTGAATACAGTAGTGGCGGTGGAAGAACCGAGAAAAGACTCGAGGCTGAAACAATGTAGACGCTGTCAGCTGTTTGGTCACACGGCCAATTACTGTAACCTTCCTCCTCGTTGTGTAAAATGTGCAGGCAAGCACGACACTAAAACATGTACTAAAGGCGTCGATGTGCCAGCAATCTGTGCGCTATGTGACGGAAATCATCCGGCGAGCTACAGGGGATGTTCGGTGTACAAGCAGCAGACTACATTTTATAAGAATTTACGATCAACTTACGCTAGCACTCAAATAAATACCTACAATGCCGCAAGTGGGGATTACAATTGTTCTAGTGTAGTAAATAATAATAGGACTTATGCCAATGTTGCTAAAGCTAAACGCGTAGATTTAGATCTAAATAATGTATCCAGCAGAGGACATCTGAGTAACAGTAAAAATTGCTACACCGACGATGGTATTACCACTGCCAGTAATAACAGCAACAGAAACAATGCTGATATGTCCTCAATGCTATCTGCACTTTTGAACGAATTTAAAAGCGTAATTAATCCATTAATCTCCTTACTAACTAAGGTTATTGAAAAACTACTATCCTAATGATAAATGAAATAAATAACATCTCTCGTCAGTCACTAGTGATTATGCTATGGAACGCCAATGGCATTGCTCCAAAGAAAGGAGAATTAGAGATTTTTCTTCAGCTTAATACTGTTGACGTTGTACTGATCGTGGAAACGCATCTCGTAAGAAGTCACAGCTTTAAGCTAAACGGATATAACGCCTACACTGCGCACCACCCTGATGGCACGGCCCACGGTGGTTCCATGATATTGGTCAAAAGTGGATATAAGCAATATGAAAATTTTTCCCGAAGCACATATGCCTATCAGGTCGTTGCCGTGAACATAGAAACATTCGCAGGTGAAATCGCCGTGGCGGCAATTTACTGCCACGGAGGATTCGCAATACCAGACGTGGAGCTCAACAGTCTTTTTAACAACTTAGGAAATAAGTTCATATGCGGTGGTGACTATAACGCGAAAAGCTTCGCGTGGGGTTCTAGGCTAACTAATCGGGCTGGGAAGAAGCTTGATAGGTGCCTACGGAGTAATTCACTTGCCGTCCTTTCACCAATGACGCCCACGTACTGGCCTGCGCATGATAATAGACTTCCAGACATATTGGATTTTTTTATCATCCGTGGATTACAAAGATACAGCAGAGAATGTAGTACTGTTAATGACCTCTCTTCAGATCATATTCCAGTTGTTGCCGTCGTAGACGTACGCCCGAGGTGTATACCCACCCAACAAGGACTGGTTAATAAGTCCACAAATTGGGACCTCCTTTGTAGCATAATCGAAAGTAATATCAATTTAAGAATTAAAATAAAGAATAAAGAGGACATAGACCTAGCGGTCAAAAATTTTACCAATCTAATTGTACGCGCCTGCCATGACTCGACTAGTTATACCTCGGATAAACGGCGAGTCAGATTCATTCCGGTCGAGATTAGACAGTTAATTAAAAAAACCAGGGCAGCCAGGAAGAAGTGGCAGCGCAGTCGCTACCCATCGTTAAAGAAACAGTATGCAACTCTGCAAAATGCGTTAAGAACCAAAATCAGCCTGTATAAGAACGAAACGACTCAAAGGAATCTGTTAGCAATGAACACTGATACCGCAGCCTTGTGGAACAATACGAAGAAATTGCTACAGTACGAAAAGGAACAATTCAACATAAAAGTAGACAACAGTTGGGCCAAAACCGATAAGGATAAGGCAAACGCATTTGCAGAACACCTCAGCTCAGTTTTCACACCGCATCCAGATATGCGCATTGAGCGCTCAGAACTGATGCAACGTATGTCAAAGGTTCCCTGCACGTTAGGAAGATCAAAAATGTTTACGCCGAAAGAGGTATTCGAATGTCTGCGCAAGGCACCGCTACGGAAAAGCCCTGGAGCAGATAACATTACTGGCGAAATTATCTCACGACTCCCACCGAAGGCAGCTACCCTGTTACATATTCAATGGAATATTACGAACTGGATACTTCCCTGAAGCATGGAAGAAGTCAGTAATAGTAATGATCCCCAAGCAGGGTAAGCCGAAAATGGACGTTTCCTCTTATAGACCTATCAGCTTGCTCTGCTCCTTATCCAAGGTGTTAGAGAGATTAATCCTAAATCGTATTCAGCCGCTTATAACCAGTCACGGTATTATACCGAGTCATCAATTCGGGTTTCGCAGGAAACATTCTACAGTGCAACAGTGTCATCGGTTGGTAGATGCGATTTCGTCAACTCTGGAGAGGAAGGAGGTATGCTCTGCAGTTTTCCTCGATGTTGCACAAGCCTTCGATAAAGTGTGGCATCCTGGATTACTTTGTAAATTGAGGCAGTTTCTCACTTCTGATTTATACGCGTTACTTCAGTCGTACTTGAACAGCAGAACTTTCGTCGTAAATATCAATGGTTGTCTTTCAAAAATAGGTATGATTCTATCGTCAGTTCCGCAGGGTAGTCTGATCGGACCTCTTTTGTATTCAATCTACACGGCAGACATACCGATCAGTAATCAGACGATCCTAGCAACGTATGCTGATGATATCGCCATTCTTGCATCCAACTCAGTGGTCACGTACGCGAACGTTGCTGTACAAAACCACCTAGACAAGCTGGCTGAATGGGCACAGAGCTGGCGCATAATGTTTAACCCCAACAAGTGTCAACACGTCGTGTTTACAAACAGGAAAATTAGCTGTCCAGCGGTGAAAATTGGCAACGCTCAAATTCCCCAAACCAACTCGGTACGGTATCTCGGCATGTACCTGGACAGGAGACTTACTTGGCGAATACACGTGGCACAAATCAGAAGAGCCATTGCTGCTCGCGCGAAGTCGCTACATCCGCTTTTGGGACGGAAGTCTGCTCTCAACTTAACTACCAAACGAATCATTTACCTTGCTGCAATCGCTCCCATTTGGCGCTATGGAATTGAATTGTATGGAAGTACTTGTAAAAGCAACCTTCGAAGAATTCAACAGCAGCAGTCCAGGATACTCCGCACTATCACGTCTGCTCCACCTTACGTGTCCAATTTGACGTTACATAATGACCTCAGGGTCCCATATGTCAGTGATGCACACATTGCACAGTACAAAAGATTGTTTGACAAATTCGAGTGTAGCAGCAATCCTGTCATCCGTAGGATGCATACGGACAGTCTTCCAGATAATCCTCCAAGGCGACTTAGAAGGAAATGGTGTCGGGATGCTATCCCGATCACTTAATTCCTCACTTTAAGTTACTTGCATAATAACATGTACTTATTCTTAATCACGGCACGCGTTCATTCTTATAATTGATCCTCTGAACATTCTTATCTTATTGTGTTACTCCCTTTCCCTTCTCACAACCTAATGTCTCGCTGGAGTCATTAGATTTTATTATTATTAGTTCCTCTTCCTACAATATCGCCGTTGTTTGCAGTAAGTTGTGCTGGTATGACGTATAAAAAAAAAAAAAAAAAAAAAAAATTCTGGTTTCGGCCAAATGATTTGCTAGATACAATATTTCTGAGCACTTTTAAGTTTCCAGACAGTTTTATTTCGATTTTTAATTTTGTCCTTTTAATAAACTACTTCGGGTAGAGCTTCGCCGAAACTACCGATCGAATATCGAAATTACCCTAATCTGAATAGAAGTAAAGTTATTATTGACGGTTTTTGATAATTTTGAAACATTTTCACTTAGCCTGAACTCGGCTGAGCAGCACGCCAACGAAGTGAGCAGGAGGAATTTTCACATCGATCACTAAGAGTGGAAAACTTTTTTAATACTTTTTCTTTGAAGTTTCCAATTCTTAAAGAATCAAAGTAAAACAATTTATACTACCGAGTTGGCAAATTAAACAAAAATAGTATATGCATAACCAGGACCGTAGCTAGGAATTCATTTCTGAAAGGGGGGGGGGGGGGTGCATCTGGACCACGGCTTCAGACAGGAATTCGTTTCGGTGGAAGGGGGAGCATTCCGAACAATACGCAATAAGTAACATTAAATAACATGATATTATATTTTTTATATTTTTTATTTAATTATTTCTATAAATGTAATAATAAGATACAAAATTGAGAAAGAGATTCAAAAAAAAAAAAAAATGTCTACACAATTACCAATTTGGATACACATACGGAAAAAATCTACTGAACAGACCATTAGGATCTGCATGGACATAATTGAAACCTACGGAAATAATGTTAATGAAAATCATAAATTAATTCTATTAATAAACTTTGACATTAGTGGGGTGTTTGACAGGATAAATCGGTCGTCAATTTTGAACTGTCTAAAAGAAAACAAAACTCAGTTGGGCCTAATCAGCTTAATTAAAAGCTTTTAAACAACAGAATAATAAGATTTTACAGCAACGAACAGGTTATATACGAACGGAAACTCACAGCTGGTATGATGTCCCAAGGATCAGTCCTTTCTCCAATAATTTTCAACATAGCTTATGGCACAGACACATAAAGCAGCAGGGGTCAAAACCAACATAAAATTAATAAGCTATGCGGATGATCTTCTATTCAAAGCAGGGCTTCAAGTACATTAAAGAAACAGCAAATATCAATGATGAAATCAGGATTATTGTTCGAGAACTGAAGAGATTAGGATTAAGTTTAAATAGGAAAAGAACTAATATGCTTTTGATAACTAGGGAAATAGTTAAATATAAAATTAAGAAAGAAATAGAAGAAATCATAAGAATAGAAGGAGAAAAATTATTCTGCAAGAATGAAATGAAATACTTCGGAGTAGCAATTGACGAAAATCTTAATTTTAGTAGTCATATCAAGTATATTTTAGATAAAATTTTAAAAAAACATTGCAAAATGATTGCCCTTTACTGAAATACTTTTGGGCTCAAGTTTAAAGAAGAATTCTATATTCAGCCTTATTCCGATTAGAAGTAGAATATGCAATTGTTATTTACTACCCTAAATTAAATAAAAAAAGAACAGAAACAAAATAAAATCAGAACAAATGAAAATATTAATAAATGTTATATCTGCTTACAAAACAATTTCTTACTGTGCGACGAATGTTATCGCAGGTGTTCTACCTATAGAACTGCAATTAGGGAAAGCTAACGAGATAAAAACATTAAAAATTAAAAATTTTGACGAAAAAGAACTAAAAGAAGGAATCAATGAAATCGGAATTAAACACACAGAAAAATGACAGGTACAATATGTTAATAATCAAGTAGGACGGCGAACATACAAATTAATTCCCAGGATAGAAGAACGATTCTGGCCAAATGAACGGTATTGATTCTGGTCAAATGAACGGTATTTGTTCAGACCAAAAAAAAAAAAAAAAAAGAAAAAGAACGATTACAAAATAAAGACTTGGTATCGAATTATTTTCTAACACAGTTTATAACCGGTCATGGAAATTTTCAAACGTACCTTAAAAGATTCAAAGTAACAAACAATGATAACTGCAAAGTATGTGAAATTAAAACAGATACGCCGGACCATACCGTGTTCAGAATGTTTAGCATTTAAACAAGTACGAAGTAACTATTCGAGATAAGCAATGCATTTGAAAACTGGTTTAAAGACGGAAACAATACTCGAAAAAAGTATTATAATAAACTATATTAATATAATAATGAAGCAAAAAAGTCTCCTCCATCTTTTTGCGTAAACAGAGTTAATAAATGAGATAATGAGTTGAACAGGAAGTTAAGAAGAGTACAGAAAAACCGATTGGTAAAACGCTCTCCTCTGTATTTTCTGTTATTTACAATAAAACAGAAAGGAAAAAATAAAATCCAAAACATTTCGGGGGGGGGCCCTAAACACCTCCTGCCTACGGCCATGCATATAACAAAATTATCGAAAGCCAATAATGTTATATTCTTGATAAGGTATTATAGTTTTTCGTAGTTCAATAGATCCGAAGGGAATCCGTGCCGGTTCAAAACTTGTACTTTCTTTGCCAGATAAAAATTCAATTTCAGGTTAGGTACATATCGGAAAACGACTTGGATACGAAACAAGTCTCGAATGAAGCTTGGTTCGCTAGTCGAATAGTCGAACGTTACCTAAAGTTAATTAATTAAATACGGGATTTCAACGTCAAGTTTGTATAAAAAAAAAAAAGAAAAACAAAAAAAAACTGGCATTCTTGTGCGTCGTGCAGTAGATACAAAATATAAAAAAAAGACGTCATTTAAACGTTAAACTCCATAAGAAAGAAGAGTGTTTGTTCTTGCGGAGAGATAGCAATTGAAAACCGTTAAAATGATTTTACATATTAAAAAGGAGCGGTGAAGCAGGGTGTGGAGGGCTTAAAATTTGAAACATAATGAACAATAAATGTGTGAAACAGGAGTGCTTCTGTTTGTTTTTTTTTTTTTTTTTTGCGTGTGTTTTTCTTTTGCAGCGGTTTTATGTAGTTCTTAGACAGAACATTATGCGATATTCGGAAATGTCGTATGTATCGGCATGAACGAAAACCCACGGCGACAATATTCGTGCTTAGGCAGAAGTGTAAGTTTTCATATCGCAATTTTTACGACAGCTCGGTGAAACAATAAAATTCGTTCCATAAAGCGCTGCCAATGTTCAAGCGCACGTACGTTACATTATCATTATATCGCGTTTCGTTTTCCCATAAACTTAGCCATCGTTCCACTGCTAAATGCGTATTTTCTTTTTCGTCGTGAAGTTTCAATTTTGGCTCGGAAATTCAAAAATATATCTGCACAGAATGCGACGGACGAGAAATGCCACCGGTTCCGTATGTTGTAATTCGTGGATAGTCTTACAAATGCATTTTAAACGAACCTAAACGGTTTTCAGTATCCTTCGTTTTGTTGTCGACGTTCCGATAGTCGGCAGGCAGAAAATTTTTTCGAACAAAATAAGTCCTGGACTATTCTTTTGGCACCGGACTCATTCTGTAAACCGTTCTCCTTTCCATGTCGCTGAATTTCATTTAATTTTTTTCTATTGAACTATTTTTCCGATGTTTAATTTTCTAAATGTCCGAAAAAATGAAAATTTCTTTATACTTTTGTTCATCCGTTTTTTGTTTTTATTTTTTGTTTTCTTTTGGACTTTACTTCCCATCTGACGCGCGCTGAGTTTTCGAGAACGCGTGTTTTGTACGAGTTTTTGTGTAATTTTATAGGGCACGATCAAATGAACATCGGTGCTATGGCAATCGGTGACGGATTTTAGAAAAACCGCTTTATTCGCTATTCCATTGGAGGTAAATGACACTCACACATGTTGGATCGTCATTTGAACTATACGCAATTAGCGTGGCTACTCATGAGCCCGTGAGGAAGAATAGAGATAAAAAAAGTTTTTGTAATTTCAGACTCATTAGCGGAATTAACAAAATTAGGGAACTTGAGTCCCAAGAAGATGTACCGTACAGAGTTGTCAAAATTAAGAGATTAGTATATAAATTACGCTCCCAAAAAAAGGTTTTAAATGGAGCTACCGGGACATGAGGGCATCCGGGGAAATGTGAGATGGCCGACTTACTTACTAGATCAGGAATTGGTAGAACGCGACTCGTCGAATTGATTCGGGAAGAGTGTACTATAGAAATAAAGAGTAGGATGCATGAAAGATGGGAGGTGGAGTATAAAGAAACAAGTAAACACAAAGGTAGAAGATACGATAATATGGTAAATTACACCATTCAATGACGAGCGTGGTTCCCTGACGATCGGGTAGAGAGGGAGGATGCGTAACAGAAGTAGATTAAGGGTGGGACATCCCGGATAAACTGTGCCAATTCGGTATATTAAATAACGAGAATTGTAATAATTGCGCGGAAATTAGGAGTCCGGAGCATGCGGCATTGAATGTGAGCTAGAGAAAGGAGGAAGTTCATCAAGCTTATATTACCGAAGCTCTATTTACCTCTGACAGTTCTAGAAATTGTAGATTAGCATGGAATTTCATTAAGGCCACGAAAATATAAATTTAAATCAATCAGGGAGAGATGGCCAAATGGCGGGAGTTGGGCTAGGAAAAAAAGAAGACACTCTCACACGTCGCCGCTTTGCAAAGAACTACGTATATATCAGAGGAAGGAGCGCGTAATTTCTGATTTTAATCTGTGATTATCTTTTAGTTGTTATTATCGCTTACCGTCTTTATCGTCAACGACTTGATCCGCTGCTATTTTTTTTAAGCAGCTGCTTCATTAAAAAATTTTTAATCTTTTTCCATTCGATAATTATAGATTCTCGTTGTAATTCGAAAAGGTTTTCGTGCACCATGATTCGGCAACGAAAATACTACCACTACGCTTTTCCTCGGTTGATTAAAAAGAAAAATCGTTCTCACGCGTGTAAGTACTTCCGTTAATTTTCAGTTCGGTAGCAGTTTTCTTCCTTTTTTCAGTCATCGCACGAACTACTAAAGCCCCCCCCCCCCCCATTTCTTCGTTTCAAGCCTAACTTTAACAGCACACACGGAATGGCGACAATTAAGTAGTAATATCACACGCGCATTTAGTCACGTTTTCCTCGTGACCGTTTCGCTTTCTGCCGTGCGATGTAATTGCTATTTAACCTTAATTTGATTAATTTTTTAATTCTATTTTTACCATCGTCAGGAATTCGGCGGCCAGGAAAAAGGAGTAGCGGAATGTCAAACACAGATTCGGGATAGAAAGAATTAAGCGTGAAATTTAAAGGGCAGCCGAAATAATGAAGGAGCCAGAGAATTATCGTGTAATAATACCGTCCGTATTTTAATCAAATTTCCTTCTTCGCCGATTCGGATGTGTCGCTGGAACTGAATTTTCCAATACCTTAACTTATTCCTTCCTTACGCCATCTTCACTAACATCGTTGTAAAAGTATCAAGCACGATCGAAGGTGAGAAATTGAAAAAAATTTATTTCTGCACGATAAAAGATTCAGATAAGAACACTGGATACTGTTATTTCCAATATTTAATTTACCAAAAAATCGGTTAAAAGATCCATTTTTTATTTAATGAAATTTGAAAATCAGCACCTAACCGTCGAGATCAGCGTAAGAATCAAGCACTTTCTGCGAATAAGCAGTTTATTCTCCCATATATATATATATATATATATATATATATATATATATATATAAACTCGGCCATTTTGGCCTCGCAAGGGGCTGTGCCCCTCGACCCCTCTTGCTTTCATTTCTGTCTCTTTCTCTTCTATACTTTGTATAAAATGATCAAAATTTACAACGTAATTCTTACTGGCATCAATACACACAAAAAATAACATAACCACAAAAATCCTATTCTAACATTTAACTTCCGTTATATAAAATTAAGACATTTTTTCGTTACATTTTTTCGTTACATTTTTCGTTACATATTTCATTACATAAAATTATGACATTTTTTAAATAACAATAACAAAAATCCTATAAAATATAACAAACGTTACATAAAATTGGGACATTTTTTCGAATGGGGAGTAGCCTAAGAATTACGTTGTAATTAATATATGTATTATAATATTGAGCGGGAATAGTATATTTTAAATACTCAAATAATTTATATAACAGTACACCTGTTGTTGACAACGGAATTGATATTGTTGTTTAATTTTTCGTATTTCTTGAATAGGAAGTTTTACACGTAAATATGAATATTGTTGCGAATATTTATACGAGAATTATTTCTCGGCAAATAGCGTTGTTTAAGTGATGGATATTCATTTGGACGAAGATGTATGCAGAATTCGTAAACTTCTTCGTCTCGGTCCAAAACATAGTTGGTTAGCTGCCAAAATCGGAAGTTTTATTGGAGTGTCGACCCTACTTGTGCTTATAAAAAGAGGATTATGAAAGACACGCGGAAGCAAAATTGACGATGAAAAATTTTTTCGAATTTTTGCGAAGTGTATATTTTCTGTTTTTAAATTTTTATTAAGTAAAAATTTCTCTAACATATTTGTGGATTAAATCAAAAATTTGTACACTACATTTTCCCAGAAGGATTACCCCGATTCTATACTTTGCCGGCGAAAAAAGCTGTTTGTCATCGTGTAAATGCTTTTTTTTTGGGGGGGGGGCAATTGGTAACTAAATATCAAAAGGGTAATGAAACCGAAAAAAATCATGTAATCTCTTTGCGACTCTAACACATAGGCTCGGAACTCGTCACCGACGACAGCCTGTTCATTTCTCCAGACCAATGGTTCTCAACATTTCTTTTATCATGCTCCCCGGCTATGTAAAAACTTGATCATTTTATTCTCGATCGGTGAATAGATCGTTTACGGATCAGTAGTAATTGGAACAAATAAGTAAATCTACATAACAAAAGTCAAATCAAATCAAATCAAATTGGGATATGTACAACGGTAATTATACATACTAAATAATAATTGAAGTCGCAAATGCGCTCCTTTAGCGCGAGTAGCGAATGTAATAGGAATACAATTTGTGTTTGACATGAATATTTAAGAAAGCTAAACTAAAAACATGCAAGTTGAAATTATTATACGTGGGCCGCTATTGTGTACTGGTTTAACTAATACGTCTCAAAATTAACGAGTATGGTACATACAAAAACAAAAATGAAAACTGCATAGTACAACATTGGTAGCCCATGTTTACAAACAATCTTAAATGATAACATTTACAACTTACTTACAAGTCAGTAATAACAAGGAAACAAGTAAGAAGTAGTAAAAATCAGTAAAAAGCCGCATAAATTAATAACTATTAAAATAAAAGAATATCTAGAATAAAATCTAAAATTAATCACACACATTCACCAGTCCCAAAATACTGGTAGCTGGCTTCAATAATAATACGTAAGCTAAAGCTAAAACTAAAAATTATATGCATGACAATAGTAATACTAATAATAATAGTAATAACAGTAATAATAACATTAAGTATAATATTGATAATATATATAATAGTATCAAAATTAAAAGCTAATATAAAAATAACAATAACCATTATATTGATAATCTAAGTAATATAAATAATAGTACCAGGTTTAAAATTAATAACAATACTGATAGTTATAATAATAACATTAAATAATGATGGAACTACTAATAATAATAAAATAAAAGATAAATATAGTTATTGCTATATGTAATTTAAATTCATAAAATTAAATAATAAAGTTTGTATAAGTATTTGTAATAGTGATAGATCACAATAAAATTAAGCTTAAAGTGAAATATTATAGTTAAATAATATTTACACGCCAGCTACGTTAGTTGATACATAAGAATAATAAAATTACAGTTATGTAGCTAATAATTGCTATTATAATGATATTTTTCTAGTTATAATTAATAATAATTTTATACTTTATGTTATATAACGATTAATTACGAAACGCAAGTATAATTTGAAATTGTTAAATGATGAAGAATTTAAGATTAGAGATTTAGGTGTTTATAATAATTATATATTGATATCTATGCATTTAAAATCTTCCACCGTAATTCAATAAAGTTTATAATATGCAACCGGCGATATGAACAATTTAATATTTTCTAATTGATAGCTAAAGACTTGAATTTTTGGGATGTATTTAACTGCAAATTTTTTTAATTTGAGCGATTTAATATGTTTCAATTAGTGTCAGCCGTAGGTGCTCCAAAATAATTTAGTAATAATCCACGGTTTAATTTGCGGTTATTGAGTTTATGTTTTAAAGATTTTGGTATTGAATTAAATAATTTTGCACCCATATATCTAGCTTGTGTTCTACTATGAAATTTAAAAAAGCCCGGTATGTTCGCCTTCTCTTGTGATGAACCTCTTGTTATTCCGGTGCAACTTTGTATATTGAATTTTTCTTTATTTTTTAATACATAAAGTAGTAAATGCACTGCAAACAGGGTTTTTAACACCCAGCATGCTTCTGTCTATGGTAGGATATATACCCTGGTTAATTTTTTTGCATAGTGATTTTTGTAAATAAATTATTGGTACAAGGTGATAATTCGCAACTCCTCCCCAGTGTATGATACCATAGGTCAGTGAAGGTTGATATAATGCCGAGTACAAAGTACGGAGCTGTTTATTGTTAAAGAATTGTCCTAAATAATAAAATAGGTAATTTAACTTTTTTAATTTTTTAGATAAGGAAGAAAGGTGATTTTACCCAATAGGAGTTTACAATCTAAATAAATTTTAAAATGTAATGCCGTATATTTATAGCGCTATATTTATCGCTATAATTGTTGCCCAGCAACATTTTATCGATACACAAAATTTCTTACAATCGCATTGAAATGTTTTGAAAAAATAAAAAGGTAATATTAGACGATACTTTTTTCAATTTTTGAGCGCGCCATGATAGTTATTAATGTAGCGTATAAAATTTTTTTGAGTTTTAAAAAATTTCAGAAAGAGCGATAACGACCCAAAACATTTTTAGAACACTCGTATACAGGGTGGTTCAAAAGTCATTGCACATCACAAAGTTAGACGCGCTAGTTTATTACACACCTCTTCGAAAATTATGCAACGACTTTTGGACCACCCTGTATAATAGATTAATAGGAATGCTGCGAGAAAAATATGTCACGATGATGTTATAAGTTCAAAATGGGAATGTATCGAACTTATTCGTACGCAAATGTAAATTTTTAATTGATCTAGTTTTATTATATTTAATTGCCTTATTTTTATTTCTTATTGTCTTATTTCCCATTGATAAATTTACAAATGTTCTCTCTTATAAAAAACAATTAACGTTTATTCTCAATTTTATGTAAATAAAATAGCGGCGATGATGTGGTTAATAATTCAATATTTTCCTATGTACGTAATAATTCGTGTTTTTTTACAAAGTTCAATGAAATATTCGACATCTACAGTTCGCGGTGCTTATTTACCAGTTCGGGAGAAAATATACAAAAGTTTACACACCCGGTGTCCGGTGTACGATAGAGGAAAAATTAACAAACATAACGGACTCGAAATTATTCACTTTTATAAGATTTTTTGGGTATTTTGGCGGTCGGCTATTAGTTACCGGTTAGTCAGTGTCGCCTTACGATTTGGCCAATTACTCGGAGACGCATTTTCGTACCGTACCCTAAAATACAGAGTTACCAGTTAGCGTCCGCCCGCTTTTTTTCCGTGGCCTCTGCAGCAACACACTCGTTATCGGGGATTCGTGTTCAAAACGGAAAATAATAATAGTAATCGCAATTATTTGCATAGCTCGGACAACATTTCGATTTACAAACGGGTTTCCAATTTGCCAGACGAAGGTAATTTCCATCACCTTCTAAATATTTCGGGCTTTTTTTTTTTCTTCTTTTTTTTTTTTTTTCTTTTTTTTTTTTTTGAAAGACAGGGATTTTTCGTTTTAAACATCTGTTCGTACAATCGAGATAAATTTTTTTTCGGAGCTTTGAATACTGATAATATTGCCGGAATTCTGCGATACCCGATGAACGAACTTTAATCTTCCACCAACATTAAAAATGTCCGTCGAAACTCGAATCAAAATTTTGAAAAATAAAATTCGATATTCTATATTTTCATTTTAAACCTCGTTTAGATTTACTCTAGTCATTTTAAGATTGGTTTTGCTCGCGTGTTCTCTTTTTTTTCTAATTTTTTTTTGACAAACTAAAGTAGAGCAATTAAAAGTTCACAAAATTATTCGTATAATTTAAAAATCATTTCACTTGTTAAATTACGATTCATCACTTGACCGCTCAGAATTTAAAAACTTTTTTTAATTAATGAAATTTAATAATCTATAATTAAAAAGCCCATATCGAGCTTTCGTTATCGACGGTATTCCTTTTCTACTGCCGATGGTGATGGCGCGAGGGCATAATGAAGAACAGGATCGTCTAAAATTCCGCGAAACCTGTAGTAGGAGATGGCGACAGAAATGCGCCCATTAGTGAACAAAATGGTCTTTGATTTTTTCTCGAGCACCGTTTAAAAATTCTCGGACATTTTCGTGAAATCGTTTCGTGATATTATCCCAGCATCATCATCATCATTATATCCTCAACCATTCGGTTGGTGGACAACCTATTCGCACATTTTTAGATGTACAGATGATAGGTTATACACTAAGCAATTGTTATATGCAACGCAGGTGTACACACGCAAGACTACATTCGGAACTGATAATAGCCGCTTATTATCGCGCTACCAGTGCAGTCCTATTTATGTCTGCTGTCAGCGTATTGTCTAAACCGTTAAACACTAGCTTGACTTAAATCGTGAAATTCTTTGCTGCCGGTTCCTGACCGTTCAGCCATTCTCGGTAGCGAAGCGGCCGGTTGTTCGGCTCGGATTGCTGGAAAAATCTTCTTCTGTTACGTAAAAGTTTTCTGCTCACATCATGGTATTGGATGTATATATATATATATATATATATATATTATATACGCTTCCTCTTTTTCGTTGTTCCTTTTTGTCTGCTTCTTCAACCTAGCCAGCCAATCTGTGGTTCTTTCTGTTCCCTTCAAGCCGTCGTTCTGTTATCCTCTGCATTATTCAGCTACGCTTTTAGGCCATACTCTATTTTATCTTCCTCCCGTTTTCGTTTTTTTCGTTGGTTTCCTCTCCGAATTGCCATCTTGTTCAGAGCTCTTTTTGTTGAGCATTCTGCTTTGTATTCCAGTTTGCTGCCACTTGGTCTTCCTACTCCGTGTTATTGCGCCTCTTCCGTCTAGTTTCCTTTCCCTCACATTATTCCGAACTATTTGTTTCTTCCAACTGGCAACATTTGATATCGTATAAAGGAATACCATCGATTTCTTCAATTATTTTAGGCTAAAGAGCTTAGGTCGACAAAAAAAAGGGGATGTATTGTGATATCCAAGAAAGTGTGTTCCACTAACGGACAATAAGAGAACACTGCTTAAATCGTTCGTTTCGTCTCTTTGAAAGTAAATTATAAATCCAGTCTCCTTCTATTCCTCAATTTGTAATTTTATTAAATCTAGTTTCTTTCCTTGCTGGTGATTTCTCTAGGTCAATGCTCTCTGTAGACGACTTCAAATAAAGAGAAAAGAAAACATATAAATCGGACCTTACGATGTTTGTTTTTTTTTTCAATGTAGCTTCTTAATTTCGAGCGGAGTTCTGTTTCTTTTAAATTTTCTCAATCGATGGAATTTGTCTCACGATGGCCGCCAAAACTCCGGTGTTTATATAAAAACGAAACTAGACTAATAAAACTTTTGCGCTAAAAAAACTTTTTTCAGTCTTACATTTTCATCGAATTTAATTTTATTTCGGTTTTATTTTATTTTTTTTTCACAAGAGTCGGCTAGAGCGTTTTGATTATTTAGAAAATTTCTCAGTACTAAAATTCACCAGCTAAATGTTCAGCGGAATATCAGAAAGTTAAAAGTTCGTGAAGCAATTTTAAACTGGAGATTACTTATTACTAAAGAAAACGTACCCACGGCCAACAATAGATGGTTTCTCCAAGGTTAACCATTTGGAATTATTATCAAACCCGAACGGATTTTTAAAATTAACATTTGCCACTTTTTTCTCGAGTTTTTTTGCAACATTAACTGTTAATAAATTTATCGCACAGCGCGAAACTTGTCCCTTTTATCTTCGTCGCGGCAAAAATAAAACCGGGTTTCACGGGAAAAAAAGTAAATAAGAAAAAGTACGAATTTATTTACTGATTTTGAAATTTACGCTGGAAAAATATAAACAAAAATAAGTAGAGATTCATCGCGAACGCGGTTAAAAAAATTTGCTTTGCACCAGCCGCTTCAAACGAACTAAAATAATCAAAACGTGTTAGAGGAGCTGTCGACTTTATCTTTTTAGATTTATTTTTAATCTTAGAGAGCTGTTTTTTTCCATCATATCAGCTAGCCTTTCTTATTCCCGTCATCGTTTGCTTAGGCTAAAAATAGTGAACAAAAATACAACGTATTGTACCTGCGATAATGGGAAAAACTTTTAATTTGCAAACAATGTGAAATTAGCAATTGGAGTATTTTCTTTTTTTTTATGTTCCGAAAGAATTTCGACTAATTACAGTTGAGAAAATGTATTAAACTAAATGAATCAATCCAGATACTGTACTTTGCGAGGTGGTGAACGATTATTTTTATTTCTTATTTAGGGCCGCTATCTTTTCGTTTTACAAACAAGTTCTGTACGGTTTTAGATATTTTAACATTTTTTCCTTCACAAAACGATAAACTTTCTATATTTTCTGTGTATGTATGAAATGTATGAGTTTAGTTAAAAGTATAAATAAATTTCATAACACTTTGAAGAAATACATTCACAGGATGGCGGATTATTATTGGGCGGTCTTTAAGTAGACTAGGCAGCTCTTACCGTGATAACACCCCAGTAGTTAAAAACGGTAATTCAATGTAAAAATAAAATGAAATAAAATAAATAAATAGTGTACTTAATAAATTAATAATAATAAGTTAAAAGTATTGCGTACCGAACCACCTTTACAGTCGTACGAACAAAAACCAAAAAAAATAAACATACAACTCCATATGGAGTAAATTATAATATAGGAAAAACACCGGTACAAAAAAAAAGGGGGGGGGGGAAATATATATCCAGCGGAAGAGAAAAAGAAAAGTAATAGAAAAAAAAAAGACATATAGATAGTTTTGCTTATCACTGCAGGCTTTGCAGGCAGCGTATGTTGAGATAACATTCAACAGGCTGAAGTACTCTGTACCATTTTTAACTGCTAAGGTTAATAAAGTGCATAGGCTAGGAGGAGGCTACTTCACATTCTGACTAGTAGATTGTGAAACCTAAGTAGATTTTGTACACGCTTTGGGTCCTTTGAGAGGATAGTTGAAGTGTAACACCGGTGAACGCGGTGTGTGCGAACGCCACACATTTTTACAATAGGTGTTCCACAAAGAGGTAGGAAGGACCGAAACAGGAAGGATATGTGGGTGAGAGAAGAGCACTTTTGAGTACTTATATGAGACCGTCGTACGTCCAACCCGCAACCGATTATTCAAAGCAGTAGATTTTCGACTGGCTAGGAGAAGAGGAGGAAACCATGGATCGGTTGTAGATTTTATACTTTTCATAAAGGATGGCTGCCTTTGCCCCTCGTTGGTCCACTCAACCATCATACGTTCGTAGAAATAACCCTTGATTTTGCATCTTGGTGGGGTCGATAAGGGCATTGGTGCGCGTAGTGCAGACTTGGACGCCAAGTCGCGATTCACTCGTTTCCTTGAATTCCCGCATGACTCGACATCGATAAAAGCGTTGTTATCTGATTTCTTGCATGATGGAGCAGATTCAACACGTAAGTAATCTTCAGGGTCAGGATATCGATGTTGTTCTGTGAGGGGAAATCGAATTTAGAGATACCAAAGAATCAGTTACTAAAAGTACGTTTCTATCCGTACAACCTGCCTGTAAACAAGACTCTCGAGGGGCTGCTGCTTATGGCGTACTATTCCGCTTCCTATACTGAGCAATAGTCGTTTTGACGAAGGGAAATGACTTTACCGTCGATGTCATAAACGCAAGGGTTGGAAATGGACAGATATGTGACAGTATAAATGATTAAAGAGTTAGGATGACCATTGATTTTCTCGGCGGCGCAGTAAATTGTGCTTGGCACCGTTCTGTGCATTATAGCGTCAAAGAGCGATCAATCTATCTTTGTAGGAATGTCTTCCAAAGGAGCAAGTTTGTAATGAGGAGTGACTAAATTTAGCACTTGTACACCCCTATCAACAATTCGTTTTACTAAGTTAGGGATTGAGTCATCGAGGAAAGGCGGAGACGGAATATCTGCAGTGTTTGGAGAAAAAGTAATTTCGTAATGGTGAAGGTACCAGCGGATTAAATCGCGTGCGGTAATATAAGAACGTATCAGAGCGAGTGAAGGTATGTCAATAGGGTGACCAACACACTCGCTGTAGGTGAGGTTCGATGAAGACCAAGAATTAGCAGATGGAAGTGTGATGAATAGAATTAAGTGTACTGGGTAACAACTGACTAACCGAAGAGTACACCTGGCACCCGTAAGCTAATCTGGAAAGTATTAGGGCTTTATAAAAATGGTAACCAGCAGCTTGAGGTCAGTGTTAAATTTAGGACTAGACAAGTATTTCGTAATGGAAACGTTCTGAAATTTATTTTTAAGTTTGGAAATATGAGGAGATCATCAGGACAGGGAGGAATCAAACACTAAACCTAGAAATTTAACGGAGCTCTGAGATGAAGGCAAATTTCCTGGTTACCTCTATGCACACGACTGCTGCGGTAATTAACGTAAGAAGTTTTGGTAGTGGAGAAGTTTAGCTCATTGCGTACAGCCCAGGTATGCAGTTTATCTATCGTTGACTGAAGGATAGACTGAACATTTGATGGGAGGTTGGATGAGATCGATATATTTAAGTCATCAATAAATAAAATTACGTTGTTTGATTCGAGATAAAACAGAAGCCGTCTATTATAATCATTTTCTCTATTACCTTTGACAGGCCCTGCGGGGCACAGGTTGTTGTAACTAGAGTCATCTTTTCTAGTAAGTAGTCACTCGACCGTCATATGGTGCTAGCCCCGCCGACGGAGAAACGAAACAACAACCGCGTGAGTTCTGTACGTCCACGTCATGCAGGGTGGTAATTTTCTATTCGGCGGGCTTAGCGCTGATTAGAAAAGCTAAATCAGAACTCACAACATATAGCTGATAGGAAAACGGAGGAGGGCGCTCTTGCCGAAGGAGTTCCTTCTACTAAATACCGTTAAGCCTTCTACTGCATTTACAACTAGCAGACTATCAGCAGCTCGCTCGTGACTCGAGTGCCCCAGTCGGATTGGTGTATACCGATCCAGAGCGAGTAGGCGAGTATTCGGCGCCTTAAATCCGGGTCGTTTCGGCTAAGGGAGACAACCCTGACAGAAAACCGGCGGAAGGCAAGGGGAAACCACCGCTGTATCCTTCTCGAGTAATCCAGCATGAAACGCCAAAACGAAATACGTAGTCACGGAGCCGTTCAAGTGAGCGGAGTCGGACAAGGTGGGGGACGACGAATCTGGGCGTCCCCAATCTCCAGCCAGCGAAACCCCAGAATTAAAAACATGTCCGGTATAGGTATTGGATCATGGAATATAAGAACGTTACTGAAAGTAGGAAAACTAGAGAATATAAAATTAGAAATGTTACGTAACAACATAGATATCTTAGGACTCTCAGAAACAAGATGGGATAATGATGGAGAATTCACAAGTGGTCAAGTTCATGTCATACACTCAAAAAGTAAAAGTGGACAAGGAGGTGTTGCTCTATTACTAACGGAATCGGCTGCGAAATCAATAATAGACGCTGAGATAATTGGAAACAGACTTATGAGCGTAAAGTTGCCGGCTAAACCTGTAAATATTGTAATAATACAAGTGTATATGCCAACGTCGGCAGCAGATGACGAGGAAGTCGATGCGGTATACGAACAATTAGAATCACTACTTGGCAAGACGTGCGCTGATGATAATGTCATAATTATGGGTGATTGGAATGCCGTTGTTGGGGAAGGTGAAGATAGACCGACAGTAGGAAAGTTTGGCTTAGGAAAAAGAAATAGCCGAGGGCAAAGACTAGTTGACTTCTGCAAACAAGAACGTCTAGTAATAACAAATACTTATTTCGATATGCCTTAAAGAAGACGATACACTTGGAAAGATCCAAGTGATAAAAAAAGATATCAGCTAGATTACATAATGGTTAAGAATCGGTATAGAAACCAAACAATCAAAAGCTGTGCATATCCTGGAGCTGACGCAGACACTGATCATTCACTGATAAAAATGATTTCACGCAACCGATTCATGCGGCGACAAATAGGGGCAGCCACGCCTAAATGGAACTTAGTGGCTTTGAACGATAAAGATATAAAAGCTAGACTAATGGAAGTATGCAACGAAGGTATTAGAAAATCAGAGGATAAATGGGAAACCATTGAAGAGCAATGGAGATCAGTTGCAAGGGTTATGAAGAAAACGGCTAAGGAAGTGATTGGCGTCCAACAACAACGACGGAAGCATAAGCCTTGGATTAACATGGATATATTAAACATGATGGAGGAGAAAAGATTTTTTAAAAATATATCATCTGCCGAAGGAAAAAGAAAATACTGTGCATTAAGAAATGCTATAAATCGGGAGTGCAAACGTCTCAAGGAGCAGTGGTGGGGACAGAAATGTGCGGAAATTGAAAAAGATATGGCTCAGGGTCATGTGGACATAGCCTATAGGAAAATTAAGCAAAATTGGCGAAAACGTACAGGGTTACGCAGCCGGGTAATTCATATACGACATGATCAAGTGGCGCAGACAAATCAGGAAATAGGGCACGCATGGAAATCCTATGTAGAAGATCTCTATAAGCAGCCAGATAGTCCCTGGAGATGGAGAAATGTAAATCAGGTAGAAGATGAAGATAGAATATTGAAGGAAGAGTTCGATGCAGCTTTAAAATCTTTACCGAATAACAAGGCGGCTGGATTTGACAGTATCCCAGCAGAGCTGTGGAAAAACAGTGGCGCTCAAATTAAAGAGAAACTATTTACTTTGACCTCTGAAATAATGTCGAGTGGGACATGGCCGCTGGAACACTGTCTCTCAGTAATTCTACCCATCCCAAAGAGCAATGCCCCCAAAACGTGTGCAGATTATCGCACTATTAGCCTGATTTCGTATGCCTCAAAAATCCTACTTAGAATAATAAAAAAACGTCTAGAGGTGTTAATATATAAATACGTGGGCGAAACTCAATGTGGTTTCAGAAAAGGCCGCTCTACGCGCGATGCAATAACAATGTTACGCATACTGGGAGAACGTATGATTAACCAGGGACGGTGTCTATACACCCTGTCAAGAAAGTATCGGGAATTGTTAAATAAAACGAACAATTTTTAATTTTCATCCAAATTTATTTTGTCACCTTCAAAATAACATCCATTCGAAGCGATGTACATATGCCAACGCTTTTTCCACTCGGCAAAGCACTTCTGATAGGCGGTTTCCGGGATGGCCTTTAGCTCTCGCGTCGCATTCGTCTTGATGTCATCAATCGATTCGAAGCGCATTCCCCGTAGCGGAAATTTGAGTTTTGAGAATAGGAAGAAGTCGCAGGGTGCTAAATCTGGTGAATACGGCGGTTGTTCGATGATATTTACCGAGTGTTTGGCCAAAAACTCATTCACAATTATGGCTTTGTGAGACGGCGCATTATCGTGATGGAGAATCCAAGAATTGTCGACCCACAAATCGTTACGTTTACGACGGATAGCCTCTCTCAAACGTCTCAAAACACTTAAGTAAAACTCTTTGGTGACTGTCTGTCCGGCTGGCACATATTCATAGTGTACCACGCCTCGAATATCGAAGAAAACAATCAACATGATCTTCACTTTCGATCGGCTTTGGCGAGGTTTTTTCGGCTTTGGCGCGCCAATTGGCCGCCATTCGGACGATTGCTGGTTCGTAAGCGTGTCGTACTCGTACACCCATGTCTCGTCACCAGTAATTATCTTTTCCAAGAAGGTAGGATCCAAATTGGCTCGATCCAGCATGTCTGCAGCTACCTGTTCTCGGTACTTTTTTTGAAAGAAATTCAGGTCTTTCGGAACAAGCCGAGCCGCAACGCGTTGCATACCCAATTTTTCGTGCACAATCGTACGTACGCTCTCGTGTGACATGCCCAATCCATGAGCCATCTCTCTCAAGCTCACATGACAATTTTCAGCAACGATTTCCTTGATTTTATCGACGTTATCATCGGTCACACTCGTTGAAGGCCGTCCAGAGCGAGGCATGTCTTCGACCGTCTCCCGACCATCCTTGAACGCTCTGTACCACTCGTAAACCCGCGTTTTTGATAAAGCAGATTCACCAAAAGCCTTCTGTAACATTTTCAGTGTATCGGCACAAGAAATTTCGTTCGAAACACAGAATTTAACACAAGTACGTTGTTCAATATTTTCACTCATTGTAAAACTTCGACAAAACACTTCAGGTCGACTGATTTTAACAGCTGCTGTAAACACACTGGTTGACAGATCGCGCTAAAAATAGGCATCATAATACAAAACAGTTGTACCAACCTGGAAAAAAAAAATTATCTGCCTAGCTATTACCCGGGAGATTTAAATTGACAATTCCCGATACTTTCTTGACAGGGTGTATGTAGCTTTCATCGATTATGAGAAAGCTTTTGATAAAGTACCGTGGAAAGATTTGTTTTTACTATTAAAACGAATTGGTTGCCCCAATAGCTTAATTACAGTAATATACAATCTATATTCAAATCAAGAGGCTGTGGTCCGGTACAATGGAATCGAATCGGAAAAGATTAGAATTGGAAAGGGTGTAAGGCAGGGGTGCTTGTTATCGCCTGATTTATTTAACGGCTTCGCAGAGTTGATATTGAAGGAAACGTTTAACGGGAATAAATACGGAGGAAAGATAGCTGGTAACAGAATACATGCAATTAAATTTGCCGACGGTCAAGTATTGTTAGCGGAAAGCCCGAGAGCGCTGGCAAACATGGTTAGTAAATTATACACCAAAATGGTGAAGCATGGGATGCGTATCAATATCTCAAAGATAAAAGCGATGGTTATAAGCAGAACGCAGCATCAAGTCTATATCGTGCTGGAAAATAAAGTAATTGAGCAGGTACCTACTTTTAAATACTTGGAACAAATAATAACCCAGAACCTTGATTGTACGCCAGAAATACGTAAAAGGATAGCAATAGGCAAACAGGCTTTTAAAGATAAATACTCGTTACTGACACAGCGTGCAATTTCAATGCAATTGCGGAAACAACTCATGGAAATTTTCGTCTGGTCAGTCGCACTGTATGGTGCGGAAACATGGGTGATGAAACGAGCTGATTGTAAAAGATTAGAAGCATTTGAAATGTGGTGCTGGCGGAAGCTACTGCGAATAAGTTGGACGGAGAAAATTAGTAACCAAGAAGTGCTCGATAGAATCAAAGAGAAAAGAACTATCGGCTGGGTTGGTTGGGACATGTGTTGCGGTCAGAACATAGTATAATCAAAATCAGTATCGAAGGAAAAATAGTAGGAAAGAAGCCGCGTGGGCGTCCCCGGATGACATTAGTGGACGCATTTTTAAAAGAAACCAACTTACGGAACTACACGGAGTTGAAGAGGACAGCAATGGACCGTATCAAGTGGAGGCAAATAGTGCTGGGGCGAATCAGCCAGACGGCTGTCACATGATGATGATGATGACCTTTGACAGCGCACTAATTAGAGAAATCATGTGGGGTGGGACTATTAGGAAGAGAGGGATCAGCATTAGCCTTAAGAATAGAAACTAAAACTACGGTTTCCGAGCTGGCGGCATGTCGCCAGTAGACCATATTTGATTGTCGATGTGGAGAAGGAAATCTTTAGCTGAGTTAGGGAGATGTTTGATCATAAACGGATGGATACATCGGCGCCAGGGGCACTATATTTCGTTTTATAAATCAATCAGAAGTTAAGTTCAGAGAGAGTGAACTGAAGAATAAAATGTTCATAGCACTCAGAAGTGAAGGATATTGGTACTTTCTCGGCTTTTGTTTTTGAGAGATAGGAAGTCAGCGGAGTAAGAGGAAGATACTTTTAAGAATAGTGTGTTGCAAAAGCATTTGCTACAGACTACAGTTCAGCAACCAAACTATCATTTAGTAGCAGGAATCGAGAAGATGATGTACTCGGGATTCCGTTTAGCGATTTAATTTTCTTCCAAGATGAATAGATCGAATTAATGCAAAGGATTTCCAGGATTCGCGTTTGCTTGTGCGGATTAGGAGCCGAGCCTTTGCCTTGTACTTTTTGAAATCGATCAAGTCGGATAACGTCTTCGAGGATTTGTACTAACGGTCTCGTTTTGAGGGAAATAGTTGCTTGGATATCCGGCGAGCACCACGGGACCGAACGGATTTCGATGTAGAGGCTATAGCTGCGGAACCATTATGGCGCTGCTTATTAATATATTCAGATTGTGTTCAACAGAGGGCGAAAATTCTGCGGGAAATACTACCTTAGATTTGTACGCTACTAAATTTGCTTTCCGAAACTGAAACTGAGTGTTGTGGTTCGTGAGGAAATATTACTAGAGGAGGAAATAGGTAAATAAATAAGAATAGGAAAATGTTACTGTGCAAGAAAAGGAAATATTGATAAGGAAGGAAAGATAAGGTCAGTTGTGGAGAATGTATTATAGGAAGAATTGAAGTTGGTTTGGTTTTGGTGGAGCAGGTAGAATTAAATCATTAGACAGGATGATCCGTGATTTTTCTGTGTTTCTATTTTTTTTATTTTATTTAATGTTTTTGTGCGATCCCCCGATTTTTCGCACAAACGGATGAGATTGCTAATTGAACATTTAGCGAAAAATTGTACGCGCTGAAAGTAGTGTGAACAGAATACAATAACAAAATAAGGTGCTACAATGATTAGTAGGAGCACCACGATATGTGTCCAGCCAAATACTACATCAAGATTTACAAGTGAAATATGTTACAGAAGAACTAAAGCTGGCGGTTAAAAATCACTTTTCAAAGTTAAAAAGACACGAAAAAGCTCTTACAGCGAATTTACTACATATAACAACCAGCAAGTTGCAATAGGTTGAAAAGAAGGAACGTTATATTCAAAAAATAAATTTGAGACCGGCTGATGGGCAGATCTCGAAATTCATGATTTTATTAACATTAAAATCTGGTAAATAACTATATAGTTAGTTCTAGATGTGAAGAAAAGAAAAAAACAAAAAAAATTCTTTGAGCAGTTACGTGTTCCCGTTAACGATTATTTTCTTTAACAGGTGAGGCTTTGTCAATCTCCATAGTCGTATGCTAAAGGCTAGAAAAGCTTTTATTAAAACCAAAATTGGGCGTAACCCCTATAAATAAGGAAAAAAATACGCCTCTGAAAGGAAGAAGATCAAATTTTGGTATTCCGAAGTCACTTTGAGTTTTTGAGCGCTTGAAGCGGCGCTGTAAACAACTTTTAATAAGAGGGCTTTATTAGCCCTCATCCCAGCTTATTAGCGGCAGTTTTTTCTAATCTAATATCTAAATGTCGTAAAAATATTTCCATTTTTAATAATTAAAAATTTCCTTTATTGTTCCGTGAAATATTTAGAAAATAACGAATTTAATTTTGAAATACTGACTGCTGCTGATGCTTATACTGAGTTTTAGTCAAGCATTTATTGGGCACATCTTTACCGAAAAACGAATATATCGATAAATGTGACCTGAATAAGAGAAAACATTTCCGAATTGCAGAGGTAACTACAAAAAACACAAATTTACTTTTATAAGTAACGATTTTTGGAGTAACGAAGAACTAAACGATCAGCATATTTTTTCTATTTAAACATCGGTTTACATTTTGTCACGGTTAATTTCTAATTTCGGTAAAATTACTTTCAGTATTTTTAAAATATTATACTTAAGAGGCATAAAAATTCTTCGCACTTCCATCGCTTTCGGTAATAATTGAAGTTTGTACGTTAACCATATAACGGATTTTCTATTTTGTATACATACATATATACACACACGCACACATATATATATATATAAACTTGGCCATTTTGGCCTCGCAAGGGGTTGTGCCACTTGACCCCTCTTGCTTACATTTCTGTCTCTTTCTCTTCTATACTTTGTATAAGATTATCAAAATTTATGAATATAATAATATAATCACAAAAACCATATCCTAACATTTAACTTTCATTACACAAAATTAGGTCATTTTTTCGTTACAAAATCTAATAGAGGGGCCGGCCTAAGAATTACATTGTAATTAATCTATATAAAGTCGGTAAAAATTAAAATATAACAAACGTTTCATAAAAATGGGATATTTTTTCTAATGGGCGGTGGCCTAAGAATTACGTTGTAATTAATATATATATATAAAACTCGGCCCTTCGTGTCTCCCAAAGAGCTCCGTCACTTGACACACCGGAGAGTACATTTCTTCTATACTTTTTTATAGAATGAGGAAAATTGACGCCATCATTCTTTCAAATTTCGACATATAAAGAAGTAGTGACGTGTTTTATTCGACTACATTTATTAGGATTCCGTACTAAGAAACGACAAAAATATAAAATAAAAATCAATAACATTCGAGGACAATTTGACTTACAAACTTCAAAATTGAACCATAAATTAAGACAATCTATAACTTTACGAGAATTAAATAAATAAATAAATAATCGCTAATAATCACGTGGCAGGCAATGGCAAACCACCACGTTCAACATCATATGCGCGCTAGGTCAGTACACAGCAGACACACACGGGACTGCACTAGTGGCGCGATAACAAGCAGCTACCTATCAGTTCCGAATGTAGTCTTTTTGCGTGTGTACACCTGCGTTGCATATAATAATTGCTATGAGCGCTACCTATTCTGTACAACTAGAATGAACGAATAGGTAGTCATGACGCTCGAATTCGAGCAATACGACTGTTACATAACTTTACGCTAACCGATAACCCTATGCGCCAAAAAACCCAAAAACCCGTCAAGAATATATAATATGAAATATAAACGACCTCGTAAATCACCGTTAAAAAATTCACAACTCATCACCAGGTAAACCTCTAAAAGTGAAATTCAAAATAAAAAACAAAACGTAGAAGATCCATCATAAAAGCAAAAAATTTCGGTTAAAATCTATATAGACTTGACCTTCTCTTTGGGTCCAAGAGTAGAGAAAAAAGGACCACTTTATAGGAAAAATATAGTCAAGCTTCCAATTTTATATTTTGGCCTCCGGGGTGCCGAAAGCTCGAAAGTTTTGAAAAAAATATTTTTTTTTCCCGGGCATGTGATACATATAATTGGAAAGATCGCTATTTGTCGAGAACGAAACCGTATTTCATTTCCTTAACGAAACTTTCGAAGTTGACGAAAAGTTCAAAAAAGCGCGAAAAATGGCGTGTCTCTTCGTAGCGCGCCTCTATTATAGTTAAAAATTTTGAATGCGATTAAAAATATGCGCACCCCCGTATATTTATCTAGTTTGGAACATCCGGGTTTCCAACTTTAAAAGTTTGTCAAAAACAAAACCGTATTTTATTTTTTTAACTAAATTTTTGAAGTTAGTAACAATTTCAAAAAATCGCAAAAAGTTACCTCTCTCCCTCTTTGCGCCGCGAAAAATCGGATTTCTTTGTTTTGAATGTAGTATTAAGTAAGTGTAAATTATAGTTATCGCTAACTTGACATACGGAATCCGCAGCGCATGAAACATCATGCTTGGTTGAACTTGGTTTCAATGAAACGTTTTGGGACAAAAATGTGATAATTGCTCGATTCCGAGCTTGGTGACTATCTTTTTATTACATTCTAGCTGTACAGAAGAGGTAGGGCTCATGGCAATTGTTATATTGAACGCGAGTGTACACACGCAAGACTAGACTCGGAGTTAATTGTAGCCGCTTGTTATCGCGCACAAGTGCAGTTCCATGTGTGTTTGCTGCTGTGTATTAGCTGGTGCGCACACAATGATACACGTGGTGATTTGTAATTTCCTTTCACGTGAAATGTACATATATATATATATATATATATATATATATCGGGACTACTGTTAAATCAATAAAGATAAAAAAGAGTCCGGGCCAAAAAAAAACTTGGGTTTGCTACCAGAGAGCATTAGCCCAGCAAAATAGAAGAGATGCATGAAACAGAATAACCATATTTTTATTTTATCGACAACGGAATCAAGGAATACTTTTAGAACAGGAATAACTGAGAGAATAGGCAGAGAAAGAACATAGGAGGCGTTGAGAGGAGCAGGAAAACCGAGTTTTAAAAGTTGAGAATATAGTAAATAAATCAGAACACACTCGAAGAACACGTGATTCGCGTCACAAACACAATAGGAACCTTCAGGATCCAATGGACAAAAGGGAGATGTAGCCAAGGAAAAGCGATTTAAAGAAGAAGGAAGGAGACTGAGTGAGAAATAAAGACGAGATAGTTTAGTAATTATAGACTTGCCGGGTAAATAATAGAACCAAGGACGAGAAGAAGAAACAGGGTTAATCAACAGATAAAATGAATTAGGATTAGCAAAAAGAGAAACATAAACAGAGTGCCTAAGATGGCAGGATTTAATTGGAAGAAGATTATTATCTGCTGGAACCCTACTAATAAAACTTCCATTGGAAGCTGCAGCTCTAGCAAGGAGGTCGATAGCTGCCTGAATGTCCGTGTGAACCCAAAGAAAGTCAATCTGGGTAGACGTCGATGAGGATAGATAATGGCGAAGAGAACGAATAGAAAGGATAATAGCATCAGTGGAAGGAAAAAGGGAAGGTGGAGATAACGCTAGAAGAACACTTAAAGAATCAGAAATAATAAGGAATTTTGAAGGACTTGTAGAAGAGGAAATATAAATAATGGCTTGTAAGATGGCAACAGATTCAGCAGTAAAGGTAGGACAAAAGAACGGAAGTCTAAAGGACTGAGAATAACTGAACTGAGGGCAGGAGAATGAGTTCCCAACTCCGTTCGGGCTCTATTAAAGAGTGATTACGGAATAGAGAATTTATCGTATTATTAAATTCCACACTGATGATATGAAATGGGGGGGGGGATTTAAGGAACCATGGCATGAAGATGATATTTGGCGGCTTTAACAATTGCCTTGCTAACTTTATTTCTAATACCGATTATGATTATTCAAATTTCTGATAATCACACAAAAACTTCATCTAGATTTATGTAATTTGATGTTCGACCTTTTCATCGCGTAAGTATTTAATAAGAGCTCGATGTACGTCGTTACATTTAATTTATTTTATCCCATCAGTTCGCGGCAATAGTGAATATCAGCAAGATTAGTAAGATCGGCGAACCATTTAAGGATAACTAAAATCTCGGCGTATATTGTTGTTCGAGATGGTTTTGGTTCACTTTAGTTTTTATAAATAGCCATTTCACCGTCTTGTTCCTCATCATTATCATTTACTATTCCGTACTGCTTCTATTAATCACTTTATTACTTTCACTATTAGTTTCCGTAGAAGTGTTTGCAATGTATCTCTTTTGTAAAGTGTCTATATTTTTGTCGGATCGCTATTAGACATAATGTACGCAATCACCTCTTGTGAAATTTCGGTACATACACTGTGCTAACGCTTATGTAATAGATATACGATATTATCATTAATGCTCACTACAGCCGGACACGCGTTAGAAATAATTGTATTAATATCTCGCTTGATTTGTTGCATGTTTGAACTTTGTGCAACGTTATTTCTTTAATGATTGGAGATGAAGAATTACGATGAAACAATAATTAAACAGAAATAACGATATAAACTTGAACGCGAACACTGAACGATCGCAATAATGTGTTGTTCAATCGTTAATGATTAAACTGCAGTCGGTAGTGTAAATTACATTTTATTTATATACGACGTCGCTGCATCTGTATTGCAGGTTATCTCCTTCAACGAGCATGTGACCGGGGCCCAAGAATCATCTGTCTTCTATAAAGTTATGTCGCATTCATAGTTTTTAATAAGCGTCACACATCTGTAGATATTTTTATGGTATTTATCGGACTTTTATTTTCTTACGTAACGGAATTTGGTTTCGTTAGGCGGATTTTTACGACTTTCATCAACCTACGCCGAATCACACGATTTGTTCTGTAGAAAATATCGCCCCCCCCACATGTCCATTTTCTTCTTTCGACGACAACACCAGTTCGGCAATTCAAAATAAAAGTAGCCGTGTTTAATACTTCATTTTTCGTTTAATTAAAAGCTCGAATTAAAATATTGATTATTGAAATAAAAATACACACCTCTAACGCCGGCAGTAGTGTTTCCCGGTTTTGTATTTCATACTTTGCTCTAGTTTGAATTGTAAGAGTTTCAAAATTTCGGGAATCAAATTCGAACTGATTAGAAAAAAGCATATTAAACGCGTTCTTTTGCTTTTCTATAATTTCATAAGTGTGTTCGGTAATGTCAAAATTTTCCGCATTTATAATTCTGTTTCGTTAACTGTCCACGATATGTTGGTAATAATGTGGCAGTTCGTGCCAGTCCATTATAATTGAATACAAGATAAAAAACACAATTATCACACCCTCCAACGCAGCTTTAAAAAATGTATAATAAATATCGAGACAACACACACACACACACGTTGATCGAAAACTACAAATGTGACGTAAATGTACTAAAGGGGAGAGGCGGCTATTCTCAGGCTCCAGACAATTGTCTTCAACAACTGGAGACGGACAGAAAAACAGAAACTTCCGGCGAGTTTCGTTGTGTGACGTCTGTAAGGTAAACTCTAGGTAGGCGGTCAACGTAGCTACGCGCCACCCAATTATTCGCCTAAAAAGTAATACAAATAACTCTCTGTCCGTACATAGATGCGATCCGCATTCTAAAAATAGAATACACGTATTTTTTCCCCCTTTTTCCCAGTTTTGTTTTTGCTTTTTTAAACTTCTTTCCTCTTCCCTTTGCAGACTCGTAATTCGCCGTCACTCATTGTAGTCGCACGATCCTTTTTTTATCTCGTTCCCTCTTTTTCTTTCTTCTCAGAACTTAATTCGCGATGCATCATAGAGCGCTCCCCGGTGTTGTGCATCAAACCGCGCGCAATTTCTATTATTCGCACACGTACAGTACGTATCGGAAGTGCGCGAGTAATAAGGGAATAATGAAAAAAAGAAGAAGTAAAAAAAAATAGGGGACGGAGGAAAACCGAAATGGAGGGAAGAAAAAAACGAAACGAGTAAGTGAGACAGGTTAATAGGAGAGAACGGGTCGAGTGATGCAGAAGGAATGAGAAGGGAGAACGGATGGCTGCCGAAATTAAAATACATCAGTCGTGAAATGAGTGAAAATGGGGTTTTTTCGTAGACGGGATTTCGCAGCGCGATGCGTCGAGTGACGGACGGAGTGGCAGGGATGCTTATGTGGCGAACGGAACAGGAAGTATTGTTGTGCACATTGAACGGATCGGACCGGAAGTAATATGCGCCTCGCGAAACGATGCCAGCGCCGAATGCGGATGTTGCAGGAAAGAAAGTGGAAAATGGAGTAGGAGCCGAACGCGATTTTCTTCGTTCTCAGCCGCGCGTACCACCCGCTCGGAACAATTCAGCCGGCAATGAGTAAATTTCAATTATAATTGCATTCGAACGCAATTAGCCATTGCGTGTGTCGTTCGACTCGTTCACCTGACCGGAATGTTTTGTCACATATTTTTCCTCCGGCAAGAGGGCACGCTTTGAAATTTGGACTAAATATTACCGCCGGGGCTTGTTCGGCTTGTTTATTCACTTTGTCACGCGCGACAATAATTCGATTTATAATAAAATTACCGGGATGATAATCGATCCTTTCTACATATACATACATATATCGGCGGCGGATCCAGCGGAGGGTATAGGGGACAAAAAAAGAACCGAAACCTCGATGAAAAAATTTGTTACTGCAGCGAAACTTAATTTATACTATAAAAGTTTTGTATAAATATTATACACTATCAATGGATATTTAATTGTAACTAACATTTAGTATACTGTTTCGTAGTGAAATTATTAATGTTACGTTTTTATTCCGTTTTAAACACGATACTGTTGTCGATCTTTTGCCTTTTTTTATTTATTTTTAATTTTTATTTTGTAATCTTAATTAAAAATAGTTCATATATATATACATGTTAATATATATTTATTTTACTCGCTCGCTAACAAGGAATTATCGGATTACTAACAAAAGTAAAAATAGCAACCGATCTTAAAATTCATATAAAACACATAGCTTAAAAACCGCGATGGCAGAGGAAATGGCAGCAAACATCACAAACGAATAAGCTTCGCGTAATCAAGCCGTCAATATCACCGTGGAACATATCACTTCCAAATCGAAGAGATGACGTAATCATCACCAGACTTCGATTGGGTCACGCACGCCTCACCCACGAATACTTACTAAATGGAACCGAGGCTCCTCAGTGTACCATGTGCAGTGTTTCTCTCACCATTCAATCCTCACCGAATGCCCTTCATATTCCTTTGAAAAGAAATTTTTCAACCTACCTTCTTCCCTTCCTCTCATCCTTAAAGACAACTCCTCTTCATTATCCAGTTTAATCCTTTTCCTTCATAAGTCCGGACTCTACTTACTGATCTAATCCTGCTTCTCCTCCCGTGTCTCTAGCCATAGTTGCTGCACACGGCACGTAAAATTTAATTTAATAATACTAATAAAAAAATTCAAATCTTTCTACTCTATTCAAATTCTGAACTATCATTTTAGCTACAATTTTATAATTTCGTTTTATTTTTCACCTAAAAGTAAAGCAAAATTTAGGTTAAATTGTAATGTATTTTTAAAACACTTTTTAAATTTCTAAAGAGGTCGCTATTTGATTTTCTTTATGAAACACAAGGTATTTCTCAAATCTACTGTCTACCGTGATAGATGTTACGAAATTATATAATAATTACTTGCCTATTGTAATTCTCTACTTTGATTCGGAAATTAAGAATTTACTAATAACAGAGGGCTCTACGTGCACGATATTCATTTTTCTTTTATAATTCACTATCATGGTGCTGTGTCCGTTATCGAACGTTGGCTAACGTGTTGGCAATCTTCCGCCTATCTAGAACCGTTCCGAACACAAATTGAGAATTGGCAAATTGAACCAATCCGACCAATTTTGTAACTAGGTTGTCTTTCTTTTTCCCTGTGATCTTTCTCTGGGCTTTAGCACGTGCAGAGCAGGCCGTATATAATGTTCCGGCTGGCGCATTACGTGAATAAAATATTGCAGTTTACGATAATTAATTTACTGTTTCTTTGCCTTTGCTCATACGTTGTAGTACTTCCGAATTGCGTATTTTATCTGTCCACTATATGCGAAATATTCTACGATACACACATCTCGAAGGCATCCAGTTTTCGTTCTGTTGTTTTTATAATTACCTAGTTTTCCGCACCACGTAGTAATACCTGGAATACATAGCATTTTTTATTGGTCTCTCATTTTCCAGTTTTATGTTTCCGCTATATAATATTGCTTTTAATTGTGGAAATGCGCTTCGAGCTTTTCCGATTTGAAGTTTTATTTCATTGAACACATCCTATTGATCGTTTATATTACAGCCGAAGTAATCGATATTTTTTACTTTCTCCAATTCTTTCCGATTAGTGTTGCTCTGTACGTGAATTCATAGATGTTTTACTAATCATCGTATGCTTTAATGAAGAATCTTTTTTCATACTGTTTGATGAGTATATAAGTATAATAAGTTAATAATAACATATATAATAAACAATTATAACAAACAAATAAGATGAATTTTCTTACTTAGTAACGTTTTCGGGCATAACCCATCATCAGCTAAGACAGTATGTGAACAAATTCTAAATCACACTGAGGTCAACAAGGAAATAAGTGGTTTATAAATAGGTTTAAAATAACAAATATAGAGTCAATGGTCATAACTATTAAAAGGGTGTAAAGTACATAGACTATAATATATAATATTTAAGAAATTTAATGATCTAATTTAAATAATAATATAAATATAAAAAATATATAACGTATTTTATTAAAATTTGATATTAAAAAGTGGGTTATTATTATTTGGGATATTTGGTTGTTTAATATATTATTTTTATGTTTATTTATATAGTAATTTTCAGCTATGTTCCCAGCATTACCTTTATCATATTTAGCTAAGACTGTGACTGTTTTTCCTGTAGAATTTGGTTTATGTTTATTCTTTATTAAATGCTCGGCATTAGTGCATTTTTCTATTTCATTGTTATTAAATGATTTTCATCATATCTACATTTAATTTTTCTACCTGTTTGGTCGATGTATGTTTTTTCACAGTCATCACAGTTTATTTTCTATATGCCACTATTTTCATATATATTATTATTTCCTTTATTTTTACAGTAATTATTTTATTTTTCAGTTTATTATTGGTTTTAAAAGCTACTTTTAATCCTTGTTTTTTAAAAACATTGCTTAATTTTTATATATTATTATTTATAAAAGTAAATGTTATCCATCCTTTTGTTGTTGTTAATATCATTTTTCTGTTTATATTTCAATTTTGATTTTAGTTTATGCGTTAATTTTTCGATTATTTGTTCATTGTAACCATTATTTATTGCGATTGTTTTTAATATTTTTATTTCATTTTGTTTTTTTTTCTTTTTTGGTTGGTACGGCGATATTGATATATATTTTTAACGGTAGCGCTTGATTGCGAACGTCATGCCTACCTTTAAAATCGTTTACGTAATTTCATAATATGAAAATTGTTGTATTGAAAGTGTGTAATAGCGAACGTTTAGAATTTACTCGAAGATATCCCAGAATGATTTGAAGAACGTAGCGACTTGAAACGCTTACAGCGTAATTGACTGTTTTGTGGAATATCGTGACTGCAACTTGTAAAAGCAAATGTTTCATTTTAATTTTTGTAGGACTCTCTTTCGTGATTAGTTCTTAATTTCGTTAATCCTTATAAACAGTCGTAGTAAATTAACTTTCCACTTTTAGTATGCTACTGTTGATTCAGTTTATTATTATTTTTTCCGAGTATCTCAATATCCGCATATATTTGTAACTGCAGATATCCATTGTCCTTTCTTTTTTTTTTCTCGTATTTACGACGTTTCACCGTACCGTAGACGAGCAAACGAATTTTCGTTCTTGTCATTTGAGCAGAAAATAAGGTCAAATTGAAAAAGTATATATTAACTGACAGGATTTTTTTTTATAACATTACGCTGGTAAATCGGTAATAACGACACAATTATTTCCTGAATTATTACTTTTCCCGACAATGCCTAACGTGAAAGGTAATGGGCAACGGAATTTTAAAACTGTTTACTCTGATATCGGTTTACTTCCAGCGTCGAAATATTTTCACATTATTATACTGTTCGGTCTTATTAGCATTCAAAATAATGATATAAATAATTACTGTCGTCTACTTTATCCCCCCCACCCCTAAATATATTTACATCTAATAGAAAAAGAAAGATTACACGCCAACAAGTAATGAAAAGTTTTAATTACTTAAAGTTGTACAAAATATACTTGTCTAAATTTTACTCTGACACTTATGAAGTATAACGTGCATCCCTAAAAAGTTAATAAAAATCGATCAGATTTTTCAATGTTGACTAGATACGAGAAATAACGCGGCGTCTGCGAAAGAACGAATTTCTTATACCGTTTTTCTCAGTATCTTTTATAATTTACGAAAATGCGACATGAAAAAAACGTTTTACATTTGGTGTGAAAAAAAAAATTCATATGTGCGAATCCGATATACCGAGTAAAGTTATTTCTCCTTTCTCTCTTTCTTTTTTTTTCTTTTGTTTTTTAACGATAAATATATATATATATATATATATATAAGTACAAAAATGACAACAATAAAATTAATCACAATAATCTCGTCGCTAGTAGAGGACGATTGACTTGGTGTGAATGAAACGGTAATCGTTGAAATCGATAAACTAAAAATAATGACAATGTACTCTATTAATAATGAGTATATACATACATATATATATATATATATATATATATATATATATATATATATATATGTATCATCAGACGCGGACGAATAAATACGATATGTTCGAATCACAGACATTTATTGCACAGTTGTTCCCGTTGGCAGTTCATCTGGCACATTCCATCTAGTCACCTGATTACATAGACTCCGAGTTTTGGTGATGACTTTTTCATCAGTGAGCACGACGCCGGTTCCTTCATGACATCTTCGTATGTTGGCGGAGAATTGAACAGTGTTTCGTAGGTGGGCGGTGGTGTAGGTATACGTTCTTCTCGGGCTGACAATTGACTCCTGAGCGATTCGTATATCTGCAATTTAAAAGGTAGAAACATCTATTTAATTTAGTAAGCACTGACGAACGATTTTCCTTGGTTAGTTATGATAATATTAATAACCGGACCGCCGGAAAGTACAGTGATCATCGATCATTATTATTATAGTCGTACGGCATTGCTCTAATGAATTTTAATAGTTTAATTTTCGTTCGTTATGCGAATTGTGCGCGTGGACCATTACGAACTAAATTCGGATTTATTATCCGACTTGACGAACTTTATTTAAAACATGCATGGATTCGAGTGATGCTTTTGGGTCAATTTTATACGATGCTATGATAAAAAGGCGGAAAAAAAGAAAAAAAGGTTACGCATCACTATTGTTTTCTGCACGTTTTAGAAATACTATTCCTGCTTATGCTTACAGACCCGATGCGTACACCACTCTAGCTTTCAACACGATAAGGAACGTGAAAATATCTAAACACTATTAGCCGAACAAATTTTGGCGAATGAGATCGACCGTAATCTCGCGGAGGAGCCGGGCTGTCCCGGCATCGAAAGCGTCAAATAATCACTGTTTTCTTCTACCATCTTATTCCAAAGACCGTATTCCTCACCGAATCCACCGCCAGTATTGAATTGTTTAATTCTTTATTAAACAGTATTAATTGCAGGATTTCTTTCTTTTTTTTCTTTTTTTTTTTTTTTCATTTTTCTTTCCACAAAAATCTAAAAAGCATCGAGCGGTCTCGTGAAAATTGTGCCGTTGAATTACTGCTTAAGTAAGGTGAAAGAATTTTTTAGTTTTCACGAATTTCAATTATACACTTTTCTCATTTAAAAAAACATCCCACCTTCGTGAGGCATAAAATATTTATTTTTACTATTTCGAGGCTTTTAGGAAAAATCGTGTAACGTTAATGTGTTGATTAGATATAACGCGTTTTCACATAAATCGTAACGGAGTGAAATTAAACGGTAATTAGAAATTGTCACACAATCTGTAAAACTAAAAAATAACACATGGATAATTAATTAAGAAATACTACTATATCGTTGAAGCTAAACACGATGTTCTAGTTAATCTGAAAAACTGTTCGGCACATACGGTCGTTATTAATATATTCCTTCATTTCGATTTTTTTAAATTAAAATTTTAATTTATAATTTTTTTTTATATTTCCCTCGCCGCCAAATCGACGATGTTAATTGGTTTTTTTGTAAGTGTAATTATGCTCATTGCCCTGCAGGGCACCGGTTGCTGTAACTAGAGTTACCTTCTCTAGTAAGTAGTCACTCGACCGTCATATGGTGCTAGCCCCACTGACGGAGAAACGAAACAGCAACCCCGTGAATTCCGTACGTCTACGTCGTGCAGGGTAGTAATTTTCTTTTCGGCGGGCTCAGCGCTGATTAGAAAAGCTAAACCGGAATTCACACGTGAACTGGTAGGAAAACGGAGGCGGATGCACTTGCCGAAGATGCTCTGACCAATAAATACCGTTAAGCTCTCTTACTGCAGTACCAACAGCAGACTATCAGTAACTCGCTTGCGACTTAAGTGCCCAGTCGGGTTGATTAGCAACTCAGAGCGAGCAGGCGAGTATCCAGCGCCTTAAAACTGGGTCCTTTCGGCTAAGGGAGTAAACCCTGACAGAAAATCCAGCGGAAGGCAAAAGGGAAACCACCGTTGTACCTTCATCCCCAGGTTATCACAATGGCAGTAAATAAAACGAATATGGCCCTGAGTCCGGTGCAGCCCTTCAATGGGCACAGGGTGCGAAGAATCTCACCGTCTGTTCATGTGAATTACCAAAACTGTAAGTTAGGAACATGGAATGTTAGAACATTATACCAAACAGGAAAACTTCAAAATGTGCTATTGGAGATGAAACGTTTACAGCTAGATATTATGGGCATATGCGAGCATAAATGGCCAGGTACAGGAACTTGTCAACAAGAAGAAGGAACTTTCTACTACTCCGGATATGACAAAGAACAAAGCAATCGCCCAAGAAATGGTGTCGGGCTAATTGTATCACCGAAGATGGCTCAGCAGGTAATAAATTTTACACCCATATCAGACAGATGTATGTTTCTACAAATACAAGGCGCCCACTGCCTAATAAACATTATTGAGATTTATGCTCCTACGGCAGAACCACAGTATGATCAAGCAGCAGATGAACTTTACTCATCAGTCCAAATGATATTAGATAAACTTAAGAGATCGGATATCCTCATAATTATGGGTGATTTCAATGCAAAGATAGGATGTGGGAAACGTGGAAGTTCGGTCGGTTGCTTTGGGCTTGGCAATAGCAGTGATAGAGGAGATAAGCTGTTTGAATTCTGCGAACAAAATAATTTGGTTATAACAAATACCTGGTTTGAATTACCCAAGCGTCGCCTGTATACGTGGAAGGCCCCAAATGATAAGGATGGTTACATAATCAGGAATCAAATCGATTATATTCTAATAAATCGGAAATACAAGAATATGATCAAACGAACCTCAACTTATCCAGGAGCTGATATCGGTTCCGACCACAATCTACTGGTTGCCAAAGCAAAACTACGATTTAAGAAAATAATAAAAAACAAAAATGGGCATAACAAATGGGACATTAACAAACTACAGTCTATAGAAACAAGAGCTAAAATTTCAGAACAGCTTAATGACAACCTGAATGCACTTGGTACAGAATTTGATGTTACTACCGTGAACGCAGTTATTACAGAAACTTGTCAGACGTATCTGAAGAAAAATAATGTTAAAAAGAAAAGTGGATGACAGACGAAATACTCGATGTGATGAATGAAAGGAGAAGTCACAAAGGCAAGAACGAAGCTGAGTACCAGCGTCTGAATAAACAAGTCAAGAAGATGATCAAAGAAGCCAAAAACAGATGGATGGAAGAACAGTGTAATGAAATAAAGGTGTTGGCCGAAAAACATGATTTGTTTAAAATGCATAACCAGATAAAAACAGTTACTGGGAGAGGGCTCAATCGCCCCGTAATGCGGCTGTTAGATGAGCATGGCACCCCTGTTACTGAACAGAATGAAAAGAAAAAAATATGGGAAACATACTTAAAAAAGCTATTTTCTGAACATCGACTCGACAATCCCATAATGCTCTGTAACTCAGAAGAAAGCCCACAAATTTTGGAATCAGAAGTAAGACATGCAATTAACTTAATCCCAAGTAGGAAGGCTACGGGTCCTGATAGGATACCTGGAGATGTGGTTAAACTCCTTGATGAGGAAAATATCAAGAAACTGACCGTGCTATTTAATAAAATTTACATGTCGGGAGAAATTCCAGCCGAGTGGCTGAAGTCGTCGTTTATACTCATACCGAAAAAGCAATATTCTAAGGAGTGTGGCGACTATCGTACAATCAGTATTATGAGTCATCTTCTGAAATTCTTCTTGAGGATTGTTCACCATAGAATCCGAGCTAAATGCGAATACTTTTTAAGTGAAACCCAATTTGGTTTTCGTGCAGGTTTTGGAACAAGAGAAGCCCTGCTGGCAGTTAATGTATTACTCCAAAAGTGTAGGGAAATGAATAGAGACACATTTATTTGCTTTCTTGACTATGAGAAAGCATTTGATAACGTCCAACATCATAAACTAATGGATATTCTTAAAACTACGGGAATTGATGAATACGATCTAAGGATAATCAAGAATCTATATTGGAACCAGACAGCTGAGCTCATTCTAGAGAACGGAGAAAAAATTGACTTTAAAGTCCAACGTGGAGTGCGACAAGGATGTATCCTTTCACCCCTACTGTTCAATTTGTATGCTGAACAGATTTTTAGATTAGCTATCTCGAACCTATCCTTGGGCGTTCGGATTAATGGAAGGATTATTAACAACATTCGCTATGCAGACGATACTGCTATTATTGCAGAGAATGGAAGAGATCTTCAATATCTACTCAATGAACTCAATGCAGTTGGAAAATCATATAATTTGAATATAAACGTGAAGAAAACGAAATGGTTGGTGGTCAGCAAGGAAAACAACTTTAATCAAGTCTCTGTTATGTTAAACAATGAGAAGATTGAACGAGTTGGAAAATTTAAATACTTGGGCTGTTATATTACTGAGAACTTGGACCCAGATACAGAAATAAAAATGAGATGTAGTTATGCTCGGAGTGCCTTCACCAGCATGAGAAATCTGCTTTGTGATAGATGCTTACGTCTAGATATACGGCAAAACATTGTGCATTGTTATATTTATTCTATCTTATTGTATGGAATTGAGGCAACAACACTCAATAAAAGACAGGTAAATCGATTGGAGGCTGTAGAAATGTGGATCCACAGAAGGATGCTGAAAATACCATGGATAAGTAGAACGTCGAATCAAAAGGTTCTAGAGATGGCCAAAACAGAAAGGATATTAATAAAATCTATTATACACAGAAAGATAAAATATTTCGGTCATATTATCAGAGGAGAGAAATATCAACTCCTACAACTAATCCTCCAGGGAAAAATAGACGGAAAGAGAGGCCGAGGAAGACGGAAAACGACTTGGCTAGATAACATCAAGGAATGGACGAGAACTTGGTCGATAGGAAGACTCATGCAAAATGCCAGAAACAGAAGTTTTTGATGCTGACATTTGTGATCGTCAACGCTCTTCGAAGAGTATGACACCAAAAGAAGAAGAAGAATTATGCTCATTACTAAAAATATGTTACTATTCAGTTAACAGTTTTTAAGTGTATTTTATGGTTGTTTATTCATGAATGATTCACTAATTCATTGCAATATAGAATGTCATTAATTGTAAGCTGATTTTGTAGATTAATATAAAGTTTACGAAGTCATTCTCTTTCTGGCAAAATTTCTATATTGCGTAGAAATCCTCAGTTTCGTGATTACTAATTTACCCGTTAAAATCGTTCTTCCATTGACGTAACAGTTTCATTTAATAATCAATTAAAAAATTCTGCTTCAAATTTTATTTTCCGGAATATTGAAGTTTTTAAATATGGTGAAACGAAAGAAATGCTTTTTAAACAACTGTTTGTCCGTTTCACACTGTATGTGATGTACGTGCAATGTATCTATCATATGTGTATGCATGTAGTTTCAGCATTTTATTAGTCGTTTGGGGGTTTCAACAAATAATTTTTTGATCTGTAATGCTTTTTATTTGATACACTTTTGTAGTGTTGTTGGTGTTATATTTTGCTCGGGATAAATTTGATTTGAAATTCGTTTCCGCGCAGAAAAACTATTAAAATCAACTATCGCGTATTGGGTTAATGTCTAAAGAGTTATTAATTGTTATAATTACTATAAATTCAACAAAACATAGAAACTGATTAATTAAAATTAATTCATAGCAATTATAAAAACATAAAAATCAGAATTCCAAAACATGTGTATTCGCAGTTCAAGGCCGTGTCCACGGGGGGGGGGTTAACCCCCCGCCCATGAGAACTGAAATAGTTATTATAAACACACAAAAATCTGAAAAAAATCACAAATTTAAAATAAATATTGATGATTTTTTAGGATGTTCTTACCTACTTTTAAAAGAAAAAAGAAAAAATATGCTCCATATTTTTAGGTACTTCATTAATATGTTATGCAAAATTTTGTATTACGAGTATAATTAATAACGTATGTAATTTTTATTAATGTTCATATACGGGGTAATTCATTTATGTGAATTATTAATATATAAATCAAAATGATGGAAATTATTAATAGTACGAATATTAGTGAAAAATGTATTGTTATTTATAGAATAAATATACAAAGAAAAATGTCCCCCCCCCCTTCCAAAATTCTGGGCACGGGCCTGTCGCAGTTATTTAAAGGTGTTCGGGATAGAATAGGTAAAATTAGAGCGAAGAAAAACTGTTGAGAGGATCAAATTTTAATACGACAAAGTATCGAAGACAGTAATTTACAGCTACATTATTAGAATGTGATTTGTAGTGAACAAAAAGGAAGAAGAATAAAGAATGTACAATATGGATAAGGATATCAGACGATAACAGTTTTGAGTAGAAAGTTGACCTTTTGGACGATGAACAGAAATACTCGAAAAAGTGTGATTCGAGGCTTATGAAATTGGGCTATGCGGGAACAAAGAGGAGCAGATATAATGGAGAAGTGATAATAGAAAACTAATTGTAGCCGAAACGAAGATGACAAGGATAGGAAATGGTAGAACGACGCAGACATGGAAAATATAAAAACCATTGATACAAAGGTGGAAGTGGCTGTATGGATAAATAATGTGAACGAGGATTACAAAAGAAAGAGTTGCAAAACGATTTATCAATCCGGATATTTTTTACCATTTTTAAACAGTTTACGAAATAGGAACTGTCACAATGGATAACTAGATACAATCCCGAATGAATAGGACAGTCTGCTCTTTCATTGCCCTTAATCCCAGCATGGCTGGGGAATCAACGGAAGCCTACGAAAATAAGTGAGAACGAATGAGGTCAGGAAGTTAAAGATCGTATAGTTTTAAAACAACGGGATTGGAAAAAGGATGAATATACGAAGAGGAAGTAAAATCAATAGCACTTTATAGTCAGATATCGAAAGAAATAATGAACAATCAAGAAGAAAGAAGAAAAATCCAATAGTCCATGTCACTGGATAGTATATGGAGCAGAAGTATAAATAATTTAGCAGTTTTAATTATGATACAGAGGTAAATGTGATGGCAATCAGCGCGTCTTGTACAAAATATATGTGGTTCAATGTTGAAAAAAAATGAATTTTCTAACTCTCCTTAAAGTGTATAATGTTGCCGACACTTTTATAATAAGTATATAGTTGAAAAATTATTTTAGCAAAACACTTTCAATTTATTTTATTCATTAATTCCGTTCGTATTAAATTAATCGAAAATGGTTATTGTTATTATTATTCATTATTTTCTCGGGTTTATTATATCCCGGTTACTATAATTTGTGACGGATTACAAGTCACAATTATTTTATTATACTTTAATGGTTTAAAAACTTCCTCACTACGAGTATGTTACAGGTACTTAATATGACTGCTTTTTGTATGTTATTATGTATATATCCTGGAATCTGTACTTTGTTTTATTTCTTCTCTTTCGAGGGTTGTTAATCGTTTATTAGAAACTATGATCTATTTAATGGTATTGATTCAAGTTTGGTGATGGTGTAGTAGCACCGTATGACGTGATTATTCACCTCTTTCGTCCATGCCATTCGTTGCCGTGATTTTCCTGTTTTAGTGGTTGCTGACTGACTTGTGAGCAAAGCATCCTCAACAGGTTGACTTATATTTTGTGTATTTGGATTATCTTGAATATTTTGAAGTCAAGCTTGATTAAGGTGACTTCTGGTATTTTTTATAAAGTTATCATTATATATTGTATTCATCATAATTGCCACGAGAATTGGAAGAAAGTATGTCCGCCATGGTAGAGCTCTATGCCATGGTAGTCCTATATAATTTTTTTTGGGTGGGGGGGGGGGGTACCACAGAGGCTCTGTTAGCGACATCTCTGATCCCTTAGGTGCCATGCAGCCATCGTCACAGGTCGCGTTATAACTTGGCTTAAGGATTTTTAGAGAAGAAGAATGTAGACAGACGGAAAGGAAAACCCTTACAGGGTCAGAAAAATACAAGAGTTGGTCAAGGGAGACCAGAAAAAATGAAAAGAAAGGTGCTTCACCCAAAGGCTAGTTATAGACTAGTGAAACGAGGTGAGAAGCGACCAGGGTACCTCGGATGCGCCATACCCATACTCACAAGTTATAAGCCCCTGAGGGTTTATTATATAAAAGTTTTTACTTTTATAGACGCTATATTATAACAGTTACATTTTGAAATCCACAATAAAGTTTATAATCTTCATTCACCCTACCAAATGACTATAAATTCACCTAAATATAATTTGCATTATTTGCTCCTAATTTTGCTTCATAAATGTGAAACTCACTAGTTATCTTTCTTATAAGTAGGTATGATAAGTAAATTCATATTCACTGTAACGTTTAGTTGTTGAAACGTTTTACTATTAAAGTTATCATTCTAGGTATTTCTTCATTTTGTCATATATTTAAGTAATATTTCATAGCCATTAAAATTTTCTTAAATTAATGCACACATATAACGAAAGTTTTGATTAAAAGCCTATGTACATATATATTATATTATCATTAATAGTTTTAACATTCATTTATCACTTTATTCATTTTTTAAGAAATTTTTAATATTTAATCTCTGCTAGTAAAGGCGGCCGAGAGAAAGGAACTGGCCCCTTTACTCTCATTAGTGCCGTTGGGCTTAGTACATTGTGAACCTTAACTTCACAATCCCGACGCCCTGTCAAGGGTATGGAACTCACTTTACTTTTACTACGTAAATACTTATTAACGTATTTGTATGATTCCACGCACAATTAATCACTTCTCTTTTTATAGATTAATACAATATTTATAATTCAATCAACTATCGTTAAATTCGACTATTACATCTATTTTATTTTTTCGTATTATTATATATTTCATTTATTTTATTTCCATTTATATCTTTTTGTCTCTATATTCATATTTGGATACCGAAGTTCCCATTTGTACTTACGATTGTTTTCTGCTTCTTTTTATTTTTATATTTTCCTTTGTCCTTCAAGAAATTTTTATTATTTACATAAAATTCCATCGCTCGCGCAGATATGCGCATAAATGGACATTGCAAAACAATAATAATAATAAAGTGATTTGAAGTGATTATTATAGATCATTATAAAACTGGATTCGTTATCTTCATAACTTTTCTTGTTAATGACTAGGAGAGTAATTGTACGAGCAAACGAGAGCTCATATTTTGATATTAAAGTATAGATGTGTGTAACCTTATAATAAATAATTGTATATTAATTATAGATCCATTACAAAGCCGGATTCGTTATTTTTATTACTTTTCTAATCGGACTTAAAAAATGCTTGGAAACTATCTTTCATTGTATTTACTTTTATATTTTGTTTTTATCTGTTCATTTATTTTTTAAGGGTTTTCATTGAGAAGAAAATTTTTATTGTATTTCTTTTTCCTTTTAAAGACCCATCGCTCGCGCAAATATGCACATAGATGGTCTATTATGGTAATAATAATAATAATAATAATAATAATAATAATAATAAATATTATTATTAATATTTTTATCGCTGCCCGGAGTTCTATTTCATTATCATTAATTAATGTTATTAAAATTGTCTCTTTACGATGGTTTTGTAATAATGGGTGCAATATCGATCAGCGTAATAGTTTAAAAGTTACTTGTAAAAAGTTATAAGGTAGGTGGGTTGCTTTTATCTGTATATGGTTATAAATCGATAACAAGGTAAAGCAGTATCGAAGAAACGGACATCTTCCACCGGTTTTTCGGAAGAAAAATCGTAACACATAAATGAACATACTGACGCAAATTGTACGAAGCCGATAATATATAACGAAATGCACGGTTGCCAAAAAAACTGGAATTTGCCTCCTACTCGAGCGGCATACGCAGCGTAAAAGGTGCAATTGTTGTTTTTAAAATAATTTGCGAGGGAAACACGTTCGAGCCTGTTCAGCGAAAATGTAAAAAGACATTTTCCGAGGAGCTGGTCGTTTTTTTTTTTAGTGTTTTGTTATTTTATAAACACCGTTTTCCGATGAAAGATGTAGGAAAACGTTTTCAACGATTTTTCCATTTTCCTTTGGGTTTTTTCTTTCTCGCTGCCGGATAATAGACTAGCATCTCTTCGTGTAAGTAATGGAAAAAAGGCAACGCGTATGAATGTGCACGTTTCATTGGTTTGCTTTTTTGTTTCAAGTTAAAACTCCTCAGCGTAGGCTAAGTATCGCGTGCTTTCATCTAAATTATAAATTAGTTTCATAAGGCAACAAAGAACGTTCTGGTTGTTCCCGGTAATATATTTGCCAGCCTCTGTCTAGTGTCTATTGGTGTTGCTCAGTCGCTGGATTGTCTGCTTCAAAGAGATTACGCTAGAAGACCGCGCTGGCTGTCCATTGTCGTTAGCAACGCAAAATGTTAGCTAAACGCCGAGTACTTGTAATATTGCAAACGAAGGTCCACATTGACATTTCCAAAAGCGAGTGCATACTTATCTGGTTTCTTTCCGCAGCTACCAGAAACACACTCTCTTTTATTATTATTATTTTATAACACAAACCCGTTTCTGTAGCGTCTCGTTCCCATTGTTTTCGGTAACAGTTACCGGCTGGCAGCGATTTTGTAACTTTTCTAACCTATTTTTCGTACCGTAAGTTTATTCTTTCGATCGGCGCGATCGTACGAGGATCGTCTGTGCATTCAAGTACCTTCACCCGGAAAAAAAAGCTAGAAATCAAAGGCGAAAGTTACACGTTGAGCCGATCTCAGATATCTCTAGTAAGAAGGAGGGGATAAAACGTGCAGAAGGAACGGACAGGATATCGCAATGAGCAGCAGGAAGCTTAAGACTGGGGGGAAACGGGAGAACACAGAGCGGAACGCTCTACCGAAAGAGATGTACACTTAATTATCACAATCGTTTCAGGGAACTGCATAATTTGAATGGATCACAAGGTGGTGGTGAAGGGACCAAAAAGAAAAACGAAAGTGGGAGAAAGGCAGTAAAAAATTATGACTACGTAAGCGAATAATGGAAACAATGACAGAATATCGAAGTGGAGGAAAAGAAAGAACCATGGACTGGGAAATAGAAAGATAAAATGAGCGTCTGTTAGAAAAAGAGATAGCGTACACATCGGACACCAAAATCTGAAATGAAAATTCTTACAGTTTAGAGGATGGATTTTTTTTTTTTTTTTTTTTTTTTTTGAAGAAGCAGCAACCCTAGTCAAAGAAACAGCTACCTCGTTACCAAAGATACTGGAATGGTTAGGAAGCCATATCATAATATCAGTATGAATCGCGTGGAGAACAGAAAGAATCAACTTCTTGAATAATTTAGTGAATATAAAATCTCGGACTACAACAGGGTGGTTTAACGAGGAAATTAATTTGTACGTTTTTATAGAGATTGTAAAAGTACGGATTGTCCAAAAGAGCTTTTCGGTATCTTTTGAGCAAGGTGTGGCTATTGAATAACGAGACTAACGCTGCTACAGAAGAAGTACATATGCGCCAAACGCCAGCGACCGACAGTTGTTATCGTGAAACCTCTTTTGAATCGAGTGTCTATCGCTGCTCTGCAAACAAAAATTAGTATAGCCGTGTAGCATTCGTTTGAATTAGAGTTGTTTTTTTTGCTTTTTTTTTTTTATTTCGCCCGAAAAATGTTAAATGCAACAATCGAGAAACGAATTGTTGTGAAATTTCACATGAAACTTTGGAAAAGCCGCTACCGAAACTTATAATTTATTGAAAGAAGTGTACGGCAATGAATGTTTTTGAGTGGTTTAAGCGTTTTTAAGATCGCCGAGAAGACGGTTCCAGATGATTTACGCCCCCGGGGGTAGCCCTTCCACGTCAAAAACGGATAACGATATCGAAAAAATCGGTAATCTGATTCGATCTGTGACCGCGGTCGGTCAAGTATTCATACGATCGCTGAAACTGTAGAAATTGATAAAGAATCGGTACGGCAAATTTTACATAACAATTTTAACATGTAAAAAGTGTGTGCCAAAATGATGCCCCTAAAATTCTCACGTTTGAACAACAATAAGCCCGTAAAAATGTTGTACTGACATTTTGAATGCCATTGAAAATGACCCAAACTTATTGGAAGGATGATAACATGTGACGAATCGTGGTTTTTTACTTATGGTCCTGAAACAGAGCACACCAATCCGTGCACCGGAAGAGCCCGTCTTCACCGAAAGCCAAAAAAGCTTTAATGAGTAAATCAAAATTCAAAGCAATGACGATTGTTTTTTTCGATATTCAACTGGGTTCCTGAAGGTCAAACTATTAATCAGCATTACTAGCTTCACGATTTTGCTGAACTGCGTGAAAGAATAAGGATAAAACGACCAAAAATGGTAGAAGAACAAGTCACGGGTTCTCTACCAAGACAATGCGCGCCGGCTCATTCCGCATTGTCTGTCAAGAGGTTTCTAGCCAAGTACAGCATCCTTATCATCTGCCCTATTCGCCAAATCGTGCGTCGTGCGTCGTGCGACTTATATTTGTTTCCAATGGTGAAATTTTCATTAAAAAGAAAAAGATTTGAGTACGCTGATGCTGTGAAACAGATAGCGACACACGTCCTGCAAGAGCTGACAGAAGACGACTTCCAACGCTGTTTCGAACAACGGAAGATTCGCATGCAGCGTTGTAGTTATAGAGGGGGGTGATTATTTAAGGTGATAATGAGTAAATATGTATGAAATCAAAATAAAATGTTTTATAGCCGTTATTTAATAGCCACACCTCGTATATGTACATGGTCTGGAATCCATGCAAATTAAACATTCAAGGAATACATGGAGATGATTTAATCGATGAAAATTTATCAAATTTATAATCAGACGCTATTTTTTTGTGTTAGACGTGGGATAACTCTTGGTCAAATTAGAATGTACGGGATTATTCGAAGCTAATGCAAAGATTAAGGCCTGCGCCACTGCTATTCCGTACTGTAAATCGAAGCAAAACGAATTTTTAAACGACTGGTAACTACACACGCTGCATCAATCGTATTCTCACTTTTTAACCATCTGCATATCTGTGTAAAGACAATTAGCCCGTTTATTCTCGTAATATTGTTATCAAAGATAACAATTTTCGAACGATTATTAAAATAATTATTAATGTTAACTATCGAAAACTTCTAATTTTTATTACATTTAAAAGGATTCTCCGAACAGTATTTGACCGGGGTATAGGGTTTTTTCCCTATTTGATGATACCGAAATGGGGAAAAGGTTCAAAAAAAAAACAATGAGGTGAAATTCCTTTATAATACCGAATGACCAGATTTTACTGGATGTTAACGAGTTATACTTTAGTGCAAAAGATAGGTAAAGGCGAGTAAGCGCACCGTCTTCTATGGATACTTGAAGTTCATTTTGGTACCGAATGAAAGCAAATTCACACCAAGTTTCAGCTCCTTAATCTCAAATATTTTCTGATTTATTTAAAAAAAAAAAAAACTTACTATTAGTTGTCTTTTATTAATAGTAAAAATGAAAATTAACAAACTGTGATTCTTTTTTTTTTACAAATACTACGTCAGGAAAATTATCCAAGTAGTAATATTAGACATGAAATTTTAGTTTCTTCTTCTAATACAGTCGAGGAAGTGTTTTGTAAAACTGCTATAACCACAATAGACTAGTTTGTTTTTTGACGTGAAGCCGAATAAGAAGCAGACACGATCCAATATATATACATTTCGTACTGGTTTTTTATACGATAAACTTAGTAGGATGTCAGAATTAGCTCCCTCATTCTTATTAGTCAAACTTTTAAATTAATAGCCACGCCCTTTTTAATGCTATTTCGCATAGATAATACGTTTAGAAACTTAAAAAATTGATGGCAAATAGAGCAATCGGATATTATTTACGGAAATTATCCCTTCTTTTTTAATGTAAACCTTTTATAAGAGGATACTATCGTAGCGAATTTATCGAGGGAGATATAAAAACAGCGTTGTTATATCAGAGTTATTTGCATCGAGTACATTTCAAGATGGTTTTTTTTTTTTTTAGAAAATCGAATGTGACATCACCGGGGTGAGGGGGGAATGATAAGATGCGACGACAACTGGGGCGATTCAGTTTTTATAAATGTTTAATAGATATACGTTAAAAATAGCCGAACTTAAAACAGATCTTTTGACACAGGCCATTATAGATTACACTTTCAGATGATCCTCGTGAAGGAGAATGACCTATTACAGTTTTGGTGCTAGAATAAAAAAGTCGGGAAATGTAAAATATTTAAACTATGCGTGATAATTTTGACGAAGATTGAAAAACAGCGCAACAAATATTCTTTATCAATTGTAGCATGATATATGTGTTTTACGCCCCCAGGGATGCCGACCACGAGGTTTTACCCTCTCGTGGATTTTATTTACTTAAAATTTTATTTTTTGTTTTAGTGTTTATTGTTATTATTGTTATTATTATTATTATTATTATTATTATTATTATTATTATTATTATTATTATTATTATTATTATTATTATTATATTCAATTATTTGTTTGGTTTTTAATCAATATATTTTATGATCCTTTACACTTATCTCTTTCGGTACGGGTCGAACGCTGAAAAAAAAGGCAATATTAAATTACGGATCCGACAAAATATACGAAAGTAATAAAATTTAAAATAAAATTCTGCGTAACACTGTTATCGGTGGTCATCCTTGGTTGGCGGTCCGTCGGTCGGCTGGTACGTAGACATCGGATTAGATATTAATCGGGCTTTTATGTTCATGTTTCGCGATTCGTCACACTTTACCGATCTTTCTAAGTCACTACTACTAATAACAATAACGAATGTTTCGTAGAACGATAGATCGCGACACAAATTCTTACAACTTTTTTCTTGAACGCAAAACCACGACTGCTTTACAAAATTTTTACTTTTTTTTTTTTTTTACGGGTTCGTCAATGTGGACATTGGCCCAAGAACAATGGAACAGAAGGGTAAGAGAGACTCAGGTCCTTACACGATCAAAGATAGCTGACAGAAAGGAATCAACAGCTAGAATAACCGAAGGAGAAAGAAGGGAGAGAATAAATGAAGCACAGTATGGAGCGGGAAACCGGTTTGTAAGAGGAAGGAATAAAAAGAAGCTTGTTTAGTTGAAAGCGACGAACAACTGAACATTATATGATTAAATTGATTGCTGGGAAGGTGCAACGGACAATAAGGAGAAGGCACAAAAGAATAACGGAACAGCGAGGAAGGGAGCAAACTATGCCCAAAACGCAAGCGGCAAATCGCAGAAAGGTTAGAACGGCGCATAGAAGGAAAGTTAATAAACCATGGAAAACGTGGAAGAGAAGGTTGAATAGACAAGAAAAGGGAGTTCGGGTTGGGGAATGAGGAGACGTAATAGTCAGACCACAGTCTGGAATGAGCAGCTGCAGACAGAAGGGTAATATTAGAAGCTGAGAAGGCAGGAAGAAACCTACCAGAAGAGGAAGATAATCGAGCGAATGAGTCAACCAACTCATTTCTCTCGATTCCGGCATGGCCAGGAATCCAAAAGAAATCTGTTTGGATTAAGTGGGAAAGGAAATTTTTACTTATTTCATAGAATGGTTAAAATACGACTGGTCAAAAAGGAGTAATCAATTTCACCAATGGTAAAAGCGGCTGACTGACATAAAAATTCTTTTCTTCGATTTTTTTTTCAATTTACCCGGCCTCTCAGTCTGTGACCGCTGAAGCTGATCCTATCAGGTAGATTGTTTTTTCTTGGTGGTCGACGATTTGCTGCCCCAACCGACACAACAGGGTATCAGTCACGCGCGCATTCTCATTCGCACGACTTATTCTAAATTATTTTTATTTTTATATTATTTTATTTGAATTTTTACTTTGAGTTCATGTAATGGACACATTACACAATAAAGCACAGCGAGTATCTGCTAGCATGGTTAATCAACAGGTTCAATAATATAAACATTTTCTGGTTTTAACCAGATAATATTGTAGTCTCTTCTTTAAAATCCTCGCGTATATTCTAATACAAGAAGCCGATCTAATAAGATTTCCAGGTTTACACCGGCCCTTGGGGGGGGGGGGGGGGGGTATTGGAACAATCAAAAATTCTTTTCAGTCGTCCAAATTTATAGCTATTTGAAGTGAAAAAATAATTAAAACAAAAAAGAAAATTTCAATAAAGCTTTCTGTGGTAAATGGTTTAGTATCGAAATTTTAATTATTTTTAAAGGATGTCGAGTGTTTAAGTTCTAAAAATTAGATTGGTTCACTTAGAAAACAAGGTTGGGTATTTCGTGGCCTTGGAATGGCGCTCAGTAAATTATATTAACTCCGAACAATAAGAGACATAAGATGAAATTGATTAAGTTGACAGAAATATCCCGAACGATGAATTCGACTGCTCGAATAAAGTTTCACTTTCTTCTAAATACCACTCAATGGAATATTCCTATTGAACGATAAAATTGATTTCTTCCGGCCACTTTTTTTAGTAGTCAACAGAAACTAACTTTTGTTGTGTAGTTTTCTAAACGTTTATAAGCCGAATGATACGGCTTTAAATTTACAGAATCCGTCTAAAAAGAGCGCTTCCTTTTGTTAGGCAGTGTCACCGAGGAGGAAGGTTTGTCCAGTCTTTCCAATTCATTTTTTTCCGCTAAGAGCGCAATATCTCTACTATCCTCTGTTAACCGAAAAAAGGTTTGTCTATTGATCGCATTTCGACGAACACTACGTGGATTCCATTGTGCCATTTTAAGATCAATATTCATAGTAAACCGAAATAATTATTATTCTAAAACCTAAACGTAAGGAAATACGCAATATTTTTGATCGAATTTGAGGACGGTGTTAACTGCATAATTTATAGCGATAGCGATTTTCTAAATATAATTATTGAACTGGAGATTATTTAGATTACATTCTAAAAATTACGCGTATTTAGGATAAAATTATAGACGTTACGAATTATACTTATAGCTATAAAATTGCACTTATTATGAAATTATTTCATATTTTAGAAGAGTTAAATTGTTTCCCTCGATAAAGCGCGGTAGCCTGGAAGGCAGCGCGCTGGTCTAGTAGTTAAGGTGGTTGACTACCAAATCAGAGGTATCATGAAACTTCGGGAGTTATTTCGTTCCGGATGATCCAAGTCGCTCCCCCAGGTTTACCTAGCCTGAAATAATTGGGTTCCAGAGAAGTCAGGGAAAGTAAAGGCGGCTGAGAGAGAATAATTGGCTCCAATATTCCCTTTAGAACCATCAGGCTTCTTATTGTGAACTTTAACTTTACAATCCTCGACACCCTGTCAAGGGTGTGGGACTTACTTTACTTACTAAAAGATGTAGAAGTGGTACATTTCTGTTTTTCCACATTCGTTTGGCGTGCGTTCGTGTGATTTTTATTTGAACTTTTTCATCGCGCTGTCCTTACAGTATTTTTTTTTTATTTTACTGACACTCATCTGCGGAAAGCGTGGAACACTAACAGCATATAATCGAAAGAAGCTGGTTCATATGTGCTGATGGTTACCGGAAGAAAATATAAGTAAGCAATTATAATATTCGGGATTCGAGCTCATTTGAAAGAAGAACTGATAACAAGGAGAAATTTATACTTGTATACCCTTCGTTTGCTAGAGCACTTGGAGGTCCTGACGGCAGAAATTATTACAGAAATAATCGCTAATAGAGTTACGTGGAAGGTAACGGCAAACATGCATACCATCCTATGCGCGCGCTAGTTGGTGTATAGTAGGCAAACACGGTTGAAACTGAATTTGTGCCACGATAAATTAGACAATCACAACATCAGTTTCTTGTGTAGGCTTGCGTATGAACTAACGTTGCACATATGAACGCTACATATATACAACATTGAATATTTTACTCTTTAATTTGCCAATACTCGTTGTACCGATCATGGGGATTTTCACGTAGAAAAAAACTTTTGTCGTTTCTGGGCGTTTTATCTTTCCAATAGTTTCCGATCAAGTTGTATCTTTGAATCTACACAGACGGGGCACACCTTGTTGAGATCTAGATGATTTCCGCAACAATAAATACACCAAATTTCGAGAACATTCATATTATCTTTATATTTTAAACAAATTACAGGTAGATGATGAGTGTTGTTCTGGACAGTACGAGTAACATTTTTTGGATCTGCACTGTATCCAATGCTTACATTGTTTAGAGCTGGACGAGACAACGAATCGCAGATTTTATATATACATATATACTCAGTCATTTTGGCTTCGCAAGGGGCTGTGCCCTTTGACCCCTCTTGCTTCTATTTATGTCTCTTTCTCTTCTATACTTTGTATAAAATTATCAAAATCTACAACGTAATTCTTACTGGCATCAACATAAAAAGAAAAACAAAACATAATCACAAAAATTCTATCCTAACATTTAACTTTCATTACATAAAATTAAGATATTGTTTCATTAGATTTTTCGTTACATATTTCGTTACATAAAATTGTGACATTTTTTAAATAACAATAACAAAAATCCTACAAAATATAACAAACGTTACATAAAATTGGGACATTCTGCGTTACATAAAATTGGGACATTTTGCGTTACATAAAATTGGGACATTTTTTTGGGACATTTTTTCGAATGGGGGGTAGTCTAAGAATTACGTTGTAATTAATATATATATATAAAAAGGATGGAAAAAGTTTTTCAAATAAATTGTACCTTTACTACTGTTACTGGTGGGATTAATTCTTCTCCGACTCGTTTTTTTCTTTTTCAATTTCACACATACTACTGATTTGCAGACTCATGCATTAATTACTTTTTAGAAATATCTAAAAATTCTTCACGGTGTTGTAAAATTATATCGTTATTTTTAACACATTTCTGGTAAGATTCTAGTAACTGGAGAAATTATTTTTGGAAACTCAATTTTTAAATTAATTTCTCTTCGTTTATTTTTTTCGGCTAAAATGTGTGTATTTATTATGTACTTTTTCCTTACCGACTTTTTTACTTATCTTGCTTTTAATGCATTGAGTTTACAATCACGTATTTTATACTGCAATATTAAAAAATTGATTCCTTTAACTTTTTAACAAATTTTTGACAACGATGTTTATCGCGATTTAAAAATTAATTTTTTTTTCTTCATTTCTTAATTAATGCTGTTAATGTTGAACAGTAAATAATATTAGTCTTTTGTGAAAGTTATTTAATTGTTTTTAATAAACATCCTGTAAAAAAGGAAGAAAAAAAAGGAAAAGGCTTAATGTCGTCTAAATTTCTATTATTAGCATATACGAGTATATATATATAACTCGGTCATTTTGATCTCGCAAGGGACTGTGCTTCTTGACCCTTCTTCCTTACATTTCTGTCTCTTTCTCTTCTATACTTTTTATAAAATGATCAAAACTTACAACGTAATTCTTACTGGCATCAACACAAAAAAAATTACATAATCACAAAAATCCTATCCTAATGTTTAACTTTCATTACATAAAATTAAGAAATTTTTACGTTACATTTTTCGTTCCAAAAATCCTATAAAATATAACAAACATTACATAAAATTGGGACATTTTTTCTAATGGGGGGTAGCCTAAGAATTACGTTGTAATTAATATATATATATATGTGTGTGTGTATATTTGTATGCGTAATATTATATAGTAAAAGGATATTTCAGAGGAAATTTTTAGATATTTTAATATAAAAAGTTGAAAAGTTTGTGAATGTAAGTAATTGGGAATTACGAGAACAAATAAACTGTTAGGGGGTGCACTGCAAAGCTTTATTTTGTGGCTTTTGTTCCGCTGCCTTTTTTTAATACTTTGAAAGGTTTTCGTTGGAAGTTACCTTCGGTGTGCGAAGCGCTCGGCACAAGCGTTACTACAATAATTGAAGTTTCGACCAAGTTTTTTGTCAATTAATTAAATAACCGTTTGCGCCACGAAAACGTCACCGGATCGTAAAGGTCAACATTTAATCTATATAACTTTCCTTCATAGAACGCGGTCAGTGTATAATGGCGAAATAGCGCTTCGATAGGCTTTTTTCATTATACACGAAGTGACACTTTTTTCTCCTTCCACCATATTAAACCAAAATGCTTCAACAACTACGCTCTCGGTGAAATTTCAAAATGTATAACTCGACTTACCCTCGAAAACAATAACGCTAAGAAAAAGTTCGCATTACGTGACAGAGAGATTGCGCATATTGTTTCGGCGTCGTATAGAGTATCGGCGGATTGTCTTTTTTTCGATGTTTATTAATAATGAAGTTTTAAAAACTTCACGTCAATTTGAATGTACAAATCTAAAAAAAAAGCGATTACATTCACGCGAATTGCGTGCCAATTAATTTAAAACGATAATAATAACACTGAAAAAAGCTGTTTTAAGTTGTAAGCCGAGAAAAAATTAATAGAAAAAGTGGAAACGAAAGTGTCGATTGTAAGGTCACAAATGACGAAATGGAAGAGAGAATTAATAAACGAAAGAAGCAAACAGAAAAGTGTAAATGACGTAGACGAAAAGCGGATAAATGGAATTAAGAGAGTATTCTGGTCTAGAATTTTGAAAAAATCAATTTTTTTTTTCCGTGTTCTTAAAATTTAGACCTTTAAGAATATATCCTCGAGAGAAAATTTTAAAATTTCAACAATTTCCGTAATTTTCAGTGGCCCAGCAACTAAGCCCGTTACGCCGGAGCAAATCGGACAATAGACAGTGCACAATGCCCGAGACTTGACCATTTTTGATATATGAATGCATTATATAAATGTATGAATATAGATAACCCAAAACACTTAAAATATTTCGAAGTCGAAGAATGCACACTCTGCGGAATCGCCGATTAATGAAATGTAACTATAACGTGCCATTCGATGAAACTTACTCAAAACTTTGAACGCGTCTTTCTCAAAACTACTTTTTTCAACGCAGTTGACGCGATATCTCAAATTCTATTTAACTAATTTACTGCAATTTTTGTACCAAACTTCGATATATAATAACCGTTTATCGCCCCTACCGTTTTTGAATCAAAATAATTTTTTTTACTATTTTAAAAAATTAAAAATTATGACGAAAGAGGTCGAAAAATGCCTTTTTTCCAGACAGTCGCCATTTTGTTAAAAAAAAATTTTCTCGGTTTTTACTAATTAGGAATTTTTTCTTTTTTAATTTTATTTCAGATAATCCGTCCTCTCTATTTCTCAACCTGAAATGTACCAGCTTATAACTTTATTAATTTTAATTCGTCGTTTATTTTTCATTTTGCATATAATATTAAGATTAATTAGCTCCAAATAAACCGTAAACATGGGTTAAACATAACCTGCATGCCCAAAATTTATTCTTCTGGACCAGAATGCCCCCTTAATTCACTGTTTAAACGCCAGAGCAATGTAACGGAGGTCATTTTTAAAAACAGGAATTCGCATCGCGTTACAAGAAATAAAAAAGCATGGCGGATAGAGAGCAAAGTGAGCTGTAAGAAAACCTATCGTAAGCGGACAGCTTTAATCGTTCCTTTAAAAAAATTCTAATTAATTTATTAATTATCTTCCTTCGAAATTGTAACAGATGTTGCCGGGCATTTTCCGAAGGAATTTCGAAAAATATATTTTCCAATTGATGCGAGGTAGAAAATAGGAAATGTGCGACGGGGTGAAAATGTAGGAAACCACGATTGCTTCGATTTTTTTCCGAGAATGAGGACTAATTTTTTCATTATAAGACTTCCGAACTTGCTTATAATTTCCATCGATTTCGGCAAGTGTACATTAACACCCCGAATAGAGTTAAACTTCCAAACTCTTTCATATTAAACTATAATGAAAGAAGCTATGTCCACATTATCTACCGACAAGCAAAAATCAGGATTACAAAAATTATAAAGATCTTGAAACGACGGTATACGTATCCTACCAAACACTTCACCCATTCCATCCTCATCTTGTGTTCGTTATTTGGGACACTTCATTTCGACAATAAATTAACTTGAAGAAAGCGTATAACTCAATGTACAGCAAAACTAAATCTGCTAAAAAAAACTATCGCACACATCGTACGGAGCCCACCGTTTTTCATTAATGACAAAATATACCGCTCGCAAACCCGCTCGAAATGCAATTATGGAGCTCCCCTGTTTTTCGTAGCAGCCAAGACAGACCTCTCCAAACTGGATGCCATCCATAACGCTTCTTTTTACTTAGTTACAGGCGCGCTCAGAACATTCCCAATATCGAGCTCTATTGTGAAGCCTCAAAGTGGCCCTTACCGCTTCGACGTGATTATTTTACAGTAACCTACTACTACGTACAGTTGCAAATCCGGGGATCTTCCAGCAGCCGACAACATTATACGATCAGTTCAGAGCTCATCAGAAACCAGACCCTTAGGATCTCGAGTAAAAAGGATCTTACGCATCAGAATCGCTTCACACCGATTTACCAATGATTCAAGATTTCCTCAACGTAGAAAATAAACCTGAAAAAATTTGTTCGCCATGGGCAGCGAAACTCGCCTCATTTGACTATTCACTGATGCCAAACAAGCACTCTTACTTTTTCATTGTTTATAAACTACTTTCCCTGCAAATAAATAGATTACAATATTCAGATGTGAGAGATGTGAAGTTTCTATCACCGTCCCTATCTTTTAACAGAATGCCCAAAGATCCTTAACCTATGAAACGTTTAAAACTTTCGCAGCGATTAACCATGATGAAATAAATTTACGGACAACTGCGTTTAGAAAATGAAATATATTTAATTCAAGAATACAACGCTTATGTATTCTTGAATTAAATATATTTCATTTTCTGAACGCAAGTGTCTGTAAATTTATTTCATCATCCTTAAACTGTTCTCTAACTTCACTCCGGAAATATTCTCCTTTGTCACTCCTATCCCACGATTCGCCACCCGTCACACCCCTTCTCGCTCTTCTCAAATCAATAAACCTATTTTATAAAATATAATAAACTTGTTGTCCGCGCTCCTAGCCGGGAAAAAAAAATAATAACTTTTCCGATTGCGGCAACCTCTTACAAGAATTTTTTTTCATTTTGCACATCATCACTACGGTTGGTTATTAGAAATTCAGACCTGGACAGTTCCGTTATCATTTCGATCACTCGTTTGTACGGTTTCGTATATTTTAACTTTCCAAATAATCCAATTACTCCTATCACAAAAAACTACAATAAACTAACGATACTTACATTAGTTCAATTTATGATCTTACAGCATTTTTAATAAACTATCTAATCCAATACATAATTCTCTTCCGAAAAGTTTAATTACACCGTATGGCAGATTAATTTGAATATTCTATATACATATATAAATACGGAAGCAAATAAAGTGTATCGATGGCACTATGCTCATCCGATGATGAAAAATGTGAAACCATTTTTACTCTACAATTTTATCAGCAGCGATAATGATAATGATAATGATAATGATAATGATAATGATAATAATAATGATAATAATCATAATAATAATACAAAAGAACATCACGTATACAAAGTCAATGAAATATTAAACGCGGTGAAAACTTTAATTAAAACTTACTATAACCAGTTCATTAGTCTATAAAATAAGATCTACAGCACGTCGCCTTACCCAAGAGGGGATACAAGTAGGCTTCTTGTGGGTGCCGGCACATGTTGGAATACCCGGAAACGAATGTGTAGACCGGGCCGCCAAGTCAATGTTGTCTGTCCCTATGCCACCCAATGTCCCACCACCAGAATTCACTCCCTTCGTCCACAAACATATGAAAGAACATTGGATCTCATCCTGGTCCCAACATGCAACTTTCCTAAGGAATATTAAACCAAATGTTGATCCTTGGTGGCCACCGATCCAAATGTCCAAAAAAGAATTCTCTGCCCTTAATAGATTGAGACTGGGACACACATCGATATCTCACAACCATATCCTCCAGGGAGCCCCTCCACCGATTTCCTGCCCATTCTGTAATGCAGCAGTGCTACCTTCGGTGGAACACATCCTGAAACAATGTCAAAACTTAACAATAATCAAGGACGAACCACTACACCTTCTTTTAGATAACCGTCCAGAACAGGTTCAGACAATGCTAATCTTCCTTAACCGAAATAATTTAATAAACAAATTGTAATAAATCCGATACTCGTTGTGCCGTAATGACCCTGGCAGTTATACATGGCCAACGAGTAGATTACACACAAAAAAAAAAAAAAAAAAAATTAAACAAAAAAAAAAGCTAGCTCCGAAAAATATTGCACAGCTAAAGAGATAATGAAACCGATATTTGCGGAAAAAATTTATAACAAGCTAAAAATAATCTTCTCTCTAAAACCGGATAAAAAACATAACAGAATAATTAGTAGAGAATAAACTATTAAAAAAGTTACTACAAATGATAAAACAAATTAAAAAACTAAAGTGTGGAAATTCTATATACACTATCTGATACATAATTCACAGAGGAAAACTGCGGCGAATGACGAAAGTTAAGAAAAAATCTGAAGAATTGAGAAGATAACAACATTTTTTTTCACGTAAATCATAGATTTTCTGCAGAGTGCGACAGGGTTTGTTTGTTATTTGACGTGTATCGTTCTAAAGTTTATGGGAAGTCTCGAATTGGCCCGACTAATAGTAAGACAATTAACACCGCTAGGATTGGCTTTTATTAAAATGGTCTGAAAATCTTGTGAAGTGTAAAAGACAAAAATCTGAAGGTGTTATTCTTAATGATGCAAATTTGAAAGCATACTCTGGAGAAGCTCGTTCAAAGATTTCGTTGATAGTTCTTTGATTTCGGCTTAAAAGTGATTATTAAACTGAAAGAAAAAACAAAAAGTGCAGGTGAAATCAGGTAACTATGTTAAACTTTCATTGTTGATAGGAAGAGGAAGTTATATTGTGAACGCGGCCATCTAGTATCGCCGTTGCCCATAGAAAGAAACGACTGTAGCAGGATTTCACTCAGTAGTACTATGATTTTTCCGACAACTAGGAAGTTTCGAATATCACCTTTCCTCCGACGAAGATGCTTTCAGTGTGCTGCTTTGTCGAGATTAAGCTTTACCGGGCGATAAATATTTGATGATGTTTTGTTGTTTCATTTTTTGAATACCGACATTTCCCTGAAATGTTTACGAGTATTATCCACTTTTTAACATCATACCAGCGTAGGCGTTTGAATATTATACATTACGATAATCTAGTGACTATGGACATGATGTCGAATGAGTAATCCAACAGGAAGAGCTGAGATCGACTGAAGTGGCTTCTAATGCGTTTGTTTCAAAATTAGATCAGAAGCCACAAGTTCAACAATCCCACTGTGATTGGTGATGAAAAGATTGTTTTTGATCAGAACCCAGAGATGGTTGGTTTACGGGATTCTCCGCTGATCTTGTGAAATTTCCAAATGATGAAAATATTAATAGAAGATGCAAAGTTTTCTCGGCATTTCTTTTTAGCTAATTTTATAGGTGGTCCCCTTCAAACTTCAAACATTTGCGTTATTCGATTATAATGAAATATAGTTTTATTCGTAGCGGTCTATGCGCAGTTTAATTGCGCATTGACTATGATTTTACCTGGTGACTCGTACTTTGTCCGAGAAAATGTTTAAAAATTAGAAATTATTGCTCAGATAGTACAGCTTCTGCCATTTACCGGGTGATAGTATAAAAATCTTCGTTGAAATCAGCTAGGTAACTGGAAAATCATTTTTAAGGTTATCGTTGGGTTTAGCATCCACCTAGGATGTACAAGGAGTGGACTGAAGATAAGAAGAATTCTATTTATATAATATAAATAAATATGTACAGGTCGATACATTTTTTTGACGGGCGAGGCTGATCGAAATCAAAGTAAGAAGGATGGAAGGAAATCCTTCGGCTATTGCACCCAGAAAAGAGAATAACTGTTGGAGTATTTATTCGCTAATATCCAGATAATTGCTAAACTGATTGCCAACTTGACTTGTTTCAGAAATTTGGTACGTCTCATATTTGGAGATTCGTGTATTAAAACGGCCGAAGGAGACGATTCTTCGGGTAATTCATCACGGCTTTAATTAACATTGTTGTCTATAAGGTTAACAATTGTAAAAGGTAGGTTAACATATTTGCATTAATGTGATATACGTGTACGTAGATAGCGCAATTGAAATTAAAGAGTAGCCGGTTATCGGAATTTTGAGGTGATTGGATTCGAAACAGCCATAGATATCGGAATACTATGAATATGGTGGTGGAAAATTGTAATAACGGAAATGTTTACGTACTTCGTTATCGTCACATATGGTGACATGATCTTCGGTATCGTTGTCTTCGGGAATGTCGATCCAATACGGGTAAGGTGGACTGTTGGAGACTGTTGATGATTCATCCTCTGGCTTAGGATCTTTACATCGACAAAAGTAACACATCCACAAGAAAAATATCAGCATAGACCCCATCATGGCACTGAAATCGCGATACAATTGTCGTTAATCATAAAATGGTAATAGGAAAAAATCCCTAATGAACTAACACATGTAGAAGTGGAATGTTATATTCGCGCGTCTAAAAGTTATTTACGTATTTTACGTTCCATCTGTCAATTGAGAACTGATGAACCCAGAGTAGACTACCTCTTCATCTTCTCAATTAAGTGCGGTTGGTGAGCACTATACCTATTAGTTTGTCCTTATTATACGGAGATATGTATGTATAGTACACGCTTATGACAGTGCTAAGTGCATTGCAGGTATACGCAAGATTTCGCTTGAAATTGATCGTAAATATATCGAGATACAAATAGAATATTCTTTAATCGTAAACACACTTGAAAATTTCGTAATAATAATAATAAAATTGTAAACAATGATAAATCACCCAGCTATAGATAAAAACTAAAAACTCTAACATAATCAACTCTTAAAATCAAACCTTATAAAATAAGCAAATAATACGAATAACTCTCCGAAACCATCTCTTCTATTTTTATACGGAATGGTTAATAATTACGAGAAGGAATGGAACTCTATATGTCTCCTGAATTCTAACAAAAACGGAATCATATGCTAGGTTTTAAATGATGAAAAAATTAAATTAAAAACAAACACTCAGATAGCTCTCTATAGCAGGGTTGGCGAACACGTCGACCGAAAAGGTTTTGAAAGTAGCCCGCGAAGCTGAAGTTGAACAATTTGCTTTCACTTAAATTAATGTTTGAAAATTTTAATGCGATAATTTCTTTTTAACAGAATAGACTGTCTGTTTAATGTACACATACTGTTTGTATTTATCCCGATGATGAACAATGCAAATGAATGTTAACTTTTAAATTAATTGTAGTCACGTCGTCACTTTCGTGCTTTGCTGAAACACAGTGAACTGTTACTACATGCTGACGTAAGATGGTCAAGTCGTGCTACATTTTGAACGAGATTTAGAGAAGCTCATATTTACAAACTAAAGGTGATTCATATCCTCAATTAAATGATCAAGAATTGTTTCTTGATCTTGCTTTTTTCTGCCATGTTACTGAAAAATTACACCAATTAAATCTACAAATACCGGGTAAAGGTAAAACAATAATAGATACGATAAGCATTTTGAAGTCGTTTAAAGAGAAAATAAATATTAAAAAATGATATAAATCTTAAGTCACTGGTTTCAGACTGTAATTTTTGGAAACTGAAATATCTAAATATTTGAACTATTATTACACGTTTCAAATGCCTTCTCCGGATCAACATATTTATGTGAATCCGCATTTTCATTTATGAATGTAATCAAAACAAAACATCGATCGCAATTAACAGATCAACATTTGAAATCATGTTTAAGAATTGCCTTAAGTTCATATGAGCCAAATTTTGAGAAACTTGCTGCACTTATGCAATGTCAGGTATCGTCCAATTAAACGTTTTTATTCATTTTCTTATTTACAGTGTACCTTTTTTAAGTTAATAAGTATTTCATTTCAAAAAATTATAATTATTATTTTTTTTCTTTATTTGCTAAAATTGTTTTGCGTATTCATTTCTTTACAATGTAACTTTTTTTAAAAATTTGATAAATATTATTGTGTTTCATAAAATAAAAAAATATAATTGTTTTTTCTTTATTTGCCATAATACTTTTTTAAAATTGCAATTCTTGTTAATTATTTATTAAAATATCAATGAAAAATTTGAAAAATCCTAAAATTGACTATATTTTACAGAATAATTCGTCCCTAAGGGATAAAAGTTTGGCCACACCTGCTCTATAGGATGATGAACATGTCAAAGAAAAATACCAGATTTATTATGTACACCAAATGAAAAACGTTGGAGCTTATAATGATTGGAAATATTCATTAATGCCTACTGAAAAATTCAGGGAGACTTTAAATAATGTGGGTTTCACAACGAGAATTGTTATTAAGGTCAGAAAATCAACAACCACACAGCCACTAGCAACGCGTTTTCTAGTGAAATCTAAAGATAATAATGAAAAAATTTATAAATGAAAATAAAAGTTGAACCTTCCTATAACGGTAATAGAGTAGATATCGATTTGTTCGGACCTATCAAAGGTTACTATATATATATATATATATATATATATATATATATATATATATATATATAACCATTTGTTTGCGTTCAATACGAGAAGAATTTAATGAAACGAAAAGTAAGAAACCAGAGTTGATGTTTAGGCAAAGTTACATTGCTAAGTAATTCTCATTTAACGAATAAAAATCTACAAAATTTTAACAGATCTTCCACTATCTGTTGATTAAAAGAAACTAACGCAACCTAATAACGGAAATAAACTTATGCTAATGCATTACAAAACCGATCAAAAACAGAAAACGTAACCGAAACAACATTATACACGGTAAATAGCTATAATATTAATTATAATGATTAACAGTTAATTAACTGAATTTTTATTCGGATTCAAAGGCTTAATCAATTAATGCGGCAAAACAGCATGACAATATGTCATCGAGGAAATAATGTTTCTAATAATAGAGCTACTCGGAACATTAATGGACCGGGGCAATATTGAAGTCGAATGATTCCCTTAAAAGTAACAAAACTGGCCTATTATTTTTGTCAGAAATTCACTTTACAATGAACGGTTACATTAAAATATATCTCGTTATATTGTTTATAATACTCCACACAAAACGGCGTCAATATTAAAGCAACAAGGGAACATTACGAGATATGAAGCTATTAGTATAATGATAGAAACTACAGTCAGTACATTCACGACATCATCGGTTTTGTTGTTCTCCAAGACACCGCGTATAAAGCAAGAGAATTTCGATGGGTACGTCAAAAATCTTTGTAGTAAAAATTTATTTGTATCTGATGACGACTTTAATATTAAACGTACATTGCGTCTTGCATCTCGTTTCATAACTCCAAGAGGTGGGCAGTTATATACATGTGTTCGAAAGAATAAGTACGGTAGCTTATTAGATGGAGAGTACCTTCATATTTGTCAAAAGATAAACAGAAACTCTCACATTTACTTTCAACATTGTCACAATTGAATTATTTTAGGGATGGCAACTGAGTATCAGTGTTGCTACGATGAACATGGTCTGCAAGACTTATATTTGACAAATGACAGCACTAACCGAAATATATTTCAAAAAGTATTTTTTTTTTTTTTTTTTTTCCCCTACCCTGGGCGCGCCAGCGGCCTTGACCCAACAACATGAAAAATTAACAGTTATAACTAAATAACCAGGCGGTCAGAAATGGAGAGGACAAAGGACAGTAGCAATGGGATAACTGAAGGCAATGGGAAGGAAAGAATATAGGTAGCGTTAAAGGGAGTAGGAAGACCCAAAACTAGAAGTTGGGTGTAAAGAATAGAGCGTTCGTTAGAGAGTGCTGAACATTCGAATAGGATGTGATTTGAATCACAAATACAAGAAGGCTCAGAAGCGTGAAGAGAGCAGAAAGGAGAAGGGGACAAAGCGAATCGAAAGCGAGAAGAGGGGAGAAGAGAATGATTGATTCTAAGCCTAATTAAGGAAACAACAGTGGAACGACGACAGATAGGAATAGATTGAAACCAAGGCAGGAAACTAGGAACCGGTTGAATAAGACGGTACTGAGAAAAGCGATTTGAGAATATAGATGGATACATGTCAGACCAAAGTCTGGAATGATTAGAGCGTGATAGAGAAAGAATGTCTGAGGAAGGGAAAGAGTCGAGGAAAGGACCAGTGCGGGCGGCTGAGCGAGCTAAAGAGTCAGCTGAGTCATTTCCCTCGATATTGGAATGACTAGGGACCCATAGAAAGTCTATGGAAATGGAGCGGAACGAGAACAAAGAGGAGACAAGAGAACGGATAGAGAGGATGATACCGTCAGAAGTATAAGAAGGAGGAGAGGAGATGGCTTGAAGAACGCCTTTGGAATCAGAGACAATCAGGAATTTGTGAACTCCACTCGTAGAGGATATGAAATGAATTGCACGAAGAATTGAGATCGACTCGGCCGAGAAGATAGAGCAGAAGGAAGGAAGTCTGAAGGACTCAGAGTGTAGGAACGTAGGAGACGTATACGCACCACCCACGCCCCCATCACTCTTGGAGCCATCCGAGAAGATTAAGGCATGGGAAGGAAAAGACGAGTTCAGCAGCTGAAAGAATTCGAAGTTGACTACATTGTGAGAGGAACAATTAGCTCGGACTGGAAGAGAGGAGAAATTGATGGGGTGCCATATGCTATTAAAGTCGAAAGAAAAGTAAGGAAGACTGTTATAAGAGGAAACGTAGGGAGAAAAATTGGAAACACGAGCAGCTATATGCGATAAAATCGGAATTCTATGAGGCGCCAAGCGCCAGTGATTTTTGATATAAAGATAGGAAGGGATAATATTGGATGACAAAATGGGGAGGCGTTTTATTAAAAATCGATAACCGAGGAGTGAACGACGAATGGAAAGAGGTTGAGTGGAAGATTCGGATAGAATCGCAGGAATAGGAGAAGATCTTAAAGCACCAATGCATAGGCGAAGGCAGGAATTCTGAATTGCGTCAAGTTTCGAAAGGAGAGACTTGGAGGCACTGCCATAAATGAAGGAACAATAGTCGAGTTTGGACCGAATAATCGATTTATATAGAATTAATAGAATGCACGGGTCTCCACCCCATCTGAGCGGTGATAAAGATTTGAGGAGATTAAGTCTTTTGATCGAGGAATTATAGATATAATTAATATGTTCATGAAATGTAAGGCGACTATTTAAGAAAATACCTAGATAACATATGGAATTAACAGTGGGAATAGGTGTACCAGATACGTTGATGTTTATAAAAGCACGATTAAAGGGGCGGAGAGTAAAAATTATACAGGAAGACTTGGAAGGGGAAAGAGAGAGGTGGAGTGTAGATAGAGCATTGCTAAGATGGGACAATGAATGGTTTAACTCGTTGGTGGCAGAGGACAGATCATCTGAGGTGGAATAAACTAAAATGTCATCAGCAAAAAGGAGAGAGAAAGAGGGAATAGGAAGCAAAGCAATATCGAAAGAGTAAATATTAAAAAGAGTGGGGCTAAGGCAGGATCCCTGGGGAAGCCCACGATAGACGCATCTAGAGGTGGAAAGAGAAGGAGAAGATAGATAAAGAGTTCTATGTTGAAAGAGGTTGAGTATAAGAGAGATAAAAACCGGAGGGAGATTAAGAGAGAGAAGTTTGGAGCCCAGAGAAGGAAGATGCACATTGTCGAATGCAGAGCAGACATCGACAAAAGAAGCGACAGTAAATTTCTTAGAAAGGAATGATTTATAGATATCTGCAAGGAAGGTACTGATGCAATCTACCGGGCCAAGCCCGGGGCGAAAACCGAACATATTAGAAGGAACTAGATTATTATGCTCAAGCCACCAAACAAGACGATTGTTTATTAAACCTTCAAAGAGTTTGCGCAGACATGAGGCTAGGGAGATAGGACGGAAGGAACACTGATTTTTTTTCGGAATTGGAATGACGATGAAGTCATTCCAAGACTCAGGAGTAAATCCAGAGAGTAGGAAAGAGTTGAAGATATTCAGAAGGGAGAGCAGCGAGGAAGGAGAGAGTTTTTTAAGAATAGGGAAAGAAAGACCGTCCAAGCCAGGAGCAGAAGGAGAGGTTTTGTTAAGAACGGACAAGAGTTCCTCGTAGCTTTCAAAAAGTAGTCAAAAATAGCATCACTTTGAAAATCTACTAGAAACAAAAGAAAACGTCCATCATGCATTAGAGAACTTCTTATAAAATAAATACGTATATATGTATATATATAAACCCCAGGCAGCGCGGTAGCCTAGTAAGGTGCTTGGCTACCAAATCATGAGACTTGTTTCGTTCCGGATGCAAGTCGCTCCCAGGTATTTATTCAATCTGAAATTGAATTGGTTATACCACAGAAATCTGGGGAAGTAAAGATCGGACATGCTTTACTCTACTTATATAAAATCCATCCGAAAAAAATCACCTGGATTAGATTTAATCACAGCAAACATTAAAACTACCAAAAAAAAAAAAAAAAAAAAATGAAGAAAAACAGACAACTGTAACTTTATTAACATTCATTTTTAATATAATTCTTCATACTAGTCATTTTCCAATACCGTGTAAGTTTATATTAATAACGATAGTTCAGAACCTGGAAAAACCGCGGAAAAAGTTATTATCGTATAGATAATTTTTTCTTCTCTGTTTCTTTTTCAGCTATTTTCTATCCTCTGTTGGACGTGGCTCCTTCGAAACTCTTTCCATTTTCTCCTATCTGTCATTTTGTTCGTTCAGTCTTATCACCCATTCAACGTGTTAGTGCTTTGCTTCTTCTGTACGCTTCATTTGGTACCCATGTTGTGATCGTACTTGCTAATATGTCTTACGGAGTAACCAACCCACCTACATTTTAATCGTTTTTATTCCTTCGTTACTTACCTCTTTTATACCTGTGGTTTTCCTGAATGACTTGTCTTTTCTATCTTTCACAGTTGTACCAATAATTCTCCTTTCAATCCTCCTTTGTCTACTCTTAGTCTCTCTCCCATTGCTGCTGAGGTGTTCCTTGTTTCACATGCATGGGTTATCATCGGTAGTCGACACTGATTAACAGCTTTCTTTTTAGAGAAATCTTTTTGTTTTGTAAGATGTTCCTTAGTTTTTCCGTATGCTAGGGCGCTATTTGTATATTTCCTCTCCCGCAAACTGTTGTCGTCCCGCTTCTTTTCATAATTTATTCTAGCCAGTTAAAAATGGTGTCATTTCTTGCATAGTCGTCTGATCTGTAGCAATGTTATTTTTTTGTACAAAATCGTTCCACAACAGAAGGTTTCGCTATATTGATTTTCAGGCCTATTTTTTTATTTTTTGTATCAAGTTCTTGTACCATTTCCTTCAATTCTCTTATGTCTTCGCTAAGAAGCACTATGTCATCTACATATATTGGCTTAGATATACATATTTGTCCAATTTCCAATCCTTTTCTGTTCTAGTTTAATTTCTCATATACCGATTCTAAGACCGCAATCTCTTTGTCTATGACCGTTATAGAGGTTAATTTTTGTTTCCACCGGTCCACCTGTATGGAGTAGTAGCCTGTGCATTTTTATACATATGCTGTATAATCGAAACGAACACTCATTATTTATCCGTGCTGTTTCTAGCGCTTTATATTGAAGTAGAATCAAACGCTTTTTCGCAATCTACATTAGTAGCATATATAATGAGCGTCGGAATTTTGCTTTTCTAGTATTTGCAGCACAGTGTGTGAGAGGTTTATAGTGCCCATGCCTTTTTGGAAATCTGCTTACTCTTTCGATTTTTTTTACCTAATTGTTTATTTATTTTTCCTGTAATGTTTTTTTTTTTTTTTTTTTGTTAAACAGTTTTTAGAGATTTGAGAGAAGCTGTCTATAATTTTTTTTGTTTCTTTTTTATTCGCTTCCTTATAGTATTAATCGTGCCTTGTTTCAGGTTTTCAGCATTGTCTGTTTCCGTATACAAAGGTTGAAAAAGTTTGCTAGTATACTCAAAATGTCCTCTGTTATTATTTTTACTATGTTCTAGGGTTGGTGATTTTAACGGGTATACGGATAACATGGTTAACCGCAGTATCGGTTTAAACCGATTATTCGGGTGAAAACCGGGTTTGCAGTTTGGTACGGTTAACCGTGTGAAACGATTACCCGTATTAATCGCGATTTCGGTTAATCGTATAAATCAGTTAATCGTTTTAACAGTTACGTAATAAAATTAAAAAAAAAAAATTAAATATATCGTTAGAACTATAATTTTTTAATTGTTCTTGCAGGCGGTTATTTAATTAGCTATAAAATTTTATTTTAACATGTAAAGGGTCTAGCTGGTTAAGGGGGATAAAAGTACCTTTGAATCAAACTTTATAAAAAAAATATATAAATCTAGGGCATGAAAAAAGAAGAGTGTGCTGAAAGTTTCAGACCCTTAGCTCTACAGGGGGCTGCTGTAGTCACCATTTTGTAATTTTCGGTTTATTTATGATATCTCAGTAATTTTTTAATAGATTTAAAAAATTCTTATTGGAGGTTAAAGATAATGGAAAGTTCTATGAATTTGTTCAGATTTTTAGACGCTAAATTCACATTTTTAGAAACATTCAAAATTTTTAAAATGTCATAAAATATATTTTAAAAATTCAGTAACGACGGAAAAAATTAATATCATATATTATAGTGTAAACTATCGACTGAAATTTTTTCAGATTTTTAAAAGTGGCGCAAGAGGTTCAAAAAAAATAAAAACATGCATTTTTGGCCGAAAACTCTCTTGAAATTCAACTAATAAGTACGGACTAGATGTACATATGTTACGTATTTGAAGATAACAAGTTTTCCTGAATTTTTCCACATTGTTAGAATAAAAAAATATTAAGATTCTGCACGAATTTAAAATTCCCATAATAGAAAATTAGGTAACACAATGACAAATTATGTAACGTACATTTTATAATTTGCTTTCAGTAGAAGTTTCAGAGGGTTTTCAGTCCAAAATGCATGGTTTCATTTTTTTGGATTTGTTTCACCTGTTCTAAAAATCCGAATGATTCCATACCCAGCTATTTTATTTTTTTTTGGCATCTTGAATTGAAAATTTTATCAGAATAAAATTATAGTTTAAAAAAATTAATTTAACACAACTTTTTTTTCCAATGCGTTAGGAATAAATCGGGCTAGTTGGAGCGGAGTGTCTTCTGTAGCATAGCATCTGTTGCATTGCTGTTGATGTCTGCAATCTGTAGGTGTGTGCGTTTAGGGGCATCGCGACCACAGTGACTCACGCCCGTGAGTAGTGAGCGTACACGATTGAATTACGAAGTAAGGTTTTAACTCACCAAGCTGCGGTTTTCCCGCAAATAAATAATTTTATGATACTACGATTGATTGTTATGAAATGACGAAGCGATAATAACAAAACACGAGCCAGTACTTCGAAGTCCCGCATTGATATTAATTACAGAATAATTCAAAAAGAAACGAAAAAAAGATTATTATTATTATTATTTAATCAACTTTGCGATTAATACGAATAACCGTTTCGTACAATTAACCGTATCCGTAAAAACCGTAAAACCGATTTTCAGCCGTATCATCGGTTTTTAACCGAAACAGCGGTTACCCGGTTATCCGGTTTTTAATAGCTTTACTATTTTCCCCTGGATGCAATTTGCTCCAGCACATTTTCCGTTTTTTATAATTGTAGCCATTAGTTCTTCTTTCGACTCTTATCTCATTAGTTGGTCATTAATGTTACGTTGAGCATCGACTTCTGTCATATTTGGCGTTTCGTCATTACATAAAGTAATACTTTCGGATTATTATTTGAGCAATCTCGATTCAATTTCTACGCTCCACGCTGTCTTTGTCTTTTAATCCTATTATTATGTTATTTCCAATTTGTAAGTTTCCTCTTAGTACTTCGTACATTTTTATTGTTCTTTATTGCGTCTTTTCTAGCCTTTTCTTATTACGGGTTCTAATGTCATTCCGCATTCTTTTGCATAAAGTTCTGCATATTTCGCTATACTCAGTCTTATCCCTGTCTCTTTCCATCTATTTTGCTTGTTCTCGATTCTTCTGGTATCTTGATTGCCCCAGTACTTTGGGTGTTCAGTTTGTCTAAATCTTTCGTATCTATTTGAAGACGAGTCTTCTCATCTGTTTGACAATTACTGCCAAACATAAGGTAAAATATTTATTATTACATTTAGACCAAAGCTTGTAAAGATCATGTAGTGACAAAAAAGGAAAGCAGCTTGATATCAAACTTTAAAAAATGAACAGCCGGTTGTCAGTGGTAAATCAAAAGCTTGTTCTACTGCACAACATTAAAATCCATATAGAAAATAATCCAGATCTGAGGAATAATTTGTAATTTTAGCATTAAAATTATGCGCAGATTCTAGGCAAAGGTTCTGCGAAATAGTGTTTGTCAGCCTTTTGGTAATTTTAGGAACGACGACGGCATGCTACAAATGCCTATGGTAAAGGAAAGTATCAGATCCCGTACTGAAAAATGTATCAAGAACGCGTTAATCTACCAGCGGCTAATCTTTTAACGTTCTATTCTAATCTAAATAAGATCTATCACGACAGAAACAAATCGTTCGGAGTTAGGTGTATTGACTACTTCAGCTAGACATATAAATCGACTTACTACCACTCCATCCGAACCTACAAATTCGTCCTTGGATAATATTATACGGACCTCAGCAGCACATGAAAAAGACTTATTAAATGCAAAGAAAAACCGTTAATGATCGTAATCAAGGTCACCGCTCAAAACATGTAGGAGAACCAATCGAATAACAAGTTACGGCAAAAATTAAAGCTGGAACATTGGGAAGCATCACACCGTGCAAACAGACGAGAAGAGATTGTGTTAAGCACTATCCGCATCGGCCACACAAAACTAACACATGGACCCTTACTACAAAGTGACCCTCCACCATCCATCATGTGTGTTTTGTGGTACTCAAAGTCTGTCCATTGACCATGTCATCTCCGAATGTCAAAAACTCAACAAGAAGCGTGAGAAAGCTTTCTCATCCGCACAGACAAGAAGAATTACTATGGAAGAGGCGCTTGGTAATGATGAAGCTGCAGTCCAAAATACTTTTAGATTCTTAATAGCTATAAACCTATTACGCCAGAGGATATGATTTTTAGTTTACGTATTCAAGAATTATTTGTAATTTTTTTTTTTTTTTTTTTTTTTTTTGATTTCTTAAATATGTGTAAATTTGTAAAAGATTCATAACTTTCCGTTTAAATACTATAAAATTATCTGTAAATATCTGAATTGTAATGTATAGTAGACGCAAATGAGCAAGAAGTCGAGCGTCTTTAAATAAATATATAATTTGAATTTAAATTTTAAATAAAAGTGTATAATCCGAACGTTTGACAGAAGATTTTGATTCTATATATGAACATGTAACAGTTATGGAATATTGAACAACGCTTTGAACCTGTAAAAAGAAGTCGGAAAATCTGACGTGACGGTTTTTGGATTACCTCGAAGAATTTGAGAAAAATTATTGTGGCGACTGAAAATTAAATTGAATACAAATTTACGGGACAATACCGAAAACAAATCAAAAATGAACGCATTTAACTAGATCAGCTTATCGGTATACAGAGTTGTAGGATGTGTTTTTCATATTAAAAGCAGTTTATAAAACGAAAGTATTATTTTTAAAATCGCATTAAATTAGCCAGTGACGTGGTTGCAAAAAAAACCCTAAAAAAACAGACTATCTCTTTAACGGGTATGTGAGTTATAAAATTCTGGAAAATTTAAGTTATTGTTGTACCTTTTTTTATTTTTCCTTTTACCATCTTTAACAAAGATAAAAGTTCAAATTGGGCTTGATATAAGAATATGTACGAGTATATATATATTTTTTTTTTATTATTATTATTATTTATTTATTTACTCCGCTGTACCTTGCGGTTTTTCAGCCAGAGTTTCTGATTGTTACTGTTATTATTTGTTGTTGATGTGTTTTGTTTTGTTATTCATTACATGGTTGACAAAGATAGTTAGTATTGATTAATTCTGTAAAACTAAAATCTGCGTTTTAGTTGTCGTCATTAAATTTCAAAAAAAAAAAAAAAAAAAACACTTCAGTTTAGAACGTGTGGTGAAATACTGTAATACTCTTGTGTTTGCTTATTTGTTTATCATTATTTGCGCCCTCTCTTTTTCTTCAGTGTGAAGATAAAAAGCTTCTTTATTTTGCTTCAACACAGCTGAAAAATAACACAACAAACGATCAACACAGAAATGGCGACCAAAGGAATACACAATTAAATTATCGTGTGTAACTATGGTGACCGTTAACAGTACACGCGATCATTATAAAAATTTACTTTTTTGCTTTTTAATTCAGCTAGCATTTTAATCATTTTTTCAAATTTAATCGTTCAAATATTTTTGACCTCTTCAAGATGTGAATTTTATAAATTAAATTGTTTTGTTCGCTCGTATCGATCATTTCAGTAGGATAGATTCCCCGACATTCAAACAACAATTCTTTTCAATATTTACCTTTTTTAAGAACAACTACAGTAGTCTATTTGTGATGCAGTTGGTCTAACGGTAAAACCCATATCCTTATTTCCGGTACCGGGGTTAAGGGAAATTTTTGAAAATCTAATCTTAATTTTCCGTCCGGACTCCGAAATTTACCTCGATCCCAAGTATCTTACGCTGTACTCGACTGGTCAAACCGAATATCCGCGCCGCTGAACGTGCCAAACCGCTGCTATACGCTGAGTCCGTCCCGTAATCCGACTCTCCTAAAGTTAGTCTAAGTATACTATCCCAGTACCGACGAAAATTAATTCAATTCCCCCTCCCCCCGTTCTATTATTCATTCGCAATTTCGATCATTAAAAAACGCAATATTTATAAATATATGAAAATTTAAAATTAAATAAATGAATTTGTAAGATATATATCACTATTATGGCTATGGTTGTCGAATATCCTACATGGTCCGGATGATGTACGTTGATGTGATCTTTATGAAGATTTTAGTTATAGCGGATGAGAAACTCAAAATCCAGCTATAACTTTACTTACGAGATTTTCATCTTTACAAAACCGGTACTTTCGCGCGTGGTTTAATGTTCGTGTGATTTTTACAACGATACTGTACACGAAAAAAGGGTCTGACCTTTTTCTTAAATGATACGATCTTTGCTATTCAGCAACAGCCGATCGAAACTTATCTTAAGTTCAAATGGTAGCAAGTTAAGCCGAAAAAGGAAGCTTAAAAAAAAAGTATAGGGCAAAGTGGAGTAAATTGTTACAGTCAGTTTTTGCAGTGAATAATAAATCGTGCGCATTACCATTGGTACAGATAGGTCACAGTTGTTTATGAGTTATTGTCGCCATTGATCTATCGCGCTTTAAGTTTTAACGAAAATACACGTATTTTTAACGTATAAAGTATATATAGTTGTTTTTTTTTCCGAGTGAAAATCTCTGTCGTTCAGGTAAAGGTTTTTTCTTTTATATTGCATACAGAGAGGCATCTGTAAGATATATTTTAACGTGAAATATATGGAAATAAGTTCAGCGTATTTAAAATTACGTAATATTATGTAAAAAATGAACCGTACCTGGTAAGCTGTTACAGTAACAGGCGAGAGTGCATTGTTATAGTGCAACAACACTTACCCCACGGCAGTCACTTTAAATAATGTTAGGGAAATTTATAAAAATGACAAATATCACATTATTCTGCGCAGGTGTAATAATGCCACGTTAATATTCAAGGAAGATCCAGAGAGGCACGGTATGAGAAAATACATACAAAATGGCTATTTATGATTTACAGTATAGTAAATTATCGGTACGAGAGGCTGCGAAAAAACATAATATTAACTTCATGACTTTGTACCGGTTCCTTAAGAAAATAGAAAATAATAGCGGTATTTTTAATTTATATTTAAATATGGAACTGAAAAATGTCATCACGGACGCATATTTTTAATTTTTTTAAATTCTTGCTTACAATTTTGCAGATGCCAATTAAACATAAGTTCCTGATAACTGGGTTATAAACAAAAAGGCTGGAAAAGATTAGCTTACTGGATTTATTAAAAGGCACTCGCTCCCCATAGAAAACCCAGAAGCAACCAGTCTGGCTAGAGCGTTAAACTTTAATAAGTCTAATGTGAAAGATTTTCAGCATAAATTAGCAGAACTCTTTTGGCTAAAAATATGAATTTACCGCTGAACAGATGTATAATGTAGACGAAGCTGGCATTAGTACGGTTCAAAAACCAACAAAAATAATTGCTAGTAGAAATAGTAAACAAATAGGAGCTATTATTTCCGTTGAAAAAGGACCAATGAAAACAATGGTGTTTGCAGTAAATGTCTATGGAAATACCGCCCATGTTAATATTCCCGAGAAAATTTTATAAAGACCATTTTCTATTAACCTTTCCAGCCAGTTGTAAAGGTGCAGCGAATCCTAGTGGACTGGTGAAGAATTTTTATATTTTATGAAACTTACAAACGCCGTTTTTTATTTCTTCAATTTATAAACATACACTTAGATTTTTTTATTAAGTTATATGTGTGCTTTTAAAATATTTGAAATTTGTAACAATTTTCTCCACATTTGTAACAGCTTATCCGAGGTATCTATTATAACAACTTACCCCGTAGGAGACAAACATTATTGTTACAAGTTGTGTTGTCTGATTAATTTTTTATTTCCCCAACGCAAAAGGGTTTTGGTAATTTGTATGATATGTAAGAATGTTGCTATAGAATCAGGGTATTTAAACATATTTTATTCAATATTGTCGGTAAAAATACAAAATGTAAAAATTGTAACAACCTACCACACTTTCCCCTATATAATATATATATATATATATGTATATATATATATATATATATATATATATATATATATATATATATAGTCGACTCGTGTTCATCCGGATTGTATTTATCCGGACTCCGTATTATCCGGATCGGTTTTTTTTTAAAAAAAAAAAAAAAAGAAGAAGAAAAAGCCAAAGCGTTTTTATAAAATTCACAGCCATATGCAGTATGTATCTGAATATTTCTTTAAATTCGCTGTAAATGAAGATGCTGTGAAATTTTTAAAGCTTGGTTTCACAAAGAGCTTATGCCCGCAGTTGTGAAACATTTGTCCAACGAACAGTTACCGGGAAAAGCAATCCTTATTCTCGACAATGCACCTTCCAATCCGGCAACCGAGGACTTACAAGATGGTGATATAACGACGATGTTTTTTCCAGTAAACATCAATTTGTCAACCTACTGATCAAGGAATCCTAGAGCCCATTTAAAAAAAAAATATCGACGCTGCCTTCTCATTAGACTAATATTAAGCGCTTTGAAAATGATGAGGACTGTCGGGTTGCTTTGAAATCAGTTGATATGCTTGATGTTATCATCGCTTGAGGTTATCTGAGGGATGGGGAGAGATTAGTTCTATAGCATTAGTGCAGTCGTGAAAATATTGTTAGATCATAAAGTCAGTGATAAATGAGTTGAAATTGACAAACAACGTGATTTGGACAGTTCAAAAGACAACGAGGAGCTTGGTTCTCTAATAAAAAATATTCCAGGATGTGAAACGGATAGTAATATGGATGACGTTACAGAATGGATGGGCAACGACGAGATCAAAGAAATGGCCAGATGAAGATATCATGGTACTCAACGAGGATCTAGTTGCAGAAAATATGGATAACGAGTCCCTTCAAAGTGTTATACTACACGATGAAGTACTGAAGGTGATCGAAGTAGCGCTGGAGTAACTCATCAGGAAGAAGCGTCACCGAGGCTGATATCATTTGTCTACGGATGTGGCGAGATATATCGGCAAGGAAGAGAATGCAGCGAAAAACACCTTAATCACAGACTTCTTTAAAAAATGGTTAATATACACCGTAAGTTAATTTTCATGTTTTCATTTATTTTGCAGTATTTAACCTTGAACTCCGGCGTATCCGGATTTTTTGCTATCCGGACCGGCTGGCCGCCCAATTAATCCGGATAATCGCGAGTCAACTGTATATGCATAATCGGAATGTTCCGCAACGAAAGAGTGTTGCAGAGCGAGGACCGTCTCCTTGTGGCATCAGCAGCTAGTACGTATTTAAGATATATTTTCTTAATTTTATAATCTTCTAGATTTCTCAAAATAATAGGCACAATGAAACCTGCTCTATATGTAAAATTCCTGCCATTTAAGTTGAATAATTTTGCTGCAAATGTTCAATGCTTTATTTTTAGACTTGTATATAGTATTTTTGGAAGCTAGATGTTCCGAAAGATGTTTATTTTCAGATTCAGCAATGTATCGCAATAGTATTCAGATGTTGCCATCATTTACTGGTTTTCTTTTTAAACTCCTGCTATAGTTTCGATATTTAAGAGTACCTTGTTTACAGCAAACAATAATACCTTCTGCAACAGGCGTTATTTTTGTAGAAGAAATTAATCGAATAAAATTACCGGCCATTTTTGCCTTTCTCATTGTGCATGAATTTTTCAGATACGAGCTGTCCTACTTGCTGATTGTTGCCTGTTCTTTTAAATGATCGCTCCTTCGGAATAAATAAAATGCTCCATTTTTACATTCCGAATGCGATAGTCGGGAAACACACCAGAATCGTTACAGCTGAAAGCGAACATTTCATTTTGCGGCAGTTCGAAACTCACAGTCGTTGGATGCAGTCTAAAGCTCTTTTGAAATTCATAATTTAAAATAGCCGTCTATTATTATACTAATCGAATATCTCTAATTTCAGGTTGGTCGGTTGTTGCAATTCCCCGAATATTACTTCACCACCGCTGGTTATTTTAGATAATTCGAAAAGTCATCTCCCAAGTTCAATATTTGAAGATATCTCTTGAACTACTCGTCGCAATACCATGTTTTCCAGTAGACTAAGCTCGTAAACTTCTTTCATCTCTCTTCACTTTTGTAAGATACTAAACGCATAAGCTAAAAGAAACCCAAACAAAAATAAAAGTATACGAACTATAGTTATGCGTTCAGTTAGGAAACGACCTGTAATTTGCTATATTACGTTAATTTTCAGCACCGCTGAGTTTTACATTGGCTTCTGCTATGCGAATTGTACGCTGATCAGAAGGCGAAAGAATTTATCATATTCGAATTTTACACTATCGAAATAGTTCACCTCAAAAAAAAAACAAAACGCTTTGATTCTGAAACAAGAAAAAATTTCTCCAGTTTTTAAGTTTGTGGTACATTTTAAAAAATTAAAATTTTCTCGCTTGAATTTTTTATTTAAAAATTTGAACAATTACCATAGCGTGCGGCGTACCAGACTACAATTATTTGATAATAACAATTGTTTGCTAATACTATTTTACTGTATCTACTTTTAATTTAGCCGTTAAAACGAAGAAATGGGCGGGGGTAAAGATGAGCAATATAATATATCGATTTTTGGAGACATTTTTCATTTTCGGGAGGTGGAGGGGTAAACTCCCAAAACACCGTCTCTTTGGCTATGACTTGAGTTTCTAATACGTTCACTGCGATTTTACTATAATATTTTTGGGTAGATGTCCAACCAAAGTGTCTGCAATAGTTACTTGAGGAGAAAAAAAAAGGATTCTGAAGCAGGAAAATTGTTGAGGAGTGAGTCATTGAGGGAAGCCGGGCGAACTAGCAAATCTGCTGCATCGTTGCTTTCGGTGCAAGAGTGGCCGGGAACCCATAAAAAGTCAATAGGATAGGACGTGTTGAACGCAAGTTTGAAATAGGAGCACGACTAGAAAGAATAATGCCATCAGAGGAATGGGGAAGAAATAGCTTGAAGGACAGATTTGGAGATCGATTGATGTAATCAACTCTATATCGTGATTACTTTTCACGAATTCATTATCATGAAATATTGAAAATACTCTATACAAAATTTATTCAAAAACTAATGGTCGTAGTTCTACACTAATACAACTTGAAATAGTATTATTTTTTCAAGTGCTAGCGCGCCACAAAATTTCTTGTACTCAATAACTGTTCCAGTACTTGCGTTCAAATACTTTCGTTTAAAAAGTATTTACATACTTACATATACACACGCGTGTGCATGCTTGCCCTCATTCACGAACTTACACACGTACTCTCGTTTAAAAGAATTTTTTCAGTTCTTCATAGTGGAAAACGTAAATGCACCGTGAAATTTTGAGTTTTGAATTTTAGGGTGAATATAAAAGCTTTCACCTTTGACAAGTTAAAAAGTTAAATTTTGGCGGTTAGCGTTAGAAATTTTCATTTACGTTGTTCTTGACTGTACCCGAATGCAGGTTGCATTTTTTACTTCAGCGGTTGCGAATTACGCGACCCACTTTAAATATCTGTATCAGTTTTTTAAAAGCATTTTTTGAAAATTTCTATTAAAATTAAGAAAGCTTTATAAAATAGTGGAGATATCTGAAATAATTCCGGATCGCAAATATAAAAATATAGGACGAGATAAGGGATACAAACCTCGAGTACCAGCTTCAGAGAATTCGAATATATAACAAAGTCTTTTTAGCGACAGAAAACATTTTAGAATACAAGTTACCGACTTGAACTTACACAATGGGCTCCACAAAAAAGAAAATTTAAAAAAAAAATAAGAAAATTGTATGACATACAACAATAAGTATTAGTATCAGACGATTATAAATTTCCCTGGTGTTCGAATCACATTTTCTGCAGGAATCACTTGAAATTATAACATAAATTTCCGACCACTTTATTTTTATTTTATTTTCGTTTATTGTTTAGATATCAAAAACCTTATTTATGCCCATGATATCAAAAAATCGCAGTATTTTCATACAATTTTAATGAGATATTGAGATAGAGCAATAATTCGATATTCTGACAATAACGCTTAAAAAGATTTACTTGAAATAAAATCATCCAAAGATTAGAAATTAACTTCTGCGGCCTTCAACTGCATTATATAAATATATATTCATATTCATATATATATATATATATATGAAAGTAGGTGTGTACGTGTGTGTGTGCCGCGTTAGTTGTGCACGTATGTATGTGCGTATTACGCACAACAGAAAAATATATTTTTAGAACTGACGTAGTTTATTTTCAAGGTAATAAAGTTATCATCGCGACATCTAGTTAAGTTGCGTGATGCTTTAAATAACATCATTTGATGACGTGCAAAGGGTTTCATTAAAAATTACCCGAATTAAATAGGTCGATTTTGTGCGGGATATATCCAGTTTTCCTCGCTGTCTAGTATAAAGTACGATATTTAGTTGAAAAAAGCGGTTATTTGACTGGCTACCATTATATATGTATATAAATATATTAGCCTCCCATGTCATTGCTGATGGTTCTATGCCAGCATTTTACTACTATTTGCAATATTCCACACTTAAATTACCAAAGTTTCATGTAATTTTTCTACTGTTATAAAAATTAATTAGTAAATCTGGATAAACCTATGTGTGAACTAGTTCACGACAATTCGCAGGTTGAAGCATATAGCAATTCTGTTGAATGTTCATATTTTGTTGAGTTTACAATATAAATTTTCTTATATAATGATAAATATTTAGTTGTAAATTTAAAAGTGCGTGATTTCTTAGTAATGCACTATTACTTATAATAGAAATAACATCTCAAAATAATAATAAAATAGGGAATATTTTACTGACTTCCAGAAAGCAGGGTTTATAGGTTTGTCGCGTATGTTACTTCTTTTTTTTTACTTTTCGTTCGCATATATATAACTTGAGACCATGTAGATTGATTTTAATGGTTCTTTGCTTATTCGAAAGCGTACCAGCCGGTGCTGATAACAAATAAGTGTCGATCGGTATCAGCGAACACAGAAATACTCAGTAGTCATTAAAATAAGCGGTAAAACAAGGGAATCACCTTAGAGAAATTTTCGGCAACATAACAAACCCCACTGACATAAAATATTATCAATGTTATCAACATAAACTGAAAAAAAAAACAATTGCAATTTTTCATATAGCCAGACAAAACACTTAAAACATTTTCAGTGTTCATAACCGTGGATAAATATAACGAATTTAAAACTTTTCATCGGCGGAAAAGTACATCTCCACTGCGCGTAACTTTTGATAATGCGGACCGACTCTGATGGCATCCTTTGTTTATTCTAAAGCGTACTGGTCAATGGCAGGCTCGTATGTATATCGGTGAGTATTAAGCGGTCATACAATAACGTCAGAAAAACAAGTTTCCTTAGTGATGTATTTCCTTTTACGTAATATAGCTGCCACAAAACTTTTTTTTTTTTTTTTCGTTTTTCCTTGAGCTCGTCAACCAAGGACCTTCACTCAGAAACAAATAGAAAGGAAAGAAGTCGGTTATAATTTAATCCGATCAGAAATCTTTGATAAAAAGGAACAAATAGCAGGAATAGTGGGGAAGGAAAAGATAGAATATAAGAAGAATAAAAAGGAGTAGAAAGCCTAAGCCTCAACAAATAGGAATACAAAGCAGAACGCTTCACAGAAAGAGATGAACACTGGAAGAACAAATGATCGGCGTCGCAAATAGCTGCATTATTAGGATGTAGAGGACCGCTGAAATATATTTTACCCCTTTGTTGACCATGCCATTACGGAACTCGATGTCCACTTTAAACCATTTGAAGAAACGATCGAAGGGATTCAAATGTTTCTACCCGAGAAGACGAGTAATGACTCTAGCACACAAGAAAAACGGAAAAAAATAGTATAAACATTTCTTGGTGAAAATGAAGGCACAATATTTCTAAGTAAATATGAGATGCCGTACAGTCACTGGAAATCGGCTACGCGAAACCAACTACAGTAGAAGCTATTGATCATTAGGATGAACAGTTTTTTCCTTTGATAAAAAAGCTTCTTATTAAATTAGCCGCACTTCCAGTGTCCATTGTGACCCCAGAAAGATGTTTCTCCAATTAGAAATTTATATTAGGAATCGAATGGGTGACGAAAAAATATTGATCTTACTCTTGTGAGCGTTCACCGTGACCCGGCGGTAAAACTAGATTCTAAAGAAATTGTAAATAAGTTGGTAATATGAAGTAAACGACTCAATTTTAAATTTTAAATTACATTCTTAATATATTATTATAATAATATTGTATAAAAATATAAGCAAAGAATGAAATAAGATTGTATTATTTAATATAATAAATAATAATATAATATTATAACACAGAACGACCTGCTGTTTTATTTTGCTTAAAAAAAAATTATGAAAATTTCAGATTTAACCTTCCCCTCCCCATTGAAAAATTGCTCCGAAATATATTCTAAAATTGCAAAATAAAATTGTTTTTCTAAAATGAATAGCAACTCAAAAAATTTAATAAAAATGCGCTAAAAATAAAAAACAATTCCCCGATAAAAAATTATATAAATATTTTTAAATAACTTTAACATTTATTACAGTTGGCACCAAATTTAAATAGCAACAATAATTAAAATCACAGCGCCGAATTTACATGTTTTCTCAAAAAGGACTTTAAAATGTCAAGTTCTTATTTACTTCCATTTTTGCGAACATAATTATAATTGCGGTATTTATTATTATTGTAACATTAAAATAATTAAATAGTTACATTTTATAAACTGACTTTTGTATTAGTGATTAGTAGGTCTGGAAGGATACGTATCATTCGTATTCTACAGCGGAATTGATATAATTCCCCGACTGTAGTTCCGGACACGTATCCACAACTTCGACAACCCAGAAAATAAGAAATCGATGAATGATATACAGATGTTCACACGGTTCCGCTATAGAAGCTAATATACAGATCTTGAATGGAGAAGACTAGACCGTCGTCTTTTTCTGCATTGTTCATACGGGGAATGGATGTCTAACCAGAAATGTGCCAGATCAGCTAGAAAAGTGAAAAATGATAAGTTGGCATAATTAGAAAGAAATTTTATCACTTTTTTTTCTCCTGTAAAGACAAAACACTCTCTGCATGATTGTACTCATACATTAGCTATTTTGAAATTTCCTTTTCTCTCTCTAACACATGTAATCTAACTTAAGACACTAGGTACACTGCGTCTTTAACCAGTACAAACGAGTGTCAGTGGTATGTGTAGTACGTGTACACCGGATGATCCATATGAGCTCAATGGATATGTGTTCCCGGGATATAGTTCTCAAACCTGTGTTCAGTTCTGGATCCATGTGCGAAGAAATAACGAACCTACCTATTACTATTTTGTATACATTACATAATAAATTAATAGACGAAAACTATTTAACTTAAAATATATTTTCATTAAATGATAATGTGTTTTTATATTACAAAATGGGCAATAAAATAACAAAACAAAGAAAAAAAAAACAGACTTGAAAGGTTGTAAACAATGGATCTGGGATTATATCTAAAACAAAAGACCAAATAAAAGTAAAGACACAGTAACACCATACAATTCGAATTTAAATAATAGCAATAAAGAAAATTTATTAAATTACCGATTTCCATGCTTTTTTTCCAGTCGCGCTGTGTATTTTGATTTTTCTATTGAAAGTATTGCGAGATCGGGTAGTATTTCTTGGTACATGCTAGATTCAAGGCAGCTTTTGTTTAATTTTAAATTATTGAAGTTCTTTTAATATTTAGGAGACAATGTTGGAAGTATGTAACATTAATGTAAAATAAAAATTAAAGAACGCGTTACTAAAATGTTCATCATTAATAATATTAAGTAAATGAAGAGCACATTATACTTCAATTATTAGTTTCAGCGATGCTAGTCATGCGTCACCAAATGGCTAACATTCCTGTGGAAAATTCGGCTGCACTGAAATCTATCGAATATTTTATTACATCTGCAGCCTGACTTTTCAAATTTTGATAGGACATTAAAAGAATTTTTCCCTTAAATAAAACGGAAAAATTCTTATTTATACAGTTAGCATTTTCCGATTTGATTCCTAATTCGTTTATTACTCTGCCCATGATACGTTTTACGAAGTGGGAAAATTTTCCTTCGGATGAAATAAGTTAGTTTCACCTTGAAACTATTTTTCCGGTTATTTTTTCTTCTTTTTGGATACTTTGTGTGATTTTAGACTTGGTTCCGTAACGATGCGTTTTTCTGTTTATCTAGCTGTTCTTAATCGTTCATTTCATTCTTTAATCTTCCCACAGTCTTGATTAAGCCTTTCAACTTATCAAGCAATCTTGAAAAGATTAATGTTATCTTTTTGAAATTATTTATTTACTATATTCCGTTAGTAATTTATTCGATACGATTAAATTCGAATGGAAACAAAAATCAAAAACCGTACGAAGAAAATTCGTTTCTTCTTTCATTTTTACACTGTCCTTTTTCTAAGTTCTTTAAGAGCCTTCGTTATTTTTTTAATACTTTTAATAATTAGCCGACCATTTAGTTTTCGTTCTTTTTAAATTAGTTTTGGAATATTTTTTCATAATTTTCTATCGCTGTGGCGTAAACATAAAAAGAAAGTGAACCTTGAACTCGTTAGGCGTTACATTAAGCCAGTCCAACCGACTAAATTCATTGAATAAATACACGAAGAACGTATATTGCAAGTAGATTGATTTTTAGAAATCTGTCTTGTACATTTTTCTAAGACAGTTCGCTGCAATTTTTAATGTCTAATCTGTGTCGAACACCCTCCCATTTTTCTATTTACGGTAAGTTTAAGTTTCTTTTATTTCATATTGTAACACGGTTTGTCTATTATCCAGCTTAGTAAACATTAGACTTACAATTAAACATAATAGTACATAGCTTGTAAAACTTGTTAATAATGTTGTTGAGCGTCCCTACGCTCAGGTTATTCGAGACTCAATCTGGAGTTGACGAATTGCTGCTAGAGCAATTCGGTCCAGATGACCAAACTAATGCCTGGAGGACCACGTCAAATAAATGACGAATTAAAAGGAAAAGAATTATATTTCGTAAATATATACAATTTGGATAACGAAAGAATCAATGTGATTATGGCTGGAACCGAACACGAATCTGCAGCGATGATGCTGCCCAACAGGAAACAGATGAAGTTACCGCTACGACGACTGGAATCGAACACGAATCTGCAGCAATGTTGCCCGACAGGAACTGACTACGAATCTGCAGCGATGATGCTGCCCAACAGGAAACAGATGAAGTTACCGCTACGACGACTGGAATCGAACACGAATCTGCAGCAATGTTGCCCGACAGGAACTGACTACGAATCTGCAGCGATGATGCTGCCCACCAGGAACTGACGACGAATCTGCAGTGATGCTGCCCGACAGGAACTGACTACGAATCTGCAGCGATGATGCTGCCCAACAGGAACCAGATGAAGGTGATGAGGTTACCGCTACGATGGCTGGAACCGAACACAGATCTGCAGCGATGATGCTGCCCAACAGGAACCGGAAACCAGCGACTGAGTGAAGAATCAGCTCGTAAAATAGCGGCAATGATCAGGTTGTTGAAGACAACGCTGATCACCACGAACGCGGGTGCGCACCTTGGTGGCGCGTAGCTCTGAGAAGAGCTGTTGATCTGCAGCACTGTTGTGCTGCCCAAACTGGAACTGGAGCGCTGAATGACCGCCGACCGGTGTCGCTCTGGAAACGCGACTGAAGCGTGCAAAATTGAAATGCCAATTATTCGAGGGATGAAAATGCGGGTGTATATATATCACCCGCTAGGGCGCTCTGCCGCGTGATTGGTTATTGGCTGCTCGGTCGCAGCCAATAGAAAACCGGTTTCGTTTTGTTATTTCGTGTCGCGTTCGGAATAAAAATAAATTAAAACTAAGTAAAAATATTTATACTGGATATCGGTATTGTCGACCGGCGCGTTAATCGATACCATATAGCGTTCAAGTCGCGGGTAAAAAACTCTCCGCTGAGATGTTTTTTAAATAGTAACATGTGGCCTTGCGCGCATATCGATATTGCGTACGAGAACGATGGGTTCTTGTATAATAAAATTATACAAATGTTCTTTCAGATATGACCATCCGTCATCTCGATCATATAATTTTGACGCTGTCTTGGAGAATAAAGAAACATGATGTTTCTTTTAAGGTTTATAGGCTGAGTTTCTCAATATTGCATTGCGTTTAGACCATAATATAAATAATTTAAGAAATTTCCTAATTTTTTACATGTAGACGATCAAGTCAGTTTACTTTGACTTTCTCGTGTGCCTCTCTCAATTGGGGAAGAACGTATACACATATAAGTGTAAAGTATTGCATCAATTTAAATTTTCCCTTCAACGAGATTTTTAACATTTAATCGCCTTTACCGCTTGACTATGTGTAAGGTCTTTCATTTCATAAAATATTCCTTATGCAATTTCGAGCCTTCCTGCCGACGTAGCTTATCTAACCGTTTTTTTCTCAATTCATCGGACTAATTATTTGCAAAGAATACATTCTCAGCTTAGAAGTTTCTACGCTCGTAAAAAGTTTATATCGAATTCAGAAAAGTGAATTACTTTTTTTCAAATACGATAACCGTGTTCTTTTAAATTTTTTGGCTATTAGGGTAACTCTATTTATAATAAACTGAAGTAACATTAACCCATTAAAGCCCGTAATTCTCTGCTAGATATTTTTTGGTAAAAATTCATTTTTAGAACCCATATATGATTAAAAAGACACATACATATATCGTTCTTATATTCACTTAAATAAATTATTACTGTTTTTTTGATTGGCAACTTGCCACTGGGAATATGTAATATCCGTATTTAAGAAAAAATATTTATTTTTATCTTCACATATATAATAATCAATATTAAAAACATACATACATGCATATATATAATATAAAGTTTTAAGAATACACAACTAACTTATTTTACATCGTGAAAAATTCTGAAGCACTCATTTGGGTGTAACGGTATAGCACATTTCCTGTATAGGTAAGTTCTATGGTTGCCATAAACTTTACATCGACGATGTTTAGATTCTCCTTTTTCAATGATATAGTCTGTTCAGTCTTTACCAATTTCCTCAAGTACAGGAAAAAATTGTAAAGATGTCTGCACACCAGGTTTCCTCGGAGCAATTCCATACAACTTGAGAAGGTAAATTAGGCAATTCCGTCTGAAATCGAGCAGCGATATCTCATGGCCAGGTTCCGGTATAATAACCAACCTTGCACACAGTACTCGTCTGAGTCCATGCAAAAAATGGCCACCACCGTTTCTTTGATCTAATCCTGCAACGATAAGAAGCTAAGAATTGATCAGATACTGGTCCAGAAATATCAATGAAAATATATTTCGTTTTCTGAACGAGAATAGCGATTTGATTTTTCCGAAGGATATAATTTGTCGCAGTTTGTGAGTACTGTTACTACATTATTATCATTCCAATGCACTGCTAGGAGGCTATCAGCTGAAGATGTTACCGTATTCGCTCAATTTTCTTTTTTCCACTTTTTCTTATCAGATAATTTCATCTCAGAATTACATCTATTTTCTCGAAGAGTTCCTGTCCTATCTAATCCGTTGGTACCGAGTCGTTGCAATAATCCAACTGAAGTAAAGAGATTATCGAAATATAGTTTGCGGTACCTTTCTTCAAATCCATACGGTCAATTAGATCAAGAAGAACATTATCACCTTGACCCAAGTCGGTTTCTGGTAACCGAGTTGAATTACCACAGTATGTTGAATATAATCAGATGGATCTGTAGCTGCCCATAATTTGAAACCAAATCTTATCAGTTTTCCCCTTATAAACTGTTTCATACCGCGCCGTTCATAATACGATATCATACTTTCGTCAATGCTTACTTTGGAGCCAAGATTTATTTGTTTGGAACAAGAATTGAGGATAATCGATCATTCATATCACATTTTTTGATTATCGGCAACCTGTATGAAACTCGTTAGTTCATCAAAAAGATTGCGACGGATTGCGCTTGAAACTATCTCCAAATGTACATCTGGATCAAGTGTGCCCAGTACAACCTCCTATAAGGGAGCGGGTGATATCCAGTAAGTAACGTCACTTCTGTAAATGTTAATATTTCTTCTACTGTAGCATTCAAATTATGCACCAGTTTCCGTGTTGCATATTTATTTGTTTCACAAGTAATACGATGCAAAATATCCTGTGTAAAATACGATTTAAAAGCCTCAATTGGACTTTTGATCGTTTGTTTCAAGAAGTCTTCGACAGTTGGGTGAAGAGTGTCAGGCTGATGAGTTCAGAATTCCGGAATCGTTAAGTTTGTGAAAAGTCGATATACTGAATTCCGGTAACAAAGGGAAAGATAAAGATTTAAAAAAAAAACAAAACTAGTACAGTAATTTTACTAACATATCAGACTGGAATACATAATAACCGAAAATTTACTTCACAGAATTTCAGTTGAAGTTTTGAAATAAATTACATTGTTTGTTAATGCCCGGGTATATTCTATTTTATTGCAGTAGATTAAAGTAACTAATTAATTACGATCAGATATTTTTCCCGAAAAATAATAATGTTTCCATTTGTCGAAAAAATGTAAGATAGAAATTTATAATACGAGGAAAAATTAGTTAATAATTGTATAGAATTTATCGATATATGTATTTTAGAAGCAAAAAGCTCCACACACATTCTTGCACGGAGTTGTTCGAAACGTATTAACGAATTTTGTATAATTATTAACTCTGGTTTTTCTACGCATTGAGAATTTTTATCTTAGATTTTTTGACAAATATAACGAATTGAAATATTTTTTGCTAAACCGTCAAGCGGCGCAGAGTCAGAGGCACGACATCTAAACCTACACTAGCAGCCGGATAATTTTTTCAGTCACCGAAACAATGCGGTCACTCTATTTCATATTTCTTAATTGGAAAAATACAGCTTTGCTAGTCGCTTGACAGAATTTTAATGTCCGGAGATATAAATAAAAATGTGCGCGGGGGATTAGTGCTGCATTTTCTAGCCATGCTATTGAAGACCATTTGGATCCTGAAAAATTTTCTGAATACCACCTTTGAAATGCGTGCAGTAAAACTGGATATGTCGTCACTGTAAACTGTGAAGGTAAATAGAAGTGTTGCTAAATAGAACACTATGTACGGCGTAGTATACATGAATAATTCAAATTCAACTTTTGAAGAAATGAAAATTTCTTTAAGGCTCGATTAAATTAGGTTCAGTGAACATTGCATATTTAAAATGGAAAAATGTTCATATTTTTAGCCATTAAGGTACTATAAAATTATTGACACAGTTTACTAGTTGGCATTATATGCACAAGCACCGAATATCAATATCTTTTAACCTCCCTATAATGTAAAATTTTAATAGAAGAAACAGCATTGAGATATTGGCATTCTTTTTTTTTTCTTCTTTTTTCCCAAAGCATGGGCGGATCAAAGTCAATTTCTTCGACTAACCTCTCTCACATTCCCTCACAGAAAGCGTTACACTGTTTTGGCTGCCCGCTGAACGTAATCCAATAACATACTGTGACGATCTGGCAGGCTGGAAGTTTTGAATGCTGTCGAAAATTACCGTCGCCGAACTTGTTTCGAAATACGGATTAAAAGCTGTTGCATTTTTCAGAACCATTAGAAAATACCATTATACCGCAATTCATTAAGTACGTTTAATTTTATTACATGAACCGGTTAACAGTTCTGTGTACGCTATTTTGAAAAAAGTACGCTGTTTAAAATTTCTAATTTAGCGTACTGCTTGAAAAACGCCGAATAACATTAAGCCGTCAATAATTTTTATGGTATCGAACGCACAGATTCCTACGTATCAGATAACAAATGATCCCATTATCAGGCGTACGAAGTGGTCGTTAGAGACTGTTTTCCGATTGGTCGAGCAGGGAATTTTTTATGCTACAACGCCTACATATGCGAGTTTGTATACAAACGGAATGTTACATTGTTCGCGGTTCCCCATCTATTTCGTTATTATTACTGATTATGCATTTTTATCTTTTTAATTTTACACCAGTATGAAACCTATAAACTGTCCTATGAGATTATTGTGTACCCATCAGACTCTGTGAGTACCTTCTTAAACATAATTAAAACATTTTCATTTAATACTTATCGTTCGAAAGAAACCAAAAGAACATACATTGTTACTTTGTTGATTTTATTTTCTTATTAACCCACATGCACATGCATATATTATATACACACATGCATATATTATATACACACACATGTATATATATATATATATATATATATATGTACATAACCTATATACATAACCGATATACGAATAAATATAGAAATTCCCAATGGCGACTTTTGTAAATGGAATGCTGTTTTTTTCTCTTTTTGTCCGTCTAGATTAGATTTTAATATTACTGATGCGTAAAAAAACCGTTTCTGTAATATTTAAATATTTATTAAATAACAACTACATTAAAAATTAACACAACCTAACTAACGATATTAATGAATATTTATAATTTCCTTTTTGTTTTCACTATCCGGGTATTATAAAAAATTCCAGTGTTTCACTATTAAAATGACAAAACTATAGAAATCAATCTCGGTATTTAGAAATTTTAAAATGTATAAATAGCTACAATTTATTTCAATTTCATCAGCAAATTTAAAAATATCGTAATTAAACGGAGCCATCTGCCGTTTCCTTATTCGAAATTAATTTGTAATTTGTAACAGTTCATTAATTTTTATTTTAATTCTTTATTTCGAATTTTACGTTCATAACTATTTTATTATTATTATTATTATTATGTATGGCTTTGAATTTCGATACTTGCTTGCACTTCGTTTTAATCGATTATTTAACATGTATTTTAAAAAACCGGAAATACTTATATATAATAATTCACTAAATACACTTACAAAATTATTAAATTTACAGAGTCAGTATGTTTTGGAGTCACTTACTCCATAATTTTAGTATTAATATTAAATTATATTTCATTTAATATAATATAAGTATATTTCTCTTCTACGGTTGTTTTTAACTACAATTTAACATTGTAAAATTATACACCTATCTATTGAGCTATCAATAGAATTTATGACGTCCGTACCTACTTGAGCGGCACTCCTTCTTACGAAGGAGTGCCCCTAAAAGAAATATATTGGAATTATTTGATCAAATCTATTAGTTTTATTCTTTGCAACCGATGTAATTCTGTTGAATTCTGTCGAGCGACTCTGTACAGTTTTTGGATGACTGTACAGCTTCATAGCGTATTTCGTAGCTTCTTCTTTTATCGCATCAACAACATGCGGAACATCCAGGTGTCGCGGCCATTATCATTAATCAATTAATTTGTACTGGTTTTAATTTTTTCCTCGAGCAGATTTTATTCTAGTTTGTGTTTTTTTGAGAAATAATGTTTCAATAAATTTATAAAATGCAAAATGTAATTTATGCAAAAATGAAAAATATTTAAAAATCTAATACTGAAATTTAAAAAAAAGGCGGTTCAAATAAAAATCATTCAACTGTTTCAACAAATAATGTAAATTTAAAAAACTTTGTTTCAACATTGATTAGTTCATAAAGCGAATGAAAAATAAATCTAATTTAATCTAATATATAATTAATAAGGGTGCGCGCAATAGCCTAGTGGTTAAGGTGCTTGTCTACTAAATCAGAGGACACGGCTTCGATACTTGTCTCGATCCGGATCCGAATCACTCCCAGGTTTATACCTAATCTGAAATTGAATATTGGTTATACCAGAGAAATGTAGGAAAGTAAAGACGGATCTCAAGTAGAAAGGAACTGGCCCCCTACTTTCATTAGTGCCGTCGGGCTTAGTACACTGTGAACTTTAACTTCACAATCCATGATACCTTATCAAGGGTATGAGACTTGTTTTCTATAATTAATTATATAACACGCTTCCTGGCGCATTAATAGTCGTTGAAATTTGAGTTTTAAATTGGAACCGGTGTATTTTAACGGATCAGATGTAGCCAGAATAGAGAAGTTAATTTTTCAACATTATATGTTTAGTCATGTACTAACGACTTAAATGGTTTGTAATTTATCCTGAAAAATGTTAACCTTATGGTTATATACTTTTAATACTGCGCATTATTCCGTTTAGATATATCATAACATTGTTTTTAATTTAATTCGGAACAAATTCTTACACTTTATAAGAACCTGATGGGTTCATAATTTTGGTGTAGGGCGCGAACGATTTTCCCATACAATAGAAAATAGTTTTGTGAGAAGAAATTACGCGAGCCGAAAATATTTTTCGGGCGATCCGAATTTCACGTTAAATAAAATTTAGTATTTAACGCGGTTTTTACCCACAGAGTGTTTTGAGAATAAGTTCGGTTACAAAACTGGAAATACGTAAATTATGCTTACGCGGGCGCGTATTATTATTATTTTTTACTTTTTTTGTAGACACAACACCCTGTACCGTGCTTGATTGCTGTGGCTATTATAGATAACTGCTTATTCTACTAATTCTGATAAACATTGCATTGCGGGAATTCTCAAGAATGTTTCGTGACCGTTTTGTTATTTATAAAAGGGGGCCGATAGGGTGAGAGTGCTGGACAGTCATACAGTATGTGGGAAGTTGAGGGAGCAACACCTTGTCAACAGAAAGGAAAATACATAGGAGGTGGGGTTCTTTTCAAAATAAAGTTATGCGACAAAGTTGTGTGGCCTGTGCGTAAGTGGCCAAGGCACAGAAATTTCTACGGGAAATGCTTTTTTCTGTCCACCACGGTTCAATTGAGGGTTTGGTTAGTCTTAAGAAAGTCTGACATGAGGTCCAATGGGCTTTCCACGAGGATCTGATTTTATCAAAAATTATGTTTGCAAGATAAGGTGGGAGATGGGCTGTTATTAGGCAAGGTGCAGTATAATGCTGCTCGGGCGGACGCATCGATGCATTCACTTCCAGGAATCCCAACATGGCTGGGCGTCCATAAAAAGGAAATGGAGCACTCTCTCTTAATAAGTTCACATAATACCTGCTCGGTTCGAATTGCTAAGGGATGTTTGGTGAGAGGATTGCAGATTATCGATAGCGCCGCGGGTGATTCAGAAACCAACAGGGCAAAATATTCCAAACAGAAAAATACTCCATATATTTCAGCATCCAGTACCAAAAAATTGCCATTCAGTCGAATGCTTGGGATCACATTGCGGGCTTCAAAGGAGCAGGCAGTTGGGATGCAGTAGCCTCTGGAGTAGCCGTGGCAGAATCCGTGAAGAAAATGAGGTGGCCGGGGTATTTTTGAATTGTCGTTGCTGTTAACTGAACAATATTCGGATGCAGGGGTTATTAATTATACTTCATCGGGGAAAAATCAACATTAATATTCAAAGTGATCCACGGCGGGATTGCGGTGTTGGGTGCCAGATCGGAGAAAGAAATTACGCTCACATTGCGATAGGAGGGCCAGGGCTGCCGGGAGAGGATCGTTAGGGAACTCTGGGATAATGGGCAAAGCAATTATGTGGATAGGAAAGGAGCCAGATGGGGAGGTTCTACGTGCGCCAAGTATCGTGCGAAGGGCCGTGTGATGCACTAAATCAAAGGATTTAAGTAAGGAGGGCTGGCTAAAGAGTATGCCTGGGACCCGTAATTTATTCCGGAAATGACTAAGGATTTGTATATGGAGAGAAGAGTTTTAATACGTATTTAAGGGTAGATAGGAATTTATAATATTTAAAAGTTGGATATGTGAGAGGACTCCAAGTTAGCTTACGATCAAACAGTAGTCTAAGGAAAGTAGTAGTAGGATGGAAATGAAGTGAAGAGTTTTCTAGATTGAGACGGATGTTTTGAACTTTTTAAATTTGAAATTGTAAAAAACACAAGCTTCGTATTAGCAGTCAGCTTACATCTGAGGCGGTAGTCCAGCATGTTTCGATCGTTAACCATTCATCTAATTTTTTGTCAATGTCAGTGACCACATCACCCTTTTGTGACTGCTCATTAGTATTAGTGTTTCGAGTTACCTTTTTTTTAGCTTTCGGTTAATTTTAGCCGCATTAAGATCTAATTCATTTCCTCCTTTTCAACCTTCTAAAGAAGTCCTTGATTGATGAGTCCATAAAAAGTACTTATCCGATGTTCACACCCAGAAAGCCCTGCAACCTCTTACGATGAAATTTTACCGAACAGATTCATTATTTCAGACATTAAATGTGACCTTCGTTTTTCACAGTTAACGAGAAAGTTTATGTAAACTTTCCAAACCGGTGAAAAAATATTCACCAAAAATTCGTTTTTTTTTTTTTGGAATTTTATAAGTTCATTATAGGAGTTTTTAGGTTTCTTAGCAAATAGTACAGTTTTGCAATTACACCAACGTTAATTGAACAGTTAACAAAGTAGAAGTTTTCGATTTAAGTAAAGGAAGAATTGCTGTTCCGTTTAATCTTATACAAAGTGAAATTCAAAACCGTTTCAGATCGTAAAATTAAATACGCGTTTTCTTTCAGCGATAACTGTTCAATTTTGAATTCTACGCCAAAAACGTTTTTTCAAAAATTTATTGATATCGAAAAGATAAAATCTCTGCATTCGGTTCGAAGTATATGTCGGAGTAATCACGTCCGATGATGAGTGTGAAGTAGAATGCTTGTTACAGCAATTTTACCGGAGTCTCGAGACTCACACTGGTGTTGCTGACGACATTTAGCGAGTGCACCTCGGCGAGAGATTATCTTCTCACGCTAACTGATATTGTTGCGTCGCCGACTTTTAGGCACCGAACAAACGCAGTGCGGTGGCACGACAACTGCATTACGAAAACTATACTATTGAGGCAGATTCAACAGATTCAGAAGATTCAGCAGCTTCTCGGAGACCAAAACTAAGGAGTGTTTCTGGTAAAGTATCCGGTTATTGGCTACGATCTAACAGCCTACTGGTGTCACGAAAAAAAAAGAAAAAAAAAAACACCACCGAAAACGCGATTTCTGGGAACGGCGAAAGTAACTCTATTCTTACAAAACAGTGGTGGCGTATGATTTTCTGCAGGGCTGTCATCATCCGATACGTCCGTTCGTGATTTGCGTTAATTTAAATCGCTTGAAGTGTATAAAGTTAATTAATAGCCGACAGATTAATATACAGGTAGAGTTGTAGAGATTGAAATTTTTTTTAAATTTTCTTCATACACTTTTAAAAATTAATTTTATTCAGAGTGTACACTGTGTGCTACTACCGCAATTTAATTCTGATGTTTATTAGAATTTTCCGGTGTACCGGTAGAATGCATTCATAATTTCCGGCTAAGTAAAGGTAGCTTCTATAGATTTCTGCAATACACGCTGCAACGAGGAAAATCCGATAGATGGGGCTAATTTAAATTTTATCCTTTGTGATGAGCTGCGTCCGTCGAAATGTTAGGTTTTGTAATCGAACTTGGTGCGTCATCGGCAACCTACATTTAATATCTTTGAAAATTAGTAACCAGTCGACTCCCATAAAATTCTCTACCTGTTTCGCATCGGATCACCCCCACCTCCTGCTTATGTATGTGACATAGTGGTATAGCATAAAGAGTCTTTTACATGTAAAAGAGGCGTAATTGTTATACATAAATTAACTCAAGTTTATCGTTCATTTAAAGTAGAGTTCAAAAATATTTCCTTTTTTTTTTCTTTTTTCCATTAATGAAATTTTACAAAGTTTAAAAAATGTGAAGTAAATCGTATCGCCTTTTAAACTTAAATTTACAGTTTGATGTTATTACATTAATTTTTATTAAAACGTCATCACTCAAGTTTGATGAAAGAAATAAATTGTAGTGGAAAAGGTGTGTTCAATTTTTACCAGATAAATAATAGTACGATACAATGAATGTACGACTTCTTTTCGAATATACGAATTTTACTTTAAATTTTTGCCCCCCTAATAATAGTCGATACCGTACATTAAAGATTCTAAATATAACTGTATTGTGTTACGTTCTTTTTGACAACTTAAATTATTAATATGCTCGAACGATAAGCATGATCTCTAATCGGGAAAAGAACTGCGCTTGTCATGTAAGACTCAAGGCCGTGTCCACGAGGTGGGTTTTGGGGGTTAACCCCCCCCCCCCATGAGAATTGAAATAGCTTAGGTACTTCATTAATATTTTATGCAAAATTTTTTGTTACGAGTATAATCAATAACATATGTAATTTTTATTAATGTTTTTATACGGGGTAATTCATTTATGTAAATTATTAATATATAAATCAAAATTATGGAAATTATGAATCAGCATGAATATTAGTGAAAAATGTATTTTTATTTATAAAATAAATATGCGAAGATAATTTTCAACCCCCCCCCCCCCCCCCCCCTCCAAAATTCTGGGCACGGGCCTGATGTAAGACTCTAAAAATCCTTTTTCGTTTTTATTGTAAGCTTTTGATTAGTTTCTTGATCGTTCTTCAAGATGATTGACTTTTGTTTTCCAAGGCCATTCATTATTTTCCCTCATCGCGCACTTCTTATATCGTTCAACTCATTCCTTAAGTTATATCGCGTACACTATCCGTTCTTTTTTAAAGGAAAAATTTCTGTGAAGCCTTTTGGCTCGAAAAATTGTGAAGTCATACATATTGTCTTAATGTGAACTAATTAGCGGTAAGTTTTTCCTTTTATTACTCGGCCGTTACTTTTTTTTTCCCTACATTAAATTTGATCCTTTTTCTTTTCGCTTTTCTATGTAATTTTTACAACTTGTGAGGCGCTCTTGTTGTAACTTTATTACAATTCACGGCTCACATATCAAAGTGTTGAAGGAAAAATACTATATATAGTTCGCATAGTAAACAATTTTTATAGTTTTCCGTTTAGGTCGTTTAAAATTTCACATAGTTTTTTTTCACCATCTCGCTAAATCATGAACTTATCATTTTTTTTATGTGTGTTGTTACCCATAACTTTTTACAGTATTTCTGCGACACATTGTTCTTTCAGTTTTTTCACAAAAGTACTAGGGAATATTGAAGCTAGGCTGGATTTCATTGTGTTTCATTTCTAAAATTTGTTGTCGAACATAAACGCTTCGAAAATTGCCCCTTATTTAATTAGTAAACTTCATTTGTTTTGTTTTTCGTTTTTTTTTTGTTTTTTTTTTTTTTGAGAAGGCGATAGTTAAGAACAACGATGAGATATGCAACACACCAAAGTTGATCAGAATATTCCCATCTTGTACAATATAGCTTAGTAATATGTAAATGAAAAACACGGTCTTCCTTACAAATTCGTAACGTCAGTAAAATTACAATAATGTAAATTAAACCCCCACGGCATAGTCAATTAAATCGGATTCTTCCGTAAGGCACATGCGGCGGAGGGGGGGGGGGGGAGATGTTCTCTTAACGAGATCCGAAAGATAAAGTTTACATATGTAGAGGTTTAATTTTATTTTGCTAAAGTTGAAAGATAAATCGAAATAAACAACTAAGTATCTCTTTTTGTATAGAAAAGGAATAGGAAAAACGGTGATAAAGTAACCGATTAAATCCGGAAATGAGGCGAGTTACATATTCGAGATGCCGGGTAAATATCGACAAATTTTAACGTGTCTTCTGATCGTTTACATTCGGAATAGTTCATGCGACGACAAGGCAGTTAACAGTGGCAGCACTGGCGGTGCTCGAAAATCGGCGGACACCGAAGACTTCTACGAACTGCGGACAGAGGTGGGTATTTACGTGGATAAAAGCCTCTTCATCAAGGAATACCTAAATAGCCCCGAGCAAGTGGTGATAATTGCCCGACCGAAAGGCTTCGGTAAAAGTGTCACGTTGAACATGTTAAAGAGATTCTTCGAAATTCCGCTCGATAACCAGAGACATCGCGTATCGACTGTAGAGAAAACGATGAATCATCGGCTATTCGCTGGCGGCAAATGGAAAACGAATGCGAACCGGATGTTCCATTTGAAACCGTTGAAAATATACGACTCTAAATACAGCATGTATTATCAAGGGAGATTTCCGGTGATATCTTTGAAGTTCGAGAACGTGGTTGGTGACGATTACGCGCAAATCGAGCGTCTGCTGATCGAACAGATCAGGCAGCTGTATCGGGAATTCGACTATCTGACCAAGTCCAACGACAGTATCGGTATTCGCACGGAAGCGCCGACAAACTGGAGGCGACTGTTCGACGAGTATCGAAACGGTCGAAACGTGACGACGGAAAAACTGAAGAATTCCGTACCGTTCCTGAGTGAGTTGCTGCGCGGTCACTACAAAATGAGGGTACAGATTCTGATAGACGATTACGACGTGCCGATTATCGATCTGATCGCTAAACGCGCTAAACGATTGCGACTTCGATGTTCGTCTAACGTGACGGACGAAGCGTTGTTTAACGAAGCCGCTCAATCGGACCAAGTGACGGCAGTAATATCGTTGATGAGCGACATGCTCACGAACGCGCTGAAGTTTAACGACGCCCTTTTCAAGGCCGCACTCGCCGGAACCATGATTTTACGGCTGATCGAGACGTTACGCAGCGGTGCGGTCTTCAACGTGATCGAGTCCTATCTGCTGAGCAACGACAAATTCGGCGCCTATTTCGGTTTCTCGCAAACGGAAGTCAACGAGTTGCTGCCGAACGACGGCAGCAATACTACCAGTAGCCGTCTAAGCGAACTGCTGCAAAGACAATACGGCGGCTACAACGTCAGCGGCGAGCACCTCTACAGGCCGCACTCGATAGTTCGTTATCTGACGGGCGGTAATCCGGATTCGATGCAATACTTCTGGAACGACGGCCCGGGAACTTTTTTGGCCGACGCATTCCTGTTAAGCGACCACATTCAGCCGCGCTTACATGCCATACTGGAGGGAACGGCCGCTCGGGCGTACGTCAACAACGAGATACGATTTGATACGATTACCCGAACCGAAGTGTTGAATTCGTTGTTGCATAGCGGTTACCTGACGGTTGCCGAACCGGCTCCGCACTTCGAATGGAACCTGACGGTACCGAACGTCGAAATGGGGATCGCGCTTCGCGGAAAGACGATGAAGTGGTTGTGCGATAAGCTGAAACTGAAATCCGTCAAACTGTTCGGAACCTATCGGCATTTGCTTCAACTTAATATGGATCAGTTCCGAACGGACTTGGAAGAAATTCTAAGCGTAATTCCGGACCGGTCCGGCATCGAAATGGAAACCTATCATACCGGAATAATGCAGTCCTTGGTCAGATTGTTCGGAACTGGAGACTACACAATGTTCAATGTGAATAATTCTCGTAGCGGCGAGTCGTCTATTTTGATAGTACCCGTTAATAATAGTACCGACGGTACCGCGATCGCTTTTAACTATAGATCGTCGACGACGACTGCGAAAAACGCGCGATCGGACCTCGAAACTCTATTTCAACAAATCTGCATACAACGATTCGGGCAAATACGCGAATTTGCCGATTTCGCCAAGCGCGTTTTACGGTTTAGCATTATATTCTGCGATCGAAAGCTCAACATTGAACATCGAATTCAGGCCACATCTAAGTGATCGTGAAATATTGTGGAAAATAAACTCGCTGTCGAGTGAAAATAACTAATAGGGCGGGGAAATTTGTTTTCACTGAAAACCCGGTAGTAGTGAAATCGGTTTACCATGAATATGGGAAGGTTCTTTTGTAGGAATGTTGCGATGACTCTCTACGGTCGTGCCATTTTAAGCATTTATTCGCGAATAAATAAACTTTCGCGCGAGTCATCATCATTATATCATTAATTTCTGGTAAAAAATTACAATACTTGACACGGCAGAGAAAGAATATTTGTGGAGATACGAACATACATACGCATGCATATATCATATGGATTTTCTCACGGTAGCGCGATATCAAATATATCATTTCTTTTGTTGCATCGGAAGTAATTCTTGAATTCTGATACAAAGCACGCACACGATACGAGTGTATATGAGAATTTATCTGTAGAGATTAATTTTATTTTGTACAATTTTAATTTTGAAAGTTAGTTATTTTATGTGTAACTGAGATCTAGCGTAATTTTAATCGAAAATGTTTTTTTGTAAGAGTTTCTAATCGTAATTCTTCATAAAGATATTGGTCAAACTTTTTCCGAGTTATAGTACGACAAAAATTTTTAAAAAAGTCCTGTGGATGGAAGAAATTGCGTAACATATTAAATGTTCGAATACTTAAAAATGAAAAAAACATCTTGCAAACTGAAATAGAGTAGCATTCCGTTAGATAGATTAACATTTTTTGGAACAACTAATTTTACATTATCGACTGATTTCCTATAGCATTCATCGAGTTTTCTTCTCCGCTATACCATATGATATATCTTGAAAACTATAGTTAAATTTTTCTTGCGATGAACTGTTCGAAATTCCGTAATAAAGCGTGTTTTTGAATCCTTATAAATACGATTAATTTTTGATTGTTGTTTAAAGGGAAAAAAAGATTGATATAAGTTCATTATTGTATCGAATGAAAAATGGTTAAACGTGGTGGTGGCCTATTTTTAGTGCATTTCAGATCTTTTTTGACGTCTTAGTTTAAATATTTAGGTAAAATACGTTAGTTGTAATTGCTTCTTTTTTTTTTTTTTTTTTAAATGTTCTATAAAAAAATATAAAAATAATTAACGGAATAAAATGTTATACGCTGCTGTTGGATGATAATTACCGAAAAGAAAGAATCGAATAAGCTCTTTTCTAAATCATAGTAATCCGTAAAATGGAATAAGCGGTAGAAGAAACCGGTGGTTCTCAAATGGGACGAATAAATTATACCCCACATCCATTATGGGCTACACGTTTTGATTACTTGCAATAGCTTTATTCCCTAAAGGAACAACAGCCTCAGCTGCATACTGTAAGCGAAAATCCATTTTACTTTTGCAGACATTTCTCTAATGGCTTTTACACCTAAAAGTTGCGAATTCTGCTACGTACAGAAACACAGGATTGGAAACATGTTTCGCAATGCCAGCGGTGTTGACGATATACTGAATCAACGAGGGTGGTTTGGTTTAAGTGGTAGAACATTCCAGAACAAATAACGATGATAATTCTTCGTTCAAGTGATGCTTATCGAGATTGGAAACGCCTTTTATAAAATTCTCTCTCATTCTATACATATATATTACATTATATATATATATATATATGTGTGTGTGTGTATATATGTATAAATTTATATACATGTATACATATATATATATATGTATTGAAACTATTTTTACAGCGTTGTAAGTAAGATGTAGATCGATAATGATGTTCGTGTGTACATGTTTGATAAAAATAATTACACAGTTCGGATATCAGCGATGGAATCCTGAAAAAATTCATTTCGTCAAACGAATTCCCTCTTATTACAGCGAAGCTTTAGTGGGAAAAAAGAAAAAAGTGCGTTCTTTTGTTTTCTTTTTCTTGTTTTTTAGTAATAAAGGAGTGAAGATGATTATTATTATTCGCTTCCTTCTCATCAGGTCGGTCCGAAATGTAACACGGTTTACTTTTTTCCTCAAAATTGAACCAATCTAACCGTCGTTGGCGAGAGAATATAAATGAAAAACTTTAAAAAGTCCGACATTTCTCTTTAAATGTTATTTTTGGGTTTCCTATAAAATGTTGGAAATTTTTCATTTTACATTATTTCGGAAAAAAGTGGGAGGTAATTATTTTCGATGAATTAAACGTTGACCCGAAAATTGAGAAAAACCTATAAATCGAAATGCGCTCTCTAAAAATGTACCTTCACCGTAAACTTTTTGATGCTAGGGGTGACAAACATTAATTAAAAACGTAATGTGGAAAAAGTTCTACATTTTATGAGCATGGTAATTTTAGTTTTATAAGTTCAGTAATTATACTTCATTGTAAACCATCATCATCATCATCATCATCGGGTTCTATTAACAAAGATTCAGGTCTTCTGTCAACACGCTTTATTCTTGTCATTTATAAACTCCGCATACAGCACGAATCTTAATCCTCTTCCTTCTTTCTATGTTTCTTTTTATTTAACAATAAAGAGCGCAATTTTCTTTATACATTTTCTTTTGCTCTTTGCCTCGCCCCTAAAATTTTTGTACTTTGTCTTTTTGCATTCTCTTTTCAAAAATTACACTTTTAGCACATCTCCACTGTTCGATAGATAATTCGTCCGGTTTTTTTTTTCTATTTTCTTATCTTCTCTTTATCAATATTTACTTCTCACTTCGATAATTATAATAAAACTTCAGGTATAAAATGTGTGTACTTTTTGCTAATGCCCTGATAATGTATTCGTAACATGCAAATGAACATATTAAACGGTATTCACTTTTTTTCGGAAACGAAACAAAAAACAAAAATGCTCCAGTATCAGTTTACATGAGTAAAACGAAAAAAAAAATCTTTGTTCGAAAAAACTCACAAAGTTCAATAATCTTAATTGAATTGTTAAATGATTTAGCGAAAATGATTTAGTAAAATAGTTTTAAGTTGATATATAAACATATTCTAGATGTACTGTTCGCTAGATAGTAATGATGATAAAACAAAGATTAAGAGACAACAAAACTAACGATTACTACAGGAATAATATTCAAATTGACCACATATAGTAAGTCTCTTATTTTACTGAATATACGATCTTTGAAAAAATATTTCAATGAGCTTAAGCAAAAATATTTCGTACAAAAATACAATAAATATAAAACTATTTGAAATTCACCTATTTAACATACATGGTTACAACTTAATCACGTAAACTAGAGAACATAGGAGAGGGGGTGGCATAGCGATCTTTATATTAAAAATACTACCTATATATTATGACAAAATTAATATACGATGTATTAATTGTGAAGCGATTATGTTAAAGCTAATTATAGAGAAACATAATACGATAACTTTAATGGCAATCTATAGGCCTCCAAATAATAGCAAAGCTCTATTCGTAGATGAACTAAATAATAACTTAAGAAATGTTACCAAAAAAGATGACTGCATTATATGCGGCGATATGAACATTGTCATCTTACAAACAAATAATAACTCCATTAAGTATAGAAACATACTAGCGGGCAATGGATTTGAAGAAAAAAATAACAAGATTACAAGGATTGAAATTCGGTTAAATAAGAGCGTAGAATCATGCTTAGATCATATACATATATATGTTGTACACTTGTGGAAAAATTATATTCCAGAGGTATAGTCCTAAGACTGATCCCTGAGGTAATCCCATAACAATTTTTTTTTTTTTTCTTATATGAATTATTTATCCGTATAATGGTGTGTCCGTTATCGAAATATCTATTTATAATATTTAACATTCTGTTATCAAGTACTAATAATAGTTCAAGCAATTTAATAATAACTGAATAATAAACAATTATAACAAACAATATAAGAATAAAATAAATTTCTTACTTAGTAACGTTTTCGGGCATAACCCATCACCAGCTAAAACACAATTCACTATGTGTGATCAGAGACAAAATCTAAATCACTAACAAACAGAATGGAAAAACATTCTTTATTCAAGCAATTTATTTAAGTCGAGGTTGTCAAAGGCCTTCGTTATATCCAACGTAAGTAAACAGTAATTTAACATTTTGATTTTATAGCTCTTTATAGTTTGAATAATGTCACGATGACTTGTTTTGTAATGCACCCTATTGGTTATTTTTTAGTATATTATTTTTATTTACAAATTCCTTTAATTTGTTTAGCATACATTTTTTATAGATCTTATAAAAATTTGATATTAACGAAATTGCTCTGTACGAGGTAGACATCTTTGAGTCTTTCCCAGTTTTTGTTAATATCACTGACCTCATTATTTTCAATCTCTCATGGTAAAATAAGAACCTCGGAAGATCTTAATAATATCGTATAGTAGTACTTATTATTATTATTATATATATATATATATATATATATAACTCGGCCATTTTGGCCTCGCAAGGCCCCTTGACCCCTCTTGCTTTCATTTCTGTCTCTTTCTCTTCTATATTTTGTATAAAATGATCAAAATTTACAACGTAATTATTACTGACATCAAGACAAAAAAAATAACATAATCACAAAAATCCTATCCTAACATTTAACTTTCATTATATAAAATTAATTCATTTTTTCGTTATATTTTTCGTTACATTTTCGTTACATAATATTGTGACATTTATAAAATAACAATTACAAAAATTCTGTAAAATATAACAAACGTTACATAAAATTGGGACATTTCTTTGGGACATTTTTCGCGTTACATAAAATTGGGACATTTTTTTGGGACATTTTTTCGAATGGGAGGTAGCCTAAGAATTATGTTGTAATTAATATATACATATATACATATATACTAGAGGATTAGTCTTGCTGGCCGCTTCACGGCCTGTTCCTTCGGACTTTAAATTGTATTACTCTGTAAATTTTCATAACGACTGCAGCGTTCATATATACTAAATTTTTTTGAAAAAATAAGTACACCAATCCGTTAATTTAAAAAGTGAGATTTAGATTAAAATATCAGAAAAACTGAAATCGCTAGCAGTGTAATATATATGGGAGGAATATATTACATTTAATTCTTCTTGGAGACTTTAGTATGCAGGTTAAAAAGAAAATCAATCTATCGATACGTTATCTGATATATTATATTCTAATTACAATTTAAAGCACTTTCTTCGTCAGTCGACCGCTAAATAACAACACAATAATAATAATATAGAAATTTTTGTGGGTGGGATAAAGGAAATAATAAAATTTAAAACAATACGTATCACTGTAATCGGCTGGAGTACGATGGTTGACTTGGTATCAGTTCATTACGTTTCTAATTCTCGAGAGCAATTTCAAATCACTCGACAAAATAATTAATATAGCCTACTTATGTATAATTTCGGTGAAATATAACGACGAAATTAGCCATGCAGTATTATCAAAAAATAAACTGATGTCTCATTAATAAAAAAGAATTTCTTCGAAATAGCCAAATATTTTATCATAAATACATAAACTGTACAGGTTCATAGATTTCAATAATGAATTTTTTATATTTAACACACTGATTTAGTATACATAAACAAATAAATATTGTCAGAAATAATATATTATTATATTAACTCTGTTCACACAGAAACGTTTAGGACACAATGTTCTATAATCATAGTTTAAATATTTAAATTTCAGGAACTGCTACGTTTTCATTGTAAATAACCTTGCTAATTTTTGTTGTATTTTTTTTTAAATTTTGGATATTTCATGTTTTTCTTATGTGTTAATGAAACGACGTTGATTAAAAAAAAAAAAAAAGCTGTAGCTGTTATGAGGGCTGTTGACTTTTTTCTTATTTTTCTTCCACGACTGTAATACTTCGGGTGCATTAGACATAAAGCCAAAAATAGAGAATATGTCCCTAGTTCCATTCTATAGCAACTGGAGATATTTTTTTTTGTTTTTGAATTGACGTTTTTTCGCATTTATAATGTAGAAATAAATAAATAGGCAAAAATTTTAAAACTTAAATAATCAAATTTTAAAAATTCGGATTGTGCCTTGAACAAAATTATTAATCTCTTCATTAGTTACAGACGAATTTTTTACTCTTAAAGCAATATGAGCATGAGGACGATGTCTTTTTTGGAATTCGATTACGTATAAAATATAAATCATTTCTCCCAAAAATTTCACTTGACTTTCAAACTTTTAATAAATCATTTAATTTTAATTGGAATATCCTACAATATAAATCTGGACAATCGATATGATATTACTTTTCATTTAAATTTAATTTTATTTCTATCCAATTAGGATTACACGTCATCGTAATAAAAAACATTAGTTTACCTAATCTGGCAACAACTTTCATGCCATCCTGATATTTTAATTGCATATAATATGGACCATGTGTACATGAGCTTGGAAGGTAAATTTTTCCTAGTTTTGGACCTCCTTCAGCTGCGATACATTCGTCTATTTCACTTCGAGTAGAGCCATTCTTAGGATTTTTATTTGATTAAATCTAATAAACCGTAATTTTTTTTCTTTCACCTTACACCACATGTCAACAAAGTATTCTTGCCCTAATCTATCTAAATGCATAAATCGTGAATCTGATAATAACAAATATATGTGATATTTTGTCTGAGATATGTTTTTATTTTTATTATCTACCATATCTATTGACCAACCAGCTAAACCATGTATTAAATAATGGATATTGCAAATTTTCGTAAGCAGAATCTAATTCATTTTCTTTCCATATAATAACTTTTCTCGGATCGATATTTGGAGAAGTATAGAGCACTCCCGAAATATATATCAGCACAAGTTGGTCGATCAGCAAGTACATGACGATCAGTTTTTTGAATAATTTCTTCAAATGCCAAATGTGATCGATTTTCCCTTCCTTCTCATTAATTCTATCACTTTCCTTCTAAATTTACAATTTTTTTCTCTGTTAGTTCCTCCATCTTTTCTTCTAAGACGGCTACCTTATTTTGGTCCGTTTTACGGAGCATGATTTTAAAATTATCGATGTTTAGATTTGTATTATTATTTATTTTTTCTTCCTCTGATTCTTCGAATTTTTTATTTAAAAATTCCATCAAACTTGTTCATGTCCATTTAACTTTTAAATTTTGGAACTCCCGTGTTTTCCATATATTCTAGCGATTCTATTACATTATTTAAAAAAGGGAATGACCCTTCAGCTACCACAGACAGGTTTTTAGTTTTCAGTCTTACAGCTTTCAGAGTGTATTTTCCCAAAGTTTGGTCCCTAAATATCAAAATTTTTCGAATTTTTCATCTTTCCTATATTCTGAAGACCTTAGCGTGCAGATTAAAAAGGAAATTATTACCATAACTCTTATAGAACCGGCTGTAGAATTTTTTAAATTTTTTTTTCTTAAAACTTGATTTTCACATTTTTTGAAATTTGGGCCCTTTAATTTTAAAATTTGGAGGGTCTTATAATTTTCTTATGATGTGGCGAAGAAAATACGTCGATTGAAAAAAAAATTAACTCTCTAACTACTATAGAACGGTCTGTACGATTTTTTTTCTTGCAGCTTTATATAATAGATATATATGTATATTAATTATAAGGCGCTGGTAGGTAAGACTCCACTCCACTGCAAGCGAAAAGCGTACTGGAAAGAAAAAGCGGCATCCGATAAAGACGGCGATGGTGAAGAATTTCTGTCTCTCTACAAATGATATTTAAAAATAAACGCATTCCTAACAGTTGTGGATCGATTAATTTCAGCACTCAATTGTCAAATAAAGTGTTCAGTATTTTTTACATCCCCTTTAAATTTCGCGAATTCTCTGTTAGAGAAGTAAGGAGTAATGCGTTAAAATTACGTGAATTTTATTGACAGGATGTCTCAGACGAGTTGATTGAAGAGATCCTGCACCTCGAAAGGCATTTGACAGAAGACGACAAGAAACGTCTAAATATCAACAATTAATGCCACTAGATTAAAGATCCGGAACCTGTTTGATGTTTTTCCTAACATCGATATGATTTGACAAATTTACAAATCACCTAGCAGTATGCAGTTATTCTTTGGAGCGTTATTTTCATGTCTAAAACGAATTAGGTCATACTTATGTTCAAGTACGTCTGAAAGTAAATTAAGCGATTTAGCAATTTTATCAATTAAATCTGACATCAACTGGCCATGTAGTGGAAATGTTCATTGAAAACAAATTAAAAAGAAAAAAAAAAACGTATAGTATGCCCGGAAAAAAAATATTTTTTTCAAAAATTTCGAGTTTTTGGCTCCCCGAGGGTTCAGATCTAAAATTGAAATCCCGAATGCCACAAACTAGAGAAATATACGGAGATACGCGCACATTTTTAACCTTGTTTAAAATTTTCGACTATGGCGATCGCTAAGCTTGAAGCAATAGATTGCCGTAAGGAGAATTTTAATAAGAATTTATGATCTAATTTTGAATTTTATAAGTCAATCAGATGGTGAGATATTAATTTTTATTTGATATTTTTGTCATTTCTGTACCATCTTATTAGGATTCCGTACGTTATATGTGTACGGAGAATCCTAAAGATAATAAAAAATAAATAATTAAGTGAAAATGTTTAATAAAAGTCGAGCATATTGAAAGAGTGATGGTGCGAGTAAATGAGAACCAGTTGCTGGCTGGGGGTTGTCGTATCCAAATCGATTTCGCCTGTGAGTAATGTGGCGAGGCAATTGGTCAACAAATGAACTAATTGGCGCATCAGTTGTGGGGGAGGAAACATAGCTCGAAAGAAAAAACTGAATTGTGAAAAATCATCTAAGTAAAAGGGTATAAGGACAGTGTTGTCTAGTCGCGGAACAATATAGACTTTTTTTGGGAAAATAACCAGTTCGCCTCGCAACCGAAAGAAGTTCGAATCCAGGAGGTTGCTAATAACCAGATGATCGCTTCGAAAGTCGCTTTTCAAATTAGGAACATTTATAAACTTCGTAAAATATTATAATTTCGATTACCGGGTCTTCTCCCCGCTTTCACTGCGAATCCATGATGCAACGTACACCCGCCTGCCAGCAAGGAACACACCGACAACCCAGCAGCCGCAACATAATGATACGTACATCATCTATATTATTTCTAATTAATCGGTTTTGCGCGTTTCCGTTTACATATTTATTAATTGTGTTTTTTAGCAGACGGCCGTTTAAGAAAGATAGGTGTATGGATTAATAAAATTACGCGTTTTAAAAAATCGTAAAACCTTTTAAATTCTTAATTAATTAATAATACTTTATTAAACAATATAAAATCTTTATTTAACAGAAATTATTTTTAAAATTAAAAGTATTAAAACGTGCCGACATGTTTCGGAGTCACTTACTCCATATTCATGGCGTTAATAATTAATGTTAAAAATTGAAACGATAACAGATTTGTCTTCTTATAATCTAATGTAATATATCATTCATGACATATCGATATATTACATTAGCATGTCGGCACATTTTAATTTTCAATTTTAAAAATAATTTCTGTTAAATAAAGATTTTATATTGTTTAATAAAGTGTTAATACAGAAATGGATGAAAATAATTTTAACCTAATTAATAATAGTTAAGCAATAATTTAATCATTTAGAATACACCAGTTCAGGAGGGCTTTGTGGTTGGAATTCCTGAGGATTTCATATAACGAAAATAACGTGATAATGTAACTTGGTTGCGTAAAAAATGTTGAACAATCGCACGTACCTACTACTGCACAAACAAAAGCAAATTAAGATGCCACTTTCTTTTTTAGATTCCACAAAATTAAAAGTTAAATTTATTCGAGAGAAACCCGATATATAAATTTCAATAAAGAAAATTAACAAATCTATTAAGAATAATCTGCATAATTTTAAATAATTTTATGTAGAATTCATTAAAGGAAAAAAACACCTAGAAGACTTCTAACACTTCGAAATTTTAACCTTTCAAATAATTTTAAACCGTTTTACATATTATTTTAAATTGTCGTTTCTAAAAAATTATGTCACGGAGAATAAAATTTCACAGTCAGCCGTAGGGCACCGCAATAAAGTTATGTTACTGCTGTACTACATTACTCAATAAAAGTGGGTTAAAATTTATACTAGTCCGTCAGATGTAGTGACTGGGATAGTGACAGATAAGTCTAGCCGAATGCTATTGCCCAGATCAAAAAAAAATGTGTTGTACACATCCGTATCAAAGTAAGTACCTGATTTGTGAACGCTGATATCTGCCTGGCTGTTTACGCTGCGTTGTTGTGTGTGTATGCTTTCTTAGTGACTCGCTAACGTTGAAGCAGTACTCGCAAAGCTTGGTAAACACAACGTGAAAGGTGAGCGGGTCATCAAATTGGAATTCAATTATTACTCGACACCGACAGAGCAACTAGCGCCTTACACATTAAGTATTTTACTCCGGATGCCAAATAGCAACTTCTCAGATTCCTACTGACAAGCTAAAAACCGTCTCTTTAGCGAAGTTAATCTTTGCTGCTAGAGAAATACTGGCAGATTTCTCTTTTTCAATTTGCCGTGGTACTTCGCCGCATGTCTAGAAGCACCGGAGGATTATATTGAAAGGAAAAAAAAAAAAGGTAATAATAAAACATCAATTTCGATATCTGAATACTTTTTATTCTCGTTTTAAACGGAAGAACAAGACTGTTTTTCAATAAACTACAGATTTTTTGTCTTCCTTTTATCGATATTCACCCATTCGCCAGACCACAGATTTGTCATGCGTGTCTTTTTCAATTTTCTCCAGGCTTTCGTTGACGATAAAACACTAACAACCCGGTTTACAGCGAGGGCTTCCCCTTACGTTACGGTAAACGCATTGTTTTAAAGCTTGTTCTATAAATGCTACTCGGAATGTATTTCTTACATTAAAAAACTTGTAAACAATATTGTGTAAACTGATTTTACTTTTGAAATACCTGCAACATAATAACTTCATGTATTATTTTTATTATACGAAATCATCGTTTGGTTTGGTTGTTCACCTTTAATAGGTTGACAATTGTTTCTATTTGATAAACTGCTTGGCAAGTGAATTTTCGAATACATATTATCAGACATTGCAAAATAATTTACTCGCATTACTGTGCAGAACTGCCTTTTTTTCAACAGCGGTAGTTTGTCAAATTCAACGTGTTTATGAAGGGTTCTTTTTTCATTTTATGAATTAGTATTTCTTAGAGCAAAAATTAAATATACTTAAGTTACGTTAAACTAGTTGGTTTTAGGTGCGTTCGGAAAATGTGTGTAATTTTTTTCGGTTCCTTTATAGACTAAAAAGCATCTTTTAAGTTTTTTCCAAAGATTTTACCTGCACGCTAGTTCCAAGAGGGCCGGTTAGTGACTTAAAACGCGCAATGAAAATATTTTTGAAAGTTACTTTGCCTGATGCATTAACGATAGGAAAGTTTTAAAGATTACATTTAGTTTTCATATAATTACATATTACACACAGGCTCGCATATGCAGATGTTAAACATAAGCTAAACAAATGGAATATTCGCTAATTTTGAAAGAAAAAAAATATACTAGATGTAGAAATAAGAAGAATGCTCGTTTTTGGCTATTTTGGCTAAGAAAAAGACACGTATTAAACGTATGCTAAGAGATAATTTTTACGCGTCATTTATATTGATTTGAAACGTTACAACATCGAATGCAGCTCTGTAGCGAAGGTATAGAATAATATCAAATAATATGCTATCGAAGGATACTCAGTATGTTAGACTTGAACAATTGACGCTTCTGTTTCAAGGAACTGAAAATATCGATACGAAACTAATGTACGATTTGTTGGAACTTTATTCAGCGGGCTAGGATCGAGAATCTATTAGTACTGGGAAAGACACAATTACGGAAGATGAAAGCAGGAACTTTAATAAGTTTACAGACTAATTACTGAGCGCTACAGTTTTTGAACGCACGAAAAGTAATCGGAAATTGGAAAGATTGTGTTGTTGATTTCATTTAGCGGTACGGAAATTACAACATTTGTAATCGAAGAACAAACTCCCGGTTTGTGAAAAATTTTGTAGTTCTAAAGATGTTTTTATTCACCCGTCAAGTTCGCTAGTGGTATGTTTCGAGGTTTTGCGATCAGTAGAAGGTAGAAAAATTACCCAAGTACAAAAAAAAATAATTAAAATGAACAAACGAAATTCTACTATTAGTCGCAAAAGACACAACTTAAAACCGTAATATTTTCGATTCAATTATAAACAAATAAAATTAAAAATACGGGTAAAAAATATTTTCAAAAAAAATACCGACTTCAAGATTTTTTTATAAAAATTTAATAAAAATGCACTAAAAAACAGTAAATAAATACTCGATAAGAAGATAGTATATATATTTCAGTAAAATATACCTTTTAGGAATGGTATTATGATAATTTTTATACAACATTCATACTTTAATTAGAGTCGATATGGAAATCACAATTACAATATATAGAAATAATTAAATAAATATTTAATACGGTATTTAGTTATTATTGCAATTTACGATTTCCGTGCCGACTACAAAAATTAATGTTGCGTAAATATCACGTACGATGTATCATTCTCTAAAATACATCACTTTCTTGTCGGGAGCAATTATTTTTTACTTTTTTATTACATTTTTGCAATAAATAATTAAGTATCGTTATTTTATTTTATTTATTTTTGAAAAAACATTTTATTTCACAATTTTTAACATAATACTTAAATTTTTTTTGCTCGATAAAAATCAACTTTGTTAAAAGTTACACGCTTTTTTTTTTTTTTTTTTTTTTTTTTTGTGAAAGCAACATCCTGTACCGTGTTTAACTGTTGTGGCTATTACAGTACGAAGATGCGCAGTTTGTTTTTATAGATATCTGATTATTCCGCTAGTTCTGATAAATTGTGTTATGGATAAAATTGCATCGGGGGAATTCTCAAGAATGTTGGTGACTGTTTTGTTATTAATTGAAAGGGGCCGGTGAGGTGATAATGCTGAACAGTCGCATAGTATATGAGGAGTTGAGGGAGCAACATCTTGGCCACAGAAAGGACAATTCGTAGGAGAGGGGGTTTTTTGCAAAATAAAATTATGCGACATGGCCGTATGGCCTATGCGCAAGCGGCTAAGTGCACAGAAATCTCTGCGGGAGATGCTTTTTTCTGGCCACCATGGTTCCGTTGAGGGTTTAATTAACCTCGAGAAAGTCTGACACGAGGACCAATGGGTTTTCCATAAGGACGTGAGATTATTGAAGATTATGTTCGAGAGATAAGGTGGAGGTGGGCTGTTACTAGGCGAGGAGCAATATATTTCTGCTCGGGCGGATGTATCGACGCGTTCATTTCCAGGAATCCCTGCATGGCTGGGCGCCCACAGAAAGGATACGGAGCACTGTCTCTTAATAAGTTCGTATAATACCTGCTGGGTTTGAATTGCTACAGGATGTTTGGTGAGGGGATTAGAAATTGTCAATAAGGCCGCGGATGAATCAGATACCAGCAGGGCTTTCTGTGATGTAGGCTCTGTAGAAAGAAAATATTCCAAACAGAAAAATACTGCGTATATTTCAGCATCCAGTACCGAGCAATTGTCATTCAGTCGAATGCTTCGAATCACGTCGCAGACTTCAAAGGAACAGGCGGTTGGGGAAGAAGTAGCCTCTGGGGTAGCCTTGGCAGCATCCGTGTAGAAAAAGAGGTGGTCGGGGTATTTTTGCATTGTTGCTGTTGTCAACTGAACGATATTAGGGTGCAGGGGTTTATTATACTTCGTCAGGGAAAAGTTAACATCAATGTTTAAAGGGGCCCACGGCGGAATCATGATGTTAGGAGCTAGGTTAGGGAAAGGGATTACACTCACATTGTGCTGTGATAGGAGAGCCAGGATTTCTGGGCTTTTTAATTTTCGCTATGGCGGTTTAAAGTTTTTGTTTATTCGAATCTATATTTACCCATGTTAACTAACACTGGTAATAATTTAATTTTTTCAAATTACGTTTCCACAATTGATAATATTTTAAGTCAATCCTGTTTCACGTATTAATAAAAAAAAATTGTCCAACGGGACCCCCCCCTTTTTAACGATTATTTGAATGACTACTAAGTATCATCTGTGTTTACTGATACTCAACGGTATACTCACATCATACAATGAGATACACTTTCAAGTGAACAAAGAATCACTAACATTGGTCTACAAGACTACAAGTTAACATAAAATAAAAACACGACGGACATACAACTTTTTTTTTTTTTTTTTTTAAAGTCCGTAAAAATAGATACGTCAACAGCTCAGCAGCCACTGTAAAAATATATTCCACTAGAACAGATAAATATATATTGTTTATTTATTTATTTATTTATTGGTTTATTTATGGTCGCTTTATAACAACTAGGTTTTTAGTGGCCACTATATACATATATACACACACACATATATATATATATATATATATTATGAAGAATTAACTATCTTCACAAGTCCCTGTTCCGGTAGTCATTTGTGACTGATTTGTTATTTCCCTGTTCCGGTGCCATTTGTAACTAATTGCTCATGTCCCTGTTCTTAGGCAACATTTATAACTGACCAGCTTCCGCGATGAACAAAAAAAAATATAAAAATAAAATAAAAAAAAAGTTCCGGGCGCCAACGTTACTTCTGGTGTAACGTAACCGTTAGCTCGCTAGGGAAGAGATTTAGGCCTTCTTAAGGTTTAGCGAAAAAAAGAAGGGTCTCCGCGGCGGAGATGTCACGAAAACGTGTCCTTACAACGAAATAAAAAAAATTCTTTTAAGAGGAGTAAATCCAATTATATATTTTAATGAAAAATAATATGAAAACCGATCATAAAACAAAATGAAAAAACGACAACGAATATTCCAAACGTTTGCCTCAAGCGGCCAAAGCAGTGAAACAATATAAATTTTGCCTCGAACACGAGCTGTGAAAAATACAAAAATGCCTTCTGGCCAAAGCAGTCGAGATCTGCCTGCGACGAGCAGCAAGCGAGAACTCAAATTATAGTAAAAGTTGCCTTTAAAGGCGCGTAGCAATGAAAAAAAACGAAAATTTTACCTCCCGGCCAAAGCAGTTGAGATCTTGTCGCGACCACGAGGAAGCGAAGACTGATCAGCCGAATTCACAGAGAATTCGACCACGATCTTATTGAACGGCCATCTTGCCTAATAATAAAAAATATATATATACACCCTGTCAAGAAAGTATCGGGAATTGTCAATTTAAATCTCCCGGGTAATAGCTAGGCAGATAATTTTTTTTTTCCAGGTTGGTACAACTGTTTTGTATTATGATGCCTATTTTTAGCGCGATCTGTCAACCAGTGTGTTTACAGCAGCTGTTAAAATCAGTCGACCTTGAAGTGTTTTGTCGAAGTTTTACAATGAGTGAAAATATTGAACAACGTACTTGTGTTAAATTCTGTGTTTCGAACGAAATTTCTTGTGCCGATACACTGAAAATGTTACAGAAGGCTTTTGGTGAATCTGCTTTATCAAAAACGCGGGTTTACGAGTGGTACAGAGCGTTCAAGGATGGTCGGGAGACGGTCGAAGACATGCCTCGCTCTGGACGGCCTTCAACGAGTGTGACCGATGATAACGTCGATAAAATCAAGGAAATCGTTGCTGAAAATTGTCATGTGAGCTTGAGAGAGATGGCTCATGGATTGGGCATGTCACACGAGAGCGTACGTACGATTGTGCACGAAAAATTGGGTATGCAACGCGTTGCGGCTCGGCTTGTTCCGAAAGACCTGAATTTCTTTCAAAAAAAGTACCGAGAACAGGTAGCTGCAGACATGCTGGATCGAGCCAATTTGGATCCTACCTTCTTGGAAAAGATAATTACTGGTGACGAGACATGGGTGTACGAGTACGACACGCTTACGAACCAGCAATCGTCCGAATGGCGGCCAATTGGCGCGCCAAAGCCGAAAAAACCTCGCCAAAGCCGATCGAAAGTGAAGATCATGTTGATTGTTTTCTTCGATATTCGAGGCGTGGTACACTATGAATATGTGCCAGCCGGACAGACAGTCACCAAAGAGTTTTACTTAAGTGTTTTGAGACGTTTGAGAGAGGCTATCCGTCGTAAACGTAACGATTTGTGGGTCGACAATTCTTGGATTCTCCATCACGATAATGCGCCGTCTCACAAAGCCATAATTGTGAATGAGTTTTTGGCCAAACACTCGGTAAATATCATCGAACAACCGCCGTATTCACCAGATTTAGCACCCTGCGACTTCTTCCTATTCTCAAAACTCAAATTTCCGCTACGGGGAATGCGCTTCGAATCGATTGATGACATCAAGACGAATGCGACGCGAGAGCTAAAGGCCATCCCGGAAACCGCCTATCAGAAGTGCTTTCCCGAGTGGAAAAAGCGTTGGCATATGTGCATCGCTTCGAATGGATGTTATTTTGAAGGTGACAAAATAAATTTGGATGAAAATTAAAAATTGTTCGTTTTATTTAACAATTCCCGATACTTTCTTGACAGGGTGTATAAAAATGAATACGCCACCGATTTTTCTAGAACATTCTCAAAATCGGTGGAACGGCGGGTACCCTGCGTCGGTTCTTTCGGGTTCTAAGAAAAATACTTCTCACGCCTCGACGTAGCTCGACTCGCATCTCCGACGCACACAACGCCAAATCGGACAAACATCGGACGAACCACCCTCATATAATTAACAAGGTACACAAATTGGTAAATAAATATTTTAACAGTTCAATAAACTGCTTTGGAAGAAATCAAATATCGGAAAAAAAAGCACAGCATAAAACTGTATTATCGCACGCAACCCATTAATTAAGTAAATTGTAAAATGAGAACCGCATGAGAAACTTAATTGGATGGATCGTACTGTCGTCGTTAAACAACTTTATGCAATTTAATCAAATATACGGAGGGGAAAAAGACATTCAAATGTTTAGTGAAGATACTTTCGTTTACGAAACATTCTAAATGAATAAACAGATATACAGTGCCAACCGTGCGTAATGAATTATCTGAAGAAATACGACAAGATGGTAATTAAATTTAAATAGTGACTTTGAAAATACTACACGTGTAATAATAAAGTATATGAAGGATTAAAGTAAAACAAATATGCACATTGAGGATAACGTTGCAACCATTGGATGAAAAGCCGAGAAACATAAACTTGTTCCTACTATAAAGCAGTCGCAAAAGAAATTATTTAAAATAAAGTGACATCATCGTCTGTTTTTCAAGCTAGGTCATAAATCTAAAAAATTAGATTAAACGAATAAGATTGCGAAAGGATGTTCAATTATAGAGAGAGCGGGCGTAATTATAAGAATGTTATTAAAAATTTATAATTCGCATATTACGTTCAAGTAAAACGAAGAAAATGATATATGAATTTATACAGTATTGTGTATGTTGGCTTGCACGCATGTGCGCATAAATATAAGAGTAAGTGTAGGCGCAGTTTGTACTTTTTATATTTAAATAAAAAAAATATATATATTCTTATAAGTAAAGTTAAATTCAAATTGAAAAGAAAAAAAACCAAAATAATTACACTCGAGTAATTTTCACACGATGCATTTGAAAGTATTCAATCCTGAAAATAATTACCCCGTATGGACCCTCGGTGCGCACCGGGTCACAAAAAAAAAACGAACGTCGAATGAACAAAAAAATAAAACAAAATTACACTGTCCTATTTTTTTTTTTTTTTTGACTGTTGTAAATATACTTTAGTGGTCCGTGATTCGATAAAATGAGTTTCGTCGTGTAATATTTGTCAAATAGGGCAGTAGTGTAATTTTGTTTTATTTTTTTTGTTTATTCATGGGCTCGTTTGTTATTTTTTCTTCATTCGCGGCATTCGTTATTTTTTTTGTGACCCGGCGCGCATCGTGGGTTCATATGAGCTAATTATGTTTGGGACTGACTACTTTCGAATACATCGTGAAAAAACTACTCGAGTGTAATTATTTCGTTTTTTTAAATTTGAATTTAACTGATTAACATCTTCCGATACGGCATTTATGCAACTGAACTCGATCTACCCTGTTATTAATGATCACTCCATTAAAATACGAATTACTAAATTAACCAACAAAATAACAGAAGGGTGAGTTAACAACGATGGATAACTTCATGCTTCAATGGAACATCATCGGCTTGCAAAATAATTTATCAGAACTACAACAATTAATTGTACTTAAACAACCAACTATAGTCTATTTACAAGAAACACACCTTCGATCTATGCAGTCCCCGTTGCTGCTGAAAAACTCCCAACCATTCCGGTACGACCATATTTGCCACGCACCGCCAACGGTTCATCACATTATTTTAACCTGCCGGAAGTATAACCATCATCGCACCAATCAACTGAGTACAGATATTCTCGATGTGAACAACCTTCAAGCTCTTACACATTTTATAATTAAAATAAAAATTATTAATGATATTTAAACGATTTTTAAATCTTCACTATCTTTCTTAAATATCTGTATATATATTAATTACAACGTAATTCTTAGGCTCTCCCCATTAGAAGAAATGTCCCAAAAAATGTCCCAAAAAAATGTCAAAATTTTATGTAACGAGGAATGTCCCAATTTTATGTAATGCAAAATGTGCCAATTTTATGTAACGTTTGTTATACTTTATAGGATTTCTATGATTATGTTATTATGTTCGTATGGACCGATTTAGAATTAAGTTGTAAATTTTGATAATTTTATACAAAGTATGGAAAAGAAAGAAACATAAATAAAGCAAGGGTGATCAAGGGGCACAACCCCTTGCGAGGCCAAAATGGCCGAGTTTTATATTAATTACAACGTAATTCTTAGGCTACCCCCCATTCGAAAAAATGTCCCAAAAAAATGTACCAATTTTATGTAACGCTAAATGTCCCAAAAAAATGTCCCAATTTTATGTAACGTTTGTTATATTTTGTAGGATTTTTGTTATTGTTATTTAAAAAATTTCACAATTTTATGTCATGAAATATGTAATGAAAAATGTAACGAAAAATGTAACGAAAAAATGTCTTAATTTTATATAACGGAAGTTAAATGTTAGAGAATAGGATTTTTGTGGTTATGTTATTTTTTGTGTGTGTTGATGCCAGTAAGAATTACGTTGTAAATTTTGATCATTTTATACAAAGTATAGAAGAGAAAGAGACAGAAATGAAAGCAAGAGGGGTCAAGGGGCACAGCCCCTTGCGAGGCCAAAATGGCCGAGTTTATATATATATATATATATATATATTGATTTAGTTGTTACCGGTTAATATTTTAGCACATATATGAATATACAGTGGTGGATTTTTCATGTATGGAGATGAAGTTAGAAGTTGAATTTTGCATGGATTTTATTGTGTCTTTTTCCTTCTGAAGAGTTGTAGACTTTTTAAAAATTACAGGCTGTAGAACATGATATTGAGGTGAAAGAGTTTCTAAATAGCGCATGAAAAATATTGGCGAATTTACATGTATCAGTAACAAAATTAGTCCATTACTATAGCGGGGATTTTTAGAGCGTTAACTGATTTATTTGTTGTCACTACAAAATAGTAATCGATAACATGAATAGGTTAACATTCGCTGTAACGTACAAACTCGTATCGCACGAACCAATACAAAGTCGTCCCATTTTTGCATGTCCTATAAATTTGTTATGGTCAAAAGAAGGTTTCACGCGTAATTACTATTGGAGAGAGAGGGAAAAAATAGAAAAAGAGATTTCTGCAAATGTAAGAGAAAACCTTAAAACACTACAACTGGAATTTTATTTTGCTGATAATTGTCGTACACTAGATCAGTAATCGTCGCGATAGCCTAGGTGCTAGAGCGCTTGACTTCCGTTACGGCGGTCACGGGTTCGATCCCGAGCGACGACAGAACTTATTACAAGAATTAAATAAATAAATAAATAATCGCTAATAATCACGTGGAAGGCAATGACAAACCACCACGTATACCATCATATGCGCGCTAGTTCAGTGCACACAGCAGACACACGCGGAACTGCACTTGTAGCGCGATAACAAGCGACTGCAATCAGTTCCGCGTGTGGTCTTGCGTGCGTACATTCGCGTTGCGTATAGCAATTGCCATGAGCGCTGCCTATTCTGTACAACTAGAATGTACAAATAGGTAGTCACGACGCTCGGAATCGAGCGATACGACTCAGAGAGAGAGTGAATCAGTAGTTATCAAATTTTGGGTATAAATCAACAGCGGAGCTCATCTTTCGGAAAAAAATTCCTCGTAACTGGTGAAACTGGTGGTCTGAATGTATACTTACATTTTTCAATTGGCAGAATGCGTTAGAATTTTAACTGGGAGATTTGGATTTCGATGGAATACTTTTTATTCAGTACCGTTAGGTGCGGAATGGCGAGATCGTAGTTCCATTATTCATCAGTTATCATGAATGAGATTCTTCGCACATTTTAAGCGTTTTTTTCTTCTTTTTTTAGGGGGTGGAGGACATGATATTCTGATGATCCAGAAAAGGGAGAATTGAAATTTACCAGTGTAAAGAGGTCTATGGTCCATCCGTACGCGAACAGATAAGATCACGTGTTCTCTCATTATTGCCACTAAACTTTTCGACGGATCCGGAAGTTTCGATATTATCCTTTTAAAGGGCATTAAAGAGAAATGGGAATGTACGAGTATGAGAAGTCGCTTGAATAAGGTTTTTGTGTCGTTTTTTTTAGATTAGTGACCAGCCTACCAAGGCTAAATAGGTAGATTATGAGAAACAAAACAGAAAAAATAAATAAATAAAAAATAGAAAAAATTATGAAAAATAAATAAGAAAAAAAAACGTATACCGAATAACGCGCAGTAGTACATAATAAATAACTTGACGACGAGAAAGAAAAAAAAATTTTACAAAAAAAAAAGTATACCCGGACATGATTCCGAGACTTCGCCTTATTCTATCTAACCGAGCTAAATATGCCACAAGTGGTACCCCCCCCACCGTTAGCAGTTATACAGGGCACAGTGAAAAGTTCACAGACAATAGCGGCGTAAGCGCATTGAACTGAAAGGCTAGGGATCGTATTAGCAAAGGAAACTAGCTGCAAGCAGTGGCGGCTAACTTTTTGCGCTAAAACGTCTGTGTCGGAGTTGTTGGACAGGTTTAAACGCTGGTCAAAAGATCGGGAATTTCCCGATTTGTATTGATCATATTTTATTTACATTTCGAATTCAGACGGCACTCTGATTGGACGGTAGCAAAGCACTCTTGAGTCTTTGACGATATTTTTTTCCAAACTTCCGACCGAGTTTCGGGTTTTCTTTTTCTTGTTTTTGATATAAGTTCCGCAACGTCGAGTTCGCTTATTGAGTTCGATTAATTGAAATGTTTTATTCAAACTTTTATAAACTCGAAAGCGGATTGAAATGAAATAACCTTTACGGATATTTAAATACGCTACGCTGTTGTAAGAAGGAAGAACACTATTAAAATTCCCAAACAAGACGGTTGTGAATAAATTTAGTAGTCAAGAGAAATACGTGAACGGGAAGAAATTTTCGAACAATGAATTAATTCCGCTGATAATGGAAAATTTCAAATGAAACTTCGAAGTATGACGTGGTTAAAACTGCGATTATATTCGCTTACGGGTTCCAAATCGGTTTCCCAAATTTCTCGTACAAACCTACAACTAGACAACGTGCAAAATTGTAGAATCGGTAGAAGAATATTTTTTTTTGTTATTTTTCATTTTATGGCTGATGATGAAAAGAAAATTGAAACAACACACACACACACATATATATATATGGGATTGTGTATGAGTGTGCGTGTAACCGGTGGTGAATCCTGATTTTTTCCCCGGTTTTTCTCGAAGACAGAAAAATATTGAAATGAAATTAACTCGAGACATATAATCCCACGCACGAACACACAAACAAAAGCAAATTAAAAAAAATGAAAAATTACATTCGCGTAAAAGAAAATTGATATTTAAACTTCCGTAAGGGGAATAATTCAAAACAAATTCAGAAAATAAACAAATAAATAAAAAGGATTGTTAAGGAACTTTAATTTATGAACTATAAAGTGATATATAAACAGCGCCTTCGTCGTATAATAAACAAACAAAAATTGAAATATTTCACATTTAAGAAATCTATTTAATAGTGATCCGCTTGCATTAAAAAAACTTTTCTAAACTGCCGTTCCCGTTTGGTTTGCCATCACTTCTGTACCGATTTTCATTCGACAGATTTTCGCCAAGGGTATTTGTGAAAGTTATTCCGCTATGATAAAGTAGTACTAAAAATATTTTTCGCAGTGAAAATACGCACAACGCGCGGGTCGCTCGATCAAAATGACGAAGTAGGTGGAGTTCGTTAAGCACTTGGATCTTTCTTCTTCTTCGTGCAACCCGATTCGGGTATAGCTTAACCACTTTTCATGGATTCAACCAAATGACGAAATGCGTCTCGATTTCTTGCAATCTGGAACAATTCTCCTACTTTTGTAACTCCAGTTCATTGCTTGATATTTTGGAGCCAAGAAATCCTCCTTCTTCCTCGTCACCACCTCCCCTCTACCGCTCCCATCATAATTGTGTGCAGAAGGTGATATATTGATCCTCTCATGTAATGTCCAAAGAAATTAATTTTGCGTTTTTTAATTCTTTCCATTAATACCAGTTTCGTCTTCATCAATTGTAATACCTCCGCATCTTTCATTTTTCTAGTCCATGGTATCTTCCAGATCCGTCGATAACAGCACTTTTCAAATGATGAAATACGCTTTTCTATATGAGCTTTTACGGTCCACGTCTCGCACCCGTATAAGAGTACGGACCATACATAACATTTTAGCACCTTCTTCTTAATTTCCAGATTTAACTTTCTGTCGCAAAGTACATTCTTCTTCTTCATAAATACATCTCAGGCTATCTCGAAGCGCGTTCTTATTCCTACGTCCGGGTCATTATTTTCCGTTATCCAACAACCTAGATACTGGTATTTTCCTACCCGTTCGATTTCCCTACCGTTAAGGAACAGTTTTTTTATCTACAATTGGCTGTCTTGAGCCCATCGTGAACTTGGTTTTCTTTATGCTTATGCTGAGCCTTTTTTTTACACTTTCAAGGGCAACTGAATTCAGTAGTCCCTGCACGTCTTCGATCTATTTTTACTTATATACGCCTTTATTGTATGTTTTTATGCTTCTCAATGCGCTCTTAGTGACTCGCTAATATCGGGGAACTTACTCGTAGTGCCTAGCGAACATGGCCGAAAGAGATCATCAAATCAAAATTCAGCTACTACTCAACATTGATAGATTTCTCTTTAGTTGAGTTAATCTCTGCTACAAAAGAAGTAGGTAGGGACACATTTTTTTATTTTTCAATTAAATTTTATATATATATATATATATATATATATAACTCGGTCATTTTGGCCTCGCAAGGGGCTGCAGCCCCTTGACCCCTCTTGCTTTCATGTCTGTCCCTTTCTCTTCTATACTTTGTATAAAATGATCAAAATTTACAACGTAATTTTTACTGGCATCAACACAAAAAAAATAACATAATCACAAAAATCCTATCCTAACATTTTAACTTTCATTATATAAAATTGGGACATTTTTTCATTAAATTTTTTGTTACATAAAATTATGACATTTTTTAAATAACAATCACAAAAATTCTATAAAATATAACAAACGTTATATAAAATTGGGACATTTTTTTCTAATTGGGGGCTAGCCTGAGAATTACGTTGTAATTAATAATTAGTGATGAGTAGGTCCGGAAGTATACGTATCCGCGGATCCGTATCCGACAGCCGAGTTGATTATGTAAAACCAACTAAAGTTCCAGATGTGCATCCACAACTACGACCCAGCAAAGACTGAATCGATAAATTTTATACAGATGTTCACATGGTTCCGCTATAGAAGCTAAAATAATGGAATGAATATATGAGCAAAAATATGCCATATTAGCTGGCAAAGCAAAAAATGATAATGTTAGGGTAATTAGAAAGAAACTTTATCGTTTTTTTCCGAATATACACAACTGTCTGCATGGTTATACTTCTACATTAGCTATTTAGCAATTTCCTCTTCTCTTTCTAACATACGTTATCTAACCTAATACTCACTGGTACCAGTATAGTGCATCTTCAACCGGGGGAAAACGAGTATCAGTGTTAAGCGCATTACGTGATAAACACCGGATGATCTCTATTGGTCCGATGGATACGTATCCAGGATGCAATTCTCGAAATAACAAGTATGTATGTATTTATAATTAAGCTCATCAACTATAGGCATTAACTTGGCGTAATAATAATTAGTTTTTATATTTTTCAACGGTCCGGATTCCGAGATTACTCGATAAAAACATCGCTGTCTAAGAACTACGAGAAAAGTTTTAAGTTCCCTTGTCAAGTTGACCGAAAAACTGCTAATTTAGAAGCGACAAAATATACTTTCATAATGTAGACTGAAATGCAATTTTTCTGGATTTTACAATTAGACATTGTGGGGTCGAATTTTTTTTTTGTTTTTTTCTTTTTCCGTTCGTTATTGTATCTGTAATTAGTTGTTTTTACTTTTTTTTTGTTTTTAGGTTTTTATTTGTTTGATGGATATCTCCTTCCAGTTGGCTTATACAGTTCATAAATTTAGTTAACATCATCATCGGCGATAACTACATTAAAAGTGCCATAAATAAAAATTCTTATATTTACGTAAAAATAAAAAAAAAATTGTATTTGTCGTAATATATACTGGGTTTTATCATAATTTTTCTCGACGTTGTTCGTCACTATTGTCACCATTATTTGTAGATCTGAAACGAAAAGGCATAGCCAGATTTTAAAATCATCCTATTCTTGTCAAATGCATGCGTCAATTTCAGCTGCCATCAACTGAAGATTGTGCCGACGTGAAATGGATATGATCTGCGACAAAAACACGAACTTCTTCGCTGATTAGTTTGTTTAAAATTTGTCCTTCCAACGTGCTGATCAGTTCCGTGCCTCCTCTACGTTCGACAAATATTGTCTAGTCTGGAGTAATGAAACCTTTTCATTTCTGCTGCTACTGAATAACAATTCTTGAACAAAAACGGCTTTTTCTCCGTACCTCAATATTGAACTTTGTGCCCTTTTTTAAACGAAAACTATTATATTACCATAGCGAAGTGTACTTTATTCTGATTTTTAAGACTTACAATTCGAACTGCGAGAAAAACTCAATTTTTTGAACGGTGTATTTTGTCATTCCTAGTTGCGACACTATAACTTCCATACTGTTTCCGGATCGTAACTAATTAATCGATGGGAGAATTTTATCGTACGATTTTCACTATAAACATATTCATCAGTAACGAGATTGTCAGAGCCTGTGTTCGGTCAAGTTTATTATACTTTTTCAAACTCGTTTTACAATTACAATATAAATCAATAGGCTTTTCCTTTGTCTTATTTCATCTGTTGTAAATTTGTTAGAAGGTACTACAATTCTTATCTATTACTGTTGTGGTGAAAAATACTACTAGTGCTGTAGTAAGGCGCATTCGTAAACGATTTTATTTTGAATCAATGTGTAATTTCTCTATAAGAAAGAGGGAAAAAAAAGTAAATAAATAAGAATTTCCAAAGGCGCCCACACAGGTCACCGTGCGTCGGGTTATTTTTAAACGGCTTTCAGATATCTCTCAGCGAACACCGACAACGAACTACATAGCACAGGTGAAATATTTCGATTGCGGGAAAACCATCTCTCCTTTTGGGAAAATCTTGCTCAGCTTGTAATTTATAACCGTAGTCGAAAATGATGTTTTGTGTCAAATCGTACAAGTTGTCCCGTTGTCTGTCCTTTTACAACTATTAGAGAAATACAATTTGATAGGTGGCAAAATCCCCCCCCCCCATTTCGTATGAACTCTAAGAATAGCCTTTTATATAAATTACAAACCGTTCCGAATACACACAGTAGTAGAGTTATTTTTCTATATATGCCAAACGGTATATTACCCGCGGGTATAAGTTGATTTCGATACTCTAATGTTTATAGTTTTATACGAGACTCTGAACATTTTCCTCGGCATTCGATGTTACGCTACACTGGAATAATCGTTTCCATATTACAAGCGACTCGGTTGAACGAACCGTTTCGAAATATCCGACTCTATTAAATAACCAGATACTCTATTCAGAACACGTGTTTCATAAACATTATTCCTTAATTAAAGTTGAAAAATATTTAATCTGTCATATCGCCGTAAAAACCAAGTTAGCGAGTTGATGGAAATTTTGAAAAAAAAAACAATTATAATTATTGCCAAAAACCAGAAACCCAGAATTATATGTATCATCAGAAAGAAAAACATCTGGCGAATTAAGAAATATGCGAAATGAAATTTTTTTTCTTTTAGATTATAGAATAAATTAAAATGCTATTTAAAAGAGTTTTACTTACTTCTAATTAAAACCCTTGTGAATATGTTTATATTCTAATGACTGCGCATGGGGCCGTTTTGTTTTGGGCTCAACGATACAGCTCCAATGTTTCGGAATAGATCATTTCAGCCTCGATACGTTTTAGCTTCGCTACGTTTTAACCTTTTCCAAGTAGATCTAGTTTCGTGTTAATGAATTCTTAATCTTTTTTCTTTGATCAATATCATTTTTAAGGTGTAAAAGAATTATTGAACTAAAAAAAAAAAAAATCACCCTCGAAATTCGTAATTAATTTGCTTAGAAAATAACTCAGCAATTTTCAATATTTTTTTCTGTTCGTTCATATATCACTTAAAAAATAAAATGCCGATTACATATATTCATTTAGCGAGTTATTTCGATAAATTTTCAGAAAAAATTCGTTTATCTTAGTAATAATTTCTCACTTTTTGCTTTAAAAAATCTGATGTTGGCAACACATAACTCCCTTGTATAATTATAAAACATTAAAACGAGTGAGTAACACACAGCTAAAATAGGAGTTGCGCAACTAGATGCTCAGAAAATCCTAAATTAAAAATGTTAACTTTCTACAACTAGCCGTTTTTGAGTTATGCGTGATACATACATACCTACATACACACACGTCATGAAGAAACGATTTAAAGTAGATCCAAGGATAGTCAAAATTAATATTTTTATTGAAATGTGAGATTCGGAATACTGCGCGAAATGCATTACTTCCTTTTTTCGCATAAGAAAGTGATCGCGCATGATTAAAATGGATATATCCGTTGAAGTAATATTTTTTTTTTTTTTTTTTTTTTTTTTAAGTTGCGTACAATCTACTCAATTGAGTAATAAGTAGCACTGATCATTTATATAGATACGCTATTCCGGAACGCTTCCCAGTGGTCGCTATTCCTGATGATGAAGTAGTTTATTGAATGTTATAGAAAATAGCTATACGCCTACGGCCGTTCTACTAGCTGGAGTTGACTGAGTCTTTTTAGTCTTCTGAAGAGAAAGTTATTCTGCAGTACGTTTTTGACTAGCGGATTGATGTGATTTTCCAGTCGATACAGATGTCTTCTGGCAGCGCTGCTGATTTCTTCTTTGATTGTTGGAGCGTGTAGATCGGTATGTATATCATCGTTTCGAACGAACCATGGGGCCGCCACAATGTTTCTCAGAACTTTTGACTGGAATCTTTGAATGATGGCTATGTTTGAGTTGCTCGCTGTGCCCCAGACTTGGATTCCATATAGCCATATAGGCTTCAGAATGGAATTATAGAGCAGTAATTTATTCGCGTGGGATAATGGCGAATGTTTGCCCATTAACCATTGCATGCCTCGGTATACTATATCAAGCTGTTTACGTTTGGCAGCCACATGATCTTTCCATGTGAGTCCTTTATCAAGGTGCAGCCCGAGATATTTCACGGTATTCGATTCCGGAATCGCTTGTCCGTTCAGCCTGATTGGTTGGTTTCTTCCCTTATTTAAAGTAAATATGACTTGCCTAGATTTTGATCCATTGACGTTCACTTTCCAAAGCTTCATCCACCTTTCTACATCAAGTAGATGCTTTTGAATATATTCTGTTGCTACGACGTTGTCCTGATGGCTTGATAAGATCGCCGTGTCATCAGCAAACATAGCCGTTATCGTGTCTGAGTGTACTGGGAAATCGTTTACGTATATCTGATATAATATCGGCCCGAGTACACTACCTTGAGGTACCCCCGATAGTATTGGGTGAATTTGTGAATATTCTCCATTAACATTAACGTGGAAGTACCTCTCTGTTAAATATGATTTAATGATTTCGTAATACTGGTGAGGCAGCAACTGTTTTATTTTAAATAGAAGGCCAGTGTGCCAAACTCTATCGAAAGCTTTTTCGATATCCAGGAATACTGCAGGACAGTATTTTCCATCCTCGAAGGCTTTGTTGATCACATCCACTATCCTATGTATTTGCTCAATTGTACTATGGCGATCTCTGAAGCCGAATTGATAGTTTGGTATTACTTTTTCTTCTTCCAGGATTGGTTTGATTCTTTTGAGGATGAGTTTTTCAAAAAGTTTTGAGAAGGCCGGCAAAAGGCTAATAGGCCTGTAGGCAGAAACTTCATTCTGCGGTTTTCCTGGTTTGGGAATCATTATAATTGAAGCAAATTTCCATTGAATTGGAAAATAGCCAGTGCGAAAGATCGCATTAAAAATGTATGTTATTAGGATAACCGCTTTCCTTGGCAAATATGACATTAAACATTTTTCATGATTATAATACTTCCTTTACTACGTACAACGAGAAGAAAAGAAAAAAACACGTTCCTCAAAAAACGAAAAATAAATTAACTTTAACGAAATGGAAAACTACTAATTTCTAAAAAGCAAAATCGATCTGGATTCTGGATTTTTATTATGTTGGATTTTACTGAAAATTAAAAATTCACCAACACTGAACTAGATCTACTTGGAAAAAGAACGAGGCCAACACATATCGCGGCCAAAATGATCTTGACCGAAACGTTGAAGCCGAAACGATAGTTGGATTACACGTTTTATGTTTCTCCAACTTACTGAACTTCCGATTAAAAACTTTTACATTTATCAGTGTTTGATTTTTTATAATTATTTTTCGTTGCTTCTTTTTCGAATATCATTAACCACATTTATGTTCTAGTGTACAATATTTTTACGATGATTTCGTTATAATCAAACGTTGGTTTCTCTATCTCTGTAGTGGGTTACCGGAGCAGATAGGTATTCATACACGGTTATAGAACCAGAAACGGTGCCACTTTCTATTTGCACTGCCGAACCTGTAGCCTTCTCGTGGTGGACTGGTTAAATTGATCAACATTGTTGGGCGACAACAGATGTGGAAAAGGGCAAGAGCTACCACACTTCTGCAATACACAACAAACTTAAATAATCACTTGAGAACTTTGTCTGAAACAAATTCGTACATCTACTTCAATACCACATCCATCAGCCATGATAGTTCACATCGCGCAAATCAATTCTGTCCTTCCTGCTCAATTCATTAAAGTTTACTTCAACAGCCCCACCTCGGTGTGCCGTTGAACCAGGTGACGTTTCACTAGCAGGCGTACGTGTAGATGCGCAATTACACTATCGATAAAAATACAAGCACTGCACGATGTACATTTAAAGTCCTACGGCGATGGAGTAAAAGTAACGGAAGCAGGCTTGGTTGGCCGGAAGCTTTTAGCTGGAATTCTACAGGCAGCTGGCACATAACTTTGGTCGCTCGTTGATAAAAATGACGGGATTAGCGCTTGGCAGCATTATGTGTGACGAAGCAACCTTTTTAGGACGCACTACTTCCCTACGCCAAGGTAGAGGTCTAGAAAAAGTGACCTAAATAAATCCCGCCACACACACACGCTGCCTGGGTTACCGCGCCCGCGAAGAAACTCCATCCGCGTTCAAAATAATAAGACAAAAAACCAATTAGATTCAAAAATAGTCACCTGAAATGTCCGGACATTACTAGACACAAATACGGAACGACCGAAAAAGAGAACTGCAATAGTTGCGTATGAGTTTAAAACGTTGATATTGTAACGCTGTGGAAACCAGACGAGAGGGCCAAGGTCAGTTAACAGGAACAATGGACGATTAGAACTTTTTCTGGAAAGGTCGGCCTACCGGGCAAACGAGGATTCATGGAATTGGCTTTGCTATAAAAACTCCTCTAATAGAATTCTTAACAGAATCGTAAATGAAAGGCTACTAAAGATGATAATCTTACTCCGCCAAGGTAGATATTCGTCAATTATTTCTGCATATGTCCCCACACTTAAGGTAGACCGTAACTCTAAAGAAAATTTCTACACGAGCCTTCAGGGTATTACATCCCCCCTGCACAAAGAGAATGAAGCCAAAGTTCTGATTCAAGTAAAGTTAATGAAACAGTTGAATGCGTGCGCAGGTGTAAAGCAGGGCTGTATTTTAGCTCCGATTCTTTTCAATGTCTTTATGACAGACCTTGCTCATCATTATCGATAAGAAATTACGCTTGAGAGGAATTGACATAAATAACGGAACAATTACCGAACTTATCCCGTCTCAAAGCGAAAACTAAAACAACAAGGTGCGCAATAATTGAAATTCAATATTCGGCTGACTGCGTAATCCTAGCATACTCTGAAGGTGAATTACAGGCTATTTTACACGTCTTGGATGAAACATATAAAGATTTTGGTATAAACATTAACATTATAAAAAACCGAGATATTATAAGTAAGAACATCGAGTGTAAAATACTAAATTTGTGGTGAAATCCTGCAGAATGTCACAAGCTTTCAGTATCTTGGATCTTACTTCGGTGCGAACAATACACTAGACGATGAAATACATCACCGAATTAAAAATGTTGCGTCAGCTTTCGCGAAATTGAAAACCAGAGTATTCTATAACAGAGACTTAACCATATCCACGAAATCCACAGTCTTTCGCACTGAGATTGTTCCATCCTTGATATATGGATCCGAAACATGGACGCTATACAAGCGCCATACGCGTAAGCTTGGACAATTCCAGCAGCTTCTAATTCGGTATATGTTAAAGATTAAATGGACAGACTTCATTACCAGTGAAAAAGTTCTCAGGCATTTCAATATAGAATGAACAGAATCACTGATGTTATAACATCGTTACTCAGATGAATAGGTCATGTTGTGCGAATACAAGACCATCGCTTGCCTAAGCACGTATTCTGTGGCGAATTAGGAAAAGGACACAGGACTCTCGTGGAGGGCCAAAAAAATGTTACGAAGATCATATTGCTACTATGTTTCGGGATGCAAACATCACCAAGGACTGGGAAAGTGTCGCAAAAAACCGGCTTTAATGGAAAAGTCTGACTCAGGATGTGGTAGAAAGTATTGAAGCTATTAGCTTCGTGATCATAGAATGTAACCATGGAGCCGTTAGCTTCAAAACTCGTTTCACGTAATATTGAATATTATTTTATGTGTATATTTTCACATTATATAAAAAATATGAAAAATTCTTTTTGTTTGTAAAAATGAAAAACAGCTACTAACCGACAATCATCTTGTGATATCCAATTAAAGAATCTGACTTAAGTTTAATCATTCTTTCACAGAGAAAAGTACCGATTCGTAAAACGTCAACTCCCTCTAACGGGCTAACTTCACGCCATAAAATATAACTATAACCACCGATAACCTTTTTCCAATAAAAGAACATTCCTTCTGAATGTAAAACGAAGGGAATTTCGTTTTACTTTCACCATAATAAATATTAAAAAAACGATATTTTAGAATCACCATAATTTGAGTTGACGTCTAAATAACTTATTTTTGATCGCTTCAGTTTGAAAAAATAAAAGCCGAATGAGGCAAAACTGATTGAACATTAAAATTCATCTTTCTTTGCACATCGACTGTAGAAAATTCAACGTAACGTCCGCTTCGGTTCGAAAAAATTCCATTGCAATATTAAAAAGTTAATGACGAGATGAAAGTGCTGTGTTATAAAGGGACTTTTATAAAATAGTAATAGTAATATTTCTGTTTTATATATATATATATATATATATAACACCAAACCTATATACGCCTACACAAACATTTTACATATATATATATATATGTATTAGATACGATACACGTGGAAAGATATAACTTTTTCTAATTTGCTCCGCTTCAACAAACATTCATCAATTATTTATAATGACTTTAAGAGTTAGAAAATCAAACTTTTATAACTTTTATTATGGCTTTTGCTGCCGATGGAAATTGTTATAGACATAATAATTTCTTTACTACTCTTTTCGGAGGTAATTCTGTTTGTGATATTTTTCGGAGAACGTTTAATATACTAAATTTTACAGCATTGCAAGTCTTGATTAACTAATAACATTTGTGAAGAAAATTAGTACACATTGTCAGGCCAACTAAATTTAATTATTTCAATTTACCAATAATGTTATCCAATAAACTACGAAATATTCGCAATCGTAAAATTCTGGATGACAATGTGAAGCCAATAAACAACTGCTTATTATGAATCGGCATAAATTTCGTTCCGCCAAAAATACAAATGTAACAACCGAGTGCAACAATATTAATGCAGATTTTTTTATAACGTAGGCGTAAAAATCAATAATACAGCTTTCTTTCTCTAATACATACAGTTTCCTATACTGAACAGCTGATTTCTTCACTGTTCTTCATTGAATTCAGTTTTTTTCTGACAATAACAATAGGTGAGAAATATAAGAAATACATTAATAAACCTACTGAATAAAAAATAAATTCGTGTGTGTATACATATATTAAGAAAAGGAATGGGGAAAAGAAATAACATAATTTCCTTACAATATTGACAAAATTCTTTGCTGCATTAATTAAATATTAGCGATCATCCTACAATAATGTTGTAAATGTAACTCTGAGGATGATATCTATCTTTTTTTGAAAGCATGAATTATAAAACGTTCTACTTCATGTTACCTGATAAGGTAAATGTCGGTATTTTGTTAAGGTAGTGAGCGATAGGCGATATTAATTTTACTATTAGGCAATGGTAATAATAATATATAATAATAATAACTAGTGTTCGCCCATTGGTCGAAATTAGACCATAATTATTATTAAAAATTTTAGAAAAACATATATAAATTTGCATATTTCAAATTTATTTTTTTCTACTCTAATACATTCATTCACTGTATATCTGAGAACATACACTTTCATATGTACTTACAACACAAAAGAGTTCAGTACCATTATAATTAAATAAAAAATAAATTCAATAAAATAACAGTAAATAACAATTTAAAAACCCTCATTTATTGATTTTGAATGACACCTTAAGATTTAGTACACTGTAAAAAACCCAATAATGGTGATTATTAAGAAAAATTAAAACATTTTAATAAGAACAGATTTACTGGCTATAGCGATTTATTTTTTCATTTTTTATTTAAATAAGAACAAATAAGTAATCGTTTCCAAAATTTTTTTATTGACAACACTAAAGATCGTGTCAATAGCTATTAAACAAAAAAAAAAAAAATCGGTTAATAAACAGAGGAGAATAAAGTACTGGACTGTTTTGTCTTTGCCTGTTTATGTACAGATAGCAAGGGCGGAGTTACCGCCATATCAGCCGTATCAATGATACGGGGCCCCCGGAGTACAGGGGCCCCGAACGTGTATGAGCAAAATTTCGTAAAAATGTAGTATGACTTTCAGAAAGTTAGTACTTTACTAAAAGTAATCTTTTAAATAGACTGAACAAAATAAGAAATCAAAATTCGTTCTATGCCTTACTAAACGAGTCCTGTTTTGAAAAATAAAAGACGGTAGATAACGAAGCGGTTTTTTTGGTGAGCTAACAGAAGATGAGAGAATTTCAGATCCGGAATCGTACTTTAAAGTTAATGTGTACTATTGATCTTTAGATATATTAATTTCTCTGAGAACTAAGCAAAGATTTCAGAGCCGCTGTGACCTGTGTAATACGTTCGAAGTGTTACAACCGGAGAAACTATTATCTTTTTCAAACGAAATGATAAAAAAAATACAGTAAAGACATGTCAGTTGAACTGTATGAACAGTTCATTCCTTAATATTTACTGATGGTTCCAAGAGTTCAGGAGGAGTAGCTGCTTCTTTTTTCTTCCCAGCTAGTAGTTCTGCTCAATCCTTCAGCCTTTTTGCTCCATCTTCTCCGCGTAACTTTATGTCATTCTTCGAGCCGTTATATTTATTTCCTCAACTCGTTCCTCTGATAGATACCTAATCATTTCGGACTCCAAAAGTGCTCTTCAAGCTATATCCTCTCCTTTTCCTTCATATTCCCTCGATTTTATTGTTTTCCATATACGTTCTCTCATCTATAGTCTTTCCCTTTCCCATTCCATTTCCATCGACCTGCTTTGGGTTCCAAGTCATGCAGGTATTGATGGTAACGAGACGGTGGATTCCTTAGCACGCTTAGCGTTACACTCTCCACATTTTGTTAAAAAGATTCCTGGTCACAACATACTTTCCTTTTCTAAAAGAATGCACGTCAGGGATGTGTATCCTCGCTCCTTTTCCAATCCTAACTCATTTTACCTTTCTATTCAGCTTAGACCTCCTTCCTAGTCTTGGTTTTATCATTTTCCCGCTCTTAAACGTTTTTTCATCATCGCTATCTGCCGTCTGCGATTCAATCATACTTTTCTCCCATCCTCGCAGTATCGTTTTGCTCTTTCCCTATCTCCTTATTGTCCTTTGCACTCTGGCGACAGTTCCTTAATTTGTGATCCTGACCACGTGCTGTTTGAATGTTCCAGTCTTTCCTCCGAACGTAATATCCTGAACGTTTAATTATTAAAGCTGAATTTTCGTACTCCATATAATGCTTCCTACAGCTTGTGGTTCCTATTCTTGTTTCTTTTCTGTCATCGATTTCTGACCGGATTCAAATTTAATCTCTAATCTAGTCCAATTGTGCTGGGTAGCTGCCCTTGGTTGGCCAACTAAAATGAAAAGTATTAGCAACAATTTTCTATTTTCATAACCGCGCTAATAATTGTACCAGTCAAAGCTGAAAACGAACGAAAATAATAATAATAATAATAATAATAATAATAATAATAAGGTAAAATAATTCCAATAATAGTTGGAACTGCTGTTATTACACTGAAGAATTTAGTTCCTAATGTGAATAACTTAGGCTTAATGCTGTATATAACAAATAATATGCAAAAATCAATATTAATAAACATTGCCACAAATATACGGATCTCACAAAAATTGCAGTGTTTGCTAAGGGTATAACCATATTAAAAGTAAAACCACCAAAGCTGATGCTCAGAGTTTTTAAGAAAATCCCATCATCTAATCTTTGGCTGTATAAAAGATATCTTACATTTTAGTCAGATATTTATGTTTCCTCTTTTTCTAACGATCGCTTTCTTAATCTGTCTGTTCAACCGAGTCTTCCTGCTAATCCGTGGTTCTTTTTGTTTTCTTCACGAAGTCATTCTGTTGTTGCCTCCGTTATTCGCTTACATTCTTAAGCTGTACTCTATTATCTTCCTCGCATTTTTGTTTTTTGTTGGTTTTTTCTGCGCATTGTATTCTCTATTCAAACAAAGCACTTTTTTGTGACGCTGATCACGTGCTGTTCATCTTTTTGTGTTGATCATCTGCTCCATATTCCAGTTTGGTGAAACTTGATGCTACTGCTCATTATTGCATCTCCTATATCTTGCCTCTTCCTTCTCTACACTGTATTTTCGCTATTTGTTCCTTTTTAGGAATAATATTTGATCATATTAAAATATATCTATAACTGATTCTTTCTTGTTTAAATTGTTTCCAGGTACAGGTCCTTGGTTTATGAGCCTGAGCAAAAAAAAAAAAAAAGTAATAATAATGTTCAGTACAAAAGATTTAAAAATGAAATGAAAAAGAAATAAAATTTAAAATAAGAAAAAAAGTGGAAAACGTGTTGCAAATGAAAATAAACGCATTCCAGCAGGAATGAATGGACTATCATACAGCACCACTAAAAGTTATGTGCCTGACCAGTTGACATGTTAATTTTGGTGGTAGTAGAGATGGAGGGTTGGGAGAAGAAAATTCTAGAAGAAAGGCTAAGGTCAGAGCTGAAGGGGACTTTTTTTTAAATTGTGCTCACTAAGTAACCTATTTAGTAAGCAAGTATTTTTTTGCTTCTTATGTTTGTGTGAATGAATATGTATCTAAGAATGTGACTAATCCAAATTAAACTGCATACTAACTTTTGTTGTCAATTTGTGGTCAGTTTGATGTATGTTTCACCACTATTGAGATTTTGGTAAAATGATGGAAGCTGCTAAGCATAGAATTATTATTCAGCTTATTGCAGATAAAACAAAATTTATTAAGCCTGTTGGAAAAATTTAATTTTAAAGATCGAACAATATTTTAGCTGTGGTAAATTTAAATTTAATAGTGATTAAATTCAGTAAGCTGGTATATTTTAGAATGACCAATTTAAATACTTGAAAATCAAAAATACTTGATTTTAATTTCAGTGTAAAGTATAAGATATGTAAAGAGATAATAGTTTGTACTGTGACACTGATTCACTTATGAGCTGAAAACAACTGATTTTTGTGAAGATGTTAAATGTGCAGTATTTGATAGTAAGTGACTATTTAAGGAGTTATCTGTGTTACTTTGAGAATAATAAAAAAAAAATCGAAGTATTTCAGGGGGAGCTAAATGAAACTCCAATTGGCTTGTTTATTGGATAACATTCATAATGTATTCAATAGAAATTGTAGATGGTAAGGAATTTAAAAAATATAAATTAAGAATAAGCTTAGTTTTATTGGATGTAACAATTGTGTGAGTGGTGCATGTCATAAATTGATAATTATAAGACATGCTACAACACTCATAGTCATGCATTGTACACTCCAAAGCAGAATAAAATAATGTTAACTGGCAATGATAGTAAAAGAATAAGACGTACTAGTAAGGTGCTCGGGTTCTTGGCTACCACAACAGAGGTCACGGATTCGAGATTTGTCTCATTCGGATCCAAGTCGTTTTCAAGCTTAACTAGCCTGAAATAATTGGGAACCAGAAAAATCTGGGAAAGTAAAGGCAGGTGCGAGAAAGGATCTGGCCCCCCTACACTGATTGGTGCCATTGGGCTTAGTACACTGTGAACCTTAACTTCACAGCCCAAACGCCTTGTCAATGAGGATGGGAGTTTACTTTTTTAGTAATAATACAGATACAATAGTTTATGGAAACTTTGCATATAATGAATTTTATAAAAAGTTTGATTTGTTTTAGCTCAGCTAAGACCGTGTGTATCAGATAAAAATAGTTATATTACGTGATTATGCAGAAATAAGTATCATTATTACTAAGTGTAGACATTAATGCACATTTATTATTGTGTAATAAATTTATGTTAATAATTGTGTTTATTTCTTTAATTTGTTTGATTTAATAATGCACGATCCTAAAATACTGATTATCTTTGCTGGAATATCACAAAAGTGTGGAATTTTAATCCAAATGTGCGAACTTGGTATTTTTCCCGGGTAAAATTGCTGTTTTACACTTAAGACGAAGGTATTTTCATGTAAAATGGCCTTTTTTCTATTTAAAATCTGCTAGTTTTACTTAAAATGTGGGTATTTTAGCCCCAAAGGTATAATTTGTATTAAAATAATATTTTTACCCTAAACTGTATACTTCTTGATACATTGTTACATTCATTCTAAAAACCGCGTTTACTTTAGTGCATTGACTTGTAAAAATTTGTAGTCCTTTAGTGCTAATAGCTATATTAAGGGGGACGGTACAATGGTTGTAGTGAATTATTGAAGAGTCAGTGTTGTTAGGTTGAGGAAACATGTATTATCCTGGGTGTGTAATTATGACTGTTACATAATAAAAATTTAGATAAGGAAAAGAATATTTATCCCATCAAATAGGTGAATCATTGCAGGAGAATAATAGGAGTGGTTACATGTAGTCGTGCATTAAACATATACATCGCCAGATCTGTAAACTTTGCCAACATCCTTGTGTTGATGTATGTCAACAGTATGATTTTTTAATTTAATTTTCTCTAAAAGAAAACAACATATGCAGGAATTGTAAAATTTCTGCAAAGGTTGGTAACTTGATATAGATATTTCTTCATTATAATAAGAAGTGTTCATAAGAATGTATATGTAAAATCGCATTATCAGACAAACAGTATTATGCAACAGATTTGTATAAGTTAGTGGGTGGATTGTCGTGTCTCATTATACGTGTAACAATAGACAAATATAAAGAGGGTCAAATTTATACATCGAAATTTTTAGCTCAGTTCAAAAATAAGATGACATTTTTTTATCATACAATATAAGATATATGCTCAAATATAACATATGCATACACAAACACAGATGTACTCACACATGTTAGTACATTGGTTCTTCATAGCCAAAAAGAATTTTTCAGAAACGTGCATAAGCAAACTCAACGCATGTCAAAAAAGCAACTACAGTAAAGTCTAGATATTAAATAAACCCCTTGCAGCTACTGAAAAAATTCAGTAGTAGTACATTAGTTTTGATTAAGTATAGATTAAGCACAAATATAAAAATGCACTATTAGAATAGCCAACTCATAAGAAAAGTCTGCTCATTGTGGTTAAATTACATAGACATGAACAGATATTTCCTACGGAGCTGAAACACATATCAAACTATTTACATACTTGAACACACACTGGCAATAAAGGTTAGTATATCGTCTAATTTGAGTTAATTACACATCAGTCATTCTTAGGAACACATTCATTTAAACAAACGTGAGAGGCACAAAAATATTTAGTAAGCTATTAGCACTGACTAGTTGCAGGTGCAACAAAACACATCCTCAAAAGCATGCGCACATAAATAAACAAAAAATTGTTAAGGTTGTTTAGTAAATAATAAGGCACACGACCTAAAAATCACCTACAAACACTTAAAAATAAGTTAGTATAGGTTAGTGAATTGTAAAATTAATTACACAACAAACTCCATCCTTAAAATACATGCGGCTTGTAAATATATCAAGTAACTTTGGGCGCAGTAGAAGTCCGAACTGGTTCAATGTGGATTAAACCTTCGAAATTGCACCAGATATACAATAATGCTTTTTTTTGGAAATCGATCACGTGCTCCGCCACTTTTCTGGCCTTTACACATTTAATTCTATTTTGTTCAGATTGCTAAAATACATTCACTCTTTATCATAAGTTACAATTTGGCGAATGAAACGGACGTGACAAGGTTTTTTTCAGGAGTTTTTAGCAAGCTTCGACACGCCGTCAAGTCTGATTTCCCGTTAAGTCATGTAATACTTCTGAGCTTTATCTGTTGAGTTTCGCAGGCTCGCGAAAAATGACCAATTTTTGCAGAATACTCAGTTCGACGGATAGCCTATGAAACCCAGCGTTATCAATTGACCAGCCGTGACTAGTTTTTGAACCGTTGTTCGCGGGAATTTTCTGCACCAGTTGCCACGCTTGAACTGTGTTCCCACTATCTATTTAGCGTACTTTTTACTCCGCCTCAGTTGCTTTTAAGTAGTGATGACGCAAAAATTGTACCGCTGCGATTTTATGTCTACTCCAACAGATGACCAGTTTCAACACCCGCAGTAGTGTCTGCTTTTACACAGCCAAAAACCAAGTCAGAGCAGTAATGGAGAAAATTGTGTGACTTGGTCATGTCCTAGAGTTCCCGCTCAATGTCACATTACTTCAGCCACACACATAAAACATACGCATAGTTAGACAAAATACGAGTCACTGTTGCCGGCACGTTTTTTTTTCCCTCTGTCAGGTAACATTTAATTATCGAACTAAGTTTTTTCTTACTTTCCAAGAATTAAATTCCTGCCTAAAACACTGAGAAATTTGTTGCTAACGTTAACGTGCCCATGTTTTTTTGAATCTTCTCATTTGTTAAATACAGTTTATTTTTTCTGTTCCATTTTGTAAGAACATTATTTCATTTTTAACAAACAGTAAAAAGTGATCAATTTCGAAGATTTTTGTTTTATTTTTTTCATTCTACATTCTTAAAAACCATCCATCATTAAGAATGAAATTTAATTTTTTAGGATTCCGTACACATATAATGTACGGAATCCTAATAAGATGGTTCAGAAAGGACAAAAATATCTAATAAAAATGTGCAATAACTGACGAACCGTTTGACTTATAAATTTCAAAATTGGATCATAAATTCGAATTAAAATTCTGTGTAAGATAATCTATAACTTCAAGCTGATGGATAACCCTGGGTGCCAAAAAAAAAACAAAATACCGTCAAAAATATTATTATAAGAAATATAAAACGACCTCAAAAATCACCCCCTTAAAAAATTCATAACTCATCTCACTAAGTAAACCTTTTGAAATTCAAAATATAAAACAAAACGTAGAAGCTCCTTCATAAAAGCAAAAAATTTCGGTTAAAAAAAATACACCCCCCTGTGGGCCCAAAAACAGCAAAAAATTAATGTACACATAAATAAGCTCGAGTAAAAAAGTAGAGAAAACCAAAACGTATCTCAAAGGACCGCTTTATACGAAAAATATAGCCCAGCTACAATTTTATATTTTGGCCCCCAGCTCGAAAGTTTCGAAAAAAATATTTCTTTTTCCGGGCATGTGAAAGATCGCTATTTGTCGGGAACGAAGCCGTATTTCATTTCCTTACCGAAACTTTCAAAAGTTGACGAAAAGTTAAAAGAAGTTCGGAAAATGACGTGCTCCCCCTTCCTGAATAAGGTTAAAAATACGCTCGTTACCGTATATTTCTCTGGTTTGAAACATCCGGGTTTTTAACTTTAAAATTAGGCACCTAAGGCGCTGAAAGCTCGAAATTTTTGGGAAAAAACATATTTTTTTTCTCCGGAATGTGATATATTGATTGAAAGATCGATGTTTGTCCGGAGCGAAACGGTGTTTAATTTTGTTAACTAAATTTTTCAAGAAATCGCAAAAAAATCACCCAGCTCTCCTCCCTCTTTGTGGCGCGAAGAATCCGATTTCTTTCTTTTAAATTTAGTACTATGTAAATGTAAATTATAGTTATCATTAACTTGACATACGGAATTCTCACACACTTGACTGAACTTAATTTATTCGCATTTACGTAAAAAAGTAATAATTTTTACAGAACGTTAATCTAGAGCTTCCTTCAGATCAGTTGTCAAGGCAAAATAATAATGTTGCTCTCGAACAACGGAAAATAACCGCTCATTTCGAAACCACTATTCTAGGAGGAGTTACTCCAACATATGAACAGCTCAGCACATCCTTACTTCGAAGCCTTGTTTTCGATAGTGGTGTAATAGTGCTCGAATTTTAAACTTCTCTAACACTTTCTTTTACAAAAAGTGTTTTAAGTTAACTATGTGAAGGTTACGTAATATATCAAAATGAGAATTTCAAAGCTATAAAATGATATCTATGGGGACAAAATTTGCATACAAAATAACCTTTTATTAGCCGTAGAAATTTTTCAAATTTAAGGAGTAAAAAAAAAATGGAAAACTTTTGGTTTGCCTCAATAGATAGCGTACAAAGCTTTATGTATAATAGCGTTTATTTGAGTTGTCGGAACTCGGATTTATCAACTCTTTGTTTATCTTATTTAACTTACTGGCCGTTCGGTTTGCAATTGAGTTTATGATGACGACTAGTCTTAACGGTATCTTTATTTATCCGGTTTGGTTTACGTTATTCTCTTATTATTTCTCCAACTCACTTCCTCTTCGTTTTATTTCTTCCTTTACTTTTCGTATTTCTCATTTCTTTTCTCACTACGTTTTGCTGTCTTAAAATATTACAATGAAATTATCACAGCTTTAGGCCCAATAAAAGTTCTCTCGAAGGTCTGTTGAACTGGTATATTAAAATTACGTTAAAGCTCGGCTAAAAAGTTTCTTTAATCTTACGGTTTTGGCTTTCTCTTTAATTAGTTTTCATCGTTGTAACAGATATGGCGAATAAGACTATTTCAGGCAGAAAGATACGTATTTTCTAACCTAAAGCGTCTACCCTTATGCCCCCTCTAATCTAACTATTTTGCGAAACTTTGTTCCTAATGGCACATGTTAAAACCGTTTAATTTCACTTCAGCTGATATTCCTTCTAACTGTGATTTACATAACTTCCCTTTTTAATTTTTCATCAATTCTCTGTTATACCGTTTACGATAATGCTTGCCTTTCTAGGTGAGGCTGTATGTAGTATAGCAGTGGTTCTGTGCCAGCTGGTCAAATGAACTATATTTGTTTGGGCCATAAAAAAAAAAAAAACATAAAATAAAAACGTTATTTCCATCAAAATGGCTTAATCTTTCTTAACCACGTAGTATTTCCTTGTTTCTCGGTTTTATCGACCGAAAGCTATCCCTTCACTTAATCTCTTTTTCTTTTTTTTTTCTTTGGGCTCGCCGTTGATATAGGCATTGACCCATTCCAAATCACTTAATCTTAATTATAGATATATATTGGCGGGGTAAACTGTAAACGGAACTAATATATTCGTTCTGAGGGAAAAACTGATTTCGCTTATTGTCTCCAACTTTTAGTTTCATTTCTAGTTCCAAAAAATTCCGTTTTTTTTTATTTTCTCTTATTTTTTTGCATTTTCTTTATCTTTATTTTTACCCATACGGAACTCCGCCTGTCCTTAATTGATTTTTAGTTCCTTTTAAATGTCTTTCCTTATTTTGTTAATCGCATTGCTCGATTTTCAGCATCATGACCGCCTCTATTCGTACACGTTTATTGGACAGATGCAGGTGGCGGTGCGATGACGGTATTCTGCATGCAACGCGGGCGAATGCAAGACTAATATTTGAAACTGACTATAAATCATTTGATTTGTCGACGTATAAACGCATATACTACATATGAAAGTGGAGTCTATTTTCCGATTCCGAAAGATCACCTGATATTCCATGTTTTTTGATCTTCATTCGGTGTCTGCACTCTCTTCTTCTTCTGATACTTTTATTATCATTTCTATCCTAAAACTTGGATTTTTCTAGTTTTGTCCGATCATTCTTGTTCTGCGTTCCCTTTAGTAGTTACGGAGCATACAAATCTGTTACAGCAATGATAAATTCAGGAATCTGTTTCTGTGGGGACAATTTATGTTCTTGGGGGGGGGCAGGTTTTTTTATACGAGGGTGGTTCAAATATAAACCGGAATTTCGTCATAAAAATTTTTATTTTATACTTACAGTGTTCATATTTTTTACAATTTTTCGAGATAACCCCCCTCGCACGCTACGCACTTTTTCCACCTCTCCGGCAATTTTTTTATTCCTTTTTCGTAAAAATCTCGCGGCTTGTCACATAGCCATTTGCGCACGAACGATTCCACCTCATCGTTGCTGTCGAAACGTTGTCCACCAAGTGCTTCTTTCAACGGGCCAAACAAATAATAATCACAAGGCGACAAATCTGGACTGTAAGGAGGATGTTCAAGTGTTTCCCAGCCCAATTCGGCCAATGTCTCCATCGTGAGCCGAGCGGTATGTGGCCTGGCGTTGTCTTGAAGCAGTATCGCACTACGGATCGGAATTTCGCGCCTTTCTGTTCGATAGGCCGGTTTGACTGTGTTTTTTAGGAGGTTACTGTAGTACTGCGCCATCACAGTACGTTGTTCAGTTAGGAAATCGACTGCGATCACTCCCTTCATGTCCCAAAACACGGTACACAACACCTTCCCAGCTGACTGTGTAACCTTCGCTTTGACTGGCGCTCCCTCTTTTTTCTTCCGCCACTCCATAGACGAGCGTTTACTCTCCGGCGTATAGTAGTGTACCCAAGTTTCGTCCGTGGTGAATATTCGCCGCAATAAATTTTCTCCTTCCTCTTCATACCGCTGCAGGAGACGCGTACAAACTTCCCAACGAGTGAATTTTTGTTCAAAATTCAGAAGTCTTGGCACCCATCTGGCTGCAATTTTGCGATAACCTAGCCGATCATGAATTATTGTCTCAATACTACCTATGCTGATGCCCAATTCGTCGGTCATATCGCGTAGACGGACGCGTCGGTCAGCCAAAATGAGTTGTTCGATGGCTTTGACGTGTTCATCTGTAATGCTGGTTTTTGGGCGCCGCGCATGTGGTATGTTTGACACCACTTCACGTCCTTTTCGAAACGCGGAACACCACTCGTACACTTGAGTTTTGGAGAGACACTCATCCCCGAACTGTTCGCGTAATTTTCGGTAAATTTCCACGGATTTTACGTCGTCTTAACAGACACTGGTACTTCTTTTTCACTCATGGCTCTAACTACACTAAAAAGTGAGGTTACGCGGTTCTAATTGCTCTACACGCTTTGTAACAAACCGGTCTAACTGCCAGTGCAACCACTTTTTCCACAATAAATTTTTCGCGCGTTTATTTAAAAATTCCGGTTTATATTTGAACCACCCTCGTATTTTTACTGAGAAATTTTTTTTTGGGATATTCCCGAATAAAACCAAATATGTAAAACATCATTTATTACGTAATTTAAAATAATGAAAAAGCAAGTGTGAACGAAAAATTTCAAGTAAAATAACCCCGATTATAAACAACGATGTTTTCTCAATTGGTTTTAAAATGATTAATTCTAAGTGTAGCATTAAAGAACATCATATTGTAAAAACATTCTAATACATTATCTTTTTATAATAAACGAGTACGCCTGGGTTTGACTTTTCTTGGAAATAAAAAACAAGAAAAAAGCAACAGAAACGGAAATGAAGTAGTCTATAGAGCATGTCGCTTTAAAAAAAAACGGAATAAATGAAAACGGAAAAGAGAAATGTCTTAATACAATTTATTGATTTTAATGATAAAAATGGATCGACGTGAAATAGTTCCCGTTTACGCTAACAAAAAAATAGCAACTGCAGCGAATAATTTTTCCAGCTCGCGAGTATTTTACATTTTTCGCATATTTGTAATGAAAGCATATCGATTTTTTCATAGAATAACAAGCAAACGTCAAAGTCAAATTTTAAGAGATCATTTTTTTTTTATTGTTCTTTCATGAAGTTTCATATTTCCCGTAAAAAATAAATCTCGTAATTTTGAAATTTAAAAATATACGACTAATTGAACCACTTAAAAAATGTTTTGGCAGCAACTTTTGACATAACTGTAAACAAAGTCAATAAAAAGAATTTTATTTCCTATGAAATTGCCGCATTCTTTAAGAGCTTGTATTAAGTTCTGAGGGGGCATTGTCCCCCCGCCCGCCAACTCCGACTGGATTCATCTCTGTGTTACAGAAGAACATGTTCGTTTTTTCCTTAAATCGCATCAACACGTTTCTCTCCGAAACTTTTATATAAAATTTATAGGTAAAAACTTTCTAATTAACCAGTTACCGTAGCCTAGTTGATTAGTTAATTATATTTCGTTTGATTAGGACCTGATACCCTGCTGTCCCACATTGACACTTTTAAAAATTTCATTTGCGCTGGGTTGTTAATGTCTGTCTGTAGGTGACGCGCTCAAAAATAAGTAAATAAAAATAAAAAAACTTTCCAATTGCCGCTTTTGCTGAAATATCCCCTCTGACTACATCTTTTCCACTTCTTCTGACATGATGCTCCCTTTTTTAATATCTCCTTTCCACTTTGCTTTTCTTATTATCAGTTTTTTCCGTGGCAGAACTGTAATCCTTTCCTCTTCCTTTTGTTCCGCTACACTGGTTATTTCTTTCAAAATCCTCATATCTTAAGATACTTGCCGCAGAATTTATACGTTCTTTAATACTTATTCTATCAAAATTATCTCTCTCCTTGTAACTTTACTTCTGTTCACTTTATTCTCATCATCTCCTCCGAACGCAGTATTTCTGTAACTAATTCCTCGAAAATGTTTTATCTAACATTCATCCTTTATCTCTATTTTTAAATCGAGCCCGTTATTTTTACCCGTTGACCTTAAATAACGTTACATTTTTTTTTTTTTTTGGCAACTTCTTTTGTTGTTTAATCTCCGATTTCACGGGCATATTATTTACCTTACTCATCGCGATATGCATTTTATTAACAATAATACGAAACGCTGCAGAATGAATACAGTGCATTACTCCATTGGCTATGGATTTTCCTATGTTTGTACAGGTGTGATAAATAACCCTTCTGTTTTTTCTAAAATGGAAATTATTGATAGGTGATATTTGTTTATTTCGAAGGGATTGTGAAGGTAGAAATAGATAAAAAATATTTAAACAACAAATGATTAACGGTGTTTTGTTTTGTTTTTTTTTTTTTTTTGGTAACTACTACGAATGTAAACACCTAAATAAAGACATTTTCCGTTGTAAAGGATTTCTGATATTTTGTCTGTGCAATGTTGCGTGATTAATTCAAATTGACTCGTTCGCAAAAGAAAATAACACGTAGCTTTTACATTTTTCTATAACATCGGTGTTTAGCAGTGAAATAATGTACGATAGAAATTACTTCAAAAGAATTGTGTCAATTACGTGCTAAATATTTTCAAAATTAATTTATACGAATGTTGTCTTAAAAAAAAAAAAAACATTTTTTATTTATTATTATTATTATTTTTTTTTGGAACTGATTTTACGATAACATTAAAAGAAACCGTCACATGCCTATTCTGTTTTTATTCCTCCCCCTAAATTAACTGCAAACTCTGCAGCTAACATTTGCATAATATTTCTTTCTCTATTTTATTTCTTCATTTCTCTTTTTTTAATTCGAGAAACTTTTTTGTTTATTCACTTCAGTCGGTGCGTAAACATGAATTGAATCCTTATAAATAACGTCTTGCATCAATTGCGATTCGACTGTCAATAGCTGGTTCAACGAATCTCTTAGTTAACTCGCATAAATGAATTTATTCTTTTTCTAAAATTGAAAACTTAACCGGCATATTTGAGTTTGTAAAACCAAAATAATATTCTGGGTTGATTTACGTAATAATTTTGCAATTCATTCTTTTTTATGCAAACCAGATTACCGTTCGAAACGTAAATATACGCCGAATTGGGATTAATTTTATTTATATCATTAATGTAAAAAAAGCAGGTAAAATTTCTTTTTTTCTATTCCCAAAAATAAAAACAATCTTTTATAGGGGAAGAGTGCGTTTATTTAAAATATACATCTTTATTTATAACAATAAAGTTAACATAATTCATCCAGTTAAGTTTATTGGTATTTTACAATTCTCTGTATAAATTATAACACTTCAAATTTATCAATATAAACGTACATTATTTTTTCGAAATTTGATTTTTTTTTGATTAAAAATTTGTTGTAGTCATTAAAATTTTACTAATTGTTTCGTGTCATAATTACAAAATTTATTATTATTATTATTTCGATTAGGTTTTTGAAAAACAGGATAGACATCATCTTTAAAATTAGAACATATTTTCCGGTATTCTTAAATTTATATGTATAAATATGCTCGAAATAGTCGTGTTATAAATTGAACACTGAAAAATTTCGGCTTACATCATTATTAAATTTATCTATTATACTTGGGGAAAATGTATAAGCCATTTTTTTTTTTTTTTTTTATATTATTTCATTACAATTGACCAACTTTAGTGGTCATTAAGCAATTAGTTTAAGGTATACCTATCAATAAAAAAACTAACTGGCCTTTATTTAAACAATATCTAGAGACTAAGGTAAGATTAAATATGCCGTCGTATACGCCATGCTACTATAATTGTCCGTAAAATTCATTCATAAATTTTTAAATTTGTTTCAAGTTTATTTTTATATGTAAAATGCGGTTTACTACATAATGGTAGCGCGGTAGCCAGTGGTTAGGAAGCTTGGCTATCAAACCGGAGGTCACGGGTTCGAGATTTGCCTCACGCTTTGGATTCAAGTCGTTCCCAGGTTTACCGAACCCGAAATAATTGGGTACTAGAAAAATCTGACGAAGTAAAGACGGCCGTCGAGAGAACGGAACTGCCCCCCCCCCCCCAGTATTCTCACCAAATCCATTAGGCTTAGTACATTGTAAACCTTAAAATTTCTTATCAAGGATATATGGGGGACTTACTTGTCTTAACCTTACTTTATATGTTAAATTATTAAACGGGTAATTTACATTTGTGTTCTTCTTAATTGCAAATAAACTGATATGTTTTTTTTATATTTCAATTTCAAGTGGCTTAATACCAGCGATAACAACGGATGATAACTTATCGTTCTGTTCGATTTAATACGTTTTATGGCAATGAGTTTTCATAAGCTTTTTGACATCTCTTTTTTCATTTTTAACATTTCTTCAAATACTACTACACAATATGTTTGATAAAATTATATTTTTATGAAGTGCTATTTGTTTTTTGTTTTAATTTAGACGCTTTTTTTTTATTGATATACAGTTTATTACGAATTTGTTTATTTTATTTTTAATGTAATTGAAATATTCGTAAAATCTTTTAAATTATCATTTATTACTGCTGCTTAATATTTTATTTGTTTTACATAGGTCCTATCGGTTTAAAATCGAATGATATATTCTCCAATGTTCTATCGAATTACATGTAATTAGATTTAGGATCGTTAATATTAACTTAAAATTTTGTTGAGCCATTTCACTATTTCTGTATAAACTAACTTTATTTTATTTTCTAATGTCTTTTCGTTTTCCAGTGATATAGTAGTATTATTTACAAATGTTTTAACATCAGCAGGTAATATAATATTACATAACTAAGAGAAAACTACGTTCCATAAATGAGGTCCTCGTACGAACGTCTACAGTATTCTCAAAATTCCTATTAATAAAATTTAATAAATCATAATCTCTAATAAATTAATTCAACCATCTAAATTAGGCCATCAAATATTACTGCTACGTTTAGTGTTAATAATAATAATAATAATAATAATTCTTTATTTGTAAAGCGGGCTTGTACAAACTTATGCGCTAGAGTGCGCTAAAAATTAGGAACTATATTATTTTACGAGCAAATAAGTTACATTATTATTATTATTATTATTTTTTTTTTTTTTTTTTTTTTTTTATATTAAATAATAAATGTTAATTTTCGGCAAAATCTGTAGTACTTGTTGGGTACGATCCTCTTCATCTGCTAGCGCTTCTTAAAGGTCTTGATAGGGTTTATCTACCAATTGTATTTACAAGTGAGCAGGAGATGTTCAACAGACCGATGGCAGCCGCATTCCTCACAATCCGGCGGTTGTGCTTTTTCAAGAAGGTGGGCGTGTGTAACTTTTGTATGTCCAATTCTGACTGTTGCTAGGACCAACTCCTCACATCTGTTTTTACGTGCAAAAGTGTGCCAGGGGCGGTAGAGTGACGGATACGGCGCAGTTTGTTTGCGAGTAGTATATCTGTCCAAATTTTGGACTATTCCCGGTGAAGCGCCATTTTCACACGTTTTTTGAATATATTTGTTCGTGGAATACTGGTAAAAGCGTTTTTATCCACGAGGGGTTAAGAGGGAGGCTATTGGAGAATGATGGCGGTTGAATAAGTTTGGGTAAAGATATGGAAGATTTAATTAGCATGTGGAGCAATTACTGGTACGGTTGTATGCGCTTGAACTGACAAGTTTCTTCTAATTTTTTAAGTGTGCTAACGTAGTTATAGCTAAATATTGCCTCCTGAAGTTTAGCGACCATTCTTCTACATCACATAAGAGGCTGATTGTTGGGCTTGTTCGAAAGGCACCAGTGGCAATTCGTAATGCATTGTTCAGTGAATTTGTGATACTGTGTCGTGCGGTGCCATAGATTGCTGCTCCGTAGTCTAATTTTGCTTTGACGACAGCTCTGTAGATATGTAAGAGTGATAATCTATCTGTGCCATAAGTCGTATGAAGTAATTTCTTCATGTAGTTTGTTGGTGCAAATTTGTTTCAGCTGTTGTATATGGGGATTCGAAATGAGAGTTTCGTCGAATTTAGTGTTAGTAGATAGCACAAATAAGATTTCTTTTTATCAAATGAACGGTCAATTTTTTATATCAACCCCTAGCACTTGACGTTTCTGCACCTTACTATGCTTCATATATCTTTTCATTCCTTTCTTTGTCCATCATTCATTTACTTAGTTCTTTTACATTTCAAAAATCTATCTTTGACCGAATTGCTATTTAACTGTTGATTCTTTCTTCTCCATATTGCTTCTGTGCATAGGATTTTTTTATCCCCCCCCCCCCCCCCCCCCCCCCAATGTTACGGTTTGTACAATTTTACACATTGCTAACTTCGTTGATTTACGGAGTAAGGTTCAATACTGGTCATCGTTAATTACGTTATGCCGATTATTAAACTTCTTTAATTTAATGAATATGTACTTAAATTTCATTAAAATTCGATAAAAACGAAATAGCTATATTTTAAGTATTTTTATACTTTCGGTAATATCACGGTTTCGGTATTTTCTATCTTTGCGAGTAATGATTATACTGAAATGATAAATTAATTTTGTAACAACTTCTGTTAATTCACAAGTTTTTTGTGGCACCAGTTCAATATTATAAAATTCAATAATGAAATATTTAAAAAGTTTGAAACGACCAAACGTACAACCCACACAATCCACTACTGCTCTTTAGAAAAAGTAATAAGCAAATTAAAATACTTATGGGTTTAATACTACATTATTTCATACTATTTTATGTATTATGTTGATAACTTTGTAGGTAACTATCTTTTTCTGTGCAAGTGAAGTAAGGAAGCTGTTAATACATAAGCAGTATTTTTGTACACTATATATGTGTGAGAAGGCCTGGTCCAGGATTTTTTGAAGGTTAAACTCTCAATGAAGAAAAGGGAGGGGGATTTAATTATTTTGTTCATTTTCTGAAATCGAGGTTTTGATGGTGAGATAAATTTAGTTAATGGTTGCATGTTCGATTTAAGCTAGTTTTAATCATAAATGTGAACGACAAGTTAGTAAAAGTCGGGCTGTAGACTTAAGTATCCAATAGATTTGAGCCGAGATGAATTTTCCACAAAAATATGTCTTTCAGAATAATACTAGCAATATTATCGAGGCTTATAATTTAAAAAAAAACTTAATGCACTTGATCTCTACTTATTATTAATAATGAATTTAGTTTACACTTCCAAAATCTTCTGCTGGATGTGGAAAGAGCTTCAGTAATGCAAATTTGATCAAAATTATCTCAGATCTATCATGTAAAAGACTACCTAATCCTGCAATACTTTCAATAGAAAATGAAATATCTAATACAATTAATTATGAAAATCCTATAAATTTATCGAAAATTAAATACATAATTAAATTTTGATTCTACTTTTTACTTAAATTGTATTATGTGATTTTATTTATTTATTTTTTTTTGATATATGCGTATATATATTTTTTTCTTTTTTTTTTCCTTTTATTTTATATAAACTTTTTGCCTGGTTTTCTATTGTTAATTTATTCTTCATTTTGTAATATGAAGCACTTTAATAATTGATGCAAATATATTTGAAGTATACAGCTATTTATTGCTAATTTATTTTATAATTAATGCGTCAGTTTGTAAAATGAAATTGTGTAGTTAATTTACAGCTCCAGTAATGATAAAATCAATAACTACGAGTATGATTATGTTTGCAAAAATAAAAATATGTAGGAACTTGTATTTTAAAATTTTTTTTTTGGACGACGTTGTTGTTTAGCATTTGGTTTTTATCGCTTTACTTCCGTATCTATTGTACGGTCTTTATTGATATTATAACTTATTAGGGCGCAAGTATAATAATATATCCTGCGTTATCGAATAAGTGGTGATCGGCTCGCTACCGATCGCATACATTCTATTTGGGAAATGTATTCCCTTTCCACCTGTTACAATATTTACTCATTTAAATAACTCAGAACAATTCTTTACTAAGCTCCTTATGATTAAAATAAATTTTTCTTACGCTGAAAAACCAAAATTTAAAATCCACCCCTTTACTGATTTAGCTTACTCAACTGAAGAACACGGATTAATTTTTAATTGTATTCCGGAATACAAGATTCGCGACCATTTAGTTGCACTAACGAACTACGTCGGCGATTGAAAAAAACGTAATCGTAGCTTCCAAAGTTAATAATGGAACTGCCATTTTTCCTAAAAACTCGCAACTGATAGATAAAATCTTGACCATTCACGAAGGCTTTTCGATTGAAAATAATTTTACCGAATACAGAAACATTAGAGCGCAGGATAGAAAAATTATTTTTTACTTATTTTACCAAAAATGAAATATTACAAAACTATGTATAGAACACCCGCTTAAACGAAACATTATCTCAGATATGTCAATTTTTTAGGTAAATCTCTCGGATCAACTTTTCGCTATACTGTAAGATGCAAATATATGTATACAAAAACTGAAATGGAATCAGTTAACCTATTTGAATCATTTGTTATAGAGTATCAAAGCAGGACTACCCTGTGATTTTATAACAAATTATGAAAAAAAATTATTCGATCTTGACAATAATTTCCTACTATGACTAATTTTTTGCTTAAAAGAGAACACAAGTTCAACTCCATTTAAACAACATTCCGATTCGATCAAGCGAAGAAGTAAAATACTTGGGCCTTACATATGACCAAAATCGTATATGGAAAGCTCACATAAACAGGCTCATATGGCTAAACAAATTAAATGTTCTACGATTAATGTCACACACATCATATGGAGCAGACCGTAGATAGTGCACATCTGCAGAAGTTTAATCCGAACAAAGTGTGATTACGGCGCAGCAGTTTACGGATCAGCGAAGCCCGCCATCCTAAAAAAAACTGAACGTAACACACCATATCGCAATAACATTGGCCGCTAGGAGCTTTCAGAACTTCTCCAACAATTAGCATGTTATACGAATGTCCATAATGACCCTTAGACGTCAGAAGACGATACTTCAGACCATGATTATTAATACGTATTTTATCCTCTCCAAATACTCCACCTTTTTTTTTTTTTTTTTTTGCTTTCCAATAGAAATCCTAAAACACATCATTTCCTATCCTATTCGATGAAGTAGCTAATGTCAGATATCACGAATTTACCAAAAATCTATGAGTCAACCCCCTCCATACTCCCCCATCATGGAAAAAGACCTCTCGCTCATAGAACTGAACAAACATTCCCTTACTAATACCATTCTGAGCGCTTTCAATGGACTTCTCCTGAAATACCCATCCTCGTTAATTCTGTTTACGAACGGTGCCAAATCAAACTCTTTCGTAGGATGTGCCGTAATCTCCGAACAAATAGGTACTATCCGTTACGTTCTTCTACGTCTTTGCTCTCTGCCGAATTATTTGCAATCAAACTGGAAATTTAAATATGCGCATAGACCAAACAGAACTGCCTGATCTGCACTGACCCTTTAAATGCTTTAACATGTCCTACAATAAGTCGCAACACTCGATAGCTAAAGAAATATTATCTACGATAACTACTGTGGACTTCAAGATCATATTCACTTGGATACCAGGACACAAAGGTATTCCACAGAAAGAAACAGCAGACAGCGCCACGAAAGAAGCAGCGTCATACTTTCCTATAGCGAACAACCGAATACCTGCCAACGACGCTGTTCTAGAAATAACCAGCAACCTTTCAAAGGAATGGTTCGACTCGTGGCTCAACACCCCAGCATCAAAAAACTTCATTCTATCAAAAAGGACACTAACTTGTGGCAATTGTCGTTTCGGTCAAGCAGAAAGGAGGAAGTCTATGTCGACTGCGCATTGTCTACACACGAATTACTCGCTCATTCCTCCTGAACAAATCCTTACCATCTATATGTGAAACTTGTTCTTCCCTTCTCTCCGTCCAATACATCCTATTAGACTGCCGCAAATATAATCACATTCGCGTCACGTTTTTCCTTCTGTCTACCTTGAAAGAACTCCCTAAGAGTAACAATGAAATAAATATAAAGAAATTATTCGCTTATCTCAACTCCACTAATCTCCTATTATCCCAAGTACAGAATTCTAACTCTCCGTGTCTCTGGCCTTCGTTGCAGTTCATGGCACGTAAATGAAGAAGAAGAAGAAGAAGAAAAAGAGAACAAAATGTATCTCATAATAAACTTTTTACTTTCAAAAAATAGAAAAATAAAAAGTAAATTAACTTTAATAATCATGAAAAGCAACTGAAATTAGATTAAGAGCACACTCCGGATTTTACGATAAAATTTTGTTCGTTAATTTTAATACGATATTCTTCCGTTTTCAATTTTTAACGGTGATCGTGTTTTGGGCGACGTGGTCAATATTAGAGAAAATTATTTTAAAAAACTTAACAAAAAATATTTGTTTTTAATTTAGCATTACGACTGGTTTGATGTGTATACGTGGTAACAAAATTAGCTTTTATTATTTTCTATTTTTTCCTGAATATAGTCATTTGGAAAATGAATACCTGATATAATTTTGGGCGATATCAATTTTTACCTTTCCTTTGAGAGGGTGTGGTGTGCAGTTCAATCACTTGGAAACTGTTATTCTTATTAATGTGAAATACGACTCACACGGTAACCAGAATTAACTTTTAAACCACGCGAAAATTGCTCGTTTCGTAATAAAATTTAATAAAAGTAACAAAATACATTAATAAGAATTTTCTGACTTTTAAACAAGACATTTTATATGTGAGTTCACAGGGAGGTAAAAAATAAAAACAGAAGTGGTAAAAGAGTCATGGAACAGATCATATCTTTTTTTTTTTTTTTTTTTTTTTTTTTTTGGAAGTGAATTTTTATAGTTCTATTATAAAACAGTTTATAATATTGTGATGGAAAAGGAAAATTATTAGTAAGTTAGATTTATCTATTGTGAATGAAGTATTTTTAGAATGGACTGTTCTTTCCACTGATCGCGGTGTAGGGTTAACGAATGAAGCTGTTTTCTATAAACCGTTGTAAGTGTAGTGCTTCAGTTTGTTCATTCTATCCAAATCCTGAACGATTAAATAAGAGATAAAGCTCAATTACCTGCATTGTTCATAACCCAGTCAGTCGGTTATCCAGATTTAAATTTCTAAGAAAATGGTTACATTTCGAACAAGAAGACGTATTGAAATACACAATGAAACGATGCAAAATATGACATCACTATTATTTTTTCTTTTCCGTTCAAAAAATAAAAAGAACAAGGGGTATTTATAGAGGCACAAATATTCTTTTTGGCTATTTGATAATATTTTAGTTTTTTTTTTTTTTTTTTTCTATTTTGTAACCGAAAATACCGAAAACAATTAGTAATGACACTGAATATTATGTTTTTAATTCGTACTTTTACTTTATTCTGTTTCAGACTTCAATGTGTTTTCCGTTAACTTCTGTGCTAAAAATCTGCTTTCATAATAAACAATAGATCAATATGTGTTTGTATACCGATTAGAGTAACATCCGAAAACTTTTTATCATTCTTAAGAAAATGAAACAGCCAGCTACCGTGGCCTATTTAATTATGCAACTGTGTTTCGTTCGGGTAGAATGGGGTTCGAATCCTGCTGCTGCACACTGACACTCTCAAAAATTTCACTTGCAAAAGAAAAAAAAGGAAAAAAAAAGAAAAAAAAATGATTATCAGAAAGAACCAAATCCGTGGAATCCGAATAAGTGCCAGCATTCTTAGTTAATAATACATAGAGAACTTTATGGCTAAATAGATGGCAGTCCAGGTCATAAAAAAAAAAAAAAAAAAAAAAAAAAAACTTTTTTTTCTTACCCGGCGTACACTGTTGACGGTTCTTTTTCTTTTTTATTTATTCTGTTTCTTTAACCGCTTTTTTTACTCTTTCTTTTTTCCTACAAGTCAATGTACAAACAAAGTATTTTCAAACAAGCCTAAACTTATGAATATCGCCGCAATCAATATTCCCGATCCGTTTTCTTTTCGAAATTTGTAATTTTTAATGGGCTCCTGAAATAGGTTTCCTTTTTCTATAGTATCAAACGAAAATAGATAACGGACACATTTGTACGGTTTGAATAATTTCGTATGGAAGCAGATTGACGTAGACAGTCGAACGACTTGACGCAATGCTTACGTTAATGCACACGTCTATTATTGGCCTAAGTTACACAGTCTTCTGTTAAACTCCCTAAAGTAATACGCTTGACGGCCTGTAATCAAATTTTAACATATAAAAATATAACGTTACAATAAATAACAGGGTACTTTCGATCAAATAATAATGTAATTTAGAAAATTCTCCTTATAATTTCGGTTTATTTATCATTTCGAATTTACTAGAGACATCTTTCAACTAAAAATAATTTTCGAAATTTCTACTTTGTCTCCGTGTCTAATAAAAGAAAGGCCGAAAATGTTTACGATTTGTTCATCGTAAAATCATTTATGGATATTTGGCGTCAAATTCCTTTATTTACTTTTTTTTCAACAAGGATATGTCATCGTTAAGAATTTTTTTTTGCACCACGTCATGTTTTTTTCGTTACATCTGATTTTTCTTGGATTAAGTTAAACAATATAAGTCTTTAATGGAATAATCTGTACGTTAATTTTCACTGCTTTACCTATTTAATAAAAACCAGATCAGTATTCTGTCTGCTTCGTTATGTTTGGTGAAAGGAAAAGCCTATCCCGATCGTAAAATGATCGGAATTGAACGTGAAGAGTTTAATCAGCTAGAGTTCATCGGTAACTGAAGAATCGAAAATTTCAAACTGCGTTTAAAAAAAAAAAAGAGGAGAAATATGAATCTAAGCGAAAGGCTAATGAATGGTATCCGTTAGCATCGATCGAAAAAGAAACAGAAGCTCAACTAGACAGTTCTAGATGAATTCAATCTCAACATTAAATTTAAACAAGATATTCTCGGACAAAAGAACGCAGTATCAGCTGGAGCCTCGAGATTGAAACGTAAATTTGATCGAAACCAAAGGGTTATGACAGACGATATATAATAACCATCGAAGCCTCGGAACTGAAACATTTTGTTTCTACTCTTATAACAGTAGATATTAAATGTTCCAAACGGTTCTTTGAAAAATATTTTGATGCAGCGTGTTTCATATGTGACCGATTGTAGCTTCAACAAGACCTGCGCGAAAATCAGGCATTATTACATGAAGAATTTCTCGTTGAAAGTGTTAGAAAATTTACCGTTTGTAAAACAGGCAATAAAAATCTTCACAAGTTGTCTCATCATCTCGGTGATAATTTAGCTTTTAATGTATATATCAAGTGTTATCAGATTCACAACTGGATAAACTTTTCGTTTGCATAAACGGGATTCGAATTAATGAGGGTTTCTTCGGAAGTACTCAAACACCTGTACTTCCGGTTGAAGATGTAAGTGTAGATCTCAACGAACCCACAATCGAGCCTACATCTAGCAATAGCACGTAAATGATATGCTGCTGGTTAAATAACATAAACTTATGTGGACAGAACTATCTCGACGTATGTAGCTCCCGGTATGATCAAGAAATCATCAATGAGCACGCCGAAAAATTACCATTTTCAAGTATTTATATTTAACTTACAATTAGAATAGAAAATGTTGCACTATTTACTGTGGTAACCGAGCCGTTGGTTCCAAGGGGCCTAATGGAGTTGGAGCTTCCTTCATCCTTCCGGGCATAAATTTCTCTGAATCTTTTCCTCTTTCTTCTTTTTGTACTATCTTTACGGCCGAGCTAATAGCCATTCTACGTTCCGTAATTTATATTTCCTCCAGTCGATCTTCTTTTAAATATTTAATTATTTTGCGATCCTGACCATATCTTTTTTGAATGTCTATCCCTCGTGAACGAACGTACACTTCTTTGTACTCTGATCTGTTGTTATTACTTAAGCTCTCTAATCCTTATTGCGCTTCGCATATCTTATCGTTTCCGTCGATCTCCATTGTTCCGATCCTCAGTTCTTTTACTCTATCAATATCTGACACAGAATCTATAACTGATTCTTTTCCCTTGTGTCGTTTCTGGGCGAAGATCAATTGATGACATGCTCATAGGAGAGGAAAAAACCAAAAAATAACCGTAGACGAGATAGACGCGTTGTAAAACTAGAGCATATTCTTTATTTATCGTCTCGCCTAAAAATGTTTTCCGTAAAATGGAAAAAATGATATCGGTTTAGCTTTTTTCCCCATTCGGCAATGTGTAATTTTACAATGAAACTATTAATTGTTAATAATGTAATGCGATAAAAAGAATAATAATAATAATAATAATAATAATAATAATAACGTTTAATTCGGATAAAATTAAATTCTGATATAAATGAAATTGATTATTATTATTTATCGTTTTGTTTATAATACTAGAAATGTTTAAAACAAAAACGGTATAGAAAATATTTAAAAGAATGCGCACCTTAATGAACCGAATCAGACAAATCTCAGTAAAGAGACCTGCAACCACCGCTTGCAGAGAAGAACATGATGGTAGACTGCGCAAAAGGTTATGAAATAGTCTTATGAGGGTAAATAACGGGTTGTTTGGTTATGCTCGAGCTGATTCACCCTCACATGTATCTGATACGCTGTTTAGGTGTACAAAAAGAATTCAGTGAATGGTTGTTGTTATGTGCTTGTTCATGAGGTTTCTTTAATCAGCTGCGGTGCAATTACGATATTTATATGTGCCATACTGAATACAAGAAAAGAAAAACACCGTAATAAATTATTTATAGTCACTACAGTTATTGCTGGCATAAAACGGAATTTGAAATCCAAATACTTATTGGTTCATTGTGCGATGAATAATTAATATCAAACACTCATGCATTCTGTGAAGTATACCAGACCATACTGTAAATATTAAAGTGAATCATTTAAAAATTAAAACAATTTAAAAAATTTATAAATATATATATATATACAAGTTTGAGAATTACTGCGGTATGATTCATTAGTATTTTCCAAGTATTATAAAACGGAACAAACAATAAATACGAGCGTCAAATTTTTTCACTGGGCTATACGGATTATTTAAAGTATATTCGAATATAAATTTAAAATCGCGCATTCGGATACTTGCGTAATATGTAATTTCGAGAATAAAACACTATATGCTGCATGTTTATGATTATTTTAACCATAACAGATTTTGTGTAACTACAATACACAAAAATTAGTATGAGTAGGTATTTATTTTAAAGAATTTAACAAATTCATTACTGATGCAATTACATGTTGTATTGGATGGATGAGTTGGCTATTTCATGGTTAATAAATACAAGGAAGAGAGCTCATGAGCACTGTTTATGGTTCTTGCCGGTACAGTGGGAAAAAATAAGCAAATAAAAATAGCATATACATATTTTTGTATTAATAAACATGTACAAAATTATACAATAAAGGTCTGTAATAATTATAAAATGGACTTTAATATGATTTTTTTCCATGTCCGAGACGTGTATTCATCATTCGAATTTTTTGGGAAAAAACTTGTTCGGTTTCAGAGTCTCTTCGTCTATTTTATATTCGGACATGTTCATGTTTAAACATTTAAAACTTCCGCGATGCATATAATTAAGAAAACAATTTACGGCAGACACCGTGTTTAAAAAACATTTTTAATCTTAAAACTTAACATTTCGTCAAGCTTACACTTACCACCATCGGAATCGTTTCTGATGTGTTTCTGATGATGGTAAGTGTAAGCTTTCCGAAACGTTAAGTTTTAAGATTAAAAATGTTTAAACATGGTGTGCCTATCGTAAATTGTTTTCCTAGCGTTCATATCTCATCATGTGTTCCATGGTTTGTATCGCAGCATATTTGCAAGTATCGCCTATTTCCAATTCACCATATTTTCTTTCGTTGAAGTACTGTCTGATCGGATCGCTGCAAGTCTTTTTTTGCGCTTCTTCCATCATTGCAGACGGTGGAGGACGGCTTCTATCCATATCTCGTCATTTGGTCACGTTATGCGGATCTTTATCGATTTCAAACGCGGAATCATCGCTGTTTAATTATACTTTGGATGGCGATATGTTTCGACCTTTCAGTGTGTCCGATATCATTTTTATTCTTACATCAGAAGGTGCTGTACATAAGACGGAGATTTTCAACTTTGTTTATTTAAAGATATCCAGCGTTGATGTCCGCGCAGTATTGTTCATTGCAATGTCCAGCGGGGTAGTTATATTCTAGGGCGGAGATGTACAAAGTCAATGCTAAAGTGCACACTACTTCGTCGATCCGACTAGCTTCTAAATAACTCCACATTTGTAGTTTTAAAGTCTGTCTTTTTTTTTTTTTCTTTTCATAATTCATCCTATCAGATGTCACTCTTAAGTATACCGGTTTTATTGATAACCCCGAATTGTACGTTTCTGCCTTAGTAATTAGCTTTCGCTGGGTTTCCCGCATTCTTAGGTAAAACGGGTAAAAATGAGTTTTTGTTGGGTTTTGATATTCATGAATTTTGTGTGTGTAGTACACGTTCATCATTCCATTGTTTCAAATTTTTCAGATTATCATCTAAGGACATCAGTGTAGATAAAACAGCAGGCTTTTTAACAGGTAAGTTGCTTGTGTACATATTATTTAGTGTCAGCGTCAACATAATGCTTTGAGGCAAACCGTTTTTTAGTGTCCCTCTAGAAACTTTGTTTCTCATTCAGTATAATCCTGAATCCCCACGAATACGCTATGTTTTGTCATTTCATAAATCTCCCGTAAAAATAACCAAGCCTACTTGTGTACCTCATATACCGCGCTTTCTGTAAGTAATCGTTTCTGAGACCGCTTTCAATAAATTACATTAAGTTTTCCACCTGCACACTACATCTCTGTTTCATCAACTACCATTCTGGTCTAACAAAAAAACTGCACTTCCGTTTTGTATTGCGGTCTGGTTTCCATCAATTTTCGGTTGTTTATTTGCACAGCGATAGGTTTTCCGGATACAGAACATCTCACATCCAGTGTCTTTGCGGGATGTCGTTAATACTATCTCTTTGCTTGGCGTCAGCCCTTCGATGTGTATTGAAAGTGTAGTCAAAGCTGGCTTTGAAAAGAACCAATCTTCTCGCATTTTCCTTATTTATTCTTCTTATTTTTCTTACCTTTCTGTTTCTTTGTCTCAGAGTTGTTTCGATAGATATTGGCCGATGCGATACAAAATTTGAATGAAAATCGTGAACATCCTTCGCAAGCAAATCATCGTCACGAGAAGAACTACGTGAATGTGTTTGTACTACACTCTGTTTTAATAATAATCGGATGCGTTATATTAATTCCGTTATTGCAATCAATTAAGTACATTAATAAACGTATCATGTTCAAAATTTTTGGAAATAGAAAGTGAAAAAAAAAAAAGTAAAAATAGAATGAAAAGTAAACATTCGAAATCAAAAAAGCGAATAAAAAAACGATTTAGATTTTTTTTAAATACTTTTCGTTTTACCGTTCAAATAACTTTTTAAAATATCAAAATTATGCGCGACAAGCGATGAAAAAGAAAAAAGAAAAAATTGTCGTTTTTGGTTGAAAAAGGAAATTTCGAAGCACACGTGGAACAAATGTGAAATTTTAAATTCTGACTTACCGTTCGCGCGTGCGTATTCTAATTAATTTATCACTGTGAATGGTATTTATAGTGTTAATAAAAAATTTAATGAACCCTAACAGCACGGCAAATGTCCTTGAACTTTAACTTTGCCTTCTGTTTATTTTCCCTCGAATTTAACTGCGACATGCTAATTGAAAAAAGTCAATTTACCACGTTACAGTAAGGAGAATAATGAAGAACTTAATAAACACGGGGGGGGGTTCTATCTCGCCCAATTTCGGGAAATGCCGCTTTTTTTCACGAGATTATAAAGATTGAACGTATCTTATTCTTCGAGCAGTTCCCGACTAGTTTCTTTTTATTCACGATTTTTTACTCGATTTTTCTTACATCGCACGAGTGCCACTGTATTGGAAAAGAAGTTAGTGCTTTCCACGTTGAAGTAGTACACGAAATTAATCACCTTAAGAAAAATAATTTATTCAGTTGCGAGAAAATGAAAAAGTTCCTTCCGAAGCGAGAAATAAACTCTTTGGCGACGATTTAATACCCGAGGGATGGCTAAAATATTAAAGGCGAAGAAATTTACGAAAGAACGAACGGTGATTTTTCGTTACCATTGGAAGACATGACTGAAACTTCAGCTGTTGACGTTTTCTTCACGACAGATATTTTTGCAATATTTTCATTGGCATCTCACGACTTATTCGGTCATAGGCATTTTCGTAATCTATGAAACTAGCTCTATATGTATTTGTAAATAACTTTCCTCATTGATAATTATTGTTGAGGCTTTTTTTTTTTTTTTTTTTTTTTTGTTGATAAAGGATGCATTTCTACTATGTGCTTTCTGGCTTCATGGTAACTGACTTTGGTGATTTTATAGAAATCAGAGCTGCTCTTTATTATTATTATTATTATTAGCTCTGTCAGTGTGGATAGTAGAAGATTAAATTTATCGTATCTGGATCCAAATATAAATTATAAATTATTAAATTCATAAATAATACATTCATTTCTAACAATAATTCAGTATATGGTAAATTTTAATTAACAATATAATAAATTTCTTACCGCTATAAACCTAAATTTCTAACTTAATATACGTTATTATAGATGTTATTCTTACTAATTATTTTGATTGCAATCAATACATTGCCTTAAATAAAACTCTTCATTCTAATATTAAAAGTAGTTCATTATATTCCATACAATTAGGTTAAAAATAATAACGCAGATTTTTAATTTTTATTTTGTCTTTTAATTTTACTTTTATTTTATTTTTATTTTAAATTAAATTCTTAGTTTTATTACTATCTTTATTGCTAACACCAATATTATTATAAATAAAAAATTAACACACATGCTTATTATAACTTTATAATTATAAATATTAGTTTTATCACTTAACATTAGATTAGTATTATATTACATTATATCATCCTATCATCACTGAAGGAGGATATGAGTCATATGGGATGGGGTATATGTGTGATATTTTTTAAAGTAATCTAAATTAATAATAGTTCTGTTGTAAATATGGGTTAAAATAGTATTTACGCAAAATTAAACATTACTAAGTTTTTGATATATGCACTCATATACATAATCTTTAGCCCATATATGCCAGCATGTATCCCCTAGAAAATTATTCCTGTCTAACTATTGATATACTTATCGTTCGCTAGCTATTACTATTACATATATATCACATGTTATTATTTACTTTTCTATGTTAATTATACAGGTGAACATTAAATTTATTTCTTCTAAATTAATCTAACGTTTTGTATTACTATGTGTGTGTAAGTGAGAGCACATTCATAGATGAATGTGTATGTGCATATGTGAGAAATGTGTATGTACATGTGTGAGTATGTGTGTACATATGAGAGTGTATATCCATACGTGTAGACACATTGAGTGAAATTTAAGTCTATATATATATGAATGCACGTGTGTGTGTGTCTGTGTATGCGTGTGCGTGTATTAGTATATAGTACACAGATATATATTCTTTCCAGATTGTAAGCACTGGCTAGTTTTTCATTAAACTAGCCTGTGTACTGTAATGTACCCTGCTGCTTATGCATTTTGCATATAAGCAGGAGTAAAGTAAAATTCTATTTTATGTATTCCATTTTATAATTTTGTTATTTATGTATAAAAAATAAAATAAATTTGATTTGATTATTATTATTAGATACACTTACCGCATTTAAAATGTACATTATATTGAAGTTAAAATTAAAAGATCGTGTTCTGCACAAAAACCTTCTTCGACTTTTCCCATTTCTTACGGTCCTGTGCAATTCTTTCTATTATGTGTAAATTTTGTTATTTCATCGTCACTTTGTAAATATTGCCTAGTCCCCTTGTTTCCTTCTTCTTTTTCATGCCAGTTCCATTTGTTCACCTATCTTTTGCCAGTCTCGAAACATGATAAATCGCACTATTTTCTTTTACATTTAACGCAAAATTTATTATACATTTTAATTTACTTCTGATAAAATCTGATCTCTGCATCCAATGCCTAGGACAGATCTTTATCCTTGCACTCTTTGGCTATTTTCGATTTTCCTTTTTTCTACGTTTGTTGTGGACCATGTTGTTCCGGAGCCGAAGTCTAGTGATGAAACAACACAACTATTAAGAACATGTCACTTTTGCGTTGTTTCCAAAAAAATCCCGACTTTTGACGTTTTTTATTTGTGTGTTTTTTTTTTATTCTCCAAACCAATCGTCCAGTACTCTTTTTTTCTTTAATCGTGTTTTCAAACTCTATTATTCGATCTAAATAAATTACTTAATCTACATATTTAATATTTTGTTCTTCCACTTCAATTTTTCTTTTTCTTTCATTGTTTGTAATAATATATATTTTTTAGGTATATACACTATTTTACTGCAAAATTTGTCTTTTTCGTTTATTCACCTTAAAAACAAATTATAGTCCATTGGATCGAGGGAATTTACGTTTACGTTCATGTTTAAATAATTTTCTTTTTATGTTGGTTACATCGCGCATTTAGTTTAAATATATGTAATATATTATAATCAGGTATAACGGCTAATAAGACATGAGAGCTTTCCTTTCCTGTAAGGTATCCTTTATATTTTTTCGTCTACACATTTATTTCCCTTCGAACTGCTAATTGCACGGGTTCTAGTATTGATCTTTCTTGACTCCCTTGCTATCTCTCCATAGTAGTTCTGGTCGTTTTCTTCTTCCCCGAATAACTTTCTTAGTGTCATCAGTTTCCTTTTGTCCTACGTTCTTCCTTCTTGATGGGTAATCGTCCGTAGCTGATAAGCCCAATAAAAAAGTGAAAAAAAAGAAAAAAAAAATATTTTGTTGTCGTTTCTGTAATCGATCTCGTATGATGTACTCTCACAATCGGTTCACCAAAACAATTTGTTCCTCCTTTAACGGTCGCCGATGACAAAATTTAATTTTATGGTTTCTCTAATTTAATCAACACAAGAAGGTAAAATATTGACTGAAGATCAAATATTGACTAACAACAACGCGTAATTTTTTAGATTGCATTTTTTTACTCCCTTACTATCTTCTAATTAACTCTCGCTTTTCTTCAGTAATAAATATTCTTTTAATTGTATATCGATGAAGTTATAAAATAATAATAATAGTAATAATAATAATAGTAATAATAATAATAGTAATAATAATAATAGTAATAATAATAATAGTAATAATAATAATAGTAATAATAATAATGATAATAATGATAATAACAAAAAACGAGACACTCTTCAAGCAAAAAATTAAAATAACTTGTTTCCATTTGTCACATAAAAGCTGGAGGTAAGAATCTTCTCTGATTTTGGCAAAATTTATTGTAGCCCTAATTAGAATTTTCAGGAAATTTTGGCTATAAAAATTTATGCGGCGAATTATAGGGACCATTTACGCTGATTTCTCGAGTTGAACTCTTGCTTATATTTTCTCCTTCTCTTCTATACTTTGTATAAAATTATCAAAATTTACGTCATTCTTACCGGCATGATACATTTTTTTGTTACAAAATCTAATGGGTGCATGATTGAAAATTTTTCATTTAACATTTAACTTTCGTTTAATAAAATTTGGACATTTTTTCTAATCGGGGCCGGCCTAATAAGAATTACGTAATAATTAATGTATTAATTGTAACGTAATTCTTAGGCTACCCCCATTAGAAAAAATGTTCCAATTTTATGTAACGTTTGTTATATTTTATAGGATTTCTGTGAATATGTTATTTTATTCGTATGGATCGATTTAGAATTACGTTGTAAATTTTGATCATTTTATACAAACTATAGAAAAGAAAGAGACAAAAATATAAGAAAGAGGGGTCAAGGGGCATAGCCCCTTGCGAGTCCAAAACGGCCGAGTTTATATATATATATAAAATATGTGATATTATTTTGAAATAATATATTTACTAAATAACGAGCAAAACAAAAATGATAAACAATAATACACTTATTGCAGAAACGTTTACAGGCAGAGCCCATCTTCAGCAGGAAAAATTAAAATTAGAATACGAACATAGAATCGAAATTGAACGAAATATAACATCATATGATTTTAATATGATTTTACATTTTATTCGTAAGATATTTTCGATTCTACGCTCGTATTTTACAATTTGTTCGTGACGGATGTTCGGTTCTGTGTTTTAATTTTTATCTTTTTATCCCGTTTTAGGGGCCTTGCCTGAAAGCGCTTCTGCGGTAAGTATGTAATTTTTTATGATTTATTTAGCAAATGTAGTATTTCAAAAAGTCATTTCTAGCAAGCAGAGGTATAAATAAAAATAATACATTCGCTTAATAGAGGTTTTCAATATAAAGAAATTGACCAACAAAAACCTTTTCTAAATAATTTAGCAATTTAGAAGTTAATAGTAGCGTATATTGAAATTTAAACGTTAGCTCTTTCATTCAGAAGTAAAATTCCATTTTATAAATCTGAAAATAGTAAAGCCAGGGCAAACTCAATAAACTTACATCTCTTCGAATACGTAATAACTAAAAAGTAAGAAAAACCAGTAATTTAAATGCAAACTTATTTTTTATACATACAATACATACACACACACGTATACATGTATGAATATATACGAGGACACACACACACACACACACACACACACACACATATATATATATATATATATATATATATATATATAATTACCGCTTTGTAGCACTTTGGTCGAATCAAATCTGAGTTCAGGGAAAGAGACACATGCAAAACCAGTACAGTGAAGCGACTTATGAAGGTTAGCTTGCATTAGGTTTTAGTTTAAATCAGTAAACAATCGCAAACCATGAGCAGCTACTGGTGTAAAGTCTCAGGAAAATTATAGCGGCGGCAGCAGTATACGAGACACAATGTGAAGTGCTGTTTACCAAAAAGTCCATCATTGTTCAACCATCATGACACCTTCAGCGAGAAGAAGCAATCGGAAAGTTTCTCTCACCAATTTTCCAGTGGCAAACCGTAGCCTTGGGGGGCGAGATTTTTGAATGAAAGTTAGAATGTCACCCGGAAATAATAGCGAATTCATTTCCTTTTCCTTCCATCTTCTTGCATCCCTTTACTTTCCACCTTCTAACATTATTATCTTACCTTTTCTTCCTATTAGCATTTCCTACTATCTCGCTGGCAAGAATTTACGTCGGGTCATCGGACCAGCCGTTTCGGCTGCTCATTTTACTAGGGAATATACACTGAGAGGTGTCTGAATGAGAGTTGTTTTGGGTTCCTCTTCGGCTCTGCTATTCCTTCATTCTTTAACCTTTAACGTATCATCAACAAAGTACCACATAGAGAGTAGTTAATTACATTAGTATAAAAACAGGATGTAATACAAGCGAATGGAAAGATGTCAGTGGACGCAAAGGAATCGGGTGTATAAATGATAAAGGGAAAGCGTCTACTTCCGTTCTCGCAATTAAAATTGTTTATTAATTTCTAACTGGAAGATATAGGTACATATAAAGGCACTTTACGTAATAGACGACATGGTAACAAGTTAGAAAAACCTAACCACAGAAACCACGAGGGGACAAAAATGGTGCCACAGTATGTTGACACGCTCCCGTTCTAGAGTCAATAAGATCAGTAAGAACAGACTAATAAGAGAATGCAGTAATAAACGGTTCAACTCAACATCCGGGCGCTGAAAAATACGTATTATATTCTAGACAATTTCTATGCCGCATTGTCTGAATTGTAAAATTATACGTATCGTGAAAATTGTGTGGCAATTCATTCGGATAGCATCAAGTAAAAAAACGGAATGTGCAAGGAGGTTAAAATTAAAAGGAAAGTATTTTACGCTGGAAGAAATTAAGAGACACTCAGAGGAAAAAGGGAAATCGTTTATTTCCTGGCAGACCGATAAATCGAATATAATAAAACATGCAACCTACGCTTCCTTTATGGTATGAGCAGGACTGGATAAATAAGAAATCCGATCTCTAATAGATGCAAACAATTAATTGTGTTTCGTTCGGGTAGAGAATATCTCGCTGCAGCACATTGAAACTTCTAAAAAATTTCACTGGCGCTGAGTTGATGTCCATACTTGACTCGCTTAAAAAAAAAAAAAAAATCAATGATAAAGAAAAGAAGCATTTTTTTAAAAGTACACCGATTCTGACCTATATATATTTTATTAATTTTGTATATACCGGATTTATTGTATATATTTATTCGTATTTATTAATTTAATGTAACTTCTATTACTTAATTTTTAAATGAAATATTGAAGTAATTTTTAAATAAGATATAATGAGCATATTTCTGCTATAAGGTATGGACATCTATATATATATATATATAAATAGGCGAAGACAAAACAGTACCTTTTTCTCCTCTGTTTATTAGTGGATTTTCTTTTCTTTTTTTCTTTTTTTCGTTTAGTAGTTATTGGCGATCTTTAGTGTTACCAGTAAAAATTTTTTGAAAACAGTTCTTTTTTTTTTTCTTATTTAAATAAAAAACTAATACAAAAAAATGAAAAAAGAAAAAGTGTTTTAATTTTTCTTAATAATCATCACTATTGGCATTTTTGCGGTGTACTATTAACGTGTCATTTAATATTAATAAATGACGGTTTTTAAATTGGGATTTACTGTTATTTTATTGAATTTATGTTTTAGTCAGTTATAATGGTACTGAACTGTTTTTTATTGTAGCTACATATAAAAGTATATGTTCTCAGATATACAATGAACAAAATATGTATAAGAGTAGAATTTTTTTTTTTGGAAATATGCAAATTCATATTCCTCAGATTTTTAATAATAATTATGGTCGAATTTCGATCGATGGATGGGCGAACATTAGTTTACATAAATCAACTGTTGCAAAACATATTATTACGTATAAACACAAATTAACGCACAACATTAAACAAGATTTAAATATTTTAAAATTTATTAATAACATAAAATTACTTAATCACGCCGAATTATATTTCATAAATAAACATAAAGATATTTTAATTAATAATAATACACGGAAGACCAATAATCAATCAATCCCCTTTACTTAAAATTATAAAAACATTAATTTATATTAAAAAAAAAAAAATAATAATAATAATAATAATAAAATAGAATGGTAAATTATTTATATTTTAATAACTTTTATATTCACTGTTTTACTATATTATTTTTCGATATATCGACTTATTTTACACATGTTTGTGATTCTTTGTTTAGTTTAAAAATTGTTCACGTTACACCATGATGATGTAGTTAGTACTACGAAACATGTCGGTGTGCTTTTATTTTTCATAAATATTAAAGTGTAATTTCTGTTGTGTTTATTAATGTTATTTAATATAAGCATTTTCTTGTAAACTTCACGATTATCGGCAAGCGGTTGGGTGATTTTCAAATTTTAAAAAAAACATACAAACATGTACATACATACAGATTTATTCACCTTTACGTATTAATATTGTGACGATACTCGGACCTGTCAAGCAGTTGACCGGTACATTTATTACGGTAGAAGAAATAATGCATGTAAAATATGTTTCCTCTAATAATACATTTTTCTTCTCAATCGTCATCTTTGTCAGCGATCAACATAGCACAATGTCTTCCTCCGATAGAACATCGCAGTAGGTGTAAACAATTAAATCATAGCTGGGAATCTATTTCCGGTGAATTTTGAGTATAATTTCTTGATCTTTCGCCATTTATTTTTCCTTCTACGATAAGGTGTAATATCTGGAATTTGGATTTTCTTATGATGTGATCTGCCGAGTGACGTAACTTTCTTTCTGTAACGGAATTTACTACTATCTTGGGGTGCTGTTTCGTTCTTCTCGCGGCCGTTACATCGGCGACCTTGAGGATTTAAAATACACCTGCTACTATATGAATATATATTTCAAAGGCTTCGACACCCGTTTTTCCGGGGGGCGCAGTCTATTTTTTACAGTGTTGCGTAATAAGACTGCAAAAAGGTAATTAGCATTCTAATGTGCAGAGTGGTAGGAGGTTCAAAAGATGTACCTATCGATACGAGTATATACTATTACGTACTTTGTTGCACTTACCATCAGCAACCGGCTCGTGACAATGTGCTACAGTCTCGGACTGATGAATATTTAAATAAGAAATTAAACTTGGCAGAAAATCTGAAAACCACCATTATGTTGGGAACATTTTTCTTCCTTTTATGTTATTCTCGTTTTTATAAGCCGTCTTTGCGGCATTATCTTTTCCCCTTATGTCAGTTGCGTCTCAATCATAACTTTCTTCATCTCACTGTCGTTTTTCACTTACAGACTCTCCTTACGCTACACCCTTCTAGTGATAATCAGAAATGTAATTCTGATCACATCAGCACACTGTCTTTTGCTAGCCATGTGTAGTATTTATAGTTGAAATTTTTTGACTAACCGCATTTTGGAAATGCTCTGCTAGAGGGAAAAAAATGCTTTTTTTCAATAATATTTTTAGAGATTAAAGAATCGGGGTTTTTCCGGTATATTAGGACAGGTTAGACTAGTCACATCTGGTGAATCCGATACACTGAGAAATCCATAGTGCAAAGAATAATAATAAAAATAAAAGTTAGTATAATACCTTTAAAATATGTGATCGGTCTGTAGGTTTCTCGGAAGTTGTAATCCGCGATATTAGCACGAATTTATCCCCAAAAACCAGGTCTTCATACTCAAAACTGTACTTTTACTAAATACTTTTTGACAGTTTTTCGATATAAAATGACTGTAATGTAAGACAAAAACCAAAGCGAAAGTATTATGCACCGTTTTTTTTTTGTTATTGCTGGATTTCACTCTAGGACATTGTTGTTATTCGTTGTATTTTGCTTGTATAGTATATTTCATTTTTTTAAAAATACCGTAAATAGGTAAAAATAAAAACTAGCTCATCATGTAAGACAACTTGAAGTTTATTATAACCTTTGGAGTCGGTCCACATGATCCGAATGTAATTATTTTTTTAAAATAATTTTACCGGCAGTATCCGATGAATATTAATTTATTTTCTACTACGATACGCGGGAGAAGACGAAATTATCGTAAAAAAAAGTATACGTTATTTTTCGATTTTTTTTTGTTTCTTTTGGCTTTCTCTACATGCGCATTATATACCATCGTCATATGTTAACTTTTTGTCCCCCTTTTAGACCCCGACATTAAAAATACTATCGATAAAATAGAATAAAATCCGCGAACAATCAATGATTTTCTATTAGAAAATGTTCGCTCCGGTGCGTACATGAAAACAAAATAGTATTCGAATATGACGTACCTTCCGAAAGCGATGTTGATGGTGCCCGGATTCGAGGAACTGTAGAAATGGGACGTGTCGTTGTGAATCGGGATGTTTGGGTGCGATTGTTGATGGTGTTCGTAGTCATGTTCTTGTTCGCTGACGGAGCCGCTCATAGTGCAGTTCCGGCTCCCCGAAGGTTTTGTTCTTATCACCTTCGAATGCGGAGATTCCAAGCGGCTCGCTAGAAATTTTCGGCCAACTTGCACGGTCGTATTTCCCGCCGGCACCCTAAATCGAGGAAAGAGATTATTCGCGGAAATGCTGTAGAAAAACGAAAAAGTCGAACCGGAAAATTTTCATCGCACCGAAATAACCACCGTCGTCGAAAACTGAATCGAATCGACTAACCGAATGACGGGGGAAAATATTCGTAGCACTACTTCCTTATGTCCCGAGAAATCCCTTTTTGACTGACGCATTTCCCGGAGCAGCGCCATCTAGCGACGTTTTCCGGAGAACCGTCACGCTATTATACAACGTATTGTCGATTTATCGTGTAATAAACGCCCGTGCTCGGAGAGTATTTTTGTTTATCGTCGATTTTTCCGGCTCCGCGTGCTAGCGATGGATAGAGGAAAACTTGGAATTTTCCACCGCCGCTACTGCTGCCACTTCCGTCGTGCTATTGTTCTGCAAGAAATGGAGTGCTAGAGAGAGCTGCGTGTTACCCTTCCGAGCAAATACGAGAAAGCGAACGGTGTATTACTATTAACATTTCATAGACATTTGCTCGAATGAAGCTAACAATAATTAAGGGAAGCGAGGCTACTCTACACCGATATTATGGCGGTAAGTTTAAATATTAAAGTGCAACTTTTACATTTGCCAGCAATTCGATGAGCAGCCCCCTACCGCGTCGTCTGCTAATCGAATGTTTCTAAACAAGCCGGAGGGAGCAGGGCTCATTCGTGTAATTAGCTCCGGAATCAGTATTCCCGACACGCCGGCTAATCTTCCTATCGGCATCGTTCTTTCATCACACTAATGGATCATTTCGGGTTTTCTTTCTTTTATTCTTTCTTTTATTCTTTCCTCTACACGATACGTGTAAAACGCTCTTTTCACCTATAATAATAATGCTCAGTCTGCCTACATATTGTGACTGATGAAATGTACGCATAATTAAAACGAAAATTAAAATAAACTCGTTGCCCTGCCGGTGCTTGCACACTTTTATATAGTTTTAAATCGTAGTAGTTCAGTTTACTACTACCTTTTAATTATTATTAACAGATACCTTTTTTATAAACTACTTCGGTTCTTCTGGAAAATTGACGATTTTAACATTGAAAATGTTATTATATACGATTAGGGTCGGTACCTCTAGCTGATACACTGTATTTTACAGTATTGTATTTCAGAAATCGCACTTTTTCACTTTTAAATATCCGTAAAAATATAAAATAATTTGATTATTGCAGTTTTCCGTACCACATCTAGTTTAATGGCAGTGTAATACGGTGTTCAAACGTACTATGATTAAAGTGACTTTACATGTTTAACTCTTGAACTGAAACATACGACTAACGGAAGCACGATGTCTGACGAACTGCTATTTTAAATAATTATAAATATAGCAATAATGAAAGAAATTACGTATGCGTATTAATGACAACGCCATTCTCGCGTCGGTGGTGATATGAAAAAAGTAAAAAAACAAAAAAAAACCCGTGAGAAATGCTTATGAAATCTGTCTCTGAAGTTGTGATTAAATTTTGGCTTGATAAAAAGCTCCGAGATGGTAATGAAAAGTAAATTTTGAAATTAAAATAAAATTTAAACTGTTCTAAGTTTTCATCTTTTTTCCCTAATGTTAGTATTCATTCGGTATCTTTTCGTCAAAATTGCTGTATTCTCAGATGCTGATACAAGTTTAGGATACTGCGTAATTAAGAGGAGAAAACTCTTCATAGCTCGTTTAAAATGATTTGATAATCTTATATTAGTTTCATTTTGTTTATTATATAAGTTGAAATCGTTATTCTGTAATCGAGTATGGAGTTCGTTTGCGCGGAAAATAGATTAGCTCTAGAGCCTTTCTATGTATATAACTTGGATGCACCGTTAATTTTTGAATAGCGAGTTGTTTTTATTTTTCCTTGGGTAGTCCAAAAGAGGGTGTACTTTATGGAAATATGGTCGTCATCTGTAGCGAAGACTGGGTACAATTATTTTCGTTCGATTTAACAAGTTTGCTACATTAAGAAATCTTAGACAGAAATAATATTGTTTGATTATCTGTAAGACGCGTATTCTAATTCCATTCATAAATCTATATTGCGATAGTTTTTAAAATCTGTACAAGTTTGGTTGGTTGATGATATACCTACTACTCCTCTCCGTGATCGAGTGGTTTTTTTAATTCTTCTAAAAAAACACACAACTTATACGCCTTCGAACATTTTTTCTTCCGTAATATCCTCATCTACACTACCAATTATTGCTGCTCTTTTTAATAAGTACAGAAATACGCGCAAGCTTTAGTACCATTTTCTGTTAGGACTTTATCTATAATCGATTTATTTGTTGATCTCCGTCACTACAAAAAATAGTAATGACCTTAATTTTTAAAATATCACTTAAATATAAATTATTTACTGAAAACTTCATTACGTTCAGATCAACGGATTGAACGATTACTTTATATTCATCACATTCTTTATACAGATATACTTCTTGATCATCGCTATCTACGTTAAGCGACTGTTCCATTTCGCTTTAGATATGTTACTTATCGGAATATTGTTCTTTGTTAAGATGATCATTGTAATTATTACTGGTTAAATTAAGTTTATTACTATTATTATTAAAACTACTACTGCTTAGATATATTATAATTTAATCATTCGTATTATTGACCATACACTATGATTCGAAAAATGACTACAGTGGAATGCAAGAAGCGTTATGGCCAATAAATCTGACCTAGAACATTTCCTTAGTATCAATTTTAATGTAGTCCTCTTATCGGAAACCTAAATATACGATGATGGGAAACAATTTAATATTGCAAACTATAATTGCTACAAAAATGATAGAAGTGATGGGTCATACTTGTTAGGTTGGGGATTAGTCACCGGTGGTCTATTCACGTAAATTTAGCTTTTGAGTAACAATACTTTCAGTGCTACAATTGGTGAATTTTCAGACACTTTCATTTCTTATTATTCTCCACCGAATCATTTCATTAACTTGCTTACCTTCTTAGAAGCCCTCGGTAGTTTAGATAATAGACCCATTATTATTTTAGGTGGAGATTTTAATGCTCTGAACACGTATTGGGGTGGTGGCAGGAATAATTATAAGAAAGCTGCGGTGATTGATATTATTTCCGATTCGGATTTGTGTCTATTGAATTATGGTTCTCCTACCAAAATTGGGAATCCAGAGTATCGCAATAACCCGGTGGATTTGTCTTTTAATTTTCTTCCGATATCTTCTTTCATTGTTCCTGTATTGTGCTAGAAAATTCTCCTGGAAATGGACCATTTTCCAATTGTTATTAATATCAGCTCATCTTTGCCCTGGTAATATTACTTTGCCGCAATACGAAAACAATATTTTACGTTGGAAAATCAATGATGGGAATTGGAATAAGTTTCGAAACTTAGTTGATCTTTGGTTAGATGGAATAAAGTCTATAAAGAATCCATTAGATAAGTACGATAATTGTCATGAATCTGTTTTCCCATCATTTAAACAATCTGTCCCTGAAGCATCTGTCCACAAAGGCAATAGAAAAGCTATTCCCGGATGGAGTAAATCGTATGAAAGGAAAGTTAAAGAAAATGTATATAAGATAGTTCTCCGGAAATTCCGGCATGAAGGTTTCATACATTCATACATTATATACAGGAAACTTGCGACACGCCAACTTCTTAAATGTACCAAAAGAGAATCATGGCACAGATTTTGTAATAGATTTAACACGAATACCGAAGGAAATTTCAAAACTGACGAGGCGCTTTAAGAACAAACATTCTGAACAGAGTGGTACCAAAAATGCCAAATGGTTTCTTGAGTTCATAGACAATATACTTCCACGTTATGTGCCCAGGTTAAAATGATTCTGGTAGATATTTATAGTGATTTTCTACAGTATTGCTTGATCCTGGAGGATTGGACTCAATTCGTAACGGTTCCTATCCACAAACCCGGCAAGCCATTTGAACTAGCATCCTCCTTTAGGCCAATTTCTCTTCATTCGAAATAATTATTAAAAATGGGCTAATATGGTGAATTGAAAGGGAGAATATTTTTCCCGCCGGTATGTTTGGATTCTGACCGGATAGAGGTACTTCAGATTGCATAGCCACATTTCTGCGTAATGTCTACTCTACCTTCATTCAAAAAGAGTTCTTAGTGGTCTTTCTTTTGGATATAGTCGGGGCCTTCGATAATGTGTCCATTCCTATTTTATTTAATAAAGTAACTAAAATTGAAGTTACCATTCGAATGGCTAAATTGTTGTGTAAACTTTTCATAAACAGAAATTTGTTCTTCTTACATCCGAAAACTATAGCTACAATTGAACGTAGAACTTATAGAGGACTTCTCCAGAGGTCAGTTTTAAGTCCAGTGCTGTTTAACATTTATGTCATGTCAGTTTTTAATAGTCAGATTCGAGATTCGATTAGAATGTTATCGGATGTCAGTGATTTCATAATATACACATACCACAAACATTTACCAGAGGCTATGATAAACCTTCAAACTTCTATCAACTCAGTTTGTAATTCGTTTCAAAATATTAGTCCTGTTATATCTCCTTCGAAGTCATGCTTTTGTATCTTTTCGCTTCGTCCATTTAATTGTACAATTCTTCAAATATATATCTATAATCAATGTATTCCTTTTTTTTATCACAGGTTAAATATGTAGGATTATTCCTTTACTGTAGACTTACTTGGGGGCCCCGTATAAATGCACTATCCAATCAACTCGTGGTTATATAAAATCCTATAAAAGACGTTAGTAATTCATTTTGGGGAGGGAATCCTGTGATTTTAAGTTTACTATATAAATTTATAGTGAGGTCCAAGTTGGATCATGATGCGGTTTTTTACGGTTCGGCTTCAGCTTCCCTCGAGACTTTTCGGAATGTTGGATTGAGGCTTATATCAGGTAACCTTAGGTCCTGCTCTGTTGAAATTATCAAGTTTTGCTGGTTACCTAGTCATCGCGGTATTCTTCTTAATGATAGTGTTGATGCGGTAGCTAAAGGCGCTAGTATATCTAGAGATCGGTTCCCATATATCCCATCTACCAATTTAATGGAGAAAAATAAAAGGGATAATAGAGCAGACTGGCGAGCTTTTATAGATTCTTGTATCAATATAAGTAGAACATATAGGGTTATTTAACCATCTTTGCTCTGGTCTGTCCACATCTCGTCTTTGGTTCCGCCAAGTACAGTTCGTAGATTTGTTACGGTTATAGAGTGGAGCGAAACTTTTCTGCAGTAGGTCTTCCATACCGAAATTGTGACATCATACGAGTATCAGTTTTAGAGAGGACATTAATTATTTGTTTTTCAGTTGTGCTTGGTTTGAACATAGTAGAACCACCCTAATTGTGATGAATTAATGGCTATTAGAATATATCCGCCATACTGTATATATTCATTGTTCATTGCTATGTACTGATGACTGTACCTTAGTCATTTTGTTTAAATTTGTAAATACGAACAAGAGCGTCGCCAGCCGATGAACCAGGGGGGCAAGATGAGTTGCCAGCCGCCAGGGCGGAGGGGCAAGATGATAGAAAGAGGATATGAATCATAGGAAAAATAAAAATTTATAAGTTGTAAAGTCTTAATATTTTATTAAACAAGAATAAAATCTTAATTAAAACATAATTTTCGTGAAATTGTCCATAATTACGCGCCTATGAATGCTCATCATGGCCAGTTGATTAAAAAGTTTCAAAGCTCCAGGGGGGGGGGGGCATAAATACGAACTATATACTTGTTTAGTTGATACGTACGTATTGTGCTTCCCGAAAATAGATTTGTTACTCCGACTGAGTTGGAACGGTAGAATTCTTTCCTTTTAGTTTTTTTCCTTTTTCTTTTCTCGGTTTTACTCATTTTCTTAACGTTTGCTGTTCAGTCGCACTCCAGTGTCTGCTTCACTTGGGCTATGATATGAACAGTTTTTAATTTTCTACTCATTCTCTTTCGGTATTCGTGGGTTATGATAAAGCATTGTGGCTATGTTTGTTAAAACTGGACTGTAAATACATAAAATTGTTTGATAGATCCGATCTTCCTTTATATATATATATATATATGTATATTATCCAGTCGTAGAATTGCGTCAGTGGCCAAATGGTTTTTGGCCAGGCCAAAAAAAAAAAACAATACCCATTTTATATTAACCAATTTACAATATTTTGTTTGATGTGTTTGAAGTTCATTATTTGTGTCATCATGTTTTTAAATTTATTAAAAGTACATGCGCATTCTTATAAATAAATGAGACATTACCGGCGGTAGAAAGGTGGAATAATTAAAAATTAAAATACGAAAAATTTTAACTTTGATGTCGTTTTTAAGTTGTTTTATAGGATTGTAATTAATCATTTACTGTCTCAACCCTTTGGTTACTGTGGTGAAAAGACTTAATATCTAAAAAATTTGAAGAAAATTGCGAAATGTAACATTTAGTGTTATCTGCAATAAAATTAAATGCCATTAGAAAAATGTATTAACGAAAAATATTTTACAGTACAAATTGATATTATTTCATGATAGCAATATTTTTTCTCAAATAAAAATTAAAATACAAGTATGAATAATAGGTAATATACCAAAAAGTTGTAAGTACTTTCGTGGTTTATGTAAATTATATTTACGTGTTTAAGACTCACGTGACATTTTTGCACAAAAAAATTTCGTCTTTCCGTTTTTCTTTGAAGTATTATTGCTCATTTCTGTATTTTTAATCTTGCCGAGAAATATGTTTCAATAGCCCATCTGAAATAAAAAACGTTTACAAAATTTCGAGCTCTACTTTATTTGGTACCCGATGTAACGATGAATCATCTTATGGATGCTAAAATTGGTCGTTAACATAGCGAGATATAACTAAACTTGTGACAAAACAAAATTGTTTAGAGATAGCTATTCTAGGTGCTAAAAGAAGAGATAAGGTAAGAATCAGGAATATTAAAAGGAGGTTGAAACTTAATTTGTTTACATATAGCACATTACGTAAGAAGAATAAAATGGCGACAGGTGGATCACATATCTCGTCTCACGGATAGAAGTTGGACAGAGTAATTTTTGGGACTTGGGGTAGAAGAAACGGAAAATAGGGAAACAACAGACTGTATGGATAGATAATATAAAAATTTCATAAAATATAAATAATTCCACAGGATCAAATTTGATAGACGAAAATGGAATTGACTTGAGGAATCCTACGATCGAAATCAGGGCATTTCATAGTACATTATTATTTATTTAATATAATAATCATTTTTTTTGTTTACAGTTAGTAGACAAATAAATAAATAAAAAATAACGATGAGCTGGTTAGAAGGATCAAATTATTTATCGTCCTCAGTAACCGATTTCCACTATATTTGATAAAATATATTTCAGAGTAATAAACATATGGGTATTATGATTATTCTTAAACAACATTAATTTTTCGTAGTCGATACCAAATTTCAATTGCAACAATTAAGAAATTCATATTAAAATGAGTATAACAACGCAATCATTTACTTTTTTATACTATAAGCCAAGTGGAAACATTAGGAATATTTTAATGTAGCAGTTTGAATTTTGTGTACCGAGCCTCTAATAAGTATCAATGTTGTTTAATAATAATCAGAATATCCTGTTGTGATCCCGGATGAATACGGGAACACTGATCAACTACTTTTCGGTGAAAAATAACAAAGAACGATCTAATTTGATTTCGCGTTTATTTCACGTAAGACGAAAGTGGTGATCAAATTACACGGTAGTAACGGATATAGATATAATGATTCGTTAGCCTGCGAAGGCACGATTAGCGCTACGAAAGGCGAAAAACTAATCGGACAGACTTGTTCGATTTATCGGTTAATCCGATACCGCGGAGATTTATTCCGGCATAGGTTTTGCCTAGAACCAGAATCAAACTAAATCTGAAAAAACATCGAAAAACAGGCCCGTATATATATCGGACTGGTCGACTGACCACCCGATTAAAGTTGCGTTATTCGCAACAAAAGCATGAATAAAAAAAGAGAAGGCTTAATGAATTTAAAGGCGTCAGCGAATAGAGCTTATTGAATAGCGTATATACCGTTAGGCGAAACGTAAACAGCGATGTTAACATTGCGTCATAAACCGGGACATTTGGTTCGCAACACCGCGATTATGCCAACGAATAATATCTTAGCGAAGCGCGTGTACAGCAATTGCGAAATCGACGGAAGTTTGGAGCACAACACTCTCTCTCCCTTATGAAAAAAAAAAGAAAAAAGAAAAAAAAAGAATTAAAGGGAAAGGAATACGAATATAAATGTGTTGACAATAAAGCGATATAAAAAGTAAAATTCCGATGTCAAAATTTCTTTTCGTTTTTTTTTTTTTTTTTTGTTTTTTTTTTAAAATTATTATCACTTTTATTTATTGGTGATGATTACGCCGGCGTGCTGTTCCGATGGAGATGCTTGATCGGTGTTAGATGATGGGGCGGACTCCTTGCTACTTCCTTGGCGGTGTTGTTTGGAAGAGACTCTTCGAGCTGCGATGAACATGGTAGTGATGATGGCCACTGTGGAAACCTGAAAGAGGCTGGAAAAGCTGGATCGGACGTCTTCTGTGGGATTAGTGTTTAAAACGTTGAGGACCGCAAAAAGTTCCTCATCGATAGCGTCGAAGTTTTCGAAAGAAGGTTCTCCAAGATGGAGAGTGCTGGGCTTGCGACGAGTTTGGTTTTTCTGATTATATTTGATGTTATCCAGATCGATTGTAGGCACAACGTGATTGAAACTGACGTTCACATTTGATTGTTCGTTTAGAGAGATCGATGGCTCGGATGTAACGGAACAAGGAGGAAGAATTAGTTATAAAAGTGGGATAGGGAATGACATGGAACAGGGCGTAGTTTACAACGTTCACTAATGGTAGCTTAATTTTAACATTAAATTCGTATATTCGTTAAATATAAAAAAAGAAAGAAGAAGAATTACGCTGTGGCGTGGTCGCCATCACCTGAAAAATAGGCTTTTATTAAATTCGTATTATATTTAACATGTTTTCGCCCAATTAATAGTACGACTATATTATTATTTAATAATTTAATAATTTTGTAAGGCCCTTTGAAATTAGGGGTTAATTTATTAAATCGCGTACTTTTGTTTATTAACATTACTAATTGTCCTACCTTGAACTCCTGCGGGTTAATTTTCTTATCATAATATATCTTAGTTTTATTCTTTGAGGCGATTACGTTTTCTCGCGCTATCTTATAAATAGTATTTAATCTAAGCTTGTTACTAAAATAATCGTCGTAAGTATAACGAAATTCGGGTTCAGCTGTAAGTGAGCTGGGGATGAAAGGTTTTTTGACGGGTTTAAAGTTTGTTTTATGAATTTGACACGAGTGACAGTTTTTAATGTATTTACGGATGTCACTCTTCATATTCGCCCAATAGTATTGGCCACGAATCTTAGCATAAGTGCGAAAGAGCCCAGAATGACCGCTAGCTGCAGAACTGTGGGCTTCTTTCAAAGTTTTACTTATCTCTTCAGGAGTTTGAGGCTCCGTTTTTTCATTTCTTAGAATGGTAATTTTAACATTTAAGTCCGAAAAAATATAAGAGATAAGAATTTAAAATTTTTCGTAGTCGACGTGGGTGTGCGTGCCAGGAATTTTATTTATAAAAACATGCTTTTCGTTAAATTTTAACAGTAGTTCGGATAAAGTTAACATTATATTAAATAACACACCGTAGTCCAAATTATCAAAGGAGTTTACGTTATAACAGCACAGATAAATGATTTTGTTAGCTCTTTTAATACGTCTGATATGGCCGACCTCCATATTGTTTGCGTTATTGTGGGTTTTACAAACAAAGACAACTGTTGGACTTTTATCGAAGGATCTACTGTTAATTTCTTCTATAAAAATTTGCCGACGCTGATTTTTAGAAAATTTTTAGAATCCACCATATGTTACTTTCTTTTTATCATTAAATTTATTATTATTATTATTCATTAATAAAACCGAATTAGTTTGACAATTAAGTTTTCCTTTTTTGCCCGAATGTTCAGTACCTAGATTTCTTGTCACCTCGCTATCTTTTACTTTACATCTAAATTTTGAATGACTTTTATTGTCCAGCACGTTTACTGGTTTTAACGTTACGTTAGACGTTTTAATCACGCGCTCCTTGTCAGAGGCATTTAAGATTGTGGTTGAAGAATTTTTTCTTTCTTTTCGGATTAAAGTATATATTTTATCATTTAAGATTATTGCTGATTCAGAAAATTTTATCTCTGCGTTATGTTTTGTTAAGAAATCGACGCCCAACAATCCATCACAGGGAATGTTGGTGACGTCGTCGACTATGTAAAATTTTACGTTAAAATTTTTATTGAGAGTTAGATACGTATAGCCGATTGTTTGTATGAATGAGCGGGTACAGATTCCCTTAAGTTTAATGATTTCGTTATCGTAGTATACAGTACCCTTACGTAAACTATTTCTTTTTATGATGGAGACACTCACTCCGGTGTCTATAATAAAATAAAATTTTCTTTTTATTGATTGTTCAGAGTAAAAATTAATATAAAATTCGTTATTATTTACGAAGAACGTACTACACTCTTCTTTTTTTACGTTAGATTTATGAATGCCTTTGTTATCATTTATTCCCTCGTGGGACTCAAAATTAAAGGACTTATTTTTCAAAATTCTACAATTTTCTATGAGGTGACCGGATTTTTTGCAGTACTTGCAGTAACGGAAACCAGGTGGTTCCTCCGCATACTTATAATATAACTTATTTTTAACACGAGGCAATTGATTTTCCGTTCTTTGTATTTTTTGAATTTGCTCTTCTCGAAGAGCGATCGAGAGATATTCGTTCAGGGTAGATAATTCTTTCTGTCTCATCATCCTCGATATTTCAACGTGACAGTGCAATGTGAATCTACTGACTGCCATATCCTTAATCATCTTTATCTGACCTTGGATAAGCTTGTCATCCGATTCTGATTTTAAGTTACAGAGGATGCGGGCCGTTACACTATCGATCCTAGTGTAATACTGGGTGATGCTCTCGTTCGGGGCCTGCTTAATGGTCACCAACTCCTCGAGGAGCTGGGAATAGAGCTGTTTATCCTCGTATAAGGTTTTTAATTTCGTCTTTAGCTCTTGCCAAGAATTATATTCGCAATGCGCGAGGTGCGCTTTAGCATTCCCGCTAATCTTACTCACTACGAAGTATAAAAGTGGTATTTTTTGGCTCTCATGCGCCAGAGAGAACGCATTATTAACGTTAGAGATAAAATCACTTAGCTGTTCTCGATCTCCCGAGAATTCCCGAGAAATCAGCTTCGTGAGGAATTCTATTGAATATAGCGGTAAGTTTTCGTTTTCGGTTTGGCTTCTCGTTGGCGGTGCCATAATAACGATATCTCTCTCTTCAGTCGTATTGTCCGTTTGCGGACGTCGTGACCAATCATCATAAACCAGTGGATCGAGCGACCACCTGTCGCCATTCTTCTCTGTTGTTGCTTGATTTTATTAGTTCCGACAGCGGCATTTTTGTAGCAGCTGTGAGATGATCTAGGAACCTCATCGGTGGCCGTCCCCGACTCCTTTTTCCTTTCATTTTTCCTTGTATAATATTTCGTTCCAAACCATTCCTTCTCATTATGTGCCCAAAGAACCCTAGACTCTGCCTTATTATCGTGGGCAATAGTCGTTGCGTCGGTGTAATATGTAGCTGTTTTAGAATTGACTGGTTGGTTCTGTAAAAACGAAATACGCCGAAAAACGAGGGCGGAAAGTAAAGGAATAAAGAAGTAAAGGAAGGAAAGAGATTAATTACAAATATTTACCGTAGGTTCTTCCTGCGTTAAGAGATGGATCTCAACGATTTCCTTGAAACGTCGCTGATGGATCCTACCGACTGCGCCAATTTTTTGTGTTGTGATCCCGGATGAATACGGGAACACTGATCAACTACTTTTCGGTGAAAAATAACAAAGAACGATCTAATTTGATTTCGCGTTTATTTCACGTAAGACGAAAGTGGTGATCAAATTACACGGTAGTAACGGATATAGATATAATGATTCGTTAGCCTGCGAAGGCACGATTAGCGCTACGAAAGGCGAAAAACTAATCGGACAGACTTGTTCGATTTATCGGTTAATCCGATACCGCGGAGATTTATTCCGGCATAGGTTTTGCCTAGAACCAGAATCAAACTAAATCTGAAAAAACATCGAAAAACAGGCCCGTATATATATCGGACTGGTCGACTGACCACCCGATTAAAGTTGCGTTATTCGCAACAAAAGCATGAATAAAAAAAGAGAAGGCTTAATGAATTTAAAGGCGTCAGCGAATAGAGCTTATTGAATAGCGTATATACCGTTAGGCGAAACGTAAACAGCGATGTTAACATTGCGTCATAAACCGGGACTTTTGGTTCGCAACACCGCGATTATGCCAACGAATAATATCTTAGCGAAGCGCGTGTACAGCAATTGTGAAATCGACGGAAGTTTGGAGCACAACAATCCTTATATATTTTAGCGAGTAATTTATTTTTTATTTCTGTAGTGCATTTCTTATTAAATTTCGAGAACAATTTTATTGTTTTTTTTTATTGCTATTTCGTTATATCTGTAATGTTCATTATTTATTACATATACCTATTTCGAATAACTTCAAAATTAAAATTTAGTTAATTTCTGGTAATTGCATTAAAATAATAAAGATGCATGAATACCATTCCAAGTGTATGTACATATTGGTAAATCAGCATCACACCATTACAAAACGTGAATCTCAAAAACATGTGATCGTGGTCGACATATCTCTTTGGGCTCGTATCGTTTATTCGTACGCGACCACGTGCATTAATTGTCATTTTTAGTAAATTCGGTCGGCAACCTGAGCGTATTCTCTGCTAATGTTTCCGTGAACATTAGTTTCGTAGCATATTTTGTTAATAATTCTACACGGTGAAGTGTCCCTCGACATCGATTTTGGTCAGGGAAAACGGTTTTACTGGTTATTTACCACAGTAGACCGTAAAAACGCGATAATCGGTGCTGGATTTCTGGTAAATTTCGACCTTTTAGTCGATTTATTTAAAACACAAACGAATCTTGCATGGTCCGACAATACTTAGTAGGTATTTAATTGTCAAATAAATGGAATTTACATTGGCAATAATAATATCGATATTCCACCTACCGCATGACGGATCAAATGTTGTCGACACAGGTCCCACACAGAAAAACGAAACAATTTGGATTTTTTTCAAAAAACTGAGCGACACTGAAAAACAATGGTCAACAAACGATCGTGAGTTGTATTATTTCGGTCATCTGCTCGAAGGTTAGGATTTCGAAATCATCACCAACTACAAGTGTACTCTTTCTTAACTGTGTGCAAAAATAAATCGTTACACTATGACACAGTTGGGTATCGCAATATTTTTCGACATTTTCACATCCCCGGCCGTGCAAATATTTCTACCGATCTTATCAGCCGAAGCAAGGACATCAACAGCACAGGGTTTGCGTGAACGTTTGTCAAGAATTGCGGAAAGAGCAAAAACTTTCCAAATTATCGACTTTGTTGTCCACTTCACTACCACCTTTTAAAGTCTAGTTCGCATATATTAAAAAAATTGATCTTTAATTGCTGTGCAATCTCACACGCGGCTTTTTATGCCTGATCATATTCACCACAATGTAGTATCGCATTTTTGATTCATTACGTAGTTTTGGTTTTGGTTTAATGTAATTATAAGATATTAACTAAATTTTAACTTAAAAGCTATTAAAATAGGTATGCATAGTAAATATTAATTTGCGTAACACGTAACAGTGGAAATAATTAATCACAGATATCACATGATAACGCAACAAAACGAAATAACCGATAAGATTGTGATCCATTGTAAATTTTGGCGAATTTATATGTTGATTAACATGTAACGGATTGATTTTAGTAAGGTCGTGTCCAAATTGAATGTGCGATACGAGCGTGCGTTGCGAAAGTTTCTCAAACTAATGTAATCCGTTGCAGTTTGTCCAATTTGAGGCAGTGACATGTGCGTGCGATTAAAGTGCTCACGCGGACTGGTTTGATTTTCTTCAACCACACTCAAATTTAAAATAGTGTGCTTACAATATCGGTTGAGTGATTAGTTTTGGTTTTATACATTTTTAATTGCAATAATGGAACAATTGCCGAAGTAGAAAAGCAGTCGATTTTAAGGAATAAAATGAATAAATATTATAAAAGTAGGGATATGGTGTAAAAATATTGGGGAATCCCTATTTTTTGTAAAAATCATTTACAATATTTTTAAATTCCTTCAAAGTTGGAACTGGGATATGTTTATTTTTCAATTCCTCAATAGTAACAAATTCCTTTTTTTTTTTTTTAAAAGTATAAATGGTGTATTTAGAAAAGAGAAAAAAAAAGTGTATAAAGGTGCAGGGAACTAGTGTGCGTAAATCAGGAGTGAGTACATGTGCGTGTTTAGCTAAAGTAATCTATTAATAAATATATGTGTAGAATCGTGTGTGGTAGTTTCTTGCAAAATGTACTTAAACTAAGATGGTAAAAGGATGAAAAAACATAGTCCCTCTACTCACCAAGCGTGCATGTTGATAGATGAGTTTTTCAAAGTATAACTTAAAATAATTTGAAAATATTATGTGCAATGATTTAATTCTTTTTGGCTATTTACAGGAAGTGCATAAGATAGAAAAACACCATGCTACATTTGCGGTTTCATGATTGAATTTGTGTTTAGGGAGTTAATAGTGTATTAGTTTCCGTTTATGAACTTCCTGTGAATCACAGATTCCGTATACAACAGCAGATTTGTAGAATTTTCTCTAGTGATGATTAGTGATTGGGAGCTATTAATGTTATACATATTAGAATCTAAGATCCTCAAATCTGGAACAGTGAAAGAGATGTTCAGTGTTATCTTCAACACCAGAGGTGCATATGGTGCACCCGGGACCATCAGAAAAACGGAACCTATGTAAGTAGGAGCCAAACTTTCCGTGTCCCGAGAGCACTTGCACATTGTAAAAATTAATATTTAAATTTTTAAATTTTGATCTGTCAAAAACTTTCTGGAAAAACATGTATGGCTTCCTTCCAGTTTGACAACTGTCTCACCTCTACTGCCATATTGCAAGGAGTGTGCCATTAATATGGTTTCTAAAAGTTTTGAGACTTGGGAAAGGACCCAAACTGGAAAGATTGATATCTAAGAACTGGATATTCTCAACACGGGATATATCTCCAACAACCCTGTATTCAGAGATGATGGAGGCACCTGTGACAAAAAGATCCAGTGGAAGAATGTTTGATATGACATTAGCAGCAGACGTAGGACAGGTTCTGTACAAAGAGGAAATATTTAAAAGAAATTTCCTCTGATGTTTGTCAACTGCATTTAAGGTTTTGTTATTTATATAAATGATAGAGCCATACCTGTAAAGGGACTGAATCAGACCTTTATACAGGGTAACCATCTCCCCATACTTAAGGCCAAATGTGTTAGGCTGGAGTTTTTTGAGCTTATTGTAAACGTTATCGCCTTTTTTTGTATGAGTATTCAATATGTGGCAGAAATGTGAGCCGATAATCAATGATTATACCAAGGTACTTCAAGTGCCTGATGTGAGGAATGGACTGCCTAGAGATGAGATTGAGAGACCCAATTTTTTGAATAATACTCTGATCACCGAATACTATAAATTGACATTTCGCGACAGAGAATGTTAAGCAACAATTTAGTTAACGACTTGTTCTAGGTAAGGGCGTCGCCAGCCGATGAGCCAGGGAGGGGCAAGATGAGTTTCCAGCCGCCGGGGGGGGAGCAAGATGATGGAAAGAGGATATGAGTTATAGGAAAAATAAAAAAAAAGGCTTAATATTTTATTAAACAAAAATAAAATCTTAATTAAAACATAAGTTTTCCAAATTGTCCAGGATTACGCGCCTATGAATACCCATCAATGCCAGTTGATTAAAAAGTTTCAAGGCTCCAGGAGGGAGGCAGCTGCTCCTCCCTGCCACCCGCTGGCGAAGCCCATGGTTCTAGGTATTGACAAACAACCTCAATTAGCTTGAAGTCATAGTATCTATCAATACTGAACGAAATACATAAGTCGTCAGTGTAAGACACTAATTCATATGTTTTGCTTGAAAAGAACATGAATTCATCCATAAGGTAGTGTATTCAAGAATATAGAATATTCCAGAGTTTGGGTCCGAGGACAAAACCCTGGGGAACCCCATACTCTAATCTCCTGCTGGCAATGGAATCATTGATATCCGGGACGACATATCTATTTTCGAAGTAATTGATGATTGTATTAATGATATAAGGGTTTACTTGAAAATTCTTGAGAATTTCAATAATTGCAGACCACCTGCAACTGTCAAAAGTTCCCTTGATGTCAAAGGAGATGACAACCACAGAGTGGCCAGCTTTCCTTTGAGATTTAATGTCAGAGACCATTATATAGAGAGCATCCTCAGTAGAGAGCCCTCTCTTGAAACTAAATTGGTTCTGGTGAAAAATACTCCTAACAAATTCCTTTTACAATGCACGATACAGTTGACTTATAAATTTGGTACAAATAGGCCAGTTGTCTATGGAACATATTAGTTTCCAGAAATCTAATGCAGTAATATAAATTATTATATTATTACACATGCAATAATTAACAGTTTTCTTAATAATTTCCTCAGCAAGTAAAATCGTGTATCCTAATAATCAGGGCTTGAAAAGCTACATGAAAATTTTCATCTATTTGACCACATTGTACGTTGATTTTGCGTATTCATTCGCTCCAGTGCCTATCTTTTCCAGTTTATCATTTGTCAAATTAGCATACAGCATTGTCAGGTGGATAAAATTTATACTTATCTTTTCAAGTCTGCTAATAATAATGCTATTATTTACATCGTTAATTAATAACTACAGATTTTATTCACCTAATTGTGATCATAAATCTTTTTTCTATTGAAATTGGGCGCTTAAAGTTTTTTTATAAATAATCATATATCGCATCCACTAAATAATTAAATGTTTCTATATTCATTCTTGCTTATTCAAAAATGCGTTTTAATTATTTTTAATTTGAGGAAATAAATGGTGGAATTTACTAAATGTTTCTCTCATTCTGTAAATTTCATTTACTTTTTTCCTTTTTTTGACAACATGCGCTAATAATAAATTATTATAGCAAACAAGTGATCTTTTAACACTCTTAATTCCTATGGAAAATATAAAAATCATGTAGATGTAAAATAAAAATACAATATAAACAAAACGTAGGCACATATCATTCATTTTAAATACTTCTCCATTTTCCGCGCAATGATGTGATGAGATGATGTTTAAACCGCACGCATCGCACGCTCAATTTTGGTACAGCGTAATTTACATACGCTTAACAATTGTTGTATTAGATCTTAAATAGCGAGTTCTCAAATGAGCGCGTATAAATCAACTTTATTGAAGGTGTTAAAAGCATATAAAATTTTTGATAAGAAATGCTAAGGTTAATATGAAAATTAGCCCAAGAAGATATTATTATAAATAAATAAAAACATATTAAAGAAGAAATAATATAGACGCATCAAGTTTTACTGAAGAAAAATTAAAAGAAGTTTCGATCGAATTTTTAAATATTTTTTTGATTTAAATAATAAAATTTTAATTAACTGAATGTCTGCAAACTTCAGGTATCAGAGTGACTTCCTCGCTTTCCGACTGTCGGTCGAAACGTTTTTATATCACTTGAATTTCGTTGTTTATTTTTAAACGCGAATTTTGACTCTTGTTAGTTGAACCGGCAACTTTGTTTGAATTCTGTGTTTAGCATTGAGATGTAATTATCTTTACGACAAATTGTGAAACGAAAAATGTCGTTGATAAATATATGTAAAATATCTCGACTTAAAATTTTTCCAAAAGTTGAGAATACTTCGTATTTCACCATCTGGCAAAGCCAAAAGTATAATTGTTCTACATCCGCAATAGATAAGGAAAGTAATATTTTACCTACTCAGGCTCAAGTAATAATATGCGGTGCAGGAGCTGTTGCTAATTCAGTGGCTTATCATCTTGTTTTGAATGGGTGGACAGATGTTTTATTAATTGACAAAGGATGGTAAGATTTTTTGGTTTATATAAGGCTGATTTTAAATGCTAAGTCCTGTCGATTTATTATTAATTGTGCTGTTTTCTATTTTTTTTATATATATAAATCTACATATTTGTTTATGTGGAGTATAAAACTCGTTTGTTAATAATTCTTAAAATTAACGCAAATTAAAAAATACAAATAAAAGTTGTACACAATGAAGAGTATGAAGAGTAAATAATTTTAATAGGTTGCGCGTAAAGTTGTTCTGATAATAATTTAGTTTTTAAAAGTATGAAATTCAAAATTTTATTGTAGCAGGACAATGAATTTTATCGGGCTATATTACATAAAAGTACCGGTATAGAATGGTTAACATCAAACTACATTAACATTTAAAACATCTTGTAAAAATATGATTAAAGTTGATATAAGTAATAGTTCCACTGAAAGCTTCTTTTATATATGTATAACTATAATAAATGCGAATATACATTAAAAAAGTACATATTTATATATAATTTGTTTCTCCTTGTAAAAAATGTTATAACTAAATGTTGTAATTGAATTTCAGTTTATGTGGTGGAACTTCTAACTTCAGTTCCGGTACTTTGGGATTATTTAAACCGATAGCGGAAAGGAATATAATATTATACAGTATTAAATTGTACAGACAGTTACAAGCTAAAGGGTATCATATTGGTACGTATCAATGAATATAAATATTATCAAATGTTTTCAGTAAATTTTTACAATTCTGTTAAATACAAGAAAGTAAAGTATTAAAATAAAAATTAATTTGAAAATGAAGTTGGTGATAATTTTGTTTAAAGCAGGAATTTAAATTCGAAAGCGCTAATTTTAAGTTATATCAAATTAAATTTTAAATATGTCTTAGGTCTGAAGCAATGTGGAAGTTTAAATTTGGCCCAAACTAAAGATCGAGTGACAGATCTTACCCGAAGGATTGCGTATAATTTGCCAACTGGTTTGCATTGTGAAGTAAGAAAAATATTTATTCATGTTAACAATACTATCCTTAACTTGTTAGTTTTGAAATGCATTAATTTTCGATTTAACCTAAATCAAATATTTTGACAAAGAAAATACATGATAGGAAATTTAATAACCAATATATAAGGTTTAGAAGCAGGCAACGGTAAGAGTTAATACCTTCGGAACTAATCTTCGCAATCTTATAATAAAAGAAGTGCATATATGTAAGAAAAAAAAGAATAAACTATGTTTTTTTGTTTGTTTTTTTTAAAATTTATATGCGACTTTAACACAACTATGAGCTCATCAAGCCGCACCTATGTTATTAATTACAGAGTATAATATAAATTAAAGTTTTTGAGGAATAGGAAGAGATCATTTATATATGGACTATTATTACGTAGTAATTGGGATACGTTTGAGGATAGATTAAATTTTTGGCGGGATTCGGATAAATTATTGCAACTTGTTAGAGTATGTCGGAGAGTAAGCTGACAAGTGTTGCAGAAGGGACAGGATGGAGGCAGTGTGTTATTGAAAAGGTATGAATGGATTACATTGGTATGACCGAGCCTTAATCTAGTTAAAATTATTTCTTTTTTTCACGATTTTTGAACTATAGCGAGAAGATTATTTGGTCACGATTATACGTGGTCTTTTATCAATAGAAACGCTTGAAATTTGTTGTTATACTAGCCATTATGTTAAAGCAACATTTGTTAAATCCGTTGTGAATTGTTCAGTAGCATATGACAAATCACCATGGAAGGTTATAGCGTTGAACAACGTGTGCAAATCACCATATTTTATTTTCTAAATCAGTGCTTCGTTCGAAAAACGTTTCGCGCATTACATAATTTTTATCCTCGCCACAACTGTCCTGCTGAGTCCACTAAAAAACGTTTGATGGCCAAATTCGAGTCAACTAGTTTGATAAATAATTAGCCAATACCCGTATTTCACCGAAACGTAAGGTTTGCTGAAAACATTACTGTTGATCGTGGGAAAGTACGGGAAAACCCGAGGCAGTTAATTCATCGTCGTTCACAAAACCTTGGCGTTTCTGCGACTTCAACGTGGCGAATTTTACGTCAGAACTTGGGTCTGCACCCATGTAACATCCAACTGACCCAGAAGCTTAATGTAAACAACTATAGACAACGCCGTGTGTTCGCTGATTGAGCTCTGGAACAATCGAAAGTTGACTCAAATTTCGTCAAAAAAATCATCTTTAGCGACGAGGCCTATTTTTTGATGAATGGATGTGTGAACAAACGAAATTGCCGGATTTGGGACGATACCAATCCACATGAGATACAACTAGCACCAAATACATCTCGAGAAAGTCACTGTTTCATGCGGATTATCATTGGTCTGTACTTCTTTCAAAACGAAACTAGCATTAGCAAAACCGTTAGCGGTGAGCGCTACAGATCGATGGTAAGCAATTTCTTGTGGCCGGTGATGACATGTGGTTCCAATAGAATGACGCTACGTACCGCATAGCGCATGTCACGATGGTCATTCTGCACGGGAGATTTGAACCAAGATTGTGCGATTTAAATTCTTCTTAAACGGTAGGTCTATGCGCACAAACTGCAAACAATTGATGTTCTCAATATCAACATAACGAACGTCATCCAACAAATTCAATCATTTATGCGGCAAGATTATCGAAAATTGGACCTCCCGAATAGGTACCACCAAGCAAAGCGGAGGTTGGACATTTGAATGATGTTATATTCTATGCCTAATGCCGTAAGATATTTTTTTAAATAAAAAAGCAAAATCGATTGGGTATCTCACATACAACTTGTTTTATTTACATTTAAAAATCGAGTGCCTTTATTGAAAGAGCCTATAGTAAATGCGTATATTATTATTTTGTTGTAAACATTTATAAATTAATCAGAACTGATAATTTGTGATGTTTTACAATATTTTGAAAACTTTATCAGTAATTTACGTACGATATGTATTGTTAAAGTAATTAATTTTTTTGACAGATTGTTGATAATGAATATATAAAAAAACTACATCCTCTTTTAAATACGAGTGATCTTAAAGGTGGTGTTTGGGTTCCGGAAGATGCAGTTGCTAATTCTCAAGCTGTCTGTAATGCTTTGGCGAAGTTGGCTATGGAAGGAGGTGAGGTAGGAATTGATTAAACTGACGATTTTACTTCTAATTTGTTTATTCGGTTTTGTTTGATTAGATTGTAATAATTTTATTTGTGTTTTCTTTCAAAAGTAATTTGGGTTTTTCAATTTATTTTTTAATCGTTAAGTGTGTTACATTATGTATGATTGATGGAAAGTTTGTATCACAAATGATAATTTGAACAGCCAATGAGTTTATTAGTGTTTTAAACCTTCTGCTTTTTTTATATAAACATATGTTAATGTGAAAAATGTATTCATTGAGTTTGTATTTGTCTATTAATGATAGAAGTGATACTAATTCTTCTCTATTTTATCGTATAAAAATATTTTGTACATTGAAATTTCGCATTATTTTATAAATTATCAATGGAATGATGTTACTTGAATTTTAAGTATTCAATTGGAAATTATTTGTAATATACAAATATATATATATACAAATATATATATATATATATATATATATATAATAAATTCTTAATTGTATTATTTAGTTGGTTGTTTTTTTTTTCAATTAGAACGTTTTGTGAATATTTGTATTTATAAATTTGATAGTATTCATTAGAATATTGTAATGTTCAGCTTACCGATAATACTTGATTGGAAATTTTAGTGTTATTTTGCAATAGAAATTTTGTGATACTTTACTTTTTTCCTTCTATTTCACTTTTTGAGTAATTACATAATTATTATTTTCATTTCACTTCTAAATTTTTGGAGTATTTCACTTAATTGTCTAAGTTTTTCGTTACTAGGTATTTTTATTCTTTATTGCATACTTTGATTACTTTCCTCTGTTTTGATTCTATCGCGAGATTTCAGAGTAATTCTCAAAATTTTTATATAGGTTAATATCATTTGTAAATATTAGGTCATACATTTAACAAATTCAGGAACTATTTTTCTAATTTTTTAACATATTTCATATTTTAAAATTCAACGATATCGATTTTTATAGACACATACAGGATCTTCTATTCATTTTTTACATTTATATAGCTCCTATCTTGATTTATTTAAAAATAATTAGTATGACTGTAAATACGACAATTAAATTTATATGTTGATAACGTTGCACATATGATATTTGAACAAAAATAAGAATAATTTGAAAAATTGATATGTATGTTGTGAATTTTTTCACACTATGACAATAAAATTTTTTTAACGTTTTCTTAAGATTGTAATTTAACCTCGAATTAAAAATATTTTTTTAGTTCATTTTAAAGAAGTTTTATGACCTGTTTTATTGTTTGTTTAAAATTGTGATTTTTAAAAGTTAAGTAGAAATTTTCTAATTAATTACAATTAAATTAAATTTTTGAAAATTATTACAGGAGCACACTATGTAAAAAATCATAAAGTCTTACAAGTTTTGACAGAAAATGGAAGAGTTAAAGGTGTTCAAACGAATCATGGTTATGTAAGCTGCGAATATTTTGTTAATTGCGCTGGTATGGTATGTAATATATACTACTGTCAATAATATTTAGCAAAAATAAAATTTGAAAATAAATGCTTAAATACTAACACAGATAAACTGACTTTGCTTTGAAATTAAAAGTACCGATGAAATTATATTTGATTTTCGTATTACTATATTTATTGTTAATGAGGTAAAAATTTTAGTTTCAAATATATCATTATAAAACTTAAATTAGTTTAATTGGCTATTCTTTTCTTTGTATATACTTAGGTGGAGGTCTATTTAATTTATTTTATTTAAGATTACTATCGAAAAAAAAAAAAAGATAATACTGCTTGTTGAATTATATTAATAAAACTTTTTTTAGAGTAGCTTAAATTTATTTGATTATTTATGTTTTTTGTTCAAAATGTTGTGATCGTTAACAGTAATAAAAGGGCAGAATAAAGTTATCTCTTGCAACAAATGTTACGATTTACAATGTAAATATTTTTATATTTTTAAAAGATTAGACTTGAATAAAAACACTAATGACGAATAATGTTATACATTTTCTTCCTCCTGTTACTATCAGATGGGATAATGTGATTAAAACAGTTTATTTGTGGTTTTTAGTACGAATATTAATTTATTAAACCTTTTGCCATTATCTGAATTAACTTGCACTAGTCAGCTTGTCTAATGTATTCGTTTTAACAGATCTGTTTTGTTTTGCTGATAATCATAATTAGTAGCGGTATTAAGAGATAGTTTCAAAACATCAAAGTATTTTATATATGTGCTTATTTTATTCTTCGAATGTTTTCATTTCAGTGGGCGAGGGATTTAGGCCAGTTATGTACACCAGCGGTACGTGTACCAGTGTGTCCGGCTGAACATTTCTACGTAATGACTAGTCCTATAAAAAATGTTCAAAATAATTTACCTTACATACGTGATTTTGATTCTTCCATTTATGTAAGAGAGTTTAATGGAGGGTTTTTAATGGGAGCTTTTGAACCAGAAGCTAAACCAGCTTTTGTAGAGTACAGAATGATCCCGGAAAATTGGAAATCTAAATTGCCTGCAGATTGGCAACATTTCGGTTAGTATTTTCTTATATTAGTCATTTACTGTGTTATTTGTCCTCCTTCCAGTATTTTAATGGTTATAGTCGAAAAACATAATATTGTTTTTTCTAAAATCCGATACAAATTATTAATATTTAGAAAATTTTTGTTGTAATAAATATCGAAAATTTATCAAGACTCAAGGATATATTAATTTTCTATTTGTTCGTGAACTAAATTCGTATTTCAGAAGATATAATTTGCGATTAATTTTGTAAATAATTGAATGAAATAATTGAATTTGGTACAAAAATTATTATATAACGTAATTGAATATTTAAAATGTCAGTGCTCGGGAAAAAGTGAAAGGAAATATTTACGCGTAAAAGGGATTTATATTTAAAGTTTAATTATAACAGGATTAATGTAATAATTAGTGTATAAAATATTCATTATAATGCCATTATTTTTGAATGCTTATTTATTTATTTATTGTTTTTTTTTTAATACTGTTTTTATTAAGCTGTTTTAAGACTGTAATTTAACGAATTCGTGCGTTTATTTGTTGTCATGTTATGAAAATTTAGTTTTCCGTGGTATTTAAATTATTAAGTCTGAAAAATCAAATCAAAATCAAAATTTATAAAAGGTGTAAAAATATCGAAGAAAAATTAATTTTATTTTAGACTGTATGTGCAATCATTGCGAAGTTGTAAAAATTATTTACAATAGTTTTATATTAAATAATTTAGTTTAAGATCTCGTCTTTTCGCAAATAACAAAATATAATTGACTTTTGTCTTGTAGAAGATGTCGAGCTATTTATACAGAGATTTACTATAGGTATTTCTCTATATATATATATATTTTTTTTTTCTATTTTCTGCAATTAAATGCCTAGTTTCAATCCACACATTGCGTCGATTACTTTTGTGTGAAATATATAGTGTTTAATGTAAAGTGGTATTTTAGTGAAATTTATTACCAATTTAAAAAAAAAAAAAAAGTAACTTGGTGTCTTAATCTTCGTGAGCAGTATTTTTTTTCTGCTGGAAAAAAATTACGATTATCTATTTTTATTCGAAAAGTGCGCTCAGAAAAAAAATGTTATGTACGGTGCGCAGTACTGTCATTGAATCCATGAATGATGAGCGGAAAATGATCGTTTAGCTAACTAAAAGTTTTTTTCATATATAAAAATGCTTATATAGTTGTTGGATTATAATTTTTTAAATTAATAATATTAATTCATGCAAATAAAATTGTTACTGTAAATTATGTGATTTTGTAGGGCCTTATTGGGAAAAGGCTATTACACGTTTGCCGATATTAAAACAAGCGGTTAATCGTACATTAGTAAATTCACCAGATACGTTTACTCCCGATGGAAAATGGATATTAGGAGAAACGCCCGAGGTAAACTACATTAATAACAGTTCCATTATGGTGTTTTTTTCTTTTGCTGATTGACATATATATATTTTTTTTCTTTAAAGCTGTTAGCTTGTTTAATAGTTCAAGTACACAAGGTTTGCTTTAAATATAGAAAAAATAGAATTACAAATAATTTCTTTTTAAAAAGATTTCTGATTTATTTTATATGAATGAATTTTTTAATTGTAAAATTAAACAGTCGGGAAAATTATAAAATTCAGCACTGCTCTACTGCAGAAATGTTGTAGTTTAAATGATTGCGATTATATTTTAAATTAAGGAATATTTAACTGTTACACCAGTTTTTGCGGTTTAAATAAAAGTAACATTATTAAATATAAATAAAAGTAAGTTTTTTTTTTTTTTTTTTTTTCCCCCCCTAAGATTGTATATGAGGGTTTCCATGTGCCGTGTTTAACTACTGGGGCTATTACAGCACATGGAGCCTACTTAAGGGGATTAAACGCGATAGTACAGATCGCTGCTCCGCATGTAAGCTAATACAGCTGCGACCGCGGGCGGAGCATTTGACAGTATCGTAGAAGTAGAGGAAGTGGTGAAGTGCATGGATCGTGGTACTGCAAAAGAGGGACATTCGAGAAGTAGGTGATTGGTGGATGGGGCGCTCGGTTGACTACAAAAGAGGCAGACATTTGGGGGTTCCTGGCTCGTGAATATGTAGCCGTGCGAGAGGGTTGTATGTCCTATTCGGAGACGATTGAGGACAGAAAAATCTCTGCGGGAAACTCCGTCTGTGGGCCACCAAGGCTCCGTGGTTGTTTTTATGCTTCGGAGAAATGTACTTGAAGATCTCCATTCCTGTTGCCATTCTTCTCCAGTTTGCTGCATAAATAAATGAGCCAATGTAGGGGGAAGAGGGGGGTTGTGTGGCATTGGAGAGAACAATGTCGCCTGAGCTGCTCGATTGACACGCTCATTGCCTGGAATCCCAACATGAGCTGGCACCCATAGGAAGGACATTTCGGAGTTTAAATGTGATAACCTGTATAATAGGTAATGTACCTTCCTTACCAAAGGGTTGTTGGATTTAATCCCCGAGATGAGTTGATAAGTAATATGTTGTTAATTGAATTTTTTGTTTTATTCGAAACAAGCACAATAAAAACTTAATATAATTCACAACATTACAGGTAAATAATTATTTTGTAGCGGTTGGAATGAATGGAAATCCTCTACAGGGTGCGGGGGGTATTGGTAAAGCAATAGCAGAATGGATTATTGAAGGAGAACCGACACAAGAATTATTACCATTTGGCGTTCATCGATTTCTCGATTTACACAATAATCGACATTATTTGCAGCAAAGAATTAAAGAAATTGTTGGAAGGTACAATTTAATTTTTTACTGTGTGTTGTAATTGTTATAATAATTCCAGCACAATATATATATATGTATGTATATGTATATTTTTTTTTTTCGTTTTTTCTGTGTATTATATTTTTAATCATGAGGTCGAACTTCAGTAAACTCGTATTTGTTAAATGTCATGATTTTATTGAAGTTTCTCGTAAAAACAACAATAACCTTTTCACTAATTCTTTGTTTTTACACAGAGAGATGTGTGTAAGACAATAATAGTACAATGAAATTTGGTGATTGGATAAAAAATAAGTAGTTTAGCAAAATAATTGCTTTTAAGTAATATTTCATCTATAGTTTTATCACTCCTTGAGATTTATATCAAAGAAACTTTTTTATTTTTACACAAGAATTTCTTTAAATTCTTCAGACATAGAGTTCATGTTCGCAGTGATGTAAAACAAGAAAAGAAGGCGAAAAATTAAAATAATTTGACTTAGTGAATATATCTAATTGTTTATTGAAATATACATTTCGAGGGTCGTGCGTGCTATAACTGCAGTTTTTTGAATATATTGGCAGTAGAAAACATTGAGTATGGATGAGGCAGAGTATTGGTCCCACTACTCTTCGGGCTTAGAATATTGTGAACGCTAACTTCAGTCTTCGATAAGCTGTTAAGAGTATGTGATACATATTATTTCACTTTTAATTAAAAACTATATCCAATTGTTCTCTATGCTTTGCTTTAATAATTAATTTAAATTTTTTATCTAGTCTGTTATAAAAGTTAACTTTTTTTAAGGAAAGTTAGAAAATCGAGAAAATATTCGCTGTAAAATCCTGTAACTCTGTGTCCCATTTTCTTTGTAAATGTTCAAACTATGACAAATTTTAGTTACAGATCCACAGCGCATCAACTTTAAGAGGGATATTTATATTACGTGATTTTTTCTAAATCTATGACTTTTTTTTCGAAAATACTTCTTTCTGAAATTTGTTTTAATAAAAAAAATCGTATATGGTGTTTGAAAATCATAATCAAGAAACGTCATTGTCTGTTTGTACAATATTATTCAAAAAATAAAATAAAAATAGATCATATACAGCCATCTGCAGATAAACGGATGTAGCATTGAAAACATTTATAACGTTAGCACAGTGCGCTCAGATTGCGCTTTGTGAAAGTACTGACCGAAAATAATGAGCTATTTGTTTAGAAGACAATTGCATACAAAATTAGAATATATTGTATATCGTCAGAAAGAAAAAAAAATAGTTAGAGATGCAATATATATATATATATACATATACATTTACATATATATTGAAACAATTTTCTTTCAATGTCCCGGTTTTGCGATACCGACAAGACTATTCGTTTGAATTTCTATTTTAATTTCTTTTTTTTCGAGCATTAGGCTTTTGTTTAATTTTTTTTTCCATTAAATTAATTATTTAATTTTTTTTTGAATACCAAAAAAATTACAAGAAAACGGCAAATTCACATTACATAAAAAAAAAAGAAAAATAGAAACGTGACCTCGACTAGACAAACTTTTATACGTAAATCGTTGCCTGATTATTCGGTACAGAGATACGAACATAATACAGAACGAGTGGCTACCTACAATTAACTTCATATTTTCTTACACTGCCCGTTCTACCCTGCCTAGGTATTTCAGGTAATTATAAAATCTGCCTTCTGTTCGCTAATACTCGGTACACTATATAGACAGCATTCACCACTGACAAAAACCGCTGTCGCTGTACTCGACCACTACCACCAACACACTTGACAGTGTCCACCTCTGAAGCTTCTTGAACGTTCGATCATGTTCGGGAATTACGGTTTCTTGGCCGAGTAAGCAAGCTTGAAATATTACAGCCAGTGATGAAGCACTGTTCAACGACGTCTGAGAAATCTTGAACATTGTAATAATTTTAATCGAATAGTATTTTCTAGCTCAAACGTTGTCATTAAGATAGCGCCAAATACCTCGAATCCGTATTAATATATATGTATATATATTTCATTTTTCTTCAACTTAAAATTCAAATTTGTCTTTTTTCTTAATGTGGTAGTTGGCTTAAAATATTTATTCCTTATCTTCTAGATTTAAAACGATTGTTGGAAGTAGGATTGAACAACGTTTTTTTTTATATCTTATTATTACCATTTTATTTGTCATCGTTTTTTGTTATCATCAAATCTGATAAATTCAACTACATTCAATTGTCGTATCTATTTGAGACTTCGTAGATTCGCAGAAGTCTGATAACGTTACATTTGAGAATATCTCATGGTTTTTCTAAAGTATTAGTAACAATGCAAGATTGTTCTGTAAAGTTTATTGTGAATTTTTTATCCGGCTTCAGTATTTTTTAAAAATAAACTAGTTATTCACACACGTGTAACACGTGTTTCTTTTTAATTTTTAAATTTTTATGCTCTAATTAAAATATAATTTTTTTTTTTTTTTTTTTTTTTGAATAATGCAAAAAAGTGTAAACTTTTTATTTTTCTGATTTGATTGTGTTAAGGTAACTTTTTTGGTTCGTTTAATTATTCGAATAAATAATACATGAGACACACGGAACTCTCTTTTTCAGGTTACAAATTTATACATGTTTTAACAAAAAATTATCAAATTATTTTTTGCATTCATTTAAATGTATATATAAATATTTTTGATTAAAAATAATTCAAATTTTCTCGAAGATTAAAAAGTATAGATTAAAATTTATGATTTGACAAATGAAAAATTTATAAGTTGAAAAAATCTTTTTTTTAGTTTGGATCGTCGTTATTACTTAAACTTGTAGCATACTAAAATTAAAAACGTAAGGTGCTTATTTGTTTATTTTATTTTATAATTATTACATTTAAACTATGTTTCAGATGTTGTAAATTGTTTACCAATTATCTGCAGCATAAGTTGTATTGTTTACAATATTAATATAGTAATATTCAGTTGTCATACTCGTACTCTTTTATATTTATATGCTTATATACATATAAATAGAAATTCTTAAATATTTTTATTTGAGTAATTTTTCAAGAAATATAGGTAAGTTGGTATTGTAAAATTTCTGTAATAAGAATCTTTTAAAAACAAAGTAATATTGTAGGACTTGTAATATTACTTAATATTTGGTTTTGATAACAAATACTTCAATAGGAGCAATAGCCGAAGCTCGAAAAGATAATTTTTCTTTATAATTAATTTTTCTGATGGAAATTAACATACTCACATCTAATGTTTCAAAAAATATTATAGTTTCTATTTTTTTTTTTTTGAATATCAATGGTGTAAGTTAATAAAAGTGTGTGTAAAGGTGCTGGGAACTAGTGTTCTTAAATTAGGAGCGAGTACAGATGCGTGTGTAGCTGAAACAAATCAGAAATAACGTATTAATCAACATAGAACCGTGTACAGTTCCCAGCAAAGTGTACTTAAACTTAAGTGGTAATGGGATGCAAAACAGGGTCTCTCTACCCGCCAAGTGTGTGTGTTTATGGATGAGTTTTTCTAAGTATAACTTAAAATAATTTAAAAATATTATGTGAAATGATTAAATATTGATATTTAAAAATCAGCGAATATACGCTTGATATTTATCATTATTAATAAAGTTTTATGAATACAACTGAATATTACAACAAAAAATGGAAAGTACCGTTAGAATTTATATTAATAATTTTAGGCTATTTAGAGGAAGTGCATAAGATAAGAACATGCTACATTTGTAGTTTCATGATTGAATTTGAGTTCAGAGTGTTAATAGTGTATCAGTTACCGTTTATGAACTTCTTGTGCATCGCAGACTTCATATACAACAGAAGATTTGTAGAATTTTCTCTAGTGATGATTAAAGATTGGGGGCTATTAATGTCATATTTGCACTTAAGATCCTCAAATCTGGAACAGCGAAAGAGATGTTCAGTGTTATCATCAATACCGAAGGTGCACATGGTGCACCCGGGACGATCAGAAAGACGGAACCTATATAAGTAGGAGCCAAATTTTCCGTGCTCCGAGATCACCTGCGCACTGTAAAAATTGTTTAAGTTTTTTATTTTGATTTGTCAAAAACTTTCGGGTAGAACATGCATGTCTTCTTTCCAGTTCGACAACTGTCCCACCTCCGCTGCCAAGTTGCAAGAAGAGTGCTGTTAATATGGTTTTTAAGACTTTTGAGACTTGGGCAAGGACTCAAACTGAAAAAGTCGGTATCTAGGAACTGGATATTCTCAACACGGGATATATCTCCAACAACCCTGTATTCAGATATGATGGAGGCACCCGTGACAAAAAGATCCAGTCGAAGAATGTTTGATATGACATTAGCAGCAGACGATTAAGAAGAAATTTTCTCTGGTGTTTTTCAACGGCATTTACGGTTTTGTTATTTGTATAGATGACAGAGTCATACCTGTAGAGGGACTGAATCGGACTTTTATACAGGATCACCCTATTTGGCTAAAGTCTTTTGAGCTATTGTAAACGTTATCGCATTTCTTGTATAAATATTTAATATGTGGCCGAAATGTAAGTCGATAAGCGATGATTATACCAAGGAAATGGATTGCCTAGAAATGAGATTGAGAGATTCAATTTCTCGAACAATTGGCATTTGGTGACAGAAATTAGTTTGAAATCATAGTGCCTATCAATACTGGACGAAATACATAAGTTGTCAGCGTAAAACACTAATTCGTATTTTTTGTTCGAAAAGTACATGAATTCATCCATATGGGAGTGTATTCTGGAATATAGAATATTCTAGAGTGTGGGTCTGAGGGCAGAGTCCTGGGGAAACTCACACTGTACCCTCTTGCTGGCGACGGATTCATTGATGTCTAGGACGTCATATCTATTTTCCTAGCAACTGGTGATAGTATTAAGGGGAGGTTCTCATCAGGACCGACCAAAAAATCGATTTTTTTTTTTTTCATTTTTTTGTAGTAAATTATATGTAGAATATATTCCCAAAACCGTTTGCTCGAATATATGTTGTTTTTTTTTAATTTATGGAACAAAAACGAGACCCACCTTTTTAGTCAAAAATTGAAATCGAGCGGTAGTTCGAGCGGAGTGTATTTTACATCAATATTTTTGAATAACGCGTGCATATATTGTCATACTATGGTAAGTAGAGTTACCAAAAGTACCCCCAGATGTCGCATGTACGCTATGACTCCGAAAAAATTTGAAGGTATGACTCTTGGTTTTGCCACGGTTATCGGAAAGAATACCAGTAAGGTTCTTAATGTTTGCGTGAAATCTTCTTTCTGTCAAGCTAGTGCCAATAAAAAAAGCAAAGAAGGAACAGTCAGATTTAGTTTATGGAAAGAAAGTCATGAAGAGACATGCACGGCAAACCATGAAAGTAGTCCCGGAAAAATGGAAGTGGACGCAATCACAGGTTATCTCGTTCTCAAGAATTACTCGGTATAAAGTATGACTCATCCATTGTTGATAGCGATACGAAAACGTTTAAAGTCATATTAGATGTGAATCCTTACGATGACCTCATAGTAAGAAAAAAAGAATGCGTGGGCCATGTCTAGAAACGATTGGGAACTTGTCTCAGGGCTTTAAAAAAGAAAATAACGAATCTCGGAGGTAAAGGTATACAGGTAAATTGACTGATAAAGTAATTTGTAACTTAACAACATATTATGGATTGGCGATTCGACGAAATCCAGATTCGGCAGGGGCAATGAAGGATGCCGTGTGGGCTGTCTTTTACCATAATATCTCAACCGATGGAAATCCGCAGCACCAATATTGTACGGCTGGAAAGGATGGCTGATGTAAATGGCGCGTAGCAGAAGCCAACGGTACTCTTAAGTTATTTGAACGCAAACCACCTCTTACAGACAACGTTCAAAATGCAATCAAGTCTATATTTGAGTATTTGTTATTGGATGATTTGATGGAGCGTTGCACTGGAGGAAACACACAATACTCGAACAAGTCAGTGAACTCTTGCGTCTGGAAGCTCGCTCCGAAACACACTCACTGCGGTGCAAAGACTGTAGAAATTGCCGCTTACATCGCTACTAGTTTATTTAATGAAGGATATACAGCACTGTTAAAAATTATGGACATCTTAAGAATTACAGTTGAGCTCGAAAACAATAATTTGCCCACTTAGCTAATACGAAACGCGTTACTGCGGCTGAGAGCAGTTTGTTGGAGGGAGCAAGGGCAGCTGCACTTTCGAAAAAAGCCGACCAACAGACCCTTTAGGAGCATTATGAACTTGAGGAAGGACTGATGTATGGCCCTCTAGAATCGCTGATTAGCCATAAGGGATATTTTTTTTATTTTAACACAGAAAAATCGTTGATAAAATCTTTAATCGTGTTTCCTGAAAAATCGTGTTTTTCAAACTGTTGGCCAAGATTTCTCAAAAACTACTTGACGGATCGCCTTTTTTCTTTTTTCATTTTAAAGTAGATTTAAGTCATTAGAGCCCCTACTTTTTTTACAGTACTTTAAAGAGCAAAAAATCGTGAAAAACTGTATGTAAAAATTCAAACGTCCGCCATTTTGGTAAATTTTGACTTTCATGGATGATTCTAGTAGGGGCTCCAACTACACTCATATAGTTTATAAAAAAATTTCGATTATTGATTTTTGATCATTTTTGCAGGTGCTAGAGTGGCCAACATTAAAGGTACCTTTTTTTGAGGCGGTCACGTTACAAGGCATGTCAAAAATTATTGTCGCAATATTTTTTAATAAAAACATTATTTTTTTTGTAGTTTATAACACACTAAGCAAGTGACAAAAATTTTGAGTGTCTAATTTATTTCTTTCTATTAGAAAAAAATTCGAGAAAATTACGTCGTTTTGGGGCCCTTCAGATGAGAACCTCCCCTTAATGATATCAGGTTTTACTTGAAAAATTCAATGATTCCAGACCATCTAAGAAATAAACTGACGCAGCTTAGATATATGAACAAGGTTTTAAATGACGAACTTTTGATTTTTTAATACACTTATATAAAAGCTTATTTTTAATTTTTAAAATTAGAAATTTTACCAGATTTAAAATGCGATTAGTTGTAAGATGTCTGAATTATATGTTTTACTATAGAAAGAGGTCGTTCTTTTTACGTATTTTCTCGCTTTTGAAGCAAGCTATTTGACTGAATCATAAAGAACTTGGCACGGTTTCTATTTTAGAAAATACACTTTTATAATTTCCAAGTGTGAAACATCTTCTTTAACCTTTCTATCTGTTATAAATTAAATAAGACCATTTTTAAATAATAAAGTATAGTTTACACATTACTTAATTACAATTATATATTTTTGTGAATCACTCTCATATTGTTTAAAAATTATAAAAATATAATTCACCGTAATACGGAGTTTGTTTGACCCCGAATTATGTTGGTATTTTTTTTTTATAATTTACAAGTTTTTTTGTAATATACATATATGTTTTTAACATTTTTATAATTTCTAAACAATAGAAGTATAATTTATTTCCATTAGTGATCATTATTACTACTATTATGTCACGTAAAACGATTGGTCCGTTTCCATCGTGTAAATAATGGTATATAATTATCGAATAACTGCGGGGTTTCCTGTTTTTTTAAGAATTGTGCTATTTTTGTCGATTATAGTATTAATTTTTTATTAAGAGCTTCTGTTTTTTTTTCTCGTAATTCATCTTGTCACTAAAAAAGTGTAGATTACCTTTTGTTTTTTGTCACAGATTTACTAGTTCTTCCTGTAAATCTAATCTAATCAAATGGTTACTCTGTATTAGCCTAAGAACTACAACAAACGTTGACAAGTTAATTTTATATATATTAAAGAGATAGAAAAAAAAAATAGCTGCACTGAGGGAATTTTAATTGTATATTTTACTGGCCGTATTTTTATTACATGGGTATGTGATGTCGTGGAGTATAGTTTTTTTGTATATTCGTTTGTAAATATTCGATGATAATATTAGTCTTATTTTGTGATGTGTTATTCGGTAGTTGTAATAATTTATTTCAAAATAAACTCTGTTTAATGAGGAATGGCGTTAAATTTGACTCAACTTTTGAAGTTCATTGAATTGCTGCTGGTCATAGCATGCGTTATATTGCATTTGAATTCGTTCGAAGCTGGCAGCAACGTTGCCTTATTTTTCGAGACATCTGTTTATGGTGGATATCTCATTATATTAGTAGGTGTTATTCTGTGTTTGTTATTTGAGTCCTTCCTGGATTTTAAATTGAATTTATATTTTACAATGTTGGGAACTCTATGCTACGTAGTGGTCGGTTATCTCGCTTGGGATCGATTTCGTGGTCGCAATGATAAACTTAGCTCATATGGATTAATTAAAGCTTGGGTTTCGTTGACTGTTGGTATTGCTTTCATCGTGGATGCGATTTTTACTGTTTACTATTGATTTTCTAGATATTTTATATTCTTATTAATTATTGTACTTACGAAACCGCGTATTACAAAAAAATATACATAAAATGAAGTAGTAATAATAAATAAATTATATACAGAGTTATTCATTTTTAAGTTATGTTTTATGAAGAACTTTCTGAACGGTAAACACTATTTTCCTAAAAAAAAGTCATTGATTTTGTTTGTTGTATTGTTTAAAAGGGTGAAAACAAAACACATTTTGTTAGTAATTTAACCTTTAAAAAAAAAAAACATTCCAGCTTTTTCTCACCGTATGAAAATAAAAAGAAAATATGTACTGAACGCAAAATATAAATAATATCAAAAATTTCTAAAAATAATAATACGTATTTTAATATTAATTTTCATTTTTCTTTTAATTTTCGCCGAAATAGTTTGACATACTTTTGTCAAAATTACACGACAGAGTTAATTCTTTTCTTTGTTAAACAACGAAAGTCATTTGTCCTGTTTCACACAGTTTATAATTCTTATAAACATAGCATTTTTTTAAAAAGTTTTTCCATTCTTTTCTTTTTTTCTGTTTAACTTTCTTCGATCATTTAATATATTTAGTTTTTCGAAGGCGCCATATAAACAGTTTTGCTAAACTCTATTACAAAATGCACTAAATAACATTGTTGTGAAGAAGAAAGGGTTCAAAAGCGTTTTTTAAGGTGGCTGCACTTTAAGTTGTTCAAAAGCGTTTTTTAAGGTGGCTGCACTTTAAGTTGTTCAAAAGCGTTTTTTAAGGTGGCTGCACTTTAAGTTTCACTATAGTGATATGTTTCTATTCAGTTATAAACAACAGTTGAAGGAGATCAATATGTTCACGTTAGAAACTAGAAGGAAAACATCTGCTGTTTTATTTATACGTAATTTATTGACTGGTACTATAAATTATGTTAATTTACTTTCAAAAGTTGGTTTTCGAGTTCCCAGATTAATGGTCAGAAAAATGCAATTATTGCACGTACTATTTGCAAGAACAAAGAGCTATATACGAATTCTCCCCTTTTGACTGCGATAAAAATAACGAATTATATCTTAATGAACGAATCGGAGGCTGACAAGTTTTTTACTAACATGAATTAAGCAGATGGTTGAATTATTTTATTGCTCAATGGATTAATTAAAAGTGTACGCAGTTTATCCTCCTCCATATATTAGTGATATATGAACAATTTTAATACGTAACTTATAATAATTCACTTGTGTTACATAGTATGTGCGTCTGTATGTGCCATGAATGTATACGTGTTATATGTGGTGTGTGTGTATGTGCGCGCTTATATATAAACGTGCGTGTAACTTCATTGTAATAAGTAATTACTGAGAAGATATTTTATGTACATAAGGAATAAATTTATTTTTGTATTGATCGTTTGTTAAAATAATATTAATTCGTTATATGGCACATGTGTATTCTTATGTGTACATGGTAAGTGTATGCATATGCGTGTTCTATGTGATTGGTGTACGTATGAGTGAGTATATGTGTGTATTAAAGTGTGTTTCGCTTATAGCTTATGTGTTGTTACGTATTTATTATATATACATATATATAGATCTAATTTATATACTGTAATTGGCTTCATGCTGTTGTGTATACCCCTATTAAATAAATAAATAAAAAAATATAAATAAAAGTATATTTAGATAAAATACCAATTTTATTGAAAAAAATAAAAATTCAGAAATTAGAAATGCGAACGAAATAATGATATGGTTATCGATAAAGTGTGATTGTAGTAACATAAAACAAATTTAAAAAAATAGTGCTTGGAAATAGAATATTCTTGTACAAAAGTTATCAAAAGGAGGAAGGGCATCGTAGTTTGTAAGTGAAAGTCATTTACTTTCTACTAAATGATAACGGTAACAAAACATAATGTTAACGATATCCCACTCATCGCTCACTAATTATTTTGTCAGAAAAAGTACTTATAAAAATAAAATTGACTGATCATCCCCAATATAACAATTCTGATGTACGTGAAACTAAAAGTGTCCCCAGGTGATACATTGCTTTACATACTTCGAGTAATTTTGTATGTAGTAAACGAGGATGTAAAAAGAAAATTTTATACAAGACAGACTTTTCTCAGTAAGTAAAAATAATTCACTTATTGTTTTTTTTTAAACGATTAGTTAAACAAGTAGAATTTAGGCGAGAACTCCCGACTTCTTATGCTTATTAATTTTTAATAAAACTTTTAATTTGATTTTCCTTGATAGTATCTGGTTAATTTTAGAGAATTAGAGAGAGTACATTTATTAAGATTTCACATGCATTTAATGTACGAAATTTGAATAAGATGGTTTAAAAATTAGCTTTTACGTCATATTTGTCCTCCCCCTCTTTTTTTCCGTTGTGCTGATATACCATAAACAGTAGTGAAAGATGTACTGTGTGTAAATCTTTACAATGGAAAATTTAGGCTTTTAATAATCAACAATTACAGCTATGTCTAACTTTGTGGTACCAGTTAGTACAGATTAAACTAATACCATAACGGTACTTTTATTGGAGGTTGGAGGTCACATTCGTTACAAACAGATTTAACTTTTTTGAAATTATCCTTAAAATTTTTTCTTTAGCAGTTTATTTTTGACTTGATTTGCTAATATAAAAGCTTCTAACGTTTAATTCTAACACACTGTTCAGTGGTCAAGTTGATAATTGATTAAAATGATTGTACTGATTGGAACTTGAAAATCCAAAGTCTTTAAGCTTAAAAGTAATTAAAAGACAGCTCACGTCTTTATTTGATCGTCCATGTAACAGCTGTAGTTTTTAACGCATCGATAACGTCAAGTTGCAAATCTATGTACCTATGGAACTATTAACTGCTCCATTGAATTCATTGTCGTGTAATGTTTCAGTATTTTCGTTTTTTCTTCATCGCACATGCTGTTAGCATCAATGAGTCGGGTAAATGTTACCGATTTTTTTGGCCTGTTAAAAAAATAATGTATATTTTATAACGCACCTAAGCAATTCCGAATTACAGACTTCCTATATGCAGCTCCGGTAGTTAGATTAAAACAGTGTGATACATGTGTAAATAAATAACCGCTTTTATGTTTTTATTTATATACATATATATACTTTTTGTTTTTGTACATAATGTTGTTGAACACTTTGTGCAAATCCCATTACAATTGTAGCCGAAAAAGTAAAAAAAAGAGATTATTCATTTTTTATAAATAACATTAAAATTTTATTATGTAACAAGCGATAACAAACATTGCGCATTTATCAAAACATTTTTCTGGCATAGAGCAAATCTTGAATAAACGTACAGTTATAAAGTTAAGAATAAATTCGAAAAAGTTTAGAGAAAAGTAAAAACAAGAATATCGAAACATCTTTCAATGAACTTATCTAAATGTACAATAAAAAATTATTTCTTAATTCGTATCGAAATAAGGATAGCAACTGAATTAGTAATTTTTATAAACAAAAAAAAAAAAAAAAGACAATAAGTGGAGTCAAATAGGCGTAATTTTTCTAAAGTTTTATTGTAATTCTTAACAATATTGTTTCGCATTATCAACATTTAAATTTCAGTCGAGCGATCTATTGCATAACAGGTTTGTGCAACGGCATTATATGTAGTTGGTTGAAATGTACATAAATTATCTCAAGAGTAAATAAAGGTAGCCCAAACGTAACTTACTGTAACTTGTACTTTCGTGGACACAAGTTGACTTACTTAGAGTCAAGTAGAATGTTATGTAAGTTAGTTCTGCGTCAACGCCAGAGTCGAGTTGATGTTCAGTTTTCTGTTACTGTTACAAGTTCATTTTTACAAGTCGCAATATAACTAATTAGTGACTCTAGAGCTTTGCTTACACTGCAATAAAAGATCTGTCTCTTGACTAAGAATGTTTAACCTACTGTTCATTTTTCTAGAATAGAGTTGACTCGTTCATATTAAACTAGTTCATTTTTTAAAGTTCGTCTAATTCCTTGGATTCTATTTTACTGACATCTTTTTAACTCAGAATCGACTTCTTCTTATGCAAATCGATTCTTATTACTCTAGAGCAGGAGTTCCCAACCAGGGGGGCATAGAGAAATGTCAAGGGAGGCGCGAAAGAAAAATTAATTTAACGCGTAAATTAAACATTGGACGGGGGTGTTCAATAAATAATGTGACATGCCTTCGAAAATGACCTTTTAGGCATCTGAAAATTTTCACAAATAATCAACAAAGTAAAATTATCACGATTTTTGCATTAGTTGCGATGAATCCACCGACATCGTTAATTGTGCACAGTTAATAGTTTATTTTCATTACGCCAGTGGAGATCACATTGAAGAAGAGATTTTGTACTCCCAATCTTTGACAGCAGGCACTGAATCTGAAGATATATTTAATTTAATATCTGATTTCATCGAAAAAAATGATTTGGATTGGAATAAACTCATTGGACTTTGCACAGATGGCGCCCTTGCAATGATAGGTGTACGATCAGGCTTAGCTCAAAAGCTCAAGAAAAAGAATTCCGCGATAGTTTGTACTAATTGTTTTATTCATCGACAAGCTTTGGCTTCCAAAACATTGTCACAGAAATTACGCCAGACTTTGAACTACATCAAGAGTAGTGCTTTGAACAGTCGATTATTTAGTTTACTTTGCGAGGATCTTGATTCTGATCACAGAGTCCTTCTATTTCACACAGAAGTACGCTGGTTGTCTAAGGGCAACATGTTGGCTCGCCTTTATGAATTGAAAGAAGAGGTCATCCTCTTTCTTAAGTTCAAAGAAAAAAAAAGACATTTTTCGCAAATGTTCAGCAATGAACAATTTCAATGGAGGTTAACCTATTTAACTGATATATTTGATGCCTTTAATCAGCTAAACTTGAAGCTTCAAGGCAGAAACGGCACTGTAATAAGTAACTATGATCATATTCAAGGGTTCATATCTAAGCTTCAACTTTGGAATCAAAAGGTATCTGCTGAAAATGTAATAATATCTTTTTCTCAACTATTCAAAGCAATTTAAAATAAAAAAACTGGACAAAGATTTCAAAGTTGAAATATAAACTCATTTGCAAGCGCTGGAAAACGGATTTCACCGATAGTATCGAGACATTAATTCAGAATCACCAATATGTCACATAACCAGAAACTCATTTGTTGTTGATGTCTTATAATTACCAGAACAAGTTCAGAAAGAATTTCTAGAAATGAAGGTTGATTCGACAACGAAAAATGACTTTCATCTCTTGACATTGGAGAAATTTTGGATCAAACGATTCCTTGTTAATTCCAAAGTTGCCTCTCTTGCTTTGTGAATACTTGTTCCTTTTTCTTCGACTTACTTATGTGAGGCAGGGTTTTCAGCTCTGGTTTTAATTAAAACTAAGCAGCGAAATGGTCTTGCCATTGATAACGACCTGGCGATAGCTCTGGCAGAAACTGAACCTAGAATCAACCAACTGGTGCAGAACATGCCAGCTCAAGTATCTCTTAGTACTATTATAATAAATTATTTCGATAAAAAACGTTTTACATTTAGTTAAAGTTTATTTTCTATAACTTAGAATTAAAATAAATAAGTTTCATTAAAACAATATGCGTTTTTTTTTTTTTAATGAAAAAAGCATAAAGTGTTATTTATAATTCGGGGAGGTTCGACAAAAAAAAAAGGTTGGGAAACTCTGCTCTAGAGGAAAAATCAATTCGGAGTTGTTATCTCTACCCATAAACTTAATAATAAATACTAAAAAAATAATAAGGCGTACATATTTTTATTTGTAAGATTTTACATTGTACTTTATTAAGATTTTTCTTTAATTTTTTCTTTTTTTTTCAATACAGGCATTACTCGATTATTTATCCAAGTCAGACGGAATATCGACATGCTCGAAATTTGCGCTGTTCTCCGTTGTACACTATATTGGAAAAGAAGGGTGCAGTTTTTGGAACCCGAATGGGATACGAACGACCTCTTTATTTTAATGTTGACGTAGCTGGTACAGTGGAATTAGTTGTATTTAAAGTTTTATCACTTATACATTATTATTATTATTATTATTATTAGTAGTAGTAGTAGTAGTAGTAGTAGTAGTAGTAGTAAGCGTCTCCCATGCGGGGGTTGCAATCGACATCCGATTATACAATCTTATCCAGCCTATCCAACACTGCAATTTTTCTTTTGTCTCTCAGTGGCTTACCTGGACTCCGCTCATTCGCCACCGGTGAAAACATCCCGTCTTCAGACATTTTATTTTGGAGGAAGCGCGGTTTATTTCCTTTAATCATTGGTAGCAAAATGCAATTCGTCGGCCCCATTCTCCTTAATACCCTTTCATTCTTGATCTTCTCTGTCCAACTTATATTGTTCATTTTTCTATATGTCCATATTTCAAAAGCATTTAGTCTCCTTTCCGTATCCACTGTTATTATCAACGTTTCTGTAGCATATCTTGCTACAGACCAGACGTAGCTTTTCAGAATTTTGATACTTGTTCTATCCATACTCCATCCACCTTGATACCCAGTGATCTATTTTTTGTCCTGCTGATTTCCATTACTTTAGTTTTGTTTACATTTATCTTCATCCCGTATTTTGCCTTCAATATTCAATCTGTTTATCATTATCTGTAACTGCTTTGGAGTTCCTGCAATAAGCATACGATCATCTGCATAGCATATGCTGTTAATTTTTTCACCATTTACTCTGAATGCTATGTTTTGGAAGAATTTTGTTTGTGTTATTTCTTCAGCATAAGCGTTGAACAGTCTTGGAGATACATTTTGCCTGCATCATTTTCAAGCATCATTGTTTTAGGTCTTTTTCTTTTCTGTGTTTTCATGAGCTATTTGACTTCTTTATGCATTTCATGCATCCTACCTTCTTCTTCTAGTTTCTGTATATGGTTACATTTTTGTTCGAACCATCTATTCTTATTTTCTCGACACTTTTTCATGATTTCTTTGTTTATCTTTTTATACTCGTTACTATTTCTGTTTTTGATTTTCCTTTTTTTATCAATCAGTAACGGTGTTTCATTTGTCATCCAGCTCTTGTTTTTCTTCCTATTACGGTGGTTCCTTTATCTTTGCTTAGTGTTTCTTCTACACTCGCCAGTTTATTTATCTCAGTTTTTTTTTTTTACAGCTTTCTCGCAAAATTCCCTAAAATTGTTTTATACTTCAAAGGACTTATGTTCAGCTTTCTGTTTTCTGTTTTTCTGGCATGTACACATTTTTTAAACCGAAGACGGCATCTCGCTGCTAGCAACTGATGGTCCGTGTTACAATCTGCCGACGTTAGCGCACGACAATTCAAGATCATTTTTTGTATTTTGTATTCACCATGATATAGTCTATTTGGTTTTGTACTCGATCTCTTGGGCTTTGCCATGTGTAAAATTTCCTTGTATGATGTTGGAACCAAGTATTGCACACGACCAGGCCGTTTTTCTCGGCGAATTCCACGAGTCTTGCACCTCGTTCATTTTTCGTACCTGGTCCGAAAGGTCCCACGGCACTGCTCTTTCTGTTAGTTTCGCCCACTTTCACATTGAAATTTCCCATTATTAACAAGGGGCTCAGTTTTCCTAGCTTCTTGATTGCTTGTTCTATGTCTTCATAAATTTTCTCCACTTCTTCATTTGCGCTTTTACTTGTTGGTGCATATACTTGCATTATCGATAGTGGTTTGGGATTTTCGTTTATGCGTATCGCCATTACTCATTCTGAGATTGTCAGAATTTTATCTATTCTTTTGCCGAAGCTTTTTCTTATTAATATTTCGACTCTGTTCTTGTGATTTTCACCTCCCGAACATATAAATTCGTATTCGTCTTTGTTTATCCTGTCACTTCCGCACATCTAACTTCACTTATATTGAGAATGTCTATTTTTAATCTCTTTGCTTCAACAATTACATTTTCCAGTTTGATAAAACGACTTGACGATCCATGTATCAATATACAGTTTTTCTCCATGTTGTCGCTCTGATGTTTTATCTTCGCAGATTCGTAACACCCCATTCGTTGTTAAAGAGGGCTTTTATACAACTTGACGGAGACTTGGAGCCATTGGTTCAATGTTCTATTCATGTAGATAACTTGGAGATGATACTGCAGTGGGTCCTCAATCCTTTTCCGCGGGATTTTCTGTTCGAATGTGCTTCATTAGCCGAGGGCCCCCCGAACAGGAAATTATCACCCTGCAGACGTAGACGTATGGAGCTTACATGGTTGTTGTTTCGTTTCACTGCCTGTAGGCTAACACATTATGACGGTCGAGTGACTACTTACTAGAAAATGTGGCTCTAGTTATAACAACCTGTACCCGCAGGACATCACTTATACATGCTTTATTAATTTTTGTAGAACTGGAAGCGTTATAGAGTTAATAGAAATATCAAACGTGCTTTCTATTTTCTTAAATTACAGTAATAAATTACGTGTAGGGCAAATAATGGATGTGTAATACACGTTGTATGCAGGAAGACGTTCAAAAATCGATGTTTCAGCGATTTTTTATTTTTATTTTTTTTACTGCCATCGTTAAGTAACTTTTCTGACGATTTCTAGACCGATTTTGAAGTTAATTCTGTATCTTTGGCAGAAGAAACCGAATGTAAACTTCTACGGGTATTGTTTTATACCAATTTATTCTATTTTTAAAAGTTTCGCGATGGATTAAGATTTCTATTTGATATAAATTTCCATTTTATAATCGCTTGATTTTTCTTTTAAAAGAGTGTTTATCATTACAAAATTTTTAAGGATTTTCTGAATTGGAAGTTTTTTAGATTGATTTATTTAAAGTTTATTTTCTAGGAAATTAATAACAAACTTTCTCGTTTTTTAATTCTATAATATTAGTTATAGATGTACATTAGCAGTGACTTGATGGATTTTCCTTGTTTTGCGAGGGAGATTTTTATAGGTTGTATATAAAGCTTAATCAGGTTTTCAGTAAAAGTTTGGTCAGTTTATTATCTTAACAAAATGTAATTTTTATTATTGCGTACTGCATGATTTTTATATTTAAGAAATAATTATATGATAATCCTGTGTTTTGAATGCAGGTTTGAAACATGCAGAGTTGCCGCCTGGGACATTTTCGAAACCAAATTTTTTTAACTACATGTTGGAGGAGTATTATGCTTGTCGTGAAGGTGTTGGCGTCTTTGATATGTCGTCCTTTTCCAAAATTAGAATTTCGGTAAGCACGAGTTACTTCGAATTTAATTGAAGGAAAATTTATTGACGTAATTATATGTTAACCATCCTCTACCATATTTTCATTCATAATGATGAAAAAATCGTAAATTTAAATTACATATTATTGTTGCTCTATTCAAATTATGTGTTTTTTTCTCTTTAATTTTTTTTTTTTTTTTGTACAACTACTCTCAAAAAATATCACAGACTTACACACACGTGCGCGCCCGTATATATGTAGAGGATATTTTTGCATTATTTAACACCTTAATCCTGCTTCTAGTTTTCCTATTTCTTCTGCATCATTTTAAAAGATGCATTGTACTTAATATTTCTATTCTATTAAACATTTAAGTAGCTGTCTATTTTTTTTTTGTTTTAGTATCAGTGTATTTTTCTATATTTTTATTTTACCTGAACTAGAGATATATTTATGTATATTGTATAATATTTTTTTTAATAAAAATTTATTATGTTTCCACCAGTTAATTTTTCTTGATTTCGGTGTTAGCGGATGTTACTGTCTGATACAATTCATTTAAACTGAAAATTATGAAAATAAACTGAAATTGGTAGTAATAATTAAACAAGCTAAAATCACGAAAAATATTGAAGTATATACTGGGTTAGAAATACGTTGTGCAAAAAGAATACAGGAAATTTATTGTTTTTTAAAAATGCTTGAAAAGGCGTATCGAAGCAAACCGAACAAATGAAACCTCAAATAGGTAAGACATCAGAAAATATTATAATAGAAAACAAAAGAAATCGCGCAATCACATTTTCGAAACCAACTGCTGATGTAGCGATGTGTATGCTTTTTATTCCTGGTGAATAACGATAGAAAAAATAGATCTACTACGTCTCTATTCTTCTTTCTCTCTTCAACTTTAGCGGTTGGTGGGCAACCTATTCGTATATTTTAGCTGTACAGGTATAGGTTGTGTACCAGTCAATTATTATATGCAACGCGGGTGTACTCACGCAAGACTACATGTGAAGCTGATTGTAAATGTTTAATTTATCGCGCTACAAGTGCAGTCTCGTGTGTGCCTGCTGTGTACTGACCTAGCGCTCATATGGTGTTGTACGTGGTGGTTTGCCATTACCTTCCATGTGAAATAGCGAGTATTTTAATTTTTCGTAATAACTTCTATTGTCGCCCGGGATCGATCTCGTGATTTCCGTAATGGAAGCCAAGCGCTCTGGCAGCTCGGCTGTCGCGACGACCCATCTAATATGTATAATTATTAAAATGGTAATAACTGGCTGTTGGTTAGACTTCACAAGCTTTTAGTTATTTTCTGAGCAGTTGGGTAAAAACTGTACTTCCATCGAAAAAGGAGGTGTGGAAAGTAGAAAATCCGATGGTAGATAATAATCTAGTAAAAACAACATGCCATGAAGGGCAAAATGCGTATAAAAAACAGTGCACTAGTGCCACTTGACTAAATGAGAAAAGTAGAATCGGAGATTTCTGAGTATCTGAAATTCCTGAAATCGGTAACCAATGATAAAAGTCTTGTCACGTACGTTTTATTTGTTGCACAGCTTAAACGTTAACGGCACATGTGGAATTTATGAGAATGAATGAAATGTAATTAACTGTTGACGTATATACTAAGTTACCCACGAAATAAACTGCTGCGAGCGTAGTAAAGGAATATGTAATATATATTTCTTTTTTTTTTTTTCTACACAAAATATATAATATTTAATGAAATATTAACAGTATAAAAATGAAGTTTTTTTTTTTTTATCTGTATTTCACGCTTGCGCAGAAAGGACGAATAAATCCGAATATAACAGAGGTATACCGTCTATTTATTCATATATAGAACGTAAATTCAATTTTTTGTGTTATTTTGCTTTTGTAAAATTAAAATTGTTCTTAAAACAAATGCCGCTTTATGCCTTAATTAAATCTTCTTGCGATCAATATTTTTTCCAATTTAAATTTAATACACAGATTAAGAGAATTAGGTAAAAGTTTTTATGGAATAACTTTGAGATGTTAGTTGGATTTGCATTTATTGATCTCGTTAAGTATTAATGAGGCACATTTTTTTTTTTTTTTTTTTTTTTTGTGTGATACATCTGAAAGTAGTTTATACGATCTCAGAAATCCCCAGATGTTTTGTGATTATGAAAAAATTTTGAAAAATTTAAATTCCAGCGATTTTGCTTTTTAATGTATTTATAACAATTTAGAGCTGTAAGGGAGGTAAGTGTAGCAATAATTATTATTTTATAAAAGAAATAACACTGGTGAACTTATTTTTTATCCATTCGTCATACAATTTGTCTAGTTATCAAGCTGTTTTTGTTCTTTTTTTTTAAAGCATTGTTGAAACATTAAAGACAACAAATCATGCAGTTTCTGCAAAAATAGACAATAAAAATTTGTAAAATGATTCCAAAACTATAAAAAAAGGAGAAAAATACATTCAAACTGAATGTTAAACAAAAATAACGTTTGTTATAATCCGATTTGTCTGTTCAGCTAGTGTTTCAGAAAAATATTTTTTAATTGAAGAATTGAATACATTTTTTTAAATTGTTAGTTTGATTTGTGCTTTGTGAAATTCTTTTGAACTAACATTGTGTCATAATTGTCAGTCATTCAGTATTATCAGAAATTTCAACTTAAACGCAGGGGCCTGGTGGTGTTGGTGCTTCCTTCATCTTTTCTAATTTTAACCTATCAGAATCTTTTCGTCTTCCTTATTTCTGCTCCATATTCACAGCCGAGTTGTTAGCTATCCTTCGCTCTGTTATTTTCATTTCCTCGAATCACCTTTCCTCCAATTTTTTAATTATCTCTGATTTCTTGAGCACCCTTTAGGCCATATCCTCTCCTCTTCCTGATATTCGTGTGACTTTGTCATCCTCCGTATACGTTCACTCATTCATAATCTTTCCTTTTTCCATTGAATTAATATTGATTTGCTGTGGGTACTTAGCCACTCGGGCATATTTGGTAATGAAGCGGTTAATTCCTTGGCTCGGGGTTTAAAAAAAATTCCGTCTGCTAACCTCTTATCGATATGTAAAAGCTTTCATATCAGTTATTGGTCGGGCACCTACGCTTCCTTTTTTTCCAACAGTTGTTCCTTTTATCTGTCTGTTCAGCCTACTCTTCCTCCCTATTCGTGGTTTCTTTTGTATAGCTCTCTTCGACGTTCTGATGTTATTTCCGTTGTTCGTATGCGTTTTGGCCATTCATTGCTGCCTTTCTCCAGATTTCGCCTTTCCCCTTATTTCCTCTCCACATTGTCCTCTCCATCCTGATGATGCGGTTATTTGCGACGCTGATCATGTGTCCTTCTAGTGTTTATCTCTTTCTGTGGAGCGTTCTGCTTTGTATTCCTATTTTTTGAAGCTTTGGCTTCCTGCTCCTTATTATGCTTCCTATATCCTGTCCTTTTCTTCTCCACTAGTTATGTTCCTTTTTACAAAGATTTCTATCGGATTAAATTATAACCGACTTCTTTCCTTACTATTTGTTTCTAGATAAAGGTACTTAGTTGACGACCCCCCCCCCCCAAAAAAAACAAAACAAAACAACTTAAACACGAGTGAAAGGATAATTTAATGTAATAATTTAATAATAACGCAAACAATGATTTTTTATTAAATATTAATATCTGCCAACATATTTCAGAGTTACAACTCCATAATGATGTTATAATTATAAATGAAAATTAAAATGATGTAAAAAAAACAAATGCAAATAAATAAATAAATCAGAAAATGTTAAAAAGTGATAATCGGTAATATGAATGTTGTCAAGTAATAATACCATATATAACAAAAAAAAATTTAAATAAATTTTATGAAATATATATATATATATATGAGATTATAAAAAATAAATAAAAAAATTCTTTTATTGGTTAAATGCAAATAGTCGTTTATGATTGCCCATTATTAGTTATTTGTATTTATTTATGCAAAATACATGTAGTTTGGCTGTATTAAGCAACTTACAACTATTATTAATTTTTAGTATTCTTAAATCTTTTTTAATATTGAATTTATTTTATATTTATTTATTATTATGTGTCAACTGTTGAAGATTTTTGCAGGTGCATGGGGTGTGTTATGTAAAAAGAGGGCCTACTAATTTATTCAATGTATACTTTATGAATAGTTATTTTTCAACATATCGGAAGGTGGAAAATGTAATCTTTCTGAAAAATAAAATTAATAATTTTACGATACATTTATAATTTCGATAAATAAATAAAATAACAATAAAAAAAAATTAACTAAGGTTTCGTGTATGTGCTTATGTAATGACAAAAAATTTCTTACTCACGTTGCAACAAATGATGCAAATTATTTATCGTTCATGTCATTCGATACAGTTGATGCAGAATTGCAACCATTAAGTTTTAAGCAAATTTGGTTTGGGGTTTTTGAATAATTTAAAAGAAAAGGAAAAGTTTAGTCATTTCGTAAAAACTAATTATGTCGTAAGAAAATAAGCACGATGTCATTCGACTTATTTTGATTGTTGAAAAAGATAGAAGAATAATAGACATTGATTTTTTAAAAATTCTTTAAAAGAAATTGTTTATATGTTGCGAGTGTCTGTGTGGGTGTATAATTCTAATAAACACGGATTTTATGACAAATATGCATATATGGGGATGTTATTGATGCGGACTTTATTGGTCAAAGTACACTCAATTTATTTTGTTAAATTTTTTACATAACCATATTTTCCTACTACAGAGCACTTGAAAAGATATTGAACTTTCGCTGCGAGTGAAGAATTTTTTGAAAATCCTTCTTTGCTGTGATATGTTTAGGTGAAGCAAGTCCCGTACCCTCGACGGGGCGTTGGCGGTTGTGAAGTGAAGGTTTACAATGTACTAAGCCCAACGGCGCTAACGAGAGTAGGGGGCCAGGTTCCTTTCTCTCGGCCGCCTTTACTTTCCCAAATTTCCCTGATACCTAATTCAATTTCAGGCTGGGTAAATCTGGGAGCGACTTGGATCCGGAACGAGACAAGTCTCGAACCTGTCACCTCTGATTTGGTAGCCCACTATCTTAACCACTAGGCTACCGTTCTGCCGAATTGCGCTGAAGACACTATTTTTTTAATTACTAGATGCAGAGGATTTGTTAATTTTTGTCGTCTATATTTGCGTAGAAACAAGCAATAAAATTAGTAATTCCCGAATTGACTGAGTTTATCTTGATTAAGCGTGAAAAATTTTTAACCGTTATTTTGCTTTCTGCGACAGTTATAATGCGCGTTTGACTACTTGTGTGTGTATGTTTTTTTCCATTTTAGCATGTGACTAATTTTATCTGCAGCTGAAGAATTAACACGCATGCACAAATATTTTTATGTCAGGAACAAATATGATAATCGATTTATTATTAATTAAATATACCAATGAATTAGGCTCAAAATAATTGCGTAGAAAATTGGATGCAACGTTTATGTTCAAATGATGTAAATATCCCGATCGGCGGAATTGTTCGTACGGGCATGCAGAATGATCGAGGCGGTTACGAGAATGATTGTATTTTGGTGCGAGAAACGGAGAATCGGTAAGTGTATTTCACGTTTGCTTAATTCTACTAAATTATCGCAGAACAGCGTGATATTTGCATTGTCCGGTCCAGATCTGTTAGGTGTTAATTGAAGAAATTACGTTTTCAAATAAGCGATAGTAAACTGAAATATATTTTAAGACTTTTTTCGTAATCACGTAGATATTTTGTAGTTGCAGATGATACAGAGAAAGAGATTGTATACTTTAGTGTGGGAAAAAATTGTTCCCGATTCATTTCTTCTATTCCTAATTATTACAAAAAGTATTCGTGTTAATTCAGAGCAAACAAACAAAAAAAAAAAAGGAATCGCAAAGGCGGATTATAGATGCCGACTTCACTAGGTAGGAAACTAACAAAATTAATTGAGATTACGAAAAGTGATAAAACGGTATTTATTATTATTTAGCATCTAGATTAGAAAATAACGAAATAATCGAGTAACAATTTGTATTTCATCGAAGTAGCCGGTCGATATTTCGAATTTAACATCATGGTATTCCATTACTATCCTGTGTATTTGGAAAATAAATGTGTAAATGAATGAAAAAAATTTTAATTTCAATTGTCTTACGAAGTATCTTGATTTTCTCTTTTTTAAATTGAAATCTCACTTTGGCATATTTTGCACTGAAAAAGTTTTATTTTGATGAAACATTCTTTGAACTTGGTTTTTTCAATTGTTAAAATATATAAATCAAATAATTAGCAAGTACCGTAATATGTTGTTATTATGTTTCATAGATATTTAATGATATCGCCAACTAGTCAACAAACGAAAATTTATCAGTGGTTAAGAAGACATTTGTTATCAGACGGTAGTATCGCTTTAAATGACGTCACTTCTATGTATAGTGTTATAAACGTGACTGGTCCTAAGTCAATTCAACTTCTTTCCGAATTGTCACAGTCCAACATTAGCCTTCAGCCGTTTACTTATAAAGTAAGAAACACGTACACTCTTTAATACAAAATTTCGAGATAAATTATTCGTTTTCGGTTAGGTTTCTTTTATAATTTATTTCGGCCATCTTTATTGTCACTATAATATGTGCGCGTAACCTACTGGTATATATATATATATATAGATAGCAGCCTGTCTTCTGGTAATGCACCTTTAAGCCCGTTTATATTCTGTTCTGTACATCTGTATCATTTAATTTTAAAATTTACTGTTCATTTGTATGATAAAGCACACTACAGTAGAGTGTACATGCTCTGGTAAAATTTAATCATAACTGGTCAGAATGATTAGAGTGGTTTTATTCCTTTGACATAGTTGAATAGCCGGTGTTTGTTACTTTTGATCTGGAAAAACGTAACCGTTTTCATTGCGAATCGGAAGTTGACAGCAATCTTCATATGCTGCTGTATGAAAATTAACTAACCCGATTTTTGAATAAAAATGAGTTCTTTTTCATCATTCTTTTTATTTTTCTTTATTTCCGCTTTACAATAATTCTCCCGCTTATATCCATAATCTTTTCGCTTACTTTTATAGCTCGCGTCATCTTTTTTATCGAACATTATTATCTTATAATAGCCAAATGGTTTGTTACTAGTACAAAAAAAAAGAAAAAAATATATATATATCCTTATGTATATAAAGAGGAAAACATAAACAAGAAAACATTATATCTTCGTTTTTACGCCATGCATCAATCTTGAAAAAAAAATTTTTACATCTCGCGTTCATATCTTTTTTTTTGGTGTAATCATCAACGAACTTTATATATTCTTTCATTGTTCGTGAATTCATTGCCATTTTAATTTATTTGGACGGGTGTAAGCAATGTAAACTGAACAATAACAATCGGACGTTTGTTTTACATTTTTACAGGAGGTAAATCTCGGTTATGCTTCCGATGTAATAATGATGGCATACACTCACACCGGTGAACATGGATTTTGTTTATACATACCATCCGAATATACGATTCACGTTTACGAACGGATAGATGCTGTACGTAGTTCTGATTTATATTTTTGTTTTTAATTTGTAACATGTCAGCCGCAAGGAAAACTGTCCCTTTCTTTACTAATTTCGCCGTTTGATCCGTTCTAAAAGTAGTATTTTTGCGTAACTGGTTCTAGCCGACAAAAATAGAAGTCATTCTGTCCTAAAGAATGCGTATATGTTGATAATGATGCGACATTACGTCAATACTCCGTTGCGACGATCTTTCGTAGTGGTTAAGATCGTTGCGGTTCATTTTTGGGTGCCGTCAGTTTGTTTTACGATGAAGCAAAATTGTTCAACACGTTAGAAAACTGTTATCAAGCAAAAATCGTAGGTTTTTTTAAAGATTACAGCGTAATCATATAGTTTTGGTCGACATTAAAGGCTACGAGCATCCATATTAAATTTCTCTTATAAAATACTAATTTATATTTAAATTATTTAGTTTTGATATTTTGTATGCAAAAGTGACTATTTAAACAATAATGAATGTAACATAAAATTTAAATTTTTATTTTTTATCGCGTACATTAAATTTATATTTACACTTATGTTATGTGTACGAACAGACCTTTTTTTGTATGATTTTAATTATATTCAAATAAATATTTAGCGCTTAAACTTCGTTTCCAATGCGTTATTAAATGTTTTGTTTTTTTTTTTATTTGTTTAAATAGACTTTTGTTTTTTATTCTATCGTCTCTTCTAATTGTAATAATCTTTCTTATCGTCAGCTGTGGTAAATTTACCGAGAACAGAAGTTTGACTTTATTATCTGATGTTCGTGATTTCTTAAAAAAAAGGAATGTTTTCTTTTTAATATATGAAAAAGGCGCAATAATTTAGTGCGACAATTAAATATAAATCATAAAACCGGAGAATTTGTTTGCTTTTTGTGTAACGAATTCTTTGTTAATGAAAAATCTCAAAATTTAATACTGCACATGAATAGCGAACATAGATTTACAGATAAATATGATATCAATTTCCCAAACGTTTAGCATATTGTAAATATTTCGAATTGTATGTTATTTATACCTACGGTTAAAATGTTCAATCATGACCAATACGACGTTCAATTTGAAATATAAATTTACTTTATTATATTCCGAAGTATATTAATGGTCCAGGTTTCAAAAATAGATTCCATTTTTAAATTGTGATATTTATTTGAGTAAGTACGTTATTAACTTCTTTTTTTTTTTTTTTGTATTAATCTTTCTATACCCTTGCGGGTTTTTCATCCAAGAAAAAAAAAACGACTTAATTTAGCTATGATGGTTAGCGGGCAAAGAAGACGACCTGTCTCTATCAGCTTTAGGTAGTCTATTATCTACTAAATAAAAAATCATTTAATTCTTTTATTATTCATCAGAATTTATTTTACTGTGAACCCCGAACGGAAAAAGCGGAAAACTTATTTCAATAGATATATAAATATACATTTCTTTTAAAATTTTTGGATTTTCGTAAAAAAAAAGGGGGAGGGGGACGACTGTGAATTTTATGGCTGTCGTTGCATTTTATGAATTAAAAGAAAGAACAAAACAGATGTACATATTTTAGACGAGAAATTATCGCAATTTTTTTAAATAAAAAGTTTGTCGAATAGTAACAACTTTTTATAGTTATTTTAAAAAAATAAACAACTAAATTAATATGTTCCAGGCTCCGTCGTTTAATTTTTAACGAATAATATTTATCAAAAACTAAAAAATAATACGGCACCATTTTTGAACTAAACTTGAAACGCTTTCGTGAATTTAATGTTTCTTTTACAATTAGTGTTTAGAAGACTAAGTTAGTGAAAATAAGGTAGGACCTCAAACATTTTAAAAGAGGAATTCGATAAAGCTTTAAAAGAATTACAACCAAGAAAGGCGCTTGGAATAGATCAAGTACCAGGAGAAATTATACAGAACTTGGGAAGTAAAGCAAAAGACGCAGTATTTATCCTTCTTATAAAGGAAATGTATACAACCGAAAATATCCCTATACACTTCATGAATGCTGTCATGGTAGAAATTCCCAAAAAATACAACACTCAAACACGTGAAGGATACGGATTGCTAAATATGCTATTACATACACTAAAAATCCTAACTACAATTGTCTAAAGACGCAGAGAGCAGAAAATAGAAAATTTTTGCCTTTTTTTTTAATTGTTTCGACAAAATTTGAAATTTTAAGGCAGTTATCAGGCTGGTTTTTGATGCTTAAATTTAATATTGTACGCGACAGAGCTGAACGAGAAAAAAGTGATGTTCTCATTTTTGTATAGGTAAGGGATAATTACGGCATTCGCAATGTTGGCAGCATAGCTCAACGTTTTATGAGAATAGAAAAATTTATTTCATATTGGGCGGAAGATTTAACTAGTAACACTACGCCGTTCGAAGCAAACAATGGTCATCGAGTGAAGCTGAGTGTAAGTTTTAAAAAATAATTTTTATCCGTAAACTGTTAAGATAGTTTTATTCGAATGGAATCTACAAGTGTTGATGTAAATCATGCTGTGTATGTAATATTGTTTTTCTAAATTGTTAGATTGTTTAATCTGTAGAAAAGTAAAATATTTATTAAGATGTAACGTTAATTAGACCACCGTTCTGTCCGTTAGCATATTGTATCTCCAGAGCCTTCGAAAAATTAAGATTAAAATTTTGAAAGATATTTTTGCAAATAATATTAGCTTCCTTTAATTTTTGTTCAGATTTGTAGAGAAAAACTCTCGTTTCTTACTATTCAGTGATATGATTTCATTTGCATGGAGAACGATCAGTTTATTTTATTTTTTACTTTAACCCGTAGTGGTCACACCTCGTAAAAATAACTTATTACTAACACTGGGTCCAGTTGACCCCGTACAAAACAACAGTTGCCATTTGTGTTCTTTTTGATGTATCGACTCAAACCTTGCCTGAAAATAAAGTTTAAGACTTCCTCTTTATAATATAATGATTTTGTTATCCTTTTTTTATTTTTTTTATATTGAAAAAACGCGAGAAAAATAAATCTGAAAAATTTGGCTTTTTTTACTAAAAAATTCCTCAAATTTTCAGTTTTTAAGATAAGGTAAAAAAAGCTTCCTGGGTTTTACTCTAGAAATAGTACACTTTTAAGGAAAAAATAGTATTATATCGAGCTTTCCAAAAAGTATATTTATTTTGAAGATTAAAATTGTAAATTTTAATGAAACTCATAAACTGAGATGAATCAATTTTGAAGGTGTGAAATAAAGTGAAAACAGTTTTTTAATTTGAAAAACTATATATTTCACGAAGTATTACATAAAAAAAACGTGAAAAATATACAAAATGTAAAAAATCAGTCGTGTCCTGTGCAATCGGTACGTAAATATGTGCGATGTTCGTTGCACATAGGTCGCCGACAAGACGTGCATACTTCGTCTTCTTGTCGCTTCCTTGCTTACAAACACCGCATCGTTTCCCGTTTTCCAACTCAATTCTTTCCTCAACAACTGACTCTGCATTTCTGTTCAAAATTGTGTTAATGCCTGCTCGCAAAATGGCCCGAAACGTCGGCTCCATGCAACGATGTACCAATGCATAGCCACTTTATCTAAGCATTCTTTTGCTGGCATAATTCTGTTGGCGATGCCGTTGTTTACCAATTTGCATTTTAGGAAAATGCGTGCGTTGACAGCTGCCATGTCAAGCATTCCAAAAAATACTGACTGGCCAACGATTGCTTCTGAAACTAACCGTATGCAAATGGCACAGCCAATCGAAGCAATCTGTGCCTCCTTTAGTCGCATTGTAGTGCAAAGCGATTACAGGCTTTTGATTTTCCATTGCGTCCGTACACTTATAAGAAGAGATTACCGGCACTATTTTATTTTTTTTCGGCGTATACGACACAAGCATCACTGCATAGCAGAATTTCACGCCTGCGGCAGTCTGGCGGAAACCTTCATTTCCGCAGGTATGTCTGGCTTGTTTTTTTTTGATAGTGTCGGTAATTTTTAACTGATGAGGCTTTTCTTTCATACGCTGCAAAAGAGACACAGAACAGATGCTATGCTAATGCTGCGTTCTCCCAGTCACTCTCCATTTCCTCAACAGTATAACCGTTGCTTTCGGAGACAATTTTGTACTCGTCTGACTCCCAAATTATATAACATCTATGTTAACGTAAATAAAAGTTTTTTCTGGCCAAAAAGAAATGCAACAGACCGTGAGCTGATACTTACGTTGTTGAGCACGCTTTGACGATAAAAAAAAATTATTCAACACACGTTTTTTTTTCACTTTTGCCACACTACGGTCACACTGGGTCTAGTTGACCCCGGTAAAAAAGACGTCCGTACAAATCGATGTCTACCAACGCACTGATGCCACGCAGGCTTTCGAAAACCATTGAAAGTTATTGTGGTACCTTCAAACAACAACAGATGGGGCCACAGATTCCATCTTTAATCATACCTTGGAAGCTACATCAACTAAAAAATTTCCCGTGGTCATCTAGACTCAGTGTGATTACTACGGGTTAGTCTTATTACAACAGACCTTTAACTTTACCCGCGTTGACGTATGATTATAATTCGCAGATTTTTATATCCGTGATAATTTCTTCTAGAGTATTATGTAGAATATTAAATAAATATTTGTTAGCATGTTATACAATTGAAACATATTTTAGGAATCTTTTAATACAACATTCATTTTTGATCTTGGTGACTAATATCGATTGAAATCATTACCGATACTCCCTGATATTTTCTTCTTTCACTTCAAGAACAATTTGATAAATTGCCATACTATAAAATGAAATTTCCTTCTCTGCTTTTTATTCCTTTTTTCTATTACTATTAATTTTTCATATCTATTCATAGTGTAGCTTGCTGGCCAAATAAAAAAAAAAATTAAAAAAAATTAAAATTTGATAAATTGCTTCTTAATGTATTTAAAAATTTATCGCATGTATTTAGAATAGGCAGAAAATATTACCTTTAAATGTACTTGCGCATTTTTGAAAATGATCTGCTAGAAAAAAGTCACATTATTTGATATTAAACCGGTGCAACTGAGAAAATTTTCGCTGTTGGTACTTGACTAAGGCGATGCAGAGTGCGAGATACGACGCGATCATTAATGTTACAAACAGCGCGCATTTTATGAGAAATAATTCTGCTATTTTGATTACAATAGGTTATGTTAGAATTATACAGAAATTACTTGAAAACGCTAAATGAAACATTAGAGTTCGAAATAAGATTTTATTTTAAAGCAGTTATTAAGACGATTAAGTTGTTGATTTTTATTTTTTCATTTTACAAATAATTTAAGAGTTTTTGAAAAATTTTAAATTTTCACTTTCCAGAAAGATTATTTTATTGGAAAAATTGCTTTACAACGGCAGAAGGATCAAGGTATACTGAAAAAGTTGGTGATGTTCGTATTAGAAGATTTGAACCCGGATACCGATATTTGGGCTTGGGGCAGTGAACCTATATACCGCGATGGAAAATTCGTCGGTACGGTTACGTCAGCTGGGTAAGTATTTTTTAGGGTTACTAAAAAGATTTCGTAAAATAAAAAATAAATAAATTACAAAACAACGAATTTGGTTAATTGGAGATAAGTTTTTGATAATTTGATTAATTTAAAAATAAAAAAAAAAGTCTTTTTTGTCAATTAATTTTTATATATTCTTTTCGTCGCAGTTTAGCAGTTCTCAAAACGGTGGAAACTTTGTTCAAAAAGAACATATTTAAGTAAATTTGTTCTTTAACTAGGCATACAACTCTGCGCGTTACGTTTTAAAAACAAACAATGTTCACATGTAAAAAATTGTGATGAAACTTTTAGAAAAATAAATAAAACGAAAGCGAAAATTAAAAACGGTTAAAATCTGAAATTTTGAAGATCTGCGAGTGAATATTTGGTCCCCCAAAAAATTCGTATTTTCAACATATATGTAAGATACTTTCTTTCCAATGTGCACTTACTGCCAAGAGATTGTTCCCTCGCTTTTGTTCTGGAAATTTAGACGTGAAAGATGTCCCTAGTTTTAGCCAGTCTGTCACCCAAAAAGTCGATGAAAAATTAATAATGCCAAGGAACTCTGAGGATTGACCAGAAAACCATTTTGAACCATTTACATAAAACCGGTTACAAAAAAAGCTGGATGTTTGGATGCCTCATCAGCTGAACGAAAAAATGAATCGAATTTTTATCTACGAAATGTTGTTATAACGAAACAAAATTTACCGAATTTTGAAATGTATTGTATAATGGGTAATGAAAAGTGGATCACTTAATATACGGTCTCGTTCGCTAGAAGATGAAGCTCCACAAATCTAAACAGTGTTTGCCACCAAGGAAAGTTTTACTATATGGTTAATACGATTACAAGGGTATATATATATATATATATATATATATATATATATATTATCCATTGTGAAGTATCTTTCTAGACGATTAATTCAGATTTCCACTGTCAGCAGTTGATGTGGTTGATGCAAGAAATTGACAAAAAGGGAACCAGCCTATAGGAAAGGTTTTATTTTTCAGAGTAACAATGCTAGGCCATACACATCTTTGGTCACCCGGAAAAAATTGAGAGACCCTGGCCAGGAAGTTTTTTGATGTATCCATCGTATAGTCCTGACATTGCACCTTCAAATTATCATTTGTTGCGGTCTGCAACACTCTTTTGTTAGAATAAAACGGAACTCAGAAGAAGACCGTAAAAAACACTTGCGTCAGTTTTTCAGGGATAAGCACTCCCGGAATTCAGCAATAAGGGAATAACGGTTCTAGCGGAAAAATGCAAAAAAGTGGTCGAAAAAGATGTGAAATACTTAGTTTAATAAAATTGTTTCTAAATGTGAAAAAATTTAGTTCCAATTTATATTAAAAAATGCCCGATACTTTTACCTCGGCACTTAATATTATACCCCACGTTTAAACAATTACAGTGATATAATGAAGTATGAAATTCACATTCCGTAGCTGCGGTTATAGGATTTATTGTTTTTTTTTTCCATTGCAGTATTTTCTTCCCCTTTATATGTTATTTTATTTTTGACTATTTTCTATTCTTTTAAGAGATTTCGTTACCTTGATTAGTGTCGAAAAAACATGCTCAATATATATATATGATTTTTTCCTTGTTAGTCAAAAACACTGTGATAAAAATAGGAGAACATATCAAAACTAAAGTTGTTTGCAGTGAACACCCCGTTAATATAATTTACTGACATTTCGGATAGCTTACGCTAATGAATAATACCAATAAAGTAATTATATTAACACGGTGTTCGCTGCAAATAATTTTAGTTCTTATATTAATCACTGTGGAATTTTTAAATATTTAATAATGTAGATAATTTTCGCATGTTAAAATAATAATGTAGCCTTAGCGATATTTCATAAATTTTTCCATGCAAAGAGCCGTTTAATTATTTTGATTACAGATCAAATTTATCGGAATAGAAAGAAAACGTAATTGATTTAATTTAATTCGAAGCATATTTTTCGCTATATACCATTTTGACTGTAAATTCATTCTTTGTCAAAATTTTCCCCCAACTTGTTTTCGATATAAAGTTAAAAATTTCAAATAAAGACCTCTCTTTTTTTTTTTCTTTTTTTACAGGTACGGATTTACATTGAAAAAAATAATCTGCATGGGTTACGTCAGTCGACCTAGTTACCACGTAAAGAAACATAAATATCAACACGTTGATTTGATAGTTACTGATGAGTACGTAATGGACCCGAAAGCTAAGTACGAAATTGATGTCGCCGGTCGTCGTGTATTAGCAAAACCTCACATTCAACCACCGCTGAAAAAATTTCCATCTAACGTTCAAAAAGGTACTAAACAGTACACACCAAAAGTGACCACTCAAATAATTTCCCCCAGCATTTCGGCAGCTAAATGACACCGTTTATTCGATCGCTGTTCATCTGCTAGTCGTTAAGAGTATGCCGAATTAGTATTATGCTAATTATTATAAAAGTATTAGTGTTAACTATGTAAGTGTTAATATTTTATGATTTTAATATTTTTTTTTTTTTAGCTTTGATCTCAAATATAATTTTCCTTGATTGTTGTCGTCTATGGTTATTCTTAGCATACGAAAACGGAAGAACTGTTCAGCTTTTCCGCTATTTTGCATCGATAGTAAACCAATTCGGAAAAAGAAAAAGTAAAAGAACATTTGTAATTTTCTTTAGTTAATGTGGAGCCAAACGGAGAAGATTTATTCATCCCAAAGGCACAAAAAAATTGAGTGGCACGACCCAGCGCAAGAAAATTGTAAATCTAAATAATCATAAGGTCGTTATTTCAAGGAGTTGTGTTTGGTTGGGAGTTTCGGAACAATCAAGTGCGGCCGACTATTACGATTGCCATTCTCTAACCCATCGCTAGAAGTTGTAGTAGTTTTCTGAAAGAGGTGAGTGAAGTTTGTAACGAAAGTATAATTTCAAGAAGTTGGTCGGCTCTTAAAAATTAATATAACAGATTTACCATGTGTCGCAAACTCTGTATATGCAGAAAAATGATTATAACTTTTAAATTTATCGGGCGCGATTGCATTGCTTTTTTTATTTTATTCAAATATTTATTTTTGTTTAAGAGGAAATTTTTCAGCCTATGTAAAGAGTAGTTGACAAACGAGTGCAAATGTAAATATGTAAATAATTCGATTAAAACGTGTAAATTATAATTAGAAAGATCGAAAATGTATGTGCATTTTTTTTACAGGATTTTTAAAAAACGATAGAAATCAGTTTTTATGGGAGTTATTAATTTTTTTATTTATAAGTATTTTTTTTTAAAATATTTCAAAGATTTTAATTCCGATGATTATATATTGAGAGGCTAATTTCAACCTGACTCTTTGTTTTTAATTTCCGGATATTACATTTTCTTATTTTTTACTTGGCCGCACAATTCGATAATTTCATTCTAAATATAAAGTGCTGTATCGACTATCCTATAAGGATTGTTTAAGTTTCATATGTATTAATACGGGATGTAGCGTTGCATTTTTCTTAGTAATTTTATACCGAATAAATTTAATTTTTATCACTTGATTATTGTTCAATAATCAGCAAAATGAATGTTAGTCGCCGCACCCACCCGTGGGACAGCTAAAGGTGGCAGCATGTGAAAGTTGTTAAAAAAATTATGCTTTGCGTATTTTCATACCGTGTCAAAATTCATGGGATGGTTTGACAGATCATTTTTAACTAAAAAATAATAATCAGCTGTATTTAAGAGAAGGCATTATACGTCAGTCACCTATGTAAACCATATTAAAAATTTTTGAGTGTGAAGTCATTTTACACCTTACAAAATTTGTGCAGCTGAGTTTTTATATTTTTAAAATAATAAAGAAAATCGCCAGTCGTATTTACAACGAGGCTAACAGCGTCCAGCGTCGTAAACATTCTACGCGTTTCTGGTATGAAGTTGTTTTTTTTTTATATTTGAGCTCGTCGGCTATGGATACTAACCCAGCGTAATGTTATCATTCTGTATTTTTTAAAATGATCAACAGCGGGATTCGAACCAATTCAAACGAAACACCACTACCAAACCAACTATGGCTATGGATAAGGTCACGTTGCACATTAATTTATTCTTATACTTTATCACACACATTATATAATTTCGTTCATGGGATGCAGTAAAGATGGTTAAAGTAAATAAAATTGACATGATACGAATAACTGGAATAGGAATAGACTAAAAATTAACCAGTTTTCCTTTCCGAGCGATATATTATTTACGCGCTAATTGTAAATTGAAAACGACTTATTTTTGTCGCTAAAACCGGTTTTTTGAATAGAATGAATTATGTGATGAGCAGATTTAAACTACCTTCATCAGACGCCGCATAATGAATGTCATTTACGCCGAACAGTTATAATTTTTTAGTTGAAAACGTTTACAGTTGTTATTAAAAAATTTGCGGTATATTTCACATATTTTTTAACATTGTAAGTAGAATTGTTTTCATATAATTGAAATAAATAATGAAGTTCATACCTGTTGCTAGAAATCATTAAATAAAAATGTACATTATTAACCTACAGAAAACTGAAATATACAGTGTAAAAGTGATATATTGATCCCAGAAATATTTTGCCCGAAAACATTTCTGGGATCAATATATCAGTTTTATACTGTATATTTCAGTTTACTATAGGTAAATAATATACATTTTTATTTAAGAATTATTTTCGTTTACTATTCCTGTAAAAAAATACAGAAAACGTGTTCTTATTAATGGAGTTCTCTGGTTTTGTTTTTACAAGTTATTTATTTATTTTTTTAATATATATATATATTTGTGTTTTATAAATATAACATTTTTCTTTTGATTTTAAGCGAGGACTCCGTTCGTTTCGTATTAAATGTAAGTTTTAAAGGTAGAAAAACTCAACTGTATGAATGAGTAATGTAACTGATTTTAATTCTTTGTTATTTTTATTTTCTTATATAATAATTGGTAGTTTTTTACCGGCCAGTATATTCGATATATATATATATTTTTTTTTTTTAAATCTCAAAATCAAACATACTTTCTGGAATTAAATTGTTCCTAAATTAGTCTTTATCAAAATTACTCTTTTCAGATTTTTACGAAAATAAAGCCGATGTCCGAAACAAATGCGCGTTTTATATTTTTAAAAAAAAGTAAAAAAATACATTCAATACACCATACATGCAGAAGTTACATCAGTTATTCCATTTATAAAACAAAGTTTTAAAAGATTCAAGTGCGATAGGCTTTATATAAATTATCTTTAAACTTTTAGGCATAAAGGCAATTAAACAAAGAACCGCGGATGTACAGATACAAAATTTGTGTCGATATATACGAAAATGCATGTGTGCTCGCGTCAGAGCAAAGGTACTGCAGAAGCAATGAATTGCTAGATAGTGCTATCTGTTTTCAAACTAAAAAGGAAATAGACTTATTTTATGTATCTTTTTCACCTAAAATACGGTAAATTCTAGCCTAATAGGTACTCCAAGAGTGAGAAATTATCTGTGAAATTATTGGCACTGGATAAATATGCTGAGCACGCAGCTTGTGCGTATCAGAAATGATTAGTTGAAACTAACCGGAATGGAGGTTATAAAACTTGGCGTATAAATTACGTTGCAGTTGCATTCAAGTTAAACTGTTAAGTAGTTGAGATAATTTTTCTTTTCGTTACACACTCTGTCCAGCTTGTATTCAATTTGTTAAGACTAATAAATAATGCTATAGTTTTGATTACGTACAACCGTAAATGAAATTGTCTTGTCTTTAGAAGCGTTTTAAAGATACAAGAAAATATTGAGCGGATAATACATTGAGCATAAACAGGATTGCTGCAATTTATGACGAGTGTCTAAGGTTTGGAAATTAATATATTAGACTGTGACACTCGTCGTTTACTGTAGTGAAGCAGGGCAGTTTGTTTCGATATCTGATGAAATTATTTCTTGTGTGAAGTGCGGTAATTTGGTCTTGTTTCGTTTGTATAATTTTTTATAATGGATTGTTGCGATTGTAATTTTTATAGTAAGTCCTATACCGGAATATAAAATAAAGGATAACATTTAAACAGAGACTTTCACTTGGAGTTAAAGGTAAAATAATATACCGCGTGTTTATTCGATATTAAAGGGGAGGAATCGAAACCTTTCTCTGAACTTATATTACATGAATTATAATTTTTATTGAAAATGAAAGTACATCGTACACGATGTTCTCCCTAAATACACGCCGTGTTTTATTACAATCAAAAGTAAAGTTATTTACTTAAAGAGGAATAGAAAACTTTACAGTAATGTTTAGCATATAAAATAATTTTCTTTTGAAGTATTATTTACTTTCATTTCTATAGGGTAGTTAAACCTTTTCTGCGAACTGTTTTTTTCTGTATTTTAAGAGTTTACTTAAAATTGAATATAACGGCTATTTTTTGTATGAAATTGTTTCATAAAACTCCTCAATATTACTAAAATGTATCTTGCACTAAATTCAAATATATATATATATATACATTAATGGCGACGTCATTCTTAGCCCGATCCCCATTTGCTTTTCTGTCATGAAAATTTGTCATAAAATGTGGCATTAAATAAAGATTTTTTTTTCCGCATTCAGAAAGAATGACATAAATTTTTCTCGTTTTAACGGAGAACAGAAGTGACAGAGCTGAGGATCCGAGGGTTTCCTCAGGCAGAGTCAAGGAGCGGAGTCCCTGGCACGAAGGGGCGAGTTATATATATAAATATAGTAAAAGTCGGTTATAGAGACTAGTATTGCCGGAACCGACAGAATTCCATAAATTTACGTTAACCTCTATCGATTATAACGACATCGGCCAAAGCGACAAATAGATTACTGTAACCAAAATTTTGGTACACAGATGAATAATTATCATTTATAACGAACTGATCATGCAAATTTTAACTTTGAAAGGATTTTGTACGCAAATTTAATAAAAAAAAACATGAAAAAATAAGATTTATACAGAATGGAGTAGTTGTTATTCTTTGTTCTACTTATGTACGAGTATATTGCTAATTAACATGTTAAATGCTTGTAGACTTAACAAAATTTGTGAGAATTTCTGACGCATGTTATTACTTCAAAAAATATTGGAAAGAGGTTTTACTGTTCATTACACTATAATAAAAAATTGAAAATTACAGATTTCTTTAAAAAAAAGGAAGACTGAGTTACCGATGCATAATATTTTTTTTCTCTTTTTGTATTTGTTTTGTATTGATTTAGGTTTTATTTTTTCATGACTGTACTTTCATGTATAAAGAAAAAGTCCGGTATTTGTGTTTTCGAACCGATCAAAAAATATGTGTAGCTATGATTATAAGAAAATGAGTATTTGTTTAATCAGTAAAAAATTTTATTTGTAAAATATTTCATGAAATAACGGAGTAATTCTTTCGTAATAATGAATCTTAGATATTAAAAAATCAAAGTACCATGCTCGATATCGGATGTAACGACAAGCTGGTTATAACAACATTATTCATCTCCTTCAAAGTCGTAATAACCGATTTCCACTGTATGTATATAATGTGTGTGGGTATATATATATATATATATATATATTCCCACTCTTTTAATTGACGTATTGGTGTACTTCTTTTTTCAAAAAAAAATTAGTATATGTAAACGCTGCAGACTTTATGAAAATTTACAAAGTAATACAGTTTACAAGTCCGAAAGAACGGGCCGCAAAGCGGCCTGCGAGACCAATTCCCTAGTATATATATATATACATATATATATATATATGTATGTATGTATATATCTATATATGTATGTATGTATATATCTATATATGTATGTATGTATATATCTATATATGTATGTATGTATATATCTATATATGTATGTATGTATGTAATATATACTTTTTTTATATATTTAAATATATTTCAGTACAGCGGGAATTTCATGACATGGAAGTAAGTCTGTGTTTGTTGATTGGGCTGTTTGATATGGATTCAGTTTTTAATGTAAATGACGTGAGAACTTTTGGGTCTAAAGGATAGAAATAGGATTATAATCCTAATCGATATTTGCTAGAAAGGAACACAAACAATACATGTAGCAGTAAAGACGCTCCCGAACATTCAGTATAGGGTATAATTGATGCAGAAATGTACATTCATCTCGTAAGGCTGGTTCTAGAAAATAAAAATAATTTAAAAGAAAAGATTGGGTGTCTTAGGCTTAGATAAGAAAAGAGAAAAGAAATGGGCAATCTTTGAGACTTATCATAGGTTCTGTAAAAGCTATCAGGGCAGCCGCTTATAAATGTAATTTAAGAGTTGGAAAAAATAATTGCAACATCGGCTGGAAAAATTATGACTTCTTGAAGGAAACTAGTGATCAGGAAAAGGTTAAAAAAACGTTAAGTTAGATTTAATAATGCTCGGAAGAATAGGTTTTTTTTTTATATTTATATAACGTAACACCTCCCGTACTACGTTTAACTACAGCGGCTAATACAGTACGCGGATGTGTGAATTCGTTCTTATTAATATCTGAATATTCTGCTATTTTTAATAAAATGTATAACGGATGCAATCGTAGTCGGGAAATTCTCAAGAATGCTAACGACTGTTTTATTATTTCTAAAAGGCGGCCAAAGTGAGGGTGCTGAACAATGAAAAAGTACGTATGAAGTAGAAAGGACAACCCGTTGATTATAGAAAAGGAAATTCGTAGAGAGAGCTCTTTGAAATATAAAATTATGCCATAAGCCTATGTATCCTGTGCGTGCACGGCTAAGGGCGCAGAAACCTCTGCAGGAGATCCCTTTTTCTAGCCACCATGACTCGATTGAGGGTTTAATTAGCCACAAAAAGGTGGCCCTCAAGGACCAATGCGTTTCCACGAGGACGTAAAATCAAAATTATACCTGATAAATATGGCGGAGGGGGCAAATTATTAAGCAAGGAACAATGTGCTGCTGATTGAGCGGACACATCAACGTGTCCGTTTCCAAGAATCTCAGCATGATGGGACGCATACAGTAAATGCAATCGGGTATTACCTACTAGCAAGTTGATAGACGATCTGCTAAGTTTGGACCGCTAAAGGATCTTTGATGAGAAAATCAGACACTAGCAGAGTTCTCTGTAATAGAGACTCTAACAGGAGCTGCTCCTCCTAGAGGGCTCAAGCGCGCGAGCCTTCCAATGTTACTTTTCAAAAATTGCATATTATTTAATGACATTTAAATAAATCAGTGTTATGGAATAGAATTTTTAATTTTAAACTTTTTTTTGCAAAATATGAATTTTACGTGATTCATTAAATAAAGAGCTCAAATGTTCGCTAACAATTATCCGGTTTGGGGTTACTGCGCCGAAACTTCACAACCTACTGATAGTGTAGTATCCCGTCAAGGTCGTTAATAGTTGATTTTTCGACTGCATGATAATAACAGCGAATAATATATGGAAGTGTGCTCTTCATATCTGATCCTCTTAGCGGCATTTAAAATATGCGCGAAAAAACGAATAAAACCGAAGTTTTCCGAGCGTAACTTAAAATCTGTCTGTCTGCTCTCGTTAAATGAGTCATCGTCTATTTTACACGTGAATTACAACCAGTTTTAACAATACATCCATTTCGCACGCCATTCGTTTACCTGTTGAAGCGCACTGTTTTAATTTCCTGTTTTTAGGATTTCGTACACATGTAATGTGCGGAGTCCTAATAATATGGTTCAGAAACGACAAAAATATCAAATAAAAATCCATCACTCACGAACAATTTAACTTATAAACTTCAAAATTGGGTCATAAATTACAATTGAAATTCTTTTTAAGAAATTCTATAACTGCAAGCTAACCGATTATCCTGGGCGGCAAAAAACCGTCAAGATAAAGAGGTAATATGCAATTTAAAACGATCTCAAAAATCACTTAAAAATTCATAACTCATCATCAGATAATCTTTTAAAAGTGAAATTCAAAACATAAAACAAAACGTAGAAGCCTTTCATAAACGTAAAAAATTATTTAAAACCCCTTTTGGACAAAGATCAGCAAGAAATGGATGCTCACGTAAGTAATAGTTGTAGTAAAAAAGTTGAGGAAACCAAAACGTATCCCAAACGTATGTTCAAAGGACCGCGTTATAGGAAAATTATAGCCGAGCTTAAAAGTTTATCTTTAGGCTCTCGGGGCGTCAAAAGGTCGAAATTTTTGAAAAAAAATATTTTTTCTACTGGTCATGTGAAATATTGAAGGAAAGATCGCCATTTACCGTATTTCATTTTTTAAGCCAAACTACTGAGGTTGACAAATTGAGACGCGAGTATTATAGTTAACAATTTTGAACGCCCACCCCCGTATATTTCTTTAGTTTGGTGCATCCGGTTTTCCAATTGTAAAATTAGGCCCTCGGAGCGCCGAAAGCTCGTAATTTTTGAAAAAAATATATATTTTTCCGGACTTTTGATATGTTGGTGAAAAAATCGCTATTTGTCGGGAATGAAACCGTATTTCATTTCCTTAACGAAACTTTCAAAGTTTGCGAAAAGTTCAAAAAAGCGTGAAAATCGGCGTGGCGCGCAAAATCAAAATTTCTTTGTTTTGAATTTAGTGTTATGTATATGTACATTATAATTATCTTTAACTTGGCATACAGAATCCTCAGCGCATCAGACATCATGCTTGATTCACTTATTTTAATTAAATCCGAACTGGAACGTATTAAACCAATATTTTTAAATTTAAAATATGGATTAAAAAGCAAGGTAAGTTTATGTTATTACATTTTGTAAATTATTATAATTTTATATTAGAGCCTCTCAGATTTACTTGTCACGGGCCGCCACTGGGCTCTAGAGAAAGAAAATATTCCAGACAAACGAATACTCCATAGATTTCAGCGTCCAATATCGAACAACCATCATTGAGCCGTATATCTTGTGTTGTGTTACAAGCTTCAAAGAAGCAAACAGTTTGGAGATAAGCTAGCCTTTGGGGTGGCTTTGGTGGCGCCTGTGAAAAAAACAAAATGATTGCAGTATTTTTGAATTGCTGTCGCTGTTAACTAGGCAATATCCGGATACAAAGGTTTATTGTATTTTATCAAGGAGAAATTGACGTTACTGGCCAAAGAGTCCCACCGCCGTATCACGGAGTTAGGGATCAGATCGAGGCGAGAAAGTATGTTTATATTGTAATGCGATAAGAGAACCAGAATTTATAGCAAAGGATCATCCGAAAATTCTGGGGCATTGGAAAAGTCATTTATATGAATAGGAAAAGATCGATTACATAAAAAGGAAAAGGTGAATGTATCACGCTGACAGTACTACTTAACAGGGTACTAAAATTAACTGACGAGGAAAACCTATGTGCACCAAGTATTGTGCGGAAAGCTGTGTGGTGCGCTGAATTAAGGGATTTAAGTAATGACTTTGTGGGGCATAATGCAGTTCGTTGATATGAATGAGCGAAGTTAAGAAGTGGGGAGGGGACATTCAAATTTTAAATCCTTACACAATTACTACGGATTGCTGTCATAGTAGAAAATGAATTTTTATAAAGTGCTCGACGGATCGCTCACCGCCTGCTTATTCGAAACGTGTAATGTACCACAAGCAGTGAGGACTTAATGTCAGCTGCGCGGTTGTAGATGCAGAAATATCTATGGATATTCTTCTGTTATCGATACTTTCTCTCTCTAGAGCCTATGTCTCAAAAAGCGCTGTTGGTAAAAGATTCATCGGCCTCTTTAACCTTGACCTTAAACCCTTGTGCCAGACACCCAGTAGTGATTTAAATCCGTCAGATGTTAAATGGGCTTTTTAAAAGGCATTGCTCAATTGCGTGGTTATGGGTGTCTAGCCATGCTGGAATTCCTGAAAACAAGCAAGATAATGCATTTGGCATTGTTCTCTCCCATATCTGAAAACGACTTTTCACCACCATGTTTGTCGGTTTTGTTCGTCGCCAAATGATTGTCCTCGTCAAAAGAACCAGTGTTCTTTTTGCCTAACTTTTCTAAAATGCATTAAACCCACAATTCAACTATGGCGGGCAGGGAAACTGAGTAGAATTTTGCGCCCTTAGTCAATTGCGGACAAGATATTAGCCGAGTCCTATGATTTTTATTCCAAGGAACTCTCTTCTGCAACTTGCCCATTCCGTTCCTTACGTACTTTGTGAATGCCTAGTATTTATAACCCGCCGAATTTCCTGCAATAGCACTGACAGTGTCACAAGTATCCTCTTGCTAATATCTCGACAGTAACTGGTCCGTCCTTCGGTGTATTAGAGCGACTAAATTAACTAAGTATCTCTACATCATGGTCACACATCCGCGTGCTATAATAGCCTTGGCAGCTAAAAATAGCGCGTTGAATGGTGTGCGCTATATACCTGTAAAACAACAACTCTAGAGCTTTTTTTTTTGAACCCTTGCAGCATACGACACTGTTTTTGGACAAAAAGCTTGCTCGTAAAGTTAGCTGAAATTATTTTCACGTGAAAAAAAGTAACCAGCTTTAATATACTGTAAGATTGCTTAAAACAATTTTTTGGTGAAAATGGTAGTGGGTGGTGCAAAACAGTCTATAATGGAACTTTTACTTTTTAATAGTTGCGTCGGCGACATCGTGCATATCACAAGCAAGTAATTTTAACACTAGAAGGACTTAGTACCAAGGAAATATTGTGGGAATTTCAAAATATGAATTCCGAATCATCCGGAATTGATAACGATTTTGGAAGTAATTGCGGGCTACGTAATAGCTTGAATAATACATCTGATAACAGTGATCATGCCACGGCATCATCATCGGATTCAGAAGAAAATTTTTTTGAAAGTATTGTTTATGAAGGTGATAACGAACAAGAAACTTGGGAATCTGCGAAAGATGGAAATAAGTGGAAAGTTATAAACCCGTCGAACGTATATAATATATCATGGACTGCTCCTGGGCCCACCTCATATGCCTTACGTAACATTCTCGAAAATTCTGCATTTAGTTCATTTCATTTGCTGATAACAAATGAATTTTTGAATATCGTTGTAATGCACAGAAACAAAAAAGTGCAGACAGAAAACCCGGGTTGGGTCACAAGTAAAAAAGAAATTTTGCAAACGGGGCGTTAAAATTTTTCAGCAGTCTACGCCACGTGATCGCATGCTGCAAATAATGAAATATTGCCGTTTTTTGATATTCGGTCAGAGAGAAGCACAAAAATACATGAAAATAAATTTATCCATGTTGCCGAGATATGGAACATATTTGTGGCTAACTCACAAAAATGTTATCATTCGAATGAAAATGTCACCTGTTCTATTATGTGTAGATGTAAATTTTTGCAATATGTGGCAAATAAGCCTGCTAAATTTGGCATAAAGTATTGGATGTTAGTAGATACAAAAAGTAAATATTGTTTGAATGGTTTCCCGTATCTTGGGAAAGATGAAAAGAAGCCAATCAGTATCAGAGCACATAGTTCTACGCCTTATGAAACCTTATTACAACAAGGGACTCAATGTTGAGTGCGATCATTTTTTTTTTTTCAGTTTCTTTAGCGGAAAAGCTGAAGATGAAGCGGACAAGTTTCGTAGAGACCATTAGAAAGAATAGGAAGGATGTACCTCCATTCTGCAGAATAAATTAAAAACGACTATTCACATGGATACCTCCTCACCGATTATCAGTGTGAAAAAAATAAAGCGTACTAATTTTGAGTACGATGCACAACATTATTCTCAAAGTAGACGGTGAAAAGAAAAAAACCCGAAACAGTAACATTTTTATAATAAATCGAAATTTGGCGTTGATATCCTAGACAGAATGTTACGTAAATATTCCGTTTGTGTCGGAACGCGTCGTTGGCCGATGCATGTTTTCTATAACACATAAGATATAGCAGAACTAAATGTATGGGTTCTCTACAAAAAAGTAACTGGAATAAATATAAGTAGAAGAAATTTTATAACTAATAGAAGAAATAATTACTGACGACACCGTAACGGTAAACAGTGATAAAGAGGCATGTCGGGAATCAAACAGAAACAGGAAACATTGACAAGTCTCAGCAGAATGCAAAAATATGTTATCCAATATTTGTTTTGTCTGTAAAAAGTCTACTTGCGGAAAATGTGCCGAGAAAAAGTACATTTGTAGTAAATGTCAAGGTCGGGATAATGAATAAATAGATCATAATTATAATGTATAAGTATATATATATATATATATATATGGGTACGCGCGCGTGTCTGTATCATATAAAATTATATTTATTAATTGAAAATTTACTCAAAAAATATTTTATAAAAATATATTTGAAATGGATATAAAATAGTTCTAAATGTAAATTCTCTCGCTCTCGCATTGTGTGTGTGTGTGTGTGTGTGTGTTAGCTGTTTGTAATAAGGTGCTAAAGATTATCTTTTTATTTGGAATTTTCAGTTTTTGAAATATCTATATAACATTGCAATGAAGCATTAATTATCCGATATTTTGTTATAATATATATATATATATATATATATATATATATATATATATATATATATATATTTATCATTTGTAAATATTAGCTTAATAAATATTTATATGAATAAATTTCAATAACAATTAATGATTTTTTGCCTGTTATTTCATAATTTATGATTTAAATTATAGCAGTAACTGAACATAAATACGGCATGAGTCATTTTGACTCATTCCGTCCTTATAGGTAGTAAAAAGTTCCTTTCCTTTTAGTATTAATGCGTCGCTGATATGTAGTAATTTAAAATCGAAAGCCTGCGAGACATTGAAAAAAGAATGAAAGTGAATCTGAAAATTACAGACGATTGCTTTGCACGCTAAGACCTCGTCTTCGTTCGAAGTAATAAATTAACGTACTCCCTACTAAATAACTGTTTAAGTTAATGGTAAAACTTAAACGTCTCGCCGAGGCAATCGATTAAATAATTCTAAGTATCTCAAAGATATATAGGGACCGACTTGGATCGCTCATTCCCGTTTGATTTTACAACACTTCTAAACACGTTAATGACCTCGGTTAATTAAAGTAAAGTAAGTCTCCTTGACAGGGCGTCGAGGATTGTGAAGTTAAGGTTCATAATGTACTAAGCCAAACGGCATTGATGAATATAAGAAAATTTTATGCTTATTTTTGTGCTAACAGAATTGAACTTTGATCTCCTGAACGGTGGAATATTACTCTCTTTTATTTCGATATAATAGCGTATGTATCCGCCACTCCTTTGGTAACATCTTTTTCAGATATTAATATCACGGGGGGAAAATAGCGATATCCATCTTTACGCTTGTTGAAGTAGCAGAGCTTAAAAGTTTTATTTTAATTAGTAATTTAAACTCGAAGTTTTTTAATGTATAGATTATTTTCAAATTGTGTTTAAAAAATACTGGAATACCATTGATGATCAAAGTAAGTTTTGATTGTTGAAAAAAAACAAAAAAAACGGTAGTATAAATTACTTTCAGAGAAAGAAAAAAAAAGTTATAATTGAAGTATAAAAAACATTTTAAAAATAATCCGTTAAACGTTACGGGAACACCCTTCGCATATATCAAGTTTATAAAATCATACAATCTGTCAACGGAGTGTTATAGATTTGTCATATAAGGCGAAGAAGCGGTAACATTCCATCGATAGTATTTGCAGGTCCACTGTTAATATATGCTAACCTTGAATTGTTGGTTTTTCAGACGAAATAACAAAAATATATTTGAATAACAAATTTTTACGATGCGTGACATTAATCTAAAATTTACTTGCTGGACGGTCTAGAAACATACTCTACTGGATATTAAAAGTTGACCGTTCAAAACCATAGAACCAAACAAATTTTATTTATTTTCAGTTTTTTTCATCGTATCAGTAGAAACCGTAAAAAAATACCCGAGACCTTGAAAAAAATTGTAATAGCATTAAGCGTATTTTTATTATTTTTATTCGATGATTTTAGTCTCGATGAAGATCATAGGAACAGACTGTTTGTTTTTATGTTTTAAAGACTTTAAATGCTTTTTCTTCCAAATTATTTCTCATAGCGGCTGCGTCTATCGTCCAATGTATATTCTTCAACACAACTTTAAACGGTTTCTCTTGTGTGAATATGTATAAAAGAAAAATTTATTCAGCGATTTAACAATAGATTGATAACTAAAAGGATTAGCAATGAATCTTGATAAAGTAGATTTTAAAGTACACTCAATGTCGACTATGTTTAATAGAAAGTTGCTGAACAGTGTAAAATTGGATACTTAACTAAGCGAACCCTGCCAGTGATTAGGTTTTGTTTATCAATACTTAATTGTGCTGCATTATTACGCTCTGCTATTAGAATTACTGGTGGATTTCTATCTACATTAATTGTCATCATCTTCAATAGGAAGAAATTCATTAATGTTGAGGTACCAAGTAAGTCAATTCATGTATCTTATTGTCGACCGGCGATTAGGAGGAATTCAATTGCCGCTTATTTCCGCTGAGCGATATATCAATCGAACGAGCGGTGCTATTATCTGTTTGATTAGACAAAAAATAATTAGATCTTCAGGTTATTAAACTGTTGAAACGTTAAATTTCCTAGTGTTTGGAAGTCGGTGATTAAGTTTATGCAATTTTTACCGAATTCAATTTATGTTTTTTAAGTTGTTGTTCACTGACAGATTAACAAGGATCGCTGTTGATTAAAAATGATTGAATGTCAAATTAAAATTGTTCACTTATCGCGCAGACGAATTACCTCTCCGGTAACTTTTGATATTCACTTCTTGATAAAGCAAAAATTAACGAGCTGTTTTTCATTTAATTTTCTTGTTTTCCTACAACTTATCGCTGGTTGTGAACTACTTAATTAGTTACGTTGTTACCAGTTTTGTGTGGAACACCGTTATTTCCTCTTAGCATAAAGTTATCGGAAAGTTAAATTGGCGAGAATTTAATTTTTTCATTAAATTTGTTTAAACGAGTTAAAAAGTTAAAAAATCGTTTCTTTTTAGGGGAAAACCTAGCTATTTTCAGTTGATTTGTATGCGGTCAGTTAGTACAATTTAATTTTAGTGTACCTACTGCAATTGGACATTTTTTTTTTTGAAATTCAAAACGATGATGTACGGAAGAAAAATGTATCAGCAGGTAAAAAAAATATATTCTTTATTATTTCTATAAAAGCTGTAACTGCGCATTTAGTTTTTTTTTAATGTTTATAGAAGGGTGTGCCTTTTGTTCTTAAAATAAAATTTATACCATGGATATAAAAACATACAATATATTATGATAGGCAGAAAACAAATATAAAAAATATAGAACACTAACCCCAGTTTCGAACTATATCATTCATGATCACAGTAATCGAAAAACGAATATAAAAAATATACGACACTGACCAGTTTCGAACTATATCATTCATGATCACAGTGCGGTACTGTGATCATGAATGATATAGTTAGAAACTGGTCAGTGTCGTATATTTTTTATATTAATTTTTCGATTATCGTAATATATTATATGTTTTTATATCTATGTTATTAATTGAACGTGAATATATTTATATGCTTCTTAAAATGCCTACGATTAAAATTTACACGACGGATTAAAATATTTATTTTCGTATGTTTTTGCTGGGTTTTTTTTTGAGCGCGAAGAAAGGCGTAAATATAGTTTATTTAAATCGCCGATTGCACCTATTAAAAGTTCTAAAGATCTGCGGGCCACCGTTCTCATTAAATTTTGGAACGGATTTTTTTTTTTTTTTTTTGTTTTTTTTCGTAAAACATTTTTTTTCAACAATGCAAATTATAACATTTTTACCGATATTTTAACTCGGAATAGTTCTAAAATTTTATATATCGGTAGAATTTATTTGTCGTATGATTTAGTGTTGAAACTTTTAAATGTTATCACGTAACCAGTCAAATGAATGGTGAGTTACGTAATAAATAGTTTATTATATTATTATCCGATGAATTACTTAAAGACGCGCTCTTAGAAAAATTCTCGGAGACTATTGAGACTACGGATTTTAAGCTGAGTCCTCTACTGTATTCAATGATTTTTATGCTAATGAAAACTGTTGGGAATATTCGATATCCTCTGGTAATTACTGTTTTATTTTGCTGATTTTTACTCTTTCGTCACTGAATTATTGGTTGAAATTGATGAAGTTTACATCTTAAAATAATATCTTGATATATTTTTATATACATCTCTTTTTACTGGTCCCATTTTGAAAAGGCGTTGAATTTTATACCTTTATCGGTTTGATGGAATACATATTTCTTTTGAATACTACTAGATTCGAGTAAAGTTTTTATTAGCTTATTCAACATATCACTACGAAATATCCAGAAATTATCGATTATAATTAGTCAGAAAATTATTTAATTATTCGTATATTTCGCGTATACGAACTTTTATTTACCGTCAACAATACGTTACTAATTTCGTTCGAACGAATACTAACATCGTCGGTCTCTTATCACGTTGTCGACCAGACACAATCTCTTGTCTCATACTCCGAGAATTTCCCTGAGCTTCTAAGATATTCACCAGACAATCGGTTTATGCTTTTCCCTTATACCTCTAATATATTCTTACTACCTTCTAACGCGGTGATTTAAAATAAAGAGCTATGATTTCCTAATTAAAATTTATTTAATCTAATCAAATACTTGCCGGTTACTCTTATTATTATTTCCGTGAATTAAAGACGATTAAGAATTGTAAATTCCAGCTATACCCTGTTATAGCTGAAACGCCATAATGTATAAGCATATTATTATCATTTCTCAATTAAAATGATTTTTCCGTTTGATCAATAAAAAAAAAAAAACAAAACATTTTGCGTTAAAATTTAATAATTAAAATATGAAATAACAAAATATTTCTCAAACCGAATGCGATGCTTTTTACAAATTTTACATAATATACTTAGAAATGCAAGCTAATATAAAATTTCATAAAGAATGCTACAATAAACAATAAACAAAACGATGGAAATGCACTCACTACTACTATTTGCGTTTTGATTCGGTCGACCTTAGCGCTAATGTTTACTGAAATAAGTGATTACTATTGACTTATCACAGGTGTATTTCAGTTTTTTAAAAGACAGAAACAACTGTAAAGGAGATTTGTTCTTTTTTTTGTTGACTTGAGACTGAACCTCTTGGCCATCATCAAACAGACGTGTACGGGATGAACTATATTAAAATTATATTCTTTCCGATAAATTTAAACACCGTATATAACGTAGCATGTTCATAAAATAGAACATAGCATAGGTATAGCGGAAGGATATTATTAGCAATTAATTTTTCAAAAACCAAAGAGCTTTACAATTGCCACAGCGCAACAGCAGATAACGAACATCATTTATAAAATCAGTATGAACAAGGTAATTATTGCACACTAAGGTATAGTAAAAATTGTAGGTTCATGTAGTGGTAAAACAAATAATTTGGAATACTTGCAGAGATGGGCAGGGTGTTAAACGTATTGAAGGCTAAACAACATTAGAATACCTACCATTTATCTGTGACTTTTTATATTCAGTGTAATCGGTACAAGTTTTATTTTCTGTTGTATATCGAAGGAAAAATAAATAGATATCTTATTCCATCTGCAATAGGTTTCTTCTCAGCGCGTTGTACAAGGCCATTCGATTCGATTTCGGAGTAGCTGGTGATAAATAAAAGCAAATCTCTTTACCTGTACTGATTATTTCATGGCTTTATGTTTAATTTTATAAAGTAACGAGTTACATTTGTAGTATTGTGACTCTGTGTCAAAAACGTTCAAGATAAAGTCACAGGATTATGTTCCAGACACCAAAAGAAACAAAAAAATAAAAAGACGTTTGTTTAGCACGCCTTCAAAAAATTTTCTGAAACAAGATACCGAGGATATAGGGCGCAAGGAGGAATTTTTCTTAGAAACAGGAATGGATGATAAAGGAGTTGCAGAGGAGTTACACCTTTGGAAGAAAAGAATTGAAAGGATCAAGAAGAGACACGAGAGATTGTTCAGACAGATTTTTAAGGACAATATAGGGAACATAGCCGAGATCTGATGTAAAACTGGAAGAATTTAGAACAGACTTTAATTCGTTAATATTGAAAGCAGATATTAAAAGGCGAGGGAAAGAATTTTGTATAAAAAGGAAAGAATAAAGTTTCTCAAAACTAAAAATTTAAACGGAAGCAGTAGATTCAACAAAGGATGATATACTATCGAAAGGAATGATGAGATTAAAAGGACGTTCAGAAAATGGAAATTTGAAAGCCTCAGCCATTTTTAAGATACGAACAAGAAGAATCAGAAGTTTTTTCGAGAGATCTTCTTCGAGGCTTTAAGTATGTACGTAGCTCTTGCGCTGACTGGTTTGTGAGCAAATAAACTCCCAGCAGTTTTCTTAGAGTAGTACGACTGTGGCTAAAAACTATGTTTTGTTTTTATTCCTCCGAAGAAAGGATGCTGCAACACTATGCTCGAAGGATAAGGAGTGACGGGAAAGAACAGACGTAATAGAAAGAAGAAAAGAATTATAAGACAATATGACATCAGCGGAATAATGATAATTAGGAAGTGAAGAATCAACGATAGAACGAAATAGGGCCTAATTTGTTTTAAAAAATTTCATCGAGGAGAATAGAGAAGCCTGAAGAGAGTAGGAGAAGGAAAGTTGGAAGCTAATAGAATGAGAACATGATCACTGCCGTAGGTGCTCATAAGGGTCCTCCAATGATAGTTCAGGCCAGCATTGGGATTTAAGGAAAAGTTAAGTCAAGCGAGCTGAAGACAGAGGTACTTTTATTATAGGTAGAAGGGGAACAGCATTTTGTATAAATATTTAATAACAAGTTTTTTTTTTAAATTTTTAGAAAATAAAACATTGCGAGAGATGTCTAGCCACACGTGCTCGGAACATTTCAGCTGTTCAAATCAAATTGGAACGGATACGTTATTAATTCAGCTATGAGAAAATATTTTTTGACATATTAAAGGGAGGTTTGGTAGATTTAGGAACTGGAGATTATAATAAATTGAACTGTTCTTAAAATAAACTCTATTGTATCAAAAATAATTTAAGATTTGAAAGAGAAACTTTTTTTTTCTCTTGGGTTATTGAGTACGAATTATGTGAAACCATCTAAATCCAAATGAAGTTCTTTTGTGGTTTTTACGAATGAGAAAAGTTTACGCGAGTTATTTAGAAATGACTGAAACGTTTTTCTTGTTCTAAATGAGAAAATTTAGGAAATCCATCCGCGACCGGGACATACGGAGAGACAATTATGTTAGAAATAGATCTCTTAGAGTACCTTCAAAGTTCTGGCTGAGGGGCGACGCATGTTGGCTATATAATTTTTCTATTCTTGTATTTTTTTTTTAAATAGACTATTAAAGGATATAAAAGTAAAATAATTTTTATAACGTGAAAAGGAATTCTAAGGGTGATGTACAGAGGTAAGGAAAGTTACTGAAAGAAATAAATTTCGATTGTATAAGTTCTGCAAGTACAGACAATTTCAGTTAGTTTGATTTTCTAGAATAGGGGTCATCATAAAACCACGTCCTCAGAATTTTGCTTGGAAATCCTTCCTGGAAGATATTTCAGGTGGACTATTGCTATGCAAGAATTTATCAAGAAAAGTGTGTAAAATACATAATTGTACAGCGTTGTTAAAAATAATGTTTCGTTGTAGTTAAGATTATAGCGTCATTAGTGACATTTGCCTACAAAAAGACATTCGTCAGTGCTGCTCATCACACAGAAACTAATTGAACTTACTTTTCAGATAGCTTTATCATCGTTTCATTAAAAATTGATTTGGGTCTTTTTGCTAGCTGAAAATAGGCCATTCCCAAAAGTTTTTTCCAAAATATTTATTTACATTTAATTGTTAATGCGTGATTTATTGTAATTTCAGGAAAATCAGTCAAAAAATATCTATTTAATAATTAGCAGAGTTTTATTAAAGCTGAATTTTTCTACTGCATATAACGCTTCCTATATCTTAGCTTCGCCGTCTTCAAAGGTGGTTCCTATTCCTGTCTCTTTTCTTTCATCGATGTCTGACCGGATTAAAATTTAATTTCTAATTTAGTCCGATTGTCCTGGGTTGCTACCCTTGGTTGGCCAAACCCAAAAAAAAACAAAAAAAAAACGTTTCTGTTTAATATTATCTTTTTTTTAAATTACGCAACTACTTTCTAGTGTAACCTTTTCGTCTTATTTTCAAATTGATATTATTTTTGATATATAAATGATACGCGTAACTATTTTGTTTTAAATCCTGGAAAGAGATTCTGATCCTAGAACCCATATCCTAAATACCACTTCTGTCTAATTTTCATGTATCTTTTTATCGGTTGATTTCGACCGATTTCCTTAGCCTCCTGCTTTAGGAAACTTTTCGAGATTGTAATTAAGAACAGGCTGATGTGGTGGATTGAGAGACATAGGATACTTCCGGAAGGAATGTTTGGATTCCGCCCACGTTGGGGTACTCAAGATTGTTTAGCATCGTTCTTAGGGGATGTTTACATTACTTTTCAAGATAAAGGTTTTTTGGTGGTTACATTCCTTGATATTCAAGGGGCATTCGATAATGTTTCCATCCCAATCCTTTTCAATCAATTAATCACAGTTAACATTCCTTTTCCCATGGCTAAACTTTTGTGCAGTTTATTTTTATGTAGATCACTTCATATTCTTAACCTCGTATCCAAACAGATTGAAGTTCGCAAAACTTATAAAGGTCTTGCACAAGGTTCCGTTTTGAGTCCGCTTCTTTTTAATTTATATATATTACCTCTTTTTAATATTCAACTACTAAATTTCTCACGAATTTTGGCATACGCGGACGACTTCTTAATATATTTTAAACATAACTGCCTCACTAAATGTCTTCAGGCAAATCAAATATCTATTGATATTTGTTTTAATTCCTTTGAGAAAATACATTTTGAAGTATCTCATACCAAATCCTCGGTATCCGTATTTTCACTCAGACCATTTGACTACCAACAAATACGTGTACTAATTCAAAACTGACTCATTAAGTTCACTAGGCATGTTGTTCTTAGATCCTAAACTAACATGGACTTTTCACATTCAGAAACTAGTTGAACTTGTAATTAAATCGTATAGCCCCTTAAAGGCTATAAGTAATTCATGGTGGGGAGGTGATCTCTTAAGCCAGCTATACAAAAGCTTCATTAGATCGAAATTGGATTATGGAGCGATTTTTTATGGAACAGCATCGAAGTCCCAGATCAGGAAGTTAGATTCATTACAAGATCTTGGCTTAAGATTAATCACGGGAAACGTCAGATCGTCCCCTACCATCGGTCTCCAGAAGGAGACCAAAATTACTCCTCTGCACATTAGAAGAATTTATTTAATCGATAAATTTGTACTTAAGTATTGTAATTATAAATTTCCGCAGTTCATAAGCAAGATAATGCAGTTAAGTAGTGACTGGAGATTTGTTCCACAGAAAATGCCACTCTTACTCAATGGCAAACGCTTTGGCGACGTCCGTTTCATTCGTTATCTGTCTGCCATTGATTCTGAGTAGAACGTGTTTTGGGGCACTGTTGATTCCGCTGATGGATTTTATTTTGTTCCACATGGTCCTGTTTGACGTTGACGAAGAGATCGATGAGATAAACTGTTCCCAGCATTCTTGTTTACTGCCGCGAATAAGAGCACGGGCGAGAGCTCGGGACTTTTTGAAGGCTATTAAGTCAGATAGCGACCGAGACGTTTTACACTTTCTGAGTGCTCGTTTGCGTTGTTGGATTGTGGTATGAATCTCTTTGCACCACCATGGTACTCTCTTAGCTCGGGAATTATGAGAGGTGAGTTTTGATAAACAGGCGGTGTGTAGTATTACATTAAGAAACGTGCTTAAATTGTCTGATAGGGACTCGCTAGTAGCTGGGATTTTGATTCCGGCCGTGTATGCCGCCCAGTCCGTCTTATGAAAGAAAAATTGAGTTCCTTCAATTTGATTCCGTTGTTGTTCTTTTCATCATCCTATCCCTTTTTGATCTGCAAATTCCTTACAATATCTTTGCCTACTTTTTAATCATAACCATAGGCGTATTCTTAACCGCATCATTTGATCGCTTCGTTTTTTTCCGCTTGCTTCTCATTTTGCTCTTTTGAGACTGAAAATTTTTTGTTTTTTACATTATTAACCTTCTTTTTTTTTATCGTCTTTCTTGGCGAATCCGCAATCAAAGAGATTTTTTAAATGAATACACACAAAAAGACAGAAAAGTGTACATTTTGCGACACGTTCGCATTGCCTTTACTGAGAAACAATTATTATTATGGTTTTTAAAAGTAAACTTAAAAAAACCGCGCCCAATCAGTCACCGCGAATCGTTATTTTCTGACCTATTTCAAGCAGTATCAAAAGTATTCGTTAATTTTAAGAAATAAACTTGTTATAATCTTTCCTATTGCGTATCAAAATCGTTACTAAAGAAATTACCATTACTGATTCACTTAATTTTTTCATTATAAAATGGAACGTTAAGTACTGGAAAATTTTATTATATTAGTTGGTGATGTACATTGTTATTTTTTTTTATTATTCGGTAAAATTTAGGTGATTTCGTCAAGCATTTTAATGCTATCGGTGGGTTATGTCTTGGCGAGACCAGACTCCGTAAAACTGAATACAAACGCGATTATGCCACTAGTAGGATACGGAACTTGGCAGGTAATCTTTTTTTTTTTTTTTTTCTATCGTTACATATATTTTCAATTTCGATAAATATAAATAATACGTGCATTGCGTATGTTAATTTATATACAGGAATGGAACCTTGGAATTTTTTTGGTTGTATTAATTCTTGTATTTTAAAATGAAGAGCGCTGCAACGTAGCAAATTGTTTATTTTCTTTTAAGTAACTTGAATATATCGATTAAAAAAAGTAAAAGCCGGATTAAAATATCTCAAAAATAACTGCTAGCGGGGTAATATATGCGAGAGAAACATTTTAAATTTAATGATCTTTAAAATAAGGTACTATACTTATTTTTTTAAATTTACGTTTCAATGTGGCAACTAACATCGGTAATATTTCAAATTCCTTTCCTGTTTCAGGAGTAAAACAGATAATTCTTCATTTATTACCGCTATCCACTTTTTAAGCACTGATATCGTAAGTAGGTGGCAAGCTCTTTAATGAAAATTTACAATAAACCGAAATATTTATAGGTGAAAACACGGGTTATCTTACTTGTACAAATAAGAAACTAATAGAAAAAAAAATATGGTTTTGAAGCGGCCACGTAAATTGCAACAGTTGTACCAAAAACATGAGTTTCTGGACAAACAAAATCCACGAACATGACGAACTTGTCAAAAATAAAGCGTACTCCACACTTAGACGAAGTGAAAGTGAAATAAATATGGAAGTCTGCACATTTCTGAACGTGAAAGTAGTAAATGCCGAAAAGGAATGAAAGTGACATTTTCTAAAGGTAGCCTAATTAAATAAATGAACAAAAATGTTACAAACAAGCTTGCCAGTTTAATGAAAAGTAATGATCTACATTACATATCTCTTTTAATATTTCATTTTTAATTTCTGAAATAATCGTCTGCATAGTCCGTTCACTTTTCTCCTTAAAAAAAAGTCGAAATAAAAGAAATCTTTAGGCTGAGTAATTTTTAGACAGCTAGATAAAAAATGACTATAAACATCAGTAATATTGGAAATAGTTTTTACATCGCTGACGGTGTAATACATTTTGATCTGTTTAAAATATATATAATATCCGGAGTGCCAATAAGCTTAAGAGAGGTACAAAACAGGAATAGAATACTATCGAATCACTAAAGAAGGAAGAAAACGTAAAAAAAATCTAATTGTCCTGTCTTTCTTTTTAATGTAAAGACAAAAAAAATACCAGCTAAATGATGCAACCGAGACAAATATTGTAAGACATTAAACGTACGTTCTCTTTTAATGTTCGTTTCAATAACACTGACGATGATTTAAAATTCTGACAAAAATACGCCGATTAAAAAAATCAACACTCTAGCTGTTATAGAACAGGGTTGGAATTTTTCAAATTCTTTTCCTTGCAGATTGATATATGCTACTTTCAAAATTTTGACCTTTGAATTTTAAAATTTTGCGAGTTTCATATTTTTTTAATGTCCTAATGACAGGCCTATTGAAAAGAAAATCAACTCTCTGGCTACCATGAACGAGCCGTGGAACTTGGCAGCTTTATTATATAGTTTAGAAATTAGCGGCACGCATTTTGAGATGTAATTTGTTTTTTTTGTTTGTTACTTCTTTTTTTTTTCCAGCTTAAATTAATCGGTTTATCACGGGAGAAACTTTTGTAAAAAACCTAAGATGCACCGAAGCGTTCTAAAAGTTAAAATGTATTCTTTTTTTTTTTTTTTATGGCCCGGCTTTAGTTAACTATCCAGCCATTTGGCCTTTCATTCTAGGAATCACAAGTTTAAGAGGAGGCCTTACAAAATAGTAGAATAACATTTCCATTGAAAAAGGAAAAATCAATCTTGATCTGCCATTTGGATTATGCTAAGGTTTTTTCTCTCACTTTCTTATTTGAGCTTCATCGGATGGTTACCTATCAAATACGATGCGAAGGAGCCGGGCACAAAATATAAAAGAAAGAAAGAGAATAGTAAAATAGAAAGAAAAACTAGGGAATGGGGTAAAAAAAGGAGATGACGCCGAACGATTCAAATTGGAGGAGGCGATGACAAAAGTATTAATCAAGTGGACGGGAAAGATATAGCTTGCTGAATATATAAACAAAAAAAAATCGAATTATCGGTTACGGATGACACATTGTTATTATTTCAATGACAAAAGTATTAATCAAGTGGACGGGAAAGATATAGCTTGCTGAATATATAAACAAAAAAAAATCGAATTATCGGTTACGGATGACACGTTGTTATTATTTCAATGACAAAAGTATTAATCAAGTGGACGGGAAAGATATAGCTAGGAAGAATATATAAACAAAAAAATCGAATTATCGGTTACGGATGACAGATTGTTATTACTTCAGGACAGGAAGGTGACAACAAAGTGACAGAGCAAAGCGGCAATAACAGCAGGCGGAAGGACGAGGAATTTAAGTGAAACAGAATATTAAATTATTTTCCTCATCTTATTGGTTAGTTTAATTTCATATCATTTTCCGCCATTTGAAAAGTTCTAGTCTTTCAGGAGGTTTTTTTTTTTTTTTTAATTTAAATATTTTTTTAATAAATTTACAAATATAAATCCAGACGCCGTGTGTAACTACTTGGGCTATTACGGCACCTAGACTCACTGGAAATTACAGAAGGCGGTGCAGTCTGTTCGATGCTACAAAATTCAACACTGTCCGAACACAATCCGTGTAGTTCGACAACAGACGATGAGGTGAGGTATGACTAGAAGTACGGAAAGTATGCCGGCACTATTTCAGCAGATGCTCTACGGTTGACGAGGCCATGGACTCGCAAAGAGGACAGATAGACGGAGGTGGAGCTCCTTCAAAGACGTAATTGTGTAACAGTGCAGTGTGTCCCAGGCGCAGTCTCGACAGGATCGAGAAATCCCTACGTGAGATGGGGAACGGCGGCCGCCATGGGCCGGTATTCGACTTTATGGACCTGAGCCAGGTCGTTTATTCTGACCGTAGTTTGCTCCACTTTTCAGCAAAGTGCATCAGAAAGACTGATAACCCTAATCGCGGCAGTACAGCGATGAACGGCATCGGGCTAGATAGAGTTGCCTTAGCAGCCAAGTCAACCCGCTCATTTCCGGGAACCCTAACATGGCCAGAGACGACCCATAAGAATGTGACATATACCTCAGATCGTGAAAGTTGGAATAGGAGGTTTTTTATTTTAATTAGTAGAGAGTTGCAACTGTCTGGGCTCTATATGGCTTTGATAGACTGAAGTGAGTCGGTAATAAGAAGGACATTTTAAGACGCTGGGCCGGAAGAAAAAGTTTCAAGACAAAGAAGGATCCCAAACATTTCTGCCTCTAAAATAGAGCAGTAGTCGTTTAGACGCTCGGTGTACATTTCGCCTCCAATTTCATAAGCGCATGCAGTTGGTGAAGGAGAATTAGTAGGACTCGCTTTAGCTAATATTTAATCTATCGTATTGCTTGATATTTTGTACTTCATTATGTTTTTAATTTTCAACAAATGCTGATTCACAGGAACCTTTTGATCGTAATTTTATACTTTATTTAGCCGGCATACGGAGTATTTGTTATATTTGGATATTTTTCTTTATTTACTTCTAAGTAAACATGTTTTGCCGTCACTTTATTTAACGTTTAAATGTCTTAATTTTTCTACACAATTTTTCAACATAGGTATGCTTCTGCTTTACAATCTACTCTGTTACGATTATTTCACCTTATAATCTGCGGAAACTATTGGAACTTTTACAATCCGGTCCTGACTATCTAAAACTAGGTTACATTAAAGCGTTGTTTTAATGGTTTCACGAAAAGTTCACGTTGAATCTACCCCGGTTGATGTATACATATTGAGAAACAATTTATAGAAAAAAAAAAGGGAATATAATTCGTTGCAGGGAACAAACTGGTATATTTTCATTCTCGCGATCTTAGACTTTCCTCGGGGCCCAGTCGGCGCAATTTTAGATCCCTAATCTGGAATTCGCTAAATTGAGAGTCCCCGATTTTTTGGATGACCTAAAACAAATGGAGTTGCCCGAGCATTAGGTTTTTTTTTTAAATTGATTATTCTTCGAAAAAACAACTTTCACATGAGATGTAGACGCGGGACTCGACACACGCCGCATGTTACCCGTAAAAATAGTACCGACCTCAATAAAATTCTACACTGTTTACACACTCTTTCATCGTTTATTTAGTTTTATTAAGTTCGCATTTTATAATTTCTACTTTCCATATCTGTTATTAATTCTTCTTCTGTAAAATCGACATCGTCACCTTCTCTAATCCAGCTCCTCATAAGGAGACATAAACGTTTACGTTAAAACTTTTTAACCGTTCGCTCATTATTATTATTATTAACTCGTTTGATATTTTACGTATCTCTACACATTTTATTAATATTTTTTATCCTATTCGCTCCGTTTTTTCTATTCGATTTATATGTGTACCTCGGCGTTTTTAATATTTTTGCAATTTTTTGATTTTTTAATAATAATATTTTCCATTATTTCTTTTTATATGCTGTATTTCCGGTCGTATCATTATTTTTCTTTTCATATATTACGTTATCTTTGATGTTACTTATTTTGTTGTCGCAGATGGGGGGATCTACGACATCTTTAATTTATTATACTAAAGCAATTGAATTTTTTTGAAGTATATATTCTTTAGTATTGCTTTTGGTTAGATGGAGCGATCTATCCCTTTTTATTATCGTTATCTGGTAATCGGTTAGTTAATCAGATAAATCGTTTCTTTAATCAACCGAGAAATTATGATAACGTCGGAAATATTTCACGCCAGAATCAGCGGCAATCTTAAAATTTAACATTATACGAAATAATGGGAAAGCAGTTTTTGGTCCGGATTTTTGTTAAAAGTAAATGTATTATATTATGAAGTTGTCTGCGTGAATAGATGCTTGCAGGAGATATTCATTTCTAAAATATTTCAATTACCGAACAAGCGAAGCAGAACTTGGTCAGATCGTTATTATTATTGTTGTGTGATTTCAATTAAACTTTCGTTTGTACTTTGTCGTCGTATTTTTAACTACAGTAATGTTTCATTGGTTTACCGTTTTTAGTTTTTCTACTTACAGAATCGTGAAAATGTTTGCATTCGATTTTACTCGAATGCGATAGTTTTAGAACTTTTCGGATACCTGAAATTTGAGGTTCAGATTTTTTCCAATTCCGGTGTTTCTTACGTACTCTTTCTAGATACTGCTCTCAAGTATTTTTTATACACTCAAATGGTTCCCAGATATTCTTACTGTACTCGAACGATTCCGAGAGATATTCTTTCTACTGAAGTGGCTTCTACCAATTCCTGTTGGACTCGGACAACTCTGAGGTATAGTCTGAAATCAAACTGAATAGCAGAGAAATATACCGAAGTAAAAGACAAGGTAAAAGGAATTGCTCGCTGCCACTGGGTTTAGTAATATTGCGAACAGTAATTCAGTAATTTCCAACATTTTATCAATGATGAAGTTTCGATTTTACTTTGATATTGTTTTTCGTGTAATTTTTAAACTGATGTTTTTCGACTAATGGCGAAATTATGACGGTCGTTAATTCGATAAATATTTCAAGGAGTTCCAGGCCAGTGATAACTGAATAACCGGTTATTCATTTTTTAAACTGATATTCAACATCCTTACATGCGTACTCGTTTGTTGTTCATATATTATTTGTAAACTATTCTGCCGGATGAAAAATAAAGTGTAAAAATCAAATTGTACCTAACACTGTAAAATTATTTTTGTCAGAGAGGATTTACCTTTTTTATATACGTTTGGCAAAAAAATATTAGTGATTTTTTATTGATCGGAGACGCAACGATCACTACACAATCAGTGCACAATAGGAAAATGATTAAAAAACACATTGGTCGTTAATGGTTTTCGAAAATAAGCTGGCTATTTCAGCGAAGAGTTTATTTTGGAATTATAACGAAACAAATTATCCGCTTTTATTCGCTAACGAGTGAGGGAGCCTTTCGCTCTCGATTCATTAAAGTTTAATTACTAGTTGACTAATTGTCAAGATTGAATTATTATACGAATATTTAAATACACTAAAATATATATATATATATATATATATATAATTTAGGCTTTAGATGCCGAATTAGAAGATGCTCTGAATCACGCTTTGGCTATCGGTTACAGACATATAGATACCGCTACCCTTTACAAAAACGAACACGTTATCGGGAGAGTTATTAACGAGTGGATTCGGTCGGGAAAGGGAAAACGCGAGGATTTGTTCATTACTACAAAGGTAAAATGAATTTTGCGGTTTTACTCGATTATTAATCGAGCGTTAAAATTGCCGAGATTGCTAAATTTGTGGTAAATTTCTGTTTTGTTTCTTTTGGTTTGTTTTTTTTTTCGTTTTTAGTTGCCACCATACGGAACGCATCCAAAATCAGTTTCTAGCTGTCTACAAGAATCTTTACGGAAACTGCAACTGCAATACGTCGATTTATATTTAATACACGGTCCGCTTTACATGCCGCCAGAAGCTATCGAAAGAAATGGAATAGTGAATACGAATATTCCGACGGATTTGATTGGAACTTGGAAGGTAAAAAAGTATATTTTTATTTTAAATTTTTACACGATGTAAAATATTAATCTGTTGAAAATGTGAAAATTCCGAAATCTCACATTAACACCGGCAGTAGAAATACAAATAGACTTTGGTATTAGGATTATTAAAAAAGTTTTTTTTCTTTTCATGATACAAAGCTACACAATCTCATACTGCGATATATTTGTATTTTTCGATGAAAAATATTATCACGATCAACAATATTTGATCAATTTGTTGTTATCTAATGTTTTATGAACGCCTGCAATAATTCACCGAGTCACAATGCTATAGGGAAATAAGGCATAGAGCTACTTCTGTAAGCTGGAAGCCATACATAGAAGATACGAAACGGAAGTGCACAAAAGCTATTAATCTGCTAAAAATGCTGCATGCTAAGTCGTGGGCGGATCTGACAGAAGCATGCTTTTGCGACTGTACGGAACTCAAGTCAGATCAATAATGGACTGCGGTACGATTGCATACGCCACAACGGTGGAAAGTACACTTACGAAGCAGAATAAAGCACTCAGAATAAGCAGCGTCTGTACGAGTCTAGTTATTAGTTTGCATGTGTAAAACAAACATGATGTCACTAAAATACTGTTGAATTCTGTTACCACTGAAATATTATGTGGAACTCAGCGGCACAACAGATCTCATATATAATTTACTACAAAACGTTCCATTCTAATCTGGGTAAGATCCATCACGACACAAAAACAAACCGTTCGGAGTCAGCTGTACTGACTACTTCAGCTATATATATATATAAATCGACTTACTGACACTTCGGCCGAACTTACAAATCTGCCATGGAATAATATTATATGGACCGCAACAGCACATGAAAAAGACTTACTAAATGCAAAGAAAAACAGTTAATGATCGCAATCAAGGTCGCCGCTCAAAACAGATTGGAGAACCAATCGAATAACAAGATACGCCAAATTAAAACTAAAACATTGGGAAGCATCACACCGCGCAAACAGACGAGAAGAGATTGTGTTAAGCAGTATCCGCATCGGCCATACAAAACTAACACACGGACCCTTACTACAAAGTAAACCTCCACCATCCATCGTGTGTGTTTTGTGGTACTCAAAAGTCTGATCATTGACCATGTCATCTCTGTATGTCCAAAACTCAACAAAGACCGTGAGGAAGCTTTTTCATTCGCGCACACAAAAAGAATTACTATGGACGAGGCGCTTGGTAATGATAAAGCTGCAATCCAAAGTATCTTTAGATTCTTAAAAATTATAAACCTATTCCGCATTTTCGGTTTACTTATTGTAGAATTATTTGTAATTATCGTTTTTGGATTTCTTAAATATGTGTAAATTTATAGAAGATATATAACTTTCTGTTTAAATACTATAAAATTATCTGTAACTATCTAAATTGTAATGTACAGTAGACGCAAATGACACCTAGAGGTCGATCATCTTTTAATAAATATATAATTTGAATTCGCATCAGTTCGTTTGTGAATGAGGAAGTTTTGCCAAATGTAGCGTTTGAGGCTGTTTTATGATGACTGAAAGGTGATTTAGGAATAAACCGTATTCAGATATAGGATGAAAGTCGTGGAACAAGGCGCAGAATTTACTACAGGCTGGAAAAGATGCCAGTTTGTTTGAGAAAGTTCGATCGAGGATAATGGAGAAGTTTGAAGCAGGTAAGAGAGGAAATATTCTGAAGAGTACCAATCTTAACTTCAGAGTAGCCGGCGCTCTATTACACGGTACTCAATTTACTTTACTGTGTATATGTGTACTAAGTAAAGCAAATTGAGTACCGCATAACAGATGTGTACTATAATTTTTTGTTACAAAAAACACTTTTTCCTTACTCGCATAATAATTTTTTCTCTTTCCAGCGTATTCAGCTATGCTAAATAATATTTGCAGAACGAATTATATTTTTTACTTTTACACATGTAATACTACAGTATATTGTATCTGCAAGTGGAAATTTGTAAACAAGAAGTAGGAAGAATATATGGACGAAGTAATACCGGGGTGAGGGGGTTACTACCGAGCGCCGACCTGTCCTATGACGTCATAGGCGTTTACGCCGTTATTCAGCCATTTCTATTTTTGTGCTATCGCTCACCCATCCAGTAGCAACTCCCAGTCCCCCTACAACCTCCAGCCACCCTCAGCTAACCCCTACACTTTTCAGTCAGTCTGGCCCCAGCACTCGAGGCCCGGATTCTCGAGAAAACCTTACCATTAGCCGGGTACATGTATTTATCAAACAATGGTGCAATTATTGCACGTTCCCGTCCCTGATGATGCGTCCTTTGCTGTCGCACATCATCACACGCCGCAGAGACGCCCAACGGCACGATAGACACTATTAGATTTTAGCACCTACGCTACCATCCTTCAATTATATGGTACCGGGAGGTTTACAGTGGGACGTGAGCAGCGGAGAAACAGTCGTGCCCGGTATGTCCGCTATTTATATACGTTTTTTCCTTACCCAGTATTAAGAATCCGTACCTTTTTCTGTAAGCCGGGGAGAATAGCCTGTTCGATAGTACGCAAGGCGGCCGCGAGTTCTATATAATGAGTAGCCTCAGCAGAGATAACCTTTTGCAGTTTTTCTCCAAACTCTGCGAGAACCGTTTGTATTTTTTCGTTCGACTTTTTACTCTGTTTTTCCTTTAAAACCCTCCGCCACCATTATTCGCATCTGCAGTTTACCGACGGCTGTGGTTGAGAACGTTTTAGAATCGCGGTCTCCGTGTGACTATAGGGTCTACTGGTCGACTCGGTCACATCTTTGAGCGTCTAGTCTGGCGCGTCGAACCGTTCGACCGTTCGTTTCTGGAGATCCCGTTTGATTTCTTCAGCATGGCTGTCGTGCTGACGTTTGGTAAGAGCATCCTTCAGATCGATCGTTAGAGTAAGGATATTTTTAAGCGTCTCCTTAACTGTTCCTTTTAGGCTGGTAGGAGCAAGGGACTCCCGTATAATAAATGAAATAAGTGGAATTGAAAATGTTCTTTTCGAAGCAGGAAACTGGTATGATTTTTGAACAATTACTCTATCGATATCGTAAATCATGAGAATTACTTGAATATGCATTATTTTATCCTTCGATTAAAATAGTCACACAAGTTTTAATAGCAATTCCTGTTACAACATATACTATTGAACGTTCTTTTTCTACACTACGAAGGATAAAAACGTGGCTCAGATCAACTACAACTGATGACCGTTTGAACGGTCTCGGTTTAATGAGTATACACATGAGCATAGAATAGATAAGCCATTTCTGAACGAAGAAACCTTGTCCGATAAGTAAATATTTAAACCAAACTCCGCACAGTTCGATTCCTTCTCTTTTCTGGATGCATATGTTTTGCATTTATCGACGTTGAATGTAATTCTCTCCATCCTTGGTATAGGGTTCTTTGTCAGATTCCATTTCTTGTGACTCCTAATTGCTACTATTTACACGTGTTGATGGGTAATCGTCCGTTGCTGACAACCCAAGGGAAAAACCCAAACAAGAAAAAAGAAAAAAAAAGTATAGTTGTATGTTTTCAGCCTAATTGTTAAACTAAAATGAAAAGATGTAAACTTGTGTACCTACTATTATTAATGAAAAATGCTAAATCTGACTGGTAATTTACATATTTTAAACAAGGAAAAACAAAAGATGGAATAGAAAAATGAATCGACCGAACAGGCAAAAATGACAAAAATAAAACACAGTTACAATTCGTAATAAACGGAAATCAGTTAAAATCCTTATTCCGACATCATTTACGTTATAAGTATGCCCTTGATCTGACATCAATTTTTCATCGGGCATCGTTGTGCAGATAGTTCTCAACAAAAGTAATATTGTAGTATAGTAATATTTTTGCTTGGAAGTCATTAATACAAATTGCTACTACAAGCATTAGTATATATTTTTGTTCTGTTGATTCTTTGTCGGTAATATACTTTTGTTTTAAGAGGATTAATATTATACACAATTATTAAAATTAAAAATGTGTTATTTGTTTCAATTTTTGCATTTCATTTCAGTCAGGGGGAAGGGGGACAATTGCCCTCCTTGCCCCATACTGAGTACACTCTTGCACGTATCGTATAACATAACGTGTGTTTGTAAATTTTAATATGTATAGAATTTAACGCGATTTCACTTTGCAGGCTATGGAAGTGGAAATGCAAGCGGGGAGAACAAAAGCGATCGGAGTGTCGAACTTTAATCAATCTCAAATCGAACGAATTCAAAAGATCGCAAAAATTCAACCAGCTAATTTGCAAGTGGAATTACATGTGTATTTACAGCAGAAAAGTCTAGTGGAGTTTTGTAAAAAGAGCAATATTTCAGTTACGTCGTTTTCGTCGCTAGGCAGTCGCGGCTCATTCCATTCGATAATGAAGTAATCGTCTTTTATAATTACTGCGTAAAGTGCTTAAACCGTTTTCGCGGCCGATTAATTAATTCGGCCGAGATTAAAAGTAGCCCTCTTTTAAATGACCGAAACTTTTAAAAGCTTTATCTCTTCAAAAATGGGGAGGACATCTGTTATTTTTCTAATCCTTTATAAATCCATAATTTCTACTAAACTCGATATTGTTCCTTCATTTACGGTAATTCCTGCAAAACTCTCTGATGCACACTTGACAATTTGTATCGGTGCATTAAAATCTTCCCCTATGCCCGCAGTTCTATCCGAAACAACTACGCACATCCTCTTTATAGCTTGAATATCATTTCCCAACTAAACGTTTCCCCATCTTCTCTTCCAATCTCATTCCCCCCTATCTTCGTATTAAGAATCGCTAGCGTTTCGTTCCCGATAAAATTCTGATCTTTTCTTAAATAGCTGCACGGATTACTGAATTTTTTCCGTTTGTTTTTTCCTTCAACATGAGCCCGTACTTCACCCACGATTTCATCAACATATGGCGATCAGTTAATTTTTCTTTTTTGCCTTTCTCGCGAGGTAATTAAATCCGAATTTCTCTGCACGTTAGAATTTTCATTAACTTCTCACGTATTACTTTCTACTGATGGTTCCAAAGTAGACGAAGGTGCAGACGGAGCGTTTACCTCGCCCTTTCTTCATCATTCGGAATCTTTCAGTTTCCCTTCCTTCTGGGCTGAGATCTTTCATTGCTACAACTAGCAAAATCTTCAAATTTCTTATTGTTTCCAATTCGAATTGCATCTTCAAGCAATTTCTTTTCCTCCTTCTCATTCCTCTAACAGTATTCATTTCTTTATCTCTACTTACTATCATTATGTTCTATTGTTATAGGCTTTTTATAGGTTTCCAGTCACTCTGGCATTGAAGGCAAAATGACACGGCAGATTGCCTAGCTCGAAAGGAAACGCGCTCAACGGTTCTTTCTCGAGTTATTTTTCAGCTTCAAACCTGATCTTTTTTTCCCCTTGAATCATTCCAGAGTTTGGTCGGATAGATACCTTTATTCTCGAAACGCACTTTGCACTATCTTCTCATACAGCCGGCACCCAGTCCGCAGCCTTGGTTTCTTTCCATTCCTTTCAGTCGTTGTTCTACTATTGTGTCCCTAATTAGAATAAGAATTAATCATTCTCTTCTCTCCCGTTCTCGTTTTCCTTTTTTATCTAGCTCCTTTTCCTTTTTTATTCCCTACACAAAAACTGAAAAAAAGGATAAGATTGTTTTGTAAATGAAATTTTAGTGGCTTTTTTTTTCGGATTTCGAGTAAATTTTTATAATTCGCGTTCTTTAAATGTCTTTCTTGTAATGCATTATTTCCGTATTTTTAAAACGTTTACGATAAATTCACTTGATGACGTAATAGCCTTTTAACAAGGACGCATTCTTAAATTACAAAACACCGAGAAAAGTAATTCAGTAAAAATCTGGAAGGCGCATCTCGAAAACTCAGCGTAGTTGTTTGTTTGAATTTTTCATCATCGAATTACGTAATGATAAACACAAGTAACATTTAATTTTAATACGTTTTTCCATCGTCGAAGACCACTTAGAGGGAGGGTCACGATTTCCATTGGGGCCTTTAATGTATCTCCAAGTTTGTAGATTAGTTCGTTTTTAACGGCATTTCTTTGACTACACGAATGCGTCGTCAGATATTTATAGATGTTACGAATGCTGTTAAAAAACAAAAACTGAGTAATATTTATAATAAACGTCAAACGCTTAAACTGTACAGGGGTATCATTGATTCAAAAGAATAAAAGTAGCATGCGCACTGTGTGAACTGAGGGACTTCTTAAGTTAAAATGTATTAGTTCACAAACTGTTAAAATTCAGATACTTCACTTACCCCTAGTATAGATTAGCTGCAGCAACGATAATTTTTTTAAACTAATACATTTTAAATGTTATCTGGCAATATAAAATAATATGCAAAACCTAATAGAAACGGTGAACGTTGATGATGCTTTTAACAGCGCGAGGGGCTGGTGATGGCGTAGAGTGAAAAAATTGTAAAGAGAAACCAGTTTAAAAATTAAAAATGTTGAGTAAACTACAATAATTAAAATTAAACAAAATTACAAAACTCACGGGAATTTATTTAAAATTATAAAAATATAATATACATGTAGTGAAACGAAGCTGGTCGTCGGTGTTTATTATATTTTTATAATTTTATACTTCGTGTTGCATTTGTGCTATATGGAAAATTATATGACTGCAATTACAACAGTCAATGTATTTTTATTAAAATAATAAAAAAAAAAACAACAAGTTAACACGTCTGGTTTCAATGCGTCAGAATAGGTTTAAAATTTATCATTATTTTAACATAATGTCTGTTACAATCATAGTCTTATTATAAATAATATTGAAAATGGATTTGTATAAAGTGATAGGTTGATTTTCTAGTATCCGGATATGAATTTATTTACTACGTCATTCGTATTTCTAGAATTAATTTCTTTTTTATTTAAAAAATCAATATGGTTCACATATTGTTGAAGAATCGTTAATCTGCTAGATTTTTAATTTAAACTCGAGAAGAATCTTTTTTATGCGACGCTTTTGACACGAAAATTTCCAAAATGTGTATGAATTTTTACGAATTCTGGAAAGCATATCTCTGATGTCTGTGGATTGTTTTTGAGGGAGCTGGCATTATACCAATAAGTCAAATTTCAGAATTTGTTGATGAAATTTTCATCAGAATTTTAAATAGAATAATGCGTCCGTACACCGAAGCATCCAATTATTATTAAGCAAGTTTACTTTCATTGGCAATTCTGGGCGTGAAATATCGGGATCTTTTACCTTTAAGCTTATTTCACCTCGTACCGGATTTTAGAATTCTTTTTCGAAATTTGAATTAACTCGATCTCCAGAGATTACCGAAAGTGAATGAATCACAATTTAACTGTATGATAAAACTTAAATTTTACAAATTAAAAAAAAAAAAAAAAAATAAGAAAAAAAACGGACGATTTTATTTTACTAATAAAACCGTTAGCTGTAGCATTAGATTCTTTTTCGTTTATGAAGGTTGCAATTTCATTATAATTTCTAGAAACTAATGAAAGTAATATTTGTGGAACCGTCAAACGAATATCAATCGATGTGAATGTGTTTAAAAGCCCCCCCCCCGCTCGTTTTTAATGAAGTTTACCATATTTCTTTCGGTATCCCCTTAATTTATTTCACGGTGTTTTGTATTATAAAACTTAGACATTTATGCAATACGCGTATGCAGTTTTAAATTTTTTTCTCCGTCATATTAGTATAAACATTGTTCACTAATATATATTTGAAGCGACATCGGAACACAATTAATAAATTGAATTTACGTATATAATAATTTAAAAAATGTTATTCCTCGTTTTGTATTTTTGATGCTCTGTGCAAGGTTAAAAATAGAACTCTTTTATTAAAAAATCGACTGTTACAAATCGGATTGGAATAAAAATTTGTCGCTAAACTAATGATCGAATGAATATTTAAATTGTTTTCAATTTTTTAGTCATTTTGCTAATTTTAAGTGAATTTTTAGTTTTTTTTTTTTTTTACTTTTCGAAAATCCTAGGTTTGCAAACGTTAAAGCTCCTCGTAACATAGATATTTCATGAACATTTGATTTACATGAATTACGCGATATTTTTTATTTTTAAGTTTTACTATTGGCAATTACTTTCCTTCTTTTTTTTTAAATACGTTTTTGTTTTTGAGTCCAGTCCATTAAAATTACAGAGTTTTCACTAAATTTTTCACATTTCGGTTGAAAATTTTGCGCAGTTCGGCACTATCGATTTCACTTTGGCACATTCGAAAGGCTCTGTTTCCATAATCAGTTAATGACTATGCGGAACATAAAAGTAAATCTTTAAATTTCTTCGACAATATTTTATTAATTTTATACAGTCTTGCTTTCCCATAAGAAATATTTCAAAGAAGTATCGATGTTCAAAGGGTGCTTGCTCGGATCGTGTCCACTTAGAAAAATTACGTTGTGAGGCCGTTTTAATTATCTCTGTTTAGTGTTTAGTTTCGTTTTAATTTAAAATGTTGTTATTGTGCGAAATATAGGGGTATTTATCCTCCACCTAATATGCTTGAAGATGAAACGGTCGTTCGGATAGCGAAAAATCATGATAAAACTGCGGCGCAAATATTATTAAAATATTTGGTGCAAAATGAAATCGCTGTTATTCCAAAAAGTACCAATGAGAACCGAATCCGGCAGAACTTTGAGGTAATTTATTTTTAACAGATTATTAATAATTGTCGACTAAGATCACTTTACCGGGAAGAGAAGTAATTTTTTTTTTAGTTATTTCATAACCAGGCTGTTTTTTTTTTTTTTATATTTCTAATGCGATTGCTTTTACATTTATACATTTTTTTTTTCATATACTTGTTATCGGCAGAAATTTCATTAAATTAATTTAAGTAGGACTAAGTATGAAAATATGATCGGACAAATAAAGACTATACGGATATTCTTTATTTATATTGTTAATTTATTGAATACAACAAAATAAAAAAGAAAAAAGAAAGAAAAAAAAAGAAAAAAAAACGGAAAAAAGGGAAAAAAAGCACACAAACTAACAGAACGATGTTATTGATGGATAATTTAAATGTAAAAATATTCAAAATTCTACCATATCTTAGTTTTGGAAATTTAATAAATTTTCCTATAACGTTTTATGACATAATGTAACCCTTATCTTCAATCAGAGGGAATACATAGACATTCCACTGACCCCTGTATTGTCGCATAAATCGCACAGTAGCTGCACTTTCATGCACCTGAAGAACTAAAGAAGGATAGTTCTTGTTTTTTTATTCGAAACTTTCACTAAAATATAATCGCCTACACCTTATATTTTCTGGTCTTAATTCCAACGAAAAATTTTTTGACGCAGTGTTAACCATAATTTATTTCACTGTCATCTGTTCCCATTAATTCGCTTTCTCCAGATTTTTTACACAATTCACCGTCATCTGGAGAATCTATCTCTGAATCAGATGATTCAAATATTCTGATCTTTGGTTTTTTAATTGCTTTCTTTGTTGTTTCTTTTGTCTTCATTGTTTTCAGTAAACGGTCTTCTCGTTTTCTTCTTTTCTCATCCAACTCAGCTTTCTTTTTGGTGTTGAAGTCCAAACTTCTGAATGCATTCTTTTAAATCCTGATTTTGTTAGAGTCGGTAAAGGTACAACATCATAAAGGGCATTTGATCGAATTTCATTTAATTCTGATGATTGTATATTTACAGACGATAATTCTCTTTCCAGTGGAAAATCTTCATTTGAAAAAAAAATATTTGGATTTATTGGATATATTCCTGTAGAGGAAAATCCACTTATACCTTTAGCAATTGTCGCAACTTGAATATATGCTTTATAAAACAATTCAGCTATCTTGTGCACCGTAATCTTTTCATTTGTATGTGACTTCATATACAGATCACATTCTTTGTTGTAAGCTATTTTTAATAGTCCTTAATAAAAAACTATATCTAGAGGCTGTAAACGATGCAATGAATGAGGCGGCAACGACAATAGAATTATAAAGTTCGTTTTACAAAACTCATATGTTTCCTTGGTTATGTGGCTTCTACGGTTATCGATAATGAGCAAAACTGGCTCTGCTGCATTAGGAGAAGAATATTTTTTAAAGTGATGAAGCCACCGAACAAATAAAGCTTCATTGGTCCATCCGTTCTGTTGAACAAAGGTACAATGCATTACACGGTCCATTTACTTCCAAAGACTGGGTCATCCGCTGTCTCGCATAAATAAGTGTAGGAGGAATATATTCGCCAAATGCATTAAATGCGCAAATAACTCTAGTTGTTTGTCCCCTTTCTCCTGAGGATACAGCACCAACTCTTTTCTGTCCTTTGGGGGCTAAAATTTTGTTCGTTTCATGAACTGTGCTTATATACCAGTTTCGTCCATATTATATATTTTGTTTGGACCAAATTTAAATTCATCCATAACCTGTTCAAGGTTATTAAAAAATCGGTTAACCTCATCCTTATTAAATCCTCTTAACTCGTCGATTCTGGCTTACGAACTGAAATATTAGTGTTTCGTTTTAAAAAAACCTTCTAATCAATCTTTACCAGCTAATTTCTTAGTTTTATCAAATCTATGTGGAATTTTTAAAATTTCCGCATACTCAAAAACAAGTTTTCTATTAAATGCTCAGCTATGTCAGATTCGTGTTCTTTAGTGAAAACAGATTTTCTTTCTAGACGAGGCGCACTCATTTTCATATTTTTCAACCTTTCTTGCAATGTGCTGCATGGTAAATTGCGATTCTTGGCAGCTTTTCTTATAGATATACCATTTTTGACATCGCTAATAGCAGCTGGTTAAGTCATCTGCAGTCCATTGAGCTCGTTCCATTGTCCCCTTTTATAATTTCTAGGCATCCGTTACATTAAAGTCAAACACTTCGTCTTAATAACTGAGAAAAATTAGATAAATTCCAACAAAACTTATAAAAATTTATCATACCAAATTATTATAATAATTTTCCGACATGTAATAATTTGCTGTATTATATAAAATTTTTATTGAATAAATGTTAAAAATTGTCTGAAAAAATAGTTGAAATAAAAAATTTTGCTTGTCGGTCACAAACGGGAAATACCGGTCATTTTGACCGCCATTACCCCAACGTATTCAAATTTACATTTCCCCATTCGCCCCTATTATTACGTAACTTCATTAAAAGCATTTGTTGTAATTAGTCTTTAGGTTTATTAGTGTGTCTTTTATGTTCAATAGCAAACTGCATGATATATTGCGTAAACTATAATTAAAAGCTAAATTTCTTGGTATTACACTGATTCCCTCTTCCAGATATTGTATTTAAGTATCATTTTTGGAGTAAGTATTAAGTGTCTTTTCTCCGAAAATTCGAAGAATTAAAATTTGAGAAAGTTTCACATTTTTTCCCAACCCAAACTTTTAAACATTTATCCCTATATTACTTTTAAGAATAATTGACATGTACTGTTTTCCATAAATATATTAATAATTAAATATAAACATTTAACATGTTTCGGCTTCATAGCGCCATTATCATGACTAGTCAATAATTTAAATGAAAACAGTTAATTTTTGGAAAACAGTACGTGTTAATTATTCTTAGAAGTGATACAATTAGCAGAAATGAATAGTATGAATAATATCAACATTTATCCTTTAAATAGTTTCGATTAATAACATAGATATAAAAACATATTGCGAGTACACTGTATGTTTTTATATCTATGTTATTAATTGACTAAAAATATTATGGGTTTTTTAAATGCTTACGATTAAATTTGATATTATTCGCACATCCAGAGGTCATAATATCATAATGCAAGTAAGTTTGACACGATGCGTTGAAAACCATTATTTTCGTTCAGGTATTTCAAAGTTCCTTATATTTTCCGTAATTTATTTGCAACAATATTGATATGTTCTTTCTATTTAAACAAGCTGTTAACACGGTGGCACCTAATTAATTATATATTTATACACTTCTTCTAGGTTGTTGCGATATACTTTTTTTTTGTATGTAAATGTTGACATTCTAAACTATGATGTTTTATTTTGATTTCGTCCTTTAAATAACGAACAGAGAAATACTAGGGGCTCTTTGTTTGCTTGGAACGGCGATAAATTATTTTAAAAGTAAAACTGACGAATAAAAGTTCTTTTTTTTAAGTAGGTACATAAAAAATTTCACCGATGTTGTGGGTTTTTAAAATTTGTTGTAGATTTTTGATTTCACTTTAACGGAGGAAGAAATGAACGACATCGCCAATTTGGATAAAGGTGAAAGCGGACGTATTCTCAGATTATCGCAAATTATTAAAGGGTAAGTTATCTACAAAACCGAGAACAATAAAAAGAAAATTATTTAAAGTTGAGAGCATCATATATCTTTTACTTTTTCTTTTATAATAATGTCCGCGTAAGTCGCGCTTAAACGCGACGTTTGTTTTTTCTGAACGTTAAATCAACGTTTTGTTTGTATTAACAGTTCCGTTGTTTAGTTGCATTTCATAAAAAAAGCATTACACACAACTTTTAATTGAAAATTGATTATAATTTTTATTAATCCCATAACTGACGCGAGTCAAATTTCTTAATTTTCAAAATATAAATACAACGTTCTGAATTCCGAAAACGTCGTCTCAACGAGGAATAATAATAAATCCGCCTCTTCCGAAATTTCGGGAACTAGTTTTTCCGGAATATAATTATTAATACGGGATATTTTTAAGGAACTGAATCCGGAAGTGAACAGAAAAAAAAAGAAAGAAGTATATGAACTATCCAATAATTAGAACGTAAACAAAATATTCTATAATTAAAAATTTTTCACCTGATACTAAGCGTACGATATTGATACAAACACACGGTCGATTTTCAGTTTTTTAAATAGCCCAAATATTATTTAGCAACGATGATAGTAACCGATAAAACCAACGCCTATTGTCTGGCTCACGGTACTTCATAATGGCATTAGAGATATTCGTAGGGAAACTGCTGCGCATTGCGAGAATGACTAAAATATCAAGTTAACCGGGAACTCCCGATAAACAAGTTCATGGTGAGCTTAACGCGTTTAAAGTCAAGAAAATCAGTTTGCATAATTGTAGATATTGATGGTATATTAAAATGGTGGGAACAATGGAAGCTATTAAACCCCGGGACAAATAGAAGCTAATCATATTGCCCGACGCTGCAGTGAGCGGTTTCGGTTTGTCTCGTACGGAATGGGTGCAGTTAAATCGCATTCGCACTGAACCCGGATGCTGTAACGACAGCCTGACGAGATGGAACATAAAGAATGACTCGGCCGATGACTGTGACCAACCGCATCAAACTATTGAACATATCGTGTGTAATTGCTCACGCAGGGTTTTCGACGGAACTGTCCATGAAATTCACAAAATGTCAGCGGTAACATTGACATGGATACAAAATTTGGACGTGTCATTGTAGTATTTCCGCTTCGAGCCATACGACAAGAAGAATCGAGCGACTTTATAAAATCCGTTTTAAGTATTTCTACGACGAATTCGTACACTTCTTTAATGTCGGATGTTGCCGACTGGTTGTTGGGGCTAACTCGTGTAATCTGCGATAATGGCGTTGTTCCGGTCCGGGTAAATTACGGCAGTCATTTGCAGTGTCCGTTGATTGTTTGCATCCTCTACGGCGAGGTAGAAATTTTATTTTTTGTATTTGTGTAGTTTCGCTTAAAATCGATCTAACGGCCGTTTTTATTATCCGTTTTTCTTCAGATACGAAAATTTCTCTCTTCATTATAAAAACTGATTTTTTACGAAATGAAACAAATTCTTTCATAATTGTATATAATTTTATCTAGATGGCCTTGAAAGTAATTCGTATTTGAAAAAGGTTTACAACAAACACTCCTAATAATATATATATTTTTTCGTAAAAATCATTTTTTTCTATATTCAAATTGACTTTAAGAAAACGCTTCGAATTATTCAGCAGTTAATAGAAAGAAAATATACCTTTTTTTTTGTTTTTTTTTTCTATTTTATGCGATTCTGGAAGATTGTTATTAGTTATCTTGGTACGAAATTGACGGTGATTTAACCAACCCCGGCAACTTGAGACAGTAGTTCGTTTAGTAAACAGTTGAACGAGAGTTCCATCGCGAGGAGATACCGAAAGGGGGCGTTCTTATCAGTTAGTACCCACGAACCAGGAATTGACGATAATTGAGAAGACGAGTGTATCTCTTCCTTAAACATCGTTTATAACATCATCAATCAATGGGGACGCATTTTAATAAGTGTTCAATAATTATTCATTCTTAAAATTGCTCTATTCATAAAAAATGTTTGCGGTTTACGAAACTTTTATAAGTATAAAAATTTTTGTTTTACAAAATTGGCTTTTTTAAAATTAGTCGGCAAAATAATCTTCGACGCAGACCACCTATTGTAAAAACTTGATTAGACGTTTAATCTTATGTTTGCTTTCTTCACACTTCCTTGTACCACGTGGTAAAGGAAGTATATTGTGATTATGAAAAATGTTTAATGCCACATTTTAACGGATATTTACACCATCCTTGATTACTTTCCCTTTTACGCGGAAAAGGAAGTACTGTATTGGCGAAGTATTTTGAATCTCACGTTTAAACGGAAATATTCATTTTGACCACTCCTCCAGGATTCGTAATTGATTTGCGTGTATGGATCACACATAACTCAAAAACAGTTAGCGGCAGAAAGCTAAAATTTTGTACTCTTTTAACATCTAGTTGTGCACCTTCCTTTTTGGTTACGTTTGAAGGAGAGTTTAGAGGGTTTTGTGGAATTTTTCTTATAACTCAAAAACGGGTAGCCGTAGAAAGCCTAAATTTTGAGCTCTCAGAATTGTGTTAACATTTATTTACTACTCGCTCGTTTTAACGGTTAACAGCTAAACGAGAAAGCCATGTATTGCGCACATCAGATTTCTTTCTATTCTTATTATTAAGACTCACTAGCCGGACTTCGGCTAGAAATAATAAGAATGACAGGTAGTCGAGTAAGTTTTAGTTCGAATTAAATTTATTCACCTTACGGTGATTATATTTATTCGTTATAGTTCTCGTTTTTCATTTTTTCTAAATCGATTTTACGGTTTTCGTTTTACAGAATAGAAAAACATCCGGAATATCCGTACACATATTAGGATATCAGAAGTCGTAATGGTACAATTTTTATGGTAAGAAAATTGATTTTTGAGCGTTCGAGCTATTTTTAAAAGTTAAATTTAAGAGATCATTTCACGATCTTTAAAAATTAAATTTTTACTATATATTTTTTAATGACATTTTATAGTACTTCTTACATTTTTTAATATATTTTACATTTCGGATGATGTTTTTTTTGCCTTTTTTTTTTTTTTTAATTAAGTCTTATTTGAAGAGAAGAAAAATGAATATGAATATTCTGTGCCATTTTCAACAACCAAAGCTTTTAGAAATGTACACGCACTTCGAAGATTAAAAATGTATAACCTAAAACTTTATGTAATTTTTGCTTCGCATTTGAAAATTTGTGCAATGGATCAACACGCATAACAATCACTGTAAGATACGTGGCACGTAAATTCACTAACCACTTCGATGACGAACATGGCGTACTTTCTTCAGTCTGTACTCTAATAATACCTGGCCGAGGTGCTGCATGCGGTAGCGCAGCTGAAAGGAGGGGGTCCTAAGGGTTTGAACTTCTTCGAAAAATAAATAAAAGTTACTTTTTTGAATTGTGTAAGTATTATTAATAAACACGATATTATTATAATCAGAATAGCAGATGGTTTGTCCTCGCCTATGACTTTTTTGAGACAACTGTTATTTTGATGTATAGCCAAAACTGCTGTTTCATCGTAGAGAGCTCGCTTCTGCACCGAAGCGTTGTCGGTGCATATAAGCTTTTTTTTTTATATTATTTTTGCGAGAAAAAAGTGGAAATACAACGATCGTATGCAGTAGGTGTGGGTAACTCCGAACACAGTTATATGCTCGGAAATACATCTGTGTTCGGACACAGTCGGGGATAAATCTCCGACGATGTGATTTAATATATCTCAACTCTGGAAGACGTCACACAACGAACAGATGCCATTCCGGACAGAGTCGGATTTACTACCTCTGTCAGGGTGATTTAATATATCTCAACTCCGGAAGGTGATAACTGCGAGCACACTGTCAAAATTTGCCTTATCATTACTGTTTCATAGAATTACGTCGTGTTCATAGATTGCAGTATAGGAGGTTGGAATATTTCTTTTCAACTTTTAGTGTTTTTGTCCTTGTAGAAGATGATAGTAATCTTTCGTTGTAGCGATTTCTTCGGTAATACGATCAAATCTTAATGCGCTGAAATAAATATTCCACATATTAAAAAAATATTTACATACATAAATTTTAGAATAATAAATTAAAATATTGGAAAACATTATTGAAATATGCGGCGGCCCTCTATTTTGGACTACTATAAGGAGAGCAGAATAATTTTATATTTATATAAAGTGTTTCGGTTTTACTACATTGTAAAAAACTAAAAATCATTTAACATAAATTAACATTAGGAATTTTATTAGTATCACCACTGGTATAATACTTATTTGGAAAATTCGAACAGCGACTAACATATAACGTGTTACAGTAGAAGATGTAAAATAAATGTTAAACTACGAGCAGACAGATATTGCGGAATAGAAACAATGTAACATTATAAAACATGAATTTACGTTAAACGTGGGTAAACGATAGAGCGCCTGCATATAATGCCTGTTACATGTAAGGGAGATTACTTCGAACAATATACTCATTGGCAACTATGAGGGGATTTTTAGCACATTCAGGAGGATTATCCATGTGCGACTTTACTGAATAAACATCATTGTTTGTTAATCCTAATAAGATGGTTCAGAAATGACTAAAATATTCAATTAAAATATGCAATAACTTACGAACGGTTTTAAATTACAATTAAAATTTTCTTTAAGAAAATCCATAACTTTTCAAACTAACCGATTACTCCGGGCAGCAAAAAACCCTCAAAACCCGTTAAGAATATGTAATATGGAACTTAGGACGACCTCGGAAATCACTTAAAAATTCATAACTCATCACCAGATAACCCTTTAAAAGTGAAACACAAAATATAAAATAAAACGCAGAAGCTCTTTCATAAAGTCAAAAAAAAAAATACGATTAACAAATTATATAGATTCTCCTTTATTAGGCCTAAAAATAGAAAAGAAAAACGATGTTCGCGTAATCAATAGGCAGGGTAAAAAATTCGAGGAAACCAAAACGTATCTCAAATATATACATAAAGGATCGCTTTATTGGAAAACTATAGCCGAACTTACAACTTTATATTTATACCCTCGGGGCGCCGAAAGCTCGAAAGTTTCGGAAGAAATATTTTTTTTTCCCGATCATGTGATATATCAACGAAGAAATCGTTATTTGTCGGCAACAAACCGGTATCTAATTTCTTCAGCGAAACTTCCAAAGTTGTCGAAAAGTTCAAAAAAGTGCGAGAACTGATATATAGCCCATCTCCATTGCGGCGCGAGCATTATGGCTAAAAATTTTGAACAAAGTTAAAAGGATACGCCCCCCACCATACTTCTCCAGATTAGAACATCCGGGTTTACAACTTTAAAATTTGGCCCTCACAGGACGCTGAAAGCTCGAAGATTTTGAAAAAAATATTTTTTTTTCCAGGCATATGTTATACATTGTTGGAAAGATCGCATTATGAACAATGTAAAAATATATACATCCCCGCTTATTTTTCTAGTTTGGGACATCCGGGTTTCCAACGTCAAAATTAGTTCCTAGAGGGCGGGGTGGAATACTCGAAATTTTGGAATAAAAAAATTTTTCTCGGTCATGTGACATGTATCGATTGACAGATGAACGAAACGGTATTTCATTTTCTTAACGAAATTTTCGAAGTGGCGATAATTTCAAAAAATCGCAAAAAATTACGCTAATCTTATTCTTTGCAGCGGAAAAATCAAATTCCGTTTTTTTTTTTTTGAATTTAGTATTATGCAAACGTAAATATTATGGTTATCTATAAATTAACGTACGGCTGAGCGCATGAATCACGCTTGACTGAACTTGTTTCTTTGTAATTTCGTGAATATCGATATTATCTTTCTGTGAAGAATTTTAGATTATTATAAAAATTCTAACTTGTATTATCGACCGTTTTATTTTCTGCGCTCTAATGAACCTTCTAAAAATTCACCGCCATTTTTGTCTCTTTCGCTGAACTATTCCGGTGAATTATTTAGCGAAATTAAATTTTTATAGGTTTAATCGGGCAATCGATAGCCTTACGTCACATAATATAATATTGTTGTTCAAGGCGGGAGTTATATTTCAAGGTAATTGGCTTTTATTAGAAATGTATACTCGCGTACATTAAGTAACGAATATTAGACACTAAGTAACGAATATTGGTCATGTGAAATGAGAAAAAACAAAAGAGAAGAACAAACCCAAAATGCAATAAACATCTTGTAAAATTGTTTAAAATTCGCTAAAACAATTAGCGCGGGTAAATTCTGCAATTTTCTAAATTCACTAATGGTCTCTATGTAAACTTCGAGAAATATTGAACTTTAGCGCCAATTAAACTTCAATGTTGTTCGAAATTCAGACATTATTATACAAAATTTTTTTTCTAAGTGAAATATAAATTAATGAATGCAGACTTACGAAAAGTACCGATTCCGGTCATACCAACGCCGAATAAAGATATCTTGATGCATATTAGGCGAAAGTAATGAAACGATTCGCTATTCTTCCTCACTACGACTCCAACGTCCAGGCGAAATGATGTAGTCCTCTGCCGCGTTCGGTCCGGACATACACGTCTTACGCATCAATTTCTGTTGTTCCAAAAGAAGAACGGCCGATCTGTCCTGCATCTAATATTCCCCTTATCATTGCCCACATCCTAACTGGCTGCCCAATTCATACTTTCCAACGCGAGCTCGTTGGCCTTCTCAATAATCAAAAAACATACCGAAACGCATTTTCTCGCCGAAGTTAAACTCCCCCCTCTCTTCTTCAACAATACAAATATCCTACCTTTAATCTAGTACGTAGGGCGCTCAATAAGTAACGGGATATAGCTTATCTCACGCCCGTTGTTTGGTGAAACTTTATGAAATTTATGCGAGAGGCAGAGGAGGAAAATACGAATAGAACGCCGTTTTCCGCGTTCTGATCTGATCAGTAGAACTTCTGTACGCACGTGTGAAACATATCGGTGAACGTTTCCGAGCCAGTGAGTTACAAGATACGCGCGGTCAACGAATTTCTGACAGCTGAAGAAGTTGTAGGTGCAAAAATTTATCGCAGACTGTGCATAGCATACGATGCAGATTGCGTAAATGTGTTTCAGAGCCAAAGGAAGCGAGTAAAGTGTGAATAATGAAAGGTCAAATGCTCTGCCGGAAGGTCTTTTGGAACCGGCATGGACTCCTACTGTTGCAATTTCGTACACAGAAGGATGCGATTACACTTACCGTGACATTCATGTGTGGCATTTCATTTAATTGGAAGAGGCACGGTTGCAGCCTGCAGAGCAGTGCTTTTGCACGATAATGCGCGACCGCACACGTCTGTTCTCGTTCGCACGTGAATTAAAAATAATCAAAATTGGGACGAATTTTCGCATCCACCCTACTCGCCCGATCTAGCATCTTTGGAATACGTCGGAAACGTTTTGTAACAGACGACGAAGTCACCACGAGGGCAGTAACGAAATTTTTCATTAAATGCACAGCCCAGTTTTATCTTGACGCGATATCGATAAACTCTTCGACCCGGCACGATAAATGCCCTAATGTTTTCGGAAATTATGTCAAAAAATAAAGAGTATTTTTTCTAGTTTCTTTAGTATATTTTTCATAATTTTTGGATGCCGGGAAGGTAATTTTCGAAGCCACGTCACGTTATTTATTGACCGCCCCACGTGTAAATATCTTTCCTTCCGTGCCTCTGGGCATAAAAAGTAAGATGCGGCACGGTCAGAAATCAAAGAAGAAGAAGAAAAATACACGTTGCTTTAATTTTTTTTAATAAAAAAAAAAAAAAAAAACTAACAAAAAGTTGCATGTTTAATTTTCTTGAAAAACGTTTATATATGATAGTAACGTAGATCAAAGGTTTCTCATCTTAATGGAGTTTGCTCCTTGCATTCTGGTTATAAATATTCCGAAAACTAAATTTACTTAACTTCGGTTTCCTGTATAGAATCAAATTCGGTGCTATAACTTATTCTTCTTTAACCTTAGCTTGCGGCAGTAGTAAACTTTTTATTAACTTTTTAGGTTAAAACCGTGTTTAATAATTATGTATTTTAGAACAATTATTTCGTCGCTATATTTGTATTATACAGAATGATGTATAAAACGTTTGAAAATTTCGTAGTGATTAATCATAGTGAAATAAATTTACGGACAACTGCGTAAAAATTGAATGTATTAATACAGCGCATCAGAAGCGAACTGAGACACTCGAACGCAAACATCGGTCCACAATAACGATAAAATTAAATAAAAACCAAACAAAAAAAAACAAAAAAAACGCCAACCAATATATTAATGTAACGAAAATACAATAAAATTCCGAAACTAAGAATAAAGACAAAAAAAAAACAAACGGGGAACTGGGAAAGTACAACAGAAAAAATTATAAATAACCGCCGACGATGTATAAAAAAAGGAACATAAAACCTGGGAAAACACAACAGAAATTAGTAGAACATGAACCGCAGCGGAAACAACTCCGCCAAAAGATAATCCCGAAGGAAAGAAATAAAGTACGTAAAAATCGAGAAAATGGGATACAGGGGAACCCAGCAAACAAAATATTAATAATAACCACCCGGACTACATAAAAAAAATAAAGTAAAAATTGAAAAATATAAAAAAATAACAAAGAGATAACAATAAAACGCTATAGGAAATACCTTTAAGTGGTTATATATTTGAGAAGAAATGAACCATTTTCATGAAATGATTGCGGCTAAATGAAAAAGGATAATTAGAGGACTAAAAAATTTTATTTCACAGTACATTTCAGTGCCCGAGTGATACCAATCAGAACCATTTCAGAATTCCTATTCCAAAACACTTTTTTAACCAAAATGTTTAATATTTATGCTCCTTTAAATACAAAATTAATATATACGTATATATTTTTGTTCATTATAATACAAATATGTAGTTTAGACGAAAGATGGTTAGGCGAAGAAAAAATTTTCCAACAAAAAAAAAAGTAGTAAAAATAGTTTATCAAGAAGTAATCGGCAAATAAAGCTAACGTTTTGTACTGCGTAGAAGTAATTCCAACAATCTCTTGTTTCCCACTAATGCGCTGAACAGCATTTAGCAAAGTTACGTTACCATGGAAAATAGTTTGTAACGGATTCTTTTTTTTTTTTTTTTTTTTTTTTATTATTATTATTTTTTATACTAGGTGTTTTTAATTTCTATGATTATTACACCCAGTGTCAGGTAGGTATTTTAAATGCTGGTTGTTAAGTTTAGTTTTCTAATCAGGGTAAGAATTTTTTTAATTTCGTCTTGGTCGTCAGGGATGGTTGTATTATTTAAAGGGATTTTTAGTTCTAGACGCATTTGATTAATGTTAGGGCATTCGTAAAGAAGGTGTTTGACTGTGATGGGGGTGGAGTTGCAGAATTGACAAGGGGGTTTATCGACTTTTTGGAAGAGGTAATTATGGGTTAGTTTCGTATGTCCAATTCTAAGCCTGGTGATTATTAATTCTTCTTGACGATTTAGTTGGGAGAGGTTTTTCCAAGGTTGTACGGATTTTTTGTGTTGAAATAATTTGTTATGGGATTTTGTGTTCCATGATGTTTGCCAATTTGATATTTCGGTTTGATTTAGTAAATGTTTGATGTCCATGGCTGTGGTGGAGGTTACAGGAGAGGGTGTAGAGGCGGTTTTGGCCAGGTTATCTACTATTTAGTTTCCCTGGATTCCGATATGACTAGGTATATAGATTAATTTGATATTAATAGTTCGAGATTTTAGCTTGTTTAGTTGTTGGTGAATATCTTGGGCAAATTTGTCTGTTGAAAAAATGTTCAGGATAGATGTTAGTGAGCTTACTGAGTCACTTTGGATTAGGTAATTTTTGCTTTTTCCTTTCGTTTTTATGCTTTTCAAACAGTGAAAAATTGCTATTAATTCAGCTGTATAGTTGGAAGAGCATTTATGAAGTTTTTAACCTCTCCATTGATAGAAAAAGCATATCCAGTATATTGATTTCCGATTTTTGACCCATCTGTAAAACATGGCATATAATTTGGAAAATTAGTAATTTTTTCGTGATAACGATTTTTAATTATATAGTGTGGGACTTCGGATTTACTGTAGTTTATTAAAGAAAAATCTATGTCTGGGGTTTGTAATAACCAGAATGGAAATTTTGGATATTCTTGGTTCAGGTTTGAAAAATTGAGCTCATTATTTTTTAGAAAAGACAGAAAATCGGTGATTGGTTTTTCAGCCTGCCGCGAAGGGTTTTTATTGTACGAATTTATCAAGTTTTGTATTGGATTTGTTCGGTTAGTTATAGCAGATAGGAGGAACCTGTTTGTGATCAAATTTTTCCTAAATTGTGGGGAAAGTTCAGCTGCTTCGCAGAAAATACTATCTATTGGTGAGGATCGTAAAGCTCCAATACACATTCGTATGGCTGCGTTTTGTATTGGTTTTATGATGGCCAAGGTTTTGTCGGATACGTTATTGAGAGCTGGATATCCATATTCGATTTTACTCCGAATGAGAGATCTATATAATTGCATTAGTAATTTTCTGGATGGATCGTATTTGGGCTTATTAATAGTTTTAATTATATTGAGGCTTTTCATTAAGTCTTTTTTAAGTCCTAGATAGTGAAGAGTGCAAGATAATTTACTGTCAAAGGTTAGCCCAAGAAATTTAGTACATGGTTTGACTTCGAGAGTACGTCCATTGAATTTAAGAGTTGGTTTTTGGGATTTATACTTTCTAGTAAATAAAACACAGTGGGTTTTAGATTCTGAGAAGACTAATCCAATAAAATATTATTCTTCGTATCTTCAAATAAACACATTTTGGAAGAATCTGTGTGAATAGGCCACCTAGCCTTTTACTTGTAATAAACTATTTGTTTTGAAAATTTTTCGATATGTCGTTGACTGAATTAATTCCGTCTTTGGGAATCGCAAATTTATTAACATGTGAAATTTTCCGATCGCTGTTATTTTGGCGGTGAATTTGTTTCCACAAATCGTTGATTTTTCCTTATAAATAAAAGAGCAAATTATAGTATTGCAAAAATTATCACAGATCCACATTGTCCTCCATGAATTTCGCATGCATCTCATAATAAAAACGAATTATGTAGTGATTTTAAAAAAAAGATGAAAAAGGTTTATATCGTTAAAAACTGAAAAACGACAACTGGATAAAATGCTTCGATACGGATTCTTTTTCGCACTGATCTGCTTTGCCAGCGGAGACAACAGGAATTAACAATACTACGCGGAAGTTACGACGGCGTTTATTGATTAAAATCGCACATCGATCTTACAGAATACGTGAAAATGTGAATGTTGCTTAAAGAAATCGCACTCACACTAAACAGGCACGTTATACATGCCCACAGTCAATCTTATGCTGGGGGTGTATATCTATTTCTATCAGGCAACATGTTTGTGTTACGCGTTGGCATTAATTCTATTTCACTGCTCTCGTTCAATATATAACAAGTTTCCTCTCCTCGAACATTTTAATTTAAAGTACGTTACGTTATTCACTGCTCGAATTTTAGCACATAAATATAATGAATGCCGGTTGGTAATATACTATTAACCCTAGGACGACAAGGCTGTGTCATATGTGACGCCAATCAACTTCTTTACTACACATGCGCCCCATTTCTGATCGGACATGCCTCTGACCTCCTCCGAATTGCTAACTGTAGCAAAAAAAAAATTCAATTTGAAAATTGGAAATCTTTGTATGGTCCTTCCTTTACAAATCCGCAGTCCTTATATTTGTCTATTCAATCGTTTCCACCTTCACACCTTTGGTTCCTAGACTTCTCACACCTTCGTCACGATACTAAATCTTCTCTTTGTCGCCTTCGCTTTGGTCACAGCTGCTTCCCTGCTTCTCTTTATCGGTTTTCTATTACTTCCCTTCCCGTTTGTCCATTATGTGCAGATAACACACTCGATTGTGACGCTGATCACATTTTCTTTGAGTGCGCATTTTTTTGTCATCCGAAAGATTGGTACTATACTCAGATCTACTATCCCTTAATATCCCCACGCCGTACTGTGCTTCCTTTATCCTCGCCTTTCCGTCACTGTCTGTTGTCCCTGCTATTGCTAAATTCTTGTCTTTAATCCGCGACCGTATAAACATTTAAGCAAATCCCTCATCCTTTTCTTATCTTAAGATTTTGGTTCCCCCGCCGCCTTCACTTGGTGCATTGTGGGCCTCTTTGCTCGGATGGTGGCCACAGTGGTACTGGGTCAAGGTGGTGCGGATCTTCCTGAGTTTTAGTATGAACGCTACGCTATTTGGCGATCGTGCTGGCCTCTTCCGATGTGCAGTCACTTTTCTTTTTATCCTTAATATTGATACGGATTGCGCGGCCTTTGGCCGGATAAAGGGTAAATTAATTGTTTTGTCTTGTTTGATCATTTTGGATCGAGCGATGGCGTCAATTATCTGTTCTTGAGATGTTGGGGTAGTTGCGCGTTGATAAAGGCTAGAGGGTTTTGTTTCGGAAGTTTTCGTTCTCGTCGCACACTGTAATAGGCAATATTGTTAGCGGCCGCGTTATTAATGCTTCTTTTTCTATAAAAACATCGTCTTGTAATATTGCGCCGCAACGTGTTTACATAGAAACAGCGGAACCACTTCAAAATTTGTTTTCTTATGTAAAGGTAATCGTAATAAAAGTTGTTTACTTCGGGAAAATTTAATTAAAAAAAAAACACGTTTTTTTTTAATCATCGCGTGGAGCGCATCTCCACTGGCGCCCAGAATAAGAATGGAGAGGAGGAAGCAAAAAAATAAATAAGAAAAGTTCCTCCGTCAGGCAGTCAAATTCGTATTAATATATCGTAAGCTCGTCGTCCGCAAATGCCGTTTGAATAATGGATAATCAATCATTTTGCTTTTCTGGACGGGAATTGCGAGCATTGGTTTGGCAGTCGCAACCGTAGGGGCGAATAGCGATGTCTTGTCTCTTGCCTCATCGGGCACTCACTGCATTGTAGTTGCGGCCATATTGTTGATGAGGGGATCTTTTTGTGGGCGCTGCCCAACAATCGCAGATAGGGATAAAAATACATTTTTTTTTTTTTTTTTATGCCGGTCACATCGCGCATTTAGTTACAATATATTATAATCAGGCATAACGGCTGACAAGACATGAGAGCTTTCCTTTCCTTTAAGGTATCCTTTATATTTTTTCGTCTACATATTTATTTCCCTTCGGACTGCTAATTGCACTAGTTCTCTAGTACCGATCTTTTTTGACTCTCTTGCTATCTCTCCATAGTAGTTCTGGCCGTCTCCATCTCCCCGAATAACTTTCTTAGTGTCCTCAATTTCCTTTTGTTCTACGTTTTTCCTTCTTGATGGGTAATCGTCCCCGTAGCTGACATGCCCAATAAAGAAATAAAGAAAAAAAAAAAAATCTTCAGTTAGCCGTTTTTAAGTGTTTTACAGTTAGAAGACATTTTTATCGTTAACCAATAATTACTTACACTCTTCGAAGAAAGAAACCCGTTGAAAAGATAGAAAGTGTTTTACCGACGCGACTGGATAACAATTAGAGAATATTTTTATTTCGAATAGATACAGATGGCGGCGCCACTGCAGCAAATGATGTTTTATTATGTTTTCGATCGAGAAGAAACGAACGAAAAAAAAAAATTTACCGTATGCATTTTGGATTCCGTTCAAAGTCAACACGTTACTTCGATATTACGTTACTTACTTCACTCTGATCGCCGTATCGGTTCCCCAGTTTTGCCGTTGGAAAAGTTATTTAAAGGCGGGAAGTATTATCGCGTTATACAGCGCAATTACCTTTTTATGATTAATTCATACCATTATATACTACATTTCTAAAAGCAACAAAACAGAAGGAACCGAATTTTAATATTCGAAATATACGCTACATTGCAGCAGATGATAGTGAAAAACGGGAAATTGCAAGATTTTAAAATAACACAAAATGTAGTGTCGACTTGAATAATGAGATATACGCTCTATATAATTGCACTCGCGATGATGCGAAATGGTAGTTTTTAACAGATTTTTAAATATCCCGCAAATGAATTATATTAAATCATGAATGACCGTAACGTAGTCAATGAAACTTTATCCAAAGAGAGAACGAATCTCATAAAAGGATTTCTCCTAAAGCCATACAGGAAAACTCCGATTAAGCGTCTGCCTGATTTTTTCTCTTCACTTGTTCTTTTTTACTCATCCATTTTTCATAAATGTCGATTTACCTCTAATAAGACTCCAATTTCATCTCTCATTTCGGTTAGTCTTCTTTAATTTTCGTCATTTACTTATAGAGTCATCATAATAAGCTTTCTTATTTCCCTTTCAGTTTTTCTGATTATTTTAATTCTAATAAATGTCATTCTCTATCGTTCTGTTCTTAATCCTAATGTCGTTAAAACCTGAATTTTCTGATAGTTTAGGTTCACACTTCCATGTGCCTGTACTCCACTTTATCCTTTTCACCCGCCCCTTACACATCCATTCGTTTTACGCTTCATATCATGTTTTATCTGAATGTTCGGTCTTTTCCGCTAGCAATCGTTCTTCTACTATTCTCAACCGAAACTTGTGGTATCTCTATAACTCTTATGGATGCTACTTATGTTCTCTTATTCCTTCTACTTTTGCTACTCCTATACTTGAATTATTTGTATCCTCTGTCCTTCAAAGTTTAAGAATACCACTTTTTTTCTCGTTCTTCACATTTCTTGAGCTAATGTCCTCGTTGACCAAAACCTATATGAAAAAAAAAAAACGTTCAATTGCGATTAACGATGAAATAAATTCCGTTCGGTAAGAGAGGAAAATAGAAGATAAGATGAATGCGTAACTGCTTCCATCCTTCTGTCAAGATAATTTCCTAACAATGCGATGAAAATGTCACTGAAAAATTCATTCATAATGAAACTACTGATTACAGTTAATGAATAGAATTATCGCATTTAAAGTGGGCCAAACGCAAATGATCGATTCAAAGTGTATCAGAAAAATTTACTGAAACCGTTTCTGTAGCAGTTCCAACTGAGAAAGTTCCTAGAACATCTTCGTTTTACCGCAAATACCATTACAAAAATGAGCGTGTTGTCCAAGTGTTTTCGGGCGATTTCGAATTCGGTTCGTAATTTTAAAACTCGGCTAAATGGTGAAAATTTATTTAAATTCACTCGGGATTTTGCGTTAAGATTATGCATGATTACACCGGAATCCGGTGCGAAACAATTTCTATTTTATCTGATCGGAAGTAGCACTCGATCTTTGCTTTTAATCATCCTTTGCGTAAAAAGGTCAATTTTTTTTTCCAGTTTAATGTATCACCTAATGAACTGTGTATCTATCGTACACGATTTTTACTTTGTCTGGGCACGGATGAATAAAGAATCGGTAATACACTTAATGGAGAAATCGGAAAAGATTTATTGTTACCCGGATCGCGAACTGGAAGAAATTCGAAAATCTCATAATCGCGTTCAACACGACAAAATTCAGCGTAAGTTTTCTACGTTAGTGTTAGTGATGGTCGGTATAAGTCTGATTTCGATTCTACTGCAGCAAATGATGTTTTATCACGTTTTCGATCGAGAAGAAACGCACGAGAAATATTTACCATACCCGTTGTGGATTCCGTTCAGTGTCAACACATTGTTACGATATTACGTTACTTACTTCGTTCTGATCGCCATATCGGTTCCCCAGTTTTTCTGTTCCAGATATACTGAATTATTTTTCTTTTACTTCGGTGAAATTATCCGTTCAGAATTAGACGGCTTAGTAAAGGCGATAGGCGCTATTGATTCGATAGTTGCAACTAGAACGGGACATCTCGAACCGGACCCGACTTTAATCAGCGACAACATCGAACAGTATTACTCGGAGTATGATAAATGGACAGAAGCGCGCGATATCGTTTATTACGATTTAATCATTCAATGTGCCCGGCATCATCGAGCTTTGGCTCGGTATACTGACGATTTCTTGTCAACCTTCAAACCGATTCCACGGCTTTCTTACGCATTGTTATATTTCTCTTCTGTCGATATGAATTATGCCATCGTAGCCAATATTAAGGCGAATTGTTTACCAATTGGTTACGTAGTGTTCTTTGTTTTAAAAATTTGCTTAATGTTTTATTTTTGTCGGTCTGGACAACGGTTGTTGAACTCGAACGATGAATTCAAAGATGCACTGTACCAGACAGTATGGCACGACAAATCGCTAAGAACACAAAAAGCTTTCTTGACAATTCTATCGACTGCCAGTTTCAGATTCGGTTTATCGTATACAACGGATTTCACACTTTCACATGAGTTTTTCATCGCAACTATAAAGTCCATATACGATATGGCGACATTTCTGATTAGCGTCGAGATTTATTAACAGTTTGTACAAACTTTCAAGGGAATTCACTATGCTCGGTAGTTTTATTTGAATTTTTCACCTTTCTGCTCAGTTCGAGTTTTTTGCTATTTTAATATATATCGGCGCGTTTTTTGTTTTTTTTTGACAAAATAACAAAGAACGAATTCGTTTTATTATACCTTTCAGTAAGTCGTAAACACGAGAAAAGAATTGTTAAATTTTTAGTTTAAATTTCAATTAATGATAAACAAATGTAGTCGTTTGCACCTTACTTTCTTTTATTTACTTATTTATATTTCTTGTTTAGAATTAAAGATAAAAAAAAAGTACCCAAACCCATAGTGATGAAATTAACGGACATTCAGGAATTGAATTTGAAATAACTTATAGAACGATGAAACAAGCATTGTACTTGGCTTTAAGATTATTTAACGAGAAATGAATCCTATAAATTGAGAATCGTTACTTCAAATGTTAATAGAAAAAAAAAATAAATAAATAAAAAAAAGCGAAATTAAAATCCAATATTTAGTTTGCCTGAACGTAATGAACATTGATAAAATATGATAGAGGTATTTTTATAAAGTAATTAGAGATCATGATTTTCAGTACCTTTGCAGTAACATCTGACATTAACCTACGAAAATTTACCTAAACTATATCGTGATTATTCATTATATTCATATATATATATATATATATATATATATATATATATATATATGAATATATATATATATATAATTGTTTATAGATCGTTTGTATGTATTATTATGTATATTGCAACATTTTTTAGTTTGCTAATTAGGGCCCAAAATCAGCACAGATTACCGATTAATTAAACGGAGGGTGTATCCGTGTATAACAATTTTAATTTTTAACAGATGAATTGTATCAGTTTTAAATCAATTTTAGTGTTCTTTTCTTTTATGTTAATAATTTTCATCAAAATTCGTTATTGATTAGGAGAAGTTCTAACAATGCATCTAATATATATGTTTTTTCTGTATTTATTCTAAATTGTGTATAAATATAAAACGCTATGTAAATCTAAATAAAAAAATAAAAATACACAAAATTTTTGTCGGGCCGTTGAAAAGAATGAAATGTGAAGTTCAGACATCTTTCGGACGTTCCACTCTTCTGTAACACCACAAGGCATGGCCTCCCGGGCATACAAAGTACAGGTGTCAAGAAGAAGTTGCATTGTATCTTATACGTTCTGAACAGTCTAATCTTACACGTGATTTCCTCATGTCTAAACTGGATTCACCAATTTGTACCACATGCAGTAATAACAATAGACAACGTTCTTCCTAACTGTGTCCAGGATACAATCTTTTTCATTATATAGTTTAGCTTACTAGTTTCTCGTTTGCAAAGTTTTTAAACCTAATAATGAATATAAGTTGCTATCCTGAAACACTTCTATGTGATTAGTTTGTTATAACTAGCCGTGATTCTACAGTTCTGGGCATAGTTGTATTGCGCGGCGCGGTAAAAAAGGAAAACTATTGGTCACCGCAAAAAGAGCATGTCCTAAATGTCATGCTTGTTATATGATAAATCCCTAATAAATAGATGAGCGCCATACGTGCTTAGATTATGTATGGAGACTAGAACAATTTTTTACATCATCGATAAAACTATCTTTACGATACCTACCATCACCGCTATCCCTGTTCACAGATTAAGACAGTTTATCTGAATTTAAATGCTGCAGGAAACGTTCCAAATGTGCATATATCATATATGGTACAAACTCCTTCTATTTCATCTTCAATATTGTATTATCCTCTCTTGGCGTAACAACTGCGACAAGAGCGTTTCCTGAGCAGCGCCCCATGTGAGCTAGGTACTTACTATGATCCCGAACGTGCCACAATGTTGGCAGACATGTAGACAATGTGTAACTGTTATTACTTGCTACGCACATTAATAAATATATATGATTATCTCATTCCTCTTTTATAATTTGAAGGAGATATACAATATTTTTTTCATCTATGCCAAATACTTTAAACAAATACATCAGGATTCCTCTTTTTAAACGTGCTAATATTCTTAAATGCTGTAGGAAATGCTGCATCACTCTAATTATATTTCTTCAAGAGAGCCCCATCCAACAAATAGTTATGCATATGTTCTAGGTGACTCGCATTAGTATCTTTGGAGAGCATGGAACACTTAAAACGCTTGTGATCCACATTGTTTACATTAGTAATAGTCTTACGCTATACTGGATGGTGGTGTTCTGCTGATGCACGGGACAGAATATTAAAATGATTGATTCGAACCTTCATTCTATACATCCATTGGCCAATCATATCTAGAAACATTTTTAAACTTATCTGTAAACTTTTCATTCGCCAACATGATTTCCACACCATTATTCAATATTATCATCCCACATAGGCAACATTGTGACATACAAGTATGTAATATCTTGTAGATATGTTTTTACATTCGATTATCTCTCAGTATCGTCTGCAATGTGATATATTGTTTATCATCTGTAATATTGAGTGCTGATTTTTTCTGCAAGAACATTTTTTTCCATAGATGTTACAAACATTTTAAATAATATTTGACAAGTTTTCCAAATTGCAACTGGTGAAAACTTGAATGTAGGGAAAACACATCTGATGGCAACAATGATGACTAGCACATAAATTAGCAAACAACTTGTTAGCATTTCTTTTTACACTAAAATTTTATAACTTACATAACGCAGAGTAATTTTAATTATTTGAAAAAAAAAAAAAAATAAACAACTTTAACAATTTATTTACTAAATTAATACACTGAGGATGATTTTGCCTGAAAGTTAAAAATGAATAATATAAATATACAATATTTTATTCACTTTTACATCCAGCATTAGCAATGAAAGCGTCATAACATCAATACATCTGATTGCTTTCCATCACGGCTTGCTATACCCTCCATCATATTTCCACATCACTTCATCCCTTTTTTACAGCAAACATTCGAATAATTTTAAGCACTTCGTAACACCCCAACACACACATAATATTAATACATTAAATTACCTCAACATGCGCATTCTATATACTCCGCCATATACCTATATCATCTTGTGCATGATTATTTTACAACGCTTTACATTACATAAGCATAAATGGAATAATTGAAATATAAAGAATTAACACACTTCATAAAACTTAACAGAACTATATTCGGAATCCAGATTTTGATTAGAAAGAGGAGTTGTTTTGGTTCAGAGTGACGAAATTTTTGCTTAATACCGAGCTACTAACCAACCGTATGTGATTAAATGAAGTAAGAACATAAACCAATATAGGTGAAAAAAAAAAATTATTTTTAAGATTACCACTGCAAATAGAAAAACTATATGAATAACATAAATGCATCATATAATAATTATAATCGGAAGAAGAAAAATAAATAGGATAGGTGAGTTGATCTGCAATTTTTTGAGGATAATAATATAAAAAAATATGACAACACGAGTGCACACACACACCTCAACTAAAAACTTACAGTGATACAAGAAATTTCTTAGTGCACTGAAAAAAGATGTCTTAGGTATATGGGAATTCATACAAACGTCAACTATGCGTAGTAAAACAACACAACATTAAAAAAAGGACATGCAAAAAGATAATCACAAACATGTACAATATGTAAGAAAAGTACTCAAAAAACATAAAATAGCATAAGACAGCTAAGTGATACACATACATCCTAAAACATAGCTAAAAAACACAAGAAAAAGGCAATTTAAGAATCAGTCAAAAAATGCAAACGCAGCTAAAAATTCAAGCAAAAGTGTGTAAAATACAAATAAAAACACATAAATCATGTCAAAAGACGATCCAAAGAGATAAAAATCATAAAGATGACGATGAAAGATATAAAATGATTTTATAATTATATCATCAGCAATTATTAAGATTAAAAATATACAAAATCAAATAAAAATACGAAAATAATATCAAAAACTAGCTCAATAGGACTTATTGTAACAAACATAAGGAGGTATAACAATATTGAATTAGAATGTTACACTGGCATTGGCTAATTATAGGTATAATAAAGTACATCCTCATTTGATCATTTCCACTCCAAGGTCTTGGTGAATGCCATCATTATGAGAGTAATGGTATACATCAACATTATAACCCGGAGGATGATACTTTGTTGTGTCTGTACCTTGTTGCAATTGGAATTTTTTCGTGCATTCCTACAATGCAATTCCATGTGTCCAAATGGGTTTAATGATCTGCAGGTAGAGACGGCTTGTATACATCTAGTGTGAAGTTCCGTCCTAGAAGCCAATATAATTCATAAAATTTCTTGTTAATCTGCTTAAACTTCATCTTTACATGGTTCTTTCATGAAAGTAAAGAGTCGAAATGCATGCCAAGTTACTTAGCCGGGATCATGTTGTGGAATAGGTCAGAGTGCCAAGATAAACGCGATACAGCAAGTTTGTATGTCTCAATGTAAACAGCACGTGTTAAGATTTAGTTTCATTTAGTCTAATACACCAGCGTAGATCCCACGCAGTAACTCTGTTTAAAGCGTGTTACAGGTTAAAGTTCGCGTCTGCTTAATAATTACCTAATGAAAGGATAGCTGTGTTGTCGGCGAAAGCTGCTGCAGTAGTCCGGTCATCGAATGGTAGGTCTTTTGTATACAGTAGGTACAAGAAAGGTCCAAGGACACTTCCTTGTGGAACTCTTGCTTGTATCGCGTAAAACGACGATTTAGCGTCTCCGTGTGTTATCCAAAACTTTTTCCCCGAAAGGTATGACGTAAGCAGGCGACAAAAGTTACCTGGCAAGAGGTTACTTATTTTTGAGAAGAGACATGCCACATTTTGACAAATGCTCGACGTAGGATGAATTCCAATATTCATGAATGTTGAATCATTTATTACAGTCAACAATGTAAGTACTAAACTGTTTAAAATATCTGATATTTGATTAAAAAAGAACATTTTTGGTTTCAGAGAGTGAGTTGTTGAAAATTTCTAAAGTTATATATGTATAACGTTTGTAATAGGGTGTGAAATTTAAAGTAAGGGGGTTATTTATAATTATTTGCTTAGAGGTTCTGGTCTTTTTATATGTAGATATTGTATTCAATTTTTCTTTTTCACCCAGATAAAATAGCAGTAATCTATTGACACATAATTTTGGTAGATCTAATAAGTCTAAATTTATGAAAGCTACTTTGCTACTTAAGTGGTTAGTATTATTTATGTATTTTACTACTTGTTGCTATGAAATTATTTTACGCGACTTGTCGGTAGGAGTAAACTGGTAGAAAAGGCGAGATCACGAAAATCGCGTTATGCGTCGTCCGGCAGGTGAACTTCACTCTCTTTCTCTTTCAATCTGTCCGATTTTAGTATATAGGTATGTGTGCGTGTGCGCGCGCGTACGAATACTATCATAATTACAATAACAATGTTTCGGGATTTTGATCGCTTAATTCTCGTAATCTGTTTAAACTTCAAAATCACCGTTACCCAATTTAAGTAACCATTCAGTGAAAACAAGATCATCATTTGCCCTCATATCTTGAGTCAACTTATGAATTTTAACATGAGACCGTAAGGACGATCGTTTAACTGCATTTTCAACGATGACTGCTATATTGGCATGTTTAACAATGATTAACACCTGACGAAAATCTCCACCAAACAGAATTATTTTCCCTTTATAAGGAAGATTATTATTCATAATGCCCTTTAAAAGTTGATCGACAACGCTTAGCGCATCTTTGGGAACTATTGAAATCTCATTCTAAATAATGAGATTTGAGTCATGAAAAAGTTGTGCATCCTTTGTGTGAATGCGAATTGATGAAGCCGATGTGTCCAAGACGGGTACAGGTAGTTTGAAAATCGAATGTGATGTGCGTCACCCTGGTACGAGATTGGCAGCAATGACTGTGTCTATGCAAGGGGTATAACAACGCTGTTTTCACCTCGTAATATGTGGCAAAATGTTTTGTAGACAAATGTTTTACCGAAGCCCGCGGGTCCGTCAATAAAGTAACAGCTCGGAATTTTATTTCTTACTGTATGTAAAACTTCCCCAGTTATTGCCTCCTGTTCTGGGTTTAAACTTTCATAAACTGCCTTGCCGTTCGTACTTTCTTCTTCTACGTGGTATGTTTCTTCTGTTGTATGTTGTGCGACGATTATGAGAGAAATCGGCAATTTGAATTGTTCGCAAAATCTACCACGATATTTAAAAATATTTTCTAATTTTTGCAGCGTGAGGTTGTAAGCTTCAGTGGCGTGCGCTGTCTCTGAAAATCTTCTGAAAGTTCATTTTGAAATTTTGTCCGCAACTCAGATATATTAGCAGGAGAATATAGGTGATAACGAAAAGCCATCTCAATTACGTTGGCATTTTGTGACCGACAGCCTCCTGCAAACATTCTTTTCACGTCATCTGTACATGGAGGGAAACTATTAACACTTAAATATGTTTCTTTTTGAAAATCTTTTGGATAATTTTTAGTACATTTTTGTTCTTGCATGCATGGACTATTTGGATTAATCGTACCGTATGGTCCATGTGCCATGCATTCCTGAATAACTTTGAAAAGTTGAGACTCTGTTTCTCTGTCTGGAATTTCTGCACAAATAAATTAATTTACATCTTCAACTAAACATAATTTTTTTCCATTAGACAAAATGAGCAGCATGTGTGCATGGGGAAAGCCTCTTTTTTGAAATTCAATTACACGAACATAATCAATGACTTTTTTAAACTTTTTCCCAATTTTACAAAACTTCTTTAAAAAAAAAACGTTAGCAGTTATAATGTGATCATCATTGACTTTTTGACCGTACGTCACAATACAAAATTTTTTAAATGTCTACTTTTTAGATGTTTTACAATTATCAACTTATATTGATTAATTTATCTATATTTTTTCATTGTAGCCATTATTTAATGTTTTTATTTCATTTTATTTTTTATTTAACATTATTTTTAAAACTCATGATAGATAAAAAGTAACCATTAAGAGTAGTGATTAATTATGATCTATTTGCTGGTATCAATTTTTACGAAAATATAAATATAAATAAATAAAACTATCTTATACAGTTACTTTATGTTACGATTTGTTACACGAACATTTTCACTATATGTTTGGAAACAAAAAGTTAGAAACCTCTTCATAATTCTCTAAATATCACGATATTTGATTCTTATTTAAAATTTAATTTAAATCGTTCTGTATTTTTTAATGTCATTCGGTATTTATGTAATTCAATAATATTCTAGATTTTTCGGTCTAATAATTCCCAAACCTCGCGATTAATATATTTTTCTGTAATAATTTTATCTTTTTAAAATGGAATTTTTCTGTTGCAATCACCGCGTAAATAGTGTTTTTTCTCTTTATATTTTCGTGAACAGCGATATAATTTTTCTATGCCGCATTTTAGCTTATCATAAAAGTTCTCACTTGTAATATCGACCGTATGATTTTCTGCGCCTTAATGAACCTTTTAAAAATTAACCACCATTTTTGTCTCTTTCGCTGAACCATTCTGGTGAATTATTTAGCGAAAATAAATTTTTAAAGGTTTTATCGACGATCGATAGCCTTACGTCACATAATAAATATTGTTATTCAAGGCGAGGGTTATATTTCAAGGAAATTAGTTATTATTAGAAATCGGTACCTGTGCATACCAAGTAATGCATATTAGTTATGTAAAATGAAAAAAACAAAAAAAACAAAAAACAAACATGAAATGCAATAAACTTCCTGTAAAATTGTTTAAAAATATCTAAAACAATGAACGCAAGTAAATTCTGCAATTTGCTTAATTCACAAATGCTCTCTTTGTAGACTTCGAGAAAGATTGAACTTTAGCGTCAATTAAACTTCAGTGTTGTTCAAAATTTAGACATTATTGCACAAAAAAAAATTTTTCCAAGCGAAATATGTATTAAAGAGTACAGACTTAAAGGAAAATATACACGTTACTTTAATTTTGTTTTTTTTTCTAATAAAAAGAAAACTAACAAAAAGTTGCATGTTTAATTTTCTTGTAAAACGTTCAGTAACGTAACAGATCAAAGATTTCTCGTCTTAATGATGGAGTTTGCTTCTTGTATTCTAGTCATAACTATTCCAAAAACTTTAAATTTCTTCAACTTTGGTTTTCTGTATAGAATCAAATTCGATGTAACTTACTCTTCTTTAACCTCAGCTCGCGACAGTAGTAAACTTTTATTAACTTTGAAATTAAAACAGAGTGTAATAATCATACATTACACTTACACTGCCAACATATCAACATGAAATCAGACAGTCTTAGCTACGTTTGCTAATGAGTTCTTGCATTTAATTACGGTCCAGAGTATACGCTAACACGGCTGTTCAGAATTATATAAATCGGATACCTACCTGAGCACAATTTTGGCACATAATCAATTCAGTTTAGTATCAACAGACGCGTTTAATAATTGTGTTCTATACTTAGTATTTATAACTCCATAATTTCATGAGATAATTATCTTTGTCATATACATGGACAAACAGATTATATGGGGTCATAGTGTACTTTAAACGAAGAAAAATATTATTAATAGATACAGACTAGTATACCCGCTACTAAGAAGAAAGTCGGTTCTGAGATTAAACATCAAAGTGCAGAATATTTTTCTTCGTTTAAAGTACATTATGACCCCATATAAGCCGTTTGTCCATGTATATGTCGAACGACATCTGTGCTTAGCGATAATAGCCCCCGTCTGGAGGTACGGATTTGAATTGTATAATATAGATTTCCAAATCGAATTTGTCACAGATTCAAAGAAAACAATCGGAAACATTTCACTTTATAACATTCACATCCAAATACTTACCTAATTTCACGTTATGTTCAGGCCTACACACATCCGACGTTTATGTGCAGCAATTCAGAAGATTTTTCGGAAACACGGAGTTTAGTTCCAAACATCAGTCTTGTACATGCCAAACTTTTCAGGAAATCTGTTAAGACATTTGAAGCGTAGAAAATAATGCCACGATGCACACTGTCTATTACATAAACTATAATACTGTACATCACCTATTTTACTCCAACATGTATAATATTTTACTCCATTGCGTATATTCGTATATTTTATTTCATTGCTTATAAGCATTATTACGGATTGCTTTGTTCGATCCTCAATTCTAATCTCACGTTTTTCACTGGAGTTGCCAGATTAATCGTATTTTTCTTCGCCATTTCCTTCGTTTCTTCCTCCGTGAGTTCCATTATTTAGCAGTGTAAAAAAGAAAACAGACACAAACTTGTAAAGACGTATAGCAAAATATTTTTTTCTTTTCATTTTTTTCCGTCGTTGTGAAGCATAACATTGTTCTTCCCTAATTTCTATAGAACAGACTAAACATTATTTTATATTGATTAAAAACATGATTTTTTTATGATGTGTATATATATATATATATATATATTAAAACTCGGCGGAATATAGCATAGTGTAAATCTCAGTACTCTCATCGAAATACTTATTAAGTTAGGAATTTCCAAAAAAATTACTCATCGGATGCATAGCTATTTTCCCGATAGAGAATTAGTCACTTCATCAGATACACAGCAATATTTTATTATCCTAGTCGAGAGTTTTCAATTCATGTATGCTGGATGTTCTTTTTTCAAAGTGGAATTATTTGATTTATTATAAGTTTAAAATACTCGTATTTTAGAAGGTACGTCGGCTAAAAACAATCAATTCTAACGGACTCTTTTGCCGTACTGTATAAACTATCACACGGAACTGGCAAGAAAATATCAAATACCGAATGCCTTATAAGAAGACAGGTATTTAGTTTACAGCGAGCGGAAACGGAAGTAATACTAAAGTGTGGATTCCATCATAGCGTGCGGTATTAAAGGAAATCAAATGGTGGATAAAATTTGGAAGAATCGCAGTAGTCAGAACTGTTGTCCAAAAATCAAATTGGTAGGATTTCCTTACCCGTAGTTAGAAAACATACTACAACGAAGTGAAACGTCGAGCTACCAACAGAGTAGTAATCAAAAAAAACGGAAAAACTACTCAAGAGCATAGAATCAACTATAAGGAACATAAAAGAGTCCAGTTGATTTTGGATAAATTCCAATACGGATAATTGGGGATGTTTGAAATAAGAAGGAGAAGAAAGATTCAGAGAGGTGATTAGAATAGGATTATGGTCACTGCTGAAGGAGTCCGAAAGGGTTGACCAGTTGCAGTTAAAACCAGTAGAGGGAAATAAAAATATAAGATTAAAGAAACTAAAGCAAGAAGGGCTCCTGCAATAAATAGGAGAGAGATCATTATATTATGAAAGAGGGGAAGATTACTGAGAACAATGCCGTTGGCATGATGGTTTGAGCAACCCCACACAGGAGAACAAGCATTCCACTACCAATGGTGAATGGATGGGTGATGGAATTAAGAAATGGAGAGAGTGGAAAATTACGAAAACCACAGCTGGGAGGAACATAGACGGAAATGATATTTAGAGGAAGTGCAGAATCGGATCGGGTTGGAAATATGTATCACATTAGACTGATGAGAACTGGAAGAGGAATTAAAGGAGACTTCGTGAGTGTGAAAGGAAATGCCGCTCTTGAGATTAAATAAGATGACAAATTAAATAGATTCAAACAATTTTCTGTTAAAAATTTACAACAATTTCCGTATTCATTAAATACAATTCTTTCGCAATGTCGATGTGTGTAACCGTTCAGTGAGCTTGAAACCAAAAGCGAAACATGTAAATATAAAAAATTAAATGGACATAATCTTTGTAAAAAGATACGACATGTAAATTAAACAAAAAAAAAAAAGAAAAGAAAAAAATGAAATGCTCTGATATATCTTAAAATTTAGCTAACATTAGAATAATATAGTGCATCTGGCACAAATCTGTTCTGCGAGTAGTGGCCAAAGCAGAAAACAAAACTAACGCGGTGGATAAAGTTGCTAACGACGTTAGTAATCGTCTAAAAATAATCTTAAAGAACGTGTCAAAAAAACCCTAACTGCGATTAGCTGTATTTATTTCCTAAAGTTATTATTTGACATTTAAAATTATTGTTTTTAGTTTTCATGATAAAATAAGGTCTAATATGAAAATCAAAAAATGTTGTTTTTTCTACTTTCTAGTGAACCTTTTTCTTAAGTTACAAATTTTATTACGAAAAATTCAGATGGACACTTTATGGATTTTATATGATAATTATTCACTTGTATAAAATTGTTGCATCAACATGATGGCTTGGTCGTACAGATGTTTAGCCACCAAACCGGTGTTTACTGTTTTGGAATTAGTCGCCACGACTTAAGTTTTAATCTACTTATAGTCTGGAATTGAACTGGGTAATAAGAAAACATGAAAAAGTAAAGGGTGTAGAAAAAAATAAAGCGTATTCTTATATTAGTACCGGTGCCTTTGTGCTACAATATGAAGTAATACTCGATACTCCGTCACGGCTATATTCCATGCCAGTGAGATAATTGTTGTAAATGAATTAAATCAGTTACTTGAAACACGTTCTTACTATTTAAGATGGAACTTGTTGGTAAATAATTACGCGCGCAGAAAAATGTTTAATAAAATGCGATAATAATTATTATTAATCAACAGTGTATATCAATATCACGAGTCTTCAAAATTGTCATTAGAGCTATAGCGAATTTCCGTTTGGTGTCGGCGTAGGATGAAGAAGATGGCTTTCGCTATTTGACCACTTCGAAACCATTTTTAATTGCCAGTACATTTCAGCGAACTCACGAAGGGTTTTGTACAATATTTGGCAGCACGTTTGATCAGCCTTTTATAAATGAGATATGAATGTGTCAAATGTGTAGCGAAAGTGGAGAGACGATAAATTCTGAAATCGCCGTAACTCGTTGAAATACGTATCTTTGGTGCAAATAATGTAAGACCGTACGTTCAGATGTGAGCTTCAATATCACTTTATAAATTAAAAGTTTTTCATGATCTTGTCCGGAGCTTTAGTCCGTTTTAACACCACTATTATAATAATTGAGTCAGTTTCGAAGTATTGTAATGAAAGTAATAAGTATTACCATTTTACTGGACAATTTAGATAACAATTTATTACAGATCAAAATTTGGACTTTTTCTTGTTATTCAAATTTTAAAATAAAAACTTTACCCGGAGACGTTCTAATAGAAAAATACGCAGTTGCAAAAAGAGGTGCACTTAAGAAGTCGATTATATCAGGGTAGGGAATCGTTGAATTGTTCTTGGTTTTAGATACGTCAACGGAAAAATGAAAAACATCATTACTTTTCATTTTCAGCTTTACCCCTTCGTTAGGATTTCGAATTTGTGGGAGGATTGTATGTTATTCCTTTCCGGATTAATTATTTCGGCGGCGTATGATTCTATAAATTAGAGTTAAAAAATATGTTTGAGCAATGTTTTAAGCGTTTTTCGTTTTTTTTTTTTTTTTTTTATCCGATAAAGGCTTATAAAAAGAGTTTCCATTGAAGTTCTTATAAATTTGGTAATTTTTCTTAACGCTAAATAATAATTTGGTACGTTATTAATTCTATATTTTTACCTCGCGGGATTGATTTCCGCGCTACACACTGGCCGGTTTTAGGTATAGGACTCCTATCTGCGGTATAACATTTATTTAGGCAAATTTTAAGTATTCTGTGTTCCGTTATAAATTGTACAAGCTAAAGGTAAACGTTTTATTATTCTGTCCGATTTATCCGGGAATTACGGTCAGCTATTGCTGATTGTTCCGGATTTGTCGAATTTACGTATCAATATTCAGAAATATTTTTAAATTTTTTCATATTAATTGATGAAAAATACTTTTATCGTTGTATATTTTATGTTATTAAACTCATTATTTCACTAGATATACTTTTAATATTGAATAAAGTAATATGTTTTCCCTATTTCTGTTTCCATAAATTCCTGCAATAACTAACGTTACTGGAAAACTTACGGTCCTGTTTGATTTGATTAGTCTATAAATAATTACTCGTCGGTGGCTATTTAAAATTTTATTTCGAATTTTCGATTTGTAACATATCGGAATAGAAAACGCTAGCATACAATACGTTAAAAAATATTATTGCTTTATATGTACGAGGGTGTAAATAGTTCTGTGTATTCGATTCATATTATTTTGTGCTACATTCCTAAAAGCAACAAAACAGAAAGAACCAAATTTTAATGTACAAAATATACACTACATCGTAGCAGAGATGATAATGAAAAACGGGAAATTGCAACATTTTAAAAGAACACCAAATGTAAAGTCGACTAGAGTAATGAGCATATGCACTCTATATACATAATTTCACTCGCGATGATGCGCAATGGTAGTTTTCTTACAGATTTTTAAATATCGCGCAAATGAATTATTAAATCATGAATGACCTTAACGTAGTCAATGAAACTTTATCCAAAGAGAGAACGAATCTCATAAAAGGATTTCTCCTAAAGCCATACAGGAAAACTCCGATTAAGCGTCTGCCTAATTTTTTCTCTTCACTTGTTCCTTCTTACTCATCCATCTTTCAATTTACCTCTAAAAAAACTCCAATTTTATTCCCTATTTTTGATCATCTTTTTCGATTTTCGCCATTTATTTATAGTCACGATAAACTTCCTTAGTTCTCTTTCACTTGTTCCGGTTTTTTTCATCTTATCAAATGCCTTTGTTAATCGTTCTGTCCTAAACTTGTCCCCCAACATTTTCCAGTGCTTTAGGTTTTCTTTTTCCTAACACACACCAATTATTTATGGTGATGATTCCACAAAGTTAATCTGCCTTTATTTGTCCCGCGAATGTTCAATCGGATTCTGGGTCTTTTAAACTTCCCTCGTTTTGCTCAATTTTCTATGTGTAATCTATCGCTATTCTATGCGCTCTTCTTTTTGTTCCCACATCACGCCGGTTTTCCTTAAAGTGCTCGTAATCTCGGGTTCTAAAAGTGTTCTGCAAGCTTTCCTCTTCTTGTTCCCTTTTCCGATTATGTAATACTTCTCAGAATCTCATCCACATGATTTTTCCTCTTTCACTTAATCAAGATCGATCTTCTGTGAATTCTTGGCCATTTGAACATTGAAGACAATGAGATGGTTGGCCCGTTCTTCCATTTCCAGTGGCAGATTTTTGGCTATTTTATTCAGCTTAAAATATTGCTCCTTTTTCCTGAAATGATTCATTCTAGACTATGATTCAATTTGTACCTTTCTCCATTTTCTACTTCTTTCATCTTTCTATTCAACCATCTCTTCCTCCCGAAACCATGGTTTTGTAGCAACTTATCCTAAATGCTCTACAATGCCGGGGTAATTTGTCGCATTCGCTTTAACCGTAATTTCCTTCCTGTTCCTTTTCTCGGTTTTCATCTGCCTCTACTCCATTTGACCTTTTCATCCCCCGTTCGACATATTTTCCTTATGATATTGATATCATGTTTTATCTGAGTATTTCACCTTTACTGCTGTACAATTGCCGCTCCTACCTACTCTTCTCTACTAAAACTCGATATCTCTAGTTTCTTTCTGCGCGCTCCTTATATTCTCTCATTTCTTTCTGGCCTCGAATCATTTCTATCCTCCACCCTTAAACGTTTAAAAATATTTCCTCATTCTTCCGATTTCTCAGGCTAATGTCCTTGTTGACAAACCCGTATGAAAAAAAAAAAAAAAAAAAACCTTAATTACGATGAAATAAATTCGTTCGGTAAAGGAAGAAACAGAGAAAAGCTCTTTTTCGGTACCAATGCTTTATCCTGGATGGATGCGTAACAGCTTCTACCTTTAATTTCCTAACATTCGATGAAAATTTCACTAAAAATTCACTCATAATGAAACTACTCGTTATGGATAATGAATAGAATTATCGCATTTAAAGTGGGCCGGTCGCAAATGACCAATTGAAAGCGTATCAGAAACACTTACTGAAACCGTGTTTCTATAGCAGTTCCAACTGAGCAAGTTCCTAGAACATCTTCGTTTTACCGCAAATACCATTACAAAAATGAGCGTGTTGTCCAAGTGTTTTCGACCGGTTTTGGATTCGGTTCGAAATTTTAAAACTCGGCTAAATGGTGAAAATTTATTTAAATTCACTCGGGATTTTGCGTTAAAATTATGCATGATTACACCGGAATCCGGTGCGAAACAATTTCTATTTTATCTGATCGGAAGTAGCACTCGTTTTTCGATTGTAATCATCACGCGGGTAAAATTTTCTACTTCTTTTTCCACTTTAATATATTGTTTAATGAATTCTATACCAATAATCATACACGACTTTTACTTTGTCTGGGCACGAATGAATAAAGAATCGGTAATACGCTTAATGGAGAAGTCGGGAAAAATTTATTGTTACCCGGATCGCGAACTGGAAGAAGTTCGAAAATCTCATAATCGCGTTCAGCACGACAAAATTCGAAGGCAACGCAAATGATGTTTTATCACGTTTTCGATCGAGAAGAAACGCACGAAAAATATTTACCATACCCGTTGTGGATTCCGTTCAGTGTTAACACATTGTTACGATATTATGTTACTTACTTCGTTCTGATCGCCATATCGGTTCCCCAGTTTTTCTGTTCCAGATATACTGAATTATTTTTCTTTTACTTCGGTGAAATTATCCGTTCAGAATTAGACGGCTTAGTAAAGGCGATAGGTGCTATTGATTCGATAGTTGCAACTAGAACGGGACATCTCGAACCGGACCCGACTTTAATCAGCGACAACATCGAACAATATTACTCGGAGTATGATAAATGGACGGACGCGCGCGATATCGTTTATTACGATTTAGTCATTCAATGTGCCCGGCATCACCGAGCTTTGGCTCGGTACACTGACGATTTCTTGTCCACATTCGTACCGATTTCAGAAGTTTTGTATGCGCTGCTCTACTTCTGCGCTACCGATCTTTGTTATGCCACAGTGTCTGACATTAAGTTGAATTATTTACCAATTGGTTACGTAATGAATTTAGTTCTTAATGTTTGCGTAATGTTTTATTTTTGCCGGTCTGGACAACGGTTGTTGAACTTGAACGATGAATTCAAAGGTGCACTGTACCAGACAGTATGGCACGACAAATCGCTAAGGACACAAAAAGCTTTCTTGACAATTCCAGCGACTGCCAGTTTTAGATTCGATATATCGTATACAACGGATTTCGTACTTTCATATGAGTTTTTCATCGTAACTATAATAAAGTCCATGTACGATATGGCGACATTTCTGATTAGCGTCCAGATTTACTAGCAGTTTGTACAAACTTTTAAGAGCATTTACTACAGTCGTTATTTTTTTTGAAATTTTTCACCTTTCTGCTTAGTTTCAGTTTTTATGCTGTTTTAATGCATATTCGCGTGTTTTTTTTTGTTTGTTACATAATAATAAAAAAAGTAATTTTTGTTTTATTAAACTTTTCAGTAAGGCGTAGACAATGGGGAAATTGTTAAATTTTTACTTTAAAGTTTAAGTTTTTGTGAAACGGTAAACGCGGTCAATTGTTTGGATGTAATCTTTATTTTCGTTTTTTTTCCTCCGTCCAGAGCCCAAACGTTGAACAACTGTGAAGTAAGGCACAAATTAAAAAAATTAAAATTAAAAAATGATTTGCGAAATGTTACATTCTTATAATTAACCGAAGAAGCCCATTCAAACATTTAAATTAAAACAACTTGTAGAACGATGAATGAAGTATTCAGCTAGCTTTATTATTATTTTTTAAAAAATGAATCACCTAAGAGTCGAGAATGGTTACTTCAAAAATTAACAAAATAAAAAACATAAAAAAGACGAAAATAAAATTAAATATTGAGCGCGCCATAACGTAATAATCATTGATAAAATATGACACAATTACTTCTGTAAGCAGGGCCGGATTTATACCCAAATGTCGCTGTGGGCTCAGTAATTTCTGCCGCCTTGGACTAGTTTATAAATTAAGTAATAAAAATTATAATCGAGTAACTGAAGTAAGAAAGGGCGTAAAAGTTAAAAATTAATTTTCAATTGAAAGTTAAAAAAGGTTTCGAATTACTAAAATTTCACACATTTTTAAAACATACCTAAATTTTATTATAATTCTATACATACATTATTCTTTCATGTGTCAATTAAAGTTTACATTTTTTACGACGCAATTTTAAAGATACAAATTCATTGTATCATCAAAGTTTAAATTCTTTACTAACTGTTCTTCAATAAATAGAACAGATAAATCATTTAACTCTTTTGGCGAGACATTATTGATCTGAAAAAATGTTTAATTCTTTTCATTGTAGGAAAAAGGAGCGTCCTCCTGTTGAGCAAATTTTGTTCAGCGCTAATCTTTCTTTGTGTTTTTTCCCATCATGTTATCATCAAGTTATTTTAATTGTGTTTTTTCTTCTTCTTCTTTTTTGATTAGCATGCCGTGTACTGCCACCTAGGCCAGAGGCACGGATAAGATACGAGTTAGATGGAGTGGAATACGTTAGTAGTCTTGAGAGAACGTAGGAGGCGTTCAATTTTGTCGTAGCGATCAGACAGGATTTCGGAAAAGTTGGACGACTGGAGAATTTGTGCTCGGTATGAATTATAGGTGAGAAAGCTAACGAGTAAATGTTGGATTGTGACAGGTTGCAATTGGAATACAGTGGAATAGGTTGTCTGGACAGGAGGTGATTATGAGTGATTTTGGAGCGACCTAGGCGGAGTCTCGTGACAACGATTTCATTCCTTCAATTGCTAGATAATGAGGTTTTCCATGGTCGAATATTGAACGCAGCTTGTTCGTGTTTGGAATGTTGGTCCACTGTTTTTGCCATGTTTGAAGTAATTTTTGCACTATATAAGCCTTCAGATCCATTGATGGAATTTCGATGTTCGGTACCGGAAAGAACAATGAGCTTTCTTTTGCCGCAGTATCCGCATATGAATTCCCCTGGATCCCAATGTGTGATGGGATCCATGCGAACGAAACACGTCCATTTTGTCTAATAATAATGCACGTTCCGGTTTACACTTTGTTAATTTTAAATTCATTTCTCGATTTCCTTGCTTACATGTCATTTATCTATAATCATTTGGAAACTTTACCGTATATTCCCATTTTAACTTTTCTGTACATTAATGCAAGTTAAAAAATGATTTTATCACATTCCTCTCCTACCCTGCTGCGATTAAAACGCCATAATATGTAACAATATTTTGGAAATTTTAAGTATTTTTCAAAAGAAAAAACTTTTCAATCTCATGCAAATTTGCCGCCTTTCGAATTTTGCCGCTGTGGGCTGTAGCCCATTTAAGTCCGTGGTGTAAATCCATGACTGTCTGTAACTAATTAGAACATAGTTTCTAATACCTGCTTTCCACTGCAGTGACATTGATATGGTATTAGCAAACGAAAATTAAATTGTACTATATCGTGATTGTTCATTATACTTATCTATACTAATATTTTAAAGAGGAAAGATTTGATTGTTTGTTTGTTTGTTTGCATTGAATAGGCTCCGAAACTACCGGACCGATTTGAAAAATTCTTTCATCGTTGGGAAGCTACACTATCTCTAGGTGACATAGGCTATATTATATTTTCAAAAAAAAAGGGATCCTTACTAAAACTCCAATAATGTAACCCAAGGTGTGAAAAAATGGCCTAAACAATTCCTTATATCGCGTGCGCTGCAAAAACTATTGATGATAGAACAAAATAATGTACTACAACTTTGCAGAACACATCATTATCTACAAAATGTGTCACGTCAGCATATGTCTAACTATTACAGTTATGTCCCAAGAAGTGTTCTTTTATTTTAAAAATTTAATTGAAATGCTGCCGCTAGAAAAGGAACTTTATTTGTACCTTTGTATCAATCCTTATCAAAATAAATTACTTCATATTCAAGACTGCTTCAATACCTTTGTATACTTTTTTGAATTATTCAATTCAGACATTTCATTCGAAAGATATCACGAGTTTAAAAATGTATTAGAAAAAAGTCGCGTGGTCGCTGCTCACCCTGCTCGGCTAGCTAGGCAGCACCACAATATGCGATGTAGGCGTCACTGGGGTACGGGAGGGGAGTCAATGTCAATAAATAAGGTGCCGCTCGGCTCATTTGCGCGGTCGGCTCCTTACGCAACGGTCGTGTGCACCCATTTTTTTATATTTTTTTCAGTAAGTACTACCTGATAATAAATATATATTGTACATTTAACTATCCAAACAGCTTATAGTGATTTAGTAGTTCTTATAATTTTTCAATTACATTTTTATATAGGTAATTCCTGTTCAACAGTTAAGCAAATAATTTAGTACAAAGGCAGTTAAAATTTTTTTTTATTATTTTAAAATGCCCAAAAGATCAAGATCTCAACTTTCTAGAAATAGTTCCCAGGCGAGGGCATCAAAAATACATCGTAATGGAGCATCTTCATCAGAAACTGAAAATTGTCGTGCAAGTCAGAGAGAATACGCGTCGCAATCGCGTGCCAGAGAGTCGAATATCGATCGTTCGCAGCGGCTTGATGAACAAAATTTAAGAACCTCTCAAGTCCGCGCGCGAGAGTCGAGTACGGAGCGAAAAATATTAGAAATATACAAGCTCGCACTAGGGAATCGAGCTCTGAGCGTTCCCAATGCCTTCGAGATCAAAGAGAAAGACAACAGACGTCAACTACTAGAGTTCGTAATCGAGTTTTAGCTCACAGTAACAGATCGGCTTTCAGATACGATCCACAGATTGATTATGTTCAACAGTCTTCCGTCCAAATCGGAACCATGAATAAGATCTGCTCTAAGTGTTCTGCTAAAAAAATGGGCCAATGAACGTAATGAAATGTGCTGTGCTTCTGGAAAAGTTAGTCTCCCCAATATTCAGGAGCCGCCACAGCCAATAAAAAATCTTTTGACAAATAATCATTTACTGATTCTCTTACACAGTCGTGAACTGAATTTCGCGCGGGTGTAATTTAACAAATAAAGTAATTTTTTAGAATCATAATTCACGCGAGCAACGCCGCGGGCACAGCTAGTATAAATATATATATATATATATATATATACATATTTATTTATTTATTTATAGATCACATGTGTGTATTAATTTGCATATTTTGAGACTTTTTAATTTTGATAATTAGGAACAAAAATCTTCACTGATTACCGATTAATTTAACGGAAAGCGTATACGTGTACAGCAATTTTAATTTCTAACCGATAAATTGGATAAGTTTTAAATAAATTTTAATGTTTTTTCTTTTATGTTAGTAATTTGTATAAAAGCTTATTTTTGATTAAGAGAAGTTCTTTAAAATACACAATATAATATTAAAGTATATGTACGAGCTTGTATGTATTTCTGTCTATTCACTTTGTGTTTTCTGCATATCTTGTAATTACATAATTGTCACTTGAATTTTAAAAACGGATAGCTTAATTTATATTACATTGTTAACTCGCTGCAAACGAGTGCTTTTGGTACACTTATCCTAATTGTATATACGCATAAAACGATATGTAAATCTACAAAAAAACAATAAAAATTCTTCTAACTGTGTACAATATTTTTGAATGGATTCCATAAATATATAAATTTTAAGCATTTCTCAAATGCGAAATCAATTTGGTCAGGTAGAAACAGCGATTAACACGGCTCAAGACCGGAAACAGTGGAGAGAGCTCGCAGGTCATAACGTTCAGAACTGACTGGAACCGAATGAATGAATTTTGTTATATTGTCTTGGACTGATTGGTTTCTCCAAACTTCAATAAATAAATAATAATAATAAATAAAAAAAACAAAAAAAAAAAACGCACAGAATTACAAAAGATTATTTAAATTTGAATATTAGGAACGAGAAAAATTACTAGGTATACTATTAAATTTTGTGTATCGCAGAAAAAAAGGAGTGAGCAAGGAATAAGCTAGATGAGACGCTGCTGCATGGGGTCAGTTCATGATATGGAACATAGACACATAAGGACATGGAAAAATACATTGGCTCTTATGGGACCATAAATGGGCGCGGAATTAAAAGCACTACATCAAAAAAAAGTATATATTTTAAATGTTCTTATATCTATGTCTCGATCGTATATATGTTATTTATGATAATCTCTAACAATAGATTTTTAATTGTAGAAAATTAAGAAACAATTGTGTATAAAAAAGCTCAACTTGAAAAGTTCCATACTTGTTTTTGCTTTACTTTTGTTTGATTTCAATTATATTTTTATCCAAGAAGAGGTCAGTTAAGTGCTCACGATGATTCTTTTGAACAAAGATTAAAAATTAAATTTTAGTGTAAAAATATCAAATATATTGATGTAAATTTCGACTTCTAGTCCCTGTTTAGGTTGATGTAAAACTCGTTTTCTCTGACTAGGTGATAATATTTATAAAATGGGCGCCAGCAACATTCGCGGTGTTGCATTCGGATGTGTTTCCCTCAGAGCATTAGGCTTTTTCGAAGGTGTCGTAAAGAAATTTTCACAAATTTTTTTTATTTAATCTACCTATCAAAATTTAAAATATTATCTTTATAAAAGTTTTTTTTATTATATTATTACACAAAAGTTTATAACAATTAAAATAAAAGTACATAGGTGATGAATTTTGCAATGTTGAATCTAAACCGCAGTTTTAGTATAAACTGAGGTTTGGTATGTAGGCACAATTTGATCCATTAAGTTAGTTCCTCCCTTATTCTTTACCTTCGAATATCTTTCGTTGTTTTGTGCCTATCTCTTTTTTTACCTAATGCAGAATAGCGTGTACATAATTTAACCGGATGTACCGGCTGACAGTTGGATAACGAATAATTTGTCTTTTTTTCTATATAGAACTGCTCCTGGTCTATATTACTTTCACGGCAATAGTCAAACGGTTTCCATGTCTCCTTTTCCATTTCAACAACGGTTTTCAAAAGTGTCCTTTAAGACTTAATCTCCTTAAATCTCTCTCTCCCCTCAGATGGGGAGGCGATCCGTTTATCCTTCTAATTCTTTTCAAAGCCATCATCCGGTCCAAGCTCGACTATTGTTCCTTTATATACGGTAATTCCTCCAAGTCTCTCCTCTCTAAACTTGACGCGATCCAGAACTCTTGCCTCCGTTTGTGCATTGGAGTCTTGAAATCCTCCCCCATTCCTGCAGTTCTATCAGAGTCGGTTACCCAACCACTGTTTATTCGCCGTTCTCAGCTTGGGTATCGCTTCTTAATTAAACGGCTTCCCATCTCCTCGTCCAAACTTATTTCCTCCTATCTATATATCAAAAACTGCTGGCGTTTTTCTCCTCATAAAATCCCAATCCTGTCGCTCATTGTTACCCGTCTTTCTAATTTTTCTCCTGTTGTCCTTTCCTACAACACTCTCCCGTACTTCTTTTATGACTTCAATAGCCTATGGCAACCTATCAAATTTTCCTCTCTCCCACTTCGAGCCAATTCCTCCTCTCACGGTGCAGTCAACAATGAATTTCTTCATTTGTTGAATTCCTCTTTTCCTGCTCATGTATTGATCTTTACTGATGATTCTAAGAGCGAAGACAGCGCGGGTGGTGCGTTTACTGCTCCGTTGCCTCGACATTCTGAGTCCTTCCGGCTTCCTTTCTTCTGCTCTATTTTTTCTGCCGAGTCGATCGCCATCCTTCAGGCTATCTCTTATATTTCCTCTTTAAGCGATCTTTCCCAATTCCTCATTATTTCGGACTCTAAGGGCGTCCTTCAAGCCCTATCCTCTCCTCCTTCACATTCCTCTGATAATATTATTCCCTCAATTCGTTCTCTTATCTCCACTCTGCAGTCATCCCGTTCTATTCTCATTGATTTTTTATGGGTCCCCAGTCATTCCGGAATTGATGGCAATGATGCAGCCGATTCTTTGACTCGTTCTGCTGGTCGCCTTGATTCATTCCTCAACCATTTCCCTTCTTCAGATATCCTTTCCTTATCTACCTCCAATCACGCCAGACTTTGGCAGAATATTTATCCCTCCCTATTTTCTAATCTTCATTCTCATTACCGTTTCATTCAGCCAATTCCTCGTTCCCTGTCTTGGTTCCATTCTATTCCTCTCAGTCATCGCTCTTCTATTGTCTCCCTAATTCGTCTCCGGATCAATCATTCTCTCCTCCCTTCCTCTCGCTTTCGATTTGCTCTATCGCCTTCTCCTGATTGTTCTCTCCACGATTATGATCCTCCTCGTACATGTGATGCTAATCACATTTTCCTTGAGTGTCCTGCTCTTCGTAACGAACGCTACCTTTTATACAGTCAGCTCCTGTCATTAGGTCTCCCTACTCCCTGTAACTCTTCCTTTATCCTCTCCTTTCCTTCATCTTCTGCGGTGTCCGCACTGCTGTCCTTTGTTGCGTCCATTTCGGACCGCTTAGTTATTTAATTTCCTAGCTTAGTTTTCTTGTTGTTAGGTCAATGCCGCTGGCGCGCCCACAAAAAAAAAAAAAAAAAAAAAAGTGTTCTTTATAATTATACCCACAATTTTGGTAATTCTTTTTGTGCAGGTTTCCAGTAATTTTAAAGACGTGAAATGATTATCTATGAATATAAAATCACCATTCTATTTTTTTGGGAGTAAACCTAAAATGAATTATAATATGATGCTTCTTCCTAAATTACACTCATGTTTATAGTGGTTGGGTTTCCCCTTAAAACCTTGATAAATGTCAAAATCAATCATCTAAAGCAAATGAAGATTGGGATACCAGACTTAATAAGCAAAACGAAATAATTTCTCTCATATGCAATATTACAGATAGTGTCTTCCAGAATAAAGTATTATTACTTCATCTACACTAAATGATTTTTTCTATGCTGTAAATTCATGAAAAGTTTGTTTTTTTACGTGACCTATAGAAGGTTGTATTTTCCAAAGTTTATCATTTTCATTAAAATTACCGTCATCGATGCGATGTATAAACCGCATAATTTTATCGATTTCATCTCACTGCTAAAGATATATACTAGCTGACCCGGCGAACTTCGTACCGCCTTAGAAAGTAAATTTTGTGTTAACTTATTAGCTGAATTAAATTCAGTTTTTTATTAAGAAAAAATTAATGCTGAAAATGAATTAAGTTCAATAAATGTGCAAAACCCAAAAAGACAAATATTTTGAAATGAATGTAATTTACGCGGCAGCAAGGCATTATCAACTCTAATAACAATAATCAGTATAAATTTATATTAAAAATTTAATGTACTTTGGAAACATGTTTTTTCGGGCTATATCATCAGCTAACAACACAGAGCACACACTCAATTTATATACTTTTTAATAAAGTGTGTACTCTATGCAGTTAACTGATGAGATGGGCTATATACGAAAAAACGTGTTTCTAATGATCTCTAATTTCTTAAAGTAAATTTATACCGATTTTTAAGATTCCGTACACACTATAAACGACGGAATCCCAATAAGATAGTTCAGGAACGACAAAAAATATTTATTTCTGTTATAGTTCAGAAACGGTTCGACTTATCGCAATTGGATCATAAATTGCAATTAAACTTCTATCTGTGACAATTTACAACTTTAAACTGAGCGATTACCCTGGGCGGTAAAAAAACCTCTAGAATACATAATATGGAATTCAGAACGAATACCCTTAAAAAATTCGTAATTCGTCACCAGATAACTCTTTAAAAGCGAAATTTCAAATATAAAACAAAACACAGAAGCCCTTTATGGAAATTCAAAAATTACGGTTAAAAAATTATTTAAACCCCCCTTTTGGACCAAAAACGGCAAAAAAAAATGAATTTTCTTCATAAATTCGTAAAAACATTTTGTAATGGACCGAATTGTGAATCTAAACCATTCTCGAATCTACTTGAACACACACAAAAAATTTCATTAAAATCTGTCCAGCCGTTTAGGAGGAGTTCAGTCATATACACACGCACAGAAGAAATATATATATTAAGATTGTTTGTCACTGGATTTTTCCCAATATATTGTTCTCCTTAGTACCGACAAGCATTAATGATAAGAATGACCAGAAATGTTTTAAGATCATCTAATGGAAATTAACAATTTAATTCTACTTTACTGGTTGTGTACGAATCACTATAGTTTAAAATTTCATTTAAAAATGCATTCAAATGGACCAAGCGGTCCTTGAATATGATTGAGACAATTAAAGCAATGCTGTTTCCTCCAGGCTGTTTGCTATGTAATTAGCTAGAAGATCTTTATTTTTCCATTAAATTATAGATATTAAATGAATCATTAAATATATACACTTACATAAAATAATAATATATTTAAAATTAAACCGTGACACGTTTCGAAGGCTAATAACTTCACGATCACAGTATATATTATTAACGTTAATTTTAAAATGAAAATACAATAAAAAATTATCTGTTTTAAAGATCGATTGTAAGTGAAATCGATTATTATTATTTTAATATATATATAAAAAATGGTAAAGTGTTTTTTATATATTTTAAAATAATAATAATTGATCTCATTTATAATCGATCTATTCAAAATTGATATATTTTTTATTGTATTTTCATTTTAAAATTAACGTTAATAGTACATACTGTGATCGTGAAGTTATTAGCTTTGAAACCCGTCAGCTTAAATATATTATTATTTTATAAAAGCGTATATGTCTAATGATTCATTTAATAAGTAATTGAAATAATGTGTTCATCAAATTTTGATAGTAAAATATAGATAAACATTCGTTTTTATAATGTATCTTTTTTTTAAAGGGTAGCTTAATTTAGAAAAGTTACAATTTCTTTTCGCCGAATTTATGCGAACTATGCATGTTGAAGGTTAACAAAGTTACGCTATATATCTTATTAGTATTAGTATTGTTTTGATCTAGTTTTTCGTCATAATTAAGATCCTTAACATATCATCATCAGTTTCAGAAGTACGTACTTTTTTTTTAACCCCTCCTTTGGGCATGTCAGCAAAGGATCTTCGCCCACAAACGACTGGAGGGAGAAAGATCAGTTAAATGTAGATTCGGTCAGCTATTGATAAGATAAAAGAACTGAAGATACGAACAACGGAGATCGATGGAAACGATAAGATATATGAGGCACAATTTTGAGTGATAACAGATTGGAGTACAAAGAAGTGCGTTCGTTCACGAGGGATGGACATTCAAAGAAGATATGGTCAGGATCACAGACGGCTTTGTCATCAGAATGAAGAGAACAACAAGGGGGAGGGGGGGGGGAAATAAAGCGAGATGAAAACGATAACGTGAAGAAGGAAGAAGTGTATGATTCAAACGTAAACGGATAATAGGGATAATAACGGAGCGGCGAAGCGAAGGAAAATCGTAAAACCAAAGCCGCCTGGGAAGATTAGGTTGGATGGAAAAATAAAAGGAAGGTCGATTAGAAAAGGAAGAAACGTAAAAATCTGACCAAAATCTAACATGAAACACTTCTTACACAATGGGAGTAAATTAGAAACGGGAATTTTAGAGAAAAAAGAGCGAGAGGATACAGCAATCTGAGTCAAGGAATCTGCCATTTCGTTACCCTCTATCCCCATATGACTGGGGACCCAGAGCATATCAATGCGGATAGCATGAAGTGAGAAAAGAGTGTAAATGAGGGAGCGAATACGGAGGATAAAAAGGTCAGAGGTACTAATTACATTTTAATTTACTAACATTTCCTCTCGAATTTTTATCGGCAGAATCTTCATCAGTTTCTAATTTAGCCTCCGAAACAGCTAAGTATGTATTCATTTTTCACACTACGAATTACAGTTTTATTTTTTGCTTCCTCTAATTCCTGAGGAGGCACTATGAGCATAATTTAATACTCTATACTAAAATAGAGAATCTCCAATTGTACATATATACCGTGATATTGCATGTGACCGGTGTTGCAAAAACGCAACAATGAATGTTATTATAGATTTATACCACATTAATTCCAATAGCCATAAAAAATTATTTTATTTCGGATAAAACAATTATCAGTAAATATAAAGTACTATTATAATTGTAACGAAATTATCGAAGATTACTTACTTTTTTATTGACATAGTTGAGCAAACTGATACAGACGCAAGCCAGCTTAACAGGAATGAACCTAAAACAAACAATAAAATAGCCAGAAAAAATAACAGCAATCAAATAGCACTGCAGATGGTTTGAAATAAACAAGAAACAGAAAAATAATTTACCGGATGCTACTCATTTTGCATTTCATCGAAACAACCAATCAGAGCTATTTTGTGTTGCGAAAATGCAGCACTGGGATAATATGGGTTAAATTGTATTTTGCACAATTTACGCGGTCAAATTGGCCTTTTTCATATTTTTATTTATTCACCGATAGACTTATCCACAAAAGAACTTTTGGAGCTTATTTACTGCTATTATTTATTAAGAATATACATTATTGCCTGTGATTACATATTATTTTAAATTAATGTAATTTCTTTACCAATGAAATTGAATCTTTTAATTTTGATGAATCATTACATTTTTCTATTTGACCACGCCAACGTGATGAATGGAAAAAATTGTTCCTTTATTATTTAGACTCACTAGCAATAAAATATTTTCAAAAAGATAGAAAAAAAACTTTGATATCTAGATTACGACAATTAAAAATATAAAATCACAATTAAAAGAAACGCGTTTAAAAATTCAAAAAAAAATTAAATCAACATGTTTTCGAAGTAACGTATTTTTTACGTCGAAAAGTCCGAATAATGCGCTATTTTCCCGCGATTTTTGTACCGCGTCAGTCTATCTCGTGTATACGCGACTCTGATGTTTTCCTTTTTTCTGCATATGCTTAATCACTCTATAGAGTTTCTGCGTCGCATGACGTGACCAAAGAATTTTATGATTCTAGTCCGAATTTCGAATCACCATGATAACGTGGGCGAGTAGAAATCAAAGCTAAAAAAATCCGCTTCATAAAATCCGCGAACTACAAAACGAATCAATACATTTATTTCACGAACTGAATAAAGTACAACAGGCGAGAATTAACTTATTGAAATAAAAAAAAAAAAAAAACAAAACACAAAACGAACTAACTGGATTTTATATGAACGAATAAATAAACTCCAGCGAATAACGATAAAAATTGTATTACGCTAAAGATCGCGAATTAGCACCAGTATAATAAAACGAATTATATCAGGAAATCAATAAAAGGAATCGAAACGAAGAATAATACAACAATACGCAAGAAATATAACGATAAATAACGAAAAATTTAACGTAATCAATCAAGATGAAAACAATATGCAACTACGCGGCCCTATGTATTTCAAGTTCAAGACTGTTAACAACAACCGTCGCAGAAACAAAGACTCCCGCCGCGCTAATTCTGAATTAATATAATAAACTAAAACTATACAATAGGTTATTATTATTTCGATCATATTGTTTCTTAACAAGATAACATTATGCGCGCATTACAAGGAAAGGGTAATTTGGTGATTAGAAAGAAATATGGTAACACAGTCCGACATTTTCGGTTGGGATGACTTACAGAACTGACTATAATGCCGTAGATGGAAGGAATATTAATTTTCAAAATTACCAGAATATTAAAAAATACATGGCCAGTTTCGTGAAAAATTACAATATTTTCCTACTTATCTGCCGCGGTACCGAGTACTTCATATATATCGGTACACACAATAGCCTCCTTAACAGCCGTCTACATTGTTCCAGTCGTGCTTATACTGCAGTGAAAGAGTAGAGATTTTTATGCCTATACGACATGTAAATTTCATTCCCAGATTGATTTGGAATAATTGAGCGGCACGTTGTTGTTAGAAACAATACACATGTGATATATTGTATGTAAAAATTGAATATTTTTGTACGCACAATCCGATAATGTACCTCTGGATAAGCAAGACATAGAACGTAGTGTTTTCATTCGAAAACCAATTAAAAGATCTAAAGTCGTTTAGATGGAATAAAGAAAAAGTAATAATTTTGAACTTCGATAGATGGCGCTGAAGATAAAATTCGTATTAATGCGAAATACATTTCTATTATGTTTCTATTGTAACCAGGACCGTATTTAGACCAAAATTTCAAGGGAGGGGGTTATGAAAATATTTTTTAAATTATATATATATATATTTATATATATGTGTGTGTGTGTGTTATTATGAAATATACTTATTTATAAATGGTACACTAAAGCCTTGTAGTCAATTATTGTATATATGTACAATATTTGAACACGACAATAAAAAGAAATAAAAAGTAGTCGTTTCCATACAATTCATAAAAATTTTAATTTTCTTTTCTTTTGTCAAAAATTGAAAAGAAATAAATTTATTCTGAATTTTAGTCCATTTAATTTAAGCGGTTATTATTTGCAGTAGCGCTGGGCGATTACGAGATATACTAATGGAATCACTCGATTATGAACATATCTCAAGATATTTCGATTACTACTTTTGTTAATTACTAATCATTCGAATGATCATTCGAATGATCACTCAAATTATCATTTGAATTATGATTCGAATCATCATTCAGTGCTTATTTACGAGAACTATTACGTGATTTTTTTTTTTTAATTTCATTAATAAGGTTAAATTTATTTTAAATTATTATTTATTTAAATTTTAATGGTAGTTTTTTGACAAATATTGATATTTTTATCGGCGAAATTAATAGTAACGACAGATTTATATTCAAAATTATATAATGATTGTGAATTATAGTTGTGCAAAATAATTCGATTATGAGAACTGAGAACAACTAGTGAATACTGATTATTAACATTAGTCACGTAGAATTGCTTGATTATGAGAACCGAGAATATCTGATCAATGCCGATTATCCATATCAATTATGTAAAATAGCATGATTATGAAAACGAAGTAACATAATTTTACTGAATTCAGATTTGTTCATGTATGGATATAATAAAAAATTAATAAGAGACTATTCTTTTAAAACATTTGTGTACAACATTTTTTTTATTCTAAAAAACAAAATTTAACAATAATAGTATTAAAATAAGAAAATGGTGTGTTTTTGTAAGGTACTTATGTATAATAATTAAAAGTTTTTAAACTGAAAATAAAAATACTTAAATTTATAATGGTACGGGAATATAACTAGACAACAATTAAGTTATTAATTTTAATAGAGAATAAAAAGAAACTTATAACTATACATAATTAAACAGTAGTAACAATTTAGAAAAATATACATAAACAAATTACAAAATATTTATATGTAGAACGCTTGTGTACGTTTTAAAATTAATTTTATATGTTAAATAAATTTTGATATAAAAAACACAAAATTTACAAAAAACAAGTTCAAAGCGCCACTAATACTCTTACAAAACAATTGACACATGTGTTGTTCATAATATAAATGATTACTATATAATCGTTACTCGTCACTCGTCATTCGTCATTCATCATTCATCACTCGTCCATTCGTTACTCGTCATTCATCACTCGATTATACAGATACTTTTATAATCGATTATCAAAATTAGTAACTCGTTGATCACTCGATTATTAACATTCGTAATCGCCCAACTCTAATTTGCAGACATTTCGTCGGGTGGTGGGTGAACCCGAAAACCCCCCTTCAGATACGGCCCTGGTTGTAACTAAATCTTATGATTATTTTGTTAAATTTTCAACTGTTGCCATAATTAGAAACGTTACGGATTTGCTACATTCCGATGATTATACAGTAATTTGCTTTAAATTTTGAAGATCTACAAGGCCAAAAACGCCCCCTTAGAACCTCCCTTAAACTGTCAAAAATATGAACATTACTGCTCAAGCAAAGGCTGTTTAGAATCTTGAACTAATTTCGGAAATAACCAAAATAACAATGCCTGAATTTGTTGGCAAAAAGGTTGTTAGTGGTCGTTAATATAGAAGCAACTAACTTTATTTGAGTGTAAAACGTGATAAATCGAATAGTATAGGAATGCTCCTAAGTGTGCTATATACCGCTGGCCCAAAAACATCTGGTGACAGATTGAATATTTGATGATCACTACGAATCGTTAACTAAACATAATGCTATTAACGTGCCGTCTTCCTGCCTGCGAGGATACAATAACTTCTATTACATTTGTAAAACCAAACTGGGGGAAATTTAATAAGTAAAACTATTTCAGTAGTGGCAATGATCTCTGCAAAAAGCAGAAAGAGGCGGTTAATTTAAAAGGCGGTTATAAAAAAATTCATTCTGAATTATCCTGCACATGTATCGCAACGAATGTTTTGTCGCTCGGGTTATGTTTCTTTTTAATATCGAGGAACAATTTGTCGATTTCTCTAAAACTTTAGACTTTATTATTTCTATTCGTTCGTCCGATAATTTTGATTTATACTTGAATAGAATACTAACGGTATGAAAAATAAAAAATTACACACAGTGTGATATAAATGTTTCGAAATAAGCAATTTATAAATATAATTATTATTATCCAGTCAGCAGTTTAACAGCGGAAATGTGTTCATTTGATTTCGTTATTTTTTTTATTACTATTATTATTATTATTATTATTATTATTATTATTATTATTATTATTAAGAAATAAGTTGTAGGTCCCATAAGGCATACTGTCCGTCTGTGGGTGCCCAACACGCTCGCGGTTAATATAAATTTATTGGTCCGCTACCTTAAGTACCGTTGAATATACTCTTATACACGTTTTTATGATCTCGCCCGATTGCCAGATGACTAGTACACCACTATACACCGAGTAAAATTTTACTTCACTGCACAGTTGATGTTAACATTTTCATCAGAAGCGAACTATGTAGCTCGAGGATTAAATAAGTTGACAAATTATTAAATGGATCGAAATAGTTTCTTGTTAAAAATTTAAAACAATTTCATCGTTAATATTAATACAATTTTTTCGTCATGCCTGTATATATAGCCATTCAGTGAGGGCAAAACAAAAACAAAACATGTAAATATAAAAAATTAAATGTACATAATCTTTATAAAAAATACGACATGTACATTTAAAAAAAAAACAATTATCTCTACCTTTTACTCGTGACGCGTTGAATTATTTGGCACACTTGTAATAATATTTAAAGAGTTTTAAACGTCTTATATAGAATGCAGAATTCCAGTCGGACTTTTGCGCGACAAACGATAGTTTCCCCAGTAAAGTAGAAAACCGAGCATCTGCAATTAGCATCTTTCAGCGTTTATTTCAGCTAGGCTGCAGTGTTAGATTCTTCGACAGAGGCGTCACTTTTCTATAAAAGTAGAAACTTTCTCAAATAATTTCAACATTCCGAATTTCTTAAGTTTCCTTAGTTACTCACAGTGTTAAGCAGTGACACAGGTAAGGATAGTTGTAACAAATTTTTAGAAATCTGTCACGATGTGGAATTTAAGTTGTTGTGGGCAGAATTCAATTAATTATTAAAAAAATACGATTGTATAATATCTTTAGCATAAATTTTTCACCACGGTAGAACAGCGGCTGCCGGAATAAGCGCTATTTTGCTTTAAACGTATTCAAAAAAAGTTGATGCGCGGTAGTCTCTAGCTTAGAAAATCATTGAAACGGAAACAGGAATATTTTTTAAAAAATTGCAAAAAACAAATCTTGGATAGAATTTAGTAATAAGTTCAATGTACTTTCCTCTTAAAGAGATCGTCTGGTAATTTTCAAAAAAAAATCAACTATTAAAAATGCAAAATTTCAGTCTCGTCGTAATGCTTTGAGAATTTTATAAATTGTCCTCTTTTATGCTCTTACCATGCATGAACTGTCCTTGTTAAGGGATCATTACACTGAGAAATTTTTGAGAATTTTTTATACGGTCCCTATATTAGATATGGACATAAATCTTTGAAGGCTTTATAAAGCATCCTTAAAATGCATGAGAAAATCTTTTTTATCGATTTAACATAGTGAATGAATTAATAATTATCAGCAAAGTCGCTCAAAAGAAAACTGATGCGAGCGACCTGAAACACAAAGGTCGAATTGATTAGTTTCAGTAAGACACTGGAACTAGAATTATTAATTTTTTATACAGCTGTTGAAACAAAAGTTTTCGAAAAATAATGTTTTTTTGGTTGATTTTTCGGTCACGTAAATTGCAAAAATCGAAATTTTAGGATAATTTTAGTCCCGGCTATTACACTTGTGACGAATATGTGGTTAAAATTTTGTGAGGATCGGTCAGGTAGTTTCGGAAAAAAATATAACGCCGCACGAACAAAGAGTACTTCCGAGATAAATGCGTTTAATATTTTTGTTGTTAAAAAATTATACAAAAAAAAAAAACATTTACAGCTAATCAGCGATACCCGCACCGTATAAAATGCCATCAGCCTTTTCAAGTAATTCATTCTCTTCCATTCTACCGTTTTCCCGTCTTAGTCTAGCCTTTTGTGACTCAAAAGAACTGAGGCCGAGGCGGTCGCTGAGCTTGTGTGATCGCGGTCACCCTTGTTGGCAAGTAGCAAGCCTATGAGCTCAATTGTTCAAATTCATCATTGGAAATGCAAGCCGCTGTTTGAATTGCAATGACAATAGTTTTAGCAGCGCAAAAAGTACGCTTAGGTGCCAATACGTACTTATTAAAACTTCCGTTATTATTTTGTGTGTTCCCGCACAAGTATCTTTGTAAAAGATCATTCTTTGTTAAATGAACGTTTCCCAGACCGCTTTGCACATATTCTTGACTGAATATTTATGCCCTCGAATTGCTAAGCCGTAATAAGTTGACAACTCTTTCATTAACTTATTTATCAAAGGCGCTGTATTTAGACTATCTTGTTTTGTTGTTTTTTTTGGTGCTTTATTTTTTCTTGTCTTTTTCCATTTTTTCTGCAACTTATAGGGCTTAACTCCGTGTCAGAGCTTTTTTAGACTCGGCTGCTCGCTTGTAAAGTCTTTTTTTCGCATGTAACACACTTTCCAGTTGTTTTTTTTTCAAAATAAAGTCTCGTCCGTACGGAAAAACGTTCAGTAAAATTTTAAATGTTTTCGAGTCTCCGTCACTGAATTTTTCAACAGACCGTATGAACATTTCAACAGCATCATCCATTTTCATTTTACCACCACTACCCTCATGATTAGCAGAACAAACATTTTCGTGATCAAGATACCAAGCATTGAATTCGGCTGTATCCTCTTGGTCTTCTCCATTTTTCGCAGGCTTTGCAATAACTTGCTCGCACAATATCGTCTGAAACTTTTCCCGCTGTACTTTCCGATCAACGAAACGATTCCGGCGAGAGAATTAAAGCCTCTTTTTCATCGCGAACCATTACCAGACACGGATAAAATATTCTTGGCATTTCCCGCTTCAACTTTCAAACACTTTTCTTCGTCAACAGCTTTGCGTGCCGGTAAGTACGAAGGGAATAAATAATTACACAATTTAAGGTCGATTTTTTCTCAAAAATTAAAAAAAAAAATTTAAACTGCTGTAAATTTTCGAATTTTTGAAAAAAAATTAAAAACGCTTGGTACTTCCAAAGAAAAACTAATTTAAATTAATAGGAATTTTTTTTTTTTGTTCTAAGTGGTATACAGAATTCGCTGCAGTGTGCACCAATTTTTTTCTCAGAAAAAAATATGTTTCAGTTACCTAGTGCCACAACGCCATTTTGTATCTTAAAGCTGTATAAAAAATATTTTTGTATGTCTTAAGATATGTAAAATTGAAAATTTTACTTACATCTATTGAGTAGTATTTTGTAAAAAAAAATGGTTCATTTTTCAGGACGTCAAGGTAGTATAACGCCTTAACTAAATTGCAATACGAATTACATTTCTCACATATATCCATTGAACGTAGTTAATAGAAAATAGAAAGAATTCTGTTTTTGGACTGGTGGCATCATCAATAATTCAGCATAACAACTATTAACCTCTTCCAATGGTTTCTATCTCACCGATGTTTCCAAACCGATACGATTTGGAAGTGTGCGGCGATTACCTATAGATTTTCATCCATGTAGCTTAACTTTCGGCTATGACAGCAACCAGGTTAAAACTACGTTCCTGATATTGATCACCTAGTTTTTAATTGTAGAAATTATGAGAGTAATAGGAATTAATGTGTTTTTGCAAAATTAATGTTAAATTAATATCAGCACTGAGCGACCTGGTAATGCTTCCTGTGTAGACATAATGTTCTTATTTGAATTTAAATTTACATACAATTTTTTTAGAGACTAATCGGATATTTCTTACCTGGCCGAAACAAATAAAAACGGATAAAAGGTAATCGATTTTCGATTCAACAAAATGGACGATTGTTTCATTATCAACACCGCAATAAACTGTTGCAGTTTACATGAATTGTTGCTCTAGTTCCTATCCGATATATACGATAGCAGCTATGAATCGATACAGCGTCAATTTCATTCGATTATAAATTAATCAGTAGTTCAAATGCCGTTAGCAACATCAACCAAGTTAAACGAGAATTAAATTTCCTTTTCGATTTTTTTTCGCCCTTTTAAATACTTATTATCGATTTTTCGATTTTGTACCAAACACTAGTATCGTGTTCAACTAAGTTTAGTGTTGATGTTTTTTTTTTTATTGCATCACCCGTACCGTCGTCTAAATTAGTTTCGAATTATTCGGTACTGCAGAAAAGTCTTCTTCGATCTATCCAACTGTACTGATACTTTTTTTCGAAACTATACTAAGCGCTTTGTTTAAATTATGTATCCAATCAAAATTTTTAAGTAAATTCGCTTAATTCTTAATACGAATGAATTGTAACCAAAAATTCCGTAGGAGTGGATGTTTTATATAAATATTGCGTATTAAATTGTAAATAAAAGAGTATTATTTTCATTTGCTTTAAAATTTATCGCAATTCTAGGCGTGGCTTTTTTTTGAACCCACATCCTCTTTTGGATCATTGTTGTTATTCATTTAAACACGATGCCGGCATACTAATGTTTCTGTCGTTTGAACTGTAATTGTACCATTTTTCCGTTCATCCTTCAGATCACATTAATATACGTGTGTATACATCGGTTTTAAATCATCTCTCTGTTTTTCTTAAATTCTAACATTTCACGTAATTTTTTCCCCCCATGCGTACCTCCTGTGTCCTACCATATGATTATTTGGGTAACGTCCTTAGCCGGCATGCTCAAAAAAAAAAAAAAAGAAAAAAAAAGCAAAAAAGCAAAATAGATTTGGGTTCATTTTAGCGGTAGCGATTATAACTTTCTTTTTAATTTCGTTTTTTGGTATTTAGCTACCATCCACCTTTAAAATTCGCAAGCAGGTTAAGTAGGTCACCATAATTCATAGAGCGACAACTGATGATCCCGTCTCCTAACGCTCTTCCGTCAATTTTGTATTAGGTGATAATTACCAACACACCTGAATTATTACTTTTTTTTTTTTTTTTCCATTTCCACGCCTAGCTGTTGAGCTATCAATAAAAGTTATGATGTCCGCGTTTACTTGAGCGGCACTCCTTCCAATAAAGGAGTGATGTAGTTCTACTTCGGTTTGTGACATTAATAAAACTAATACGAAATGAAATTATTAATTTGCCACAAATAATCCGGCTATTCTTTAAAAAACAAAATAAAAAATAAAATTATTTTTATACTAATGTAATTTTGTCGTGATGCGGTCGGTACATGTCAGCAACATTTCCAATTCTCGTCAAACACTGACTTTCTATTTACTTCTTTATCCGAAATTTTTGAATATTTCCAAGAAATTAGTTTAGAAAAAATTTAAACAGATCGTCATTCTTAGATATTGTTACGAACGCAATACGAGCTCACGGAAAAATTAAAGAAAAGTAGTTTTAGTGTAAATTTTTTTTCCCTTTAATATTCGAATACCTAAAAATGTTCAGTTGTTTTTACATGACTTCGATTTTCTCATCTTCGTTCATTGTCAACGTGATTAAATTTTATCTTCTTCATTTCCATTTAGTTTATTAGGACTATATATCTTTCGGAAGGTTCGTTGTATCACGTATCGTGTAGTTTACAAATATTGTAACAATGATTCTATCCAACTGATAGCCGCCCCATATATCTTTAAATGCACCTTAATTTCCCAGCTTTCATTGATGAAATTTTTTTAAACATATTTCAAGTATCTTTTCGGTGCTATTTTCATTTATTCACGGATTAACACACTGGCTATCATGTGTTAAACCGAGAACAAAAGTGGAAAGCTAACGTCGTTGTAGCAATTGTAACGATGGCGCACTGATTTGATTTTCTTTGAAATATTTTCAGTCCATAATATTCATAATGAACCGAATAGTTTAAAAATATCTTTCCAACACTCACCGTATAAAGTTTTATATTTAGAACTCTATGTTAATGAGACCGGAAAAGTTACAATTTTAACGATATTCTATATAAAATACGCGCCGTAATCACATCAGTTCACGCGTACCTGCTATTTTATGCGTTTGTACCTATTACTTTTAACTTACATTGGTCTTAATAAACCACCAGTGGTGTAAAATAATTTGACTGAAAAATTTCAAAATTGCGATTATTTTATAACATATGTGCGGGACACGGCATTGATAATTTTCTTAAATAACGGCTCCATTATTTTTCTCATGCATTTGGAACGAGCATTTTTAATTACTATTTGTTGGAGCTAATATGAATTATTCTTGTACCGAGTATTGGTACGAAATTTTAACTATTAATAAAATACATTTGCTTCCTTTTGTTATTTATACGCTCTACATGTAAAAACGTGTATATCATACTATAATTTAAAAAAAAAAAAGTCTATACATGCTTGTATAGTTACTTATTGTATTGTACGTGACATATTGGTTATTAATAAGGTCGTTTTAATAGAGAAATATAATCGACTTTATAGGAATTTTTTTCCGATAAGTTGAAACATTTCAGATAATTTTGAGAATTAATGTATTTATTTATTTATTGGTTTATTTAAGGTCGTTTTATAACAACTAGCTTCTAAACGACCACTATATACTTATATATAAGTTATACAGAATTCCGAATTAGTTAATTATACATTAATTAAACAAGGGAAGACATTTAGTTAAACGAAGCTAACTGCGTTTATAGATTTAATGTATTTTAAAGTCTTGAGGCAATTTTCTGTGCTTCCAGGTGTGCCGTTGATAGATTCCGGGATGTTGAACTGTTCTTTAGTTGTCCTGAGGAGGCGACATTCTATTAAAATGTGACGTACATCAAGGTATGGGCATTTTTGTGATTCTTCTTTAGATATATGATGGATGTGCGATGCTCTAATGTGGCCAGTTCTAAGTCTAGTAATTATAAAGTCGATTAGATGCTTATTTTTGGAGATAATCGAGGAAATCCAAAAAAAAAAAAAAAAAAAAGAACAGCACTGTTTCAGTTCCTATTTTACAATAAAAAACCATGTTTCGGGGGTTGAAATTTGTAGAAGCGCCGGGGTTGTTATTTGGGTTTTCTTAGCTATTTTTTAGTCGGAAATGGACTCGTTCAAAAGTTTTCCATATTCGGGCACATCTTAGATCTAACTCGCCCGGCCTGTAGGCTGTTCCTACGTATTGACTGAAACCAACTTCCATTGAGAATTGCGACATTGGACCAAGCCAACAATGAAATAAAACTAAATATTCCGAATAGATTGCATTTTAATATCATTCTAGTGGTGTTTCCTCAAAAAAAAAAAAAAAAAAAAAATCGTCTATTGTTTTGTAATGCGTTGAATTCTTTTCCAAGTTTCAGGACCAAAACCATACGAAGCTGTTTAAGACTAGCCATTGAGAGATTTTTACAAAAATGCACTTTGTCCGTCAGTTGAAGTTCTTCAAGAATGAGAGACGTTGCAGGACTCTTCAGTGTCGATTGATGCAGCGATGTTTTTGTAATCTACTGTAATGCATCATTTAACACTAAATAAGCATTCTGCAAAGACTTTTTCACGACTCTTATTCTATATTATAGCGCTTCATCGTGTTTGTAGCATAAAATATTTCTTGCTCCGTTCGTTTCTCTTAAATTTTCCCAATTTAATGAGATTTCCAATTGGTGTATGTTCTTTCAGATTTTTTTTAAATCCTTTTTTTCTTATTTTCTAAAGTTACAACTGTAATATTACCGGCAGTCATTTTATCTCTATACAAATATATCGCAGTGGTATTGTAATTGTAAAATATAAAATAATTGCTTTGCATTATTTGATAATAGGTCAGACTACGAGTCTGTATTATTATTATTATTATTATTATTATTATTATTAGCACAGAAATATTTTCCTGTTAGTCCAAAATATTTATAAGAAGCGATCGCTCTCGCGCGGGTCGTTGGGCTCTAAAATATTTATACCTTCTGCAACTGAGGTGCCCGTAACAATTACATCCAGATCAGATTGCGTTTGTATGCGACAACACAGTAGAAACATAGTCATATTATCAAATACGAAGCCACAATCATCAATGATGGTTTTTATTATCGCCTCTTAAATTCCACAAACTTAATTCGAGCTACGAGCATTTATGTATGGGTTATGGTTCACTTTGTCGATCAGCATATTTATTTCGTTTTGAGTTATGCTGATGATTTATCAGGGGCGGAACTGAGAGGGGATTATAATTGCATTTGCGGGTTATAAGGATATTTGAGAGAGATTAAAAGGACATTGTGGAGGGATTATAAGGACATTTTGGGGGGATTATATAATTACGTAAAATCTTCTACGGTAGGCAATATGTATTTTAGAAATAGCCCTTATTTCATAAAAAAAATCAAATAGCGACCTTTATAGAAATTTAAAAAAATGTTTTAAAGATACATAATTATTACAATTTTTAATTTAACTTTCGTCTTATATTTAGAGGTGAAAAATAAAACGAAATTATAAAATTATACCTTAAATATGGTAGTTTAGAAATAGTAAGAAAGGTAATATTTTTATCAGACTTTACTTCTTTTTTATTTTTGTTAGTAATCTGATCCGAATTCTCTTTGTTCGTGAGCAAGTTTAAATACATATATATATATATATATATTTCCCACTGAACTATTTTAATTTACATTTGCAAAATAAAAATGGCAAAAGATCGACGACAGTTGTGTTTGAAATAGAATAAAAAAGGAACATTAATAGTTTTACCAGCGAAAACAGTATTAAATATTAATTATTAAAATCCATAGGTAAAATTCATACAAATCTTCTATAGCATAAATTAAGTTTCTCTGTTATAACAAATTTTTTCATAGAGGCTTTGGTTCTTGGGGGGTGGGGGGGGTGTCACTTATTCCCGCCCACCGTGGATCCGCCACTGTGATTGATAGATACTGTAAGCCATTTTTTTTTTTTTTTTTTTGTTTTTACGCGGGAATAGTAAGGAGTTAAGGTTCGTATACCTTTGACAAGACGTTAAGAATGGCGAAGTAAGAATATTTACCGTGTACTAAGCTCAACAGCATTTATGGAAGGAGAGAGAACAGTTTCTTTTTTTCAGTCGTTTTGTTTTTTTTCATAGATTGGACCCGGTGGCACCCAATTATTATTTCAAACTGAATAGGAGGAGTGAGACAAGTCTTGAACCCATGACCTACAAAAATTATTAAGCACCTTTGACTACTAATTGTATGTGACTAATTTGTTACTTCTGGACACAAAACTAAAAATAGTGCAAAGAAGAACGAAATTCTCATCGAGACACGAGTCACCGTTTTGCGATGAGTAAATAACGAATTCACGTTTATTAAAGCTTTGTAAAAAAAAAAAAAAAACACTCGCGAAAAAATAAACATTTTACACAAACGAATATATGTATATATTTTGGTTAATTTCATAAACTGACTAGATTGTAAGGAAAACTACATACGAAAATAATTTACTACGGACAGTCGCACTCTGCGGAAGATGTGAGATTTTATATACCGGTCTGAGCTTAATGGTGGTGTACACTCGTGTTCAAGTAGCTAAGAATAGGTAGCGATTTTGTTTTGAATTATTAATTAAAATAATGTTAATACATATCACGTTGAACAGCGTAGTGTTCTAGACTGATTGAAAACTTTTAATCGGTGTTAAATATTCCATTTACAGTTGCAACATATCCCATCGTGGACTAATTTTACATAAGTTGTATGTAAAAACTTCCAGAATTATAAAAGCTTTATTTTCCGTTCGAGCTAGTGTTAAAAATAACTAATTATACAACATGCTACGCGCATGTATTTTTATCACTGTTGCATATTTCCTTTCAGTTCTTACAATTATTTTGCATACGTATTACTTCCTTATAATTAGTTTTAGAAATTTTCTCAGAATTTTATTTTTATTTTTATTTTTATTTTTATTTTTTTCTACTTTAATGGATTAGTTAACATACACAGAACAGAGAATAAAAAGAGGAGACTCAGTCTATTCCGATACTTTTTAAAACATCAAGCGTTACACTAAAAGTCATTAAAGATGTTATTAATCCTTTGCATCGTTTTAATTATTTAATTTACATAAAAAAGAACCAGTAATGAACAGCGCGCATCTGGTCATACTTGAGACAGGGTCCGAGTTTTATTTCGAGTAATTTGTAAGTTCTACTTTTTTTCTTACCCAATTCAGCGAAGAATTTCTACGAAACACTACCCCGGCCGATTATTTTGTTTAGTACATGGCCGTTTTTGGAGCCGCTTGCTCATTATTAATTCTTCCGTATAAACATATGTATTTTATCGCTTGTTGCTAAATTACCTGAACTATTGTCGTGCTTAATAATTTCGCTGGATTTTTCAAGTCTTTAAAAACTTATACTATCGTCATTTCTCTGCGGTGAACCTACTTGAACGATACGATTCGCTTAAAATAAAAGCGCATTACGCGCCTGTTATAGACATTCGTTTCTGTAGGAACTGTCAAAGGCAAATTCGAATATTGACCGGCCCCGATGTATACTATCTCTGAACCACTATTACGCGCCAAACAATGCGTAATTTTTTGTGTTTCTAAATTTTTCTTAAATTTGCGAAGAATATTAATTATATAAACGTGTATTAAATTTCTCAGTAATCCTCTTTGGGTAGGGGGCGTTTGTTTTTATCTGAAAACTGCCATTGTATAAGATAATGTGATTATTCCACCGGTTTTTCATATTAACATGACCAAAATGAAATATTTGCCGGTTTGTTTGTTTTCGCGAAGTATTAGTTCAAAGTAATCTTTCACCGATTAATAATTATAAAAAACCGCTTTATAAGCCGCGAAAAAACAAAATAAACTAAATATTAGTTATTTAGGGGCGCATCTGCCAAGCAAAATTCTAAACACGTCACCGATTGCGATTATTTACCGCGGAATCGATTTCTGCGTAAATATAACTTCACATCGCGTACATCAAAAAGATGAAAAGTGCACATTCTCAGCCCCCTCCCCCCCGCGCGCGCCGTCATGCGACAAGATGCTGTCCGGTTTGGTGGCTGGCTTTGTCAGTCATATGCGACTGGATCATTTGCGCGCACTCTGGATTAGACTGGAGAAACGGAGCAAACCGACTTGGAACCTGTTCCTCTTCGCTGCCATCATCGTTCCGTCGATCAATAGCTGAATGGTGTTTTCACGTCAAGTACGACGTTGCCTTGTGTTTTCTGTTCGAGCGCGAGTGATTTCCTATTTCATTTTTCATTAGCAAAATTCTGCTTTCTTCTTCCCGTCGAGTGTACATTTATTATTTAAATAACGCGATTAATTTGCATTTCGATTTTCATATTCGCGATAATTTTTGTGCTACCGAAATTCGACATCTGACTGCGGCAGCTGGGGGCAGCTTCATGATTTGCAGTAAGTGTTTCGATCAACGTATTTATTTATTTAAAATTAGAAGAAAAAAAAAAAACAAACGTTTTTTCTCCATCATTTACGCTGCTTACAAAATAGACAGATATCAATACGATATCGCTAGACGCTATCGGTATGCAATATCGATATAAAATATCGGTAAAACATTACACACGCACACCTTCATAAGATAGTTCTACTACTTTTTGTACTTATGCATGAATTAATTTCGTTGCCTGAATTAATCCTCAACGCCGTGGATATAGGGTAGTTTGTCGGGATCTCACTTTTCTTTTTAATACATCACTTTCCGCAGCGAAACGAACTTCAAAAAATATATTTCATTAAATTGATACAAAAAAACGCCGTGATAAAAGAAGACCGAGGGATTACCCTCCTGTTCTGGAGCGTTCGCGATATTATTGGTTGTTCCTTCTCAGCTTTGATCAGATCTATTCTTTGTTAATACACTGTTGTTATAAGTTAATATTGATAAGTATGTATACATAACGTTTCATGTGTGGGCTAAAACGACTTTCTTCAGTCCAATTGATATATACTGTGTAGTATGAATTTTTCTTTTGCTTTAGTTCGCTGCTGACAGTCGTTTAGAGTGTTATTTACTTTTTTGGGGTCTGAATATTTATAAATGTATAGCATTTAATTATACGCCAAGAATAAAAGGACTGATTAAGAGGCGTATGAAATTGGTTTTATTATTAGTGGTAGCAGTTTTATTTAAAAAGAGAATAAAAAACTTCTTTTCTTTCAGCGAATATCTGATATTTTAATTTTGTCTTTTTTTTCTTTGAAAAAATCAATTTTTCTCGATACTTCATTAGAATTTCTACATTTTCTCTTCTTACTCTTCTTACTCTTCTTACTCTTCTTACTCTTCTTACTCTTCTTACTCTTCTTACTCTTCTCTTCATATTCTTCTTATTCTTCTTACTTTGGTACAAAACGATTAAACGAAATTTCGTTATCGAGTGCTGTTTAACGGAATTATTTCTATTTCGTTAAAAATTCCAATATTAGAAAAATCGGTATGTAATTTTAAAATATTTGACATTCACTGAAAATAAATAATCGTTTGTCCCGTTTCAGTGCAGATGGTTAGACTCCATCATGGTTTATGCCTTGTCCGTTAAATGTGAGCTACTAACATATATTACGTCTGTTGTGATGGCTCTATCAAGTCAACATTACTCATATTAAACCATTCCATTATATATCCGCGATTTGCTTAATTTCTTTTACTTTATTATCTATTTTACCTGACTGGTATCAGTTCCACGTTAACCCACTCGTAATTCGGATTTTAAATTTGAAGCGCCGGCTGGCTGTTGTTTCCACCCGTAGAGTATCGTAGCAATAACAACTCGAGTCATTTATGAATTACAAATGACCACCCCCCATTGACTGGTACACGAATTATACAAATGTATCCGGTGGCTAGAACATTTAAGTAATTTCTCTCACGCGCCGCATGTTAATGGTAGGAAAAATACAGAAGCAGTTTCCGGTCATTTTGCACCGAAATTTCCGTGTTTACACAGTGTAAAAAACTTTCTTTTCGACCAATCGGCCGTAGTATCAAAATTCTTATAGCACGATGTTCAAGCGAAGATGTTTTCTGCAACATTGCTTTTGCAATATTCCAGTTTTCATCGGCCGTTCTTACGTGTATAACTTCGGGGCCACGACATTACACGATGAGTGCTTAAATGATGGATGTCAGATTGTTAAACTATAACCTGGACTCATTGTTAATAACATTACCAAGTTGTCCTAATTTTAAGAGTAGCTACTGTTTGCGCCTTTTTTGTTTACATGGAAGTTTTCGAGATAAATACATAGACCGGAATAGAAATGTATAGGACTGATTCGGATGACTGACGTTCTCGTTGAGGAAAAATAATAATTAAGTGGTTGACGCGCTACCTATTCTGTACAACTAGAATGTACAAATAGGCAGTCACGACGCTCGGAATCGAGCAATACGACCGGGAACGAAGAAGTTAACGAATTAAAGACTATCGGTCAAGATTGATTTTTTCATTATTGCTAATTGCTTTCGCGTTATTCCTCTCTCTCCCTCGCACTTTTTAAAGTCGCTATATAAATTTGTCGCTAAAAATCTTCGAAAGAAATTTAAAATTGTCCGAAAAACAAAACTAGTTCGAGAATCGCTAATAACGAATAGGTTTAGAAAATTTTCCTGTCTATTAACGCTGTGTTAGTATTGTTTCTGTCTCTGAGAAATTTATGCATTACTCATTTCTCTTGAATCTTAAAATTGTGTTTACCCTGTTCTAATTATGCGCGAATGAAATTCTCGCGCGCGTCCCTTTACGTTGAGAAAACAAAAGTGAGAACGTACTTCACCGAAATATCTTTTAATTGTTACAATGACGTAAACAACATACAAGAAAATTAGACAGTTACCACCGCTTGGCTTAAATACTCAGTTAGGACCTGGTTCGAATTCCGCTACCACGCATGAAATGGAAAAAAAAAACGAACAAGACCGGAAAAAAACGAACAAGACCGGAAAAAAACTGCGTGTATTTTTATTAATCGATTAAAAACGGAAAAATCAGAAGAAAAAAATCAGGGAAATACTACCTCGGGATAAAATATGACAAATTTCATCAATTTCAAAATGAATTGCACTTTAAAGACGTAAACAGTCAAAACGAGTTTACCGGCGTTATCAATAAAGCATAAAAAAAAAACAAAAAAAAAAAAAAAACGATTATTTATTCTCATTTAAAAAATTAGAAACAGCAAAATTTTGAAATTCTGTTTTCTTAAATACTCCGTATTGATATTTATTTGCTAATTAATACCTTTATTAATGAGGGACTGCCGAATACTCCGTGTACGAAGTCACGAACAAAACAAAAATTGCATCTAACTGGGTCCCACTTTGTCGAAATTATTTACGGAGAAGCAGGGATTTTTCGGGCGTTAGGTTAAAAATGTTGATTTTGGGATTTTTAGCGTTTCTGATAGAGTGAACACTGCTTTTTCCAATGCCGCAAACCGCAATGTGATCCGACCTCAAAGTAAAAAAAAAAAAAAAAACGTGAAATTTCTTTATTTTATTGCAAATCTGAGATTTCTTGAAAAAATTGTCGCGATATCCACTTATGCTCAGATTCCACCCAGTGCGATAATCTAGACAACATTTCTGATCGAATAAGACCTCTCGGAGTCTTCTAAGTGCAATACACATCTGCGGAAGTCTATAATACATTTACTTGTACGAATTTAGTTTTGTAAAAAAGTGGGAAAAGTTTCTAAAAAGCGTCGTAGCCTTCGGAAAATGCGGTTTGCTAAAATTAATTCGCCGAGCAATTTGATTGTTTCCATTCCTGATTTCGATCCCCTAGGTTAATAGCTTTAGATATGATTAAAAAGATGCGCGACGGATGTATGAAAGGGATGTACCGTGTTAGTCTTTTTTTTTCCAAGTACAAATTCGACTTAGCCGGGAACTTTCGGAATTTCAGCGTCTTACCCAAACAAAACACATAGTGCGCGCTCGTTGCAAAGGAACTTTTCAATGGCAGTGGGCGCCAAAAACAATTCGACATCAAAGACTCTATTAATAAATGATTTCATTGATTTCATCGGAGGTTTAATTCAACAATCGCCATCGTTTAACTCGTTTTTTCCTTATTTATTTATATTGCCTTTTTTACCTTTTTTATCACAATTGTAAAATAGTTCGTAGTATACTAATTTTACTCCGTTAAGGTGTTGCTAATTTGTTTACATTAATCAAGGGGAAAAAAAAAACCAAAATAAACACACGTTTCTCATTACCTCCGAATACGGCCCGTTTCTGGAGCCCTCCTTTCAACACCGTTTCCTTAACAACACTTTTAATCACTCTCTTCTCTCCTCGCTTTCGTTTTTCGTTTTCCCCTTCCCCTGATTGCCTCCTTCATAATTCTCTCCTTTCGTATGCAATGCAAATCACACTTTCTTTGAATGCTACACTTTCGCTGTTGAACGTCTTTCTGATCCTTATAATTCTTCCCTTATTCTTGCCATCTCCAGTCGTAATTTTACTTTACCTCGATCTTTTCTAGTTTCCATTTTCAATCGCATCTCGATTTAAATTCATCATCTAACCATGGCGCGCCCATATTAAACAAAAAAAAAAGATAAATGTGACCAAGCTACATATATAGGTGTTTATGTACGGGATTTGGCTGGCTGTGTAATACCGTGAGTGCTTTACCTGCAGCCGATAAGGGACAGAATATTATCGGGCCGTACCGTTTGATAAAGCGCATCTCGGAGAACGGAGGCAATCGACTTGAATAGCAGACCGACAAAAACGGAAAATAAAACACGGCAGTGCATTCAGTACGATGCTCATTGACGCGTAATCAATTTAACATTACACAAGGTAGCATATCTGATTGCGCCAATATACCGCAGGTAGTTCACCGCGTACGTAATCAGTGAAATCTGTTTCAGAGTTGTCGCCAGGAAGACCGACCGGAACATTACACGATTAGGTATCGTTATAGTAGATATCGCGTCGTATTTGCGCCCATCGACTTAATACTTCGACGCAACTAGATCCGGTTCGAAATATCACTAATACTGATGCGTCAAATGACTTGTCTGAATTTATCGGACTGTCTAATTCGAAATTCGTAATTTCGCTAAAGAGGCGTGAACAAAATAAAAACCGTTTACCATATACGCTTGATGGAGGAATCGGAAATCTATTTTTTCGATACTTTCATCTCGCATATGAAAGGCTAACGGTTCGAATGTTATCGTCGATTATTGGGATGTTTACGGTTATTTTTAGTCCGTTTCTCCTTCCGTGTTGTTAACTCTTCTCTTACCCCTCGGTTCCATTGTTCTTGGGCCAATGTCCATGTTGACGAACCCAAAAAAAAATAAATAAAAAACTCCTACGATGGGGTAGTCTATGTAGCAGTGTGGACCGGTTTGTATATTTTTTGCAGGTTTGGTTGTCCTATTTTAACCAGTCGCTTTTCTTATCACACACCGGTCAACGATTTGGTGGATAACTTTTCGGTCTTCTGCTTTCGATTTTTACCACTGGCACTAGCACACAGTTTCCCGTGCCGAAGCAATCAAATTTAAATTGATTACAGCTCTCTCTATTCGTTAATTATTCTGTATTTTACGGACATTATAAAATTTTACTAACCGTATGCGCGAACAGTGACCTTTTGTTATGTTTGATTCAAAGAATTGATATTATATCTCGCTAGTTAAAATTACTAAAAAAATTGATTGCGTACTCTTTTTCTTTTTAAGTTAGTTTAAATTTTGCATCTTTCTGTCAGCAACAATTTCGGGTCTTACTGGACAATATTAAATTTTTTTCCCGCGTTTAATGAAATGAGAACGTTAATTAACAAAGCTTTCCGGATTAAATTTATCAAGTTCGCTGCTTTTAAAACACTTAACTTCTTAATCAATCGGCGAGCATCCCCTTAATTAAATATATACATATATATTATATATGATCGATTTCTAGCCACCGGACCATACACAAATTTAGCACTGCCTTAAGTATAACATATTCATATTGTCTACCGGTCACTGTTTAATTTGCAATTTCCAAGAACTTATTTCTATATTCATTATATCTTCAGGAATTCGCTCGAGCAGTTTAAAGACCACTTCATTAGTATTATCTATCTTACTAATTATTTCCGTTTCGGTCGAATGCAATACAATTCTCTATGATTCCTAGTTATTCTACATTTCTGCGTCGACGGAATTTAGTATATTTTTAATGTCTTATATTCAAGAAGCCGGTTATAGTAGTAAATCATTTTCGAGAATATTTCTTTTACCGATTCCCATTGACTGATTTTCATACTAATCTGAACTTTTTTAAGCATTATAATCTGTAAACATCTCTTTTTGCGAGTTATTTATCTTTTTGATTACCGCACTTTTTGCTTCCTCCTTACACTTCGTATTTTGTGATTCTAGACAGCACTGAATAGCATCATAGTAAACCTGAACAGCACTATATGGTATTGATTGAGATAATCCATATAGTACTGGTAACGTTTGTCTGATTTTGTTAGATAACGTTAAAATGTGCTCATCCCAAGTTAATGTTTTATCAGCGATCTTAAGCCGAGGTATTTAAATTCCTCTGTCGTTACCAACGGGGTACATCTGCAAGTCTCGGTTGGAAGTAAGCAGTTATGTAAGCAGTTTCTATCATGTATTATAATAGCTGGTTTGAATGTTCTATTTCTGCTAGACGTTCTGATATGCAAAATCTCTTTGATTTTTTTTTTTTTTTTTATATTAATCGTTAGCCTTTTATTATGCGCTCATCTACTCATAATATCTACATCCTCTTGCAAAAGTTTCTCGCCTGTATGATATCATCGGCGTAAGCCTGTACGGTCGAATTTTTAACACACTTACGAAGGGAGTTGGTATAAATCAGAAAAAGTTCCTTGCCCTACATCCTCTAATCAATTTTAACTACACTCACTCTATTATCTAAATAATTTTTTAAAAACCATTTATTTCGTCTCCCTATGATATTCCTCTGCGTTTGCATGTCCCGCTACAATATTTGATGATTTCCCTGATCAAAAGCTTTACTAATATCAATGAAAAATCCATTCATCTCTAGCTCCATTGATTTGGCATTTCCTTTTTCGAATATTGGTTTTAATTATTCCATTAATTTATGTTCTTATTAGTTTATATTGAAAATGAAAAGTGTAATGATTGCAAAAATTTAGAAAAAATAATTTGTGTATCGTCATGCTCCGTTTAGCTGGGTTTTAAATTTAATTATAAAATTTTTATACCAGTACTTACAGTTTAAGTAATATACCAGATCGACAATCAAGTAGTAGAATATTATTATATAAGTACTGAGTCTTAATAAATTTATGTCTAATTCAGATGGCACTTCATTAATCAGTTTGATGGTTCGTTTATTGGATAACTGAGGTTTCAATCGTTCTGAAATTTTGAGTTCAAGGCAGGACATCCTTGAATCACTCCGCTGAACCTTATTACTCTGACAAGACATTCCGTAGAATGTTAAATTATATAAGTAATACTTTCAAAGTTTAAATCCTTAACCCAGTGAACGTAAATCGGTAGTCAAACGGAAATATTCCGGCGATAATTTACCGTTATGGAAGTTACAATCGAATAAACATTAGGCAAAATAATACAGTTTTCCATAGTATGAAATTTCGGTTACGGTGGATTTAGCGAAACGAGATATTATTCTGAAAAAACATTACTAACAACCTTTAGCAAGGTGACACTGACGACTGTCAAAATGAAGTATCAGATAACACAGGCAAACGAATTTGTCAGTGTAGGTGTCTAAATATTAACGGATAGCAGCCACAATAGTACGAATCCCCTGCGTGATAAATTACCTTTTAAGCGGAATTCCGGTGTTCTATAATTCTGGGCTACTTACAAAACCGCATTCTCGCTATTGTGTAAGGCTAACTCCGCGATGAACTAAACTGACCATGAGTATGTTCTGCCGGAAGGCTAAATAATAAGTAACTTTTAACAGTAGACAATTTACTACGGGAAATTCAAAATCTTGAACCGTGATAAAATACGAGTCAAATTTTGGAATAATCGAAAACAAAGTACAAAATTAATAATAATGTACGGGGAATGGCTGGAGACGAATCGAAAGCTTTCAAAGCAGAGCGCGGCGTTCGACAAGGAGATATCCTGTCGCCTCAACTCTTCAATATCTACGGCAAGTATATTATGAGGGAAGCTCTGCACGAATGGAGTGGCGGTATTTCTATCGATGGCAGAAAGATTTTCAATTTGAGATACGCTGATGATACTACGCTAGTGGCGACATCAGGCAAAGAAATGACGGAGCTAATTAAACGCGTCAACGAAACTAGCGAAAGGCATGTCCTATTAGTCAGTGTAAATAAAATCAAAATTACGGTGATCGACCATAAATCCGTCCTTAACGACACCAATCTCCTGATAGATTTTGAAAAAGTACAATCTTTTATCTATCTAGGGTCGCTGATTACTGCTGATGGTGGATGTTCAATGGAAATAAAAAGACGAATTGCATTAGGTAAAGCTGCAATGACACGGCTGAAAAGTTTAACCTGTAGTAAAAAGCTGTCTGTAAACTTGCGGTAGAAACTAATAAAAACGCTGATTCTGCCAATTTTCTTGTATGCGGCCGAAACGTGGACGATCAAATCAGTGGATAAAAAACGCGCATTGACGCGTTTGAAATGTGGATTTAGCGACGAATTATGGCGTGGACGGAATGTAGAACAAATCTTTCAATACGGGATCAAGTGGATGAACCGGAAGAATTGCACAGATTATGTGGAAGATGGGTCCATCAATTTTTTGGGCATATCGTAAGACGCACAGGTGAAAATCTAGAGAAAACATTGCTACTCGGCAAAGCCCCCGGTACGCGAGAAAGGGGCAGAGTACCCGCGTGTTGGACTGACGGCTTACGAAGGAAATTTGGTCAGGTGTAGCAACAGCGATTAATAAGACCGGAAACAGTGGAGAGAGTTCGCAGGTTATAACGGTCAGAACTGACTAGAACCGCATGAACGAGAGTGACTATGTCATTTTAAGCCCGACGGTAATATAAACAATCGAGAAGTCGATTATATGTAATCCTTAAAAACGACATAATTAATCAAAACTAACTCTACAAGTCTAGGAGGATATCCCCATCGAAGTGGGAGAGATCAAATTCACATACACACGATTTGACGTTTTCTCTAGCCGTATGAAAACTTGTACGTAGAAATAAATGCACGCATAATAAATCCGCACATGCTTCAAAGTCTTTGTGTACTTGTATATTAACTGTTGAATTGTTTATAACTTTTGCAAAACAAGAATTAATCTTTGAACTATGGTAGTCTTTCAAACCGGAAATTAATTCACCCTAATTTTTGTCATAACTTATTTAAGAAGGTATGTGTATTTTCTTTAGGTAATTATTTTACAAGCGTAGCCAGATTTCCAAAACTTGGTTTATCGAAATTACGGAGACAGCTAAGGATATGTATAGAACAATCGTTTGGACCTACATTTTTTGTTTTTTGTTTTTTTTTCTATATGTTAATATAATAAAATTTACCAGCTCCTGAAGCCCTAGTTTAACTTCCACTTTGAATCCGTTAAAAATTAGTTTTATGATCGCGCTTTTAAAAGTTATTTCCAACAAATAGTCTTTAATGATTTTTTTTTTTTTTTTTTGCAATATGCGCTATGTACATTTTGTTCTATTCATTCAGCGAAAAGTCGCATTCATCGCAGATTCGGGGTTTTCTAGACGAAAATTAAACTGCGCGATATCATCAGTCGTAATGAGAGTTGGACGCTTCAGAACGAATTCATTTTATTAATATATATAAACGGAGGAAAGTATACAGCTTCAGTAGGAGCAAATTAAAAATGCCATTCGTCGTATAGGTCAATTTAGCAATAGCCTTTCGATCGTGATCGTACGTAATCTCATACTTTAGTCTTCATCTTATACCCGCACCTTTATATTAAATAACTTATACGACGAGCGCGCAGACGGAAACGGTTTTTAACACATAACACTAATTAATAAAATAATCAAAAAAATGTTTACTTTTTAAATAAATTATGACAGAAAATTACAGATGAATTCATTTTTCGGTTTGCAAGACTACTGCACATTCGAATTTCGATACTAACGAAAATGATATAGACAAAGAAAGTATGATTTGCAATGCATATGAAAGAGAATTATGATCAGAGAAGAAGAAAGAAAAAAACGAAAGCGAAAGGAGAAGAAAGTGATTAAAAGTGTTGTTAAGGAAACGGCGTTGAAATCAGAAAACAGGCTGTATTCGGGGATAATGAGAAGCACATGTTTATTTCGTGTTTTTACTGTCCGCTTAAGGTATTTCAGAGAGTGTAAACAAGTACAAAGACTTTGAAGCGTGTGTGAAATGATACTCTATTATGTACGCATTTATATCTAATTATCGAGAAAATGTCAAATCAGTTACATACATACATATATAAGCTACTGGTCTGGCAAAATGGATGGGGAAAGTGATTTTGAGTTGCTACAACAAGTAGGCTGCGGAAAATACTCAGCTGTTTTCTCGTATTTAAAAACCATAAAATCATACTAGAAAAATGTCAAAAAATTCACAGCTAGTTCTTATTTAGAATTCTACTTAACTACTTACTTGGCCATTCACAATCGAGCTAAGCTTTTGCGAAAATTACGGACAATTATAGAATTTGGACGGTTAATAAGACTTTGAAGAAGTCTCAAAAGGGAAATACGGGTATCATATTGGGATCAGATCAATAGAGTTTCGTTTCTGGTACCTAAAGTGACGGAGGTTTTACTTATAGTAGAGTTATCTTTATTTTATAAACGTACATTCCGGTTTTAGCGGAAAGTGATCCGGTAAAAAAGACTTAGAAGAAGAATATATTAACGATTAATAAATACGAGACCTTCCGTATGTAAATAACAGTTACTAGAAAAGGTTTTACTGAAGAAATTAATCAAAAAGTATATTCCAGGGATTACGATCGGAACAGAAAAAGCTAGAACAATCTTCATTTCCACGGGGATAGGAGAAAAGTCATTAACCTACAATTACGCTAGGTGTTGGCTAGATGTTATGTATTCACAGTAATATTAAACGGAATGGAAAGAGTTGGAGGGAAACATTTGGGCCTTTGAGGTATTCATGAATGTTAAAAATTTCACGGACAATAAGCCTTAAATATAGAACGCTGACTAATTAAAAAACGTTAACCGAATTACTACGGGCATATTCACCGTAACGAAACTTATTACCCATTGCAATGTTGGCATTATACCAAAAAAAAAAAAAAAAATTGCCGGTAAAGGAAGCTTAGGTAGCGGAAAGCTACAGTGCGGAGCAGACTTATAACGATCGTGTTCACAAGAGGACTTCGATAATGCTGTCATTGATAAAATGATGATGGCCTCACAGATATTGCCAAACTTCAGTCAGAGACGGCAGCGCAAATAAAAAGAAGAATTATACAGACATGCTAATATATATATATATATATATATATATATATATATATATTTTATTTGTACCATTTTTCTTGCAATTTTAAACACACTTTATACAGTTACCGCATACAGATCTTATCTATATAGATGGTTCTCCGTGATTCTCTTTTGATTTTCGATTGCGAACTGGATTTGTTGTACTCCATTAATAAAAACCAGCATCTTCTTTCTCGTTCATTTTAAAGCACAACTCAAATTTTAAATTGAATACGATTGAAAATTGGAAAAAAAAATTTCTTTTACAGATTACAGACATCCCATAATCGTGGTTAAGGCGGCACGACTTAAGTTGTTGCCGTAGCCAGCTACCGTATGGCGTAGTCAGTCGTGTTTCGTTCGAGTAGAACCGGGTTCGAATCCCGCTTCTGCACATTGAAACTTCCAAAAAAGAAAAACAAAAAAAAACACTCGTACTGGGTTATTCCACCTCGCTATTAACAATGGCCGGCCCGAATTTATTAATGTTAATTCCACTGTGGAGCTGATAATGTTTCATTAGGTACGCGCACGAACGAATGTTATTCGCGAGTTCAACGCGGATTCCCGGTTTGAACACATTGATTCTACGTTACATTAACGAATCCTCATGCTCTGTTTAATATGCGACGGATGTTTCCTCTGTTACTTCAACCACGTCGTTCACTCGGAATTGAACGATTTAATACAGTCGTAAATTCGATAGTCGCAACCAGAACGGTACATCGCGAACCGGATCCACCTTCAATCTGCCAGACAACGTTAAACGACATTACTTAGAATTCAAGGAACGGTTGCTGCGAGCGCCCGACGTTGTTCATTGAAATTAACGAAATGCGCCCGGCATCATCACGCACAGGTTCGATACAGCTCTGCTGCGTAAGTTGATTGAACGGACTTCGTTCTCAAAGCTACGCTTCTGTTCATTTTAATTATATCGCAATTTTACAAAAAATCATTTATTAGCGAATTCGGTTCGTCCGCGCTGCTTTGTCGTTGTCAATCTCGGCGGCGGTTATACTGAATTGAACGAACTAAAAAAGATAGAAAGACGCCACAGACAGAACATGAAGAAGCTGTACTTGTAAAATTCTGTGTAACTTGTCGGGGGTTCGCAAACAAAGTTTTTTCTTTTTCTTTCGACCGTTTTAATTTGATTAGCGTCGAGGTTTATTGAAGGCGCGCGCAAAATTTCGAAAAGTGCTTTTTTGCTCTTTTCCTTTTAATTCGAGGGTTTTTAATGTCTTAACGTATTCGCGTTTTGTCGACATAGTGGACGGAGTTTTTCTGAAATTTTGACTTTGCTTTCTAAAAGTTTATTATTTATTTACCGTTATAGAGAAAAATCTTTAATAAAACTACACGTAATCAAATGAAAAGTAAAAAGAAGTAAAAAGAACCTTACAGTATTAAGAAATTACACTTTTACAGATTAGTCGAATGGCGCTAATAAGTCGAAGGTTGTTAATAGTTGCATGAAAGTGTGCGATAGGCTGTAATATTTTCAGGGGAAAAAGTACAAATGCAGTAAATGAAAAATCGTCGAAATTGAACTAAAAAAATAAATAAATAAAACAATTTTAAGAAAACAGTGTGAACAGCGTAACTCGCTAACGTTGATTGTATAAATTAGAAAAATTATCTCTAAATCGAGGAAGTGCGCAGTTGTATCGAAATGTTTTAGTTATAGACGATATTATAATCGTATAAAGAGAGGGATTTATGAAAATACTCACGGCATGTGAAATTTTAACACAAGTATTTTTTGTTTTTCTTCTTTTTTTTTTTTTTTCCTTTAATGTCGATGATGATTTTTATAGAAATTCGCAATGGAAGAAATCGTTTCGCTAAAACGCATTCAGTCATCTTCGGCGATCGGTTCTACGTATATTATTGAAATATGCGCACGAGTTTATTAGCAACCTTTTCTCGTCTGTTTTTCGTTCGCGGGTCATCCTCTCTTGGGCAGGATCTATTGAGCGTTTTGGTGGAATTTTTTAAATGTGAACCTCGTTTGGCAGAAACTTTTTTAGGCGTGGATCCTTCAGCGAGCGTTTTTAGTCAGACCTTTTTTCGAATTACCTAGGGTGATTTTCAGGTATCATCCGCTAAATATTATCCATTTGTGTTAGTAAGAAACATGGCTTACCGGATTTATTTCTACGTCACTATCTTCTTCTTTATAGCGCCATACTTAATTTCTGAGCGTCGGCGACTTCCTATTCGTACATCTCAGCTGTACCGATATAGGCATAGTGTTCACAGCAATTGTTTATATACAGTACGAATGTGTACACACGCAAGGCTTCATTCGGAACTGATTATAATCGTTTGATTTATCGATATACAAGTGCAGTCCCGTGTGTGCCTGCTGTGTACTAACTAGCGCGCTTATGATGGTACGCATGTTTGCCATTGCCTTCCACGTGATTATTAGCGATTATTTTATTTAATTTCTGTCGTCGCCCGGGATCTAACCCGAGACTTCCGAACGGAAGCTAAGAGCTCTAGCGACTGGGCTTTCGCGACGACATATGTCACTATAAAACATCCATATTTATTGGCATTACGTTATGAATAATCTAATAAAATTATGTAAAATATGTATTTTGTGATTATATATATATATATATATGTATTTTTTTCGTGGAATTTCTGATAGTAGTGAATGGATGAAGTAGAAATAAATTTAATAACCCGTGTTTCTCACTAACACAAATGATAACGTTTAGCGGATGATACCTGAAAATCACCGCAGGTAATTCATTAAACGGTCTGACTAAAACCCCTCGTTCGCTATGAATGATCCACGCCCAAAAAAGTATCCGCCAAAACGATCACGCCCAAAAGATCCCGCCTAATAGAGCCTCGTCCCGTTTTTCACATTTTTATAATTTACCTCCTTACTTGAATTTTAAGTGAATGTTTTTTAACGTAAAGAAAGCTGTCAGACATGTAGTTTTATTATAAAATATATGTAATTATAAATAAAATCATTTACAATAGCAGTTCTCTAAAATTACACAAAAAAATACGGTTTTAAGATCTAAAAAACTATAAGGATTGTTTTAGCAGCTCTTTTAGTTGCGTCTGAATAAATGGTAGGAGCACAACATTTGTTGCTGCAAGGGGAACATTTTATATTTAAACTTTTTCCATCTTAAATTTCTCTCCTTGCCACAGCCCAAAAATCGAAAAAAAGAAAAACAAAAAAAGAAACAAGAAAAACTATTATCGATTTCAGCGTGCAGTGATCAAATATAATGAAAATGACGGCAAGGAAAATCACAGAAGCCTAGTAGGTTGGAGGGAAAAGAAAAAAGTACATGCGAAAAGAAGGAAACAAATCAGGACTACAATCTGTGAAATGTTTTTTACGAAGAGAGAAAGGGGGTTCGGTTCGTGCTTAGGATTTTTGAAAAAGAAACCACGCGAGCACTGCGATTCGAGCTAAAGACAATATCATTTACACGGAAAATATTTCCAATTTCGATCACAGATGCAAGTCAATTTCATTTTATAGTCAGTATGTACACGACACACACTATAATTACGGGACATAAAAAGTGCAGAAACGCAAAAGAATGAATCACTAAACAATCTCATAATACGGATTAAATGCCCGGGAAAAAAAAGATTACCGTCGAGTAATACGCAAAATGATAAAGTTGCAGGAATGAACGAGAATAGGAGAGTAGTGACTTTTGAAGTAAACTAAGAAATAATTCAAAATTATCGAATAAAGAACGATGGAAACAGACGTTAATAAAAAACCACGCGGGTTAGAAATTCGTTTGTAAATATTGAAGGAAGTCTGAAAGATTACGAAACCGGAATGCTCGGGAGAATGAAATAGATGCTCCAATTGTACTTCTGGAACCATCATCGGTAAAGATATATCGCATGTGTGAAGGAAATTGGGAATTTCGGAATTCCTGCATAGCTCTTAGATATGGAAGATAACAGGAAAAGACCTTTAGGAGGATAACTTTTTAAAAAACAAGAAGTAGGAAAGATTCCCCCCTAGTGATTACATAAGACAAGATTAAGACAAGATATGTGCGACGATAAACCGTAGCTTTAATAGTACGAAACGTTTCTGCAATATTTATTCTATACGATTAATCAGATTCGACATGCGTGTATAAGTGTATAATATATTTAATAAGCACAAAATCAACTCGATGATAGCGTACCTATTACCGTGTAGAAATACAGTGTGTATTCAAAGATGTCCCTTTTTGCAATAAAAAAAAAAAAAATAATAATAATAATAAAAAAAAACAAACATCGTCTCGCTTAATATTACAAAAAAAAAAAATCCGTCTTCGGAGTGATAAAACAAAAAATCTTTTAGATGTATCAGTTCAAATATGCTTCGAAATCTTTGCAAGCCTCAACGGAATATTTAACAAGCGAATTCAAGCGTAGGGCGCTCATTTTATCACAAAATGTGTTCGCGCAACTAGCATCTGTTGCTGGTGAAATCTAATTTGCTACTTTTCCAGGTGAACACCGAAAGATTCATTTGATGGCTTTTTAAATAATGGCTCTTTTCATTTCTTGAAGAATTTTTTTTTTTTTTTTAAATATTAATTAGTACGATCTTAACGACTAACGTTAAATAAATACTACATATATTAAAATGTACTTAATACTAGACAGAACGTATCTTCTAGACTAAGTAAAACTTGAGCGGGGACATTAGATCCATTGATCAAAGCCCCAAAAATTATTTACAATATTTACATTAACTGCAAGACCAAGTCTTGTGGTTTATAACGCTTAAGGCGTCGTACGTCATATTCGGTGTCCAGAAGTTGCAGTGCCTCAACGTTGATGTGTTGATGTAGGCGCTTCTCGTGTTGTTCTGCGAAATCCTTGATGACTTCGTTGACGAATTTCACCTGGAGATCATTATGTATATCATCGTTGCGTGGGTATCTGTACGCGTTTACGATAGCACGTAGAATGATACTCTGACGAGCTTGTATCTTGTCTCGATTTGATTTCTTTGCACAGCCCCACGGAGCAAGACCATACGTCGAAATCGGCTTAATTATTTGATTGTAGAGTAGGCGTTTACAAGTAACGTCGAGAATAGATTGACGCCCAATCAGCCAGTATAACTTGGAAATTGTTGAAGAATTGAAAGGATTTTTCTGTACTTCCGCGGGAATAGATAATAAATAAATATTAGCCGTGATTCAAACGCGCTGCGATTATTATTATTCGCTGCCGCTATCTCTTTCACATTGATTGCAACGATTTTCGTGTAAAGTATTCGACGGTTTTGTAATAAAACGCTTCTTTCTTTCGAGAGAAAAAACGGAATCTTAAAGTACCGCCTAATTCCGAAGTCACTATGAATCGCTAGGATTAAAAAGCGGAATCTTAAAGTACCGCCTAATTCTACGCTCGCCGCTAATAGACGTATTTCGATTTCTGTTTCAGGTTCCCCAAATGTCCCGCTGCGCGGCATGCTCTGACGCAACAGGTCGAATCAGTAGAGCACTCGGTTCGTTTTACGGAGCGCAATAATAAACAATTATAACGAGGTTAAGAACAGTGAGAATGCTAATCTAGGACACGACCAGTCCTCCGTACGGAATTCCAAAGAAAAGTAAGAATCGTACGTGCGCACAGAGAGAGTACACTTTTAGCCCGGCTGTTGTTAAAAGGACATGCATTTTTCGAACGTATTATTACCGTTCCGCTCTGACGATTCCACCGTATTTTTATTCACTTCCTCCGCGCGAAGTCACAGCTGCTTCGCTGACTTACTACACTAGCAGTCGGTCGCTAATACTTTTCCGCCGTACAACTACGGCCGCTTTCGACTGCAGTGTCCACCGCGGACCGTCCAACTAATTAACACCGTTTACGCAACAGCGAGAGCCCTCAGTAGTCCTCCGAGCATTTACATCGACCGAAACCGAGTGCTCTCCCAGCGTACAATTGATAAGGAACTCAGAAGCACGCTACCGGTTGCAACCGATATCGCTGCACCGACTGCCAGCGGAGGAGATTCAGTCGCTAGGTAAAACCGCGGAGAAATGATAAAGGATTGCAGCAGAAAGATCGTTCCGGATTATGTACGGATGACGTTTCTGGTCGCGGCACTGCTACCTGTCCTACTTACGTGGACCGCAGTCATGCGGAACGTCAAAGCCATCGCGCAAGAAAATGCCGTGCTGACTCCGGTGGCAGGTCAGTATTATTATTAATAATAATGAATAATAACATTTTAAACAGGCTCTCTCTCTCTCTCTCTCTCTCTCCCCCTCCCCCCTTCTATAGTAAAAAGTAATCCTCACGTTCGTTTCGTCTTACTAGGCTTGTAGCCGAGGCGCGCTACGGTGCGCGATATTTTCATGCCCTATTAAAGCACCATCGTCGTCGCGTGTTTTCGGTTTTCCTTTTTTTCGCACATTTCATCAGAATTCAAAATTATTCAATCTTTTTTCTTCCCGGTTCGCTGTTCATTTTACCACCTCCACATCCTGATTCGATATTCTATTTCTTTTTAAGCGTTCTATCATTTCCGTTCCTACTCTTGTTTACTGACAAACTTCCTATTCCCTTCTTCCTTTCGCCATTATCTTCTCTATTCCGCCGGGTTCGCTTCGTCTTGCAATTATTATCCGAATCACGTTTAGACTCCTTCCTTTGACAGTCCTATTGGGGGCACATAGCGCTAAAACAGCTTTTAATTTTTTCTCCAAACAATCCTATCGTACTTGAAGAATTTTACCGTTTATTTTGTTTTTTTTTAATGTTTATGCGGACCACCGATTTTAATGATATTATCGACTTACCATAATGTAATTATCAATAGATACCTACGTGCGGATAGATTTAGATTCGAATAAAGAAAACGAATATTAAACCTCCATAGCATCGATTACATACGTTACTTTTAAAAGTTTTTAAATTAGGATAAGACAATTACGCTGTGAAAATTATAAAATAAAACGCTGAAAAAAAACAACAAAAATACCGACTTCAAGATTTACTGTAAAAATTGAATACAAAATGCGCTAAAAAGTAAAAAATTGAATAATGAAAATTTAATACAAATGCACTAAAAAGAAAAAAAAAATTATTCGATAAGAAGATAATATCTTACATGGTAAAATATAGCTTTTAACGGTGATATTATGATAATTCTCAATTAAATTTTTTTTTTTTCTTAATTATTATATTAATTAGAACTGGTCTCCATAGACCATCAAGCGCAATTGTACCGGAATGTAAATTAATGCGTAAGAGGCTACCACTATCAGGATTTCCCCAGCAACATCTATTCAAGTTTTAAATAAAGTTAAAGACTCTAGAGCGCTTCAGCCGTCGAATTTCTTGACTGTTGCCAAGCAGGTTCAACGGATTGGGATGACTTTCTAAACGACTAGTATTTTCCCCTTGAACGGCAAGTAAGCTATGTTAAAGTCCCTATGGAGTGTGTCCGTGGAGACGTACCAAGGAGGTGGACACAGTAAGTCTGATGGCCTTATTTTGAAAACGTTCTATCTTATTGATATATAGGTATTTTTAGCACACAACCCCATAAAGTCAGTATATGTCCCCATACTGGTTTTAATATTATTTTATATATTAATAATTTGTTTTCGATCGACAACCTCTGGAATGCTTACCAAGAAGCCAGTAGAGTATCCTCGGCTTTATATCCAAATGCTTTCTTTTTTGTGAGACGTGCTTATTCCACCTTAATTTACTGTCCAAGTGCAACCCAAGGTGTATTTTACTTCATTCCTAATCGGAATTGTTTCGGCGTTAATTTTAGTTGGCCGGCAGAAGGCTAAATTTCATGGTGTGAATGTAACCTGCGTACACTTTTTTTCATTAAATCCGCCATCGATCTAACCACCTTTCAGATTTTTCAGCTGTAATTTATCTGTCGCTATTCCAGCATCTTTATCTGCCGCAATAAGAGCAGTATCGTCTGCAAATGTAGCAATAGTTACGTACTCGCTGTCAGGGAAGTCTGTGCAGTGTACATTTGTTAAAGCACCGGACCCAATACACTACCTTGAGACACACCAGTGGATAATACAGGATAGATGTTAGATAGTCCATTCTGGAATTTAATTTGTTATGCTCGATCATCAAGGAAAGACTATAATAATAAGGATGAGGAAGATTTTTCTTAATTTTATATAACACAGACTACGATGCCAAACCTTATCAAAGGCTTGTTTTATATCCAGGAATACACCCAAACATATTTCCTTAGCTTCAAAGCTATCTTGAATAATACGTTAGAAATAATAAAATTAATACTTCAATTAAAGTCAACACGGGAACTCCAATAATAATTAAAAACTGTCTTAAATATGCATTAAGTTATTTTTTTCGAATATTGTTAATTTGTGTTGTGTAGAAATTTGATCATAATACCGCCCTCGTATATTTAGCTGAGAATAAGATATATTCTTATCGAACAATTGTTTTTCACTTTTTAGCGCGTTTTTATTAAATTTTCTATTTTTTGGGCAATTTTCATTAAATTTTTATAGTAAACCTAGAAGTCGGTTTTTTTCGGTTTTTTTTTAATTACAATTTTTTTATTATTCGGTTTAATTGTGAACAACTTTTTTATTCATATATAACTCACACAATACACGCACAGTTCACTGAAATATCTTTTAGAATTGGGGTGTCTGACTTCACCGTTCACACAGGACTGTCTACGAAGTTGTATATTTTATCTAAATGAGTCTCGCAGATTTTTTCGCCGTAATATTTCAAATTTTAAATTAATGAAAATTTAAGAATTAGTTAGAATTACTTACTTCCCAAAAAGGCAATTGATCAAGTTAAAGTTCATTTTGGTGTTAGACAGTGACGTTTCATTCGGACAGAATTGCCGCACATTTAAATTTCTAAGAGAATTCCAATTGCGCTGAATTTATGTTCGCAGTTGACGCGGCTATTAAAAAAAAAAAATTTTTTTTTTTTTACTAAAACGTATATTTCAAAATAGAAAAAAAAAATGATCAAGAAATTACGCGGTACAATATTAAGAACATTTAAAGATCGATTAAAAACGACTAGTTTTGCTGTCTTCGCCATCATCTACATACACTATGATATATAGTTGTGGTCATCGGTAATAATTCATTATCTGTAAATAATTCTTGATTAATTTTCGATAATTAGGTTGACGGTTTTATAATTAGGTTTACGCGTAATCTCATTTCCTTCTTTCGAAATATATATATATATATATATATATATGTATATATATGTACATATATATATAATATATGTATGAATTTAAAAATATGCAACACAGTGTAACAATTAACGTTTCCCGCGCTATTTAAGAATTTTCATCTCTTCAACTGTTTGCTGGCGAGTTGGAATTTCCGCGTCTTTTAAAACCTTCTGACGCGCGAAAGTGTATTCCGGGAAGTGTTTATTCGTTTTGCTGAAAGTAAACAGATGATGACGAATGGAATGGTGTTGAACGCGGAGGAGAATGTGTCTGGCGAATAGGTGTTCTGTTTCTGGTTGCCAGTGTGTGATTAAGAAATACGCGAAACGCTCCTGTAGGACTGGTAAAATGAGTAGTTCTCAACTGGAATACAGCCCTGATCTAGGCATAAAAAATCGATTGTATTCGTACGTTTTTAATCGAACGATTCACGGATGTATACTTTTAATTTTACCGTTCGATTATAACTCGGTCATTGTTCATTTAACCGAAAAATAAAACCTTCGCTTACTTCCGCGTACTCACGCCACCGAAAGATGGACACCGAGCTACTCGGTCAAAAACCTAATATGGTGTGGGGATAGCTACAAAAACGCGGAAATTCAATTAGTAAAATTAACAAAATTGTAGATCCGAAGGACCTAATAAAAAAAAAAAAAAAACGAAATGCACTAAAAACCGTAGTAACAAACGGAAAAAGGTAAACTTTCAGTTAATGTGAAACGAAAATACAATAATTCGCAAATAACCTCGGCTTCCACGGAGTAAGTAACTTTTGGAAGAACGTGTTAATTGTTCTCTATTTTTGCAATATATTTTGATATTTTTCAGTCTACATTATTTACCACGCGGAAATGGATTTGCTCACTTATTAATATCATCTTGAAACTGGGGGGAAAAAAACTTCGTGAAATAAAACAAATTCCGATGAGAAAAACGATAACAATACGTGTGTGTATGGCCATATTTAGAACCGCGATAATCAGTCCACCTCGAAAACGCACCAACTCCGCATTATATACGGTACAGCACAAGTCGAGCGAAATTTTCGAGTTTATTTTAGTAGAAAATAGTGAAATAATCGTAGTTTTAATCGTTAATAATGTTTATTGTAGCGCGAAAAATTTTATAATAGTCTATCTCTTCGACGAGAGGAAATCATAACAATTCTACTTTTGCAATCAGGTGATGAAGGATTAGATCGCAACAATTGGTCGCTGTCAACGGGGTTCATGACACTACCTCATACGGTTGATGAGAACAATTAATACGGCTATTTAGGCAGTGCGGCAACCTCTCCAAACTGAAGATCTCGGGCTCGATATCTATTTCGTACAGCTCGGCCAATACAACTAATATCTGAAGTTGAGTGGAGGACATCAAGTCAGAGAAGTGGGGACTGGCTGGAAGAAAAGGCGGTCTTGGGAAAAACAAACTACCGATTCTTTTCAACTACCCCTTTAAGAGTACACAATGAACAGAAATTGATTGCACAATATCCGCGGTGGACAAGAATCTACCGGACACAGTCACTTTACTTGTACTACGCTAATGAGGCATTTGTCGAAAAGATGGGCGCAAAATGTATTTTTCTTACTTCAAGCGCTGGAAGACTGTTAGCAAACCCAAGGAAAGCGGACGAGTAGTCGGTATTCTTTGATCACGGAACCATATTCACCTTTATTTGTCCGGCTATCTATTTCTCATGTCGGTTGGTAGACCTTCTTACATATTCAACATATCGAAATTGATTATTTTTTCTACGAGAAAAATTCGTTGTGTAGGGAAATTCGGAATTCTGCTGACACCGCTAAAGAATTTCGAACGGACCTCCGGTTTTTCGTCTAGAAACTGTGCTCTGCACATTTGTAAAAGTATCACGACTTAGGAATGTTTCCCGTACACAGAAAAACTCGAGGACTTAACTATCGAATGTGTAGCTCTATCATTTTCATTGTTATATGAGTTTTTAGAAACTTTTGTTTCAACCTTTTTCGTTTTATCTTCGTTTTATCTTCCATTTTCTTGTGTTGTCTTTTTTAAACAGATTACATTTTAAAATGCTCACAGCGACGACCGTACTTTGAGCAGACATATTTTGATAAAGCTCTTCTTTCTTCCTGAAAAATTTACCGACACTTTATAGCGAAGGGTGAGTTTTCGGATCCGGAATTGAATCGCAGATTAACTGCATCCTTCCGGATACGTTATCGGACACTCATACGGATCATCCGATGTTTACCGTACACAGTAGTATACTCAGCGCTGACATTAGATTGCACTGGTTGTCGACGTAGCGTCTACTATTACTGGTGTTTAATAAGATTACGCGTGTTAGAAAGAGAGAAGGATATTATCGAAAAATAACTGACCTAAGAGAGAGAGTTGCGTCTACAGAAAAAAACAATAACTGTTTCTTCTTTTTAATTCCAATGTTATCTTTTTTTTTTTTTTTTTTTTTTTTCGGTCTGGTACATTTCTGCTCAGATACCCGTATGAAAAAAGAAAGAAAAGGACAGACAATCTATTCTTCTCTGTTCAAGGTCTCTGTAGTTTAACTTCTGTAGCGCTTTGGATAACGTTCATTGATTTAGTATTTGCTGGGTCGGTCGTCGGAGTTGGGAATATGCGTGTTCGGAACTGTAGTCGGAGTTACATCATCAACTCCGCTATGGGATACCGGGATCTGCGGTATCCTTCCGGATCAACCCATCGCTATCAAAGACTACAGTTAACGATACGGCGAAGAAACGAAGACTATTAAGTTTGCACATTCATTTTGCAATTTTTAATTGAAGAAATTACCTTTTTTTTTTTTTAAATCAATTTTTAAAACTAATTGTAAGTCACAAAATGTATAACTTCGTGAATTTTAAATCATTGTTTCCACCGTACGGTAACTGATATCGCGAAGTAAATAATGATAGAAAGGTACAACTTACTTAGTAACCGAATATCCATTAGAGACATTAATGCGATTCCGGTTTTCGTAAACCGAAACTAATTAATTGTGGTTGTGTCTTATATGTTTTTATTAAAATTTACCAATAAAAAAACGAGGCATTAATAGTTGGGAATTTAATTTTTTTTGTCAATCGTTGATTCTCGTCAATGGAATATAATAATAATAAAAAGATCGAATCGAGCTGAGAGCGAGTATATATAATTATCCGGGCAATGTCTTTAGCTAGATACGAAAATTCATTAAACCTATAAAGTAACCTAAGTCCCATATCCTTGATAAGGTATCATGGATTGTGAAGGTTCATCGCAATGTACTAAGCCCAACGACACACTAATGAAAGTAGGGAGGCCAGTTCCTTTCTGTCGGCATTAAACCTGTACCGTTCACTAATTGATTATACAGCACTTTTCAGTCAATGGTCATACACTGATTTCAAAAACACGCTCATGAAAAGTCTGATAACTTTATATGCCACTGCGCTCTCTATTTCGGTTAAGTCGGCGATGAAATCCTCGGATTAACAGTTGTAGTTGATTGGTAAGTTATTTTTAATTGAAAGAATTTCTCCCCCCATCAAGGACAACTTTGGAACGAAGTTCAATTATCCAGTCCGCTGACCGAATTTAGATGTTGCACTTTAATAGGAGAAAAAGGCGAAGAATGTGTTGGCCACTTTTTTTGACGAAAAAAGAGAGAACTTGTCAATAGTAATCCGTTTTTCGAAAAATTCGTGATTATTGAACGAAAATGGAATTCTTTTGGATAATTTTTTCACTGAAATTTCACAGCATTTGAAGAAAATTTGACATAAGAATAATTTTCGATATATATATACATATATAGGCAGCGTGGTAGCCTAATGGTTAAGGTGCTTGGCTACCAAATCAGAGGTATCATGGATTTTCGAGAGTTGTCTCGTCCCGGATCCAAATCGTTCCCAACCTTACCCAGCCTGAAATAATTGGGTACCAGAGAATTATCCGGGGAAAGTAAAGGCGGATCCCAACTAGAAAGGAACTGGCCTTCCTACTCTCATTAGTGTCGTTGGGCTCAGTACATTGTGAACCTTAATTTAACAATCCCAACGCCCTCTCAAGGATATGGAACTCACTTTACTCTTTTTACTTTATATACATATATACATATCTATCTATCTATCTATCTATCTATCTATCTCTATATATATATATATATATATATATATATAAATCCGAAGTTCCGCTGTAATAAGTTAAAACTGTACATAAAACTTTAATTTGCTCAATATACACATTCGCACAGTAGGATGCTCCGATTGCGAGGCAAATATTTTATGTGATTTCTGCAGAACAAATTTTTCGACAGTTCATTATAAAAATACTTATCCTAATTACTTATTTAAAATTATTCTTAAGATTGTAATATAATTTAATTAAAAAAAAAAAAAAGTTTATAATGTCAAATAGAAGGCGCGTCGCTTCTCAAAAATACTATTAATTGATAAAAATTACCCGTTCTTTTTTTCCTGGTTTTTTCTCATTCAATATAGAATTTCGTTTCGTAAAAATCGAAAAGGAAAAAAATTCTAAAATAAAGCGCGTTTCTGTTCTGTTTACTCAATACTCGAAAAATCAACGGGAAAAGAAAAAAGAAATTTGCTATTAACGCGATGAAATAAAGAAAATCGCATTTCGTTTTATTCACTGCCTCCACGGATCCGAACCGATGCTCTACGTTAGCGTGCCCTACACCGCAAAAAATACAAAATAAAAAGTAAAAAGAAAGAATTAATATTATAAATTATTACCTCCTTTGAAACGAAAAAAAAAATTAATTAAAAAAAGTTACAATTAACAAAAAAAATCATCAAATACCGGCGATTGAAAAGAGAAAACTTAATAGAGGAAGTTCGTAGATTTCTGTAATGGAATCGTTTTTAAGCTTCATTTAATTATAGTTTTTTTTCCGTTGCTAATTTCGTATGCAATGTTTTTTGCAACTTTTTAAGGAAATAAAAAACTTACACGATATGTGTCAACTTACTTATGGCCTTTTTCGATTAACGCCTCTCTGACTATTTCATCCTCTCCCTATCGCGTACTCTTTTATAATTGTTCCTCTATACGATACGACGTTTATCAATTTCTTCCTCGTATCGGCTTCGTTTTGATCGTGGCTTTCATCGTGATAACTTTTTTCTACTCGTAGGCTGGCCATACTTTCCATTCTCCTAATGATAACCAAACTACTGCAGTTCAAAATTCCTCTACCCCTTAAATGTTGCTTTCGTTCTCTCTTAATCTGTTCCTCTTCATATTACCTCATTAATTCTGTTTCTAGCCGAATCAGACTTGTGTGTTTAAACAGATGCGATACTTTTTTTTTAGCGGGAACTGAAAAAAAGAAAGAAAAAAAAGGATTGTAAAAAACGCACGAGAGATGATCGTTTAATAATAAACATTACCGACGTTTTTGTCGTAATTGAAATCGCACAATTTAAGTAAATCGAAAGAGAAAAGTCCAATAAAGGTTTTGGTACCGTATTGCAGTTAAATTTTCCGCAACCACTGTTTCGTTGGGCATACATTACCATCTTCGGAACTATTTAAAATGCGTAGTTACCTTATATATACAATTTGAGTTTTGAGCAAAATAGGTCACCCACACTCTTTGTTCATTGATAGTTAATGTGTTTCGAGATGCAGGGAAAAAAAGCATTATTCTTCACTTATATTGGTATAAGTTAAACGGAAGATGTTACGACGATAAGCGAGAAGTAATATCGGTTCTTTCCCAAATATATATATAAATAACTGCGCTACGTGTTTCATAGAGTAGCCGCGATTAATTGGACGTACGGTTTTTCTACCGAAAATGAACGTTTATAAGGTAACTACGCATTTTAAATAGTTCCGAAGATGGTAATGTATGCCCAACGAAACAGTGGTTGCGGAAAATTTAACTGCAATACGGTACCAAAACCTTTATTGGACTTTTCTCTTTCGATTTACTTAAATTGTGCGATTTCAATTACGACAAAAACGTCGGTAATGTTTATTATTAAACGATCATCTCTCGTGCGTTTTTTACAATCCTTTTTTTTCTTTCTTTTTTTCAGTTCCCGCTAAAAAAAAAGTATCGCATCTGTTTAAACACACAAGTCTGATTCGGCTAGAAACAGAATTAATGAGGTAATATGAAGAGGAACAGATTAAGAGAGAACGAAAGCAACATTTAAGGGGTAGAGGAATTTTGAACTGCAGTAGTTTGGTTATCATTAGGAGAATGGAAAGTATGGCCAGCCTACGAGTAGAAAAAAGTTATCACGATGAAAGCCACGATCAAAACGAAGCCGATACGAGGAAGAAATTGATAAACGTCGTATCGTATAGAGGAACAATTATAAAAGAGTACGCGATAGGGAGAGGATGAAATAGTCAGAGAGGCGTTAATCGAAAAAGGCCATAAGTAAGTTGACACATATCGTGTAAGTTTTTTATTTCCTTAAAAAGTTGCAAAAAACATTGCATACGAAATTAGCAACGGAAAAAAAACTATAATTAAATGAAGCTTAAAAACGATTCCATTACAGAAATCTACGAACTTCCTCTATTAAGTTTTCTCTTTTCAATCGCCGGTATTTGATGATTTTTTTTGTTAATTGTAACTTTTTTTAATTAATTTTTTTTTTCGTTTCAAAGGAGGTAATAATTTATAATATTAATTCTTTCTTTTTACTTTTTATTTTGTATTTTTTGCGGTGTAGGGCACGCTAACGTAGAGCATCGGTTCGGATCCGTGGAGGCAGTGAATAAAACGAAATGCGATTTTCTTTATTTCATCGCGTTAATAGCAAATTTCTTTTTTCTTTTCCCGTTGATTTTTCGAGTATTGAGTAAACAGAACAGAAACGCGCTTTATTTTAGAATTTTTTTCCTTTTCGATTTTTACGAAACGAAATTCTATATTGAATGAGAAAAAACCAGGAAAAAAAGAACGGGTAATTTTTATCAATTAATAGTATTTTTGAGAAGCGACGCGCCTTCTATTTGACATTATAAACTTTTTTTTTTTTTTAATTAAATTATATTACAATCTTAAGAATAATTTTAAATAAGTAATTAGGATAAGTATTTTTATAATGAACTGTCGAAAAATTTGTTCTGCAGAAATCACATAAAATATTTGCCTCGCAATCGGAGCATCCTACTGTGCGAATGTGTATATTGAGCAAATTAAAGTTTTATGTACAGTTTTAACTTATTACAGCGGAACTTCGGATTTATATATATATATATATATATATATATATAGAGATAGATAGATAGATAGATAGATAGATAGATATGTATATATGTATATAAAGTAAAAAGAGTAAAGTGAGTTCCATATCCTTGAGAGGGCGTTGGGATTGTTAAATTAAGGTTCACAATGTACTGAGCCCAACGACACTAATGAGAGTAGGAAGGCCAGTTCCTTTCTAGTTGGGATCCGCCTTTACTTTCCCCGGATAATTCTCTGGTACCCAATTATTTCAGGCTGGGTAAGGTTGGGAACGATTTGGATCCGGGACGAGACAACTCTCGAAAATCCATGATACCTCTGATTTGGTAGCCAAGCACCTTAACCATTAGGCTACCACGCTGCCTATATATGTATATATATATCGAAAATTATTCTTATGTCAAATTTTCTTCAAATGCTGTGAAATTTCAGTGAAAAAATTATCCAAAAGAATTCCATTTTCGTTCAATAATCACGAATTTTTCGAAAAACGGATTACTATTGACAAGTTCTCTCTTTTTTCGTCAAAAAAAGTGGCCAACACATTCTTCGCCTTTTTCTCCTATTAAAGTGCAACATCTAAATTCGGTCAGCGGACTGGATAATTGAACTTCGTTCCAAAGTTGTCCTTGATGGGGGGAGAAATTCTTTCAATTAAAAATAACTTACCAATCAACTACAACTGTTAATCCGAGGATTTCATCGCCGACTTAACCGAAATAGAGAGCGCAGTGGCATATAAAGTTATCAGACTTTTCATGAGCGTGTTTTTGAAATCAGTGTATGACCATTGACTGAAAAGTGCTGTATAATCAATTAGTGAACGGTACAGGTTTAATGCCGACAGAAAGGAACTGGCCTCCCTACTTTCATTAGTGTGTCGTTGGGCTTAGTACATTGCGATGAACCTTCACAATCCATGATACCTTATCAAGGATATGGGACTTAGGTTACTTTATAGGTTTAATGAATTTTCGTATCTAGCTAAAGACATTGCCCGGATAATTATATATACTCGCTCTCAGCTCGATTCGATCTTTTTATTATTATTATATTCCATTGACGAGAATCAACGATTGACAAAAAAAATTAAATTCCCAACTATTAATGCCTCGTTTTTTTATTGGTAAATTTTAATAAAAACATATAAGACACAACCACAATTAATTAGTTTCGGTTTACGAAAACCGGAATCGCATTAATGTCTCTAATGGATATTCGGTTACTAAGTAAGTTGTACCTTTCTATCATTATTTACTTCGCGATATCAGTTACCGTACGGTGGAAACAATGATTTAAAATTCACGAAGTTATACATTTTGTGACTTACAATTAGTTTTAAAAATTGATTTAAAAAAAAAAAAAGGTAATTTCTTCAATTAAAAATTGCAAAATGAATGTGCAAACTTAATAGTCTTCGTTTCTTCGCCGTATCGTTAACTGTAGTCTTTGATAGCGATGGGTTGATCCGGAAGGATACCGCAGATCCCGGTATCCCATAGCGGAGTTGATGATGTAACTCCGACTACAGTTCCGAACACGCATATTCCCAACTCCGACGACCGACCCAGCAAATACTAAATCAATGAACGTTATCCAAAGCGCTACAGAAGTTAAACTACAGAGACCTTGAACAGAGAAGAATAGATTGTCTGTCCTTTTCTTTCTTTTTTCATACGGGTATCTGAGCAGAAATGTACCAGACCGAAAAAAAAAAAAAAAAAAAAAAAAGATAACATTGGAATTAAAAAGAAGAAACAGTTATTGTTTTTTTCTGTAGACGCAACTCTCTCTCTTAGGTCAGTTATTTTTCGATAATATCCTTCTCTCTTTCTAACACGCGTAATCTTATTAAACACCAGTAATAGTAGACGCTACGTCGACAACCAGTGCAATCTAATGTCAGCGCTGAGTATACTACTGTGTACGGTAAACATCGGATGATCCGTATGAGTGTCCGATAACGTATCCGGAAGGATGCAGTTAATCTGCGATTCAATTCCGGATCCGAAAACTCACCCTTCGCTATAAAGTGTCGGTAAATTTTTCAGGAAGAAAGAAGAGCTTTATCAAAATATGTCTGCTCAAAGTACGGTCGTCGCTGTGAGCATTTTAAAATGTAATCTGTTTAAAAAAGACAACACAAGAAAATGGAAGATAAAACGAAGATAAAACGAAAAAGGTTGAAACAAAAGTTTCTAAAAACTCATATAACAATGAAAATGATAGAGCTACACATTCGATAGTTAAGTCCTCGAGTTTTTCTGTGTACGGGAAACATTCCTAAGTCGTGATACTTTTACAAATGTGCAGAGCACAGTTTCTAGACGAAAAACCGGAGGTCCGTTCGAAATTCTTTAGCGGTGTCAGCAGAATTCCGAATTTCCCTACACAACGAATTTTTCTCGTAGAAAAAATAATCAATTTCGATATGTTGAATATGTAAGAAGGTCTACCAACCGACATGAGAAATAGATAGCCGGACAAATAAAGGTGAATATGGTTCCGTGATCAAAGAATACCGACTACTCGTCCGCTTTCCTTGGGTTTGCTAACAGTCTTCCAGCGCTTGAAGTAAGAAAAATACATTTTGCGCCCATCTTTTCGACAAATGCCTCATTAGCGTAGTACAAGTAAAGTGACTGTGTCCGGTAGATTCTTGTCCACCGCGGATATTGTGCAATCAATTTCTGTTCATTGTGTACTCTTAAAGGGGTAGTTGAAAAGAATCGGTAGTTTGTTTTTCCCAAGACCGCCTTTTCTTCCAGCCAGTCCCCACTTCTCTGACTTGATGTCCTCCACTCAACTTCAGATATTAGTTGTATTGGCCGAGCTGTACGAAATAGATATCGAGCCCGAGATCTTCAGTTTGGAGAGGTTGCCGCACTGCCTAAATAGCCGTATTAATTGTTCTCATCAACCGTATGAGGTAGTGTCATGAACCCCGTTGACAGCGACCAATTGTTGCGATCTAATCCTTCATCACCTGATTGCAAAAGTAGAATTGTTATGATTTCCTCTCGTCGAAGAGATAGACTATTATAAAATTTTTCGCGCTACAATAAACATTATTAACGATTAAAACTACGATTATTTCACTATTTTCTACTAAAATAAACTCGAAAATTTCGCTCGACTTGTGCTGTACCGTATATAATGCGGAGTTGGTGCGTTTTCGAGGTGGACTGATTATCGCGGTTCTAAATATGGCCATACACACACGTATTGTTATCGTTTTTCTCATCGGAATTTGTTTTATTTCACGAAGTTTTTTTCCCCCCAGTTTCAAGATGATATTAATAAGTGAGCAAATCCATTTCCGCGTGGTAAATAATGTAGACTGAAAAATATCAAAATATATTGCAAAAATAGAGAACAATTAACACGTTCTTCCAAAAGTTACTTACTCCGTGGAAGCCGAGGTTATTTGCGAATTATTGTATTTTCGTTTCACATTAACTGAAAGTTTACCTTTTTCCGTTTGTTACTACGGTTTTTAGTGCATTTCGTTTTTTTTTTTTTTTATTAGGTCCTTCGGATCTACAATTTTGTTAATTTTACTAATTGAATTTCCGCGTTTTTGTAGCTATCCCCACACCATATTAGGTTTTTGACCGAGTAGCTCGGTGTCCATCTTTCGGTGGCGTGAGTACGCGGAAGTAAGCGAAGGTTTTATTTTTCGGTTAAATGAACAATGACCGAGTTATAATCGAACGGTAAAATTAAAAGTATACATCCGTGAATCGTTCGATTAAAAACGTACGAATACAATCGATTTTTTATGCCTAGATCAGGGCTGTATTCCAGTTGAGAACTACTCATTTTACCAGTCCTACAGGAGCGTTTCGCGTATTTCTTAATCACACACTGGCAACCAGAAACAGAACACCTATTCGCCAGACACATTCTCCTCCGCGTTCAACACCATTCCATTCGTCATCATCTGTTTACTTTCAGCAAAACGAATAAACACTTCCCGGAATACACTTTCGCGCGTCAGAAGGTTTTAAAAGACGCGGAAATTCCAACTCGCCAGCAAACAGTTGAAGAGATGAAAATTCTTAAATAGCGCGGGAAACGTTAATTGTTACACTGTGTTGCATATTTTTAAATTCATACATATGAAACATTGAAACTTTTGACGATCTTATTTCTAATGATCCGGGCGATCGATTATTTTTTTCTCAGGCTGAATGACCAGCTTAGTGTGTGCTCTACCCGCATACCTGGATAATGTGGATGTTGATCTAATCTCACCGGGTGCTGCTGGTGGTACAATCGGAAGAACCGGTTCTTCTTTATCGATCTGAAATTCTTTAAATAGTCTCGTTATAGACGGCCGGAGGGACTGGAAAAACTGAAACCTCCGTATAAAAGCACATGGCAAGTGCACATCTTCTAGAAATATGGCTCGAATTAAATCGGTTGCAAAGGTAACAGATAACATTCGAAAACCCGTTATTACCTCATCATGGAATAATGTTGATTGATTAGCCGAGTGTAACCTTAACCGTATGATTATTCGCCCCTTTGATGTATGCGTTGTTCCCGGGCGATTCTACCTCCCGCTGAAAAACGCGCGATCCGAGAATGATCCCTATTGCGCTTTCGTCTATTTTCTGAAATTACATTTTACCGGCGCAGTCGTCATGGTGACACCACTGCTCGCTATTCCTCCGCATGACGCACAATTTTTCTCCGTTATTTGCGATCTTGGGGCATTTTCTATAACCGGTATGTTCCTTCTTCTGTCTGTCAATCTAATCGATAGTGTCTACCTTCCCTCGATAATATAATAATACCTACATATATGTATGTACTACTTTCTAGAAAGTCTTGACTCCGCATTAAATCTCTCAAAATCTGAAATAATTTTTTTATCGACTGCTAACAGACTCTTTATCATTGTTTACTTAAAAATTCCATTACTATTCATTTAACTGTGCACTTCCATCGTTCGGCTGCAAGCCCTCACATTTCGAACGCTTCTAGTCGTTCCATGTCCACTTTCTTTAATGGTTTCGGAGGCGCGCATATGTTGCAGGTGGGAATATAAAGCCGTTGAGTAATTTATTTGGTGTGTTCCTTTTTGAAACAGTTCATAACGATTATTTTTTTCAGAAATATAATTGGAATTAACAAATCACCGATGTCGTGTTTTTGAGGACAATGTTCATGGTGTTCTACAATAATCTCTTTGTTTCGGTTAAATCTCTTCAAAGTACACTCGCAGTAATGTTAAACCGTACTATTTCAATAAGTAATACGTTACACTTGTCAGTTTTTAGTCTCTCCTCGGCCTATGCGGATTTTAATCTACATTCTGATTTTGCTCTCAAACAAGAAAAGTGTATACATGTTTGCGACACAGCTGCCCCTTTCATACCCACAACTACCAAAGCTCTAGAGTATATCATCGAACATTTCGGGAAAATCTCTTTGTAAACAATCAACGACAAATAGAATGAGAAAGACGTTTTGTGCCATTTTAAAAATTTTTTTTTTTTTTTTTACAAGGTTTTAGTTGAAAATTTCGACAAACGCTGAAAACCGAACAACTCTTAATCGGAGTCTAACTACTAATTTCCAAAACATTTCTATCAATTTTATCTGAGAAAGCGTAAGTCTATTAGGGTATAGGAAATGTTGCTTTAAAAAGTCACATAAATATCTAGGTTAAAGTTTAGGGGAGTAATTAACGTGTTCACACGAAGTGCATAAAGCAAAAAGGGGGAAAAAAAACCAGCGCAAAAGCAAAATAAAAAACAAAATAAGAAAACAAACATCGATACAAATATGTATATAAAAATATATTTTAATTACGTTCAATTTTTATATTAATTTCGTAAATCTCCGAAAATTTATTTATGTAAACGTACATATTTATTATATTTGTTTTTTCTTTTCGTAACCGCACTTTTAAATGAAATTATGAAATTTTAACAACTTTTAAAAAACCGTTAAATTCAATACGTTATATATGTTGTTTTTTTTTGATTTTTTAATTTTTATATTACACGAACATATAAATACGTTCAATTCACACGAAATATATAACGTCATTTATAAAACATATTACACACGTAATAAAACATTAAAAAATTGAAAAATTTTACATTATAAAATTAGTCCGACCGGTTTTGTCTTCGACATATTTTCATAGACTGATTTTTAAGTGTAAAGGGAAAAATCAGTATATATAATTAATGCGTCATTACTACAATTAATTCAACGCAGCCGTCATTTCACAGACATTTGGAGAGTATAGCCATTTTAAAGAGTGAAATATTTCGTGAAGTCGATCCATGTTTTCCGCTACAAATAATCAATGTTATCATATTTGTATATGAATATATGTATGTGTGAATTTTGAATGTAAATTAGTGCAACCTAAATATAACATCGTGTAATTGTGTAACATTGGACTAATATTCAATTATTTATTTTATTTAAAATAAAAATATGTGAAATTGACCGGAGTGAAAACTTTTTTTATTGTTTACTATTCCTTTTCTTTCGTTTTACTTGTTGTGATGCAGTTTATGATCGGTGTCTGCAAAAATTAAACGATTCATTTTTTATGTTTTTTGTTTTTATGCATTGCGATCGTTTCAGTTCCTTAATTAATTGTCTACGACGGTGTTATTCTACCCTGTCTGCACCACATTTCTATAAGCTTTTCTTTTTCGCGTGATCTATGAAATATAGGCAAGGGAGCTCATTCCAGCGGAACTTTATTTTCTTTAGTTATAAATTTAAACAAGTACCTAGAGAAATAATCGATAAGATTAAGGACTGTTTTGTTTATTTTTTTGTTTCTTTTTTCTGTCGGGGTGGTGAAGATTCCGTAAATTGCAGTAAGTAGAACAAAACAAAAGAGCTGAAAATGTGAAGAAACAGTGCGCCGTGCGGTACTGAATATAAATTTGAACATAAATTATGGTAATCCTAACAAATTGGGGACCGGTTAAAAAAAATCGCGGAATAATGTAAGGTGTTCATGTTTAATGCATAATCATTTTATATCATATAGAGGAAAAATACTAAAATTAAAATAAATCAATACGCCGTTTAGTGATTTCAAGTAATATTTTGAATTTATATCGGAATTAACGATTTCTAAATAGTTTAACTAAATATAATGTACGTAATCAAAGAAGAAATATTGATTTTTCTACGCATCGCCTAAAACTACCTAATAAAACTATCTCGTATTAAATATGAAATAATGGTTAAGAATTGTACACGTATTGCCGATAAAATACACAGAATGTATATATGAATTTTAATAAAATATCTCTTTATTAAATAGGATAATTAGATACGCGATTAAAGAATTAAAATACTAATGAAAACTGCAATGCGCAAAATATTCGGAAATTTCTCGAAACCAGGTGGTACGTCTGGTCTTAAAATTATTACAACAGATGTTACAACTATCTCTTATAGAAATGTATTATTAATTTAAAATGCGAATATAACAATAAAAAATCAATAACATTAAACAAAAAAAAAAAAAAAACTAGTTCTGTGGTTGATTTTTTCGACACTTTTGTAAAAGCCAAATAAAAACAATATTAGGACATATCGAGTAGTATTTTTATAAGTATAAATAACGCAAAATGAACGACACAGGGTCAAAAAAAGTAAAAGTGCAAAAATGAGCGCCAACGTACTATATATATATTTTTTTTTCCCTACGCGATTATTCTGCGATAACTAATTAGAAGGTTTGTAAAGCGGATTGTAGATGGGAGATTTTCTTTTACCGTTTAGCCGGATTGATCCACTGATTTTGCAAATAACGTTATAAATCAACCTCGAAAATTGCGGGACTCTGTAGATCTTTTTTGAAAAGTCTACTACCAATGACGGATAGGCCAAGCAACCAATGATACGGCGTAATTATTCCGGAAAAGGAAATGAGCTTCGCTGTAAAGGTTTTTGATTTAATTGATAATTCAGTCGGGTTCTAGGGAAAAATGTTTGGGTCTTTTCTCTTAGCCCCCCTCCCCCATTTAGTTCATTTTTCGCTTGTTACTTGTTATCGTTCATTTTCACACATTCCGTTCGATTTTAATTTAGGCCGGTCACCTCAAAAACTGGTCCATTAGTGTGCTTAACCTGCGTTAAATATAACTTCCATTAACTGCTCAACATACTAATATCTGCTCACTATGAGAAGTTGTAATATATGATATTAAGTTATTATTAGTATTTTATATTATTTTATTATTATGATTTAACAAAATTATTACAACATTCAGTATTTAAAATAAATTCTTTTTGTTTTACATTATTAATGTTTTTCATATATTTTTTTTTTGGTAGATAATAATGTCGTCATAATAAGTATTTTTCTTCCGTAAACCGCACTATATTATAAACGTAAACAATTTAACAAATGACCATGAATATTCGGCTACTAATATTATTATATGTTTATTATACGAACGACATGTACATTATAAATTGTTTACATTTATAAAATAATGTCGTCGCTTATTAATTTAATTTGAGAAATTAATACGAAAGAAAAAGTAGTTGAATTTTTGCAAGAAAGAGGAATTTTACATAAAAAAAATAGTATGCCTAAGTTGTCATGAAATTACACTTTTTTTAAGTAACAAAAACGATCGATGGAGATGCGGGAAATGCAAAAGTGAAATTGGGCTTAGAAAATTCACTTGATTAGAGGGTAGTAGATTATCTTCAGATATAATTAATATCGTTTTTGTGAAGTATTTTTATAATCAATACTATTTATAAGTAACGATTTCGCGCATGAATGCGATAATAAACTGAACTACAAATGAACTATGACAAGTGAACTACAAAAAGTGAACTATGACAAATGAACTACAAAAAGTGAACTATGACAAGTGAACTACAAAAAGTGAACTATGACAAATGAACTATATGGGGGACTAAGAAAAAAGGTCCAAATGTTTTATTAATGACAGTGAGCGGACACACGGAAGAGGCGCACTGGTTGATAAACTGTAAATTAGGCAACGTATATGAACATACACTCATCTGACCGAAAGAATGCGAATTTTCTCGAAGAATTTAGCCGAGCATACTGTGGGTTTGGCCTAAAAGTCGATTTTATGATTTCCAAACAGATGCCCTTCCTCCTGCATTGTTTTATATAATATTTTCGGCATATCGTTAAATTCCGGAACATATTTACTTTCTGATTTTGATAGAAATTGGGGTCATTCCTGCAATTATGTCGGCGGCGCAAGAAAGATGCGCCGACCACAGCGTAGTATCAATACTTTATAAAGTTAAGGTAACTTAGTTGAATTAAGTTGAGAATGTGTAACGGCCCGATGTGAATTTACTGCCTAAAATGCGGATCTACTTTTTTCCTAAATTCGAGTTAGATTATGTTACCCTTTGTTTTTCTAATAATAATTTATCTCAAAGAATTTGAAATAAACTCATCATGTTGACATTATTAACGTTAACATTTATTCCACGCACTACTTTTTTGTTAATTATCAAATAAACCATATGCAAAATGTAAACAATTTTTATAAATAATAATAATAATATGATCACCTTTTTGCAGAACATATCCTGTGATCGTGAAGCTATTAACGTTTGCAATAAGTTAAATATACTATTATTATTATTATTATTATTATTTTATAAAAAGTGTTTATATTTTTCATACGGTTTACATGATAACTAAAATTCCCTTCAAATATCTGAATGGATTAACGCGTTGTAATATAAATATTGTATAAATCAAACTTTTGTAATATTGTTTGTGGTTTGTTTTTTTTTCCGTCATTTTTTCAGATGTATTTTTGACGTAATTTTGCTGGAAAATGTTTATGTTGTACGAAAAGTGATAAAATAATCGAATACTATTTTACGGGATATAATTCCGCTGTACGAGTATAATTCTTTTCCGGTGATTAAGAGATTTTCGTATAGAATACGATTTGTGTCTATTGCGATGAATCATCGTAGCAATGCGATTTGAATGTAAACAGTACGCGATTAAGAAACAGTTGAAAATCTACCGCTATTTCCGTAACGTATCTGAAAGTAACTCTAGCCGCGGTTGTATCACGAAACGCGAGTTAAAAAACATCTAAACTACCGTTACTTCGAATTTTACAACTAAGAACCGAAAATGTTAGCGCGCCATTCCTTAAACTTGTATTGATTTTTGTGAGACCCTGAGCAGCTGGTGAGCTTCTCCTATCAAGAAAGAAATTTCTGCCGATATTTTGAAAGATTATTTGCATTTATAAGAAGGGGGGGGGGTTAAATATCAATAATATCCGGAGAATGGTTTTTGTTTAAGTTATACGCGCCTCTTTTATCATTGTTATTCGAATTTTTCATATGATATATCTGAAAACGAAATTGAGAACAACATGTATCGGTTTTTTGAGTTCGCCAAGGTGTTTAAAGATTGATACCAGCATCGAGTACACCAAAGTCTTCCTTCGTGTATTGTTAAATATCCGGATTTTAATTTAGAGCTCTATCGCGCGGTTTTATTACAATCTTGGTGGATAATTCTAAATTCGACGACCATGCCGCCGCGGAGATGCAGCGTTCATTATTAAAAATATAACGGTGAAGAAGTTTAAATTACCACCCGAATCGACCGTCTTCAGTACCGTTAGGCACAGCTTAGCAACTTGGAACTTAGTCTCACCTAATGTTGGAACAAAACGCTTAATTTACAACGATAGGCTAAGCTCGCTGATGGCAGTATAGCGTGTCAATTTTGGACGCTTTCCGAAATGAAGGACAAGGGCTTTAAATTAATTAATAAAAGAATTAGCTCAAAATTTTATCGGATTTTCAGTCACTACGGAATCTGTTGGCCAAAGAACTTTCGGAGGGGTATCACGCCGGTTATCCATTCTACCGACAAAAATACAAAGTCGCAACCATTAAAAATTGGTTGAATCTTAAAAATAACTTAACTTTGTGTAAGGCGCTACCCTCCGTTAAAACCGTGGTATACTCTTGCGCTGCTTTAATCATCGTCACTCGGAGGCGGTGCTTTTCCGTTTTGTAATGACTTATTCTCTGCGTCAGTCTTCGCTCCCTACAATAATAAGAAATCTCCTCTGTCTTACAGATGGTAACATTTTGCTTATTTAAATTTTTATCGAACTGTAACGATATAGATAGATCCCCATTAGCTGCATAATTATTCAAAAACTAGTATTTTTCTTTTTTCGCATTTATTTATAATCATTTTTTTTTTTTTTACAGTTTTCAGTTCAAAGTTTTTCTAGTTTTAGTAGTAGTCATATTAAGATGCCCCGCTTCAAAAAAAAACTAACTCCATTCTGCGAAGTATGCGACCCCAACTTTAATTTTTCTTTCAAAACATTTTTATGTTGTGGCGACTAGCTAGTCTTTAACAATAAAACAAAGTTGACTACACGTGGAGGAAGTTACACTTCGATCGAAGTGGCTCTGACTTTATACATTATTTCACCAAGTCATTTCGACGTTTAAGCAGTCTAATATGACTTCGGCATTAGTATGCTTCTCCAGATTTTTTTCATGTTTGCCGGCAAAACTGATAATTTCATCAGTAACCATATCGCAACTTTCATATCTCGATTTATGTCGTTTCTTACGCTAAGCGGTATGCAGCAGTGATCGTGCAAAGTTGTTTTGGTTCTCTTCATCATTTTAAACGCAAACTTTCATTGCTTTAACATTTTCAAATAATACATCAAGAACGCTCGGAACTATTTTCGTTTGGTTTCATATTCTAAGGAATGTGCCATAACATGCATCTATTACGAGAGATTTGTTTATTTCCGGAGATTTTTAATCCATTTCATCACTGGCGCACAATACATACGTATGAAGAAGCACGTGAAATGAATAAAACTGCTCCGAAATGGACTGATTTTCCAGTTTATCGCTGGTAATTTGGCTTGGTTTGACTTGTTTTTTAATTAGCGCACCCTATCGACCAGAGAGCTGCCGGTATTTCATTTTCCGTCCTTTTCTTCCTATTTCGTTTTTAATCCGTACATTCCGATTATACTTCTCTTTTAATTTCCCGATGCTCACTCAGTGGCAAATTAACGGTTAAACCTGAATTACCACTCTCCGTTTAATCAATCACGCTTGCATAATCACGGCAACTTGGCAACTTGTCCCGTCACCGTCTCCCCTTTCCGTGCTAATTGAACTTTTTCTACTCTACTTGTAGAGAGAATCGTCCGCAACATCATTAAGCAGCTTCCAATTAACCTCGCCAGCGTTTCTTGAACGTCCCCGATGATCACACTCCGACAATTAACGGCAAAATTTCCAACTGATAACATGGAAATAGATTTTGGAACATACTACGACCGTACTGTTACAGAGGCGCGTGTTTTTTTTTGCTGAAATCGCACCAGTGGTATGTAAAACAAAGTGCCAAAAATGATTGGACAGATGCTAATCAAACTTTTACCGAAATTATTAGTCCCTCCGGATCTGCATCCGAATTTTGACTGAAGGCAGCATTTTTAGCGACAGTGAGAAAGAAAAAGCGCGAGCGAAAAAAAAAGACTTAAAGGAAGAAATCAATATCATATCAAAAGCTTTTGTGATATTTTTTGAATTATTATACGAGAGTCAAAATACAGCGTAGGTGATATTTACGTGAGACAGGCGTATGAATTATACGCTCAAAGTCGGTAAAAATTATTAACGTCGAATAAAACTAGCCAGATCCCAATTGGAGGATTAAATTCGACGGGGGTCACCTCCTTCCCCTAACCAACTGTACGAGTTAGATGACTAGATGATACAAATTGATTTTAATTTCCAGCTTAAAAATCAATAAACTTTCTAAAACGTACATGAAAAATACGTAAACCCAGCGAATGTTTTAATGGGAGAAGAAAATTAACAGATTTTTCTTGCTACCCATTTTTCCGTATAAAATCTTTCAGATAGCATTTTTTCTTCTATAGATGATGACTTGGACTAATTTCATCCGTTCGCTGTATGATCACCGCGATCTTACAATTTACATACATATATTACGTCACCGCGTTCTGTTTATGATCCAGTGCTGGATTTCTTCCCTGGTGCGATAAGTTGGCCTAATCTCTCGCGTTGTTGACTGAGAAAATTGAGAGATTTATTTTATACCCGCTGCCAGGTTTTTCATATCAATTGTATATGCAACATTAGTGCAAGACTACACTTTGTATTGATTAGTAAATGTTTGATTTATTGATACACACAAATGCAGTTTTAAGTGTATCAGCTTACAATACACCAACTGGCGCACATGTATGTTTGCCGTTGTTGCCTTCCACGTGACCCTATTAGCGGTTATATTAATTTAATTTTTGTAATAATATCTGTAGTCGCCTAAGATCGAACTCAAGACTTCCGTAACGGAAGTCAAGTACTCTAGCAACAATCGCGACATTTACAGATATATGTATATATATTATTTTTTTTTTTTTTTTTGGAAATTGCGGGTGTTACAAACTGTTTTGAAATAAACAATTTCATGACAAGGATTGATTTTGAAGAATTATCAATCGGAATACGCTGTTATATACTGAGAAATAAACTTGCTTCTATATATATATATTAAGCAGCTGATTTACCACTTAACGGGATGGAAAACGTTAACTTGAATAAAGTGTCATATCTACATATACACATATATATATCTATCTATATCTATATATATATATGGAGAGAGAGAGAGAGAGAGAGAGAGACAGAGATGTGTGTATATACGTAACTGTTTTTCAATTTATCGCGTATTTATTCTTTTCCGTGTAATGGCCGCGACAGAAGTGCCAATTTCAAACGACCGAAGTCCACATCAGCTCGTTACCTTTCCTCTATTGTTATAACGAAACCTACATTTTGCTGCCTTTCAACTGGTCCATTACACAATATTACCCCGTCAAGTGTATTCGATCACGTTTTCTTACAAATCATCATTACCGCATATTCCTTTATTATATCGTAATACGTTGTCGTCCGCTCATTGCTACCGTGTGTTACACTAGATGTTAATAAAACGATCGAGTCTGTCGCTGCGATGAGAACTATGACGGCGACCACACATATACGTGCGCTAAATCACGTAGCTGACGGACCAGCACGTCTGGGATCCGAAATTCATTTGCTGTCCCAGCGACTACTGTTGCGGATCGGCCAAACTCGCTGGACACAAATCGGAACTGGTAATAGCGGACTGACACTCAATTCTTTCGGACTGGAAGCGAAATTCCTTCCGATACGATCGTGAACTGTTCGATTGCTGTCTACCTAACGGACGGACAAAAAATCCTATTATTAAAACGCTTTATCGCGTATAATCGACTCTATTAACTCGCAGTATACTCGCGATAGGAGCGGTTGATAGACTCGGGGACACAAAGACCGGTCAGCAAGTCGGTTAATACCGCGGTGAATTTTTTATCGCATTTCGCGACAAAGCATTCAGATGGAACCTTTAATTCTCGGCAAAACACCTGCCCGAAGTGTATATATTTTCCGCGAATTATTATACTAATCATCGAAACCGGGTTTTCCATCACTTACAGTGGTCCCGCTAATCTTTTTCGGTCGAATTTTCGTGTTATCACGACGACAATGTGTTCTTATTTTACACATCGTTCGCTATCTCAATATGCTTCCTTCGTCTTTTAGTTAAGTAACACATTACTGGCTATTTTTAAAAACGCCTAAGTCAGCGCGGTAATGTGGACTTTATTTTTTTTTTTTTCTTTTCGATAAATATTCCTATTCAGTGGCGTATTCGGGAGGGGCAAAGGGGGCAATTGCCCCCCTAGAACCACTATGATATAAAAATAAATGTAGTGTCGGAATAAGTACCTGATAATTTTACGTTTGTTTTTATGATTATTTTTTATGAAAATATATTTTATTTTTTCTGTCATAAGTTGCATAATTCTAGAACATGTTTCCATAACATTATATACACATATATAAATAAATAAATACGCCTATTTGAAAATTTAGTATTCCCGCTAGAACTATATTCTGAATACGCCACTGTTCCGATTGAAATAACAACATTTTAATCATTTTAGATTTGCAGGAAGATATTATGTAATTATATTTACGTTCTGGCATCGTTGAGATTGAAAAAGGAAATTAATTTAGAATAAGGGATTTCTCTTTCAACACTTGCTATATTCGATAATTTTAGGTGAACGAATAATTTAACGAAACGAAATTATATGTTCGACGTTCTTGGATTGTGTTTAATGGTACTCTGTTCGTGATATTTCCCTTCGCACTCTAATTAATTCGGAGTTGGATTGTTCTTATTCACCACCTCGCATTGATCAAAATTTACAAACGACATTTGTTCCACAAATTAATAGGTAAAATGAATCGAAGTTGAGTACAGTTGAGTACACAGAAAAAAAATATAACAATGTTGACGACGAGTATGCAGAACGTTCGAACATAAATTTGTGTATAATATTAAAATGTAAAAATACGTAATAGTATGGAGCACAAAAGAATTTAAAATTTCGCGGCAACTATCAAATTTAGGCGGAAAACAATATTTATTGTCGCTACCTTTTATCGGCCAGTTTACGAATGTCGTTTGTTTTTTTCCGTCATCTCAGGTTTCTGTCTTTAAGACTAATTAGCTGTTAGAATTTGCTTTATTGTTTTCGATTCTAAAAGTTGTCTTCATATTCTGTTAGGTTTCTCACACTCCTCAATATTAATGGCGCTAAAAATGATTTGTTTTCGAAACCGCGGTTTACATCACGTATCGGTCCTCAATTATTGCGGTTTATTCTAGTAAGGAGATTGCAGACAGAGAAGCTAAACGACTGCTTCTCTAACATCAATTCGAGATTTCTTCCGTAGAATAATTTTATTCCATTAATAGAAACGATATATTCTTGCTTACGGTAGGCCGGATATCCGTTTATTTTTTCAATTCTCTCTCCCATCCTGTTCCTGGTTCACTCGTTTTTCCGACTTCGCAGTCTCGCGTCTCTATGCACACTTTGTTGCGAAATTCTTCCTTCCGTTTTATTTACAATTGGTCTATCCAATAGAGCCTCCGTTTTGTCCTCTCTATTTTGGAAATGTCATCCCCCGTTCTTGCTTGAAAAGGGTCGGTTGTTATCCAGCTTCCAAACCCAAGTTTTTCTTCTTTAGATTCCCCCGTAAGTTAGACTTCCTTAGTGCAATGCGGCTTAGCGAAAATTTTTGTTTTTCGAAAATCACGCACCTTCCGTATTATAAGTTTAAACGATTACTTCTGTCAGACACCAAATACGAAAAATGAAAAAACAAAAGAAACTTTCGGATTCCAAAATTAAAGCGGGTTTGAGTTTCTGTAAAATTTTACTTGAACACGAATTTTTCGAATACGGTTTCTTAGCCGTTGGATTTTTTATTTTACTTTAATGTTAATTTGCCCTTTTTGGTTTCACCTTATTGCCCATACAATCCACTGCTGCACTGCCGGGTGCGGACAATCCTTGGCAGGATAAATTAGCCTAATTTCCCGTGCTGGCCAGACAAATTGGAAGATGACTTACTTTTTGGTTTATTTATTGTTTAATCTTTAATTTTACATCAAAAATTCTTTTAAGTGGTGCAATAAATATGCTTTTTTTTTTAATTTTCTTCTTTTTTTTTTTTTTTTTTTTTTTTTTTGGTAAGTATATTTTTACACCATTATTTTCATTAGTTTTTAGTGACAGTTTAAATTAATGTCCGTAAAAATGGTTATTCCGCAATAAAACATATTTTGCAGCGTAATTCAAGACCCCATCATTTCATATCTCGTTCCTAGGCTTTTTTTTCTGTTGCACAACTGAAAAGTCCTCAGTAAGAGCTTAAGTGTGTTTACGTTTGTTGTAAAAAAATAATAATTATAATAATAAATATATTGTAACGATTCGACGATCCCTCTTTTCGTTCGTTAATTGTAACAATTCGAGTTCTTTCGTCAATTGCCCCTGTTCCGGGAGGCAATTATCGTAATTCTCCGATTGCTACCAATTTCAGTTTTGGTGTTGATGATCCCTGTTCTGACGCTATCGGCGTAACATTGTACTCTTTCGGGTAACAAGATGTAAATGTGTCTGGGCGCCAAAGTCGTCAAAACTCAAAAAAGAAAAAATAATACTAATAATATTTTCAGCAATCGAAAGTAAAGAAAAACAAACTTCTTATAACCCACCGCGGCATGAACCGCAATGTTTTCCCGTGGGAGCTCCACATGAAGCGGGCGGGTTAATTACAACCAATTAAAAACTGAGTACAGCGAGAAACCAATCGGCGTTCAATACGCATTCGATAAAAACCAAAATAATATTTTTTCCCTTCTTTTTTGTCATTTTTTTTTTATATTCTTTGACTATTCTTGACCAGGACCAAAAAAAAACGGTTTGAGAAAAAAGCGCGATATGCGGTTTTTTTAAAATAATAATAAGCATTTTAAAAACAACGACAAATCCAACTAGTAACGTATGTAGCCAACGACGATTAACCAACAACAGTAATTAACAATTAACATAAAAAAGTTGTCCGTTGCTAGTTGCGCTACTCTTTGTCTATGTGTAACGACCAGTTCAGCAGGTTTTTAATTTCTCTAAACTTTGTCATCTTGCTAAAATGTTTACTATACCTACATTCTTCGAATTTCTTTCACAAAACTTAATTAGGCAGGAATAGTACTACTCGATGTCCAGCTCATGTAACTGTGTTTACGGATAGTTTGAAAAAGTCGGTTAGTGTCGGTGCCTCGTTTATCCTCTCAGATTTTGGCTTTTCAGAATCTTTTCATTTGCCTCTTTTCTCTTCCACACTCGTAAACGAATTAATGATTTACGATCCATTATTTTCATTTCCTCTGATCCCCTTTCCTCTAAATTCTTACTTATATTTGATTCCATGAGTGTGCCCTTCAATTTATTTTCCTCTACCTGATCATTCCTGCGATTTTATCCGTATACGTTCACTTATTTATGTTCTTTCTTTCCTCCCTTCCACTCAAATTGATTTGCTGTGGATTCTTAGCCATTCCAGCATCTTTGATAATGTACCGGGCGATTTTTTGGTTTAGTGCTTTTTCTCATAAAAAAAAAATCCCATCCTCTAATCTCCTTTCGCTGTGTAAAAGTTTTCACCTTAGATTATGGTATCGGATATTTATGTTTTTTTTTTTTCTAATAATTATTAATTTCATTTCAATCTAGTTTTCGTGCTAATCCATGGTTCTTTTTGTTTCCTACACCTCGTCGTACTGTTGTTGTCTACATTATTCGTCTACGTTCTTAAGCAATACTCTATTATCTTCCTCCCGTTTTTGTTTCTCGTTAGTTTCCTATACATTTTATCCTCTCCATTCAAACGAAGAGAGTGTTTGCGATGTTGCTCATGGGTTTATTAAACGTGTTGATCTCTTTCTGTTAAGCGTTCTATATTCCAGTTTGCTGCAACTTGGTCTTCCTACTCCGTATTGCGCCTCTTATGTTCTATCTTTAATCCTTTCCACACATTATTCCCAGTATATTGATTACTTCCTACTAACAACATTTCATATCGTATAAAGGTATAATTGATTCTTTTCTTTTCTAACCATTTCTGAGCAATCAAGCTCAAAAAAAAAAAGGAGACAATTCTCATCCGAACATCGGAGTCGCGCCGCTGATAAAGCCCAAGTCTGGTTAGACAAAGCTACAAGAATTCAATTTCGGCCGTCCATTTTGAATACTTGACAGAGATAAAAACCTCCATCGGAACATACGAATAAATAAAATCATTCAGTCTACGCTCGTATCAATCTGTAATAATCCGTTGAAACGATTTTTTTTACGTTTTAAATAATTTTGCGCTGCAGTTTACGATTATTGCATCTATGACTTTATTTTGCATTTACATGAATGCGCTGACAATCTAATCTTTGCATTATGAACAGATATCTGTCACGAAATTTTGTGATCATGCATCTCGCAGACACTTTGCAGACTACCAAAATGTTAAAATTCCAAAAGAAGAAATGCCCGTTGTTCCTCTTCGTCTTTTGTGTTTTTTTTTCTTTTTGAATTAAATTACGTTTATTTTACTTCAAGATACGTTAATTGACATTACTTTATATATCGTGATTTATAAATTACTCAAAACTGCGCGAACCCAATTTTAATCTAATGGTCTCGATTGCGCGCACTGAATGACAGAACCCAAAAGTAAAAAACGCCATTTTTTCCAGTACAATTTTTTTTAAAAATTCTATACGTCAAGTACGTCAGCAACATAGAGGCAGATAGGAAATAGGCCTTGCTCTCGGTAATCATTAAAACTTAATATATATATTTATATTTAACTGTACGCTTGGTGTATCGAACGAGTTACCTCATTTAAAGTAATAATCTGCAATCGCAAGCCATATTCGTTATGTGTTATTGTGAGCATGTTGAATTTTTACCAGTTCATGCTATTTTCGCACTTTCTCGCATTTATAACGCGTGCCCTAAATGAGAATTACGGAATAAATGTTTATCGAACAAACCTTTTAAGATTTTTTTTGACAAGACAATAATTAAACTGAATCAAATAATAAATGTTTATTTTCACTGCTAACAATTACAATTGCACCGAATGGGCGGTGATGTAAATTAAGTAAATATAAAATAAATATAAAATAAATACAAAATAAATAACTGCCGCTGATAACAAACAAAAATAAATATAAATTTGCTTTAATCAATTACAATATTTTAAATTTATAATTAATTAAAGTAAATTTATACTTATTTTTGATTGTTATCGAGGGGAATTTATTTATCTCATATGTAATATTTGTACAGCTGAGATGTACGAATAGGTAGTCGCCGACGCTCAGAGGCTGAGTATGGCACTATAAAGAAGAAGAAGTACAAATTTTAACAAACAGAATATATGTTTATCGACGTTTAGTGGTATAAATAATTCTAAAAAAAAAGAAGAAAAAAAGTATTTAAATTGATATAAAATTAGTGAAAATTAATTTTTGCCGGTCTATCAAATTGGAATATTTTAAAAGAATGAGATGAAAGCGTCGGACGATGCTGACGTGAGATCTTAAATTTTAGACCACCGTTTTTATTCCATTTTTTTGAAATATCCCAATTTGATGGACCTGCAAAAATTATCAACTCTTTTGTTTTTTTTACATGTGAAAGATTTTTACTCATTTTAAACAAGAGAACGGTTAAAAGAGAAACGAAAAAAAGTCATCTGTACGAATGGTACAGGAATAAAAAAGTAAAAGAGAACGAACTTTCTTTCTACAACGATTTTAGCTTTAAATAACGTGATTTACTTAATAGCTGAAAATATTAATTATAGTAGTTGAATTTTTATTTTTATTCGCACTTTTTTATCAGAGTCTTCAACAATCTAAAGCTATATCTGCGACAAAATGATCAGAGACAACGCTTTCCTGAATTTCTATTGCTCCGTACCTACCCTATGAAAAAAATTGTTATAACAGAGGAACTTAATTTATGCTATAAAAGATTTGTATGAATTTTGCATATGGGTTTTAATAATTAATATTTAATACTATTTTCTAGTAAAACTATTAATGTTCCTTTTTTATTCTATTTTAAACACAACTGTCGTCGATCTTTTGCCATTTTTAATTTTTATTTTGTAATATAAATGAAAATAGTTCAATGAGAAATATATATGTCTGTATTTAAACTTGCTCACGAACAAAGAATTTAACAAAAATAAAAAAGAAGTAAAGTCTAGTAAAAATACTATCTTTCTTACTATTTCTAAACTACCATATTTAAGGTATAATTTTATAATTTCGTTTTATTTTTCACCTCTAAATATAAACCAAAAGTTAAATTAAAAATTGTAATAATTATGTATTTTTAAAACATTTTAAAATTTCTATAAAGGTCGGCTATTTGATTTTCTTCATGAAACAAGGGGTATTTCTCAAATCTACTACCTACCGTAGTCGATTTACGTAATTATATAATCCCCTCCGCCCCCCAAAATGTCCTTCTGGATCTACCCCTGATATATATATATATATAATACATGCATTTAAGTAAACAGAATTTTCGAAAAACCCATTCGTTTTGTCAAACGCTCATTTTTTTTATTTTGAAAAATTACATGAATTTTCTAAATTCCTCTGAAAAATAAATATCGTACCCCGCGAGAAATAACGAATGGTAGTTGTTTCCAAAAACGGCATTGCTGCTCTTCGAACTGACAAGAAGCCGAGCGCGTTAGATTCGAGTGAATTATTGTTGCGCGATCGATGAAAATATTCTTGTCAATATTGTTATCACTATTTCTAGAATATTCCATTTCGATTCTTTGCAACAGTTATCAAAACGAAAGAAAGCGGGAAAACGAAAAACATAAATATTAAAATTTAACTTTGCATAATACTAAATATTTATACGTCAATTTGATTTTAAGTGTTGTGACAATTTTTTTTTTTTTCAACATTAATGTAGGTCGGCAAAATTTACAATTAAACAGAAATGAGAGGGCGGATAGGGTTTGCAGATGCCTTCAATTTATACCGGTTTAGACGTTTTTAAATTAACTAGTGTTCGCCCTCATTGGTCCAAAATTCGACCACAGCTATTATTAAAAGTTTGAGGAAAACATATATGAATTTGCATATTTCCAAAATTTTTTTTTCTACTCTTATTCATATTCGTTCATTATATATCTGAGAACATACACTTTTATATGTACTTACAATACAAAACAGGCCAGTATCATTATAATTGAATAAAAAATAAATTCAATAAAATAACACGAAATCACAATTTTTAAAAAACCCTCATTTATTGATATTAAATGACACCTTAAGATTTAGTACACTGTAAAAAAGCAAATAATGATGATTATTAAGAAAAATTAAAACATTTTAATAAGAACAGACTTACTGACTATAGCGATTTATTTTTTTATTCCTTGTGTTTATTTTTTATTTAAATAAGAAAAGAAAAAATAACTGTTTCTAAAATTTTTTTACTGATAACACTAAAGATAGTCAGTAGTTAGTAAACAAAAAAAAAAGAAATAAAAGAAAACCGGTTCATAAATAGAAGAAAAAAAGGTACTGATTTGTCTTTGCCTATCTTTATGTATAAATTAGTCGAGTTTTGGTAATCGTTAAGTGAAATAGAACGATGAGCCGTGACCGACCTGACAGCAACCAGATTCGTTCATTGCATAAATAGAGGAAGCATCTCATTCGTCGCATATTGCGTTTGCAAACATAAGCCCAGGAACTTGAAGGGCCTCACGCTAAGTGACGGCTGCATATGAAGAGCGCGATTTCGCGGTAATAATTGTTAGTGCTCGAAATAGCGGATTAAAAATGATATCGAGCACCCAAGTGTCAAGGTGTAAATCGTCTTTGTCGAATTGCGGGCGGAAGATCTCTCGCGGAACAGGTTGATAAACGGAAGTATGCAGATGATAGCGCGCGACCTTAGGATGCTTTTAATGTTGTTGGTAAGAATGTTAATTTTAGGTACCACTCGCGAGGCCGGAGAAAGTCAAAGTCGAAAATACGTAGATACATATCTGCGCGCAGCAACGCATCGCTGGAGCATAGAAGGCGATTCGGGCGAGCTCACAGAGGCGATAACTATGTATAACGCGCTGTTCGCGGTCTATAATGGTGACGTAGCAGCTCTTTGTGTCGGAACAAACGAACGATGTTTCTTCTCGATTCCGTTTAGTGGATACGATTTTCCGTTGGCATTTTTTCTTTTCTTTTTGCGTCGCGATGTAGGCGAATTCGGCCGCTGTACGCATGCGCTAATCCCGATATCCAGGTCACTCGGCATTGTCCGTTAGTCGCATAGAAGAAAAAGCCGACCGAGGATAGACAAAGATCGAGAAGCACGTTTCATGTTTGACCTGTCAGTGAACAAGAATTCCACAGAAAACTCTAAATAGAACAACTCCCAACTTTGAAATAGCTACGATTAAACACTGACCCAGAGCTCCAGAATGATGCTCACATCTTTTTTTCCTAACCGCGCTGCTACGTGTATCCCTCGCGGAACATATTTGCCTAAACAAAAAGCTTCAACCGAAAGATGATTACGTTCCGCGTCCCGATTTAAATGGCCCGATGCGCCGAGTGATAAGCGATCAATCTTTTCCTATTTATGTAGAAACACCGGACCAGGCTTAAATGTAGGGACAAAAAAAAACAGAAGAGGCCTCTGCGCAAAGCCATGCACGGGAGGTAACTGCTGAGGAATAATATTAAAAATTTATTAACGAATCTTATTTTTACATTTTTTTCGGTCAACAAAGTAAAAATGATATTTGATTAATTTTAAAAAATTCTTCTAGTGATATTAAAACACAGTTTTTACGAAAATAATGCAACTCATTTGAATTAAAAAAAAAAAAAAACGACAAAATGATAAAAAGAAAATTATTTTAATTTTCAAAATTTGTATTGGAAAAATAAAAAAGAATTCGTGATATTTTTAGACATTTTATAAACGAACGGTATTGAATAAATTTAAAATTTCAATTTTTTTTCTCGGTACAGATTGTTTTTTGATGAACTTTTATGTTTCATGCGTACTTTTATTCATTAGTGAACCATTTTTTTTGTTTTTATTCGGTTGGCGTAAACTCTTTTTTTTCTTCTTCTTCTTTAATAATACTGTTACATAATTACAAACACTAAATAAAATGAACAATAGTATCAGATATAGTTTTGTCAAATATATATACACACATATATATAATATACACAATATTTAACAAATAAACATTATCGTGCATATTACGAGTATATATAAACTCGGCCACTTTGGCCTCGCAAGGGGCTGTGCCCCTTGACCCCTCTTGCTTTTATTTATGTCTCTTTCTCTTCTATACTTTGTATAAAATGATCAAAATTTACGACGTAATTCTTACCGGCATCAACACAAAAAGAAAAACAAAACATAATCACAAAAATCCTATCCTAACATTAAACTTTCATTACATAAAATTAAGATATTATTTCATTACATTTTTCGTTACATATTTTGTTACATAAAATTGTGACATTTTTTAAATAACAATAACAAAAATCCTATAAAATGTAACAAACGTTACATAAAATTGAGACATTTTTTGGGATATTTTGCGTTACATAAAATTGGACATTTTTTTGAATGGGGGGGGGGTAGTCTAAGAATTACGTTGTAATTAATATATATATATATATACTCGTAATATGCACGATAATGTTTATTTGTTAAATATTTTCCATACTGTACTCGCTTCGTTTAAATTAATTAGGAAGTTCTTAACGAAGAATAACCCCAAATTTGGAACATTCTTTTAATATGTGTTTAAGTTAGGTGTCGCAGGAATTATAAATTGGAAGTGGAATTTCGTTGAATATAAAACCATGAGTGAACAGGGAACTGTCAATGTCCGTGTGTAAAAACAACTTCGTCTTTCCGGGGTGCAGAGCTGGACGAAGGATAAATTTCTTTCAATTTATTGGTATAAGGAACATGATACCAGAATTATCGGAACTAAATTTGGGATAAAAAATTTAGGTGTACTTTTAGACCTTCAATAGGGATGTTCGGAATAGGAGAAACATTTAAGGATTGTTTAGAAGATAGATTGGCTATTTCACTCCTAGGAATACCATAGTGAGAAGGAATCCAGCAGGAAGCCACCTTTTTTATTCTTGGGTAATTGAATGATGTTTTCAATCATGGTAATTATTCCGGCAAGAAAAAAAGGTGATAGGGAGTCGAAAAATATTAGGATCGATGCAGTGTATTGTAGCTAGTTTTAATGCAAAAAGTTCAGAAGATAAAACGGAAAAACGGGGTGGAAATGAATACAAAATTCTATCCTCTTTATGGATAGCTGAACAACCGTTCTAACCGGGTGTTCCAAATTCAGTATTCGGAGATTATTACTTTTTCCTGGGATCTTCTTCAATTTTGGCAAACGATTCTTTTCGAATTGGTAGAGTCCTTTAAAATCTATAAATTTATGTACCAACACATGTAAGCTAAGCCTTCAAGCTGCACCTCTAGCCGCTGTGCTGTCCCTAATTAGGAAAAAGAAAATGGCAAATATCGGGGAAAAAAATTTATTTAGTCATTTTTACCGGTCGTCGGTTAATTCATAAATGAGCCTTCTTGCAACTCGTGTAGCTTTTTTATTTTACTATTTTTCGGGAACTACGATCTCGCAAATTATTTCAAAAGAGGACCAGTGTGCCTTTCGATGTTTAGTGGAAGATAAATACTGTAGTTTGCCGTAAAGGTTTGTAGTGCAGTTTTTATGCAACACGCTATCTTCACCATTATAATAATAGTTATAATATTTTCCTAGATAAACACCAGGATTTTTAGCAGATCAACCCCTTATAGTTGTTGATAGAACGTGTCTTTTAAAATGACTTACCTCTACAAATAGGATATGCGAATTTTTTTTCCTGTTCTACACTTGCATTGTTGTGTAAGTCTTTCAGGTCTATAACTGAAGAGCATCGGTGAAATATATATACACCCTTGGCCAAAAGTATTAGGCACCCTACAATTTACTTCATATTTTATGTGGCAAGGCAAAAAATTAAATTCGTAAGTTTCGTATAATCTTTTATGAAGGAAAACTCACGAAAAAAATCAATATTTGGTGTGTCCGCCTTTAGCTTTAAGTACAGCAGCAATTCTTTGAGGCATGGTGTGTACAAGTCTAATACATTGAGCTGTACTTATAGCATCCCACTCCTCTTTTAAAGCGTTTTCTAAGGCTGATCTTGATGTGATGTTATGCTCCCGTACTTTGCGCTTCAGAATATTCCAAAGATGCTCGATAGGATTCAAATCTGGAGACTGAGCCGGCCAATCCAGCAAGAGAACCCTCTTGTCTCTAAACCAATGCATCGTGGCCGCTGATTTATGGCAGGGTGCATTATCTTGTTGGAATTTGACGTCGCCTAAATTATTATCACCAAAAATTCGCGTTATCGAAGGCAACAGTGTAGTTTCCAGTACATTTATGTACTTTCGGCTGTTCATACGGCCTTCACAAACAAACATTTCGCCCAAGCCATTAGCAGCCATACAACCCCAGACCATAATGCTACCGCCTCCGTATTTTACAGTAGGTACCACGCAATTTGAGCTATATTCCTCGCCCACACGTCGTCTCACGAAAGGTGTACCTGGGGTTCCAAACAACTGCAAAAATTGAAAAAATAAATACTTACAAAATTAGTTATTATTTCAACTGCAGTGAATTAAATCGGGAGTTGCTGTTGCCATTTGTTAAAATAAATCATATAAAAACTAACCTCAAAATTGGATTCATCAGACCATAGAACATTAGACCAATCCTGTTCGCTGAAATGTTGGTGTTCCCGAGCCCACTGTAAGCGCTTCTTCCTGTTGGTCTCGGAGAGCCAGGGCTTCTTCCTAGCTTTACAGCCTCGTAATCCAGCTTGTCCCAGTCTTCTTCTTACTGTTCGAGCGCTAATCGGAATCCCAATCTCTTCTGACCAAGGAGTAGCGAGCTCTGATGATGTTTTCATCCGATTTTTGAGAGAGTCGCGGACAAGTTTTCTGTCCTGTCGCGGAGTAGTTTTGCGTTTTCGGCCTGTTCTCACTTTGTTTGCATGGGAGCCAGTCTCCACAAACCGTTTAATAGCGTTTTGGACTGCACACCGAGAGCAATTTACTAATTTGGCTATCTCCACTTGGGACTTGCCTTGTTTGTGTAGCGTTTGAATTTTAACCCGTTTTTCGACATCAAGCTCACTCGATTTATGCATTTCTAACTTACTTTTAGTAAATAAGATACGCACGGAAGGTTCTTGACACTAAGAGACGTAGGAATATTCTGATAACGCACTGACGCTGTTTTCTCAAAATACATGCATTATCACAACGCGCTTATCTACGTGTAGATAAGGTTGTCTATTGTTCAACTTCGTTTCTAATAATGCTTCCTACAATATTGTTAAAGCAATTTGCCTTCGGTTTAAATATCTTATCAGTTTCACGTAATTTTTGGGGGTGTCTAATACTTTTGGCCAAGGGTGTATATCCTAAATTCGGTATCTGTTAAAAGTTCACTTTATCCGAAGCAACTTTTCTAGATCGATTCATTAAAAAATATATGTAGATACATGAAATTATTCGAAAACGTTCTAGCATATAAAACTTTTTATCGAAATAAATAAATTTCACTTCACACTCTTTAGGACAGTGCTGTTTATTATTCAACGATCAGTACAGAGCAGTGAAATAGTTTTGGTAATAAAATTCGGACGATCTAATAATTTATAATGGAATGAAAGTTTCAATTAATAACAGCAAATAATAAAACTCGGAAAAAATAAATTATGTTCGAAGAAAAAATTCCATAAGCCTACAGAGACCTTCCGGCTACGACCAAAGAGAATCGGTGTTCCCGGAATTTCCGGAACCGCTTTTGCGCATGCGTCTAAAAAGCATTTTAAAAATTGCAGCGCCTATTTTTCAGCATAAATTGACATTATTCTCAAAAAAACCGGCTTAATAGAGCTGAGGAAGTATGTAACGATATGAGATTATTCCACATGAAATCGCCGAATATGCCAAATAACAAATTTAGCCGAATTGGAAGCGAGGAATTACCATCATATTCTACCGACCGGACCTTTGTTTATGTGCCTCCTTGCCAAAAAGAAAAAAGGGGGCGGACGTTGTGGACTTTTCTTTGAAATACTCGTATGAATGAAATTAGATAGAAAATCATTGTACCATTTTTTAGAAAAACAATTTTCGGACGTCAATATTCAAATAGCCGAAGTTTTCGTTTGAGAAATATTTGCTATGTTGTTTTTCTCTTTTTCCTTCAATGTCGCTAATGGAAATAGCGCAGATAATATGAAAGAAGAAGTGAGAGAGAAAGAAATTTAACGACTGCAGTAAGTCATCCAGTCCTGGTCATTATCGTTTTTTGACCTATGACTATAACTAAATAACGAACAGAATCCACTTGTGCAATTTCAGTGTAAATAATTTTTAATTCAGGATGATTCGTTTATAATCAATATGTCGCGTTATTTTTTTGTTGAACGATACGCATTAGTTTTCGTCGGACATTTAGGGCGGGTGGGGGTGGGCTCAGCAATGAACATTTACCCAGCGCGAGTAAAATTTGCGTGAATTTCAGTGTGCGACAATGAAATTCGAAGCCCGCGTCCTACTTGAAGGAGGCACCGTTGCCTAACCAACTACATCGCGGTAGCTGCTACTAAACGCATTATTTTAATGTTTCAAATTTTATCTGTAAAATAAAAATTATCAAACTAGAAGATCTTTTTATTTGCGCCAATTTTTTCTTTTTTTTATTATTATTATTATTTAGAATTAATATTTACCATAATAAAAATTTAATTTTAACTTTTTTTAAACTTGTTTCCTCCATTTCACTGACAAATACTATCATTGATTGGCTAAACTATTTCAATAACTTACAGATTATGCGCTAAAGCTAGGAATAATCAGTATATCCACTAATGAAAACCAAAATGAAATTGATTTAATAATTTCATAGATTAGCACGCACAGACATACGGCAAAACAACAGTTTCTTTTACGTATAAAAATAATCTAATTACCTGCGACTGTGTTCACATATTAATATCAGCTTAAATGTTTTATTTTGAACTATTTCCACTAAATATTTATTTCCTTCATTCAGTTTTCCTTTTCTTTTTTTTCTTTTTTGGAACGAAGTTCTTTAACATGGGCTCCTTAAATTGCGAAATCATCACGAAAGCCAAAAAAAAAGGTTGACAAAGCGAGAATTCAAACCTCTACTAACTCGAAGATTTATACATGCTAGATTGTTCACTTTAGACGTATACTTTTCTCGAGTTTCACGAATTTACGAGAAAGACGGTAAAATTAAGTTTTCGTTCTTTACCGAATACGGTAAAAGGTTAGATCAAGTCGGTGAACTACACTTCTGAGGTTCTCTTTGTAAGACTTATTTCCAAAAATCAAAATACTATCATTATTACAATCATTTATTTATTATTATTATTATCTTTTGTGTGCGCCAGCGGTTTTGACCCAACAACTACAGAAATTATGGAAAGGGTTAAATTGAGAGAAGATTAGAAATAGAGTTTAGGAAAGATCGAAGTACAGGGATTATATCTGGAGATGGAAAGGAAGGGACAAAGGAAGGAATGTGAAAAGTAGCTATAAAAGCTCGAACCATGGCACGTTCGTTCGTGATATTAATGTGAATCGCTTGTAGGTCAGAGAAATTCAACTATTTATTTTAATGAACAAGCAAGTATATCAGCTAAATCAATTTGCATTTGCCCCTATTTCGGATTCGATGATGAGAAACTTACGATGAAGTTGTTTACTATCACAAAATGCAGTTTGTTTACGTCACAAAGAGTGATAGCTATTTTTTTCATTTTTTTTTCTTTGGCTCATCAACCAAGGACCTTCACCCAGAAACAAATAGTAAGGAAAATTTTAATCCGATCAGAAATCTTTGCTAAAAAGGAACAAATAGCAGGAATAATTAATTTGGAAAGGAAAGGACAGGATATGGGAAGCACAATAAGAAGCAGGAAGACCAAGCCTCAACACAAATAGAAATAAAAAGCAGAACGCTCCACAGAAAGAGCACTGGAAGAATACATAATCGGCGTCGCAAATAACTGTATCATCAGGATGATGAGAACAGTGTGGGGAGGAAATCATGGAAAAACGAAAACATGAGGAAGGCAGCAAAAAATGGTCAAAACGCATATGAACAACGGAAACAACATCAGAACGTCGAAGAAAGGAATTCAAAAGAAACCATGAATAGGGAGAAGAGTAGGCTGAACAAACAGATGAAATGAATAATTATTAGAAAAGGAGGAAGCGTAGGTGTCCGACCAATACCTGATATGGAAGCTTTTACATATCGATAGGAGATTAGCGGATGAAATTTTCTTTTTAAAAAAAAGGCGAGAAGCCCGAGCCAAGGAATTAACCATTTCATTATCAAATATGGCTGAATGGCTAGGCACCCACAGAAAATCAATATTAATCGAATGGAGAGAGGAAAGATTATGAATGAGTGAACGTATACGGAGGATAACAAAGTGTCATACGAATGATCAGGATGGGAAGAGGATGTGTCTTGGAGGGCGCTTAAGGAGTCAGAGATAATTAAAATATTGGAGGAAAGGTGATTCGAGGAAATGAAAATAATAGAGCGAAGGATAATCAATAATTCGTTTATGAATATGAAACAGAAATAAGGAAGACGAAAATATTCTGATAGGTTGTTAAAATCAGGAAGGATGAAGGAAGCACCAACACCATCGGGCCCCTTCGAATCATCCGTGTAAATGGTACATGAGAGGGAAATAGGGAATTAATAGTGCTGTAGAATATCTGTTTAATTACAGCTTGAGGGAGGATTTTTGAAAATGACGGAAGACTAAATACCTTAGGAGAATGATAGAGATTAGTATAGCTGAAGGAAAAATAGGGGAGATTATTGAAGGAGATAGTTAGTGTGAGACCAAAATGAACTAAAACGATATGAAATAAATGGCAGAATAGAGGGTTTGCTAGGAGTAAAGAGCCGTCTATTATAAATCGAAAGGAAGAACTAAACAAGAGTAGAGGACGCAAGTGGAAGGCGTTTAACAAGGAAACGTAAATAATATCTACGAATGGGCAAGAATGACGAATTAGATTCAGCAAGAATAGCAGGGATTGGAGAGGATTTGAGCGCGCCAAGACAAAGACAAAGGCAAGAGTTTTGAATTACGTCTGGTTCAGAGAGACGGGTCTTGGACGCACAACCATAAATGAAAGAACAATAATCAAATTTGGAACGGACAATAGATCTGTAAAGAGAAATAAGAATATAGGGATCGCCATCCCATTTAGTTGACGACAGAGCTTTCAGCAAAATTTAACTATTTAATAGTAGAAGCAGAAAGATATCATGTTCAAAGAAGGATAAACGACTGCCAAGAAAGATACCAAGATAACCGAAGCAATTAACACGAGAAAGAGATATATTGTTTAAGGATAGATTAACCAAAGCAGGGTTAATACGAATCGGCAATAGCGAAACTGGTAATCAGTAAGCAATTTTAATTCTCATTTATATATCATCAAATGCAGCCCGCTGAAATACCGAGTTATTTATCGGTAAAACTGTACTACCATTATCGACTGTAAATTCACAAGCTCTTTCTTATGTTACTGACTAAACGCTGTGCTTGATTGCGAACCGCGCGAAAAATTGTAATATCGAATTATCATTTCCAGAAGCTGAATTTCCTTCAAGGATAAATTCTTATTAAACATGTTTAGAAATGGCCCTCCATCAAAAGGAAGAACTGCTAGCGGCGGTTGAAACAACAATAAAATAGAAACTTTTATATTCATCCACTCATTAAAACATTCTTCTTCTTCTTCTATATTCCCTGTTAAGAATCATCCGCTTGACTCGTTCGTTATCCGCAACCTTCCTGAATATTTTGAACATTGTCCATCCACATTATTTCGGGTCGACCGCGTCTACCATTACCGTTAATCTTGTATTCTGAAAAGAGCTCGTATTTGTTGCTCTTCATTATATAGTCGAAATATTTGTATTTCCTCTGACAGTGTTAAAAATTTCAGTTTTTTTGTTCGGACGACGCAGTACTTTGCGGTTTGTAGCTTCGATCGCCCCGGAAATTCTCAAAATTTTTCGGTATATCTCAAAAGCTTCGAGGTTTTTACATAATGTCACAGATTCCAGAATTGAGCGCCATAGAGTGAAACACTAAATACATAACACCGCAGAAGGCGTACATTTATCTTGAAATCCCGGTTCTTTAGGGTTTCATATTTATTTTCTGAAAATACCCACCTCCCCCCTACCCCCTTCAATACTGTTCTTATTTATCCGCCATTGCTGCGACATCGTAAATAAAACTGAGGTAAACATTTCGATCCTTACATTATCGAGCCGAAAATCGTGTTGTATACATTTTTAATAGTCGTGCATTTTATTTTCGTCGCATTTATACGTGAGCCCGCCTTTTTACCGCTTTCGTTAATAAATCGTCTAGGCTCGTTGCAATCACCACACTGTGTCGTCCGCGTTCCGGATGCTACTGACAACGATTCCGTTAACACTGATACACCAAGGTTTTTTTCCGTAATCGACTATACGAAAATTTTTTCCGAAGAAATATCGAAATTATAAATGTTCCGTCACTGGAAAATACTGAACAAGTTCGAAAATGATAAAAAGACTATAATAAAATCGGTCTGGCAAAAAGCAACTTCTTGATGTCTGAAAAAAAAAAAAAAAAAGAGAAGCCAGATATTTCAAGTCTTCTATCCAATTTCTCTACTTCAATCTCGTAAATCATTGAACAACCGAATATCTGTTCAATTTTTAAACTTGCGGATGCAAACGAAATTTCAGAAACTTTAATCTCGTGTTACCATTTGTATCTTTTATAGAGAATTTGCAAATATTTTTCTAATCTCGAGACTTGCACATGAAATATTTCAACTTAATTTTTAAATTCAAAATCAATCATTTCTCAGCGTAAGTCGTATAAAATTTTTCTTAGAAGTGAAATATTCGTAATAATTTTAAATTCGAATTAACAAGAAAAACAATGCAATATTCAATGTTAGAATAAGTATTGTCTGATTGCTTTTAATGCCGATCAAGAGAGCAGTGTGTGTTTCTTGCTGCTATAATTTAATTAGTTCGATCAGGATCAATTTAATATTTTTACGGTACATCGACCGCTGGTAAATATGGAACTGTTCAGGTGCAGTTTCTACGGCTGACTGAACTCGTCTGTGTAAGTGGAAGTGTAATCCTGCGTCAATAACGGAAAGAAATAATTAAGTTTTTTTTGAAATTCGAAAATTGAGCAAGATACACTGATTGCTCAGAATGATCTGGTGCATATTTTTTTGAATCACGAGTGATTACACAAGAGAGAGAGAGAGAGAGAGAGAGAGAGAGAGAGAGAGAGATCATTGAGTTGGCAAGTACACGAAAAGATCATTTCTCTTTTACTTTCCGCTCGCCGCTCTTCGTGTTATCGATGTGTGTTGAAAAAGTGAAAAAGACTTTTGTACGCGGCGATTCGGAAGTAGCGGAAAAATGCAGCAGAGCCGTGTGTTTCAGTGTGTATGCGTGTACAGTTGAAGATGTGTTGCGTTGAAACGTGTCTGCGGGGGAAATTGTATTATTATATTTTCCTCGGAGCAAACGATGACCAAATAGTGGTTGCTGGAGGAATGTAATTTGAGAGGAGCACTTTCACTTTAGAATCGAGTGCTTCTCAGCACCTCACGCAGAGCTGGTGGCAGTGCACTGTTTGCGGTGACTCGAAGAATTCGTAAGTGACGATGACGTAAGAAAGATCCGGGTGATCGAAATGATACGGAGGAACAAGAGGAAATAATTGTCGCCCGCTGCTGTTTTTGCTTCACATTTTCGGCTAGTTTCTCTTTTGTTTACTCGCTGGTGACGACATCGTATTTGGTGACGAATGCAGTGGGCCAACGCTCCTCCACCGTCTTATTCACTTTTCGCATTAATTACGTACGGAAAAAGAAAATTTCGAAATAGCGAAGACAGAATCGAATACTCTGCGCGCCCATGTGCCGATGTTAGATAATAGGACAGAGCTCAATAGCTTACGTGCACGTAATATAGTCGTCGGCATAATAAAAACGGAATCTTTCTTCGCAATATTTACCTGCCCTTAATTCGCTGTGTCGTAACAGAAAGTATAGGCACAATGAAGATCATAATAACACCATGGCTACTAATAAAAACGAGACTTTTTATACTGAAATTTACAATCAGGGTCGCTCGTGTGAATATAACTCTGATCGTAAAAATCATTTCGGACATGACCAAATTTTTTGTTTTTTTTGTTTTTTGATTTGTTTATTTATTTATTTATTTTTTTTGAAAACTGCGGAAATAAATAATTTAGGGAACTAAGTTTTTTTTAATCAATCAGTCCATTTATTTTTCGACTGAAATTTATTTCAAGTTTTATACGATGCCTCAATTTATTAGTCTGTACGGTCTTAAAAGTACGAAAAAGTACTTGAGAAAGAGGAAAAAAGGGGATCCAATTTTCCCGCGATGAAATGTAGCAGGCAGAAAAGAATTCAAGAGCTAGAAAACGGAAAGAGAAGGAAACGAAACTATCACACCAGAAGACGAGCAAACTAATAAATCTGCTAAGCCATCACATTCCGATTCCACAATGCCTGAGTATCCCAAGAATTACATTTGTGGATGTTTTTAAAATAATTTTTTCTTTCTGTTGATGCTATGTCCTGTTTTCTTACGTGTTACGTACCTTGTTCTTTTCTTTCTCTATTCTTTACGTTGATTCTTTCCTTACGTTGCCCATGCAAAATTTAACTAATGGTTTTGCTTCCTTTTACTGTTTCTGCATGGGCTCTCTCCCCTAAAAATATACATACGTATACATACATATTATTATTATTATTGCTATTATTATTCCCCCTCGTTTACGAGTATGAGTTTTATCCGTAAGGATAAAGTAACAGCGCTTTTTGAGTAGCACAGAACCTGGAGCGTTGGCTTCCGTGTTGACGACCAACGTGAGAAAGGTTATCAGTGGCGAGGTGAAGCCAAGACGACTGGCCTACTCACGCTAGTGCGATTGTTCGCCGGCTATATATAATATCACTTCTATTTTACGTGTTTGTAGCAAAACAAAAATTTAACATCCTTAGCATAGTGTTAGGTGATTACTTCATTTTCACATTTTCGAATAAGTTTCATTTATAACCACATTATAACAATCAACATTTCCGACATTGTATTTCAAATACGATTAAAAATTATCGAAAAATTAGTGTTTTATTTTATTTTTTTTATTTTCTGTTTAATTATGCAATTATTACAAATGGATAGTGATTGCGGTTGAAACAAGATTTCTCGGATTTTTCACTTACTAGCTTTCTCGATGTTGGTTAACTTTCAAAAGGCCGGTATTTATTACTAAACTATATTTTTAGTCTGAAATTCAAACTACAGTACTGTATTCTGAGGTGTACTCAATATGGCTTTATGAAACATTTATCTTAAAGTACTTTTCGCACTCAGATAATTACCGTTTTATTGGTTTGCACGACAAATATTATATTGCACGGTATAATAAAGACATCAATATTTTAAATTGATGCGTAACAACGCCATTTATAGCGTACGCTATAAATACATATTATACACACGCATCTATATATATATATATATATATATATATATATATATATATATATATATATATATATATATATATATATGTATGTGTGTACATGTTTAAGAACTTTACTGGAATTTTTCACGGCTACATCGTCTGCACACACTCCCGTGCTGAACTATAATCCAGTTTTAAAACGAATTTTTATATAATAAAAGAAGAACGACTCTTAATGAACCGTGTAATAAGTCAACCTCTTTAAAAGTAGTCGCGATGCTGCGAATTATATTTACGCTGTGATCGTGGTACATTTGGACCGAGCAAATATTTTCCGAACGTTATCAACAAAAGCGGCTAATGGAGTAGAGTTTATTCCATCGTACTGTACTACTATCGGTAATTGCTATTTCACGGAGAAGAGTAGTGTGTACGTTCCACTAGACGGATGGTGTACATTAATGGAATCTAACAACGGCATAAACAAATATAAGCGATGAAAAAAGTGATTTATTATAGCCGAGGTGCGAAAAATAAAGTCAAAGCATTCGTTGCCCTCTACATCTTCTCACAATCTCGTTAGATAGCAATTGTTCATTCGGACGACTAGTAATTTACTTTTCCAGGTCCGCCAAAATCGTACGTCATCTTAGATCCGCAGAATCATAATGTAGGGAGTCAATTGTACTTTAAGGTACAAAGAAAGAAGGTATTTTGGTAATTATAGCCATGAGACGGCAACTATTCCCTGAAATGTTTTCAATAACGACCAGCCGACACTTACTAGGTTTGATCTGAAAACAGTTTTCAGCTTAATACATTCCGTTATAGCGGCAACATTTATTTTTGTACCTGTGAAGTTGCTTTTGAAATAAAATGATAATTAACTCTAGGTTTTCCATTTTAAGTAATTATCCATATCTATTAAGTGTTTGAACGTATCGGTATGCTATCTCTCCGTTCGTATTATACTCGAGATAATCATCTAGATCTCAGGATTATTAATTTATCGGTTTTGTAATGGAGTATATTGCTTAAAATTATCCATCGTCACGAGACAAGCTAGCTTTTTATACGATTTTTAAAAAAATGAATGAAACCAGATTAACGAGAAGCATTTACCTCCTGAGGTTATCTAGAAGAAGTGCAAATACGGACTTTAGGCAGTTGAGATGAAAGTAAAAGCAAGAGAAGTGGACAGAGTAGGCTGAAAACGGAAAACACGGTGGAATAAAGAAGAAATATTGGAAAAAGGGAAAGTTCATTGTTGTCGCGTGATCCGTAGGTGGTCCAAACAAGAAACATACAGCCTAATTTATTTGATATTGCTCTGTCGACATTTAGGTCATACTTAAACGTATCGGTTGAACCTTGTTACCGTTATCGTCATTGGTCTAGTCCTCACTGGAATGATAGGTTTTAGCTTTCATTTATTCATGCCTAATTAGAAGTTCTTATCAAAATCGGGCGAAGAAAATATACCACACATATGGTGAAAGACTCGCGGCTTATGAATAATACAAGTATCGTATTATTGAATCGTTCTTGTTGAAAATATTTCAATTAGTTCTATCGAAAATTGATTTGTTTTTGGCTGTCTACCAAACCGTACTTAAGAAATGAAGGTGGTAATTTACCTTTGCTGGACTGGTCAAAAACATATTGAATTTATGTATTTGCTTTTAGTTGTGGTTTTCGTATTTGCCTAAAATCCTGCCAGCTTAGGCATCGGACGCGATGAATTGGTTCTGCATTCATATTGGTTAAAATTGAACAATATCTTTTTGAAATTATAGTCGCTAGTTGAAAATTTCGAATTTTAATATGTATCTTTTTGAATAAATTTTCTATCACAGTGGTACTTCGTATTTGTTATTTAAGGAATAATTAATGTTCAGAAAATAAGGATTTACAAATGCCATTAAAATTATCGAAAATTTTATAATTTCTCCGTAAAAGAATTATCAATTTTCTAAGTAATATTTTATATGACGGAAAAGGTTTTAAAGGGCATCCGAAATGATTTTTCAATGAGAGTAATTAAATTCCTTACAGTTTATCGCTATCGAATATGTTACATGTGAACGAAGAACATAAAGGGGGGAATTACTGGAAGATGAAAAAAAAAACTATTTTACAGAAGTGAAATCATTTTTTTTTTTCGTTTTTTTGTTTCGTTCTTATAATTTTATTTTTAATTACCTTGTTAGTTTCGGTATACAAAAGTACATCCTAAAATAGTATTTGAAAATTTCTTGCGACTTTAAAATACTTTTAGCGACACTTAAGAACTATAAATTTTTTGTTTAAAGCCTCTTTTTCTGTTTCTACAAATTTATCTCTAATGGAAAAGTGGTGTGGAGTTTTTATACCTATGGTTTCTCCGTCAATTTTTCTTGGAACTGAAAGTAGATTCGGTTTTTTCTATACCGACGGTCAAAAAATAAATAATAAAATTAAAAAAAAAACGACTCCGGAAATCTACATATAAATATTATGCGTTGTACGGGGCCCACGGAATTGGTCATCTCGTTTATTAGACAATGTACGTACAGGTGAAAAATGGATTTAATAGAAAAGCGAGATTTATATCAATCATTAGCCTCGTCTCTGTTATATCCTGTAACGGTAATTTAAATGGATAGAAACATTTCAACAGATTAATTCACCTTTAATGTATAAACACATAACTGGTGTGTACGATTTTAACAAAAACTTGCTTTTGAACAGTGAAAATTCTTTCAATTTGTTATGCGACAAATTAATTATTTCCTCAAAACCTAAATGTTTACTTAATCGCTAAATAACGAATAGAAGTATATATACGTGGTAATAAATTACTGATTTGATTAAACTGGTAGCGCATTAAGTATTGCTATACAAAAACTTTATTCTGCCATAGTTCGATTGTTTGTGAAGAATGTACACCGCTATTGTAGTGAGTAGATTGTTAATGCACCACAATACCGTGAACAAGAATAATGCGATGTCATCAGCACGGACAGCTCGGTATATTAAAGCAGAAAGCGACAATAATTATTTCCTTCCGATTTTATTCGTGACTGTACAATACCATTGTACGCACTAATTAGATACAGATGTAAATATTAGCGGTTCTATGTAGTTGCATTTTTTATTGTACCGCTCGGACAATTTTTTTTTTTTTTTTTTTTCTATACTGTATGTAACAACAGCAGATGGTAATTGCAAACTGTTTTCAAATATAGACATGAATTTTGGATTCATAATCAGTTCCCACCTACATACCGGTAGAATTAAATTAAATTTATAATCTGTTGCTACGTTCCTGTTATTCGGTAAAACAACGACCGGTACTTGATCACAAGCTTTAATTTATGTTAAAAATGTAATAGCGCGGTCAAGTGAAAAAAGGGGTTACTTTTCAAAGCGAAACTCCTGTAAAAGCAATCAAATATATTTATTATAATTACAGTCGTATAGAAAAATCAAAATTTGCAGAGCATCTCATAAAAATCAAAATTTGCAGAGCATCTCATAAAAATCAAACACAGTATTAACAATAACATCGAACTTGATATGAAAATAATAAAAATAATAAAAGATCAAAACAATTATCAAATAAAAAATAACGATCCATTATTCAATATATAGCATTTATTTATTTATTTAATTCGATCTCAATATTTATTTTATTTATGCCTATGTTTATTATTTAATTGATATTTACGTTTTATATCGATGTTTGGAACACCTGAAATAGATTTTTAATTAGCACTGTTTACCTTAAGCTTAATTTTTAATTATTCACATTGCCATGATTCGGACCGAGCTGTCTGAAACCTCTGTTCTATTTTTTTACTGTTTTTTTCTTCTTTCATTTTATTATTTTATTTATATTTCCTTCTATCTATAACCACAATTTTTTTAATTCTTCTTTCAGTTTCTTTTCCGTTTTTTCATTTATTATTTCTTCCGCCATTTTATTCAACATTTGCGTCAATACATATCCGTTCGCTCTCCATATTTCCTTTTAATAGTGGTCAGTAGTCTATACCTATGTAAGTTTAGTTTTATTTCTCTACCTTCGTATTTTTACATGCTTTTAAGTGTTCCCAGATGTTTATACTTAAGTACAAACCTGTTGTATTTAATAAATTTTCTCCTTTTAATGACTCATCTGAACTTCTATTATTTTTTTTTTTTTTCATATTATGCGTTTCACTAGTGATTTATTTTATCCGTATAAGTTTTCTTGGCTGTTCGCCGTGCTTGAATTCCATATCTTAAGTGTAATTCTATCAGTGCATAGTATATTGTTCTTTTTAATGTATCACTATGCTTACACATTTTCTCAATGTATACAATTACAGCTTTAACATTTTTTGCTACATAATCTGTATGTCTATGCCATCTTAAATGTTTAGCTACTATATAACTCCTAAATACTTATAACTTTGCACTATTTCGATTATTTTACAATTTACTTCTTTAAAATTAATCTCCTTTTCCCATATAATGTTCGCGTTCATTTGAATACCACTATAATTTTCAACTCTGAACTTTTTTTTGTTTCTTTTAAGCAGCATTATTTTAGGTTTTTTGTCATGTTAATTCTTAAATTGTTGTCATGTGTCCATTTACTTATTACTATTAAGTCCTGTTGCATCTGTGATTCTACTATCTTAATATTTTTATGCGCAGTCATTATGGCTATTATGTCGTTTGTAAAAGCAAACAATTCGCAGTGTTTTAATATTTTATATGGTCCATTTAAATATATGTATATATATAAATGGGCCATTTTGGCCTCACAAGGGGCTGTACCCCTTGACCGTTCTTACTTACGTTTTTGTCTCTTTCTCTTCTATACACTTTGTATAAAATGATAAAAATTTACAACGTAATTCTAAATCGGTCTATATGAATATAATAACATAATCGCAGAAATCCTATAAAATATAACAAACGTTACATAATATTGGGACATTGTTTCTAATGGGGGTTAGCCTAAGAATTACGTTGTAATTAATAATATTCTTTTGTCCATATCATTTTTGTTTTAATCGTACTGCTTGTGTTTTTAAATGCGCCTAGTTAATTAATAAACTTCATACCTCAGATGTGTATGCACATAGTATGCTTGCAGCAAATATTATTTCCATTATCTCGAATATTATATGTGCGAGAAAATTATCGACGAGGTATGAAAGTGGAATTTCTTTTAAAAAGGTGAAAAATGGACTGGACAGTGACGTTGAGGTAATTGCGAACATTTCGAAGCAAGTTAAACGGATAAAAAAGGTGAACTTATGAAAACCGATGAATGGCAATTCTACATATTCCGTTGTTCGTTCAGCTTTCAAGTTTGGCGCTTCTGCCTGCTAAACATAAAAGTGTTTGCCAAACAGACTGACTACCGAATCACGGTCGTAGGTATATATTTATAGTTCTTCTTACGTTTCGCATAATCAGTCCGAGATATCGGTGTTTATTACGATATCATTCAACTAATTTAGGCTTACAAAATCGTTTCTTACGTCACTAAATAACGAAATGTATCTGTCGCGCTCTTGCTCAGTGATACGTCGAATGAAATATTCTTCATCAGGTGTTGCTAGCATAAGAGTACATGTCCACTAATCGCAAGATGGCTAAAGGTATTATTCTGACTGATAAATTTGACGAAAGAAAGAATCGTTGGCCCGATTGTAGTTAACTCGTCCAAACAATCATTCCCAAGTCTTCTGACCGAATCGACGATGCCATAAAATAGCAAAGTCTCGGAAATATCGATGAACAATTGTCTAACTTCGTCTTTTTTGCGATTTTTAATTTAATCGCCAAATTTCGAGCAGAGCCGGTGTAAGAAAAGTGAAATACCGAGGTAATGTCGGATGTGTTTGCTTCCTGCGATGCAGAAGTTATGTAAATTAGTAAAACTATAATAAACTTGAACGATGTACTAGCAGATTCTACTAGTATTACTAACAACGCCAGAGTATCTACAAAATTCAAAAAGTACTTTTTCCATCGAGAGTGCGTTAATTTAAATATGAAAAAAGCTTCTGAAACTCCGTGACTAGTTTCCAACGTCACATCCGCGATCGCAGTGCCCGTATAGTTATCGAATTTTATGTTTTCATATTGCTTATTTAGATATCTTTACATTTCTCGGATTGCGAAAGTTATCAAAAATGAATTCGGTGTGTTTTTCACTACCGAAAGAAATACTTTCAAAGCAATTAGCGAGATAACGTTACAAAAAAGCGCATTTTAAAAGGGCTCTCAGATAATTGTACAAAAATGCGCTAGGGAAATAAAAAGAAAGAATTACAGATATAATTTTTATTGCACGAATAATGAACAAAATAAGCTTGTAATTTTAGTAAAGAGGATGTTTACGAGCAATTAATGAGGATTATATAAATTTGTTTTTAACTGTAAAATAGAACGTTAAATATAATTAACATGAAGCTGTTGAATGCGTTATGAGTCTAATAAAAAAAATAAATACGACGAACGGTGTTCTAACTTTACACTTATTTTAATGATTTCAGATAATTTCGAAGTCAAATTTTTCATTATCTTGCCACAAATTAGTTGACAGTTGAAGAAATTTTCGTCTGTGTTTACTAAAATTTTTATTTTCGGAAGGGGAAGTTCCCCTGATTAATAAGTTCAAAATCGGAAAATATAAAAAAGAAAAAAAGGCAACTATCAACCTAAACGATTTTTAATGTAACATTGATGTAATTACCGTTATCTAATTACAACTGTTGTCACGGTTATTTAAAGATTGATTATAAAATTAATGCCCGATGAACAATAAACGTTCAGTAGATTTTTATAGTGCATCTAATTAATCGATAGGTGGAAATTAATTTTTCAATTAGTGTCGGTTAGAAAGCGACCATTTTAATTTGATAGACAGCGAAAGTTATGATATTATTTCAAAATCGTTTATCGTTAATGCGTACGCTGTTTGTTTACACCGTTAATAGTAATTACAAAATAGAACTTTTTTCGTTTCCAGTAATATTAAAAGACTTCAAATTTCGAAAAAGTAGTTCTATCGGTGCTGACGGAATTATCGTGTTGTGGTTTTTCGTTTTCGGTACAGCATAAACTTTGGATGAGTTCATCTCCTTTGCGCATGTTGTGATAATAGAGAATACGAATCGATTATGTCTTTTTTTATTTGTAATTTGTTTGAAATAAAAAAAAAAGAGAAAAGCCAAAAGCAACTGAATGAATTTGAAAATAAAATATGCCGAAAAATTTTAATTCATTTATATTCATTCTACGAGGAGACTATTCAATCATCGTTTTAACTACCACAATTGTGTGATCACGGTGATGAAATATCCTTAGATAAGTTCAAGGAAGACCTTTTAGAAGGTCTATCAACCCAAATGAACTTTATTCAGAATGTGATATGCCTTATTAGTCAATATTTCTTCCGATAATTGAAAGTACCTGAGCAAACATTCGATCGGAAACTGATGTCTATTTCGATTCGTTGCAGAATGGACGTGTAACAGGAGGCACTGTTCTTCGTAGTATACAATCATTACCTTTAGCTATGTGTCCGATTCTTAACCGATTGCTAGTTGTATGACACCATAGTTTTCGGTCATTGGCTTTACTTGTTGCGGGAACGTTGTTTTAGATATTTCCATTCTTCGCGCCATTGCTCAGCCATTATTTCTAGTCGAAGGTTATTAAGTGGACCCAGAGATCTGTGTGACATTCACGATAACGGACAGACTTCTAAATCCGTTCGCTCATTCCCTGCAATTTGAATATGCGCCGGAAAAACAACGCCATCCGATCTAGCAATATCGTAAATATCAAATCAGCGGAATACAATACAGATTTATACCTATGGTTTATTGATTACGGTAAATCACCTGACTCAGTTTTCCACTGTAAGAAACATTAGAGGAGGTAAGCCCATGTTTACATGTAAAATATTACTTGAAATCATACGCATAGTGTAAAATAATATCGTGTGCTTGATCGGAAAGGAAAGAAATTTCGAACGAACGAAAGAGCAAAAAATATTCTGTATTTCATATTGAAATAGCTGTTTCGTAAATTCAACTGGAACGAAAAAAGTCTACTAGTCGATGGTATTAAACGACCTCCGTTTCGTTGACCATATTGTATTGATCGTAGGTTATTCTATATTTAAGCAAACTGTGTAATTATAATAAATTTTAATGAAACATACAAATACAAAAACACAATTAATTAATATAAAAATATTATTTTATATTAATTATTAATCGTGTTTTGGTATTTGTACGTTTCGTTAACATTTATTGTAGTGATTATTGATCAGTTTGAGCGATCCAACATCAACGGCTAGACCTTGATATGCACTTGGATTCTAAATAAACGAGTTCAGCCAAGCATAATGTTTCATGCGCTGAATATTCCGTATGTTAAGTTAAAGATAACCATAATATTTATATAATACGTCGTGTACTAGATTAAAAAAAAAAAAGAAATCTGATAGGACACGGCACTTTTTGCGCTTTTTTAAATTTTTCGCCAATTTCGAAAGTTTCGTTAAGGAAATGAAGTAAGCGATCGTTCCGACAATATGCCCGAAAAAAAAATATGTATATTTTTCCCAAAACTTTCGAGCTTCGGCGTCCCGAGGACCTGAATATAAAGTTGCAAGTTCAGCTTTATTTTTTGCCAATAAAGCAGTTTTTTATGCGTATGTTTTTGAGATACGTTTTAGTTTCTCGAACTCTACATTATTCGGTCTATTACTTACGTAAACTTCCTTTTTTTTTCCTTTTTTTTTTTTTTTTGCTGTTTTTAGCCTAAAAGAGGAGGTATAAATAATTTATTAACCGTAATTTCTAGACTTTATGTAATGGCTGCTTCTGTATTTTGTTTTTTATTTTGAATTTCGCTTCTATTTTTGAGGCCGCTTTAAATTCTATATTATATATTCTTGACGGTTTTTTTTTTAGTTCTTTTGCCACCCAAGGTAATCGGTTAGCTTAAAGTTGTAGATTGTCATAGAAGTTTAATTGTAATTTATGATCCAATTTTGAAGTTTGTAAACCAAACCGTTCTCGTGAGTTATTGATCTTTATTTAATATTTTTGTCGTTTTCGAACCATCTTATTAAGATTCCGTACGTTATATGTGTATAAAAGCAGCTTTTCAAAATGCGAGTTATTGTAAGAAAATATTTTTAGCATTCCGGAAGTAAAAAAAAAATTGACAGAAATTCTGACAAACAAAATGGTCATGCAAAGTTTAAAAAATTAAAATTTCGGTATGCGATATTAATATTGAGTAAAACCGAATGAATGACTTAAAATAGTACCAGAATGGATATTACCGGAATATGAAAAAAATAAAAATCTTCGAGGTGTAAATTTAATCTGACGCGGCAGACTAGCGTTATTTATAGCGGAATAAGGTCCGATATTTTTAGAGTGACGGTACTTTGTAAAAGAAATATCGGGCCATGTAGGTAATCGGAGTATTTCTGGTCGCCGCCGGGTTCGGTAAAGTTAATTAAAGTACATAAACTGGCCTTTTCCGATTTGTTCATTAGGCACCAAGAGCGAAAGTTAGGTTGCAACTTAGTTTCATGACTATAGTCAAAATAGGAGAAGTTTTAGTCTTCCATTAGAGGGCAGTCGAGAGACGAATGACAACAGAGTGCTCAACGACGTTGCAAAGCAGAGAACGAATCCGCGGATGCATTCTCGGCCTTACCAATTGAACCGTTACGTAGAAAGAAAAGAAGAGAAATAAAAAATACAGAAGCTAAGAACAGATATGTATGGAGGAGGCATTCTTGGCGCGGTACAAAAATAACAATTCTTCCGAGTTTGCAGCAGTGAATGACGTTGTGTGCTATTCTGCAATCGAAAAACCAGCCGTACCTGTACGTAGTTCCGTTAGACCTGTTCTCAATCAGAAACTACTTCCGTCAATCATCTTCATCGATTTTTTTGCCTCTTCTATTGTCGAGGATTTTTTTTTTTTTTTAGCCAAACAAAATCGGAAAATAAAATAAGAATAATTAGGTTTCACATATTCGGATTTTTCTTTTTCTTTACGTCGTGCCCGTATCAATGAGGTAAACCCCGAAGAAACCGACTACTTCACCGCCAGGTGCGCAGCTCAAATTTTTTCCGAATAATTATTTTTATCCGATGTTTACGAACCAGTCTCTCCTTTGTGGTAGTTATCACGAATAATATATTTCACTAATCCAAGAACTGATTCTAGAACAAATTCTTTTTTTTTGCTAAACCGTTTTTTCTATTTTCCTTTCTAAAGAATCAGTTCGAATGTTAGAAAGAACATATTAGCTCGAGATGCATTTTTATTAAAACATTTTTATCGGTATTTAGGGATTTATTTAGGAACGAGTGACCCAGCAATATAATTCAACACCCTTCTGACTGGCGATTTATTATTTCATTAAACTTACCGAGGATGTATAAGCTGGCGAACGACAACAATAATTTGACTGCGATAGACGTATTTTATTAATTTCCAAGTTAATTTTAAAAAACACCTTGTTCTTCGACATAAATGTTTTTAGTTAAACTTAACAATTTTCCCCGGCATACGGAGCAGCAAAAGTAAGTTAACGCAATCCGTTTTTTTTTCTTCTTTCTTTTTTTTTTTGGCCTGAAAAATATATAGTTTATTTGGCCAGCAGGCTAACGTTCAAATCAGACTGAATGCCCGAAAACGAAACAAAGTAAAAAAAAATAACAAAACATTTTCTTGTTTTTTGTCCAACTGTTTAAACACTACTTATACTACCAGATAGATAGTACGTACAAAGGAAGAAACTTCATCCTGCAATATGGCTGCAACTGCAGAGCATTGAAAATTCATCCCAAAATGTAACATTAAATAAATTTTTTTTTTTATTGTTGCGCAGTAGGAAAGAATGATGCTGTCAATTTTCTTCGAGGTCCAGGGGTGTCCCCAGACAGGGTTAAGGGACGGAGCCCCTTGCGAGGTACGAAGAACCAAGTTTATATATATATATATATATATGTAAATTACAATGTAATTCTTAGGCCGGCCCTATTAGAAAAAATGTCCTAAAAATGTCTCAAAAAATGTCCCAATTTTATGTAACGTTTGTTATATTTTAATTTTTACCGACTTCCAACAAGAAGGACATTTTATACGTTCGTCGTGTGTGTTTTATTTTTTTTTTTTGTTTGTTCGCGCATAACTCATATTTATATAGACCGATTTTACTGATTCTTTGTCGGCAATTCACGTTTGCGTTCGGTGGCGGTTTTCGTTTCTGGAAAGATGATGAATACACTTATTATTATTGTACAAGTTGATGAATAAGAAGTCCCATATTATGGAGAAGCATGTAAAGACTATATTGCTAATTTAATAATACCATGGAAACGTAAAAAAAGTATTATTTATATGTGTTGTAGTATGTTAAGTTGTTTCGGTAGTTTAATAAAATTTATTCATTTTTTATTACATAAAAATTAAGAATTTTTTTCTTTATAAAATCTAATAAGAACCGGCCTAAGAATTACGTTGTTAATTTTGATAATTTTATACAAAGTATAGAAGAGAAAGAGACAGAAATATAAGCAAGAGGGGTCAGGATAGCCTCTTGTGAGGCCAAAATGGCCGAGTTTATATATGTATATGTGTGTATTTATGTGTATTTATGTATATATGGGGCATAGCCCCTTAAGAGGCCAAAATGGCCGAGTTTATATATGTATACATAATATATATGTATATATGTGTGTATTTATGTATATTGATTTAGACATATAGTATATAGCATTTGTATTACATTGAATACGCTTAGAATTATTGTTTGCGTCGTGCGTATATAAAAGTGTGCCACCGGCAACAGGTATAAAATGGATCTCCTAGTTAGCCCAGCCAGCATCGAAGATTGGGCCAACTTATTCCGATAATTCCTATATCCGGCAGTGGATCAACATAGGCTTGATAACGGGATATGTACGTGCGTGTGCGCGTGCGTTTGGGCGGAGCCTCAGAATTATAAGTTACATCACCTACGATATTTAATTAGTTTTAATTATATTTTTTAAGAATGAAGCCCGAGACGACCACGTGAGTCAGCGTTCAAACGTTCAAACGTATTATTTGCTTTTTGTTAGGCGGACTAATTTACGATACATACTAGAAAACCTGTTATAATATTCCTATTCGTTAATTAATTATCGCACATATTAAGAAAATTGGATGCGATCTGAAATATTTCGTATCACTTCCATATCGCTTCTATGGATTATGAACTGTCAGCGTGTTCGTTATATTTGAAAAGGCGAAATTCTAAAAGTCTAAGAGGAAGACGGCCATTGCAAACGCGCGAGAAACTTTTGTGGAAAGTTCTAAACGATACGAAGCTTTCGTCACCGCTAAATGTAGATGAAACAAATTAAGAATAGACGGCGGATAAAAATTTTGCTCATTAGCGAGGTCAACAACGTTTAGGCCAGGGTAGTAATGAAACATCGATAATTCCGAGCATAACTTAAAATAGAGGAAAAACGGGAACGGAGAAAATTAACGCATCCGATGGTAAAGCGAAAAAAAAATAGGATTCAAAGCGTTACAGTATACGGGTAATATACTCTAGTTAATTTCTTTTTGAGGTTGAAACTCTTCTGGAGGTTATTTACAGTGCAGAATGAAATTTCGCCTCTTAAATATTCTTCGTATACGATACCTCAGCGTACGCTTTCAGATCGAACGAAAATTTCATTCAATTTATCATCTTTCGAGGAGGTTGCAGCAGCGAAGTACGTCGCGTACTTTATTATGTCATCGACGACATTTCGGTCGCGTTTTTTACGTCGCGTTGTCGACTTTGAATATTACAAACAGCTCTCTGGTTTTTTTCTTTTTTTTTTTTTTTTTTTGGTGAAAACCCGTTTCGTTCGTACAACGCACCAATAATATTTCCACTGTTTTCCCTCACTCTGTCCGCAGTTCACTTTGTTTAGTTAGAAAAAAAACAAAAAAAAAAAACAATTTCGTTGCACTCTTTGACTGCCATAACGACTTCAACCTCAAACCCGAATGCTGCACAGAGCATGTGCGTTGTGCGAATGAATTATTAATTTTCAGACTGTTTACCCATCCTTCTTGCTGCAACGGATGAAATGGAAATCTTTGTTTCGTCCGCTAGCATACGTTGAACTGACAATGCGTTTTACTTGCCGTAAAAAAAAACAGCGCGTGCTTAATTGTATTCGAAACTGATCAGAATCTTTTATGTCTCTAAATTCGAATCCCCGACATATATAAATTCGATAAGAATCTAACTCAGCTACTGTCAAAAATTTCATCGCGCAGACAATGAATACACTGCCATGACCGCATCAAAAATTGAAATTTCCATAAAGATTAATGTTGTAAATTTAGATACGCGTATAAAAAATACGATTTTTACATATTCAAATGCAAACGTTATACATATGTAGGCATATACCGATGAATTTGGAGGATCAATACGGTAAAATTGAATCGAAATTTATTATACAATTTGTGGCAATTAAACATTAGCGCTTTCCGAATCCACATCTGATTCTTTCCCCTCGTGTCGTTTCTGGGCGAAGATCTGTTGCTGACATGCCCAAAAAGGGGGATTAAAAAAAAACAAAAAATCGTTAGCACTTTTATATTGTTTTTTTTTTTTTTTTTTATTATTTTGGCTTTCATGTTGCTGTGCAGAAAACGATTTATACTTTTTGCCAACTTCAAAAAGATGGAGTTTTTTTTTTTTTTTTGCCCCAAACGATTACAGTTCATTTAGCCAGGGCAAACTAACGTTATAATCGGATTTAATAATAAACATAATAATTGTTGGAGAGAGATAAAGAAATGAGTAGAACGCGCGGAAAGGAAACTCCATCCTACAATATGGCCGCAACTACAGAGCAGTGATGCCCGATGAAATTTATCAAAAACAAAATAAAATTTAAAATAAAATAAGTCACCATACTAATGACTGTGAGAAAACATACATCGGTCAAACAGGTAGAAAAATTAAATGTATATATGATGAAAATCATTTAATAACAATGAAATAGAAAAATCCATCTATGCCGAGCATTTAATAAAGAATAAACATAAACCAAATTCTACAGAAAGAACAGTCGCAGTCTTGGGTAAATATAACAAAGGTAATGCTATGAACATAGTTGAAAATTACTACATAAATAAACATAAAAATAATATATTAAACAACCAAATATCCCAAATAATAATAACCCACTTTTTAATATAAAATTTTAAAATACGTTATTTATTTTTATATTTATATTATTATTTAAATCGATCATTAAATTTCTTAAGTATTATATATTACAGTCTATGTACTTTATGTCTGTTTTAATAGTTATGACCATTGACTCTATAACTGTTATTTTAAACCCATATATAAACCATTTTATTATTCCCTAGTTGACCTCAGTGTGATTTAGATTTTGTCTTTGATCATACATAGTGAATTGTGTTTAGCTGATGATGGGTTATGCCTCGAAAACGTTACTAAGTAAGAAATTGATTTTATTCTTATATTGTTTGTTATAATTGTTTATTATATCAGTTATTATTAACTTATTACATTTCTATATTTAACAAACAGAATGGAAAAAGATTCTTTATTAAAGTAAGTCACCATACTACAATATGGCCGCAACGATGCCCACACTGCCCGATGGGAATAAGAATGTAGCTACAGTAAACACAAATTATAATGTAATAGATGAAGAACAGAATAAAATAAAATAATAAACTACAATGAATGAAATTAAATAATAATGTTGTTCCCTTCAGTAAACTTAAAAAGAAAAAAGAAAATCTTATAACTGTAACAAAGTATATATAAATACACGATGTTCCTTAAAGAAAATGCAGTTATTTTATATATATATATATATATATGTATTTTTTTTAAATTATTATTATTAATCTATACAGAGACATCTATGGTTGCCTGCAGAGAACAATACATATATACTATAGGGCGGGAAGATGTTGTTAGCTACTAGTTCACTCACGAAAACATGTCTACGGTTGTCGAACCGACAGCAACTAAATATTAAGTGGTTCATATCCTCTCTGAAGTTATCATAGGAGTGACTTGAATCAACTCCAAGAAAATCCAGGCCCAACCTAGTGTGCCCTATACGTAAACGACGAATGATTGTTATGAAAGAACGTGTTGATTGACAGGTAATGTGGGAGGTATAGGATAAAACAAGGGGAGGGAAGGTAAGTCAGGTTGCACGCAGTAGTATGATCTACCCCCGTGAAAATATCCACGGATATATGTTAACCAGTCGTCTCTATTCTGCCTCTTTATAATTTCAACTAGATCAGATGAAGGGATACACGGAAAAAGCGTCTCTTTTGCCACAGCCTCAACTACATCCCCGTAAAGGATACCACAATATCCTGGAATCCAACATAGCTGAAGTACACCTCCTTGTCTTGTGATATCTAAGTATTTTTCCCTACTACAGTAAATGACCGGATGATAGCTGTAATTAAAACTGCCCTGCCCGAGAGCTATTAAAGCGCTTTGGCTATCAGCAAGTAGAATAAACTGTTCATTACTGTGGGAGAAACATTTATGATACAGATTCCAATGCTTTATCTATAGTCAGAAGCTCAACGGTAAAAGTATCTATGCCTTCGGTGGTAATTCGAATTTTATGGTGGTAATATCAGGGATACAGAAGGCAGAACCAACTACATCGCTAACCGCTCGAAATTTCGCCCAATCAGTGAATATAGGAATAAAATTTGGGTAGTGTGACTTCAGAAAGTTAAAGAGAAACGTGTTTGCATTAATAGACGAAGGGGGGTGAGCTTTCTTTAAATTTTTTGAAATAATCAATATCTATATTTAATTTGGGGTATTATTAATATCATATGTTTTATAGAAGTAGCTCGAAGGGCGAATGGGAATAGGTTATATGTTCATCGTGTCTGTTTATTTTTTTGTCTATATTTGCTGGTGCACGTAGCCGTGTCAACCGATTTTAATGATTCTTTGTTGCAAAATGTGTAACCACGTGAGCGTATCGATGAGTACTGGTGAACTTAGGCAGTCATCAACTAACGTGGAACAATGCGGCCTCTTCAGGTAAGTTTTTAGTAACATAACAAACGCCAATGATACTTAAAATATGAGTATTATCAATATTAAGGGTGGAAACGTAAGTTGGAAAAAAATAACGTTTAATAAAGCGAAGCGTTAAAATATTATCAGTATTAAGCACGGATAAATATCGTAGATTTTTAATAAAGATAATGAATATTTGAGACCGCTAAAGCGCCGTTATTTAGAAACTCAATTCTGATAGGAATATTTCACGTGTTTACGTTACTGCGTATAACTTCCATGTGGAGTGATTAAAATGATTCCCCCTTTTGTTCGTCAGAAATTATACCGGTGTCAGCGATATGAGTATATACTGGTGATAAGTGTACCGGTAAATTACTGAATAGTCATTAAAATAAACGTTAAAAAAAGGAGTTCCCTTATGATAAGTATCTTTTATTAATTAATATAACCAGATACAAAAATTAGTCGAAAACAACTACTAATCACCGACGAAATTTGAACATTATATTATATTCTTAAACGAAAATATCCAGCTTTATACGATACTGAAAGGTATTGTGGTGTCTATGTCCGTGTTGTTACTCAAAAATATTTTAAAAATGGTGAAATAAAATGGAGTTAGAAGAGTAGCGACTTCAAGTTTTAATCGGAAAATTGAATAAAAATTTTTCTGAAAAATAAAAAATTCTATAACAAATTACGTATTTTAGAGTTTTCCTGTCGCCATTTTTAGTATAAATATTTTTGAATGGCAATACAGACCGACCACAATACCTTTCAGTGCATAAAGCTGCGTATTTAAGAATATAATGCTCAGATTCTATCGGTGATGAGCTTATAAATCGTGCTTCGGCAGCTGTAACTTTATTCGAATAAAATCTACATTCCCTTACGAAAGTAATATTCGTTCAGCGTGTCTCATTTAATTTTCGATATTTTTCCGATATCCTGATGATATAATTTTTGTAAGCAGGTAATTCCTTGAACAATATTAACTTTCCGTATTCAGCGCCTTCCAGATTCCAATTACAACATCCGGAAACAGTTTAATAAGTATAACAACACAATCGTTTGTTTGTCTACAAGCCAAGTATTGCAGTTACCAGGAATATTTATCGCGATTTTTAATTATTAACATTTAAGTTTGGTGCCGACTACGTAACGTGTAAGAATTATAATGCCTTTCTGAAATAAATTATTTTTCATCGAACTTTTTATTATTTTATTTAATTTTTAAAGTCGGTATTGTTTTTTTTTTAAAACTATTTCATAAAATATTAAATATTTTAGAAATTCGGAAATTTATTTTTGGTAAATTGTAAAGGAGAGGAGGGGGATTTAATTAATATATACCCGAAAAAGAAAAAAAAAAGATATCGATGATTAAAGTGACATGGAGCGGAGTATTTCCGTATCGTTGTAGTGGTGAAATCGGTCAGTTGTGAATGTAACAAGTCTAGACTGCTAATGTGAGTTTTTTTTTAGCGTGACGCGATAATTTTACATTCGTATCGTTTGGTGTTAAAAGCAGTTGTAACTGTCGAAGTGCGCAAATTACTTCTTATAGTTATAGCAATCATTCTCTGTTCACCGATCTGGTAATTACGAAAATTGCAGTCTACGTCTGTTTTTTTTATTGTCGGAACGTGGATAAAATTAATAGCAGTCTCGACATTTCCTTAACATGGCTGGAACTCTGTTTCGCTAGTCTACATTTTTGTAGTATGTAATCACTTGTAATTGAACGAGAATTGTTTTGCTTAGCTTAATGATTCTTTTTTTTTTTTTTTTCGCTTACTCGAGAATATTCAAATTGACGATTTTATTAGTTTTCTAATTTAATCACATCCTCAAATCACTAGTTTAAGTTTTAAATATTGATGGATTTTTCTTTCTTTTTCATCAGCGTGAATTAATTCTTTATACGCGTATTTTTCATTAATACTACGGTAGAGACATCCGTAAGTTCGCGTCTATATGTAAATAAAACGCGGGAAACTTCGCAAGCGCTATTATGGATTATTTTCTATTTCTTGATAGTTAACGAGTCGTGCAGTATCTGATACGCAGCTGCGTCAGCATCATGTTAATTAAAAAAGTACATATTGTAAAATTTTTCTCTTCCTAATATTTGAAAACTATTTGGGCATTTCTCGACTAAAAGTTGTGTAAGAAAAGCATAATCGAAAGTAAATATTATAAATTTACGCTTATTTTCGCCGAGAAAACTCTCTTCTAAGTACTGACATTGTGGCTTCGGATAAAATTGCTAACCGACTTACATCTTCATCATTCTGAATTCTTCCGGCTCCCTTCCTTCTGCTCTATCATTTTTCGTGTAATATCTTCAAAATCTTCAAATTACCCATTATTTCCGATTCGAAATAAGCAATTTCTTCTCCTTCTACTTATTCCTCTAACAGTATTATGCTCTCAACTCGTTCCCGTATCTCCAAATCATTATCATCTCATTCTGTTCTTATAGACCTTTTATGGATTTTCCAGGGTCACTCTGAGACGTCTAGGGACAAATTACACGGCAGATTTTCCAGCTGGGTCGGCCGTTGCTCCTAATGATCCTTTCTCTAGCCACTTTCCAGCTTCTGACTTAATACTTGTTTCTTCAATCTGTCATTCCAGACTTCTTTGGTCGGATAGATGCCCTTCCTTATTCTTTGATAGCGCTTTTTCGCACTATCTTCTCATACAATCGGCACGCTGTCCTTTGGTTTCTTTCCATTTCGTTCAGTCGTCATTTTACTATCGTCTCCTTAATTAGAATAAGAATTTTAATCACTTCTCTCCGGTTCTCGCTTTCGTTTTTTTTTCTATCTCCTTTTCCGTTCTGTTCCCTTCACAACTCTGATTCTCCTTTTGCATGCGATGAAAACCATGTTTTCTTCGAATGTTCGGTTCTTGTTAGCGAATGTGTTCTTTTTTCTATTCGAAAATCTTGGCTCATGGCCTTCCGGTTTCTTACACTTCCTTTATCCTTTTCTTCCCATCTTTATCAATAATTCCCTTACTTCAATCTTTTATTCTTCCCATCTCTTATCATTTCAGAATCTTAATTGCGTAGCATAATAGATTCTAATGTCAAAGTCAGAGGGGAAGCCAAAAAAAAAAAAAAAAAAAAAAAAATACCGGAGTTTTAAAATCGAAAAGGTTGCCTAAAAAACCGGTTTGTGCCATTGCAGATCCCTGAAAATTTGGTTCAGTTAGAACTCGGTAAATTTCGCGCGTGAAAATAAACGGGGATATAAAATGTAGAGATGATAGATTATTATCGAAAATATCTTAAAATGTTCTGCATGTCGACGAATAGTATAGCTGAAATTTCCAATAATTGCCGGACACATACTAGTACCTTTAATTCCCGGCATACAGATAATTTCAATTTTGAAAAGATATTTAGAACATTAATATTACTCCAATTAATTGAACTATATATTACTGTTATATGGAATTTATTTAATTCATTAAAGAGGAAAGTCCGTATCGGCGAAATTTAATTCAACAATTCATTAGTGTTAATCACGAATTCAGATAAAACCGTTTTTCAATTTTTTTTTTCTCTTTTACTTTCCATAAATAAAATTAACAACAACAAAAAAAAAAGGTCGGGTTTTATGAAAAGAGAGGTTAGAACTCGGAAATTTATTACTGTTTCTCTTGGAAACAACCGTTCTAGTAAAGAAGAGTCCCATTAACCGAGGACTTTTAAGGCGGAAAGATGTCACCGATCATGCGAACGGCTAGATCCCTTTTGCACGGCCGAGTCCATTAAAAATCAATCATGTTTTTTTTTTCCCCAGTTAGAAAGCCATTTAAAGTGCATTCCCGAAACGTTTTAAAATCTCGAAAGCGAAAGTGGCGTTCTACATTTCCACTGAAAACGGAAATCGTTAAATGAAGGAAAAAGATTTCACATATAATTAGTAAAAACGCACTAATATAAAATAATTAATTGTTCTATATTAGTGCGTTTTTACTTATTATATGTTAAATTAAAAACAATCAGTGACAGAAACCTATATAACAATGAAAAAGGTTTCTTCGCTAATTTAAAAAGAAGATTTTTTTTTAACCCTCCTCCCTCTGTGCCTAGTCTTCGCCATCTAGATGTTTTAATAAGTTTACAGTAAAACAGATGTAAGCAACGGCAGAAATGACCTGTTTTTTTTTTTCGTCCGATTTTTTAACATGAATACATTTTTGAGATTGGAAATTTTGCGCGACAATCTCGCGCTATCGACGCTTATTTACGATCGGCGTAGAAATATTATCCGTAGTTATTTTACAATTCTAGAAAAAGAAAAAAATGTTGCTTTTTTTTCGGTTTTTTTCTCGAGAACTTTATACCGCTTAAACATTTTTAGGTTACTATTACCTCGCATGAACTTCCGAAATTCAGAATCATTCCGTGCATGCCGTCAACTGTTTAACGGTTATTTAATTATTTTCTCAAGTTCCCCGCTACTATTATCACGAACTGATAGTCGGCAAAAATTGTCATTAGTTTCCGTATCCTCTTATACGGACGCTTCTGTAACGTTAAGCCTTCCTCAATTTTAGTCTTCCGTGGTAAACATCTTGAGCCGATAAAGCTTAATTTATGTTACAAAAAGAATTAGAGCCAATTAGCGTTATAATAATGCACCCGTTTTTTTAATATCCCGTAGTTTGCTATATTTTGAAATTTTTGCATGTTCTATCCAACATGATATTGACTGGAACTAGTGACCCCCGTATTGATGTTTAACGATGAAAATTGCACAACGGAAAACAAGAAACTCAGAACTAGAAGTTTTGAAAGATTTTAGCAGTCCCGCAACCCGGATTAAATTTTTAGCCGCTAATCGTTCATTTATCGCAAATGATAAACTGATCGATAAACACCGATGAAAGTATATCATTTAAGGAACCCGCACGTTCCAGGGAAAACCAATTACCACCATTATCGCCTTCTCAAGTGACTGCTTAGTTTCGTGTAAATATCGCGAAGCGACTGATAAAGAGAACACAGAGCGGATAATCGGTCATAATTAATGTGGCTCCAAGTACAAAGAGAAAGTACATTAATAAAGCGTTTCGTTTTGCATTTAAAAATAATTGCACAGCCTGTAAATAAACGTATACATATATACATATAATATATATGTGTTTGTATACATACATACATATATATATATATATATATATATATATATATATATATATATACACATGTATGTATGTTATATATATAAACATGTTTTTACGTTAATTAGTTGCTATTTTAAAACATTTAGATATTCATTCGACTTGTTTTTTGAAACACAAAAATTCAAAATAATACTAGTGAAAGTACCATCCGCGTTTATTTTTTCAATTTTTTCCATTTCGAAATTACCGCATACTAAAAATAATAATAAACTTCGACGAGGTTGGGCGAATGAGAGTAAAACGAATATTTCATGCTTTCACAGATTCTAATTGATGATGACCTTAACCGAAGGTTCTCTAAATTAATAGTGGACAGAGTTGGACGTGTATTTCAACCGCACAATCAACGATTTATCGTTAATTCGTTCGTTGCTTTCGATACGGAGTATTAAGCGCACAATCGTCTTCAATGGAATATAAAGCGTAGAACGTAATTTATATTATTTTACCGAGCTAAGTCCAGAGCTGTACAAAATCGGTGCTCCGTCTTCGCGAGTGCTACTGTTGCCAGGTCGGTTGGTAATTCAGTTTTAAAAAGTAAGTTTTTAACAAAGCTAATTTAATAGAAAGAGTTTGCAACAATAAAGAATAGGGTTTAAAGCGATTGTAGTAGATCTGAATAGTGAAAAAGAAGTACCTCCGTGTCTTTTGTACTAAAATACATTGTGACATGGATATGCGTCTTTTAAACTACTCGTTTTAGTAAAAACGTGAACTTCAACTGTTGATTAATCGCAGTGATGGGGCGTAATTATGGCAGGGTAACGCTACTGAGTAACGTACGCATTTTTCGGAACGGATACCAACCGTAAGACATATTCGTATCAATAAGTGAACGTTGATTACAATTGGGAATTATAAAACAAAAGAAAAAAAGTACTAAAAACGAGATTTCATACTCTCTAGTATTTTTTCTCTTTGCATAAGGAGTTGTGTTTGCTTCTTACTATTGCGGTCACAACTTCACGCGGATTTCTCTCCGTCCACATGGTGAGTATTGTGCCCGCTGTTGACTATGCTGAAGTAAGGAAATTTGCGTTAATAAACTGCTTGAAAATTCCTAACATTTGCGCCGGGTAAAATTTTCGCAATTTTGGTTTTAACTTTTTGCTTAGCCGAAAAATAAACTGAGATGTTATTTTCTAATGATATATACACAATGAGAAAACAATTTTTAAAATAATTTATTTTCTTTCATCTTTTAATGTAGAGAAAAAAGGCCAAATTTTTAACTTGCAGCGTGGGCTGTATTTGGTGTTCCACTTTTTTTTTTAAATTGGATTATCGAAAATGCTATTTGTTTTTTCTTTTTTTTCCCGTATTGTAAATTTTACGTTTAATATTATACATATGTACGCATTTTTTAAATCTCTGTATCATAAAATCTTAATGGTTTTCTTTTTACTTGTTTTTTTTTTAAAAATTTGTTGGTTTTGTCAGCAACAGACGACTACCCATCAAGAAAGAAGAACGTAGGATGAAAGAAAAATGAGGTCGCTAGGAGAGTTATTCGGGGAAGAAGGAGACGGTCAGAACTACTATGAAGAAATAACAAAGGAGTCAAAAAAAAATCGATACTTGTACAACTAGCGGTCCGAAGGGAATAAATATACGGAGAAAATATATGAGGAATGTCCTAGAGGAAAGGGAAGCTTTCATGTCTTGCTAGCCGTTTTACCTGTTTATGATATATCTTATATCCATATAAAACTAAATGCGATGTAATCAGAAGTTGTTATCCATGATTCCGATTGCTGAACAACGCCTACAAAAAGATCCACATCAAACAAAATGGACGCCACTTTACAAGCAGTGCCTACAGTGCCCGATAAAAAGAAACAAGAAATCACTCACTACGGCTGCGACTGCAAAGCAGTGCTCGCAATTCCAGTCCAGGTTTTAAAGATGCAATTTCCACTTCGTGTAAACCGTTCGGGGGAGATATTCGATTCATTTTTACACTTTCGAACCGTCCTTGTTGAAATTTCGTCGATATTACATAAAAAAACTTTACCGTAAGAACATATTACGTGGCACTACTAATTTAGGATTAAGTGAAAAATAATTCGGATATACCTTGTTCGTAAAGAAAACACTTTTTTAAAAATCTTCATAGAACTACTAAATATCGTTATTAAAATTCACACCGTGTAGCCCGAACTGTTACAATATAAATTTTTAGTCAGTCTTGTAACAACGATTAAGCGTAATTTTTTTTTTTTTTGAGGGGGGGAGGGGATCGGGTACTATCGATATTAGCTGAGCGCAAGAGGAATTTATCTGCATTTTTAATCTACAGAATTAGCCAGATGGGGCATGGTTGGTTAGGTGATGGTGTTTTGATCGAATAGGAATCCCGCTGCCACATTTCGAAAATAAGCAAAAATTTTACTTCTTTTTTTCTTCAAGCAGCCTTCGGAACGCCAATATTTGACGTAGACCTCTCCAAAAATTCTTCCACCATTGTCTATCCTGAGCTTTTCTTATGCATACCTGGCTGGCTTATTATATCATCTGAACCTTTTCTTGGGAAAAATTTTACTTATGCTGGCGTGCCTGCAAAAAAGAACAACAGAATCCGGATATCAAGTCTTACTCGAACAAAACACCACCGTCTATATTGCAGTAGTCGGCTAAGCGAGAAACAGCGTGTTAAAAAATTCATTCGAACGCGTGAAAAATGTTATTAAATATTTTACGCTTAAAGCATACTCGTCGACTACATTCCGGGAAGTTATTAAGAAAAAGAAAAAAAAAAAAACAGTTTAGGTAATTACATAACGAAATCGGATTTATTAAACTGCGGCGAATGGTGGTTGTACACAATCTATCAATCAAATAAGTACAATATCACAGTGTTTAAAGTGGCGACCGTCTGGAGTTGTTTGAGAAAACACGAATTATCTTTAGTTGCACGCGCATAATTTTTAACGCTATATGTCTAATCGAAGGAGTGACGACAAGCTTTCACCGTTTCTACAGGTAACCGTAACGCGTGATTGTTATCATTGTTGTTAAGATGGTATGTGTGTGCGGGCCTGTATAGCTCTAGATAAGTTGCTATTGTTGACATTAATAGCTTTTAGCACAACACTCGAGGATGTTCTAAAAGCGAAGCTAAGCCAATCGTAGCACGCTTTCTAGCGTAATAATCTACCAGAGTACGCCGAAACATCGCGGGGGGGAACGGTTTTTTTAAAACTCCGATGATGATCTGGCAGAGTGCTATTTTTCGTTTTCGATTATGGTTCAGATCTTACGTACATTAAAAATGCAGAAAAATTTCATTCCCGTGACAAACTCAAAAAAATTAATAATCGAATTTTCATGTTTTCCATAATTAAATGTTTCTTTTTAATTATTATACTATAAAGCGATACGTGTCTCCTCCCCGGGCAAAAAATGTTCTCCGAAACACGCCTGTGAAACCATAGATGAAATTAGAACGAAAAGATTGAGTTGGAATTTTCAAGTTTCCGTTATTTATCAAGATAATCTGGGGGCAAAAAAAAAAAAAAAATCCTATTGAATTCGTTAACTAAATGATTTTCTAGAGTATTTTCAAATTGCCTAAGAGTCACTCGCTTCGTGACATCATCTATTCTTTTTCACTTTTAATTAAATTTCACTGATTTGTTATATTTTCAGATGAACGCGATAAAAGTGTATCGACGGCCGACACGGAGCACGAAGCGGCAGTTCAACGGCATGTCATCAGACAACCGTTTGGCGGCACGCAAGATAGAACGCCGATCGTCGAACGTTCGGTAACGGTCGACGAACCGGATCAGCCGCTTTTAATAACGGCTGCGGAACAGCTGAGACCGATTTTGAAAACCGGCGATCATGCAGCCACGGCGATCCGATTAGTCAGGCACGTGGCCAGCGGCAATTTCGAACTGGACGAACCGCTGAACGACCTGGAACTGCTGGAAACGAAGAAAGTGACCGCGTCCGACGATGAGAAAACGCCGTCCACGTTGCTGTCCTTCTCCGGCGCCGGGCAGAATTATTACGAGGAAATAAGACCGACCAAGACGCAATCGATGCCGGAAGATCGAAGCAACTTCATCGGTGCCGATTTGCCGACCGGCGGTCCGGGCACCGGTCCGGACTCGTCCGTTTTCGAACAACACGCGCTGCCAGCGGCGGGGGAAGCAAACAGGGCTTCGTCTCGTGGGAGATCGCTCCCGGTGACGGGGCCCGCTACTGCGAACGCGACGACTATTTCGGACTACCGGAATGCGACCACTCCGGACGAATCGATTCGTAAACTGACGTCGAGTGCGAGACTATCGGGCGACCTGTTTCGACCGATCTCGATGGATAGCGCCGCTGCGACCGGGGAACCTGCCGACCGAAAGCATCCGAACGGCGACATTCAGGACATCGTGAACGGTTTCATAAAACTGCTGAACGGTAACGTCGCTGTTCAAGTTAACACCGATCTGCCGCCCAAAAGTACCGGAACACCGGCCGTGCGGACCCGGATAAACAATCGCGGACCTCCTCGGATTTCGGACGTTCCGCCGCTGTTCTTTGAAACAGCCGCATCCCATCAACCGTCCTCGCCTAACGCGATAGCGGCAACGCCGAGCGCTCCGGACGTACAGCAATCCGTCTTGCTGAAAGAAGGTCATCCGTACCCGTTCGATGTGCCGCTCTCGTTACCGCCGCAACCATCGAACATCGTTCGACCGTACGTATCCGGCATACCGATACCGCAGCTAATCGTACCGGTAGTTCAGCAGTCGAACGTAACTACTATCGCTACTACCAGCCCTGCCGACGTCGATAACGGCGACCGTAAAACGACCGCGTCCTCTTCGACCGCGACGCAATCGGACAGAGGTACAACGTTCATTCTGATTTCGAATATAACCTCTTCGCCGACAGCGTCCTCTCTTTCTTCTTCTTCTTCCGATAAACCGTCTTCGAATAAAACTTCGAACGAAAAATCGCCGACTGCGAACAAAATATCGAATCAACCGGCCGCCACGAAAAATAAAACGTCCGCTGATAAAATTCCGATTGTACCGGATAAGCTGAAATGGAAGGATGACGGCGCGCCCGTGCAAAGGCCGTTGTCATCGGTAGGAAACGTCACGAAAGTCGAGGATAGCGTGCAATCGACGAACAAGTCGACGGAATCGGCTGCGCAGTCTAAAGTCGATACGGTACATTCGTCGTCGAAAACGTCGAACGCGAACGTTTCTTCCTTAATCACTCCGACATCGGCTACCGGCTTCCAGTCGCCGTTTTCGTCGCCGCTGCCGTCGCAAATCTCGACCGGTACAAATATCAGCAGCGGCGAAGATCACGACACGCGTCCGACAACCGGCATCGGAACTGCCGTAGTTGTTCTGGAACCTTCTACGCAAGAAGTACCGTCTCATCAAGACGCACATAAAGTTACCGCAGTTCCGCCTGGCGTTTCTTCGACCGTCAAACGAAGACCTCCTCTGCCATCCTCTTCGTTACATCACCAACATCATGCCGGTACGTAATTAATCTTTGTAGACTGCACGCTAATAATAACGACTGCGACGACAAAATCCCGGGAAACGGATAAAGTCACACTTGATTTAGACAAGTTGAAACGAATTTTGCGGATTATCCAAAATGCGCGTTCTAATCCACAATTCGAGAAAATTAATGTGTCTAATCACCTCTGATGGTAAAATTGTTTTGCAGACAATCTCCACATCCTTCCTATGACGACCCTATCATTTTTATTAAGTCTTTTTCAAAATTACCACATTCAGACTGATTTTACTTCGAATTCCGATGTTGTGATACAACTGCTTAAGAATACTCTCCCCGTTAGTTAATGCACGCCCAACAGCCTACTTCTAATGTCTGAAAATTTCATTTTAAGTTTTGGTAAGACATCCGTTCTCAATCGATTTTCCTTTTTTAATCTTCCTATCCAACCCTTTCTTCCACCTTATTCTCGGTTACGTAATTTTCCTTCGTTACACATTATTTCTTCCTTATGTCGGTTGCACTTTCAGCCTCTTTTCCTCATCACCTTATCGTTTTTCACTTTTATGCACTTTCTGGAAAAATTTGAGAGAAGCCTACGCCAAATATTGCTGTCAGAACACTTAAAGAAGAAGAAGAAGATACTCTCTCCTTATTATCCTCTACATCTGCCCTGGTGACAATCAGGAGAATGTGGATCACATCTTTTCGAATTCCTCTGCCGCCTAAGCGTTTCCGTCTTTACTCATAATTCCGTAAACATAAATATTCCTACTCTTTCCGTTTCTGATCGCACACGAATTTAAATAATCTATTACTAATGTTTGTCCAACATGGGTTAATGTTCTTCGTTGGCGATGCCGAAAAAAAAAAAAAACGAAAAATAAAACATTTCTACTTGTGAGGAATTATGTTTGCGGAAAAACGTTATTTCTTCGTATGTCGCATAATATAAACTACGTTTTCTTTTTTTTCCTTTCTACGCGCAACACTTCCATGCGTTTGTTTTATTATTAAAAAACAATGTAAAGTGGCCGTACTATTCCTCTTGCCGGCTAGAGAATCCCTAATCAACCAAGGAATTCTGAATAATAGCTCGAAAAGAACATAACATACCAGATTTTAATCTGGTGCGAGATAGAATTAACTGACAAAGAAGGGAACGAGAGAACACGTCGGACACACTATGTAGAGCAGGAAGTTTCTACGAATTTAGGTAACCTTATGTGTTTATTCAGAAATTGTCTACCGTTGTTAAATTATTGAAACACTATCATTTAAATACTGAATGGCTTTTATAGGATGTTTCAGATGACAGCGAAATTGATAAAGTTGACACATATTTTAATTTACTTTATTTAAGTGTCTTTTTTTCTATGGAATGATATAAAATAGGTGTGCCGTCCTAAGCTTTTTGAATTGTTTAAAGAAGGGGAAACCTTTAAAAAAATAGGGAGGTCTATCACACTTAAAGGTGACATATTACCTACTCAGAAAAAAAATTCACAATTAACCATTACCGTATGTATAGATTTGTATATGTATAAATAAATATATATATTTATACATACTTATATATACACGCATATATATATATGTATAACTCGGTTATTTTGGCCTCGCAAGGGGATGTGCCCCTTGACCCCTCTTGCTTTCATTTCTGTCTTTTTCTCTTTTATACTTTGTATGGAATAATCAAAATTTACAACGTAATTCTTACTGGCATCAACACCAAAAAAAAAAAACATGATCACAAAAATCCTATCCTAACATTTAACTTTCATTATATAAAATTAAAACATTTTTTCGTTAAATTTTTCGTTACATATTTCATTACATAAAATTGTGACATTTTTTAAATAACGATAACAAAAATCCTATAAAATATAACAAACGTTTCATAAAATTGGGACATATTTTGCGTTATATAAAATTGGGACATTTTTTCTAATGGAGGGTAGCCTAAGAATTACGTTGTAATTAATATATAAACTCGGTCTTCTAGACCTCGCTAAGGGGAAATCCACTGGAGCTCCAGCTGATTTCTCTTATAAAGAGTTGATTTCAATCGATTACGTTATTCTTGACAAAAAAAAGAAAAAAAACGTTACTATTTTCGAAATAGATTTATTTGTTTTTCTCGTAACGCAAAAAAATAACAGGATTAAACGCAAAAACCTAATAAATTCTCGTATTACTTCCATCTTAAGAATGATTCATAATATATTCATAATACCAGTGTATACAGCACGAACCGAGCAAGTGTGACTTGCAAAATATTGATTACAACCTACACAAAGCGATCAGATTTAAAGTGTAATCAATTTTCTGAAAACTACAAAGTCAATAAACGTAATGAATTAAATGCTAGAAAACTGAGAATGTAAGGATAGAAAGAGAGCGAGAGTTTCCCCTGTCTATAATCAACCGTCCGGTGGACATATTGGTTTTTTTCCCGACTTCTAATAAGGCTTCTTCCCATTAAAGTTATTTATGGAAACCAACAAAATGATGCAGTACGAACAGTGCTCATGCGATCAAACGAACAGAAATGCACAATTAATCGGGCTGCGTGAAGTTGACCAACAAATTTACGGTAATTTAAAATCAACATTGCAAAACAGTTAAGAATCATTTGGTGGTCTAGTCTCTATTCCCGATATTTGGTAGTGAACGGTTCAGTTTCTAGAGACCTATCAAAAAAAAAAAAATGTGTAAATTGAGCAAATCGCTTTGATTCATTATTTATTTTATAATTATAAATTCGGCAAGTAGTGTACATATTCACTGTATACAGAAATTAAGGATATTGAAAATAAAAAGTTCCGGTAAATAATTCCAAGTAATTTTATTTTTGGCGTGTAAAGTGCCTCTTTTCATACCGTGAAAATTGCCTAGTTAAAGAAATTATTAATTTTGTACAGTGCCGGCTGTATAGAATTATAAATGAATATTATTTAATATGACGTAAAACATTTACTAATTACTCATTCTGCAGAAATTCAGTTCGCTTAATGATTATGAAATAGTAACTTTTAAATTTAAAAAAAAATGATACGGTATAATACTGCTGTTCGAATTTGACATAAAGAACAGCATGCGGACATATGATGCTATTTGAATGACACTGTTTTGATTTTCCTTCTAAGTCATTGTAATGTTTCCAATTGCCTTATTTTCGTCAGCAATAATCTATATAATGGTTTTATGTATATCCAGGGCCGGATTATCCAACAGACAGTGTAGGCAACTGCCTTGGGGCCCCGCATCGGCTAGGGGCTCCGCGCCCCAAAAAATTTTTTTTTTTGAAAATGTTTCTTTGAGTGAAAATTAAATTTGAAGATTTGTATGTAGCAAACCCTCAATGACAATATTATTGCCTTGCTCTTTTATATTACATCGTCATACTTTTACCGGTTTTGAGACGATTTAGTTAGAATATTTTTGCAAAAACCATTTACAGGTAGGTTTTTAAGTATTAGGAGTGAAAATTATCTATGTTTTTGGTGCTTACGCTCTAATATTCTCTTTATGATGTTATTAAAGTTGAACGTACTATGACGACTAGGAATTATAAGATTGCCATTAAGTGAAATCAAAAGTATTTCGGTACACAGAACGAAAGCAAGTACTGTAATTTTTTAATGATTAGGTATTGCTTGTATTCTAAACAGACTGGCCAGGATCAAGAAACAGCTACTTTATGGATGCACTACACCAAAACGTAGTCCATCTAGGAGTAGAATACCAGAATGACATTGACTTATGATAAAATATTACCAACGAAATATAATATTCTTTGTGTGCTGGAGATTCTAATGAATGTCAACACTTTGAGTGTGATTTTTCTGCTTCAAACCGACAATACGACGGTAGCAAAAAAATTTTTTCTCAATCTGTTTTTTCGGAGTTAAAAATTGAAACTTATTTGTCTGTTCTAGACATGCTGTGAACAGAATTGTCGCGGCGACTAGAAGCTTACCGGGAAATTAATTTTCTGTTTGGATTTCTAACAGATTTCTCGACTAAGTCCAGCGATGAAATTAGAGAGGCTTGTACAAAGTTTAGGAAACATTATTCCGAGGACATTGAGTCTGACTTTTTGGACGAGATGGTGCAGTTCAAGTACTTCATCTTACAATTAGAGGATACCGGAAAAGATAAAATTATACCTGCCGCGGAATCATATAAACTGATTTTTGGTAATATGGTACAATTAACTTTCCCGAATGTAATGACAGCATTGCAGGTATATAGAAGTCTGATGATTACAAACGCTACGGATGAACGTGGCCTTTCGAAATTAAAACTAATCAACAACTCAATGTCTCAGAATTGTTTAAATTCATTGGCGATAATGGTGACTGAAAATAATATACTGGAAAAGGTTAACTTGCAAGATGTTTTAAACGTTTTTTTATCTAAAAAAGTTAGAGGAGTTCATATTTAAACATATTTTACTTTAGAAAACGATTCAATAAAAAAATACTCATATTTGCCTTTCATTTGTTTCAATTTTTTATTGTTTTCACCCCAATTTTCAAAAATTTAGTTTTCATTAAATCTCCACGTTTTGAGGTCCTAGGAAGCTATTCTGACTATTTTTACGATGGTGTCCTATGTGTGTGTGTGTGTGTGTGTGTGTGTATCTAAACCTTTTATAAAACGGCTTAACCAATGGAAAATCGGTTTGCGGTATTCGAAAGGGTACCACTAAACTTAAATGTCCTGAAATTTTGAACCGATTCCAAAAATAAAATTGTCAAAAAAGTGTTGTTTTAAAATGACTTTCAAACTTCTTGTCGGATCGTTTTTTTTTTTTTTAAATAAATCATCTTTTTTCCCGTAAGAGACTGCGTCGAATGCCATAAATTGCATGTCAATCGGTTGATTGGTTTAAGAGATATCGCAGTTCAAAAATTCCAAAAAAAGTGTTTTTTTTTAAAATAACTTTCAAATTTCTTGTTAGATTGTTTTTATTATAGCTAGCCATCTTTTTGCGCTTGAAAACTGCGTCGAATGCTGCAAACCACATTTCGATCAGTTGATCTATTCGAGCTCAAAAATGTAAAATGGTAAGGGGGCCCTGAGACGTGCATTGCCTAGGGGCCCTGACATAGTTAATCCGGCCCTGTGTGTATCCAATAACTCCAGTTAATCTAAAACCGAATGAGTAATATAATATTTAATTACGTTAAGTTATGAGCAACCAAAGGAACACTTCAATAAAAATATTTAATACGCTACTTTTGAGTTTTGATTAAGTTAGTTTTAGCTGATGATCGGTTATGCCCGAAAACGTTCCTAAAAATAAGGCGTATTTATTTAATTTATTGTTATAAATTATTTTTACCATTATATATTTGTTTGTTATTGAAGTTGGTTTTTATTATACAGTTTATAATAAACAGGCATGTATTCACCTACAGTTATAATAGACATCTTAGCAGAAATATAAAAAAAAAAGTAATATCGTCACTAAAAATTAATGAAAACGTTAATCGACAAATAAAATGGAACCTATGTCGACGATTCGTTTTGAAAGACAAAGTTAATTCTTGAAAATCGACAAAACAGCACTTTTAAGGCATAACTAAATTGAACAGGTTTATGAACACGACGATCAGTGATTTTTAGGGTTTTACTGTTCGGTGTCACTTTATATAATTTTTCAAAAGTTACCCTATTTTATGATCATTAAACAATCCGATTTACTGCATAATTTTAATTAGTAAATGTTTTACGTCATCAATAATATTATTAACTAGGCAATTTCCGCAATATGAAAAGACGCACTTTACACGCCAAAAATAAAATTACCCAGAATTATTTAGCAGAACTTTTTATTTCCAAGATTCTTAATTATATCCGATATACAGTGAATATCACCTTGCCGAATTTGTAATTATAAAATAAATTTAAATACTTTATATAATCAAACAAAATAATGAATCAAGGTGATTTGTTCAATTTCGCCAGTCGGCTTCACATTATTTTTTTTGATAGGTCTCTAGAAACTGAACCGTTCACTATAAAATTCAGGAATAGACTATCAATGATCACCAAATAATTTCTAAGTAATCTTTACCATTTAAACAAAAAATTTTCAAAAATTAACCATTTTCGCAAATTTGTCGGCCAATTTTACCTTTTTTTTTTTTTTTTTTATTGGTTTCTAGAGACTAAACTGTCCATTACCAAATTTTGGGAATACCAATGATCACACCAAATGATCCTTAACTGTTTTGCGATGTTGAATTTAAATTATCAAAAAATTGTTGGCCAACTTCACACAGCCGATTAATCGCATGAATTTTTGATGAAGAAATGCAAAACTCGAGCAGCATAACAAGATATTAGTTCTAGTTCCAAAGCGTGCAACTGTAAGCATAGGAAAAACAAAAAACCCGAAAAAAACGCGATAAAGGTGTATTCCATTACTCGTGTAAATGCGCGGTTATTGTGTAACTAAAATGTAATAGTTCGCACTAGGTAGAATTATGCATAACGATGGAATTTAGAAATTTTCCCGCTATAAAACTAAAATTTTGGCATTTATAATAGCCAAACCAGAAACAATATATACGATGAAGAAAGATATTCAAGATATTCCCAAAATTCGAGTGTAACAGTCTGTTATAAAGCTATTTATTTATTTATTTTTATTATAGACACTTTGCATCTATTAAGTAAGATGGATGTAATTATTATTAAATTCATAATAAAGATAGAAAAATGTAGATGTTCTAATGACAACGTTATTCTCACGTTGGGGGCAGTACAGTAAATGTGTAACATTTTACTGCAACATTTATAAAGACTACATGTTACATTTGCACAATATAAAAAAGATAAAAAATAAGCCATCAGTTAAAAACGGCTTGATAATTGTCGAAAGATGTTTTTCACATATTGATAGGCAAACGTCCGACGTCGATCAGTCCGAAAATGGGAATAAAAAACAAATTTATTTACAAACATTATAAAAGAATTAATAACTAGAGGTCTAGGGAGCTCGCTTCTTGGGTAGACCTGAAAAACAAGGTTTGTATATAAGAATAGTTTTGTGCTTGTATGCATGTAAATGTATTTATGAGAGATTTTTCTTTTAGTACAATTTATTCCTTAAATGCCCTTCTTTTTTTATTACTAATAACGATATTATTTTTGTTTTCTGTAAATAATTCTTATTTTAAATTATTAATTTTAAAAGATATTTTAAATCTTTGTTTTCTATACTAATTTTGTTGCTTACGTGTATACGTATATATATACATATATGTATGTATGTATGTATGTATGTATGTATTGGTAGTAAATCCTCCGGCACTTCTGGTCATGTGGCGAAGTGCCAAAGCAAATTGAAAAAAGAGAAATCTAATCTGGCTAAGGGGACAATTTTTAGCTTGCCAGTAGAAATTCGGGAAGTCGATACGAAGAAGAAGCTTAATTTGTGAGATGCCAGTCGCTCGTCAATGTGGAGTAGTATTTGAATTCCGATTTGATGATCGTCTTCGCGTTTTGTTCGCCAGGCGCTACAGGTACTTCTGCGATATTAGGGAGCCACTAAGAGCGCCGTGAGAAGTATGTATATATAACAGCAGCATATATACGCGAACGGATCAAAGTGTTTAATGAGCCTGGTACTCCTCCACTTTAATCAAATGATCTACGCGTTGTAAACTACACAATTTTCGCCGGGGAACTGCGACTATGTTACTGCTATTTTATCATAGCGAAATGACGTTTACAACCTAATTTATAAATACACTGGGCGAAAATCTGTCACCTGTGACAAACGAAAAGCGGTACAGAAGCGGTAGTGCAGCGAACCAGCAAAATTAGATTGGCAATTTAGAAAAGTTTTGTTAATGTGAGGTGAACGTAATCATTTCACTTTTTACTCTTAATTTAGCTGTAACTTTCCTTTAAATAATGTATTTCAACTCAAAATTCATATAACGGAGGCGTTGCGTGCGTTAAAGTTTATAGTTTTTAAATCAAAATTACTAAATGACCCTTTTTATTTATTTATTTATTTATTTATTTACTGAATTCAGCTTGCATTATTCCTGTTCATTGTTTACATATATTATTGTTTTCGTAGAAATTAAAATGCCAATTTTCATTTATATAAATTCAATTTTTTATTTTTTTAATTGAAAAAAATTGCTTCTTAATCTATTTTTGTTTATAATTTATTGTCAAATGTTTATTCATTCATTCATTCATTCATTCATCATAAAACACTTATGTCTCTGTTTGGGCTATTGTTACCTTCATTTACTTGTTAATAAACTGCAAATAATTAAAATGAATTGTTCGTTCTTAACGGGGTTTTCTAAAAGATAAAATTACCATCAACTAAGGTATTCGTGGATTTCATTAAAATCAAACCCATTTCAACAAAAATAAGAAAAAAAACAACGAACAATAACATAAATTTGCGCCGAAAAGTCAATTTTAAGACTTTGGCAAGGTGATTGTGAAATTGAAGTCCGAAATATTTTCAGCCCAACAGGACTGAAAGTAGAAAGCCAGTTCTTCGAGCACTTTACTAATATTCAATTCCAGAAAATTGTTTATGTAGTATTGACGAAGTGGAAAAGCGCGAAATTATTTATTTGTCAGTCTGTTCGATGAGCAACCGGTTGTTGTTGTTATCTTGAAAACATTTTTTGAATTTACAGTAAGAACAGAAACATCGGAAATAGATAAGAAGTCAAGGAAAACTGTCGACGTCTAGTAATAAATAATGAAAGTAGGCTGTGAAGAAAGGAAAGGTTTTTTTGGGAATGACAGAAAAAGACTGTAGAACAACAGGATCTGTAACAGACACACATAATCACAGAAGGGCTGAGAATCTTCAGCTCCGGTCGAAAGCTTTCGATTGCTTAAATGATTCTAAAGAATGGAATTCGGTATAATGTTCGCATTTTGATTCGGTCGGCAGGTGCCCGGCGAAATATCAAATAAGGAACTTTGTTATAAATATACCTGAACAAAAATAATAATGGTTTCAAACGCATTAAACTCACTTATACACTACTAGGAAGGCTGCGATACTGAAAATTTGTTGACTTCTCCTATAGTTTATTGGATTCAGGCTAGATCATGCAGCGAGCAGCGTGTTGTTCGGCTGTCGCACGGCAATAGTGTACAGTAAAACGGACCAAAGCTCGCCGACTCTCCAGAACGGTACTTTAATGGTGCTGGAAAATTGCGTCGTTGTTAGTTTTGTTATTACTTTTAACGGATGCTCCGAATTTATCCGCGTATCAAGTTCGTTCGGATGGGTGCGGTGATCAAGGCTCGCGTGTACGTCTCCTTCACGGTTAAATGGTTTGAAATTACATGTGTAACGGTATATCGCGCCGAGCCATTAAAGGGAATTTTCCGCGAACGATTTTCAACTGCGCAGACAGCGATATTCCGCATTCGAATCGGCTGAAGACGCGATAGTTAGGCTGCGCCTCTAGCACTCGTACTGTCGTTTTCCTTCTCTCTTTTTGTCCGAGCGACGGTTGATTTGCAACTTCTTCGATAAATGGTAAGTAATGGCCGGTGATTTTCGATATGACAGCAATCCTTGCAGCGCTCTTACAGATGAAAATCAAAAAAACCAAACAAAACAACAACAAATAAATAAATAAAAGAAGAAAGAAAAACCCATCTCTTTAGTAGTCTCCTTAATGTGGTACCAGTTCTCTTCGAGGGAACATCTGCTTGTAGCGGCGCGTTCATTTAGTGGCATACGCTGCCGCAGTACCACAACACCGTTATCATTATTGTTATTCTCGTTATTGTCCGTGTAAATCACGTATTTTATTCTTTCCGAACGTGAATGGCACCGATAATAACAAATGTCCGTGGACACATTCCGATTTATTGGCGAAGAAATGTGAACAACGAGCAGGAGCGTTCCCTGGGTTCGCCGCGATCGTTGTGTGACACATGACAATTTATCGCGTGGCCGAAGAATGTGTCATCGAAACGAATTTTAATTTAGAATTCGCTGTACGCGCGGCGAAATCGATTTTTCCGGTGAACGGCTGAAATTTTCTGCGTCCTCCAGATTCGGCGGTGCGCTATCCGTTGTCGCGCGTCAAATCGGAATTACGATTGCGCGCCCACCGCTGCTGCGATATGATGCGACCGGATACGGTAGTTCGACCATCTCTCATTTTCTTATCACTAAACAGGGAAGTATAATGACCTTTGAACGTGATATGGTTAGATACGCTGATAAACAGGTAGCTAGCAAGCAGCATACTCGCCGTTTCTCTCTCTCTCTCTCTCTGTCTCTTTCGTTCTCTCGTTATTTGACGCGGTGGTCCGTCCGTTGAACCGGTATTCGGAATGCGATTACAATTCCGATCGAAATTAACGATTGAAGAAAACAGCCAACCTGTTCGACTAGACCCCGGTGATCTGAACGTCGCGATTTGTTTTGCGAGAAGGAAATCGAAAAAATTAAAAATAAATAAAACGTAATCGAGTCCTCTCCTCCGCGAGTACACTAAATATTTTCCTATTGCCTCAGTTCCGTACCTGGATGAGACAGTTGAACAGGGTTCCGAACGGAAATGAGCCGTATTGTCGCGTCCTATCGTTGCTGTCCTTCTTGTTTGTTTCCTCACTTGACGTATGTGCGATGTTCTAAATATTTTTTAGAGGTAAAATTCCGCGCGAGAATTAGATTCCGTCACGAAAGCTGAACTCTAGAATCTCTCATCGGCTGCAGTATTATTTCCCGCTAGGGTACGATTGTACCGCTTTTTTCATTTCTTTCCCCTCTCGCAAGCTGATCTACACAATCTGTTTCGACTGATTTCTGCACTATCATGCATTTAAATGTTAGATAATTTCTCGGATTGTTATTTCAGTACAAAAATTACTACAAAAAACGATATTACTTTGCGAAATTATAATCAGCCGCCAATCTTGCGGATGATGTAAACAATTCAAAATTTTAAATAATTTTAAATTACATTTTACATTTTAAAAAAAAAAAAACATAACCGATACTTATTTTTTTCTTTTTATCCGACAATAACTTTAAAAATATGAATTGAAAGTATTTTGTTTTCCTCCCAATTTTTTTGTTTGTTAAAACGAATAATTTATCTGCATTTATGAGTGTGTGTGTGTGTTCATATATATATATATGTACAATTATAATAAAACGGAAACCTTAACAATACGAATGATTTGTTTGTGATGCGAATCGTCTGTTCTTCAAATGTTCATCTTTTTCTGAGGAACAACGTTTCTGCATTCCTATTTACTAAAATTCGAGCTTGCTCTTTCTTATTGTATCCTTCCTGTTTGTCACTACTATATCGATTACTTCGCATTAACGATATCTCATCGGAGTAAAATATAATTGAATGTAATTGACCCTTTTTGAACCCGGTCGGCGAGAAGCCCAAAGAGAGGTAAAAAGTAAAATCGAAATTTATCAGAGTCTCTCTATACCGCTCGCACATAGTATTCACGCGTGCAATAATTGCAATTCAGAAATCGATTACCCGACAGTGGAAATATCGAATATAAATGAATACAGCTCGCTTCGAATTAATTCGAAGTTAAACTTTAAATCGAATTTAGCTATTTCCGGAACTTCCGTATATACGTATATTGTTTCTATTATATTATCTGAAATTTTCAATTATTATCGAATGAAAGCTTCTATTTTAATCCGCTCAGAATTTTGATTATCTAATCTGCTTGCTTTTCTACTGTTCGTATAAAACTGACAAGTTTAATGATTACCACGTTACCAAGTTAACGTTTTATTGCTCAACCGAACCAAACCTCATATCAAAAACTCTATATTCCTTTATTCACCGCTAAAGCGAGCTAGTATCATTGATTCTAGTGATGGAAATTCGTGGAATTAATAATGTAAGCTTCGGATACACATCCACTACTGCAACCCAGCAAATACTAAATCGATGAATGCTATACAGTTGCGGATTCACACAGTTCCACTATAGAAGCTGAAATGTAAAATAGACAGTCTGTTATATTCTGCCTTTTTCCATGTGGAATGAATATCTGAGCGGAAATGTGCCAGATCAACTAGGAAAATGAAAAACGATAACATCAGAATAATTAGACAGAAACTGTCAACGCTGGATAAGGCTTAACTCGCGCGGACCATTTTTTGACCACAATTTTGTGTCTGTGTGCTGTAGTTACACTATGGTCGGAACCGGCCACTTTTGAACCACAATTCGATGGTCCTTTGAAGTTTGTGACTGCCGTTATAGCTGACGACGGAAAGTGGTCCGACTGAGTAGTATTGCGTTTTTCTCATCACCTCTGACTGACCACTACTTTGTGATTCCGCTGTGGTCGAAAAATGGCCCATGTGAGCTAAGTCCTAATAATAATAATAGTAATAATAATAGTAATAGTGAGCGAGAGGTTAATATAAAAGAATTTTAAAAGTCAAAGGCGACTCCGTACTAGGCAAGCACAGCTTAAAATATAGGAGGGTGGCTAGTTTTTTGGTTCATTTAATATCGTTCGCATTGCCGTCAGTTGTGTGCTAGTTTCATGAAGAAAAACACCCACTCTAGCAGGTGACTACCGTGAGCGAAATAAAAATATCCATTTTATCCGTATTCGCGCATTATCATAGCGAGTCAGATAAATTGTTGACTCGTTAGTCCTTTAAATCGGAAGCTGGTAACATTTTACAACTGAAGCGAGCACCTAAACTAATACGGGTGGACGAAAAAAAAGAAAAAATGAAAATGAAAGAAGTGTATATTAGTCGAATTAGGTACGAAACAATACGTTTCAAGGAGTAAATCGCCATACGTTTTAAGCGAGCGTTTATAATCAGTCCGTTTCTTCTGAAAACTTATCAAGTTGAAGTTGCCGATAAGGAAAGAAGATAAGTGCAGCAAATAACGGGATTACTCCATTACGCCTATCCGTGTGTGTGTCCATACATGTCTGTATAGTTTTCGAAAAATTTCACGACAACCGTGCGAAGGAAATGTTTACTGTATCCTTCGTTTATTCCTCTTGTTCAAAATCGAGCACCACTTCCGAATAAAACAGTGCGGACGTCACTAGAATAAATATCGATTTGACCACTTGCGCCACGATGAAGAATACATCGTCCGAGGTTAATCGGTCGCGCAACAGCTCCCATAATTCTACCATGCCGGCCACGTTAAAGAACAGCGCGCCCCAGAACGTGTAACTGAACATCATTAGCTGCGGTATTTTGGACCTGAAGATGGCGGAAAAGTAAAAGCCGACCATGATGATGGTGTAGGTGAAGTATACGACACTACAAAATGTCGCCACCGTGAAGTTTACCTTTTGCTGGAAAACTGCTGTCACCGCGCAGTGTAGTGCGAAGGCAGCGAACACCATTAACGATTCAGTTATGTGTAAAATTGATGGCATCGCTAAAAAATATTATTCCGTACAGCTTGCAACGTGATCGAATGATAAAATTTTTCGAAAATATTGCCTGGATTTAAAAAAAAAAAAAATTACACTTTATAATTGCGATAACAATTTTCATCCACTACCGCGAATCTTTCAAAGAAGCCGATAATAATGTCTTTTATTCGTTGCTATCAATTGGCGAATTAAATTTGAGAAGGACGGAATCTCAGGATTCAGATTTAAAAACTTGACCCTTGCCCAAACGCTAAATCGGATCACGTTGTGAGATTAATGATCACTAGAATTCTTGAACGAATAAGAATGGTGTTACTCCTTCTTGCGTTGTTTTCTCACTTTTCTGTTGCATTTAGTCTGTTCTGTCCTTTTCATTCCTCTACCGCTTTCTCTTTACGTAACGTTGATCGTATTTTAATTTACATGTTCGACGACCCTTTGCGTTGAATAATCATTAATTCCTCTCTATTAAAAAATTCGGTATTCTCACTTATATTTTTTTCATCCGGAAACAGTTAAAAAAATAAAGAGTCAGCCACATTTTAATACGATGGGATATTTTAAATAATGAAGAACAAATAGCGGGAATAACAAGTGAAAAAGGAAAAGAGATAAACGGCGCGATAAGGAATAGGAAGATCCAGTCTCAGCAAATTGGAAAGGCTCAGCAAAAGGGGAAAAAAGCACTCAAAGAACAGATAATCAGCGTCACAAACAAGAGCACATTATTAGAGCGAAGAGGACAAGGGAGGAAGCTATTAAAAAAAAACGGTAACAGGAAAAAGGTAATATAAAGTAAGTTCCATAATGGTAGGGCGTCGATGTTTGTGAAGTTAAGCTTTTTATAATGGTAGTTAAGGTTCTAATGGATCTGATGAGAATACCGGGGCCAGTTCCGTTCTCTCGGTCGCTCCTCTACTTTTACAGATTTCTCTGGTATAACCAATATTCAATTCAGATTGGATATATATACCTGGGAGCGATTCGGATTCGGAACCGAGATAGGTCTCGAACCCGTGTCCTCTAATACGGCTTAATAGTGCAGACGAGAACAAAACGACAAAGTGAAGAATAAAAGAACCGCGGATTAAGACTATATAAAAAAAAATAATTACTCGGGAAACATTCCATGATCTGAGATGAAAACTTTTACACAGCCGAAGGAGATTAGAAGATGGGATTTAGGAAAAAAGCAGAAACCCGAGCCAAAGAATCACAGTCGCTTCATTAAGATTCTCGAATGGCTTGGATTACGCGGGTAAATTAATGAGAACGGAATAGAGGGAAGAAAGGATGTGTGGATAAGTGAACGTATATAGAGTATAATAAAACCGCAGGAATGATCGGGAAGAAGAGAAGAATTGAAGAGCGTTTTCGGAATCAAAAATAACCAAAAAATTAGGAGGATATTAGAGGAAATGAAAATAATGGAATGTGGAATAAAAGAATATATCCGGCACAAGGTAGAAAGACGAGGAGACTGGGAAGTTAAATATTCTCTATGACTTTCTTTAGTTATAAATTAATTCTTTGGCCAGTGTTTTGTGCATACGTAAATTTTGAGAGTTTAAGTTATTTTGATTTTCGTGTTTCTTTTTTTGTTTTGAATAAAACCTTTTTTTTTTCAATGCTTGAAAAGCTAGGGCGGTTAAATAAAAAATTCGCGAAACCAGATAAGAGTTTGTTTGTTTTTTGTGTAATGCAAAAGCGAAATTTTATGCGTGTGTATATATTTTTTTTCGCAGATGTTAACATTGCAGTTTTAATGAAAACATAGGTACATACACATTTCGGACATATGTTTCTACGTCGTATTATTCCGCGAAGTAACTAATGATGCACTTGCTTCGAAACTGCGGTATTTCTTACAATTGTCGGCTGCATTACTAACATTTTAAGAGTGTTTGTATCGAATAAAATTATAAAGTAAAGTAGGTGTCCTATTATATAGCCTCCTGATAAGGTATATTAAGGATTATGTAATTGAGCTTTTCACAGTATACCGAAAACCTAAAGTTCCATTTTTCTTTAGAAATTTTCCGCCTACAATTTTCCAGATTTCTCAATTCAATTTCAAATTAGGTATACTATATTGGGATCAATAAACTCCGTTTTGCGATAATTTTCAAAATTCTATGTGTGCTTCTCGTAGCAGAGTTAAAACTTAATGAAAGATGTACAAGTAAAATTATATCCCATTTGATGATAAGGCGAAACATCACAGTGTAACGTCATTATCGGAATTTATGTCTTACGGTGCAGACACGGGCACGCATTTTCCTGTTTCTATGCCGATCATAAATCATTCGGAATTTCTAATTGAAAAAGAAACTAAAATTCTGTTAGATTAGCGACATTTTCACTAAACTAGTTAGGCTGGCAGGTCAAAAACACTGCAGCTTACGAGTGTGTACGGTATTTGCGAAAATGACACTTTATGATAATCAGTGTTATCTTTAATTATCCTCCCTCCCTCGTCCTTTTCGTATAGTCGAGTTTTTTTTTTTTTTAACACCCACGCATGTCATACTATAGAATAAGCGAGGCAACGGTTACTATTGTTACACTCGTAAATAGCGAAACGGAAATAATCCGAATCGATTGTGTTAATACGTGATACGGGAATTTGACGACCCCTCTTTTCGCTCATCTGAACAGAGGGAGGGATGTGTAAATCAATGTCTGCAACATTACACGCGCTTATCATCCGGTAAACGGGAAATTCACGTGTAATCAGAACGGAATGAAACCGTTTAGCGGCGGATATCATCGTTCAGGCGCACGCACGGACCAATATAAACGTGAAAAATCTATCATCGTAAACCAGTTCTTTTAGCGTGAACCGGTTATCGAACCTGACAATTTGTAAACTAAAGATGACTCCTCTCTATCTCGTTTAAATGCGTGTACGGTACGCGTTGCGACAGTTAAGGAATGCGCCCCGGAACGTGGTTCGTCCGAATATTGATCTATGCTAACTAACTTTTTTTTTCTTTTTTTTTTTTTCAGACGGAAGCGGCTATTTCCCGAGACCCGGTATCGTACTGGACGACTTGGAATATAAGCCAGCAGCAGGAGGAAATAGCGGGCATAACAGACGACCGGGTCCGATTCATTCAGCGGCCGGCGCCGCTGGCGTTGGGATCATAACGGCGGCGGTCGCGCAACATAACAAAGATATATTCGATGTGACCGTATCCGCTATACAAGGTCCATCATCAGTTGACCCTAATGATACGAACAGCGCCAAACTGGGCCAACCTTACATATACCCAGGTAAGTGACGAACGAACGAAAAAAGTAAATGAACTATCTCATTTGCGAACACCAATGTGTACGAGAACGAACAACACAATGTGCGCATATTACGCGTCAATATCTCTCTCCCTTTGTGCGTGACACAATTCCGCTAACACGGTACACCGAAAAAAAACGGAGTAATTTGCAAGGAAATAATAATAAAGGTATTCTCGGATGAAAAACTCATTTAGATCACCGTATAAATGCGAGCAGAAAACCCCGACAACATACTGACTATGTTCCTGATTGGGGGGGGGGGGGGGGGGTAGTTTTAAAACTAGCGGACAAAATAATATGGCGACGATAAAACAAGTTTTCTTTTAATTTTGAAAAATCTGTAGCATGCAGCGCAGGGGCACCATTTCTAATTTTCGGACAAAATTATTCGCTAATATAGAACAATTTCAAAAAAATCCCTGTTTATTTCGATTCCCGATAGAAGCATATTTTTCAAGAGGAAGAACATGAAGATGTTTATATATATATATATATATATATATATATATATATATATATTCCTTTTTTTTTTTTAAAGTGGATTGGGGCAATATCATACATATTGCCCCAATGGGGGATCTAGAGTATGTTATTTCGATTTTCTGCTATTATTTATCTTTAACAAAATTTAGTAGAAAAAAAGTGGCCCCTTTAAAAAAAAGCCAGTTACGCTGTCGCACCCTGTATTTAGTAGTCGAAAATATTTGCATCAATATATTCATTTAAAAATGATTACTTTTTAGAAAGGAAGCTGCGTTCATTTTAAGAATTAGCTAACGAAATGGCTACGTTAAATAATATCGATTCCTAAAATTGGGTAAACTATTTCGAAAATGAAACTGATTGCATAGACATGGCTTTAGAATTTTTCGAAAACTCATCAGCAGTGTAAAGGAAATATTTATTTATCTAAAAAACGAAATCGCGCACGTTTTAATGAGAATGAAATTTCGTTCACGCAGAGAATTTAACTACGAAAAAAGTTTAATAGGCGCGCATCGGCAGGCAATTTCAAGAACCACTTCGAAGCTGATTAGCCTTCTCTTTCCTACACGACGGTTCCACAAATGTAGTTGGTTCTCAACCCCTTTTCTGTTCTGCGATTAATTAAATTCCGACCTCTTAAACTTACCTCGTTTCGCTCGATTTTCTATGCGAAATTTTAGTGCTTATGCGCAATTGTATATTTATTTTGTTATATTTATAATGGTTTAAATGTTCTCACCACTGGTTTTCCGTCAAGTACTCATACTCTCGGATTCCAAATCTACAGCTATCGCATCGAACCTTCCTCTCCCCTCTCTCGATTATGTAATGCTTCTTGTACTCACATCCATGATTCCCTTTCTTCCTTTACTCGATCGAGATCGATCTCCGATGAATTCCTGGGGTGCCGTTTAGGCATCGAGCGTAATAAACTAGTGGATATTCATTAGTTCGTTCTTCCGTTTCCAGTGGCAAATGCCCAATTTTGTCAGCTGGTAATATTGCTCTTCTTTCCGTAAAGACATTGACTATGATTCACAGTTCCTACTATATTCTGCATTTTCTAATTCTGGCTTCGTTTGAAATGTCAATAAAACGGAAAAGGTTTAATTTGAAAATTTTGTTTTACAATATAAGGGAGAAAATTTTATTTCATTTTTTTAAACTCGCCTCTTAATTTGCTTTGAAAATGATATCGTCTGCCTTCGTTTTTTTCTTCTTTTTTTTTTGCAACCCTTGTTTTTGCTGAGGTCGATTGATCGGCTGGTCGTCCTGCAACACTTTCGCGCTACAGAGCAACTTTTACTAGATATTTGACCAACCTCGACTTTTCCTTACGATTTGAATTTGAAAAAACATTAAACTCTTATCAAAAAAAATACTGTTTTCGAAGCTTCCGATGAGTTAATAATTTCGTGCGAAATCGCTGCAACCCGACCAGAAATAATGATCAAGCGCGCATCTTCAGGCTGCACATGTGTATAAAATAGCGAAGACACACATTTAGGCACGATATAATTTTCAAAACAAATTAAGAGGTCAGTTGCAAAAAATGATAAAAACTTTTATCTTTCTGGCTATAAAGTTGTTGTTTTTTTTTTTAATTTTATACTGTCCGTTTTGTTGACATTTCAAAAAGGTGTGGTACACCTGTCGGGACTGTGTATATATGAATATTTCATTACGACGTCGAAAACGACTACATATACTATTTTGCGTTTCTCACTACTTTACGTGAGGGGGGGGGGACTTCTACGGTAAAAAAATTTTTTGTGTTTTTTAAATCTTGCCTGTTAATGATTCCGAAATTAATGGATTTTATAAATTCGGTGCTCCGTATTGAGCGTAGTAGAGAAATTAATATACGCGTTATATTCTAATTAGATGAGTAAAATAACCTACATGACTATTATACATAGGCCGAGAGTTATCCGAAAGTAGTCGGAATTCCTATTTAATGTTTGTTATTTTTCGTTCGCGTAATTAAATTTTATAAAATCTTTAATATCGAACGATTTTTTAGATGTATGTCTATAATAAATATCGATCGTCAAGGAATGTAAATTGGTCTCCGATCAAACCCGTTGGTTGATGACGGAATTCCTAAAGTATCTATTATTCAGTCGTTTGTTATCGAATTTTGTAATATTTATCGATTTCTTATTTATTTAGTCGATATAGATACCGGCTTGTTGACGACTAACGGCAATAACATAGACTCCGCTGTAATTACAGCGGCCGATCAGCCGGGACAAAATTTCGTTTCAATCGATGGCAAGAGAACCTACTTGAATCTATTTGAGACCAACAATGTTGCGACACACGCTATTGCTTCTATACAGCCGACACACGTTAAGAATCACGGCTGGCAAGGGGGGTAAGTTTTGTTTTTACTTATGTCGTATTCGTACTCGTATTCGCTTCTTTTTCTTTTTCCATGCGGAACATTTCGATTCGTTCAGTAATACTACGAAAAAGTTGGCGGGCATCCATTAATTACGTGAGCTGATTTTCTTCTAGCTTAGGTTTAATGAAATTCAGTGAGGCCCCCTCTCGTCGCGTCAGATTTACGCTATGGTTGTTTACGGATTAAATTTATTTTCATATAGGAGAAAAATGATACAACGTTAAGCTGTGTTATTATAACGAATTTGTTTAAATTTAGTAAAATCAAAAGTAAAAACAAACAACGATCCCTAATTTTTCACTCATTCCATAAGCATTCGTGTACCATACCAGTTTTGATTTCCTTTTTTTAAAACTCTAAAGGTTTTTTTTTTTTATTTTACTGTTTTTTACTGTTTTTTCTATTCTAGAAATAAAAGTATTTAATAGCCGTGAGATTTTTTCAGCGGGAAAAATGGGGCACTCCAAAAAAAGGTAAAAGAAAAATTTAACAATTTTTGTTTTATTATTATCTGTATAGTAATATGTATATTCTTTAAAAGTTGACATGAGATTTTCAATTATCCCCCCGCTCAGTTGAGATTTGATGAGATTTTGCTGGACCACTACTGTATATAAAGTAATGATTATGGATGTGCCGAAATATAATAAACGAACCGACAAAAATTTCAACCGGTGCATAATATAACGATAGGACTCAAGGAGCCTATTTCGATGAAGTCTAATGATTAGAGGGTAAACACATTCCATTTACTAAACATTTTGGCTCATGTTACCCCCCCCAGTTAATGAATAACACTCCAGAACATCAAAATGTTCGCCAGAGTACACTTGCTGTCAATCTACTTTATATACTGAACTGAGAAAAATGAGTTTGCTTTTATAGTACTATTCGGAAAATTTCAACTGATACTGCACAATGTATCGCGGTATAAGCGTTTTTTCTATCGCGAGTCTAAATCCGTCACCTAAACTAAAAATTCTTAAACTATCATCGGCAAATAGGATGACTATCCAAAAACCGTAACTGCCGAGTCGTTTCTTTTTACTTGTAAAGTTGAAAAAAAAAAAATAAATAAATAAAAAAAGAACACGAGAAACTTTAAGAGATTTTCTTCTTGAAAATAATTACATAAGAGAACTGTCCGCTGCCGAGTAAGTGGAACACACAGTTGCTTCGCGCAACAATGCGTCAGTTGTGTATTGTAACTGTCCCGGTGAAATATTCGACGTGAAATGAACGAAGAGGAGACCTCCTGCATTGCGCAGAGTTTCAAATATCATCATTGTTGTACGCTCAAAAATTTAGAACCGAGGCTAATTAGTTCAGCGAAACTGACATCATTGTTTGAAAACAATCGAAAACAGCAACTGCCGATCTTAACGGCTATCAGAATAATGAGATATTAGCAAACAATGTGACGAACATACGCGGCGTAACGAAATTCGTGAGTGTACAAATCTATGTAAAAATCTGTAGCAGCGCTCCTAGAGATAAGTCGAATTAAAATTGTTACTTTCATGTTTTAATTGAAACGTCTACATCGCAATGAGTATCGTCAGGGTGGCCTAAAATATGCGTAACTGCACGTGTTTTCTAACTTAACGTAATGGAAGTAGTTATGATTAAAAGGCATTTGACAGTTTCTCTAATAAATCGCCAAACGTATCGATTGCGGCCTCGTCAATTACTAATATATATTAAATCGACATTTTTTCATAATTAAAGAAACTGGATTAGAAAAAAATGAGAATAAAAACAAAATAAAACATCAAAATTAAATCATTTATTCGACGTTTTATTTTATACAAGGAGAAAGTGTGTGATGCGTGTTACTCGGAAAATTCCTAACTTTGTTTATCAGCTACAAATCGGTTTCTGTGACTGTGGAGATAAAAAGTTATCGGCTAAGAAATAGCCCCCTCTTGAAAAGATTTTTTCGAGGGAAATTTAAAATTAACGTCTGGCCGATAAGTAAAATTTGTAAACGGTACGATTTTATTGTTTATGGGCGTATCGAAATTTTTTAAAAGAAAAGAAAGAGCGCGGTTGCATGTGCAATAATAATGTGTCGAATAATTTGCAATCTAGCTAGGTTTAAAATGAAACTATAAAAGTAACGCACTCATGGACAAATCGAAAGATAACATCGATAAAGAATCATTTTATCGGTTTAGAGGTGAAAAATGAATACGAAAAAGAGTAAATACGTCAAAGCTTACGCTAAACGATCGAACGGTCGATCCTCGCTACGGTTTTGATTTAATTTCCATTTTTACCGTATTAAAATCTGCCGCTAATGACAATTTTTACGTTCCTCTACATAATAATAAGCAATTGAAGAATGACTGTTTTTTTTTTTTTTTAATTGAATTACCTAAACCAATAATTTCTTATTCATTTTTTTTTATCCCTTCAAATATTTAACCTTCTTTGGCATTTTTTATTATTTTACGGTATGTATTGGAAAAATATTTGAAATTTTAAGAACATTAATGTATCTAGATGTTGCCTTTTTTTAATTCATAAAATTTTATTCGGTAATTATATGACGGAAAAGTTTCATAAACAAATAATTTATTTAATGTAAACAGCGAAAAATATGTATTAAAAAATGACCTAGTTTCAAGTGACATCAGAGTCGATTATAATAACCAGACTTTTAATTCTGTTCGGTGTCGGTAAAACCGATTACGCACAAATATGCAAATTCGTATATATGTATAAAAAAAAATTATAAATAACAAACTCTAAATGAAAATGAATATTCCAGAAATGTCTTTTCTAGGAAATATTCCATTTTCAGCCAGTGACAGAAAAGAAAATGCACGAATAAAAACTTTTAGTAAGTATTATATGTTTGCAACAAACCCGAATAACAGTTATTTTCATTTAGAAAAGAAAATTAACAAAATTTATTAAAAACATTTTTGATTTTAATTTAGGAAGTAAAATATGTATGGTTTTAAAAAAAATAATGATAAATGATTAATAAGACTGAATTTCTCAAGAGAGTTTTGCTACGTACTGCTGGACTCCCGGATGAGCCAACAATACGACTACTTCATTCCTACTAAGATTTACACTCATTTATTATTAATATTAACATAATTTTATTTTCCACATTAAAACCAAATTTGGTTTTCAATATTGTTCGAAAAGAAACACTATAATACTAAATTCATCTTTATTAATATATTTCCTATTTTGTTACTCTGAAAGCGGAAAATTCCCTCGAAAAGTCATTTCTAGTGTAGTCTTTTATACTTAATTTAAATGTTTGTTATTGTGCTTGTAGTTTTATTAACTATTGAAAGACAGGTATGTATACGCCGCATATATATATATATATATATATATATATCTATCCATCAATATATATGTATATGTCGAATAATGTATCTGTCTGTCTATTTATGCACGTTAGCTATCAGTTTTTACCAGTGAATAGAGACACACTGATTCTTGTGCAAGGTTTTAGTAGATAATTTATAAATTTCTGATGCGATTTAATCGTGTCAGTGAAGTGTAGAAAATAGGGAGATAAACTATACTCGATAAAAAGAAAAAAGAAAAAAATCGATAAATCATTTACACACCATAATGGTAAACATAAATCAAACCTAAAAATTTAAATAAAATATTTCTATGGTAAATATTTTAAATAAAATTATTATTACGGTAAATGTAACCGAAACGCAAAAATTTAAATAAAATGATTGCTGCGGTAAATATAAGCCCTATGATAACTCTTTAATTTCTGGTGCAAGCAGGAACACCGCGTTCCGTCGCTTCTCTTTTTGCGCGACACTCAAAAATCATTGAACCCGTCGAACAGAATTTAAACACATATTAGCAGCATCACTATAGTCTAGGGTTGTTATACACGGCGCGGAAATTTAAAAAGAAAAAATAAAGCGTTCTCTATTCATTTTTATGAAAAAATAAAAAATCCAGTAACAGAGCTTTTAATAGTTGCTACCAAAAATACCCCATATATATATATATATATATATATATATAGTATATATTGAAATTATAAATCTTTGCTGGACTATGCTGTGTGGTTTGCTGTTGCGATAATAGATTAATTTTTATAAAATGCCCGGCGGACAGGTTAGAAGACATGGAAGAAAACGAGCATTTAGGTGAAGAACGTGTTCTCTTAAATATGTAATTATGGGAGGTTTCAGCTTGCAACCGATTTTTATAACGGAGTATTGCGTGTAAGGTGAAGAGGACAGAACGATCTGGTCAGTTGATTTTATGTATTTTTTTTAAGGGACGGCTGTGTGTGCGATTTTTAGTTGAGCGAAATTTTTAATAATTCTTTGTGATAATATCTTTCAAGTACTATTGAATGTTTTAATTATGCGGTGTGCTAGTAATGTTCTTTAGAAAAAAATATACTAAAATTACAGAGAAATGAATAAAGAATCGATCGACAGGAGTTTCAATATACCGGAATTTTTTTTTTTTCTTTTTTCGCTGAAGGGGGCTGTTTATATGAAGATCACCCATCGACATACCGGAAATGTTATTTACATTGAAATCTTAAACCATGCCAACTGCTATGGTTTACTGTGATATTCCGCACGAAAATGAATTTATTCGGAAGGAAAATGAATTTATTCGAATGGAAAACGAATTTACGAAAGGTAGTCGACGAGAGAAGAATGTATGACCACACTCAACTTTGTACATTTCGTATTAAATCCGTTACGTTCAGTGATTATTAAATTTCTAGTTATCGTGGAATTCAAATTATCCAAAAGAAGAATGTTACCGAATATTTCACCAAGTTCGATCCAAATCTTTAATATGTGGTATTGCACCAACGACTTAAATGTATGTATGAAAGAAGAAGAAGAAGAAGAAGGGAATAGTTTCATAATTCGTATTTGTAGAAGTAATAAGGAATATCAGTTTGCGTCTAAAAAATACCGCAAATGATTATCCAAACAGAAAACCATCAAACATAAATGGTTGATTCACCGGTGTTTTCTTTTTGCTTCGTACCATACTCAACGTTTAAATTACTGCGCCTCGGGAAACGATCAATTTACCCCCCCCGCGCCACCCTCTGCCGTAAATATACATTGTTTCTCCGCCTACTTCGTCGCGTCGGCTGTCTATTTGCGGGTTTTTACTGTTTTTTTAATGGACCTATTACAATTCACCGCCGTGTGTAATCAAAGTGTTTTTAAAGCTTATTTTCCATTGGTTGGTCGTCTGTACGTGATTATTGTTAAAACTGACCTTTTTTTTTTTCTGTTCGCGATTTATGTTGAGTACCATCTATACTGACCTGTTCGCGAAAGAAGAAATAAAAATAAAACTAGCCTAATTTGTATATTGAATCGATTGTTTTCGTCATTTCGTATGTATGAAATATTTCCCGTGCACCGAAAGGAAAAAAAAAAAATACTAGCAAATAGCTGAATGTAACGTTGCGTGAAAATGGATGCTATTTTCGCTACGAGAACAAAAAATACTTCAAAAGGTTTTGGAAAAATCCGTTATATTTTTTTTTTTTTTTCGGCCGTCGCAGAATTCTTTACACGAAGGAGACTCGTTTAATATAATTAATAAACCACCAGATTGTATTCGACGGACTATGCCACAGAACACAATAACACTGCAGACAATTTCCAAATTATTTTACGTTTAATTTCTCCACGTTCTTCACCGAGCAAAATTATTTTATATTTCCTTTTTTGCATCCAAAACTGCCTCTCCATCTATATTGTAAACCAACATATACGGTCCTTCGAGCCCCGGTTAAATATAGTCTATTATCAACTAATCTACCAGTATAATAGCGCGCGCATAAAAATTATATTTTGTAATAGCTAAAAATACACATTTGATAGGTATTTTGTCGTGAAAAACAAGTAATTTTATATTTCATTACATATTGGGGGTAATATGAAAATTTTGCATCATTAGATGCAACGTTTTTATGTAACAGAAAGCAGAAAAAACAAAAAAAAATCGCATAAACCAAAATTCTTATAATCTTTGACTAGATATTTCTTGTATAAAGTTTCAAAGTAACGTTTTTTTATGTAATTGTCTAAGCCGTAAAGCTCTCATTGAAAATTGTTTCGAAAAACGTTTTTAAGAAAATATCAAATTACTGAAATCGTATCACAATAATAAAAATAAACTGATAAAAATTGCGAGAAATTTAAAATGAATTTCGATAAGGATAAAAATTGAAAAATGCTGTGTTGACCTGCAAAAGTTTCACGAATTCCGCTTTAAAAATTTCTCTGTACTTTGTAAGGCATCGAATAATATCATGTTTAAAAATCACATAGTCAATTAAAATCAATTCTTCTATAAGAATCGCGGAAATCTGGCTGTCAAGTAGCTGGATTGAGCTTAATATATATATATATATATATATATATATATACATATATAAACTCGGCCATTTCGGCCTCGCAAGGCTCCTTGACCCCTCTTTCTTACATTTCTGTCTCTTTCTCTTCTATACTTTGTATAGAATGATCAAAATTTACAACGTATAATTCTAAATCAGTCCGTATGAAAAAATCCTATAAAATATAACAAATAAAATTGGAACCTTTTTTTTTTTTGGAACATTTTTTCTAGTGAAGGGTAGCCGAAGAATTACGTTGTAATTAATATATATGTAACTGGTTCCTTTGGACCTTACCAAAGGGGGAATTTCCTAGATCCCCAGGTGCGTGTTCATCTCTAATGTTCACGCAAAAATTGAATTGAATTCAGTACGACAAAAACAAAAAACGTAGCTTAAAAGTAAAAATGTAACGCAAAAACTTAACAAGATTCTCTCATTAAGCCCAGCGCACGAATGACATTTCAATAACATTTTAGTGACTTCAAAGCGAGTCTGTTAAGTCTGCAATGAAGCAACGATAATAATAGTTAAAAAAAAAATTGCAATATCCCGCAGTCAAACTGCTCGTAAACCAACCACTGCTCGAAAGCAACGACCCTCGCTATCTTATAAGTACGTACATTAAAAAATGTCTGGAATATTCAATTATAGTTCGATAGTTCATCTATACAAAAAAAAAAAAAAAAAAAAAAAAAAAAATAAAATGGTTGAAAACCTAACTCATATTACGAATGAATCGATCTAAAGTGTTCGCCGATTAAACAACCCTAGCAAGGTGAAGAGATTAATAAATTCAACTGGTGTGGTCATTTACAGCGCTCATGCGTCCACTGCAAACAACTTCCCGCCGACTGGTGGTCATGGATCTCCACCGAGCCCGGCATCTTCAGCCGTCAACAATAGCAAGCCGCCCGGAGCAAACAATGCAAATAATAATGGAAACGCGGCCTCCGGTAAGCCAGCGTCATCGTTACCGTCAACAAGTCCAGCCTGGAGAAAGCCAGCTCACCCGGCTATCCGAATTGATACTTGCATCGTCGGAGACGATTCCACGTGCGACGCAGCTCAGCATGAAATATGTCGGACAGAAGGTGGCGTTTCGTCTTGTCACTGCCGGCCTAGTTACAACAGGCGAAAACATCGCGAACCTTGTCACAGTAAGTGAAATTAAAAGTACTTTATCATCGGCAAACGATTCTAGTACGCACAATAATTCCTCGCTAAATGGTGAATTCACTAGGTAATTCCACTACAGGTGTCTTCCGCGTACATTAACAAAGAGCAGATGATTTTTCTTTTATTCATTTACAATCTCCGCATTTCGCTCTACTTGTTACATCGCGTTGTATTTCTGCTGACCCATGCAAACACGCACATTTTTATAAACACTCCCCCCCCCCCGCATATTCACCCAATAAAAAACGTTAAACAAAAAACGTTAAATAAAAAACGTTAAATAAAAAACGTTAAATAAAACAAAAAGAAAAGAATTAAACGAGTTTCCGGTAACGTGGCTAAAATTTTTAAATGTCGATGAAATTTTTCTACAAGAGCAATAATTTATTTTTCAGATATCTTCGTGTTGTTGAAAAAAAAATGCTTTTTTACAAAAAATAAATACCGATACTTCAAGGTTTATTATAAAAATTTAAAAATGCACTAAAAAGTAAAAAATAATTACTCCCGATAAAATATATATATATCAGACTGATATAACACTTAAGTGGTGATATCGTAATTCTTATACAACATTAATTTTTTGGAGTTGGAATTAAATTCATCTTAGGAACAATTTAATCAACATTTAATGCAGTTTTTAATTATTCTTTTAATATAAATTTGATGCCAACTCGAAAAAGTTAATGTTGTATAAGAATTACGATAATGTCATTTTAAGTTGTACCACTCTGATATATATATTTTATCGGGAGTAATTATTTTTTACTTTTTAGTGCATTTTTAAATTTTTATAATAAACCTTAAAGTCGGTATTTATTTTTTGTAAAAAAGCATTTTATTTTTTACTTTTTAGTGCATTTTTATTGAATTAAATTAAAACATTTATTTCCACGGTAAAAACACCAAAAGCTACATTTCCATGGTAATTTGGCAAATTTATAGTATTTTAAGTCAAAAATCTAATCCGACGGTGAAAACAATCATGAATGAAAAGCATCCAAAAAGCTTCAATCTCCCGCATTACTATTAAGGATAACTCAAAAACTATCGGTCGGACCTTGATCAAATTTAAATGGGACCACATGACAAACGCCACCTTTCAAATAAAAGAAGAATCATCAAAATCGGTTCATCTAGAAGAAAGTTCTGTGGTAACACAAAAAAAAAAAAAAAAAAAAAAAAAAAATACAGTCGAATTGAATACCTCCTCCTTTTTTGAAGTCGGTTAATTAACTTCAAAAGAAATTATTTATAGGCAATATTTTTTTTATTTTTGTAGTTTAAGGAATGATTTTCAAATTTGTTATGTTAATCGGTTTTAATGTCGATATTTTTAGGAGTGGTTTCACTGTTTCTGACCTTACGAGTAGACCGTATGTACGATCAGCATCTTTCGTGGAACGATAAATATACCGAGCCGGACAGTTCAGAATATCAGCAATTGGAATACGAAGCGAATAAAGCGGTTAGTGCAAATATTATTACCTCTGCATTTTCTTAAAGGCGAACACGAATTAAAAACAGACTGTTGGATTTTTCCGGGTTTCAGCGGTAGGGAAATGTCTCGAGAATTTTTTTCGATGGGGAGGGATTTATTAATGAATAGAACGGTTCGGAATTAATCGGCGTTTTTACTTGTTTCGTTAATTTACGTATATATTTATGTCGTTTAATTATAATTAATTTAGACGAATATATGTACACAACTGAACAGATTCTCTCTCGGCTAGTAGACCTCTAATATCATTATCGAAAATGGCTTCTGAATCGCAGGAGTTTTAAAATATAATATAATAAAAACCGATATTATACGAGATTTAATTTACAGTTCGCGTGAGTTTACATTATTTTTGAATTTAATTCGCCGGTTTTCGATGAGTGTCTAGAGCTTATTTTTTATTTATTTAATAGTTAAAATGACAAACACTGAGAACGGATAACAAAATAATTCTTTGCGAAAAAATACACTCGAGAATCTTTCGTTATAATTATAAAAGTTTGTCGGATATTAAATAATCAGCGGTGCAACGAAAAATATAAAGCGCGTGTACGTCCGAATAATTTGCAACATTTCTCGGTTCTAAACTTACGCCAATAAGCGGTGAGTTTCGGCGAAGACATATCAGAAAAATAAAAAGCATCGATCGCGAGGAAAAAATCGTATTCGCGATTCGATTTCGAATATTCATTGTGATAAATCGAATGAAGTATAGCTTTTAAAAGTCTCCTCTGAGCGGCATAATTGTCGCTCGCAAAGTAGGTCGCGATAACTTTCAAAGAACCACCGAATTAGATTATTAATAAATAACGCGGCGCTTCTGTGAGATTTCTCGCTTACATTTAAAATACGCTGACCACTGAAACCACCATCACTGCTAATTTCTGAATTTCACTTTCTACGTTGATGATTCATATATACATATATATATATATATATATGTATAATTTCAAATATTTTTGGAAAAACTTTCTAATTAATGTTCTGAAAGCTACTCAGAACGTTGTACTCGCTCAGACAGATCTTTATCAATACATAAATAGCAGAATTGGTTTGGGTCTGTGTTACTTCCACTATTTCTTTTACATCTTTTATTCTATCCAGAAATTATCACGAAAAAAATTAATTCAATGAAAGCTCCGATGTTTTTAACAAGATAAAAACGTCATATTACTTAAGGTAACCGAAAAGCGCAATATATTTAATCGGCATTTTTTGTGTGGGAACAGCGCGTAAAATATAATATATATGTACGTATGAAATGGATCTGATTTTCTTGGCCGCTGTCGGGGATTGTAAAGGTTCGCAATATATTAAGCTTCACGACACTGATGCCAGTAGAGAGATACAATAGGTTACAGTGAATGTTTACTGGAGTATTCACAAGTTCGCTGATGAAAAACTCGTAAATGTTATTTGATTTCTCTGTTTGCCTTCGTCAACATGAATATTGTGACTCAATGCGGAAGATAATGATCCAAAATGTAATTAAATGAAATAGTCAACTTGCAATTGTATTTATTTATTACTCGTGTTTTTTTGTTTTTTTTTCGTGTACAACAAAATTACTTAAGGGCACTGTAAAATAGTTTGTTTTGTTTTTTGTTTTTTTTTTGGGGGGGGGGGGGGGGTTAACCATAGATAATAACCCGATGCGGGCGAAATTTTTTGACCGTAAAGTAGTTGAAAGCAACAAAGAACCCGAGACAGTGAGGGCTCTCAATTTATCGTACAGAGCCGCGCTTATTTCAATGCTAACGAAGTCAATGAGCAAAGCTCACACTTGTGGCTAATTTTCTCTGTGATAAAAAGTATCCATATACCTAAATTGTTTAACGTTTCCAGCGAAAAAAAAAAAAAAAAAAGAAGAAGAAAAGTCAACAACGATCTCCTTTCCCACCACACACACTCACAAACAACTGATCGTAGCGATTTTACGTTTCTTTTTTGTAGTCGTTACGTATTTAATAAAGCTATTCGTTAATTTTAAAATTTACTTATAGATTTCAATTTCTGAATAATTTTTCTCGTATTCTTCACAGATCGATTCGGCACTATCGATGACGCCATTCTCCGATTTGTTCTTGGGAGCTCGCGTTAATAACATATACACTTCAAGGAACGGCAATAGTTCCCCACCGGTATTTGTTAATTTGACGATACAACTGTCAGAAAGTTCGGAAACACTGAGAGCTCCAGTGAAACAAGATCTGCAAAAACATCTGATGGGCGTTATTCATAGACGAAGTAATAATATTGGGTCTAGTCCGTTATGGGTCGACTCTCCGAACGGTGCCATTTCGCAAATACACGGTTAGTTTTCAGTTATTTCATAAAACATTTTACCGAACTTTATTCTCCGTTAGGTTTTTTTAGCTGGATTTATACGGAACTGACGAAAAAAACGAAACAAAAACGAAAGCCGATTTGCCGATACGAAAGAAAAAAAACAACATAATAGTATTTAGGCTCTTAAAATTCCGGGTATCTCAACAAAGTAAGTTTTTAATTAGAAAATGTGGGGACATATTTCCCTTTTTCACGTAGAAACCATTCGGGTTATCTAACAACAACGGTTTTTCGGGTAGAACTGTGTCAAATACGCTGCTGCATATTGAAAAATTCCAAATTATCGTTACCTGTATAATATCGCAGATTGGAGCGAGCTAAAATAAATTAAAAAAATAATAATAATAAATAAAATGAAAAATAAACTCTAATAAAAAATATGTATTTTATTTCCTCTCGAATGTGCCAGAAAAAATACCCGTAATAATAAAAATATTATGTGTTTACTCGGGGATAGATAGGGAATCTTACAAGAAGGTCTCTCCGAACATTAATTGCGTGTAAAAAGTTTTCACATTTAAAATGATGCGAAAAGAAAATACGAAATTGGACGCGGTCATTCTAAACTGCATTTCTAAATGTCCAGTCGTATGAGTTTATAAATTTGTACATTCCCTATATTTTTGATTTAGTAACGAAAAATCATTCAATTTTTATATTAAATGTTCTTCGGAAGCAGTTTATTGAAATGTTTAAGAATGTGCGCCGAGCTAGTTTTGTAATTAATAAAATTGTTACCAGATTTACTTTTCAAATTTTTCGTATAATGGAAGCAAATATTACCTTCGGTTACGGTTTACGGTGTCTTCATTCTTTTTAATAAACTGAATCTGGTTACCGATTTTAGTAGTTTTTCGAGTTTATATTTATCACCTTATCAACGTTTATAGTTTTAGAGGAATTATATAACTTTTATTCTACCGAAAACTTTAAAACTTGTTCTTTGTTTACAAGCTATTTTTCAATGAAATTTCTGTATTAAATGTATTTTTTTTTATCATTAATAACAACAGATGTTGACAATTTTATTTTTAAATTAAAACGAAATGAACATTTTTAAAACTCTTCAAATGCTCGGAACTACACGAGATCGATGCCGTAAAATTACAATTTTGTAACGGCTTTAGCGACTAACTGTCGGATTAATGTAATATATCATTTTTATAGACGTAGATGAGTGCGCAAGTGCGGACTTAAACGATTGCCATTCAACCGCCAAATGCACCAATATATTCGGTTCGTTTTATTGCGTTTGTCCGGAAGGTTACCGCGACCCTTGGGCTGGCAATAATCATCGCAGCGGCCGCATGTGTGAAAAATGTGATCCGAGTAATTGCAATCACAGGGGCGAATGTAGTTTCCAAAATGGTCAACCAGTCTGCAAGTGTGTATTCACAATTCTTTTTCCTTTATTCTAATATCAGAAATGTTTTTAATAGGTGAAAATTATATACGCACGCAACTGTATATTTTGTCGTCCGAATGATTAAATCTCTTATTTTTTTTAATGTTGGAAAGGAATGCTTTTATTTATTAATACAACAAGTGTATAAAGAAAATAATTTTCCCATCCCCTTATTGTCCTTTGCACTCTGGCGATTGTTCCTTCCTTTGTGATCCCGACCACGTGCTGTTTGAATGTTCCAGTCTTTCCTCCGAACGTAATATCCTGTACGTTTAATTATTAAAGCTGAATTTTCCTACTCCATACAGTGCTTCCTATATCTTAGCTTTGCCGTCATCCAATGTGGTTCCTATTTTTGTCGTCTTTTCCGTCATCGATTTCTGAACGGATTAAAATTTAATCTCTAATCTAGTCCAATTGTCCTGGGTAGCTGCCCTTTAAAAAAAAAAAAAAAAAAGAGAAAATTTTCGCAGATGATCCATCAAATTAGAACATTTTAAAAAAAAAAATCCGAGGTGGACGCGTGAATAATCGATATACAGGAAATGTTACTTTTTAGACCAGTGTTTTTATTTCATTTTTTTTTTTCTCTCTAAATATCTCAATTCGATGGATCATCTACAAAAATGATTTTGCCTTTTTTTAATGCATTAATAGATAAAAGGCCTTCTTTAAATTTGTATCATTTTACTTAATAATTTTCAGTTACTTAGAAGGTTATAATATTTTCTATTTGTATGCCTTTTCCAAAAAATATATAACAGCGAATTGAATAAGAAAATTATAAAAAAAAACAAAAAAAAAAACAATATTTATTTAGCATCGATTAAAAACAAAAATTAGCCTTATTCCTTGTCGGGTGGAGGAGGCTCAATTATAAATTGTAAGATTTAATTAGTTTAGACATATTTTTTTCGGCTGGAAAAACCTTCGCCCTGAAGAAATACAGAGTGGAGGGCATCAACTAAAAATAAATTCGGACAGAATGAATAAAATGAAACAACTGAGAAGGGAAATAATGCGACGGAAACGGCAGTATATGAAAGAGGCACAACAGTACGAGGTACAGAAAACTCCGGAACTAGAGCATTTGAAAATAAAAAATCACACGTTGGCGGGAGAAAAGGACAATTTAAAAAGGGACTTGGTCAAAGTCGCAGAAAGCCTCATATGAAAATAACAACATGGAGGAAATTATTAAAGGCGAAACAAAAGCGAGAAAAAGGTAACATGATTATGGTAAAGGAAATAACTGAAAAGATAGCAGAACTACGGACTAATGAAAAATCATAGAACCATGGGTAGGAAGGAGGATAAGATTGAGCAGACAGGTAAAAGAATCGTCCATTAGAAAAATGCGAAAAGTAAACGCCGGACCAGATTTTAGAATGAAATTTTTTCCGAAGAAAAGGAATGAAATTCGGACCAGGAATTTTCGATAAGTCGACAGGAAGCAGCAACTCGGTATTTCATCGCCAATTGTACCTACATGATTGGACGCCGGTAACAGACCAATACTAATTGAACGCAAAGAAGAAATGGATGAGCAACCGAATACGAAGAATGATAGAAGACCGATAGGGAAAATATAAATGTAGAATAGCCGTAAATGTTGAGCTATAAATATTGTGCAGAAGGAAGGCAGTGTCTCGGTATAACGTAATGGTGGCGATAATGAGCCTCTCCACCAGACATCGGCAAAGAAATACGAGCGGAAAAGTGGCCGAGTTAAAAATGTTTTTATAAAAATAGTGATCATGTAGAGTTTTTATAAAAACAGTGACCATGTAGAGTTTTTATAAAACAGTCTTAATTTATGCGAAAAATTAAACATTGTGTGGCTATTTGAAAATTATTGACAATGACAAAACACATTCGATACCGGTACTAAAATTTCGGCTAAATGCTACGTCGGTTGTGGTCCAACGATGGAATTATTATTCGCTTTTTATTTCCTCTAAGAGTATTATTAACCGTCTAACTAAATACCAAGCACGGTCTCGTTGCTACCGTGAACGGTAATACTAAGTTATCAGTTGAATATTGTTATTTAATTACCGAATAGGCAATTTCGTTGTTTTCACATATTACTCAAATTTTTCTTAATCGACCGACCGCTGAAAATACACAATTTGTAACTTTACAAAATATAACACGGAAAATAACGATTAATTAGATATGTAATATAAACTGTACTTTACTACAGTTGCAGGGTCGTCGGAGTTTTTATTGGTAGGCGGTTCGGACCGAACTCCCGACGAGCGCAGGTACAAGAAGCGATAATCGGATTAATATGCTTAATTTGAACTTTACTAATTACAAGGTCGAGTTTCAATCTGGCCACATAAGCCCTTGCTCATGCTCGGTTTTCCTGACACACTAGGTATTCTTACCCTAAAGTTGTCAACATTCTTCGGCGACTTGACCGTTCTTTTGACTCCAAACTTCTACCAGCATCAATTTGGATTTTTTTTTTTTTTTCAATTTCAGTGCTATGTCTCCTACAGCACCATTGATGTACCTACCGAATCACCACACGCATCCCTTAAAGGCGAAAATCGATACCCGACAATATGAACACTGGTTCTCATTTACTCTCACACTATCACAGAGTCACACGCTCTACTATTATTAAACACGCGGCCTATGTAATATACACGTTACAATTTTGTATCCCGGCCTACCCTGCTCCACTCGCGCGGTTATAATGAAATCCAACCACTCCCGGTTTTTGTACTTTTTAAATTAATTTCTTCCGACTATACCGGGAAATAATTGAAAAATACCGGATAAAGAAGAGAGTAAAAAGTCAAATTATGTGAAAATATTGTAACAGAGTTACATTTTAAATTAAATCGATAAATTTTCCTCATCTTTATTATTGTATTTAACGAACAATTATTTTCGGAAAATTTTCAATATTATTATATGTAACTTTTTCTCATAGTTTTAAATATTAAAAATCGTTAAATTCAATAAATTGAAATTCATTTCAGATGCACTGGCAGCTATTATGGATCGCAGTGTGAAATTGACGGCGAAGTGCTCGGTGTTGCAATAGGATCGTCAGTTATCGCCGTATTAATTATAGTAACCACGTTAGCTTGCTTATGCGCTTGGAGGTACGTTTGGGTATCGTAGTTAAATAAAAAGAAAGAAAACAAATTAAAGAGAATGCATTTTAGTTGCAACCGTTGAAATTAACGAAAATCGTACAGAAAAAAAATATTACGCAAAACGTTAAATTAAAAGCAGGAAGATTATTTAAAGTATTTAAGGATGCGAATAAAAAATAATAAAATTAATGTTAAAATTACAAACGGTATAAAAAAACTACTAGGGGGAACATTAATGCTAAAAACCAATCGTGGCTAAAATTGCAGCGAATTTTATGTCAAGAAAAAGTAATTTATCTTTTTTTTTTTTTTGGCTCGACTTTCTATGACCGGTTTATTTTTTTCAATTAATTTTATTCGGTCGCTCTTGATAAATTTATACAATAATCCACACAAATAAGAACATTCGAGACAATTTGTGTTACCGTCACTGGCAAAGTATTTTATTCCTTCGATACCTCCTTCTCGAAGTTAAATCTACTAATTCTTTTGTTATCGCACTGCCAGATCATACGATCTATTGATTCTTCTAATCCACATTTGGGGTAAGAGTATCGTCTGATACTATATTCATTTTGACTAGATCTTCCGGTACCCGACAGTATCCGCAGTGTCCTACCATTGTAGTTCATCGTTGTACTCATTAGGTAGGAAATAATTAATAACCGGGATAAACTCCAAAACCGAAAAAAAATTTAAATAAAAATTAACCGGTATAATAAAAAAAACGTAAGTTGTCACGATTTTCAAAAACAGAAATGTTTTTTTACATTTACTTTTTTTTTTTCTTACATAATTATCTACCGCAACAAATATCAAAAGGACAAATTGGAATAATCGCTAAAGAGACTTTAAAGAAGTTGACGAAAACTTGGAAAAACCATTCCATGCCCCAAAAAGAGACTGTCAATATTATGGCTACAAGTCCTGGGGAAATGTTTGTCGCTAAAATCATCATCATGTTAAAAGTTTGAGGCGCTTGAAATGACTTGCTGTGTAGACGAGTGCTTGAAATTCCACGAGTAAAAGAACCAATTCTTTAATATACGGAGAAGATTAGAAATGAACCCGGAAGATAGAGATTAATGAAATTAAAAAAAAAAAAATAATATATATATATATCTAAAATCGCGAGATGGATTGAATTATACAAAAGTAGAAGGAAAAAAATAAAAACGATCACCAATCTAGTTTTTTGACTACATTGAAGCGAAGACAAGAATATCAGTGTCGCAGGTGATGAAAACAGCCAAAGACAAAATAGATGAGGGATGATGGTTGTTACGATTGGTCAGCGCCATCCGAAAGCGAACAACGCAAAAAAAAAAAAAAAGAAGAATTATAACAGATTCGTAATATAAAGAGCATATTTTGATAGGATTAAATAAAAATATTAACAGTTTAAACGCGCAATTACGAATGTAACTCGATATCTCTATAGATAAGTTAATCAATTTTTTCAGATAACCATCGAGAGTTCTATTCGGTATATTTGTATCCGTTCGTAAATTTCTACTGCATTCGGAGATGATAATTTTCTGCTAGTTAAATAAATTTAACATTTTCTCTTAGAAATGTTAAATCTCTAAATGCTAGATTCGTTGTATATTACTGTTCCATATCACGCTCTAAAAATAAAGGCTTTGTAATAGCCCTCTCTATCGTCGAATAAAATTACAAACAGTTTTTAATGGTTGCTTTCTTTTTTATAATACTAATAATTGTATAACTCTTATAAAATAATGTATTCGCTATATATACGGTTTTTTCGTAATTAAATAGTCGAAGATGGAATAAAGAGCAGAAAATTGGTTCGCCGATATTCGGTTACATGCCAACCGGGGGCAGTACGGTAAAGACACCTGTAGTCGGAGCTCCACCATACCAAGTATCACTGGAAGATCGGTTAAGATGGGCTCAAATAGCAGACGCTATGGCTCACGCTAATCACTACGGGGTACGATATATGTTGAAAAGTATTATAATTTCCGCGTACTTGTTGATTTTTAATAATTAATTATTATCGCGAATTATTAAACATGTTTTTTGTGTATAGTTATTTGACAATAGCGAGAATGTGTTTCTCAATTTCCTTTTTTTCAAGTCCATCTAGAAACATCTACCTCGTTGCCAAGTTAAAGCGAGTCTCATAGACTTGGCAAGGTATTGAAAATTAATTTATAATATACTAAAAATACAACGGGAGACTCATTTCTTTTTAATCAACTCCATTTAATTTGCCGGAATTCATGTTGTTCTTACGAACGTTTCTCATAGTAATTATGATTTTTTCATAATTACCTTTCGCATTAGCAGTCTCTGTTTGTACTGTCGCAACTGAAAAAGTTTCGATTCGTTGAATTTTCCAGTTTATAAAGCAATTAAGATAACATCACTCAAACAAGAGGCATAGGTCAAAAGTTTCCGAAGCTAAAACTTGAGGTCGACGGCCTGGAAGTTTAAGCCCTGCCTTAATTACATCGTTGCAACACATATTCAGTCCGTCACCGCATGTATATCTCCCGGCGACAAAGCGTAGTTAAAGATGATCCTGTACTAGTCCTAGTGTCATCATCTTTAATTTAGCTTAAAGTTACTCGCTTTGCAAATTAACAGCAGCTAAAATAACCTTTAATTGCAACGACAACTTTCGACTACGTTATTTTGATAATTTCCGAATTAAACAAACTTTGTTTGAGTACTGCAAATCGTTACTTTTTTTCCTAATTTCAATGAAAGTTCTAGGGCCTCTTTTTTGGTCTTGTGCTGATCTTCGACACTTGGAAATGAAAAATACTATGCGCTCATTGAAATTCAATAGGTCCGTAATCAGTATGAGACGGTGAAATTTTGACTAACAAACTAATCGCAAGGTTTAGTTGCAGTAGAAAAATTAAATAAAACTCTGTAATGAAGCGTATTTGATATAAATAAAAATCTAAGCGAGCACCGTGAATTTCTTTAAATCAACCTTTTCTACTGAAAAAGTAAGGAAACAGTAATTGAGTTATTAGGCACGTTAACTCTTTTTGAGAGGAAATCTCTGCCGGTGAATTAAAACACCATAATGGTACTTGAAAAATGTTTTTGACACATGTAAATGGGGAAAATTTGTCTGTCGTAAAATTAGTACACTTCCTAAATGCGTACAAAGTTGTGAATTTGCGTAAATTACTCCGGTTTAGTAAATGAAATTCCAGACAACTAACGTGAGAACTGATCAGTAGTCACGTGTCTTGTTTCGAGAAAAAAAAATATACACACATACTTTTTAATTTTTTTAAATATTTGTCACTCGGAAAAATTGAAATAAATGAATTATTAATTTCATGTAAGTTATACAAATTAAAAGCAAAAAAAAATGATACATTTCAGCCTGAACCTGTTGGCACATTACGTCCTTCATCTTCAATTTTTGGTTATAGCCTGCCTCATTCGAATGGACCCCTAATTATGCCTAGATTACGGGCTCCGAGTGTGCATACTTTGCGAACCCCTGAATCTAGCACTAGCGAAGAAGAAGATAGAGCAGATTTATTGGGAAGGCAATTTCAAGTGCCTCGTCCGAAAAGCAGATCATCCGTTGCTGTAAGTAACTTGAAAAAATAAGAACGCTTTAATTTTAACATTACAATCGTTCAACGCGTTATAAACATCGAATTAAAATTTTCCGTAGTAAAAAAGAAATTATTAACAGTAAAAATAAATATGCAAAACGGGGGGGGGAGGGCAATTAGTATATCCTCGTTTTAAATTTTCAATTTACAACAATTACGTATTTTTAAATTAATGTTACGACTGGGTGCCAATTTGAGAAAAAAGTTTATTAAGCTCAGCATATGTATGTCGCGGATCATTAGACTGCTGTAAAACATCCCCGTCATATAGTTTTATTTTTTAAAAACTTCCAGTATTAGTGTACACAGTGGTAGAAATAATAATATTGATGTACTACTTTACAATATTGAAACAATAACTATTGTAACTTTTTGCCTAATTCGTTTGGTTTTAGGATAAACTATTATTATTACGTATGAGATTTAAATAAACCTTTAAAATCAATTTTAAGAAGATTCACTCCTTCCGTGTATGCGAATATAAATAATGTTAATGTTTTCAGAATCAGAGTGGCATATATTATGACGTAGACTATGAATCTCAGCAACAAAGTGGAGAAATCTTTTCTACTATTAAATCTGGTCAACCGCCTTGCATTCCGCTCAATACGTATACCATGGGCAGCCGATCACATTATTATAGATCGTGAAATAAGTACTCTTTATTATGCAATTTGTTTCATAATTGCTCAAATATTATTTTTAGTTAATGTGTAAGTTAATATGTGTCTAGAAATGTTCTAAATATATGTATATACGTAAAAAAAGAGATGGGTGATACACATTATCTTCAGGCTATCAACCTAAATGTTTTAGTTATATTCCGAGTTGTAGATATACTACATTTTTACTGCCGATTAGCGGAAGAGCATCTGTATCACCTACCTTTCGTCAAATTATTATAGGTTATATTTTCTGTGATCACCAAATGTGTAATAGTATTATTATTTATACAACTCTATTATGTAAGTTTGAAAAGGAATATCATCTCGTACCACCATTTATACAACTCCTTTAATGAATATTTATCAAAATTTATATCATGAAATTGTAGTTAATTTATTATAAAAATAATAAATCTCCAGTGAGTATTTTTTTTTTGTTTTTTTTTCGAGAAAAAGGTCGCGCGTGTTAATTATTTAAGAACAAGTGTGAACTATTATAATAAATATCGTTCACAATTCGAACGGAGAATTTCTTAACTGAAAAGAGTTCAATGTTTGAGAAAACTTCTAAATTATCGGTGAAAAGGAGTTGTGAGAATACCTCTAAGTGTACATCCTACTCGTATAGGTTCCGTTGCTACCAGTGTACTATATATCAGTGTGATAATGTTCCTTAAGATTTTCTTTGGAATGTAAAACACGTTAAAAAGGTGTGTTTATTTTATTATCGGCAATAAGTGTAATCTTTTATTTCATAAAAATTTATTTACTAACAATTAACATTTTAAAACTGTTTTGCTTGTCTGTTTTTTTTTTTTTCTATAACGATTGAAAATTCTACCAGTATTTCCGTTAAAAGTATTTTTTTAATTTACCTAACAACTTAAGCATAAAAATAACAATTAATTTATCGTTTAGACAGCGTTTATTTGACGTTTTCAATACTTTATTCTGATAAGTGCCATTTTTTTTGCAAATTTACCTCGAACAATGTTTAACACATTTGATTTAAATTTTTTCCAAGAAATGCATTCAAACAAAAGCGTTAAATTTTTATGGAATTTTAAAAGTGACTTTTATGTGATCTTAAATTTTCCCCGTTTTTTTCCTTCTACTTACGAAAATTAAATTCAACTAATCCGTAGTTAAGCATGTCACCCGGCTGCTTTAAGTTCCAGTTTAACGAATATTAAAATAGCATTTCACTTATATTTTCGTCAATAACAAGCAGCCTTATCAGAATTTTACATATAGAGCAACTGTCGATTTTATTTCATACGTTTAAAATGTAGTGAAAATTTCGATAAATTACGCCATTAATAAGTATAAATAGATATATTTGTATTATACAAGTAGTTTTATTAATGTTTTTATTATGTATATGTTCTATTTGCATTTATTATTATTTTATTTGTATGCGAAACTGCTACATATATTTCTCTGTTAATACTTTACGTTTTATTGTTATAGAAATAAACTTTTATTATACAGTGTCCGGTGTTTTATTTTTCGAAATTAAATTTAAATTAAAAATCAGTATCTTTTTTCTATGCACGCATATGAAAAATAAATATCTTGTAATTTTACAACATCTCCTAGCATGTTTCACCGCGAAAAAATTAAACTCTACTATTTTTGTATTGAAATTTTAAATTTTAAAGATGCAGAAAATTCGTTTGTAACGACTACTCTCCTTGCAAACTTTTTATGAATATGTTCATAGCGGAAAAAATACCGACGAAGCATCTTATTCTCATTACTGCCGTAACTGTTATCAAAAATTTAAACGAAGTAAATGGTCGATTTTTTTTAATTTCCTTTTATTTCGAAACTTGTTTTTAATATGTCTTATCGGTTCAGTTGATTATCATAATAAGAATCATAACCTAAAAAATATTACCATACCTGCTCAGTGTGGCAGATGGGTGTACTTTATTAGCAATATTATGTATAAAATTACCAATATTAGGAAAATTCTATAATTAATTAACTATGCATATATTCACGAAAAAAATGTTTATTCGTTTAATCACAAAGGCTCTAATAGAAAGATTATATAAGACATTAATTAAATCAAAAATGGATTATTGTTGTATGTTTTATGGTTCTGCCGCTATTATGAGTCTTAACAAATTGAACGTTGTACGGAATGGTCCCTTGAGTCCGGCGACCGGCAGTGTTCGATCTTCTCCGGTCCCTTGTCTACAGACAGAGACAAACATACTATCACTACTCTTCAGCAAAAATATATTAACAAATTCATTCTTACATAATGTAATCATAGCCCGTTACCACTACTAGTGGATAAAATTGTGAGAATACATAACAATTGTCGATTCAAAGATTCAAAACTACCATTGTTTGAAAAGCTATATCATCAGTTTATTGCAACCCTCGCCCCAATGTATCCCCTTGTATTCGTCAACTTTCCTTATAACTGTAACCTAATAGATTTGAATGTTAACGTAAACATGTTCAATAATTCAAATAAAGCACACCGCTCAATAATGAGACGCATTCGGTACCCGCAGCGCGATCTTTTGACGGTGTTCAAATTACAAAAATATTCTCTGGTAAAATCATTAATTCGTGGGCTTTCGCATGCCGGTTTCATTCTGCATAATCCCAAGTTGTAGGTATCGGATATACTTATTGGCTAAAACCAAAATTCCCGTACGCGGTCGACCAGACGGCTGTGTCGAGGTTCAGGCTGAGTGCATGTGTATTGCTGGTAGCGGCCGATAGTGGAGATAACTACGTGAATCCGGGACGAGTCCGTGTCGTTTAGAAGGTAGCAGCATCGAGCCGAGAGAAGTTTTATAAAATCCCGTAAAAGTCAGACAGGGCTAACGCGGTGTTATTCGGAAGATGTTCTAGAAACATCGATGCGATTATCACTTTAATTAATTGTTATTCGGTTAGATGTTGAGATAGTGAGTTTAGATAGGGCACATTGTTTCTAGTCGTCGTCGTTACTCGTGGCAACATTGATCTAGTCGTTTGCATTTCCGTTCTGTCAACATTTTGGTGCGCTATGCCGCACACGTATCGGTTTTCTGTAAATTCTTCGTTATAACGGCCGAGTTTATTTTTTCTATTTTTTGTGTTTAAGTTGCCGTCAAATTTATTCGTCCGTTCCGTCGTTTGTTTCTTGCTTTTGTAGTTCTTTTTGTCAAATATACGTAATTCTGACAAAAGGCTTCGTTATTGGACACGCGATTAGGCTCCGTGACATCTCCCGTGTGGAGAGGCCACCACCGTGCCGAGACGGGATAGGGTACCATTCCCGTTTATACCTCTTGCGCAGATTTGGCATGTAAAACTAATGGGACTATAAATAGTGGCAGAATGAGAAGAAAGGGTGACCGATCGGCAAAGGAAAAGATTAATAACAAGGGTAGAAAAATGAGCTGGAATGTCTAAGAAAAACATCAAATCAAAAAGAGCAGAGAGATGGACATTGTCGAAGACTGCCGAGATATCAAGAAAGGAAGCAATAAGAAATTTTTTATCAATGAATGACTTGTAAACGTCTGTCAGGAATGCACTAATACAATCAGGAGGATCGCGACCAGGGCGGAAACCAAACATATTTCTAGGCAATAAGTTGTGATGTTCTAGCCACCAAACAAGACGTCTGTTGATTAAATTTTCGAAAAGCTTCCTGACACAGAAGAAAGAGAAATTGGACGAAGTGAGGAAGAATTGAGTTTAAGGATAGGGATAACGATGAAGGTATTCCAAGAAAAAGGAGTACCACCAAAGTGAAGAAAGAAGTTAAACAAGTTTAAGAGGAACTGAAGAGAAGAGTCGGAAAGATTTTTGAGAATAGAAAGGGAAATACCGTCTATTCTGGGAGCAGAATCTGAAGAATTGTGTAAAGATGTTTCTAATTCCGTGAAGGTAAAAGGAATGGTCAGAAAATGTGAGGAGATGGAAGAGAACGAAATTCGACGTGGTTCATTAAAGTTTGGAACGTAACAAAGAGCAATGGAGTCAATAAAAGATAATAACTCATCATCTGAGAAATTACAGGAAAAAGGATGACGGGAAAGAGGGAACTTGAAAGCCTTGGCCATTTTCCAAACCTGCGAAATAGGAATAGAGTGTGAGAAGAAGGAACAGAAGTTTTTCCATACATTTTTTTTTTGTCATTTTTAGGATGAATCTGGTTCCAGCGTTGGCTCTTTTATGAGAATGTTGGGCTAGAGCGAAAAGCTCTAAAAGTCGTTAAACTGAGATCAAAAGCAGCCTTACAGTTTTGATTCCACCACAAAGCGGAAGACAATTTCACTTGTTTATGAGATGTACGACGGACAGGGGGAGAAGAACAAGTTAAGGCAAAAGAGACAGAATAAATGAAGGATTTATATTGGGAAAAGCAATTCAAGTTAACGGAGTTAGAAGAGAGTGAAGAATCAACGGAGTTAGAAGAGAGTGAAGAATCAACGGAGTTAGAAGAGAGTGAAGAATCAACGGAGTTAGAAGAGAGTGAAGAATCAACGGAGGAATGGAATAGAGGCCAATCAATTTGAGAAAGAACCCAATTTGGAGTATTCAGCGGAGTACGGGAAGGGGAGGAGGAAACTTCATTCACTGAAATAATAATAGGAACGTGGTTACTTCCAAAGGTGCCGTCTAAAGTACACCATGAACAACGGAGGTCAAGATTAGGAGAGGTAAGGGAAGGGGGCCTCTCCTATGAAGAATGATGTGCAATATAGATAGCCCGAGAGCTCATCAACATTTTTGGGTAGGTATTTGAGTCACTTCGAAAACCTGCTCAATACGTCCTTTAGTAATACCTAAATGCGAAAAGGCAGACCTAGCTGAAGGGTTAGGGGGCTCAAGCGACCCTTAAATGTTTAAAGATGGGAAAATTTTTTTGCAAAAAATGTATTTGAGGCACGATGAAATTTTAGTACGTTAACATTTAGTATTTGAAGAGTTAAAAAATCAAAAAACCAGATCATTTACCCGGGGCAAAAGTGTTGCCAGGTGCTTGCAAAGTTACGTTTTAAAAAATCGAAAAAATGTACTTGAGGCACGATGAAATTTATACAGGATAATATTCGTGGCTAAAAATAAATATTTACAAAAAGACAGGTCGTTTCGGTGGGACATTTCACCTACCAGGCGATTGAGAATGTTCAACGAGAGTGTGAATAAGTAGCGCTATGGATAGATTAAAGTGTAAGAGGGAACATACATCGGCAGCTGTCTCAGTTGAAGGACGCTGCGATGCGATTGGCTCTCATGTAACAACGTGACTTACAGCATGCTAGAAGTTATTCCTAGTACTTTGGTGCATTCTCAATCCTATAATACAACGTATATATTTCTGTATCGCATGTTATTATTCCATACATGCAGATATTATGGCAATTTTTAAGCAACATAAATTTTTGTAGTCGGCATTAAATACAGATTACAATAATTAAAAATCGCATTAAATATTATTTTCAATACTTAGTTCATAGAAAATGGCTAGCAGTGTTATTGTTTCTAAATGTTGCAATCAAATTTTTTTATATAAATAGGTTTAATATTATGTAACTTAAATATTTTTGTTACTAAAAATATAGTTATTCCTATTGGTTTATAAAATAAATAATTTCAATTTCTAGGGCTTATTTAGTATTCAAATTGTTAAGATGTTATATCCTGCTGCTGTACCTTTATGCTAACAGTTGATTTAATAATGTTGACATTTAAAGATTATTCAATGTTTAAAAAAGAATAAGGCAATTAGTTACTAATGTATAACTTAACTTAATCAGCATTTATACAATTACTTACGTTCTTAATTTCTTCAATTAGTAATGTTTTAAATTTACTAGTTAACCAGTATACGCCAATTTTCAGATTATAGCAACATATTTAAAATTCTGAATTTTTAAAGTAATGACCAATATTTCAAAACTGAATTTAACCTAAAATCAATGTTCAATTTCTGCAAGTAATCTCCAGAATAAACAGCATAGTTTACATGCAAGAAAATTACTAGCAGTCTATTACAGATCTTCTGATAATAATTTTTATATGTTCGATACATGTTCACTTACGAGAATAATTTTAAGTTTTACACACAAGTGGACCTCGGACAATAATTATAATTAAATTAAAATTGTTACTAAGAAGTCACCAACTGAAACAGCTTGTTTCACAGTGGTTCGATACAGTATTAAAGTGTGCACAATAATTACTGTTAGTTTCAAAATTGTTTATTACTCATTTAAATTATCAACATTTTTAATATCAAAACATATAACACTATGTTTTAGTTTTTTTTTTATATAAAAAATGATATATATATCATTAAGGAAAATGTTTACTTTAAAAAATGAAACTGTACCTAGAACTATAAGTTGCACCTATACATGAGATAATGGAAAACATTAAAAACGGTAATGGTATTAAACCGTGTTTTTTTTTTTTTTTTGAAACAAACAAAATAGTATTTCCTATTATGTAGAGTTTCTTATTTAGAATGATAATAAATGTAATGTTATTGTCAGTTATGATGATAAATACCAAGTTACAAAAAATTACAAAATTAATATAAACAGTATATTAATATTTTTATGTGGTTTCAATATTACAAATACAACAAACTGCAACCTAATAAAACTTTACAACACAGTAACAATTAATAGTGATAAAGGCGGGAAAAGTAAAGAAAAATTAAAAATAACATTATATACAATGTATCCATGAAAAACAAAATTTTAAACTACTTCTTAATGCCTATTACCTTTCGGATTCTTGGTAGTACATATAGTTTGCTACCTCACTACTCGCGAGCAAAACACTAAATGACAATAAAAACTATAAATAATGCATGTAAAAAAAAGTTGATAAGAACTGACAATTGAAATATAATAAAAATATGCAATATGTAATATAAAATTAGTAGTTTTTAACAGAAATAATTAGAAATTACCGATTGCTAATTCAACTTAAAACATTCTCTTAATATATATGTCAATTTTACTTGAATATTACTTATACTTATTATATGTGTGATCATTGTTTACCTTAATTTTTGGAGTTTTCATTTTATCTTTATTGACAAATCTTTTCTGTAGGGAAAGTAAGCGGTTAATATTAACTGCATCTACATTATGTAATTTGGGCATTTGATCTTCATTAATAACATCCAAAATGCTATTTAAATACTTTTGGATTTTAGAATGTTGCCTCAACTCATTGTCAGTTTGACGATACATATTATTAAATGTAGAAACTTTAGAATCATCAACTGACTGCTTCTACTCTACAAACTGAACTGTTTCCTGAATTAAAGCAGTTTTATTTTTTCTTCCATCATCTGTAGTAATGAACATGTGTGAGCAAGCGTGAATATGTTTACATATATTGAAGTAAATGATGTTATCTGCACAAGTACATTTAAACATATGCACACATATTCCACACAGATCACAATTTAAGTTACATAACAATCTACCACATGAGGTGTTTAACAATTTGACTTGATACTCCAAGTCTGTAGCCCTTGACTTTATGTAAGCATGTCCGTCATCTTTTAGAACAATTTCATCATTTCGTATTATTCAACCTTTCAACTGGCTTTGCATAATTCGTTTCTTCTTTTCCATTGTTTTGTTTTTAGTCAGTTTAATTAACATGTGAAAAACTTTGTCATATGATAGATGAATCCGAACGTTTACATTTGTTGCCTTGTAAATAAAAATGTTTAATAATTTTGTGCAAGGATTCTAAGTACATGTTGCAATTAATTTCAATATACTGCCGATAGCAAAATGCCCATTTCTCTGGTCGGCATGCGTATGTTAGTTGGAAATATTTTCCAAATTTTACTATATCATCATCATTACAAGTTAATGATATGATATCACTCAATTTGGATGTAAACATTTTGATTGATAATTCAGATCTCAAATCATGCAATGTATTCCATACAACATCTCGTTTCAAAGTATCCTTAATAGCATTTAAACGCTCGAGCCAATTTCTATTGACATGCCAAGTACACAGGAGATGTCTCTTAGGTGTACCCATTACAGCCGACCATGCATTAATGAAACTGAGTGTGTCGTCCGTCATAACAGTATCTGTGATGATCACACCAACTTTTGATTTAATGGAATGAAAAAATAATGTCATTCCAACAGTATCATTTTTATTAGTAAAGCAATACGCTGCAGGTACACCATCACCATATTCATCTACAACAACTATTGTATATAGCTGAATTTGGTAACTATTCATGCCATGTGTACCATCTACACAAATTATATTACTTCCAAAATTAAGCAGCATCTGTTGCTGAAATGTAGTTGATATAACTAGCATAAAGTCTTTATCTACAAGCTGTGAAGTTTTACAATATTCCCCGCATTTCTTGTACAGCAATACTGGAATATCTTCATTATATTTTTGTTTCATGTATTGTACCCATACATCAACACTGGTTGAGTCATCGTTATGCCACCTGCCTACAGTAGGACCTAGGGAAAACGAAACATTAACTTTGTAGTAATTTTATAAAATACAATATTAAATTACATGTTCCTTTACATTTAATGACTTCTAACCCGCCAGATAAATATAAACATTAGGTGCATTGGCAGTTATTTGATAAAACAGGTTATGTAACAAAAGAAAAAAAATAAAATAAATAAAGCCGTAGGGCCATAAGTGTAGTGAATCGGCCCCAGAAAGATATCTGGATCGTCTTTTGAGAGCATATTAGTACCAATAATGTATGTTGACCCTGCAAGTTTCAGACCGCTATCCATTTTAAGTTTTGAATAAATTGGAAAAAAAGAGAAATCTGAAAATAATTTTTTTCTCAAAATCGGCTTAACCAATTTCAATAAAATTTTGACACATCATAGACATATATACAGACTATACTCAAAAATAATTACCACAACTTAATCTTTATAATAACCACTAGAAACAGGCAACTTTTTCCAACTTTTTTATATCCTTTACAATAACATTTTCATATAAGTTTGGAACTAATTTTTTTTTCATGCCCTTTTTAATGTAGAATAACAACTCTAATTTATAAACTGATTGAAAAGGTACGCCATATTGAAAAAAAAAAAAAAAAATAATTGTTTAACAGATGTTTCATTGTTTTACATACAATGTAGTGTTTAATATTTTTGATTAAAAGTAATATATTCGTCTTTTCTAAATAATTTGTTTTGTGTTATATTTTCTGTTTAATAAATAAGAGTTTTATTATGAAAAAATTGATGTGTTAAGATGCTCTAAGTAAAATTATTTACATCTCAATATAGTTCATGATTAATTTTTGAATATTTTAATTCTTTTTTTTCCCGATTTATTCAAAACCTAGAATGGATAGAGCTCTGAAACTTGCAGGATCAACATATCTTATTAGTACCAACATGCTCTCAAAAGATGATTCAGATATCTTTCTGGGGCCGATTCACCATACTTATCATCCTATGGTCTTTTTGATAAAATGGATAGTTACAGATTTCTATAGCATATTTTAAATAAAGTAGTTTGTTTGTATCACTCATTCAACTTCTGGAAACTTTCACTATATTTTCCACTACAGAGATATACTTTTATAGGATGGCTACAAAATTAATTTTCAAATTCCCAAGTCTAAAGTTTCTGATATCACAATCAAGGCAATTGTACAAGAGTTTATAGCAAAACTTGCTCACAACAAACCCAACAAACTGAGGCAATAATAAATGGTAAATTACATATTAGCTAAAAGAAAAAATTGCAAATTAAATGAAGCGTTCAGCAGCTTGCAACAGCTGAATTTGCAAATATTTGTCTCAAACAGAGCCGAATCTATCTGTTTGACGCACATATACTGCCATTTAGTTACAATAAATTATTTGGAGTAAATATCTACAATTGTCTGTCACCAAAAGTCCCAATTTGTATCAACTAACACAGCTTAGACATTTTAATAAACTGAAATACCCCCAAAAAAAACTTAAAATTTTACTTATTAGATACTTGATATATTCAAAACAAGTTTCAGTTGTTAATTGTTCTTTCTATATTTAAAAAGAACAAGTTATGATTATTGAAAATGAACGGATCCAATTTCCAGTTCAGTGCTTACCCTGTTTCAGTAAATAAATGGTAAAAAAAATTTAATTTGATTATAAAAATAAATGCACAATATCATAACTTACCCAATGATTGCTTGATATTAAGTATATCCTTTCTTTCTAGCAAGTCATCACGAGCTATTTGAGAAGTAGCACAGTCATGCACATCGCATAAAATCTAACTCGGTTCTATACCACTTAATAACTTACCTAAAATATTAATTATACGTTTTCATAGAATTAGTTTTAATTAACATATACATATAATAATTTATCAACAAACCAAGAGAAATAATTACCTGCTATTGAACTCCGAATATCATTGCTTAAATGAATATATTGTAAATCACAAGTATGTCCCATGTGTGTTTCTGAAAAGAGAATTTGTGATTCAGTTTTCCTGGATGTGAGTCAGGCCTTTGATAAGGTTTGGCATGGTAGGTTGTTGTATAAGCTACAAACTCATTTGCCTTATCATTACTACAAAATACTGGAATCATATTTAAATGAAAGATACTTCCAGGTCAAGCAAGAGGAGGAGTTATCTGATATATATATCCGGCAAGAGCTGGGGTGCTGCAGGGGAGTGTGTTGGGCCCCCTTTTGTATATTATCTTTACAGCAGATCTTGCTGTTTCGAACGAGTCTCTTACTGCTACTTTTGCAGATGATACAGCTGTCCTGTGTTCTAATAAATGCCCACATAAAGCTAATACCACCTTGCAAGCGTCAATTGATAAAATCTCTGAGTGGTGTAGACGATGGAGAATTAAGATCAACGAAGATAAGTCGGCTCACATAATATTCACTAACAGACATGTAGATCGATCATCAACCTATTAAAATGAACAATAAGACAATACTGTTAAAACAGGAAGTAAACTATCTGGGTATGCACCTTGATTGCAGGCTGACATGGCACAAGCATATCGTGACAAAAAGAAATGAATTAAATATTAGAACAAGGAAGATGTACTGGTTACTGGGAAGAAACTCGCAGCTCTCTGTTGATAATTAAATATTACTTTACAGGCAAATTCTTGCTCCAGTGTGGAGGTATGGTTGCAAACTCTGGGGCTGCGGAGCAGATTCAAACATTAATATAATTCAGAGATATCAGAATAAGACGTTGAGAGCAATGGTTGATGCTCCATGGTACATACAAAATAGAACTCTCCACCAAGATCTCAATACTCCTTATTTATAAGGGAGGTTATTGTAAAATCAGCCACAAGACACATCGGAAGACTTCAAATTCATACGAACATACTAGCAGTGGCGTTACTGAATAATCCGACGGGGACACGTCGGCTGCGCAGAAAGAAATCATTTGATTTAAGTGCTTAAAATAAGGTTGGGTCCTACGTCAGTGCACGGGGATCGTTCAAGTGCTTAGACTATACAACAGAATCTAGTGATAGCCTAACGGGCTCGATATAGATCAGCAAAAAAAAAAAAAAAAAAATGTGTGTTTCCATGAAATTAACAGAAATTTCTCCTTTATTACTTTTTAATACCATTGTTGATGGACATGCTTTTCCACTCTTTACTGTACATAGTTAACAGGATAATTTTTTTAAAACTTATTTAACATAATGTATGACGAAAAATTCAAAAATTATTTTTTAAGTTGAATTTAAGAAACTCATCATAAACATTTCCTCATATAAATAAACAGTTTGTCTATGTCAATTAGATTATACCTGAACTTTTAATACTGCATTTTCGAGAATTTCCTTCAATTTTTTCGGAATACTTATATGATCTGTTACAAATGAAGTATTTAGTATAGTTATCTTCATTTTTCTTTTGATATGTTCCTCTATTTAACATATAAAAACAATGGTTTTTCTTTTCTACACTGTTCTTCCATAGCAAGTATTCTAAAACATTGCTACTCCATTACTTGAAATTTCATATGTCAGTTATACTACTAGTGCTTGAAATAAAACACACTTTACTTTATTTCAAAAAATTAAAACTGTATTGTGCACCACTTTTACTTATAACAAAAATAGGATATTTTTAGAATTATGATTATCAATCTCAAAAACTAATTCAGATAGCTACGTTCAAAATGGCTAAACATTTAGTTGGTGTGTGATTTCCTCCTAAAATTCTATTGTGACGTCAGCGGCATGCATGGTGGTTATTACAGTGACGTCAATCGAGAGAAGTGAAATTGTCATGAATTAGACGCTCGTGCTAAATACTGATACCTTCAGACAATCGTCTAAAACGCTGGAAGTGTGACGCCGAAATTGAAGAAACTTAACACTACGTCATTATTTGATGACATTATTAAATTTTATAGGCTTTTAATAGTGAATTACACAAATTAGCTTTTTTTCATTAAAATTAGTGTTTAATATTAAAAAAATACTTAAAATATAATAAAAAGTATTATTTTTACAATTATTAATTAATATTTTATAGTTATTAATTATTATTATATATATGTATATATATATATATATATATATATATATTGTAATGTGTCCATTACATGGGTCATATATATTTGTATAAAAATAATAATAAACAAAAAATAAATAAAAATAAAAATAATTTGGAATGTGTGGTGCGGGTGCGAGTGTGCGCGTGCCTGGAACTGTTGTCGGTGGGACCAGCCAATCAGCATCCTGCAGGGAACAAAAAGGATCTACCTGATTCGGCAAAATCCAGCGGTCACGGTCGAGTAGGCGTTCGATAATTTAAAAAAATGGCGAGATGAAGATTTTAGTGAGAGTGGCAGTGGCAGCCTTATAGAGTCAGTTTTCATTTGTACCTTCGGTCAGGCAGTCTCAGTTTTACCATCGGTCAAGTCAGTCAGTGGCTGTTTACAGTGAGTCAAGTTCCGTTTTACCTGTAGAAGAGGCTCCGGTTTTTAATTTTGTAGAAATACTTCCGTTTTGATTTCTCGTGGAAAAGTCGCCGTATTTTTCCTACGTACAACATTCGTTAAATGTATCGGTAAATATCGAAGTGGCGCGAGTAGTGATTCTTGCTGTTCGGTAAAGTTTGGATTCGGATTTGCAACTGGTCCTTAACGAAAGTGTTCGATAAATCTTCCTCGGCCGATTCCGATTTCTGCAACTCAACCGACCGCCGAATCGCCACCAATAGATCCCGGATCACCGACAATAGTGATACATATCAGTTATATTCACTTTACATATATATTGTTGTGTATTTATAATTGCGCTATTTTCGGATTAAATATTGTTTTTTCAGCGGTCGACCGGTCCCGAAAGATAGGTGTGAGTTTTGCTTAATATATTTTTCAGTAATTTCAATTAAATAGTTTTCCGTTCATAATCATATAAAGAAAAATTAAAACATTCTCTGATAAACTTAAATAAAATCTAAACAAATCAAATCCACGAGCGTAAAAACTCGTGGTTGGCATCCCTGAGGACCAAGCTAACGTCTAGAACCGTTACAATATATACAGTGGCATAGCATCAATGGATGTGATGGAAGCGCCGCTTCCCCTAACAAATTAGTGCGAAATTGTTTTTTAGTATTTGCGAAAAGAATACTAGCCTCAGAAAGAAAATAATGTAACTTGTTGAATGTAAGTGTCAGAATTTTAAATTACCAGAAACAAAGAAGCGCTAAATGAAAGAATGCCTGCTGGAGTTAGTGACATAAATAACCATACACTTACTATGAGTATTTCACGTTACAATTGCCTGGAATTGTCTCTGAACGATATGCTATGTATCAATGATAGAAAAAGGTTGCGCACACATATTCAATTAGGAAGAACCAGGCTGTGTCGCTTCAAGATTGCATCATTTGTGCGAATCTTGATCCGTGCGATTCCAGAGCAATATGCATCGATAGTAAAGAAAAAATGCGTGCTCATGTTCAGTCTGGAAACGCTGAGTCAAATTGCTTACAGGGTCATATACATCGATCAACAGCGCAATTTTTATGCATGTCAGTTGTGTGTGTGTAGAAGCATAGGGTGGTGCGGTATTTGCAGTACATTTTCTTTGGATCGATGTTTACATGCTGTTGTTTACTAAGAGCAGAACTGGAAGCGATGATCAGTCGCACTTGTCGGTCAGCAGTAGAAGCTATACCGGCTCGTTGATCTTATTCCCACTACACATACTAGTGTACCAGTCTGTTAAAATGCAAACACTTTCGAAATTGGGGCTACATACAATTGTATTATTGAACAATTTTCACTGACTAGTTTTAGTTCATTCAGTTTTCAAGAAAAAATTAATAATATTCAAAATGATAAACCAACGCTTAGTTTAAAAAATTCGATTACAAAATCATAAGGCATGTAAAATATTCTCTTCAGTAATTTATCAAACTTCTTTATGTATGTAAAGTATTTAATCGCCATTTTCAAACAAATTTATGTGCAACAATGCCATAGTTATGCAGTTGTGAAAAGACAAAAAAAATTGTCCTGTTGGGCTTGGCTTTTATTTAAGTAAAAAAAAATGTGTAGAATGCAAATGGCTTTAACTTAATTCATTTGGAGAAAACAGAAAGCTATCATGAAAAAGGATATTTTTAAAAATTATTTATGTTATGCAAACAATTATGTCTAATAAGTTTAAGGATGTAACAAAATTAAAATTTTTAAATCTTTTAAATACAAACAATTTTTTAAACTTTCAATAAAATTTTCTTGAAAAATACTTTTGAAATTTAAAACACCATTACTGAAATTTGTTCAATCTTGTAAAAGTGTACTTTCAAGATTCTAACATACATAAAGGAGGCTCTGTAGTGCGTCTTATACTTGACTGCTTCTGATCTAACAGATGTTGTTCCAGAAGTGTGTACAAGCTTTCTCCTTTAATAACCACAATTCTGGCAACCACTTCGTCAACAGAAAGATCGTCCTCAGCAGTGAAACGAATAAAAACGTATATTTAAGAAATACACAAGGTCAGGCTATCTTCATTAGCTTTTTTTAGTATTGAAAAATAATTATTATCAAACACATTAGGGGAAACAAGCATCTTTTCGTGATGATTTAATAGACATTTTCGCAAACAAGAATGGAAAATTCATAAAAAAATGATACATTTTGTTTCTCTTAATTAATTTTTATTTCTATTCTGTATTTAACCGAATTTTACGCATGTTTATTTTTATGTAAAAAAAAAAATTTGATCGTGGCTCAGTCCTGAAATTCATGCTATGCCACTGTATATATATATAATTTAATTTATTTAACAATTATTAGATGCAATAAAATTGTTAGTCTAATAAATATGTTTTAAATTGATTTTGTTTTTAAAAAACAAAAAGTGATGGCAAAATATTAATACATGAAAAATATGTATATGGATTTCTGTATACCGTAAAAAATTGTAAAATGATTAACAGTAATGTATAGAACAAATTTGACAAATATATTATTTATTGTATAATGAAATTATAATGCGAGATTTTATTTTATGTAGAACTATTTAGAAAAATGATTTATTAAATAGGAATAGAAATTGAATGGAAATTTTTGAAAAAAATTTTGCTATTGTATTATGCAACGCCCCTCTGGGGGATCACCGCCTTAATGTGGCGGAGGGGTTTGCGTGCTCCTAAGATCTTGTGGGCTATGCCAGCGGTAGTGAATTCTACCAGAAGGGCCTCCCAAGCTGGACAGGCCACAAAGGAGGAGACAGACGAAGAGTGATCCCCTGATAGTGGAAGCAGCACTATCAGTACTGCCTGTAGGTGGAGAACAGGAAGTTCAGAACAGCTACAAGCAGATATTTATAGGGCGTGAAGTACATATTACTGAAGCGACCATAAAACTGCGATGAGGAAAGTAACAGAAACCTACCTCATTATCTTTCCAAGATTTCAATCATGAAAAGTACAAATACTAACAAGAATAAGCTATGCGATCCAATTAGCAACTGGCGCCAGAAATCTGGTGGGACTTCTGGTGTGAAATATGCGACTACCTGTAATAAGGTGAAAAACCAGGCTTTATACGAAAAATATGCTACTGGTTCAAACGAGGTAAAAATAGGAACATGGAACGTAAGGTCGTTAAAGATAGCTGGAAAATTGGAAAATATCAAAATGGAAATGAGTAGAAATAAAATAGATATACTAGGTATTAATGAAACTAGATGGTCGAATAATAATGATTACTGGAGCGGAGAATATAGAGTAATACAGGCAGAATCAAACGAAGGAAAAAACGGAGTTGGAGTAATTATAAATAGAAAATGGGGAAAGAATGTAAAATCATATCTACAATTTAATGATAGAATACTTCTAGTAAAACTAAACTCAAACCCACAACAACAACGATAATAAGTGTTTACATGCCAACAAGTAGTCACAACGACCAAGAAGTGGAAGAAATATACGAACAACTGGAAGAAGTTATGAACTACGCGGAGGATAAAGCTAATTATATTAGGAGATTGGAGCGTGGTAGTTGGAGAAGGAAAAAATAATGAATGTATAGGGAAATATGGATTAGGTAAAAGGAATAAACGAGGGGATAAACTAATAAATTTCTGCATTCAAAATAAAATGATAATAGGAAACACAATTTTTAAACAACCACCCAGAAGGATATACACATGGAAAATGCCTGGAGATCAAGGGAGATATCAAATTGACTACATCATAGTCAGAAATAGATACAAAAACCAAATAAAGCAATGCAAAACGTACCCGGGAGCAGATATAGATAGTGACCATAACCTAGTATTGATGACATCAAGATTGCAGTATAAGAAGTTGAACTTAAAAGGAATTAGCAAGAGAAGATGGAACATACAAAACCTGAAAAATCAGGAAATAAAATGTAGATTACAAGAGAAAGTTAGGATTAGCCTTGAAACAATGAATAAAGGGAGCGATATAAATGAAAAATGGAAAAACATGAAAGAAATAATAGCAAATGCTGCAAAAAAGTCACTAGGTAAAGAAAACAAAACATGTAATAAGCTATGGATCTCAAATAAGATTATAAAACTGAGGGGAGGAAAGAAGGAAATACAAAAGTGAAAATACAGAAAAGGGTCGAGAAATGTACAGAAAATATAGGAACATGATAAACAGAGAAGTCAGGAAAGCTAAAATAGAATACCTCGAATCAAAATGCAAAGAAATAGAAATAAATTTTAAAAAAGGTAATATAGAAAATGCATACAAACAAGTTAGAACGTACTTAGGACAGAAGAATGATAAAGGAACTATACGAAGCACAACGACTAATAATTACGAGCAGAAACTTAGAAATAGAAGCGCAAGTCAAAAGAGGAGTAAGGCAAGGGTGCAGTTTATCACCGCTACTTTTTAATATATATATATATATAGAGCAAGTGTTTAAACACTGGACAGAAACTAGTAAAAATGGGATAACTATAGGCGGAATGAAGATAAAATCCTTTAGGTTTGCGGACGACATAGCGGTAATAGCAGGAAGTGAAAAAACCCTGTCGAAAACACTGATTAAATTAAACTCAATTCTTAAACGCTATAACATGACAATAAACAAGAAGAAAACAGTGGTAATGAGATGCAGCAAAATGGAAAATAATAAAGAAGTAAAAATAAAACTAGACAATGAAATACTAAAACATGTAAGAAAGCACAGATATCTTGACTCAATAATAACAGAAGATGGAAGGTGTGATCAGGAAATAAGGACTAGGACAACTCAGGCGAAAGCCGCCTTCACTAAAAAGAAATCATTGCTAACATCCAAAAAACATAAATGTAGAAACACGAAAACGATTAATAAAAGTATACGTTTGGAGCGTGCTTCTGTACAGAGCAGAAACTTGGACTATAAATAAAGGGAGACAAAAACAATTAGAAGCGTTTGAAATTTGGTGTTGGAGGAAAATGCAAAAAATTACCTGGTTAGATAGAATTAAAAATACAAAAGTGCTCAAGAATATTAACGAAGAACGCTGCTTAATGAAGATCATAAGCAAAAGAAGATGTAACTGGATAGGACATGTAATAAGAAGTAAGAAATATTTAACATCAATAATCGAAGGACCAGTAAATGGTAAAAGAACACGGGGAAGACCGCGGCAAAAATTCATTTTACAAATAATGGAAGATATAAAGGTGAACAAATACCATTTAATGAAAGAGAAGGCCCGAAGTAGATGCTTAAAAGCAAGCGGCTTCAAGTAATGTACTTTCCAGATGATTGACCAACAATCGAAAGATTGAGTAATAGAAGAAGATTATGCAACGATGACGTAGTTAAACTTTGGCTCCACACTTCCAGCGTTTTAGTCGCTTTTTCGCTTCAGCATCCTTGACGTCACACACCGTTTATCATATTAAATACATCGAATCAGAAAATAACATCGAGGTTTGAAATTGTGAATCAAGAGAAGATATAAATGAAGCGAATATTAACAGTGCAAAATAAATTGGACCATAGTCTCTTATTTGTAATTTATACAAAAGAAAAAACTTGTAAATTTAATTAATATACTTAAACAATGTAAATTGTAATGCATAAATAATAGTTAAAAATCGTTATTTTTTTTATAACAGAAATTTTGAATTTCACGATTTTAATTAATTGCAATATATTTTAGCCGGATAAATGAAAGATTTTATAATTTTAAGGCAAGTATAGATAATGAATTAAATATTAACTTTAAAGCTCTTCGAAAAAATGTATATAATAAATAATAATCTAAACAAAATTAATGGTCAAAAAATTATATATTTCACGTTATAATGTAAAAAACAAAGAAATCAACATGAACTATCCCACAAATTTTACTAATGGTGATACTGATTTCAGTCTGGAATTTTTGGTACAGAAACTTCTCAGTACCTAAATAACGTAAATGTTAAATTCGTAAATAAATTTCGAAGTATATATAAAGTTTATTAGTCGTTTATATTGCTTTGTTTTATTATTCCTTTATAATTTCTGTAAAATATTTTTTATTTGTCACTTTCAGAATTAAATATCGATACTTTTATGATATCGAGTATTAAGTTACTCAATACTAATAATTATCCAAATAGTCCAAATACGAAAAATTTAATCAGTGATCCCGTAGTTGTATATTATCTTGTTTTTGGTTAATTCGAAGCATTTGTTCAAATGTGAATTTATTTTAGCGTTATGGGACGCAGAAAAAGTAAAATCTGGTCGTTTTATAACAGACTTGACAATTATACAGCAAAATGTAAACTGTGCGAGAAGGCAATAAAAACATGCGGTAATACAACAAATTTAAGGAAACATATAATACAAAGACATAAGAATTACGAACAGTATGTATATCCACATATTTGAATTAACTGTCAATTTTGTGAACATTTTAACATTCTTTCATTTTTAGCATTTCTAAAACACGTACTTATATGATCTAAAATACGTAAATTATAAAAAATCAGTATAATGTGGGAATTTATGATCGTTTTATTTTAAATTATAATTTTATCGTGTTATAAAATGACAAAAAGCAACTAGAACTCGACGTTTTTGTTTAAATTGTTCAATTATAGTGCATGGAAATTTAATTTTGAACTAAACTGTAGTAATAATAAATGAAACTTTAAAAATATGTAAGCTTACATGTTCATACTATGCGCGTTTTATTAATACTTTTAATTTTGATATTTATGTTGTTTAAATTTTAGATAAATCCTGTCACGCTAATCTGTATAACGTTGAACGTATATTTAAATTAAACGATCAATTTCTATCCCATGTAGTTCATTTCAGATTTATTAGTTAATTTAATTCGAATTATTTAATGTTGCGTTTTGTTAAAATATCACTACATTTAATTTGTAAAGATTTAAAATATCGATCTTAACACCCCCTTTATGAATTTGATGCATTAAGCGTTTAATACGTCTATATTTTAATATTCTATTATGGCCTTTTTAAATTATACATGCAGTGCGTAACGTACATTAATTACAAAAAAAGTTACATATTAATATTCCGCTATGTTTAATCTTTATTTACTGAATTTTGCAGTAGTAGTGAACACGTTTATTTTTAAACAAGTAAAAATAAGTAACATCTGAATCAACATTAAATATGTTAGGTTCGGTATTCATAATGCAATATTTCCTCGAAAAATTCACAAGAAATTGAAAAAAAGGTGGAATTTCTATATACCTGCAATTTCAGTACTGCGCAAAATTGTGAAAAATTCCGTTATACCTTAGTAGAGAAAATTTCGCCGGTTCGTCATAAACAAAGTAAATACTACATTTTAGTCCTTAATAATATCGATCAGTTAAAAACAAAAATGTTTTTGAAATACACATTCTTTCGTGTTCAAAAAAAAAATACATAAATATGTACAGATTATCTAATTAATACTATTTTGTTTGTGAAAATGAATGATACGTTCGCAACATCGATTTTTAACGTATTTAAATAATGTCATCGATGCTTGGATAGCTTGAAACCGATTCTGTAACATCGATTTTTATGTAGAAAGGAATCGATACACTTTTTGTGCATTATTATGAATCACTGAAAATCGTCTGGTACTGTGGTATTAGGTACTGCAATAGCGGCTTTATTTATTGTACTGTATAAGTTTATCTTTTGATACACGATTTAAATATAAATGTACTAAAAATACTCAATTGATACTATGAAAGGTTGACAAACATTTGGTTAATTTCATGTAAACAAGTGCAGCTTATTTTTCTACAGTTAAAATCGTGAAACTTCAGTTCAATGTGCTGTCAGTTCAAAGCTATGAGTAGTTTAAAATAAAATTATAATGGAACAGTAATTTTAAATATAGCTAATAACAAACCGTACCAATAGCGTAATGTAACATGATCTAAATTAACAGTTTTATTTCTTTCTGATTAGGAACCCACACATGCATTATAAATTTTATTATTATTCAAAAATATTAATGATGTAACGTAAAAAAAAATTAAATGTTTTACAAATTTGCCCGCAGCTCAACACATTGGTTAATCTAGTAAATATTATTCACATACAGTATTTGTGTATAAAGGTAAAGTGCCTTTAAAGTAATAATTTTTGTAAACCTCGACTTACTATTAAATAATGCAGAAAAATTGTAACAGAATTCTTTATCGAATTACAGTAAGCAGAGAGCTGCGTTTGAAATTTTGAATAAATGAATGGATAGAAGAATGATACGGTGAAAGAATTATTAAAGTAACACAGGTACTTAAATAGACCAATAATAAACCAAAAAATATATTATTTGAAAATAAGAACTAAGGTATTTTGTAATCTATGAAACATGTTAGTTTTTAATTTTTAAATAAAATATTTTTGATTTGTTATTGACCTGTTTATTTGAAAAATATGTAACCTTACTAATTATTTTGACGTAACAGGTACATATTAATTAGTAAGATTCTTTTAGTCAGCTGTTTTTTTGTGTTTTTTTTAACTACATCAACATTATTTTACGATAGTTTGACAAATTTTCAGCACTTGTATAAATAACTTGATAATTTATTGCATTGGACGAATTCAGACAAAAAATAATATAAAGTAACTTTACTGTATTCATTATATTGCGGGAACCACGAACTCCTTCTTGGTCGCACTGAACGAAATTCTCTCTTCTTCCCGACAAGTCTCGGACGAGCCGTAGTCCTGATAAGTTAGTTTGGTATCGCACGTTTTTTATGACGGTCCGTTCGATTCGATGTCCCTCCGTCTGCACTTTTATTGAATAAATTACTTTTGCCGTGTACTTTTGTTTTTGGAGTCAACAGAGGTTATGCGACAATATATGTAGCACATTTTCGTTTGGTAGTTCCTCACTTTTTAAATTCATTACTACTTTTTTGGAAATTTTTTGCTTTATTTTTAGATTGATTTTATTTAGATATATAACTATCACGGAACTTTTTTTAAAAATGTAAGGGAGTTTCTGATTTAAAAACAAAAAAAAAAATACTTCGAGTTAGCTATAAAGTATTTCATTTAATTAGTTGCTTTTTGTTTCTCACAAAGCTTTGGAAGACGCATAATAACTATACTATTATGTACAATTATAGGCAAATACAGAAAGGAGGAAGATAAAACTGTATAACATTGTGCATTTTTCTTAATGTCCAAGAGAAATGGATCATCTGAGAAGTGAGTTGAAATAGGAACAATGGAGGAAAACATTGAAAACCATCGATGTCGATGATACCATACTTAAGACGAATTCGAAGAAGGAATTGTCGAGTCGATATACGAAATTAAAACATGTTATAAATTCGAAATATATAATTAAAGACTGACGTTATAAAAGAAATAATATAACATAGTGGAAGGGTTGTCGTAAATTCCAGGAAGAATTTGTATTTCTAGAAGTTGAAGAGAAAAGAAATTGTCATTTAGGACGTTTAAGAATCTTGAAAATACCGTGTCATTGTTTTTAGTATAGACATTATGCCCCTTCATAAGCGCAAGCGATTGTAGAAGGAGTATTTTAGAAGCTCACTTAAGCCGCGTCATTACACGTGGATAAAATTGGAAAAAGACGCAACTTCATTTAATAATATCAAGCATGCGTGAGGAGTTGTTATATGTTTTAAAGGGATCTCTATCAGAATTAGGTCTTTAAAAATTCGGAAATTTTCCCATGGTACTACATTAATGAGACTAATCTCTAACTTATGCAAATTAGAAAGGATGATGACTTGACTAATGAGTCGCCAAGAAAGAATAGCAAGGGGATAAATAAAAATAATTCAATAAAAAAGTAGGAGTGGTCTACGGTTTTAATTTTTATACAGATAAGGAGCAAAAATTACATTTTACAAGTCTTTACACATATGGGGCAACCCATATCAAGTGTTAATCAGAAATGTAAATGTTTTATTTTTTACAATACAATTTAGTCTTTTTTGTAAACTAGGTCAGAATTAATCGATGGCCAAGAGCCGCAGATTCAACCGAAATTGGAATTATTCACCGAACAGCCACTTATCGATAACGGCGATATTGAAGAAATTGAAAATAATTTGACGGAAGTATATAATTTCCTATTATTTCATTTACAAATTTTTATTGAAATTTTACTGATCGTAGCCTTTGTATATTATTCTACTACAAATTATACCTAATAGTGCTAAAAAAAAAAGATGAAAATTATTTATCTTCTTGAGCTCAGCTGATGAAGGAAAGTTCACATATAAATCTGACTTATTTTAATATCATGAAAAGAATCTGATTTGATCTTTTTATTTAGGAGCAACAGTTGGAAGATGAAATAGAGGCACCAGCGAAGACAAAAAATATTATTGTAGAGTCTTTTCAAAAAGCTACTTCTTTCACAGGTCAGTATAAATACGGTATAATTATACCAAGTAATGACAGAGAATTTTTTAAAATATAAAGAAAAATTGTTGTTTTTATAAAATTAAACAAATATAAAAAAAAAAAAAAAAAAGCATATAGTTAGAAAAAAATCTAATCGAGAAAAACTAATATCGATATGGAAACTTAAAATTATATTAATTTTAAAGTGTTTTTGAATATTCCACTTAAAGGAAAAGTGTGCCCCTATAAAAGAACGTAAGGTCACGATGGAGCTGAAAGGGAAAAGGTATAAAATGGAAAGAAAGCTGTGGAATGTTTCAGTCTGAGCCAGTGGAAGGCTAGAGAAGAATTATAAACTCTTCAGTATACTGTGTCGAAATTTTTTAGTGGAAGATGGCCAGTTCCGTGTAATTTTTGATGTGTACCTTGAAAGTAGTATAAATTATAATCTGTCTGCAGGAAATTGTATTATTAAGCCAGTAAAATAATAGTTATTTTATTTACTTCATTTACTGAGGGAACTTTGGATCAATGCAATAAATTGTTTTAACTGAAAAAAAAAAAAACAGTAACAGATTTTGCGATATTTCGGAACGAACAGAAGTTATATTCTCCAATTGAAGGTTAATAGTTACTTCTTCTGTAAGTAGGTTGTACATCATACACGTAGTTGAGAATAGAATTTACTGTGTTGTAATTTTTTTTTTTTATTAATTTTTAAATACCAGAAGGCAACCGCCCCTCGTTTGTCAGCTATAATGTTTATTTGTAATAAAGCTTACAATATTTGATCGTATACAATTAACTGATATGAATATAAATAGTATTAACAATTCTTATAATAATTATAACACAAATTTTCCATTAAAAGAATAACAAAAGAAAATTGGCACTTATACTAATACTATTAATTTCAAAAGTAAGAATTTTCCTACACAAAACAAACTAGTAATTCAATTTATATACTGGACCTAAGCTATATAAAAAATTAATATAATTACTCGTGTTCATTTAATCACAAATTCATGACAGTCCCATTTATCTATTGTAGTAATTAAAATTACCCAATAACCAATTTTTAATTTCTAACGAACAATTTTTTTTTGTTCTTTATGTTCATAATTTCAATCAGATTTTTTTCTAATAAGTCAATGAGTACTGAATACTTTGTTTTATTAACAAAGTTATTTATATCTTTAGGCTTTACTTATGAAATTTTAGAAGAAGGTCTACTATTCTATATTTTTCGGGTTTAAAGGTCGGGAGAATGAAGTTTATAATCGTATAAAATATATAGATAATATCTCAGTTTAGCTCGTGGTTCATCTATTTCCTTCCACCAATTTATATTACGATTCCGTTTAGATCCTCTTTTTTCTTGTTTTATTTTTTTTGCTATTAAGATTTCTTTTATGAATAGCGTTTATTTTTTTATGCCCAGATTTATCCCCCCGCCCACGTACACACACTAAGGAGGATGTTACCCATCACGCTGGCGGCTGAGGAAGAAGCAGTTCTATACAGAAATGCCATATGGATGATGTATTTTCTTTGTTGTCTGTGGATTTTTTGGAGTATTTTTTTGTTTATATAGGTCAGAAACTATAACCATAGATTGATTGAATTAGTCCTTTATAAAGGATCATACGTTCTTTGTAACGAAGTCCGTGATTATTTGGTGGTAAGATGCGTAGCTTATAAATTTTGTTACACTTAGAACTTATGGCTTCCAAATGTGAAGAAAAGGATAACTTGTGATCAATTATGACCCCCAAGTATTCCATGTTATTGACTAGATTAATTGGTTGACCTGACATAGTTTTAAGTCTTTTTATATCAGAAGGTTGAATATTTTTTCCAAAGAGAATAGACTCACATTTTTCTGGAGAGAATGAAAGTCCCATTTCTGAAATAATGTTTTCTAATTTATTACAGACAATTTCTATTTTATTTAAGTTTGTGTACTGATTTATGTTGAACGTATTACGCAGGTCATCTGCATAGGAAATTAGCGTTGCCTCAGTATTTATTATTTTACAAATATGTTCCATATCATTATGTACTTTTGAGTGGAGAATGTTCCATAATGTGGGCCCTAGAACAGAGCCTTGTGGAATTATTTTATGATTAAGTATTGTAAATATGAAAATATCCCAGTTTTACATAGAATTAAATATTTTAGACATTGTGGTATTTCGCTTCCGGTGGAATAATTTCATATTTTCGCCGCTTTTAACTTTTTTTTTTTTGTGTTTATTTGTACCGCACATTTTGTAGTAATATTCATTCTGATTTGTGTCAATAGTTACAAGATCTCCGCATAGTAAATTTTGGACATTTTTCGACCGACATGAAAACGCTGCTATCTGCAAGCTATGTGGAAAAACAGTGAAGTCCAGTGGCAGTACCTCAAACTTAGCAAAGCATATAAAAAGAATTCATAACCACAAGTTAGTGATCAATATTTAATTACTTTTTTTTCTTTCATTAGCTAAAATGTGTAACGCAATTCTCTAGTCGCAGATATAACTATCATTATATTGTGATTGATTTAAAATTTATATTTTAATGCGTTGTTTAACCCTTTAGTTAGATAATCTTTGACTTTGTAGTAAGTTTATAGAAATTTCTTTTAGTTGATCTTTTTGAACCTAATGTATGCTGTTGACGAATTCTTTTAGCAATAGGCTGGCTCTAGAAAAAGGAGGAGCGTTTGTTCCGTCGATGTTGGATAATAAATCGTCTTTGCTAAATGATTCAGTTGCTGTTCTACCCAATCAGGTATGATTTTTAACAATTAAACTATGGATTCGTGCACTTTTTCGTGCGTTAATTTAGCTGCCTTTATCAATTATTAATTAGAAGTTTAATATCAGATTTATTTTTTGCACAGTTTTTGCTGTAGATCACAGAAATTTTTAAACATACCTTACAACATTCAAAATAACCGATGAACGATAACGATGAAATAAGCGAAAATGGAAATACTTTCTTAAAATATCCCCGACTTTTGAGACTGAGAAATTAATGTAACAGTGAATGATAATTTTATAAATTGTTTTAAAGATAAACGCAATACATGTAAAGCAACACTTTTTAAATATTAAACATTTCGAAACATAATGATATAATACAATCTGTATTGTTCGTAAAAATTATTACGGAGAAGAAATCAGAAAAATTAAGATCGCCCCTTATAGTCGTATTGAAAAAATGTCTAAATTCATGACGGAAAGAAAGACAAAAGTGGATAGTATTTCCTAAAAAGTGAAAACTAAACCGAAAAGAATTCCAAAAAACTGCGAAACGGTGGTGGAAAGAAGAAATTCGAAAATTTAATCTTGTGTTCGTCGCGTATGTTTCTTTTTTTTTTTTTGTTTACGTTTGTTCGCGCATAACTCATTTTCATATGAACCGATTTTACTCGATTCTTTATCTATTAGGAAGAGTACCATTCAGCGCTAGTACCATGTGATTAGTAATGAAAATCGGTGAGCATAAACAGTATTCGTCGATAAACGTGAAAAAATGTCCTTTTAACTTTTTTTTTCTTCATATTTTTTATTAGTATAACAGAGACGATCGACTTAAAATACTATCAGTTTGTCAAATTATGATGAAAATGTAGCTTTGAATAAGGAAAGCGATTATATATTTTGATGTTTTTACCGTGGAAATGCAGTTTAAAATTAGGAAATCGATTTTTATTTTAAAGATAAAATATGGAGAATAATGTGATAAAAAAGTTGATTTTTGGATAGAAAAAATTTCAAGTATAATACTAAAAATTGTAAAATGAATGTTTTTAAAAAGGAATACCGACTTCAAGATTTATTATAAAAATTGAATAAAAAAATAATTATTCGATAAAAAGGTATATTTCAAAGTGATATAATTTAGGATGATATTATCGTAATTCTTTTACAACATTAACTTTTTCGAGTCGATATCAATTTAAAAAAGTAGCAATTCTATCAGAAAGCTTTAACTCTCGACACATGCCTATTAAAAATGAAAATGGATTAATTATTTCATCAAAACCTGAAATAATGAGTAGATGGAGGAACTACTGCGCATTACTGATGTCTGCAAATCACGATAAGATACACGGTGAACCAAAAATAAACTGGAGATCAACTGAACCAAAGATTCTACGAAACAAGGTTGAAACCGCATTCAAAAGATTGCACAGCAATAATACAGCTGGAATAGATGGAATCGTTTCTGAGATGATAAAAGCTACAAATGAATGGTGTACGTCGATATATTTACCTATACTTAAGAAAGGTGACAAAGGTTTAACTACAAAACTCTGGCACTAATACCGCATGCCAGCAAAATTATGTTATACATATTACAGAAAAGATTAAAACAATATATTATCCCCTAGATTTCGGGCGAGCTGGCAGGATTTATATCAGGAAGAGGAACCAGAGACCAGATAATTAATATTAGACAAATGATTGAAAAATTCTATGAATATAATGTATCAGTCATTTTTTGTTTCTTAGATTATACCAAAGCATTTGATACAATCAACTGGATTAAACTATGACAAGTATTAATAGAAATGGAAGTCCCAAACCAGCTAGTTATCTTAATCAAGAACCTATATTCAAATAACACGGCGCATGTACAAGTAAAATCGGATTTATCAGGCACAAAAGGGGTCAGGCAAGGATGCATACTTTCTCCCGTACTCTTCAATATATGCAACGAACGGATAATTAGAAATGTGAACCGAACATAGAATCGCGGAATATCTGTTTTCGGGAAAAAAATAACAAATTTAAGATATGCAGATGTGGCGAACACGAAAGAAGATATGAAAGAATATATGTATAGATATAGTAGAAAATATTAGTGCACGGGCAGTTCTGAAACTAAACAGATCTAAATGCTCCTTGATGGTGGTCGACAGAACCAAAAAATTTCCAGCAGTTTTCAGATCAATAATTGACATTGAACGCGAAGACAAAGCAGTATGAATGTTTTTCACAAACAAAGAAGGATGTGAGGAAGAAATTAGAAGACGAATAGGAATGCAAAAGTAGAAATGGCAAGATTTAAAAATATATAGAAAAATCAAAATATTTCAAAATAAACTAAAAAATATATATTAAAAACGTTAATATTCCCGATAGCAACCTACGGATCGGAATCAAGGACATTGAATACATACTCTCGGCGTACAATAGAATCCCTTGAAATGTCGATGGATAGAAAAATGCTGGGAGTCCCATGGACAGTCTGTCGAACGAATTTTTCTATCTTGCAGGAACTTGACATCATATAACGATTATTAGCAACAATCAATTTAGAAGAACTGGCATCGAAAAACACATAATACAGGGGAAAGTAGAGGGACAAAGAAGCAGAGGAAGATCCCCAACGTGCTACATCGATAACATAAAACAGCTGTTAAGATTGAATATGGGCGATTTGATGCAAGAAGTAGAGGACTGCGATACGTGGAAAAAATTACGAATTCTGTCTAATGAGACATCTGGCAACAGATTACGAATATCATCATCATCATACATGGCTCTACTGTGTATGCTTTGTATAAGTAAATGACTCTTCAGTGCTTCATCACCAGACTGAGCATGAAAACGGAGGAATACTCGAAAATTGCCGTTATTGTGAGCAGGTTCATTTACTCCGACTTCTCCATAATTATGGCTTCCTCTTAGGGTCATTTCCTGTCTTTTGCACAGGAGAACTATATCTACAATAGCTTTTAATCTTTCATGGTTATCTTCAGAAATTTTACGACCTTCCAGATTCATGAACTCTTTAACATCAGTAGATTTGCCTTCCGCGAACTTTACAAAATTTACTGCTTGTTCTAAAGCAAATTTATGATATTTTGTATTTGTGTGATGATCAAAGTTCTCTAAAAGCGTTTTTCCAGTTAGTAAATGGTTTTTTAACAAGAGCTCTGAGATTTTGATAATCACGCCCCCTTACACTTTTCCAAGTAAAACACGTAGTTTACAAAGTGCTCTCTGTATGACACGAGCCATGAGTGTTTCACAATCTAATGACGTTGAAAAAAAAAAATCCTCTTGCCAATGAGTATCCGATGGGTCCCAAGGCTGTTTTAAAGCTTTCAGCTTTCCCTCAACATTATTCAGAAGGCTAGAGATAATACAATATACCTTCTGACAAATAAACTTGGACATTCGTTCCTACTCAAGTAACCTAAGTAAAGACATAAAAAATATTTAAACTGTTTTAAATCCAATCCAAGGCGACAATAGCATAGTCTCGTATATTACGTTAGTGTATTTGGCTAATATTCGGGCTTTTGAGTGAACTAAGGGGATGGGAGGTTCAGACCTCCAAAACCCTCCCCTTATATACGTCGATGTGTATACGTATTTCATGATGTTATAAAAATTCGTCTTTTAGTTAAACGTTTTAATTCGAAATTGTACAATTTTACTTTACTGCATTTTAAAAATGATCCTTATCAGTTGTTTAATTCATTTTTTTTTTTGAGTAACGACTTTTTCACGATGGAAGTAATAAAAACGCAAGAACTTATAAAATAAAACGCCCAGTGTGCGTTTTTTTCTTGAAGGAGATTACTGCGGAAATATTGGAAACGCATAAAATTACTTCTTATTAAAAGAAGAATTAATTTTTTGATAATTTTAGAGCAGAAAATGTCGTTTAGCGGTATTATTTGTATTATTTTGCTAAAATGTGAATAAAGGAATTCATAAAATTACATTACTATTAATATATTTTTGTTTGAGGACACTAATTCAGCCTCATACAAGCATCGATAAGTTAACTTTCTCTTACTCAACATCTATGTTTGATGTATCTGGGGAAAGGTTGAAATAATTAGGAAGATTTTGCTGTAACCGGTCGTGTAAGTGAAGAAATATTGAGTGTTTCTGTTGTTCTATGCATAATGTGATAACTTCACGTGGCCAATTGCGTGTTTTTTTTACTGAGACTAAATATAAACTTGTATATAATTTGTATGTTATAAAAAATAATAAATAAAATGTTTCTTCTTAACTATATAAATGCGTAGTTGTTTAAAATTTTTATAAACAAACTGCGCGATAAAAAACGGTTTCATTTATTTTACACACAAAGAACATATTAAATACAGTTCCTAATTTTGCGTATAGCTATTGAAACGAAAAATACACAAAGATATTCTTCAGTACCGTAAATTTTCTATATGTAAATGTATTGATTTTCATGCGTATTGCTGATGATAATTGTAAAAACCTATCTGAAATGACTTATGAATATAAACTTACCAGGAATACGAGTACAAAACATTTAATCGATATCGAAGTTTTGAGACATTATAGAATAATTACAGTGACGTCATTAATGGAGTTTGATTCTAACTGGTGGTTAAAATCGGATCAACACTGATCCCTCCTATACTGGAACCTTACTTACCGAGTGACCCTCGTAAAAGTAAAAATATCGATAAATATTTCATTTCTTTAGAATCGATTTTACCTATATGAATCTGGCGAAATTTAACAATTTGTTAACTCCCTCTACAGTGCGCATATGCTTAATAGTAATATCCAGAACATCACTAGTGTAGCGAAAATTACGCTAAAATAAAGGACAGTAAATTTATGCTACACTTAATATCTCTCTTAAACAATAAATGAAAATAGAAATGTATATAACAAAAATTAAAATCTTCGCAATACTGTTAAAAATGACACGATAAAACATAATTTTCATTATCGTAGTTTTTTTTGTAATATTTAATTTACGTGTTTCAGATCGTAAATACGAATAATAATAACTGCGACGGAGATCGACCGAACGGACATAGGACGGAAAATGAAGAATCGGATGATAATGAAGAAATGAGAAACTGCAATGAAAGGAATTATAAAAGACGGAGTCTGATGGAACGAGATCCTTTGTCGTCAAAATTATGCAATCAGACGGACGCGAATACGAATAAAGATGAATGCGGTATATTCGGAGAATTTGTTGCTGAAAAACTGCGCAGTTACGACAAGCGAAGAAGATCAACGGTGCAACATATAATAAACAACACAATTTATGAAATGGACATGGATCAGTTAAATGGTCTGGAATCATCGGGCCATTATTCAGCCAGCAGATTGGTTGAAGAATACGTGGTTGATGAGGAAACGCTCAATCCTAATTCGTGATATTTATTTATAATTTAATTTGTGTACGTGTTTTAAAGCTATTGCGTTTTATTTTTAATTCAGTTTCAAAGTTTGTTTGTTTTTTTTTATGAGGGGGCTCGTTAAGTTTCAAAGTTAAAGTAATGCACGTGTATGTTTTAGTCGGGTCCTTTTGTTACCTTCGGAATTCTTCAGTTTTGTTTTCCGCATATAATTACGCGCATATGCCTATAAAAACGCTATTTAATAAAAATTATTTCTTTAGAGCTACAAAGTTGTGCTGTAAAGATATTTCTCAGCTTTGTCGTCGCTATTAATATAGTCTGTCAAGCGAAAGAAGTCTGTTCGTAAAACAACCGAAACGCGCTGACATCACGAATTCAGGGGACTTCAGATTAACCTTCAATCAATCATGTATCAGATATAACACTCGTTGTGTTAGTATCATGTGGTCTGTCTGTATCAGAACAGGTCGGAAAAAAAGAACGGATGAACGTGCAAAGATGAAACAAAAGTGAAATAACTGCTTCTGAGAAGGGGTGGAATAACAGGAGAGGGTCGCAATGTGATTTTTTTCGGGAATACCGAAATACGCGTCAAGCGTTAGTACGCGCCATGTTGCTGGTACACTACTTTGAGCTCACGCTCGGCAACAAAATTTGAACGGACTTCTTTCGCTTGACAAAATATGCGATGTTTATGCATTCTGTACAATGTAATTTTCAACCATTTTTTTACCTCGAATAAATGACGGTAAAATAAATAATGAGACGTCGCATGCTATCTGAATTAAAAATACGATTTGCGCGAAGAGTTTACATCGAAGAATATAGATCAGGTTATTTTAGGAATGAAATTGTTGTTAGAGTAGAGTGAGTTTATTAGACTGGCATTTTGAGAACACGGAAGAAAGAAATGTTAACTTTGGTCAAATTAATAAGAAGACGGTTGAATATTTCGGATTACAGCAACTTTTTTTTGGAAAAAATAAAAAAGAACTAAAAGCATTTTTTGCGGCTAATTTAATTTAAAGCAATACGTTTTTTAATCTTGTAACATTAATCGAGGAGAGTCTATCTAAAATAAGTCCTTACGCTGTTTAGATATATGTGACGGGTGGTCAAAAAATGGAATTTCAACCGTGACAAAAATAGGGATTCATTAAAAAAAAAAATGTGTACATATATTTAATATTTAGTTTTTTTTTAAGCCGCTTGCTAATTAATTTTAACTATTTGTCCTTTTGCATTTGTTCAATAGGATTATTTAGGTAAAAGTGTAATTATTAATTTATATATTTATTTTTATGTAAATATTAAAAAGCCTGCTTCCGGTTATCATTTACAGTTTAAATTTTACTGCTATTCAAAATCTGAGGCTATTATTGCCCAAATGGTCTATATATAAATCTACACCTTCGTTCTCCCTTAAGAATATGTATATAAATATATATATATATATATATATATATAGTTGGAAGCAAAACAGTGTTCGTCAAGATTAAAGAATTAAACTACTAACAAAACCAACGAATGTAATTTCGTAATTTATATGAAATGGTACAAAATGGTTAAAAAAACTGTTTTACCTCTGAACCGAATATGTACATCGAATGTTTGTGTATACTAAAATGATGTTGAACATACAATTACCGCAAGTCCTAATAGCCATTTTCCTGAAAATATTTGTCGCACTCCCGCAGTGCGTGTTGACTAGCTACGTCAAGATCTTGTAACGCTCCGGAAAAATTTGCCCATTTGTAGGCACTGAACTTTGCATCTAGAGTAATGGTTATGTTTCCGTCTTCTACTTTACCGGTATAATAAGCGCTTTCTTTAATTTTTTTGGGTTTTCCGTGCTAGAACAAATATGCATGCATTAACCGAATTTATTCTAGGAAGTTTAAGCTAATTTTAGTAAAAAGGGAAAATTTTTTTAACGCCCCGAAAAAATTTCTATATTTGAAAACTAAAAAAAAAAAAAATGTATAGTATTTACGAGTGGCCAAACGAATTTCAATTGGTCTTGAATTATTTATAAAAACAAAGATCAACGATGAAACATGTAATCGTTGCGTGGAAATCGAAATTTTTTCATTACTTAAGATTTGTAGTATCTATCCGCATCAGTAAAAATATTGAATGCTTCAAAACCAATAGGACCATGCATTGCATTGTTTAAATAATATATCAGCAATGCACAATATGTTTATCTATCACCGTACATCCTTTGAAAGCAATTTGCATGTTCTTCCAAAAACGTTGAGCATCTGTGGTGCTTTCGAATTAGTTAGAATCTTGTTCCACTTTTTCCAGTTGTGTTTGAAATTTTCCTTAGTTTGATCATATAAATTTGCGGGTATATCGGTGTCTTTTATCACAAAAGTCGTTTGTTGCCAAACCCCAGTATCCTATGTCGCTGCATATAATTCAAATTTCATGCGGTGGTAAGGGAATACACCAATTTTTCCAAGTAGGCTCTCCATTGTTTTAAGTTTTTCTTCTAATTTTACATTTACACGAGCTAAAGTTTTAATTTTTGCCAAAAGTTCACCTTTATATCACGCCTTAATTCTTTCACTAAATCGTTCAATGGTGTTATCCCCTTAGGATATACACAATAATAATACGTATGTTTTTCCCACTGCTTGCCTGAACGTACAAATTTTCCATCAGAAATTTTTCCAACGCATGTTCGTTGGAAGAATCTGATGGAAAATTTGTACTTTCAGGCAAGCAGTGGAAAAACATACGTATTATTATTGTGTATATCCTAAGCGGGGACTGTACAAAAAACACCATCGAACAATTTAGTGGAAGACTTAAGACGGGGAGAACTTTTGACAGAAATTAAAACTTCAGTTCATGCGAATGGAAAATTAGAAGAAAAACTGGAAAAATTGAGAGAATCCTTGGAAAAATTCATGCATTCTCTGACAGTTTATGTACCTGGTCAGACTGATTCGATTTAATGAAGTACTTTAAAATTGTCTATTTCTTCTGTATACTAGCTTCAAAATCATTCACATCTCGCAAAACTCTCCTAAAATAGAACACGCAAGTATGGAAGCTAAAGGAAAACATGTGTAAATGTATCGAATGAACAAAGTGAAAAAGAGGAATTGAATGTGGGAGTTCCGCAGGGTAGTAACTTAGCACCAATACTGTTTATTATATATACAAACGGTTTATACAAGGAATTAAATTATAGCAATCTGTACTCGTATAGCAATAGTTATAGCGCATAAAGATATAAACGAGGCTGAAATAAGAATGCAAAAATATCTAATCACAATCTAAAAATGAATGTATCAAAAATTAAAGCAATGGCACTGCGAATAAAAAGGGATAGGTGTGATGTCTACTGTCCGTGTTTAATAATGTACTCAAATGAATGTGTACATGAGTGAGACGAAAGAAATGAGCGTGAAAAGACTGAGCTGCCGGGAGATAAAAATAGTGACCTAATATAAATATTTAGAGGTAATGATGGATCAACACACTTAAGGTGGGATGAATATACAGAATACATTGCAAAGAAAATTCGAGCAACATAACCAGCATTATACACATTAGTGCGGCAAATAAAACATTAAAAATGGTGTATCATGCGCTAGTGAATCGAAAATCAGATATGTAATTCAGGCATGGGGGGAATGGCCAGGAATACATATGTGAAGAAAATAAGTAAGCTGCAAATAAAGTGCTTGAAATTATTATCGCAGCATAAAGGCGTGGCCGAAAGTGACATCATTAAAAAAAAAAAACACATTCTGAGCGTTAGAGAAATGTACTTATTTGTAAATACATGGGAATACATAATGGCAGGAAAGGAAATAGAACTGGAAAAAAGAATAGAAATTGTATACAGGCTAAAGGAAAAATATTTGTACAAACTGCCATTAGCTAAAACAAAGATGGGGGGGGGGGGCAAACTGACAAATACATTATAACTCAGTTGTTAAATAAAATGCCTAAAGAAATGAAAAGGAAATAGCTGGGGCGAGAAAAAGGAAAATAAAGGAATGAGAAAGAGAAAAACATAGGAATAATAATAAGCATCAAATAAGAGAAAAGGGTTCGGAAAACAGTGACAAACAAAGGGGAAGGAGAAAAAGGACAGAATAAAGATGAAAATAAATAATTTATTAATTATAGATAAGTTAGAAATAAGTAAAAAATCGGATAAGTTGTAACAAAATATTTGTCCCGCGATGAGTATATATGTATAATATAAGTAGTATAATAGTATATTTTCAAAAAAAAACATAAATTTGTTCGTATATTTCTATGTCAAGTAAAGATTCTTTGCAAAATGTGCTTCTCTCATTTTTTGTTACTTCTTTAAATTCTCCACCATCTGTCAGACCCTTAATGTTGTCCTCTTAAAGTGAAGTCGTTTGAGAACAGTAAATGAAATAAAAAGGTGTAACCTAATCAAACACTTTTTTTATATTTTCGCTTTTTTCCCTGGAAAAATTTTATGTTAAAGCAGATTTTAATGGGTAGATTGTATTACACGAATTCACCGTGATAAACTACGAAGAACCTATTTTCTTCAAGCTTGTGCCAAAACTTTTATTTAAAGTTACACATTAGAATGAAACACTTCAACGCTGTGTAATAAACTTATACATGTGAAAGAATATATCATTTTGAACTGGCAGATCCGGAAAAATAATATGCATGATGAAATTATTCGATAATTGGGATAAGTAACTGATTATCAACATGCGCGAAAAGAATATAACACTTCCTTTAAATTCCCGCTCTTTATTATTTTCCGATGACATTCTGCTTTTTTCCTTTTCCTACGATATTGTTGTAGCCAATGAAGCTCTTAATTTGTCCCTTAATTTGCTAGAAAGTGCTTTTGCTTCAATTAACCTTTCGAGTTTCCCTTCCGTGTCTTTCTACGTTGTATTTACCCTTCGACCTTATTGCTTCTGTTAATTTATCCTTAAACAACACAGCTCTTGCTCATGTTAATTGCTTCCGTTATCTTGGTATCTTCTTTGATAGTCGTTTGACCTTCTCCGAACATATCAAATATCTTTCCGCTTCTGTTAAAAGATTAAACTTTCCGAAAACTATGTCTCCTGTTAAACGGGATAAGGACCGTTACATTCTTATTTCTCTGTATAAATCCATTATCCGTTCTAAGTTTGACCACTGTTCGTTCATTTATGCTTGCGCTTCCAAGTCCCAACTCTCTAAACTAGATGTAGTTCAAAACTCTTGCCTTCGACTCTGTCTTGGTGCTCTTAAATCCTCTCCTATTCCAGCACTGTTTGTTGAATCGAATACATCTGGCCATCCGCAGATCTTATTTAGGCTATTGCTTCCTTGCTAAACTTCTTTCACTATCATTTTCTCCTACCTTTCAATTTCCAGGAATTGGCGTTTTGTGCCTAGGAAAATTTCTATCTTATCTCTTATTTCTCTTCGTCTTAGTTCATTTTGGCAGTACACAATTTCCTTTAATGGTCTCCTCTATTTCTCCTTTAACTTCAGTGACCTCTGCCATCCTCCCGGAGTATTTATTCTGCCTTCACTTTCGAAATCTCTTCCTCCAGCAGTAATTAAACAGGAATTCTACAGCACTGTCAATTCTCTCTTTCCTTTTCATGTAAACATTTTCACTGATGGCTCTAAAGGACCATGGTGTTGATGTTTCTTTTATTCATTCTGGTGAATATAACTTCTCCGGATCTTTTTGTGTTCCTTATTTCTGTTCCATATTTACGGCCGAGCTGATGGCTACTTTACGTTCTATTATTTGTATCTCCTCTAATCGTTTTTCTTCTCAATTTCTGATCATTTCCGAGTTCATCAGTGCTCTTCGGACTATTTCCTCTCCTCTTCCTGATAATATATATCTGTGACTTCATTACTGTCCATATATGTTCTCTCATTTGGACTCTTTTTTCTCTCCATGGAATCCCCATTGACTTGCTGCGAGTTCCTGGCCATTCTGGCATCTCTGCTAGTGAGACGGTTGATTCTTTGGCTCAGGTGCTGCTTCACCTTCCTCGTTGAAAAAAATCCCATCTAATCTCTTGCCGCTGTGTAAAAATCTCCATCTCAGATTTTGGTCGGATGTATACACTTTCTCCTTTTCTAATAGTCACTCTTTTTATCTGTCTGTTCAACCTAGTATTCCTTCCAATCCATGGTTCCTTCTATTTACTTCACTTCTTCGCTTTGTTGTTGTCTCCATTATGCGTTTGCGTTTTATTCATTCTTTGCTGCCTTCCTTCCACTTTCGCTTCTCAATAGCCTCTGCCCCATGTTGTCCTCTCCATTAAAATGATGCGATTATTTTGTGACGCTGATCACGTGTTTTTTCAGTGCCCAGCTCTTTCAGTAAAGCGTTTTTTTTTTTAAATTTGTTGGACTTGTCAGCAGCGGACGATTACCCAAAAAAAGATAAACGTAGGACAAAGGAAAAATGAGGTCGCTAGGGGAGCTATTTAGGGAAGAAAGAGACGGTCAGAACTACTATGAGGAAATAACAAAGGAGTCAAAAGAGATCGATACTAGAACCCGTACAACTAGCAGTCCGAAGGGAATAAATGTATAGAGAAAAAATATGAGGAATGTCCTATTGGAAAGGGAAGCTTTCATGTCTTGCTAGCCGTATTACGTGTTTAAGATATATCTTATCTATATAACACTAAATACGATGCAATCAGCATCAAAAGAGAAGTAGTTATGCATGATTGTGAATGCTGGGCAGCGCCCACAAAAAGATCCTCATCAAAACAACGGCTCTGTACTCCTGTTTGTTTAGGCTTGGGCTTCCTGTTCTTTTTTGTGTCCGTTATATCCTATCTTTTTCTTCTATAATTGTTACATTTCTATTAACGATACCTGATCGTCTTATTATATAACATTCCTTTTTCATGTAAATAATAAAATAAATAAATAAAATTTCTAATTGTTTCTGGGTGGGCTGACGTGCCCAATTTTATTTTTTATTAAAAAAAAAAAAAAAAAAGAAATACGATACTCCTATTTTAGAAGTTTTTTTCTTGTATTAATATTAAAATTATATTATTTGCTATTGCTCGTTTTTTTCCGATTTATAACAGCGGATTGGAAGATTTTTTCCGACGAACAGTCGCCTTGGACCCTCGAATTTAAAATATAATATCTATAAGTGTCAGATTTATCGTTTTTTTTTTTCGAATTTGAGAAACAGAAATTATCGAATTATTTTTAAGTTCTCCTTATATATGCAATCCATCTAAACACTTTAAATATAAATGAATGTTCAAAACTTTCTTTACCATAAAAACTTTCTTATAATCGATGGTGGTAATATTGTCAGGTGTTAAGCCCGTATTTTCAATTAATTGTCTAGTCGCTGCTATTGGACGTCGTTCCTCTTTATTTATTTTACCTAAGAGAAAATTCATTTACACTAGTCAATTAAGATAAAACAAGTACCATATACGTAATAAGTGACGAGCGTGCGTGACAATCAGTTAAAAATCGTATAAAATTTTGCGAATTTGTTAGCATTAAAGTTAAAAGCGTCATCTGTTTTTAGTGTAAATTTTTAAAATAATAAAAATAATGTTGGCTTCGCGTTTCGTTTTTTTTTCTTTTCTGGTGGGATGAAGGAGGTGATATCAACAAAGTTGTAAAAGTTCGACAAGCAATGAATAACATTCAGAACAGATTGTTGCTGTCAGGAAGCAGTATGTTTTAACGATTTTTTTATTTTCTGATTTTCATTTTAAAAAGTGTGTAACACTTTTCTGAAAATACAGACGTGGCAATATTAGTAAAGATAAGTGTAGTATAGTATATATCGAATATCTGAAGTAGACCTAATGTCACCAGCTAGAAAAGAAAACCAAAGAAATATTTATAAAGATTATTGTACTGTTTTTGAATCTGGAAATCGCGGTAACGTAAAAAATAAAAATAAAGCAGTATGTTTTTTGTTTTTTGTTTTTTTTACATTTTTTTCCTTTTAATATTATGTTTATTACTGGTTTTTCAGTTTTTATATATATTTTAGATTCGTTGTCACGGACATGGACAAAGGAAAGAAACGTGTAATTAGATCTTTACACAATCAAAAATTGCAAACAGAAAAAATACAAGAACAGGCATAACAGAAGTAAAAGGAAAGAAGAAAAAGGAGGGGCACACTATAAGGAGTGGAGAAATCCATTAGCAAAAGTAGCGAATAGAGAGAAGAGCGTTTAGCAAGCGATCGAAGAGCATACAAAAAAGATATAATAAGAAGAAGGGTGGAAAGAACAAGGTGGGGAAGATATACGTGAGAAACGGAAAACCAACGAAAGAAGCAAATTATGTGCACAGCGTAGACAACGGGTTACTACAATGAGAGGCGAACGGTATAAACGGAGGAATCAAGGATGAGACAGAATCCTATTGAACAGGAGTCAGGATTAGAAAATGAAGATGAATAACAGTTGCTCCATAATTTAGGATGAGCAACTGCAGAAAGAAATGAGATGTTGTTGGATTGAAAAGTGCTTAGGAATTTCCTAGTAGAAGAAGCTAAATGAGCTAGCCAATCTGCTAAGTAAGTGTCTTTGATTCCCCAGAGTATCCAGTTATCCATAATAAATCAATTTGGATAGAGTGACAAAGGAAAAAGCGAACGTATGAAAAAAATTATAAAATATAGTCAATAGAGTAGACGAGAGGAAAAGATGAGGTGACCTGTAGGACACTTTGGGAATTTTATATACTCGTAATAAGGGCATTCTGTGAGATTGGAGAGGAAAACATAAAGAGAATGACTTTTAAAATAGCAGTAAATTGTAGAAAACTGAACAAAACGAAAGAAGTTTAAATGACTCGGAATAACTTAACGGAGGATAAAAAAGAGCTAAATTAACTTTACAGGAGGATCCCTTAGGGTCGTTAGTAAAGATTGTAAAGCGGTTTTGAATACGATGGAGCTGGGATAGAAAGGACTTGGAAGAATTTTCATAAATAAAATAACAGTAATCAAGGATAGAACGGACAGATGATTTGTAAAATATGAGTAATATCACGGGATCGCCTCTTCAATTGGTGTAGAAAATTTACTTAATAAGGTTAAGCCTTTCGAAGCATGACAAATGCAGGTATCCTACTTATTACATAGTACATTTATTCTTTTATTTTTTCTAACTGAAGATGAAATACTGCTAAAAACATTTCTAATTACCTTTGTTTAATGTTTGTTATTTACATTAATATTCTTTCAGTATTTTATTGAAAATATTATTAAAAAAAGGAACTACAGAAAATTATATTTTAAAATGTTAAAAAGAGCCGACATGTTTCGGAGTTACGTACTCCATAATCATGGCATTAATTAACATTTTAAAATATAATTTTCTGTAGTTCCTTTTTTTAATAATATGTTTAACAAAAGTAATAACAGAAAATGGACATTACTATTTACATCTTTCAGTATTCTTAAACAATTAGGGACTTAAAATCAAAATAATTTAATGTTTTCGGAAATGTAAATTGAAATGTCAAGAAAATATTTCCTAAATGTTTTTGCAAATTAAAATTATTAGAAGTGAGTTGAATTTTGAAATTTTGAAATTTCAATATCCCTAATTCCTACGAATACATTTAATATTCGTAATTTAATTTTAAATTGTATTTACTGACTATTTCGTAAACCAATTTTTTTACGTTTCCAAGCATATTTTTAACTTTTTTCTCCATATTCCATGGCTTCTATTTATGTCTTCAACGGCAGATTTAATGAACGAGTATCATGCTCATAGACATAGTGTGTTATTCTTTATCAGTTTTCTATTATTCCTTAGTTTTACTTAACCAGTTAATATGCGCATTTCCACTGTAATTATTTTAACCATTACTCCTTTAGCCCTAATCTAAAATTGTATTTTTAACGTATTGCAGTTAGATACTTTTTCCAACCCTCCGTATAAACATTTTAATTATATCTCACTTTTGACTAAGCGAACGGTAAAATCCTTTGTATAAATCTTTATCACTTGTATGTGTACTTTTTCTATATAAAAACCATCGTCCGTATTTCATCTTCAACTAGGACATTTAAGACTGTCAATTACTTTTATTTCGCAAGTATTTCAATATACATATTACCATCTATTGAACGAATCGAATATTACAGTGCAAACGTGTGTAGTGGAGGATGAAGACTTTTATTGATCGATTCGTCTTTGTTTGAGGGATTCTTATTTCATTTACCATCTTCTTTGATCGAAACTACATCATTCAAGCATGCAAATCGATGTCCAGCCATGAAAGCTGACAGCGGGTGTTGCGAATGTCTGTATGAATAATGTATTTGTTAATTCTCGTCTGAGTTTCTATCCTTGAAACTTGTTTTCTAACGCTGCATTTCAATGTTCAAAATATTATTTTTTCTTTTACTGTATTTACTTTTTCTCTCTCACCTACCAACACCTTAGCCTTGGCGGTTGAATAAATGAAAAATGAGATAATCCATGTACTAAGAGTATTGGAATACATAAGAACGGGTGTGCGTGTGTATGTGTCGGATCAAGCAACAGAACAATTTTGGATAATGTATATAATATACATTAGTCAAGTTTGAATACTTACGCTCGAATTTTTCAAACTTATTTAGCAGTAGCGGTAAGGGGTTGTGGTTAATTTTTAGGGCTAAGCAGAAAATTTAAGTTAGATTTTAAAAATGGATGATACAGTTTGAACTCGAGAATTAAGGATGATGTTATTTTACAGCGCTGACACACATAGCTCTTAGGTTGTTTAGAGCCTCAGCTTTGACATCTACCGGCTGCTCACCATGTTGTTGGCTCTGGCAACATTATGTGTCACAATGAGTAAAGTTACAAATGGAATAAAATTTTCATAAAAAGCCAATTTATGCTCTTATTAATTAATATAAACGTAGATTTATTTTAACATAATAGAAATATGTGAATGAAACGATTAGTAGTATGACCTGAAATATTCGCTGAGGTAAATTCATTCGCATAAAATTGAACGTGTATCATTAAAGGCTAAAAAAAACATTAAGAAAAATTTAACAAGTTAAATGTAAACGTGTCTTAATTAAATTTCAATACAATTGTAGTATTCTCAGGTAAAGACCAAAATAATTAATACAGTATTTTACTTATTAATAATATACTTATCGTTGCTTTTTATGCTTAGTCCATTTTCAGCTAAAAAAATTAAAGGCAAAAAAAACATCGAAAAACATAACTGAAATTACACAATTGCACAAATGATAAACTCTACTGAATTATATTACATGAAAATAGAAACGAAAATTGCGCTTTTGTTTTCATCCAATAAAATCCAGTCGAGTTTTTATAATTCGTGCAACTTTGTAGTTTAAAATATGTTTTTCGGTGTTTTTTTTTTTTTTGAAACCGAAGACGGACTAGGCCCGAAAACGTTACCGTCAGTATGTGATAAGTATATTATTACTTAATCCTTGTTTGCCCATGTAAGTAATATAAATTACTGCATTAGTTGTTTTAAATTAGCAACGTGATATGTGAATTTTTCATCGCTTAAAGGTTAAAAGGATAAATATTTCTTCAAATTTATTTATAATTAATTACTTTGATTACAGATGTCTGCGGTATTTCGCAGAAATGTAATTTAAATGGCGATAAAATAATTATTTTGCAGTATGATTTCAATTTGAAAACCAGTTTTAGTAAAGAAGATATTATTATTAATCCAGCGCAATATGCGTTTCGCTAAAATAGTCGACAAATAGTTGAATAGTCAAATAAACGAGACCTTTCGTTTAAATAAAAATTACGTTCGAGTACCGTTCGGAATTATCCAAACCGCTGGCCTTTTTTTTTTTATTAGCAAGTATTCTCTAGTCGCATTTGATGGTTTTCGGAATAGCACATAACCGGCAAATTGCATCGCTCTCTGTTCTGTCCATTGGTTTTCACCCTAAAGAAAACAGTTCCAAAAAAAAAAAAAAAAAAAAAAACAGACAAAAGAAATAAAATTAACCGGATCACATTTGATATTTTTAAAGAAGTCAACTAAAACTGTTCTAATAAACCTCCGAGTTTGCGAAATCGGCATTAAATTAAATTAAAATTTGCTGTAGACATTGTGAAATTTTAATATCGAATTAATTAGAGACATTTATACGTTTATTTGTTTTTATTTTTATTTTTAGGCGCCCTGTATATAAGTTGTATCACTAAAGAAGTAAAAACAGCGTTTTCCGTAGTTGAACCAGTGGCGGATCCACGGGAGGGGGATAGGGGACCCCCCAGAACCAAAGCCCCTGTGAAAAAAGTTGTCATAACATTGAAACTTCATTTATATTATAAAAAATTTGTATAAATGTGTTGTTACCTGTGGATTTTTTAATTAGAACTAATATTTAATACTGTTTTCTAGTGTCTACTTTCTGTTGCAGTGTTACGTTTCTCCTTCCCCTCACTAATTGCAGCGTTACCACCAAACGAAACTTGTCAGGTTCCTTTGCGCAACCTTATATAATGTTGAGAACCATTTTATCTCGCATTAATGCAGTTGCTATGGAAATCATTTTTTTTAAATCTAAAAACGTCCCGAAAAATGTTATAATAAAGAAGAACCTCGTGTTAAGTATGTTTAAAAGCGAAAACAAATGTTTCTTACATTTCTAATAATATGATCTCATATCAGCAGACCCTTGTTTTGAAATTTCACCCCCTTCGATATATAACTATTCGCCCGGCCTTTGTTGTTTAATTTTAGTCGTACTGCTTAATGCGAGTATTATAATAAATATAAAATAGAATTAAAATATACGTACAGCGGAACAATCGGACGTGTACAATAGTAAAAAACTTAAGGTCGCCACTGAAAATACAATGAAATATTTCCGCTCATCTGAAAATACATACATTTTAGTTCGTGGTTTATAGAAGTTAGCACAATACACTCGCACACACATACATACACACACTATACACATATATAGTACATATATATATATATATAAATGTCGTTGCGTTGGCCTAGTGGCTAGCTCCGTTTCGGAGGTCTCAAGTTCGATCCTGAGCGATAACGGAATATGTGCGATAGTTTGTAGACACGGTTGCCCATAATAGTCGAAATAGTCGAAGTAATCGAAAGAGGCGGCGAGGAAAAATAATTCCCCTTGTTCGGATCGCATGCTGAGCGAGATTTTCAAAACACATTTCTCGCATATTTTATAGTGTTTCGTATACATATTTGTTATAATAGTTGTCTTTTATATAATATTTCTTTGCCATTTGTAATTTATAAAAATATATATATATATATATATATATATACCTATACTTTATTATTTGTAATTTGTATAAATATTTGTCCCTTTTTTTATTTAATAATTCCTATATACTAATGGAAAAACTAATTGAAATGGTTAGGAAGTATGAATTTTTATACAATACAGAATACAAAGATTTAAAAAATGTAAAATGGAGGGATTTAAAAAGAACACAAATAAAAAAACAGCGTATTTAGATATTGTATGTGTTGCATTATATCACGATTACGAACAAGCGAACCTGTGCTACGATACGAATATGCAGAGCATATCAGCTCTCTCGGTATAATTCAAAACGTTTGGCAGACAAGGAACAGAAAAAATTTTAGCAGTCGCATCTACAAAGTGATCATCAAGCCAATCTGGACATAGGGTATTGAATTATGGGGATGTGCCAAAACGAGCAACCGCAATATCATACAGCGGGTTCAAAATAAAATTATACGCGTGATAGCAAAAGCTGTATGGTTTCAAAGGAATGCAGACTTGTACAGAGATTTAGATCTGAAGTGTGTGGAAGAGGTCATTCCAGAAATCGTAAGTGCGTACTATGAACGGCTTTGGGTTCATAGGAATAATCCAGTAATTCAACAGTTGCTGACGGAGGAACTCAAATCACGCAGGCTTAAACGCTGTAAACCTCGTGTGAACTGTCCGCTGTATCCTTAAAAACTAGTCGCTGTGCTAAGTTTTTATTTCTCGTTCCTTTCTCAGTAGTTATATTTATTACTTTTATTTAAGATTTATTTTAAGATTGTAATAATTGTTCAAATAAAAATAAAAAAAAAAAAAAAAAGCTATGCGACCACAAGGATCAGTGAAAATGGGTTAAAGAAAGCGGTACCCTGTATGACTTTTCATATTCTTCACCTATTTTCGATTAAAATCGTGTCGTAAATTATTATCAGTAGAATCCAACGACTATTTTCGTTCACGCAATTTACAACGGGATGATGATGATATACCGCTTTTTAACCGACTTCAAAAAAGAAGGAGGTATTCAATTCGACTGTTTTTTTTTGTTTTTTTTTTTTTTTTATGTGTGTTACCACAGAACTTTCTTCTAGATGAACCGATTTTGATGATTCTTCTTTTATTTTTGAAAGGTGGTGTTTGTCATATGGTCCCATTTAAATTTGATCAAGGTCTGACCGATAGTTTTTGAGTTATCCTTAATAGTAATGCGGGAGATTGAAGCTTTCTGGATGCTTTTCATTCAGATTGTTTTCACCGTCGGATTAGATTTTTGACTTAAATAAAATACTATAAATTTGCCAAATTACCATGGAAATGTAGCTTTTGGTGTTTTTACCGTGGAAATATCTGTTCTTATTAAAATGTTTTAATTTAATTGAATAAAAATGCACTAAAAAGTAAAAAATAAAATGCTTTTTTACAAAAAATAAATACCGACTTTAAGGTTTATTATAAAAATTTAAAAATGCACTAAAAAGTAAAAAATAATTACTCCCGATAAAATATATATATCAGAGTGGTACAACTTAAAATGACATTATCGTAATTCTTATACAACATTAACTTTTTGGAGTTGGCATCAAATTCATATTAAAAGAATAATTAAAAACTGCATTAAATGTTGATTAAATTGTTCCTAACATGAATTTAATTCCAACTCCAAAAAGTTAATGTTGTATAAGAATTACGATATCACCACTTAAGTGTTATATCACTCTGATATATATATATATTTTATCGGGAGTAATTATTTTTTACTTTTTAGTGCATTTTTAAATTTTTATAATAAACCTCCAAGTATCGGTATTTATTTTTTGTAAAAAAGCATTTTTATTTTATTATTTTTTTTTTTTTCGATTTTTTGTCTTCGTTTTCGTATATTATTTGTGTAATAAGTTATTATTTTTTATCTTAAATTATCGAACCGTTCCTTATGGATATCTGTTTCGAATAGCTTCGAAGTTCAAATTTGGTTAATATTATCATCCGGTTTAGTTGCATTAAAAACATAATAAAAATTAATGGAAAAGAAAAATTCTTCTGCTTATCGACATAAAATTTATCGTGATGCCAGGAAATGGGATAAAGTACGTAACATTCAATTAAAATGATTAAAACTTTCACTTCCGATTATATTTCAGCACTTATACACATACGAGTATGAAGTAATGACCTAGTGTAATAACTCTGTAGACTATTATTGCTAGGACTTTTTTAACATATGTGGTGATGTTTATAATATTAGGAAAAAATATTTAAAAAAAAAAAAAAAAAGGAAAAAGATGATGCAATATATTGATTGAGTCTAGCATACTCTGTCTAGCTTCAAAACATATAATACGATAACCCCATTATGTTTTTAAAGATAAACGGTGTTTTAAAACGATAATTGTTAATAATTGTTGGTTTTAAAATCGAATGCAGACGAAAATGATGATCAGTGAAAATACAGCGTGTTCAGCATCGGAATTGCGGAAGAATAATCGAGCCTGTCTTTGCTAATAATAACAGCAGAGAGGCGAAGCGAAAATCGCGGTTATCATACAATATTTCGTAAGTGGATAATATAGTATAAACGAGCTCTCTACTTATTTGACGAGTTAACTGAATTACAGTGGAATAGCGTGAAAAATTAATCACCTGGAAAACAATTTTTTTTACAACGAAGATTACTTTCCCTCAGTCAGATTTGACTGGAACTGCTTTCAGTTCAGGACGCGTAAACAGGTTTAAATGATTCTGTAAATAAGTACACAATAAGGAAACACGGGGTCTCACAGCTCTGTACATAGAATTCATATTAGTCTGAAAAAAAAACTACATTCGAGTAATTTAATAATACGGTGCAGTAGTCACTTCGATTTTGTAATTAACGGGAAATGCTAATGAAACGAATCTGGTAGTATTACCCTTCGTTTTGAAACAAATGTGTCCAATATTATCGAATCATAATTTCTTTGAACTATCTGATTTCCACGGAACACAGAAAATATACCACATTCAACGGGTGTTTCTAACAGCCGCGAAGAAGAAAAAAAAATTAAGTTCAACTTGCCATATGGTATTTATTTAAAAATACATTACCCGAATTAATGAGTTTTCTTCTTCGATATGTTACTACTGCCATAAGTGCACCTGTATATATGCGTAAAGTATGTTTTTTTCAGCGGCCAAAACGTTTTGAAAATTCGCAATTAAATCGTACCCTTATTTTACGTCTCGCCATCAATTCGAAAATACTCGCAGGAGCAATCATCGCACATGGGACAAAGAAATCATCGTATTTACGCGAAAGCGTAAGAAAAATTGGTTTGTCCGGTAACACTGAAATGAGCGAGGAAGCTATAAAATAAAACCATTTACACTGTTATCTCTTTAATTGTCTTTTTTCATTTATATATATATATATATATATATATATATATATATATATATATACATATATATGTATATATGTATATATGTATATATATGTATATGTGTGTGTGTAAATTATTAACGCCTTCGGCAATATTTCGTTTGTATAAATCATTCTGCGTCGTTACGTCAGCGAATTAAAGGAAAATAGCGATTAAATTCTAACAGATTTTTCCCCTTTCGAAGTAGCAACTTATGGTTTCTCTTCACATAAACGACCGGGATTTTATAGGCAGCAGAACGATCGCTATTCACTATCAACGTCTTCATCGATTTTTATGTATATCCGCCCTCCCTACGCTTAGTAGCATTATCAGACGACCGCGAGATCAGTTATAACGACGCCCATAAATACCAATAATCAAATTAACCTATTTCCAACAACGTGTCGCTGTAATAGCCTCCGTAGTTACATTTTAAGCGCGGACTGAAAATTTAACATTATGCATTGGGAGAGGTAAATGAAATACAGGGAGACGATAGAAACAATTCGAATTTTTGTTTTTTATTTTTTTTAGGGGAAAAAATGGTAGGAGAAATAATAAAAATTTTCTCCCCGACTTTGTTTATTATTTACGTGTTATCTTCATTGCTTGTGAGGACATTTTCGCTTATTGATAAACACCGGCCGCATGGTATTTTTGGATCGGTGGACAGCGGTCGCGTCATTTCATTAAGTTTTGCGATTGTGCAAATTATTGTTCCTGTCTGTTCGGTTTTCAGAAATATTGCGGTTCGCTTCAATTTTTTTCGGTCCTAGTTTAAATGCTATCATTTCTGCTAAATTATCTGCCCCTGGATTTACTCGTGAGTTTAATACCGTTATATTAATTTTTTTTTTGCGTACGACATAACTTTTTCAAGTTGAATTGAGAAAATTCGATAACAAAAAAAAACGAAAAAGAAAAACACTATCTACCAACTGAGGAAACATGTTATATACTACCGCGAGAAGAAAATTTGTAAAAATTTTTCTGTAATTAATTTTATTTTTTAGCTTTTTGTCACAACCATAGGAATTATCACTGTAATTAAATGTAATTTATTGTAACTACCTTGTTGATTGTAAATAATCGTAACAATATTATTGTAAACTTAGTACAAAAGAAAACCGAAATGTACACGAAGCACTTTGCTCTGAAAAGTTTTCGAAATTATCTCATCATTATTTGTCACCGAGAGACATGTGAGTGTGGCAGAGAAAAATGCATACACATATACTGTGGACCATGTACATAGCGGGTGGGGTATATGATAGGAAAATGTTACGATCTAAAATGCCGGTAATTATAAAGTTCATAGATTACTAAGGAGTTTTCGACTCTCTGTTAGGGTATAATGGTAGACATGGAATTACAGTAAAAACATTAAAAATAAACAGCAGAAAATTAACGAAAAATAAGGTATAATCGGTACGAATTTAATAATAATAAACTGAACAAAATTCACCCCTTTTTTAATGTTTTTTTTTTTTTTGTAAAACAAAAAAGCCCCCAAGTATAACACTATTAATTTAATTTTTAATATTTACTTTGCTAAAAATTTAAAAAAAAATCTTTTCAAATTAATTAAAAAACTAATTTCTCAGTTTTAATGTTGTATAACACAAGTCGTCTTCTGCAGCCGAAATATCTTCTTGAAGTGAAATTTTTCATTCAACACTAGGAGTTTTGAGATAGAAGCTAACAAAATCTCTTAAACTACTTGTCCTTTTCTAATGTCCGTTTACTGGAACGTAAAGCGAGTCGGACAGGAAAAAGTATATGAAAAAAAAATGAAGTTAAATGTTTACTGGCAGAGGTGAAAAAAAAGATATTAGCTTTATAAGAGATGAAAAAATTTGAGTAAAACATTTATTATGATAAATATATTTAAGTTCTAAATAAAAACAACGCGATGCGGAACTTGCTGAATGTCATTTTTTCAATATAATTAAAGCCATTAAGATTTGAAGTATTTGTATCTTATTATAATCACCGTAAGCCAATTATTTCTATTTTCAAATAAAAGCTATAATGAAGATAAAGGAGACGAAATTTTTGTAGTATTTATTTTTAGTTATTGTCAATAAGGCCGCAAAAAAAAAATGTGCATCAATCAAAAACTAACGGCGTTAGAAGTGGCATTTTTTATGGAATGCAAATAAATTTTAAACGAGGAAACAAAAAAAAAATGTATATTGAAGTAAAGAAAAATTTACTTAAAACTACAAAACAGAAATGATTGGTTAAATCAATAACGATGTGTAGATAATCTCCCAAATTAAACACTATAGAAGTTTCACTTGCATGTAATAATTATACACGTATCATCGTCATTATCATGGAGCCATGTCCATTACCAAATGTTGGCTAACATTTGAGCACACTTTCGTCTATCCTGTAAATTTCAAAACAGTTCAATGGTAAAATAAAAAAAAAAAAATAAAGTAAGTCCCATACCCTTGATAAGGTATTATGGATTGTGAAGTTAAGCTTTCCATAATGAAGCCTAATGGAACTAAAGAGAATATTAGGGCCAGTTCCTTTCTACTTGGGATTCGCCTTTACTTTCCCCCGGATAATTCTCTGATACCCAATTATTTCAGAGGCTGGGTAAACTTGGGATCGTCTTGGATAGACGCCTCATATCATTGTGCCAAGTTTTGTATCCACGTTATTCTTCTTCTTCCCAGTGGTCTTTTTCCGGCGATCTTTCCTTGCATCATAAGTTGAAGTGTACTGTATTGTCTCGGATGGATCGCGTTATATGTATGTCCAAAGTATTTTAATTTTCTCTGTTTAATTTCTGTTACTATTTCTTTGAACTTACTTTTAATTAATTTAACACTTTGGAGTTTCGTATTTTGTTCGTCCATTTTTATTTTAAGTATCTTTCAATATATCCACATCTCGAAGGCATCCAGTTTTCGTTCTGTTGCCTTTATTAATGTCTAGCTTTCAGCCCCACATAGTAACACACCGAAAATATATAACATTTTACCGGCCTACTTTTTAATTCTGTACACTTATATATTCTTAATAGTATTGTTTCTAGTTTAAAAAATGTATTTTTAACTTTTCCAATTCGTATTTTTATTTCTTCACTTATGTCCCATTGATCCGTTTAAATTACTACCTAAATTTTCGATTTTTTCCCCGTAAACTGTAAGTGGTCTTGTTAATAAATTTCCATTTTTCCTACTCACTACCACGCACTTCGTTTTAGCTATAATCAGGTGTAATCCATATATGTGACCTACTTTAGTGAGGACATTTAAAAACCCTTCCAGTTCCTTTATATTATTCGCTATTAAAATTGTATCGTCCGCATATCTAAAATTGTTTATTATTTACCCATTTAGTTTAGTGCCGTTATTAAGTTTCGTACGGTCTTCTTTGAAAATTTTTTCAAAATTTGTATTAAATAGCAGCGGGAACAGGATGCAACCTTGTCTTACCCCTTTGCATATTACTACTTCCTCTGTGCTATGTTGCTCAATGCTAATACTTGCTGTTTAGCAGCAATATAAGTTTTTTTTTGTCACACCTATATCGTTTTCATCAGTGCCTGTTCTTTTTAGAGTATCCGTAAATTTATTGTGCGTTACATTGTCGAACGCTTTTTGAAAGACGACAAAACATACGTGCAGAACTGCATCGCTGAATTAGCAGCCTAACATTGAATTTTCTTAAATCCGAACTGAGTATCAGCTAGCTGTTCTTCTATTTTCCTGTATATTCTCGAGTATATAATTCCGAAGGAAAACTTATAATAAGTGGCCCATCAAACTAATACTTGGTGAATCCTCACATTTTTTAGAATTTCGTTTTTTAGGCAACATTATGAATGTTGACTTGATTCAATCATCTGGAATCTCCCTCGCATCATATATATATATATATATATTATTAAACAATTTAAGCAAAGAATATTTACCTTTTTCCCCACAGTTTTTTGAATTTAAACTGGTATTTGATCAGGTACCGGTGCCCGTTTTGTTTTTTGCCATTTTTAAGACTTGTTCTACCTCTCCGGTTACGATCGGTTGTCTTGACGCTGCCTGGGGTAATCTTCTGTAACCGGCCTGACGTCGTAGAATAGATATTCGATATACTGTTTCCATGTTTCTAATCTCGCTTCTTTATTAATTACTATCTTAAGCTGTTCATCTGTCAATTTATTTGATTCATTATTGTATGGCCCAACCATTTCTTTTATTGCTTTGTACATATGGAATGTATCATTTTTCCTATTTAACTTTTCAATCTCCGAGCACTTCTCTCGGTACCAGACTCTCTTTGCCTCCCGTATTTTTTGTTTAATGCTCTTATACTTCTCCATGTTCCGGACTGACTTTTGAAATTCCGTCTCTTTTCCATCATTTTGATTATTTCGTCTGTCATCCATTTTTGTTTTTTGCTTGTGTTATATGGAATTTTAGACGTTGTTTCATGCATGATACTATATTATTTTCTATTACTTCATCGAATTTATTTTCTATCTGTTCTGTAATAATATGACGATTATTCACAAGTGACCATCTATTTTCCAGTTACATCTTTTTGGTTCTAATCGTTTTAGCTTCACTTTTACAATTCTTATTAGTAGATTGTGATCTGTTGGAACATCCGCTCCTGATAGGATTTTCACAGTTTTGACCGTATTTCTAGACCTTTGATTAACGATGGCAATATAATCGATTTGATTCCTTACAATGTGATCGGGTCTATCCGTTGATGCTTTCCAGATATACAAACGTCTAGGTGGTAGTTTGAAGAAAGTATTCATTATATGTAACTTCCTTTCCTTATAGAAATCAACAAATATAATGTACCCCTTTCATTCCTTACACCTAGCCCGAATCCGCCTACTGTGTTTCCGTCGGTACCTTTGCCAGCCATGCCATTTAGACCTCCTATTATTATAGTTATATCTTTGCTCTTCAACCGTTTAGTTTCATTATTTATTTCTTCATAAAATTGTTTTACTTCTTCGCCGGGGCTATCTGTTGTAGGTGCGTATACACTTGCACTATATTTAATTCTGCTGGTTTTGAATTTATTTGCATTACCATGATTCTGTCAGATACCGGACTGACTGATGTGACGCTACCCCCTATTTCCTTTAATACTATGATCGCCACTCCATTTCCGGGTGATGCTGGCTATTTTCTCCTGAATGAAAAACGGTGTATAATCATCGACTACACATCTCGCAGCGCCTGACCAGCGCATTTCGCTAATTCCGAATATGGATATTTTTAATCTTTTCATTTCTTTTATCGTATTGTTAATTTTACGGGACTGATATGTTCCATGTAGCTATCTTTAAGTCAGAGTTTAGTTTGATTACTTGAACTAAAACACGTTTGTTCCCTCCTGCATAGTTCTGTACCAGCGGAGATACAGGAGAACTCGAATCAACCTGCATTACTGCAGGTGACCGTCTATTACTTGCACTCTTTTTTTTGAAAGTGCTCTACAGGTGAAACATTAATATCCTTTCTTCCATGTGACATGTTACTGCTAGGGAATTAAAAATACAGCGGGGGTTGCCCGTTGCTTTTTGCTGAGTTCTCTATTAGGGTTTGCTTCCTTAGCCAAAAGGACCCGATTTTAAAGCGCCAGATACTCGCCTACTCGCTCTCGACTGGTGTTCACCAAATCCGACTGGGACAAGTATGTCATGAGAGTGAGTTACTGATAGTCCGCTGTTGTTAACGCAGTGAAAAGCTTAACGGTATTTTTTTGAAAGGTGCACCGTCGGCAAATGAACTTTCTTCCGTTTTCCTATCAGCGTTATATTGTGAGTTCCGATTTAGCTTTCCTAATCAGCGCTAAACCCGTTGAAAAGAAAATCACCACCCTGCACGACATGGACGTACGGAACTCACGTGGTTGCTGTTTCGTTTCTCCACCGGTGAGGCTAGCACCATCTGACGGTTGATTAACTACTCACTAAAGAAGGTAGCTCTAGTTACAAAAATGCCTCCCAGATACGTACCAATTAATTTTTACATACAACTGAAACTTTTGTAGTGTTTAATTCGAGATTATCTGCAAATCGTCATTGGTTTATATTACTAATTATTTATAATTATAGTTTTAAGTAAATTTTGACAGCTTTTGCATTTCATAAAAAAATTCACTTTAAACGCCGTTAGTTTTCGACTGACGTACATTTTTTTAATCTTACCTGCCGCAAGGAAAATTCTGCCGACACGCGTGTTGTCCCAAAAAACTAATGATGAATCTAAAATGATAAGCGAAGAGATTGGAAGCGGTCATCTAACATCGCTGCTGTGTTATGCCAATGACCATTAAATGTTACCAGCAAAATGCGAACAAAAAGTAGAAGAAATAATAAAGCCGTTAAGAATGCGAGTAAGAGAAACAGTTTAAAACTGAATGCGGAAAATAGAAAACACAAAATATAGTGAGGTAGAAATAGAAAATAAAATATCTGAGATGGTAGGTGTACATTTATATACTTGGGCTGCACTATAAAAGCGTTATGATGCGAAATCTTTTATTTTAAATGAAATGTCCTCATACATCCTGTTCGTTAAATAATAAAATTACGAGTACTCTAATGAACACTTGGCGACGTTTTTGAAAATGCTTTCTACTTGCTATGAAATAGAGACAATTATATTTAAAGTAAAGAATGACATTTTGAGGGAAGAATTGAGACACATGTGCTGCAAAATTGAAAGAATAGTCGCTGATAAGTTTGTTAATATGCTCTTCAGATTACAAGTAACTGAATCAGCTGTGATATAAGTGATAAGAGGCATTTCTTAGACTTCATACGATTCATTTATGAATAGAAGGTAAACACATTTTTATGCAACAAAAGAACTTTTGGAACGCTCTATTAACCAATTTGAAGCTTTAACATCGTATTTGAATACTTTAAAATTACCTTTAGATTAATGTGTCGCTATTTATACTGGTGAGGCAGAAAATATACTGAGATCAGTCAGGGAATTTGTGACCAGCGATAATTATCAATCAAAATATAATATTTCGTCGCTGCTTTTTTGCAACTAACAAGTGCTTGCCATGAAAATAATATCTAAGAAATTAATCGGAATATTTGATGAAGTAATTTCCATGTTAATCTCATAATAGCGACAAATATATGCATGTATATATGTATGTAATTGGATCCTCAGAAACGACTCTAAAAATTTTGATCAAATTCACGAATTAGGAGTGTTTTGATTTGTCAAGGTCTTATCATCGAGCGAATTTTACTAGACGAGCAGCTGTAAAACCAATGTTTAAGTGATAAATAAAAACAAATAAAAAATTTATAAGCTAGAAATATTGTCATAAATTATCATATTTCTGAAGCGATTACTACTCGCAAATTTTCAGATAAAAAAATAAAATTTAATAAAAATACACCATTCGTGCTGATTTATTATAATATTTTTGGCTTATAAATTCCGAATTTTTATATTTCGTATTTACTAGTGAATAAAGAGCCATATTAAATAGAAAACTGAAATTTTTCGATGAAGATTACGATTTTATATATTGCTTAAACCAAAAAACAAATTCAAAATTTATAGGGTAATATATGCAACTGTAATTTTTGTATTGTATTATTTTTTAAGAATGTTTGTGAAACTCGTAAATATTCTTTGATGCATTTGCAAGTTCGAAATAAATCTGAGCAAGGCTCGGTGTCATTAGGTACTGATATTAAAATGAGCTCAATAGAAAATTGTGTTTTTAAACAGTTTCGTTCATCAATGGAAGCAGACTACGACGTCGTATTGTAGAAGGATTCTAAATCGAGTGTTGCAATTAAGAAATTAATTAAGATGTTTTTATACAAATAGAAAAACTCGAATCTTCTGAGGAATATCTAAAAAATGATAATTGGTCCAATATTTTAGCTTAATTAGTTGATATTTTTATTTACTTTAATACTGTTAATATAAGTATGCAAAAAAAATGGTTACATCGACTCATCGAGAAAAAGATTTTCATTACGAAAGAGATACATGTAAGGGAAAGAAACGCAGACGTCTTTTCTTCTAAGCAATGATACAAATGAGGAAACCATTTTTCTTTAATAACCAAATATTTAGTACCAATAGAAGGAAATTTTGAAAAATATTTTCCGTTTTAAACGCTAAACAGTTCGATTGGATAAGAAATTTCTTGCAACTTCTTCGGTTTTACTCTGAATGAAGAAGTGACATCGTTATTTTCAGATCGTGCATTAAAATTGAAATTTACTGAAATAGCTTTTGAAGAATTCGGAATCTTTGTTAACAATGAATATTGGAGTCTGTCGGAAAAAAAACCCACTAAACACGCTATTATTATTTTCATGCTGTATCTTTGCAAGTTAGGTATTTTAACTAGAGGTCTAAAGAAATAAATGCGAGAGCCTGGGAAATTCGTAAAGTGAGGTGCAAGTCGCTATTCATTCATCCAAGTATTTCTGAAATCTGTACTGATCATTAAGAGCCATAGGCGTCGTCAGCGGGGGGCAGGGGGCAGCTGCCCCTCTGGAGCCTTGAAACTTTAAAATCAACTAGCCATGATGAGTATTCATAGGCGCGTAATCACGGACAATTTGGAAGACTTTTATAATAAAGTAGTAGAACAATTTGCCAGAAACCCATGAAAATTATGTTTTAATTAAGATTTTATTCTTGTTTAATAAAATATTAAGCCTTTACAACTTATGAATTTTATTTTTCTTATAATTCATATCTTCTTTCTATCATCTTGCCCCCCCCCCCCCCATGGCTCATCGGCTGACGACGCCCTTGCTAAGAGCTCATATATCACATTAAGTTTATGGATTGGATCGTAATTTTAAATGATTTTTAAATAAATGTGTTTTTAATATCAAAATAATAATTCATTTGCTTGTAGTAAAAATTAATGATTATTAATGAAAACCTCAATAACTAGAAAATAAATATTATTTTAAAATAAATTGAAAAAAAATATTGATTATTTTAATTTTAGTATTGCAGCTAAAAAATGTATGTTTCGAGTATTGCACAGCTTCAATAAGTCTGAGAAGTACACTGATATAAAGTTGTGTTTGAAGAATTCCATTTTTCAAAAAAATAAAAACAACATTACGATTAGAATGTATTCAGATTTTAATTTTCTACTATTGAAATAGTGTAATAAAATAAAGACGAATATACTGACTTAGTTCAAAGTGTCTAGCTGCTTTTTTATTTTTATCTTTATTACCTCGATATGCCATTTTTAACTACCATCGTTATCACGACTACACTGAAGTCGAATATTAGAATTTGCTTTTACTAGTATATGTGGAGCTAAGTTATTTACTCTAATGAAATGCTACACATTTGCTAAGGACTCAGAATTGTCTGTATTTGTGAAATCTGCCCTCTGTAAGATTAAGTGTGTACTCCGTGATGCCGAGAACTGTCAACAATTATTGAGTACGTAAGTAGATAGAAAATGTACGTTCTAGGAGAATAGCCAATCAGGAGCGAGTATTTAGTCCTGTGGCCCCGCCCCCTTTTACTCAGCTAATCAAGAGTCAAAAACATAATAAAATGACCACACCGTTTTTACATCAAACCCCCCCATTAAGAGTTCAACACTGCAACGCCATGTTCTACTCCACTTGCTACATCTTCAACATTACAAACCAAAATCCATATATCTCAGCGTCCACCACACACAAATCAACCAACTGCAGTTTCTCCAAAATTCCTTCAAATTTTCCCTCGTTGTCCACCTCCTCCCCGTGCCGTTCCCCTTGTGCGCGTGTACAATCGATTAAATAATAATAATAATCTACCAATTAATCAATTTTCCTTATTATATTTATTAGAAATAATTAAATATTCGCGATGTACCACACTTCTTCCCTACACAATCTTACATAGATCTTCGTTATTATTATTACATGGTCCGCATTAAAATTTGAAAATTCACTATTTCGAGGGAAAAAAGGGGTAAAATCTCCGGAAACTGCTTAAAACGTTCGAATTTCGATACTTAGAACCCAAATTTTAAAGGAATTTTTTCTAGCATGTTCCCTTCTTACACTTTATTTTTAAAAAAAATTTGTAAAATCGCGTAATATTACACTAGTATTAACAGAGAAAGACGTGTGCGAGTGTACTGCAAGTCATAATAAATCGAGAGGAACAAGATTATGACGCAGTTATCAATGATCCAGTACGAATACTATCTACATTATTATTATTATACTTTGTTTCTACCTTACGCAACATTGTATGCATGCACATTCCAGATCGCAATGAAAAGGAGGTCAGCGATGAACTTGTACGAATACTATCTACATTTGCTTTTACTTTACGCAACATTGTACACACACACACACACATTCGAGATCGTGATGAACAGGAGGTTAGCAGTGGACCTGTACGAATACTATCAACATTATTATTATTACGCAATCGCATAAATCTTTTAAATTAATCCTCTAACGCGTATTGAAAATCAGGAACACCTCCTTGCTAATCAATTAAATAATAATAATCTACCAATTAATCGATTTTCGTTATTATATTTATTAAAAATAATTAACTATTCGCAATGTACCGCGCTTTTCCCCCTATACAATCTTACATAGATATTCACTATTATTACATGGTTCACTGTCTTTAAAATTTGAAAATTCCTTATTCAGAGGGGTAAAAGGGGTAAAATCTCTGGAAACTGCTAAAAACGTTCGAATTTCGATACTTAGAACCCAAATTTTAAAAGATTTTTTTCTAGCACGTTCCCTTCTTACACTTTATTTTTAAAAAAAAATTGTAAAATCACATAATATTGCGATAGTATTAACAGAGAAAGATGTGTGCGAGTGTACTGCAAGTTGTAATAAATCGAGAGGAACACGATGATGATGACGCGGTATCAATGAAGCTGTGCGAATACTATCAACATTATTATTATTATTATTATTATACTTTGTTTTTACTTTACACAACATGGTGCACACGCACATTCCAGATCGCAATGAATTGGAGGTCAGCGATGAACTGTACGAATACTATCTACATTTGCTTTTACTTTACGCAACATTGTACACACACACACACACATTCGAGATCGTGATGAACAGGAGGTTAGCAGTGGACCTGTACGAATACTATCAACATTATTATTATTACGCAATCGCATAAATCTTTTAAATTATTCCTCTAACGCGTATTGAAAATCAGGAACACCTCCTTGCTAATCAATTAAATAATAATAATCTACCAATTAATCGATTTTCGTTATTATATTTATTAAAAATAATTAACTATTCGCAATGTACCGCGCTTTTCCCTCTACATAATCTTACATAGATATTCGTTATTATTACATGGTTCACTGTCTTTAAAATTTGAAAATTCTTTATTCAGAGGGGAAAAAGGGGTAAAACCTACAGAAACTGCTTAAAACGTTCGAATTTCGATACTTAGAACCCAAATTTTAAAGGAATTTTTTCTACCATGTTCCCTTCTTTCACTTTATTTTTAAAAAATTTTGTAAAATCGCATAATATTACGATAGTATTAATGGAGAAAGATGTGTTCGAGTGTACTGCAAGTTGTAATAAATCGAGAGGAACATGATGATGATGACGCGGTATCAATGAAGCTATGCGAATACTATCTACATTATTATTATTATTATACTTTGTTTCTACCTTACGCAATATGAAATACTATCAATATTATTATTACGCAATCGCATAAATCTTTTAAATTAGTTCGTCTAACATCTATGGAAAATTGCAATATTCCACTAATCAAATTAATAATTTATGAATAAATCGATTAATTGTTATTTTTTCTATTAAAAATAAATAATTAAATATACTAACTGCATCACACCTCCAAACGTTACCAAAAGGGATTAGATAAATGTAGTATCATAGAAAAAAGTGCTCAATTTAAACCAAAATCACTCTTTTCATACAAATTATACCATTTAGAGCTAAAATACACACATTTTAGTACAAAACATTGAATTTTAAAGGAAACAATCCATTTTACATAAAAATATCCTCATTTTAGGTGTAAACCATCAATTTATGGTAAAATATCTCAATTTAATACAAATATCATCATTTTAGATAGAAAACGTCAAATTTTAATGGAAAATAACCCATCCTGGGGATAAGCAGCAAATTTTACTACATACACACTCTTTAATTAAAATCAATATAATCTCTATACACTATAATTAAGTTTATAGAAACTATTTTAAACCCACACACATTCTTAAATCTAACAAATTAAAGAAATAAAAACAATTGTTAATAGAAAATTTTATTACATAGTAAAATTAAAAATATACATGTCTAAATTATACTTAATAATAATACACAGCTGCATGTAATCATGCAATATACATATTTTTATCTAATATACACGCTCTTAGTTCGGCTAAAACATCATTAAACTTTTTACAGAATTTATTATACATAGAATTTCCATAAGCTATTGTATCTACATTATTACTACATATTATTCTTTTATCGTCATTACCACTTAATACTACTTTATTATGTTCTAGGGTATACAGTATATGTTTATGACTTTGAATATTGTAATATGTCTTATAATTATCACATAATTTCCCACACACACCATTCACACAATTATAATAATCTATGAAATTAAGTTCTTTCTTAATTATAGAAGATTGTACACCTTTACATTTTTTAATTTCTCTATCAATAATATTTATAGAATACATTTTTGGACGCAATCCAACAAATTCACTAATTGGAGTACTATTTAATTCATTCTTAAATACACCAAGCTTTTTTTTATTTTTTAGTGAATAACATGGGTGACTTTTTGGATAATCACTTGTATCAAAATACTGAGCATTATCTTTAATATCTTTATAAAAATCAAGCGTTTTAAGTTCATAAATAAGTGAATCAGTATCACAGTATAAAAGATTAATATTCTTATACATTTTACTCATTATGTTGTAATGAAAATCAAACATTTTTAATTTGCTAATATCTAAAATAGACATACCAATGTAAATAGGCTTATTAAATTTAATCGTTGAAGGATTTAAATGCACTGCAGCCAATAATGGTTGTTCACTAAATATTGTTCGATCCTTAAAATTAATTTTTCCAACTAGTTTAGTAAATTTTACTTCGTTTATAATAAGCTGCATATTAATTCTATGCCTAACGTTTTCCATCATTTTACCAAAAACGCTGTTGTTCATAAGCTTCCAATAGTTCTTCTCAAACTCATTAGTAGCTTGTTGCCGCTGTAGAGTGTTTAAATCAATATAAGGCTTCAACCATGCTGACTGATTGAAACAAATGACTCGATGCACACGTTGTAGTTTTAGTCCTAATTCAATTGCCTGTTTAAGATTTCTGTAGTGAATAATATAATTGTACTTATTTTCTAATGTATTAACTAATTTCACACATTTTCTAATTGATTTGGCTTCAGGGCATAGAGGTAAATCATTGTGTGCTAAATGTAAATCTACTGGATACTCCAAATCCACATCGAGTACATAACCAATGGATCCATCATCAGCTATCTCCATAATATTTAATTCTATTATTTCTTTCTGACTAAGCCATCTGAAACCATTCATAGGAAGAGGTTCACTCATGGCCCAACCATAGAGGTTATTTGCATCCAAATATGCTATGAAAGTGTTATCTGTACCATTTCTTCCATCATTATCATCATTACTGTGACTATTACTACAGCTGTTAGTGTATGAATTGTTCGCTCTGGCATAACGTTTCACACACTGACACATACCACCACGTATTCCAGCTTCAAAGAATAAAACCATATCATAATCAGTTAGGAGCTCCAATTGAACCTTTGTCAACTTCAACATTGCTTGAAATGCCAATCCAGGAGCAGTAAAACTCCATGCAGGATCCAATTTGTAAATTTTATGGCAAACGCTTCTAAAGTTTTCAAAAACATCTGCTAATAGAAGCACATCTGTCTTTAGATATATATCACTATACTCCCCTAGTGTTTGAACATTTAATGCATCCCACACATTTAATGCATGTGAGTAATCTTCTTCACTAATATTTGATTTTGTCAGGAAATTATAGAAATGCTCCTTTTCAGGCAAACTTGTTTCTTCCAATTTTTCCAATGATGACACATATGAATAAGGGAAAACACCCTTTCTACGGAATAAAGGAAGTAAATCAGGCGATACAATGTTTCTAATGGTATGATGAAGGGAACTATCGGGTAAATAACTAGCTAGCTTCTCAAGGCTTGATGCCATGAAACGGAATGTGTCAATGAATCGTATTTTCATTTTTTCTGAAATATGCTTTGAAAATGATATGTAGCGTTCTTCACTATTCGGTATCACCTCGATGTCCTGATCATCGTATGCCAAATCCTTGATAAATAAATGAGTGTCATATCCACTCAGATTATGAATAAATACAGGAACAAAGTTGGGAAGCTGGTATTCTAAATTACATTTTGAATGCGCTGCACCTCGAAATTTTCCGCTTAGATGGTCATGATCTGCGACTTTATCATTATTTAGAGGTTCTTCACAAATGTGGCATAGCGATGAAGTATCATATTCTTCCAAATCCACAGGCGTCCACTGCAATGGAATGTTTTTCTGATAAATCTTTTCTATTTTTCGCACATCTTCTACTAACCAATCACAGAATATTTTAGTTGCATTATGGCCACGATACATTTTAGGCTCCAATGTAACATTAAAGCTGGAACTTTTTTCACATCTTGACACAATATAGTAGCAAAAGCTAAACGCTTCATGTTGCTGTATGGGGGTGGTACTACATGTTTTTTCCGGCTTGTTTTGAATATCACAATATGAACCATCTTCCATGTGTTGCCGCTTACATGTCTGCATATTTCCATCCTGTTGCGGACTTTTTCGACGCCTACCACCAATTTCTATACCATCATCACCATTATCACTAATAATTTCTCCATCATTAACATCATTATCACATGAGTCATCGTTTAGAGGCTTCAGGATACACTCGATGTCAGCAAATATTACGAATGGTATAAATTCTTGCTGCTTATATTGTTGGAATTTCAATATTTTATTATTCTCCGTTGGCATAACAACTGTGGCAGGAGTATTGATGGAGCAATGTTGTATATGAGCCAGATACTTAGCATGGTCTTGAACATACCATAAGCAACGACGGCATATAAACATGCGATTATGATTGTTGGTAATTTGACGTGATACTAGTTTACATAAGTTCTTTATCCAACAGTAATGTGATTTATCACCTTTGGTTATAAGCAGTAAATCAGTATGATCTTTTTGTTCAATCTTTGTGATTCGGAGGGGATATACATTATTTTTCTCATCCAAACCATATACATTAACAGATGTTTGGGGGTTATTCTTTTCAAATGTGGACACATCGTCCAATGATGTAGGAAAAGATATACCACTCCAATTATATTTCTTTAACAATGATGTATTCCGCACATAATTGCTTGCATATTCTGGATGATTCACCTTAATATATTTTGTCAACATTGAATATTTGAAACACATCTGATCATCGTTTTTCACATTAATAATAGCCTTTTTCGATGCAATACAGGATGGTAGTTGAATATACGATGATGCACGGCTTAGAACATTCCGATAGTTGAGACGAATTTCAAGATATTCGATTTTCTTTAATCTCCAACCAGATCCTGTTGCATGTTGAAGTCTATCAGCAAGACTAATAATTTTTCTGCAATCTTCCTTGTACCATGCAGAAATATCATCACCACGAATGAGTAACTGCGCATTGGTTGGGAAGTGAAATGGCATATCAATACAATTCACGAACCCAACTCCTCTGATGAATGAACATTGTAATGTTAGATTTACTTTTACTCCAACACCGATTCTTCTTTTAATTATCTCGATCACTGTAGAAGTATTGTTAGACAAGTAATTTGCAATATCCATCTGACATTTATTATTGTTTATAATACGATATGTTGCAAAACGCTTGGAATAACGCTTGCTGACATTTTGAATAGAAATATCATGTTGTACAGCTGCTGACGACATTTTCATAAATAATTTTAAATCCAATTACAAATTAAACACAAGACAAACTTGAATGCAGGAGAAAACACGTCTGATCACTTCAATGGTCAGCACATAAATCAACAAATACCACCATTGACACATTGTTTTATACTAAATTAATACAAAGAGTTGATGCAAAATAACTAATATTAATTAAAATGAGTATAACTTAAGCATAGGAGAAAGACATCTATAATCACTTGTTCTGGCACAGTGGATGATGATGATGATGATGCTGATGACGACGGTAATCTAGCACGTTCACCTTCATCTACCTTCACTTTTCCCTTCACCACTACCCCCATCCGCCATCGAGCAACATCGATAGAAAATTCTAGAAAATGCTACCGCAATCTGTGTGTGCGCACACTCACGTCTCCGACTCCCGCTCTACATCAATGAACACAATGAGTACAAGCAGCTTGAGCGTACTATCCCCAGATAAAAAAACTGTTGCTGCTGTAGCTGGTGATGGAGGTGATGGTGTTGCTAGTGCTTGAGGAAGAGGAAAGGAGTTCTCAAATACTAGTTGGAAAAAAAAAATTGCTTTACATTTTCTGTACGCACCCATGCATACATATTTGCTATTATTACACAGATCGCGTTAATTTTTTTTAAATAATTATTTCCTCTAACGTGTATTGAAAATCAGGAACACCTCCTCGCTAATCGATTAAATAATAATAATCTACTAATAAATCGATTTTCATTATTATATTTATTAGAAATAATTAAATACTCGCTAATGTACCATGCTTCTTCCCTACACAATCCTACATAGATATTCGTCATTATTATTATCACACGATTCATGCTAAAATTTGAAAATTCGTTATTCCAAGGGGGAAAAGGGGTAAAATCTCCGGAAACTGCTTAAAACGTTCGAATTTCGATACTTAGAACCCAAATTTTAAAGGAATTTTTTCCAGCATGTTCCCTTCTTACACTTTATTTTTAAAAAAAAATTGTAAAATCGCGTAATATTACACTAGTATTAATACAGAAAGACGTGTGCGAGTGTACTGCAAGTCGTAATAAATCGAGAGGAACACGATTATGACGCAGTTATCAATGAAGCTGTGCGAATACTACCGATATTATTATTATTATTATACTTTGTTTTTACTTTACACAACATAGTACACACGCACATTCCAGATCGCAATGAAAAGGAGGTTAGCGATGAACTTGTACGAATACTATCTACATTTGCTTTTACTTTATGCAACATTGTACACACACACACACACACACACACACACTCGAAACTGCGATTAATAGGAGGTTAGCAGTGGACCTGTACGAATACTATCAACACTATTATTATTACGCAATCGCATAAATCTTTTAAATTAGTTCCTCTAACGCGTATTGAAAATCAGGAACACCTCCTCGCTAATCAATTAAATAATAATAATCTACTAATAAATCGATTTTCGTTATTATATTTATTAAAAATAATTAAATACTCGCGATGTACCGCGCTTTTTCCCTACACAATCTTACATAGATATTCGTTATTATTACATGGTCCGCGTTAAAATTTGAAAATTCATTATTCTGGGGGATGGAAGGGGTAAAATCTCCAGAGACTGCTTAAAACGTTCGAATTTCGATACTTAGAACCCAAATTTTAAAGGAATTTTTTCTAACATGTTCCCGTCTTACACTTTATTTTTAAAAAATTTGTAAAAAGACGCGTGCGAGTGTACTGCAAGTTGTAATAAATCGAGAGGAATATGATTATGACGAGGTTATCAATGATTCCAGTGCTCTGTTCTCATCTAATCTACAGAAAAAAAGAAAAAAGAAAATATAATAGGAAGGACTGTATGTGAAAATAGTGTCCAGCTCTAATGTCGTTACGTCTATGGTATAGCGATTGAGAATTCATAATTAACTCGATTGCAGTAAGAGTCGTTTTAAATTGATCTTCAATGAATTTCAGGAGGCAGCGAGTGAATGTTCTTTCCCAACATTAACAGCGGATTTATTAGTGGTGTTAAATCATTCAATTATTATTGTATTTTACACTACTAATGGAACACATCGTAAATTTAAATCAATTAAAAATTTTAATAACAATAAGCAAAAATTTCGATCATACTTGTGTAGATCACCAGCTGACTGCTGCTTCTGCTCAGAATACATTTTTTTCTTTTTCCGATATAGTTTATAAAAATAAATTATTACTCCTGCTGTAAATTATTTCCGAGTGTAATATGAGAGATATCGTAGGGAAATGAAAAAATATATTAGATTCATAAATAATCTCGTTTATTCAAATTTACAATTATTTTCCTCATTTCCAACCAATTGTAACCAATTTCCCACTATTTCTTAACATGTTTTAGACCTTTTTACGCTATTTTTTTTCAACAATTTACACTATTCCCCATCATCATCCTTGTGTTTTAGTACTTTCACAGAATTTTATTCAATTTTTCACTAAATTTCCACTATTTCCTAGCATGGTTTAGACTTTTTTGCACTATTTTTCAACAATTTACGTTATTCCCCATCATTGTTCTTGTGTTTTAGCCCATTTCACACAATTTCACACAATTTTTTCTCCATCTTTACCAGTTTGCATCAATTAGACTCTCTCAACCAGTGAATGTGTGCGGCGTTAGAATAAGCGAAGTTAGAATTATAACTAAATGTAAGGGAATCCCCCACAATGTCACCAAAAATTAAATTACTTTCGATCATTAAAGACAGTGCATTTTTAATAATAATCAAATTAGTAACGTAAATTACAGAGCCGGCTATTCTATTCATAGTGAAAACCATGAATTATACACTGTAAAACAACATAAACTAGCGATATTTAGACTAGATGATAAGCGTGTAGTGTTAACTAATAACATCGATACAGCGGCTTCAAGACATGTAGATTTAAAAAATGCCATAAAAATTGAGGAAAAAAAGTAGTTAAAGACGATTCGTACCTTTTAATTTATTCAATGCAGCTTTATTTCTTCCTCATTTATTTATTGTTTCAGTTTATTTAATGCGCGCGTGAGGGGTACAACGAGGTAAAATTTGAGAGAATTTTAGAGAAACTTCTCCACCTGCAGTCCCCCTCACGCGCGCATTAAATAAACTGAAACAATAAATAAATGAGGAAGAAATAAAGCTGCATTGAATAAATTAAAAGGTACGAATCGTCTTTAACTACTTTTTTTTCCTCAATTTTTATGGCATTTTTTAAATCTACATGTCTTGAAGCCGCTGTATCGATGTTATTAGTTAACACTACACGCTTATCATCTAGTCTAAATATCGCTAGTTTATGTTGTTTTACAGTGTATAATTCATGGTTTTCACTATGAATAGAATAGCCGGCTCTGTAATTTACGTTACTAATTTGATTATTATTAAAAATGCACTGTCTTTAATGATCGAAAGTAATTTAATTTTTGGTGACATTGTGGGGGATTCCCTTACATTTAGTTATAATTCTAACTTCGCTTATTCTAACGCCGCACACATTCACTGGTTGAGAGAGTCTAATTGATGCAAACTGGTAAAGATGGAGAAAAAATTGTGTGAAATTGTGTGAAATGGGCTAAAACACAAGAACAATGATGGGGAATAACGTAAATTGTTGAAAAATAGTGCAAAAAAGTCTAAACCATGCTAGGAAATAGTGGAAATTTAGTGAAAAATTGAATAAAATTCTGTGAAAGTACTAAAACACAAGGATGATGATGGGGAATAGTGTAAATTGTTGAAAAAAAATAGCGTAAAAAGGTCTAAAACATGTTAAGAAATAGTGGGAAATTGGTTACAATTGGTTGGAAATGAGGAAAATAATTGTAAATTTGAATAAACGAGATTATTTATGAATCTAATATATTTTTTCATTTCCCTACGATATCTCTCATATTACACTCGGAAATAATTTACAGCAGGAGTAATAATTTATTTTTATAAACTATATCGGAAAAAGAAAAAAATGTATTCTGAGCAGAAGCAGCAGTCAGCTGGTGATCTACACAAGTATGATCGAAATTTTTGCTTATTGTTATTAAAATTTTTAATTGATTTAAATTTACGATGTGTTCCATTAGTAGTGTAAAATACAATAATAATTGAATGATTTAACACCACTAATAAATCCGCTGTTAATGTTGGGAAAGAACATTCACTCGCTGCCTCCTGAAATTCATTGAAGATCAATTTAAAACGACTCTTACTGCAATCGAGTTAATTATGAATTCTCAATCGCTATACCATAGACGTAACGACATTAGAGCTGGACACTATTTTCACATACAGTCCTTCCTATTATATTTTCTTTTTTCTTTTTTTCTGTAGATTAGATGAGAACAGAGCACTGGAATCATTGATAACCTCGTCATAATCATATTCCTCTCGATTTATTACAACTTGCAGTACACTCGCACGCGTCTTTTTACAAATTTTTTAAAAATAAAGTGTAAGACGGGAACATGTTAGAAAAAATTCCTTTAAAATTTGGGTTCTAAGTATCGAAATTCGAACGTTTTAAGCAGTCTCTGGAGATTTTACCCCTTCCATCCCCCAGAATAATGAATTTTCAAATTTTAACGCGGACCATGTAATAATAACGAATATCTATGTAAGATTGTGTAGGGAAAAAGCGCGGTACATCGCGAGTATTTAATTATTTTTAATAAATATAATAACGAAAATCGATTTATTAGTAGATTATTATTATTTAATTGATTAGCGAGGAGGTGTTCCTGATTTTCAATACGCGTTAGAGGAACTAATTTAAAAGATTTATGCGATTGCGTAATAATAATAGTGTTGATAGTATTCGTACAGGTCCACTGCTAACCTCCTATTAATCGCAGTTTCGAGTGTGTGTGTGTGTGTGTGTGTGTGTGTACAATGTTGCATAAAGTAAAAGCAAATGTAGATAGTATTCGTACAAGTTCATCGCTAACCTCCTTTTCATTGCGATCTGGAATGTGCGTGTGTACTATGTTGTGTAAAGTAAAAACAAAGTATAATAATAATAATAATATCGGTAGTATTCGCACAGCTTCATTGATAACTGCGTCATAATCGTGTTCCTCTCGATTTATTACGACTTGCAGTACACTCGCACACGTCTTTCTGTATTAATACTAGTGTAATATTACGCGATTTTACAATTTTTTTTTAAAAATAAAGTGTAAGAAGGGAACATGCTGGAAAAAATTCCTTTAAAATTTGGGTTCTAAGTATCGAAATTCGAACGTTTTAAGCAGTTTCCGGAGATTTTACCCCTTTTCCCCCTTGGAATAACGAATTTTCAAATTTTAGCATGAATCGTGTGATAATAATAATGACGAATATCTATGTAGGATTGTGTAGGGAAGAAGCATGGTACATTAGCGAGTATTTAATTATTTCTAATAAATATAATAATGAAAATCGATTTATTAGTAGATTATTATTATTTAATCGATTAGCGAGGAGGTGTTCCTGATTTTCAATACACGTTAGAGGAAATAATTATTTAAAAAAAATTAACGCGATCTGTGTAATAATAGCAAATATGTATGCATGGGTGCGTACAGAAAATGTAAAGCAATTTTTTTTTTCCAACTAGTATTTGAGAACTCCTTTCCTCTTCCTCAAGCACTAGCAACACCATCACCTCCATCACCAGCTACAGCAGCAACAGTTTTTTTATCTGGGGATAGTACGCTCAAGCTGCTTGTACTCATTGTGTTCATTGATGTAGAGCGGGAGTCGGAGACGTGAGTGTGCGCACACACAGATTGCGGTAGCATTTTCTAGAATTTTCTATCGATGTTGCTCGATGGCGGATGGGGGTAGTGGTGAAGGGAAAAGTGAAGGTAGATGAAGGTGAACGTGCTAGATTACCGTCGTCATCAGCATCATCATCATCATCATCCACTGTGCCAGAACAAGTGATTATAGATGTCTTTCTCCTATGCTTAAGTTATACTCATTTTAATTAATATTAGTTATTTTGCATCAACTCTTTGTATTAATTTAGTATAAAACAATGTGTCAATGGTGGTATTTGTTGATTTATGTGCTGACCATTGAAGTGATCAGACGTGTTTTCTCCTGCATTCAAGTTTGTCTTGTGTTTAATTTGTAATTGGATTTAAAATTATTTATGAAAATGTCGTCAGCAGCTGTACAACATGATATTTCTATTCAAAATGTCAGCAAGCGTTATTCCAAGCGTTTTGCAACATATCGTATTATAAACAATAATAAATGTCAGATGGATATTGCAAATTACTTGTCTAACAATACTTCTACAGTGATCGAGATAATTAAAAGAAGAATCGGTGTTGGAGTAAAAGTAAATCTAACATTACAATGTTCATTCATCAGAGGAGTTGGGTTCGTGAATTGTATTGATATGCCATTTCACTTCCCAACCAATGCGCAGTTACTCATTCGTGGTGATGATATTTCTGCATGGTACAAGGAAGATTGCAGAAAAATTATTAGTCTTGCTGATAGACTTCAACATGCAACAGGATCTGGTTGGAGATTAAAGAAAATCGAATATCTTGAAATTCGTCTCAACTATCGGAATGTTCTAAGCCGTGCATCATCGTATATTCAACTACCATCCTGTATTGCATCGAAAAAGGCTATTATTAATGTGAAAAACGATGATCAGATGTGTTTCAAATATTCAATGTTGACAAAATATATTAAGGTGAATCATCCAGAATATGCAAGCAATTATGTGCGGAATACATCATTGTTAAAGAAATATAATTGGAGTGGTATATCTTTTCCTACATCATTGGACGATGTGTCCACATTTGAAAAGAATAACCCCCAAACATCTGTTAATGTATATGGTTTGGATGAGAAAAATAATGTATATCCCCTCCGAATCACAAAGATTGAACAAAAAGATCATACTGATTTACTGCTTATAACCAAAGGTGATAAATCACATTACTGTTGGATAAAGAACTTATGTAAACTAGTATCACGTCAAATTACCAACAATCATAATCGCATGTTTATATGCCGTCGTTGCTTATGGTATGTTCAAGACCATGCTAAGTATCTGGCTCATATACAACATTGCTCCATCAATACTCCTGCCACAGTTGTTATGCCAACGGAGAATAATAAAATATTGAAATTCCAACAATATAAGCAGCAAGAATTTATACCATTCGTAATATTTGCTGACATCGAGTGTATCCTGAAGCCTCTAAACGATGACTCATGTGATAATGATGTTAATGATGGAGAAATTATTAGTGATAATGGTGATGATGGTATAGAAATTGGTGGTAGGCGTCGAAAAAGTCTGCAACAGGATGGAAATATGCAGACATGTAAGCGGCAACACATGGAAGATGGTTCATATTGTGATATTCAAAACAAGCCGGAAAAAACATGTAGTACCACCCCCATACAGCAACATGAAGCGTTTAGCTTTTGCTACTATATTGTGTCAAGATGTGAAAAAAGTTCCAGCTTTAATGTTACATTGGAGCCTAAAATGTATCGTGGCCATAATGCAACTAAAATATTCTGTGATTGGTTAGTAGAAGATGTGCGAAAAATAGAAAAGATTTATCAGAAAAACATTCCATTGCAGTGGACGCCTGTGGATTTGGAAGAATATGATACTTCATCGCTATGCCACATTTGTGAAGAACCTCTAAATAATGATAAAGTCGCAGATCATGACCATCTAAGCGGAAAATTTCGAGGTGCAGCGCATTCAAAATGTAATTTAGAATACCAGCTTCCCAACTTTGTTCCTGTATTTATTCATAATCTGAGTGGATATGACACTCATTTATTTATCAAGGATTTGGCATACGATGATCAGGACATCGAGGTGATACCGAATAGTGAAGAACGCTACATATCATTTTCAAAGCATATTTCAGAAAAAATGAAAATACGATTCATTGACACATTCCGTTTCATGGCATCAAGCCTTGAGAAGCTAGCTAGTTATTTACCCGATAGTTCCCTTCATCATACCATTAGAAACATTGTATCGCCTGATTTACTTCCTTTATTCCGTAGAAAGGGTGTTTTCCCTTATTCATATGTGTCATCATTGGAAAAATTGGAAGAAACAAGTTTGCCTGAAAAGGAGCATTTCTATAATTTCCTGACAAAATCAAATATTAGTGAAGAAGATTACTCACATGCATTAAATGTGTGGGATGCATTAAATGTTCAAACACTAGGGGAGTATAGTGATATATATCTAAAGACAGATGTGCTTCTATTAGCAGATGTTTTTGAAAACTTTAGAAGCGTTTGCCATAAAATTTACAAATTGGATCCTGCATGGAGTTTTACTGCTCCTGGATTGGCATTTCAAGCAATGTTGAAGTTGACAAAGGTTCAATTGGAGCTCCTAACTGATTATGATATGGTTTTATTCTTTGAAGCTGGAATACGTGGTGGTATGTGTCAGTGTGTGAAACGTTATGCCAGAGCGAACAATTCATACACTAACAGCTGTAGTAATAGTCACAGTAATGATGATAATGATGGAAGAAATGGTACAGATAACACTTTCATAGCATATTTGGATGCAAATAACCTCTATGGTTGGGCCATGAGTGAACCTCTTCCTATGAATGGTTTCAGATGGCTTAGTCAGAAAGAAATAATAGAATTAAATATTATGGAGATAGCTGATGATGGATCCATTGGTTATGTACTCGATGTGGATTTGGAGTATCCAGTAGATTTACATTTAGCACACAATGATTTACCTCTATGCCCTGAAGCCAAATCAATTAGAAAATGTGTGAAATTAGTTAATACATTAGAAAATAAGTACAATTATATTATTCACTACAGAAATCTTAAACAGGCAATTGAATTAGGACTAAAACTACAACGTGTGCATCGAGTCATTTGTTTCAATCAGTCAGCATGGTTGAAGCCTTATATTGATTTAAACACTCTACAGCGGCAACAAGCTACTAATGAGTTTGAGAAGAACTATTGGAAGCTTATGAACAACAGCGTTTTTGGTAAAATGATGGAAAACGTTAGGCATAGAATTAATATGCAGCTTATTATAAACGAAGTAAAATTTACTAAACTAGTTGGAAAAATTAATTTTAAGGATCGAACAATATTTAGTGAACAACCATTATTGGCTGCAGTGCATTTAAATCCTTCAACGATTAAATTTAATAAGCCTATTTACATTGGTATGTCTATTTTAGATATTAGCAAATTAAAAATGTTTGATTTTCATTACAACATAATGAGTAAAATGTATAAGAATATTAATCTTTTATACTGTGATACTGATTCACTTATTTATGAACTTAAAACGCTTGATTTTTATAAAGATATTAAAGATAATGCTCAGTATTTTGATACAAGTGATTATCCAAAAAGTCACCCATGTTATTCACTAAAAAATAAAAAAAAGCTTGGTGTATTTAAGGATGAATTAAATAGTACTCCAATTAGTGAATTTGTTGGATTGCGTCCAAAAATGTATTCTATAAATATTATTGATAGAGAAATTAAAAAATGTAAAGGTGTACAATCTTCTATAATTAAGAAAGAACTTAATTTCATAGATTATTATAATTGTGTGAATGGTGTGTGTGGGAAATTATGTGATAATTATAAGACATATTACAATATTCAAAGTCATAAACATATACTGTATACCCTAGAACATAATAAAGTAGTATTAAGTGGTAATGACGATAAAAGAATAATATGTAGTAATAATGTAGATACAATAGCTTATGGAAATTCTATGTATAATAAATTCTGTAAAAAGTTTAATGATGTTTTAGCCGAACTAAGAGCGTGTATATTAGATAAAAATATGTATATTGCATGATTACATGCAGCTGTGTATTATTATTAAGTATAATTTAGACATGTATATTTTTAATTTTACTATGTAATAAAATTTTCTATTAACAATTGTTTTTATTTCTTTAATTTGTTAGATTTAAGAATGTGTGTGGGTTTAAAATAGTTTCTATAAACTTAATTATAGTGTATAGAGATTATATTGATTTTAATTAAAGAGTGTGTATGTAGTAAAATTTGCTGCTTATCCCCAGGATGGGTTATTTTCCATTAAAATTTGACGTTTTCTATCTAAAATGATGATATTTGTATTAAATTGAGATATTTTACCATAAATTGATGGTTTACACCTAAAATGAGGATATTTTTATGTAAAATGGATTGTTTCCTTTAAAATTCAATGTTTTGTACTAAAATGTGTGTATTTTAGCTCTAAATGGTATAATTTGTATGAAAAGAGTGATTTTGGTTTAAATTGAGCACTTTTTTCTATGATACTACATTTATCTAATCCCTTTTGGTAACGTTTGGAGGTGTGATGCAGTTAGTATATTTAATTATTTATTTTTAATAGAAAAAATAACAATTAATCGATTTATTCATAAATTATTAATTTGATTAGTGGAATATTGCAATTTTCCATAGATGTTAGACGAACTAATTTAAAAGATTTATGCGATTGCGTAATAATAATATTGATAGTATTTCATATTGCGTAAGGTAGAAACAAAGTATAATAATAATAATAATGTAGATAGTATTCGCATAGCTTCATTGATACCGCGTCATCATCATCATGTTCCTCTCGATTTATTACAACTTGCAGTACACTCGAACACATCTTTCTCCATTAATACTATCGTAATATTATGCGATTTTACAAAATTTTTTAAAAATAAAGTGAAAGAAGGGAACATGGTAGAAAAAATTCCTTTAAAATTTGGGTTCTAAGTATCGAAATTCGAACGTTTTAAGCAGTTTCTGTAGGTTTTACCCCTTTTTCCCCTCTGAATAAAGAATTTTCAAATTTTAAAGACAGTGAACCATGTAATAATAACGAATATCTATGTAAGATTATGTAGAGGGAAAAGCGCGGTACATTGCGAATAGTTAATTATTTTTAATAAATATAATAACGAAAATCGATTAATTGGTAGATTATTATTATTTAATTGATTAGCAAGGAGGTGTTCCTGATTTTCAATACGCGTTAGAGGAATAATTTAAAAGATTTATGCGATTGCGTAATAATAATAATGTTGATAGTATTCGTACAGGTCCACTGCTAACCTCCTGTTCATCACGATCTCGAATGTGTGTGTGTGTGTGTACAATGTTGCGTAAAGTAAAAGCAAATGTAGATAGTATTCGTACAGTTCATCGCTGACCTCCTTTTCATTGCGATCTGGAATGTGCGTGTGCACCATGTTGTGTAAAGTAAAAACAAAGTATAATAATAATAATAATAATAATAATGTTGATAGTATTCGCACAGCTTCATTGATACCGCGTCATCATCATCGTGTTCCTCTCGATTTATTACAACTTGCAGTACACTCGCACACATCTTTCTCTGTTAATACTATCGCAATATTATGTGATTTTACAATTTTTTTTTAAAAATAAAGTGTAAGAAGGGAACGTGCTAGAAAAAAATCTTTTAAAATTTGGGTTCTAAGTATCGAAATTCGAACGTTTTTAGCAGTTTCCAGAGATTTTACCCCTTTTACCCCTCTGAATAAGGAATTTTCAAATTTTAAAGACAGTGAACCATGTAATAATAGTGAATATCTATGTAAGATTGTATAGGGGGAAAAGCGCGGTACATTGCGAATAGTTAATTATTTTTTAATAAATATAATAACGAAAATTGATTAATTGGTAGATTATTATTATTATTATTATTATTTAATTGATTAGCGAGGAGGTGTTCCTGATTTTCACTACGCGTTAGAGGAACTAATTTAAAAGATTTAACCAATCTGTGTAATAATAATGTTGATAGTATTTCCCCGCTAGCATCCTGTTCATCATGATTAGAAATGTGCGTGCGTGCATGTGAGGTTACGTACAGAAAAACAATGTATAATAATGTAAATAGTATTTGAACAGGTCCACCGCTAGCCTCCTATTAATCGCAGTTTTGAATGTGCGTGTGTGTGTGTGTGTGTGTACAATGTTGCGTAAAGTAAAAGCAAATATAGATAGTATTCGTACAAGTTCATCGCTGACCTCCTTTTCATTGCGATCTGGAATGTGCATGCATACAATGTTGCGTAAGGTAGAAACAAAGTATAATAATAATAATGTAGATAGTATTCGTACTGGATCATTGATAACTGCGTCATAATCTTGTTCCTCTCGATTTATTATGACTTGCAGTACACTCGCACACGTCTTTCTCTGTTAATACTAGTGTAATATTACGCGATTTTACAAATTTTTTTTAAAAATAAAGTGTAAGAAGGGAACATGCTAGAAAAAATTCCTTTAAAATTTGGGTTCTAAGTATCGAAATTCGAACGTTTTAAGCAGTTTCCGGAGATTTTACCCCTTTTTTCCCTCGAAATAGTGAATTTTCAAATTTTAATGCGGACCATGTAATAATAATAACGAAGATCTATGTAAGATTGTGTAGGGAAGAAGTGTGGTACATCGCGAATATTTAATTATTTCTAATAAATATAATAAGGAAAATTGATTAATTGGTAGATTATTATTATTATTTAATCGATTGTACACGCGCACAAGGGGAACGGCACGGGGAGGAGGTGGACAACGAGGGAAAATTTGAAGGAATTTTGGAGAAACTGCAGTTGGTTGATTTGTGTGTGGTGGACGCTGAGATATATGGATTTTGGTTTGTAATGTTGAAGATGTAGCAAGTGGAGTAGAACATGGCGTTGCAGTGTTGAACTCTTAATGGGGGGGTTTGATGTAAAAACGGTGTGGTCATTTTATTATGTTTTTGACTCTTGATTAGCTGAGTAAAAGGGGGCGGGGCCACAGGACTAAATACTCGCTCCTGATTGGCTATTCTCCTAGAACGTACATTTTCTATCTACTTACGTATTGACCCGTTAGTGTCGTGCTTGCACGATAGAAAGGACATATTGAAGTGGAGCTACACCCAAGAACACGTAATCGTGTAACAGAACTGTGTGACCTACTCCAAGTCAACTCGGTACTCCGAAATCCTCTCGAGAGTTTCCTGCGGAGGAGACTTCGTTAACGACTTTATTTTTCGCAGAAAGTAATAACTGTATTTTTCACTTGTCTCGCCCTAAAGGAGTGCAGTCGTTCACAGTGGTATCTAGTGTGTCGCGTTTGCAGGCATTGGAGACTGCATCCGTTTGGTCCACGTTTTTATTACCGGATATGTTGGTGTGACCAGGAACCGACAAAGATGTTACTTTGCAGTTTGTTCTGGTAAACCGAGAGGGTAAATTTTTTATTTCCAATACTAATGGGAGTGGCTGTGATCAAACATGTAGTTTATGGGGTTTAAGAGAATCTTGGATTTTTGGTGAGAATTTGAGCCCGTACTTTATTCCATGTAACTCCGCGGCGAATAGAGCACATGTATCGTTCTGGCGGGAAACATCATTGTTTACTAGATGGGTACAAGGTCCGTGATTCTTCTTACTTATGCACCACCACCATAAATAATTCTATTATCAAAGTATCTGTGTAAATATTGACTTAAGACTTCAAGGATGGTTGGAAAATGTGGTTCTTTCATGTTCTCTAAGATGTAAGAATATTTATTTGTAGAGTTACCCACGGCGGAATTCTGATTTGTGATTTCGGTTAGTGACAATGTTTTATTTTGTTAATATAGTAAGAAATACTGATGATAGGTCTCTTAGGAAAATTGAAGAACATGGTAGATCATCATGGAGGTATATAGTTATGAATCAGAAAATGATATACGCAGCGGAAACTATAATTTATCTCGTACTACGATAGAGGGGAGCAGCCGGTTAGGATGAACATTTTACGTGCTCTTAGTTATCGAAAAGAGAAGTTATGGATGAGATCAAGAGATTTTAGTATTGACTAAGAATACCTGGCAAATTTGGTTGATTGAAAAAAAGATAGTGGATTTATATGTGTTTAAAAAAAAATTGCCTGAATGTTGCATCTTGGATCAGATAAGTATTTTAGTAGGAACAGCTTTTATGCATCTGGCTTTTAAGTGAGAATGTCTTCACGCTATGCGAGCTTTAAATCAAACACTAGGCCAAGGAATTTTATGGTGCGCTTAAAAGGGAAGTGTGAACAGTTTTTGAGCTGTTAGGTGATAGTGAAAAGTAGGTTTTGATGCTCCGTATGAAAATCAATAATGATAGTTTTGGATGAAGAAAAAAATAGCAGTATAATTCGATCATATTTTTAGTCTGCCTATAGCATTCTGAAATATATTTTGAGCGTACGGATGAGATATTTCAAGATAAAGAAATGTTAAGATCGTCTATATGTAACGGGCTGTAACAGATAGCAGGGTAGAGTCGACTATATAATTTATATAAGATATGAACAGAGTCGCATTAAGAGCAGAACCACCCTGCGGCAGGCCCACCTACAGAACAAACTAACACGGCCTTGTATATATAAGATCGAGTTGATGCTATTGTTCCGGATGATGGTTGTTGTAATCCTTCCGAAACGTCAAGCAAATGTATTTCTTTAACGTAGTTGTGTCCGAAAATTATGATGAATAACGATCGTTGTAAAAGTTTTTTTTTATTTTTTTTGCTATTAAATTACAATTTATTTAAGAAAATTTAATGTGGTCAGCGGTGGAAACCATCCAATTAAGTTTTGGATTCCTCCACTGCACTCCACATTTTACAGTTTTTAATCTTTATCTTAATATACTTTAATTTTAATATAAGTTAATATTAGTCTTCCTACATTCCAATTCGTTGTGAAAGTTTTAAGCACTTAATAACAATTACAAATAGTTATTTTTGATCGGGGAAGTACATCAATTATATAAAGTTGCAAGGATAGAGAAATCATACAGTACATTCTATAGTAGCTAGAAACTTAATTTTTTTTTTAATTAACTTACTTTCAGCGTCTGATTATAGAAAAACTGTGAAACCCCAAAAATTGTAAAATTGAAGTGCCCAAATTTTGAATAAAGTGAAAATCAAGTTTCAAGAAAGGAATTTTTAAAAAATTCATCAGACGGTTTATGATAGCTACAGAATTTCATTTTTTATTTAATCTGCGCATTTTTGTTAGCAGAATGACAAAAATACAGAAATGTAATAAGTATATATGAAATTTAAAAGCACGAATTTAGGAAAATATGCACCTAAAGCGGTAAGGCAGAAAACTAAAATAAACCTACAGCCTTTTTAATGGGAGCTAGAGAGTCATTTTTTTTTTTAAATAACGAATTTTTATTGATAAAATACAGAAAAAATACAAAAGTCCTGAAATTTTAAAATTAAAGGTCTTAAATTTAAAAAGAAGTCAAAAAGGAAGAAATTTTCTTTTCAATAATTCCTCGGTCCGTTCTATGGAAGCTTTTTTTTTCATTTTTACTGGCGTACTTTTGCCATCTAATACCATAAAAATACAAAAGTTTGGAAATTCTGGAATTTAAGAGTTTAAATTTCAAAAAATATGTACTTAAAGCGGTATGACGGACAACTACGAAAAAGTCCAGATCCATTTCTGTGAACGTTAGCATTTTTTTTTTTTTTTTGAATAATGTGTTTTTGTCGCTAGAAGATAGCAAAACTATGCCACCGCCAAAATTTTAAAATTAAAGGGCTCAAATTTTGAAAAAACTAAAAATCAAGTTTCAAGAAAATTTAAAGAAAAAAGTTCTACAGCCTTTTTCCCCCCAATGGGTTTGTCAAAATGGACATACTGGCCCAAGAACTAGGAAAAGCGGAAGAAAGGGAATCAGATTCTTATGCAACATGAAATATCCAACAAGAATATATCAAGCGCTTGGATGACAGAAGGAGAAGGAAGAGAAAGAATAAACGAAGCATTATAAGGAGTGGGAACACTGCTTGACAACGAAAAAGAGTACAAAGAAGATCGTTCCAATGAAAGGCAAGAGCACTCGAACATTATGTAATCAGAATTACATACAAGGTGACTGTTGGAGGAATGTAGAGGACAATATGGAGATGGCGCGAGAGAGTACCCCGAAAAGGCGACGAAGGGAGCAAATCGTGTCCAAAGCGCAGGCAGCATATTGCTGAGATACTAGAGCGTCGCATGGAGGAGAAGTCAAGAAACCAGCAATAGAAAGGAAGGGAAGCTTGAATGGACAAGTAAAAAGAATCCCGGTTAGAGAATGAGCAGAAGTAGGAGTTGAACCACAATTTGTAATGCTGTGTGTCTGCTGCGGCGTAGACAAGAAAATAATATCGATGGATGGAAATGTAGTAAGGAACCTGCCGGAAGAAGAAGATAGCCGAACTAATGAGTTAACTAACTCATTTCCTTCTATTCCGGAGTGATCAGGAATCCATAAGAAATCAATTTGGATTAAACAAGAAAGGAAAAGTTCTTGAATCAAGGAACGTATAAAAAGGATTACGTAATAATCGGTAGAGTGGGAAGACAGAGGAGATGCAATAGCCTGCAGCACGCTCTGAGGATCTGATAGAATAAGGATATTACGAGAGACGCTTGAAGATCAGATGAAGAGAAGCGGACGCAGGATAGCAATGGACTCGGCACAGAAGATTGAACAGAAGGAGGGAAGTTTAAAGGACTCAGAGTGATTTAAAGAAGGACAAACAAAGGCTGCGTCAACTCCACTTGGACCCTTGGAACCGTCAGTGTAGATGGTAACATGGTTAGAAAAGCGAAAGTTCAGAGTTCGTAAAAATTCCGATCTAACGACATGGTGTAGAATAGGTTTAGGAGGAACAGGAGAATAAAAGCAATTAATTGGACGAAGGAAGGAAGAAAAATTGAAGCAAAAATATGGGAGCTTATGGTGAATGTAAATATACAGTGAAAATTGAAGGAGTGGAGTTACAGAATTGGTGTTTTATTGACGTCGTCAATCACGTAGGATGAAGGAATACGAAGGAATAACTGAGGAAGAGGAGATAGGCAGACATTTAATGAAAAAGCGGTAATCTAAATAGGAATACCGAATAAAAAGTGGAGGAATATGGGTTTCAGCTTGAATAGCGAGAAGATTTCCGAACTCTGAGACAAGACCGGAGGCAAGTATATATTTTAGACGCAATCGAGCTTGGAAAGTTTTACAGCCTATCTTATACCAGCTATGGAATTTACTTTTATTTGATGTATATATTTTTGTCGTTAGAATACCAAAATTAAAAAATAGAATACCTAAATCTTTAAAGAGTACACACGTTCATTCGCATCGTTTTCTTATCAATTATCAATTGTATTCCGATTGCGTTTTCTGCGATTTAATCAAAATTATTCGTGTACGTCGTAACTGACAAACCGGTGAGATTGTTCTTATTTAACTTTTAATTTTATCTATCGTCTGTCTCGTTTTTATTTTTATATTATCATTTCGATTTTGTTTTTGTTTACTCTAGAAGATCTCGTTCCACTTTTTAGCGGGTATTTTATCAACATTACTATACACATATGCGCAAAATGTTTATAATATTTAATAATGAAAATATAAAATAAACGAACCCGATATATAGATACATATATAAATTCCCGTATAAGCATATAGATAAAATGTAACAAAATCAAATCGCATAACTGCATACATTTGGATGTAGTGTAGATATGTACATGCAAAGTTTTTGGTTATAAAGATGTACATATAAATGCATGCCCACACCCACATAGATACACTCATCACACTCATTTGCGTATATACTTTTTTTTTTAGCCATTTTACTGTTTGCATCATTTTATGCTTTCCAGATTAGTTGATCAATTTCGAATTCTCCAAATTTGTATGGCATAGTGCATATATATGCACAATATTCTCTATCGACTTTCATGATAAGATTATAATTTCTATTAAATCTTTCCATCCTATTGAAAAATTTCTTTTTTTTCAATTGTACTTGAGTAATTCTACTTTTAATGATTTTGGAAGTAAATATATTACAACTTTTACATAACTTTTCTTAACATTCCCGCATTCAACGTATTCTTCGGTATATGTCATTATTATATCCTAAATCAGTTTACTTCCTACAATCGAACGTCCTAAATTATTCCTAAGAGATTGTATTTTTATCTTATAATATTTTTTACTAAAAATTTTAGGTGGCTAAAAATATTAAACGATTCCGAAATAATTTACCGAAATCGAACCTGAAATTATCAGTATTCCAGTTACAGACAGTAAACATCTAATGAAAAACATGTTGCCAAACGAAATATTGTTGCACCCGTTGTTGCTGAATAGAACGTTGTTTGATCACTAATCAATATTCTCACACCTACTGATCCTGATTGTCGTTAAATTCAGATATGAACTTACGGATTAGTTTGAACGGATTCAACAGTCAGCTGGCTATCGCATTACTGTTTATTAGCTACAATTGTAATTTGTATCTCTGCTATGAGAGTGTAGAGGAGAAGAGTTTTTACAATCTGATAATTAACGGTGAAAATAATTTCGTCGTAGACAAAAGTTCCTTCATAAATGAATACGTTAGAAGCGGAATTTCAGTAAGCAAAATTCTCCGTCCTAAAGGCTGGGGAAAAACAACGAATCTGGATATGCTGAGAAGATTTTTGGAAGTGGAAGTTGATCGAAACGGCGAACCGGTTTCGCGCAAGTATTTGATCAACCGAAAATTGTTTACGGGCGGCGAAATTAGACTTGCGGAAGGTGTAATGAAGATTTTGAAACCGTTAAAAATATCGACTTTGGAGTTGGCGATGCGACATCAGGGTCAGTATGCTGTGGTTTATGCTAGTTTTCGAAACGTAACCGGACGTAACTATGTCGAGCTGGAGAACAAAATGATTCGATTAATTGCCGACGCATTCGTAGAACGTGGATATCTGAAAAAATTTGTCCTGGCTGACAGAGAGGAATCGGAAAAGTTCGACGCGTACTGTAATGCAAGCGCTATTCCGGCAGGCGCGAATGCTGCCAACGATATCTGGCACCGATTCCAATTCCTCGGAGAACTGTTATGGAGACACATTCACCGCAGACCGATCTACTTTCTGATCGATGATTACGACGTCCCGGTCAGAAATATATTTCTGAAGTTGCTCAACGAGTATAAATCAATTTCAACCGTCCGCGAACCGTTCCATAAAGCGTACAATTCAAACGATTTTCAAGAAACATTTCGGTTCTTCAGCGATTTCTTCAGTCGGATGTTCTCGGTACCGGGCACTCGCGTACTTTTAACCGGCGAATTCGATATCGCGTTCGACATCGCGAATGTGAACCGACATGATAGCAGTATTTTAGGAAACGGCGCATGCGAGTTTAGTGTACTCGATCAAACATTCTTCACTTCTTTCGGATTCACCGACTACGAACTGTTCGAATTACTTTCATCCAGGAAACTGGACGATTCGGATATGGAAAAGATTGTTGACACGTTAAAGAAATGGTACGGGTACAACTATCGGGCTAGCTTTGTCTATAAACCATCTTCGGTAGCGAGGTTTTTGACGACCAGACGATTATACAATCGATTTTTGTGGTCCGACAATGATCCACGGAATACGTCGCTAGTCGATTATTGTTTATCGTCTGATCGAATACAGCGACTGTTGCAAGACTTGATCGACGGCGGTACAATTTGGAAAACTATCCAACATCAGTTGGATTTCACGTCGATCGCCGATGAGACGGCATACGATTCGATTCTCAGTTACTTAGTATTCAGCGGATATCTTCAACCGATAGCGTACAGTTCATATACGAACGAATGGGAATTATCGATACCGAATGAGGAGAACCGCAATTTTCTAAAGGCCAGAGTATTCCGATGGGTAAATCAGAAGACGGGCATCAGCGTGCAGAACTTCCGTAAACTTTCCGAGCTGCTGGCCAGTTTCAAAGTAGAAGACTTCCAACAAAATCTGCGCACTTTCTTATCGATGAATACTAGCCCCCTCGATAAAACCGGTCACAACGGCCTCATGAAATGCCTTACGTATTTCCTAGAAATCGATTACTGGACTGATACGAATTCGGAGATCGAAACTGGTTCGCCGAATATATCACTGATTGCTAAGCGGGAGGCCAAAAGAAATAACTGCATCGTAATCGAATTTGCGACTGTCGACAATCCGGATCAGATTCAATCGGAAACGGAAGCTGCTTTGCATCGTCTTAAAATTAAATCGCACGGTATCCGTAAACAGACGCTACCGCATATCGAACAAATTCTCAAAGTCGTACTCATCTTCTGTGACAGACGGTTAAACGTTGATTATCAAATATTTTTCAATTATTAAATAAATGATTTTATCAAAAAGCCGCAATTCTTTTAAATATACATACACCAAAGTACGTACACAAAAATACACTCTCCGAAACAAATACCAGTACATATACATATACATATACATATACATATACATATACATATATATGCATGTGTACTTTATAATGTTAAGGATTTTTCTTTTATTTCTCTAAAAGTTACGTCTAATCGTTGTTCGAATAATCAGTATAACAAACATTTGCGCGAAATTTTCCAATATCTATATCAGTTTAACTTTTAGATTACTAAATATAGATATTGCTCATGCGTATAAGTATCTCGATGCTGTTCAAATTCACATCTTCCGTTGCAATTTGGAAAGATGGGTTTAACAAGGCTTGGCATAGCACCGATTTTATTCGCATGTGGGCGTTTCTGGAGTAGATTGCTGTGTTTCTTTGTTGTATGGTCTCGCCTGATGTTCACTAGTAGAATTTCGTAAAATATGACCTTGAAGATCCTTATGAATACTCTGCTTTTCCGGTATTTTATTTTCTTGAGCTTTTCAAAAATATCTTCATTGTGGATGCTAATTTGGCTGTGATATATATATATATATATATATATATATATATATATATATAATATTAATTATAACGTAATTCTTAGGCGAGCCCCCATTAGAAAAAATGTCCCAATTTTATGTAAAGTTTGTTATATTTTAATTTTTATCGACTTCCAAAAATTGGGACATGTTTTCGTTATAACATCAAATGGGGGCCGGCCTAAGATTTACGTTGTAAATTTCGATCATTTAATACAAATTATAGAAGAGAAAGAGACAGAAATGTAAGCAAGAGGGGTCAAAGCCCCTGCGAGGCCCAGATTGCCGAGTTTATATATAAAATTCGTTCGTTCTGGCCTCGAAAAAGGCTTTGTCCCTTGACCCCTGTTGCTTACATTTATATCTTTTTCTCTTCTTTACTGTGTATAAAACGATCCAAATTCACAACGTTATTCTTACCGGCATCGAACTTAAATCACTCCTAACAAATTAATGACTTTCGTTACATAAAATTGGGACATTTTTTCGTTACAAAATCTAATGGGGGCCGGCTTAAATATATATATCGGCAGCACGAAAGCTAGGCGTTGCGCTCCTGCTTACGTGATTCCAACTGCGCGTCTACCTATCCTCTAATTCTCCTCAGAATTAGAAAATAACTCATACTCGGAATTTCGAGTGAGCTAGATGATGATGATATTTATATGTATGATATATATGTTGGAACTGTATGTCCAACACTGCCATATAGAAACAAAAATTGAATTTGAAAATAGCGGCAATAACCGGACTTCTATTATTACTAGTGATGTGCATTTGAAATCAACGTGTTCTTAGGTTAAACTACTTTGTCGACTGACATGTTTTTAACTTTTCGTCTTAGTGTATTTGAAAAATTTTGAATAATTTGTTTCTGTTAGAAATGCGGCTGAATAATATGTCATCATTACTTTTGTAAAATTCGAAATTTTCAAATTCTGCAAAACTTGTTAAAATTGAAGCCTCTTGGACTCACGTAGTAAATTGTAAAGTCACGCGTTGCTTTATGGACATATTTCACAAAATTTTTCATGGATTCTTTCATTACCCTTTCCTTCATAATTCTCGAAATTAATTTTTAAGTTCATTGAAAAAAACCCGATTGGTAATTAAAATGTATTTTTTCAATCTACAGAAATTGTTTACAACTGTGTCGCTCGGGGTGCATTTTGCCAGTCGCACCCGTTTTGAGTCGAAAGTTTAAAATAGGTTTATTCGTTTGTGCTCTTTCGTTCTTCCAAATTTTTTATATCTGCTTCGCCCTTCATTACTTAATTAGAAGTGTTTTTGGACACGACTGTCAAAATGCAGACCAGCCATGTTGAGGTAAGGGTTAAAAAAATGGCGTCATTCGTTTTTGCCTTTTTGAGCATTATCTTCAATGTAGCAAACCCAGCTCTGTCCATATTAGGATGAAGGTGGGGAAGGTGGTATTGTTTGTGATCATTTATACTTGTTTATCTACCGCATATTCTTGTTTGTGCTCCTTCTACTACAGCAATACTTTAAGAGAGTGAAATGGAACGTTTTAAAAACCATACGGTTATATCGATCGTTTTTGCTTCTGACGGTAAGGTTTGCGTTTTACTAAAATTTATCCATCAGTTTTCTGTCTGGTAAACGAATGAAAATTAACTCATTCGTTTATTTCTTCCTCTCAGCTTTTTCCAATTAATTTCATTCGAAGTAAATGCATTATGAATACAAACCTGTGCACATTGTAAGTAAAGGACCAATATACCAAAGTACGAGTATAATAACAAGCCATTTTAAGTCTAATCATTAACTTCGATTTTTCATTTTTTGCACGTTTCACAATTTTTTTTTTTCATATCCTAGAAAAGTTTTCTATTCCTACTTTGGAGCCTATTTCAGAGAATTTCATAATTTTAAAATTTTTCGAAAATTTGAAACCATTTGAAAAACGTCAAAAATGTTGTTTATTTTAATTTTAATTTTATTTAAACTTCAAATTAATAAAAAAAAATACCTAATTTGATTTAAATTGTGTTTTAATAAAATCTAATTGACATACTTTTGAAATTCAATTCGGTTAATTTGATTTTTATTGATTTAAAGTTTTTACGGGTGGGAACTGGAAATCTGAGATTTCATGGATGTTGTGGTTTAGAAGATTCAGAGGTTCGAATTTATATTTTTCACCGATAATGTGGACATGCTCATTTTAACCTTGTTGCAATTAGAATTATTATTATAGCAGAAGACGGTGTAATGTGTATATGTTTGTTATGATTTTATTGAAACCTATATGTATACGAAAAATTATTTTTATTACATAACTAGTGGACCCGGCAGACATTGTCCTGCCTGAACGTTGCTTGTCTGCTATTAGCGGATCAAAAAAACGTTTTTTCGATATTTTAATTTTCTACTACTGTCCAAAGCAAAATCCGAAAAATAAGTGCAATTTCTCGTTATCCTGCGCCGTTCAATTTTCGTGAAACTTAAAAAAAAATTTTTCCACAAATTTAATGAAATCGTAAAATGAGGACCTACACAGCTGGATTGTGAATGAGTGCGATATAATAACAGGTAGATGATAGTAACAGATATGGTAGGTGGACAATTTGGACTGGGGTAGCAGTCCATTTTTTCGATTCTTTCTCTTTTTATATATAAACTTTTTATCATTTTTTTTTTTTAACTTACGAATGAAGCACATTTATCGAAACGAAAATACTAATAGGTCTGAATAACTCGGAACACGAAAAACATATAAAAATTAATGTTGTATGTTTTTCGTGTTCAGAGTTATTCAGACCTATTCGTATTTTCGTTTCGGTAAATGTACTTCATTCGTAAGTTTAAAAAAAAAAAAAATTATAAAAATAGAAAGAATCGAAAAAATGGACTGCTACCCCGGTCTATGTGATGCACTTATTGTAATGTTCGCAATCGATCTTTCGATTTGCTGCCGGTCGCTAATATTTCCGATCAAGGACCTTTCAGTTGTTATAAATGCCTCATTGTTGGGACAATTTTTTTGTGCTCCTCAAATTTCTTTCTTGACCTGATTGCCGAGTGGTGTGGATGTTTCACTTTTCGTGATAGTTCTCGCGGTACTTGTGAAGTTGGGTCGTTTATTACTTTCTTTTCTTTTTCCCGATTTAGGGTGTACCGTGTTAAAGAAAAATGCAGACCGGTTTGCACTGTACTCGCTAAACAATCATTCGCCTACCTTGTTCTTCTTTATCTTTTTATTGTACATTTCGTTTAGTGATGCGACCATTTAACAACGGTAAATGTGGTCCGCTGCAATTCACAAATGTTAGAACGACCTTTTACTTATACCGTTATACCTGTTTTCTTTTCCGGTGTGTGATGGAGGTTTTCTTTGGTGACCGGATAAAAGCGCACAAGACAAAAGCGCACAGGACAAAAGCGCACATGATAAAAACGCATCGGACAAAAGCGCACACGGACAAAAACGCACACGGATAAAAACGCACACGGATAACAAGCGCACATGGATAAAAGCGCACAGCACATGGATAAAAACGCACACGGATAAAAACGCACACGGATAACAGCGCACATGGATAAAAGCGCACACGGACAAAAGCGCACACGGATAAAACCGCACAGAGATAAAAGCGCACACGGACAAAAGCGCACATCGATTTGCAGAACAGGAGCTAAATCATTAATTTTTCCGTTTTCGGCAATTGCATCATTTATGAAAAGGCAAAACTGGACAGTTGCCCCGCAAAGAATTTAAAATTCAAAAAAATTATTGCTAATCAGCGAAAACAAAGTAAAAATAATACAATTTTTTGTATGATTCACTAGTCATTTTTCTGTTTTTTTTTGTTCTTATATGTGTATTTGTTTGTTAATAATCTATGACCACTAGGAAGTTACCGTATATAAAAAATAAAATTTGTATCAATAATGTATTCAGGGTCGTCTCAAGCATGCCAAGTTGTGGGAGTGGTGCATTACCCAAAATACCGATTCATGAATTCATATAATTTAAAAATAATTTTTTTTTATACTGTATAGCTTATATAACAAAATGTTGTATGGTGTTTTTTAATGATTTTCTTTAAACTTTTACAATGTGGGTCTTTTATTTTTTACTTCTGCAGTCAAAACTGATTTAGATCGAACTGTGAGGACTAAAAATATTTTTAAAAAAAAATTTTATCAAAAGAAATCTCACCTTTTAATGCTAAGCCTATAAGACTTTGTAATAATGCTTTACTTTTTCAAACAGTGAGGGTAACTTTTATTTTACACTGTTGTATACTAACCGTTTCTTTATAAATTGTTTCAACTGGTCTGAATTTTCTTAATAATTTTTGCTTTTAAATTAGTATCGAAAAATCCGCAACTCTTTGTTAACTTGGTAAAAGTTTTCATTATATTTGACACTTCTATATATCGTCAACCGTTTGTTTGCTTATTTCTTCTTCATCGTTTTCATCACTGTTGTTTATTTGACTCTTTGATCGCGGTTTTATTGCTGATTAAAACAACTGTTGCAATATTTTTGTCAACGTTTAATTATTCCTTTGATAATAAATTTCCCGATGATCATTCTAATATTGTGGAAAACTTGAACTCTGTTTTTATTCCGCAATACTTCAAACTTTTGTATTAAGGGAATTTTACTTACTTTCATTTTAATATGATCAGAATAAAATATATAAATATAATGATTGAATGATTTAAAACTGAACAGAATTCGCTGTTAATTAAGCGGCTTCTATTGTATAATTCTTTAAATTTCTACAAGTCTGTTGTAGTGACCTAAATTGTACGATTCTTGGCCGTTGTTAAGAAGTTAGCAATTCGACCATAGTTGCAGACAAATACATAAATTAAATATATTTGCACTTCCTTGTTACTAGGTTAATATTTTGATGCAGAGGGACTAAAAACGTACACAAAAAAAATCTAAAATTTATTTCAATGAAATACTATGGAAATTTAAATTATGGTGAAGTTGTGAAAGAGTTTCATGTAGAGTTGAGAAAAAAGACGTCAAGAACATTATGTTTGGTTTACTTGTTACTTAAAATAATCAAATTTCGTACTTTCAGCTAAAATTCATCTGCTTTTAAAATTCATAATTTTTAATTTCTAATATGGGAAAATTTAATTTTTTAAAAACTAGAACTTCAGTCGCTCTTTTGCTCAATTTTTTTCTGTAAGCCGTTTTTTACCAACTTCAAAAATACTGAGGTTATATGTCTATCCAGTGGCGGAGCTGAAGGTCCGTAGAGCTCGTGGTACGGGGGGTCCCGAGTTTTTGGGGGCTCCGCTCAGTCTAAAAAAATTGACAGTTTTATTTTAAGCTGGTGCTGCGAATATATATGAGTATGGATGGGTCTAACAGTATGTGTACATATAAACGTATAAATAAATTTCAATTTATTATTTTTTTAGTCATGGAATGCAAGTTATTAGAGATGATAAATTTAGTGTCAAAACAATTACAGTCAAAAAATATTGATTTACTGTATGTTACCGAGTTATTGCAAACAGCACTTGAAGATGTTGAAGGATTAAGGAATAATTTTATTCAAGAAGCTTCAGTTTTAGCTAAAAGGTGGGGAATATACACAGAATTTCAAGAACAAAAAACCAAAACGAACGAAAATGTTCTTTGATGAACTATCAGCTCATGAAAAGTTTTCAATGCTTACGTTGACATAATTATTGCACAATTAAGCAATCGATTTGAAGGAATGAGATCAGTAAGCCAGCGTTTTCGCTGTCTTTTCCCAGTCAATCTCCAAAAGATGAAAGATGAGTTGATTGAAGCAACGCAAAAGCTAATGAAGTTTTATTCTCATGAATTATCAACCAATTTTATACATCAGCTTCTGACATTTCGAAATTTAATTCACAAAAATATATTAGACAATATGTCCATTAGCGAACGTTTTTAAATGCATAATGAAAAATCGTTCATCATTTTTGAGTAATATTCCTGATGTGCCATTAGCTATAAAACTATTTTTAACATTGCCAGTTACAGTAGCGAATGCAGAAAGATCGTTCTCTAAACTGAAAAGTAATAAAAAATGATTTGTGTAGTACAATGGCACAAGTGCGATTGGCTGATTGAGCTATCGATTAAATTTGAAAGACCTAAAAAGTTCAATATGGATGAACTCATCGGCGAATTCGCAACAAAAAATGCAAAACGTTCACAACGATACCGTAACAATATTTTAACTTAAATAATTTCTGATGTAAGAGTTGTGGATACGAATAAAATTATTTTTATTTACATCAATATAATTCGTTTAAAACTTTTGTAACTTTCATAATTATTTACCTTCATAAAGTTTGACAAACTACATTTATTAATAAAATTCATAAACAATTATATCCACATATATAAAAATGAATCGTCGATATGTATGTACGCCTATAACTTGCGAACGACTGCACTGAATTGGTTAATTTTTTTTTTATTTTCTTCGATCATCTGTTGTGTTTTTTTTTGGTGCAAACAATAAATTCGTCAGTTTAAAATTTCGGCCGACAACAGTGATTTTAATTCAAATTCTTTCCAATACTAGAATACGTTATTTTCAAATGATAAAGTTCTTTGTAATACAATGCTAAGGCTGAGAATTGTTTCAAAAAATTGAATTCGTATTTTAAAACAAATAAAGATTTTGACAGTAAAACACATGTTTATGCCTTTAGTCCGCTTAAAAAAAGTTAATCTTTGATTTTATTTGTTCATTGGTTTTTGCTAAAAGTATCATGCTTAAAATCAAAAATTTAATGGAATCATTGAACAGAGAACTCAGTAATAGGTTTGACGTTATACAACTAATTCGAAGTACGGTAAAAATATTTCAAAAAATGAATAATGATAAACAAATTACTGCATCATCTCTAATAACTTGCATTCCATGACTAAAAAAATAATAAATTGAAATTTATTTATACGTTTATATGTACACATACTGTTAGACCCATCCATACTCATATATATTTGCAGCACCAGCTTACAATAAAACTGTCAATTTTTTTAGACTGAGCGGAGCCCCCAAAAACTCGGGACCCCCCGTACCACGAGCTCTACGGACCTTCAGCTCCGCCACTGGATAGACATATAACCTCAGTATTTTTGAAGTTGGTAAAAAACGGCTTACAGAAAAAAATTGAGCAAAAGAGCGACTGAAGTTCTAGTTTTTAAAAAATTAAATTTTCCCATATTAGAAATTAAAAATTATGAATTTTAAAAGCAGATGAATTTTAGCTGAAAGTACGAAATTTGATTATTTTAAGTAACAAGTAAATCAAACATAATGTTCTTGACGTCTTTTTTCTCAACTCTACATGAAACTCTTTCACAACTTCACCATAATTTAAATTTCCATAGTATTTCATTGAAATAAATTTTAGATTTTTTTTGTGTACGTTTTTAGTCCCTCTGCATCAAAATATTAACCTAGTAACAAGGAAGTGCAAATATATTTAATTTATGTATTTGTCTGCAACTATGGTCGAATTGCTAACTTCTTAACAACGGCCAAGAATCGTACAATTTAGGTCACTACAACAGACTTGTAGAAATTTAAAGAATTATACAATAGAAGCCGCTTAATTAACAGCGAATTCTGTTCAGTTTTAAATCATTCAATCATTATATTTATATATTTTATTCTGATCATATTAAAATGAAAGTAAGTAAAATTCCCTTAATACAAAAGTTTGAAGTATTGCGGAATAAAAACAGAGTTCAAGTTTTCCACAATATTAGAATGATCATCGGGAAATTTATTATCAAAGGAATAATTAAACGTTGACAAAAATATTGCAACAGTTGTTTTAATCGGCAATGAAACCGCGATCAAAGAGTCAAATAAACAACAGTGATGAAAACGATGAAGAAGAAATAAGCAAACAAACGGTTGACGATATATAGAAGTGTCAAATATAATGAAAACTTTTACCAAGTTAACAAAGAGTTGCGGATTTTTCGATACTAATTTAAAAGCAAAAATTATTAAGAAAATTCAGACCAGTTGAAACAATTTATAAAGAAACGGTTAGTATACAACAGTGTAAAATAAAAGTTACCCTCACTGTTTGAAAAAGTAAAGCATTATTACAAAGTCTTATAGGCTTAGCATTAAAAGGTGAGATTTCTTTTGATAAAATTTTTTTTTAAAAATATTTTTAGTCCTCACAGTTCGATCTAAATCAGTTTTGACTGCAGAAGTAAAAAATAAAAGACCCACATTGTAAAAGTTTAAAGAAAATCATTAAAAAACACCATACAACATTTTGTTATATAAGCTATACAGTATAAAAAAAAATTATTTTTAAATTATATGAATTCATGAATCGGTATTTTGGGTAATGCACCACTCCCACAACTTGGCATGCTTGAGACGACCCTGAATACATTATTGATACAAATTTTATTTTTTATATACGGTAACTTCCTAGTGGTCATAGATTATTAACAAACAAATACACATATAAGAACAAAAAAAAACAGAAAAATGACTAGTGAATCATACAAAAAATTGTATTATTTTTACTTTGTTTTCGCTGATTAGCAATAATTTTTTTGAATTTTAAATTCTTTGCGGGGCAACTGTCCAGTTTTGCCTTTTCATAAATGATGCAATTGCCGAAAACGGAAAAATTAATAATTTAGCTCCTGTTCTGCAAATCGATGTGCGGTTTTGTCCGTGTGCGCTTTTATCTCTGTGCGGTTTTATCCGTGTGCGCTTTTGTCCGTGTGCGCTTTTATCCATGTGCGCTTTTATCCATGTGCGTTTTTATCCATGTGCGCTGTTATCCGTGTGCGTTTTTATCCGTGTGCGCTTTTGTCCATGTGCGTTTTTGTCCGTGTGCGCTTTTATCCGTGTGCGCTTTTATCCTGTGCGCTTTTGTCCGATGCATTTTTATCATGTGCGCTTTTGTCCGATGCGTTTTTATCATGTGCGCTTTTGTCCGTGAACCGTTTTCTTTCTGGTTTTTTTTTTTACTAAATTAAATATGATAAACTTATCATCGTTAGTTAGAAATAATTACCTCCCACCAAAATAATAATTAAGGCAACAAACGAATTTTATCTGTAACGCTTTGTTTTTACTTATTGATTTATTTATTTTTGGGCTCGTCAGCTATCGGGGCATTAATATAGCGCGCACTATCGTTTTTGTTTACATTTTTCCGTTAATTACAGCAGCATTGGGATCATCGAACGAAACACCATTGCCTAACCGCATCATGCGTTGTGTTCTTTAATTGTAAGTACCCGGTGTACCGAGCAGTTGCTCGGCTCACAAAATCATGCCGCCCTCAGAAATTAAATTATGCGATTCGCCTTTTTTTTCTCTTTCGAATATTTTATAAAAACATAATCAAACGTAGCGAAAATACCGAACGCACATTAAACCACGAATACGAACGGATATTTCCCGAGTAACAGAAGGGTGGCACATGCGAACATGGGTTATCGGGAAATAATACAAATAGTGAATAAAAAAAATCAAAAAAGGCAAAAATTAAAGAACAGTGATTTTGCAATCAGATAATTTATAACTGTTAACTGAAACAATTGGGTTTTAAACGAGTCAAAATCGTGAACTAAATACGAATGGGTTTGAATAATTCTGAACACAAAAAACATACAAAAAATGATCCATGAAATGTTTTACAATTACCCGAACGAAGAAAAGAAAAAAACAACCATGCCAATACAAATATATGCGTGTAATTATATATGTACATATTTTCCGGTGTTGTTTATGTTTTCTGAACTATCGTCTGCATTGCCCTATACTCATTCAGATTTATAATTTGTGAAAACCCCTTAAACCCGCGAAAACGAATTTTGCTATGTTTTTTTTTTGACTTTTAAATAGTCTATATTGTTCCTCGTGACCCTATAAATACACTGTCCAAATTTCATAAAAATCGGATGGATAGTTTCGGGAAGTCTTTCAAAGACATACAAAACGACAGACATGCAGGCATACATTCATTAAAAAAAATAAAAAGCGTGGACCATGAGTGCAGATTACAAAAAAAGAGTAGCTCTGGTGTTGAACACGTATCAAATGCGCCCGTGATAGCAAGAATAGGGAAACAACGAAAACTATTCGAAGGCATTAAAAATCGAAAAATGAAACATCCTGGCTCATAAAATAAGAGAAAACGGTTTGTTTACGGTGGCGGTATAGGGAAAGATATATTTCGTCTTCTTTTTCATGTAACTCGATTCAGGTGTAGCTTAATCACTTCTCACGGACTCGACCATTTGACGAAATCTGTCTCAAGTTCTTGCGACCTGCAATAATTCTCCTATTTTTGCAACTCCAGTTCATGTCTTAATATTTTGGAGCCAAAGAATCCTTCTTCCTCATTCCCTTTTCCCTTCTACCATTCCCGTCATTATTGTTTGCAGAAGGTGAAATGTTGGTCCTTTCATAAAATGTGCTAAGAAATTTGTTTTTCGTTTACTAATTATGTCCATTAGTGCCGGATCCGTTTTCATCAATTGTAGCACCGCCGTATTACTGTAGTTGTATAAGGGTTTCGAATATTTCCGGTAGCAAATATTAAAAATTCCGTTGCAGGATTTTTTATTTCTCTGTAAAAAACGAATAGAAAACGCTAACTTTTTTTTTAAACTCTCTGTAATGAGTACAGCAGCTAAACTGGGAGTGCGACTTGTTTGTTTAGATCATGTCATGGAGATTTTGATGATTTCAGTAACCGAGAACACAACGTATTTATTACACTTACGCCATAAATAAATATAATGTTATTTAGAGTTTATTATTTGTCATAGTAATCATTTTATTTAAATTTTAATTGATGAATTTTGTGGTTTTGAAATATCAATATTCAATGCGGAATTTGTTGCTGTTAAGAAGTCATGTGACCGAAGAGCTAAACTGAATGTCACATCGTGACGCCATTTTTTTTTTAATATTCCGACTTCGATGGATTTTTCTAAAATTTTCTTTCATGCAAACCTTGTCCTGATAATTACGAACAGAACAAAAAACAAAAAAACAGCCAAATCAGTCGAGCCGCTCTTAAGTTATGATCTTTTATACGCGCGCAATAGATTTTTATATATACATGCTTTTAAAGGAGCCCGTCAAAACCCGACAAACGACGGAATTCACGACCGCGATCTAAATAACGCATACCAAAATAATTTCTTTACTGTAGCACCATCTGTCGGGAATGTTGGTAACCGGTGTTTTGGCGCTAGTTGGCCACACTTTCGATCAATCTTTATTAATTTTATAATTTATTTATTTATTTTTTTGACTTTTAAGTAGTCTACTCTGTTCCCCCTGACCCTATAAATAAACTGTCCAAATTTCATAAAAATCGAATGGATAGTTTCGGAGTCCATAGAGGACATACAGAACGACATCCATTTTTATATATATATAGAAGATAGATAAAAATTAAAAAATTGCACGTGTTAAGAATATAAATAGGGCAGTTTTAGATTTTTATTTTTTTATTAGAATCTAGATGTGGACGAATGCTCAAAATGAATTTTCAAAAATCGCTTGTATGAGTTAGGGATGGCGTCGTCGGATCTCAGTATGTGATGAAAATCGTTAGAAAAGAAGAACACTAGCCTGAAGAATTTAAAATTTTAAAACATAATAACAGTAATAATAATATAATGTAACCGTTCCTCCGTACACACTAAACCAGTAATAGATATAATCTGGTTACTAAAGAATAAGTCCGGTTGTAGTATTATCTGTTCGAATGATTTATTATTATTTTTTTTTGGGGGGGGGGGGGTCGTCTACAAGGACATTGGCCCAAGAACAAAGGAAAAAAGACACAAGAAACTCAGATCTTTACACGATCAGAGATAGCCGACAAAAAGGAATCAAGAGCCTGAACAAATTCCATTTTTCTAATACTGCTTTAATGGCATATGAGCAAAAGTGAATGTGTATGACGCTCGTTGCATATGCGAATAAAAATAATAACACCTTTTGGTAAACTGATTGTGTAAAACAAAAAGACAAAATGGAAAAGGAAGGCCCCCTACTCTCATTAGTGCTGTTAGGCTCAGTACATTGTGAACTTTAACTTCACAATCCCCGACGTCTTGTCAAAGGTATGGGACTTGCTTTACTTTTATATAACATTTAAACATTATTTTAACTTTATTTTGATCGTGTCGACCTCGTGGCCTTCTAATCCCAAAGAATAAAAAAAAAAAATTTATAGAAAATCGAGGAATGCTTTTAAAATAAAACTACAAATGAAGGGTTTCATCAAACAGAGGACCTGTGATTGGTATATATATAAAAAAAAAAAAAAGAACTGGATCTGCACGAAAGTCACATCAATTTATTCACCTAAGTAATATGTGCAAAATAAATTTTGTTAGAATATTGTGCTAATGTGTGTGCGTGCAGAGAAATGTGTAATTATTTTTGTATCATTACAGAAATAATACCGCAAAGCAAATTGAAAAATAAATAAATCTGCTAGTATTTCTTTAGCAGCAAAGGTCAACTTGATTGGAGAGACAGTATTTAGCTTACTAGAGAAGTCACTATTTGAGAATGTGAAGAAAAATCTTTATGTATATAACTTCTTCATCAGTGTCGAATAACAGAGTTGAATTCCAATTTGATGATCTGCTTGTCCTTTGTGTTTTGTTCGCCAGACGCTGTAAATACTTCTCCAATGTCACCGAGTCATTAAGAGTGCACTGAGAAGCATAGACACACAACAGCAGTGTAAACAGCAAATCAAATATTGAACGTTTACGAAACAGATACTTTTTCACTTTGAAGGAGCTAACACTGCACATTCTTATTGATCTGGTTAATAGCATTTTATAAGTTACGGGTCTCACAAAGAATATGCCCGTCTGTGAGTTTCAACACTCTTCTTATTTATCCATTCTATAATATAATTAGAATATTTTTTAATAAAATAGTGCTTACTACCATGTATTTAAAGAACTACGTACATATAACTAGAAGAAAAACGAATTTGATGCAGATCATCCATAATTAATTATAAGTATAATCGATTCTCTACAATCAGAGCATATATAATTTCAAAAAAGTTAATTTTTCACTATTTTATGTTGGCTAGTAACCACTATTTGATTTGTAATTTCCACTGGCTTATTTCTGTATTCGTTAAATCCTCTGAAAAACGTCGGAGCAATTTAATTACAACACTGATTCATCGACATTATCTATTTTGTTATTTTTCCCTTTCGGTCGAATGAAACACAATTTTCTATCGCTTCTAGTTTTCCTACCTTTCGGCATCGAGGGTATAGAAGTAAACTTTTAGTCTTACATTCAAGTAGTTGGTAGTAATACTAGAGCACCTTTGGAGACATTTCATTTTCCTCTCTGACCAGCTGATGTTATTATTACCATGTTTCTTTATTGGGATTATTGCTTTTAAACATCGCATATGCTGGTTATTTATCTTTTTAATTATTGTCTTTTTTGCTTCACCTCATACCGAGATTCTATATATTATAATTCTTAACAATACTGACGCGTTGAAATACAAACGACTCACGCTGGATGATATTGATTGAGCTAACCTACATAATGCTGGGAGCATTTGTCTAATTTTTTTAAATATACATATAATATGCTTATTCCAGGCAAATGATCCCTTAATATATATAGGGCGACCTAATGCAGCAGCAAATAGCAGAATGTTATTGTTACAACTTAAATTTGGCGTTGAAATCTGCACAGCTTTCTTACATTTATTTTCATATAACAAGCATTTTACTACATCTTTTCTAATTACATTTTATTCTCCCTAACATAATATCTTTTTATGTAAAACAATGTAAAATTATATGTAAATTTAAAATTATTTATAAGTATGGCCAAGTTAAAATTTTGAAGAATTAGATTTCTCGTTAGATATTTTCATTCGGCGAATTTTACATAAAATAATTTAAAATGATTTGCTATTTATAATGAATTTGCTAATTTTACTTATCTAAATTTAGGTTTCAATTTTCTCTTAAATAAATCCAACTTTTATTTTTTGAAATTTAAAAAAGAATTGGCTTTTTAATTTGTTTTCGTTTGTATAGTAATACATAGAGCATTGTCAACATTTTTTCTGTCTTAGAAAAGTACTGGAGAAAAAATCAGAATTCGATATACCGTATTGCTTCGAATTTAAGACATAGCCATGTTTTAGGAAACAATTATTGGAAAAAAATAAAAACAACAAATTTAAGACGCATTGTAATTACTAGGCATTTAGGAAAAGGGTATTTGGAAAAAAGGGACTTGAAATACACACTTCCAACATGCTGTGGTCCAGATGGTACATTAACATTCTATGCGTATTCCATCAATATCATCAAACAGTTAGATTCTTTTAATTTCTTGGTACTTTTCCTCATACTGACCATTAGCCAATTGTAAACGATTGCGATATTCATCCAATACAGCTTGCTTTTCTTCATTACTGACGTTAATTGTAACACTAGTTTTACTAACGAGTTTACAACAGACGTCACATAAATCATATGTGGGTTTCATAGTGATGATATATGGACAATAAGTTTTCCATAACTGTTGGAATGCTCATAATTTAATGACACTCGAATAGCAGGTTGGCAGCTGTTTATATATCGTTGATAAAAACTAGATTTGTTTTCGTTGGATGGTATTTTTAGAACACGATAATACTTCCAATGATTAGGTAAACGACGGGGTAAAGTGATAGACACAGACTCTGCATATCGACGAAATAAATGTAACAATTTCTTTCTCTTCTTGATCGGAAATAGTACCCTTACGATTCACTTGGTTACATAAGCCATGTTCGTGTATTTGAATACCACCGCATTCGTTAAAGTGACTGATAATATTTTTAAATCGTTTAACACCGACATTGTACACAAATGAAAAGAATTTACCGCATACTAATACATAATGAAAATAATACCGTATTACTTCGAATTTAAAACGCTCTCGAATTTAAAACGCACCTATATTATTTTATCCCTTTAATTGAGTAAAAAATGCGCGTCTTAAATTCGACGGAATACGGTATATACATACATACATATGTGTGCGTGTGTGTATATGCGCGCGTGTGTGTGTACGTAAATTTAAGCGAGTAAAATAGCTCTAAAAGAGAACAGATTTTTGACAACACGGAAAAGCATTTTGCACAAGGCGCCACTAAGTGTTAACTTGCCCTCGATAATAATTTAAATTGTATCATGAAACAATAGGAAGATTAAATTGTTTCGGTACCATTTGCGGTTAAGATGCGTCGAAAAGCGAAATAACCGTCATTCCAAGTGATAATGGTACACATTACGATTTTATTCATCATGATAATAAATTATTAAAAAGCGAATGATATTAACTGAAAATAACGACTAAATTCGATATTAAATTTTTATCGATTGCCAGACCACGTTTCAAAAATAATTAAATTTCAGTGTGTTATATATTAAATTTGAACTCGATGATTATAAAATTTGACAAGGTAATAACTGATACATTCTTAACTTTAATTAATCGGCTAGTTCAATATCGCGCAGTAAACTACATAATTCATAAGTTTTTCTCATTCCACATCAGTGGCTGTATGCGACATTTTTGCTAAAATTAAATTCCATTTATTTATTACGATTAAAAAATTAAATATTAAAACACTAAAATCAATATTATCAACTGGAACCTCCGCGGATTTAAATTTAATTCTAATACTTCCTAATTTATAATCACGCTCATAAACTAGCAGTAAACTACATCAAGGTATACCGTCATTTATTTTTATTCGAAGCTTATATTTATTATGCGAATTATCTTGAAACAATAAGTACAAGTTCAATAATAAACTTCATTAATTAATTAGTTTAATAATAATGATAATAATAATAATAATAATAATAATAATAATAATATGTTATTAGAATATGAAATAAGGTCAAACAGTACACGGAAACCATACGTTTACCATGCATTCTTTGCCATTGCTGGAAGGATTACTTTCGAATAAAATGCTAAACTTGTGTATGTTTGCAGTTACGTCATTTGTTTTCAAATATCTTTTTAGTTTCTAAATTTGCATTTAGCATGGATTTTTCCATGCTTCTTGGTACTCTAGTTAATATTTTTTTTCAAGCATGTTTTGAATACTCTTTACTGCAGTAAGTAACATTGTCATAATTTTTAGAAACGATTCGAAATAATTTAATTCTGTAACTTACTCTTTATCACACCTCCTTGTTCGCAATTGAAAGAATATTTCTAGTTAAATTTGGTTAAATGTCACCTCCCCGTTTTTTACAAAATTCTTATTTAGATGAAACATTCATCTTTTATTTTTTTTTATCTAATAGATCAGAAAAAATTAGCTATGGTCCATTATACTTTCATAATGCAGAATTTTTTTTACCTAACCACAAATATAAAAATTTCAAAAAAAAAATAATAAAAACATGTCTCATTAAAATTAATTTTTTTTTTTTTTTTTGAAAAATATGTATTTATAATTTTTTACATACAAAAATTTTCGTCAAGCTAAAACGCTTGTCGATGAATTATCCTATTTGACATTTTACCATCTTAAATTAACTTATACATATACATGATCGTGTAATATTTACTTAATCTAACTATTCTACTTATCAATAATTACTAATCTATTTCTATTTTCTATATTCAGTTTTTTTTTGCTTTTTTTTTCCTAGCTTTTTTTGTTGCGCTTTGTCTTTTTATTTTATGTTTATTATGTTTTTTATATTTTCTACTTTAGATCATATTTTAAAAATTATGAAATACTAACTGAAGTCTATATTATTATGTAATACAAAGAGCGCATTTGGATGGTATTTACAGAGCTTAAGTATTGAATTTATGGTGTAATATTTAAAACTTTATATATACTTTTTTTTTTTAATTCCCTTAAATTGTATGTGCTATGTGTAACTACTATGGTCATTACAGCACATGTAGGGAGAGATAATTTAAATATGCTGAGTTAAGCCGCTCATTCTAATGAAGGCAATAACCCTGGTGATGGCAATTTGCTCATTTGATAGGATGCGCTCTATGTTTCGCAATAGGACAAGTTGTTTTCGTAATACCGCAAACATTTGGCTGGTAAGCAGTATGTGAGAAACTGTCGGTACGCTTGTTTGAGACCACACAAGGGGCACATAGCCGGAGGCGGCGTTTTATCGATTATGTGTTTGAGGGAAATAGCGATGTGGCCGATTCGTAGCCGGCTGAGTATCTCGAAGTCGTATCGGAATGTTCCTTCCAGTGGCTACTACCATGATTCAACTGTGAGCTTAATGATTTTTAAGAATGTTGTAGCAGCTGCCCATTCAGTTCTCCATTGGTTTTCGCACGTCTTTAAGAATATACATACTTATTGTTTTAACATATAAGAAAACATATAATAACTAAATGTATGTAAAGAATTTAAAAATGTTTAAATAACCGGCATGTTTCAGGGTCAGTTGCTGTAGAATCATCATGAATAAAGTTAAAGTTAAAATAAAAAAAAAAATAATTCGAGGATAATGCGGCAAAAGATATTGTTTTCCTGCCATAATTATTTTTTATACTTCAACGGTTAAAGAATTTTCATCATTTTGATGCATGAACGGTAACCTTAGTTCCACTCCGACACCCTCTTACTTATAAATGGGACGCTGGTGACAGATGAATCCGAGGTGGCGGGTGATTTTACGCTCCGCTTCACAAATGTTTCCTTCTCTGTCTCGTACACTCCTAATTTGCTTGTACAAAAAACATCGGTTGGAAGTGAACCAATATCTTTCCTTTCCGAGAAAGATGAAGCGTTTAACCTTCCATTTTCAATAGATGAATTGGACTTCCAACTAAAAAAAACTAGAAACAGTGCGCCCGGTACGGATTCAATTCACCCACTCATGCTGAAACATCTTTCTCCTTCCGCTAAAAGTTTCCTACCGCATATTTATAATCAAATCTGGTCCTCATCATCCATCCCTAACTTCTGGCAAACTGCTTTAATAATCCCTGTTCTTAAATCAAGCAAAGATCCTTTCCTTCCTCAAAGTTACAGGCCAATTTCTTTAATATCGGTCCTTTCAAAAACTCTGGAAAAAATGGTGAATAGGCGTCTCTATTCCGTCTTAAAATCTTTAAAGATCCTATCTGCAATTCTCTCTTTCCTACTCCTATCACTGATCCCATTATTCTCCAAATTCGCTCCTTAATTTCTAATTTATTTGTATCCCGTTCTATCGTAATCGATCTACTATAGATTCCTGGTGATTGTGACATTCCTGGCAACGAGTTGATTTATTCGTTGGCACGTTCGGCGGTGATCAATGGTCTATTCATTAGTAGATTTCCTGCTCAAACTCTTTACTGTCTCTCTTATCGTTCCCATCACGATTTCTGAACCGGATTTTATCCCTCATTCTTCACCAATCCTCGATCTTTTTACCTTTTTATGCAGCCCTTTTCTTCCGCTCTTCTCGGGTTTAATCTTTTCCCCTACCTTAGCCGTTCAATTATTTCCTCTATAATTCGTCTGCGGTTCAATCACAGTTTGCTTCCAGCTTCTTTTTTCCATTTTTCTCTTGTTCAATCACCTTTGTGTCCCTATAACCCTCCAGAGCTCAATTATACCTGCGATCCAAAACACACGTGCTGCCCTGTATTTTAATCTTCTGCGCCTTGGTCTTCCTACTCCTTATAGTGTTCACTCCATTCTTGCATTCCCCTCTCTCAATATAGTTCCTTTGTTAGCCTTCCTTATCTTCTCAATTTCTAATCTTTTCCTTATATAATTTACAATTCTTTGCGTAAGTTCCACTGTTGACGTGCCCAAAAAAAAAAAAAAAAATTTTAAAAGTTATGTTTTTATTTACACAACTGTAACTTTATATGTACCGCAGAAATTAAATTCAGCCGTAAGTAGAAAAAAATGACAATTTCGTTACAATGGAAAATACATTTAAAATGACATGGCAATTAACTGTAAATTTATTCAAATATTCCTGCTGCTCAGCGTTACTTCACAAACGGTAATTATTGTTTTATATAAGCCTGTATTATTTATTTAATATTGACTGTACTGGTACCTGCAACTTTAATTTCATTAATGTTAATTGTCGTGAAAATAGGCACGCGTTTTATAGTTCAAATGTTGTCTATTGCAAATATAAAATAAATGGTGCCAGCATCTCACTATAAAATGTCACGAGGTTTTAAAAAAATGCAGTCGAAAAATTCTAGAAAGATATCCTGATACTACCATTGAAATGTTTTAACAAACGACTTTGGGAAATCACAAATTTTCTGAATCTTGCTTGGATCAGATTGAATATCACTTGAAGAAATGTTGTAGCCAACAAATGTGACACGCTGTTTATTGAACGCACATTTGTCACTGTTTATTTTAAGACCATGTTGAACTAGAAGTGACGGAACTTTTGCTACATGAGCGCAATGATCGACCACCGACTCAGACACCACTAGCAGATCATCTATGTAAAGAACTACGAAATCGTAATTGCGGAAAAGATGGTCAACAAAATTTTCGAAAGTTGAGCTAGCATTTTTAAATCTAAATGGCATGACACTGAATGGAATGGTCACGACCATTTTCCCGCATCTTGCGGATGCATTGGGATTTGGTGATATTACTAGCGAAGATCAATTTTGAAAAAATTGTTTTTTTTATACAATGAAACATTGATGTCATGAATATGATTCAAAGAATATCGATCTGAAATGGTGACTTAATTGAGATTATGATAATCTCCACAGATGCGATAACTGCCATCTTCTTTCTTTACTATTGTGGTTGAACTGGACTATGGTGATTTTGATGATGAACACGTGCCATTTCGAATCCAGTTGTTAAATTCTTTCTTTGCAAAGATGAGCCTATCAGGCGGTAAACATCGGGGTTTAGAGCTAACCGGCGAGTTTGAGGTTTGAATATAGTGAGCCACTGACAACAATTTTAACTTTGACGAGGGCAAATGATCCCATGCATAAACATAACGTTAGTGTAGATTGTCAATGGTAGGTATCTTCTTAATTCCAAATAAACCAGTAGACTGAAACAGACGATTCGTTATAAAGAGTTGCAATGCGTTATTATGGAAATCAACTGAAAACCGGTAATGTGCCAAGAAATCAGCGCCAAAGACTGGTGTTACAATGTTAGCCGATATAAAAGTCTACTGAAACGGATATTTGAAACCAAAATCTAAATTTAGGGTAATAGTTCCAAAAGTTTTTATGACTGAGCCGTTAGCGGCTATTAGAGGTAATGCGGGAGGCGTAATACCGGGTGTGTCAGTATTAGCTGGTGTTACTAAGCACTCGGAAACCAATAATTGTTGTCCTGAGAGCTGATCTTGTACAAATAAACGAGACAAAATTGTTAAATAATATCATACAGTTTGTCGTGTCTCTTTTCATTTATATTATAAAAGTTCAAGAGGTAAATTGATTATAGCGCACGTTTTAACAATTACAATTAAAAATAACAGCTATGTCGATATTTACTGTAATACAGGTATTTCAATTTATAAAGATGACTAACGTCACTGACTATATTCAATCTCAATTAGTTATGAATTTATAGTACAAATATATATTCAATAAAAATGTATTATTAAACATGTATTAAAACAATTGTTTTTAGTTTCCACTTCCAGTTAGATACAAAACGTTTGTCGGTTATATGATATTTAAAAAGGTTCAGTTTGGCATACGCTATCTATTACTTCAAGAAAAGGAAGATCCTGTTTGTACACCAATTTTTGGTATCCTTTTTATGTGCCTATATATATGTATATATATATATTTTTTTTTTTTTAATACTGCTTTTAAAAACTTCTTTTTTTTTTTTAAATTATTTGTTATTATGAAATTCAGAAAAAAACACTAAATTTTTATGTTTTATTCCATATTTGTGAAAAATTCGTTTTTTAATTTATAGCACCCGTTAGAAGTAAAAAAGATAACTTCTATACCATAATGGGCAGACGAATAAATGAAGTGCTTGGATTAAATTATGAAAACCTGATGGAAATCGCAGACGTTGAGAAAAGTTTAACGGTATAAAAGTTATTTTATCATAGCATTAGGTGTCTGTATGTGTGTGTGTGTAGGGGAGAGGATGTATATTTATATATATATATTTTTTTTTACTGTTGGGTTCGTCAAAACAGATATTAACTCAAGAAAAGAGGAAAGGATAAGAAGCGAATCAGATATTTATGAGATTAGATATAAAAGACAGAAAAGATTCAAGTGCTGGAATGACCGAGGGTGATGGCAAGGAGAGAACAAAAGATGCACAATACGGAGGTGGAAGACCAATTGACAGAAGAGAAGAGTAAAAGGCAGAACGTTCGGAAGCGATGCAGGTGCACTGAAATAAAATGTGATTAGCGTCACCTATAAAGTTGTGAGAGGAAGGATGTTGGGGACAGAGAGGAGAGGGGACTAGAGGAAGCAAATTGTGCCCAAAGCGTAGGCGACAGATTTTAGAAAGATTTGGACGTCACAAGGAGAGAAAATTGAAAGAGATAAAAAGAATCCGAATTTGAGAATGAGGAGGAATACGAGTTTAGCCATAGTTTGGAATGAGCTGAAGTGCAGAGGAGATTAATATTACGAGATGAAAAAGCGCTGAGAAATTCACCGGCAGAAGAAGATGAACGAGCTAGTGTATCGGCCGAGTCGTTACCTTCGATTCCAGAGTGTCCTGGAATCCATAATAGATAAATTTGGAGAGAGTGAGAAAGGAAAATGTTATGGATGAAAGAGCTTATGAGAAGGATTACATAATCAGCAGTGGAAGAAGAAAAAGGAGACGAAATAGCTTATAAGACACTGTGGGAATCTGATATAATGAGGACTTTATGAGAAACTAGGGAAGAAGTAATAATAAGAATGGTACGCAGGATAGCAGTAGACTCGGCATAGAAGACTGAACAGAAGGAAGGAAGTTTGAAGGTTTCAGAATAATTTAAGAAAGTACCAAAAAAGCCTGAGCCAACTCCATGTATATATACGTGTATACTCCATTCTATAAAAAGATGCGGTACATTCCATTACTATAAGTTCAGATAATTTTGGATTGTTAATCTAGATAAAAGTGGATAAGATCCAAACTGGAGGTAATAAAAAATGTATTTATATTTAAACCATTGCATTATGCTTTTGTTTGGTGAAATTTTTTAAATAAATCTGTTTATTATTATTTTAAAAATAATGCGATTGATATGCCTTACAAATTCACGGTTGCTTGTACAGTAATAATCCAATGTCCGAATAATTTAATAAAATTAAACAATTAAATTTTAATTAAAATATTAAATATATTTTAATAAATTAAATTTTGAAATGGAATATAGAAGTAATTCGTAAATCAGTAAAATTTTACCAAGTTGCTTTGAAGCAGCACATATTACTTAGAAGATAATCCTAAACCTTCAGCCATCATCCTAAATGAACTGCTAAAACAGGGTTAAAAAGTTTTCTGAAGCAAAATTCCAAAAATGCAGGATAATAAGAACTATTTTTCCGAGAAATATCCAAGAGTAAAACACCATTCAAATTTATAAAACCATATATAGAACATTGCAAAGCTTACCTTGGCGGTATACCTTTTCTTATCCTTAAAAACCTGTCCGAACAGTCCCTTCCCTTTCTTCTTGTGATCTTTTTAATTGTTTCCTCTTCAGGAGAAGTATAACTCTCCCATCTTGCGATTCTTTTATCATTATTCCCCATTCCTTAAAAAAGTTCTCCCTTATGTCCTATTTCCTTGGCATCCTGCATTAGAAAACTCTTTGGAGGTATGTAAAACAAGCGCATCGTTTAATTGCTAGAGCATAATAATGTATTTCCTAGCAATATGTTTTTGACTTTCAGCTTTTTTGTCGCACTCGTGACGGGAGTACAAGTCGGTAGACTTCGGAAACTTTCGGAGCAGTTCGTGAACACGACGGGCGGTGCTTACCTCAGTTAGTTACTTCCGTTCATTCAACTGGTTTAATCTAATTACTACCGAGAGCGGACATATGATTTAATTGAAATACCTCAGCCACAGCTCTCGTTGAAACTGTGGGATCTGTTTTAAATTATCTTAAAATTTCTTCTTCGTCAGCAGGATTGGAAACCAGAGGTCTGTCGGCGTCACTTTGTCGTCACTGAACATATCCTGTTCCCGAATTCGTTGATATGTCACACCAAACACATTCTTGTCTGGTAAACGGTGGTAAGGAAAACGTTGTCAATATTCCCTTCGTGCTGTAGCGGTATCACCGTCACAGAACCCGTAGCAGAACAAAATACCGGCGTATTATTCTTTTTGAAAACTAGCCATTTCAACAAAAAACAATTTTTTTTTTTTTTTTAGGTATTTCAATTAAACGATGTGTCTGCTCTCCATAGTAATTGGATAAAACCAGCTAAATGAACGGCAGTAACTGACTGAAACAAGCGCCGTCCATCGTGTTCACGAACTGCCCCGAAAGTTTCCGAAGTCTACTAACTTGTACTCCCGCCCCGAGTGCGACAAAAGAAACAAAAGTGTGAAGGTATTGATAAGGACATGTTTCTTGGAATTTAAAGATTTCCTCAGTCTAATGTGATTTTCTTTGCGTGCACGTTCACAAACTAGTAACATTTCTTTACATTTTGTTACTGTTATCGCAGTATGCAATATACTGCCTTTTAACAATAAGCATGACTTTTTCTGGTCTTTCTGCGTTTTTTTATTGCTTGTTTATAACACAGATGACACAATCCAGTCACTTTTATCCGGCCTGCTGGGTCTTGCGCAGGTGGAGGCCCAGCCGGAAACTCAATCGGAGGTAAAACTTGTCCGTCTAAGATACTCTCTATGCCCAACTTCGACGAATGATTCCTCCTAACTTGTCTATTTTGAGATCTGTCTTCAACTGAAGGTATAGTGAGCTCTTCACTCAGCTGTCTTATAAACAGCCTCCTTTCATGAGTTTTTCTTTTTTTTTTGTACCATTTTATTATTCTCATAATAAACTACGTACAAAGCTAGACAAACTATATCAACAATATTGAAAAAAATAAGTCAGTGGCCACCAGTGCGTCGGTGTCACGTGTACCAACCATCCGATCCATCGTATTGACCCCAGCCTTATACTTATTGTAAAATAAAATCTTACCCGGTTTTTTTTTTTCGCTTCGTTGGCCACTGTCTTGTACATCGTAGACAATAATATAACAGCTTTACCTTTTTTTTTGACACGTACGTACATATAAAGTTACTTTTTCGTGGAATCCAAACAACGACGAAAATTCCTCTCTTGATTATTTTGAAGGCGCGGAGCTTGCGGAATGTATTTTTTTTTCAACTTGCCAACCATAGTCGAATTCCACGAGATTAGATGTTTAGCAAACGGCAGCGAAATGTAAAAAAGGTTATCCATCGAGAGATATTTACTGGAAATTGATAGATAAAAAACAGTCTCACTGGTCTGCCGATTACAATGCGGTGATAAGGAAGACGCGAACGCGAGCAAACAATAGATAGCACACTGCGATCGTAAATCGAAAAACAATCCCTTCCAAAGCAGATCTCTCTACCTTTCCACTCCTTCCCTCACCACCGCCAGATGCGTCTATCACGGACTTTCCCATGATTCATGTCTTACAAGGAGAGGTCATGATCTGCGGGTCACTGATTTTGATGAAACTTTGCAGATCGATAAAAGACCATGAGTATATAAACTATGTAAAATATTAGAGTGCAACGTTTTGATTTACGCGAGAAATTAAAATTTTCAGAAGCCGAATTTAGCGGATGATATACATAGCCGTTTAGACAAAAATATGCAATAAATTCCAGGTCGTGTTTATATTTATTTTATGCAATTGATTCGGAAGACTGATCATTTCAAAATGAAGTATATTAAACAAAAAAATTACTAAAAAACAATAAAATAATTTTAAAAATTCAATTTTTAATTTAATAAAAATTCAAACATGTCATTTATTACATTTATATACTATAAAAACACAAATTACAATGTATATGTTTTGTGGTGTAGCGGTAAAAGTGACGTCTGTTTGTACATACTTGGAAATAAGGTATCCGGGTTCGAATCCCCGCGCAATGTCTCCCGTAAAACTTTTGATTCTTATATTTTAAATTACTAATTTTTAACTAATTATTTCAATTCTTTATACATAACTATATAAATATAATAACAATTTTTAAACATTTAAATTATTTAACGACTGTTTTTGTGCATGGCTTCCCTCTAAACATTCAGATAAACGTGAAATATTTTTAAATGTAAATGAAATTTGTTTTTCAAATGAAAAATTAAAGGAACTTTACACTTGTGGTAATAATTCATTTATATGTTGCAGTAAATGTCGCAGGAATTGCCGTTTTATTTGTTTTTATGATCTATGTCACCCCAAAATTATGTAAATAAAAATTAAATTTGTAGCATTTTAATTATAACTGATATTCATCAACTCTCTTATTTTAAGTATATTTTTTTATATATATTTATATACACATGTATATAATGAATTCGTTGTGTATAAAACATATTTATCTTACGATTTATTATATTTATGTAGTTATGTATAAAGAATTGAAATAATTAGTTAAAAATTAGTAATTTAAAATATAAGAATCAAAAACATTTTACTGTCATCACGTTCTATTTTTATAGACTTTTCATAGGTTCACAATCAGTATGGCATTGAGGGCAATAACACGGTAGATTGCCTAGCTCGGTCGGCCGCCTCAATGGTCCTTTCTCTAGTTATTTTTCAGCTTCAGACTTATTCTCAATCGATCATTCCAAAAAACTAGTGGTATATATCATCAATATTCTCCACTACTACATGTATTTTTTGCGAACCATTAACTCTATCCATTTAATAATTTGCTGCTACGGACCCGCTGGCGGTCCAGATTAATTTTGACACTCGTTATCCTCAAGAAGTGACCATTCTTTCTGCTTTTCTTTGTCTACATACGAGGAACGAAATATTCTTATTTGCATTTTTGTGTAATCCACCGAGGTTGGTGTTATGGCGTCTGGTTCCAATGTTGGCGTACATGGGAGAGTGTTCGCTCTTGATGCAATCATAATAGTTTGACTAACTTTCCTTTTTTTTTTTTGAAAAAAGATGAATTATTGTAAACTGAGTTGTAGCGGACGGTCATAGTAATTCCTGAGAATCAAACTTTCAGGGGTCGTTATACTATTTTTTAAAGATTCTTATCAATTCTAACGTCTATACTCCATCGCGCCGTAGATTTTCCTCGTTCGTAACTGCAGCACTATTACACGCTCTTTTATCCACTTCGCCACATCTTCTAATCTAAAAAAGCATTTTTTACTGCACTAAAACAGTTTACTTTTTCCCCTATCCTTACAAAAATAGTCTTGTTTCAACATCGTTGATATCCTATCTCACACGAACAATTGTTTTTATTTTACATAATATGTATGGTTTACATCCTCTTGCTTCTCCTTCTTAGTCGTATTGCGTGGCTGCCCGTTTGTACATTCTATCTGTACCGAATAGGTAGCGCTCATAGCAATTGTTATATGCGGCGCGAAGGTGCACGCAAGACTACACTCGGAACTGATTAGTAATCGTTTGATTTATATCGATAATGTATACAAATGCAGTCCTATTTATGTCTTCTTTGTACTAATTAACGCGCATACGATGTTATATGCGGTGGTTTGCCATTGCCGTTCACGTGATTATTAGCGAGTGTTTAATTTAATTTTTCGTAATAAGTTCGTCATCGCCCGGAATCGAACCCGAAACTTCCGTAATGAAAACCGAACGCTCTAGTAACTAGACTATCGCGACGACATATAGACAGTAGCAATTATTGTAACAAAACATTTGCAGCGTGCTATAACATTCATTTTTACCAAACAGTATTGAAATCAGAAAAAGCCGGACCTTAAATAGGGTAAGCAGCAATCATGGATGAACTGCTGATTAGCTGATTACCGTACTTAGTTGTATTTGACCAATAACAGTCTTTCAACACACAAATCATTTTCGAAACCGTTGTTCCTGTTGACATTTCTCTATATCTTTCAGTTTCAATCGATTTGCGATTAATCAATATTACAGCATTGTGAAACTTCATTTCGCATTGTGTTCGATCTATAAGTTCAGTTAGGATAGATTTTTTAAGCCACCGTTGTGTCGACAATCTGCTTCGTGTTCTTTAATTCGCGTGCGTACTACCGGTTTGTTCAACAAGACTCAGACGCTACACGACAATACAAATGTTACTGAGAGAATTGGTTAAATTTGAAAGAAAAATAAAATTGCTCACTTTTTCGGAGTTCAGAGAGCAAATCAAAATCTTTTTACTAAATAACAAAGATCATTCCCGTTTTATATGGCAGGTGTATATAATATTCCGTGTTCGTATAGTTTGATTTAGGTTGAACAAACCCGGTAGAAAAATACATAAGCGAATAAAAGAATTCGGCGAAGCAGATTGTCGGCACCAGCGGGTTGAAAAATCTGCCGCAAATGAATAGACAGAACGAACATAACATAAAATGAAGTTCCGCGACATTAAAATAACGCGAGTAAATGGTTAATCACAAAAGCGACTGAAATTGAAAGACATAAAAATTCTAACAGAGAACAGGACGACTCGATTGGAAAGCTGTTGTTATCGGTTTAGTTAAACGAAGAATAGTAATTAGCCAATCAGCAGTTCGCGAGGTCCGGATTTTTCCTGTTCTTATTTATTAAATTCCGATGATAAATAGACTCTTTTTTTTTTTTTTTTTTCTTGTTTGGGTTTTTCTCTGGGCTTGTCAGCAACGGACGATTACTCATCAACATGTGTACATAGCAGCAATTAGGAATAAGAAGGAATGGAATCTGACAAAGAATGCTATACCAAAGATAGAGAAACAATAACAATCAACGTCGAAAAATGCCAAACGTATGTATCCTGAAAAGAAAAGAAATGACGAAGGTAAGAGCAAAAGGAGTTAGCTGTCCCATACCATGGCCACATCTGCAATTACAGAGTCCACAGTACAAACGGACAAAGGAATCTGGCTATAAATAATTAAGGAAGAAGAAACACGGGATGTTTAAAAAGCAGTTAGATCCATCAATCACGAAACCTATGTAGAACACAGCGCTTAGCGTCCGTAAACAATTATCCGAAAGTTCAATGACTTTCTCCATCACTATAAACCAAAGTTTATAGTTTTTAATTATGAAACATTAATCATATTTATGGCGACGACTGCGGAAACAGCGCCTAACGTTCTGTTAAAAGGAAATGAGCAGAATTTTCACCGAACACTATGGCCACACTGCAACAGCAGCGCCCGCAGTGCCGTCTGACAAGGAGTTCCCCTATCTACCGTTAGGGCCGCAAATGCGACAGCGAGCCCGCAAAATTAACTGCGAGCTGTGCCTGTTTGCGACTGTAACTGCAACATCAGTGCGTGTTCTTCGTTTAGAGAGGAGTTCGTTGGAAATCACTGGACACGATAAGTTAGGAATGCCAAAATGGGAAATACTGAAGGGATTAGATATTAATATAATGTAGTACAGAGGATAGGAATTTTGCTACAATTGGTATGATCAACGTTGACTGTAATGAGAGAATAAAGGACACACAATATGGAGTTGGAACATCATGTGAGAGAAGCTCCGCGTATAGAGCTGCCCTTTCCGATGATATAAATAGACTCTATTAGAATGTAGCTCTTGGTCTTTTTATCGAAAAAAAACCCGAAAAAATGGCGAATAAAAAATTTCGCGAAAATTTAAAATAATTTTTATGGAATAGCTTTTCTAGTAATGCGGATTTGTCTTGTTTTTTTTTTTTTTATGATTTCAGGATGGTGAAAGATATCCCAAGACATACACTTTTCGTATAGCTGAAATGAATACAACTGAATGCGAAATAAAATTGTCGGCAGAATACAAGCGATACAGATGGTTCCATTTTTTAGACGCATTTAAAGTACTTCATGAACCATTCAGAGGAGCGCTAATGTTTGCTGAAACGTATTTAAGAGAAAACAGCTATATTGAAATTAATTTAAAAGAACCGGACAAAAATAAAACCGCTAGAATACCCCTACGGCAATTTAAACTTAACATTACTGACGACCGCTGCATAAGTTTTTTCAATATTTCAGGATATCCTACTTAATGTACGATAATAGGTATTGTTTAAAAATACGCGTATACAATATGTTTTTCTTGTCGCAACTGGTCTATTAATTTGTACTTACACCATTATTATTTGCCCGTTAAAACACGTTATTAGTTTACGGTTAATTTGAAATACTAAAAAATTTCGAATGTAAAAATTACATTATCGAATAAAACGCTTAGCGTAATAATTACGTAAGGTGATGTTACCTTTTACAAAAAGGACGAACGAGCCCCGCTAAAAAGGGCTATTTTTAACGAAGTAATTAAGAAATTCGGATGAAAAATAGTTGACTACGGAGAAAACTAACTATAAACGGTAAATAACAACAAAAAACGAACTTACTGCAATAACGAACGGACTGGTAATCACTCAGGTAAAGACTCAATCGCAAACGGTTGACGGGCGGCCTTTTTTTTTTTTTTTTTTTTTTTTTTGTGTGTGCGTTGCGCAGCGGTAAATAAAAATTACTGACCAGATCTAAAGTAACCAAAACTGAAAAACGTGTCTTCTCTAAAAAATAGTACTGTTAAAAGCGAAATCGTTTAGCGAATCGGCTACATGAAAATATTAAAGGAAATTAAAATAAACATTTTTTGACGTATACAAATCGACTATTCCCAGCAGAACCCCCCCCGCCCCCAGATGAACCGGGGAGTTGTTAAGGAATAAATAATTCTGAAGGATGAAATTATCTAAGATCGTGCCATTACTATTGTAATTGGAACAATTCTAAAAAGGAGAGTGGGCATTCTACAATCACCATCTATAATTAAAGGAGGGAAAGGGAATTAATTAAAGTTAGGAAAGGGAAATCACGCAAATCAAAAGTCGGTAAAATGTAAGCAAAAATGAAATGAACGGACCTGGAAGAATAGTCAGGAAAAGAAATGGATAAGGAGGATTAGGAGGAAATAAGGGTTGAGATACATGGGCTAAAAACTGGTCATCATTCTTTACTAAAATAGCTGAACCACCGTAGCCATCGCTGTGGTTTGGACAAATCAGAGAGAATCCATTAAATCTGATGGTTAGAAGAGCTTGTTAACCACGCATAATTGAATAATACCAATGTGTCTACAATTGCAAATACGATTCTTCTTTATTTACACTGAAAAATATAAAATGAAAATTAAAAAATTTTAAATAAAAACCTCGGCGCTTGGAACCTTAGAGCCTATATGAAATATAGAACATGCTTTAGCCTAATTTGCTGAATGCCGACTTTGTAACTGCTGTTGTTCTGCAGGGAATTTATGAATGAAGAAATGAAATAAAACAAAGAAATACAAAAAAAGTACGGATAATCGTTTTATTTTTCTGTTTGTTCTACATGACCGTTAGAAGTAATAGGCAGTAACGGTTTATGATAACTAAAATAACTGATATAATTTTTCGAATTGATCCTTTCAATGTGGCCAGCGAAGACTGTATCAATGCACGGTCCCCCGTGAGTAGTCGATAGAGCGAAATTTGTTTTGAGCTGTAATTCGAACGTTTCTTCCAGTTTCTTCAAATCCAGGTGTATATCGTCAGACAAAATGATGGATATAGAGTATATGGTGTTGTCCTTTTTTCAATAACTTTGTTCAATTTAAAGAAATCTTCAATATCGTCAATGCTAGTGCCAGGTGAAATGTAAACCGTTACAATCAATGCCCGCTAACCATTGATAGTGCTTTCAATAGCGCAGATATCACCGCACTCTTCGCTTGCAGTCACGCTTCTGTTGAGTTCTAACGAATTTTTGTAAAATTTCATCAGTATGTGCGGAGTCGAAAATAACATGCAATTTTCTTTATCGTACATGGCTACTCCCCGTAGCTCGTACCTTTCCGCGTTTGAACTGAGTAACGTATCGGTAGTCCGTCAGCGCAACCTCGTCGTCGTTGTTCAGCCAAATTTTGCTCAACGGCAGTTTTCGGCGCAGATTTAGGAGGGATTTTCCCCTTCTTTCTTTCGCGATATATCTTCCATTTATTATTTCCGGCAGAAGTAGATGCAGCGTTACAATAAACAATACAGTAACCTGAAGACGATGAAGGAAGGCAATCAGGACCGGGGCAGATGAACATTATCGAGGCGCGGTCCAGCATCGACTTAATCAAATGATTACGTAATACGTGCACTCAAATTCGCTGACTCACTATAAACCCGTTTGTCCTACTATAGTGGTCGGCCGAACGTTTTATCGAATTCTTTCTTTTTTTTTTTTTTTTTTATTAATTCTGAGCGTGTCAGCTAAGGACGTTACTCAATCCAAAGGTATGACAGCATTAATGATTATAAAGGAAAAATATTAGAAATGGAACATACGAATGAAGCTAACAAAGGAATAACCATGAGAGATGGAAAAGAAAGGATGCTGTGAGCGCTGTAAGGCTTAGGGAGGCCAAGACGCAAAAGACCGGAATACAGTATCGCGCGTTCTGAAGAAATGAAAGGACATTCAAGCAAAATGTGGTTCGCATCTCAAATGAAGTTTGCTTCTGACGGATCAAACGGACAAGGAGGAGACTAAGTAATGGAGAAACGAAAGAGCGAAGCAGGAAGCAAGCTGTGGTTTAACCAAAGTCTAATTATGGATGAAATAGTTGACCGCCTTATTATGTTGGGGAAATTAAGAGACCACGGAAAAAGAGGAGGAATAGGTTGTATGGATAAGTAAAAGGAAGCATGATTAGAAAATGTAGAAGGATAGAGATATTAACAGTCGCGGTGGCAACAAAAGGAAAGAGGAAGAAGACTTTGAGCTGGGAAATGACTAATAAATCGATCGTCTAAAGCAGCCGAACGTGCCAACAAGTCAACTAACTCGTTGCCCGAAATTCCATAATGACTAGGAATCCACAATAGATCAATACGGACAGAGCGGGAATGCAATAGATGTGAAATTAAAGAAAATATGTGAAGCACGATAGAATCAACGGATGGTTTAGGAAAGGGAGTAGCAATGGCTTGTAAAACGCCTTTTGAATCAGAAGATAAGAGAACCATATTGTTAGTGGAGGCTATAAAAAGGATTGCCTGTAAGATCGCAATAGATTCGGCTAGGAATATGGAGGAGAACAAGGAGAGTTTGAACGTCTCAGAATAGCCGAAATCCGGCAGAGTAAAAGCCGCTCCAACCCTCAAAGCTGACTTTGAGCCACCTGTAAAAATTAATAAGAAGGAAAGGGCGAGGATAAAACATAGTTAAATTCGTTATGAGCAGTGGGAGAGGGAAGAGAAAATACGAAGGAAGAAAAAGTAAACTGGGTGAGTAAATAAAATCTGGGAAATTATAGGTAAAATAAGGGCATCGTGGTAATTTGTTGAAACCGCGAATTGAGAATTTCCAACAGCTCGACTCCAATCATGCTAACCTCGTCTATGAATAATGCGCTGACTTACTATAAACTTGTATGTCCTACTACAGTGGTATTCTTATTATAAACGCGTTACTTTCGCCTCTCTCCTGGAGTAACGTTTTCGGGCGGTTAGGTCACGGTTAAGGCATGTTCCATGCTAAAACGCGTAAAACAAACATTTCTCGATAAATTCTTTTTCTATATATATATATATATATTGCGTTACCGTTTTTAACCATTAGGGTTATCACAGTGAAAGCTGCCTAGCCTATTAGTTTGCCATCCTGAATGTACTTCTTCAAAGTGTTATATGATTTGTTGTCAAATATTTCTGCTAATGAATTGCTTGGGCGGACTGCATTAAAACTGCAGCATTCAATTAGAATATGTTGCAAGTCGATTGATAGTTGTGTGTTCGACATGATTGATAAATCATCTTTTTAAACAAAGGCCTTGGAGTATAAAATAATAAGTCTAGTTTAGGGACCTTAAATAAAATGAAATTATAAACCTTCATGGCTGATCTCAAAACCGAGAATCCACTAACATTAATTCTTCCGCGATGTAAATAAAACAATCTTCTATTCCTAATTATGCTAGGTAACATTAGGGAAGTAACTTTAGCCACTAAATCAGGTTCTACTATTGAGTGATTACATAAGTTATACAAAATTAATAACCTAGTAACTTTTCTTCTTATAAATAGAACTTCACAGTGATCAAACTTGGGATATACCCGAGCATCCCATAATTTGCTAATTGTGCCGTAAATGGATCCCAAACAATTGAAGCATATTCTAAGAGGAGACGTACTAATGCACAATATAAAATTTTTAGCGTTCGCATATATCTAAAATTCGTACTGTTTCTAAATACAAAACACAATGAAAGATAAGCATTATTATGTGCATGATTAATTTGACAATTAAAAGATATCTGACTGTTGAAATATACACTCAAATCCTTTACTATTTCGACTCGCTGTATTATATGATTATTGATAGTGTGCACGAATAGGATTTTATTAGATTTTCTTGAAAATGCTATAACTAAGCATTTATCTAAATTGAAAGGTAGATTATTTTCCGGGGACCATGTCGGTAATTTGTTTATCCCACTCTTCCAAACCCCAGCTGGAGTTCTTCTTGTATTCCATTGCTTCCGCCTATGTCTCCTCTTTTGAAGAAACTGTTCTTTCTTCTCTTCCTGTTGACTCTGAGCCTCACTTCCTGCCTTCTCCTTTCCGTTACGACGAACTTGCATCTATTTTTAATAAATCCACCTCGTCTGCTCCTGGCCGGAATGGTTTCTCGTTCTTTATCCTTAAAAATCTCTTTCCTGCCGCGCTGCTTTCCCTTCTCCATATTTTTAATCCTTTTCTCTTTTCTGGTTCTACTCAAAATCCTGGAACGACCTTATTGTCACTCCTATTCCTAAAAGAAAACAGTATTCTTTCCGTCCCATTTCCCTGGCTTTTTGTCTACGTAAACTTTTTGAAAATTTGATTAACAATCGTCTCGTGTGGTGGCTGGAGCACAATAATCTAGTCCCTCCTAATATCCTTTCCATTCCATCTCCAGATATAATCCCTGTACTACAATCTTTTCTAAGCTCTATTTCTAATCGTCTCTCTATTTAACCCTTTCCATAATTTCTGTAGTTGTTGGGTCAAAGCCGCTGGCGCGCTCAAAAGGTAATATATGAAATAATATTATTATTATTTTATATTAAAAAAAAAAAAAAAAAAATTGCAATTGAATCAGAGACACCTTTATAAAGAATTATAACCGAATAAAACATTTCCAGTTACTACGGCAATATTTAATTGATTCACAACAAAAACACAATTTTGCTATATTAAAAAGACCTTGGAAGTTTTAAAGTGAATCGAATCAATTAATTTCAAGCATCATCTATAATTTATAACAAAAAACAAAATGAAGTACTGATCTATTTTAATTTTGTCGTAATTTACATAATTTTCATTTGATTCTATATATTATAATTAGTGGGGTATGTATTGAAATTATTTAGGATATAGATTTAATTATAGTTTGTTTTTTTTTGAAGAATTAGGCCCATTGCCCATTGCAGCGAGGAATATGAAATGTGTAATGTGTTTTCTAAAAATCGATTATCGTTCATTTAAATGTAACACTGCTCATTGCAGAAAGAAATAGTCGGAAGAGGCGAGCGAGGAAAAATAAATTCACTCTCGGACGCTCGCCAAGCGAGTTTTCCAAAACACATTTTGTGCATAATACGTGTTTCTTATACATATTTCGGATAATATTTGTTTTTCAATTAATTACACAATCCAACCTAAAAACTAAAAATTATTATCTTAAAGCTCTTTATATAAGGGAGGTTATTGCAAAATCAGCCGCAAGACCCATCGGAAGACTTCAAATTCATACGAACGTACTAGCAATAGCGTTATTGAATAATCCGACGGAGACATGTCGGCTGCGTAGGAAGAACCTATTCGACTTAAGTGCTTAAATTATGTTTGAGTCCTACGTCAACGGGAGGGGATCGTTCAAGTGTTTAGAGTATGCAACAGAATCTAATGATAGCCCAACGGGCTAGGTATAGATTAGCAAGAAAAAAAAAATAGTTTTCTTCAGACTATCTTAAACTATTTAAAATATCCTGGATAAAATTTTATAGTTATAATAGGTACAATATGTAATGTAATAGTTCCGTTCAATCAGTGCCAGTTATTGTAAAATACAAATCCATATTTTAGGAATTAACAAATATAACTTCTAATTAAAATATATGCCAAAATGAAATCAAATTTGGATATACTACATTATCAGTGTAGGTTTGTGTCTACACACAATAGGTTTGCTTGCAGAGTTAACTGTATCAGTTCCACAAAATAATATTTATTACCTAAGAATTCAATAATAAAAGGAAATACTATACCAAATATAACTCATTCAGGCCATAATAACTCTTCTAAACTTGGTTGGTAAATTATATGAAAAGATCATTAACGGAAGATTATTGAATGAAATCGTATCAAATAAAATTTTGCATAAAAATTAGTTTGCATTTAGACGTAATTATTCTTCTGAGATGGCTATTAAAAAAACATGATTGCTTTGTTCATGCGAGAAGTAATAAATTAATAAGCATAGTAATTACTTTTGACGTTAAGGGTACTATTGTCGATAAAACTTTTTCATTTTTCTATATCCGTTATTTTCTTAGTTGTACCATCCAAATTTACTTATTCGTCATAGACTTTTCTAAAATCTTTTTGTCGGCTGTTCTGATTTACTTAACCCCAAACATCTCCTCCAGTTCTTTACCGTTTATGAACGTCTACTGTCTCCCCACCCAAAATAAAGTTTTAACACATGCGATCGGCATTTTCATTATTTTTCAAGAAATCATTTTAAGCAGTTTACATTATCTTTCATTAAATTATTTTTAGAAACCTCAGTTAATTACTTTTCTTAAAGAATAGCGAATGCAAAGTATTGGCGACGATATTTGAAAAGTCGATTCTCCGTTAATTTTTAACAAAATTGATGATGAAGTACCTACTTTTAAAATTATTTTCCCTGACGGGGCATAAACCCAATTAAAGAACATTACATTATAATTTAATATCGCCTGAAGTTGAAAAAACAATAATACCGTATTTAGAATCAAAGCATGTAAATTCATTTTTGTATTTTATTTAAAAGCCACTATTTTTTTCTTTTTAATTTTTGTATTTTTACCAATTAACACAGAAAATCTTTCGCCATACCCGTAGAAATTATAAATCAGTTATACTTTTCTCTTTAGTTGGACCGAGGTCTGGAAAAAATATATACAAATCCCTGAACATTAATTGAGCCTGATTTTTTACGTGTGAAATAAAAAAAAAGGGGCTTATAATGTATAAACTATTTCGTTCGATTCTAAAATTCACAGGTTCTCCATTAACATACGTTTCTCATGTAATTTGTTAACCGACAACTAAAATTTTGATAGAAATTATTACAAATTGATCTGTTTTACGATATCAAATTTCTAAAGTTCTTCAGAGCTGGGTACATAAGAACGAGAAATAGAATCAAGAAAAGGAATTAACTTTTGCAAAGCAATATTCGCAGATATAGGATGGTGAGAACGGGAGATTTTAAAAACTCTAGCCATCCTCCAATTTTGCGAAAAGTTACGAGAGAAACAGGAACAACATTTTTTCTAGGAGTCCTTTTTGGCCGATTTGAAAACAAGTCTAATCTTCGTATTTATCTGTTTATAGATTAGATAATTGTAAGTTAACGGACAAGCTCGGAAAATTTTTAAAGCAGATATATTAGCATCGTAATTGGCTTTGCATTCACTGTTCCACCATATAGATGAAGCAGTGATGTGCTTAGGATTTTTAGGAAATTTGATTGGTGGAGCTACCGCCCATAGGGTTGATTCAATCAATTTATGGTTATAGTTCCAGCATTTTTTATGTAGATAATAAGATTCTTTCTAAAATCAACAAACGACAGAGTAAGTTCATATTAAATATTTCATTATTGTATAGAACCACTCCCTCACCTGCTGCCTGTGTAATGGCTAATATTGCCCCGTTAAGTCTATTCTTTATCGGACAAGCTATTATTTCAGAATATAAAATAACAAATAGTTTAGACTTGGTCATGACCTCAAAATACATTCCTAATAGCAGCATCAAAAATGATTTTGGTACCTTATCAACTTTGAAATTGTTAAGAAGTTATATCAGTAACATAATAACCAGTGATTGGCAGTCCCGTTGGGATCATGGACGTATAACCTATCTCCTTTTTCCAAACATTAAAAGCAAACTCAAAATGAAGCATTTAAATATAACTTCATTGAACGTGCAACCACATTCTGGTCTTGGGAATTTCGAAGAGTACCTCCATAAATTCAAGTTAATTAACTCGCCAAACTGACGTTTGTGCAGAACTGCATATGTTGATAAAACATTCAGCGTTTAATTTTCGAATGTAGGCCTTCCGTTGCTTCAGAGAAATGTATAATATAAGTGGAAATAATGCCGCTAATATTTTATATCATTTTCATACCATAATGAAAGAAAAATTGATTTTGACGACTGCTAATCAATCTTTTAAAATTGGTGGTACGTTGCCTATTCTGTACTGCTAGTGTACAAATAGGCAGTCACGATGCTCGAAATCGAGCGATACGACTCAGATGATGAGATGAAGGCTGAGTTTGCGGATTTTGTAGTATATATATCATTTTTGGCGTGTGTATATATACCTTGAGTGTCCACTTGGGTTTGTATGTTTATTTGCAGATTTATTTTTTAAGTAGATATGCTTGTATATAATATTTATGGAGCTTGTAAAGGCAGATGAACGCGATTCCTTGTGCAGTAAATATGTTTAAAACACAATTACGTTTTTTTTTTTTATTATTTTTTATAAGAAAATGTGTCGGAAAAACAAACGAAATTTTCACTGAAATTCTTTCAATGTATAAAATGTTCAAAATGACCACCTTGTTGCTGACAGTACCTCAATCGATGATAAAATGCATTTCGAGCATTTTATTATTTATTTAATTACCTGGTAAGATTTCCACACATGTTTTTATCATCTATGCCAAGTCTATTGCTGTCCTGCGTGCCATCCTTTTTATTACTTCTTCCCTAGTTTCTCATAAAGTCCTCATTATATCAGATTCTCACAGTGTCTTACAATCCGTTTCGCCTCCTTTTCCTTCTTCCATTACTGATTATGTAATCCTTTTTCATCCATAACATTTTCCCTTCTCACTCTATTCAAACTTACCTATTATGAATTCAACGACACTCTGGAATCGAAGGTAACGACTCAGCCGATTTACCAGCTTGTTCATCCTCTTTTACTGGTAGATTTCTCAGCGTTCTTTCATCCCACAATATTAATCTCCTCTCCGCAGCTGCTCATTCCAAACTGTAGTTGAACTTATATTCCTTCTCATTCTTAAATCCGGATTCTTTTTATCTCTTTATCCAACCTAATCTGTCATCTTGACCTTAGTTCTTCAATTCTCACTCCATGCGGCATTCAACTCTCTCTGCAATCTGTTACGCTTTAGACACAGTTTATTTCCTGCATCTCTTTTTCGCTTCTCTCTAGCCCCTCTCCTCTCTGTCCTCTTCAACATTTTTCTCACAATTTTGTACGTGACGCTGATCACATTTTAATTAAGTGCACCTGTATCACTCCCAAACATTCTTCTTTCTACTCTTCTCTTTTATTAATTGATCTTCTAACTCCTTACTGTGCATCTTTTGTTCTCTCCTCGTCATCGCCTTCAATTATTCCGGCACGTGAGTCTTTTTTATCCTCTATATCTCATCGCGTAAACATATGATTCCACCTCTCACTCTTTTTGACGAACCATTAAAAAAAAAAAAAATTTTGTGAAGATATACTCATTGCTGGAAAGCTATACGGACGATAGGAAAAAATCATGCAGCGTGATTCAAATAGAGAAATGGAAAGATGAATGAAAGAGAGGGGGAATTTTCTAATATGGTGAAGAAATTGTTTAATCTGTCATCAGCGACTGAAATATTACGTGAAGAAGTATATTCAAGGACGTCATCTGCGAAAAATTATAGAAGTGCCTATAGATAACGTAACTGTATTCAAAGTATAAATATTAAACAAAGTGCGACTAAGGCAAGAACCTTGCAGAATTCCTCAAAAGACCTTCTTGAGGTAAAATATATCATAGATGTCGCTTTTTATTTTTTTTATTTTTTTATTTTTGCCCGAACAAATACACTATGATTAGATATGAAAAATTACTAGAAATATAAAAATAAGGGCTGGAAAGCAAGGAAAGGAAATTCTATTCTATAATATGGCTGAAACTACAGAGCATGCCCCGTAGGCAATCTAAAAACTAGCGTGACATACTTACGAATAAGTCGACCGGGACGGGCAGTGGAATATCAAAATACCAAGAAAGCGAAGGGATATCAGATTGAACCATATCGTAATATCTACCAGTATCCTGCCTATCTCTATAAGCTATCCAATCCACCAAAGCAGTGGCCTAACTCCTGTAATGTAAGTCTGAGGAAGGAATGAACGGGAATACAATTCCATTCAAGGCAGCGCATTTGTCGGCGGCATCAACGTCATTATTTATCCCAATTCCGCGATGGCTGGGAATCCAACAAGAGTAAACAGAATTTGAAGGTATTTTTAGTCTTGATTTCGTAAACAAGCGGGTGACATTTATAATTAAAAAAGCATTATGGTTTAGTGCAATCAAGGCACCCAGACTATCGGAGAAAATTTTAAATTTATTATCCGACTTAAGAACATTCAATATGAAATCAAGATCCTTATCGATAGCCAACAGCTAGGCGGTAAAAACAGACGCATCAGGAAGAAGCTTGAATTTTTGAACTGTAACATTAGCTAAAATGAAAGCGGAACCAGCGAGATTGCAGGGACCTGTGAGCTCAGCACCATCTGTAAATATTTTGATGCAATCCGGATACTTGTTGTTAATAAAATTATTGAATCACAGTACAGATATCAATAGATTTGTGTCTTTAATTTTCTGAACTAACGTGGTCTCAATATTTATGTTTATGATATATTAATAAGAAATAGAGAGATGGAACCGTATAAATAAGAGCGAGGCTATACTTGTGATAGATCGGAATTCCCTTTTTGCTAATAATGGAAAATTAGAAGAAACAAATCTTCAATGGATGCTAATAACTTTGAGCTGTTGCACTAGAGAGGGAAATCGGTAATTACAAATCAGTAAGAACATTCCTTCTTATAAATAAGAGAGGTGTTTTATTCTTAATCTGGAGAAAAGCAATCGCAGAAGACCTCACATTGCCGATAATGATGCGTAGGCAAAGGTTTTGTATAACGTCAAGTTTAGACAAATTAGATCTGGAGGCCGAACCGTAGAACATAGAACCACAGTTAAGGCGAGAAATAATTAGGGTTCTAAAAATTAAATTAAGAATTGCTGGATCTGCGCTCGAGGAGTTGTTACCACTAGCTTTAAGCAGGTTAGTAATTTTTAAGGTTTGTTTATGGAATAGCAATATGTGCCCCCCGGGGGTACTTTGTACTTTCCGGGAGCTGGAGCTCCAACCGGAACGGGGCGCGTCCACAGACTGCAGATTGTGGAATAACCTCTAGATATAAAGGCTAGCTACGAATAAGTCCAGAACACTCAACTGGACAAATAAGCAGTCGCGGACTAAAGAGCAGTTACCGATGGAAAGCTAATAGCAAAGGGTAGAACAGAATCTTTAGCACTGGTATGCTACTGTCCTAGGAGAATGGGTACTCCGAAAATAAACCACTTTCCCATTAGCATCTTGAGCAAATGCGGGGGAGTTCCTCCTTCCCTTTTCCTTCTTTCATTTCTGAAATTTCCAAATTTTCCATCTCCTTTAACTTTCCTCTTAAGCTTAATCCTTTTCCTTCCTCTCGAGCAGCGTGAGCTATGCATTTTCGTCGTCTTTCTTATGGATGCCATCGGATTCTGATGTGTATGGTGCTGGCTGTGGTTATGGTTATGCGCCCATCTCTACGTTGTCAAATTCCCGCACAGACCACACATTTCAATGAAAATCTTCCTAAAACCTGCCCATCTGACCTTCCTAAAATTTTCTCACTTCATTTACCTTTACCTTCATTCCTATAGTTTTCCTTTCTCTTGTGTGATTTAAGTCCTGTAGTGCAGAGCAAGAATAGAACTAGTTTCGCACATGAGAACACACTTGTAATAAAGTTTACGAAATTCATAAAACCAGCTTGGATACGAGTGTTTGTCTAATAGAATATGTGGCGAGATCAGGTAAGCTTCATATTCAAATACATCCCCAAAAGCTTAACGTAGGTAATCATGAGAATAGGCTCATCACCGATGTAAATTGCAAGATCACGAGAGAAGGATAATCTAGTTGTTCAAATGGAAAATGCTGACTTAGCGACAGATATATTTAGCTTAATGTCATGCAGTGTTTCATTACAACGAGCCACACAAAGTTTATTTTCACGAACGCAGCGAGAGACGTTCTTGTTTGTACTATAGATAACAAAATCATCAGCTTATGATAAAATTCGTGAGTTCAGAGTTATCAGTGTATGAAATAAAGCAAAGACATAAAAGTTAAATAATATTGGGCCCAAAACGGAGCCCTGAGCCAGTCCCTTGTAAGCATGTATAATAATGAATTCGTGTTAGCCTGAATTAAGGAAAAACAAGGCTCTCTTTAAAAAAAGTGAACAGATGAATTTTGCTAGACTATCGGGGATACTTGATTTTCTTAACCTTTCTATTAAAATCGGAATCGATACATTATCGAAGGTCCCCTCTATATCCAAGAAGGTTGCAACTAAAAACTCTTTGTTTAAAACGGAGAGGTAAATGTCATTAAGTAAATGGACGATGCAATTGATGGTTCCTAGGCCAGGTCTGAAACCAAACAGACCGTGCGGAAAAATATTATTATTTTCAGTTCACCATGTGAATCTGTTCGTTAAAATCTCCGAATAAAGTAACAAGAGAAATATCGAGCAATACAGCAACCTTAATTAAAATTAAAAACTTTATTAGAAAGAAAAGTCAAAAAAGAAATAACATCTCAGTAATATATAAAGCAATATACAATAATTTATGTAAACTAGTTCGAAATAAATTAATCATAGAGAGAAATAACCAGTGGAATAGATTTTTAAAAAGACTGACCCCGAAGGAGATAACTCTTTGTGGAAACTGAATAAATATTTTCGTAGGAATCATACGGAATTGCCGCCGATCAAAATACCACATACAAACAATGAATTATGATCCCGAAAGTAAGGCAAAAATCTGAATAGAACACTTTAGCAAAATACAAAAATAAAATATCACGGTTTATCTACTCATAATCATTTAATGAATATCAGAAGAACTATAAATAAGTAGGCTTCGTGACAAAAGCAAATAACGCGACAAATAATTACATAACTAGCCCCAGGGAAGTAAATACACTTATAAAAAGCCTAAAAAACAAAAATTCTGTAGGACGCGATAAAATTAGCATTAAAATGATAAAGAACTTACTAACAAAAGCAAAAATGGCTCTTGTGTGCTTACTCAACTCATGTTTTAGATTATGCTATTTTCCGTTACAATGGAAAGTCTCGCAGACAGTACCTTAAGCCCGGTAAGGATGCTTCCTTGGCCGAAAACATACGCCCTATCGGCTTACTAAGTAACATAAGTAAATTATTTGAAAAAATTATACTTACAAGATTAAGAAAGCACAGTGATGAAAATAATATAATATGCAGTAATCAATTTGGTTTCCGACCTAAACTTAGTACAACCATACAATTAACTAAAATCTGTGATAAAATTACCGGCAATTTCAATCTGAACAAACATACAGGAGTATTACTAATAGATATCGAAAAAACTTTTGACACCACATGGATAGAAGGTACAATTTTTAAACTAATTCAACTTAAGTATCCTTATTCTTTAATATCTATAGTGAAATCATATCTTTTAAACAGAAAATTTTATGTTAAACTGAATAATTATGAGTCACCTGAAGAGCACATAACTGCTGGGGTATCACAAGGGAGCATTTTAGGACCGTATTTATTTATAATATTTTTAAACGACATTCCGAAAATCAAAGAGTCTGAAATATACTTATATGCAGATGATACTACAATAGTAGCATCATCCTATAGAACAGACACAATAGCAAACAGACTGCAAAAAGCAGCTGACACGCTAATAAAATATTTTAAAAAGTGGCAGATTAAAATAAACAACAATAAAACGGAAGCCATTTTATTTACTAGAAGACGACCATGTATACGAAAAGAAGTAAACATCCAAGGCAGGCAGGTGAAATGGAAGGATGAAATCCAGTACCTAGGCTTAACACTTGATAAAAGATTAACTTTCACGAAACTAATCAAAAATAAAGTTATAACAGCTCAGAAAGAGATTTGTTGTCTATACCCATACTTTAATAGAAAATCCCATTTAACACCTGAAAACAAACTTATTATCTATAAACAAATCATTCTTCCCAAAATATTATATGCAGTAATAATTTCGTCGTCTAGCAGTTAAATAGAATTTTTCAAAGAATTCCAAATCACCGTCTACAAATAGTACTAAATAAACCACGATACACTAACATCAATACTATGCACAAATATGTAAAAATACCGCACATTCAGGAAATAATTACAGAGAACACGCTGAAATTTTTTGAAACGTGCAGTGCATTTGACTTAATATTAATAAATAATATAGGCTCTTATGATTATCAAACCCTAAAGATCAGATACAAAAAATATAAACATAGAAGGATAAAGCACATACTATTAACTTAAAGGAATAACTCTACGAAACTCTTGTGTCTGGCGATTGCATAATGTTTAAATTATTTGTATTTCGTATTAATGTTAAGCAAGTTGCAAATTTCGACTTCTCGTAGCGTACGTAATATTCCGTTATCGAGTAAATTAATATAGATATTCCATTATTTTCTGGAGGGATTTATGCATGTATGCAGGGTTTTTTTTTATTGTTTTTCCCGAAAACTAAATTTAGTTATTTACAAATAATAATAAGAAAAATTTATAACAGGCATGCTCCTATCCGGTAAGAAACACTCGTTTTCGGTACGGATAAAACAAAATTAAATGTTTTATATTATTATATAGAAGTGTATAAATATGCGTATGTTGTTGTTGTTCTTGAACACAATCTCGTAACATTGTTTGAAAAAGGTGGCATCACAACCGGTCTGTAAGATAATGCTTTATTAGAAGGTTTGCCGGCTTTGGGAATAGCAAGTACCCGAAAATTCGACTACTGCGGCGGAAAAACGCGTTCGTGTAAAAAGCCATTAATGTAATTTATGTGACACGTTTTTCCAAAAAAATTTAGCCAAAAGTTTCGATCTCTAAAGTTATATATTTTTTTCACCTAAAAGAAGTACAGGAAAAAAAGGGATAACGAGAAAACAAATTACTTCTAGTTTTTGTGATCAGTAAGTTCGCTTGACAGTTTTCCGAAGGGCTTTAAAAAATAAATTGCCGCAATTGTCATTTCGAATATATTTATATGGATACGTTCTGCCTCTTATTCGAAAAAAATTTACTGAACACTACAAAATTTGCAGCGTTTTTTTTCTTTTTTTTTTTTTTTCCAATTGCGATAAGAATATATCCTTTGAAAACAAATTTATTTTTACATTTTAAAGTAAACTGGTCAAAAAGCCAAAGGCAGGTCGAAAATTTAAAAAAGCGGTAAGCTCGCTCAAAGTTATTTTTTAACAAAATACTTATCTATTTTGGATACCATAATCTATAATTCTACTTTTTAAAACCTCCAATATCCAATTTGTGTGCGATCTCGATTACATAATGTTCGGGTGTTCATCTCTTGTAACCGATCAAGTTGCTTTCTACTCCCCCCCCCCTTCTACAAATTTGTATTTCCACTACATAGAGTGCTTCGTTCATTCTCTCCCTTCCTTCTCCTTCTGTTGTCCAGGCTCTTGATTCTTATTCAATATATGTGATCAGAAACGAATTCTAAATCACACTGAGATCAGTAGGAAATAAAACGGTTTATATAGTTTAAATAGATAATTTAAAGTTGATATATTATAATTGTTAGAACGAGACGACCAAATACGAAATAACAATAACTCACTTTTTAATATAAATCTTTAATCCTTAGATATTTATTATGGTCTATGTACACAATCCCGTTCTAACAATTATGATATATCAACTTTAAATTGTTGATTTAAACTATAAAAACCGTTTTATTTCCTATTTGACCTCAGTGTGATTTATAATTTGTTTCTGATCACATATATTGAGTTGTGTTTTTAGCTGATAATGGGTTATACCCAAAAACGTTTCTAAGTAAGCAGTTATTTTATACCTAAATTTGTTTGTTATATTTGTATTTGTTATAACTTACTATATTTTAAAATGTATGTGGAATACATTATAAATGTATGTTTAGTACACATTTAAATGTATGTTTGATATGTTTTAAATGTATATATTTAACCTCAAGTTCTTGTTTATCCTATACTTAATAAAAATACGCCAAAATTATGTTAAAAATTGACAAAATGAAGCAAGAGGAAGTATAAAATTTTCATTATCGCTCGCAAAATGTGCATCACATAGCTTTTATTTCCAAATATAACATAATGGCCACTGAAATATAATTTTTAAGTTCCCAGCTTATTCCCAGCTTTTTCGGCCAAAATCCTCCTAATTTCCCGGTTACTAGAATTGTACAAGAGCATACATGAACGTTCTTCAGTTTGTATAATAACAAACCGAACAAATTGAAGCGGAGGCAAACAAACCATTAGTAAAAACAAAAAAAAATCACAAAATAAATTTTTTATTTTTTTGTAGTTGTCTTATTCACATTTTAAATATTTTACCGTTCTAATGATTACTAACTCAAGAAAAACTTGTTTACTTCATCATTACAAAAGTTAATAATGAAACTTATAACCAGCTGATATACCTAATAGTTACGATCCATAAAATTTATTTGACGTTTAATATTTATATTTGTAATCATACACGTTAACTTCAAGGGATTTACAGAGTTAAAGCCCCTCCAGAAATTTTATTGAGAAGGTTCAACCTAATAAACTGAAATGTACGAGCGGGAAATTGAAAATAGATCTGTCGTTATAGATAGTCTTTTAATCGAAGAATTAGAGGTAAATCGTAAAAGAAAAATAGTATTATTTTTTTGCTACTATTGATAATGTTTGATCGTCGCAACATATTTTATACAAATGAAAAAAAGCTTTGTAATTTACTTTGAGTAAGGTACTCGTACATTAAAAAACGCATTAATTTTTTGCTTCACATAATTTTGTTCTTATCGAAACTATTGCGTTTCTGGCTATTTTTATTTTTTTCCCGGTTTTAAAACAAAATCCACGGCTTATTCTCGGTTTTCCCGCTTGGGTAGTCACCTTGTAAAAGGCTAGACAACGCCATTTTGGCGGTTTAGCGATTTTATTTTCTTTTTAACATTAGCGTCGTTTATCTAATCTCCCGTTTCACATCACGTTTCATCGTTAATTAAGAGAATAAAAATATAGAAATTAGTTTGCATATGGTATACGATCGAGCTGGGAAATAGTTCAAAAAATTAAGCTAGCCTTAAAATGAAAAAGATAAATAATAAATTGATTCGTTCGATAAATTAAAACCTAGATAGTATTAATTTTATTATTGAATTTCTTACTTTAAAGTAAAATTCGTGAGACGTGTTTGCACGAACGCAATAGGTACATTACCAACTAAAAATACGTAATTCCGATTATACTGGGGAAATTTTCTCTTCGCCCATCTCTTTTCTGATATTTTCAATAGCCTAACTTGTACTTGGAATTATTGCGCAAGCCGGACCAAAGTTCGTAAAATTCTTTGCGCAAATTATCTTTCATTTGTAAAGATCCATCTTTAATGTGTAAATAGTTCACTGCATTGCTACCAGTTACCGGATCCCACTTTGTTAATGATGAATTAGGAGCGTTAGGAGTACTAGAAAAAGAAAACAACAAACCAAACAAAAAACATCAACAAATCGTTAAAATTTTTACAAACGATAACGATAAATAGATACTTTTAAAATTAAAATCATTAAAGGATTATCCACAAGAAAACACGCTTTACTGTTCGGAAACTTTTACTTCTTTTCTTCCCTCTTTGGCAAACTTTATCGCTATCTCGGCAACTCGTTTTTTGTCCGCGGACATACCTCACCCTACAAGCATTCTCCTTTAAAACCCTCAAGATGCAAAACAAAATAATTTCTCCTTATAATTGGTATTCTATATTTATTTTAGATGTCTTCTTTAATTACACACTTTACTATGTTTTAGCACACGTTATTCGCAACAACAACTACTTGCGGGAAAAAATATTTTTCATGGTTTTAACACGTAACATAATGATCAGAATCTAATCTCTTTTCCCCTACATTGCTTTGCACCTAACAAAAACATTAAAATATGCAATAACTCACGAAGGGTTTGACTTTCATAAATTTCAAATTTGGATCATAAATTACAATTAAAATTCTTTTTCAAACCATATCTATAACTTCAAGCTAACCGATTACTCCAGACGGCAAAAAAAACCGTCAAGAATATATAACACGGAATTTAAAATTACCTCCGAAATCACCGTTAAAAAATTCATCATTACCAGATAGACCTTTAAAGATGAAATTTGAAATATAATATAAAATGCAGAAGTCCTTTCATAAAACCAAAAAATTACGGTTAAAAAATCACCCCCCCCCCCACCCAAGAGTTAAAAGCTGCAAAAAAAAGGAAGTTCACGTACGTAATATCCTGAGTAAAAACGTTGGAGAAATCAAAACGTATTTGAAATATACGCATAAAAGACCGCTTTATAGGAAAACTATTGTCGAGCTTATAACTTAATATTCAGACCCTTAAATCGCCGAAAGCTCAAAAATTTTGAAGAAAATATTTTTATTTCGGGCATGTGATATATTGTTGGAAAGATCGCTATTTGGCTGGAACGAAACCAAAAGTCATTTTCTTAACGAAACTTTCAAACTTGACAAAAAGATGAATAAAGCACACGAAAAATGACGTACCCCTTCAGTATTTTAGCTAAAAGTTTTTAATAAGGTTAAAAATATGCACAAAGCTCGAAAATTATGAAAAATACGTCGTCTTCGGGCATTTAATATATCGATTAAAAGATCGCCATTGTCGGGAATGAAAGCGTATTTTATTTTCTTAACGAAATTTTTGAGATGGCGATAATTTCAAAAAATTGTAAAAAATCATGCACTTTTCTCTCTTTGCAGCTGGAAAAATCAGATTCCATTTTCTGAATTTAGTATTATGAAAACGTGAATTGTAGTTATCGTTAATTGAACATACGGAATCCTCGGCGCATGAAACATCATGCTTGACTGAACTTGTTTATTATTGCGTTCATACTCTAACCGCTTCGTGGAATTCAATATATTCGTACTATCAACAGATTTACACTATCGTTGGCGCATCGTGTTATTTTGTAGTTAATTTCAGAAATTATAATTACATTTTTTAAATTAGTACAAAACATAATATTCTATTAATTTGTCAAACTCTATAATCATAGTGTACTATTATTACGAAACATGTCAGCGATACGTTAATAAAATATTATTTTTTTTGAGATTACTGATTATATCAACAGAGATCCTTTCGATTATTTTAAAAATCTATCATTTGCTATAAATACAAATGAGATTATATACTATAGATTCAGAAAACGTATACTCCCCGTTGACTTTAAGTTCTTTAATTAAAAATAGTTCGACAATATATACATACAAAAGATTTAAAATAACGAATAAAGGTTTAACAACGATACAATTTAAAAAATTTATTCACAATCAATATGTAGAGAAATTTAAAAACGTTCGTTTAAATCAAAACGGAATAACTAAAATTTTCTTCCCAACAATTAGATTCAATAGTAAATTCCATACTCGCAACATTCAATTTATATCAGGCCATGGGAATTTTAAAGTCTACCTTAAAAGGTTTAATATCGCAAATACGAATAATTGTATCGGATGTAACGAACAGGACCTATATATTTTCATGGATTGAACGTATCGAACACAGAGATAGCAGAAAATTATAATGAATTTGCGCGGGAGAAAATGAGCATGTTTAATGAATTTGTCAAGAAGAAATTGGAATGTCGGAAAACTGATATTGACCTATAGTAAAAAAAATATATTAACACGAATACTAAAGATTTTTCATGGTGAAAGGAGGAACCCAAAACTTAATTAGATGGTTTGCCCTGTACCGAAATAATTTTAAAAAAGAAAATTTATTCAAATAAATATACGACCCTACCCATGGATTGAGGAAGTAGGAGGAAAAAATAGTAATAGCAACATCCGAAAATAGCTGTCATATTGACTGATTAAAAAAAAACTTAAAACGAATTATTTTTCATACATAATACTTATAATAATGTAAGGGTTTTATAAAGAATTAATTTCATGCGGATTGTTCCCTCCATATAGTGTTCATTATTTACTCTGTTTTTTTTTTGTTTTTTTTAAAATGGGTTCGTCAACATGGGCATTGGCCCAAGAACAGCGGAACAGAGAGAAAAGAGAGACTCAGATCCTTACACGATTAGAGATAGCCGACAGAAAGGAATCAAGAGCTAGAATAGCCGAAGGAGAAGGAAGGGAGAGAATGAATGAAGTACAGTATGGAACGGGAATACCGGTTTGTAAGAGGAAGGAATAAAAAGAAGCTTGTTCAGTTGAAAGCGACGAACAACTGAACATTATATGATCGGGATCACAAATACATTGATTTCTGAAAGGGTGCAATGGACAATAAGGAGAAGGCACGAGAAAATAACGGAACAATGAGGAAAGGAGCAAACTATGCCCAAAACGCAGGCGGCAAATCGCAGAGAGGTTAGAACGGCGCACAGAAGTAAAGTTAATAAACCAGGGGAAGCGTGGAAGGGAAGGTTGAATAGACAAGAAAAAGGAGTTCGGGTTGGAGAATGAAGAGACATAGGAATCAAACCACAGTCTGGAATGAGCAGATGCAGACAGAAAGGTAATGTTAGAAGCTGAGAAGACAGGAAGAAACCTACCAGAAGAGGAAGATAATCGAGCGAATGAGTCAACCAACTCATTTCCCTCGATTCCGGAATGGCCAGGAATCCAAAGGAAATCCGTTTGGATAAAGTGGGAAAGAAAAAGATCATAAATTAAGGGACGAATAAGGAGAATGATGCAGTCGGTTGAGTGAGAAGGGAGAGGAGATGTGATAGTCTGCAGCACACTTTGAGTATCCGACAGGATAAGGAGATTGCGAGAAGACGGTGAAGTTTTGATAAAAAGAAGGGCACGCAGAATAGCAGAAGACTCAGTATAAAAGATTGAACAAAAGGAGGAAAGTTTAAAGGACTCAAAGTAATTGAGAGAAGGACAGAAGAAGGCTGCACCAACACCATTATGTCCCTTGGAGCCATCGGTGAAGATCAAATAATGGTTGGGGAAAAAAGAACGAAGATTCTGTTGGAATTCTGATCTAACAACGTGATGAAGAAGAGGTTTGGGAGGAACAGGACAATAAAAGCAGTTAATAGGATGAAGCAGAGAGGGAAAATTGAAGGAGAAATAAGAGAGTTTATCGTAAGAGTAGATATACGGAGAAAACTGGATAAGACGGCCAGCGATAAGAGATAGAATAGGAGTCTTGTTAGCAGAAAAGCGCCAGGAACGCAATATGAAGGAATAAGAAGGAATGAGAGAGCAAGCGGAAATAGGCAACCGTTTGATGAGGAAATGATAACCCAAGAGGGAGCGTCGAAGGAAAAGGGGAGGAATGTGACACTCAGCGTGCAGAGCTGGGATAATAGACTTCCGGGCTCCAAGGCAGAGGCGGAGACATGTATTTTGGACCCGGTCGAGCTTAGACAGAAGGGATCTAGAAGAATTAGCATAAATATAGGAACAGTAATCGAGAGCAGAGCGGATAAAAGATTTGCAAAATATAAGTAGGATCACAGGATCACCTTCCCAGACAGTGTGCGAAAGGGATTTAATGAGGTTGAGCCTTTTAAAGGAGGATATGAATAAACGGTTGATATGGACATAGAAGGAAAGTCGGCTATCCAGAAAAAAACCTGAATAACGGAAGGAGGAAGTAAGAGGAATTGGGCCATTATTTAGGACGAGCACGACTGAGGAAAGAATAAACGAGCGCAGTGTGAAGACGACAGTAAAAGACTTAGAAGAAGAGATGAAAAGATGGATGTTGGATAAGGCATTTTCCAATGTAATTAAGGAGATTTGAAGATGGGAGTTGGCCTGCGAGATGTTACGATGAGAAGAATAAATGAGGATATCGTCAGCAAAGAAAAGAGAACAGGAATTCAAAGATAAGGACGCAATTTTGATAAAATAAATATTAAATAAAGTGGGGCTAAGCTAGGAACCCTGCGGTAGTCCACGATAGACGAGTCTAGTGGCATCCTGAATATGAACGGAAGGAGTGGCCGTTCGGCAGAGAAAAAGATTAATAAGAAGGGTAGAAAAATGAGCCGGAATGTTTAAGGAAAGCATCAAATCAAAAAGAGTCGGAAGATGGACATCGTCGAAGGCTGCCGAAATATCAAGAAAGGAAGCAGTAAGAAATTTTTTGTCGATGAATGACTTGTAAACATCTGCTAGGAATGCGCTAATACAATCAGGAGGGCCGCGACCAGGGCGGAATCCAAACATATTGCTAGGCAATAAGTTGTGGTGTTCTAGCCACCAAACAAGGCGTCTGTTGATTACGTTTTCGAAAAGTTTCCTGACACAAGAAGCAAGAGAAATTAGACGAAGTGAGGAAGAGTTCGGTTTAGGGATAGGGATAATGATGAAGGTATTCCAAGATAAAGGAGTACAATCAGAGTGGAGAAAAGAGTTAAACAAGTTTAAGAGAAACCGAAGCGAAGAGTCCGAAAAATTTTTGAGAACAGAAAAGGTAATACCGTCTACTCCAGGAGCAGAATCTGAAGAATTGCGTAAGGACGTTTCTAATTCCGTGAGGGTAAAAGGAGTGACCAGAAAATGGGAGGAGTTGGAAGAAGACGAAATGCGACGAGATTCATTAAGGTTAGGAACGTAACAAGGGGTGATGGAGTCAATGAAAGAGATTAACTCATCATCCGAGAGATTACAGGAAAGAGGATGACGGGAAAGAGGGAACTTGAAAGCCTTAGCCATTTTCCAAACTAGTGAAATAGGAGTAGAGCGTGAGAAGGAGGAACAGAAGCTTTTCCACGCATTTTTTTTTGCTGATTTGAGGATGAATCTGGCTCTAGCATTGGCTCTTTTATGAGAAAGATAGTGCTGAGGGTAGGGCTGGAGCGATAAGATCTGAAAGTGGTTAAACTGAGATTGAAAGCAGCCTTACAATCCTGATTCCACCACAAAGCGGAGGACGATTTCACTTTCTTATGAGATGAACGACGGACAGGAGGAGAAGAACAAGTTAAGGCAGAAGAGATAGAATCAATGAAGAATTTATATTAGGAAAAACAATTCAAAGAAGCAGGGATAGAAGATAGTGAGGAATCAACGGAGGAACGAAATAGAGACCAATCAACTTTAGAGAGAACCCAATTTGGAGAATTAGGAGGAGTAGAGGAAGGAGAGGAGGAGACTTGATTCACTGAAATAATAACAGGAACATGATAACTTCCAAAAGTACCGTCTAAAGTATACCATTTACTCTGTTCTGGACATACAGCAGTATTTACTATGGCTCGCTTTATAGTTAATAACAACATTTTGGTTTAATCTATAACAATATAAATAAAAAAAGGGGGGGGGAAGAAAGGCGATAGAGGAGAGAAGAGAAAGTTAAAGAAAGAGTTTATTGAAGGAAACAGGATTTTCTATTTCATTTTCTTTTTCTTTTTTCTCATTTATTGGAGTTTATTACTTTGTTGATGAGGACGGTTAGTTTTATTTTATTTTAGTCCTTATCAATCTATTTATTACATTCTTTATTTATTTATTTATTTTTCTTACATTGTAGTCTTTGTTTAGTGCGGCTACTTCCTTTTCCCCATCAGGCATTGCGAATATTGCCAGGCAACTGTGATCATATTGTCAGATGGGAAATTTTTCAATTTTTTTAATTTTTATTTTTCATTTTGTTCTTTCTTTCTTTTTTTTCCTGGAAATAAGTTTCTTCAGTCATAGAGAGCACTGCTCTGCAACTGCGGCCATATTGGAGAATGATAACCTATTTTAATTTCTTATTCTATTTTTTTTTTTTTTTTTGGTTAATTTCATTGGGCATTGTGGGCACTACTCTGTAGTTGTGGCCATACTGTAGAATGGAATTTATTTTCCCTGCTTTCCATTCCTTATTTTTCTATCATATTATCATTAATTTTTAATTTATTATACTTATAGTGCAGCTTGCTGGCCAAATAAACTGTATTTTTTCAGGCAAAAAAAAAAAATTAAATAAACTATTATTACAAGTATAACAAATATCTCCCCTCGGGGGTGCACAGATACGTGTAACTAAGGGACCCCGAGCTCAGGGTAAGGGGCGCGTCTTAAGGTGGTGGATAGTGGAACGGCTTCCAGATATGGAGGTTAGTTGTGAATGAGTCATAGACGAATAAGCAACTGCGAACCAAGAGCGACGATGTATTAGGGTGCAGTGTGAAAAATTTTAGAATTTTTCCTTAAAAAATGCTGCAGAAACCTGTTAAAGGTATCGTGTCAAAGCGTAAGCTGAATCTCACCACAAATCCAAAGAGTTTGTTCCATATTGGACGGCTCCATGGTCAGCGTCGGTTCCCCGTATTAGGGGTGCCAACGGAAAACCACCATCGGATTATATCTTCCTTTTGATCAACATGACAAGTACAAGAAAAATCACATGTGCTGCATCCAAGGGGTATACCCGAAAAGGAATACCAGGCATTGGACGGTAATTGACGGCAACGTTAATTGACTTGACCTGCCCCGTTCCCTTATGAGAGCGGAACTCTGTAGGTGGGGGCATACTTGTTGAGGATAATCAAAAAGAAGATTTCCCAGGAAGAGTAGCGGAAAGTCAAACAAAGAAAAAATAAAAAGGATAATCAGACGATTAATGTGGAACATAAGAACTTTCTTAAAAACAGGAAAATCAGAATTAAAGATAGAAATGATAAGGTTAAAAATGAAAATAATGGGATTATGCGAGTTGAGATGGGAAGGAACTGGAGATTTTTGGAGCGAAGACTACAGAATAATATTCAGCGGATAGAAAAAGGGAAGCAAAGAAGTAGGCTTCATACTAGACAAACACAGAGCGGACAAAGCGTCAAAACAATAGCGGCCGTAAACGATAGGATAATAGTGATAACGTTACAAACAGAACCCGTCTCAACAACACTGATTCAGGTATATATGCCAACAGGCAGTGCAAAAGATGAAGAGATAGAAGAAATATATGAAAAAGTAGCTGGTATATTATACACCATCGGTAATATAGAAAATGTAATAATTATGGGGGACTTTAACGCAATGGTAGAAGAAGCGCAGTATGAAAAAATAGTTGGAAAATATGGACTAGGTCACATAAACGAAAGAGGGGAACGATTAATCGAATTCTGCCAAGAACACAGCTTAACAGTGAGTAATACTTTATTTAAAAATTATAAGAGGAGAAGATATATACATGGATAGCACTGGAAGATACGAGCAGATATAAAATTGATTATATATATATATATATTAGTTAGACAAAGATATATAGGAATTAAATTAAAATGTGTAAAAGTTACCCTGAAGCAGATATTGATAGTGACCACATACCAGTCATTGCAAACTGCAGATTGACGCTAAAGAAAAAAGGAATTTTCAAAAATGCGGCAAGATGGAACCCGGATGAATTAAAAAGAAAACAGAATAATTACGAACGTGAACCAAAAGAATTGCTAAAAAATAAAAAAGTTAAACAAGTAAATAGCACAGAGGAGAAATGGGAGAAGATGAAGGAGGCAATCGTAAAGGCGGCAGAAAACATAATAAGTAAAAAAAAAAGAAAAATAAAGAAACCTCGGATAACAACAGATATAATACAAGACATAGACGAAAGAAGGACACTGAAAGCATTGAAAACGGAGAAAGGTAGACGAAAATATAAGGAAGTTCGAAATATAAGCACCAGGAAGTGCCGGGAAGAAACACAAAAGTAGATAGAAAAGAAGTGTAAAAGTATAGAAAAGAAATTCGAAGAAAATAGATGATATAGAGAAATGAATAAGTTGAACCCAAAGGTGTAGAGTAATGACACCGGTAATGTTATAAATGATAAACAGGGCAAACTGCTTATAAAAGAGGAAGCAATATGTGAAAGATAAACATTTGGAAGCGCTATATAAAGCGGACAAGAATATAGAAGAAATAATGATAAATGAAAACAAAGAAGATGATGATAAAGGACTCAAAATAATAAAAGAATAATTTGAATGGGCATTGAAACAATTCACGAAGAAAAAGGCGCCGGGCTTGAATAACCTACCAGCGGAATTATTACAAATGGATTATGACAAATTTATGGAGGAATTGTTTAATTTAACGAAAATATGTTATGAACAGGGTAAATTGCCTACAGAATTTAAAAGCACGGCAATAATCACGTTACCGAAAAAAAAAATAAACACAAAAGAATGCTCCGAATGTAGAACAATAAGCTGGATACCACGTGTATCAAAAATAATAATAAAATTTGTAATTAATAGAATAAAACAAAAGGAAGAAGAAACATTAAGCGATGACCAATTTGGATTCAGGAGAGAAAAAGGTACTCGAGAAGCTATATTGGTATTAAGATTAATTATCAAAAAAAATATAGAAATCGGGGAAGAATTATGTACAGCGTTCATAGACATAGAAAAGGCGTTTGACTGTGTAACATGGGATGTATTATTCACAAAATTAGAGGAAATAGGATTACATTACAAGGATCGGAAAATAATATGGGAGTTATACAAAGAACAAACTGCGGAGATAAGAATAGGCAATTCAAAAAAAAACGTGAAAATACAAAGAGGAATAAAACAAGGATGTCCATTATCAAGTATACTTTTTAACTTGGTGATGGAAGAACCAATACGGAAAATGAAAGAAGACACTACAGGTGCAAAAATAAATGTAGAATACGTACACTGTGCAAGATTTGCAGATGATATTACATTAATCGCTGACAATGAACAACAAATATCAATATTACAAAAATACTTGAAGCAAATATATTTAAACATAAGTCGAAGTAAATCAAAAATCCTAATAGCGGCAAAAAATGAAAAGAAAATAAAGATAATGTTAGATAATAAGATCTTAGACCAAATGGAATAATTCAAAGACTCGGGAAGTACAATAACCAATACAGGAAGAAGCGGCACGGAAGTAAAAACAAGAATTTCAATAGCTAAATAAGCGTTTATAAAAAGAAGAGATTTATTCAATAGAAAAATAAAAGTAAAAACGAGGAAAAAATTGTTGAAATCATATATATGGAACATATTACTATGTGGCTTGGAAACGTACACCGAAAAATCTAAAAGAACGTGTTGAGGCCTTCGAAATGTGTGGATGGCGCCGCATTATGAATATATATTGTAGACGCAGAAGAAGAAGAATTCAGATGTGTTGGAATGGTAAAGGAAAAAAAGGAAACTGATGGAAATAATATAACAAAGACGAGAAAGGCTTCTAGGAAACACACAGCGTCACAACGTCTTTATGAAGGTCATAATGCAGGGAAAATTAGAAGGAAGAAGAAAAAGGGGAAGATCTAGGATAACATGGATGAATTAAGTAGAAATTAGAACGCAAATGACGAATAAAGGGATCAAGAATATAGCAGGCAACAGGAGCTCTTAAAAATGTGGATGGGTGGATGACAAATAAAATGAAATGTTGATCACTTTAAAGCATAACAGATAAAGCGATAATTCTATACTACATTGGAACAACTGATACTAGTAAAAGATGTTTCGGTGATAAAGCGGCCTGGGGTGCAACTGAAATTTTGGTAACTTTGCTTTAAAAAAAATCTAAGTAGGTTTTCGAAATAAGACCGGGTTGCGTGTTTTTACTTTTAGCGTGCCGATGTTCAGTCTCTTCTGAAATGCCAAAATTAAATACACGAGCAAAATGAAGAAATTTCATTCCTACATGAGTACGGTAATCGGAATAAAAGTTTTAAATGTTTAATAACGGCATATACACTTTTTTTCCAGCTTTTAACCTACAAAGATGACGGTAATTTTACTTTTTTCTGCAAAATTCTTCAAATAAACTATTTTAAATTAGTTTAAATATTAAAGAACGTAAAGGGGAAAAAAAAACAAAAACCTTAGCGCCTGGCATTTCAATACTTATTCTTCTAGCAGTTCGTTTAGAAGCTAATACGGAATATAAAACAAAAGACATTAGGGCATCTATTTTATGTATGGGGAAGTGAGGAAATGGTAGAAAAAATTGCAAAACAGACAAATAAAGAGAGGGAATGAGTTATAGTAGAAATGTAGTTTTGAATCGAGAAAATTGCTCAGATCCGAGTTAGGATTCGTACGAATATGAATATTACAACGTTATCAAACGCTAATTTTTACTTGGATCGTTTTGTTAGTTATCAAAATGTACTCGTCTTGAAGTTTGTCCTGGGGAACATCAGTTTTACTAATAGACCACATGTCACGGTCGAGTGCTTTTCCTATATCAGCATAAGTGTACCCAGTAGCAGTTCGATAGTACTTTCCTCTATAGGCTCAATGAATAATTGTAAATTGCGTGTCCTACACTTCCTACGTGAAGTTGGGGAAAAAATGATTCTGTTCAAAGAGAAGGCGTTTGTTTACTACTTTTTTTTTTTTCGATGTTTTTGCCAAGAGGCTTATGCCATTCTTATTATCTTTCAAAAAAATTTGTTAATTTCGACTTTTTATTATAACGAAAAGAGTAGGCTTGTTCTAACATTTTTTATTTACTTTTTTTTTTCTTTCCCCCCCTTTGGGCATGTCAACAAAGGATCTTCGCCCAGAAATGAAAGGAAGGAGAAGGATCAGTTAGATGTAAAGTCGGTGTCAGCTATTGATAAGATAAAGGAACTGAGGATAGGAACAACTGAGATCGACGGAAACGATAAGATATACGAGGCACAATAAGGGGAGTAGGGAGTTTGAGTGACAGCAGATTGGAATACAAAGAGGTGCGTTCGTTTACGAGGAATGGACATTCAAAGAGGATATGGTCAGGATCACAGACGGCTTCGTCGTCAGGATGAAGAGGACAATAAGGGGAAAAAGCGAGATGAAAACGAAAACGTGAGGAAGGAAGAAGAGTATGATTCAGACGTAAACGGATAATAGGGACAATAACGGAGCGGCGAAGCGAAGGAAAATCGTAAAACCAAGGCCGCGTGGGAAGATTAGGTTGGATGGAAAAATTTAAGAGGAAGGTTGATTAGAAAAGAAAGAAACGTAAAAATCTGACCAAAATCTAACATGAAACTTTTTACACAATGGCAATAAATTAGAAACGGGAATTTTAGAGAAAAAAAAGCGGGAGGATACAGCAATCTGAGCCAAGGAATCTGCCATTTCGTTACCCTCTATCCCCCCATATGACTGGGGACACAGAGCATTTCAATGCGGATAGCGTGAAGTGAGAAGAGAGTGATTTTCTACATATATATAGTAATCTATACCTTAGGTTGTCACCAATTATTTCGTTAAATTATAGCCACGACAAAGAATAATCGTATATCTGTTCCGTTCGTCCGAAAACATCATTTCATAAAAAATCAAGGGACAATGTTCAAATTCGTCCCCGTAAAAATTACTCAAACTTAAATGTTGTGCCGCACATGGTTATAAGCGATAATTTTTCATCTACATGCCAACATTAATTTGCCGCTATAATAACCGATATAGAGATTAATTTTATAGAATTCTGCCGATTTCAGCAATATTTCTCTCCATAACCGATGCAGTTATAACTGATTTGCACCGTAACTGCTATATTGAAGCAGTGTTCCGAATATTAAAGATTTCTAAACTGGTTTTTCAGAAACATGTTCTCAAAATTAATATAATACATAAGAAATAAATCGACTTTGATTTTGTTATACTCGTATTATTTACATTTTACTTTTGATGCGTATTCACCGTTGTCGGTATTTTAATCTTTAATATATTAAATGTTTTCTAGTCGATTTATTGTTTATGTATCGTATTAGCAATTTTGTTTAAGCAATTTTGTTTAAGCAATTTTGATTATTCACACCGTTTGATATCCTGTCATTTAATAAAACCGCTAAGCGCTTTCATCCGGTTCAAGTCGATTTAATTTCTATTAATGTCCTTCCCTTGAAGTTCATATGTCAGAATGAATTATTTAACAATATATGTATATTTACAATTATTATAATATATAGTTACCCGTAAGTAGCGAAGTTTACCCAATACTCGATTAGCTGGTCAGAAACTTTTTTGTCGGCAGAACTATGAAAATCACTAGCTTCAACAACGTTGTAAAACAAACTATATAATTCATCATAATGTGACGCTCCTAAGTGCAAACATTACATCAAATTATTTTCTTATCTGCAAAATTACTTTTTTTATTTTCTTTATTTTCTTTTAAACTTTTGACCGGTTATCCGACTTTCTAATACAATTATGTGCTAACAAATTACCATAAGAAAAAAAACAAACTTAATTCTACATTATTTTCACCAAAAAAAAGATATTCTAGTAATCTTTAAAATAACAATTTCTATTTCATCTGATCACAGTAGTGTCTTTAAATTGAAATATTAAGAAATTTAACAATTACTTCTTCAAAATTACTACTCTCATATCTGTGTATATATGTGTATATATGTGTATATATGTGTATATATGTATGTATATGAGCTGTTATGAAAAGTGTCTTTTGGCGCGCCTTTTCCGGGTACCAAATTGAAAGAGACGATAGGAGAAGGAAGGGATTTTTTTCTAAAAGGAAAAAAAACGGTAACCGAGATCGGTGTACGAAAGAAACGAAAAGAAAACACGGAACACCTGTCATCACTGTACCGTCCAACAATCGGCTGAATAATGTCACGAGTCCAGCCTTCACGGCGTCGCATCAGGACACAAAGAATGGTTAAAATTTTGCTTCAATCGTGTAAAAAAAAACAACACGCGGCCTTGCGTTGACCGGCTTACTAAAAGGAGGAATTAATAATAAAACAAGAAATAAAGATGTAACATACTTCAATACAAACAATATAATAGTCACGCAAACAAACAACAATGGTGCCTACAATCAGTGTATTGAACTAACCTAGAAGTAGAGATAAAATGTATTTCTGAATTTCTCTGTCCAGTACGGGAAATTAGGCTAACTCTTCTCTGACATGAGAGTATGAAAAAATCCTAACGGAAACTATAATGGGCAAGTGAACGCGTGACATGAGTCCCTCATCGCCCAATAAAAATGCAAAGGTTGTCTCATAAAGACAGAGATCAACGCTGGCGTCGCGCATCGACAGAGGTGTACGCGCTAACCCTATAGACTTTTTATGTATGTGAATATGAGTAACGCGAGTGTTGAAACGAAGTAGCGTTACGCGATCAAGTATTGTGTGTGGCGTAGTTTGTTCGGCATGGAAACTCTCCGAGAATTTACGGAAGTGTTTGAAGATGATGTTTTAGACCGGAGTACAATTTTAAGGTGGCCTAAGCACTTCCTCGGGGGCCGAGAATTGCCTGAAGAGCAACGCCCGAAGAAGAATTCAGAAAAACAATAACTGTTAAGTGGCAGGAACGAATGCGCCAATGTATTAAGAACGAAGGACGTTATTTTGCATGTGGTTTAAGTTTACGCGATGGTAATAGCGATAGCGATTGATTTTCTTTCCGATTTTATGTGATTTTGTACTTCTTGAAATAAAAAGTGTAAAAAACTCAAGTGTTCATCTTCACTTCGGTAAAATCGTCATAACTCATTCAATTTTTGACCTACAGACTTCACCAAGCGCCCATTTTATAGCCAATTAAATTCTCTGTGTATATATAAAAAAATCGAAAATTCACGCGCGTGCATTCAAGAAACCTTGTAAGGTCAGAGCAAAGTAGGTCGCGTAAAATGTCCATAACTTGGACAATTTTTAAGTTACAGATTTCAAATTGGTCTCATTTTGTAGCTAGAAGATTGATCTAGATGTCAATATATTTGCCAAATCGATGCGATGCGCGACGGCGCAACGCTGGCGTTAGTTTCTGTCTTTATGAGACAACCTATGTATAAATGCAGAGGCGTACTGTAACATGTGACAAAAAAGAATCTGAACACGACAAGAAATGTGCCAGACAGCAAATAAAATATCTGCACGAGTTATTGCCAGACATACATATAGCTAATATAAGGTTCGAGCGGCAGAATACAAACTAACAGAATCTGAAAATTATATAAGCAGGGGATCAAATGAGGCATACTCGGATTAAGTGATGTAACAACAATTCGGCGAGAATGTAATAAAATTAAAATCACAACGTAACATTTTACAAAAATCAGGATAATAAATATTATATAAATATGGATTGGAAATTTTAACAAACAAGAAATGTTGCGACGTAGTAGTGGAATATATTGCAGTATCTGATAGAATAATATACATCATTGTACAACTGAAAAAAGTATAAGCTTAAAATTATACATGCACCGACAGAACTCAAGACGAACAAGTAGAGAAACTACATGACAAACTGGCTAGCCCGTACCTAATTATAAATGTGACAGTTTGCAACTGTTATGTTAAAGTTAAAGTTTGTTACTCTATAAATAGTTTATGTTGAATACTGTGCGTGTTAAAGAAATATTTTCTTTTTCTAATATAAAAATATTAAATTAGTTTAAATGTTAAATAATTACCGCAGTGTTTACTTAAATGTTAATAACGAATTTGGCCCGGAAGATAGTTAATGCATCACATCAAGCCTTCTATGTATACACTATGCTTGAAGTTCTATTGTTTTCTAATGGCAAAATACATCGGTTTATCCCACTCGAAATAGCCAACATATTATAGTCGATCATGCAGAAAACACTCTTTCCTCGAGTCGACACCCACCAGCCGGGATGTTTATATCTGGCACTTACTTATCACGATGAGGGAAATGACACTTTTACCGGATTAAAATAGGTAAATGTGTCGGTGTCATCGGAATACACGTTAGCTGTGCTTCTGATGGTCCGATGAGAATGGCCGCTACGATTAAACTGTCTCGTAAGTCATTTATTGATAGTCTTATGCCGTTACACATCTTAGATGGGCTTAAGGTCATTTGTGGGTGCAGGGCACAAAATAATTTAGGGAATTCAAAAATTATTATGGGTAGTGCACTGTGTTTTCCATATTTCTGACTGTATCAATTGACTTACGTTTTATTTGGTTAGGATAACTTCGATTTTTGGCCTTATGACTAAACGCTATAGTTGAATATTATTCAAAGAGATTTTCATCGCAATATGGATTGTCATTTTCTAAAATGCGTCAATTCGCGGAACCTTTAGATTCATGTTTTATTATAAAACTTCTACTATTTTTCACGGAAAATAAAGTAATGTAGTAGAGAACTACTCAAGGAAAATCGTTAAAATTATGTTTTCTTTGTTGTCTCTTTTTTTTTTTTAATTCTTTTTTCTAAAACATTCCATATTTAGCTACGGTAATAAGAGAAACTTCTCTTCCTCTAAGTTTAAAATGTTATACATAAATTATGATGCAAAATCGATTTTACCGTAACTAACTCCAGTTAGTTTATTTTCTAAACTTCTAAGATAATTTACATGGTCGTATTCGTAAAAATATTTCGGTCCTTTGTAGCGCAGGGCAGAATCGATAGCGGGAATAATGAAGTATCGATCTGTAAATGCCTAAAAAAAAAAAAGAAATAATTATTCTTACACGATAATCACAATTTATTACTTTTATTATTATTATTATCTCTTTTTCGAAATAAGCAGAGCGCCGAACTAATTATTGTTAAATTACGAGTATTTTTACTATTAGATACGAATAAATAAACACCCCAAAAGTGCAAATGCATTAATTCACAAAACAAAATCAACTGATACGTTTCGGGGTCACATACTGTTCGCGTACTACTGCGGAACATGTCAACTGATTTTATTTGCTTTGTAAATATAGTACCGTTTCCGGCTTTAATGTTTCTTTATTAATATTTAATGTCAACGCATGAATGCCGACTGCGCTTTTATTACGGTTAACGCTTGAAAGTTTTTATTACCGCAATTTCTATACGACCACCTCAGATTTTAATTATGTAATGGTTCAGCAGCCCAGATCAACTCAGCTTTTCACTTTCTAACTTCTAATTTCAATATTTATAAATTAAAATATGTTCTTTCCAAATATTCTAACTGCACTCCAGGTCTTGGAGGTGTGTACCTGTTCTTGTCCTTAAAAACCAGTCCGAACAGTTCCTCACTTTTCTCCTTGTGATCATTTTAATTGTTTTTCCTCTTCAGGGGTATAACTTCTCCTTCTTGGAATTCTTTTATCATCATTCTCCCATCCCTAAAAGAAGTTCTTCCTTACGTCTAATTTCACTGGCATCCTGCATCAGGAAACTGTTTGAAGGTACGTTAAACAAGCGCCTTGTTTGGTGACTAGAGCATAATAATGTATTTCCCAGCAATATGTTTGGCTTTCGAAGTCTTCCCCAAGTTCCTCCAACAGTCCTACTTTTCTCAACATATACGCTGTCGGTGTGGCATCTCTTTCTTTAAATTTTTCATTTTTATTCATTGCTGATGACATCCTACTCTTTGCCCCATCTTATGATATTGTATCGACCAGTGAAGAATTTAATTCGTCTCTTTCTATACTGGATCATTCTCTTCCCCCAATTAACCTTTCGATTTCTCCTCCTAATTCCTGTTATATCATATTTACCCTACGACCTTATAATCCTGTTCTATTCGCAGATCTTATTTGGGCTATCGTTTTTTTGTTATCTTCCACTCACGTCCTCTCTACTCTTATCCAATCTTTTCTTTCCATTTCTACGCACTGGATTTTCGCATCTAGGAAAATCCTTATTTTATCTTCCATCTGTCTCTTCGGATTAGTTCGTTTTGCCCTTAGGTAATGTCCTTTGACAATCTCCCTTATTTCTCTGTTAATTTCGGACAAACTCTGTCATCCTCCTAATATGTTTACTATGCCTACGTTCTCCAAATTTCTTCCGCAGGCCCTAATTAGACAGGAATTCCACAGTGCTATCAATTTTCAATTTCCATCTTGTGTAACCGTATTTATAGATTGTTCGATGAGGTCGGATGGTGTCGCTGCCTCTTTTATCCTCCCGGATTCTGATTTTTTCGGTTCCATATTCACAGCCGAACTGATAGCTATCATACGTTCCATTATTTACATTTCTTCCAATCAAAAATTATTTGATCGTATAGAACACTCGGTAATGACTACATTTTTTTTTTTTTTTTTAAATTTTTGGGGCTCGTCAACGGGGAACCTTTACCCAGAAATAATTAAAAAAGGAAGGAGCCAGTTATATCTTGATACGGTCAGATACTGTTCGTAGGAAGGAACAAACAATAGGAACAATATGCGGAGAGGGAAAAGATAAGCTATGAAAGGCGCAATATAGAGTAAAAAAACTGCGTCGCAGAAAACTGAAGTAGAATGTAGAACACTCAACAGAAAGAGATAAACACTTAATAAACATGTGGTCCGCATCGCACACACGCTCTTTGTTTGAGTGAAGAGGACAATATGGAGAGGAAACCAACGAAAAACGAAAACAGGAGGAAGATAATAAAGTACTTAAGAGCATAGACGAGTAACGGAGACAACAACGGAATGACGAAGTGAAGAAAATAAAAAGAACCATAGGTTAACAGGAAGATTAGGTTGAACAGACAGATGAAAAGAACAATTGTTAGAGAAAGAGGAAGCCTATACATATATCCGATACCGTAATTTCGGATGAAAACCTTTATACAGCGGAAAGTGATTAGACAATGAGACTTTTTAAAAAAAGAAGTGAAAAGAGGCTGCAACGGAGTCCGCTCTTTCATTACCGAAGATGCCCGAATGACTACAGCAAATCAATTTGAATGGAATGAAGGGAGGAAAGAAAGAACGTGGATCAGTGAGCGTATGCGGAGTATGATAGAATCACGGGAATGATTAAGAAGAGGAGAATAAATTAAAGGCCGATCATAAAGTCAGATATAATCAAGAATTTAGAGGAAAGGTGAAATTGGAGGAAATGAAAATAATGGAACGCAAGATAGTCATTAATACGTTTATGAATGCGGAAAAAAAAGCAGGCAGCCGAAAAAAATCTGAAAAGACAAAATCTGGGAGGATAAAAGAGGCACCGACACCACCCGGCCTCTCTGAAAACCATTTGTAAACGTGGTTGCATGCGAAGGAAATTGGAAATTAATAGTACTGCGCAATTTCTGTCTAGTTAGGGCCTGCGGAAGAAAATTGGCGAGCGTAAGTACAGTAAATAACTACATAACGTGATGTTTACTTTTAGACAAATGACGAACGATCCTTAGAAAGGGTTATTTCAAACAAAATAATTAAGAAATTCGGATGTAACAAATGTTAAACTGCGGGATGTACAACAAAGTTGCAAGCGGTAAATAAAAATCACTGATGAGATCTAAAAAAAAAAAAAAAGAAAACTGAAAAACGTGTCTTCGCCAGCTAAAAAGCAAAATCGTTAAGCGAATACGGTTACATAAACACTATCACAAGAAATTAAAATAAATATTTTTCAACGCGTTGAAAATTTACAATTAACACGATGTAAATTCACTTAATATAGTATTTAATAACATTATGAAATACTTTGTTTTTATGACGCCTATGTTTATATTTCTTATGTATAAATATCGGATGATTCAAATCACAATTACTTATATTGAGACATTGGAGTTATATAAATAACTATAATAGAACTTTCCGGTAAGCACAAATGCATGAGAAATGAGAGTTATTAAGTATATACCTTATGCTTCTATTAATTTTTTTATGTAATTGCTTAAACTGACAATTTCGGACAGATGACATTGCAAGGAAAGTACACTTTATAACAGAACAAATAAAACTTTCGTGGAAAATTAGTTTATTAAGGTAAGACTGATAGAGTCTACGGCTGAGCATAACTGACACAAATAGCTCGGTTATTTTAATGGTTCCGTTTTTTTTTTATTTCGATTCGTCAGTAGTAGTGAAATAAGTTAAACAGAGCGGTGAGTGACCTCAGCCTTTAAATTTTGCTCTATAAAACTTAAATATTTTACCTTTATAAAGGAGAGCAACGTTTCATTTTGTTCTTTATTACTGAAATATTTCTTCACAACTGCATTTGTAACAGGAATTCCATCTGGACCACTTGTATAATGCAATAAAGATGGAAGAATTTCCTTATACTTTTCAGATGTAATATTAGACAGCTTCATTTCGTCTGTAAGATCTGTTTCAAGAAAAACAATGTATTATTAGGAATTTATAATTGCCATTAAAACAACTATTATTTTGCATTCACATATATATATTCCTCACTTCATTTCCACCCTACTGCTACTTTCCTTGGACTGCTGTTCGATCATATGCTAACTTGGCGGCCTCACATATCCAATCTTAAAGTTAAATGTTATAAATTCCTATCTATTCTTAAATATGTATCAAACAAAATTATAATGTACCTCCGAAAACTCTCCTCTCCATGTACAAATTCTTAGTCATTTCCAGAATAAACTACGGGTCCCAGGCGTATTCGTCAGCCAGCCCTTCTTTACTTAAGTCCCTTGATCCAATACACCACACTCGCACATAGAACTTCCCCGTCTACAAATTTGTGTGCCTTGTTAGGCACTCTCCCACTAAAGTATTTCCGAACCTTTCATTACCATGAGACGGATTCGGCAGTTGTAGTGGTTTAATTACGTTTTATACGATTTCTGATAATGCTGTCCGAGGTAGAAATTATTATTTCGATTTTAATTCATTTTACATTTCGGGTTTTTCTCGGGCAGCAGAGATGACGGTGAATTGCGATCGGAGAATATATTTCGACCGAGAAGCCTGGTTATTCCGGACGCAGCCGTTCTGTCGGCTGTGTTGCGGGGGTGAACTGGCTTCGCGGGGGAAATCGCGGTCGCGTTTACCGTCGAAACGTATAAGTACGGAGCGTGTAGCTACGAGAGTCGCGAGAGAATTGGTGAAATCCCGTAAAGGCAGGGTAGTGGCCGCTTTAAAAGTATATAGTAATAAGTTGTTACTTCAGAAGAATCGACGTTTATGTCGACTAGCCGATATCGCGGTAAAAGCCCGCCGTCGGATTGTCGACTGTGTTCTGTTGCATTTTTGAATGCTAGTATGGCTAGTCGATCAGGGAAGTTTACGGCGGAGCGGAAGAAGAAGACGTCGATTGAACCGCGTTTCGTTGTTGTGAAACTTGCCACGCAGTGCGAGTAATCTTAATCTAGTCGATTTTCGGACATATTTTTCGTATATATAGAAATTATTTTGTTTTTTTTTGTTTGTGATTTAATTTGAAAGGCCTAAGCTCTGCTAAGCAGAGCTATTCCGGTAACGGTGAACCGATATTTCACCGTTGGCGCCTGTACATATTTTTTATTTGTTTTCGCGATTTTTTTTTTATATATTTTTTTTCTCGAAAGATTTTTTTTTTTCTGATCACTAAGCGAGAAAATAGTGATTCTTTACACTGGCGGCCCGAACAAACAGGGACATCGAATAGTCAAAAGGACGTTACCTGGAAGGAGCAGAGGACGAAGGGGAAACTGCCAAGCAAACAGATAAGTGTTTATTTTTAACATCTCCCCTCGGCCGGCTTTATATTTTTTATACTTTTACTATTTTCACATTTTGTTTGACATTAAAGTCGGTTAAAATCTCTCTATATATTTTATTATTATTATTATAAATAAACGCTTGGCTCGTTACCCTGCCTAAAGATGGAGAGTGGTGACTTGAACAGAGTGGTGGTGACAAGGGGAAACTACCGGGATGTTCAACCCATTCCGGATGATTTAAGCGAGGAGGGTGACGATACACCGCTCGATACCTCGGACCGTCTTTTAGAGACTGGTCCAGAAGGTTACGTACCCCCTAGCCCCACGCGTCCCGCGTTTGAAGAACCTGGGCCATCTTTCATGGGCTCGTCCAGCCTAACAGTAGAAAAAATGATGCGGTTGTTTGACGGCTTAACCGAAAATATAAATAGAAACATAAAAGAAGAAAATGGAAAGTTAAATAGCAACATAAAAGAAGGAAATGAGAAGTTAAACGACAAATTGGATCACAACATAAAATACCTTCATGATAAACTTGAGGAAACGAACGAGGTGATAAATAAAAATAACACGATATTAAACAAAAAACTCGAGCTTTTGGAGAATAAACTGGATGCGAAAATAAAAAAATATGAAGGAGACCTTAGAGAAGAACTTAAAGTTGCGCTGGACGATAAAATCTCCAATGTTAAAAAAACATCAACAAGCACAGTAAAAAACGTCCAAGATGGCCTAGGAGGTTCCATGGCGCAAATGAAAGATCAGATGCAGAAAAACGAGGAGCGTGTGGACAAAATTTTGAAATCATCCTTTGAGGGACTCCGAGAGGAGATTGACCAGCGTGATGAACGAATCGCGGAAAAAATGGAGCTCGGTGCTAGGCATTTGAGAGAGAAAATTCGTGTCGTTGAGGAGCAATGCACAAGTATTTCTGCGAGCACAGGCGAAGGAACAGTCGTGAATCGGTCACCTTGCCTGGAAGTCGAGGTGAGAGGCTTCGGAGGCAAACATCCGGTGATCAACGTAGTTGAATTCATAGAGAACGTTGAAGCATGTATAAAGGCGCATAGACTAATTGATTTAAAAGATAAAATGGAGCTGATGTTCAGTAAAATGGATGGCAGCCCATCGGAGTGGGCAAGGACGTTTCTCAAGGAATGCGAGTCATGGGAAGAGGTGAGAATTCAAATGATCGAAAACTTCTGGAGTAAGCGAGATCAGTTGGAGGTACGTCGACGGCTATACTCACCGACCGATAGATGCACCGGTGGACAAAACCCGGAAGTATATTTAATACAATGGATGAGTAGAGTGAGGTACCTTGATCCGCCGGTTAGCGAAGGAGAATTCGTCCAGCTAATGGTAAAAAAGTACAGCAAAGAAATGCAGCGGTTACTGCTAGTAATGAAAAGTGCGACATCGAAAGACCTATACGAGAACATACGCACGATCGTTCGGCAAGGGTGTCTGGGCCCAGAAAATTCGTCCGAGGAGAGTGATGTTGGCTGATGCAAGCGACTAAATAATGTGCGTGTTGCGGTCCCGTATGAAAATCGAATGAGCTATGAAAAAAGACGTGGCTGTGATCATCGTCCGAGTGGAGATGCCAGGTCATACGAGAATGAACCCACCATCCAAGGCTATCAATACATCGGAGAGGGTCCATTATTTCAACTGGCAAGAACTAGCGAAGGGCAGGGAAATAGAAGAGGAACCTCAGGCAGATGTATCGGTTATTGTTACCGAGACCGGCTCATTTTCCAGATTATAAATGATATTAGTCGCTCGACGGTGAAAGTAAAATCACGAGTATTGTTAATGGCAGGAGAGACCGACATGAAAGCGCGGAGAGCAAGAGAACAGATATGGAATAACCTCGAATAACTAGTAGAGTTATTATGGTCCCGAGGAGCAAATGAAATCGTAATTCTTACGCTACTTCCGATTGTCTCGAAGTCACTGGCGAGTGAACGCATCAAAGTATTAGATATTCTAGGCGATTTTATCATTCCTCCCGCGGTGGTGAATGGTGAAAGAAGTGGAGAACTGCCGAGGTGCAAGGAACGTCTGTTTGATAATGAGAAATCGTTCTGTTGCTGGCTAAGTCGAGAAGGACATGACTTGTTGCGTGAACGTGTTTGTGCGTTTTTTCAAAAAAACTGATTCGGAGTCACGTCCGTCCGAATCAGTTGTCGAGTCACCCGTCATCGGACGTAATTTCGTGTACAAACAGTTTCTTTATAAATAATATTCGGATCACCGAGAAGGCAGCGGACGAAATTTTAAAGAAAGAGAGACCAAGTATTATTCCGTCAGTGTATGTCCAAATAGGTGACCATCATTTAAAGGCCATCGTGGACACGGACTCGGAGATTTCGGCTATTAGTGCTGACTTGTGGAAAAAAGTCGAGAATGAAGGAGGGAGGGAATCTTTTCCGATGCTCCCCGCCTGCCACATAAGAATTTTGGGTGCGTGCGGAAAAGCGAGGAAGTCAGCGCGAGTGCAGGTTTCGATTCATATTCAGATTGATCGGACGAGTTACCGGTGCAATTTTATTGTCGTAGACGGACTGAATGTTCCGGTCATTTTAGGAGTAGATTTTTTGTGTTATTATCAGGCCTCACTTGACTTCGTTAATTCATCCCTTACGCTAGTCTCCGAATGTGCCAGTCATCACGTGAATTTTGTGGATGTTTCCGAGGATTGGAAAGGGCTCGAAGTCGAAGAGAGTATTTCTGACGATGAAGTTGGGCCTATGTTTTTAGTTCGAGATTTAGAAGTTCCGTGCACCTCACTGGATGAGCAGATCTCTGTGCGCGTGGCGGCATCCGCCTTCTCTTACGAATTTCGGTCGAAGCTTCATGAGTGTTTGGGTCAGGTCGTCGATGTATTCTCCGATGTGCCGGGATTATGTAATCGCTTTGTTTACCGAATTTCTGTTAAGGAACATGAGGTGTTTCGCTGTATAAAAAATTATCCGATTCCGTTTTCTCGTCGAGAGGCAGTGGGGAGGGAAGTGGTACGTATGATGAAGTTAGGTCTCATTAGCCATTCCTCATCGCCGTACGTTTCGCCCCTGGTGCCGGTGTTCAAAAAAGACGGAAGTGTACGAATATGTCTCGATGCCCGGGACATTAATAAAATTATCGTTGCGGAGAACAATCTGCCACCACCTATAGATGATTTATTGTTCAAATATTCCGAGTTTCAATTTCTGTCCAGTCTGGATCTGGTAGCGAGCTTCATGCAGGTTCCGTTTCATGTAGACTCGCGCAAATACACAGCATTTGTTTTTGAGGGAAGGTGCTACCAGTATAATGTGGTCCCGTTTGGTCTAAAGATTAGCACAAGCGCCTTTGTGCGAGCCCTTGATTTCGTTCTGCTGCCCAGTTGCGCGCCATTTGTACTAGCGTATGTGGATGATCTGGTAGTGTTGTCGAGAACAGAAGAAGAGCATATCAAGCACTTGTCCATCGTGTTGCGAGCGTTGAAAGATGCGGGAATGACGGTTAAGTTGACGAAGTCGGCATTTGGAATGAGGGAGGTAGATTTCGTAGGTTATCGGCTCGCGGCCACGGGCATCTCCATGCAGCCGGAAAAAATAAACAAAATCAAGAACTTTCCGCGTCCCGTAAATCGCGAGCAGGTCATGTCTTTCCTGGGCCTTTGTAACTTCTATCGCAAGTTCATCCAAGGATATGCTGACATCATTTTACCGGTGTCCGATTTGGTAACTCGGCGGACCCCGTTTGTGTGGAAGCGTGAGCAGGAAGAGGCTTTTGAGAATTTCAAGAGTGCCTTTGCGGAGCATATACGGCTCCAAACTCCAGACTACGGCAGGGAGTTCGTGATCTGCTCCGATGCCTCTGACAGGGCAGTCGGGGGATCCTTGTCGCAATTCGATGACGAAGGGAACCCAAGACCAATCATGTTCGTCAGCAGGCTTCTCACCGGAACCGAAAGGAACTATTTTACAACCGAGAAGGAGCTATTGGGCGTTGTGTTTTGTCTTAAGAAATTTCGTATCATTGTAGAAGGCTTTCCGGTCCTAATTTTGACAGACCATGCTAGTCTAAAATTCTTGTACGCGTCGCGTTGGAGGAACGATCGGCTCACGAGATGGTTGCTTTTCCTACAGAACTTTGATCTGCGCGTCAGGCACCTGCGTGGGAAGGAAAATATGGTAGCCGACATGCTCACGCGAAATTTGGGGCCGACAGAGACGTTAGACAGAAACTGTGCGCTGGTATCGTTCATAAGTCGTAAAAATACGTGTAGTTTTCGAGAACTATTCTGTGATATAGGTTGTGAGCAGCGCCAGGACAAGGCGTGGTGTTGTGTTTTGCGAAACTTAGAATCGTCGATCAAGCTGAAGCGATTCTATCAAGTGCATCGGGGAATTTTATTTTTTCGCAAGGGCCCGAGAGAAAGATGGAAGGTGTGCATACCAGAAAAGCATGTAGAAGAGTTGGTATGGGTGTATCATTCGAAGTTTGGGCACCCGGGGCAGTGGCGCACACATATGTTGATTTCTCGCACATGCTATTTCCCGCGGATGAGGAAATCTGTCAATAATGTAATACGACGTTGCGACCTATGCAAAAAAACTAAACCATTTACGCAGGCTACCGCTGGCGCACTAGTGAGTTATTCGCCGAGAGGTCCTCTTGACGTCGTCACCGTCGATGTTTTCGGACCATTACCTATGGCTAAAGGAATGACGCAGGTTTTCGTCATGTATGACGTGTTCTCTAAATTTGTCAGGTTTTATCCTATGAGAAAATTAAGTACGCGTAATTTAGTGCGAAAGGTTTCTGATTTTGTCCAGACTGTGGGAAAAATGAATACCATCGTTTCCGACAATGCCACCGTTTTTAGGAGTCGGGAGTGGGAGACATATTTTTTGGAAATAGGTGTAGAGGTGCGGCACATCGCCGCGTACTGCCCAAAAAACAATCCGACTGAGAGGGTAAATCTAGAGCTGGGAAAGATGGTTCGCGCGTTATGTCATCGAAGGCACTCCGATTGGTTAACCCATATCAAGGGGATAGAGGCCTGTATGAACAATATCCCGAGTACTGTGACGGGAAGGGTTCCGAGCGAGGTTATTTTTGGCGGATTTGTAAGGGATCCTGTATGCGATGCGATACCGTTTCCTCCGTTTCAAAACGATGAGACACACGAACAAATGGTAGAGGTAATTAAGAAAAAAATAAACGATCTCAACCTGAGGAGACAGAGACGACATGATGAGGAGAATAACTTACGAGAGTACAGGGTGGGCGAACGTGTATTTATAAAAAATCACGTGCTCTCATGCAAGTCTAAAAAACGTATGAAGAAACTAGAATTATTATATATCGGCCCGTATGAAGTGGTCGAAAGGCTGCACTGCAACGCATATCGGCTGCGCGAGGTTTCGGATAAAAACAATATTGTTTGGCGGAACGTTGTAGACCTGCGGCCTGCATAATGCGAAAACTCAGCGAATTCCTCTTTAACTTCTTTCAAAAAAAAAAAAAAAAAAAAAAAAAAATTGTTTTTCTCTTACTCGCATTTAACATCTTTGAGACTTTCTACCCTATGACTATCACTCTGGTCACCAGCTCTCGCGTTTACGTGAGGTGTGGGTGAGAATAGGATTAAATGTAAATTTACGAATAGAATGAATAACCGGGGTAATAAATATATTATCTGTAAATGTAGGTGAATACATCCTGTTTGTTAAAATGATATAATAAAATAAACTTTAATAACAAACAATATAGATCAATAAATTAGATAAATTTTATTTTATTTTTTTTATTATATAAATAAATATAAAAATAATATTTTAAATGACCAAACACCTAATAATAATAATCCACTGTTTAATATAAAAATTTAACTTTTTGTCTTCTTGTTTTATTTTATATTTTATATTAATTATTAGCATTTTCAACCTATAGAGTACAATTAGAAGTATTAGATTGCAGTTGTGTTTCTCGCGTTTCGTCTTGTTGATAAGAAATATTACGTTCGGGGCTGTCTCGTGAGATGCCCCGCTCACCCCCGCCAGCAAACACGCTGGCCGCCGCACCGAAACCGGACGGAAGCAAAACGACCACCGGTAGTAAGTACGCAGCACACAAACCAGGTAAGAGCCACACCGACACACACAACACACCTCCGCATAAGCCGGCCATCGCAACCGCTGATAAGAATCAGTCGATCTCTGCAGATCCTCTTCCGTTCGCTCCAAACCAGAGTAACGCGAACAGTAAGATAATTACACACACGACCACCTATCACACGTACACAACTAACCCGAACACACATGTCACCACCACGCTTACACAAGTACCTACGCCACATACGCAACCGATCATCCGTTCAACAGACAACACACACCAACTTCACACCGCAGCCGTAACATTATCGTCAACCACTACCGCCAAACAAAGCACTATACACTCCCGCGCCGCGGATGCAGAGAATAATCAATCTAATATAATCAACACATCCCCTGATAACACAAAACCGAAATCGAGCACATTAGTTGATACAATTAAAATTCAAACCGAGTCTTCTGAAAATCGTAACTCATTAAATAAACAAAATATCTCTTTCGCTGATAAAGTGAAGTCAACGAAAATAACACCGCTAACGGCTTTTAATCATCCAAAAGACGAGCAGGGCATTATTCTGCCATATTTCCCGCCAAATACGCTCAGAGACTATTTTACTGCGGTGAAAGCAGTCACCGGCAGTAATCTCGATATAATTGCGGGGTCTCGTATCAGTCGAGACCGTGTAATTATTTTCCTGAAGTCGCAAAAAATAACTGACAATTTTTTTGCCGGAGGCGGAACGATTACATTAGCAGAGCGGACAATTCAGGCAGCACGAATTAGACAACCAGCTAATAAAGTTGTTCTATCAAACGTATCGGCCACTATACCGAACGAAACACTTTCGTCATACCTCGTTTCAGCACTATCCCTTAAGCTACTATCACCAATATCAATATTAAGAGTCAACCCCTCGGATGATGAATTTGCACACGTAATAAGCTGGCGAAGACAGGTGTATATCGAGCATATGAACTGTGCAAATATTCCTAGATCTTTTTTATTACGAAATAATGACCACGATCATAGAATTTTCATCCAAATTGAAGACCACGTATGTCCAAACTGCAGAAAAGAGAATAAACTGGTGAACACGCAACAAGAGAGTCATTCCAGCCGTCCAGACATCATCTGCCAACCTCAACAGCTAACCGCGGACCATGATAGCGATTTGCCCCAGACAGTACAGAAGGAAACCCATGTCACCCCCTTAACGATAGACACCACAGGTCCAGACGAAATAAATTCAAATGCCACAATTGAGCAGCCGGAAATAGAGATGGACACGGACGCTAGTCCGCTGAAACGGCCTCATCCCAAGACCCCAGATGCACTTGCTGACCCGAGGCCGGCGATTTTCCCATCGCGGCCGCTACCAAAACGGCCAGCTCTCTACATTAATCAACCAGATAAGAAAGAAGAGCATGCACCAGCTGAGCCGCATAACGAACAGCCAACCCGAGAGCCAGGAGACGTAACTGAAAAAGCCAAGCACCTTTTCAACGCCGAACAACCAACGTTTATGATGGGATTTGAAGAATTCAAAACATTTATCCAGGCAGTAGCGACGAACCCAAAGTACATCTCCTATGCAACTGATTATACAAGGAGTTATGACGAGCTAGTATACATGCTGGCAGCAGTTAAACCATATCTTATCGGCAGAAGCATTAAAAGTCGCTGCTCCCGAATTATAAGGAAATTATCGGAACAAACGATCACAACGTCTGAAGACGAACGACATCATAGCGACGGCAACGTATCTAACACAAATTAATAAACTTCCCTTGTCCATAAAGTATTACAATTATTATTTGACTCATTCTCAAAATAAATTAATTAATTAATAATGGCTACTAGAGAAAGTATTATGCAATGGAACTGCAGAGGCCTTTTCAAGCATATAGAAGAACTCAAATTACTGAGTAGTGATTGGACGCCGGGTATCATCTGTCTTCAAGAAACGCATTTGAAACCAACCCAGTCTTTCTCGCTTAAAAATTTTATAGTCTACCGATCAGATTACTCTCAAGGAATATCAGCGTGTGGAGGTGTCGCCACACTAGTGCATAAGTCTTTCCCATCCCAACTCCTTAGTATTACCACAGAGCTACAAGCAGTAACAGTTACAGTAAAGCTGCCATCCCTTTCTTTCCCTTCTATAACAATATGTAACTGTTATTTTCCTCCTTCAGTAAATATTCCTGAAGCTCAGATTGAGAGGTTGCTTCGTCAGTTGCCCACTCCCGTGACTTGGATAGGTGATTTTAACGCTCATTCCCCTCAATGGGGTGCTGCCTATACCAATACGCGGGGAAAAGTAATTTCTGACTGCGTACTAGGTAGCGATTTAATATTGCTGAGACCTCCGTCCCATACACACTTCAATGCAACTCACAACACGTTTTCAACAATAGACCTTGCATTCATTTCAACGGTGCTGATCCCTTACGTAAACATCATGGTGCATCAGGATTTATGCTCCAGTGACCATTACCCCATTTTTATTCATTTTCCTACTCTATCACCCACGCGACGTCCTATCCATGTGCAACCACGATTTGCGTTCCAGAAGGCGGACTGGAGCACTTATCGAGATAAAACTATAATACCCTGTCGCCCTGCACTAAGTATAGAAGAAAACTTGTCCATCTTCACTCATGCGATCAATAATGCAGCCCGAGCAACGATTCCGTCCACATCGAATTATCGGCGCCGATGCGTCCCATGGTGGTGCCCAGAAATTAAGTCCGCAATACGTCAACGGAAAAGAGCACTTAAAAAGTTCAAGGCAACGAGGTCGCAGCAAGATTTAATCGATTTCAAAAAATACAGAGCTAAAGCCCGCCTGCTTATACGAATTAAAAAGCGGCAATCTTGGGTAGCCTTTGTCTCCTCCATCTCAAAGGACACACCATGTGCTATAATGTGGAAGAAGATAAAGGCGCTGAATGGTAACCCTAGCTCCACTCCGACCCCCTCTTTACTTATAAATGGGACGCTGGTGACAGATGAATCCGAGGTGGCGGGTGCTTTTGCGCTCCACTTCACAAATGTTTCCTCCTCTGCTTCGTACACTCCCAATTTCTTGGAACAAAAAACATCAGTGGAAAGTGAACCAATAGCATTCCTTTCCGAGAAAGATGAAGCGTTCAACCTTCCTTTCTCAATAGATGAATTGAACTTCCAACTTAATAAAACTAGAAACAGTGCGCCCGGTGCGGATTCAATTCACCCACTCATGTTGAAACATCTCTCTCCTTCCGCTAAAAGTCTCCTACTACATATTTATAATCAAATCTGGTCCTCATCATCCATCCCTAACTCCTGGAAAACTGCCTTAGTAATCCCTGTTCTTAAATCAAACAAAGATCCTTTCCTTCCTCAAAGTTACAGGCCAATTTCCTTATTATCGGTCCTTTCAAAAACTCTGGAAAAAATGGTGAATAGGCGTCTCTATTCCGTACTAGAATCTTTGGAGATCCTATCTGCAATCCAGGTCGGTGGCCGTACATCAAAATCCGCAATTATGCACCTTCTGAGCCTCCAAAGGCAAATACTTACAGCCCAAAACAGAAAGCAATACTTATATTCGGTCTTTTTTGACCTTGAAAAAGCTTTCGACCGCGTATGGCGATATGGTGTGCTTACTAAGCTGAAGAACGCCGGAATCAGCGGAAACATGGGCAATTTCATCCTTAACTTTCTTTCTGATAGGGCGATCCGAGTTAGGATTGGCTCTAAAATATCTCCCTCCTTCCTTATCGAAAATGGTATTCCGCAAGGCTCAGCGCTGAGCGTAACATTGTTTATATTATACATAAATGATATGGCAGATTGTATACGGCCGCCAGTTACAGCCCGCTTATATATTGATGATCTTAATATATCCCTTCCTTCTAACCTTCCGTCCAATGCGAGATCAATCCTTCAATCAACAATCAATAACTTGGAAATATGGGCTGATAACAATGGCCTGGAATTCTCTCCGACAAAATCCGTATGTGTGAAATTTCACAAGAGACGCCAGCATGATCCCGATTCCGACATAACTCTTTTCCTAAGGAATTCACCACTTCCGTTGCTCCACACAATTAAATTCTTGGGTCTTGTGTTTGATGAAAAACTGTCCTGGTCACATCACATTCACCATCTTAAAAATAAATGCATGAAATCCTTAAATATACTAAAATGTCTGTCAAATCCGAAATATAGCATAGATCCTAAGCTCCTGCTAACTGTGTACAAATCTCTCACTTTAAGTAAATTGACCTATGGCTGCCAAGTTTATTCCTCGTCAAACAAAGCACTCCTTAAATCACTTGACACAATCCATCATACTGCTATACGAATTATCTTGGGAGCGCATAGGACGTCGCCATCGTTGGAAATCTGTTCACTAGCGGGCATCCCACCCTTAACGGTTATCCGAAATTCTTATGAATTCAGAGATTTATTTTACTGGTACCAAGCTAAATTACGCCACAACGATAATTCAGAAATCCCACTACCGTCATTTCCAAACGATCCCCTCCCCAGTGTATTAGCCCTCCTTAAGGAAAGAGGAATTAACTGGAACTCTGACCTTGCACATCAGCATGTTGAACTCCCCTGGGAGGATACTCCGATTGTTGCAGATTTATCTCTGCTGAGCGATCGCTCGGACCAGGATGTCATTCTGCCGTCCCAGTACGTGGCGGAAAAAATTCAACTTTTTCCCAGCTACAGACAGCTGTATACAGATGGTGCCAAAGCAAACCCCCTCAATGGGTCCTCGCCGGTGGCTTGCGCCTACGAGGTGGAGGGAGTTGTTCATGCGGTTCGGCTCCACGACTTCTGTTCAGTGCTGGAGGGGGAGCTGTATGGTATTTTCTTCTGCTTGAGAGAATATCTGCAGTCTTACCCCCAACGTCGAAATGCATTTCTAATCACAGATTCCTTGCAATCTATTAGGACACTCCAGACACCTAAAACCTCTCACACATTATCTCGAAAAATAAAGCGCATCATTAACGTACTTTTCCGGGCTGGCTCACAGGTAACATTCTTGTGGGTCCCGGGTCATACCGGTGTGCCGGGGAATGAGCGTGTGAACTTGGCTGCTAAGGCAGCAACATATAGTCCAATGCCCGAAGGTGCCCCTCTGCCTCAGCTGGGGCCACCCTTTTTTCAGCAACATAAAGCAGAGACATGGGAAATTATGTGGTCGGCTCACACATCATGGCTGCGATCCATTAAGGTGAGCACTGAGCCTTGGTGGCCACCGATATCCATGTCCCGCAGAGAGTTTGCAGCTTTAATTAGACTCCGCATAGGGCACACAGCAATATCCCATAACTATTTGCTGGAAGGAACATCTCCTCCCTCTGTCTGTTCCATATGCAATTCCTCAATTTCACCAACCGCTGAACACGTTCTGGAACATTGCCTGCCTGCAGGCACCACCAACTTACCGTCGGTTGCGCTGTCAAACGAACCAAAACAGGTCCAGGACATACTAAACCATATTAGAGCGGCTAACATATTAAAATACTTCTGATCCTGCACTGATCCATGTGCTGTAATAATCCCGGTAATTACACACAGCACATGGACCATATAAATTTAGGGAAAAAAAAAAAAAAAAAAAAAAAACCTATAGATTTTTATACCTGCCATGTTTATTCCTCTTTACATCTACTATATATACACATGTATTCCCTATATTCACTTCAGTATGTTTTAAGTTTCCTTTAAGTTAGTGTTAGCTGATGATGGGTTATGCCCGAAAACGTTTCTAAATAGGTATTTATCTAATTTATTGATCTATATTGTTTGTTATTAAAGTTTATTTTATTATATTATAAATATATTATCGTTGCGATGTAGTTTGGTGCAGATGGTCGCGGTTACAGATACGATAATAGCCATTTGCTGTGACGGCAACGAATTTGGCTACGTATAAAATGAATATAATTATATTTATTTATGTGTAAATTATAGACTCAATTGGGCGCTAGCTCATGTTATTGAATTTGTTTTGTTGTCGTTGGTTCAGATAGAATGTTTATAGGCCAGCTATGATGTCGTGTGGCAACCATTTATTTCTTTTTATGTTTCTTCCGTAAGATATTTGTGGTATTTCGCGGGTTTTCGCGGACTTATGGCTCCGGATAGAATTTATTAATTTTTTTCTTGTTTTTTTTTTTTCTTTCTCTCTATTCGCTTCTATCACTGAAGTCGGATCTTCTGGCTTGTTTGCTTGCGTTTTCAGTGCCGGGTATAAACCTTCGAATTTTTCTGTTGTCGTATTCCAATGAATTCTGGTTCCCCGATCGGAGAATTCCGTTTTTGTCTCTTTTGCTAAAATCCCATCCTACATTCCCGAGATCACTTTTCCTCTTCTTTTTTCCATTCACTCGTATCCTAAATATTCCATTATATTCTTTGATCGTCCATTCGACGGATCGGTAGGGGTCTTTGGTCGACACGTTGACTCTGTGGGCGCTGTGAAAGCAGACGCGGCCATAGAGTTTGCGGGAGAGAAGAAATACCTGGTACTCCGGTAGTTTTTTTTATATACAATTCTTTTATCTCGTGGTCCGAGCAGTTGGTGTTGTGGGTAGCAGATAATGCATACGGCCATAGCATCCGATGGAAGTCTTGGGTGCGCCACAGGGTGAAATTGGACTTACTGATCTACGATCACAGTAGGCGAGTGGGTATATAAGAACCCGATCCCGGCACAGACCGTTGAACTCGACCGAAAGGCACATGATTGCCATTAAGCCGTCCGTGCTTGTCAACGCGGAGTACCCGGGAGAAATACATAAAAAAAAAAAAAAAAAAAAAAAAATTGTGGAGATACGTGACTGAGATCTCTATCCGTGAGCGTGACTTGATGGCGAATGTTGATTTCCCGCAGTGCGGTTGATATGTTTTTTTTTAACATCGCTAAATATATTTTTTTGTCGATCCTTCTTTTTCCTCTTTTCCCAGGAACCTGTGGTATTAGAAAAAGACTGTAGCAGCGGACGTACACGGAACTCCGTTCTCTCAGTGGTAGAGTCCTGTACCTTCTTCCTCTAAACTTTATATTTTTTCATTCCATTACGATATTCTTCGTTTTCTCCTAAATTTTAATCCGGAGGCGCAAAGGCGTCCCGCGAGCCACCTATATAGTCCCGCTACTTGTTTTGTGTTTTTCTTATATGTTATATGTTTCTTCGTTTTTTCGTTTGTGCAGGGTATTGTTTATTAGTGCCTCTGTAATTCGACATAGGGTCGATTTATTTTATAATCCAATATTATCTGAATTTTGTTTACGTTCCGGTCGATTTCGATAGATTTCGGAGTTGTCTCGTTAGCACTGGGACAATGTGTGAGTGTGATTGCGCGACCTCGGGTGCAATTGTATATATCGTTTGCGGTATCGGGAGGTCGGGGTGCATTTGATTTTTGTGCGTGTACACCAGGTCCCCATTAGAGAATAGCATTAATTTAAATAAATTTTTTTTTACCTTTTCGCGAGTTTCGAGGTGTTGTCGTCATATCTTGATGTGTTTCTTCCCAATTAAATTTATTAGTGTTCCTGTTTCTTCTTCTTCTTTTTCCACCCTAATGGGTGGTGTGCGCCCTGGGAAGGCACACAAGGTAGCTCCGGCGCCTACGGAAGGCCGAGGACTCCAGTTGACCACGATGAATTCCTCTGTGGAGAAGATTGGAAGGATGATCGGTCAGTTCAGATGGTTTTATTATTAGGGGGTTCCACTAGGTAGGCCAAGTTAAGGTCTCGCGCGCGGTACGATCGTTTGTTGTTGTGTTTATGAATTTGTTGGTTTTTGGTGGTTCGTACCGTCGCGGGGACAGGTTTCGCGCCCCATGAAATAAGATGGTGGTCGCTCTCAGAGGTTGTCTATAGGAGGGCCCCAGTCGTATTCGCCATTAGTTAGGATAAGCCAGGTAGGAGGGAAGTTGCTCGCGTGGGACATGACTGAGGTGCGCGGCCGCGTTTATTGTTGGGTCGGTGTCAGGTGGCCCAGTGCATGTGCTCGCGCCATGTGTCAGGGGTTGTCGAAATATTTTTTTATTTTTTTTATGGAGTTGTTCCAAAGGGGTACCGGTCTTGTCTGCCGGGCCTCTCTCTCTGTTAGAAAATTTTTTTTTGATCCTTAAGTGTTCCTATATCTATATCTCAGTACAACGGACTCGCGAGAGCATCATTTCATAATTTTTTTTAAGATTATGTTTTATTTACGTAATGATGTTTTTTTTTAAAATTTGATATACTGTTTTGGTGTTTTTTTTCTAGTCCCTGTTCCGGCATTAAGCCGATGTTAAGTTTGCCCATTCCGATATTTTGTTTAGTTGTTGTTGTCTCTGTCGGGTGCGACCCGTATTGGTTTTGACGGGGTGCGTCCCGCGTCGTTCGGAATGGGTAACAATGTTTATGGAATTTAAGTTGAACTCAAGTTATTGCTTTTCAGCTGTTTGAATTTTCTTTAAATTTTTTGTGGATTGTTCAGAGCCTTGAGCTCTTGAAGTTTTAATTCTGATTATGACCTGGTGTGGTCCCAGTGGTGTGTTCGAATGTGGTGTACGTTTGTGTAATTTTAAGGCACGGTGTGTGGCGTACTTGTGCGGGATAGAATGGCGGAGATTTGTTCAGGACTCCGTAGCTCAGCAACGGCTAGTCCGAATCCTCTCGTATTTTGGCACCTGAATTCTGATCCAAAACTTCTGTTTTGGATGAAAATAAGGGTGGGGCAGTGAGACGGATTCGGCAGTTGTAGCGGTTTTATTACGTTTTATACGGTTTCTGATAATGCTGTCCGAGGTAGAAATTATTATTTCGATTTTAATTCATTTTATATTTCGGGTTTTTCTCGGGCAGCAGAGATGACGGTGAATTGCGATCGGAGAAGATATTTCGACCGAGAAGCCTGGTTATTCCGGACGGAGCCGTTCTGTCGGCTGTGTTGCGGGGGTGAACTGGCTTCGCGGGGGAAATCGCGGTCGCGTTTACCGTCGAAACGTATAAGTACGGAGCGTGTAGCTACGAGAGTCGCGAGAGAATTGGTGAAATCCCGTAAAGGCAGGGTAGTGGCCGCTTTAAAAGTATATAGTAATAAGTTGTTACTTCAGAAGAATCGACGTTTATGTCGACTAGCCGATATCGCGGTAAAAGCCCGCCGTCGGATTGTCGACTGTGTTCTGTTGCATTTTTGAATGCTAGTATGGCTAGTCGATCAGGGAAGTTTACGGTGGAGCGGAAGAAGAAGACGTCGATTGAACCGCGTTTCGTTGTTGTGAAACTTGCCACGCAGTGCGAGTAATCTTAATCTAGTCGATTTTCGGACATATTTTTCGTATATATAGAAATTATTTTGTTTTTTTTGTTTGTGATTTAATTTGAAAGGCCTAAGCTCTGCTAGGCAGAGCTATTCCGGTACCGGTGAACCGATATTTCACCGTTGGCGCCCGTACATATTTTTTATTTGTTTTCGCGATTTTTTTTTTATATATTTTTTTTCTCGAAAGATTTTTTTTTTCTGATCACTAAGCGAGAAAATAGTGATTCTTTACAACCACCATGAGAACCTCGCTCTTTTCTCTAGTAAACGTTCCTTTCCTATTCATATGAATGACCTCCCCAACACTCCAGAGTTCTCTAATGACCCTCTCCCAGAAATCCTGGCCCTCCTATCGAAGCACAATGTGAGCGTCATCCCCTTCCCAGACCTAGCTCCTAACACTGTGATTCCGCCGTGGGCCCCGTTAAACATTGATGTTAATTTTTCCCTGACGATGTATAATAAACCCCTGAACCCGAATATCGTTCTGTTGACAGCAACAACAATACAAAAATACCCCGACCACCTTATTTTCTTCACAGATGCTGCCAAGGCTATCCCAGAGGCTACTTCATCCCCAACCGCCTGTTCATTTGAAGTCTGCGACGTGATTCGAAGCATTCGACTGAATGACAACTGCTTGGTACTGGATGCTGAAATATACGTAGTATTTTTCTGTTTGGAATATTTTCTTTTTATAGAGCATACATCACAGAAAGCCCTGCTGGTATCTGATTCATCCGCGGCTTTATTGGCAATCTCTAATCCCCTCACTAAACATCCTGTAGCAATTCCAACCCAGCCGGTATTATACAAACTTATTAAGACACAGTGCCCCATATTCTTTCTGTGGGTGCCCAGCCAAGCTGGGATTCTTGGAAGTGCACGCGTCGATACATCCGCCCGATCAGCAATATATTGCCCCTTGCCAAGTAATAGCCCTCCTCCACCTTATTTATCAGACATAATCTTCAATAATCTCACGTCCTCATGGAAAGCCCATTGGTCCTCGAGTCAGACTTTCTCAAGGTTAATTAAATCCTCAACCGAATCATGGTGACCAGAAAAAAGCATTTCCCGTAGAGATTTCGGTGCACTTAGTCGCTTGCGCTCGGGCCACACAGCCATGTCGCATAATTTTATTTTACAAAGAAACCCACCTCCTATGAATTGCCCTTTCTGCAGCTAAGGAGTTACTCCCTCAACTTCCTACATACTGTGCGACTGTCCAGCACTCTCACCCCACCGGCCCCCTTCTATTAATAACAAAACCATCACCAACACTCTTGAGAATTCCCCCAATGCAATCTTATCTGTAGCACAGTTTATCAGAACTAGCGGAATAAGTAGATATCTATAAAAACAAACTGCGAATCAATAGTCACAGTAGTTAATCACGGTAGAAAATGTTGCTTTCAAAAAAAAAAAAAATCATATCGATTATCCAGATTTATTTTGTAGGATATTCCAATTAAAATTAAATGATTTATTAAAAGTTTGAAAGGCAGGTGAAATTTTTGGAGAAATGGTTTCTATTTTATCGTCTTTCTCATGCTCATATCGCTTTAAGAGTAAAAAATTTGCCCGTAACTAATGAGATTATTAATTTTGTTCAAGCCACAGTCTGAATTTTCAAAATTTGATTCTTTAAGTTTTAAAATTTTTGCCTATTTATTTATTTCTACATTATAAATGCGAAAAAACGTCAATTCAAAAAAAAAAAAATATCTCCAGTTGCTATAGAATGGAACTAGGAACATATTTTCTATTTTTTGCTTTATGTCTAATGCACCCGAAGTATTACAGTCGTGGAAGAAAAATAAGAAAAAAGTCATCAGCCCTTATAACGGCTACAGCTTTTTTTTTTTTTTTTAATCAATGTCGTTTCATTAACACATAAGAAAAACATGAAATATCCAAAATTTTTAAAAAACCTAACAAAATTTATCAATGTTAGTTATAATGGAAACTCCTGAAATTTAAATAATTAAACTATGATTATGGAACATTGTATCCTAGATGTTTCTGTATGAACAGAGTTAATATAATAATATATTATTTCTGATAACATTTATTTATTTATGTATACTGAATCAGTGTGCTAAATATAAAAAATTCATTATTGAAATCTATGAACATATACAGTTTATGTATTTATGACAAAATATCTGGCTATTGCGAAGAAATTCTTTTTTATTAATGAGACATCAGTTTCTCTTTTCTCAATGCTGCATGGCTAATTTCGTCGATATATTTCACCGAAATTATACATAAGTAGGCTATATTAATTATCTTGTCGAGTGATTTGAAAATGATCTCGAGAATCAGAAACGTAGTGAACTGATATCAAGTCAACCATCATCGCACTCCAGCCGATAACAGGGATACGTATTGTTTTAAATATTTCCTTTATATTATCCACAAAATTTTCTATATTATTATTATTGCGTGGTTTTTTAGCGGTCAACTGACAAGGAAAGTACTTTAAATTGTAATTAGAATATAATATTTCAGATAATGTATCGATATATTTCAACTTTCGCTTACCGTATTGATTTTCTTTTTAGCCTGCATCCGAAAGTCTCCGAAAAGAATTAAATGGAGTATATTCCTCCCACATATATTACACTGCTAGCGGTTACAGTTTTTCTGATATTTTAATCTAAATCTCACTTTTTAAATTAACGTATTGGTGTACTTCTTTTTTCAAAAAAATTTAGTATATGTGAACGCTGCAGACTTTATGAAAATTTACAAAGTAACACAGTTTAAAGTCCGAAAGAACGGGCCGCGAAGCGGTCAACGAGACCAATCCCCTAATATACATATATATATATATATATATCAACATAGAGCATACCTGTTAGCACAATCTATCTAAGTTTTAAATTATTATTTTTTTCTTCTTTTTAATGTTCATATGGACAACTTTGGCGCGATATAATGGTTGATATTATAGCAGAGTCGTTGAACTTGTACATCTTGCTAGAATGGCATGTAGATTGTATATCGGTATATATGTATGATTATATATGATACGTATAAATATTTTAAAATTATTTTCTATATATCTTCTTCTTCTTCATTTACGTGCCATGAACTGCAACAAAGGCCAGAGGCACTGAAGGTTAAGATTCTATAGTTTTGATAGTAGGTTAGTGGAGTTGAGATAAGCGAATAATTTCTTTATATTTATTTCATTGTCACCTAGGAGTTCTTTCAAGGTAGACGGAAGGAAAAACGTGATGCGAGTGTTATTATATTTGTTGCAGTCTAATAGAATGTGTTGGACGGAGAGAACTGAGGAACAGGTTTCACATAGGAATTGGTGAGTAATCCGTGTATAATGCGCAGCCGACACAGTGCTACTTCCTCCTTTCTGCTTGGCCGGAACGACGATTGCCACAAGTTAGTGTCCTCTTTGATGGAACGAAGCTTATTCGACGTTGGGGTGTTGAGCCACGAGTCGAACCATTCCTTTGATAGGATGCTGGTTATTTCCTGAACAGCGTCGTTGGCAGGTATTCAGTTGTTTGCTACAGGAAAGCATGACGTTGCTTCTTTCACGGCGCGGTCTGCTGATTGGTTCTGTGGAATACGTTTGTGTCCTGGTATCCAAGCAAATATGATCTTGATGTCAGCATTAGCTATCGTAGATAGTATTTCTTTAGTTATCGAGTGTTGCGACTTATTGCGGGACTTTAGCAGAAATGTTACAGAATTTAAAGAGTCAGTGCAGATCAGGCAGTTTTGTTTGGACTGTATGCAGATTTCAACTGTCAGTTTAATTGCGAATAATTCGGCAGAGAGCCTGGAGTGAAGGTGTGGAAGAACATAACGGATAGTACCTATCTATTCAGAGATTACGGCACATCCTACGAGAGAGTTTGATTTGGCACCGTCAGTAAACAAAATTAACGAGAACGGGTATTTCAGGAGAAGTCTATGGAAAGCGCTCAGAATAGTATTAGTAGAGGAATGTTTGTTCAGCTCTAGGAGTGAGAGGTCTATATTCAAAGCTGTGGTTTTCCATGGGGGGAGTATGGTGGGGGTTGACTCATACAGTTTTGGTAAATTCGTTATATTTAACATTAGTGACTTCGTCGCATAGGATAGGAAATGATATGTTTTAGGATTTTTATTGGAAAGCAAAAGAAATTCTGGAGTATTTGGAGAGGATAAAATACGTATTAATAGTCTTGCGCTAAGATATCGTCTTTTGACATCTAGAGGCCATTCTGCACATTCGTATAATATGCTAATTATTGGAGAAGTTCTGAAAGCTCCTAGCGCCAATCTTATTGCGGTGTGGTGTATGACGTACAGTTTGTTCAGGGTGGCGAGCTTCGCTGATCCGTAAATTGCTGCGCGGTAATCACACTTTGTTCGGATTAAACTTCTGTAGATGTGTACTAAGGATCTACGGTCTGCTCAGTATGAAGTGTGTGACAGTTTTCGCAGAACATTTAATTTGTTTAGGCATGACCTTTTGAGCCCCAGTAAGAGAAACTGTAATGGGTTTGTGTGTTTGTGTTCAGTAGCGGCAAATCTAGTGAAGTTAGTATTTTTTCTAGGATTTTACCGTTTCTATTGTACCGTGAACTATTCCACGAAGGACTGTAAGCATTAAAGTCGCCCATTAAAATAAACGGTGACGGTACATTTCTTATGATGGTGACAGGATGATCTTCGGTTACGTCTTCATTAGGCGGGAAATAGGCTGTGCAGATAGTTAATGGATATTTTAAAAAATAGTTACTGCCAGTAATTGTAAATTTGTCGGAAGGTTTACTTTTTCGAAATGAATGTCTGATCGCACAGCGAGAGGGACTCATTCATGAGCTGTATTACCGGTCGCGCTAGCAGTCTGAATTGTGTTGTAGTTGGATAGATTGCAGATCTGGTTGTTTTTGAGATGGGTTTCTTGAAGACCGATGATTATTGGATTTATTGATGGATAAGGATTTTAAGATCCTCCAAATGGCTGTAGTAGCCATTGCAGTTCCATGATAAAAATACGTTATAGTTCATGTCATGTTTATTTGCAGAATTAAATAAATTAGGATGCGAGTTCTTTTTCCAGTATGTGAATGATTTTTGCGAATTTAATTTTTGTTTTTCGATGCTTTATAAGTTTGTGGTTTTCTTTTAGTGCTGTAAGGAGTGCTTCCAAGTTGAGTGTGAAATCTTTTGCTATTTCGACGGCGTACTTGTTTTCTTTACACATGTCTTTGTAACATTATAGGTTTTCGAAGGGTATGGCGTATTTATCCTTACGTTTTTCCATGTTTTCTTGAAATGGTGCAAATATTTCTTTAAGCGATGGGTTCTCCGTATCTGAAGAAATTTCGGTTGATGATATGGTCGCATCTGAGTCATTTGGGAAATGGACATTCCTTTCGGTCTCTACTTTCATTTCTTCGTTATCTGCCTTGTTTTTCTTCTTCGGAGGTTTCCCGAATTTATTTTTGCCGGGCTGTTCGTTGTACGTATCGGATAGTTGTGTAGAAAATGAGTTTTCGGAAAGTGCTCCTTTTTTTTGAATCAGTGTTTAACTGCTGAAAATTTGAATTATAGTTTAGCTCGGTTTGCTGCTTAGTTATAACGTCATTTTCTGGGGATTGGAATGTCGGTTCAGCATTTAGAGTTTCAATAGCTTGATTTGAGATATATTCTTGGTCGTTTTCAATATGTTTAGGACAATCTTCCATTCGGCGGTGTCCTTTTCCTTGACACTTAAAACACGTAAACCCATCGTAGTTAATGAATATCCGATGTTGCTGGTCATTGAAATCTATTAAGAAGGATCCCGGTAAATCTTGTTTTATTTCACTATTAGTATAAAATTGCTGCCTCCAACTTATTATCTGGCCAAATAATTTTGGTCATGGGGGTTTAGTCTTAGAAATGAAATGTCGGAAGTAATTTTTAGTTTTAAAAAATTCGTAATATGTTGTTCTAAAACTATGTTTGGTATACAGGGATTAACGTGCGAAAGAACAATCTTTTTGGTAAAAAGTGCTAGTCTTCTACATTCAACGTGGTTCAACTTTAAAGCCAGTATGATTTTGAAAAAAATCTTCTACGAGTTCTTTGGATTTGTGATGTATTATTATTCTGTTCCGGCTGACTTTTGATGCGGCGATTATATTTCCTGGACCGTTTACGAGGTTCCTGATTGCACAGAGGTAATCCCTGATTTTGTGGTCATGGACGCAATTAAATACTATTCCTTACCCGTTTTCGGGATGCTTGTTAGCGGTACGATTTTCGATTTTGTTTGTGTCCGCATATGATGGTGCATGTTGATATGTTTTCTGTGCGGTGTGATCTGGCGATAGGTTTTCTGAAGACATTGTATTAAGGTAAGAGCTCGTTGATTTTAAAGAAGCGACGACAATAAATAAGCAGATAAAACTTACCACACTGCCGTAGATTATTCAAAAGATAACAGCGACGCGATAAGTTGAGGTTACAACTTACTGATTACACCAGACCATAGAAACGCGGAAACAAATGTGTGCACAGAACACTATAGTAATACGTTTCCTCTATATATCTAATATATGAAATAAATCCTATAACACAAATATTTTTAGAATATAAAAAAAGCCGTTTGAAACTGTTTCTTTAAATTTTGAACTAAGACCACTTCCATGTAACATGCTCAAATTTCGTGGACGTGTTTGTATATCAACAAAGAAATATGAACTAAAAACGGAAAAGAAGCAAAAAAAGCAATGTAGCGGATAAATCAAATTAATCAACAATATGCAATATAGCGAATGAAAATTGTTTATATAGCTTGTCTCACTTTGAAAAATGTTCTTGATATTTAAATGAAATCGAAGTATTGTAATTCTTGCGAAACTCACAAATATGAAGTTGAGACTAGAAAACATGCAAAGTGAGTGGTAGTGCCGCAGAGATAAATATGTCTAGCGGATTACAAAGAATCTTTTAGCGAAATATAAATAAATGGTGTAATCAAATTGTTTCAAAGTTCCGCCGTTTTATATGACGTCAAATACGGTTTTTATGTGATAGATGGCAAAAATCTCTAAAGGTATATCTGAGATGCTGATCCATATGACGATCTCACCGTGATAAAAATAAATACGTTACGCAGAAGCGCATGTACGCCCAACTTTGTAACTTGAAAAAATATGCAAAAGGTCTTGTTAGCAAAGCTAAACTTGCTGACAAATTGATCGACGTTTTATCGATGTATTATTATAGCCTTTCAATTTAAAAAAAATCACAGCTTGATAGGAAATATGAAGAACGAGTGTGGACTAAGCATTATTACAAATTACCTGCCGACGAAAATCAGCAACATGAAAAGATATGACAAAGATTCGTAGAATACGTGTCAATAACTGAATCTTACAGTTGTTTGTAAAACTAAAGTTATAAACTAACCGCTCATTTGCACTATCCTAAGCGATACACAATAGTAGGAAAATTTTAACACAATAATATGGTCCCTTCAAACAATCTTCCGGTGGGAAATTGACGCTAGATGTTATACCTATAGATGTTCACAACAACAGACTGAACTACGAGATAAAAATAATGCAACTCTTCTGTATCCAAATTGACCCAAACTGTTACAACTTTTGTGAAAAAGCTGATACTTTCCGTATTGATTTACCTGAACGATAGTTAAAAGATGGGGAAAATGTGAATAGATTGGTACTTCAAGCAGCTGGAAAAGGAGAAAAAGGGTTTTTAAATTTTGAGGGTCAGCTAAAAGTTCCATAAAAAAATTACGCTTTTTTTTTATGAAAACTTTAATAGTGTTTTTCTCTAAATCGTATTTTTAAAATTGAACGAATTTGTAACTCGTTCAATTTTTATCCAATCAGTTAGAGATTTAACGTGTGCATTCCTTAATAGCTTCTCCATCGAAGTAAGACTTGTTGCGATGTTCTAGAAATTGTTAATTTTATACGAAATTGTTAATTCTATACGAAATTTCCACAAAACCTTTACTTAAGAATCGGGACATAATGTTTAAATTCTTCCATTTTGTTAGAATACCCCGTTGTGTACTTCAATTTATTTAGGCTTGCAGATTAGCCCCGTTTTTTTTTTTTTTAATTTATCTAAATTTACTATGAATTGGGTTATTCCGACTACAAAATACATTTTTAAATAACATGCTTTTTTACAAAAAATAAATACCGACTTCAAGGTTTATTATAAAAATTTAAAAATGCACTAAAAAGTAAAAAATTATTACTCCCGATAAAATATATATATCAGAGTGATATAACACTTAAGTGGTGATATCGTAATTCTTATACAACATTAATTTTTTGGAGTTGGAATTAAATTCATCTTAGGAACAATTTAATCAACATTTAATGCAGTTTTTAATTATTCTTTTAATATAAATTTGATGCCAACTCCAAAAAGTTAATGTTGTATAAGAATTACGATAATGTCATTTTAAGTTGTACCACTCTGATATATATATTTTATCGGGAGTAATAATTTTTTACTTTTTAGTGCATTTTTAAATTTTTATAATAAACCTTGAAGTCGATATTTATTTTTTGTAAAAAAGCATTTTATTTTTTACTTTTTAGTGCATTTTTATTCAATTAAATTAAAACATTTTAATAAGAACAGATATTTCCACGGTAAAAACACCAAAAGTTACATTTCCATGGTAATTTGGCAAATTTATAGTATTTTAAGTCAAAAATCTAATCCGACGGTGAAAACAATCATGAATGAAAATTATCCAAAAAGCTTCAATCTCCCGCATTATTAAGGATAACTCAAAAACTATCGGTCAGACCTTGATCAAATTTAAATGGGACCACATGACAAACACCACCTTTCAAATAAAAGAAGAATCATCAAAATCGGTTCATCTAGAAGAAAGTTCTGTGGTAACACACATAAAAAAAAAAAAAAAAAAAAAAAAAAAAAATACAGTCGAATTGAATACCTCCTCCTTTTTTGAAGTCGGTTAAAAAATTGAGCACAAATAGTTTTAGTAAGCCGTCATTTTGTTCTTTCGAAGTAAAACTTGTCTAGGCTCGTTTTAAATATTTTTCATAGAGTCCATCACATACTGATGATAGATTACTTTTACGGTTACCAACGTGTAGTGAGATGGAAACTTTCAAAGGCAGACTGGGTCAAATTCCAAGATACGCTTGACTTGGGTCTAAATAATATTTACTCTATCACTGACCCCATAAGCAAATATAATCTATTTCAGAGTGCTATTTCTTTAGCCCTACAGAAATCAGTACCTCGAGCAACTTTATGTAGAGGGAAAAAACAACCTAATCCCTGATGGAACATCCAATGTGAGTTAAAAATTTAAGAACGTAATGAAGCCTTAAGAAAATTTCGTGCAGAAGGATCTATGTCATCGTATATAGAGTATAAAGAAATTGCTGCAGAAACACGTAAAATGCTAAAATCTAGCAAAAGAGCTGCTTGGAAAAATTTCTGTGGCAAGTTTAATACGAATAGTCCATTAAAAGATATTTGGTTATTAGCGAAGCGCTTCAAGAACAGAGATGTGCAGAACAACACCGTAACGAATGATGATTGGTTTTGTGATTTCGTTTACACAACAGTTCCTTTATATTTGCCAGCAGCGGATGAATTAGTCGAATTTAATCAAACCACACAGGCAAGCACGGTTGATAAGCATTTTCTATTACAACCGATCTCTTACTCCGAACTATTTATACCATTGAGCAGGAAAAAGGATTCAGCTCCGGGAATAGATGGTATAACATTTTCAATAATTAAGAATATGTCGGAAAATGTTAAGGGCATGCTGTTTAACATCTTCAATGGTTTCCTACAACATTGTTTAGTTCCTGAGGATTGGAGACGATTTCTGGTGTATCCGATCTCTAAGCCGAGAAACCCCTCTTCACTAGCACCTGCTTACAGGCCGATTTCCTTGGCATCCTGTCTAAGGAAAGCATTCGAACTGATCGTAAAGAACCGTCTAAAATGGTGGCTTATGAATAATAAAGTATTTCCTTATAACATGTTTGGATTTCGCCCGGGTTAATGTACCTTAGATTGTATAGCCGAATTTTTGAATGACACTTATCAATCTTTTATTGACAAGGAAATCCTTCTGGCATCCTTTTTAGATATAAAGGGGGCATTTGTTAATGTTTCTATTCCTATCTGGTTTGAGCAATTAATTAGGATTGGAATACCACACACTTTAACTAATCTTTTATGTAGTTTATTTATAAGAATATCACTTCACTTTCTAAATCCGATTTCTAAAAAGACTGAGGTTCGGACAGCTTATAAGGGGCTTGCTCAGGAATTGCTGCTAAGCCCATTATTATTCAATATCTATATCTTAACAATCTTTTCGACTCGATTATCTAAAACATCATATATTTTATTATATGCTGATGACTTTGTAGTATATATCAGACACAAGAATCTTTCCACATGTTTTCAAGATAATCAATTTTTTGTTAACGCTTCTCAAGACGCTCTTCTAGAAATTGGTTTGGACCTGTCTCCATCTAAATCATGCGTAATTTTATTTACTCTGAGATCTTATTCTTCAGAGCATTGATATTAAAATCTATAATCAAAAAATTACACTTTCGAAGCAGTTTAAGTATTTGGGTATGTATTTGGATTTCAGGTTAACTTGGAAGTTCCATTTACAATCATTAATACAACTGGTAACCAAGGCATTTAATCCGTTGAAAGCTATTAGCAATACCGTTTAGGGAGGTGATCCGGCAACTTTAAGTCTTCTTTATAAAACTTTCATTAGGTTCAGACTTTATTATGGTGTAGTTTTTTATGGATCGGCTTCAAAATCACTCTTGAGAAGAATAGATGATTTGCAGAACCTCGGACTGAGACTTATAACGGGAAATATTAAGTCTGCTCCTTCTATAAGTCCCCAAATGGAGACTAAGATCCCTCCCCTTCATATAAGAAGGTCTCTTATGGCAGACAGATTTTTAAATAAATATTGCAATTACTAGCTTCCGTCAATATTAGGTAAGATAAGTAAAATATCCAATGAATGGAGGTTTGTTCAACAGAAGAAGCCGCTTTTAGTCAAAAGAGCTAATATCAATATAGTGCAGCTCATATTCCTACGTCGCCATCTGATTATTTTAGTCTACCGTATGGTATTAATCTATGCAATATTGATATAAATATAAATCTTTTCAACAACTTAAATAGAGATCCTCCTTCAAACCAAGCAATCAACTGTTATTTTTTACAAACAACAGAATCTCAATATCCTTCCTTTATAAAAATATTCACAAACGGAGCTAAGTTCCGGGGTGCTAACAGTGGACTGGATGCTGCATTTATTGCGGATAATAATTTAATATTTAAATTTAAACTCTCTCCTGCGGCGTCTATTTTTACAGTCAAGCTACTTGCTATTAATAAAGCTTGTAACTTTATACTGAAGTCATTGGATGCTGAGAAAAAAACCTTAATATGCTCAGGCAGCCTTAGCAGCCTCTTGGCGCTCAGTTATAGTAGTTTTAATTATCGTCGTCACCCACTGATCTACGATATTAAGTTTGAATACACACAAATTATAGATAAAGGAGGTACCGTAAAGTTCTGTTGGATTCCTAGTCACCGCGGAATCATTCTCAATGATGTTGCTGATCAAGCGGCTAAGGAAGCGGCATTAAACGGGCTAGTATACCCCTTTATACCAACTACAGACCTTTTGGACATGATTAAAAGGAACAGCTGTACTGATTAGAAGAACTTCGTTAATAGTTTGCTTAGTTTAGGCAAGACATACGGGATTGCCCAATCGTCTCTAACAAGTATGCCTTGGTATAATAATATTACTTCTATCCTGGCTAACTTAATTCGGCGTTTTATCACTACTATCTGCAGACTCCGTTCAGGTCATACTAGAGTGCGGCTTAATTTTTTCGATGGAAACCATTTTTATTGTAATTGTAGCGATCATGTAAGCACAGCGTATCGCGAGGATACCAAATACTTGTTATTCAGTTGTGAGGCCCTATCCACGGATAGAGTCCTCCTTTTTGAACAGCTGATGTTCTGTGGTTTCCTCCATTCTGCATTTTTCAACTACTTGTTTCTGGTGATCATACGTTGTTTATCCTTTTTTCATTTATCAATAGAAATGGAATTGTAATTTAAAAATCCAATCAATGTCCGGATTAATTTTTTTTCTTTTCTTTTTATATATATATCTTGCTATTTTACACCTAGTCTTATCAACTATTTGGTAATCTATGGAATAAGTTAAAATAACATGAATAAGCAACCCAACCAGTGAAGGGTGCTAAAATTAACTTATATATGTGTATACAAAATGCCTACACACATATTTTTGCATTCTCACGGACACATACATACCATCACATACGCACACGCACATACACCCTCACACATCAGCACACACACATATTATTTATACATTTTTAATTTATAAGAGATCTTGAGGTTGTTTCCTATTCAGCTTACGTCCCTCGCTTGGGTTGCTCAGCAGTTCTTTTGCTGTAATATTAGGATGTTCTTTCAATCTGGCAGCATATCGTCGGACAGCAGTTTCTATTTCATTTTTTACAAATTGAACTCCAAGATCTTCATGGATCGTGATGTTGGTTATGCACCATGAAGCAGAGATGATCGTGCGTACTGTTTGCATAATTGAAATGTTGCTGTTTTTGGCATAACTGGCAGCCGTATTGCCAGACGGGTTTAAGAATTTGCTTGTAAAGAAGCAACATGTTTTCAAGAGATACTATTGATCTTTTACCCAACAGCCAGTACAGTTGCCGCAGCTTGATGTTCAATTCATTTCGCTATAATGTGCTTCCTCCAAGTCAAGCGTTTGTCGAGGTGAATAACAAGATACTTTACATCTTCTTTCTACGGGGAATCTCCACTCCATTCATCATTATATTTCCGGATGAATCGATTCTTCGGTTAGTGAAAACTAATCGAGATGATTTATTTTCATTAATCTTTCCGGATTAATGATTTTTTATTTTTTTTATTTATCTACTCCGAGTGGAGTAATTACTCCCTTTCACATGGCGTTATTATTGATTAGCGAGTTTGTTTCATCGAGCATTGTGGGCGCTGCTCTGTAGTTGCGGCCACATTACAGGATGAAGTTTCTTCCTTTATACTTACTATCCAGTAGTATAAGTAGTGTTTAAATAGTTAGATAAAAACAAGAAAATGTTTTCTTATTTTATTTTTTTATTTAGTTTTGTTTCCGTGAATTCAGTATGATTTGAACGTTAGCCTGCTGGCCAAATGAACTATATATTGTTCAGACCAAAAAGAAAAAGACTTCTTGGAGGGGGTTTTGTCTATGATTCAATCATAATACATCTCTCTAAAAGAAATTTGACATTTAGCCAAGCATTTTAAAAATTAAAGTAATAACAAAATATCCTCCGTTAAAGATAAAAATTGGTTCGATAAATTCAATAATTTAGTGTCGCCGATTTAAGTGCCTTTTTTGACAGAAACAGTGGAAGTGGGCTATCAAAGCAATAGTCAACAGACTCACTTTCTATCAAGTCCCATATCGGTGAAGGACCCCTAAAAAACAAGAAAAGGAATTTTTCTCTAAGTTTGGATGGTATCCCATACGAGGTTTTAAATCATTTTGCATGGCGTTGCAAAAGAAATTTTAATAAAATTTTTTAACGAGTCACTGTTAAAAACTATTATACCTTTGGTCTGGTCTCAATTTATGAGTTTGCCAATATTTAAATCTTGGAAACTTCCAGGTAGTGCGGCTTCTTAGAAAGCCTATTTCTCTAATGTCATGTCTTAGAAAAGGGTTTTGGAGACGATGATTAGAAATGGGCTGGTTTGGTAAGCGGAAAACTTAAAGATTTTTTCAAATTGCATATTGGTTCTAGACCGGGATTGAGTATCCTCGACTGCATTGCCTACTTAGTAAATGACGTCTGTGATTTCTTTTTAAATAAGAAATTCCTTATGGCCACCTTTTTAGATATTAAAGGGGCTTTCGATAACGTTGCAATCGATTTATGTATAAGCAATTGGTTACCCCTTGGAATTCCAATTTACTTTGTCAGAAAAATAGGTAGTCCTTACCTTTAGAGGATTCGCTTAGGAATCCATCTTAAATCCTACTTTATTTAACGTTTATATCGAATTATTTATTATTCAATTACCAGATAGGCCGCGTATACTGTTTTACATTGATGATTTTGTGGTTTACAGCAAAAACATTAAGTTCCAGATGTAGTACAAGAAAACCAACATGCAATTAATCTATGCAATAAAAGTTTTAATAACATCGGGTTGAATATCTCACCCAATAATAAGTCTGCATCTGCTATTTTAACTATAAAAGCCATACAGTATGGAAGGAAATTGTGTTGAAGAAAAAAATGTTGTTATTCCAATTTTTTTGTGAAGGTAAGATACTTAGGACTACACTTCGTTTTAGGCTTCCACCAGATGCTTCGGATTTTTCAGAAAAGCTTCTTATTATAGATAAGGCTTTTGAGTATTTCAAACCTCAATTTCCCCCTCTTCCGTCCAGTCGTTTCCCATCACCTTCTAATGGTTGGCCTCTTAGAAAATCCTTCTTTTCAAATATTTATCTTCCCTCAAATCCTGCTAGTGCTACTCCTATCTCGTTAGTTACTCCTAATTTCTCTTCCGCAACTTTTTCACCCTTAATTAAGGATATTTTTGTGGCCATCATCGAGCTACTTTCTTCAAACAATATTGCTCCCTCTTCATCCTTTGTTGACTCCCTTTCTTGTTTCCTGACTAATAATATCCATTTTAGTTAATTTCTCCTTCTTAAACTCTACTCAAAAAAAAAAAAATGTGAGAAAAATCGGGGCTGTATTTTCTTTATTATATTACCTTCTAACTCCTTTTTCCTCGTTTACTCCTTCGTTCCTTCCTTTTCGTTTAATCTTCTTTCCACTATTCAATGCGGAGCATATTGCCCAGTTGATCAACGATTTTATTTTAGTCATTTTTTCCTTCTATGCTACCTTTTCCGTTTATTTTTTTGAATATATTGATGTTGAAGTGACTTTAACCACTAATAGGCATTGATATATCTATTGTATTCTTTTTTTTCTCGAACAGGCTCACGTTGAGATGATTCACTCCATCTTCGAACTGGGTTGCATTCGTATTACTTTTCGTTCACACTTTTGCTGTTTTAATTATGCAGTGGTGAAATTATCGGTGTTGTATAGCGTTGGTTATGAATCACGCTTACATTAAATTCAATTAGCTGCTTCGGTTCTGCACGAATGTTGCTTACTCTTTTTCCCTTAAGTTATTCTATTCCTCCTCCTGTACTATACACAAGCGTGTCCTAGCGTTCTCCCTCCCTTTGCTTTTAATTCTCTCTATACAAATGTCCTCCATTCTGTGCTAACTGCTGGTTCCTCTTATGGTCTTTCCCCCTCCTTCTTCCCTCTTCATTCATTCCATATTCTTTTTCTGTTTTATTAAGATGGTTACGCTAAATATTCTACAGTGGAATTGCCACACTCTAAGAGCCAATAAAAATTCATTAAAGGGATTATCGGATCTTCATAATGTCAGTGTTGCTCTTCTTTCCGAAATGTGGCTTCGGTAATTTTAATGTTAGAGGCTTCAGGGCAGTTAGATGTAATCGCGATGACGGTTATGGTGGTTCTGCAATCCTGGTTAGAAATGACATTCCATTCCACGCTTATGATGTCTCCTTTAATCTTCCTTGTTCACATTTCCATTCAGTTTCCCTCTACATGTTATATTAACATTGTTTGGAATGATCATTCTTCTTTATGGGGCTCTGAATCCTACAATCCCAATGGTTCCATGCTTGAGAATGCCTCCTTTCTGATAACCTAGTACTTCTCAATGATCTTTCCCCCACATATTTCAGGAATGCCTTTATTTTCAGTTCCTTCGATCTGACCTTCTCCTCTTCATCTACTGGTCTTAATTATAATTGGAGGACCTTTATGAGCTCTTACGGTGGTGGCCATGTTCCAATCCTAATAACTCATGTGTCAATTTTCCTCCTCGATCTATATCCAAGCATACTAATTCTCCTGGTTGAAATATTTCCAGAACTAGCTGGCCTCTATTCCGATTTCTGGCCGACTCGTCTCTTCCTCCCATTCATCCGGACTGTGATCCGATACCTTTCTATAATTCCTTTTTACATTTCTTAACAGAATGCTCTTTCTGTATCTTCTCCTTCCCGCCATCCGTCATCATCTACTCACCGCAGTAAGGTCTCATCACTTTGGCGGAATGAGGAATGTGACACTGCTTCTAATCACATCTCGCTACATTTTAATGAATTAAAGTCTGCTCTGTCCAAATCGTCCAGCCTGAGTCCAGAACTTGACGGTATACCCTATCTTGCCCTTAAAAACCTCTCTGAACAATCCCCCTTAGCTTTCTTCTTAGTCTTTTCAATTCCTTTCTTTCTAAGGGTATAAATCCTTTCTCCTGGAATTCTTTTATCGTCATTCCCATTCCTAAAAAAAATTCTTCCCTCCGTTCTATTTCCCTGACATCCTGCATTAGAAAACTATTTGAGGGTATGCTTAAAAAGCTCCTTGTTTGGTGACTGGAGCAGAATAATATATTTCCTAACAATATGGTCGGCTTTGGGCCTGGCGATGGCCCTTCTGATTGTGTTAGTCTTTTCGTTTCTCACTTATATAAGTCCTTTATCCAAAAACATTTCACCTTAGCTTCCTTTATTGATGCCTTCTCTGCTTTTGATAATTTTTATCTTCCCACTTTAAGAGGTAAAATGACGGCAATTAAGATCCCAATCAGGTTCTCTTCCCTTATTACCAGTCTCATGTCGAATCGTTCTATCCATTTCACCTCTCCGTCTCTCGACACTCCAAGAAAGGTTTTCCGAGGCCTTCAACCGAGTTCTTCTCTCAGCCCTATTCTTTTTAACATCTATACTATCAGTATGGCTTCTCTTCGTTTAAATTCCTTTTCCTTATTCTTTGCAGACGACATCCTCCTTTTTTCTTCGTCTAAAAATGGTCCAGCAGCCAATGAAGCACTCAATTGTCGCTTATTGTGCTGGAACATCCTCTTTCCTTAGTTAATCCCTCTAAGTCTTCGTATACTTTTTTTACCCTTCGACCATATAATCCTACTTTGGTAAATCTATCCTTAAACAATATATCTCTTTCTCGTGTTAATTGCTTCTGTTATCTCGTTATCTTTCTTGATAGTCGTTTGTTTTTTTCTGGACATATCAGATATCTTTCTGGTTTTGCTATTAAAAGGTTAAATTTGCTGAAAGCTCTGTCGCCAACTAAATGGGGTGGCGATCCTTATATTCTTATTTCTCTTTACAAATCTGTTACCCGTTCCAAATTTGATTATTGTTCTTTTATTTATGGTAGTGCGTCCAAGACACGTCTTTCCAAACTAGATGTAATTCAGAATTCTTGCCTTCGTCTCTGTCTTGGCGCGCTCAAATCCTCTCCAATCCCTTCTATTCTTGCTGAATCTAATTCGTCATCCTTGCCCATTCGTGGATTCTATTTAGGCTATCGTTTCCATGTTAAACGTCTTCCACTCGCGTCCTCTACTCATGTTGAGTCCTTCCTTTCGATTTATAATAGCTGGAGCTTTACTCCTAGCAAAACCCCTATTCTGGCATTTATATCAAATCGTTTTAGTTCATTTTGGCCGTACACTATCTCCTATCTTCGCTGTTTTTCCTTTAATTTCACTGATCTTTGTCATCATCCTAAGGTACTTATTCTTCCCTCATTTTCTAAAAACCTACCCCAAGCCGTAATTAAATAGGTATACTACAGCACTATTAATTCCCTATTTCCCTCTCATGTTACCATTTACACGGATGGTTCAAGGATGCCTGGTGGTGTTGATGCTTCCATCATCCTTCCTGATTTTAACCTATCCGAATTTTTTCGTCTTCCTTATTTTTGTTCCATATTCACAGCCGAGTTGTTGGCTATCCTTCGCTCTATTATTTTCATTTCCTCGAATCAATTTTCCTCTAAGTTTTTAATTATTTCTGACTCTTTGAGCGCCCTTCAGGCCATATCCTCTTCCCTTCCTGATCATTCGTATGACACTTTTTTGTCCTCCGTATACGTTCACTCATTCATAATCTTTCCTCTCTCCACTCAATTAATACTGATTTGCCGTGGGTACCTAACCATTCAGGCATATTTGGTAATGAAGCGGCTGATTCCTTGGCTCGGGCCTCTCGCCTTTTTTTTTAAAAAAAATCCATCCGCTAATCTCCTATCGATATGTAAAAGCTTTTATATCAGGTATTGGTCGGACACCTACCCTTCCTCCTTTCCTAATAATTATTCATTTCATCTGCCTGTTCATCCTACTCTTCCTCCCTATTCATGGTTTCTTTTGCATCCCTCTCTTCGACGTTCTGATATTGTTTCCATTGTTCGTATGCGTTGTGGTCATTCTTTGCTGCCCTCCTTCAGATTTCGCTTTTCCCTAATTTCCTCCCTACACTGTCCCCTTCATCCCGATGATCCTGTGATTAGCGACGCTGATCATGTGTTCTTCCAGTGTTCATCTCTTTCTGTGGAGCGTTCTGGTTTTTATTCCTATTTGTTGAAGCTTGGGCTTCCTGCTCCTTATTGTGCTTCCTATATCCTGTCCTTTCCTTCTCCACTAGTTATTCCTGCTGTTTGTTCCTTTTTAGCAAAGATTTCTGATCGAATTAAAATAAAACCGACTTCTTTCCTTTCTATTTGTTTCTGGATGAAGGCCCTTGATTGACGAGACGATAAAAAAGAAAAAGAAAAAAAGATGTGGTTAAATCAAAACTAACAAAAATTTAAAAAATGGAAACAAATATTCTCGTTTGTCTTTCATTATTGCCAGTATCGTAGATTCCCGTTTTTCAAACGAAATTCAGGTTTTCTAGTCTGTTGTTTTCCCTACTGAATTTTAGATCTCTATCTCTTAATCTAAAACTGATTCTCGTATTGAACTAATCTGGTTAATATCAAAGCTAATCCAGCTGTTCCGCATTACTAAAAGTATACAAAAGTTTAATCCGACCAAAACTCGACTACGGCTGCATCGTCTACTCATCCGCCTCCAAAGGCCTGCTCCAAAGTCTTGACGCGATCCAAAATTCGGGCCTCCGTATAGCTCTACGAGCCTTCCGAACTACGCCTGCCTCCAGTATGCACGTGCTCGCCGGTATTCCTCCCCTGAAATACCGCCGGCAAACATTATCGGTCGATTACGCCCTATCAATCTTAAGTTACACGAACCATCCAAACCACAGCATTTACAGTCCATCAAACCCATTATACAGAGACGGTACCCTCGCTGCCCAAGGCTACTTCAAATGTTATGACGAATTTACGCTGGACATCCCGAATTATCTACTTAAGCGCATGCCTCTGATTGGGAGGTTGAGTGGAACAGCAGCTATTCGAACAAACTACTGACAATTAAACGGACGATTACTGACTGGGCTTACGTTATAGGCAAAGCTGCATCAAACCGGGATATCGAATCAACCTTGAACAGAATCTATCTAGGCCATACTCTAACCACCCATGCATACCTGCTGGACCACCAGGAGCCTCCAGGCTGTACTCAATGCAATTGCCAGATCACAGTCAAACACATCATCACTGAATGCCCCATCTACAGTGCCGAACGCCAACAATCCACACCTACAGACGATCACTCCGCGAATTTAAACATAAATAACCTATACAGACTTATTAAATTTATAAATATTACAAACCTTAAAATAATGTAAATAACCTCACCCGAGGTGATAGCCCCCTCCCTGGCAATATGTACTTCGTAAATAATAAAATAAAATAAAAATAATCCGATTCTAAATACAGTGATGCAAAAAAAGTTTCGTTGTTTGTTTTTTTTTTTTTTTTTTTTTTGGTTGAAGATTTCGGTATAGTTGTAATTTATGATTATGATTATCTTTTCTTCTTATTATTTGATTATGGTATTTCCGATTTGTTATTAACTATACGTTGGTTGTAAATAGGCGTAATAATATATAGTAGGTGGCCTAATTAATTTTGCATTAGACCCGGTCAACAAGAAATTAATTTTATACGGCAAATTTAGCATAATTAATAATATTAGTTACAGTATGAGATTGCATAATTTCATCTGAAATCAATTGATTAGAATAAGAAATATGGTCAATAATTCCGGCTTGTTGATCACTTTCATTTGCCGGTAACGTTGCCAGTAATGATCATGGATTTTAAAAAGGTCGCTTGAATATGCTGCATATTAGAGAAATTTCTGTAAATCGGGGTTGACTGAAATGATAGGCAATTTGATAAATCCATTTTTCGTGACCAACGTGCGTCGACTCTTCCATTATTTTTACTTAATTATGATATTTTTGAATAGAAAAACACACGATTACTCGTAAAGCATACACCAATTAGAAATCGAGTAATTTTCTATCACATTTACGGTATATAATTCAAAATGATATATTTGAAAACGCGCAAATGAAAAACTGATTAAGACCTCTTTTAGCGATCTTTTTCTAATATGTTCTTAAATAATCGCCTGACTTCGAAAAAATTAATTAAAATCGTGTTCATATGTATTTTGTATTTCTTCTTTACTTTTTCAAAAATTAAGCAGAATTAATAGTGTTCTTTTTACTTACGTAGAACCTGCTCGCCATGCTCGCCGGAATTAATTCCAATTATCCAAGGTTTTTTTATAGGGCGATCTAACAGTAGTAACGGATTAGTAGTTATAAAAGCGTCTGATACATTTTTCCATTCCGCCAACACATCTAAACGACGTGGATGAGGAGGCTTGTAATCCTAAACAACAAAATTTAAGTAACAAAACGCTAAATAAAATATGCTAAGGTTCTATCGACTGTATTCTACTAAAAAATGTTTATCTAGAAACTTTTTTCCCGTTGCATTATACGTATTAAATTTTAAATAACATTTCCTTTTTGAGATCAAAAAATTAATTTTGTGAACTAAAATTTTATAACATGAAAAATCTAATTTTTCCTCTTGTCGAATTTACGCAAAAGCATTATATTAATTTTTGAAGAAAATCGAACGAATTATAATTTAATAAACGTAAACGAACAAAATGCATTATTCACAAAATTTAATTATAAATAAATATATAAAATATACTAAACATTGACTAATTTCTACAATTTATGCAGATTAAAAAAATTACGGATAAACGAAAAACAACGATATTCTAAATAAATAGTTTTATTTCATTATAAAAGTTGTAATTTGTTGAAATTTACCGCGAAAAGTTACTCTATTAAAAATTAAGTACCTAAGTGATCGAGGTTCGCTCGTATATTTTTTTGTAACTTCTTAACTTTATTTTAATCTTATACATGTTCACAAAACATGAAATATTTTAAAACTAATTTATGAACACATTTATGAATTTAAAGCCTCTTTCCTTACAACTTTGCTTTTCAATACTGAACGCAACAAAAATGTAGAAAGTCGTTCGAATTCAATTTTCAGATGGTTAGAAAATGTTTTCAATGACTGCACGCGTTGATTTTTATGAGTATATTTCTGTGCGTTTTTTATTAGAAAAATTATATTTTAGGTATATAGGGTGGTCGTCAGCTTTATCTATCGGTTTATTCGTTATAAAAACAAATAAAAAACGTCTTGTAATTTTACCTGAGATCAGCTGTTTTCAAACCAAATAGAAAAAATTTCAGACTAAATCAGCGCAAAACGTAATAAGGATATACTGCACACAAGGGGGTTTCTTAAATGTGCACAACATATTCTCAGTAATTCACTTTCACAAATATACGAGTATAAATACGCAAAATATTTAATATCTGCATATAGATAGGTAAAGTCCTCCTTTGTTTATTGACCGATTTCCTTTTTCTTTTTTTTGTTTAGTAACTATTAAAAAGCAGTTGCTTTTTTTCTTATTTAAATATAAAATTAATACAAAAAAGATAAAAAATGAACTGTTTGTTACGATATTTTCGATTCGTTTGTTTTTCTTTGATATATATATATATTTACTGCATGCGCAGCGCATGATTTTTGAACCGCCATTATGTGGCCTCCCGCTGATCGGCTGAGAGCCAAGACCGATATTCCTTTCTTTTGCCTATTCGTTCCTCGCCGATTCCAGGTATCTGAAATTACACGCTCGCCTGTTTTGCCGACCATATGTTTTATTGCTTTGCACTACCGGTATTCCTTGTTCGCTTTAGCTCATCTCTCGCCTTTATGTTATTAAGTCTTTCGCTCGACTACGTTCGAAAATCAAAAAGTAGTACTAAAGATAGAACAAATTATCTATTAGATCGTCGTCGAAAGATCGCTCCACCAACTCTGATTCGTATCATATTGAAAACATTAAAATTCATTTAAAACTCGCGAAACCGAATTTTATCATGGATTACACCATGACAGATCGATTTATTGGCCCAAAATACCCCTAGTGTGTAAATTTCATCCAAATCGTTAGAGCCGTTTCCGAGATATATGAAATAAATTTATATTATATACAGTGAGCAACGAAAATATTCGGACACTAGATAATTTTTTCATTTTTTGATTAAAACGTTGTATTTATGCACTTTTTGATTAAAACGTTGTATTTATGCACTTTTTGATTAAAACGTTGTATTTATGCACTTTTTGATTAAAACGTTGTATTTATGCACTTTTTGATTAAAACGTTGTATTTATGCACTTTTTGATTAAAACGTATTTATGCACTTTTTGATTAAAACGTTGTATTTATGCACTTTTTGATTAAAACGTTGTATTTATGCACTTTTTGAAAAAAAAAAAATGTAAGAGCATGTTAGAACAGAGCATTAGGTAATAGAGACAGTAAAAATTTTCGATGCACAATAATAATAATAAGCGGAAATTTGAAACAAAATAAAAGTAGTCTATTTAAGGCGCAACAAAAATATTCGGACAGCTTCCATAAAACTCAAAAATTCAATTTTAAAATCACCTTTAATATTTTGTCGGTAACAATTTCTGGTAAATAACAGCATTCATCCTCCTGGGCATCGATTCAACTATTTTTTTTGTAAATTCGGATGAAATTTTTCGCCACTCTTGCTCGATAATTATTTTTAACTGTGTTTTACTTCTAATATTCGTTTCCCGAATTTTTTGATCCAAATGGACCCATAAATTTTCGATGGGATTGATGTCCGATGATTGAGATGGTGTTTCCATGACGTTCGGACAGTTGTAGCCACGACCGCGCTTTGTACGATTTATGCTTAGGGTCATTATCTTGGTAGAACTTGAAATTGTTTTCCAGACCCAATTTTTCGGCACTACATTTCAAATTCCTTTTCAGAAAGTCGACGTATGTATCCGTATTCATATTACCTTCGATAAAGTTCAAGTTACCGACCCCAGACACGGCGAAACATCCCCACACTATAAGACTTCCTCCACCGTGTTTGACTGTCGCGTTCAGGTTACATTTTTTAAGCTCTATATTTTTTAAGTTTCCTCCAAATTTTTAGACGCCCGTCACTTCCGAAAACATTGAATTTACTTTCGTCAGTAAAAATTACAGTTTTCCAAAAATTTACATCACAATTAGCATGTTCCTTTGAAAAGTTGAAACGTTTTTTTTTCGATTTGTTTCGCTGACTAAAGGTTTCTTTCGCGCGACTCTCGAATTGTAGCCGTTCTTTTTAATTGTTTGACGTATCGTTTGTGGGTGAACTTCAATATTGAGTCTTTTGAGTAGTTTCGTAGGATAATTTAGGCGCACTAATTGCTGTATTTTTCTTCACCTGCCACTCGTTATGAACCGCTGATCACGTGTTGACAATTTCTGTAGCCGACCTGTTTGTGAAATCGAGTATCTTCTTTTTCAAAACGTTTAATGATGTCACCGACAGTGCTTTTTCTCGTATTTAATAACATCGAAATTTTACGAATCGCCAATTGTCATTGCTCAAAAGACGAGTTTGTGCTTTTACGAGGCATTTTTTTTAATAAATTTTAAACCGAACGTAAACACGAGTGTAAAATGTCAAATGTCGATCAGCAGCGGTTCATTGAACAGGTTACCTTTGGTATAAAATGACTCACCCCCGGTGAACGCGTATCATTGTCTCATGGAAAAACCCAATCACTGCTCGACGTACATAGGCGTCCGAATATTTTTGTTGCCGCTTGAAAGCCTATTCGTTACGTTATTCATTTTTTTTTGGTGGTTTTATTGATGGATTTTTTTTTTTCTTAATGCATTTATTACCTTATGCTCTGTTCTAACATACAATTACATTTTTTTTTTCAAAAAGTTTGCATAAATACAACTTTTTAATTAAAAAATGAAAAAATTACCTAGTGTCCGAATGTTTTCGTTGCTCACTGTATATACATATATATGTATATACAAGAATTGCTCGTTTAAAAGTATTAGATTGTTTTTTATGAAAAATAAATGAATTAACAATTTAAAGAAAACAGATTTCTGTATGTAAATATTGCGTATATGCATGTGGTGTAATTCTGTAAGTTTATGTTTACAAGTGTCCTTTTTTAATAAAATATAAATATTTACGGTACCCGACCTTCAATTTTAAGTAAAAAATTTAGTAAAAATTTACATTTTATGATAAAATACATGAATTCACTTTGTGTAAAACCATCCGTAATTATTATGCTGCCAAAAACATACATGTGAACAAGCGGGCTAACTTCTCGTTAGAACCACCGTAAAAAAAATTAATGTAAAAATTATGCCAAGTTGCTTGCCTCCGCATTATTAGCGCTGTTTTGTATGAAGTGATAAATTTTCAGACCACGCTCGGCAAAATTTCATTAAAAAACTAAGCAATATTGAAAAACGTTGAAACTAGCCAAATTTGGTCCAGAAAAATATCAGTTCACGCAATACTTTTTAATGCCGATTAAAACACCGTTAATTTCCACGCCAGGAACTTGGCGCGATTTATACATTTTGATTACATTTTTCAAATAGTCCTGAAAAAAGCTGACTTGCTTTTTTACATGTACGCTTTTGATGGAATTTCTTAACCTTATGTTCGTGCATTTATAAAACCAAATGATCTACGACATTTAAACGTCTCTGTTACTGAAATTTTCTTTCGTCGTTTGATCATTTTTAAAAAATTCCTTTTGCTACGTAGCTATTTTTCTTTTCGTACTGTTTTGATTATATATTTTTAGCATTAAAAAAATTATACCTATGAGCTATGCAAAAAAATACTTTGGTAAAAGAAGTGATTCTTGCTTAATTTAGGAAAAATAGTTTGCACAAGTAATATCATTTTTATGACAAATATACTAACAGTAATCATATTATACATACAAGGGCGTTCATTAAAAGTACAGACACCCCGAAGGATGTCAAAGGATCAAAATCATCCAAAGCTTTATAAAATTTCTGTTTTTCTGATTCATATTTTAATATAAGTTGTCCGCGAATCCTGGCAAATCTATTTTCCATTTCCGACCAAAACGTAATAATATTACCACTTTCCGATATTGCACGGTGAAAGAAATCTAAAAATACACAAACATAACGAAAGCTACAGATATTGTAAAAAAATTTCATTAAATAAGGTTCTAAATATTGCATTAATCAGGTCATAACAGACTGACTGCTAGAAACTTCACCTCAGTCATTTATATCTTAAAGCGGATCTTTCCATTGTAAACTAACTATTTATAAAAGTACATTAAATGTATCAACAAGATTTGAAAAAATTACAACAAAAGTTGTGAAAATGTACAACGTTCCGTTTTAAATTTAATCATTTAACTTCTTCAACGATAGATGCCTTTAAAAAACATTTTAAATAAAAAGGTGAATGTAAGAGTAATTAAATTTTTAAGAATTATATTATTCTATCAGGGGGGGGATCCAGAGTGACATTTTGGGGGAGAGGGAAGTTTTTTTTTTTGATTAAGAATTGTGTTTGAATAGTGTTTTTTTTTTTACAATGCGAGTTTGCGTACAAAGGTGCCAAGCCAAGCACTGCCGTTAGGCTTAATCTTGACCTAGAACCTTCTTACAATAAAACTTAAGTAATAAACTTTACTTTTTTTTTGTTTTTATTTTTTATATCGGGGTTTGAGAAACCTGGTGGGTTATGCACTACTGTGTACTTATTTAATAGACAATAATTTTTTTTATTTTTTTTATTTATTTTTTTTTTTCTGAAAGACGCGAGTGTGATTGATTTCAGTTTGATTTACCATTTAGGCTAAATTGTTTTGTCTAGGTATTAATATTGAAAATTATATATGTATTAATGAGTAGATTTTAAATGTAATGTTTTTTATTTAATTGAGTAATGTAAATCACTGTAGGTTATTATTTTTGCCAGTAAATTTGAGTTTTAAAACTAAGAAGGCGAATTTTTGAAATTTAATTTCCGAAGTTTCATTGCTCAAATTTCTATGTTGAAGTGTCTGATGTTGTCATACTTACTGCAGTGAAAGATTACATGATTGACGTTTTCAATTTCCTCACAGTCACATTTGTCGTCTTCAGTAATTTTGTATTTTTTTAAGTAGGCTCCGAAGTGTCAGTGGTCAGTGAGGAGTTGGGTAGTGTAAAAGTCAGGTGTTAATTGTAAGCCTGTTCTAATATTTGGGATTAGCCTGTGTGTATGCCAACCTGCTGTATCTCTTTCCCAGCAGTTTTTCCATACAAACATGAAATAGTTTTTAATGTGTCTTCTGAGTTGTTTTAGTGTCATTTTTATATGTAAGTCATGGTGTTTTAGCATGTAGTAACTGTTTTGAAGAGGATTTATTGCAGGTAAAAAAATCATTATTTGATAGTTATGATCGTTAATATATCTAAAATTTTTATGGTAAAAATGATTGACCTATAGTTAATTTTTAGGTCTAGTGGAAGGACTTCCGTAAGAGCAACAGTGGCGCTGTGAGAAATTGTTCTACATATAAGCTCTATAGGCGTTTATTAAGTATTTACGTTGTGTAGAGTAGATTTTTTGCTTTAGGATTTTCTTTTTTAGATGTTGAAAAAACACAGAGCTACAATAACACACTGTATTCTTAACAAGTGACTTATGCAGTACAAGTCTGTATCTGTAATCAAAGCCCCATGTATTTCTTCACACTTTTATTAATTTATAGTATTTAGCATCCAACTTAAATGCAGTGTAGTCCATGTATTGTTCAAAGGAGAGTTTATTTTCTAATATATCCTAGGTATTTAAAATGTTCGACTACTTTTAAAATGATCCCCATGTAAAGTACTAGTTTCAGGGAGTTTGTGAAAAGGGACACAAAGCATTTTTCAACTGAAAGATTAAGTTTTACTTCATTTAGCCAGACTCCGAGAAGCGTTTTGTTAGCTGTTCTTTCGAAAATGACTTTTGTATCGTCCGTTATTATTCTGCATATGCGCATAGGTCAACGTTCTTGTCGTATGGTAGAGCTTGGTTGAATAATATATTCCAGAAAAATGGACCTAAAACGCTACCCTGTGGGCAGCCTCTATTGGTTTCAGTGTTTGCACTAAGATTACCTATTTGAAGAGTTACACGTCTGTTTTTAAGGTACCAATAGCATGTCTTTGATCAGAATAGATTTTAAAATGTCAAACAAAGCAGGGTGCCAGCAGTTATCAAAGGCTCCTTTGATATCCATTCCTATGACGAGAACGTTCGATTTTTTCTTAAGGCTACTGCTAATCTTGCTGATCGCATAATTCACAGCATATTCTGTAGACAAACCTCTCCGAATCCAAATTGTCTTTTATCTAAAAAGTTTGTTGAGTTCAAATGGAAAGTTATCCTACTTTTTTAATAGTTTTTCGTAAATTTTGTTTACTGTATTTAAAAGACATATTGGACGATAGGAGCTTATGAGATTTGCATCTTTGATTGATTTAAGAAATAGAATTACATTTTCTTCGCGCCAGGTTTTAGGGATATAGTTTAAGGAGAAGACTTTTTTTTGTATGGGAGTGGAAGGAGTTTTGGATTGACTTTTTGAATTATTTTAGTGTCTTATTTGTAATATTGTCAGGTCCAGCAGCTTTATTATTTTTTAAACTTTTTATAATGCTATTTCGTGCGGAAGTATGAAGAGGAGTCCGGTGTGAGCGAGCCACGTTTTTCTTTATGGAAAGTTTAAAGTTTTCTCTTAGTATTTTCTGTTTGTTGCTGTCTTTGTTATTGCTGTCTAACGGAAAAAGAGAGGATAGGGAGTAGTTTAGATTCTCTATCACATTGGTGATTTTATCGCGGTTACTTTTTATGAAAAGTGGAATATTGTTTGGTTCGTTTGATTTCAAAAACGTTAATTTGTAGCTTAAGCCCCATGGTTTAACATTTTCAGAGCAAATTTGGGGGGGAGAGAGTTATATAATTACGTAAAATCTTCTACGGTAGGCAGTAAATTAGAAAAATACCCCTTGTTTCATAAAGAAAATCAAATAGCGACCTTTATAGAAATTTAAAAATATTTTAAAAATACATAATTATTACAATTTAATTTAACTTTTGTCTTATATTTAGGGGTGAAAAATAAAACGAAATTATAAAATTGTAGTTAAAATGGTAGTTTAGAAATAGTAAGAAAGATAGTATTTTTATTAGACTTTACTTCCTTTTTTATTTTTGTTAGTAATCCGATTCGAATTCTTTGTTCGTGAGAAAGTAAAAAAAATATATATATTTCTCATTGAACTACTATTTTCATTTACATTACAAAATAAAAATGGCAAAAGATCGATGACAGTTGGGTTTAAAATAAAATAAAAAAGGAACGTTAATAGTTTTACTAGAAAAGAGTATTAAATATTAGTTATAATTAAATCCGTAGGTAACATTTATACAAATCTTTTATAGCATAAATTAGGTTTCTCTGTTATAACAAATTTTTTCATAGAAGCTTTGGTTCTTTGGAGGGGAAATATCCCCTATCCACCCCCCCCCCCCCCAGTGGATCCGCCGCTGATTCTATCGATTGGTCGTGATGTTCTGAAGCTCAACAACCGCTACGTATCGAAAGTTGTAGCTTATAGATTTAATGCACTTCTTCCTGCACCCAAACTACAATAATCAGTTACTAAACATGAAAAAATAAAGGTAATCGAGAGGAGGAATTAGTTCTGCTTCCTTTAGAATATTTAGATTCAGTGTATCTTGAATCATAACTCAAAAATACTTACAAGGAAAGTATGTGAATTGTCAATCACAGATTGTGACAAAATTTAGATGTATTGTAAAGAATTTTAAAATATTAGAAACCTATTTTTTTTCTATCGGCCCATATTCAGTTTAAAAGGATGAAAACCGCCCTTCATTTTAACCCCAAAAACAGTATTTTATAATTATTTAAGCAGCAAGGGGTCATATCTCCTATTTTTAGCGGGTAAAACACGTATTTTTCAAATTAATTTTGAAAAAATTGTTTATAAAACAGCTTAAAAAATTTTAAAAAACTTGTTCTAAAACATAAAACTCTACCTTCAAAGAATATGTAGACATATATAGGTAGATATATATATATGTATAATTTAATAATATATTATTACATATTGATACGAATCAGGGTTGGTGGCGCGATATTTTGTCGACAGAATAATAAATTATCTGTTCTGTCTTTAGTTTATTGATTTTAGAACGTCGTCGATTATCGGCTTTAATAGTGTCTCAGTGTAAGGGCCCGGTTGGAGTTAAATGCAAGCTAGCGATCGCGTTCTCTTAACAATAATGTTTTTACTATTTATCTTTTGGTTTCGTATATAAATATTTCCATCTAAAATTAATAAAAGCTTAATGCCACCGATGCTTTGAAGAACCTGATAGTTATCCGCGGTACAGTTATAATTGTAGTATTTTTATTTATTTATTTATTTATTTACTTTTTCCGTCATTTTCCTTATTCTTCTGCTGGTCGTCTCCCTTACGTACGTACGAGAAAGAGTGGAGAAAATAGGCGAGTGCGTAAATACCTTAAAAGAATATGTTGATATATATATATATATATATATATATATATATATATATATATATATATACTTTGATGTATGTATAATTTAATAATATATTATTACATATGTATATGTCTATATATATATTTATACATATATTTATATATGTAGATATATATATAATAATACATGACTACATACATATCAAAGAAGTACACATTAAATAATTTTGGGTTTTTAGTGGGTCGTTTTATTTACTACCATTGTGATAACCTGGGGATGAAGGTACAGCGGTGGTTTCCCTTTTGCCTTCCGCTGGATTTTCTGTCAGGGTTCACTCCCTTAGCCGAAAAAACCCAGTTTTAAGGCGCTGAGACTCGCCTGCTCGCTCTGAGTTGCTAATCAACCCGACTGGGCACTTATGTCGCGAGCGAGTTACTGATAGTCTGCTGTTGGTACTGCAGTAAGAGAGCTTAACGGTATTTATTGGTCAGAGCATCTTTGGCAAGTGCATCCGCCGCCGTTTTCCTATCAGTTCACGTGTGAATTCCGGTTTAGCTTTTCTAATCAGCGCTGAACCCGCCGAAAAGAAAATTACCACCCTGCACGACGTGGACGTACGGAATTTACGTGGTTGCTGTTTCGTTTTTCCGTCAGTGGGGCTAGCACCATATGACGGTCGAGTGACTACTTACTAGAGAAGGTAACTCTAGTTACAGCAACCTGTTACTGGGAGAGGGCTCAATCGTCCCGTAATGCGGCTGTTAGATGAGCATGGTACCCCTGTTACTGAACAGAATGAAAAGAAAAAAATATGGAAAACATACTTAAAAAAGCTATTTTCTGAACATCGACTCGACAATCCCGTAATGCTCTGTAACTCAGAAGAAAGCCCACCAATTTTGGAATCAGAAGTAAGACATGCAGTTAAATTAATCCCAAGTTGGAAGGCTACGGGTTTTAATGGGATACCTGGAGATGTGGTTAAACTCCTTGATGACGAAAGTATCAAGAAACTAACCGTGCTATTTAATAAAATTTACATGTCGGGAGAAATTCCAGCCGAATGGCTGAAGTCGTCGTTTATACTCATACCGGAAAAGCAATATTCTAAGGAGTGTGGCGACTATCGTACAATCAGTGTTATGAATCATCTTCTGAAACTCTTCTTGAGGATTGTTCACCATAGAATCCGAGCTAAATGCGAATACATTTTAAGTGAAACCCAATTTGGTTTTCGTGCAGGTTTCGGAACAAGAGAAGCTCTGCTGGCAGTTAATGTATTACTCCAAAAATGTAGGGAAATGAATAGAGACACATTTATTTGCTTTCTTGACTATGAGAAAGCATTTGATGACGTCCAACATCATAAACTAATGGATATTCTTAAAACTACGGGAATTGATGAATACGATCTAAGGATAATCAAGAATCTATATTGGAACCAGACAGCTGAGCTCATTCTAGGGAACGGAGAAAGAATTGAGTTTCCAACGTGGAGTGCGACAAGGATGTATCCTTTCACCCCTATCATTCAATTTGTATGCTGAACAGATTTTTAGATTAGCTACCACGAACCTATCCTTGGGCATTCGGATTAATGGAAGGATTATTAACAACATTCGCTACGCAGACGATACTGCTATTATTGCAGAGAATGGAAGAGATCTTCAATATCTCCTCAATGAACTCAATGCAGTTGGAAAATCATATAACTTGAATATAAACGTGAAGAAAACGAAATGGATGGTGGTCAGCAAGGAAAACAACTTTAATCAAGTCTCCGTTATGGTAAACAATGAGAAGATTGAACGAGTTCGAAAATTCAAATGCTTGAGCTGTTACATTACTGAAAACCTGGACCCAGATACAGAAATAAAAATGAGATACAGTTATGCTCGGAGTGCCTTCACCAGCATGAGAAATCTGCTTTGTGATGGATGCTTACGTCTAGATATACGGCAAAACATTGTGCAATGTTATATTTATTCTATCTTATTGTATGGAATTGAGGCAACAACACTCAATAAAAGACAGGTAAATCGATTAGAAGCTGTAGAAATGTGGATCCACAGAAGGATGTTAAAAATACCATGGATAAGTAGAACGTCGAATCAAAAAGTTCTAGAGATGGCTAAAACATCCATCATACACAGAAAAATAAAATATTTCGGTTATATAATCAGAGGAGAGAAATATCAACTCCTACAACTAATCCTTCAGGGAAAAATAGACGGAAAGAGAGGCCGAGAAAGACGGAAAACGACTTGGCTAGATAACATCAAGGAATGGACGAGAACTTGGTCGATAGGAAGACTCATGCAAAATGCCAGAAATAGAAGTTTTTGATGCTGAAATTTGTGATCGTCAACGCTCTGCGAAGAGTACGACACCAAAAGAAGAAGAGTGGGTCGTTGATTGAAAAGATATATGCATTTTCATATATAATGTGTTCCTCAAATTTCATTAAAATTTCTAAGTAAATTCGTTGTTTGCTTCTATTTGTAAAGATTTGTTTCATGTTGAGTGTGTTTAAGATATAGTGTTTTATTTGTGTGTAAAGGCTGTTGAAATAATTAAAATGACTTCACATTATGAACTTTGTACTCATGAAAACTATCAAAAAACAAAATAAAAGCCGTTCAAACATAATAAATGGCGCGAAACATCACAAATTGGTGCAAAATAGTGTAATGATTGCATGGATCTTGATGTTGACGAGTCCATCGTGTCTCTCAGTGTGAACGTTTAACGTAAAACTGGAACGACATACAACAACTATTTTTGACTAAACATATTATAACTGCCTTGCAATGTGTGCAAATGATAGATTTATTTATCAAACAGTGCTCCGCCTGCTTGATGGGACACACTCCACCTCTTACCCATGTTTATTATTCCCAATCAAACGCCATCATCTCACTAATACATAACAATCAGCAGAAAGTTCTGTAAACCTCCCACAACCAGATGCAAACATGTTCAAACATAGCTTTACAATGAATGGAATGCCACATCATGAAGTGTATATCTCAGTCTAAAAAGTAATTTTCAAGCACAAATTATTCTATTCCTGACTAAAATATCCACATTTAGGAAAAAAACATCAAATTTTATATGAAAAAGACCGTTTCACCCGAAAAATATTCGCATTTTACCTGCAAAACAGCGACTTCACTGTAAAATACCCCATTTCCGGCTAAAATCACATCAATTTTATTATGGTCACCATCTTATGCAGAAAATGGGTCATCTTAGGGAAAATCTTGTAATTTTTACTACGAACGCAACATTTTAGTTAATTTAATGACATGCATGTGATGTAACAACGCTAATGATGTTGCCATGTATGTACTCGCGTTCATCTTCTAATGTAACGGTTCACTATCTACTCCCAACATTACCATCCATAACAGACTTGATGCGGTCGTTGTAATACATACATGCTCAGTGCAGATTACAATTATAAAATCGAAATGATTACATTGATCCATATGTAGACGAGGCCATTGCACCTCTTAGTTTGAATCTTTAATGAATAACATGAACGACATACAACAATATATTATAACTGTCTTTCAATGCGCACAGTGCCCGAGTCAATTACCAAGCAGCACTCACCCCGCTTGATGAGGGTGCACTCTACCTCTTACCTGAGTTTATTATTCTGTAGACACAATCATACTCCTAGGAAATTTATAATATACATTACATTCTTCCTTAATTATAACAAATTAGATGTACTGTCGCTTATAAGGTAAAACAACAGTTCAGAAGTTCACAATAACGAAATCATTGATGAATGATGGTGAAATTTGACTAAGACTGTGTAAAAGGTGTTACAACATAAAAATATTGCGAGGAATAGTGAAAATTACCGAAAAACTTCATAAGAGGTAATTATGTGAAATTGTTTGAAATAGCATAAATTTGTGAAAAATAATGTAAAAAGCGTTGAAACGCAGGAAACTTGCGAGAAATACTGGGACATTGACTGTAATTAATGTTAAATTATTAGCATACCAACATGTATATGGATTTCGTTTGTGCGTTCAGCGAGATTTATGGTTATCACAGAGACGGTAACTAATATCACATCATTAACAAGTCAAAAAAAGTTGGTGTGGATATTATAGCAAAATATACAGTATCTAGGAAATCGTAGGATTTATACAAGAGAAGTGCTGACAATTAAATATAGGAGTCACTTTTAAATTATAATACTGATTGAGAGAGCCGAATTGTTACAAACTGGCAAAGATGGCGAAATATTGAGTAAAATTGTGTGTAATGTACTAAAACAGAAGAAAATAATGGGAAATAGCATAAATTGTTGAAAAAATAGCGCAAAAAGTCCTAAAACATAAGAACCAGCTAAGAAATAGTGGAAAATTGGTTACAATTAGTTAGAAATGAGGAAAAATGTTGTAATAGTGTTGAAGCATAAGAAAATTGTAAAAGAAGAAAACGTTTACTATATGTTAGTGCAGTGGCGTGTGAAGCCATGGCGATGGATGACAAAGTGGTGATTGACAAACGTTTATAGGAGTCCCTTGCTCCCAAAAGCTTAAAAGGAATGGTTACAAAGATCCTTAAAGATTTCTTTAGTGTACGGGGTAGCTCTGTGAATATGTTGGGCAAACGTGCAGTAAAGGTGTCGGACCTTACGGATGCTCTTACTAAACGCCAGCACGATAGTCTGTTGAAGATAACGAGCGGAACTTTCGAAAAAAAATAACAATTTTCTTTTTTTAATTTTTTAAATAAAATACTTTTGGCCTCCACTTTTGAAGTTGTCATACGGATAATTAACATTTTATTTTTCAATCCCTTACTTTTTTACAACTGAGGTACCTTATATAGTTAACATATACACAAAATATTTATCAAAGATGTACGAAACAATAAAATATTAATTTGCAATAGTATTAAACAAAATAAATGAACGTTATTATTATTAGTAATTATAATAATACTATTTTTTGACCTGTTCTGTTTGAAAAAGCTTATTAAAAAGCAATAGGTTTAAATTGATATTTTATAGTTATACAAAATAATTTTTTTTATTATGGAAAAAATCAATTAAAATATACATTAATACGTACAATTAAAATGAAATATATTTCTTTTTCAGCATGTTTTTAAAACAATTAAAAAATAATTTCATCAAATAAAAAATTATGTTCTCTATATTTAATGGCATAATTATGGTGGAAATTGATTAGAACTTTGTCTGAAAAACAAAAATTTTATCTTTAATATACATGTACAAAGCAAATAACAATTTAGTTTTCTTTCAATATATATTTGAAAAGAGGTTTAGATTTATTTCATATATGAATAAATGTTCAAACAAAAATAATTAACTGAAAACTAATATCAGATTCGTGATGAGCGACCTTGAAAACCCCTACATACCAATTTTAAATGAATTTTGTTTCGCTTGAAACATATGTATAAAGTTACTTTGTATCAGGGGTAGTATATATTAAAAGGCCAAAATAGATCAACTATATTTTTTTGTTTTATGTTTTGGAGCAAGTTTTTTTAAATTTTTTAAACTGTTTTATAAACGTTTTTTTTTCACAATTAAGCTGAAAAATACATGTTTATACCCCCTAAAAATAAGGAATGTAATCCCCTTGCTGCTAAAACCATTAAGGATCACTCACCTCATCTATATTGTTTTACATATTTTGTTACATAAAATTGAGATATTTTTTAAATGACAATAACAAAAATCCTATAAAATATAACAAACGTTACAGAAAATTGGGACATTTTTGAGACATTTTTTGGGACATTTTTTCTAATGGGGGGGTAACCTAAGAATTACGTTGTAATTAATGTATATATATATATATATATATATATATATATATGTACATAAATCTAGATATCCAAGAAAAGAAGTATAAATATCAGATCTTATCAATTAAATTGGTAGCATGTTTAGTTCTGTGTTAATTTTAATCGCAATACATTTTATTGATTTCGGTTTCATTTTTCGACTCGGCATAACGTCGGCTAATAAATCACCACAACCACCACCTACACCACCAAATATACTATGCAGCAAAATCAAAGTCACACAACCCCCGGCTCTTCGCAACAACGGTTGTAGCATCGCCAACCGATACAGGAAACAGTTCAAAAATTAGCATATGCAAAGAATCGTTTTTTAAAAAAAGAATAATATTAATGTAAACATTAGTATCCCTCTGAAAACTCGAAAAAATTAAATAAAATAACCAGTAAGAAATTTCAGGGATATTTCCTTTTTTTCAAAATCATAAAAATAGCATAATCGCATTTATATGTATTAATAACAAGAAGAAAAGGAATCCCCGGTATAACAGAAGTAACACGTTTACCTTCGCTGGCACTGGATAACAAGTGGAGATGTACATAAGCGGCTCCTTCGCCTTGACCAAATATTGTAACACTGTCCGGGTCTCCTCCGAATTTTCGAATATTTTCCTTTACCCATTTTAAAGCCAATACTTGATCTTTTACACCGTAATTGCCAGGATAATCTTCCAATCCAGACGACATAAATCCTGTAAAAACGCGAACTACTATAATATAATTGTTTCTCTTAAATTTTCATTATTGGCAGTTGAAATAATTTTTACATTTACGACGAGAAAAGATTATTTTGCAAGCGTATTTGAAATCATTTAATGTACAAGTAGATTCTTTGAATTTATTAACTTCGTCGCATTTTCGAAAGATTTCATTTAAATTTCTTATTTTACCTAAATGTGGTAAGTCGGAGTTCTTTTGTAAAATTATATAAAATATTTATTAAGAAGGGGTGATTTCATTTCTAATTTATTGATTTTAGTTAATACTTTTAAATAAAAAAAATGTAGACAGTACTATACCTAGATATCCGGTTCTGTAATTAAAAGTCACTAGAACTACATCGTTCCGTAGGAAGCCTTGAAGTCCGAGCATAGTATTGTTTATAGAGCTATCCTTTATAAAAATCATTACTGGATACAATTTATCATTAGACCGAGCTTGCTGAAAATATCACGAATAAAGTTCATAGAAAAAAACGCTTTACGTAATGAAAAAAATTAAATGATATTATCTTAAAATGTGTAAATTTTGAAATACATAACAAATAGTATTACCATTTATTATCTGATAGTTCTGGAATGTTAAAGTTGGTGGCGTAAATAATGCCTGTACATAAAATGTGTCTGCACAAGTATAATAAACAAAATTATTCAGTTTGGGTTAGGTCAGGGAACTATACTTGCACCCATCCTCTATCATACACTAACTCATTATACAGTCATATTAAAAATGCAAATGTATATATATTTGCTGATGATATTGCTCTATTAATTGAACATAAAAAGCTAGAGACGGCAGAAAAACTACTGCAAGAGGATATAGATAATTTTAGTAAATGGGCACATGATAGGAGGCTATGTGTAAATACAAATAAATCTAAATTACTTTACATATCCGAAATAGTACATAAAAGTCGCGATAATCATACATACTTCACAATAACGAATGCTTACACGAAATTCATGAAACAAAAAACTCTCCTTCATGTTTATGCCTACCTCTTGAAAACGTAAAAAATTTCAAATACCTATTTGGGAATATACATCGATAGATCACTATACAAGTTTTAAATACGAAAATAAGACAGACAATTCTAGTTTTATATAAATAGTAGCAAGTGCTGTCGCCTTATAAAACACTACGTATATACTACAATTCAATAATTATGTCTAGAATTCTATATGAAATCCAAATATGAGGAAAGGCTAAGAAAAGAGAAATCAATAAAATAGGCAAAATTCAAAAAAGGTGCCTGAAACTTATACTACCCTACTGGAAGCGAAGCGACTCGAGATCAATTATGTGTAGAAGGAAAATGATGAAATGTCTCCCAAGATGTACTACTACTATTACAGGTTACTTGAATATAATAGCAACAATATAAAGTTACCAACTAGGCAAACGATTCGAATAACAAGAAATCAAAATAATTTATATGACATTTATCCTAGAGGGTCTAATCTACGAATTGATAACATAGATGATTCGGTCTTAATTAAAATACTGAGTAATATCCCCAATCACATTTTAAATGAAAACAGCATTGGTGTATGGAAAAAGGAAGTAGTGAAATGGCTGAAGGAATGGTGTAAGGAATAAAAAACCAAACTAGGTCATAATTCTTTCCATTCGGATAATTCAGTTATGCAACTATTTGAATATATATTTTTTCTTTTATGATTCTTGCGTCTTTCCTTTTCCGATACTTTTCTGCCGTATTACTTAAAGAAGAATAAGTATGCGTATTGATTACATAAACAACCTTTACGTTTGGTGTGTATGTCTATCTAGAATGAAAGCATATATCATCATAAATATTTATAAGACATATTAATTAAGGCGTATTTATTTCGATTTCTTTCAATAAGTATGAATAATTTTATAATGTGTAAAAACTGAATAAACGATAATAAGAGTGTCGGGCACTCACACAACGGGCATACTTGCCCTGTGAAACCCACAACTTATTTAAATAAAAAAAAAAAAAAAAAATATTATAACATGGTCAGAAGCATTTCACATCAAAATTTGTTCAGTTACGCCACTGATTACGGAGTAAGTTAGTGTTATTATGTTTATTATGATACACTTCTTCCCATAAAAACGAGTAGCAAACTTACGTGTGGCGTGTAAACGTTTAAATATAAACAATCTTCCGCTCCAATTAATCCGCCATCGTTATTTATTCGTTCACCGGTTTCGTAACTTTTCGATATTTTTGATTCGCTGACCAATGAATTTGCAAAATTAAGCTGAAAACAATCGGACTCATATTTCGTAGCATCTTTTATTCCGTCCCAACCTCTTGCCCTTACTGGAGCCTGCAAATACGTTCGAAATTTGAATTATCAGTTAGCACTGAAATGTTCCGCAATGAATGGAAATGTTTAATTTATTTAATTACACTTTTTTTTTTTTTTTTTTGCTGGGAAGAGAAAAACTAATTGTTATTGCTATCGAAAACAAAGACAATTAATTCCTATGTAAATACGTAACATGCATTTTCTTGAATGTATCGTGTCGATCGAATAGAAAGTTTTCAACGACGGTCGCGATTAATTCAAACATTTTTACGTTCGTTATCTAGCGATTACAAAAAATTGTTATAATGCAAAATCTAAATGACTCAACAAAACCGTGAACCAACGGCGCTGTAGTCGCGACTGCGATTGAAAATTCTTTATTCTAACCACAATGTATTGGAGCTGTCTGCGGTAGTATTTTCTATCTAGTCCATATATCCGCTTTATGCGCGTTTGTCTTATTTAACAATATCATTCCATCTTTTGCGTATTGTTCGACAGGTGCGCGGATAAAAACGCCGAATCGACAATTTCGATCGACACTTGCGGTATCATTTTGATACCAAATCAAAAATATTCGCACCAAGTTTCAGCCTTCAATCTCTTCGGCCGCTGTAAGTCAACAGAACAATATCACAACAAGCGGAAATTATTGTGGGTGTTCGAGTCAAATCTTTAATGTAAATTGGTCATGAAAAGAATTTGAGGAAAAGAAACAATAGGTTCCTTCAGTAAACTTACCAGAAGTCCTTATGGAATTTGAAGCAATGTTTCGCCAATTAGCTGAATAAAACAGCATGGTATTCTATCGACGCTGACCACGTTGGTGCAAAAATTAAATTAAATAATGCCCGACCATTTAAGAATAGTTCAGTAGAACGCAAATGGCTTGAAAAACTGTAAAACTAAACTCGAACTATTCCAAAATTCAAACTTAATAAACGTAACCTTAGTCGCTGAAACTCGCCTTGCTGATAAAGGCTGCATTAAAATAACTGTATGGCATATTCCTGTTACCAACCTTCGAGGAAATCGTGGGCTTGTTTAGCAATATTAATAAAATCTAATGTTTATATTACGAACTAAATTAACTAATATCAGCATAAGATGAAGGGTGGTCAACTTGTGCTGTCAGCTGCATTCTATTCCCGTGACATAAAATAACAGTAGTTTGGTTCAGTAAGTACATACAGGACTTAGGAAATATATTCCTATTAGGTGCAGATTGAAATGCTAAGCATATAACGTGAGTCTCCGATGTAACTGCTGCAAGGGGAGCTGTGTTCAAGCAAGCGTTGAAAAGTCACAATATTAACTACATGTCAACAGTATTGACCAACTGATAATTGTAAAATACCAAATCTTTTAGATTTTTTTTATTACAAAAGCTATTGCCTGTTATTATGCAAAAATAGATTTTTCTTTTGATCTTTACTCAAACCACTCTTCAATTGTTTTAACTCTTGGTGATTTGGTAGTATACAGAAAAAAACGATAAGTTTTTGTATAATAATAAAACAGACTGGAATTCCCATACGGAATATTTAGACTCAAAATTAAATATAAAAATCCCATTAAAAAGCGAGCTGACATCGAGAATACCGTGCGATACCCAACTAAGGAAGTTCAAACAGCAACAACTTTGAACGCTCCTTCTATTGATGTAAACAGAAAAGCAAAAAAATTGTCTTGATAACTTGTTTTAGAAAAGAGAAAGCTTAGGCGAAAATAATTCCAGACAGAGGATCCATTAGTCCAAGAACAGCTTAATAATAAAACAAAAAAACTTACAAAAATATTAGTGAAAATTAAAAATAAAACTTTAAATAATTATTTGTTAAGTTCTCGCCATTAGCGGCGGGTGATTATTCTTTGTATACAAAAAAAGTAAAACTAAAAAATCGCATTCCTCCGATAAAGCATGTTACCGAGTCTTGGGCGAAAGATCTAAAACAAAAGGTGGGTTTATTTGCCACCTTCTTGGCAAAAGTTTTTTTTAAGTCGAACTTAAAGGCTGCTGTGGACGTAGAAATCGATGACTTTTAAAAAGTCGTAGGTAGTTGTCTTCAGCGATCAAGTCAGCGTCACCTCAAGAGGCAAAAATCATACTTAATAACGCTGAAAAGGAGGAGTCCCCGTTTTGATTTAATAAGCGCGTAACTATTGAATAGACTTCCGCGGAAGGCTGTGATGTTGCTGACATTAAAATGTAACGTAATACTTCACTTACATTATTTTCTGGTACAATGGAAGTTTGCACAAATTATTATGATATTGAAACCAGGCAAAAATCTGCGTCCTGTATAACGTTTTATCGTTCCATTTCTTTGTTCGCAGTTATGTCAAAGGTCATGTGGAAATTAATTTTAAATAGATTGCAGCCATATGTACGTAATATAATTTCCGAATATCAGTTCGGTTTCTCGAAATAGCATTTCACGGTGAGTCAGTGCATAGAGTGGTAGGTGTCATTAAAAAATGTGTATACAGCGGCGTTCCTCGATATCCAAAAGATTTTTGATAAAGCCTGGCATAACAATTTATTAAATAAATTTAAAATTTTGCTACCAACTATTTTATATCTCTTGTTAAGTTCATATCTTCACCACTAATATTTCCAAATGCACTAGGAACATACATATTCAGAACTTTTTTTCTTTTTTTCTATTTTTTTTTAAATAATTTCCTGTCCCACAAGGCAATTGCCCGTCTGTGGATTCCCCACATAATTACATCGTTTATTCACCACATACATCGTAAATCTAATACATCATATTCGTCTTATATATATATATTACTTAATTCAACTTAACTTCTATTTTTACTATTTTACGTCTAATTTTAATAAGCCATAAGTAATGCCGCTAGAACATGAGCACCAAACATTAGTTGTTTTTTTTTATTATTACATCATTTATAATTATTTACTTTTTCTATCCATTACCCGTCTTATCGCTGTTCCTTAATTAACTTCAGCCAAGGTAAAGAACGACTACTTTTCTCTAAAAATATTTTTTCCGTTATTTCCAAATTTTCCCGCTCTTCCGTCAGTAACCACTGACGCCGACCCTATCAGGTAGATCCGTTTTATAGCTGAACAATGATTGGCTACCTCAACCGACAACAGGATTTCAAACATGCGCACATTCACGCCCGCACCACTCATTCTAAATTATGTTTCATTTTTATTTTATGTTTATATTATTTTATTTTTGGAACAAAGTTCTTATACGCAGCTTGTCGGTAGGCATAAACTGGCTGAAAAGGCGCGGTAACGAAAATCGCGCTATACGTCGTCCGGCAGGCAACCTTCACTGACCCTTTCTATTATATACAGCTGTATGTATGCGTGCGCACGCGCGCGCGCGTGTGTGTGTGTGTGTGTGTGTGTGTGTGTGTGCGAGAAGCATCGTACACGGTCAGCTGTATAAGTCCAATTCTAAACACGTGTACATTTTATTGAATTTGAAAATTGGCGCGTTTTTTTTGTGCGACGTTAGCACATTTCAACCAGTCTGATGATTTATTTATTGTTTTTGTTTTAATTCATACGGGATTTATATATTGTGTTATTTTTTATCGTATGCTTATGAATGACTTTATGCTGGTATGTTATATCTAGCAAAAAGTGAAAGGAACTTCGTTCCTACCGGGTGTCCGCCTCTAGACTCCACTTCATTTTTTTATTTTATTTTTCTCTAAATTTTAGTTGACCCATGTAATGGACATATTATATGGTATATTACAAATTAAAATACTAAAAAATATAAATTTGAAAGATTCAAAGTCAGTACATAAAAACGTTCAATTAAAATCGAAACGGTAACAAATGTTGATTAATAATTACAAATAAAAAATAAATAAACTTTTAAAAAATCACTATTGAAAAACATAAATGACATGTGAGTTAATATTTAATAATGGGTTATTGCACGGGGTATTAACATTAATGATTTTTATATTTCTTTATGTAATAAGCTTCCGTGAAATGTAATATTTTTAATATTTTCATATCTGGCTCGATATTTATTTCCGTGAAATCTAATGTATTATACTCATTAACTATTATTAATACTTTCATATCTGGCTATAAAGCTGACTTTTCGATTAATTTATTCCTTATGACGTATATACACAGTATGGCAAGAAAGTTCCCGAACCTAATTTCTGTAGGGCATACAAGTGGCGCCACTTCCAAAACAACACTGAAACTAACTACTTGCACGTTTGAGGATAGCGTGTGCGAGGTTTCGTCAGTATCGGATGATTAGAATCGGAGTTTGGTGAATTTTCGAGAAGCGCATTTGGTAACCGCGTTCAAAAATCAGAATTAAATAGAAAATGTCGATCAAAGATGTACACGATCAAGTTTTGTGCTAGACTTAAAAAAACTTATGCCTGAATGTATTACGATGATGAATGTCCATCTGGTATTATCACTTAGACGTGATGGAAGCGTTTCAGTAAAACCATCAAAAGTGTGGCAGCAAAAAGCAAAAATTAAGACCATGTTGATAGCATTTTTCGATTCCAAAGGGCTAATCCACCATGAATTTATGACCCCGGGGTAAACGATGATTGCAGCATTCTATCTTGACATCATAAAATATTTGCCGTGTCGAATCATCCGGCCTGAGTACAAGCATCCAAACAGTTGGGCGCTGCTATATGACGATGTATCGACGTATTCAGCTAATCTTTTGAAGTTCTTTTTCGCTAATAAACAGATCGCGGCCATCAATCATTCCGCCTACTCGCCAGATCTATCTCCGCGCCCGACTTTTTCCTATCCCCGAAGTCAAACTGAAGATGAAAGAAATGGTTTTTGACGTAATCCCAGCGATCCAGCAAGTTTGCACCGAGCACCTGGCGAGCATTCCAGTACAGTAGTACCCCAAGATCTTTGAATATCGTTGTGCAGGCGTTCTGTTGAGTGTATTTCAAGAGAAGGGATCTATGCCGATTCTTAATTTGATTACTTTCTTGTCTTACTACGTATGTTCGAAATAACGTATTCTAAATTTTCTCCAAGTTCGACCTACATAAGTACGAGTATATAATTCGAACGAACGTTTGAATCGACAACAAAAATGTGTGTATGACACTCCCGTGAAAGTTGTGAATAATGGAACTGGAGAGATTATCTTCTTGGACGCGACTGGTAGAACCGAAAAAACTTTAATTATATTGATTTTGGCAACGATTCGCTCGCAGAATAAAATTGCACTTACACTTGCTTCATCAGGAATCACAGCTACATTGCTGGAAGGCGGTCGACTAGCTCATTCAGCACTCAGGTTGCCGTTGAATATATGCAAATCAGTGATACTCCAACATGAAAACTGTGCGACTGCCAAAGTATTGCAGCAATACAAATTGATGAATGTACACGATGGCACATAAAAAGTCTTCGAATTAGACCGAACGACGTAAGATCTACGAAGCAATCAAAACCGGTTTGATGGAGCGATGATTCTGTTGATTAGTGATTTTCACCAAAAACATTGCCAGTGATTCCACTATCAACGCCAGTCAATGAACTTAATGTATGTTTGAAGTAGCCCGTTTTGAGGAAACATGTCAAGACACTAAAATTAAGTATGAACATGCGTGTCCAGTTGCAAAACGGCGAATTTGAAGAATTATTTTCAAAACAATTGCTAGTCATTGGTAATAGCAAAATATTGACTACATTAGATACCCCATCAATTTTTGCCAATTCACAGAATCAAAGACCGAACTCATTCGAAAAATGTTTCCAAACATTGATCAAAATTACAAAAATCATGTTTGGTTGAGCGAACGTGCCATACTGGCTGCAAAAAAACGATTGATGTTAACGAATTGAATTTTAAAATTCAAAGTGTAATTATTAGCGAACTGATGGCGTACAAAGCAGTGGATTCCGTTATCAACGAGTCGTCCAATGTCTAACCGAATTTTGTTATAAACTTTAATAATAATGATCGTTTCGCCAATAAAACTGTGATATTAACTGCAATCTTTTCGGTCCCTTATTCAGTGACAACCGATGTTATAAACCGATGTCTTTATTTTTTGTTACCTTTTGCACGACGCCAGTGGAGTTCGGATCCACACCATGTCTTTTTTTTATTTTAGTCTAGCTTGAAATAAACTTGTTTTTCTCTATTCTGTTATTATATATTCATAACGATCACACAAAAATACAGAACTGCGGATATACTTTATCGCAACAACGAGAATCAAATATCGACTGTAAAATTACGGCAAATTAAACTGGCTCTCGATATATCCGACCGTAGCAAAGAACAAAATTATTAACAATCAAAACGGATACAACGGTTCGCTTCTTACCAGCTCTATCGAACAATGATAACGCCGAACTTTCCGCTACCTGTGCCTTTATAATCACACCTCTAGCGTCTACTGGGCAACCTACAGCGACATCTTCTTACACCACACACACACACACGCACACTAACCTCCCGATAAAGTTTCGTCGGTCAGTGCGCAGCGCAAGCAGCGAACGAAAATACATTTATTACAACTAAAAAAACAGTATACGTCACTTACGTCCTAAAAACTATAGTGCGATCCTGATTCGTATCAAGTTTTGAATTCGCTTAAATTGCCCGGATTGCCTCCTCACAATTTAAAATTGAAATTTGGATCAATAATCATAATGTTGCGAAATATCAGCTAACCACGTCTTTGTAATGGCACCCGACTTGCAGTGAAGAAATTTATGAACAACAACATCCAAGCAACAATTCTTAAAGGAAAGAGATTAATATCACGCATCCTAATTATTCCGACCGACATGACATTTCAATTTAAACACTTACAGTTTCTAGTGCAGCTTGCATTTGCAGTGACAATAAACAAAATCACAAGGGCAGTCAGTGAGTGTTTGTGGCATTAACCTTGAAAATCCACGCTTCTCGCATGGTCAATTGTATGTCGCCTGTTCTCATGTTGGAAAACTATCAGCTTTGTTTGTTTACGTGTCAAACAACAGAACAAAAAAGATTATATATCATAAAGCAGTGCAATGAATGAAATTCACACATTCACAAAACGATCACAAAAACAAATTTATAAAAATTTGGACAGACCAAACGTCTGCAGGTCAACTAGTTATTATATAAATAAATATGACTCTAATATAGTAAATGACCAAATCTCAAATAATAATAATAACCCATTTTTTAACATAAAAACTTATTATTCCCTTTAAAAATATTTTTAAATTAGTTATATTCCTCTAACGCTTTCTACGAATTTTACAGCGTTCTTTTCACTTTTCTTGACGCGTTCGTTAAGGTTCATTATTTAATTTGTAAACAGTCTGCCATCTTGAATACTGTAAACATCGCCCTGCCTCTAATATATATGTAAACAATTTGCCGCATACATTACAATTTGTTAATTTTGAACAATATGGAAATACTCCGCTTTTCATATTGACTTCAGCGCCATTTTAGAGTTTGTCCCGATCACCGCTTTGTGTGATTTTATTTGTATTATTCATTTTCAGCTGATGATGGACTATGTCCAAAAACATTTCTAATTAGTATAATTTATGCATTTTAAATTTGTTTGTTATATTTGTATACCTTAAATCGTAATTTATCTACCGGTGGTTCAGCATACGGAATTCCAAGAAAAGCGGAAAATTTAACATTATCCTTGGTTGACATATATTTACCTCGCAATATGCCTTTGGCGATTTGGACTTGCGGATATTCATTCCCGTTGACTATTGTCGCCAGCTGAACTAATACTTGAAATAGTTATAAACAAATTAAAACTTTAATTATCGAAAATACCGCTCTATACAGTAAAAAAAGAAAAAAATGTAATTCAGATTTTCAAATAAAAAAGAATCACATGGATTGCAACGGCATATTTCGACGTTACAATAATCCAGATCGTTAATTACCACATATTTCTACAAAGTATCGCGCACTTATCCAGTTGACAATGTTGCCGATTAACAACATCAAATTTAAAAACATACATGAATGATGCTGAATTGTATTCTTATTGCAATATTCAACAATATCCTTATTTATCGATTAAAAATAGTTGTTAAGAATCAGCTTAATTCACCGTTTATTTATTTGAAACAAAGGCAGTAGAAAAAAATATTGTTACGTATTGTTTTCTTAATACGTTTAATATTAATTTTTCATGTTTCGGAAAAAAAAACTTTGTCAATTTTCAAATAAGACAGGTATGCTATTTTATAATACATAATTAGATATAAACAATGTATTATGTCTTCCGAGCAGATATGTAGAGCAAAGTAGACAATAAGTTTGGTTTAAAAAAAAAAAAACAATAAACTTCTAATTTATAATATTTTTATAGTTCTTTATTGCCATCCGGCAACGTTAGGATTTAAATTTAACCAACAGAAAAAATTGTTCTACAGACATCAACATTATGTGTCTAAATAAGTAAACGTACGGATGGAAAAAAATTTTTATAAAATGTAATTTATGATTCCAGTAATTTTTTTTTTTTTTTTTTAGATCCCCCCTTTGGGCACGTCAGCTAAGGACCTACACCTAGAAACAACAAGAAAGAAAAGAGCCAACAGTTAAATTTTTATTCGATCAGATATGGACAATATAAAGGAGCTAACGGATGAAATAATGGATGGCGAGGAGAAGGACAAAATATAAGATTCACAATAAGGAGCGGGGAGCTTGAGTTTCAGCAGACAAGAATATAGAATACAACGTTCAACAGAAAGGAATGGACATTCAAAAAAGATGTGATTGGCGTCGTAAATCGCAGATTCATTTGGATGGAGAAGACAATTTGGAGAGGAGACAAGGGAAAAGCGAAAACGAGAGTGAGGAAGAGCAGAATGGCCAAAACGCAAGCAAATCATAGAAATGGGAGTACAGGACGTGAGTGGAAAACGTTTGGTGAGGACACGATACCCTAAGTAAGATCTGCGACGAGACAGGGGTGGTGTGTTAGACTCTGCGAGAAATGCTAGAATTGGAGTAAGTACAAGACAAAGTCGAAGACACGAATTTTGGATAATGTCCAATTTAGAAAGTCGAGATTTAGGGACACAAATTACTCCCGTGAACATGAAGTGTTTGCTTCGAAACGCGTCGGAGATTTAAAAATTATATATATAATTGTTAAAAAAAGTGTTGAAATTTATTTTTATCATAATTATAATGTTAACAATGTGTATAAACAACAAATACAGTGAAATTTTAGTTCATTAATGTTGAAGGTGGAAGTAAGGAAATGAGGAGCTTGTGGAAAAGGAGCGGCATAAAATTAGTCATAGTTAGGAACTTAAGCGGGAGCGATAGAATCAATAAACGGTAATAGGCAATCATCAGAAATATTAGAATTGTTAGGATGCTCAGAGGATGGGAATTTAAAAGCTCTTACCATTTTCTAGATACGTAAAAGGGGGGTAGTTCTTGAGAAAGACGAGCAGAAATTCCTCCATGAGGACTTCTTCGAGGCTTTTAGTACACACCGAGCTCTTGCATTCGCTTGTTTATGAGCAAGAAAATTTTCAGTGTTAGGGTTCGTACGGAAAGCTCTAAAAGTAGTTCGACTATGATCAAAAGCAGTGCTGCAATCCTCGTTCCACCAAACCAGTACTTAATGCGGGGAACATTTTTTAATGTCATCGCGATACCCTAGTTGCTAGAGCGCTTGACTTCCGATACGGAGGTCACGGGTTCGATCACGGGCGACGACAGCACTTATTACAAAGAATTAAATTAAATTAAATATTCGCTAATAATCACGTGCAAAGCAATGGCAAACCACCACGTATAACATCATATGCGCGCTATTTCCGTCCGATTACCCAGGACCTTTCAAAGTTTTCGTTGAAAACTTCTCTTATGAGAAAAACATTGGAAATTTTCACCCGCTTGCTCTGGCCAGGCTCATCAGTAAAATTTCCACCTCTTTCTCCGACATTATCTCGCAAAGTAGAGGGCGTATCTCTGTTGCCTTCCCCTCCATTTCCGCTGCTAACGACTTTCTAACCAATCACTCCTTCTTCAATTCTCACAAGCTCAATGCTTTCATACCCCATAATGTTTTTTTTTGGGGGGGGGGGGCTTGTCAACCGGGGACCTTTACCCAAAAACAATTAGAATAGGAAGTTATCACTTATATCTCGATACGATCAGAAATTGCTAGGAGAAAGGAACAATCTGTGGAGAGGGAAGAGATAGAACATAAGAGGGGCAATATGGAGTAGGAAGACCAAGTCTCAGCAAACTGAAGTAGAAAGCCGAGCACTCAGTAGAAAGAGATGAACACATAATAAACACATGATCAGCATCGCAAACATGCTTTTCGGTTAAGTGGAGAGGACAATATGGAGAGGCAATCAACGAAAAACGAAAACGGGAGGAAGGCAACAGAGAATGGTTAAAGCGCAAGCGAATAACGGAGACAATAACAGAACGACGAAGTGAAGGAAATAAAGAGAACCACGGATTGGCAGGAAGACTAGGTTGGACAGACAGATAGAAGGAACGATTGTTAGAGAAAGAGGAAACGTACATATCCGACCAAAACCTAAGATGAAAACCTTTGCACAGAAGCAGGAGATTAAACGAAGCGACTTTTTTAAAGAAGAAGTGAGAATAGGCAGCAACCCGAGGCAATGAGTCCGCCGCTTCATTACCGCAGATGCCCGAATGGCTAGGAACACACAGCAAATCAATTTGAATGGAATGAAGGGGAGAAAGAACGTGGATAAGTGAGCGTATGCGGAGTATAATAAAATCACAGGAATAATCAGGAAGGGGAGAATAGATTGAAGGGCGGTCATGGAGTCCGATATAATCAAGAATTTGGAGGAAATGTGATTAGAGGAAATGAAAATAATGGAACGTAGGATAATCATTAATACGTTTATGAATATGGAGCAGAAAGGAGGCAAGCGGAAAGATTCTGAAAATCCGAAATCTGGGAGGATAAAAGAAGCACCGACACCATCCGGCTTCTTCGAGCCATCTGTGAACACGGTTACATGCGAGGGAAAATCAGAATTGATAAAACTGTGGAATTACTGTCTGATTAGGGCCTGCGGAAGAAACTTAGAGAGCGTAGGAATAGTAAACATATTTGGAGGATGGCAGAGATCGGCGAAATTAAAAGTGAAATAAGGAAGATTGACAAAGGACATTACGTAAGGACAAAACGAACTGAGCCGAAGAGAAATGAGAGATAGAATAGGAATTTTCCTAGGTACGAAACGCCAGTTCATAGAAATGGAAAGATAGGAATGGATAAGAGTAGAGGACGTGAGTGGCAGACGCTTAGTAAGAAAACGATAGCCCAAATAATATCTGCGAATAGAAAGGGGTGGTGTATTAGATTCGGCAAAGACTGCTGGAACTGGAGAGGATTTAAGAGCACCAAGACAGAGACGAAGGCAAGAGTTTTGGATTACATCCAATTTAGAGAGTCAGGACTTAGAGGCACAACCATAGAGAAATGAACAGTAATCAAATTTTGAGTGGATGATAGATTTATATAGAGAAATAAGGACATAAGGATCACCACCCCATTTGGTTGGAGATAAGGTCTTTAGCAGGTTTAGTTTTTTGGTTGCTGAAGAGGAAAGATACTTGATGTGTTCGGAGAAGGATAACCGACTGTCAAGGAAGATACCAAGATAACAGAAACAATTAACACGAAAAAGGAGTGTATTTTCTAAGGATAGATAGACAGAGGCAGGATTATAAGGTCGCAGAGTAAATACGACATAACAAGATTTAGTAAGAGAAATAGAAAGGTTAATTGAGGAAAGGGAATAAACCAACACGGAAAGAGACGAATTAAGTGCCTCATTGGCTGATATAATATCATGAGATGAGGCATAAAGTAGAATATCATCAGCAAAAAATAAAGACGAAGAATTTAGAGGAAGAGAAGCCACACTGATAGTGTATATGTTGAAAAGAGTAGGACTGAGGGAGGAACTTTGAGGGAGCCCTTGAAAAACCATTCTTGAAGTTTCAAAAGAAGGAGCAGAGAGGTGGATAGAACAATTCTGCATTAGATTGATAATAAGAGAAGTAAAGTGCAATGGAACGTTAATTGCTATCATCTTATCTTTTAGAGTGGGTACATGGACATTATCAAAAGCACAGGATTCATCGATGAAGGAAGCCAAAGTATAATTTTTTTGGATAAAGGATTGGTAGATATGGGAGACAAAAAGACTAATACAGTCGGAAGGAACAATACCAGGCCGAAAGCCAAACATATTGCTAGGAAATACATTATTATGCTCTAGTCACCAAACAAGGCGCTTGTTTAACATACCTTCAAACAATTTTCTGATACAGGATGCTAAAGAAATAGGGCGTAACAAAGAATTTTTTTTAGGAATAGGAATGATGATAAAAGAATTCCAAGAGGGGGGAGTTATACCTCTGGAGAGGAAACAATTAAAAAGGCGTAGGAGAAACGCAAGGGACAGTTCAGACAGGTTTTTAAGGACCGGAAAAGGTATACCGTCAAGACCTGGAGTGGGGCTAGATGATTTGGAAAGGACAGATTTTAATTCATAAATATTGAAGGCAGAAGTTAGGAAATGTGCCGAGGAATTATGCGGAGGTGGAGTTGGATGCAGTTCGTCAACGTTAGGAACATAAGCAGGAGCAACGGAATCAATAAAGTATTCTAAGTTTACTTTGGAAAGATTGAGATTGGAAGGACGTTCAGAGGATGGGGATTTGAAAGCTCCAGCCATTTTACAGATATGAGAAAGAGGGGTATTCCCAGAGAATGAAGAACAGAAATTCTTCCAGGAGGACTTTTTTGAGACTTTAAGACGAGCAAGAAAGTTTTCAGTTGTAGAGTCTAAACGAAAAGTTCTAAAGGTGGCACGACTATAGTGGAATGCGCGGTTGCATTCCTCATTCCACCAAAGAGATGAGGCTTTATTGTAGTTGTTAGATGTCTGACGACGGGTAGGTGAAGATAGGGAGAGAGCAGACTCAACGGAATTTAAAAAGGAATTATACAGAAGTATGGGATCGGAGTCGAGTCGAATACTGGGGAGTGATGAGTCGACACATGAACGAAACAAAGTCCAATTTGCTTTGGAGAGGTTCCACCGAGGAGAATGTAGAGGCCTGAGGCAAGTTGGGGAAGAAAAGTTAACAGGAGTTATTAGGATAGGAACATGGTCACTACCCTAAGAACTCATAAGAGTTCTCCAGTTATAATTTTTTTTTTTTTTTTTTTTTTTTTTTTTTTGAAATAACTGTAAAGGGTCCCACGAGGCTAATGCCTATATTGTGGGTGCCCAAACACTTATTATCGTTTATTGTATAAATATAACGTACAATATAATATCAACGTCCGACTATAAACTAAGCAATTACTAATAAAATAAAACAACAATCTTCTTAAATGAAGCAAATATCTTATCCTCTTAACAAAACGTATACACTTCCGATCTGGAAATTTATAACTAATAATATTATTACACAAGATCACCGCAAACATATTCCAATCCATACAAAGAACCAGATATACAATCGGCAGAACAAATACAACACAGATGAAATAATCATAATGTAGCGCTATTAATGTTAAAAACCGAATAATATACGTCCAACGCAACATAGTTAACTACAATAAATACTCTATACAAATATCAAATAGGTAATTATGCTCTATTATGCCACATGCACTCAAGCCCGCATACCCTTTTATATCGTATTTGGGGGGAGACCAAGAAACCTGCAAATTATTACTCCTATCTCTGCAACCAAGCAATTAACCAAATTTTTATTTTTTCCTTCCAAACTGCTAAATGCTGTTCTATCCAGATTTCCTTCGGTACCTTTAATAATAAATTCATCAATACATTTTCTTCGACATTATCTATTTTATGATTTACCCCCCGTCTGAATTGAAAGGAAAATTCTTTAGGTACTCTGGTATTTCGCTTCTTATCTATTAATGGCAGTTGCACGTCTTGCAACTTACTTTTTAGCAGCTTGTGATAACAATACATCGCTTTTGGAGGTAGTTCCTTATTTTCTATCCACCATACAGGTTCAGAAATATTCTTGTTTCCCAGATTTCTAGAGGGAGTTATTAATTTCAGACATCTCCTTATTAAATTGCTGATTTTGCTCATTTCCGATTTTTTTGCCTCACCCCATACTTGAACAGCATAATGAACTCTCGATGCTATTAAAGCCTTATAATACATCCTTACTACATCGTGGGGCATCAGAAATTTTAATCTATATAACGCTGGTATGGATTGCCTTATTTTTAGAGTGAGGTTATTTATGTGCATTTTCCATGTTAATGCGTTGTCAATCACTAACCCCAGATATTTGTAGCTCTTAACAACTTCAAGTAGCACACAATCGGAGCAATTATCGCAATGATTAGCATTCCCGTGTAACCAACCTGGACAGCGTAATATTATTTTCGGTATAATTTTTCTATGACGACTGGGGGTCCTTATGTACATTATTTGTGTTTTTGATTTATTGATAACTATACCTCTATCATGGGCCCACCTGGTTACATTATCCAAATCTTCCTGCAGTAATTTTTCAGCAACATGTATATTTTTGTGCTTTGTCACAATGGCGAAGTCATCTGCATAAGCAAATATAGTAGAATTTTTTACGGCAACAAAAACCGAGTTCGTGTAGATAAGAAATAGTAATGGCGCTAAGACTGTTCCCTGCCCTAAACCCGTAGTAACGACTGCTTCTGCGCTTTGTATATTTTTGATTTTCACTATAATCTTCCGATTTGTCATGTAATTGTGAAACCATTCTTTTTGTTTACCTAATATCCCTATGTTTCCTAAATCCCGCATAAGTAAGTCATGATTCACCGCATCAAAGGCTTTGTTTAAGTCTAAAAAAGCTACTAGAAATATACTACCTTCAGCCATACCACAGTTAACTTGATTTACAAACGATTGCAGTAACATTGTAGTAGATTTCCCCTGCCGAAAACCAAACTGATTATCCGCAATAAGATAATTTCCTTCGAGAAATTGTCGCAAATGCGACGCAACATACTGTTCCAGAATCTTTGCAAATGCAGAAATTAACGTTATTGGCCTATAGTTTACAGTTTTTGAGCAATCCCCTCGTTTATATATCGGTTTAACGATACCTAGTTTTAAACCTTGTGGTATACAACTAGTTTTTATTGTGTAATTAATAATTTTGGCGAGGAGCGGTATAAAAATCTTAGAGTTACTCGTTACGTCTTTAACTCGTATTTTATCCCATCCTGGCGCTTTATTTTTGTTTAATTTCCTCAATATCATTTCTACAGATCCCTCCGTGGCTAGAGGTAAATAAAAGGATGTCAAGTGATTGCTTATTTCCTCCACTGTTGATAACTGCCTATTACAAACCGAAAAACACACATCGAGATCAGCCGTAAAAGTTTCCCGAAATTCCTCAACAGTTTCCGCTGGGTTAGTAAAAGTTTTAACTAACCGCTCGTCATTAGAAGTAGCCTTTGCCCCATGTAAAATATTGTTCACCAGTTTCCATGTACTTTTTATATCATATCCTGTTTCTTTTATTTTAGTGGTGTAAAAGTTGTACTTCGCTATCCTAATTTCCTGTATTATCCAATTTCTATACTTTTTGTAGTTTCAAGACCAATAGTGGAAGAAGCAAGGGTTAGATCAAGAGAACTAGAAATAGATGAATATTTGAAATAGGTTGGGGAGTGATTATTAAGAAGAATTAAATTATCGGAAAAAATACCACTCTCAAGGACGAAACCGTTGGAATTGTAGGATGTGCAACCCCACAAGGGCGAATGAGCATTCCAGTCACCCCCGATAATAAATGATTGCGGGATAGAGTTGAAAAAAGTGGAAAGAGGGAACTGACGAAGATCATAATTAGGAGGAACATAGATGCAGACAATGTTGACGGGATGCGGAAGGGTGGTACGGATAGAGATGTAGACTATGTTGGGTTGGTTAGGAATAAGAGGTAGGTTCAGAGAAACATTGTGAGAGTTAAAAGGAATGTCATTTTTAACGAGGATAGCGGTACCACCATACCCGTCATGTCGATCACATCTAATTATTTTATACCCTCTAATATTAAAGTTCGTGCCCGACCGAAGCCACGTTTCTGAGATGAGAGCAACACTAACCTTATGAATATCCAATAAACCCTGAAATGAATTTTTATTGGCTCTGAGGCTACGACAATTCCACTGAAGTATATTGAACGCAGCCATCATGGTGAAACAGGGAACGTATTAGAAGTATAAGGATTGAATAAAGGGAAGACAAAAACAATAAAAAGGCACAGTAGTTGATATAAGGTAAAAAGAAAAGTAAAGACATTCATATTAATGGAATTGAAATAGATTAGAAGGTAAACGGAGGAAAGTAAATTGTAACGATTAGAAATCCGGAGAAAGTAAGTCGGGGCTAATAAATTAGAAGGGAATTGTAAAAGTAACGATACAAAGGAAGAATGAGTACATTGGTGTAGGAAAATGTAGGAGGCAAACAAAAAATTTCTGCTAAGAGCAAACAGGTTTTGAAACCTTTTCATAGATGTAATAGTACCCGTTAGGGTTAGATTATGCTGCGCAAAGCTTCTTGTTACATAGCTCTTGCTGTATGCGTGATCTCACCGCTGAACAAGTGGAACAACAAATGTGAGAGAAAACAGAAATAATTCGAATGCAACCGAGTTCAAGTACTGAGCAACTTATCTTGACGTCAGTGCATTCGAAGGAGAAAAAGATGTAATAAATGTACTGAAGCCCGAATGTGCTTTTGAACACTGCAGCAACTGCACGATTTACAAATAAGGAGGAGGAGATATTGAATAATACAATTAAACAGTCATAAAACTGATTTAAATATTTTATTTTATGCGTTAGCAGAAAGATTAGATAAGAAAGAAGTAAAATTGAATTTAGGGTGTAAGAAAAGAAACAGAAGAGAACAAAAAGAAGAAAATTCAGCCCCGAATCTTCTTACTTTTCTTCCTATTTTCTTAATCATGGCAAGAGGAATTAATTTATCTGAACGTTACTGGAAATTCTTCTTTCATTTCTTCGTAATTGTTCTAATTTTAAATTTAGATAGGGGGAAGATTTGCTAGCAGATATAGCGGTAGGGCGAATGAATGAAAGAAAAAAAAAGTATGAAATAAATAAATAAATGAACAAATGACTTTAAAAAAGTGTGCCGCGGATAGCTTAGTGAAATTTGGACAATAGCAATTAGACTTGAATAACTAACAGAGGACGAAATAATGCGATCTGTACATGAGTCCGGTCGACGTACCTCTCACCGAGACAACACGACTCGCACATAGACAAAAGCAGTCCGTCGATGAAGATAACAAAGCCGAAGCCTTATAAGTTTAGATCTACCTAAACCGGCTCTATCTCTTCATCGACAGAATTCTCTATTTCGGCACGTGTCGCAGTATGCGCGCACACGCAATGTCACCATGTACACAGCGACACCGACCAGAGATTATCGCCGATGAATGATCGCGAATCCAAATTAATACAAATAACAGAACAACTTATTAAGTAATAGATCACCATCGATGAAAGATCGCGCCCCCAACCCTGATTCGCATCAAAAGGAAATGAGATAAAGATTCGACAAAGGAAGAAGAAGAAGCAATGTTATTAGAAGAAAGTATTTCCAAGATGGGTGAAGAAATATTTTCAATTCAAGGAGAATAAATTGGATGACAGGAGTTAGGAGAGACCAACGAGGCAGGAATGTCCTTAGCGGGATTTGAGAGAATATTAGACTGAGTGGGAGTAGATTTGTTGAAAGCCCATCCATTAGAGGGAGATTGAATACAGTTAGATGGAAGAGGAGGAAACTGCGGAGAGGGTTCATAAGTCACTTTAGAGTTACGGATTTTATGGAAGGTAGGAGATTTAGGACGTGCGAAAGAATTAGAGAGGAGGGGGGAGGTGATGAAGGAGACTTAGAATTATTAGGAGAAGAGCTGGACACGGCATATGAAACATATGAAAAATCACGAGAAGTTAAAATCCTGGAATGAAATATTCTCAAAGGCCATAATACGTTTTATATCCTTTTGCCTGATTTCTAAAACCGGGGACTGTACATCTATACACTTCTTGTTATTCTACTTCTTGTTATTCCATTTCAAGAAAAGTTTTTCGTGGTCTTCCTTCGGGTTCCTGCCTTAATCCTACTCTTTTCAGCATCTATACTTCTCATATTGTTTTTCTTCCATTAAATTCATCGTCTCTATTCTATGCTGATGATATCCTTATTAACTCTTCTTCTTACAACATAATAGATGTTGTTTTAGATCTAAATAGGTCATTAGCCACTATAAAAAATGCTCTTTCCAATATTCATCTTTTCGTCTCTCCTCTTAAATCCGCGTCCTTGGTTTTTACTTTCCGTTCGTATAATCCTTAATCAACCTAACATTAAGATATTATCCTGTTTCTCTTCTTGAGTGCTTGTGTTACCTGGGTGTGCTCCTTAACGGCCGTCTGTCCTTTCAGAAGCATATTAGTCGCCTGTATACTTCTTGTCTTAAAAGGATTAATCTTCTAAAATCACTCTCATCGTACAGATGGGGTGGTGATCCTTACATTCTTTCCTTATTGTATAAGTCTCTCATTCTTTCTAAGATGGACTAGTGTTCCTATATATACGGCAACGCTTCTAAATCTCTTCTGTTAAAGCTTGGCCGCATTCTAAATTCCTGTTTTCGTCTTTGTCTGGGAGCACGTAAATCTACTCCAATTCCTGCCATCCTCTTCGAATCAAAATCACTCCCTTTGTTCATCCGCAGATCCTATCTAGGCTATCGTTTCCTAATCAAACGCCTTCCCTCTTTTTCCTCTAGGATTATAGCTGCCTATTGCTCTATTTTTCACAACTGGCATTTTACTCCTAACAGAATTCCAATTTTATCTTTCATTTCCGTTCGTCTTGCCAATTTTTCTCACTATATTTTCTCCTATGATAAATCTCCGTACTTTTCTCTTAATTATTTCAGTCTCTTACATCCTCCTCACGTATTTCATTTGTCAAGTTCTGCCAAATTCCTTCTTCACTCTATCGTTAGATCTGAATTTCACACTTTATATCCCAATCATTCCATTATTTTAAGAGGGCTGATGGAGTTGGTGCCGCCTTTGTTTTTCCTTCTCATAATCACTCTGAATCCTTTAAACTTCCTTCTTACGGTTCTATATTTACTGCTGAAACTATTGCCTTCTTCATGCAATTCTTTTTATCTCCTCCTGTTCTATTCCCTCAGATAAATTTCTTTTAATAGCTGACTCTGAAAGTGTCTTGCAGGCCATTTCTTCTCCCTACCCGTTGCGCTCTTTAGCACCTTTCATTCTCTTTATTTTTAATCTAATTCACGAATTATTCCTGTTCCGTTCGATCCAAATTAATTTATTATGGATTACTAGCCATGCTGGAATTGAGGGTAATGCGGTGGCCGATTCCTTGGCTCGCTCAAGAGCTTCGAATGGACATCCTCTTCATAAATTTCCTGCTCACAATATTAATCACATTACCAAACAGTTTCACCTTAGATTATGGAAGGATATTTATTTTTCTCTTTTCTCAAATCCGAATTCCTTTTATCTTTCCGTTCAGCCCTTACGTTCTTTGACTAGATGGTTCGACATGTTTCCTTCCCTTTGTCGTCCCCTGATTACCGCTATATGTCGTCTTCGTTTCGGTCATACCTTTCTTCCTTCATCACTTTATCGTTTTTCCCTCGTCTCTTCTCCGCGGTGCTCTCTTCACCCAGAGGATTCCTTTTTCCTGTGTGATATCAATCACGTCTTCTTCGAATGTTCCTCACTCTCTTCAGAACGTTCTCACTTCTATTCTCGGTTTTTGGATCTTCGTCTTCCTACTCCATATAATGACTCTTATGTTCTCTCATTTTCTTCCTTGTCAGTTGTTCCTATTCTTGCTTCTTTCATTCATTTAATCTCGCACCAGATTGAAATCTAATATGTTATGCTCCTTTTGAGTTATTACTTAAATTTCTTGGTTAATTGGGCTGTTGCTCTTTGTTAGCGTACCAGAACGAAAAAAAAAAAAAGATACTGGGCGGGGGTTCTTTTTAATACTGTCGCTTTTAAATATAATACTATATTTCCAGAAAAAAAAGCCGTCATTTTTGAAAATAATTGAAATTAATCGATAATTTAAGTAGCTTATAAGAGGAGGGCACAATGTCGGAAATTCATTTCAGGTCAAGTCTCTGTATAATAATAGTACTCCCTTAGGTTGTTCACCCTTTAGTAATAATAGCGTTTTATGACCAGTCAATTCGAAAAAAAAAGCTCCTAAAATTCTAAAAAGTTTTTTTGTGCTTGGGTTCGAATCTCGTACTCGACTAACTTCTTTTTTCTCTTAATTCGTTTAATTAATTATTTTTACAATTAAATAAATTTGTTATTTACAAACATCAATAATTTGTTTAGAAAAAAGGCTTATTAAATATTAAATATTAAAAAATATTGTAATTATAGTAACTACGAAGTGTGACAATTATGTTCCCAGAATTTTGCCCTGGAGGCCAAAAAATAGAGGGAGGGGGAAACTTACTCTAAACAGCTTTGCAGTAGTCTCCTCCGAGGTCAGCGCACCGTCACTAACGTTCGACCAATTTTTGGAAGTACCCCGCAAACCCTCCCGAAGATAGAGACACTTTAGACTTCGGTAATGCCGACGTATCGGTTTCCTTTCAAGTAACTTTTGAGTTGAGGGAACAAATGAAAGTCTTACGGATTCAGGTCCGGGCTTTAGAGGAGGTGCGGGAGCGTGGGGATACTGTGTAGCGTCAAAAACTGGCGTATTGCGAAGGACGAGTATGCTAGAGCGTTGTCGTAATGCAGCACCCAAACCTTCTCGGCCAATTCGGGTCATGCGCGGTACACGCGAGCTCTTAACCGTTTCAAAACTTCGATGTAGAATTCTGCATTGACTGTCTGGCCTACAGGAACGTATTCATGATGAACAACGCCGTTGATGTCGAAGAAAGCGATCAGTAAAGACTTGACTCTTGATTTGGACATGCGAGCTTTTTTCAGACGCTCCCCGCCCTTCTCCACCCACTGCATGCTCTGCCTCTTGGTCTCAGGGTTATATTCGAACACCCAAGACTCGTTTCCCGTGATAATGGACGACATCCATTGGTTTCCTTCAGCGTCAATTCGATCAATCCTATCCTGACAGATGGATTTCCGGAGCTCTTTTTGCTCAGCCGTAAGCAGTTTTGGAACCATCTTGGTGCATACTTCTTTACTTATTCTTAAATCGTCATCTAAAATCTGCAGAATGGTCTCGCGTTGATCTCTTCTTCTAACATTCGACAAGTCACTCGACGGTCTTAGAGCACGTGCCTGCGCACACGTTCAACATTTACCACCGTTTTTGCGTTAGGAGGACCACCGCAGCGCGGATCGTCCTGGACTGATTTACGGCCGTCCTTAAACCGCTTAGCCCAAGTCGGTTGTTTCATAGCATCTAATAACTATACGAGGATTTCCGACGGCGGTTTTACTCCGCGTTTGACCAAGAATTTGATCCGATACATTGCTCAGTATTAACATAGCACATTTTCACGATACGTGTAAAAATCTTTATTTAAACGACCACAGAACGCGAGATATACATACTAGCGTAATGTACACTGGATATGCTGACTCAGATATGTCCCCTCTTTTCAACGAGACTGCGAGCACCATCGCAGTGTTGCCACATGTCGCGCTATGAAACAATTCTACGAATACAATTGTCACACCTCGTATTTCCTTCGTTAAAGTACAAAACAACTAATAGTTATAATAATAATAATACTTATAAATAGCTATAATAAGTAAAAAGTTTAAATTGTATTGTTATTTAATTTTATTTTGGTACAATTTCGATTACAAACAAGAACTTAAACGATAATTCTCATGAAAACATTTGAAACAATAAATTTTTCCCGACATCTGGCACAAATAATTCAAGAGGAATTATTGCAATAACAGTGTTCTTTTAAGAAAATCAGTTAGAAAACAAACTTCATTTAGATTTAAGATAATTTCTCCAGATTTTAATATTTCGAAATAATTGTAGTTACTATTTATATGCATTATTTTATCATAATTATTAGTTATTTTGTATTTTAAAAAAGGAAATAGTTACTATAATTACAATATTATTTAATATTTAATAAGCCTTTGTTCTAAACAAAATAAACCAAGTTTTACTTAAATTATTGATGTTTATAAGTAACAGATTTATTTAATTGTAAAAATATTTAATTAAACAAATTAAAGAAAAGAAAAAAAAGTTAGTCGAGAATGAGATTCCAACCCGAACATCAATAAACTTATTAGTATTTCAAAAGCTTTTCTCCCCGAATTGACTAGCCGTTCGACACTATTATTATTAAAGGGTGAACATTGTAAGGGAGTACTATTATTATACACAGTCTTGTCCCGAAATAAATTTCCAAGGTTGTGCCATCCCCTCGTTAGTTCAATGTGACAATGAAAAAAAAGCAAAAGATTTAAAAATCTCTGCCAACCCTTCAATTTATAGATATGTAAATTTATAAAACTCTTTACGATAGCTGAGTTAATGATCCAGCTATCAAATCAAAAATTTATGTTCGAGACTTAAAGGCGCATATAAATATGAGGCTTAGTTTCTAATCGACATAAATGAATGAAACAAGTTCTATATGCAAGTCTGAAGTATTGTTTCGTAACATACGAAGTTTCATTGCATTCGGCTCACGTGTTCGTGTTCTGTTGCCGTAGAAACGAAAGTGTTCGGTTAAGGCAACGCGCTGTAATCGATTTTTTAGTTGCGGAAGGGTGTTCGCCGAAACAGATTCATTCACGTTTACTGGACGTCTAGGGGGATAAAATGATCGATGTGAATGATGTTCGTCGATTTGTTGTTGCTACGAAGAATGTGATCGGTAGACTTCTCTGAATGTTCGATAATTCACGATCGGGGTATCCCCAAACAGCGATTACCGATGCTAATGTTCGGAGAATTGTGAACCGATTCGCGCCCACCGACAAATTACTCAGGATGAAATCGCGGCTTATTTGAACATTTCACACGAAAAAGTCAACCAAATCATTAATAAAGAACTGAAATTTCGACAAATTTTGCGCACACTGAGAGAAAAAGAGAATGGAATTGAGCAAAGAATTTTCGAAATGTTATTATCAAGAAGGCAATTCTTTTCTTCGAAGCATAGGTGGGACTGGAGATAAAACCTAAGGGTATTCCACTACGATACAGAAACTAAAGAACAGAGTTCGCAGGATTCAGCTTATTTTCTCTCGCTTTTTGCTATATCACGAAAATGCTCGCCATCACTGCAACGTTCAAAGGAATGCATAGATCAAGCACTTGAATTTTGAAATCGTTCCACATCCTCTTTATAGCCCCGATTTCTACCTGTTTTCGCTGCTGAAGAAGGACCTTAAGAACTAACACTTGCAACTGTCGAACAACGAAATTTAGCAATTTGCTAATGGGTGGGTTAGAGAAAATGACAAAAATATTTTTCAATAACGGATTCGAAAAATTCATTTTACGTTTACAGCAATTATTGAATTAGAAAGCAACTAACTACGTTGAAAAGTGAGATCATACATTTTGTTTTGATATATATTTTTCTGCGTTTCATAACTTGTTTCATTCATTTACGTCAATTAGAACCGGGTTTAAATGGATGTGGAGACATTACTTTTCAACTGACCCTCGTATTATAAAAAATTAACGACCGTTAATAGTGACGCAGAAGACAATGAAAAATCAATCCATATGCCATCATTACAGGCATGCGGATAAACACAAATATTAATTTTAAGGGTGTTATTAAATCGAACAGAAAGTAAAATAGAAATGGAACTAGGAGAATACCAAGCAGGCTTCAGAAAACATCGATCGTGCACAGAACAAATACTTAACTTAAAATTACTAATAAAGGATAGGATGATAAGAAACAAACCATATGTTATAGTATTTGTAAACCTTAAAAAAGCGTATGATTTCGTCGATCGAGAAAGTTTAATGGAAATATTAAAAGAATTTGGTATAGATAATAAATCAACAAAATTAATACAAGAAACACCATTAGGCACTAAAGCTAAGATAAAATTTTTTGAAATAAAAACGGGCGTACGGCAAGGAGATGGACTTTCCCCAATCCTATTCAGTTGTGTCCTAGAAAAGATTATAAGAGAGTGGGAAAAATTATTGGAAACAGAAAATATAAGTAAACAGGTACGCCTGGGATACAAGAAGGAAAATCTAGCCATTTTTTTTTCCCCCCTATTCCCGAAACTTCAGGTAGGGTACTTTTATTTAATAAAAATATTGATTCATTATAATAACGGAATTAATATAACCCATCCAATTAAGTATTTGGTATTATATTAATTACCATTTTACAGTTTTTTTTGTGTTTTTTTTTACAATATCTACATATATTTTTACTATTTACTTAATATAAATGTACATTATTTTTTCGGAATTTTATTTCTTCTATTGTAAATTTATTAAATTATTTAAAATAATTTTGAACAAGTTGTGTTATATCATAATTACAGAGTATATTATTATTATTATAATTGCATCCTTGTAGGATATGAAAAACATCATCCCTAAAATTACATATTACACAGTTGTCAGACTCAGATATCTTAAATTTATATAAATATACCTTAAATAGACCGTGCCCTGTTATAAATTGAACATTAAAAAAATTTGGCGTATATTGATTATTTTTAAATCTATCTTTTATACTTGGGAAAAATTGATACGTTATTCCATTACAATTATTCCATATTTCTTGAAATTTATTTATATAAAATTTATCCATAAATTTATTCATTTGTTTTACTTTAATTAGTTTATTCTCATATTTCTAGCCATTAATTGTTTAACTTTTGCAGATGACTTGGCAATTTTCTCACAAGGTGTAACCTCAGCAATAAAGCAGATTAACCTTTTAAGAGAAGTAGCAGAAAAAACTGGTTTACAGATTTCCTTCGAGAAAACAGAATATATGACAAACGTTAGAACCTCTGTACAAAATATGGAAAAATCAAAAAAATTAAAAATTTCAGATACTTAGGTGAGGTTATTGAGCAAAACGGATTGGATGGGGAAGCACTGAAAATAAGGGCAAGAAAAATGGAAACGGCTTTCCAATTAACAAGAAATATATACAACTAAAAATCAATGTCGATAAATACCAAGATAAGACACTACAACACAGTCATTAAACCGGAGTGCCCATATGCAGCTGAGTGCTTAGAGCTAAATAATATAGGAAAAATTGAAATATTGGAAAAAAAGGAAAGGAAGATCATAAGAAAAATTCTTGGACCTCAAAAAATAGGAGAAACATTCAGGAACAGATCAAATGAGAAAATATATAAGAAAGTAGAAAAACTATCCGACGTAATGAGGAAAAGAAGGTTGACATTTTATGGGCATATCCAGAGAATGGATGATACCCGATTAACTTAAAGAATCTTTCAACATTTTGATAGATTGAAGTCCAGCCCGAGGTGGTTCTCGAACACAAAAAAAGATCTTAATGAAGCGCAAATAGAGATATTAACTATTGAAAACGGAGCAGAATTTAGGAAGAAAATTAAAGAACTCGATGGCTTTAGTAAAATAAAAAGGAAGAGAACAGGGCAGAAATGAACGGATGATCGGAAGAAAAAGCACAGTGAAATAATGAAGAAATACTGGGAAGAACGAAAAAGGAAAAGTTTGCTATTTTCACGCGGTCCATGGATGGCCAAATTCGAAGAGAAGAAGAAGAAGAAAAAGAAGTAATGGATAATGGACACGGAACAAATTCTGCTACGCTTAAAATAGTTAATGACGACAAATTTTCAAGTAAAAAGTAAACTTTCTTATAGAAATCATTTAGAAACGATATTATTTAGCGAATTCTAATATTCTTCTAGCCTTTTTTTCTGCAATTTCGTTCGTAAACTTTTAAATTAATCTGTTAAGATTAAGTAAGTATAAAAATAAAACGAAACTATGAGTAAGAACTAAACTGAAAAATACTTAATCCCAACATCGGTCTCTCAAAAAGGCGATTATTGAAATGTGCTCTCTCCAGTTTTAAAAAAAAAATATCGTACGAAATTGAGAAATTCGCAAATTTACATATTTTCTAAATACTAGCGCATTTCTATTTGAGAACTTCTAAAAAAAAAAAAGCAATTATCACGAGGGTCACCGCTACCGTATGATTTCTAAATATATCGCTAAATGTCCCTGCAAACGTTCGCTTTTGAAAGCTCAATGGCTTTATCTTATTTTAGATTTACTTGATTTCATTGCAACGATAAGTGGAACGAAGAACAAATGAATAAAGTTCAACAGAAATCGATGTACTTGTGGTAGAGTGATGTAGTTTACTGCGGATAAACGCGAAACGCTGTGTACAACCTTTTGATCTAATATTATAGTCGATTCACTCGCAGCTCCAAATAGCGCACGGTGCTGAAGATTATAGTAGCCATACCGTCAAATGGTTGTTCAAATTTCCCTCAAATACAAATATGTCAACTCATGAATTTAATTTACACTTTACGTTTGTAGAATAAGCGAACGCTTCTGCTAGCCCGCTCAAAAATTTATTTGAGAAAATATACATATAAGATACTAAAAATAAATGAATAAATCGATTTTATTTCATTAGTTTACATCGTTAAATTAAGTATCGTATTCTAACACGTGCCCCTTCATTATACCTTTTTATAAATGAAATACATCGTATACGTACCAGAAATTGTCAATGTCTGGAATAATATCGCCATGTTCACCAATTCGCAACTTCTTTCATCCGAATTAGAATTAATAATGTAGTTAAAAACTCTTCATTCTGTTGATTTGTTATTCTTATAAACTGTCCTATGATAACCGTTGATTAGATAAAAACAACAACTAACAGGCAAGTGCATTACCGAAAAAAAAGGAAAATAAAAAATATTTTGGAAAAAAATGATGCACTGCAGCTGATAAACATTACGTACCCCTTTCCTTACTTTCATCATTTATCAGCGTTTAACGACTCAAGTCAGCTTTATAAATTAATCACTATAATTAATTAAAGAACAGTAATAATTAGCGGCATATTCTGCTCGAGTTGTGGTAGTGGATGACATAATTTATTCGTTTTCTAAGAACACATTATCGGTGAAATAAATAATTGCAAACAGCACTCTCTACCTAATAAAGGATTTTTTTTTCTTGTTTGGGTTTTTCCCTGGGCTTGTTAGCAACTGAATGTTCCGTATGCATGTGGTATGAATATTTTTGATGCAAATTTATTACGTCATTATAACGACAGCTCTTCGCTAGCTGCAAAATGTAAAGTAATTTCTTAAATTAACAAAGCTTCGCTTAGCAAATATCTACTTCTGTTCTAACTGCCAGTTTATCTCAAATTTTAATGTGTACTATTTGCCTCCCCCCCCACCACACACAAAAAAATAAAAAAAAATATAGTTGGGATTTTCAGAAGATTTTAATACCTGTATAATGTTAACATGTTTTTAAGTTTTCATTTTTCAGAAATTTCAATTAATTCGGTGAAGTAGCAAATCAGGCAATAGTTTTTTACGTGAAACCAGATATTCGAAATGTAAATTTAAGGAAAAAATGAATTTAATTTATCTAGATTAATAATACACCAAACGGTTTAGAATGATCAACAGTGTAAAGTGATACTTGACAATTTTTCTATATTCTACCACTCGTTTAAATTTCAAAATAAAGAATACGATCGCGTCTGCTTTAAAAGTGCTTAGCATACACGATGAAGGAGGAAAGAATGGAAATTCATCCACCGTCTATGCGTTAGCAGTATTCGTAATACATACTTGACGAAAAGTAAACGAGATATGCGCTTTCCTCCCTTTCCTACAAAAAATCCATCCAACATCGCCGGCTGCTCTTGCGTTAGCCGTACCTACTAGGCCCGACAAAAATTTTAAGAAAGAAATACTGTCAAACGTTGTAGTTATAGTTGTGTGAACAGAGGCCGCAGAGCTTGACGTATAAAGTATAGACAAGTTCATCACGCAGCTAGAATACTTTTTCTAATTAGAAAGTGGTACAAGGGGATAGTAATTGGAATCCGTTACTATGTATATAAGATTTTATTGATTGGAATTAGAAGACGGAACGGGGAACAGATCGATTGTTTAAAATAATGTGAATAATGGATGGCAGAAATGACAACTGGTAAGGAAAAAAGTGGATTCGAATAAGTGATTACGAAAGATTGCAGTGTTTGAAGATGATTTATGGGGCCAAACATTTTAGAATTACATCGCTGGTTGGTCGCCAGGGCTCAATCGAATGCGTAATTTCTTTTACGAAGGTCAAAAAGCATCCTACTTTGCATTGGTAAGCAACTTTAAGAAAGGCTTAAGATATGAAGGAGAAAGGATGTCCCCGGCCATAAGGCAGTGAAGTCCAGTTTTTCTGCTTGATCGACTCATTCATTATTAGGAATTTCCACATGTCCTGCGACCCAGAAAAGTGCAACTTAGCAGTTGGTATGTTGGGGTAAACTGTGTGCCTGATTTTTGGAGCCAACTGGTTTTTAATGTTTCCTATGTAGGCAGACCAAAACTAATAAAACGCTTGTCAGCGGGATTCTTGAAAGAATAATATATTATAATTGGTCATTAAAAACATACCATACGGCTCGACATCAAGCAATCGCCACTTTTATACGTATGGACCGAACTTCGTCCTTTATTAAATATTCGCTCGCATATAAGGATGGTTCAGTTTCGAAAAGTGCTTTGAACTCATTAGTGCTTATTTTAGTTAAGTTCGAGTAACTATTAATGAAATTGATGGTCATCTGGGAAATTGCATTTGATAGGTAATACGTGGACTGTAGACTGTGTTTGTTCTTACAATTGGAGTAGGTCTGATTCGTCACTAATTTGAATATTGTTTTCAAAGACGGGTTAAAAATAATAATTAGTGGATCTTCGGAAAACCTAAGATAGGGATTCGCATGTATGGAAAATTTGGATTTGATAAACCAGCGCAAACGTCACGATCAGAGATATACTTGCTAAAAGAAAGAAACGAAAGTATACTTGAATCGAAACATGAACTCATTAAAGAGATGCCCGATGTAAACCAAGGATTGTGTAAAGAACTATGTGATGGATGGGATAGAAGAAACTATGAACTGATTTATTAGCTTAAGAGTACACCTGACATCGTAACTTATTCTACTGAGATTTATAGATTTATGTGTAGTTTAGCAGCAGTTTTGGATATATAGGACACGGCAGCATAACTACCTTTTTTAAAATGCGACACTTTTTTTTTACTGGATTTTTTAAAGAAATAATAACAGAAAATAGAAATAAAACTGCAAAGCAAGAAGCATACATATTGCCAATGGGATCTAGCGTATGTATTTCGATTTTCTGTTACTATTTCTTTAAAAAATTTAGTAGAAAAAAAGTGGCGCATTTTAAAAAAGGAAGTTATGCTCCCGTACCCTGTAGTTGTAAATGAACTAGATAAATATTTTAGGTGAATAACGTTTCAAAACATTTGCGTTTGAAGCTGTTAATGTAGGAACGCCAAGAATGATTGCAATCTAAAATATACTATTCGAAAAATTTTTTAACGAACGACAGAAAGGAATTGGTGCGTTATTTAAAGAGGAAAATGTATCATATTTGGAATTGGCGACACGTATTTTGAGGAATTTAATACAAACTGTTTTAGCGAATAAAAAAAAATAAATATTTTTCGCTCTGCGCGAAAGAATGGCTTAAGGGGAAATGTTGAAGTTACCAACAAATAGGCGACTAGTGGCAGAAATATTATTTCGTTAAACTTTAGAATTCCACAATTCAAGATAAATTTATATAAACATGAGTATACACTAGCATCCGTCAAGGAAAGCAACGAATTTAAATTATAAAGTGGTCGATGGCCCAAAAAATAAAACAATTAAATAAACGAAATTGTTGTGTCGTGCACAAAGAGCAATTAAGAAACAGATGGCTGGAGTCCATGGCCATCTCAAGATTGCCCGGATGCAAATAAGTACTCATCCTGAAGAAACCAACTTTATACAAGTAAACAGATTAGCATTAGTGATTATCACGGAGCCGAGTAATTATTGATATCATACGACGGGAGTCTGATGTGATGAAAGTATTCGGAAAATGCCCCAGTTTCTTTAAAAGAACTGGATCGATACTTAGATAAAATTCACTGGTTTCGCTTTAACGAGGAGCGATCCAATCAGAATCGAATTTTAATCTAACAACGGCACAGAGTCCTTTTTCTAAAAAATAAAAAGACATAAAATGTTAATACATGTCCCATCACATACTAAGGATTCCAGCATACCTCAAAATCCAACAAAAGTTGACTGTAATCTTAAACTGAACTGGTGAATTTTTGAAAAACTGAAAATATTACGTGAAATCCTTGTTTAGGAAAAAAGTTTGATGCAACGTTAAGAAAATTTAAAAAATCTAGTAAAATTAAAATATTTTTGTTTTTCGTTGAACGCCCAAAGAAAACATAATGCTTTTACTGTCACATAGATTTTTGCAGTGAAAATTGAGTATTCTGATAGTAGTTTGACCTTTAAATCTGTTGAAAGCGCCTTTTTCCCCGCTAGTTGAGGAAGCGGTCTATTTACCCTTATTTCCTTATACAAATCCATAATCCGTTCCAAATTAAATTATCGTCCCTTTGTCTATAGTTCTGCCTCTAAGTCGTTTCTTTACAAACTAGACAGAATACAAAATTGACATCTTCGACTATCTCAATGATCTTATATCTTCCCCAATCCCATAAATTCTTACTGAGTCAAATACGTCTCTGTTTCGCTTTCTCTCTAAATGTCTTTTTCTGAACTCATCCAGTCTTATTTCAGCTTATTTCCTTATTTTCCCTTCACTTTGACTAATTTTTCTCATTCCCTTAATTTAATTTATCTACCTTTATTCGCAATTTTTTTTTTTCCGATTAGCAGCTGTGCAAGAATGCCTTAGCACAATTATTTCCCTATATCTCACGCCTAAGCCCATTTTTACTGATAGTTCTCGGGCGCCTAATGTCTCTATCAACTTTTCTGAATTTTTTGGTCTTCCTTCCCTTTGTACCATGTTTACTGTCGAAGTTGTAGCTATCCTCTCCATTATTTATGTACCCTCTCACTGCTCCTCCTCCAGTTATTTGATTATTTCTAATTCCACGAGTACTCTCTAAGCTATTTGTTTTGCCTTTTCTTTCACTCCGGCGATTTCGTATACGCTGACGTCCTGTCAAGGATATGGGACTTACTTTACTTTACTTTACTCCTATCCATAATCTTTTCTCACTTCAGTATTTTTCTCCGAGTCCCTGGCCATGTGAATATAGAGGATAACGAAATTACCGATTCTCTAGCTCCCTCTGCTCTACTAAAATCCTGGCCTCTGATCTGCTATTCTCATATAAAAAATTCCAATCCATGGTCCATCATTTCCAACTCTCTCTTCTTCTGTTTGTCTGTTCAACCTAGTCTCCCATCATTTCTCCGCCGCTTTGCTGTCATCTCCATTATTTGTTTGCGGTTCAGTTGTACTCTGGTGCTTTTCTCTTGTTTTCGTCTTTGCTTAACACCTTCCACAAACTATTGTCTTCATCAAAATTATGAAGCCTCCTGTGATTTTAATCACGTGTTTTTTTAAGTTCTCACCCTTATATACCGAACATTTTATTCTATATTTCCACTTACTGTCATTGGGACTCCTTGGTCTTCGTTGTTCTTCATAGATCTTATCTAGCTCTCAGCATATTTATACTGTCAGTCTCTGACAAAATTGCTATTTAACTGACTCATTCCTCTCCATACTGATTTTGGGTAGCGGTCTTTTGTTAACGTACCTAAGAAAAGAAAATACAAAAAATGACAATGAATTCTACCTTATCTCAAATGTTTTCAATACGCTTTTCTCCTTCGCTACTTCTTAATTCTTTAATTTAAATGTACTATAAAACTGATTTATCTAATGAAATTCATGACCTTTTTCCTTAATATTTTTGTTCCTACATCTTGTGATATCTTGCTTATTACATTTCATATTTACTTACTTTCACTGGCGCTTGCACATGACACTTAAATTTAAAAATATCACAACTTATTATTTAACTCTTTAGTTACAATTATATTCCGGAACAGTGTGGGCCTTACTTGACCGTCTCTACTTAACTGTGATTACGGTCACATTGCTTCAGTACAATTTTTAATACATAAATACTGACTATAGTCTAGTACAATGTGAACTCTACTTGATTATAGTGTGGTCATGTTGGTTGAGTTTATATCAATTTTAATTTATTAATAAAATCCGAGGCAGTGTGAGCGCTGCTTAATTGTACAATTCAGTAACATCATTGATAATTAACGGTTGTAGATCTTGGAGACAACGTGAGCACTACTGAATAGTTTATGTATTTTAATCCCATCCTAGTAATTTTCTCGAGGCATTATGAACGACTCTTGGATGTAGTATTTTGATTTTTCTATTTTACTCGATTTTTTTCATTTGCTATTGATGTCGGTAATAACTGCATTTGTTCATTCTTTACCTTCGTCTTAAGCAATCACTTTTTTTTTAATAAACCTAGTTTTATTTTCTTTCATTTCCATTCATTATAAGAATTGTTGATATTTTTGAACAAAACTTCGTAGTCCTAGCTGGTTTGCTGAATAAAATCATTTTTTTTATTGAATCTTTTTTTTGTTTTCCACGATTGAGATCTTGACCTAGTTAAATAGTAAAATAATCTTTTCTTTTCTTTTTTTTTTCAGAAAAGACACTGGGACCCGCATCGATAGCAAATGTTGTTATAATTATTTTCAGACAATTTTGAAATCCAAGGAAATGACAAGCATTCACAGTACTAGACTAACGATCCGATCCCACTAAAATTTGACACAGATGTCAGTATAGGAGCTGCCAACAAAAGAAAAAAAAAGCCGTATCGGTCGAGTGTGGTTCATTTAAATTGGGAATTCCCGGTACTTATTGATAATTGGTGTTTAGTGCGCGTGTGTTATTGGGATACTAGGAATTTGCGTAGCAGATTTGCGTATGTGTGCGCGAGAGAAACTATGTGCAGGCGTGATTCTAGAAATAGTTTCGGGTGTTGTGTTTGTATATATGTGTGTGTGTTCTAGGTTTGCGAGTGGTTTCTGGTTATGATGTGTGTGTTCGGTGTTGGCGGTGTATGGTGGTTTAATGCAGAGGGGTGCAGTAGTAAGGTGGAAATAGTGTGGACAGCTTAGGGGAAAGAAAAGGAAAAAAGACAAGTGGAAAGCGAAAATGTCGAAGGAGCAAGAATAGGAGAGAGAAGCAGATGTGATGAGAGATATGGAAAGAAACAATGACGGGGAGGCAGGTGAAATAAATAAGACGCGCAGATATGCTTCTACCGCGCCACTGCCTGTCTCTAAAGTACGTTTTAACTTATGTGGATACTTGCTCCCTGTTTAAGGAAGCTCTTTGAGAACATGTTAAATAAACGGCTTGTCTGGTTTCTCGAACACAATAACTTAATTCCTAACAATATGTTCGGTTTCCATCCCTGTCTTGATCCTCCTGATTGCATTAGTGTTTTCCTTTCTGACATTTTTAATTCATATATAAACAAAAATTTTACTATCGCAGCCTTTATTGATGTTTCCAGTGCATTTGACAATGTTCACCTCTCTGCTCTCAAAAATATAATGCTGTCACTGCATCTTCCGGACTGTGTTGTTTCCCTTATTATTAATCTCTTCCAAAGCCGGACTGTACATCTATCCACTTCTTGTTATTCCACTTCAAGAAAAGTTTTTCGCGGTCTTCCTTCGGGTTCCTGCCTTAATCCTACTCTTTTCAGCATCTATACTTCTCATATTGTTTCTCTTCCATTAAATTCATCGTCTCTATTCTATGCTGATGATATCCTTATTTACTCTTCTTCTTACAACATAATAGATGTTGTTTTAGATCTAAATAGGTCATTAGCCACTATAAAAAATGCTCTTTCCAATATTCATCTTTTCGTCTCTCCTCTTAAATCCGCGTCCTTGGTTTTTACTTTCCGTTCGTATAATCCTTAATCAACCTAACATTAAGATATTATCCTGTTTCTCTTCTTGAGTGCTTGTGTTACCTGGGTGTGCTCCTTAACGGCCGTCTGTCCTTTCAGAAGCATATTAGTCGCCTGTATACTTCTTGTCTTAAAAGGATTAATCTTCTAAAATCACTCTCATCGTACAGATGGGGTGGTGATCCTTACATTCTTTCCTTATTGTATAAGTCTCTCATTCTTTCTAAGATGGACTAGTGTTCCTATATATACGGCAACGCTTCTAAATCTCTTCTGTTAAAGCTTGGCCGCATTCTAAATTCCTGTTTTCGTCTTTGTCTGGGAGCACGTAAATCTACTCCAATTCCTGCCATCCTCTTCGAATCAAAATCACTCCCTTTGTTCATCCGCAGATCCTATCTAGGCTATCGTTTCCTAATCAAACGCCTTCCCTCTTTTTCCTCTAGGATTATAGCTGCCTATTGCTCTATTTTTCACAACTGGCATTTTACTCCTAACAGAATTCCAATTTTATCTTTCATTTCCGTTCGTCTTGCCAATTTTTCTCCCTATATTTTCTCCTATGATAAATCTCCGTACTTTTCGCTTAATTATTTCAGTCTCTTACATCCTCCTCACGTATTTCATTTGTCAAGTTCTGCCAAATTCCTCCTTCACTCTATAATTAGATCTGAATTTCACATAGTTTTATGCTCTTTATATCCCAATCATTCCGTTATTTTTACTGATGGTCCTAAGAGGGCTGATTGGGTTGGTGTCGCCTTTGTTTTTCCTTCTCACAACTACACCGAATTCTTTAAACTTCCTTCTTGCGGTTTTATATTTACTGCTGGAACTATTGCCTTCTTCATGCAATTCTTTTTATCTCCTCCTGTTCTATTCCCTCAGATAAATTTCTTTTAATAGCTGACTCTGAAAGTGTCTTGCAGGCCATTTCTTCTTCCTTACCGTTGCGATCTTTTGAACCTTTCATTCTCCTTATTTGTAATCTAATTCACGAATTATTCCTGTTCCGTTCGATCCAAATTAATTTATTATGGATTACTAGCCATGCTGGAATTGAGGGTAATGCGGTGGCCGATTCCTTGGCTCGCTCAAGAACTTCGAATGGACATCCTCTTCATAAATTTCCTGCTCACAATATTAATCACATTACCAAACAGTTTCACCTTAGATTATGGAAGGATATTTATTTTTCCCTTTTCTCTAATCCTAATTCCTTTTATCTTTCCGTTCAGCCCTTACCTTCATTGACCAGATAGTTTGACATGTTTCCTTCTCTTTGTCGTTCCTCGATCACTGCCATATGTCGTCTTCGTTTCGGTCATTCCTTTCTCCCTTCGCCACTTTTTCGTTTTTCCTTCGTCTCTTCTCCGCAGTGCCCTCTTCACTCAGAAGATTCCATTTTTCTGTGTGATATCAATCACGCCTTCTTCGAATGTTCCTCACTCTCTTCAGAACGTTCTTTCTTCTATTCTCGGCTTTTGGATCTTCGTCTTCCTACTCTTTTTTTTTTGAGCATGTCAGCTAAGGACGTTACTCACTTCAACGGTATGATAGTATTAATAATTATAAAGGAAAAATATTACAAACGGAACATACGAAAGAAGCTAACAAAGGAATAACCAAAGGAGACGGAAAAGAAAGGATGCTGTGAGCGCTGTAGGGCGTAGGGAGGCCAAGACGCAAAAGACCGGAATACAGTATCGCGCGTTCTGAAGAAATGGAAGGACATTCAAGGAAAATGTGGTTCGCATCACAAACGAAGTTTGCTTCTGACGGATCAAATGGACAAAGAGAAGACTGAGTAATGGAGAAACGAAAGAGCGAAGCAGGAAGCAAGCTGTGGTTTAACCGAAGTCTAATTATGGATGAAATAGTTGACCGTCTCATGTTGGGGAAATCAAGAAACCACGGAAAAAGAGGAGGAGTGGGTTGTATGGACAAGTAAAAGGAAGCAGGATTGGAAAAAGAAGAGGATAGAGATCAGACCAACAGTCACGGTGGCAACGCGAGGAAAGAGTAAGAAGACTTTGAGCTGGGAAATGCCTAATAAAGCGACCGTTTAAAGCAGCTGAACGTGCCAACGAGTCGACTAACTCGTTGCCCGAAATTCCACAATGACTAGGAATCCACAATAGATCAATACGGACAGAACGGGAATGAAATAGATGTGAACTTAAGGAACGTATATGAAGCACGATAGGATCAGCGGATGGTTTAGGAAAGGGAGTAGCAATGGCTTGTAAAACGCCTTTTGAATCAGAAGATAAGAGAACCTTGGATATGTTGTTAGAGGAGGCTATAAAAAGGATTGCCTGTAAGATCGCAATAGATTCGGCTAGTAATATGGAGGAGAACGAGGGGAGTTTGAACGACTCAGAATAGCCGAAATCCGGCAAAGTAAAAGCCGCTCCAACCCCCAAAGCTGACTTTGAGCCATCTGTAAAAATTAAGGTATAAGAAGGAAAGAGCGAGGATAAAACATAATTAAATTCGTTATGAGCAGCGGGAGAGGGAAGAGACTTGACATACGAAGGAAGAAAAAGTAAACTGGGTGAGTAAATAAAATCTAGGAAATTATAGGTAAAATAAGGGCATTTGTTGTAGGATAGAACAAAAGTAGAGAAGGCCCTGAGTCGTGAAGAAATCAAGGAAAGGATTGGGGTTTTACGAGGAGAGAAACGCCAGTTGTTGAATATAAACCAGTAGGAATTAAGCAAGTAGGAATTGGAAATATGAAGACGTTTAATCAGAAATCGTTCACCTAGATAAAGTCTTCGGATGAATAAAGGACAGGAACCAGTTTCTGCCAAAATGGCTGCAATAGGAGAAGAGTTCAAGGCACCGATACAAAGACGGAGACACATATTATGGATTTTATCAAGTTTAAGGAGAAGATATTTAGGAGCACTGGCGTAAAGGAACGAGCAATAATCGAATTTAGAAAAGATAGTGGCCCTGTATAGCATCAGAAGGATATAAGGATCCCCACCCCAATTACGGGAGGAGAGAGCCTTCAACCAATTAATCCCCTTGAGAGCCGACGTATAGAGATAATTTATGTGATGATGAAAGGACAAGTTACTGCTAAGAACAATGCCAAGATAGGAGACAGAACTAACTAAAGAAATAGGAAGATGGCACACGGATAGATTGACTGAGGAACGACTATAAGGACGAAAGTGAAAACCATAGCTGCTGATTTCTCAGGAGAAGTAAAAAGGTGAAGATCGGATAACGCATTATCCAGAGAGAAAAGAGAGTTGTTAAGCTCCATGACAGCGGAAGAAAGATTAACTGAGGAAGAGTAGATGAGTATATCATCGGCAAAGAATAAGGAAGTAGATGATATCTGAAGAGTAGCTAGGCTATGGAAATAGATGTTAAAGAGAGTAGGGCTAAGACATGATCCTTGCGGAAGACCCCGAAAGACCACTCTAGACTCTGAGAAGAAGGGAGTGGAGAGCTGAATTGATCTATTGTAGAAAAGCTTGAGAATTAAGGAAGCGACCTGTAAAGGAACATTAATGGAACACATTTTATGTAGAAGAGAAGGTAAGTGAACATGATCGAATGCGGAGGTAACATCAAGGAAAGCAGAAACAGTGTATTCTTTGCGAATAAGAGATTTGTACACGTTAGATAAAAACAACGATAAACAGTCCGCCGTTCCCAGTCCCGTACAGAAACCGAACATGTTACTGGGAAGAATATTGTTGAATTCCAGCCACCAGACTAGGCGTTTATTAATCATTTGTACAAACAATTTTCTAAAACAGGAAGCCAAGGAAATAGGACGGAAAGAATTAGGATTCTTTTTTGGAATAGGAATAACAATAAAGGAGTTCCAAATTGGTGGCGTAGTACAGGTATGCAAGAAGGAGTTGTAGATAGAAAGCAAGGTATTCAGTGCGGAGATTGATAAGCTCTTAATAACCAGGAAAGGAATGCCGTCTACTCCCGGACTAGAGGAGGAGGAGGAATTCTTTAAGGAAGAATGGAGTTCATTGATGTTAAAATCGGAAGACAGAACGTGCATAGAGGATGTAGGTGGGAACACCGGAGGGCATATTTCCTCCAAGGATGGAACATATAAGGGAGCAATTGAGTCCAGAAAAGAGATGAGCTTCTCCGAAGGAAGGTTGTAATAGGAGGGACGTTCGGACCGTGGGGACTGAAAGGCTTTCGCCATTTTCCAAAGATGAGAGAGGGAGGTGGATCTAGAGAATGATGAACAGAATTTCTTCCACGCGTTTTTTTTGCTCTTTTTGAGAATAAATCTGGCCTTAGCATTGGCCTCCTTATAAGCTATGAAATTATCGAAGGAAGAGCAGGAACGGAAGGCCCTGAACTTTAAAGAACTGTCTCTAAAAGCGACCGAACAATCGTTGTTCCACCATAGGGAAGAAGCAAGAAGATTAGGGTTCTTTTTAGAGAAGCGGATAGGAGGAGAAGAGGCCGACAACGCCGAGGTAATCGAGTCGATGAACCTGTTGTATTGAAGAACAGGATCTGTTTGGGAATGTATGTTGGGGAGGGCGGAATCGACTCCAGCCCGAAATTTATCCCAATCAACTTTGGTTAGGTACCATTTGGAAGCATGGGGAACTCTGGAACAACTGGGATCAGGAGGAGGACAAAGATCGTGAAAGTAAAGAATAATTGGAACATGGTCACTACCGAAGGTACCCTCCAAGGTTCTCCAATGACAGCTGAGACCGAAGTTGGGAGAAGTGAAGGAAATATCAACCGAACTGCAAGTCTGTGCGCCTCTAAAGAACGTCGGAGAATGATCGTTAAGAATAACGAAGCTATTGTTAGAGATGAAATTTTCAAGAACGCGACCATTACAGTTGTAACCAACCGAGCCCCATAGAGGAGAGTGAGCGTTCCAGTCACCACCAAAAATAAAGGGAAAAGAAAGAAAATTGGACAATAATGTAAAAGGAAAATTGTGGAGATCAAAATGCGGAGGGACGTATGTTGAGATAATATGGACTGGTTGAGGATCAATATTAGGAACAGAGATATGCACCAGGTTTGGTGACCGTCAGAAGGAAAATAAGCGAAGTGATCGTGAACGTGAAAATAAATATCATTCCTTATCAATATGGCGGCGCCGCCATATCCATCCGCCCGATCAGAACGGATTAACTTAAATCCACGAATGGATATACTCATGGACTCAGTAAGCCAAGTTTCGGACAACAGAGCAATATGGATGAAGTAAGAGTCAAGAATCCCTTCCAAGGTCTGTTTGTTGGCTCTCAGGCTCCGACAATTCCATTGGAGAATATTCAACTTATGAGACATGAAAAGAATTCGTAGGCTGAGATGAATGGCTGGACCAGAACGCCAACACAAGAAGCAGAAGCCAATTGGTAAAGGCAAACCATGCAGCCAACAGGATTAGGGCAGAAACAATACAGATAATGGAAAAAGCAAAGAGTATATTCAGGAGAGACATACCAAAGGATAGAGGCCTTAACCTCGATCTTGGATGTTACTGTCAGTTTGCACCACAAGACAATCCACAGTACAGCATAACGATCCTTATTTTCGGTTGCCAGTCGAAGACGTAGCGGAACGCATACGCGGTTGGTTAATAGAATCGCCGCCCAGAAAGGCAAATCGTCATAAATGCGATTAATAGCTACCATGGAGAAATTCTCCAAACGAGTGCTATTCTTAATGAGCCTATATTTCTGGTAACTTGTCCTTATGTTTTTTCATTTCCTTCCTTGTCAGTTGTTCCTATTCTTGCTTCTTTCATTCATTCAATCTCGCACCAGATTGAAATCTAATATGTTATTCTCCTTTTGAACTATTACTTAGATTCCTTGGCTGATTGGGCTGTTGCTCTTCGTTGGCGTACCCGTAAAAAAAAAAAAAAAAAAAAAACTTATGTGGATATCGTAAGGAAGAAGTTCGTTATCACGTTTGCTCGTTCGTTCGCTTTGCGTTCTTATCAGCAATCAATTGTGTTCCGATTGCATTGTCTTCTATATCGGCCAACTCGGTGAGATCGTTCTTATTTTATTATCTTATCTTCTAATTTTAGGTACCAGCGGTTTTTAGTTTACGTTTGATTTCTTATTTTTCATTTATTTCTATTTAAACTTAATTTTGTTTTATATTACGAGTACTTATCTCGTTCTATTTCCTCCGATAAATGAGCTCGTCTAGCGGGGGCCGCTCGACGGCCTCCTCCGATGACGGTAAACACGTCAAATCGGGTCCAGCCCTTCAAGTGATGGAGGTTGACGCTTCAGCTAAGCGTAAACCTTCCGGTCCTCTTTCTCCGATCGCGTCAATCCCTAGTAAGGATCTACGGTTGTCGCAACCCGATTTATCGACACTTTCAACCCCAATTAACAACAATAACAACAATAATTGCAATAGTAGCAGCGGTAATGGTTCTGGAGGTAAAATTATTACTAACAATAATGCAGCTAACATTAATACAATTGAAGCCATTAAAAACTTTAATATAAAGCATTCGCAAGATGGCATTAATAATAACAACAAGAATAGTTGCAACGGTAATACTAATAATAAAAATAACAGTAATAACGGCAATAATAATAATTTCGATACTACTAATCAAATCAAATCAAATTTATTGGTATTTACTAAATTAACATAAAAATACAAAAAAAATGTAAGTTCCACAAATGTGCATGGCTGCGCGAGCAGTGGGATTATTATTATACAAATGAGATTGATATTATATTGATGGTAAATCCAGATACAATTACAAAACACATAATAAAATAAAATATTATATACTAAAAACAATGCTAGGAAGTAAAACATGAAAGCCGGTACGATACAATGCAATACAATGCAATGGCCAAACAGATATTAGCTAAAAATATTATGAGTACAATTTGAATATGAAATTAATATTAATATTATTTGGCCACTGCTTACAGAATTTAATTTTATCATATTCAGTATAATATTTAAACACATGTGTATTTCAAACATCGGTAAGTCGTAAGTATCGTATAAATTGGGATTTACTATTTACACATACACTTCAAACTAAAATAAATAAGATAAATGAATAACTATTAGCTATCTATAAACGTGCGAACAGCTGTTAGTATTTCGATAATTTTATATAATCACTGTATCTAAGAAATCTACAGTACTTCAAATTTTAATTACATCCACACACTTTTAATACCTCCTGAAATACTGCACTAATACCTAGTATGTTATGATTTCCAATACAGGAATTTTAGTTTAGTTGCACTAGAAACTAAGGTAATAATAATTCTACAGCTTAACAATTCGAATTTATTTGGATTGATATTTAAGACAAATCAAATAATATTTAATATGGAATTTAGCATTCTAAGCCTTAGTCAAGAAGTATGCCTTTAACTTTTTACGCTTTCTTATGTAATTTAGTATCCATATGTTATGCATATGTGCAGGTAGTGCATTGAATAATAGGCATCCGTTATACTGAAGCTGATGCCTGGAATGATACTTATTGAAAGAAGGGATTTTAGCGACTGTTCTATTTGAGTACCTTGTAACACCAGTGTTAACAGAGATATTGAATTTATGTTTATTTTTCATTACAAACATTAGTGCTTCTAGTTTATATATTTCTTTTATATTCAATAAGTCATTTTCAGCATTGCTGAATTCATTATTGAAAATAATTCTAATTACTTCCTTCTGTAAGTAGGCTAATGGTTTGATGTGGTAATCTGCAGCATCCCCCCAGTGAATTATACCATACGATAAGACTGGCTGATATAAGGATAAGTATAAACGCCGCAGTTGGCTATTATTAAAGAATTGTCTAAGATAATAAAATATGTAGTTTAGTTTACGAAGTTTTTTGGCTAAATAAACGGGTTTTTTATCCCAGAAAAGCTTGTAGTCTAGTTGTAATCCTAGATATTTAATGTCATAAGCTCTCTCAAGAGGAATATTGTTGTCTCCAACTATTAATAAATCATCCCAGAAGTTTTATGGCTGGTGGCTGTATACCAGAAATTTAAATTTTTTTAATATTAGCTCATTTTTATTTAACCAGCCATATATATTACTTAGGTCCTCGTTCACTAATCTCTGTAAGATATTTCGATAACGTGAACTTGTTAAAAGGACAGTGTCATCAGCGTAGAAAAAAATTTTTCCATGCATATGTAATTTACACAAATCATTTATATAAATAAGGAACAAAATAGGGCCCAGGATACTTCCTTGTGGTACCCCATATTTTTGAATGGAAAGTATTTTTGTTTTTATAGTTCTTTTGGTAAGATATGACTTGAACCAATGAAATGTAAAACCACGGAAACCGCATTTGTACATTTTTTGAAGTAAAAGGTCATGATTTATTGTATCGAAAGCTTTACAGAGGTCCAAATAGACAGCGGCAACAGAAAGGCCAGCTTCTAAATTTTCTACTATGAAGGATATGTGCTCATATAATGCGTCATCAGTTCCCTTTCCTCTTATGAAGCCGTACTGATTATTGCTAAAGAAGTCAATTTTATATAGATAATTTATTATTTTGGATTTTACACATTTTTCAAATATTTTCGAGAAGGTTGGCAATATGCAAATAGGTTTTGTAATTTGTGACGCTTTTTGAATCCCCGATTTTATACACTGGAGTGATAATACCCTCTTTAAGGCAGTCAGGAAATTTACCTAATCTAAATGACTCATTAAACAAAAAAGTTAGCGGCTTTGAGAAAATAGGTATACACTCCATTATTAAAGAAATAGAGATTTGATTATATCCAAATGAGTTTTTGTTAGGCAAGGATCTAATGGCATCTGTAACGTCATCCTCATTGAAATCAAGGAATACAAACGATTTAAAATTTTTCTCTGTGGAGTACAGAAGTGGCAAATTTATTGTGCTGGAGCTTACACTCGTTTTAGGTTTTCAATTTCTTTTATAAAAAACGTGTTAAAATAATTTGCAATTTCGTACTCATTTCCACATGCATGTTTAATTGAACCATTTACATTCATATCTGTTATTGACAAATTTTTATTTCCCAATACACGTTTAACGATTTTCCAATAACTGTTTTGGTTTCCATGACAAGCATTTAATAGATTTGTATAGTATTCCCTTTTGGTTATTCTTATACGATTCTGAGGATTTTGTTCGTTGGACATGATTTCAACTCATTATAACAATTCTTCTTAATTACAGATAATTGCACTATTTCGTCTGTTACCCATTCAGATCTTTTCCGTGTTGTTCTTGATTTTTTTATTTTACACTTGGAACACTCTATTGTATTACGGATCTGAGCTAAAAACCATTCAAATTTCTCATCGACTGTGCAATTCATGGTATATAATTTTGATATATTTAACGTATTCAGGGTTTTGAAAAATAATGCTTTATTTAAGACGGGGTAAGAATCGTTTGCCTTATTTTTAATACATGCATCAATTACGATAGTTGTATGTAAAGCTTTATGATCAGAAAAATACACTTCATTTATACTCGATTCAACTTTAAGGTTTATACTGGGGCTTTCAGTTCCGCGAACGAAAACATGATCCAGACAAGATGTATAATTAGATGCGTGTCGGGTGTATGTTGGTTCATTTATTACACTGTCGAATCCATTTGCAGATAATAAATTCAGATATTCCATACTTTTTGTTTCATCAAGTAGGTTTATGTTAAGATCTCCCGTTAAAATAGAGGTGAAGTTTAGTGTAGTGATAAGTTTACTTAAATCCTGAAGAAAGTCGCGGTATGACAAGTCACAAAAGCGGTATATTCCAACAACTGAGAAATAGGTATTCTTGTTTAATTGTATATTGATAGACTTTATATTACCACTTAGGATTTCAATTTTATTTTCAGAAAAGTTAAGATCGTTCTTAACATAGATTATTACACCACCTGATCTTTTAGTAATTCTACTTTGACCAGTAGAGGAAAACCCTGGAATATTATAGCGTCCAATTTCATCTACTGATAACCAAGTTTCAGTTAAAATTAATATATCAAAGTCTATTTTTTGTTGGTATAAGTATATCAATAGTTCATCAAAATGCGCTCGTAAACTTCTAACATTTAAAGTTAGTATGTTAATTTTATTTGAATTCATTGAAATATGGTAGGGTTTATTTATATTTACCATTTAGCAATGTAATTTATAGAAAATTTATTTTCTAAATTGAAGTACTGTTTACAGATAAAAATAGACTTAATATAAAATTGTTAAATAAAATTAGATATAGTAGATAATTTGGAAAATCGTAAATCCTGAAATGAACTAGCGCATTAAATTGTACTTTATGAGAACGCAAAATAGTACGCGATCTTAAATTTAAGATAATATGAAATGTAATTATGGTGTGAATTCTCATGCTTACTGTTTCACTAAATAGAGTTTATGATAAAGAAAGAGATGAACCGAAAACGCTTTTGTTAGATACATAAAAATGAAATGTTATTCTTGTTAATATTGTTAGTTTAAAAGAAACAGAAAGAGTTGTAAAATTGTCAATACCAACGAAACAAAGACTCAGAAGAAAAATTATGACAGGAAGGAAAAATAAGCACCAATCGCAGATTAAAATTAAAGTAAAAGAAGAAGATAGACCAAAAGTGTTTTTGTTAAATACATAGATAGGAAATATTAGCTTTGTTAGTATTTTTACTATAAAAGAAATAGAATAACGGAAAAATTTACCAGCACCTTTGAAACAGGGAGTGTATTGTAATAGAATTAAATTTATAATTAATATTATAGCGTAAAGTGAGAACAATAGTCACTTCAGATTTAGTAATCCGGAGATCTGCTCATTAGAGATTATTGGTATGATCGGCGACACTTCATCCCTTCGAGCATAAATCCTTCCTTCCCGCACCCAGACAAATTTCCAGTTTTTAGAGTGTAAAATCCTGGCAGATGTAAAAAGGACGGCATTTTCTCTGGTTAGGTGTTCGTTTATATAGATTTGTGTATCTCCTTCAAAGCCTATATCCTTTAAGCGAGGTCTCACTGTTCGGGAGTTTTTTAATAATTCCGTTTTTACAGTACGCCGGCAAAATTTTATTATGATGCTCGGATATTTCTGCTTTTCGCCTTTTGGTAATCGGTGACACGCGTCAATGTCGCTTACCGATATAGACGTTTCCGTTGCCTGACCGATTTTAACAGCCAGGTCTACTATATTCTCTCCGGGTACTATTGGTATATTCGATATGATTACGTTATTCTGACGTGTGTACTGCTCGAGTTTGTTGACTCGGCGCTCTAACAGCTGATTTAGTTCGCGCAACTGCGTGTTGTCGGCGCGTAGCTCATTTACGATCTTCAGTGCATCATCAAGTTTCTTATCAGTCAGCTGACGCTCCGATGCCATTTCTGTCATTTGTTTTCGAATCGCCACTAACTCTCTTTGAATCGCCAGTGGCAACGAATCGTTTACACTAACGTCAGCTGATATCGGACTTTGCAGCGTCGAAGCCGAATTTTGAACAGTAGATTGTTCGGAGGAATCCACATTTGCACTGTCTGCTCGGCAAATTAAGCACTTCCAATCTGATTTGTTCTTTTTGGACATGTTCTTCCAAGTGTTTACCGATACACCAGCGCAGCTATGATGCATAGCTCGCTTGCAACGAAAGCATACTATATATTCGCCGTTAGTCGGCAGATTGTCAGAGCATTTAGCACACACAGACATCCTTATCGCCAAGTTGTATTAGATATGATAAAAATGTATTACCTGCCGCTGACAGCTAACAAATCGAACGCTGAAACTTTAAGTTATTTTACGAATTTTAAAACCAATATAACTCACCAAATAATTCAGGTAGGTTGATTTTAAAACCGTTTATATAAAGTACTTTTAAAAAGCTTTAGTTTAATACTAATTTTAGTTAATAATGAGTTATTTGCACTTTATTATTCTCGTAACAACACAGAGCTGATCAATACACAACCACTCAGGATAATAATTAAAATTATTAATAATAATGGTAATAATAATAACAATAAAAATAATAGTGATAATAAAAATAACAATAATAATGATGATAATAATAATAATAACAGTAATAATAATGATAAGAGTAATAATAATAACAATAATAGTGATAAGCGGTGAGTTATACCCTCGTGATCATCCTGGTCCTTATCCCATCATAATTGAACACACTTCTCCTGATGCTAATCTAAGAAATTACCATCCGCTTGCTTTAGCAAAATTAATAAGCTCAATTTCATTATCTTTTGCTAACATCTCCCCTCGTGGAAGAAATCGGATCTCGGTATCCTTCTCTTCCGCCTCAACAGCAAACTCTTTCTTGCGAAATCAAAATTTCCTTTTCAAGCACAACTTGAAGGCATTCATTCCCTCTACTTCTTTATACAGGTTGGGCGTAATTTCAGACGTCCATCCTTCCTTCTTAGACGACGACATTTTAACAGGTCTTGAATCGCCTATTCCTGTAATCTCTATAAGAAGAATATTTCGTACTTCTGAAAGTAAAAAAATTCCTACGAAATCCGTTGAACTCAAGTTCTCCAAATCCATCCTTCCTGACTTTGTGTCAATTTACGATCTCCGCTTCCCTGTGTCTCCTAGTATCAAACCACCTATGCAGTGCTCTAAATGTTTTCTTTTTGGCCATATTTCTAAGAACTGCCGTAGTTCCTGCGCCATTTGTGCCCACTGTTTCTCAAAGCACTCTCTTTCCGAATGCTCTAATCTCCAAAATCCTCCACTATGCCGAAACTGTAACGGCATCCACTGTTCTAATGACCGCAGTTGCCCCGAGTGGTCCAAACAAAGAGGTATTAAAAAAATCATGGCTGTCGAAAACGTATCGTTTCACGAAGCTGCCAATATAAGAAACAATTCTTTTAGCACTCCAGCATTTTCTTATGCCAGTCGCGCCTCTATGCCCTCTTCTAATTTGATCGTTACTCCGGATACCTCTATCTCCACTCCCCACCGTCCTTTAAAATCTCCTACTTTCCGTAAACCCAACAAAACTAAATCTTCTTTTAATCATAAGCCGCAATTCCCTCCTCTTCCTTCAAATCATTTTCCCTCCCCCTCCAGTGGCTGGGCTCTAAACCACCCCGTTAGCTCCAACATTAATCCAGGCCTCCCTTGTACCTATGCTACCTCCGCTTCTATCTCCAATGATCCTACACCCATTTCTTCTCGAGTAGTTCATCTTCCTCCTATTAATAATTTAGCAACAGGAATAATTGACCTGCTCTCTTCCCACAACATTGCGCCTTCTTCTAACTTTGCCCCCTTGCTTGTCTCTTTCTTGTCCAGTAATTTACACCTTAATTAATTTCTCCTTTGATCTCCTTTTGGCTACATCAGCTATTCAGAACGCTGCTGAGAGATGGTTCATCTGCTCACAACAGCTAATTTCAAAATTTGGAATCTCTCTTCCAAATCCTCTCATTTATTTGAGAACTTTAAAATGTACGGAGTTGGTTCATTTGAACCATACTTCTAATGCAGTTAATGCCTCCTTTCCTACTGCTCATCCTTGTTATTTTAAAGAGACGCGTTGGACGGTATTTAATTATACCGGGCCAATGTATGTTCCTTTAATTTTTCAGGTTCCAATTCATAGGCTATTGACTTGGTTGTTTTTTATCATATATCATATGCGAACCAGTGATAGTTTTAAAGTTATAACAAGTCTATAATGCATAGATTTCCCTTGCGGAATAATGTTCTCCATTTGTTGTTTTCTCTTAATATTATTTCTTATCTCTTTTCCTCTCCCTTATATTTCGTCATATTTCTGCAGGTCGAATCTTATTTCGTAGTTTTCCTTTGCTCCTCTGCGTCTAAATCCTTTTCTCCTCCCTTCTGTTGTTTCTTGCTCGGCGATCCAGATTTGCTTTCCTATTACTTCCTATTTTTTCTTCCACATGATGCACAAGTTTAATATTCTCCAATGAAACTGTCGTAGTCTGAGAGCCAACCAACAGTCATTGGAGGGAATACTTGACTCCTTTTACATTCATATTGCTCTCTTATCTGAAACATGGCTTTCCGATTCCTCTAACATATCCATTCGAGGCTTTACAGCAATCCGATCCGATCGTGTTGATGGCTATGGTGGCGCTGCCATTCTCATAAAAAATGATATCTTTTTTCTCTCCCACGACCATTCCTCTGACTTTTCTTCTAATTCTCATTCACCCAACCTAGTCCATATTTCAATCCCAAATATTTATCCTCAGCCTATTCATATAATTTCTGTATATATTCCTCCTAATTTTGATCTCAACAATTTCCCATTCACACTATTGACTTACCCTCACTCTCTTCCTTTCATTATTGGTGGCGACTGGAATGCTCACTCTCCTCTTTGGGGCTCTGCGCGTCATAACAGAAACGGTCGTGTTTTTGAAAACTTTATTCTTAACAACAATTTTGTCCTTCTTAATGACAACTCACCTACTCTCTACAAAGGTGCACACTCATACAGCTCGGTGGATCTGTCCTTTACTTCTCCCCACTTTGGTCTTAAATGTCATTGGAGAACTTTGGACGGTACCTTCGGCAGTGATCATGTTCCCATTATTCTTTCCTTTCAAGACCTTCTTCCCCCTCCTCCTCCTCCTAATTATCCCAGACCTGCTCTCACTCTCAAATGGTCGTTCAACAAAGTTAATTAGGACAAATTCCGCTCAATCATCCCTTACATACACCCACATACTGACCCTATTCAACAATATAACGCTTTTTCTAATTCCATTTCTTCTGCTCTTGATATCTCCTCTCCGCCACTTCGTCATTCCAAAAAAAACTATTATCTTCTGTCGTCCTCACTTTGGTGGAATAATGATTGCACGAACGCCTTCAAGGATAGTGTTTCCTCCTTTCGACTATTCCGGGCTTGTTCCTCCTTTTCCAACTTCATGGCTCACAAAAGGGCTAACGCCAAGACTAGATTCATCCTTAAAATGTCCAAAAGAAATTCATGGCGAAATTTTTGTTCATCATTTTCTAGATCTACCTCCACTACCCATCTTTGGAGAATGGCTGAAGCTTTTCGCTCCTCCAGCTCCGAACGCCCCTCACACTACAACCTTCCTTCAGAGAAGCTCTCTACTTTTCTTGATTCAATTGCTCCTTCCTATGTACCTTCCCTCGAGGAATCATTGGCTCCTCCCCTACCTGCCACATCTCCTTCTCACTTTTTCTCTTCTCCCTTCAGCTTCAATGAACTCTACGATTCCTTGATCAGTTCTTCTAATTCTGCCCAGGTATAGACGGTATCCCTATCCTTGTCCTCAAGAACCTCTCTGAGTTAGCACTCAATACACTTCTGTCAATCTATAATTCCTTCCTGTACACTTCTGCAACTCCGCCACTTTGGAATTCCTTTATTATTATTCCTATCCCGAAAAAGAAACCTAACTCCTTCCGTCCAATCTCTTTAGTCTCGTGTTTAAGAAAGCTTTTTGAACACATGATTAATAAACGCCTGGTCTGGTGGCTAGAATATAACAATATTTTTTCCGATAATATGTTTGGTTTCCGTTCTGGCCTTGGTGCTACTGACTGTATATCCTTGTTCCTTTCCGATATTTATAAATCCTTCATTCATAGGAAATTTACCATCGCCGCGTTTGTTGATGCCACTGCTGCCTTTGACAATGTTCACTTACCTTCTTTACAAAATAAAATGCTTTCCATTAACATCCCTCTTCAGTTTACTTCCTTAATTATCAATCTTTTCCGGAATAGAACAATTCGTCTTTCTACTCCCATCTTCGACGATTCCAGATCAATTTTTCGAGGCCTTCCGCAAGGATCGTGCTTGAGTCCTACTCTTTTCAACATTTACTTTCACAGTCTTGCTACTCTTAACATCCCGTCTAAGTCCTTATTCTTCGCTGACGATATTCTCGTCTATTCCTCCTCTAATAATCTTTCTTCTGCCAATGAGGAGCTTAATTCCTCCCTTGCTATTTTAGAATTATCGTTGTCTTCTCTTCATCTTTCTATCCCCTGAGAAGTCTGCCTCTGTAGTTTTTACATTTCCTCCTTTTAACCGTTTCTTAATTAACCTTTTCCTGTGTCAACTTCCTATTCCCCTAGTTAACTCTTTCTCCTACCTTGGTGTCATTCTTAATAGTAATTTATCTTTTGCGATCATATCAACTATCTATGTACATCGGCTCTCAAGAGATTCCCCGGAAATGGGGTGGCGATCCGTATATTTTCCTCATACTTTATAGATCCATTATTCTTTCTAAATTGGACTATAGTTCTTTTCTTTATGCCAGTGCTCCCAAATACCTCCTTATCAAACTTGATCGCATCCAAAACTCTTGTCTTCGCCTTTGTATTGGTGCTCTGAATTCTTCTCCAACTCCTGTTCTCCTGGCCGAAACTGGCTTCCTTCCTTTATTTATTCGAAGACTTTATCTTGGTGAAAGATTTATGATTAAACCTCTTCATATTCCTCACTCGAAACTAGTGAATTCCTATCAATATATTCTGGACAACTGGCACTTCTCTCCTCGAAAAATTCCAATCCTTTCACACATATCCTCCCGACTTGTCCTATTTTCTCACTTTATCCTCTCCTGTAACAAATCCTTGTACTTCACTTACAACTTCTAAGAACTGCCGTTTTCTCCCAAGCTATTTTCTCTTCCCTCGAGCATTAAATCTCTTCCGTTTCCTGTAATACATAACGAATTTAACCAAACTCTACATTCACTTTTTCCAGCTCACAGCATGGTTTTTACGGATGGCTCAAAATCTGCTTTAGGTGTCGGAGCTGCATTTATCCTTCCTGATATCAACTATTCTGAGTCTTTTCAACTCCCTCCCTCTTCTTCTATCTTCTTAGCCGAATCCATGGCTATTTTACGTGCTATCCTTTTTATATCCTCAACATCCAATTTATCAAAATTCGTCATATGCTTTGATTCGAAAAGCGTTTTATTAGCCATCTCATCTACCTTCCCTAAACCATCGTCAGATCCTATTATTATTCGTTCCGTAATTTATAATTTATTAACATCTCGTTCTATCCTAATTGACCTGTTCTGGATTCCGGGCCACTGCGGCATCGATGGTAACGATCTTACCGATTCATTGGCATGTCTAGCTGCAGTAAATGGCCGTTTCATAGACAGATTCCCCTCCCAATGTCTCTGTCCACTCTTTTATCGTTTTCACCGTGACTTTTGGACTGATCTTTATCCGTCTCTTTTTTCCAAACCTAACTCCTTTTACCTTGCTATACAACCCTCTCCAGCCACTTCTTCCTGGTTTAATAATTTTCCCTGCATCAACCGTTCTGTTATTTCTTCCATAATTCGCCTCCACTTTAATCACAGTCTGCTTCCTGCTTCCCTCTTTCGTTTTAATATTGTTCAGTCTCCATTGTGTCCCTTCCATCCTCCTATCTTAAATTTGACCTGTGATGTAAATCACCTTCTATTCGAATGGTCATCTATCTCCTCAGAACGCGCAGTCCTTTATTCTAATTTGCTTGGCCTTGGCCTCTCGACCCCTTACTGTGCCCACTACATTATTGATCTTCCTTCTCCTTCTGTTGTTTCTGTATTGGCTACCTTCATTTCTTCTGTTTCTAATCGCTTCCTGATATAACTTTCGAATCCCTACATTTCATTATTTGTTAGTCCTTTGCGTTGGATAAATATCCTGTGTTGACGCGCCCAAAGAAAGAAAAAAAAAAGAAGAAGAACACGCAAGAGAAGAATAGATGGAAAACAGATTCACACAAACCAAAATCGACCATATATACACTAAAAAAAAAAAAAGAAAAGAATCATGACTTCGAATATTATAATACAGATATTAAAATAGCAGATCACAACATGATAGTGTGTAGGAAAACAAATGGAATTAAACAGAAAAATAAAGTAAAAAACAAACTAAAACTCATAAAGTGTGGAAGGGAAATCAGATGAATTAGACGCTGAAAATATATACGAAAGCATAAAAGAAAAATTTGCTAAAGCTGCTGTTTCCAATGGGAATTTTATTAGTAGGGTTCCAGCACATAATATTCTTCTTCCATCTAAATCCTGCCATCTTAGACTTTGGCATTCTGTTGATGTATCTCTTTTCGCTAATCCTAATTCCTTTTATCTCTTGATTAATCCTGTTCCTCCTCCGCGTCCTTGGTTCTATGAGTTTCCCAGTTTGCGTCGGTCCATAATTACTAAATTATCCCGCTTCCGTTTCTCGCATAGTCTCCTTCCTTCTTCACTAAATCGCTTCTCTTTGGCTCCATCTCATAATTATCCATTGGATCCTGAAGGTTCCCAGTATGTTTGCGATGCGAATCACGTGCTCTTCGAGTGCTCCGGTTTATCCCGGGAGCGTGAGTTACTTTATTATCATCTTTTAAAGCTTGGTCTTTCTGCTCCTTTCAACGCCTCTTATGTTCTTTCTCTACCTAGTCTCTCTGTTGTTCCTGTCCTAGGGGTGTTTCTTGATACCATTGTCGACAGAATAAAAATATAATTTCTAGTCTATTCCCCACGTATCTATTCGTTTTTGCTGGGCTAATGCTCTTTGGTAGCAAATCCAAGGAGGGGTAATAAAAAAAAAAAAATAAAAGAAAAATTTGAAAAAGTATATAAAGAATGTAGGCAAACCAAAAAATACGTCAGGAGAAGGAAAAATACAAAGGAAGAAAGAATGGATGACGCAAAAAATAATTGAAATAATAAAAAATAGAGACAAATTGTACAAAAAATTAAAAAAGAATAATCAAAATATATACAAAGAATTCAGAAACCAAGTGAATGCAGAAATAAGACGGCGAAAAGACATGTTTGTCGGGAAAAGTTTTAAAGTAGCACAGGGGGGATGATATCAGGAAAACTTGGTTAAATATAAACAAGATTATAGGAAACGAAAAGAGCCTAGGAGTAGATGAAACCATAAAGAAATACTTTGACAAGGAACAAGAAACAAGAGAAATTGCAAACAAATTCAGTAAAAAATTCAAAAATAGCATAAAAAAACTAGAACACAAATGTTATAAAGTGCTTTTAGAAAAAAGAGAAGAAGATGAAATAAAAGTAAGCATGTATTTACCTAAAGCAAATGTAGAACAGGTTTGGAAAATAATTGATGGACTAAAGGAAACAAAGGCCATCGGAATCGATGGAATAAGAATAAAAGATATAAAATCAGTAAAAATATTGTAATGTTATTACTGGTTTTTTTTATGCCCTCAGGGATGCCACCGCAATATTAACTTCCACGGATATATTTTATATTTAATTTATATATTTCTCTGTTTTCTTATTATCTTTTTTGTGTTCTAATTTTACGAATAAATTGTTCAGATTGGAAATGTAAATATATTAAAATGACCTACACTAATATTTCTTCGACGGTCGACCGCTAAAAACACACACAATTATAATATATATGACGCAGAATAATAACGAAATTAATCTATGTATATATATATATATATATATATATATATAAATGAATTACTATTTCCCTTGGTCACGTCATAACTTGAGAACGACTGCACCAAATTGGATAATTTTTTTTTTTTGTGTTCGTTATTGTCAGGAGAAGGTTTGTATAAAAAAAAATTTTAAAAATCGTACGCAAAACTTTTTAAAGTGTCATAATATGAAAAGTGAGTGAGAGAGTGTATGTATATACGAATACCTGTAGACGACCGACAGAGAAAGGTAATTAATATCTAGAAGAGTAATTTCAGCCATTTACACAGTTTTCGATATTTGGAAATAACTTACTGGCCCATATGATTTGTAACGAAATAGTTTTTCCTCAATCATTCACCATTCATTTAATTTGGTAAGTACAATTATGCATTTATTTAGTTATTTATTTAAATTAATTTCTCAATGATTATTATTATATACGATGAAATATCATAAAAAAAATTATCTTTGATTCAGTATTACAAATCAAAGTTTATTTATTTATTTTTTTTTTTTTCTTTCCCTTTTTTAAATTGTGTGTGCTGTTTGTAACTACTGTGGTCATTACAGCACACACAAGGGGAGGTTATTTAGATTTGTTGTGTTAGGCCACTCATTCTTACAAAGGCTATAATTCGAGTGATGTTTATTGATTCGTTAGAGAGTATGCCCTCTATGTTTCCTAGCAAGTCCAGTTGTTTTCGTAATACCTTCATCTTTTAGCAGGTGAGCAGTATATGAGAGACTGTTGGTATGGTTATCTGGCCGCACAGGGGACACATAGTTGGAGGCGGGGTAAGTTTATTCGTATGAATATATACGCAAAATTTCTCTTTCACGAATTACCTTTTGGTTTACTGGAATAATTATTATTAACGATTTATTAATAATATTTATATATATATAACTAGCTAATCCAGGGAAATTCGTACCGCCTTAGAAAATAAATGTATTAACTTATTAGCTGAATTAAATTCAGTTTTTTATTAAGATAAAATGAATACTCGAAATGAATTAATTACAATAAATGCACAAAAATCAAAACGAAAAGTATTTTTATTACATTAAAATGAATGTAATTCACGTGGCAGCAAGGCATTATTCTCCTTAATAACAAAAATCAGTATTACGCAATAAGATGGTTCACAAACGACAAAAATATTCAATTATACAATAGCTTTGAAACGGTTTGACTTATCAGAATTTGATTATAAATTACAATTAAACTTCTAGCAATGACAATTTACAACTTTAGGCAGAGCGATTACCCTGGGTGGCAAGAAACCATCTAAAATATATAATATGGAATTTAGAACGACCTCAAAAATCACCTTTAAAAAACTCATAACTCATCACCAGATAACCCTTTTGAAGCGACATTCAAAATATAAAACAAAACACAGAAACCCTTTCATAAAATCTAAAAATTATAGTTAAAAAATTATTTAAACCCCTATTTGGGGTCAAAAACAACAAAAAAAAATGAGTTTTCTTCATAAATTTTGTTTTAAATTCGGTATTTTAAACGGACATTATATGTGTACGAAATCATAAAAATCGGTATAAATTTACTTTAAGATATTAAATTACGTTAGAAACCTGTTTTTTCGTGTAGGTATAGCCTATTAGCAGCTAACAGCACAGAGTACACACTTTATTAAAAAGTATATAAATTGAGCGTGTAGTCTGTGTTGTTGGCTGATAGTATAGCCCGAAAAAACATGTTTTCAAAGTAATTTACTTTAATTTTTTAAAGTAAATCTATACTGATTTTTGTTATTAAGGGTAATAATGCCTTGCTGCCACGTGAATTACATTCATTTCAATGTAATTAAAATACTTTACATTTTGATTTCTGTACATTTATTGAACTTAATTCATTTTCAGTGTTAATTTTATCTTAATAAAAAACTGAATTTAATTCAACACAACATTTATTGATTCTAAGGCGGTACGAAGTTCGCCGGGTCAGCTAGTCTATATATATATAAAACAAAGTCTGGTTTGTTACACCATCTATAACTCAAGAACGGCTTTACCGATTTTTATGATCTTTGATTTGCTGGATTTGTCTCGGCTCTGAATAGCAGAATACGAAATTTAAAACAAAATTATGAAGAAAATTCATTTTTTTGCTGTTTTTGTCCCAAAAGGGGGGTCTACACATTATTTTAACTTTAATTTTTGCATTTTATGAAAGGGCTTCTGTGTTTTGTTTTACATTTTGAATTTCGTTACTTCTTTCACAGTGTTAAGTTGTGTTGTTATTATTTGTTTATTTCAAAAGGAGAGAATGGTGGTTTAATTTGATTCCTTGGTTTTTTTCTCTTGAGCGATTCAACGTGTTCTCTCTCCGATTTAGTTTCTTTTTTTTTTAGATTGTTTAATGTTTAATAACAGCGTAAACAATATGGTGTTCATTCTGAATAGTGAGAGCACATATTGGTGGGGAAAATTAAACCGTTTTTAGTATACCAATCAATTCTTCTCTGCATTGTTCGCGTTCGTTTCAAATTTGTGTCGATCTGCATATTCTCTTTTCGTATCGTTTACACCGAAATTATTTTGTTTTCGTAAGTTTTGTCTATTAAATGTGCTGTTTTTAATCGTTTAAAATTTTTTTGTGAATTGCCTGGCTACGCGAAACCGCTGTATAAATTTTTTTAATCAACTTTTTAACTTTCTCTTTACTACTTTGTATTTATTTCTGTCGCTTCTGTCTTTGTAATTACTGGCAAAGGCAACTGTTTACTTTTCTTTTTTTTTGTTTTTGAATTATTCCACGTGTATTATTTCAAGCGATTCAGGTAATGATTTATATCTAATGTAAATGTATTAACTATCAAATTTATGTATTACAATTACATTTTTATATGTTGTAATTATTTATTCAATAATTGTTATTTCTTTAATTTTCACTTTCGTGTATTTACGATTAATTTTATATATATATATATATATATATATATATATATATATATATACATATATTCACTATAATTACGAATGTAGAATTAATACCTGTTAATGATACAATAGTTGCCCATTATGTAAAATACATAGATAGGGATAGTGCATGTTTGTTTTCGTCTCTTTCTTATTTATTGTATAATAATGAATTATTAGGAGTAGAAATACAAAAATGTATTGTACAATATGTTTAGAAAAAAGAAAAAAAAAAAAAGAGGTTTCAGCCATATACTATTGGACTTAATGAGAGAACATATAAAAATAAAATAGAGTATTTGACTGATATGTTAAATATTCGAACCATTGGGCCAAAACCGCTGTATAAATTTTTTTAATGAACTGTTTAACTTTCTTTTGATTAATATGTTACTAGGAAAGTTATTTATAATCAAATTTAAAATCCATACTAAACTACTGCAGTTTTCTGTTGCAGTAATAAATTAATTTTAATAAAAAGCTCGAGATAAAGTGGTTAAAAGATATGAGTGAAGATGTTCTCTTAAATGTGTAATAATGAGAGATCACCGTGTGAATAACTCAGCCTCTTCAAAACGACAGCTGTGTGTGCTGTTTAGTTGAGCAAAACTTTTTGTTAGATCACGACAGACAGGTTATAGAAAGATCGATAATCTTCAGCTAAACATGAAACGCTAAGACAATATTTTGTTGCACGGTGAAAAACATTTTTCCCCCGAAAGATTGAGAGAGAATCTTTACATAAATACAATTCCAGATAAAACAAAATTTTTTTTATAAATTTTAAAGTACAGATTTGAACGGGCATTAATACGCGGACGAAGCCGTGGGGAACAGCTAGTATTATATATTTTTAAATTTCTGACTCATTCTGCTGGTAATTTTTTTACAAATACTGAAGGTGTTTTTTTTGTTTTTTTTGTTTTTTTTTATGAAATACCGTTTTTAACTACTAAGGTTATCACGGTGAGAGCTGCCCAGGCTACCTAAAGACCACCCAACAGTCCGCCATCCTGAATGAACTTCTTCAAGGTATTATATGATTTGTCGCTTAATATTTCTGATAACGTTGTGAAAGTGCTTGGACGGACTGCATTAAAAGTGCGACATTCAATTATGATGTGTTGTACTGACGGGTATTTTAATTCACCACAGTATGGACGTGTATTAGGGATAGTTATTCTTTGCAGTATGTGGTCATGACTTTTATATGCCCTATTCTTAGCCGATTGATCGCTGTGTATTCGACACGCGTGCTATCAGTCGGCGGCCACCATGGATCGATCATCGGCTTAATTTGGCGCAATAACGTAGTCTTTGACATCCATTCTTTGCTCCACTGCTCAGTTAGTCTTTCGCGTAGGAAAATATCGAGTGTTGTTGGGCCTCCTGATTTACGCGGCATTGGAGATAACATAGCAGACCGAGCTTCTAGATTCGCGCGCTCATTCCCCGGGATCTGAGTATGCGCAGGGACCCATAGGAACTCAATCCGGAAGCCCTTCTGGTCTAGCAACAGCAGAGTCCCTTGGATTTTTTGCGCGATTGATTCTTCTGCATTATTATTTTGTAGATTTTGTATGGTGGTCAGAGAATCAGTAATTATCAGAATCGTTTTCGGTTGAGCTTTGGAACTGTCGTACTCCTGGAGACAGAGCAGAACTGCAAGCATTTCTGCATCCAGTGCCGAACCAAGCATCATTTAAACGGACCCCTACTAGTACTCCATCAATTTCGTAGGCGCACGCTGCTGGTGACAATATACCTGTACACGCCTTAGATCCGTCTGTATACACCTTTGTGAAATCTTCGTATCTGTTAATCACCTCAATTGCCTTCTTTTTGAGATCTTCTATAGCTGTTTGTGAGTTATTGTACTCTAATAGTGATAGATTTATTTTTACTGGGTACTGGTCCCATGGTGGAAGCAGTGGTAACCTCTTAGCTTCCGCCAGGCACGGAAGGGGTACATTATGTTTACGCAGCAATTTATTTACTTTTGGTAGTAAATCGTTGGGGAAAGCAGGTTTGAAGGGGCAAACTATTTTGTTTTCAGTCGACCACTTTAATAAACTACGATAACTATGTAACGAGCGACTGTATTTTAGGGGTAATATCCCCGTTAAGGAACACAAACTGGATGAAGGTGAAGTACGGTGTGCTCCCAGGATAATGCGAAGCGCAGAGTTTTGTATTGGATCAAGTATCTTTAATACTGACTTCTTTGCTGATGAGTACACCTGACATGCATAATTGATTTTACTGAGTATTAATGTTTTGTATATGTTTAGTAGTAGCTTTGGGTGGATATTGAATTTTCGGTTGGATAAACATTTCATTATATTCAAGGAATGATAGCATTTTGACTTTAGATTAGTTACGTGGTATCTCCATGTTAACGAGGGATCTAGTGACACTCCCAGGAAGGTTGCTGATGATTTAAACTGGAGTTGCGATTCTTTTAGGAACAGTTGTATTTGGTTTTGAGGTTGGCGTTTTCGATGGAAATCAACACATATAGATTTTTGACTGGAAAACATTAATCCGTTGTTCTCAGACCATTTACTTAATTTATTAATTGTTTTTTTGTAATATGGATTTAGCTAGAGAAGGATTATCAGAGGAAAGAGATATATTGAGATCATCAATGTATAATCTACCTACTACTGGAGGTTTTATGCAGTCAGCGATATCATTAATATATAATATAAATAGGGTTGCACTTAATGCAGAACCCTGCGGAATTCCATTCTCAATAGAGATGGGTTCCGAGATTGCTGAACCGATTCTTATTTGTATTAATCGTTCGGTTAGAAAGCTTTGAATGTATCGCCCCAGCTTACCGTCCACTCCGACCGTTTTTAATTTCTGAAGCAATAAAAACCTCGGAACACGGTCGAATGCCTTCTCTATATCGAAGAACACTGAGTACAAGTGAGATCGGCGATGAAAGGCTGATACAATTTGTCTTTGTAAACCTATCAAATGGTTGATAGTTGACTTCGACCTGCGTCCTCCAGCTTGCATAGGCGATAGGATCGAGTTAGATTCTAAGAAATATAGGAGGCGTCTGTTGACCATTTTTTCTAGTATTTTGGATAACGTTATTATTAAGGAAATTGGTCTGTAACCCTGTGTCGAACACGGATCCTTATTAGGTTTTAAGACTGGGACAATCATAGCAACCTTCCAATTCTTCGGTATATCACCGGTATCCCATATTTGATTGTATATTTCTAATAGTAATTCTTTAGCGGACTGCGACGCGTATTTGATCATATAGGGGTGGATTTGATCTATGCCAGGTGCACTATTTTTTGTATGAAATTGAAGTTGGAATTCGAGTTCATCATAAGTGAACGGGCGGTTGAAAGGTTCATCACCATCGGTTTTGAATTCCACCTTATTTTGCTCTATATGCGCTTTTAGTTCCTGAAACTCTTTCGTATATTTGTCCATAGATGATTCTGTGGAGAAGAACTTCGCAAACTGATTGGCCACTTGCTGGTGATCGGTAATTAATGTTCCATTATCATTTATTGTTGGATTTTTAAGGGTATTTGGCGTTCCATTTATAGATTTGATTTTCTTCCACATATAGTGATTATTTGTCGTTTGCGTTATAGACTCTACCAATTTTTGCCATACTTCCTGCTTTCTGGCTCGAATCAGGTCTCTTGCAGCTGCACGATATTTTTTAAACTCAATTAGGTGTTCTTGAAGTCTGGTTATTTTATATTTTCTCAGAGCTTGTTTCCTCTGCACTATAGCAACTCTGATCTCTTTACACCACCACGGTAACCTAAGCTTAGATTTCTTTGAAGTCGCTTTTGGAAATGTTGCCTCGGCAGCTTCTAGGATTATTTTTATCAGTGTATCTATCTTGGATTCTAAAAATGTGGGAATCTGGGTGGGAACTTTTATTTTTGATGAATAGGTTACCCAGTCTGCTTTGTGATATTGAAATTTTAACTCCCTCTCCTCGTTATTTTTATACACTTGTTTTTGGAAATTTATTATTATTGGATAATGGTCACTAGAACATAAGTCTTCAGACACTGTTACATTAAATTTTGGGGCGAGTACACTGGAACAGAAAAATAGATCTAGTGTTGAAAAGGTGTTATAAGTAAAATTGAAATGGGTTGGCGCGTTTGGTGGAAGTAATACTAGGTCCTTATCTAACACACTTTTTGATATTACTGATCCATGTCGGTTTTCTGATGCTGATCCCCATGCTGGGCAGTGAGCGTTGAAGTCGCCTAGTATTATATGTTGGTGTCCTAACTGCTCTATAAGAGAGTCAAACTGTGTTTTTGACACATTGCTATTGGGTGGTAAATAACAATTGCATACTACAATTTCAACAGATGACAGAGAGGGGATCTTAACTGTCACGGTCACTACTTGAAAAGATGACGATACTGTTATTTTCTTCACTGGGTAGTTCATGTGTACCAAAGTGGCTACACCGCCACTCGCTCTGTTATTGAGAGTGTGATCATGTCGAAAGATGTTGTAATCTTTGATCGATATGTAATCTGACGGTCTTAGACGGGTTTCTTGTAGGCAAATGATGGCAGGATTTAGTGTATTAATCATTTGCTCTAACTCATCGCTGTTTCTTCGGTAGCTTCGGCAATTCCATTGTATTATATTACTCTTATTCATCATTGCAGTCGTATAAATCTTTTATCAAGGTGTAGGTAACATGGACTTTTAGTCTGAGTTTAGTTCACTCTGTTCGTCGGTTGAATAGTCTTCTAGGGAAGTTGACAGCCTATTAATAATACGCGTACACCTATTTTTTATGCTTTTCCCATTTAGATATGGTTTTATTGTCATAATTGTATGGATCAGCCCCTCTCTATTCTCTGTGTAATCCGAGGCAAAGTTTAATTTTTTTTATAATATATAGTATAATATTTTTCAGAAATAATACAAAGAGAAATACAAAATGTGCATAAGAAAATAAACATCTTCATTTACAATATATGTAAACAAACATTATTGGAAAATAATTTACGAAAATTCTACTCTACAATAATGTTTTATAGACAAGGAATAAAATGAACAATTATCAATCGAAATTTTAAAAGTTTATTTAAGAACACCCTTATAAAATAGAAAAAGCTGTGCATTGTTGATAATATTTCAACGGTTTTACACATCCTAATCTAGAGCTGCTGTATGCAATAACTTTAGGAAAGTTCAGCGGCAGTTTCCTTCTTCTCTTTCACCGGATTTGTTGCCGCAGTTTACTCCCTAAGCTCAAATGATCAATTTTAAGTCACTAGAGACTCGCTTACTCAATTCAAGATAGTTCCATCACAAATGTATTCGGAGCCAATTATTGAGTTCAGAGTATTTATTAGGTTGTCGCACTCGTCCCCGACAAGAAAATTATTCTTTAGCCCTTCTATCAGTACCAAGTCTATTAAGGAAAGGTTACTACTCGACGTAGGCACCTAGAAGTTCTCTCAATTATTGTCTTTCGTTTTATTTATCGATCGAGCAGGTATTTTGTGGCAAGCAAGTGACTGTTGCCTAGAGAAGTTAACTCTAGCGACAACAATCTGTTTTCCGCGGGACAAAGTTAAAAAACCGTAGATGATAGAAGAGGACAATGTTGCCAAAATAATAAAAAACCATGAAAAATTGTACAAACCTATTAAAAAATAAAATAAAATAAAGAATGAAAGGACTGAGCGGATGAGCAACATGGTGCCTATTCATCAGAAAGCGAAAGAAATAACTAAACTTTATAACAAGAGAACTGCTACAGAATTACTTAAAGAAGACAGTGGTACTTCAACAATAAACAATGGAGAAACAATTAAAATACCGACAGATTTCTTAGGAAATATGTTTAATGGTACGAGAATAAATACACTAAGAAAGACAAACAATGAAAAGGAAGGACTCGAAATTTTAAAATCGGAAGTAATACAGACAATATACGAATAGCGAAATTGAAAAGAGCTGTAAGACCTGACGGCTTACCAGCAAACGTAATTAAATTATTGCACGACGGAAATATCATAAAAGTAACGACCATTTTTAACTGTACATACAACGCATGCAATATACCGTAGGAATGGCTAGAATCGACATTTATCGCATTACCTAAAAAAAGTGTAGTCGAAGACATACAATGATTACAGAATAGTCAGCTCAATGAATCGCCATCTCCTTAAAACTTGAACGTAAATACTACAGGGACGAATGTTTAGCACGAGTGACCTGGACGAATGCCAGTTCGGTTTCAGGTCAGTATGCGGCAGTAAAGAGGCACTAACAGCAGAAAACCATGCTCTTACAGAAATGTCGCGATCAATAAGAATTGTACTGAAATCGAAATATAAAAATACATTTAAAGAATAAAGAAACCCAGGATGCATCTCCATTCAATAGGAACTTAGACAAGGCTGTATATTGCCACCGTTGCTTTTTAACACGTACACAGACGAAATATTTCAAAAGACGTTATGGAATCTAGAAATCAGAATCAAGGTTAATGGAAAATATATAAGTAACATTCAGTACGCAGACGAAACCATTCTGTTCCCGAGTTCCTGTAAAAACCTACAACGCTTAATTAATACAATTAATGAAACCGGAAAAAATTATAGGCTAACAATTAATAAAAATAAACGGAAATTAATGGTAAGAATTGGACAACATCAATTAGCAAACAGCGCTTGAAATTTTCTCAAAGTAGAAGTAGAAACGATCAGTAATCTAAGGCATAACTTTCGTTAGCCCCGATGCCTCTGTGACCAGAAAGCCACAGAAAATCAGTGCGTATGGAAATCGCCGACTTTATAGCGTGCAATTTTAATCTCGATACGCATACCAGAACGAGTGGATTTAAACGTGTTCAAGGCTTTCAGAATTATTCTGCAATTAGTAGCGCGGTTGAAATAGAATTTTTATTTTTCTTCACCATCATGTCCATAAATCCGAAATTGGCATTGAGACGCTCGTTTAATTTCTAATTTCTTATTAAATGTCTTTTCATAAAAGAACGAGACAGATTGGGAGATAGAAGTAACAAACTTTCCCAGGACTGCGAAAAAAATTAAACGTAAAGGAAAAATAAACGAAAAAAACGAACTACAGTAAAATAAATAAATAAATAACAACTAAACTGAAAGAAATATAACTAGAACAAATAAAAACATAATCTCTGTCGTTTCTATTAATTGTAGCCGAAAAGTTATTAAAATTATCCGTAGAACACTATTATGTCCGGCATAGGATTGTCCAGGTAATTTCCCTGCACCACAATGAGAACTAACTGTTATGTATTTGAAATTTTTAATAATATAAAAGAAATTAATTTTTCATCGTGTTACCGAAATACTCCCGATTAATTAATCGTATTCTAACTAGTAAACCAAAAAGTGTAAAAAGCAGAGGTCAAATCCACTTAAATTACAACGTCGCGTATCTTATCGTCCCACAAATTTCTTTGTATCCTTTTTTTCTTATTTTTTCTGTTTTAGTATTTTTTATTCGTTTCTGTAATAATCGCCTTATAAATATATACATATGTGTACATTTTCTTTTCTCCCATTTCAAAGTTGTAATTTAAAAGCATATATCTTTTAATTTATCGTAGATCGTTATAGAAAATAAATACCGCCAGCTGCGTAGCGTACACGTATTTGGATAGACAGTGCTGTTTTGTTCGGATGCAAATCACGCCGCTCAAGGCCGTGTCCACGAGGGACACCCCCCCCCCCATGATAACTGAAATAGTTATTATAAATACATAGAAAATCTGAAAAAAATCAAAAATTTAAAATAAATATTGATGACTTTTTAGGGTGTTCTTAAAAGAAAAAAGAAAAAATATGCTCCATATTTTTAAGTACTTCATTAATACCTTAAGGAAAAACTTCTTATTACGAGTACAATCAATAACATATGTAATTTTGATTAATGTTCATATACGGGGTAGTTAATTTGTGTAAATTATTAATATATAAATCAAAATGATAGAAATTATTAATAGTATGAATATTAGTGAAAAATGTATTGTTATTTGTAAAATAAATATGTAAAAAAAATTTTCAAAACCGGCCCCTTTTCAAAATTCTGGGCACAGCCCTGACGCTGGCGCATATTAAAAATATATAAAAATTTCACTTTCACCGAGTTAATCATAATTGATGAAGTTCAAAACAAAAATAGAAAAAAAGAAGAAAAATAAAAAAAGATAAGCCTAGAGCATTCAATCGATCCCGTCACTTCGAATATATACTTTGACTTTTGAGTAAAACAAACTATATAGTATGATATTAAACAGAATTTTCCTCAGTACCTCATTAATTTAAGCACTAAATAAAAAATCGATTTTTTATCATTTCTTTTAATTTCCTACAACTTCTTTATAGTCAATATAGTTTTTAAAATTTCTTCTTCTTCTTCTTCTTTGATTAACGTGCCATGTACTACCGCCTAGGCCAGAGGCACGAATAAGATAAGAGTTAGATGGAGTGAGATAGGTTAGTGGTCTTGAGAAAATATAGGCCTTTACAGTGCGTTCCATCATTTAGAAAAACTAAAAAGTTGTTCTGAAACTTCAATAATTGGAGGATGCTTTCAGATTGAAACTCGTATCCTAGCCAGTTACGATAGAAGTCCGAAAATTTAACATTTCCTAACTGGTAACACCGTTAAGTACAACAGCTAAGAATTCGATTCTATTCGGAGGTGATTAGTGTAACGAAAATCGAAGATAAATAAATAAGACAGACTAACCAGAGACAATTGTAATCGGATTCTTATCAGCGAACGAGTGATAACGCGTGATGCACAACTAGACACTTTATTCACCTTTTCAGATTACATGCTATAACGAGAAAGAGGATAAAATTGATGGAACAAACTTATTTCGAATAACTCAATCATTTTTATTTTTCGGGGAAAATTTCTCTAAAGAAAATACCTCGTGAAGCAATTGCTAATTACAACACAACTTCCCTAAAACTGAATGTGGTCTTTGAACCGATTTGATTTATTCTATTACGTTTTTCTCCATCTTCCGCTCTCCTTATTCTATGTTAAAACATAAATATAGCGAAAGGTATTTGTATGAAAATGAATAAAAAGATGGAAAATATACTTTGCAAGATTTTTAATACGTTTTAAATGTATGTTTCATATATATTAAATGTATGTTTAAAACATTTCAAAACGTATGTTGAATACATTTTAAATGTATGCCTATACATTATAAATGTATGCCTATACATTATAAATGTATGTTTAATACACTTCTAAGCGTACGTTTGATATGTTTTAAATTTATGTATTTAACGTCAAGTTCTTGTTTATCCTATATTTAATAAGAAATTCGTCAAAATTATGTTAAAAATTGACAAAATGAAGTAGGAGAAAGTATAGAATTTTCATTACCGCTCGCAAAATGTATATAACATCGCTATTGTTTTCTAAATATAACATAATGGCTACTAAAATATAATATTTAAATTCCTGGCTTATTTCCAGCTTTTTCGGCCCAAATCCTTCTAATTTTCCGGTTACTAAAATTGTACAAGAGCTTACATGAACGTTCTTCCGCTTGTATAATAACGAAGCGAACAAATTTAAGCGAAGGCAAATAAGCCATTAGTAAAAACAAAAAAAATTACAAATTACATTTTTTTTTAAATTTTACCGTTCTAATGAACACTAACTCAAGCAAAACGTGCTTACTTTATCATTACAAAAGTTAATAATGAAACTTATAACAAGCTGATATAATAGTTACGATCCATAAAATTTATTTGACGTTTAATATTTATATTTTTAACCATTCGCGTTAACTTCAGGGGATTTACCGAGTTGAAGCCCCTCCAGAAGTTTTATTGAGAAGATTCAACCCAATAAACTGAAATGTACTGGCGAGAAATTGAAGATAGATCTGCCATTATAGATAGTCATTTAATCGAAGAATTAGAAGTAAATTGTAAAAGAAAAATAGTATTATTTTTTTGCTACTACTGATAATGTTTGATCGCTGCAACATATTTTATACAAATGAAAAAAAGCTTTGTAATTTAATTTGAGTAAAGTACATTAAAAAACGCATTCATATTTTTTCCCCGGTTTTACAACAAAATTCACGGCTTATTCAAAGTTTTCCCGCTTTTTTGTCGGTTTAGCGATTTTGTTTTCCTTTTAGTATCAGCGGCGTTTTTCTAATCTCCCATTTCACATCACGTTTCATCGTTAATTAACAGGATAAAAACATATAAATTAGTTTGCATACAGTATATAATCGAGCTGGGAAATAGTTCAAAAAACTAAGCTAGCCTTAAAATGAACAAAAATAAATAAATTGATTCGTTCGATAAATTAAAACCTAAATATTATTAATTTTATTTTTAAATTTCTTAATTTAATGTAAAATTCGTGAGACGCGTTTGCACGAACGCAATAGGTACATTACCAACTAAAAAAAATACGTAATTTCGATTATACTGAAAAAGAAATTTTCAGTTTGCTTTCCATCTGTTTTTCGACGTTTTCAATGAACGAAATGGGAATCGACTCGTACTCGGAAATATTGCGCAAGCCGGACCAAAGTTCGTAAAATTCTTTTCGCAAATTATCTTTCATTTGTAAAGATCCATCTTTAATGTGTAAATAGTTCACCGCACCACTACCAGTTACCGGATCCCACTTTGTTAATGATGAATTAGGAGCGTTAGGAGTACTAAAAAAAGAAAATAACAAAGCATCAACAAATCTTTAAAATGTTTCCAAACGATAACGATAAATAGATACTTTTAAAATTAAAATCATTAAAGGATTATTCACAAGAAAACACGTTTTACTGTTCGGAAACTTTTACTTCTTTTGTTCTCTCTTTATCAAACTTTATCGCTATCTCGGCAACTCGTTTCTCGTTCGCGGAAATACCTCACCCTACAAAGTAATTTCTCCTTATAATCGGTATTCTACATTTATTTTGGATGTCTTCTTTAATTACATACTTTACTATATTTCAGCACACGTTATTCGTAACAAGAACTACTTGCGGGAAAAAATATTTGTAACATCATGATCAGAATCTAATTTCTTTATCCCCACATTGCTTTGCACCTAACAAAAACATTAAAATATGCAATAACTCACGAAGGGTTTGACTTTCATAAATTTCAAATTTGGATCATAGATTACAATTAAAATTCTCTTTCAAACCATATCTATAACTTCAAGCTAACCGATTACTCTAGACGGCAAAAAAAAACCGTCAAGAATATATAACACGGAATTTAAAATTACCTCAGAAATCACCCTTAAAAAATTCATCATCACCAGATAGACCTTTAAAGATGAAATTCAAAATATAAAATAAAATGCAGAAGTCTTTTCATGAAATCAAAAAATTACGGTTAAAAAAGTATTTAATCTCCCTCCCCTTTCCTTGGGTTAAAAGCAGCAAAAAAAAAAAAAGGAAGTTCACGTACGTAATATCCCGAGTAAAAACGTTGGAGAAATCGAAACGTATTTGAAATATACGCATGAAAAACCGCTTTATAGGAAAACTATTTTCGAGCTTATAACTTTATATTCAGACCCTTAAATCGCCGAAAGCTCAAAAATTTTGAAAACATTTTTAAGTTCCGGGCATGTGATATGATGTTGGAAAGATCGCTGTTTAGCTGGAGCGAAATCATAAATCATTTCTTTAACGAAACTTTCGAAATTGACGAATATTTCAAAAAAGCACACAAAAAATGGCGTGCCCCTTCTCTTTGCGTCACGAGTATTATAGCTAAAAGTTTTTAATACGGTTAAAAATGTGCGAATCCCCATATATTTTTCTAGTTTGGAGCATCTGGGTTTCCAACTTTATATTCAGACCCTCGGGGCGCTGAAAGCTCGAAAATTATGAAAAATACATCGTCTCCGGGCATTTAATATATCGATTGAAAGATCGCTATTGTCGGGAATGAAAGCGTATTTTATTTTCTTAACGAAATTTTTGAGATGGCGATAATTTCGAAGAATTGTAAAGAATCATGCACTTTTCTCTCTTTGCAGCTGGAAAAATCAGATTCCATTTTCTGAATTTAGTATTATGTAAACGTGAATTGCAGTTATCGTTAATTGAACATACGGAATCCTCGGCGCACGGAACATCATGCTTGACTGAACTTGTTTATTATTGCGTTCATGCTCTAACCGCTGCGTGGAATTCAATATACTCGTACTATCAACAGATTTACACTATCGTTGGCGCATCGTGTTATTTCGTAGTAATTTTAGAAATTACAATTACATTTTTTAAATTAGTACAAAACATAATATTCTATTAATTTGTCAAACTCTATAATCATGGTGTACTATTATTACGAAACATGTCAGCGATACGTTAATAAAATATTATTTTTTTTGCGATTACTGATTATATCAACAGAGATCCTTTCGATTATTTTAAAAATCGTATCATTCGCTATAAAAACAAATCAGATTATATACTATAGATTCAGAAAACGTATACTCCTCGTTGACTTTAAGTTCTTTAATTAAAAATAGTTTGACAATATATACATACAAAAGATTTAAAATAACGAATAAAGGTTTAACAACGATACAATTTAAAAAATTTATTCACAATCAATATGTAGAGAAATTTAAAAACGTTCGTTTAAATCAAAACGGAATAACTAAAATTTTTTTCTCAACAATTAGATTCAATAGTAAATTCCATACTCGCAACATTCAATTTATATCAGGCCATGGGAATTTTAAAGTCTACCTTAAAAGGTTTAATATCGCGAATACGAATAATTGTATTGGATGTAACGAACAGGACCTATATATTTTCATGGATTGAACGTATCGAATATTATAATGAATTTGCGCGGGAGAAAATGAGCATGTTTAATGAATTTGTCAAGAAGAATTTGGAATGTCGGAAAACTGATATTGACCTATAGTAAAAAAATATATTAACACGAATATTAAAGATTTTTCATGGTGAATGGAGGAACCCAAAACTTAATTAGATGGTTTCCCCTGTACCACAATAATTTAAAAAAAGAAAATTTATTCAAATAAATATATGACCTTACCCATGGATTGAGGAAGTAGGAGGAAAAAATAGTAATAGCAACACCCGAAAATAGCGGTCATGTTGACTGATTAAGAAAAAAACTTAAAACGAATTATTTTTTATACATAATACTTATAATAATGTAAAAGTAAATACACCATTATCACTCGTATAACAAATAAATGCTATTCACTGTAAAATAACAGATAAAGCAATAATTCTATACTACATTGGAACAACTGATACTAGTAAAAGATGTTTCGGTGATAAAGCGGTCTAGGGTGCAACTGAAATTTTGGTAACTTTGTTTTAAAAAAAATCTAAGTAGGTTTTCGAAATAAGACCAGGTTGCGTGTTTTTACTTTTAGCGTGCCGATGTTCAGTCTCTTCTGAAATGCCAAAATCAAATACACGTGCAAAATGAAGAAATTTCATTTCTACATGAGTACGGTAATCGGAATAAAAGTTTTAAATATTTAATAACGGCATATACACTTTGTTTCCAGCGTTTAACCTACAAAGATGACGGTAATTTTACTTTTTTCTGCAAAATTCTTCAAATAAACTCTTTTCAATTAGTTTAAATATTAAAGAACGTAAAGGGGAAAAAAAACAAAAACCTTAGCGCCTGGCATTTCAATACTTATTCTTCTAGCAGTTCGTTTAGAAGCTAATACGGAATATAAAACAAAAGACATTAGGGCATCTATTTTATGTAAGGGAAAGTGAGGAAATGGTAGAAAAAATTGCAAAACAGACAAATAAAGAGAGGGAATGAGTTATAGTAGAAATGTAGTTTTGAATCGAGAAAATTGCTCGGATCCGAGTTAGGATTCGCACGAATATGAATATTACAACGTTATCAAACACTAATTTTTACTTGGATCGTTTTGTTAGTTATCAAAATGTACCCGCCCTGCGGTTTGTCCTGGCGAACATCAGTTTTACTAATAGACCACATGTCACGGTCGAGTGCTTTTCCTATATCAGCATAAGTGTACCCAGTAGCAGTTCGATAGTACTTTCCTCTATAGGCTCAATGAATAATTGTAAATTGCGTGTCCTACACTCCCTACGTGAAATTGGGGAAAAAATAATTCTGTTCAAAGAGAATACGTTTGTTTAGTACTTTTTTTTTTCTTCGATGTTTTTGCAAAGATGCTTATTCCATTTTTCGGAAAAGGATATTTTTTTCAGTTTCCGTATAAGGACAGTAGCAGCCAATCTGCAATATTTAACCGTATGTTCCTAAATTTGATTCTATACGAGTATTCGAAAAAATTTCCTACGCGGAGACGGGGACGTTGCAACACTAAATAGGAATTCGATGCGCTGTTTGAGGTGTGATGTCGGAGTTCGTAATTCAGTTTAATGATGGAAAAATTACAGTTAGGCTAAGTCGAGGCATCAGGCGAACTTTGAACATTTAACGAAGAATTTTCGTGCCATTGAAAAAGAACATTTTCGAACACAAGTGTCCCGCTCATAATTCGGTGGGAAATAATTGCGCAAAATTTAAGTCATTTAATGATTTAACTTCGTGCATATGAGAAATGAATTGAGAGATGAATATGTAACAAATAACTGCTAAGATTCTCTAGTATTTTTGTTTAAATCCGTTTAATAGTTGTAATATCATATTACCTTACTAATAGTCAGTAAATGAATTTATAGTTAATCGATTATTTTCTTATTGGTACATCTGTAACATTGTGATAATATTCGTTTTTTTCAGTTTTGCCTTTTACTCTATTTAGGACATAATCTAGTTCAGATCTAGTCTCTCTATTCGTGTATATTCAGATTGTCTTATGTAGAAAAATAACTGCTCTGCTTAGTATGAGTAAATCTACGAGAAAGAATCACACAGTTTACGCCTGCGAAAATACTATAGGAAACACTTCTGTTACTCCACGTACGTTCCTTTTGATCGTTTTCAATTCTTGGGAAAACACAAAACCGTTATGTTCTAATATATTTCGTATCAGCCGTTAATATAATAGTTCTGTACTAAAGGTTAAAACCGTAAACGAAGATTATCTAATTTCGAAGGATGTAATCTGTGTAATATTAAAAAACAGCTTATTATCCAAAACAACCCATAGATAACTGAATATTCCATTATTTTTAATTCGTTGCCCTCACACGTAACTTTGATGTTTTGTCCCTTGAATCGGTTAAAAAAATAGCCGATCATTTGTTTATCGGTAGTATATTCTGATTTCACGTTTCTTAAGTAGGCGTCAAGATTTTATAGTATATTGTTAATTGTCATTTCCAATTTGGTTTTTATTTGTTATTGCAAATAATAACTTATTCAGCGTATACACGCAACAGCGATAACACGGTTATTATTAAACTGTACCCTATCGAACAGGATGTTCCACAGCAAAGAGTCAAGTACGTTGCCCTCAGAGTCTCATGTTGATATTTTTGACTAATATGATGTTTCTTACGTTTCTTCAATTAAGGAAATAGTAAAAAGTATTTAACAGGGCTTAATCATTACTTATTAAGTAATAGCAGCTATTAGTAATACTCGGGAGACAACGGATGTGTTAATTACTCATGTTTAGCCCTGTAAAGCTTTATGAAATAAGGTATAACCTAAGTTACCGACTTTGACTGCGGCATTGAACAAAATTCTATTAACCTTAAACTCACATGAATTCATAGGCGCAGCGTCTCAATTCGTAAAATACGAAGTCGACCACTAGCCTAATTGTGCCGGTTCCCGGCCATATTGATATCCCTAATGATGAACGAGTAGACTGTACAGTTCAGTCAGCAATACAATCTTCGATGCCAGTAAAGGCCGTGAAACCACCACCAATAGTGTTTTTCGGCTGAACGACTTTACATTTGAACAGAAAAGGTGATCAAAACGTAACATCGTTTATGTTCCTAAGAACAATTAAGTCTTCGACTAAGCCGCTACCGAAAGGACCATCTTAAGAACAATTCCGAATTCTTAGCCGATTACGAACGGGTCATATCGCTCTATGGTATACAATCACCTTTAAGAGATTTAGCGTTGCTGAGAAAATACTCATTCTGTTTGGAACATGTTAAGAACTAACGACTTACACGAATTTTTTGACTATTTTAACGGTTCAACACATCGCAGATATAATACGAGTGCTCCGAAAAATTCCATCTAATAAAAAATAATATTTTAACCATTTTCGTCAAAACCGACAGATTTATAACATATAGGTAAGTAAGCCGACACGAAGCCACCACTTCGGTATGCCGTAATATCATACAAGTTGAAATTACATACAGAAATAGTGAAATCATTTTTAATAAGTTCACTTCGTTCATTTCTATCTATTTTTAATTTCGAAAATAATATTCGTAATTTTTATCAATGCCAAATTTTTGAACACATTATATTTCTCTGCAATCATTAGCGTAAAAGAGATGTTGTGTTATATTGATAAAATCGAATATTTGCATAGTTATAGGACCAGATAACTATTTTTTTCATTTTTTCACAAAGCTTAATCTCTTTTAGTACAAGCATTCACGTTGAAGTCAATTTGAGCTCTTATTTTTTTTTACGCTTTAAAACGTATTTTTTGTTCTGTTCGAATTAAATACGATTTTAAAGACTGAAAAAATAAAAATATAACCACCTATTAAAATTCGAAAATAATTTCCACTAAAACAAATTAATTTGATTAAATTAGGTTCTTATATAGATTTACCGAACACCCTAGCAAGACACCTTTCCAATCCCTATAGAAGGATGTGGTTAAATCAAAAGTACAAAAAAAAAAAATTAAAAAAGTAGAAACAAATATACCCGATTGTTTTTCATTATTACCGGTATCCTAGATTTCCGTTTTTCGAACGAAATTCAGGTTTTCTAGTCTATCGTTTCCCCTACTGAATTTAAGATCTCTATCTCTTAATCTAAAACTGATTCTCGGGTTGAAATAATCTGGTTAATTTCAAAGCTAATCCGATTCAAAATACAGTGAAAATCAATTATAGCGACATTAAAGAGAGTGATGCGCGATGAAGTCACTAATTGCAGATATCACGAATTTACCAAAAATCTATGAGTCAACCCCCACCATACTCCCCCACCCATGGAAAACCACAGCTTTGAATATAGACCTCTCACTGTTAGAACTGAACAAACATTCCCCTACTAATACCACTCTGAGCGCTTTCCAGGGACTTTTGCTGAAATACCTGTCCTCGTTAATTCTGTTTACCGACGGTGCCAAATCTCAAACTCTCTCGTAGGATGTGCCGTAATCTCTGAACAGACAGGTACTATCCGTTACGTTCTTCCACATCTTTACCCCGTGCTCTCTACTGAATTATTCGCAATTAAACTGGCAGTTGAAATCTGCGTACAGTCCAAACAAAACTGCCTGATCTGCACTGACTCTTTAAATTATTTAACATGTCTGCCAAAGTCTCACGATAAGTCGCAGCACCCGATAGTTAAAGAAATATTATCTACGATAGCTAATGTGGACTTCAAGATGATATTTGCTTGGATACCAGGACACAAATATCTTACCACCTCTATGTGAAATCTGTTCCTCAGTTCTCTCCGTTCAACACATTCTATTAGACTGCAACAAATATAATCATACTCGCACCACGTTTTTCCTTCCGTCTACCTTGAAAGAACTCCCTAAGAATAACAATGAAGTAAATATAAAGAAATTATTCGCTTATCTCAACTCCACTAACCTTCTATCACAACTATAGAATCCTAACTTTCCGTGCATCTGGCCTTTGTTGCAGTTCATGGCAAGTAAATGAAGAAGAAGAAGAAGAGAGTGATACTGTTAATTTTTTTAATAGCCAAGATTTACAGCTATTGAAAAATTATCCCATTACTCTTCCACGGATTAAACGATTGACCATCCATTTATAATTATTTCGTTGAATTCGAAAGCATAAACATCAAACTGTTTTTCTTTATACGTGAAGATGCCATGATAATGAAACCTAAACCAATATAAGAATAAAAAAAAGCAACAGATCACTACATAAAAGCAGCAATAATTCATATTTTCTTCTTATCTTTCGAAAAAATGTGTTAATTTCGACTTTTTATTATAACGAGGAGAGTAGGCCTGTTCTAACAGTTTCTATATAGTAATCTATACCTTCGGTTTTCACCAATTATTTCGTTAAATTATAGTCACAACAAAGAATAACCGTATATCCGTTCCGTTCGTCCGAAAACTTCATTTCATAAAAAATCAAGGGACAATGTTCAAATTCGTCCCCGTAAAAATTACTCAAACTTAAATGTTGTGCCGCACATGGTTATAAGCGATAATTTTTCATCTACATGCCAACATTAATTTGCCGCTATAATAACCGATATAGAGATTAATTTTATAGAATTCTGCCGATTTCAGCAATATTTCTCTCCATAACCGATGCAGTTATAACTGATTTGCACCGTAACTGCTATATTGAAGCAGTGTTCCGAATATTAAAGATTTCTAAACTGGTTTTTCAGAAACATGTTCTCAAAATTAATATAATACATAAGAAATAAATCGACTTTGATTTTGTTATACTCGTATTATTTACATTTTACTTTTGATGCGTATTCACCGTTGTCGGTATTTTAATCTTTAATATATTAAATGTTTTCTAGTCGATTTATTGTTTATGTATCGTATTAGCAATTTTGTTTAAGCAATATTGATTATTCACACCGTTTGATATCCTGTCATTTAATAAAACCGCTAAGCGCTTTCATCCGGTTCAAGTCGATTTAATTTCTATTAATGTCCTTCCCTTGAAGTTCATATGTCAGAATGAATTATTTAACAATATATGTATATTTACAATTATTATAATATATAGTTACCCGTAAGTAGCGAAGTTTACCCAATACTCGATTAGCTGGTCAGAAACTTTTTTGTCGGCAGAACTATGAAAATCACTAGCTGCAGCAATGTCGTAAAACAAACTATATAATTCATCATAATGTGACGCTCCTAAGTGCAAACATTACATCAAATTATTTTCTTATCTGCAAAATTATTTTTTTTATTTCCTCTTAAACTTTTGACCAGTTTACCCGACTTTCTAATACAATTATGTACCCACAAATTACGAAAAGAAAAGAAAAAAAACAACTTAATTCTACATTATTTTCACCAAAAAAAAAGATATTCTAATAATCTTTAAAATAACAATTGCTATTTCATCTGATCACAGTGTCTTTAGATTGAAATATTAAAAAATTTAACAATTACTTCTTCAAAATTACTACTCTCATATCTATGTATATATGTGTATATATGTGTATATATATGTATATGAGCTGTTATGAAAAGTGTCTTTTGGCGCCTTTTCCAGGTACCAAATTGAAAATGACGATAGGAGAAGGAAGGGATTTCCTCCTAAAGGAAAAAAAACGGTAACCAAGATTGGTGTATGAAAGAAACGAAAAAAACACGGAACACCTGTCATTACTGCGCCGTCGAACAATCAGCTGAATTATGTTACGAGTCCAGCCTTCATGGCGTCGCATTAGATTTTTTGGTTTAAAGATAAAGTAACCGATGCCCTTTTAACAAAAACTCTTTAATAGGATCTAGGGCGAATACAACACATTAATTTACGGCCGATAAAATCTATTTTTTTAATACTAAAACAAAATATAACAAGTTATTTACGAACCACATTTTCTTTAAAGCGATCGAACGCGAACATACTCTAAAACGATATGCGCACACCATGGTTGCAAAGGCCAGACTAAAACCCATTATTCGCAAAGCACCACTCAAATTATTTCTTTGTAATCAAAATCATGTGCATTTTTCATATGCCATATCTCTTAAAATAGTTTACATAAAAAATAATTTTTTCTCCATATATTTCGCTTTAGTCATAATTGCTACGCACTAATAATTATTATTTTAAAATACGCACTTAAAAAAACCGAAGTTTATAAAAATACCCCGTTATTTCTTTCTTAATTATAATATTATTTTTATAACTTCCAAAGATTCAATAATGCTTTATTTCACTACAAGAACTTCACAAATTTAATGATACTTCCCGAATAAAACGGCTCCTTATCCACTACATTTAAGACGATTGTGCTCAGGCCGTACGAGTATGCGGAGCCTTACCAAGGCACACGCGTGTGCCAGCGCATCGGCCATCATTCCTCTGAGGTAACGATGCTAGAGCAAGTACAGTCAGGCATCCTAGTTTCAATGCTATTGCCGAGTTAACAAAAATTCCCATCGCAGCCAAAGCGAAACTGGACACACAACGCAACATTCGTTACTGCAAACTTCAAAGATTACCAATTCGTTTCAATATATATATATATATATATATTGTTACGAATTTGAGGTTAATCGTTCCGCGGGTCGATCGAAATGAACTTCATTGAATCCCCGTTTCGGGAAACCAACGTTCCGAATTTCTCCTCGACTTAATTGACCAAGTTCCTGCGAATGTCACGTTTCTTTTTCTTTTCCTATTACGGACGCCAGTAACAATTACAGTGCCACACCTCGAGCAAACTAAAGACTCGGTTTTCTACACCATCTCCTCCGTGTCACGGAAGAGAAAAAAAAGAAACAAAAATTCTCTCCCGTACGGAAAATCGCATTGAGATCGTGGACCACACGTTCAATAAATTGACAAAAAAGTTACAAAAAAAAACGCGTATTAATCTACAAATTTCTATAAAATCAACAAATGCGGACGCATACAGGCGTCTCCGGCGGTAAATATGCTTCAGACTAGAAGGAAAAAGTAAAAAAAAAATAAAAGAACAATGACCCGAACACAAAGAACGGTTAAAATTTTGCTTCAATCGTTATAAGACAGTGACTGAAAACAACACGCGGCGTTACGTTGACTGGCTAATCAAACGGTATAGGGGAGTCAAATTATATTTTTTGACTTCGGAAAAATTCCTCGATCAATGATTCCAAATGGAACGTGTTCAAAAAAGTGTGTAGAATAACATATCAAAATGCCTTCGCGAGAAAATGTGCGTGCTAAATTTTTTATTTAACAATTTAGGTGCAAAAATGTGGTTTTTTGTTAATAACTTTTTTATTTAAAGTTTTTCAATTGGAATTGAGCGAGCAGTAATTTTTTAATTAACGCTCCGATTCGAGCTGCGTCCAGCCGTGTACTAAGCTGAGTGTGGACCCGTGCGAACTGCGTAAGTGGCTATAACTTTTAATTGACAAAAATAAATGACATAAAACCGATTGCATATTAAAAAGGATAATTTTCAGTATAGTTAGTACGTATATGTACATATGTTTGAATGATTTTTTAAGTATTGTAAATATTTCATACATGAGTTTGAAGTGAAGTGTCGCACGAATTTTCGATTATTTCATAAAATTTGACGAAACTTAAAAAAAAGTAAACAAATCCATGGATGTCATATTCAAAGGGGTTGTCTAAGGTACGTCGTTCGGAAAAAAAATTAGAAAAACATTATTTTGCAAAATTCAAGCCTTGTAAAGTTTATCAATTTTTGAAAAATGCATTTTTCCACTTCAAGAACTTTGATCGTTTATAATAAAATCTTAAAAAATGATATCGACATTTTCTAGGTGGTCAATTTGAAGTGTATGATGTATACATTAAGGTGAAATAGTTTATTTTATAATTATTAAAATTTTTGATGATATTTTTAAAACAAAAAAAAAAAAAATTCACTCAAAAAATAATGTACAGAATCCTAATATGGTTCAGAAACGACAAAAATATCAAAAAAAAAATCAATAACTCACGAACGGTTTGACTTATAAACTTCAAATTTGGAAAATACATTACAATTAAAAATCTCTTTTAAACCATCTATAATTTCAAGATGATCGATTACCCCGGGTGGCAAAAAACCAAAAAAACCGTCACGAATTTATAATATGGTATTTAAAACTACCTCAAAAATCACTTAAAAAATCATAACTCATCACCCGATAAATCTATATAGCTGAAATTCAAAATATAAACTAAAATGCAGGAGTTCTTTCATAAAATCAAAAAAGTACGGTAAAAAAATTAATATCCCCCCCCCCACCCTTGGGGGAAAAAAAGAAGTTCATGTAAGTATTATTCTGAGTAAAAACGTTGGGGAAACCAAAACGTATTTCAGGCATATGCATAAAAGACCGCTATATAGGAAAAAAACAGCTAAGCTTAAAACTTTATAATCAGACCCTTGTGGCGCCGAAAGCTCAAAAAGTTTGAAAAAAATATTTTTTTTCCGCGGCATGTGATATATTGTTGGAAAGATCGCCATTTGTCGAGAACGAACCCGTACTTAATTTCCTTAACAAAACTTTCAAAGTTGCCGTAAAGCTCAAAAAAGCGTGACTTTTAATTTGTAGCCCCCTCTTTGCGACGCGAGTATTATAACTAAAAATTTTGAACAAGGTTAAAAATACGCACACCCGCGTACATTTCTTTTTTTTGGAACATCTAGGTTTCCAACTTTAAAATTGGCCCCTTTGGGTTTCGAAAACTCGAACTTTTGGAAAAAATATTTTTCCTCCCAGACATATGGTATATTGTTGGAAATTCGTCGAGAGCGAACCCGTATTAAATTTTTTTAACGAAACATTGGAATTTTACTAAAAGTTCAAAAAAGCACGATAAAAGGCGTGTAGCTCCCGCTTGTGGTTCATGTTTTATAGCTAAAGATTTTGAACAGGTTTAAAAAAATTCGTAACCCTATGTATTTCTTTACTTTAGAACATCTGGATTTGCAACTTTAAAATTGGACCCCTGGGGCACCCAAAGTTCGAAAGTTTCACAAAAATTATTATTTTTTCTGATCGTGTAATATATCAATGAAGAGATCTGTATTTGTTGGGAACAAAACCGTATTTAATTTCTTTAATGAAACTTTCAGAGTTAGCAAAAAATTCAAGAAAGGGCGAGAACTGATATGTAACTTCCCCTTTGCGATCCGAGTATTATAGCTAAAAATTTTTAACATGGTTAAGGAAATGCGAACAACCGAGTTTCCACTTTTTTAATTCGGCGCTTGAGGCGCCGAAAGCTCAAAGATTTTGAAAAAAAAATTCTTTTTTTCTGGCTATGTGATATATTGTTGAAAAGATCGTTATTTGACAGGAAAGAACCCATAGGTTATTTCCTTAACGAAACTTTTGAAGTTGACGAAAAGTTCAAAAAAACGTGGATGATGACGTATGTGTGCCTTTCTGGACGACGCCAGTATCATACGAGTAGTTAAAAATTTTGAACAAGGTTAAAAATATATACATTCCCGTATATTTTTCTAGTTTGAAGCATTCGAGTTTCCAACGTCGGAAGTAGACCCCGGGAGACTTGGAATACTCGAAATTTTTCCGCTCATGTGATATATCAATTGAGAGATCACTATTCGTCGGAGACGAAACCGTATTTCGTTTCCGTAACGAAATTTTCGAGACGGCGATAATTTCAAAAAATCGCAAAAAAATACTTTCCTGGTCCTCTTTGCAACGTAAAAATCTGATTTCTTTGTTTTGAATTTAGTAGTATGTAAATAAAAATATTATGGTTATTGTTAAATTACATACGGAATCTTCCACGCATGAAACATCATGCTTGCCTGAACTTGTTTACGTTTCATTTGATTCAAATGCACTTGAAAATTATACGAATATGTAACCTAAAATTTTATACTCTTTCAAATAAAGATACATCAATGACATTGCTGTGTATATTTTTTTCCTCTGAAATATTAAATGAATACTTTTGGAGCAATTTTGACATAATTATTTAGAAAAAAAGTAAGGAAGTTGTTATTTTTAGTTTTTGTGGTGAATTTTCCAAATATAATTAATTATGACCGGCCATTTTGGATCGACCTTTTCAATTTTTTAAGTAGAATATCAAATTTGTGATAACCATACCCAGCAAACCCCAAAAAATCGATGTTTTCAGGTAATTTTCCAATATTTTTACGTGTCCATCTGCCATTTTGAGTCCGTAATTTTGAATATCTAAAATCTGACATCAGATTCGTATTTAGCACCCTTGAAACCCGCTTATATACCAATTTTCATCATTTTCCATTAATAAATATCCGAGAAATTCAATTTTGCAACTAATTTTTCACCTTTTTCACTGTTATCGAACGAATAAATAATTAGCACACTTTTTTAAAGAGAGGCATTTTTAGTTAACACTATTAACAAGCGAATGGAAAAGGTTTCATCAAAAAGTATAGATCGCGGAATTATTCCGAAGTTTAAACTTGATTTCATTTAATTTGACTCCCCTAGAAACTGATGAATGTTCATCGGCCGCTAATTTATCTAGGCGGATCAACTCGATATTAACTTGCAAAAAAAACATTTTTTTTCTTTTTTTATTTTCTCTTCTTCACATCTAGAACTGACTATATAGTCATTTATGTTTGATTTCCTCCGTAACTGTGATTGAACACTTTATAAATGTTTTTAATTAATAACCTTAATTACAGTTACACAATTATGTATTCTATTACACGAAATTAATCACTATTACATAAAATAACGTCATTTATTGAACTGTTTTAAATAAAATCAAAATAAAATAAAATAAAGTAATTCATAAATATATAAATAAACTTGTCCGACCGGTTTCGTCTGTTTTAGACATAATCATGGACTGAATTTTGTTGATATTCGTGTTTATATTTACCTATATTTTATTTTAATTTTCCATTCGTTTTTAATTATTTATTAAATTTATACATAATTTCACATAGACCAACCATTATAATACATCGATCTATAACTTCAATAATGACAAAAACAAACGTAAATAAATAAACAACAAAGTTCAGTCCATGATTATGTCTAAAACAGAAGTTTATTTATATATTTATGAATTACTTTATTTTATTTTATTTTGAGTTCAATAAATGACGTTGTGTATTTTATGTAATAGTGATTAATTTCGTGTAATAGAATACATAACTGTGTAACTGTTATCAAGGTTATTAATTAAAAACATTTATAAAGTATATAGTCATTTACTAGATTTTAAAGTTAATAAGATCGTGAATTTCAAGATCTGCCCATCAGCCGATTCCGAATTTATTTATCGAATAATCACGCTAGGTCAATAACGTTTCTTCTTCTCAACCTGTTACAACTTGCTGGTCGTTGTAGTAAATTCGTTGCAAGAGCATTTTCATTTCAACTTCGACAAGTGATTTTTAACCGCCAGCTTTATTTCTTCAGTGACATACTTCACTTGTAAACCTTGATGTAGTGTTTGGTTGGACACATACCATGGTTCTCCTGATCATTGGATCGTAGCACTTTATTTTTATAGCGCTGTATTCTATCCACACTACACTTTTCGAAACGAATCCCCAAAATTCAGTTGCGTACAACCATATCAGTTTTAATACCATGTGGTATAGCAATATTTTATTCGAAATATGTAATTGGGAACGCGGTCCAAGCAACCAATGAAGTTGTTTCGTTTTCAAATTTAGTTCTGTTATTTTTGTCTTGATATAGTGAAGACACGTAAGTGTTTCATCTAGGTGTACTCCAAGAAAACTAACAGTAAATTACCGAAATCAATTAGTACGGCAAACTATATGTCTGTCAGCCGATTTACATATTTATACACTATTTCTTACTAATTCATCCGACTCACGCTACTGACAAACGCCACCACCTTGTTGTCGCCAGACACGCACACACCAGGATACTTACACGTAAGGCCAAACTCCACACGTGCCGAAATTTCGACCGAAAATTGGAAAATACATTTTCAGCTGCGTAAGCATCTCTCGGACCGTATTCCTCGCTGGTAACGAAAAATACGATGATGCTGCCGAGAGATTGGAAATTAGTGATTTTAATCCGAGAATATTTTACTAGCTCGACATTATCGCTAGATAGCGCCGTAAATACCTAATCCGGATCAATATTGTATATGGTACAGGTTACTGTAACTAGAATCTCCTCTCAAATAAGCATGGTGCTAGTCCTGCCAGCGGAGAAACTAAAAAACAACCGCATGAATTCAATACGTTCATACTGTGCAGTGTGGTAATTTTTGTTACCGCTCCGGGAAAATTTACTTGCCGAAGATGTTTCTGCCAATAATTACCGTTAAAGATTTTACTGGGATTACAACAGCAAACTCTCTACATTCGTTCGTGATATAAAATTCTACTCGAATTGATGAATATCAGTCTAGAGCAAGTAGACTTGTCACCTCCAAACCGGGACCTTTCGGTTAAAAAAATAAAACTCACATAAAAATAGTGGGATGATACATCTTCGCAACCCCCGCTTTCACAATATTGAATAAAAACTACTAAAAAAGAAGGCATTAATAATAGAACAAGAAATAAAAATAACATAATTCTATACAAACAGTATAATAGTCACGCAAACAAACAACAATGGCGTCTAAAATCAGTGTAATGAACTAACCTGGAAGTAGGAATAAAATGTACCTCTTAATTTCTCTGTCCAGTACGGGAAATTAAACTAACCCTTCTCTGACATGAGAGTATTGAAAAAGCCTAACGGAAACTATAATGGACAACTGAACGCGTGACACGAGCCCTTTTACCGCCTAATAAAAATATAAATGCAGAGGCGTACTGTAACATATGACGAAAACTAATCTGAACACGACAAGAAATGTACTAGAAGGTGCCAGACAACAAATAAAATATCTGCACGAATTTGTTGCCAGACATACATATAGCTAATATAATGTTCGAGCGGCAGAAGACAAACTAACAGAATCTGAAAATTATATAAGCAGGGGATCAAATGAGGCATACTCGGATTAAGTGATGCAACAACATTTCGGCGAGAATGTAATAAAATTAAAATCACAACGTAACATTTTACAAAAATCAGGATAATAAATATCATATAAATATGGATTGGAAATTTTAACAAACAAGAAATGTTTCGACGGAGTAGTGGAATATATTGCAGTATCCGATAGAATAATATGCATCATTGTACAACTGAAAGAAGTATAAGCTTAAAATTATACATGCACCGACAGAACTCAAGACGAACAAGTAGAGAAACTACATGACAAACTGGCTAGCCCGTACCTAATTATAAATGTGACAATTTGAAATTGTTACGTTAAAGTTAAAAAATCCAATAAAATTGCATTAGATGCAACGAACAGAACAGTGTACAGCATATCCTGAGTGGATGCAACATTCTAAATATAGAGATAGCGGAAGATTCTATTGTTTTCTAATATCAAAATATATCGGTTTATCCCACTCGAAATAGCCAACGTATAGTCGACCATGCGGAAAATACTCCTTCCTCTAGTCGATACCCACCAGCCGGAATGTTTATAGCTGGGACTTACTTATTACGAGGGAAATAACAATTTTACTGGATTTAAATAGGTAAATGTGTCGGTATCATCGGAATACACGTTAGCTGTACTTCTGCAGGCCCGGTGAGAATGGTCGCTACGATTAAGCTATCTCATAAGTCATTTATTGATAGTCTTATGCCGTTACACATCTTGGATGGGCTTAAGGTCATGTGGGTGCAGGGCACAGAAGAATTTAGGGATTTCAAAATTATTATGGATTTTCTATGTTTCTGACTGTATCAATTGACTTACATTTTATTCGGTTAGAATAACTTTGATTTTTGGCGTTATGACCAAGCGCTATAGTTAAATGTTATTCAGAGATTTTCATCATAATATGGATTGTCATTTTCTAAAATGCGTCAATTCGCGGAACCTTTAGATTCATGTTTTATTATAAAACTTCTAGTATTTTTCGCGGAAAATAAGGTAATGCAGTAGAACTTTTCAAGGAAAACCGTTAAAAGTATGTTTTCTTTGTTGTCTCTTTTTTTTTTTTTAATTATTTTTTCTAAAAGCTACGGTAATAAGAGAAACTGCTCTTCCTCTAAGTTTAAAATGTTATACATAAATTTTGATACAAAATCAACTTTACCGTAACTAATTCCAGTTAGTTTATTCTCTAGACTTCTGAAATAATTTACATGGTCGTATTCGTAAAAATATTTCGGTCCTTTGTAGTGCAGGGCAGAATCGATAGCGGGAATAATGAAGTATCGATCTGTAAGTGCCTGAAAAAAAAAAAGAAATTATTCTTACACGATAATCACAATTTATTACTTTTATTATTATTATTATCTCTTTTCGGAAATAAACAGAACGTCGAACTAATTATTATTCAATTACGAGTATTTTTACTATTAGATACGAATAAATAAACACCCCAAAAGTACAAGTGCATTAATTCACAAAACAAAATCAACTGATATGTTTCAAGGTCACATACTGTTTGCGTACTACTGCGGAACATGTCAACTGATTTTATTTGCTTTGTAAATGTAGTACCTTTTCCGGCTTTGATGTTTCTTTATTAATATTTAATGTCAACGCATGAATGCCGACTGCGCTTTTATTACGGTTAACACTTGAAAGTTTTTATTACCGCAATTTCTATACAACCACCTGAGATTTTAATTATGTAATGGTTCAGTCAAGCCCACCGTCAGTTACTGGTTAAAAATTATTTTGCATCCTATTAACATTGTCTCTATCTACGTTCCCCCTAATTATGATCTTCGTCAGTTCCCACTTTCCGCATTTTTCATTTCTATCCCGTAACCCTTTATTATCGGGCGTGACTAGAATGCCCATTTGCCCTTGTAGGGTTGCACATCCTACAATTCCAACGATTCCATCTTTGAGAATGGTATCCTTTTCGTTAATTTAATTCTCCTCAATGATCATTCCCCAACCTATTTCAGGGATCCATCTATTTCTAGTTCTTTTGATCTGACCTTTGCTTCTTCCACTATTAGTCTTAATTATAACTGAAAAACTCTTACGGGTTCTTACGGCAGTGGCCATATTTCTATCCTAATAATTCATGTTAAAACTTTTCTCCTTCTACTTGTTTCAGGCCTCTCTCTATTCTCCTTGGTGGAACCTCTCACAGCAAATTGGGCTCTGTTTCGTTTTTGTGTTGACTCATCACCCCCTAGTACTCAACCTGAATCCGTTTCTATACTTCTATGTAATTCCTTTTTAAACCTTTCTCTATCTTCTCCTACCCGCCATCAGCCATCTAATAACAACAATGAAACCTCACCTCCTTGGTGGAATGAATAACGCGACCGCGCATTCGACCGTAGTCGTGCCACTTTTAGAACCTTTCGTTTTTAGACCCTACAACCGAAAACTTTCTTGCCCATAAGCGAGCAAGGAACTAGGTATATATTTAAAATCTCAAAGAGCTCCTCTTGGAAAACATTTTTTTCTTCATTCTCTAGGAATAGCATATTGGAAAAAATATCTAGAGCTTTCAAATCGCCATCCTTTGAACGTATCTCCAATCTCAACCTTTCTAAAGATAGTTTAGAATCCTTTATCGATTTCGTTGCTCCCGCTTATGTTCCAAACGTTGATGAACTGTATTTAACTCTACTTCCGCATAATTCCCCTACACACTTCTTAACTTCTGCTTTCAATATTTATAAATTAAAATCTGTTCTTTCCAAATATTCTAGCTGCACTCCAGTTCTTGACGGTTTATGCCTTTTCTTGTCCTTAAAAACCTGTCCGAACAGTTCCTTACCTTTCTACTTGTGATCTTTTTAATTGTTTTTCCTCTTCAGGGGTACAATTTCTCCTTCCTGGAATTCTTTTATCATCATTCTCCCATTCCTAAAAGAAGTTCTTTCTTACGTCCAATTTCCTTGGCATCCTGCATCAGAAAACTGTTTTTAAGGTACGTTAAACAAGCGCCTTGTTTGGTGGCTAGAGCATAATAATGTATTTCCTAGTACTGTGTTTGGCTTTCGGTCTGGCATTGGTCCCCCCGATTGTATTAGTCTTTTTGTTTCCCATATGTACATATCTTTTATTCAAAAACGGCCTCCTTCATCGATGAATCGTGTGTTACTGATAATGTTCATTTACCCACTCTAAAAGTTAAGATAACAGCAATTAACGTTCCAATGCAGTTTACTTACCTTACTAGTAATTTCATGCTGAATCGTTCTATCCATCTCTCTGCTCCATTTTTTGAAACTTCAAGAACGGTTTTTCGAGATCTTCCCTAAGTTCTTCCAAGAGTCCTACTTTTCTCAACATATACGCTATCAGTGTGAATTTTCTTCCTCTAAATTCTTCATTTTTATTCATTGCCGATGACATCCTACTCTTTGCCTCATCCCATAATATTGTGTCGATCAGTGAAGCATTTAATTCGTCTCTTTCTATACTGGATCATTCTCTTCCCTCAATTAACCTTTCGATTTCTCCTACTAAATCTTGTTATATCGTATTTACTCTACAACCTTATAATCCTGCTTCTGTCTATCGTCCCCTAGCAAGCACATTCCTTTCTCGTGTTAATTGTTTTTGTTGTCTTGGTATCTTCCTTGACAGTCGGTTATCCTTTTCCAAACACATCAAGTTCCTCTTCGGCAATCAAAAGGCTAAACCCGCTGAAGGCTTTATCACCAACCAAATGACGTGGTAATGCTTATATCCACATTTCTCTATATAAATTCATAATCCGCTCAAAATGTGATTACTGTTCAAGATGTAATCCAAAATTCTTGCCTTCGTCTATGCCTTGGTGCTCTTAAATCCGTTCCAGTTCCAGCAGTCCTTGCCGAATCTAACACACCACCCCTTTCTATTCGCAGATCTTATTTAGGCTATCGTATTTTTGCTAAGCGTCTTCCACTCACGTCCTATACTCTTATCCATTCCTACCTTTCCATTTCTACTCACTGGATTTTCGCACCTAGGAAAATCCTTATTTTATCTCCCATCTTTCTTCGGGTTAGTTCGCTCTGCCCTTGCGTAATGTCCTTTGACAATCTCCCTTATTTCTCTGTTAATTTCGGACGAACTCTGTCATTTACTTTTACACAAATGACGAACGATCCTTAGAAAGGGTTATTTTTAACAAAATAATTAAAAAATTCGGATATAAAAAATGTTAAACTGCGGGACAAAGTTGCAAGAGGTAAATAAAAATCACTGATAAGATCTAAAAAAAAAAAAAAAAAGAAAAACGTGTCTTTGCCAGCTTAAAAGCAAAATCGTTAAGCGAATACGGTTACATAAACACTATCACAAGAAATTAAAATAAACATTTTTCAATGCATTACAAATTTACGATTAACACGGTGTAAATTCATTTAATATAGTATTTAATAACATTATGAAACACTTTGTGTTTATGACGTCTATGTTTATATTTCTCATGTATTAATATCGGATGATTCAAATCACAATTACTTATATTGAGACATTGGAGTTATATAAATAACTATAATAGAACTTTCCGATAAGCACAAATGCATGAGAAATGAGAGTTATTAAGTATATACCTTATGCTTCTATTCATTTTTTGATGTAATTGCTTAAACTGACAATTTCGGACAGATGACATTGCAAGGGAAGTACACTCCATAGCAGAACAAATAAAACTTTCGTAGAAAATGAGTTTATTAAGGTAAAATCGATAGAGTCTACGGCTGAACATAACTGACACAAACATTTAAATTTCGATTCGTCAGTAGTTGTGAAATAAGTTAAACAGAGCGGTGAGTGACCTCAGCCTTTAAATTTTGCTCTATAAAACTTAAATATTTTACCTTTATAATGGAAAGCAACAATTCATTTTTTTCTGTATTACTGAAATATTTCTCCACAACTGCATTTGTAACAGGAATTCCATTTGGACCACTTGTATAATCCAATAAAAACGGAAGAATTTCCTTATAATTTCCAGGTGTAACATTAAACAGCTCGGTTTTGTTTGCAAATTCTGTTTCAAAAAAATTTATGTACTTTCAGGAACTCATAATTGCATTAAAACAACTATTATTTTGCACTCACATATATATATATATATATCAACATAAACCATACATGCTAGCAGAATCTATCTAAACTTTAAATTATAATTTTTTTCTTCTTTTTAATGTTCTACATGGACAACTTTGCGCTGTAAAATGATTGATATTATATCGTTGAACTTTTTCATCTTTCTAGAATGGCATGTACATTGTATATTGGTATATATAATTATATATGATACGTACAAATTTTTTAAAATTATTTTCTATATATCTAATATATGAAATAAATCCTATAACACAAATATTTTTATTCAACAACTTTTGAAATCCAATGGCACTATGCTTTAAGGGGTGTCATAAAATTTTTGAAGAATCATTTTTTTCACAAATTAGTGCAGCACCCATAGAATATAAAAAAAGCCGTTTGAAACTGTTTTTTTAAATTTTGAACTAAGACGACTTCCATGTAGCATGCTCAAATTTCGTGGACGTGTTTGTATATCAACAAAGAAATATGAACTAAAAACGGAAAAGAAGCAAAAAAAGCAATGTAGCGGATAAATCAAATTAATCAACAATATGCAATATAGCGAATGAAAATTGTTTATATAGCTTGTCTCACTTTGAAAAATGTTCTTGATATTTAAATGAAATCGAAGTATTGTAATTCTTGCGAAACTCACAAATATGAAGTTGAGACTAGAAAACATGCAAAGTGAGTGGTAGTGCCGCAGAGATAAATATGTCTAGCGGATTACAAAGAATCTTTTAGCGAAATATAAATAAATGGTGTAATCAAATTGTTTCAAAGTTCCGCCGTTTTATATGACGTCAAATACGGTTTTTATGTGATAGATGGCAAAAATCTCTAAAGGTATATCTGAGATGCTGATCCATATGACGATCTCACCGTGATAAAAATGAATACGTTACGCAGAAGCGCATGTACGCCCAACTTTGTAACTTGAAAAAATATGCAAAAGGTCTTGTTAGCAAAGCTAAACTTGCTGACAAATTGATCGACGTTTTATCGATGTATTATTATAGCCTTTTAATTTTAAAAAAATCACAGCTTGATAGGAAATATGAAGAACGAGTGTGGACTAAGCGTTATTACAAATTACCTGCCGACGAAAATCAGCAACATGAAAAGATATGACAAAGATTCGTAGAATACGTGTCAATAACTGAATCTTACAGCTGTTTGTAAAACTAAAGTTATAAACTAACCGCTCATTTGCACTATCTCAAGCGATACACAATAGTAGGAAAATTTTAACACAATAATGTGGTCCCTTCAAACAATCTTCCAGTGGGAAATTGACGCTAGATATTACCTCAATTATACCTATAGATGTTCAGAACAACAGACTGAACTATGAAATAAAAATAATGCAACTTTTCTGTTTCCAAATTGACCCAAACTGTTACAACTTTTGTGAAAAAGCTGATACTTTCCGTATTGATTTACCTGAACGGTAGTTAAAAGATGGGGCAAATGTGAATAAATTGGTACTTCAAGCAGTTGGAAAAGGAGAAAAAGGGTTTTTAAATTTTGAGGGTCAGCTAAAAGTACCATAAAAAAATTACGCTTTTTCTTTTATGAAAACTTTAAGTTAGAAAATATAGAAAATAAATTGTATTTTTAAAATTGAACGAATTTGTAACTTGTTCAATTATTCCCCAGTAGCTTCTCCATCGAAATAAGTAGGACTTGTTGCGATGTTCTAGAAATTGTTAATTTTATACGAAATTACCACAAAACTTTTACTCAAGAATCGAGATATAATGTTTAAATTCTTCCATTTTGTTAGAATACCCCGTTGTGTACTTCAATGTATTTAGGCTTGCAGATTAGCCCCCTTTTTTTTTTTTTTTTTAATTTATCTAAATGTACTATGAATAGGGTTATTAGTCCGACTACAAAATACATTTTTAAAAAAATTGAGCACAAATAGTTTTGGTAAGCCGTCATTTTGCTCTTTCAAAGTAAAACTTGTATAGGCTCGTTTTAAATATTTTTCATAGGGTCCATCACGAACTGATGATAGATTACTTCCACGGTTACTAAAGTGTTATATGCGTAATAATAATAAAATAAAGTGCGAGCGATCGAATATCGTACAAGTGGAAAAGCATTTAACGGGAAAAACGAATATATGAACATCCTGATCGTCTGTTTCACGGCCAGGCGCTGCGAGTGACTGTCGTGCAACTGCTTTACCATGTACACCGCGGCTGGAGGGAAACAGTATACACATACACTGATTATCGGATAAACGAAGAAGTTGACATGAAACAACGAAATATATATGATCCCAAATCTCCCACGATTCTCATTACAACGTTACTACATCGTTAACATGTAAGAAACGACAGAATCACTGAAATATTTCTAACTTTCGTCTATGCAAAATTTTAAATAACTGCAACAAAATTACCGTCTGCGAATATTAAATTTAACGTCAATGTGTATAGAAGTTTATTTAAAAATGCTCAAACTGCTTACCTACCCCCAGGTTTCAAACCATCTTCAAGTAGAATAGTTATTATTAGTAAGGGAATTGAACCTAAATATAATAATAAAAATAAAAATATTAAAGAGAATAGGAATGATGCAAATGTTAAAAACTGGTTAATCATACTACTTCGTGTATTGTTATTTGTTTTTTTCGAACTAATTTTTCGATATATTTTTAATATGTGGAATGCAAGTAGAATTCTTTCCAATTTAAGGGAAGAACGAAAGAATGAATTAAGGTTCTTTCAATTAAACGGCACTATCGTACCTAAACTAGTAGAAGAATATCTTCCGAAACTAGTAGACCTTAAAGGAACGAAAAGGGCTTCTTGGAAGGAGTTTTATCTATGATGCAATCGTAATACATCTCTTTAAAAGAAATTTGACATTTAGCCAGACATTTTAAAAATAAAACTAATAACAAAATATCCTCTGTTAAAGATAAAAATTGGTTCGATGAATCCACTAATTCAGTGTCGCCTATTTAAGAGTGCCCCTTTGACAGAAGTAGCGGAAATAGGCTATCAAAGCAACGGTCAACAGACTTACTTTCTATCAAGTCCCTTATCAGTGAAGGAAGAGTATTCATACCTCTAAAAAACAAGAAAAGTAATTCTGCTCTAAGTTTGGATGGTACTACATGCGAGGTTTTAAATAAGTTTGCATGGCATTGCAAAAGAAATTTTAGTTAAAATTTTTAACGAGTCGCTGTTAAAAACTATTATAACTTTGGTCTAGTCTCAATTTATGACTTTGCCAGTATTAAAATCTGGGAAACCTCCAGATGGTACCGATTCTTAGAAACCCTATTTCTCTAATGTCATGTCTTAGAAAAGGACTCTGTAGACGGTGATTAGAAATGGGCTAGTTTGGTGAGCGGAAAACTTTAAGTTTCAAACTGCATATTGGTTCTAGACCGGGATTGAGTACCCTTGACTGCATTGCCTATTTAGTTAATGACGTCCGCGATTTCTTTTTAAATAAAGAATTCCTTATGTCCACCTTTTTAGATATGCAATCGATATATTGCATAAGCAATTGGTCACTCCTTGGAATTTCAATTTTAATGACAAAGTAAACTTGTAAATTTTATTCAAACAGAATTTTGTTTATTAAAAATTTTGGTTACTAGGAAATTAGTGACACTAGGACTACCTTTAGAGGATTTGCTCAGGAATCCATTCTAAGTCCTACTTTATTTAACGTTTATATCGAATTATTTATTATATACTGTTCTACACTGATGATTTTGTAGTTTACCGCAAAAACATTAAGTTCCCAGAGCTTCTTATTATAGATAAGGCTTTTTAGTATATTATCAATGTGTTTCATAGTTTGAGAAAATATGTTGTTTGTAATGAGAGCTTTAGTTCATTATCAGCGCATCAAAATTGTTCATTTAAGCATAAATGTCACCCAACTCTATGGGAAATTAGAGATAAATGTATTGAAATCGCTGATCGTAGGGAAGTAGTCTAGGTTTGCTGGATCCCCCTAGTCATGCTGAATGTATCATAAATAGTGTACCCGACGCTGCGGCTAGGGTAGCCGCATTGGTGTTTATCCCTGCTGAAGATATAAAAAGAATAAATTGAAATGAACACTGTAAAAACAATAAAGCGTAGGGGTATTATATGCATTAGACCCGGTCAACAAGAAATTAATTTTATGCAGCAAATTTAGCATAATTAATAATATTAGTTATAGTATGAGATTGCATAATTTCATCTGAAATCAATTGATTAGAATAAGAAATATTGTCAATAATTCCGGCTTGTTGATCACTGTCATTTTCATTTGCCGGTAACGTTGCCAGTAATGATCACGGATTTCAAAGAGATCGCTTGAATATGCTGCATATTAGAGAAATTGCTGTAAATCGGGGTCGACTGAAATGATAGGCAACTTGATAAATCCATTTTTCGTGACCAACGTGCGTCGACTCTTCCATTATTTTTACTTAATTATGATATTTTTGAATAGAAAAACACACGATTACTCGTAAAGCATACACCAATTAGAAATCGAGTAATTTTCTATCACATTTACGGTATATAATTCAAAATGATATATTTGAAAACGCGCAAATGAAAAACTGATTAAGACTTCTTTTAGCGATCTTTTTCTAATATGTTCTTAAATAATCACCTGACTTCGAAAAAATTAATTAAAATCGTGTTCATATGTATTTTGTATTTCTTCTTTACTTTTTCAAAAATTAAGCAGAATTAATAGTGTTCTTTTTACTTACGTAGAACCTGCTCGCCATGCTCGCCGGAATTAATTCCAATTATCCAAGGTTTTTTTATAGGGCGATCTAACAGTAGTAACGGACTAGTAGTTATAAAAGCGTCTGATACATTTTTCAATTCCGCCAACACATCTAAACGACGTGGATGAGGAGGCCTGAAATTCTAAACAACAAAATTTAAGTAATAAAACGCTAAATAAAATATACTAAGGTCCTATCGACTGTATTCTACTAAAAAATGTTTATCTAGAAACTTTTTTCCCGTTGCATTATACGTATTAAATTTTAAATAACACTTCTTTTTTGAGATCAAAAAATTAATTTTGTGAACTAAAATTTTATAACATGAAAAATCTAATTTTTCCTCTTGTTGAATTTACTCAAAAGCGTTATATTAATTTTTGAAGAAAATCAAATGAATTATAATTTAATAAATGTAAACGAACAAAATGCACTATTCACAAAATTTAATTATAAATAAATATATAAAATATACTAAACATTGACTAATTTCTACAATTTATGCAGATTAAAAAAATTGCTGATAAACAAAAAACAACGATATTCTAAATAAATAGTTTCATTTCATTTAATACACAATCAAGGGCGTCGCCAGCCGATCGGCCGGGGGGGGGGGCAAGATGATAGAAAAAGGATATGAGTTATAGGAAAAATAAAATGTATAAGTTGTAAAGGCTTAATATGTTATTAAACAAGAATAAAATCTTAATTAAAACACAATTGTCGTGGGTTTCTGGCAAATTGTTCATGATTACGCGCCTATAAATACTCATCATGGCCAGTTGATTAAAAAGTTTCAAGGCTGCCCCCCTGGCGACGCCCATCTATACAATAACCGTTTGGGAAAAAATTATCAGTATATTATTTCATTATGAAAGTTATGATTTGTTGAATTTTACTGCGAAAAGTTACTCTATTAAAAATTAATTGTTTTCTAATTAACAATATAACGAAAACTGATTTCTGTATGTATATATTTCGCATATGCATGTGATGTAATTCTGTAAGTTTATGTTTACAGGTGTCCTTTTTTAATAAAATATAAATATTTACGGTACCCGACCTTCAATTTTTGAGTAAAAAATTTAGTAAAAATTTACATTTTATGATAAAATACATGAATTCACAATGTGTAAAACCATCCGTAATTATTATACTGCCAAAAACATACATGTGAACAAGCGGGCTAACTTCTCGTTAGCACTATGTGTACCGTAAAAGAAATAAATGTAATAATTATGCCAAATTGCTTGCCTCCGCATTATTAGCGCTGTTTTGATAAGAACAAAATAATATTGTATAAACTGATAAATTTTCAGACCAAAAACTAAGCAATATTGAAAAATGTTGAAACTAGCCAAATTTGGTCTAGAAAAATATCAGTTCACGCAATACTTTTTAATGCCGATTAAAACATCGTTAATTTCCACGCCAGGAACTCGGCGCGATTTCTACATTTTAATTACATTTTTCAAATAGTCTTGACAAAGAGCTGATTTACTTTTAAAACATGTACGTTTTTGGTGGAATCTCCTAACTTTTTTTTTGTGCACTCATAAAACCAAATAATCTACATCATTTAAACATCTCTGTTACCGAAATTTTCTTTCGTTGTTTGATCATTTTTAAAAAATCGCTTTCGCTGCGCAGCCATTTTTCTTTTCACACTGTTTTCGTTATGTATTTTTAGCATTGAAAAATGTTTCGGCAAAGGAAGCGAGTCTTGCTTAATTTAGGAAAGAAAGTTTGCACAAGTAATATGATTTTTATAACGAATATGTGCTAACAGTAATCATATTATACATACAATGGCGTACGCTAAAAGTGCAGGAATCGATGAGAGCTTCCAAGGATTAAAATCGTCCAAGGCTTCATAAAAATTCTGTTTTTCTGGTTCCAGTTTTGATAAAACTTTTCCGTAAAGCCTGAAAAATCTATTTTCCATTTCCGACCAAAATGTAATAATATTACCACTTTCCGATATTGCACGGTGAAAGAAATCTAAAAATACACAAACAAATAAATTTCATTAAATAAGATTCTAAATATTGCATTATTCTGGTCGTAACAGTCCGACTGCTAACAACTTCGCTACAGTCATTTATATCTTAAAGCGGATATATCCATTGTAAACTAACTATTTATAAAAGTACATTAAATGTATCAACAAGATTTGAAAAAATTACAACAAAAGTTGTGAAAATGTACAACGTTCTGTTTTAAATTTAATAATTTAACTTCTTCAACAATAGGTGCCTTTAAAAAACATTTTAAATAAAAAAGGTGAATGCAAGAGTAATTAAACTTTTAAGAATTATATTATTCTATCGATTGGTTGCGATGTTTTGAAGCTCAACCATCGCCACGTATCGAAGCCTTATAGATTTAGTGCACTTCTTCCTGCACCCAAACTGAAGTAATCAGTTACTAAACATGAAAAAATAAAGGTAGTTCTGCTTTCTTTAGAATATTTCGGTTCAGTGCATCGTGAAACTCAAAAATACTTACAAAGGAAAGTACGCGAGTTGTCAATCGCAGATTTTGATGAAATTCTGATACGTCGTAAAAAATTTAAAAATATTAGACACTTTTTTTTTTTATCGGCTCATATGGAGTTTAAAGGGATGAAAACTGCCCTGAAACTTTACTCCCAAAAACAGCTTTTTCCACATATCTCGGCTCCAACTCCATACTTTTCAATAAAACAAAATATAAATTGTTTCTTATAAAAGAGATGAGTAATCCATAATGATTTAAGCGGCAAGGGGATTACATCCCCTACTTTTAGGGAGTAAAAACACGTATCTTTCAGTTTAATTTTGAAAAAAACGTTTATAAAATAGCTTAAAAAATTTAAAAAAACAGCTGGAAAAAGACCCTTCAGAGCAAGCTATAATGCATGCCGTGAACCTGATAGTGCTACACAACCTCCACTAGTCAATATAAAGAAGAAACCGATACAACCTACCAAAAAAACCTACAATTAGACTCATCTCAGGTTTTTTCTCCAAATACTTGTTCGACCATAACCAAAAGCAGGTCCAAGAAAGATGGACGTACCTATTAGAAGAGAAGCGGCTATTTCAACAGACACTCCAGAAAAAAAACACATTAGAAGGGAAACAAAACAAAAAATCAAAAAAGTTAAAAAACAAAAGCAAAAGCTTAATAAAAGAAAAAGATAAGTGTTTTTAAAAATATTCTTCAGTCAACTGATGAAAGCAATATAGAAAATTATGCTTGCCTAGTTTGCTACGAAAACTAATCGAAAAGTTGACCAAGAGAAAAATAGATCTAGTGCCCAGTTCGTGAGGAATAAACAATACAAAATGTACACCAAATGCTCTCTTACTTGTGTTTACATTAATTTCGACAACACAACAATGATTAATTTCCTGTGTCACATTAATGGTTTTTTTGTTTTTATATTTAAACCACATTGATCATTACGTAACTGTAAAAGTATGATTTTGAGTAGAAAGACTGAGTCAATTCCAAAAATTAAGCGTATCGCTTATGTTGATTATATTTTTATTTTTAATATTTGCAAAAAGAATAAGTTATACCACTAAGCGATTATAAATAAAAGGTTGATCGTAAAATAGCAATTTTATTACATACCTAGTAAAAATATTCACGTCATCGCGTGGTTTAATTTTCTAATTGCTCAACTTGCCCCATACCCTTGCTCAGCTTACCCCACCTCTATAGAGTAAGTTGAGCTTGTCCGACCTTCTTTACTCAAATGACTGTAGGCTCTTAGTCCAGATTTCTGAGAAATTAATTTTTTAACGAACTTTTAAGAAGGAATAAATTATTTATCCAATCAAAATACATATCACGCAATTTCGACTTATCATTTAGCAGCTATGAACGATCAAGTGAAAAATTGCTCAACTAGCTCCACTCTACTCTACTTTTGAAATGGTGTTACAACTTAACGTAACTAATTTGTAACATGAGTAGAAACTATGTACAGTTACATAACCTTTAATCTATTGGTATATAAATAATCCTGTGAATATACAAATACTCACACGCACGCACACCAAGTAATGCACATACCACAGGTTATATATATATATATATATATATATATATATAAACTTAGCCATTTTGGCCTCTCAAGGGGCTCTGTCCATTAACCTTCCTATCTCTTTCTCTTCTATACTTTGTATAAAATGATCAAACTTAACGTCATTTTTACCGGTATCGTTTTCATTTAACATTTAACTTTCGTTACATAAAATTGGAACATTTTTTCGTTATCTGAAATTGGGGAATTTTTTGGGAAATGTTTAAAATCTAATGGATGCCGGGCTATAAATTACGTTGTAATTGATATAGAATAAATTAGTTGACCAGCTCCTAAGGCTTTGGCCGCTTAAGGCGCCTTAAGTCATCATCAGGAAACAGCAGTTCTAAGGCTTCTAGACTGTCGGTTTCGTACGCTTCTGCAAGTATAGCGTATAACTTTATCGATCCGTATAATCATTAAATCCGAATACATATCTTCGTGGCGTGGGTACCAGAAAGTTCCAGTGGTGCTTCCGAGGCACTTGCTTTGAGCCGCTGAATAATCAATCGATTGGATTTCTTTGCACAGCCCCAGAGTTGAATACCATACGTCCATATCGGTCTGATAATTTGACAATAAATTATACCTCTATTAGACAGATTAAACTTGAAGTAACACCCAATCGACCAATAAATCTGTCTTAATTTATATGCTGTTTGATCTTTTTTCATCTTGACATGCGACTCCCAATTCGGTCTCGAATTTAAATGCATACCCATCAGGTATTTAGCGGAGTCCAATCTGGGAAATATAAAAAGGAAAAGGAAGAAAAAGGTGTTGTTTTGTTTTTTTATCGAATAAATAATAAAACGCAAATTGCTCTATCGCCGTGCTTTGTGTGATTGATCTTCCCGCGAAGTGGTCTGCAGAAAAACAGTGTAGTCCGCGCCGCGTTTGATTATAAAAACTTTGTTTTTCTGTATTTTCAATTATCGAAAATATTGTTATATTTTTTTGTCGTTTCTGACGACTATGGAGTTCGGACACCCTGAGAAGGAAGCAAGATCGATCACTCAATAAGAACAAAAAGGTGTGCACAGTAACAAAAAAAGGCTGTAGATGCAAGGGTGTCACGTAGCACTCTATCTTTTCTACACCAACAATTACTTACTCAGAGTCCTCTTCGTCTTCACTATCTGCTTCATACAGCATACCGTTTTCATCCTCAGACAGCGTAACGGAAACCTGCTCGTCCAAGAAAGGCCAAAGTTCTTCATCCGATGCCAATGGCTGAGACGAAACATCCTGCTCTCCTCCTCCTTCACCAGGATTATAGTACTACCTAGGGATCTATGAGAGTGAAATAACAAGGAAGTGTGTGAAAAGCTAGTAGATGATAGAGACGAGATCTGTCAACACCACTCAGAAATTTCTACAATTTTACTTACTCTACAACGTCAGAGGCAGAATCCTCCTCTTTGACCATATTTCCTCAGACGTGCGTATATCCTGTAGAGGAACAGCAGGCGGCGGTGCTGGACGTTGCCGTTCGCTGCGAGCGGTAGATGACCGTTCAAGACCCTCATATGCGCTTGCTATAGAAGGAAAATCAATTCCGACTATTTTTCAGGAATACTTCTTTTGTTGATCAATTTCTGTCTCAGACAATAACTTTTTGGGGAAAAAACCATCTCAAAGTCTTTACCCCAAGCACTCACCTATTTCTCTTTGCTATAATTTAGGATGTGCCTATTGGCATTCCCAAAAGTGACCTTCTTAACGATATACCACCCGAAATTCCTTCTATTTCCATACGACACTTCAAAAAACAGCAAGGTGATCCCCATAATTGAAATCAAACTTCATTCCCAAAAATTTCTCAGCGCGTTTATTTTTTTCATATGCGCTGCGCAGCAAAGCCTAGTATAAAACCCCGTATTCAGTACTGTACTTGCTTTCGCATTAGCCATACAGAAAGAATCTGCGTGATGACCCCCACAGGCCCAATGAATGCGTTGCCGCTCAAACTGGGTTAAAATATCTGAACTGTGAAAAAAATTATGAAATAATCGTCTATACCTGAAATACCAAGAGCAGCTTCAATTAACGAAAATTACGGCATTTAAAAAACGTGTTCTTTAGCGAAACTCGGTTAATAAAAACGGAAAACTTCACCACTTTTCGGCCTTCTCTTTTGCAGATGCTACACAGAACATTTCCAGTACTCCTATTACTAATCCTTACACTTTTCATAAACGTACACCAATTAATCGCAAAAAAGGATACTGCGCCCCGCAAACTAATTTTCCCCTCATCCCTCTAATAATCAAAACTACTGCAACGGATTTTTCTCCCCAAATAATATCTTCGGTATCATGTTAATGCCAAACTTCGCTGGAACTAGCAGTTACAATGGCAGTGACCCTAATTTCTCCAAATCTAAACCAGTTGCTTCTAATTCAGCGGATGGATTTTACTCTAAACATCCAAGGAATTTCCCCTCAACTTTGTAAAAACCTTGAAATCCAATTTTGAACTTTTAAATTACTCCAACTACTCAATGATCACTCTATTACGGTTAACCAGAACAATTATCATCTCTCTTTCCGTCTTCCGTACCTACTCTCGTCTTCACTCGTTTCTATCTTTTCCAAGGATCAACCGTGCAATAGAACAATCAAACCCAGGCGGTCATTCACTTCGGGTATTCCTCGCGTTCTTTATTCCGTGATAAACCTACTCCGATAAGTATCCTTGTTACAACTTGCTTTATCCAGTCTGTACAATCATAGACTTTAAAACTACCCAGGGTAGCCTACACAACTTTCGGGCATGGTGCTTATTGTTAAAAATTATTCGTAATTTCAATATGTCACAATGGAACTGCCATAGTTTTAGGGCTAATAAAGCGCCCTTAGATGCTGTACTAGTGCAACACAACGTAGACATCGCCATTCCCTCGCAAATATGGCTTAAAAAGAATTCCTACATTAACTGTAAAGTCTATCACGTAATCAGATCCGACCGAAACGGCAGGTATGACGACGCCGCATTAATTATCAAAAGCGACATTCAATATACTTCACTTAACTAATCTACATACTCCTAATATTGTCCATATCTCTTTAGCCTCTGGTTTTCCGATCTTCTAAATACAGTATCTGTCTACATCCCTCCTAACTAAAATTTGAGAGAATTCCCTTTCAATACTTTCCTTAATTCGGTTCGGCATTCTTTCATTTCCGCGGGTAATTGGAATGCGTACTCACTGCTGCGAGGGTGTTCGCAATGTAAGAAAAACGGTAATATCGTTTAAGATATAATTATCAATAATAATCTCATTTTACTAAACGACTGTTCTCCTACCTTTTTCAGAAGTCCCTTTGCTGCCTTTAGTTCTCTCGATCTTACCTTTACCTCTCCTAACGTTAGTCTTGGATTAAACTGGAAAACACTAGAAAGCACCTTTGGTAGTGACCATCTTCTTATTTCAATTTCCTCATCCGTCTTCGAACCCAACTACTTTGCTCCCCAGTGGAATCTGTCTGACTCTGGCGGGTCTAAATTTCGATTTCTGGCGGATTTTACTGTTCCTTCAATCCTGTCCGAAGTCGATCTACTCAGACATTAAAACTCTTTGGTACAATCTATTTCAACCGCTCTCTCTTTGTCTTACATACAAACTCCGACCCTTAACCTCCTTATGGTGGAACAGAGAGTACAAAATAGCTTACGATTTTAGAACCTTCCGCTCTCACCAAACTCGAGATAACTTCTGTGCTCACAAGCAAGTTAGTGCTAGTTGTCTCTTATATTTCGTTAGCACGATCTCGAGCGTCGAAATTAACTATCTGCACAATCAAGCCGTACAGAATAAGTAGCGTTTTCGGCAATTGCTATATGCCAAGTGCAGACACATATTAAAAGCTGCTAAAAAAATGCCTCGTGGAGAAATTTTTGTTCCTCGTTCTTGAGACAGCTATCACGATTTTAAATACTCGCCAAGGCTTTCGATTCCTCTCTCCATCCTTGTCCCCTTAACCACTTCCCCACCAAGAATAATCTGATTCATTTTGCAGACTCTATCGCTCCCGCTATTAGTTTAGAGGAGTTACGTCGCTTCCGCAGAATGTTTCCTCTCCCTACTTCTTAACTTCGGCCATTCATATCAACGATTAAGCCCTGAAAAGTTCCATAAAATCATCTCTGTGAGTTGTCTCCTATAGAGTCCTTTAAAATCTTTCTGACTTGTCTCTCAATCTCTATCTGAGCATTTTTAATTCTTTTATTAATACTGGCTCTACTCTTTCTGCTTGCTAAGAAGAATTCAACAATATGTTTGGCTTTTGTCCGGGCATTGACTCCATAAACTTTATTAGCCTTTTTGTTTCACATATTTACAAATCCTTTATCAGAAAAGAATTTATTCTGGCGGCCTCGTTTCCGTAGTTTTCGGCAGTGTACATATCTCCATTTTAAAAGATAAGATGTTATTCACCAATATTCCTCCCCTATTTGTATTCCTTATCACAAACATGATTCCAAATCGTTCTATTTATATTTCTTCCCCAACCTTCTCTGCTGAAAAGAGAGTGTATCGGGGCTTTCCACAGGGCTCGTGTTTCAGTTCGACTCTTTTTATTATTTACGTCCTCAACGCTGCCATTCTTCCCATCAATTCAATGTCATTATTCTTTGCGGATGATATTTTTCTCTACTCAGTAGATGTAAACATCTCAATTGTCAACAATCAACTAAACAGTTCACGTACAAAATTTGAACAAGCTCTTTCTTTTGAGCATCTTTTCATCTCGCCCATTAAGTCTTCCTTCACTCTTCGTCTATACAATCAGTCACTAGTTAGCATATCTTCACATGATTATTCCATTCCTTTGGATAATAACTCTTCCAGTCTGTAAACAATTAAAATTTATCTACGATAGTTTCGATTATCTTGCTAATTACGATTCATGTTGAAACTAGCCGATGTTTTTTTAATTTTTTTTTTGTTTGGTATTTTTAAAATTCTGATCTAAATATTATTGTAATTTAACACTATTCTAAAGCATATGTCTCGGAGCCTTCTGCACAAGCCCGGTTATAAGCTTACACATCGAAAGCAACACAGCAACGTTTAAAATACCTTCATATTATGCTAGCACTCAAGTATTACTTTAAACTCAGCATGAACAAGACACATCCTAATTACTACAAAACTTTTCACTCAAATCTGGAAAAGCTGTACCCCAAAAACAACGAAGCATTTGGTCTACGGTGCAAGAATCTTATTCGCCAGCTCAATCTAGCTCCCATAACACTGAACTTGCCTAATCTACCGAGTCCGCCATGGAAAAAAGTCAAAACTGGCAGAGATAGATATCTAATAGCAATTACAGATCACATAAGAGATTCGTTAGAACTAGCTAACCAAGAGCACTGGGCGAGGCTAAGCGGCAATAAGCTACGACAGATCAAACCTCAAATCGGAACCTGGACAACATCGTACCGTACAAATAGACGAGAGGAAGTTGCTCTAGCGAGGATACGAATCGGTCACACTAGGCTAACACACGGCCCACTGATCAATGGAAAAACGCAAGCGTTGTATCCTTTCTGTCAGCTCTTTGCTATAACGATAGGACTTATGATCACAGAGTGCCAACAATTCGATCGACAAAGGAACGAGGCGTCAATAGCCGGTCTAAACATAGAAGAAGTATTACAGGACAAAGAGGATATAATCCAGAAATTAATACATTTTTTAAAGATTGCAAATGTACTCAATTTAATATAATTAAGACATATTAATATGTAATAATAGTTATTTTTGCATTGTTATTATAATTTCCATTCTGTATCGGGGACGCAAATGACCACAGTAGTCGAGCGTCATTAAATAAATATATATATAATAATAATAATAATAATAATAAAATAAATATAAAAAGTTCTGAATACACTACTTCATTGATAAAAGCCCTCATAGGTCTACTTTTATATATATATATATATATACACATAAATGTAGATATCCAAGAAAAGAAGTATAAGTAATATCAGTTCTAATTAATTAAATTGGTAGCACGTTTAGTTCCGTGTTAATTTTAATCGCGATATATTTTATCGATTTCGGTTCCGATTTTCGACCCGAGATAACCTCGGCTAATAAACTACCCCACCTACACCATCAAATATACTGTACAGCGAAATCAAAGCCACATAAGCCCCCGGCTCTTCGCAACAATGGTTATAACATCACCAAACGTTACAGGAAGCAGTTCAAAAATTAGCATATACAAAGAATCGTTTTTTATATTAATGTAAAAATTAGTATCTTTCTGAAAACTCGGAAAAATTAAATAAATTAACCAGTAAGAAATTTCAGAGATATTTCCTTTTTTCCAAAATCATTAAAATAGCATAATCGCATTTATATGTATTAATAACAAGAAGAAAAGGAATCCCCGGTATAACAGAAGTAACACGTTTACCTTCGCTGGCACTGGATAACAAGTGGAGATGTACATAAGCGGCTCCTTCGCCTTGACCAAATATTGTAACACTGTCCGGGTCTCCTCTGAATTTTCGAATATTTTCCTTTACCCATTTTAAAGCCAATACTTGATCTTTTACACCGTAATTGCCAGGATAATCTTCTAATCCAGACGACATAAATCCTGTAAAAACGCGGACTACTATAATATAATTGTTTCTCTTAAATTTTCATTATTGGCAGTTGAAATAATTTTTACATTTACGACGAGAAAAGATTATTTTGCAAGCGTATTTGAAATCATTTAATGTACAAGTAGATTCTTTGAATTTATTAACTTCGTCGCATTTTCGAAAGATTTCATTTAAATTTCTTATTTTACCTAAATGTGGTAAGTCGGAATTATTTTGCAAAATTATACGAAATATTTATTAAGAAGGGGTGATTTCATTTCTAATTTATTGATTTTAGTTAATACTTTTAAATAAAAAAAATGTAGACAGTACTATACCTAGATATCCGGTTCTGTAATTAAAAGTCACTAGAACTATATCGTTCCGTAGGAAGCGATGAGGTCCGAGCATTATATTGCTTATAGAGCTATCCTTTATAAAAATTATTACCGGATACAATTTATCATTAGACCGAGCTTGCTGAAAATATCACCAATAAGGTTCATAGAAAAAAACGCTTTACGTAATGAAAAAAATTAAATGATATTATCTTAAAATGTGTAAATTTTAAAATACATAACAAATAGGATTACCATTTATTATCTGATAGTGCTGGAATGTTAAGGTTGGTGGCGTAAATAATGCCTGTACATAAAATGTGTCTAAACAAGTATAATGTCTTTGTCTGGATGACAGTCCTAAAAAGTTGTTTTATAAAAACGGTATACATAAAATATTTATAAGGAGTATTCTGCATATTTCCCTGCAAACTATTTTATTTAAATAAAGTCTCCTTCCACTTATCGTGTAATCGTTGTCGATTAATATTTTATAAAAAAATAATAATATTACAAATTATTAAGTTACAAAATAATTTTAAAATAATCCAACTGCACATTTAGCGGCTCTGTCCTTTAATACACGTCTATTGAGAAATATGATTCTGATGGTTGATTGTATTCATCATCGTTTTTTGTAAAAGTTATTTTAATTTCTTTTAGAATTTCGCATCGACATTTTAACAATTTCCCACTTTCGCAGGAAGCAGGCAAATTTGCCCCAACTTGATCTAATTCTGTTAAATATACATGAAATTGCGTTTAGAGTTTAGATGTCAATAAAAGGAGGTCTGAAGGATCGACTTCTTCATTTCGCCGTCTCTGTCCGAAGTTGGGCGATCATCGTGACTATTGTTGATTTTGATCGTGCGGCCTCTTGTAGTTCGCCTGTGCTACATCTATACCAGCCCCTCATATCTGCTAGGCAGGACATTTTTCTTATACCTGATCTTCTCTTCCCTTCAATTTCACCCTCTCGAACTTACTGCAGAAGATGGTATTTTTCCGGATGCCTTGAGATATGGCCAAAATATTCGAGTTTTCCGGCTTATATAGTATTTAGCAGTTCGATTTCTTTGGCCATTAGATTGAGAACTTCGGAGTTCGTGATATAGTCTCTATATGAAATTTTGAGCATCCCTCGGTCCGAATTATATATAATACATAAATGTAGACATATACATTACACCGATCCTTTAAACCTTGAAATGCGAACACCACCTAGTCTATCAGATGACAGTATTCTATAACAGCTATAGAGAAGCCGGTTTTAGCGTAATTTTTTAATTTATAACTTGCACAGCAAACGCTAATTGTCGTAATTTCACCTTCATATCAACTTTAGTTACATTTAACCGATATAAAATTTTCATATTTCTCCACTATAAAAATTACATAATCATTAATATATATATATATATATATATATATATATATATATATATATATATATATATATTTATAAGTATTTTAAAATATTCAAAATTTTTCGGTTTCCAAGACGAAGGAAATCCTACCGTTCTATTGAAGTGTTATCTATATCTTCTATTTTATTTTATTTGGCTTTTTATTTCTTATCTCAGGGATGCCACCGCGAGTTTTAGTCCCGCGGACCTATTTTTTATGCTGTTATTATGATTATTTTTGTTAATTATTATAATTTCTAATTATTATAATAATTATTAATATTATTATTATAAATTTTTAATTAGCTCATTATTTTCTTTTTATATACATATTTTTTCTTTTATTTTTATTCACGTACACAAGAATGTTAATTATTATTTAGTTATTTATTATCAACATGTACATAAATCTTTCGTGGACGGTCGACCGTAATAAAATTTGAATATTTTTATTTAAAATCAAAAATATTGAAATAATACAATTTAAATAATAAATTTCAACCGAATGGTTAATATAAATTTATATAAAGTATATATATATCTCGAATTCCGGGGTGTCGATGCCGATGATATGATGATGCTGATTTGTTGTTCCTCTTCGTTGATATTTTCTGACGTAAGACTTTTGGGATTCGAATCTTTTCGTTCGTTTTAAATTAATTCATTGATATATTTTTTAATAAACGCGATAACATAATTATTATTTGATACGGCCGAATATGACAATCACGGAAAGCGTCTGGCCAATATCGTGGGCCACCGGCGCGGACTCCCACGCAGCCTTTATTTAAACCGTCTTTTTCCGACTCTAAAATCTGAATCTACTCTTGAACTGCCGATCGTTCGTCAACCTATTTCCGATCTCCGAACCAAATCGAAGATCCCTCCACCGTCGGACGGCGTTTCCTCCAGCACTATTTCCATTACGTCAGACGTGACGTAATATTACTCCAGGCATCATCAACCCCGATCATTCGCCGACCTACACACACATTTACACTCCCGCACGCCTTAGATTCTATGTTATTTACTAATTTGTTTATTATATATGTCCTGCATGTAATGTACACATTACACTATGTATTTTATATTTTAACTTAGATCTCATATTAATTATACTTTTACATTTATAATAGTGCTACCGATACCTATTCAGAAAATCTTATTTCCAAACTGCATAGAAGCGAAACAAAGAATTAATTTATTTTATTCCAGTTGCTAATTAACTCCGTACTGACATCAACAGTTATATTATTACATTCAAAACCACGCCGAAATTTTTGACAATGAGAAATTTGATATTTTCTATAAGGAAGCGTTATCCGTGGTAAATTCGTTTGCGACCGACGTTAAAAATTTTTGCTTGATGGCCTAATTCTCTTCGTGTTACTTCGAACTTTCATAAAACGACTCTAAAATTACTTTTAATCACAAGCAGGATTGAAAAATCATTTACACAGTTTTACAAACCTTTGTGCCACCTTATCTTCAGTCCAATGACGAAATAAACCTTCTATTTATTTTCGCACGTTTGCATCTCACAAAGTTTGATGTTGCATTGAAAATATACAACCATCCGTATTAACCGCAATCACTATCGTTCGAAATGCCCTTTAAATTCACGCGCCTTATTACTCTATCGGTTGAATAAAGATTTACGAAATTGTGATTTCATCTTTAAATTGTCGCGCATATAGCGTCTCTGGCTAATTGGTTTGCGGGTTGAATGGTTCACATCAAATTCTACAGAAAAAAATAAATAAAATGTCGCCTTCAGAAGTATTGATATTACGCAAATTCGGAAGTTGTCAGTTATATTATAACATGGTCAGAGGCATTTCACATCAAAATTTGTTCAGTTACGCCACTGATTAAGGAGTAAGTTTAGTGTTATTATGATTATTATGATACACTTCTTCCCATAAAAACGAGTAACGAACTTACGTCTGGCGTGTAAACGTTTAAATATAAACAATCTTCCTTTCCAACGTATCCGCCATCGTTATCTCTTCGTTTACCGCTTTCGTAATTTTTCGATGTTTTTATATTGCTGTACAATGAATTTCCAGCATTAAGCTGAAAACAATCGGACTCATATTTCGTAGCATTTCTTATTCCGTTCCAACCTCTTGCCCGTACTGGAGCCTGCAAATACGTTCGAAATTTGAATTACCAATTAGCACTGAAATGTTCCGCAATGAATAGAAATGTTTAATTTATTTAATTACACATTTTTTTTTTTTTTTTTTGCTGGGAAGAGAAAAACTAATTGTTATTGCTATCGAAAACAAAGACAATTAATTCCTATGTATAAACGTAACGTGCATTCTCTTGAATGTATCGTGTCGATCGAATAGAAAGTTTTCAACGACGGTCGCGATTAATTCAAACATTTTTACGTTAGTTATCTAGCGATTACAAAAAATTGTTATAATGCGAAATCTAAATGACTCAACAAAACCGTCAACCAACGGCGCTGTAGTCGCGACCGCGATTGAAAATTCTTTATTCTAACCACAATGCATTGGAGCTGTCTGCAGTAGTATTTTCTGTCTAGTCGAAATATTCGCCATTGTGCATTTGTGTTGTTTAACAATATCATTCCATCTTTTGCGTAGGTGCGCGGATAAAAACGTCGAATCGACAATTTCGATCGACACTTGCGGTATCATTTTGATACCAAATCAAAAATATTCGCACCAAGTTTCAGCCTTCAATCTCTTCGGCCGCTGTAAGTCAACAGAACAATATCACAACAAGCGCAAATTATTGTGGGTGTTCGAGTCAAATCTTTAATGTAAATTGGTCATGAAAAGAATTTGAGGAAAAGAAACAATAGGTTCCTTCAGTAAACTTACCAGAAGTCCTTATGGAATTTGAAGCAATGTTTCGCCAATTAGCTGAATAAAACAGCATGGTATTCTATCGACGCTGACCACGTTGGTGCAAAAATTAAATTAAATAATGCCCGACCATTTAAGAATAGTTCAGTAGAACGCAAATGGCTTGAAAAACTGTAAAACTAAACTCGAACTATTCCAAAATTCAAACTTAATAAACGTAACCTTAGTCGCTGAAACTCACCTTACTGATAAAGGCTACATTAAAATAACTATATGGCATATTCCTGTTACCACCCTTCGAGGAAATCGTGGGCTTGTTTAGCAATATTAATAAAATCTAATGTTTATATTACGAACTAAATTAACTAATATCACATAACATGAAGTTTGGTCAACTTGTGCTGTCAGCTGCATTCTATTCCCGTGACATAAAATAACAGTAGTTTGGTTCAGTAAGTACATACAGGACTTAGGAAATATATTCCTATTAGGTGCAGATTGAAATGCTAAGCATACAACGTGAGTCTCCGATGTAACTGCTGCAAGGGGAGCTGTGTTCAAGCAAGCGTTGAAAAGTCACAATATTAACTACATGTCAACAGTATTGACCAACTGATAATTGTAAAATACCAAATCTTTTAGATTTTTTTTATTACAAAAGCTATTGCCTGTTATTATGCAAAAATAAATTTTTCTTTTGATCTTTACTCAAACCACTCTTCAATTGTTTTAACTCTTGGTGATTTGGTAGTATACAGAAAAAAAACGATATGTTTTTGTATAATAATAAAACAGACTGGAATTCCAAAAATTCCATTGACATCGAGAATACCGTGCGATATTTAACTAAGGAAGTTCAAACAGCAACAACGTTGAACACTTCTTCTATTGATGTAAACAAAAAAGCAAAAAATTGTCTTGCCAACTTGTTTTAGAACAGAGAAGGCTTAGGCGAAAATAATTCCAGACAGAGAATCCATTAGTCCAAAAACCGCTTAATAATAAAACAAAAGAACTTGCAAAAACATTAGTAGAAATTAAAAATAAAACTTCTAATAATTATTTAGTAAAGTTCTCGCCATTTGAGGCGGGTGATTATTCTTTGTATAGAAAAAAGTAAAACTAAAAAATCATATTCCTCCGATAAAGCATGATACCGAGTCTTGGGCGAAAGATCCAAAACAAAAGGTGGGTTTATTTGCCACCTACTTGGCAAAATTTTTTTAAGTCGAACTTAAGGGCTGCTGTGGACGTAGAAGTCGATGTTTTTTTAAAAAGTCGTAGGTAGTTATCTTCTCCGATCAAGTCAGCGTCACCTCAAGAGGTAAAAAGCATACTTAAAACGCTGAAAAGGAGGAGTCCCCGTTTTGATTTAATAATCGCGTAACTATTGAATAGACTTCCGCGGAAGGCTGTAGTGTTGCTGACATTGAAATGTAACGTAATATTTCACTTACATTATTTTCCGGTACAATGGAAGTTTGCGCAAATTATTATGATATTGAAACCGGGCAAAAATCCGCGTCCTGTATAATGTCTTATCGTCCCATTTCTTTGTTCGCTGTTATGTCGAATGTCATGTGAAAATTAATGTTAAATAGATTCCAGTCATATGTACTTAATATAATTGCAGAACATCAGTTCGATTTTTTGAAATAGAATTTCACGGTGGGTCAGTGCATAGAGTGGTAGGTTCATTAAATGTGTATACAGCGGCATTTCCCGATATCCAACAGATTTTTGATAAAGCCTGGCATAACAATTTATTAAATAAATTTAAAATTTTACTACCAACTATTTTATATCTCTTGTTGAGTTCATATCGTCACAACTGATATTTCCTAGGTGCGCTAGGAACATACATATTCACAACTATATCCAGTTTTAGCAGGAGTACCTCAAAAATCAATTCTAGGACACACGCTGTATTTGATATTATACAACACGACTTTCTTGTTTGCTGACGACACAACATTACTTGCGTCACATACAAATTCCAAGATAGCAAGCGACAGTCTGCAGAAGATCCCCCCCCCCCCAAAAAAAATACCTTCGCTAAGGCGGAAAGTTAATTTAAAAAGTGGAAAATTCAAATCAACGAAAGCAAATCAATAAACGTTCAATTCACGAATAGGAAAAGCACAATCCCAACTCTCAAAATAAAAAACACGGAGTTGCCCCTGTGGGCAATAGTCAAGTACTTATGAATACATCCAGATAGTCGCTTAACATAGAAGCAGTACATACGGACGAAGAAAAGAAAATCAGATATTTGTATTAAAAAGTACACTGGCTTCTAGGAAGAAATAGCGTACTAAATATGGATAACAAGTATTTTTGATATGCACAAGTAAGCTTTAGAGTTGTGCTAAACCTACAAATCTGAGAATAATATAGATTACGCAGAATAAAATTCTTGGGCTCGTAACCAAGGTACCACAGTATATAACTTAACCTTGCATAAAGATTTATAGAGTGCGTGATGGATGTTATTAAAGCACATCCCGAAAGTATGCAGGAAAACTGAAAAATCATCCGAATAAACTTGCAGCCGGACTGCCAGATACTGTTAGTAGTGTGAGACGATTGAAGCGTGAGAAACCTAATGACCATGTCTCTATAAGATAAAGAAAATTGGGAAGGTACCAGTGATGGATACTTCTCCCAACGAGCTCATATTGCCCCCTTTAAATATATTTCTTCCGAACAGCTCCTTACCTTTCTCCTTGATCATTTTAAATTAACCCTTCTATTTCTCCTACTAAATCTTGTTATGTCATATTTACTCTACAACCTTATAACCCTGCTATTGTCCATCGTTCCCTACCAAATGTCTCTCTATCTCGTGTTAATTGTTTCTGTTATCTCGGTATCTTTCTTGACAGTCAGTTATCCTTCTCCAAACACATCAAGTATCTTTCCTCTTCGGCCATCAAAAGGCTAAATCCATTGGAGGCCCTATCTTCAACCAAACGGGATGGTAATCCTTATATTCTTATTTCTCTACATAAATCCATCATCCACTCTAAATTCGATTACTATTTCCTGTAAGTTCCGACTCTCTAAATTAGATGTAATCCAAAATTCTAGCCTTTGTCTATGCCTTGGTGCCCTTAAATCCCTTCCAGTTCCAGCAGTCCCTGCCGAATCTAATACACCATCCCTTTCAATTCGCAGAGCTTACTTAGGCTACCGTTTTCTTGCTAAACGTCTTCCACTCACGTCATCTGTTCTTATCCGTTCTTATCTTTCCATTTCTCCAACTGGCATTTCGTACCTAAGAAACCTCTATTTTATCCCTCATCTCTCTTTAGCTACGTTCGTTTTTCTCATACACAATTTCCTTTGACAATCTCCCCTAGTTCTCTTTTAATTTCACCAAACTCTGTCATCCTCCTAAAATGTTTACTTTCCATTATTTTCATTTCTTTAAATAATCTTTTCTCTTTTCTCTAAAATTCTTAATTATATCAGATTCCATGTCCGTCCTTCAGGCCATCCGTTCTCCCCTACCTGATCATTCTGGCGATTTTATTATTCTCCGCACACACCCACTTATCCATGATTCGATTCAGATTGATCCAGCCATTCGGGGATTTTTGGTAATGAAGCGCTAGACTCCTTGGCTCGGGTTGCTGCTTCTTTCCATCTTTTTTTTAAAAAAATCCCATCCTTTAATCTCCTTCCGCCGTGTAAAAGTTTACATCTCAGATTATGGTATCGGATATACATACGCTTCCTCTTTTTTTAACAATTATTCTTTCTATGTATCTATCTGTTCAACCTAGTCTTACTGCCAATCTGTGGTCCTCTCTGTTTTCTTCACTTCGTCGTTCTGTTGTTATCTCCATTATTCGTCTGCGCTCTTAAGCCATACTTTATTATCTTCCTACCGTTTTCGATTTTTATCGGTTGTCTCTCCGTATTGTCCTTTCCACTCAAACGAAGAGCATATTTGCCTAATCATCTGTTCTTTAAGTGTTTATCTCTTTCAATCGAGTGTTCTACTTTCCATTCCAATTTGATGGGAATTGGTACTCCGTATTGTGCATCCTATATCCTGTCTTATCGTTCCTATTATTTGTTCCTTCCTACGAACAATATCTGACCGCATCAAAATACAGCTGATTCATTTAACTTTCTAATTGTTTCTGAGTGAACGTATCTGGTTGACGAGCCCACCAACCGCCACAAAAAATCGTTTCTTATATATATGTTATGTACATGTATATATAAAAGTGAAATGCTATTCGTCACTTGAGAACGGTCGGACCGATTTGGGAAATTTTTTTGTTTTAAATGTTCGTAATAGTCCGAATAAGGATTTTATGTCAAAAAAGTTCGGAAAATTGGAAAATTCAGCAAAAACTGAAATTCCTTTTCGCAACCATAACTTACGATTCCAACGATGGATTTGCGTTTTTTTATGTTCTTTCTTGTGGACCTGGAAAAGTTTTTAACAACAAAAATGTGAAAGTCGGAAACATAATATATTTGGTTGATTCTTTTATTTGTTTTGTTCGCTATGCTCCCGGGATGAAAATAACTCGATTAAATGTTTTTCCGTTAAAAAAATTGTGGTGGATTTGGAGAAAAATCCGGAAAAACGCATTTGTTTTTACTTTTGCCTTATTTCGCGATCTGTCCAACAAATGCCGTTATTTCATTTCTATACTGACAGATGGCACAAATGTTCATGGTATATTACAAATTAAAATACCGAAACATATAAATTTGAAATATGCAAAATCAATACATAAAAACGTTCAATTAAAAACGAAACCGTAGCAAATTTTAATCAATAATTACATAAATAAAATTTGAAAAAATGACTTTTGAAAATGTGAATTAATATTTAATAATGGGTTATTGCACGGGGTATTAACATTAATGATTTTTATATTTATTTATGTAATAAGCATCCATGAAATTTAATATTTTCATACCTGGCTCGATATTTCTTTCCGTGAAATCTAATGTATTGTACTCATTAATTATTATTAATACTTTCATATCTGGCTATAAAGCTGACTTTTCGATTAATTTATTCCTTATGACGTATATACACAGTATGGCAAGAAAGTTCCCGAACCTAATTTCTGTAGGGCATACAAGTGGCGCCATTCTAAAACAACACTGAAACTAACTACTTGCACGTTTGAGGATAGCGTGTGCGAGGTTTCGTCAGTATCGGATGATTAGAATTGGAGTTTGGTGTGTTTTCGAAAAGCGCATTTAGTTGCCGCGTTCAAAAATCAGAATTAAATAGAAAATGTCGATCAAAGATGTACACGATCAAGTTTTTTGCTAGACTTAAAGAAACTTTTGCGGGAATGTTTTTTCGATGAAAGAAGCTTTCGATGATGAATATCAATCTCGTTCCAGTACTTATACGTTGTGGAAACGTTTCAGTGAAACCATCAAAAGTGTGGCAGCAAAAATCCAAAATCAAGACTATGTTGATCGTATTTTTCGATTCCAAAGGCCTAATCCGCCATGAATTTGTGCCCCCAGGGTAAACAATGCCTGCAGCATTCTATCTTGACATCATAAAACATTTGCCGTGTTGAATCATCCGGCCCGAGTACAAGCATCCAAACACCTGGGCGCTGCTATATGACGATGCATCGCCGCATTCAGATAATCTTTTGAAGTTCTTTTTCGCGAATTAACAGATCACAGCCACCAACCATTCCACCAACTCGCCAGATCTAGCTCCGCGCCCGACTTTTTCCTATTCCCCAAACTCAAACTGAAGATGAAAGAAATCGTTTTTGACATCATCGCAGCGATCCAGCAAGTTTGCACTAAGCACCCGGCGAGTATTTCAGTACAGCAGTACCCCGAGATCTTTGAATATCGTTGTGCAGGCATTCTGTTGAGTGTATTTCGAGAGAAGGGATGTATGCCGATTCTTAGTTTGATTTCGAAATAACGTATTCTAAATTTTCTCCAAGTTCGACCTACATAAGTACGAGTATATAATTCGAACGAACGTTTGAATCGACAACAAAAATATGTTTATGACACTCCCGCGAAAGTTGTGAATAATGAAACTGGGGGGATTTTCTTCTTGGACGTGCCTGAGGGAACCGGAAAATCTTTTTTAATCATATTGATTTTGGCAACGATTCGCTCGCAGAATAAAATTGCACTTACACTTGCTTCATCAGGAATCACAGCTACATTGCTGGAAGGCGGTCAACCAGCTCATTCAGAACTCAGGTTGCCGTTGAATATATGAAAATCAGTGATACTCCAACATAAAAACTGTGCGACGGCCAAAGTATTGCAGCAATATAAATTCATCGTTTGGAATGAATGTACACGATGGTACATAAAAAGTCTTCGAATTAGACCGAACGACGTAAGATCTACGAAGCAATCAAAACCGGTTTGATAGAGCGATGATTCTGTTGATTGGTGATTTTCACCAAAAACGGTTCGCGGACAAAAGCGCACAAGACAAAAGCGCACAGGACAAAAGCGCACATGATAAAAACGCACACGGATAAAAGCGCACACGGACAAAAGCGCACACGGATAAAAGCGCACACGGATAAAAGCGCAAATGGATAAAAGCGCACACGGATAAAAGCGCACACGGACAAAAGCGCACACGGACAAAAGCGCACACGGATAAAAGCGCACACGGACAAAAGCGCACATCGATTTGCAGAACAGAAGCTAATTTATTCATTTTTCCGTTCTCGGCAATTGCATCATTTGTGAAAAAGCAAAACTGGACAGTTGCCCCGCAAAGAATTTAAAATTCAAAAAAAATATTGGTAATCAGCGAAAACAAAGTAAAAATAATAAAATTTTTTGTATGATTCACTAGTCATTTTTCTGTTTTTTTTTTGTTCTTATATGTGTATTTGTTTGTTAATAATCATAGTGTCTATTGACTATGACCGCTAGGAAGTTACCGTATATAAAAAATAAAATTTGTATCAATAATGTATTCAGGGGCGTCTCAAGCATCCCAAGTTGTGGGAGTGGTGCATTACCCAAAATACCGATTCATGAATTCATATAATTTAAAAATATTTTTTTTTTATACTGTATAGCTTATATAACAAAATGTTATATGGTGTTTTTTAATGATTTTCTTTAAACTTTTACAATGCGGGTCTTTTATTTTTTACTTCTGCAGTCAAAACTGATTGAACTGTGAGGACTAAAAATATTTAAAAAAAAAATTTTTATTAAAAGACATCTCACCTTTTAATGCTATATAAGACTTTGTAATAATGCTTTACTTTTTCAAACAGTGAGGGTAACTTTTATTTTACACTGTTGTATACTAACCGTTTCTTTATAAATTGTTTCAACTGGTCGGAATTTTCTTAATAATTTTTGCTTTTAAATTAGTATCGCAAAATCCGCAACTCTTTGTTAACTTGGTAAAAGTTTTCATTATATTTGACACTTCTATATCGTCAACCGTTTGTTTGCTTATTTCTTCTTCATCGTTTTCATCACTGTTGTTTATTTGACTCTTTGATCGCGGTTTCATTGCTGATTAAAACAACTGTTGCAATATTTTTGTCAACGTTTAATTATTCCTTTGACAATAAATTTCCCGATGATCATTCTAATATTGTGGAAAACTTGAACTCTGTTTTTATTCCGCAATACTTCAAACTTTTGTATTAAGGGAATTTTACTTACTTTCATTTTAATATGATCAGAATAAAATATATAAATATAATGATTGAATGATTTAAAACTGAACAGAATTTGCTGTTAATTAAGCGGCTTCTATTGTATAATTCTTTAAATTTCTACAAGTCTGTTGTAGTGACCTAAATTGTACGATTCTTGGCCGTTGTTAAGAAGTTCGCAATTCGACCACAGTTGCAGACAAATACATAAATTAAATATATTTGCACTTCCTTGTTACTAGGTTAATATTTTGATGCAGAGGGACTAAAAACGTACACAAAAAAAATCTAAAATTTATTTCAATGAAATACTATGGAAATTTAAATTATGGTGAAGTTGTGAAAGAGTTTCATGTAGAGTTGAGAAAAAAGACGTCAAGAACATTATGTTTGATTTACTTGTTACTTAAAATAATCAAATTTCGTACTCTCAGCTAAAATTTATCTGCTTTTAAAATTCATAATTTTTAATTTCTAATATGGGAAAATTTAATTTTTTAAAATAAAATGAGCAGGGGCCGATGCCTTCTGTGATTTTAATAATTTAAAATTATTTTTACTAAGAATTCTAAACAAAACGGTTATTTGCTTTATTATTATCTGGAAATGCCATTCGTTGTTGGAGAAATTTATTATTATGTTTTGTGGTGAGTGTGGTTGACGGATAGCCAATAAGTGGCCCATAAACGTAGGAAAAAGATGTATAGAAGAAAAGGAATTAAAAGCATTGTAGCAGAAATACAATTTTGTGGGCAAAATACTTTATGGTGGATAAAAAAACATTAATCATTTGGCAAGATCATGATGTTTTCGTTATAAAACTCTTAATTCAAATATGAGATTTAATGTACTTAATTTTGAAATATATATTTTATTGAAATTAATAAAAAATTTTTAAAATTGGCCGAATTTGAAAACAGCAATAAGCATATTATAAAATCTTTAATAAAGATATAAAATCTCCGAATTGAATGAATCCGACTTTAAAAATATGTATTTTATTTAAACTTGAAAAACTCTCTACTTTTGATCGACCCTGAAAAGGACAATATGCATTGAATTAAATGAAGTAAATGTTATATTTTATAATAGAAATTAATTGCGAAGTAAATTTCGATTTTCGTTTTTATTTTTTAAAGTTTAACTTTGATTACAGTTTGACTGTTTTATGAGTATTTATTTTATTTACTACATTCTATCAAGAAAAAAGTAACATTAATGAAAACAAACGGTTTCCGCTTATCGTTGTATGTGAATGATCGGAAATTAATTTCAGCGCTCAAATGCTCACAAGACGGTGACAATAAAAAAAATGATAAAATAAAATGACCAGATTTGAATGCAAAAGGCAGTACATTTTATGATTTAAATGCAATTTTTGAAATACTTAAAAAACTTGTAAAATCTTCGCAAGAGTTGAGAAGCATTTGCACGTCAATATGTAAACGTTCTATATGTTCCTTCAAAAATTTAAAATTACATCTATTATATCTATTATTAAATTGATTCAAGAATTATTTTTTTTACTGGAATTGTAAATATTTTTCGAAAAGGTTAAAAAATTGAAAGAATTTTAAATAAGTCGTCATGAATACAAGAAGTAAAGACTTCAAAAACAGCTCTGTTTTTTTTAAATGGAATGTTATAAAATCTACATCACATGTAGTCTCCCCAGAGCTTCATCACAACTTTTTAGCGCACAGCGCACTTTGTATTTGAAAAATCAGGTTCGGGATTATGAATATTTTTTACAAAAAGAACCAGAGAGTTGATCAATGCAGAAATTTGTTTATCATTTTTCATTTTTTGAAATATTTTTACCGTACTTCGAATTAGTTGTATAACGTCAAACCTATTACTGAGTTCTCTGTTCAATGATTCCATTAAATTTTTGATTTTAAGCATGATACTTTTAGCAAAAAACAATGAACAAATAAAATCAAAGATTAACTTTTTTTAAGCGGACTAAAGGTATAAACATGTGTTTTACTGTCAAAATCTTTATTTGTTTTAAAATACGAATTCAATTTTTTAAAACAATTCTCAGCCTTAACATTGTATTATAAAGAACTTTATCATTTGAAAATAACGTTTTCTAGTATTGGAAAGAATTTGAATTAAAGTCACTGTTGTCAGCCGAAATTTTAAACTAACGAATTTATTGTTAACACAAAAAAAAACACAACAGATGATCGACGAAAATAAAAAATACAAACAAATCTACTAAATTCTACTCTTTATTAATTTTTCACGCAAATTAACAGAACATAACTTTTACAAACAACAAATATATGCATATATAAATTGATAACAACGCTTTATATATTCGAACACCTAAAGGAGACACGTTTTCTCCCGTAAAAAAAACACACAATGACCCACACCAATTCGCTACATACGCGTCTCTAAACCTAAAAACTACTTGATGCCGACCGCGACAGCCATACTGTCCTTTAAAAAATACATACCAACGCTATCCTGACAATATGGCAACCTTTTAAATTTAGGCGCTGGCATACAATTATCAAATAAAACAAAAATATAAATATTGCGGCGAAAATAATAGAAATAATAATTAAATATAATCGGACCTCGTTACACAAAATTAAAAATAATGAATTTTAGCTGAAAGTACGAAATTTGATTATTTTAAGTAACAAGTAAATCAAACATAATGTTCTTGACGTCTTTTTTCTCAACTCTACATGAAACTCTTTCACAACTTCACCATAATTTAAATTTCCATAGTATTTCATTGAAATAAATTTTAGATTTTTTTTGTGTACGTTTTTAGTCCCTCTGCATCAAAATATTAACCTAGTAACAAGGAAGTGCAAATATATTTAATTTATGTATTTGTCTGCAACTGTGGTCGAATTGCGAACTTCTTAACAACGGCCAAGAATCGTACAATTTAGGTCACTACAACAGACTTGTAGAAATTTAAAGAATTATACAATAGAAGCCGCTTAATTAACAGCAAATTCTGTTCAGTTTTAAATCATTCAATCATTATATTTATATATTTTATTCTGATCATATTAAAATGAAAGTAAGTAAAATTCCCTTAATACAAAAGTTTGAAGTATTGCGGAATAAAAACAGAGTTCAAGTTTTCCACAATATTAGAATGATCATCGGGAAATTTATTATCAAAGGAATAATTAAACGTTGACAAAAATATTGCAACAGTTGTTTTAATCAGCAATGAAACCGCGATCAAAGAGTCAAATAAACAACAGTGATGAAAACGATGAAGAAGAAATAAGCAAACAAACGGTTGACGATATAGAAGTGTCAAATATAATGAAAACTTTTACCAAGTTAACAAAGAGTTGCGGATTTTGCGATACTAATTTAAAAGCAAAAATTATTAAGAAAATTCCGACCAGTTGAAACAATTTATAAAGAAACGGTTAGTATACAACAGTGTAAAATAAAAGTTACCCTCACTGTTTGAAAAAGTAAAGCATTATTACAAAGTCTTATATAGCATTAAAAGGTGAGATGTCTTTTAATAAAAATTTTTTTTTTAAATATTTTTAGTCCTCACAGTTCGATCTAAATCAGTTTTGACTGCAGAAGTAAAAAATAAAAGACCCGCATTGTAAAAGTTTAAAGAAAATCATTAAAAAACACCATATAACATTTTGTTATATAAGCTATACAGTATAAAAAAAAAATATTTTTAAATTATATGAATTCATGAATCGGTATTTTGGGTAATGCACCACTCCCACAACTTGGGATGCTTGAGACGCCCCTGAATACATTATTGATACAAATTTTATTTTTTATATACGGTAACTTCCTAGCGGTCATAGTCAATAGACACTATGATTATTAACAAACAAATACACATATAAGAACAAAAAAAAAAACAGAAAAATGACTAGTGAACCATACAAAAATTTTTATTATTTTTACTTTGTTTTCGCTGATTACCAATAATTTTTTTGAATTTTAAATTCTTTGCGGGGCAACTGTCCAGTTTTGCTTTTTCACAAATGATGCAATTGCCGAGAACGGAAAAATGAATAAATTAGCTTCTTTTCTGCAAATCGATGTGCGCTTTTGTCCGTGTGCGCTTTTATCCGTGTGCGCTTTTGTCCGTGTGCGCTTTTATCCATTTGCGCTTTTATCCGTGTGCGCTTTTATCCATGTGCGCTTTTGTCCGTGTGCGCTTTTATCCGTGTGCGCTTTTGTCCGATGCGTTTTTATCATGTGCGTTTTTGTCCGTGTGCGCTTTTATCCGTGTGCGCTTTTGTCCTGTGCGCTTTTGTCCGATGCATTTTTATCATGTGCGCTTTTGTCCTGTGCGCTTTTGTCTTGTGCGCTTTTGTCCGGTCACCGTTATAAACCGATGTTTTTATTTTTTGTTCCTTTTTTGCGCTAGCGCCAGTGCAGTTCGGCTCCACACCATCTTTATTTTTGTTTTAGTCTAGCTTGAAATAAACTTGTTCGTCTTTATTTTATTAATATATATAAAAAAAAATAATACATATTCATAACGATCACACAAAAATGGAACTGCGGATATACTTTATCACAGCGACAAGAATCAAATATCGATTTCAAAATTAACACGAATTAAACCGGCTCTATATATCTGACCGTAGCAAAGAATAAAATTATTAATATTAACAATCAAAACGGATACATCGGCTTGCTTCTTATCAACTTGATCGAACAATGATAACGCCAAACTTTTCGCTACCTGTACCTTTATAATCGCATCTCTAGCGCCTACTATGTGCATACGTCGCTAGTACGTAGCACATAGCCTGCGGCGACATCTTCTTACACCACACACACACACACACACGCGCGCACACTAACCTCCCGATATAGTTTCGTCGGTCAGTGCGCAGCGCAAGCAGCGAACGAAAATACATTTATTACAACTAAAAAAACAGTATACGTCGCTTACGTCCTAAAAACTATAGTGCGATCCTGATTCGTATCAAGTTTTGAATTCGCTTAAATTGCCCGGATTGCCTCCTCACAATTTAAAATTGAAATTTGGATCAATAATCATAATGTTGCGAAATATCAGCTAACCACGTCTTTGTAATGGCACCCGACTTGCAGTGAAGAAATTTATGAACAACAACATCCAAGCAACAATTCTTAAAGGAAAGAGATTAATATCACGCATCCTAATTATTCCGACCGACATGACATTTCAATTTAAACACTTACAGTTTCTAGTGCAGCTTGCATTTGCAGTGACAATAAACAAAATCACAAGGGCAGTCAGTGAGTGTTTGTGGCATTAACCTTGAAAATCCACGCTTCTCGCATGGTCAATTGTATGTCGCCTGTTCTCATGTTGGAAAACTATCAGCTTTGTTTGTTTACGTGTCAAACAACAGAACAAAAAAGATTATATATCATAAAGCAGTGCAATGAATGAAATTCACACATTCACAAAACGATCACAAAAACAAATTTATAAAAATTTGGACAGACCAAACGTCTGCAGGTCAACTAGTTATTATATAAATAAATATGACTCTAATATAGTAAATGACCAAATCTCAAAAATAATAATAACCTACTTTTTAACATAAAAACTTAATATTCCCTTTAAAAATATTTTTAAATTAGTAGTTATATTCGTCTAACGTTTTCTGCGAATTTTACATCGTTCTTTTTACTTTTCTTGACGCGTTCGTTAAGGTTCATTATTTACCTTGTAAACAGTCTGCCATCTTTAGTACTGTAAACATCGCCCCGCCTCTAATATATGTAAACAACTTCCCGCATACATTGCAATTTGTTAATTTTCAACAATATGGAAATATTCCGCTTTTCATATTGCCTTCAGAGCCATTTTAGAGTTTGTCCCAATCACCGCTTTGTGTGATTTTATTTGTATTATTCATTTTCAGCTGATGATGGACTATGTCCAAAAACGTTTTTAATAAGTATAATTTATGTATTTTAAATTTGTTTGTTATATTTGTATACCTTAAATCGTAATTTATCTACCGGTGGTTCAGCATACGGAATTCCAAGAAAAGCGGAAAATTTAACATTATCCTTGGTTGACATATATTTACCTCGCAATATGCCTTTGCCGATTTGGACTTGCGGATATTCATTCCCGTTGACTATTGTCGCCAGCTGAACTAATACTTGAAATAGTTATAAACAAATTGAAACTTTAATTATCAAAAATACCGCTCTATACAGTAAAAAAAAAAAAAAGATGTAATTCAGATTTTCAAATAAAATAGAATCACATGGATTGCAACGGCATATTTCGACGTTACAATAATCCAGATCGTTAATTACCACATATTTCTACAAAGTATCGCGCACTTATCCAGTTGACAATGTTGCCGATTAACAACATCAAATTTAAAAGCATACATGAATGATGCTGAATTGTATTCTTATTGCAATATTCAACAATATCCTTATTTATCGATTAAAAATAGTTGTTAAGAATCAGCTTAATTCACCGTTTATTTATTTAAAACAAAGGCAGTAGAAAAAAATATTGTTACGTATTGTTTTCTTGGTAGCGCGGTAGCCTAGTGGTCAAGGCGCTTGGCTACTAAATCAGAGGTGTCATAGGTTATCGAGACCTGTCTCGTTCCAGATCCGAATCGCTCCCAGGTCTATACCTAATCTGAAATAATTATTTTGGAAAATAAAGGCGGATTCCAAGTAGAAAGGAACTGGCTCCCCTACTTAGTGCCCTTGTACTTAGTTCCATTATGGAAAGCTTAACTTCAGAATCCATGATACATTATCAAGGGTATGGGACTTACTTTACTTTTTATTGTTTTTTTAATACTTTTACATATTAATTTTTCATGTTTCAGAAAAAGAAATTTGTCAATTTTCAAATAAGACATATCCTTTTTAATAATACATAATTAGATATAAACAGTCAATTATATCTTCTGGGCATAAATGTAGAACCAAATAGACATTAAGTTTGTTCAAAAAGAAAAAAACAAAAAAAAAACAGAAAACTTTTAATTTATAATTTTTTAAAGTTCATTATTGTCATTCGGCAACGTTGGGATTAAAATTTAACTAGCAAAAAAAACTATTCTACAGACATTAACTTTATGTGTCTGAATAAGTAAACGTACGGATGGAAAAAAATTTTTTATAAAATGTCAATTTATGCTTCCAGTAATTAATGTGGGGTACATTTTTTAACATAATAAAAATGCGTTAACGAACGAATTAGATCCAAAAGAAAATTTCTCCTACAGGAACGTCTACACTACTCGGTTTTAGTCCAAATGACACGTAACTTCTCTTTGAACAATATCATATGCTAAAATATCATTAACAAAACCTATACTAGTAAACAACGCTTATACAGTTGTAATTATGAGTCTCGATACAACAATAGAGTGATATTTACAGAATTCGATTATTTCGACTTTCAGATGGAAACTCTGTGACTAGCAGTTCGTATTAATTCATTGAACCTCGAACGGGTCAACTGATTTAAATAATAATTTGTAATGTTTTGTTATTTTAATTAAAACTTAAAAAATTCATAAAAAAAGAAACAATCAAAAATCTCTCATTTAAAAATTTTACTTTACGCGTATTTGCATATAATTTAAATTTACTTATTAAATTTTTAACTTTTATTGCGAGACACATAATGCAAATATTGGCGCACTAGATATTTCGTCAGTTGGAAAATTCAAATCGATTACGGGCTTCAAGCTTCATAATCGCTCGTATAATCATTCGCTTATTCTACAGGACAACTCAAGTGTGAAGTCAAAACCACATACTCGTAATTCATATATAATGATTAAGCGATGAATAGGTAGCACGGAAGCTTAGTAATTAAAGCGCTTGGTTACCAAATCAGAGGTCAGATAGGCTCGAAGCTTGTCTTATTTCAGACTCGCTTCTACATTTACCTAGCCTAAAATAACGAGGTATCGAAAAAATCTGAGAAAATAAAGATGGCCGAGAAAAATAAACCGGTTCCCCTATTATCATCAGTAGCATTGAGTAATATTCAAACCGAAACTTTACAAGTCCCGCGACACGCTGTCAAACGTATGGAATTCACCCCACTTACATCATCATTGGATAGCGTATCTGCTTAAAATAACGTATCTTTTAATAGAAAGTTTACTGAATAACTCAGGAAAAAATGTAAGCATTTATTCTGCTCTACATAACGCAGACATCTGCAAAATTTTTCTTCTTAAATTTATCTGAAATGTTTAGAAGAAACAAATAAATCTGAAGTTTTTCGGATTTAACTGAACATGTATTGGAGCTTATGTAAGACGAACTCATGGTAATCGCACACGACACTGTTATTGTAGCATATATATATATATAAATATATATATATATATATATATATATATATATATATATTGAAACGGATCTATCTCATTTTGGCGTGAAGGATATTGGGCGAGGTTCTTTTTAGTACGATCGCTTTTAAATATAATATACTATATTCTCAGAAAAAAAGACCATCATTTTTGAAAATAATTGAAATTAATCTACAATTTAAGTAGCTTACAAGGGGAGGGCACGACATCAGAAGTTCATTTCGGGACAAGGCTTTGTATAATAATAGTACTAGCGTCGAATGGCCAGTCAATTCGGAGAAAAAAGCTCCCTGAAATACTAATAAGTTTATTTATGCTCGGGTTTGAATCTCGTGCTCGACTAACTTTTTTTTTTTTTTTTCAATTCGTTTAATTAATTCTTTTTACAATTAAATAAGTCTGTTATTTACAAACATTAATAATTTAAATAAAACTTATTTTATTTTATTTAGAGAAGAGGCTTATTAAATATTAAATAATATTGTAATTATAGTAACTATTTCCTCCTTTAAAATACAAAATAACTAATAGTTATGATAATAATACTTATAAATAGTTATATTAAGTAAAAAGTTTAAATTGTGTCGTTATTTAATTTTATTTTACATACATTTTTGATTACAAACAAGAACTTAAATGATAATTGTCATGAAAACATTTAAAACAATAAATTTTTTGACATCTAGCACAATTAATTCAAGAGGAATTATTGCAAGAACAATATTCTTTTAAGAAATTCAGTTGGAAAACAAACTTCATTTGCATTTAAGAAAATTTCTCCAGATTTTAATATGTCGAAATAATTGTAGTTATTATTTATATGTATTACTATCTTAACTATTAGTTATTTTGTATTTTAAAAAAGGAAATGGTTACTATAATTAAAATATTATTTAATATTTAATAAGCCTTTCCTTTAAATAAAATAAAATAAGTTTTGTTTAAATTATTGATATTTGTAAATGACAGATTTATTTAGTTGTAAAAATGATTAATTAAATGAATTTGAAAAAAAAAAAAAAAGTTAGTTGAGCACGGGATTTGAACCCGAGCATATATAAACTTACTAGTATTTCAAAGGCTTCTTTCTCCGAATTGACTGGTCACTTGATGCTATTATTATTAAAGGGTGAACACTCTAAGGAAGTACTGTTATTACACAGAGTATTGTACCGAAATAAATTTCCGAAGTCGTATCCTCCCATTGTTGAAAAAAAAGCAACAGGTTTAAAAATCTCTGCCAACCCTTCGATTTATAGATATGTAAATTTATAAAACTCTTTTTATGATATCTGAGTTAAAGATCCATCTAACAAATCAAAAATTTATGTTCGAGACTTAAAGGCACATATAAATACGAGGCTTAGTTTCTAATCGACATAAATGAATGAAACAAGTTCTATATGCAAGTCTGAAGTATTGTTTCGTAACATACGAAGTTTCATTGCATTCGGCTCACGTGTTCGTGTTCTGTTGCCGTAGAAACGAAAGTGTTCGGTTAAGGCAACGCGCTGTAATCGATTTTTTAGTTGCGGAAGGGTGTTCGCCGAAACAGAAACAGATTCATTCGCGTTTACTGGACGTCTACGGGGATAAAATGATCGATGTGAATGATGTTCGTCGATTTGTTGTTGCTACGAAGAATGTGATCGGTAGACTTCTCTCGATGTTCGATAATTCACGATCGGGGTATCCCAAAACAGCGATTACCGATGCTAATGTTCGGAGAATTGTGAACCGATTCGCGCCCACCGACAAATTACTCAGGATGAAATCGCGGCTTATTTGAACATTTCACACGAAAAAGTCAACCAGATCATCAATAAAGAACTGAAATTTCGACAGATTTTGCGCACACTGAGAGAAAAAGAGAATGGAATTGAGCAAAGAATTTTCGAAATGTTATTATCAAGAAGGAAATTATTTTCTTCGAAGCATAGTGGGACTGGAGATAAAGCCTAGGGTTATTCCACTACGATCCTAAAACAAAAAGCCATTCAATGAAGTACCGCCACTAAACCTCTCCTCGTGATTGAAAATTCAAGTCGGCAAAATCAGCTGGAAAGGTCTTGGTGACCATTTTCCGGGACGCCCGTGGTGTTATTCATTAAGAATACATAGCTCGCGGTACTAATATCAATTCGAGCAGTTACTATGTCACATTACAGAAACGAGAGAACAGAATTCGCAGGATTCCGCTTACTTTCATTCGCTTTTTGCTGCATCACGACAGTACGCACCCTCACCGCAACGTTTAAACGAATACAAAAATCGAACGTTTGAATTTTGAAATTGTTCCACATCCTCTTTATAGCCCCGATTTCTATTTGTTTTCACTGCTGAAGGAGGACCTTAAGAACAACCACTTGCATCTGTCGAACAACGAAATTTAGGAATTTTGGTAATGGTTAGCGAGAAAGACAAACAATTTTTTCAATAACGGATTCGAAAAATTCATTTTACGTTTACAGAAATTATTGAATTAGAAAACAACTAACTACGCTGAAAAGTGAGATCATACATTTTGATTTGATATACATTTTTCTGCGTTTTATAACTTATTTCATTCATTTACGTCAATTAGAACCGGGTTTAAATGGATGTGGAGACATTACTTTTCAACTGACCCTCGTATTATAAAAAATTAACGACCGTTAATAGTGACGCAGAAGACAATGAAAAATCAACCCGCATGCCATCATCACAGGCATGCGGATAAACACAAATATTAATTTTTTTCAAATTCGCCAACTGACTGTTATAACTTACATTACTTAAATTCTTTACTAACACAAAACTTAAAAAGGAAAGCATTTATTGCACAATTTATTAGGTAGATAAAAGTAAAATTCAAATTAAAACTGTCTGCTAGAACTCAGAGTTATCACATATTATATGCCGTCTATTTTCGTCAGAAATCAAAAGAACTAACGAACCGACCCAGAAATTCGATTAAAAACTAAATCTGTCTTTTAAGATTATCTAAAAGTTCCGACTAAAAAACTCATCCTCCCCCCTATCCCTCTAGCCGGCACGTTTCTACGTACACATATTTAGTCTGCGCTTTTACAACAACAAATCAAATATTTAAAAAAAAAACATTTTCAAATGTAATCCTGCAACAACCACACTGTATAAGTGAATAAATGTTTAAAAAATTGGAAATTCAAATATAACAAAATCAAAAGTAATCGATATATAATAAAATGAAGCAGCGGACAATGGACACGGGACAAATTCTGCTACGCTTAAAGTAGTTAATGACGACAAATTTTCAAGTAAAAAATGAATTTTCTTATAAAAATCATTTAGAAACGATATTATTTAGCGAATTCTAATATTCTTCTATCCTTGTTTTCTGCAATTTCGTTCGTAATCTTTTAAATTGGTCTGTAAAGGTTTTCGATTATTGAAATGTTCTCTCCCATTTTAAAAACAAAAATATCGTATGAAATCGAGAAACTTGCAAATTTACATATTTTCTAAATACCTGCGCACTTCTATTTGAGAACTTCTAAAAAAAAAAAAAAAAAACAATTATCACGAGGGTCCCCGCTACCGTATGATTTCTAAATGTCCCTGCAAACGTTCGCTTTTGAAAGCTCAATGGCTTTATGTTATTTTAGATTTACTTGATTTCATTGCAACGATAAGTGGAACGAAGAACAAATGAATAAAGTTCAATGAAAATCGATGTACTTGTGGTAGAGTGATGTAGTTTACTGCGGATAAACGCGAAGCGTTGTGTATGACCTTTTGATCTAATATTATAGTCGATTCACTCGCAGCTCCAAATAGCATACAGTGCTGAAGATTATAGTAGCCATACCGCCAAATGGTCATTCAAATTTCCCTCAAATACAAGTATGTCAACTCATGAATGTAATTTACACTTTACGTTTGTAGAATAAGCGAACGCTTCTGCTAGCCCGTTCAAAAATTTATTCGAGAAAATATATAAGATATTGAAAATAAATGAATAAATCAATTTTATTTCATTAGTTTACATCGTTAAATTAAGCATCGTATTCCAACACATGCCCCTTCATTATACCTTTTATGAATGAAATATATCGTATACGTACCAGCAATTATCAATGTCTTGAATAATATCGCCATGTTCACCAATTCACAACTTCTTTCATCCAAATTAGAATTAATAATGTAGTTAAAAACTCTTCATTCTGTTGATTTGTTATTCTTATAAACTGTACTATGATACCCGTTGATTAGATAAAAACACCAACTAACAGGCAAGCGCATGAGCGAAAAAAAAGGAAGATAAAAAATATTTTGGAAAAAAATTATACACTACAGCTGATAAACATTACATACTCCTTTCCTTACTTTCATCATTTATCAGCGTTTAACAACTGAAATCAGTTTTATAAATTAATTACTATGATTAATTAAAGAACAGAAATAATCAGCGGCATATTCTCCGCGAGCTGTGGTAGTGGATGACATAAAGAATATTTATTCGTTTCTTAAGAAAATGCGATTATAAGGTTTCGTATGTATGTGGTGTGAATATTTTTGTTGAAAATTTACTACGTCATTATAACAACAGTTCTTCGCTAGCTGCGAAATGTGAAGTAATTTTTTAAATTAGCAAATATCTACTTCTGTTCTAACTGCCAGTTTATCTTAAATGTTAATGTGTCCTGTTTTCCTCCCCTCCCTCAAAAAAATAAAAAGTAAACAAACGTAGTTGGGATTTTCAGAATATTTTAATACATGTATAAAGGTAACGGAATAATTTTGCCGATAACATAAAACACGCAGATGTCCCTTTCCCACGAAAAGTCCATACAGCATCAGCGGTTGCTCTTCCGTTAGCAGTACCTACGAGGTTCGACAAAAAATTTAAGAAAGAAATACTGTCAAACGCTGTAGATATAGTTGTACGAACAGAGCCTGCAGAGCTTGACACGTATGAAGTATATATAAGTTCATCACGCAGCTAGAATACTTTTTCTAATTAGAAAGTGGTACAAGGGGATAGTAATTGGAATCCGTTGCTATGTATATAAGATTTCATTGATTGGAATTAGAAGACGGAACGGGGAACAGATCGATTGTTTAAAATAATGTGAATAATGGATGGAAGAAATGACAACTGGTAAGGAAAAAAATGGATTCAAATAAGTGATTACAAAAGATTGCAGTGTTTGTAGACCATTTATAGAGCCAAACATTTTAGAGCTGGTTGGTCTTCAAGGCTCAATCGAATGCGTAAAAAACACTTATCAGTGGATTCTTGAAAGAATAACATATTATAATGGATCATTAGAAACATACCATACGGCTCTACATCAAGAATTGAGCAATTGCTACTTTTACACGTATGGACCGAATTTCGTTTTTGATTAAAGATTCGCTCGCAATGAGGATGGTTCAGTTTCGAAAAATACTTTGAACTCATTTGGCTTATTTTAAGATATTTATTTATTATTATTTTATATTGTTCTATTACGATTATTATTATTATTATTATTTTTTCGCTGAACTTTAAAATTCTACAATCCAAGATAAATTTATATAAACATGAGTATACGCTAGGATCGGACAAGGAAAGCAACGAACTTAAATTATAGTGATCGATGGCCCAAAAAATAAGACAATTAAATAAACGAAATTGCTGTATCGTGCACAAAAAACAATTAAAAAACAGATGGCTAGAGTCCATGGCCATCACAAGGTTGCCCGAATGTAAACAACTACTCATCCTGGAGAAACCAACTTTATACAATTAAACAGGTTAGCATTAGTGATTATCACGGAGCCGAGTACTTATTGGGATCGTACGGCGGGAGTCTGATGTGATGTAAGTATTCCGAAAATTCCTCAGTTTCTTTAAAAGAACTGGATCGATACTTAGATAAAATTCACTGGTTTCACTTTAACGAGGAGCGATCCAATCAGAATCGAATTTTAATCTAACAACGGCACAGAGTCCTTTTTTTTAAAAAATAAAAGGGCATAAAATGTTAATACATGTCCCATCACATACTAAGGATTCCAGCATACCTCAAAATCCAACAAAAGTTGACTGTAATCTTAAACTGAACTGGGGAATTTTTTGAAAAACTGAAAATATTACGTGAAATCCTTGTTTAGGAAAAAAGTTTGATACAACGTTAAGAAAATTTAAAAAATCTGGTAAAATTAAAATATTTTTGTTTTTCGTTGAATGCGCAAAGAAAACATAGTGCTTTTACTGTCACATAGATTTTTGCGGTGAAAATTGAGTATTCTGATAGTAGTTTGATCTCTAAATTTGTTGAAAGCGCCTTTTTCCCCACTAGTTGAGGAAGCGGTCTGTTTACCCTTATTTCCTTATACAAATCCATAATCCGTTCCAAATTAAATTATCGCCCCTTTGTCTATAGTTCTGCCTCTAAGTCGTTTCTTTACAAACTAGACAGGATACAAAATTGACATCTTTGACTATCTCGATGATCTTAAATCTTCCCCAGTCCCAGAAATTCTTACTGAGTCAAACACGCCTTTCTTATCCATCTGTAGATCATACTTAAATAATCGCTTTCTCTTTAAATGGCTTTCTCTGAACTCATCCAGTCTTATTTCTGCTTATCTCCATATTTTTCAACTCTCAGGAAATCTTAATCTATACTAGTAACCTTCCTTATTTCTCCTTTACTTTGATTGATTTTTCTTATTCCCCTAATTTAATTTATCTACCTTTATTCCCCAATTTCCTTTTCCGATTGGCAGCTGTGCAGGTATGCCTTAACATAATTATTTCCCTATTTCTCATGCGCAAGCCCATTTTTACTGATAGTTCTCGAAGGCCTAATGTAATCAGAGCCTCTATCAACTTTTCTGATTTTTTTGGTCTTCCTTCCCTTTGTACCATGTTTACTGTCGAAGTTGTGACTATCCTCTCCATTATTTATGTCCCCTCTCACTGCTCCTCCTCCAATTATTTGATTGTTTCTAATTCCACGATAGAAACTAACAAAATACACAATAACATGAAAATGACACTACTGATCAGTTTCGATATAAGTGGAGCCTTTGATGCAATTAAATGGTCCTCCATATTAAACTGCCTTAAAGAAAACAATATTCAAGATAACTTGCTGAACATAATTAAAAGTTTTTTACTAAACAGAGAAATAAAATTCTATAATAATGAAGAATTAATATATCGAAAAACACTAAATGCAGGAGTACCGCAGCTAAGGTACATAATGTATGTGACCTTAATGGGAATAATATGGAACTAATAAGCTATGCAGATGATCTTCTATTAATAGCAGGGATTCAGGATGTCAAAGATATCAAACCAATTAACACCGTCATCAAGGCAATAAATAACACTTTGAAACAATTAGGGCTAAAAATAAATCCTGAGAAAACAAACAGCATTTTAGTAACAAGGAAACACAAGAAAGAAAATATAAAAGAAGACATAGGAAGGGAACTGAAACTGGAAGATTCAAATATACTTTTAAATAAGGAAATTATGTATCTGGGCATCATATTAGATGAAAACCTCAATTTCACTAGTCACATCAATTACATAGTAGGAAAAATTAAAAAAGTTTACAGCAAAATAACTGCTCTATACAACAATACCTTTGGCATGAAATCTACAGACAGAAAAATTAAATATATATTCGGCGCTATTTAGGTCCATAATAGAATATGGCAGCACAATCTACTACCCCAAAATGAAAAAAGAATATAAAAAAAAGATTAGAAAAGAGCAACGGAAAATATTATTGGGAATTATATCTGCATATAGAACGGTATCGTATACTGCAACCAATGTAATTGCAGGAGTACTACCTATTGACCTACAGATACAGCAAAGCAATGAAATTAAAGCAACAAAATCATCAAGCATTACCGACAAACAAAAAAAAAGAAAACATAAAGGAAATAAAAATTAAATATAACAACCTCTGGCAAGAGGAGTATAACGCTGAAAAAACAGGAAGAAGAACCTTTAAACTAATTCCAAATATCGAAGAAAGACTTAAAAATAAGATACTAGAACCTAATTTCTACCTCACTCAATTTTTAACAGGACATAGAAATTTTGGAGAATACCTCAAAAAATATAAAATAACAGAAAAAGACACATGCATAATCTGTAAAAAAGACATAATAGACACTCCAGATCATTCCTTTTTAAGCTGTCCAAACTTCAGTCAAATCAGGATAAAATATAAAATAGAAGAAATCAATGAGAAATGGTTTACCAACCGGAAAAACACAGAAACAACGATGGAATATGTAAATGAAATAATGAAAAACAAAGAGAAGTACATTTAAATAATAAGGTATTTAAGTCGCGTACTCAATTAATATAATTGTGATGACCTGCGGAACACTGATAAGCGAATTCAGCAAAAAGTGATCCTCAGGCCATAATACTGCTATTGTAAAATTGTATTTAATAATAAATGAATTAAAAAAAAAAAAAAAAAAAAAAAAAAAAATTCCACGAATACTCTCTAGGCTATTATTTGTTTTGCCTTTTCTTTCACTCCCGCGATTTTTTCATTTTTCGTATACGCTAACGTCCTGTAAGGATATGGGACTTACTTTGCTTTACTTTACTCTTATCTATAATCTTTTCTCACTTCATTCTTTACTTCAAGTCCATGGCCACGTGAACATAGAGAATAACGAAATGACTGATTCTCTAGCTCCCTCTGCTCTACTAAAACCCCGGCCTCTAATCTGCTATTCTTATATAGAAAATTCCAATCCACACTTTGGTCGGATATCTATGATCCATCATTTCCAACTATCTCTCCTTCTGTTGGTCTGTTCAACCTAGTCTTCTATCATTGCTTCACCGCTTTGCTGTCAGCGCCATTATTCGTTTGCGGTTCAGTTGTACTCTGGTGCTTTTCTCTCATTTTCGTCTTTGCTTAACACCTTCCCCAAACTATTGTCTTCATCAAAATGTTCATGCCTCCTGTGATTTTAATCACGTGTTTTTTTAAGTTCTCACCCTTATATACCGAACATTTTATTCTATATTTACACTTACTGTCATTGGGACTCCCTGGTCTTCGTTGTTCTTCATAGATCTTATCTAGCTCTCAGCATATTTATACTGTCAGTCTCTGACAAAATTGCTATTTAACTGACTCATTCCTTTCCATACTGCTTTTGGCTGGCGGTCCTTTGTAAACGTACCTAAGAAAAAAAAATACAACCAATGACAATGAATTCTATCTTATCTCAAATGTTTTCTATACTCTTTTCTCCTTCGCTACTTCCTTTCTTTAATTTAAATGTACTATGTAACTGATTTATCTAATGGAATTCATGACCTCTATTCCTTAATATTTTCGGGACGTGTTGTTCCTACATCTTGTGATATCTTGCTTGTTCCCTTTCATATTTCCTTACTTTCACTGGCACTTGCATATGACACTTTAACTTAAAAATAACACAGCTTATTATTTAACTCTTTAGTTACAATTATATTCCGGAACAGTGTGGGCCATACTTGATCGTCTCTACTTAACTGTGATTGCGGTCACATTGCTTCAGTACAATTTTTAGTACATAAGTACTGACTATGGTCTAGGACAATATGAACTCTACTTGATTATAGTGTAGTCATGTTGGTTGAGTTCATATCAATTTTAATTTATTAATAAAATCCGAGGCAGTGTGAGCGCCGCTTAATTGTATAATTCAGTAACATCGTTGATCATTAACGGTTTTAGATCTTGGAGACAGCGTGGGCAATACCGAATAGTAATTATGACTATACTACTCTTTTATGTTTTTTAATCTCATCCTTGTAATTTTCTTGAGGTATTATGAACGACTCTTGGATGTAGCATTTTGAATTTTTTATTTTAATCCATTTTTCTCATTTGTTGCTGATGTCGGTAATAATTGCATTTGTTCTTTCGTTACCCTCGTCTTATTGTGATTACCAGGGCCGTATCTAGACCAAAATTTCGGTGGTGAGTGGGGGGTACGATAATTTGCTTATATGTATACATGTGTGTGTGTAGGTGTGGGTGTGGGAGTAAGTGTGCGTATTATCATGAAATATATTCATTTATAAATAGTACACTAAAGCCTTGTAGTCAATTATTATATATGCAATATTTAAACGCTACAATAAAAACAAATAAAAAATAGACATTTCCATCGAATTCGTAAAAATTTCAATTTTCTTTTCTTCTGTCAAAAATTGAAAAGAAATAAATTTATTCTGAATTTCGGTGCATTTATTTCAAGCAGTTATTATTTCGCAGACATTTCGGGGGGGACCCGGAACCCCCCTCAGATACGGCCCTGGTGATTACAATGATTTCTATAGCAATCATTTTTTCTCTAATAAGCCTAGTTTTATTTTCTTTCATTTATAAGAATTGTTGATGTTTTTGAACAAAGCTTTGTAGTCCTAGTTAGTTTGCTGAATAAAATTATATTTCTTTATTGAATTTTTTTTTGCTTTCCACAATTGAGATCTTGACCTAGTTAAATAGTAAAATAATCTTTTTTTTTTTTTTTTTTTTTTTTTTTCAGGAAAGACACTGGAATCCGCATCAATATAATTATTTTCGGAAAATTTTGAAACCCAAGGAAATGAAAATTATAATTATTCCTAAACAGCATTGACTTATTTGAACAAATATACAATTACACTTTATCGGAAATTATGTATTAAAAAATTAATCGGGAACGCAGACCCATATTTATGGTGTATTACAAAATTAAAAATTATTGCAGTTTATTAAAGTGTAATTGTATATTTGTTCAAGTTCGAATCATCGGAAAAAGTTTTGGATTATCAAGATTAACTTATTTGGGCTGCGCCAAATTCAGTTCACGCAAGGTTTTGTTTAATGTTCTTTCCATAGCATACATTAGGATGCTTCACTACTTTCCTATAAGCTATGTACTAGGTACATTAGAAATAATTCGATAAATAATTTCTTTAAATTGTTGCAATTTTAATTTGACGCCGACTTTAAAAAATTGAAATTATTTAAAATTAATAATAATCTTCCTGAAGTGTATTACTCTGAAATATATAATATTTTATGAAATATTATATATTTCTAAATTTTTAACGCATTGTGCTGGAAATTTTTTTACAAATACCGAAGTTAATTTTTTTTTAAATGTATTTCATAACTTTTAGTGTAAATATTTTTTAGAAATAATACAAAGAGAAATATAACGTGTGCATGAGAAATTATATCAATATAAATAAAAGTCTTCATTTATAATATATGTAAACAAACATTATTGGAAAATAATTTACGAAAATTCTACTCTGCAATAATGTTTTATAAACAAAGAATAAAATGAACAATTATCAATCGAAATTTTAAAAGTTTATTTAAGAGCACCCTTATAAAATAGAAAAAGCTGTGCATTGTTGATAATCTTTCAACGGTTTTACCCACCCTAATCTAGAGCTGCTGTATGCAATAACTCTAGAAAAGTTCAGCGGCAGTTTCCTTCTTCTCTTTGGCCGGATTTGTTGCCGCAGTTTACTGCCCAAGCTGAAATGATCAATTTTAAGTCACTAGAGACTCGCTTACTCAATTCAAGATTCGGAGCCAGTTATTGAGTTCAGAGTATTTATTAGGTTGTCGTACCCGTCACCGACAAGAAAATGTTGTTTTAGCCTGCGATCAGTACCAAGTCTATTAAAGAAAGGTTACTACTCGACGTAGGCACCTAGAAGTTCTCTCAATTATTGTCTTTCGTTTTATTTATCGATCGAGCAGGTATTTTGTGGCAAGCAAGTGACTGTTGCCTAGAGAAGTTAACTCTAGCGACAACAATCTGTTTTCCGCGGGACAAAGTTAAAAAACCGTAGATGATAGAAGAGGACAATGTTGCCAAAATAATAAAAAACCATGAAAAATTGTACAAACCTATTAAAAAATAAAATAAAATAAAGAATGAAAGGACTGAGCGGATGAGCAACATGGTGCCTATTCATCAGAAAGCGAAAGAAATAACTAAACTTTATAACAAGAGAACTGCTACAGAATTACTTAAAGAAGACAGTGGTACTTCAACAATAAACAATGGAGAAACAATTAAAATACCGACAGATTTCTTAGGAAATATGTTTAATGGTACGAGAATAAATACACTAAGAAAGACAAACAATGAAAAGGAAGGACTCGAAATTTTAAAATCGGAAGTAATACAGACAATATACGAATAGCGAAATTGAAAAGAGCTGTAAGACCTGACGGCTTACCAGCAAACGTAATTAAATTATTGCACGACGGAAATATCATAAAAGTAACGACCATTTTTAACTGTACATACAACGCATGCAATATACCGTAGGAATGGCTAGAATCGACATTTATCGCATTACCTAAAAAAAGTGTAGTCGAAGACATACAATGATTACAGAATAGTCAGCTCAATGAATCGCCATCTCCTTAAAACTTGAACGTAAATACTACAGGGACGAATGTTTAGCACGAGTGACCTGGACGAATGCCAGTTCGGTTTCAGGTCAGTATGCGGCAGTAAAGAGGCACTAACAGCAGAAAACCATGCTCTTACAGAAATGTCGCGATCAATAAGAATTGTACTGAAATCGAAATATAAAAATACATTTAAAGAATAAAGAAACCCAGGATGCATCTCCATTCAATAGGAACTTAGACAAGCCTGTATATTGCCGCCGTTGCTTTTTAACACGTACACAGACGAAATATTTCAAAAGACGTTATGGAATCTAGAAATCAGAATCAAGGTTAATGGAAAATATATAAGTAACATTCAGTACGCAGACGAAACCATTCTGTTCCCGAGTTCCTGTAAAAACCTACAACGCTTAATTAATACAATTAATGAAACCGGAAAAAATTATAGGCTAACAATTAATAAAAATAAACCGAAATTAATGGTAACAAGTAGACAACATCAATTAGCAAACATGAAACTTAATAACAAAAAAATACTCAGCGGATCAAAGAATTTAGATATCAGGTACGCTGAACTACGAAGATTTAGATCCAAATTTTGAAATTAAAAGGACAATCGGCCAAACAGAAGCAACTTTTGAAAAAATAAGGAAATTTCTCATATCCGGTAAAATCTTATGACGTGTTATATAGGCTCTGTGTTATCATGGAGTGTAAAAACAGCAACGTGCTTAACAAAACCGCTAAAACACTTTGAATCATTTGCATAGGAGGGATACGGAAATATACTGGAAGCATCAAAAACAAAGAAATACTAAAAAGGGTTAACACCGAAAAAAATATGCTGAACATAATCAAAGAAGAAAATATCAAAAAGTACATCGGAAATGTTATTTACGAAAAGAGATACAAACAATTAATTATACAAAAGAATACTGAAAGCGGAAGAAGACATGGAAGAAGGAAAACATCATCGACCAGTAATATATGGCAATGGATGACAGACAATTCATACATTAATAAAAGTGACAGAAAAACGTAAAATCTGAGGCAGAAATGATCGTCTGCGTGCAAATATAGCATTTAACGTAAAGAAAGAAAAGAAAGAATCTATAGCTGACGACATCTTTAAAATAATAAAACTAAAAATTCAGATGACGTTAATTATAACGAAGATGTTTGTTAAACAATACGTCATGAATTAAAAATGCTTCGTGACTGATGTGCGCTTTATCAACCTTGTTACTAATTAGCGGAATGTTATCTATTTGATCGTGTTAGCTATGTTTCTTCGCATTTATTCTAGTAATTGTTATTAATTCAACTATAGTTCGTCTTATTTTATTTTAATTATTTTATCTTCATTTTTATTTATTTATTCTTCAATTTCATTGTTTAGCTTCCATATATATACCCCGTTAATTTCCCTGCAGATGAGTGCCGCAGGTTATAAACAACTTCACTTTGTCAGTAAAGATCGATTATAAGCACAGATCTGCGCATCCACTATTCCTCACATATGAATAACTAGCTAAATAAATTAGATAAAATGTCCACAATATAACTATTAATACTGGCAATATTATTATTTTGGCCAATTTCACTGACAACAGTGGCATTAACAACAGTCTTTCTATTTTTAACGCATCTAATTTTTAACAATATCAGTAATAATATTAAAAATAAAAGTACTTTTGCTAATATTCTTACTACTTTTACTAACTAATAATAATAATACTAATAATAATAATACTAATAATAATAATAACGATATTATTAGCAATTAATAAAGATGGTAATGGTAGTGGTAACAATAATAATGGCCAGATCAAATCAAATCATTTTTTTTTTTATATTACAACGTTTTAAACAATAGCAAAGTAAAAGAAAAAATAATGTAACACAAATAAATAAGAAACAATAATAATACAAACAAACATAAATAAATAAATAAAAATAAAAAATTAAACAAGTCAATCGTGCTAATATGCAAACTGCACAAACAGCAGGATACAAAATAATGATGCACAGCCAAATGGAACATGAACAACCAAAGAAAATTTTGAAGAGAAATAAATTTGGATTTTACTAAACCAGCCTATAATACAATTATAACAACATAAAAAAGAAAATCTTATACATTTAAGTAATATGCACAACTATTAAATTCTTACCTATACTCGAATAGTAATAATAAAAAACTTAAAGTAATAATAATAATAATAATTATAACACTAACAATAAATATAATAACTATAACACTAATTAAATCAATAATAATAATCAAATCAAATCAAATCAAATATATTGCAAAAATATATACAAAATTACTTATAAATATTTATGTTATTTTTAAGTCGCAAATGCGCTTGAGAGCGCGAGTAGCGAAAGTGATTTTGTGTGTACATGAACTACTTCAATGTGTTTAATACTGTTAAAGTGTAAGCATCATTTTTGTAGTTCATGTTTACAAATTATTTCCATGTTCACATGTGATTTTGGACATTGCATGTACTTAATATTAATACAAGAAATTTTTTTTTTTTTTTGACATCTTATAATAATAACTTTTTTACAACTTAAATGATAATAAAGACACAATCAAATGTTATATTATTATTTTTATGGTATAAAATCTTACGAAAAACAGAAAATTTAATTATTCATAAAAAATACATGCAAATATAGAATATATCGCTTTACAATTTAAATTAAACGAAGCGGAAAAAGAAAACGTTTACAATAAATGGACTTAATAGATATACAATAATTGTACTACAATATGATAAATAACACATTATCAAATTCTGTACAATTTAGGATCGATAATTTTAAACCGAATAATAAATATGTGATCTATTTTTTAAAAAAATGAAATTATATAGCTTACAGTTTAAATTTAAATGTAACAAAATAATATGGATATGATTTTTTGACAATAATGTGAACTGAATTTATAGTACCTAAATAATGTTTATAAGTAATAAATTCCGTCTAATAATTAAATAAACCTCTTAAATGATAATGTATTACTAACATTACCCAAATTTCCATGTATGCGAAAAAATTGCACGAATGATGGAATGCTGAAGTATGATCAAAAATAATAAAATTACAAAACAAACATAGGAAAAACTAATGAAAATTTCTTAAAAACTCGTAGACGAAATTTATAAAGGAAAAAAAAGTAATAAACAAAAAAACAAATATGTATAAATATACATAACAAATTTGATAAATGCAAAACAAAGAAGTAAAATTAAGACAAAAGTGAAAAATACATACGAGAACTGAAATAACATGCTTTGCCAAGCTTGCTTAATGTATATAAATTAACTTATATAACGTGGTGAATAGCGATAATCTATAATTATTAAAGGTTTAATACATACGTTTGGTACGAGTTTACCAGATTTTAAGCGACGTAAAAATAGAACCAAAATTGCCTTGATTTTAAATTAAAGAATATACAGGGGCGGATGCAGAGGTACATTTTGAGAAAGGAAATTATATAATTATGTAATATTTCATACGGTAGACAGTAGATTTGAGAAATACCTTGTTTCATAAAGAAAATCAAATAGCGACCTCTTTAGAAATTTAAAAATACATAATTATTACAATTTAATTTAAATATTGTTTTATTTTTGGATGAAAAAAAAAAAATCATGAAATTGTAGCTAAAATAGTAGTTTAAAATTTGAATAGTAAATTATTAGAAAGAATGGAACGATAGTATTTTTATTAGACTACTTCTTTTTTATTTTTGTTAGTAATCCAATCCGAATTCTTTGTCCATGAGAAAGTAAAATATATACATATATATATATATATATATATATATATATATTATTTTTTTTTTTTTTAAATTAAATTGTTTTTATTTATATTGTAAAATAAAAAAGACAAACGGCAGTTGCGTTTAAAACAGAATAAAAATGGAACATTAATAGTTTTACTAGAACACAGTATTAAGTCAAAATTATGTAAAAGAAGTTTGTGTAAAAACAGAATTGGGTGTATATATACGAAAAATTACACCTTCATTAATAACTTAAATTCTTCACTACTATTTAAGATAAATAAAACCAAAGAAATCAGGCGCACCAGTTTTGCGAGACAAATTATCTATTTTGACATGATTGATGACTTTAAATGACGAAAATGATTTTACGAACAAGAAGTAAATTTTTTCTCTGGCAATAACGCATCATACGGCTATACCGAATTGTAGATGAAATAAGAAACTGGCGAGCAAATAAGTTAAATGGTTTTAAATATTATTTTAAGCAGTAGAGGGAATATAAATTTAGTACATAGTAATTACAAATAAAAAATTCCTGACAATAGAAATAACGTAACAGCTAAGTATTGGGCGTGTACTGCGAGCAAATTTTGTTCCGAGTTTGGAAACAAACGTAGAGGCCACCAACATTTTTTTTTGTTTTTGTTATTAATTCGCCGGAGCAGGGGGGATGATAGAAAGAGGATATATGAGTTATAGGAAAAATAAAATTTATAATTTGTAAAGGCTTAATATTTTATTAAACAAGAATAAAATCTTAATTAAAACATCATTTTCGTGGGTTTCTGGCAAATTGTTCTATATACTACTTTATTATAAAAGTCTTCTAAATTACCCATGATTACGCGCCTATGAATACTCATCGTGGCCAGTTGATTAAAGAGTTTCGAAGCTTCAGGGGGGGGGGCAACGACTCTCCCCTGCTTCTGTTTGGCGACGCCCATGATTCATTTCATTTATTTTGTCTTCTTTATTCTATTTCCGATATACCGTTAATTTTGTTCGTTTCATTATTTGTTTGGTTTTTTGTTAATTTACATTTTTTAATTTTTTCTTTTCTATTATATCATTTTTTTTATTTTGCCTCGTTTTAATTATTCCTTCTGTTTCTTTTCTGCCGCCTTTACAATTTCCTGATCAGCTGAACTTTTCGTTAGAAACAGTCCCTCCTTTAGGGCTAATTTAGTGTTACTTTACTGAAATATTTTTTGTTGTATTTTATTAATTATTCTGTTCCGCTCACGGTATAAATATGTCCCTATTAAAAGCATGCACAAAAAAGGTAAGCTTTTTGCGGTCGGCATCGAATTCAAATTGTGACAATAATTAAAAACTTATTAATGGGTACGAATAAATATAATCATTCATTTTCTGTAAGCTGAGTAATGAACATTATTTACTCCAATCTGATTTGTTTCCGGTTCTAAAGAGATAATGTTGTTGAAGAATAATTATAAGATTGTTAAGTAGTTTACCCTGAAATGTTTTATCTTTTATCTAATCATTTTTCTTTTTTAACTTTTGCAACAAACTTTGAGATCGCTATCACTTTTTTATCGGTGGTACACTCGTGCAAGAACAAAGAATCATTAGAGTCAGTCTGCATAGTTATACGTAACCGATTATAAAAATAATAAAAAAAAAAACAAAAAAACGCGAGGAACATAAGGCCTTTGTTTGGAAAGTCGAAAATAAGAAGTACTCCAAGGTTTCTTTACAAACGATAAAAAAATTAATAATTAATAAAGCCAATAATAATATAAATAAAAACATAAAATGAATAGATATTTTTTCATGAATATCGTAACCAGGCAGTCTTTTTGCTAGGTAAAATAAGCTATGTGTTGTTGAAAAAGGACTTACATTTTCGTGGTTATCTTGAAAACCTTTGGAGACACTGAAACAATTCAAATATGAAACACATTTTAGGCTGCAATTTATGATCTACGTAAATTTCATTAAAATCTGTTGAGCCTTAATTAAAATCATTTTTGAGAAAAGCGGAGAGACGGAAATATTCTTGCGTAGTATATGCGTATTTATCTTAAAATTTGTTGCAACGAAAATACTTGCAAAACATTAATAATAATGAAAGAGCTGATAAAAAAAGCTCGAGTTCACGTATATTCTTTATAAATGAGACCGAATTGTATAAATTTTAAATATTATCGCCGAAACGAAATGTCGATCGTTGTGTTCGTAAAACGCGTCTTGTAACCGATGTGAACATTTCATTTTAGTTGGCTCGCAAAAGCGTTGTTTTGTCGGCTATCCAAAATTAGCATTGTCTTGCAAAACCGGGGACCGCTCAAGTATATCTTGTATAATATACTCATAAAGATCAACCTGAATTTCTATTGAAAAGCTTAACTATTCCATTATGTGGGAAAATTATTTGCCTAATATTTTATATTCGACTAAATTTCCCTAGTGCGACCATAGGTCAAAACCGAAATGTAAATAATCTGGATAATGCTCGTCAAAAAAAAATCGCTTAAATAATAAAACATATAGTTTAACTTCTATAATGTTGAGTTCAACTACTCGGTGTGCTTATTCTACGTCAATTGACTATTTAAAGCTCAAATACCTCCTTAAAATTGCTTCATGAATTATTGGACGAAGCGACAAATATAATAAATGATAACCAATCTACCAACACTGTACGATATGAAACTGTCGAGAAAGATTTTTCTATTTCACCAATGTAAATTTAGACTGAACTGTACATGAACTTTATACCGGCACATCAACAAAATTATTTTTAATTTAGAGACTATTCAAGAAACCCCATAACGCAAATAATTTTTCATTAGGCTGCTGACATGGCTGAGATCATGTATCTAAACCGCAAATTGTAGTGAAAAAGAAATATCCATCTACAGACTTTATCCATTGTCACAGTCATAGATTGAATTTTAATATACTCGTATTATCAAAATCCATAAGCGATATTAAATAACGTAAACAAGGTTTCATTAATTTATCAGGAATACAGAATTTTTTTTGGCATTCCGTAATTCAATGACTGTTTTAAAAATTTCACGAATAAAAAGCTTCTGAGAATATCACCGATAGAGTAGGATTTTACATTGGAACTTATGTGCTATTAAAGAATATAGAGTGAATCTTATAAGCGATGGAATGTGGAATCTGATGCTTTAGCATAGATAAAAAAAATATTTTTCTTAAGGTTTTATACGTTTTTCGAACAAGTTAAAGACCAATTTTTTCCAATAAATTGTTATGATTTTCCCGTTACGTGTACCTAACCCCGAAGAAACACAAATTTATGCAACCAAAGAAGAGGGAACTTCAAGGGGAAAAAACGCTACTATAAGAGTATATTGAGGAAGCCATGGAAAAGCTACTCCCTTTAATACAAAATAGTACATAAACCTAATAACGACACTATATCAAAGCAAGTAATACCGCTATAAAACAACTAGCGATCAACATCTAGACCAGGGGTGGACAACCGAAATGATCTTGCGGACCACTGTGGAAATGCATTATAATTCCGCGGGCCGCATATAAAATCGTATATCTCCATATTAGATTTAGACCCACTATAGACATTTTTTTATAGTGAAAAACTGAAACATAATGAGTTATTATTATTGTATTTACTATTATTCTTACATGTAAACACTGATAATATAATACGTGTATGATTCCATGTGTTGATTGATAAAACGCGAAATATAAAATTTGGAGTTGTTTACAACTGAAAAACTGTTCCAGGTAATAATATAAATAATTAGTTTTCCTGAGAGGTATTAAATATATCTATTTTTAATTGTTGAATTAAAAGTCATTTTTAATTTAATAGGAATTATTACCTGGCTGTTGTTGTTTTAAATACATTGCTGAAGTACAGGTATATTAAAATAATTATCCTTCAGTCACAGCACACAAAACGAAACCAAAAAGCAAATTTTCACTTGAAACTAAGTCTCCTCTGCTTTGCTATCAACAATCAACTATATGTATTTATGGACGGTCACTGCGTCACTGAGGTCACTTAAGAGTGAAACATAAAACTTCGTTATATTAAATGTTCCAACATGCACGCGCATTATTAATATTTTACTACTTTAGCCATCTCGCGGGCCGCAGGCTACGGGTTGGCCACCGCTGATCTAGACCGTTAGTATCAACAAGGAGCGGAGATAACTAGGATAGATATTGATTCTGAAAAAACAATATACGACGCGGTGGAAACAACCACTTAAACAGTAGGTGTGCAAAAGGCAACGAAAAACTACTGCACTAATTTTCTGTTTTGCGAAAAGTAATCCAGAATCGTTTAAAATAAGTTGAAAAAATTAAATCATCCTTTTAATTCAGTTCATGCATACATTATACCGAGAGGGAATTGTGCATTAATTTATATAAATCCATCCGGAATTATAACGAATATATCAGGACATTCCTAATGCCATTAAGCTACAAAAACATATAGTTAACTCTTTTCGATTGACAGAAATCTTTGTGAAAATAGATACACCATTTGTGAAATTTTATATAAATATCGAGAGAAACACAAAAATTAAAAAATTTAGAAAAATGTATTACTTGAAATTTTTTCCTTCATCTCGGCTCCATTTATATAAAAATGTTTAATTAATTTAAAAAATCCCTTCGATAACCACCAAAAGATGTTACACTTTTTTATTTCAGTTATAACTTCTTTATTGTTTTCATTACTACGATTATTATTTTAAATTTTTTTTTCGAGTTTAATATATTCTGAAGATCAAGTCGCAATTATTTTATCGTATTTTATTAACTTGGAAATTTTCACACTATATTGCAAACGATATGAGACTGTTTTATGTTACTATGCATCTATGCATATATACGTTGATATCTCTAATATTTTAAGACTTTCTATTAATTTTGTTCGCGGTGATTTCAATTATTGACCTACGACTGATATTAATCGAAAGGAAAGGTGTCTCACTCAAAGACTACCTATAATGTAAACCAGCGAAAATTACTGAATAGAGTACTTCAGCTGCTTCAGAAAAATTGTGAACCTCCTAAGGAGTTATTATTATTATTATTTTATTACTTTATTATCTCATTTATTTTTATGATTTTTTTTTTTTAAAGAACGGCTACGATTTTTTCACACTTTCATAATCGATTGAATTGTATAAAAAACAATTTGACGTAATAGCCTATTGAAGAGAAATCAACTAAATACCACGGCAAAAAAAAAAAAAGAAAAGAGAAAAAATTAACCTGAGTGATGTTAAATTGTTACCCTTTTTTTATAATACTATATTTTATGAAATTCATGCCTTAATTTCAAGTTTTTTAATAATGTAAAGAAAAATTACCGATGTCCGCGCGCTTCAGAGAAATACCCACGTCTGTTTCTATAATCGTGTTTTTTAAATTGGGCATCGAACTTAGAGCGCGCAGTGATGCTAGGGCGTAACGAGCTACATATTATGATGCCATTGTACCGACGATCCCCTTCGATAGCTACTTTATGCTACAATTCTTACTGTCCAGCATACAGATTTTGAAGCGCTTTAAAGAAAAGCACGCGTATCAGTTTTATTCTTAACACGTGAAAAACGGATGCAAAGTTTCGACCGTGAAACAAATATTTGCCGCCATGTGTGCTATATATTCTTGTACCAAAATCAAAAGCAATTTACGAATTTTACGAAAGAAATCAAATGAAGTTTTAATAAATTCATCCTCGCAACATTAAGACAATAATTGTAATATGTATGTACGTTTTCATTTTAAAATTTATTTTGTTATACAGCAATTTGGTACTCCATTTTTAACGCACTATTCACTTATGCGTTAGGAAATAAAAGTCAAAAGGTATACTGTAATATTTTGTATTTTAAATGTTTACGGTGACCAAAATATGTACAACTTAATATTAAAATGGATAATTTTCTAATATTTTTAAAAATACAACTTACAATACCATTTTACAATGAATTCAAACATGCTCGTAGAACGACTTCAAATATAGCTTTCAGCAACGTCTTTAGTTATTTCATCTGTATTAGTATCTTTGAGAATTGAGAATATTTTATTGAAAGTAACAATAAACTAATCAAGCGTTCTTAAAACGTGGATAATCTTAAGTGAGATTTTGAATCGCCTTATGTAGGTAATGGGGAATAGGTGAAATGTTAAGGACTACATTTAAGTTTTGAAATCTTCTGGTAAAGTGGATGTAAAGAGACTAATGGTTCTTCTTAAAGCTGAGAAAGCACTGCCTATTTCATCTTCGTTCTCATTAATTTGATTTGTAGATCGATACATTTTCTGAATTGGTCCACTTCCTTTTTTTTCATATTGAAAGACATACCAAAACTAAAAAATGTCATGTTGCTATGAGATGAAGGAAAAATCAATCGTTCCATCAAATGTAAAAAGTAAATATTGCTTTTGAACAATTCTTTTAGATCAACTATCGTCAAGTCTCACAGTCGACTAGACGGTAGTGTGTTAATTCTGTTGCAAAAGACGGTATGAAAGGAGTCAATAAATTTTTTGCTAGCAACAATACAGAGAATCGACAGAAACCTTCTACCGGTTCTGATTTCCTTCAAGTCAATCAGCTTTATCAATTTTGGAATTATTCCTTTTGTGACCATTTGAAAACTGATAACCATAATAGAAAACAGCAGATAAATTCAAGACTTACCAAAAAAGTATAAATATATTAATGGCTATGCCATTTTTACGCCAGGGGTCATCAGGAAAAGTGTCCTGTCACGAAATTCGTCCTGTCACAAAATGTGTCCTGTCACGAAATTTGCCCTGTCACAAAATGTGTCCTGTCACGAAATTTGTCCCATATATATGACTTAAGTGCGATATTAGCGCTCCTATATCCCCCGGTGATGATAATTGGAATTGAAAGATTTTTTTCTGTCGAACGGCGTAGCCAATGAAAAAGTTTACTCCTCTATAAGAATTATAGAAGAACTAGACCTGGAGGTGAAGGGAGCTTGCCCCATTCCGAGGCCCGAAGGGTGGATTTTATATATATATATATCTAGCCATTTTCATTTAGCCCACAGAGATGCCACCATAGTCTCCAACTTACCGCGGACATATTTAATGATTATTATTATTATTATTACTGTTATTATTATTATTATTATTATTATTAATTTAACCAAGAAATTGTTTTTTAAAACAAATTATATTAGAATTGTTCCACACCAATATTGCTGGAACGGCCAATCGCTGAAAAGACAATTATAAATACGACCATATATACACATATATATTAAGAAGAACTCGCTTTTCTCAGCAAAATAATTAAAAATGATGAATACAATGAGAATAACAGGTAACAGTGGCACTTGCGGTGTGTCACGACAGCCCGACCGCTTGTCCAATAGGAGATTTTTGATTGATAAACGCGTATATTTTGACTGAAAAAATTACAAAAAGACGGAAAAACTGCGTAACGGACGCGTAAATCCGATGGCGACTAGAAAATAAAAACAACGATCAGAAAAAACTGCCTGATTAATACTAGCCGTAAAATTCGACCAAACGGTAACGCGGAAACGACTAGATTTTCACGATCATTCACAATGACGATTAAAACGGTAATAATAAGACAATGCGTATCCTTAGCTAACTTAACTGATCGATTGAAATTACCGAATAACAATTAACACCTGATGACAATGGTAATAATTGTATCGATGTTTCTAGAACATCTGAATAATAACACCGCGTTAACCGGGTGGACAATAAATACACCAACGCTGCGGTAGGCGAATACTTAAACTCCGCCCAGTTATACTTTTCCGTTTGTACAATGATCGTAGAATTCATGACGTCATATATTTGAAATTTTAAAAATGTTCAAATGCTTCATTTTCACTTAATAACTAAACATTTTCACATTATATATTCATATTAGCCATATTATCTTTTAATTTAAAAATAAAAACAAATAATTAGAAAATGCATATAACATCGATACGAAACTATATAATCATCTGAAAAACATTAATTTGAATTTCTGAATTGATTTTTGATCGAATCTGTACATATTTTTGTAATAATGAATTTGATCATCTATAGTAATTAGGAAACAGAAAAGAAAGATTTGATATTAACGAAGTTCATTACAATAGTTAGGTAGTTCATAAAATCAGAGAAATTTATCGAAGAAAACGAATTATAACTATATATACAGTAAAGATACAAGTTTCTAAATTTAAAATAAGGTAACTAAAGATTTTAATTTCAAAATTTAAACGAATGTCAAAATAAAAAAATACTATCATTTTGCTCACTATTTTATACTATTGCAGTATTGTCGATCTAGATAAATTGAATTCATCTTTTTTTTTAAAATTCCGTATACAGTTCTGCATTTTGAATTCTTTGTTTCATGAAACAAACTTTTATTCGCCAATATTGTAGTATCGCCGACTAACTGAATTCCTCTATTATAATATACATTTTAGATTTTAATTTTTTATAGATCCTATGTGCTGTAGACCTATAACATAACGTAAATTTGTTTTTAATTATTATATAGGACAAATTCAAAATAAACAAACAAAATCACTCTGACTTATTAAATACAATCCTTTTTACTGTTCGTAAATATAAAAATCACAAAAATTAATAGCTGATAAATTTTATTAATAAAAATGACACACAACCGTGTTGACAATTACAATGAACAATAAACTATAATAATAACAGCTAATATATTAACGTGGAAAAATAATAAAAGACTAGAAAATTCACATACATGTTTAATATGCTAATATTGTTTATAATAAAATCAATATATTACAGCATTATGGAGGAATCAAATGGTTGGATAAAATTTTTTTTTGGTTTTTCAAATCTATTTTTCGGATTTACAACATCATATGAAATTGCAAAGGAACTTATTGAACAATTCCAAATTGCAACTAATACTCGATATGTTTCTAAAATAATAAAACATAAGAGACTAAATCAAAACAGTAAGTTATACTACACAATTTTATTAATGTTAATCAGTAATGTGAATAATCACAAGAAATTTAATAATGTAAGAATATGTGATCCCATTATTGTTTGTTGCTTCTCACCAATTAAGCAAATTTAATATTATTATTCAATTATTAATGTATTATTTAAATTTACAATACGTTTGGTCCTATTTGTATATATTTTTTTTATCCTAATTTTTTGAATTATATCCGCTGTATATACAGTTCAGTTTAAAAAAAAAAAAATTTATTTACATCATTAGCTGATATGAATGTAAATAAGAAATAAGTTGAAAGAATCTTCAGATTCGATTTTAACTGAAAAACGGTATTATGTTTGTTTACCACAAATAACAAATCACAATCATGATTCCAAAATTACAGAAGATAGTGTACAAAGGTTAGACAAACGTTTAAAAAATAGAATTTATGAACTGGTTAATAATGGGGTAGATAGCACAATAGAAATAAAGAGATATTTAAATGAATTTCTTAATTCAAACAAAAATAGTTGGTTTCAGGATGGAAATTTTCCAAGCCGAATTAACAAACGATTTTATCCAAATAATAACACAATACGGAACCATGTTAATCTAGCTCTCAGAAAACTTCGCTATTCAAAAGTTGATCAAGAAAATGTACAGCAAATGATAGAGCAATGGAAAATAGAATATAAAGAAGATATGGTATATTTTAAACCATTTGTGAACAGTGACAATCATAAATCTCCATTACTTTTTATTTTTCAGTCAAAAAATCAAAAAAATTTACTTCACCGTTATGGAAATGAAGCGTGTCTTATGGATGCTACTTACAAAACGTCGAAACACGCACTACCATTATTTTTTATTGTTGTGAAGACAAATGTAGACTACCAGCCAGTAGCGACCTTCATAACAATGAATGAAACTATTCAGGCAATCACTGAACCACTACAAATTTTACGAAACTGGAATCCTGCATGGAATCCTAAATATTTTATGACTGATTTTTCTGAGGCAGAAATAAAAGCCATCGAAGCTACTTTCCCTGCAACAGACACATATCTTTGTGACTTTCATAAAGAAAAAAGTTGGTTACGATGGTTGAAAACAAAAGAGCACGGCGATCATTCTAAAAAAGAAGAATTTTCTCATTTAGAAAATAAAATTGATTTTAAGCAAACTTTGGCCGAGTTAAAAAAAAGTAATATATGCCAAACGTCAATCAAATTTCAGGATTATTTTACGAAAAAATGGGAACCCTATATGAGGAAATAGGTGTAGTATTTTAGAAAGGAACATTTTATTATTAATATTAAAACAAATAGTGGCGTTGAAAGCCTGAATAGTGAATTGAAATACTGTACTTACGTCACCACAAAGATAAGTCATTAAGTGGTATTCTTGGGGTGCTGCAAACCAATTTTTCACAGAAAAATATCATAAATATGTTGAAAAAATTATATCATGTTTTTCTTCTGCTAAAGGATATAACAAAGAAATTCTAGTATTTTTAAACAATCGTCCTCAAAGTTTTATAACACACTGTTTAAAACGAATGTCAAACTGTGAATTACTCAAAAATGTCGCCTTAATTCAAAATTTACAATTCATGGTTCAAATCGAAGACAATCTGAACAGAAAATATGAAGTCTGTTTTGCTAATAATGAGGGAAATCCGTCTTGCGAATGTTTGGATTGGAAAAAAAGCAGATGGTCTTGTAAATCTATGTTTGCTGTTCTAAGAGAAACAAAACAACCATGGGAAAGTATTGGAATGAATTATATAAACTCAGTTTTTCATATTTTAGATGAAAGTGTAACTTCATATCCTACTTCTCTGATTATACCACCAGCAAACAGTGAATTGCCATTGGAAAAAACCGCATTAAATGACGAAGTAATCAAATTACATAACGATACCATTAAATATGATTCCGAAACTAGAGTTATGTTGCACGAAATAATAAACAATACTTATAATATCACCGATCAGAACAAAATAAAACAACTTTATAATAAAGTTAAACACTTATTTACATGGTCATCATCCCTAATAGAAAAAGACAGGTCAAATAAAAGAGCAGCAGATTCCGAAAGTATTTTTTCCGAATTACCAGTAAGGAAAAAAACTCATTGAAACCTAATAGATATAATATATATATATATATACATTTAAAAGTTTTTAGAAAGTTTTTTGTAAATAAATGATATATTCAATATATTTTTTATTATATACATTTATATTCACTATAATGTAAAGGTAGTCCATTATTTATAATTCTAAGAAAATTGTAATATTAACACTTGTTTTATATATATTTGTACAATTACGTAGTATATTTTACTGATTTGGTTTAGTCCCCCATATTTTATAAGATTAAAAATACGACATTATTCACAAGGAAAATACAGGAGTTGTCAGAATTTATAATAGATTCCTATAGTACAAAAAGTATACTTATAAATAGTTTTTATTTTTAGCACGATAGTATATAATGAATATGATTCCCATAAAAAATGTACAACATTAGTAATGTTTTTTAGTTAATTATAATTACACACTATATTTTATAAATGTGTACACACATATAATGAATATAGTGGAAATATGTGTAATTTACGATTTTATAATATTACAAATTTTGTAAAGAAATAAATTTATATGTATAGCCTAGTAATTATAAAATTATAACACTAAACTGGCTTGTAATAAAATATTTATTTTATTTGATAAAACGTAAAAATACTATTGTTTATTCTCGAGTTATTATGTTTTTCATTGTATAATGACGTCATAACATTAATGAAAACGAAGAAGTACAAATAGGCGGAGTTTAAATATTCGCCTACCGCAGCGCAGGTGTATTTAGTGTCCACCCGTTAACCGTCCTGACTGACTTTTACCGGATTTTATTAATCTTCTCTCGGCTCGATGCTGCTCGGCATGGCTCTTGCACGTACAGTTACCTCCGCTAGCGGCCGCTACCAACAACACACATGCACACAGTCTCAACCCCGACACAACTGTCCATTCGACCGCGTCCGGGAATTTAGGTTTTAGCCGATAAGCATCCTCGATACCTACAAGCTGCGATTACGCCGAATAAAAACCCGGTGTTCGAGAGACTACGAATTGATGATTCCGCCAGAGAAAATATTTTACAATTCGAACACGGCTAAAAGATCGCGCTGCAGGTACCGAATCCGCCTCAACATATATAACGAGAATATTAAATAATACGGATTAAAATTGTAATCACTAGTTGTGGGAAGGGATGTGATGCACGCTGCTTGATGCCGGTCCCCTATTCCGATGACATTTCGGCTGCTGATTATCGACAACAGAAGGGTTAATTCGAATACGATCCTTTCCAATAGTGCCGCAATGACTTTGATTTCAAAATAATCGAAATATTCGACAATGCTTCTTTTGTTTACCGCGAATGTATCTTTCAATATGTGTGCGAATGTGGCTCTTAAACGGATGAATGTTCGATTCGAAACCTAATGGACGCATTTTAGCCGGGGCCTTTTTTCTTTTACGACCGATCTTTTACTGTTCTTCAAACATGACGGATTCTATTTCGGTTACTGATATTTTCGAGCGGGTGAAGAAGTTATTACAAAAAGGTTTTGAAGGAGGCACTTATTTCGAAAAGTTACGTGACTAAATAATAAATTACGTGAACTGTATAACTGAAAATACTAATCAAAATTCTGAATCAGAAGAATCGGCAGATAAAAATAATGAATATGAAACATTAGATCACGGCCAAGGAACATACGTAATAAAAATGCTAGTGAAATATGCATCATCCGCTAAAAACAATTAGAACGCCTCAACGGAACATTGTTACTTCAATGGCCATTTGCTTAATAACATCATTGACTGATGTCATATGCAGGTCCCTATGGATATCATCATTACGAGAATAGCGATATGCATCGACTATTGTTCGCAAAATGATGCTCTGCCTCGCCTGAATTTTTGCACGATTTGAATTACTAGTACAACCCCACAGCTGTACTCCGTATGTCCATATCGGCATAATGATCTGACGGTACAGAATGCATTTATATCGAACATCCAGTGGCGATCTCCGACCTATCAACCACTGTAATTGTTTCGCTGTGTGCTTAATTTGTTGGCACTTCATTTTAACGTGCACATTCCACGTAAGACGCCTGCCCACCAAGTGCATACCTAAATACTTGGCAGAATTTACCTGTGGTACCGGTTTATTACCCAAATGTACTTGGTAATTTGTCTTTATTTGGCGGTATGTGAACATAACATATACTGATGTCTCTTCATTCAGTTTGACTTTCCAATCCGTCGCCCACTTCTGTACATTTTCCAAAGCATTTTGTAAATTGTTTTTGTAGCCTCGAGGTGGCTGCTGCTAATAGCTAAAATATCAGTATCGTCGGCAAACATAGCTGTCGTTGTATTGTTGTCGGTCGGTAGGTCTTGGCTATATAGAAGATACCACATAGGTCCTAAGACACTACCTTGTGGAACTACTCCAGCCGTAATATTATAAAAGTTCGACGTAGAACTTTCATATGCTACTCTGAACTGACGATTAGCCAAGTACGATTCTAACAATCTGCACAGGTTTCCGGGTAATATTTTGCTCAGCTTAAAGACAAGGCCTTCATGCCACACTTTGTCGAAGGCTTGGGCAATATCCAGAAAAAACTGTCGGACAGTATTTCTTATCTTCAAACGCTTTATTTATGAAATGTTAAGGTACACGGATATTTTCAGAGTAACTTATGATTAGCTTGAATAGGGTCGGTTGAGGGGAAACCGTTGTGAGCGCTAATTATAAAGTCTAGGCTTAGTGTAATATAATAGTCACATTTATTATTGTACGACTAATAATGATAATAACAATAATAATAATAATAATAGTATACACCTAAGTATGATTTTGTTTGATCGCTTCGGCCGAACTCGTGTATTTTTTTATTTTCTCTTTTAAACAGGTAATACGGAATGAAGGAGAAAAAATTCCGTGGTCACCGTAAATGAGGAGCTAGTTCTTTGAAAAAAACTTTTGTGTAACACGTTTAAAATTATATGCTAGATGCTGACGAAATACTTTTGATATAATACACATAGATGGTCAACGTTTCTTTATTTTATACATAAATCAGAAATTATAATTAAAAATGTTTTATAATGTAATAACAAAAAAGTACTTTATACAAAACAAATTCGCGTCATTTATAAAGTCGGTACATTTCAAAACAGAGAAAAAAAAAGGAAAGAAAATAATAAACGACGAATGAAAACGAATAGAACAATAAAAGAAGTAGAAAGAATAATTTTTTCAGCATGCTAGAAATGTCGCAATTTATTTAACATATTCAATAAAGTAAATCATAAAATAACTTTTTTAAAATAAATTATGTTCACATTACGTTTTATTTTTGTTTTAGAAGGCAAATAACCATCTGAGCGAAATCAAATTGCAAGTGCAAAGTGCTATACTTTCCCGAAAATTAATTATTTTAAAATAAAGTTCATAATTCGGAATCCTCATATTTTTTTCTGACATCGCAAATAAGTTCTGAACGAAAGTTTCCCCATTTGATCTCCGTATCATTCTGTTCTGATTACTATTAATTACTGTTTGTCTTCCTCCTAAGCTTAGTTTCTTTTTTTCTTTTTAATTATTCATTTCATGTATTTTCTTTTTTTTCTTGTTTGGATTTTTCCCCAGGCTTGTCAGCAACGGACGATTACCCATTAACATAATCTCTTAAAACAAACAGTGGCAAAAAAAAAAAAAAAAAAAAGAGGGTATTCATCAAAAAGTCAGTCGAGCTTTTAAGTTTTTAAATCTCTAAAAACTTTCAACGAGAAAATAATCAAACAAAGATAATTTTCTTTACTTTATTTTCAAAAATTATTCTACTTTGTACTTCAACGACGGGGGAAGGGGGATTATTTTTATGCCAACTAAACTTCATTTACGTTGGAACGGAAGTGATTTTAAAAGTTACACAAATATAATACATTCTCTATTTACAATTAATGCTTAAGGTCAACTGATAACGTTTTCTCATCGGGGTTTATCGAGGTTATAGCGGTAAAATTAAATAGAAAATTTGTATCGATTTACATTCGATTAGATTCATTTTATCAGATGCGTGATTAGAATTAACAACAATGTCTTCTTTTTTTTTTATTAATCTACAAACAGTTGATATATGCGTGATTATGTGCACTCTGTTAAACGTGGAATTAATATATGCCGTATATTAGCCTGATGCGGTTTTCAGCGCGAAAATATTCTATATAGCTCTATATTATAAGAGATAATTTGGTAGAACAGACGTTTCACTTCTTTCGCACGAACTTCAATTTTGTTTAAATGGCCGCAACTTTTTATTATTACCTATTGATAATTAATTTCCGCGTAAACACGTATATTTATTAATTGGTCCATTTGTTAACATGTACATTATACGGTCCTCTCGGTTCTTCAAAGTTTTTCCTATGTATTTTTACCTCGCCGTTAAACATTTAGTGGCCCAACCCGATTTTTGGCGAGATTCAAATTACTAATAATTTTTAGAGATAAATTAGGAAAAACGCTGTTTTCCAATTTGGAAAATTTGTTTTTTTTAGATTCTTCCGTAAATTCTAGGAAAATTTTACCGAGTAAAATGGTTTTTTTTTTTTTTTTGGTTTACTTAAAAATCATCAAAGTTCTGAAAACATGGATTTTTAATGATTTTTAACAATTTTTAACATTTTGCCGAGATAAATTCTAAAAAAACGTTCAGATCGCTATTATTTAATGAAGTAATCTTTTTTCTTTCGAGTTAATAAATAATTTTATCTATATTTCAGTTTAAGCACGAATTTTTCTATTCCCCCTAAAGAAAAACGTTAAAACACAATCACTTTGAATTTACTATAAGTAATGAATGCAGTAATAGTAATAATAATAATAATAATAATAATAATAATAATAAATCATGCCTGATATTTATAATGAAATATAAAGCTTTATACTAAAAATTAGATTTTAATTATTGATTTTTTCCAAGTTCCCGCTGCTTGGCATATTGAGAAACTATAACACCCTATACAACTTTTTGCACATCATCAATATTTCGCTCGTACAAGTGTCGCACGTTTACAATTCGGTATTAATTCGAACGCAATTTTCTTGGGCATATAGAAAAATATGCACTCGAACTATATTATGAAATTTAGATGACTATTTATTAACTTAACGAAAGATTATTCAAATTTAATTAAATATAATGACATGATTTTTAAAAACAACTTTTCTCGAATTCAAAAAGAAAAAAAGCTTAGTGGAAAAATTATTTATTACAGGAACCAAAAATAGCGCATAAGTAAGAAAATAGAGAAACCCGGTGAAAAGAAACACATAAATTGCTTACATTAATTACGCGGTAATCGATGAAGTAAAGAAAAAAAAAGGAAAAAATCGAATGTTACAGAGAATCGTTTGATTCTGAAATTAACTGCGTTTACTTAAAAAAGATTTCTGGGAAAAAATTCGTTGAAAATTATCGTTCACTTCAACTACCGTTAAAATGTTCTCTATACTTTATAAAATGTTGTTCTCGAGTTAAGACATATCGATGCTAATAATGTTATCAACATAAAGTTTGTAAAATGTTCAGTAACGGTAATAATAGATTGTCGTTTAATTCGTGCATGCTAAAGCAAACACATGGCGCGATTAGTTCCATTCAAAATACGAATGCTGTATACACTAGAGCACGGCAATTACGTGTGATCAGGTATATCGATCGACGGAGATGCGTTAATCTGTCATTATGACGCGTATATCAGTCCTTCATATTGAAGCGTTTGAACTTATCGCCTATCACTTACGTTTTATCTATAGCAATACATAATAATCGCGATATAATTTTACTGACAACAAATTACTCTCGTCCTATAATAATACACTGTAAAACTGAGTTTCATTCGGAGATGATAAACTATTTCTCAATGAGATCTTTATTGTGCGCGCTATCGACGAACTTCACCCGTTGTTTTAGTTTTATCGAAAAAAATGTGATTTTATTTTAACCGTTTTTCTTTTTCTTTTAGAAATAAAAAAAAATAAATAAAAATAAATAAATAAATAAAAATAAAAAAAGCTTTAACAACGCGCGGCAAGATGAGTTACTTTGAATTTATGTCTGTAAATGACTTTATCGCCGGCTGGGTTTCAGGTAATTAAAAATCAAAAAATCATTTTCGGATAAACTTTATATTTTAACTTTAAACACGAATTTATACTAAATGCAGAAATATTTTCATCGGTGGTGTTAATTGTTTCGTAAAAAATTTAAATCTGCCCTAATTCTAAAGTGCAAAAGTGAAAACGCTGTTTTCTGATTTTTTTTTTTTTTTTCATTTCCTTTTTTATATATATATATGATATTGTACTTAGAATGCTGTAAATAACATGTAAATTTATTTTATATAGGTTTTTATACGTATAAAAACTGTTATACAATGAGGGATCAATTCAGCAATATGTTTCTGACGGGGGGGGGGTCAATTTATGTTCTTGGGGGAGGGGGCAGAGATTTTTTTTATATTTTTACTGAGAAAAATTTTTTAGGATATTCCCGAATAAAACCAAATATGTAAAAAATGATTTATTATGTAATTTAAAATATGAAAAATCAAGTGTGCACAAAAAATTTCAAGTAAAATAACCGATTATAAACAACAATGCTTTCTCAGAGTTGGTTTTAAAATTATTAGTTCCAATTGTAGCATTAAAGAACATATTATATAAGCATTCTAACGGGTTCATTATTTTTTTATAATAACCGAATACGCCGAGGTGTTTCAGCTGTTTCAAATGGAGACTTTTCTTGGAAATAAAAAACAAGAAAAAAGCAACAGAGACCAAAATGAAATTGTCTACAGATCATGTTGCTTTAAAAAAATAGGAACAAATGAAAACCGAAAAGAGAAACGTTTTAATACAATTTATTTTTTTTTTTAAATTCCCTTAAATTGTATGTGCTGTGTGTAACTACTATGGTCATTACAGCACACACAAAAATGTGGTGAGTTAAGCCACTCATTTTAATGAAAGCAATAATCCTGTTGATGGAGATTACCTCGTTGGAGAGGGTCTGCCCCATATCTATGGGTAGGCCAAGCTGCCTCCGCAACATAGTAAACTTTTGGCAGGTAAGTATTATGTGGGAAACTGACGGTGCGGTTGTCTGGTTGCACAAGGGGCATGTAGCCGGAGGCGGCGTTTTATCAATTATATGTTTATGCGAAATAGCGATGTGGCCAATTCGCAGCCGGCTGAGGATCTTAAAGTCGTATCGGGATGTTCCCTCCGGTGGCCACCATGATTCAACTGTGGGCTTAATGGTTCTTAAGGATGTTGTTGCAGCTGCCCATTCAGTTTTCCACTGGTTTTCGCACACCTTTAGGAATATATATGTTATTGATGAGGGAAGCTCCGCGTCCTGTGGCATTGGCGAGAGCAAGGCAGAACGTGCTGCTCTGTCGACACTCTCATTACCGGGCACTCCAATGTGCCCAGGAACCCACATCAGCGACACGTGACTATCCATTAGCTGCAATTCACTCAAGTAGTGATATATTTTTAGGATTAGCGGTTTGTTGAATTTTTGACTTCTAATCATGTTCAAAGACTGTAGGGAATCAGTAACCAGGAGGAAATCGCTGGCTCTGGTGTGAGTTGTAACGATGTGGTGGAAACAGTGTGCAATTGCGTACAATTCTGCATCCAATGCGGAACAGGCATCATTGAGTCGAGTTTCGCATGAGATGTCGTGACCTTCGACTGCACAGGCTGCGGGCAGTGGACCTGCCTCGCCAACTGCCTTGGCTCCATCAGTGTAGTAAATTAGGTGGTCCGGGTACTTATTAATTGCCCTAACTGCCGCTTCCGCTGTGAGGAGAGAACTTGTTGTGGTTGGATGCTGTTTCAGCGACACATCAATATTTATCTGGAAAGTGATCCAAGGGGGAATAAGGGTATTGAGGCTGGGTGTTGACCTCTGTACAGACGTGATACCACATCTTCGCAGGTCGGCCAGTAATTCTGGTAGTGGGTCGCCGGGAAAGTTTGGTTCAAGAAGATAATGTTCCAACTTTAGGGGGAGGTTTCGTGTGTGGCTGAAATGATGGTACATATTTCGCAGTATGAAGTATTTTCGGAAGTAGGAAAGTGGAGGGCACCCAGCTAGAACGCACATGCTGGCAGCTGGAGAAGTTCGATGCACTCCCAAAATGGTTCTCAGTGCGGAGTGATGTATAGGATCAAGAGATTTCAATATAGATTTGCTAGCTGAGGAGTACACCTGGCACCCGTAGTGGATTTTCGATAAAATCAGCGATCTATAGATGTTGAAAAGGAATTTAGGATTAATATTACATCTGGGGCTAGCCAGATATTTCAATATAGGGATAGAATTGGTGCAGCTATGTTTTAAGTTGGCAATATGAGGTTTCCAAGTAAGTCTAGAATCAAAAATTAATCCAAGAAATTTGACAGTGGCTTTCTGGGGAAGAGGAAGATTGTTCAGATTTAGGGATACACTTGGAGAGGAACGGCGCCCCCTGCAAAAATCAACATATACGGATTTACTTGCCGAGATGGCTAGACCGTTGTTATCAGACCAACTCTGTATTTTATCGACAGTTTTCTGGAGTATTTTTTGAGCGATAGGAGGGAAATTTGACGATAAGGAGATGTTAAGATCATCGATAAACAGCCGGGCGGTTATAGGCGGCGAGATGCATTCGGCTACGTCATTGACGTGAATTATGAATAAGGTTGCACTTAGAGCAGAGCCTTGTGGCACGCCATTCTCCGTTGGAATGGGTGCTGATAATGATGTAGCGATCTTAACCCGGATCGTTCGGTTGCTTAAAAAGCTAGCGATATAATTGCCCATCTGGCCATTTATTCCTGCGGTTTTGAGCTTTAGCAATAATCTATGCCGGCGATATGCGATCAAATGCTTTTTCTAAATCGAAAAAGACCACATATGTATGTTGATGGCGGTGGAAGCTCGTTATTATTTGCCGTTGCAAAGTTATTAAGTGATCACCTGTCGATCTCGCTTTACGCCCTCCGGCTTGTATAGGAGAAAGGATATTATTTTGTTCAAGGACAAAAAGGAGGCGCCCGTTTACCATTTTTTCCATTACTTTGGATAAGACGTTTAAAAGAGAAATTGGACGATAGCTTTCAGGACGGAATGGATCTTTATTTGGTTTTAATATAGGAATAATGTATGCCATTTTCTAGAATTGAGGAATATCGCCAGATACCCATATTTGGTTATAAATATTAAGAAGAAACTCTTTTGCCTGCACTGGCAAATACTTAACCATGTATGGATGAACAGAGTCGGGACCAGGTGCACTGTTTCGAGTATGAAATTTGAGTTGAAAGTTTAATTCAATTTATTAATATTAATGGTTAAAAATAAATCTCGTAATTTTGCAATTTAAAAATATACGACGAATTGAACCATTTCAAAATGTTTTGGCAGCAACTATTGACGTAACTGTAAACAAAGCGAATAGAAAGGATTTTATTTCCTATTAAATTGCTGCATTCTTAAACAGCTTGTATTAAGTTCTGGTGGAGGGGGGCATTTCCGCCCCTAAACCCCCCACTGGATTCATCACTGGTATACAATATTTTAGTAGCATGTTATATAAAAGAACTCGTAATACAAAAAAAATTCGAGGTTGAAAACGGTCTCAAAAAGCGAAAATAAGAAAAAAAGTTGTTAGCCTTCCAGATTTTATAATCGTGTTCATCGTTGCGCACACTTGAATTCAAAATATGCGGAATAAATTGGAATTAGTTTTTTTCGAAAAAGAGAATATTTTTCAACCTGACAATCGATTTTTTTCATCGTGGAAAAAATAAATCCGACTCCAACACCGACACAATTACATTTATTTCCTTCCATTATTCAATTCATTTTCTTTAAAAGAAAAAAAAAAGATGAACACATAATTGTCATCGATCATGCTATCGCCTATAAGCAGTATGTTACAGGATCGGAGACTTTGTGTGAAAATCTATACTTCTACTTGTTTATCAACGTGGTAAAATGAACGAAAACGAAAAGAGCAACAGCTAGGGGGCGGTAGCATAATTTCCCGAATGCGCCGAAAAACACTTTTCATATCTAAACCAACGAATAGGTATATAAACTAATACCGATATTGTCCGTCAATGAAAGGAGCAACCCGCCCGCAAAAAGAAACAATGTGCGTAGTGTAATAACTGCAAAATTTAATAGAAACAGAAAAATAAAAAATCCGGTAATAATTGAATCAGTCACTCTTTTTTGGTCTTGTATTTTAATATTTTTTAGTTTGCTGAAAGTGGGAAAATTCTCAACTTTCATTCCGTATTCTACATTTACTTTACATCTCCATTTTATACAACTGTCTGTGAATACAAATAATTTAATATAGCGGGGGGGGGGGACGGAAAAACAAGAATAAAACGTATTTGTTAAAACACTTAATTGAAAAACTCGTATAAAAAATCTAACGAATAAAATCAGAACCTCGCAACTTTGAATGGATTAAAATAAACGCTACCTCATCAAGCCCCTTATACATTACGATACATTTGTCTAGAATCTTGTACGACTATTACTCAAGAATTCATTAATATTATGCAATTTTTCTACATCTAGTCTTCTTTATTGATGTGTCAAAGAAACTCACAGAGTTGTAGCTTTCTGCTTGTTTTTTTACAGGATTATTCTGAATGGTATTCTATTTCTTATGCGGAATCAGTCGCAATCTTACGTGCTCTCCTTTATATATGTTCCGCATTCGAGGTTAACACAATTTTCTGATAATCTTCAACTTTATGAGCATACTTACATCTATTCCTTTAGCACATATAATGAGGGGTGGGGGGAGAGGGCCGCTGCTTCCCCTGGAGCTTTGAAACTTTTTAATCAACTGGCCATGATGAGTATTCATAGGCGCGTAATTACGGACAATTTGCAAGACTTTTATAATAAAGTAATAGAACAATTTGTCAGAAACCCACGAAAATTATGTTTTAATTAAGACTTTATTCTTGTTTAATAAAATATTAAACCTTTACAAATTATACACTTTATTTTTCCTATAACTTATATCCTCTTTCTATCTCATCTTGCCCCTCCTGGATCATCGGCTGGCGACGGCCTTGTATAATACTACCATTTGATTCTACCGTTTCTCACAATTGGATCTACTACTTCTAACTTATGTTCTGTACAAATTAATTTTTTTTTATTTTCATTACTAGTCATTCGGTATAGAAGGTAATGAAAAACTTACTCGCCTATTTTTCCGTTCTGAACGGTAATCCTTTTTGCGGATTTCCCGTAGATAACATTATTTTCCTCTCCAAACATTTCCCCGTGCCTCTTCTTTTTTAACAGTAGATCCTTATATTTTAATATATTCAACTTATCCCCCTCGCTAAAAAAGCTACACTTATCGTGTAGGACTAACGCAATCGTTACAGAAGCTAGGTAATGGTCAAAAATGAATAGGAGGCCAATTTAATTCTGTCGTCCCGCGTGCACAAAGGGGGGTAAAAAAAAAGTCTATCGTCCCTTTTGTGGTAGGCCGCTGAAACAACGCTAGTGCAAGATTTGTGAGCACAACCCTTAACTGAGCTAGCATACCAACCTGAGGAGCTTGGCGAGCCCCCTACATAATTGTTCTAGAACTATAAAAAAGCCAGCGCACATATTTTAGACCTACCGGAACCATTACAAAATCTAGCGTAACCGAAGGACCTGTATTATACCTCAAAATGAATGGCGCTGCTAACATTTTTTACATTGTGCAAAATAATAATACACATTTTATCGTAGAAGCTATTTCTCGCGTTTTGTTAAAATCATTGTAGCGTATCCATTTGTTGTTGTACCTTATAGCCGTATGCTACAAAATGTCGCGATCGAATTAATATTTATTTCTGCTGAAATATAATCTAAGCATAAAGAGTACACTTTTTTTTCTTCTACTCTCATAAATAAATCATCAGAAATTTTATTTAAACAATTAGCCATTTCTTTTTCTGTAGAAAAATTACCCTTCTTCAAATATTTAAGGAAACGATTTATACAAAATGTCTGTCTCGTTTAGATATGTCGCAAAAAATCGTTTTCAATAAATTTTTCACTTAACATACATGGCAAATTGAGAATGTAAGACTTGTCACTTTGTCCAAAAATATCTTAGCAATGTGTCAAAAACACAGTTTGACTCTCTTATAGAGCAGTTAGGACAGCGACATATAATACTAGGCGACTTCAACGCTCACTGCCCAGCATGGGGATCAGCATCAGAAAACCGACATGGATCAGTAATATCAAAAAGTATGTTAGATAAGGACCTAGTATTACTTCCACCAAACGCGCCAACCCATTTCAATTTTACTTATAACACCTTTTCAACACTCGATCTATTTTTCTGTTCCAGTGTACTCGCCCCAAAATTTAATGTAACAGTGTCTGAAGACTTATGTTCTAGTGACCATTATCCAATAATAATAAATTTCCAAAAACAAGTGTATACAAATAACGAGGAGAGGGAGTTAAAATTTCAATATCACAAAGCAGACTGGGTAACCTATTCATCAAAAATAAAAGTTCCCACCCAGATTCCCACATTTTTAGAATCCAAGATAGATACACTGATAAAAATAATCCTAGAAGCTGCCGAGACAACAATTCCAAAAGCGACTTCAAAGAAATCTAAGCTTAGGTTACCGTGGTGGTGTAAAGAGATCAGAGTTGCTATAGTGCAGAGGAAACAAGCTCTGAGAAAATATAAAATAACCAGACTTCAAGAACACCTAATTGAGTTTAAAAAATATCGTGCAGCTGCAAGAGACCTGATTCGAGCCAGAAAGCAGGAAGTATGGCAAAAATTGGTAGAGTCTATAACGCAAACGACAAATAATCACTATATGTGGAAGAAAATCAAATCTATAAATGGAACGCCAAATACTCTTCAAAATCCAACAATAAATGATAATGGAACATTAATTACCGATCACCAGCAAGTGGCCAATCAGTTTGCGAAGTTCTTCTCCACAGAATCATCTATGGACAAATATACGAAAGAGTTTCAGGAACTAAAAGCGCATATAGAGCAAAATAAGGTGGAATTCAAAACCGATGATGATGAACCTTTCAACCGCCCGTTCACTTATGATGAACTCGAATTCCAACTTCAATTTTATACAAAAAATAGTGCACCTGGCATAGATCAAATCCACCCCTATATGATCAAATACGCGTCGCAGTCCGCTAAAGTATTACTATTAGAAGTATACAATCAAATATGGGATACCGGTGATATACCGAAGAATTGGAAGGTTGCTATGATTGTCCCAGTCTTAAAACCTAATAAGGATCCGTGTTCGACACAGGGTTACAGACCAATTTCCTTAATAATAACGTTATCCAAAATACTAGAAAAAATGGTCAACAGACGCCTCCTATATTTCTTAGAATCTAACTCGATCCTATCGCCTATGCAAGCTGGAGGACGCAGGTCGAAGTCAACTATCAACCATTTGATAGGTTTACAAAGACAAATTGTATCAGCCTTTCATCGCCGATCTCACTTGTACTCAGTGTTCTTCGATATAGAGAAGGCATTCGACCGTGTTCCGAGGTTTTTATTGCTTCAGAAATTAAAAACGGTCGGAGTGGACGGTAAGCTGGGGCGATACATTCAAAGCTTTCTAACCGAACGATTAATACAAATAAGAATCGGTTCAGCAATCTCGGAACCCATCTCTATTGAGAATGGAATTCCGCAGGGTTCTGCATTAAGTGCAACCCTATTTATATTATATATTAATGATATCGCTGACTGCATAAAACCTCCAGTAGTAGGTAGATTATACATTGATGATCTCAATATATCTCTTTCCTCTGATAATCCTTCTCTAGCTAAATCCATATTACAAAAAACAATTAATAAATTAAGTAAATGGTCTGAGAACAACGGATTAATGTTTTCCAGTCAAAAATCTATATGTGTTGATTTCCATCGAAAACGCCAACCTCAAAACCAAATACAACTGTTCCTAAAAGAATCGCAACTCCAGTTTAAATCATCAGCAACCTTCCTGGGAGTGTCACTAGATCCCTCGTTAACACGGAGATACCACGTAACTAATCTAGAGTCAAAATGCTATCATTCCTTGAATATAATGAAATGTTTATCCAACCGAAAATTCAATATTCACCCAAAGCTACTACTAAACATATACAAAACATTAATACTCAGTAAAATCAATTATGCATGTCAGGTGTACTCATCAGCAAAGAAGTCAGTATTAAAGATACTTGATCCAATACAAAACTCTGCGCTTCGCATTATCCTGGGAGCACACCGTACTTCACCTTCATCCAGTTTGTGTTCCTTAACGGGGATATTACCCCTAAAATACAGTCGCTCGTTACATAGTTATCGTAGTTTATTAAAGTGGTCGACTGAAAACAAAATAGTTTGCCCCTTCAAACCTGCTTTCCCCAACGATTTACTACCAAAAGTAAATAAATTGCTGCGTAAACATAATGTACCCCTTCCGTGCCTGGCGGAAGCTAAGAGGTTACCACTGCTTCCACCATGGGACCAGTACCCAGTAAAAATAAATCTATCACTATTAGAGTACAATAACTCACAAACAGCTATAGAAGATCTCAAAAAGAAGGCAATTGAGGTGATTAACAGATACGAAGATTTCACAAAGGTGTATACAGACGGATCTAAGGCGTGTACAGGTATATATTGTCACCAGCAGCGTGCGCCTACGAAATTGATGGAGTACTAGTAGGGGTCCGTTTAAATGATGCTTGGTTCGGCACTGGATGCAGAAATGCTTGCAGTTCTGCTCTGTCTCCAGGAGTACGACAGTTCCAAAGCTCAACCGAAAACGATTCTGATAATTACTGATTCTCTGACCACCATACAAAATCTACAAAATAATAATGCAGAAGAATCAATCGCGCAAAAAATCCAAGGGACTCTGCTGTTGCTAGACCAGAAGGGCTTCCGGATTGAGTTCCTATGGGTCCCTGCGCATACTCAGATCCCGGGGAATGAGCGCGCGAATCTAGAAGCTCGGTCTGCTATGTTATCTCCAATGCCGCGTAAATCAGGAGGCCCAACAACACTCGATATTTTCCTACGCGAAAGACTAACTGAGCAGTGGAGCAAAGAATGGATGTCAAAGACTACGTTATTGCGCCAAATTAAGCCGATGATCGATCCATGGTGGCCGCCGACTGATAGCACGCGTGTCGAATACACAGCGATCAATCGGCTAAGAATAGGGCATATAAAAGTCATGACCACATACTGCAAAGAATAACTATCCCTAATACATGTCCATACTGTGGTGAATTAAAATACCCGTCAGTACAACACATCATAATTGAATGTCGCACTTTTAATGCAGTCCGTCCAAGCACTTTCACAACGTTATCAGAAATATTAAGCGACAAATCATATAACACCTTGAAGAAGTTCATTTAGGATGGCGAACTGTTGGGTGGTCTTTAGGTAGCCTGGGCAGCTCTCACCGTGATAACCTTAGTAGTTAAAAACGGTATTTCATAAAAAAAAAAAAATATATCATAATAAGGAACTCATTATTTATTGTGATAATGAATCTATATTGCTCATGTGTTTCTGAACGCGACTAAATGATCTTCAACCTTTTGTAAGAGTTTTGTGGACAATTTTTCCATTTAAGATTCTTGTTGTTTTTACTGTGTATATTTTAGAAAAATCTACATGTAACATTTCTGAATCAGATTCTAGGTAAAAGATCAGTAGAAAATGATCAAAACGTAGGCGCGGAAATAATAAAGGCAATAACAAAACTGCAAAGTAAACTTAATTATATTAAACAACATCCAAATTTAACAGCATACACTTATTTGTTTTATTAATTAATTATTCTTGCGTTGCATATTATAATAATTGCTTAGTATACAACCTATATCTGTACATTTAAAAATGTGAGAATAGGTTGTCCACCAACCAAATGATTGAGGATATAATGATGATGATGCAACGCTTGATGATACGTGATCCATTATCCTAATTCTTGTTAGCCTGTTATGTTCGGGAAATCCAACGCTTCTCGAACTCGACTTGGGCAGTTTTTCCATTGTTATGATTTTGTGCAGACATTCGTGGACTATGCTGAAGCATTTGTGACCATGATTGTTTGTTATAATTATTGTATAGGAGGATTGTGATTCCTATTCCATTAATTTTCTGGTTAGGCAAGTTCAGGTAATGTACCTTTCAATCTGGCCAATTTCTCTTTCCTAAAGATTTTATTCGGCCTCCGTGGGTAATGTTGAACATTTACGGCCATGGTTGTCTGTAACCTTTTCCCAATTATATATCCTTCATTGGTTGGCAGTATTCTTATATTAACTGGTTGGTGGCTAAATGGCTTGCCGCGCCATTAAAAAAAAAAAAACTTAAGCCGAGCTGGAGAAGTAGAAACAGGTTGAACAGACAGATAAAATGAATAATCACTAGAAAAAGAGGAAGCAAAAATATCTGACTAAAACATAAAACGGGAAGCTTTACACACAGAAACAGATTAGAACATGTGATGATTTTTAAATTTTACGCGCGAGTTATCTCTTGTTTGCTCACGTTCTTGTCTGGTTTATCATCCATCTTCTATAATTATCATTAACAGACCGGTAAAATTGTTCTTTTATCTGTTTGTAAAAATAAGTTTCGATTCTTCGGCGTATTAATTATTCGCTATTTTCTAGCAGCTATATTTTCATTTGTTTTTATTTCTTTAATTTCATTTCATTCTGTTTATTTTATATTATTTTTATTTGTTATTCTGATTAACGAGCTCGTCTAATGAAGGTCACACCGCCAGCCATGTTTCCAATTAAGCTCTCAGTTTAATAAAGGTGAACGCATCAGCCAAAAGGAAACCGTCAAGCCCTCCTTTGCTAGTATCCGTTGTATCATCCAAGGAACCGAGATCAATCCGACATTTTCTTTGCCAAAAAATGACAATAGCAACAGTAACTGTGATAATAAGAAAAATACAAATAACAGTTAACGGTAATAATAATAGTAATATTAATTATACCAATAAGAGTAAAAATTACAATCAAGGTGTGGTAATATTTCCGTCTCTAACGTATCTACTTCCATTTCAAATAATAATAATAATAATAATACTATTAATTACAACAATAATCATAATAATACCAACCATATTCGTCAATAATAATAACAATAAAAATAATAATAATAATAACGGTAATGATTAGCAGTAATAGCAATAACAATAACAATATAAAAATAAAGTACTAATAATACCACCGATAATGCAATTTCCCCCCGATCATCTGGGGGACCTTTTACGATTTTTGTCGAAAGTTGTGTTTACCCGATAAGAACATAGGTAATTACATCTATCGGTGCTTGCAAAATTAATAAATTTTATTTCTTCTTCTTTCTCCTGCATTCTTGCCCAGCGCAAGGGCTGAGTTTCGGTCAAATTCTCTTCCGTCTCCTAATGGCTTTTTAATTCATCCGGATTGTTTTCATCAAATGATGTCAAAGAGTACATCTCCAATAGAGTGTTTTATACCGAATGGGTATCATTTCAAGGGTCCATACCTCTTCTTCAGAGAATGACATGTTGGAGGAAATTAAGTCGTCGATCCAATAGCTTTTGTTCGTCGTATCTATCGTTTGTCCGAGAGTTTTAAAATCGCTACTAAATCTATGGAGCTTAAGTTCCATAATACTGTCTTCTCTGACTGCAATCTCAATTTATAAATTTCAATTTTCTGTTTCTTCTAGTATTCGTTTTTCTACGCGGCATTCCAAATGCCTTCTCTTTTGTCGCAATATAAAACACTGTCGTAGTTCTTCCTCCATTTGTTTACGCTGCACCTCTTGACCCCGCCAGTATAATGTAACAACCTTCAATGTTTTCCTTCTGCCGAAATTGCAGAAGCTCGCACTGTGTCTTTTCCACAATTAATACGGCAAAAGACCGTTAAAAGCATAATTGCCTTTGAAAATGGGTTTCTAAATTTAAAATACCTAGTTTAATTTTTGATGACTTTTCGCGTACCGACCGAGCTTCAGTGCCTTCTTTCTACAATATTTCATTTTTGATTTATATTCTCATCCTAAATCTCCCACCTTCCGCAAATCCCGTTATTTTCGTACTACTCAGCACGTGAATTTACGCGGTCGGCCAATTGGCGGTTCGTTTTCTAATTTTTTCGTCATGCCTTCGTAACACATAACATATTTACAGTTATTTTGATGCTTAACTTCATATAACTCAAACTGACACGCACACAGTCTCACCCTGACGCAACCGTCCGTTCGACCGTGCCCGCAAATTTGGTTTTAACCGATAAGCATCTCCGATACCTACGAGCCGCGATTACATCGAATAAAACGCGATGTTCGATTAATCACGAATTAATGATTATACCGGAGAAAACATTTTCTAATTCGAACATCGCTAAAAGATCGCGCTGCAGGTGCCGAATGCCTTCACAATATATATATATATATACAGTAGTTTAAAAAAGTATTCGATCACTATAAAAAAAATCTGTAAAAGTGAAGCGAAAAGAAAAGAGATAGAAGAAAGTGATATGTTACAAAGGGAATGATCAAATATGCGTAATTCAACGGGAATATTTGCCCTGTGAGACCCACAACTTATTTTTAAAATAATAAAAAAAAAAATTACCCTACACGTCAACTGCAGCAGAGAAAGACAGCGTCGCAATACTAAAAATAAGAGAAAATTCGGCAAAAAAAGTATTCGACCACTCATGAATGGATGACTAATGCGTGTAAGATAATACAGAAAAAATGCAGTACAGTAACATAGTCTATTCCGTTAAGTGCAGTAATTTGTATGCATTGCTGAGATGTTAACGAAAGTGATACAAGCAGTGTTAATCGCAAACCATGCCACCAAAAAAGACCGAGATACCTGAAACAGTACGTGCGCAAATAAAAATTTTACGAGAAACCAGATTAAGTTACCTCGAAATCATGAAAAATGTAAATTGTTCGTACGGCGGAGTGTTGGACGTGATTCACCAATACCAAAATACGAAAAAAACTCGAAAATGAAGCGTGAACTGGGAGACCAAAAAAACTAACGTGCCGGGAGTGGCGCAAGATTATCCGTCAATCGGTAAAAAACCCATTTACAAGCGCACCCCAGTTAGCCGCTAACCTTCAATCGAAGTCGAGCAAAATAATCCATCCGCAAAGTATTAGAAATGTCCTCATTCTGACCGAATTTACGGTAGAGTTGCGCAAGCCTAGAACCGAGCTACACGCCAAAAACTTGAGTCTTACAGTAATACATGGAGGCGCGAACCGGATGGTTTGGGGGTATATGACAGCTAGTAGGGTTAGGGCGAATGAAAGCGACTAGTTACATCAACATATTGCGTGACAAACTAAAAGACAGCGCTGGAAAATTGGATGTAGCGGAGTGATTTGTCTTTCAGCAAGACAATGACCCGAAACATACCGCCATGTTCACACACACACGAATGGCTTCTGCACAATGCCCCATGCAGGTTAATGACACCTCCCCAATCTCCTAATATGAAGGTCATTGAGAATCTATGAAGTTATCTTGATGCCTAAGTTTGTAAACGCAAGATTTCTAGCGCTAAGGATTTACTCCAAGCTTTACAAGCAGCATGGGTGGGGATTTCCCCTGAGCCGATGCGTCACTTGGTCCCCATGCTCCGACGCCGCCTGCAAGCCGTCATTGATGCCAACGAAATGCACACGAAATACTAGTATCATCTTTTTATTTGTGGTAAGCGTTTTTTTTTTTTTTTTTTTTTTATTCTAGTCATTTATGATCGAATACTCTTTTGGTGTCACCTTTTTCGTTTTTTGTATACCGGAGCTGTGTTTAATTTCTTTCGTTCGAATAGATGTTTCTTTCTCGTCGTTCTTTTTTTTCTACTGCATGCAGTGTGCTTTAGCGCTGTGCGTTGTTCTCCTTCAGTCTTACGACTTTTGTTAATGGTAATCAAATACTTTCTTTTACCCACTGTAATATGTATGTGTATGTAATATGAGATATCATTAAGACCCATTTCACACCGGATTAGTTAATTTAAATGAAGATTATCATACAAATCGCTTTTATGCCAAATTAGTAAAGTGTTTTGTTGTGTTTATAATCAGTTTTTTAAGATCCATTTTGTAAATAACACAAAATAATCGTAAGTAACACAATGATTATAAATAACACGCGATCGTTCGTTTTCAATTGAAAAGTCAACAAAACCACTCTTAAATTTGTTCAATTTTACATAGATATAGATGTTGAATTCGCTTCGAGTAATTAAAACTTCAACATGTTGTAGTCGATTAGACTAATTGAACTAATACTGTTTGACTAATTCAAAATGAAAGGTGTATTTATAATTATTTTAATCAAACTGGTCAACTTGATTTGTCTTGACTAATCGAGTGTAAAAGAAGCCTGACAAATGAACTAATAAAAGAACAAATGTATATGTACATTTCAATGATTAAGTCTTCTTTTTTTAAAAATCAATAAAATAGTAATATGTATGGAGTACGACGCAAAAACTAATTTTTTATTTTTTTTTTTTTAAATTCAACAATAAAAGCAAAAAATAAAAATAAAGTTTATTTTGAGAAGGGAATCCTATTAAAATAATTCATCGTCCTGGTATCCACAATTATATTACAATATTTGCCCCAATGATAAACTTATACGGCAATTTATAGATCGTTGAATCTTGAGAAGCAAGAAGACACGTGGTGTTAATAAGTAACGTCACATGGGGTGATTCCTTAAATCTAAATATAATATATGTTGATGCAGAGTGTATAAGGAGCATTCAAAAAAAAAAACATGATCCACATGCGCGATTTTATCGGTGTCGGAAACGTGCTGACAAAATGGAGACGACACAGGTATTGTCGGTAAAGTGACGGTTTGTTCCCATTTTGCCTAATTCCCATTTTGCCTAAAAATGAAACGGCACAGAAAAAAAAAATAATAATAATAATAATTTGAAAAAATCAACTTGGCAACATGGACACGTTTGGAAGGCAGAAAAAAAGATAAAAAAGAGGCTAGAGAAACGAAAGAGATTGACAAATAGCATAGTTGAAAAGTGCATACGGGCGATTTTACGGTTCGCGGTATTGAACTGTCATTGCTTGATGGTGACACTAATAAAAATGCGTACGGACAAATTAGTATACTTCGGTTATTTTATTATTTCTCCGGTAAATAATTCGATATCTACTTCGAATTTCATCGTAAATAAATAGACCTGTATACCGATTAAAATTAAGCATCGCTTGTTAGGACGCTAATGAAAAAAATTAAAGCAAATTTATTTCTTGCAAAAATAACTACACCGCTGCTTTACAATCACATTATTCCTTTTTTAACATGCGGCAAATCACCACATACTGATTGCTTTACCCCATGAAGCCGCGATCTGTTGTGGTTCGGGTCTTATGTACATATATTACCGTACTGAAGAAAACTGTAATTCTATCTCGAATATTATAAGCTGTCACTTGTGTATAAAAAACAGAAATTGTGACTCAGTCTAGTATAATAATGGATGTATCATTTATAAAAACAAATCGAGCGAGTAAATATATACCTGATATTTATTAATTAAAATATTTATTGCAAATTACGTTTTAAATGAAATGGATAGTGTATTCAATTAGATTTCGGCAACAGAAAATAAGAAAGCTGTCATTCGTTAAAAAAATTATTTCTCTTTTCATTTGCTATAAATTTTTGTTTTATATGTCAAAAGTACAGTGTAAAATATTTGGTTAATTACATGCAATAGCGTCTTTTTATACTCTCTTTTTTTTTAATTTTTTAGTGTTAAACTGCAATCTATCGGCAATTTGTTGAATTAAGACATTGTAAATAACAAAATGAAATGTTTTTTTTCTTTTCTTTTCTTTCTTTTTTTTTGCTTTACCAAAAAATGGCGTCCATCCAGCAAACTTAAGAGATTATAAAAGGAAGAAGAGAACTATTAGAATCTAATTCGATTGGGCACTAGGGAAATAAAGGAAGCAAGACAAGGAGAACTGCAAACGAGAAAAACGAGAATAATTGTACAAGGTGGTGATTCTTTATTTCAAAAGTTCGGAGTAAATATATAAACATTCAGGTAAAAAGGAAAAACATTCAAATACGAAATGATTGAGGTCTCATGCTAAATAACAGTTATAAGAGTGTAGCGGTTAGTCAGAAGATATAGCGGGAGATAATCTATGAAGAGCGGAAGGCAATAAAGAGTGTCCTGTACATAGATTACAAATAGCAGAAATCACTGAGTGACGAAGAAATAGAAAATAATAAAACCTCGAACGATTGGGTGTGAAGGCTGAATAGATAAGTACAGTGAAGCGGGATTAGAGGAAGTTGAATGATAGCCATCAGAAAGAGCTGAAAACTTTTCGGTAAAAGGACTGCATTATGGCTGCGATTTGAGCTAAAGAATCAACTGATTTGTTTCCAGCAATATCGATATGACTAGGCACCCACATAAAATTGATTTAGATAGTATATGTAGAAAAGAGATCATAAATAATAGATCGAGTTTGGATACTGAAGGAATATCACATAAGTAGGAAAGAGAAGGGATCAGAGATAGCTAAGAGAACACTTTTACAGTCAGATATTAAGTATTTACGAGAATTACGAGAAGACGAAATAAATAAAATTGAACAGAAGATTGTAGTATGTTTGTTCGAAAAAATCATCGTGAGCATTTTAACTGACCTTTTCTTGGCTAAAATGTAACTGAAACCAAACAGAAGTAAAGCGAAAACAAATATGGAACCTTTCAGGCTGAGCTTTTTTACATGTTTCTTAATTTTCTACAACTAAAAATCTATTGCTAAAGATTATCATATAAAATATATATACCACTCCAGACATGGATTTATGAGAACATTTAAAATATACGTATCTATTTTTATACGGTGCTTTTAATTCTATCTTCATTTTTATTCATTTCATACTTTCTGCTATAAACGTTGATCATTTTTTTTATATTTTCCAGATTTATTTTTAATTTTATTTACGTACCTTTAATACTATGCTAGTTTTACTTAGTTCCTTTTAAATGTTATCAAATCATTGCTTCCTTCCGATGTTTTCAACCTTAATTTACGTTTACATTACCATAAGTTCCTTTTATATCAATGAACGCTGTAATAAACAATGTAATCTGTTTTTTTTTTATAAAAATTGTTATAAGTGAACTTAAAGCAACAGTTCTTTTAGTTTTAATAAAAACAAAAAAAAGAACAATAAAAATTAAAAATTTAAGATAAGTTCATTAACTTATAAATAATTTAAAATATACTATTAGATTAATAAAACTTATTTTGCTATGATTATGGAGTATGTAACTCCTAAACATGTCGGCTCTTTTTAATTCTTTAAAATATAATTTTCTGTAATATACGATTTTATAAATTTTTAATAAAACTTATTTATGCTTAATAAATCCGTATTAACTTTACTTTTCAGTTATTAACTTTTTAAATACACTTTTTGCTTCTTTTCCTAAGCCCAAAAAAATTAAGAAAAAGTAAAAAAATTATTCTTCGTTTATTTGTTTTATTTTTTCAATTTGTAATAAAACGTTTGTCCGCTTAGAACTCTTTATCTAAAGTGTTTTTCTTTCTTTTTTGCTGGAATTCCAAACTTTTAATGTTTATGTCACACTAGACCGCAATAAGGCTTCTAATATACTGACTAATAAGGCGGGGAGGATTTATAGAGCACTGGACTTTGAATGGAATAACTCGCAAATATTAATCGGAGTCGTTGTTTCGTATATATTTACATTAAACATTTTTAGCGGTATTTTTTCACTTCTGATTTTCGTATAAACGTTTTTGTTGTTTTCCGGAAAGAAAAAAAAAACTTTAACAGCGGAATCAGATAGCAAAAAAAAAAATTCGACAGTGATGACGCGTTGTTGCCAACACGAAATCATTCGTACGTATGTCTGATGTTTTTTTTATTCGCTGAGTAAGCGAAATCTTAAATTTAGGCAAAATGGGAATTAGGCAGAATGGGAATTAGGCAAAATGGGAAGTTAGCAAAGTGACGACGGGAGTCTATTAACTCCGAGCCTAAGTCTACAAATGGATATAATAAACCTTCGCGAGAAAATTTCATTAGGACTTATGTGTGCATACCAAGGTAGGCCTGGAATATTGGACAGACTTACAGTGAAGTGCTGAAAAGAGGTTCATCTAGGTGGCATTCTAATAATCCTTGTGAGAATACTTAATGAAACTCAAACGATCACTGCGAGAGAACTTAGGATTGAATACTATACTCCTTGGTTCGTCGACTTAGCAGCCGCATCGACAATGTCTTTACTCGATACTCCAACGTGAGAAGGAACTCAACTAAATTCGACACTGTAAAATCAGACCTAGTAAGCAACGTTAATATAAGTTTTAACTTGTAAATCAGGGGGGATGTGCTCTAAAGTTAATTTAAGGCGGTGAGGCTGATTTTCAAAACTGTCAATAACAGAATCATGGCGGCTGACTGATTTAATATAGTATCAAATTTAAAGCCTCGATCGAAGCGGTAACCGCTGCACTTGTTAAGATGCGGGATAAAGAAGACAGCTGCTACCGCATCGTTTCGTTTGGATCCGCCTCTGTGAAAATCTGACCAATATTCTCGTATAACATTACCGAAGACGGTATTAAAGTCCTGCTGTGAAGTTATTCTAAGAATGTCTTGATATATTTGTCAAAATTGATGGAAACATTTAAAAAGTTAACAGAGAACAAATATTGAAAATAGAGGGACGGGAGCGATGGAAACGCAACCGAGTTGTATTTGTTTATGCGAATAACGTTTAGGCATTATGGTGGGATTTTCTGGACGCTAAATCTCCATCTGTTTTTGTTGTTTAAGAACCGTGACGTTAAATTTTCGTTTGGGAAAGAGCAGTATTTCGACATAAATTTATCCATTATAAAGGAACTGATTCCAGCATTCGTGGGTTATGTTAAATTATTTACACCCTGTTTGTTTGCTACATTTATTCTACGTGATGTGCGATTCACTTTTCCACTGTTGTTCGCTGCTCAGTCGAATTCTAGCGGCCAATACATTTTGGGCTCGATCTAGGCAGTTTACTCTTCCGAATAATTCTAGACATTCATTATGGGTTATGTTATACATTTACGGTCGTGTTTTGTCAGTAGGTAGAATACCTACTTTTGTTTGCGACGTTTATTATTTTATTTTGAACATTACGTGTTTTTTTCATCAGTCAGCATCGTTCCTACATAGACTTGATAGTAGCCAAAATAGCGTATTGCTAGGCCAAAAAAAAAAAAAAAATAAATAAATAAAAGCTTAAGGGGCTATTACCAAAAAACGGACAACTGTATTCCATTATACTTCTCACGCGAGATTTATAAAGAAAGCTCTTGGTCACCACTACCTCAATTAGAGTTACTTAGTACCTTAATCGAATTTATACGTTTGCTAAGTTTAGAGCGAATATTCTCTATATGTAGAGCTCATGATAATCCGGAATCAAGGGTAATACTCAAATAATGATACAACGATGAAACGTTAATTAGGACATCTCCGATGGAAATTCTGCAATAATTTAATACATCACGCAAGTATTTGGAAAAAACGGTGGATCCTACTACGCAATGGCCAGAATTTGCCCATACGCTCGTTTAACTTAGCAACTTTGTATCATATTGTGTTTGCACGTTAATTATCGACAGAGCTGCTCCACTGAAAATCGCTAGTGACGTACCAACGATAACTAATGTATCGCGTAAAAGTATTAGGCAATCATTTATTTTGCGTCATTTGAAGTGGGATCGATCGTAATAAAAATTAGCTAATTCATTAAGTTCCAACGGAAGCGGAACCCCAAAAACATTTCCTGTCCATTTAAAGAAAAAGTAAAATCAATTCGGATTTAACGAAAGGACAGACGGTCAATTCTAGTTGCGAAAAAACGGTCGTTTTTCCTTGACCGGCTCCGTATTTTGCATCCCCCAAAAAAGTCAGTTACACGAGACTCCAATGACGTAATGTTTAAATGCTGGCCGTTTTTAATGGAACAAACTTCTTTCTATTTCTCTCTTTTCGCGAACACTATTCTCACACTCTCTGCCGTACTTCGCGTTTCCTTCTGTCATCCAAGCGCTTAATTTATATTTGACGCCTATCTCTGATCGTATAAAGGTCTGATATTCACCTTCTCCTATTTTCCTCCGTTTTTGAGCCAATGTCTATGTTGACAACAGGCCCTCCAAAAAAAAAGGAAAAAATTAGACACACTTGACTAACTGAAAGTACAACTTAAAACACGCGATCAAAATTTCGGAAATACCCAACATAACGTCATAAATTGTAAATACTTCGACCACTTCATTCCATAGTTCGAGTACTCGGTTCTTAAAAAAATTATCAAAAGCAAAATAGCAGAAACACACTCCTGTCCAACTAGTTTAAACAGAAAAAACCGAAACCACACTTTTATCTGCTCTCTACCACATAAATTCCCGTTTATGTTTCTAATTTTCAGTATTCGGTTAACTTAGAAAGTGTTTATGTTTATTACTCGTATTATTATTATTATTTTTATTATATTACAGATGTTTTTAATGAATCCTTTGCTTTTCGAAGTTTGCAACCGCCGCCCATTCAGCCGCTACTCAAAGTTTTCCAGAATGATAAATCTAATTCAACCTCTCTCTTTCTAAATAAAATCCTAATTTTGTTCGCTCTTATATGTAAAATTACATGAAAGATTGACAGACACGCATCGGAATTGCGTACTTCTATTTAGCCGCATCGAGGGTTTAAAAAGATCCACTAATCTCCGTACCGCAATTTTACAAATATAAAATATAAAAAAAAAAAAAAAAGCAGACAAAGCATTCAAACAAAACGCTGTTCATTTCACATAGAGCATGCTTGCAAAACTGATGGCCGCTTCGTTACAGCCGACATTTTTAATGTTCCATGGCTTTTAAGATTTTTATGTATATATTGTATTTTTAACAAACATTTTTAATCCGGTAACAAAAATAACATACCTATTTATATTAAAAATATTCTCTGTATAATGCTAGGGGCCGCTTTAAGAATATTTCAGAGTATGCCAAGTTAATTTTACGTTAAATAAAATTCAAATTAATTTCTGGTTACAACAATAATACTTTCTTCAACACAAACATGCCTATGTCAATGTAGTTTTCGGTGATTAAAATCTAGCTTTTGCAATTTGCCCGGTTACCTCAACTTCCAACAGTTTAACATAGCTATTTATATCTTTAGTCACCTTTTAACTATCTAATTTCAATAGAATTATAGTTGTGATTAAGATCCACCTGACACAACGACCGTTAAAATTTTCTCCTTTATTTACAAGTTACCGTTTTCAGTCGAATATTATAGTAAAAACTTTCCGTATGTGTTTGAATGCCAATTCCAACATTAAGCAAATATCAATGTTGCCGGTCTTATTTTTACTGCCAAAATAGGGTTGAATATTTCTGAAAAAAAAAAAATACTTTGGCAGATTTAAGCCGTTGTCGAATTATAATTCTTTTTCCTTTTTTTGAGAAATAATTTAAATTACCGGACTTGTACCGTTGTAAGCTGGATACGGAATTTAAATATGGTTCCGTTACTTCAAATAGCAAACGTTCCATCGAGATTAGAACGCGTGTTTGGAAAAAGTTGATTTTTTCAAATATTAAAATTTACAGTGTGTAAGAACCGAAATTTGATGTTGTAATATTGACCGCATATTTCTTTTTATTTAAAGCTTCTCTTTATATGTATATAGATTAAAAAAAGTACTTGTATTCATTAACTGTTTTTGAGTAAATCGAAGGCAGAGAGGGGCGATTAAACGTTTTTATGTTATGGATTTTTTTTCTTTTTTTCCCTTACGTATTTGAAATTTCCTGGATTTTGGGTTGTGAACTTTTAAGGGTGATTTTTAAGTAGTTTTAAACTCCGTATTACATAATCTTAACGGTTATTTTTTTCAATTTTTCGGCATCCACACAGTAATCGAGACTGTCCCTGAGTTATACGATGTCTCTTCATAAGTGTTCTAATTGTGATACTTGTGTGTACAATTTCGATTTAATGTGTTTAACTGTTCCGGAATTATTTAATTTTAATTTTTACGCGATTTCTAAACCACATTAGTAAAATTTTTCGGATTAACTAAAAAATCTAAAAAATTAGAAAGAAATTAATGATAAATTTAAAAATCGCTCTTAAAAGAGCGTCTTTTATTCATTCTTAATTATCTGGTCGATTTCATTAAAATTCGTCCGTCTCTATCAATGATGGTGTGCAATTTTGGTTATACTTCCCGCTGCGTTTCTCCGGTGTGCAATTCCGATGCTCCCACGGTGAATACCAGTTGTTTTTTTTTTAGTTTTTTTTTTTTTTTGACCTAGCGAGAAACCAACTGGTCACTGATGAAATCTTATGAATAAATAGATAGCCAGATGATACATATAATAGGGAAAATCGGATCTGTAGAGTAATTTTATGCATTTGCAATCTAATTCTAACAAACAGGCGGCAATGATTTAACATAGCTCACCGACATTTATGCTCGAAGAGAATGAGTAAAATATTGAACCCTATCGTAGCCCAATTGCAGCCGGCACTGGAGTACGACTGAACAGCAAAAGTTAAGAGCTTGAATAAACGCGAAAGAGAAAATAAATTAAAAGGAAACAAACTTATATCAATTCAACTGTTCTAACCCAGTCAGAAGAACAAATCTCTTTTTTCGGGAAATTACATATGTATCAACTGAGTATAAGTGTATACGGTGGTGTACATATTTACAAATTTGAACAAAATTACTAAGGGGTACGGTCATTAGCACATAGCAATAAATATGAACAGTATGGCGGATATATTCCAATAGCAATTAACTCATCAATTAGAGTGACTCTACTAGGCCATGTTAATGTAATTACTTCATGGACGGATAGATCACAGTTGCTATTGCCGGAATAAAACTGAAAAGTAAAGAAACGATACACATAATCCTAAATGGTAACTAGAACAAAAAACATCAATACAATGACGACAAAAGAAACGGAAACTACTCTAATTAAAAATAAACGTAAACAAAATACCGAAACATGAAAAGCCTTGCCATAGGTAATTCGGTCTAGCATTACTACTTTTTTATTACTTGTTCTGCGGTTCGTCGACCTGAACACTGGCCTAAGAACTAAGGAAGGAAAAGAAAGTATAATTAGATCTTTGCGCGATCAAAATCGCAAACAGAAAAGATACAAGAGCCGGTGCAACAGAAGGAGAAGGAAAACAAAGGATGAAGGATGCGTTATAAGGAGTAGGGAAATGTATTATTAACAGTGATAAGTAAAAAGAGGAACGTTAGAAGCGCATTCAAAAAAGACATGGTCAGCACCAATTATAAAAAGATAAGTAGAAGGGTGGAGGAAAGTACAAAAAGAAGAAGATGTAAGAGGGGGAAAACGATGAGAGGAGCAAATATCCAAAGCGCAGACGATAGATTGCAGTGAGAGGTAAATGCTGTAAAGAAGAAAAGTTGAGAAACTAAGGTTAGAGACGAAAGATTCGGCTGAACAGAGGTCAGGATTGGAAAATGAAGAGGAATAATAGTTAACCCGTAATTTATAATAAGACGCTGCGGAGAGGAATGAAATGTTTTTGGACTCAAAATTACTCGAAAGAAATCTTCCGACAGAAAAAGCTAAAGTCGTTGCTCTCGATGCCTAAGCAGCGAGATATCTATAAAAAATCAGTTTGGCAAAATGACGAAAAGATTATGAAATAGAGAACTTATTAGACGAATTACATTGTCAATGAAGTGGGAGGTGTGATGACCTATAAGACACCTTAGGAATCTGATACAATAAGGACATTCTGAGAGGCCAGAGAGGAAGAAATAAAGAGAATGGCCTTTGACACGGCAGCAAACTCGGTGTAGAAAACTGAACAGAAGGAAGTAAATTTAAACGACCCGGGGGTAGCCTGGCAAAGAACATTTTTAGGCTGAACCAACACCATAGTATCCCCTAGAGCCGTCAGTGAAGATTGTATAGCGGTTTGAAGAGCTTAAAGTATTTAAGAATTCCCGTTTAATAACATATTGAACAATGGATTTCGATGAGATGATTACAAAAAAAATAGGATGAAGTCACGAAGGAGAGTTGAAGAAGTATGGCGGCTTATCATGAGTGCTAGTACGAATCAGTAGTTTCTTTGCGAGTCTCCTTTTTAACCGATGAAATAATAGCATTAGTTAAACACCAGTTAAGAAGGAAGCCCAGTATTTTGCTCGATTACCGCAATATAAAATAAAATATTAAAGAAACCATCAAAACGGAGAAATGACTAAACTTCAACCGCGAAGATGGATTCCATATTCTTGCAGTTTGTCGACCCGTAATTTCATCAGTTAAACCGGAGATGCTTAGAAGAACTCTATCGCTCCGAACCATCTAATAACGCCAGACGAATTAACTATAACGGCTTTCGATGTTTTCGGAATTTGATTTACATCTATTTTAGAAATTCCATATTTCGTTATTGTAATTTCAGCTCTTCGTTCCTTTTGCGGGCATTTTATTTTTTCGATTTTTATTTGTGTTAGCGAATTTTGTTTATTTTCTTACTGTTTAGGATTATATTTATCGTTTTGTTAACGTAAGAAGGTATTCTGGTCTAGAGGCACAAATTTTGGGCGTTTTATTGAGCTTGATAGGAAAAAAACGAAAAAATAGTTTTACTGTCCATTTTTTTTTTTTTTGGAAGATATTTATTGATATTTTAAAAATATACAAAAAAAAAAAAAAAAAATTAAAATTAAACAAGTTATAAGTTGGTATAGTTTGGGGTAATAAAAAAGAGAGCTATACCGGTTGACACGATAATAGCCCTTCTGGTCATTTAAAATAAAATTCTAAGAAAGATTCTTAATTAGTAAGAATGCCGTTATAGCCCCTACCTAAAAGAAAACGGAATTTTTTTTTCTCGCAAAATGGCGGCCGTCTGAAAAAAATTCATTTTTTAACTTTTTTTTTAATTTTTAATTTTTCAAAATAGTAAAAAGCATTACTATTTTGATGCAAAAGTGGTAGGGGCGATAAAAGGTTATTATATATTGAAGGTTGGTAGAAAATTTGAAGTAAATTGGATAAATGAAACTTGAGATATCGTGTCAACCATGTTGAAAAAAGTAATTTTGAGAAAAACGCGTTTAAAGTTTTAAGCAAGTTTGAGGTAGCCGCAACGGTCCAAGTCATAGAATGGCACACATTATGCAGTACATTTTGTTAATCGGCGATGCGATAAAGGATGCCTCCTTCGACTTCGAAATATTTCCGGAAGCTCGTTCTGATTTATGAGCAGTTCTAGAGCTTCCTTAGAAGCATCAGAAGCTCGTTACTCGAAGCGCTCAATAATTGTCCCGTTTAGTAGCGAACGTATAAGCTTCGGGATCAATAGTAATTCCTATGGTATTGATAATTTTTAAAATTGGTAAGAAGCCTTCATTGAAAATGCGAACAGCTATATTATATAATTTGCAATTGTCCATGTTTCTGCGTATATATATGACGTTAGCGAGATTTTTAGGATTTTCCCTCGACTCGATGTTACTCAACGCACTGTACGAATACGCTCAGACACCAACGCAGTTTCCATCCGATGCGAAAGTTCTTACGAACGTCCGCGGGGATTTTTGGTTTTGGCCGAGTAAGCATCCTTGATAGAACCATATAGCTACGCAAATTAGAACGATGTTTTGAGGGATCGCGAATCAATGAAATATCAGGAAATATTTTCAAACCCGAACACCGCCAAAAGATAATGCTGCGAGTATCGAATAATCCGTTTCAAATTTTACACGCGAAAATTAAAATTAACATTCAAAATTGAGTTTCTTGAAGATTGATGTTAAATCGAGCTGAACCACTAAACATGAAAGGGTTTTCAAAAAAAAAACACGTTACTGCGACCTTCGGTTAATCGATTTCTAAGTATCTGGCTATATTTATACATTTGTATATTGTCATCGTACTGAGCTTAGGTGCTGCGCCATTAAAATAGCTAAAACTCCGTAAATTATTGGAATTTTAAAATTTTCTCTCAAGGGTATATTCTTAAAGATCTAAACTTTCAGAATATGCAAAAAAAAAAAAAAAAAAAAACAAAAAAAAAACGATTTTTTCAAAATTCTAGACCAGAATAGTTCCTTAAGTTTTATTCTGATGGTAGTTAGTGTTGGTTAAACGTCAATATTAACATTTCCTTCTTCTTCCATGTTGAGCTATACTCAATTCTAAGCGTAGGTGACTACCGATTCGTACGTTCTAAAACAACCGTATAGATATAGGTAGTATCATGGAAATTGTTTCACTACACTTCGAACTGATTGTAAATGTTTGATTTATCGATATACTCTAATGCAGTTTCCCGTGTCTGTTGGCCTACTATACATCAACTGGCGCACATGCGATAGTATACATGTTTACCATCGCCTTCCACGTGACTATTAGCGGTTTTTTCTATTTTTCTTTCCTTGTTTGGATTTTCCCTTGGACTTGTCAGCAATAGACGATTACCCATCGACACGTGTAAATAGTAGCAATTAGAAGTCACAAGGAATGGAATTTGACAAAGAATGCGATACCAAGGATGGAGAAACAATGACAACCAACGTCGATAAATGCCAAACATATAATGACATGGCCGAAATTAAGAGCAAAAGAAGTTAGCTGTCCCGTACCATGGCTACATGTGCAAATTGCAGAGCCCGCAGTACAAACGGACAAAGGAATCAGCCTATAAATAATTAAGGAAGAAGAAATACGGAATGTTTAAAAAGCAGTTAAAGCCATCAAGCACCAAAGCTATATAGAACACATCGCTTAGCGTGCCGTAAACAATTATCCGAAAGTTCGATGACTTTCTTCAACACTATAAAGCAAAGTTTATAATTCTTAATTATGGGAAATGAATAATAATTATGGCGACGACTGCGAAAACAACACCTATCATCCTGTTGAATGAATAGAATTTACAGCCAACACTATGGTCACACTGCAACAGCAGCGCCCGCGGTGCCGGCTGGCAAAGAGTTCGCTATTTAACGTTAGGGCCGCAAAAGCGACAGCGGGCTCCCGATACTAACTGCGAGCTGTGCATGTTTGTAACTGTAACTGCAACATCAGTACATGCTCTTCGTTTAGAGAGGAGTTCATTAGAAGTAACCGGACACGATAAGGTAGGAATGTCAAAGTGAAAGAGAACTACTAAAGGGATTAGATCTTAATATGATGAACTATAGAAGATAGGAATTTTTCTAAAATTGGAATGATCAACATCAGAGTCACATACGACTGTGTTATCGATAGACAGCGGACAAATAGGAGAGGACACTATGGAGAAACGATACAATGAAGCAGGAAGTCGATCGTGACAACCAGATCGATGACGACAGATAGCAGACATGATGAAACGGGGAAGGTGCGGAAAATCGAAGTACCATGGTTGAGCAGGTGGATTGGGGTGAATGGAAAAATACTGTGAATTAGAATTGGAGAAGGATGATCTGTAAAAAGATTTCCAATCGGCCTTTTGGAGGATACTTCGGTTATTTAATTTAATTTTTATGACTAATTCCTGTTGTCACCTAGGATCGAGAATTCAAGACTTCCGCTGTGGAAGTGAAGTGCTTTAGCAACTAAGCTATCGCGAATATCCTTCACTGTACCTAAACTCAATTCTTATATTAATCACCGCGGAAGTTTTAAATATTTAATCAAATAAAAGTGATTTGCGAGTTAAATGTATCTTTCCTATTTGCCATCAGAGGCATAATTACGTGAAAGACACTACAGTCTTAGAGGTTTAAGTGAATTTAGCATAAAATATATTTTATTGTAAAACGGTAAATTCACTTCAGCCGCCACGAACAATATTTCGATGAAACATTACGTTCACTTTCAGTATTCATTCATAAGTATTCGCAGTTCAACCGCTTAACTTTCAAGTATTTGCAGTGAAGGTGCGGAATAAATGCTCTTAAAATTGTTTCTCCGGCGTGTAGTTTTTGAAATTTGTTAATCCGAGAAAAATATCGGAAAAAAATGTATAAAATTACTTTCTGCAATTAGTATTAAGCTAACCTTTTTTTTTATCTTCCATCTGTAAATTTTAATAAAACTTTATATAAAACAATTTTTAGGAATAGCCAGCGCAGCGGTCAGTTATCCGTTAGAAACTATTAAAGTGCGCCGACAAACAATGTCAAGCATCAGTTCCATAGCGCATGCAACATTCGTATACAAACATGAGGGAGTAGGCAAGCTAATATTTATCTATTTGACGTTATCTTTTTAATTATAATACGCTGAACAAGCGAAGCAAACTGATTTACAATAAAAACAACAATATGAAAACTTGAACAATGCTCTTCTTAAATAAACCATTCGTTATACTATTGTGCGGCATTATTTTTCGATATCTCCGTTTTTGTTTGTCTTTTCAAATTTAGACGAAATAACGAATACATTTTGCTCCTATACATGAACAGTTTCACTTTTAGTGATTCTATATTACTTTCTGTCTTTTTAAACACTGCCGCCTTCGTTAACCTGTTTATCTATTAAATCTTACAACTTCATTTCTAATTCAGTTATTTCGTTACTTTTTTACATTTTCGTGCTTCATTCGATATAATAACTCTATAACACGTGACCCCATTCTATAACGTATTCAACCATTATTCGCATAGCATAAATAATAACATATTTGTATTTCATGAACTCCGCGACCTCACTTTATTTCCGAATATTAGTCAGACTTTATGAATTCGAATTCGTTTACTGCCAAATATTTTGTAATACTTTCGTAGAGATTATTTTAGATCTTTCCGGAAGATGATTTTTAACCCGGCCTCGTTATCCTTTTTGTCAATAATTCAATTCATGTAAAAAATATAATAAAATCAACACTTTGCTACCTATGCTAAAATAATATTTTTTTTATATTTCCGTATTGCACATGAATAGCGCTTATGCTGAAATATTATGTAAATGAAACAATGAACCTTATCGAGGAAATAGTAAAATAGCTTTTTCTTAAATGTTCTTATCCTTTTTTAAAATAACATATTTTCTACATAGCAAAACTACCGATAATTAAAAGCATACTCATTTCTCAGCCTGTGCCTATCTTCAGCTGAAAGAGAAAAACACAAACATAAAACTGAACATTATGCGCGAATAAAATTATTTTTAATTTTCTTTGTGACATTATGTTCAGTTTTATATTTGTGCTTCTTAAAAGTTTGTTCGTGACAATAAGTTCGGTTTTATTGTTTAATTTTGTTCGCAGTATATGTTCAGTTTTATATTTATGTTTTTCGACATTTTGTTCACAGTGTGATGTTCATTTTTATGTTTAATTTTGTTCATTATATTTGATCTCATGTTTAAATCTATTCGTGACATTATCTTCAGTTTTATACTTCTTTTTTTCTCTTCCGGTTAAAGATAGTTTCGTCTGAAAATGTTTCCGCAATAGATATATTTTTACTTATCATTTATTGTTTATTCTGTTATTTAGGAAATGTATTATTTTAAACAAAGTCATTTCTAGCAGACAGGTAGGAATAAAATGTTTTTTTTTTCTTTTTTTTTTTCTTTTCTTTTTTTTTTGAGCATGTCGGCTAAAATGTTACTTTTATTATCTCTGTGGTAAAAAATAATTACAGAAAGAACACTGATTCACTTAAATGAAACAAAAAGGTAGGAATAAAATGTTACTTTTATTATCTCTGTGGTAAAAAATAATTACAGAAAGAACACTGATTCACTTAAATGAAACAAAAAGGTAGGAATAAAATGTTACTTTTATTATCTCTGTGGTAAAAAATAATTACAGAAAGAACACTGATTCACTTAAATGAAACAAAAAGGTAGGAATAAAATGTTACTTTTATTATCTCTGTGGTAAAAAATAATTACAGAAAGAACACTGATTCACTTAAATGAAACAAAAAGGTAGGAATAAAATGTTACTTTTATTATCTCTGTGGTAAAAAATAATTACAGAAAGAACACTGATTCACTTAAATGAAACAAAAATTAACCGTCGCGAACACTTTTCGAATACGGTGATGATGATTTATCAAAAGAACAGACGCTCAAATATTCAAGTTTCTTGCTCAGATTTTCAATTAACTCCAAGAACCATTTTTTTTTTTGGAACTTTACGGTTTCAACTCGGGGATGAATATCGAAATTTTATTTATGAAACTTTAAAAATATTAAGTCCATACAAAATTACTTTTCGAACATTGATAAAATAAATATTATCCTTTAAAATCTACCCCTATCGCTTTGACACCATTGAATCCTATATATATATATATATATATATGTATATATCGTCGTACATAAATGGGGGTTTTGGAGGGTTTAACCCCCCCCCCCCCAGCTTACGCAAAAGCCCGAATATTAATCGAATACATTAGCGTAGTATATGACTCCGCACTGTCGCTTTGGATTGAATTTAAAATAGTTCGAATCTTTTTATGTCTTTATTTAAGTTACTTGAGTAGGAAAGAATGTCTAACCTCCTTATTTATTAAACGGTATATTATATATTGTCTCTAGTCCTTCAAATAATGATGAGAAAAAGCTGAAAGCTTTGAAAAAGTCTTGAAACCTACCAGATACTTTCAAGTTTCCAGTCACTGGCAAGAGGAATTTTTCTTTTCAACGTCACTGAACTGCGAAATACTCATGACTTGTGTATTCAAACATCATGTAGGGAGCACTTTGCGAACTATGTGTTCTATTTCGAACGGCGCAAGGAAGACGTGATTATCAAGATCTTGGAGCCCTTGCTAATAGGCCATTTATAAACTGGAAAAACGATTTAGAAAACTTTGGTCATCATACAAATACGAAATACCACAAATTCACTTTAGAGCAAGCAGTAAACTTTGTAAAGTACTCAGAAGGCAAATCTACTGATGTTGAGGAGACCATGAGAACCTGGGGAAGGTCATAAAATTGCTGAAGATAACCGCGAGAGATTAAAAGCTATTATAGAAACAGTTATTTTGTGCAGAAGACAGGAAATGGTCCTAAGAGGAAGCACCATGATTATGAAGTAGGAATAAACGAACCTGCTTACAATGACGGCAATTTTCGAGTACTTCTCCATTTTCGTGCTTAATCTCGTGATGAAGCACTTAAGTTACTTACACAAATCATGCCGAGTAGAGCTCTGTGTATAGTTTATCAAGAATTTAGAGTGAAGTGATTGAACTATTATGCGGTAATGTTATTCAAGCGCAAGTACTTAAAAGGGTCAAAGAGGCTAGTTTTTTTTTTTTTACGGCATTGGCAGACGAAACTCAAGACATATCCATGTGAGAACAACTACCTACGTTGCATATAAACAATTGCCTGGTACACAACCTATATCTGTACAGCTGAGATGTACGAATAGGTTGCGCCAACGCGCTATGTAGCGTACTGCACCTGAAGAGGAAGAAAAGTCTAGTTAGTCAATACATTAAGGGTGCATTTATTAGAAATTTAAAATCATTCATTGATTAATTCGAAGAACTGACCATTTAGATTGAATACTGTTCTACTACCTTCACGCTACTATCACCTATATAAAAATTAAGTCGCTCTTAAAAATTAGATTAGGACATTACACATACTGAATTGTAAAATTTTTAAAACTCCTATTTACAGAACCTACAAAGTACCGCGTACTTTTTTTAAAAAATAAAAGAAAATCTAATATAAAAATACACATCTATAGGCGCACAAGGCAAATTCGAAAAAATACACATTTAAAGTCATAAAAACGTATGCTAAAAGCAAATAAATTTTTTCCTTTAACTTCATTATTTGTTACAATTGTCACGTTCTGGACATCGATCCATTCAACTTATCTAGCCAAAAACAAGAATCGATCACTCGAAAGACAAAGACACATGATTATCGTTTGCATACACACTCCCATACAGGAGTCGCTTCTTTCGTTTTAACAGGAGCCGTTCAGCGTGAATCTTTTTGGCGGCAGTGAACCAAGCTTTTTGTTCGGACCTTTTTACGGATTACCTGCGCTGTTTTTCAAATTTTAATCGCTAAACGTTATCATTTGTGTCAGTAAGAAATATGACTTACCGTATTTGTTTCCGCATCGTCCATTAATGTTATCAGTAATTTCGCGCAAACACTACCGTTTCTCGTTAACAATTTAGCTTTTCCCCGTATATAATCACGAAACACATTTTACATAATTTCATGGTCGTCGCCAAGGGGAAACAGGGGAGGGCCGTTGCCCCCCCCCCCTCCGGAACCTTGAAACTAGTGTTCATAGGCGCGCGATCATGGACAATTTTTTTTTTTTTTATTCGAGTAATTATTACAATCTTAAAATAAATCTTAAATAAAAGTAATAAATATAACTACTGAGAAAGGAACGAGAAATAAAAACTTATCCCAGCGAATAGTTTTTAAAGATACAGCGGACAGTTCACACGAGGTTTACAGCGTTTTGAGTTCCTCCGTCAGCAACCGTTGAATTACTGGATTATTCCTATGAACCCAAAGCCGTTCATAATACGCACTTACGATTTCTGGAATGACCTCATCCACATACTTCAGATCTAAATATCTGTGCAAGTCTACATTCCTTTGAAACCATGCAGCTTTTGCTATCATCCGTATAATTTTAGTTTCGAACCCGCTGTATGATATTGCGATTGCTTGTTTTGGCACATCACCATAATTCAATACCCTATGTCCAGATTGGCTTGATGATCACTTTATAGATTAGGCACTTATGATATAAGCTTAGCTTCGAATGACGACCCAATAACCAATAAAGTTACCTAACCTTTGCCATTATTTGCTCTTTTTTAGCCTTAATATGCGGCTGCCGAGTGTCCAAATGAATGCCAAGAAATTTGGTCGAGCTGGATATTGGTACCTGAATACTATTTATATAAACGCGCAAACGAATGTCTATTGGACGTAATTTGGAAAACTTTTATAATAAATTGGTAGAAAAATTTGTCAGAAATCCACGAAAATTATGTTTCAATTAAGATTTTATTCTTGTTTAATAAAATATCAAGCTTTTACAAAGTGTACATTTTATTTTTCCTATAACTCATATACTCTTTCTATCATCTTGTCTCATCGACTGGCGACGTCCTTGCATAATTTCATTAGGTTATTCATTTCTCTTAAATTTATTTTTAATTTATTTTCGTTTTTTTAAATTCCGTTCACATATAATATACAAAATAATAATAAAATGGTTTGGAAACGACAAAAATATCGAATTAAAATATGCAGCAGCACAGGAACGGTTTGACTCTTCAAAATCGGAAAACAAATGGCAATCAAAATTTTCTTTACGACAATCAATAACTTTCGGATAGACGAAAAATGCAAAAAAACATCCAGAATATATAATACTGAATTTAAAATTACCTCAACAATCACTTTAAAATTTTATAATTTACTGCGCAAACCATTTAAAATTGTATGATAAAAAACAGCAAAAAATAATATGTCACGTAAAAACCGGACCGAGTAAAAGGTTGAAAAAGCTAAAATATATTTCAAGCATGTGCATAAAAGAGCGATTTAGAGAAATAAATATGTCTGCACTTACAAATTCATACTTAAATTTTCGGGGTACCACCAGAAGCACCAAATTTTGTAAAAAAAAATATTTCTGGTCCTAGATCTCTTTTTGGTTTAATAATTTTATTTGTTGTTTCGATATTAACTGATAACAAGCATAATACAGTCAACTAAGCTAAATTTTCGGCGGAACAAGTGTAAAATTTGAAATCCCAGTTCCTCTTGTCTTTATAATAATTTTTACGAGCTGCGATATTGTATTCGATTAAACGATAATGTTTTAAAAATCGATAACTATCTCCTGCTTTGAATTTCCTAAATAAATTTAAAAAAAAAAAAAAATAGGCCGAAAATATTTAGAAGAAATGAATAATCTAATAAAATTACGTGAAACAAGTATTTTGAAAAAAAACAATATATATATATATATATATATATATATATGTATGTATATACATATGTATATACTCGTATACACTAAATACACAGAAAAACTAAATTGTTAACGAGGGACGTTATTTTTAAATAGATGTTTGAAAGTGACATAGAAATAAATGGTAATATTTTGCGTTAGATGCGTGTATTTTCGTTAAATACATTTTGTAGATTTTCACTGTAAAAAAATCGCGTATAGTTTACCATGTAACTCGGAAAATGTGTTAATTCTGACTATTGGAAATATTGTGATGCGTACCATTACTTTACTATCACTAAATAAAATTGAATGCATCAACTTCATTTCGATCTAAATGTAGGAACCAAAAAACTCTTAAATAAATTTTACTGCCATTAAAAACCTCTGTACGTTAACAACATGCTTAAATTAAAAACGAATAGCAATTGGTCTAACTTTTCATAAACTTTAATGAAAAACAAAAGATTAAATACAATCTTTCAGATCTTTACATTTTAAATTGAAACAATTCGCTAAATAGATCATTTCAAATTTAATTTTTAGCTAAGAGGATTATTCAGAGGCATGAGTTACCCGCTGTATACGTCTGGAGTGCTGAGTTCCGTGTATTTTGGAATCTATGGAAATTCCTTAAGAATGATTGAAACATACAGAGGACAGCAGCATCACAAAACATGCTGTGAAGAAATTCCTGCGTACAAAGGTTGGCATTTTGACTGTTTCATAGCGGGTTGTATAGGTGGAGTATTCACCACCATCATTAACACGCCAATTGAACTGGTAAAGACGATACTTCAGTCCGGAACAGGTAATTATAATATTTTCTGAAATATGTTCTTTCCAAAATTCATTACATCACTTAAATAAAAAGAAAAAAATCATATTTTTTTACTTCATGCCGACTTCGATGAAGCTCTATGGGTAACAGTGTACTACTTAAATACATTCACCTATACACGCACATATATATACTATTACTGTTACGTCATAATAAAATAAGGTTATGCGCGAACAAATATAAAAAAAAAAAAACAATCACAAAAAACCTATCTTAACATTTAACTTTTATTACAAAAAATTAGTACATTTTTTCGTTACAAAATCTAATAGAAAAGTTTGAATCGTTAAAATATAACAACCGGTACATAAAATTGGGACATTTTTGGGGATATTTTTTCGAATGGGGGCCGGCTTGCTTTTTCTTAACAACTGTTTTGTATGGTTCGGTTCAAGCATAGATTTTTCTTCAATTTTAACAATATTCTCCTTGAATGTCCATCTACCTCAACTAAACGTTCTGAGCTAAATATATATATATGTGATAAGCGGCTGTGCTTCGATAACGACGTCTTATTCGATATAGCCGTAACTGATAAAACCGATGAGATTGTTCCGATTTATCTATTCTACGTTCATCTTTCGCCTGCACATTTTAACATTTTCAGTTAGTCTTTCGTTACTTTAGACGATCGTAATTTTGTCACTAAATACTAATTGCAATTTATTTCGTTATTTTTCGCCTTTTTTTGTTTTCTTCCTTTTTAAGTTAGTAGATTGATGAACTCGTCTAGTGGGGGCCGCCGTACAACCTTCCCCGAGGATTCAAAAGCCACTAAATCTAATATGTCTTTGAACCTAATGGAAGTTGACGCTATCGATAAGCGCAAACCTCCCGACCCTCTCACGTCGTGCATGATTTTGCCAAGCAAGGATCGGCGGCTTTCACAACCCGATTTGCCTTATCAATTCAAATAACATTAACAACAGCGCCATTAAAACTATTGAAAATTTCAATATCGATAAAAGTAATAGTAATAATAATAAAAACAACAGTAACAACATTACCACTACCACCACCAACAAACAATAATAATAGGAATAATAATAATAATAATGTTAATGATAATAGTATTAATAATGATAACAGCAAATTTTTTTTTTTTTTTTAAATTGAAATTTATTTACATACATACAACACAATACAATATAATAATACAGGTTATAAACAAGTATATATCATGTGATTACACATACACATACACGCCGATATACCCAGCACTCACTCTCACAAATGCACACTCACACATTTGGGTATACAAGCTCTCACACTGACACATTCATGCAATTTCTGTCTATGCGCTATAGGTGCGCGAGTAGCAGAAAATTTTCGCTTTTACATGTTTGCATGCTACATGGGCCGATTTATATTGTTTTGCGTAAGATCAAAGATAGTGATATGGATTTAAATGAGTTTTATACACATAAGTTAGCCCATGTTTACACTAGATTAATTAATTATTATTAACTATAATAATTTCTAATACAATTATTAATATATTACTTGTGCCCACTTATACCTCCGTCCCCTATAGCTACCATGTACACTTCAACCGTAATGTAAATAGAAACTAATAATAATACAGCTAAAAAAATAAAGAAGATAAAAATAAGAACATCTGTAACAATACTAAAAAATGTGATAATGACAACAATGATAACCTTTATTATAATTATAACAACCGCAATAAACGTAACAACCATAACAATAACTGCAATTTTAACAAAAGTGATAACCAACCATTTAGTAGCTTCAGTCAAAATAATAAAGATATGATAATTATATTAGTAAGTACGATAATAAGAATATAATCTAAGCAGTTTGGAACAAGAAACTGTGGTACATTGTGCAGGTAATCAATTATTAACTTACGTCTGTATTTATAGTTTCTGAGGTTCATTTTAAAAGTTACTGGGAGAGAATTAAAAATAACTGGACCTATATTCTGGCTTGGATACTTGTATAGTACTTTTTATAAGATGGCACTTTAGCTTTCTCATCTGCAGACGCCCTTGTAATTCCAGAACTGCTTACAATATTAAACTTCTGTTTGTTTTTTATGACATAGTTTAATAGTTGGACTGTGTACAGTTTTGGTATGGTTAGCAATTTTTTTGAGTCGATGTTGTGTTCCTTACTTGTTAAATTTCTGAATAATGCTTTTTGAAGATAATGTAAGGGTTTTGTAAGGTAATCTGCAGCATTTCCCCAGTGCACTATTCCATATGCAAGTGTAGGTTGATATAATGCTAGATACAATTGTGTGAGTTGTTTAGCATTAAAAAACTGCTTTAGATAATAGAATAGATAATTTAATTTTCTTAATTTTCCCGATAGATAAATGATAGATCACCAAATATTTTATCTCATACGCTCTATGTATAAATACATTGTCTTCCCACAAGATTTTTAATTGGTTCCATTTACTTTGAGGTAGATAGCTATAAACAATATATTTCATTTTATTAATGTTAAGACCTATGACGTTTTTCAACATCCAGTCATGAATTTTGTCTACATCAGTTTGAACTAGTTTATTTAAAACATCTTGAAATCTAGAACTTGTAACCAAAACAGAGTCATCAGCATAGCTCAGGTTACATAAATCATTAATGTATATTAAAAAGAGGATAGGCCCCAAAATACTCCCCTGAGGTACTCCATATATTTGCATTACTTTATCACTTAGGGTATTATTTATTTTTGTAACAAAATTTCTCTCGGATAGATAAGATTTAAACCAATCAAAAATATGTCCCCGAAAGCCACAAGCATATAATTTATCTAGCAGTATACTATGATCAATGACGTCGAATGCCTTACAGAAGTCGAAGTAGACGGCGACAATTGAGCGGCCTGCTTCGAGATTATCAGATATATATGAAATATGTTCGAACAGTGCATCATCAGTACTTTTCCCCGATAAGAAACCATACTGATTGCTACTGAAGAAATTAATTTTATTTAAGTAAGATATAATACGTTTTTTCATACATTTTTCAAAAATTTTAGAAAGGGTACAGAGTAGATATATTAGGTCTATAATTCGAAACCTCTATGGTAGCACCAATTTTATGTACCGGAGTAATAATCCCTAGTTTAAGGGCACTCGGAAATTGCCCTGTTTTAACATGTATATTAAAATAATAATAACAATAACACTAGCAAATATAGTTTTGCTAACAAAGAGAATATAATGTTTTTCCCTGATCATCCGGGGTCGTTCACCGTCCACGCTGAAAGTTTCTCTATGGAAAGAAACCTAAGGCATCTACATCCCTTGGCCCTTGTCAAGCTAATCAATTTCGTTTCCTTGTCGCATTCATGCATTATTCCCTAAGGCAGGGGTCGTATCGCAATCAAATTTCCCTCTGCTACTTCCGCCTACGCCTTTCTTTCACATCCGAATTTTTTCACGCAACATAATATTAAATTGTATATCACCAATAGCGTTTTATTCCGAATGGGCGTCACCTCCAGCGTGCATCCGTCCTTTTCCGAAGATGAAATCTTGAAAGGAATGCTTCTATCCGCCGTACATGTCGTTCTTCGGATGGCGTTAAAATCCCAGCTCGTTCAGTCGAACTCAGATTTCATAGTATTACTCTCCGGAATTCGTTTCAATTTTCAAGATGTGATTTTCTGTTTCCCTTAGTGTCCGATCGCCTACGCAGTGATCCAAATGTTTTCTTTTTGGACATATTGCGAAGCACTGTCGTAGTTCTTCTAACACCTGTTCGCACTGCGCTTCTAAGCACCCAGTCTCGGAATGCACCAACCTACAAAAACCGCCCGTCTGTCGTAATTGCAAAGGTCTGCCTTTGACCGACCTTGTTCGCAGTATAATTTATCCCTAACAGATGTCATTTCATTTATGCAAAGATTTCAAAAACCTGGTTTAACTTAGCAGAAATTCTTTGCTTGCCTCCTACAATTTCTTACACAAATGCGCTCTCTTTCTTCCCTCTTTTCATTACTTTTAGAATTCCCTTCTAATTTGTTAGCCCCGACTTACTTCCTTCGGATTTCTAATCATTTCAATTTACTTTGCTCTATCTTTCTTCCAATCTATTTCAATCCCATTAATACGAATGCCTTTGCTTTTCTTTTTACCTTATACCAACTATTGTGCCTTTTTACTGTTCTCGTATTCCCTCTTCTCAATCCCTACACTTCTAATACGTTCCCTGTTTCACCATGATAGTTGCGTTCAACATACTATACATATTAAAAAATCAATACTCAAAAAACACACATAATATCTACAACATATTTTAACACATGCATCGAATTCAAAAATAATTCACACCCGAGAAGTTGTAGGTTCGACGATTTTTGAGAATACAGAAGATGTTATGACGAACTTCATGAACACAACAAACAAGCATTTAAAAGTAATACAATTTTTACGGTTTTAAGTGAAAAATTTTAAATATTTATAGATCTATATTACGATATCATTGCATTTTTTACAGCTAAATTAAACAACATAATTTTTTATGAAGTAAAAATTAAAAGCGACAAATTTGAAATCATTTTACAATAAGGAATAAAACACCGTCAAAAACCAGCGAACAAACAATTTCGCTATATCCTCGAGACTATCGATAATCGTAATTTTCATAATGAAATTAAAAGTTATATTTAAACATACAACATTAGTCGATCGATCTTGGAAAACGCAATAGCACAAACGACGAGTCAACAAAAGTACAGTGACAATTGAAATAATATGAAAAATAAATCGCATACACAAATTTTCCGATCCGTGTTACGAGTAAGGTGCTTAGTAATTAAATGAAACCGATTATTTTACTCGTCTAAAACAACTATACAGGGGAAACAAATTCTGAAGCATTTGTTCGATTCTAATTATTAAGTACACATTTTTTTCTAATGATGTCCTCACATGCGAATACTATTATTTCTAACGAAGGGATTCAAACATAATTCGGGGACGTTACGTGTAATATCTTGGAAAAGAGATAGTGTAAAGTGAGAAAAAACTCAAGGCTAATGATGATAAGTGTATGCTTATCATGAGCTTCGTTTCACGACGAGGCAGTACGAGGGAAGGTAAAATTGTTATAGATCTCTAACTGGAAGTCGAATGATTCTTTCACTTTTCTTTGCATTTTTTTCTTAACTAGTAACTTTCGAGTCATTACTACTTTGAACTCGAATTTCGAGGACAGGTTTGTTCGTTCCCTGCTTTGTGACAGTTCTAGTGTTCGAATGCTGATCGTCATTTCACATGATGTACGCCAGTTTGAAACGGACCAGAACTGTATCGCATCGGCCGTTTAAGTTCAAAATATAATACGTGTTTTCGTTTACAATAATGAGAAATGGTACGGTATAGAATTTGTCTAGTCCCCTTTTTCCGCTGTCCTCACGGATGAATGCGGATAACGCTTATAAGTTTGGGTGCACAATTATTTTCCACATTACCCAGAGCATTGGTTGTGATCGGATTTTGTTAAGAATCATACACAGTACTGAAATGAGAGCAAGTGGTTGGTGTTCTTGTGGCTATCATGAATTTGCCAAGCAGTCGTAATAAGTTGTTGTTCATCAAGTCTGCTAGAGTGTTTCAAAAAATTGATTAACGTATGCCTAGCAGAATAGGCAATAGTAAAATTGTCTACAGTTTAACCTAGCTTCAGAAGGCTGCTTACGCTTGACCTCATCATCGGCTTCGGGCTGTATACCAGTGTAATGATGTATTGCACTTCGAAATTTATAATCTAGGTAAAAAACAGTGTTGACGTAAACATAAACGTAAGTACACACCGAAACAAACGATGCAATGACTGCTTCATGTGCAACAGTATGTTAGCTGAACTCATCAGAATTTATCTGATTTGGGGAAACTGTCGAATGGTGCTTGAATATAATGGTGAATCTTACTTTTCTGGCGTTTGGAACAGGTTTTGGCCAAGTAAACCCCATATATTTCGTTATTTCTATCAGACGTATGGAACGTTCAACGACTGCGAGGCTAATGCAAATTATCTATACCTGAGAAACGGCACGTTTCAATGACTGTAAGGTGAATAATTGTTGAAATTAATCCGCATATAAATGAGTGTCACCTATGAAAATTTAAGAAAATATTAAGCTTGAACTAGAACACAGCTGAAAGAGTTTTATTTTACGGTCACTTTATATATATATATATATATATATATATATGTGAGTATGTATATACCTTCATTATGCATGTAAATAAATTAATGAATAAATTGTGCTGCTGTTTATGCATTATTGAAAACTATTTGAAATTCATTGTTGTTTTTTCTATTTGATACTAATTTTAATTATTGCAAATGAACCATTTATACCCATAAACATGGTGCATATTTATTATTCCATTAATAAAGAACGTTGCTTACAATTTAGGGCTCAAAACACACGCGAAATCAAAGCAGTTAACGCCAACCGAATGTACTTTGAATATCATCAAACGGCGAGGACTTAAAGGTTGCTTTCATGGAGCAATAATTCTTTTAATAAGGTAATATTACTTTACGCTATTTATTGTTATCATTACAGGGTGAATTATCAGTGTCTAGCGCTACTGCTCAAAAATATGTAAAAAACAAAAATTTATTGATATACAATGAAACCATTTATGCAGTGGCATGGTGTCAATGGAAGCAATGGAACTACCGCTTCCTCTAGTGAAGCGAAGTAAACACTGACTCTCATAACTTAACTTACGGTAAAAAAGTACATCGATAACAAAAATGGTCATATCGATTTCGTCGAAGTAATAAGATTAAAAAAAAAAAAGAAACGAAAACAAAGAGTGAAAATAAGTGAAAAAGAAAGAAGAACGGGACCCACTATAGAAAGCGACATATCCATTTTGCTCTGGAAGTAAAATTTATTACAGTTTCTTTGACAAAACGTTTGTGTATATATGAGCATATGGCACAAGAAGCTGTACATCGATTTGAGATTAAAATGGAAATCAGTTGTGCATGCCTATTCTATCTCAGAAAGCAGGTAGTGCACTGAAGTTGTCTGGATTCCATAAAGGACGAATATGAACACAACAACTGTCTCAGGTGTGACCTGTCAGTTGGTGAAATATGCACAGCATGTAAACAAATAAAAATACATTTTTCTTTTGGTACATTTTTTATTATTATTTCAAAACGTTTTACAATGCATCATACAAAGTGCATCGCATGCATGTTCATGTAAATTTTAATAAGGATTATAATAAAATATTGTTTTTTCACTTTTATTTTGTATTTAACTTATTTTTGTTTTATCAATTTAAAATCAATTTTAAACGTCTTTCTGATTCTTCTTCGCCCTGATTACCGATTATTTCCTTAGAAATTTGTTTTTCAGTCACTACAGCCATTTTTGTCATTTATTAAACGTTCGACTCCTCCGATTTCACCTTTTACTTCGGTTTCACGTTTTGAAACTCGCATAGGTAGCGAAGCAAGATCGCAGGTATTTATAATTTTTCGTTAATTTCTTAATATAATGTCCACATGATGAAAACTTAAATATCACATCATCATTAAATTTTAATACTTCGCCACTCGTTAAATTAATTTTACTCGAAAGACTAGCAATTTTCACATTACTTTCGCCGATTTTACTATCATAATCGTTATGCAGAAAAATTATATTTTACATATAATGCCGCGTATTTTTCTATAACGTACGAATTTAACTGTTCAATTTTATCACGTATTTCGGCAGCTATGAGAGTTTTCATCTGTTCGCATGATAATACAGCCTCGAACTCAGAGAATTCTCAGTACAATACACTGAAATTTAATAATTACTTTCCTTTAAAATTATAATTTCCATTTAAGTCTAAAGCGGTAGTTGCGTCGTCGAAAGATCTTCCGACACCTTCTGACATTTATTTGCCACTCTTACGAAGTGACATGTTTATCAAGTATTTACTAAACCGCTATTACCAGCCTAGGAATATTTTGAATTGACTTCCTGCCTTGTCGTCGAATAACATGTTCAATTAAATATATTATCGGTCCAAACATGTGTTACAAATTTTCTAAAAGTCTTAAACAAACACACACACACACACACATACCATTGACACGTTCATCATATGCATGGTATAACATCATTTCGCGCAAACACTAGTATAAAATTCGCATTACCTCGTATTATATGTTTTAAAATCATTACATATTCCTGTTACAGGTAAAAGCAATCTAAATATTTATGTCGTCCCATCAGAAAATATTACTGCACAACATGTTAATCTCGGTATATGGTTATATCATCAAATATGAATATCGAATTCGGATTAATCGTATCAGGTGTTATGAAATCTTGATCACTAGCGAATATTTTATAACCAATCTCCAGTATAGACTTGTGCGTACAATTTTTATTTCACTCAATATAAAGAAATACTGTATACATAAACATTATCATGAAGCAATCCATTTGAATGAGTTAATAAAATAATTAGTAAATTGAGATGCATGATAATCATAGTACATTGTTTCGAAATAATATAAAATGTTTATCAGGTCCGGGTCGAATTGGAACGATCAGTTCATTATTTATTTTATTAACTCATTCAAATAGATTGCGTTATGAGAATATCTGTATATACAAAGAGAAATTAAATAAGTTTAATAGGCCCATTTCATACAGACGGTAGTGATCTTACTTTTAGACAACAAATATATAGAATAAGATATAACGTTTTCGGTGATGAAAATAGGATGCGAACCACGTCCGTTTTATAGAAAGAAGATAGGCGATCGATTTTACTGTTGCAGACAGATACGGATAGAAAGAAGTATGATTTAACGATATATGAATAATTATTGGAATTCATTCGATCACATTTATGTGGATATGGCGCATTGAAAGATATTGAGGAACCAATGTATCTTATATCGGAATGATCAGAATGAAATTACACGAATGATTACTGTTTTTACAAGTATCCAAACAGAGTGGTGGTAATGCCGATTTCCTTTTTTCTTTTTTTTTCTTTTTTTTTATGCGACTTTAAGACAACTATGAGGTTATCAAGCCGTATAATATAAATTACAGTTTTTGAGGAATAAGAAGAGATCATTTATATATGGACTATTGTTACGTAGAGTAAATGGAATAGGTTTGAGGATAGATTAAATTTTTGACGGGATTCAGATAACTTATTACAACTTGTTAGGATATGTCGGGGAGTAAGTTGAGGAGTGTTACAAAAGGGGCAGGATGTAGATTTCTTTATGACTTGGGATCCATACGAATAGAATATCCAGTCCATTGGAAAGTAATTCTGTTATTATTTCTTGGATTCTTTGCACTATAGAATTGGTGTTATATATCAATCGAATATTTTCAAGGGCGCTAACCGAGTCAGTTAGTATTATGAACTGGTGTTGTGTACATGTATTCGCGATATTTCTTGCAGTGCAAGGTATATTGCATATAGTTCAGCAGTTTTAGCTGAGCTCCATGACGGTAGTTTTTCAGCTTTGCTTATTGTATTAGGAATGAAGAAAGCCGCTCTGGCCGCCATTTCTGTTTTTGATCTATCGGCGTAACAGTGTACTCTGTTTGGATATCGTTCTAAAATACTATATAGTCTTGACTGCATGTCTACGGTATTTGCGAAGTTGTTTGATAACTTCAACGGTTCGTCGATAATTTGGATTGACGGTATTGATCATGGTGCAGGACATACGGCGATTTGGGGAAGCGAGCGGTATGTTTTCGGAATATAGGAGATTCGGATATTTTCGTCAAATTTTAACGCAATATGTTGATCCTCTTTTTGGGTTGATTTGTATTTATTCCGATAATAGTTGTTAAATAGAAGATTTCCTGTTGGTAAATCTGTTATAGCTGCTGCGGCGATTAGGATATTTGCGGTTTGGATGTCATTCTTCGATATTTGAGAGAGGGTTCGTTGGCTTCTACACAGAGGCTTATCTTAGGTATGGTTCTGAACGCTCCTGTCGCTAATCTAATGCCTTGGAGATGAATACTGATTTTCCTAAGGTTGTGCGGCTTGCTGAATTATAAAGTTGAGCACCATAGTCCAATTTTGTTCGGATGAGGGATCGATATAAATGTAACAGTGTTCTTCTGCTGCATCCTACATCAGAATGGTTAAGAAACTTGAGAATTCCTAGAGAGCGGATGCATTTCGATCGTATGTACGTTATATGATCATTCCATGATAGTTTTTTATCGAGCAGGATTCCTAAAAACTTGACTGTTTGTACTTCTGGGATTGGTTTGGAACGCAGTGTCAAAACTATATTTTGTTGTTTGCTTATTTGAGAAGATTATGTAATTTGTTTTCTCGGCAGATATTAGAAAACCATGGTCGTGGCTCCAGTTGTTGATGTTGTTTATCGTTGGCTGTATTATTTGTTTAGCGATTTCAAGCGACGTTGCTTGAAGCGATATGCTAACATCATCGGCGAACATTCTGATAGAAACTGGCTTCTCGACAACTGCAGTAATATTGTTTAGCGCAAACAGGAATAAAGTAGCACTCAAGGGTGATCCTTGAGGTACCCCGTTGGAGATTGTTCTTTCCTCTGATAGAATGTTGCCTATTCGAACGTGAATCTTTCTGCCAGTAAGGAAATTTTTTGATTATGTATGCTAAATTATCATCTATTCCGATTTTATGTAGTTTTTTGAGGATGAGGTACCGCCTTACACGGTCATAAGCCTTAGAAAAATCGAAGAAAACTGCGACTGTAGAATTCGAATTTATAAATGATCTTTTGACGTTCATGACAAGATCCGCTAGCTGTGTTGATCGTTGCTGTCTAAAACCATATTGATATATAGATAGTATCTTGTTGGTTTCAAGTGTCCATGAGAGCCTTTTGTTTAACAATTGTTCTAATATTTTACCCAGTATGCTTGCCAGTGATATTGGTCTATAGTTGTTAATAGAGGAGTTCTTATTCGATTTCGGGATCGGGATTATCATAGCGATTTTCCAGCAAGCCGGGAATATCGAATTCTTAAAAGCTTTGTTGTAAATTGCTAAAAGATACTCTAGTGCTGTAATGTGTAGATGCTTCACCATTAACGGGTGAATATTGTGTCTGGTCCGGGAGCTGTATTGTAAATGTGGCTATTAATGCATGCCGTTAGTTCTTGTCATGTCAGATTTATATTATACGCTTCTTCGTTATTATTATTGAAAAGGATTGAAGTTTTCTCTGCATTATTTTTGATGTTCGAAAACTGTTGTGAGTAGTTATGATCGGATGATATCGAAGCGTCGATTGTAGAAGAGTTGGCTGAAAAACGATTCATTCAGATAATTTACTGATTTAAAAAAAAAAAAAAAGCAAATTTTTTTTTATTAAAACCAGTATCAGAAAAGGTGCCTGCAAAACAAATATCCGCATACTACACGTGGCATAACTAATAAACTTCATAAACCTACACGAAAACGATACAGACAGGACGTGTTCAGATTATTTTAAAAGCGATTTATAGCAAGCTAATTTGATCGATATGTCGCAATATACACGATTTAATAGAGAGCAATAATAAAGTAATTACGACTAGATTGCATCTACTCATGTAAATATGAGCGTCAAAAGCCAAATTTCAAAAAAAAAAATATTGCGAAAGAATGTAGCATTGCAACTGAGCGATTCTATGTTCCTCACCACACAAAAAGTTTTAAAATCAGCGATGTATTTTAGTTGAAATATTATTTGAGAAACTCCTACAAGTACAGTGAATTCTGCATTTCCTACGAGACGTATAAATTGAAAGATAGAACTAGTAAACCGTTAGTCGGTATTTCTTATGTAGAAGAATTACAAGAAACATCTTACACCTCGATGTATATTTAATTGAATGTGTTATTCAGACTCAAACGAAAATTGTAATTTTAAAGGAAAGTAATTATTAAATGTCAGTGTATCGTATTGAGAACCCTCTGAGTCCGAGGCTGTATCATCATGCGAACAGATGAAAACTCTCATAGCTGCTGAAATACGTGATAAAATTGAACTGTTAAATTCGTACGTTATAGAAAAATACGCGGCATTATATGTAAAATATAATTTTTCTGCATAAAGATTATGTTAGTAAAATCAGCGAAAGTAATGTGAAAATTGCTAGTCTTTCGAGTAAAATTAATTTAACGAGTGGCGAAGTATTAAAATTTAATGATGATGTGATATTTAAGTTTTCATCATGTGGACATTATATTAAGAAATTAACGAAAAATTATAAATACCTGCGATCTTGCTTCGCTACCTATGCGAGTTTCAAAACGTGAAACCGAAGTAAAAGGTGAAATCGGAGGAGTCGAACGTTTAATAAATGACAAAAATGGTTGTATCGACTGAAAAAAACAAGTAAAATCGATTTTAAATTGATGAAATAAAAAGAAGTTAAATAAAGTAAAAGTGAAAAAATAATATACTATTATTATTATTATTATTATTATTATTATTATCGTATTGAAATTTACGAGAACACGCATGTGATGCACTTTGAAACATTGTAAAATGTTTTGAAATAATAATAAAAAATACAGGAAAAGAAAGAATTTATTTTTATTTTTGTTTATATGCCGTGCATTGTTTCACCAACTGGCAAGTCACATCCGAGGCTGTTGTTGTGCTCATATTTGTCCTTCATGGAATATAAACATCCGCAGGGTATAAATTTTGAGAGGACTAGAATGTATACATACATTGTGCTTGCACTAGTCGTCACATATGAATAGAAAAATATATAGGAACAGTAAGAACTGATTTCGGCATTCACAACATTGCAGTAGAGGGCGGCACCGGTGGCGTGTGACTGATGGTGAGCTTCGGTGTTGGGGTTTCAGCGGAGTCAGAAAAAAAAAAAAAAAGCAATAATAAAAAAATAAATAATAAAACATTATGTACAAGTGTAAAAGGGGCGGCGCAGATGGGGATAGAAAGATAAGTTTCAGTGTCTGGACGTGAATTTTTATTAATTTTTAAAATAGAGCTGGATATCTCAGGAAATTCTATGTAAAAAGCAAAGGTTTGGATCCTTTCTGGAACGAGCGTTTGGGTTGTTGGCTGAGATCACACCTAGAAACTTTGGACTGAAGTGAATTTTGAGTTGCTAGATATAAATTTTTGATTAGTTTTTAATACTCACCTTCGGATTTCCTTTTACATATGGCTGGAGAGGAAAAACGAGGCGAAGGTTAGTTTTGTAGTTTGTACAAAAACAAAGAATAAAATAAAAAGAATAATAAAAAAATATTTTAATATTAAGTATCATGCAGAAGAAAAAAATTAGTTACATTTGTCGCCGTCATATGTATGATGGTCAGATTCCTTACTGTCATACTAATTGGAGACTTCCCAGTCTCCGTCTTTATGTACTACTTCGGGGGGGGGGGGTAAAGATTAGGTCTGTCGGGACGAAAAACAATAAAAAGAAAAAAATAGTAAAACCTTGTTATCATACTAATTGGAGGCTTTTCAGCTTCTACCTTTACAGACTACTTGGAGTTAAAGGGGTAGTTTTGAAGATTGGCCAAAAAATTAAAAAATACAAATTAAAATAAAACTAATTTAAGGAAATTAAAATAATGGGTAGGTTTTCAATCTGCTCAAGGTATTTGCTACTATCCTCCTTGTGAAGAAAATTGGAACTAAGGCCTGGCTGTTCCCTATTTTTTCTATTTGCTAGCAAAATTACGGTACACGTGTGAATTTAGACGTGTTGTATCCACGGTTGTAGTCATTGCACACTTTGTCCTTGTGTAAATTATGGATTTCATCCATAACTCATCCTTTATTTTTTTTTTTTTTGTTTATTACGATACCGTTTACTATTAATGTAATGGGATGTGATGATCAATCATGAATATCGATGGTTTGCACTGTTACACCAATTTATCTATTTATACTAATCGGCACAACCGCATTGATTTATAAACACTGCAAAAATCGTGATTGAATGTAAGTGCCTTATCGAAAAACTTTTATTCGTAAATTTTAATATTTAAAGTATTTAAGAAAATGTTAACATTGTACAGAATAGTATATAAACCCGGGTCTAATTTGGATAGAATAATCACAAAATAAAATATGAATAAAATATTTGTAATTGTCAAACCGACTTATAAGATGCTGCAGCGTAATGATTATGTGGTTATAGAGCATGAAAAAAAGTCGCTTTTTTTTTTTTTTTGCACAAAGAAAATAATGCATGAAATATAACTGATTTCGATGAACTAAAAACTTCCATAAAGCGCAGTGTGTGTGTGTGTGTTTAAAAGCGCTTTCAGGCACGTTTTTCCTCAGATTTATACACCGATACCGCAAAGTTATCATTTGACCAAGTGATATTAGTATTTTGTCTTTGCCTACTTTATTAACAACGGATCACGAGTTTTCTATTGCTGTGAAACTAATTCCGGAAAATGCAAGATCCGAGTTTACACTTTTACCGTTAATAGTAAATTCAGGATGTAATATTTAAAACCAAAGCGACACACTAACGTTAAATAGCATCGTTATATTTGTACAGCCAGTCGCAGATGTACGTTTTGTCCCTGACCTTTCGCACTTACCAGTTTTAATAATATCCACGAATGTAATTCTAACCACGTCCTTTTCGAATATTCCGCTCTGTCGTCTGAACATTTCCTTCTCTATTCTCAACTTCTGGAACTTATTATTGCTGCTCCTTATAGTACTGCATCTGTTCTCTTCTTTCCTTCGCCATCTGTTATCGCCCCTCTTGGTTCCTTCATTGAGGCTATAGCTGTGACCGCGTACAAATCTAAATAATTAATTCAGCGTTACTCTAGCCGTATATTACTTCTGTTTTGTTTTTTGTTTGAAAACTTCTTAATTATTCACTTCATTTTGTATGAAAAAATCGATAACGATTATAAAAAATTAATTTCACACATATTTATTACGAAACATTTTCATAATTTTAATAACCCAGTTAAGATTTAATTTATTCGGGTACAATATTTCTGCGCGATTTAATCTTTACTAAATTCTTTTACGTGCGAAATTATCCTTGTTACCGTTATTTTCTTATTGCAGAGATGTGCCCACATATGGACTATATGCCGTTTGTTACGAACATATATTATGTTGGATGAAACGTGGTCAACATACCAGTATCTTCATGCGAATTTCTCAAGAAGGAATTGCAGGAGGTTGCTCGGGTAATTACTTTTCTGAACCTACTAACTAACCTATAACCTAGTTTCCGCTGTTTAGCCCTCGAATTCTAGTTAACCCTTATGTGCCTGGAAAGCAGTCTGGGGCGGGGGGGGGGAACCTTCCTTTAATTTAAATTATTTTTCCAGCATGTTCTAATAATCTTTACAGCATATGCGCTTCTACAAATGCTTCAAGTAGATTATAAAAAATATTTCTTTTTACCTTTTTATTCGCATCTATCCATTTCTAGTAGAAAATATTAGATTATAATTTTACCCTTTTTATGACGAAATAAACAGGCAGCCAATCAGATTTTCATTTGAAATTTATAATAAAAAAAAAAACATATCGAAAAGCACCTGATATGATATTTTTATTTGATAAAAATTAAAAAAATCAAAATGCGTAATATAATCAAAAATATTTATTCCCCTAATTCGTCGCTAATACGTTTTACAGGTAAGGTTCGCTCTTGGAACGTCCATTATAAATTGTTTTGAAGAAAAACAAAAACTCGTTTATAGCTTTCAACTGTCTATGGACTATGATGAATTTAACGCATTCCAACTATCGATGTACGCCCATTGATTCTTTTATGTGGCCACTTGTTATTTTACAGCTATTGTTAATTGTTGAACCAATAACCGGTTTTATCAAAATTTAAACGGAATAATTTCTGATTATTTTTTGGATTTCTAGCGCAGGAAATAAAATTTTTGAGAACTTTTCGTCATTTATTAGATGACCCACATACTCGTATACTAGATATACACCTACAACAGCGTCAATACCTTAATACAAAAAAAAACCCCGCAAAGCCAACTAGTTCTTTTTGGGTAACTGTCTAGTCGAGCGATGCCTAATATCAAACAGGCTGCATAATTATCGCGGAAAATATTTTATAAATCTAAGGTAGAGAGATAGCCACGTCATCTAAGAGAATGTTCTGTGTTCAAAAACGGACATTATTCACCTTTAGCGAGGTAATTCGCGGTCCATAAAATCCGGGCACAATTTTAATCTTCTATTCGAAACATCTTCAATTTAAAAATAAAACGTACAACAGGCGTCGTATAATGTGATTACCAAGATTATAACATAAATCTCTATATAAAAATAAAAGGAAAGATGGATAACCGCGCGGTACATAAACCATATTCGTAAATTTTACGTCATCCAGATTTGAAGGAAACATTGCTACTCCTGATGCGATATACTTTGTAATTCCTCAACTAGATTTACATAATGTCAACACAATAATACACAAACTTTTCGCAGCCGCTAATTTACTTTGCAATTCTAAGTGCTGTTATCAGTGGCGATGTTAGAGGAGAAATAGCTAGAGGAAGACTTCCTCTAAAATTTCTTCAAACCCCAATTTTGTTTTTAATTTCTTCCATCGAAGAGATTTGAAGAAAACAGGAGAAGAGAAATAAAAATGAGTTGTTAAGAAACACGGATCGGATACGTTCATCACAGTTATGTTATGTCAGTATGTAGTGCAGTGCATTTTTGTGAGAAAGAAAAGACACAGCGGCATTGAGCGAAAATGTATAAACCTCGTTAAGTGCCATTTATGTCTCGCTTTTTATTCGAAATGAAATAATTCGAAAAGATCGAAACAAATCTTTTCGCACGTTAGTAATTTAAAATTCGTATCAAAGCAAGCAACAGTTCATTTTCTACAGATGTTATTAATATTGAACGAATGTTTTTCTACGCTGTAAAGCTCAACTATGCCGAGTAAACATACAGATTTTATTTTACAATACTTTATTAATTTAACGAATTATACTGTGGTTGCTGTATTACAGGCGTAATTACATGGGCCATAGTTAATCCTGTAGACGTAATTAAAAGTCGCTACATGTCGGACGGCTACAACGATTTACACCAAAGAAGATACACCTGTTTAACAGACTGCATTTCGAAGACATACCGCAAGAATGGTATTCCAATATTTTTTAAAGGCTTCTGGATATCTGTAACACGAGCCTTTCCCGTTAACGTAGTATGCTTTATAACTTACGAACAAGTTTTAAAAATATGCAAATATTTTTCTTAAAATGCGCCAACGAATTTTTAAAAATAATAAATTTAATTTCACCAAATTCCGATCAAATTACCGAAACTAACAATCTCACTTATACGTTAAATTAAACATTTGATGTGATCGCCGCAAGAAGTTCGTATTTTTATTTGCGAAATTATTTACTAACCTTACCATCGAATATTGTTCTTGAAATTACCATAATCATTGAAAGTGTTTCTCCACTTCGGTTGAAAGTTTCATAACCAATTTTCTTGATTCAAACGACGCTTTGTGTTCGGCTTATTTGAAGGTGTCAGGAAACAAAAAATAAAACAAACAGAATAACAAAAAAACTTTTTAAACGAACTAAATAGAATAAAAAGTAGCTGCAAAATTTATATATATATATATATATGTGTATGTAAACTCGATTCTTCGGACCTCGGAATGGAGACACTCCCTAAAATCCCCTATTACATTTTTGTGTTACAGAAATTTATTAAAGAAATTCTAATTCTTTTTTTCTTAAAAAAAATAATAATTCACAATTTTTGTTAGCAATTTCTATTACAACTTCTTTAATGTATTTTCGTAACGCCAATAACAGGACTATCTTATTATCCTCGACATAAGAGTAATCATCATTATACATCGCAAGTGTGTACATGTACAGGTTAGTTCGCAAAAAACTTCGGGGTGGTAAAAATATTCTCTTCCTTCTCGCTTGATGAATAATTTATCATAAAAGAAGAAAAAAAAACGCATGTTACATAAAAATAATAAACTAAAATTTACAATAAAACAAAAAATAATTTTTTTTAAGAAATGGAAAATATCGTATTAAAAAAACATACAAACATATTTGAAATTTCCAGTTACCCAAGGGTAATGATGAAATGAATAAAATAGTGAAACTAATTAAAACTAAAACTTATCGTACTCCTGCTTTGTACTACACAATTCAATCGATCCGATGATACATCTACTGCGATTTTTTAAATGTCTGATTTTTGACCACTTTTCACTGAGGAGTCGCTGTTGCGGGTTTTTTTCAGAGTTACAAACGGATATTACGTAAAATTATTCTGTTTATCGCATGGATGATCGATAGATTTAAATCATACGGCTAGGACGACAGCGTTTTGTTTTTTTTGTTTTATTGACCTGGCTTTCGCAGCCTTAGGGACAGCGTGCTTATAATAACACTATTAAACAATTATATAATAATCGCTACTGAGTAATCCGAGTTTTGTACTTCGGATTATTGCAGAAAAGTATTTCAAATACTTATTTTTTGGTGTATCAGAGCAAAAAAAAAATTTCCAAATCTTCAAATATATATCACAGCAGGGCCGTGCCCAGAATTTTAAAAAAAGGAGCAGTGTTTTGAAAATTTTCTTCGCATATTTATTTTATAAATAACAATACACTTTTCATTAATATTTATACTATTAATAATTTCCAAAATTTTGATTTATATATGAATAATTTACATAAATGAATTACCGTATAAACATTGATAAAAATTGCATATGTTATTGATTAACCTCAAAATAAAAAATTGTGCATAAAATATTAATGAAGTACCTAAAAATATGGAGCATATTTTTTCTTTTTTTTTTAAATTTAAAAACACCCTAAAAAATCATCAAATTTATTTTGTGTATTTATAATAACTATTTCAGCCCCCCCCCCATCCTTTGTAACACGGCCTTATGTACAAGGAAATCAATAAACGCTAATAATTCTGCAACATCGTAAGCATCGTATCTCCAAAGGTGAGATTACTGACATTTTTTTTTTTAAATTGGGACTTCAAATTATATGCTCCTTACGTGCTCTATTCGAATGAAAGAAGACATTCAAAAATTACACCTTCCCAATACTCGCTTTTCCCCAGCGAGACTATTCGCGAACGGGTTGCAAACATTTTCCGTAATTCACATTACTGATGAACATTTTTTCTCATACAACTGATCCATGACATTAATTCCTCCGAAAAACATTGCATACAGCCTCACAGAATACATACAAAGGAATCAAAATGTTTTAAAAATAATTTTTAACTTTTAAAATTTAAAATTATTTCAAACAAAATACTCAACATTCCTTTTCCGGGGTTAATCTTTAGTACATATTTGAACAATTACAAAAAATTAATAATAGCGTCATTACGTATATCCAAGCCGTTACTGAAAATATTTTATATAGTTGAATTTTTTTTATTAGACTTGGCTGCAACCTCAAACATTATTAGCATCAACAATTTCGTGATTGCTCAAATTTTACAATATCAACTTTAGAAAAGTATATTGAATATTTTATTTATAATTTAAAATTAAAGAAATTAGGAATTATTCAAATTTACTGCTTTTTAGTTCTTTTTTAGGTACAAGTCAGTTTCTTTTTTTCACTTTTTATATTTTTTAATAACGAGTTAAAGGAATTTGGTAGAAAATTTAATAAGTTAGTTCTTAAAAAGAAAAAAAAAAAACTTTTAAATGGAAATGAAACTACTCGATGGGCAAACAGTATTTCATAAGGAAAGAATTTTATATTGAACAGCATAAATGAACATGAATTATATTCTAAAAATTATAATATAATATTATGTATATATATATATATATATATATATTATTTATTTATTTATATAATATATGGTTAATACTTGATGAACACTTAACAGAAAATATATGAAACATAATAAACATGGTACCATAACGAAAATATTATTTGTTTTCATAATGTATGTTATTCAGCACATAACTTACCCCATATTACACACCAAAGCATTTCTTGTTAAATAATTTTTTAAATGTTTGCATCACACAAAATCGACACGAAAAGATCTCAGAAAGAGGACTGTTAATTTTAAAAATAAATCTGTGTTACCTTTTCAGTACGGAATTATCTGCTTAGATGACATTTTTATCGCTAACGTTACTTTTTTCTAAAAACTACGGGACATACTGAGAATAAAATCTGCTCTTTTACATGGGTGTAAGGCCCGCCGACTATTATTCATTCAATTTTTTTTCTTCTTGATTTAAGCTGTTTGATATTAAATCTTGTTCAAAATAGTTCTGCGTCTTTTTTTCATTCCCTACTGCTCTGTATTGTTGTAAAAATTTTAAGACATTTCATTTGCTATTTTATCTACAGAATGGGTGAATATCCACTAAATAGAACTGCTACCACACATTTTCGTATGACGATTAATTTTACCGCTTCGTCAGTAAATATATAAACACCACTACGAAACAAACAAATAAAATATAATAAACACTAATCTTCTACTAATGTACGTATGGCAAAATTTTTCTGCAGTTATCCACGTTTTTCAATTACATTTAAGGTATTCTTTTATCACTTCACATTGCAATACAATGTACTTTGTTACGAATCCGAGCTGCGAATGAGAACAGAAAAAAAATAAGGGAGAATTCTTCAGGTGAATAATTGTTTTCCAATTTCTAAAAGAGGGCTGTCACTTGACGACATCGATGTAATTAATCTTTAGATATTTCCTCATTTTTGTAATCTATTCTAACACGCGGGAAATTTAAAACATTACAAACTGTTCAACACGGAAAAGCCTTTCTATTATCCGTTTATAATCGAAATGGGTCGCGTCATTTGTAAAACTGTATAATGTATTTAGAAAAAATTGCTGATCGTATCAAAATCACGGTCTTAAACATTATAAACGCATGCATTGATTATAAACAGAATTAATAAGAATAATAGTGATAAGAATATATTTACAGTGGAGACGAGCTCGCAATTTGCGACAATAAATAAGAAACAGTGTGTGATCGAAAAATATTACCGTTGAATAAATATTATTACGCATCGCTTATTTGTGGCTCACCTAGTAGTTTGTTAGCAAGGATAATTTTCGCGATGTGAAAAATGTAGGAATAATGAAAAACCCGATTTTTTTAAAAGAAGTTATATTGGTACTAAACAACAGCAAATATCCGTGTACTACTCATTAGGACGTCCCTAAATTCGCACAAATAAAACATTAAACCTAGCAGAATAGCAGTTATCCTGTTACTCCGGGGGGGAAGACCCCTCTTGAACAAAAAAAATTTAATTTTCACGTGCAAAATTTATGTTTTTTTCTGCAAAATACTCAATACTGTAAAAATGCAAGATTTTAAATTTGCGCTTTTTATTTTAAAAAGAATTAAGTAAATTTTTATATATAAAAAAAGAATATTAATAAAATTATATACGTTTTACCTATAAAACTTTCTCCTTTTTTCTTAATAAATTAAATGCTACATAAAATGAATATTTATAAAAATTTTCTGCGAAAAATCTAATTTATTGTGTCAAAAAAAATGAATGAGTCCTTTAACGTAAGTACTGAATAAAAAATAAACATTCGACAAATCGATTAATAACAATGTCCTATTCAAATATTGATACCTATGCAATCGTTGTAAATTTTTCTATGTAAAAACGGTTGACGATCTAAAATATTCTTAATTTTAACAATCATTTTTTTTTTTCAAGTTAATACATTTTATCTTGAACTGTATAAAAGTTATTTAAAATAAAAGCGAGTTTTAATTGACCGCTGATTTTATAAATACATTTGTATTTCGAAAAATTTAATAAATCATACTATATGTTCTATTCATTTTTTTCTGATCACATAAATGGAATTTTAAACATACATGTTTAATTCATATAAAAAAAACACATGATCAAAAATATCGCATGAGTGTATCAAAATTAGCTTAAAAACCGCTGTAACGTCAATACCAGCGCAATGCCGCCGTAGATAATGCATTATAAATAAAGTTTTTATTTTTATTAAAAAACGATTATTTCTTTGCTACAGACAATATTTAAGGGGGAAAACCACATTAGGAGGCTTATTTTTATGCATTTTTTGTAAAATTTTTTAAAAGGGAAAAAATAATGAGAATTAATTTAAACTATTAGATCTTTATAATCATATTTTAAGCTACATTTCAAATTTTTTTCAAGTATTTTTCATGAACAATTTTAAAGTTATAAGTTACTATTCGTAGAGGTCCTGAGTCAGAGTTCATCTTTTGCGTACAGTATACAGGTCTCAAAATTTCGCCGAGTTATGCTGCACGCCAATTGAAAAAAAGTAATTTCGAAAAAAAACGCATTTAAAAAAATTCATGATAAAAATGATAATGTACTTACATTTCAATCAGCTATTCCAGCAACACATAGCAACCCTTCTTTTTCTTCATAAACATGATTCAGCTTAATCACCTGTTCTTTTCTAGCTCTCCTCGCTCCTTCGTCTCCAGAACGCTTTGTCTATTTTGTCGTTTAACGTGTTGCTCGTTCATTTGTTACGCGCAAGATTGCTCCGCGAGCCGACTGCAATCTCCAATTCGTTGAAAACCAACAGTAAGACACAATTTCCCTCGTTAAACAAGATGGTAGCTAAAAATGTTGCAACTTCGCAACTTCCAAGCTACAGTGCAAATGCTTTGGAACCAAACGCCAACGTTTTTAATTGAAATTTTCGTTTGCATTTTGTGTGCACCCACCTAAACATCTTGCCAGCAAGTCTCATCTCGACAAATCTTCAAATATAGGTAATAGTTCTTCCTGCACGCTGGGGAGTAATAAAATAGGATAAGTTTCAGGCTTGGTTTTACATCTTAGACTGCTGCCACTTGCACCAGCTGTCAACGCCTATTGGACGGTTCTAGGATGTTCGTCTTTGGATACCATGTGGTAAAACGTAACTCAAATAGCTTTCTTCATATCTTTAACGCCGTTAATATTTCTTCGAATTGCTTATCTACGGTACGTGCTCAATTCTTTTATTAAAGTTCAGTCAGTTTACCTTTTCCGCCGTTTTTAACTTTCTTCACACTTCGAAGTCGAGTTTTCCTATTCCTTTTTGGACATGACCTATGCACTTGCTCTTGACATCTACTTTTTCGTCGCCATAGGGATTGACATTGAGAAGAACTGCATATAAATTTATCACCTTCAGGATGAAAAGGCATTTTTTTTAAAATAAATTTTGTTATACGCGTCGAGAAGCAAAAGCAAACTGATGCTAACCGGAGCTGTTTGAAATACGAGGGATTTTTAATAAGTAACGTGGCACGACTTATTTCACTCTCGCTATTCGATAAAACTGCGTGAAATTTATCTAGAAGGTAGTGATGGGTAAAGTTCCAAAAATTTTGGAAGCACGTTACAAGTTCCTAATGATCAGGAATTGTAACAGGAACTTAATTACAAAGTTACAAACTGTTAAAAAAATAGTAACTTATAATCAAAATAGAAATTTTAAATATATTATAAAACTTAATTATAAAAAAAGAAACCAAACAAAACAGAGGTTAATAAAATAAATGTTTAGAGTTACTAATCGCCGCGGCGTCAGTTACCATCATAGTATATTATGTGCGGCGGGCAAACTGGCATTTTCCCGGTGCGCCCAAGCATTTAATTTATCTTTTGCGCCCTAATTTTCTCAAAATTTTATCACCGCCTCCGCCCCTTTGCTGTAAAGCGTCCTTTTACCTCTGAATTTTCTCGGTGCGCCCTAAAAAGCCAGTCCGTTAGTGGCGATCATCATCACTGCGCCGTATAGAAAACGTAATGTGCTCTGCTTATTAAAATATACAGATTTAACTGGAACGTAAATAATGTTGTTTCCAGCTTATAATGACGCACACACAACGACAGTTTGGCCAGTATGAATAGAAACACATTATACTGTTATTTAGTTATCGTAACTAAATTTGTAACTAAAGAACTTCGTTCCCAGCCAGTTACAGCAGAGTAGTGTTGTTTTATTCATCGTCTGATCGTACTACATACATATTATCGTGTAATGAGCTAGTGAGTTGTGAGTAATAACGGAACGAGCAGTGTGAGAAATACATACGAACTGTACGCGTGGTAAAGATAAAAGGTGTCATCTGTACTTCACTTCCCCCTGATATTATTACGTAGTCCTTCGTTCATTTGGTTCCAAGACTAGTTACATAGTTACAGTCAATTCTTTTAGTTACAATGGTTACTTCTCATTTCTGGAAATAAAAAGAAACGAAGTAACGTAAATACGTTATCGATTGGAATGGAACGAACTTTTACCGAGCTGGAACTAGTTTCTAATTACGTTCCTCGTTACTTTACACATCACTAGTAGAAGGTAGAGGGGGGGGAAAATGAACACAATGCAGTTTTCTGTGTTCTGATCTGATCAATAGAACTTCTGTTCGTACGTAGTGAACGTTTCCAATCCAGCGAATTGCGAGATATGTGCAACCATCAAATTTCTGATAGCTGAAGAAGTTGCAGGAGTATAAGATGCAAATAGTGTTATGACGTGAAGTGAGTTTACTAATAGATCACGGCGTTTCAAGAAGGAAGAATCAACTAAGCGGCCGGCTGAGTATTGGAGCACACTCTGTTTCACTTTCTAATTTCGCTTTGAAATTTCTTGAGCATATTTTTGAATAGTTATGCTGATGATATATACAATGAAAAAAATGATTTTTTGAAGTGTCTGATACTGTTTCTCCCCTTAATTTATATATATATTTTTTTGTAAAAAAAGAAAACATAATTTTATCAATAAGAAATGACAAATATTAACATATATATATATACATAAAATTTCTCATTTGACTTTTAATTTATGTAGTATTCAATTTGTTAGGGTAAGGAAGTTGATTTTGTAAAGAGAGTATAATTTTAATTTTATTAGTTACGCAGTAGGTTTTTTTTTTTGCTTATTTGTTCGCACATTTATGACAATGAATTTTTTCACCATTTTTTTTCGTAGGGGGGCCCCACATTCACCATTAGTCTCGGGTTCCGTAAATCCTTAATCCGTCCCTGCTGTTACTTTCAATAGATCACTATTAAGCGATCGAGCTTTATGTCACATCTTCGCCTAATTTCAAAATATAGAACTACTGCGACAAAAAAAGTAAACGCATTAACTAACAAAATACTGGAGCAAATTTGTCCGCTCTTTCATAAAAATTTGCAATCTATATTTGATTGTCTAATTTCCGTTTCAGAAAATTCACAAATCTATGCGAAACAGAAAATATTTATGATCATATTTTAATCGCAACGGAACGAAGCAACACCCTGTACAGTACACTATAATCGTCAATACCAGCAGTATCTGAAATTTAAACAAGGAAAACCATAGAACAACGACGTTGATTAACAATAGTTAATGTGTCAGTTTTCGTTTGACTACCATAATTAAATAACGAAAAATGAAGTAAACAATACCTGTTGAAAACCCATCGTGTATTATTGTTATAATTAATTTATTTTTAATTTTGTAACAAAATAAAAATTTTTAAGAAATGAAAAATTAATTAATCAAGGTATATTGCAAAAGAAATTTATTTGAAGCGACAAAACCTTTGTCCTCATGGAGACTCGAATCAACAGTATTTTAATCATTGAAAACAAATTCCGCATTGGCGCGGTTCCCACTACAGTCTCGATTTGATGACCATATTTAAATACTAATTCGATCTTCAAGTTATTTTATCCCAATCAAAATCAATACAATGGTATTGTAAAAATTTCAAAGCGAAAAAGTTACTTTGAAGTCACCCAAAATAGAAAAAAAGCCAATGAGAATAATAATTTATTAGACGCAGTTATTTCAAATGAAATACATAACCTTCGCTTAATCTAACGTCTATATTTGTTATATTATGTATTATATATATATATATATATATATATATATATATCGCTGACGTCGTCCGAATAAATAGTAAAAATTTTTTTACCATATAACAAACACAACAATAAAACTTTTTAATTTTAATGACTAATTCGAACATTTTATTTATTTATATAAAATACATAATACGAAAATAATAATACTACATAACAAATTAATAAAACTTTGCACATTTATAAAGCAACTTACAATTACTCTAACTGCAATGTTTCTTTTTCTTTTGGTTTTTTCCTTTAACACAGTATTTTTACGTTACATATAATATCTACGTTAATTAGAGTATATCTATATATATATATATAAATATATAGATAGATAGATAGATACACACACACACACACACACACAAACATATTCCATATCAATTTTACAAATGTACGTTACTTTAAACATTAGCAATACAATTTTGCCATTGTAATTTTATGTGCGTACTTGTATGTGGGAAAACAATTGTATTTATGCAAATATATAAAACTTAGAACACATTTTTATTTTTTCACGCGCGCGCGCGCACACGCACACACATACACACACGCATGTATGTATTTTTATATATATATATACATATATATATATATATATATATATAATATATTATATATATGTAAAACAAATATAAATAAAATACTTAACATGATTATCATAAAACTGTATAACAACATATGATGAAAAAATATCATCGCTAATCATAATTTATCACAAACAATAATTACTAAGAATAAAACATACTGATTTGGATACTTCATATGTTTATATAACGTAATTTTTATTTCGTCTTCTAAATTTTATTGCGTTAAATGCGATGGAAACGCGTGTGGAATACGGAATAACCGTATACATATATATATATATATATAAAAATTATAAAAACATCCGAATTCTTTATTTTCAATATCTATTTAGAGAGTAAAAAAGAAAAAGTTTAAAAATCCTGATAAACAAATCCGAAAAAACAGCTGCAACAAGTATATTCTATGTAGTCGTAGAATTTACACTCGATTTTACAAGAAATATACATATAAAATTCGACAAATTTTTAAATTATTTTTTTGTTAGTAATTTCCTTTAGAAAATATACGCCGGTAAAAAAAATATTGTAAAAATTTGAAAATTTAAAATTAATATACGACAATAAAATCATACCGATTATTCCCGGCTGTAAAATTATTAAAACTCAATTTGACGATTGCAAAACAATTTTCATTGTATAATATTTTAAAATACCAATAAATAAGCAGTAAAAATATCATTAATTAAATACAAGAGAGGTGAGTAGAGGTACGTATGATCTTCTTGTGGAACTCGTCGTAAGATTATTAAAAGTAACGTGTATTGAGCAAGAATACTAAATTTAATTCTAATAATAAACGTTTATTTAATTCGTTAGACTTTTCATTACTTACATTAAGTTAATCATGCAAAGTAATCTAAACTGAAAATACCAAGCAAATTCGTAATTTATTTATCTGCCGTACCATCGGCTTCGGAAATACCTGTGAAACAATGACCGTTTTCGTATGCAGACCACTACAAGACGTTTGTGACCTAGCAACTTTTACGACTCCAAGTTTTTTTAAAAATTCGAAACAGTTTATTTCCGATTTTATTTATTTGTTCTCATATTATGCGCCATAACTAATTTAAGAAAAAATATATTTTAATACGGATGTGTTTATATCAGAAACGCGCATTACAGCTATGATGTGTAAATAAATTGTATCGTATGCAATAAATGATAATTTTGTCCAATTTTTTTTTCATGGCTATCGTTAACCACGATAATATTACTTTTACTTTGCATTAATTTACTTAGTTTAATGACTTGCTTTACCATCGGTAATTCATGAATGCTGTTTAGATTTGGACACCAGCCGTCCCTAAATTTCCTAATGCAGATTAGTAAGTATGGATCCGCCGTGGTGTTTACCTGGTAAAACTACTTTTCAAATGTCTAAGGCGGTAAGCTAATATTTAATTTTTGATTCGAATCATTAAAAATTAAGCGCAATATTTTTATTTAATTAATTAGAAAAATATAATAAATACATGAAAATAAAACATATTAAGAGAACACGTTCTTTATAGTGAAAAATTCGTGTAATTTAGGTAACATTCAAACGCGTCAAAGTAATTCGAGAATACTAAGAAATCATTTCGGCGACGTCGTCATAAAAGTTTCCTTTACGTCATCTATTTATCCTAACAAAAAGTGAGATCAAAATTATAAACCATTCAATTTCATTGCCGGCATAAATTTCGCACGTACACATGCTAACGAAAGTAATTATTAAAATAAAATGCATACAGTCGAACCTCTGGATAAGCAGTGAGGCCAAAGCATTCTTCTGTTACTACTCCTGATAATCCGAAAACAAATCCAGTACGAAGTATTCTTAATTTTTCACTATAAATAAAAATCGTACTTCCATAGAACGTCTATTAATAAGTATAATACTATAATTTGATTTCAGCGAAGAACGGAATGTCAACTTCTTTTACTAGTCTACACGAAGATTCTTTCCCATATTTATTAAAATAAGATTGCTTTAGTTTTTCGTTTTTTTTTTAATATATCAATTTTTTTATCACTATTTATATTTTTTAAAGGAAGAATGAAGATCAGCTTAATTTAATTAATGAAATTGTACTGCAAAAAACATGCAAAATAATTTATAAAATAAAAAATAAAAAGGCTTTTAAGTCTCTTTTTACAAATATACTTCTGTCGTATTAAATTGGATACAAGATAAATAATTTTATTTATTTATTTTATATATATATATATAGTTTCCCTATTACGGAGTACTTTTATTTTTTTATAAAACTTAACTAAACAAGAAATTCAAATTTCATCATCTGATAAAAATTCCAATACAATAAACTTAACTGCTATAAATATTTTGAATATCTTAATTTCGCCAGTCTACCTTATTATTTTTAAAAGTTTAAATAATTATTTTAACGCTTATAAAAAAAAAAAAAAAAAAAAAAAAAAGTTTAATTACTTAAAAATTTCAAAGTAAATATGATCTATTTCTGAAACTTATTTCTATTTCGACCTTTCCAATATTAAATAAATGCAAGAATACGTCAATCGACATTTTAGAATAAAGTTATGAAATCATTTAACGTATTATTCATTAAATTTTTCTTCAGAAGTTAACCGATTAACGGAAATTTCCAATTCGTAATAATCAGTTCGTGTTTAATTCCTTGTAACAAATATTACTTTTTTTCCTGTTGCACTGACAAAAATTTAAAAAAGTTAAAACAGAAAATCTGGCCTATAGGAAATTATTAGAGCAGACAAACGTTAACGGGCTATTTTCGAAATTTATTTAAAAATAATGGATGCTGTTTAATCGAAAATTACGAATTGTATAACGAGCTGCAGTAAAGACCACAAGATAAATATTAATGGCATAAATGAGATAAGTAAAACCACTACGCAAATCTCCTCCTGTTAGACATTCGTGTTAAATAGTTTAACATTTTGTTATCTTGTTATTGTTTGCTACATTATTATGAAATGACGTGCAACTTTTTTCATAATAAATGTGAATTCCTGCACTATCGACAATGTAATGATTAAAAAGGGCAAAGAAAAAACTTGCCGCTGAAATCAATATTTGTTAAAAATTAATTGCTGAAAAAATGTTTTTTTTAATCTTTGAAAAAGCGTTTCTTCGGTACAACTTGTTTAAGAAAAAAAAAAAAAAAAAAAAAAAAAAAGATTGCCTTACTTAAAAAAGTATAATTTTTCGAGTCATAAAAATAATTTTTCAATTAAACCTTATGTATTCAAAACTTATAAAGGCATCCTATTCATCCAGGTTCGGCTGTATTGATATTTCATAATAAATCATTAGTTCAAATAATATAATACTTAAAAACCGCTTCTTAAATATTATGCTGCTTGAATTTATGATTTTTTATGTAACATTTGTTATTACGCGCATTTTAAACATCATTAATGACGTATTAATATCGTTAAAACTTTCATTAAACATACCCTTTACCAATGGCAGCTCGAAACATTTTGCAATGAAATTCATAACTTAAATAGTATTCGTCTTTATTTAATGCTCTGTGTGTATTTAAAAAAACTAGAGATATTAATGTCATTATAAAAATACCAATTTTCTAAGTGTTAACAAAAATCTCTCGATAAACTTTTTGGTATCGGTATCAAGAACAATAAAGTTTAATGTAATCGCTCGACATTTTTACCGTTTCATCCAACACAAAAGCGATACAGTAAAGAGAATAAAGTTAAATTCTGTATTAAAAATAATAAGTCGTTCATTTCAAGCGTGTTCATATATGTATTTTCTAATTTGGAAGTTATTTTCAAATTTCAGCTATTGATAATATTCAAAAAATTTCTATTATTACTATTATTATTATTATCACTGTTAAATTAAAATGATTAGATTGATCTTTTTAAATTAAAATTATAAATAAATAATATTTACATAAATTCATAATTGCTGTTAATAATAATGAGGAGTTTATCTAGAAATAAAATAATTACGATACAAATAAAAGAACAAAATATTTTGTAAAAATTTTCATTACTTTTTCTCGATCATAATTCGTTTCTTTATATAACTTTCATAATATCGAAATTTTGTATGTAAATTTAACCTTTTTTTTTACAAAAAATAGCCCTAATACACAGGCAAATATTAACCACGGTCGTGTGCAATCAAGATCCTTCCGTAATTACTTAATTATCAGTTCACCAACAAATACTATACTCTAAACTGCGTAAAAATAATATTCCTTTAAAAAACTTAATAATCATGTAACTGCATCTTTGCAGCGCATACGTCGGACATCTCGTCTTATAGTGATGCGGAAGTACGTAAAAAAAATTACTATTATGGTTCAAAAAATATTAAACAATCTACTGTTTTTAAATTTCTACCGACCGAATAACATATATTTATATAGATGTATATATAAATAATATACATATATATATATTTTTTTATATATATATATATATATATATAAAGAACAACGACGAACAATACTTAAGTATAAAAATCAAAAGGCGAAAAACAAACAAGACAGAAGAGAACACGACATTGTTTGTACACGCGCGCAGACACGTGCCGGGGGGGCATACACAATTGCACAATGCCGTATGAAGGTATTTCTCTTGTTTTATGGTATTTAAGTCATCTCGCTGACATCGTTATATTACTTTTTACAAATATTACAGATTTTTTTTTTTATTTTATACACGAAAAACTTGAACAAATCGTTGTCTTCCGATATTTTGCAATATCAAAGAACGATAAAAAATAACAAAATAATTACGAAGAACCCCCCGACGATTTCATCTCCGATATTATTACGTTTTCTTAGCCGAGTCCGATTTTCCTTTTGTAGACACTTCCAGTTCAGAAAGCCTTTTCCACAATTCATCTCTTTCCTTTTCGCGTTTTTTCTCTCTAAAAATAGAAATAGAAACCAATAATAAGTAGAGTAACATAGAATAAAACTGTGTAATTGTTAATTTTTTTTAAATTAATTTATTTCTTAAATTATTTAAAAAGCCGAAGCCGTACTAAGATTTTGCATTAACCATACAAATCAAAGCGCAAACATTTTCGTAATAGTTTGCTACACGTACTTAAGTAATCATCGTAAATATACCTTGAACGGCTAATACTCCTAAACAATACTGGACTGAAATTTTAAAGACCTAACAATACGTTTTCTTTAACTCCTTATTAGTACGTAGTCGAGAGCGCAACTATTAGTAGAGAATATTACTGCGTGATTTTGAAGGAATCAGCTGATGCCGTTTGATGAAAACAACAGCACAAATGTCGCGAAAAAGCTAAAAGTATGACATTGCCATTTCATGATAAGACCAAATTCAGCAAAAGTCGTTCAAAAACTGTTTTACAAGTTAAGGTGAACTATTTTTCAATATTCTTTCGATTCATTTGATTTAACGCTCGATGATTTATATGTTTCCTTTATTCAAGTGCAACTGGACAAATGTGATCCATGAATAACAAAATTCAAGAATAAACTCCCGAGAAAATTCAGCATAGTTCTATGCAGTTAAAGCTGTAAAAAATTTCTAAACTTTGTAGATAACTGTATTAAAAAGTAAGGGACCCAAAATATTGGGTTTTCTTTTAATTTTTTTAAATTTAGAACCAGCTAATTTGATAATATTAATAGAACATGTCCCTCTCATAATAAATAACCTCAGAAGAATAAGTTCTACGGAAAAATTAAATATATCATAATATTAAAATATTCTACAAAAAGGCTGACTCATCCACAAATTTTAAGATCACATAAAGAAATATCCAAAATTAGAACAGCATTTGTATTATTTGTATTTTTAAATTAGAACAGCATTTGTATTATTTGTATTTTTAAATTAAAACAGCATTTGTATTATTTGTATTTTTAAATTAGAACAGCATTTGTATTATTTGTATTTTTAAATTAGAACAGCGTTTTTATTTTTAATTAGATTAGAAAAAAATTGATTATATTTCCTTTCTCATAAAATCTGACCAATTAATAAAAAAAGGTTATACAAAAAGAAAACTAATTTCTAAATTCCTGGATACAACAGTAAAGTGCTCGTTCTACATATATTGCTCAAAATACAGTTTTTATAGAATTAGTTATATATATAGGTAGAATTCTAGAGCAAAAATAAGTATGTGTTGTATTTATTAAATATTTCCTATAATAACTAATGAAACGACAAATATTAGAATTTGGTTTCTTTTTCAACTAATGTAGCTGCAAATTTCTTAAGAAATGTGTCTCAGACAAAACAACACATTCGGTATCTCCTGTTTAGACCATAAATTAAAACTCTTGTTAATGCTAAAAATGTTATTCTATCAATAGTACAACAAATAAAAATGTGTTCCAGTAACTGCGCTATATCCATAATAGATACCATTGCTAAATTTCAGAATTTGATTTATTTAAGGCGATAAACAGAAACCATATTAAAGTTATATGTCGCTATATCAGCATTTAGATAAAGAAGTATTATACATCAAATTTAATAACACCTTCTAAATATATTGAAAATATGAAGCAAAAAATCACATCAACTCAGTTTACTCTTGAATCAAATGTAGATTACCATATTTGAAAAAAAAAAATATTTTGTGCAGCGCCATCAACAGCACTCATAGAAAGATTCTTCAGTTCTACAAACGAAATATTGACGAGACTAAAGAGATAAATAAACGAAATAATTAATTTATACGCTTGACAGAAAAGAGACGAATTTACACCAATATAATAATAGGATCTATTGTTATTAATTTTATCATTATGATAAAATATCCTTCTAATAAGTTATAATCCTAAAATTTAATTGGAATTTTTTTTTTATTTTTTTTTTTTTAAATTCGTAAGTATAGATTATCATTTCTAAACCATATAAAAAAGCCTACAATTCTATAAAAACAATTGTTCTTCTTTTTAATAAAACAAAAAAAAAAAAAAAAAAAAAAACATTACTAATCTATAAATTTTAATATTACACGTATTTATTATAAATATACAATATCAAAAATAGTACACAACGAATAAGATGTTAAGCTCAAGTTATCTTATAAAATATAAAAACAAATTACTTTGTTATAGGGATGTTGGGCCTACTCCTTCATAAATAAAAGACTGGATGTTGCCAAATGTACTTAGTGTTTGATTTAATGTTTTTTATAAATGCTATAAACCGTGTCTTCAAGAAATATTAACAGATTTTACACATTTCCACTTAAATAATGTACTTTTAAAAGTTACTTAGATTTTATTTAATATTTATCTTTTTCCATTGTAGTTTCTTTTTTATACTACTGTACGTTTAAGTCTAAAATTTTATATATAATATCCAATCTTTCGCATCCCATCACAGGAGCAACCCGCAAAGCTCCGAATATGATAGTCTTCTATAAGAATTATATCTTAGTCGGTTAGGGCCATGTCATTTTTTGCAAAATAAAACAAATTTTTTATAAGCAAAATAAAAAAAATTTTTATAAGCAAAATAAAAAAGAAATACGGATATTTGGCATGAAAACTTTACAAATTAAACATTAGAAAATATTTCACATCGCCCTCGGTATAAAAATTACACAGCCATTAGTATCATTACAACTTTAAAAAAAATATTACCCAGATTAATCTTCATATAACCTGCGTATTCAACGAAATGAGATAGTTGATTCATTAGCTCGGTTATCTTCTTCTTCCGGTAGGTTTTTCACCGTAATTCATCAATATTACTTTTCTGCCTGCAGTTGCTCATTTAAACTACGGTTAAACACTTACTTCTCCTCATTCTCTAACCCGGATTCCCTCTATTTGTCTATCTAAACTTTTCTCCTTCTCTATCACTGTTTTTTTGACTTCTCCTCTACGCGATTCTCTAACCCCTCCGCGATATGCCGCCTGCGCTTTGGACAGTTTACTCCCTTCCTTGCTTTTCCGGTTTTCTCTCTGCCGGCTCCATATAACTCTTTACGCCCCCCCCCCCCCAACAACAACTATTTTGTTTGAATGACTATTGCTTTTAATGGAATAAACTACTTTCTACTCCTCTCTTTTATCAAACAGAATTTACACGGCCTACAATGCTTCGTTGATTCTTTCCCTCCCATGCCATTCTACCATCGCAGCACTTGATTTATTTTTGTCGGTTATTTCTGATCTTATAAAGGTTTGATTTTCCTTCTTCTCTTTTCTCCAGTTCTTGGACCAATATACATGTTGACGAACCCATAAAAAAATATATATCTGCTCTACCAATACCTCCGCCCAAAACATTTTTCTCCGAAAAAAACACATGGGACAGTCAAAAAAGGTAAAAATTAAAAAAAAAAACAGAGCAAAAGAAAAAAATTAATTTAACCAAAAATAAATAAGTAAATAAATAAAATAAAATGAAAATAAAGATTTAGACACTTATTCCTATGTTTTAGGATTGTTTGTCACAAATACCTATACAAGTTGAATCCACCCTTGGCCGTGCGGAAAATTCAAAAATATATTATTTAGACCACAAACCATCAAAACTGTGCCCCTTAAAGGCTTGAAATCAGTCTAAGCCTATGTAAACGAAATGGAATTTAATAGCCGCCTTCTGTTCGCTCTTAATTACTAATGAAACGATTTTTTCCTGATCAGATTAACTCATCTCATTCAACTCTTATCTCTCTTTGTGAGATGCAATGGATCGAAGAGCATGCAGCTGTAGAACGTTTGCACAAATGTTTCCCATAATATGCACAACACTTGAAGAACTGTAGAAAGTTGCTTGTAGGGATGTTGCCACTTAAGCATACCAACTGCAAACCGTCATGGAAAGTAGCCCGTTATGTTTTTAAATGAATATGGGATATGGCACAATCATGGGAAACTTGCTCTGCAGTAGAAGCTATCGATTATTACGATGAATAGTTGTTCCCTTTGTTAAAAAAGTTTTTTTATCACTTAAGCCACACTTCCAGTGTCCACTGCGATCCCAGAAAGATGTTTTTCCACTCTAAAGAGATTAAAAACCTATATTAGAAATGGAATGATACTGGTCTTACTCTTATGAGCGTTCACCTTGAGCTGGCGGTAAAACTGGATTCCAAAGAATTGTAAATAAGTTGGAAATAAGACGTAAACGACTCAATTTTAAATTTTAAATTACATTTTCAATATATTATTATAATATTATTGTAAAAATGTTTTAAAAAAAAACATACCGGCTTTAAGATTTATTATAAAAATTGAATAAAAATGCAATAAAAAGTAAAAATGTATTCCAGAATGATATAACTTCGTATTATATTATTATAATTCTTATGGAACATTAACTTTTTATTCGATAAAACATGTTTATTTCAGAGTGACGTACCTTAAGGTGATATCATAATTCATATACAACATTAACTTTTTAGAGTCGGCATCAAATTCATATTACAATAATAATTTAAAAATGTATTAAATATTCATTAAGTCGTTTTTAAATATTGTAATATGAATTTGATGCCGCTCCAAAAAGTTAATGTTGTAAAAGAATTACGATAATATCACCCTAAGTTACATTACTCTGAAATATATTTTTATCGAATAATTATTTCTTACTTTTTAGTGCGTTTTTATTCAATTTTTATAATAAATCTTGAAGTCGGTAATTTTTTTTTTTAACAAAAAAAAAAACATTTGATTTTACAATTTTTAACATTATACTTTAACTTTTTTCTATCCAAAATTAACTTCTGTGTCACATTATTCTTCATATTTTACGCTTTAAAAAAAAAAAAAAAACGATTTTTTTATTTTGAACTGCATTTCCACGGTAAAAACATGTTTTTTCACGTTTTTTCACGTTTTTTGACGAATACTTTATTTATGTTCACCGATTTTCATTACTCGCATGGTACCAAAGTTGAATGGTACTCTTTCTAAGAGACAAAAAATGACTTAAATCGGTCCATATAAATATGAGTTATGCGCAAACAAACATTATATATGTATTTAAAAAAAAAAAAAAAACGTGCGCGACGAACGCAAAATCTTCTTTTTTTTGGAAGTCGGTAATAAAAATATGAGCAAAGAATGAAATAAGATTGTATTATTTTGCTTAAATAAAATTATAAAAATTTAAGATTTGACCCCCCCCCCCCTTTCGAAAGCTATATATACGTCTGTGAGAAGAACGTACCATTTTATGGGATAAAACTTGAATGAAACATAGTTATTCGTCTTTTCTGGATGTTTCTACTCATATTATTTAATACGAAAAAGTTATTAATCTTATCGTAGACTATATTGTAAAGCTCGTGAATTTTGGAAAAATTTCAAAGGTATTGAGGAATAATGGAGCAAAGAACACTCGGATCAATGTTCCACCAAACTTGAAGGTCATCTGGAAAAATAGAAGTTTATAGTATTGCAAAAACGTTCAAAAGATCCTAAAAACTTTATAACATACGATATGGTAATTACACAGGTGATGGAAACAGTAAAACTTATAAAAGAATTGTTGACACGAAGCCATATGAAAATTTTGCCGTAAAGAAAAGGAGCGGGAGGATATACAGGTCACGTGCAAAAACATTCGGAACACAATTATGCAAAGCAAAAAAAGATAATACTGGTATAGGTGGCAGAGGGTAGTTAATGACAAGACTTATTGACGAGTTAACAGTGTACTACGATTTTACTATTAGAAGAAAAATAAATACGTCAGTTGAAGAAATGAATAATGCACTATGGGCAACTTTTTACCATAAAATATTCACCGATGAAAAACCGAGTGCTGAAGACAAGCAGTGTTCGTATTAGAAATCAAAAGCTTCTAGAATTTTGGAACCTTATAAGTAGACCTCCCCCCATATTTTCCCACAAAGCAATTTAACTAGTATATGAAAAATTAGAACCGACCACTTCTTTGTGACCGATACAAGCCACACGTTGGAACTGCTGTTAGAGCTGATTTTTAAATCTCAAAACTTTGGTAAAATTAATTTTTTCAAACAGCTATCAGTTCTATATATAAAAATAATAATCATTTTTTCTCCGTACCATATACTTTACACCCCTCGTGACACTTATTTTTTATTTTTCTGGCGATGCAGACGGAGAAAAAAAATTCAACACTGATTTTTACAAAAGGGTTTTACTGGATGACTTACATCTCTTCCAATTTTTATTTTTTTTACTCTTTTCTTTTTAATTTTCCATAAAACTGCAAGGTCATTATTTTACATATTCAATAATCGCATCAAAAAAGTAATGTAATTTTTATATCGATTTTTCTGAATGCAAACATAGCGTAACTCCTTAAACATTACTAAGCGATAATCGAACGAATAGATAATAATTAAAAATACAATGAAATATTTCATTCGTAAATCAGAAATACCTACTTTTGTCTTTCTGCTTTGTACGATGCGGTAAGTTCGTCGAATAATTTACTATTCATTTCCATGAATGTCTTAAGCACGTTATACACTAAAGCGACAATTGTCTGATTCCAGTGCTCTTTACTAATCCGATACAATGCCGGGAACATTATTGGCATGATTACAAAATTGTTCTCTTCTATCAGACTCATTATATACTCATTATTCCAAAAATACAATGCCCGTTCTGCAACCTATTCCATTACCAAATAAATATGTAAAATGCTCAAATAAAGTAATAACACCGCTCAAATTTAAAAAAGTAAACTCAAAAAAAAAAAAAACAGACACACGCACACACAAAAACAACTAAATAACAGTATATGTATATAAAAAAAAAAAACGTGAACATGAAATTTGTCAAATGAAGTTAATACTTAGTACACATTATATAATAAAACATGTGTAACATGTTCCTACACTCCGACTCTTACGATTAATTTTTAGGTATTACATTGACAGTTATAAAAGTGTCTACACACAATGAAAGTCAAATTACTCCATGATTATTAATGAAAGAAAAAATAAGTGTATTATTGAAATGTATCATATCGTACCAGCATTTACAAGCTGTAGCTGAGTTTTATCGTCCATCTATTACACAATTAAAAGATTTATATTTTTGGAAACACGTATACATCAGTACCTAATCCTTGCACTTAATATGACATGTAATTTTGTCCGCAGCTTATACTCTATTCAAGTTAATAACTTAACGTAATATTATAAATTGTGGCCTAAAATTAGTTCTTTTGTTTTATAAAATATATACTTTTACACGCTCGATTATTTTTCATTAAGGGTTCCAAAATAAACAACGTATAGCTGATTTTCTACTATAGCACAATATAAAGCGTATATGGCGCGTTATTTAATATTATTATTGGTTACTCGTATCCACAAATTCACTCGCTTTTTATGTAATTATCTATTATATTAAAAATATTAAAAGAATTATTTTATGTGATCTAGAGATATTAATAAAATTATTCATATAGCGCATTCCACATGTTAGCAAAGTATAACTAAATGTATACAATTATTCTATTCTCTATGCTCAAAATTCACTTTGGTTATAAAATGCAGATGAAGTTTTCTTTTTACCAAAAATATGTTTAATTTTACATTTCATATTTTAAATTTAATATAATTTTAAAAAATTTGATACTGTACAATATTGCAAGTAACATAAAACGAGTTTCAACAATAATTATTTTTAATGGTATTGAAAAATATAAAAATCTGCGTCAAGACATAAAAAATTAATGAAGCAATAAATAAAAATTCGCGCTCTTGTACATAAAATAATCTTACTGACAGTAATGTAAATTTATTAAATCAGCCAAAAAAATTATTTCTAATCTGACTTTACTAGTTCATAATGTATAATATTAATGAAACAAGTGTACTTTAACAGAAAAAAAAAAAAAAAACGAATCTTTCTGAGTACTTTTTTATTTAAAATTTAAAAAAATTAGCGTCACTCTAGTATATTCCCGCTCTTCTCGCCCCTTCGCGAAATCTTTAAAGCAAAAAAAAAAAAGAAAATTAAAAAAAAAATGCAGTTTCAAAACAACATCTTAATTCAAACGGTATACGTAGAACGGGGCGATGAAAAATATTTCCAATTCGTGCATTAAATAAAAATACACGCGTTTTATTTCTGAGTCGAATATAATGTCGCTAGCTTTAGTAGTGTTAAATGACAGTATACAAGCCAAAAAACCGCTCCTCCTGCATTTTTTTTTTTTTAAAAAAAAAAGGAATAAGATTGGGGGGCTCGTCAATCAAGGCACTTCATTTTCGAAGAACAATAATTTTCGTTTTATTTGAAATTATAATTTGGAATGTCAGCATGAAATCATAAATGGTGGGGGAAAAAATTAAAAACATGGTTTATTACATGTATCGTAGGCAAAAAACAATGGGACATAACTGAATACTTAACTTATACTCGTCGCTTAAGCAAAACCAAAAGACACATTCGCAAGCGAGTAAGTTTTTAACGCATCTTTTATTATTATTATAGGATAAATTATTAATGATAATCACTTTAAAGAAATACTTTTTTTAAAAAAATGATATTTAAAAAAAAAAAGTATTTTTTTAAAATAATTTAAGAATGCCGTAAATAAATAATCGAAGAATGCACGTATGGCAAGCAGTTTATAACAGGAGAGAAAAAATGAATTTACATCAGACATCGATTAAATAATGCGAAAAGTTTTTTTCAATGTTACGAACTATACATTAGGATTATATATGCATTTTTGAAGGTTCAATAAGCCAATATAAAACTGAACGATTTACAAACAAGAAGGCAGAATAATACAGTCGGATATGATTATCATAAACTAAGAACCGCGCGCACAATTCTTTACTTTGTATATCCCGTAATGACGCTGATACTACTGATAACAACATAAATTATGTTTTATTAATTCGCTTTACAATTAGTTTTTAAGTATGCTGCATTAGATCGATATTGTGACATTCGAAAGAAAAAGCGGACAGAATAACGATTAAAATTCACTATGATGAAAATTCTACGCATATTTTTTTGATTATTTCGAAGGCACTATAATTGGCCTAACGCTGTTGTATTCCTACCTAAATTAAATAAACAAATAATAAAACAAGTCAAGATGCAGTTTGTGTTAAAAAAAATTAATATATCACGAAATTTTATAAGCTCGTGTCATTCTTCACCAAAATCGGGTTAACGAGGAATTTAAAGCAAAAACAAAAATTCCATACTAATTGTAAAGATTATGTCGATCGTATTAATGGTCACAAATGACATGAAATAGTACATTCAAACCTATAATAGTTTTAAGTCTAACAGTTATGCGTAATATAATAATAAGGCATACGCGTGTTTGTCTGTCGATATTGAAATAAGGAATAATAAAGCAACACGAATGTTCGCTATTTATCGATCACCAAGTCCTAACGTAGATGAGTTTTTAAACGAACTGCATCTTTTTATTAACCAAATTGATAGAAAGCAGGAGTTTATTATATGATTTTAATACTGACCGATTAAAATGTAGTGCTACATCAGAAATTTTTTTAAATATTATGTTGAGGTGTGGGAGCATAAGACTAATTAATGGCGTAACTAGAGAAGAATTTAGAAGTGATAATTTAACTCAGTCATGTATAGATAATATTTTTATTAAGAGCTCAACTGAAAAAATTCACATAGAAATTATTAATTCAAAAATATGCGATCATTACATCATTTGCTGCACATTTTGCATTAAGAGGAACATGCATCAAAGTCCGAAAGGCCCAACGAAGAGTAGAGTAAACGAAAGGAGGTTGAACCAAAAATTTAAAAGTTATGACTGGCATAGTTTAGAACAGCTGAATTCGGCCGAAACTATATACTCGCAAATACATACGAAATTTAATAATTTGTATAAAGAATGTAGGAATCAGGTTAATTATAAAAATGAAAATAATCTTCAGTTTAGAAATGACTGGATGAATACAAAAATTTTAAATTTGATGAAAATAACAGACATATATTATAAGCGATGTAAAAGTAACACAACATTTATAAAACATACCGAAATATGACTAAATCAGAAATTAAGAAAGCGAAATTAGATCACTACAAGAAACAAATACAACATGCAAATAACAACACCAAGAGAGTATGGTAGATAATCAATAGTATAGTATATAACAAAAACAAAACTTCAATTAATATGAGGTCGTTATGAAAGACATTGAAAGTACAACGGATGCGGTGAACAAATTTAATGAACACTTCTCTCGACCAATGTACCACTATGGGCAATTTTATAACATTCAGTTACTGAATAATGTGTATCAGGAGGTGACACCCATGCCATTTTATATACCAAAAGCTACTAATAAACATGTAGAACAAATAATTAACAAACTACCCATACGTAAGGCTCCAAGGTGGGATAGAATAAGAGCTGCAGATATTAAAAATAATGTAGCAGTTCTCACTCCGATAATAACAAAACTAATAAACTGCTCTATTAAAGATAATCCCTGAAGGACTTTTTTATCAGGTCTATATATAAAATTGGTGAAGCGAGCGTGTGCGATAATTATCGACCAATTACGATTATTTGAGTGCTGGCAAAAATTTTGGAACAATTTCTTGCGTCTCACCTAAGGAATTATCTAGAGGGAAATGAAATACTACATAATAAACAATTCGGCTTTAGAGAAGGAAAATCAACAGTCTCCTTGCTAAGAGCATTAACAAGCAAAATCAATAAAGGATTAGCAACTGGAAAACAGTTTCTCGTAAGTTTTATAGACGTCAGTAAAGCATCTGATGCGGTAAATCATCAAATACAGTTGCAGGATATGAAAGGTATTGGTATTATAGTTGAACAACATAAATGGTTTGAAAATTACGTACACAATAAAGCGAGAATAATGACAATTGATGAAGAACTAAATAGAGAGGAAATTGCATTAAGAGGTATCGAGCAAGAAACTATATTAGCTCCGTTGCTATTTCTGATTTACACCAATTCCTTTCACAAATATGTTAAAAATTCGACTGTATACGCTTATGCAGATGATATAGCACACGTAATTAAGCACTATGACATTCGTGTGGCCAAAAAAACTGTTGCGAGAGGATGTTAATACGATGTGTAGGTAGGCACATGATAAACATCCAACGATTAATATGAAAAAAACAAAGGTTTTATATATAAGGACGTCCAGCAGATTTAGAACACACATAATAATAGCTGCTTACACAACTGTTTGACTCCTACCTTGAAGTGTGGATGTACTCCGCTGGAAACGACGGATGGGTTTAAATAACTTGGTTTAATTTTTGACAGAACTTCATCTTGGGACAAGCATATTAAAAATTTATCAAACAAAATTAGGAAAATGCTACCAGCGTTATATAAATTAGCTCAATCAATACCATATGATAGTTTTCGTGTATACTTTAACGCTCTTGTCCTGTCACGAATGTTATATGGAATATCAATTTGGGAGGAAGCAAAGAGTACGATAATCAAAAGGATTAGTAATCAGCAAAAGTGATGCTTAAACATAATAATTCGTAGAAAAGATCGGGTTAGTAGTAACATTAGCTGGTGGAGATAGGAAAAAGAAATGTCCCCGAAGATGTTTTATTATTATTAACGGTGTTTGAGTGTAAGACTAATAATACTCCATCGTCTTCGACGGAAAGAGGTAGAACAACTAGGAAGTGTACTATACTCGACCGAAAGGTATAAATAGCAAAATAGACAACACTGATGAGGCAGTATTAATTAAATTACTGGTACGAATTTCAGAAGATTTAACGAACACAGAAATAGGACTTTGGAAACTAATAATTAAGCAGTGGCTGGTAGATAACATAAATGAGTGACAGTAAGTTAGTTTTTAATTTTATATAGGCAAATAGTGGAAAATTGATCATATATATATAAAATAATTAAGACGGATATCTGTTAAGTGTAATAATATATGTGTCTTGTGTATAATGTAAATTAAGTATTAAGAAGTTTTATAACTATATTTATGAATAAACGATGTTGGACACCCACAGACGGGCAGATGTCTTGTGGGACACCTGCAACTTACTTAACCCAAAAAAAAAAAAGATCATGAAACATTTCGTATCCAAAATAAAAATGCGCACATAAACAAACAAACAAACAAACAAACAAGAACACACACACACACACACACACACACATATATATATATATATATATATATATATATATATATATATATATATATATATATACCTAATAGCTATATCCACCCACACTTACAGAAGAGTACATAAATTATTTATTCATTCATATTTACTTGAAAATGTGGACTCGAAACACATTTTGCGATCTGTTTGAAAAGCGGTTCTTGAATTTTTGTAAATTGAGTAGGTTCAACAACATCTAAGATTTCTTCCATTTCGCCCAGAAACATTACCTGATTTTTAACATTGTATTTTTTGTTACTTTTATTTATACGTAATTAACTGTAACTCATCTAGTTTATAATTTTCTAATATTATTCAAAAAAATCAAAAATAACCATTCTTATAAAAAAATCCGTTAATTTTAAATTTTAAAAATAACATATTTTTGCAGTAATATTTTTTACGTTCAACTAAACGCACCAAAAAACATAACAAAACGCACCTTGTGTTCAATTATGCAAATTCGATATACACGCCGATTGCGAAAAACATTTAAACTATCGATTATTTCATCTGATAAAATTTTCCAGCTCATGAGTAATGAAAATTACGGAATAACTGACGGTAAAGCGAAACAGAACTATATTCTTAAAAATGGAGTACAACGATAAAATAGGATAAAGTAATCTGTCAACTTCGGTTCTTTTTGAAATCGCTTTTGCGAAAAATCAGCAGATTGAAACATTATATAAATAATAAAAATGAACTTGTTCAAATTTCAAAAAGAATTTTAGGCAAATAAAACTTTTTTTTTCTAATTTTCGGTTCATATCTGTTTTATATTACAATTTTTAACTAAAATGTGTTTTCCCGCCGGTTTAAAGTTGAACAGTTTTTATTTAATTTTTTATTCGAATGTGTGCTAATTAACTGGTTTTAACATTTTAGTAGATCGATAAAACTAAAATAAACCACGATTTAAGAAGAAGAAATGAAAACACACTATTCAGAGACGACATCGCAAACATTGCTTTTAGTTACTATACACCTTTTTATATTACGTTAAATGTTAATTTTCGAATTTATTAGTCTTCACTTCTCGAAAATAATTCCAGCTAATTAAAAAGAAATACATAACATTTTTTAATCCATAAAAATACTTTATGGTTCTAAAATGTCTCGGAATTATAGAAAAAACTATCCTTATTTTAATGATATATCACAAAAGGTTTTAGTTGTTTTTTTGTTTTTTTTTTGCTCTTCGATCTGAACAAAGAAAATATTAGCAGCTTATGTTTGTATAAAATAAAATCTTATCAAGATGAACCTGTATGCTACTGAATTTTGATAAAAAAAATATAAATAAATAATTAAATAAAATAAAAAATAAAAATAAAATAATAAAAACACTTAAACAATTATCTTCTACAGATGAAATTTACCAAATTAGTTACATATAGCCGAATGTACTCTGGAATAATAAATATATATTACTCATCAGAATGTTTTTAACTGATAAATATTGAATTCACTTTTTTTGTTTTAAAGACTAAAGATAGGTACGGAATGATTTCAAACGTTAATCGACGGTATCATTTGTTAGAAAACTCTGAACAATTCAGTTGAATTAAGATATCGAGTCTGAAAAAATACTGCTTATTCTTTAAATTAGCGCGCAATTTTTTGTACCTCATAACCTCCATTTTTACCAATCAGCCTATCAGCAGCATTGTTAATGGTTTCAAACCAAATGGAAATTGCGAAAAAGAGAGTACCTTTTTAAATTCGTACATCTTCAAAATTTAAATATGTAGTACAGAGAAAAAAAATATAGATGTTTTGTAAAGTAACGTTATTTAACAGTTCTTCAAAATCAGATATCCGGGGGAGGGGATGTTACGTTGAATCCGCACCGTGAACGTTACTGCGTTTTAATTAGAAATTTTCAAATTAAAAAATTACTTTATGGTGAGTTACAAGTCAATAAGTAAATTTGATGTCAAGTACAATGCAAGAACAGGTAAAATTTTAGATATTCAAATAAATGCAGTGAAAAAATAAATCTGATAACGAATAAATTAATTACAGTCGCAGTAATTATTTTAAAAAATAACATGATGGATCAATACTAAAAAATATTTAGGAAAAATACAAAAATGTTATTGAAGAAGCTGCGGATATTATCGAACTGAAAGGGTCGGAAAGAAAGGGGCTTATCTGCTGAACTCTCTCGGAGTTAAATGTGAACAAGGATTTAGTCATGTATACATATATATACATATATATATATATATAGTTAATAGATGGCTACGAAGAACGACACTTAGTTTCAAAATGGGATAGAAAAAAGATTGTTTAAAGGATTCCAATCGAATAACGAATAATAGGGAAATAAAGACGACTCGAGACAACTAACTTCATAGAAATAAGCTATTACCAAAAGTAGAAAAATAAAGGTCGAATTAATTTAAAAAAATAAAAAAAAAATAAATAAAAATAAACCATGAAGTTTTTAGGGAATTTATTGTAAGAAGACACATAAAAAAAAAATTAATGATAAACATCACGTACGAATACATCGAACAATAAAATGTTAGTATTATTAGAAGAAAAGTAAAGTTCCAGTTATGAAAAAAGAAGACACGGAAAAACTGAAATGGATAAGAAATATATTGAATTAGGTACGAACTCGAAGTTGAAAGCATCGAATTTATATCCAAGTCAATAAGTACGGCATTCCATGGTGTACTTAAAACCTGGTATTTTTCATATAATTTTTACTAGACAATTAGTAATAAATGTTTTAATGTTAACACAAAGTACATTTATGGTAGTTAATTGAGAAATACGATATCAGATAAAAAGTTTCGTAACTGGTCCTATACATTGTTGTCTATTAATTTTCGACTGTCTACCTACAGAATTATATGATCGGATTGAAGTGTACCCTTACTGTACTTTTTTTAGGCTTTATAGAAGCACCCATTTTCATCAATTAGTGCTAAATTCGAGTTTTTTAAAGGAGTTTATTAAGGTTTTTTTTATTATGTTTACGGGGCATAGTTTACATTTTGATAAATTAAGAAAAAAGTGTTTAAAACGATATAATTAAATTATCTGATGGCAAGAAAAAGTTACGATTAATTTGCACTTGGTGCACAGAGCGTATTTGCTGCGAAAAAAATTTGATTAACCATTTAGAAGATTTTAAAACAGATTTCAAAACGAAGCATAAATTCGTTGTATCATTAACGAAATATCTGCATGTTTTATACGTTATATATACTACAATGTATGCGTAATATATATATAAAAAAAAAAAAAAAAAAAACTTACGAAAATGAATAAAATATGCTTAAAGTAGTTGTATTTTTGAAATATTTAAATATTGTTCGAAAATAAATACATTAATAAAACAAGTGCCATATCGTGATTATTCTTTCTGAGTGATTTTTCCGTTTAAAGTTTGAACAAATTAACCTCACCGTGGATTGACTCTCGGCAATGCCCTGCACCTGTTGCGAATTAATTTAGCTCGTCGCCACGTGTTTCATTGTTGCAATGAGTTTATCTGATACCGACATCGCACTTTTAACCTCATTTTCGAAGAAATTCGGCTTAAAAATATCAATGAACAATAATAGTGAAGTGAAATAATCGCAGTTTCATCGATGGTTATCAGTAAGATATTTTGCAACATGTCGAATAATTTGTACGTCGTGGAATTAAATCATCACAGAAACACCACGTTCGATCTAACTTTGAAACATTATCGTATAAAACGGCATAATAATCGAAATTTAGATTAGTCTGAGAAAAACATTGTTACGATCGGTCACCTACTTGCACTCGGGAGAAGTATTTCAACAAAATTTTATACAGATCCAGTTACTAAGATGAAGGAACCCATTAATAAAAATATATATCAGTTGGGGAAAATGAATAGAACGCGAATAGATAAAAAATAAAGGGTTCTCTGAAAATAATAAATATTAGCCTGAATATGAAACGCTAAAAAAAAAAATGGCATTAAAAAGCACTTTCAAATTGAAAAGAAACGAAGTTATTAGACACGAACGAATATAGTCAAATTTTTGCTTATTTTTTATCTGAATTCACCCAATCATAATAATACGCGCGCCGAAGATTTGTTTTCGACTATTCTAAAAATGTCACCACCTTTATTTCGATAATCGAACTCAAAGGACCATCGTTTTTTTAATTTTTCCCACGCATTATTCTTTACCGTCTAATTAACAGATAAATATATTAAAAAAATAATAATAATAAAAAATGATGCAATTGTTATGATCAGCTCGGCAATAAGTCGAAATGTAGTACAAACTTCATTGTGAATAATATCTACTGGAGCATTGTTTCTCCAGTACATGTCTGAGCCGCTGAAAAAGTTCCCTATTAGTAACTCTTTTGAATTATGTTGTGTTTTCATTTCTTCTTTACGTTGAACTTATTCATTAACATTCTTAAAACTATTTACACGTCGGTATGGATCGCAGCCCTATTAAACTCTTGAGCAAATATGGACTAGAGTTTTTGTGAAAAATTTAAAAAAATTTAGTTATTCCGTAAAAATTAAGAAATTCAGCACGAGGCCAACCGGTTCATCTTTACGCCGAGTATACATTATTTAGTTATGAAAGATTTTCTTCATCCCCTCAACCGAGAATGCTTGCTGCATGCTACCCGTTCAAATATATTAGCCGTACCGATGATGTAGGTGATATTCGTGGCAGTTTTACATGCAACAAGAACGTAAACAAAACTAAACTTGAAATTGACAGAAATCGCTTATTATCGCGATACAAATGCAAGTGTGTGTGTATATGTCTATAACCATCGGTCTGTCTATAAGGATGCGCGTGATGATTTGCATTTGTTTTCAGCTCGATGGATGATTATTTATTTCAGTAATTTTTAATTAAACGTTGCTAATTATCAAACTCAGAACTCCCCATCCCCGATATAGTCTATATCGTTCTAGCAACATCTAAAAGATGAATATTTAAAGGGAAAAAGGAAAAAAGAAAAAAAGAGACACTTTTAAAAATGGACGTCTATGTAGGTATATATCATATCCCTGGAACTCGCAGAATTATGTGACAAATATGTATACGAATGGTGAGTAAATTACGCGAGCTTTTTTGATATTGATAAATCGCTTTAAAAGGGCACGCACAGAAAAAACGTTTTTTTCTGTTTGTTTTTTTTTATTCATTATCAGAGAAAATGAAAATAAAAATAATGATTTCACGAAAATTAAAATATTAACCCGTTAAAATGAATTTTGCCCGATAATCAGGAGGGAGGGCAAACATCACATCAACGGACATTTAAACCCAAAATAAATATTAATTGACCGAATTTTAAGCACTAATAATAAACCTATTTCGACCCGATCAAGAGAAAATGATTAGCGAAGAGTAAAATGACTACGTCGTAGCAATGATTCAACTTAGATCGAATCAGCCGAAATATTTAAATATTATTACAACATGCGCTTTGAAGATGCGACAAAATAAACGCGTCTCTATTAGTAAATAAAAAGTTAACTTTATTTATACCTCTTTTTGGCTACAAGTTTTAGGCCAATATTTAAGCAGCCCTGTAACAACTGGCTCGGTTAATGTAGCATCTTTTTCCAAAAACTGAACCACGCAATAAGCAAGTTGCGCGTGGTACATTGAAAGACACTTCACTTTATGCAGCGGAATTAGTACTTTAACGAGGAACTGTTTATGCTCCGCTTTTAATGGTAACGCAAAACCATTTATAATGCTATAAAAAAAAGAAAAAATTCCCACACATATATATATATATAAACGTATATACGTATATCACAAAATTAATTTTATAAATTACACGTGTCGCTTCTTTAAGACTCCCGACAAACTACGCACATTAACGTGCCATATTGTATGAATAATAGAAAAAATTATAAATATTAATACAAAGTATTACAAATGTGTATATCATTATCGCAACAGCGTATATATCTAAAGGGAGTATATATTTTTCACTCGACAGTTGTTATGAAATACATGATTATCGGCAACTCTGCGGTTATACTATAAGGTATACCGCGCGAGTTACATTTTATGTGTTGGAAGTGTTTGATGCGAACAGCGTCGCAACTAAGGTCGTGTAGCCCTAAACATCGGATGCCGTTACAAAAGAGGTTAAAATTCACGGACATTCATACATTCCGGCTAATAATTCTTCTAATAATGACACCACTAATTCATTTTATAGTTTTCACTAAAAGTACACAAATGCAGACGGAGATATTCAGAATGCCTATAGGATTTAAATATTTTTATAAAATGTTATTTAAGAGAGCGAAAACTGATGTTTTTTTTTTAAATTTTTTATTTATTTAGATACATCAGTTGATCCTTTTCCTGAGGTAAAATTTAAAAAAAAAATAAATGAATAAATCACAATATCTTTTAGTTTAACCGAGAGATTTTATATTAAAAATGCGCATTTAAAGTAATCATTTTTAAACGCATTATTTAACTGAATAAGAAATTTACTTTTAATTTTACTGTCCTTTCACAATAAGACATAACGGATATCAGAAGTACGAGTGTTGCTAATTTTTAGAATTCCGTACACATATAATGTACGGAATTCTAATAAGATGGTTCAGAAACGACAAAAATATAAAAAATAAAAATTAATACTTCACCAACGATCTGACTTATAAACTTCAAAATTGGATCATAAATTATACTTCAAATAAGACCATCTATAACTTCAAGCTATCCGATAACCCTGGGCATAAAATGACCTCAAAAATCACTTAAAAATTCATAACTCATCACCAGATAAACCTTTAAAAATGAAATTCAAACTATGAAACAAAACATAGGAGCTCTTTCAGAAAAGTAAAAAAATTCGGTAAAAAATTATACAGACCACCCCTTTGGGCACAAAAACGGCCAAAAATTTATGTTAGCGTAAGTAATAGCTCGAGTTAAAACGTTGGAGAAACCAAAACGTATTTCAAACATATACATAAAGGGCCGCTTCACAGGAAAACATAGTCATGCTTATAACTTTATATTCAGACCCTTGGAGCGCCGAAAGCTTAAAAATTTTGAAAAAAATATTTTTTTCCGGGCATGTGATATATTTATTTATTCTATTTATTTTACTTATTTTATTTATTTATTTAAATATTGCTATGCTCCATACAGGCGTTAGCCCAATTAATTAGAGCATATTACCTAAAAGTAACATATCACATTATTAATAAAATATCTATAACAATAATGGTTCTTAATATTAACGAAAACATTCTCGCATGCACAGAGTGCTTAATGAATATAGTCATCCTCCGTGACCATCAATTACAAATCTTCTAAATGTACATATGAATAAGTATACCTCCGTTGTATTTAATATTGAAAATAAGATTTAAACTAATTTCAAATACTTAATTCTATTATTGAAGTGTACATCAATTTCTGGATATTCAGTGAGTAATGTACTGTACAGATGGACTACAGACCGAATCAGAGAACTTAACACAATATTTGTACGTGCCTGAGTTTCAGCAAACAAACGATTCTTCCTATACTAATCAACCTTGGTACTTTGAAAAGTATTTTCGACAATAGATACTCATCTCTGATTCGCGCATTGCATATATCGTATATACATTTTAATTTAGCATGTTTCCGTCTCGCACGGAAGGTTTTAAAACATAACTATTTATTTAAGATAATGCGATTCATATACTGTGAGTAAATTTTAACCAATAAATCGTTGGAATGATCACTATTTGATGAGAACGATACCACAGATAATTTTCTTAACGAAACTTTCGAAGTTAACGAAAAGTTCAAAAAGGCGCGAAAAATGGCGTGTCCCTCCCCTAGCGCCGTGAGTATTATAACTAAAATTTTTTAACTAGGTTAAAAAAATGCGCATCACCGTATATTTCTCTAGTTTGAAACATCCGGGTTTCCAACTTTAAAATTAGGCCCTCGTGGCGCTAAAAACTCGAAACCTAAAAAAAATATATATATTTTTCCTCAGACATGTGAAATATTCATTGAAAGACCGATGTTGGTCAGAAACGAAACCGTATTTCATTCTCTTAAAGAAATTTTCGAAGTTAGTGACAATTTCAAAAAATTGAAAAAAATTACCTGTCTCTCCCATTTGCGGCGCGAAAAATTAGATTTCTTTGTTTTGAATTTAGTAGTATGTAAATGTAAATTATAATTATCGTCTTAACATACGGAATCCTCGGTGCATGAAACATCATGCTTGACTGAACTTGTAATTAAAGCAATTTGCAGATAAGTTTTTGGATATTCATAATTTAACGTCAAAATACCAACACAGTATTAAAACCGTAAATTCTTTAAATATACAATGAAATTATTAAATATCTCGACCGCGCCAAACGCCATCACTAAACGGAAAACGTAGTATTGTATTATCCAACAGTTTAGAGTTATGGAGATAACAAATACCGGAAACAATAGAATGAAAATATGAAAAGATACAGTAATATTTCTGAGCACAATATCAACTGCCAAGAAACGCAGTTCTTAGTACTGGCCATGTAGTTTACGCTATAGCGCTTCTCACGCGCACTGCCTTTAAGAGTGTATCAAAAGAATTTCACAAAAAGTCATAGTAAGCCTCTGAGATGATCATAGCTTTTTGGACGTTTTTTTTCCCCGACTAAAATCGAGACGGGTAGATTTTGAAAAGTGTTAATATTTGGAAACTGCTCAGTAAACTCTGCTAATTGTGCCGTTCAATGTATTCTAAACTTCATCAGTTTTTGTTTTTTATCAAGAGTAAACGTAAGCTGATCCTGGGGAAATATTCATATTTACAAGTTGACCAATAAGCCTAAAGTTTATATTTTTACTAATAATTCCATCATAATGTTTCTCCGTTGATAGAAATTTGAATTGCCGGTTTGCAAAAATTTCATAATATTGCTTGTCCGAATATACAGCAATATTTATACATCATATAATATCAATACCTTAAATTTAGCCCTATCATTTATGATCGGATAAACCGGATTAGACAAGGTGCGAGAAAAATAATAATCGAAAGAGAGTCTTTGGGGAGGGGAGGGCTCACCCTTGGCTTTGACCCAACCACTTGAATGTATCATACTAAGAAATTAAATTCTGAAGCGATAGAAAATGGAAAAAACAAAGGATTGAAATAAGGGAATTATTAATGAAGATGGGAAGGAAAGAATGAAGGAAGCACTCTAAGAAGCTGCAAGGCTAAGAGTCAAGATTTTCGAATACAAAAGAGAACGTTCGCTAACAAGAGCCCAAAATTTGAAGAAAACATGGTTTGCGTCGCATTCAAAAGGGGAATCAGAGTTGCGAAGGGCGCAGTAAGGAGAAAGAGATAGAAACGAACGCGAGAAGCGGGGGAAAAATGATTAATTCTTAATCTGATTAAGGAGACAATAGGACTAGGTACCGGCCATATGAGAAGATAGTGCGAAGCGAAATTAGAGAATAAGGAAGGGTATCTATCCAACCAAAGTCTAGAATGATTGAGTGAGGAAAAGAGAACTAAGTCAGAAGCTGGAGAGTCACTGGGAATTCATAAAAGGTCTATAAAAATAGAACGAGATAGTAGTAAGTTGGCGATTAGAGAACGAACTGATAGAATAATACTGTTAGAAGAATGAGTAGGAAGAGAAAAAAATGCTTGAAGGAAGCTTTTCGAATCGGAAACAATAAGAAATCTGAAGATTCCGCTAGTTGTACAAATGAAGGATATTGCACGAAAAATTGAAACTAATTCAGCTATAAAGATAGAGTAGAAGGAAGGAAACTTAAAAGATTCAGTACGATGAAGAGAGGGGGAGATAAACGCACCGCCTACACCCGAAACTATCAGTAAAAAATAATGCAGAAGAAGGAACCGAAGATTCTAGTGTATGGAGAAATTCAAATTTCATTACCTCTCGAAAACTAAAGTTAGCACGAAAAGGTAGAAGAGAGAAATTGATTGGCCGCCACATGCTGATGAAATCGTGGGAGCAATTGGAAAACTTGTTATAGGAAAAAACCAATGGAGAAAATTCAGAAATCCAGAAGATCTCAACTTTATCAGGAGCAAAACGCCAGTGGTTCTTCATTTAAATATAGGAGGAAATAATCTTTCAGGAGTTGACTTATCATTCAATAAAGAATATGAAGAAAATCCGGAGTGATTGGCCGCTGGGTTTTGACTGCTCTGCTGTAGAATTTTCCCGATAGGAAACGCTTCGTTTAGTTATTATCAATCTTTATAATGTTTCGACAAAATACACATTATCAATAATAAAAGAATCGCAAATATATACACAGTGAAACAAAAATGTATATTAATATGACGCATACCTGCCCAATATTTCCAATAATTCACCAACTCCATTAAAATGCTCTGTTTCGTAAATAAACCTGTAAGATTTATACAAAATTAAAAAATTAATTAACAGAGAATTCTAAATTTGCATTACGCTGTATTGCATTATCAACAACGGATTTACAAGACCGTCGGGAAACAATTACTTATCCTATCTTTAAGAAATTAAAGAGCAAATAAAATCAATGTATACTGTGTCTAGGAAATCTAAACGTAAACCATAGTATATGGCCTCCATAAAAACTAAAAAAATTACCCACTTAAACGGGGTGCTTTTCTTTGCTTTTTCTTTTCCTATCATGAAAAAAGAACAAAATGAACTGTTTTTTGTCTAATACAAAAACAACATCGTTTACACTAGATAAGACAATTCTACGCATATAACGAATATTTAGCACAAATACCAAAAATCATATTATTTTTTCATTTCAGAAATACAAATAGAATTCATCAAAGTGATCAAGGCCGTGCCCCCCCCCCCCCGAGAACTGAAATAGTTATTATAAATACACAAAAATCTGAAAAAAATCAAAAATTTAAAATAAATATTGATGATTTTTTAGGCTGTTCTTCCTACTTTTAAAAGAAAAAAGAAAAAATATGCTCCATATTTTTAGGTGCTTCATTAATATTTTATGCAAATTTTTTTATTACGAGTATAATTAATAACATATGTAATTTTTATTAATTTTTATACGGTAATTCATTTATGTAAATTATTAATATATAAATCAAAATGATGGAAATTATTAATAGTACAAATATTAGTGAAAAATGTATTGCTATTTATAAAATAAATATAAGGAGAAAATTTTATTTAAATAATAGTATTTACGTGAAAAAAAGTTTTTACAACGACGAAACGAGACATTCATTTCAAACAGAAATACCGAATAAAATGAACAATGTGGGAAAAAAACTAGGCAAAAATAACACATAACGAACTCGGTATAAAAATTGTTGCTCCAGCGTTTAAAACAAATATATACAAGGATTTGACCTCATCAAATTCTTTTTTTTTCTTTTTTTGCATAACATTCCCTTTACCTTTCAAATTACTAGGACACATCTTATTTTTCAAATTCTCGTAAAATCAATTTTAGTGCAACATTTAACTTGAACGGGGGCGAATGAAAATTATCGAAAAAAAAAAAAAATTATAGGTCCGCCCAAATCGATTATATCCTAATTACCGTATTCAGCGCCGTTGAACATCGCATTGTGACTTTAAGTTTACAATCCCTGTTATCTCATCAAGAGTTTATAAGCCTCACTTTACTAATTTAAAGTTATTATAACCTTTCTGGCTTTATGGCGGTCAAAACAAGCTATGAAAGAAAAAAAATTAGGCGTTCCTTGAGTAACGAATGAAAACAGCGTGAGAGATATAAACGAAAAGTTAGAACATGAGAAAAATAAGAAACAGTAGTCGTTAGTCCCGAATTACTGAATTGTCATAATGAGAAAAATTACTTATTCCATTTTATTCTTTTGGACTGAGTTTAATATATATTTTCGGAATTAAAACCTTTGCAATTTTTGAATTTTGGACTAGCTAAACCTAGAATGGCTAAATCCAGAATTACTCATGTCTTAAACTTATAACTCTAATTTGTTGTTTAAGTATCTAAAATCTAGATTAAGGAAACAATAGAATTAGATACAAAAATATAAACCTCGAGCGCACGCATATTAAGTCAGCCGTTTAATCTTTTTCCTACACGTCAAATGAAATACGAGTAGAATTGACATTTTTATTTTTCGCGAAATGACAAAATTAATTTAAAATAAATAATGTTATCCTTTTCGTTTATAAATAAAAAGAACAATTAGTTTTCAAAATATCAGCGGTTGCATGGTTTAGACTTGTTTTTATACTAATTTCTGAAATATTGCTGGATACGTAAAATTTAAGTATTAAATAGGGGAATTCCACAGTAGTTACATAAATTACATACAATACTGAATCGCAACTAGCTGTACGTATAAAATGATGTTTTATTTTATATCTAAATTGTACAATGTTTTTAATCGTATGTTGTATTTTTTTGGAAATTCAAATAAAGCCTTAAAACAATATACCAAACATACATACATACACCCACCCACCCACACATACACGTGCATATATATATATATATATATATATACTTAGAGAGAGAGAGAGAGAGAGAGATAAACACTAAATAAATACACAAACAGCTTTTCACGTTATGGCATTATTAATGATTCTATTTGTTTACACGCTGATTATAGTTTGTTATCACTATGAACTAAAATTTAATAATAAAAGACGATTAAGTAATTATTACAGAATACAGCACTCTATTTAACAATATTAATATTTGTGTTCCTGCAATTGATCTAATCGAATAATTTTATTTATATATATATATATATATATATATATATATATATATATATATATATATATTTATATTTATATTTAAAAAAAAGGAATAAAAGGGATTAATTTCGGAATTATTACACAAATATTTATAAGTAACAATAAAAATATTAAATTTAGATAACATTTTACATACCTGAGAAATATATTATTTATCTGTTTTCGTATAAATGCTCTTAGACCGAGAAATTTTCCATATATTCGATGCAAAACAGTCTTTAAGAAATCTCTTTCGCGCGGATCTTCACTATCGAATAATTCTAGTAACTGAAAATAAAAAATGCACAATATAAAATTAATCTGTTACACAAAAATAGCATTACAAAATGTGACCTATTTTCTATTATCGGAAATAAATAAAATTCGAACTATTCGTTGTCATTTTTGACATCAAACATCGGAGAACAGCATATGTATATAAAAATTTAATTTAAATTTGTATTACTAGTTTTACCGATGAATTCAAAACAATTTATATTAGGTAATACCATTATAAAAATAATAATGATGAAAATGATATTATGGTACTTAAAATTCAAAAGCTGATCAATTATGTTACAATAAGCTAATTAAGGGAAATTAAAGGAATCTAATGAATATTTTAGAAAAAATGGGCACTGATGACAAGAATGTCATACATATTTTAAAAATCTCATATCACTACTAAACAAGTATTATGATCGAGCAACATAGCATTGAAGAAATAGTAACATGGAAAGGTGAAAGGCGGGATTACAGCTGAACATCTCCAAAACAAAATATACGGCGATTAACAGAATGTATCGAAACATAGTATAGACTGTCCAACGAAAGAAGTACGTTCGTAAAATAACCAAAACACGCTGACGTCGCTAAATCAGGAGTCCTCGTATTACACTATATTGATGGTATCATTCAATACGCTCTCAAGAATAGTAGATAATTATGAGAATAATTCAAATGAAATTATGAAAGACCGAAGTACATGAAACCCTGTAAGATTATAATAAATGAAAATTTACAAATTATAATTTAATATTTCACACAAAATAAGTTCAAAGTTTTTCTTCAACTTAATATCAGAATCATTCAATAGCTACATCGGATTTTAAACTACATCTGATATGTTACTGAAAGCATTAAAATTATCATCATCGGTATTATGCCTTCTATTTTTATTTTCACCCGCTAATAAGTTTCACGATATTTATTTTCCAGTTTTATAACATTGCGTCACTTTATTTCATATTATTTATACTTGCCCTTGCATCTTCTTTTAATCTTATAAAACTGAAATCTCCGCTGATATTTAATTCCCGTACTTCCCTCCTTTTTATTAACCTTCAGTCCATCATGTATCAGATGTAACACTCGCTATGTCAACAGAGCAGGTGGTCCTTCTAGATGTAAACATGTCGGACAAAAAGAAACGCCTGAACGTACAAAGATGAAACAAAAACAAGGTTACTGCTTCTGAAAAGGGGAAGAATACCAGGCATGTTATCATTTTCGGTAATATTGAAATACGCGCCGAGTGTTACGCCCTGTTACTGGTACACTACTTTGAGTAACGCTGACGCTTAACAACGAAACTCGAAGCGAATTTCTTTCGTTGAACAGACTATAACTATCGCACTTATAACGTAAGGGAAAAAATTAGAAAAAAATCAAAAATGTTGAATGTCCAGGTAGGAATATAAATAAGCAATGAGATTTGAGTAAAGAAATAAAATTACGAACCGAAAAAGGTCAAAATGAATTTTTAAAATTAAAAACGATATTATGTAATGAAAATATAGCAGTAGAACTGAACTCCCGGTGTTGCTATATGGAGCTGAAAACTAAACATTGACGAAGACAATGGAAATGAGACACGCCTTTAAGACATGGCAATACATCGTAGAACACTTAGAGAATAAAGTGAATGGATAAAATACGAAACTTGGAAGTACTAAATCAACCGAGCAAATGTAAAAAAGTGAAATCAAATATTGTAAATTAAAATATCTTGACTGAACTCCCCCTCCCCCAAGAAAATTAAAAATAACACGGATAAAAAATTTGTCACAACGGTATTAACCACAACCAAATTATTCGGAGGCGTCCTAGATATATGAATGATTGCCAAAATGTTAACCGCCGTTCGAAGCGGATGTGGCGCCATAATGATGGTGATGATCTTAAACATTATTGTATTTTCGCCTGAGTTGCTTGTCAATTATTTTGAAAATAATGGATTCTTGTAAGCACTAAAATGAATCATTCAAATGTACGTAGTGGGCAATTCACCGCATATATTTACGTCGCACCGATAAACGTAATTTCAAACATATCATTTTTAAATTACTTTAAAAGTACAAATTCAAATCATGGGCGTCGAAATGCAGTTTTAGTAGGGTAGAGCGGGGCTAGTTCAGCTTAGGAGTAAGTTGAGCAATCGAAATATCTCGTAAAACTACACACCACACGTCGACTCATCAAACGGCGAAAAGTAGCGGCCGTAGGAAGGAAGTCATCACACAACCGACAGTAACAACGACTTGTCAATCGAGTGACGTACATGCACGTTTTGTTTATTCTGCAACGAAAAAGTAAAAGATTAGTTTCGGTTCGTTTTTCTTCTGCACGCGTTAAAAATTATCCGTTTCCGATCGTGTAAGTATTAAACTTTCATAAATCTATTGTGTTTATGGTAGTTCTTATTCAAACGGGTCTTTTATAGCCTCACTTTTTTTTAAAATATTTCGGTTGGGGCTAGTTGAGCAACAGTTGCCCAACTAATTCCATGGTTTGAAACAAAGGCAAATTGTGTTTTTCTGTTATTTTAGGTAGCGGACAGAAGTATTGCGCTTCTTCACAAGATAACTGACTACGAAATAAGTCGGAAAAGACAATAACTATCTACGATATACCAAAAGTTGTTGCAGATTCACCACCCCTAGCTCAAACACAACTATAAACATCATGAATGGTTTTCAAAAGATGAGTATCTCCCCACTTAGTGCGGACACTTTTAGTAACGATGAGTTTTCACCGTCATTTATAACGGACCATCCAGATCCAGAATCTGTCCAGCTTGGTAAAGATCCTTCGGAGTAAGCTATAATGCATGTCAGTGAACCTGATAGTGCTACAACCTCGACTAGTCAATCTGAAGAAGAAGCCGGTACAACCTACAAAAAAACGTACAATTAAACCCATCTCAGGTATTTTCTCCAGAACTTGTTCGACCATAGCCAAAGGCCGACCCAAGAAAGACGGACACACCTATCAGAAGAAAAGCGGCTATTCTAACAGACAGTCTAGAAAAAAAAACACATTACAAGAGGAACAAAACAAAAAAAAAAATCAAAAAAGTTAAAAAACAAAAGCAAACGATTGATAAAAAAAGAAGAAAAGTGTTTTTAAAAACATTCTTTAGTCAAGTGATGAAAGCAAAGTCCACAACTATGCCTGCCTGGTTTACTTCGGTATCTCCCTTGACAGTCGGTCATTCTTCTCCGAACACATCAAGTATCTTTCCTCTTCAACAACCAAAAAGCCTAAACCTGCTGAAGGTCCTATCTCCAACCCAATAGGGTGGTGATCCTTACGTAATATTTCTGTATATAAATCCATCATCCGCTCAAAATCTGATTACTGTTCATTTCTCTATGGTTGTGCCTCTAAGTCCGACTCTCTAAATTAGATATAATCCAAATTCTTGCCTTCGTCTGTACCTTGGTGCTCTTAAATCCTCTCCCGTTCCAGCAGTCCTTGTCGAATCAAATACACCACTCCTTTCTATTCGCAGACCTTATTTGGGCTATCGTTTTCTTGATAAGCGTCTTCCACTCGCGTCCTCTGCTCTTTATCCGTCCCTATCTTTCCATTTCTAGGAACGGGGGTTGCGCACACAGGAAACCCCCAATTTTATCCCCCATCTCTCTTCGGCACAGTTCGTTTATCTCCTTTATTTCTCTTTTAATTTCGCCGATCTCTGCCATCCTCCAAATATGTTTTCGGTACCTACGCTCTTCAAGTTTCTTTCGCAGGCCTTAATTAGACAGGAATTCCGAAGTATTATCAATTCTCAATTTCCTAGATGGTTCGAAGAGGCCGGATGGTGTCGGTGCCTCTTTTATCCTCCTAGATTTTGGCTTTTCAGATTCTTTTCGTCTACCTCCTTTCTGTTCCGCATTCATAAACGTATTAATGACTATCCTATGTTCCATTATTTTCATTTCCTCCGATCTCACCTTTCCTCTAAATTCTTGATCATATCTAGCTCATTGACCGCCCTTCAGGGTATTTGTTCTCCCTACCTAATCATTCCTGTGATTTTATCATACTCCGCATACGCTCACTTATCCACTTTCTTTCTTCCCTTCATTCCATTCAAATTGATTTGCTGTGGATTTCTAGTCATTCGGGCATCTTCGGTAATGAAGCGGCGGACTCCTTGACTCTGGTTGCTGTCTCTTCTCACTTCTTTTTTAAAAAAATCTCATCGTCTAATCTCTCTCCGCTGCGTAAAGGCTTTCATCTGAGATTATGGTATCGGATATATACGCTTCCTCTTTCTCTAACAATTGTTCTTCTTATCTGTCTGTTCAATCTAGTCTTCCTGCCAATCCGTGCTTCCCTTTGTTTCCTTCACTTCGTCATTTTGTTATTGTCTCCGTTACTCGTCTACACTCGTAAGTCATACTTTATTATCTTCCTCCCGTTTTCATTTTTGATTGGTTGCCTCTCCATATGATTCTCTCCACTCAAACGAAGAGCATGTTTCCGATGCGGACCACGTGTTATTTGAGTGTTCATCTCTTTCTACTTCAGTTTGCTGCGACTTGGTCTTCCTGCTCCATATTGCGTCTCTTATGTCCTATCTTTTCCCTCTCCACAGATTGTTCCGATTATTTGTTCCTTCCTCCCAACAATATCTGACCGTATCAAGATATAATATTAAATCCTTTATTTTCTAATTGTTTCTAAATAAAGGTTCTCAGTTGCCAAGCCAAAAACGTTTATTAAAAAAAAAAAAAAAAAAAAAAAAAGGTTTACCGCGAAGTCTATTTCAAAAGTTTACACCGAGGGAGAAAGAGATCCAGTGCCAAGTTTGTGAGGACTAGGCAATACAAAATGTGCACCAAATACTACTCTTACCTGTGTTTGCATTAATTGCGACAGCGACAACGATGATTAATTTCCTACGTGTCGTCACATTAATGTTTTTTTCATATGTTTAAACCGCACTAATCATTACATAACTGTAAAAGTATGATTTTAAGTAGAAAGACTGAGTAGTCTATTCCACAAAGTTAAGCGAATGAAATGTGTTTTGCTTATGTTGATTATATTTTTATTTTTAATATTTGAAAGAAGAATAAGTTTTATTTCACTATTATACCACTATGAGATTATAAATAAAAAGTTGATCGTGAAATAGTAATTTTATTACACACCTAGTAAATAATCACGTCATTTCGTGGCTTAATTTTCTAATTTCTCAACTTGTCCCATACCCTTGTTAAACTTACCCCACCTATGGGGTAAGTTGAGCATGTCCGACCTTCATTAAATGCAACAAAAATATCATTCAAATAAATTTATTAATTTATTTTTGGAATGGTTTGATTATTCCATGTCATCATCGCGACTATTATTACCGTTGTACGAGACAATAAGTTTCGCGGATTAACGTTAACAACTTCTTAATTTTCTATAATGTACTAATGGAAAATGACAATTTATTATTCGGCAGTCAATCTAAATTTTAATAGAATTTATTATTATGTTCAAAATACACCTTTGTGAAACAGTGTAACAAATCTGCTATAATTTTATTACACGCTACACTGGGTGTTTTTTACGGTTTGAACTTTTTAATATAATAAACAATTCGTATATGTGAAATATTTACACCGCATATATGTAGTATAAATAGAAATAGTTTTACGCGTAAAATTAATTTTAATTAAACTCATCATTATTTAATACTATTTCTTTTTTCTGCCAAAAATAAGCAATGTATTAAAATAAAATAAATGAAGTTTTAAATATTTAAGTATTGTACGCAATTTTTACTTGATAAATATTTATATAATATTAATTTAAAGACACAAATTATGAATTGAAAACTCTTACTAATCATTAAATATAGAACGAAATGTACGATTAACCAAATAGAAGTCCTTCACATCCGTAATAATAACGTCAACTTAATTGATTTTGAATAATAAAATTAAAAAATTGATCATAAAAAAGAATAATAAATAAAATTTTCTCAAACGGCAAAAATTTTTTTGACAGTTTCTGGCGTTTTATGAGCAATTATTCTACTATTCAACGATAAAAGGTAATTTTGTAGCTGTACATTTCAACTGAAATAAAGTACCAGTGCAATGATCGAAAAGGCATATTTTCAGATGTCGGTCCATTTTATCGCATTTATCATTATTTCTCAATCAATCTGATACATATAACACTAGAGAGCTCAGTAAAGAATGCAAAAGTAGGGCAGCAGAAAAGAAAAGACGATGATATGATATTAGCTGTGCAAAATAGAGCGAAGCAAATTTTTCGCCTGCGAAAGAAAAATAGTAATAAAAACGAAAGGATTTAAAAAAACAAAATGAAAATTGATATGAGATATACGACAGATCGAAAACTAGATAGAACTGCTATAAACAAACTGTTATTAAACTAATTGAAACTTTGTGCCGTAATATCATCTAAAAATAAGAACGAAATTAGTTTGCGGATTTTAATTTTTTACGTGAAAATATATATGTATATTTGAGGGGCGTGAATACATACCAGATTAAAGCTAGTTCGAAATGAACAGCAATTATATTAATTTTTAAATTTCAAAAACACGTATTTAAGCTTTTTTAATCGTAAATACGCTATATACTTAAAAAATCTGGAATCCTAATCTTAATAATTAAGTACAAACTAAATTTATTTAACACACTTTACCTGTAAAACAAATTTTTGATCGATAACTTTTTTACCGATTGTTGGTTGGAAGTCTGATGATTCTAAAAACCTTAAAAATAACTCGTATACTATCTGAAAAAAGAATAAAATAAATCAAAAAATTAATTGCAAAAATCATCATCGTAAACAAAAAAGAAAATTTAATCAGATTCAAAAAGATTAAAAAATTATTTTAGTTCTTATAAATTGCCGACGGTTAAAAACATAGAATCCGTCAGCGCAAGTAAATTCTGTATTCAAAACACATTAAGTAACATTTTAAAATATTCCTAAAGCACCAAAAAGGATCACCTTTAGTCGCTAGTGATTTTATGAAAAGCAGAAGACCGAAAGGGAAGTAGCGAATATTTAAACAACGATACGAGTGATTGGTCACCGACGCGTATGACGGGCCAATAAAATCGATACCACTTGTTAAATTGATTTCATTCTTAATCAATTAGCCCAAATCTATTGTACATCCTATGTGGATACCATATACACACACACACTTCGCGATAAGTAAATAACTATGCATCAAATACATTTTTGTGTAACAGTTGAAGAAGAATAGAACATTTTCAAAATGTTTTATAAAATAATCGAAAAAACATTTATCAGGCGTAATATATAAAAAATTTCAAAATTTACTTTCGTTTTACATACTTCGCAAAAGAATAAATAATAAATTTATGATGTTTTTTTTTTTCGTTTTTATAGAAAACAAACGAATAAAGTACAAATCATTCAAAAATGTAAAGAGTCACCTGTATAAATTATCAAACTATTCGGTGATAAATTAGTTAGTTACATTTATAAAATTACTATTATATCATACTTTTTTAATATGAAACACCATTTGAAGTATTATAATCCCCTATTCTCTAATTCATTGACGCCTCTCGAAAGCTACTCAGTTAAACATGTACCACAACCTGCAATGAATGATTATTACTGCCTTCCCACCACTTTTACGTAAATTTTACTCGAATATTATTTTCATTTATTTCCATGTTGAAACTACTCATTCCTAAGGTACAAAATGTGCGTTCTACCTAACGTTACAACTTCGTTTATTGAACAATTCTACATACATAACGCATACATATACACGGGGGACACTGAAATTTTTAAATTCCCGGTCCAAATCCTCCTGATTTCCTGGTTACTAGAGTTGCACAAAAGCTTACACAAACGTTTTTCCGCCTGTATAACAACAAACCCAACCAACTGAAGCGAAAGCAAATAAAACATCAGCAGAAACAAAAAAATTTTAAATTAAATTTTTTAGTTTTCTGAAATTGTTTTTAAATATTTTACCGTCATAAAGTCCACTAACTAACTCGGGCAATATATTCTTACTTAATATGACTATCATCCATACTATTGTGTTAAAATTTAATTGAAATATTATTATTACAAAAGTTAATAATGAAGTTTATTACAAGTTAATTGCAGTACCGCTTCTCCATTTAAACATTTTTGACTTATAAAATTGATTTAACGTCTAATGTTTGCATTTGTAATCAAACGCGTTGACTTCAAGAGGCTTACGGAGCTCAAGATACTCCAGAAGTATTACTGAGACGGTTCAACCCACCAAATAAACTTAAATACACAATAAATAAAAAATTTTCACCCGTTTCGTTAGAATTTTAAAATGCGCTGGCAACAATTATAAATATCACTCATCATGAAAATAGAGCTACCGTTATAGAAAAAGTTTTTTTATCGAAAAATTAGAGACAAATTGTAAAAGAAGAATGGAATCTTTTTTACTATCAATAAAGTATAATCGTCACAGCAAATTTATTATCAAATAAAGTGCACTACAAAATGCATTAATTTTCCGCTTAAAATTATTATTAGTATTTTTTTTTTATCAAAACTATCGTTTGACTATTTTTACTTTTTTTCCCGATTTTAAAACACAATTCCCGGCTTATTCCCGGTTTCCCGGTGGGGGCCGCCACCGTGATATGGAAAATAGTTTTAACACAACAAAAAAAAAAAAAAAAAACAGTTAATAAAGATCGAAAAGCTGATTCTCTGCAGAATTAAATAAAACTGTGGCAACAGAAGACGAAAAATGAGTTCTTAATAAAATAGAGAGAGAAAAAAAAAAACAAATAAATAAAAAGTTCTACAAACAGTTTGGTAAAATTTGAATAATAACCTAGAATGCATTTAACATAAAATAATAAGTACCCCTGCATGTGTGTGTACATGTGTGAGGAGGGGATACTCAGCTCTTTTGATCAAAAAATCATTTATATGTATTTTAACCTTTTTGTATAAATTTGCAACACACATCAGTTCCGGTTTAATGGCGAAACCTTTTAAGTAACATTTTTTTCACTTCTAAACATACTAAAGAGATTAGAAAATAAAAATTTACATATATATATATATATATATATACTCAGCCATTTTGGCCTCGCAAGGGACTGTGCTCCTTGACCTCTCTTGATGCATTTCTGCTCTTTCTCTTCTATACTTTGTATAAAATGATCAAAATTTATAACATAATTCTTAGGCCGGCCCCCATTAGATTTTATAACAAAAAATGTTCCAATTTTTTATATATATATATATACATATATAAAAAAAAAAAATACAGCCGCTAAAAATCAACTTTTTTGTCACATTATTCTCATATTTTACGTTTAAAAAAAAAATCGATTTTTTTATTTTGAACTGCATTTGCACGATAAAAACATCAGAAGTTACATTACCATTGCAATTTGGCAAATTGATAGCATTTAAAGTCAATCGCCTCAGTTATACTAATAAAAAATATGAAGAACAAAAATTATCTAAAGAGGCCACATTTTTCCACGTTTTTTGACAAATACCCAATTTATGTTCACCGATTTTCATTACTCCGATAGTACCTAAGTTGAATGGTACCCTTTCTAATGAACAAAGAATCAGTAAAATCGTTCTATATAAATATAAGTTATGTGTGAACAAATGAAGAAAAAAAAAAGAAAAATAAACACGATAACGTATAACCTTTTGAAAGTCGGTAAAAATTAAAATATAACAAACGTTACATAAAATTTGAACATTTTTTCTAATGGGGGTCGGCCTAAGAATTACGTTGTAATTAATACATTAGCTCCGTTTATTCTCAGTGTAAATGGCTGTACAGCTGATTTAAATTATTATACGTAAGTTTTTCCGAGGTTAATATATTCGTGTTTTTTTTCCTTTTAAATTATAAACAATACATTTTAGTTCTTTTATATTTATATTCAAGGATGGAAGTATATCTAAAATAAACTAACAAAGACAATTTCAACAAAGCCAATAATGACAACAAAAAAAATGGGGTACTGATAACAAATTACTTTCTATAAATACTTTTACGCGATAATAGATGAATTTTATTTAAATCGACGACATTATACCTTTTAAAAAAATTTGTTTCCTTTGCAACGTTCATAAAAATCATTATCTCGCCAATCACCTTGTTTAACACAACATTCCTAATTTTCCATAGAATTGATATATTTGTGGTATGTTTACGATAAGGGTAAAAATAACGATTGCAGCCAAATACAAACAATATGCAACGGTTTGTTATTTGCATGTCAGCAATGTTTCTCCTATTCAAATTTCGCTGAGTAGAATCGTGGTCGAGAAATGGACAAAACAATTTCATGTTTTTTTGTTTGTTTGTTTTATCCCTCTCCCCGCGCATGGCAGCAACGGATCTTCGCTCAGATACGACATGAGGGAAATTAAATGTAGATTCGGTCAGCTATTGATAGAATAAAAGAACTGAGGATCGGAACAACGGAGATCGATGGAAACGATAAGATATACGAAGCGCAATAAGGATTAGGGAGTTTAACAAATCGGAGTACAAAGAAGTACATTCGTTCACGAGGGATGGACATTCAAAGAAGATATGGTCAGGATCTCAGACGACTCATCGTCAGGATGAAGAGGGCAACCAGGGGATAGTGCGAGACGAAAACGAATAATAGATAATAGCGGAGCGTCAAAGCGAAGAAAATTGTAAAACCAAGGCCGGGTAGGAAAATTAGGTTGAATAGAAAAATAAAAGAAAGGTTGATTGGAAAAGGAGAAAACGTAAAAATCTGACCAAAATCTAACATGAAACTTTTTACACAGTGGGAGCAAATTAGAAGCGGGGATTTTAGTGAAATAAAAGCGGAGGGATACAGCAATCTGAGCCAAGGGATCTGCCATTTCGTTACCTTCTATCAATATATGACTGGGGGGACCCAGAGCATATCAATGCGGATAGCATGAAGTGAGAAAAGAGTGTGAATGAGAGAGCGAATACGGAGAATAAAAAAATCAAATGAGTGAGAAGGGAAAAGTGAGGAAATAGCTTTAAGAGCACACATGAAGTCAGGGATAATTAAATATTTAGAAGAAGATCGATGGGAAGAAGTATAAATAATCCAACGTAGAATGGCCATTAGCTCAGCCGTAAAGATATTACAAAAAGAAGGGAGACGAAAAGATTCAGAGAGATTCATTCTTGGAAGGATGAAAGACGCTCCATTTCCATTAGGCCCCTTCGAATCATCCGTAAAAGTGGTCATGTGAAAAGAAAAATGGCATTCAGTATAACTATGGAATTCCTGCATAACTGTTGTATTGGAAAGGGATTTAGATGAAATAGGAAAGTCGAATACATTGAGAGGATTGGAGAGATCTCCAAAATTGAAAGAAAAGTAAGGAGATTATTATAAAAAATTGTACACGATAAAAAAGAATTCAGCTGCAAAACAATGTGGGAAATTTGATGTTGACAGGACTGAAATTCATGTTCAAGAGAATTCTTACATGAAAGTTCGAATGGTTGCTGATAAAGAAAAAGAAAAAAAAAATATTAGACAGCCAAATAAAAAATTAACCACTTATGTATTGAATTTCCGGAAGTTCCAAGAGATGCCATGTTCGAAATTGTTAGCAACCGCCTAGAGTACAAAAAGGTATGAGCTCGATGAGTACCAAAGTAGTTGACGCCTGACCGCACGTGATGTGTCCTCTTAATTTGTTAATGTGTTACAGCAAAGAAAAAGACGACTTGTTTGATCCAATTATCGTTTGTGACCAAACTTGGATTAGCCACACCACATCAGAGTCTATATGGGATTACATTTCCAACTGTAATATCTTTTAAAACTGTTCTCGCGCCTAGAAAGGTGCTTGTATCCGCGTTTTGAGACAGACGAGGCATTACTCACGTAAAGTTCTTATCTTTAGCGGACAGATATTGTGAATGTTCAAAAATTTTTGAACGGGCCATTTGAAATAAATGAAGAGGAATGTTGTCGCGTAGAATAATTTTTTTACAAAACAACGCTCGGCTACACACCACAAATGTACTGAACAAATTTGCATGGAATGTTTTAAACAATTCATCGCATTCCTCGAATTCAGTCCCAAGCGATTGCTATGTGCCATGGAAACAGAAATTTTCAATGAAACTGAACTCATTTCTGAGGTTTTTTTGTTTTTTTTAAATAAACCGTATATTAAGAAAATAAGTGTATAAAGGTGCAGAGGACTGTGTGTGTATTGTAACTATGAACTCAAACTAACAATCTAGGATTAATGAAAGGATGAAAACGAAAAAGAAAAAGAAAAAAAAAGAGAAAAAAAAATAGTTGTGTGTGAGAGGTCCTTTGCAAAAGTGTACTTATAGATAAATTGTGGGTATTAGTCAGGGTGATAAAGAACATAGTCCAACTATTACCAAGAAAATTAAAGTATTTAATTGCTATATAACATTCTTAGTTAAATTAACTGTAATAATAAGAAAGGTAAAATACAGTAGCCGTAATGTACGAAAATAAAAGTTGTTGGGATAATGTTTGATTTAGTGCATACGTGAGAATTGTAATTCTATAACTATAATAAGCTACTAATATTAAATCAAAAAGAAATTAACGACTTGAAGGAAACAAATCTTAATGGCTATCACTGAATTACAATTTATAAATAAATAAATTAAATAAATTTATAAATAAATAAATTAAATTAATTAAATTAAATTAAATTACATTAAGTTAAATTAAGTTAAGATGAGCTGTGAAGAGAAGGCAGATAATCCTGAATAATAGGGTTTCGTAAATATTTGGATTTAACAGAAATGATTTAATTACTCAGTTGAAACTTACGCCTCAAAGCCGCCTCAGCAAACTTCAGTAAGGGGTAGTGATTTGTGCTATTAATGTGGGAGGGGTTAGTTTTTATAATATTGAACTTGGAACGTAAGTAACTAAACATGGGGTAATCAAAGAGAAAATGATCAACGACGTCAATAATATTAAGAGAACAGCAGGTACAGCCTGGGCTACTGACAAGTCGGAACCTGTACAGGTAGGCACCAAACTTCCCATGCCCAGAAAGAACCTGAGCGCTATAGAAATTGATATTAATTTTACTCATCCTTAACCTGTCTGAAATACTAGGGAGAAAATAATAGGTTCTCCTTCATTTCTGAGGTTATAAACTGGCTCTCTACTCAGTTAACAATTTTCTACGAAAAGTGTATACAAACACTTATTTCAAAATTGGATAAAAGTCTAAAGGAATTTAGGCAGGTGTTAATTTGTAAAATTAGTTAATACACGCAAACTGTTTTATTGCATTTCTTTTCATTTATATGAATCGTAATTTACTATTTAAATCGGCTTTGTAGTTTGACCAGTATAAACGAAAACTGCACTATACACTCTTAATTTCAAAAAGCGATAAATCAGATTTAAAAAAGCGGGAGAGGCAATCCTGATCAAAAAAAGAAAAGAACTGATTCAAAAAATCACTAAAGTATTAACTTTTTTTAACCACCACAAACCTAGGCTAAAATTCGCAGAATTTCATTAAAACAATTGTGATCTACACTGATACATCGACTTTTCCAAATAACCCAACAACTTCCACGCGCATTAAAATTTAACTTCTACTTGACGCTAGAAAGTCTACCTGATAGTTCGTTTAATCTTCTATTACGTCTATCATAATATTTTAATAAGGCAGATATACCATTTACTTATTCATATATTTTTCATTATTATACAAGCAAAAAAAAGGGAGGTAATATATCAAGAATATGTCATCAGCAAATTTTTTGTAGCAAACTAAAGGAATATAGTAATTCGGTATAAAAGGTAAAAAACAACTCCCACCACCCCAAAGCGATGACAGCACTTCTAAAACAAAATCGTATACAATAGCCCTAAAATTGTTACAATAAATCACAAACGAATTAATGGACATGTAAGCTTAAAGTCTTTTTAAATCTCTTAAAAATTACCGGTAATATTTTGTCGCGTTTTATGCTGGCTAGCAATGTTTTCAAATTGAAAAGCACTGGATACAATAAATTGGTCGATCTTCAATTGTTTTCTTAAGTAATCCAATTATGATAAAAATTTAAATAACATATTATTCAATGAAGCTCTTCAAAAATTAAACAAATGCAACGAAAGCTAATCACAATTATATTGAACAAAACTATTACACGCGGCTTTTTCGAAATAAATTATCCGTATCAAATAGAAGCCAAGACAAACTCCAAAAAACATCTTGTAGCCGCAACCTTGAGTTATTATCTTGAAGAGACACAGCCAAAAAGATAGTGAAAGTCAGTTAGTCGCTTTTTATAAGGAACTCGTTAAGAAGTTGTTTTCTTACTAGCCTCGTGAGCTAATAACTTCAAAATTTTCAGGAAAAATTAATATAACCGTTGGTCATGTCTGTAAATCGTTAGATCAGTACGTGATTATAAACAGTACAAAAAGTTACAACAGATTTTACAGTAAAACAGAATTAAAGTCGTTTTCGTGTCTACATCATAAGAAAAGCGGCCCGATTGCAGGTTTGGAAATAATGAGCACCATGTCCTGCACCGCGGCCAAACAGTAATACGTATCAATTTATATCATTTAATTTTAATTAATCGTTGTCGATTATTTCCGTTTTGGGTATACTATTTTTTTCTAGCGTCCGAGTGCTTATAATTTTTAACAAAAATTCACAAATACATTTGACTACATTTGGTTGTTCAAATAATTTTTTTCAAGAAAAATACTACACATGTAAATATAAGTAAGACAATTCGGATATATTATAATGGTGCAAAATAATTTTACAAAATATTTCCTTCAAATATAAATTATCTAAATATTGAAAATCATTCTTTGTGGTAAAATCAAATTCTCATAAAAATACGCGTATTTATTAAAATTATTATTTTAATTTTTTTTAAAAAAAAACGTATCGCGCTAGATTCGTCAGTTCCCGTTGATTCGTCGGAGAAAATGAGAACATACGAAACGGAAAAGCCGTTAGTACTATTTCTCAATGTATAGTGCTTACAGCAAAATATTCAATAAACAAAAATAGTGAATTAATGCAAAATACACTTAACCAAACTTGAACACATATCCTATTACGCTGATTGCAGAAAGTATAGGTTAAGCGACCTCGCGAAGGACTCGATATAAGACTTTCTTTGCGGAAACTTCCTAGTCTGACCCATCTACTTAGTTGAATACTCGTATACTTTGTTGAGATAAATTAATGAATAAAATTTTACAATCGTTTGTGTGAAACGATATCTTCCACATTTTGTCACATTTATAACCAAATCTGCTTGATAATTATTAGGCACCCTATTCGCCAATTGCATCCACAATATCAACAAATAGCACAAGAAAAACAAGTTAATCACAGTGGTAAAGCACGAAGATTCTTACGTGAAACTCGTGCATGGAATTATGAGTACACTGGCATACAACTGATATTAATGTATATACTCCAAAAGCCCTTCCTTGGGTAGGTACTGTGATTGGTGGCCGAGAAACCATGGGAGCATCTAACCTGTTCCTTAGTAGCCTCGAACCCTCGCCATGTTTGCTAAGTTGTATTTTTTTACTCTTTTTTTTTTTTTTTGTCATTTCTGAATTACGTGAACAAATGCTCTATCACCATTTTCAGAAATAGAGAAAAAGCCTAGAAATAATCAGTTAAATCGTACAACCTTTTATCGGTTAAAGAAACAAACTGTGAACATTTTTTTCAAAAACAGCGATGTTTACATTTAGAAAACAGAATTTACCGATTTTCTAATTACCAGAATTTTACAAAAGAAGAAAGGAATTTTTTTGTTACTATTGATAAAATTTGACTGTCGCATATATTTTATTTCAATAAAACAGAACTTTAAAATTTACTTTGAGTAAAGTATATTAAAAAATGCATTTATTTTTCGCTTTAAATGATTTTTTTTTATCAAAACTATCGTTCGGCTATTTTTACTTTTTTCCCCGGTTTTACAGACAAATTTCCGGCTTATTCCCAATTTCCGGATTTTCCCGGTTGAACTCGGCCATCCTGTGTTATGTATTAATGACGATTTTAATATGATGTTATTTTTACGTAATAATAAAATAATTCCGAAATTGCCTTCAGAACTAAGTACTCGTATTTATTGTATAATTTAATTATTTGTTGTTCGGTTATAATACAATTAATTTATTTTTTAACAAACGGGATATACAGGAATTTAATACAAACATTTTAAAATTTAATTGCTCCCGTTAAATTTTCTAGCGGTACTTTAAAAAGAATTTGAATTTACGTAATTATAAAAAAAAAAAAAAAAGAGAAATAAAATGAATAAAAGGCTTTGAAGAAATAATAATAACAATAAAAATATAATAATATAACAAAAATCAGAAATACGCATACCATAACTCCACGTTGCTTTTGACCCGGACTACTATGTTAACTTTTGTTTTTTACTTTAGGCGACTTTTAAATTGAATTTATTCCCATTAATATGCTCCATGAATATTATTTTTATTACGTCGCCCCACTCCTTACCGAACAGCAAACAGCGAACAGCGAATGTATAAACGTATCGGAAAAGATTTTTTGCGGAGCATTTCACGCTTCATATTTTTAATAGTAACTATATTTCGCGTGACTCGTGCACTGAAAATGAAATATTCGCCAAAAAGTTTTTTACCTTCAATTTCGCAGAATGACGTCATTAGCGACATTCTCTAAGGTCGAAAACTCGGGATATTAGCTAGTACACCATATTCGAGATATACGTCAAGTGTAAACTTTCCTTTTTCTATTTTTTTCTTTTTTTTACGTACTTACTATATCGAATTAAATAATGTTGTCTTTTAGATTTAAGTAAACGATGGGGGGGGGGGGGGGGGGGTCCGTCGAAAACTAACGGCGTTAGAAGTGAAACTTTTTATGGAATGCAAAAATTGTCAATGAGGAAACAAACAAACAAACAAAAAAAAAAAAAAAAAATAAAAATAGATTGAAGTAAAGAAAAACTTACCCAAAACTATAATAGAAATGATTAGTTAAATCGATAACAATGTGCAGATAATCTCGAATTAAACACGTGCATGTTTATTGTTACGTATACGTGTATAATTAGTACACGCAAATGAAACTACCGTCGTGTTTAATTCAAGATTATCTCTACACATTGTTACTGATTTATATTACAAATCATTTCTATTATTAAGTAAGTTTTTCTTTACTTTAATCTACTTTTTTTGCGGCCTCATTGGCGGTTTCTTTTTAACCTGACTCCCACCATTGGCCAGTTTTCTCTATCTTTAAACTTTTAAATATTTATCCGTTGACCCTGATAAAGATAAAAAGTTCTCCGCTAAGTACTGACAATGGATTCAATAATGACCATCGTAGTCGAAATCGATAATATTTTCCAATTGTTTAAGCATAAATGCATTAAACGATCTCTTCCTCTAGTGCATTTGATACATGTTGCCATATATAATGCTCTAAAGCTCCCTCCTCCTCCTCCTCATTATATTTTTCGCACATCGGATCACTATTTATATCCAATCGAAATAAATGACTAGCCGTACTGCCATGCCCAATTCTCATTCGTATTAATTTTACAGTGCAGTCTCTTTCTAATCTTCTATTTGCATAAAACCATGGTTTAGTAGATATTTTCTTTTTTGAATGTATGCATATAATTTATCTTCAATTTCTTTTTTTTTTTTTTTTGAGTATTCTTTATCCCGCTGAATCTGAATCTGTTTTTGTAATATACGATATTGCCTCCTTCCAGTTAACCTTATTATGAATTATTAGATCTGTCAGCCACTTCGTTTCGAAATAGTCCACAGTAAGTTGGAGCCCACTTACTAGTCAAGAATCTGTCCGGTTTAATAGTAATCCTTTTTATTTGGCATTTAACATTGCTCTTTAAATTTAATTTCGGCCTGCTTAATCGGTAAGAAAAAAGCTAAAGAATCGCTTACTATGAATATTCGTTTCCTCTTGTAGTTCTTAACAATATTGCAAAGCTTTAAACATTATGCTATATTTAAAGCCTTGCAAGTACATGATACGATACGTTCTCGACACCTGTTTATTGGCATAATAAAATGGTGACAACATATACTTACTCTGTTGTCCATCGGAAGTTCCATCCGTATAACTTCATAGTCTGAGTAATCTGTGTTTAATATATAGTTAAAGATATCATCGCTGTTTAATTGGAAATCAAGTATCTAATATTCTTGATCATTAGGATCAATATCTAAGCTGAATAGTGCATCCAAGAGTAGCATGCTGTGTAAGCCGGCATCTTATAGTTGTTATAAATATTTAAATTTTTTAAACTCATATAACTATTTAGTAAAAGGTATTCCGGTTTATTTTTCCAATATTTTTTATTTATTAATTTACCTAAATTAATCAGCTGTTTGTTACTGTTTTGCTTCTATTTTCTTTAATTTTAATAGCGAATTTATCGAAGCACCATTTTAGTCTGATTGATATTGGAAATTCTCCGATTTCAACTAACATCGAGTTTACCGGTGTAGATGGACATAGAGACCCGAGGTACCTCCTAATAGTTTTATTTTGTATTACCTGTAATTATTTCATTTTAGATTTACTGATAGTCAATATATTGTAAACGGAATCTATTTATCATCCTGTATAAGATAATTGTTATTGGATAGGCTCCTCATCTAGATTTTGTTAATGCTCTTAGCACGTTCATTTCCTTCTCACATTATCGGTAAATTTAACTGACTTATTTTGTAATCTTATAAGAGGAGAGACTCTAATCCTTTTTCGGGATTCCCAGCGTTTTCTCGATGTTAATTATTTGCTTCGACATGTTCAAATTACTTTGAAGTTACAGTATCACCTTCTGGCTGGTTACCATTAATGGTGTTTTCAACGTTCCGGTATGACGCTTGTATTAAAAGAGATGTCGAATAAATGTAATAGAATATTTTTAACTTCTGGTGCTAATATAGTCTTATAGCGACGTATGATATGAAATCAGTTCCCGTACACTTGTGTTCTTTTCGTGATTTAGTGCATTATTTAGTTCAGTTATTAGAAAATCCTTGTTTAAGTCGTGATCAGATTGAGATACATTGATATCTTGAAATTCCGGAATTTCTCTATAAATTATATTAGAGAACTGTGCAGCAAAATTAGGGATCCATTCGGTATTATCAGTCTGCTGGGTAACAATTAGCTAGAAAACTAACGTACTTTCTGCCGTAGATTTTTTATGCTAATGTGTGGCCGAATATTATTACATAACTACCAGGTGTACAAGTATGAAATGCGGATTTGAAAAATCAGATGTCCACCAATACAATGTGTATTATAAAAATTTGACGCATATGCAATTTTGTTGCGCCATCAACATGTGTCAAATGTACATCAGTGATAAATTGAAAAACTGTTTGCGTAGTATTGTTTTGCTATGTTCAATATGACGACATTTGTGCCAAATCAAGAGCATTCGCGGACAGCATTAATTTTTTGTTTTCATTTGAAGAAAACTGCTGCTGAATCATACCGATTGCTTCGAGAAGCTTATGGTGAACATGCTCCATCGTAAGATACGTGTGAACGATGGTTTCGGCGTTTCAAAAGTGGTGATTTCGATGTTGCAGACAAGGAACACGGAAAACCGCCAAAAAGATACAAAGATACAGAATTGCAAGCATTGCTAGATGAACACGATGCACAAACACAACAACAACTCGCAGAGCAATTAAGCGTTAGTCGACAAGCTGTTTCCAATCCCCTACGAAAAATGGGAAAGATTCAGAAGGTCGGCAGATGAGTACCACATGAGTTGAACGAAAGGCAGATGGAGAGGCGCAAAAACACATGTGAAATTTTGCTCGAACGATACAAAAGAAAGTCGTTTTTGCCTCGTATCGTTACTGGGGATGAAAAGTGGGTGTATTTTGAGAATCCCGAGCGCAAAAGATCATGGGTAGATCCAGACGCACGATACACATTGACCGCAAGACCGAAGCGCTCTGGCAGGAAGACGATGCTCTGTGTTTGGTGGGATCAGAAGGATGTGGTCTATTAAGAGCTGTTAAAGCCTGGTGAAACGGTTAATATCAAACGCTACCAACAACAATTAATCGATTTTAACCGTTCGCTGCTCAAAAAACGACCAGAATATCAAAAAGGGCAACACAAGGTAATTTTTCTCCATGACAATGCTCCATCACATACGGTAAAACCGGTTCGCAACACATTGGAAGCACTCAGCTGGGAAGTGCTATCCCATGCGGCTTACTCACCAGACTTGGCTCCTTCCGATTACCACTTGTTTGCATCGATGGGTCACGCACTTGCTGAGCAGCGCTTTGGTTCGTACGAAAATGTGAAAAAATGGCTCGATGAATGGTTCGCGGCAAAAGGGGAAGATTTTTACTGGCGTGGTATCCACAAATTGCCCGAAAGACGAGGAAAATGTTTAACTAGCGATTGAGCATACTTTGAGTAAACCACTTTTTATCATTCTTCCAAATTTAATGTGTTTTTTTTCGAAAAAAAATCCGCATTTCATACTTGTACACCTGATAAAAATAAATACCACGAATTTCATCATCTTTATAAACTTCACTGTAACTTTTATTTGAAAATAGAAATAAAACGTGTGACTCACATCGGTGTGTATGTGTGTGTGTGTGTGTGTACGTCGAGACTTATGAATAAATTTGGTAACGGTGTTTACTGGTGTACTATCTTCAGATTAAATATTATTAGTAGTAAATGATTAAATGGTATCGGACATCAACGAACGTTTTGATAAAAAATTCCGCATGAAGAGCGAAGGCTTAGACAATTGTCCAACTACTACGTGAATTGTTAAGTACAAATAGGTGTGTCTTTTGAAGGCGAGTACCTCTCGCCGCCCGATCAAAGTCGTGGTCGATCTGCTGTCGATGTCGCGGTAACATTTAGACCATCTGGTATAGTTTTTATTTTCGCGTAGTAAAGAGGGCTTGTCCAAACCAGTAGTCTGGGTAAATAATTGCTTTAGTCTTTTTTCCATCTTCTTTTTGCGATAATACATTTAATTTCTCATTTGCAATTGTTCCGCCAGTCACCATCTCTTTTTTTTTTTATTTCGCCTTTTTTTTTGTTCATTTGATTTTTCTTAAATAATAAAAAAATAAAAACTGTTCAATAAAAATCGAATAAAAATTAATTTAAATCACAATTTCGTCTAATTCTTTTTGGTTCTCGTTTAATTTCACCGTATTCTACACAAGGTGTGTATCCTTTATAAGTTTGGCTAGAATTTTTAGGTTCTAAATGTTCCATTACAGTCGATTTGCTCGAAATTACATCCATCCGACCAGAAAAAACATAACATAATTTACTAAGTGTGAATAACCATATGTCGTGATGACATCGATATTAGAGTAATACAACATTATTCCAATTTTATCGGGTTTCTACTGAACTGAACTGTCTACAATAAATTCCGTTTTTGTTTTTTAATTTCTCAATATTTAAAGTTCATTTTTTTCTACTTTTTTTTAAATAATTTCATTTGATTTATCTTCTACTAACATTTGTAGCTGTTCAGCTCAATTTCCTATCGTGAAAAAACATTTTTAAATGAAAATTCAAATTTTACGTGTTGGAATTTTTTTTCTTCTTCTGATAATAAACAAATTATCTAACTTGCCGGCTTTGACTGATTAAATTCCCTATAATTAGTTAAAAATATGAATCATCGGAAACCATTTCAATCCTTAAACCAGGCAAAAGTCGATCCATAGCGACAACTGTAGACCGATTAATTCAAGTTCTGATACAAGTAAAATTTTTGAACAAATTGTTACCAAATTCCCAATTCGGCTACAAAGTCTATTACTAATCAATGAACATACTTCAAAAATTCTATTCAGTCATTTAATTAACCGTCATTTAACAAGAATTCTCTTCTGCGCTGCAGAACTATAATACTCCAGAGCCCATTGCTTTTTCATTTAAAATTTTCTCAGCTTCCGCCAAATTTACGTTCGGGTTAAAACGATTTAGTTTTATCATATTACAATAGATGCAGAAAAATCCGAAGTTCAGGAGGAGAAAAATTCCCACATGTGTCGTATATTCATAACCGCCGTGAGCGATAATGAAACTATATTTCGATTACTTAAGTACAACAATGAATGTAACCCTTTTTTGTAAAAAAAAGTTTTTAAACAAGATGATGTGTAAAAAATTTAGTCGACATTACAATTTCAAAATAGAATTTTTTTTTACCGGGCTGAGTATTACGTAAAACAAAATTTTGGTAATTCATACACGCAGAATTACTTTAGCGCACAGAACAACATATCGGCTGACCACCTCGTTATGGTATGAATCTTTTTCAAAATCAAAATGAATAAAGATTTTCTCATTCCTTGATCTGACTATATCTAGAAAGGCTTTACAATCCTCCATTTCATCGGTACAAAATAATTACAGAGCCAAAATTTCACATGTTCACTTCACTTCTAAAGGCGAATTATGATACAAAGAGCTTTTTATTCCGATGACAGGACCTTCGAAATTATGAACTTAAGGTTCACAATGTTTAATGCAACAGCGCTAATAAAAGTTGAAGAGGCAGTTTTCTTCTTTAGACCGTAATTTACTTTTTCGGATCACTTCTCTAGTAGTCGGATTAAATTGCAACCTCTGGAACAAGATAAATCTAGAATTTGTAACTTCTGGTTTGATTGTCAGACGGCTGCCATGCTGAATATCTTCTTTTTTTTTAATCGGATGAACCGTCAGATGCGTAAATATTCGTGCATAATCATTATACTTTTTGAATACTCGTAGTTCTCTCTAAAATGGAACTGGCCATCTGATTCACATTTGCAGAAAACCCCACATATAACATAAAACAAGTTGCAATTCGTTCGGGAAAAATTGTGATTTACACTAGGATGCGAAAAATTTTATATCTAACATTTTTGTCAACTGCTTTTAAAATTTTAATATAAACACCATCATTAACAATCCAATAACGAGAAAAAAGAAAAAAAGACTGAACGATATTCCTAAGAAATACTATTTTACCTTATCGAAACAAATATATGTATAATATTTTTTCCACCTAAAAAGCGAATTGAAGCATTTTTTTTTTTTTTTTAATTATTTAATAAAATTATAAGAAAAAAATACCATGCAGTAATTTTACAAACTAATATTATTTACTTATCGATAAACAGAGACAAGTGCATTGGCATTATATATTTAGTGATTTAAAGCGTGAGTTCGTAAAAGAGAAATATATTATCGTTTCGTATTTTTAGGGCAAAATATTTTGTACAAATAATAAATTAACAGCTAAACTGTAATTTTCTACAAGACGGGTGATAAGATTTTAACCGTAAAAATGTTTTGTAACCTTGGAAAAGGTACGCGTACTATCCATTTCGCGAATTCGATTATTCCGAAATAAACTGGGTTGCGATAATTGATTATTTAGGTGAAAAAATTAGAATGTAGTCTTAAAAAAAAAAAAGCAATCAAGAAAAATTACCTATGCTTTGAACACCAACCAATAAAAATGATAAATATCGCCACAAACTTTTAACTTCAAAATACAAACCATAAACTGCTCTATTTGTTATTACAGCATAATAAGGGGGAATGATATTTTTTATCTTGAATTTAAAAATCTAGTTTTGTAAAAGTTACTTTTTTTTATATAGATTAAGTACATAGATATATAGATATACATAAAATAAACTGGATATATCATAAATCAATCTCATCCATAGCTTCGCTCGTACAATCAACAATATTTGTATGGTTTCGTTTTTTGAGTTTCAAACTTCAAGGCAAAAAGATTTAGTCTAATTAGCGTATACTGTAAAACTGTGTTTATCAGTTTTGTGAAATCTTTATCCTGTATCGTGAATAAAAGCGTTAAATATAATCAGGCTTGTTAGTAACATCAATGTCATCCAAATTTATGATTTAATCTTGTATGTCCGTATAGCGAAATAAAGTTTATGCAAAAAACTACAAAATTAGTTCTTATTTGACCAAAATTCTCAGTAACAATTCACAGTTCATCTTTAATGAATTATTTTGTAACGTTATCGGCAAATAAAATTATTATTAAAGTTCGGATTTTGCATATAATGCATATTTTTTAGGCTTACAGTTAACGCTTTGATACTTCGTATCTAGTCGTTTCAAAGGTTGTAGATTCGAAATATACTAATTTAATGCTGCATATAATTGCATATTTTGGACGCTTTGTGCATAATTTGCATATTTTAGGGATTTTTACGAATTTTTCTAATTACGTGTAAAGAAAACGCATACATAAACACACCCATACACACAAAATTATATATTCAAAACGATAAGGTCGGAACAAATGCATGAACTTTAACTTTCATAAAAAAAATAAGATTATCATTGTTTTATTTTTTCTCGAGTCTGTAGTTTCATGATAGCTGCTTGCCCCATGTTTACGAAACCACAGAAAAAAAAACTTATTTCTTCTTGTTGGCCGTGTGACTACCATTGTTCTATCTCTTTAAGGACAGGATATCTTACTGCAAATAAAATAAAAAACAAATTTTGTTTCCTTTATAAATGAAATGAATTTGAGCCGAGTATTTAATTTCTGACCTTTTAGAATTTTTATACTTATATTGTTAATTGCCTAAATTTAAATTATTGACCGATCTTTTCACGTCGGTATATGATTGATGCTAGTTAACAGTATTACACTATTTTCGACCTTGTGATGGGTAACTGTCTTTCGAACCATATACCGGATATATACATACATATATACACAAATATACACTTGCAAACACAAATTGTGACAAATTTGATTAGGACATGCTGTCTTCAATATCTAGCAGATCGATTCAATTGGATGAAGTGTCAAATGAAAACGAAATCTCTTACACTCCATCTGAAGAGGCCGTATTTAAATATTTACCAATTGTGCCTTGCAATGTAGAAAAGTCGTTTTCCGTACTGAAAGCTACGTTAACAGACACAAGACATAATTTTCGCGTTGAAAATTTAGAAAAAATTCTTATCGTTAAATGTAATAATTTTTAAATTTACATTTATAATTTAATGTTTTTTATTTTTAATGTAAATTAATATAATGGAAGAAAATGCAGTACGTTAATAAAAATTTGATGCGGAAAACAAAAAAAATTAATTTTCTTTTTTTAATATACACTATTATGAAATTTTTAGTGCATATTTTAGTGCATATTTTTAGTACATATTTTTAGTACATATTTCGAGGTTTTTAATGCGCATAAATCCGAATCCTACTTATTATTATCATATCGTACCCGGTCGGCTATTACAGTTAATTCTTTGTCCAATACTTCAAAAAAGATGTTTCTTTGCCAATATCTTTATATAGTTTGAAGGAATAAATTTACCAATTATACTACAGTTAAATAGGTTCTAGTTATTCTGAATTTCGCTGCATTCACGCTGACCATCTTGGATCGGTCACCTATGTAAGTTGAATCTTTTACGCCCTGTACCGCTTCGGTTTCCATTTAAAGTTTTTAATAAGGTAACATGGGAAGAACGGGAATGTAAATACTATTAAAAGCAATTCAAAAAAAGGTTTGAACTGACCTAAAGTATTTCAGTACCCATTATAACACAAAAGTATCGCCTTGTTGAATGAAAAATGGGAAGAGAATCAATTTTTATAATATTTTTAAGAAACTTATTAACAGTCGTTTTAAAAAACTTGCTTTATAGTTAATCAGATCGGCACTTACACATTAGCTAATAAATTAGCAACATTTGTTCTTACGATGACACATAAGTATCCGAAGATTTTATTTAGCATATCTACTTTAAATTATTACTCAAACGATAAGAATTTTACATCAAGCTGATGGGCTGCCTTGCATATAAGCCCGAAAAAGAAAAAATAAATTACATCGCAAGTTGTTAGTACTGATTTATCATTTTGCGTTATAAACATCTGTTCACCTTTATTATTCCTATTGCACACTTCAGTTATCCGTGATGCTAATCACATTTTCTTTAAGTGTTCTACTCTTTCTGCTGAACGTTCTTCTCTTTATTTACTTCTTTTAAGTTAAGGTTTCCTGCTCCCTATTGCGCTTCCTATATTCTGTCCTTTCCCTCTCGGTCTGTTGTTCCTGCTGCTGATTCCTTTATTTAAGCTATTTCCGATCGATTTAAGTTCTAATTAGTTAAATCTTCTCCGCATCATTTTTGGGTGGAAATAACAGGTTGGCGAGCCCCCCGCCCACTCTTTCATATCGTGTTTTCCCCGGATTTTTTAACAGACAAAAGAAAAGGTTCTGAATTCACAAGTTCAATGATCGCTTTCCTGTAAAGAAAGAAAGAAAGGAAAAACAGAAAAGACAAAAACCAAAATAATCGAAGGCACTTTTTTTATCGAATTCGAAAACTTATTTGTTTATGTAAAGTCCAATAGAACTAATAAATTTCGTTTGCGTCACTTAATATTATTTTGTCAAGGGGAGCTTTAAAAAAAAAAAAAACACAACAAAAAAACAAACTATTCGATTTTTTTTTATTCAAAATAGTTATAGATAATGACCACCTCCCATTTAGTTCTCATTAAAATTTTAAAAGTTATAAAAATTTAAATTCGAAACAAAGTTAATGTAACATATAAAATATAAACCCACTTTACAGTAAAAGATCTTTAATCCAATACCCTCGCAGAAATTTAGTTATACTGAAGTCAAATAAAAAGAATGCTAAAAAGCAGGCATAGACTCGAATAAAAATACCTACAACATCAAACATTACTCGAAAAATCAATAAATATATTAAATATATTTCAGCTCTGCAATAATATTGAATACCGAAAAAATCTTCGCCTAAAAAAACAAGCGTGAAATATCAGTATTATAATAATTTTATTAAACTTTTTCTGACAAAAAAAGTACACTGACAAGGGGATAATAAGTAAGCCATATATTATATAAAGCAATTATAATTAACTACGTAAACTAGTTAAAGATAAATTAAGAACAAAATGGAATAAATATAGAAGTTGCATAAATAATTTTGCAAAAGCTAATCAGAGAGCTATAATCACAATATATGTCTAATGCAAATAACAACTATGCGTATAATTTTATAAATAAAAAAAAAGTTCTAACAGGGCAATTTAGCACGATACAGAGACAAAACTAAGGAACGAAATCTAAAGCATCAGATGGTAACGAAATCGATTTCAATAGCAAATATTTGTACAAAAAATCTAAGTTCATCCCAACTTCAAATCTTGTAGGATAACGCAATGATAAGAAGTTATGCGAAAATCATCAAACGACAGGAAACCTGGCACAGTTTTATTTTAAGATATATTTTAAGCATTTCGCTAGGAAATAATGCTGTGGTACCCCCCGGGGTTCAGCGAAAACATAGTTTGGGAAATGTTGGGGTAAAACAATTCTTAATTACGCATTTTTTTTATATATATATATTTTTTTTTTTTTTCGTTCATTATTTAAAAATACTGAATAACTTATCACAATTAATCGCTTCAATTATGCGGTCGTATGTTTCGACGTTGTCGGTTTATGTACATTACCATTAATTGGAACATATAATTTTGGTTAGATAAGTAATTATCAGTTTATCATCGATTAAGTATATACTCATATACATCCGAATACTACACGCACTTATACACCTATAATTGCGGCTCCGTATACCTGCTTTGATTTAATAGAGATCCTGTCTCCGATCCGGTGGGGGAAGATATTTATTCTTACAATTCTTTTTTGATAACACTGCCCCTCTGTCTGCTCTGCAGATGCCGGCATAGAATTAAAGGTAAACAATGATATTAATCAAGAAAAGCTTTGTTTAATGATAACAACAAATACGGCAGTATAAATCGAAATAATCGGGATAATACAAATACGAATAGAAATAATTCAAACAATGACTCTAAAACAGTAAATACTGTCATCACTGCTGAGGCGAATAGTCTTCTTCTTCATCCGCCGTCTCCAAATTGAAGGTTGGCGATTCACGATTGAAAATTTTCTTTTACAATGGCTGATCGGAGGAGTTGTATAGAAGGGCAGTCGAACCAGTTGATAAGATTGTCCATCCATGAATTTTGTCGTCTTCCTCTCGATCTCTTCCCATTTATCTTTCCTTCCAAAATGACCTTCGGAATTTCGTATTTGGGGCCTCGTATGATGTGTCCGAGGTACTGTAGCTTCCGTTTCTTGATGGTTTGCATTACTTCAAGGGTCTTTCCCGTTATTTTAAGTACCTCGATATTAGTAACTTTTTTCACCCATGATATTTTCAGAATGCGCCAATAACAGTACATTTCAAATGCGGTAATCTTTTTTTCCAATGATGCATTCAGGGTCCAACTCTCGCAACCATAAAACAAAATAGAGAATATGTAACATCTTAGCAGTCTGATTCGAAGTTCGAGCCTTAGGTCTTGATGGGTGAATAAGTTTTTCATTTTGGTGAGAGCTCTTCTAGCTTGCTCAATCCTGCTGCGTATTTCCGGAGTTGATGTACAATTTTCCTCTAGTATACTTCCTAGGTATTTAATGCACTGAACGTGTTCAATCGTTTCTCCCTTTATCTTGATTTTGCATTTGATTTGGTTTTTGATTTTTGAAAAAACGATCACTTTTGTTTTGGAGATGTTCACTTTTAATCCGTAACTTTGGCTTTTATCAGCAATTTTATTCAACATCCGTTGTAGTTCTTTCTCGCTAGAGGCAATAATTAAACTGTCTTCCGCGTATCGTAGATCATTCAGCGTGACTCCATTTACTTTAAGATTTCCCATATTATCGTTTAGTGCTTCTTGAAATATTGCCTCCGCATATACGTTGAATAGTAAGGGAGACATGACACAGCCCTGACGCACTCCTTATTGGATTACTACTTCCTCTGACATAATAGTAACCGTAGCAATATTAATAATAATAACAACAGAGAGAAAGCACTGCTAATGAAAATAACAATTATCTAAGTAATAATAGGAATGTTCTAATTTTTAAAAATAAATATTCCAAAGTGAATAAAAATGGCAATAATAATAACTTTACAGTTTTTGTCGAAAGAATTAAAAACAGAACGACAAAATAAGATCTTCCATTAGAGCATTAAAGGTTGCGGGAATTTTAAAAGGAGATATTCGTTATGGGAAAACGCGATTGAAATAACAGAAATTAGTTATACTCGTGTAATAATGCAATTTTTGACTTTGACGGCTGCTAATGGCATACTTGATGTTCGAGATCTTTCATCATTTTATTATAAAGCATATCTTGTTTCTCGAGCAGAGGAATTAAAGGAGTTGATTTCAACTACATAGACGATCAAATTTTTCATATAACGATATTATGTAAGCACTTTATCATCGTTAATACCATTAAAAGATCAAACAGACAAATAATAATCGATAACGATGTAAAGTTCCTAGTCCGTCGGGTCTTATTTCCTTTGAGGGACAGAGTCTCCCTTTGCATGTTTACTTGTGAAGGGTTAGACTTTTTTGTGAAACGTACGTGAGACGAGTCAGACAATATTACCGATGTCTACATTACGAGCATATATGTAGCCAGTTGTAAAGGTAGTCAAAAGTGTTCCAAATGTGGAAGCAAAGAACGCACTGTGAACTTATGCAGTAGTTAAAGCACCGTGTGTACTTTCTGTAAAAATGAACATAGAATTAAGAAACTACAAATGGACATTAACAACTTAATGGCGAACTACAACACTTGAATTTCCAGGAAACCTCTACGGAGATACCCAACAATTATTAATCGCCCGACCTATATTTGAGTCGACTCAGTAATAGATTCTACGGCATCTTCCGATGTACATTTAGATTGCGACAAGTGGTTCACTATTCTTTGGGCAGTGATCACCTCCCCATATTAATAGAAATCAGTAAGAACGTAAACAGACAAAATGAATAGCATAGGTTAAATCAGTTAAGTAACTGAAAGAGATGGATGTTTAACGAAGATGACTGAAGTAGGTTTTCAGAAATAATGAAACAAGAGTCTAGTACAGAGGTTAATATAACCTCCCCACTACTGAAATATAAAACATTTAACAGTATGTTGATGTCGATATTTCACAGTATTTTGGTTAAAAAAAAAAAAAAGCCCGTACCTTAGTGCAGTTCTAAAAGTAAAGTAATCTGACATTAAAGAAATTTCGTACAATTGGGACAACAATTGAGTCAAATCTTCAGCATAGAGGGCGCTGTTACCCAGAAGTTTTTGAAGGAACAAAAAGATTAGCTTGGAAGAGATACTGTGAGAAACTCGACACACATCGGTCACCAAAATCTGATCATTAGTTAAGCGATTTAAAAACAAGAGCCATCAATTTAATTTACCAAAGGGTGGCGACACTGGTTTCAAGGATTTGCTATAATATTGGCAGCGTCGTTAGATGGCGCCACTTTCTCGGTACTATTACATCTAGGGGGTAAATCTAAAATCGAATTAACGAATATTTTTTTTTTTTTCGGAGTACTGTCTTCCGGTTTAATACCGCCTGACTGGCTCCAGGTATTGGTGATCCCGGTGCTGAAGCCTGGAAAATCACCCTTTGTATGTTTAACATCTTGCATTAGGAAGGTACTTGAAAATAATGATCAAGAATAGGCTGACGTAGCAAACATAATAAAATTTTCCCATAGGAGATCTTTAGTTTCGGACCGGTCTTTGAGCACTATGGGCTGCATAGCTCGCCTACTGAATGAGATTTACTATGAATTTATCAAAAAATAATTTTTGGTGGCAACACTTCTTTGGATATAAAAGGAGCCGCCTTCGGTAATGTATTTTCATTTCAATGAACAAATTGAAAACAGCTGGTACACCCATAAATCTTGCTAAATTTATGCGGTAAATTACTTCTAAGCAAACAATTATATTTTATAAACTATATAACGGGGGAGGTTGAAAGCAGGTGAGCAATTAATGGATTAAATCAAGAGTCGATTTTAAGTCCTATACTGTTCAATATCTACATAAAAGATGTCTTTTATGTTTCTATACCAACACAGTCTAACATATTACTGTATACTGACAATTCCATGGTTTATAGTAAAAATAAAAGCATTTCTCATTGTATCTGCGAGAACCAAATAAACATTTATGCAACAATTACTTTCGGAAAATAACAACTTAACGTATCTATATCGAAATCTTCCTCAACTATCTTCACTACTAGACCACATAACATACACAATCTCTGCATCGATATTTACAGGCAACCTATTAATTTATTGCCTCGTATAAAATATTTAGATTTAATAATAGACTACATAAACTCTCCTGGATACAACATATAGTAGTAAACCTTCAAGCCAAAATCATTAAATTACCGAACCCTATTAAAGCATTATGTAATACGCCTCGAGGAGCTGACCCAATAGTAACAAAAGCATCATACAAGGCATTAATTAGATCGAAGACAAGTTATGGTTGTATGTTTTATCGTTATGCCGCTATTACAAATCGTAAAAATTTGGACGTAGTACAGAATAGAGCCTTACTGGTAATTGGGGGGGGTCAATTTTTTCCAGCCCCTTGTCTGCAAGCAGAGAGACAAACTTACCACCGCTATTCTTCAGAAAAAACATATATTAATCGACAAATTCATTCGTAAATACTGTAATCATAGCCCATTACCACCAGTGGATGAAATTGTGAGAATACATAACAATTGACGGTTCAAAAATTCAAAACTACTATTATTATCGAAAAAAATGAAGCTATATCATCAGTTTATCGTAGTCCTCAACCTGCCTATCTCCTCGCATTCTTCAGCCTTCCTTACAACTGTAACCTAATAGATCTGAATGTAAACGTAAATATGTTCAACAATTTAAGCAACGCACAGCACTCAATAATTAAATCTCATTTTCTTAATGATATCAAAACCCTGTACCCCGATTTTATACTGATGTATACTAATAGATCTAAGATAAATGAAACTCAAAAAAATATCGGAGTGGCGTTTGCCATTCCTAATATAACTGTACAGAAATTTAATCTCGCCCCAGAAGGACAACCATTTATACCGCTGAGCTGACTGCTATAGTTGAGACACGTGATTGTGTATATAATGACTTAAACCGGCAAAAAAAAAAAAAAAAATTTAATTTGTAGTGATAACTTCAGTGCTTTACGCTTACTAGTACATTTTAATTTCGAGTATAGGTATCATCCATTAATCTCTATGATATTAAAAATAAGTATTGCCAGCTAACCAACAATAGCATTGCAATTAAATTTTGCTGGATTCCCGATCATTGCAGTATCGAGGAAAATGAGCTGGTGAATCAAGCTAAGGAGACGAATGCGGATGGGATACCATTCTCGTTTTTACCTTCTGTAGATTTAGCAAGTGGTAAAGCTAAAGAGTTCAGAAATAATGAATGGCTTAATTTATTATCGAGACACCGTACAACGAGTTTTTACAAGACACTGCGCAGCCGTTAATTTTACATGAGCTCTTCTGGTTCTACAATGTACCGGCAGAAATACTGAACCGTTAAATTGCGAATAGAGTGTATTCGAGGATTAAACTAAATTTGGAGGAAAATAACAATACGGACGATTGCTATATTTCTGTGAACTATCGCGATGACGTTAATCATCATTTATTTAATTGTGAAAACACGAAGCGTAGAGAACACATACAATAGATTGATGTCTGCGAGTAATTTCCCACCTCGTGACGTCGACTACTTATTGTGCTGCGGTGATCGTGTTTCCCATATTCGTCTTCTTAAGAATAAACAGAGAATTGCTGTTCAAATTATTCAGAAGTAAAGTATTGGATTTATTTAGGTTTTCAATTTTAATTTTTTTAACAGCCTAAACGAAATTACATAAATGTTTTTTTTCTATTATTATTATTATTTTGTTGTTTTATATTATTTTTAAAGTAAGTGTTCAAGTACAGAATAAATAGTGGCAAACTGGGTTGACGTTCCCCAGCCACAAAAAAAAAACTTTTAGCTGACTTTTTTCTCCGGAATTTTGTTATTTTTATTTTGTAAATAGGGTTTACCGTTATGCAAGGATGGGAAAATATATCAAACGGGACTTTTTTTATCTCAAATTTTCACGAGCAGGAGAACGGGTATAGCTGGGTTTATATGGGAAATCTGCCCTTGCGGCTTTTTCGACTCGCACTTGGGGGATCATTTTGGTGTCGAATAAAAAAAAAATTAGCCAAATTTTCAGCTCTTTATCGCAAACGACCTTTGAGTTTTTCAAAAAAAAAAACTGTTTTTCGATTTTATTTTTTTTTTCATATTGAAAAATTCAAAATTAATGAATGGCGATTTTTTTCATTATTCTTAGGAATAAAATACTTGAAAAAATATTATGATCATAATTTTTAAACGAAAAGCCGATTTTTGGCGACGGAAATAAAATTTAAATCTTTTTTTTCAATGCCTTTATGGAGCGTGTCACTCAACAAATTTTGTCAGAAAATGTCTTTTATACTCCTCTACACTCAGGAATTTTTTCGAAATTTTTAAAGTGGTGGAAAAATGCGAAAAAAATTAAAAAGTAATTTTTTTCATAATTTTGCGTTTAAACAAATTTAAATATTTTTTATTACTAAAAAATTCATAAAAAAAGATTTACCATATAAACCCGGCTATACCCTTTACGTTCTACTAAATATCAACCGACTGCTAATACACAACATCGCTACGCTAGTTGTTCAAACTGTCAAGTATTTTCACTATTGCAAGTGGACACGGTGTGGGTTGTTTTAATGCTTACCTTTTTAAAACAATAGAAAGGCGCTTTAAACAATTTTAGTAACAACCTTTCGAATCGCCACAAATAACCACAAAACAAAATAACTCCGTTCTCGCAACAAATAACTTTTTGCGCCCCACTGTGATCAAGAGGAACTGTTCAGCCTTTTGATAGGTTATAAAAATATTGCTAACGTCAGATACAAACGACAACACATCATGTTCAGCAGTTCAACCGCTAGATTAGCCTACGAAGGTTATACTAAGTTGATTAGTGTGCAGTACACCTAACCATTCTTGTATTCAATTTTTCTCCTGACCTGCATATTAATGTTTTCCACCTGTCCCGTTATTTCTATTCCTTAAATCACAGCGTAAAATATTTCGTCATTTTATCAAACTTGCACTGAAAATTCTTTTCCTTCTTTATATATTTACTTTTGACTCACATTCGTTAGATGTTTACAAGTGTAAAATCGACAAATTTTCGATTAGCAAAGTGAGCAACTGCGCACATTATAGGAAATCGTCGATTTAGATATTAAAAACAGTTCTAATAAATTTTCCCTCCGAGGGGAATGGATTTATTTAAAACAGTTAAATAAATAAATCGACCATTATCAAATTATTTTAAACAAAATCATAAAAGCGAACATATCACAGTCAACGGGTTAAAATAGTTTTAATCGAGTTTTAATCAATACGTTCTCCAACCCCCAACAGTTTTACCGATTCGGTTAAATACTGTCATCGTATCTGATTAATTACATAATTACTCCAAATCGTAGAATGGAAAATAATAAAATGAGTTTCGAAAAAGATACAAATAAAATTAATCAAAAAGTTCGACAGAATTATGCATCTACACTACAATGTTTGAAAATAACACAATACAAAATTACTATTATAATTTTAAACGTAACACGCATGAACGTAATATCGCTGACGAAAATTAAAAATAATAATACCGCTAAATGATGATTTTCCTACTGTTTCTAGAAATTCTTTCAGTTGTGTTAACATTTACCTCTCCAAACTTTAACCCTAACTGCTCACGAAAAACTTTAATATTGCAATGTCCACGTGAATTAATCTCTTTCGTATAATCCGTTGCGTATTTCCCTATTTGTTTACTTGACCCTCCATTATACTACTCCAGTCTTAGTGGACTTTCTTTTCTTTAAGTAATATTCATTTTCCAACTCTTCTCTTACAATCGATGACCATATCCTATCTTCCCCGAAAAAAATCGTTCAAGTCAGTATCTCGAGACTCTCTTCTCAGCACGCCTAATTATTTTCTTCTCTCTGCCTTCTCCTTTCTTCCTAAAAATTTTTTATTGTAATTCCTATTTCAAAAAAATACTCCTCTTTTTGTCCAGTTTCTCTTACTCCTTGTCCAAAGAAGTATTTTACAAAGATATTGAATAAACGGCCTGTTTGGATTCTGGGACGTAATAACTGAATCCCCAATAACACATAGGGCGCCCGTTCTTGGCTCGGTCCTTCCAATTATATTAGTCGTTTCCTTTCCGATATGCATAAATTCTTTATAAATAAAAATTTTGCTAACGCAGTCTTCACTGACGTCTTCGGAGCATTCGAAAATTCCACTGCACCAGTCCCGAATGCTTTTACTGCACTTTCCTATCATTACAATTAATACACTCGTCTTTATTTCACTTCTGAAATAATTTTTCGTGAGCTCCCTCAAGTGTCCTACCCTTTTCAATATTTACATTTTCTTATTCTGATCCCATGCTTATACATTCTTCTTCTTACAATATCTCGGATATCATTAAAAAGCTTGATAGTTTATTAATCACGGTAGAAAATGCCCTTTTCAATATTCATCTCTTCATCTCTCCTAATTTTTCGCTTATACAATCCTTTCTTAACTAATCGAACCTTAAATGTTAAGAGACTGATTGCTTCCGTTATTTAGTTGTATTCTTTCATAGCCGTTATTCCTCCATAAACGAAATTAATCATATTTATACTTCTTACCGTAAATGAATACACCGTTTAAAATCACTCCGTCGTATCAATCAGGCGGTAACGCCTGCATTCTCACTTTACAATATACATCTCTTATTCTCCATTAATTTAAACTACTATTCTTTTATGTATTGCAGTTCTAAATCTCTTAAAACTCTTTCGCATAAAAAATTCTTGCCTTCGCTTTCCTTTTGGTGTCCGCTCCTGCAAAGATACTTCAATTCCTGTCATTCTCTCTGAATTCAAATCACTGCCTTTATTTATTCGAAAATCATATCTAGATTGTCCCTTCCTAATTAATCGATTTCTCTCTCATTCTTATAAAATTTTTATCCGCTTATATCTCAACATTTCACAATTACTGCATTACTGCCTACAAAATTACAATTTTATCTTTCATCGCTCTTCGTTCTGTTCATTTTTCACCTTTAACTTTTTATCCTATGACTAACCGCCATACTTGCCCCCTAATTACTTTAGCCTTTTACACAATCTTCACCTTTTCTCTATGTATAACTACGTTAATTTCTTTTCCATTTAAATAAATTCCTTGTATTTCAGTCACTCCGTTATTTTGATCGATAGTTTTAACTGGTTTGTGATAGGATTAATGCTTCCTTTGCTTTTCTTTCTCATAATTCTTCTGAATCATCCTTTAAGCTTCCCCTTTTCTGTTTTATTTTTACTGCTGAATCTAATCTTTTAAGTAGTTTTTTTTTTTTTTTTGAAACTTTGCTTCCTATCCTCCTAATAAATTTCTTTTAATATCCGATTTCGAAAGTGTCTTTCAAGCGATTCCTTCACCCATTATTGTCTCCTTTCGATTCCCGTATCTTTTTTATTCACAGTCTAATTCGTGATCTGTTCCCGTTTTGTTCCATTCAAATAGATCTATCGTAAATTCCCAATCATATTAAACGAAAATTAAAACTTCCTGTTAACCCGTTGTTCCCTCACTTCGCCGTTCTGTTGTTGTCTTCATTATTTGCATGCGTTTTGATTAAATTCTATTGCATTCCTCCCGCCAATGTCCTTTCCATTCGAATGATAAATTTATTTCGATGCGAATCGTGAATCACATAAGGGTCCATCTCTTTCGACGCCAGTTTGTTGAGGCGTGGGCTTCCTGCTCCTTATAACGCGTCTTATATCCTGCCTTTCCTTTTTCTTACATTATCCCTGCTATTTCTTCCTTAATATTAACATCTAATTAGATTAATATTTAACCGACGCTTTCCTCTCAGTTTTTAAATAAAGGTCCTTAGTTGACGACCCCATAAAATGGGGGGGGGTGATTGTTTGCTTCAATCGGTGACCTCCTCAACGGTTACTTCTTCCGAAAATTTCCCGCTTACAATATTAATTATCTGTGTAAACATGTACACCTCAAATTACGAAATGATATTTTATCCCTTTTTCTTCTCCAAATCTAATTACTTCTATCTTTCTATTCAATCTTCTTCTTCTCTCGATCCTTCGTATTACAATTTTCCTTCCTTTTGACGCTCCTGAACACCGCTGTTTGCCGTCTTCGTTTCGAACATACCTTTCTTTTCTCGTCTTTTTATCGTTTTTCTTTCATATCCTCTCCACGATGTCCCCCCTTCGTTTTAACGATTCTTTTTATCCGTGCGATGCCAATCATAATTCCTTTAAATGATCTTTCTTCCGAGCGCTCTACCCTTTATTACAAACTTTTGGATCTTTATCGCCTGGCGAATATAATACTTCTTATGATTTTTTGTTTCCTTCCTTGTTTATTCGTATTTTCAACTCTTCTATTAATTTTTAATCCGCTATTGTTAATATCGGTCAAATGTCTATGTACCTGAGTTGATTAGGATACTGATTCTGTTAGCGAAGGGGAGTTCCCCGGATAGATAGCATGAGTAAATAAAAAAAGGAAAGGAAAAAAAACCGAAAATACTAAAAGAAACCATCAAAAGGCTGCATAAGCATAACTTTACAAATCATTGTAAAGCGAAAAGTTTATATTATTAAAGATAGAAACAAATAACATCAAATTTCGTTAGACGTATCATTAAATGTTTTTTCCAAAAGAATCATACGTACTTCTATTATAAATTAATTAGCTCTTGAAATTTTATAAATCATGCCATCTCACGCAAAATTCAGCAAAAATACTCGTAAATAATTGCGGATATACACAAAAAAACACTATATTCAATTTTCTTGATAAAAGTTGTAACACTAATAGTAATAGTGTAATCCTCGCATCATAGCTTTATCAAGGTAAATAGTATGTTCAGTAAGTCAGTCCGACCACACTACCGATAAGAACGCTATTTTCATTCCGAGCACGTTGTCTGATTAAAACATTGCACTTAACGGCGATAACATCCTCCACTCAACGCATATTTATGTACCCTTCACGAAATAGTATCTTTCCTATCTATAACAGGGAATTTTAAACAACGTCTATCGCCGAATTATTTTAAAATGAAAAACATATTATATATATATTTTACCGAAAATAAATAAACACTCGCTTTTTACCAATTTAAAAAAAAAAAAAAAAAAAAATGGAAGTTATACTATATACATTCGCCGTGTTTATTTTTTTTTTTATTTTTTATCTTATGTTTGTTAGCGCATAACTTATACCGATGTGGACCGATCTTTGTTCATCTAAAAATGCACTAGCCAGCGGTGGCACTATGTGAGTACCCTTGAATATTGGTGAACATAAATACTCAGCAGTCATTAAAATAGACATTAAAAAAATGTGGACTCTTTAGATCATCATCTTTTTTATATATTAATATAACAGAGGCGATCAATTTAAAATATTATCAATGTCAATTAACACCGATAAATATAGATTTGAATAAAGATAAAAGTAGATTTAAGACTCCCAAAGTGCCACTTACAAACTTACAACTTTTAAAAGAGTTGATTTTTAGCAAGAAAAAAAATTGTACGGTGCTAAAAATTGTGAAATAAAAAAAATATTGACTTCAAGATTTACCATACAAATTTTTAAAAAATGCACTAAAAAGTAAAAAACAACTATTCGATACGAGGTTAATATATTTTACAGTGAAATAAACCTGAAGGTGATAACAATTCTTCAAAAAAATTTTAATACTATTAAAGTCGACTTCAAACTCAAATTGAAGTAATAATTAAAAACTGCATTAAATATTTATTTGTAATTTTAATTTTGTACCTACTCCAAAAAGTTAATGTATAAGAATTATCATAATAATATCACCTTAAGATATTATTTTACTGCTAAGCGATTAGCTCTGTTAGGTCAGTGTAGATGGTATATGCATCTCATTATAAATTTATTGCAACTATGACTGGATTACAGACAACAATTTGTAAAAGTGGTATCATCGTGTAAAACTTTTTTACGATTATCGAACTTAAAATTTCAGATTGTCTAAATGCGATCAACGAATTTAGTTCTGGACAAGTTAGGAAATGTTTAATTTTCGCTCGTTGTCTTCAGTTTAAATAGATAAAAAGTTTACAATCTGATTCTGTTTCGGAATTATTGTTTTAGGATTAGACGCTAAATTTATGACTGATAAATAAGTAGTTAATGCAAAAATAACTTAAAAGAAAAGCGATAAAAGATGTCGCCTATTCCGAAAACAAGTTGGCAGTGTACCGGGAGAAGCAGCAATATTGTCACGAAATCCCATTAGATCTAGCAGTTATACAATTACGTATAAACTGCTATTTTAAAGGTAATTTTTTTTTTTTTTAATTTTTTATATTGAAACCTGTTTTATTTTTTTCATTATTGAATCACCTATACTCTATATTAAAATATACAGATTCACATCACACTTAATTTTATAACTAGTTCTTCGGAAACAACAAAATTACTTCTTTTTTTTTGCAGTTCCTAAAAAATTTGTCGAAATGTTCTGCATTAAATTTTCTTAAAATCGAATGATGAAAAGTATCTTTGCAATACGTTTACACCTAATACCGATATTTACTTCTGGTTTGTGTGTCATTCAGTGCATACAGAAGTGAAATCGGTATCGTCCGATTTTTAAGAAAATCAAATGCAGATTTTGACAAATTTAAGGAAATGCAAAAAAAAATAATAATTTTGTTATTTCTGAAGAACTAGTTATAAAATTAAGTGCAATGTCAATTTGCATATTTTAATAAAGATATATGGTTCAATGTTTAAAAAAAAATAAATAAAACAGATTTTAATATATTTAAAAAAAAAAAAAACTTTTAAAATAGTAGTTTATACGTATTTGTACAATTGCTAGATCTAATAGGATTTCGTGACAATATTGTAGCTTCTCCCGATACACTGCCAACTTGTTTCCAGAATAGGAGACATCTTTTATCGCTTTTCTTTTAGGTTATTTTTGCATTAACTACTTATTTATCGGTCACGACGACGAACTTATTACAAGAATTAAATAAAATAAATAATCGCTAATAATCACGTGGAAGACCATGGCAAACCACCACGTACAACATTATATGCACGCTAGGTCAGTATACAGCAGACATAAATAGGACTGCATTTGTGTAAACCGGTAAAAATCAAACGATTACAATCAGTTCCGAATGTAGTCTTGCATGTGTACACCTGCGTTGCATATAACAATTGCTACGAACACTAATACTTATGTCTGTACAGCTGAGATGTACGAATAGGTAGTCGCTGACGCTCAGGAATTAAGTATGACATTATAAAGAAGAATTTAGCGTCTAATCCTAAAACAATAATTCCGAAACAGAATCAGATTATAAACTTTTTATCTATTTAAACTGAAGATAACGAGCGAAAATTAAACATTTCCTAACTTATCCAGGACTAAATTCGTTGATCGCATTTAGACAACCTGAAATTTTAAGTTCGATAATCGTAAAAAAGTTTTACACGATGATATCACTTTTACAAATTGTTGTCTGTAATCCAATCATAGTTGCAATAAATTTATAATGAGATGCATATACCATTCACACAGACCTATCAAAGCCAACTGATTAGCAGTAAAATAATATTTCACATAAACATTAATCTAGCACAGTAAACTAAGCTATACACAAAACACGCGCTCATACGCTCTCTCCTCCGTACTATATCATTTAACATAAATTTCTTTTTACATCGGTAAATATAACATTTAAAGTAGCGAACAATACAGACTATTACCGAATGTATGAATTGTTGAAATGACCTACAAAATTTTACTGGCCGGTAGGTATAGAAGACAATAATGGGTAATAATTTATATTCTACGAATAGCGTTGGTACGTGGTACCCTAGTATGGACGACGAAATTAATTTTCTGTCTTCAGCGATCTTTTTTTTTAAAAAGCAAGAAACAACTGTTGTAAATTTATTTTAAACTCTTTTCTAAATACATCTAAATCATGCGTCATTCTCATTTACAATAATAAAACAACAGATTGGTACATTCGATAATTAAACCGGAGAAAAAAATTGCGTTCAAGGTTGTAACGTTGTTATCCGGTTTTAGTTCCCCACCGGGGATACCAAATGTAACGTTAATATTAGCTTTATTAAGCCCTCAGGGATGCCACACCACAGCCTCTTAATTTCCGTAGACGAAAATGTTAATTGTTTTTATACTATTGTATGAAAAAAAAAAAAAAAAAAAAAAAAAAAAAGATTATTTGAATATTTTTATAAAGTGTATTAATGAAATCTTTCTGTAACGGTCGACCGCTGAAAACAAAATATTAAACGAACAAACATACAAGCATAAAAAGATTACTTAAAATTAATATAAAATTGTACGTATCATTATTGTCGGCGATGATCCGTAGTTCTTTTTGGTGGTCCAGTGAATTTCCGGTGATCAGGACTGTGATATAACGGGATTTTTTAATCCGGTATGAAGATTATTATAGAGAAATTTTCGTAATGATTATTAATCGAGCCTTCGCGTTTACGTTGCGCGGTTTGCTATTTATCGAATCGATTTTCACGACTTGACTGCCGAAGACTATGCGACTTTTGTCACGATTTGAGAGACTAAAAAATGAACAATTATTCCGATGAAAGGTAAACAGCGACTGACTAGCATCTCCATCGGTTCTTTTTTCCATTTCTTCCCTACTTTCCGGTCCATGGACGACGGAATTGACCGTATAAGGTGCGCGCTTCTCTTTGCGATCGTCCTTGATTGACTACTCGCCCCCGACCACGAACAGGATCTCACACACGCGTAAGATTTCTCCCTCACTACGTTTTCCGAAATTTTGTATTTTTTTTTATTTTATTTGTATACAGTATGTAAAATATGTAATGTTCACATTACAAAATTTTATAAAAAAGGGTAATTTTTATATTGAGTTTAACGGTTTTTTAAAATTGGCAAATTCAACGCAAATAAATAACATATTTACCATAATAAATATAAATTTGCCGAAAGAAATTAAATAACCGCCGTTCAAAAGTATAACTATGAATAAGAAAAAATTGTAATTCGGAAAACATAAAAATTTACCAATCCGGCGACAAACACTGATAATTATATATGTACGTCTGAAACGCGGTGAATTTTTAAGTTATACGAACTATAGTCTATTTCGTATTCATAATTATGTTTTTATACGTGTACAAAATAAAATTAAACCTGCACAGCTTACAGTAAACAACGCGTAAAACCCTTACATTGCATTCTACTGTAAGTTAATGTAAGTTAACTTTGATAAGATCAGTCGGTGTTCGGTGTGACCAGCGGCAAGCAGGCCCGAATTATTAGACACAAGAATTTCTGCATCAAAGTTTTTTTTTTGGAAAAACGAGATTTCGATTAATCATGTCTTCGAATAATAATTTTTACATGCTAAAGTGGACGCTTTCCTTAACCCTTTAACGTCTAATAACGTTAAGTGTTCTTGTATGTACAAGTATATTCTCGCCTTCCAGTATTTGGAAATGCTATTTGTAAAATTTCTAAGTTCACCGTACGCGATATAACGTCTGGACTTGATCAAATTTAAGCTACACTTAAACGGACGGATAGAATTCTCAAAAGTCGAATGAAATTCGATACGCGCTTTCATCGCTATCATCGGACAGAAAAATCGAAATAGCCAGAGTGCAGGGAACAAAAAATAAAAATCGTTAAGAACTAAAATTAATACGACAGCGATAAATTTAGTAAAGCGATAACAGCAGTTAATTTTAGCATATGTTCTTTTCCCACACTAAATTTTTCGTAAATCAATTTATCTTTTAATAGTTCGTACGGTACACCCTCATTTCACGTGGGAAACCGCTGTTGGTCCATATATCACGAACAACATTTTTAAGCAACCACTTAAAACTAAATTTTACGCTTATTTTTAAAAGCGCCGGCTGTTTATTTATTTTTATTTTTTAAATTAATAGTAAATACTTAGAAATTCCGATTTTCGAATTTTAAAAGGATCATAATTACCGAACGGCTGGGAATAACGAATTTAGAATTTCAATTGTAAACGTGAAGCATTCTAAATTTAATACCCCGGGTTAGCATGCGTCTTATTTGAAAAAACGTTTAAATTAATTCAAACGTGCTATTCATTTTATTTTTAAGCAACTAATTTCGGTCCAAAGAAAAAATTATAACTTGCGCCACAAAAATCTAAAAGTTAGAAATTTAATTCGTGTCTTCCAAAGCGGCGTAAGAATATTTTATAAAAATCATACTGCTCTCTAATGTCGTAAACGAAAACAGATACAATTGAAAGAGAATTAATTATAATTCGTTTCAAAGCTCCGTTTTAAAATAAAATTAAAAATAATCCTTATTTATACGACGGAAGTATATAGAGATGTCCGCATACCATCAACATTATTAACCGCGGAAATAATCAGACACATTTAACAAGAATAATCCAGGCAAAGCTACCGATAAACCTGATATTAAAAATTAAAATTATGCATATTACTAATGTTAAAAGAAAAAATTCTTCATATACTATTAAAAATCACGACGGTGCATAGTGCATTCTACTATTATTTAATAACGTCTATTTTTACCGTCTTCCAAAAAGAAGTAGGTTATATAGTTTCGTCGCGTATCGTTTTTCTCTTTTTCTTCGTTCGCGCGTAAGTCATTCATATGGACCGATTTGACTAATTCTTTGTCCATCAGAAATACCATTCAACTTATCCAACTAACTGCCTTCCAGAAATCTTCTTCGGTCAGATCTTTTCTTACAACATTCCTGTTTGTCATCCGCCACCGACGTCAACCACGTTTAAAAATCACGGAGCATATACTTCCCTTCCTCGTCAATGTCTGTCGCCCCCCCCCCCAACGAACAACAAAATTTCATACATACGCACATTTGTTCCCTCGCCAAGGCACTAATTTTTTTCATGGTTTATTTTAATTTCCTTTATTAAAGCTTTATTGCAATATTTAATACGAAAAACAGTAAAATAAATAAAATATCACTGTGGTAGTACAAACGACGTAATTAAACAAGGTTGCCAGAAAGTAAAAGAGTCCAGCAACAATGGAATGACAAGTGAGACTCGCGTTATCGTACAGCAAAAGTTACGGCCGTTCGGCTGCTTGCTAGTTTTCCAGATGAGATAAAAAAAAGTTAACGAAGGTCGATTAGCGCCATTAATTACACTACGGAGAATAAAAGATATGTAAATTAATATTAAATTTCGATGTAAATAAAAACTCAACCACAAATCAGATTTGAAGAAAGAAGAAAGAGAATTGAAATTGGGCAAATTAACAATATCCGGGAAGTGCTCAGTTCTCAGAGCATCTCTAGTCGACATCTGGAAGATTCGGGCGTTTAGACTGAAAAACAAATTTCCATTCAACTATTATTCAAGATTTTCTTTATAGAATTCAGTACACAGATAATGTACAGAATCATTAATAAGATGGTTCAAAAACGACAAAAATATTCAATTAAAATATACAATAGCTCACGAACGGTTTTACTTAGAAACTTAAAAATTTAATTATAAATTACAATTCAACTTCTATCTATAACAATATCTATAACTTCGAGCTAATGGATTACATAAGGCGGGAAAAAATTCAAAAGGCCGACAACAATATTACATAATATGGAATTCAAAACGACCCCAAAAATCATTCTTAAATAAATTCATAATTCATCGCTTGATAACCCTTTCTTTAAAAGTGAAATTCAAAATATAAAACAAAACGCAGAAGCCCTTTAATAAAATTAAAAAATTACGGTTAAAGTCAAAAACCGCAAAAAAAAAAAAAAAAAAGCATGTTCAAGTAATAACTCGAGTAAGGAAGTTGGGGAAACCAAAATGTACCTCAAACATACACATAGAGGGCCGCTTTTATAGGAAAAATATAGTCGAGCTTACACAACTTTGGCACCGCAAAATCGAAAGTTTTGAAAAAAAATATTTTTTTTTTTTAGGCATGTGTGGAAAGATCACGCTATTAATCGAGAACAAACCCGTTTTTCAACTTTCCTTAACGAAACTTTCGAAGTTAACGAAATGTTCAAAAAGCGCAAAAAATAGCGTGCCCCCCTGGTGCCGCGAATATTATAACTAAAAACGTTAAACAAGGTTAAAATTACGCGCATCCCCGTATATTTCTCTAGTTTTTGAAGATGCGGGTTGTCAACTTTATAATTAGGCCCTCATGGAGCCGAAAGATCGAAATTTTTGAAAAAAATATTTTTTTTCCCCCCCAGGCATGTGAAATATATTATTACTAGGAAACCCGTAAACTTTCGAAATTTGTGAAAAGTTCAAAAAAGAGCGAAAAATTACGTGTCCTTCTCTCCATTTGCGCTGTAAAAAATCAGATTTCGTTGTTTTGAATTTAGTATTATATGAATATATATATATATTATGGTTATCTTTAAGATAACACATACGGAATCCTCAGCGCATGAAACATTATGCTTGACTGAACTTGTTTTTTCTTCATTTATTCACCTTGTAATCAAATATACTATATTCTTGTATATGCGAATATGCGTACGGACATGAATAAAAACGTTTCACTTCGAGTATACGGTTATAAATTTTTTAGCCACTCGCGATGAGAAAAAATCTGTTATTAAATTTTAATTGTACAACCGCGTTGCAAATCATTTACTCGATGAGCAATTAGATTGATTCGCTCAATACCCAGAGCTAGTAGCAATCGGAAATAAAATTGTTAACGGAAGTACAAAGAAAGAAACAAAAATATAAAATATAAAAATCGTTTAAATTTTGTCGCGTTCGATCACGGGAACAGCAAATTAGCGACCGCGATGTGAGTTAATTAGAAAAGTATCTTGTTGAAACTTCCTACCGTAGAGCAATATGTGGAGGCTGAATAAAATTTACCGTAGAAAACGAAGAATTACATATAAATATAACTACACATAAATTATAATGTTCCAACGTTATCTTTAAGTATATTTAAATGAATCCAATATAATGGTAATATTGCATAATTACCATAATTACTTTCTAGTAGCCCGTGACAAAAACTGCTTGACCCTCACCGGCTCCCAAAAACCCTTCATATTTCTTTTAAACTGTATACCGATTTTATAATCTCAATTATCGAAATATATATTTATCCGTTATAAAATTATCGCTGCCGTTCATTTCTACACAATAAAAAAACTGAACTAATCTCAAGTAACTAGGTTCAATATTTCGTGTAGGTCCGCGTCCTTTTTATGTAGTATTACGAATGTCTCGACACTATATTTTATCTTTTATATCGAAAATATACTTGTTCTTTTCTTTTAATTGTCGGCGAACGATTAATTCTAATAATCTATTATTTAGGCGTATTTCTTCTTCTTTTTGTAACTCCTCGCATTTATTTTACCGTTACTTGTACACTTTTTGGTATTTTATTAAATAAAATCAATCCAAATTGCCGAATGATGTCCTTCTTCTTTTTTTTTCTGCGCGTTATAATTTTGTACCATTTATCCAGGCTAATTGTTCATTTCTATAACGGCATTTTGTCTTTGAAGATTAATACGACGCTTATTCCGGTTTTGTATTATTATTATTATTTACGTAAAGCTTATTTATTTTCTCTACCAGCCCATTTTCTTTTTTTTATGAAATTAACCGTCTAAAAAACTACACTCCACGTGAAATTATTCAGATTATTTCATTAAAAACTCTGTTAGATCCTGACCGCCAGGCAAACCACGTCGAAATAAACCATATACTCGGATAACGTTACATTAAACACTAGTGCGAGATTAATTAAGGTTAATTAATAACAAGCAACCATTAAAGCTCGAAATGATTAAACACCGCAATAAGAGTCTGCAAGGATAACCGAGTCATCATGTTATTTCCCTTTATTTTTGTCGCCAAAACCGAAGATGGCTATTAAATCATCGAAGACGCGGAAAAGAAAAATTTTAATATTCAAAATGAAACGTAAGATTATATATATATTTTTTTTTAAAGAGACACATATGAAATTTCTTATACCGTCGTGTGCATCGCTTTCGCAATTTTAAAGTAATTCTTCGGTTGCAATTCAACATTGCGTAATTGACTAGATTCGTTTCGTGCTACTATCGAACTTTGTAAAATTGGCTGTTGGACGCGCTGAAATTATTTTCCACGCTCTCTTCGTTTTTTTGTTTTTTTTCAATTTAAGTACTAATTAAAAATACATATTTTTAACTTTTTTTTAAATTTCTCATTTTCCTGGGGTGACTTTCTTCGTTTGATCATAAACCATTACGATGCGATCCTTCGTCTTTATTTTGCATAGACTACCTTCACATATTTCTACTTCGCGAAAGAAAAAATTAAAATTATTACAGTGCGGAAAATCGTTACAACCTTACTGCGGGGTACCTGCTGCGCATCTATATCAACAAATTAGCGTAATTCCAAAAAATCAAACGTAAACTAGTGAACCAGAGTAAAGTGTTCTTGGGGTAGTATCTATTTTTTACGTACACTTCGAAAAACGGTTAATATACAGACTTTTTCTAACTAAATAATAGAACTATAAGCGAAGCTCATGTCAATCCACTTTCAGCTATAATAGGAATGAATAGTAAAGAATTTAACTGGGATGCGCAATCCCGATTCTCTATTTATCCTTCATTATTACAACTCGGATATATCAAATAATCGTCCGATTACTACGGCTAGGTTTCGTGATTCGCTCTTAAGTCGTTGGTTCACAGCAGCTTCGTTATAATAATAGTTCTTATTTTTGGTTCTTCACACAGGCCATAATTTAACCAACAAGACGTCAGAACACAGGTTGTTCGTTCCAAAATACGTTATTTTCCAAGTATTTAAATCTTTTATTAAAATGTTTTCCGCCCAATATTACAAAATCTAATAACCAACAATTAAGAGCTCCCGTTAATGATTTGTTATCGTACGTCTGAAAATTGCGAACATGGCAAATATTTATCACTGCACGGAACAATATGCGAAAATCGCCTGATAGGAAATATTTCTGAAAATACGTCAACTTTCTATTAGTAATAACTCCAATATTGTACACACTAACACACAAATATATATATATACATATATATATATATATATGTGTATATATATATATATATATATACAAAAGAAAGAAAAAGGGAAAGAATCGCGCTGACTACAGATAATAAAATATTACGTATTATAACGATTCGCATCAGTTCGGAATGAATTAGCCCTTCCGACAATTAAACACATTGCATTAATTTTATATACTGGCTAATGTTTTGCCGATTGATGGAAACAAAAATGCAAAAAGTTCGTTCTTTTATTTGTTTTTTCCCCTTTCTTTTCGTGTTTTTTGAAGGGAAAAAGGTACGCAACATTTCGAAACTTCAAAAAGAGCAGCTTTATTAAGAAAATCATATTTCAGCCAAGGTACTTTCGCGTCAAGAGACCGCATTCATTCAGTCAATCGCATTTAACAGTGGTTTTCTGCTCTTGCAATTCCCTTGGCATTCGAATGGCTTTCTGTTTTCTGCGCGAGCAACTCGTTTTCGGCCATCAAAGTTCTAACGTGAGCGCTGCTATAAAAAGGTCGTCTTTTTAATTTTTTTTCAATTTCTTCGCATTTTTCCCGACTTACTCCATATAATACGGCATCTGTTAAAAAAGCGAGTGTCGCATATCTCTATATATCTTACATAGCTCTAGCCCAATAATATTACATTATAAATTATAAATAATAACGATAACGATAATAATAATCATCGCCATCGTGTAATAATGCATGTTGGGCTTCGAAGGATGGCGGGAAATATTGATATCCGATTATTTGTATTTTCCACGAGAAAACTCCACCGACGGTTGTTCCAGCAGACGCTGTGTAAATTCTTTCGTACCTGTTGTAGACGTCCGATTTACGTTTTCATCTTAGCCGGGGGGCTAATAAGGAATGACTCTGGAACAAAACAATGAAAAAATGTACACCCCCGTTCCCTATACAAGTATTTCCGGAAATTGCACTTTCGCGTTAATAAGAGGTGTACACTGGAAGCGGCGCTAATGAATTCGGGTATTCCACGGCATCGACAAACACCCATTGAATATTAAGTATATACGCGGCGAAATACAATTAAATATACATCGTTCCAATGTTCAGACCACCGAAATGTAAGAACAGAAAAAGTTGTACGGCACCGTTCGCGAATAAACGAGTTAGGACGAAAGAGGAAAAAAACATGCACGCTAGTAGTAACGTTCTCCGAGTTCTAAGAATTATCTGTTTCAATAACGAAGCGAACACGATAACAAAATAATAAATTTTATTCAAATAGCGATAAAACACAAATCCCGAACACATAATAAACAACCCATATGCGCATATACGTATTCGGGAAAAGTTGAGAAAAAAATAAATAAATAAATAAATAAAAAAGGAAACCACTCGTTAAAAATTAAAGCCTTCGGAACGCTTTTGATAGTTAAAATTCGATTCGTCGCGTTAAAAATATGTTCAAAGTTGTTTTTAACGCACGCGCTTTTTTTATTCACTTCTAAACAAATTCAAACGCAAAATTTTCCCAAATACACATATTTGTGCAAAGCAGAGCACTTCGAACTGCCGCCGTCAATATCAATCACGAATTCTTTTTGTAAAATTCTTCGGCAGATTATTTGTGAAATTTTTGTCTAATACACTCTCGCGTCTATACCCCTACAGAGCACTCAAAGAAAATAGAAAATTTTTTAAAAGTAAATGTATATACTTCTAGACACCAATCGCACGCGTCCTAAAACTACTCTCGATAAAACTCTCGTTTAACCTGTACCGAAAAATTTCAAATACTAGCGCGCGGCGAATTTAATCGTCAATTTTTCTGATTCCTTCGCTTTTTTTTTTTTTTTTTTTGTATAAAGTCTCGTGTAGTACACACCTTTTTACGGTCAAGACGCGCTTGCAGTTAGAAACGCAAAATGGAATTTCAGCTAGAAAATGTTTAGCGAATAGAAGAACGGTCGACGTGCAATTTCGTGATTCAACAGACAACGGTATAGGACCGTAGACAAGGGGTAACATCTGAAAAAGAACGATCGGTTCGAAATTGTACAATAAAATTTCTAATTACCAGAACAAAATAAATGATAATTAGTTTGTTTCTTTTCATTGCGATATGTTAATGCGTGAAAATTCGTAAAGCGTTTTCTCTGTCCACGGTGCGACTACTATCGCCGATTTATCCGCGGCAGACGAGCTATACCTTTTTTTTTTCATCACTCCTACGACACTTAGATGTTCGGCGGAGACAATAATAAAAACGGATCATAATAAAGATAAAATTGGATACTCACAGATAAATGAGGCCAAGCCGCTTCTAAAGTTGGATCGTCTTCTTCCGGATCGAAATCGGGATTTTCACTCGGCGGTAGGGTACGAAATAAATTCGCCGAAATCTGAAATGAATTTAACAGAATCAAATTGTAATTTCTCGAATAATTTTTAAAATCTCGGCTTACTTTTTTTCCTCCGGTTTTTGTAACACTCTAAACGTTCGTAAGAATTTTTTAAAAACGCCGTTCTTTGGTAATTAAAAAAAGAAAGCATCTCAACCGGTTCTGAATACGGATGTAAAATACTCGACAAATTAACTATTACGGTCTCGCTGTTAATGTCGTATAAATTTATGACAGCGGTGATATGACACATTAAAAAGTGTCCTTTTCAACCGTGTTGTAAATTGTTTTTTTGTTTTTTTTTTTTTTAAATTTACACTTTCAAGTATGAGTAAGAACTTTTTACTTGCAATCCAAGCATCGCACTGACCGCCCCTTCCCCCCTTTATACTACTTGACTATATCTGCTTCGTTCCCTTCCTTTACGTCGTATATTACTGAATTTTTATTGCTCTCGTCAAATCGGCTTATATCGTGTTTTTTTTTTGTTTTTTTTGTTTCTTTTCTTTTTTTTAAATTATAGTGCCTATCTGGGAGCCGCCATGTGTAGATTCAATGCAAGTTACCTTAGGCGATACAGTTTACTGGATGCTACAAAATTCAAAACCGCCCGAACACAGTCCGGATGGTTTGATAGCAGACAGCAGAGTGGAGTATCGAAGCACTCGGAGTAGTATTACACTGGCATCGTTTAAGGTGATGCTCTACAGTTGGCAAGGCCGTGAGCCCACACAGAAGGCAAAAAGATGGAGGAAGAACTCCTTCAAAGACATAATCGTGAATAATGCCGTATGCCCCATCCGCAATCTAAATAAAATTAAGCATTTCCTACGTGGGATAGGGATCGACGATCACCACGAATCGGTGCTAGACTTTATGGAGCCAAGCCAGGTCGTTTGATCCGGTCGTTGCTTCCTTTGAAACGTGTTTTAAATGATTGCCTACTATTTCCATCATAGTTTAGACGTCTGAAACAGTTTAACTGTCTTTACTACCGATTAATATAATCTAACTTTTATTTTATACATTCTATAACCTTAATTACCGGGTTTTTTTTAAATTTTACATAACTTCCCTTTCTCTTGCCTTCTTTAAGAGGAAATATTATGCGAAGACCTTTTCCCGGTCCTAACTCTTGGAACCGTAGTATTAACATCTCGTGCTGGTATAAAGGTCTAATTCACGCGACCGCTAGTCAAAATACAAACTTGTCCGTTAGTTTCGCGCGCAAATTCCTACTTTGTACGAATTTAATTCCGATCCAAAGAAGTCGTTCATTCCTAACACGATGAAAAGATTAAACGAATAAAAAAGCAGACAATTTAAACCATGGCACCCATCGTTCTCTTTCATTCCTGTTTTAATTATTCATCGCCCCTAATCGACAATTTAGTTCATTTAAGGTCATCATCTCACTAAGAAGATATTCTACCGATGGCGCTCCATTGAAATTTCTTGCGACTTAGCGTTAAAATCGATTTCATCTCCACTTCCGGCAGACTTTTCTGCGTACGTTCCTTTTACATCTACTCTCCTACGCATCCATTTCCATTTTGCATTGCTCGTATAATGCGAAGAATTTTGATACGGTGTTTCTCTTCGAGAAGGGGTTTAAGGTTTTCGGATTTCGCGACAAAAATACGACTTGGTTAGGTTTACATAAAAAACGCCCCTTATACCAATAATCGGAGAAAACTATTTTACATTTGTATAAAGCGTACGTTGTTGAACGTATCCGTGTTTCGAATGTTTGCTAAGCCGACATTTTCAATCTTTTTATTTGATCGATTCTCCTTCTCTCTCTCTCTTTCTTTTTAACAAGAATAAAAAATAAATAAAATACTCAGAGGTTAGAAAATAAATATGAATATAAAAATAATTTTTACCGCCCCCGATTGTAGAATTAATTAAATTTAAGAAAAGCATAAATGTAGCGTCACCGTCACCGTGTGTCGAACATTTAATAAATTAGTTTAACATAAAAATTATTGGAGCAGAAGCGGACTGACAAAACTGTCTCTAACGGTAAGTTAAAGGATTCCTCGGCTTCCGCGTTTTAGTTAACTTTAAATTAATCCTAAATACGGCAAAAATTCGATAGAAGTCAGTGTCGTAATTGTTAATAACACCGACGCGGCTCAAAATTTACTTACCATTTGACACATATATCGTGCGTTTAATGCATTTCTGGTAATTATTAATTAATTAAAATAAACAATAAACATCAATTTTCAAAAGAAGAAATATATATATATATATATATATATATATCAAACAGCTTGTAATTTCATACGGACATGTTTCTCAAAGGAACATAATCGCGATTTATACCAGAACTTTCTAGTACACACCATGATCACGGGATTATATTCTTCCGAAATATGTCGCCATGAAATTAGAAGTTACTATTTAATATTTATTTTCGAAAATGGATATTTATTAGTTATCTTGATTTATTTAACCAATTCGCATGTCCCTAAACGTATTGTTCGTTACCAGTTTACTATTATTATACTGCTGGACAACTTGACTTTTTTTAAAACTATAAACATATTAAATTTGATTAATGCTCATGTACTGCAACTTTCGGATAGCATTTATAACGCTAATATCGCAGCTACAATTACAATGTCATCAGTTGACAGCTAATAATCATTAGCGTTTACATTAAAACAGATATACATTCATTTTTTATAGATTAAATCATCGGACATTCCAGAAGGACTGTAAGATCTGCGTTGTTAAAAGTAAACATTGTTTTCTATCAATAAAATGTGTAGTTGATAAGAACAGAATTTGTAATTATATTAAATTTTGTTTTTTTTATAAAAATTTCTATACAACATTCACATTAAGATTCGTAGAGAAATGAAAAAACAAAAAGTAAATTAACCTTGGACGTATCGTACATTCAAGTAAGCATAAGAATATTGCTTATGAATATTGTAAAAAATTTAACGTATTTAACATAAAAATAGAAGTCAAATTCAAAGAAACTTAAACCATTTAATATCATATAGCTCATGTTTAAAAATGAAAACTAATTAACAAATGAGTTTTTGTGAAATTAAAGGAATGTTTCATCATTTAAACCAAAACTTCGAATAATCTAAAAAGTATTAATTAAGTAGCCTTAATGTGTTACTTTACGTGCGATATATAATATTTTATTAGGTAAAATTATTTTTTATGGCAAAAATCCTATTTCGGAGTAATAAGAAATCTACTATTTCATTGAATAAGTGACGTAGGATATTCGTATGGTAATTTGTAAATAAATTAAGTGTTTCCGGTACGTATGGATGATTGTTATGCAGATAAGTCAAGGCTATATCAAGACCAAAATTTTGGGAGGGATTAAGAAAATATTTATATATATATATATATATATATATATATATATATATATATTAATTACAACGTAATTCTTAGGCTCCCAATTTTATGTAACGTTTGTTATATTTTATAGGATTTTTGTTATTGTTATTTAAAAAATGTCACAATTTTATGCAACGAAATATGTAACGAAAAATGTAATGAAAAAATGTTTTAATTTTATATAATGAAAGTTAAATGTTAGGATGGGATTTTTGTGATTATGTTATTTTTTTTGTGTTGATGCCAATAAGAATTAAGTTGTAAATTTTGATCATTTTATACAAATTATAAAATAGAAAGAAACTGCATAAAAGCAAGAGGGTTCAAGGGGCGCAGCCCCTTGTGAGGCCAAAATAGTTAAGTTTTTTATATATATATTCGGGATGGGGGGGGGGATTATCATGAAATATATTTATTTATAAATGGTACACTAAAGCCTTGTAGTCAACTATTGCATATGCAACATTTGAACACTACAATAAAAACAAATAAAAAATAGTCATTTCCATAGAATTCATAAAGATTTCAATTTTATTTTCTTTTGTCAAAAATTGAAAAGAAATAAATTTATTCTGAATTTCGGTCCATTTAATTCAAGCGGTTATTATTTCGCAAACACTTCGGGAGGGGTTTGAACCCTGACCCCCCCCCCAGATACGGCCCTGAGATAAGTAGAATATTAAATAATCAAAGCGAAAGGAATACGTGAAATTAGAAACTAATTAAAAACAACAAACTATTTGCAATGCTCACATTTAAAATGGAACCATGACTAAAAACAACATGGTATAAAGTTTTCAGCACAAATTTGTTATTCTCGGTAATTCTCGTTATGAAATCAAATTCCACTTGAAAACAGTATTTCTGTGCCTAAAGTATTTTAACAGTTTGAATGGAGGCGGGGTAGGGGGGGGGGGTGGACTTCTATTACATTCATTATAAATAAGCAACATACTAGAAAAGCAAATCAACATTATAATATCCGTTAAAAACCAGTAAAAAAAAGAAAAAGATCCTTAGGTCACCCTAGAACGCTTTATAAAAATGTTAGCGGCGAAGATTTGAAAAAATCGAAAATAGAACCTGCGGATAGTAAATAGGAAAACATGAATGAAAATTGACTGTAAACAAAAGGCCGCATTTATAATAGCAAAATAATCGGCAGCCAACAACAAACGATAGCAAACAGCAGCGGATTTTAAATGTAGATAATGTAATTTTAGAACCACAGTTCGCCGCGACTTTCTACGCTAGAAGTCACGGTTCGCCGCCGGCGTCATAACAAACAGGTGTTTGTTATTTTTAAAATCAAAAGAAAATTTTCAATTTCGTTAATGCGTTAAACTTTTTTTTATCTGTCCATTAGATTAGCATCGAATGAACTTACGGAATTAAAACGAAATATAAGAACATTCTGTGATAAAATCTCTACTAAAAATCAAATTAAAATGGAATAGTTTAAAATAACCGTAATTAAAACAGTTTTACTCCTTTCCGGATTTTTTTTTGCTTCAAAACATTTCCATTCTAAATTGTTAGTAACGATTTTGCCGTAAAATGTTCTTAAATTCCATAAGTCCATTCAACACTAATCGAATCTTCTTCTTCTTTGTTCTAAAGGCTTAGCCTTGTCGGTGCGACTGATCGTCGGCGACTACCTATTCGTACATTTTTAGCTGTACAGATATGTGTACTAAGCAATTGTTGTATGCAACGCAGGTGTACACACGCAAGACCACATTCGGAACTGATAGTAGCCGCTTGTTATCGCGCTACCAATGCAGTCCGTCTGGTGTGGGTCTGCTGTGTACTGACCTAGCGCGCATATGATGTTGAACGTGGTGGTTTACCATTGCCTTACACGTGATTATTAGCGATTATTTATTTATTTATTTATTTATTTATTTAATTCTTGTAATAAGTTCATCGTCGCTCGGGATCGAACCCGTGACCTCCATATCGGAAGTCCAGCGCTCTAGCAACTAGGCTATCGCGACGACTACTAATCGAATGAATAAACAAAGGTAAGTTTTAACGCGCACCAGGGGGAGGGGGGATTGAAAATTTTCCTTCGACTTCAAAAACAAACATCTGTTTAATAATAATGTCGGCGACAAACCATGACTTTTGGTGTAATGTTGCTGACGGCAAAACGTGCTTGCGGCGAAACGGGCTAGCAAAAGAAAGGAAAGGTTCCGTTTTAGAACAGCCAGCCGAAAAAGATTAATTTCTCATCATCGTCACATGCCCCGAACAGAAAATAGGAGACAACCGAAATACTCGATAAACGAGGTTTTACAGGAAAGGATATATTATTTTGCTGGCAGACTGCTGCAAAATATGTTGCTGTCAAAATGTAATTCTTTATGTGTAATTTAAAAAAAAAAAAAAGCCATTAAATTTACAACTCTTAACCCATGATGACGCCAGTACTCGTCACTGTAGTACAACTGTTCGTCCAATTATCAACGTTAGAAATACTACTCAAAAGTCGCAGTACATGGAGAACGCTAGCTTAAATTTAAACCTCTTGGTCCCATTATACAATGAATAAAATACGCTAAGACATGTCACATAGTCAAAAAATCGAAAAAAAATCCCATTCTCACTCAACAACAAAAAACGGCTACCAATCATGATCAACGTTTGAACGAAAATTTAAAAGAGGTGTTCCGTAATTCATATAATGTGTCATTTATTAATATTGGTACTTTAATATTCTAAAATGTTCATACACATTTCAGATACAGCTATTCTAAATTTGTCCACTAATGACGATGAAGCGTTCTTCACCAAAAATTCTAGGCTAATATCAAAATAAAAAAGTCCCAATCAGTAGAATATAATGCACCCCACAACTGAACGTGAAAATGAATTTCTTAGATATACCAATTGTTAGAAACATGTACAAACCGAGTACAAGGTAGCGATTGATATTCAAAAACTAAGTTTTCCTACTGTTGATAATACACGTTTTCAAAATTTAAATTATTGTATAGAATGCGTTTAAAAATTCGTAATTTTTAACAGACTAAAAAAAAAATACACCAGTAAAATAAAATTGTGATATAATCTGTAATTATACGATGTAACTTATACATCAATTTAAATAACGATTAAATATAGCTTGTTACGTCACTACTAATTGTGAGAAAACTGATACGTTTGTATTTGAGTCTATTACGAGAAAAAAAAGAAAAAAAAAATGTCAAAAATCACGTACATAGTTTTCTTTTTTTTTTCGCAGTGCGTAAGAAATGAACCAAAGTTTAACTTTCTATCGGCCAGGTCGGCTAATTACTACATTAAGCGTAAATGAAACTCTCCTCTACTCGTAATCTTTTACATGAACCGAACAAATTCTAAAATGATGATCAGTGTTAGATTGAGGTTTGTAATAATTTCTTCGCTATTGACGATTTCTTTTCCACGTGCGAATCATAGGCTATAAATTTGTTAAGTTTCGCTACTCTTTTCCAGTTATACACGTAATAAAACCGAAGAGACGAACTCAAATCACCGTCTTCTGTTCTGTAAGTCATTGTAAATAAAAATCACAGCCATATTTTAAAATTACACTTTCTTTAATTTCGCATCATGAAAACAACGGTGGTGTATGCAACCAACGCACATAGATTCCAAATGTACCTTTTAAGACCCAATGTATATTTACGAGTACAATCCATTTAAGGTGGTGAGCAGCAACATCCACTGGTAGTAGATAACTGTAATATAGCACACACACACACTACACTAACCTCGCGTGCAACGAACAGAAAGACACTGTAAAATCAAAAAATTTTTGCACACAAAACGCCCGATAAAGTTGTCAAATTTGAAAGCACTTTTTTTGGGAATTAAAATGCACAGCGAACGTCTACTGGACAATGAGGAAATACAGTTTGATTAATAAAAAACAGAAAAATCATAAAACTCGGCAATTCTTAAATTCGTGTCCAAAGAAAATCCGAAATATAATTGAATTAGCTAAATTATTTCCTCGTAATTCATTCATATTAATCCTGGACTTTTACCATTTTCTTTTTTTAACGCATTTGCCATTTTTGTTCCTCTACCTAATTAGTTAGAAAACCATAGAACAGGATGCTAAAAATATGTTAAATCATACTTCGTTATTTGCTTATAATTTGAAGACAATATTTATTTTTTTAACGTTATTTTAACCTTCACAACATTTTTACAATACTACATATAAAAAAATAATTCAACATTACCTGCTTACGATATAGTAATCAACAAAATGAGTAATCCTAGTTGTAATATTACCACGCGTATTCTTTGATTTTACAATTAATTCAATATGTAAAGTAACAAAAATGAAGAAGCTTTTAAAACAATTAATAAGATAAATTGAAAATTAATATAAAAAAGTTAACGGAAAGAAATTTGGCAGTCCTACATTTTTTTTTCTTTTTTCTTTTTTCTTTTTTTTTAAAGACGCAACAACTGCGGACATTAACCCAACATCAAATATATTAAGCTCCAAAATTCTTTTAATAAATTAATGTACACACACAATATGCGGTGTGCATTCTTAATGCATACGACGGCATAACTATTTTATTTTTCAAGAATTATATTTACTTCGCGAAAAATAAAATAACCGGATTCCCTTAATGTACTTATCAACTGTATCGAAAAATTTGCCACGGTCCTGAATGCCTAAATTCCTCCGGTAACAATCTTTTAAAGAACATTACGCGTTATCATCGATAATTGTTTGGCTAAAGACAAAAATAAATCGACAACAAGAAATCTTACTTTAATAATAACGAAATAACAATAAATGTTGCTTGCCCAATTATCATTAGGATGCTGTGAAAACTAAATCAATGTGATAGATAAAACGAAATAATTTTAACGTTTAGCAAAAATTTTTACCATTTTGATGATTTCAGGGTAAACGGATTCTGTCAAAACGCCACGTCCTTGAGACACGTATTCGACCAACTCGTTTAACGTATTTCGCTTGATCTCTTTGCCTTTCAGTTCGGCCGTTGCGTCAAAGAAATCAAACGTAACGCAGCACTGTCTTAGTTTACGTATAAACAATTCTTCCTGCTCCGAGGCTTGAACATCTATAAATAAAAGTTCAATAATGCACAAATTAGTTAAATCTTACCATGTCATATTCACCGATGTAATTTATAACAGCCCTTTTAACCAGTAGCTTCAATTTTTTTCTTCTTAATCAATTTATAATACTTATCAGCTGCTAGCAGGCAACCGAAATGTGATACGCAAACAGAACATACGGTTTGAGAGGTGTTATTTGTAATACGTTTTTAATAAAAAGTATTTGAAGTACTTTAAAAGTTAACGATTACAAAAAATTATAAATTATTATTATAATATACGAATTTTTATAAAAAAAATACTTTTACTGCAAACAAGTTAAGTAAACTTTTCTTCGTCTACTCTACTGATGTTTACCCAGCCTGAAATAATTAGGTACCGGAAAAATCTTAAAAATTAAAGCCGAGGAAGAGAAAATAACCGTTTCCCCTTCTCACATCATAGCCGTTGGACTTGGCACACTGTATACCTCAACTTAATCACCAATACCGTCAAGGACACGAAACTATATATATACATATATATATGTAAATAATTATATTAATGACTATGTTATTCTTACGCAGAGAGTAATAAAAAATCTGCTACGTTTTTGCGTTAGAATGTACAGGTATAAGTGAAGTCAATTTTTTTTTTTTCAACTTATATTTAAATACGTTTAACGTGTATCAAGTACCGCTTTGAAATGGAATAGCTGAAAGCCCACCTCAAGCAGTAAAAATTTTATCTGCGCCGTTAATTAATAATCATATATTATGTATTACTCATTCACAACCCAGGTGATAATCAAGTTTCCAGCACATGCATTAGATATAATTCAATTTCATAAAAAACACACATGTATTTTTTCAATATATTAAGTTAATAAATATATAATTTGCAAAAACGAAATTTTTACTTTTCATTTCATAAATTTATTATGTATAAAAAGAAGAAAAAAAATCCTTCAACTTCTAGTATGCCAGATTAATAAAGTAAAAATAATGTAATAACTTCAACAGTAGAAAATTCCTAATACTTTGAACGACATCTACTAATCTAGTAATGAATATTCTCATAACACGGTTACATGATCCTGTGTATAAATTTATAAACACGATTAGAATCTATTAAAATTATCACGTGTATTCTCTCCTTTTTGTCCTCCAAACAGTTTAATAACTGTTAATAAAGATGGTATTTAATCAAAACAGTTTCATCAGAGTTGAGTAGAGCATTTTTTAATAATAAAAACAATTAAATGTGTTTAAAGCTTTTTTAAATAATTTTTAGAAACACTGTGTTTAAATAATTTTATTTTTCACGTCTCGAACGGATTGCATCGACCATCATCGAAAAGAAGACCGTGTTTGCTGTTTTTTGTCTCTACTGAAAATACTTACAAATGAATAAAAATAATGTTTAATATATAAAGTGTTAATTCTAAATCGAAGTAAAATTAAAAAAGGCCTTCCTTTAATTCGTACAGCACTGAAGAACGTGAAAAAAAAAAAAAAAAAGTGAATAAATAAATAGATGTATCGAAATATTTTATAATACGTTCTGAAACATGCGAAAAATCACTATAAACGTGTCTAAAATTTATTTACCTTCACATACAGAAAGGCTACAACTCGCTATTTCATTAATACGTTTCAATTTATCCAATGACTAACTGAAATGAATTCATGAATATAATACGTTTTTTGGAAAAATTAAAAACAGAAGACCTACTGGCCATAAACAAGATTAACACTTACTAAAGCAAGTTTCAAAATATATAGAAAAAAAGATCACTCTACCTTACTCATTTGACTCTTTGCGCCTTAGTTTAAAAAACACCTACCTTCGAAAAAAAAGAAGTATTAAATGTACGACATGACTTCATTAGTAAATCAAGAATCATTTGCCAGTTATAGAAATAAACGCAGTTCAAAGCATGGACATGACATTAATTGCGTTAAAATACGCACCAACCAAAATACAAACTAGCTGAAGTAAACAAGTTTTACCTCATTAAAAATCAAAAACATAGTATAAATCATTCGGCAGAACTTACTAGACACTATAATGAACAAATTTATTAAATGGAAAAATACATATTCTCTACTGCACTAGATAACACACAAAAAAAAACACAAACAAACAATATGTTCTAACATATTTGTACGCGTTCCTAAAATTTACCGTAATTATTACGTTAATTTATCGCATTAATTCGGCATACCGCGAGTAAAATATGAGCAAAAAATTTCACAATTTCACTTTTAAATTTTAAGAATGTAAAAAAATTGCTTTAACTATATCCACATAAAACCTATCAGAATACAGGTAAAAATCAAACACTAGATTTCCAATTTAAGATCCCAAAGATTCGATATTAAAATTTCAAAAATTCGTCGTCTTAATAAAACCTTTCATTAATCAAAATTCATAGAAGCGCAATACTCCGAGGCACAAATTTTTCCAAATATAATAGATACACGTTTTGTTACCCTTCCTCAAAATGCAACCTGCTAGTAACCAAAATTACAACAGTTATAACCACGATACATCAGCTATCATTTGTCGACTTGCACAGTTAACAAACAAAATACAAACAGATGTCGCTCACTATATTAATCCGATCAATCGTTTAATATACTCCCCCTAGCAGTGCTCTATCCACACAGCTCAAGATGAAGAATACGAAATAGGTTAGTTCACGTACACACCGATATTAAACACCATCGTATAGCTTTTAACCAATTTTTCTACATTAACTACCCCCTATCGAAAACAACAATTCTTTACACATATATAAGTTTTTAAAAAAAAGGCCAATGCCGGAAAACTATTAAGCCGTATATGAGCTTTAATGAAAATATACAAAAAACTCGAGTGAACCTACTTAGGTCAGTAAGTATACACTTGGTTTTCGTTTTGAAATAACAAAAAAGTCCAATATATTATATGATACTAGATTTACAAAAGGCATCTAAAATTAAATTAATTATTAGAATTATACACTCATTTATGGCTTGTAAATCTTACATTGAGCATAAGTTAGGTAAAGCATTGAAATATTGGAATAAATTACTTTGTTGTTTTTTTTAGATATTAACCTCCAAAAAAAAGAACACTATGTAAGTTTTTTATTATTATTAAGTTACTTTCAAACAAATCATAAAATCGTACATCATAAAAGCACATTTAAATAAAAAGCATCAAACCAATTAAACGTTATGTGCAACTGAATGTGAAAATAATTTATGCAAGTAAAACAAATTTTAAAACTAGCGTAAGCAACGATTAAACATAGTTTATAACACCACTATTGGCTTAGGGAGAATGTCCAGAATGAGTCGTTTCATATATAAGTTACTATGTTTCTAATCATTATTTAATGTTTGACTTAGAGTACAATTTTTTTTTATTTTTCGAATAAAATAAGCCAACTTTTATTGATAGGAATAGTGCAAAATCAAAATCGTTTTTTATTGGTTATTAATTTCTTTTTGTTTCTAGATAAAACAGGTAAACCGATTTATTACTTTATTTTTATGATAAAAAACGATTATATAAAAATTTTTATATTGAATTGTATCCGAATCTTATTGGATTTTTCAAAATTGCATACCAAATTGTAGAGTAAGAAAAAATGATTGAACCAAAACCGCATTTGTAAGATGGATATAAATAATACGTGTAGAATTTCGAAAAACACTTACTATGATATATTTAACTGGAATTTTTTAAGTTATGTTCGGCATTTACACTCACACCTTTAGCCAGACTCTACTACTGATCCTCATAGATATACGCACAAAACTAGACCTACTTACGTATAAAATACTTTCATTCGCCGTCAGACCGTTGCAAAGGCGATTACAGATTGCTATTACGACCACAACTCAATTTTTCATTCCAGAACAATAAACGTCTGCTCCCACATAACAAATGATTTTCATTATGACTTTTTAATAATTCGAAAGATGCATACAGACCAAAAAACACTCAGATATCACCACAATAATATGCACCAGTTATAAACTTGTGCGCACCGCTAATACCCAAATTTAACTTCAAATGCGCTTTGTTAAATCGCTCCAGCCAATTAGAATATCGGGCAATAACACTAATTTAATCTAATATTATTGGAAAATATGGGTCCGTTTTTTCGATATTTTTGATGCACTTCTTTAAACAAACTCTGCTTTTCCAACCGAAGAATGAAAATCCCCCGCCGATATTTAACTTTATTTTTATCATTTAATCTGAAAACGATGTGACGATTCGAGATTAAACATCTGCGCCGTTTGTGCGGACACCGAGTAACAGGTGACAGAGAAAAGGTGATGGACATGCGGGGTAGCTCCCATGGGTGCAAGGCATTCCAAAGATAGTAGGCATAATGAGAAACACATTTCTGACAAATGATATATTACGATAGTAATAATAATAATAATAATAATAATAATCAATAATAATAAACAGCGATGATAATAGTAGGAATAAAATTTAAGATTGGAATGTGTTCGATAAATAAACGAAGAAATTTTACCGTTGAGTGTAGTGCAAATAGCGGGCATCTCACTTTAACAGTAAATATACCGAAAAAAGGCAAAAAGATATGCCAGATGCGTGCGCACCGCTATAAACACTATTCTTAAACTGATCGATAAATTTTCTCAGCATATAGCTACACTGTAGCAGTTGGGTTCGATGAATGAAAATCAAATCATATTTCGCCCGCTGTGCTTAAAGAAAAATTACACAGAAACTAGGTAAGAAATACTTTCGTGCAAACTTGCAAAATTATTTTTATCGAACTGACACACTGAATAAAATATAAGACTGTCTAGAAGATGTACAGAAAACTTTAAAAAAACAAAAAAACGGCATTATAAAATTTTATTAAGTATCCTTAAAAGTCATTCCTGGCACTCCGTTTTTATTTTTTATTATTATTATGTGCATTAAAAAACCTATTTTGTAGTACAAATTTTTTAAAAATTGAAAAGCATTTATAAAATAATACTTTTAACCAATAATCTCTACATTGCATAGAAATATGATAAACATTAACACTTTAATAGGCGAAGTTAATCCAACTGTAACGAAGACAATTAAATCAAACGTGGGACTTTTCAAAAATATTGTTTTTTTTTCTTTTTTGGGCGTCGTGTTTCCGTTTGTTCACTTATCAGTGTGAATTATTTTTAAGATTCCGTACACATATAATGTACGGAATCCTAATAAGATAGTTCAAATACGACAAAAATATTCAATTAAAATAAACAATAGCTCGCGAACGGTTTCGCTTATAAACTTCAAAATTGAATCATAAATTACAATTCAACTTCTATCTACAACAATATCTATAACTACAGGCTAACCGATTATAATGAGTGACAAAAAACCCAGAAACCCGTCAAGAATATATAATATGGAATTCCAAATGACCTCAAAAATTCATAATTCATCGCTTGATAACCATTTAAAAGTGAAATTCAAAATATAAAAAAAAAAAAAAAAACGCAAAAGTCCTTTCATAAAATCAAAAAAAACCGGTCAAAAAATTATTTAAATCCCCGCTTTTGCGCCAAAAACAGCAAAAAAAAAAAGAAAAGAAGTTCACGTAAGTAATAGCCCGAGTACAAAAGTTGGAGAAACCAAAACGTATCTCAAACATATGCATGAAGAACCGCTTTATAAGAAAAATATAGCCCAGCTACAACTTTATATTGAGTCTTTGAGGTGCTAAAAGCTCGAAAGTTTTGAGAAAATTTTTTTTTTTCTCGAGCATGTGATACATCGTCAGAAAGATCGCCATTTGTCGGAAACGAAACCGTATTTCATTTCCTTAACGAAACTTTCGAAGTTGACGAAAAGTTCAAAAAATCGCGACAAATAACGTGTCCTTCCCCTCTTTACACCACAAAAAATCAGATTTCTTCGTTTTGAACTTTGTATTATGTAAATGTAAATTTACCTTTACCTTAACATACGGAATCCTCAGTGCATGAAACGCGATATGCTTGACGGAACTTATTTTAAATAGTAAATAATTCAGTAAAAGTTATCTGCTTTTTTGAAAAAGTTATGTCGGGCTTGAATCGTTCTAAACTTAAAAAATCCGTCTAATTGATTTAAAAGCAAAGAGAATTGTAAACTACAAATAAGACTTTTTTGCGATATATTAAAATTATGCAAAATAAGCATGTACTGATGAAAAAATCGATAAATTTACCTTCTTACCACTGAGATAAATATAATCAACGCTTTTAAAGTATCTGTAAAAAACAACGGTTATTTTATATCGAAATGTCATATCATCTGAATATTTCAGAATGTAATTTTGACAAAAGACATCTTCAAATTTATTAGCACTTTTTTTCTAGCTTATTTATACGTCTGATATTTTGTCGGATTTTTATTTCTCTCGTAGTAATAATTATTTATCGATACATTGTAACCCCGCGGCGAAAACTACAATTCTTTTTACATATTTCGTTATAAAGAAATATGTCGGCGTGTTAATTTTTAATTATTAATTTAATAAATTTTGTTTCTAGTCAGTTTTTGTTATTACTTTTATATTACGTAATATATTCTTCTTTTACGCGCTGCACGTTACATACTGAAATTATTCTAAAGCTCTTACTATTTCCTAGCATAACTAGTATTCCTCTATTTAATATAAAATCTCATTCCAAAAACTCAAGTCATTACCGGTTTTATTTCCAATCAGAAATAACAAAATACTAAAAAAAATCTAGAAAAGCAAAACCCTAGTCTAATCAGTGTTGTCGAATTTAGATGTGAACCTTTACTTCAAAACCCATCTCCACCAAAGGTTCGAATTTACTGGTTTTTTCTTTCCAATTATTGCTAGAATTGCCGCAAAGCAAAAAACATAACGTAAGCCCCCTCCTCCCCCGAACCATACCAAAAATGCAGAAGTTCGTATTTCTCTATTGTACGCAGTTCAAAATAAAATCATCTAAAGTTTGAAAATCACATCTCGGAAAGGAAAAACAAAGCGAACACCCCCCAACCTACAGTGCAATCACTTTTAAGCGTCGTATAGGACGAGGAAAATTAACAGCATCATTTTTTCTGACTGCACGACAAAAAAAAAAAAAAAAAAAAATCTTTATTTAATGTCACATTTTGAGACAGATTTGTGTGACAGAAAAAATAGCGGAGGTCGGGCTAAGAATGACGTTGTCATTAATGTTTATATATATATATATATATGGAGGCAATCCCAAGATGTGTGTAGCGTAATATAAGTCAACCAGTAAACTGTATGGCCTCTCCACATCTACTCCCACATCTGCCTACCCATGGCGTCCCTGTCGAGCAACCTAATCGAGGAAGTCTGTGGTGAGAATCCTAAAGGCAGACAGGTCGAAAAGCAAAATGGTGTTCGGAGTGTCTGAAGATGGTAGTCTAACTTGAGAAGGGCCTCTTCAGACCGGATGGGAATAAAGATAGGAGGTTATTGAAAGATATACTTAGTTCTTCTCACTAAATCTAAAAGGCAAATTTATTTATAGAAGAAAATAAAAATCATACTTAAAGCAAGTACCCAAACAATATCCGATTAGAAAAGCAAATGAAAAATGGGCAATAACTGATAAGTAATCAGCTGCAATACCTTTAGTTTACATTTATAGAACACCTTTCAAGCATACGAGAGAGTAATCTTATCCTTTGTCGAATCAACTGATAACGTATTCGCAATTTCGATAATAGCAATTCATTCGTACCGTTCCAGACAGGTAAGATTATTCTTATTTAATCCTTTCCACCGGACTTCGCACACCGCGTACTTTCTATCCTACTTCTTTTTACCGGCATTCGTTCTTTTTTTTCTCTTTTTGCTTTTCTTTTACCATTTTTATTTCCGGTTTTATTTAATCGCAAGCATTTAATTACAGTTTTGTAGATGAGTGTCAATAAGAAACGGTCTTCTCCCGTCCATTAATAGTAATGACAAATCACCACAACCTTGCACTAAGACGAAGAGTAATAATCTTCTTCCGCTAAATGTAAACAATGACGATGCTGCAAACGTAATTCTTCCACGTCACACATTTCTCCGCCACCTATAACAGCAAGAATTCAAATTATCTACAGAACGAGTCAACATAGGGGCGGTGTCAATTTATTCTCTTCAAATCAATCAGCTGGTTGAGAGCATAAACAAAAATATCGCAAGGCTACATTCGCTAACAATAGCAAATTAATCTTGCTAAATTCACTCAAAATGAAAGATATAACTTCGGTTGACGTTTGATTCTTTACTCTTGGCCAATTATTTTTTTATCTTATCGCCATTTTTAAGGATAAGAAACTTAGAGCCTATATTCATTTAAACTTAATACATAGATTTGGTGTTGTGATGAATGTGGATCCCGGTATGTTAGAGGAAGGCGTAAGAACCTAGACTAGGAGTGCGTATAATGCTGTCGCCATTAGGAAATTTACCAAAAGAAAGAAGGCGTAACTTGGTAACAATCTCATTATTGGGGTAACTTTAAATTTCACTACTATTCTGGTTTCTAATGACGTATTTTTTCTCATGAATTGGTTAGTTAACTTGTCGCTTGCTAGTGACTATCTGTCGACGTTTATTTGAACAAAAATCTGAGAAAAGATCGCGAGGTACAACAAACAAATTCTCAGTTTTAGGTATGGGATTAAAAAGAACAAATCGGTACGCTTTCACAGGCCACCTGAACCTTCAGTTAAACAACATAGGTAAACTTATCACCGATTCAACTGCATTAAACTATTTAAAGCCACCAACATCTTTAAGATGCTAATACATGGTGGGGTGAAGATCTATCCGACAGATAATTTAAAGTTGTGCTCAAATTCTACATTTTGTGATAAGCACTTGGCCCGTGCATTCGTTCCACAAGGAGGTGTACTTGGACTAATTTTATTCCCGTCGTATATGATATCCTAATGTTCAATCCAACAGTTCTACCTTTACGAATAACACGTGTGTATGAGGCTTCAGTAGACGCATCAACAATAATATCGGAAAATATGGACAAAGTTTACATCTGAACTGCGGAAAATTAAAATTAACCGCAATAAAAATCATATCTGCCGATCAAGTGTGGAAACCAGCAAATTCCACAGACCAAATCAGTCAAATATCTGAGATTGATTCATGATCAACGACTTATGTAGAAACCTCATATTACGTATGTAAGACAACAACCTCAGGTTAGAATCGGGCAACTGCAGCCTGTAACTGGAAGGAAATCTAAGATCAACCTTTGTTGCAAATATTTCATATATCTGGCGCCCATTTGTAGATTGGACTATATGCTTCATTGACAAGGAGCAACATCAATTGAATTCAGTAACTCCAGTTTTGGATGAAAACGCGCTTTGTTTCCAATTTTTCTTTACACACTCATATCTTAACATACAATATGCACAAAAACTTGGCAAAGAATTTTTCAATGAAATGAAAGTAAATGAAAATATCAACATCACAGACGTGTATAGTCCACATATGAGAGGTGCGCAAATCAACTCCGCTAGAGGAGTTGAATATATATGTGTACTTTCCGACTGCGGATATATATCCGTTTCTCGACTCCAACTCCGCCGGGGTTGCGCATTTCACACCTAGTGTATCGGGGAGGGGGTTGAACCCAGAAAATCCCTTCTCAGATACGGCCCTGTGCGCTTACCATGTTGGTGAATGAGTGTGTGCGCACATTTTAAAATATTTCATTAAGTTATTTAAAATTAATTTTTCCAAATATCGAACAGTGCTAATCATTATTGATCTGTCCTAAACAATAGAATTTATAAAATTTTGCAAGATAGTTGTGCCAATAGTGGTCGTATGGCCAGAATGATGTTAAAAGTAAAAAATTAAAAAGCAAGGCTATTTTGTTAACACTTTTTTTTTTTTTTTTTAATCTCCGAAGTTGCTTCTTGGTAAATTAGATATGAGACCGACAGAATGGTATTTTTTCAGTCTCTTATTCCATAAATAATAAAATGTTAATACTATACAAAAATATTTGTAGATTTCACATAAAAAAGTATACATCTTTTCAGATATTTTTAACTGCATTCGGCTTTGGCGCCAAAATCTTACCTTCAGTCACACACTTTCGAAAATTCAACAAATATTTACATTTAGACGGCGAATCTCCGTGGTTGAGAGCTTCTTCTCGATTATTATGTATATTTTTCATCTGAACTGGTCGATTTTTCAATATCTGGCTACACATCAGAAACCTTACTTTTTGAATATCCCTCGCATGAAGGTAACCTTTTATACGGGGATTTTCTATAAACGAGATACCGATTTCGTCATCAAATCAACTTTTACGCTGCGTAAACTAACCTTACCATCGCTAATTCGTACGCTTTATCGAAAACTATTTTGATTTGCCAGACGTAACTCTCGAAATGTAACAACAACTTGGTTTATGCTAGCAAAGATTTTTTGTTCTGCTTTTATCATTCTATAGCAAATGACTCAACTGTTTTGAATTAATCGTTTTTTTTTTAGAGCAAAAAAATGCTACTTTCAAATTTGTTTTTTTTTTTTTAAATTTAAAAAAATCGATTTTCGGCTTTAGCTGCACTCGAGATTTTTATACGTTTTACATTTAACGAATTGCTTACGCGCGGGCCTTTTTCTATCCAGATTGTGCCTGACCACTTATCCGGCCAATTTTCGACCTTACACCTCATTTAATAGCTAGTCTTCGTAACTATTAATAGAAAAACAAGATAAACGTTCAAATGGCAAAAAAAAAAAAATATTCCAATAGATAAAATTTCGCAATCTCAAATGTCTTTGTCGCAAACTTCGAGCAAATATAAAAACACAAAATATAGAACAATCGAGCCGGACGACCCTTCATTCATATTTCTTTTTTCCCTAAAAAAAATAACGAACGGAAACTTTTAATTTCTTACTTGACAACACACGCACGTTTAAAATTCGTTGCCGCCCCACGATCTGAACTTAATTCATCCGCGCTTTACTTCGACAGCAGCAGTCTAACGGTCAACGTTCCGGAAAAGGGGCTAACTTTTTCGCCAAAGCAACAAAGTTACTCACTGTACGGCGCATGTGGAGTCGCGTGACGTTAGCTGCTAGTGCACGAGATAGCTCAGAAGTATAGGCATAACCTCACTTCCTGCTGCTCCTAATAAACTAAACCTGGATAATTAGCTTTCGACGAAGAAACGTTGCAACTATTTCTGAGCGATTAAAAATATCACACGAATATTCCATAAACCTCCTCCTTGCCGTATTCTATCGCATTTTCCCGGATCTATTGAATACATGTAACGAAAATTCACTAACGATTGCCTAACTCATCCAACCAATCTCGACTTTTGTTACATATTTGTTCATTAGGATAATTGTTTCAAATTACGAATTTATTATAGTAAAATAACGAACATTAAATTAAATCATCTTCACGGTTCGGGAGAAGTAAGAGAAGCAAAAACACAGTGAAATTACAAAAGAGTAATAATGAATGAGGCATCATCTCATAAAATAAGACGGTCCGAGAAAATCGGTATGTAAGAAAGATTATTTCGTAAGACAAGTATATTCGCAGTATGACACAATGGGAAAGAAAAAAAATAACGGTAATAAAGAAAGTCATGATTAGAACGAAACTGATTTTAAAAAATAATAAAACTTCAATAAAAAGAAGTAAAATCAGAAAACTGTAGTTCGGGCAAAATAGTAGACTGTGTATAATTACGAAGAAAAATTATTTCATATTAATCATTGCTCGATAACTTTTTTTTTTTTTTTTTTTTAAAGAAAAAATGGTCATTTATTACTTTGAATTCTTAGTTGTTTTACTTTTCTTAAATTATTCTTTGAATTCCGATCCGGCCAACAAGGAAGGCTATTAAATGAAATTTTTAATAATGAACCGCTCCTACCGAATATCATCAGTGCGCTGATCTTTTTAATTTCATCAATTCTTCCAAAGTTTTATTACAATGTAGCGTCTTATTGCGAAACGCCGAATATTATGTAAAACAATTCATTTACAGCTGTTATACATACCATTTCCATTTTGCTAAATCCCTTAATTCCTCATTATAATATCATTCCAAAGCACTACTGTCGGTGTCATATATGTACAACTTAAAATATATTAAATAAATCAGTACGGACTATTTGTACGAAATAGAAATAACCGTAGAATTAAAATTGCAGTTTGTGCCCTATTAAAATTCCTTTTTACACCAAATACCTGCCAAACATCTTAGTATAATTCTTCAACGCATTTCGTGCCTCACAAATATCGGTATTCTGAACGCTCAAATGAGTATTTTTTGCAAGTTCTGAAACCAGCGGTATAAAGAAAGCCCACTGCATTTAAATAGGAGTAATAAAACTGTAAACACATATATGTTTTAAAAAAATTCGGTAAATCTAAAATTTTAAATATAGTTTTATTGTTTTTCCTGTCTTTGAATTATTTACTAATTTCGTCCCCTTTTTTTTTACAACTCTCAACAAAGCGAAACTGTTAAATTTACATTTCAGTGTTGAACTTAACGTCATTTCCACGACTTTAATATATATATATATATATATATATTACAAAAAACAAACGCGAATACCCGAACTACAAATGTTGTACTTTCGGGTTTAACGCAACATCAATTTACCATTATAATAAGCTGAGTATTGATAAAATAACCTCAGTCCTGGTAAACCGGATAAGTTACAAAAATAAAAAGTGGATAAATGATATATATTATTCGATGTCTGGCTAGCAGCACAGCAGGCTGAAACATGATCGCAATATAAAACAAAGATAGTAATACTAACGCGTGTTTAAAAAATAAGGTTATAGAGTAATCACGGCGGTAAACAATTTAAAATGGTCGCGGAAATTACATTTAACTGATTAACCAAAAACTGCTTCTTTTTAAACGGGTTTAATAACACATACAACTACTTTCAGTTGTATCAAAATTTTCGATCATAAAACCTTGTACAACTTTTACGCGTAAACTATGTAAAATTCAGTTATTTCATATTAATGTTTTCGTTATTTACAAAAAGAAGAAAAAAAAATAACAATTTCAGTTTTTTAAAAATTATAAGGGAAAGATAAATGCACGGTAATAACACCGTGAAAACAAAATTCCAAAAAAGAATATAGGCGACATTTTTAACATTCAAAAATGGAGTGATATTTAATAATGTCGATACTTGTAATCAAAATAAAACATTTTCCAGTTTATATTTTAAACCGAAAATTATTTTTGAAAATTTGATTCTTCCGTATTTAACCGATTACGCGAAAAATAAATTACCTTCGACATTTTCGTGTCGATTTCCGATAAAAAAATTTCAAGTATAAAATCGTTTAAATTTCTGCGTGTTTCATATTATGCCATCCCCGCTCGTTATCTAAATGTCAATAGTTAAAATGCTCATATATCACAAAGTTTAATCTTTCGAAACAATAAACGAGAGACTGTTCAATAAACGTCTTATTCCATATTTCATTAATCTGCTTCGATTAAAATCTCTGTTTTCGTATTCAAATTCCACTGCGAATGATTATAATCTCATAATCTGAGAATCATAAAGAACAACTTGCAGTTTCATATCCATCAGTAAGTGATAGATTTCAATTATGACTGCATCTCTTCAATCGAGGACTAGAACTTATTGTTCACAATTAATTGTTCGCAATGGTAAAAGAAAAGCTCAAAAAACATCACAAACAGAAGCCGGGGAACAACGATTCAATCCTTATCGTTAGGCTCTAATCGGCATCTTAGTGAATTAGAAATGAAGGAAGACCCCTATTCCTTTTTTCCGTAAAATAGTGTAAGTTAAAGACAATTTCTAGCAAACAAACATGTGTAATCTGGTGGTTATGGGTTTAGGTTATTCACTGTTGTATAAGTGTGATGTCCTTGTTTCTTAATTTTAATATAGTTGTCAGTTATTTACCGTGATCCACCAGAGAATATTTTGGAATTGGTGTGATTTCCAGTAAACGATGACCAAGAATACCCTCTGTCTAAACAGTGCTGAAGAACGACTGCAGTTTATAAGGGTTGTAATAGCATTTATCCGAAAAGAAGCCCAAGGCGAAGGAAGGTGGAAATAAGTACTTTTAGTTAGTAAAAGTTAAAGGTTATATTGTACCCCGGAAGAAACTGATATTAATTTCTGTCAAAGGACATTTGGGGGAATTTAGGCTTTATAATTGTATTATTATCGCAGACTATGACAGCTGAAGAATCTTTTTCACATGATAATGGTGAAATACTAGATAAGAAACAGACTTTTAGATGGCCATATACAATGGGCACTGCAGATAACACGAAGAACACCACTGTATTGAATGAAGTAGTTTTAGTAAAGAATAATTTGCGGAAGATGGGACATCCGTGTAAATGATCTGCTGAATACCAATGCTTTGTATAGATTTAAGAGAAGGGAAATTCGGATGATGTTAAATTTAACGTTTGAAAGGAATTTAATTACGTTTAGAGAAAGTATTTGGCTTTTAATTTTGTTATATATGGTTTCCAAGTGAAACTCATATACATTAAGATAACAAAGAAAGTTGATATTGTTTTAAAATTAATTAGTATTCAATTGTAAAACCAGTGAACTCCATCTTTATATAAAACACAGCAATTGATTTTCAGGGAGAAGAGTGAGTTTAGCCCTTTGTTTTCTAACCAGCATTGTAATTAGTTGATTATTTGTTGCAATATAGATTGAGCTAAAGAAAATATATTGAATGATAAAGATAAGTGTGTCGCATTTAGCTTATCGGGACAATTAGTTATCTTAATAATAATAATAATAATAATAATAATAATAATAATAATATTAAAAGCTCAAAAATAAAATTCCTTAACTATGAGAAAATCTGAGGAATGAAATATTACGCGAGCAAAAAAGTAAAAGCCGGTTTCATAAAGGTAGAAATCACTGTACCATTCTATGTTCCGCCATGTTTGACTAATCATGTAAAAAAGAAGGTAGAAGTTAAAAAGATATGCGAAATCGTTTCACTAAAATACTAAAGAAGAAAAGGAAAAATTCCGTATTTTCGATGAATGGGCGGAAAGGATGAATAATAAAGAAGTGATATAGGAAAGTAATCGAAAATGTGTCACTATTAAAATTTACCCGACAAACGTTTCACGAAAGTCTAAAACATTAAAGTTAAATCTTTGTATATTTTTAAATTCATACTGAGAAAGACCTACAACATTCGATTACGAAAATTTTTACAAGTATACTTTTTAATATTAACCATGAAACTTAAAATGAGAATGCGGATATAGAATTAAAGAAGTAGCACAGAATAAATAATTGATAAATAAACACTAATAAAGAAGTCGAAAAAATAATGGAATATTTTATACATTTTTCTCGGTTATTACTGTACACTCTTAATTTTAACTTTTCTAATTTATCAATCCATACTCTGTAATATATTATACATATATATATATATATATATATATATATATATATATATATATATATATATATATATATACTCCTCGAAATGTAATTATTTATGTTATGCGACTAATTGTAAGTACTGCCAAATAAATTTTCGACTCAAGAAGAACAATTAAAAACGGCAACTACTTTTAAAATAATCATTCACATAATGTTTATTTTTTTCCAAAATAAGAGCTTATATGAAAAATTTAAAAATTATACTCTGATTTTCCCGATACTCAAATCCAAATACAATTGTATAACTCGACAAATGCGTTACAATTTAAGAAAAGTACAAAAAAATCCAATGATACGAAAGAAAATTAATTTTAAAAATATATAAAACTAGTCGAATAATTATTGAATAAATTGAAAAACAAAATATTCTCTCAGAATTTTTTTAATTCTTCTTTATTTAATTTATTGCAATGAGATATATAAATAACACGACTAATTCTAGATACATCTATATTCTTTATTGTAATGTATGATTCTCTGCAACACTAAAATATATTATTTGCCTATTTAAAAAAAAAAAAAAAAAAAAAAAAAGACTAAATAGAAATAATAAATTTATAATTAAGGACGTAGGATTTTACGATCAGCTAGCTACAAAAATCTATGAAGTAAAATTATTTTATTTTACCGAAATTCATTTTCAAAAATTCTAAAAAAATTTAAACATCATCCATTAAAGAAACCTTTTTTTTTCTTTTTTTTTTTTCTTTTTTTTTGTCTTTTACTTTGAGCTAGTCGACGTCTATATTTATTCATTATCGGGAGAAAAAAAAATTCCGAAAACCCTGAAGAAATAAGGCAACTAAGAATAGAGAGACAAGAGGTAAAACATAACCGGAAAGATTACAAGAAAGTGTAGAAGAAGTAAGAATGAGAATAGTGTGGAAAGGAAAATATCGCTTAAATAAGGAAGGTAGAAAGATAAAGCTATAAAAGAAAAGGAAAATGAGAACAAAATAAGAGACCGAAAATGCCACTGTCCATGGTAACAAACATTAACTACAATAGCTGAAGCAAGCACTAAAAATATCGATCCATTATTCAACCCAATATTTTCTATCAGTGCGATAATATCTGTGAACGACATGTACAATATTTAATCGAAGAAAGAACAGAATACACCCCTTCGTTACATAACTCAGTCATTTTCTCCCTTTGTCATATTCGTTTTGGCCATCATAGTCGGCTTCTTGTATCTTCTTATCATTTCTCCACGATTTTGTCCTCCGTCTCTTGCCATGCAACTCGGATCGATCACGTTTCTTTCAGGTGTTGTTTCTTATCATATGATAGGAAAACGACTTCCATTGGCACCTGTTGTTGTCTGGCATCCTCGTACTTCATGCAGTTCTTCATCGTTTATTATTTATGTCTATTTATTGTAAATCATACCAATTGCGGCTAAATTCTTGTCTTCGATACTTCATATCAATCTCGTTCATCAGCTTTTCTTCACTCTGGTACTATCCCGCCAAGTTACTTCTACTCTTTTCTCTTCGTAAACTTCTTAATTTTGTTTTTTGTCGTTACAAATTTTCTTTTTTCCCATCGCTATGGTGAACTCTGCTCGCACAATTGTGGCCATAATGTCAAATAATGAATTCCTTTGATCTTTCTCATCGGCACTGTAGACTTCCTGCTTTTGCAGTTGTGGACGTAGTGTTGAATCAAAAATTACTTTCTTCTTCCCTTCAACGTTATAAATCTTTGTTTCTGCAATACACTGTGTGAGTTTTGGAAATTACGACCATAATGTTTGAAAGGGCATTATTAACCCGATTTTCTTATTTCGTTGTCGTAATTTATTAAAATAAACTTTCTCTTGATTTAATTTTACAATTTACATCCTAAAAAAAAAAAAAAAAAAAAAAAAAAAAAAATAATATTTTTAATAATCTCGTAAAGGTATGACACAAAGATCTGAAGCACAAGATCAGGATATAGAAGAGAAATTATTTTCAATTGGGAAAAAATGATATATAACCATTCTCTCGTATTCTAATTTCGGCGTCGATTATGAACAAAATATGAAGGCCAAAAATTGTAGCTCGATAATGATAGTCGTAGACAAAAACGTTAAACGACATATCAGAAAGATACATGTTCACTACCATCTTTTATGTGTCTCTATTTTTGTACTACTCGTACATGATATACATTAACAGGTAAAGTTAAAATAAACAAACAGTAACGGATATTCGAAAAGAACACGTACAAGAATAATTCGGTAACAGAACAAGGAAAAAATGGAATTTGTATGTCCTGCGTTATCCAAATATAGAATCCTTCGGCCGATGTAAAGCACATACATGAAATCACGCGGCTATGTGCCAAGGTCTTCTAAATATGAACTACCGAAATTAATGATTTTCCAGACGTTGGTAAATCTGATGGCAACTATACCGATACCTATGACGGAACCGTTACATACTTACTAGAAGTATATTAATTTTTGTCGATTAATAGGCGCTACTGTCGCTACGCATTTAAGTTATCCTATGTGCAAAAATTTTACACTTTTACGACGCATATTAAGCGAAAGATTACAACTTCCAACTTTATGCTTGATAGCCACCTCTAAAATTCTGACAAAACTATTCGTCCTCTCGAATTTCCGATATGAAAATAAAAATATTCACTTCGTACTATTGAAGCATCTCGAAGTGCATTTAATTATTGATAGTGTATTATCGGATATTAATGAGATTAATTTTATTTAAAACTTGCAACGTTCAAAAATTTAATTAATAATACGTATTAGATAGAAAATGATCTCTATCGGAGTTACAAGTTCAAATTCGTATTTACTATGAAAGAATAAAGTGTTTTCAGTTAAATTCAGAATTCACGACGAATTTTATTCGCACAAAACAACTGTGGACAGTAAGCAAATAATTTAAGAACACAAACCAGCAAAGACGGTATTTACATGCAATAACTGAATGTTACATTACTAAACGATTAAAATTTTTAACAGGTACTGAACATAGATTATAATTATACATAACACGTTTCGTTTCTATTCACAAATTACGGAAATTTGTTTTTTAGTTTTAATGTTTAAAGATTAGTCTCGAGACACTTACACGTTATAATTATCAAACTATTTTAATTCTGTTGATTTTTTTTTTTTTTTTTGAGAAAGATCTAAATATAATTTGTAACTTTTCTTACATTTCTAAATATTTAAATGAAAAACAAAACAGAAACGTAAGCTTATTATTTTAATAAATAATTGTTTACTTATACCTTACGAATCGGAAAGAAATGCAAGTAATTTTAAACAACAAAAGCATACGTTTATGATGACTAGTAAAGTCTGTTTAACGTAACTGGTACTAGAGCGCTTGACTTCCGATATGGAGGTCACGGGTTCGATCCCGAGCGACGACAAACTTATTACAAGAATTAAATAAAATAAATAGTCGCTAATAATCACGTAGAAGGCAATGGATAACCACCACGTACAACATCATATGCACGCTAGGTCAGTATACAGCAGACATAAATAGGACTGCATTTGTGTAAATCGGTAAAAATCAAACGATTACAATCAGTTCCGAATGTAGTCTTGCGCGTGTACACCTGCGTTGCATATAATAATTGCCTAGTACACTACCTATATCTGTACAGCTGAGATGTACGAATAGGTAGTCGCCGACGCTCAGGAATTAAGCATGACATTATAAAGAAGGTGGTAATATTCCAAATCTCTTTCAATCGGAAAAATACGTATAATGAATAAATATAACTTAATTTATAAAGTTAAAATTAATTATTTCAAAAATTAATTGAAGCTTTTCCTTTCTTCGAAAACTTTTTTTCTTACATCACACCCAACGTATTATTTTTAACTACAAAGGCTATTAAAACAGTACGCAGATTCGTAAATAATACCAACAAATAATGAATTTAGTATATTTGATAAACTGGGACCGATGTGTGAAAATAAAACTGTTCAATAGCCTTGCCGATTTAGTTTCGTTCAGTTATTGATTTTATCGTGTGCAGTTCATCTCATATCTGTCACAACACTGTATTTAAATTTCCTACCGTCAATTTTTAATAATGCAAGTACAGCAAAAAAAGAGACCATTCCCGTTTCGGCCTTCTCTAATTGAGTTAGTAAATTTCTCTTGCGCTGACAAGCCCAGGGGAAAACTAAAACCAGGAGGGATTTTATTTTTCCTTATTTAAAATCTATTTAAGACAAAATAACCATCGAATTATAAAAATACTCGCGTAATTAATTTCCTTACAAAACAATAAAACAATTATTTATACTATCAACGGTTTTTAATTTTTATTTTTTCCATAATATTACTTCCTCTAAAATCGAAATGCTATCGAACAGTTCACATTTAATGTATTGTTTCAACAAAATATGTGCAAAAAAAGTTTTTGACCGTGATAGATTTAAAAACGGAAAAAAAGAAACCGTACACAGGTTTATAATAAACACTTAAAATTTTTTAAAAAATACAAAATAGAAAATTAACCTCGATAATTATTATGAAAACTACAACTAACATTAAATTTTAGAAACATTCGAAAAAGTTCTTGCATTACTAATCAATTTTTATTTTCACTAATAATGTTGCGTTTTTGTTGTTTTTTTTTATATATTTTTTAGGCTCGTCAACCAAGAACCTCCACCCAGAAACGATAGGAAGAAAAGTCAACTAATTAGAACTTAATTTGATCGGAAATAGCTGAAATAAAGAAACTAATGGTAGGCACATCAGGCTGAAAGGGACAGGGCGGTAAATAGGAAGCACAATAAAGAGCAGGAAGCTTCACACTTTAGGAGCAAATAAAAAGAAGAACGTTCCGCAGAAAGAACAGAACACTCAAAGAAAATGCGTTTAGCATCACAGACAACTGCTTCATTAGAATGAAGAGGACAATAATGAGTGTTACATTTTTTAAAAATAATGATTCACTGAAATTTCTACAGATAAAACGTATTTGTATTTGAAGAAGGATAATTTAAATTGTTAAAATGCTGTTTTGAAATTGTATAAAACAACCTATATATATATTAATTCTCAAAGGTGTTTTTTTGTCGGTATGAAACACCTCTCTCAATACTGTATCAAAATTAATGTTCGATACGCCATTTTGAAGATGATTTTTCCCTCTAATGACGTAAAATAAGTAAATATCTTAAAATTAATAATGTTTTCGTTAAAAAATTACATTTTAAAACTTCTCTTATGTTGAAGGAGGCGCCATCTATTAACAATCTGTTTAACTAACATGATATCTGTTAGATTACGTTCTATATACTTTTGTCCGCAAAGGAAATATTCCTTTGAGGGGACTCGATTTTTAAACTTTATTTGATGGTCGGTCAGTCCGTACTCTCCGATACTCGTATGAAAGTAACCACTGATCAATATAATTTCTAATAATTAAAGAATCATATGTCTTGGTGTTAAATATTTTCAAGTGATAATCAAATGAGAAATTATTGAAATGAAGAAAACTTGGCGGTCTGCTATACTTCATAAAGTTCTCTAGCTATTGGTCAAAGAGAATAATGTTAAGCCGTAATATTATTTCAATCAAGCGTTATAAATCGTTATAAATTTGTTATTTACGTAGTAAAGTAATTTATGAAGTGATAAACCGGATGAATTCAAAGACTTTATGAATTCTATGGGGTACAATTCAGCATTGTCTGTTTCTTCATCTTGGACACAATCAGAACTGAAGTAAATCTTTTTTTCTCTCCAATTAACAAATTGGAAATTATATATTCATTCATTTTTGTACAATCTTCGTTTTTTGGACATAAAATCGCCGTTGAATAAAAATTCGAAATATTTTGTTTATTGCTTTCTGTGGCAATGAATATGGTGTGGTAATAATCCTATCACGATTTGATGCCTTGTTTTCATTTATTTATACGTTTATTTTATTCTATTCTATTCAGAGACTTCCGAATCTTTAAAATACCATATCAAACATTGATTTTGATACAGTATTAAGGGAGATATTTAATACCGACAAAAAACACCTTTGAGAAATAATATATGTAGTCGATGGCTAATGAAAAATGCATACGCCATAACATTGAATAATCTATACAGTACAGCTACCGAAATGGATACCGCCGGAAGAAACTTCCCACATCGTGTACACCCTAAATATATTTTCAAACAAGTCCGCTTGACAGAATTATTCTTAAGTTAAAAAATTATTTACATCACCCATTTCTGTACTTATACAACTACTCCACTTTTGCACCTGTTATTTATTACAACCATTACCAGCCACGAATTGCTTTATCGAATATAGTTCCGTAGAAAAACAGCGGCTGCTGTACATATCTCATTCTTTATTCTCTGACAAAATGGAAAATAAAATTGATGATGTAAGATGATAATGATGATATCAGGCAGACATAGTGCTTTGCCGTGGGGCCTCTTATTTTATCATATTTCTCAGATGCTTAACCGTATATCTTCTGGAACAACTTGAATTGTCAATTCGAGACCTTAAATATAATACCTGGGTAGCTCAGCCGACAAAACTATGCTCTAAAAGTTTGAAAACTATCCCCAGAAATGTAACATTTCTCCGAACCTTACTTCTTTAAACGAGCACGTCATTTTCAGTCAACAGAACTCTGCCGAATTAAATTCGTATCGATATATTAAATAGGAGAAAAGATATAAAAAAAGATCCACGGAGAACGGAACCAGCAAAATTTTCCATAAATTGCTTTCTCTCACTATAATATATATCGAATTATTTAAATCCGGTTATTAACAATTGTAATGTGTACACCCTAAATTGTGCACACTGTAAATCTTCTTCTTCTTTTTAAATGTTGGCAACCAATGTGTTTAGTAATTTCCTGGTACACGCTACGTTCACTAGTTCCCTTATATTGTTGATGCCTACACAGATTTTTACATCAAGCGATTCTTGGTCTGCTGCGTTTTTGCCCCCGTCAACTTTTCCTTGCAAAATTAATTGCAGTAGCTGATATTTGTCTTCTCTCATAATATGGCCTAGATAATTAATTTTCCGCGTTTTAATTAAGGTCAGCAGTTCCTGGGTTTTTTGCAAACGTGGTAGCACCTCATCATTAGTTACCTTTTGAGTTTAGCACACTGTAAATCGATAAATTAAAATAAAAAATAATCCCAGAAAACATAGTGAGAAAGACAATGTGCGCGTGCGTGAGGTCCCGAGGTCGCTCAGGGAGCGGATTTATTAGTGCGCGGTTCCGCTGAGTGAAGTACCCACGCCATTAGGGAAACTTACTGTAATTGGTCAAAGAGAAGACAAAGGAAGAAATAATTTAAAAGACGCAGCTTCAAGATTGAGATCGGGAGGGTCAGTCGCTGTTTTTCTCCAGGATAATTATTTTTGGTCTCTCCTAATAATGGCAGAACTCGCGGTAAAATAAAAAGTCGTCGGCTATATTACGGTCATCCTTGTTTGTTAATTTATTTGATCGAAAAATGGAGAAAAAAAAGATTGACGTTCTGCTGCGGAGGCCCTAGTGAGCATCATTGAAAAATTTCCTCAGAAATAAAACTTTCATACTGAACTAAAGAAATCCACCGCTTATCGATCAAGTCTCGGCCACCCGAAGCCATCGGATCGCCGACACATGTACAATACATGTGGTAAAAAACCAAAGTTTAATTGAATATTAATTATAATAATAAGATAAATCAATACAAATAATTACTGTGTTCGAAAAGATCTCGTGGTTTACCTCTCTCTAAAGGCGTAATAAAACGACTATATCGTGTCACAATTTCATTACAATGGGACTAGTCTTGGACAAAATTAAATACATTTATTGAATTAATACGTACATCATTATTGATAAGAAGAACTTTTTATATAAATGAAAAAATAATACTTCCAAGAGTGGCGAATTAAGCAAATACGGATTTAAAAGAAAACGAAAGACCCAAATTTACAGAATTATCAATTGTTATCATAATTAGTTAATAAAATAAACAAATTATTTATAAAATCAAACAAAAAATAATAATAAGAAAATTATTTAAAAAATAACTATTGTCGTAAATATTGCCGCTTTTACAAAGATATTTTAAACAAACACTTTTACGATTAATTTTATTTTTGTATATTTTGAATATTAAATTTAAATTTCGCAGTGTTAGAAGCCGCTAAGCGAACACAATGAATAACAAGAATAAAAAACACGTCAGTATTTTAGAAAATTTAAATTAACCGAAAAATAAATAAATCGAATCAGTTTTGTTATCGATTCACTTTACACCGTAAAAATGGCAGTAAGTTTATATCTGTAAAATATACATAAGAAATCACGAAAACTAATCTTATACATAGTTCTAATCAATCTTAGTTGTATTTTTTTAATTGCAGGTAAACAAAATAAAGTTTATATATTGAATCTATTTTCAACATACCTTGGGAATAATCGTAGAGGTGTAAAAATAACAAATGATCGCATATTTGAATTTTATTAAACAAAATAAATTCCCAAAATTGCAAAAGCAACAAATTCCGTAAATTCAAAGTAAGTTCTGCATAAATGAGAACACAGCTTCGTTTTAGAAATTCCCTAATGGTATATTTTAATGAAATAATAATAAATTGATTTCTCATATGTCAAACAGTCTCTGTCGAAAGGATAAAAAACGGGTTTGTCGCACAAATGACGTATTAAATACCCTTCACAAACTTTAACAGGCACTTTTTAAAACCGCTAATTCCCGAATGTCATTAAAAAGCTGCACTCGTTCCGTTTTAATGTTTTATTTTCATACTAACCGCCGCACATATAGTAACTAAGAAACGGTGTAAAATTAGTTGCGTCACCCGATCCGTGCAATTTTTTTGTAAATATAAACGAGTAACTACTATGCCATAAATTATTAACAAAAATACTTTTCTGGCTCCTTTTTTGAGTTTCAGAAAAAGAAAGTCATTGTAATAAACCAAAAAATTAACATTTTTCTAAGCACCGTCATAAAATCTACGAAAGATGACGTGAAATGTTTCACCGATCATCATGATGACCAAATAAGAGTCAAAAGACAAGCATCTGAACTGGATGTAAAACGTACACGTTTGAAAAACAACTGAAAATTCATTACCGCAAGTGATATTCGAACCATTTTCAAACTATAAAATACTAACAATCTATAACGTAATAGCAATATGTTAATTATATAATACACATACGTTAAGACTGCAAGGCTACACAGTGTATTGTATTCAAATACTTTATAACTCTAAGTCCAGTTGAACTACCCCTGATGATAAAGTATTCTAAACAGCGATTCTAATCATATGTTCTTATCCTTGATTCACAGGTGCTGTACCGATCCCCATCTTGTTCATCTCACCAAACTAGTGAAATTATATCAAGGGATAATACCGATTTTAATACTTCAACTGCGCGTAATAATAACGATGTAAATAAACTTGCGGAATCTGTTCAATCTACTACATCAAATGATCAACAAAAATGCGCTCTACACGTTGAATAGCATAACCAATCTCAAAATAAATCTGCAGTCAAAAATTTGCTTCTTTATCAGTTAGAGTCGCCATGAGTGGCAACAAGTTAAAAAATAAAAATAAAAAGGGGGGGGGAGAGAAAATATTACAAGTAGCTTTTTCGTGCACACACTAAAAGATTATTAATGCAACAAATACAGAGAAAATCGCCAATATTTGAATTGCAAGAACCCCCGAAATGTGCGAATTGTTCAAAAAATCACTTTCCCAATTATAAAGGGTGCGAATTATGCAAAAAACTGCTAAAGGGAGAAAATATCACAAATAATAATAATAATAATAATAACGTACTTGCCGAGCCTTTTTTTGCAAACGCAAGAACCAATAGCCAAACAAACAATAATCTAAAATGTAACTTTTGGAGGAGCAATTTCGTTGCCAAAGTATGCCTCTAGGTTTTGGTAAAGTAAAATGATATTTTTACAAGTTTATGATTATATATATTTTAAAATTATTATTATTGTTTTTTTTTAACCATATAAGTATAATTAAAAAATTAATTTATTAGTTGAAAATTATAGCAAAATAAATGTTTTTTTATTTTCATAACACTGTTTATGGTATATAAGTTTCTGAAGTAAATTATTATTTTTCTATTAATTATTTTCTTCTAATACTCATCAAATACTGTTATTAGAATATTTAATTAAATACAAATTCTTATTCAATTTATTTCAGGTCTTATCTTTTATAATATTAAAATAATACCATTTTGTATTTGTTAAATTTAAATGTATTTAATTTTAGTTCGTAAAAGTTACATATTTTTCTACATAAATTTACTTGTTGCAATCGTAATTTGAATTTAACAGAACTAAAGTACAAAATAAAATTCTATGAAATGATTTTAATTCTGATTAAGTAATTAAAATACTAAATAATTACTTTTGCGATAAAAATTTGGGATACTTTGGAAATGGACTGAATGTAATACTGCCTTTTTACAGGAGTAAAAACCCCACAAAATTTACCGATAATTTGGAAACGAACAGAATATGATGCTGCTTGTTCGCATACAATTAAACATCAGACGGATACTTTGGCAACGAAACGACTCCTCCAAAAGTTACATTTTAGACGCTTCTGCCAAACAACCTTCTATATGTCAATCAACGCAATAACTAAGTTATTTACAAGATGATGGCATTTTCAAAATCCATAAACTTGTACGATTCTCGATTAAATGCCGATTCCATTACAACACCGGTACAGTCCTTTTTGAACGAAATTAAAGCCGCAGTTAAATTGACGAACAACTCCTGGCTTTGATTTAAAGATTAGCAACATACTGAAAGAATTACCGTAAAATCAACTGGTCCTGTTAACATGCATTTTCAATGCTATGATTTAGGTTATTTTCCAGCGCAATTAATGTTACCGTAAATCATAATAATCATAATATCTCAAAAACCTCTTGAACCTATTTCCTTTTAATCAACAACATCTATATTACATAAAAAAATGTTATCGAGTCATATGTAGCCCGTATCAATAACACAAAAATCAATAACTCTAATCATCATTTCGGACCTGTGGGGCTGGACACTAACCAAAGAATAAATACACAGAGCAGTTATTATAAACGGAAAATTTTTTAGAAAATTTGTGCGACCCTCTACATGCGAACAATGAATTTAATAAGGTTTAGCATATAAAAGATTAAATTTTAAACTGCAATGCTATTTTCCTACACAACTTTTTTCATATATTAAGACTGTATCATTCTGCTAGACAATTTTCTGATGAAATACGAAGACAAAATTCTAAATTAATTAAAGAATGTTTTTGTTATACTTTCTAAGATTAACGTGTCAGTTAATTTTTTCGCAATAGAAAGAAGTCGTTTTTCTTTATTTCTCAGAATTCCCGCGGCAAAATTATAAATTAAAGGTTTATTTACAAACCTAAATCAAATTTGGATAAAGAAAAATGCAATCACTGCAACTGGCACCTCTAGTACCGGATAGATTTAACTTCGACTCTAAACACAGGACATTTTCAAAACATGCTAAATCGATTGCATATGCAGAGACATCTGCACATATAGGAATATGCTTCGTGAGCCCACCCATTGCAGCTATATATTCAGTTTTCGTAACGCTCTTCTAAGCATACTAGGCAAATAGTTCTTCCTGTTTATCTCCACTTTTCCTTTTGTCCAGTACGTCTTTGGTTTGTTCCCTCTTCTCTTCTATTAATGTTTTGAATTTAGCTCCCATTCTTTTCTTTTTCTTCTTAATCGTCTTCAACAGAAATTCTGTATAGTAATGTTAGAATTTCACTTCTTCCGCATTTTCTCTTCCGAGCTGCTAATCGTTTTTCGGCAACAGCTGGTAATGGCGATAATTTTTTGGTTGCAACGTCACTTATGAACGATTCAATGCCGATATCTCAAAGTCATTTTTTTAGACAAAACCTTATCTATCTGGCGTTGTTTGTAATCTTCATTGATCCCATTTTCTTTTCATTTTTGTCTCTTTCATTTCGATTTATTCTCATTCTTCTATTCTTTGAAGCAACATACAAAAATTATTATAAGTACGAATACTTACGAGAAAAACAACTTGTTCGCTGTCCGGTGTTAAGGGACAACTTTGTGTCCGTTACTAGGGGACAGGGTATCGCCAAAATGATGTGTTCCATAACAAAACTGCTTTGGAAATCAACAAAAACTTTTAAAGGTAACGAATAATAATGGAACACTGCCTTTATTAACAATTACCACAAACACTTTAACACAAAAAAACTTAGCAGTAACACTCACTTGGATCTAATGTGATGCAGCGTTTTCCCATCAAAAACAACAGCAATCGACCGCTCCCGTCATGGTCTTTGACGTTACCGGCAAACCGTGCCCCATGACCCAGTATTGTTACGTTCCCCCCGCGCCTATTTAAATCGCTTTTGAATCGAACGCGTTGTGACTTTCTGAGATTGTACAAGACTAGGTGCCGTCCGGCGTCACCGGACTCCCCCTACAGGTATATATAATTTAACGTGATTTTTCTGCTTTATCTTACACTTTGAAATTTTCAATATAGGACCGAAATACAGTTTCGTACCCTTCTAATTGCACACTTTTCATCGATACACAACAGGACGAGGGAAAAAATCAACTTTTTAAAAACTTTCAAAATAGTAGCGGCGTTCCGGGAGTCCAATTTTGAAAATATCGTCTATATTTTCCTTCAAACTTTTACGTATATGTCTAAGGTATGTTTTGATATTTTCAGAAGTTCCATAGCTAAACACGCATACAGATTTTGCTGTTTTCCCCCTAAAATGGTTGGGTGAGTGAAATTAATTAGTTATCGAAAATTTTTACTTTCATGAAAAAGTTACTGATTTCGTTGTATTTTGCAAATTTTATTTTTAACGATTTATTCAGCGACGAGTTATGATTTTATAATTCTTTTTTTTTTCCGGTCGTTTAAATTTTATCTTACATATATATTTTTAACGATTTTTTACGCGGGTAATGAATTGTCCTAAAAGTTAAAAATTTAACTATGATTTATGCGTGTAATTTTAAGTATATAAATTAAAATAGTTCCCGATATTTGATTTCTTTTGCCTTTCTGAATTATTTTATTAAAATTCCATACATTATACGACACCCCCTCTCACCCCAAGACATTCGATTGACAAACATTCTTAGCATCGCACAAACCGATCACTGGCAGACATCCAGTTAGTTGATTCATCATTTGCCCGACAAAAGATTTCCAAACGCACTTATACCTACCGACTAATTTTATTCGTATCAGTTTATTGATTTATTATTGTTAATGTGTTAAAATTGTAAAGTTGTACGTTTCCGTGTTTCTAAACTGTTCTCTTTGGCATAATTCTCAATGTTTATCGAAATTTACGTTTCGATCATTTACGCTAATCCGTTAATGTGCATCGGCACGACGTTCCGCGTATTCGTTTTAGTTCTGGTTCTCTCTCGCTACAGATGCCACATCCGCCGAAACTTATCTCAACAACGAGAATACATAAGCTTCCCGCTCTAGCTAAACAAAAACCTGTTGATACTACCCCCGTTTCTTCACTTTCCGATACTGTTCACTGATAATCAAGTGGCACACTTCACCGCCGCTAACCCGTGCAAATCAAAATGACAATCGACAAGTCAGTTTTTCTACCCGACATATCATTCTCTCGTCAACTGCAAACAGTAGTATCGCTGCAACACAATCAACAAATACCGGTATACGCACCTAAACGATAACAGGTAATTAATAACTGCGTCGGCGATTCTTATCGATATAAGATTACTCTAACAACGACAACAATATTTCCAATGAAGTAAATACTGTGCCGTGCTATAGTCACCCTAATTAAAATCACGCGTGATAAAACATCAAACTCGACATCAGAACAGCAAATAGTAAATTAACAAAAAATATCAATAAAAAATAAATCCTTTTTTTCCCTTTTCTCCCGAACTTGGCCGAATAACTAAAAATAGGTTTTTTCCGTTGCGAATGAAACCTATTCTCGAAGAAAATAAAGTGATACCCGACTATCAGTTTGGTTTTTTCAGGAACTACCACAGTACAATAGAGCAAAAACACACAGAATAGGTGACATCATAAGCAAAAGCTTTGAAGAAAAGAAATATTGTACTGCGATTTTTCTCGACGTTGAAAAAGCTTTTGGCGAGGTTTGGCATACCAGATTACTATATAAGCTGAAATATCAACTGCCTCATCCCTATTACCTGTTAATAAAGTCCTACCTAGCAGAAAGACACTTTCGTGTTAATGTAAATGGTGATTGTTCACGAATGTGTACCCCCTATAATGTCAAGAGTACCACAAGGCGGTGTATTGGGACCCGTATTGTATCAGATTTATACACACAACTTTCCAGAAAATAATGATACAACCACAGCTATGTTTGCTGATGACACGGCTATTTTTTTATCAACTCACCGAGATAACATCATAGCCACCGAACAGTTCCAAAATCATCTGCTATATGTGGAGAAATGGCTTAAACAATGGAGAGTTGCAGTTGACGAATAAAAGTCAAAACGGGTTTTGTTTACCTTAAACAAAGGGCAAAATGTGCCGATCCAGCTGAATGAACAGACAATTCCCAACTCATGTGCTGTGAAATATATCGGGTTACATCTTGACCAACGGCGCTCACCTTCAAGAATCATATTATTACAAAACGAAAGCAACTAAATATCAAATACCGCAGCCTGCGTTGGTTAATGAACAAAAATTCATCTTTATCGGTTGAAAATAAAGTGCTACTATACAAGGCAATCTTAGAACCTGTGTGTTGACACACGGTATTCAAATCTGGGGAACGACGAGTGACTTGGAAGAGGAAAGGGTCTGCGATGTGATTATTTTTGGATGTTACGTATTTGGTAAAGCCCGGCATGACTGCCTCTTACGAAAAATCAGAAAATATTTTCCGTATCAATATAGTAAATTATTATTTTCTTTGATATCTAAATGAAAGACTTTATATCAGGTCAAATGTGGAAACCAAGTTTCTAATAATATATCCAATAACGACTGGTGTTTCGTAGGGAAGCGTATTGGGACCAATATTATAATTTAAATGGCAAAAATCTGTAAATCTACCTATTGTCAACAGTTCTCTAGTAGCCGTCTTCGCTGACGATACACTGCCGTTCTACGCTCAAATGTAAATCCGACTAATGCAAAAATATTGCTTTACAAACAGCAATTAGTAAAATAGTATCAAAAATGGCAAATAATCAAGTTACATGAAAATAAATCACAATTATTAACTAAAACCGATATACAGGGCCAGAAAGCGTAACACGACTGACAATAAGATGGTACCAATAATAAAAGATGTCAAATTTGGATACGCATCTGGATCAAAAATTGACTTGGCCGAACACATCGGAATTAAATTAAAAACCAGAAAATCTTACTGTTCAACAGGGAAAAATTTTTAGCCATCTATAATAAATTACCGCTATAAACAATTAATTGATATTTATTATAACCTCCGTGATCATGAAGCTTTGTCTTCGAAACGCGTCGGATTAATAAATATCGATTAATTGTTTATATTAGTGCGTTTCTTCTTTTATACGTTAAATTAAACTAAACAATGTGCGACAAAAACAACTTATATATAAAGATTACTGCTATACCAACCAAATACTTGCGCTAATATGGAAATACGATTGCGAATTGTGACGTTGTAGCGAGACAAACAATATTAAAACAGCGCTGAGATACCAAAACGTTACATTATGAACATTATATAATCACATACAAATCAGATGGCAATTAGCCTATTGGAATATTTCGCAGACACGCGCGGGTCCGTAGATTCTAAAGAAACTAAGCCGGGGTTTAACTTATTAACGAATAACGGGCACTTTGTCACTGAGTAAAGAAACCGCATGCAATTTGATTATACTTATTATACTGATAGCTCACTAGCTAAAAGTGGATTTTAAAAAATAATAACAATAAAAAAAACACTGATTTTTATATTGTTTTTTTTTTTTTTTAATTTTACGGCGGCGCAACATTTAAAAAAAAAAACAATATAAAAACATATTGCAATATGCAGTCGATTAAAGAGGCACGACTTACAAGCGCGTGAGTGATACACGAGAAAAAATACACCATCGATCAAGTTTATGACAACGGAACAGAATTTCGTTAAAAATTACTTTGCAAAACTTCTCTATACAGTCACAATTTGGTAAAAAAAATTTATTTTAAATGATAAAACGAGTCGCAAATTAATTTTTTTTAAAATTTAAATATACATATAAAAAATTTAGCGAATATTACACACAATGGCGGAGAAAAGAAAACGTTTTGAGGGGGGGAAAAGTGTAACCCGTAAAGATAAATAAAATGTTTTCTTTTAAAAAAAAATAATACCGGCTTCAAGATTTATCATGAAAGTTTAATAAAAATGCAATAAAAGTAAAAAACAATTATTCGATAAAAAAGACATTTCAAAGTGATATAACTTAGAAAGTGATGTTATCGTAATTCTCATACAATATTAACTTTTTATTCGATAAAAAATATATTTCAGAGTGATGTACCTTAAGGGGTGATCTTATCGTAATTTGTATACAACATTGATATTTATTAGAGTCGGCATCAAGTTTATATTAAAATAATAATTAAAAACTGCATTAAATATTCATTAAATTGTCCTAGATATTGTAATACGTAATATGAATGCTACTCCAATTAAGGTATTAATGTTGCATAAAAATTGCGGTATATCACCTTAAGAGGTACATCGCTCTGAAATATATTTTTTATCGAATGTTAATGTTGTATAAGAATTACGATAAGTTATATCACTCTGAAAATATATTTTTTATCGAATAATTTTTACTTTTTAGTGCATTTTTATTAAATTTTTATAATAAACCTTGTAGTCGGTATTTTTTTTTTTTTTTTTTAATATTTTATTTTACAATTTTTAGCAGCTTTTTAGCGTTATACTTGGATTTTTTTCTTGCTAAAAATCAACTTTTTCGTCACATTATTCTTCATACTTTCATCTTCTTCTCATTTCGGTCAACTATGGGCCACGTAATTTCAATTGTCGTTCTTTCTTTTGGTCTTTATTTGCGCCCAATATTCCTTCATTCGTACACTATGGTTATTCGTCCTTTCCAGCGTCCATGATGTACCTTTTCGTATTTTCGGTTTTTCTTTAAATTGCTTTCCTCCTATTAAATCTCTCAGATTAACCCGGTTATGAATATCTTCAACTGTGATTTGCATTTCCGTCATATCCTGCTCTGCTTTTTTTGAACCAATTCCATTTTGTTTTTTGGTTTCTGTTACTTAGTCTTGTGTTGTTCATTGTCACGATATGTCCATAAACAACCAATTCTCTTATTTCTAATTTTTTGTGTTATATTTTCATCGTTAGTGTATAGAGTTCACTGTTGTGTCTTCTCCCATAAATGTTATTTTCTTTAACTGGGCCAAAAATTTTCCCTAGTATCTTCTTTTCCTTGATTTCTAGTTTTCTATGAGCCCCATTTTATTTAATATAAGACACTCTGACGCATAAAGCGCTTCCAGGAAAACTACCGTGTTATAGTGCCTAAGTTTAGCGTTAAAGGACGAAGACTTTTTCCTGTATATTTCTTTTGTCAGTCGGTATGCTATTTCCATTTTATCGACTCGAACTCCTATCGCTAGCTTTTCAGACATATTCACTTCTATCCATTCTCCTAAATATTTAAATTGTTTTGCTCTATTAATTGTATTGGAACGTAGGTTTAGCCGTTCTGGTACTTCCTTCGCATTGATCATAAACTTTGTTTTCTCAAAAGAGATCCGTAACCCTGCTTTTACAGGTTGTGCGCTAAACTTACTTATTTGCATTTCTGCTACCATTATAGAATTTGACAAGATCAGTAGGTCATCTGCAAAAGCCAGGCAGTCCACCTTAATTCCTTTATTTCTATATCCTATCGTGATCCCGCTGTCCAAATTTTCCTTATTCATTTCTTTACGCCATTCGCGAATAATCTTTTCCGGTACACAATTAAACAATAGGGGCGACTGTCCATCTCCTTGCCGCACTAAAGTGTTGATTTTAAAGGCCTCGGAAGTTTCCCCTCTAAATTTTACCTTTGATGTGGTGTTTTTTAACGTTTGTTCGATAATTACTGTTGTTTTTCGATTCAATCTCAATTTTTTCAAAATTTCAAGTAACGTAACCCGATCTATGGAATCATATGTCTTCTTAAAAGTCTACGAATATCGCTGCAAACTTCTTGTTTCTAAGCTTTAGAAAAAAAAAAAAAAAAAAACGATTTCTTTATTTTGAACTGCATTTCCACAGTAAAAACATCGAAAGCTACAATATATTTCCATAGTAGTTTGGCAAATTGATGGTATTTTAAGTCAATCGTATACTAATAAAAAATAAGAAGAAAAAAAAAATTATCCGAAGGGGTCACATTTTTTTACGTTTCTAGACGAATACTCAGTTCATGTTCACCGATTTTCATCAGTACTCACATAATTAGCGACAAACGTATAACATGGTTTTTTTCGGAAGTCCGGAAAAACATCCCAACAATGAAAACAAAATCCGACGTCAACATTACAGTGGCGCAGCAATCCTCAGCATCAAGTTCCAAGAACATTCCACACATCGTAAAATTAAGATAATGAAAAAAATCCAAGCTAGAAAATGTTCCGCTGAGGCAATTTACACCTGATTAAAAGAGAAATTTATACTGAATATACGTGTATTCTTCTAGAGACAAAAAAATGCAGATAGATAAACACACTTTATACACTATCACCAAAATCGTTAATGAGAAAAAGTAAAATATACATGTTAACGATTCGGTAGGTATCAAGTTCGTCAACTATCGCTGCTTTACCGATACAACTACCACCAAAAGGACGAAAAAATTTCGGGCTCACAAATAAACGCACGAGGCAGTAGAAATTTCTTTAGCCACTTGTTCATCGCCGATTAGTCTTCATCTACCAGACAAATCCGAGTCAATGATAAACTTGATAAAGACTCATCTTCTAGTACTTTCATACAACTTCCCATTCCTCTTATCCTTTAGGCGCGATGACTTTTGTCGAAACAACCGAACAAGGAACTAAACTAGGAATCGTCAACTTACATTTTATTATCATCAGCCCTTTTTTGGTAGAAGTAAAAGCCAAAAAGTGTTTAGATCGGTCTTTACACTTTTCCAAGAAAGCGGCCGCTATGTATTTATTATGGAAAATTAACTATCCCTCCATACACAGCCCAAAACGAATACATCCGCCCTGACGCGGCACTTCGTTATTCGTTGAGAAAAATTTACGTTAGTATATCTATTTTATATCTACCGAAGACATTTAAACATTGATTTTTCAAAAGAGCGCATGAAAATATCTGTATTTCGTTAATAATTCGAAGATACCTCTACCGCTCGAAATGGCAACTATGTAAACGAATTCACTCGCAGTATCAACAATATCAATTTAATTACATTTACTTTATATCTGTCAACAATTCCCGCCATTCTCTACATTAGCTACTCTTACACAATCTACCTGAAGCTGAGCCGATGTGTCAGTGTAATTTCTATCATGCGATTACATACAATTCAAAGCACGCAAAGTTCGTGAAAAAGGGGTTATTTTTCGATAAAAAAGAAAAAAGTAGTTTCGATTAGAAGCAAATGACAATTGTAAATGCAAAAATTCGAAAAATAAAAAAAAGTTGTCAAAGATATAACAACATCAGAGGCTAGTAGTGCGTTGGCGACCTTCCAAAGGGAGATGGTTAACCGAAATATTGTTCTAATACGAATCATACATACAGAAATAATGTAAATTGATAAGGCCCGGTGAGCATAAATTAGGCAAATATTTAATAATTAAATACAAAACTATGAACAACAACGACGCGTTAATTAGGACAGCGGAACACAAAAAAAAAAAAAAAAAAAAACAGCAGGGAAGACAAGAAGCACAGCCGTAAAAACATAAATTTACATTCGTTTAGGCGTACACTACGAAATAATACATTTCTCAACCAGAAAAATTATATTCTATTAACCCCACCAGGCTGGCATCGAATTTCTTAACAATATAACGACTCTTGGACGTAATGTACGTAACAATGAAATTTAGATCCTAGAGCAAGCCAGTTATGAATAAAAATTGGTAGGTAAAAAAAACAAAAAAACAACAAAGATAAATTTAAATATTATTTATAGCGATGAAGAGTAGGCCTATTTTGCGCAGAGTGACAGAGTACTCCATAATAACCCATATTCCTGCATTATCGAAAATGTATACAGAAGATGTAGCGCAATCGACATTTTCATTTGTGCTCAGCGTTCAGCGTATGAATAGGACTGACAGTAGTCTATATCATATTCATTTATACTGTACCGATTACTGTGGTAATTTTAAATATCGCAAAACAAAGGACAAAATATTGTCGTATATTTTTTTTTTACGCGCTTACAAAAAAAAAAAAAAAAATGAATTAATAAATTAAAAATAATAATAACCGGCGAAACTATTAAAATAATTATTATTTTTATTGTTACTAAAACGATCAGCACCACATCGTATAAATTAAAATTAGATGATAAAAACCACGGGGCAATATCAAATCAAAGTAAACAACGAACGGCCTGCAATAAAAGTAGAAAATAAAATATTATTTCTACACTTATTCTACGTAAAATTCAAATGAAATTCAAACATTCGTTTTACTTTGAAGAAGAAGAAAATCGAAATTTTTCCATTTAGAAAGGTGAAGAAAACTCAATTTTCATTGGATTTTAAGCTTAAAAATGTTTTTGAAAAATGTAATTTAAAACACCGACACCAGACAGTGGCAAAAGTTATCAAGGAGAATCAATATCCCCTCTCTTTAGATTATGTAACTCGTTGCATAAACAACTATTATTATTTCACGCAAACACGCGAGTTGTATTTTTTTATAATTGAGAAATTACACGTTTAAACACGGACGAGCCTTTCTAATCGCAAACTTCCGGTTTAAAATCCGAATGAATTTTTTACTATTTTTGATACAGTACTCTAGTAATAAAAATTACATTCATCGAATATAAATAACGCACGTAAACTCGGTGATTACGTGTATCACTTAGTATTTTGTATCGTACAATTTTTTTCCTCTTAATTTAATCATTTGTTCATAGATTTTTTTGTTATTTAATTTATATTTTTCAATAATTATCAAAAACTGAATTTTCAATGGAGATTACTCTAAAAGGGAAAACAAAATTTTAAATTGTTTAATTATCTACCTCATTTTTAAATTCGTAATTTTAAATGAAATATCTCGCATTTAGATTTAAGAAGCATTAACCCACGAAAACACATTTGAAAAACAGGAATGCATTTAAAAATGTTATTGCTTAGTGTTAATGGAACATTTACGACTTTGTAAATGTCCTTATTTTATTTTAGGAATGTTTCAATTAAATTATCAGTTATTCCGCAGCGATAGTGGAGATGCGCTTCTTTGTCTTTATTATCTGTGACGGTTAATAATCGTCGTAGCGCAACATTTAAAATGGCAGTTCGTTAACCGTTCGTGTTACCATTTTTACCGGTGTCAAAAGTTTTTTCGTTATTTATTCCACTTATTGCTTTACCGATTTATTTTCACTTCCATTTTTAAAGGCTTTTTCTCTTTCGATACTTGTGTAACTTATTACCGTCATCTCTTCTTTCTTCGTCCTGTTGTTTAAGGACCCAAAATCTACTTTGGTAAATATTTTTTTTTTTTAATTTAGTTAATTTTCACGCAATATTTATCAGAAATTTGACGAAAAATCGCGGCTTATGTGCACATCTGTACGCTGATTAAACTAAAATCAAAAATCTTGCCAACAAACAACAATTACATTTCAATTCCAAACTGAAAAAGGCGTTTATTCGTTTATATAATTGCGAGTCATGTTGAAATCGAAATTTAATTAACGATTCTTTCCCGTTCTTTTCGTTTCTAGGCGCGTAGGTTGTTAGTTGACGTGCCCAAAACAAAAAATTCCAAACTACCCTCACCGTAAAATTATTTTGACGGCGAACTCCGATATTTCCCCGTTTATTAACAACGAGAACCAGAATCTTTGTGAGTACACTGACATAAAAAACCATAAAAGGCACGGTACAAAGTCACCTTTTGTTTAACTGTCTCCCCCTGACGTCTTAGAATCAGCAATAGAATTTTCATTCGTTATAAATAAAGTTGTAATAATGAATATTTTCGCACACTGATAAATACGCATTCGATGCTATCGATCAAAGTTCCCGTTCTCCTTGGAATTCGTTAAGATACCGAAATTACTTAATACGTAGGTTTATTTGAAAGTGATTTAATCGCAACTCGAAAGTATCGCGTTAAATGAAACGAATGAAAAAATCGGTGTTAATAAAATATTAGTTTAAAAACTTAAAATACCGATTTCATAACGGCACGCTGAATTAGAGGAGATGATTTTTTTGAAATCCGTCTACTAAACGTTAAAACTACCAAATGTGTAGAGGGAGTTCGTAATTATATTAGTAATTTTTAAATATGCCCAAGTGAACTAATACGCGTTCGTACATATTTACGGACCGCATCGGGCATAATATATAGTGTACGTACGGCGTTACCTGCCGACAAGAAGAATTTCGATTTATTCTTAGAAAGTTCACATATGAATTTTGGAGACTGTTTATACGTATTATTATAAGTAACATTCCACGTACCGAAAGTATTAATAAAAAATTTTATACGCCTGAGCATTTCAAGTTTTTGATAAAAGCTTAAAAAGTAAGCTCGATGACAGTTGAAAAATTTGTTTTCGCTCCTAATAGATCTTCATAAAAGTGCACGTTTTTTTTTAAATTTTTTTTTCATCAAATAAATAATCTGCTTTCCAAGAACTAGCACATGGTTGATTTTTTAACTGCAAAATAAATTTTGCAGCTGTTGAATTATTTTGTCTTTGCAAAAATAGCTGTTTTGTGCTTTAAAATTGTCTCTAAAAATGTAAACTCGTCGTTAATTTTCCATATCATACTCATAAGACAGAACATAGCCGATCCAATCATCACTTCGTGCTCAGAAATGTAAAAGTTAGCGAACATTCGATTAATAAAACCTCACGCACTCAGTTTTAAATATGAGTATTTTTCTATGGTAGTTTAGGAGCTAAGGTTTTGCTCGATGGAAATTTTACAATTTTTCGCGTTCAAACTTGTAATATTGTCATCGGCATTTTTTTTTTTTTATGGTCTCACGTTGGTTTAATATAAATGTTCAAAGTTTAAAAGAAACACAACTGGCAACAAGAAAAAAAGTGATCGCAAGTTTTTAACAAAAAGGCGAACTTAAACAAGAAATATGTAATAAAGGAAAAAATGAAGTTATCTATAAAAAAGATATATTAAAAAACAAATTAATAAAGTTACATAGATTACTGCAAATTAATTACATTTCCTTTCACCGAACAGTCTAAATATCGTAGAACCAAGCGAAAATCTACATATTTACACTTCGGAAGAGTACAATACAATAGTTTTTTCGTATAGACTAAAATGATCGTATTGTGAAAAAGTTATTTTCAAAGATTTGTTAAAATCGGACTGGTTAAATACACTTCAAATAAACAACAAATAAAGAAGTATCTGTCTTCCGTACGCAGCTAATTATAATTCGGTGGTCCTTTTCGAAATGCAGCATTATCCACGATTTATTTATTTATTTATTTACTTTTTTCATGTTTCTAATTGTTGGTAAAAGCAGACACAAATTTTCGCTTAATAGATATATATGCACGCATCCTTTCGTTAAGATAGATCCGTTGATTTACAAGAGTTACCTCATCACTGATACATACTACAATTAAATGGCTCTTCTTCGAATATTATTCTCTACAGGCTGTATTAGCGCAATCTCTAAGTAAAATCACATGTCAAGCGATTAACCGTTACTGAAATTTTGTGGGTTCGCTTTTACGACATCTACTATGGTATAATGGAAGTTTGTTCGTGATAACGTAATTCGAGTCTACTAATGCGAACTCTTGAAACGCACGGAGTCTCTGCTATGAACAAACACCACGGGAATGTTTAGGAAAAGAACATCGATCAAACTCAGAAAAGAACAAACTGGTACAAATACGGCATTAAATACCTATTGGTCATTCTTTTTCGATCGGTTCGTCTCCTAAAAACTTCCCCCGGAGCACATGGATAAAAAATCAGATTTTTCTGCGGAAACTTCTTTTTTCCCCCAGCCCGGCGAGGAACTATTTGGCCAGACTAGCAGATGGATCTACAAAAGATTATACTAAGATTCTTTTTTTTTTTTTTTTTTTTTTTTTTTTGCGATGTGTACATTACAGTTAAAAGAATAGAAATAAATAAATAAAGAAAAAAAAGTAAGTAATAGAAATTGAGTGTTTCGAGAGAATATTAGTGCCAGTAAATGAAAACCAGTTGTTGGCTGGGGTTGTCGAATCCTGACCGAGTTTGCCTTCGAGAAATGCGCGCGGTAATCTGTAAAAACCGTGGATTGGCACATCAGTTACGAGGGAGGGGAGATAGAACGGGAGAAAAGAAACATTTTTGAAAAAACGAAAAATGGAAGATTAATTGGAGTTCAGTGGCGGTAGAAGACCATTAGCTCGATATTCTAATCGTAGAAAAAATTCGAACAAAGTAACGAAACGAAGTTAAAGCGAAAATATACTTAAAAAATTCAATTATCACGTCTCCTCCCTTCGCATAAACGGAATCCAGTCGGAACACCAACGTGCACCAGTCGACCAGCACAGTAAGTCTGATCACCTAACCGCAGCAACCGAGTAATATGTATCGTTTTGCTTTTATTTCGCTTAATTAATCATTGCCATTTTTATATAGCATTTATTATCTGCGTCGTCTTTTTCACAGCCGGTCGATCTAGAAAAATCGATGTGTAGGGATATTTCGGAATGTAAAATTTAAATACGATCATCTATCTCAATACAGACGTAATAATATCGATCGTTTAAAACCTCGAGCAATAAATCTCTTTAACAATTTAGATAACAATTAATAACTAAAATCCACGGATATCGAAAGATATCGTGGTTGGCATCCCTGAGAACATTAAAAATAAAATTAAGCCGTTTCATTTTGCAATAAATTTAAATTACAAATAAAGCGGCCGCTCAGCAACATAAAAAAGATTATGTAGCGTGTATTGGGGGGAAAATGTTCCTAGCGCTTAATTCTTCAAAAAACATAGCGTGCTATGTGGTTCTCAAATCCATCACAGCGAAACAACAGATATTTAACGTCTTTCGCGAAATCGGTATGAACATGATCACTATTACACGCCGAGGAATTAGAGAAATTCATAGCAAAGCAGGAATGCCTCATTCGCAATCTGTATATAACAGTGACGAACCTGCGTATAGGACGAACCGAAATACTTTTGGAAAAGGATAAATACGAGAGTTCGGGCGGATTGAAGACTGAACGATATTACAACACCTACCGGTGGCCTGCGATTGTCTGTATTCAATCCAATTAATGCGACTATCAGATTTTACCTTCTGTTACAGGTCGACCGAAGGGAATAAACGAGAATCTAATTCCATTCGAAGCCACTTCCTTAGCTGCGCGGTCTACAAGATCAGTTCCAACTCCAGAGTGTCCAAAGATCCAACAGAAACTAATGTCCCCACCTCTGCTGACTATCGCGTGACATTTATGTTTGGTCTTATAAACCAACGGGTTACGTTTAAAATTAAATGAACTACTATCCAACGTCATTAAAGCGTTTTGACTTTGTTGTAAATTATAAACTTTCCGTGAGCGCCAATGACGTTCAGAATAAAATCACTGAAAACAGTTAAAAATTGAACCGCCAGTAAAATGAAAGTATACACATTAGGGCTCGAATTAAGACGAGTAAAAAAAAATAAGTGTTCGGAAGAAATGGAGAAACATTCGAAGCAAATGTGGTCTGGTGTGTAATTAGGATTTGTAGAATCAAGGAGGCAAACATACGCGGACAAAGCAAGCCGAAAGCAAGCTACGATTGAAACTAGGCGAACTAATGTGAAAATGATGGAACAACAACAATTAAGGAAAAAATTAAACTAGCTAGAGCAAGCTGAATTTTCATGTATTTTTCCAAATGCAAAAGTGTGAACGATGTGTTTAGCAGGAAAAACCATACGGAACGGTTACTAGGACACTGGCAACTTGAAGAAAGCCTCAACAAATCAACATTACACGTAGCGACTGGTATTCTCTGAACAGGATAAAATGAGATTATACTCGTATGTAAGAAAGCCAATGAAAATAGTGACCGGGCCGACGAAAATTTTAAAAACGATGAGGAAAGGATGCAAGAATCTGAAAACAAAAAACTTCTAAAAACGCGCTAGCAAATAAAAATATGACTTGCAATATAGCGGCGGATTCGTGTCAGTAAAAGCAAACGGAAGGAGATTGTAGGATTCGGAAAAATTTGTATTAGGAACAAAGAAGAAAACGTGACAGATGAACAACTTTTCGAAACTATCGGTGTTAATTATGGCGGAGGAAAGAAAAAAAGAGATCGTTACATGGACAAAATTTAGTAATAACGAAGAGATGATGAAGAAACTTAACATATGGAGGAAATGAAATTGAGAAGAAGGAAAAATTCAATGCAATCAGAAGTGAAAAAATTAACTTTACCAAAAGGGGAAAAAACGTGGAGCAATTATTAACTTTTTCGGGATAGAGCTGAATAGAGAGATGGAAATTTACCCGCGGAGGAGCAGATCTACAAGTAAAAATATTGGATTTTGCACGAAGATTTCCAAAACGCCGAGGCAAAGGCGGGGACAACAATTTACGGACAAGCATGATGAGAATGGTTTTTAAGACTAAAGAAAAAATAACCGAGCTTGGAATGGCTGATTGGCATCTCGCCTCCCTTTTTAAGCGGGACCTTTTAAAAGATTTAGTCTCTCACAATAAAAGACGTGTACAGAAAGTGTTCATACGATCACTGAAAGATAAACGTTGAGAAATAAGACAAAATAGAAAAACGTAATTAGAGGATAGGAGACTGTCGCAAAAGTATATATTAGCCGAGGAGCAAAAACGAAAGGTAAAAATCATAGCCTAACCGGAGAGAAAAAATGATAAAAGAGAACTGCTCATTAACGGGGAGAGAAAGAGAAAAAAAGTGTTGTTATCAAAATTATTTGCAAACAGCAAAGTAAAGAAAAGAATCGTGAAAATAGCAAATATCAAATAGGAAAGATAAAATACCGACAACGATAGCTAAATTAAGTTGAAATTCAAAAATGTTGGCAGCAAATAGTGTCTTAACCGTAAAGACGAAGTGTTTCTTGAATGTGTTTCCGAAAAAAGTTTAAAATATGCAATGAAAGAACGAGATAGAAAATGGATTGATCTTATTTTGAAAGGAACAGCGATATAAAGGAATTTCAAGTAACAAAAGGAATGCCGGAACGAAGAAAGGTACTATTGCAGAGAAGTAGGAGAGAAGTTTTATGTGAGAACTCTAAAAGGATCGTAACCGTTTTGCAAATAAACAACGTGGAAATATAGAACAAGAAAAGGAAAAACAGAAGTTTTTGTAAAAAAATTTTTTGACGTTTCAAAAAAATTTATCTCGCTTCAACGGAGTTTTTTTTATGTATTCTAATGGGTTGAAAAAAGATAAGCAGGAGTCAAAAAGGGGGAATTTCGCACTCCAAAGTCAAAGTCGAAGAATGCAATTATTTCCAAGGTACGAGAACGAGAAGATGCAGATGAAAAGAAAGAACGGTGTAGCACGCAAAGTCAGTAATAACAATGAAAAAAAGCTTGCTTCAGCTTATTTTGGAAACAAAGAAGAGTTAAGTAAGAGAAAAAATTTCATTAGAAGATAATATAATGAGGGTAAACGAACACGGTCACTTCTTCCAAAAATGCAATCTAACATTTTAAAATGATAATTAAAACCGAAAATCAAATTAAAGATTACAACCTCAATGGACTAATGATTGAGTAAACTGTTTATCAGAGTTCTGATGCCTTTTAAATTATGAAAAATCAAAGAATACGAGGAAGAAGCGCTCTAGCCGTGACAAGGAGAAATCGAAAACATGGAGAAAATCCGAAATGTATTTAAAAAGGAAGCAAGTAAAGGCTACTATCTGATTTATTAGAATGGATAAATAAAAGACGAGGAACTAGAAGTAACTCGTCTCGGTATTTTTGAAATTTGAACGCTCCTTCAAACGCTAACAACCCGTACGACGTGCAATACTCCAGAAATTTTTGAATATAAACGCACGTCTTAGATCTGGGCAGTATCATTCAAAAGAAGCTTTCAAAAATAATAATGGGAGAATTTTTTTCGCTGCAGGAAATCCTCAGTGGGGAAAGCGTTTTCTTAGGGTTAAATAGAAAGTGCCTTTATTTTCACAAACTGACATGTATAGTATAAAATTTCTCAGGTTAGAAAATTTTAACAGTGTCGGAATTTGTCTGAAAGCCGTAGATATTTCCAAGCGTCAACAAAATACGGATGCAGCAGCAGCATTAACAAACCTAGAACAATAATCGCACAACGCTACATGTCCGTACATGCGACAATTCGTTCACCCAACCGCATTTTATTTATTTATTTACTTTAAATATTTTCATGCTTTCTAACAATTCTACATCCACAATAAACAGTGAAATTATTATCGCACACAACGATCCCTACAAACACTTAATGATTTGACTGGAATTAAACCGAAATAAGAATTTATTGAACATCTAAACAAAACAAATCAGCAAAGTCTCAGTGTGACACAATTCTTTCAATAATCACTATTAGAAATAAAAATTTTTAAAAGCAAACCAAAAAAAAAAATACAGTCAATCAACGAACAAGTCGCCTAATAAAGAATATCGTTATTTTTAAAATTGCCGCGATGAATCGAATAAAATTATTGATATTATAAGTTATGTATTTTTAAACCTTAAATTACGTTACAAAGTTATAGTTTTAAATATTACTCGGACACAAAGTACCTTTTAATTCGTTAAAACATACAACATTTATTTATATTAAATTATTACTTAAAATAAAAGTTACAGACATTACTATTCACAAAAAATATATATAAAAATCCGTCCTACCGGTTTCGTCTACTTGACATATTCATGGACTGAATTTTGTTGTATTATTTATTTACATGTTTGGTCATTATTAAAGATATAAATCGATATATTATAATTGTTGGTCTATGTAATATAAAATTTTTAAATTTAATAAATAATAATGAATTGAATATAATAAAGTAAATATATAGTTACAATTGAATAATATGGAACAATATAATTAAATGATGTGTATGAATTCGTATAAAACTATTAATATTTTATTTTTGGTTTTCATAAAGTTTTATATTAATAGTTTTATACGAATTCATACACATCATTTAATTATATTGTTCCATATTATTCAATTGTAACTATATATTTACTTTATTATATTCAATTCATTATTATTTATTAAATTTAAAAATTTTATATTACATAGACCAACAATTATAATATATCGATCTATATCTTTAATAATGACCAAACATGTAAATAAATAATACAACAAAATTCAGTCCATGAATATGTCAAGTAGACGAAACCGGTAGGACGGATTTTTATATATATTTTTTGTGAATAATAATGTCTGTAACTTTTATTTTAAGTAATAATTTAATATAAATAAATGTTGTATGTTTTAACGAATTAAAAGGTACTTTGTGTCCGAGTAATATTTAAAACTATAACTTTGTAACGTAATTTAAGGTTTAAAAATACATAACTTATAATATCAGTGAAACAAACGTTTACAGGAAGAAATAATACATAATGAATAAAATTATATTAAATAGTGCGCATTCTTTCAAATTTGATTTTTTTTTTTTTTTTTTTGTGGCTACTTTTAACACAAATGGACTTTAAAGCGAAACTAACCTTCTTATTTTAAACATATGAGATAAAAAACAAAATCAAAGATGTACATCAATTAAGGGGGAAAACTAAATACCATCTAAACCACAATGTTCCAAAGTTCCTGAAAAATATACCTCTGCATATGGTAAATAATTTACAATGAAATAACAAACGATTGATACTCTCCGAATCATATCGTGACCATTAAAAAAAATATTATTTCCAGTAATAGTCGCAACAAACGATTTTAGCTGGAAAGCACGGGAGCACATTTATCGTTTATTTCTTTTACTCGATTTCAAGTTAGTAAACAATTATTAAACGCCGCAGATAATAAAAACTTATTAAAAGTATCTGCATTTTATTTTAAAAATCAGCAATAAGAGAACAATTTATTAAAGGGAGAATATATTTCTTCTCCCGATACGTATCCACGCACATGATGTGCGCGCTAGGTCAGTACACAGCAGACAGACACAGGACTGCATTTGTATATCGATAAATCAAATGATTACTATCAGTTCCGAATGTCGTCTTGCGTGTGTACACCTGCGTTGCATATAATAATTGCCTGGTACACAACTTATATCGGTACAGCTAAAAGTGTACGAATAGGTTACGCCAACGCGCTACATAACGTACGGCAACTAAAGAAAAAGAAAAGGTTCTCTCTATTCCTGAAAAGATGAGTATGCATCGATTACAACCTATAAACTAATGACGCGGCGAAGAGACAATAAACTTAAACATTAATTATATTTTTAACTGAAAAAATTGTACTTTTTTTTTCCAATAAATTATTAAAATTAAATACGCGAAATGTAGACTACTGAAGAATTTTAAATCGTTATTAACCTATGTCAAAGTAAACAATTAGAACAAAATATTTAACAATAGGATATGGATAAACAAAATAATGAAAAAAGCAAATTAAATATTTAGACGAATTAATTGTTAAAAATTAAAATTTTTATTAATCGCTGGTTCTTGTAAACACTATCGCTCGAGATGAAATAATAATCAAAAAAAAAACAGCAAACCGAGGGTCGCTCTGAACATTATAATCGTGGGTCGCATCGAACACAGCACCTTTTTAATAATATTCTATCTCCGCGGTAAAAGTTACGCGAATTACAATGTAAATCGACAAAAAGTATAAAATAATAAACGTTCAACATTACCGAATGATTGTAGCGTATCCTGTTTGTTTATTACTTAACAAACATAATAACAAGCATTAAAACGTTTCTAGAGTATTCATGTTTATTTAATATTTGTCATTATATTTTTGTAAATTTTTATTATTTTGATTACTAAAATGGTTTGTTGATAGAAATAAAAGTATATCCCTAATTCAAAATAAAAAATAAATAACACCAGAACTAAAAAAAAAACAAATCTTCATCATCTTCTGAAATTGAACACTGCTTATAATAACAGCTCGATGAGAAGGAAATATGTTTAATAATAATAATAATAATAATAATAATAATAATAAATCTCGATAATTTTCAAAATGTAGGTTAAAATCTACCTTGCAATATAAAAACCCTTTGCGAGCGCCTCTAATAAAATTATTTAACATCGCACACAAAAATACATCAGGAACACGCGGAATTACTGCTTTCCTTTCCAACATAAATCAATTCAGGTAAATAATGGCGACAGGAAAAGACGCTTCAGTGGACGAACCGTATTTTCTAATACGCCGATGGAAAATAAATAGGTAATAAATAAAACTTACATTCGCGATAACAAACAACAACGTAAGAATTCCCATACACTACACACTGTAAATACGGTAGCAGGATTCGGTAACTTTTAATCAGCACTTTCTCGTTGTAATTCTTAAACGTCCCTAATTTTATTCTAAGGTAAACGAAATAACCGTTATCACAGCTGTCCTAATTAGACGATATTTAACTGCTACCAACAGCGAACAAAATAGAAAAAAGCAAAATTCACTCAAAAAAACTCTCATCGTAAAAATTCAAGTAAATCAAAAAAGGCAATATAAATATTCGATTAAAACCGAACAACAAACTTTTATTGCATTCAAAAAACATACGCTATAATACGGCATAAAGGGAAAAAAATGTCTTAACTCGAAAGTTCAAAAGGTCAGCGTGCCGGAACAACGTACATTAAGTTTTTTTCCGATGGTATGATTAAAAGGCAGACTAATGGAGGTATTCTGAATGGTGAATGAAATATCAGAAGTTGAAATCTTTTTTCGTTTTAACTGAAAGAATTAGCAAACTGAGCTCACGAATCTACAACACCTGCAATACCTGAATGACTAAAAACCCATTACAAATCGATACGAACAGAATAAAACAAAATAAATCGATTCCCAAGACGAATGAGGAGAATGATAAAGTCAAAAGAGTAACTAGGGAAACTTCCAGAACCTTAAACCGGAGACATTAGGCACAATTGGGCAAGCGCGGTGATCAAAACAAACAGAAATAATACCTTGCAGCATTACCAACGAAAGCTAAAAGAAATTACAGTAGTAATCATAATTTTTCGTTTATTTTATTTTATTTATTTTTTTTTTTTTTTGCCTACACCACATTATAGACCAAAGGGTAGTAATCTCCTACTATAAACAATAACAAAATAAAATAAAATAAAGACAAAGAAGGAAAAAGATTAAAAAAAAAGATAAATAAATAATATAATACATGAACAATATGTTCTCCAATGACTGAGGTGAAAGAAATTAAATAAAACAAAAATTATATAGCAATCTTGTTTCCTTTACGGAGCTTAAAAAGAAAAGCTAAAATCAGCGCAACAACAAAGTAAATAAAAAAAATACAGGGAAGATACATTATGACATAGCATCTTAAAAAAAAACACAAGTCTTTTACAGTTAAATAGAAAGTAATTAATATTTTGTAATGGTACACGCATTCTTAGCATTAAGGAGAATTACTGTGCGAATCGTGTCGATCGACAGCGAAATAGTTCAACTTCCGATCGTAAGCTGCTTCATTTATCAGCTGAGAGGCTATGTATCGAATAATGCGAATTTTACTACTATTTCTGCCCTGCGATTTTTCTTCGTATGATGCGAATTTGATTATTATTACTGGATTTTTTATTTTTTACGCTACTGAACTCGTCGTATTCTAATTGTTATTATTACTACTTCTTTTACCTTAACGTTATTCAAAAAAAGAAATGTATATGTGATAATTAATTATCTAGAATTGAGAAGGATATAATGATACGTAAATATATAAAGTATATAACATTTTTGCTGTTTAAAAGGTACTGATATTGTTTTCATAATTGCGTTCCTGAGTACGATCGCATTGTATACATTTATCGAATAATATAAGTGTAAGTTATTGAAATTATTTTTGAATATTACAATTGATTTCGATCATTGGATGAAAGGAGCTTCATTCGGATTAGCAAATTAATCTACCGCAGACGATATGCCGAGACGATAGTCGGGAAAATATAATTTAATATCAAGCATTATTTGTAACAAGTTCCGGGAAACCGGGTGATACAAGAAACAAAAAGTCAAATTAATTGATATCGTTGTATTAAATGGTTATATCTTTTTGATTTCGTCATAAACAACGTAATTAAATATTTTGTTGTTGTAGATACTGCTAAAAAAAAAAGGAGTGTCAAACTATAACAATATTTAATCTGTAATAGGTATAGCAACCTAGACGGTCGCTGTATTGAAAAAATTTAAACACATTCCACGGTGGAGTAATTATAGTTAAGGAGCGTTAAGAAAGCTCCGTTGTCAATCGCATTTTACCGTTGCGCGGATTTCAGAACGTACAGGCATTATGAGAAATGAAAAAAGAAGAAAACCGCCTTACACTTCCCGATTCCAGATATACCAGTGCCTTCGTCAGACTGCTTCTCGAGGACAACTAAATATTCCGGCTAATGAACAAATGGTTGAGAAATTGGCGAAAAGTGTAATACTGAACTTTGGAATACTTAATTAAAATCCAGGCCCGCAAAAAAAAGAAGTTAATCTATACCGTCTACGCACTGGCCACTCAAAAATATCCCATTCGAACTGGCGCAACGGGGCTTCAAAAATCAAAATTATTTGTTTGCGCTGCGTCGGATGATATTTGCAGCGCTATCTGTTGGCTAATTTGTAGAAGGAATTAATGTATACGTGCCGAATATCGGTATCGGATTTTATCAGGATCGTACAGTTCATTACACTGCTTGCGCTTGAATGAGTGTTTGTGATTGAGCCGTTTAATACGAGTCCGATAGATTCCCGATATTCGGAGATGATGGATGCGGCTGTCTCCGTGTGCGTATATTAATTCTGAAAAGTTGCGTATTGTCCGGCCAGCAGAACTATGTATTAGCTGAGGTAATGCAGGTACCGCGCACACACAACGAACACCGTGTATTGCGTGGGGTAAACACCGAGCAATAGAGGAATTATGCAATTGTTCGTTATCAGAAAATAATCGGCGATATACAATTGTTGTTCATCTAATCGCCGATTAAGATGATACACATTGTTGGGCATTAAGTTCGTCAGTCGCGCTAGTCGTTCGCTTTTTCAGTTTTTCCGTCGCGTGACGCGTTGATTGTTGCTACGTCAATATATTTTTATTCGAAGAGCGCGTCGACGTTGCACAGTCCCATCAGTAAATCGTTCGGAAACGGTGTATTTTTCTTTGTTTCGCGATAATCGCCCTTGAATACCGGAATTATTTCCGTACGTGTCTAAATGCATTTAGTCAGAAATTTATTTATTTTATTTTAAAGTTAATAAAATATCGTATGTTAACGCTGCTGGTCGTTTTGCCGTGATTATTAATTTTGGTTCTCTCATAATTATCGGCCGGAATATGGTAACACTCGGGCCCGTATCCACAGTGATACTCCGCGAGAGGAGTTTTTTTTGTTTAATAGTAAAATCTTCCGTGTATTAACGAAAGCCTAACACGCTCGCCGGTGGTCGATTAGATGGTTTTTCTTTGGGTCGTCCAGAAAATCCGGGGTCTTCGAATTGTTCAAGTCTCGGATAAGGAGCCTGAAAAGGAGAGCGTGATTCGAATCGTTCAAGAAATCCGGGGACTTCAGTTTTTAGGGTCTCCGGGTTAGGGGCCGGAAGAAAAAACAAAAAAAAAAAAAAACCAAACGGGTGTTCGCTTCAATTGTCTTAAGTGAAGCCGCGACCAGGGACTTCGTAGGAATTACCATGATAGGATTCATTACATCGGCTCCCCGAAAAACGGGGACCCGAAAGTAGGAGGATTCATTTCCCATGACATTGGCCCGTGAACTGAGGGTCGAGAAAATCTGTAACATTGGTTTTCTGGAACGAGAACCCGATCGAGTGTATCTCAGGTGACCTCCGAAACAAGGAACACGGGAGGATTCGTTACAATATTAAATACGACATACCCTCCTGTATATTTGTGACAGATGTTCTGTTCTTTTATCCATTCGTCATCTTCTCCTAGACTGTCCAAAGTTCAATCTATTCCGGTCTCAACTACACCTCTCTCTCTCTAGATCGCTTTCGGAAATTCTCGAAGACAATGAACAAAAAGTTCAGTTACTTCTCAGATTTCTGAGACTGTCGCCCTAAACAGCACCTAAACTATATTCACTCGTGCCTCTGGCCAATGTTGCAGTACACAACACGTTAATGGAAAAACAAACAAACAAACAAAGCTCCATTAAGGCGCTTAAAGAACAGTAAAAAAAAAAAAAACAGAAAGAAAAAATAGTAACGTATTATACCGTGGAATTCTCATCCGGCTACCGTTCGAGAGAAACATAGGAAATGATCATTATAAAAAATTATGTGTAAGAGTAAAGAATCAATTTGTTAAGGGGAAAAAAAGAAACAAAGCCGGAAAAAGACGAATAAAGAAAAAATAGATTACACATACGTAGGAATAAATAAGCGAATCGCACTTGTGAATCACGGACAAGAACGATCGGGAAATCAGAGTCGAAAACGGAAATTGACTGTCAGAAAGGAAGGTCCGCAAAAACTGTCATAAACAAAACAGTGCGGTGGTAATCGAATTTCAAAATGCATAATGGACTTGTTTAAGAAAAAATACATATTAGTTTTGGAAAGCTTTCAGTATAACTAATAAAAAAACAAACGACCGTGGAGAAACACGCCGAAAGCGATTAATTTTGAGAAAAAAAAAAAAAGATTAAAAGTAAGTTAATTAAAGTGGGATCACGGAGAATGGGGGCAATATACGAAGGCTTCTCTAGTCGGTAAAATAAATAAGTAAACCCGGCGAAACGAAAATGTTCTGGCTTGAAAAGCGAGCTATTAAGTTCTTCGATATAATACGAGAAGACAAACAAAGACGAAGGACAATGAAAACGGTGACACACAAATATACGGCTAGCGAAAAAAGGAGAAGTTAGAAACTCTAAAAGACCCTATGAAAAATACTACGTATGATGGAAAGGAAACATACGGTTCTGCACGAAATTAATAATTCGGGAAAAACAAACTGTACCATAATGTCAATCGCTACCATTTCATTGAATCGGAAAATAGAAGTTGTCTAAGCGGCAAATGATATAATGAACTATTAAAGAAGAATCTAAGGGGAACTGTTACAATACTTCGACGAAAACCGTTGCAAGGAATTGCACACGTTATTGCTTATTGAGCACCGAAAAAGACGCATATAAAACACATCTTCAGCAATAGGTTCCTAGACAGAATTCTAAAAAAAAAAAAAAAAAAAATAACCAAATAAGATCTTTTTTCAATAATAGGCACAAGCTGCACTACAAAATTAGATGTACGCGATGAAAAATTGTACTATAATAGAAAAGAGTTACGACGGAAGGGAAATTCTTAAAGGTCACTTCACTCCGAAAAGGAATTCTTGAAAATATAATGAAAGCAAATATTGTAAAGTGCTCCACCCTTGAAACCAATTCTGGAAGTAAGGTTTATGAAACTTCAACCGATTTTGCAGATATTTTAATACCTTTTGAAGAAAACGATGAAGAGGGTCGAACTCGTGTAATAATAAGCAAACTATAAAATACGCTGAGAGGAATATTTTTTCCTCGAGCATAATTTCTCCGAGCACAACACGCTTTGCGAAATGTAGCTTGAAGAAAAAATTCGAGTCGATTAAGAAGTTTAAAAAAAAAAACGAAAAGAAATTTTATTGAAATATATGTATCTCAAACGAGAACAATTCTGCTTAAAAAAGACGAAACTTCGCAAGAACCAATGGTTAATAGTTACCTGAGTTCGAGTATGTAGACCTAGAAGAAAAAGAAAAAAACAATGAAAGTCGCTGAGTATAGCGTGATAGAAACGATTTTAACCACTTCTTTCGAAAATATTATAATGATTATTCCAAGACGTTATGATTGAATGAAAAATAAAAAATTAAAAAATAAAGGTATAAAGAAAAATATAAAAGTACTAAAAAAAAAAAAAAAAAACAAAAAAGAGCGAACTACTAAGGAACTAATGAAAGCCAATAAAATCAAATAAAATACAAAAACAGGAAAATAATACACGACGACCAAGCGGAAAGTTAATAAGGTTAGTTATAAACGAATTAATAAGCTGTAATACAAAATTAGATTTACGTGATAAGAAATTGTTTTATAACAGATAAGGCTAAAATCGGAAGCGTTTCACATCAACCCGTCCTACAAAAAGAACGACACGTTATCAAAAAGCGAACAATGAACGAACAAAAAGATATACACAGTATATAAAACACCACTATGGGAAATACAACTCCAAACCTAGGCAGATTGTTAACTTAAATAAAGGTTTACATTAAAATCGTTTTACCTAATTAATATTTGACGAATTTTTAATAAAAAGTTATGATATAAAACCACAGCAGTTAAACAAAAAAAAAAAAAAAGTACCGACTTTAGAGTCACTATAAACATTCGATAAAATTGCCTGAAAAAGTAGAAAAAAAAAATTATTTCATAAAAAATAATATATTTTGGAGTAATACAGGCAAGATATTACGATTATTCTTAAATATTAACTTTTTGAAGTCGATACCAATTAAAATTTCCGATACTTGGCTTTTATTGGAAACCATTGTTGCAAATTGAATTTAATACCGACACCAAAAAGTTAATCTTTAAAAATAATCATCATATCCCCCCGTATGCATATTTTATTGAAATACATTATTTTTTACTTGATGATGCATTTTTGTTAAATTTTTCAAATAATAAATCTTGTAGCCAGTATTTTTTTTTTTTTAACTTTTATTTTAGTGTAAATATTTTTGATCGATAACACGGATGGACGAACATAAAATGGAATACTACTTTCGATACCATAACTGGGTATCGGTTTAAGAATGTTCATATTATTTTGAGTCACGGTAATGAGCTTGTAATCGCGCTTTGAGGGTTCCAAATTCATTACCTTTTACGAGTATCGCATTAAGTCATTCGTGTTCATCGCCGCTTTAATTTTAAAATTTTACGAGTTCATATTTTTCCTATATTCTGATGAAAATTTTTTGACTAATTTTCGTCTAGTTATATTAAGCAAAAGAAAAAAATAAAGTATCTTTACGGAGAATCCTCTTTTTAACGTTCATTTTAATGACTTCCTGGTCTGTCACTCGCCGGAACTCATATAATACCGCCACTAATCGATACACTTATGAACAAAGGTCATTAAATCGGTCTACACAGACGAAAGTTAGGCGTGAACGTGAAAAAAAAAAAAAAAAGAAAAAAAGAATATACGCGGCGAATATAACCTACATTAAGTCGATGAAGAAGACTTAAATTTAATTTTTTACAAATTTGCTAAATTTTGAACACAGATTCCACACATTTTGTTTGTACTAAGAACGTGACAAATTCAAACAGCTCGGCCGCTAAAGCGAGCATACATATTACATAAGATAAGCATGAAGTGTTAAAAAGAACAAACATTAAATGCATCTATATAAAAAACGCGTAAAAAGTTTTTTTTTTTTTTGCCGTATTTAGATTATTAGAGAATAAGTATTTAAATCGTAGTACATAAATACATAGTATTGTTATAAAAAAACTAACACATATTTGGATTTTCTGAAATACAGTCTAGATATATTCGTACACAATTTTTTACAAAATATATATTAATTACAACGTAATTCTTAGGCTACCCCACATTAGTAAAAATGTCCCAATTTTATTATGTAACGCAAAATGACCCAAAAAATGTCCATATTTTATGTAACGTTTGTTATATTTTATAGGATTTCTGTGATTATGTTATTATATTCATACGGACCGATCTAGAATTACGTTATAAATTTTGATAATTTTATACAAGGTATAGAAGAGAAAGAGACAGAAATGTAAGCAATAGGGGTCAAGGGACACATCCCCTTGCGAGGCCAAAACGGCCGAATTTTATATATCTATACATACATACATATATATATATATATATATAGCGGCTTCAATCAGTTCCGAGTGTAGTCTTGCGTGTATACACCTGAGTTGCATATTACAATTGCCTGGTACACAACCTATATCGGTACAGCTAAATGTACGAATAGGTTGCGCCAACGCGCTATGTAGCGTACGGCAACGACAAGAGCAAGGCTCTTTAAATATATAAAATAAAAATATATATATATATATATATATATATATATATATATATATATATATATATATAAATCAATTATCATAATTGTACACGACTCAAAACTCGTTTGGTCAAAAATTTAGGCAATCATGCAAATCAAGCACAATTTATTAAAAAATTATTTCGGTTCCAATATATTCCATTTTTTGAGTTGGAATACATTCCTCTTTTTTTTTAAGCCGGACACTATCCAATAACGCTAAATCGTTGTTTACGTATTTCAACCATTAATTTTAATTAAGACAATAGATAAAAAAAAAGTAGGATTACTAACGAAGAGAAATATTTTTACAAAGTAATATACAATTACGCTGACAGGCTTTGAAATGAACTGAAATTTCGCGAAATCAAAGATTTGGAAATTCCACGAAAGCGTGTTTTTCAAAAATTTTGAAAACAAACGTTAGAGAACAAGCGAAATAATGCTGAAAAGCACAAAACCTAGAAATTTTTTCCGGAAGTATTTGAAAACGGGTTCACTTAAAACAATTAATTTAAAATCCTGTACTTCTCAAGAAATCAATTAATGGAATCATTCTTATTTTGAATAATCGGATTAACAATTTTTTTTGTTTCGTTTTTTTTTTTCTCCGTTGTTTGTAAATGTCTGAACGCGATAAAAAAAAGAAGTTTTTGTTATAATGTTATTATTTCTCATAACTTTAGACATTAAATTAATGTATATTCGAGGTCAAGACTGGTGAAAAAAATGCTCTGTTGGAGAAAAACATGATTCAGTTGCCGAACCCATAATCGGCTGATAGCTTGTGATATAATATTATATTTCCTAGTATTTTTAATAATTTTTGAAAAAGCAAAAAAATGTTTATACATTTCAGTTCAAAAAACCCCAATCGATAAAAAATACATTTTAGTAATTAATAATTAACGTCGCGCAATAGGTCAAAGAACGTTTTTTTTTCGTTTTTTTTTATCGCAAATAAAATCGATTTGTTCTTTTAAATAGATTTCCTATTTTTAATGGTTTGCAGTTATTTAACGAAAAACGATTTTGCGACGTTTCTTTAGCCGCTACGGAAATACGAATACTCCGTGATCTTTAAAAATGTCGCTGGCGCAGCACACGCTAAAAAATTTTGAATACACACAAATTGCCATTCGATAATTCTCATGTAATGCAACACTAATAGAAAACCGTAAAATGCACGTTCAATTACAGTAGTCTTATGTATTCCTAATTTACCATTCCATAAAGTGAAGCATACACAACTTACAAATGCTTTAAATTAAAACTGGCAGATAGCATTTATTTAAAAAGCATTAAATCGGGTTACTGTAATTACCTTAATTGCTTTTATTGTAATAAAATTTTAGATTTTGTTAATAGCTTTTCATTAATTCTAAATAGCATTATTTAAGTTTTTAATTTAATTCGAGAATACACGTTTACGTGATATTAATTATATTTTGAATTAAAATTTGGCGATACGTAAACAAACTTACGGCTTTCACTAACCCTATGTCATAGATTGAAATAAATTATAGAAAATACAATGTGAGGAATTACAGCGAGAAAAAGTTTATAAATGGTAAAAATGAGACACGTAACAGTTCATTCCCTTTTTATTATTTCGGAAATTGTCTCTTGTAATCTATAATTAATTCGTCTGTTTTATCTTTTATCCCCGTTATTTGTCATATTCAAAATTTTAATTTACGTTTTAAAATTTTCTTATTACTATTTTTTTTAATGGTTTTATCGATCTCTCTGCAGTTGTAGTTTATTATATTCTTACTTCTTTTTTTTCTTACTTCAATTCTGCACAGTCTCTTATGTTTGTCGTTTTGTATTATTATTTCCCTCCTTTTCTTTTGTATTTGTTTCGTATCTTCCGAATTTTACTTTTTTCTAAAGGTCGCGGTAACCGACTTAAAAATTTTTATTAACTTTCCATTAAGCTTATCAATATTTTCGCTATTATTTTCACAATCATTTTCGTTGCTTAAAGCATTTAGTTTGTCCTAGGTACGTGCTGCATTATATTTTTCTTCGTGATTTAACCACTCGAGAGGAATTTTTGTTTTCATTATATATTTCTGTCATTCCCGTATGAGATATTTTTGTTTCTATTGAGGTGCGCTTCCAGTATTAAATTTATTCGATACAATGACTATATATTTTCTGTTGCACAGCATGTAATCAATTTCAATTTCAGATATGTCCAATCGGGACTAAGACATTTTTTTTTTTTTTTATTTGGTTTTTTAAAACATGTAAACGTGATTTACAATTTTGTTGTACACGCGAAATTGACCAGTGTCCGTTCTCTTTCATTTCGTTTTCCATTATCTATTTTTCACCAATATTTCACCAACCAACTTCACTGTTGAAATCTCCCATAGTTGTTAGATATTTTTTTTATCTCTGTACTACATATTCATAGAACTCTTCTATTTCGTCTTCCTCTGAAAATTCGATGTAGGGGGCGCGCGTAAACTTGTATAATCTTCACATTTATGTACTTATTTAATGATAGATGACGCAAAAGTATTATTACTCTTTCACTGATAATTTTATTTCTTCTACATTTGTCAGAAAACCAAGCCCTTCACTTCGTTCTTTCCCGTATAATGTAGCTGATGTCCACTAATCAGGTTTATTAGTTTTTCTCTTTGTCTCGTTGATTCCTATCATACGTTGCTTTATTTTTTCTAATTCTAATTCAACTTTTTAGTTATTCTATCTTCTCCTGATAGGGTGCTGCAGAGTTTTAGGAGGCCACTTTTAGCTCTGTTCAGGCATTGCGATTTTCATTCGGATATAGTTGATTTTTCCGGTAGATGTCCCCCTATTTGTATTTTTACTAGGCAGTGGGAGAACGAATAAATCCAGTGTACAAATAGTTTGATCAATTTTATTCGTTATATAAGTGAACAAATAGATATGCAAAATTGATGTTATTTACACAAATTTAAAAAGGACCTTAGATACAGTTAACCACAATATTCTACTGACTACACTAAAAATCAGTTTGGTTTTTCCGATTTGTTAGTTTAGTTATTCACACCATATGTTCGTAACAGAACACAAGTTGTTAATTTCATGAGCAGTCAATCAGTCTTTTTTTCATCGAGGTTCCAATTTCGGTCCTCTACTTTTCTTAACGTTTATAAGAACTAATGTATCGAAAATTGTTAAAAATGTAACTTTGAATAAAGATTAATTTTAAACCGTCATAGCACCATTTACAAAAGCGTGTCTTACTTTTTTAAAAAAGTCGATTTTAAAACAAAAAATTTTAAGCATTACGCTTAAAAAATTGTAAAAAAAAATAAACAAAAAATACCGCTAAAAAGTAAAAAATAATTATTCGATTGAAGATAACATATTTTACAGTGAAATCTTAAGGTGATATGACAATTTTTACACAACATTAATACTTTCGGCACGGAAATCACAAACTACAATATCTAGAAACAATTTAATGAATATTAAATGCAATTTTTAATTGTAATTTGAGATTTCCGCGCCAACTCCAAAGCTTCTAAATGGCGCTGCGACAGTTTAAAATTAATTTTCTTTATTCGAATCTACATTTATTCGCGTTAATTAACAATGATAAAATTTTAATTTTTTAAAATTACGTTTCCACGTTTAACATTAATATACTATTTTAAGACTATCGCGTCTGTTATATTAACAAAAAAAAAAAAAAAAACGATCTAAAAGGACCACACTTTTTCACTTTTTTTGATGACTACAGAGTATTTGTGTTCACACCGCTTTTTAATCGATACACATATGATACCACCGTCGAGTGGTACACTTTCGAATGAACAAAGAATCATTAAAACCGGTCCACGTGAGTACAAGTTATGCGCGAACAAACATAAAAAAAGAACATACACGGGGCTAACGCATAAACTCCTTCTTTTTTGAAGTCAGTAATAACGTTATTAATAGTATTTGAAATAGCCAACTACTGTGTAATTATTTAGATAGTGGTATTTCGTTCAGATAGGACCGAGTAGATATTTCGGTAATCCACATCTACACATTGTTAATTACATTAGTCAAATGCAGTTTGCAGTTTTAATCGACGACCAGGTGGTATAAATAAATTTATCACTGTAATCCTACATATAAACCATTATATTTAATATGCGAATTGAACTAGAACAGTCCCTCGATACGGGAATGAGAGAAAAACACGAAGAAAAAGCGTCAGCTGACACTAAACGATACTAAAAATAAAATTGTCATGTTTTGCGCAAAAACTTATAATAAAAACAAAAAGAAAACGTGCACATGCGCACCTTCCTGGAAACAGGAATAAAATCATAAAATGCAAATGGTAAGCGGAAACGTGAAATATATGATACGTACGAATCCCTATATGTAAAGTATAAAATTACTAAAATATTGAATAGGACAAAGAAGCCCCAATTGTTACACATGAAATAACTCTAAAGCGAACAGCTTTTTGCAATTAGTCGAAAGAACTAAAATGGCGAAAAAAATAAAATAAAATAGCGTAAGGTATTCTTTTAGTTTAATCGTAATGCTCGTAATAACATATATAGTTCTTCGTACAACTACCGTCCATCTATATATTTGCAATTTTATTTTCCGAAGGAATACGTATATTTCGATTTGCGTATCAACCTCGAGTCTGCCCGCAATTTTTGATAACAAGTCTATGAAAGTAGTTATTTCAAAGTATTTAATTGCGACCAATTTGTTGATAACAAGAGGCTTGTATTTTTTAAAGATCTTATGTCACACCGACATTTATACTCCACTGTGTATTTTTTATCTACTTTGTTCCAACGATGAGACTTTATTTTTTTAGGTTTACTGAAAGAATACAAGACTACTGTTTAATTTTTGGCTTAATTTATTTTCCCCCGTTCATTGGAGTTTATTATCCTGTTAATGTAGGCGGTTAACTTTACTCTATTCCTTATCCCTTTATTTATTACTTTCGCATTTTCTCTTACATTGTAGTCTTTGTTCACTATAGCCCTTTTTCCCATCAGGCATTATAAGCACTGTCATCATACAACTGTAGAGTCATATTGCTAGATGGGACTTATTTGAAAAAAATTTTATTTTTGTTTGTTGAGTTTCATCGGGCATTGTGGATACCGCTCTGCAATAGCGACCATATTGCAGATGATGACTTATTTTAATTATTAATTATTGTGTTTGGTAAATTCCATTGGCCATTGTGAGCACCGCTCTGTAGTTGCGGCCACGTGGTAAGGTGGAATTTATTTTCCTTGCATCGCCCTCCTTATTTCTCTATCTCTCCAATAATTATTATTTTCATTGCAAAATATAATTATAACGTTAGCTTGCTGGCCAAATGAAATGTAATACGCACAAAATAAAAATCTACATAAATATATACGTATACCAATAAACTTTATACGTAAAACACACTTACATCAGTAAAATTACAAATTATTGCGCTATTATTAATTTTATATTTTATTTAAATGAACCTATATAAATATTTTAAAACCTTTGCAAATTTAGCTTGCCTTTTGAAATACTCAATACGCATAATTTTTACAAGGTTTAAAAGTATTTCAGAAATTACCCATAATAAGAAATTTCGATATTTACAACTAATAATTATTAAAATGCGTCTAACATAAATTCTCCAATTAGCAGTTCTTCGTTCAAATTTCAATATTATAATACATGCGATACACATTTTGGTACATTTTTTTTTTCATGTTTACATGGCAATAAACACTGTAAAAGATAACTCCTATCAACAGGGCGATTAACATTAATATAATTAAAATACTTAAATAATTGTGCCCAAACGGGTAAATAGTAAAAAAAAACAAGAAAACAAAAATTAAAAACTGGGAAATCAATGTACGAACGAGGAAAGACTAACTATATTTTCCGCACCCAAGGCTGCCGTTACGTCGTACTTTAGGCGTTGTTAGTTTCACGTATGGCGCTTATTTATTTGTAAACATATGTAAACAGCTCGTCTACCTGCTTCGAAATGGTAACTCTGTTAACAATTCGAGTTACCTTAAACAGTCAATCCAACTATTACGTCAGAAAATCGTATGTACACATTTTAGTGGAAACTGAAGTCACTGTCGCTTTAACCTTCCAAGCATCCACTTTAGAGTTAGTTCCTCCGATATTCTAAGATTTACTAGAGAGAACGCGAAAGTCGCTGCAGTTAACCGATCTACCGTGTTTGATTATCCTACTGTGTAGACTTTTAAAAGGATAGCAATTGTAATACTATTTTCTTTGCTGGTTTCTAAAAATCCACACTACATATAGAACAGGTAAAATGCTAAACATGAATGGCCAACGAAAAAGAACGGATATATGTTATTTATCCGTCAACGATAACTGACCGCTAAATAAATAATTGTTATCGCGTAATCATATGTGATTCCTTCAACCGGAAAACTGGGAAAGATCGAGTTTTATTCGATATCTGCGAATAGTTAGCATATTTATAATACTTTTGTTGAAACTCCTAGAAGAATCCGAACCGAATCAACCAGTAAAATTCAAATATCTCTCCTGATCGGATTCATTCAATGCAAAACCATCAAAGCGCAAGATAAACGTGGATGAAGAGCTTCTCATTAAACTATAAAATAAAAATCCAGATGACAGTCTAAACCGAACACCGTTTCTTAATTTTCACGATTACATCGAATTTATGACGAACTATTTTACATAGTCTTATACACTTCTAATAGATGGAATTCCTATTCAAAAAAAGCCAGTCACCGAACTGCTTTTTTCGGTGTAACTCCCTCTTCCGGTATAACCAGAAGAGTAAGGTGCGCTTTTGAAAAATTTTTAACCTATAACCGAATAGTGCGATGAACCAAAAAGTAAAAACAGTCCAAAATACCCCCCTCCGCCGCTCTGCAGCCCGCGAACTGGATGTACTAATGAAAAAATACTTGCTCGCTTTAAACGGATTTCCACTTTTTATAAATAAAAATGTTTTACTTTATAAGAAGTGTACCAAGGTGATCCGTGGAAAATACGATACGCACCCTTCGAAGTCTCTAATTTAATACTCGTTCGGCTACACTTATGATTTAAAAATATTGTTTTTAACCATACCTTCTGGATAACTTTCTTTTCTCGAGATAAATACTTACATCGTCTAACTAAAGGTGGTATTATCTCATTCTGAACAGATTCATTTGCTATTGCTTCGATCATTTCTGGTTTTTCATTACTTGCACTACTCTATCGTCATCATCGGTAAGGATGGCGCGCGTGTCCATTACATTTCATAACTGAAACGTTAATTCCGAATTTATATCAACCGCATTCGGCAAATCATGTTTTCGAATTAACAATTGCCGTTCTCGTTATCGCCAGCAGTGCCAGAGCGGTATCTCGTAGAGGAGCAGCTTTATTGATTTATAACGATTAATTCGAACATTAGTTACGAACAGAATTACCGGAAATATTATAGCAATCTAAAGCAAAGTTACGGAAGCAATAATGATGCAACGATACACAGCCGGTAGTAGTCTCACAGCGGTATGGTACTAGAAAAAAGCGCCAAGTTTTGATCCGTTCGTTGTTTTCTCAAACGATCAGACACCCATGTGCGTTACGACATAGCGCAAAAAAGAAGTGAAAACTCGCAAGCTAGGTAAACAACGGGCAAATTAAGGTGGCAACAAATAACACTTTACCTTGCAGAAAAATTTAGCGTAATTTTATTTTCAAATTTAATAAAAACTTTTTAACTTTTTCTCAAAAATTCGGTCACGTCACAGCGATAAATTAATATCGTTTAAAAATTTCTCGTTCATTATCTTTATTTTCCTAATTCTCGGAGAAATTTACTTAAACTAAAAGTAAACAAATTTAGAATGTGTTTATACTTGACGCAGAAAGGAAATAAGGTGAAGTAACGGTAAATAAAATAACGAAATTTATATGTATATAAATCCTCTCTTCCCACTTTAAAAATAAACTTTAATTAGCACAACTCAAAGATTACAGAAAAACAAAAAAAAAAGCATGCAAATACAAAGAGAAGAGATAAAGGATATTAATTTTCGAAATAAATTGCTCCGTTTTTCCATCTCGTATCTTCAATAACAACTAAATGACCCACACGTTATCGTTGAAACTAATTCACGATTGATGCAAGTCTTGTAAATTAAAGTCAATACGCGCATTCCATATATATATATATATATATATATATATATATATATATCGTTGTCTCCCAACTAACTGGAGTAAAATACCTGAATGAATAGACGGGAGTTTGAAATTTACGAATACACTATTAGCATAAAACATTATGATCTAATACTCCTTTTTTTTTTTTTGTTTCGCGCGCGACAGGGAAAAACAGGTGAATACTCGAGATGCCGACGGACCAATCAAAGTCGTATGCTTGCGTTGGAGGTAAATGAACAAGATCAATTTATAATATGTAAATTTTCAATTTTCTCGAACTATTTCAGCGTTTAATATAATAATCGATAAACAACAATCAGGATTTTTTCCGTTCGACTGATGTTGTCTAAAAATCTTTACCGAAAATCAAACAACATATGCGCACGAGACCCATCAAAAGTATACTATATCCTTTTATACTTTTGTATGTTTTTTCAGTGAAACAGTTTATTCTCGTTCTGTAATCGACCTGAAAACTCCGATGTGTCCGCCGAAAACACGCTATTACTAGCGCCACGAATTTATTATGTCCCAATTTCTGTATATTCGGAGAAATCAACTAATATTTCCACGCCTCCGAAGAAACTTCATTTACCAACTAATCTAGTTCGGAAAACAGTTGATACACGAACCGTCAAAAAATATTTTCAGTAAAACCGCGATGCATCTCGTTACGTAACGAAAAGAGGTACACTCTTTTTTTGAATACATTAAATTTCCGTTACACGTTTTTCACGAGCAAAATTACAGCATAAATTTTACTAGGAAAATTACAAATGCAAAGACACGCGCATACACCCATTTCTACGTACCACATTAATTATACGTAAAAAAAGGGAGAAAGAAAAGAATAAGGCAACTTAACCAACAAGCGTGATATATAAAGAAAAACAAAATATTGAAAAAGAGGACCAGCGAGTTGATCACGAAAAAAAATGTAAATAATTAAATGGACCGATAAATTAACAAAAAAAAGGGGAAAAAACGAAAACGACCGTTGAAAATTTTTTTTTTTTGCATGGGAAAACTTTAACACGGGGATAACAATTAAAACTAATACAAGCCGAAATAAGTGCAGCGAAGACAGTGGTGTTTCGTTCTGATAGAATCGGGTTCGAATCCCACTGCCGCACATTGAAACTTTTAATCATTTCACTTGCGCTGGGTTAACTGTGTCAAAGATGGCGCCCAACAAAAAAAAAAAAAAAAAATACAACGGAATTCGCTAAAGCGCAAAAATAACCGATGCCATTAACTTAGCCACCAAGTTACAACTTGGGCTTTTTTTTTACATATAATCCTATTTTCGTTCAATAGCACTAACTTTTTGAGAACTACGAGACATCCAGAAAATTTAAAAACGAATCATTCCGTCAGATTAAATTAAGAAAGGGGAAATAATTCTGCAACATCCACGCTTTCCAATTTTAACGGACTTAATAGGAAACCAAAAAATTCCTAATCTAATAATTCGCTGAATGTTAAAACGCCAAAATACCCCGCCGCTCTTATTATTTAAAAGCACGCACGGAATGAAATCGACCAGAGTGCACGGTCGGTACGAATTCTTAAAAATTCTTCCAAATCACGATCAACAAAATAATATGCATACAAGAGCGGAATGTTTAAAATTAATATTTTTTTCCACAAGCGCAGAGACCCCAGTAGCGGCTCACAGTACACGAGGGGTTAATTTTGTCAGAAATATTATTTGAAGTACTTATTCAGAACTGTATAAAAATACGCGGATAGGAAAACAAACAAACAGGGAAGATATTTATTGTATGTCATTTTTTAAAGGAGGGGGGGATACATACAGCAAGACTTCAGGTATAAATAAGGCGCGCGGGTCACTTCGCGATACTCGGTCACAATTAATTGATTTCATAATTAGCTGAGAACGCTCCACTATAAACAGGAACGCTCTTTGTGAAATGGTTTATAATGGACCGTGTAACAATGTATTCCGGCCGCAACTGAAAATTTCGTTCATTCTTCACTCAAAATATCAAGTCCGAGCGAAGCAATCTAGACAGGCTTTTTCCATAAATGACCGTGCGTCTTGCTGGTTGAAAGTAACTTTTAGTAATAAAATCAAGTGAACGTGAAAATTTCGTACGAAAATAACTTCACCCACCCCACCTTATCTGCCTGTTTCGTCGGCAGACGACTTGGCTGTACTCTGAATTTCAATTATTACAGATACTTGATAGTAATCCGAGTTCTACTTTCATTTTAGAATTCAAGATCACGAAAAAGTCGCGGCGATCAATGAATCAGCAAAGCTTGATTTCGAAAGTCGTAAATATCGACGACGATTGTCCAATAGGTAAATTCGAAAATACGCGTAACACTTTGATATTTAAACACTCTCCAACAAATATGCGGATCGTTAAAAATGAATTACTAAATTACTTCGCACCGTTACTTTAAAAGGGAAAGGTTTAAATTGAACCCCCCTGCCCAATCACCCACCCACCTTTATAAATAACCAACAAATATTCTGGGGCAATGTTTCGTTCGTATTAGTATAATTGTTGCTGGTTTCACATTATCGGTAGATGTTAAACGACCAAATTCTAAAATAAGCGACACTTAAACAGCTCGCAATTGCAAAGAAATTCCTTAACAATAGCAGCTGCACACGGACACTAGCTAAGGTTTATTTCAATCTGAACACATCGCCAAAGAGTTTTGCACGCAGTAACGAATGCCGATGGCTATGTGAACAAATCATCAGTGAGATATTATCGTCGAAAAAAAATTAACCGCACAGATGATGACCTTCGTTTAAAACATCGAAATATTTGTTTAAAAATTCACTGCCAATATTTCCAGCGGAGTAAAATGAGGACAATACCGAACACTATAAGCTATAACAACACATCATTGTGTTAATAACGGTTTCTCCGAAGAAAGAGAGCTCCAAAAATAAATACGGTAAAGCTCGTCACAACGCTTGCCGCCATACGGGTTACCGTAAATAATCTCCTTATACACAATCGGCAATAATGTTACCAGTCTCTCTCGTTTATATGTCGGTAATAACTTATTTACACGATTTCCGTATTTGTTAATGTTGTCAACAAGACGTAAATAAATTTCGATATATTTACTTGTTCGTCTCTAATGTAAACGACGAGAAACAACCGCGAAATAAGCACGCACAATTAAAAGCCTCCAATAATTATTATAATAGGTCATGAACCGATTTAAAAAGTAATTTAATACAGCGCATACTGACACACATAATTTATTTCTCTATTTGTCTCAATTCGTTCATTTTCATAGTAATATCAATTTTTTTTTACTCTAAATAATAACAACACGGATTAAATCATTTATATATAATTTAAACTTCGACGCATAATTAAACTTATTTTTCAGATTATTACGAAACCGACAAACTACATCTCCTATAAATGCGTACACTTTTTAATTAATTATCGGCAAGAATTATGCTGTGGAAATTATAAGGCGAGCATAATGATTTAAGATAATCGAATATACGTCTTATTTATCGAACAGCTGACAGTAAAACTAACCTCGATTTCGTTATCCCAAACACAATTTTCCAATTAATATCAACGACGTATTATGTACATAAAAATATACGCATACATTCGTATTTATATAGCCTTCGAACCTCGACATAATGTCCCTAGAATAGTTACCCATAATTCTCATAAAACAGAGTCAGTACGGACAAAATCATTCTTCGCAAAATAAAATAAATTTCTTTCAAAAGTACAAATGCGACAGCATATTTCGTTTGGATAAACAAATGTATTCGAAACTAGGCAGTGTTATTTTTAAAATTTAAAATTTTATTTAACGTTTAACCCGGCATCATTGTGGCCGGGTATCTAATACCCGACGGGTTTTAAAACCTTAATAACTTTAAAACAAAATACGTGCGTTATCTCTTACAGTAGCTGCCGCCGTTGACCTCTTTGGGCGTATTAGCTATTCTCTATTTAGTGTCACTGAAGCTACGGTGGAGTTTGCACGTCTGTGAAGAGCGCGCAGGTACGTTATACCCGGCCACAATGGCCACGTAACATTTATATATACAGCGTGTTTATTGTTTTTTACTGTCTATTGATAAACTGCATATCCTTTTTCACAGTTTTACGAACAATGTCATACGAAAGTAGTCGACTTCTAGCCTTCTTTGAACAAGCCTGTACCAGTAACAGTAAACAGTTCAGTTCAGACGACGAGTGAGGAAGAATACGAAGAACTTACCGAGAGGCTTACGTATTCACGAACAAGTAGGGGAAACTATGATCTACCCTCCGACAGAAAGTTCGAAAACATATACGAGATGTATAGACTGTCCTTCTGCCAAAGACAAAAAAAAACAAGGCGTAATTGCAATAAATGTAACAAGCCTATTTGTATGCAACACATTATCACAGAATGCCAAAGTTGCGATGATCTCGATAGCGATTAACTTAGTATATAAGTAATAAACAAGCTTTGTTTTACATAATTCATAATTTGATGTTAACGTGTTAAAAACAATTTTATGTTTTGTACCTAAATTGTTATTATTTTTTGTTTTTGAATATAGGTTCTAAGTTATGTTCTAACAAATTGATCTCAAGAGAAAAATGTTTCGTTTTTTCAATTTTTGATGTATAAATAATGTATATAACTACCTATTTCCCTAATATAGAAAACTAATATTGACATAAGATTGATTCAGTGTACAATAATGTACATGGGTATTAGATACCCCTGGCCACAACGGCCGTGTTCTGTTTGGCCGCCACAATGACGCCGGGTTAAATTATAGCATATAGTTACATAGTCAATAACATATCGAATCATCCGGTACTTCTAATCATACGACGAAGTACCAAAGCAAATTACAAAAAATCTATCAGTACTTTGCTGGCTGCAGGGACTAATTTGGTTAAAGAAACAGTTTTTACCTTGCCGGTAGTAAAGAAATCTGAAATGCCATATGTGAGAATTCGAAGAAAAATGATTAACGTGTAAAACGCCCGTTAATCTCTGTTGGTGTCTAATTATTCATACTAATTTGATAATCTGCTCGAACCGTGCTCGTTAGGCGCTGTAGGTACTACTCCGGCATTAGCGAGTCACTAAGAACGCATATTCTGGTTAGCCGATAGGTTACGTTGTCGAAAAAAGAAAAAAAGCGTCAACACACGTAAAACAACAATGTAAACAAAATGTAAACAACCAATCAGATCGAGCGTTTAGGGAACCAAGTACTTATTCTGATCGCTGCACATTTTTCATTAAGAAACTGTGACACCATGTTACCGCTATTTTATCGCAGCGAAATTCACGGGCCAGTTTATAAATATACTTGGCGAAAACCTGTCGACTGTGACAAATGAAAAGCGCTACAGATGCGGTAGTGCAACGAAACAAACTGTATCAGAAATTCAAAAAAGTTTTTGTTAACGTGAGCAGATCCGTTTTAAATAGGTTTCTTTTCAATGTGATTTTAATTCTCTCCTAAATAATATATTTTAATTTTTGCTAATTATTTTTTATTTATTTATTTACAAATTCATTAAAATATAAAAGTGACTCCTTATATTACTTTTGTTTGTCTATAATTGTAGTTAATTTCATTTCAACCTTTTTTCTGTCTTCGATAAATACCGGAGAAAAAATCAGGATCCGCCACAGATATATGTGTGGTTGTGTGTGTGTGATATATCTATATTTATGTGTGCGTGTGTATATGTGGTATAATGCGACTGGATGGGCAGAAGCACCAGAACATTAACCAGTACTTACTACTCCTGAGTAGTTGCTGGAGTAATTACCGGAGAGGAGAGCAGTGTTTTTCCAATAACTGCATCAAATCGCAACTGCTATTTGTTGGCGGCGCAATGATCAAAAAACAGCTCTTCGATTTTAGTGCCATCACTAATAATATATATATATATACATATATATATATATATATATATATATGCATGTATGTGTGTACGTATATGTACATACATACACAACTTGATATTTTGTTGGATTTAGCACAAAAGTAAAAGAGTTGCGCGAAACATTCCCATTAATCGGCCACACACCGTACGAAAGGAAATCGAACATCTTTTAGCCGGTTATTGTAGGGATAATGATCATAAAGGCGCACCCAAACAAGTTACAATAAGCACCGTGTAAAAATACGCATGTACCTGATATTATAAATGTAGCTCAACTGTTTCTGTGAAAGTTGCTTTTCACTACACTTCATAAATGCTCCGCTGTTCGCATTCAGCGGACACGCGCGTTCAGTTAATTTGTGAGGTCGTAAACGGGCAATTCCGCGAAACACACGTAGTAATTAATCGTTTACTTCCTTATTAAAAAAGTCGACGTTACAGCAGAAATTTTAAAAAAATAAAAAAGGTAACAACATCGCGAGAGTTCTCGATGGTGCACTCTTAGAAAAAGATTTCGAGACATTTCTGTTTCTACCTTCATCCGAACAACCGCGAACGTTACACCGAGAAACACAAAATTAACAAACAACGCTATCAGTTAACAACAATTCGGAGTACACACAACATCGCGCGCTAAATACGGAAACTACTAACGTTCCAGAAGTCGGAAGAATATTCTCGACCCGAATCGATGTTCAGTTCAGCGCCAAGACCGATCGCAGCGGTCTCGACAAACTGCTTTCGATAGCGTCGCGTTCGATTGTTCTATTTTGAAACTTGGCCGTACAATAATAACGCTTATACCACTACTACGCTATACACTCTAAATTCTATTTTGAGTTTTGTTCGCTCTCGCTTCATTAAAAATTCACTTTAGTCGTACACCTGAGAACCATGTGCACCTGTCAAATGGCGACAGTTCGCATATGACAGACATAGGACACAGACTACTCCGAACAATTTGGATAGGGTGTCTTTCAGCAACTTCACACATATATATATATATTTATATGTATCCGCCGCCAGGGCGAACGGAAAATTATTTACGTTAACTCCGTAGCGAGAAAGTAAATGAAATATGTTCAAGCGTTAACTTCACCGCATCTCGAATACGCGAACTCTTTCGTTATTCTCCCGCTAAAAACTACAGCGGTCCCGGGTAAATTTATAAAACACAAATACCGGAAAAAACGGACAGACGCTTAGCGCATTACTCATTAGAACGATGGTAATACTCTAAAACCGGGGGAGGCTTCGGATTAAAGGTTTAACAAGTGCGCAAACAGCGTTATTATTACGTTACACGCGATGCGTTCACTAAGCTCTGCCGACGATCGCACCAGTTTTCCGTCCGTATATCGTTTACAGCGAGCTCCATCAACGCCTGCACTTACAGAAGCGTATCGAATTTTCGTACCGCCGCGACACCCACTGCAGGCAGTGTCACCAACAACAAACTCTAGTCACCGAAGCGACAGCACCGGATTCCTCCGCGAAAATCCGCAACGAACAAATTTAATTCGTTACTTTTCGTAACGGCCCCTTAATTCTTATCTTTTTCTAAACTTCACTTACGACGAAGAAAAAATAAAAAGACGCATTAACCACCGCGCGGCGCCTACTTTCTCCTCGAAGATAAGCGGAAAAATCGCGTTGTCAGTCACAAATCGGTTGTGCGCCGCCGAGAGACGATCTAAATGGGAAACGATCTGTAATAACTGCAAAAATATTTAGGCCGAGCATAGTGGAATGCAGAATAAAGGTTCACGGCGCTTCTAAACAATCCGAAGTACTCCGACAAAGCAAGTTATTTAATATAAAGAAAGAAAAAAAAAAAAAAGAAGAAAGAAACGTTCAAAAGTACGACAAATTAACGCAAAACTGGGCAAATATCGAACGAAAAACAACCCGTTACTCCGTGGTGTTCCTCCTTCTTTATTACAGGACTACTTTCGTTTCGGTATTTTTCCGTTAGCTTTATAATAACTTTAATCGAAGGTTTTCCCGCGGCGTATTTCAAGCGTTCGCCCGGTACCGCTTATATTTATATAGATAGGATAGTTCAATTATTAGGCATACAATATTAGGAAATAGACAATAAGGAGGAGAGCTATAGAAAAAGAAATGATATCGTGTCTCTCCTCCGGTAGGGCTCACAAGCCGGCAAAAACAATTAATAAATAATTGATAACTTCACTGTGTACACTACGTATTATGAATGTGAACTCTCAAAAATTAACAAAAACACTATGAACAAAAAAAAAAAAAAAGAAAAAAAAATGTCGATTTTCTAATTAACGAAGTTGCCAGCAGAATTTTCCAGCTAACTGGAGTTTTTTCGACCGCCATGAAAAATAATATCGTTCACATCCGCGAGGAATAGGTTCAAAAGTTCTGTTCGACAATGTTAACATTTCGACACAGGTTGTGTATAAGAATCTCGACGACAGGGAATTGATTATTTTCTCGTTTTTTATAAAGAACTGGAAAATTTTTCTTAAAGAAAAAAAAACAAAAAAAAAATAAAAAAAATTAGGTTTTCTCTTATAATAATACTAAAAATACATTTAAGGTAATTTATCTTTTTTGAAAAACAATAGTGACATTTTTTTTTTAGATTTAAATATACTTCATTATATCGCATTGATAATAGAACGCGTCAAACCGGGTGTCTGTTTAGTGTATTTTTTCGTTAAAAACACCGAATTCCAATTAGGATTTTATTGATCCGAGCATGTGCATCGGAATTTTACACGTTGCGAGAATGTTCAATGACGAAAACTAAAACTGGTCACTAATTTTTCATTTATGAATGTTAAATACACGAGTAATGCAGAGCTGTATACAACTATACATGAACAATGTTCTCGGTAGCCCCACAAAGCTTTTCTTTCTTCTTTTTAATAAGCGAGAGGGGGAGGGGGCGTCAACTGTAGACATTAACCCAAGGCGAGTGAAATTTTCGGAAGTTACAACAAGCGGTAGAGCGAGATTCGCGAACCCGGTTCTATCCGAACGAAACACCAGTGCCTAATCAACTATGCACGGTGACGCCTACTGAAAGTCGTAGAGCATCTATTTCCCTTTTTTCATTCATCTCCTACAATGAGCATTAAGCCAGTGTCTCATACTTTCCTTATTTTCAACGACAGAATTCAAGCTCCACTCGAACGAAACACCGCTCTATTGAACCAACTAGGCTACCGTAGTTAACGGACGCGAAACATCATCGGCATCATAATGTTGCTTTTGACCTTGGCGGAATTATAAGACGTCCTATTATAATTAAATAATCGCCTAATTAACCGCGGGTACTTACTAGGGAACACTAGTTTTAGGCTGCGGATAGCGACGAAAAATTTCGGGGAAATAATGCGCATTCAGTAGAGCACGGTAAATACAGCGTCTCTCCGGAACTTAATATGTTGTCAATGCGATGATGGAAGAATTATTAACCAGAAAATAAATTACATAAATATTTATGCTATCCTCATAACCGCCGAAATGAAGCGAAGTGGCCTCGCGAGTACGACACTACCGACCACATTGGGAAAACTACACAATTCGACGCCCCGGTACACACTAAACGCCGTTTTAAATGTTTTTTCCTAATTTTCCTTATCACGAGTAAATTTCATTCGTAATATAGCTTTATTATAAAATTAAATCTAATATACACCCTTCTTGTTTGCTTTTTTTTTCAAATATACGATTAAAAAATATTCGAAAAATATCTTGTTCTTTAAATATTTAAAGCTTTCACAGTGATCACTCATAATAAATAAATTTCGGAAACAACTGTGTTTAAAAAGAACATTTAATTCGCTTAACGTTTCGACCAGCCTACACTGGCCATCATCAGTTCTAATGATGGCCAGTGTAAGCAGGTCGAAACGTTAAGAGAATTTTTTTTTTTTTTTTTTAAACACAGTTGTTTCCGAAATCTATTTATTATTATATCTTGTTCTTTTTAAATAATTAATTTTTTACAACATTTTTAACGCCTTGACGTAATTTACACTTCAACAATCTCTCTCCTCTCATTGCAGTACGCCATCATACATCCGAAACAATTTACAATCTACGTAGTTACAAAAAGAATATAATATATCCGAAAATAAACTATACGAATAAAATATATACGAACGCTATGTGGCACGTATGGCAATATACATGGGCGATATTAGAATTTTTTCAACGCTTAACGATTTCCGGATAAAATATCGCATGAATCAAATGTTATTCTAGCAGTTTTCGGATAAAATACAGAAATTCCTCCATTTTACCTCTCTGAAAACTGACTTGACTGCTTTCCGACTACAATTTTTCTAAATTTTACGTCGCTTTTATTATTACCGCTTTTAACTTGTGTAAACGGTCAAAACTTCTTCACAAAAATTTCTTCTTTATTTAGCCAAACTATATCTACCGGCAGAAATTATGTGAATTACGATTAGTTTCAGCGTGCGGCATAACTCTACTGACTTTGTACATTATACTAGTAAACAGAACGCAATTATCGATTAATTAATTATCGATTAATTATCAATTAATTATCAACTAATTATCGATTATTTTTCAACTTCTTCATCTACGCTAATCTAAAACGCTACCACCGGGTTCTTTTCAAAAAAAAAAAAAAACCGTCTCCGGCTTCACAATAGAATGACCCCCATCGTAATCACCATCATTAAACTCTTTCTCATTTAGTATTGTATTCTGGCCATTACACGATGGTACATAGCATAAGATAAATAATCAAATTTTAAAAGACCGGAAAACGTGGTGAAAGAGAATGTGCACGTAACTAAGACCATGTTATAATGTACCATACGTATCAACGCTCTGAGCGAAGTGCGTGCCGTCATTTTTGAAAATGCTTGGTAGCGCGGGAGCAGGGTCGAAAAGAAAGAAAGGGATTTTTACCTCTTAATTCGCTAGCTTAACGTGTTTTTTTCTCCTCCGCTCGTTTGATGTTAACCTGCTGAAGAAGTCGGACCGACCGTAAGAAAAACGGCTACCTCGTTGTCGATTTATTTTGACCCCGTTTACTATTTTGAGGTATGTTACCGCGAAAAAGTTTCCGATATTTGTTGATCAAAGAAAATGTTTATTGCAATTCACAAATTCCAACCTTAGCCGATTGTAATCATCGGCTTCCAAATAATTTTCAGAGCCTTCAAAACTTAATAGTGATATACGTAGAATTTGTGATTTACTGCGCTAATCGTTGTAAGTACTTTCAACGAGACTGGTCGATACAGAAAACTTGGAGTGTGCGGAAGTTTTGCAATGTAAAATTTACCTAACCTGTACAATAAACTCAACAATAGTAATCGTAAACCGAATAAAAAAACAATAATACAAATATATCCACGCTGAAGGCATAGAGAATGTTTAGTTTATTTATTTGCCGGATGCAAATCAATATTAAGCACAATGATGAACAAAAATTAAACGAATTGTATTCAAAATAACATTGAAACGACAGAATTTGTTTTAGTAAATTGCACGAGTGCACGAGTAACGAATAACGAACAACGAATAACAAACAATAATAAAAAACGGCCATGTTTTTTAACCGTTGGTCAACGGTCAATTTTAAATGTTGCCACAGATCATATCGATATGAAATGCGACATATCGATAAACGATATTTCCAATTTATATTTAAATAACCAATATTTACAGATAAACAAATATTTACAAATAAACAAATATTTACAAATAAACAAATATTATCCAAACAGAGAATCTAACATATATAACACACTTTACATCACCAATAGGTGATAATTCACCCTAAACCAACAAAAACCAAATGAATAGCAGTAACTAGGTATCCCAGGTAAGGATAATCATTAACGCGACTAAAATATAATGTGACATTTGGCATTCCTGGTAGAGGGATTAACGCATCTCAAGAACACAACATTTCGGTATTTTTCAAACGATTTCAGCAGATAGTGTTCATCACATTACAATTTTACCGAGACACAGAATTAATACGTGATATTTAAGAACGATGCCCAAACAACGTAATAACGATGTAAAAATAAGGTAAAGAAATAATGAAAAACATCTGCGTTCACCCAACTCGCAAAAAATTAATCTACGAGATGAGCACAGTCGATAACATACCGGGACGCATGTTTCCGTAATAATTAATAATATTCTTACGATTTTTAAACAGGCAAAATAAAAAGTGCTGTTGGGAACGTATGTATGTATGCATATACGGGAAACTAGTTAGTTTTTCACACATCCGTCATAAATAGCTATAATTCAGAAATATAATAACAAGTGCGCTGATGCGAAGAACACTGCTTAAATATAATCTCCATTATGTTTATTTAAAAAAAAAAGGAAGTAATTATATTAAATTTTTAATCGTTAATTAACTAGTAGGCAAACCCATCTGTACAAAGACAATGATTTAATGGCGAACGGACCCGCGTAATACATACTCCCTTAAACACTAAACAATGTTACACAAAATTTTGACCGTGTTCCACAGTGCGCAATTTCATTTAAAGAATTAAAGATAATTTTCTGCCGCACTAAAAATTTTGGCTTTAAACATGTCCAATGTGCATGACACGAAGATAAAAAAAAAAATCTAAAGTCCAACAAGCTGATGCAATTTTTTACCGATGTTATTCAACTGAAAAAAATTAAATCAAGATCAAGAAATAACGGTTTTAAAAAAAAAACCTGAACCTCAAACAGCATTGCGGACGATCTAGTAATGCGGTCGGAGTCGACATAGCAACAGGACAGATTAAACAGCAATCTGGAAAAAATAATCCCGACAGTGTTCAGAGGAAAGGAACGAAACAAAATAGAATCTGGTAAAATGAATTTTATCGAACCAATTACTAAAGAAGAATACTGTGTGTACATGAAACTATTTTCGATGATGCAAAAAGAAAGAAAAAGAAAAGATCGATAAAGAATAAAAACGCCCCAGCAGCAGCCTGATCAATACAATAAAAATCCAGAAAACCGGAATACCTGTTCGATCCGAATACTTGATTCTTAATAAGAACGAAAAATTTACAATCCGAAAGAGGATGGAAATGCACCGAAAGCGGAGCCGAGAAAAAATTCGGAAAATCGAATGTTGCCAGAGAAAAAGATAGAGACTACGCTTTACGTATAAGTCGCGAACAATTAGCAAAAAAGCGATTTCTTAATTATTTCACGATGGTAGAGTCTTATAAAAATGAATGCTACCGAAAAGAAAAAATTCCACACGGAGAACTCCATCCGCTCAGAAAAAAGATAATACAATTTCAACGTAACCGAATGAACAAATAAGCAGAAAGAGAGAGAAAAAAGAAAATATATAAACAGAAGAAAGAATTTCCACAAAAGGATGAAAAAATACTGTAAACAAAAAAAAAAGAAAAAGAAATTAACCCCTAAGAAGCCGGAATATGAAAGTCAATTTACGCGATTCGTGATAAGTTGAAGAGGGAAAAAAACGGTACTATTCACGTGAAAAAAAATCCTCTTTTCCGAAAACGAAACAACGTAACCATAATTAATAGTTTCATTATTAAACATTTTACGTTGCGCGCCGGTAAATTTCGTGAACACAATATTAATTGTTAAAATGTTGAAAAATTTTAACCAATTAATAATTATTATTAAAATGAAATCGCTGGCTGAATGATTATTATAATTTCAAGACTGCCGCTCACCGACAGAAATTTATTTTATATTATTAATACTAAAATTTTACTACATCTACTCACACTGCATTTCGTTGATACAAAATAATTTACGCATAAATTTAATTTTCGATAAAGGCGTAATTTGACTTGATCATTAAGTACGCCGAACCAATGTTTTAATAATTTTTCGAAGGAACTTGGAAAATATTTCGCGAAATCGAGAGCCATAATAATACCGTTGTACTAAAAGTATCGAAATCGTTTTTTCTCTTGACCGCGCCAAAATTGAAAATCTCGTAATCTAAATCGAATTAAATAGCACGTGCATTGCGTAAAACAATCAAAAATATCTCGGGAAAAAAATTCTTACCGCACTAACGTAAACTATGAAATATAAAATAACAGGAGTAAAAATAAATTCGAAAAAAATACCAATCGCGCAATTTCTCCGACAAAATATCTCTCTAACATTATCGTTACTGAAAATTATCTCACGCACTAATATTAACGGAACACTTTAAAAACGCAAATTGCAAGAATATAAATGTTTTTCTGAAAAAATTAAAGCACTACGAATAAAAAAAATATCGAAAACCCGTCTCAGTCTAATTATAATTGATTTGTGTTTTAAAAGTGCGTGGTGTTCTATTCTATTAATATCACAAAAACCGAATTCAATTAATTCGCTCTGTACTTAAAGACGTTGACTAATTCCGGTAACAACGATATAGGAAATTTTATGGTTTATTGAGTGAAACGCAAAAACACACCTTCTAAATACTATTGCTAAAACGTTTATATTTATTATTAGGGTACGCGGTGTAGTCGCATTATTAGAACGGTTCACAAAATGGAAAAATTACCGAAACAGTTTACTTAACTGGCAGCCCTCTAGACCTGTTTATTTCACATCAACGACAATATTTCGAATTCCAATCAAAAACGTAAACCTACTCACAGGGGGAATGAATACTAAAAAACAAACTTAAACCCTCGTGACATATCGTTTATGAGGTTCCCCGGTCACCTATACGAACAATATCAATTATACTAATTCAATGCAAAGAGATGGAGAAGAAATATCTATTTAGAACTAATTTCTGAATTAATTTTTACGAAGAAATTAACGACAGTTCCGAACGGGCATTTTATAATAAATTTAATAATTTTACCAATAATATAAAGGACTCTCTGTGAAATGTATTTTTTATAGAGAAATGAAACATCTTCTTTAAGATCATTTATGTTTTTTTAATTACGGTAACGGTATTCATTTTAATTTCACTAACTATGCGCAATTAATTGTACACACATTTCGTTAGGCTAAACAAAGGCGCTGAAACTTCACCGTTTATTTTTATCGGGTTTTCTTTTTTTTTTTCTTTTTTTTTCTTTTTTAGTTTCTAAACACATTCCGCACGTGTGTAAGGAAATATCCATATACCGCAGAAACCGCGCAAGTGCTACTACCGTAACACACAACTTAACTAAAGCCGACTGCTAAGGAACGCAAAATACTCCGAACGCACGGAACAAACAGAACGTCCTCGAACACGACGAGCATTTGCTTCCAAATAATTCTCATTTACCGACATCGGACGGAAACATTGGGTGCGTTCGATGCGTGCCGCTTTTAGGAATAATACCGTTCTGTCTATTTTTGTGCGTTTAAAACGTTTTTCTCATAGTACTCGGATGGGGAGCGTTTGACGTTTTTCAAAGTCTACGATCACAGTACACCTAGAACGCACTACAAACGCTATACTAGCCGCTGCAACAGAAATATAAATAACAGCAGAAACGCTTATCCGCGCCTTGTCATTTATTCATACGGAGCGTCGTAAACTTTCGGTTAAAACAAATCATTTCAACTGCTCGCATAAAATCTCAGTCCGGCGCTTAAATGAATTCTGTGGCTACCTGATTCCCCCGCACCCCTCTGCATCTACAGTTATTACACGTAGGCATAATCCGTTAACGGATGCGGCGACTTTAATTAGTTTAGATCTATTGTTACCAATCAATCTGCGTTCAAATTCGCCGTGCTGGTCTCAAACTTTTTTGTTCCTCCAATAATCTGATGTTGAGATATTATAATAAAAAAAAAAGGAAATAAGTAAATAAGACAATTAAAAAAAAAAAAAAAAAAAAAGAAAAGAAAAGAAACAATAAAATTTACTATACGCAATATTCAGAACTGACAAAACGACAAAATTATAAAGAGTGAGAATTATACTTACGGATCATTGCCCGGAAGACCTTTCCCCGATAACCTTAATTCGTTACCTCATCACAATTCTCATCGATATATCTGTACGAAATAACTCGAAAACATTAATCAGAAAAGATAATGGAAGCTAGACACGCAATGTGTTAATATGGAAATTTAAAAAATTTAGAAAAAAGTCATCATTGAATCATTTCAATTACCGGGATCGCGTCATAAAATCATTTTACAAGACGTACGTATGCAAAACACAGACTTCTACAGTACACTTGGCGAATTTTAAAACTGGTAAATAGATGTAACAATTACGTTGTCCCCTGACCCGTTCGTTCATCATGAACTGTCATACCGAACATTTACTAATCCGGACGGAAATACATGAAATGTACATGTTCGTATTAAATATCGAATAAATCTTGTTAACGCAGTTAACGTTAATAAACACCTCCGGTGCTAATGACCGGCTACTTTTGTTCATTAACTTAAAAGCTACTTCTTCTGCGAGATAATTCCAAAAAAAAAAAAAAAAAAAAAAAAATATAGCTAGCGGTTCCCTGTGCTTAATTAACTGTAAAAAAACGTATTTTTTTTTTTTAATTTTTTATCAATTTTCTACGAGTTTCCTCCATGTTCGCATTTGACTTCATTCACAATCGATTATTACATGCTCAGTAACAAAGTAACTCTATTGGCGATCCACATCGGTCATAATTATGATAACGAAAAATTTTTATCATTCCGGTCTGCAGGTCTATAGAAATACAGAAGCGCAGCAGTTGCTGAATACTGCACTACTAAAGCGTAGACTTAAGCGTTTAAAGCCATCACGTGATTTATTAGTTTTATAATTATGCAACTTAAATAATTTAATAGAGCGTACCAACGGTAATTTGTCTTTAAAAAAAAACACCTACCCTCATTACTTATTTAAGATTATTCTTAAGATCGAAATATAATTTAATTAAAAAACAAAAAAAAATCCCGACTTCCTATTATTTTGATGAGATATAATATCTCTTCATTAAAAATATTCGACTTAAGGGGGGAAATAGGTGTTGTGGAACGGCGTTTTTTTTTTTTAGTGATTTTCATGAATTTTTTTAACACACATAAAGAATTTATATAATTTATTAATATTGTGAGGTCACTTTATGCATATGTTTAAGAATATATTCTGAAATTTTCAAAAATTTTCCTCGAAAATTAACGGAGATATCAGCCGCCGCACATTGTAGGTCGCCATGCGGCTGAGCAGTTTGTGTACATCTTGGAGATCGCAATTTTCATCCGAAATCAATTGCATAAAGAATATACTTCTTTCATATGCGTCTCTTCTATGTGAACTTCGTTCCCCTCAAAAAAATTGAAAATTAGTAGTTTTTAGAGGGGTGTGAATATAAAGCACGACCATTTTTTCATACTTTTTTACAATAAAAAAAATACTTTAAATAAAGATATTGTTTAGGATTTAGGTTCAAATAGAGCGCATTTATATAAAGAAACCATATGCCAAATAGTAAATTAATTGATTAAAAACTTTTTAAGCTAGAGTGTACACAAATTCGTCCGACCCTTTGTTAACGAGAAACACTCACTTAATCGGTTATAACTTTTGAACGAATTGGAATTTTTTTTTGAAATTTTAAGAGTATATTTTTAAATAGTTTTATAAGCCGATTTATGAAAGAAAGAAAAAAATTGAATTTTTTGAAGCTTCTACACCTATGTATTTCCCGTCTTAATAAACGCAAGTAAATCGCAAACTAACATTGCAGAATGGTTCAAAACCGTTTCTCTTCCGCGGTCGTAACATTCTAACCTGAACTACAAGTCTATAGAATATACTGTGTTACAATCAATCATACCAATATTACCGTCACAAAGACTGATTCTCTCATCCTTGAAGTTTCACTCAAACTATGACCCTTTGAAATATCCTACGTCGATCTTCTGATTCGTTCGTTTTCCGAAAATCCACCTTTATCTCTTTCTTCGTAAAATAATTAAATCCTAAAGTAATTAACTTTCCATAAACTCTGTAAGAAAAGAATTATATATGATTTCGATTTACTTAAAGTCCCTAAACTAAATCACATAACAGCCTCGATTAACAAAATCGTAAATCAACACACCGGAACCCACTTATAATTCATAAAAATTCAAAAAAAAATTTCCAGACGCGTGTGCCTTTAAAATTAACACCGCTTTTATGCGCGCAGAGCGATTTACGTACATCATTCGGGGCAAAAGTTACGAAAATCGTTCATGTCTTGGAACCTATACTCGAACTGAAACTCCAATTGCCCAATATGTTTCTTTCATAACGGAATCACGTTTGCGCTTAGGCCCGACTCCTCAGACTCATCAATGACCCACTAATCACGCGAGTGAGTATCTCGGCGAGACAATTAGTCTTAGCTGCCGAGTAACGTTCTTTTGGATCCCCAGTCGTGCAACCTACAAGGGAATGAACGAGATGACAGCTAACTCTTTTAAGCGACACCTCCTTATATTCACATCTTTAATAAATTACATCAATAATAAGCTTCTAACCCGATACAAGAAAAGATAGCTTTTCATCTTCTATCGGTCGCTCTCTTTTCTTTTGTCTCTCTTTTTATCGTTCTTCAAGTTCCTCTTTTCTTATATTTTTCTATAGATAAAACCTCGTTAATATATATATATATATATATATATATGTGTGTGTGTATAAGTTGGGTGAGTTAAGTATTGTAAAAATTAATAAGGTATTACACATAAAATCAAACTATTATTATTAGCAGAAAAAGAAATGAATACACACATATATATATATATATATACACAACATAATGCATCTTTGTATATTTGTTCGTCTACAGTATTTAGAGTGCAAGATTAATAAATATTTTTAAATATAACATTATTCAATAAAAAATAATTCGTTATTGTTACTTGGCATTAATATTAAAAGAAACTCGAATGTATTTTCATACAAATGTCTCAATTTTTAATTTGTGTTAGTATAGTCTACCACTCAAAAATTATGTGGCGCACTGTTTTAAAAATTAAAAGATGGTTTTGTATTGAAGAGCGCAATATTAAAAGTTTTGTTAGTATTCCGATTTTTTTTTTGCCCGTTTGCTCTCAAAAAAAATACGCATTTATAAATAATTTCGTTTTACAATTTATGAACTGTAAACTAATACATAGTGACATTTTCTCTACCCCCCCCCGTTTTTTCAATTATTAACAAACGGTCTAGACGGATATTTCAAGCAATCCGCTCATTAAAACTGCACTTTGTTATGCAAATATTTCAGTAACTTTTTCTTTATCCATTGCATCTCGTCTATTCCTTTCGGAAGCAAGTCTTATTATCGTAATGAAATTTATTGTCGGATAAAATTTTTAGCTATCACGATAATCCGATTTTAGAAATTACACTCCAAATGCAACCAAAACAAGTATTGTTATTGTCGTTAAAAACAATAACTCTAGTACGTTTAAGTTCGAACTGAAAAACTACACCTACAAATGAAATCACAGAACTGAAAAGATATATATACATAGTGGCCACAGAAATATAATTTTTAAATTCCCGGTTTTTCCGCTTCAAATCCTCCAAATTTTCCCAGTCCAAATCCTCTCGATTTCCTGATTACTAGAATTATACAAATAGAAGAATAGAATTTTTTGATACTATTCATAATATTTTACCCCCGCAGCATATTTTATATCAATAAAACAGAACTTGGTAATTTATTATCAAGTAAAGTACATTAAAAAATGCATTCATTTTTTACTTCAAATGATTTTTTCTTAATAAAAATATCGTTTTCGGCTATTTTTACTTTTTTACCCGGTTTTACGACCAAATTCCCAGCTTATTCCCGGTTGGACTTAATAATTCCTATACAGAACGTGTATTTCAACAATACAAATGCCGAATTAAAAGAATAATACACATTCTATTATATTTATTTTTTAGCATTTCGGATGCGTAATTGTAAGCGGTTATATAAAATCAATACGAAAGTATAAATTTATAACCGAAAATTTGGTTTTTCCTGTAATACACACATAATTTACACACTTCGTACGTCTAAATTTCTAGATTCTAAATTCGATTTTTAAAAAATAAAATATAACAAAAGTAAAGCGAGTAACGAGTATTAACGAATACTCGAATCTGCAGTACTACACACCGAATACGGCTGAAGTTGTTATTTACGCAACTCTGATGTCTAATAAAATAATTTAACTAATAAACACCGCCAATCAACATGTTCCTCCTAAACTTTCTACGCAATATTCAATTCCGGATAGAAATTTATACGGTAGCAAAAATGGTGATCTAGTTGAACACTTTTTACGGTTATTACTTCACGTACTATATCATCTTGATGATTATGGGCAATTATTTTATTTCATTCTGTCTAAAATTTACTGATCGCAATCAGTAAAGTTTTCTGAAATCTCTTAAAATTGTTTACTGCATACAATACTAGAGAGAATCGTAATATTTCTGTATTTTTACAAGATCTATTTTTATATTTTCCATTCCCGCTAATTTAGTTTCCGCTTTGCCCATTTGACCAGCTTACTCGAATTCTAGTTAGTCAAATATTTAATATTTATAGCCTTTTCATCGGTGTTAACTTCGAAAGCCGGAGTCCTGTGCTATTAAACGCGCACCCTTTCATTCGACAGTTCTTACAATTAAACCGCAATGTGAATAAGCCGGTTACAGAATTTTCGTTTTTTGTTTTTTTTTTTTGCAGTTGCATTCTGTCCCATAAAAACGTCAAGATTATCACACGTTAACGTTTCAAATAGATAAGCGGTGTCCCCCTCAAAAATAAAATGAAGGAATTTCTAAACAGATTATTAATTCTTATTTTTTTCGCTGTTGATAGTTTCATTCGTGACAGAACATTTTTCTATAATCGTTTTCACTATTTAACAATTACTAAAATAACAAATAGTGGTACAATTAAAAAGTAACAACGTCTTATATAAGTTCGAATAATCAGTAAATACAAAACGATCACTTTTAAATGCACCGTTGACACATATATATATCAAAACCATAAAAATGCTCAAACTAATTGAACACTATGTAATTTTCACTCCCTATTACATACGATACCATCCTACCGAGAGCACCTAGACGAAACAAAAATAGTCTGAAATCACTTCTTCTAAGTAAAGCCAATAAAAAAGTTTGAAAAAGCATGTACCAGTGACAAGAAAACATAAAAATTCATTCTCCTTAAAGAGCCGAAAGCTAACTGAAGCCACATTGCTCAACCAGCAATAACAAAACACATTCAACGTTCGCAAAAAATAATTTTTTGCATACCACATCGTATAACATCGACTATAATTATTAGTCATGAACTTCGCGGGTAATAGAGTTCAAAGTAAATAAAAACAATCGCTTTTGCGCAAACAGACACATCATACATGCATGAATTATTTTAGTTAAACCTGGGATCATTCAAACCACCCGATAAAAAGACTCGATCATTTCACGCTGGAACCAGTATTGTGCTGGCACGTTGATACCGACCAATTTAGATAATTTAATCTGGTTTCATGCAATATCGAGCGAATTCAAATATGTTTATTTTCTTTTATATCGACATTTAATACTATATGTTTTTTTGCGTTTTATGTTCGTTGTTAGTTTATTATTATTTATATTTAATGATTTAATCCTACAAAAGAAAAGATCTGTCATTAATTCAAAAATGCATTGCGATTGATTACAAATAAATCTCTATCTATCATAAGAAAGATAATTTAACTGAAACCTGTAAAATAAATCATGTCACAAACAATTTGAATTCAGTGTGCTAAACAAATAATTTTTATACGCTTTTTGCGCTATTCTTTTAATTTTATTTTTCTAAAACAACGCTAATACATAAATGTCCTTATATTTTTTTAACGGTATACATTAAGGGAACAATCTCTAACTGCATGATTCACATTAGATTGGTGCGCACACAACAATGCTCTAATTTTATATATTCAATTAAACACAACGTAAAGACGATCTAAAGCCGCAAAATCGGAAACCTTACAGAATTAAAAATATAAAAATTTGAGAAAAATAATTTGAAAGCTTAACACTCTGGTTCAATTTAAAACAATCTACTTCGACCCATCTCTAAAATAAAACAAAAATAATTATTCACCAATCATCGACGAAAATAAATTTCGGAAATATTATGAATACACTAGTAAAGTCGACTGATTGTTTTCGTCCGTATTCGGTCAAAAAATATTTAGCTGAACACGATTTTACTGTGACCAAATCTAACACAATGAATAAAAAACCTTTCTTTAAAGTTATAGCCAATTTTTCCGTGATATAAAACTGATTTAAAATAAAATATTCAGGGACAGTTTTCCACGAGCTCATTAAATTTTCATTATAAAACCGACGATAATCACCGGATTTACACCATTTAATTTTTCCCGGATTTATTGAAAATCTTTAATTCGACGTTTAATTGAATTTTAAACCCCAATGTAAAATAAATAAATAAAATAAAATAAGACAATTTAGCTTTCTCTAAAATTCTCACGCGAAAACTGAACACTTTAAAAAATTCTCCTTATACTTCACACATTATTATTTACATACGAGGATAAAATTCAAGTTCAAAAATCTTTTATTTCAAATTATGCACTTTATTTTGAAATCAGACAAGAATTTCTAAAAACTAATTTTAAAATGCACAGTGGTGACCTGTGTCCCGAGGACGTCTGTGTTCCAGTTATTACGTCCGTTTACAATTCCAATCTGTTCTAACACAATTTTTCTATTCGACCAAAGGAGAAAAAAAACTCAAAGCTACAACACAAAAGTGCACTTTCAAAACAGTAGAAACTTACCTTTTTTTTTTAGAAAAAAGCTGCATCAGAAGAGGTAAAATTATATCATTATTAAAATCTGGTTTTAGAAATATTTCTGCACAGAATGTAATGAATTTTTAATTTATAAAAAATACAGTATTTAATAAACGAAAAATTAAAATTAACATAAACAAACGTCGACACAAGTAATAATCAATTTGATAACTGTAATACTTGCGTTATGCATGTCATTTAAATTTTATAATAAAAAAGTATTGGTATTAATTTTCGTTATGACAAAAACAAGTACACGAAAAAAGTCGCGTATTGTCAATTGAGATGTAATTAAATAGTTTAATTACTATTTTGTTAAATGGCGTGTTAATTCTTAAAAATAACAACTGCGAGGGGAAAAAATGAGAATTTAAAACTACATTAGAAAGAATGGTAAAAACAATAGCAAATAAAACAACAGCGAATGTAGAAAGAAAGAAAAACAAACGAAACAAAGAAATATATAAAAGAGACCTCCTCCACTAACAATGATAATGAAATACCGAAAATTCTATATAATAAAAAAGATAGTTAACGGAATCCAGTACGTAAAGATAAACAAACAAAAACCTTACGCTTAATCTATATCAAATGTCTGCCAAAGCCCAAAATATTAAATTAATTCATAGTATTATTTTGAAAAATACTAAAAAACGCTGATATAATTCACCTAGTTCCACGTGGAAACTGAGTGAGCGGATTAGAAAAATGTGTAACATTCATAATCATTGACGAATGAACAATAAAAAATTACAATTTAAAACAAATAAACGAATTTAACAACAGAAACAAATCCTGTAACAAGTGTGAAAACCAACAACGCCATGTACATGCATGCGTTGCGTTTGCGTGTTCACGTAAATGTTGCAATGATCTCTGTAGGTCATAAAAGTATATATTAATAAATCAAGGATGAACAACACCGGAATAGACTTTTCATGAAAAAATAACTACATCCATTTCGTAATACTAAACTAACTTGTAAATTCTACGGTAAGCATAAAAGGTAACATAAACCAATGCAGTATTCAAAATAAACGGAAAACCGAATACATTCCATGAAAATAACACAATTCACGTCCATAGGAATTTCATTTGGAATGCAAATAATACAAATTTTAAGAAATTAATCGACCGTTAGATGCATTATTTTACAAAGTGTAGTACATTGCGTGAAAAATAACATTAATATAATACCTTCACGCGGGTATTAAACTATTATAAAATCTACAATAAAACGAGAGCGTTACCTTGTTTTTCGATTATTAGCTTCTTCTTAATCTTGGTAATTATACACATTTAATGAAAAAATGTGAAAAGGCAGAAATTACTTCCAGACTAGAAACTTTCGATGGTATTTTGTGTTTTTCGGTTGTTTTTAATCGTTTACATGGTATCATCAGTGATTCGTTGAAATTTAGATCGTAAGCTCAGATGGCAAAAAATGATCGTGTCGTCTCAACGCAGCTGTCGAATGAGAAAACTTTACCCTAAATATTTGAACGATCTAGAAGGCGTGTATTAAGAAACGAACGCATATGTCGGCAATGTAATGTTTTAGCTAAATCTAGCAGCGGGAACAAAAATAGCTACGCTAATTTATATGACCGATCTACAAAATTTTATTTCGAACAATTTACAATTTTAAAATTAGCAAATGCGTATGTACGCTCGAATCAAAAGAATGATTTAAAACATACTCAAATTTACAAATCGAAGCATAACTAGTGAAATTATACACGGAAATATAACGAAGAAAAGTCATCGGATATTTTAAATTTGCATAATAATTATTTTATTATAAGAATGTTTACGGTGATGTATTTAAAACTTTAAAAGTAAAACTTTAGTTTTATATTTCAATGATTATGAAGAAAAAATAAATAACATAAGAACCTTTTTCGCATAATGGACCGCAATAAAATAACAAAAAATGTCAGACACTAAGCTGTACGCTAAAAATTCACCGTTGTTGTTGAAAATTTAAAGTTCGACTTGGTACATAAGTTATTAGAAGAAAACGGAATTGGCCGAATATAATCAACAAATAAGGAAGATTTCACAAAAAATTTCCACTGAAAAAAATCATAAAATTCCACGATCATTTCAAACACACAGTTAGCTACTCGAATTTCAAATACTGACTAGCATGCGGCAACTATTTTAGAAATACAGTCAATGTAATTATGCAAATCCGATCACTATGCATAACTTTACGATTTCTTATTACGCACATTTAGAACTAGACGCCTGAACAAGGATTTTAAAGGCGATATGATTATGCTTGTAGAATTTACTAAGAATGTAACTGCGTACCAAAGTACCAGTAATAAAATTTATTTAAAAACACATAATATGAATTTATGAAGTGTACTTTGTTTTAAAATTTTAATTCGCTGAAAAAAAAACTTTCCATAACATGCAGAATTAAAGAAAAAAAGGAAAGGGGACGTATATTTTATCCCGAAAATAAATCGTAGACGAAAATACTTACACACCAATGTAACGCTAATCGACGTAAGAAACAAACTGTATCCAAAATAAACTCACATACGAGCGAAAATAGTGTTAAAGAACACACCGATTATAATTTTACAGCGAATATGGCATTTATAAAGAGAAATCATCATGAAAAACCGAATTTAACCAAACGAAAACAAAAAAAAAAAAAAAAAAAACCATAACAAGAGGGACAGAGTGGTTACGGTCTAATATTGTCAAGAATATTTCAAACTATTTATACGATAGAGTAGGTCCAATGACACGACTCTTTTTAACCTTCACGTCTTTTGGCAACCGATCAACGTATTCATCATCAAACTGTTTAGTCGGCCTTCCAAAATTTAATGCAATTTCTACACTAGGTGTATTTAATGTTTAACGCGAGCACATTAAACAATATTATAAATATCTAGCACCTACTCGTTACAATACACAGAAATATCGACAAATTAAGACAAAAATGATAACTCTCATTCCAACAACACCGATCAGCAAAAATAGAAAAACAACAGGAAGTGGGAAAAAAATGTAATCAGAACATTTAAAAATGTGGAACAATATCGTAGTAAACGAAAAATTTTCCATAAACCATTTCTCGCAATGATATAAAAAAAAAAAAAAAAAAAAAAAAAAGAGGTGGACCAACAAATGTGCCAGTACTTTTTCATAGTTATATTTGAATGTAGTTAGGTGAACAATTGAATAATTAAATTAATATCGATATTTGCAATTCCGCTACAACCTTCGGTAAAATAACCTCGCACGATACTTAGCACCTTGCAATAATTTCGATAATTATTAACTATTTATTGACTCATTAAACGTAATTGTATACTGAAACGAAAACGGAGCGGTAAAAAAAATTAAAATTACCTTTCAGTAACGGCAACTGTTGCAATTCAATGTCCAAAACATTTCGATACCGGGACGATCCTTGCGTTTTTTTTGATTTCTTTTTCAGCGATCTCTTTGCAAACGGATCAATTCGGTCCACAAATGTTCCAGAAGACATAATGGCTGCTGTAGCAGCAAAGAATGTAGGTAAAACGAGATTACTGTACAGCGTTACAAAACGGATACGTACTTATATATTTACCGAACCATAATTCGTAAGATGATTAAATACTCCGAAACATTAAATTCCACTAAACATTTTTCGACTAATAAAACGATAATAAACGATTTTAGACCAGCGGGCCATATTAAAACACACTAATTAAACACTGGCAATAAATAACACATATACATATACATATATATATATATATATATACATATATGTGTGTGTATATATGGCACAACGGCGAACATTCAATGTTATTCACAGTACTCCTGCAAAAATACAAAAATTAGAATTACTCAACTATTCGGAAAAAAAATAAAAAATCCTAATCAATTATAAACGCGGCATTTTTTATAATTAGAAACAACGTTTATATATCACTTAAATAAATTGCACTGACTTCGTGCCGAAATTCCATTATACGCATGTTATTTTATCACTAAATCGATAAAAAAAGAAGAAATATCTTTCACTTCAATAACAGATATTATACATATATACGTACGTATGGAACTGAAAAAGCGGTTTATTTTTTAGTTTTAAATTAACTTGAGCACAATTTTAAATGAAAGTATTATCAACTAATCGAATTCTTCGTCTGTAGAAACTGTTAGAAAACACTTAAAAGTTATTTATTTCTAGTAACACGATTATTTATTAGATATATGTAATAATTTACCTCGATAGGCACTCAATTACATAATAAAAATAAATCGTTTTTTAAGTATACAACTATTATTCCACGAAACTAAACCATTCGTAAACTAAACAGGAGAAAAATTTATCTTAGCCTTTAACGCGAACATATCACGCGTAACAAGAAATATTCACCTCCCAAAAAAGATTCACTATCGACATCAGTAGCCAATCAAGGCGTTTAAACACCAATAGAGGAAAACACTTTCGAGTTTATCGGCTTATTGAATAAAGTTAAGTTTTCCATAAACAATGAAAAGGCGTATCGTTATTTTTTTTTTTTTTTAAATATTTCGCAAAACGCACACTTATATATTATTATTAAATACCGATACTTAAATTATTATGAAGCAGCTAATTATTTTTGGTGCGGTACATGTAAATCAACAACGCGTTATTATTTCTATAAATTATTTTATAAATTAATAAAAATATTTGAATAAATGTTTTATATTTGTATATATGTATGTGTAAAGGAAAAATAACGCAACCAATACACTGTTTTGAAATTAATATTAATCATTATTTTACACCTACATTATTACAAGAGTAACTCTCTCTGTTTACACTGTTCAAGTTATTGATCCAAAAACTGACAATAGCTGATCTTAGAAATTCACAGCAAATGTAGAGCCAAATACTCTCTTGATTACACAAGTCACGCTACTCTCATCTTATTATAGTATTGCATATGATTTGTTTAATATATCTAGACAACGGAAAATTGAAACTTATAAAGTAATAATATCATTTTCATTCATTTTGCTTTAATATTTAATATGAATACCGGGAAAAAAGAGCAAAAAAGTGTATTTGGGTTTGAAAGTGAATGTCACAAAAAATTTATAGTGCAGTAAATACTACAATATACTTTTGTATAAAAATACACAACAATAATTTGCTTAATAATAACACGATTTAATATTCTATTAAATGTAATAAACTCTAGGATTTAGATTTTGTTCACACAGCAGTATGAGGCAAAGAGCGAGTTGACGATGACAGTTAAGCCAAGTTTACACAGTGCGAGTTACTGATCTGAAAATGGACAGTAACTAACCTTAGAAACTTGCCTCTAATATAGAGCGAATTTTTGTTGTATTTACACAATGAAAGCAACTGTTATTTCATTATAGTATTATATGTGTTATAACTAATATGTCGAAACAGCGGAAAATTAAAGCTTATAAAGTAATACGATCGTTTTCATTAATAAACAAAAAAACAAACAGATTTGGATCAAAAAATGATTGTCACAAGAAACATCCGGAGTTGAAAACATTATAATGAATGAATTATTTTATAAAGATACAGAAGAATACAGAGTAGTGATGCGCTTAACACCAATACAATTTAATATTCTATTAAATTTAATTAGCCCAAGGATTAAACGTGAGGATTCAATAATGCAGCAAGCAACTACATCAACAGTAAAATTACAAATCACATTAACATATTTAAATAACGGAATGTCGTTTAGGATGCCATCTATATTTTTCAAAGTATCAAAACCATCAATATCAAAAATAATAACAGAAGTATACGATGTTATAAACGGGAAGTTAGAAACTTACATTAAAGTCAGCTTTTCCTCTTTTATTTTTTTAATCGATACAAAATATACATATCTAAATAATGAATATGTACAAAAATGTAACCGTCATTGAACTCGCATTGTGTAAACCGTGCGGTACTGTATCGCGTCACCTTTCATTGTCGAAACACTTTATACTAGTAGCTGTCAGGTCAGTTAATCATTAAATTCAAAAATTTCTTTTTACTACCCACTCGCTTCCTTGTATCATATGATTTTGTTTACATTTTGACGTTATCTGAAAGGAAATTTAAAAATTCTATCTAATTCAAATAATTTACTATTTCACTTGTATTAAACTTTTTCATTAAGTGCAAAATGTAAACAAATACGAAGAAAAATACTAATAACATCTATGACGAGTTTTAGGGATTAGAAACTAGTGCAAAACTATTCATATAGGCAAAATTCAGATAATATGGATTCTACAGATAATACTTCTCATGAAATTGTTTTATACCTTATGTTTACTATTATAATATGTTGGTTTACTTTTAGTTTTTCATATGTATTCATTACTTATATGTGTATATTTTGTGTCAATTAAAAAAAAAGAAAAAACAACAATTTTAATGTAATTTTTTAACTTTTTAAAAGGCTAATTAGAAATTTTACATATTTTAAAATCTTGTACGCTAATTATTTCACAATTGTCAGTCTAGAAAAGACCAGGGGGCTTGAACCAATGAATTCATTAAATAAGTGTAAAACATTATTAAATAGATTAAATTTTCATCCTATTTCAAGCCCTGCATGTAATTGCTAGCTGCATTATTAAATTAACTTTCACTAAATAAAGAAAATGAATATTGTACTAAAACTGTCGAAAACGTTAAACGTATTATTTTTCAAGTTATATATATATATCAATTAAAATATTATTTATTAATATTATAACTGAAAAAAATTAAAATTTTGCTAATTTTTATTAATGTAATAACTGACATTGCATATAGATATTAAAACTTCAAATAAAGTCATTGTCATTGTTAGTGGCGGTTACACTGCTTCTTATACATTGTTGTATAGTTCGTACTACAAATCCATTAAAATTCGAATTTTTCAAATGTACCTTGACTAAAAATACAATGTGAGTTTGGCTAATATTTTGTGTGCTTTATTTTTTCACAAGAGAAAAAAAAATGTGATATCTAAAATGTTTATAATTTAAAGTAGATAAAAAAAAAAAAATGGTGGTTGGTGTATTTCCTATTGCAAAACTAGGAGGTCTTTTACTGAGACAAGTTAGTAAACCGATAGCTAATTTCGCTAAAGAAAGGGCAAAACAAAATCCTGTTTTTCGAAAATATGTCTGCATGCCTCCAGCGCAATGTAAGTATTTCAATACATTATAATATTGTTATTATTTGTTTTTGTTTTAATGAGTTTTCTATTGTATTAAGGAAGCCGGTATATTTAAATTTAAATTACGTGCTAAACATTTAACTGAAAAATTAAAGAATGTTTGATGTTGAGTTTGGTATTTATTTTTTTGTGTCCAGACACGTTACATTATTTTATAAAAAAACAAGCTGGTTATTAAAACTAGATATAGATACACAGTAGAGCCTCGTTAATCCGGACCGCGCTAGTCTGGACATCCGGTTAATCCGGACGAATCGAAAGAATAAAAGATGAAAAAAAAATCTCAGACGTCTGGGACGCATGGCAGGTGTAAATTACATACATATGTACAATACATAGTACATACAAATTGTTTTATATGTAAATAACTTTCTTAAATATTTTTTTTTTTTTTTTTACATTGGACTGTAACGCGAAAATAACTTGTTAGGGGTTAGCATCTAGCACTGAAATTTTAGTAACATAAAACTAGGCCAGATCAAACGGTCGACTACGTTTTAACCTTCGAACATCAAGACTATTATCAAGAAGATTGATCGCCAAAACGTTTGTGTGAGACTCCAAGCGGCCTATGTATCGCCTTAGCAGCTCGATTGATCTCGTCTTTCACATATGGGATATTTAAGTCTTGATGTAAAGTATGGTTAGATACGTACCAGGGTGGTGAGACTATCAGCCTTATAGCCTTGTTCTGGAACCGTTGTATCTTGTTTATGTGTGTATCTTTTGCACAACCCCACAACATTAAACCGTATGCCCAAACGGGCTTTATAATTATTTTGTACACTAAGAGTTTATTTTCCAATGATAAACTAGAGTACCTGCCAAGAAGCCAATTTAATTCTTGCGATCTTATATCTAGATGTTTTCTTTTTTGTATAATATGCTTTTGCCATGTTAATTTGCGATCCAAATGAATGCCTAAGTATTTTACATCTTTATCAAATATTTATATACTTTAAAATGAACAAACGTTGATTTTTAATCATTAAGATTTTTTCTTTTACCTATAAAACTTGTTTCTGACACATTTTAAAATGATTCCGTTTAAGCCGGATTTTCGGTGATCCGGACAAGTCCGGGTCCCGAGAAGTCTGGATTAGCGAGATACCGTAATCAAGATTAGCGAAGGTTACATTAATATTGTTAATGAACGAATTTTTCAACATGCGCAATCCTACTAACATTAAGAAAATACCTTACTGACATTTTTTGTAACTATACTCCGCAGACTTAATTACAAATATGAATAATGAGAGATTTATATGTACGTTTTTACTTGTATCGACTTCAAAGAACGAATTTTAATCTGTTTAACCAACGTATTTTTCTACTGCAGATGCAGCTTTAAGAAAATCGCTTAACAGTAAACTGGGAAAGAAAAAAAAATATCTTAAATTTTCATGATAACTACTCAAACTTTAATAATTAGCAAAGCTTCTGTTAATCGTGTTAGAGCGTAAGTCGAAAAGGTTTCAACTAGACATTTGTTCGTAAAATAGAAATTTTAATATTTATCATGAACAGTTCAAATTTAGTTTATTATTACATTAGATGATTTTTTTTTTTTTTTTTGTTAACGTTGAGTTTGTAAAAATGAAATGATAAAAACAACATAAGTGATATGTAAAGATCGAACGAATGCAAATGATTGTAATTATAACATTTCCGATTGTTTCAGTAGATTTTTGACGTTTAAAATATTTAAAAGAATAAAACAATGTACTAAATGAAGTATTAATTCTAAAAAAAAAAAAAAAAAAAAAAAAAAAAAGACATTGTAATTCTCAAACGAATAAATAATATTATGACGCTGCGCAATAATACGAAGTTAATCTACACAAACTTTGATGTTTAAATTATACATGCTTTTAAGTTACGGTACAAAAATTAACTGTTATGTTTTTTAATTGCAGTTTATAACTGGTGTGAAGTAAAAATGAAAATGTGGATTTTAAATTTAGGAAAACCAGATACAGTACCAAGCTTAAATGAACAAGCTGCTATTGAATTAGGAGCAAACTTATTGGGAGAGGGAATTATTTTCGTTATTGCTGCAGCGATTATATATTTGGAATATGCTAGGCAAGTACGGAAAGAAGCCGTTAAAGAGACTTTGCGTAAAGAAGAATTAGATACGCTTAGTTTTACAATTCGGGATTTATCGTTTAGAGTTGAAGGACAAGAAGCAGAAATACGTCATTTAGCCAATATGGTATCAAGTTTAGATGGTAGAGTAATGAAAATACCATGGAAAATCTTTTCGGATTCGTCTAATACGTCAAACGCTGATGTTAACAATAATAATAATAAAAATAACAGTACGAAGGATAGTGAATCAAAAAGTACTGATTCAAATACATCAGATGGTCTCAAAGAAGCTATTATTTATGTATCGGATGAGTTATTAATGGGTAATAACAGAAAACAAAGCTAATTACTTAATATCACATCTTTATATACGCACGAACTAACATGTTGCGTGCCGTATATATTGCAAAAAGTCATTTATGTGCGTGATATAAAGTTGTATAAAACATCAAAAACTGTTACCAAGTTTTATTTATAATACAGTGAAGTTTTAAGCAAGCGTGTATATATATATATATATATATATATATATATATATATATATGTGTGTGTGTGTGTGCGTGTGGATGTTTGCGTCTATTTGATAGTTTAATGAAAACATAGTAAAGAGCAGTTATATATTTTTAAATGTACTAGGTGCTTTATGTAACAGTACTTAATATAAGTAAAAATATGTATCTATGTTTAAAGATAATAAAAAACATTTTAAGATTTTTCTATTGATTCAAAGTAATTTAAAAAAAATTATTCCATAGCTGTTTAAGAAGAAAAAAAAAAATAAACACAGTTAAATAAAGATCTGCAAAAAATAGTTCTCATGAAAATAACATTTTTTGCCAAAATAAAATTAAAAAATACATAGTTCTGTCAACTTTGTACAATAAAGTTTTCCTTATGTACTTTGGAAATATAAATGAGGAAAATCTATAAAAAGATTTTTCCAAAAATATCCTTAAACTTTCATGATTTTTTGTATTATCCATAAATCTATTTTTGATATAAAGCACGTGCAAATTATTCGCAGCTGACCTTTTCGAATAGCATTACTTTATTCATTATCAAACAAATACTTAACTAAAGGCTACACAGGAAAAATCCAAGCTATATATACGCTGAAACACAACAGATAATTATTACCGCGCTCCCGATATTAGTTGTTCAAAATATCTTATTTTTACACGGTTAATGACAGGCTTCCAACTCGATCGATTTTTAAACAGTCTTCTCTCTATTAAAATTTACGCGTTTTCGGTTCTGATTACTGTTTTAGAATGTCGCTAAATTAAATTTCGTATTTATTTTAATCTATACGTTCGGACATCGCGGATTTTTTTATACAAGTGTGTTTACAATCTGGTTCGTGTTTTTTTAATTCGTACGTATACTGGCCTGTCGGTTCGTCCTACGTAACTTATGTTATACTCCAGCGGCACGTAATTTTGGTAAACTTATCTTTGTTATTTCTTTTTTTAAAAAAAACATTTTCTGTTAGTTTAAAATGTTGGACTAATACTATTCTTTTTTAAAAATTTTCCCAATTTTATCGGTTACAATAACGTGCGTGTTAAATTCTTCCTTATTTTTATTTTCGTTATTTATTTTTTTAAACTTTTTAATCAGTTTGTTCGCTTCTTCTTTGCTGCACCCATTCGTAACAGTCACGTTTTTTATATTACCTATTTCTGTTTTTATTTTATTTGGAACTAACAGAAAAATAAATTTAAAAAAAAATGAAACACGGTTTAAATAACTAATATCGGGAGCTCGGCAATAATTATTTATTGCGTTTCAGTTTATATACAGCTTGTATTTTCCCCGTGTAGCCTGTAGTCGAGTTTTGGTTTAATAGTGAATAAAGTAATTCTTTTCTAAACGTCAGCTGTTAATAATTTGGATGTGGTTTATACCTAAATTAGACGTATAGTTAAAGTTTTTCTATTCTGTGTTACCAAAATTCAAAGGTATTTCACCCGTGATTAATTCTAAAATGCAGTATAATAAAGATAGAGTGAAAAGTTGTTGTATCTCATTTTGCTTAACGTTGCTTATGACGCGTATGGAGTACAACGAATTAGTCCCACTAATAACCTTCTTCTGTACTTTTTTTTAAGGGCAATATTAAAAATGGTGCCTAATAATTTCATAATTGTATTTGCCCACCTTATCACTGACCTACCCGTTTTTAATACTCGTTATTCTTCCAATAAAATGAAAAAATAGATTCTTTATTTTCATTATTATTGTTCAGACATGTGTAAAATTTAAATAAAACGATTTTCTTCTTTTAGTTTTTAAATGAGATGATAATGCCAGTTACCGGTATGAAAATTATGTTGAAATCGGATAAACTATTGTTTTTGCCCCGAATATAAATTCTGCATTAATTGTCAAGACAAATTCACAAATTAAATGCGTAAAAGAAGTTCGATTTCTTTTGAAAATTTTTAATTCAGTTGATGCGTTAGGTTTAGAATTTTTTTTATAATAAAAGTAATATCTTACATAAATTTTTTGGTATGATTTATTTTTCCCATCATCTTCCGAAATATTTTCACCGTTACAGCTATCATAATTCTTATTGCTCTAATCTACACCGTCTCTTTACAACTTCTATGCCTTCCTCTTAACAAATAATCTTTCTTTTGAATAATTCCAATTTTTTTGCTAAACTAGATTCTTTTCTGTATTTGTGATTTTCGCAATCGATTGAAACATCAGGTACATCAAATTCGTTCTGATTATACTAGTTTAAATTTTAATTAAGTAGAATTATTTTTATTTCTATGGTTTTATTATTTATATACTTTTTTTCTTGCTTTATTAACAGTTGCGATCTCGATTTAAATGTTCAAAGCATTCGCTTTCGTTTCGTTTTTGTATATGTTAGTTCCACGTTGAATATTACATGAAAGTTTGTTCAAAATAATTTATTCATTATACTTAATTTTGGATTAATATCCTCAGTTTGCTTCAATAAACTTAAATAATTATTCACGCTTTTACTGAAAATTTTTAAATTTATTTTACGTACACATTTGTTTTAATGCACAATTGGTTTTTAAATTTTGTTAAAAGATTTTACATATTCCGCAGCGCTTTTTTAAGAATTAGTATTTCAGAAAAGTTAATATATTACGGCCGAGGATTATATTGTAATTAATAAATAGTATATTGTTTTCCATTGAAAATTATGCAAAGTATTAGGATAATGTAAATCGTCGGTATATAATACCGCTTTTAACGAGTTTTACATCGAAGTACTAGATAGTGGCGCTTTACTACGTACTCCTCGGTAAATAATTAATACGAATTACCAAGTACTTTGTAATATTGATTAATACTTAATTCTAAGTGTCCTCATTCTTTATAGTGTTCATTGAGATCTCTCTCTTCTTTCTTTGTTTCTTTGCTAGCTTTTTTAATTTTCTCAATTTCTAATAAAACCTCTGTTTTCTCTATTTTCTCGCGTTAGTTAAACGTTCATCGCTGACACGCCTAGAAAAAAAAAATCCTAAGCAGTAAAATATATCTTTTTTTTTTTTTTTTTGCAAATCTAAGATAATACTTAGCCTAAGCTGTAGCCTTAATGCCCATTTTAGATTTTTATTATTTTAACTTTTCATCTATGAACCCACATTTATACTTACGCGCTGGCACGCCGTATAATATTTTAATTTAAAATTACATCATCAGACGGATACAAATTTAATTTTCACAATTTTACCAACTACTTTTATAATATTATCCCATTCGCGTAAATTTATTTATTTATTTTTGAGCTTAATTCGCCAATACAACAACCCAAAGATCGATTACTGTACAGCACAAAAAGTACATATTTTAAAATAATATTTAACTACTAACCTGCTCCGGGTGTAAATTTTTGTATTTTGTATTAAATATTTATTATTGTTTTTTCCATTTCACATGTTTCGTACCTACTATTAAAATTTCAAATTTTCCTTTGTAACAATTGCAAACACCAAAACCATTTAAAGAACGTACCGTGTAGAATTTAAATAATTATTTTCATTTTTAATATGTTTTTGTGTATTCATTATTAAGTTAGATATATATCTTCTCTTGTTAAAACCTTCGCACCTGTAATTTTGATGTTTATAATATTAAAATTTCATCGAAATTCTGTTGGCGCAGTTAACCGGAAAGCTATAAGATTAAAAACCGGATTAATAGGATAGACACTGGTTTAAGTATAAATGCATAAATTAACTGAAAAATATAATTTCTTTATGATTTTAAATTAAAAAAATTGTTGCAACCTATTAAGGAGAGAAAAATAAGCGTTATATTAGTAATGAATGTATTTTATTATTTAGATAAAAAGTAGTTCACTGTTTTAGTTGAAAATAGATAAACGGAAAAATGAAGAAAACGCTGTAATATTCATTACAGTAATTATGCAAGGAAAATTAAATGACAGAATTTAAGTTAAATTGCATAAACTATTTAATCCTGTTATTCTAAATAATTTACTCTTATTCAGTGATTACTGATTACCATTCTGCTCGGTAAATAAGCTATCTCCTTTACGCATAACAGGTAAGCATAATAGGTGCTTGTACATGACTGATACTGAATTGCATTGTACCTTTGCAGATAATAGAATTCCCGTTTTATCGGAAAATATTAAATTATAAATTGAATAAGTAAATAAGTAGTTTAATTTTTATTAATTTTTGTGTTGATACTTAATTTATATTTTGTATTTTTATTTTCCAAGATTCACACCGTATGGTGCATGCAGTATGTTTCGTAAAAATGTTACATTAATTGATGTTTTAATTAGAAATTCTGAAATCAACAAAGTAATGAAAAAATTCAAAATGAATTACTGATAAATCAAATGAAAAAAGTAGTGATAACCAGTGTATCTCAACATATATGAAGTATCAACTTATTCATTTGTTCCGAACGTTAAAAATGTTTTCCGAACTTATTCTTAATTAAAAAGATGGAAAGTTGAATTCAGGAAAGAAGTTGCTGATGAAATATGAAAAAATAAATAAAACATGGGTATAGAAAACTCAGATGGTACATAGCATTATAAAGCAAAGTTTGTGGCTCAAGGAAATTAATAAATAGAAAAATTAAACAGTGCAAGGACTTATTCACCAATAATCACTACTTTAACTGTTCATAAATTATTATTAATCACTATTCATTATGCTTATAAAATTTTACAAATTAATGTGAAACCATCATTTCTAAATGGAAAGATCAAATCTGAAATATATGTGGAACTGTTCAAAACAACAAATAATGGAACTGTCCAGAGTATGTAAATTAACGTAATTTATTGGTTGAAAAAAAATCCAGGATGTTAATATAAAGGATTTAATAATTTATGAATGAAAATCGATTTAAAAAATTAAGCCAGATCAATTTTTCTACGGGAAAACAAGTAAAGATGTTAATAATGTATATTTTGTTATGTATAGATGATTTATTAATTATAGGAAAACAAATTATGTTAATTCAATGCAAAGCCTTTTAAAAGAAAAATTTTAAATGTCAAATATTGGTTTATTACAGAAATTCGTAGGAAATGATTTTAAGAGAAACAAAAATTTGTTCTTAACAAATCAGACTACATTGACAGAAAAAATACTAAAACGTTTTCAAACAAATAATTGTAAAAACATTGATTCACCAATCAAACCACTATTAGAACCTGTGAAATAGAATAATAAAATAAATTAGTGTTCTTGTAGTGTGAATTGCTACGCTGTATCAGTTATATAGTATTATCAACTATACTAGATATACTGTATGTGATCAACAAATCAAATAAATTAAAACTAATGAATAAGACTATTAAACATTCAAAGAGTGTATTATTTAAAAAATATAAAAATGGTTAGTCCTACATAAAAAGCAACAAAAATTACAAGCACTAATCGGTTAATCAGGTGTTGCTATGCTCAAGATAAATCATATAGAAAATGTATGACAGGGTATCTAATATATTTAAATGCTTTAATAACCTTGTTTGTGGAAATTTTAAAAATAATGTCTTATGACACTTTCCAGTGTAAAATTTGAATGTATCACTAATTAGTGGTTCCAAAAAGCCTCTGCCTTAAGAATATTTTAAACGATCTGATTCAAATGTCATCCAGAAGATAATCAAAATGTGATCACTTTTGATAAAAATATTACTAGTTGTAGTAAATATATTATTTCTTGAAGAAAAGTCAACTCTGATAAATCATGCAGCATCTCAAATCAGCACATCAACTAGCAGATATTATGATCAAAAAAGTGAACTCCATAGTTTTAGAATGACATTTTGAATTATATGATTGATCAGTTTAGTTAGTATTTATTTGATTTTGCTTGTAACAGTTATAGTTTCTGTTATTACAATTTGTTATTGATTGTCAAAATTAAGGAGATATGTTGTGAATAGGCAACATTATGGCTTTTCTTTGCAGTTAGATATTTTATTTCATCCTGTTTCTCTATTTACATACCTATGTACTATTGACAACTTTATTCTCACGTTTTATTTACATTTTACTTTTGTGATGTAATAATAAACATAATTTTGACAGATGTTTTATTCAGTAATGCTAAAATTATTGCAATCTTACATTGCTTTTTTTATAATACATAACAAATTGGATAAAGATTGTAGTTTGTACTGCCTTCTTTTAGATCAGTTGGAAGTTGATTATTACCTAAATAAAGATTTTTTATTATCTACAAATTGATTTTTATATTGAAATGTATGTAAGTTTTAGACTCAATTTTGCATTTTAAAATTTTACAGAAAACTGACAATTTTAAGTTAGGTGAATTACTAGATATGTTTTCTTGCACATAGGTATAATAAGCTAGAGTATTTGCATGAACATATGTTAGTAGAGATAGTGACATGATCCCACTTAATTATAAATTTTTACTTTCATTTTTGAAAAATAATATAAGCAATTCACTGACTGGAATACAATTAATATATATTAAAAAGTTATTACACCGACATGTTTCGGAAAGGTCTTCAAAACATGTCGGTGTAATACTCTTTTAATATACATTGTATTTTAGTCAGTGAATTACTTATTTTAATTTATTAATTTGGAAAACATACGTGTAAATAACCACTTTATACTTAAATTTTTGTTGATTTTGTTTTTTCTACAAATCTAAGCGACCGCGTCACCAGTTGTTGAGCGGGGGGGGGCAAGATGAGTTACCAGCCGCCGGCGAGGGGGGATGGCGGTAATTTGATAGAAAGAGAATATGAGTTATAGGAAAAATAAAATCTATAATTTGTAAAAGCTTAATATTTTATTAAACAAGAATAAAATCTTAATTAAAACATAATTTTCGTGGGTTTTTGGTAAATTTTTCTACTATTTTATTATAAAAGTCTTCCAAATTGTCCATGATTACGCGCCTATGAATACTCATCATGGCCAGATAATTAAGAAGTTTCAAGGTTGCAGGGGGGCAGCTGCCCCCTTGCACCCTCACGGCGACGCCAATGTGCCTAAGTAAAATTTAAAATGAAAAATGTTAATTTCACCTTAAGTACAAAAAAAAGTAATGCAAGTTACAAAACTCGATTAGTAAATTTAAACAAAGTTATGTATAAAGTTTGATCTATAATAAACAAAATGTAATAAATGTTTTTAATCAGCTTTTATTAAAGTTCATTTCATAAGTCAAAACCTGAAAGCCAATGGAATTTATCAAATTTTAGTTTAATTCAAAAGCTGTATTTAAATTTTCATAAGTGGAAAACTGAAAGCCTAACCTGTATTTTTCATGAATGTAAGTTGTATTAAATTTAAGCTGTATTGTTATTTGATTTTTAGTCCCTGCTGATATGCTTTTTGTAAAGAAGTAAAATACTTGAAACAATAATAAATAATATTTAGAACAAATGTAATAGTATAAGGTCTAGAATGTGACACATAAGTATATAAAATATATAATTTTGAATATATTTGTGATTGCTTTCAGTCAATTCTTTTTAGTAGAAATTAATTTCATTTATAGTAACATTAAAAAAAAAAAGAAACAAGATTACTTCAATAAATTAACAAATCTAATCATATTTTATCAATTTTTAAATCACAATTATAAGGTCCATTGCTCACTGCAGCGGGGAATCTGAAATTTGAAATGTGTTTTTTAAACGGTTTATTGCACGAGTTCGCTGAGTGAGGAAACAATAGTTCGCGATTAAATTATCAAATTTTTATTCAATCTTTGTTTACTTTTATCTTTAATCGTTTGTTTTCATTTTAATATAGGTTTCTGTGTTAATAAAGTTTATTATGTAATAAAGTGATATTTATTTAATCAGTAATAAGTTAAATAATTAGGACATTAATATAGACTAAAAATCAAACTTCGTATAAATGTTACAAATACAGAAATGACAAAAAGTTATATATGTTAGATTTATAAATATAAAATTTTAAAGAAACAAACGCTTCAATGAATAGCATAAAAAAAAAACACGAACAATATGTCAAATCGGATAGCTATATTCAAAATAGCCGAATATTTAGTTAGTATGTCATTTTCTTCAAAAATTCTGTAGTTTTTATGTTTATATTTTGTGATGTCATCCGCATGGTCGTCATTGTAGCGACGTCATTTTAAGAGTGGAATAATTAGGCTTTAGACGCTCGTCTGATTTATTTCACTATCCAAAAACTCCACAAATTTTCGGAATATTTCGAAACGAAATGGCTCATTGTAAACATTTTAGCTGCTTCTGACAAAATTTAATGCCGGAACGTACATGTATTATGTAAAAGATGTTTAAGTTAGATTTTTGTATATGTTGTTGTTCCTACAACGTTAGAAGGTTTTTTGTAACTACAAATAAGTGTTTTAATATTGGAGTTAAAAAGTTTGTATTATTAAACTATCCAAATGAATATCCGGAAGTGCCACAAAAATATCTTATACGAAAAAAATATCCTTATTATTTATTTCTAATAGATAACAAGATTGCAAGTAATTATGGATAACTTTTTTTTAAATGTGCTATACATCTATTATTTGATGAACTTCAGTTTTTCAGATGCGAATATTAGTTATTAATTTGTTTATAGAATACATTTATAAAATTTAAACTACAGATGAGCCAGTTAATATTTTTTATATTGTCTCTTAACTATAATTTTTTTATAATTTTACACATTTCTAATAATTTTGCAGTGAAATATTTTTAATTATAATTTGAGAACAAACATGTTACCTCGCTGGACGTCTATAATGTGTATAGAAAATTTAATTTTTTTAAATACGCAGTTTTTAGAAAAAATTTAAATTCCTTTTATTGCCAAAAATGTAGAACTTCGTTATTCTGATACTTTTGTGTTAAAGTCCACCAAAAAATTTTAAAATAATTTAATAAAAGAGATTAAGATTAGTAAAAAACTAATAGATCAGTGATGTGAAATGTATTTTTATTTTATTCTTTCTTTTCGTCATATCAGTTGGAGAAATTATAGAAATATTAATTCAAAATAAGTATTTACATCAGAATTAGTACCGGTTTTTCTATTTATTTAACGAAAAATCGTGTTTTATATTGTGTTTTGAAAGTGAATTTTATATTCTAATTTTAATACATATGTTGATAAATTTTGTTATAATTAAAAAATACGTAATTATTAGAATTTTATAAGAATTAGATTGTGAGATTGGTAGGTTGCGAATACACAATGTTAGTTACAGAAAAAAGTATTATGTTCTTGTAATCCTTGTTAAAAAAATACTTTTACTTTGCTAACAATTACTTTTTTTTTGTTTTTAGAAAAGTCGGTTGAAATAATTAGACCTCATTTATCTTGTTCAAATTCAAATTGTTTACTAGAATCTTACCCATCCTTTGGATTTATTACCCGATATTTACTACCCTTAACTTCAAAATTATTACTTTTCGAACCGGATCGATCTTTTGCAAATTCTTTAAAGGTAATTCGAATGATCATTTTTTATATCATATGTATTATATAAGAAATTATAAAATTAAAAAGTTACTGTTGCAACTGTAATACAATAGTGTTCGCAGTAATAGAATTTTTGAAAATGGTCATAGTTTTAAGCGATTGATCACTAATTAAAATCATCCGGAAAGTAAATACCAATAAAATAATACGATTGGAAAGAAAAATTCTTCATTTTTCCTTTCTTACGGTGTATATTATTAGTAATGATGATCGAAATAAACTTTCAGTACAGTTCACCACGGTAAAACACAATGGTCGGCGAGAATTTGAGATTTATATGAATTAAAACTTCATTTGCAGAATTCTTTAATAATTTCTCGTAATTTATAAATTTCTAAAGTATTCTACTATAATTCATTTTTTAATTAAACATTACTAATATACCGGGTAATTATTATAGTGCGTAGCCGATTAAAGAATATATATATATATATATATATATATATATATAATAAAAAATAATTTATAATAAAACGTTTTTACGCAATTAATACTTACTATTATACAGTAATTTAATGCTACGTCCATGTTATATGCAGGGTTCGGTTCGAAAACATACCACATTTTAAAATGCGTTAGCTCTCTGTCAAAGTATTATTAAGGACAACCTTAGTCGCGTCTAAAAGAGGGAGAGAAACGGTTTTTGTCATAGGGTAGCTAATTAACACGAAACTGTGAACGGTCGAGTATCGTGCGTTCGCCGTTGAGCGGTTTTTTCGGAATAATTGACCATGCGCCAGCTTCGAAAATGTTTTGCAAGTGAACCTAAAAAATCTCTTCTTTTTACTGAAAAAACTGCATCTATGGGTAAAATTCAACCAAAAGCGAGCGGGAACGCCGAACGATGAAATCCAGTTTATAGTTCCACTCGTATGCACGCTAAAAATCTAAATATATCTGACAGGATAGTACGTCATATTCGTCACTGCAACTTAAATTATCATCTTTATAAAATTTTGTGTTCTCAACAGCTGTTGCTAGCTGATCATGCATCCAAAGTTGTATTTAGCGAAGTCATGTTCCAGAAAATTGATTCGAATGAAATTCCTTTTAGCGCAATCGTAACAACGGATGAAGCAAGCTTAAGAAACAAAATTTCGGAGTGACGAGAATCTGAGAATATTACAGGAAAAACCCCTCTATTCGTCGAAGGTTACAACATGGATAGTAATCAAACCCTACTTCTTTGACAATATTCTCACAAAGAATGATATCGGACGTTGTTAACCGACTTCGTTAAACCTAAACTAAAAAAACGGAAGAATGTCCCATTCTGCCAACGAGACGATGAATTTGTTGGAACGAATATTTAGTAACCAAATAATTTTGCCCGCTGCGGAAGTAACATTCAACTTATCTGTTTGTTACTTCTTTTTATGGGGTCACTTAAAAATGGAAAGTGTATGAAAATAAACTTTGGGACCTGAAAGAAGTAAACATAGATGTTGGAAAAAGCATACACGAATTTTAGGACGTGTCTTCGTAATTCTATTGAAATTGGAGAAAATCACTTTAACTATGTTACATTAAAATAAAATGTTAGTTTAAACAAGTAAACGTAATGAGGATTTTTTTTCCCTTTGTTCTTGTGTTTTATAAAATACGATACACGCTTCCTGCTGCACCTGTTTATCGTTTCCCCGTAGTTTCGACCATTGATTTGTACTCTTTTTGTCGAAATACGAATTAAGGTCAATTCGGTATCATTTCTGAAGGTTCCTTGGCTTTGTTCACTGCTATTATCTCTTTTTTATTCTTTCATCGCTCCATTTTCCTTATATTGTTCACTTATTCTATAAATTCTTTGTCTACTTACTGGGCCGATTCCATGGGTTTTATGTGTAAAGTAATTTTTAGTTAATTAGTTTTTTAATTAAAATTTTTTGTTAGATAGAAAAGCAGAGTAATATTAATAGTCAGTCAAGTTATTTTTTTTATTACATATTTCTACTTTTGCAATATTGAATTATAGTAACTGTTTCTACGGTTATTTATGATACGTAATATTTTAAAATTAAAAATATGTATAATACTGAAGCAATATGATTAAAATGGGTTTTAATTATATAGCAATGTTCTAACATAGTTGTAATATATGTATAACGAGTAATAATAGTTGTTTCGTAATAAAGTATAGTCACAATAATTCAGTGTAAAATGCATTAGTAGTTTAAAAGTAATATGAGCACTGCTTTATACGTAGTCTACGCAATAATGTAAGAATTTGCATTTGAATTAGTGAAGTAATACGACTATTTATGCAATTAGACCAAGCCCATATTTCTACAAAATGAATATATGATAATACTGCAGTAACACTAGTCTGTCTTGATGGAACACTCTTAAAGGAATGTTTCTCTCGCTACCCTGAGTTTGAAGATGGTTTCATAGATGGTAGACTTAGATGTTTAGCGTGCCGTAAGGTACTCTGAACCGTGCCTGAATAAATGGTTTAAATCTCTGGCAGTCATTGAACGCGGGGCTTAATATCTTTTTGAACTTAAGCGGCCATTCAGACTTTCCATGTAGGAAATAAGGTATGAAGGAGAAAAGACATGCGTCATCAGCAGATCTATTAAACACTCTGTAAGAAACTTTTATTTCAGCAATTAACATAATTTCTAATTCTTTATTCATTACACTTTCATTTTATGCAACGGTAAAAACGGATTTAAAAAAAATTAGTTTTACTTCTTTTTGGTTTGTAGTTACTTCGGGAATGTATTTTTGTTAAGTGAGATGTGATTACAGTACGTATAAACTGAAATACTACTGGAATGAATTTACTATTAAAATACTAATGTACGAACAATTGTGATCGAACTGACGGACTAATGCAGATTAAGCGGCGAGCGCTTTTCAAATTACGAAATGCGAATGAAGCAGCATAAACAATAAATATGATTTTCTTAATGGCACTTTTTTATCGAGCCAAAAATAATATCAATACTTGTAAATCATCAAACTTTCTTATTTAATTGTGCTATGTGTTACAATATTTTATCAATCGTATACTTAAATAAAAATTGAGGTTAAAAATGTGAAAGAACATTTTTTCGTCAATGTAATTAAATATTTAAATTTATTTTAAAAAAATATTCCTCTTTTTAGAGCCGTCCTTAACTTTTCTATCACATTTTGAACACGTGCGTCCTGATTATCAGTCTACTTATTGTTTTAAAAAATTTTAAATATAAAGTTCATTTTTAATAAAAACCTACACATTTTAAGTAATTTTTCATATAAATAGGAAATTATTTTTACAATTTAGTAATGGTAAGATATTAAAAAAATATATATTTACTTTGTTTACTGATAATATTTAATAACGGAACATTATAAAACACGGGCTTTCTTAAATGTTCTAGAAGTTCAATACAAAAGACTGCATTGATAATATAGTCTGGCGAGATGAATTTCCGACGATACCATTGATATCAAAAAAACAGATGAGCAATACTTTCATTTTCATCTTTAACATGCGTGCTCTTTTTTCTTCACCCGCTGCATTGTTTCTAGATAATTTTTGAAGATGCAACTTTCGTTTCCAGCAGTTATTTTGTCTGTGTATGGTGAAGTCCCTGACAATGTACAAACTCAGTTGTTCTTATCTCGCGGTTAACAGTTTGGAAATGATTTTTGAACTTCATTTTTTTGTCGGGAAATTGTTCGATGAATCGTTTTTCTGTTGGTATTTAATTTACCTGCTAACATTCCGAAACTCATCGACTGTCAGCAAATAGCAGTATATGCAGTCCTTTTATGTTTTGGTCAGTACGGGAGCTGGAATAAACTTCTTCTTGTGGATTGTTCTCCACCAATTTGCGGCCTTCCTGGAATCACTTAGTTCATTGATAAAAACTCATCTTTGCGCATTTATTGAGTTTCCCAAGAATTACTGATGCGATCGTTAAATTAATTTTTTTTATTGCGCTCCAAAAAGTTAAATATTTTAAGCAAACATGCAATTCATCAGCTGGAGTTGAGCGAGGCATCATTGGAAGCGTTTGCCTGAAGTCAACATCAATGCTCCACCAAATGGAACCTGATTATTTCGCAAGTTTCGGTGTATGATCTAATGCTTCCAATAAATTCTTGTAAGCCATTGTACGCTCATCTATATACATATACGTTTACATATACAATTTATGAAACTGAATTCTAAAATTAATTCTATTACGATCTCTTTTTTGATTTTTGCTTATTTTAAAAACACTCGAGCAATCGCGTTGAAATTTTAAAAAAAATTACATGTTTATAGTTTTGGCTATATATTATGTTACTTTATCTAATGTGCATTCCTTCAGTTAATTACAATCTATAGGCAGAGTATACATCTGCATAAATATCATGTAAATAGATACATGCGGATACAGAAGTGAATAATTTATTTATATCAAACACTTCACCGGCATTTTCAAGGTACTTGGTAAAAATGAAGGTGTAACCGTATATTAAATTAGGGATTGTATTTAAAAAAAAAAAAAAAAAACTAACAAAGAGAAAAAGAGATAATAAAAGGTTAGCATTGATTTGACGAGAAGTGATTTGATTATATGTCGTTTTCATTTCATACATTCTTCGATAATTTAAATTAGGCTTATTTATTTTACGTCACAATTTTATTTTTTCATTTCCATTTTAATTTTATTTTTTTATTTCAATAGTCCGGATCACGTATTTTTCAATTACTTTTTTCTCTCCATTACATTTTCTCCATGATTTATTTTTTTCATACAAATTTATTAACCCGATTTTTCAAATATGGTATGTTTTATTCATTTAATTTACTATTGATGTTACATATTTATTTTACTATGCGTATTTAAATTTTAAAAAACTGTTGAAAAAATTCCGAACACTTTGGAAAAAGACAATGTACACAGTGCAAATCACAATTTCAAATGCCATGCGGCTCAACTTTCTCTAGCACTCTACTCCTGAAAATCACGAACGGTGTCGTGAAGAAGTTTTTTTTTTTTTCTTTCTAGCATCATCTACAACCTGCTTTGCTTGCTTGACGATGATGATCGTTTCCGTATAACGAACTTGTTGCAGCGCACTCTCTCTCACCTATATATATTCTTTCTTACTCATCTCATGCCTGATCGGCTGTCGCCGAGTATTTGTATTTACACACACTTATTCAATTATATATTCTCCCGCATATTCAGTCACGATACTTTTTTCTGCAATTCCTCTCTATAATGCCGAAAGCAAATCATAGATCGCGCCAATTAAATTATTTTTCGAAACGCTTAGAATTTCGCGTTCCCGGGGGGAACTTAGTGATAAAAAGTATATACAAACACTCTTATATAGAAATGCAACGTGTGTAAAAATTTCAGATTAATCCGTCCACTACATTTCGAGTTTTACAGTCGCTTCATTTTTATATTTATAAGATTTTATTACTTATAAATTTGTGATACGTTTTTATGTAGAGAATGATTAACCAAACACCGCCCTTAGAAAAGGTTTAAACAAGTACGTACTGATTATAAAAATTCGGTGCATGAGAAAATAATAGTTATTTGATTTATCATAAGGCGACTGAAATTTAAAGAATAACTATAAAAAATAAGTTAAGTAAATTCGAGTTATGTGTTTTGCAGGAGTTACACGCATGTAATGAAATGTGGAAGAAGTCAACATGTAATGTTACTATTTTCAATTTGAACCTGTTTTATTTTAATTCGGAATTTAAAGAAGACTTATTTAATGATATTCCGATTCGAAGGTGGAATGAAGGTAAGTAAAGTTGTACGGTAACTGTATTTCTCAGTGAGACTATTGAAATGATAAAAGTTTGCCTGTGCGCGTTATTAATAAAATTTTCTTTATTATTTTCACAATGGCAAATTGATCGCTTTTACAGAGATCGTAAAATTTTCCGTCCGGTAGAATATCAAATTTACTACGATTCTGCTTTAAAAATCGATTATTGTATCTTTGAATCTTTCCAATGTTTTATTCAGTTTTTCATAAGTAAAATAAGCCTAATATGTTTTTAACTGAAGGCAGGCCTTTTCAATGCGAAAACGTGAAGATGGAGGGGAAGAGGGGGAAATCATTAACGTTTCAAGAAAATAAGATAAAGGTGGTTAGAATTTCTCAAATATCTTTTCAGTTTATATTAAAAAAACGGGTATTATTGATTCTAAAGAATATTAGTGAAATTATTAAATTTCGTAATTCATAATTATTGTAATTTTATGTTATACTCACTTCTCATGTATTTGCACTGAGTAATATAAGTTCTGGAAAATTTATAAAAATTAGATTACACACTGACCAACGATTTTATCAGGAAGAATTGCATTTTAGATTTTCGTTTCTAATTGCTCTGTACATTTTCGCACTAATTTTTAACTTTATTCGAACTCTATTCGTTTGAACTTCGGTAAAAACACAAACATACATATAAATCATAATTCCATTTATTACAAAATCAGCGTTGCCTATTATCCGACAGAATGCTTCCGCACTTATATTTATCCAAATGACCGTCGGAACGTTTAAATTCGTAAAATGCGTATTGAGTATGCTTAAAATTTTAATATAAAGTGTCGAGTACCTTCACAGACCTTACCAGATTAATAAATTTTCTTGGCTTTCTTTCACTGTATAAACTTCTACACTTAAAATTAAAATTAATTCAAATAAAAATCTCGTTTTTTTCAACTTGCATAATATCATTAAAGTTAAAAATTATTTCCCTCGTAAAATAAATCAAAATTAGATTAACCTAGTATCGTAATGTGCAGTGGAATTATTAAATTAAAGTTAATATAAAAAACATTTCATCCAAAAAGTAACCAAAACATTTAGCAAGAATTTGAATAAAACTGTTCGTCCACTAACTCTGGCCAGATCCAATTTGTCAGACTTATAAATTTATTTCTTGATAATCAGGAATAATACGTAATGTTCCGACCAAATTGTACACAAATAAAATATCGAATAAGGTTGAGAGTATTTAGTATCCATTTGGGGAACAAATTTTTATCTTCAGGCATCAGTGGCGCTAACAAAAAAAAAATCGAAACCCCCCTAATAAGAAATATTACTTCGCCATCGGCCCTCTCATAAATACTATTCTTTTCTTGAGTTATCTTTTAATATGCTAGAAAAAGTCGACCATTGTTTCACCACACCAACATAGATTAAAGATTACTTACTAGCTGTCATCGGCCAATTTTTTTGATTAGCTGTTTAACGAAGTAGTCGAGAAATTAGAAATAGTGAAAATAATGATATTATTATTTCACGCCAGTCCGACATCTACTAGTTTAAAATATTGGAATAACTAGACTAACTGGTCTTGCGCTGAGATCAACTGGATTTCGCTTAATATATATTTTACAATATATTAGCTAAAATGTATGACCAATTGGAAATATACATGTCCCTATAAATTTTAAATATCTACATGAGGGTTACGTGAAATTAACAGTGTCTATATATATATATATATATATATATATATATATATATATATATATATATATATATATATATATATATATATATAATACAATAACTTAAGATTAAAATACTTCATTTTTCGCCTTCAGTATTTCTCTTACAAAACTGCTGACCTTTCTTTCTTCTTGGAAGCAATTCATAAGATCTTCTTCTTTTATATTATAGCTTCTCCTTATATCATTGAATTGTTGGCATATTTTGAATGTGTGGTCGGGTGTATCTTTATCTTCTTTGCATTCTCTACATAAACTGTTGCTTATAATCTTGAATTTTTTCAGATAAGAAGTAAAATTACCGTGTCCTGTAAGATACTGTGTGAGGTAGTAATTAGAGATTTGTTCTTTGTTTTTCAGTCTTTCTTTGATACTAGGAATTAACTGTGTTGTTCGTCTTCCTGTTATTTGCGTTTCATACTGTTCTTACCATATCTTTATTGTCTGGTCTTTTACTTGTTTTATTTTTTCCTGTACGGCTGTTTTACTTAATTTATTATACCTGTTCTCTATTTTAATTGTTTTAATTGTAAATAAACTGGTGGTTGACCTGCTATTGCATAGACAGCGGTGTAGGATGCGGTCTTATAAGCAGATATAACTCCTATTAGTATTATTTTCTGTAATGATCTGAGTTTTTTAATGTCTGATTTCCTTAACTTTTCATAATAAGCTAGAGATCCATATTCAGTTATGGAGCGGAACAGCGCGTTATGCAAAATTTCTCTTATTTTTTTTGTATCAAATCCGAATGTGTTGTTATACAGTGATTTCATTTTGTTGTATTTTTTTTTAAATTTTATTAATAATATATTCAACATGTTTATTATAATTTAAATTTTGGTCTTGAACTATTCCTAAGTATTTAATTTCTGTTTTAAAACATAAGTTATCATGTCCCATAAACATTTGTTTTTGTATTTGTTGTGAAAACTCATGTTTGCTGTTTTCTTGAGATTAGTAATGCTTGTGTTTTATTTGAATTAAGACCCAATCCGAGGCAGTTCAGTACCGAATTGATCTTTTCGATGATTTTATTGATTAATTTAACATTTTAAATTTCTTCTACCCCTACAATAAGTAAATTGATCATCCGCATAGCGCTTACTAATTGAATTCTTTTTGTTTTTCTTATATTTTTATGCACCTCCGACATAGCTCTATGTTAAATAATGTAGGGGAAAGCGACGAACCTTGTGATACTCTCGATGTTAAGTCTTGCTCGAAAATTTTCTCGTTCGCTGTATTCACATTGTACGTGATGCGAAGCGAACAGAAGCGAAGTGATGACGCGCGAAAAACACAAAAGTCCGGCAGAGTATTCATGTTGAATGAGAGAGAGCGTGGGATGTTCACACTGCGAGCGAAGCGATTTGAAGCGATTTCGCGCGAGTCGCCTGATCCAATCGCAAGCTACGTTGCGATTTGAAGCGATTTCTCGCGAGTTCCATACGTCTGTTTTGTTGTTTGTATTTTTTTGTATTCTACTATTTTGATTCCATTGAATACCTCCTATATTTACTACGGGCATTGAGAAGTTGATTAATGGCTTGCACCGACGTCCGGCATTGTGGGGTCAAAGGAACAAATACTACCACAACAGGGACATTGTCCGCCGCTGCTGGAATGAACTAGCCCAAGAATGTGAAGTTGAGGGTAAAAAATTCAGCATTTAATTTTTATTTTTATTTATTTAGCATATATTTTATTTTTATGGAGGGAAAAAAAATCAAATTACCTATTTTAATCAATAATTATTATATAGTAACAATTTTTAAATTCAGTTTAATTCAATTCAATTCAATTTTATTTACGCATAAATTAAAATATAAAAATTGTAATAAATCTCAATTGTTTTTATTTTTTCTTTTTTTCTTTTATCATCATCGTGAATTTCATCATCGAGGGAAGAAATTGAGACCATCTCAAAGTTTATAAATCTGCAAACCTATTCTTGCCTACGAAAATTGTTTTGAATTTTGTACATTTCCGCGTTCAAGACTACATTAAGAGAACTTTTATAAATAAAAATTTCTTACTCGCCTAATTGTAACAACCGTAAGCTTTTCTTCTGCCGAAATGGCCACTCTGAAATTGGTGTTCTGCCTCTGTATTGTATTTGAAATTAAGGATAGAATGTAGTCAAAAGTAGTTGTACTCATTCTGAAGTGGCTCCAAAACCGCTTTTTATCCTCTCGTAGGTGACGGTACAAATGGTGATATTCTCCTGACGTACTTCTTGCATGATTGACTTCATGCATCCACTTACGTTTTCTTTTAATTTTCAAAGCACTATTTTCCAATAAAAATGTATTAACGGGGTTTAAATGAAACGACATAACTGCTGCGACACCAAAACTCAACTGCCTACTCGTTCGCCTGTAATCGCTAGCAGTATGAACACATCATCGCATCGCTTCTCTTCGCTTCGCATCGCGTGCAGTGTGAATACAGCCTTAGTGTTTTTGCAAAAGTTCTGAGACAACTGTAATGTAAAAAAAAAAAAAAAAATGTCTTGACCTTTTCAATAAAAAAAAAACCGTAAAGTTTTGCAGCGAATCATCGAATTCCAGCGTATAACTCTCTAGTCATGCATCTTATATGGCATTTCTTATTTTTAAAAAAAACTGGTCTTGCGACTTTGATTTTGAAATAAACATATCAGGCTTCTGCTGCTTGATACTGACAAAACCTTTGACGTTGTCATTAGTACTTTATGTTCACACGTAGGTCCTGCTTTATTTTAGAAGATTTTTAATAATAATAATAACTCTTCGCTAAAAGCTTCGTCGGTTAGAGCTAAAGCTTCTTAAATCCTTTGTCAACTTGTTTTATTTCTAAACGATTTTCTAAGGCTTAAGCAAAAACACGTTAGCATTGTCTTTGCAGACGATGTAGCTATGATTTGCTCTTTAACAGAATTTGTACAATTAAATGTAAAAGTACATAAACAAGTGGTCAGAAAGGTTGATTCCAGGAAAAATCCGAAACATGTAACTTGAGCGCTGAATCGGTGCTAGATAATAAAGTCATTCTTCTTATAAAAGACAAAAACAAAAACAAAAACAAATGAAATCCTGCTAGACTACAATTTTACTTTTAATAAACACATTGCTTTTGTTATTAACAAAGTTATATTTGTTTTTCGGTTTTATGTTTTTAAAGTTGATTTGCGCACCTCTAGATTTAGGTGTTTTTAATATTATAATCGAACAATAAAAAGCTAAAGAGAATATTAATAAAATATAGGAACCGCGGTTTACATCTAACAATTATAAAACCGATAAATGTAATAATTACGAAACTAAACTAATTACCGTATACAAGTATTATATAACTTCTTCTTCTTCTTCTTCTTCTTCTTGGTGTCATACTCTTCGAAGATGATGTTATCTAACCAGGTCGTTTTCCGCCTTCCTCAGCTTCTCTTTCCGTCTACTTTTCCCCGAAGGATTAGTTGCAGGAGTTGATATTTCTCTCCTCTGATTATACGACCGAAATATTTTATTTTCCTATGTACGATGGATTTTATTAGCATTCTTTCTGTTTTGGTCATTTTTAGAACTTTTTGATTTAATGTTCTAGTTACCTATGATATTTTCAACATCCTTCTGTGGATTCACATTTCTACAGCTTCTAATCGATTTACCTGTCTTTTATTGAGTGTTGTTGCCTCAATTCCATACAGTAAGATCAGATAAATGTAACATTGCACAATGTTTTGACGTATATCTAGACGCAAGGATCTATCGCAAAGGAGATTTCTCATGCTGGTGAAGGCACTCCGAGCATAACTGTATCTCATTTTTATTTCTGTATCTGGGTCCAGGTTTTCAGTAATGTAACAGCTCAAGCATTTGAATTTTCCAACTCGTTCAATCTTCTCATTGTTTACCATAACGGAGACTTGATTAAAGTTATTTTCCTTGCTGACCGCCATCCATTTCGTTTTCTTCACGTTTATATTCAAATTGTATGATTTTCCAACTGCATTGAGTTCATTGAGGAGATGTTGAAGATCTCTTCCATTCTCTGCAATAATAGCAGTATCGTCTGCGTAACGAATGTTGTTAATAATCCTTCCATTAATCCGAATGCTCAAGGATAGGTTCGAGATAGCTAATCTAAAAATCTATTCAGCATACAAATTGAATGATAAGGGTGAAAGGATGCATCCTTGTCGCACTCCACGTTGGACTTTAAAGTCAATTTTTTCTCCGTTCCCTAGAATGAGCTCAGCTGTCTGGTTCCAATATAGATTCTTGATTATCCTTAGATCGTATTCATCAATTCCCGTAGTTTTAAGAATATCCATTAGTTTATGATGTTGGACGTTATCAAATGCTTTCTCATAGTCAAGAAAGCAAATAAATGTGTCTCTATTCATTTCCCTACATTTTTGGAGTAATACATTAACTGCCAGCAGAGCTTCTTTTGTTCCAAAACCTGCAGGAAAACCAAATTGGGTTTCACTTAAAACGTATTCACATTTAGCTCGGATTCTATTCTGAATATTTCTCAAGAAGAGTTTCAAAAGATGACTAATAAGGTTGATTATACGATAGCCGCTACATTCCTTAGAATATTGCCTATCGGTAATGAGTATAAACGACGACTTCAGCCATTCGGCTGGAATTTCTCCCGACATGTAGATTTTATTGAATAATACGGTCAGTTTCTTGATATTTTCCTCATCAAGGAGTTTAGCTGCATCTCCGGGTATCCTGTCAGAGCCCGTAGCCTTCCTGCTTGAGATTAATTTAACTACATGCCTTACTTCTGATTCCAAAATGTATGGACTTTCTTGTAGATTACCGGGCATTATGGGGTTGTTAGGTCGATGTTCAGAAAATAACATTTTTAATTATATTCTCCATATTTTTTTTTTCATCCTGTTCAATAACAGGGCGCATTAAGGGGCGATTGAGCCCTCTCCCAGTAACTGCTTTTATCTGCTTATGCATCTTAAACGAATCATGTTTTTCGGCCAACGCCCTCATTTCTTCACACTGTTCTTCCATCCGTCTGTTTTTGGCTTCTTTGATCATCTTCTTGACTTGTTTATTCAGACGCTGGTACTCAGCTTCGTTCTTGCCTTTGTGACTTCTCTTCTCATTCATCACATCGAGTATTTTGTCTGTCATCCATTTTTTCCTTTTTAGCATTATTTCTCTTCAGATATTTCTGACAAGTTTCTGTAATAACTGCGTTCACGGTAGTAACATCAAATTCTGTACCAAGTGCATTCAGGTTGTCATTAAGCTGTTCTAAAATTTTAGCTCTTGTTTCTATAGATTGTAGTTTGTTAATGTCCCATTTCTTATGCTCTTTTTTGTTTTTTATTATTTTCTTCAATCGTAGTTTTGCTTCGGCAACCAGTAGATTGTGATGGAAACCGATATCAGCTCCTGGATAGGTTGAGGTTCGTTTGATCATATTCTTGTATTTCCGATTTATTAGAATATAATCGATTTGATTCCTGATTATGTAATTATCTTTATCATTTGGGGCTTAACACGTATACAGGCGACGCTTGGGTAATTCAAACTAGGTATTATAACCAAATTATTTTGTTCGCAGAATTCAAACAGCTTATCTTCTCTATCACTGCTATTCCCAAGCCCAAAGCAACCGACCGAACTTCCACGTTTCCCACATCCTATCTTTGCATTGAAATCACCTGTAATTATGAGGATATCCGATCTCTTAAGTTTATCTAATATCATTTGGATTGATTGGTAAAGTTCATCTGCTGCTTGATCATACTGTGGTTCTGCCGTAGGAGCATAAATCTCAATAATGTTTATTAGGCAGTGGGCGTCTTGTATTTGTAGAAACATACATCTGTCTGATATGGGCGTAAAATTTATTACCTGCTGAGCCATCTTCGGGGATACAATTAGCCCGACACCATTTCTTGGGCGATCGCTTTGTTCCTTGTCATATCCGGAGTAGTAGAAAGTTCCTTCTTTTTGTTGACAAGTTCCTGTACCTGGCCATTTATGCTCGCATATGCCCATAATATCTAGTTGTAAATGTTTCATCTCCAATAGTATATTTTTAAGTTTTCCTGTTTGGTATAATGTTCTAACATTCCATGTTCCTAACTTACAGGTTTGGTAATTCACATGAGCAGACGATGAGATTCTTCGCACCGTGTGCCCATTGAAGGGCTGCACCGAACTCAGGGCCATATTCGTTTTACTTACTGCCATTGTGATAACTTAGGGGTGAGGCACAGCGGTGGTTTCCCTTTTGCCTTCTGCTGGATTTTCTGTCAGCGATCACGACCCTTAGCCGAAAGGACCCTGTTTTAAGGCGCTGAATACTCGCCTGCTCGCTCTCAGTTGATAATTAACCCAACTGGGCACTTATGTCACGAGCGAGTTGCTGATAGTCTGCTGTTGGTACTGCAGTAAGAAAAGCTTAACGGTATTTATTGGTCAGAGCACCTTCGGCAAGTGCATCTTTCTTCGTTTTCCTATCAGCTTCATGTGTGAATTTCGGTTTAGCTTTTCTAATCAGCGCTAAGTCCTCCGAAAACAAAATTAGCACCCTGCACGACGCGGACGTACGAAATTCACGTGGTTGCTGTTTCGTTTCTGCGTCGGTGAGGCTAGCACCATATGACGGTTGAGTGACTACTTACTAGAGAAGATAACTCTAGTTACAGCAACCTGTGCCCTGCAGGGCATTATTAACTAGAATGCCCAAAAATTACTGTGAAGTAGATAGAGAGTAGGGATGGGCAACTCTTGACACAATTATATCTTTGTGTTCAGACACAGTTCCGACGATATGATTTAATATATCTTAACTCCGAAAGAGGGGACACAACGAATAAATTGATACTGTTGTTTTCAAATAACATCCTTAATATTTTATATCTGTACTGGTAATATAAAAGAAAAGAAATTCGGAAACTAATTCCTTAAAAAGAGCTTCTAATGCCGGTTCTTCCCTTTTCTTCCACAAACAAATAAACTATTACTAAAAAAAAAAAAAATCCACTTTTCTTATTATTATAAATCTGTTTTGTAAAAAGCAACGATTAATTGAGCATTTTCAATTTTTTCTTTTTTTTTTTTTATGTTAAAGTGTAGATGTAGGATTCCAAGTAATAAGTGCCGCTACAAAGGAAACCTTTTTTTATTTAATAAGAAGTGTAGTGTTCCAAAAGGGATTGTTAAATCGTGGACGTCCTGAATTATTCTTATTTGTAAAACCTTCACTTTATAGGGTAATGAAATATATACATTTTATTAATTGAATTTACAAAAGTATATAAATATTTCTGAAAAATTTTAATTGTTTCTTTTTTACAGAAGTTAATTGCTACACCGAAAACGCAAAATTATCACAGATTATCGGTTTTATTTCAGATTGCATATGACGTGGAATTATTAGAAGATAATATCCCTAGAAAGTCATTTTTACCATGGCCATCTGAAAAAAAACGCCATATGAAGGTATTTTTTTCTACTCTGTTGATGAAAACTTTTAAATTTAGTGTTCCAATCAGTATAATATTTATGTATATGTGTACCATATGTATGTCTATAGTAAATATTAGATAGACAGAGATATTTCTTATAAATTTATGTTATTTGATCTTTATTTATTTTTTGAGTTGGGTGGTTGATATTGTTTACGAGCTTAAAGCTATATCACTCGTGGTAGTTGTGGCGACATAACTGATATCAAGCTGTATTTTGTTTAAGTCACCAAGAGAGTTGGAAAAACAATAATGTCAATTATTCATTCCCAATTTGATGTTGAAAATGTTGCTCTGGTTTAGTATGTTCATACAATATAAATTCATAAAAAGAAAGAAAAAAGGAATAGGTACACACCGTTTTATGGGTCACCCTCTTTCGGGCGCGATCGATCGGGCGCAGACTCTATCGGGCGCAGGCGAACTCAAACCATTTTACAGACCACCTACGGTGATTTTCAGGTATCATCCGTTAAACGTTGTCATCTGTGTTAGTGAGAAATACGAGTTACTAAATACTGCTATCAGAAATTCTGTCCAAAAAATACCGTTCTTCGTTAACGATTTAGTTTTTTCCGCGCGTATAGCATGTTATATATACATACATATATTATATATATATATATATATATATATATATAATCACAAAACACATATTTTACATGATTTTATTTGGTTATTCGCGTTTTTAAAATATTTTACTTTTTTTTGAAATTACGACTTCAGCGTGAAATACTCATAAACAGATTTTCGCGATGTAAATTTAAGAGTTCTGTTAGCAGTAGTGATACGAAACGGACGAAAATTATTAATATTAATAATCGGTCAAATGCATTCTCGGTTTTCTTCGTTTTTTGTTTTTTTTTGCTAATGTATAGTCAACCGTATTTAAAAAATTACAAACTATCAACTCTACGTCATTTATAGTGTAACATCACTGGATTGAATTTGCTTCTGATACTTATTCCTTATATTATCTTTCTTTTTTATTCGTATCTAGTAAGTTTATTTGAGGATACGTACGATTTTAATTATAAATTTAATTCCTTGACGAATCAACCCTGGTTTCAAAAAAATATCAAAAAAAACAAACAAAGGCGCAAGAACTTTTAAACATAAACACATTTATGTTAATACTGGGCGAGAAATATATACGATATTACAAATTAAAAATTAAATATCTTTGTTTTGAATTTAATATTACGTAAATGTAAATTACGGTAATCTTTAAATTAACTCACAGAATGTTTAGTATATGAAAACTCCTGCCCAGCTAACTTCTTTTTTTTTTTTTAGTTCGTTTAGAAAAATTTCCAATCTTCAAAACACTGGACTAATATTATTTTCGTAAAAATTTTAATAAAGCCAATAAGCAAGAAGCTTTTCTTGTTTTGTCTAATAATGAAGCGAGCGGCTCGTAAGAAAATAATAATAATTAGAAAAATCGACCCGGCAATACTTGATGCGTGTTCTGTAGGGGGGAAAAAAAGTAAAGAAGTAAGTTGAGAAACAAAAGCGATAAAGTAATTTTCCACTGTGAAATAGTGTTTAATAAAAAAAGGAAAAGAACCGTCAATGGCTGCAACCACTTTGTAATTACCGCGTTTGTTAGTTACAAAACGTGTTTTAACCGAATTCTTTTTTCTAGAATTTCGTTTTTTTACTAACTTATCACACTAAATTGCAATAATACTTTCTAAATATTGTCAGTTCAGCTGGGTTGGATTTGAGTAACACACAGCTTTAAACGGAATAATTTGCAGGTATTCGTTATTTGAATCATCGTTCTATCAATTTACATTGAATATTTATAACAACTTTTTTGTCTTCTGTTTCTCATCACATCGGCTTTCTTTACTAAAGGTTTTTTGGTTTTATTTCGAAAAAAAAAGATTCTTTAGTGACAGTAGTGAATAATATGAAAGAAGCTGCTTATTGGTAATGACTGCAAAACCTATATGAGAATTACTTTTTTCGACCTCAGTCTTATTTATTTATTTGGTCACGTCAATCAAAGACCCTTACCCGGTTTGCATTTCGATACTTATGATGTGTTGTTGCAAATACGAAATTATCCGTACGCTTGCTTGTTTTCTTTTTTGTATTTGCTGAACAGAAAAGTCCCGTTGAGGCAAAATGTGATCAAAACAATAAATGAGTAATTGTTAAAATGTGCACGATCGTCTATTTGTTTTTATATAGTTATTTCATTAATTTATTCAGAATGATTCGTCAGTTAGCCTGTGTATGTTTGTTTTTATTTTTGTTCGATTCCTTTAGGTTACTTTTTCAGATTTAACCTTATTGGCCTAAAAGTAAAACGCACAAAAAAAAAAAAAAATGTTTAATATTTATGAAAAAATGAACTTGCTCCTGCTTGCATGTTTTGTAGTAAACGAAAACATAAAATGTCGCATGAAGTAGACATGAAAGAAAGAAGAGGATAAATTTTGAACATATTTATAAAAAAAAATAATATTCTAGTCCGTTGTTTTTTTTTGTTTCTTTTACACAACGGTGCGAATATGAAGCTGAGCCTGTTAAATTAGCTTACAGCATACTACACAAATTACAATGTTTGGTCGTTTAGTAATAACTGAAATTTTCAAAAACCACAAAAATTGGAACAATATCCTCATTATTCTTCGATAAGGAATCAATCTTTCTTATATGAAATGGATACAGTTTTATTTAATAAATAGGTATTTTCTGTAACACGCAAAAACAATATTTAAGTTACCAACAATTTAAAACCTATAGTATGTATTGCGATAAAACTGTCGCAAAAAAATTATCCCCCCCTTTCAACAGGAATGGTATTTTCTCAAACTATATATTCGTACAAGGTACAACGAGTGTTCATACAGCTAGTTGAATTAGAAATTATGTTTTTCCTCTTTCAGGTTTTCCCAACAAAATAAGAGTTTGCAATTATAATATAATGATAATAGCATTAATTACAAATATAGAAATAAACGATTTCGAAATCTTACATATAAGTAATAATAATAGTACCTATAATACATGCAAACACTAAAGGTACCTAATTAATCTTCAAGCTGAAGCTGATTATAATTTGTTGCGACTTTCAACAAACGTTTGTCGCAATCGACATATTTCTTTTTTTTACTCGGTTACTTTTATCAATAAGACTATGTTTTCTTTATTTTGTTGATATTATATCATGTTCATAGACGAATGACAGAAACCATTATATGTCAACATCCTTTGCGGCATTCTTTTTTTTTTCGGAACAGAAAGGTAAAAATAACAATAATGGCATGTTTTACACGCATTCATTGCACATTTTGTTATGTTCTTCTGTTAGGAAAATTAACCATTTTCTTAGAAATTTAAAACCGAATAGCCAATCGTACGGGTTATGAACAAGCAGGTAAATAAATTTCACCTCTTATGAAGCTATTCAGGATTTGGTAAAATAAACAAACTAAAGCAGTACACTTATTTACAGAAAACAGTTTCATTCGTTAATTCTCCATACTACGGTCATTATTAAGAATAGTCTATTCGAAAAATATTCTAGTAATTCTTCTTCCGCCGAAATAATAACAACTGCTTTACAATAAACTTATAGTCAATTCCAAGAAAAATATACGACTTTTTCCATGACGATTTTATCACTTTTGCTTCTTCTTTTATTCCTACGGATTCGCAATTACTAATGTTTTTGCATGTTTTAACAATGAATTCTGGTTTATGTAGGTCATATTTCACAGTAATAAGAAAAACAGATTCCAATTAATTAATCCGTGTTACATAACGTGCATGATTAAATATCTAGCTCTAAAATATTTATTTTTGAGGTAACTAGATTTTAGAAAAAATAAATAAATGAATAAAAAATAAATAAAATATAATTTTATCGCAAATACAGCAAAGTGGGTGAGCATAATGGTTGATTAAATCATTTTGCAATGTAGAAGTATCTCATATATTTACAGTTTGCCACTTCATTCACGTGTTTATAAATACTAGCGTTCCCTCAATGGTCCAAATTCGACCATAATTAGCATTAAAAATTTTAGAAAAATATATATAAATTTGTATATTTCCAAAATTTATTTCCCATTTTTATACATTAGTTCATTATATATTTGAGAACATATACTTTTATATGTACTTTCAATACAAAAATTAAATGATACCTTAAGATTTAGTACACTGTAAAAAAGCCAATAATGATGATTATTAAGAAAAATTAAAACATTTCAATAAGAACAGATTTACTGGCTGTAGCGATTTCCTTTTTCACTTTTTGTATTACTTTTTTATTTAAATACGAAAAAAAAAGTATAACTGTTTCCAAAATGTTGTGTGCTGATAGCTCTAAAGATCATCAATAGTTACTAAACAAAAAAAAGAAAGCAAGAAAATTGGTTAATAAACAGTGGTGAAGAAGGTACTGAACTGTTTTGTCTTTGCCTATTTATATACAGAAAAAGATCATCCATTTTTTTAAAAATTGAATTTCCCTCAGTGCATTTATCGGGAATACTGAAACAAATTCAAGGTTTGAAAGCTTCCTTATTGGCTTTATTAAAATTTTTACGAAAATAATATTAGCCCAGTGTTTTGAAGATAGGAAATTTTTCTAAACGAACTAAAAGAAAAAAAAGAGGTTAGCCGGGCAGGAGGTTTCATGTACTGAACATTCTGTGAGTTAATTTAAAGATTACCATAATTTACATTTACATAATATTAAATTAAAAACAAAGATATTTAATTTTTAATTTGTAATATCGTATATATTTCTCGCCCAGTATTAACATAAATGTGTTTATGTTTAAACATTTTTGCGCCTTTGTTTGTAATTTTCGATATAGGAATTAAACATATAATTAAAATTATAAATAACAGAAAAAACTTCAATAAACGTTCCTCAAATAAATTTGCTAGATACGAATAAAAAAAAAGATAATATAAGGAATATGTATCAGAAGCAAATTCAATCTAGTGATGTTACACTATAAATGACGTAGAGTTGATAGTTTGTAATTTTTTAAATACGGTTGACTATACATTAGCAAAAAAAAACAAAAAACGAAGAAAACCGAGAATGCATTTGACCGATTATTAATATTAATAATTTTCGTCCGTTTCGTATCACTACTGCTAACAGAACTCTTAAATTTACATCGCGAAAATCTGTTTATGAGTATTTCACGCTGAAGTCGTAATTTCAAAAAAAAGTAAAATATTTTAAAAACGCGAATAACCAAATAAAATCATGTAAAATATGTGTTTTGTGATTATATATATATATATATATATATATAATATATGTATGTATATATAACATGCTATACGCGCGGAAAAAACTAAATCGTTAACGAAGAACGGTATTTTTTGGACAGAATTTCTGATAGCAGTATTTAGTAACTCGTATTTCGCACTAACACAGATGACAACGTTTAACGGATGATACTTGAAAATCACCGTAAGTGGTCTGTAAAAAGGTTTGAGTTCGCCTGCGCCCGATAGAGTCGTGCCAGAAAGTGCGGTCCCCCCGTTTTATATTAGATCGTTCCAGAAGTGATGCTTTTTGTACCTTATACAAGGATTTAAGAAAGTATCCTTTCAAAATTTTTAATTACATACGGACGTCAATATCGTTATTTGATGAATTAGTAATCTAAAAGAATAAAAACCACGAAGAAATCAGGAAGTTTGGAAGAAAAATGATTTGTTTCATTAAGGTAAAATACATTAATAACAATAGATCGTTATATGTTTTATTTTTATCTACGAAAAAATATTAAATATACTGCTATAATTCAACATTTATATTTGTAAATAAAAATGACATGATGTGGCGAATGATAAGCAAGACAACAACTAAGGCAACGATACCATATTTTATGTATGTTATGTTTTTTTTTTTTTTTTTTTTAAACTGTTATGTTATTGTATATAAAAGCAAAAATACAATTGTATTCGATATTTGCTTTTCTGCTAGCCATCCCATCTTCTTCTAGTTCTGTTCATATTGAGATCTAATCGTTTTTCTCATTTCTCATTTCTAACCATTATCCTTAGTTTCTGAGTTGCCATACGTTGGCGTTCTCATTAAAAATGTATATATTTTTAAATGTAAATTTTCCTCCCTTACCACATACATCACATACACACACTTATTGGCACAGCCACTAACACGTGCTATTAAAATTATATTGTTCTTTTCGTTTTATTTAAAGATTAAAGTTGAAATTGCTTTTATTGATTTAAAATTTGTTATTTAGAAATGTATCAAAGTATATTTTAAAATTTAATAAAATATATATACATTAATACATACATATATAATGTCTAGCCATAAGTACTGTCCACCGTGCAAACGAGGGATTTTTCAGTCCCCTACAATAGTAATACTGTTCGAGTGAGTTGTTCACGTTCAGATCGTCAATGTTGCTTGTTTTTACACACAGTACGAAGTTTGTTTGTTAGTTCCGAGGGTGGAGTGGTTCGAATATCATACGCGCGTTACAGTGATAGGCTTGCATAAGGCGAGCAGGAACGGTAAGGAGTTATTCTCACTACTTAAACCGCTTAAGATTCGTCAGAAGTTCGTCTATCGAACTATACAACGTTTCAACGAGACAGGTGATGTGGTAGACCGTCCTAGGACTGGACATCTCCACACCGCTCGTACACCGAATGTTGTCGAAGTTATACGAGCTCATATACGAAGGAACCCGCAAGAAAACAAAAAACACTCTCTCGTGAGATGAATATCGCGCCACGCACCGTCTCTCGCATACTACGTGATGATTTACGTTTGAGAGCGTATAAGAAGTGCACCGGTCACCCGTTGACGGACAGATTAAAAGCAATTCGACTCGAACGATCGAAAAATATGCTCAGTGTTTTTGATTCTGGACGCTACCGGGAAATTCTTTTTACCGACGAGAAAATTTTCACGGTAGAAGCAACTTTTAACAAACAAAATGACCATGTCTACGCCAGAAGCTCATATGAAGCTAAAGACAAAGTTCCCAGGGTGCAACGAGGCCACCACCCTTCTTATGTGATAGTTTGGTGGGAAGTTTAATATCGAGGTGCTACTTCCATTCATTTTTGTGAAACTGGTTGTAAAACTTCGGCTAAAGTCTATCAAAAGATGCTGGATGCTGCTGTGAAGTCTCTCGACCAAACCTTATTCAAAAATAAGCACTGGGTTTTCCAGCAGGATTCTGCGCCAGCCCATAGACAGAAGATGACCCAAAAGTGGTTAGAAGAAAATGTTCCGGAATTTATTCGTCATTCCGACTGGCCGTCTGGAAGCCCGGATTTAAACCCCCTTGATTATGGAATATGGCAGATTTTGGAGGAAAATGCGCGTAGAAAGCCACACTGCAACCTGGAATCTTTGAAAGCGTCAATCACAAAAGCTGCAGCTGAAATTTCGCTCTAAACGTTGCGTGTGAGCATTGACGACTTTGTTAACCGTTTGAAGTTATGTGTGAAGGCGAAAGGAGGCCATTTCGAATAATTTTTTTACGAATTGATTGCTATGGAAACACTCTTTTCAAATTTATTTTTTTCAATTTTGTATCTCTTTGTGTTCTCGAGATATTTCCATTTAACTGGTGGACAGTATTTATGGCTAGACTGTGTATATATATACCATTAAAGGTAAGTATGATATTATTCCATCTAATTTGGAAAATAGGATGACAGTGACACACGATCAATATTACTGCTTTTATTAATTTTTATATCTTTTTTGTATTAAAATTGTATATTTAAATACAATTTACAAGTTCAACACCTTTTTAACTGATAATAATTGATGTTAACTGAATTTTTTCTCATAAGTAGTCATTTTGACAACACTCTCAATTTTAAACTGATACACTCGTCTCGTTCTTCCAGTATACCCTGTTGGATCTATGACGTCACATTTGAACAAAACGTTATTTTAAAAGTTATGCGAATGTAATTATAATTAAAGAGCATTCTAATATAGTAATGTCTGAATGTAAGCGTATTATATTATACTAGCAAATTCTTACAGAACCAGTCAAAGTTGTTCAATCATATTTTCAATTCTAACTATAATCTTTTTCTATTTTTTGTATTGGTGTCTAAGTGTACACATCATCAATACAACATTGTATACAATTTTCTAAGTACCATATTATTGTTGATATTTGATAAATATACTTGCTCCATCGGGATTGTCATATTGTTTTGTAGGATCAAGAACTTGACGGAGAAGTTTTATTTTTAATTAAAGTTACTGGCAAAGCTGATTTATTCGATAGAATTCCAGATAGAAATAAATTAACGCCATTATATTATTTTGTTATGACGTTGATGATGAGTCGAAAAAGAGCGTTGATTCCTACACTTGAGTAAGTGATAAAGGATACCGATATTAATTTCTGTATATTTTTAATATATATATACGAATCATTAGTGCAGCGCGATCTGTCTGCATTTTAAATTAATATTTCGAAGTCCTATATGAACGACTTTGCTATAATCTTTTGGCTAATATTAGAGTCATTATTATAATAATTTTACTTACTGTCAACTGCCAATAATAAAAAATGAATGAATGTCCAAAAGTTGCAGTTACTAACTGTTATCTTCTTCTTTGGTCGTAATCCCCCGAAGGAATGTCGTGACCATTACACTACAGCATCTTCAATTCTTTTTCGCCAACCATCCGTTTACATTCGATAATTGATTCCTCCTTTAATAAATTTCTAATTATATCCGTCCATTTGGTGTTTAATCTTCCTCTTGGGCGCGTTCCCTGCACTTTCCCATCAATTATTAATAGTAGCATGGAGTGTTCGTTACGCATAGTATGGCCAAAGAACCTCAATATACTTAATGAAACATCGCCGGATAATCTACGCTTAATTTCGGGTATGTATAATTACGTTAAAAACGAATTTTATTCACAATATTCACATATGAATAACATTAATTATTTATAAATAAATATAAATTAATTTCACTAACAACATCTAAAAAACTTTATGGACATTTAAAAATTAAATAAAACGGTCGGACGAGAAGATTTAAATGCGTTTTATGTAATTTTTAAATGTCCATAAAGTTTTTTAGATGTTGTTAGTGAAATTAATTTATATTTATTTATAAATAATTAATGTTATTCATATGTGAATATTGTGAATAAAATTCGTTTTTAACGTAATTATAACAGTTAGTAACTGCAACTTTTAGATATTTATTTATTTATTTATTTAATTAATATTTAAGTCATCATGCATATAAATTTCACTTATCTAGCAGTACGTTATGGGATTATACGAGCACGTTCCTGTGTTTGTGTTGATTGTTCTTTGTTCGCGCGTTCAGTTTCGGTTCTTATCGCTCAATTCTCTTATCAGCGTGTAAAATCGGTCCGCGTTTCTACATTTAATACATCTCTACATACAGAAATTCGGTGAGATTATTCCATTTTTATATACAATTCGTCTAACCTTCGGTGGCGGAAATATTTTTATCCCGAGGTGTCTTGCGCACCAGTGCACATATGTGTGTGGGCGAACACGCATGGAATACAAATATAATTGTTTATCTAGAACATTATGTTACGTACTCCGGTGTCGTCTAGACCTACTTCGCCATTACTAACTAGTAATGTTAATACGTGTCACAAACAACATGACAATATCGAATCAATTGAAGTCGAAACATTCGACGAAGCAAATATTGCTGATTTTTCTGTAACCCCGCTAGTGTTACAAAAATCTGGGAAATCATACTGCATTAAACGGCAGCTTTCTAAATCCAGCTCTGATAGTGAAAACTGTAACAATCAAAAGCAAGAGGGTAACGGCAATACGTGGCAACAAGTTCCGAAAGGTGCTAAGCGAGTAAAGCCTGCAAATGAGAATGTGGTGCATACCATCAGAACTAAAAATCGTTTTTCCGTACTGCAGAAGGAAGACGCAAATAAAGAAACAGCTGATGATAATCAAGGAAGCAGATCTCTTAATAGCAAAACAGAAAAACTGCCGCCAATATTCATAGACAATGTCACACACTTCCAACGCATGAAAAATGCTATTGAAAAAGCTATAGAAAATGATGACTACATCTGCCGTACGCTGGCAAACAACAGAGTTAAAGTTAATGTGAAAGACGCATCCAGCTATCGTAACTTAACAAGCTATCTCACTAATCAGAAAATTAGTTTTTATACTTACCAAACAAAAAGCGAAAGATCGTACAGAGTTGTACTCAGGCATCTACATCCGTCAGTAGACGCAAACGATATTATGGTCGCGTTAAATGAGAAAGGATTCCAGGTGCGACAAGTGACAAACATCCGACACCACCTTACTAAAAAACCTCTACCATTATTTTTCATTGATCTTGAACCGAGGGATATTAACAAAGATATTTATCAACTTAAATATTTACTCAATGTTAAAATCAAAGTTGAGCCACCGCGTAAAAATTTTGAAATACCTCAATGTAAACGATGTCAGCAGTACGGACATACACAACGCTTCTGTAATCGGCCGTTTACGTGTGTTAAATGCGCTGCCACACATCCGACAAACAAATGCTCAAAAACTAAAGAAACTCTTCCCGAATGTGCACTATGTGGAGGTAATCACCCTGCGAATTACAAGGGTTGCACAGTCTATAAAGAACTACAAAAAATGCGTACCAAGCGAAATAACAGCTTACTTGAAAAATCCAACGTCATGGTTAAGATGCTGGAAGAACCTAATCCTCCGATACTCAGACTAGCGCCAGACGCTGCAACTGCAAACAACCCTATAATGAAGACTCAGTCACCTAACCAGCAGTTGAAAACGCAAGATAAATCGTACTCTCAAGCTTTGAAAGGACATCCACCAGCAGTAGTGCAGCAGCAACCAAATGATCCTAACTACGATTGTCTACTGGCTATCTTAACTCGCTTTGAATCATTGCTTGAACAAATGAACAAGCAAAATCAGATTATGATGGAGCTTCTGACTAAGCTCATCACTAAAATAATTCCATAAACAATGAAATCACTACGAATTGCACTCTGGAATGCCAATGGTCTAGCGCAGTGGCGTCTAGAAACAGAATCGTTCCTACGGTCACAGAAGATTGATGTGCTTCTTGTGTCGGAAACGCATTTTACTAACAAATCGTTTTTTAACATAAATGGCTACAGTATGTATCATACTCAGCATCCCGATGGAACTGCACGTGGTGGGAGTGCTATACTAATACGTAAAGGTATTCAACACCACCAGTACAATTCTTACCAACAAGATTATGCTCAGATTACTAGCATTGTTGTGAAAGAGCTAAACTCTTCTCTCATTTTGGCAGCAGTGTACTGTCCGCCCCGACATTTAATAAAAAATGATTTATTTGCTGACTGCTTCCATTATCTGGGAAAAAGATTTATTGCTGGAGGTGATTACAATGCGAAACATACGCTATGGGGATCGAGATTAATCAATCCTAGGGGACGTGAGCTAAAAAAAGCTATGGATTCCTTGCAGCTTAACCATCTCTCATCTGGTAAACCAACCTACTGGCCGACTGATCCTAATAGAGTACCTGACTTACTTGACTTTTTTGTAGTTAAGGGGGTATCGCTACATTACACCGAAGTTGAAGATAGTGCTGATATAGCATCCGATCACTCACCAGTTATCCTTACAATAAGTACGAATATTATAAGGAAAGAAACGCCGCCATTCCTTACTAACAAGCAAACGTGCTGGGAGAACTTCCGAATGCTAGTTGCAAACAACATAAATCTTAGAATTCAGCTTAAAACTATTAACGAATTGGAAGAAACTGTCGATTCTCTCACAAAAACCATTCAAAATGCAGCATGGAATTCTACGCCAGCTGAAACATTAAATGCTGATGTTAATACCAGCTACCCTGTAAAAATTAGGGAGAAAATAGCTGAAAAACGTAGAGCCCGCAGAAAATGGCACAACACCAGGCTTCCCAGTGATAAAACTCTATATAACAGAATAAGTGGGCAATTAAGAAGGCTATTGCAAAATGAAAGAAATAAGAAATTGCAGAGTTTTCTGCAGAGTCTTAGTCCTTCCCACGACAAGCACTACTCCCTTTGGAAAGTAACTAAGAAAGTTAAATGTGCAAAACAGCACAACCCGCCTATCAAAAATGAAGCAGGGCAATGGGCAAGAAGCGATACCGAGAAAGCTAACATTTTTGCACAACACCTAGCAGACGTGTTCCAACCACACTCATCCGATACAAATAGTAAGCATGAGCAAGAGATCTCAGAGTTCTTGGCACATATCCCTGATGACCAACAGTGCATTAAACCTGCATCCCCAAAAGAAGTGTGGCACGAAATTACGGCCTTAAAAACAAACAAAACTCCAGGACATGATTTAATAACAGCCAAGATTTTAAAAGAGCTTCCGAAGAATGGTATATTGCTCATTACTTACATCTTTAATGCTATCTTCAGACTAAAGCATATGCCAATACAATGGAAAATGGCTCAAATAATTATGGTGCTTAAACCTGGTAAGCCTGCTAATGTCGTCTCGTCATTCAGACCAATATCGCTAATGCCTGTGCTATCCAAAGTCTTCGAAAAATTATTTATGAAAAGAATAATGGGGATTGTTGATCAACTGAAAGCTATACCGGATCACCAATTTGGCTTTAGAACCAAACATTCCACCCTAGATCAAGTCCACAGAATTGTCAACAAAATTGAAGACGACCTTGAAGATAAACGAATTTGCTCTACAGTATTTTTGGATATTTCTCAGGCCTTTGACAAGGTCTGGCATGATGGATTGCTTTTCAAAATCAAAAAGATTCTCCCTTATAATATGTATAAACTAATTTCATCTTATTTAAACGAACGATTTTTCATAGTAAAAGTTCAGGAAGAAGAATCTAAACTACACCCGGTGTGCGCTGGAGTCCCGCAGGGCAGTGTTCTGGGTCCGCTGTTTTACATACTTTATACAGCTGACCTTCCGATTACCAGTAACACACTAACTGCAACATTCGCAGATGATACCGCTGTATTAGCTTCGGATACTTCTGTAAACCTTGCTACAAGAAATTTGCAGAATTCTCTAGATCAAATATATAACTGGACAAAAAAGTGGAAAATAAGTATAAATGAAAACAAATCAGCCCACGTAGTATTCACAAATCGAAAAATGATCAGTGCCCCAGTCGCAATAAATCATAAGCAAATACCAACTCTGAGTGGGACCAAATATTTGGGCATGTTACTTGATCAGAGACTAACATGGAAACAGCACATCATCTCTAAAAAGAAAGAGATCAATCGTTTAATAGCTTCCATGTATTGGCTTATTGGAAGAAACTCGGCATTAACAATAGATAACAAATTATTAATCTACAATGCAATTATCAAACCAACCTGGAGCTATGGAGCTCAGTTATGGGGTTGTGCAAAAACTTCTCACATAAAAATTATTCAAAAATGCCAGAATAAAATACTTCGTCTAATAACGAATGCGCCCTGGTTCGTAAGAAATGATGACTTGCATAAGGACCTATGCGTTCCTACCGTAATAGCAGAAATCAGACGATATGCACTCCGCCATATAGATAGATTACATAGGCATCCAAATACAGAAGCAATGGCGATATTAGATAACGTACACAACACAAGAAGGCTGAAACGAAATAATCTGAACGATATTATTTAGTTATCATTTTATTTATATTCTTTTGAGGTTTCTGTCACCGGATGGATAGCCTCTTCACGTTATATATATTTCTCCTTTTATCATAATTACTGGATAGTCCATGAGGACTAGTTGTAATTTGTTATAATAAATATAAAAAAAAAAAAAAAAAAAAAAAAGTGGGATTATACATTGCTATATACGATTATATATACATTTAATTTTGCATATATGTACTTGCTTCGTCTTTGATAATAGTCGCCACTTGTTTGTCGGTTATCGGTAAAATTTACCAGAAATCTAATGTACGATCTGAGGATAAAATTTATACGCGTATAAGTGCGAAGATTTCTATTCTGTCGCTGCAACATATATACGATTACGCTCAAATAATCAAGTGTTGCGTAGACTAGTGCGGATACTCACGTATATGGAGTTATTAATACGGTTAAGTTTCAAGTAACACTCAGGGTTGTCACTCAACCGGGAAAACGGGAAATAAGCCGAGAATGTTACAAACCGGGAAAACCGACAATAAGTCGGTAATTTTATCGTAAAACCGACAAAAAAAGTAAAAGTAGCCAAAAACGATATTTTTAAAAAGAAAAAATCATTTGAAGCGAAAAATGAATGCATTTTTTACTGCACTTCACTCAAAATAAATTACGAAGTTCTGTTTTATTCATATAAAATATGTGCAGTGGTCGACAAAAAAATTCTGTTCTTCTTTTTGTACAATTTTAGTAATTAGGAAATCGGGAGAATTTGAACCGGGAAAACTGGGAGGATTTGGATGAGGAAAACCGGGGATTTAAAAATTATATTTTAGTGGCCACCATGACACTGCCAAAACAATGAGATCGGACAGATACTAAAAGGAGTTATCAAACTAAAAAAAGATTATTAAATTATTATTATTATTTTTGATGTAAAATAATATATAGTTATTTTTCAAATTTTATATTACATATTTACTCACATCAATCTTTCTTAACCGACTGATCACTGAAAAGACACAACTAATAAATTTACATAAGAATCACGATTAATTAAATATAATATAAATTGTACGTTTCACTGGTTTGGTCTTGATTCCTGATAAACGCGGTAATTGAATTAACACATTTTTCAATTTTTTACGGACTTTACTAGTTACAAGACCGAATTTTGAGTCTGTTTGGTTACCAGGACCTTACTGGAACGTGCTTCTTTTGGTTGTGAAACGATCCCGTTGTTCTTACCAAAAGTGGTAAATATTTTTCCACGACTGGGCGAATAAATACTGTTTTTCGAATTGACGACTTTTTTTAATTCGGTTTTTTATTTCCTGCTATGTCTCCTCCCCCACAACTGACATATAATTAGTTAATTCTCTGTCCAACACCGCGCGCATCCCTCAAAGGCGAAATCGATCTGGATCCGACAATCCCTAGCAAAAAATTGGTTCCTACTTACTCACATCATCATTCTCAACCGTTCTACTTTTATTAAGCATTTTTATTTATTGTATTTATTTACAGTGTGTATATACAATGTAATGTACAACATAATAATTTGATTAACGATTTCTTGAGTTTTGGTCGTTTATTGGTTTATATTTATTTTTTTCATTTATTTTTATCATCATTGTAATGTCCATATAGCTCAGAATTCTGATACTTTCGTGAAATTTTAATTTATATATAAATTACATTGCAATATTTGGGACATTACTGCCCATAATTCCCTTGTGAATACAGTAAATCTTCATTATGTAGAATTTCCAAATATCTTGGTAAATATTGTCTGATTAAATCCAAATAAGCATTAAGAATGGAACTTTGTTGTATTACATTTAAAACCGAAGATCATTTAATATTATTAAAAATGCCAGATATATCAAAGCTGTTAAATATAACATGTCCACATTTTTTTTTTTTTCATTTTTTTGCCTAGTTCATTAATTCGGATAACTTTGCTTTTATTCCATATTAAAGAAAAATAATTAAGATCGACACTTTTATTATACTTCAACACATGTTTATGTTTAAAATGAGATCTGTGCTGCTAGCTTTTTTGTTTAGTTTTTTAATGTTTTGTTGAGTTAAAATTTTTTTTTGGCTGTAAATGTAGGTTAATTATTTTTAATTACCGAAAGTAATTAATTTAGTATATAGCATTTACTTTGATTTATTTGTAATTTTACCTTTTATGTTTAGCGCGGGAATTATAGTAATATTTATTTTTTTAGTGGTAAATTTTATAACGTACAGAAAATAATTTTCTACGAAATTTTTCCAGGATTGTCTTCTTTTCTTTTTCTTTTTCTTTTTCTTTTTTATAATGTTTTTGTAGGTTTTTTAAGATATAATATATACCAAATTTCATGTTAATACATTTTTTTTTTTTTGTATTTTTGATCTCATGTTTGGGTCACTCTCTTTTAAGCGAGAACTTTTTTGAGGGTGGATCCTCTCCTTTCGATAACAACGCATACGTCCATTGTCAATGTTGTAAATGGTGTAAACAGCGCAACTATTATCAATGATACAAATAATGTAAACGATGTTAATAACGTTGTAAATACTGTCAACGATGTAAATTTAAATACCATATCCGTCTCTAAAGAATCACTTGCTGTATAGTAAAAATCATAAATACGCCGGCTTTCATACTCGTTGCTGCCCATAAGATACAAAGCTAGCCTAATGACGGTTCAAAAAAATAACCTAGGTAAAATTCCTATGTCGAGTGAAAGAATAAAGGAAAACTGGAGCTGTCCATAAGATATATTTTCGTATATTAATGTATCTGCATGAAGGCGTAGACACTCGTTAAATTTTTTTATTTCTGCATGGAATTTCTGATAGCAGTGAATGGATGATGTAGAAATAAGTTTAGTAACCTATATTTCTCATTAATTCAAATGATAACGTCTAACGGATGATACCTGAAAATCAGTGCAGGTAATTCTTTAAAAAATCTGAGTAAAAACCCGTCGATCGCTATTGCCTAAATGATTTACGCTCAAACACGTTTCCGCCAACAACATCCCGGCTAAAAGAGGGCACTTTGCGTTTTATACGCTTAATTGTTTTTCTAAGAAGTTTGATTGTTCATTTCACCAACGTGTAGTGGACCGTGTTATTTGTTTTTTACCTTTGTTACTCATTTCAATTATTTTTTGTATATAAAATCTTCAATAGTTATTTTTAATTCATCTGATTGACATGCTTTTACTGTGCATACATAAATGTTTAGGTAATTGCTTTTTAGTTCGGTTTCCTCCTATGTATGTTTAGTTTCTATTGTTTAGTTTTTATATTTCGAATTTTAAGTTTATCTACAAGGGAAAATGTATAATAATGAGTGCTGAATCCTTGTATTTTTTTTAAAATCCGTTATTTTATTGTAGCTTCGTAAGTCACAATTAGTGGTCCTTAATTGTATTATTTTGTAATTACAATGCACACTCTTCGCTTGAGTTTCGTAACGAGTTCTTTATAAATTCATCAATTTTACATTTTTAACGATAAATGTTGTAACAGGAATGCAAGAAAATTTATTCAACGTAAATGGAATAGGAAAGATATTTTTCTTCTTCAGTCAGTTATTGACTATGACGATCTTCGGAAACAATTCTCTATCTATCGATAAATAAAATAATGTTTTCTTATTAATCCCGATTCAAGTTTTTATATTCCGTGATGTACATCTTCTTTTTGCGTGATTAATTTGCTTAAAACTTTTTTCTTTATTTTTTGTCTATCTGAATAGCAGTTTATAAGTGTGTATCTATTAAAGATAATAAACTTGTTATGAAAAATGAAGTTTCAATTTTGTTTTTGTACTAAAATATGGTAATTTTGGGAATTATTTTTAAATAATAAAATTTAATTATTACGAAATGTCCAATACTAATATTAGTCGACTTTTATCTTTATTTTATGGAGTGCTTGTATTATAATGTTACGAAATCTAATTTATATATAGTACGGCACTATATTTTGTATCAAAACATAATTGAATAATATCACATTATACTTTTCTCAATTACAAAATAGTTGTGCTTTAATCTACAATTTTTGTTATTAATGTATTTTTATAATAATCGCGAAAAATTATAAATTTTCTTCCAAAAGAACTTATATTTTCTTTTCTTTTTGTTTTTTTTTTTTTTTTTCAGATTAAAAATTCCAAAGTGTGGACCTCGATTAATTATGATGGGCTATACGATATATACTCAGACTGGCGAATTAACCTATCATCAATATGTTGAATTATTTTTGGAAATTGCAAAATGGCCGGAATATAAACTGTCGTTAGAACATTCATTATTTGAACAGTTTTATAGCGAGGAGCTTACGAATAAAAAAATTATTGAACACATATCGCCCGCAGAAGACGAAGACAATATTGAACATCATTTCGATGGTTCCTCAGACATTTCCCCGGAAAATGATAAAAAGAATGGAGATTTATTGGAATATGATCATGAAGACAATCAAAATGAATATGATGACGCCAGTGGTACTTATTTTAAGTAAATGCCCGCGTAAACCTACAATTGCGCTGGGTTCAGTTTTTATATTTTAAGTGTGATGTGGTATTGACAAAGGAAATTGTTGTGGAATCGCTTCAGCGTGTAATGTATTCTAATAAAATTTCACGTTTTTTTTCTAAATATCTTAAATTATTTATCGATTTATTATATGCGCCGAATGTAAAGGAATATACGAAAAGACTAAACAAAAATTGGGGTAGTGCGTATTTTGTCAGTTGCGATGGACAAATCTGAGGGGAAAATTTTTTCTGATTTTATCATTTCACAGTTTACAAATAATAGTAAATATATCATATTATTGTAATGTGAATGTTCCAAATGAAATGTGACTAATAAATGCTATAGCAGGGGTCGGCAACCTATTATCCGCGGGTCACCGAGTGACCCACTTTAGTTCCGAAAATAAAGTATAATATTGCGTTCTTGCTTCAATGAATAACACGACCAAAAGCACTGATATCTTTCGTCAAGTACAAGAGTTTACAAATTTTAAAAATGGGCAAGTATTGGATTTAAAAAGTAAATTGTTTTCCATAACAACTGATAGTGCTCCAAGTATGAGCGGAAAAACTGTTGGATTTGTAAAACTAATGGAAAATGAACTTGGCTGCTCACTTTTAACGTTTCATTGTATATATCATACATGAAGAAAATTTATTTGCAAAGGCGTCTATGCAACAACTTAAGGATGTAATCGAAAAGGTTGTGCTAAGATCGTTAACATGATAATAGCGCGATCAGCATTAATACTCAGGTGCTTTAAAGCTTTTTTGGAGGAAATTGAATGGAAATGTGGAGATTTGTTGTTATTCTGAAATGCGATGGTTTAGTCGAGGCAAAGTTCTTAATAGATTTATAGAGTGTTTTGATAATATACAAATATTTCTTCACGAAATCGGTGAAAATGATCTCGAACTCAATGATAAACAATGGTTTTTAAGACTTGTTCTTAACAGACATAAAGAACCATTATAATAATTTCAACGTACGACTCCAAGGAAATAACCAGACAATTTTGAAAATGTATGAGGAATGGAAGAGTTTTACTTCAAAATTGATATTATTTGAAATTGACATAAAAACTAAAAAAATTTATTTATCTCCCTTGTTAATTAAAAGGGGAACATGAAAAAGAAAATATCGATGAAAGCAATCTAAATATGTTCGAAGGTTGGAATTTCATCGTTAAAAGTGAATATGAAAGTTTATTTCAAAGTTTTAAGTAGCATGGAGAAATGTTTACATTTGTAATAAAGCCTAAGGAAATAGAAGAAAATGTTTTAAATTTGTAGTATTTTCAATATTTAAAAATTAACAATTTTAGTTTAGAAATTATTGATTTTAAGAGTTCAACATTATGGACGGATAAATTTAAGAAATTACGGAAAGATTCGGAAAGAACGATAATCATCTTCTCATGATATCAACATGTTGGGCATTACTTCCTACGAAGTTTTTGTCTTTGAAAAAAATTGGCTTTGCCATTTTGTCCACATTCAGTTCAACTTATAAATGTGAGCAAATATTTTCACAAATGAAATTTATATTAAGCAAGAACAGGAACAGGTTAACTACCAAAAATTCAGATGTTTGTATATTCGTCTTAAAACGACTAACTATAAAACTGACTTGACTAAATTGACGTCACAGGTTCAACATTAAGGCAGCCATTGATATCGAAGAGAACATTTATAAATAAAGTTCATTCAACTATGTCTGTTATTATTTTATTAATAAAATTCATCTTATTATTTACTAATAAAAGACTGTTTTAATACGAAAGTATCTTTGATCCAAACGTCTCTTTAATACTCACATTTTGGTTGATTTTGACCCACGACCAAAAAAGTTTGCCGACCCCTGTGCTATAGATTACGTATTAGTAGAATAACAGTAAGGAAAAAATTTTTACGCGAGCTTTTAATTAAAATCGGTTATTTATAATACCATTATAGTGCATCTTATCTTCTCTATTCACTACTATATTATTAATTTCTCGTTTATCATTTTTGAACATAGAAGCATGGTGTGCTGTAATTCTCAGCTGTACATACTCGGTGCAATTAAACGCGCAATTTTGACTTTTAGATTATTTCCCTTCATTTCGCTTACCACCAACATCATTAAGCAATCAGAAAAAAAAAAAAGAAGAGAAAAGTGATATTATAACCAAAATAAAAGGTAAATAATTTAAATAAATGAATAATGTAAAGTTCTGATACGTTAAATTCAGTTAAGCGGAACTGTAACTGTGTGCGAAAGAATACATACGAGTATATTTATGCGATGCTGCTAATAATAATATAGATTAAAATGTGAATATCAATAATGTCGGCTACGTGTTTATACTTCCATCTTTATATACTGACAGCCCACGTTATATGTAAGAATATATATTGCGACGACTCTCGAACGAATTAATGGACGACCCGACCTATTTATAACATTTACTTGCAATCCGCAATAGGATCGTTAAAAAACAAGTCCAGTCAAGCATGATGTTTCATGCGCTGAGCATTCCGTATATCAAGCTAACGATAACTATAATTTACATTTACATAATGTGCTAAATTCAAAACAAAGAAATCTGCTTTTCGCACCGCAAAGGAGGAGAGATAGGTAATTTTTTTTGCAATTTTTTGAAATTGTCACTAACTTTAAAAATTTAGTTAAGAAAATGAAATACGGTTTCGTTCCTGACAAACATCGATTTTTCAATCAATATAGTACATGCCTAGGGGGGGGATCCCCCCCCCAAAAAAAATTTGAACTTCCAGCGTCCCAAGCACCTAATTTTAATGCTGGAAAGTCGGATGTTCCAAACTATAGAAATATACGGGGATGCGCATATTTTTAACCCCATTACAAATTTTCAACTACAATACTTGCGCCGCAAAGGTCTACACATAATTTTTTGCGTTTTTTTAAACTTTCCGCCAACTTCAGAAGTTCCGTTAAGGAAATGAAATACGATTTCGTTCTCGACAAATATCGATTTTTGCAATAATATATCACATGACCGGGAAAAAAAAAATATTTTTTTTAAAACTTTCAAACTTTCAGCGCTCCGAGGGATTAAATATGAAGTTGTAAGGTTTTCCTATAAAGTGTTCTTTGTGCATAAGTTTGGGATACGTTTTGGTTTTCTGTACTTTTTTACTTGAGTTATTATTTATGTGAACATGAGATTTCTTTGCTGTTTAAATGATCCAAAAAGGGGGGGGTATAGTTTTTTAAACGAATTTTTTTGCTTTTATGAAAGAGGGGTCATACTCGATCGGGCGCCGGCGAACTCAGACCTTTTTTACAGGCCACCTACGATGATTTTCAGATATCATCCGTTAAACGTTATCATCTATGTTAGTGAGAAATGCGAGTTACCAAATACTGCTATCAAAAATTCCGCCCAAAAAATACTGTTCTTCGTTAATGATTTAGTTTTTCCGCGCGTATAGCATATTATATATATATAATCATAAAACACATATTTTACATCACTTTATTGGGTTATTCACTTTTTTAAAATATTTTCTATTTTTTTGAAATAACGACTTCAGCGTGAAATACTGATAAACAGACTTTTGCGATGTAAATTCAAGAGTTCTGTTAGCAATAGTGATATGGAACGGACGAAAATGATTAATATTAATAATCGGTCAAGTGTATTATCGGTTCTTTTCGTTTTTTTTTGTTTTTTTACTAATGTATATTTAAAAAATTACAAACTATCAACTCTACGTCATTTAAAGTGTAACATAACCAGATTGAATTTGCTTCTAATATATATTCGTTATATTATCATTCTTTTCCATTCGTATCCAGTAAGTTTATTTGAGGATACGTTCATTGAAGTTTCTTCTGTTACCTATGATTTTAATTATATATTTAATTCTTTGACGAATCTACCTGGGTTTCACAGAAATATCGAAAAAGACAAACAAAGGCGCACAAATTTTTAACCATTTCACTTCCAATTCAAATAAACGAAATGTATGAATTTCGGTATTTAATTTTTAAAAAACTCGATTTATAAAATTTCTTTATTATATTGTTACTGTTTTCAATAAAACATAAGGCGATACAACGCGATGTGATAGAAATGTTTTTACACTGAAAAATGTTTTTAATCCCTTTATTTCCTTACCGGATTTACCAAATTAGATTAACTTCTTTAACAATGCAGGTGCAATGGAAGGTCGTAGTTAAAACGTCGGAGCATATGAAATAAAAGACGTAACTAATCTCGACCACCTCTTGGTGTTTTAATCTTGAACCCTATTAATGATTTGTACATATTTTTTGTTTCATAAAAATTGTTTTACTTTTTTATTTTATTAAATAAACTGTTAAGATGAAATAGTTCCATAAATGAAGCTAACACTAATTGTATCGTTGGTTTTCACGCATCTGGTTGTTATATCGTTTCTATAATTTTCTTAAAAAATTGAAATTAGAAATATTTTTTTTTTAATAACTACATTTTTTTGCGAAGCCCCTGTCTCGTTAACAGATTTTTTATTTGAACAGTCGAATGATGTTTCTTTACACTTATCAAAAGCAAAGTATAAAAACTTCTAATAAATATTTTCCACTTTTTTTCTTACAATTTAGGTTTCATTTGCTATTATAATATGTACGTTTCCAGAATAAATTTAAAAAGAGAGGATATTTCCAACGAACTACCTACGAACAGGATATCTTCATGAATGGATTACTTTTATCAATGAAACTATGTTTTCTGTATTTTGTTGATACTATATCACGTTCATAGACGAATGACAGAAACCATTATGTGTCAACATTCTTTGCAGCATTCTTTTTTTTTTTCGGAACAGAAAAGTAAAAAGAATAATAATGGCATGTTTTACACGCATTCATTGCACATTTTGTTATGTTCTTCTCTTAGAAAAATTAACCATTTTCTTAGAAATTTAAAACCGAATAGCCAATCGTACGGGTTATGAACAAGCAGGTAAATAAATTTCACCTCTTATGAAGCTATTCAGGATTTGGTAAAATAAACAAACTAAAGCACTACACTTATTTACAGAAGACAGTTTCATTTATAATTATCCGTATTACGGTCATTATTAAGAATAATCTATTCGAAAAATATTGTAGTAATTCTTCTTCCGCCGAAATAATTTCAACTGTTTTACAATGGTTTATCTTTTTTTCTTGAAATTGATTATCTATAATCAATTCCAAGAAAAAAAGATACGATTTTTTCCATGACGATTTTATCACTTGCTTTTTCTTTTATTCCTATGGATTCGCATATTGTAAAATATCCGAGATGCTATTCATTACCTCTTTTTGATCACTTGCAGCAAATCCCCCATGGTAAGAACCGGACCGACAAAGAAAAGTTGACGCCCGTTTGAGAAACATGAGCAGTTTACAATATATCCATAAAATTATTTTCCGCATATATGCTTTTAGTACTGTTGTATTTTTTCGGAATACTCACCGGCGATCAATATTTACTTGTTTTCTAAAATAATTACATATAACGGTTATAAAACAAATATATACTTTTAAGAATGTCAAATAGTTCTTTAAAAATCGGAAAATTTTTGTTACTTAATTATGTTTATTGGGAATATTGAAACAAATACAAGGTTTGAAAGCTTCTTTTTTATTAGCTTTATTGAAATTTTTACAAAAATAATATAATTAGTCCAGTGTTTTGAAGATTGAAAATTTCTCTAAACGAATTAAAAATAAAAAAAAGGTTATCCGGGCAGGATGTTTCATGTACTGAACATTGTGTGAGTTAATTTAAAGATTACCATAATTTACATTTACATAATACTAAATTCAAAACAAAGATATTTAATCTTTAATTTGTAATATCGTATATATTTCTCGCCTAGTATTAACATAAATGTGTTTATGTTTAAAAATTTTTGCGCCTTTGTCTTATCCCCAAATAAACTTGCTGGATACGAATAAAAAAGAAAGATAATATAAGGAATATGTGTCAGAAGCAAATTCAATCCAGTTATGTTACACTTTAAATGACGTAGAGTTGATAGTTTGTAATTTTTTAAATACGGTTGACTATGCATTAGGGGGAAAAAAATTGAAGTATACCGATAATGCATTTGACCGATTATTAATATTAATAATTTTCGTCCGTTTCGTATCACTATTGCTAACAGAACTCTTAAATTTATACCGCGAAAGTCTGTTTATCACTATTTCACACTGAAGTCGTTATTTCAAAAAAATAGAAAATATTTTTAAAAAGTGAATAACGCAATAAAATTATGTAGAATATGTGTGCATATATAATATGCTATACGCGCGGATAAACTAAATCGTTAACGAAGAACGGTATTTTTTGGACGGAATTTCTGATAGCAGTATTTGGTAACTCGTGTTTCTCACTAACACAGATGATAACGTTTAACGGATGATATCTGAAAATCACCGTCGGTAGTCCGTAAAAAAGTCTGAGTTCGCCTGCGCCTGATCGATCGCGCCCTAAAGAGCGATCCCCGTTTTATATTCCATATTATATATTATTCACGGTTTTTTGGATTTAATCAATTAGCTTGAAGTTTGGTTTTAAAGAGAATTTTCACTGTAATTTATGATCCATTTTTAAAGTTTATAAGTTAAACCGTTCCCGAATTATTGATTTTCATTTGTTATTTTTGTCGTTTCTGAACCATCTTATTAGAATTCTGTACATTATATGCGTACGGAATCCTAAAAAAAACATGTTACTGCTTGGGCAAATAACAGTTCATTGGCACAATATTACTACATGTGTGTTTAAACAGAAATTAAAATTTTTGATCGACTTAATAGTAAAACACAATGCATTTCGGTTTTTACTGAATGCAAAAAACCAAGTTTACCACACGCGCACATTTTAATTTAGTTAACTGAAAAAATAATACCCGAAGGCTATTTTCACGATTTTTTTTTGACGTCGCTATTATAGATATTAATATAAAAATTTTTGGGCTCAATAAATAAAAATTTATTTTACTCAATGTAAATCTCCAAAAAGTAGGTGGGTGACTTACATTGTCGATTTCATTGGAACAAATCACCTGAAACAGAAATATCAAATAGTATTGGATAAAGTATAACCGTGGGTTCTTATCGAACTACAATAATTAATTGTTAAGTGGGTAATTTTTTCAGTGATTTTTGCAATAAAAAATGTATTAAAAATTAAAATTTTGGTATGATCGTAGTTCAAAACGAACCCATACAGGATAGGAATATACGGTTAAAATTTCAAGATCATCGGTTCAGTGGTTTCTGTGAATTGGACATCATAAGACCAAAAAACGCTAAAACGCTGTTTCCAAAAACACGTTTAAATTTTTTTTTTTTTTTTAAATAGTGAAAAAGTCTAATCGGCGATGCCTGCACCGTATAAAATTTCTTCTGCATGATTTTTTTTTTCTTTGGTCCCGGCTCTCGATCTTTGGCGAATTTAATCTTAATATTTTAAATTATTGTCGACTATAAACTATATTTAAATTTGATTGTCCTTGATGTACAGGGTGGGCCAAAAGAACATCCCGAATTTTAAATGCTCGTCAAATAAAGACTAATATACTTACGGAAATGAAACAAACGTTGAAATACTTCAAAAAGAACACCATTTATTGTACACTATTGAACAATACTTCGTATGAATAGTCACCATTTTGATTTTTACATTGTTGCAATCTTTCCTCAAAATTATGCACTACTTTTTTAAGAGTTGGTTTTTTAATCGCCGCAATTTCCTTCTGAATGGCCAATTTCATCTCGTCAGTTGTTGCTGGTTTACCCTCGTACACCTTGCTTTTCAAGTAGCCCCATAGATAAAAATCTGTCAGTGTTAAATCCGGACTGCGCGGCGGCCAAAACAGCTCACAGTTTCGCGAAATCAAGCGGTCCTGAAACTTCTCTCTTAATAACCGCAAAACATCGTTACGAATATGTGGTGTGGCCCCGTCTTGTTGAAACCACGTTTTAGATAATGCAATCCTCTTCCGTCTGAGCTCCGGTAGAAAAAACTCGTTTAACATTTGGATGTAGCGGTCGCCGTTCACAGTAACATTCGCTCCGTCCTCCTCGAAGAAGTAGGAACCGATTATCGATTTCGCACTGACTGCGCACCATCCCGTGATACGAGGGGAGTGCAAGGGTACCGGGTGAACGATTCGAGGGTTCTCAGTAGCATAATACCGCATGTTTTGTTTATTAATGTTACCATTTAAATCGAAATGCGCCTCGCCGCTAAAAAAAACATAATCCAAATCGACGTCTTCTTCCTCCAGCATATCCAAAAATTTATTACAAAATTCTAACCTTCTTGGCTTATCTGTTGGTATCAATTCTTGGGTTAGTTGTATCTTGTATGGGTGCATATTGAGGTCGTTTCGAATTATTCTTCTGAGTGAAGTACGGGGAATTTTCAAGGCGGAAGCCTGGCGACGAACGGATCTGCGCGGACTTCGCGACAATGCTACGCGCACTTTTTCGATGTTTGTCGGGGTTCTAGACGATCGACGGCGACCTTGATGGTTGACCGCCACCACACTACCGTATTCTCGGAAGTTTTTTACCCATTTGAGGATACTTTTACGGTCGGGGGGATTGTCATGACGTTTTAAATCAAATTGTTTTTTAAACGCGCGTTATACCGCGATTACACTTTCACCGTTTTTCACAAAGTACTCGACAACAAAAGAGCGTTGTTTACGCGTCCACGACATCATGACTACTATATTTATATTAAACGGCATATTATTTAGCGCCAGATGGCGTTACAATCGCCACGCTAACTCACAGTGTATGATTTTGACGAGCGTTTGAAATTCGGGATGTTCTTTTGGCCCACCCTATATTTATACGTTGACCACTTACATAGGAACAGGGATCCGGAACAATTTGATTTACTAGTACTGGAAAAAAATTCCATTCCTTTAATACCCCCTTTTCACTACTGACTCCGTTGAATTCGTACTGCCAGACCTTATAATCTACGGGGCTTTCGAATTCACATTTAGGGCACGTGCTGTCATTTATTTCGGCCAAATGTTCCGCAATCTGGCAGTGACTAGACCGCAGCCTTACCATTGTCTTTATATACTCTTTATCGAGGTGTGCTCGTCTAAACCACTCGGATTTAGGTACTGACTTTGCTATCTTAAAATATTGCTTTCCTTTAGAATTGTTAAGATTGAGAAATTCATTGTTCCATTCTTCGTGTATGTTGTTTTTAACCATAGTAACAAAATCTCTCCAGTTAATTTTATATTGCTTATTCTCCCGCTTACTCTATGCGCTCTTACGTCGGTTGTCTCGTTTGCTACGGTACAACAGTGGAAAGGAATTCACTTGAATAAAACCTGACTACCTCCTACCTGGTACATATACGTATATTATTTCTTTATTAAACATTCCATATTTCTTATTGGTCTGTCTTTGATACAGGGTAACTTTGACAAAACTGCGAGGGAGTCTATTAAAGTTAAAAATCCCCCCCCCCCTCATATATTTTTTGGAGTAAGATAAATACCTAAATATTGCGTATATATTTCTATAGTAAATGATGAACCTGCGTGTGGCAAATGGAATGCTTAGAACCCATTACTGTTTGCATGATAAAAGGCAGCTTTATATTTGTTCTGAGATTCATCTACGGATCCGTCAGTGTAAAATATTTTGTATTCATTAAATTGGGAATTTATAATTTCTGTAAACCGAGCATTATTATATTTTGAACTCAGATTACTGACTTTTGAAAATTTATTATCAGTTACCTCCGTTTGTATTCAACATGTGGATTCTTGAAAATCCAGTCCATATGAGGCTTTTTTAGAAGTGCAGTAAATTTTTAATTGTGAATATTCATTATGATTTTGTATTAGGGGTGGAAGGGGAGTAAACTTTTAATAAGTACTGCTTCATGAATTGATCCAGATATGGAGTTGTTTCTTTATGGGATGATATCGTTATTCTTTAATTTTGAGATAAAACTTGCCTGCTGCATGTTTCATAGAATACATCACTGGTGTTTCGACTGTTCTGGCTAAAACAGTATGATATAGAGTTGATTTCGTACATCCCAGACAAAGTTGAAGGACACAGTTTTGGATTATTTGAGGAGCCTGTAATTTGAAAGTTAAGTAATGGAGCACGGAAATCTATATGTGATTTAATGGTTACCTTATAGATTTTAATTAAAGAGCTAGGATCTGCTCCCCAGCTACATCCCTCCAGACTTTGTAAAAGATTTAAGCTCTTTTCACATTTATTAGATATGCACTGTATTCCTTCTTTCGATGTAAGCTCTGAATCCAATTTAATCCCCAAGTATTTGACTGGATTCTTAAACCTAACAGAAGAATTATTTATTTTAAGTAGTGGCGATGATTGAATTCTTCTCCTTTGCTACTATGATGTTAAGTCCTTTCCACATTTATTTCAATTTGTATTTCGCTCAATAGTTCTATAAAGTTCTTTAACGATTTTTGTATTCTTTCACAGCGGTATCATAGTAGCCGCAAAGGCATATATTACTGGGACATCGGCGTGGTGAATAATTTTAACATTTTGCTCTGTGTATTTTCTATAAATTTTTTGTGTATAATGTGAAGAGGCAAGGATTCAGCAAGCTACTAATGAGTTGTGATCATTTTTGTTTTCCTTGGGTTTTCAGATTGGACAGATATAATATTCTCTCTAAGAATCGGGAATATATCCCGTACCAGAACTTCATTTTCGTCAGCCTCTCTATGCTTCATTCAACCTTCTTTAGAAGACTCATATGAGTGGCAGTTTGCTAAAACTACGTGTGCGTTATCACTCGCATTAGCAAACTAAAGAGCGCTTTCGCCGATTTTGATGTCCATTACCTCCATAATCTTTAAAACTGGATGAAAACCTTCATTGAAAATACATGTTACAGTAATTCAAGCAATTTCAACAATGTATTTACCCTAAAATACATTGTTCGGTGCCACACTCCAAACATTTTTTTAAAACTTTAATTGTTTTAAGCGATTCCTTTGATGCATTTTTGGAGTAATTCTTCCTTTATTAAGCCTTCGTATATCGATTTTAAAACTTCTTGAATGTCTTGAGCAATAGGAGGAAGGTGTTTATAATCTTTGAAAGTGTTACTTGTTTCAACGATACTTACACTAGTTAATTAGGCAGTACATGTGCTGTGGATTTGAGTCCATAGAAATCTTGTAATATCCATCCCAAATCTTTTTATGCATATTTTCAACTGAATCTTTGATTCTCTGAACAGCCAATCCATAATTTAGTGATAACTCGTTCATGAATTTAGTAGTCAAATCAACTGTTTTAACTTTTTTTTATTACAATTTCTGTCTTACATCTTTGGTCGGAGCGCTTTTTTCTTTTTTCCATGTTTTCTTTGGAGTTTTTTTCACCAGTTTCTTTGCAGATTTTCTTTTATGGGTGAAAATTTTTTTGGCTTCCCAGCATGCTGAAATATGAGTATATGTTTTGAAATGTGCAGAAACTTCAATTTTTCCACAAAAAACTCTTTAATGTATGGAAATACCTCAAGCAACATTTTGAAAGTTTTCAGGTCCTGGCACCTGTTATTGTTTTTTGAAAAATTTTTTTCACTTCAATTTTATGTCATCTGAGAGGCTCAAATTCGTCCTAGTTCACATAGAAGAAGACGAACGAAGTTGGAAGTCGTCCCGAGTGATGCCTTTTCCTTTAAATTTGTATCAAGGAGATTCATCACAGGTGGTGCAGTAAATTCATATCAGTATAGATATATTACTTCAGCTGAACGGGTATAAGATATAATTTATAATAGAAGAAAATGTTTGAATAAGAACAGTCTAGGTAAGTGCTTAGTTGCATCCAGTGTGGTGAAGCACACTTTTTTTTTATTTTTATTTTTGAGGGCTCATCAACCAGGGACCTCTACTAGAAACGATAGGAAGAAGAGATGACTAATTAGAACTTAATTCGATTGGAAATAGCCGAAATAAAGGAACCAATGTCAGAAACAATAGACTAAGAGAAAAAGGGCAGGGTATAGGAAGTACAATATGGAGCAGGAAGCCTTAACTTTAAGAGGAATAAACAAAGAGAAGAACGTTCAGCAGAAATGGTAGAACATGTAAAGAAAATGTTTGATTAGCATCACAGACAACAGCTTCATTAGTATGTAGAGGACAAGAAGGTGAGGAAACGAAAGGGAGATGATAGTGGGAAGAGGACAATAATGTGTGATTAAAGTGCAGGTAAATAAAGGAGACAATAACAGAACATGGATGAGATGGGAACTCTGAGAGTCAAGAATTAACAGGAAGGTTAGGTTAAATTGAGAGGTAGAAGAAATGATCATTGGTAAAGAAGGAAGGATAGACATTCAACCAAAATTTGAAGTGAATTTTTTAATTCAGTATAATAGATTAGTGCTTGAGATTTTTTAAAAGTAAAAGTGAGAATGAGCAGCAACCTGAGCTGAAGCGTCCGTCATTTCATTACCCTCGTTGCCTCTATGAAACTAAAAATAGAGTGATGAAAAAAAAGTTTGTGAATGTGAGATCATATACAAAGAATGATGAAGTTGGAAGAGGGAGGGAGAAGAGGTAATCTGATAGCCTGAAGGGCACTCATAGAGTCCGAAATTATCAGATAGTGGGAGAAAGAAATATAAATAATTGCATGTAGGATAGCCATCAATTCGGCTATAAAAATAGAGCAGGGAGGTGAAAGACGAAAGGATTCAGAAAAATTTTAATTGGGAAGAACAAAAGAAGCTCGAACATAGTATGGTAAAATTTCTGTTAAATAACCGCCTGGAGCAGAAACCTAGAAGAGTTAGAAAGAAAATATACTTTGTGAAAGATCAAAATAACTAAAGGAAAAGTAAGGAACATTATTACTGGAAGTTATATGGAACAAAAAATAACTAAGACGATAAAAGATAAGGGCTAGGATGGGAATTTTATTAGGAGCAAAGCGCCAGTTTCTAGCGATGGAAGTGTAGGAAGGAATAAGTTCAAGAGGAAATGAAAGATACACAGTTAGAAAGTAAATGATAGCCCAAATAAGATCTTCAAACTGAGAGCAGAGGTATATTAGATTCAGCAAGCATTTCTGAAATAAGAGAGGATTTAAGAGCACCAAGGCATACTGGAATTCTGTATTCTATCCAATTTTGAAAGAACAGATTTGGAGGCACAGCCATAGGTAAATGAACAGTAATCAAACTTGGAGCAAATAATGAACCTATATAAGGAAATGAGTATAAGAAGATCACCTTCCCATTTGGTTGGCAATAAGGATTTCAGCAAGTTCAGTTTTTTAATGGTGGAACAAGAAAGATAATTAATATGCTCAGAAAAGGTTAATCAACTATTAAGGTAAACACCAAGATAGCAGAAGCACTTAACATGAAGAAGAGGCATCCGATTTAGGGATATATTACTAGAAGCGAGATTACAGGGATGATGAGTGAAAACTGTGCAAGAAGATTTGGAAGGAGAAATAGAATGATGAACAAAAGACAAAGAATGCTCTAGCATAATCAGAGAAGAATTCAGCGCTTCGTTGGTAACTGCAATGTTGTAAGAAGAGGAAAAAAGATAAATATCGTTAGTTAAGAATAAGAAAAGGAAGTTTAAAATGAAAAGATGCCGTAGCAATAGTGTAAATATTAAAACAGTAGAATTATGAGAGGAACCCTAGAGAAAACCATAGAAAATACTTTTTGTAGCTTGAAACAATGAAGAGGAAATGTGGACAGGAGTATGATTCATCATAAGATTAATTGTTAGGGAGGAGCATTGACCAGAAGGTTAATTGCTTTCATTGCATCTCTCAAAGTTGGTAAACATTACTGCATAAATAAAACTGAAATGGTATATTTTATCCTACACTGCTAGATGATATATCCACATTTGAAAAGAATAATCTTCATCATCCAAGAATGTATATGACCTGGATGAGAAGAATGCTAGAATAGCAAAAGAGGATATATTGGAACATATAGATTTGCTACATGTAACCCAAGGTGACAAATCACATTACTGTTGGATAAAGAATTTTAAACAGCTTGTGAAAAGTCAAATAACCAACAATTGTCAACACATGTTTATATGACGTCACTGCTTATGGTATGTTCAGGATCATGCTAAATACTGACTCACACAAAACGATACTCTAATAATACTTATGCCAATGAAGGAAAATAAAATGTTAAAATTTCAATAATACAAACAGCAGGAATTTATACCATTTGTGATACGTGCCGATTTTGAGTGCCTCCTGAAACCTCTAAACAGTGAAGCACATGATATTAGTGTCAATGATCAGGAATTTATCAGCGATAGCAATAATAATAATGTAGAAATTGTTGGAAAGTGTTGAAAAGGTTTGCAACATGAGGGAAATATGCAAAAATGTAAACTGCAGCACATGGAAGATTGTACATATGGTGATATTCAAAAAAAACCTAAAAAATCATCTAGTACTACTGCTATACAACAGTATGAAGCATTTATCTGTTGTTACTATATTGTGTCAAGATATGAAGAAAATACCAGGCTTAATAGTATATTAAAGCCTAAAATGTATTGTGCTCCTAATATGACTAAAATATTCTGTGATTGATTGATGTCCAAAAAATAGAAAAGATTTACTAGAAAAACACTCCATCACAGTGGACGTTAGAGTATTTGAAAGAATATGATGTTGCATCAATATGCTACATTTGTGAAAAACTGCTGAATGATGATAAAATTGCAGATCATGACTATTTAACTGTAAAATTTTGTAGCACTGCACATTCAAAATGTAATCTGGAGTATCAACTCCCACATTTTGTGCCAGTGTTCATTCATAATCGGAGTGAGTATGGCGCTCATTTGTCCATCAGGGATCTAGCATATGGTGACGAGGACATCGAGGTGATACCAAATAGTGAAGAGTACTACATATCATTCTCAAAGTGCATTTCAGATAAAATGAAAATCAGATTCATTGACACATTCTGTTTCATAATGTCAAGCCTTGAGGAGCTAGTTAATTATTTGCCTAATAGTTTGCTTCATCATACAATCAGAAACAATGTATCACTTTGCCAAAAAGTAGTTTTCCTATATTCATATGTGTCATCATGGGAAAAATTGGAGGACACAAGTTAGCTCGAAAAGAAGTATTTCTATAATTCATTGACAAAATTGAATATTGCTGAAGAAGAGTACTCACATGCATTAGATGTGTAGAAGACCTTAAATGTTCAAATATTCAGGGAGTATAGTGATATATGTCTGGAGATGGATGTGCTTCTACTTGCAGTTGTTTTTGAAAATTTTAGAAGTGATTGCTATAAAATTTACAAAGTGGATCCAGCATGGAGTTTTACTGCTCCTGGATTAGCATTTCAAGTAATGTTAAAGTTAACAAAGGTTGAATTGTAGCTCGTAACCAATGACATGGTTTCATTCTTTGAAGTTAGTATATATGGTGGTATGTATCAGTGTATAAAACATTATAGTAAGATGAAAAATTCCTACATCAATAACTATAATAATAGTTCTAGTAGTGATGATAATTCTGGCAGCAGTGGTGCAGATAACACTTTCATAGCATATTTGGATGCAAATAACCTGTTTGGCTGGGCTATGAGTAAAGTATTATGAATGGCTTCAGATGGCTTAGCCAAAATGAAATAATAGAATTAGATATGGAGATATCTGATAATGGACTTACCAGTTATGTGCTTGAGGTGGACTTGGAATAAAAGTATTAGAAAATAAAGCTTGGGAACGTGTTAAAGCTGAAGTAGTAGTTTTTGAAAAAGGCTGCTGCTTGGTTAACTATGCTATGAAAATTAAATAAAAATTTTGACCAATGCTGGATGCTGTAGTGAAGTGATAAAACAACAAAAAATGACTGATCCCAGTTTAAAGAAGAAGAGTAAATCAAAATTGATGAAACAATTATTGTTTTGAGGTGTATTAAAAACAGTGTGTAAAGCAGTTTGTAAAGATAAATCTGTTATTGGAAGAACCATTTTCAAAAAACAACAATATATTATAGTCAGTCAACAGTTCCAACTTCACTCTAGTGCTTTTTAACATTATGTGAAAAGTGAAAACTAGAGAAAGGAATCTAGCTTGTATACATATATTGTAGCTTATGTCATGGAAGTTTTCAAAAACGTCCGTTAGCAGTAGCATATCCATATAAAAATATTCATTGCTTTACTAACAATATTTTCCACTCAAAGCGTTTCCCATCCTGTTGTACATGTTTACAGTTGCTTCTCAAATAGATGATTTTGTCAGTGAACTGTAGAAAGTGGAGCATGGTGGAAGCGAGGTTATCTTCAATTTTGTGGGATCGTTACAAAATTTGTGTGGAAAATAATCTTTGCAATGGAACGAAGGTAACAATGACAGGTCACAAATATTTTTTATTATGTGATGAAAAGCGTCATCAGAAAGGTAGGAAGCCACCAACTTTTGTGAACTGTTCCCCATGAACTGAAACGAATCAATAAACGAAGCTGCATTGAAGTATTACTTGCTTGCTGAACCCTTTATATCATTCTTCCAATACTGCCAAAACATTTATATCTTGTTTTTCATATGTTAATTTGAGGATTATAAGATAAGCATTGTATTTGCTCAAATTATATACAAAAAAAGTTCAGTCAAGCATGAGGTTTCATGCACTGAGGATTCTGTATGAAAGTTAACAATAACTATAATTATTTAGTATATAAGAAAATTTGTTTGAATAAACTTCCATTTTTATCTTACTATTTTAATTTAATATCTTAATAAATTTCAGAGATCTTTTCTAATAATAATTTAAAACAGTAAAGCAAAATACTAATTTGAATCGAAGGCTTAAACTAATTTGAAGTGCAATGTAATGGTTATGAAGAGAAATTAATTAAATCCTTTTTTTATTTATTTAATTTTTATTTATTTTTATAAATTATTGGTTTAGATTTAATAATACTAATATTAAGGTTTTATGATTTTTTAAAATGTATAATTTTGTTAATCCCTACACCTATTTTTCTTGAATAGCCGACCGTTAAAGACATTTAATAAATATATAAACGAAAAGACGCAAAAAAGATTAATTAGAAATAATATTGATGCTATGTATCACTCTGCTGCAGCTGCTAGAATGTTGGTGCTCCCTGCTGCCAGGTTGGTGTACGTTGGTGATTGCATCCTGGATTCTCAGCGAATGGGAGGGAGAGACATGGTAATCGAAATTATAGTTTACAAATTTTGTAAATGTCACTAATTAGAAAACCGGATTTTGAGGCGATTTGGTTACTTTGTTATAAAACTTCCTTCGGTTGCAAGACAAATGGGTTACTTTACTAAAAAAGGTCGATATAGTTCCACGATGTGACAAAGACTGTCGTTCTACTGAGATGATTTTTTAACAATTCGGTTTTTTCTTTCGACTATCTTAATACATTAGACCATTATTAAATTATTATTTTTTATTTATTTACTAGCATAGTGCATTAAATTGTTTAACAAATCGAAATACTATTCGCACCTGTTTTTCATCAGGTGGACGTACCACCTAAACAATAATGCGTTGAGTCAGTTCCTTTCATTACAGTTCATAACAAGACTAACACAAGCCATAATGAAAATAACCAAACCGAAACCTGCGATCCCGTTCCATTTCTTAGTCCTCCTACTAACACTACTAATAGAAATTATAATAATTGGAACCAAATTCTAAAAACCGCTGCAGTCTCATATTTTGATAAAGCCAAAAGAAAAATAACACCGATTAACAAACCCGTTTATTTCGTGCATTCAAGAAACCCACTTAAAACAAAACCAACGCTTAAAACTAAAAAACTATAAAGTTCTCGAATCAAATCCAATGCTTGCTAGTCGTGCGCATAGGGAAATAATATTAGCCGTTCGTGCGGATATTAACTTTCAACAGATAATGTTACCATCCAATATTCAACCAGTAACAGTCGAAATTCGTACGCCAGCTCCACGTGAGTCTCTAAACATAATTCTGAACCGTATTTAGAAACTTTTAAAGTTGCCAAAAAATTCAAACAGTTCCTCCCCTCTAGCAGTGTGAGTATTTGCAGTTAAAAATTTTGAACAGGGTTAAACATATGTGCTTCGACATATATTTCTCAAGTTTAGAACATCAAGGTTTGAAAGTTTTTTTAAGGAAATAACTTATGGTTTAGTTCTCAACAAATAACGATCTTTCCATCGATCATGACTGGAAAAAAAATATTATTTTTGAAACTTTCAAGCTTTCGGCCCTTAAGGTTCCAAATTTTAAGATGGAAACCTAGATGTTCCAAAGTAAATAAATAAACAGGGACGCACATTTTTTTAACCCTGTTCAAAATCTTGAACTACAATACATAAATTACAAGCGGGGCTAGACGTTATTTTTCAGAATTTTATGAACTTTTAGTAAATTTCGAACAATTTCGTTAAGAAAATGAAATACGGGTTCGTCCCCAAAAAATAGCGCTCTTTCCAATAATAATACATTGAAAAAAATTTTTTTTTACAAAATTTCAAGCTTTCAGAGCCCCAAGCCACTAATTTTAAAGTTGGAAACTTAGATGTTCCAAACCAGAGAAATATACATGGATGTCCATATTTTCTACTTTCCTCACAATTTTTAGCTACAATACTTGGGTCACAAATCAATTCTTGTGCTTTTTCAAAACTTTTCAACAAACTTTGAAAGTTCCATTAAGAAAATGAAATACGGTTTCTTTCCTGACAGATAGCGATCCTTCCAACAGTATATAACATGCCTTAGAAAAAACAATTTTTTTTTCAAAATTTGGAACTTTCGGCGCCTTAAGGGTCCAATTTTAAAACTGCAAATCCAGATGTTATAAACTAGAGAAATATAAGGGGATGCGCACGTTTTTAGCTGCGTTCAAAATTTTCAGCTGTAATATTCGTGGAGCTAGGGAAAAGACACATAATTTTTTTTTTTTTGAACTTTTCAGAACTTTGAAAGTTTCATTAAGAAAGTGAAATACGGTTTCGTTCCCGACGAATAGATATCTTTCTAATGATATATCACAACCTGGAGAAAGAAATATTTTTTTTCAAAATTTGGAACTTTCGGCGCCTTAAGGGTCTAATTTTAGAACTGGAAATCTGGATGTTTCAAACTACAGAAATATATACGTAGAAACGCATATTTCTAACTGTGTTCAAAATTTTTAGGTGTAATATTTATTCTTGCTAGGGGGCTAACATGTCATTTTTTGCACTTTTTTGAACTTTTTGGCAACTTTGAAAGTTTCGTTAAGAAAATGAAATTCGGTTTCGTTCCCGACAAATAGCGGTATTTCTAATGATATATCACAAACCCAAGAAAAAAAAATTTTTTTTTCAAAATTTTGAATTTTTGATACACCGCGGGTCTCATTCTAAAGCGGGGTAGCCGTTTGTTTTAAATCAGAAAAATATATATGTAGAGTCGCGTATTTTCTACCATGTTCCAATTTTATATCTATAATACTCGTGTCGCAAAAAGGGGGCTACAAATTGGAGCTCATGGTTTTTTGAACTTTACATCAACTTTGAAACTTTGGTTAAGAAAATGAAATTCGGTTTCGTTCCCGACTAATAGAGATCTTTCTAATGATATATCACAAGCCCAAGCAAAAAAAAATTTTTTTTCCAAAATCTCGAGTTTTCAGCGCCTCGAGGGTCCAAATTTAAATCTGGAAACCCGGATGTTCCAAACTAGAGAAATATACGTGAAAGCGCATATTTTTAACCGTGTTTAAAATTTTTATCCGTAATATTCGCGGCGCTAGGGGGGGGGGGGGACACGTCATTTTTCGTGCTTTTTTGAACTTTACGGCGACTTTGAAAGTTTCATTAAGAAAATTAAATTCGGTTTCGTTTCCGACAAATAGCGATCTTTCCATCGATATATCGCATGCCTGTAAAAAGAAATATTTTTTTACAAAATTTCGAGCTTTCGTCGCCCCGAGGGTCCAGTTTTAAAGTTGGAAATCCGGATGTTTCAAACTAGAAAAATATACGGGGATGTGCGTATTTTTAGCCGCGTTCTAAATTTTTAACTACAATACTCGCGGCGCTAGGGGGGGGGGGACACGTCATTTTTTGCGTTTTTTTTGAACTTTTGGGCAACTTTACATAACTTTTGTACCGTAATTTTTTAATTTTATGAAAATACTCCTGCATTGTAGTTTATATTTTGAATTTCAGCGTTATAGGTTTATCTAGTGACGAGTTATGATTTTTTAAGTGATTTTTGAGGTCATTTTATGTACCATATTATATATTCTTGACGGTTTTTTGGGTTTTTTGCCGCCCAGGGTAATCGGTCATCTTTAAGTTATAGATCGTTTTAAAGATAATCTTAATTGTAATTTATGTTCCAAATTTGAAGTTTATAAGTAAAGCCGTTCGTGAATTATTGATTTTTATTTGATATTTTTGTCATTTGTGTACCATCTTATAAGGATTCTGTACATTATATGTATACGGAATCCTAACTAGTGTAAAATGTGATAGACGATATAAAATACTGCACGAGTTACGAGCTGTCCCGCAGAACTTGCCTGTAATGTGACAGTGATCAACCTTTTTCTAATGTATCAAATAGTTTTTTGCAAATGTGGCAAACATCAGTTTTATAAAAAACCTTTTAATCTTCATCATTCATTCCAGCAGCATTATCACTTGATAAATGTCAGCAATTACCTTAGCATCTCCCTAGAGCTTTGTGCAAAATTCTTTCTTTGCATTTGATCTTCAATATAAATGTGGTACTCGTAAAGATTGAGGTAGATGTTCGTCTCCTATTCTATTAACAAAGTAATAACAGAAACTCAGTGGAAACAATAAACTTGAACTCTGTTGCCATTCTCCTCCATATGCTCTTCTGCTTGATGTACACGTTTGCCTAATTTAGTCTGTTTTTCTCCTGCTGTTGCACCTCCATCTGTTTCTCACCATCATCGATGTTATCAGTAGAATCTGTATTAACAGGTTCCAACAAACACTCAGAATTTGAGTGAATGACAAATGGTACTCATTGCTGGTACTTAAACTGCTCAGATTTCAAAATATTCTTCCTTAGTTGAGACATCTCAACAGGAAGTGGAGCTTTACTATTACACAGACAACAGTGTTCTTCAAATTTACCTTCACCATGTATGTACTAAAAACAGCATCTACAGATGTGAATACAACAATAATTTTTTGTAATCTATGTTCTAACTAGACTTGATAAATTCTTAATCTAGCAGAAATGATTGATTAAATTCCATATTTTCATCTTTTATTAATATTTATACTTGGGGAAGAAATAGAATCTTCACTTCTTCCTTAACTGCAAACCCTTTCTTTCAAAACCAGCTTTTTCTTTGAATGCACCTAAAAACATTTATTCCATCTACTGTTTATACAGATTAGGCGTAATTTCTTGCATTTATCCTTTTTTTTTTGAGAATGCGGCATTAGAGAGGGTATTGAATCCATGATGTTTGTAATTTATCACAAAAAAATCTGTTAAAGGGAAACCTGAATATTCCAAGCTATAGAAATATATGAAGATGGGCACATTTTTAACCTTGTTCAAAATTTTTAATTCACCACAAGGGTGGGCTTCATGTAATTTTTTGCACTTTTTTGAACTTTTTGGCTAATTTCAAAAGTTTCCTTAAGAAAATAAAATATGGCTTTGTTGTTCTCAACAAGTGGCAAACTTTTCAATGATTTATTACAAGCTTTTTCGAGCTTTCAGTGCCTCGAGGGTCTAATTTTAAAGTTGGAAACCTGGATGTTCTGAACTAGAGAAATATATGGAGATGCGCATATTTTTTACTTTAATCAAAATTTTTATCTCTAATACCTGGCTAAGCTAAAGGGAGATCACACCATTTTTTGAACTTTTCACCAACTTTGAAAGTCTCATTAAGGAAATGAAATGTGTTTTAAAACTTTAAAGCTTTCAGCGCTCTAAGGGATTAAATATAATGCTGTAAGCTCGGGTATAATTTCCCTATAAAGTGATCCTTTGTGCATAAGTTTAGGATATATGTTTTGGTTTTCTTTACTTTTTTACTCAAGCTATTGTTTACATGAACATAATTTTTTTGCTGTTTTGGACCAGGGAGAGGGGGGATATAATTTTTTAACCAGAATTTTTTGCTTTTATGAAAGAGCTTCTACGTTTTGTTTTATATTTTGAATTCCACTTTTATAGGTTTATATGGTAATGAGTTATGGATTTTTAAGTGATTTTTGAGGTTGGTTTATATTTCATATTATATATTCTTGACGGTTTTTTGGATTTTTTAGCGCCCAGGGCGATCGGTTGACTTGAAATTATAGATCGTCTTAAGGAGAATTTTAATTAGAATTTACGATCCAATTTTGAAGTTTATAAGTCAATCTGATTGTGAATTATTGATTTTTATTTGATATTTTTGTCGGTTTTAAACTATCTTATTACAATTCTGTACATTATATATGTATGTGCATACAATCTTAAAAAATATACCATTTGAGAATTTTTCTTTCTACAAAGCTTCTACCATAAACAGTAACTCCTTTTTACCCTCAGGCATTTTCATATGTCAAATGTACCTCTATCCTATCTTTTCAAATCAACGTTTTTTTGTTTTTTTTTAGCACTTCTGTTTCTACATCACATGTCTTCTTAAGTCCCCTGCTTTCCATAAGCCCAATAAAACTAAACATTCCTATAAACCTGTGTCTTACTTCCCCTCTCTTCCATCCAATCAACTTCCAACAGCCTCCAATGGTTGAGCTCTCAACCATCCAATTAACAAAAGCAACCATTCCAGTTACTCTAATTTAAATATTTCCATCCCTGAAACTTCCTGAGACAACTTCCACATTATCTCTACGATTGCTACTATTTCGGTCATTAATTAATCCATCAGCGGCAATTATGGATTTGCTTTCTTATCATAATGGCTGCGTCATCCAACTTTATCACTTCGTTTTTCACTTTCCTGTCCAATAATTTGAAATTCAGTTAACTTCTTCGTTGTATTTCTTTGTACTTTCCTTTGTATCATCATTACTATAAGGCAATGGTTCTACTGTAATTTTCGATTTTTTTTACAGCAATTCATTTACTCACATATTAGAATAAACCTGAAAAGATGGTTCGCGCTAACCGTACTCCCAATGTGGTCATTCTTATCTGTGCCGCATTCTGTCTCATTCTTTATGGAGGCAATAATTATAATTACCAGCCTATTTTCCCATTTCCATAGTCAATTCCTTCTATTATATTGTCATCATACTTAGCAGTACTTTATCCTTTCACGTTCATATCGGTTACTTGTGTACTTTTATCCTTAAAAGGCTCAATTCATGTAAAACTTTATCACTCCAGAAATAGGACGGTGATCTTTATATCTTACCGATGTTGTATAAATCGATAATTCTTTCTAAATTTGACTGCTGTTCATTTCTTTACGCTAGTGCTTTCAAAATTTTTCTCCACAAATTTGGTTGTTTCCAAAAGTCACGTTTTCATTTCTGTATCGGTGTATTTTAGCAGAAACTAGTTCCCATCCTCTTTTCATTTAAAGACTTTTTCTGATGGAAAAAATCCTAATTAAACGTCTCTTTATTGCTAATTTCAAACTTCTAAGGTTATTTATTTCCAATAACTACCGCCCCCCTTCTTGCAAAATCCCTATATTGTCCCTGATCTCTTCTTAGCTTACATACTTTTGTTGGTTTGTTCTCTCGTTCATTAGATCCTCCTACTTCACTTATAATTTCACGGAACTTACATATTCTCCTAAATTATTTACTCTTGTTTGAAACATCAAATTTCTTCCCCATGCCGCCGTACAAAATGAATTCAATTACGTTTTATCCTCACTCTAAACTATCTTCATGGACCGTTCGAAGTCTGTACCGGGGTTGAGTTCGCTCCAAATCTTTCCAACTTCCCTTCTTTTCCTCTATTTTTCTTGTCGTATCTATGACAATCTTACATGCAGTCTCTTTTATATTATCTAAGTTTCTCTTAACCTCTGACTCGAAAAATGTTTTATTAGTTATTTCTTCTCCCTTTCCTAAACTATCCACTGACCGAGTAATGCTTCACATTCGTTCTTTGATGTGTAATTTATTTCCATTTCCTTCCACTTTAATTGATTTTCTTTGGATTCTCAACCATTGTTGCATTTCTGGCAATGAGTTGACTGTCTCGTTGACATGTTCCACTGCAATCAATGGTTGATATATAAGTAGATTTCCTGCTCAAAGTCTTTACTGATTCTCTTTTCGTTTCCATCACGATTTCTGAACCAATTTCTATTCTTCTTTCTTTTTCAATCTCCATTCTTTCTACTTTTTTATAAAGCCCCTCTTTTTCTGTTTTAATTTTCCTAACTTTAGCCGTTCTATTATTTCCTCCAAACTTCTCCTTCGGTTCATCATTCTATTTCCAGCTCTTTTTTTCCTTCTCTCTCTCGTTCAGTCTCCTCCTTTTGTGACACGAATCATGCCTTATTCGGATGTCCCTTTATTCCCTAAAAACGTGCGCAACCCTTTATTCCAATCTTCTGTGCCTTGGCCCCTCTGCTCCTTTTTTTTCCTTTGCCCGGTAGTTTCTTTGTTAGCTTCTTTTGCTTCCTCAATGTCTACTTCTACGTGTTGGGAAAACACCAATGTTGCTTCTCCCAAAAGCACATCTGCATTTTACTAAGCAGAGATTATGAGAATAGTTTGGGAGCCAAACTGGATGATTTTGTTTTTTCTTCTTAATAAATTTATGAAAAGTAACACTAAAGTTCAAGTTTTCAAGTTCATTACCACTTAGATAAAAGATTAAGTAAAATAAATTCTCGGTTAAAATTGATTAAAAGTTTATTTATATTCGAAGATGGTGAACGAAAAAACGACAATGTCGAATTTGTCCGAAATTACGCGAACATGTGTTGTCGTGGCAGTAAATAAAATTATATTATACATAAGTTAAAATAAATACGGTTTTCTTCGTTGTCCTACCGAAACAATAGAACTTTACACAAGAACAATCTAATGCGAACATTAAATACGTTGTAAAAGGGAAAATATAACAGGAAAAAATATACATAAATAAAGATAACCATATTCACACAACGAGAAAAAATAATTTAACATCATTTATCACATTCGGCCAATTAAACAGATCGCATTTGGCAGTTACGTAAAGTAAATTCTACCCCCTCCCCCGCGAAAATAACTGAGTTATTGTATTAAATTAATCGTTACGTAGCAATAGTTTTGCTTAGGAACTGTTAATGTAATCTCATAAAATTATGTTACTATTTTTGCAACAGGAACACGTTAATATTTTAAAATTAAATACATAATTTAAAACTACACCAAATAAAGCAACGGGCGAATGCCTTCCGCAGCAGCTCTAAGACTTTATTTTAGATAGAATCATTGCCTCGAAAAAAATTTTATTTACGATTACGGAACGAGAATTATTTTCTAGGCCTCCTAAAGGCGTTACAGCAGAAGACATTAAAAAAAATATCGTAACGTTAAAAATCTAATACAGGTGCACGCTTATCCGATCAAAAAAACAATATAGATGGAAACCTAGAAAGGCACGGCAGAGAGGTGTGAATCCAATATTTAGATCACGCTATAAGGAGAAAGACTCATTATTAAGACCAATTTTGCCAGTGAAGATTATTGGAAAAAGCAAGAAAAGATGAAAAACGCAGTAGTCGGGTAATTATAAAAATTCGTAGAATTTTAAAACAAAGGAATCTTTAAAAACTGAAGTAGCTGTGATACATTTTTGTCAAATAAGCGCTACTAGAAGAATAATGATTAACCTATAAATTACTTCCGTCCGCCAATAATAATAATAACGTATGTCAAACGTAATTTAATGGTGATGCTGATTTGCAGGTAGTTATAGTAAAACAGTAAAGATAAATTATGTAAGCGCATGTAATGTTTATCAGCGTATTACGATACGATTTTATTTAGTTTTTAAAAATTCTATATATTTTTCAGAAAAGTCGCAAGGCCATAAATTTCCCGTTTTTATTTCGGCGTAAAAAAAAAACGATAAAATAAAATAACGTAAGTTTCAAATTTATTATAAAAAAACAAATTTTATGGTAAAATAAAGTTTAAGGGGAAGGTCAGGGAGAACTTTTTCGAGGTAAATAAAAAGTATAATATTAATCGTAAAAATTTAGTTTTTGATCTTTTTTTAAAAAATAATTTTGCCTAAAAAAATTAAAACTAAAAATTTAATGTCTATCACCGCGTAATATTATATTCTATTGCGACAAAAATATATAAAACATTAAATTAACTTAAAAATAAGCCGTAAGCTACTGTATTACATAAATGCGCGTAATTTTTATAAATTTTATATATATACATATATATATATATATATGTATTTGTGTGTGTGTGTGTGTGTGTGTGTGTGTGTGTATACACGTTCCATCTATCGTAATTTGGGAATAAGGAGGAAAAAATATGTACATATAATAACACAAATTTGACTACACATAAATACACATTAAGTACAAAATTTAAGTAAAGAGAAATCGTGTTTAACACGAGGAAATTTCGCTTTAAAAGTACTGTTCATATTATATTTAACGAATAATAACGGTAATAATGAAAAAAAAGAAAGCAAAAAATCTGAACTTTCTAAATGTTTTAAACATAACGGCCTTTAAAAAACCCCCTGTATGAGACAATTTCTATATAGTATTTGTCTCTTTAAATTATACATAATCGAGAATCTAGCGGGATTTTGTCTAAATGCTAAGCTTTTAAAAATATGAATTTCCTTTTATACAGCACTATTATCAGAACTATTGATTAATCGTAACAATCAGAAATAATTGTTGCTAGTGCTCGAAAAAAAAAAAAGAAAAAAAAAGCGAGTATAAACTCTGTTAGAAAATTTTGAGAATGGAATAGACAAATAACATTATGAACTCTGAATTGTTAAGAATACAACTACTAAAACAAAACAGAGAAAGTAAATTAAGTCTGCACCGAGGAAGTAGTAAAAGTAAAAAAAAAACAAAAAAACAGATGAGACCGATACGGAATTTAAAGATAGTAACGTAAAGATATTACATTACGAAGTTTAGAGGAAGTTTTTTTTTTTTTTATAAAAATCCTTTGGAAGCTTCATACAACGGTATATTTTAAACCAAAGATTCCTACGAGTCGCTCGTTAAAATGTATCATCTCAACAAGTATACATTTCTATAAGTCGCAAAAGGTCACTTGTAAAATAGTAGTAATAAAGTAGATCCGCAGATCAATTTAATTTACGGTCGGTTCAACGTGAAAAATAGGTCGCGCGGCACTTTACGTTCTAAACATCTGCAACGAAAAAAATCTTTACAGGTCGAATGTTACAAATTTTTAAGAGTAACGGGAAGGACTATTAGCAGCAACTGCAATAGTTATAGAATCGCTGCGCTTTTACAGACAGCGTAACAAATCATCGTATACATAAAAACGAAATAAAATCTAGGAATGTGTCCGTGAAAATTGAAAGGTTAATCACTGGTATCGCTAATTAAAACAACTAGAGCAGTGTTTTTCAAACTGTTTCATGCCACGACCCCCCCCTATGATCGGAATAAATTTTGCGGTCCCCACATTACAAACATTTAACAACAATTATTTTATGTAAGAGCTAAATATGTTTTACCTTTGTCAAGTGTCTCTTATTGGTCACCAATAGATGGCCGTTATATGTCTTTTCGATAACACAAAAAACTGAGCCAACTTTAAAGTACAAGAAAGTCAAAGAATTATGAAATAAAACAGATTCGGATGTTCAAACAAATAAATCGTTAATAATAACCGGGTAACCGAAAGAAAAAATATAATAATTAATAATTCAGGGTTCAAAATGAGAAACTTACCGAATTAACTTGGTTATGTATTCAACGTTGTTAATTTTGAACCTTGTATTATTAATTATTATATTTTGTCTTTCGGTTAGCCGGTTATTATTTTTGTTACTATGAACCGAAACGGATTTAACAAAAAAATCGTTGCTACAAAGTGATCCAAAAATACGGAACTTTCATGGCCTGTCAACAAATACAGGAGGTATTCTCTTCCTTGCCAGTGCTGACTCGCCTACTTACGAGCTGTCCAAATGGTTAGCCAAAAAACTCGCACCATTTGTAGGTGGTACTGCATCTTTTGTCAAGAACTCATATCACTGCAATTGAACAATTGACAATGGGTGAGTTTTCTTGTGATATCACTTTTCACCAGCATACCCACAACAAACTAGATCTTAAATGTAGAAAATTGCAAGAAATTAATCGATTAGGAAAATGCAAATATTCTAAGTGCAGAAAGTAAGACCTCCAAACGACTTACCAGAGAACCAACGGAGATTTACAAACACAAAAATAATTGCATCGGAGAAGATAGTTTTCAGTTTCAAAAACGTGACAGTATTAATAATAATTCTAAAAACAGATTCAGAAATTATCAGAAATGTTGTTTACAATAACAACAAAGTCAATAACATCACAACAAGGGAGAAAAACATCGCGCCACATCCGCCCTTGTTTCTCTGTGTGTTTAGTGAGTTCATAAACACGATTATAGCACACATAATTCTAACAGCAAAGGATAAAATCAGCGTGTTTATTTAAAAAATTCGTTTATGGATAACTTGCATGAAGAAAAACGTGCTGGAGTCATTTCCTTATGTTGAGCAAATTATTGAAGAGATCTCAAGTGATTAATCAGTGAAAATTGACGTTGAAATTTTTAGTATGATTGTAGGATTACAAAATTTGAAAGATCAACTATTAAATTACTTTCCAGACACCAAATCTGAAGATGATGATGGACAAAGATGGATCCTTAATTCTTTTATGGAAAAGCCGTTAAAACTAGCTAAACTTACTACAACGATGAAAGAAAAACACATAGATCTTGCGTCTGACGGGATGCTTAAAATGGAATTTAATTCACAGAAGATTGACGAATTCCGTATGAGACAAAAAGAAAAATACCCAGAACTTGCTAGGGAAGCTCTGAGTTTAATAGCACCATTTGCGACATCCTACATGTGTGAATTAACGTTCTCATCAATGGTACATTTAAAAAATAAATATAGAAACAGAATGGAATTAGAAAAGGACTTAATCATTTGCATATCAAAAATACAACTACGTTTTAACAAATTAGTAAAAGAAAAACAGGCACACCCATCTCACTAATAATTAATTAATGATAAGTAACTAAAAACATTTCATACTTGATTTTAAGTTGTTTTTAATTTTTAATAAATCATTCAATTTTATTATTCGTGTTTTTTTTTCAGTTTATTTGTAATCGGCGACCCCTTATGTTTCGTTCGCGACCCACACTTTGAAAGACACTGAACTAGAGAATTTGTTTTTTATTATTGTTTATTCAAAAAAAAAAAAAAGTTCCTACATCCCGTGGCTAAAGAAATGAAAAAGCAAATTTAGTGATTTCACATAATTCGAATTATTTAATCTTTGGCCATTCGCAGATTCAATTCTCTGCTAAACATGATTACCCGGGAAAGGATTTCACAGGTTTATTGTAACGTGGTGACCGTAATAATATAATAAGCCTTCGGAATAAATATTCGTTTAATTTTTCAATTTTTTTATACGTCGCCTATTATTTGGGATTAGCCTTTTTTCTCATTCAAGTCTCAACAGAATTAATGATCGGATATTGAGGTAATTGCGTGTAAGAAAAAAATACGTCATCGGCAATCGAATTTACGCGCCGGATGCGATCGATACCGCAGGAAGACGCATGCCTTCATCTCAGATAATGTGTAATAGAATTCAATCATCAGCGAGCCCCATCGATAAAAATTAAACGGATTATGCGTAATTTAATCAACTCCGCGGTTTCAACGCATGCACGAGAACGCTCTGTTGTAATCGAGGGAATTGTCGGACTCGACCGTGTCTGCATCATCACAGCCATCGGCAAGTATTTTTCATTGTTAGGACGACGCTGCAATTTATGATACCTAAAGGCAGCATGTTACTGACTGCAAATTGATTAGAACCGTAGAAGTAAGTGACAAAAATACACAGAGAAATCATCCGTTGGTGACACACAATAGCGCGAACGTAATTAAAGATTACACACATCGCGGAAAATCTTTCAAATATTTCAGCCTCTGCGAGTAAAAATTTTCGCAACGGTCGTTCAATCGAAGAACATCAAAAAAATCTTCCAACTTCTCAAATCGGACGCGAAAACCCTGATCGTTCTAACGCGAGACTTTAACATCGACCCAAAAAGATCAGTTGTACTGAAAGTTCCGTTCGTAGAAAATGCTAATGGCACGTATACACTATAACATTGCGCAACACTACTCTGAATTCGATACTAGTAAAAGTTTAATTCCAAAAATATAACTTTACCTTTTTTTATTTGTTTTTCATACAGCAGATCGGTGGTAAATTTTAATCAATTATTCGCGTTTAATCGCTATTAACTCGCATAAGCAAAAACCCTGCATATAATTCCATTTTTATTTCTTACTGCTTGTTGTATCACACTGAAAACCTCCAGCCGTGTTTTGACAATTGTCACAAGTGATTTTTATAAAATTTACAAAAAGTACAATTTCCTTAACTAACATTATATTTTGTAATTCGAAAAAAATTCTCAAAACTTTGTCGAAGAAAGGAAAAAAACGTGATACCTTTGTGTAAACCCTTTTTATCTGAAAATGCTTCGGCTCCTGCAAATTCGCACTGGCAAGAAACGCGGGACATTATCGACAAAAATTTAGTTACACTTCTGCGAATAAACACCATTCGTCGTTAAAATGTAAATTGCAAGAATAAGAGGTGCATTATTTTTTTTTTTTTTTTGGTTTTTGTTTTGGGCACGCCTGCCAAGGACCTACACCCAGAAACAATAAGAAGGGACTTTTGGAAATAAATCGTACTGATTAGCCCGGCTTTTCGTAAATGCACTCTTTTCAGTTGCGCATTCACTAGAATGTTAAACGAAATCCTCGAAACCAGAAAAAGAAAAGAAAAAATTTGGTAACCAATTACCAGTCAGAAAATATTGCTTTTACCGGGCAAACAAGTTCAGTTTTGAGATGACTCAATAACGGGAACAAAAAAGAAGAAAAAATATTAGTCTAAGTTTGGCTTTTGGAAAAACTGTAAAAAAAATTAACCATCTTACCAAAGGTGTTATTATTATATTTAGGACATTAACGTAATGAAGGTAATAATGGTAAAAATGAAGTAGCAGTGTTAAAATTTTTTTAATAAAACGCGTTCTATAAATGAGACTTACAATTTTTTTTTTTTTACTATTTTCGAGATCTTTATTAGTGAAACAAATTAAACGTAGTTTGAACATGTTATTCAAAAACCTGAAAAGAAGTGTACAGTGTTATGTACCACACTGGTGTTAATGACATTCTAAAACTTACACTTAATACGACTTCCTGACAATATAATACGGTTACCAATAAAAAAAAAGAGTATACGACACACGTCCATAAATGTGCGGGTACATGACCGCGTCAATGCAACATAGAAAACGAAAACTCCGTGGTAGAAGTAAATTCACGAAAAAAATGATCGATAAATTGACTGTGATATTTAGAATCAATAAGAAGTATTAAAAATACAAGGACAACATACTATATCATTACATCTCAACAAATGAAAGTCTAAAAATCACACTAAATGACTGACTTGATTTTCGTACAAGCTCGTTGCCTCCCAATACTTTGAGCTTTAAAAAACCAGTTTATGAAGACCTCAATGATAATTTACTTGCAGATATATTGATGCTTTTGCTCAAAACAATATCGAAAGTTTCAATCAACCAGTGTGGAAAATAAGTCCGAAGACGGTAAGTAGCAGTTCAACGGTAGCCGAAATAGCATTTGTTGCCGCTTATGTAGCCGAATTTATAGTCATTCGCGGAACGAATAGGCGCACGACGCACTAAATTAATTGAGAAGTGCACAGAACACAATACTCGCGAAAGCAAAATACGTCGTATTATTTTCAAATTTCGACATCGACAAAAGGCTCGTCATACGGCCTAAGAAAAGATATTTCAGAATAATTGAAAAAATAGCCTTTTAGCGAGTAAATTTGAAACTTTAAATATTTTTTTATAAAAGTATCAGTCGATCATTACTGCTCAATCGATTGAGTTTAACACATCAAAAGCTAGAGCTTAATCACGGGATATTGATTTTCAACGATCTTGTTTCGTTTTTTTTTTCTTTATTTGCAAAGAAGAAGCGTCATACACTTCGACTCTGTAATATCTGCAAGTTAACTATTAGGAAACTCTCTTTTTTTTTTTCTTTTTTTTTAAGCATTGATTAAGCACAATATTTTTTTTTATGAATTTCAAATAGAGATTGGTAATTAATATTATTTTTAACAAAACGTTCCAGAACCTTGCCAATAACTTCGTTCCGAGTGTTTTACTTTGCAATAAATTTTACACAGAATATTACTTAAAGGTCATGTAATTCTCTACTCCACATAAAAATATACAAACCAAAAGATGCCCTTAATTGAAAAAAAGTTATTACAAAAAAAAAGATAATAGTTTTTTTTAACCTCTGGCTAAATCTAAGGTCCTTAAATACATTGTTAAAAAATCGATAATAAAGTATATACGTAATTTACATGATTTCAAAATAAAAAAAAAAAAACAAAAAAAAACGCACAATTATATAAGGACACCCTTCTGATTATTCAGTCATCGTGAAAGTAATCTGTAATTAATTGAACAGAGCTTTTAGGGAGTCAACATTTAAAAACATATCACAACCATCAATTTATCACTTCATTATTTATATACTAGACATTCGCAGTGTAAAACGAAACTTTTCCTCTTACTTTTCTTTCTAAACTTTTATCTATTTTTTGACGTATCGTCTGGTTTTACAATCTGGTACGTAATTAAATATTCGGGATATGCCTGTAAAAATAAATTCATGTAAATAAATTAATAATTACATAGCAAAAACCGTTTACGGCGATTGTATTTAAATTTGTTATATTTTTAAATTATTTATTTTCACTACAGTTAATTCTTAAATCATTTATTTTCATTACACTTTTAAAACTATTCTATGTAAGAAGATCAAATTACAAGTTTTGCTTGCAGAAAATAATAATAATAATAAAAAAGGAAAAACGCAAAAATAAACGAAAATAAGATGTATTAAAAAAGAGAAAAAAAGAAAGCATCAAAGTAATCCCATAAGTATACTAGGTGGTCATTAATTTTGCTAGTACTTGACTTTATCTTTCTCGAAACTGGTTTATTTTAATTATTTAATGATATATCATTATTATAAAGTAAAGCACAAATAGTAAATTCTATCCGTTAATAATGATAAAAACATAAGACCAGTTTACATATTTGGGTAAAGTATTTACAACCGAAAAACAAGGGATAAAATTAGACCTTGAAAAGCAAATATCAAACGGTTGGATCGCATATCATAAAATAAAACACATACTCAATACCAAAATCAGCTCACAAAATAAAGCGAAAATATTTAACAAATGCGTGATTCCAGTGCTAACGTATGCTGCCGAAATCTGGCTCATTAAAGAAAGGAAGTTATAGAAAAATTAAGAAAAACTGAAAGACGGATGGAACGAGCTTTACTTCGCATAAAACTGCGAGATAAGATTAAATCAGAATATATCCGAAATAAGACAAAATTTGAAGACGTCGGGACAAGAATAGCCATGAAAACAAATGGGCCAGGGCTGGTCATGTTGGTAGGCAAGTGTAGATGGAAGGTCGACAAAAGAAGTGATCCAATGGAGACCGTATACGGGAAAGCGCGCACAAGGAAGACCACTCAGAAGGTGGACGGATGATATTGTGGCAACAGCAGTGGCTTCGTGAAGCGCAAGGTAGGCATCGATGGAGTAAATTAAGGGAGGCCTACATCGAATCAATGATGTAGCGCAGGCAAAAGAAAAAGAAAAGAAAAAGAAGAATGATAAAAGCGGCAATAATTTGTAAATACAAGGCTGATTGCGTAATAACAAAGAATATTTTGTTAAAGCAAAATTTAGGAGAACATTTGCCAAAGAACATTTTAAAATTCTCAATACCATCAGGGAGTAAAAAAAAATTGAATAAAGTTTAAAATCGATTTTAAACTAATCATAATTTATGATGTTCAATGATGTGAATTAATTAAAGAAATTCACGAGTTATAAAACAGTAATTCGTGTTTTATAAATTTTGTATAAAACTGTAAATTAGTTATTTTACGAATTCAAATTTATTTTCAATATGTGTGTACTTTTTACGAAAACAGTAAATTTTAGTTACTTCTTGGCAAACTTTTTCACGTAAGAAAAAAAGAAACGAATCATAAAAATTCTCCAATTACAAATATATCAAATGATTCTTAATCAAATTTATTTTTAAATTTATTATAAAAAAAGAAAAAAAAAAAAAGAGAAACGAGCAATGACAATTTTTAAAAAGTCGTAGGAAGAAAAATGTAAAAAAAAAATCCTCTTCGACGATAGTAGATTTTTTTATAAATACGTTTTTCAAATAAATATTAGTACCGTTACTGTTGAAATTACATGAACCTTACTAAATTTTTTAAATAAAAGAACGTTTAATTAACAGCAACATACAAATAAAACCATCAAAAACTCATTGTTTTGTGAATTTAAATGGTTACAACCTTGCTCTAAGAAAAACCATTCTGTAAAATAATCTGAATTCGAACTATTATTTTTTTATTAAGTGAAATAAACGGAAATATATAATACAGTAATTTGAAAAAATGTAAAATAAATAATTATCCCAATATCAAACAAAAATAAGTATAAAATAATTGATTTTAATTTATAAAAGTCGATCATTTTATACTTATTTTTGTTTGTTATTGAGGTATTTATTTATTTTATATCTATAAATATTAATAAACTGGTAACGATTTAACTATATGTAAAATATTTTTTTTTTTTTAGTAAATTACTACAATAATACTACACTTCTTTTTACAACAACAGATATAGGGGGGTTTAAACTGTACCATACACGGGCGGGCGCACTCTTTTAAGTAAAAAATCTTTTATCATCTTTTACAATAATGTGTCTATTAAGTTATAAACAAGCGATCACGGATTAAAAACTCAAAACATCATTATATCATTGCAAATATTCAAGTACAAAGCAATTTAAAGTAATAGTTTGTTTGGTTTTTTTGTTGCTTTTTTTTTTTTTTTTGTAAGGGGTTGTGTACTCGTAATTAAATAGGCATGTCGATATTGAGAAAATAATAAATCAAATGAACATTAATAATAACTATCGCTAAAAGTGTACAGAGAGAAGTGTAAATAAAATACATCACAAGTTCACATACTTGTTCTCCACGATACACTACATATTCTGTGAAATTAAGTCCTCCTGAACTGGGTTTTCCCATTACCGAATGATGTCCAGGGGGAGCGTGAGCCATTTTAATCGCATTAAACTGCATAAACGATTTTCCTAATGTAACTCTGCACAGTATCAAATGTCTAAAATAAAGAAATAAGTACATAATTATTGATTTTAAGTCTAAATTATCGGATTTTTCAAAATTCATTCATATCTCTGAAACAAATTTAGCGCAACTACATTACCGATGACACTGATAACACGATCTATCCTTGTGAACTGGACACCCGGTTCCACCATTTATACCGTAAACGTATTGATTACTTTTGGAGGAATTTTCTGCAAAATATATGCCTGTAGGAAAAATAAAAAATATTTAGTACAAGCTGCAGAACGATCAATTATAAACTGAAAACTCATAACTATTTATATTGGCAAATCGAGTAATATTAAATAAAATCGCATTTTTTATTTACAGTGTCTTATTAACAAACACGTATATATTTTTTAATTTACTGCAACACTTCTAAGCATTATTGTTGTATTTTTTCTTAATTTTGGGTTGTTCGAAATCAGACGTATACCTTTCGTCACGAAGGAAATATCTTTCGATAAACCTGAAGAAATCAGGTAACTAAAAGTATAAAATTCAGAAACGGTGTTTAACAGAAAAGGGTGAATATAAATGAAAGAAAAAATAGTACACGATAAGAAAATACCGTTTATAAGGGGAGTACGAGAAAATAACCTATAAAGGGAGAGGAAAATGAGAACAGGAAAAAAAAAGATTGAAATCGAAATTGTCTATAGTAACTGATAACTTCAATAACTTTATCGAAAATAGTACCTTTTTTTTGGTCGAGAATAGTGCAGTCAATTAAATCGACCTTCCCATAAGTGTTATAAAAGAACTAGAATCCGTGGAGTCCGGAGGGTTTCCTCTTACTGAGGTTCAACGAGTTAAATTATATATTATTAATGTTTTATAAATTCTCGCATAAAATAGCTATTTTACTTAAGAGTATATTTTTTCCTAAATAATTTAATCGGCCGCTTATCTGCTCTACACGCCATTGTGGAACCGTTTGACTCATCATCTAAGAAAGCTTTTTACGATAAATTAATGTGCACAATAAACAACTGAACACACAAGCGAATCATGCTGATAAAAATAATGATATTTCATACGTTTACATCCAGTTCTTATACTTTATATAGTTAAAATATTGTAATCATGACCTTATATTGAATTCCCCCGAAATGGTTCAATAAAAACATACGTACGATTCGGAAAATTTATTTTTCATAAAATTCATTTAAAACAGTCACTCCTCAACAAGATTCAACGTTCATCACGTGTTTTTAACTTTTTCCATTGCTTTTAAAAACTGTTCTTTCGGAATCCTCTTCAGCTCTGCCGTTACGTTCGTCTGGACGGCCGGTATTGTGTCGAAAATTTCTCCTTTCAACTGTAATTCGAGTTTTGGGAGTAGAAAATAGTCTGAAGGGACAAATCCAGCGAATAGAGCAAGTTCGAAGATATTCATTTTTTTTAAAGCTAATAATATCCTTTATAATTGTCAAAATGTTTTTAGTATCTGTACATAATTAAACAAAACAAATTTAAAAAAAAGCTAGTGAAATTTATTTTAAATCAGAAGCCACAATAAAACTACAGGCACACTTATATAGATATCTTAAAGCCTAAAGTTCTGTTAAAAAAAACAAAACAAAAAAAAAACGAATCTATGAATGTGACCGTTCCGGTTCTGTGTAGGGTATCATGATTTGCTTCAAAAATAGGCGTAGGGTATACGGATCCTTGTTATTTAAAAACACGAATTAAAGTCTTAATTTTGACAATTTAGTTCATAAAAATAAAGCGAACATTTACCAACTTTAGAAGATTAAAAAAAAACTATCTGTATTTTATCTTAGATTTTAAATTTTCCTTTCGAGAATTTATGATACAGCATATATTAAATATAATAGTATTGACATGAAGTACTTAGATTGAAATGTATATTTCTGAAATTTTATATTTGTTTAAACGTCAAAAAATTTAACCTGCTCCAAACATTCCGCCGATATAAGCGTGTCTTTCATCAAACCCTTTCTGTACGATCGCATTTATAAACGCCGATCCATGAAACAGCATGCGTTCATTCGGCTGATTATTGTTATCTTCCGCTACTTCGGACCTTCGGTGACAATATCGATCCCACAACTTTCTATTTTGCACCTTTTGAATCTGTTAATGACACAAATAAATATACCGTATATAAAATAACATATGAAATAACGTTATCACAAAGATATCCATTTATCGTTCGCCGAATATTAAACTCCAAGTATTGTGTATATCCGGCTGATTAGCTTTTATTCTTTCTTAAGTTGATTACGTTGTTTTGAATGTTAGCGAAAGTTTATTGATGCTAATTTTTATTTTTGGGAAAACGACTAAATTTTTAATAATGACACATTAACTATTCAGTTTTTTTTCTGTACTATTTGTCGAAAACGTTGACAAAATTGAGATTTTTAAAATGTTTTTTACTCGTCAATCAATATTACGTCGTACTGTTGACCCATGATTAATCACGTCACGAATTCGTTTTATTTATTCAATACTGCAGAATACACGAGGCATCAGTGTCTGATGTTTTTTACCATTTTAAATTCTCTCGGGTAAATCGTTTTTTTGTTGTTTTTTTTTTTTGTTTCTTTTTCGCACTTTACAAATTTTTTATACTCCACAAATTGTTCTTTAAAAATAAATTACAAAACTATTACGAAAAAAAAAATACAACAAATACATTTTTTTTTTTTTTTTTGCATTCCCTTTAAAAAACTGAGCAAAAGAATTTAATAATATACGTACGCGTATAACATTGTAACGACTAAATAATCCACCCGAATTATCTCTATGTTCCCTAATAGTAGATTGTAATTCTTCGTTTACAGCAATATATTCTTTATCATCGTGTAGTAGATCGATCAGTAAAGTGCCAGGACTGCTGTTTGTATTGCCAAACGCGGATAAACCTAAATCAATTTTAATTTAAATAAATGAACTAAACAAATATTAATAAAAATCTTCGTTTCTACGTTAATTTTAAGTATTTAATTATAAAAAGAATAATTTTTATTCGATAACCTTTAGCAGATCACTTATTTACCAACAATATACTGTGATGGGTTAATAATTTCTCGATGATATTGTAACGTTTAGTTTGATTTATTTGATTTTTACCTCTATCAAGGATGCCATACACATATGTATAACATTTCGGTTTACTACTACGCCCTCCAGGATGCTACCAAAGCCTTTAAAACCATGCATATATATTTTCTATTACCTTTTTACACCTTTTAATTATTATGAATATTGTTTTTCGTTATTATTATTATTATGTGTCGTAAGATTTTGAATTAAAATTTTTTAGAGTGGTTGCAATAATTTCCATATTCAGGAAAATACGAAGAAGCAAAATAACTCCGCGTGATAAGATGTTAAGTTTAAAAAATGTTATATATATATATATATATATATATTACAGCTCAATCACTATATTAAACAATAAGCTATTCAAATAAACTAAAACAAATAACTGCTTATTTGCTGCGTAGGATAACTTGGGTAAATTTTCAAAAGCTTCTTTCTATAAATTTCTTTTACATTCTTACCTTTATTTAAAACGGCAAAATAAGTAATTCTTTATCCTTTTTTGCATGCTTTTTGATACTGCTGATTAAGCAAATATTTAATGAAAATAATGAACGGGCTTCTTTTATAAACATAATAAACCCTGTTTACAGATTTTACTGATTTTTAAATAATTATTTACTTCGTGATTTAGTTAGCGGCTACTATCGCGAATAGAGTTACACGCAGTTAATGTTATATTTTAGAACATTATTTCATTCGGCAATAATTTAATAGTCACAAAAAGGTTTTTAGGATTTTAATGTTTTCGACATATAAATAAATACGCTTAGCTGAAATAATTTCAGGAAAACATTAGTCATCAATATCAAGGTCTCGAACGTTAAACGAATGAATCTCCCGAGCAACTAGTTAAAGGAGTTGTTTTCGTTTTATCCTTCTCTTTATCTTTTTATATATCCGGGTCTTCTTGGTTCTATCAATATTCCTTAATTCATATTTATTTATATCAATTTATTTCTACTCTTTATGAGATAATTTACTGAGTGTTTTAAAATAATTTACATTACAATGTAACAGCAATTGTTTAAATGGTACCTCCTATGCGATTTCATAGATTTTTCCTTATATACCTTTTTTAAAATCGGTCCGGTTATTATCGCATAAGTAACAGTTAAATAGCTATCTATCTTATTTTCAGTAATATTTATGAGTCACATAATTGTTTAATCATAATAATAATAATAGCAATACTAATTTTGGAAAACACCACAACAGAACAGTGAATATTAAGCCAACTAGATTAAAAAATAAGCGAGCAAAGTGACTTATCCATTACTTCTGTTAATTTATAGATGTTTGTCTCTCCATTTTTTATATGCAGCCAGACTGGCTTTTACAAATAGTTATCGATGTAATTTAAGCATTCTACCGTCCAAATTTAAACGGGCAATATACGAATCATGCACTGAAATTTCAGAGGAGTTCATAATAGCTATGAAGGGAATTAAAAAGATATTTATTAAAAAATACAATTAACATTTTCGGTCTTTCAGAAACGTGGCCGAAATGCAATTAACAATTTAAAATGCTAGATTACAAAATAATAAGAAAAGATAGAATAGGATGACGGGGGGAGACGTAGCTATCTTGGTGTACCCGGATATTGCATATTCACAAAAAGTAATTCAATTAGATGGTCCAATAACAGATTTAATCCAAATTAGCGCAATAACTGTAGCTATCCGTAATTCTGAATACATAGACATACATATTAATGATTTACGCACCTCCAAAAAACAAGCTTACTTATAATCATTGGACGGCAATAAAATCCCAGCTAAATCGACCATTTATAATCTCGGGGGATTTTAACGCCATCCATCCGGGATGGGGGTGTTCTAAAGCAAATCTCGAAGGCAAAGAACTACTTAAATTAATACAACAAAATTCAATTTTTATGCTTAATACAAATCATAAAATTCGAATTTCTTCCCCAAATTATAATCAAAATAATCCTGACTTAGTCTTATGCGATCCCAGCATTGCCGTTAGACTGAAATATAGCGTCGGATCTGATTCGATGGAAAGTGACCATCTACCGGTGTTGACGGAGCTTTTTATGGCAAACACTCGCCATGTAAGTGGTAAGATAGCAACAAGAAAAAATAGGTCCACCGGGTATTTACAGAGAATCGACACTGAAAAGATAATTGAACTAAAATAAACAGTGTCTTGAAAATATTAATAAAAACGAATTCTGAGTCACGGGTCCAGCTGAACAATACAATACGATTAACACTTTAAATGGCATGATTTCACTTGGAAATAGTAAAAAACCAGCTTACAATTATTGTCAACCCTGGTAGGATACAGAGCGCAATAAAGCAATTACTTTAAGAAGGCTACATCTAAGAGATTACAATACACGCTCCATTTTAAGTAACTTCTTACGATTTAAAGAACAACAGGTTACAATCAAGAAAATGTAAAAGGAAAAAAGAAGCTAGCCTGGAAAAAATCCTGTAATGAACTAAGCGATTATTTGAGCGTTAAAAAACTGTGGTACAGAATTAGATTTTATAAAAATCCTTATTTTAACAAATTTCAATATAAATCTCCGGAATGGATTGATAAATTTATTCAAAAGTTCGGGACTCCGGTCGGAGGTCTGGATAATTGCTCTGCTCAACAAACATTTGATAAATTTAAAAAATAGTTAGACAGAGATATCACATGGCCGGAGTTAATCAAAAGAATTTCTCAACTGGAGCGGATGGAATCCCTTATAAATCAGTTCGGCCACTGTCTCCAGAGGCTAAGTTTTTTATACTATTTTTCTTCAATAAATCATTAGATATGAGATATATTTCCGACCTTCGGAGAAAATATCATATCCGTTCAATCTTAAAACCGGGGAAAAACAAAAATGATCACAACTCATATAGACCTATTTCATCGCTCTCGCATGTAGGGAAGGCCACTGAGAATATAATAAAAACAAAGAATAGAATGGTGAATTAACCACTTTGGAATATTTCCAAAACATCGTTTTGGCTTTCGGAGAGGATATGGCACTAGGTATGCCACCGCTATACTGGTAAACGATTTACAGATAAGTTTAAGTGCCAATTGGTGGTCAGTAGTGATGTGATTTTTATTGATTTAAAAACAGCTTACGATAATGTAAGTCTACAAATTCTATTCACAACTCTATTCAAATTAGGTTTAACAAACGAAATTAACCGAAGGGTATATAATTATTTCCATAATAGAAAATTAACAGCATTATTCCAAGGCAGAATTTATGGTTCGGTGAGAGCAGACAGGGACTTACCTCAAGGTAGCTTGCTGAGTCCTTACCTTTTCACATTATACACAAAACATTTAGAGAAATTACACACACAGAACGTTAAAATTATTCAGCAAGCCGATGACCTAGTAATATACGTCTCTGCGGCTACTATAAACACCGCTGCGAAAGAATACAAAAATCGTTAAAGAACTTTATAGAACTATTGAGCGAAATACAAATTGAAGTAAATGTGGAAAAGACTCAACGTATCATATTTAGTATCGAAGGAGAAGAATTCAATCGTCTCCACTACTTAAAATAAATAATTCTTCTGTTAAGCTTAAGAATTCAGTCAAATACTTGGGGGTTAAATTCGATTCAGAGCTTACGTCTAAAGAAGAAATACAGTACATATCTGATAAATGCGAAAAGAGCTTAAATCTTTTACAAAGTCTGGAGGGATGTAGCTTAGGGAGCAGATCCTAGCTCTTTAATTAAAATCTATAAGGCAACCATTAAATCACATATAGATTTCTGTGCTCCATTACTTAACTTTCAAATTACAGGCTCCTCAAATAATCCAAAACTGTGTCCTTCAACTTTGTCTGGGATGTACGAAATCAACTCTATATCATACTGTTTTAGCCAGAACAGTCGAAACACCAGTGATGTATTCTATGAAACATACAGCAGGCAAGTTTTATCTCAAAATTAAAGAACAACGATATCATCCCATAAAGAAACAACTCCATATCTGGATCAATTCACGAAGCAGTACTTATTAAAAGTTTACTCCCCTTCCACCCCTAATACAAAATCATAATGAATATTCACAATTAAAAATTTACTGCACTTCTAAAAAAGCCTCATATGGACTGGATTTTCAAGAATCCACATGTTGAATACAAACGGAGGTAACTGATAATAAATTTTCAAAAGTCAGTAATCTGAGTTCAAAATATAATAATGCTCGGTTTACAGAAATTATAAATTCCCAATTTAATGAATACAAAATATTTTACACTGACGGATCCGTAGATGAATCTCAGAACAAATATAAAGCTGCCTTTTATCATGCAAACAGTAATGGGTTCTAAGCATTCCATTTGCCACACGCAGGTTCATCATTTACTATAGAAATATATACGCAATATTTAGGTATTTATCTTACTCCAAAAAATATATGAGGGGGGGGGGGATTTTTAACTTTAATAGACTCCCTCGCAGTTTTGTCAAAGTTACCCTGTATCAAAGACAGACCAATAAGAAATATGGAATGTTTAATAAAGAAATAATATACGTATATATACCAGGTAGGAGGTAGTCAGGTTTTATTCAAGTGAATTCCTTTCCACAGTTGTACTGTAGCAAACGAGACAACCGACGTAAGAGCGCATAGAGTAAGCGGGAGAATAAGCAATATAAAATTAACTGGAGAGATTTTGTTACTATGGTTAAAAACAACATACACGAAGAATGGAACAATGAATTTCTCAATCTTAACAATTCTGAAGGGAAGCAATACTTTAAGATAGTAAAGTCAGTACCTAAATCCGAGTGGTTTAGACGAGCACACCGCGATAAAGAGTATATAAAGACAATGGTAAGCTTGCCCTAAATGGGAATTAGAAAGCTCTATAGATTATAAGGTCTGGCAGTACGAATTCAACAGAGTCGGCAGTGAAAAGGGGGTATTAAAGGAATGGAATTTTTTCCCAGTAATAGTAAGTCAAATTGTTTCAAGTCCTCGTTCCTATGCAAGTGGTTGACTATAAATAAATTAAGGACAATCAAATTCAAATATAGTTTATAACCGACAATAACTTCAAATATTAAGATTAGACTGACTAAAGAGCATGAGCCGGGGTTAAAAAAAAAAAGATTTAAGCCTTCTATTTGATGAATTAAAAGAATTTTGGAACTAACAGTTAATTTCATGTTTCTGATGATGGAAGTAAGTAATATATAGACAACACGATGAAAAAAAAACATATAAAACAAGTTCCTAACTAATAAATTCGTTAAAAATTAAAATTGTTATTAAACTGGCCGTTAAAAAAAAGAGAAATAAATGAAAAATATATCAAAATACATGCGAATTTAAAAACAGCTATAGAAATAAAAAGATTTAAGAAATGAGAACAAACTGCTCTTCCCTCACCGACACGCTTTAGTTTCAATAAGCTCAATATATTATGAGCCTTAACTTTACGGTCTTTTGCGTGCCTTTTCATTAATACAGAATTTTAATTTTTTTAAATTATCATATCTGCAGGAATCTATGTAGTTTTTAGGTATTTACAAGCAAATGGACGATTACGAATATTATGTTAAATGCAATAATTCAAAGGGAATACACAAAATACGAGAAAAAAAAACTTATTAGAACGAAACGAGTATAATTTTTTTTTTTTTGTTATCTTAATAAACACGTAATGCCTTCCCCATTTAAAAACCGGCTTATTACCTGACTGAGATAACTTTTCTATTCCCTTTATTAGTTTGTGTCTATATCCGTACGCACTGACACCTATTTGCTTCAAGTCTTCATGACCCATCTCTGCTAAAATATCAAGCGTTATTTGTTCGCGTTCGAATAAGTCCAGCAAATGTTCTAAACCCAAACTGTCAAAAAAAAAAAAAAAAAAAAAAAAAGAAAATAATACAATTCTCGAATTACGTTATACGCATAATGAATAATTTTATTTTTGCTCCGACCGCATTTATCTACCGTGTCATTGTATAATCTACAGCGTATGTTACCTGGAAAGAAAACCGGGAATAGTAGTAACAGCCCCGCAGTTCTGTACTGCTCCTTCCATGTTACCGTACAAATATTGAGCTGAACAACCATCGCCACGAAATGCAGGGATTGGCAGTGATATGGTGGTTCCAGACGGCATTACTACCGTTTCACTTTGAGAAGAAATATTTTGGATCTGAAGAACAGGAGCTGAAGGGTGAGATGCCATCGCATCTTGAAGAAGAGATCGTACGTCTTCCGCACTAGCCAAATCTAAAGGAGTTTGTCCTTCTTGATTTTTCAGAAACGGATCGGCGCCATGGGCTAACTATTTAAATTTTTCAAAAAACATCTCGTCACTATGAGTAATTACCAATAACAATAATACGAACCTATAACTACAATGACTTATTTGTTTTAAGTTCATATCAGTCACAAAAAATGAAATTGATCACGTCTGTTTTCGACAATTATTCAGGAAGTTGGCAAGAATACTTACAGCGGATCTGAAGTCGATAATGTTTAAGAAAACGTTGATAACTAAACTTCAGCTATTTGATATTAAATTTTAACTTAATATTTGTTCGTAGTTGCAGCATTAATCTCGTGAAAAACTAGATATAAGAATATTCAGCGATTTAAATGCACAGAAATCACTTATATTTTAATTTCTTTCTGTTTAATAATGAATAAAATTCTTTTACGCGTGTTTAATTTTCTAATTTTTTTATATTGAAATTTTAACTCCACGTTTTAGCTATTTTAATTCACCAATGTATAAAAACTTATGTTTACTGTTTAAATATAGAAAAAAAAAAAAAAAAAAAAAACTATTTATTTTTTATGGTGGCTAGTCAAATATAATTTTTAAATTCTCGCTTTACTTCCAGTTTTTCCGATCCAAATTCTCCTGATTTCCTGGTTACCAGAATTGTACTAAAGCTTACAAGAACCTTTTTCCGCTTGCACAGTAACAAACCGAAAAAATTGAAACGGAAGCAAATGAAACATCGGTAGACACGAAAAAATTGCAAATTAATTTTTTTAATCTTTAAAGTTGTTTCATTCACATTTTAAATATTTTACCGTTATAATAATCACTAACAACTGAATTTATTTGACGTCTAATATTTACATTCTTAATCATACGTGCTAACTTCAACGGGTTTACGGAACTCAAGCCACTCCAAAAGTTTTACTGAAAAGGTTCAACCCTCCCAATAAACACTAAAATGCATATTAAAAGAATTTCTACGCGTTTCGTTAAAGTTCTTAATTAAAATGTATTGACAATAAATATAAATATTACTCATCATGAAAATAGACCTGCCTTTATAGAAAAATTCTTAATCGGACACATTCGAAGCAAATTGTAAAAAAACAATGAATTTTTTTTGTTACTACTGACAACATTTGGTCGCCGCAGCATATTTTATACAAATAAAAAAGAACTTCGTAATTTATTATTGAGTAATATACATTAAAAAATGCAATCATTTGGCTATTTTTACTTTTTTCCCGGTTTTAAAACAAAATTCCCAGCTTATTCTATGTTTTCGCGGTTGGGTGGCCACCTTGTTCTTCTTTCTATAGCCATGTCACCTTTATTCTTTAGTCAAAGTCTACTAGCGTTATCCTTAAAACTTTAATAATGTTTAAATTCGAATGGTTTGTGACACCTACAATCGAGACTGATATGCCTTTTTCTGCACTAGTGAAAAGTTACAAAATACCTCGAGAAATGAATGCTACAAAAGTAATACTAAAACCACCTTCACATGCTCAAATTACGCAAAACGTCGTCGATGTTTCCCATATCAACAGAATTATGCGAAAATACGTACACGTACATGCGTTTATTTTTATCAAAAATATTAGACATTAGACGAGAGCCTTCATTCACTACAAAATATGTAAGAAATACAAACATAAGAACGTAAAATATACCCATCGTTTATATCTTACTTTTTTTAATTAAAATGTAATAAACATATTCGCAATGCAGCTATCCAATTTTTATAAATACAAATTGATTTCATCCGTTTTATTTCATTTATCGTTCAATTTCGTCGTTCTATACGTTTAAATAAACCCCTTTTCGTCAATTCCTAACGCGAAATCATTTTTATGACGTTTTACAGCGGAAATCCGTTGATCGGTGAAATTTCAAAACTTATTTTTGTAAATATCAATAAAAGTATTTATTTTAAATTAACAACGTGATAAAAAAAAAAAAAAAAATCAGTAATAGTTTCGGACAAAAAAAGCAAGCAAAAAAAAAAAATTAAATAAAAATCGAAATTACCAATAAGGCACTTAATTGAGTTCGGCCCTTTTGAGCGGCTTCATGTAACGGTGTAAAGCCCCACTTGTCAGTAGCATTTACTACAGTATTATATTTGATGAGCAAAGCCGCTATATCTAAGTGGCCGTATGAAGATGCATTATGTAATGGAATTAAACCACCTTTGTCTTGAGCATTCACATCGGCTCCGTTTTCGAGCAAATATTCGGTCACCTCGATATTATTGTAGCCAGCTGAAATAAAATTGAATTTCAATGTAATAAGTACACAGACTTTAGAACAATAAACAAAAAAAAAATCCTACGCCTTCCGAAATAAATTTTGTGGAATGTAAACCTTTACTCGACTTAACTAATGCACGGTCACAACTCGTTAAATATTTAAAATGATGTATCCGACATCGTTAAATTCAGTCTTACTCGAATTCATACAACACACTAACAGACTATTGAGTGAGCAGACGCCTTCATAATTTCTTTTACTAAATATTTTTGTTTAGCACTCAGACATTTCTTAACTACCATCTAAGGGTAATTTAATTAATTAACTTTAATTCTTTAAAATAGCTAACTCAGCTACCCGATAAATCGGGAGTTATTCCTACATTCTTGAGAACATTGATATTACATACAATACAGACTCAAGAAGACCAAAAGGCTAATAACAGCTATTTCTCGAGAATCTACATATACAACTTATAGCGAAGGCGTTAAAATTCACTTCCATTTGTAAGTCATTTTTATTCTTTACATTATTATTCGTTTCATTTTTAAAATTTCAGTTTATATTTTTAAATTATACGCCCGAAACATCATAAGAAAATGTTATAACTTACAAGAAAGTGTGCTAGTATAAATAATAGCATTATTTTAAAAAATGTATAAAAATTAAGACGGGTTCATTCTTTTTCTCTTTTTTCCCTCGAGTACATGGTATTGTTTATTATTTTATCTAACAGTCCAAAATTTTAAAATAGCGACTGAAAATACCAAAGCTTCATTATAACGATCAAATTTTTATCGGTTAGTCTCAACAAATGATTTCTAAATTTTTTCCAATGAAAAAAAACTTACTAAAAAATAAAACGATAAATTAAGTTCAACTGAAAACATTAGTGGTACCATAATTCCGAAAAAAAAACGCATTGACACCTACCGGCAAGATGGAGCGGAGTAGAATTTCGGCCCTGCATATCTCGACAATTTATATTTTCCGCAGTGAGCAGTTTTTGTATTCGAGTTAAATTACCCTTTTTCGCCGCATCCAAAACAGCCGCATTACCACGTAACAGATCAGCAACATCTTCGTCACCTTCTTTGACTAAATCCAACGGAGTAGCACCGTCACGGTTTTTCTTAGACGCATCAGCTCCATGCTAAATGCAATTTAATTAACGTTATAATTAAGTTGTTTTCTTTTTCTTTTTTTTTTTACATGTTTAACGTAGAACCAATAAGGCCAACTACCACATATTAAAAATTCCATTTACAAACAACGTAAAACTAACAATAAATTAAAAATTCAATAATTAACCAAAATGAAAGAAAAAGAAAATTATAAACCTAAACTAAAACCGAAATAGCATCGACAAAATAAAAGCGATAAATAAAAAATAATAAAAAACAACGAAATCTTTTTGTATAAATTAAATAATTATATTATTGTTTAAGATAAAACTGACAACTATCTGTGCAATGTATTTACCACAAGAAAGTAAATAATGAAGAGAATATGGTGGAAAAATCTTCATGTCCAATAATTTATTGTAAAACACTACTCCACTATTTAGGTATTTACTACAACTAAGCAATAAATGATTAGTATCCTCAACAAAATTAATTGAGACGTGATCATCGTAAAGCTCATCCATAAAATTAAGAGCTATGCATGTGTGACCCATACGTAACCTGCATCATAATGTAGAGTAACAAATTTACGCACCATACCTTCCAAATTTTCTGTCCTCATTACTACGTGCACGTACATTCGCTCGTTTATATTAAATACTAAAGAAATAAATACCTGTAGTAACAATTTAACGATGTCGTATTTTCCTTTGGCAGCTGCTTCATGTAATGGAGTAAACTTCCATAAATCTGCTACGTTAACATTGGCTCCATGCTTCACCAACATTTCGGTTACTTCGAAATGTCCATACGAACAGGCATTATGCAACGGTACCAGACCACTTTAAAAATATTCAAAATGTATTAAATAAATCAAAACGTATTAATATTACAACCTTCGTATTAATGCAATAAAAAAATGATGAATTTAGGTCCTTTTCGTTAATCATCTATAAAAGTTACGACAAATCATTTATTTTTGATTTAGTTTTCAATATTAAAAATATTATAAAAAACGTATACTATAGAAATTATCTTTTAAAAATATTAAAAATAGCTGACAAGTTTCGGAGTGACGTACTAATGCCATGATTATAGTGACGTACTAATGCCATGATTATGGAGTACGTCACTCCGAAACTTGTCAGCTATTTTTAATATTTTTAAAAGATAATTTCTATAGTATACGTTTTTTATAATATTTTTAATAAAGTAATAACAGAAAATGGACAATATTATTTACAATATAAAGAAGTACGTATATAAATTTTATAACTTAGTTTTCAATATAAATGTCATTATTAGCTTATTACTGAGCTCGTCATTTTTGTTTTATATATATATATATATATATATATATATATACATATACATATATACTTTTTATGTAGATTAACTATTTTATCATTTTTTTAGTTAATTTTTACTATTTTCGAACACGATGAAACAAAAAATAAAATTAAGTCAAAGTCTAAAGCTACAAAGAGTTGAATCACCCAAAAAATGATTGAAATAATCGAAGAGAACGACGTAAAATTACATACAAAAGTAGCATGGAATATTGGAAAAATTCTACAATCATCTAAACGTCTTGTGATAAAGAAAAAAACACCAGTATATAAATATCATCGAGAGTTGAAAACGACGAAATTCGCACGTTTAATGAAATCAAACAGGCGACGAAGGAATAAAAATGAAAGATTCCGCGAACAATACAGAGATTGACTTTTCAGATGAAAAAATTGAAATCAGAATCGTTTGGATACCTTAAAGGACTTAGTAAAAATAACTCTAAAGGTCTAGATCAATGCCTCCAGTTCAAATTAGCTCTTTTAGTTCATATTCCTACGTACAATGTTGTCATCGTTTAGTTCACTGCTAGCTTAATCGCTATATGATGGATAAATTTATTATATATTTTACTGAAAATCTAAAAAAAATACAAGTTCGTAATTTTCTGGTTTTAAAATATTTTAAATTTAATGTAAGTATTTAAAAAAAAATCCAAACTATTCTTTTATAATTTTCTTTAAAAAGCAATTGTAAAAATTTTAATTGAACTTTAAAATGAATGCCCAATTCAAGAATAATTAATGCAATTATTTACTTTCAGTTTTAAAAAAGTTATTATAAGTTTGTGATTAAATTATAAACCCTACTTCCCATTATCTGCCGCGTTATCCGTCCCAATTTCATTAATACAAAGGGTATGCACCCCTTTCACGTGATCCTAATTATATCCACCAGACCGCCGATCATTCCAAGATGTATGTTAATGCACACACAGGGGTTCACATAAATAATATTGAACGTTTATGGCGTGGAGCCTAGAGTAAAATTCCAAAATATGGCAATAGAAAAGAATTTTTCCCTTAGTATATTGCGGAATTTTACTTCCTACAGCGAGTCCCAGATTCCAACAGATACATAAATTTTTAAACAGCGCCGTAAAAATTTATCTGATTTATTAAGCTATGTAAATTTATCATAATTATTCAATAGTCTGCTTTTTTAAAATTACTACATTTCTTATTTTTAGCCGACTTCAAAAAAGGAGGAGGTATTCAATTCGACTGTATTTTTTTTTTTTTTTTTTTTATTTTTTTTTTATGTGTGTTACCACAGAACTTTCTTCTAGATGAACCGATTTTGATGATTCTTCTTTTATTTGAAAGGTAGTGTTTGTCATGTGGTCCCATTTAAATTTGATCAAGATCTGACCGATAGTTTTTGAGTTATCCTTAATAATGCGGGAGATTGAAGCTTTTTGGATGCTTTTCATTCATGATTGTATTCACCGTCGGATTAGATTTTTGACTTAAAATACTATAAATTTGCCAAATTACCATGGAAATGTAACTTTTGGTGTTTTTCCGTGGAAATATCTGTTCTTATTAAAATGTTTTAATTTAATTGAATAAAAATGCACTAAAAAGTAAAAAATAAAATGCTTTTTTACAAAAAATAAATACCGACTTCAAGGTTTATTATACAAATTTAAAGATGCACTAAAAAGTAAAAAATAATTACTCCTGATAAAATATATATATCAGAGTGTATCGTAATTCTTATACAACATTAACTTTTTGGAGTTGGAATTAAATTCATGTTAGGAACAATTTAATCAACATTTAATGCAGTTTTTAATTATTCTTTTAATATGAATTTGATGCCAACTCCAAAAAATTAATGTTGTATAAGAATTACGATATCACCTTAAGTTATATCACTCTGATATATATATTTTATCAGGAGTAATTATTTTTTACTTTTTAGTGCATCTTTAAATTTGTATAATAAACCTTGAAGTCGGTATTTATTTTTTGTAAAAAAGCATTTTATTTCTTATCTTATTTTAACGTTATTTTAAAATTTGCTCTTCACATTACTTTAATTTTTTTTTACGCCAATTTTAATATGTTCGTTATTTTTTTAAGTTCGTTTTTTTTTTTGCGCCAGTTTCATTTTTGGCTGAAATTTTACTTTGTTCATTTTTGCTCTTATTTATAATTTTGTAGTTCACACACTACATATCAGATCAAAAATGAACGAACTAAAATTTCGACCAAAAATAAACTAGTGTCAACGATTTAGGCGCTTACCAAATTAACAAAAGATACTACAAATGAAATAAACGTGAGTAATAAGTTAGCTCCAGACATCAACAGACATATGGTAAAGGATGGTATACTGATCAACACTAAAATATTTGCTGATAAAACGTAAAAAAGTACTACTGCGAATAAGCTCAGTTTCATTCATTGTTATAAAAATACATTTATGAAAATATACCGATAATATAGAACAACCAATACTAAAAATCACTGACTAAAAATGTTAATTTCCAACAATTATTAATCATTGCAAAAAACAATTCCACCTTAAAAGTGGAACACAGTTTGGATTTATAGCACAGGAAGAGGCTAGAAATGGGATCATTCTTCGAACGTATTATACTAAGAAACAACAGATATCAACAGACGTCACATAGACTGCGAAATAGAGTTTGACAATGCAAGTGACTAGAAACAAATAAGTATGTGACAAAGAAGCAATGCAGTTAAAATATCTTTAATGGGAATAAAAATTAAATGTTAAATTTTGTAATTCAAACGTGGAAGAATTCTGCAGCACGAAAAAAGTTAAAAAACAACGAGTGTCACAGAGCTGTTTAAAACTTACATATGCAGAACAGATAATGGCTGAAATGATCAAAGGTAGACTTCGCATCGTAAACGGTTACAGAATACATTGCATCAATTATGTAGATAATAAAGTTTTTCTCATACCGAAAAATCCGTGGCAACTTCAACAACTCGTTAATATAGTCAATAAAGAAAGAGAAAAATGAGATATGGCAATAAATATGACCAAAACAAATATCATTAGCAGATACTCACACTTCACTGCTCAGTATAACATTAAATAATATAATAACGAAGAGCGTTTAATTTTTCAGTAATCGGTAAATATTATTTAAATAACACTCCATTTTTTAATGAGGTCATTTATTTTTAATATTTATTATCACTCATTATCCTTTCGACATTTCAGCAACTTAAATAACACATGTTCAATTACTTTTAGAGAAGACCTCAAATAACACTTTTCATGTTGTAACTGAATCAGTTATTGCGATATGGGCATTGCATAACAAAAATTAATTCCTTCAGACAGAAATATAAATGTTAGTCTCAAATCTTTTTAAAATGGTAAATGACATTAATTGCCCAGAAGCAACAAAAAGAGACAAAAATCTACTTCGAAATTCAGAAATAACAGAGGTTCTATTTTTATTTGTATGTATTAATCTTTAAAAGTATTTACATATATACATATATATATATGCTAATACAAACATATATTTAAAATATAAAAACATACCCTTTATCTTTAGCGTGTACATCAGCACCATGTGAAAGAAGATACTCGACTACTGGAACTCGGTTATAACCGGCAGCGAAATGTAGCGGCGTTGAATGCCTGCAAACATATTACAATTTCAAAAATTAAATGTTTTAACAAAACTATACGCCGTATACGATTACCATATTTCTTAAAAATAAACGGATATTTAGACATTCAATTTTAAATACTAACATACCAGTAAAGATATTTAGAAATTAAATTGTATTTTTAAGATTTTGTAAAACAATTTTTGCATGAAACCTTTCATTAATATGAAATCTTTAGAACTGCTAACACTATCCTGTTTGTGAATATTCGAAAAAATGATTTTAAAAACTAAACATTTTTAATTATAAAACATTTGTTAAATAAAAAATATGAAACAATAAAGACAAAAAATTTCTAATTCCAATAATCATGACTATTTCATGTGCACATGGTATGTATAGAAGGGTGAGGTAGAATAATAAAGTCAATAAATATTGCGTAAAATTTTAAAGTTACATGTGTACAAGCAGATTACAAATGCACTTTTTATAACATGTACATGTTATATGTAAATACCGTGGAACATTTGAATACAACGATAGAAAACTAAAAAGGCTGGAACTCTATCAGTCAACCAAATTTATGAACCAATTAAAATGTCTAGAAGCATAATAATGCCGTTTATCTGTAATTTTGCAAACCTAGCTAAATAATATTTAAAACATTTACGCGATGTAAAATATTTTTCGATAAGAAAGTTTGTGAATTTCCTAAAACTTGGCTAATCTCATTTTAGCTTGATTTAAGTGAAAATACGCTTTTTATTTCGTAGCTGAAAGTACCTTTGTACTTTTTTTTTTTATACGATGAAATCATTTTTTTATAAAATTTTAAGTTTGAATCAATTTTGTTTAAAATTTATTACTTACAAATAAAAAAAAGTATTAATACAAACTTTATAAAATTACCTTCCATCTAAATCTCTGCAGTTTACAATATGCGGATATGTTGTTAATAGTCTTTGTACATGATCACAATCCCCAGCTTTTGATGCTCTCAATAATTGTGTTTCTAAATCGATAATTTCTGATGGTTCTTAAAAGCAGAATAAAAATTATTTTAATATTTTCAATGAATTCTTATTTGCTTAGTTGTTATTTGTATCACTATATAAAATTTCTTAAAAGTACGATTAATTTCATGCGCCATGTTATCACACAAATCTCTCACGTACACGCTCGCTAGACACACGCGAATAAAAAAAACAGAAAATAGGGAGCATTTCAAAACAATTATAAATATTTTCAAGATGGTGTTAGTAAGAGTAAAGTTGTTGGAAATGATAAAAAGACGGATAATAGCGAAAATTCTAATAGTGACAAAGAAATGATTTAAGATATAAACTGACAATTACAAGAATCGTTCACAAAACATTTTATATTCTTCTAGTAACCCTCGACGAATGGGCCGCAGTAAACTTCTATTATACATTCTCAGCAACAAGTTGCCGTCTTGCGATAACGGTTTTCATGTCGAAGCTGTAACGTGCGCCGGTAATATAACGACAAAGTTTGGACAATACCGAGAGATAAGAAGTCGTTCTTAAATAAACTGTAAAATACATTTACCAGTGCGGGACTGAAATTAAAAAGGCAAATGAAAATCACTGTGAGAAAGTTATATTAAAAGAAAAAAAATAATCCAAGAATTCAAAACAAATATACACGATCGGCCATTAAAAAATGAGGCTCCGGGAAGAAATTTAGCTTCTAAGATTAATTCACATCATACAATGAAAATATGAACTTGAAATAAACTGATAACCAAAAAGAAAAACTAGCTGTACTAGAATTTGTATAACTAACATATGCAGTGGCGAATCCACGGGAGGGGGGATAGGGGACACCCCCCAAAGAACCAAAGCCTCTATGAAAAAAATTGTTATAACAGAGAAACTTAATTTATACTATAACCGATTTGTATAAATATTATCAATGAATTTAATTATAACTAATATTTAATACTGTTCTCTAGTAAAACCATTAATGTTATGTTTTTATTTTATTTTAAACCCAACTGTCATCGATCTTTTGCCTTTCTTATTTATTTTTAATTTTTATTTTGTAATGTAAATGAAAATAGATCAAAGATAAATATATATATATTTTTTGTACCTGCTCACAAACAAAGAATTAAGATCGGATTAATACTATCTTTCTTAATATTCAATTTCTAAATTACCATTTTAGCTAGAATTCTATAAAGCAATATTCTAAGGAGTGTAGCGACTATCGTACAATCAGTATTATGAGTCATCTTCTGAAACTCTTCTTGAGGATTGTTCACCATAGAATCCGAGCTAAATGCGAATACATTTTAAGTGAAACCCAATTTGGTTTTCGTGCAGGTTTTGGAACAAGGGAAGCTCTGCTGGCAGTTAATGTATTACTCCAAAAATGTAGGGAAATGAATAGAGACACATTTATTTGCTTTCTTGACTATGAGAAAGCATTTGATAACATCCAACATCATAAACTAATGGATATTCTTAAAACTATGGGAATTGATAAATACGATCTAAGGATAATCAAGAATCTATATTGGAACCAGACAGCTGAACTCATTCTAGGGAACGGAGAAAAAACTGAGTTTAAAGTCCAACGTGGAGTGCGACAAGGATGTATCCTCTAACCTCTATCATTCAATTTGTATGCTGAACAGATTTTTAGATTAGCTATCTCGAACCTATCCTTGAGCATTCGGATTAATGGAAGGATTATTAACAACATTCGTTACGCAGACGATACTGCTATTATTGCAGAGAATGGAAGAGATCCTCAATATCTCCTCAATGAACTCAATGCAGTTGGAAAATCATATAACTTGAATATAAACGTGAAGAAAACGAAATGGATGGTGGTCAGCAAGGAAAACAACTTTAATCAAATCTCTGTTATGCTAAACAATGAGAAGATTGAACGATTTGAAAAATTCAAATACCTGGGCTGCTATATTACTGAGAACTTGGACTCAGATACAGAAATAAAAATGAGATGTAGTTATGCTCGGAGTGCCTTCACCAGCATGAGAAATCTGCTTTGTGATAGATGCTTATGTCTAGATATAAGGCAAAACATTGTGCAATGTTATATTTATTCTATCTTATTGTATGGAATTGAGGCAACAACACTCAATAAAAGACAGGTAAATCGATTAGAAGCTGTAGAAATGTGGATCCACAGAAGGATGTTAAAAATACCATGGATAAGTAGAACGTCGAATCAAAAAGTTCTAGAGATGGCCAAAACAGAAAGGATATTAATAAAATCCATCATACACAGAAAAATAAAATATTTCGGTTATATAATCAGAGGAGAGAAATATCAACTTCTACAACTAATCCTTCAGGGAAAATAGACAGAAAGAGAGGCCGAGGAAGACGGAAAACGACTTGGCTAGATAACATCAAGGAATGAACGAGAACTTGCTCGATAGAAAGACTCATGCAAAATGCCAGAAATAGAAGTTTTTGATGCTGACATTTGTGATCGTCAACGCTCTTCGAAGAGTATGACACCAAAAGAAGAAGAAAGAAGAAGCAAAATTTACGAAAAACTATTAAAAAGTAGGATAACTTGCCATCTGAACTCAGCAAACTTTTTAGATAAAAGACAATTTGGATTCAGACAAGGTCTGTCCACAGAACATACTGTGAATTATGCGATCAGCAAGATTAGCAGCAGCCTTAAGAAAAAATCGAACGTTCTCATCATAGGAGTGGATATCAAAGGAGCCTTTGATAACAAAAAAGAAAATCCTAAATAACGTAAATACTTAATAAACACCTGTGGAGCTTATAGAACAATTTCTCACAGAGTCCTTCCACTAGACCTAGAAATTAACTATAGATCAATCATTTTTACCATAAAAAACCATAAAAATTTTGAATATATTAACGATTATGTTTATCAAATAATGAACTTTCTGCCTCCAATAAATCCTCTTTAGAACAGTTCCTATATGCTAATCCACCATGACTTACATATAAAAATGTCACTAGAACAACTCAAAAGACTCATTAAAAACTATTTCATGTTCATATGGCAAAACTCCTGGGAAAGAGATACAGCAAGTCGGTATACCCACAGGCTAATCCCAAATATTAGAACAGTCTTACAGTTAACATCTGACTTTTACACTACCCAACTCCTCACTGATCACGGACACTTAGGAGCCTACTTAAAAAAATAATACAAAATTACTGAAGACGACAAATGTGACTGTGGGGAAATTGAAAACGCCAATTATGTAATCTTTCACTACAGTAAGTATTACGACATCGGACACTTCAACATAGAAACCCTCAATTTGGGCAATTTAATTTTGGTAACTAAATTTCAAAAATTCGCGTTCTTAGTTTTAAAACTAAAATTTACTGGCAAAAATAACAACCTACAGTGATTTACATTACTCAATTAAATAAAACACATTACACTTAAAATCTACTCATTAACACATATGTAATTTTCAATATTAATACCCGGACAAGACAATCTAGTTTAAATGGTAAATCAAACCGAAATCACTCACACTTGCGTCTTTTAGAAAAAAATAAATAAAAATAAAAAAAACAATAAAATTATTATTGTCTATTAGATAAGTACATGATACATAACCCACCGGATCATGTAGCATTAAGTTTCTCAAACCCCGATATAAAAAAAAAAAAACAAAAAAAACTTAGTTTATTATTTAAGTTTTATTGTAGGAAGATTCTAGGTCAAGATTAAGCCTAACGGCGGTGCTTGGCTTGGTGCCTTTGTACGCAAACTTATATTGTAAAAAAAAGCGCTATTGAAATGCAGTTCTTAATTTTTTTAAAAACTCCCCCCCCCAAATGTCTCTGGATCCGCCCCTGACATATGTGAAACGCTTTGGAATTGTAACGAAAATTTCCCGTCAGGTGAGCAACATTTTATTTACGCCACCGGAACAACAATAATGCCGACAACGTTGCAATAGAAACAGGTAAAAATTAAAGAATTTTCGAATTCCGTATGAATATACTAAATATAGTACATAGCCGCGCAATAAACTTTAAGAAATTTCTGCTTCAACATCGAACGTTTTAAATAAAAAAACTAACGAATTCGTTATTTTTGTGTCAAACAGTACTTCATGCTACCGCGGTAAAAACATATTACCAACAGCTAACTATTTTAATGTACAAATTTTAAAAAATTGTGAAAAAATTAATTTACAATCAACAGCCATTTTGAAATGACAGGACCGATAAATTACTTAATTTCTGTTCCAAAAGTGGTACTTCATTTTTTAATCTACAATACACCGTCCTAACAGCATCCAGTAATCACCATATGCTTGAATCTCTTCAGGTAGCTTTTAAACAGAAATCAAGTTGATTTTGATTTCCTCAAATTAGGAACAGTATCAAATCGGTCGAAACGTTAAATGGAGTACTGTGATTTCAAATCATCAGTTTCTAGTAGCTGAAATGAAAGTAAAGTTCTAGATCGTCAGACTTGAGAAAAAAACAGACTTGGCCTCCATAACATTCATGTCGCTTTTGTTGTCCCAAACGTGGCTTAAATCATTCTCCTCTATCCACTTCAGAAATTTCTCCGTAGTTCGAGCTGATCGTGTGGATGGGTATGATGGAGCTGCCATCCTAATCAGGAGTGACTTATCACACCAATTGTACACTATCCCTTTTCTTTCACCTCCCTATCCTAACTCCCCCAATATGATCCATATTTCTCTTATAAATCTGTTCCCAAAGCCTATCCATAGCGCTTGCGTCTGCAATCTTCCCACATCTAGCCTTCTTAATCTACTTCCTTCCTCATTCCTTGCAACTCTAGCAGAACCATTCATCATTGGTAAAAACTGGAACGGTCATTCTCCCTTTTGGGGCTGCACTGATCACAACTCCAATGACTCAGTGCTGGAAGACTTTATCCCAAACCATAATCCATCCCTTCTTAACGACCATTCTCCGACCTACTTCAAAAACGCTTTCTCTTCAAGTTCCATGGACCTCCCCTCTACTTCTTCTGATATAGCTCTCAAATGCTCCTGGAGAACACGCGATGGCACTTTTGGTAGTGATCATACTCCCATTCTTCTATCCCTTAATGATGTCTCCCCTCCTACTAAATCTAAGTCTCTTCATTCCCCCCGCTGGATTCCTTCTAGACTCAGTCCCACACTTTTCAATATCTATCTAATTAATATTGCTTCTCTTCCTACGATTTCCTCCTCTCTCTTATTCGCAGATGATATCTTTGTCTACTCCAGCTGTAGTGATCTCGCCATCGCCAACGAAGAGATCAATAACTCTATCTATCCTTAGTATCTCTCTCTCCTTCAAGGTCTTCCTCTACGGCGTTTTCCCTCCGCCCCTACAATCAAGCTTTAGTAAGTATTATTTCATCTACTATTCCTATTACCCTCGTCAGCTCCTTCTGCTACCTTGGTGTTCTTAACTATCTCTACAATTCCTCCCTTAAAGGACTTAATCTCCTGAAAGCCCTATCTTCATTCAAATGGAGTAGTGACCCTTCTATTCTCTTAACCTTTTATAAAGTTATAATTCGTTCCAGGATTGATTACCGCTCCTAAACCTATGGAAATTTCACTGAATTTCTCCTCACCAAACTGGGCAGAGTTCAATATTGCTACCTTCAGCTGTGTGTTGGAACGTTAAAATCCTCTCCTATTCCTGCTATCCTTTCTGAATCTACGATACAACCACTTTTTATTCGAAGATCGCAGCTTAGGTACAATTTTCTAATTAAACGTCTTTCTGTATCTTCATCTAACCTTATTCCCCCCTATCTTATCTTTGTATTAAAAACCAGTAGCATTTTGCTCCTCATAAAATTCCGATCCTTTGTCATGTAGCAGCTCGAGTCTTTAATTTTTTACCTCGTGTATTTCTTTATTCCAAGCTTCTTTACTTCTCCCTGACTTTGCCAGCATTTGGCAGACTATTAATCTCTTCTCTCTGCCTCTCTAGGCCAACTCTACTGCATATTCTACAGTCAAAACTTAATTCCTCGACTTGCTTGACACATCCTTTCCTTCTCATCTAATATTCTTTACAGATGGTTTTAAAAATGAGAATGGAGTCGGAGGGGCGTTTACTTCTCCTCACTGCATCACTCTGAATCCTTCAAGCTCCCTCCCATCTGTTCTATCTTCACAGCGGAGTCTATATCCATTTTACACGCAATCTCCTTCATTCTATCCATAGGAGACCAGTAAATGCCTCATTGTCTCCGGTTCCAAAAGTGTTCTTCAAGCTATTTCTTCTTCTCCGTCTCATTCCTCCAACTCTATTATTCTCTCAATTCGTTCTCTCATTGCTAATCTATTCTCATCCCGCTCTATTACTATTGGCCTTTTATGGGTTCCCGGTCATTCTGGCATTGAGGGCAACGAGTCAGCGGACTTTCCAGCCCGTTCGGCCGTTCGCAATGATCCTTTATTCTGCAATTTTCCTACCTCAAACACCCTCGTTCATTCCTCAGCCAATCATTCCCGACTATGGTTGAACATTTATCCTTCTTTATTTTCCAATCCCGCCTCTCATTATCTTCAAATACAACCAGCCGTGGTTTCAATCCTTTTCTTATTAGCGTGACTGCCATTTAATCACTTTCTTCTCCGCTCTTCATGTTTTCGTTTTTCCCAGTCCTCCTCTCAAGATTGCCCCCTTCGCAGTTCTATATCTACTCCACTATATATTGCAAACCACATCGTCTTTGAATGCCCCGCCCTTGCTTCTGAACGCTCTGCTTTTGTACTCTAAAATCGTAACATTAGCATTGGGTCTTCTTGTTCCTTATAATTCTAGCTTTATCCTTTCTTTCCCATCTCCAGCTACAATACCTGTACTTCAATCTTTCCTAAGCTCTACCTCTAATCGTCTCTCGATTTAACCCTTATATTTAATTTTTCTAGTTGTTGAATCAAAGCCTCTGGTGCGCTCAAAAAAATATAAAATAATATTATTATTTTATGATACATACTCGTATATAAAAAAATAAGTTACTCTAGTCAAACTGGAAGAAAAGTTATTTTTTTAAATAAATGCGAAAATAATAATTTCAAGTAGTAACCTCAGTAAAAAAAACATGGCTGCGTTTAAGATCTTATAAGCGTAATTAAAAAAAAAAAAACTCAAAGATCAAAAAAAGCAATAATCTAGAACTTTCCATTAGACAACTGATACAAGAGCACCAAAGAAAAAGGTCTGACATAATAAATCCAATAAATATTGGATATGGATTCGGTATTTACGGCGTTATCTAGCGATGTTGTCGAGCTAGAAATTATTCTCCGGATTTAATTTTCGATCTCTCAATATCATCCTATTGTTTGTTGTTAGCGGAGAATACGGTCCGGGACGCTTGCGCAGCTGGAAATGTAAATTCCGATTTTCGGTCGAAATTTCGGCACGTGTTGAGTTGGGGCCTGTGTAAGTGTCTTGGTGTGTGTGTGTATGCCTCGCGACAACAGTGTAGCGATATAGCCTTTTGTAATAATTAATTTGGCGATTTACCGTTAGGTTTGTACAGTTATTCTCTAGCCGTCGAGAAACTTTACGGCGTTGATTAGTTATGTTCTAATCATCTCTCGAACAGCGCCGTTTCTTAGTCTAGTCGCCACATCGCCGTATGTATATACATTTCTAGAGCTTCATATCGCGTTGTTGAACCACTTTCTTGCTCTTTTTTGGAAATTTTCAGTGAAAACTTATTCTCAGTCACGCCGAAATCGTACTTGTTTTTGTGAACATTTGTTCTAGTCCAGAAAATATATGTGTTAGCCGGAAATTTTATTTAGTCTTTCTTCGGATTGAACATGCGGTTCGTAAAGAATTTTTTTTTTATGAAATTTTTTGGGGTGGCCATCGGACATTTACGTGGCTGTGGTTTCTTTTAACTTTCTTTCTACCGAATTTTGAAACCGAGTTGTTCTACCTACCGAGTTTTCCGAGATGTGACAAGGGAATTATTCATGACGTTCATCAACAGAAAAAAAAACAAAAAAAAACCCAGAAAATCGAGGTCTATTATAAGAATAGAAAACCCGTTAGTCGGACAATTCATTTCAAATCAATTCGTTAGAAAAGCCAATTCATTTCAAATGGTGCCCGATAATTCATTTCAATATACAACACTATATGTTGCGTAAATTATAAGGGGTAAATCACCGTGCTAATGGTTACACTTAGATTCAGCTTGTATCGTACTATTTTGCGACTACAATTAGTCTAAAGTATACTTTCTAACTCACTTCCGAATTATACATAGAGCTGCATAATATAAAGTACTTCAAGAAGAACTGTTAAATTTCAAAATACAATTGCTTTCATTTTGTAACCATATTTGTATTATAAATAGTTTCAAAGGAAAAATTTGAAACATTTTTTTACCAGTGATTTAAAAAGTTACACGCTACAAAAGATCTTTACCACTTTAACGCGTTCATGTACACTTTATACGAAATTGTCCATAATGATTTAAAGATTGCTTGGGGTATTCTCAATTTCGCGCCGAAATTTTCCTTTAATTTATTTACAGTGTGATGTCTGTTTAAAAAAAAAAAAATCAATTTTCAAAGAGGATATTAGCTAAAATGTGGAACCATGAAATAGCAACTAAGTAAGAAGTTAAATGATCTAGAACAAAATTATTTAAAATAAACAAGCTCTATCGAGTAGTACAGCTCATTGCGCCTTCTTGTTGAAACCACATTGGTCCATAATTTTCCTTTTTTCAAAATGGTTTAGTAAATTTTTTAACATTTCATAATTACAGTCAGTTGTAACAATTATTATTCGCGTATTCGAAAAAAATAAATGCAAACTGGTAATTTTAAACGTTTAAATCACGCACTATACTGTGATTCTAGATGAATAAAGTCGTTTTTAATAGTCGTGTTATCGGCTGTTTGTTGTAGGTCTGCATTGATAATTTTGTATATCCCGTTGCCGTTTTGAAAAAAATGGGCACCATCACTCGTAAAAAGTTTCTTCGCAAGATCTGAAATTGCATGTTTCAACGTGTATAAAAACCTTTTATAAAACTCTAAACGATTGTTTTTATTCATTCAATTCTTTTTAATACTGAAGTTTCAAATTATGTGATATACGGCAGACACTAGATTTTGTTAATTGATTGTTCGCGACTGTTATTTACCGGTTATGTTTCAATGAATTTTCACACAATCTATGGTCTTTTGGAGGATTCACAAAAACAAAATATTTTTTTACCCATAAACAATTGAGTTGCAAATTCACATATCGCGACAATTAAAATGTCACGAAAATGTCTTGAGTACAATAATTAATTCATTCTTTGTACGTATGAAACAAAAGAAAAAAAAATATACATGCAACACGATAATTTAGCGTAACTGACGAATGTGACTACAAATAATCCTAATCTTTACACTCTTTCATCTTCGCCATTGTACAACTCGGTATGTTCAACGACAAGACAGATGTAAACCAATGATAAGTTATTAAAGATGAGTAACACTAAGGTAAAAAGTAGAATACTTTATAAATCTAACAAAACGTAGGAAAACGGTAATCCCAGACACACTATACCGATAGTGTTATTAAATTATTACTAACAAAAAATATCAAAATTAATGAATGTCTTTAATAACATTTACTACATGAGAGAAATAGTTCAAGAGTAGGTAACGCGGCAGCCTAGTGGTTAAGGTGCTTGACTACCAAACCCGAGGTATCATGGGATTTCGGGAGTTGTCTCATCCGGATCCGAATCACTCACAGGTTTACCTAGCCTGAAATAATTGGATCCAAGAAAAATCTGGGAGAATAAAGGCGACCAAGAGAAAGGGACTGACCCTAGTATTCTCTTAAAATCTATTAGGTCCTTAAGTACATTATAAAAAGCTTAACTTCACAATCCCCGACGCCCTGTCGTATGGGACTTACTTTCCTTACTTTAATAACGTCAAGAGTAGTTAGAGTCAATATTTATAACACTACCAAAATAAACCCTAAGCTAATATGCGCAAAAACTACCGAATGTTTAGTTTAATTCGATTTTAGATAAGGGAAGCAGTAGTCACAATTATTTTCTTTCTAAAGAAATACTAGAAATCCAGTTGCCACGTTTTTATTCTTTTTTTGAGCTATGAAAAGATTTTATCCGAGTTAAACATCATCAATGAATGCAGATTTTAAGAAAGAAAAAAAAAAAACAATGAATGTAATCGGAGAATTATAGAAAATCTATACTAGAAATAAACAGCTAAAATTCATTTAGATAGGATAGAGCCAAAATTAATATATATATATATATATATATGCGTGCGATCGAATAGGAATCAAACAAGGCTAAATTTGATCGTCACTGCTACACGCTGATACTGTTTTTAAAAACATTATGAAAGAACAGGATATCTGGAATTAAAGTTAAAGGTAGTAATAATATCCGTTACGCCAACGATACTGTCTTACAAGCCAATTCTTCCCCACAAAAACTTAAACAACTAGTAGATTGAATTAACTCGGTAGACAAAGAGTACGAACGTACAATCGGTGAAAGCATTACTAAGTTTACGGTAATCGGCCGAGAGATAAATACAATAAGTAGTTAAAGAAAAGAAAGAGGTCACAGAATTCAAATATTTGCGCTACTACATTATAAATAAACTAGATCTGAACGTTGAAATTAGAAAATGCGGCTATGCCAAAACAACATTTCAAAAAAATCAGGAAATTACAGAACCAGATTTAAACTTAAAAATATAGCAAAATTTTATATGATACTGTTACATATCATTGTTTGGCGCGAAATGCACATTAAAAAGTCAGTGCGTTACCTTAAAATGTGCGTACATGAGCTTGTACAAAAAGGCCATGAAAATATTTTGGACATTAAAAAAATTCGGAACACAAAAGTGTTGAGAAGCGTCAACTCCGAAAGAAAAATACTAAATATGATTAAAAAAGGAAAGTCTTGACGACTTCGGTTATCTCGTCAGAAGCAAAAGGCACGAGTTAATACGTCTAATCGTAGAAGGAAAGATGAATATCAACGAAAAAAAAAGAACTTCATAGACTGAGAACATCGAGCAGTGAAATTGAGTTTAATCGAAGCAGTGGTTAAACATAAATTTTAGTAATAAATGATTATTTACGCGCAGATTTCTGGATACGACAATGGGAGAAAAAGATTATCAATCTTAATAAAATTAAACAAGGATGAAAAGTTCCCTTCCGATAAGCTTAATCTCTTATCGCGAATTCGTTATTTTTATTCGTGATACACAAATAATAAAAACAAGTGTAAAATTGCTTTTTTCCGAATAATTCTTAAAAGCATTATTAATAATTTGTTCAATTTCATGGCATTTCTCTCCCATAAATAAAACTCGTAGTAATATACTTTATAGTTACCGGGTAATTAAACATAAAAATTAAAATATTCATTCTCACCTTGCAGAATTGCTTTAATATTTTCGGTCGCTAACTGTAGTGCAGTATAGCCCTGAAGGGAAACAATGGAGTCATCAACGTGATAACTTAACAGAATGTGGCAAGCTTGCTCATTCCCATTTCTTGCAGCTCTGTGAAGTGCTACGTAAAAATAATAAGAAAATTTAAACATCAGCTTCTAGTACGGAGTTAATAAAAAAAAAAACAAAAAAAAAAAACGCCTGTAACAGACGCTACGAAAATCATAAAACAATACCGTACCAGTTTGACCAAAAGCATCTAACGCATTGACTTTTGCGTTCATCCTTAGAAGAGAGTCCATTAGGTCATAATGCGACATGTCGGTGGCGATGTGCAATGGCGTCAGCAGTTCTTTATTTTTTTCGTTCACTTGAGCGCCTTTTCGTATAAGCAATTCTAATACTTGCTTTCGCTTCGGATACGGCGTGGCTGCCACGATATGCTATACAGATTAAGTAATTATTAAACAAAATTACGTACTATTTTGAAAGAAATCGTCTTATATTCATAAAGGTAATATCAGCTGGTAAGTACAAATTATACTGACCAAAGGGCAGTTGCCGTTGTATGGATGCTTAAAGTTTACAGTGTCGGCAGTGAGATATTTTTTAACTCTTGACGGATCTGACATACGACAAGCATCAAGAAGACAATGTCCTTTGTATTCAACTAAAATTAACGGAATAAAAATTAATAACAGCAAACGAGTTGCGCACAATTTTTGCAGGGCGCGTTAAAATATACAAACACTCACACACACAAATTAAATATTTCTATATAATATTTTAACACTGATAACGTTAACAGCCAATCGTTATGTTTTGACAAGTTTCAACTACTCTGTTTTAAGCTTTATTTTAGTATTTTTTTCGTCGTTGCTAATCAGTTAACTACGTAATACTATCTTAAAAAAATATTTACCTCTTATTTTAAACCTTTTTTAATCCCGAATTTGTTCCAATATTAATAATTTATCAGGTTATATTATTCTCGCTTTTTTTCAATTAAACGGAAATACATAATCAAATTTATTCTAGCATTTCTTTTAATATTATATTACTAAGCGACATTAATATACACGTACGAGATAGTTTATCTTGTAATTCTCTCGTCGGGGCAACGTCTATTGCTGATTTTGAGTGACAATTAAGTAACGTTGGATCTGCTCCTTCGCTAAGAAGAAGAGAACATACTTCAACACGAGATTTTGAAGCGGCTTCGTGTAAAGGAGTAAACTGCCATAAGTCCATAGCGTTTACATTCGCTCCGTGTTTTATCAACATTTCAGTAACTTCAAAATGCCCGTACGAACACGCATTGTGCAAAGGTACCAATCCCCTATTATAATAACGGAAAATACATGTAATACAAATTAAGTTCTAAATTAAAACATTAACAATTTTACTCTGTATAACTTTGATCATTAAATGTTTAGTTAAATTCAGTCGAACACTTCAAATTAAAAAGTTAAATTACACATTAAAAATATCGTCCATTTTATTTACCCTTTATCTTTAGCATGCACGTCAGCACCGTGCTGCAACAATAACTGTACAACTCTTATTCTGTTATAGCCAGATGCTAAATGCAGCGGCGTTGAACGGCGACCGTCACTGGCGTGACAATTAACATTTAACGGATTTAAAAGAGCAGATAATTTATCCTCAGTTCCGTTACGAGCTGCTTCTAATAATTCTTCTTTACGATATTCTCCGGTCAAAACAGCACGTGTTTCAGCGTCTGCTAAGTCTATAGGTGTTTTACCGTCTGTATTACGAATACTCGTGTCAGCTCCGTGCTGAAGTAAAGCTGTATTGTATAAAGAACATTTTTATTATTTCAATAACTAACAAAATGAACATAGACTTATAACATGATATTTTTTTTTTTTTTGTGATGTAAATAGGCGTAATTATTAATTTCACTAATTAATATATATATTAGCACAAGGCAACGTCAATAAAATTACTGATATAAAGTTTGCAATTAGAAATACTATTTGCTGAGTAATTACCTACGTAGTTTTGAATGTTACACTCGATTTCGGTGATTTCACTTCAAGCGCTACTTACTAAATTTATAGATTAAATAAAAAATTATTTCTACATTACCGAAATTATCGAAAAAATTAAATATACGTGAAAATAACAAAACATAATTAACATCTAAATATATAAACGATCTATAATATTCAGATACGTTTTTGGGCATCTAAAAATGAATAAAACCACACAAAGTATGTGATCAGAACAAACTCGAAAAAAAACACGTTGTTTTTAGAATTTGTTCTGTTCACACAATTTGTAAGGTTTTATTTGTATTATTATTATTATTTTTTAGTTGATCATCTGTGCCCGATAAATAGGTTTCTAAATAGTATATGTCATTTATACATTTAAATTCGTTTATTATATTTGTACTTATTCCAATTTACTATGTTTTATATTTAACAAACAGTATGTCAAAAGATTCTATATACTATAATTCATATCATCGATATACTTTCCAATATTAAATTAATAATTGAATATTTTAACTTTCGTAATATAAATAATTTCAAATATATTAATTTGAAAATGTTTATTTTTTTTTTTACAAAATACATTTTAGCAGACAACTCGGAGAGTTTTTGATAATATTCATTTTAGTTTATTCAATATCAATTTAATAACTATACTGTTGATTAATTAAAAATTTTCACATCGCTTAATTGTTTTCATTAAGAAAAAAGATCGAGATCATGCGTATGAAATGATGAAAATGAAGAACTGATGCCGTCAAAATTACCGAATTTTCAAACTAATGTCAACTATCATCTTTCTAACAGTTCGAAATGGAATTTAAAAATAATTTTTAATTTAAAACCAATACTTGCGACAATTATACTTAAAGACAAACACGTTACCTGTTTCTTTTTTAAGATTAGAACTTTTTAAAAATTATTATACATTCAAAGTGTTTGTAACTGAAAGCAACGTAATATATTAATCAGACTTTACTAGCAAATGTTAAATGTTTAAAGAAATAAATCTTAATTTTCAGCAAATACTTCTTGAATAATACAAAACGGTACATGCACTTGAAAAAAAGTAAAAAAAAAAAAAACGTGAACAAAAGCAGTTTCAAAAATTTGAAGAGTACCGTGTTTATTTCCATAAACTTTACGAATATTGAACAATAAATAAATCGTACCAATGCAAACGTCAATTTTTCCTTTAACGGCAGCTTCATGAAGAGGAGTATAATTCCAGTTATCTCTAACATTAGGATTTGCACCTGCCTCCAATAATAATTTAACCACATCTGCATGGCCAAAGGAGCATGCACTATGCAATGGAAGAAGTCCACCATCATCCCTTGCATGTATTACAGCTCCTGCCGATAATAAATACTCCACTATATCTCGCCTTCCATAACCTAAGAAGCACGTACGTAAATCAAATAAAATAATTAAAAATTCGTATATGATTTCACACCTTTATTATAATCGAATAAAATCTTTACAGTGTAATACGTAAAATACAAACCAGCTGCAAAGTGTATCGGAGTTGACTTGCGTCCTGCAGTATCCCTCGCATTAACAGTCTGAGAGTTGACCAACTTTTTAACTTTAACAATATCGCCCGTTTTACATGCTTCGAATAATTCCCTTAATGGGTCATTATTAGTAACAACTGGAAGTGAATCATTTGATGTAGAGTACAACAGGCGACGATTAATCATTTTTATATGACTAAATAAATGCCATTTTAATGAGCAACTAAACAATATTAAAAGATAAAACTAATTAAATTATAAAAATGAAAAAAATACTTTGTATCATAACACTACGAGAAAAAAATTCACTCATTCTAAAAACCAAATGTAAATATTTTTAATTACAAAAACCAGCTGTTAATCGAAAATATTTGTTGATCATATATCGACAATTGATATTTTGTTCTCGATACATCAATTTTAATAATTTATAGTTCATTCGTGATATTTCCGCTCTTTTAAATTTCCTTTTCAAATAAAATTATAATTAAAAAAAATAAACAAATATTGCGGTTTTATTATTTAGGTAGTAAAATTTTGCATAATATAAAATATTTCCTTTTCCATTTTAACCATATAATACATTTTATAACTTTAATTTTAACAAAAAAAGTATTTAATAAAAACAAATCTCATTTTACAATATTTGAATTCTTGTTTGACATTTAACGATAAAATATATAAAATCTTTAAAATTATTTTTGATTCCAATATAAATAACAATTTAAAATTTTAAAGCGAACTGTACCCATGGGTGTAGCTAGGGGGGAGACAGTGCCCACCTTAAAAAACTCGCTGCCCCCCAGAAGAATCGTTTAAATGTTACACGGAGAAAAATCTAAAAAGTGTAAAAGTATAATGTACTTCAAAATTGGTACCATAATTATTATAATTATTTCCTATGCGCATTCAAGCCATCTGATGACGCTTTGTACACTATTCTATCACAGCAGTGGTAGACTAAGTAAACATCAGTATTGGGTTTTGATTATTTAAAAACCAGCTCAGTTAGATATCCTGTGTGACTATGTATATATATATGTATATATAAGTACTGCGTCGATCGGCACTCAAAACATACAAAAAATTGAAACTTATATAAGAAATTTATAAATCAGTAAAGTATATTATAATAAACTGTATCTTATTTTGAAGTATTTTGATTCTTTAGTACAGATTTTCATAGTATTTGAAAATTAAGTGATCTGTAAATAAAGCTCTTTTTTAAATAAGCTGTTATTTATTTTGGTTATATATCTATTTAAGTCATTAGTTTTATTTTAACTTTTTAATATAATACGATTATATGTGCGCACACATATATACATATACATACATACATACACACACACACACACACACACACATATATATATAGATATATACTTATATCTTTAACTTGTCTGTTTTCAATATTTGTGCACTGGGCTATTATTTTTTTCAGGCCAACTCTGTGAGGCATCAAAGAAATATACAGTTGCCCAGTTTAGAAAATGTAGAATACAACATGGAAACCTTTGACACTGTACAAACTCAAACGCAGCAACTAACCTTTATTCGAGTTGTGTGAGCGTTTCTGGTTGGAAACAGAAAGCGAAGTCAATTTTGAAATCAACTCCATATCTGTTACCTCCAACAAGACTCTGCTCTTGATCAAATACACTCTTTTCACTGTGAAGCTCGCCCCATTCAGGTTCACTGTAGAATACAGGTGCGTTCTGACCTCGTCTGGTGTCTTATTACTCCCATTGACTGTCCTAATGGTAACCAGGTATTTCACCTAACAACTGGTAGTGGAGTCTTGGAAGCCTCCTAAAGGTCTTCTTTGTCAGAGCCAGAGAGCTAACAGTCTTCTCTTCTTGCAGAGCCGAATTTTTTCATCCTTTTGTAGCAGCGGCATGATTGATGCCACTTTTGGCAACGGCTGTCTTTTTTTATCCACAGAAGGAGATGAAGCTTGCATTTTGGTTTCAACTTTCTATGTCTTTTTGCAGCACAGCTCATTTTTGGATGTTGCTGTAATGGACATCTCACTTTCCTACGGCTCCTTTTATTTATCAGCTTTAGTTTCCATTGATGATGGTTTCACCAAACATAATTTTGGTAATCACTACCTTTTACATTCTCATTTTCTGATAGTAAAACATTAGGTGTAGTAATGTGACATTTGCATGCAGAGTGGCCCATGTGTTCCTATTTGAAAATAAGCAGCAGCAGCTACCCCATAATTTCACAAAAAAAGATCCTACCTTCTCTCCACCTATTTCAATAAAATGGACTTGATGATTTTGCACCTGTCTGAAAAGAGGACTTTATAAACTTTGGTTTCCTATGCCAGAGTCACCTTCATTAGAGAGGTGGTTGTGTCAGTAACTAAATTAGCACTATTGTTTACTTCATCAGGATCAGGTTTGGCGATTGACTGACAAACCTTCATAGATTCTGCATTATTGCAACCACCAAGTAATTTTTCAAGATCACCCTTGGAGTTGACACCAACTCCTGGGTGCTAGATTAACAGATGCCACAGCGACTTATATTCATCTACCGCCGTCCCTTTGACAGATTCCAATCACTATCCACAGATGAATCATCTGATTCCTCTTTGCCACTGTCACAGACTTAAAACTGCTGCCCTGACTCAGTAAGGGGAATAGTTCCTCAGTATTTATTTTTGGTACCTGATTCAGCAGCGGCAGTCCCTTACCTGGACCATGTACATTAAATGTTTAAAGATCTCTCATTTCTGGACTATCGCTCTTCATAGAATAGTTACCAACTATCGCTGTTTTGTCTGTGTTAGCTCCAACATCCTTATGAATTTTGGGCCAAACAAAAATAATACAAAACCTGCATAACATTTGAGGTGCCGGACTGGAGTGAGACGGGTACTATACCCTGCTCTAAGTAGTGCATGGTTTAACCATGAGCGGTAGACTAAATATTGAAATTCAATTCCTGTGGATAACCCAGCGTTGCATATAATAATTGCCTGGTACACAACCTATATTGGTACAGCTAAAAATGTATGAATAGCTTGCACCAACGCGCTATGTAGCGTATGGCACCTGAAGAAGAAGAAAAAGAACGCAATATATAGAGTGGAATTAAACCACTTGTGTCTCACCAAAATAGCTGCCACAAATTAGTCAGTGATCGATCTTATTAACTGAATTGAGCACGCAGTATAGCATCTCGTCAGAGGGTGTAAAAGCAAGTAAATATTGATCACGTCTTGTTCGTAGGTGTTAACAATTGGTGGCACCTATTATACAAAAGACACCTAATCCACGTGACCACAATGACCACCAGTTTTTTAAAAGCCGAATAATCACTTTAACAGTACTAATATGCAAGGCATATGCATGTGGACCTATATTACAGAACTGAAGTTGATAACTTCACAATTCATAAAATCATAATGATAACTTGTTATCTTTATAATACACAATGTATACACCTGCATGTATCTTTACCATTGATCTAGAACACCAGGAATTTACAGGAAGGGTTATAAGTATCAGTTGTGAATTCGATTAATAATCTTATTTTTTTTAGCACTGTGTGATTTTCATAGACTTTATCCAAGGGTGTTGATTATAATGTGTGATAAACTTTTCTTTCATTTTATTGTTACCAGCAGAAATATGAGCCGCTGAAAAATTGTATATTTTATTCTGTAGCGCTTTCCTGTTTTTTTTTTTTTTTTTTGTTTTTTTTTGGAGCAAAATTAAGTTCGAATTAACCGCGAAACGTGTAATTTCGATCCTTTATACCATTCAACATTTTTATCTGGTGGGGATTCTACACTATCAGTTTACTGAATTGGCATACTATTTAGTAGTTGAATAGTTGGGAATGGTACTTATATTATTTTTAAATTTTTTGAATTTGTATTGTTCTGTATTACTACCATCCAGAGTCAGACATTCATTACTTTTTTTGAGTGCAATCAAAACGTTTAGATATATCTTAATCATTGAATAAAGTAGGGTTAATATTTATTTTAATATTTTAAATTATGCAAACATTACAAGCTTTATTAACATTCGTTTTTTTTTATTTATACAAGAGTAATCGAGAATGGCTTTTACATTTTTTTAAAAAACCGTTTTATACAAAAGAATATGTAAATAATTATTTATTAGCATGTAAACAACTTAGCATTTCTATGAGGTTTATTAAGTAGCGAATTAGATGTATGCAAACCAGGGATGAATCCAGTGGGGGTTTTGGGGAGCATGCCCCCTCAGAACTCTAAAATCCCCCCCACCCACCCAGAACTTAATACAAGCTGTTTAAGAATGCAGCAATTTAATAGGAAATAAAATTATTTTTATTCGCTATGTTTATTTTTCTATTCCATAATTTTTGCTGATATTGCATGTTGGTGAATCAGTGATTTTGGTATTCAGCAGCAATTTCAGTGTGAAATGTGCTGTCCAGCTACCAACCAAAAAATTTGCAGCAATTCCTGATGATGCGATTACCAGTGCAATATTATTTTGTGATCATATGGTTGCCAAAATAAGTAAAATGAGAGAAGTTTTTATGGTACCTCCAGGCACATCCAAGGGCGTCGCCAGGCAATGAGCTAGGGGGGAGCAAGATGAGTCGCCAGCTGATAAGCCGGGGGTGGGTGATAAAAAGAGGATACGAGTTATAGGAAAAATAAAATTTATAATTTGTAAAGGCTTAATATTTTATTGAACAAGAATAAAATCTTAAAACATAATTTTCATGGGTTTCTGGCAAATTGGTTTACTACTTTATTATAAAAGTCTTCCAAATTGTCCATGATTACGTGTCTATGAATACTCATCATGGCCAGTTAATTAAAAAGTTTCAAGGTTCCAGGGGGGGGGGGGGCTGACGATGCCCATGGGCACATCTAGGAAATACAATCCGCCGCTTTGGCCTGTAATTGCATGTGTAATTCTGCCATATGCTATGCATTGTTTTGGAATCAATTTAAGAAGATTTTCTTGAATAAATGTGCATAATTCAGTGACATCGTAATGTGTTTCTCATTACAAATTATAATCGAAAAGGTTGTTTGCAGATCGATTTGGTACAGTCATTCCAAATTATATTAGCGCTTTGTTAGCGATTGTCAAACATATGTCTTCAATCGCAATCAGTGCCTCATTATATAACTTTGGTGTAAATTGAATGTTCAGATCCTAATTTGTTGCACACAAACAATGTGGGATGTCTTCACTCATGTAGTCTTTGTATTTTTCCCAAAGATCGTTTGGATTCGATGGAAAGCTCATTGTCAATATTACTGTAAATAACATGTATATTTGCTGTGGTTGAGCATTATTTGATGCATCAGCGAGTAAACGGTCCCAATGTGCATAATTTTCAAGCAGATTTAATTCTTTTCAAGCTTCACAATAAGTTGCACATAGATGACCATGTACTGTTTTCAATTTTTGGAAGGATGTCGGTCCACATACATTGATTAAAAGTAATTGCAAGTAAAAGCATTCTGCATTGTTTGAGTGAACAATGTACTGTCGGGCTAATGTATTGGTCAAATATAAATTTGGATATCCTTCAACTACTGGACCTTGTTTGCACTGTTGAAACATGTAGTTTGTTAACACTTCAGAGTATAGTAGCGTTTTTGAAAAAATATCATCCCTGTGCAATGTGAAAAATGCAGTTAACATTATTGGCAGTGGTGACAATGACTTTACATGCGCATTTTTTATTATAAAGTATATATGCTGTGCATTTTCAAGGTGCACTTCAAGTGAACAACTGTTGGACGTCGTTTATGGATTGGAAATTATGAAGTGTGTCATTTTTTTTTTTTTTTTTATTTATTTATTTATTTGGTGAATAATAACATAAATACATAGTAATTGAAACATAGCCATGAGTATCTCAGTTGAATGAACACCTCATGGATTGGAAACAATAAAAAGAAAATGAAAGAGACAAAAATTAACCAATATAAAAATTAAAATAAAATTATACATTAAATGAAAAATCGTCAACATCCGAATATTTGGAAGCCATGATAAAATTCGCCGCGTGCAGTAATTTTGATAAATTATCGTTGTTTAATGGAAAACAATTTACGTCTTTAAACAATAATTTCCATTTGGCGCACTCATTAACGATATGGGTGACAGTTTCAGGAGCATCTCCACAGGAACACAAATTGGTGTCTGCTAGATGGAAACGGTGCAGATAACTTTGAAATCTACCATGTCCAGTAAGAAATTGCGTCACGTACGTATTAATATTATTAATTTTGATTGGATTGGTTTTAACCTCGGGGACGAAACTAAATGTTAATCTTCCAGTTGAGCTATTGTTCCAGCTATTTTGCATTTCAATAAATCTATTGTTTAGATCCAACTCCAAATTGAGATTATTTAACCCTTTGAAATACAAAATTTTATGCTGCAATACGGAATGCAGTGGCAATTGTCCTGCTATTGTTCGCAACGCATCACCGGAAGTAGTTCTATGCGCGCGGAGAATAAACAAAAGAAATTTCCTTTGGGATTTAACTAGTACTTCCTGAATGCTTTTACGCTTTAAAGCCTCTTCAAACATAAATATGCAGTACATGAATAATGGAACAACTAGCATATTATAAATTATTAAACGGTGTTTAGTGCTCATCCCATACGTGCGTCCAGACACGGAGTGCAATTTATTTAGAACTGTTGTAGCTTTACTGGACAAATTTTTGAAATGTTGATTAAAACTGTAGCAACAGTCTAATGTAATACCAAGATATTTCAGTGATTCGACGATATTAATTTTAAAGTTCGGTATAGAGAGATGTAGCGAATTGTAGTAGTCCCTTTTTCGTTTCCTGTGCATGATTAATAAATTAGTCTTGTTTTCGTCCAACTGTAGAAGATGTTTTTCCATATAGGTTAAAATATTGTTGATTGTAATTTTAAAGTATTTACAAATGGAGGGACGATGGTTAGAATGTCATACTGCATCACTGCTACTAATGTAGCGTCCCCTAGTAGATATTGGTTGATTTTTTCAATAGGTGTCGTTTGCATTTTCCAATCAAAAAACTACCACATTGCTTCCTTTGGTGACATATTTGCAAATGTACTTAATTGATTTTATGGAATTGCGATACTCCACACTGATGTGTGCTTTGTACATTTTTCAGAGCAATAATGAGTATAGTACAATCCAACAGTTATCGACTTCTACATCATTGTTGTGTATTTTTAAAGTATGGATTTTCCGCCATTTTCAGTTGATCATCAATGATAGAGTGGATATCCGTCATTGCCAGTAATTATGTAAGCAAGTAAGTCTCTTGAGTTTTATTTCATACATTTCCCATGAGACATGCATGGTGAATTGTTATTAAGTATGCCACATGAACTACGAATCACACTTTCGGTGACAATTATAAATAAGTCGCGATCAAAGTCAACTTCTCGTACTTCTACTGAGATGACTTAATCAATTTGATCTGGTGTGATTTTTTCAAACAACAAAATCAAAATGTATGCATGTGGCAATCCTTTTTTTTTTCCAATTAATGAAATATATCCAACGGTATATTTTTCCAAAAACATGATGTTTAACAATGAAATCCATTAAAGATTTCAATTTTTTTTTTGAACGCATGCGCGGCAATACCATGACGATTAGATGATGATTATCCAGATAACAGAAGTTACTTAAGTTCATCCCATGTAGAATTGTATACAAATGTAAAAAATATATTTAGGCGGCCATATGTGCGAACATTATGTCATTGCATCTTGTGCATATTCATCTATGTGCCGTGCACTTCCTACAAATGTGGGCGATAGTATAACTATTTTTCCTAATGCATTGAGATTCACGATGACAACATTAATGACTGCATCTTGTAAATAAATGTATTCTTCTGAACAGAATTTGGTTTGATTTAGTCGAAAAGTCATTTGATTTAAATTTTCACGTACATATTAATAATGTAATGATGGAACGATTGTTGAAATTTCAAGATATGATTTTCAGTGTTTTCTTACGTATCATCAATTGATAATTCATGACACTAATTTTCTTATTTGTCTCCTCATCTGTTTGTGGATTTCTCAATTTTATGTTAAAATAATGTCTATCTTCTCCTTGTCAAAATAAGACGGGATGTTGAAATCCGTCGTATGAGCGATGAGTTTCTGGGACTCGCTGACCATCGTCATTTCTGCAATGAAGAATTATATCGCACGAGTTAAATTCTTTGTTAACTACAATGATCGCCACTTCATCAACTGTTGGTTCATTACATTATCTTTTATGTTGGTCGACGGAAGTTTCATTTACTCTGACTACAATTTTGTAGTCATCAGCTGGCATTTATTCAGGGGCGGTTCTGAATAATCGAATTAATTTGATGTGTTGATCGAATAAAGTCTGTAGTATAGTGACAATTTCTTTAGTCCCGCATTGAATCAACAACGTTGATAGATCTGTTTATCAGCGTTTCTCACGAAATAAATTTGAAGAAATTTATAATCTGCTTCCAGCAGTGGTAGTAACAATCCAGCACGGTGATAAATTTACTCTTGAACTTTGAATGTTAGTATATAATTCTCGCACACGATATTTGTTGCACCAAACGATGCCATTTAGAAACACAAATGTAGCTGGATATGTTTACAAAGAAATGTTTTTATTAGCTTGTGTCATCTGATAACAATATTGATAGTGGTTTGGGTGGTGAATATAATTGTGGTAATTTCACTTTTGCATTCTGGCAATTCATCCGTGGTGTTTCGTTTTTAAATTTGAGATCACTAAAATACACATGTTTTATTCATTTTTCCAGTAACCACACTTGGATGAACACTATAATCATAATTAACATTATAATTGGAATCCACCAAGTAAATCTGCATGCAGTGTTTGTCTGGCTTGAACAGTGCATACTCGAACAGTTTCTGGTCTTGTTTTCCATTGCTCGACTGTTTCGGATGAACGAGCTTAAGCGGTGTGTACTTAAACGGTTTCCGGTTTACTTCTCGTTGCTCGTTTGTTTTTGAAGCTTGTAATGTCTCTTTCTGTCGAGCTTAAGGTGTAAATCGACCAATCGTTTATCGTTTGGAAGGCATAATTACTCAGAAGTTGCATAAAAGTGAATGGAAATTGTGTGGAAAAAAAACGGGATGTGTTATATACTAAAATAAACTGTTGCTTAATTAAACACTAACTTCTTTGACTTAACCTCGGTTCGATTCATCTCGTACAATGCTTTAAACGCGCAATGCGAAACAAATTAATTGAACACTTATAACTTGTAGTTATACTGCCCGTTCACAACCGGAACAGAAAATGTTTCGTCGACGTTGGCTTTGCCAGAGAGAAACACGCGCTCGCACTGCACCAGCCGAAAACCATCTGCTTATGCTTCTCTTTTATCGGCGGGACGGTGCTGCACGTGGTCGTTCTTGTCGTCTTCTCCCTCGCTCTCACGCTCATATGATTTGAGGCTCGGTCGTCCATCTTCAGACGCTTCTGGACCTCTCCGTCGCCACAGCATACAGATCGATATGATCTGCCGTCGCCATCGTTGTTGTCACTGTCGATTCTGAACGTTTCCAGATCCTTCAAGTAACGAAAATATCTGATTTTCGTTATAAGACACACAATAGAAAAAAAATCTGCGTCAAAATGCAATACATAATACGAAACGAAATAAAAGACGGAAAACCATTGTGAAACATTTCACCAAACTGAGGTAAAACAACACTCCTGGACGAAAATGCGGTTTAGACGGTTTAACATAGATTCAACTGTTTCAGGATTTTCGTAAGAGCTTCTGGTTTTTAAATTGCACAAACATATATTCATTGTTTAACTATTTAAAACTTCATATTTTGTGAAAGAAAGGGGGTAGGAAACTGTACTATATCTTAAAACCTTCGCTGGGACAATAAGAATACACTCTGAAAATCTCAGCCTGCCTGATCTATCCAGCGGTATAGGAATGCATACGGGACAATCAAACAAACAAACATTCATTTTTATATATACAGATACAATTGGTGTTGCATTTTATATGTAATTTAGTAATATTAACATTATTATTTTTATTTATTTTTTTATTCTTATTATAGATACTACTTATTTTTCTAACATTCATGATTAATAACATTTCAGAATAATCTTTAATTTGTCATAATATTAATTTCATAAAAAACTTCATTTGTTAGAATCGATCTCATTTGCGATAAGTCTTATTTGTGAAAAGTCTCACATGCAATAAATCATTTATTTTACATTTGGATAAATTGAAAAAGTTCCAATATTCAGTTGATACACAACTAATGTTAAGATGCTGTTTGAGCACATCTTACTTGACTGAAAAAGTACCATGGATATTGACTAAAAAATGATAATATTTATAAATAATTAGACCTCTGTAAATTGACTAAATGCTGAAAAGCAAAGATAAATTCAAAAAAAAAAAAAGTAAACAAGTAATTTCAACATCTAATTTTATATAACAGTACTGAAAACACTGATAAAACTAGATAAATTATAATTAATATCATTCTTATAAACACATATTTACACGGTCAACCATAAATTTATTAAGATCACATTTCGAACGAATATACCAACAGCTACATAATAATAATGACTTGTCGCAAATGAGTCGATACGAATCAAGTTGCGATGAATCATTTAATTAATATTTATTCGTTTGCTTGCTTTTGTAAAACACATGAAAAATCGCAATGATACGCTTCATAAAGTACATTGCACAAAAAAAAAATATTCTGTATCATAATTATTTTATTACCATTCCATTCTGTTCTATCATATTGTATCAAAATGATCTAAGCGGGACCGTGTAGTTTTATAGGGAAATATAATATTTATTCGTTAAATTGTTTTTTGATTTTTTTGTACAATCAATTCATATTTATTTTAATTTATACGTATTTTAATACGGTTAAATGAAAATTCGAGTTGGTCATTTTTTATTTTTTGATGTAATTTAGCAGAGCAATCAAATAAAATTTAGTTTTTCTCCGTTTTTTTGATTTTTTACATTTTAATCAACATCGAAAAATTTCACTTTCTGCAAAATTTTTTGCTCATTTTTAGGATTCCGTACACATATAATGTACGGAATCCTAATAAGATGGTACACAAATGACAAAAATATCAAATAAACATCAATAATTCACGAACGGCTTGACTTATAAATTTCAAATTTGGAACATAAATTACAATTAAAATTATCTTTAAAACAATCTATAACTTAAAGATGACCGATTACCCTGAGAGCGGCAAAAAACCCAAAAAACCGTCAAGAATATATAATATGGTACGTAAAACGACCTCAAAAATCACTTAAAAAATCATAACTCGTCACCCGATAAACCTATAACGCTGAAATTCAAAATATAAACTAAAATGCAGAAGTACTTTTATAAAATCAAAAAATTATGGTACAAAAGTTATGTAAAGTTGCCCAAAAGTCCAAAAAAGCGCAAAAAATGACGTGTTCCCCCCTAGCGCCGCGAGTATTGTAGTTGAAAATTTAGTAAATAAATAAAAAAAAAAATATTTAATAATGGTCTAACGTATTGAGAGAGTCGAAATTAAAAACTAAATTCTTAAAAAATCATCTAAGTAGAACGACAGTCTGTGTCACATCGCGGAACTATATCGACCTTTTTTAGTAAAGTAATCAGTTCGTCTTGCAACCGAAAGAAGTTTGATCCAACAAGGTGCTAGTAACCAAATCGCCTCGAAACTCGGTTTCTAAATTAGTAACATTTACAAAATTCGTAAACTATAATTTCGATTACCGTATCTCCCCCTCCCATTCACCGAGAATCTAGTATGCAATCACCAACGTACACCAACCTGCCAGCAGGGAGTACTAGCATTCTAGCAGCCGCAGCAGAGTGATACGTAGCATTAATATTATTCCTAATTAATCTTTTTTGCGTCTTTTCGTTTATATATTTATTAAATGTCTTTAACGGTCGGCTATTGAAGAAAAATAGGTGTAGGGATTAACAAAATTATACATTTTAAAAAATCATAAAACCTTAATATTAGTATTATTAAATCCAAACCAATAATTTACAAAAATAAATAAAAATTAAATAAATAAAAAAAGGATTTAATTAATTTCTCTTCATAACCATTAAATTGCACTTCAAATTAGTTTAAGCCTTCGATTCAAATTAGTATTTTGCTTTACTGTTTTAAATTATTATTAGAAAAGATCTCTGAAATTTATTAAGATATTAAATTAAAATAATAAAATAAAAATGGAAGTTTATTCAAACAAATTTTCTTACATACTAAATAATTATAGTCATTGTTAACTTTCATACGGAATCCTCAGCGCATGAAACCTCATGCTTGACTGAACTTGTTTATTATTTTCTGAAATAATTATAAGATAAATCTATTACTGACCAATTATAATTGTGAAATTATTTTGCAGGCTTATCGATTTTTATTTGATTTTTTCTATTATTTTTATAACCCGGGTGACCGTTATGTATAATTCAAGTCGTTCTCTCATACAATGGCATGCCAAGAATCGACCAATAGGTAGGGAGGTAGGCTTAGTCGTAATAATAAAATATGAAAATGATTACGTATTATTTATACAACATGTGTGTACAGAATTGCAAGAATACTGCTACATATAATATTAACGTTTACAATTATATAAATTATATTGCTAACGAACTTCATTTACAAAATATCAAAAATATTATTTCTACCTTTTTAAGAGATGATGCAAACATGTTTTAAGAAAGTAAATGAGAGGAGCGTGTTATCCATAGCCATGAAAATTACCAAAATAGAAAAAAGTAGCCTCTTTAGTGTAGTTTTATATATGTATACGCTTGGAGGATCAGCATCATAGTGAAAATTAGTCCACTGAAACAAATGCAAAGCACGGAACGATATCGCAGTGAACTATAAAAACTAAAACAGTAGTGTGAACGGAATTCGCTTATCTGGCTTTTCGTCTGATAACTCCATCTGATGTCTACATTTCAGTTCGGCTATTTACCGTCACTTCAGATAACAAATTGCTACTATCTGCATTACACAGAGATACTGTTTATATTTTACATTAATCCCTAGTCGATTTTGGCACCATAATCGAAAATTAGTTATGAACAATACATGTGGAACAATTGACTAAATTCAAGGCCGTGTCCACGGGGGGGTACCCCCCATGAGAACTTAAATAGTTATTATAAATACAAAAAAAATCTGAAAAAAATCACAAATTTAAAATAAATATTGATGATTTTTTAGGGTGTTTTTACCTACTTTTAAAAGAAAAAAGAAAAAATATGCTGCATATTTTTAGGTACTTCATTAATATTTTATGCAAAAAAAATTTTATTACGAGTATAATTAATAACATATGTAATTTTTATTAATGTTCATATACGGGGTAATTCATTTATGTAAATTATTAATATATAAATCAAAATGATGGAAATTATTAATAGTACAAATATTAGTGAAAAATGTATTATAAAATAAATATGCAAAGAAAATTTTCAAAACCCCCCCTTTCCAAAATTCTGGGCACGGGTCTGACTAAATTGTCTTCAGTTTCAAATGAAAATAGCTTGTCATCTGTTTTGACATAATGCAAATAACACTAAAAACATGAAAAAACTAAAAATTTAAACGACACAACAAATTGAACGCTGAAAAACAAAATTACGAACTGTAAAAGAATACCAAACAATAGAGATTTGTTAGTTCATTGTTTTATAATATTTACTATTATTGCATTCAGTTATATTAAATTAAGAACGCGCTCATACTTATGAAAACTATTTGTATATGTACATGTATCGGATGCCCAAAGAAGTTCTGTGAATAACGTCAAAAAACAAACAAAATATATAAAGAAATTGTCTTTGTTGGCCTTCGAAACAACCATCTTGTACATAAAGCTGCTGGAATTGAACAGCTAAGTTCACTTTAGTAACTGATTATAAAATCGTTATTATTCATTCTTAGATTCTTGGAACGTACTCGAAACGTGTACTTTTCATGCCATTTTTTGACAAGGGGAAATAAAAAGAAGTTCCCAAGCGCTAAATTAGAACTGCGTGGTAATTGTTCAGGAATATTTATATTCGTTAAAGCTAAAGTGTGCGGGTACATTGTCATGTAGCAACTTAAATTGCGTGGTTCCATACGATTTTGGGCAAACATGTTGGATACTTACTAGTAATTGATTCAAAATTTCTTCATCAAATGGAAACAAATAAATTCCCAAAAAATGATTTTATCAAAAAAGACGATTTTGGCTTCTTTATAATAATTATTTTTTTGTCACAAGAAATCTTTTGCACGTTATTTCACTGATCATGCTAAGATTTAGGATCCAATTAATAACATTAAATCTCACTTTCTATGTTGATAACTTGTCAAAAATTGATTCCTTATCACACATGGAAATATTCTCACTTGTTTTTTCATCTCACAGTGGTCAATACAACCTTTTAAATTTCATTTTGGTTAGATGGAGATGGGATGTCAGTTTTATAGGTTTTTAGCGTGCTGAATTTAATGGAACCAAAATTAAATTAATAAAATCATTGCTTATCTAATTATAAGCATTTTCGACAAAAAATTAACTTGACATATTCTTGCTTTAAATTTTGTTCAGAACTCAAAATATTTGCAATCTATAATTTTATAAAATGATTTTCAATTTAAAAAAAACGATTAGGAAAAGAAAGTGTGTTTATTTAATGAAAATGGGAGATAAATTTAACAACCGAAGTATGTAGAAATATATGGACTTCAAAAAAAAAATTCAAACAATGTCAGAATTTGAAAAAGATAAATGTTACCAAAAGCAAAAAGTGAGCTTCAATTTCGGTTAAATTTGGGGTCTATTTAACATTAATCTGTTCAAGGGCGTCGCCAGCCGATGAACCGGGGGGGGGGGGGGATGATAGAAAGATGACATGAGTTATAGGAAAAATAAAATTTATAATTTGTAAAAGCTTAATATTTTATTAAACAAGAATAAAATCTTAATTAAAACATAATTTTCGTGGGTTTCTGGCAAATTTTTCTACTACTTCATTATAAAAGTCTTTCAAATTGTCCATGATTACGCGCCTATGAATACTTATCATGGCCAGTTGATTAAAAAGTTTCAAGGCTCCAGGGGAGGCAGCTGCCCCCCCCCCTTGGCGACGACCATGAATCTGTTTCCATCTCATCTGTTTTAAATTCACGCTTGCCTTAAAATTTAAATTTAACAGAATCTTCATCATTCTACGTCTCTTCTTTCTCATTCACCTCGTCATCTGTCAAGTCTCCTTCTTCCTCATCTTGGTCACTACTTCAATTAATTCCTTATCCTCTTTATCTATCTTTTACCACATTTCTTATTAAATTGCTTAAATCAGTTAAGCGCCCCCATATTTAAATATTCGGAACTCTGATCTAGAGCTGACGCTACTGTTGTAATGCAGCCTTTAGGGCTGCTGCTGATTGCAGCAAAATTTGTTAGGAAAAAAGTTGTAGTTTTTAATTAAATTGTTAAATTATTTTTTTATTATTTTTTGTAATCACTGTACTGCTTTAAAATATTAAAAATAATGTTTTTGTTATTACGTAAAAATTCATGATTTCTAACAACTTCAGTTAATTTTTTCATAGGTTAAATTAAATGAATGATTAATAATAATATAAATTAAAATAAATAAAAAATTATAAATAAAATAAATAAGAGTAAATTTATAAATCTGAATAACAAAATATACATTAAATTTAGGTGAATACATATCTGTTTGTTAAAACTGTATAATAAAAACAAACTTTAATAACAAACAATATAAGGGTAAAAATAATTTATAACAATAAATTAGATAAATACCTTATTTTACCCTTATATTGTTTGTTATTAAAGTTTGTTTTTATTATAAAATATACACTGATATTTAAGCTTTGAAATTTAAAAAAAATAAAAACATTGAAATGTGTTTCAAAAAAACTCACCTACCTAGCGATTTGAGCGAGAAATTATTTTTTCTTGTTCGCCTCTTTCAAATATTTCTAGCTACAGTGATTAATATTGTATTTAAATGTACAGTAATTGATTAGCCCGCCACACATGTATTGTTTTGTCCGCGGACTTAACCGCCATTGGTCTGGACCATGCTGAAAACTGTGTGGATTAAAACTAGGCTTCATTTTAGACGGAAAAGATGAGTCCACGAACTTGTCTGCAGGCAAGTTTGTATAGATAACCGTACAGGCTAGAACTGTCGCTGTTTATTAACGACGAAAGGTAAATCTGCCAACGAACCTGTCAAGCTAGAACTGCATTAACTGCGTGTTAGTGACGACAACTGCAGACAAGTCCGCGCGTTTGTCTGACCTCTCGAACCGTTGTAAAAATCGACAAGTTTCACAACAGTTTGTTTTACATTAGATTTGTGAATTTCCGAGTTCTGCTGGTTTTTATTATGTTCACCGAAAAACAAAAACGTGATTTGTCTTATGCTATGATCTATATGCTCAATACGCAAATTAATGTAACTAAAAAACGTACAAGGTGGATCAAACCAGTTAAATCACTTGCCTTTATTAAAAGAACTCCGAGAAGAAAATGATCCTTACGATTTTAGAAAATATTTAAGGACAGATGCAAAACCATTTGATTATTTGTTTTTATTAAGAAGTGATTTAACAAAGAAACATACAGTTATGGGAAAAGCCATATTAGCAGAGGAACTTTTGATAGCTACGTTAACGTGCCTAGCTCCAGGAAGATGTTACGAGACGGGAATTTCGGCGCTGTCTTTGGGTCAACTGATTCCTGAAAATATTTCTTCAGCTTGATAACGTATATCTTCCTGAGAGTCTGCATCCGGGCAGTGATCAATAAATGCTTCTGCTTCAATGTTATCAATTGAAATTTTCTGATCCAACGTGAAGGAATGCAAGTCTACATATCACAGTTGCAGTCTATCTTCTTCTTCTTTTGTCTTATCCGCTTAGCAAACGTTGACGACCAATGTGTTCAATGATTCCCTATTAAGCGCCACATCCATTAATTTCCTTATATTGTTGATACCTATCCAGCTCTTTATGTTGTCTAGCCAAGACATTCTCGGTCTGCCACGTTTTCGTTTTCCGTCTACTTTTCTTTGTAATATGAGTTGCACTAGCTTATATTTGTCTCCTCGCATAATGTGGCCCAGTTGCAGTCTATATATATATAAATATATATATATGTATATATCATTCGCAACGGCGCCACTACGTTTTGAACTTTTAATTTTTTTTATTTCTTTTCGAAAACTCTCTCTCATATTTTGTATCTTATTTGTTACCAAATTCCTATCAGAGTGCGAAAAATACTTTTTACGATAAAGTATTGAGACATTATAACCCTCATTTTAAAAATTTTTATTCATTTATTTTTTAGAACTTACTTTCCACAAAGAAGGTTGTAAATATTAATAAACTCAACCAAAAGGTCTTTACTGCACAAGTTCGAATCGAAACTCACTATAAGGAATTACTAATTCATTCTGAACACAAAAAAATAAAAATTAAATTAGTAATAATAATCGTATTAAAATTGTAAAAAATAGAAAAAAACTGCTTTAAAGTATTATTGTCGATAAAATTTTTTCGTTTTCTTCTTCTTCTTCATCCGCCGTCTCCGTTACGAAGGTTGGCGATCAACACGGCAAAGTCTTTTCTAGACATAGCAGATCTGAACATTTCAATAGGTGAACAGCGGAACCAACGATGAAAATCATTTGTCCATGAATTTTGTGGGCGCCCTTTTGATCTTTTGCCCAAAAGCTTTCCTTCCATAATGAGACGTAAAATCTCATATTTTTGGCTTCTCATGACGTGGCCTAGTATTCGTTATTTTTTTAGTTGTATCATCCAAATTTACGACTTCTCTAAAAACTTCCTGTCGGCTGTTCTGATTTAGCTTCCATTCTTAATTTAATTTCGCCGGTTTTATTTCCTTTGATCCTTTTCTTACTTTACATTTATTTTGTTTTCAGCTGTAAATAATTATGCGTTGTTTATCTCGGGAAGATGGGAATTATTTTATATCTTTATTTTTATATGTAAATATGTTCCGCATTATTTCATAGATTAAATTCGTTCATGCACAAGCGCTCCTATAAACGAATGGCCATTTTGTAAGGCATGGCGTCGGCTTTTGTTTAAACAGCATGGTGTTTTTTTTAATTAGTTAGTTAGCAACAGATAGTTGCGAATGTTACGTGTGCGAAATTCTAGCGACGACTTTGCGTTTTTGTCGCGTAGGTGTGTGTAGCATGCGTTAATAGATTGCCGTTGTTTTTTTTTTTTTTAAATATATTAAATTGTGTTAACTTTCGTTTAAATTCGTATTATAATTAAATTTAGTGGTCCGACGTCATTATATTTATTTGAGGACTCGATAAAATTAATTGCGCCGTGGAAATTCATTGAACAGAATTGTGTTTATTTCGTGTATTAGTAATATTTGTTAGTAGTTTCGTTATTTCATTTTCTTTTTTTTTCGTATCCGTTTTTTTTTTTTTTTTTTTTTTTGGCGACCCGAGTGCGTCGAGGTGCCCCAGGAGTCTAAATAATTGATGGATTTGGTTATTCGATTTATCAATACATCGTGTGTTAATTTCGCTTATTATTTATTTCGGCCACTAATTCAGTTTTATCTACCGACAAGTACCGAGAAAGACGTAATGAAATCTCTAGCAAGATCGTTGAGAAAATCTGCGCGCAAGTCCGTGGACAAAACCGTGGTGTCTTAATTTGTATGAGAGATAACTCTGTCGGTTTATGCAGATATCAATACGGACTAATCTGACGTCTCGCGTTACATTTAACTCTGAGTCATTTCTTACATTTTCTGAGATCTGGACGCAAGTCCGCAAACAAAACCGTACGTGTGTGGCGGTCTATTTATAGGAAGCACATTACACATTTTACATTCCTCCTTGCAATGAGTAATCGGCCATACTCGCTGCTCGAAACGGTGTAACGATTACTGGTATTGAAGATACGTTGCTGGATGAATGCGGTGATCAATGTGGTGCAAAGCAGCTGCAGTGAACGATGGGGACCGCCTTGATAGCGCATAACTTCTTTAAAACAAGTTGTTGAAAAATGTTGGCGCTGCTTGAATGGAGTGATCATTAAACGGATTGTGCTGGAACGAGAAAACTTGATAACCGATGAAAACTGTCGATTTAAAAAATATAAATAATTGAAAGGATCTCATAACTTCAGTCCAGATAATTCGAAGAATAAAAATCCTAAGGTATAAATATCAGCTGCAAAGGTCGTTATGATTGGTTGTGAGTTGTACGTAATCAGCTAATAAGAAATGGTTTGATATTTCACAATTTATGTCACATTCAAACTGTACAAAAAATTACGATATTCGAAGCAGTATTTATAAATACGTTATGCAAATCGAGCAAAGTGAGATAGCGTTCAATTTATAGTTAACACTAATACCGAAATTAATAAGGAAATTGTGGGACCACAAGAACGAATTAATTTTGTATAATAAAATTGCTGAATATCTTTTTCTTTTTTGTACAGCTGTTGTAGATATTGAACAGAAGAGCAGAACTAAGGAGTAAGAGTCTTCATTTGCTCTTGTATAAGAGACATCTTCAATGTATAATTTATATATCCGGCGTGAAAGGTTGTGTTCTACTTGCTCTTCAAAGTAAACGATAATTACATAGTGTATTCGGTGAACTAACAGTTTAATTTATAATATTTATGAAATACTTTCTTGCGCTCTCTACAACGCAGTTATTGAAACAAGGATTTTTTCAGCAGGTCTTTGAATATAAGAAAATAAAGACGCGTAAATGTTTGTTTTTAACCAGCGTTAAAATGACTGATACACGGCTTTTGATAGAGATAATCGATTTTCAAGCAGTATGTCGCAGTGTACTAAGTGTGGAAACAATGTTCCGGCAAACGGTGATTGTACTGTTTGCTCGGTGTGTTTTCAAAATTTGCACTTTACCTGTGCTTCCATATTAGCTGATACGTGGTCGAAGATGAGCCAGACGACTAAAGCAAAGTGGCGCTATCCCGACTGCCGAATTAACACACGTGTCAATTCGGGTAATACGCAAGCCGGTATGTTGGTCGGAGCGGGATCATTGTCGTCCGGAAATGCCGACTATCTGTCTGTCAGGAAAGACATTACCGGACTAAGCAATTAGTAATTTCTTCTTTCGAAGAGATGCGCCACACGATGGTCGATAACGTGATTAAATCGAACAGTGCTCTTAATTTGATCGAATCACTCCGCGTGGAGAACAGTCAGCTGAGACAGCAGAATGATGAATTGTGTAAGCGGGTCTCCGAATTAGAGCAGTACATTCGCAGAATCAACGCCATCATTAGCGGAGTACCGGTGCCAGCTAACGAACAGATCGAAAGTGTGATATCGAAAATCGGCTCTGCTGCAGGCGTGCCGATAGATGCAAACGACATTGACTGCTGCCACCGCTTGTCTACAAGTGGTGCGCAAAGACATCTGGCAATTGTCGTTAAATTCTGTCGCAGATCGCAGAGACAACAGAATAATTCATCAACGGCAGCCGCATCAAGCGGCCGACGGTAGATGTTCTTGGCTTGACCGATTCTGATCAGAATTCGCGCCTTTTCGTCAATGAGCATCTCTCGCTGGCGAATTCGCGTCTTTTTTCGGCCGCGTGACGCCTAAAATACAACGGTTGGCGATTTATATGGGTCCACGATGGGAAGATCTACGCGAGCAACAGCGAGAATGCACCAATAATTAGAATTATCAGTGAGGACCAAATTAATGGCCTCATGAAAGTTAACAAATGACTAGCGCACTACGTTTCCGACTTATGTATTATAATAATTATATTTCTGTCCCATTAAGAGCTATTGCTGATTTGTTATTGTGCGAAAGCGGATTATTTCTATATAAGTGTACCTTACAAAGGTGTTTGTGTGGGTTATGTGTGAAAGTGTGCGTGTTTTCCAATCTAATTTCTTATTATATGCCTGCCAATTTTTCGGTCTCGCAGGTTACTTCTCTTAATACGTCTGATACTAATCTGCTAACGGCTACTAACAACAATAATAATTCTAGTACGCCTTATTTGTCTTTCTTCGGTATCTTTCTTCTACGTTTCCAATGGTATATATATACGGGTGTTTCGGTCCGAGAAATTCTTCAGGAGTTCCTCTCCTGAAATTTTCATGGGTTTAGGTTTCATGTGTTGTCTTAGTAATTTCATTAATACATAATTTATTTCCTTAGTAACCACTAACAAAATCAATAATACTTTCAACAGTGTTCATTTTCATTTTCACTTGCTGATAATTGGTTTATATTACTCTTATAATACCTAAAAAAGTATTATTATCGTTATACATATTTTTCTCCTGAAATTTCTTCCTCTTATGTCGATTTAACTGCCTAGTTTTACATCTTAATTATTGCTACTAGTTAAATGAACTGTTTTAATTTTAGGCACTAAACTTATATCCCTTTTAGTAAATAAGTATAACTCAGTTTACATTTTCAATTTATATAATTAAGAATTTGTCCGATCACATTATTTCTTATAAATAGGTTATTAGTTTTTAACCGTCTAGTATTTCATCACATCTCTCAATTACTTAGCTGTATAACTTTCTGTTCTAAATTTTATCCGCTGCTTACAATTCATTTAGTTCACTTCACAGAAAAGTATGTACAGATTATTTATTTCGTTAAATATTTTGTCTTAAAAATAATTAGCATTCTCGTTATTCATGTTACTTCGTCTTTTTTTATAAATTATAGTTACGCTATTTCGCACTGGTTCTCTCATAGCATAATTTCATATTTTTTATATTACGTATCTAAACAAACATTACAAATGAACTGTCTCTTATACTTAAACTTTTGGACTTAAATTTTAGCTATATCACAAATACGAGAAATTTATGCTGATTTCCAAAATTTTAGATATAAAAAGTTTTCATAATAATATTTTCTGGTAAAATTTATTTAGGCTGTCTCACTTCTTCTTCTCTCCTGGAACTGGATAAATGACAATCACCTTAAGATAAATTTAAGTAAAACTAAATTTACAATATACAGCAACTTGTCCTAGACTAGTTGGGATAATCTAGCACTTGCTTGGGAAAATAATATCTTACTAGAAAGAGTTGTATTACATTAAATTTCTTGGATTGACTCTGGAACTATAAATTCCCGTGGAGTAAACATCTTCAGTATCTAAGCTAAGAAGGGTAAATTTTGTATTTTATCATCTCAGTCATCATTTTAGTACTGCACATCTCCGTCAAATATATTTAGTATTATACCACTCTGTACTCACCTATGGTATGATACGTTGGGGTCATGCTGCTGAGTACTACTTAAATCAGGTAAACCAGCTACAAAAACGTATATTAGCGCTTTGTAATAGGAACTTGGAAGTTTTAGGACATAGCAGATTGCTAACACTTTCCAAACTGTACGAAACACATCTTCTTTTGTTTGTTTTGAAGAACAAAGCCAAATTCAACATCTCCTAGAAACAAGGTATAACCAGACAATCGAATCCGGAGAGAACCTAATATAAATAAGACTCATATACGTTCCCAGGCTCTTTATATGAGTACTAAATTATTCAATTCCTTGCCTTTAACTATAAAAGAACATCTAATGAACTATAAATGCAGGAGAAAACTACTTATTAATTTCATTTCCAGTAAGAGTATACAGTAGTTTTCTGACTTTGCTTTTCATTGTAATTCTACTGTTTTGTTAACCTACGCTTCTAAACTGATGCAAAATGTCAAACTTCCGATTAGAAAACTTCTGGATAATAAACCGTTTTTTATTTTCTTTACTCTACTTTTGTTTTCATCCCAAAATGTCATTATCAAGTGAACTACTGGCACCACTTTTCCATCGGGCTCCTTCAAACAAACAACTACTAACCCTTCTCTTCCTCTATTTATCGTCTTTCCATTTAAATTATTGGCCTCGTTTTCCGTTCTCTGCTATACTACTTCTCTTCTCTTACATTTTTACGTTTTTTTTGATCATTTAACTATTTATTTTTTATGCCTTCTCTTATTTACTTATCTTATATTTAAATTTTTCCCCGCTCTATTTTTTTTTTTTTTTTTTTTTTTTTTTTTTGAAAATATATATATGTATTTATTAATATTTACACATTGCCTCGTCAAGCTATACGCTTGTCGACGAGTTTTCTTACATCTAAATATGCCAATATTATACTATTTATATACTATACAATTTTATCACCGCGCAAATATTTTATTATAAACTTATCCTATTATTACTTAATTCTAACTTAGCTATAACTAATCTATTATTTATTTTATTTTTATTTTTTATTATTTTGTTTATTTGTTTTGTTCCGTCTCTTTCCCTTTCTCTTTTTTCACTTTTGTTTATTACTATTTCCGTACCCTCTTCTCTTATTTAATGCTTATTATTGTTCCTATGTTTCCCTCTTTCTGTAGCCATTCCTTTATTTTCTTTTTTTTTCACCCCAATTTTTTCCTCCTCTGTTATTTCTTTAGACATTTTATTTAACAACTGCGTTATAATGTATTTGTCTGTTTGCTCCCCCATCTTTGTTTTAGTTAACGGCGAAATATAAATAGTTTTCCCTCAGCCCGTATTCTATTTTTATTCTTTCTTCCAATTCTATTTCCTTCTCTGTCATTATGTATTCCCATATCTTTATGAATAAATGCATTCCCCTAACGCTTAGTACATCTTCTTTTTGTATTATTTCACTTTCAGTTATTTCACCTCATATTATTTTTCTTTTTTAGTCATTTCTTCCAGTCCTCTTCTTCGTTGTCTCTCACTCTCTTTATGATACTTCCGTCATCTCTTTCCTTCTCTTTTCAGTTTTTACACGGCTATTATCTTTAACGTCCTACAGTGGAACTGTTGCAGTTTTAGAGTCAACAAAAATTGATTAGAGAGTCTGTTGGAGTTTCACATCAACGTTGCTTTCATTTCCGAAACATGGTTACAACCGCATATGGCTGTCAATTTCAGAGGCTATAAGTTAGTCAGGTGCGACCGCGGCAGTGGTTATAGCGGATCTTCAATCCTTATTAAGAATGACATTTGTTTTCACACTCATGTTGCTCCTTTAATTCTCCTTTCAGTCCTTATCATCCTAATATTGTACACATTTGCATCCTTTCCAACTGTGCATGTTCGCTTAACATAGTTTCCGTCTATGTTCCTTCTAGCTGTGATCTTCCTTTCTTTCCCTTCACTACATTTCTCAATTTCATTCATCAACCTTTCATCATTGGTAGGGACTAGAATACTCAGTCCCCCTTATGGAATTGTTCAAACTATAACTCTAACAGTACTGCTTTTAAGAATCTTATCCTTTCTGTTAATTTAGTTCTTTTCAATGGTCTCTCTCCGACTTATTCCACCCACCTTTAGTTTCCTCAATATAACTAGTTTTAACTACAATTGGTCAACCCTCACGGGCTCCTATGTTGGTGACCGTATTCCCTATTCTAATAACTCCTCTAAATCCTCCTACTCCTACTCATTCAGATTGTAAACCTCTCCATCATACTCAAAGGAATTTATCCAAAACGGACTGGATTCTCTTTTGTTCCTTAGTTGATTCTTCGCTCCCCTTCACTCGGCTCAATTTTGATCCTATATCCCAGTACAGCCTATTCCTAAATTTAATTACGAATGCTCTGTCGCTCTCCTTTCCTCCCGTCATCTATCGTCGTCCAGTCGTCATAGAACAGCATCATCCCTCTAGTGGAATAAGGAGTGCAATGCTGCTTTACATTCGTGCCGGTTTTAGATTATTTTGGCAGAATCCTGCACCCCCAAGAACGTTCTTGTCCATAAGCGTGCCAATGCAAGAGCTAAATACATTCTTCCTGGAGAAATTCTTCCTTTTCTAGAACTACCTCACTTAATCATATTTGGAAAATGGCGAGAGCATTTAAATTACCATCTTCACAACGCCCCTCCATTTATAACATACCCTTTGATATTTTTAAACCTTTTGTTGACAACGTTGCACCCGCATAAGTTCCTCATGTCGATGAACTATATCCTTTTCCATTTCAAGTAGATGTCATTCCTCGTTTTCTAACCTTTTCCTTCAATATTTATGAATTAAAATCCACACTTGAAAAATCATCCGGCCCCACTACGGACCTTGATGGCATATCCTATTTCGTTCCTAAAAATCTGTTTCAACATTTTCTTCGTACACTAATTAGTATATTCAAATCTTTCCTTTCCACGGGAGATACATCATCTTCCTCGAATTCCTTTATTATCATCCCTATTCCTAAAAAAAAACGCTTCCCTACGTCCTATCTTTCTGATTATTTGAGGGTATGCTCAACAAGCGTCTTATTTGGTGGCTTGAGCACAATAACGCATTTCCTTCCCATATGTTTGGCTTTCATCCTGGTATAGGAGCCGCTGATTGTGTCAGGATTTTTATTTCCTATGTATATAATTCCTTTATCAACAAAAAATACATACTAGCTACTTTTGTCGATGTTATTGCCGCTTTTGATAATATTTACCTTCCCATTCTTCGAGATAAAATGATAGCAGTCAACATTACATTGCAATTCTGCTCTTTCATTTACAATTTCATGTCGAATCGCTCTACTCATTTTTCCTCTCCACTTTTTGAGACTAAGAGAACCGTCTTTCGTGGTCTGTCTCAAGGTTTTTATCTAAGTCCTACTATTTTCAATATTTACACTGTTTTTGTTGCTTCCTCCTCCATGAATTCTCATTCTTTGTTCTTTGCGAACGATATACTGCTCTTCACATCCGATGATACTACAGATGCGAATGAGAAAGTCAATTCGTTTTTAATTATCTTAGAACAATCTCTTTCCTCGTTGCACCTATCTATTTCGCCTACAAAAACTTCTTGTATTTGGTTTTCCTTTCGACCATATAATCCCGCATTAGTCTACATATCTTTAAACTCCATACTTATCACTCGGAAAGATTGCTTCTGTTATCTCGGTGTTTTCTTTAACTGTCGTTTGTCCTTCTATGAACATATTAATTTTCTCTCCACCTCGGCTCTTGATTGAATCTGCTGAAATCCTTTTCTCCAACAAAATGGAGAAGCGACTCACAAATCCATTATCCTTTCTACTGCTCCTTTGTCTATGGGCCTACCTCCTAATCCCCCTCTTTCTAAATTGGATATAATTTAGAATTCTTTCCTTCTTCTCTGCCTCGGTGCTTTAAAATCTTCTCCGATATCAGCAATTCTTGCTGAATCGAATACACCTCTCCCATTTTTATCCGCAGTTTCTATTTGGGCTATCGTTTCTTTTCCAAACGTCTACGGTTAACTTCTTCTAATCTCATCCCTTCCTACCTCACTATTTTGCAAAACTGGCTTTTGCTCCTAAGAAAATCCCTATCTTGGCTCATGTTTCGACATGTCTAGGCTCTTTTACACTTTATATAACTTCTTCTAACAACCTCCTTTATTCCTATTTTAGTTTTGCTGAGCTTTCTTATCCTCCCAATATATCTTATCTCTCTGCTGCCTCTCTAAGTCCGTTTCTAATTCACTAGTTTTTGCAAGAATTTCTTAGTTTCATTAATTTCCTTTTTCCTTCTCATATTACGGATGGTTCAAAATGGTCGAGTAGAATTGGAACCTCCTATATTTTACCGGACATCAATATCTCTAAATCCTTTCGTCTTTCTTCCTTCTGTACCATCCTTACCGCTGAATTAATGGTCATCCTACGTTCCATTGTTTACATTTCCTCACAACGTTCTGTTCCCAATTACATGATCAATTCCAACTCCATTTTTGCGCTTCAAGACATTTCTTCAAATATTGCTGCTCATTCCTGCAACTTTGTTACTCTTCGCATACGTTCCATTATCCATAATCTTCTTGCAAATCATTCCATTCGTATCGATCTGCTTTGGGTACCTGGTCACAAGGGAATAAGAGGTAATAAATTAGCAAACCCTATGGCCCGGGTTGCTGCATCCTTCCGCCTCTTCCTTGCTAAGATTCCTGTTTCCAATCTGCTTCCTCTATGTAGAACTTTCCATTCTAGACTCTGGTCAGATATTTATGTTCCCTCCCTCTCCCACAAACAGTCCCATTATCTGTTCATCCAGCCGAATCTTCCCGCTCACCCTTGGTTTTACGATTTCCCTTCACTTCGTCGTTCCGCTGTTGTGTCTATTGTTCGTTTGCGCCTTAACCACAGTCTCTTACCTTCATCACGCTTTCGTTTTCTTTTGTCTACCTCTCCAAACTGTCCTCTTCTTCCTACTTACGAGACTATTTGCGATCCTAATCATATCCTTTTTGAATGTTTGTCCCTCTCGGCGGAACGTGCTATCTATTATTTTAATTTACTATCTGTCGGGCTTCCTACTTCTCATTACGCCTCCTATATCCTGCCATTTCTTTCATTGTTCATTGTTTCAGTTCTTTCTACATTCATTCTGTCAATCTCTGATGGTGCCCGTGTTTAACTAATCATTCCTCCTTCATATTGTTTCTTAGTGGAAGTCCTTTGTCGACGTGCTCAAATAAAAAAATAAATAAATTTCATAATTATTTTGAATATTTATATCGCTACCTATCATTTTAATTAATTAGAATACAAGTGCATATAAATAGATCTTCGATCAACCATTATTCTTATAGATAATTCTAAAGGTAAACGTACATCAACAAAATTTATTCACACATCTTAATAATACATATAAATTTTTCATTTTCGTTATTTTCAAAATAATACAATTTTCAATTTTACAGTATCAATCACAGATGTCAAGCAATCATCAATTCTAAATTAATACATACTATTAATTGTTAAGTCTCTGATGGGAAAATCCCCGAACGGTAAATTTTCTTTATTATTTTTTTGTAATTATTTTTCTTCATTGGCATTATCACTTTTGGAACGAAGTTCTTTAATGCGGGCTACCTAAATGTCGAAATCGTCTTATAGCGTCACGTAATAGTCGAGCATAATAAACGTAATTTTAATTTAAAATATTATTAATTTATCATGGAAACATAATTTTGAAAAAAACTAATTTTTTATAAAACATTAAAATATTAATGTTAATTTCCATGGAAATGGAAATTCGAATAAAGAAAACGAATTTGAAATCGCCATAATATCATTAACAAACTCATCACTGATGGAAATATTTTTTTTAATTACATCTTTTTTAATTAAATTTTTAATTAATTTAAGAGAGGAAATAAAGGAATCTTTTGGGGGAAACTTAAATTTTATCAACTTAACCAAGTCATGAGACAGGCTAATGTTGTATTTTCTAATGTACTAACTAAAGTAGGCAATGGTGAACTATTAGAACAAAATTAATATAATTTGATAGAATCAAGGTTTTTTACAAAAACCGATGCTCAAATATTTGGCCGTATCTTAGATCTTCTTCAATACCTTCTCGCTGAGGTAAACTCGCTTCCTCTTTTTATTCGTAGATCCTGTTTAGGATATCGTTTCTTGTGTAAACGCTTACCGTTATCACCCTCTAGACTTATTCCTTCATACCTTTCTATTCTGCAAAACTGGCGTTTTACTCCCAAGAAAATTTCTGTCCTAGCCCACATTACTTTGCGGCTGAATTCTTTTTTATCCTGCACAATTTGTTATAATAATCTCCCTTACTTTTCTTTCAATTTTCCAGATCTCTCCAATCTTCCCAATGTATTCTACTTTTCTTTGTCCTCCAAATCCCTTTCCTATGCAACAGTTATACAGGAATTCCATAGTTATATTGAATCCCGTTTTCCTTTCTACATCACTACTGATAGTTCCAAGGGGCCTAATGGAGTTGGAGCTTTTTTCATCCTTCCGAGCATTAATTTCTTTGGATTTTTCGCATCCCTTCTTTTTGTACTATCTTTACGGTCGAGATAATGGCCATTCTACGTTCTAGAATTTATATTTCCCCCCATCGATCTTCTTCTAAATATTTAATTATCTCTGATTCCCCATGTGTGCTCGTAAAACTATTTCCTCGAATTTCCCCTCCCACTCCTCTGACTTTTTTATCCTCCGTATTCACTCTCTCATTCACATTCTTTTCTCACTTCATGCTATCCGAATTGACATGCTCTGGGTCCTCAGTCATGTGGGGATAAAGAGTAACGAAATGGCAGATTTCTTGGCTCAGATTGCTGTATCCTCCCGCTTTTATTTCACTAAAATTCCTGTTTCTAATTTACTCCCATTGTGTACAAAGTTTCATGTTAGATTTTGGCCAGATTTTTACATTTCTTACTTTTCTAATCAACCTTCCTTTTATTTTTCCATCCAACCTAATCTTCCTACCCAGCCTTGGTTTTACGATTTTCCTTCGTTTTGCCGCTCCGTTATTGTCTCTATTATCCGTTTACGTCTCAATCATACTCTTCTTCCTTCCTCACGTTTTCGTTTTCGTCTCGCTCTATCTCCTAGTTGCTCTCTTCATCTTGCCGACGAAGCCGACTCTGATCCTGACCATATCTTCTTTGCATGTCCATCCCTCATGAACGAACGCACTTCTTTGTACTCCGATCTGTTATCACTCAAACTCCCTAATCCTTATTGCGCTTCGTATATCTTATCGTTTCCGTCGATCTCCGTTGTTCCTATCCTTAGTTCTTTTATCTTATCAATAGTTGACCGAATCTACATCTAACTGATCCTTTTCCCTCGTGTCGTTTCTGGGTGAAGATCTGTTGCTAACGTGTCCCCCCCCCCGGGGGGGGGGGGGTAAAAAAAATAAAAATAAAGCTTATATGAAAAAATCCCCGAACAATAAATTATTTTTATTATTTTCATAATTATTTTTAATATTAATCATATTACTACAAACAATTTCAGCATTGAAATATGAATGAATATGTACGGACCCCCGAAATCTCTCACTGTTGATACAGACAATTCTGGAGGTAAACTTATGCCAGTATAATTTATTCATAAACCTTAAAAAATGTTTTTATCTGACATAATTCATGCATTCCATTATGTGTGTAAGTATAAAATTTACATCTCCGGCATTATTAAAATTATTTTTTAATTTTCCATAGATTCTTTTTATTCGCGCATTTCTATTTTAATATTTTTGAAACATATGTCGCCATCTATAAAGTATTTTTAACATTATAAAGGGCCGCATATGAGTTTGTGTATGTACGTATACGCCTTAGACTTAATGGTATCAAGGGCGCACCCAGTATGGGTTGAGGGAGGCAATTGCCCCCCCCCCCCCAGCTGAAATAAAATGCAAAAACTGAAACAAATAACACATTTTTTATTTTAGTTGGACACCTAAAATAATTATGATCAATGCTAATCCTCTTAAAAAAAAGTATGTTATAGACGAAATTATATTATTTAATAAGATTTCATTGAGTGAGATTAAAGAAACATAATTGCCATTTTTTCAAAAACTGATTTATATTTTAATGCGCTATTTATTTTCATTTTTATACTGTCAGTATATTCTAAGATATTTAGTTCACTGGTTATATTCAGATTTTTTTCAGTTTTAATGGTAAATGTTTTCATAATGTAAGAACCATATTTGTCAAGAACATAATGATGTGTTCATAACTTTCATTATAAACGGTATAAAAATTTGTAGAGTACCTATTTTTGAAATATTGACATATTTTTTGCTAAACTCAAAAACTATTTGTCTGCAAAAATTCGACTTTTTTTTAAGAACTGACATTAAAACTGAAGTTTACATACCTTTTTTCTTTTCATTGATTATGTATCTAACAAACAGGAAATTATAATTTTTTTGGCTGCAATTACCCATCACTCTTTCTTTTTTAAGATGAAATCTCATGTTTTAAAAACAACTAACAGAATGTATTTTATGTTCTCGTCTTTTGGCCAGATTATACGGCACATTGGGTGATATGCTACATTTTCTTTCATTGATTGTTATAAGCATTTCTTGTAAGCGTGTTTTTTTTTAATCCGGTAAACGAAAAGTACCTTAAGATTAGATGTATAGAATCTCGCAAAACGGGAATTAGGTGAAATAAAAAACTCATACATACATTATTGTTTTCTTGAGATTATTTATCTGTTTAAATTTAATTTCTTCAAGTTTTGATTTTCATGTTAACTTTCGTATTCTAATCGTCAACTAAGTTTGAGCATACTTTAATCTTCATTATTTTAGAAGCCGGCATTTGTGTAGTAATCCTAGTAAAATGGATCTTCGAAAATATGGGTTTGTTATCAAGAAATTTTAAAGAAATAAAAGCAGCCCATCTCCTTCATCAGCTGATAAATCATCATCATCCTTATCATCTTTTTCATTTTCTGCACTTTCTTTAGAACACATACCAGGACAATCATTTCCAAATAGCGATACTACATTTTCTTCGCACGCTCCTTCAAATTTAGATCTAGGAAAGTATGTGATTGAAAAACCACAGACAGACGAATTAAAATTTGAAATTATAATAAACCGTTCGAAACCAAATCGGTCGTATAAGTTTTGTAACGATTCTCGACCATTGAGTCGCCGTTTTATTCGTTATTTTTTGTTTGCTTTAATTTATATTATTATTAACTATTTACTTAATTTAACTTATTATTATTTAAAGTATAGTAATTAATAAAAGTTTGTAGGAATTGTGAGTTTTGTATCTAATATGGAGAATATCACAGAATTACACAAATGCAGAACTATTTTCAATAACCGAATTTTTTTATACCTTTTAAGAAAAAAGAAAAAAAAAAAAAACTTTGTATTTTATTACATCACGTACTTCCCCCTAAACATGAGTCGATAAAATTTCCTGAATATATCCTTAGTGAGTTCAAAATTATCAGCTAATTGAATTCCCTGTTATTATCATTAAAGTAATTTTTTCCTTTCTTTTTGGTCAGTTCCTGTAATTTATGAATTTGCTATTTACTCTTCAGACTCTAAAAAAAAATTAATTTCAATAAACGTACTTTTGTGTGTAAATTTTAGTAAAAAGCTTCATATAACGATTTAAAACAAGACCATATCTTAGAGTGAAATGAATTAAATAGTTTAGAATCGTTTATTTATTTATTTTTAATAGCCGGGTTTTAACTATTTGACCAGTTTGATCATGTTTCAATAATAATTAATTATCGTAATAATTTCGAAAATAATTATAGTGTCACAATTATATCTTTAATAAACTAATATAATGCATGCGCCAAAGTACTGGAAGACTCAGAAATTATTTTAGTAATGAAACTGGAAGAGTTTCGTATTATTTTTTACGTGCATCGTTTAATTTGTTTCGTGGTTCATCTTATTTTTAACGTTTCCGTAAAGTAAGATATATAACATCAAGGGCGTCGCCAGTCGATGAGCGGTGGGGGGGGGGGGGGGGGATAGAAAGAGGATATGAGTTATAGAAAAAATAAAATTGTAAAGGCATAATATTTTATTAAACAAGAATAAAATCTTAATTAAAACTTAATTTTCGTGGGTTTCTGGCAAATTGTTCTACTACTTTATTATAAAAGTCTTCTAAATTATCCATGATCATCATGGCCAGTTGATTAAAAAGTTTCAAGGCTCCGGAGGGGGGCGCTGCCCCCTTCTGCTCCCCGCTGGCGACGCCCATGTATAACATGTTTCAAGCGAATCTTGCACACTGCTACAATGTAGTCTCTGCTGACATTCAAATTTCTAAACCATAGTGCTTGAATTCGATTTATAATTTTTATGCTTTTATTTCTATAGAAGGTTCCCCCGCTCAACCACTATCCTATTGTTTATTTTAAAAGCCTAACTGCATCACCATTAACCCATTACTTTTTTGTCTATTCGATTTGATGCTGTCCTTTTTGTAAAGTTATCAACTAGTTTATTACCGATTATTTTAGCAAGCCAGGGATCCAATTGAAGACAATTTTACTTCCTATATTATTTAATTTATATGTTAACTGATTTGCCTCGCCGATATTTTTCGTTATAGTTATTAGCAATAAAATCAGTGGGACTATGTATAATTGGCATTAGCATTATTATTTACAAATTTTAATGCTTTGTATGTTGCGAATATTTTGTATCCAGCTTTGTTTATTTCCTCAGTGTTTGGGTATTTGTTCTTATTTTTTGTTAACAGTTATTATTCCAATTACTTGATAACAACAATTCATACAAATTAATTAGTACTTGATTTTAGAATTTAATTTAAAACTTTTTAAAAATTCTTTTATAGATTTATTTAACCCATTTCTGGAATTAATGTCCAGCTGCTTTATTATTTAATGATCACTTATACTTTTTTAATTTGCAGAAGCGCAGGGGCGTAGCTACCGCCGTATCAATGATCGGGGCCTTCGGGGCACAGGGGCCCCGAACGTATGTGAGCAAAAATTCGTAAAAATGTAGTATGACTCTCAGAAAACTAGTATTTTACTAAGTAATCTTTTAAATAGACTCAACGAAATAAGAAATTAAAATTCGTTCCATGCCTTGCTAAACGAGTCCGCAGATTTAACAAAAGAGAGGAGGGTAGCTAATGTTTTGAAAAATAAAAGACGGAAGACAACGAAGTCTTTTTTAATGAGCTAGTAGAAGATGAAAGAACTTCAGACTCGGAGTCGTACTTTAAAGTCAATGTGTACTATTGCTCTTTAGATATATTCATTTCTCTGAGAACTAAACAAAGATTTCAGAGCCTCTGTGACCTGAGTAATACGTTCGAAGTGTTACAACTGGAAAAACTCTTATCTTTTTCAAATGAAATGATAAAAAAGTATGCCGGAAAACTGTTTTTTGAATACAGTAAAGACATGTCAGTTGATCTATATGAATAATTAATTGCTTTGAAAACATGCTAAAATCTGAAATTTAGAAAATTCACTCCATTAAAGAACTCACGGAATTATTACTAATAAAATTCAATAGCCTTGCATCCAGTTTTCTGAAAATAATAACAGCATGCTGTCTATTTTTGACCCTTCCAGTTACAACTGCCCCAGCTGAAAGAAGTTTCTCGAAATTAAAATAATAAAAAATTATCTTAGGATTTCAATGGGGGCAGGAATGGCTTTCAGACTTATCTTTATTGTCCATAGAGGCAGAAAATTTAGAAAAGCTGAAATCGTCTTCATCTATGGATGATTTAATAAATAAGTTTGCCGAAAAAAAAGCGAGAAAAGTGTATATTTGATTGAAGTGGAATTGTTTGGATTGAATTGTAACTTGGCTCCCAGGAGCATTTATTATAAGTAATAACTTATAATCAATAAATAATTATTTTAATTTAATGCGAACATTTTTGTTTCTTTTGTAAAAAATCTTTTTACTTTATTAGGGCCCCCCAACAAATTTTGATACAGGGCCCGTCTAAGGCAAGCTACGCCACTGCAGAAACATTTTTTTCATCTTTACATTCCTCATCCATTAAATTTAGATTGATCATGCTGTATTATTTAATGATATCCCGTGGAAGATCAGTAACATAGTTATTTTATTATTACACTAAAATTTTATTTCTAAATGTAAACATGAACAATTTTTAATTTTAAATTGTATTAAAAGAAAAAGTTGGATATACCAAATTTAATTTAGGAACATTTTAAGGGGTATTGTAGTTCATTAGTAGTTAACCAATCAACCAGTTCACTACACTTGTTATTATTATTATTATTATTAAGTAATAAAATAATTAAGGCAAAAACCATTACAAGAATTAAATTTCAGGTTACTAGAAATCATTAGATATATTTCGTCTTTATATACTTCTGCACTGTCTGCATTCGATATATTTGATTTATGAAGTGGTATTTTAATCGATATTTTCAAATCAGCTTATTAAATATTTCATTGAATGTTTTTTAAGTCCGATTTTGTTTATTTTACGGTTGTATGGATGCAGTAAACAATTTAAATTTTAATATTTGCCTAGCTTTTGAGCACCGTTGTTCATTTACCGTACTTACGTACTTATATCGTTATTTTATGTAACAGGTATGTAACGTTTTGTGATTAATTTTAAATTATTAAGTGTTAACCTTGCTCAGTGTTCCTACAAATTTTTGTACAAAGTATATTTTTAATTTTTGAAATTCGTTTGAGCATTTAGCGTGTTTAAAGTAACGTACTAAATGTGATTTAATACTTCGGTAAAGGTTTATTAAACAGGTATAAATGAAGTTCAGTTTCTGTTCCCCTGCATTACTTGTTTAAAAATAAATATTAACTATAAAAGTGCTTTTTGAATTTCAAGTTATTAAATTGAATTTAGACGTTTTAGTATTTATTATCGATGCATTGTCGGTTTTAAGATATAAAAATAATTTTCGAGTAATTACATAAGCATGGTCAGGCTGTATTATATTTATAAACAATCCAGCGTATCTAGCGATTATTAAGAAGTATTGTCCGTTTTATATATTTTTATGAGAGTTAAACTTAAATTTATTTATGATAGGTATTAAAGGTGTATTAGTTTCACATTAATTTTTGAAATGAGATATCAGTCGTATCTCTGTAAAAATGTCACCAAAATTATACTCCGTTCTTAAATTAGTAATTCGTAATTATTTATAAATGGAATATATTTATATTATCGATTTTGATTGATTTATTTTTTAAATCTTTGTTAACCGAGCATTTAAATAATGCATTGTATAGGAAATTAGTGGCGCGCACTTTTTTTATTATGAATTTATCGTTTGTCTGAGTGAATTTTTTTTTTTTTTAATATTTACCTTCTGTGGAATTTCATGGCGTGCTACTTGCATTATAATATTTATCGTAAAATTAATTCTATATTTTCGGTCGTTATTAGTTTTTTTGGTTATCATCTTTTCCTTTGACTATTTGTCAACAGAAGTTTTAGTGTATTCTCTAAAAGCAAATTCAAAGATTTGTTAATTTCAAAAACTGATTTATTTTTAGATTATTTCTGATGCTTTTAAATTAACATCTTCGGTAGTTTATATTAATGTATCGCTTTTGGTTTTATTTTTGATTGTTAAAATTCCGCCAAAAATATATCGGGGAAACTGATAAAATCATTTTTTAACTTATCTATTTTTCTTTTATTTATCTTATTGGTTAGAAAAGTATTTTCACTTATACTAGTGTCTTAATTTTGTTCAAATATCGGCGTAAACTGATTTACAATTTTCAATGCAACAGGTGACGTTATTTGTGCCAAAGCCATTGCATTTCATTCTGTTAGTTTTTGTATCTCTCTGGGTTATCACTACAGAATTATCATTTATTAATAATTATAGCTTATTTATTTTGCTTAAATTATTCTACTTCTCGTACTAGTTCAATAATACACGATTATTGTTTGTTTTTTTTTGTTTCTGATGAAAAAGTTAAATTTAACCACCTATTTACTTAATTATTCATTTATTTATTCAATGTACATAAAATTGTTTATAATCGAACAATAAAATAAATCTTAAAAGCCTAGATTTAAGTACATGTTCACATAATTCCTATAATTAATAACGTATGTAGGTTTGAAATATTTAATTTTACGCGTTTGATACTAGGCGTGTCTTTAATACGTGATAAAGAAGCGATTTTTCGTACTTTCCATCTGATTTTATTTAAATTGAAAAAAAAAAAATAGTTATTTAACCTTAACAAAGGAAGAAATTTTAATTCCTTTAAATTTCAAAATGAAACATGCCGGGCAGTGATTAAATAAGCTTAGAGATTGGAGTAGAGTTTAAACTTGTGTTGTTCACATCGTAGAATATATACACCTGTATAAATTCATTTTATTAATACGGAGAAATCGAATATATGACTGTTACTTCGGCAAATTTTTGTTGTATTATTCGGGGGAAAATCTAAATAATAAAAGGTAAGCCAAACGTATTTTTATTTGCTAATATTTTTAATTTCTAAATAAATAAAGAAGTACTCGCAAAGGAGAACGGGTTTTATTTCTGTTGCAATGGGGTAGATAGTACAATACTAATTAAAATAATGTAAAGCGGTGGGCAGACGGTATTGTTTGTTTTAGTTGAATATGGTCGAGTTAAAATGTGAACAATTAATGTTAAACTTGTATTTATTTTTGTCGTTTAAAGTGAATTTTTGAGTTTAGAGCTGAAATAGAATTCTACGTATTTTTTAGATATGGCCTGCTTTTTTTCTTTTTTAAATTGATAAGAAAATTAATGGATAAAGTAAAGTTATTTAATTTTTTACACTTATCGATTTTTGTAACATATCAGGGGATTTTTTAAGAAGTATGACGAAATATGGTTATTAAAAATTGTTATCCGATGAATTATCATGCGTTTGTAACATATATGTTATTATTATTATTATTATTATTACGAACTGCATTGAATTACGGATAAATGATTTTTCTAGCTCGTAAAATTTTTTCTATTATCTTGGAGATAGTTTTAATTTGGAGTAATTTAATAAATCACGGTTTTTAGCCCTAAAAAAATTGTTGTTCGCTTTTCGTTTTTTGAATGTTTTATTTCAAGATGACATAATTAACGATACAAAAATGTTTTAAAGAACAGCAAATGAAATAATGAATATAAATATTTAATAAAGTGTAAGAACATAGTGCAACCGTGGGCGAAAGTCTTAAAGAAATATTTTTCCTGTTAAAAATTTTGAATTTATTAAATTTAAAAATTCCTCTGATTATAAATTTGAGCTTTTGAACTAGTATGTTTTTTAAATATTACATGTCGAAAAAATAAAAAAATAACGTGAAGTAGATTTTCAAAGGTTTTGAAAATTTTGATTTTTTCATTTAGAAAAGGTGTATTTGTTTTCACGGCAGAAATGTTTGCATTAAAAAAAAAGGTTTAAATAATTTGAATTATACGAGAACATTTATAAAAAAATATAAGTGTTTTAAAAAACGTAAAATCAAGGTAATAAGAAATCGTTTTAGGATTCCTTTTTTTTTTTTTTATATATAATTAAAGAAATTGCCGCTTAAAATGGATGTTTCACAATAACTTATACTTTCCATTTTTATTTGCCAACAATTGAAATAGGCCAACTTGAAACTAAATTTAAAAAAAAAGAAAAGAGAAATTTCATCCGCCTCTTCGCGCGGGAGTCTTATGCTCTACTTAAATTTTCGTGTAATTTATGTCGTTTAAATAACGCAATCATGTTCGGTCCAATTTAGCCATAATATGCTTTGCTGCTTTGGATTACGTTTTGCACGTATTTCGTGATATTTTCCGTAAAAAGTAACATTTTCGATTTTCCACTAAATTCCCTTTTTTTCTTTTTAAGTTTTGGGTTTGGTGCTTTCGTATTTATGACTTTCTCGGTCCATCATATTTTTAGTGTATTCTTTTTGATACGTTCTCTCGTATTTTAAACGTTTTTTACTTATTTTTTCACATAAAATGCTAGTACTGATTTGTATTAAATAAATAACAAGGATATAACTAGATTTTTTTTTTTTTATCGCAATTTTTTAGTATTTCTCTTATTTCGAAAAATAAACTTATAGCATGTTATTGGTTTCTAATCTCACAAAAAGAGGGTACGACCTTGGAAATTCATTTAGGGACAAGACTCTGTATAATAATAATACTCCCTTAGTGTGTTCACCCTTTAATAAAAATAGCGTCAAATAGCCGATCAATTCGGAAAAAAATTCTTTGCAATACTAATAAATTTATTTATGCTCAGGTTCAAATCTCGTGCTCGACTAACTTTTTTTTTTTTTTTTTAAATTCGTTTAGTTAATTATTTTTACAATTAAATAAACCTGCTATTTACAAACATCGATAATTTAAATAAAAATTATTTTATTTCGTTTAGAAAAAAGCCTTATTAAATATTAAATAATATTTTAATTAGAGTGACTATTTTCTTTTTTAAAATAGTACAAAATAAATAATACGTAGGACATTTCAAAAATAATGCACACAACCTTCTTACGCAGTATATACGCATCTTTGGGGGGGGGGGAGAAGGCATGTATACACCATGAAGTTTTGTCAATCCGGCAGTGTGCACTGTGATTGGTTTCGAGTGAGTTGTACGTGCGTACAAACGTGTTTTTGTAATGATGGAAGACCGCTCGAGTCACGTTACAAATATGGACCAGCAATCGTGTGTGAAAATCGAAACTTTTCGCGGTCGTAGGCCTACATAAATTCATTCTGCATTTGAAGAAGTGTGTGGCAGTGGCACCATGACTGTATCAGTATTTCTCGCTGGGCAAAAACATTTAAAGAAGACTGTTTGTCGGTTGAGAATGCACCACATACTGGTCGTCCAAGAATTTCCCGTAACAACATAAACATCGCTATAGTGAAACACCGATCGATGAAGATCGTCGTATGATGAGCGAAGAGATATAGCTCATACAGCTGATATCGAAAACCAGTTGGCCACCAGCACCAAAAATCCGAAAATTGCGTCCATCATTACTTGATCGCGACGTTCTCATCTTGCATGATAATGAACAATGATGAAATTCGAGCAATTTTTGCGGATTACGGTTGGAAATTGTTACCATATCCACCTTGTTTGTCGGGTATGGCTCCTTGTGGTTGTGACCTATTCTGCAAACTCAAGAACCGATACGAAGAATCCGTTTTCCAGATTTAGAGGCCTTAAATGGTGCTGTGACCCAACGGATTCGTGAACTAAATTTCAAAGGCCTCCTGGACGGCATCTAGAACCTCCCTCGACGCTGGGAACGTATCATTGAGGAGGAGGGTGGTTATAATGAAAGATTATAATATTTATATGACTTTGTCAAATACTTTTTTTTTTTTTTTTGTATGGACATGTGTGCATTACTTTTAAAAAGCCCTACGTAGTTATGATAATAATACTTATAAATAGTTATTGTAATAAGTGAAATTTTAAATTTGTATTGTTATTTAATTTTATTTGACGTACATTTTTTATTACAAACAAGAACCTGAATGATAATTGTCATAAAAACATTTAAAACAATAAATTTTTTGACATCTAGCACAGTTACTAAAAGAGGAATTATTTCAAGAACTTTAAGAAGTTCAATTGGGAAACAAACATCATTTACGTTCAAGAAAATTTTTCTACCTTCCGAATATCGTATTATTCTATCAAAAATTGGCGGTGACAGTTGATGATGAGAAATTAATTGAACTTTAATACGGTCATCTCGTGAATTTATTTCTCGATTCTGTTCGATTAAATATGCCGAATTTTGTAAGCGCTTAATTAGATTTTTTACCTGTCTATAATTATATTAAAATCTAGATTTTAATAATGATCGAAGTAATTGTAGTTATTATTTATATGCGTTATTATCATAACTATTAGTCATTTTGTACTATTTTAAAAAAGAAAATGATTTATTCTAATTAAAATATTATTTAATATTTAATAAGGCTTCTTTCTAAACGAAATAAAATAATTTTTATTTAAATTATCGATGTTTGTAAATAAAAGAATTAATTAAATTGTAAAAATAATTAATTAAACGAATTTAAAAAAAAAAAAAGGTTTGTCGATTACTAGATTTGAACTCGAGCATAAATAAATTTATTAGTATTTCAGAAGCTTTTTTCTCCGAATTGATTGGCCATTTGACGCTATTATTATTATTATTAAGGGGTGAACACCCTAAGGGACTACTACTGTTATTATACAGAGTCTTGTACCGAAATGAATTTCCAAGGTCGTACCATCCCCTTGTCAGTTCAGGACTTCACCGGCATTAAAAATAATGCATTTAAGGTGTTATTTTGATTTTACGAATTGCTAAATTATGCCGTCTTCAATGACGGTGCTTATTGCTAACTCCCATCTATTGTGATTTCTTGTCCTTCTTCTTATCCTTCATCTGTGTAAAACTTTATTCGTTCAGGGTAAATACTAAATAGTAATAGAGCAAGGAATATACGATTTTTTTTTTTTTTTTTTATAATTAATGATTTCTTTCGGATATCGCTTATTTAGTATAAGTTTTAATTCGTTTAATATTACGGAAAATTTATATCTATGCTTTTTTCCTCGTTAAATGTACTATATTAACCATCTATAAAACGAGTAAAAATATTTACTGGAATATCCCGTCTGTGTATGTATTAAACTCCTGAAAGCTTACCGAGAGAACTCTTATATTTTCATCCTAAACTTAAATTACGAATTTCAGGTATTCCGTTTACGTTTTTGTATAGGTTTAAGTGTATAATTTTCAATATTAATTTCAAAATGTAACTCATCAGACGAATTAAAATTTAGTAAAACAATAACGAACGAAATAATAAGAGATGCCTTTTTGCGTAATTAGCGAATTTATTTTTAATAGAACCGAGCGTAAGGTTTTAAAAAATTTCAGCTTTGATAAAACGATAAGAACAACTAATTTCAAACTGTAAAATGTGTGTTATTTAAATTACGATTTATACACATATGCAAAATAAGACGTACGATGATTTTATTATTTTGATTGCACTGTTGTTCGCGTTATAAATATTGATCTACCATTTCTCTAACATAATAGTCAAAAAACGGGGGAAGGGGGGTAGATAAAAAATATGAACTTTTTTGGATTTTAATTGTTTTTTGTTTTTTTCCCCACATATTATTAACAACATTTTTAAGCGTTTATTATTATATTTTTATATTGGTAAAAACGGTTTTTAAATTTTTATTTCCCCGTTGCCTTTGAAGCAGACTTCGATCGCTTTATACGTATTGAATTTGTCGGAACAACTTATTCCAACTATAATATAGAGAAGGGATATTTGTAAAGTATTTCTGCGAACTATTTTTTGCTCACATTTTTGTTCGTTCGTGGAGTTAACATTAGTTTACACACGTCGTACACGAAAGTACCCCAACTGTTGTTAAATTTCAAATTTATCTATAGGTTGTTTTTTTTTTTTTTTTTTTTTTATCGTTTGATATTTTTCTACCGAAAAAGGCGTATGCGCGATAATTTCATTGAATTATTTCAACAACCTTAAAAGTGTTTAAACACCGAAGAGTCTAACAGAAACAGTTTCTTTTCAGCCACTTTTGTTATATTATTTTCTTATGAAATATTTTTCTCCTTAATAAAAACTCGAAACAGTTAAAGTAGTTTAGCGTCTTTATTAACGGGGATTCTACATTGCAATAGATTGGTTGAGCGTTTTAAAATTTATCATATGTATTCACTTCGGAACATTTTTAAATAAATTTTAAATGTTTATGTTGGGTGTACGCCAGTTAAGTGGACAAGAGTAAGAACGCAACCTTGATGTTCCTTACGAAAGATCACACGATTTGAACGAGTTTGCAAGTGCAAAATGAGCTTTTGCTCGCGTTCTTTGATGATCGGTAAGTTACCGTTACTTCAAAGAAATATTATATTCTGGTTTTCGATCAGTAGTGAATATAAAGAAAAACTAATCGTTAAATGTAGACGAAAGCCGAGATAGCACTAGGCTTATTTCTTTTTAAAAAAGGGAAGAGATAAGTAACTGCGTTAAAAATCGGTTTATTGGAATTTAACTATACACATTGTTCATGGAAAAAAATACACTTCTTGCAATATTTTTGTTTTAATTTAGAAAAGCAACAAGAAATAAAAATCACACCTTGTGAAGTAATTTTGGTAAATTATTAGAAACATTGATTATTAAATTACGAGTCACGGAAGAAGAGTGCGTGCAGTCTGCTGTGTGAATAATAAAATTTTGATGAAGGAAATGCGTGATTTAATATATAGTATTAAAATTAATTTGTAGTTTAGCTGGGGTGAGGTCGCCGATGCACAAATTCTTATGCTTGATTGAACTGGTTGAATTGCTAATTTGACCTCTTTTACCGTGTTATCAAACTGTCAGTGGTGCATTATATTTTCAGGAAAATACAAAGCAGTTGACACCACGAGCGTTCGGTACTAAATTTATGCGATGTCATTGTGTACGTTCTAGATGAAGATCAGCGATTACTTTTCTCTTTATATTAAAACTTTCCTCTTCCGCTTAAAAAATAGAATATGTTAAACGTGTGGTTCGGGAGAGTCGCTTCGTGATTATATATACATCTTTTTACTGTGCATAATTTTTCCGTCTGACCTTCATTCCGTGTTTAGATTGCTTCCAGTAGCGCTGTATCCATACGAAAATGTTATGACCACAAAATAAGAGTAACAATAGTAAAGATAATAATAATAATCATAATTAAGGCTGGTAAGAGAAAAAGTCAGGTCGGATGCAAAATTTAGGTCTGCGGCAAATAAATAAATAAGATGATTTATTTGGAAATATTTTGCTATTTTATCGCGTTGCGTTTGTTATCAGGCATTGATTCTAAAACGTTCAGTTGCCTATGTATTATTTTTCGGGAAATGATGCTTGACGGAAAATTTTTGATTTTAATAAATCAATCGCGGTAAGCATTTCCTTAGAAGTTTTAATTGTGATTTTTAATGAAGAATACGCGAAGCAGTTAAATTAAAGCTCTTAAAGTTTAGTGTAAAACATCATTTCGAATCACACACATTCTTCTCCGTTCTATAGTTTTTTCTTTTCGAAACCGGTTTCACTTTGTACGGATTATTTACGCGATTGTCGCACACACTTGGAAAAGTATTTAATTTATCACATATATCGATTATTTCTCTTCTTTTGATACTTTCGAAATGTGTATATCAACTGAAAATATTTAAATTGCGAATAATTTCAAACATATGTTTTAGGCCGCTAAAATTGAGATTTAAAAATAATTCATCAAAAAGAAAAAAAACACGATATAAATGCGCATGCAGTGGCGGACTTGCAGGGAATACCACCACATGCATACACACATACACACACACACATATTGGAGGCTAAATCCATTCCTGCGTGTGTATACCAGTGAAATCTTGAAGATAATATAAGCATGAAAAGAGAGTTAGCGTAGGAATCCCCTGCGGGATGCAATTTATACAATAATATTGAGAATTCCGAGGAACCACGTAATATCTTTGTTATAAACTAGCTTTTTTCATCGGCCATTTCGCTTTGAAGGAGGTTAAGTTGGTTTTGTCATTTAACTGTTTTTATCTATAATAAAGTGAAGTAAAATAGATTTTATTTAAATGCGTAATAATTATCGGGATTTTTTTGTGTACTATAACAATTTAGTATCTTTTTTAAAATGTATGTTTCTGTTAGTTATTCCATTAGCCATATTTTAATCAGATCTTCTAATGAGATATTAGAGTTCATGTTTCTAATTCTAGGAGCCATTTATCACAGCTGATGACTTTTTTAAAATGTATGTTTATTATACGCATATGCGTTGTATACAAGGTTATCGATAAAAGTTAGCGGGAACATTAGTGTAAATAATTAAGACTAAATTGATTATGTACTTATCCAACTGATAATTTAAATAGCTTTGATTATACAACACCAAATAATAAGTTAATAAAAAAAATCAACAATCACAAACATTAAAGTATAACAGTTTTCACGTGGGCTGGTAATTTATACAAGTTTATACCAAAGAAGGAGTTTTAAGCCATCGAAAAATGCGGATATAATAAAACTTACCGGAAAATAATTCACACTCAAATAAAATTAAACGAATATGTAGATCCGAACAGCTCTAAACACATGACCAACAAGTGCGGAAAAGGAATTAAGATAAGATTTTTCAGAGATGGTTTAACAATTTAAAAAAAAAAAGTATATACTCGTATATATATATGTATGTATATGCAAATGTGTTTGATTTGATGTCTTTTTCGATTTTCTGTTTATATGTTGTGAAATAGTTTTCTATGTGGTCTGTTCACCAGTCGAAACTAATGTAGCTCTAGGCGCTAATTAATTTTCAGATAAGCTGCAACAGCAATTATTATAAACTTTAGTCTGACGAAAACTGCTTTATTTTAAAATAGTTGTCAGTTATATATTTTGTCCTTGTTCAAAATGCACACCATGTTATCTGCAGTGTCGATATTCGATAAGCACTAAACGAACCAAAATAAATCGATTTGGGAACAGAACAAATTTGTTAAATCACCGAAAGCGACAATAATAAAAAAAATAAATAGAATAAAAAAAAATGTAATTTAATAAAGATATTATTGTCTCTTTTTTTAACAAAAATAATAATACCAGTAACAGTCTGGATTCAGTTTTTTTACTTTTGGAAATGCTATATAGGCAGCTTGACAACCATAAAACGGTGTGTCTTTCTCTTTCGCGAGCAATATAATGTTTGTAATTTTTGTGAAATTTGGAATATCAATTTGTAGAACGCAAAGTTGGAAACGGCTGTTCGGGTAATATACACTTCAGGTTGTGTGAATTTCTCATCAGTATTGGTCTAATAGTTGTGAATTTTAAGTCGGCACACGGAAACAGATAGACGAGCAAAACTTTTAAAAAACTATATTTTTCGGTTTAAATACGAGATAAAAATAGTCTAAAGCAGTGGTTACATATCATATTTATCCGTAAATTACACACACTACAGTTTTATATGGTACCGAACAGATGTAATCAAAAACGAAAAGCACAATAGACAACCTCGAACGAATATTTAGAACAATTACAAAAACAAAGGCATTAATGTTTCGTTTCTTTTCATTAAAAGGTTTTCTTCTTTTGAGCACGTAAAATAAGTGAACAGACAATTCAGTCCGCATTGGAAACTGCGATTAATATTGTTGTAAAAAGTTTCTCAATGACGTCATAACGCTGTTCTTCGCTAATTCAAAATTATGAACTATTCGTTTTTAGGATTCCGTATACATATAATGTACGGAATCCTTATAAGATGGTACACAAATGACAAAAATATCAAATAAAAATCAATAATTCACGAACGGCTTGACTTGTAAACTTCAAATTCGGAACATAAATCACAATTAAAATTATCTTTAAAACGATCTATAACTTGAAGTTGACCGATTAACCTGGGCGGCAAAAAACCCAAAAAACTGTCAAGAATATATAATATGGTACATAAAACGACCTCAAAAATCACTTAAAAAATCATAACTCGTCACTAGATAAACTTATAACGCTGAAATTCAAAATATAAACTACAATGCAGGAGTACTTTCATAAAATCAAAAAATTACGCTACAAAAGTTATGTAAAGTTGCCCAAAAGTTCAAAAAACCGCAAAAAATGACGTGTCCCCCCCCCTTAGCGCCACGAGTATTGCAGTTAAAAATTTTGAATGGAGCTAAAAATACGCACATACCTGTATATTTCTCTAGTTTGAAACATCCGGATTTCCAACTTTAAAACTGGACCCTCGGGGCGACGAAAGCTCGAAATTTTGTAAAAAAATATTTTTTTTTACAGGCATGCGATATATCGATGGAAAGATCGCTATTTGTCGGGAACGAAACCGAATTTCATTTCCTTAACGAAACTTTCAAAGTTGCCGTAAAGTTCAAAACAGCGCGAAAAATGACGTGTCCCCCCCCCCTAGCGCCGCGAATATTACCGATAAAAATTTTGAACACGGTTAAAAATATGCGCTTCCACGTATATTTCTCTAGTTTGGAACATCCGAGTTTCCAGCTTTTAAATTGGACCCTCAGGGCACCGAAAGCTCGCGATTTTGGAAAAAAATATTTTTTTTCTTGGGCTTGTGATATATCATTAGAAAGATCTCTAGTAGTCGGGATCGAAACCGAATTTCATTTTCTTAACCAAACTTTCAAAGTTGCGATAAAGCTCAAAAAAGCTCGAAAAATTGCGCGTCCCCTAGCGCGGCGAGTATCATAGCTAAAAATTTAAAACATGGTTAAAAATATGTGCTTCCACGTATATTTCTGTAATTTGGTACGTCCGGGTCTCAAGCTTTAAAAATAAAACTCCGGGGCTTCGAAAGCTCAAAATTTTGTAAAAAAATATTTTTTTCCCCGGTAATGTAATATATCGTTTGAAAAATCGCTATTTATCAGGAACAAAACCTTATATCATTATCTTTACCAAAAAATTCAAAGTTGCCGTAAAGTTCAAAACAGCGCGAAAAATGACGTGTCCCCCCCCCCCCCCTAGCGCCGCGAATATTACCGATAAAAATTTTGAACACGGTTAAAAATATGCGCTTCCACGTGTATTTCTCTAGTTTGGAACATCCGAGTTTCCAGCTTTTAAATTGGACCCTCGGGGCACCGAAAGCTCGCGATTTTGGAAAAAAATATTTTTTTTCCCGGTAATGTAATATATCGTTTGAAAAATCGCTATTTATCAGGAACAAAACCTTATATCATTTTCTTTACCAAAAAATTCAAAGTTGCCGTAAAGTTCAAAAAAGCGCGAAAAATGACGTGTCCCCCCCCCCTAGCGCCGCGAATATTACCGATAAAAATTTTGAACACGGTTAAAAATATGCGCTTCCACGTATATTTCTCTAGTTTGGAACATCCGAGTTTCCAGCTTTTAAATTGGACCCTCGGGGCACCGAAAGCTCGCGATTTTGGAAAAAAATATTTTTTTTCTTGGGCTTGTGATATATCATTAGAAAGATCTCTAGTAGTCGGGATCGAAACCGAATTTCATTTTCTTAACCAAACTTTCAAAGTTGCGATAAAGCTCAAAAAAGCTCGAAAAATTGCGCGTCCCCTAGCGCGGCGAGTATCATAGCTAAAAATTTAAAACATGGTTAAAAATATGTGCTTCCACGTATATTTCTGTAATTGGTACGTCCGGGTCTCAAGCTTTAAAAATAAAACTCCGGGGCTTCGAAAGCTCAAAATTTTGTAAAAAAATATTTTTTTCCCCGGTAATGTAATATATCGTTTGAAAAATCGCTATTTATCAGGAACAAAACCTTATATCATTTTCTTTACCAAAAAATTCAAAGTTGCCGTAAAGTTCAAAAAAGCGCGAAAAATGACGTGTCCCCCCCCCCCCTAGCGCCGCGAATATTACCGATAAAAATTTTGAACACGGTTAAAAATATGCGCTTCCACGTATATTTCTCTAGTTTGGAACATCCGAGTTTCCAGCTTTTAAATTGGACCCTCGGGGCACCGAAAGCTCGCGATTTTGGAAAAAAATATTTTTTTTCTTGGGCTTGTGATATATCATTAGAAAGATCTCTAGTAGTCGGGATCGAAACCGAATTTCATTTTCTTAACCAAACTTTCAAAGTTGCGATAAAGCTCAAAAAAGCTCGAAAAATTGCGCGTCCCCTAGCGCGGCGAGTATCATAGCTAAAAATTTAAAACATGGTTAAAAATATGTGCTTCCACGTATATTTCTGTAATTTGGTACGTCCGGGTCTCAAGCTTTAAAAATAAAACTCCGGGGCTTCGAAAGCTCAAAATTTTGTAAAAAAATATTTTTTTCCCCGGTAATGTAATATATCGTTTGAAAAATCGCTATTTATCAGGAACAAAACCTTATATCATTTTCTTTACCAAAAAATTCAAAGTTGCCGTAAAGTTCAAAACAGCGCGAAAAATGACGTGTCCCCCCCCCCCTAGCGCCGCGAATATTACCGATAAAAATTTTGAACACGGTTAAAAATATGCGCTTCCACGTATATTTCTCTAGTTTGGAACATCCGAGTTTCCAGCTTTTAAATTGGACCCTCGGGGCACCGAAAGCTCGCGATTTTGGAAAAAAATATTTTTTTTCCCGGTAATGTAATATATCGTTTGAAAAATCGCTATTTATCAGGAACAAAACCTTATATCATTTTCTTTACCAAAAAATTCAAAGTTGCCGTAAAGTTCAAAAAAGCGCGAAAAATGACGTGTCCCCCCCCCCTAGCGCCGCGAATATTACCGATAAAAATTTTGAACACGGTTAAAAATATGCGCTTCCACGTATATTTCTCTAGTTTGGAACATCCGAGTTTCCAGCTTTTAAATTGGACCCTCGGGGCACCGAAAGCTCGCGATTTTGGAAAAAAATATTTTTTTTCTTGGGCTTGTGATATATCATTAGAAAGATCTCTAGTAGTCGGGATCGAAACCGAATTTCATTTTCTTAACCAAACTTTCAAAGTTGCGATAAAGCTCAAAAAAGCTCGAAAAATTGCGCGTCCCCTAGCGCGGCGAGTATCATAGCTAAAAATTTAAAACATGGTTAAAAATATGTGCTTCCACGTATATTTCTGTAATTTGGTACGTCCGGGTCTCAAGCTTTAAAAATAAAACTCCGGGGCTTCGAAAGCTCAAAATTTTGTAAAAAAATATTTTTTTCCCCAGTAATGTAATATATCGTTTGAAAAATCGCTATTTATCAGGAACAAAACCTTATATCATTTTCTTTACCAAAAAATTCAAAGTTGCCGTAAAGTTCAAAACAGCGCGAAAAATGACGTGTCCCCCCCCCCTAGCGCCGCGAATATTACCGATAAAAATTTTGAACACGGTTAAAAATATGCGCTTCCACGTATATTTCTCTAGTTTGGAACATCCGAGTTTCCAGCTTTTAAATTGGACCCTCGGGGCACCGAAAGCTCGCGATTTTGGAAAAAAATATTTTTTTTCCCGGTAATGTAATATATCGTTTGAAAAATCGCTATTTATCAGGAACAAAACCTTATATCATTTTCTTTACCAAAAAATTCAAAGTTGCCGTAAAGTTCAAAAAAGCGCGAAAAATGACGTGTCCCCCCCCCTAGCGCCGCGAATATTACCGATAAAAATTTTGAACACGGTTAAAAATATGCGCTTCCACGTATATTTCTCTAGTTTGGAACATCCGAGTTTCCAGCTTTTAAATTGGACCCTCGGGGCACCGAAAGCTCGCGATTTTGGAAAAAAATATTTTTTTTCTTGGGCTTGTGATATATCATTAGAAAGATCTCTAGTAGTCGGGATCGAAACCGAATTTCATTTTCTTAACCAAACTTTCAAAGTTGCGATAAAGCTCAAAAAAGCTCGAAAAATTGCGCGTCCCCTAGCGCGGCGAGTATCATAGCTAAAAATTTAAAACATGGTTAAAAATATGTGCTTCCACGTATATTTCTGTAATTGGTACGTCCGGGTCTCAAGCTTTAAAAATAAAACTCCGGGGCTTCGAAAGCTCAAAATTTTGTAAAAAAATATTTTTTTCCCCGGTAATGTAATATATCGTTTGAAAAATCGCTATTTATCAGGAACAAAACCTTATATCATTTTCTTTACCAAAAAATTCAAAGTTGCCGTAAAGTTCAAAAAAGCGCGAAAAATGACGTGTCCCCCCCCCCCTAGCGCCGCGAATATTACCGATAAAAATTTTGAACACGGTTAAAAATATGCGCTTCCACGTATATTTCTCTAGTTTGGAACATCCGAGTTTCCAGCTTTTAAATTGGACCCTCGGGGCACCGAAAGCTCGCGATTTTGGAAAAAAATATTTTTTTTCTTGGGCTTGTGATATATCATTAGAAAGATCTCTAGTAGTCGGGATCGAAACCGAATTTCATTTTCTTAACCAAACTTTCAAAGTTGCGATAAAGCTCAAAAAAGCTCGAAAAATTGCGCGTCCCCTAGCGCGGCGAGTATCATAGCTAAAAATTTAAAACATGGTTAAAAATATGTGCTTCCACGTATATTTCTGTAATTTGGTACGTCCGGGTCTCAAGCTTTAAAAATAAAACTCCGGGGCTTCGAAAGCTCAAAATTTTGTAAAAAAATATTTTTTTCCCCGGTAATGTAATATATCGTTTGAAAAATCGCTATTTATCAGGAACAAAACCTTATATCATTTTCTTTACCAAAAAATTCAAAGTTGCCGTAAAGTTCAAAACAGCGCGAAAAATGACGTGTCCCCCCCCCCCCTAGCGCCGCGAATATTACCGATAAAAATTTTGAACACGGTTAAAAATATGCGCTTCCACGTATATTTCTCTAGTTTGGAACATCCGAGTTTCCAGCTTTTAAATTGGACCCTCGGGGCACCGAAAGCTCGCGATTTTGGAAAAAAATATTTTTTTTCCAGGTAATGTAATATATCGTTTGAAAAATCGCTATTTATCAGGAACAAAACCTTATATCATTTTCTTTACCAAAAAATTCAAAGTTGCCGTAAAGTTCAAAAAAGCGCGAAAAATGACGTGTCCCCCCCCCCTAGCGCCGCGAATATTACCGATAAAAATTTTGAACACGGTTAAAAATATGCGCTTCCACGTATATTTCTCTAGTTTGGAACATCCGAGTTTCCAGCTTTTAAATTGGACCCTCGGGGCACCGAAAGCTCGCGATTTTGGAAAAAAATATTTTTTTTCTTGGGCTTGTGATATATCATTAGAAAGATCTCTAGTAGTCGGGATCGAAACCGAATTTCATTTTCTTAACCAAACTTTCAAAGTTGCGATAAAGCTCAAAAAAGCTCGAAAAATTGCGCGTCCCCTAGCGCGGCGAGTATCATAGCTAAAAATTTAAAACATGGTTAAAAATATGTGCTTCCACGTATATTTCTGTAATTTGGTACGTCCGGGTCTCAAGCTTTAAAAATAAAACTCCGGGGCTTCGAAAGCTCAAAATTTTGTAAAAAAATATTTTTTTCCCCAGTAATGTAATATATCGTTTGAAAAATCGCTATTTATCAGGAACAAAACCTTATATCATTTTCTTTACCAAAAAATTCAAAGTTGCCGTAAAGTTCAAAACAGCGCGAAAAATGACGTGTCCCCCCCCCCTAGCGCCGCGAATATTACCGATAAAAATTTTGAACACGGTTAAAAATATGCGCTTCCACGTATATTTCTCTAGTTTGGAACATCCGAGTTTCCAGCTTTTAAATTGGACCCTCGGGGCACCGAAAGCTCGCGATTTTGGAAAAAAATATTTTTTTTCCCGGTAATGTAATATATCGTTTGAAAAATCGCTATTTATCAGGAACAAAACCTTATATCATTTTCTTTACCAAAAAATTCAAAGTTGCCGTAAAGTTCAAAAAAGCGCGAAAAATGACGTGTCCCCCCCCCCTAGCGCCGCGAATATTACCGATAAAAATTTTGAACACGGTTAAAAATATGCGCTTCCACGTATATTTCTCTAGTTTGGAACATCCGAGTTTCCAGCTTTTAAATTGGACCCTCGGGGCACCGAAAGCTCGCGATTTTGGAAAAAAATATTTTTTTTCTTGGGCTTGTGATATATCATTAGAAAGATCTCTAGTAGTCGGGATCGAAACCGAATTTCATTTTCTTAACCAAACTTTCAAAGTTGCGATAAAGCTCAAAAAAGCTCGAAAAATTGCGCGTCCCCTAGCGCGGCGAGTATCATAGCTAAAAATTTAAAACATGGTTAAAAATATGTGCTTCCACGTATATTTCTGTAATTGGTACGTCCGGGTCTCAAGCTTTAAAAATAAAACTCCGGGGCTTCGAAAGCTCAAAATTTTGTAAAAAAATATTTTTTTCCCCGGTAATGTAATATATCGTTTGAAAAATCGCTATTTATCAGGAACAAAACCTTATATCATTTTCTTTACCAAAAAATTCAAAGTTGCCGTAAAGTTCAAAACAGCGCGAAAAATGACGTGTCCCCCCCCCCCCCCCCTAGCGCCGCGAATATTACCGATAAAAATTTTGAACACGGTTAAAAATATGCGCTTCCACGTATATTTCTCTAGTTTGGAACATCCGAGTTTCCAGCTTTTAAATTGGACCCTCGGGGCACCGAAAGCTCGCGATTTTGGAAAAAAATATTTTTTTTCCTGGTAATGTAATATATCGTTTGAAAAATCGCTATTTATCAGGAACAAAACCTTATATCATTTTCTTTACCAAAAAATTCAAAGTTGCCGTAAAGTTCAAAAAAGCGCGAAAAATGACGTGTCCCCCCCCCCTAGCGCCGCGAATATTACCGATAAAAATTTTGAACACGGTTAAAAATATGCGCTTCCACGTATATTTCTCTAGTTTGGAACATCCGAGTTTCCAGCTTTTAAATTGGACCCTCGGGGCACCGAAAGCTCGCGATTTTGGAAAAAAATATTTTTTTTCTTGGGCTTGTGATATATCATTAGAAAGATCTCTAGTAGTCGGGATCGAAACCGAATTTCATTTTCTTAACCAAACTTTCAAAGTTGCGATAAAGCTCAAAAAAGCTCGAAAAATTGCGCGTCCCCTAGCGCGGCGAGTATCATAGCTAAAAATTTAAAACATGGTTAAAAATATGTGCTTCCACGTATATTTCTGTAATTTGGTACGTCCGGGTCTCAAGCTTTAAAAATAAAACTCCGGGGCTTCGAAAGCTCAAAATTTTGTAAAAAAATATTTTTTTCCCCAGTAATGTAATATATCGTTTGAAAAATCGCTATTTATCAGGAACAAAACCTTATATCATTTTCTTTACCAAAAAATTCAAAGTTGCCGTAAAGTTCAAAACAGCGCGAAAAATGACGTGTCCCCCCCCCCTAGCGCCGCGAATATTACCGATAAAAATTTTGAACACGGTTAAAAATATGCGCTTCCACGTATATTTCTCTAGTTTGGAACATCCGAGTTTCCAGCTTTTAAATTGGACCCTCGGGGCACCGAAAGCTCGCGATTTTGGAAAAAAATATTTTTTTTCCCGGTAATGTAATATATCGTTTGAAAAATCGCTATTTATCAGGAACAAAACCTTATATCATTTTCTTTACCAAAAAATTCAAAGTTGCCGTAAAGTTCAAAAAAGCGCGAAAAATGACGTGTCCCCCCCCCCTAGCGCCGCGAATATTACCGATAAAAATTTTGAACACGGTTAAAAATATGCGCTTCCACGTATATTTCTCTAGTTTGGAACATCCGAGTTTCCAGCTTTTAAATTGGACCCTCGGGGCACCGAAAGCTCGCGATTTTGGAAAAAAATATTTTTTTTCTTGGGCTTGTGATATATCATTAGAAAGATCTCTAGTAGTCGGGATCGAAACCGAATTTCATTTTCTTAACCAAACTTTCAAAGTTGCGATAAAGCTCAAAAAAGCTCGAAAAATTGCGCGTCCCCTAGCGCGGCGAGTATCATAGCTAAAAATTTAAAACATGGTTAAAAATATGTGCTTCCACGTATATTTCTGTAATTGGTACGTCCGGGTCTCAAGCTTTAAAAATAAAACTCCGGGGCTTCGAAAGCTCAAAATTTTGTAAAAAAATATTTTTTTCCCCGGTAATGTAATATATCGTTTGAAAAATCGCTATTTATCAGGAACAAAACCTTATATCATTTTCTTTACCAAAAAATTCAAAGTTGCCGTAAAGTTCAAAAAAGCGCGAAAAATGACGTGTCCCCCCCCCCCTAGCGCCGCGAATATTACCGATAAAAATTTTGAACACGGTTAAAAATATGCGCTTCCACGTATATTTCTCTAGTTTGGAACATCCGAGTTTCCAGCTTTTAAATTGGACCCTCGGGGCACCGAAAGCTCGCGATTTTGGAAAAAAATATTTTTTTTCTTGGGCTTGTGATATATCATTAGAAAGATCTCTAGTAGTCGGGATCGAAACCGAATTTCATTTTCTTAACCAAACTTTCAAAGTTGCGATAAAGCTCAAAAAAGCTCGAAAAATTGCGCGTCCCCTAGCGCGGCGAGTATCATAGCTAAAAATTTAAAACATGGTTAAAAATATGTGCTTCCTCGTATATTTCTGTAATTTGGTACGTCCGGGTCTCAAGCTTTAAAAATAAAACTCCGGGGCTTCGAAAGCTCAAAATTTTGTAAAAAAATATTTTTTTCCCCGGTAATGTAAAATATCGTTTGAAAAATCGCTATTTATCAGGAACAAAACCTTATATCATTTTCTTTACCAAAAAATTCAAAGTTGCCGTAAAGTTCAAAACAGCGCGAAAAATGACGTGTCCCCCCCCCCCCCCCCCTAGCGCCGCGAATATTACCTATAAAAATTTTGAACACGGTTAAAAATATGCGCTTCCACGTATATTTCTCTAGTTTGGAACATCCGAGTTTCCAGCTTTTAAATTGGACCCTCGGGGCACCGAAAGCTCGCGATTTTGGAAAAAAATATTTTTTTTCCCGGTAATGTAATATATCGTTTGAAAAATCGCTATTTATCAGGAACAAAACCTTATATCATTTTCTTTACCAAAAAATTCAAAGTTGCCGTAAAGTTCAAAAAAGCGCGAAAAATGACGTGTCCCCCCCCCCTAGCGCCGCGAATATTACCGATAAAAATTTTGAACACGGTTAAAAATATGCGCTACCACGTATATTTCTCTAGTTTGGAACATCCGAGTTTCCAGCTTTTAAATTGGACCCTCGGGGCACCGAAAGCTCGCGATTTTGGAAAAAAATATTTTTTTTCTTGGGCTTGTGATATATCATTAGAAAGATCTCTAGTAGTCGGGATCGAAACCGAATTTCATTTTCTTAACCAAACTTTCAAAGTTGCGATAAAGCTCAAAAAAGCTCGAAAAATTGCCCGTCCCCTAGCGCGGCGAGTATCATAGCTAAAAATTTAAAACATGGTTAAAAATATGTGCTTCCACGTATATTTCTGTAATTTGGTACGTCCGGGTCTCAAGCTTTAAAAATAAAACTCCGGGGCTTCGAAAGCTCAAAATTTTGTAAAAAAATATTTTTTTTCCCGGTAATGTAATATATCGTTTGAAAAATCGCTATTTATCAGGAACAAAACCTTATATCATTTTCTTTACCAAAAAATTCAAAGTTGCCGTAAAGTTCAAAAAAGCGCGAAAAATGACGTGTCCCCCCCCCAGCGCCGCGAATATTACCGATAAAAATTTTGAACACGGTTAAAAATATGCGCTTCCACGTATATTTCTCTAGTTTGGAACATCCGAGTTTCCAGCTTTTAAATTGGACCCTCGGGGCACCGAAAGCTCGCGATTTTGGAAAAAAATATTTTTTTTCTTGGGCTTGTGATATATCATTAGAAAGATCTCTAGTAGTCGGGATCGAAACCGAATTTCATTTTCTTAACCAAACTTTCAAAGTTGCGATAAAGCTCAAAAAAGCTCGAAAAATTGCCCGTCCCCTAGCGCGGCGAGTATCATAGCTAAAAATTTAAAACATGGTTAAAAATATGTGCTTCCACGTATATTTCTGTAATTTGGTACGTCCGGGTCTCAAGCTTTAAAAATAAAACTCCGGGGCTTCGAAAGCTCAAAATTTTGTAAAAAAATATTTTTTTTCCCGGTAATGTAATATATCGTTTGAAAAATCGCTATTTATCAGGAACAAAACCTTATATCATTTTCTTTACCAAAAAATTCAAAGTTGCCGTAAAGTTCAAAACAGCGCGAAAAATGACGTGTCCCCCCCCCCCCCCTAGCGCCGCGAATATTACCGATAAAAATTTTGAACACGGTTAAAAATATGCGCTTCCACGTATATTTCTCTAGTTTGGAACATCCGAGTTTCCAGCTTTTAAATTGGACCCTCAGGGCACCGAAAGCTCGCGATTTTGGAAAAAAATATTTTTTTTCTTGGGCTTGTGATATACCATTAGAAAGATCTCTAGTAGTCGGGATCGAAACCGAATTTCATTTTCTTAACCAAACTTTCAAAGTTGCGATAAAGCTCAAAAAAGCTCGAAAAATTGCGCGTCCCCTTGCGCGGCGAGTATCATAGCTAAAAATTTAAAACATGGTTAAAAATATGTGCTTCCACGTATATTTCTGTAATTTGGTACGTCCGGGTCTCAAGCTTTAAAAATAAAACTCCGGGGCTTCGAAAGCTCAAAATTTTGTAAAAAAATATTTTTTTTCCGGTAATGTAATATATCGTTTGAAAAATCGCTATTTATCAGGAACAAAACCTTATATCATTTTCTTTACCAAAAAATTCAAAGTTGCCGTAAAGTTCAAAAAAGCGCGAAAAATGACGTGTCCCCCCCCCCTAGCGCCGCGAATATTACCGATAAAAATTTTGAACACGGTTAAAAATATGCGCTTCCACGTATATTTCTCTAGTTTGGAACATCCGAGTTTCCAGCTTTTAAATTGGACCCTCGGGGCACCGAAAGCTCGCGATTTTGGAAAAAAATATTTTTTTTCTTGGGCTTGTGATATATCATTAGAAAGATCTCTAGTAGTCGGGATCGAAACCGAATTTCATTTTCTTAACCAAACTTTCAAAGTTGCGATAAAGCTCAAAAAAGCTCGAAAAATTGCGCGTCCCCTAGCGCGGCGAGTATCATAGCTAAAAATTTAAAACATGGTTAAAAATATGTGCTTCCACGTATATTTCTGTAATTTGGTACGTCCGGGTCTCAAGCTTTAAAAATAAAACTCCGGGGCTTCGAAAGCTCAAAATTTTGTAAAAAAATATTTTTTTCCCCAGTAATGTAATATATCGTTTGAAAAATCGCTATTTATCAGGAACAAAACCTTATATCATTTTCTTTACCAAAAAATTCAAAGTTGCCGTAAAGTTCAAAACAGCGCGAAAAATGACGTGTCCCCCCCCCCTAGCGCCGCGAATATTACCGATAAAAATTTTGAACACGGTTAAAAATATGCGCTTCCACGTATATTTCTCTAGTTTGGAACATCCGAGTTTCCAGCTTTTAAATTGGACCCTCGGGGCACCGAAAGCTCGCGATTTTGGAAAAAAATATTTTTTTTCCCGGTAATGTAATATATCGTTTGAAAAATCGCTATTTATCAGGAACAAAACCTTATATCATTTTCTTTACCAAAAAATTCAAAGTTGCCGTAAAGTTCAAAAAAGCGCGAAAAATGACGTGTCCCCCCCCCCTAGCGCCGCGAATATTACCGATAAAAATTTTGAACACGGTTAAAAATATGCGCTACCACGTATATTTCTCTAGTTTGGAACATCCGAGTTTCCAGCTTTTAAATTGGACCCTCGGGGCACCGAAAGCTCGCGATTTTGGAAAAAAATATTTTTTTTCTTGGGCTTGTGATATATCATTAGAAAGATCTCTAGTAGTCGGGATCGAAACCGAATTTCATTTTCTTAACCAAACTTTCAAAGTTGCGATAAAGCTCAAAAAAGCTCGAAAAATTGCCCGTCCCCTAGCGCGGCGAGTATCATAGCTAAAAATTTAAAACATGGTTAAAAATATGTGCTTCCACGTATATTTCTGTAATTTGGTACGTCCGGGTCTCAAGCTTTAAAAATAAAACTCCGGGGCTTCGAAAGCTCAAAATTTTGTAAAAAAATATTTTTTTTCCCGGTAATGTAATATATCGTTTGAAAAATCGCTATTTATCAGGAACAAAACCTTATATCATTTTCTTTACCAAAAAATTCAAAGTTGCCGTAAAGTTCAAAAAAGCGCGAAAAATGACGTGTCCCCCCCCCAGCGCCGCGAATATTACCGATAAAAATTTTGAACACGGTTAAAAATATGCGCTTCCACGTATATTTCTCTAGTTTGGAACATCCGAGTTTCCAGCTTTTAAATTGGACCCTCGGGGCACCGAAAGCTCGCGATTTTGGAAAAAAATATTTTTTTTCTTGGGCTTGTGATATATCATTAGAAAGATCTCTAGTAGTCGGGATCGAAACCGAATTTCATTTTCTTAACCAAACTTTCAAAGTTGCGATAAAGCTCAAAAAAGCTCGAAAAATTGCCCGTCCCCTAGCGCGGCGAGTATCATAGCTAAAAATTTAAAACATGGTTAAAAATATGTGCTTCCACGTATATTTCTGTAATTTGGTACGTCCGGGTCTCAAGCTTTAAAAATAAAACTCCGGGGCTTCGAAAGCTCAAAATTTTGTAAAAAAATATTTTTTTTCCCGGTAATGTAATATATCGTTTGAAAAATCGCTATTTATCAGGAACAAAACCTTATATCATTTTCTTTACCAAAAAATTCAAAGTTGCCGTAAAGTTCAAAACAGCGCGAAAAATGACGTGTCCCCCCCCCTAGCGCCGCGAATATTACCGATAAAAATTTTGAACACGGTTAAAAATATGCGCTTCCACGTATATTTCTGTAATTTGGTACGTCCGGCTCTCAAGCTTTAAAAATAAAACTCCGGGGCTTCGAAAGCTCAAAATTTTGTAAAAAAATATTTTTTTTCCCGGTAATGTAATATATCGTTTGAAAAATCGCTATTTATCAGGAACAAAACCTTATATCATTTTCTTTACCAAAAAATTCAAAGTTGCCGTAAAGTTCAAAACAGCGCGAAAAATGACGTGTCCCCCCCCCCCCCCCTAGCGCCGCGAATATTACCGATAAAAATTTTGAACACGGTTAAAAATATGCGCTTCCACGTATATTTCTCTAGTTTGGAACATCCGAGTTTCCAGCTTTTAAATTGGACCCTCAGGGCACCGAAAGCTCGCGATTTTGGAAAAAAATATTTTTTTTCTTGGGCTTGTGATATACCATTAGAAAGATCTCTAGTAGTCGGGATCGAAACCGAATTTCATTTTCTTAACCAAACTTTCAAAGTTGCGATAAAGCTCAAAAAAGCTCGAAAAATTGCGCGTCCCCTAGCGCGGCGAGTATCATAGCTAAAAATTTAAAACATGGTTAAAAATATGTGCTTCCACGTATATTTCTGTAATTTGGTACGTCCGGGTCTCAAGCTTTAAAAATAAAACTCCGGGGCTTCGAAAGCTCAAAATTTTGTAAAAAAATATTTTTTTCCCCAGTAATGTAATATATCGTTTGAAAAATCGCTATTTATCAGGAACAAAACCTTATATCATTTTCTTTACCAAAAAATTCAAAGTTGCCGTAAAGTTCAAAACAGCGCGAAAAATGACGTGTCCCCCCCCCCTAGCGCCGCGAATATTACCGATAAAAATTTTGAACACGGTTAAAAATATGCGCTTCCACGTATATTTCTCTAGTTTGGAACATCCGAGTTTCCAGCTTTTAAATTGGACCCTGGGGGCACCGAAAGCTCGCGATTTTGGAAAAAAATATTTTTTTTCTTGGGCTTGTGATATATCATTAGAAAGATCTCTAGTAGTCGGGATCGAAACCGAATTTCATTTTCTTAACCAAACTTTCAAAGTTGCGATAAAGCTCAAAAAAGCTCGAAAAATTGCGCGTCCCCTTGCGCGGCGAGTATCATAGCTAAAAATTTAAAACATGGTTAAAAATATGTGCTTCCACGTATATTTCTGTAATTTGGTACGTCCGGGTCTCAAGCTTTAAAAATAAAACTCCGGGGCTTCGAAAGCTCAAAATTTTGTAAAAAAATATTTTTTTTCCAGTAATGTAATATATCGTTTGAAAAATCGCTATTTATCAGGAACAAAACCTTATATCATTTTCTTTACCAAAAAATTCAAAGTTGCCGTAAAGTTCAAAAAAGCGCGAAAAATGTCGTGTCCCCCCCCCTAGCGCCGCGAATATTACCGATAAAAATTTTGAACACGGTTAAAAATATGCGCTTGCACGTATATTTCTCTAGTTTGGAACATCCGAGTTTCCAGCTTTTAAATTGGACCCTCAGGGCACCGAAAGCTCGCGATTTTGGAAAAAAATATTTTTTTTCTTGGGCTTGTGATATACCATTAGAAAGATCTCTAGTAGTCGGGATCGAAACCGAATTTCATTTTCTTAACCAAACTTTCAAAGTTGCGATAAAGCTCAAAAAAGCTCGAAAAATTGCGCGTCCCCTTGCGCGGCGAGTATCATAGCTAAAAATTTAAAACATGGTTAAAAATATGTGCTTCCACGTATATTTCTGTAATTTGGTACGTCCGGGTCTCAAGCTTTAAAAATAAAACTCCGGGGCTTCGAAAGCTCGCGATTTTGGAAAAAAATATTTTTTTTCCCGGTAATGTAATATATCGTTTGAAAAATCGCTATTTATCAGGAACAAAACCTTATATCATTTTCTTTACCAAAAAATTCAAAGTTGCCGTAAAGTTCAAAAAAGCGCGAAAAATGACGTGTCCCCCCCCCCTAGCGCCGCGAATATTACCGATAAAAATTTTGAACACGGTTAAAAATATGCGCTTCCACGTATATTTCTCTAGTTTGGAACATCCGAGTTTCCAGCTTTTAAATTGGACCCTCGGGGCACCGAAAGCTCGCGATTTTGGAAAAAAATATTTTTTTTCTTGGGCTTGTGATATATCATTAGAAAGATCTCTAGTAGTCGGGATCGAAACCGAATTTCATTTTCTTAACCAAACTTTCAAAGTTGCGATAAAGCTCAAAAAAGCTCGAAAAATTGCGCGTCCCCTAGCGCGGCGAGTATCATAGCTAAAAATTTAAAACATGGTTAAAAATATGTGCTTCCACGTATATTTCTGTAATTTGGTACGTCCGGGTCTCAAGCTTTAAAAATAAAACTCCGGGGCTTCGAAAGCTCAAAATTTTGTAAAAAAATATTTTTTTCCCCAGTAATGTAATATATCGTTTGAAAAATCGCTATTTATCAGGAACAAAACCTTATATCATTTTCTTTACCAAAAAATTCAAAGTTGCCGTAAAGTTCAAAACAGCGCGAAAAATGACGTGTCCCCCCCCCCTAGCGCCGCGAATATTACCGATAAAAATTTTGAACACGGTTAAAAATATGCGCTTCCACGTATATTTCTCTAGTTTGGAACATCCGAGTTTCCAGCTTTTAAATTGGACCCTCGGGGCACCGAAAGCTCGCGATTTTGGAAAAAAATATTTTTTTTCCCGGTAATGTAATATATCGTTTGAAAAATCGCTATTTATCAGGAACAAAACCTTATATCATTTTCTTTACCAAAAAATTCAAAGTTGCCGTAAAGTTCAAAAAAGCGCGAAAAATGACGTGTCCCCCCCCCCTAGCGCCGCGAATATTACCGATAAAAATTTTGAACACGGTTAAAAATATGCGCTACCACGTATATTTCTCTAGTTTGGAACATCCGAGTTTCCAGCTTTTAAATTGGACCCTCGGGGCACCGAAAGCTCGCGATTTTGGAAAAAAATATTTTTTTTCTTGGGCTTGTGATATATCATTAGAAAGATCTCTAGTAGTCGGGATCGAAACCGAATTTCATTTTCTTAACCAAACTTTCAAAGTTGCGATAAAGCTCAAAAAAGCTCGAAAAATTGCCCGTCCCCTAGCGCGGCGAGTATCATAGCTAAAAATTTAAAACATGGTTAAAAATATGTGCTTCCACGTATATTTCTGTAATTTGGTACGTCCGGGTCTCAAGCTTTAAAAATAAAACTCCGGGGCTTCGAAAGCTCAAAATTTTGTAAAAAAATATTTTTTTTCCCGGTAATGTAATATATCGTTTGAAAAATCGCTATTTATCAGGAACAAAACCTTATATCATTTTCTTTACCAAAAAATTCAAAGTTGCCGTAAAGTTCAAAAAAGCGCGAAAAATGACGTGTCCCCCCCCCAGCGCCGCGAATATTACCGATAAAAATTTTGAACACGGTTAAAAATATGCGCTTCCACGTATATTTCTCTAGTTTGGAACATCCGAGTTTCCAGCTTTTAAATTGGACCCTCGGGGCACCGAAAGCTCGCGATTTTGGAAAAAAATATTTTTTTTCTTGGGCTTGTGATATATCATTAGAAAGATCTCTAGTAGTCGGGATCGAAACCGAATTTCATTTTCTTAACCAAACTTTCAAAGTTGCGATAAAGCTCAAAAAAGCTCGAAAAATTGCCCGTCCCCTAGCGCGGCGAGTATCATAGCTAAAAATTTAAAACATGGTTAAAAATATGTGCTTCCACGTATATTTCTGTAATTTGGTACGTCCGGGTCTCAAGCTTTAAAAATAAAACTCCGGGGCTTCGAAAGCTCAAAATTTTGTAAAAAAATATTTTTTTTCCCGGTAATGTAATATATCGTTTGAAAAATCGCTATTTATCAGGAACAAAACCTTATATCATTTTCTTTACCAAAAAATTCAAAGTTGCCGTAAAGTTCAAAACAGCGCGAAAAATGACGTGTCCCCCCCCCTAGCGCCGCGAATATTACCGATAAAAATTTTGAACACGGTTAAAAATATGCGCTTCCACGTATATTTCTGTAATTTGGTACGTCCGGCTCTCAAGCTTTAAAAATAAAACTCCGGGGCTTCGAAAGCTCAAAATTTTGTAAAAAAATATTTTTTTTCCCGGTAATGTAATATATCGTTTGAAAAATCGCTATTTATCAGGAACAAAACCTTATATCATTTTCTTTACCAAAAAATTCAAAGTTGCCGTAAAGTTCAAAACAGCGCGAAAAATGACGTGTCCCCCCCCCCCCCCTAGCGCCGCGAATATTACCGATAAAAATTTTGAACACGGTTAAAAATATGCGCTTCCACGTATATTTCTCTAGTTTGGAACATCCGAGTTTCCAGCTTTTAAATTGGACCCTCAGGGCACCGAAAGCTCGCGATTTTGGAAAAAAATATTTTTTTTCTTGGGCTTGTGATATACCATTAGAAAGATCTCTAGTAGTCGGGATCGAAACCGAATTTCATTTTCTTAACCAAACTTTCAAAGTTGCGATAAAGCTCAAAAAAGCTCGAAAAATTGCGCGTCCCCTTGCGCGGCGAGTATCATAGCTAAAAATTTAAAACATGGTTAAAAATATGTGCTTCCACGTATATTTCTGTAATTTGGTACGTCCGGGTCTCAAGCTTTAAAAATAAAACTCCGGGGCTTCGAAAGCTCAAAATTTTGTAAAAAAATATTTTTTTTCCAGTAATGTAATATATCGTTTGAAAAATCGCTATTTATCAGGAACAAAACCTTATATCATTTTCTTTACCAAAAAATTCAAAGTTGCCGTAAAGTTCAAAAAAGCGCGAAAAATGTCGTGTCCCCCCCCCTAGCGCCGCGAATATTACCGATAAAAATTTTGAACACGGTTAAAAATATGCGCTTGCACGTATATTTCTCTAGTTTGGAACATCCGAGTTTCCAGCTTTTAAATTGGACCCTGGGGGCACCGAAAGCTCGCGATTTTGGAAAAAAATATTTTTTTTCTTGGGCTTGTGATATATCATTAGAAAGATCTCTAGTAGTCGGGATCGAAACCGAATTTCATTTTCTTAACCAAACTTTCAAAGTTGCGATAAAGCTCAAAAAAGCTCGAAAAATTGCGCGTCCCCTTGCGCGGCGAGTATCATAGCTAAAAATTTAAAACATGGTTAAAAATATGTGCTTCCACGTATATTTCTGTAATTTGGTACGTCCGGGTCTCAAGCTTTAAAAATAAAACTCCGGGGCTTCGAAAGCTCAAAATTTTGTAAAAAAATATTTTTTTTCCAGTAATGTAATATATCGTTTGAAAAATCGCTATTTATCAGGAACAAAACCTTATATCATTTTCTTTACCAAAAAATTCAAAGTTGCCGTAAAGTTCAAAAAAGCGCGAAAAATGTCGTGTCCCCCCCCCTAGCGCCGCGAATATTACCGATAAAAATTTTGAACACGGTTAAAAATATGCGCTTGCACGTATATTTCTCTAGTTTGGAACATCCGAGTTTCCAGCTTTTAAATTGGACCCTGGGGGCACCGAAAGCTCGCGATTTTGGAAAAAAATATTTTTTTTCTTGGGCTTGTGATATATCATTAGAAAGATCTCTAGTAGTCGGGATCGAAACCGAATTTCATTTTCTTAACCAAACTTTCAAAGTTGCGATAAAGCTCAAAAAAGCTCGAAAAATTGCGCGTCCCCTAGCGCGGCGAGTATCATAGCTAAAAATTTAAAACATGGTTAAAAATATGTGCTTCCACGTATATTTCTGTAATTTGGTACGTCCGGGTCTCAAGCTTTAAAAATAAAACTCCGGGGCTTCGAAAGCTCAAAATTTTGTAAAAAAATATTTTTTTTCCCGGTAATGTAATATATCGTTTGAAAAATCGCTATTTATCAGGAACAAAACCTTATATCATTTTCTTTACCAAAAAATTCAAAGTTGCCGTAAAGTTCAAAAAAGCGCGAAAAATGACGTGTCCCCCCCCCTAGCGCCGCGAATATTACCGATAAAAATTTTGAACACGGTTAAAAATATGCGCTTCCACGTATATTTCTCTAGTTTGGAACATCCGAGTTTCCAGCTTTTAAATTGGACCCTCGGGGCACCGAAAGCTCGCGATTTTGGAAAAAAATATTTTTTTTCCCGGTAATGTAATATATCGTTTGAAAAATCGCTATTTATCAGGAACAAAACCTTATATCATTTTCTTTACCAAAAAATTCAAAGTTGCCGTAAAGTTCAAAAAAGCGCGAAAAATGTCGTGTCCCCCCCCTAGCGCCGCGAATATTACCGATAAAAATTTTGAACACGGTTAAAAATATGCGCTTCCACGTATATTTCTCTAGTTTGGAACATCCGAGTTTCCAGCTTTTAAATTGGACCCTCGGGGCACCGAAAGCTCGCGATTTTGGAAAAAAATATTTTTTTTCTTGGGCTTGTGATATATCATTAGAAAGATCTCTAGTAGTCGGGATCGAAACCGAATTTCATTTTCTTAACCAAACTTTCAAAGTTGCGATAAAGCTCAAAAAAGCTCGAAAAATTGCGCGTCCCCTAGCGCGGCGAGTATCATAGCTAAAAATTTAAAACATGGTTAAAAATATGTGCTTCCACGTATATTTCTGTAATTTGGTACGTCCGGGTCTCAAGCTTTAAAAATAAAACTCCGGGGCTTCGAAAGCTCAAAATTTTGTAAAAAAATATTTTTTTTCCCGGTAATGTAATATATCGTTTGAAAAATCGCTATTTATCAGGAACAAAACCTTATATCATTTTCTTTACCAAAAAATTCAAAGTTGCCGTAAAGTTCAAAACAGCGCGAAAAATGACGTGTCCCCCCCCCTAGCGCCGCGAATATTACCGATAAAAATTTTGAACACGGTTAAAAATATGCGCTTCCACGTATATTTCTCTAGTTTGGAACATCCGAGTTTCCAGCTTTTAAATTGGACCCTCGGGGCACCGAAAGCTCGCGATTTTGGAAAAAAATATTTTTTTTCCCGGTAATGTAATATATCGTTTGAAAAATCGCTATTTATCAGGAACAAAACCTTATATCATTTTCTTTACCAAAAAATTCAAAGTTGCCGTAAAGTTCAAAACAGCGCGAAAAATGACGTGTCCCCCCCCCCCCTAGCGCCGCGAATATTACCGATAAAAATTTTGAACACGGTTGAAAATATGCGCTTCCACGTATATTTCTCTAGTTTGGAACATCCGAGTTTCCAGCTTTTAAATTGGACCCTCGGGGCACCGAAAGCTCGCGATTTTGGAAAAAAATATTTTTTTTCTTGGGCTTGTGATATATCATTAGAAAGATCTCTAGTAGTCGGGATCGAAACCGAATTTCATTTTCTTAACCAAACTTTCAAAGTTGCGATAAAGCTCAAAAAAGCTCGAAAAATTGCGCGTCCCCTAGTGCGGCGAGTATCATAGCTAAAAATTTAAAACATGGTTAAAAATATGTGCTTCCACGTATATTTCTGTAATTTGGTACGTCCGGGTCTCAAGCTTTAAAAATAAAACTCCGGGGCTTCGAAAGCTCAAAATTTTGTAAAAAAATATTTTTTTCCCCGGTAATGTAATATATCGTTTGAAAAATCGCTATTTATCAGGAACAAAACCTTATATCATTTTCTTTACCAAAAAATTCAAAGTTGCCGTAAAGTTCAAAACAGCGCGAAAAATGACGTGTCCCCCCCCCCCTAGCGCCGCGAATATTACCGATAAAAATTTTGAACACGGTTAAAAATATGCGCTTCCACGTATATTTCTCTAGTTTGGAACATCCGAGTTTCCAGCTTTTAAATTGGACCCTCGGGGCACCGAAAGCTCGCGATTTTGGAAAAAAATATTTTTTTTCCCGGTAATGTAATATATCGTTTGAAAAATCGCTATTTATCAGGAACAAAACCTTATATCATTTTCTTTACCAAAAAATTCAAAGTTGCCGTAAAGTTCAAAAAAGCGCGAAAAATGACGTGTCCCCCCCCCCCTAGCGCCGCGAATATTACCGATAAAAATTTTGAACACGGTTAAAAATATGCGCTTCCACGTATATTTCTCTAGTTTGGAACATCCGAGTTTCCAGCTTTTAAATTGGACCCTCGGGGCACCGAAAGCTCGCGATTTTGGAAAAAAATATTTTTTTTCTTGGGCTTGTGATATATCATTAGAAATATCTCTAGTAGTCGGGAACGAAACCGAATTTCATTTTCTTAACCAAACTTTCAAAGTAGCGATAGAGCTCAAAAAAGCGTCAGCTCCAATTAGCGGCCCCCTCCTTGCGACGCGAGTATTACAGCTATAAATTTGGAACATGGTAGAAAATACGCGACTCTACGTATATTTCTCTGATTTAAGACAATCGGACTCCAACTTTAGAATGAGACCTGTAGGACACCGAAAATTCAAAATTTTGAAAAAAAAATTTTTTTTTTCTTAGGTTTGTGATATATTATTACAAACATCGCTGTTTGTTGGGAACGAAAACGTATTTCATTTTCTTAACGAAACTTTGAAAGTTGCCGAAAAGTTCAAAATAGCGCGAAAAATTACTTTTTAGCCCCATAGCGAAGCAAATATTACAGCTAAATATTTTGAACACGGTTAAAAATATGCGCTTCTACGTATATTTCTCTAATTCGAAACATCCAGGTTTCCAGTTTTAAAATTAGACCCTTGGGGCGCCGAAAGCTCAAAATTTTGAAATAAAATATTTTTTTCTTCGGGTTGCGATATATTATTAGAAAGATCGCTATTCGTCGGGAACGAAACCGTATTTCATTTTTTTAACGAAATTTTCAAAGTTCGAAAAGTTCAAAAAAACAAAAATAATTATGTGTCTCTCCACTAGCTCCATGAATATTACAGCTGAAAATTTTGAACGCGGCTAAAAACGTGCTGATCCCCCTATATTTTTCTAGTTTATAACATTTGGATTTTTAGTTTTAAAATTGAACCCTTAAGGCGCCGAAAGTTCGAAATTTTGAAGAAAATTTTTTATTTTTCTGACGCACGTTATATACCGTTTGAAGGATCGCTATCTGTCGGGAAAGAAACCGTATTTCATTTTCTTAATTAAACTTTCAAAGTTTGCTGAAAAGTTCAAAAAAGCGCGAGAATTGATTTGTGACGCGAGTATTATAGCTAAAAATTTTGAGGAAAGTAGTAAATCTAGGCATCCATGTATATTTCTCTGATTTGGAACATCTAAGTTTCCTATTTTTAAATTAGTGGCTTGGGGTTGTGAAAGCTCGAAATTTTGTAAAAAAAAATTTTTTTTCAAGTGTATTATTATTGGAATGAGCGCTATTTTTTGGGAACGGACCCGTATTTCGTTTTCTTAACGAAACTGTTTGAAATTTACTAAAAGTTCATAAAATTCTGAAAAATAACGTGTAGCCCCGCTTGTAATTTATGTATTGGTTCAAGATTTTGAACAAGGTTAAAAAAATGTGAGTCCCTGTTTATTTATTTACTTTGGAACATCTAGGTTTCCATCTTAAAATTCAGAACCTTAAGCGCCGAAAGCTCGAAAGTTTCAAAAATAATATTTTTTTCCGGTCATGATTGATGGAAAGATCGTTATTTGTCGAGAACGAAACCATAATTCCTTAACAAAACTTTCAAACCTTGACGTTCCAAACTTGGGAAAATATATGTCGAAGCGCATATGTTTAACCGTGTTCAAAATTTTTAGCTGTAATACTCACGGCGCTAGAGGGGAGGGACTGTTTGAATTTTTTGGCAACTTCAAAAGTTTCTAAATACGGTTCGGAATTATGTTTAGAGACTATCATGAAGCTGGCGTACGAATTTCGACTGTTACTGGTTGAATGTCGGATGGTAACATTATCTGTTGAAAGTTAATATCCGCACGAACGGATAATATTATTCCCCCACGCGCACAACTAGCAAGCGCCGGATTTGATTCGAGAACTTTATAGTTTTTTAGTTTTAAATGTTGGTTTTGTTTTAAGTGGGTTTCTTGAATGCACGAAATAAACAGGTTTGTTAATCGGTGTTATTTTTCTTTTGGCTTTATCGGAATACGAGACTGCAACGGTTTTTAGAATTTGGTTCGGATTGTTATAATTTGCGTTAGTAGTGTTAGTACGAGGGATAAGAAACGAAACAGGATCGCAGGTTTTGGTTTGGTTATTTTCATTACGGCGTGTGTTAGTGTTGTTATGAACTGTAATGAAAGGAACGGACTCACCGTATCATTGTTTAGGTGGTACGTCCGCCTGATGAAAAACAGATGCGAATAGTATTTCGTTTTGTTAAACAATTTAATGCACTGTGCTAGTAAATAAATAAAAAATAATAATTTAATAATGGTCTAACGTATTAAGATAGTCGAAAGAAAAAACCGAATTGTTAAAAAATCATCTCAGTAGAACGACAGTCTTTGTCACATCGCGGAACTATATCGACCTTTTTTAGTGAAGTAACCAGTTCGTCTTGCAACCGAAAGAAGTTTAATAACAAAGTAACCAAATTGCCTCAAAATTCGGTTTTCCAATTAGTGACATTTACAAAATTCGTAAACTATAATTTCGATTACCGTGTCTCTCCCTCCCATTCGCCAAGAATCCAGGATGCAATCACCAACATACACCAACCTGCCAGCAGGAAACACCAACATTCTAGCAGCCGCAGCAGAGTGATACGTAGCATCAATATTATTTCTAATTAATATTTTTTGCGTGTTTTCGTTTATATATTTATGAAATATCTTTGACGATCGGCTATTCAAGAAAGATAGGTGTAGGAATTAACAAAATTACACATTTTAAAAAATCATAAAACCTTAATATTAGTATTATTAAATCTAAACCAATAATTTCAAAAAATAAATAAAAAAAGGATTTAATTAATTTTTCTTCATAACCGTTACATTTCACTTCAAATTAATCTAAGTCTTCAATTCAAATTAGTATTTTGCTTTACTGTTTTAAATTATTATTAGAAAAGATCTTTGAAATTTATTAAGATATTAAATTAAAATAGTAAAATAAAAATAGAAATTTATTCAAACAAATTTTCTTACATACTAAATAATTATAGTTATTGTTAACTTTCATACGGAATCCTCAGCGCATGAAACCTCATGCTTGACTGAACTTGTTTCTGATTATTCTGGCGTTTTTGGTAACGAGGTGACTGATTCTTTGGCTCGGATTTGCTGCATTTCGTTTTAAAGAATCCCATCCTCTAACCTCTTATCGCTCTGTAAGAATTTCCATCTCAGATGTTGGTGTCGGATGTGTGCGCTAGTTCATTTTATATCTGTTTATTCAACCTAGTCCCCCCATTCAATTCATGGTTCTTTCTTTTTCTTTCACTTCCACGCTTGTTGTCTTCATTATTCATCTGCGTATTAATCATTCTTTACCGCCTCTCTCCCGCTTTCGTTTTTCATTAGTCGCTTCACCACATTGTTCTATCCATTCAAACGATGCAGTTGTCCGAAACGATTATCACCTGTTTATTAAGTGTTCATTTCTTTCGGTAGAGCGTTTGGCTCTGTACTTCTGTTTGCTTAAGCTTGGGCTTCTTACTCATTGTCTCCGTTATATCCCGTCCTTTCTTTCTGCACTGTACGCATTGTCTCTGCTATCGCCTGCTTCCGATTTTTACTGAGTTAATTGCAAGTGGAAGAACCTCGGATGATGCAAAAAATCGGTTAATCCGAATTTGTAGCTTTACAAAGAAAAAATTGAAAAAGCGTGCAATAGAAATGTATCTTTAATAGGCAATCCCCTTATCGGAAGAAAAATAACTCTCTTGTAGTATGTAAAATGTTTATTTTTCATTAAAAGAATAATACAAAAAATTCCTTAAAACTATCAGTGATTGCAAATATTAATTTTTATAAGAACAAAAATAAAAAAACAACTCCCTCTTTTTTTTTTTAAATAATCACCAAACTCTGTTTGTTTCATCCAAATCCCGTCATTTACAAAAGATCAAAATGTCCTGGGCTGTAACTCTACATTAAAGTCCAGTAAAGTTTGTGACGCCGAATAAGCTTCATCAGGATCTTGGATCATCTATCTTGCGGTATGCGGTTGTGCGAAATAGAATGACTTCCACTATCTCATTTCGCTCGTCATAATAATACGTTAAGATCCATCGTTATACGTACTGTTCAACGTCTCGCATTTTTACATTCGAGTGTTTTCTTCAAAATTTTTTCAAATTTCAAATTATTTTTTTCCGCTGATTTGTTTGTTTTTTTTTTGTAGCTGATGTTTAGAAGCGCACACGAACTTTACGAAAAGTACGTAACGGTATTCCAATCAGTTTTCAAAAAAAAAAACAAAAAAAAAAAACGACGCCCTTTATCGTGATTTACCTCAAAACAAAATTTTTAGAAGATTTTTCGATAATATCTGTTGAGTGGCACAATTAATGCTTGGTCCGTGGGCTGTATAAAAAATCGACAATAATATCTCGGCGTTCTAATGATTGAATTGAAAATGGCGACGGCGAATTAATTAAAAAGATTTTTGAGGAAGACCCCAAGTTCAACTTCTTCAAAAAAAAGCAATTGTATGACTGCTCGTGGAACGCGATGTTTATGCGGAAAAATCGGATATACTTTTTTTTGCTCAGTTAATCCGCAGGAACCGGATGCACTTTTCTGTTCGGTTAATCCAGACATCGAATAATCGCAAAGTTAGATTAGCGGGGATTAATTTGTTTATTTAGAATATAAAAGCAGTATTGTAAGCTATTTTTATGTGCCTTGTTCTCTATTTTTGTTCATAATTATGTAAATTAATTATAAAAAAAAAAAAAAAAAAAAAAGCAAAAAGAGGGAAGCTCTGATGTCAATATTTAAAAGTTATCCGGAAACGAAAAAGTATGTTATTCGAAAAGTTTCCAAATGTTTGAAAATTCATTATACTTTGAACTAAAATGTGTAAATCATTACGTTTCCGTACACATATAATGTACGGAATCCTAATAAGATGGTTAAAAAATGACAGAAATATTCAATTAAAATATGCAATAATTCACGAACGGTTTCACTTGTAAACTTCAAAATTAGATTATAAATTACAATTAAAATTCTCTTTAAAACCATTTCTATAACTTCAAGCTAACCGATTACCCTGGACGATCTAAAAAACCGTCGAGAATGTATAATATGGAATTTGAAACGATAACGAAAATCACCCATTAAAAATTAATAACTCATCACCAAATAACCCGTTAAAAGTGAAATTCAAAATATAAAACGAAATGCGGAAGCTCTTCCGTAAAATCAACAAATTAGGGTTAACCCCCCCCCCCCATCCCGTTGGAACAAAAGCAGCAAATAAAAGATGTTCGCGTAAATAATAGCCCGAGAGAAAAAATTTAGTTAACCAAAATCTATCTCAAACATGTGCATAAAGGACCGCTTTATAGGAGAACTATAGCTGAGCTTACAGCTTTTATATTTAGGCGTTCAGGGCGCCGAAAGCTCGAAATTTTTGAAAAAAAATTTTTTTTTCGTACATAATAATATATTGATGAAAATATCACTATTTGTTAGGAACGAAACCGTATTTCATTTCTTTAACGAAACTTTTGAAGTTGGCGAAAAATCAAATTTCATTGTTTTGAATTTAGTATTATGCAAATGTAAATTATAGTTATCTTTAACTTAACATACGGAATCCTTAGAGCATGACACATTATGCTTGACTGAACTTGTTATCATAATAATCACTAGTAAAATTTTTAAATGTTTCGTTGCTGTTTGTTCCATATCATTACTTTTATTTATATTGGTCCAACTTATTTCCTTTATCTTATCTGTGCCTAGTTGTCTTATTGAACACATTTGTACTTTTCCCGCTTCTAATGTTTCAGCTAAATTTTCAATTTCTGATAAATTTGTTCTTTAAAACTTTCGAAGTTGACGAAAAGTTTAAAAAATTGCGAAAAATGAAGCGTTCCTCCTTAGTGCTGCGAGTATTACAATTGAAAATTTTAAACAAAGTTAATAATACACGCATATTTCTTTAATTTGTAGCATACAGAATTCCAACTTTAAATTTGGACCCTCGGGGTGCCAAAAGCTCGGAATTTTTGAAATAATTCCTTTCCCCCAGGCATGTGATATATTGTTAGAAAGGTGTTTTTTTTTGCCGTGAACGAAACCCTTAATAAAACTTTCAATGTTGGAAAAAAGTTCAAAAGGGTACTAAAAATGTACTAAAAATGACGTGTCTCTCCCTCTTTTCGGTGCAGAGAATCAGACGTCTTTGTTTTAAATTTAGTATTACGTAAATTACAGTTATCTTTGACATAACACATGGAATCCTTATCGTATGCAATATCATGCTTGACTTTCCTTGTTTTTGTTTATTGTGCAAAAAAAAAAAAAAGAACAGTCGGAACTTTTTTTTTTAAAAAGAAAAATTGGTTCGTATAATTGTTAGGATTCCGTACACATGTAATGAACGGAATCCTAATAAGATGGTTCACAAACGAATAAAATATTCAATTAAAATATGAAATAACGAACAGTTTCACTTATAAACTTAAAAATTAGATCATATATTGCAATTTAAATTCTCTTTAAAACCATATCTATAACTTCAAGCTGACTGATTACCCTGGGCGGCAAAAAAACCGTAAACAGTATATAATATGATATTTCAAACGACCTCAAAAATCACCCTTAAAAATTCATAACTCATTACCAGATAAACCTTTAAAGGTGAAATTCAAAATATAAAATGAAACGCAGGGAAGTCCTTTCATAAAATCAGAAAATTACTTTTAAAAAATCATTTAACCCCCCTTTTAGGCAAAAAACAGCAAAAAAAAGGAAGTTCATGTAATTAATAGCCCGAGTAAAAACGTTGTGGGGAAACTAAAACGTATTTCAAAAATATGCAAATAGGACAACTTCATAGGAAAAATATAGCCAAGCTTATAATTTCATATTCAAATCCTTGGGGCGCCAAAAGCTCAAAAATTTTGAATTTTTTTTTTTTTTTTTTTCAGGCGTGTGATGTGTTGTTGGAAATATTGCTAATTGTCGAGAACGAAGCTGTATTTCATTTCCTTAACAAAACTTTCGAAGTTGATGAAAAGTTCTAAAAATCGCGAAAAACAACGTGCCTCTCCCAAGCGCCACGAGTATTAAAATTAAAAATTTTGAACGAGGTTAAAAATATCAATGTATATTTATCTAGTTTAGAACATCTTTCCGCTTTAAAATTAGACCCTCGGGTCGCCGAAAGCTAGAAATTTCTGAGAAAAATATTTTTTTCCGGACATGTGATGTATGGATAGATCGCTTTTTGTCTGGAACGAACCCGTATTTCATTTCTTTGCCGAAAAGTTCAAAAAAGCGCGAAAAATGTCGTGCCTCCCTTCTTAGCATCTCGAGTATTACAACTAAATATTTGGAACAAGGTTAAAAAATGGGTATATCCGTATACTTCTCTAGTTTAGATCATCCGGGTTTGCAACTTTAAAATTTGGCGCTTGAGGTGCAGAAAGCTCGAAGATTCTGAAAAAAAAATATTTCTTTTACGGACATGTGATATATTGTTGGAAAAATCGCTAGTTGACGGGAACGAAACTATAAGAGTCACTTTCTTAACAAAATTTTCAAATTTGACGAAAAGTTCAGAAAAACGCGGAATATGACGCATGTCTCCCTCTTGACAACGCGAGTATCGTGGTTAAAAATTTTGAACAAGGTTAAAAATATGTGCATCTCCGTATATTTTTCTAGTTGAAAGATTAGGCCCCGGGGACGTGGGTAACTCGAAATTTTTTGGGGGGAAAAATTACCCGGTCATGTGATATATCGTTTAAATGATCGCTATTTGTCGGTAACGATATTTAATTTTTTTAACGAAATTTTCGAGATGGCGATAATTTCAAAAAATCGCAAAAAATTACGTTCCTCTTCTTCTTTGCATCGGGAAAAATCAAATTCCTCTTTTTTTGAATTTAGTATTACGTAAATGAAAATTATAGTTATCGTTAACTTAATATACGGAATCCTCAGCGCATGAAACATCATGCTTGACTGAACTTGTTTTAAATTTTAAGATTCTTGAGCAACTGCTACAAAATTTATAAAGCGGGCTTAGATTAATGAGAAATTATTAAAAGAAAAATTTAACATTGATTCCAAAAAATATAGTGATCATACATATAAATGGAGGAGTGTATAATTATTAGCCGAGATAATTATTTCGATAATGTTAAAAATTTCTTTTAAAAATATTAATTTCATCGATTAATTTACTTAACGTATATATTTATAATAAAAACAAATGATTAAATTAGTTTAGTTGCAATTAAAACTTTTACTTTACTTTAATTATGATTATAAAACGGTATATATATCTATATATCGCCCATTAAATACAATAACGTCATAACTCAAAAAACGCTATTTCGCAGAAAACGCAAATTAACATTTACATTTACTATAATTTGAACGGCGTACCCTTTCCAAAAGCAATGCTTATTTTGTCGAGTTTCTTATTTACAAATATGGCGTTCTAACCTCTAATTATACTCATAAAATGCATTCCAACTATACACATAACTTAAATTCGCTATTTTTTGAGTTATGACGTTATTGTATTTAATGAGCGATATATTGAAAATTAGCGATTAAAACCGTTTGAAATTGATCGTGCTGCGTAAATTACATAATACGGGGTTTATTCGTTACCCTTTAAAACATATATATTGAACGCCGATAAGTATTTAAATTTAGAAAAATATTAATTTTTTCCGTTATTGAGATATGCAGTACTAGTGTAAGAAGGTAAAAAAATTAATCAGATCATTAGCGATATTAACTTATCGCTAAAAGTTTTGAGCGGCCGGAGGAATTGATTAACTTGATTAGATTATTGGAAACGTTTTTTGTTTAATTTAAAATTAGTCGAAAAGAATTGTTAAATAGTAATTGACATTAGATTTTTATTTGGCGCATTTCTGGTAATTTTTACGGGTGGTCACTCGAAAGGAAAAAGAATGGCAATGGATTTTTTAAACGGGCGCGCACTGTAATCGTCGTAGCTTCAATTTGAAATGTTGCCAGCTTTTAACAAGACTATGAAACTACCTGCGAGGTACTTTTTACTACTTTTTATTATCGCGAACCTTTAGGCAAAATTGGGTGTCAGTTTAAAACCTGTACTACCCCGCATTAATTGCACACAGGATCTGAAACCCAGCGGGAAGTAGAGTATTAACTATATAAAGGTCCTGCAGTGCACCTGCTGCGAGCAACAGTTCACACACAATACTTAAAAAAGTTATCGAATTTAGCGAAACCGGGGCAAGGAATAAAATGTATTGAAGTCATTAGGCGATTTCTATTCTTATCCTAGACTGTTACTTGTCGCGACGGTTTATTTGTTACCATCAAAATCGTATGCTTTGCGTCATCCAAACCATGTCGTCGTACTTTATTAAATGTAAAATTTTAGTAAAATACAAACAAAGTTTTTAGAACATTTGAAACGGAAATTAGATGGTATTAGAAATTTTAATAGAGAAAGAAAATATTCCCTATCAAATTACGGAAGATAAATTTTTTAATATGTATTCTCGTAAGTTAAAGTTATTGACTTTGATGAATAGGTGTTTATATAATTTTTATCGTGTTTGAAATAAGGTAAATTTTTAAAATTCTTAAATTTTAAACGTATTTTTAAAATTAGGAAATATCTATTTTTTTTATTGCTTATGCGAATGCACATATTCAGTTGTTTAACATCACGAGTTAGAAAACCTTGTGAAAAAATGTTTCGCTTCTCCTAATGAACTACCAAAAAAATGGTTTAGGCACGATTAATAAGCTTTCAGTTCGACCAAGATATTATAGGTGTGAACGGAAATACTGACACTTTTTTTATTCTATTAAAATACGTAGGAGAACATTTCTAATGTACGCAATTTGTGCTGACTTTAATTTAAATAATTACGTAAAGATAAAATGCGGGGAAGAAGAAAGGGCTGCAAAAATAAAAATAGAGACATATTAAATACGGTCAAAATTTGTTATATTAAAACCATAAGGGGAGGGGGGAACGGCTTTTGTATTAACCAAATTTTATGTTAAAAAAAATCTTGTTCGAGAAAATAGTAGTGTTTTCTAAAAATAGGAGATAGTCGTGATTAGGAAAGAAGTTTGTGATAAGATAGATAACTAAAATGGAATATTATATGCTTACGTAACAGAATAGCGTATTTCTTTTTTTTTTTTTTCGTCAGTTTTCGTTTGCACAACATTCTATACTAAATTCGTGTATTTACAGATTATTCTAATCATGGTCTCTGTATTGTTGGTAAAAATTGCAGCGTCTGAATTAGCATTAAAAAGTCTAAATCTTTTAGGAAAAGTTTTTGCGACGTTCGGCGTAAAGTTCCCCTGTTTTGCGTCGTGAAAAATAAATTACCTTATACATATGAGAAAATTTATCGTATCACGGTGTCGAAAAGAACCATTTCAAACAAAATCTCCAGAAAAAATTGCAATTAAAAAAGCAAATAAAACCCGAAATTAACGGAAAACAGAAGAACACACTACACCATGTAAACGCAAAAAACGAAGAATTCATTTTAATTTTATGAAAAAGTTTCTGCGTTTTGTTTTATATTTTGAATTACACTCTTAAAGGGTTATCTGGTGATGGGTTATGAATTTTTTAAGGGTGATTTGTGAGGTCGTTTTAAATTCCCATATCATGTATTCTTGATGATGTTTTGGGTTTCTCGCTGCGCGGGGTAATCGGTTAGCCCGATGTTATAGACGTGGGTTTAAAGAGAATTTTAATTGTAATATATTTTTCAGATTTCGAAATTAATAAGTCTAACCGTTCGTGAGTTATTGCGTTGTTTAATTGAATGTTTTTGTCGTTTCCGAACTCTCTTATTAAGATTACCGCGTACAATGTTATACGTACGGAATCCTAAAAATGAAATCGTCAACTCTGATGATGTTGGTGTTAACATTGAAGTAGAATTAGTACGTTGAGTATTATATGGAGATGAAAATAAACAAAAGAGAACATTCTTTATATAAATCACATATTTTTTTTTTTTTTTTGCAAATAAAACGCTTTGAAAAAAAATATGCTGCTACACATAAATGATAAACGTATTTATATCGTGTCAAGCATTTAAAAATGGCTAATGTTTTGAAAGCGATGTGTGCTCTATAATAGCAATTACAGTTGAAATTAGTTTTGGTCTTTTTTTTTTTCTGAAAAATTGTTGTACTCAGTTATAAACAGTATTTAGTCCATGTAAAAAATGCGCGCAGATCATGTTGATTCGGTCGAAATGTCCTGAAAGAAGAAGAAAAAGGGATGTTTTAAAAACGCGTTGTTTATTTTTTTGAAAAAATTTCAATTTGTCTATTTAGCGAAATTGCTAATTACGGTCGAATAGCAAAGTAACTCGCTTTAGTCATTAGATTTTGCGAATTTGAAATCTTCTAAATTTTTACCACGAAAAAGAATGGAACCTTTTTTTTTTTCTTCTATTTCTCACTCTATAACTTATTGTATCGACTGTTTTCATATGGGCCTTGATGTCATTTGCGCATCACGGGTAGGCGATAGTTTCCCTTTTCTTTTGTCGCCGAATTGGTTTTCGTTTCTTCTATTGTATTTCAATAACTACCCGGTATTTACAGAAGACTTTCTTGTTCGACTTATTTTGTTTCGGTTAGTCTGGCCTTTAGCACTTATAAGGAGCCTGAAAATGTCTTGTTAGCGTAATAAATTAAAAGTCTAACGTTCCGCTAATTTTTTTTTTTTTTTTTTTTTTTTTTTTGATTTTTTGCTCAAAACCTAATCTTACATGATTTTAATTTGAGAAAAAACCATCTCTGAAATTTGAATAAAACCGTTTAAATATAAATAATAGAAAACCATAATAATGAATAATAAAAGTACACGAAATACCCTGTAGAAAAAGGGAAAAAAAACGGTTTTGAATGTTAGAGAAGTGATTAAAATAGAAAGTCTATTAAATTATTAAATTGTAATTACGTTATAGAAAACGAATTGTAACCGAGCGGTAGAGTTTGCCTTTAATAATGCAAATGCTCAGTGTATTTGAAATCAAATCAAAGTATATTTATGAAATTGTGCAAAAAAAATTTAACTAAATAATCGCTTATGCGCTGGTGGCGCGCGAACAGCGAAAATATAAACTAATGTGCATAGGCCTAGTTTGTTTGTTCCTTTTTTTTTATTTTTTGTTTTATTAAATTATTATATATTGCAAACTAAAGATACAAACACAAAAATAAAAATTAATACCTCGAAATTAGACGCATTTAATATTTACACTTAACGGCTATCACATTTTTATACCCCTACCCTTGATTTACAACATACTCAACATGGGAACTCCAATCACAATATGCAAAGTTAAACCTAAATTACACTATTACAAAAACTGATAAATACAGTTTTAGGGAAGTTCTAAAATTACACTGAAATAAAATAATTCTAACGTTAAGAAGTAAAATAATTCAAATTGTCAGAACACACCGAATGTGCGTTTTAATTATTTTAAAAGAACGTTAAAAAGATAACACAGTGAAGTATTTTATCGGTGAAGTTTACATGACGCAAAGTAAAGTTACTTAATTATACCGATACATATTTCACGATTAAACTGTAAATGATGGTGTGTTGTCAGTGCTAATAATGTTAGGCAATTTTATCAAGCGAATCGCATTTATATACTATACTTTTGTTAAACCGAAAATTAATACGGATTAAAATTTATTATTTGTATAAAAACCAAAGCGAGGCGCAATAAGAATTGTGTATTAATCGATCTGAAACAGTTAAATGATGATATGACAACAATCGAATTAAGACATAATATATCGAAATTCTAATAGGTTTATATCATTTGAACTACTATTCGATTTACATATCTAAACCAGCGATTTACTTTACTAAATTTTATTGCATGAGCAATTTTGTTATTGCTATGTTTGTAATACTTGGAAATATTAAAGAAATACACTTATGTGTTTATAGTTTTTGCGCAGCTTTTTCTAAACTCGATTTAACTTTTATAATTCCTTTGAAACCTGTTTGAAACGCTTAATTATGTTACCGTCTGTGTAGGTTAGTTTTTAGTTAACTTAAACAGCGAGTTTTTTTCTATGGAAAGAGCAATAATTACCTCATCTGTAACCCATGCTGATCTTTTGCGCTGTGTTTTAAAGTTTTTAAACTGCTTTTTTGATCTATTTAAAACATTTTTTACAATTGAAATAAATGTATCAAATTAACACATCGGTTATAATGGAATCGTTGTATATTTCATTCAAATTAGTCGTTTTTAAACTACTATGTGACAATACTTTATCAAAAAAATATGTAGGATTGTGAAGCGCAATTTTGTAATTACAATTCGTACTTATCACACCGAGTGATTGGAAAAGCTACATTTTTGATTTTCCGCGCGAAAACATGATCCAGGCAGGAAGAATAAGAATCCTTTTCCCTGTGAAAGGTAGGTTGATTCTTCATACTTTTAAAACCCATTCATCCTCATCAAAATTTAAGTAATTCAAACTTTTAACACTATCAAGCAAGTTTATATTTACGTCGCCCGTAATTAGCGCGATATCGTTTAAAGCAGCTATAATATTATTCCAGTCATGTGAAAATTCCAAATTTTGCGAATTGGCAAAACTGTATAAACTTACGATTGACAAGAAACGATTATTATCCAGTTTGTGATACTTAAGCAAACTACATTTCCAGTGGATATTTTAATATTAATATCTGAAATTATAAGGTTTTTTTTTTTTTGAAGTAAATTAAAATACCTCCTGATCTCTTGTTAATTCTGTACTCTTCACGGAAAGTGAAACCTGGAATTATATATCGCTCTACCTCGTCGGCAGTTAGCCAAGTTTCTGTTAACACTAAAATATCATAATCTATCTTTGACTCGTTCGGTAATAAAACTAATTCATTGTAGTGAGTTCTTAAACTACTTACGTTTAGGGTAAATATATTTAATTCATTATGCTGCATTTGATTGTTTAAAACTATTAAATAAAAACTCAACAGAGTTATATTAACCGTATCACTAATGTTAATAAAATTTATCAATTCAAATAAATAAGAAAAATATTAATTGTGCAATAAACAAATTTAAAAATATTGAACAGCGATGATTATATTTAAATAATTGGAATGTAAGTTGAACAAAAAGCGAAAGTTGGAGTTAAATTTTAAAAAGGAAAAGAAAAAGATGGCTATAATTAATAGAAATACTGTATTCTATATAGAACAGAGTCATCAAACACGTCAACGGTTTAAAAAGTATCATGTTTATTGTCAGTGCAGGAAAATAGTGAATGATAGCGGTTTCCCGTAAAAATTAATGAAACGATAAATCTCTCGATGGATGCCGAAATTGAATTTAGATTTATTAAGCTTGTTGTGTGCTTGAGAGTGGAATTATTCTGAACAATTCGCCGTACGACTTAGTTATAAACATCTAGACTAAGAATTAATTTCGTAATGCTTATGAGCGGTCCGCGGTAAGATTTAATTATGAACATATAGGCTAAATTAGAATTATTTTTGTCAGAGTTGTTCGCGAAACATTTCTCTGTTACTCTCCAAAAATTAGAAATTGAGAATACAGAGGTTACTTTTTTTATTATTCTGCCGAGTGTTCGAGAGAATGTTAAATTTTACGGATTACAATCAGCGAAAATAGGAAAAGTTTTTTTCCAGAACTCGGCGAAGTAATGAAATGTCTTGTTTTCGTTTAAAAATGTATTTTATCCGTTTTATTAGTTGAAATTGTAAAAGTTCTACATCTAGGATTTTCAAAAATTCTTTTATCCATGCTCAAATCGAGGTTAAATTATAATGCGTAAAACTAATTGCTCATTATATTGCTGTACGGTGGACAACCACGTTGATAACTATAAGTATTGAAAATATGATCTGCCTTTTTCAAAGATTAGAACAAATTAGTAAAGAATACGGGGATTGATAATTAACAGAAAAAAGACTAAAATGATAATTATTGATCGATCTCTAAAGATAACTTCCCTAACATAAAACAAATAGACGACATAGAAGTGGTTAATTATTATTAACCGCCTAAGATCGGTTGCAAATTAGAAATACGACATCGCACGCAAATAACGAAAAGCGCGATGGGTCGATTAGTAAAAATTTGCCGTGATCAAAAAGTATACAGGAAGGTGAAAATTAGAAATATCATTAGTATTCTCGATCTTTTTATATGGCGCTGAAAGCTGGATGATACACCAGACTGAACGCAAGTATATTGAATCTCTCGAATTATGGTGCTGGTGACGAATGTTATGGGGACGCCCAAGAGGACCAACGAATCAATATTAATGGAAGCTGGTGAACCAAAACGTCTATCGACGGAAACACTTACCAGAATTAGACGGTTTTTTGGTCATGTGGTCCGCCGGACAAATGGACTAGAAGTGCTCTTCGTCGAGGGGAAACCGTATGGAAAACGAGGTCGTGGCCGTGTACCTTTAAGGTGGTCGGATGGGATTCGAGAATTTACCGGGAAAAGGTTCAATGAATGTGTTCATGAAGCGTACAATGGAGACAGATGACGTAAACTACTTACTCAACGATGACAGCATTTCTCTGTCACAATGTCCCTTCTAGGGATACACGTCTCAAAGACAGAGAGATATTGCTGTATACGCTAATCAATCTCATTGCCGAACAAATAAAGCAACAAATGCGAGATAAAAAGAAAGTAATACATATGAATGCAGCTCAATTCAAAAACTGAGCGAGTCATTATAACGCGAGTGCATTTAGGAGAACAAGAAACGTAATAAATGTACCGATGCTTGATAATAGTTATAGTCACTTCAGCAACAATGCATTCAATAAATAAGGAAGAAGTGTTAGAGAAAACAACTGACTCGTATATTTCGTATTATATAGTAGAAGATAAACGAGGCAGTTGAAAAGAAAATGTGTAGGAAAGTAAAAAAAAAGATAGATGTGAACATGAAGGAGGTTCAGCCGCGAATTTACTCACCTTCCTTTCTTTTTTTCAAACTAATTTTAGAAAGATAAATTAATTAAGACAAGAAGTAGAGTCAACAAGGAATGAGAAAAAAGTAATGTTTTTGGAAAAAAGCAGCTTCATAATGGTCGCAGAAATATTTTTACTTAAGGATGAATAAATCGAGAAAGAAGAATTAAGAGTAACCAAGGAGACAGAGTCGATACTAGTAAGATTTGAAAATAAATTATTATCCGAAATAGGGTTAACCGAAAATAGAACAGATTTGCTGAGAGTCCATTCTTTAGAGGATGATAGAATATGGAGTCAATTGGAAAAGCAGAAAATTGAGAGGATGATTTATTAGGAAGGTTTTGAGTTACGACATTTGTGAAAAGTGGAAGATTTTAGGACTAGGGAGAGATCTAGGAAGGAAAGAGGGAAGTAGTGATGATAGAGTTTTTGTAGGAATATTACGAGGAAAAATAAATAAAAATACAAAAGATTAATCTTATCTAGGAAAAAATTAATTTTTAAACTTCTGTTAAAAATTACAAGGCCGTAATCGGAAAAACTAAATTAAAAAAATTGTAAAAACAGTTATCAATAATTCAAAATTCTGGGTTAAACTGTATACAATTGTAACCGAAAAATTTTGAATTTCTACTTAATAAAGTGTAAATAATGTATTATTGACTAAACAAGGAGCCAAATGTACAACGCTTCTTGAATACTTCTTTCGCACCATAAAAGAAAAACTTGAATTATAATAGCCCGATTTGTAGGCGGCGATGTGCTTTTTACATCTAATTTTAAAAGATCTCTTTGTCTGTGCGATATATATATATAATTTTTTGGCAATGGTCACACTGTAGAAAGTATTTCCCAAAATTATCGTTTGTCGTATGTATTGTTTTTATTTGCAACGATATTAGATTTATTAATATTATTAATGTTACACAACGGATAAAGCCAACAAAATCTTTTGTATGTTATTAAAAACTCGACCTAATATAGGAGGAGGTTCTTTATTGCAATAACAGTAATAGTAATATATAACGGCATTATTGGGACAACTTTTAAATGCTATGCAAGTACATGCGTATTTAAAAATATTAAGGATTCGGTAATGAATAAAATTTTGAGAATTCGAAGGAAGCTGCTCCTGAGTATTAACTCTTTATATAGAATTGTGTCGACGGCTGCGACACCAGTTGTCTCCGGAATTCTATCTGCTAATCTAAGTATGTAGTGAACTGCTTTATTAGTAGAATTTCGAATTGTGTCAGGCTTATCTTTCATCATTTAAAAAAGAACGATAAAGAACAATAAGAAATACAAAGTAAACTTAAGGAAAATATGACTTGTCAATTAATAATTTTAAAAAACACGTTACGTAATAATTATAAATGTTTGGCGGGAAAGAAGGAATAATTAGAGTACTGGTAGGTTAACTTATAAATTATTATACGAGATTAATGTAATATTTAAAGTAAAGAAATTATTATGTACGAGTATTAACCGCGGATATAGCAGTTCCAGTACCATACTTGGAGCGTTTTAAAATTATTTCATGGAACGTTTGCGAATTTCTATGATCTTGGTGCTTCTGATAAAATCTGTCATTTTTGATTTGACTTTACACTGAGAGATAATGTTCAAAATATTGTTTAGCGAGTTTTGGCAGTAGCGATGCAGTTAATAATGTAAAAACGTATTCTCGTTTGTAAGGCGTTCATTAATTACGTTAATCACGCTATAGGGACTCGGTATTTCTAAATAGTAGACCAATGTTAGGCTTGCTGTATAAATACGAATACCGTAACTAAACCAAATGATACCAAGGTTGTATTGAGGAAAAATAATCTAAGAGTTCCAATAAAATACAAAGTAAACTTATCAAACAATAATATATGTATATTTTTTTTTTGGACCTTAAAATTATTAATATATATTATAGATTTTTCGTATTGTTTTTGGTATTATCCTATTTGTAGGATACCATTGAAAATAAAGCTTATACGCGTATCAACCATCCTTAGTAAGCATGAGAGGAAATCACCAGTTAATCCATCTAGGCCAGGAACTTGTTTAATGGTGGTTCCTTTACAATTTGAAATTTCTTTTAGGACAGAATGGTTTAGTCGGAAGTTCGAGCTTTGCGGAAAATGTTCCAAACAATATTCAGTGTATATTTTGAATGATCCACCATACGTACGTGTCAGCATCAGGTGTAAAAGTGGTTTCTAAATGATCAGAAAATTATTTCGCTTCCTGCTGATCCGTTTTGGCTCAGCTATTATTATTTTATCTAATATTTTAGGTTTTTTTTTGATTTATCATTTATTGCTAGACACAATGGATTATTGTCTTTTGTATTCGATAAATCCAGCTGGTGTTGTGTAGGTTATTTTTAACTTTTTTGATAATTTTCCTTTATTTTAGAATGAAGTTCTTATGCCATTTTTAAGGACGGGATTTAGTGGTAGTTCCGTCATTTTCTTCTAGGCTAATCTTTATTGTTTACCCAATTTTTTCTTATTTCCATTGAAATATAATTATTACCGTTCTCGGAATTTGTTTCGCTTACAAAAAAATTATTACGGAAGTTTAATTTTACACAACATGAATACTTTAAATTGTATCGAATTAACACGAAATTACGTAAATTGTAATTGCCCGGCAAGAATTAAATCACTCCGCATTATGGTTACTACGTGCTGTGATTGAATTGATTTTAAATTTAGTTACTTTAATTAATTTTTTAATTCGGTTAATAAATTTGCTGCGAAATTTAACAAAATTGTTCACTACTGTTTTAAGGGATTAGTATTTAAATTTCCTTGGCTAATGATGAGATTGTCGTTTATATTCATTTATTTTAAGATTCCTGTAATTTTAACATTAAAATTGAAAAGTCGACTAATTTAATATATAAATTGTATCAAATTAATATTAAATTATATAAATTATATAAAATCGCTTCGTAAAAATGAAATCTGTACGCGGTATTCTATGTGCTGTGTTTTTTTTTTTTTATTTCCGCATTTAATTTCAAAAAATGTCGCGAAAAGTGTATTCAAAAATTACAATATGTTAAGTAAAGCGTCTTACGAAAAAGAAAAAAAAATAAAGTTTAAACCCCAGAAAAAAGAGATACGTGTCAAAATACTTACTTCAAAACATATAAATCGTTTATAAAGCAAAAATATTAATTATGAATACTGTAAAATGAGTTACATATCATCAAAATTACTCATCTATTTTATAAAGTGCAAGCCATTTTTATCAACTTAAAAAAAAAAAAAAGAGGTTATACAAGTATATTAGTCACGTACCTTTTTTTTTTTTTCATATTTGTTCATATATAGACCGATTTTAATGATTTTTTGTTTATTCAAAAATGGTCTGGTACCATTACCTGTGAACACAGATAAGTAACATGAAAAACTAGAGAAATTTTCATTAATTTTAAAATATTATCGATATTATTTACTACATAGATTGAAAACTAATTTTTAATATAGCCAGACAAAAAACATACAATATTATCACTGTTTTAATTACCACGAATATGTAGATTCGAATGAAGAAAACTAATTTAAGAACATTCACGTTGTCATCTACATGCTCATTACTGACGTAAATGTTACATTTTAACATTGTTGCATATAACGGTTGATTGTTTACTAAAAACTGTACCGGTCAGTGGTGGTCATCGCAAATGAGTATCGGTGAGTACTGGTTGCGGAGTTATTAAGATAAACGTTAGAAAAGGGAGTTTCTTTAGAAGTATTTTTTCTTTACTTAATATAGTCAGACAAAAATTAACTCAAAAATTCTCATTAAAATATATGGGGAAAATATGAGCGACTAAAATTTTAAAATTAAAGGAGACAATGAACGCAAATGATATAAAGGACTATTCCTATGGAGATGTAAATTCGGATAGAGACAATTTCATCTCTCAATCAACAACTCCTTTTGAGGTTACCTTTAATAATAAATTGTTTATTTTGAGGATTGTGCTAAATTTACACTAACTCAGCCATATTTTTAAACTCAAAATACACTACCCGAAATACTGTCAAACTCAGTCGGAGTCGCAGGCTTTACAAATTTCCTTAAGTGCAACCGCATAGACAAATGCATCTAAAAATCAATTAAAATCAAACAGCTATTGTAATTGAACGCGGCAAGAGTTAGTAAAAGGGAGTAATTATAATATTATATATTATATATTAGAACATACAACTATTGTAGCAACTGGGCTACAGTTCGGCGGCATAAGGTTTCACTTTTCTACGAGATTCTAACGTATACAGAATTAATACAATAGTATATTCTCCAACAAGGAAGTTTGAAAGAATTTTCGTTTGAGTGAGATGCGGCTAAATTGTAATACTGACAGAACGTTTTTTTTCTCTTATTTTGTGTAGCCGACCATTGTGTTCGGTTTCATCCGAAGTCTGTCCTACATTCAAGAAAACCGAATAGTAAATTATTTTTTCCTCAAGGTCACCTGCGGCCTTTGGGATAATACGGCGCATTTGTATCCGTTTTTTCCGAACTTAAATGGATGAAATGAATAATTTAAATTTCTTTCGTTACGTGTGTTATTCATTTTATTATTGCTATTATTATTGTTATTATTATTTATTTTAATTTTCCGATTATCGATTGCCTTTTCTGATGCCTATGCGGATTTTTTAGTAAAATACAAACATCAATGCTTTCTTAGCGTCATCAAACACTTTTTGTACTATTGAACAATTTTCATACATTATTAGCTTTTACATCTTCCTTTTAAAATTTTTTTAGGTAATTGGGTAATTATCTCTGGGGCCCAGTATTACATCTGGAGTTACTTTTACTTTATTAGGCTTCTCTAGTTTCCTTATTTCATCACTTATGGTCTGTATATTTTCTTTTCTTCTCTTGTAGTTCTGAATATAACTTTAATTAAAAGTACAGCGGCGACTCTGATTTTAGTGTTTTTCTACATAGATTATTATAAAATATGTGATTTATTTATTTTTTGTATTTTTTTCTTGCGTTTGTAAATGGGGGGGGGGGGTTATACAATTAGACCGTTCAAAAAATCTTTTTTTTTTCCCTCTTAAAAGATAAGAAATTTCCCGTAGAATACGCTCCCGGAAATTTTATTTTAAAATTATTTTGTCGTTTATGTATGTGATATTAAAAACAAATATGTTAAACAGCTTGCATCAATCAAATACATATAGTCTAATGCTTGTAGATGCAACATATACCTCACATGATTGAATGTAAAAAAGTGTAAGTTCAAGTTTTGCCATAAGTAAAATTTTATAATTTAAAACAGATGTTACGCGTATTTCACGTGTTATAAAATTTAACAATTTAAATTTTTTCATTTTATAATTATTTTCACATACGATGTGTAAGGGATTTTCCCCGATTTTCACCGATCTTAATATTTTGTTGTGTTTTTTCAATAATATAAAAATTTACCGAGATACGGTGGTTTTTGTAAAAGTTATTTAACCGCTCCGGTAGTGAAGAAAAAAGGAACTGCTGTATTTCGGTGAATTTTTAACTTACGAGTACTTGGACTAAAGACACATATTATTAAAAAGCCGGTGAACTACCTCACACGCTTGTTCTAGTCCGTTACTGTTATGATGTGTTTTATAAGGTGCTACCGACAGTGATTTTGATACACGCAGTGTAATATAAAATTATTAATGATTTGAAAAAGTAAAAATACCGAAAATTATAAATATAATTACTAACATTGCACAAAATTTTGTGGACAAGCCTCTATATATATGGTACGAAGAGCATCTTCTTCGAAAATAACTTTTAATAATTTATTTTTCTTTCTGTGGTAACTCCTTTTTTTACTTCGTTTTATTTTTTATGTATAATATTGATTCTATGTTGGTTTTTTTTGTAAGATCTGCCTTCTTCATTTCTAAGTGCAAACATTTTATTCATATCGGTTCTTGTGAATCATTAAGTTTCTAGTTTTAATGTCCGTCTTTTTAATTTCATCCAGCGTTCATTGCGTAATTGATGTAACTAAAACAGTCTAATACATTTACTTTTTGCAACTAAGTTATCAGAAAGCATTTGACACCATACGGCACGATATCATAATAAGCCTTCTCCGAGAAGCAGGAATTGATAATAAAGATATCAGAATAATTCAGAATCTTTATTGGGGACAAACGGCAGAGGTCCGTATCAGAGGCAATCAAACAACAGATGAATTCCGGGTGCGAAAAGGTGTACGCCAGGGATGCATATTGTCACCGATGCTGTTCAACCTATACCTAGAGAACGTGTTCCGTATTGCTTTGGAAAATGTAGAACAGGGAATAAGGTGAATGGGAAGCCCATTAACAACTTAAGATATGCGGACGATACGGCAATTATCGCAGGCATCATCGAGGACCTACAGAGTTTAATAAATGCGATAAACGAAGTCGGAGTCCAGTATGGTTTGGCCATAAATATAAAGAAAACCAAATTTATGGTCGTCAGCAGAGAAAAACACGAAGACGCAACTGTGAAAATAGATGGAAAACAGGTGCAGAGAGTGCCATCGTTCAAATACCCGGGTGCAATGATAAACGAAAAAGGCGACGACGACGAAGAAGTACGTGCCAGAATAGGACAAGCAAAAAGCACATACGGAAAATTGCGCGCGTATTTAGCATGCAGAGACGTACCATTTAATCTGAAAATGAAAATAGTCAAATGCTACATCTGGCCGGTATTGCTATACGGGGCTGAGACTTGGTCGTTGAAAGTCAAGTCTATGAATCGTATGGAGGCCTGCGAAATATGGTTACTGCGGAGAATGCTGCGTATACCATGGATAGAAAAGGTCTCGAACGTAGAAGTAATGAAACGTGCCGGAGTAGAAAGAGAAATCATGGAGACCATTAAATCCAGGAAAGCTGCCTATCTGGGACATATTTTGCGAGGACAGAAATATGTAATTCCAAAACTAGTGATAACTGGCCGAATGGAAAACCGGGGAATAGGACGGAAGCGGCACTCATGGCTCAGAAATCTGCGTCAATGGAATGGAATTGAAGACGCGGAGACCATTTTCCGACTGGCGGTGACCGGCGTACTACGTGGACAAATGGGACAGTGATCGCCAACGCGCTATGTAGCGTACGGCACCCGAAGAAGAAGAAGAAGAACTAAGTTATATTTTCATCTTTCTATAGGATTAATGTCAATATATTTATTCAGACTTATTAGGCATTCGTTGAGTACTTGTAAAATTTTCACTTAATTTTTTAGTTCTTTATAATTTTTTTCTGTATGGTGATCGGTTCTTTCTTTATAACTTTTTATCTAATATTCCAGTATTGGAATTGTTTAACCGCATTGTAACTGATGTTTGAAGAAATGGAGATGATAACGGATATACGCTTGATAGATATATATATTTTTAAACATTGCTGCTCACTTCTACTTTTTTATGTAGTTATTAGTTTAAAATCTGCACTCTAGTTCTTCATAGCCTTTCCGGTAATTCTATTGGTATGATTGATTTCAAGTAGATTTTTAATTTCACAAAATTATTGTAAGCATCTCGCGCGAATCAAAGTTGATAATTTTGGTATATCTGTCTTTTCTAGTGTGGAAAATACAAAAAAACATTTTTTTGATTAATGTTTAATCTCTCCGTGTCACTCTATGACTATACGCACGCGCGCGTATCTAGGCCACGTACAGAATTTTATGGCACTATTGCGTTTATGTAAACGATATTATTTATTTTTAGATAATGAAAAAAAAGTAATTCAGTTATTTCGTAAAAACTAATTATAATATGAAGTTGATTGCGAGCACGATCTAGTTATAAAAATAATACGAAAATAACAACTACACACCGTGCTGTTCACACTTAGAAAAGATGAAAGACTGTTTTTAAGGCGAAAAGAGGAAATATATCCGCCGATCAAACCTTGCTATCCGTTAAAGTTCATTACCTTAAATAACAATTGTAATTATTTTCAACGTATTTCACTTTTTTTTTTTTCAATTCGCTTTCATTTAACACTGCAGTAGTCTTGGTTACAACTTGTAATCAGTTTTTCATCAATTTTTAATTGTGTTTAATGATTATCTTTCGTGAACGCTAATATGATTAGCGAGTATCATCAATACTCGATTAAAGAAAAATTTAAGGAAAGTTTAGAAGTGTTTGAATTTTAGATATGACAATTCTGGGAACTAAGCTAATGTGCATGGAAAGTGGAATTTAATTATACCAGGCGTTCGGTGGAAGAGGGGGGGATAATAAGGCTGTAATATTTTCCTAAAGTAAAGTTTTTATATATGAAATGTATCTCGTCGTTTTTGTTATCATTTTTAATTTTATGTGCGAGAGATCTATAAGCAAATATCAAATCAACAGAAAGCTTTTTTAACCGTGCAGTCTACTTTATCGTTAAAAAAAATCCAAGCACCCAGTATAACTTAAGCCTCCCACCATAATTTAGAACCGCTTTTAATCGCATAAATTAATGGTAGAAGCGTATCCTAATTATGATCTACTTTTGTAATTGATACATCTGTGACGAATAAATCGATTTTCTATCACTAGTAAAAACACCAAATTCTTTTTATCGTACAGGGAAGAAAATTTCAGAACACGTACGCCGTTTTCGGTATTTTGGAATGCGGAAATACGTGAATGAAATAAATTACCGCAATCACAAATGCTGATCTTTGATTAACAAATGACAGGAAAAATAAATTGGTTAAAGAAGCGGCTGTAGTCAAAAAGAAAAGACGAAGGCAAAGAATAAAGAAAAAATCTGTTTGTATAATTAAAGTCGTACGTAAATTTGAACTATAAAAAACAAAAAAAAAAAAATTCTATTCTTCAAATTTACAAAAACACCAAATTATGTAATCCGAAATTTTTATTACCTAGTTAATTTAATCCGATCAAAAAAATTAAAAATAAAACATAAAAACTTGTATTATTACCGAAGTCTTAAAACTACAAATATTAATTTCAAACTGTTGTAAATCGGATAGTTGTACACTGTGATGAAACTTAAAATCAAATTAGATTATTAATTTTTATAATAGTACAGTATTAACGAAAATGCAATCATTCCGACCTTTGATGTTTATCATTTAAACGTTTTAAATTTGAAATATTATCTTCTTTTGTCTATTTAATGTGAAATTAAAAAGATATAAAATTAATATCAGTTGAACGCGTATGGATGTGTGTGCATACGTGTGTACTGATGTAAACAGCATACAAAAATGTCCTCAGTGTTGGCTCATTCATCTAAAAACTTCTTACAATACTTTCTGTCTCTTTTCTACAACTGACATAATTTGTTCCGTATTTGGTATGTACGCTATATTAAATAAAAGCACGCGGGAAAAAAAAAATAACGAAATTTGAAATATCATAAAAAATATAAACTCTGATATTATTTTCCTTTAAATGAGTTCTATTAATTCCGCACGAGTTGAACTGTAATCGTTTCGTGACCTCGTCTATTATTGCCACGAGCCTGATACCGCAAATGTTGTATGTAACGATATCTTCACGATTTAGTGATCAAAAATAAAATTACCAGAATTAATGGTTTTCTGAAGAATCACCCGGGGTAATTCATTGGAAACGAGGTAAAAGCATTTCCAAAAACTCCCCCGATTGTTATTATTAAAAACCACTGCATAGGTCCCGTAATAGCGTATCAAAATTAGTACAGAACTGTAAAGTATTTGTTTAAAAAATAGATATTAAAACTTGTAAAATTGCAATTTATCTTTAAGAAAATAAAAGAAATGTGTTCCATCATTTTTGCATGTACATAGGTAAAAATAATAATTTTTTCCATGCGGATAAATGGCGACTATTATATGTATTGTCTGTCAAGCGAAAGAAGTCCGTTCGAGTTTCGTTGCCGAGTGTGAGTCGAAGTTGTACTAGCATCAGGGTGTGGCGCATATTTTAATGTTACCGACAAAAATCATATTGCCATATTCCTGTTATTCCTCGCCTCCTCGAAAGTAGCAACCTCGTTTTTGTCTCTATACGTGCATCCGTTTCTTTTTTACGACCTGTTTACATCCCCCACGGACCACGTGGCAATAATGCATGAGTTTTACGTCTGATGATTCTTGATAGACTGAAGGTTAATGTGGTGAGGTCCCCTGATTTCGTGACGCCAGCGCGTTTCGCTTGTTTTGCGAACAGACTTCTTTCGCTTGACAGACTGTACATATACAGGGTGACCACCAACCGGGAATAACCCGGGAATTTTGCAAACCAGGAAAAAAGTAAAAATAGCCGAAAACGATAGTTTTGATAAAAAAAAATCATTTGAAGCGAAAAATGAATTCACTTTTTAATGTACTTTCCTCTAAATAAATTACGAAGTTCTGCTTTATTCATATAAAATATGCTGCGACGGTCAAATATTATCAATAGTAACAAAAAAATCCTTTCTTCTTTTTGTACAATTCTAGCAATCTGAAAATCGGCAGGATTTGGCCTGGGAAAACCGAAAATAAATCGGGAACTTAAATATATATATATATATATATAATTAGATAAAAGCCAATTTAAAAACTGACTTAACGAGATTTGCCACAGCGACTAACTAGCTTGCTTTATTTTGCCTCCTACTGGGCAGTAAAAGGGGGGAATATATGGAAACAGAAGTAAGCGAGCTTGCCGTCAGATTAACCGTATATCGCAACAAAGGACTAGACCGCTGTGTCTCAAAATCAAAGTCGAAACATTTCGTCTTTTTTCAAGACGTCTAAATATTTTCGATTAATGTTGCAAATGAAAAGGTGACATGAAATTACTCTGACTGAAAGATTTTTGAGCACTACGACGGCTATCCGAAAACAAAATAAATTAGCTGTGATTAGGAAAAACATTTAAAGTACAGTCGAACAATTTTTACATGTAGCTAAAAATTCGGCAGTAAAGTTAAACACATATTTCTGATGGTAACTTGAATTTTTCAACCGTCATGTCCGGAATGAAGAAGCAGATCCAATTGCACAGCTATCCGTCTCGAAACTTTGCTCCACCGGTAAAAACGTAAAAATAAAATTTGATTAATTTGTTCTAAGTAAATCGAGAAGAAAAAAAATGTATTTATATTACAGCGTGTGGAAGATGAGCTTTATAAAAAAGTGATTTAAATTCTGGTATAGTTAATGCGTCATAGATATTTTAGAGAAGCAATTCGAAGGCCATATTATTAAGACGAGGGCTGTTGGATAATATTGGAAATATTTATTTTATTTTTTTGAACTAAATAAAGAGAATATTTTCGGAGAAGTTAATCTGCAACTGGTAATTGAGTCAAATTATGGTGTTACAGTCACGCACTTACCTGACAAAGCCATCCTCTCCCCTAATGTTTATTTTAGGTTTTTTTTTTTTTTTTTTAGTAGAGATTGCGGACCGAAACCGTTAAATTCAGCTTAGATCTTATCAGGTATTTATGCAAACCTAAGCCCTATTGGATCTCTTTCTCGAGAAAAATTATGAGCAACTACCTTTTGCAAGATAAAAAATTTTAAGGGGCTGGCTATGAAAATTATAAGGGAAATACTCTTCCAAATTAGTTTTGAATCTAGGATGTAACCTCGAATACTTACGATGCAGTTGGAAAAACACGTATTACTTATTAACTTTTTGTACACAACGTGAAGATTTTCAGTCCATGAAATCTCGAAAAAATAAATATAGCATATGCGCTACTGAAGAGACTGAAAAAAGATAAAACGTCGGGTAACGATGGAAAATAGTGATCGAAATAAATTTCAGCAGAAGCAACATCTATCCGTAGTGTATAACGCCTGTCTAAAGAATTACAGCATTCCGGATTGCTTAAATAGTACAACGAATTTTTATTAAAAGAAATATCGCACAAAACTATGAATCAAAATTAGTTTACGGAAAAAGCGCATCTTCTGGACAAGAAATACGGTCTATGCAAAAAGCAAGGCTTAGACAGGATTTAGTACACACGGGGGAACAGTATTACAGGAAAGGTGGGTGTTTTTTTTTTTTTTTTTGGAGGAAGGCCGCTGATATGGATATTGACCAAAAAACTAGAAACAGAAAGAAAACGGCGACAAAAAGGACACAAGGAGAAAGAAAAGAGGAAATGAAAGTCGCGCTCTAAAGAGCAGGTCTGTTCGTAAACGAGTAGAAAGAGAAACGTTTAACTGCGATGAAAGAGTATTCGAAAATGTCGTGTACAAAATACGAAGTAAAAGGTTGATGAAGAGGACAAAATGAAGAAGATATAAGTGAGAAACGAAAAAGCGATGAGTTGAAAGTAATCAGTCGTAATAAAAAGAAAATATGAACGACTTTGTTAGCATTAACTTCTTTTTAACGAGAAAGCGTTCGTTCGGAGGAATTCACAGTATTATTAATACCCTACTTCCTTATCATGCAACTGTAGTTACCGATAGTTCAAAGAGGCCCGGTGGCGACGATGCGTTTTTTATTTTCCCAGACTTAAACTTCTTAGAAGCTTTTCGTCTTCCTCCTTTCTGTTCCATATTCCCAAATGAATTAATGACGACTATCTTACGTTCCAAATCACCTTTCCTCTCAATTTTTGGTTGTATCTCACACTCCACGAGCACCCTTCAGTTTATTCTCCCTTTCCTGTCCCTTGATTTTATTATTCTCCGTACGCGTTATCCACATTTTTCCATTGCATTCCTATTGCCATTTGATTCGGGTTCCGATAGTAATGAAGCGTCGCTGTTTCTTTTCTCTCTCTCTTCCTCAAGAAAAATCCCATCTTCTAATCTTCTTCGGCCGTGTAAAAGTGTTTATCTCAGATTTTAGTCCGATATGTATACATTTCCTCTTTTTCTAATGATTACCACTTTTATTTGTTCACCCTTGTCGTCCTGCTAATCTGTGGTTCTTTTTCTTTCCTTCACTTCTCTGTTCTTCTGTGCTATCTCTGTTATTCAGATACGTTCTTAAGCTATATTCTACTACCGTATCCTATGTTTGTTTTTCGTCTGTTTTCTCCCCACATTATTCTCTCTCTCTCTCTCTCTCTCTCTCTCTCTCTCTGTTTTAATAATGTTCTAATAATGCGCTTTATTTGCGACGCGCTGTGTTCATTTTCGAGTGTTTATCATCTCTTTCTGCTAAGCTTTCTATTTTGCATTCTAATTTCCTGGGACTTCCCACTCTTTATTGCGTTTCTTATGTACTGCTTTTTTCCTACGCATCATTTCCGCTATTTTTTTCTTCTAATTATCAATATTCGTTATTACATTAAGGTATATAGTTGGCTCTTTTCTTTTCTGATTGTTAAAGAAAGAACAAAAAATACACGAATATCTCCGCTAAATGAGATACAGCAGTGTGTCCTCTATTGATGATTTATTCTTTATTTGTCCGCAACTAAGACCATTTTTTTTTCTCTCCTCTCGACGCGAATATGTCTTAAAAATAAGAACTACCCTTTTGGAAAACTGTTACTGATGAACTAACTGTTAAAAATTTAAATACATTACTTAAAATTTCTTCGAGATCCTTTATCTTCAAAAAATCGGCATCTGCTTTTTGGTCTACGGATTACGAAACTTTTAAGATTTGATCGAGAACCGATGTGAGTGAATACTTACCGCTGTATGACATAAGAAAACTACAATTGACGATAGATAAGCCTTACTGCTCGTATTTGTATCTAGAGCACGTCCAGTACGGTACAAATGTGTTTGATTCTCGTGATTTCTTTGAACTGAATTTGATGGCCTGTAATGTCGCTGCGAATGTATTCCAAATTACTGTGCTGTACTGGCCATTTTCCGCCGATGATCTAAACGTAAATTTCAAGTCTACAGAACTGGATGTTCATAGGATATCTCTTTGGACGTATCCGGTTATCTTAAATACGAGTTCGTAATTAAGATAATGTCTCATGTCAATGAGAAAAATCTATTCGACACTTTTTAAGTGCTATCGAGATGGAGATGTATGTAAAAAGAAACGTGTGGCTTTTGCTTACACCTTGTATATATAAAGTGTATCGTTTAAAGCAAAAAGTACCACATTTTAGAAATGCATCTAGTTACCAATTAAAGAAGGCTGTTAGATTTTATGTTTTTTCAATTGATCTTAAAAAAAATTCAGATAAGTTTTTTAATTATTTCCAAACGAACATAAATGTCATTTAATGAACTCGCGAAAAGAGTTAATAACAAGATTAGGTCTCAACATACACGAGACTTTATTTCTCTAACAAATGACTCGATATCTACTTTTGAAAATTTGATTCGTTCATTTTTCGATACACGACTATTGAGCGGATGTGCGCACCGATTGATTTACAACGGTACACTATAAAATCGGATTTACATTTACGTCATTGTTGCGGTCGGGGAATTTCGTCACAAAATGAGAGTGACACGAACGCACGATATCGTAGTAACGCCGCAATTGTATGAGCGCGACCCGATCTAATTTATAGTATTTCCAACCGCAATATCGGATATGCGCATCCAATTTTAGTTTTGAACTGAAAATTCGATCGTTATCACCACTGTGAGAAAGAATACGGCTTCATTAACAAAGTTGTTTTTCTACAAAAAGAAAAATCGAATTTTGAGCAAAATAATTTTGCATTTCATACATCGTGATAAGATTAAATAATCGTCGCACCGAGTGAATGACTTCGTCCATCTATAATCGGTTTACTTTTGACGAGCAAATGAATTCATTGCGATGTTTTCAATTACTTCTTTGATTTATATTACTAGTTTTTCATTCCAAAATGTCGGTCCGTGTCAGAATTGTATTCCGTAATATTCAACGGTTTCTCTATAGATACTAAATCATCGCAATGGCTGAGTGGCTATAGAACGATTGAACGGCTACGTCAAGGTCACGAATTCGAATACCAGCGGTGACGAATAAAAATGATTAAAAACGAAATAAATAGCCGAGTGGAAGGCAATAACAAACCACAATGCATACCATCATGTATGTATGTGGTTATTGGTATAACTTGAACTGCATTTGTATTACAATAAATGAAATGATTCCGATCAGTTCCGACCATAGTCTTACATACAAACTCTTGTTGTACGCGCAATATTGTCTTGACACTGCCTGTATCGGTACAACCGGAATGTACAAATGATGCTCAAAGTCGAGTAATATGATTTATAAGTTAAAGAGATATTAGTCGTGTTATCCAATGAATGTTGCATTTTTTTTTTCTTTTTTTTTTTTTTTATGATAAACTTTAATTGGTTCGAAATGCTTTAAAACTAATTTAATTTCTCGATGTGAGATTACGTTAAACTCTTTTGAATTACTGTGTTCAATTACGCATTTTTGAATAAACTATTGCCGTTTTAAAATCGAATGAAAAAAAAAAGAAAGTGTAATAAGCTAACAGAATTGAAAGTTTAATTTTGCTTTTTGGTGAAAAATAGTTGTTTACACCTGAGAAATGTTAGTATATTTGAAATCGAAAATTGCATATATTTCTTAAAGGATTGCTCGATACGCGAATATTTAATTAGTATACTTTGATGTAACAAGTATTAATAAGTTTTTTTCTTTCTTTATAGGATAAATATATATAATATATATGTATGTATATGAAAGAAAAAAACGTATTAACTTATTAGTAAATGCAAAGAATCCGATCTGACTCTCCCATAAATAAAATCTTGACTGCGCTCGTAATTATATATTCAGAAGCATTATATTAATACTGTCACCCAATTATTATTACTTTCAAACTGTCATCATTGCAATGTAGTTTCCAAAATTTTTGTTTATTTTAGATATTTTTTTCTTGCACAGTAAAGCACGGTATTCGCTAGTTAGATGACAGTCGGTTCTACAAGGGTAACCTTCGTTAAGATCGGTGAAATGCCCCTATTCCGGAATGTTAAAATTGACTTAGGCTAACGTTTTTGAAGTATTTAAGATAAAGTTTGGCTATATTAGTATTTTCCGACGTCCTGGTATAATCTGTGCGTATAACCTAAAAACCATTATATTTAAAAATTATTATTTTTTCTCTGGAAATGATATCTTTATGGGAAAAAATCAGGCTCATATGTCATGTTAGGAATGTTATGTGTGAATTTTTTCAAGTCATAATATGCTGTTTGTCTACTTTTAAAACGTTTTCAAAGTACTTAAAATGTAATAAGTTTGTTTATTAAAAGAGCTACAAGTATATTTTTTTCAAATTACATATTTTTTAAAGGCAAATGCCATAGTTTAATAAGAAAATTTGCATTTCGGCTAGGGTTCTCGCGAGAAATTCAAAAAACCGATTTTTTTGGGCTCTTTTATGGTTTTAGTCGCTAACTCTTCGTAGATTATATAAATAGTAAAATTGGTGACGCCATCGAAATGCATTTAAAAATTATCGTACGGGAAAATGTTGAACGTCAAAATTGTCAGTCAAGGCGGTTAATAGTGTAACGTAAGATAGAATCATAATTTGATGTCACCGATTATTATGTGAACATACGTAAGCGACGTCTAGTTGAACATAAATAATTCATAATTAATACGCGCAATTTGATTTAATTTTGTTTTCGGTTCAGTGTAGAAATAGTTTTTAGTTTTCACGATTTTCTATAAATCGTTAGCTGTTCTGAAATCTTAGCTTCAATTCAAATTCGTTAATTAAAAGTTATATAAATCTTGTGAAATATGAAAGATAAATAATGTATATGTTATGCTCTATAATGACCAATTAAAACGATAGGTTGTTAACCATAAGGTATTTTAAAAGAACCTATTTCATAATTTTGTATTGAAACTAGAGATTCTTTTTTTTATCTGCATTGAAGATAATTATCACTAGAGAGCGCAGCTGTCATGTCTAGAATTTATTGCAGATGTTTCAGTTTTACAAGTCAATAGCGGTGGAGCCTATAATTACCTGGTTATATTTTATGGAATTTATGATTAAATGAAATATTTCTGTTAGTTAAAAATAAAAAAAATTAATAAACGAACTGCAAAAGATAAAAAGGCGAAAGTGGTCAATTTAGAGGTTATATTATTAACGGTTTACTTTTCCCGTACGATAACTTTTAAATATATTTCTTATGGCTTTGCAGTTATGAAGCAATTGAAGAAGTGCCTGAGTTTGAATTGAGCTAGATTTTCGAATGTATACTACGAGCTGGGCCGGCTTGTCTGGAATTATTTTATTTGCTGAATTTTTTAACAACGATCCAACATTATTCCTAAAAGTGTCACACACGTTTTTAATGTATTTTTTCCTGCAGAATCTGATGGCGTTACCAATTTTACTATATAAATAATCTACGAAAAGTTAGCGGCCAAAATACGTAAAAAAAGCCCGAAAAAAAACAGTTTTTTACCTCAGCCGAAATCCAATTTTCTCATTAAACTATTTTATTTGCTATAAAAAAAATGTAATTTGAAAAAAAAAAAATTTCAAATTCAAATTATATATTTATTTATAGACGCTCGACTTCTAGGTCATTTGTGTCTCCTATACATTACAATTCAAAATGGAAAGTTATATCTTTTACGAAATTATACACTTTAGAAATCAAATCAAAAAAGAAAAAGAAAAAAATAATAATAATTACAAATAATTCTTCAATACGTAAACTAAAAATCATATCTTCTGGAAAAGGTTTACAGCTTTGAAGAATCTAAACGTCTTTTGGGCTGCAGCTTCATCATTACCAAGCGCCTCTTCCGTAGTAATTCTTCTCATCTGTACGGATACTTGTAGCCGTTTTAATAAACAAACTGCATATTTTGGCTTAAAAATATTCACACATAACATTCCTAACATATTACATGAGTCTGATTTTTTTCATAAACTTTTATTTCTAGAGAAAAAAAATAATTTTTAAATATAATGGTTTTTAGGTTATACGCACAGATTATACCAGAACGTCGGAAAATACTAATATAGCCAAACTTTATCTTAAATACTTCAAAAACGTTAGCCTGAGTCTTACTTTCTCTTTACTATATAGGAATCGGACTACGATATAGAAAAAAAAGGAGTTAATTTTAACATTCCGGAATAGTAGTATTTCACCTATTCAAGGGGGGGGGGGGCTTTTTTCAATGCAGTAGCACTGTCGAATGCATTTTCATTAGAAGAAACTGAAGAAGTTAGCGCTGTGCAACAGTTAGAAAATACATTTTCTATACACCCGATTAGGACTACAGAACTATTTAATCTCTTAAAAAGAAAGCAAGACTCTTGTCCGAGAGTGAATAACGTAAGATATTCAGTATTGAATCAGGTATTGACTAGTAAGCAGTGTTATTTGATTCTGAATGGTACAAACCCCATGAGTTTAACAAATTATATAAGGAAAGCTTTTGAAACGTATGTAAAAATAATATAGAGTGATGAAGTGGACAATAATATTTTTTCTAGGGCATGTTTGTCTTCAGATCGGTAAACACCCTAGATCGTTTGACATATTTTATTAACATCTATTTATCCTTTATTAATGAAACATTTCTTGACATAAGAACGGCCTTCGATCAACGTTAATATTATTATACTAGTAGACCAATTAAAGCAAATAGGTTTCCCTCTTTAATTAGGTATATCGGTAAACTTTTTCTTTGCCGAAAATCATATTTCTGGAAGCCTATAATGAGAAAGAACTTGAAATAAAATCTGAACGCAAAAATATCAGTTCTTAACCCAATTCTGTTTAATTTTTACTTTTTAAAACTTTTTGATTCACGCTTATCAAGTCCCATACCCTTAGCAGAGCGCCGGGGATTGTGAAGTTAAGTCTCATAATGTACCTAAGGACCTAATCGATCTGATGAGAATACTGGGGCCAGCTCCTTTCTCTCGGTCGCCTTTACCTTTCCACATTTTCTCTAGTACCCAATTGTTTCAAGCTGGGTAAATCTGGGAGCGATTCGGATCTAGATCCAGACAAGTCTCGAATCCGTGTCCTCTGATATAGTAGCCAAAAGCACCTTAACCACTAGGCTACCTTTCATCTCATGCACCTTATCCTATGCGCGCGATTTCGTTGTTTATAGCAAAAACGACGGCTCGACCAACCGTATTATTCAAGAAAACTAATCTTGTATAAACGGATTTAATAATATTCTAATAAACCTGGATTTGAACCATATGATGCAGAATTTCATATACGGATTAATGGGCGAGATGTTAATATATAATATTCTCATATTAAATACTTGGGAATGTACTTTAATCATAGGCTTACCGAGGGGTTTTCCTATTCAATTTTTTTTTTCAATGATATTTCAAGAATTTTGAATTCCTTTAAGTAGGGCTCTGATTCAGCAATTCTGAACATTTTATACAAGTCCCTGATGCTTTTAATATTTTACGCGTCGGCCTCTATTACCAATCTTAAAAGTAAAACTCGAGACGCCGCAAAATATAGTATTACGAATGTATTACTGGAAATATTGGATGAATCCGCCTCTGTATCGTGTACTTGCAGTCTGAAATCCCCACACTATTTTGGAGAAGAAATCTTCCGACGAACAGATTTATTATTAAGTACCGTAATTGTCGGCTTCAAGAATTATTGCGGAAGGTTGTAACTATTTCAAGTGCTTAGAGATTTACATATTATAAATAAAATGCCAATGACAGCTATAATGTATCAACAGTATTATCAAAGGTACTAGAGGTATGGCCCCACTCTCTTTCTACCCCAATTATCCGTATATTTTTCGGTTATATATGATGTTAACGAAATACTGCTGGATATTTGTACGTTCTTATGTAACAAAGTGCGTGACATATTTACAGAGAAATCCGCGGATTATTAATAATTATTTTACAGATGTGATCGAATCGGGTTATAAAAACTAGATATTTATATTTAAGGACGAATCTGGGATAAAAGAAACAGAAAAATTGGTCGGAGTGATTTCGTGATCTATAATGTATCGATATGCAGAAATTTAAGCTGCCACCGTTTAAAAAAGTGGAAATGAAAAACCCGGAACGATAGTTTTAAAAAAATACCGACTTCAAATTTACTCGAAAACTTGAATAAAGATAATACCCTAAAAGGTAAAAATTAATCTGATAAAAAATAATATATTTCAAGGTGATTAAGAATATTATTACATAAGAGACACTAGCACTCGTTTCCTATAATTCCGGTATTAGATACATCGGGAATATTTAATGCGGTTTTTTGTAATCGTGACAATTTGAATGTTTAAACATTTTATATAATTAAGATTTTCTATATATATATGTTCCATTGTACATATTCCAAATATATTGATTGATTAATTGATTGATTGATTGAATATCCGTAAGCGCGTATTATGCTCTGAAATATGTACATGATTTTTTATTGGTTATTTGTTTTTTACTTTTTAGTGCGTTATTATTAAATTTTTGGAGTAAGTCTCGTAGCGGGTATTTCTTGACCGTTTCGCAATTTCCAGTGTAAACGTTTTTGAATGATAATGCAGACTAGCCTGAAATACTGCTCCTTTCTATTATACTGTATAAAGCTGGCTATTAGTTCAAGAATATAATTGTAGTTCAATTCCGTTTCAGTTATGAGCTTGTACATGGCGTTTCGGCGTTTTTAAATTGATCATCTTTATTCGAATCTACAGTCCCCTCCCCCCCCCCCCCCCTAGTGGTCGCGATGGCCTAGTGGCTAGAGCTCTTGGCTTCCGTTTCGGTGGTCTCGGGTTCGATCCCTGGCCATGACAGAATATGCGCGCTAGTTAGTATACAGCAGTATAGACACACGCTTGGTGGAACAACTGCATTTGTATATCGATAAATCAAGCGACTATAGTCAGTTCCAAGTGTAGTAATGAGTTTGCGCTAACGTTGCATAAATATTCAGCCGGCGAGCATTCGCATCACCGTGAGTAGGCCAGCCGTCTTGGTTCGCCACGCTACTGATAATCTGTTCCACGTTGGTCGGCAGCACGGAAGCTGTTGCGCTCTAGTTTACGTGCTCCGCGCTGCGATGTGGTTGTGGGGTTGTGCACCCATTTGCACATTGTCGAATTCTCGCACAGACTTTGCGTTTCTAACATCTCTATTATGCATGTATTACATCGTTAACATATCTGAAATGCATACGGCTACTTCGGATAGGAGAGCCGGTCTCGTAATAACATTTCCTTAGGAAACTAAAGTTACAATATACTTCTTTCAGTCACTTTCGTTCATCGGTCACTTTAAAATTTTCGGGTGTTCGTATTTCTTCCCCTACATTCTAACGATAATATTTTGGCTAATTTTTGCCTGGTTACATTATGTAAAGAAAGTACTTCTCCTAAGGGAAGAGTCATTTTTTAACGCTTATTTTACCGACTACTTACTGAATAATCGCCCATACTTGTCCATATGCTCATATATGGGACCACCGTTGACCGGTAAAATTTTTACATCATTCGAATCATTTCATATGGTCAAAAGTGATGTGCAGTAATGTAAAAATATGATGGTTTCATTTTTTTTTTTTTTTTTTTTTTTGTTATTTTTTAATGAGTTTATCAGCGAAGACATTAGTCCAAGAAACGTTAAGAAGAAGAAAATAAATTTTTATTCTTACGCGCTTAAGGACAGAGGATAAGAATAATTCAAGGACACAGGAATAACTGAAGCAGAGGGAAACGAGAGAAGAATGCAAGCAGCATTACAAGGGGAGTAGGGATATCAAGTATTAAATAGCGAAGAATATTCAAATAAAACATGATGTCAGGATCATAAGGAAAGTATATGGAGGGAATTTTCTTTATAACTATAACCGAATAATTAACATTGATAATTCTTTAATTTTTTGTCCCGTTAAAAATGTAGTAATTTTTTTTCAAATTACGTTTAATACGGATATAATGTTTTTTAAAACAGTCGCGTTTGTAATAAAAAGACCACATTTTTTTAACTATTCAGTCTTAATAATTTTCACACATAATCCATTGACTGCAGGACACTTTCGAATGAATAAAGAGAATCATTAAAATCCGAATGTCCGAGCAAACATCAAAACAAAAAAGCATACGCGACGAATATGCAACTTCCTTTTTTATTTTTATTTGAAATCAGAAAAAGTATGCAAAAAAGATGATTAACTCTCGCTGCAAATTCTTTTATAAAGCCGAAGTATCATCAATTCGATTTATATTACAACTTTTTAATGTTTAAATTATTCAGAGAGGTTTTAGAATTTTTGGACACTATATTTAAAAAATAAAATAAAAAAAACAACAAACAAACAAACAAAAAACGATGTTGCTATGCTGTTACTTTATACAGGGATTTTTGGAAAAAATTTAAAAAAAAAAGAAAGAGTGATATCGGTAATTACAAGCAAGCGTCAGCGGGCGAAATTTATTTATAAACAATTTTTTCAGGCACGCGAGCATATAGTACGCGCTAACATTATTATTCTCTTTGATGATTTCTAATATTCTCTAACGACTTTTACCAGGAAAACCAATAAACCGTACTAATAAAACGGACAGATGCAACAATGGAAACTTGTCGTACTTTCAATGTTAATTTATGCTTTGCATTAGTGTGTACTGCTGGTATAGTGTGCATATCGTAGGAGCGTAAATCGCATAAAATTTTATACTGTTACTTTCGTAGTAGCAACGGAAGTGTGTAGTTGCACGCGCGATCGGAAAAATATATTCTCGTAAAAAACGAAAAAAAAAAAAGAAAAGTAGACTGTTGTGCGTCGCTAATTTTACCGAGAACTGATCAAGGGTATATTTTTGGTACTTTTAATTAGATTGTTTTTGGAACCCTCGCGATTCATATATGCATGAGGGAAGAAATGTATACGATCGTAAGGTATGGACGGTGCTGCTGGTAAATCATCTTACAATGGAGAAGTGTTTCAGTTATTTAGTCCGGTTGAAAGTCACTCGGCTATTTATTTTCCGCACATGTCGTCTACGAGAACGTCGCTGGATTTCGCGAAGGGCCACTCACGCAGCGCCAGTCACGGAAGCGTCGGCAGTTCCAGCCTGGTATCGCCGTTGTACGGCGGCAGCCAGAATGCCGCCACCGGACGCCCGTCCGCACTGAAAAAAGGCCACAAACGGGCCCTTTCGCAAGGCCACATTTTAGACTCGAACGAATTACTACTAAATCGAAACCACGTTCGGACCCCGTCAAAGACTGATTTCATTTTACCGGCAGGCCATCGCGATTCCGAATCGTCTGTGTTCGAAAAGTACCGGGCGGGGAGTGGCAGCGCCGGCGGAACGGCCCCGACCGGCCACAGCAGACAAGCGTCTCGAACGGACTCGGTTTACACGTTGCGAAATAATAGCGCCGGCACGCCGCCGTTGTGGAAACGCTACCTGTGCTTTTTCCGGACGAAGAAACGACCGAAGGAGGAAGCGCGTTTACGCACCATCGTTCCGAATCACACGTTACCGCCGAAATCGAGCAAACACCTGAAAAGCGCCGGACGCATCGACAACAAAATCTGCACCACCAAGTACACGCTGCTCTCGTTTCTTCCGAAGAACCTGCTGGAACAGTTTCACCGGTTCGCCAACCTCTACTTCATCTTCATCGTCTTGCTGAACTGGTTTCCGCCGATTAACGCTTTCGGCAAAGAGATAGCCGTACTACCGGTACTGTTCGTGCTCGGCGTGACCGCTATGAAAGATCTGTTCGAAGACCGTCGACGACATCGCAGCGACAAACGGATCAATAATTCGGTGTGCCGCGTCTACCGAGACCGTGAAATCGGCTACATGGACATTCTGTGGAAAGACGTGCGACCGGGCGATCTAGTACGAATCGCCAACAACAACGTCATACCGGCCGACATACTGGTGCTGCACTGTAGCGATCCGAACGGGCTGTGCTTCATCGACACGTGCAATCTGGACGGCGAATCGAACTTGAAACAACGTCAGGTACCGCACTGTTTCGTACGGAAGCACCGGTCGTTTCAGGCCGACTTGTTCCGCAGTTCGGTCGAAGTGGAACCGCCGACGACGAAGATATATCGGTTTAACGGGGCGCTGGTTCATCCGAGCGGAACCAGGAATCCGGTCGGCACGGAGAATTTGCTGTTGCGCGAGTGCGTGCTGAAGAATACGGATTTCGTCGAAGGGATCGTCGTGTACGCGGGCCACGAAACGAAGGCCATGCTAAACAATAACGGTCCGCGATATAAACGTTCGTTTCTGGAGAAGCAGGTGAACAACGACATTATGTGGTGCGTCGTCATACTGTTGGTGCTGTGCTGTACCGGCGCCATCGGCAACAGCATCTGGCGCTCTTCGTTCACCATTCCGATAGCCTATATACCGTTTCTGCCGTACGACGACTTTTCCGGCTTCTACAAGTTCTTCGTTGTCGGCACGTTTATCATCATTCTGCAGGTGATGATACCGTTGTCGCTGTACGTGACGATCGAACTGGTGAAACTGTTGCAAGTCTACCACATACACAACAACGATAAACTGTACGATCCGGTGACCAACAAACGAGTCGAGTGTCGCGCCTTGAACATAACCGAGGAGCTCGGTCAAGTTCAGTACATCTTTTCCGACAAGACCGGCACCTTGACCGAGAATAAAATGCTCTTTCGCCGCTGTACCATCGCCGGAACGGACTACAATCATCCGGCTCCGGCGATGGATGTTTCGTCGGTGGAACAGCAACGACAGCAGCAAAAAAACGTCGACGGACTCGGTTCCATTTGTTACAATCCGAAGTTGGCCGAATTAAATAACGCCTACAACGGCGTCCGGTTTTTTAACGACGCCGATCGGCGCTTTAATTTACCGCTGTCGTCTTCGTCGTCGTTTTCGTCGCGGCAGCAGTACACCGACGCCAAGTACGTTCAGGATTTCATGTTGGTTCTGGCGCTGTGCAATACGGTCGTCATATCGGTACACTCGCCGCCGAACGATCTGAAGACCACTAGTAGTAGCGCGGACGACGGTGCCGCTATCGCGATAGACGGCGACGGTGACGGCGGCGCTCATTTAGCGAACCCGAACGATAGCAGCGGCGACGATCAGTACGATTCCGAGTTCATTAACGAGGCGGAAGAGGAGGAACTTGACGCGGCGGTGCGTCCGCGAAGTACGCCCAGTGCCGGTTTAAAGTACGGCCAGAAATGGCTGATCCGGAAAAACAACCTGTTCCGACATTTCGTGACGGTTCGCCATCCGAACGGCAATAACGGCGATCAGTCGATCCGGTCCGGTAACGATAATTCGCCGATGGCGACCGATTCCGATTCGTCTCCGCGTTTCCATCCGTACTCGTCGCTACAGCAGAGACTGGCCACTTTCGACATCTTCAATGCGAGCGCTTTCCGGACGAGATTTTTTTCCAAGCGACGCGGTTCGCTCTTCCGTAGTAGTAGCGCCGCTGTCGGAGCCGGCGGCGAAAATTTTCGCAGCGGCGGCGTCGTCGGCGTTACCGGCGAGTTTAGCGGTCACATCGAGAAGCCGCTCTACGAAGCGGAAAGTCCGGACGAACTGGCGCTGGTCGAGACGGCCTATTTATACAATTACCGGCTGGTCGGACGCTCGATATCCAGCGCTACGCTGGTCACGCCGGAAAATCGCATTATGATATTCGACGTGCTGAAATTGTTACCGTTCGACTCGGTTCGCAAGTGTATGTCGGTGATCGTACGGCATCCGGTTACTAACGAGATCATCGTCTTCTGCAAAGGAGCCGATTCGACTATTCTGCCGTTACTGATTAATACTAGTTACCACGACGATTCGCGACAGATTATACTGAATCGAACGCGGCAGCACTTGAACATGTACGCTAGCCAGGGACTACGAGTTCTGGTGATGGCTCGGCGCGTGCTGTCCGAGAAAGAGTTCGACGACTGGATCCGACGATACAAGGAGGCCGAGTTGTCGGTGAGCGACCGAGAAAAAAAGATACAGAAATGCTATTCGGAAATCGAGCGAAATTTCGAACTGCTCGGCGCCACCGGTATCGAAGATCGCCTGCAGGAGGGAGTTCCAGAGACGATAGCTTCGTTGCGGGCGGCCGGAATCGTGGTTTGGGTGCTGACCGGCGACAAGAAGGAGACCGCCATTAACGTGGCCTACTCGTCGCAGCTGTTCAATCCGCAGATGGAGATTATCCGCATCTCGGCTCGTTCGAAAGACTCGGCTCAGAATTCGATATTATACTATTTGAAGGAGATCGAGAATAGTTCGAATTCGCCGCTGCCCGTTTCCGACCACCACCCGATTCCCGGTATCTCCGGTATTCCCGGTACCAGCGGCATCGTTAGCGCCGGAGCCGATCGACGAGCGTCGGCTGGCGCGCGCAAGACGAAACAGCCGGTACTATTGTCGCTTTTCTCGGTTTTGCAACGGAACGGTAACAAGCTGCTCTGTTTGGCCAGCGAGGAGGCGGCGGTGGCGAATCATAGCCGCGGCATCGGCAACGTTAGCAAACAACGAGCTCTCGTTATCGACGGGAAAACGTTAACGTTCATATTAGACCGGAGATCCGATTTGCAAGAACCGTTCTTAAGACTGACGCGCTACTGTACGTCCGTTCTATGCTGTCGAGCCACTCCGCTGCAGAAGGCTTACATCGTCCGTATCGTGAAGGAGAAACTGCGCATGCGAACGCTGGCGATCGGAGACGGCGCGAACGACGTCTCGATGATACAGGCGGCCGACGTCGGTATCGGTATTTCCGGCCAGGAAGGGATGCAGGCGGTTATGGCGTCCGATTTTTCGATGCCGCGATTTCGCTTCCTGGAACGGTTCCTTCTGGTACACGGTCATTGGTGCTACGACCGACTGGCCAACATGGTGCTATACTTTTTCTACAAGAACGCGATATTCGTTTTCCTGATATTCTGGTATCAGCTGTTTTGCGGCTTCAGCGGAGCGGTTATGATCGACGAAATGTACCTGATGCTCTACAATCTATTCTTCACCTCGTTGCCGCCGCTGGTGATCGGCGTCTACGATCGTGACGGCCCCGAAGAACTGCTTATGTCGCACCCGAAACTCTACAATAAAGGGCGCCTCGGACTCGCCTACCAGCAGCCCTATTCGTTCTGGCTGTCGATATTGGACGCGCTCTATCAAAGTTCGATCATATTCTTCTTCGCCTACTCCGTCTACGATTTCTCCGAAATCGGCATTTGGGAATTCGGCATGACCATCGTCACTTCGTGCATGGTAACGATGCTGCTGCAAGGCTGCCTGATGACTCGTTCTTGGTCCATCGTTCTGTTGCTATCATCGATAATTTCGTTGGGTTCGTTTTTTCTGTTCACGCTGTTCTATAATTCCGTCTGCATGCAGTGTCACGGCCTGATTTCGAACGTCTGGGTCCTCGACACCACTCTCTACACCGCCACCTATTGGCTGGTGGTGATCATATCGACGACGTGCGCGCTACTGCCGAGAATCGTCTTTTCCGCCGTCAAGAGATCCCTGATGCCGGACGACATTAGTCGACTGCTGACGAGGCATCAATCGCATCCGCTGGTGTCGCAACGAAAGGAGAATTTCCTTGTATCATGGTCGCGGTGCGCTTCGTCGATCCTGTACCGATCGCGCGAGTCGAAGGCAAACAAACAGGGTAAGTCTCACACGTTAACGAGCGTAGAATAAACAGGAGAACATGAGGTTTTCCATAACGAAATATAACAAACCAAGTTCGCGATGATCTCTCTATATTTTTTCTTTTCTTTTCTTTTTTCTTCTTTTCTTTTCCATTACAAGTGTGTGTGTACTTATTTTTTATATATATATATATATATATATATATATTTGTGTATATTCGAACAAAAATTCTCCGCCATAAACACATCCTCGTTATATAGAAACATTCGCAGATGTCGCCTCTCATGTTTATAATTCTATTCCGGCGCCCCGATAATACGATATATATATATATATATATATATATATATATATATATATATATACACTTAGTTATTACGTAAAATTTCAAACACGAACCAAATTGCGGCGTTTTATTTAAAACATTTTACAAAAATGGTTTTTAGACAACTAATAGGGAAATTTTTAATTTTCATTCTCCCGGTACCGCCTAAAAAATTTACCATTTTTGTTTTTTCTTAATTTTAATTTTATAACAAACAAAAAAAAAATGAAGAAATACTCGTTTTTTATTGAATTATAAATCTTTGTTTTTGTGATGGGCACAACATTGTTATTTTATAAAAAAATTAAAAAAGAAAGGGGGTATTTGCGCACTAGCAGGTGATTGGCGGTCTTATGCAATTAGTAGAGTTTTTTTTCCTCGCGGTAGGTTGAATCGCGAAGAAGGTGATGACTATTCTAACAGGCGACATCAAAAAATTCGAAAACACAAAATGATGCCTTATATTTTTCGAAAAATTCGAGATAATAATTATTTATATCATTATTTATAAATTGTTCTTATCACTCTTTAGTAGGATAATGTTCTTGTTGCGTCGCGTGTTTATTGTGTAAATTTGTTCCTTAGTGATAGTCGCATAGCATTAATATATATTACACTGGTCAATTACATCAAATGTATAGACCACCGTTCTTTTTTTATTATTATTATTATTATTTTCATTATTATTTCCTCTTCCTATTATTTTTGAACATGCGCGCGAAAATCGAATGTATTGTATGTATTTTAAAAATGTTTAGTAAGATATTTTTTAATTAACGCAGTTATTGTTGATATTCGTTACCAATTCCATTGTTATTTTATATTTATTAACCTTTTTTTATTACTAGGTTGTCTCTCATTGTTGATACTTGCTCCCGTTCATCGCAACATATAATGTAACAAAGAAACGTGTTCTGTGTATGTTTCGTCATCGTTTCATTGTCAAATCCGATATCTTTTACGAGATTATCTTCTTCTAATTAGTGCAATATTCGAAAAAATAACGCGTACATTGTGTAAGCCGAATTGGATTGTTTTTTTTTTCGTTTTTTTTTTTTCGTTTTTTTTTTCATTTTTTGCTTTTTTACGTTTTTCTCCTAAAGTTGTAAAACTAACAATAAGTTTAACATTCGTAATAATGTAAAAGAGAGAAGACTCTTTTACATTATTACGAAAGTTAAACATATTGTTAGTTTTATAACTTTAGAAGCAAAACGTAAAAAACCAATCCAGTTCGGTTTACACAATGTACGCGTTATTTTTTCGAATACTGCACTAATTAAAAGAAGATAATCTCGTAAAAGATTCCGCGGTAGCATGTATCGGATTTGAGAATGAAATGACGACGAATACACAGAAAACGTTCCTTTGTTACACATTATATGTCGTGAAAATTAACGGAAACTGTGTTTTTAAAACTTTTTCGAGGCAGTTATACCGACTGACTTATAATAATATACGTTCGCATTTTTTACATATATTCTTTTCTCCCGATTAATTCCCATTATTCAATTTTCAATGTAGTTATCGTAATAATTTCATTAGTGTTTCAACTGGTAATACTGTGTATTCGTTTTGAAGTAATTTGAAAAAAGCGATTGAATTACACATTATTTATTGTTCTGTAATGAAAACCGTTTAGAATTTTAATGATTATAAAAATGGAGAAACAAAATAATGAAAAGGTTTTTTTTGTTGTTTTTTTTCCCCCCCAGTAAAAATGAATTTTAAATATACTACACCGTTCTTTTCCTCCCGTATGTTAGTGTGTGTGTGTATTAAATTTTAATTAAAATAAAAATACAAAGCGAGCTAATGCGCATGTATTTATTGTGATGTCGGGATTTTAAAATTCTTGTCATCACTATTACGTAATTACATTTATAATCAGATGTCGGTGCATTTCAGTCGTTTCTCTTTCGGTGCCATACGCTCTACTATTATAATATACGTATAGTAGGTTTCTGTTTTTTTTTTTAATTCATCAATTTTTCAAAATCATTGCGATGATTTTTTAAATCCGTCGTCATTTTTTCAAAATCATTAATTTTTCATACTAAAAACTTTACTATGTAGCACTACTCCGGTTCGAAATATTTAATAATTTCAACTATTGCATTGATAACTTACGCTTAATTCCTCTGCTGGATTCTATATTGCTGCGTACGTAGTGCGAAAAAGTTGATGACGTAATTTTCCTATTGCTTGCATTGTTTAACACGTGTAATATTTATAACGAGATAAACAATTGAAAGTTATTTTTCGCACTGTGATTATAATAATAACTGTATAAATCTTAATTGTTTTTATATGTTTAGAAATTTGTAGCTTTTTCATTTTTAACGATATTTTTTCGTTATAACGTGTAATAATGGTCGCTATTTCTTGTATTTAAATACGGCGAAGTTCAATGAACCATCGTATCGAACAATGCGTTCGAATTGTTCTTCTTTCGTGTAATACATCACCATCGGCCTGAAAACAACCAGTGTGTTCATAATCGGAAGGACAGATGAATGGAGTATTTCTATAATTAAAAATTAACGCATTTTCGTATACACAATGTAAGCGCGGTTCCACTTTGATGTAGTAGTTGTAACATTTCTGCGAATCAATTTCGCATTACGTATATCTGAAAGACAAGTTCACCATTGTAAACGTGTAAAATTATTAGCGCAGTTCAAATAGAAATTTATAAATTCCATTTATTCCCGAAAACAGGTTTCGTTTTAAAAACATTCTGTAGTATAGTTCTATTCAGTCGAAGTAACGTACACTTTGTGTCCGCTTTTTCTTCTCCGATTCTCCGTGATTTTATTATTCGATATGGATAAAGATATAATTAAAATCGATCAAAGAGCATCTGGCGGAAACGATTAGTTAAATTATTTCTTCGTCAGAATAAATGTAACCTGTAGCTAAGTGTACACACATATCTGCTCTGTTTGAAATGCGATGAGCAGAAAACGAATTTTTACACTTTTTTGAAAACTCGAAACTGTTTTTTTTTTTTTTCTTTTTTCCTCGCGTGATTTAACTCATTTTTCGGCCTAAATACGCTTAGTTAAATCACAATAAATCATTGACCCACGCTTCAACGTGTATGCGGCTAATTTATACATCTCCATACTACATATTATCTGTAAAATATGCTTAAATTGATCGATGACGGTCGTTTATCATCGTATATTTTCATTTCGAAACTAAAATATTATCTCCCTATACGTTTTTATGCTATCGAAAAATTTAGTTCCTAATTTTTTATATTTTTCTACAGTAATACATATGTGTATATATATATATATATATATATATATATATATATATATATATATATAGCTATTTAAAGTGTGCATTATCGAGTAAAACGAAATTTAAATTGTAATAACGTTTAATGTAATTATTAGCAATTTTTTTTTAGTCGACATTTTGAGAGTTCATTTCCTACAAAAGCTATTCGAAAAATTTAATTTGCCATCTATAACGTGAATAATTAGTTATACACGGTAGCTAATATACTATAAAATTAAAGAATATAAGATACGGGGTCCCCTGTCTTCGTCAAATGGGATTAAAGAATATCATTGCGGTTGACTTTGCTAAAAAGTAAATTTCTAATATGTCATTTCTAAATGCGTATCAACGGGACAATTTTCCATCACCGGGATGGTTGTCTGAGGTAGGAAATGACGTAACATTTCCCAGTATCGTTTAATAGATTATTACTATACACTGTGATAGGACATTTTCAGACACCGGCTACTGATCTACAGAAGCCCAAAAAAAAAAAATCCAAACAGACGATTTCTGCATTTTCATACGATTTTGGAGTTCTATGTAAACATTTTTAAACAGTAACAACTCGGAATAAATCTTAATCAGTTTGCGCTTGTTGACGGATTTCTAACACAGAGGTGTACACATTCAAGGGAATTTGCATAGTTAAGAATCCACTAGAAAATTACAAGAAAACTAAGAATTCAACGATACATGTTGACGAAACTTTTTTTATATTTTTTATGCTTTGCTCTGATTAAACTATTGCAATAAAAAAATATTATCGATATCATTTCAAAAAAACGGGGAGAATCCCTCGCTGGATGTAGGACACTCATTTTTCGAACCACACTGTCAATTAAATGTATCAATATTGCTATTATACATTGAAATACCATTACGTCTGTTAATTCCGTCTTAACTGACAGAGAAGTACGTCAAAATAAGACTGCTCATTGAAAATAACCTCGACAATGTAATTATTTACGGCTTGAAATGATCGTGTAGAAAATAAGGAATTGATTACATTTCTTACCAATTTTTTTTTTTTGTTTATTTCTTTTTTCTTTTGTTAGTTTTACAACAAAAAAAAAAAAAAAAAAGGAAATTATCAACGTCTATTTGAATTATTCCGTCAATAAATTTACATAAAATGTTTCTCTCTTTTATATGTATTTACTCTGGGATAAACTTTAAATTAACCAATCGTTATGAAGCTTAATAAAAAATAAATACACCAATATTTCAAGAATGTTATTGTGTCAAAATTTTAGAGTTTCATCTTTAAGCGATCTAAAAAAAAAAAAAAATGCGACCTTGTAGAAATAACATTGAAAAAAAATATAACCTTTTTCTTCTTCCCCCTTCTGCACGTGATTATAAAAATGTTGTCAATGTCCATTGCCCCAGCGTAATATATTTTATGCTAAAAAATTGTCTACCGCACGTCGCAACTGATTTCCTCCAATTATAATAATGAATCGGACTCCCCCCCCCACACATTTTTCTTACATCTTTCGAGTTTTGAAGATATCTTCATTCTTTAACAGGATACTTTTTTTTATCGCCCTCATTGTTTTTTATTCCTTTTATTTTTCTTCGCTGTTGCTAGCATTATTGTTTATTTTTATCATCATGTTTTACATACGTAGATGCCGATTATTCGTAAGATTGCCAAAACTTTTTTCATTCTGTTCAAATTCCAACTTTGAAACTATTAAAAATTTTCTTTAGAAGTAATTTATTCGGTTTTTCTAAGGCATCCGCTTAAATTAAAAATTGTTTTCCAAATTATATCCACTATAGCTTTAAATGTTGAACTGGAAATTTTTTTTTCTCTTTCTTTTTCTTTTTTCTCTTTCGGATGCCTTTGTTCGGTATGTTACGTACTATAGGAACATATAACGGAGTGTTTATATCGTATTTCAAAGCACGTGCATGAAAAGCAGTATCCGATACGTGATTGTGCTAGATTGAACGAAGGAAAAATAAATTATTCGTACACTTTGTATTATTATTACTATAATAATAATAATTATTATTATTATTATTATTATTATTATTATTATTATTATTATTATTATTGTTATTATTACTATTATTACTATTATTGTTATTATTACTATTATTGTTATTGTTATTGTTTTTGTGATTTATTGTGATTTATTGTGATTATTAGTAATTTGCGGTTAAATTAACTTCCTTTTTTCACCATTTCCGGTTTGAATTTAAAACATAAAGCCGCCTCTGTAGAAAAAGGGGATAGAAAGTAATATTATGTAAAACATTCGTATCTCTTATTTGAATGCATATATTCACACTGAAGTATCACTCGGTGACGTTTCTCAAGTTTATTAACCGGCCAATCCAATATTTACATATCATACGCACATATAGTCGGTGTGCCACGTAAATGTGCCGTGCAAATAGCAGAAACTTGTAGTTTACAATTTTGAGGACGTCTTTGTCGACGAACATATATGAATCATGTTTAAAGAATTATCTACTTTTCCGTACCTTTCTTTGTCAGTTAATTTAATTATTATAATCAGCGAGAATAATTTATAGTATGCATTTTATACGATTTTCCAGAGTTGCCTTGCCATTTTTGTGCATTTGATCGAATCCTTGAAAGACAAAAGTACTGATAAATTTGATAACAGACGGTTATCATTGTAGTGCTATGTAAAATTTTCAGCGTAATTTGAAAAAAAAAGTATAAAACGCGACGCCTTCGAGCCAATAAAATGCTATTTTGGCTTCAATTCAGCTTTAAAGATTGTTGACTTAATTTTTGAATAATTATTTATTTTACTTTAAAAATTCCCTGAGATGACATTTATATCATAATAGATTTTGAATTAAACTCGGATTTATTTTTAATGAAACCTGTAACGGACGGATATGCTATAATAAATCACGATATTTTTGTATATTTAAAATCGTCCGCATGTTTTTTTTCTTTCTTTTTGGGGGGGGGGGGCTTTAAAAACAAATTCCACCCATATCGTCCACATGTATCCTTTAGAATGTTTTTCTCCAACAAATGTGATACTCGTTTTTCGATTAATCTTCCCTTACGCAGTTATTCATAATTATGTTAAATGTTTATTTTGTATATTGTTATTATTAACTTTAATTATGGTTATGAATTTTTAAAAATCCTCTTTTAAACGTATAGTTGTTTGTCTGAGGGTGAATAGGGGAAAATTTTTAAATATGTTTTTATTGACACCACGTTTATTAATAAAAATTTACCGTATCGATTAAGTTTAAAGATTTTCGACATTACGCGGACGGACGTAAAAATACAACGACAAAAACGAGATTTATTTGTAATAATAGAAATATAAAATTACTTGCAATCACGTATTAGGCTAACCTGACAACGATATGATCAGGTTAAAACCTAGAATTCTTTGGCAGTTATACTTTTCATTATTAAAGTCACCTGCACTGTTTTTCAGTATAACAGAAAGAAATAAAATACAAATTGACTTTTGTATAAAATTGAGATTTTTTTAGTTTGTTTCCCCCTAAAATAAATTAATTCTTACGTCCTCTTGTACTGTAAAATTCCTGAAAAAATGTTTAAAAAAGAGAAGATAAAAAATGAAAAAAAAAAAAAAAAATGTGTATGATATTAGGAAAGAAAAAAGAAAAATCAAAGTTCCAAAACAAGTATACTGCTTGACCTTTAATGATAACAAACTTAAAATAAAAAAAAAATAAAAAAACAAAATTATAATCAGACATTTTCAGGTAACAATGATTTATTATATTTAATAAAAACGCAAAAATATACAAGAAAAATTGTTAATTAGTATTTAATACAAATAAGTATGTGCAAGTATGTACCGATATTTTTCGGAGTCAGAACTGCTCTATATTCATATTAACTAGAACTTATCAAATCACATTTACTTGTATTAATCGCTAGTTAATCTGTGATTTGAATATCTTTTTGTGTTTTCAATAAATATAATAACACAAATAAAAAAAATAAAAAAATAATGAAAAATTCGTTTAAGATTACCCCCCCCCCCCCCTTAAAGTAAACATAATTATAGGAAAAACCCGTTTAATTATGTTTAGTGCAGACCTGGTAAAGAAGCTATCACTCAAAGTCCATTTGCACTTACCTATTTTTTGGTGAACCAAAAATTTCGTGTTTCCTTTAACTAAAACGTAATGTTCATAAGCGTTTGCGTATAGGAAATGTTACGCGCAATTTTTCCCTATTAGTACCTTCAGGTGACAGTAGCTTTTTAAATCACTTTTTAATTTAAAACGTCTGTCGTATCAATTCCATTTATACTTTCGATGAAAATGTTTTCGATGTAGTAAAAAAGTGCAACTCGCCCTAGACTATTTAATGATAAATTCTCTCATTAGCGGATAAATTTTTTAACAAAAACCCACCTTTTCTGAAGGAATCATTTTCTCTGTTCTTTCCTCCGCTAACAATTCAATATAACGCATGTTAGACACAATTAATTAACTGAATATAATATAATATACTTTTTGATTACTTCAAAAGCGCTTACTAAATTATCATATTGACGATAAGTGTTTTTAAATGTGTACAAATTAAACTTATCCGTCGATATAAATATATATGAAAAATGTTACCAAACATTGAGAAAAATAAAAATGTACGAAAATTCACGTTGGAATTTTGAGTCTATAAATTCATTATTCGAAACTCAAAAATTACTTAATCTTCTGAGCATTATAATTAAATAATAAAAAACAAATTAAGTAGTTTGAGAAGGCCGTGTTTGTGAATATTGACGTCAAGGATGGAATTTAGGCGGCAGACGCTTATAAGATTGTTACTTGATTTCAATTGGAAAACAGGCTTCCATCATTTAATGGTTTCAATTGCTGCCGGACACATGTACATTGAATGTGTCCAACTAAATTAAAGTATTTTAATTTTTGTTTTAATTTTTTCATTTCCTCGAAAACTCATTAGTTCGATACTCGTAAAACCCCAACTTTATCGATTTATTTTTTTAATTATTTCAAAATTAATCAGAAATTGAATTCTCGAATAAAAAAAAAAAAAAAAAAAGAAGAGGTAGTAGAAGAAAGAAAAAATTGTAAAACGTACACTCTGTAATTGTGGTAACGCTAATAGTCATCTGATAAGAACCAGGCTATCTCCGCAAAAAAAAACTTTTTGTATCCGCTTCGATTACACAGGCCGAAATATAAATCGCTCTGTGGAAATGGCTGTGTCATTTTCGCCGAATTCGTTTCCAAATAATAATAATAATAATAATAAAAACTTTTCCGCTTAAAATATGTATGCGTTTACATCAAATCGCAGCAGTTCGCGCGTACTTTAACGGTAATCTTTAAACAATCCTCGACGTTCGTTGCTCTTTCAACAATTCTGTATAACTATAATACAGTGAAAATAAAAAAAAGGGTGAGGGTGGAAAAAGGCGGAGAACGCATTGGAAAGAGCGAAGGAAGAGAAGTGATGAAATGGGAGTCAGACGAAGAAAGACAAAAGAGAATTAATATTACCGGATGTAGCACCAGAAAAGGTGCTTAGCGATAATATCCGCTGACAGTGTTAAAACTTTCGACAAAAAGATTGCCCAATATTACAAAAACCTAAAAAAAATTGTTAAGTTGTGCCAGTTCATCTGGTATTGCGGGTCTCGATACTACATAGTAGATTTAAGATTGTGTACTTAGATGAGAGAAAAAAATGTTTTCATTTGAAGTTGCTTAATTTTAAAAAAATGCAAAGAAATAAATGGAGGTTTATCGCAATTTAAAATATCACAAAAAATATTATGTTATGACATAGAAATATTGCGGCGTATGCTCGAAATCCAAATGTCTGAAGTTCTGGTAATACTGTATACCGAGAAGAGTGTTTTGCCTCAAAATTTAAATTTATGGTGAGGCGCCTTAGAAATAGACTGTGAAAATTTCGGTTCCAAAAACTTTATACGATCCTTTATTTTTATTATTATTATTATTATTATTATTATTATTATTATTATTATTAATTATTAATTATTATTAATTACTATTATTTATATTATTATATCAAATTTCGCGACTTATCGCGTTTATAATTTGGAGATGTCGGTTTTATATTTATATTTTCGTTTGTAAAAAAGTGCACAGTACTGAAATCTCTATTAATTCATTTTAAGAAAAGCACATTCGAAGCTTCTCTGATAATTATTTCTCATCTACAATCTCGCTACTTTTCCTATTTCATTTTTTAATTTTTAATTTTTTGCCAGAAATCTGTGTTCACTAATATTATTTAGCGTAATATTTCAAATTAATAATATCATTTTTAAAATTATCTTTTCACTGATTATTCTACAGCATCTGTGCCAAGAATAAACTGATGATAAGAAGTTGACGTTCTTTAATTAATTAACCTGCAAATGCGAAAACTGATAATACATAAGATTTTTGTCCGTAAAAATAGAAATAAATGAAACTAAGATGTGCGCAAGTTTTCAACCGTGTAGGTAATTTGATCTTTTATCAATGCAAAGTGTACACTTCAAATACAATTGTAAATATGGACCCTATTCGGTCGGTTAGTATATGACCGCTAATTTGTCACACACTTTTATCCGAGAGCGGGTCTTTGTAGAATATCCGTTCAAATTATTGAAGCTTTTTTTCTCAATTCTTTTTCAGTGATAATATTACCATAATATAACTTCTCCACCGCAACACGAAGTCGACTTAAATTTTTTTTTTCCCGCTCTTTAGTTTTTGTATTCACATTTTTCTACGTACGATGAATTACCATAAACTCGATAAATGTATAATGTTCTCTAATAATCCATTACGCGTATTAACAAAAATTACTGTATACGAGATACCGACCGCGATCGTGTTTAAGAAAAGACAGCGCCCGATGACAACGCCATCTTTTGTAATAAATCTTGAACAATTATTTTAGTTTTTGCCGAGGGCAATAAATTTAAGCGCAAAAAATGTTATTTCATAAGTGAGGTACAAAATAAAGTAAACGAATAATTTTATCATTACTCTTATTACTACGAATAATATTGTACATTCGAGACCATCTTATATACATGTATGTATATGTTAATGTTATATTTTTTACAATATATGTATTTTGAAAACTGTTTCCCGAATTTTTTAATTTTTTTGATACGGTTTTATTATGTAATAAATATCTTTTCCATGTTTATGGTATGTTTTGCTATAGTTTTCCATATCAGCAAAATTAAATTGTATATAAATTTGATGCCCTAATTTAATAAAAAAAATTTATGTGCAAGTTTGAAAAATAACGCTTAAACTTATATGCAAGAATATATACATACACGCACACATACCCGCATATAAATATAAATAAATCAGTGATGGCCATAATCGAAAATCTGCTAATTAGCAGGTTTTTGAATGATCAGCAGATTTTCAAATAATAAAGAAGTAGCATGTACTTCTAGTGCTGTCAACTTAAAGGTTATTTTACCAAATTCACTGGAAAATGATTAAGAAAAAGTCCTATTTAATGACCATTTTAATTACTTTATATTTTGTAATAAAAACAAATGTTATCTAAAAAAATTTCCAGTGAACTTTGTATATAAGATTTGAACAAACTTTTAATAATTAACCTTTATTAAAAATTTATAAAAGCATGTATTACAGAAAATTATATTTTAAAAATATTAAAAAGAGCCGACATGTTTCGGAGTTACGTACTCCATAATCATAGCATTAATAAATAAAGTTTAAAGTTAAAAAACGATATCATATTTGTCAATCTTATAAACTAATACAATATATCGATATGTTATGATTGATTCTTAATTTTAAATAGTGGGTTATTATTAATTAGATTATCTTTAAATTTATTAATGTAGTATGTTTCGGCGCTATTAAGTCAGTTATAATTAAGACGACCTAGAAATAATAAAATATATTAATAATTATAACTTACTTAATAGCGCCGAAACATACTACATTAATAAATTTAAAGATAATTTAATTAATAATAACCCACTATTTGAAATTAAGAATCAATCATAACATATCGATATATTGTATTAGTTTATAAGATTAACAAATGTGATATCGTTTTTTAACTTTTAACTTTATTTATTAATGCCATGCTTATGGAGTACGTAACTCCAAAACATATCGGCCTTTTTTTAATATTTTTAAAGTATAATTTTCTGTAACACATGTTTTTATAAATTTTTAATAAAGTGATAACACAGAAAATGGACATAAACATTTATAACTCAAATATAAAGAAATTGTATTAATTTCCCTATATATGCATGTACGGTAGACTGCCGCAGAGCTTTCGACTGTGTTAGGCACTATAAATTATTACAAGTAAAACAGACGTAGACGGAAGAGATCTTCGCATTATAGGAATAGTATACTGGAATCAGACTGCGATGGTGAGAACAGATCATGCAACATCCGAAAACACGGGCATTAGGAGAGGAGTTTGGCGGGGATGTGTATTGTGTCCACGATATGACACGATCACGCATATCAACCCACTACTGGATGTAGGCAATCCCTGGTGGGATAAGTTCACCTAATCTCCCGTGTTGGCCAGACAAATTTAGAGATACATTTTATACCTGCTGCCAGGTTTTTATGGTAATAGTTAATATGCGATGCTAATGAAGACGCAAGACTACACTCGAAACTGATCGTAATCGCTTATTATTGCGTTACAGTGTAGTCCCACGTATGTCTGCCTACTATACATCAACTAGCTCGCATATGGTGCTATGCATGGTGGCTTTCCATTGCCTACCACGTAACTATTAGCGGGTATTTAATTTTAATTTCTCGTAATAACTTCTGGCGTCGTCCGGAATCGAACCCGAGACCTCCGCAACGGAAGCCAAGCGCTCTAGCAACTAGACTATCGCGACCATTTTTTTTTAGTTTGTATGCGGAGAAAAGATTCAAAGAGGCGTTAAAAGAAGACGATAGAAAAATCAGAATAAAACGGTTTACCATTAATAACATAATAGTGAATATTACCACGGTGTTTTGTCAAAATTAAGGGAACATGTGGCTAGGAAACGACCGGAAATTAAGAATTCATAGTTTGCTTCTTCACGACAACGTGCATCCTCACACATCACCGTTTACAAGGAATTTTCTGCAAAAATGGAAAATCCAGTTACTACCGCATCCACCTTACAGTCCGGATTTCAGATTCCCTCTCTGTGATTATTGGTTGTTCCCGATAATCAAAAAAGAATTACGCGGCCAGAAATTCGACAGTGATGCCGCCGTCCACAATGCAGTACAAAATGTTCTGAAACGTATTCTTGCAGATGAATTCTGAAAGACAATTCATGTAAAGTTGCAAGAAGAGATACGAAGGTGTATCAATTCTGATTGCCGGTATTTCGAAAAAGATCGAGAACCTCATGAAATGGACACCAATAGCGAATAAAATTGTAAATTTCTAGAAATAGACTTTGAAAAAACAAGTTCAGTCAAGCATGAGGTTTCATGCGCTGAGGATTCCGTATGAAAGTTAACAATAACTATAATTATTTAGTATGTAAGAAAATTTGTTTGAATAAATTTCTATTTTAATTTAATATCTTAATAAATTTCAGAGATCTTTTCTAATAATAATTTAAAACAGTAAAGCAAAATACTAATTTGAATCGAAGACTTAGACTAATTTGAAGTGAAATGTAACGGTTATGAAGAAAAATTAATTAAATCCTTTTTTTGTTTATATTTTAAATTATTGGTTTAGATTTAATAACTAATATTAAGGTTTTATGATTTTTTAAAATGTGTAATTTTGTTAATTCCTACACCTATCTTTCTTGAATAGCCGGCCGTCAAAGATATTTAATAAATATATAAACGAAAACACGCAAAAAATATTAATTAGAAATAGTATTGATGCTACGTATCACTCTGCTGCGGCTGCTAGAATGTTGGTGTTCCCTGCTGGCAGGTTGGTGTACGTTGGTGATTGCATCCTGGATTCTCGGCGCATGGGAGGGAGAGACACGGTAATCGAAATTATAGTTTACGAATTTTGTAAATGTCACTAATTGGAAAACCGAATTTCGAGGCAATTTGGTTACTTTGTTATTAAACTTCTTTCGGTTGCAAGACGAACTGGTTACTTTACCAAAAAAGGTCGATATAGTTCCGCGATGTGAAAAAGACTGTCGTTCTACTGTGATGATTTTTTAACAATTCGGTATTTTCTTTCGACTCTCTCAGTACGTTAGACCATTATTAAATATTTTTTTTTTATTTATTTACTAGCATAGGGCGTTAAATTGTTTAACAAATCGAAATACTATTCGCATCTGTTTTTCATCAGGTGGACGTACCACCTAAACAATGATGCGGTGAGTCCGTTCCTTTCATTACAGTTCATAACAACACTAACACACGCCGTAATGAAAATAACCAAACCAAAACCTGCGATCCTGTTCCGTTTCTTATCCCTCATGCTAACACTACTAACGCAAATTATAACAATCCGAACCAAATTCTAAAAACCACTGCAATCTCGTATTCCGATAAAGCAAAAAGAAAAATAACACCGGTTAACAAGCCTGTTTCTTTCGTGCATTCAAGAAACCCACTTAAAACAAAACCAACATTTAAAACTAAAAAACTATAAAGTTCTCGAATCAAATCCGGTGCTTGCTAGTTGTGCGCGTGGGGGAATAATATTATCCGTTCGTGCGGATATTAACTTTCAACAGATAATGTTGCCATCCGACATTCAACCAGTAACAGTCGAAATTCGTACGCCAGTTCCACGGAAGTCTCTAAACATAATTCCGAACCGTATTTAGAAACTTTTAAAGTTGCCAAAAAATTCAAACAGTTCCTCCCCTCTAGCGCCGCGAGTATTACAGCTAAAAATTTTGAACAGGGTTAAACATATGCGCTTCGACATATATTTCTCAAGTTTGGAACATCAAGGTTTGAAAGTTTCGTTAAGGAAATAACTAATGGTTTCTTTCTCGACAAATAACGATCTTTCCATCGATCATAACCGGAAAAAAAATATTATTTTTGAAACTTTCGAGCTTTCCGCGCTTAAGGTTCTGAATTTTAAGATGGAAACCTAGATGTTCCAAAGTAAATAAATAAACAGGGACGCACATTTTTTTAACATTGTTCAAAATCTTGAACTACAATACATAAATTACAAGCGGGGCTACACGTCATTTTTCAGAATTTTATGAACTTTTAGTAAATTTCAAACAGTTTCGTTAAGAAAACGAAATACGGGTCCGTTCCCAAAAAATAGCGCTCTTTCCAATAATAATACACTTGAAAAAAATTTCGAGCTTTCAGAGCCACAAGTCACTAATTTTAAAAATGGAAACTTAGATGTTCCAAACCAGAGAAATATACATGGATGCCCATATTTACTACTTTCCTCAAAATTTTTAGCCATAATACTCGAGTCACAAATCAATTCTCGCGCTTTTTCGAACTTTTCAGCAAACTTTGGAAGTTCAATTAAGAAAATGAAATACGGTTTCTTTCCCAACAGATAGCGATCCTTCAAACGGTATATAACATGCGTCAGAAAAATAAAAAATTTTCTTCAATTTTCGAACTTTCGGCGCCTTAAGGGTCCAATTTTAAAACTGAAAATCCAAATGTTATAAACTAGAGAAATATAAGGGGATCAGCACGTTTTTAGCCGCGTTCAAAATTTTCAGCTGTAATATTCGTGGAGCTAGGGGAGAGACACGTAATTATTTTTGTTTTTTTGAACTTTTCGGAAAAATATTTTTTAAAAATTTTGAGCTTTGGGCGCCCTAAGGGTTTTATTTTAAAGCTGGAAACCTGGATGTTCAAAATTATAGAAATATACGTGAAGTTGCATATTTTCTAACTTGTTTCAAATTTATAGCTATAATACTCGAGTCGTCGTAAAGAGGGGGCTACAAATTAAAGCTCGCGCTTTTTTGAACTTTCCTGCAACTTTTAAAATTTCGTTAAGAAAATGAAATACGGTTTCGTTCCCGACGAATAGCGATCTTTCTAATAATATATCACAACCCGAAGAAAAAAATATTTTATTTCAAAATTTAAGCTTTCGGCGCCCCAAGGGTCTAATTTTAAAACTGGAAACCTGGATGTTTCGAATTAGAGAAATATACGTAGAAGCGCATATTTTCAACCGTGTTCAAAATATTTAGCTGTAATATTTGCTTCGCTATGAGGCTAAAAAGTCATTTTTCGCGCTATTTTGAACTTTTCAGCAACTTTTAAAATTTCGTTAAGAAAATGAAATACGTTTTCGTTCCCAACAAACAGCGATATTTGTAATAATATATCACAAACCTAAGAAAAAAAAAATTTTTTTTTCAAAATTTTGAATTTTCGGTGCCCCACAGGTCTCATTCTAAAGTTGGGGTCCAATTGTCTTAAATCAGAGAAATATACGTGCGTTTTTTCGACCATGTTCTAAATTTATAGCTGTAATACTCGCGTCGCAACGAGGGGGCCCCTAATTGGAGCTGATGCTTTTTTGAACTTTACGTCAACTTTGAAAGTTTGGTTAAGAAAATGAAATACGGTTTCGTTCCCGACCAATAGAGATCTTTATAATGATATATCACAAGCCCAAGAAAAAAAATATTTTTTTCCAAAATCTCGAGCTTTCGGTGCCCCGAGGGTCCAATTTTAAAGCTGGAAACTCGGATGTTCCAAACTAGAGAAATATACGTGGAAGCGCACATTTTTAATCGTGTTCAAAATTTTTATCGGTAATATTCGCGTCGCTGAGGGGGGGGGGCACGTTATTTTTCGCGCTATTTTGAACTTTACGGCAACTTTGAATTTTTTGGTAAAGAAAATGATATAAGGTTTTGTTCCTGATAAATAGCGATCTTTCAAACGATATATTACACGACCGGAAAAAAAATATATTTTTTTACAAAATTTTGAGCTTTCGAAGCCCCGGAGTTTTATTTTTAAAGCTGGAGACCCGGACGTACCAAATTACAGAAATATACGTGGAAGCACATATTTTTAACCATGTTTTAAATTTTTAGTTATAATACTCGCCGCGCTAGGGGACGCGCAATTTTTCGAGCTTTTTTGAGCTTTACCGCAACTTTGATAATTTGGTTAAAAAAATGAAATTCGGTTTCGTTCCCGACTACTAGAGATCTATCTAATGATATATCACAAGCCCAAGAAAAAAAATATTTTGTTCCAAAATCTCGAGCTTTCGGTGCCTCGAGGGTCCGATTTTGAAGCTGGAAATTCTAATGTTCCGAACTAGAGAAATATACGTGGAAGCACATATTTTTAACCGTGTTCAAAATTTTTATCGGTAATATTCGCGGCGCTAGGGGGGGGGGGCTACACGTCATTTTTCGCGCTTTTTTGAACTTTTGGGCAACTTTACATAACTTTTGTATCCAAATTTTTTTATTTTATGAAAGTACTCCTGTATTGTAGTTTATATTTTGAATTTCAGCGTTATAAGTTTATCTAGTGGCGAGTTATGATTTTTTAAGTGATTTTTGAGGTCGTTTTATGTACCATATTATATATTCTTGACGGTTTTTTGGGTTTTTTGCCGCCCAGGGTAATCGGTCATCTTCAAGTTATAGATCGTTTTAAAGATAATTTTAATTGTAATGTATGTTCCAAATTTGAAGTTTATAAGTCAAGCCGTTCATGAATTATTGATTTTTATTTGATATTTTTGTCATTTGTGTACCATCTTATAAGGATTCCGTACATTATATGTATACGGAATCCTAAAAAACTCGTAAGGTAGAATTTTACTACTTTCATTCAACGTGCTGTAACAGTGCACTCGGTGATCGGAAAATGTTCAAATTTGTACTGTGAATAGTCAATAAATTGTATATTCACCCTACTTTGGTCGTTAATCGGTAGGTGACGTTGTTTTCCTATATGAAGCGCAGTCTTAGTTACCACGGGACAACCTATGTAGATCCGTCCATACAAGTAAAAATATAGTTTTCCCACGAATCTGTAAAATAATTATTAATTATCCGCGAAACATTTCTCACTTTATATCGAGTTGTATTTCGTTAATATCGCACCAAGAAACTGATAATTACAATACTTGATAATAAATCTATCAGTCAAATCGAAGAAATAGGACAAGGATATCTATTTCAGTCTGCAGGCATATATAATAGGAGCAGAGAGTAGATATTTCCAATAATTATTCATATTATTTTATTTTGCAATATCTCAAACTTTTTAAAATTAGTAGCAGAGGTTGAATTATAGAACATTGAACCATAATTTAAGTGACCGTAAACGACTTATATAAGAGTTCTAGAATTATTGGATAAAAGACGAGATGTGTGGTTTCAATTGCCTTAAAGGGATTCCGAATATTTGTATTGCTCGTGTAAAAAAATTGAATACAAATTGACCAGGTAAGCTCGTGATCAAGGTACAACCTCAAATATTTAATATTAGAGAACAACTTAATATTTTTCCGATTAATCTATACATGAAAATTTAAATCTATAGTCTAGTGTTAAAAATGATATAATAAAAATTAGTTGTAGATACGACTAAGCCTAGTTCCATTAGAATATTATTGAATCTCTGAAGTCTGAATTTTCTTACATGTAATTGGGTAAGTCATTGTTTCTGATGCATGCAAGAAATCATTCGCATAAGATATAACATACAAGGTAAGAAATGGGAGAGGAGGCGGATCGAAGAGTTTTAAAACACGTAAGTCACCATTAAATAGAATTAACACTAGTTATCACGAATAAAACGCTATTAAAATATGATGAAAATAATTTATGGACAACTGCGTTTCGAATAAGAAATATATTTATTTCAAAAATATACAACGCTTAATAAATGTATTTCTTTTTCGAAACACAATTGTCCGTAAATTATTGTCATCATGGTTAATCACTGCGAACGTTTCAAACGGCTATTAGAATATTCTTATTAAATTTCTGAGTGGATATATATATATATATATATATATATATATATATATATATATATATATATTTCTATTAGCATGCGGTTACAATTAAAACAGAAAGTCTTATAATAATTTATAGAGTTTAACTTAATTGTCGCTGTATATCAGTGAAAGTATACAGAAAAATCAGTTTTCTTTTCTTTCAAGTATGTTATGCAATATATTTATTATGTACGGAGCAAAGGTCGCTAGATTTATTTCAGAATTTCTCGTTTCTCCTATAAAAAGAAAAAACTCTAAACCTTACCGGTTCTATGTTAATTTCATTAACGAATAAAGCAAAAAAATCGCACCGTAAAACAAATATTTATTTTGATTATCTTATCTGACAACGGAGTGGCCACCGACAAATTAGGTCACGGTTGAGGTAAACAATGAATTTAAATTATTTTTAATAAATCTGCAATAGTTAGCTTTTTCCATGAAAATTACTCTTCTCAGTTTTATGTACTGAATTTAATAGCACTGTTTAGGAGTTTTTCACACTTTAATTAAATTTTTTCCAATTTTGGTAATTCGCATCATAGTAAAATAAGTAAACAAAGGTGGGAAGGTATACTTAAATAATTAGCAAATACTACAAGAACGAATTTTACGAACAGAATATCGTAAGGTAGCGTAATTCTATATAGTTTAATTTTATTTTTTCCTGCATTAAAAGTGTATAATTAAGCGCAGAGTTTAACAGGGATGTTTTTTGAAAACTGGCTAATCTTACAAAAACATTGTAAACTTGTATTGCTATTTTTAAAAACTTAACACACTGTTCCGCATCGGATAATATAGGATCCGAGATTATTTGTGGACTATTTACTGGTAAATTATTATATATTTTAATTAACCCGTAATATAGCTTATCTCTCTCAACCACATGTCTTCTCTAATTCGAAACCATGAATTCGATTGAACCCTTTTGTTCTCTACACTCGCACAAATCCGAGTCAGTTATTCTCAATATTTTTAATGTTTGCAAGAGTGATAGCATGTCCTGGTCTAAATCTTACAAAACAGCAAATATAATCTTGCGCTACTTCATTTGAGAACAAAAAATATTACAAATAATGCTATTCTGGATATTATAATAGTTTCCACAATTGGATAAAAATATTATTTTTAACCGTTGTTTCAAGTTCACTCCGATGATATTTAATTGTAATTGTTGATCGGAATGATGTCACCGATCTTGCTAGGTCATCTGCTACCTTATTCCCTTCTATTACGCTATGCCCAGGAATCCATTTAAATTGTGTGACTTCATCTTCTTCCTTTAATTTACTACATATCTTTATTCTATTTTAAAAAAATTTTTATTAACCCCAAGAGCGAATCGGTCATTAGAAAATTTTTGTATTTTTTGATCCACTTTCCAGTAGCAAAATGCTTTATAAATTATTATACTCTCTGTGATACATAAGAAATATAATATCGATATTTTAAGTGTTCTTTTGACATCCCCCTTTCCTGCCATAAAATGCTGCAGCATAATTATACTAAATTTATCCACAAGGACATCTGTATATATGCACTCGCAATCCAGCAGTTTTTTTCAAAGAAATTTCTTCTGAGATATTGTTACTGATTTTATTTATGTTGAGATTAAACTAGGTAATTCCAGATGGCCGTATCGCGACCAAAATGTCGAGGGGTGGGGGGTACGAAAATATTTTTATAATTTATATATACAATATTTGAACACTACAATAAAAACTAATAAAAAAGTAATCGTTTCCATAGAATTCATAAAAATTTTAATTTTCTTTTCTTTTGTCAAAAATTGAAAAGAAATAAATTTATTTTGAATTTCGGTCCATTTAATTCAAGTAGTTATGATTTCGCAAACATTTCGGAGGGAGTTTGAACTCGGACCCCCCCCCCCCCCAGATATAGCTCTGATCCCAGACAAATCCATAAGCAGTTTGTTGATTATATATTTATGTGCTATATGTTAATAAGGTATTTTATTATTCTGTAAAATTTCAACGTTATGGAGTTTCTTGATGTTGTGAGCAGCAAGGAAGTCAAATGTGAGATGCCGTTCAGTGCAGCGAGCACATTTTTTTAAATTTTGTAGGTACTTTTTTTATGATTATATCGAAGACAATTGTAATGCTGCATAGGTTTCTAAACAGATAATTCCACTTTTAATTTGATTTTGTATACATAAATGTGCCTGAAAGTGATCATTCCTGAAATGTTATTATCATTGACGTAAGTAGGGAGAGGGCCAGGTGGTCCATGTCCACCCCAGACAGCTCTTGTGCCCACCTCAGAATTTTTTATTAATAAGAATTGTAAAAAAAAAACAAATGAAAAATTGAGCGTATTTGAATTTTGGCTCATTCTAAGAGACCAACATGTGCTCATTTTCTCAAAGACATTCAATGCGACGTATAGAAGTTGCAGCAGCAGCGGCGTCAACAGCGAGTGGCGCAAGGTGAAGGATTTGAGAAAAATAAAGAAGAGGAAGAAAAAAAAATGCAAAAAATGTGGCTGTTCTAAGTTTTTGATGATTTGCTTCATGCTTTTTTGTTTGTTTTATTTGCATAGCAACGCAAAACCGATTTGCTGAATTTGCACTCAAAAACAACAAAAAATTTAGGCTCAGTGCGCATTTCAAATTACCGGCAACGGCCAGAGAGAGAAAAAAGAGCATAAAAAATTTTGCATGCTTTTCGCCTGTCCCTCATTTTGATAACACATTTTATCATTCACGGTCAACTTTTGTGCGTCGTTCGAGTTGGTTCGATTTTGTTTTTTGATTTTGGTGTGCTTCTTTGTTCGTTATTTTCTAATTTTTTTGAAATCTGAAAAAAGGAGCGAAACATAAAAGCAAGAAGAAGACGACGACAAAGCATGTTGCAGGTATGTTTTTTAACTTATTTTCTTCTTGTACATGTCGGTTGGTTTGTACGTTTCCCGTTCGCTCGAGACCCTTTTTCCGTTTCCCGTTCCTCCACAGACTTAGAAGTTGACTTAAAAATTAAAATTTTGATTATTATAATTATATATTAAAGTAACTATCCTTTTATCCTTTAAACGTCTGATGTGCATTATAATGCACATCAACTTTGAAGTCATTTTTAAATACTTCCATGTTAAATTGATACGAAAAAATTATAGTAACATATAATATTATATTTTGTTTTAAATATATCGAAATTTAGGATTTCTGTGCGTACTCAAAAACTATCTATATAATGATGAATACTTGACATTTTCATAAATTTCAATTTACTAAAATGATAAAATTTGTCCATTGTAAAATATGACATGAAAGAATGTTACTCTGGTAACTTTTTTTGTTAATATATAAAATAAAGTGTAAAAATTCAAATTATATTATTATTTAAAATAACAAGTGTATTTTTTTCACTGTGTAAGCATTTAAAAGTCATGTTCCCTATAATGCACACCGGCCTGATATAGAAATTTGACGATAGTAACGAATGTTCGCTGTAATGCACATCGGTCGTGATATAGAAACTTCGCGCTATTTAGAGGAAGTGTCGTTCAGTTCGGATGTCATTTATGGAATGACGGAAATCATCACTTTTTTCCTATGTGGCGATGTTTGTAGTAAATATACGCGTGTTTACAACTACAAAAAAAATTATTTTCCAAGCATTTTTATTTATTTGCAAATAGTCGATATTGTAATAATGAATATAAAAGGCGGGTTTGTTAATCTGGCCATGGCACAACCAGCTGATGCATTTACAAAATTAGATCTCGAAAATGGCAATTCTTTTATTGAAAATTACAAAGATGTCCTCGGCATTGATCTTACTTTCTTACATGCTGAGCAAATGATAATACGAAATATGATGGCAACCAAAGGGGTTAACGTCACATTAGAGACCGTTGTGAAAGAGGTTAAGAAAGACCTTTGCCCTAATCTTTACAAACTGTTACAAGTTACAATATCGTGCTTCCAGTCAGCTCAGCTGGATGCGAAAGAAGCTTTTCAGTCACGAGGAGAGTGAAAACGTGGCTCAGAAACACAATGACGGAAGAGAGGTTCTCAAATACTTGCGTGCTTCACATTAAAAAAGATTATGTAACAAAAATATTACTGCTGATGCGGTTTTGAAGCATTTTTCTGAAAAAAATAGAAAAGCTAATATAATTTTTAGATATATAATATTTTTTTAATAAATAATCTAGTAACATGGATAACACTGTTTTATATTTATTGAACCGTCTGTCGGTTTGTTTGATATTTACACAAATTCTACTGTGTAAAACTTTCACACAGAGTGATGGAAAGTAATGTCGTTTTTTTACTCTTAATTCAAAAACTTAACTTTCCACAAAGTATTTATTTTTATTCAATGATGTAATCCCCATCGTTATCGATTACCTTTTGTCATCTAGTGTGCAAATTTTCAATGCCAGATCAGTAGAAATCACTTGGCATTTCAGCGAGGTAGCTGGAGAGGGCATTTTGGATACCCTCCAAGCTTTCAAATTTTTTGCCATATAGAAAATGTTAAAGCGATCAGAATAAATGAAAATCTAATGGCGCAATATCGGATGAGTATGTTAGACAAGCAGACAATCAGCTGATAATGTTCCAAAAAATCGACATTAATTTCTGGTCCCTGTAATAAAATGTTGGTTAGGGGCCCAGACCCCTTCCAGAAAATATACCTAGTTACGCCAATGGTTGATATTCATTTTCACTATTTTCAAATCAGTTAAATCAAGTAGAGTCGCGAAATTTGTAATATTAAGCAAACATTTTTGAATTTTCTAGAGTCTACTTTTATATCTTTCGAGAAATTGTTGTTTTAATTTTTAAATAATGTTAAATATGTCATTTTTTGGGAAGCTCCTATAGCTGACTTAAATATATTATCTTCTTTGCAACCTTTTTTTTTTTTACAACGGTTTGCATAATATAATGGAAAGAGAACAAGCGATTATTTTATTATTAGACGTGTTTCAGAGAGCGAGAACCGCAACCAATAGCTTTTATAAAAATAATCAGCTGGTTTAGACAAAAGCCGATTATATGCCCATGGGCAGCAATGAAAACATTGAAATACATTCACTTTTAGGGTCATGTTCCTGCTTTTGCTTACCCAGCTTAAGACATTCGAAGTAATAAACTAATTTTATAATTGTAAAAATTTATAAGTTTTTATATGTTAAAATTCAAAATAATAATCCAAATATCTAATTTAATTTTTATTGTTTCGAAATAGCGCTAATTTTAAAATTTTATAAATTAAAATTTTTTAAAGTAAAAATTATTCTATAAATTTTAATTTTAATCACAATAATAATAAATAAACGTTAAATTTATATTATAAATTTATATTTGATGATATTGTCGCAACGATATTTACTTTTTTCAACATCGATTTTATTTTATCATTTTTCTTTACTTGTAAACAAATTACCGGTTGTGATATGCAAAATATTTCGATAAAATGGTTTAACTGGGTGATTTTATTTCTATGTAAAAATGAAATTATGATCTAATTAATGGTTTTATTTTATAATTATAGTTATTTATAACAAAACAACTAAATATGGTTATATATTTTAGAAGTAATTTAGAAAATAATCCTTCTTGTCCACATGGTAAGTTTATTTAGTTTTACTAGTTAGAATAAAGAAGATATACGTTTCGTTAATTCATTAATTATATAAGTGATGTGTATTTAGGTCCAATGTTATTGTTTGGTAGACAGGATTTGAACGGAAAATGCAAAAAATTTTATACCTGTTCGGCGTATCGTAATAAGAAGCTTTGCCCGTTTCATGTGGCTGAAAAGGATATATTTAAACATAGAAAATTGCATTGTTTAGAAGAGAAGGGTTTATTAATTAAGCAGGCCGAAAAGTGTAAATTAATAAAGTAAAATATTTTTTAAACTATTTTCTATCGTAGTATTTTAAACGGTATAGTTTTTATATATATTTATATTTTTTTTTTTTCTTCACTAACAGAACACGTTGTAATAGCAAAATTTCACATTATTGTTGTACTTGCGGTTTATTAAAAGATGCCAATAACGGCAGTTGCAAAGGCCATATTCTCGTTGATGTTAATGATATTTTGATTAAAAATCCATCGAAAGTTAGTATATCAAATTTTTATTATCTTTATAACCAGAATGTTTAATTAAACTTGAATCTACAATTAATTTGCGATCTACATATTTATTTACTTTTATAAATTTATTGAAAATGATCTGTTAAGATTTTTAACAAATAGGATTAAAGAATTAAAGTCTGTTTTTCTACCTTATTCCTGAAACGTATTAAAATAATTAATTATATATTACAGGAATTGTAAAAATATGAGCATATTTTAATTTATTTCTGTTTTATATATGTTGTAAGAAAATGCAAAGTCAGTAAGTAATTTTTTTAATTTCATTCGACTGATTTCTGTTTTTTTTTTAATTAGGATTATTTCTATTGCAAAAGAAAAACGATTCCTTAATGTAAATTATTGAGTTACTTTTACAACTATTTCGTTGACTGCTTTCGATTAATTTTAACTATATCGAAATTGAAATTATAAATAAACGTAAATGGTTTTAATTAGTACACCGTGATTATGGTTAATATTGATTTGAGTTATTCGCAAATATTAATTTTTAATAATTCTATTTTTATATTTTTAAATGTATTTTTGTTATTACATTAACATCATAATTGCTTGTTTAAAATCAGTTATTAGATAGTAATATTTATAAATTTACTGGTTTTTTTTTTAAATTTTATTACACAAAATCATTTAGAGGAGACTTAATCCGTCAGTGCGTTTCTTTTCTCCTAAAAAGTTAATTGTCTGCCGATAAAACACATAATTAATACTACAACTTATACGCAATTAATTAGTATACATTGTGCAGACATAAGCATAAATACCATCAACCAAGAAACTTATTTAACTAAATCAAGTACTTAATTCGAAATGATTTGTTGCACCCGTGTTTTGGTAAAGCTGGTGCTTTCGTTTCATGGCATTATGCAAAGCACTATTACCATCATAATGAAAAATATCCTTTTTTATTTGATAATTTTGGAAAAAGGGAAATTGAAAATATCTGATCCCCGAAGTTTTAAAGGTTTGTAATTTTCAATTTAGTCATATAAAGCACCGGTCTGAAATAATTTTTCTAGTTGAGAAGAAAGTTGCTGAATTTTTAAAATGTACTCATACCCCCCATTTCATTGATAAAAAATGTTTTCTTTATAAATATCAATCCTATTTTTATAACCCAACTTTGTTTGTTTACAAATAAATATTCAAATTTTTGAATTATACAGCAACGGACTTTTCGTAATTGATATTTGTTTCGTACTTTTATGTTTTAAATTTTTTACCGTCGTTATTTCACTTGTGAAATAGTATGATTTTTAACAATATAATTATTTTTTAAATTGTCTATTTTTATCCTATATCATTTATACAACTAAATGTTCAACGTTTTTTCTGGAATAGAAACGTGGTTTGGTATAATAGTTTAAATTATTCGTTTAATGAATTTTATATTTTGGTCTTGTGTTTAAATTTGAACGTAAAATGTCGATTGATTTCGATTATGTTGATTTTTTTTTTAGTTATTATCAACGAAACAAAATTCAAAAGCTGAATCTCAATATCATTTTACAGAAAAGACAACAAAGACCATTTTATCTATTGCTTTATCAACAGATGCCGCTGTTGTACTTTGTATTGGATGTCCCAGCTTACATGAATTTATTAGTAACGACAAAAATTTATCATCAAAATTAAAATCGATTTTGTTGGATATTGATCACCGTTACGTAAGAAAGGATATTTGTATTTTTTTAATATTTCATTTATTCGTAAATATTATTGATAAACGGTGATCATATAATCACCGTTTGTAAATTGAATTTCGTCAATTCAAGAAACGCATAAGAAAGCTTCTCCAGTGTATTTGAATTCGCTAAGTAGGAGAAATTATCGAATGGTTCATTTTGTTTAATATTTCGTTTTTCTACATTTAAAACTCATTAAAACAAACCTTTTATGTTAATTATATTAATTGGCATTTTATAAATAGCTAGTTGCGATAAAACTCGTGTGATTATCCTGAATGCATATTTGTAAAAATAAATTTCTCGAGCTTTTAAAAATTATTAGTTTCGGGTTTCTTATTTTCATTTGTTCATGTGTTGTTTTTATATTTCAAATTATTTTAGTTTGGAATTTTGAATCTGTTAGAAGCTTTTTAAGTTATAGAAAATGTTGTTTAATATAAAGTTAAGCTTAGTTTTGGTTTTTACAAAATATTTTTTTAGTATGCTAATATAATTTCTTTTAAAATAAATATGTATCATCGCAAGTTTAGAAAAATATCCATTTTTCATTACGCTAATAAAATATCAATAGTATTCGGTCAAATTATAAATTTACCGAGAATATTTCGGTAATCTAGCAATTATCCGATTTGCTTGTAACGTAAATTTTCAGTGATTATTAGTACTATTATGCAAACCCTACTACTATTTTTATTGAACATATCGCCGAGTAATTGTTTTAATTTTAATTGTTTATACACACCATGAAGATGGATTGTAATATCCGAAACTAGTCGGTGTTTTTATATTTATTATATTTATATTTTTAAATTTTATCATTATGTTTTTAGTGTTTACTCTATTATATGAATTTCAATGAAATTATAACACAATAGTATGAATGACAATCAAATTAAAATTTTTTAATATGGTTAAGTTTTATAGCTAGGGATCATTTCAAAGTTAGGAGGACCGAAAGAGTGTTACCGATACCGACAAATTTGATAACTTGGAAAGTATTTATCTCTTCTTGTTCTCTTGATACTTTTGGGAGAAAGTTCAGTACGTTGCTACCTTGGTACGAACTATTTCACGGATTTCAATATGAAAACTGTTTAGGAACCATTTAAAAAAAATAAATAAATAAAGTAAATGTATTCTTCCAAACGTATGTACATGTATCTTATAAATCTAAAATCGTCTAAATACCATCATTCAGGTAAAAAATTTTAAACTATATTCTCTTTGTTCATTGTAGAGGCGCCTAATTCTGCTACTAATTCAATAAAAACTCGCTTGTTTCTGCCTACAATAAGATATTCTCTACATCGTTGTGGTTGAAAATAGCAAAAGTTGTTTTATTTATGGAATAAAATTTTATTTTTGAACTAGAACGTAAAACTTCGAACGGGAAATTCAAAAATTAAGTTTGTTCCAATTCGTAAAATTAGATACGGAAGTGGTTCTTATTTTACCGTGTGCTCATTTGATCGGTCAAAGCCTTTGGCTCTGACGATTTCTTAGTGTTAATCCTAACTAGGTCTTTCTTATGTTACCTATTAAATACCTTATCTAGTCTTTACGGATAGCTAATATACATCTTGTTTGATAAAGTATATTCAACAGCTGGAATATCACGTAGCCGAAATAAAGAAAAAAATCTGTCACTAACAAAAGATTTTCACTTTAGTAATAAATATCGAACAAGAGCATAGAAATGAACATACGGCAGAATAAGATTGGAAAAACTGCTATCAATTTTTCATTCGATTTTATGTTTTAGTTCAAAAATAAAATGTTTTCTGTAAATAAAATTGATTCTTTCAATCCCATTACTGATTCATGACTACGTTTGAATAATGATCATTCGTTTATGATGCATAGTTTTATAACGTGGAAGTTGAAACCATAAAACGTGTTCATGATAGAAAATGGATTTTTTTTTTTTAATGATTTAATGTAGTATTTGTACTTTAAAGTTTCAGTTTTATGATGAAAATAAATTCCAGTGGTTCAATATGTTCAACTGCCATATGTTTTACGATAGTGGATGGGAAGTTTTAAAGACGCTTTCAAAGGAACAAAAAATATTACTTATCGTGGATCCGCCCTTTGGTGGTCATATTGAACCTTTAGCTGACACACTTAAACAGTTATCTCACCGATTAGATTCCGCCGATAATAATAATAATAACAGTAGACTTCTGCCGGGTAATTTATTTTATCTTGTTTATTTTTCGTTTTATAGTCGTTGTGATAGCTTAATTGCTAGAGAGCTTGGCTCCCGTTACGAAAGTCTCGGGTTCGATCCCGGGCGACGACAGAAGTTATTACGAAAAATTAAATTAAAATACTCGCTAATAGTCATGTGGAAGACAATGGCAAACTACCACGTACAACATTATATGCGCGCTAGGTCAGTACACAGCAGACACACGCGGGACTGTACTTGTAGCACGATAATAAGCGGCTACAATCAGTTCCGAATGTAGTCTTGCGTGTGTATACCCGCGTTGCATATAATAATTGCCTAGTACGCAACCCTACATCTGTTTAGCTAAAATGTACGAATAGGTTACCCACCAACCGAATGGTTGAGGAGATAATGATGATGATTTTTTATACAAACTGTTCACAACTTTTAAAGCATATGTTTATTTGATGTATTAGCGTAAAAAAATATATTTTTGAACGAAATATTGTTAGGCAAAGTTGTAAACATGTGTGATTTATAAAATAATATCGAACTACAGTCAGCGTTATCGTGAAAGCAGATGTTGCCAGTAAAGACTAGATTTATTTCACGGTTTCATTATTACACTTAAGAGTTAAAATAAAGAAGATAAAGAGAATTCTATGATTTTAAAAGGACGAAAATTTATTTATTGTTAACAATTTGAAGATAATCTGTTTTAAATTTAAAATTTTACGCCGAAAATATAATACAAGAATTAACGATAAACCGTTTTTCCCGGGTATTAATTAAGTTAAATATCTCAATAAATAGTCAAAGGCCGTTCAGTAGTAATAATAATGATAGTAATGCAAATTACAATAGGGAAATAATAACGATATCGATGATAGTAGTAGTCGTAACAATAATAATATTAATGATAATAGTAGTTATTGCGTCCTTATAAATAAAAAAATATTAATTATAATTTATTACAATATGTTTGTTTTTCTTATTACAGTTATGCTAATTTCTCCGTATTTCATGGAAAAAATTATACAGAAAAATTTATTTGATTTTAATATGCTGGATTTCAAAGTTGAATATGTTAATCATAAAAAATTTAAGTCAGTAGGTAATTTCATTAATTTATGATACTTAAATTTATACTGTTATAAATGTTACACAATAATATGCATTATTTTTTACAGAATTATTATTCAAGAGCAATAGCGAGATGTCTTAATTAAAGTAACGGTAATTTAGAATCTTAAGGAGATTTAAAAAATTTCATAAACGGTAGTCACGTGACAAAATTTCCTCTGCAGTTGTGATAACAGAGAACTTATTACATATTAATCACAGCGATAAATATTGCTATACAGAGAATTATGAAGTAATGTAAAAGCATGAAAATATCTGAAGAAGATTTAAATGGGGCGATAAAAGAAATAGATAATAGTTAAAGATTTTTCTAAATAATTAGGAAATTATTCAGAATAGAATGTAAAAAGGATTAGACTAGAATTTCATTATAAAACATAGAGTAAAAAAATTGAGAAATTAAAAAAAAAATACTAGCTTCAAGATTTACATTAAAAATTTAATACAAATTCATTAAATAGTAAAAAAAGAATGATTTGATGAAAATAATTTATTTCAGAGTAATACACTTAAGGATATTATGTTTATTCTTATACAATATTAATAAATATTTGACTTATTGAAAACTTATTTCTAATTATTGCTGAAATTTGAATTTGTACTGATTCCAAAAATTTAGTGTTGTTTAAGAATTAACATAATGTCCTTATGTATATTAGTCTGATATTATTTTTGATTAAATATAAGTATTTTTTACATTTTAGTGCATTTTTACTAAATTTTGAGGGTAAATTTTAAAGTTGGCATTTTTTTTTTTTTAAACTATTTTTCAATTTTTAGTGAAAATATTTCCGAGTGGTGATGTAGATAAACCAACCTAAAATAATGCTACTTTCAGTTCTGTATGAAGCTAGGTTTCACGAGTAATCTCACAATCTGTCAGAGATGAGCCTGTAAATCGTGCTTTAGGTATTTCAAATTTATTATTTTTAATTAAATCTACATTTCTACGGGAAACTAATGTGGCTAATAATTTATCATTCGCTTAATCGTCTTTTTAATTTTAGAATTTTAGTATTCATCATTTTCCTTGTATTCTAATGAAATTTTTTTGGCTAATTTTTTTCTGCTTATATTAGGCAAAGAAAGTACATTTTGAAGGAGACTTCTTTTTTTATTATTTGATGACTACTTAGTCATTATCACCGATACTCATCGCTATTCATAGGGAACCATTAGTGACTGATACAGTTACTAATAAACAAAGAATCCATTCGAATCGCCCACATGGTCAAACGTTATACGTAATAATGTAAAGACGTAATATTTCCGTCAGTGATCAGCTCGTAAATAACGTTATGACAGTTTCAAATTCGTTTTCTTTATTTGAATCTATGGTAATTAAGATGATATTTTAATTTTTTGTGTTATTAAAAATTAGTTTTTTTTTCCAACTTCCGTTCCCATGGTAAAATAGTTTAAGTCAATTGCATTTGTTATATTACTAGAAAGTCTTTGAAGCGACCACATTTTTTCATATTATTTGGTGACTACTCAGTCTATGTTCATCGATATTCATCGATACTTACATGGTACCACCATTGACTAGCATACTTCGGATAAACAAAAAAATCATTAATATCGTTTCATATGGACAAAGGTGTTATCCTTGAACAAGCATAAAAATATATATATATTATTGAACTGGTTTTTAATTTAAGTTAAAAATACCATTTACACCAGAAAAAAGTTGGATGGTTTAAGTTCATCACCAGGAATTTAGAAAAGAATTTCATAAAATCAAATAAAAGTAATACAGCTTATGCCATTTTGTAATTTTAACGCTCTAAAATCGACACAAACAAAAAATAATTCGAAATTTTTATCCAAAAAATTATGAAGTTTTTCACCATCAAACATTTCAAATTATGAAAAACTTTCCAAATACTATATCATTGTATATTTTAATTCGAAAAATGATTTAATGGGTATAATAAAAAAAAAAATTATTTTAATTTTAGAAGAAGGAGGACGGAAACTTGGTTCACCTGTTCGAATATTTGCAAATATAGATTCATCTGTTATACGACTTCCTAAGGAAGATGGTTATAAATTTTGTTCACCGTGTAAAAAGTGGGTTTCATCAGAAAATAAACATTGTTTAAAATGTGGTTATTGCACTTCTAAGGTAAATATTTTTTAACTATTTATTTTAATATTATCATAAGTTTATGTTATGTTCTGTAGTTCATGTTCAAGGCCGTTAGTCAAGTTAAAGTCACTTCCTATTTTGATACTTTACATTGTTTACTTTGTATAAGTTTGTAAATATTTAGCTCTTCTATAACAGTAGTTTAAAAAGCGTTTTTCAATGAGAATCAGTTATCCTATTTGTGATTTTTGACTTGTCAATTTTCATCTTCGAAAACAACTGTTTACGTAGTTGCTTCTAAATAGTGATATCATCTTCGAATCATGTTTCCAAATAATTAGGAAAATTTTTCTACTAATAGATTTTTTATTTAAACCCGTTTAAAAATTTGCATGGATTTCATCAACTATTACGTTGAAAAGTCTGGGAAATATGTTCTTTTTATTTTATTGGAAATCTGTGAACTTCAATTTTAATTTGTTTTTAATATTAGTTAATGTTGAAACAAATTTATTTATATTATCAAGTAAGTAATTCCAAATATGGTGATTTAAATTTTTCCTTGTAATAAGTTTATTTTCAAACGCTTTGATACAATCATAAAGGTTATTTTTCCCTTTTTTCTTTACAATTTTAAATTTCAATTAAAATGTTTTCTGATCTCAAGAAAAAACTTAAAATTGACAATTCGGAGTTAAATAGAAATAGAATTAAATGTCTTGTATAATTGTGAATTTAGGATATGGGAACTTTAATTGCGAAAAAGCAAAATGTTTCGAACATTTTGTTAGTTGCAGTGTTTGATTAATTGATAATAAACATTTTAATATTTGTGGTTTTAGAATGGAGGAGTTTATATTCACTGTAATATTTGCCGAAAGTGTGTAAAATCCAGTTGGAAACATTGTCATAAATGTAAACGTTGTACAATAGCAAATCATGCATGTCCTGATAGTACAAAATCGTCGAAGTTGAAAAAACAAAAGGTAATTAAACGACTTTAATAATTATATTTTAAGTAAACAAAAATTACGTTCTCAATTGTTCTAAATTTCATTTTTTTAAAATTGCATGAAGTTTTAATTTATTTCAATATTTTGTTTTTAGAAAGATTATTCTGTCATTATGTGTAAGGGTTTGTCCTTAGGAAGTGCTATCATTATTATGCTATCATTTCTTTTCAAGAGACAAATTAAGTTTATCATTTGAAATTTAAAAATTTGTCAAAAATAATGTTTTAATCGTATTGAGAAAAATTAATTAAAAACACGATTTATTATCAAAACTCCTGTTGTTTACCTATTAAATATTTAAATGGCATCATTATTTGAGTCAGGATTATATTACATTCATAAGGTTCTTTAATAATCGATCAATTTTTTATATTCGATTAAATGTTTTTATGATTAAATATCGAAGTATTCTGATATTTAAAAATTATTAATTGCGTGTAATTAAATCCTTAATGTTTATGGTTATATTATTGTTTTTTTTTACAATTTTTTAAAAAATCTATCGAATATTATAATAACAAGTAACGCAGTTTTTTTTGTGCGTGTGTTTATTTATTAGTGCCCTAAACAGTATTGTTGCGCACAATTTGTTTTATTGTAAAGAAAGGAAATTCTTCACTATAACAGAAGTTTAAAAATTAATAAACATGTTATTAAATCATTAGTAATTTGATTGTTGTGATAAAAAAATTACGTTTTGTTTAATTGCAGTGAAAAATATGCCGCGTTTAAGAATTATTTAAAAATATTAGTTAATATCTGAAATTTAATATCTCATTTTAATTGTATATATTCATATTGTTTTTAAAGTTCGTAGTAATATCATGTAACTTTATTTTTTGTAATTTCATATTCATTTAGGAAAATAAAATGATTACTAATTAACAAGTGTAGTTTCAAATTCATCAAATAAGAATATAAATTTCAAAATGTAAAATTTATAACAAAAAAAATATGTATGTGTATATAAAGAGGGTGTCTCAATTTTTAAAATCTGGAATATCTAATAAAGTGAAGGATTTAAAACCTCTTAACTGGGCCATGTACCGTATCTCGAACACTTACTGCAAGTGGCTTATTTAAACTGTAAATCAATTTTTTAAAGTTGGTAATCTTAATGTGATGTCATTTAAATCGCTTGGTCTAAGTGCATACTGAGGTAACGAACCTGACCCACTTGGAGGATGATTGTGCCATTGTAGTTGATATCTGTGCACGTCCCTCTTTTTAAAATGAATGGGCAGAAAAATAATTTTTCTAGATTTATTGATGTGTTCCACTTTTTAGCTCATTAAATATTTAAAAATCGCGCGCACTAAACGTTATAAAAGTGAACAAACTGTAACACTGCAGAGGTGTAAAAAACGCTTTCGGTACTATTAACTCGAAAGGTATTTCTTTTGAGCGTGTGTTATTTCACCTAAACATTCCTTCCTCTAGGAATAGACAAATCTAAATATTGATTAGCTAGTGTATATTGTCTGCAATTTTTGCGTTTCTGCTTTTAAATCTTTTTTAATTTATTATTTTGGTGTTTCAGCATTTATGAATAATAATAATTTCCTTCAATTAAATATGAGTATATATTAAATTGCAGTTATCTGCAAAGTCATTAACTAAAATCGACTCTATAGAGAAACCATCACTGCTTTTCAAACTGAAAAATAATTTCGCTGATATTCCAAAAGGCATTTTATTGTGAATTATTCGTTTCCTTTGGCGAGGCGCCTTCTCATTTGAGAAATTATTAAATTAAAACTATTTTCGATCTGGTTTCCGTACTAAATTCCGATTGATTACAGTAAATGAAATACAAATACAAGTTTTATAACTGTTTTATTCGCTTTTTGGACTTTATAAGTCAGCGAGTTTATCAATCTGATTTTGAAGAATACGTCTCTCTCTCTCATATTAATTGTTGATTGTTTTTCTTTTCTTTATGATTGTGCTTTTAAGTTTCGTCTTTCTAAATTAGATGTAATTCAAAATTTTTGCTTTCGACTATATCCTTAATTCCTCTCTGATTACAGCAGTTTTTACTGAATCTAAATTTGTCTATTCGCAGATCTTATTTAGGCAGTCGTTTTCTTGCTAAACGTGTTTCACTTGTATCCCTTGCTCTTATCCATTCATACCTTTTCGTTTCTAGAAACTGGCATTTTACACCTAAGAAAATAATAATTCCTGCCTTTTATTCATTATTTTTCTTCGTCTTAGTTCCTTTTGCCCTTATACGATTTCCTTTATTAAATCTCCCGTGTTTTTCCTTCAACTTTGCCATATCTTCTTAATACGTTTAATCTACTTTCATTTTCAAAATTTCTTCTAAATCCCTAATTAGGCAGGAATTTCATGGTACTATCAATTTCTCATTTTCTTCTGCGTTTACTAACGGTTTGGTTCGAAGAGACCGAGTGATGTCGGTGCTTCTTTTATCCTTCCCCATTTTAATTTGTCGAAATCTTTTCGTCTTCCTTCTATTCCGTATTCATAAAAAAATTAAGGACTATCTTACGTTTTCCATTATTTTCATTTCCTGTAATCACTTTTGTTTTAATTTTTGACTATTTATGACTTCAGGAGCGCCCTTCAATTTATTTTCCTTTTTCTATCATTCCAGTGATTTTATTTTTCTCTGTAAACGTTCACTTATCCATATTCTTTCTCCCCTTCATTCCATTTACGTTTATTTTGCTAGCCATTCGGACATCTTTGGTAATGAAGTGGCTGATTCTTTGATTCGGGTTGTCATTTCCTCCCATTTTCTTTCATAAGAAAACTTCCATCTTGTGATCTCCAGCTGTGTACAAATTTCAAATTTTGATCGGACATTTACGCTTCCTCTTTTTTTAACAATTCATTGCATTTGTCTATTTAATCTAGTCTTTTCTTGCTGGTGGTTGCTTTTATTTCCCTCACTTCGCCATTCCGTTGTTCCAATTATTTGCCTACATTCTTAAGCCGTACTCTACTCCCTTATCATGTTGTTTTTCGACAGATTCTTCTCCATATTGTTCTTTCCATTCTGACGGAACTTGTTTTTGCTTAAGGTTCATTTCTTTCGGTTGAGCGGAGTCCTTTCGCATTTCAGTTTGCTGAGACTCGATTTTCCTACTTCTTATTGCGTCTCTTATATCATGTATTTTCCTTCTTTACACGTTATTGCTGCTATTTGTTTTGGTTTATTTACAAGAACCAATTGGATTAAACTATAACTGACTTTTTTCCTTCTTATTCGTTTTTGGATAAGGCATGTGGTTCATAAGCCCGAAAAAAAAACAAACAAAAAATATCATATTTGATCGGGGTTATTTGAGAGAACAGTAGACAATTAGGTAATGAAGACGGCAATTCGAGAGATGGCGGACATTGCTACAGTAAATGATTAACGAAGGGGGCTGAAGAACAACCTGCAAACGATTTAACGTAGAATATTCTTGGCGCGTAAGGTAAAACGAAGGTACCACCGGGTTAGTTGGTGATTTTATATTTTTCAAAAAGGTTAGCTGAGAGTGCCACGACTGATTCATTCAACCACCATACGCTTATGAAACTTTATTTAATAAACCATGGCGTACTAAAAGGCATTATAGCAGTACGACTTAGGTCCTTCCTTTCATTATCCGAAACACCCATATATCTAGGCACCATAAAAACGTTATCTGACATCTGGCAAGGAGAAGTTGTTTTATGGCGTAATTAACCTTAACGAGTTCTGTTATTTTGAGAAGAAGTAGAATTAAGTGAAGCTATGCAATCAATTATTAGGAGTGTATTTATCTTTATGCAACCGGTTAAAACAAACATGTATTGAGACTACAATATATGGCGCATAATTCCGCAAAGAAAAAAAAAATTGTTACTGTTAATTTCACACAGATTTATATGTAGATTTATATTTTATAGATAAAGAATAAAAAGGAAGTACAGAAAAATAAAAGATCGTATAGAAGTTCAAAATGAATGGAGTTTTCTTTGTGTTTTATTCAGGTACGTATTTTATTTTTTATACTTGAAATAACCAAAATAATTTAAGGAATTCAAATGAGTGAGGATGTAAATATTATTTTAGGATAGTCACTATAACGTATTCTTTTAAATTAAATGATCAATTTTTGTACTTTTTTTTATCACTGGTTGCTTTCTATAATTGTCTCAAAAAGTACGCGTTACTTTTCCTTTCAATTTGTAAATAATTAAACAGTACTTGGAAAATTTTTAATGTATTACTTATAAAATTATTTTTTGATATGGCTGTGTCTTCAAAATTGGTATATATTATAAACATTTTGCAGTTATTAGCTCGCCATTCACATTATAGTATAGAATGACTTCAGCGCAGCCATAATGCCAGAGATCACTTGTTAATTTTGGGAAGTCCAGTTTTTATTTTGAATTAATAAATTCAACGTGTACTACTTTAAATAGTAATTTTTAGAATTAATTCCATACGAATTTTAGGAACAAGTTTTTTCATATCGAAAGTTACATAATTAAAAGATATATTAATTTACCAAAACTTTCAAATATGTGTACACATAAAATGTTATACTTTAAAATTAATTTCTATTTATATATTTTTTCATGTATATATATATAGCTTAACCGGATAAAGAGCAAGATGTTGATTTGAGCCCAAGCCATTTTCTAAAATTAACTTGAGATTTTGTTTAGGATAAAAATACAAGCCTTTTCACCAATTTTCAGCTCTCAAAATGTATTGGGTGCGACGTAACCTCAAAAAAACCGTTTTCAAGACTTTTTTCACTTTATTGTCCGTAGCTCAGCTGCTATTCGATACTTTTTGATCTTTTTTTAATTTTATTCCTGCGAACATTTTTTAAACATTCTTTTTCAGCCATCTTTCTAACCTATAAAAGATTCAAAAAATGTCTTTTTAATAAAAAAAAAAAAATGTTTTTTTCCGATTTTTTCCGATTTTTAGGTCCGTAATCTTGAGACGGCTTTATTCGATTCCTCGTAAAAAAACTACATAGAAATGTATATTGGAACTAAATAAATCGATTTGGTGATTTTTAATACGCGCATCCGCGTATTTACAATTACTGTTATTCGATTTCTCGTCAGTGATCTAAATACTGTCCCTGATTATTTTTAATTACATTAATTCGATTGCTCGTGTGGAATGATGTTGTCGTTAATTTCAGCTGGACTGCAATGTTCGTGCGGTAGAATCCACGATATAATTTTCGACGGTTTCTCGTCTTATACATATTCTTGTTATTCCTAACTACGACTTTTAAATTCGCAAAAAAAAATTAATATACCTATCAGGATACCTAACCAATATATAAATTGTTCTCTCAACATTATTCCCTTTTTAAAGCTTATACAATACATTTTTTCTACGCTAGTTACTCAGAATTATGAATGGCATGATTGTATCTCGATATGTTTTTCTGCTGGGAGGTGATCATTTCTGGAGTATATCGTGATTACAAGTATATACAGCACTTCATTTTCATAGCTTATTATAACATGGATTTGTAATTTTAGTGGCTCGTTTCGTTAATACTAGTCAACAGTATACGATGGAAACAAATTCATGAAGTTAGTACCCAAAAAAAAGTTGTAGTTTTGGTATAAATAAAGTAGCTCATCTATTTGCGAATTGTATAATAAATAATGATTTCTATGACTTTTCTTTGCGAATTTCATAATTGATGAGATAATTGGAAATAAATACGGGTGCTAAGATCGTTGGCACCTTAAAACTTCATAGTTTAAAAAATAAATTATTTTACATTGTTTGATTTAGCTGTACCATTTACGAATTAAACCCTCAAACGGTTCTCGAAACAATATTAGTAATTTTATTGAAGATTTTTGAGAAAAAAATTTTTTTTTGACTTTTCGTTCATGCAGAGTTCCAAATCTGTTGCTACCAAAGTTATGACTCTGGTGGAATTTACTCTCATGTGCACTAAATGTTTTCGGTTTATGTTCTCGTGTTTTCTACATTTTTGAATGTAGTAATTATTGTTTGCTGCTTTAATTAGCTGTATTTTTTTTTTCCTTTAGATTCCTAAATGTATCTTAGAAAGGAAGCGCTGCAGGTGAAAGAATTAGATAACGATTGGGACTGACTTAACTTTGTTGACACATCAGGTCGCGACGATCTCTCGTGGCGTGAAATAAAACTAAATGAAAATGCAGTGTGATTTATACAAATAAAAATCTGCCATAAAATAAATTTTTTTAAAATTAGGAAACTTATATCAATTGAAAGAAACATTTATTCATGTATATTTAATCGCTTTCCATGTATTTTTACAGGTCTGTTAACATCTTGTAAAAAATAGTCAAAAACCTCTATTTCGTGAATTCTTCCGTATAACCATTGCAGTCCAGCTGAAATTAACGACTTTTTGCAACATAATTTAACATAATTCCATTCAAGCAAGCGAATTAATGTAATTAAAAATAATCAGGGGCTGTACTTAGAGCAATTTATCATAGAGAGGTGTCAAAATAAATATCTCGATACCGTTTAGCATATATCCCTCGATGGCGCGTTTTAGAATTAAAATATTTTTTGACGTATTTTCCCTGGTATTTTTTGGCGAGGAATCGAATAACAGTAATTGTAAATACGCGAAATACGTGTTTCAGTTAATATTGTATTAAAAATCACCAAATCGATTTATTTAGTTTCCAGTACATATTTCTATGTAATTTTTTACGAGGAATCGAATAAAATGGATCTCAAGATTGCGAACCTATTACGCTATGCCTAAAAATCCAAAAAAAATTTAAAAAAAAACAACAGTTTTTTATTAAAAAGGCATTTTTTGAGTCTTTTTGAGTTAAAAAGATGTCTGGACAAAATGTACTCGCTAGAAAATTTTTGCAGGAATAAAATTAAAAAACGATCTTTAAAAAGTATCGAATAGAGGCTGAGCTACAAACAAAAAAGTAAAAGAAGTCCTGAAAACGGTTTTTTTTTAGGTTACGTCGCATCCAATACGTTTTGAGATCTGAAAATTGGTAAAAAGGCTTGTATTTTCATCCTAAACAAGGTCTCATTGTTAGTTTTTGAAAATGACTTCAACCTTAAACCAATATTGTCAATCGGCTATACTCTTTTGTTAATTAACAATATAAAGAAAATTTATTTGCCATTATTTCCTTAATTATGTTCTACAACGAAGTGCATATATTTACGATTCGCATATCAATTTAACATTTTTTTGAAGCTTAAAATAACGAATCTACTTGCTCAATAATATGTACATATTGATTTTTTTTTTACTTTTTTCTGTTTTAAAATAACACGAGAAATAATCGTTTAGAAGATCAGATTACATTAAAAATAAAAACATTTATTACACACTGCCATATATAATAGTAAAAATAATGGAATATATTATTAGAATGCAGAGATAGGCTGACTAAAATACTCGTATTATAGAAATACATGAAAAATTAAAAACATAAGATCCAAATGTTTCGATGAATGCAAAGAAGATATGAAAACAATAAATACACGTATTGTTGAAATCCAAATGTTTAACAAAAATTGGTTCTATACAGCTTGTTATTAACTCGAATTTTGAACTTAACTACGAAAATCAAAAAAACGACTTTTAGGGAGCCATAAAAGTGCATTAATGAAAGGATTCGGGAAATATTGGAAAGATGTTAACAAAGGGAAAAAGACAAAATGTAAAATGAAGACTTTTTATTGTTAAGCGTAGTCGGTAGAAGCTGAATTCGATGAAATTAAGTAAAATAAAATAAATCATCGGTCATATAAGTAAAGAAATGGCGATTTGTAATTATTGTGCTGATAACAAAATCAATTAATCGTAAAACTGATCTTAGTAAAGATCTCGTAATAAACGCATAAAGAAGATACTTTAAATATTTTTTGAAACCCCATCAGCCGAAAAACAGGATTATTTTTCAACGATATCGATGTAGTTGGGACGAAAGGATATATCTGTCAAACTGAAAAAAAAAAAATCGGTACTAAATAGCAGCTTTGGTAATTTACTTTTTTTTTCTGAGTTATATTGCCCGTTTACTACTTTAAAGTTACTTTAATAATTCTAAGTCGTCATTAATCCCCCCCATATCATTATATATATATATATATATATATATATATATATATATATACAGGCTCGTGCCCAGAATTTTGAGGGGGGGTGAAAATTTTCTTCGCATATTTATTTTATAAATAACAATACATTTTTCAATAATATTCATACTATTAATAATTTCCATAATTTTGCTTTATGCATTAATAATTTATATAAATGAACTACCGTATAAACATTAATAAAAATTACATATGTTATTGATTATACTCGTAATAAAAATTTTTACATAAAATATTAATGAAATACCTAAAAATACGGAGCATCTTAAAGGTAAGAACACCCTAAAAAGTCATCAATATTTATTTTAAATTTTTGTTTTTTTTCAGATTTTTGCGTATTTATAATAACTATTTCAGTTATTATACGGGGGTGGGTTAACCCCCGTGGACACGCCCTTTATATACATATATATATTAATTACAACGTAATTCTCAGGCTACCCTCCATTCGAAAAAATGTCCCAATTTTATGTAACGTTTGTTATATTTTGTAGGATTTTGGTTATTGTTATTTAAAAGATGTCACAATTTTATGTAATGAAATATGTTACGAAAAATGTAACGAAAAAATGTCTTAATTTTATATAACGGAAGTTAAATGTTAGAATAGGATTTTTGTGGTTATGTTATTTTTTGTGTGTGTTGATGCCAGTAAGAATTACGTTGTAAATTTTGATCATTTTATACAAAGTATAGAAGAGAAAGAGACAGAAATGAAAACAAGAGGGGTCAAGGGGCACAGCCCCTTGCGAGGCTAAAATGGCCGAGTTTTGTATATATATATATATACGGTTGGCCATATTAGGTGGACCCATCTGGCAACACTAACTTTGCCAAGAAATGTGAGAATGACTAACAATAGCACGTGTTTGAAGCGTCAGTCTTAGGAGATTTTAGTACACACCAATCGAACGCGCTGAAATTGTTCAGTTGTACATTTAAAATAACTTCTCAATAGTAAAAACTCAACATGCATGGAGAAAAAAAATAAAGTAATAAGTGCACCATCAAAGAACACAATAAAGCGTTTGCATGAAAGATTTTTGTCTTCTCATACTGTCGCTAATTCCACGCGTCCAAATAAAAAGCGACCAAGACGATTTGATGAAAATATCGCGGCCGTAGAAGCCAGTGCTGAACAGTCATCGCAAACATCAGGTTCAACAGCGGCAAAGCATCAACCGTCAATCAGGTGCGTTATCGGGCTATGATAACCGATTTTTTAATGCCGATTGTTCGTGAAAATAGTATGGAGCATTTCTGGTTTCAACAAGATGGCGCACCACCTCATATAGCTCGTGCCACAATCAATTTTTTGAAGCCATTGTTTCCCGGTCGCTTGATATCAAAAAAAAGGTGATTTTGACTGGTTTCCGCGTTCGCCTGATTTGACACCGCCAGACTTTTTCCTCTAAGGCTACTTGAAGTCAAAGGTTTATATCAACAAGCTAAGGACGGTAGACAAACTTAAGGCCACAATCCGCTAGGAAATAGCTGCCATATCGGCCGAAGCATTGGCAAATACGATGGAAAATTCCGAAAAACGGGCACATTACGTCGTTCGAACTCAGGTGACCACTTGCGTGATTTAATCTCCAAAAAGTGATGTAATCAAATCTCCTTAAACCAAATTAAACGATTTTTTACTTAAACAGCAAACAATGTGTTTTTTTCATGTTTTTTTTTTGTTAAATAAATATGGCCAACCCTGTATATGTGCATATTTATTTTATTTTTTTATTTAGACTTATCGACTATAGATATTAACCAAACGCGATGATAATATTTTGTACTTTTCAATATATGACAGCGCTGCTTGACTGAAACATCATTTCCATAATCAACCACGCTGTAGCAGCTGGCGAACATTATTATATTTTAGAGATTGCACTAAAAATTTTAAATTATTACTTACTCGTCAGTTTTTATTACAGTATAAATAGTGTGCGGCAGCAAGCGGATTAAATAACTTTTTATTGTTAAGTTTCCTGTCATTATTATTCAAACTGTTTTTATTTGTTTTTTCTTAATAATTTAAAAATCATATTCATGACAAATTTAAACAATTTTCAATTTTAATTAATTATACACTAAAATAAGATAAATTTCAAAAATTACTCTGAACTCTAAATTATAAAAGTGATTACTTAATCTGTTACGTATATTAAAATTTTTATTGCTTTTTAAGGCAATATAAAAATATTATTGTGTTAACTAGATTATTGTAGAAAATTTCCTTCCGAATTTTAATATATTTCGGAATTAAATCAGAATGATTGTAAAAAAGAAAGAAAATTTAGTATGATTTATAAATAATTTCAAAAAAATTTGACGTGCCCATCTTCTACAATTTTAGTTTGTGATAAAATATATGAATTTATAGTTTGTTTAGTTCTTTCGAGTAAACCTATTAAAATGTTTATTTCATAAGAAAATATGTGCTTTTACGAACTGCATATATAATTATCTCGATTCTTATACAAAATTCTGTTCAATGATTCATTTTTACATACTAATAATTTTAATTTTTTTATTGATAAAACAATATATATATAAATATATATAGATTACATATACAAATATGATATATTATTTTCATTTTGGAATTTATTAGATTTTAGTGTACCAAAAAAAAAAGAAAAATTTAATACAAATATTAGTTTTTGGCAGATTATCAGTTGATACTTGAAATATATTTCGCGGTAAATTTTTAATTTTTTGACACAAATAAAGCAATCATCGGTTATTGAGTGCATTTTAATGTTGGGAACTGTATAAATTTTCTATTACTTTTACTATTAAACGCTTGTACACAATCCATGAAAATATTATTACTTATGTTTTGTTACTTGTTTTAACATAGTTTACGGAGTCATAGCGGAAAGAAAATCTAGAAATAATTTTTTAAATTTAATTTCCAGATGTGACATTATTTAAAAAATTGTTGCTTGCGAGTTGACGAAAGTTTCCCTTTAGATTTGCAGTAATAAGTTTTCTCCACGAGTTATTTCGGAAATAAATTAATTTGCAACTTTATTGTTACCAGTTATGTTTTTATAGGTACAGAAGGGAAGTATTCAACGCTGGAATGTTTCAATGCAACGATTTTGCTATATCAAAAAATTTCAGTATTATAAAGAAGAAATAAAATCGCAATTGTGCTAATGACAAAAGTATAATTTTTTTTTAAATTAATTAAAATTAAATTTAAATAAAACTATGTATTTAATACACAAAGCATTTCCTTTTGAACTTAATAGTAATTTTAATTAACTGATTTAAACCATACCTTTTATTTGTTAACAAATGTAACACGTAGATGTATCATATTTCGTGACTTGATAAATAGATAATGTCGGGCCACCAGTTAAAAATAAAATCTCAAAATTCTGCTCTAGTTTGTAATTAGGATATAAAAATAAAAACACATTTCGAAATTTTTATAGGGAAATAAAACAACTTCCTTTTAACATATTCCCAACAAATTCTAATTAGCAAATTTAGGCGCTTTCCTTATTTTTTAATTATTTTTAATTCGACTTCAATGAAGTTTACTTAAATTCTAAATATAAATTTTTTCGCGAAGAACGTTGAATTACATACTTTTCATACATTTTAATTTATGGAGATATTCGACGGTTCGAGGTGTGCTGCTTCACTACACTGATCAATGTATTAAGTTATTGTGGATGTTTACTTTAATTTTTGTTTATTATTCTATATCCTTGATGCTATACGTAATTAAGGCCAAAAAAGAAAGAAAGAGAAAATTAAGAATAGTTAATTAGGCGTGAAAATTATCGCTTATTCACTTTTTATGTAAAACAATTTACTATACGGAATTGCTAAAGCGAGACAGAGAGCGACTGAAGACATTGGTCCCATAACACAAATTAAATCTGCAGATAACAAAATAATGGAAAACCCAAAAGAAATTCTGCAAAGATGTTCCGACCACTACAAACAGGTCTGCGGAGAGGAATTTCCACACTCCCGAATATTGGACTGCTTGCCTACTTATGGGCCCATCAAACAAATAGAAGTAGATGAGGTGGTACTTGCCATAAAGAAGATGAAGAATAGGAAAGGAACGGGCCCGGATGATATTCCGGCTGAAGTTTGGAAATTACTGGGACAGAAAGGAGCGGAAATACTGCTAAGTTTATTCAATCGAATAATGACAGAGGGCTATATTCTCGAAATCTGGTTCACCGGTACAACTATCCCTATATGGAAACTGAAAGGAGATGTTATGGATTGCAGCAACTACCGCCCAATTCGTCTACTTTGCCACACCCTCAAAATATTTGAACGCATACTAGATCGCCGATTACGGGAAGTCATTCAAGTCACCCCAAACCAATGTGGGTTTGTAAAAGGACGTGGAACAACGAATGCAGTCCATATGGCACGAATATTGACGGAAAAACACTGGGAAAGGAAGGAGTCCAATCCATATAGCCTTTTTGGATCTGGCAAAGGCTTTTGACAAGATTTCACATAAACTAATTTGGAAGGCGCTACGAATGCACGAAGTCCCAAAAGAATACATAAAAATAATACAGGTTATATACAAAAAAGCAACCAGCGTGGTGCGGTGTCCCGTAGGTCATTCCAGGTCACGGTGGGAGTGCACCAAGGTTCAGCATTATCGCCGCTACTATTCATCCTTTGTATGGATACTATAACCACAGACCTGCAAACTCCCGTACCGTGGACATTGCTATACGCGGATGACGTCTTCCTGGCGGATAAAATCAAAAACAATTTAGAGAAGCGCGTACAGATCTGGAAAAGTAGATTACAGAAAAATAGACTTCAGTTTAACATCAGGAAAACTGAATACTTGGAATGTGGAGTACCTACAGATAAGTCCATCAAAATAGATAACACGGTGTTAAAGAAGACCGTTAAGTTCAAATACCTGGGCTCAAATATTACCTCAGATGAGGATACAAAATGCGACATAGATTCCCGCGTCCAAACAGCATGGATGAAATGGAGGCAGCTAACCGGGGTATTATGTGACAAAAGAATGCCGATACGTCTCAAAGGAAGGATTTATAAGACGATTATCAGACCTGCAATGCTATATGGAGCTGAATGTTAGGCGACAACCACAAAAATGGAACAAAAAATTCATGTGGCTTAAATGAAAATGTTACGCTGGTCTCTTGGGCACACACTCCTCGACGATATCAAAAACAAGGATATAAGGGAGCGTATAGGAGTTGCACCTGTACGTTTGAAATTACGGGAAGCGAGACTCCAATGGTACGGTCACATCATGAGAAAAATAGACAATAGCCCTGTGAAAATGTTAATGGATTATAACCCTGGAGGAAAGCGACCACGAGGAAAACCGAGAAGACGGTGGATAGACTCTGTCAACAACGGCATGGTGGAAGTCGGTGTTGGGATAAAGGACGCCGAGGACCGTAGAAAATGGAGAAGACAGTGCCACCAAACGGACCTCGCACCGGGAAATCGTTAGGAAAGAAGAAAATTAGTGATAACAAATATCTATGTGATAATGTTTTTCGTGTTTTAAAAGGAACTAAATCAGTAAATTAGATGTTATTAAAAAAAGATGCTAAATGAAAATAACTTTGTAATGATTTTATAAAAATATGAACATCGGCTGTTTCGAGTAATATTAAGAAAATGTATAAGATTAAGAGTTTTAATTTAAAGAAATTTATATCGGTTAATCTTTAGGAAAAGCAGTTGTATTTTTTTTAAATGTCTAATATTTATGAAATTTTAAAACTTACCGTGTGTAAATATGAACGGATGACACGTGTAATAAATGATTGTATTAAAATGCATTTTGCATAAATTTATTAGAAAACAGATAGCCCATGAAAAGAGAGCTGTTTCAAGTTACAAGAAAGAAAAGAAAGGAAAAAACTAGAAAAAAGTATTGATTGAAAGATAATATAACTGACTAGCTATGCCCGCGGCGTAGCCTGCATGAAATGCGGTTCTAAAAATGACTTTATTTGTTAAATTACGCCCGCGTGGAATTAAGTTCGTGACTGTAAGAGTATCATTAAAAACTCGATATACAAAATTACATCGCTCTCCTCAACTAAGTAGTTTTATTGAAAAATCACATAAATTTTGAAATCTGATGATTAGTTTCGGAGATTACTTCTTACATCCAAACTTAAGGACCGAGATAATCTCATTCGTTTAGCATCTTTTGAGAGATAAGAAAGGTTACTTCTCTTTCTCGAAGGCATATTTTTATATACCTTCCGTTTATCTAAAGATTTTTTCAATCTAAGAAAAGAAAGGAATAAATAAATGATTGAAATAAATATTTTATAGTAATACAAGACTGCTGAGAATTACTATTTGAGAAAAAAATAAATTGAAAATTATAATAATGCTTAACCCTTAAATGGTAACGATGGATCATTTACCATTTAAATTTAAAGGTGCCAAAAATGACGTTACTAGTTAAGGGTTAATATCATCAAAGTGTCTAAGGAGTTGATCGAAATCCATCCAGTAGTTTTTAAGTGATACGCGAACATCGCCAGACCTCTATAATTTTATTTATATAGATAATGCGATTTGCTAAACTAATAGCCAGAAATAATTAGCTGATTTTTATTAAATTTTTTCTCCGCTCGCTGATAAAAGTCATAATTTCTTAAAATTTGAATAACTTTACATTAAATAAAGATATCGTGATATATATATATTTAAATATGGACCAAGTGTCTAAGGAGTATAACTAAAAAAAATTGATCGAAATCCATCCAGTAGTTTTTGAATGAGACGCGAACATCGGCAAATCTCTATTATTTCATTTATATAGATAACAAAATAGATAAGAAAATTAAAAAATTGAAAAACAAAAATTAAATTAGGAGAATAAAATCAGACAACAAACGAATACAATAATATATAAAAACTCGATAATAATAAAAGAAAGGTAATTCAAAAGGATATGAAATGCACAGCATTAATGCAATAGACGTTTGCAAACTATCTCAAATGGATAGCCTTAACTTTTTTGGAGAATGTGTGCCTATGGCCCCTGTCAGTATTACAATGTTTGATTTTACACGGATATTTTTTTACAATTGTCTACAATTTTGAAATTTTATAATACCCCTTAAAACATAACGAACTTATTATAAAGTTTAAAATAAACATAATTACGAAAATGGCAAAAAAACAGGATATGTATTAATATATTTATCCGCAGCTTACATACCGTTTCTGACTGCTATTTTTCTAATTATATTTAATACTTAGCAAACGGGTAGAATTTCCATAAACAATGGATTTTATTTTTAGTGTTGGCACAGAATTTGAAAAACATACAAGTCCTTACCTAAAGCCTTATTTAAATATGTTCGTTAATGTTAAGAGTTCAATAATGAATTTAAACTTTCTCGATTTTTACTAAAATTTAAAATTACTTGATCTTACGAATAGCGGCCTTCATTTATTTTAATTTTTTTTTATAGATAAATTTATTCGATATTATGGTTTATATTATGCTTTAATTCCTTTACTATGTAATTGTGTTCTATGGAATTAATAAATGGCCTTCGAGTTATTTTTAATCGATTTATAATTTGTTTAATCCATTTATGTAGTGCAGACTGAGTGGCAGCTTACAATTATATGGTTTCGTGATATTGAATTTGAATATATTTTTGAAATCCCGTTAACACATTGAGGCATGCTGAAAGCCATACAATTATGTGAATGCCTGTAACCTTTACGGTACATTTACAAATGTATTATTAAAAGAAACCTTTACCTCATGATTCAAGATTATAAGATAACCAATAAACATTTTCATTATGTTAGGAAATCTGCATACTTCAAATTTATATTAAAATTTAATAAGAGGGAATATAAAGTTATAAGAGAAAATAAATTTATGGATGAATATCTAAGAAATTCTTCTTCAAAGCAGTATTCTGTAATTAAAATGTATACTCTTATTGATAGTTAGGAAAATGAAATAAAAAACATTTTCTATAAATCGAAAACTTTAATAAGTATAATTTTAAAAATAAAACTATCATTTTTGTCCCAGTGAGTTAGGAACATGTATTTTTTTTTTCATATTAAGTGAATTCTCGCCGTAATAACATTTTATTTTTATCTGCATCTAGAAATCAGTTGGGTTTGGTTTCGATTGAATTTATTGCCTGTAAGGTGCTTTAATAATTTTGAGTTTGTGACTATGCAGTGGGGCTTTCTTTTTAATATACTGATAAAGTAAAATTTAGCAATGAAAAACATAAGTGTCTTTTGGAAATCTGTTAAGTTAATCTGTCCATCGTGTTTGAATTCGCGAAAAATATAATGAAAACAAACAATGCCTGTGAAAGCAACGGAGTCTACGTGGCGGTAGCGTGCATGTAACTGTTATATATATATATATATATATATATATATATATATATATATATATAAATATTTTTTTGTAGAAAGAGAAAGTATAATTTTATTAATAAAAAATTGCAAATATTAACAATATACATATGTATATATAAAATTAATTTATTTGAAAAATCAATTTATGTACGAGGGACACTCCAAAAGTAACTACACACGTTACCGTTCTCTGTTTCTACTTACACTATCCCTTCAAAAATATGAGAATATGTGTATGAAGGTGCTAGCCACTTGTTGTAAAAATTTCAAGACAAATTGGTTGTGTTGCGCGTGTACTGTTGTGCTTGCAGTATGTCTGCGGTGAGTATTCCGCCGTCTGATTCTGACGTGCGAGCCGTTATTCAGTTTTTAATGATCGAAAATACGAGTAGTGCCGAAATTTTCCGACGTTTGTGCGCGGTATATGGTGAAAAGGCAATGTAATATCGAAACGTACCGTGTATAAGTAGGTTGTCATGTTTAAGGCTGGTAGAATGGAGACGAAAGACGAGGCGCTGATTCATGATAACGCGCGGTCGCATACCGCGGGACTCACATCCTCCCTAATCGCGGATTTCGGCTGGGAAGTTTTTCCTCATCCTCCTTACTCCCCCGACGTAGCCCCTCCCGACTTTCACGTATTTCCAGCTTTGAAGAAGCGGCTAGGCGGACGGCGTTTTGCGAATGATGTGTCGCTGCAGTCCGCAGTTCGCGATTTCTTTTCAAATTTGGACGGCGCTTGGTACGCGGAAGGAATAGAAAAGTTGGTGCCATAGTACAATAAGTGTCTGGATCGGCTGGGCAACTACATCGAGAAATAGTGTTGTTGTATAATTGAGATTATAGCTCGTACACTTTCGCAACTTAGAGAAGTCAATTTAGTGAGACGTTTCCTTGTACTTGCGTGAAACTAGGACTCTTACATAATTTAGTACCGCAGGGTCTTTATTTTGATGGTAAGATGGTGGGTAGTTTCTTGTACTGACATGAAATTAATGTGGGATTTGTGTTGTTGCATTGCTTACTATTTCAGAAAATTTAGTGTAAGGGCAGACAGTTCCATGCACTGCTGTAATACTGGTGGGGTACCTGTGTTTGTGCATATGTTAGTGCTCCAAGGACTTTAGCATAAGGGGAGGACGGTTTCTTGTACCGCCGTAATATTGGAGTGAAACTTCCTACATAAATTAGACTTCTGAGAATTTCAATTAAGGGTGTGGAGAGAGTTCCTTGAACTGATGTGACACTGATGTGAAACTTGTGCAGGGGATAACAGTTCCTTGTACTGCTGTCATACCGGTGTGAGATTTGTGCTCCTACATGAGTGTTAATATGTATTAATGTAAGGGTAAAGGAAGATGAGGTACTGCTGTGTTACTGGGGGGTCCCCTGCTCAACTTAGTATTCCGGGGCTTCATCATAATGGTTTCCGTAGAGAAAGAATTTAGGGTAATAGGGAGGTTGGAGAGTTATTGAGTTGGCTCATTCTGGTTCATAACTATGGTTCAGATTTATATGCACTAAAAATATGCCTAAAAGGTTAAAATATGCACTAAAAACTTCGTAACAGATAGTGTATATTAAAAAAATAAAATTAATTTTTTTTTTTTCCGCATCAAATTTTTATTAACATGCTGTATTTACTTCGATTACATTAATTTACATTAAGCAAAACAACTCTTTTGCTGTTCTTAGCCGATGCATATAGTTGTCGCTCTGTTTTCTAGTATTTGTGTACTTCCATTGAACACTAAAACTAAAATATTTAATTAGTATATGAACAGCAAGATGTAAAACGAATAGGACTTCTGTTTGGCGTCGTTAAATAATGAAAACCGTTCATTATTGTTAATTAATATTTACTATTTATCTCAAAAAAAAACAAATAAATATTGGTTGAAACATTAAGAGTTAATAGCATTATGAAATTCCGCTACTCATTAATCATATGAATTTTATCTTATTCTATTAATAGCTATTTACAAGTATTGAACCAATTTTTATATATATATATATATAATAATCTGCTTACCACTCGGTAGTCATACTAAACTTGTTTCTGTAGTTCTTGCATTTTTTCGTTTTGTGTTCAATCCTCGTTTCGATCATTATCGCTCATCTTAATTGACCTTGTTCTATTATTAATCTAAACAGCTGCGAGTTAATAGAAAAGAAAACAATTTTTTTTTATTAAAAACCAGTTCCCGGCATGATTCATTTTCAAAACGTGCTTTTTCAACGCAGACAACAGCTTACCATAACGAGTATAACTTATTTTATTTATTATGAAGTATTTTTCAAATGTTTTTATCTTGCTCATGTTCTTGAATCGACGCTACCAGAATTTACATAACTAAAAATATTTTTTTTTAATTTCCCATAATTTTTTAAGTAATTTTATATTTAACAAAAATTTAAATGCGGCATTTATTACATTTATATAACTTCAGTTGTGTTTTATGTAATGTAGAGCGGCGAAGGAGGTAGTAATTCCCGGGACATCGACAACGGTTGTACTGGATTTAAATTCTACACTAGCGGCAGTAAAAAAATTTTTCATTATTATTTCTTATTATCTAATTACTTTAATTCGTTATATATAATTATATAAATATAGTAAAAAAAAATAATTTTTTGTTAATTATTTATATTTCCATGAACGATAAAAACATATTTTATATGCAACGAATTTACTAATAATAAAAATAGTATTACAAATATTAATTCCAATTTTACATATAACTTAATTTCTCTCTTTCTCTCTCTTTCTTTCTTTCTCTCTGTATAAGATAATACGAATTAATAATAAAAAAAAGTTTTAAATTAAAAAAAAAATTTTGGCGTTGGTGCAAGATTCAAATCTACGACGCTACCGTTGGCAATGTTGCAGTAATCATCAGTTTAGCCACTACTCCGTACAAAATAAAACTAAAGAAATTACATGTTTATAGTATATAAATGTAATAAATGACGCGTTTAAATTTTTATTAACTTTGAAATTAATTTCTTTTTTAACGTTATTTAATTGTTTTTTAGTTTTTTTTTTTTGGTTTAATATATTTAATTTTAGAATAATCGGTCTTCCGAACCATTTGCACAAGGTAACCGGAATTTATTGCATACATTTGTTATACGCAGCTTCTAAAAATTTAAATTTCCCGACTAAATCAAAAAGGTGCATTTTAATATTTCACACGATTCACATACTCTCGTGGTCTTCTATCGATCTGTAAAATTTCGTCAAAATCGATGATCCGAACGTCATGAAATTTTCATTTTCTAACAATAAGACATCTTATATTGAGTGCAGAATCGAATAGTTTGTTTCTTTTTTTCGTCAACTTCTCAAAACGGTTTTTTTAAACGCTTTTAAAAAATTCAGTAACAATGATTTCAGTATCGGCCCAAAAGTGGACAGGAAGATACGACGTTGAGTTAGCGTTTCCTCGGCACAACTGATATGCGACACTAACGTTACTTTTCTTCTGGCGGAGAAAATCAAAATACCCGAATGCAGATAAATAATGCTCGGATTGCACGTTTCATAATGAACGTTTGAACGATCAACAACAAACTGCTTCGGAGACATTCTAAAGCACTGAATTCTAAATCATATTAAATTATAGATTTAGAAGTAGGCTACTCAGCGTCGTGAATAAGAGCACGTTCCATGTGTTTCTATACTTTCATTTGTAGTATGGGTAAATAAGAGAAAAGAGAAGACCGAAATGGGGGGCGGATTTTTCTTGTTCTGCTACTGATAAATTGATTTCCTCCTTCAATTAAAGGGAAACATTATTAAATGTAAATAAATCCATACCTGTTTATTCATACTTGTAAATATAAAATAAAAAAAATACCCCTGATTGATTAACAAACAGAAATAACTATAAAATAATTTACTTTAATAAATTAAAATAAATACCTCAATTTAGAGAAACGTTTTCGGGCTACATCATCATCTAACAATACAAAGTGAACTTTTTCCGTCATTATAAAAGGCCAATACTGTTACCGTATTTTCCAGTGAATTAGGTTTAATATTAAATTTTTATTCGATATTCGGCACGTGTAGATTTATCAGTTTCATTATTATCGAATGATTTTAATATCTGCATTTGATTTTCTGACCAATATATGATTTTTCACAATCTGTACAGTTTATTTTCTAAATACCACTGTTTTCATGCATAACATATTATAATTTTTTGTAATTAAAGTGTATATTATTATTCCCCCTAAATTATTTTTAGTTTTGAACGCTACTTTTAGTCCTTGATTTTTAAATTTATTGGTTAATATACATTTTATAAATCTGAATGTTATCCAACCTTTATTATTATTATTATTTGATTTTTGTATATATTTTGATTTTGATTTTATTTTGTAAATTAATTTATCTACATTATTCGTTCATCATAGAGTTTTTGGCAAATTTTTTAATAATTTTATTTCCGTTCGTTTTTATTCGACTTCATTGGAGTATTCGATAACAGATTATTTTTCACAACTAAACATTGCAAAATCATTATACGAAATTTAAGAGCAGAAGGTGCCGCGTATGATAATAATATTTGTCTTCGAGTAGAGCAGAAATAATGACAAAAATAACTCACTCTCACATTGTTAAAGATTTTTTGCTGGCGAGAATGTAACGATTTTAACGGAAACATTCTTTCTAGCTCTGGAAGTACAACATACCTCGGAACTGTAAAAACCTCTTCGCTCGAGTCAAAAAGAAAATTTATTCGAAGAATCTGACTACAAAAGTTATTTCATAACGACTTTATCAGTGAGCTTTTGTCACTGTTTGGCAGCAAAAATATCGCGAAATAAGTGAAATACACTATTGAGCCTGAAAAAGAGGTGATTTGCTTAAAGTAATTTCGACCTTAGCTAGGATTTGTAAAAATTAACGCTCTGAAGAAAATGCGATACCCGGAAAATTACCGCCACACCGGAAAACGCGTCAGAAATGCTAATGCCTTCACTGATTGTGAGTGAAGTTAATTGTCGCTTTCGTTATTATTAAACTACCGCGAATAATGATAAGGGGAAATTTCGCATTATTATTATTATTAATAATCGTAAGAATAAAAAATTGTACGATTATTCGGTGCAAAGTGTATGCAGCTTTTTAAGGTCGTCGTCGCATCTAATTGTCCGGTAGTGTTTGAACCTTTAAATAATTCTATGAGGTTTTTCCCGTTCGATAATTCAAACAATTATAGGACAGAGTGGACTTACTTAAACGTGTCTAATGTACGTTATTAACCAGTTCGAAGTTACTCGTAAAAGGGCTACGACGGCTCGAAAAAAGCGGAAAGTCGCCTTGAACTTTACGTCAGCGAGAATGTCGCGTCGTCGTATTCCTGTCTGAAGTTTTATTTCCGTTTTCCGGTCCACGATTGCCGATGGCCGTAGATCGTCCGCTTCGGAACCGTAACGACACAGGGGGCTGCTCGTATGCGGAATTTTTCCGAGTACGTTTGCCGTCTTGCTGGGCGCATTTGTGCATTAACGGAGCAAATAACGTCGTAAGTTAACCTTGAACGTCAAACCGGATCAGAATTATTTATACGTGATTGATGATTGTTACGCTGCTAGACAAAGTTAGCTGAGCGTGCTGTTGAATGCCGACGTCGTAAGTAGGTTACATTGTGCTGCGGCAAACGCAATAATAGAAACTGATATAATGAAAACGATATAATTTCGTGCAAATACTTTTCCTTCGTTAACCGGATTTGTTGACATGAGGAGCATCGAAACGAAGCGCGCCGTTACTAACCCTCCGCTCTCTATGTGTAATCCGATACGGAATTATTATTATCATCATCGCCGCCGCTCGGCGTCTGTCCGGTCACAGTTTATTAAAATGGTAGCACATTCGGGCGGTGTAAATTCTTAATTAAATTCGGGGAACCTGAGGGACTAAATCAATATCGCAAAGTGAACGAGGTGTCGTCCGTAATGGTACAAATCGACCGGTACGGTATTTTTCGTTATAGTGATAAAGTATGAAGATGCTAACGTATACGACGCGAATATGGGGAATTATAAAAATTGATGTTTTATACTGAGATTCGATTAAGAAAATATTAAAAATCCTCCATTTCAAGAGGGCTACTGAGCCAATATGCTGGCCCATTCGAGCATGATGATTAAACAATAATTCGTAAAGGTCAAGCAACATCGGCTATTATCATTTCAAAAAGCGACCTAACAGCATTTCATGCGCTCCTATACGCAAAATGAATTTAACACATTGCGGTCGGAGGATTGATTATTACTCTCTATAGACGGATTTTTTATTTACTGCTGCAAACGCCTGTTCCGATTATATTCTTGTCCAGAGTGACGAAAGACAAATTTGAAATTTCTACTTCATATAACGAAGTAAATATCACACGCGGGTCTCGTTTGCATACCTGAAATCGGCGTTTTCCACTCTACATTCAACGTTTTCCTCCTCGCCGCATCATTTCGTGGGAAAAAGTTATCGGCAACGCTAATCACATTTTAATTTAATATTTCGAAGTAGGGGAGCTAAAACTAAGCAAAAATCATCCGTCACCGCAGGGTGACTCGTTTTTTCGTGTGAGAGACGTGTATCGTCGCCTGGAATAAAAACACTTTTTGAAAAGTGCCAAGATGCTCGTGTCACAGACGGGCATCGACTGCAATATGTTAATAAACACGTTCGATTTCGCTTCTGGTATTTCTAGTGCAGAAGTGGAATTTCCATTTTATTTTCCCTCTTTTATCCCCGTATTCCGCTTTCAAAAAGCTACTGTAAATTATAGCTCTGAGCACGTCATGAAACTTACAAATGTTCACAATTTTTAAAATGTTTCTAACAGAACCCTGAACAAAAAAAAATAGATTATCGAAATTTGACTAAAGAAATATATCTCCGCTTTTTGTTACGAACATTTTTTGATGGGGGGTTCTGAACCTCCCCATCTTGGATACAGCACTATTCCGTAAGCTTTGCGGAGATACTTTACACATGAGCACCATCGCCACCGCGACTCCGCCTCGGTTAAAATTGAAAGAACGTGAAATCAACAGTTAAATAATATTTCGTTCCGAATCGAGTGCCATTTTATCTGTCTGAATAAATTATTTCGCGTTTTGCGGAAGTTGTTAGGTATCGAGAGAAAATATACGTTTAAAATGCGCATGCATTTTCTACATTATTTCCATATTAAACAAAAATATAAATAGCAAAAAATTAAATATGGATGTATATTAGTGAAGTTCGAACAATCGGTATTGCTTTTCGTTCGGCAACTTTTGAAAGCTTCGAAAATAAAGCATCAAAAAAAAAATTACCATATCCAGTTGAATCCGCGAAAGCGCAAAACTGCACAAGATGTAACGGAAGAGATCAAATTTACAATCGTGTCGCCAACAAATCCTGGAAGTCGAAGAGCCCCCCGAATAAATTACCACCGTAGAAACTAAATAAAAACCGAAAAATTCCGTGTCTCAGCAGCCCAAAAGCAAATTCTTATTTCTCCAGAAAAATTTTGAAGACTACAAGTAGATTATTTTTTTCTTTTTCGAAGAGGTGGAGCTAGTCGACCAAGGAGATCTTTACCCGCAAAAACAATTAAAAGCGAAGAAAAAAATGTATCGATCGGATATCGTTAATAAGAAAAAACCAATAGCAGGAATAATTAAAAGACGGGATATAAGAAGCACCTATAAGCAGGCCAAAGCCTAAATGACAGAGTTAAACGCTTAATCGAATGAAATGAACACTCAAAATGATAATCCATTTGAACGATGTGAAAAAGTCAACGAGAAAAGTCTCTTTATTTCGAAAAAAAAAATGTCCCTTAATGAAATAAAGTTTCGCGCGAAAACTGCTGAAAACTACGGCCTTGGAATTCGCAGAGATAAAAAAAAAGTTCACCTTCGATAATTCCAAAAAAGGTGATTTTACTGAAAAATGAAAAGATTTTCAGGTAAAAATCGTACAAGGCTATCGAATGTATTTGTAACGAACATCGGAAACATTTAATAGTCGGACAAGTGCGAGAAAAATTTGCACAGAACGGGCTGCGATCGAAGTGCACTATTTTATCGAAAAATTAACATCGATGTACGGATTCATTTGTTAAGGTCATTTGTGAGGAAGTTAAACATTGCAAAATTGTCAGCGACAGATTACAAAGACGGTTTTTTTCTTGCTTACCTGTATGATCCGTCTTCGTCATCTATACTAACCACCACACTGCTATAACCGGAATAACTACTTGACGTTCTTGCAATTTGCAGCCCACCCATTCACCGAGTTGGTCATAAACAATTACATAATATCTTCACTTCTCCCGTATTATTTGAATTTCTTCATTGGTGATAAAAATTTTTTGTTTTTTAACATAAACACATGTGCTATGCCTGCCGGGTGCCATTCCTAATTTTTTCAGACCAAAAGATATTACGCCTAAACTTGTAGACATAAAAAAAATACACCACAGATGGTAAACAAAAAATTTTGATATTCTCACTTTTTCTTTTATTCGGCCGTGATACTTTTTTTTTTTTTTGAATACTTTTTTACTTTATCTAGCTACAACCGTGTTCCACAAACTTCAATTTTAAATTTCCGCGGTAATCTTTTATTTTAAAATTTCCCACTCCTTTCGTAACCAAATTTTCTTTGAATGCCCCGCCCTCGTGTTGAACGTGTTCCCTCCCGTACCTCGATGATTCTGGGTCTTCCTGCTCCTTACTCATTTCGTTACTTTAATCGTTTTCACTCTTTGATCGTCCCTTGATTTAAATATTCGTTAACCTTCCTGCTTGTTGGGTTAAAGCCGCCGGCGCGCCCGTATAAATATAAATTAAAAACATCCCGCTCTGATCTTACTAAATACCAAAAATAAGATGGAATAACATTAAATCCGCTGCTCGAAAACAACAAGAACTCGGAGAATGTATATACGTACGTTTCGGATGAGAACGAAAAGATTTCGAAATTTTCCTGAATACACTTCATTTTCTTCGACCATCACACTCACCATTACATAAGCTGGGAGAGTTTTTACATTTCAAGAAGACAACATCGTACAAATTGTGAAATATAAAAAACAATTAAAAAAAATAATAATAACGATACTTAAAAATTTACTCTAAAACGTAAAGAAACAATTACTCCCGATGAGAATTTTTATTTTTATTTTTATGTTTATTTTATTTTTATTTTTATTTTTATTTTATTTATTTTTTATTGTGGGTTTACATTTTTATTCGTGTGCTAATCAACGTTGATAATTTAATTTTTCTACTGGCTATATTAAAAATTAGTTCAGTTATTTTCCAACTTAAACTTCCACGGTAAATTTATAATATTCAAAGTGTCCGTGGCGTTGTAAATAGGATGAAAACAACAGTTTGAGGAGAGCGTTAAAAGAAAACGAAAACGTTAGTAAAGTGAAAGACACAAGGCACAATAATGAACAATAGACACACGATGGCGGAACGACGAAGTGAAAGAAAACCGTAAAACCAAGGGAACGCCGGAAGACTCGGCTGGATAGATAAGGAGAGGGAGAGATTGTTGGAAAAGGAAATAGATAACTAACCCCGGGATCTAGGTTGAAAGCAGGTTGGAAGCGAGAATTTTAGAAAAATAGAAGTAGCAGTCCGAGTCGAAGCCGTTTCATTATGTTCTACTTCCTTGTGGCCAGCGACTGCGGACAGATCGATACGGCTAGAATGATTTGCGAGGAGATTACGAATAAGGGAATACGAAGCGTAACAAAGTCGCAGGAGCGAGCAGGAAAGGGAAAAGAAAAGGCTTGGAGAGCACACCCGGAGTCGAATATAATCAAATAATTGAAAATAGATAATTTTTGAGGAAATATAAACAACAATGGAGCGTAGGATAGTCATTTCGGGGAGTATTCCTAACTAGGAACAAAAACCCAATCAATCAAGGTACCTATGGGATAGATGAAAGATGAAAGTGAATACTATATCTTAGATTTCAATCTGGTGCGGATAGAACGAATAAAGAAAGCTAAAACAGGAACGGCAGACAAGAAAGGAAACGAAAGAATGTAGACATCATCATATGAAGTGGGACGGTTGAAATCCAAACGCTGATAATAAAAGAAAGAACGTTAAGAGAAAAGTTGGGAACATTCGGAAAATATGATTGGCATTGCGCGTATGGAAAAAATGGAATTATTAGGGATAAAGAGAGGAATTAAGGGAAAAACGAAAAAAGACAACGAGAGGAAACTATGTCGGAAACGAGGGCGACTTGTAATCAGGGAATGACAAAGAGAACTGCCGAAGCGAGGAGTAAGAGAAAGGCAGAATAGAAAGGTGATTTAGGGTTAGAGAAGAAAAAAAATATCATTCCGTAATTTAATGTGAAAATATTTAGGTAGATGATTAATATTGTGAGCGGGAAATGCTACGCCTACCGACTATCACTAAAGAGATGTATTCCGATTTCTTCAGACTGGTTAGTTTTGCACGTAATGAAGTCGACAAAAGCGCATACTGGAAACGAACGTTTACAATTAGTAATTTCGTAAGTGTTTCATTGTAACAAGTCTTACACAGTATTTGATAGATTCAAGAAAAAGGGAACAAAAAAATATGTGCTCCCATGTAAATTTTGATGTCGATGCAAATTCACTTTAGATATCATACGCGTTAAAACTTTTTGTCCAACAATGATTGTTGTACAACACAATTACGTAGTAAAAGGCCACTAAGTAGTGAACAACTGGAGAGCGACAGTGCTGGCAATGTGCTAAAATTTGTGTATATTTTTACGTCGCGTCTTAAAGCAAAAAAATTTACCCGGAAGCATGATTTATGCATTAATCCAAACGCGAGTTAGCATTAAAGGAAACGTTGCTAGGATGCAGTCGAAGGATCAGTTTCAAAAACGTAACTAAGAAAAAGAAGAAAAATAAATACGCGCGACGATGTCGTTAAACTCGGTTATCTCGTAAGACGACAGGATAAAAGGATCTTTTTAAATTATGAAAATAAATCGGTGCCTAGGAACGTCTAAAAAAAATTTCCGATAAAATTCGTTCGACACTTAAAGTTGATTTAAATTTTTGAATGTACGACTCTACTAGCAGTTTCGAAAGAAAAAAATGTAATTTTTCAGATTTCCGCTAATAATCTTTCGAAAGCCGTCGAAAAAAAAAACCACTTCAACGAAGTAAAGGGAAATCCAATCGAAAGAATAAAATCGGAAACGAAAGTGAACAATGACTTACCGGAGACGGAGTAATAACTTTGCCGCGGCGAGCTTAGTCAAAAAAAACAAAACAAACTATTGTTTTGTTTTGTTTTTTTTTTTGTGACAGGTTTGTACGAGTTCTGGTGCGGTGTGTAAAAATGGTTACCATATGAAAATAAATTCATTAATACAAATATTTGATGAAATTAATAATTTTTATAAAACTTTGAAACAAACATATGTATACCTTTTTTTTTTTTTTTCAGTTAAAATCTGTCATAAAAAGAACCTTCCATGAATACGGATAGTAATTTCCATTATTAGCGCGTACTTGTAAAAATGTAAATTTATTCGACTTGCATATTTTAAAAATTACCGGAAAACCTCTTCCTTGACATATACATGTTTTCTAGCTAAGCTCGGTCTGAAATTTTTTTCGTCACGAAAAAATCTTATCACCTGCAACAAGTGTCATTTACACCATAGTGTGTAAATGTTTCATTCAATTTGCGTTCAACATTTTCAGTTCATGTATTAGAACGAAGTAGTCGTACCGTGTTACGCATTATTCGAAAGACATATCCACGTACACTGTTTTTTCTTGGTTTGTTTCGCTTTGTTTTTCCCAAAGAATAACGATCCAAAAAAAAAATTTTAATTTCATTATTGTTTATTATTAAATTAGATTGACGTGTGCAGCAGCTATGGCTAGAAGCACGGCAGGAGAAGGAGGTTTAGATTAGTGAGTAGAGTCCGGACTTATGAAGGAAAAGAATTAAATTAGACAGTGAAGAGGAGTTGTCTTTAAGCATGAGGGGAAGAGAAGAAAGCCGGTTGAAGAATTTCTTTTACAAAATTTTATAAAATACATGTTTCACAATGTTCTTTCTACAATAAAAATGTTGTACGCAGTAGATTAGACATCGGTCAAGCACAATGCGCACACGCGGCACTTAATTGCGACTATATTAAAATTACGAATTCTGTTACGCTGATTGTAAGTCGGGGCTAATTTGGCAGTTGATGCGTGGAGAAATCGTGTACATGTTTCTAAAGGAATTGTTAGAAATTCGATTTTTCCATCATCCTCGGAGTAATTAAAATGGCGACCGCGGCAGCTTCTTCGGGTCTAATAGTGAACTTCATCGTGCAACTAATCACTAAAGGCGCTTTCTATTTCTGAATATTTTTCGTTTTCGTTTTCGCGGGTCTCCCGAGGATTTAGCTTGCCGCACCTGCTCTGTTTCTGAACATTTCCGAAATTAACATCTACTTTCCACTTTTTCAGTTTTTCTGCATTAGCATACGATGATGATATTTTTGAAAGTCGATTTAACTGGATTTTTGCACGAACCGAGATTGATCAAATTTTAAATTTCCCCGAATTATTCCCGGTCCAAATTCTTACGATTTCCTGGTTACCGGAATTGTATAAGAGCTTACGCGAACCTTCTACCGCTTGTATAATAACAAATCCAACAAATTGGAAGTATCGCGGTAGAAATGAAAAAATTGCAAATTGAATTTTTCCGATTTTTTTTAAAGCTGTTTTATTCACATTTTAAATATTTCGCCGTTATTATAATGCTCGCTAACTCTAATTTACCCCTTCGCTATTTAAATAGTTCGCCCTTGTCATGTTTATTTGACGTCTAATACATTCATATTTATAATCGTACGCGTTGGCTTCATAGGGTTTAGCTCAAGCCGCATCAAAAGTTTCATTAATACCCTCCTAATAAACTGAAATGCATTGGTGGACGATCATTTATTTATTTATTTATTTATTTATTTATTTATTTAGTTTGCACCAATATTGCCACGTTTTCTCCTCGCTTATGTATATAAGAAATATACATATTTTTGATAATGAAATGGCATGTAATCTCCATCTACATATTAATAACTATGTCGCTTTTACGTCGTGGATAATATGGAAAAAACACACTTTTGTACGGATTATTCGTAACGTTTGAAACATATTAAAATTATAGAAGAGACTATAAATAATTTGAGAGTCCGACAGATGTTCCACAGCGACGTTCGAGGAACTGAGTTTTGTTCATATATATGTTAATGCGCGTGTAGATGAAAAACATTTCGTATTTTTCATAGATTAATGCGATATCGGTAATAATAGTTTAAAATCTACCGTGTTTTAACTGGTTGCTTTTTTTTTTCTTGGGCGCACCAGCGGCCTTGACTCAACAACATGACAAACTAAATTAGACTAAGCTAAAAATAGTCAGAAATTGAAGGGGAACAATAGAAGACAATCGGACGGAAAGGATATAAGGAGTAGGAAGACACGTAAAAGGTGAACGTATAAAAAAGGGAGCGTTCGTTGAACGGAAAGTAGGGCATTCAAAAAAGATGTGAAATCACATATACAAGGAGGATCAGTGAAAGAAAGCAGTAAGGAAAAGGCGACGGAGCCAATCGAAAATGAGAAGAGTGAAGTAGAAAATGATTAATTCCGAGTTTAATTAAGGAAACAACAGTGAAACAACGATAGACAGAAATAGAATGCAACCGAGGAACGAGGAACCGGTTCAAAAGGCGGTAGCCGGATTAACGATTAGGAATGTTTACGTATACTGAATATTAAAAAAGATACCATACGTTTCCATTTTTGATATCAATAAAACGTAAAAAAGCTTTAAAAAACAAAAACAAACGCGGAAAACCGGCTTTTACTAGAAATGAATTTCCCACGCTATAACAACAGTATAAATTAACTTTGAAAAATATTGTACGAATGTCGTCGTCAATCGTGAGTTTTTTCGAAATATGCTACATTTCCCGCGCCTCCCCTATCCAACTCCCTCCTTCATCCGATAATGTACAAGTAAAGAGAACAACAATAAAAATTAAAAAAAAAAAAGAAAACAACCTTTTTTCGTAATATATACTGTTGTAATATTTTAAAATTTCATTTGCGTAAAAATTATGGTCATAATGGAGAACTTTCTGAACGTTTTCATCTTTAAATTTACTACTATTCGTACTCGTATGCGCGCACCGGTAAAAATATTTCAATACACATCGATAAATATTAGAAAAATTATGCTTTGACGGCAAAGTTTTTAACTGAAAATACCCGTATGACCGAATTCTTTCCTTCCTTCTTTATCAATCCTCTATTCTTCTACCTTTCTCTATACACAGCTCTTTCCTTCCCCCTTCCCTGGTTTAGTCTTTTCCCTTAACTTAACCGTTCTATTATTTCCTCCATAGTTTACCTGCGCGGGTTAATCATATTTCGGTACCGGCTTTTCTTTTTCTTTTTTCTCGTTCAATTCGTGTTCCTTTGATCCTCCAGAGCTCAACTATACTTGTGATACGAATTACGTCTTATTCGAATGTACCTTTATTTCCTCCGAACGTGATACCCTTTATCCCAATCATCTAAGCCTCGGCCTCTCTACTCTTTATAACGCCCACTCCATTCTTACTCTCTCAATACAGTTCCTTTGTTATCCTCTTTTATCTTCTCAATTACTAATTTTTTCCTTATATATAGTGTGTAATTCTCTGCGTTAGGTAAGTTCCACTGTTGACGTGCCCAAGGGAAAAAAAAAACTACTATTGAGCCGCAAGAAAAATAGAGATCGTCTTTAAAATGTCTCACTCGGTGTTTATATATATTTTTACCGACGAAGGATGTGAAAACGGTGGTAAATAACGCGGGTATTGCTACATGAAAATAAGCAAATATCTATTTTACTAATGAAATAATTAACGTATACATTAACGAAAAATTCGAAAATAGCACAGAGAATGTAAAACTGTTTTTTCGAAGCACAAACGATTAAAATTAGCACAGGTGTGAATTAGAAAGAACTTTTAAGTCAAAATAAAAGCCATAAAATTCATTCGGAAAAGTCAATTTTACTTTTAATAATTAGGAAAGTTTAAATTACGCCGAGGTGAATTTCAAATTGCCATCGTCATGGGCGTCGTCAGCGAGAGGCAGGGGAGGGGGCAGCTGCCCCCTGGAGCCTTGAAACTTTTTAATCAACTGGCCATAATGAGTATTCATAGGCGCGTAATCATGAATAATTTACCAGAAACCCACGAAAATTATGTTTTAATTAAGATTTTATTCTTGTTTAATAAAATATTAAGCCTTTAAAACTTATAAATTTTATTTTTTCTATAACTCATATCCTTTTTCTATCATTTTGCCCCCCCTGGCCCATCGGCTGGTGACGCCATTGGCCATCGTATTTATATTAATCGAAGTGACACAAAAAATTTCTTACCGAATTGATGGGAAAAAAATATTTTTCTATTTTTTCAGTTTTGTAAACTAGAAAAATTCCTGGAAAAACAAATTTGATCGGCAAAATTTTATCGCGTACGTGTGTAATAAATTTGAAAATAAATTGTTTTTTTAAAAACTCGTTCCGGTAACTTCCCGATTCGAAAAAACCGGTTAGTTTAGCTTCAGTTTAAAATATTTCCGCACACGCGATTAACGTGCAGCATTTAATTATTATTACCTTTTTTAATGATGTAAGAAAAATCGTAGACAGAAAAATTCAATAAATCGTATCGAAGAATGCATTAAACACACTTTAATAATTACTTTTTGTTGTTTCACTTTTTTTTTTTATTCTTATGAATAGCCGCAGCTGTCAAAAGAATCGGAATAGATTTTTAAATAGAATCGAGAAAATCAACCCTGAATTTTCTTTATAAAACCAACGACCGATTTCGATGGAATGTGATGTTAAATGCCGTTACACAGTGACACCCGAAAACGTGCGTACGTTATAATTCTCTTAAAATTCTTCCGAACCGATGTAATGTAAATGTTACGTTATTCTTATAGTTAAAAGATTCTTCTAATATCCGAGGCTTTTCTTAAAGTGACTCGAAATATTCGATTGGTCGTTCAGCTATTTTAATCGGAAATTATATAAATTTCTAAACGCACGATGTTTATCTAATTTAATCCTTTTAATTCAAATTTTATTTACATCTCGGCTCCTATTAATTTTTTTTTTTTGAGGGGGGGGGGGGAGCAATAAACTATTTGGTCACTATCAAGTTGACATAGCACAGAAAGGAAGAAATTTGATTTTAAGTGTATTGAGCGCTTGGACACGACCGAGCAGCAAAAGTTAATGCATGAATCGTTATCACAGAGAGTTTTTTTTTTTTTTTTTTTAAATTAAATTTTACGTGCCATGTGCAGCAACTATGGTTAGAGACACGGGAGGAGAAGGATGATTAGATCAGTGAGTAGAGTCCGGACTTATGAAGGAAAAGGATTAAACTGGATAATGAAGAGGAGTTGTCTTTAAGGATGAGGGGATGAGAAGAAGGTACGTTGAAAAATTTCTTTTCAAAAGAATATAAAGGGCATTCGGTGAGGATATGGTGAATGGTGAGGGAAACACTGCACATGGTACACTGAGGAGCCTCGGTTCCATTTAGTAAGTATTCGTGGGTGAGGCGTGTGTGACCCAATCGAAGTCTGGTGATGATTACGTCATCTCTTCGATTTGGAAGTGATATGTTCCACGGTGATATTGACGGCTTGATTACGCGAAGCTTATTCGTTTGTGATGTTTGCTGCCATTTCCTCTGCCATCGGGGTTTTTAAGCTATGTGTTTTATATGAATTTTCAGGAATGTTTGGCACCGGCAGAGTAACAGCAGCCTCCTTTGCAGTCGTGTCTGCCAATTCGTTCCCTTGAATACCAGCGTGGGCGGGAATTCACATGAACGTTACTGTCCGATCTATATAGTCTCGACGATACTAATTTGAGAATTTCTTTGGCTACTGGATGTTGATCGTGGCTGAACACGTTGGACAAGGCGTTGAGTGCTGAGAGAGAATCTGAACATACTACGGACGATTGATGTGAGTCAGATTTCATGAGGAAATCGACAGCAAGCCAGAGAGCATATAGTTCGGCGGATAGGATTGAAAACGGTTCCGGGGGAGTGAGTAACGGATTATAGTGACATCATCAGAGATGACTGAGCAGCCAGTAAACGTATCGAATTTAGACGCGTCGGTGTAGAAGAGAGACAAGCCGGAGGTTCGTGTTCGAATGTTTTCCTCTAGTTGTTCGATGGATGCGCAATCCCGTCTCAGTGCAACCATTGAGCGATCTATCTTGATTGGATTGTCATCCCACGGTGGAATTAATGCATTAGAGAACCTAAGTACCGGTATATTAGGAACGTTTATCTTTGATATGATGTTGTTGAAAATGTCTGAAACCGATTGCGATTGTCTCGGAGAAGGCAGGGTCGATGATAAAAACAACCGTGGTGAAGAAAAACCGGAGGCATTAGATTGTACTGCAAAGTTGGCCAAGAGAAACCAACGGCCAATATCCAAAGGCCATTCCGATGATTCAGAGTGCAAACTGTCAATTGCCGTAGTGCGAAATGCACCAGTAGCCAACCGGAGGGCTGAATTCTGCACAACGTTTAGGGTAGAAGGGTTCGCTGTGGAATATAACGCAGCTCCATATTCACTTTTAGACCGGATCAAACAACGATAGATTCGCAGTAGAGAGGTTCGGTCAGCACCATAAGAAGTGTGAGCCAGTTTTTTTAAAATGTTCATTTTCCGAGTACAGGTTGATTTAATGTAGTTCCAGTGAGGCTTCCAAGACAGCTTTTTGTCTAAAAGCAAGCCAAGATATCGGACTGATGGGGCGTTTCGAAAACGCGTGCCCTGAAGTTTGATGCGTATTTCATATGTACAGTTACGAATGCGGCAGAAGTGCATTGCGGAGGTTTTGTTACTTGAGAAGCTTAATCCATTTCTAGAGCACCAAGTAACCAGATGGTCCGTGCATTCTTGTTACAAGTTCGACAATGAATGAAGATTGTCAGGTCGTCAGCGAACAGTAAGCTTCTGACTGGCGAACGAATAGTATCTGCCAAGTCGTTGATCGCAATATTGAAAAGTATCGGGCTCAACACTGAGCCCTGTGGAATACCAGTTACCAAAGGACGTAAGGAAGATGAATTTCTCCCCATCGATACGAAGAAATTCCGGTTGGTAAGAAAATTATAAATAAATGCTGTTAAGTTTCCGGAGAAGTTCCAACTGAAGAGTTAACTCATGATTTTGTGCCTTGGTATCTTATCAAAAGCCTTGGATAAGTCAAAGAAAATAGCTAATAAATAATTTTTTTTTGCCAAAGCTTTCGAAACAGCATTTTGAATGACATGCAGTTGGTGTAAGGTCGATCGATTACGGCGGAAGCCACATTGGGAAGAATGAAACAGATTTTTTGTTTCGAGCAACCAGTTTAGACGATAGTAAACAATTCGTTCGAATAATTTACTTAGAACTGATATAAGCGAAATGGGACGATAGTTCTCAGCAGCTGAGGGATCTTTTGCAGGTTTTAGAATTGGAATTATAACAGCTGTTTTACAGGCTTGTGGAAATTCGTTCCTCATCCAGATCATGTTAAAGATCTGAAGTAAGATATTTAGTGTTGATGCAGGGGCATGTTTTAAGCAATATGTAGGCCATCGCATCCAGAAGCTGTTTCTTTAGTGGATTTGATAGCATGCTTTAGTTCCCTTAATGTCATTTCTTTATTGTAGGGTTCTGAGTCTAAGCTTCTTGTAGGAAAATTGAACGATTGAAGATCGGTAAAGGTGTTAGGACAGCTTGAAGTTTGTTGGTAATGGTCTGCAAACGTGGCAACAATTTTGTCTGGTTTGAATACCTTCCTCTGACCCACGTTAAGCATAGTTGGAAATAGGAAGGAACGGGACTGTTTTATGGATCAGATTTTAGACCACACAGTTCTGGACGGCGTTGATGCTGTGATCGTTGAGGTGAATTCAAACCAAGAATTTCGTTTAGCTTGCTTGATAGTCCATCTGACTTTGGCCCGAGCTCTTCTGAATTCCATGAGATTAGTTAATGATGGTGTTGTTTTCAAGTTACGTAGCAGCTTCCGTCTTATTCTAATTGCTTCAGCACATTTCTTTGTCCACCACGGAACTGCTTTACGATTTATTGTTTTTGACAAAGGAGTAAATGACTGTGCCTTTTTAATAAGAGAAGACGTGAAAGTATCAATGATGATGTTTATATTCATTTCCATGTCAACTGATAGTTCAGAGCAGTCAGAAGAGTATCTATCCCAGTCCGTTTTCCTATAGTTCCATTGAGGCACAGTAGGATGTGTGGTATGCGACGGATTAATTAATTTAACTAGCACAGGGGCATGATCGCTATCGGCTAAGTCTTTATGAAGAAATACCTGTAAATTGCTGGATAATTTCGGAGAAGAGATGATTAAATCCAGAGTTGACCAACTATGATGAGCAAAGCTGAAGTGAGTAGGTTCGTTTGAATTTAATAGGCATAGTTTGAGATTGTCAAGTAGTTTTTCTATTAATCGGCCTTTGGGGTTTGTACGGCTGCTTCCGAGTATTGGAGAGTGAGCGTTGAAGTCACCGGTTAGAATTACAGATGAATTAAGAGAGTTGTTTAAGCTAGTAGAGAAATTAATTTATACTGTTCGACTTCGATAATAAAGTGTGATCTTAACAAAAACCCGGCGTGTGCCATTATCACACGGGTAATATGTCCTTTTTAAAAGAATTTAAAACAGAAAGTTGACTTCAGCGCCAATATCAAGTAAAATATATAGGTTCATGATTTTTATGATTGCTCCTATAACTATATATTTATATAATGGCCGATGGAATGTCTTCATATAAGACCCCCCCACCAAAAAAAAAAATAATTTAATAGATATATGTTTAAACAATTTTATAAATCCACAAAAATAATTAGTGCGATTGGAAAAAACATCCCATTAAATGCTAAATCAAAAGCGACTTATAATGATGCTTCTAAGTGAAAGTGTGTGGTTTGGATTTAAAATTCATTTCTGACATACAAATAAACGATAAAAAGTAGTTGATCATGTACTAAATGTATAGAAATATGATAATCAATCTTGAAAATCGGTATTAATACACGAAGCCGTTAGGATTTATTAATGATTGTTCGATAATATGATTTTTATTGGTTTCATAATATTTTACAATGAAGCGCCCCTACGGAAACAATATTTACCATCTTGGTAGTATAGAATAAAGTCAGAAATGGCATTTGGAGTATCAAGTAGGTTACCGGGAAAGACTTAGAGGCTTGAATATGGTCAAAAAACCGAAAATATGCGGTTTTTAGGATTTTTGAGTACGTTCCACCACTTTTAAAAACCTGAAAAAATTTATGCATATTTTTAGGAAAAAAATGCATAAAATATTTTATTTTTAAAAATGAGTATATTTTTGTTTTTGAGAAATCGAGTTTTAAAATTTTTCAAACGCAATATAAATTTGAATTTTGCGCTAAATTTTTTTTGAATAGAACCATTTTGTAGAGCTTGGAATCTATCATAATTTTAGGGAAAAACAAATTTCCTAGCTTGAAAACTGCCCGCGATATTGTAAAAAAAATAAAAACTACAAAATTGGGCCTTATGGGGCCCTATGAGGGTTTAGAGGCCTAAAAATCTAAGAATCAACGTTTCCATTAATGCCGAACATAATGACATAACTACTTTTCCAAATGACTTAGGGATCGATTCGACCACTTTATCCGGCTAGATCCTTTATTTGGATCTACAATTTTAGTTGTAAATAAAATTATGTTTGCATTCACATCTATGTTATAAAGCCGAAAGATAAAAAATCAGAAAATAAATTCATAGCCCGTTCCATAGTAACTGAAAAATTATTATTTTTTTTAATTGATGTATTTTCGTTATTAGTATATAGAAAAAATATAAAATCTCTATAAAATTTGTCGGTAACAATTTTTTTAAAATACGCACATTAAGTTGCGAGATAAAAATTAGGAAAATTTAACAACACGTTCCGTAGTAGCTATAGAAATGATTTTTGTTTTTAGGCTTAATTCACACGGACTACTTTTCGATCACAATTTTGTGGCTGTGCTGTGGTTATACTGTGGTTGGAAGCGATTACTTTTGAACCACAATTTTTTTTTGGTCTTTTGAAGAGCCTCACGTTGCACTGCCGTTAGAGCTGATGTTGAGCACTATGTAGGTAACTATCTTAAATTGTACCTAGAAGAAAACAACCTAATATATCATAACCAATATGGTTTTAGAAAGGGGAAATCAACGGTAACTCTGCTCAGAACTTTTACATCTACGATAAATAAGGGATTAGCATCCGGCAAACAATTTTTGATAGTCTTTCTAGACCTTACTAAGGCTTTTGATTTAGTGGATAGGGAAATATTGATAGAAGACCTAAACAAAATTGGTATAACAGGGAAATATCTTAATTGGTTTAGATGTTATTTACATGAAAGGGAATGTTTAGTGAAAATTGGTAATGAATATAGTGATATGGGGAAAACGAAATATGGAGTAGAACAAGGAACTATATTAGCACCGTTACTGTTTTTAATTTACATCAACTCCATTCACAATTGTATTAGGAACGCCAAACTTTACGCATATGCTGATGACATTGCTCTGGTAATTGAACACCAAGACGTAGAAATAGCAGAAAGGCTGCTTCAGGAGGACTTGAATATGGTTTGCAGATGGGTACACGATAAAAAATTATTAATAAATGCCAAAAAATCAAAAGTGATGTACGTAAGAACACCGAGTAGATTTAGAAAGTTCGTGCCTAAAATAGTTTTGCACAAGGTAGATTGCCTTCATGGATCGGAAGTGTGCCGTTGTGAGCCGTTAGAAACGGCTGATAATTTCAAATACCTGGGAATAACATTCGATAAGGCGTTAACTTGGAGATTTCACATAGATAACATTGCTAGGAAAATTAGGCAGACTATGCCGGCGTTATACAAATTAAAACAAGTTATGAATTACAAAACTACGAGACTGTACTTTGACTCATTAATAATGACTAGGATTAGATACGGAATCGAAATTTGGGGATAAGCAAAAAAAAAAAACGGAATTAAGGAAAATTAGTAGGCTACAGAAAAGATGTTTAAAAATTTTGTTACCGAATTGGACAAGTGCGAATCTTGTAACGAATTCTACTTGGTGGGACAATAATAAAGAAATGTCGCCAAAAATGTTTTTTTATTACAGTAAACTTTTAAGGTATAAAACAGAAAAAATAAGATTACCGACAAGGGAAATATGGGACTAGGAACTATGACAATTTGTGTTTTATAAGACCTAAAGGGATTAATAATAAAATTGATAATGTTGAAGAGGAAGTTATGAGTCATTTACTAGGTAACTTACCAAAGGAATTAAGAGACGAATGTAATTTGAATATATGAAAAGACAAAATAAAAATATGGTTGATTGCGTGGTGCAAAGAATGAGAAATGGATAGTCATAGAAAAGGAACTGCGATAAGACGGGTAGTTGATTGAAAGAGTAAATAATTATAAATGATTTAATGAAAAAAAAAAAAAAAAATGCTCAGTTCTAGCTGCATTACTTATGGCTTATGTGAAGATATTGTGGTACGATGTGCGATAGGTATAAATGTTGTGAATTAAAATTAGACGTAGAATAGTAAAATTAGAAGTTAAGTTGAATTAAGTAATTATATATAAGACGAATATGATGTATTAGACTTAAGATGTATATAATGAATAAACGATATAATTATGTTGGGAACCCACAAACGGGCAATTGCCTTGTGGGACCCGCAAATTATTTAAATAAAAAAAAAAAAAAAAAAAAATCTGAGTAGTTTTGCGTTTTTTCCCATTATTTCTATGTTAAAATAATATTACCCACGACTGACCACTATTTTGTGGTTCTGCTGTGGTCGAAAAGTGATCCGTGTGAGTTAAGCTGCGTATTCTTATCATTAGAGTATGGTAAAATCAACAAATTTTAAAATTGAGAATTGAAGGGTTCAAATTTTGAAATTACTCTGCTACCGATTTCCGTTTTTAAGATATTTTAACCCAAATTTCATATTATTCTACTAGCGGTTTTATTTTGTAAGGTATTTTAATTCAACGTTCATTTTATTTGATCAACGTGCTCGTCCCCCCATTTTTTTTCCAATAAACATTACGTGAGCATTTCAAGATCGTTTTATTTTAAAAATTCATAAAGTAAAACAATCAAAACCCCTAAGGATTAACTTACGAAGTGCACAGTAGACCTAGCCCCTTTTTTTTTTTTTGTTTATTTATTTATTAGTGAATAATAACATAAATACATAGTAATTGAAACATAGCCATGAGTATCTCAGTTGAATGAACACCTCATGGATTGGAAACAATAAAAAGAAAATGAAAAAGACAAAAATTAACCGATATAAAAATTAAAATAAAATTATATATTAAATGAAAAATCTTCAAGATCCGAATATTTGGAAGCCATGATAAAATTCGCCGCGTGCAGGAATTTTGATAAATTATCGTTGTTTAATGGAAAACAATTTACGTCTTTAAACAAGAATTTCCATTTGGCGCACTCATTAACGATATGGGTGACAGTTTCAGGAGCATCTCCACAGGAACACAAATCGGTGTCTGCTAGATGGAAACGGTGCAGATAACTTTGAAATCTACCATGTCCAGTGAGAAATTGCGTCACATACGTATTAATATTATTAATTTTGATTGGATTGGTTTTAACCTCGGGGACAAAACTAAATGTTAATCTTCCAGTTGAGCTATTGTTCCAGCTATTTTGCATTTCAATAAATCTATTGTTTAGATCCAACTCCAAATTGAGATTATTTAACCCTTTGAAATACAATATTTTTGCTGCAATACGGAATGCAGTGGCAATTGTCCTGCTATTGTTCGCAACGCATCACCGGAAGTAGTTCTATGCGCGCGGAGAATAAACAAAAGAAATTTCCTTTGGGATTTAACTAGTACTTCCTGAATGCTTTTACGCTTTAAAGCCTCTTCAAACATAAATACGCAGTACGTGAATAATGGAACAACTAGCATATTATAAATTATTAAACGGTGTTTAGTGCTCATCCCATACGTGCGTCCAGACACGGAGTGCAATTTATTTAGAACCGTTGTAGCTTTACTGGACAAATTTTTGAAATGTTGATTAAAACTGTAGCGACAGTCTAATGTAATACCAAGATATTTCAGTGATTCGACGATATTCATTTTAAAGTTCGGTATAGAGAGATGTAGCGAATTGTAGTAGTCCCTTTTTCGTTTCCTGTGCATGATTAATAAATTAGTCTTGTTTTCGTCCAACTGTAGAAGATGTTTTTCCATATAGGTTAAAATATTGTTGATTGTAATCTTGAAGTATTTACAAATGGAGGGACGATGGTTAGAAGTGACCGCGAATGCTAGATCATCTGCATAGAAATATCTGGTTACTGCCGACGGGAACTCCATCAACGATAAGTCTGAAATATACAAATTCCAAAAAATCGGGCCCAAAATCGATCCTTGCGGGCATCCGCGAGTAACATTTCGAAAATATGTTTGATGTTCGTAAATAAATTGAATAGTTCTGGAATCTAAGTATTGTCTTAAAATTGAGATTATTCTATAATCAAGCCTGAGTGCTCTAATTTTGTGGAATAAGACTGGCCACGAACAGTTATCAAAGGCGCCTTTAATATCCAACGTCAGCAGGCCGATCGCAGTCTTTTTACTTAACGCACGCTCAATTTGCTTAGATAATTCGCCAAAAAGCGTTGCCGTGGAACGGGACTTAGTAAATCCAAATTGCCGGTCATCGTGAGGTAAAACCGGCAGTATACGATTCAACAAAACATATTCAAACACCTTGGCTAAAGCGCTTAACAAGACAATCGGTCTGTACGAAGATGGAAGACTAGGACTACGTCCGGGTTTTAGCACAAAAACTGTCCTTCCTGCTCGCCAGGCTTCCGGGAAGACTCCGAACCTCAACAGAGCGATGAATAAGCTCTGAAGTAAATTAGGATAGTGGAAATTCAAGATCTTCAAACATTTATTCGTCAGCTGGTCTAAGCCAGGAGCTTTATTTTTAGTCCGGCGAAGAATATCCTTAATTTCCGCTTTGGAAATAAATAGTTCGCTGTTAAAACTAAAGCCGCTAAGGTTAAATCTCTGGAATTCTTGCAACTTGTATGGGAAGGTTTCGTCCCCATTTGTGTTTGAGTTTACTTGATAAAAATGATCAAGAAGGGCCTTTATCTTTGAATCCTTATCGAAAATTTTTTGATTATTCTGGTCTAAAAAATACGAAGGAATCTGTAACTGGCCTTTATTTTTGAAAATAGTCTTGTAAGGAAGGCCCCATAGTTTCGAATCGGAACAAAATTTTTTCCAATTTTTGGTTTTCGCGTTTCGCATTTCTTTATTAAAAATTTTTCGTACCAAATTCATAACCAGGCGCGCATTGTGATCATTAGCTCCCCGCTTGTGTGAGCGTTGAACCCGTTTGCGCAATTTCCTTAGAATTATTCGTAAAATCTCTAAATTAATATTCCACCACGAATTCCTATTTAATTGAATCGTTTCAGTGCTGCTACTAATAGTATCATGAAGTGTGTTACGGAAATTTTCTAACATTATTTTCGGTTGGTGGGAATCATTAGCAGTTTTAAAATCGTAGTTTAAGTGCGAATGTTCTACAACGATTTTATTGAATTTCTTATAATTTATAATGCGATGCGTTAAGCTATTAGTAATATTCATTTTTACTGATAATTTAAACTGAATCGGACTGTGGTCTGAATAAATTGCTTTATTATCTACCTTCCAGTCACTGATTACGTTAGGTCGACCGTGGATCAAAGTCAAGTCAATAACGCTGAAACCATTGGCGTTAGAAAAAGTAATTTCATCTCGTTCATTGGCGACAAAAAGATTATTACTAAGAATAAATTGTTCAAAAATGTTAGATCTTCTCGAGTGAAAAGCCCGACTGTCCCAGATCTTATTTCGGACATTAAAGTCACCGCATAAGATAATCGATTTCTTCTGGTGGAAAGTAATAAATTGCGATAACAAATCTAAGAAGTTAGTTAGATCTTGTGAAGGCGGAAAGTAACAGGAGATAATAAAAATTTCTTCCAATTGAACTGCCACGATATATTCGCAACGTTCGAAGAATTCTACCTCTTTAAATGGTAATGCTGAGTTAACTAAAATTGACACGAACTGCTTTGTAGTTTGAGTATAAGCATTGGTAATATCTGGGATTACCTTTTGAATAAGATACGGTTCTGAGATACACACAATATCTTTGTTATCCTTCAATAAATCGAAGTGTAGCAAATTATTACCAGCACGTGAATGATGTAGGTTTAATTGCATTACAGAGAGGAAATCGAAATTATTATTCTCCATAACAAGTGTTGTTATCTAAAATTGAATGAATTCTTTTCGCAGTTTCGCATTTGTAAAGCTGGTAATACTTATGGTCCAGACTGAAGTTCGTTTTTCTTTCTACATTTGAAAAGTGACAGTTTGGACAATGTCCACGATCAATGATTTCCTTAATTTTACCTCTTTCTTCATTATCCAGTTTGCAATGCCGAGCTCTATGCCCGAAGCCTCCACATGAATAACATTGGGTAATATCAATATGTTTGTAGACCCGACATAAGCGCCATTCTACAGGAACAAATCCATCTTTAATTAGATAATTGTATACATCCGGTGATACCTGAACAATCGCTTCCAAGTAAGTATTTTCTTTCCTTTGCTTCTTGATAATTTTGACGTAAGCGTTCCGATCGATTGAGAGGTTAGTATATTGGTGAATTGAAGTAAGAATTTCGTTTTTGACTTGGTCAGAATCATAAGAACGAAAGGAAAAAGGTAACCCTGTTATTTTAATGTAAGGCATTCTTTTTGCCGGTTCTGAAAAGGTAAATGTATCTTTATCAGCAATATTATTCAAGCGGTTTATAATTGTTTCCTTGTCTTCGTTAGTGGTTTTTATCATCAAACTATCCTTTTTACGTGTGAAAATAGGCATGTCTTTAAGATCCTTAGGCTTGATAGCTTGTTTAAATACCTTTTCTACTAATTCAGAAGAGGTTTTACTACCCGGAGCGATATTATTCAGTTTATCTAATTTCTTAGAATCATCGGAAATGGAGATTTTAATAGTTTTGTCCAGTTTCGATTTCTGAATTGAAGTAATATTTTTTTTGGTATCATTTTTAGTTATTTGCGAATAACTCGGTTTCTTTTTTGTTTCGAATCTTTTTAAAACGGGATAAATTGTTTCATGAATTACTTTAGTAATTTCATTCATGTCTATGCTCGAACTAACTGGGTTGACGTCTTCAGCTAACGCTGTGTTAATTTCTGACACAAGGTCCGTAATCGTTTTCTTAATTCCATCATATTTTGTGCCTTTAGCTCCAAGTTTAGGTCTTAAGTCTACCAAAAAAGGTAAAATAGTGGAACCTAATAACTGTCGGATAGCCATTGAAACCCGTATCCTAGCCAGTTACGATAGAAGTCCGAAAATTTAACATTTCCTAACTGGTAACACCGTTAAGTACGACAGCTAAGAATTCGATTCTATTCGGAGGTGATTAGTGTAACGTAAATCGAAGATAAATAAATAAGACAGACTAACCAGAGACAATTGTAATCGGATTCTTATCAGCGAGCGAGTGTTACTTTACTATTAGTTTGGAATGTCCACAGCACCGGCAGAACCGTTGTAGCGAATACGATACGAGACCGGATGCGATGCGAACCGACTATCTTAATAATTTTCGACCGGCTAGAATTTCGAGACGTGTGAAACGAACATCAAAAAACCGATATTGTTTTCTCATCACTTTATCAACGATGTTTATAGACGTACTTTTATTAACTGAACACTACAGACACAACTGAACACTATAAACACAACTTCCGACCCCAGACCTAGCCCCTTAGTACATACAAATGTATACGTGTACATCTCCTTCAGATTCAGACAATATATATATATATATATATATATATATATATAACTCGGCAATTTCGGCCTCGTAATGGGCTATACCCTCTGACCCCTCTTGCTTACATTTCTGTCTCTTTCTCTTCTATACTTTGTATAAAATGATCAAAATTTACAACGTAATTTCAGATCGGTCCATATGAATATAATAACATAATCACAAAAATCCTATCCTAACATTTAACTTTCATTACATAAAATTAGGACATTTTTTCGTTACAAAATCTAATAGGGGCCGGCCTAAGAATTACATTGTAAGTAATATATATATATATATATATATATATATATATATATATATATATATTCTAATGGAGGGTGACCTAAGAATTACGTTGTAATTAATATATACGTAAAGTCAGTAGAAATTAAAATATAACAAGCGTTACATAAAATTTGGACATATTTTTGGAACATTTTTTCTAATGGGGGTAGCCTAAGAATTACGTTATAATTAATACATATATATACTATGTTTGTCTTTACTCCTTTACCGCTGAAGATGGGATATTTCGGAAAGCGTTCCTAGAATATTCATTAGATCAATTTAAAGTTTGTAATTTATGTTCATAATAACAGGGTGCATAGATATACTACATTAAAAATATTATATGTATATTCTTGGTAACGAAATTAGTAAAAGTTAACAACGCACCAGTTATTGTTATCCACTGGCTACTAACAGAAATTGAAATCTGTAAAATTAATTGTAAAAAGTGAAATAGTGTAGGCAACTAAAATAATTATGAAATTGTGAGAGACAGTTATTTAAAGTCGCTTCTAAACACTAGTGATTGGTTTATTCTTCTTCACTTGTTTCTTCTTTATTCTCTATCCTTCATAAATGGTAATTTGCCCCTAATAAAACTCCAATTTTATCCCTTATTTCTGTTCATCTTCTTCAATTTTCGCCATTTATTTATAGCCACGATAAACTTCCTTATTTCCCTTTTAATTTTTTTCAGTTTCTTTTATTCTATTAAATATTTTTCTTTACCATTCTGTCAACATGTCGCCCTACGCGCTGTCCTCTTTGTTTCCTCATTACAGGTTTTCCATAACGTGCTCATAATTTCGAATTCTAAAAGTGTTCCCGCAAACTATCACATCTCTTTTTCCTGCTTCTCCCATTTCCGATTAAATAATACTCACACGCTTCCTGATTCATGATCTTTTCCTTCTTCACTCAATCGAGATCAATCTTTTACGGATTCCTAGTTATTTAGGCATTAAGGACAATAAGGTGGTGGATTCCTTAGCCCACTCTTACATTTCCAATACTAGATTTTTTAGCACGCTTTCAGCTTATAATATTGCTCTTCTTCCCTCAAATGACACTCATTCCAGACTGAACTCCTGTTCTTCTTCATTCTCTAATTCTATTACCTTTTTATTCAACCATCTTTTTCACCTCGCCCATGGTTTTCTGGATACTTGCCTTCTCCTAAACGCTTCTATGTCGCGTCAATTATATAACCGAATTTAAAACAGAAAATAATGTTAAGCGGTATTGCGAATATGTGTAGCGTTGCGATGAGAACAATAAAGTTCGATAAATACAAAAGAAAAAATTAATTACAGCTATCAATCGATATGAAAGAAAAAGAAAGGAAAATTGTATTATAATACCTGCGTTATAGTTGCATTAAACGTATGCACAGAAGGAAAACGATAGAAAATAATGTTTCCGATTGGAATGTGATACGGATATCATTTTTTTACTAGTTCATCTATGGACGATACGTACACACGTGCTAAAGTATAAAGTCATAGAGGCAAGGACAGAAAGCAGAATGAATTGTTTTTCCCCTTCCAAGGTTAATATTTTAACTTTTGTTTATGTGAACTGGAATCTTTTTCTCTTTTTCTCCTCACTCCACATTTATGACAGATTCGAATCAGTAGTCGTTGATTCGGTTCACCGTCAGTAGGTTGTCGAAATTAAAAATGCATATATCTGATATTGCAGTGAGAATTGTGTTGCCTACTCTATAGCGTGTAATATTCAATGAATCCTTTCGGACCTCCTATATCATGTATTTTTAATAGTTTCTTTATACTTTCATTGTTCCGTTTTTCTTGTAAATGCTTCTGAAGTATATCATCTTTTTCACTAGCGAAGCTTCGCTTCAGCTAAAATATTTGGACACAGTCTAGTACACGGATACATGAAACAGCAGCGTACATAAAGATCCGCAATGTAACCTAACGGCATTGAAAAGAGTATTGGACCACCAGTTTTATTCATATCATTTGTTCATTAATTGTATCTTTGTTTCGACAATACTTCCTTGTTTTTATCTTATGTTTCAAATGAAAGTGCCACGTAAGTGACGGACCGAAATACGAATACTTGACATTTCTGTATTATTTTCAGTTTAGAGCATACGATGAATCTACTTGTAAAAGTAAAATACGTTGAAATTTTGGTTGTTGGTCAAATTCGATTCTTTAGCTTCGGCACAGCTCCTTTGCGAAGATCAAACATCCATTTTCGAAGCTAATATGCCCGCACCACATCCGTTTAGTTTTTCAATACGGTTCGATTCGCAAGCATAAATAAACCATAAAATCAATCCAACCAGGCCACCATGAGGGACTGAAATTTTCCTTTCCAGATTCGATTTTAAAAATGCAATAAGAAAAATAAGTATAAATCCATCAGACGAGAAATCAGAGGCTCGGTCGAACCCTCTTGTTTTTCTAACAGCGACAGCATCATATCAAACGGTCTACGACATTACGGAAAGCTAGAAAAATCCAAGCTGATGATTCAGCATTATTAAATATTTTTATTTCAAATTAATCTCAGAATAATGAGCTTAATGAATCCGGTTCTGAAGTTTGTTAGATTTCAATGTCATTACGATTATTATACTTTTTTTCGTAAAACTGTGAAACTTGTTCGCATGACACCGTGAACATAAGTAACAAAAGAGAGAGTAGTGTAGATTTTTTAGAAAAAAACAAGATGATTTCATTTGATCGTTGGAACTTTCTTTTAATGTCTGTATAATTCACCTGAGGAGAATAATTTGATCAAGTTGTAGCAGTTGCCATAAAGAATGTACTGTATCTGACCAAAAGCGGCTTCCACCACGTCAGAGTGGAAAATGAATTATTCAGCTCAACCACCGTTTCCCAGTTTTATGCATTTTCCTAGAATTGTTGCAGCATTTATTTTTTTTGCCCTCCGTAGCGAATGTTGAGTAATGTTGAGTAATGTTGAGTAATGTTGAGTAATGTTGAGTAATGTTGAAATGAGTTATACTCTTAATTTGAAATGCAGTCTCTTGTAAATAATTCTTAAACCGATTTTATTTTCATCTTCCTCTTGCCGCCCGAGTTAATTTTATTAATTGTTTAAAAATTTCAGATGAAATATATATATATATATACAGTCGACTCGCGATTATCCGGACTCCGTATTAACCGGATCGATTTTTCAAAAAAAATAAAATAAAATAAATAAAAAAAGAAGAAAAATCCGAGCGCTTTTTTAAAATCCACAGCTATATGAAGTACGTATCTGAATATTTGTTTACATTCGCTGCAAATGAAGATACTGTGTTAAAACTTGTTTCACAAAGAGCTTATGCCGGCAGTTGCGAAACATTTGTCCGACAAACAGTTGCCGAGAAAAGCAATCCTTATTTTCGACAATGCACCTTGCCATCTGGCAACTGAGGAGTTACAAGATGGTGATATAAAGGTGCAATGTTTCTTCCAGCAAACGTTACATCGGTTTGTCGTCAACTTATGGATCAAGGAATCTTAGAGGCCTTAGGAAAATATGTCGACGCCGCCCCTTCTCACCAGACTAATATCAAGCGTTGAAAAGGATGAGGACTGTCAAGTTGCTTTAAAATATCTGAGGGATGGGAAGAGATTAGTTCTATAGCATTAGTGCGGTCGTGGAAAATATTATTAAATTATAAAGTCAGTGGTAAATAGGATGAAATTGACAAACAATGTGATTTGGACAGTTCAAAAGACAACGAGGAGCATGTTTCTCTAATAAAAAATATTCCAGGATGTGAAACGGGTAGTAATACGGATGACGTTACAGAATAGAAATGGCAGATGAAGATATTGAGGCGTATTCAACGAGAATTCAGTGGAAGAAAATATGGATAACGAGCCCTTTCAAAGTGTTATACCATACGATGAAGGATTGGAGGCGATCGAAGTAGCGTTGGAGTACATTACTCAACAGGAAGAAGCATCACCGGCTGATATAATTTTTTTACGCAAGTGGCAAGATATATCGGCAAGGAAGAGAATGCAACGAAAAACACAGACTTTAATCACATACTTCTTTAAAAACTAGTTAATGTACCGTAAATTAATTTTCATGTTTACTCTTTCGTATAGGATAAGTTAATTTTCATTTTTTCATTTAATTTGCAAAATTCAACCTTGAACTCTGACCTATCTGGATTTTTTGCTACCCGGATCGGCTGACCGTCCAATTAATCCAGATAATCGCGAGTCGACTATACAATATTGTCTATTTTCATTTTTATGTGAAATTGTTATACACAATCTGTATCATATCAGAGTTATATATATATATAGATATATATAAAAGTAAAGTAAATACCCTTGACAGGGCGTCAGAGATTGTGAAGTTAAGGTTCACAATGTACTAAGCCTAACGGCACTAATGAGAGTAGGGGGGTCAGTTCCTTTCTCTAGGCCGCCTTTACTAGTCGATCTCAGCAATCAGTGAAGAAAATAGTCGTTTTTTTGAGACGGTCCTCGTCTAAAAGAAATCGCGTCCGAAAAAAAGAATAACCTCTGCAGCGCGCAGTAGTCGAATCGCCCTTCAGATCGGTTACCGCATTATTAGTTCCTTTCGCGAAGGTAAATTGCGTAAAGTTTAATCGATTCTGATTAAAATTTATTCGAAATTCTCTTTACCATCAGCAAAGGAGTTACCGCCAGAATACAGATAAACCATCATCACGGTGTTCCTGTGTCACCGCCGACAAACAGTGATGCGTACAATTGTTTATATTATTATCATATTTATTTGTTTGTAATTGTTAATTATGTTCGTTTTAGCGATCGACCGTCCAAGGAAGGTAGGTGTAGGTAAATAATTTTCATTAATATACTTCGTAAAATTTCGATTAGTCTCATTTTTATAATAACAATAAATTAATAAAATTTTTCGTCCACGGTAATAAAGAGGTTGTGGTGATATCCCCGAGAGCTCTTAACAAACAAAAATATAATAATTACAATATATATTTTGTTTTTCCACTGTATAACTAAAAATTCGGCTAGAGTCGTTTAATTGATTAATTTTAAATATAGTTATTGTAACGAGTTTTGTTTTTTTTTGGTTTCCCGAAATATCCTATTTTAAAATCTTATTTTTATACTATTATAGAATTATTAATACGTTAATACTATTTTTTTCAGCAGCGAACTTGTATTATTATATAATATAACTGAATTATTCTTACAGTCCACAATTTCTTGAACCAGGATTAAATTCATTAAGAAGGCTGGTAATTAATTCTGTAGCGTGTAAATTACTGAATGTTTTAACGATTTAAAATACAGACTAATATTATCTTTGAAGTTACAAATTTCCCACGTCTATAATTTTAAATTTTTATTTAAATAATACTTTAAAAATTCCACGATTGGATATAAATTGTAGAACCGTTTCACGATGGGAGGGAAAATAAGTTCTCACAATTTTATAAAAGTTTCGTAAGCGGCTGTAAGAAATAAAGAAGCTTACTCTTTTCTAATTGTTTAAAAGCCCCTGGTTGGCAAGCCCGAAAAAAAAAACAGTACGTGCTGACCTATCAGGGAGAATACTGAACCATCATCTAGTATGTGTCATGGTTCGTTAACCATTCTTACACATATGATATACTATAATCTCGCGTCTCCGACAGATTTGTTGACCACGTTTCTAAAGGGGTAATATTATGATATTGTATTCACGTTGCGAAATGCGAAGAGCAGAATGAAATGAATCGCGACCATTATCGAAGAATTTTTGCTAATTTGAATATTAATTGCAAACCAGCCGGTAAGCATAAGCACAATATTTTCACCGGTACCGTAGAGCTATCGTGCGTAATTTGTTCTGCATATGCTCGAGCATTCTAAAGTTGCTTGCGCGGATCGGCCGCGAGTTTTATCCAGTAAAGAGACATCAACGTTAAGCGATTTAGAAAAATCATCAGGCCGTTTTTTCTCCGTGCAATTCATGCCGCAGCATTGTGACGAACGTGAGTTTTGAGTCGCAACTTTAACCATCATTTTCGGAAGTAGTTAACCTTCGTGAACGACGAATCAGAAAGTTTATCAGTTAAGTTGAGAATGATATTAGCACTTTGAAATGTTATTGTTATCGTTATTTTTAGTACAAGTTTTATAATATTCTTTTTATTATTGCTAGCTACTGTTTAATAATTTTTGTGGTACACGATTTCAGTAATTGCCTTTTACGGGGGGGGGGGGGGGGCTACGATTTCACTTGGTTAATGAAAGTTCCAATTTTGCCACATATAAAGACGCGGATCACCTAGCTATTACGATGAAGCTTAACTGATCGATCCTGGTTGATATTTTTTACTAATCCTATAACAGAATTGTATTCGTTGTTTACAAACAAAGAACACCCCGTATAAGGGTGATTATCTCAAGGCGCGTTTATCGGGGGACCTTTTTAATTTGGGGGATTAATGTAAGCTTTTCTCTAGTTGATATATCGATTTAGTTAATTATAGTAATTTGCTGATGAGTTTGACAGCGTTTATATCGCTGTGAAACAAGATCTTTTTTCGGTTCTTTTAGAAATCAGTCCAGAAGCGCAACAACCTAACGCTGTGAGTGTATGCTCAGAGCATATATCGATGACACTGGAAAATAAATTTACATAATTGTTCAATTTTCATTAGATTTCGTGCTAAACCGTCCAAGTATGGTATTTTAGTTTGCGTAGAGTCAGTAAGTGTTAGAACATTTGCCTCAACTGAACGGTGCCCCCATCGCAATTGAAGTGATGCCCTGGCACCCTTGGACCCCCGTTGTTGCACCCCTGAAAATCATCATATGTTGTTAAGAAGCATATTTATTATGGGAAATGGCTTTGTATTTATAAAGCAATAAAAAGTGTTGAAAGAGATTATGCAGTTTTACATTTCGCTACACAAATGATTCTTAGAACTTCCAAACCTTTTTCTTTCGCGTCATTTTTTTCCATCAACGGTGTCTGTTGTCCAGTACAGGTTTTTCAGCACAGTTCTCGGTTTACCTTCCGTCGGGAGGAAGTACGAAAACAGAGGAAGTATTTATTAAATATTTACAAAGTTAAACATTTATAAACAGATTACTTAATATACCAATAAATATACATTATTTTAATAAAGAGGTTGCTACCTTAAAACAAAATAGAAAAATAAAGCAATAGTATTTTTTATTAGACTCTTAATTCTTTTTTTTTTTTTTTCATTAGTAATCCGATCCGAATTCTTTGTCCGTGAGCAAGTTTAAATATATATATATTTCTCATTGAACTATTTTCATTTACATTGCAAAATAAAAATTAAAAATACATAAAAAATACAAAAGATCGACGACAATTTTTATTAAATATTAGTTATAATTAAATCCATAGGTAACATTTATATAAATTTTATTTGGTATAAATTAAGTTTCTCTGTTGTAAAAAAATTTTTCATCGAGAATTTGGTTCTTTTAGGGGGGGGGGGTGTCCCCTGTCCCCCCTCGTGGATCCGCCACTGAATTCTCTTATTCATCATTATCCCATTGTAAGCGGAGACGTTCCATTTAATGCTTACGGCAGAAGGACGAGTCGACCTATTCTAGGGATCAGAGCTGCATTCACAAAGTATTCTACCGCCGATCACATTCGTTACGCGACATATATAAGAACTTTGCTATTATCTCTACATTTTTAACTGCAGAAGGTTTAGATGGGTCTACAGCAAATATTTTAAGCTGCTCTAAATATTAGCAGTTAGTAATAGCAGTAGCAATATTAATGAGTAATACCGGTGGAGTGAAGTACTTGTCGTGATGACAATAAAATCGCCGTTAAATATTACGGCTTATAGCGCAGGTATTAATTGTTCCGTCTGTTTTTGCCCTCATTCGACCAAAGTATTAGTTTAATAACAGACAATTTCAATATCGATCTTGAACGGTTCTAGCGCGGGGTTGACTGGCTCGTTATAGTTATAAGAATGTAATTACTTTAATCACGATACACGCATTCAGCGCGAACATACGGAAACTTACTACACTGCTGCGGTAGCTTCAGTCATTCGTATAATATAGGCGCACGTATACTCTCAGACAAGTTACGAAGTCTGATAAATTTACGTAAACAATTCGACGACGAAACATTAAGAAAACAAACAGAAAACTGACACATAATGTTACTTTTGCAACGAACTCTTATATTCGGCGCCTATTTATATTTATCTCGAATATGTACATAGAAATGGAAAAATATTAAACTCAGTAAAAAGGAAGAAAATAATCCGATAAAAATTTTCTTATTAGTCGTACAGAGTAACTTTTAGTTACTGAACGTTGAAAAGCGCTTTGTGTTATGTTTAGTTATTCTATCTCCGATTTTTAAAGCTGCACGACATTTCCTTAGAATTTTTTTATTGAAGTTATGAGCAATTTCATCTACCTAGGCTGCTTTATCGAACTGGAGATAAGTGTGCAATTCGGCAGCAGCAAATTTAAATCAAATCTAGAAGAGCAAAAATATTAGAAAAGTGACGAAGATACAAATAGTGAACAACCTGATGTGTTATTGTTCGCATCAGAATATCAGACTTTACATCAAAAAGAAACCCGTTATAAATGAGATGCGTTTCGAAATGTTCCGCTATAGACGTATGTTCCGTACTTTGCGGACGAATAAACGAACGAATCTATTTCAAATGAACTAAAAAGATCGCGCAACCAGTACTACTGTAAAGAACCGTATTCTTTTTTTTGTTTTTTTTTTTGGTCGTGTGATCCGCGCTGACAGACCAGAAAAGGCACCTTTACATGGCGAAACAGAAGCAGCTAGCAGTACTAGCCAGATGCACGGAGCAGATCCACCAGTTTAGCCGAGGAACCCTTGCAAGCTGGATAATAAGGAAAGCCACAGGAAATCGCGGTGAAGACACGCATAGTCACGACAAGAAACAGTAGTTAAGATGTATTCGCAAGTAGTGTTATTTAAGGGTTCAGTTATCATGCATTTTTTTACTTCCGTACTTTACACCTGATACTGGAAGAGTGATACCGAAAAACGAAAGAAAAATGTACAAACAACGGAAACCGAATTATATGTACATCGTAAAACTTTAAAAAAAAAAATCAATTCACTAAATACCTAATTTTCAAACTAACTCGTAATTAATGAATTTTCCAGGCGGAAATAATAATATATTTAACGCAAAGCTACGGTTTTTTCCTACTATCATTGAATTATTTCCTAGGAAAAATTGAAAATGTCATCTGAAAGGTTAGATATAATAACGTATTTGTTTCCTATCAAAAGAACTGGTAGAAGAAAAGTTAAGGCGAACGAAACCGGTTCCTTTACTATCACCAACGACATCTCAGTTGAACTGACTTGCTTTACTTCAAGTAATCTTCACGCCAACTTCAATTTACGTGCATTCCCATACAAAAAATTTCCACATAAACTTATTTTAATTATAACGTAATTCTTAAGCTACCCCCCCATTAGAAAAAAATATCCCAATTTTATGCAACGTTCGTTATATTTTACAGGATTTTTGTGATTCTTATTTAAGAAATATCACAGTTTTATAACGAAAAAATGTCTTAATTTTATGTAATGAAAGTAAAATGTTATGATAGGATTTTTGTGATATGTTACTTTTTTTGTGCTGATGCCAGTAAGAATTACATTGTAAATTTTGATCGTTTTATACAAAGTATAGAAGAGAAGTAACAAACAAAACAACCTATAAAGCTCCGTGAGGTAACATAAAAAACATAAATCCCTCCTTCCCCAGTAAACAAAGTTTTGCTAAAGTACCTAAAATACTGCCACTTTGTCAACGCGTCAAAAACAACGCACAGTGATTGAATTTTTAAACGTTGAAAGCGTAAATTCTACCGATCTTTTTCTCCACTTAAAAGCGGTTTATGGTAGTGAGCTTTAGATATAAGTACAGCGAATGGATAGGTGATACAATTCCGAAAATGTGAATCCGGTAAGGCGGACATTGATGACAAAGTTCGCAACGGACGATCAGTTTCTGCGACAGACGAAATTCATCACGCGAAAGTGGAATATTTGATTCAAAGTGACCGTCATCGAAAAAACAGGTAGGCCAAATCATTCAAGGACTGCGCTATCGAAAAATCTGCAACAGGTGGGGTTTCTACCGATTAAGTTCATACCCATTTCCTATCCTCCGTATTGACCCGATTTGGCTCCGTGCGATTTTTACTTTTTCCTCATGTTAAAGCGAGACCTCAAGAGTAACCATTACGCCTCAAACGACGCAGTGAAGGAGACAGTAAAGTCTTGCATCAAAAAAGAGGGTGAAAATTTTTTCGTTGACGAAATGAAAAAACTTATCACAAATTAGGAAAAGTGGAAAAACAAATACATAATTTTTTTTTTTTTTAATTGTGATCTGGCTAATATAGCCAATAAACAATTGGAATCATGATGGGAGATGCCATTCAACAATAACACTCCGCGTAACTTTACTAGTCAATCAGACCGGTTGGAAAGGTCTAGGGGTGTAAAACGATTTAGTCTACGATTGCCGTTGCTGGAATCTAATAAATCAACTGCCAGCGGGTTTGAGTGGTCTACTAACATATACAAGTAACGCTCGCTATAATTTTTAATTACTTTACTCACTCCGGTACATTCAGATCCCGATGTAGGTTATCATTACGCACGTACCATGATGCATTAGCTAATGTTTTCGGTATTTTTAACTGACATCGCTGCATAATATTAATATTAGACGCTGATGATGTCCCCCAAAGAGATATACCATGGGTCGCACACCGGTTTGATAGCTGCATTATATAACAACAATTTTGACTTCAGCTATAACACGAAAGTTTTTCCCAGGAACCAGTGCACCTCCCTCAGCTTCAAATTTATTTCCTTGGCCTTGATCTTAATATGCTCCTTCCGGGTCCAACGGTGATCAAGCACATGCCCGGGTATCTGGCTTTATTTCTCTGTGAAATAAGACCATCAAGATCAACAGGAGGACATGGCTGCGTTTGGTTATGAATGTAACATGCACCGACTTAGACGAATTAATCTTAATCCACTATTATTGTGCCCATTTCTTCAGGTCATTCAAACCGGCCTACAAGCGAATCGCTGTCCCTCGCGAATAATGCTGTGTCATCAGCAGATGCCGCGACCTCCACTTGGGCGTAACTGGAAAGTTATGTCAGTACACAAGAAAAAGGATTGGTCCTAGGTCCTAATTCAGAACCTTGGGGAACGTCGGCTTCGGCGGATAAAACTCTGATTTATCGTTGCCAGATTTTATTGAAAGTACCTATCTGTCGAGTATGAATATAGTAGTGGATAATACAGGGTTTTGATGGTAAAGAGTTGTACTTTTATTTTTTTCTTAGTCTCATCTGCCATCCTTTCTCGTTCCTCCTCTACGGTAGTGTGTGCATTACTTTTCAGCCGGCTCTCGTATATATATATATATATATATATATATATACATAAATATATTTGTACTCGATTTTTCAGATCCGACTATGAAAATACCCCCTGGGCCTCCTATGCTAGTTTTTAATAATTTTTATAGAAGAGTCCGTTTTAATTTACTGCGTAACTTTTCATACAGTGAAATATCTCGCAAGCGTGATATGTTACAGATCAAACGTTAAAAGATATTCAATATAAAAATATTAAAAATTTTACATGATTTCTCACATTACCCTCTTTGTAAAAATGGCTTTCATTAATGTACGTACATACTTTATGATTACGACGTTTCTACAGCGGGCGTAATGTGACATATTATATAACGGAAGTGTTCCGTAAAAGTTATTAATGATAAAAAGCATTATAAACAAACGACAATTAGAAATTGCTATGTTAATCGTAAACTAAAAAGTAACAAGGTCAATTAAAATCGACTCTTCTATAATAGTTATAGAAGACTACCATTTGAAGCTCCTTGGGGTGTCCTTATGACGATTTCGAAATGATTGAATTTTATACATATACACAGGGTCGTGCCCAGAATTATGAAGGTAGGGGGGGGGGGGTTAAAATTTTCTTTGCATATTTATCTTATAAATAACAATACATTTTTCACTAATATTCATACTATTAATAATTTCCATAATTTTGCTTTATGTATTAATAATTTATATAAATGAACTACCTTATAAACATCAATAAAAATTACATATGTTATTGATTACACTCGTAATAAAAAATTTTACATAAAATATTAATGAAGTACCTAAAAATATGGAACATGTTTTTTCTTTTTTTTCTTAAAGGTAAGAACACCCTAAAAAATCATCAATATCTATTTTAAATTTTTGATTTTTTTCAGATTTTTGCGTATTTATAATAACTATTTCAGTTCTCATAGGGGAGGGGGTTAACCCCCAAAACCCACCTCGTGGACACGGCTTTGTATATATATACACACACACATACACATTTATATATATATGTTAGAATATGATTTTTCCGGTCGACACCACGTCTAGGACAATTTTTCAAGCATATTGGCGCTTCGTTAAAAATTAAATTTACCATTGTCGAAAAATAAATTGACTCAAAATTTGGTTTTACATAAAAATCAATAAAGGGCCTTCGGTTTATCTAATTTCGATATAAGATCGCGTTTTATGTCAGTTTATTTCTCGCAATATAGAATGCAATCTTTTCCGAATCGGCAAGCTGGTCACCTGGTTTCAGGTTCATAACTAAATTCGTTAATCACCTAGCAAGTTGGAAATGTTTTAATATACATCGATGTTCATTAAATAGTTACTAGCACGAAAGACGTTATTTAATTACGTCATTATCATAAAAACGTACTCGAACTTTTGGACGTAGTACGGCTTCCATCGTTGAGGTATACCGCGAATATTCTAACGATGACGTACGTCCGAAAATTTAAACTGTTTTTTGTGATAGTGGTTTGTACGGAAAATTGCGTCATCGAGAAATAACCTACGTTATATTTTTTAGGTTTCATTAAGCGCCTTTATCAGCTAAAGTTTAAATTTAAAATAGACGAGTTTTCTTTGTTAAAACGTGGTGCGGTTTACTTAAAATATACATACCGTAGCTCACATCGCATACAAAAACACTAAATTGCAGCATTATTTTCCAAGTACTCCAATAATAGGTATATATAAATATAAATATATATATATATATATATATATTATGTATGTGTGCGCGTGAGTATGTGTGTGCCATCCATAAAATGATAATAATGATAATAATGAAATAAAAAATAATAATAATATAGTTAAAATGAAAACCGTTGTTGGTTGTGGCTGGCATTATAATTATTATTACCATCATATTATTTAACAGTACACGCATAGCGATACATGCGAAAGGAAAGGTGTACACACAATTTACGCACACATTCACATAGCGACTAAGGAGGTATAAGAACAGAGTTGGTTGTAGTAAACAAAGCACTGCTCACCGAATGTGTGCATATATATATATATATACATACGAGTACGTACAAGTGCTTGTAGCGCCATCGTTAGTCGTACATTTAAGTACACATGTGCGTGCTGTATCGCTCCGACGTAAAGCTCCATTAGCCGGCACTTTGGCTTCAGATCGAACGTCGCGTGTATTATCTGTAAATTTTACAGATTTTTTTTGCGTTTTTTTTTTTTTTTTCGAATTTTAAACTGTATACAGTCGTGATCGAGTAAAATATACATGCGCATATTTAAATCGTTCATTTTACTGTTTGTTTGATTAATTATGGATATTCCGATAGGAAGAAGAAACTCCATTCCAATTATTTACACGAAAGGAAATAATTACGAAGTTGGATTTGATGTGGTAAGTTTAAATAGAATTTTTTTATACATTTATTCTTTTTTAGAATTTACTGATTTTTTTTTTTCACATTCATATTCGCTACATCGTAAGAACATTTATTTTTTCCCGTTAATTAATCTAAAATCCGAATTGCGATCATACCTTTCTCGAATAATTTCTGCTGCCGAACGATTAATCCATGCGATTAATACAATTAAATTTTTTTTCATTAATTGATTCTACGGCGAGTGCTTCTAATTGCTTATATTATTTTTGTAATTCCGCCGAGTAGTTAAAAATATTTACCCCGCTATAATTATAGCCATCCATAGAGTGCATGTCTCGATCCTAAAAAGTTACTACATCTAAAACTATTTTGTTAGTATCACTTATCTCCAATAACTGTTGTTCGGCTATACGTTAAAAAAATCAGATAAGAATATGCTGCGATGTTTAACGTTGGCTGCTCAAGGAAAAAATTATATAAACATTCCATTCGACGTCTCGATAAAAAATTGTTTTTCTACTGGTTTACACTAATCTTTTTTTTTTTTTTTTTTTTTTTTTTACGTTAAGGAATTTATTTTGATGTATATAGAGGTTTATCGGGATTAGATTTTCTTTTGTTTCGATTTTTTTATTTGTGTTTGTCGAGCGGAACGAATTATTTGAAACTTTTTCTTCTTCCCCCGAACTTATTAACTTTTTGATCATTTTTGGCTATAAATACGAGTTCATCGACATTTCATTCCGATGGCTACTGCAGTCGAACCTGTTTTAGAGAATGTGATTTTTTTTTAATTTTGAGAAACAGGCAACTCTCTATTATTGCTTCCATTTATTTTTATTATCGACGAAACGGCTTAGTTCTTTAATGCGCTATAAATAGAAAAAAGCAAAAATAATTACGCTAGTTTCTTTACTTCTTATTACTAGTTTTTACATATTTTTTAAACTTTACGAACTTTGAAAACATTTATTACAAAGAGAGACAAATCGACAGATCACTTTTACGCCGAAAACCTAAGCCATCGATATGTCTAGTAAAGTCTGATTTATGCAGCCCACGAGAGCGGAGTGCTTTTTTTTTATATAGAGCATCTAGACAAAAGTCGGGGAAAGGTGGGGGACACCGGTGCATTAAAATGGTGTGAATAGGCAACGAATAATTATCTCTTGGCGACTTTTATGTAAAGTAAATTAAACTTGGCGTCGTCCACGAAGTAAACATCCGAAGTATAACACTCGACCTCTTACAGCGTACATTGCAATTCCAGTATGCACATAAAATTTATCTTACAACGGGAGATAATGCGTTCTTATTATAGATAATGCAACCTTATTGAAAACATTTCTAATTACAGCGGGGGAGACTAGCGCAACATTTGGCGCATTATTTTTCTGTCGAATTATTTTTAACGGGCGATAAGGAAACCAATTGTTAAATTCGGGAAGTATCGTATCGTCGGTGTTCGAAAAATATAAACAATTCGCTGACGATAATAAGAAACAAAGTTCTCTTCCTATACCTTATCAGAACTTAGTTGATAGCAGTAAACATTGCCGAGTCGACAAATTCGTTTCGAATAAAAACCGGGGAAGATTTTTAAAAAAAAAATGTATCCTTTTAACAACGTTGGTAAATAGTACGCAATGGGTTACACTTTTTCAAATAGCGAAGCGAAATTTAGAAAATCTAAAAAAAAAAAATTTCCAAAATCTCGTTTTGGCGCGGTTGTGGAACAAGGTGTGAAGTTTTCGTTGAGGCAAGATACTTGAAAAATACAAAAAGTTATATGTTCAGATAAGGGAACTAGGAAGACGAATGATCTGTTCTAAACTTCTAAACTTTTCAGTGAAATTGGTATTATTCGCGTGAGCAAAAATAATGCAAAACAAATTCTTTTCAATCAGAACCTTCCAAAAATCAATTTTATTCGAGAAAAAAAATGTAAGGATAAAAATCAATCTTCCGAACAAAATAGGTGAATAAATAAATGAAGAACTTTTACACGTGCTCTTATTCTAAAAAAATTAGTTTGAAAAATTATTCTTGAATTAAATATGAAAATTTAAAAATCAAAACGTAATATTTAAAAAAACAAAAGTATATATAAAAAAAAAAAAAAATATATAACTTCGTATGGATAAGTTTGTAAATATTTCTTGCGCCAAAAAAATTTAACAAAATTTCTAATTCAATTACGATGAAATAAAAACGATTTAACCAAAAGAATATCCGATTCACCGTAATGACGCACGAATCAATACACTGTGAACTCAGCATTCGATTTTGCCGCCAACAACGGCTCCTTTCTTTATATATTATCGAAGATGTCAAAAATTGTCTCTCGCGCAGACATTTTTCCGTTTGTGATATTCGACGACAGAGCATGTTCTCCCATTTTTCACAACTTCCATTTCCCCCGTTTACACACGTTTTCAGATATTAAAAATTAAAAATAAAAAGTGTAAAACTGAATTTACTCATTGACAGGGGATTATGAGGATGCCATTCGCGCTGTCCGATCTTCTTCCAAACATGTACGTTTTTATGCTTCACATTTGGAAAAAAATAAATCTAAAAAAAATATGCGTACGATGTACATTTAATAAAGACTTATTATTATTATTTCTATTTATTACATATAGAAAAATAAAAGTTTGTTTATTTGTTCCGTACGCATTCCTTGTACCGCTGGACGGATCATTCTGAAACAATTTTCAGGGGGTATTCGTGTTGTCCGGATGAAGGTTTTAAGGTATGGCCGAGTATATTCTACCCCTCTCTTTCACGAAATATGAAGTTTTAAATAGTTAAACAATGGATTATGATGCGACCAGCAGCGGTACAGGAATGCATAGGGGACGAATAAAAAAATTAATTTTTACAAAATTTCAAATAAAATGATTACCATATTAAATATAAATAAACGTAAAAATCTAAATAAAACGATTACTATGATAAATGATAAACTTTAGATAATTATTAAGTAAATATACCGCGTTCCGATACTTCTCTTTTTGCTTTTGCTGAAATCATTAAGCCTCCATGACATGATCTGTTATGATGATGTTTCCGCACATATTGATGGCGTGATGTATTTACACACAATTCGCCTCCGAGATTCATCAATACTTCAGTCGCTTTCATAACATTACTTAGGGTAAATGTAGAAGTCGCGCTCCTAGCCTACCTGCTATACCCGGAATGCGGACATTTAAAAAAAAACAAAACAGTAGTGTATTCTCTATTAGTTTCTACAGAGAAATAAAAAATTCCGAAACAAAATTTTAATATCTGCTACCGGGAGAGAATATTTATACTAAAATTTGAAATCTTTACTCGGCTACTGTAATTTGCTTTAATAAATTATTTTTAATAAAATGCTCAAGACAGAGATATCGGAAGATAGATGTTCTCTTAAAAAGGTGTAATTATGGGAGATCAGCGTATGTGAATAACCCGCTCCCTTCAAAATAACGACGGCCGTGTGTGTGCTTTTTAGTTGAGCGAAACTTTTTGTTAGATCACGGCAGACAGGTTATATAGAAAGACCGATAATTTAAAGCTGAACGAACAACGCGAAGACCATATTTTGTTGGACGGTGATGATAAACATATTTCCCCCAAAATAGAGAAAGGATCTTTACATGAATTAAAAACCAAAAAATAAAAAATAAACGTTTTTCACGCATAAAGTCTAAGGATCGAATACATGCAGATGGACAGATTACAAAGAAAATAAAAGGAAAGCGGGGTGGTCATGAATTTTTTTTTTTTTTTTTTTTTTTTTTTGGGCGCATCAACTATGGACCATTGCCCAGACACAATGGGAAGAAGAGACAACTAATTAGAACCTAATTCGATTGGAGACAGCTGAAATAAAGGAACCAAGGACAAGAACAGCAGACTGGGAAGGAAAGGACAAGATGTAAGACGCACAGTAAGGAGTGGGAAGCCCCAGCTTTATAAGGTGAAGATAGAAAAGAGAACGCTCCGCAGAAAGAGCAGAACACTCGAAGAAAATGTGATCAGCATCACAGACAACTGCTTCATCTGGATGCAACGGACAATGAGGAGAGGGAAGCAAAGAGAAACGATAGCGTGAAGAGGGCAACAGTGTGTGATTAAAGCGCAGGCGGACAATAGAGGAAATTATAAATCGTGGAAGAGAGGGAAACTCCGAGAACCATGGATGAGAAGGAAGTGTAGGTTGGATTGAAAGGTAGAAGGAACGATTGTTGGAAATAGAAGAAGGGTACACATCCGACCAAAATCTGAAGTGAAGCTACTTAATTAGGAGTAATAGATTAACAGCCGGGATTTTTTTAAAATAGAAGCGAGAACGAACAGCAACCTGAGCCAAAGCATCCGCCATTTCATTACCCTCGATGCCTCTGTGACCAGGAACCCACAGTAAGTCAATGTGTACAGAGTGATGGAAAGAAAGATTATAAATGAGAGATCGTATACGAAGAATGAAGAAGTCAGAAGAGGGAGGAGGAAGCGGTGAACTGATAGCCTGGAGAGCACCCATGAAATTGAAAGCAACTTGATTTTCGGATATGGAGCTCTATTGACACTCTAATTAGTATATCAGTAATGATGATAAATCGCAGGAAGTAACTTTGTAATGTATCGAATTGCTGCCTAATTACGAGTATTAATTAGGCAAAAATGCCTTACCTTATAAATCATTCTTTTTTTTAATAATGTCTTATAATTTTTTTCAAAAATATTTCGATATATAATTTAGTAACTATACAGCGCATTAGCAATGTTCTATATAAAACAGTATATTGCAATGAATAAAGAATCCAGTTTTCGGTTTGATATATTCCAATCTAAAAAGTTGTACACCAAACCATAGCGCGTAGACAGAGTCTGATCAAGTCCCCGCTACAAAGGAGGAGGAAGCACTGTTCGAAAATGAAACTTACAAATTATACAGCGCTAGAAGGTTCGTGTGAGACTACAGGTAAAAACCGGCGCAAAAAACAGACACCGGATATAATGCCGATTTTAAACTGGCGGTAATAATAGATAATATAACTCGCAATATAATGAATGTGGTAAAAACTGTACGAAGGAAAATAAGCTTTAGCAGGTGAGATTATATGAAAGATTAAAGTAATCCCAATAGTAATATCAGCAATAGAGGTTAATGCCGAATAACTTAATCAGCGATCTAAAAATACCACATTATATACTATCGAACGTAAGCGCATCTCATTCGAGCAGAGAATTTTCCAATAATTACGATCAGTTTATTTTTTTTATGAAATATTACGATAATACTAATAATAAACAGACTCCAGCCTTAAGGGATATACATGTATGTATATTCTAAAAATCCTGCTTAGAGATCAATGAATACTTTTCAATGCGCGATCTGTAGGGGTTAAGCTATTATTTTTTGAATAGTTTCTGCGTAATTTTTATTCTGAAACTTTAGCACCATGACACGAACTTGAAAAAATAATAACAATAAGTCAAAGCTGGTGTTAGCATATCGTAAGCCAGCTATCGCTTGATTAGATGACGGTGTAGCCGGTTCGAATTCCGCACATCAAATTTAAAAAGAGATTATCGTTTTTTTTTTATACTGTTAGTTGCTTTTTACAACTATTCCACCAAAAGCTACTCCTCAGCCTGTTGTTAAATCGGAATTCTTAAATACCTACAGCTCTGTTCTTTAAAACCACTTTACAATCTTCACTGACGGCTTTAGAAGATGATCCTATGGAAAGCCGATTCAGCCTTTTTCCGACCTCCTAATTATTCTGAATAGTCCTTTAAACTTTTCTTCCTTCTTTTCTGTGCCGAATCTACTGCCATTTTAAAGGTCATTTTCTCTTTTTCTCTTCCCCTCTGATCTCTCGCAATGTTCCTTTTTTTTTATTATTATATCAGATTTCAAATAAAAAAATATTGTCGCTCTATTATCGAATTTAATTTGCTTTTTAAAGTACTGTAATTCGTCAAATAAAATAAACGAACTAATTAAAAAATTTAATTACAAGTAAAAAAAATGTTTTTTTACAAAAAAATAAATACCGACTTCAAGGTTTATTATAAAAATTTAAAAATTCACTAAAAAGTAAAAAATAATTATTCCCAATAAGAAGATATATTTCAGAATGTGATATACCCTTAAAGGTGATATTGTAATTCTTATACAACACTGATACCTTAATTAGAGTCGGCATCAAATTCATGTTACAATATCTAGGAACAATTTAATGAACATTTAATGCAGGTTTTAATTATTATTTTAATATGAATTTGATGCCGACTCTAATAACTATTAATGTTGTATAAGAATTACGATATCACCACTTAAGTGTTATATCATTCTGATATATATATATTTTATCGGGAGTAATTATTTTTTACTTTTTAGTGAGTTTTTAAATTTTTATTATAAACCTTGAAGTCGGTATTTATTTTTTGTAAAAAAATATTTTATTTTATAATTTTTACCGTTATACTTGAATTTTTTTCTTGATAAAAATCAATTTTTTTTCACATTATTCACCATACTTTATACTTAAAAAAAATCGATTTCTTTATTTTGAACTAAAATATCAATGAATGAAAAGCATCCAAAAAGCTTTAATTTCCCCCCATTATTACGGATAACTCAAAAACTACCGAGCAGATCTTGATCAAATTTAAATAGGACCACATGAGAAGCACCAGCCTTCAAATAAAAGAATAATCATCAAAATTAGAAAAAAGTTCTTAGGTGACACACATAAAAAAAAAAAAAAAAATACCGTCGAATTGAGAACCTCCTTTTTTTAAAGTCGGTTAAAAAGCAACATTAATACGTTGGTTTGTTGGGTTTTTTTTTGTTTTTTTTTTTTAATGAAACTTTTTACAGGACACTACGAGTTTTAAAACGAAGAGTAAACTCGTCGATCTAACAAAATCAGTTAAACTATTTGTTAAACTACTTGTCCTTTCTAATGCCTGTTCAAATGCAGAGCAAGAGAAACAGAAAAACCCGTATGTTAGTTGAAAACTAGAAGTGAATTTACATAATTCATTTTGCGTTAGCCGATAAATTATACATTAGCGAAGTGTGATAAATTGTTATTTTTCATTTATTACATTTGAAAATTTGAAGATAGATGAAAAATTGTAGTAGCTTCAAATATCTGATTAGATACACAATCAGTGATCTTCCTCGTTTAAAATTTATTGCAGTCCAAAAAAGTTTCACTTCCAACGCCGTTAATTTTCGACTGACACACTGTTTTTTTTTTCATTTAAAATTCACGTTCATTTTCGGAAACTTATTGATATTATCGAAACTTATCGAAAAATTGTTCTAAAAAAGTACTTAAACGAATTTATATTGCCATTATACTGGAAAGGGAGGTGAAAAAAATTACACTCGAACTGATGTTTTATATTGTTTCCGCAGAACATTAATTGTTTCTGAGCGGAACTTAGCTTAAACATGAAATCGTAAATGCTCTCGCAAAAAACCAATTTCGTCGCTACTTTTTGTGAAGTATTTTTGTTTCATACGTTGTTTCGCGGCACTCTTCCAAAAAAAAATCTCATTCGAATGGATTTTTTTTTTTTCCATTTAAGGGGGAAGAATCCACGCACTGCATGCAACTACCTAGGTTATCGCAGTACGTGAACCAACGTTTTAAATCAGACTTCTCAGCTCGTTAAACTGAAAGAAAGTCATAAGGTTGTTCATAGCAGCAGAGATATTTGAGAGGATGTGTCTGCAAGTGATGTAATCTGGTCACGCCGCAACCGATTAAAACGTGTGCTTTTCAGCAAAATGTGCGAAACTGATGGGTATTCATCGATAGAACAAAGTGGACATTGGCTTCGGAGCTTGTTTGAGGATGAAGTCGTGGGAAAAATACGTATGTACCGTTCTCAGGCGATGTTCCGTTCCGACTGGAGGACACCATGGCTCCGTCGTAGGTTTTATTTCTCTGAGAAAGGTTGGTTTAAGACATCCAGTCATGATTCCACTGTGCGAAGATTGCATCAGACAGGAAACTTCTTACCATAAGCAAATATTGGGCACACCAGGGATGACCGAGCGACCAGGTCCACCCGCCCATTCCTCGGAATTTCGGCATGACTAGGGAACTATAAAAAAAAAAAATCACTCGCTATCCTCTTCGGTTCAGCTGGTATAAGATAGACAGAACTTCTAGGCCCATTGGTGATTCGGGGTGATCCGACTACAAAGCACATATGGACTGCGAGGAATCAGTCAGCGGTAAGATTCTGAGCGGTTGAAGTCTCAGTTCTAAATATGCCTGAAGACAAAACAACGCAGCATACATCTCGGCTTTCGCAATCGATACAACGTTGTATTCCACCCCCACCCCCCCAATGATTCCGTCTATTTCGAAAGCTCATGCAGCTGGGGGAATTGAATGAGAAACGAGTTGGTAATATGGTGCGATTGGTAAAGGCCATACCGATAACTTCCTGCTTATGACCATATTTATCACAAAATTTCCGTGTCTACCCCGGAAATACAGCATACACGTGCAAGAACACCCGAAACTTGTAAATTACAAAACCATTCGTAACTTCTAAACATTCTTTTTCCCACCCCTGCATTACAATCTTCGTAGCATCATTCTCAGCTTTTCATCATGATGAAATAACTAAAATATTTTTTCACATTTTTTTCAAAGTACAAAACATATTCAAAATCTCACAGTTGCCACATCAATACGAATTGAATATCGCGAACCGAAATAAATAGCACCCCTCTTGTTTAAACGCAAACGTATTACGGAAAATTCAGTCTGCGACACGCATACATCCAACAGACATCCGCAAAAATAAAGGAAGAAAGAGGTTTAAAAAGTTATTATTTTTATTTTTGGATTATTTGAAAATACAAAGGCTGTTCAATAAGTAATTCCTTCACCGCTATATCTCGGGAACAAAAAAAGATTATGCGCTGATTTTGATTTTTGAAATTATGGGAAATTTTATTTTCTACAAATTACAAACCTTCCACATAAATTTAATTCAATACAACGCTGTCACCGTGAAATAAGTTGTCTAATCCCGTTCTCGTAGAATTCTTGTGGTTGTTCGCGCAGCCAAGCGGACGTAGCGGTCTGTAATTCATCATCTGATGTAAAGCGAACACCCTTTAGATGTCTCTTCGTGTGTTTAAAGAGGTAATAGTCGCTGTTGAACGAATTGTTTTATCGATTTTTCTACGCAATTCACCTGTGTTTGGCAGTTCCGGACGACCCGGACGATCCCTGTCGAATAATGGTATCCAATCTTTTTTCGCTTCACGAGCCCAATTACGCACAGCACTAATGTTCATCACGAATTCACCATAAATAACCTTTAAACGGTCGTGAATGGCCTTTGGTTGTAATCCTTCACGGGTTAAAAACTCGATGACTGCCTTCTGCTTGTACCGATGCTCACTACTTCGTTTTACGTTTTCTACCATATTTAACGCGAGAACACACGTAAACCTTCGAAAACACATCACCGGAAACTAGATTCCTCCCTTTTTCCAGTGAACACATGCGCGACACTGTATCTGTTTGCAGTGCTGAGATCTAGCGGTGGAGGAATTACTTATTGAACAACCTATGTATAAATATATTTAATTTCAATTTTTGCGGTGATCTTGTATACTTCATTTTAAAAATCCTTTGAAAAAAAATTCTTACTGCACTAGCGATAATTGAGAAACTAAAAGTAGAGTGAGTACCCTTGACAGGGTGTGGAGACTACAAATTTAAAGTTCATAATTTTTTTCCCCTTTTGTTTTAATAAAGCACAATCTTAACTGGTAAGTTAAACAATTTCTAATTATAACTAATGTGAAATAAACTAACATGTACGAGATCATTTAGTCCTGTGACCGAAGCCTCAATAACTTAATATATACAGGAGGTCCTGTGACTTGAGACGCTTTAGACCCCGTATGTCCTCATGTGTATCTAGAAGTCGAACTGCCTCAGGATTGCTGCGTTGACGAAACCGCTTCTCATGAGTAATCGTGAAATCTTTAATTACTTCGCTGACTATTTTAACTGCAAGATCTCGATGAATATCGCCATTACGAGAATAACGATGCGCATTAACGATAGCTGGAAGGATGATACCATGCTGAGCTTGTTTTTTATTGTAGTTGGATTTTTTCGTACATCCCCATAATGCTACTTTATATGTCCAGATGGGTTTAATAATTTTCTGGTAGAGAAGGCGTTTGCAGTAAAGACATCAAGAATAGAATTCCTACCGATAAGACAATATAATTAGGATATTGTTTTTTTAATCTGTTTCCTCTTCATTTTTACATGGATAGTCCATGAAAGCCGGAAGTCCAGGAACATACCAAGGTATTTGTCAAATTCTACTTGAAGGATCTGTACGCCTCAGCGTAAACAGCACGTATTGCGATTTTGCTTCGTTTAATTTAATACACCAGCGTTGATGCAGCGACGCGATTTAAGGCATGCTGCAAATTATCATTTGCGTTCGTTTGGCTATCACTAATAGCCAGGATAGCCGTATCATCCGCGAAGGCGGATGTGGAGTTATACAGTTATCCACAGACATATCACATGTATACAACAGGTACAACAATAGTCCCCGGGACGCTTCCTTGAGGGACAGCTGACTGTATCGAGTAAAATAATGATTTTGCCTCTCCTTACGCTACTCAGTAAGAGGTTGCTAATTTTTGCAATAAAACCCCCATGCCACACTCTGTCAAACGTCTGGGCAACATCCAGAAAGGCAACTAAACAGTACTTTTTTTCTACAAAAGTATTCTCTATAATTTGTACTAGAGACTGTAAACCTGATCGATAGTTGCATGTTGATCTCTCAAGCCAAACTTACGATCTGAAAGATTAATTAATGGCTTCAGGTGCTTTAATAAAAGCTTTTCGTAAAGTTTAGAGATAGATTTTAGCAACGAAATTTGACGATACGAAGTCACTTCTCCTGCTGGTTTAACCGTTTTTTTTTTAAAGTAATGACTTCAGGTACATATTCTAGTCTTATGCTATAACATCGAACGTATGGTGCAAGCGGGACAATGGCCTTTTGCGGCAGTACTTTCAAAGAACGGGATGGAATCTCATCTATACCGGGAGATTTTTTCGGATCTGTGCATTTATCGTTTTTTTGCGCTATCTCTAACGGAGAGAATCGTTTAATGACGCTATTTTCTCGAAAACAGACTGCGGGTGTTATCACTGTGGAGTTGTTTCATGTGGTTGAAATACTCGGGATAGATGCCGAGCAAATAATTCCGCTTCCACGTATTGTTCTCATCTAGTAAAATAGGTGGAATACGGTTGAATGGCCGTTTAATCCTAAGCGTAGCCTTCCGACATTTTTGTCCCGCGGATTTCTGAATTTGTGCCATACTCGCCGTGCCTTCCTTCTCTCCGCAATCATTTTACGAAATTACTTGTAATGCATTACATTTGGAAGATATGAAAAGTAGCGGAAATAGCAGCCTCAAAATACTAATATAAGTGCATATAATTTTAATAATTAATTTTATAAATTATTTTGAGTGTTAAACTCTGCTATTTAAACACTCGTGAGTTCAGTTTTTGTGATACTTTTGTGTCAACACAGTTATCAATGCGTCAGTTAAATCAGACGATAACATTAAAGGAGGAAATCATGAAATAAATTTATGCGTATACGTTTACATACGTACATATATATGTGTATATAAAGTCTGTGTATGTACACACATACACACGCGCGTGCGCGCACCCCATATATATGAATAAATCATCATAAGGTAAATAAGCAAAGCAACATTTAAGTACATAAACTCTCCTGACAAAATATTCTAATTTAAAATTTCAGTTGTATTTGTTTATTCTTTTGAAAGCGTTTTGTCGGCAATATATTTACAGTTGAAATGTAGACTGTTATCTATGTATATAATTGCTAGATTACGTGGTCGTCGTGTGTCAAGTACACAAAAGCACAACACGTTCCAGTTTTTAAAAATGCGATTGAATGTGAATTATTTTTAAAAGCCATTCACTGTATGCGGCTTTACTGAGTAAAGATTTATCCCCCTTACTGCTCAACAACACTGCAAAGATGAATCATGTCGTAAGTTCTAATTTATTATTGCTTTAACTGATAAAAATCGCTCCGAATTGGGCGAAAAAAATGAAAAAGCACGAAGGAAATAAGTAAAATAAAATCATTTGCAAAATTACGATGCGTTTAAATAAAGATAAAGTACATACTAAGCAATTATTAATAGTGGTCAATAAAGGAAACGTCAGAATTAATGTAATAAAATGTTAAAAAAAAAAAAAAAAAAAACGACTGCAAGATTTATTATAAAAATTTAATAAAAATGCCCTAAAAAGTAAAAAGTTTCGATAAAAAATATATTTCAGATTGATGTACCTTAAGGTAATATTGTGGTAATTCTTATACAACATTAATACCTTAGAGTAGGATTCACATTAAAAAAACAATATCTAGGAACAATTTAATGAATAATTAATGCAGTTTTTAATTATTATTTTAAGAAAAAAATATACGCGACGAACGTGTAACCTACTTCTTTTTGGAGGTCGGTAGCAAAGCTACATTTCCATGATAATTTGGCAAATTGATAGTATTTTAAATTAATCGCCTCAAAAAATAATAAGAAAAAACAATTATCCAAAAGGACCACATTTTTTCACGTTTTTTGATGAATACGATTTTCATCAGTATTTACATGGTACCTAAGTTAAATGGTACTCTTTCTAATGGGAAAAGAATCAGTAAAATCGGTCCATATAAATATAAGTTATGGGAAAACAAACGTTAAAAAAAAAAAAAAAAAAAAAAAAAAAAACACGATGAACGTGTAACCCCTCATTCTTTTTTTTTTTTTTAATTTTGTTTTTTGAGCACGTCGACAAAAGACCTCCTCCGTTCAAAAATAATAAGAAGGAGGAATGGTTAGTTAAACACAGACACGATCAGAGACTGACAGAATGAATGTAGAAAGAACTGAAACATATCTTCCTCTTCCGGTAGGTTTCTTCCTGTTTTCTCTTAGTCCAATATTACCCTTCTGTCTTCTGCTGCTCATTCCAATCTATGGTTTGACTCTTACGTCTCCTCTTTCTCCAACCCGGATTCCTTTTTCTTATCTATTCAACCTTCTCTTCCTCGTTTCCCCTGGTTTCTTGACTTTCCTTTCATGCGTCGCTCCAACATCTCTGCGATTTGCCGCCTGCGCTTTGGACACAGTTTGCTTCCTTCCTCGCTTTTCCGTTTCTCTCTTGTGCCGTCTCCTTTTTGTCCATTGCACCACTCCAATATGCAATTTGTGTGTGATCCCGATCACGTAATGTTCGAGTGTGCATCTCTTGCAACCGATCAAGCTGCTTTCTACTCCTCCCTTTTACAAATTGGTATTCCCACTCCATACAGTGCTTCGTTTATTCTCTCCCTTCCTTCTCCTTCTGTTGTTCAGGCTCTTGATTCCTTTTTGTCAGCTATCTCTGATCGTATAAAGATCTAAGTTTCGTCGTCTTTTTTCCTCTGTTCTTGGGCCAATGTCCCTATAAACGAACCCAAAAAAAAAAAAAAAAACCTGAAACAATGAAAAGCGAAGGAAATTACAGGATATAGGAGGCGCCATAAGGAGTAAGAAGCCCAACAGATGGTAAATTAGAATAAAGGATAGCACGTTTCGCCGAGAGGGACGGACATTCAAAAAATATATGATTAGGATCGTAGGATGAAGAGGACAGTTTATGGGAAGGTAGACAAAAGAAAACGAAAGCGTGATAAAGGTCTGACTGTGTCTAAGGCGCAAACGAACAATAGACACAACAGCAGAACGGCGAAGTGAAGAGAAATCGTAAAACTAAGGGTGAGCAGAAAAATTTGGCTAGAGTAATGGGACAGTTAGTTGCAGAAGGAGGGAACATTAATATCTAACCAGAGTCTAGAATGGAAAATTTTACATAGAGGAAGCAGGTTGGAAACAGGAATCTTAGCAAGAAAGAGACGGGAAGATGCAGCAACCCGAACCAGGGAGTCTGCCAATTCGTTACTTTTTATTCCCTTGTGATCGGGGACCCAAAGCAGATCGATACGAATGGAATGATTTGCAAGAACACTATGGATAAAGGGGAGTATGCGATGAGTGACAAAATCGCAGGAATGAGCAAGAACATTTGAAGAAACGGCTTGAGGCGCACACATGGAGAGTCAGAAATGATCAAGTAATTGGGAACGGAGCATTGTGAAGAAATATAAACAATGGAACGTAGGATGACCATTTGCAACCTCTTTCTTTTTGGAAGTCAGGGAACAAAGCTACATTTCCATGGTAATTTGGCAAATTGATAGTATTTGATGTCAACTCTCCTTTGTTATATTAATAAAAAAGAATAAGAAAAAAAAATTATCCAAAAGTACCTCATTTTGTAAAGTTTATTGACCAGTATTTAATTTATGTTCACTGATTTTCATCATTACTCATCATATGGTACTTAAGTTGAATGGTACAAAAAATCAGTAAAATTGGTCTATATAAATATGAGTTATGTGTGAACAAATATAAAAAAAAAAAAAAAAAACAAAAATAACATACGAGACAATATAACCTCCTTTTTTTTGCAAGTCAGTAAAAATCGCATTAAAATAAGATTTGTTTCTTCTTCCGTTCGAATGTTAAAGTCAAAAGCGGTTAAAAAAATTAAGAATATTATCATTTATCTGTTTATTTAAAAAATTTCAAAGTCCGCAGTGAAGACGGAAACACGGTAATAGCGTAGCTCGGATAACGCAAAAAGTCGATTAATGCAAATTTGTTTTTTTGTGAAGAAAAAAAAGCTGAAGGAACTGCGCAGTAGAAATGTGCCTCTTTAGTAGGAAGCCTTATTGGAGGAAAAGTAACTGTCTTATATTATGCAAAACATTTACCTTTCTTAAAAAGAAAAACACAGAAAATTTCGTAAAAAAACCATACATACACACACAGAATACACCTACAACCCCGGTAATCGCCAAGCCGGTGACTGTCGCTGCCGTTACGCATATTTCTGCATAGACAACACACACTTCTTTCGCTACACAAAACTTTACATCCGCATCGACCTCGCATACAATAAGTGTACACTCATTATCTGATAACATCAACTCAGCGTCTAATGCCGCTGATAACAAACCCGCTATACAAGATGTTGCAATTCCGATAAATACTAATACTACGCAAGCTCCCTTCACATCAAAAGTAAAACCTAATAAAAGAATTATTCTACCGAACGATTTTAATTATTCATCTGAAGAACCAGGCATAATCTTTCCTTTCTTAACCAACCACGATATTCGCGACTGGCGTCCAAGTCAGCTCTGCTTGCATCAATGCCGCTAGCAGCACCACCAATCTGCAAAATGAAGGTATATTTCCATGAACGTATGATGGCTGAGTGGAGCAGCCAATGGCAAAGGGAACCATCCTTTATGAAAAGCATAAAATTTACAGCCGATCCCTGGTTTCCTTCTTTTTACCTCACGCGTCGGGAATATGCGGTGTTTTTAAAATAGGTTGCGGGTCGGGAATACGGCGGTCTCACACAATTATATACCTGAAGGTTCACTGTGGACTTTAAAAATTTTTAAATAAACAGATAAATGATAATATTCTTAATTTTTTTAACCATTTTTGACTTTAACATTCCAACGGAAGAAGAAACAAATTTTATTTTAATGTGATTTTTACCGACTTGCAAAAAAAGGAGGTTTTATATTGCCTCACATGTTTTTTTTGTTTTTTTTTTTTTTTTTATATTTGCTCGCTCGATCCAAGTGCCATTTTTGTTCTAGCTCTTCTTATCCTTCGGCGGAACACCTGTTACAACAATGTGTATCGTTCGTCCGCTCTGATGTTGCCGGTATTCCACTCTCCAATAACCCAACGCGGATACAAATGATACTCGTGGTTCTTCGAGCTAACAACTTACTAGGTAAATTATGAAGTAGCCTTTTCACCCTGGCCCATGCGCTGTAATGACCATTGCAGTTAAAAATGGTGCATGAGTGCCACCAGGGAAAAAGAAAATATTCTAACGATGTCGCAAAAATAAAACAAGATGGCGGCCACCGAACCGAGAAACCAAATACCGGAAATTTCGGATAGTTGGAAAAAATAAAAATCTGATAAGGGAAAATCATTTAAAGTAAAAAAAGAAGAGCGTTTACAGCACATGGGTCACTTCATAATTAAATACTTTTTTTATTTATATAAAATATAATCAGTAGCGACAAAAAAACTACAAATTTTTTTTGTATTAAGCCTCTCTGTGTATAGGGGTGATTTATGTTTTTTCCCGCCCTGGTCGTGAAACGTTGGTACGCCACTGTTGGAACCCTTCCATATCATCCACATATAGATATATTGTTACTGCGAACGCTAAAACAACTGCTTCGCAAATGTGAAAAAAGTCATCCATTACAACACGCCCGTCAATAAAAATTATTTTGGAGCTGAAGTATAAAAAAAAAACTGATTCGGGGTATAATCCAAAAAAAACGCGTTTATCCATTTTTATTTTATAATTGTTACATTTAATATTCATTAATGAATACACTCTTTTCCCGAAAAACTGGTAATAGAAGGCGTAAACATTTTCCCCCAAAATTCTAACAGTTCTTTTTTCTTTTTTTTTTTTTTTTTTTTTTTCATGGCTATATTTAAAAACGTTTTTCGAGGAGTTTTTACGCCACTCCACTGTCGTCTTTAGCTTAAATTTTAATTCTGCGCAAAAACAATATTACGGGTTTATTTTTCTTCGATTAATTACAATTTAACGAGTTTGATCGGAACCAAGAGAGCTGTAAACTATGTATTCGTTCGCGAAAATATTCTCTAAGATGGGTCGATACCTTTTTTTTTTTTTTTGCCATTTCCGTCGTTTTTCTTAGGAAATTTTGTCTTAATTTCGTATATGTTTATAATAATTTTCTTTTCTTCCATGAATCGCGATTTTTTTATTTATTTTTCTTATTTAATTTTTTCTTTTTAACTCCGAAGGATTTCTGGCGTGTTTATTTTATTAAACTAAAATAATAATAAAACAGTTCTGTAACACACGTCCTTAGCATAGAAACTATTTTTGTACACTCGTAAAGAACTTTAGGAAGTGATAATAAAACCGAATGTTGAAATAAATGCGCAATCTCTTTATTCACTCTATACTGCTTTTGTTTTTGTTTTTTTTCTCGATTAATCTGTTGTCAAATCGATCGTAAGTGTGCACACCGCTTAATTTGATTACAACGCGATCAACAGTAACCTTTTACAAACGTGATGTAGTATGCGGGTGTTACGATGTGGTGATCGACGTATGCGATAAAAATAAATAAATAAACGAATGTTCGCGTTAATGTACCAGGAAATGCCACAGAAAGCTACTACTTTTTATAATTGCGTTATAATTTGGTGCTTTTTTTCTTTCTTTTTTCGTTTTTTCTTTAGCCTGGCATATGCTATTTTGTTCAATACGGAATGCTGACAACAGTCAAACGTTCTGAATGGTCAATGCAAAATTGGTAAAGAGATATGAATTTTAAGCTTCTTAATTTTATGAGCGGAATAAAGAAATTAAAATCCGAGTCTCTTTTCGCTTTTTTCTCTTTAACAGCATTGTGTGTGTATCTAAGGGCGTCGCCGGCCGATGAGCCAGGGGGGGCAAGATGAGTTGCCAGCCGTCGGCGGGGGGCAAGATGATAGAAAGAGAATACGAGTTATAGGAAAAATAAAATTTATAAGTTGTAAAGGCTTAATATTTTATTAAACAAGAATAAAATCTTAATTAAAACATAATTTTCGCGGGTTTCTGGTAAATTGTCCCTGATTACGCGCCTATGAATACTCATTATAGCCAGTTGATTTTAAATACAAAGGAAACAACTAATATTATGTTTTTTTTTGTTGTTTTTTTTAATTTCTATTTGTTTAACGACGTTCGACAGCTAGGTCATTTACGTCATCACTGTAAACTATAATTTATTATAAATATTACATGCTTTTAGAAAGTTAAGTAAGATGTTAATATTATTCGAATTATCGGCTAGTATATAATTAATGCTTAAATTAATGCCATTGTAATAGCTTTTTCATATTTCTGACAATCGATCAATATGTGGTACACCGACAGTTGACACTGACATTCTGAGCAGAGAGGCGCTTCTGTGTTTTGGAAAAGGTAATTGTGCGTCAATTTGGTATGCCCAATTCTTAGGCGGGCTATCATGACCTTCTCTGTACGGTTTTGTCGGAACAATGTTCGCCAGTTCGATAGTATCAGTTGAACAGCATAGGGTTTTTGCTTCCACGAAAACGTTGGTCCCACTCTGCTTGTCGGCGGTTCTTTATTTTTCAGTATAAGTTGGCGCTGATGTGTTTTAAAGCAAAATATTGCTAAAGTTAATTGTTGGTGTATTTCCGTAAATTACTTCGCGTAGCGTGATGTTTAATTCGGCGCATAGAATTTTACTTCTTACGCTTACCGGTCTTTGTGTTGCGGGTTTTGATTTACAAAGTTCCATAAAGGTTGGGTCAATTATTTTTGAAACGAAGTTCTTTTACGCGGCTTGACGATAAGAGTAAACTGGCAGAAATCGTCATATAACGAAAAAACGTTATGCGTCCTCCAAGCGATCTGCACTCTCTTTCTCTTTGTCTCTTTCTATTATATACGGGTGTGTGTGTGTGTGTGTGTGTGTGTGTGTGTGTGCGGGCGCGCGAGTATCGAGATTCGAACAGCAAGCATTGTGCGCGGTCAGTAGTGCAACCTCAATTCTAAACACGTGTAAATTTTATTTAAACTTATTTTGTTGTTTTTGTTTTAATTCATGCGGGATTTATATTGTGTCGTTTTTTAACGTATATTTTATGAATGACTTTATACATCTACCAAAAAGTGAAAGGAACTTTGTTCCTACCGGGTGTCCTCCTCTAGATACCGCTTCTCTTTCTTTTTTTTTTTGTATGTTGGCTTGCGTGGAATGAACGATACCCAGTTTACTCGCGAAAACCGGCCTATTCAAACTGTCAGATTGCCGTAACTTCCTAACGTTAAAATACCTTTTCAAGTTAATATTATGTTTACATTTAAATAAAAATCAATATAATAAGTGTGATACAAATATAGATAAAATCGATAAAATATTTAATTTTCCGGTAGTACTTAGTTAAAATTATTAATTTTAAGAAAATTTTGAAAATCTCTAAAAAAGCTATTACTTAAACAATAAATTATAAATTACATTTAAATAGAGCGTTATTAATATTAGGAATATTCACTAATTGGTCTTCAAAATTTTTGAATATGTTTCGTCGTCGTTCAAACTGTTATTATCGTAAATTACTTTCATAGTAGTTAAATCAGTATTAATGTCGTATGTTAATTTTTGATTGTTTTTGTTAAAATATGGTCAGCTAGTGCAGATTTATTGTTATACTTGTATCTAATTGCATGTAAGTGCTCATTGTACCTTATTTTGAAAGTTCTTTTCGTTTGACCGATATAAAATTTTTTAAATGTATCGCACGTTATTTTATAAATTCCTGACTTCTCGTCTGTTCATTTTGACGACGTTCCTGAATTAGTTTCAGAACACCCTGCATAAATGAGCATGATACATATAAATTTATCACGACCAACCCAAAAGCGCCAATATTAAATTCACTGTTAAAACAGATAGCAGTTGTAAAGTTATCACTTGAGGAAGGATTTAGAAAATGAAGACAGAAAAGTAGTATTCATATTTCAGAAAAAAATCAATGAAAAATATATATTATAGAATATTCTTCAACACCGCAATGAACTGAAACGAATAGGAATAGACACTACGGTACAAATTTTCCTCGCAGTAAAGCACCGGTTCCTGAAACAAAAGGTAGAGAATACGAGAAAAGGGATTCGGATTTTTAGGATGGTCTCCATTCAACAGAGCTTTAAGTCGCTAGTTCAGTGGTTTTTTAAAATTTATGATAAGTCAATCTTTCCTAATGTGCAACATATTCTTTTAGCTTGCCATTTTTGATCATGGCATTGCGAACATACTTCCCCGCCATTGCATCCGTATGTCTACGATCGCCATTCTTAATTTGTATGTTGTAGCTAAAGCCACTTCTACCATGATGCGATCATTCCCGCCCAGTTTCCTGAATATCCATTTTCCTGAAAAACAGTTTTCCCAAAAGTACTTAGAATCCCCTTAAATAATCTAATAGACGACTGTCCGTTCGTATTCGCGTCTTCAATTTCAGCCGTTTCCTTTTCATTAACTCCATCGTTTTCCTCTAGCTATAAGCTCCGCTAGACTTACTTGTTCGCTTACTCTTTCTGTAATTCGTTCAGCAACGGGTACATATCGGGATAGTGTATTTAACGAGCAACCGAATTATGCCACTTCTTGCCAGTATTATTTACCTTGCAGGGGTATTTAACCTTCGTACTGTACTTCTTTAATTATATCAAAGGAAACTAGTGGGAAATTTAATTGCAACCCGGGCTATAAGACCGGACGTAAGTTACCCGGGAAGTACTCGTTGCAGCTGTTTTGGAGGAACGTAGTATTCCCATTGTTTTAACGGTTCTTGAATAATAAGAAACGGTACACTTTGCTTTTTCGAAGCACTTATTTTTAACACTTTTGGACTTATTCAGTATTGATCTCTGTGCAAGAGATTTTTTGCACGTCAAACATTTCGCGCCATAAAAGGATACTACGAAACAAATCGCCACTGAATTGAATCTCTGCATCAAAAGCCCACTCTAAACTGAATTGAACCCTTAAAATTCTCCTTCGAGGAAATTTTTCTGTAAAGTGAGCCACCATCAAATATGCTCGTATGAAATTTTTTATTTGATCTAAAAAAAAATCTATACTATCAATCAGTTTGTAAATGTTGCAGAAATTTTTCTTTGCGCTTTATTATTTTATAAAAGCAACTTATTTCAACGCTCAACGATTCGGCTAGCTTACACTGACTATCATCAGAATCATTTTTCTAATCATATCCACCATGAAAGTCGAAGATGTTTAACCCATTTCAAATCTATCACGAAGAAGATGAAACAATAATAATTACTGCGAGAGTAGGCTCCATCAAAAGAGGACGTTTAATAATTATTTCTGTTGTACTATTCAGTGATACGAATTTTGCAGAAAACCTTTAATCAAATTAATTGTATTGTGCTTTCGGCGCGTCATTTGCGTACGCGTTTTATATGATGGCATTAAATGACGAATTAATTATTTACACTTAATGAATATGCGGCCGTTTCCATCACGATACGTGAAGTTACGCGAATTCATCAAACGTCCGACATGTACAGTAATAATTAAATAATTGAATTTATTCGACACTGTTATTGATGTGTTCGCAACGGTTTTATAATTGAATTCTAAGAATTATTACCATTATTCTTCTTATTATTGTCATTCTTTGAAATGAACAACGACACGCATAAAAACATACGTAAATTATACGTATACAATGCCTTTATTTTCCTTCGCCATAATATAATTCATTCGCTTTTTCATAATGTATAATTTATATATATATATATATATATTAATTTAACCATCGTTATATGAAATATTAATTTATCCGTTTTAAATGTGAAGTTTAGCCAGACTTTTTTAATTTATTAAAAAATATTCAATTTAAAAGTAATATTAATTTTAGCTCTATAAAGTATACGATAAGCCCCAAAACCGGATTAAAAACATCTTTAAACTAAACTTTTCAAGAATCAGCTGAACTAAGTGATACTATATTAAATAGGTCAAATCGCTCTCAAATTAAAATCTTTAAAAACGTTCTCAAATTCTGATTTCAGCTGACTTTGAAATTATTCATGAACCATTCGGCATAAGCATGAAATAACGCGGTAAAAAATTGTTAAAAAAAACTTTAGTTTGAATATTTTTCAATAACGTCTTAAATTTTCTAATATGCAAAAGAACAATTTTGCGTTCTAGAACACTGTGTAAATCGGTCATTTTCAGCGAAATTTTCCTCGGACAAATTTTTATTTCAGGAATATAAACGAAACCACTTGACCGAACTGAATCTTTACCATTCGTTTAAATCAAAAAATTAACAAATTTAACTCTCTCAGTGAAATAGCAAGACTTCATGATGAGAAAATATCAATAATTAAATAAACGACTGAACTTTCAAAACGACATTTACAAAGAAACGCGGATGTATATTCTTCTTGGAACTCCATCTCACATGCAGCTGTCAGAAGTGCGTTAATTAAATATCTGTCTACCCTAATTATTATCAGTGTGACTGGTGAGCAGTTGTTTAGTGCTGCTAGTCAAATTTACACAAGTCGTCGGTCTAATTTACTTGGTATGAAGTTTGAAAAATTTATTACCTCATTTTTTGTTTTTCGTCGACATAGAATCTCATTCTTAAAGGATGCAGACGTATTCAAAATAATAAAATTACTTAACACGGTAATAATCTTTAGCAAAAGGAATTTATAATGCAGTGTGCAAACGATGTCAACTTTTAGACATAGTACTGATTACTGCAATTTACCCTCTCTTCTCGCTGTGTGAAATTGCTGGAAAGCACGAAACTGATAAATGTGAAAAAGTCCGAAAGAATCTGTGCTAAGATTGTCACCCTGCTAGCTGTAAAGAATGTCCTATGTATGAAAGTACACTATCAAAGTAAATTAACAACATAATACTTGTATAACTTAAAAACTAGTTGCTCCACATACTTATTCTATAGAAAAATTCCCTTCTAGTCATAACCAGCAGGGTAAAATTTCACAAAAATCCAACTAACACTAATCTAATACATGAATCAGATAGTAATTCCCATGGTAGAATCTCACACATGCTTACATCCTAAATCTGCTAATATTGACCGAACTTATTAATCATCTTATATACCATAAATACAATCAAATCGAAGCATTATCACACAACATTCCCTGGTGATACTGACATGGAATGCAAATAGTATTGCACAAAAAAGAATGAATTATAAATCTTCCTCAATCAGAATGCCATCGATACCGCATTGATCACGGAGACTCACTTACATTATAGAAAAAGCTTTAGGATGCCCAGCTAGTGACAACAATCACTATCGGGAAAACTAGTCAAAAGACTAAAAAGAAAGTGTTATTACTGAGATGCTTATTCAATTACCTATCCTTTAATGGACATAATACGTAAGAGGAAAAAATCATTTACAATAGGAAAATTTCTGTAACCATTGCATACCCAAATCTGTCAATGGGATGAATTATACTCTAGTTATTCAAGTTGGTCCTTAAATTATACACATACACACCGTTGCATGAATACATACAAGTACAATGTAAATAAGAAACGTATAAAACTAAAAAGCAAATTATGTATTACATTTTTTTAAATCATATATGGAAGGAAAATTTAAATATGTATATTTGAATTTTATAAAAATAAAACTTTATGCCACAGTTAAAGAACTACTATTTTTATTTCGACCTGACACAAAACAACAGCTTCTCTAGTGATCATTTGGGAAGTCAATTCTGAAAAATGATTTGTCAGCTCCGTTTCATGAAAACAAAATGGACTAAAATCGAGATGACGGAAAAAGTTATATCGCAAAATTAATCATCGTCAAATATCACTCTAATTTACAATACGCGTGCAGCTTAAGACCGAGCAGAATCAATGATAATAATGGCACGTAAAAATGTTTTATTGAATATTGTGAACTTTCATAATAACAAATAGCTAGGATATAACAAATACTTGGCTTAGAAACGTTCTTTAAAGCTGGATCACTGTTTCTTTGTATCACCATCTCTCTGCGTCTCCTGCAAAATACTCCTGTATTGTTTTCTCTCTTCGGCCTTATAGTTTAGCTTTGGTGCATGTTTCCTTAAGTGCTACCCTTATTCCGCTTGTAGATTACGTCTGCTATCTTAGTGTGTTACTTAACAATTACCTGTCCTTCTTCGAACATACCAATTTCCTTTCCTCTTTTGCTCCTAAAAGACTAAACCTGTTGAAAATCCTTTATCCCATTAGATGAACCTATCCGAACTCTCATTCCTTTTTATATCTCAACTCTTTATCAATAAAATATAATCTGCGTTAGTAACCTTCCTTATTTTTCCTTCAACTTTACCGATTTTTCTCGGTCCTCCAATTTATTCGATTTACTTGTATCCTTCAATTTCCTTTCTAGATCGATAGCTACGGAGAAATTCTTGAACACAAATATTTCTCGATTTCCCATTCACAATTCAATTTTTACCGGTGGTTCTGGGAACTAATGTAGTCGGAGTCTCTTTTACCTCTCTCTGATAACAAACTCTCTGAATTTCTACCTTTATTGCCGACGTTGTAACTATCCTACGCTCTATTATTTATATCTCTCCCAAATGCCAAGGGTATGAAACTTACTTTATTTTTACTCCCACCATTTTTATTGCAATTATTTGATTGTTTCTGATTCCGTTAGTGCTTTCCTTACTATTTTTTTTCCTTTCCTTTTAACTCCTGCGACTTTTTCACTCTTCGTATACGATCTTTTATTCATATTTTTTTTCCGCTTCATTCTATACATGTTGATTCGCTTTGGGTCTCTAGCTATGTGGATGTAAAGAGTAACGAAATGATTCTTTAGTTCTGTTTATTGCATCTTTCCGTCTCTTTTGACATGGATATGTCTTAGTTATGGGGTTCATTCTAGAATTTGCGCCACCAAAAAGTGTAACGGAAGTGACGTCATCAATATTCCAGAATTTGCGCCGCCAAAAAAGGAACGGGAGTGACGTCATCGATTACGTGACCGAAAATAACTTTTGGCGGGAAAATTTGGCTGCAAATTCAAATCCAGATTTTTTAAATTCGGAATATGATGGGGGAATTTCGTGGCAGGAATTGTCTTTATAAGCTAGTTTTCTTAAGGTCACGTTGATCATCTGGAAACTAAGAACTACATATCATACTTTTCCCATCACAAACCTTTGTTAAATATCACTAATGTGCAATAAATACTACGCATGTTAAATATAAAATAGCTTTTTATTCCCTTCTCCTAGATGACTATATATTAGTTGTGTAGGTAACTAGTTACGTCTTTCTAAGACACCTTTACGATCTGAGCTATTTCTCACAAGGGAAGTCGTTTTGTTTTTTTTTTATTAAAATTCCTGCTTTTGATCTGCTATCCACTTGTAAAAAATTCCATGCTAGACTTTAATCAAGCATCTCTGCGCTCCATCATTTCCCAGCACTCTCCTCTTCTACCTGCCTGTTCAACATAGTCTTTCACTTTATCCCTGGTTTTATAACTTCCCGTTGCTCCGTCAGCTTTTCTGTAACGACCTCCGTTATTCACTTGCCTTTCAACCATGTCCTATTATCTTCCTTTCTCTTCAAATTGTCCTCTTCATCCAAGTGATGAAGCCTCCTATAATTCCAATCATATAATATTTTTCAATGCCCATCTTTATATACTGAACGCTTTATTCCGTATCTCTGCTTCCTATATCTTATCTTTGCTCACACTCCTTATATCATTCCAGCTCTCATCGTATTTATACTATCAATTTCTGACAAAACCTTTACACTGACTCTTTCCCTTTCATATTGGTCTTTCGCTAGCGTGCCTAAAAAAAAAAAAAAAAAAAAAAAATCTCATCTCCTATTTATTCTTAAAACCACTACCAAGCAAAGCATTTATTATATCATGGTTGTTTTTTTTATCAAGGTTTAAATCCGTATTAGTGTATTAATTACTAACAAAAAACAAAATGTATGCGATTTTAATATATAAAAATTTCCTCTCCGTGCTAATATTATACCGTATTTATTTTTTTAATTGTATATTTCTGTATTGATTGAGACCCATCATGAAATATATAAATTTAAATAAAATAAACTAAAAAAAACGCTTAATTTGTTTGGCATTCGTTAGATGTGCAAAATAAAAATAAAAAAAATATTACACTTTTAATAAAATACAATTTCATAAATAATTAGAAAAATCACAAAAGTTGTAAAAGAGTGCGGCTTCCAATCACGTACGCTGGTCAGATTTTTAGTATTTTTTCCATATTTCCTTTAAAAAATCGTAAATTTTAAAAATCATCGATATTTTTGGCGCCTTCACAATCTAAAGAAAAAATGCATTTTTAGAATCTTTTTTTTTTTTTATCAATTCGATAAGGTAAATAAATAAACATCTAAAAAACGTAGCAGGCGTAACTGGAAATTTCGTATAACAAATTACTCGCTTTCAGACTGGTTTTCTAAATGTCAAAATATTTTTAGCCTTATATTAATAACAGGAGGAACATTTTAAAACCTAAAATGCGTTATACGCTAATTCCCACTTGCTTGGGCTGGGGCTTCCTGCTCCTTTTTGTGCTCGTTATATCCTGTCTTTTCCTTCTACACTTATTATCCCGTCCATTGTTTCCTTCTTATTAGCGATAGCTGATCGCCTCACTATATAACTTTCGTTTTCCCTTAATTGTTTCTGGGTGAAGGTCCTCGGTTAACAAGCCCAATTAAAAAAAAAAAAAAAAAAATATACGCTAAAAATAAAGCGGCCGAATCGTTCTTAAAATTTTTTTAATGTTTATCAATTCCTTAATTCGGCTCAACATTGTATTATATAGTTTTATGCTTTTATGTAATATTTTTCTTTTTTTTTTTTTTCCCCCTTGGGCATGCCAGCTAAGGACGTACACTCAGAACCAACAAGAAAGAAAAGAGCAGTTAGTAAGATTTTGATAAGGTCAGATATAGACAGTATAAAGGAACCAATGGATGAAATTATGGATGGCGAGGGGAAGGACAAAATATATAAGATGCACAATAAGGAGTAGGGAGTTTGAGTTTCAATAAACAAGAATATAGAATACAACGTTCGACAGAAAGGAATGAACATTCAAAAAAGATGTGATTGGCGTCACAAACCACCGTTTCGTTATGGTGGAGAGGACAATTTGGAGAGGAGATAAGGGAATAACGAAAACGAGAGGAAGGGAGAGCAGAATGGCCAAAACGCAAGCGAATCATAGAGGTGACAACAGAACGGGGAAGTGAAGGAAACTCAAAGAACCAAGGATTAGAAGGAAGACTAGGTTGTACGGACAGATAAAAGGATTGATCGTTGCGAAAAGAGGAGGGGTAAATATCTGACCAAAGTTTGAGATGAAACTTAGTACATAGGGAATTCAAGTTAGAGGATGGATTTTTTCTTAAGAAAAGGAACGAGAGGAAGCAGTAAATCGAGCCGAGGAATCCGTCATCTCATTATCTTTAATTCCTATGTGACTGGGAACCCACAACAAATCAACACGGATGGAGTAGTGAGAAGAAAGAAAATGGACAAGACAGCGTATGCGAAGAAGAATGATGAAATCGAAAAAGCGATCAGGAAAAGGGGAGCTGATCGCTTGAAGAACACTCATTTCAATTCTGGAAATTTAACAATAACGTTAGAAAATCATGATTTCTAGTTTAATCGTAAACCATTTTGTGATAGCAATGCACCCAGAGATAATCAAATATAGGTACAGTCGACGACGCAACAATTCCGGTTTACTGTGGTTTTTGTATAAAAACACGTTGAAGGTAGTTGATTATTAATTTTCGAAATATTAAAAAAACCTACACTATCTATCGGTTCTTAAAATCGCTCTAATGTCATTTTCATATTGTAGTAACTAAAATATATATGTATTTTAATACGGAATGTTATTATAAAATTGGGATGAAAGCAAGAACGTAAAAGTAAAAGCACTTTAGTAGCAATTCTTAGAATTCCATTAAAAAGACGTGTTTCAAATTTGTCGATAATTTATGTCGAATAAATTTAAAAATTACAATATCGATTAAAAAATTGTTGTTTCTATTTGACGCTACTATTAACTTGATAAAGGTGAAGGTCACCGTAGTCGAACGCAAAATACCTCAAATAAATATGGTTTGTCAATGCTTCTCGCAAAATAAAATTTTATACGCGATGTTCTATAATTTTATTTTTCTAGTAAGTTTTTAGTTTCTTAAAGGAGTAACCAGAAGTATTTTGAAAGGCAAGTTTAATATTATGTTAGAGGCGTGGATAAAAAGTTGGGATTTTCGCATAATGCAGAACTTCTGGTCTGGACACATTACCCGGTAACAATAAACCATTAAATAGCGTAAACTGATGAATATACAGTTCCGCCTAACCGCGTTTACAAATGCTATATTCACAGGCAAGAATCAAGAATTTTTTACGTATAATGGATCAGGTTCCCATGATCGGTTTGATTAGATAAAGAAATCTGCACCGCGTTCTATTGACTTAAATAGGTGGCTGTCCATTCACCTTATGGTAGAGAATTCCCGACACTGAATTAATATACTTGGTTTCTACATAGTTATGTGTTTCAGGGTGTTCCTCTACCAACTATATACCCCTTTTGTTTAGTGAATGTGCCTACCATCAGTACAAAAAATCAAAGAAGAATGCCGCGGCAACTTGTTAATTCTTCTGCTTCACCAATTTCTAGACAAATTGGCAAGTTTAGCTATTCAAATCAAACGAAATTAATGACGTCTTTCTTCAGAAATAATAATCTAATAAGGTAATTAAAATTCTCAGGTGTATGCATCGGAATGACCTCGGTAGTTACACACACAGCTCATGCAACATAGATTAAATTTAAATTAAAACGAAAAAAAAAAAAACCAGAAAAAACATTGTTTAAAGCAAGTTTTTAATGTATTGTTTGCTTCTAATATTTACGTCGAGTTCCCGTTCACTAGTATAGAATATGTGAATTATACAGCAGGCGATATTTTTAGTGCAACAAAACATGGTAATTGATATCTAGTTTCATTTAGTCTGTAACGTACTTTCTCATTATACGTATTGCGTACGTGTTAATGCGAATATTTTTACACGCTCGAATAATTATTAATACAATGACAATAATTGAAAATTAATATTGTCAAGAATACTGATAATATTAATAATAATAATAATAATGATAGTAATTAATCCTTTTCTTCGCTGCTTCAGACAAATGTAATGTGTCCACCTATTTAGTTCAAAATGCACAATGTAGTAAAAGTATTCACTTTTTACACCGTATTTGTTATATAGAAAGTCATAAATTATTTGCAAACATTAACCTTGTCGCGCTTGTAAAATGAATCCGTAAATTTATTATTTTAATTGTTTGGATACGTTACGAATTCTATATTACCGAAGTTGAAGTTTTGAATTCAAGATTTGTCCCGAATTTAAATCGCTTAACATTGTAAACTATACACTACGATCCGTGCAGTCTTGTTGAGGGAATACAGGATCCTTTTTGTTTCACAAATACACATATACATTTTACCAAACATAGCTGTTGGAAATGAAAAACATTTGCAGTCCTTACAGTTTTTAAATAAAAAATTTTTAAAAATCCTACGTTTTATTTCTAGTTTTTTTGTACAGTTTCGTGTAAATTTTGACTGTGTAAAAAAATCAAAAAAAAATCGAATCGTAATTTTGCGACTTTCGTGCTTTAAAACTGCTTTTCAAAACTTATTGTATTTCAAATTTTTCAGCTTTGATAGTTCATCACTTTTCTAAAGTTTGAACATGCAGTAGTATTCTAAGCAATTATTAGTTAGGTTTTTTTTTATTTCGAATTTTATACAAATAAAAATTTTCATTCTAATCTGTCCTTTGCCCTTAACACTTTTCAATTTTTCAATTTCCACAGTGCGTTTAATATTTTTCTTCTAATACACTGAACTGTTATTTGTACAGATTTGAAGTAATATTAGGATTTAAATAAATAATAGGATCTTTATATTTTTACTGGTTTAATTTAAAAATCTGGTATTTTTAAGACGGGGTTGATATTCGATTTATCTTGCAGTATAGCTGCTGTAAAACTACATTTTTTCAGGTCTCTTTTTTATGCCCTTTAGTTTTATTCCTTTCACGATTTGATCGCATGCCCTTATTTTTATGTCGTGCAGTATCTACCATGATTAAAATGAACTACATAAAATACATATGCACACACTCACACACACACATACCTACATACATACATGCAATATACTATATGCAATACATATATATGTGCGGGTATACATATATGTATGCACGTTTATGTATGTGTGTATATATGCATGTATTATATTAATGACTACATCATTCTAGTTCGGAGTACACTACATTTTTTGTGCCATGATTATGTCCCTTACTCTTTATGTATGATAATGGAGGTTGAAAACTGTATTGTACAATAGCTAAAAAAAAATTTTAATAAAGGACGGGCAAGAATGACGTAGAGTCAATTATAAACGATTTTTCTAAAAGAATTTTAGAAGAAAAATGATTGCTGGTCAAGGGAACTTGCTCCCTCACGAAGTCTGAAGAGCTGATTTATATGTATATACGTTTAATTCAGTCCTTCAAATGATGTTGCCCTCTATTGTAGTTCTATAAACCTATTACTGCAAATAACAGGGGCTTCAGAGAGCCTCGACACGCGTTTTAAAGTACTTTACCAGATGGAAGATTAATATTAATCCATCAAAGACCTGAGCTGTATTATTCACCCGTAGACGTTTGCCAAGAAAACTAATTATTTCTGGAACTCACATTTCCCGGTCTTATCAAGTATCTTGGCTTGATATTAGACAACAAACTTACCTTCAGCAAACATATCGAGTACATCTCAGTTAAAACAAATAGAGCAGCTATCTCGCTTGTATATCCCTCACTCAATCGCAAATCCTATTTAAACGCAGAAAACAAACTTGTCATCTACAAGTGTCATTTATAACACCTATTTTATCACATACTCTTGTCTAGTCTTCTCTTAGTGTAGGGTACATTATAACAAACTACAACTAATCCAAAATCGATGCCTAAGATGTATTCTTGGGGCAGATATAGATATACACAAGGGTATCATCTATGCATGACATTTTAAAGTTGCGGCAAATCAGAGATTATGTTCTAAATGCAACTGCTAAGTTCTGCGCTAAATGCGTATGAGAATGTATTAATCAGCTCTATTGATGATTCCAGGCAACTACGCACTATGTATACTCCAAGTACAAACATCGTAAACTGAAGCATAATGTACTATTCTGAATTGTACGACGTTAGTGTAGCAGTTTTATTTAGTTTCAGTTTTATTCCTTAATTTTACTTGATAATCACTTTACTAATATCTAGGTAATGTGGCACTAGAAGTCCTCCCGTTCTACAGTAGGTTTTTGCTTCTTTTTCCTATTATTAAATTAAAGGTAGCGACAGACTGCTGTCACGTCACGTACGCTCACGTGTCAACAAAAAATCTAGAATGTTGTTTTAAAACTATCTGATCACATTGCAGTCACGTCACGTAAATCACGTCAAATTTTTCTTTCCTGCATCATGTCATGCTCTGATATTTTGAGACGTGAGCTTATACTTTTTTAATTTCACTTGTGCTAGTTATTTGCATTTTTACCCCTAATATTTAAAATGGATGAACGTTTAATAGAAATTAGCGCGCAGCTAGAGAGATAACTTTAACAGTGCGACGAAATTTTAATTGAATTTCTTATTGGTAGTACGAGTTAATTAATTAAATGGACTGTTGCGCGATGATTTTCGTATGTTCCATTGAAATGATTGTTAGCTAGTCAATGTGTTACAGTAATCCATTGCTATGTGATCTTTCATTAGGATTTACTATCTTAGTCGAAATAATAAGACGCTGCAGGCTAGTCTACTTACTTCGATCCGCACTATCCGTGAACTATTGATGACCTGCACGATCTTAGTGCAGTTCGTGTTTGTTTGCGAAATTTATTAAGATACCGTGTTCGACTTGCGACACATCTCCGTCCGTAACACGGAAATAGGCCCTTTCATTAGTTCTTCACTTGATACATCAACTCTATTCGTTCCAACTTTTTTCCCGAACAGCATTGCTCTGTTATCCATACCGGATCGTATTAATAATATATACCATATACCTTGTTCTCTTTCGAAAACCGACATTGTCCCTCTCTTTTCAACAGCAAATCTTACCTTAATTCATTGAGCCGCTATACATTATCTCTTTAAATTTCACTAACTTTCACATGTATTTCTTAAAATTTTCATTTTTTAATATCAGAATTCTTTCTTTTTTTTTTTATGCATTTTTAATTACACCAGTTTTTATTCGCCTACTTTACTCTCTCTCTCTCTTTTATAACCTTTACTCGGACCGTTGTCAAGGTCGAATTCTCAGCTTTATTCTTTATTCGTTATTTCCTGCTCGCACTGTTATCTTTATCGATAGTTGCAGCTGATGCCAGTCGAAGCTCTATATCTTCGTTGTTCCGTAACTTTTCTAAACTTTTTAAATTCCTCCTGCTCTGTTTTCACGGTCCGTGGCTATTTCATGCGCTTTTCTTTACGTTTTTTCTACTAACGGTACCGATAAATTTCTATTAGCTTTCCACTTCGAAGAGGTGTGTATTCTAGATGCTGTTACTTCTCTGAACGTTCGCAGTCGTCGCAGTACTTCCTCGTACTGAAACCGTTGGTTATAGACTATCTCTTACACTCTATCCAGAATGATTTTTCGACGATTCAGAAGTATTCCGATAGTAAAAGTGACGATCGGGCTCGCTCGTTCGTTGGCAAGATTTTGCAAGCTGGCCCGGTTTCTTTCAAATAATTTTCCTCGAATATTAACTTTCTGTCCTAGAATTTTCATTTTAGGTTCCAGTACGATAACTACATATTTTTCAAAACGCAAATCCTTTTACTTGCCTACTCAGACAAATTGCTTAATGCTGCTTCTACGGCTTTTCACATTTTAATACCTCCATTCTATTTGTCGTCTTTCTTCGTTTTAAGCTTCTCTTCGCCGCTATATCCTTTTTATCGCCCGAGTGATTTATGACGCACAATAGCAATCACATTTACATTACTTTCATTAATTTTCAGGCCTAGCATTTCCGTACAATGCCTGCTTTGTCTCATTCATTTCTATTACCTTTTCTTTCATTCCTCCATTATCGAGGCATAGTCCTCCACTGGCGAGTAATCAAATAAAAAAAACCCACCGTCCCGGTATTGCCACTGGGTTGTTCTCATTCATTTCGCCTATCGACCGGAACAAATAAATGCCACCTGGAGAAATTTAATCTAGTGACATCAACCTGTAATTGTTCAAATATTTGAAAAACCGCATTTTTTATTTTGTATCCTTTTTATTACTGCGACAATATAACTGTTATCCAATAATTATCCGAAAATCTTCAAGGCAATGCTAATAAAACAATAGATACCGAGAGCCTTTCGAAATATAAACTCTTCAAATTGGGCGTAAAAAAAATTATTGAAAACAAAGAAATCACATTAACATCTATGATCAGGACAATCCTTTCCATGGTATCACGCAGGTCGAGAACTTAAAAACCAGAAATAATAGGGCGGCCAAAAGAAAAATTATGTTACGAAACCGGACGAAATGGAAACTAGCAGCCGACACGCGGACCCTTCACATTCGCATGATTGAAACGCTAAAAAAGGAAACGGTGATTCGTCAAAAGCACGAAGAAATAATTTTAATAATAAAGCAATTTTACCAGATACACGAATATTTCACAATTATTAAAGGGAGGAGTCGACAAGCATTACATTTCGTTGGTAAAATAACATTTAATGAAAAAAAAAAACAATTCTTTAAATCACGTCTTCCAACTGCTTTAATTATTTCGTGATTCTAAAGTTTGCAATAACTTTTAAGGAAATCGTGATTATAGAATGATAATAAGAAAGGTTATACTAGATTATTGAATCTTCGATGAAGAAGAACAATTAAAAAAGAAATTAAATATTATTGAATAGAATTCTATAGGATAGATGAACGTGTTCACAGTCAACGGAAATAATTATTCGGCATCTTATCAGAATCTTCCTAATATAATAGAAAAAAAAAAAGGGAATATATAAATCAATAACGGAATTCTACGTCTTTTGTACGGTTGTTGAATGCGGTTAAATCTGCCAACGGTACCGGCTTACAGATTACATGAAAATATTTTGCTACTATTCACGATCTCTCGAATGTCTCGCGGGCTGGCACGTTTAGGTTTATTCAAGGTTCTGCAAACTGTTATCATCAGATAATGTCCCAACTAACGATCGCTCGGTTTATTTAAACTCGCCCGGCGAGTCATATCCCCTTGATCTTCAAATGTTTTTCACGTATCAGTGTCAAGGTCTCTCTACCATTTTGGCTACTTTCAGCAAACGGTCGTTAAAGTTATACATTTTTGACGCTGCTGTTTGCATTTAAGTTGTTGTTAACAGAATAGCATAACGCCCGATCAAAAGTAGTCCCGAACGCGGAGAATTCTTAATTTCGACGATTGCGCGTTATAAATATCTAAGTCAAATCCGGATATAAATCGTTATTCATTGCAGACTCTAATGTTAAATTGTTTCGCTATGTTTCCCTGTTATCAATTAAAACAATCGTAGAAATAATGCATATCAAAAATCGTACAGCACGTTCTATACTGGCCAGAAAGTTTATTTTTAACTTTTTTAAATCAACGTATAACATTTTCTTCATCAGATTACGGAAAAACTATGAAACCCGAAAAATTATTAAATTAAACGACCCAAATTTGGAATAAAAATCAAGTTTTAAGAAAGAACATTAGAAAAAATTTCAGCAGAACCTTTTATAATAACGCTCGATGATTTGATTCCTTTTTATTATTGTCCCTGCAGAATACCATAAAAATGCAAAAGTCAGAAAATTTCGGAATTTAAGAGCTCAAGTCTTCTGGGAAAATATACATCTAAAGCGGTAAGACGAAAAACCAAAAAAAAAAAAAATAAACGTCTACAGCTCTCTCCGTAGAAGCTATGTCTTCTTCTTTTTAACATTTTCCCGCTGGTGCAGGTCTACTGTTTGTATTTAACGCTCCCAAGTGTTTCAATTTAATTTCGCAGACTTTTAGATCTATACCGGTTTGCTTTTGAAATCGGCCACAATTGTATCGACTCATCTACGATTTGGCCCCTCTACTGGTGTCTCTTGCCCTGTTACTTGAAACTCGGATGCTATAACAACGAGATGTTGCTGGTTTCCGATGGAAGTTATTAAAATCGTACAGCGCGTTCTTTAGTAACTAGAGTCAATATATATTTTTTTTTTTAATGGCATATTTACATCGCTAAAATATATTTATATATAGGAAAGATACGAAACCCTTAACATTTTAAAATCAAACGGCTCAACTTTTGAAAAATGTGAAAATTAGGTTGCAAAAAAACTTTTTTCCGAAAATTCCACATCTTGTTCTATGGTAACTACGGGATTGATTTTTTTTTTTTTTTTTTATTGTCATAGTTTTTCCCGCAGAATACGGCAAAAATACAAAAGTTTAAAAATTTTTAAATTTGAGGCCTCGAATTTTGAAAAATATGCATCTAAAGCAACAGAGCCAGAAACTCAAAAAAAAGCCCAGCCCTTTTAGTCAATTTTTTTTTTTTTAATAGACATATTTGTATCGCTTAAATGTAGGAAAAGTACGAAACGTTCGATATTTTAAAATCAAAGAATCCAAAAATATTGAAAAATCTGAAAAAACCAGATGGCAAAAAGAAAATTTAAAAAAATTCCAGACCTACAATAGCGACAAAATTTTTCTTTTTTTAATCCGCATATTATTTTGCCCGCAGAATACCGCACAAATGCAAAAGTCCGAAAATTTTAAATTTACGGGCTCAAGTTTAAAGGCTCAAATTTGGAAAAATACGCACCTAAATGACAAGGCCAAAAAACTGAAAAAAAACCATAGAACTTTTCAGAGTTCGCCAGCTACCCCACAAATCAATACCTCTGATGTGTATATATATATATATATAAAATAAAATAAAAATGAAAACGTGATAATGTTAAAAAAAAATAAACATTATTTTTATATCTGCAAAAGTATATTTACTAGGAAAGAAAGCCCAAGGCCCCTTGTTTTACTACCGACTTATGGTCGACTTTTTTTTCAGGTGATTAGAATTAGGAACAATACAAAACCGTCAAATTGTGAAATTTGTAATTAGAAATTTTGAAATAATTGGAGCGATCATTGCTTAGATTCTAAGCCCGAAAACGAATTTGACGATTACAGCATAAATTTATAGTGAAATAATTGGAAATAATTATGATTTCCAATTATTATCTCAAGATCTATATAAAATGTGGTTTAAAGGCTCTATGGCAGAGAAAATGGCAGCAAACATCACGAACGAATAAGCTTCGCTCGATCAAGTATCATCGTGGAATATATCACTTTCAAATCGAAGGAATGATGTAGTCATCAACAGACTCCGATTAGGTCACACACGGCTCACCCACGAATATTTACTAAATGGAACAGAAGTTCCTCAATGTGCCGTGTGCAGTTTTATCCTCACCATCCACCATATCCTCACCGAATACCCTTCATACCCCTTGGAAAATAAATTCTTCAACCTGCCTTCTTCCCTTTCCCACATTCTTAATGACAACTTCTCTTCACTGTCCATCTTAATTCTTTTCCTTCACAAGTCCGGACTCTACTCATTAATCTAAACCTCCTTCTCCTCCCGTGCCTCTAGCCATAGTTGCTGCACATGACACATAAATCTAATTTAATAAGAATAATAATATAATGAAATAAGGATTGTCAATATCTCATTTTAAAAACTAAATGTAACTTGTTCGCATATATTACCGCGATAATTTTAGTTTCTAAGATAAATCCAAATTTCACTTCTTTTTTTTTTTTTAATAAACGATATGTGAACTCTTTTAAAAATTCACGAAGTAAAATAACTAAAATTCTAAAGGTTTGGGCAAACGAGCCCTATTCTCTAGTATACATATGTTAATATTGGAAAAAAAACAATATTCGTGTTTAGGGTATTTAATATCCACTACTGCAAAAACTACCGAATAAAGATCCAACACTTGAACAGCTTATGATTGCATGTTTTATGATAAGACTGCTCATCCGGTAAAACTTATACTCTCTCAAACATCTATAATATCAAGTAAATTGCCCGTAGAAACAGTTATTGATCTTATTTTACAGAAATAAACAACGAATCGATTTATTCCGAAAAATTTTTCAAATCAAGATATTTAATATTTTTTTTTATTAAAAGAAAACGCCATCAGAAGAAAAGCATTAAAAGCACCATTCCAAATTAACTTTATCTTAATTGAAATCTTTTCAATTATAGCACACCCGAGAGTATTAACGTTTCAGAATAACAAACAGATCAATAAGCAATATAAACAGTCAGGGTATATGACTAATATTAGCAAGCGTATCAGACTTATTTCAATCACTTTTATATAGAGACTGCACCCTAAATATTTTAAAATGCAGCCTGAATTTAACTTAGTTGTCGACAAATGGTGGTAGGGAGATATTTGCATTCCACAAAATGATTTTGATTCCATTTGGTGTAATTTATCCGAAAAATATTTTACGACCGCATAGGTTGTAATATTACAGATAGCATACTTCGCAGATCTTACGAGATGTATTTTTTGGCATTAAACGAAAAAAAATTTTGCACCTCTGCTGCCGAGGTATTTAGAACTTTCCGTTTTACCTGATCAAATAATAAATGTAATTATTGGGTCGCAGTTATAATATTAAATCATCATCATCTGGTGCAGCAGTTCGTGAACTGGTTCGCCCCTATGCTTCGTCTTTTCCATTCGTATCGGTTATTGGTCGTCCTTTTCATTTCTGGGTAACTGGCACAGCCGGAATCTCTTGTCAGCTTATCTACCCAGCTTAATTGTGGTCTACCTCTTACACGTCTTCCCGGGACGTATACTTTCATTATATCCCGCAGCAATCCTCTATGTCGGAGCACATGGCCCATCCAAAGCAGTTTTCGACTTTTAATTTGGTTCAGCACCTGCCGTGTTTCGCCGATTCGGTTTAAAATTTCTTGATTGGTCCTCTTTTCCGTCCAGCTTATCTTCTCCATTCGTCTCCAAATGCCTCTATCTTAGCCTCCTCTGGTTTTGTACATGTCCACGTTTCCGAGCCATAAAAAGCTACTGAACATACGTGTGCCTTGATGATGCGCTTTCGTAGTTCTATGGACATCGTTTTGCTGGCGACTATTTTTATCTTTTCCATTAAAGCCTGTTTTCCCATTGCAAGCCGTTCCCGTATGTCTTGGCAACTGCATCCATCTTCAGGTAATAATGCTACCCAGATATTTGAAAGCTGAAATCTGTTCTAGCTTTGTACCATCAATTGTAATGTTTACCCGATGCTGTCTCATGCCAATTGTCATTATTTTGGTCTTTTTAGTATTAATCAGTATTCTGAACTTTTTTGCTGATTCCTTCATTTTGTTTAAAATCATCCAAAAAAAAATAAATAAGCGGAAACTTGTAATTAACCCAAACGAAACCTGAACCCGTTTTATAAAAAAAAATAGCGGATCAACAAATTACTTTTTATTATGTAAGTCCAAAATAGTCCTTCCACAAAAAAAGAAAAAAAAAACATAAAAATTAACTTTATGAAAATTTTATATTCTCAATGGTTGTTCAAAAATTATTTTGGGAGAAGTAATAATATCCACAGTTTTTCAATCAACAGTTTGGCGAATGAATCTTATTTGTTAACTTTCGTATTATTTTACAAGATTTTCTCCATTGCGTTTCTTCCTTTTGTCGAAATCATATTTATACGTACGAGTGGTCAAATGGCTTGCCGCTAGATCAATATCGTAATAAGAACGTCTCGACTGTACAAATTTCTTGAATTACAATGTTTTATTGTAATGATAATTCATTGTAATTAAGCTACTAACGGTGTGTAGCCAAAAGAAAATACTTTCACTTAGAAAATAGGCCGCTATGTAAAATTTCGCTGATGCAAAAATATAAACATAAGTATTTTAATTGAACGTTGCTGTTTATTTAAATATTTTTAATATTTACGCATTACCTTTTGTTTTCAAGGATTTTACATTTTCTGTGATTTATTTATGTTTCCTGTTTTGTAGTTGTTTTTATTTTTTTTATTTATTTTTTTTCTTTAGGATTCCGTACACATGTAACGTACGAAATCCAAATGAGATGGTTACGATAAAAACATCAAATTAAAATAGGCGAATAACTCAGAAACGGGGCTATAAACTTCAAATTTGAAATATGAATTAAAATTTTCTTTAAGACAATGTATAACTTCAAAGCAACTGACTCTACCTTGAACAATGTAACGTAAAATTTTTCAATACCCATCCAAAACTAGTACTAAACATATACAAAATATTAATACTCAGTAAAATGAATTATGCGTGTCAAGTGTACTCGTCAGCGAAGAAATCCGTATTTAAAGATGCTTGATCCAATACAAAACTCCACGTTTCGCATTATCCTCCTTCATCCAGTTTGTATTCACTAACGGGGCAACATAATCCCTAAAATACAGTCGCTCATTATATAGTTATCGTAGTTTATTAATCTGGTCGGTAGAAAATAAAATTGCTTGCCCCTTCAAACCTGCTTTCACCACCGGTGTAATCTCAAAAGTAAACAAAATGCTATGTAAATACAATTTTCCTCTTCCGTGCCTGGCAGAAGCTAATAGGCTACCACACTGCCCCATCATGAGAACAGTATCCAGTAAGGATAAGTGTATCACCGTACACAATAACCTACAAACATCTCCAGAATAACTGAGACAGAAGGCGAGTGAGGTAATTAACAAAAATGAAGATTTCACAAGCGTATACAGATGGATTTAAGCAGGCCCAGATTAAGTGTATGATAGGCCCGGGACTATGGAAATATTAGGGGCCCCTTGCGGAAGTGAAAAAATTATCAAGAATAACTAAATTTTCTTTAATTTAATTTAATTATATTATTTTGAATTCACAAATTTTTTTTTTTTTTTTTTTTTTTTTTTTGTGTGTAATCTACTCGTTGGCCATGTATAACTGCCAGGGTCATTACGGCACAACGAGTATCGGATTTATTACAATTTGTTTATTAAATTATTTCGGTTAAGGAAGATTAGCATTGTCTGAACCTGTTCTGGACGGTTATCTAAAAGAAGGTGTAGTGGTTCGTCCTTGATTATTGTTAAGTTTTGACATTGTTTCAGGATGTGTTCCACCGAAGGTAGCACTGCTGCATTACAGAATGGGCAGGAAATCGGTGGAGGGGCTCCTTGGAGGACATGGTTGTGAGATATCGATGTGTGTCCCAGTCTCAATCTATTAAGGGCAGAGAATTCTTTTTTGGACATTTGGATCGGTGGCCACCAAGGATCAACATTTGGTTTAATATTCCTTAGGAAAGTTGAATGTTGGGACCAGGATGAGATCCAATGTTCTTTCATATTTTTGTGGAAGAAGGGAGTGATTTCTGGTGGTGGGACATTGGGTGGCATAGGGACAGACAACATTGACTTGGCGGCCCGGTCTACACATTCGTTTCCGGGTATTCCAACATGTGCCGGCACCCACAAGAAGCCTACTTGTATCCCCTCTTGGGTAAGGCGATGTGCTGTAGATCTTATTTTATAGACTAATGAACTGGTTATAGTAAGTGACTGAATAGTTTGAAGGGAGGCCAGTGAATCTGTGATAATTATGTATTGTTTGTTCTCAGATTTACAACACGCACATGCTTCCAATCCAAAGAGAATTCCGTATAGCTCGGCTTCTAATGCGGAGCTGTCATCATGTAGCCTCACTGCTTCGGCTTCACCTGAGATTAGGTAGGCACATGCTGTGGGAGTGGACAGTGTGCCAGCGACATTTGCTTTAGCTCCATCTGTATAAACGTGTGTATCATGTGTGTAAGTTTGTATTTTTTCGATACTTTTTTGGCGAGCTGTATATTGGTCCTCGTTAGATGTACGGTAGATAAAGAGTGATAAGTCTACCATCAATGGGGGGTATTCCCATGGTGGTTCTTTTGGGAACAGGAGGAGATCCGGATTGTATTTGATGTTTTTCTCAGTCAAAAAATTTAGAATATTAGGTATTGGATCATTTTGAAAGGCTGGAGGAGGAATGACAGTGCTCCTCGAAGAGAAGTGATATTGTTGGTACCAGTATAGATGATCACGGGAGGTGTAGAAGTCAAATATATAGGATAATGGCGGAATTCCTGATAGCACACAGACACCCTGCGTGGGAGATGTTCGATGCGCCCCAAGGATGGACCTTAAGGCAGCGTGATGGATTGATTCAAGTGATTTTATGAGCTGCTTACTAGCCGAATAGAACACCTGGCAGCCGTAGGTTAATCTGCTTAGAATAAGTGATCTGTATACAGATAGAAGTAGTTTTGGATTATTGTTATATTTATGATGTGATAAACATTTTAGGATAGCTATGATTTTATTACATTTGCGTTTGAGTTCTTTAATATGAGGAGACCATGTCAGATGGGAGTCAAATGTTAGACCCAAGAATTTAGCTGAGGATGTGACTGGAAGAGGAAGTCCATTTAGGGTAAGGGAAAAATCATGGTTTGGGTTTACTCGACGACTTTTCTGGAATTTTACACAAGAAGTTTTATTTAAGGAGAAAGTAAGGCCGTTACTTTCGGTCCACGAATATAACCTATTGATTGTGGATTGTAGTATAGATTTGGCGTTGGAAGGAAAGTTTGATGCTAAGGATATATTGAGGTCGTCTATAAACAATCGGGATGTTACCGGCGGCTGTATGCAGTCCGCCACATCATTTATGTATAGGATAAAGAGTGTTACACTTAGAGGAGAGCCTTGAGGAATACCATTCTCTATTAGGACAGGAGAGGATACAGTTGAGCCAATTTTTACTTGAATGTGTCTGTTTGACAAATAATTCATTATATAGTTGCCCATATTGCCTTTTATATTGGCGTTCTTCAGCTTTGTAAGCACTTTATATCGCCATATCCGGTCGAATGCTTTCTCTATGTCAAAAAAGACAGTATAGAGAGCTTGTGACCTCTTTTGGGCTTCAAGTATTTGTCTTTTTAGGCTCAGGAGATGTAACATTGGGGATTTTGATTTGCGACCTCCAATTTGTATTGGGGAGAGAACGTTTGAAGATTCTAGGAAAGAGGATAGTCGTCTGTTCACCATTTTTTCCATGATTTTGGAGAGTGAAGATAGTAAGGAGATAGGTCTGTAATTTTGAGGAATGAAGGTTTCTTTATTAGGTTTGAGGATAGGAATAATTAAAGCTGCTTTCCAGGATTTTGGGATGGAGGAAGTTGTCCAAATTTTGTTGTATACGTCAAGGAGTAGTTGTTTAGCTAGATTAGGTAGGTATCTGATCATGAATGGATGAATGGAGTCGGCTCCAGGTGCACTGTTTTTTAGCTTTTTATCGAGCTGGTAATTTAGTTCAGACATTGAAAAAGGATCATTGTATTTTTCTTTTTGATCTGGAGGAAAGGATATTTTTTGCTCCTCTAGTCTCGCTTTGTGTTCTAGGAAGGAATCGGTGTAGGATGCTGAGGAAGATACTTTAGCAAAATGTTGCGCAAAGGCATCTGCCACTTCTTTGGTGTCTGTGAGCAGGACATTGTTAATGAGTAAGGAAGGGGTAGTTGGAGGACGATAATTACCACACAACGACTTGATTCTTCTCCAAACCACCGTCGCAGGCATATCTTTTGAGATAGATGATACAAATGCTGTCCAGCACTCCTGTTTTCTCATTTTGATAAGTAGCCTGGCTCGAGCTCTAAATCTTCTGAATTCAATCAGGTCTGTAAGTGACTTCGTTGTTTTATACTTCCTCAATGCTCGTTTCCGTTGTGCGATCGCCATTTTGATTTCGGGGCACCACCATGGTACTCGCTTTTTCCGAGGAGCTGTTGTTGTTTTCGGTATTGTTGCTGTCGCTGCTTCATTCATCGCGTTGATGAGAATTTTCAGATTTTCCTCTACCGATTCCGTTTGAATTTTAGGGATAGTAACCTTTGTTTTGTAACCCTTCCAATCTGCTTTATGGAATGCAAATTTTTTTGTTACCTGGGCTGAGTGCAATTTTTGCAACTGGTGGGGAAAGTGTATGAAAATAGGGAAATGGTCACTTGAACACAGATCACCATGTACGTCTATGTTCAAGTAAGGAAATAGTGAAACGGATGCAAATGCTAAATCTATTATTGAAAAAGTGTTATGAGTTGTGTTGAAATGTGTATGTGATGGAGGAGGGAGGAGTACCAGGTCACTATTACGGATGCTATTTGAAATCATATTTCCTCGTCTATTTGGCTGTGTTGAACCCCACTCAGAAGAGTGGGCATTGAAATCTCCCAGTAATAACACTGGGTCCCGCAGTTGAAATAGTAATGTATCAAAGTCTATTTTGGTTACGTTTGTAGCGGGTGGGAAGTAGCAATTACAGATTGTAATGGATGAGAGCGGAAGGGACGGGATTTTCACCTTCACCGCTACCGCTTGAAACATGGTGCTTAACCTTATTTCATGTGATGGAATCGCTTCATGCACTAGTATCGAGACTCCTCCACATGCTGCTTGTCCCTGTGTGTAGTCAGAGCGAAATATTCTGTAGCCTTTAATAAGTGGTGAATGGGAAGAGTTTAAGTGCGTTTCTTGTAAACAAATGATTATTGGATTGTAGTTATTAATGAGTAATCTCAGTTCGTCTATACGTTTATAAAACCCTCTGCAATTCCATTGCAGAATACTGAGATTTGCAGCCATTTTCTCTAATTATTGTTGACAGTGTTACTTAAGATGACTAGTTTTATATCTTAGTTTCAGGGTCATCCTTGCTAAGGAGAGGTTTTAATTTATTAATTATGCGAGTACATCTGTTCTTAAGTCCTACGCTGCCTAATAATGGTCTTACTTGAGAAAGCATGTGTAAAAGGTTATCCCTATCTTCTGTGAAAGTCAGTGCGTAATTAACAAAATCCTGACTTGTGGCCACCTGTCTTATGAATTCTTGAAATTCTTGATAGTCTAAGAAGAACGGAGTCTGGCCGCTAGTAAATAGATGTAATGTTCCTTCTGTTAATAGGTTAATATCAACTCCTTTGTTTGCTTCTTTAGAGGCTGGTTTGGCCGCATTGTCCATGACGTTAATTTCTACATTGTGCGCCGTAGAATTTTGATTTTCTAGGTTTATTCGCTTAGTAGCAGTTTTATCTGGAAATGGCGGTTGAGTTGAATTGTATGTTTCATCGGGACTAATGGGGTGTGGTCGTTTTTGAAGGGGGTTGTTATTATCAATGTTCATTACAGTAGAGGTATTGTCGGTAAAAGGGGCAATATTTAATTGTAATTGATTGCGTGTTTCTTCTATGTTTTGGTGCTGCTCCTGTCGGACAGTTTGCTCAGTTACCATTGTCTTAGTTTGTTCGGTGTATGTTGCATCTTGTTTGTCGCTATTCGTTGTTGGTTGATATCTCTGTTGATTATTATCAGCACAGGCATTTTCGACCGGCGCTGGAAATGTCGTTATGGTTTCGGAAAAAACTTCTTGATTAACTGTTCCTTCTTTCTTCTTGCAATTTTCACATGAATGGTCATTGAGCTGCGTGTAGATCCTGTATTCGTAGTCGTTGTGCCTCAATGTGAAGGAATCAGGGATATTTTTGCAATTAAACTGTTCGACGTAAAGCTGCCGCCTGAAACTTACTACGTGAGCAAATTCATCATCCACCGGATTCACACGTAAAATGGAAATTTGCGAAAGGATTTTTATTGGATAAACTTCTTGCAAATGTCGAACTAATATTTCGTTCGGGATGGTTGGACAGACATTTGATAGAATGAGTTTATTCGCCGGTTGTTTAAGTCTCCGGGCAGTAATTGTTCTATTATTTATGGTGATCCGGCCACCTTTTGCTAGAAATTCGTCTGTTATTTGTCTGGATTTTAAAAATATTAGAATTCTATCACCGCTAATACGGGAGCCTGCTACAATGTTTAAGCTGCCTGCTACATGGTTTTTAAGCGCGACAAAATAATCACGTATAACGTAGGGTGCGATATAATCAAAAATAATTCCGCATTCACGGGAAGGGTAGTTGAAATTAATTAATGGGGCGATCTTTTTATTCGATTTGATTTTATCTGCGAAGGTATGTTTTGAATTTCTATTTTGTTGGTTTAAATTATTTGGAATTTCGTTATTTATCAGTGCGGGAAACTGATAATTGTAATCAGTCGTAGCGGTAGTTAATTCGGAGATAGATTTTATCGCATCGCTGTGTACGACCGCGGTATCATCGTTATCAGCGGTATTGTGCATGTGTGAGGTGTGTGTTGTGTTTCGATTCGCCGTTGGCTTACCTGAAGTCTGCGATTTACCACCATACTTACCGTCCGGCGCTAATGCAGTCGTTGCGGCTGTCAGCTGTTTTTGAGGGGTAGGAGGGCGCGAAGGTGGTGAATCGGTTTGGTTTTGTTCACCGATCGGTTCCGATGTTGGAACGGTCTGCCTTCGGTGAGAGGCAGGGGACGATGGCATTATCAATAGATAATGCCTCTAAACACGAGACAATCTCTTTAATAGACGCGAAAAACGAACGCGAGACAATTAAACTTTATCACAATTCACAAATTAACATATGATTATTAATGTAAACAAAACTAAATATCATATAGACAATGGGTAGAATTTTCGATGCCCAAATATATATATATATATATATATATATATATATATATATTTATATATGTGTGTGTGTATATGTGTATATATATAATTTTAAACAATGAATTTTTTTTTCTGTGAATTCTTTTATAATGTCGTTAAAATCTACTGAATGGAGAAAATCTGTTTCAGTCGTTAATCTTGATAACGCTGATAATCTATCATCTGGCATGTTGATCGCTATACATGTTTTTTATTCTTTTTAATATCAGAAAAGATCTTTCCGCCTCATAATTTGTAATCGGTATAGTTGCAAATATTCTATATGCAATATAAATGTTTGGAAAAACATATCTTATTGCACGTTTAACCATCCATGTTGAAGCCTCTTGGAGGTCCCTTTATAAGGCCGGGCCCGGGGCTGCAGCCCCCCCCCCTAACCCCCTTAAAACCCGGCCTGGATTTAAAGCTTGTACAGGTAAATTGTCCCCAGCAACGTGCGCTTACGAAATTAGTGATATACCAGTGAGGGTCCATTTAAATGATGCAAGGGCATCATTTTTTTTCATAATTTAACAAAAATGACCAAACTTGAAGATCGTAAAACAGTACAACAACGCTTCCCAAGTTCTAAAAGATTCTGAAGAAATGTGATAATAGCATAAAAATTTTGAAGCGCTTCTTATGAGTATATATAAATTTACGGGAATGCTGGGTAAAAAAAGTAGGTATACGCGCTATTGCAACTTCTAAATATGGAAATGTTCGTTTTGAATTTAGTGTTATGTAAATGTAAAATTGATGGTTATCTTTAACTCATCGTGTTTGACTGACCTAATTTTATTTTTTGTGTGTGTGTATGATACATTTAATTTTATGCGAACTTTATTTTCATTTGATATTTACAGACGACAAGTTAAAAGCGTTTGCTCAGAATATGTTTACACTGCAGTTTTACTAATGTATGAATATTTTTATTTATTCAATTTCTTTCATTATTATTATTATAAATAAAATATATTTTTAACTAATGCTTAATAATGTATCTTTATACAATTCATTGAAGAAATAAAATTTTGTAAATGCTAAAGAGAAATTTAGTAGCCCAACAGAATTCCGTACACCACTGCTGCGCTATTTATTCACTCATTTCGATTGGGAAACGTCCACATATATGAAAAAAAAAATTGCTTTAGCATCACAGCTGGTCATAAAAGAAATTTTCACATAAGCAGTAAAATGCAGAACAAGGTTCTTTGGGAACCTTGGTTTGCGTACTATCGTCAAACTAAATTGATAAACTAGCTTTAATGTAACTCTGACTTTCGTAAGCTGGAGCTTTACCAGAAGTTGCGAGAAAAATATTTACCATAGCGAAATTTCATAACAAATAATGAATTTCCGGAAATGTGTTTGCAATATTTGCAAACAATTCGGGACCCTCTATTATCTTGCAATTCGAAAAATTCTCTACAGTCTATCACTTTCTCTCTTTCCTATAAACTGCTGCCTTTAAACTATCTAGGCGATGTTCTTTTTCGGTTTTATAATACGACTTTGCACATGTTCGCCATTCAGTTGTGGCCATTTCTGTCTATTGTTCTCGCGTTTTGATCACACAGCGTGATGTTTTCACTCAAGTTTAACTTCGCAACATCCTTTTTCGTTCTTTTCATCCAAATCATTCAAATCGTGACGCTAAAATCATATTTTCTTCGAATGTTATGCCCTAATTTTTGTTAATTTTTTCTTTTTTTTCTCGGCTCCATTATATTATTATTCTCCACTTTATTTGAATTTTCTTTAAAAAAACAACACCCTTAAAGCCCCTTGTTAAGAGCATCAATAGCGTTTTCTTACTGTATGTAGCATTTTAGTATTCTGCGCTTGCGGGAATAATTCTAATTATAGATATACGCGGTTTGAGTTAATAAAACCATTGTACAACGAAAAATTATCTACACTATAATCTGTAACAATATACTTGTACCTTCTATGAGATCAAAGTATAAAAAAAAAATTCTAAAAGGTTTCTTTTCCTCTCCGTAAACAGGTTTTCATACAGTTTTACAGAAGTTTCTTCGAATCAGCAGGTAATTACGAGTCGCGTTTTTTTCTCTTTCTCACGCGATAAATATTTAACGATGCGGTCAGTTGTGCATGTTGAGTTTTAAATTATGAAACATGGAAAGAAGTAGAACCAGTAACATAACCTGGAATAAGTTTTTTTCAAACGGAAAAATAGATAAAGCAGTTCGGAATAAATTGTGTCTTATCAGTAAAACGTTTAGTCTCTAATAGTTTAGACTTCTGTCGGAACTTTAAACGGAGTTTTGTTTCTCATTCGGTTAGGAATACGTAATTTATTTTAATTATATTATGTCTAGCAAACAGTTGCTTGTAAATTGGAATCACTAAAAGTAACTTTTTTTTCTTTCGCTCAACTCGTAAATTCATACTTGATAATGAATTACGATATAATTAACGCGGAAAATAATCTCTAATACACTGGTATTAAATGATTCGTGTTTAAATTAAGCATTTTTTAAATTTTTAACATTAAATTTAGTCAAACTGACGAAGAATTTTATCAATTTCGACAACGTAAATGAATTTAATTTAAAAATTATTGATCAAATAAAAATAACCGATACGGTTTTCGAATAAAAATAATTTTTATCCAATAATATTAATTACAACGTAATTCTTAGGCCGGCCGCCATTAGAAAAATGCTCCAAAAAAATGTCCTAATTTTATGTAACGTTTGTTATATTTTAACGCTTTAAACTATTCTACATCTGTCGTTTTCGAACCAAAAGGCGTATCATCTATAAATGTGACAAATTCTTCAATATTGCACAGTTCATCGTTCCATTTTTATTTCCGCAATTCACGTTTGCGTTCGGTGGCGGTTTTCGTTTTTGGAAACATAATAAATACACTTCTTTTTACTGTGCAAGTTGATGAATAAGAAGTCCCACCCCATAGAGGGAGAAACATATAAAGACTATATTGCTAATTTAATACATACCATGAAAACGCAAAAAAAGTATTATTTATATGTGTTGTAGTATATTAAGTTGTTCGGGTAGCCTAACAAAACTTATGGTATAAATTATTGGTTGTATTTTTTTTTTTTGATTATATAAAATTGGGACATATTTTCGTTATAAAAACAAATAAGGACCGGCCTAAGAATTACGTTGTATATTTTGGTAATTTTATACAATGTATAGAATAGAAACAGACAGAAATGTAAGCAAGAGGGCCAAGGGACACAGCCCCTTGCGAGGCCAAAATTGCCGAGATAATATATATATATATATATATATATATATATACTAGTATGTAAAGAGGTGATGTTTGTAAGTTTGGATGTAGAAGGTAATCTCCAAAACTACTCATGCAATTTCAAAAATTCTTTCGCCAATATTTAGAATGCACTTTGAGGGTGGACATAAGCTATATATTATTCCGTTAAAATAAAAGGGCTTTTCGTGGGGACCAATTTTTCAACCAAAGTGGACGAAAAAATGGTCCAGCGATAGATTATACTAATATTATAAAAAGGTAATGTTTGTAGTTTGGATGTAGGAAGTAATCTCCGAAACAATTCATCCAATTTCAAAATGGAAGTGATTTTTGAATAAAATGACTTAGTCGAGGAGAGTAATATAATTTTGTATATTAAGTTTTTACTGATACTCTTACAGCCATGAACTGAATTAACAAATTAAGTAATTGTTTAGAACCGTATTTTACGCGCGGAACGCCGAGGGCACAGCTAATAGATAAAGATATAAAGCATTTTCATCAGTTAATTTTTTTTTAAGCATTTCTACCGATGTTTCAAAGTTATTACTGGATTAAATTCTTTTAAGGAAATGAGATGTTTTTATTGTAATCTTAAAAATGATGTCGTAAAGTACTGAAGAAATATATTTGTGAAAATGTTTCACTATAAGATAGAGAAGAAATTTATTAATTGATTGAAATAAAATTAATTTTCAATTTTATTTTTATTATGGGAATAAGCGTATTCTATTTAATTCGCATTAAAAATAGAAACAAACTTTTTAAATTTAAATAATTGTTCACTTATAAAATATTAATATTTAAATTACAATAACTATTTTTAAAAAAGTAAATCAGACTTAGTATGATCTATTTTGTAGTTTAATATTTATCGTTGTTTCAAATCTAAACTAAAAGATCTGAGTAATTTAAACAAAAAAAAAAAACAAGAAAAGTAATTTTAAATTCCTGTAAGAAAAAAAAAAGGAATAAATGCCAAAAAATTTTTTTTTTTATATTTACTGAGGTTTACTCAAAAATTGATTTTAACTAGTTGGTGCCGACATATTTCCGAATTATTCGGTTTAGTAACAAACTTAAAATATTTAATAAATTAATATTCAGAGAAGTAGAGTGTATAAGAAGAAATTTGCAATATCTTTTTTCGAAATATAAAAAAACTCTTAAATTTACTGAAAATATACGTAAGAGCTGCGTACTCCTTTTTCTTCATGAAAAGGAGCTATATTCTTTTTAGAACTATTTACAAATATAATTTTACTTTCGCACCCCCGAATATTGAAACTTTTTGGCCGTTCCGGCGATAATGAATTTTGCATACAGTTGACAGTTCTGATGGCAACGGCAAATATTTTTTTAAGCCTCTCTTGTTTTCCCATTTGTAATGTGTCCATTACAGTCCTTAATTGATACATTATATTATACAGATAGTAAATAAATAAAATAAAATAAAAAATATAAATGTAGAAAATATCGAAAAGTCGATGCGAGCGAGAAGTTCGCGTGCTTGAAATCCTGTTTGTCGGCCGCGGTGGAAGGGGGTGAATGCATCGTCACGTGGTCACTGGAAAATGTCCACCCTATTAGTAATAAATAAAGGCGATCGGGTGAGGCGGTGAGAACGGAAAAATTGGAGGAGACAAGGAAAAAAGAATGATGGTGAAAGCAAGCAGTCATTTTGGAGTCAGTGCTTGGAGGTCACTTTTGAAGAAAAGATTTTCAGGAAGAAATCACTCTTTTACGGTCTTCGTGTAGGAATTGCTTTAAGAAAAAATAACTTAGGCAAAGCGGAGTAGTAAAATCGCGAGTCCGATTCGAAAATTGTTAACGTCGTATGAAATAGTTAAGAAAGTTAAATAAAAATTTGTCGTAAAGTCAGTCGCGTCGAAATGCTTTCTTCAACGGAATTACTGTCTGATCGCAGATTTGGAAATTGGCTTCACCACGTTCTTGTTCCACTGCTGGCAAACAGTAATACGTGTACAATTTATGTTTTATATTCGTTCGTTTCCCCGTAGTAACTTTTGTAAATTTATTGTATGTCTTTTCAGAAGCCGGTCGATAAAGAAAAATTAATGTAGGAATTTTAATAATAAAACTTTAAAAAAATTAACAAAATTTTTTATTTATAATAACAATATTAAAATAATTAAATATTAGGTCCGCGGTATTAACGTGACCGTTATAATTAAAACAAATACTAAACACCATTTTACTTGCCATCCCTGGTGGGGATCTAAATTCATAAACGCCTATTTAACATTTCACATTATAGAGGCTGATGCGTATTATCCGACTGATTGGTCCAAAAAGCCGTCTCCGATAAATATCGGTATATAACAAAATTCTTAATTGTAATTTCTGTTTAAACTGAGAATTATTTATCTCTTTTTCCTTTTTTTTCTTTTTTTTTTTCATATTAAGTATTTACGCTAATGTTATAAAAGGCCACTTTAAATTGAAAAGTAGACCGTTTTATTGTGTTAGTTTTTAATTACGAAAAGACCGCGCTACCATTTACTTGAAAAGAAATACGATCTAAATGAGGGTTTTGTTCGATCTTTTTTCCTGTTTATTGCGGTTGTTGCAATCCATGCGTCAAAAAAAAACAGTAAGTGAAAAAAATAATTTTGTAATACTACGCAGTTTTAAATTGATCTTGCTCAACTATTTTCTTTTTTTTTTCTTTTTGGACATGTCAGCAAATGACGTTCCCCCAGCAGCAACAAGAAAGGAGAGGATGAGTTAAATACTGATATTCGGTCAAAAGTAGCCAGAATGAAAGAACCAAGAATTGGGACACCATCTACCACAGCATACGCCTACTGGATTTCAGGCGAAATTCAGGCTGCGTAGTTACATGATTACCCGCTTTGCATTGGAATCCGAATTATAGGGAATCCTTTTTTGATTGGAAGCATGCGAGTGTAATAAATAATATATAATTATTTCTCTGGCTTCCCGCCAAGCTATCCGGTCACATGTCCGCCAGTAAATAAAATAAAAACAACAATGCAACGGCTCTGACAAGAGCGAATGCAGGTAGAGGTTTTCCTTTGGCTGTCAGCACATGTCGGAATAGCCGGAAATGAATTTGTGGACCGGGTCGCCAAGGCAACGTTATCTGTGCTATTTGATGCCACACCATCAGAAATAGTTTCCTTCCTGAATCGGAGTATGAAAGAACATCGCATATCATCCTCGTCCCAGCAAGCAACTTTTCCTAATGACCACCAAATCGAACGTTGAACGTTCATCGATCCGAATGTCAAAAAAAGGAACTCTCTGTCCTCAACAGATTGAGATTGAGACATACATCCGTATCACAAAATTATATCTTTCAGTGAGCCCCTCCTCCTACTTCTGGCACATTCGACAATACAGCGAGTGACACCTTCTGTTGAAGTCATCCTAAAATAATGCAAATTCTGATTTTCCTTAATACCAACAAGCTTTCGGGTATTCTGTAATAATTACTTCGCTCGCCGTGCCGTAATGAGCCAGGAAGTAATACATTTGGCAAGCGAACAGATAATCAGAAGGAAAAAAAATAAAGAACTACAATAATGGACTAGAACGGAAGTGATAGAATGTACGAGGCGCAATAATATGGACTAGGAAATCCAAAGGATAACAAATTAGAATAAAGAATAGCACATTCGAACTAGGGGGAAAAGACATTCAAAAAAGATATGGTTGAGATCGCTGATAATTTCGTGATTTGGATGAAGATTACACAGTTAGGAGAGGGTGTTAAACGAAAATACGAGGAAGGTAACTGAGTACGATTAAACCGCAAACGAATAATAGATATTTCAACAGAATTTCTTAGAATAGGAAAGTCATAAAACTAAGGGAAGGTAAGAAAATTCAGCTGAGATAAAAGGAAAGATTGTTAGAGAAGGAAGACGCATAGTATGAAATTTTTGTCCACAATGGAGAGCAGGTTGAAAGTTGGAATTCCATTGACATAATGGCAAGAGGTTGAAGCAACTCTAGCTAACGAACGTGCCATCTCACTATCCTTAATGCTCACACATTGGCGAACCGCATAAACACCATGTAAGCGGCTTCGAAATGCATAAGTGTATCGAAATCTATTAGTATAAAATAAATGTATAATACGCGAGATTCTTAACCAGTAATGGATCAGTATTTCATTTGAAAAATAAATGGTATGTCCCGTTTATAGTATATGTTTTTAATTATTTTTACTTTCAACACTGACCAAAATCTTTTTTTTGGACAAGTAAATGCAAAAAGTTGAAACCAGCACTTTTTTCGTTCGAATATAAACTCCGATAATATATTTAAAATACTTTATGGCGAATCGGAACACTTAAAAAAGACATTTATCGAAGAGCGAACACTTTTAGCATTATAAAATATAGTTTTTTAAAAAAAGGATATTGATTTCTACTAAATAAATCGGTGAAGTTTTTCGAAAAGTTCTTCTCGTCCAAAAGCGATTAAGAAACCTTTTCTGGTGTCTACCAATTGTAGCAGTAAATTTCTCTGATGTATCATTTTAATAACGGTACTAGAAATTAATAATAGCGCGATTTATTTCATCCTTTAGGGACGAACGTTCAAAGGATTAATTCAAGACTACCTGAACGTTTCGGATGTTCTTAATAACGAGTATATACCGATATTCGAAACGGAAGAAGGTCAGAAAGTGTACGACGATACGCTGAAAAGTGTTCAAGAAAACTTTCCGCATTACGTGCGAGAATTGGAAGGGACCGCGGATGGAGCGGAAGTTCCGTTTTATAAGGTATCGGCAATTTTTGATCTGTTACCAGACTGAAATGTTTTTATACGATTTATCTCATTTTGTTAAAAAACGGTCGTATTTGAAACTAATTCCGAATACTCTATTTGGAAGTATTATCTGAAATCTATTTATAAAGAATGAAAAAGGAAACAACGATCGACGTTCAAAAATGTGGGTGACACATCAGTTGATGTAGGTGTATACTGTTTTTAAAAAAAATACTGCGAAATTGCATACAACCCGAATTCAAAAAATGTGTATTACGTTGTCATTACAAAATTTACGATAGAAACTTACACAATTTTCTATAAATTGTATATTTGCATTTTTCACGAATAAAAAATAAACTTACGCCTCAAATATGATTACAAAATCCCTGTAACCAGGTTTTTTCATTTGCAATCAGTAGTGCTCTTCGCATACCGATAAAAAAATCGTTAAAGAGCGCTATCTGTCGAGTAGTATTGCAAATGAAAATATTTCATCTCTTGGTATGCGACGTTAGTATTTTATTTTATAAAGGACGTTCGGATATTTTTTGACATGTTTAGATAAAGAAAGCTCAGATTTTTTTCTCCGCATGAAAAAAGTCAGTTTTTTTAAAACAAATCTCTTGGTCTAAAATCTGGTAACGGTTTCTTTTTTTTTTTGTGTTAAAACCTTTAAAATAAAGTGTATATGAAATTATAAAAAATAAAATTCACGAATATCTTAGAACATGCTATATTTCAATTTTTATAAATTGCTTTTAAAATACAGAATACGCTACAAGTTTAAATTATTGCTAAAATATAAATACTCATCTGTAAATTAATTTCCGTAACACTGTAAAGCTACAGCGAGGACTGCTATTCGCAATCGTTATGCACCTTAAAGAACCATTTTTTTTTTTTTCTTTTTATACTTTTTAATTCGAATTTCTTTAATCCTACTTATGATAAATTTGAGTATATTCTAAAAATGAAATCCCTATAAAGTCATCAATGGAACATCTCATATAAACCTACTAATGTAGAATCGAGATATTACCCCTAATCCTGTGTCGTGCAAAAACGTACTCGAAAATTTATTTCGGATAATATTTCGGAATAAATTCGTTCCCTTTTTTATTTGTAAGCGTTCATCAAAATATTGTATTTTAAAAAAATATAGATGTGGTCTCGATGGTTAAGAATATCTAACAGAATTTAAATGAATGCAAATAGTTTATTTTGTTTTTTTTTTATATGCTTGGCCTGGTGGGAAACTATTTGGCCACTGACGAAATTCTATGAATAAATTGAAGCTGCATAATATATATATATAAAAATATATAAATTGTAACAAATACATGTATAACAAACAAATTTGAATGTATAAATGATTATATTAGTTCGAAATGTTTTCGGGTATAGATGATCAGCTAAAATTTATAAAACAACACAAAGTATGTAATCAGAATTCTGAGTCACACTCTTTTAAAATTTGTTCTGATCACATACTTTGTGTTGTTTTATAAATTTTAGCTGATCATCTATACCCGAAAACATTTCGAACTAATATAATCATTTATACATTCAAATTTGTTTGTTATACATGTATTTGTTACAATTTATATATTTTTATATTTTAACGGACAATATGTTAAATGATTCTATATCGTATTCATTTTTATTTCAATATTTTAGTTACAACATTCATTTTAACGTAATCACCGCTTGAAAAATCTTATTGTGCATAGGCGTTCGAATAGGGCTTTTACTCAAAAATAAAATAATAATAATAATAATAATAATAATAATAATAATAATAATAATAATAATGAAATACGAATAAACCAGATAAATGTTGTAATAATTTTTTTTTTCTTTTGATGACAGTTGTTCCTACTTCATATGGACCAAATGGTGTACGTCGCCACAAACAGGAATTGTGTGAACGGCACTACCTTTGGCTGCAGCACAATATGTTGCAATCAACCTAACCAGGTATTATATGTTAATGAAATTTTTTTTTTTTTTTATATATTAAAAATAAGTTGTGGTTCAGTTAAATTAATTTGTACATTTATGATGAAAAATGTATTCGATTCCTAGTACTGGGTTCTTTAGAAACATGTTTATACCTTTACAACTCTTCCATGAGCGTCACCAGCCAATTATTCTCAGAAGGAAGTGGAAAATGTAAACACTTTCATTTTACCGTTTTTCGAAAATTTTAATATCATTTTATAATAAAAAAAAAGTTTATTACAGTACATTAAGGATAAATATTATAAAATAAATTTTAATTTCATATTCACCAGTGAAAAGGTAAAACGTAACTTCAAGGTCATTTTTCTCGCTAATTAATATTTTTATGTTGCGCTGATATTATGCAAGTCCTACCGTATGAGATGATATATTTTCAAAGAAAGCTGTATGATAATGTTACTTATTTTTAAACTCCACTAATGTAAAGAATTTCACTTTTTCATACCGACCTGTTGTGTTTCACAATTAATAGTATTAGTATTACTTGCACAGTATTGGTCCATTGCATAAATGAACTATATCAATATTCGAAATAGTTATAATCGATAAATTATCGACATAAACGCAATTAATAATTATATAAGTATAAATTAGTTTCGGTCTCAGTGAACCATGATTGTGATAAATATTTTATTTACACGGTAACAACTAGTTTTATTCGAAATCTATTTAAAAAATAGTGCAAATAGTCTTTACTTATTATTGTTTCTTTTTTATTATTTGTTCATTTATTTTTCATTTCAAACTAAGACTAACTTACTTCTCTTCATCGCTACCAAATTCACTTATTAAGTAATCACCGTCGCACTACCTTCGCAACATTTCGAAATTTTGTTCTTTTTATGGTAGTATGGTCAGTCTGCAGCAATTATTCAGATCCCGTTTTTCCCGTCATTTATTCCAAACATCGATTGATTAAAAAGATCTGATGCGTCATATTCATAGGTGAAACTATTATTAAAAAAATTATCTGCGAGTTATTTTTTTTACTTTTGCTATACAGTTAATTCTAGTGCTACGAGGTTATTTCTGTAAATGTTAAATAATTTAGAAAATTTAAGACAGACTTTTAAAACTTCGTACACGCGCAGTCACTAATTTTTTTTTTTCTGAAAGCTCGTCAATCGAGGGTATGAACACGCAGGCGCTATAATTCGAGATACTGGAAAGTAGGAAAGAAACCGAATCCGAGTACGATTGCTAATTAAGGAAAGGAAGAAAACAATAATAAAAACTATAGATGTTAAAGGAAGAATAGAGTAAGTGTCTAAGAACTGAAATTAGAAATACGGGTGCAAAGCAGAGATGAAAGAAAAATATGATTGGCATCGCAAATAAACTGCTGTCATCGGTGTAGAATTGATAAAAAAAGGAGAAGTTGTTAGAGAATATTTAGAAGTGTTGTTATTTACTTTTCAAATATCCGAATTACAACAATTATACACGGTAGATTGTACCGGAAGATTGGAAGCACTCGATTACAATCCTCATACATAAGAAAGGAAATAAAAATAATTTAAAAAATTATAGGCCAATAAATTTGCTATTTGCGCTTTAAAAAACCTTTTTACTCGAATTAAAAGAAATAGACTTGGTGTAACACCGCATAACGAACGACCAATAGAGCAAGCAGTATTTATAAAAAAATGATACAACTGTAGATCACATACACATTAATGGAATTAATAAAGAAATGCAAAGAATTGTATCACTACATTTCGAATTGGTAGTCTCGGAAAGGGCTTTTGACTCGACACAAAACCAAGAGAATTTTAAAAATATTCGATAATAACGAGATAAAAACAGTATTCGGAGTTGCTACAGGGAACATGTATCAATCAAGCACATCACAAATACAACTGCACACAACGTGAAAAATTCTAAATAAAAAAGGAAAAGTGACAAGGTGACACTATTTCGCCGAAGTTATTTAATGCTACCGTTCAATTAAGAAATCCACAATAGGAAACTAAGGGGATAAATATAAACTGGAAGTACGTAAATCATCTTCGTTTTGCCGATGATATCATACTAAAAGCAAACAAGTTCAGTCAAGCATGATGTTTCATGCGCTGAGGATTCCGTATGTAAGACTATAATTTACGTTTACATAATACTAAATTCAAAACAAAAAAATCTGATTTTTTGCGTCATAAAGGAGGAGAGCTACGCCATTTTTCGCGCTTTTTTGAACTATTCGCCAACATCGAAAGTTTCGTTAAAGAAATGAAATACGGTTTCGTTCCCGACAAACAACTTTCTTTGCAACCGTATAAATCATGCCCGGGGAGGAAAAAAATTTTTTTTTTTTAAATTTTGAGCTTTCGGCACCCGAGGGGTTGAATTTAAAGTTGGAAACCCAGATGTTCCAAACCAGAGAAATATACGGAGATGCCCATATTTTTAAACTTGTTCAAAATTTTTAGCCGTAATACTCTCTCCGCAAAGTGAGGGCACGTCATTTTTCGCGCTGTTTTAAACTATCCATCAACTTTGAAAGTTTGGTTAAGGAAATTAAATACGGGTTTGTTCCGGACAAATAGCACTCTTTCCGTCGATATATCACATGACCAGGAAAAAAAATATTTTTTTCGAAACTTTCGAGCTTTCGGCGCCCCGAGAGTCTAAATATAAAGTTGTAAGCTCAACTACAGTTTTCGTATAAAGCAGTGCATATATATTTGAGATACGTTCTGGTTTCCTCAATTTTTTCACTCGGGCTATTTGCTTACATGATCATCCTTTTTTTTGCTGTTTTGGAGCCCAAAGGGGTCTGTATAATTTTTTAATCTCGCAATTTTTTGACTTCATGAAAAAACTTCTGTGTTTTGTTTTATATTTTGAATTTCAATTTTAAAGGGTTATCTGGCGATGAATTATGAATTTTTTAAGGGTGATTTCTGGGGTCCTTTTAAATTCCATATTATATGCTCTTGACGGGTTTTTGCCGCCCAGGGTAATTGGTTAGTTTGAAGTTATAGCTTCTTAAAGAGAATTTTAATTGTAATTTATGTTTCAGGTTTCGAAATTAATAAGTCAAACTGTTCGTCAGTTATTGATTTTTTTTGATGTCCTTGTCGTTTTTAAACCATATTATTAAGATTCCGTATGTTATATATGTACGGAGTCCTAAAAATCACACAACCTTAAAAAATGATGCTTGAACAAAAAAAAAAAAAAAAACACTGAAAGAAACTTAATTAAGAATAAACCTGGAGAAAACAAAGGTTATGAAATATGGAGAAGATAAAGAAAACGACATAAATTTATAACCAAGCCCCGCAAAAAAAGTAAACATTTTTATATACTTAGGTAAGAAATTTGCAATTGAAAAAAACAGTCCCCTATAGGGAGTTAAGAATACGCCTCGGATGGATAGCGTTTGGCAGAATAAAAAAGATTTTACAAAGAGTAAGATCAGTGCAGCAAACCAAGCTAAATTGTGTAATCAGTGCATTATATCGGTGCTAAACTACAAAAACCTGACCTCTTACAAGAGAATTAGTGGATAACACCGAAAAGGCTGAAAACGAATGGAACACGCGTGTTACTAGGAACAAGATTAAATGACCCCGAATAAGAAATTCTGATACACGAAAAAACACACAGGGTTGAAGGTGTTGTAGCCAGAATTGCAACAAACAAATGGAACTGATCAGGACATGCCGCAAGACTAGCAAACGGAAGATGGATAAAGCAAGTATTGAATTATTGACCATACACAGGAAAACGGAAACAAGGAAGACCCCCAAGAAGATGGTCAAATGATATAATAAAACAAGCCGGCCATACACGTGAAGCTCAGGATAGACAACGGTTGAAGAATTTGGAAGAGCTTCAGAAGAGTGCTTGAAAAAGAGGAAGAAGTTATTTGCTTAAATACGAAACTGAAATATGTGATAACCAACATGACAGAGTTTTCCTTACCAAAATTTGTGGGCAGTCCAGAGTAAAAAGAATATATTCCCCTAAAATTCTGTAAACTTTTTTTTAACGTGAAATTATTATAACAATAATAAAAATAATAGTAATTTCCGCTGCTGCCACTATATCTATGTTTATTATGTGGCTGATTGATGTAATATGTATAACTGAGTTTACTGGCCTTCTTTTTAATTTTAATATTACTTCCTGATTGTTTAAATCAATTTTGTCATTCATCGTTTATTCTTCTTTAAACTCCACTGGCATTGTATGCTCCAATTCATTTTTCTTTCCACCGAGGAGAGTACATTTAATTTTAATTCTGCCGCTATTTTATGGAAAATTTATAGTAGAGTATTGTTATTGGTAAATTTTATTCAAGAATATTTTTTACTTTAGAAATAGCAACAAATTTTCGTATTAAAAATGTCCAGCCCACGGTACTGTTTTTTTTTTTGCTTTTTTTTACCCTTAAATTGTATACTATGGTCATTACAGCACACACAAGGGAGGGGGGATAATTTAAATGTGGTGAGTTAAGCCGCTCATTTCAATGAAGGCAATAATCCTGTTGATGGAGATTACCTCATTTGAGAGGGTCTGCCCTATATCTCTGGGTAGGCCAAGTTGCCTTCGTAACATAGTAAACTTTTGGCAGGTAAGTATTATGTGGGAAATTATCGGTACGGTTGTCTGGTTGCACACGGGGCATGTAGCTAGAGGCGGCGTTTTATTAATTATATGTTTGTGCCCAATTCGCAGCCGGCTGAAGATCTTAAAATCGTATCGGGATGTTCCTTCCGGTGGCCACCATGATTCAACTGTGGGCTTAATGGTTCTTAGGGATGTTGTAGCAGCTGTCCATTCAGTTTTCTACTGGTTTTCGCACGCCTTTAGGAACATATATGTGATTGATGAGGGTAGCTTCGCGTCCTGTGGCATTAGCGAGAGCAAGGCAGAACGTGCTGCTCCGTCGACACTCTCATTACCAGGCACTCCAATGTGCCCAAGAACCCACAGCAGTGACACGTGACTATCCATTAGCTACAATTCGTACAAGGAACGATATATTTTTAGAATTAGCGGGTTGTTGAATTTTTGGCTCCTAATCATGTTCAAAGACTGTAGGGAATCAGTAATCAGGAGGAAATCACTGGCTCTGGTGTGAGTTGCGACGATGTGATAGAAGCAGTGTGCAATTGCGTACAATTCTGCATCCAATACGGGACAGGCATCATTGAAGTTTCGCATGAGATGTCGTGACCTTCGACTGCACAGGCTGTGGGCAGTGGACCTGCTTCGCCAACTGCCTTGGCTCCGTCAGTATAGTAAATTAGGTGGTCCGGGTACTTATTAATTGCCCTAACTGCCGCTTCCACTGCGAAGAGAGGACTCGTTGTGTTTGGATGCTGTTTCAGCGACACATCATTATTTATCTGGAAAGTGATCCAAGGGGGAATAAGGGTATTGGGGCTGGGTGTTGACCTCTGTACAGACGTGATACCACATCTTCGCAGGTCGGCCAGTAATTCTGGTAGTGGGTCGCCGGGAAAGTTTGGTTCAAGAAGACAATGTTCCAACTTTAGGGGGAGATTTTGTGTGTGGCTGAAATGATGGTACATATTTCGCAGTATGAAATATTTTCGGAAGTAGGAAAGCGGAGGGCACCCAGCTAGAACGCACATGCTGGCAGCTGGAGAAATGGTTCTCAGTGCGGAGTGATGTTCAAGAGATTTCAATATAGATTTGCTGGCTGAGGAGTACACCTGGCACCCGTAGTAGATTTTCGATAAAATCAGCGGTCTGTAGATGTTGAAAAGGAATTTAGGATTAATATTACATCTGGAGCTAGCCAGATATTTCAATATAGGGATAGAATTGGTTCAGCTGTGTTTTAAGTTGGCAATATGAGGCTTCCAAGTAAGTCTAGAATCAAAGATTAATCCAAGGAATTTGACAGTAGCTTTCTGGGGAAGAGGAAGATTGTTTAGATTTAGGGATACACTTGAAGAGGAACGGCGCCCCCTGCAAAAATCAACATATACGGATTTACTCGACGAGATGGCTAGGCCGTTGTTTTCAGACCAACTCTAAACGCAAAAGATTGCCAGAACTTGAACCGAAGGACTTAAACAGGAATCGAATTATTTCAATAATGGTTATTGAATTATTCGGTAGCGAAATTATAACTATTATTGTGGTTGGGCTGAAATACGAATCAGTTTCTTCTAACTACTTGAAAACACAATCGCTAACACTATTAATAAGTCCAACTACTGCGTTACTGTATTAATTATCAAATCATTTATGTATTCTTTTAATTATTTTCACATTTCTGTAATTCTAAAGCTATAAAAATTCAAGTATACAGTGCATTTTTTTTTTTTTGTACTTATTGTAATTTCAAAAACGTTAAGAAAAAAGGATCGTTTCCTTATTATAATTTTGGAATCTTTTTGCCTAACGACTATGCTATAGGTTCAAGGTATTGTAGTTTATGTATAAAGGAAACAAAATAATGTGAAATATTTTACTTTAATTTAGGAATTACTAGGTCATACTGAAGATGCTTTAGCCGATATGTTGGGATATTTTTATTTCGTTTCCGCTCATGTTATTTACGAAAAACCGCATGGTCGCCTCAACGTTACCGAAGAACGTTTCACATCCCTTTGCTATCCGGGTCATTTACCTGGATTTACTATGAATTACAACCATCACGGTTTTGTTTATTCCATCAATGTAATTCATGCTCGGGACGTATACGCTCCAAAAACACGTAAGCAGATACCTTTTTTATTATTTCATTGTTGCCGTGATATTTACAAAAATAAAAACTATCTACTTTCCTTATCTTTCAAAATATCCGGTTACACGTTTGTGATAAAGTAAAGCCGGAACTGCAAGGTCAATAAATTCTTTTGTAATGCGGAAGATTATCCTACAGTTCTTTTTGCTTGTCTACATTTGGTAACAAAAATCAACTTTCTATAACAAAGTAATAATAATACAATTTTTTGTGGTCATCTTTCTGTTGTTGTTGTTTTTTTATCTTCTTAAATGTGTTTTTATTTGTTAATAATCATTATGTCTATTGACTATAACCACTAGAAAGTTACTATGTGTATATAAAATAAAATTGATATCAATAATTGCATTCAAGGGCGTTTGGGACATTCCAAATTGTGGAGGAGGCAATTTGAACTAATAAATCACTTATAAAAATACCATTAATTAAAAAAGAGAAAATAAACATAATCGAACTTGGAAAGAGCAATATAAAAAAAATACTACAGGCCGCCGCTCAGAGGCATTCATACCCCATATTGAAACTACATTAAAGAATAAAAACTTAAAATCTGATTACTTTCTAACACAGTACCTAACGGGTAACAACGGTAATTTCACAGTTTACCTAAAGAGGTCTAAAACCACTGACAATATATAGCCTTTGCAAAGAATGCGAAGAATCAGAACATACTCCAGACCATACATTTCAAACATGTTAAAAGTTCAAAATCATCAAAGAGAAACACAACATCAGTGGAAATTTAAAAAAAAAAATCACGAATGGAAAAAAAAACATTTCGAAAAACTTATAAAATTCATTCAACAAATTAAGCTGGAAGCTACACATAAAAGATACGAAACGGAAGTGCGCAAAAGCTCTTAATCTGCTAAAAATGCTGCAAGGTAAGTCGACAAAAGCATGCTTTTACGACTGTACGGAACTCGTGTCAGATCAATAATGGACTACGGTGCGATTATGCCACAGCGGCGAAAGTACACACTTAAGAAGCTGAATAAAATTCAGAATAACGTACTCCGAATAAGTAGCGGGGTCTATTAGTTTGCATGTGGAAACAAACATGCTGTCACTAAAACACCGGTGAATCCTATAAGCACTGAAATATTATAGCATAACAGATCTCATATAAATTACTATAAAACGTTCTACTGTAATCTAGATAAGATCTATCACGCCACAAAAACAAACCGTTCGAAGTTGGTTATATTGACTATTTCAGCTAGATTACTGCCACTCATCCGAACCTACAAATCCGCCCTTTGATTGATATTATACGGACTTCGACAGCACATGAAAAAGACATATTAAATGCAAAAAAGCAGTTAATGATCGCAATCAAGGTCACCGCTCAAAACATGTAGGAAAACCAATCGAATAACAAGTTACGGCAAATTAAAGCTGGAACGTTAGGAATCCATCACACTATGCAAACAGGCGAGAAGAGATTGTGTTAAGCAGAATCCGCATCGGCCACACAAGACTAACACACGGACCCTCACTGCAAAGTGAACCTCCACCATCATGTGTGTTTTGTGATATTTAAAGTCTGTCCATTGACCATGTCATCTCCGTATGTCCAAAATTCAACAAGGATCGTGAGAAATCTTTTTCATCCGTACACACAAGAATAATTACTATGGAAGATACGCTTGGTAATGATGAAGCTGCAGTCCAAAGTACTTTTAGATTCTTAAAAGCTATAAACCTATTCCAGAAAATATGATTTTTAGTTTACGTATTGAAGAATTATTTATAATTTTTTTTTTTTTTGCTTTCTTAAATATGCGTAAATTTGTAAAAGATACAACTTTCCGTTTAAATACTATAAAATTATCTGTAAATATCTGAATTGCAATGTACAATAGACGCAAATGAGCTAGAATTCGAGCGTCTTTAAATAAATATATATTTGAATTTGAATTTTGTTATACATTTCAGCGTATACATCTAAGTAGTTACGAATTCGGTTTATTTTTAAAATATTTTTGGCCCTTACAGTTTTGTCTAAATTAATTTCGACTGCAATAGTAAAAAATGAAAGATTTATATTTTGCGAATATTTTTAAAATATTTCGAAAAAAAACACCGTATAACATTTTATTATATCGAGCTTTATAGTATACAAAATAATTATTTTTGAATTCTGTGAAATCATGAATCTATATTCTGAGTATTTCACGCCTCCTTTGCCATTTGGAATGTCCTAAACGCGCTTGAATACATTATCGATACAAATTGAAAAAAAATATGGATAGGGGTAACATGGACTGTATTATGACAAGAAGTAAAGTCATCAAAACAGAAGAAAAAGTGGTAAAAAAGATCCAGTTGTTACAGACTCGCTCAGTGAGAATCCTGATGTCGGCGTTAGTTCACTAAACATAATGAATAAAACAAATATCGAACAAACTGTTGTTGGTTAAGGTAAATAGGATATGGAATCAACAATAACATTATTAAATAGTATGAATAAATATAATAAAAATTTAAATGATAAAATGAATAAATATAATAAGGATTTAAATTTAAAAAATCGATAATATAAGCGTTAGTGTAGATAAAACGAATGAAAGAATAGATAAAATTAACGGCGAATTTAATAAAAAAAATTAATAGTTTAAGTGCCAGTTTGAATAAGCAAATTACGGATAACAAAGATAATTTAAGAAAAGAAATAGGACAAAGTCGGGAAAAGATTAGTGGTGAATTGAAAACGTCCATGGAAGGTTATACAAGAACAATCAATGAGCGAGTGAATGAGGTTGAAAGGGAAATAAATAAAGTACTAAATTGAACAAAGAAATCAGGTGTCCGGAATAATTGACGGACAAATCTAACAACTTGGGGAAAGTTTAGGAGAAAATAAGAATCATAATAGAAAAAACCATGATTGACTCCAGTGAAAAAATTCAGCGAGGACTGGAATATAATTTGAAGAAAGTTAGAAACAAAAGTAGAGATATCAGATGGTGCAGAAATAACAAGAATATTTGTCGATGGGTTGAATTTTTGACGGCCAAAAAAAAAAAAAAAAAAAAAAAAAAAACAAGAATATTTACGAAAAACAGGTAACTGTTAGAAATTCAGAATTAATCGGAAAAATTAAAGGCAGTATATACCAAATGTAACAAGGAGTTGAAGTATTATTGTATAAAATATACACATGCATTAAAGGAGGAAATAAATACTGCCACTTTGGGAGCAACCGGAAGCGAGCAAGTACAATAAAGGAAAATTGCCTGATGTATTTACAATTTAAACTCTCAGTTGACGGACAAAAATGAATGTTATGTGGTAAAAATAAAACACACGGTCATGATGTTGATGAAGTGAAATTCATTCGTGCAGCAAAACGAAAATGGCTGAAGGAACAAGCGTACACTGAAGTACAGAATTTTATACGATCTAATTACAGTAAAGAAATTGTCGGGGGAAGAAAAAAATAGTTCATACAAAACAGTAACAATTTAGGAAAGCAATGGATCTGGATTTATCTGAATATACTTCTTCTTCATTTAGAAAAATTATGAACTTTTTTGAGTAAGTAAGTGATAAAATATTTTTAAGACAGGAATTAACTTGTAATAGTTTTAGTATATTGCTTAAAGGAAATTCAGGTAATTTAGTTTACGAAAATTTAAATGAATTACCGCAAAAAAGAAAAAAAAAGAAGAAGAAAAAATTTATAATGAATTAACAGGAAAAAAATAATTAGAATCTGGGCATACACAATGCGACCAACTTGCGAAAGAGTGAATGTGTATGAATGAGAGTTGTAATTGGAGGATGCTAAGTATAGTATAAATGGTACTAGACGTTTAGATTTGATCATCAGGTCGATAGTTACTGTAGTTTACTAGTAAATCCTATTCGTAATGGGGATAATGTATATAGTAGTGTTGTAGTGAGTAGAACTAATTAAGGGGAGCCCTACCGCATGTGAACGAAAGCTACGTTTAAAAATATGTAGTTATTTCTCATTGATATCGATAAAATATATATATATATATATATATATATATATATATATATATATATGGAAATAGGAAAAAATAAAATAAAGAACATCGAGAACAGCTGTAAGTATATACATATCGGGAAATAAGAGTCACCCGTCGACGATATAAGTTGAACAGGCTGACAGGAGTTTTGAAGTCCCGGAATGTGGCGGAACATCGAGCTTTATTATCGAGACGTTGCTCGATCAAGCATCTCGAACGATTCAGGGGTAAACAAAATTAGTAAGAATTTCGCAATTTTGAAAATTTTAAAATTCTTAAGGGGGCTAAGAGCTGAAGAGTAATTTTACTCAGGGGGAATCGCGCCAATCAACGGTAAGATGATAAAATGTTCGATGTACCATCGCTGGGGTAATTTATACGTATGTGTGTTGTAAATAGAAATATATATATATATACTTGTTGTTCTGGCTGTCCGTTGTGATAGCTATCGATAAGAGGCTACCTGTTAGCATTACCGTTGTTGTTTTTCGAACGTAAAAGACGTATTAAGTTGGTATAGTAAAGCTGCGTTCCTGTGATGATAATTTCGATCGCAGAATTCAAATAGACACTCTCGCGAAAGAATTATTTATAAAATCGGAAACAAATACGCAGAATCTAGCGCTATGATCGACAGAATTGAATTTTGGTAGCTGGCGCATAGCGATACGATTTAAACGGATCAAAGCAATTTCAACGATCCTGCGGTTGCAACTGCGGAACCGGTGGCGTCCGGGCACGACAAAGGCCCACGCTACAAGCAAGTCTAAGTCATTTATTTACTTCTGTGCACACTACTGAACTAATTGTTATTCTTGTTATATATCGTATAATAGTTCTGAGAATGTTCGAATATGCGCCGAAATAGCAAGTAAATTCAGCTCGGAAAATCGAGAGCTCTGAATCGTTATTTTTTTCGTTCCGTGGGATAATTCAATATATGTGTTCGTGTATTCGTCTATTTATATGTGGTTACGTGTAAAAATAAAGGGTCTCGCCAGTCAAAAATAGTTGTATCGTGTGAAGTGAATATTTTTTATGTACTGTTGTTGATACAAGGATATTTTTGATATATATACTCGTCTGTCCCACGGAAAGTGAGAGTAACTTTGATGTGAGTAGGCAACCACTCACAGCGCGATTGTTCTGGACACATCTTAAAGTTCATTTAATTATCTATCGAATGCAACAAACCGGCAATTCTTACCTCCCCCCGTTCGCCCCCCATCGATTTGGAAAAAAAAAGTGTTTCGTCAACCCCTACCATTTTCTTCAAGCGAGGCGAGCGGGTTGAAAACGCATCGTAGCGGGTCTCGCAATCAGATGCCCTTAAAGGTCATTCCATCAGCTGTTGAATGCAATAAACTGGACGTTTCTACGAGCATCAGTACGTGTTTTATAGTTGAAAGAGTGATAGGCAAATTGTGAAAACCATGTGCAATTTTGTGTTGTCCAGATGGATAAGAAAGGTATCGAGCAAGAACAGACGTTCGATTTATTAAAAGAAGCGTATCCTGATGATATTCGACTACTTGGTAATTCAACAATATTTCGATAAAAATATTTGCGATTCTGCTTCTATTTCTAAGCATTCGGGTCCCAAACGCACGGATCGGTGTTTGCAGGCCACAGGTGCCTATTTCGATAAGATTCATACGAATAATGATGATTCTGTACTAGACGAGTAATAATTTATGTAAAAATTTCGAAATACAGTTCCTTCCAAATGTTGTAATTTTTTTGTCCAAAAAAACGGTAGGGATCGATGAAACACTTTTTTTTCAAATCGATGCTGCGGGCGAACGGGAGGAGGTAGAAACTTCCGGTTTATTGCATTCGATAGATAATTAAATGAACTTTAAAATGTACCCGGAACAATTGCGCTTTGAGTGGTTGCCTACTCACACCAAAGTTACTCTCACTTCCCGTGGGACAGGCATTGTACATATATATTATAAATTTTTTTTTTTTTCAATTCTTCGTTATTCCTTCATAGTTTTATACAGTAACTTTCTAGCGGTTGTAGCCGGTAGACATTATGATTATTAACAAATAAATACATGTTTAAGAAAACAAAAAAACAAAAAAATCATGAAAAATTGTATTATTTTTACTTTGTTGTAGAAAATTAATCATCGATAACTATTTTATATTTTAAATTCTTAAAGGACAACAACCATCCTCTCATGTGTTTTCACAAACGACGCAATTATCGAGAACGGAAAAATTAATAGGATAATCGATGTACGCTTTTGTCTGTGTGAATATTTTTAACAGTGCGCATTTATCCCTGCGCGCTTTTATCTGTGTGCAGTTTTTATCATGTCCGGTTTTGTCCGGTCACCGTTTAATTAAGGTGGAAATTATTAAAACATTTTGAGAACGAATTCCCGCTGAAGATCAAAATAAAAAGGATGATTATTCTAATAAGAAAGCCTCAGAGAACGAAGAGTAAATCATTGAATAGAAAAAAACAAAAATGATCTATCTAATCGCAAAATGGTGTAACTTGAAAGATTTCAGAGAAAAGAAATAATATTAATATTTAATAAAAAAATTGTTGTCTATATTAATACCGGTCATTTTTATATGAATAAAATATTCCAGAACGCATTTTCGTAACTCAAAAACGTACCGGATTCTAAACAACGCAAAAACCTGGCGAATTTTCTTATTGTACTCCGGAATTAAAATTAATATAATATGTTAGTGTGCGCGCGTACATTAGTGACTGTAAATATTTTTCTATCGAAAATTTAAAAAAAAAAGAAATTAAATGTGCTTCGGGGCACAGGGCAGAAGTGAAACTTCAAAGGCGTTTTCCCCGACTTCGATTTAAAGTTATAGTATTAGTACCAAATTTACCAAGAGTAAGAACCGGATGGGGAGATCTGTGGTTCTCATAAACACATATTTTTAAAGTTTCACTTAAAGAAAAACAAAAATTGCTCGATGAATTTCTTTTTCCGATTCTTTGAATCCATTTTTTATGTTTGAATAATTTTCGATATTTTAGGTTCTAGTAAATTTATTTTTTCTTTTTATATATGTATCTCTCAAAGTGGTATAAAATGCAATAACATGCAACATAACCGATTCTTTATATCCTCATTTTCGTTTAATTTTTGTTTCCCGTGGAGACTCAACAATGACTTGTTTTCGTCACTTGATGACATTTTTAAAATGTAATAAATCCGGTGAACACTTCCGATTTCGTACAACTATTACGTACAGACTGTCCGTTATTTTTCTTTGATCAACCGCTTGGTGCCCTCAGTTCTTTCATTCTCAGTCCTTTAGACGTCCGTTCTTTTGTTCTGTCTTCACTGCGGCATCTGCTGCCATCCTACAAGCCATTATTTCTTCTTCCTCTTCTGCAAGTCCATCCAAATTCCTTATTGTTTCTGACTCTTTAAGTGTTCTTCTAGCACTATCTCCACCATCCCTTTCTTCTTCCACTGGTGCTATCATCCTTTCTATTCATTCTCTTCCCCATGATCTTTCCTCATCGACGTCTACCCAGATTGACTTTCTTTGGATTCCCGGACATTCAGGCATTGATGGAAATGTAGCCGTCGACCTCCTTGCTAATGTTTCCAATGGAAATTTTATTAGTAGGGTTCTAGCACACAATATTCTTCTTCCAACTAAATCCTACCATCTTAGGCACTCTGTTTATGTTTCTCTTTTCGCTAATCCTAATTCCTTTTATCTCTTGATTAATCCTGTTCCTCCTTCTCGTTCTTGGTTCTATGATTTCCCCAGTTTGCGTCGGTCCATAATTACTAAATTACCTCGCTTCCGTTTCTAGCATAGTCTTCTTCCTTCTTGTCTAAATCGCTTTTCCTTGGCTGCATCTCCTTTTTGTTCATTGGATCCTGAAAGTTCCCAGTATGTTTGTGATGCGAATCACGTGCTCTTCGAGTGCTCCGGTTTATCTCGCGAGCGTGAGTTACTTTATTATCATCTTTTTTAAAGCTTGGTCTTCCTGCTCCTTTCAACGCCTCTTATGTTCTTTCTCTCCCTATTCTCTCAGTTTTTCCTGTCCTAGAGGTGTTCCTCGATTCCATTGTCGACAAAATAAAAATATAATTTTTATTCTATTCCATGCATCTACTCCATTTGTCTGAGCTAATGCTCTCTGGTAGCAAACCCAAGGGGGGGGGGGGGGGGGGAATAAGAAAGAAAGCACGCTACCCGTATACGCACAACGGAGAGAGCCAAGCGCGTAAATTTTAATTCGATAGATTACCGGCTAGATGTCTGTTACGAATTTTAGATGTATTAGGAACTAGCAGTTATTCATAACGCTCGCTCGCTGGTTTTTCGTGTTAACTTCCCATATTTTTGTTTATATATAGGACGCGCCTAAAGAAGTTTCACTTCAACATCGAGTGACCTACTTACGTTAAGGTTTATTTAAATTTCAAAATAAAATAGTGTTACCTCCAGAAATACGAATTAGACCGTTATCTCAATTTACATAAAATAACAAGCTTCAGCGTTTTTCACGTTACTCGCAGCTCAATAATTAAGTTTAATATTACTTAATACATTCTTTTTTTCTGATAGTAGTAACTTCTGTTTTTCTAAAAAATTTTAAAATTATGTATATTTATTTCTTTGCACCGGAATTTAAGAACATAAAAACTGAAAACACGTTTAATATTTAAAATGTAATATCATTTCGAACGTATGACATTGCTAAGAACCACAGGGGGCTTACGTTTTCTTTTAAAATTTAAATTAGCTATTACCCACAGCTTTGCCCGCATATTAATACCCGTTTAAATTGTGCTCAATAAAATTTATTATCAAACTATTAACGTTTATTTGTTATCTAAGTCAAAAATTAATATATATATATTTTTTTTCTTCTAGAATTTATATTTACTATGGTAAACATTTTTTCAATTTTTTTTTATTTTTATTTTATCAACTGCATTTTACACCTTCCTTTTTAACCTACTTCATTGACAAAAATCCTCATAGGTCGGCTAAATTACATATACAAAAACATAAATTACGGACTACAATTTTCCGCGGCACAATCTATCCACTGGTGGAAACTGGAACAAAACCATTATATAATTATTTTCGTTAAAAACTACGTCATACACGTATTATCAGCTAACGTTTCGGATAGTAATACTCTATTCACCATCAAAGGCAAAAAAAACACATTGAAGCACCAAGGAAAAACGCAGACTATAAATGCATCGAAACCCAATCAGAGGCTTCTTCCAAACAACGATTACTTTCTTCCGCCACTCACCATTGAAACACAACTAATTATAGCTCTCCAACTCGAATCGATTTTTAAACCGTCTTCTCGATCGAAATTTTTTAGTTTTTCTATTTCTATCGCCTCTTTTATTGCTCACTTTCATGCGTTTTCAGTCGGTACTTTGTCTTCTTATATAAAAGAACACTATGATATTCTTCGCAAAATAATTTTTTTTTTTCATTGTAATCAATAAAGTATTCAAAACTAATAAATTTAATTTACGATTTGCATAGAAATGTTTGTCATTTATTCCAAAACGCAAAAATGAAGCTGAATTTCTTATTGACTCCAACGTAAGAATAACATAATTAACCAGGGCAACAATTCACTTTGTCGATTCTTTGTCTTCTTCTATATACAATGTATGTAACGTTTTGCGACAAAAAAAAGTGATGAGGGTCGGGCTAAGGATAACGTTGCATTAATATATTTAGGAAAATATCAAATTGATTTAATTTAATAACTGAAGACCCCTAGATTGCTTAATTCAATATTGTTAAGCTACTTTACTTACGATTTAAATGTTGCTATTTGTTATACGTGAAGCCGAAAACGTTTACGCTAGTGTGTTAATCCTAGTTTAGTCACCTAAAGCCTATCAGAGAGACTTATTTCATTGAAACCTGAAATTCCTATAGTCCTATCTCGTGGTCAACCTGACCAGGTGCTGTCCTGATGACTTTAAGCGCACAACTGCCGAACTATATCACTGGGCATCTTTTGCACAAAGTTAAATGTTAGTTTAAATCCATTCTACCTACCAACCGATATGCCTTTATCTACCCACTCCCGGACGAAGACCTTCTCCACCAACCTTATCATTACCTATATCGAATAGCATTGAGCTACAAGTATAATATAAAAAAGTTCCACGCTTTTGAATCTTCAGAGTTGGAGTATAAAAATCGGTTCCTTATATGTTGTCAGTAAGTCGTCGCGATAGCCTAGTTGCCAGAGCGCATGGCTTCCGTTACGGAAGTTTTTCGGGTTCGATCCCGGACGACGACAGAAATTATTTCGAAAAATTAAATTAAAAACTCGCCATTTCACTTGGAAGGCAATAGCAAACTACCACGTATACCATCATATGCGCGCTAGTTAGTACACAGCAGACACACCGGGACTGCATTCGTATATCGATGAATCAAACATTTACATCAGTTTCGAACGTAGTCTCGCGCGCGTACAATCGCGTTGCATGTCTGCATCTGGTACGCTTATCTATATCTGTACAGCTGAAATGTACGAATAGATAGTCGCCGACGCTCAGGAATTAAGTATGGCACTATAAAGAAAGTCACTCGTAGATGCATCGGCTTTTCTGATCTGTCGTAACACATGTCAAGTCAATTTTTTCTAGTCGCTGAAATTGAGTTTCTTTCTTTGTTTATTTCTAGCTGTCTATTTTTCTAGTCGGTTAATATATCTGTATAGTGAACGAACTATGTAGAATTTCATTTCAATACACTCGCTGCATTTGGTATCGCCCGCTGTGTGGTAAAATACATCTCTGCTGGGGAAATGTGGGCAACCAGCGGTGTTGAAAATATTTCACTTAATATCAGTTCGGAAATAAAAAATACCTAATACTCGCAAATTAATCAGTGTTGATTTTTTCTCTTGACAGGGGTCTTGATTTAAATATTCGATTTATTTTACTAGCGCCGATAGGAAAGTACTTAATTTATTTCACTGGTAAAAGAAAGGAACGTTTTTACTAAAATGCATGATACTTGATCCCGGAACATATATACATATATAAATTAATAAATTTATATATATATATATATATATACACCTATATATATGTATATATTTAACGATACACGATAATGGATTTCACTAAATGAATTTTTAAAGAGTGAAAATATCTTCAACTTGTAAAGCTCATAATGATTTCTTGTGCACAACCGAACTATTTATTATAATCACTTTATCTTTTTTTTCTTCGCAGCGGGTTTCTTTTTGTGTCGAACCTTGCTCGGAGCTGAGAATTATGCTCAAGCTGAGGAAGTCTTGAAAGATAAAGGTTGCGGTTCTGCTGAGGGTTTCAGCGTGAATATGACATTTTTAGATGCGCCTGGCGAACGAGTTTTTTACAACGTCGAAGTAGGTGCTGCATTTCCGGGAACGAAAGAATCTTTGATACATACCGCAATCGTCAGAAAAGGAGAAAACAATTTCCACTGCAATCGGTATGTATTGTTAATAGTCTGTTTTTTTTTACATTATGTGCACTCATTCGGCACGTATAAGCGTTCGCACGTTGTGCATCATTTAATTGAATTCATTACGGAAAATGTAATCATAATAATAAGAAAAAGGCGAACTGGAGTGTGTGACTTTCGTTTGCTAAAGGTAATTTTAAAAACCAAATATTTAGGAAAAACGGAAACAAAAAATGTTGCATCTTTCGTAAAAAAAAAAAAAAAAAAAAAAAGCGGTTACAACGTGCAAGTAATATTATCATTTTTTTCAAACTAAAATTGACATCGGAATAATTAACCAAAAATGATTTTTAAATGTTGTCAATTTTGCTTTAGAAGAAATTTTTTAAACTTTTTAGCTGATTATCATTAATGGAGATAAACAAAAAAAGTAACCTGTTGCTAAACAGAAGATATATACGTATTTTTATACATAATTACAATGGTTAACACGCGTTTTCATTCGTGCATCCGAAGAGATTACGATTACGAAAAGATAAACAAAAAACTACTGGGCATACTGTAAATTTAAAAATAACATTACATATATTTTCACTATCTCGATTAATTTAAGTTCCGATTAATTACCGCACTTTTAAATTAGAATAATAAAATTTTTAATACACTTAAATAATTATTCACGATCTTCTCCTAATGCTTAAATAGTCATCTGTTGAATTGATGTTGATAACGTCATACTGACTAAATTGCTTCTATTAAAATTTCCAGTTCGTGATTATTTAGATATTTCGAGTTCTGCCATCGAATATCCCGTAAAACCAGAATTAATGTCGATTATTTTATTATATCTTCTAACGACGTAGTTTTTCCACATTCTTAACCGGTGTCGATTTTTGACGTTACACGCGCGTATTCCATAAATGCGCTATTCATTTTTTTCCTCTGAAAATCGATGTTTAATCGTATCTGTATTCGATAGGTTTTTTTTCGATTTTTTGTTATTTTGCAACTAGCTCTAGGCTATCTGAAAAAACTTAATTCGATAGGATAATTTGAAGAAATACCTCATCATCCAGTAACGAAGATTCCAACTAGCAGACAAAAAGCTTTATTTAGTTGTATAAGATCTGTTGATTTGTTGATTTAGTACGCTTAAGTCTTCTCTGATTTCTTCCGAATTGTCTAATGGTGAAATTGCCAAATTGTTTAGATGTTCCTCTAGTATAATACCATACACGCTCTTTGGATTTCTTCCTGTACGAGCTGTACTTTTATTGGAACGAAGTTCTTTTACACAGCTTGTCGGTAGGAGTAAACTGGCATAAAAGGCGGGGTAGCGAAAATCGCGTTATGCGTCACCGGCAGGCGTCCTTCACTTTCGTTCTCTTTCCTTCTGTCTCTTTCTATTATAAACGGTGTGTGTGTGTGTGTGTGTGTGTTCGTGCAAGTATCGGGATTCGAGCAGCAAGCATCGTACGCAGTCAGCTGTCTCAATTCTAATCACGTGTAAATTTTACTGAATTTGAAAATTGGCGTGTTTTTTTTGTGCGACGTTAGCACACTTCAACGAGTCTAATGATTTATTTATTGTTTTTGCTTTGATTAATTCATACGGGATTCGTACTTTTTGTTTTTGTTGTTTTTGTTTTAATTCATACGGGATTTATATATTGTGTGACATTTTTTATCGTATACTTTATGAATGACTTTATACTTGTATATCTACCAAAAAGTGAAATGAACCTCGTTCCTACCGGGTGTCTCCCTCTAGACACCACTTCTCTTTTTTTTAGGTCTTCATGAAGCGTCAAATTACTCACATATCGCAAGGGTATAATCAATAATTCGAAGTATTTTATAATTGCAATATATTAATTACAACGTAATTCTTAGGCTACCCCCCCTCCCCCATTTGAAAAAATGTCCCAATTTTATGTAACGCTAAATGTCCCAAAAAAATGTCCCAGAAAAATGTCCCAATTTTATGTAACGCTAAATGTCCCAAAAAAATGTCCCAGAAAAATGTCCCAATTTTATGTAACGTTTGTTATATTTTGTAGGATTTTTGTTATTGTTATTTAAAAAATGTCACAATTTTATGTAATGAAATATGTAACGAAAAATGTAACGAAAAAATGTCTTAATTTTATATAACGGAAGGTAAATGTTAGAATAGGATTTTTGTGGTTATGTTATTTTTTGTGTGTGTTGATGCCAGTAAGAATTACGTTGTAAATTTTGATCATTTTATACAAAGTATAGAAGAGAAAGAGACAGAAATGAAAGCAAGAGGGGTCAAGGGGCATAGCCCCTTGCGAGGCCAAAATGGCCGAGTTTATTATTATATATATATATTATTTTTTTTTTTGTACAATCCCACAGCCTGGCATCTCACAAGTTTCAGTATTCGATTGTATAATACTAGTTTGTTTCCGTGGAAATTTCAGATTTCTTTTCAAAAAGCCAAAATATCTTTTTAAATATTCAGTTCGTTTTGTTTTTTATTAATATGATCCCCCTCTTCAGTTTCCTATCGAGGTGAGAATTGTAAGATACACTTAACTTATTCTTTAACAGGAACTATTTCATTAGTCATGTTTCTTGTTTTTAAATGTTACATGTACCGATTTTTTCTCATTATTTCTCATTAATAGTATTTTTCCATTTTTTTACACTACGAGGGCATTTCATTAACCGCTGATTGTGAATTAGTGTGAGCAATTATCGCAGATGCATTTACACTCAGGAAGACTGTCTCATCAGCGACGATAGTTACTTCGGTTTTGTTTAATACCGGGTTCTGTGCAGTGTAAATAAAATGTAAAACAGACCCCAAAACTCTGCGTTAAAAGGCACCAGCTCTTATAGAGAATATTTAAGACTCCTCATTACCATAATTTACGTAAAAATAACGTGGAAAAAGCAATATAACGTAAACCTAGCATTGAAAAATTATGATTAGCTGTAAGACACGTTCATTTTTTTTTTTTTATTCATCTCATCATGAAGGAGACAATTCCGCATTAGCAGTAAAAGGTAAACATAGCGAGGTTCTCTAATGAGGATCGTTCATTTTGCCGTAGATCGACCCGCCATCTATCGAGTGAACTGATTGGCCGATGATCGAACGTCTGTCGAAGATAAACACTTCGAAAATATTTTAGGACTACCCGCTGTACGGTTCCGGAGTTTTTGAACTTCATTTAATTTTTTTGTACACTCCGAATTGTTGTATTAACATTTTGTGTATTATCTGCGTGTGGAGTTCCAAAAAACTATAGTATATCAGTTTATTATTTACATTTGCGATAACGAGAACTATTAAATAGGTTATATTTCGATTTGCTTTTTTTTTTTTTTTAATTTGCTGCTAAATTACTCAAACCGATGTAGAGGAAAGTTGGTGGCAGAGAACAAAACAGCCAGTAGTCCAAAAAATTCGAAATATTCGCCTTTAGCAGGCGAATTCACTCGACGGCTAGTTCTGCCTGCAGTAAGTCGATCTGCGGCGAAAGGTAATGACCTCCTCGAATGTCTTTATTATACCTTGATAAATACCATTAAGTCGTTTGTGAGGTAACTGGTAACTGAACCGAAAATTTTGGACTGAGTGGAAAAATAACTCATCAGAAATTTAAACTGTGTAACAACAAAATCGTGAGGAAAGTTTGAAAAACATTTTTTATATCCGCCTAAACGAAGAAGGATTTTCGTGATTGTTAAACTTATCGTCACGCGTCTATTTTCGCTAGAAACCGCATCAAAAAGAAATTCACGATCTAACATTTCGAAATAGATCCACATTGGAAAGATGTTATGTTATTTATAGTGTAATGAGGGAGAGCGATAATTTTAATTTTGAAAGATGCTTTTTTACAAAAAATAAATACCGACTTCAAGGTTTATTATAAAAATTTAAAAATGCACTAAAAAGTAAAAAATAATTACTCCCGATAAAATATATATATCAGAGTGATATAACACTTAAGTGGTGATATCGTAATTCTTATACAACATTAACTTTGTGGAGTTGGAATTAAATTCATGTTACTATATCTAGGAACAATTTAATGAACATTTAATGCAGTTTTTAATTATTCTTTTAATATGAATTTGATGCCAACTCCAAAAAATTAATGTTGTATAAGAATTACGATAATGTCATTTTAAGTTATATCAATCTGATATATATATTTTATCGGGAGTAATTACTTTTTTACTTTTTAGTGTATTTTTAAATTTGTATAATAAACCTTCAAGTATCGGTATTTATTTTTTGTAAAAAAGCATTTTATTTTTTACTTTTTAGTGCATTTTTATTCAATTAAATTAAAACATTTTAATAAGAACAGATATTTCCACGGTAAAAACATCAAAAGCTACATTTCCATGGTAATTTGGCATATTTATAGTATTTTAAGTCAATAAATCTAATCCAACGGTAAAAACAATCATGAATGAAAAGCTTCCAAAAAGCTTCAATCTCCCGCATTATTAAGGATAACTCAAAAACTATCGGTCAGATCTTGATCAAATTTAAATGGGACCGCATGAGAAACGCCACCGTTCAAATAAAGGAAGAATAATCAAAATCGGTTCACCTAGAAGAAAGTTCTGTAGTAACACACATAAGAAAAAAAAAATAAATAAATAAAAAAAAATACAGTCGAATTGAATACCTGCTCCTTTTTTGAAGTCGGTTAAAAATCTTTTTAATACCGATATGTCACAGGAATTCAGAAATTAATTATTAACCACTAATATTCAAATAAACGTTATAAAAGGTGTTTACATTATAAAAGTTGATTACAATGTTTTTTAGTCGGGAGAGGCCATATTGTCCCTCACCTTGAGCAGTCACTACGCCAAAATCGCTTAAATAACTGTACCGAATTATATTACGAGTATTTTATGTAACAGCGCTGCACTAGGTAATAACTCTGTTTATTTATTTCATTCTATTCGTACCTATATTTCTTTCCGACTTACGTTACGTTTATATTGCTTCGACTTTCTAGGTACAAGTTCTTCTTATGCTGCCGAATTATTTCTTCGATCTTCTGAAAAATTACTAACTTGTATTGCGTTAGCGAGTTATTTCGTAGATTTTTAAAATTTACTTTACTATGATTACAATAACGGCAGAACTTCTTTTTTTTTTTTTTACAGATACCTGCGATTAAAAATCCCCGAGAAAGGTGGTTTGATAATTGAAAGCAGCCACAGACGTGAAAAAGTTTACGAAGAGTTTTGTCAGCCGATTAAAAATAAGTCCGAAGTTCTGAAATTACTGAGTCATCAAACAAGCGATAACTTCACTGTGTTCAGAGATTACAAAGTAAACGACGTGAACTGTAGAGAACCTATTGCAACATTAGCCGTAGGTTAGTATCATAATTTAAAAAAAAAAAAAAAAAAAAACTTCATTGTTAATTAATTGTTTAACCGCAGATCGAACCCTCCCGCGCTTCTGTTTAACATATGTAAAAAAGTATGTTTTTTAAATATTTAAAGCTTTCACAGTGATTACTCATAATAAATAAGTTGTTTCCGAAAATTATTTATTATGAGTATGTTTTTTTTTGAGCCCGACAACGACCTTTACCCAGAAATCATTAGAAAAGGAAGGAATCAATTACATATTGATGCGATCAGATATTTTTGATAAAAAAGAGAATAAATAGCGGAAATAATGTGTGGAAAAGAAAAATACAGGATTTATCAAGTCTCAGCAACATGCAATACAAAGTAGAACACTCAAACGAAAGAGATGAACACTTTATAAATACATGGTCAGCGTCGCAAATACGAGTTTCGTTTGAGCATAGAGAATAATAGGAAGAGGAAACCAACGAAAAACGAAAACATGAGGGAGATAATAAAGTGTGGCTTAAGAACGCGGCTACATAATGGAGACAACAGCGGAACGACGAAGTAAGGGAAACAAAAAGGAGAATCACGGATTAGAAGGAAGACTTTAATAATTATTAGAAAAAGAAGAGTGTACATATCCGAACAAAACTTAAGATGAAGACTTTTACACAGCGGAAGGAGATTAAAAGATGTGATTTTTCTTAAGCAAAGAGATGGGAAAGAGTAGCAACCTGAGTACCGAAGAATTCGCCGCTTCATTACCAAAAAGATGGCTGAGTGGCTAGGAACTCGCTACAAATATCAGTATGAACGGAATGGAGGGAAGAAAAGACGCGGATAAGTGAACGTATACGAAAAATAATAAAATCGCAGAAATGATCAAGTAAGAGAGAATAAATTGAAGGGCAGTCATGATATAATCGAAAATTTAGACGATTAGAGGAAATGAAAATATAATCGAACGTAGGATAGTCATTAATTCGTTTATGAATTTGGAGCAGGAGGGCGGCAGACGAAAAGATTCTGATAAAATATAAGAGTATAAAAGAGTCGACGACACCAGCCAGCCTCTAGCGAAATTAAAGGAGAGATAGAAGAGATTTTTAAAGGAAAGTGTGTAAGTAAGTGCAAAACAAACTAAGCCAAAAGGGAATAAAGGAATAAGGTAAGGATTATTTTCCTAGGTATAAAACGCTAGTTTCTAAAAATGAAAAGGTAGAAATGAATATGGAGGACGTGGGTGGGTTTAGCAAAAGAAAACGATAACTCAAATAAGATCTACAAACAGAAAAAGAGGTGGCGTATTAGATTCCGCAAAACACTACTGGAGTTGGAGAGGATTTAAGAGCACCGAGATAAAGTCGAAGGCAGGGAATTTCACATTACATACAATTTAGAGAGGAGGACCTTGAAGGCACACAGCCATAAAGGAATGAACAGTAATCAAATTTGGAACTGATAATGGACTTATACACAGAGAAATAAGAATACAAAGATCACCGCCTCATTTAGTTGGAAATAGAGCCGTCAGCAAATTTATAACCTTTGGACTGAAGAAGAGGAGACATATTTGATGTGTTCGGAGAAGGATAAATGACTGCCAAATAAGTTGCCAAGAGTAACAAAGACAATTACCACAAGAAAGAGATGTATTATTTAGAGATGATTGACGAAAGCGGGCTTATAAAATTGTAGAGTAAATACGACCTAACAAGATTTAGCAGGAGAAATAGAAAGATTAATTGAGGAAAAGGAATGTTCCAGCAGAATAAGAAATGAATAAAGTGCTTCACTGGCCGATATGATATCATAAGATGAGGAAAAAAAGTAGAATGTATTACGTTCAAAAACGTAGAAGTGACATTCTTTCCGCACGTCATTCAATATTGCCCGTATCCGAATATAGTTCGAATTTATTTATTCACTTTAAGTTTATAAGTAACGAAAACTGGCCACCCTAGGCGCTGTTGGTCTATTACGTTGAGAAAATCATTTTTCTTCTTCCTCTTCATCCAATTATTATCGTTTCTTTCGACATTCCTTCGTTAACGAAAACGCTATAGCATATTATATGATTAAGTTTATTTTAATATAATGTGTAAATGTAGATAAATCTATACCTGTTTTTGATAATAAATATAAAATAAATAAATACCTCAATAACAAACAAAAATAAGTATAAAATAATTTATTCTAATAAATTAAAATACCTCACAATTTAAAGAAACGTTTTCGGGCATAGCCTATCATCAACCAACAATAGTAGAGTGTAAGGCAGTTTGTTTTTTGTTTTTTTTTTTAAAGTACACTCTATATTGTTAGCTGATGATGATGGACTATAAATCGTTTCTAAAGTAAGTTATTTTACTTTATTAAATTTATACTTTTCTTTGTTACTGAGCTATTTATTTATTTTAATACACCGTTATTACGAAGAGCAGAAAAAAATCTGCTATATACTAACTCGTAGAAGAAACATTAGCACGGTCCGAATTGTGCAAATATTGATATTCTAGTTTAAAGAAGGTCAGTAAGGTGAAATCGATATTAGAACTGTAGTTCGCGTTTAGGAAATCTCAGGTAAGAAACCACTCTCGGATTAATGTCTGCCCCTTCACCTAACTTATTCTGAATCACCAGCTGTTCAATGTTAATAAACCTAATTCGAACGTAGCTCACTGCTCGAATTTGCGTTATTAACACAGTTCATTTATGCTCACAAATACACTTATCAAAACAAGTACTTTAACTTTTCGTTACACTTCATCTTTAAATTGAAACTGCGTCGTCGGCCTTCCAACTTCTGCTCATAATTAAATAAATCAATAGAATAAAAAAAAGTGATCTTCAAATACAGTTTATAACTTCGGTTTTTTCTTTGTTTTTAATTTTAATTATCAATACACTCGCAACAAATATAGATTATATTAAATTTCCCTGTTTACAGGTGTTTTCGATTGTATAAAACGAGCATGGAGTATTTATGCGGATAATCCGGAACGTTCGGATCCTATTGCTGTCTTACCAATTATTACAAAAGGCGGTGTAGAATAATAGGATAAAGCAGAATGCTTCCTTTCAGATTATTTGTACGAAATTTCGTTAAATCGATAAGAGACTTTGTTCCTAATTTAGTTCATTTACCTCTTGTTATTTGTTCTGTTGCTGTGGAGAATATGCTCACTTTAAGTTCTAGTAATATGCCGCTACGTCTCCATCAATTTAAGTTTACAGAAATTTATCCAAGTTGAAAAAAATATTCAGTTTGTACGTCTGTCATATGAAGCGTGTGCGGGAGAATCAGCGATGTCGATTTCTTAAGGAAAAATGCAAGCACTATTAATAGTAGAATAATAAAAAGTTGACAAAAGAACAGAAAAAAAAAAAAAAAAGTAAATTAAAGCAATTTTAATACCACTAAGCATTTGTAATGAAATTCGTTCAGTCACTCCATTCCGAACACCATTACTGCTTATTTCTGTGCTTTACTGTATACAGATATAATTACGTTGCAGTGTGAACATGTACAGACCATACTTTGATTGTAATTCTTTATTATCGCGATGCAAGTATTCCATTTCGCAAGGGTGTTTGTATCAACCCTTCGCGCAAATATACACAATGGAATGCTGCTACCTTTTAAGTCGTATTTTTTAATGATTTCTATTTATCACCTCTCAAAGTCAAACTCAGGAGGCACTGTGACTGCTAGTTCAAATGTGTTCTATTAGTAATACTGTACAACAAATTATTATGACATTTTGAAACGATACTTTTAATAGTAGCCAAACTTAAAAGAGTAAGAGTTTTTGCCTAAAATTATTATAAAACGTTAAATCCGAAGTTTAGTCGCTGCTAATAGTAACATTAATTTTACGGCTTATAATGTTTAACCTTTATAACTGACTTAATTTAGAATCATTTTGTAATAAAAACCCATTGGTCGAAATTTGACCATAACTATTATTAAAAATTTTGGGAAAGCATACACGTGAATATGCATATTTCCAAAAAAAAATTTCCACTCTTATACATTCGTTTATTGTATATCTGAGAACATACACTTTTATATACAGTTCCGTACCATTATAATTGAATAAAAAATAAATTCAATAAAATAACGGTAAATCACTACTTTTAAAAAACCCTCATTTATTGATATTAAATGACCCTTAAGATTTAGTATACAGTAAAAAAGCCAATAATGATGATTATTATTAAGAACAATTAAAACATTTTAATAACAACAGATTTACTGGCTATAGCGATTTCATTTTTCATATTCATTTTTTATTTAAATAAGGAGAAAAAAAAATAACTGCTTTCAAAATCTTTGTACTGATAACACTAAAGATTGATAATAGCTTCTAAATAAAAAAAAAGGAAAATCGGTTAATACACGAAGGAGAAAATGGTACTGAATTGTCTTTGCCTATTTATATATAGATTCTTATGCAATAACTTTTGTTAACAAAAATTTCATCGATGTCGTCGTAATAAATTATGATTAACTTTTATTTATAACGTTGTGGATTACCGATTCTTTTATACTTTTTAAGAATTTCGAGTATTTTTTCTAATTCTACAAATTGCTATTTACATGTGTCTTTTCTCCTAGCGTTAATATTTCTTTTTTTGTGTTGTGGACAGTTTTGCAAAACGTCTTTCGCAATATTTTTCACCTGCTAACTTCAGGACAGCGCGGTAGCCTAGTGGTTAAAGTGCTTGGCTACCAAATCAGAGGTCACGTTTTCGAGACTTGTCTCGTTGTACCGAATTTCCGAATCCAAGTCGCTCCCAAGTTTATCCAGCCTGGAATAATTGGTTACGAAAGAAATCTGTGAAAGTGAAGGGACCGACAGAGAAAGGAACTGCCCCCACTCTCATTAGTGCCGTTAGCTTAGTATATTATGAACCTTAACAATTCTCGACGCCCTGTCAAGGATCTATGACTTACTTCACTTTACTACTAACTTCGTTTTGATACCTTTTTTTTTTTATAATTCGTAGGACGCTTTTTGCGACAAATTTTGAAATTTAAAATTAAGAAAAACACATTTCCAGAGTACACTTTGTAGGTTATTTACACTATTTCCCTGTGGAATCTGCGTGACTGGTTATAGTTTTTCTAATATAAAACAAAGTGATAAACTTAATAGTTAAACTTTCAAAAACAAAAATAGAAAAAAAATCTTCGCAATAGTGCACCACATAGTTTATGTAATATAAACATTAACATCGCTTTTTACATGTACCATAATCTTTGCCTTTATAATTTTAACTTGTCAATTGATTAGCTCCTCTACTGATCTCAATTACTGATGTATTTTCTTTTTTTTTTTTTTAATAGAAAGTAATATTAAATTCTCCGTGAAATCTCTGAATATTTCAACTACCTACTTTCTAAAAATAACGAAATTCTTTCAGTCGAAGATTCGCGTTTATTCTGCCGAACCATTTAACTTTGAACGCGAATTTCATTATTAACCGTAGAGTAATTTATTTATTTTTTTTTAATGTTTGATGTTTCATCATCGTCAAAAAAAAAAACATATAAAAAATGTTTCAGCAAATTAGAAACTAAACGCAAATCATCGGATTCTGAAAATAGTTTTTTAAACTTACCAAAAGAAATGTATTTTTTTTTTTTTTTGATCATTAATGTTTAATTTTAATAATACTATTTTTTTAATTTTAAGCGAAATGCAAAATTATTTAAACAACTCTAGCGGGAAGTATAAACACGTATATCATAGTTATAACAATGTAAATGAACTTTAAACATTCGTAAATAATTCCTGCAATTTATTTTTAATTTATTTTAATATTACTTAATGTAATCATTTAATACGTACATTAGGAACATATTACAAATACACATTTTCAGTGAATGTCAAAAGTTATTTATATTCATTTATATATATAACGTATATATATATATATATATATATATATATATATATATATATTCGCAGCGGCTGGTAACAATTTAATTAGGAGGCTATAACAAAAAAGAAAAAAGTTGGTGTTGTGAACAATAATTTTACCTGCAATAAAAGGGTTATTTAAAGATGCATCTTTCCAGTTTTTTTTTTCATTTAAATTTTTTCCATCCCTTTCTCATTAGAATTATCGATCTTTGAAATTTTTTTATTTTCAATGAAAATTATGCAAAGAGCTGTTCATCTTTCTTGGTTCATAGTGCTTCTTAAATATGATTTTACAAGACAGAAAAAGCCATTACAGGATCTATAGTTGCCATTGGAAGTGTAAACGAAATTTTTATAGGTTACACTTGTCAAACTTTCTTCTGTTTTTTTTTTTTTTTTTATAATGGGTTTGTCAACAAAGACGTCGGCCCAAAAAATGGAAGAAGGAGAAAAAAATTGCATTCTTAAACGTTTAAGGATAGAGGATAAAAATAATTGGCCGGAATAACAGAAGTAGAAGGAAATGAGAAAACATAAAAAGCATCGATAAGAGCCGTAGGGATACGGAATTTTAGTAAAAAAGAGTAGAACGACGATTGTTCAACAGAAGAAGTCGAAAAACATTCAGATAAAACGTGATATCAAGGTTATAAGGAAAGTATGTAGAAGGGGAATGAGAAAAATAAAATGTAGTAGAAATAGATGAAAAGCGAGAAAATGATGCAGGAAGAAAACTATGAATGAAGTGAAGACGACAAATAGCCGAGATTGTGGAGCGTTTAAGAGAAGGGTAATCTAATAAACCATAAGCGGGGAAGAAGAGATGGCTGAATAGATTGGTAAAAGGAGGCAGGATTAGGAAATGAAAAAGAATAGGAGCTGAGCCATAATTCGGAATGAGCGACTGAGGAAAGAAAAACAATGTTATCTTAGTATGTTTATAAAAGTGCAATTAAGCTTTTTTTCTTCATCTCCGACACCAAGAATGGTTGGTGGGTACTCTAGCCACATATACGATTTTACTGTGCACATATAAGTAGCACATTCGTGGCAATGCTACCTGCAGTATACACGAAAGACTTCGAAACTAGTGATGGAATAATTCGAATTAAAATCCTCGCAATGCGATATTGCATTGTAAAGTGCCCGAATCATATTGCATCGATACGATTATTATATAATGTTATTGCGATTGAATTTTAAAAAACATGGACGATATAATTGCCACTTAAATGTTAATATTTTCTCTTTTTCGTTAACAAATACCGTCAATTTACAATTGAAATTTAAAAATAAATAATTCCCTTGTAGTTAATGTATTCCAAAAAAAAAATTTTAACATATTTCGGATATAGGATAAGTTTGTAAATAATCAATTTTTATAAACGATTCCAAAATTAAAAATTTATTCCTTTAATGTTAAATGATGTCTTTATATATTCTGAAACGCAAGAGAAAGGGAAAAAAGTGTTTGTCCCTCCTCCAATTATTGTTCAAGGGATCAAAGATTATGATGAATATCATAAACTGTTGAAAAATTACCTACCTAATGCCCAATATAGTGTGAAATTATTAGGCAATGAAAGCATTAAATTAAATACACCAGATAGTGACGCATATAGAAGTTTGACGAAATTTCTTGAGGAAAAAGAATACTTATGGCATTCTTATGAAAACAAACAGGATAGACCAATTAGAGTTATGGCTAAGAACCTACATTACACATGCACAGGGGAAAGCATTGTGGCCGATTTAAAAAGCCAGGGATATAAAATCATCCAAGCGGTAAATAAATTAAAATGGAGAACCAAACGGCCATTAAATATGTTTATGTTAGCATTTGATCCTCAAGAAAATGTTGATAAAATATTTAAAATTTCGTATATATTAAGATGCAGGGTAGAAATCCATCCATTAATAGTTTCAAAACTAATACCACAATGCAAAAAGTGTCAAAGTTTTAATCATACTCAGAAACACTGCCATAGGGACCCAAGATGTGTTAAGTGTGCTGGGCATCATTTAACAGTAGATTGTAAGAAAACAATCAGTGAAACACCTAAATGCGTGCATTGTGGAGGGGATCATCCAGCAAATTATCGCGGTTGTACAATAGCAAAAGAAATACAAAAATTAAAAGACAACAAAATGAATAAAACTAAAATGCAACAAAAGTCGAAGACGATTACTGAAAAACAACAAGAAACCTTATCAAAAAAACACGTGTCTGCATTATCACAGCAAATTAGAGAAGAGCAAAGTTTTGCTCAAGTAGTAAGTAAAAACACAAGTAATGCTATTGTAGTACAACAAGAGAATGAAATTGGGCAAAGTTTACAATTAATAATAGAAAAATTAAACAAACAAGAAGCCTTTATAAACTCATTTGAGCAGAGATTAAAGAATATAGAAATTAGCGTTAAAGGAGCTGCACCCGGAAGTAAAAGGAAAACATGAACAGGGAATTAAAAATTCTTACGTGGAACGCTAATGGGCTATTGCAACATCAACATGAATTGCAAATAGTGCTACACAAAGAAAAGATAGATATTTGCCTTATCTCTGAAACGCACTTCACAAAACAATCTTACATTAAATTTTCAGGATATAAAGTGTACCACACTCCACATCCTGAAAATTCAGCAAAAGGTGGCAGTGCAGTCATTATAAAAGAAACGATCAAGCATTATGAAGAAATTAAATACCAAACAGATGAAATACAAGGCACAGTAATTAGCATACAAACTATAAAATACTAAATTAAGATAGCAGCGATATATAGTCCACCGAAACATACGATTAAAAAGGAACAATATATTGAACTGTTTAATCGAGTTGAAGGTAGGTTTATCATTGGAGGTGACTTTAATGCTAAAAATACTTATTGGGGTTCTCGTCTAACTACAAGTAAAGGTAAAGAGCTGCTGAATGCAGTTAATGAATATGGTTGCGAAGTGGCATCAACAGGAAAACCCACATATTGGCCTACAGATCCAAGTAAAATCCCAGACTTAATTGATTTTTATATCCTCAAAAGTATCACTTCAAATTATATTCATGTAACGGAAGGATTAGATCTATGTTCAGACCATTCTCCAGTTTTATTAATAATAAGCGACAAGGTAATAAACAAACCTGAAAACCCAGCTTTAGTTAATCAACATACAGACTGGGAAAGCTTCAAAATTAAATTAGAAGAAAAAATTAATTTAAGGGTATCATTACGATGCCCAGAAGAGTTAGACATTGATCTAGAAAAATTTGTTAAAGACATACAATATGCAGCTTGGGAATGTACTCCTGTGATTAAGAAAAGAAATAACGGTAATGAATACCCAAAAGAGATAGTGAAACTTTTGGCTGAAAAAAGAAAGCAAAGAAACAAATGGCATATGACGAGAGACACAAGAGATAAAAATAAATTAAATAGATTAAGTCAACAACTAAAAAGAGAAATCAAAGTAATTAAGAATCAGACTATCAAAACATATCTACGCGGATTAACTAATGATGGTGGAACTAACTACTCACTTTGGAAAACTACTGAAAGGATTAAAAGACCGATTATACAGAATTCACCTATAAAGGACATAGATGGCAAATGGGCTAGAAGTAGTGAGCAAAAAGCATTACAATTTGTTCGGTATTTAGAAGGTATTTTTCAACTTAATACGGAACAAAGTGATGAAACGCTTCGTGAAGTAAAGCCAAAAATAGAAAGTGAACAATCTTCCAACGAAATTAAACATAAAGAGGAAATAATAAAACTAACAACACCAGCAGAAGTAATGCTTGAAATCAAGAATAATATTAACTCCAGAAAAGCACCCGGATATGACCTTATTACGGGTGAAGTATTAAAGCAGCTACCAAAGAAAGCTATAGTTAAGTTAACAAATATTATCAACGCAACATTCAAATTAGGATATGTACCCAGTCTGTGGAAGGTAGCTGAGGTAATAATGATACCAAAACCAGGGAAATCACCATATGAAGTGACATCCTACAGGCCAATTTCATTATTACCCGTTATGTCAAAATTGTTTGAAAAATTGTTATTGAAAAGGCTGCAACCAATAATAGAAGCGAACAATTTGATACCACAACATCAATTTGGTTTCAGGAAAAAACATTCTACTATCGACCAGTTACATAGAGTAACCGATGTAATAGAAAAAACGCTTGAAGAAAAGAAGATATGTTCCGCAATATTTTTAGATGTTGCACAAGCGTTTGATAAAGTGTGGCATGATGGGCTCATTTGGAAGCTTAAAACAATGCTGCCTTGCCAATTCACTAACATTATCGAATCATATATATCAAATAGATACTTTCGAGTCAAACAAGAAGGCATATATACTGAAATACGAGAAATAAAAGCTGGCGTGCCGCAGGGAAGTGTACTGGGGCCAATACTGTACCTTCTATACACTTCTGACTTACCGATAGCTGAAAGTAATGCAGTCGCAGCTACGTTTGCTGATGACACGGCGATCCTAGCAGTAGGCAATAATAATGAAGAAGCAACATTTAAGCTACAAGTAGCCATCGACAAAGCACAAAACTGGACAAAAAAATGGAAAATTAAACTCAATGAAAGCAAGTCAATTCATGTTGTTTTTACAAACAGAAAAATTACTCCGATCCCAGTATTTATAAACGGTCAGGTAGTGCAATTGAACAACTCAGCTAAGTATTTAGGAATGACATTGGATGCAAAATTAAGATGGAAAACGCATGTTAAAAAAAAGAGGGAAGAACTGGGCATCAGATATAAAGACATGTATTGGTTATTAGGAAGGAATTCCGAATTAACAGTACAAAATAAATTATTACTTTATAATCAAGTGCTAAAACCTGTATGGAGCTATGGAATCCAATTATGGGCGTGTACCAAAAATTCCAACATTCAGATTATACAACGGTTCCAAAATAAAGTACTTAGAAATATTGTTAATGCTCCATGGTACATCAAGAATAACAACCTCCACAGGGATTTAAATATTGAGACAGTAAAAGATGTCGTTAAAAAGTTTGCAAAAAAACACGAAGAAAGATTAAGTAAGCACATTAATGCTGAAGCAGCGCAGCTCTTGGATCATTCGGATGCGGTTAGAAGACTGAAAAGGACGAAACCATTTGAGCTTGTATAATAAAGAAATTTGTACCATATATAATTCATATTAATTAACGTAAACTAAGCGGCCGCAGTGGGTATATGCTTAGTAGTATAATAGTATAAATATTAAGTTAAGTTAGCACTAAATTACTGATTAGTCTATAGACTAGATTGTAATGTTAATACATACCCGTTAGGGGCTGTAAAAATAAAAAAAAAAAAAAAAAAATATATATTCTGAAACAATCGATTCAATGAATTTCAATTAACAGAATGAAAATAAATTTGTATATTCGCATGATTGCGTGATACCAGCATTTACATGAATGCGAGGATTATTTAGAAACGAATGCAAGTAACCGAGCACCTTAATAATGCAATTATTTCCATCACTACTTAAAACTGATTGTAATCGTTTTTTATTGTATTAACAAACGCACTCTTAAATGTGTACGCACCGATTTGTGCGCATATCATGGTGTACACATAGGGTTTGTCGACCATTATTTCGAAACGACTACTAGCAATCACTCGAATGGTTTTATTAATTTTTGTTCGTCATCGCTCGTTTTCGAACTTATGACCTCGATGGTGACAGTCCATCTGTTCTGTCTTCTCGGCCATGGCAGCGACCGTGCCTTTAAAACTGTAAGATTTTACTCTAGAATAACAAAAAAATTGTAATTCAGTTTTTAATATTTCTTCAAAAAGAAATAAACTTTACAAGTTTCATTTCACACAATGCTAGTATCTTGCCGAAGGTTTCAAAATTTTCTTTATAGAATAATTTAGAGCAGCGAATAAATATTTCGTGTAAATAAATCTGTCTTTTGCTTCTCTATAAACGTGATCACAAAGTTTTTTTCACACTCCATACTACTAGATTGCAAATTTTCTGCATTCAATATTTGTGAAATTGCATCATGAATCCTACCTAATCCTCTTCAAATTAAAGCAGCAGCACTATAACAATACTACATTCGGGTATGAAATATTTCAACATGAGGTGTGAAAATAAATGTAAATCATTTTTTTAATAATTCCAAGAAACTAAAGATGCTTGAATTGCTTTATTATTAGTTGAAAAAAAGCAGTAATTCTTTAAAACATTCAATGAGACAGTTCTTATTTTGAGAAACAAAATTCCAACGTATTGGAATATGTTTACTTGAATATTTGTATCTATCGCTGTGGATATTTAGGAAAAAACACGTTCCTTTTCCTGTTAAATTTGCAAAAAATAATAATGTTACCGATTTAATCGATGTTACATGCTTCAATACAAAATTCAGTTGATGCGCATAATCACTGGATTATAAAGAGCATTTTTACATAACTACTGTACTTTATACTGAACATCTGCTTGTTCATCTTCGAAAACATAAGCTCCACCAGGTGTTCAAGTTATTAATCCATCTGTGTATCATCTTTAAAACATACAGTTTACTTTACTAATTATACAGTTAGACTATTTGCACTGGTACCTACCAGACTGAAAAATACCCAAAATCGGTCGTAAACTGCCCTATGATGATACTCATACTAGTGGTGTCATTCGGGGAAGGGCAGAGAGTAATTTCTCTTTTTTAAGTGTTTAAAATTTTAAAACATTATCAATAATTAGGCCCACTGTAGTAATATGTTGTCCTAAATTTTTTGTTAAGTCAGGTTTTCTTAATCGTAACTAATTTTTTTTATTTTTTTTTACAACAATTTATTTTCGTAATAATGTGCGCAAAATTACGTAAATATTGTAAGATATAAAAATTAAGCTTATAAACAAGAAGTGTACGATAAATATTTCATAAGGTTTATTTTTCAACTGAAATGGCACTTCTGTTCATGAAAACGATTACTGTTTGCATGCAATCTGAAATATTTCTATCAGCCGGTAAAGTTACACATATGATGTTTCATAAATTTCTGTTATTATTTGATCACGGAGATCATGATAATTTTTTCGAATAATTTTAAATGTTCCCTTAAACATTAAACACGGAAAATTATCAGCGGAGCTATTTAATTTTACTGTTTTATTTTTACTTTTATACCTTCACCAGCAATAATGGCATCTAGAGTAGTAGTGCGACCGTTCCTCCTTTTTGTTTCTATTTTTTCATATAGTGACAACTGAAAAAAGTTCAAACTGTTTATGTTGCAACAGTCAAATTCGCAATGATCTGAAACAAAAATATAAAAACCATTATGAATACTTCTCTATTTTTGAACGTGATTTTTGTTTTCGAGGAATAATTTTAATCAGTTGTTTTTTGTTTTGTTTTTTTTTTTTTTTTTTGATTATTACTTATTTAGCTTCACGGCTCAGGTAGAAAGAAGAAAATGAGATAGGAAAAATTGACTTGTTTAAGAAGAAAGTTAATGTTTTGTCTATAAAGTTGGAGGGAGAAAGAGCCGTTAAGCCACATACGTCGTAATGGAACAGTCGGAGGAAAAGAGATTGGATAAGAGATGGGCGTGAGTAGGTCGTACATCCAATGCACAAATCAGTTACCTCTTCATGACGATACTCCATTCAAAACGCGTAACGAATTTTGACATTAAAATCAGAAAAATTTAGCAAATGATAATTCAGTTAATAGACAAAACACAGACGTTTAACGATTACGTCGAATACTCGTGCCTAACGCATGATAAAATAACGAAGAACATTTCTAAACATATTTCGAAACACTTACTGGCTACGGCCATTTGTTCCAACATTTGACACTGCGATAGAGTCCAAAACAAACAATTAGATATCTTGAGTAAAAGAATTTTTAAAAATGAATCACGGTACCTGAAAGATGGTTATCACTGTACCGCACTTTAATCAAACGGTTATAAATACGAGCCCCTTATTCGCAATTAGCCCCGGATAAATCCTTCATCCAGCCGTGCATATACGTGTATATTTTTTTTTTATCCGTAAACAAAAACTTGTTATCACGTGAAAATTATTATTCGGCTAACAATTATTTCAGCATTACTCGGTGTTTTTTTTCCCCTTTACCATGAGTTGTGTAACACTGCATAGGTTATTATGGCATACGGCAATTACTTAAGTTTAAATGACTGGAGGGATCTGAATTGTTTTGGTTGTTGGAGGCGAAGTCCTGTGATCTCTAGAGTATTTTTCTGGTGTTTAGTTTATTGGTTGTTGGAAGTCGTCTTCTTCACCTTCTGGTGCCAACGTGCTTAATTTTTTTATAATTCGCAAAACAGCGGTTTTTAATCTTCTGACCCGTTAGTAAAGGCTTAAGGGGGGGGTATAGGATAACCACTTTGAAAAATCCATTTTTCTGAAAAAAAATTGCATACAAGAGTACAAATTCTTAGAAATATTTTCCCAAAACCTCAGGTCATTTGGAGTAAAACTCATTAAGATAGTAAGCTGTGCGCTACATACACCCCTTTTGAGCCGGCCGAAAGCGGCAGGCAGTTAACCGGAGCAGCTGCTTCCTTCTCTTTCAAAGGACCTAGCCGGTGATGGTACCTAGCAAAAACGAGGTTTCTTTTCGTTATATGGTGTTTCTTCATTAATAGGATAACACTGGAAAAGTTTTAGATATTTGCTTTAAAAGTGGGCACGGTTAAAGGTATAAAACTTGGGAGAAAAAATTAAATGTAATGGAATTTGAAAAATGGCATGCCAAGCACGTGGAACATGATGAATGTGAAGTAAATCACATTGGACCTGCAGGAAACATGGAAGTATCAGTAATAAAAGAAATGTTTCAACGATCGCAGGAAAAGTACGACGTCAAGTATAAGAATTACATCGGCGACGGTGATAGTCAAACGTACACCGATGTAATTCAATGCCATCCATATGGCGAAGACTTTGTAATAAATAAATAAAAATGCGTCGGCCACGTTCAAAAAAGGATCGGCAAACGGCTACGTGACCTTCTAAAAAACACAACAGGAGAGACAGAAATAAAAACCGTAAAAAAAGGCTGGACAAACTATGTTAGAAGAAGCAGAAGAAGTCTCTCTGGAAAAGGAAAACTCACTGGTAAAAAAATTGATCAATTAATGGTGTATTATGGATTAGCAATCGAAAGAAATTGTGATTCAGTGAAAAAAATGAAAGATGCGATTTCAGCGACCTTTTTCCATTATAAATCGACGAACAAAAATCCACAGCATCATAAGTGTCCGGCCGGCGCTGACTTGTGGTGCGCTTATCAAAAATCTTTGGCCGCCACCGGAATAGAAAATTTCCAGCACGATTATAAACCTTCTCCGGATGATGTAACAAAAGCAATCGAGCTAATTTATGAAGATTTAAGCAAGAACGAGCTAATTTATGAAGATTTAAGCAAGAACAAGCTTTTAGAGCGATGTATTAGTGGATTTACTCAAAACAATAACGAAAGCCTAAATCAACTTATTTGGAAGATCACTCCAAAAATTTTATCCAGTAGCCCTATTTTAGGAGAAATTGCAACAAATGTTTTCCAATGACGGCAATTTTGCATTACTAACCTTCCTACAAGAGATGAAAATCAGCGTCGGCCCAAGTGCTCATCAGTACGTTCAAACAGCCGATGAAACGCGAATTCAAAGAGCCCAACAAAAAGCTGCGCTTCAGACAAAAGAGGCTAGAATAATGGAAAGAATGGAGCAAAAGGAAGCCTTGGACATTGTAAGTGCAGCAGGTAACTTGCTTTATGATGCTGGCATCGACGATTCAGTTTAAGTGAGAAAGAAGAAATTTTTTCTTCCAATTTTCATATTTTAAAACTTTAAACGTGTTTTTCTCGAAATTACTTTTTTGAAGTCGGTGGACACGATATCTCAAAAACTTCTGTACCGATCCGGCTCATGTTCAACACAGTTTTATAATACGTATTTTACTAGGTCGCAACGTTCTTCTTTTCTTTTTTTTTTTTTCGCTTGAGACCGATTTTACAGCTACAAAATGACGCCATTTTTAGGGTAAATATCGTGGTTTTGACTTCATCCGACCGCCACAAATTGAAAAAAAATTTTAAAAATAAAAAGACAACGTTGCGACCTAGATTTACTTCTAAATTAACCATTTTTTCCAACTATTCGTGTTTCGGATGATTTTGTAACGAGTTATCGTGGACACCGCAAAACTTATTTTTTCGAAATGGCCTCCGTCAATTCGCCCTCACTGGCTTGTTTATGAATATTTTTTGACGAAAAAGTTACTGAATGTTCTTGAAATGTCATATAACTATGTGCAAAAAACTTTAATGAAATAACTTTAATAGTCTCTTTAAAAATTACTCTCAAAAAAGTGCTTTTTTTAGACCCGTTATCCCATAACCCCCCCTCCCCCCCTTAAGAGCTGCCAAAGCGTGCAATAAGCCCTCCTTGTCAGTTATTGCTTCTACAGCGTAATTAATGAAGTCTGGTTTGGTTTATTTCCTTTAAAATTATTAAAAAAATTCTTTTTAAATTTCTTTTAGTCAAAATACAAGTATTTATTCGGAATTTCAGAAATACCTAGATATTATAAATATTTTTAAAAATTTTTTTATTTTATAAATCGTGTCTGCCTGTGTTAGTAAGATGTCTCAATAACTAAATCTAATTAAAAACATTTTTCTTATATTTCAAATAATAAATATTGTTAATTTTTTTTTTTTTAATTTAATTTCGCGTTTTATTGTATAGAACTACAGATAATAACATTTCCGGTTTTTATAAACTTTATTATTTAACATATTTTATATAAGATATTCTGAATCTGCCTTTTTCGAAAATGGTAACAGAATAATTTTTTTTTTTTATTTATTGTTCCCTAGTACACTATGCATTTAATGATGATACTTTAAAATAATATATTAAGTATAATTAGTGTTTCTACTCATGCAGATGTTACAAAATTAATACACCAATCACCTGTAGCTTGAACTGCACAAATGTTTTAATTATTTTTCAATATGTAAAGGAATTGTCAACAACGGTTCGTTAAATAGCGGATTATCGCTATATATACTCCAACTTAATCGAATACAATCGAACAAACCTAAAATGACATGATGCAATATTAATTATAAATAAGTTGAAAAATTTTTCAATTCTAAATGTTTTTAAAATGATAGAAGAACATAAATGAAAAAAGAAAAAAAAAAAATCTCACAAAAATTAAATTTCAGAGAATATTAAAACAACGAAATTTTTATCCCACATCCGTATTACGAAATCGATTTAGCTTTACCTTGCATATGGTACTAAAATGACTACAAAACATGTAAACACTAGAATGTAGTTGTGAAGATATCGAGTAAGGAACTAATAGTTTATAACTTATTTTAAAATATTCTGATTTTCCCTGACACACGGTGAATACAACAAAGACATGTGTTTCTGCTATTTACTTTACGAACCGTAAAAACCACTTCTAGTAATAAACGTTCATTCCTAATTTTCTCTATAGGTAAATTATGAACGGATAAAACAGGTTACCTAATTTATCGAGAACAAATTTTAGAAAATCCGTTTCAAACTTTTTCTACCTAACCGATGTACCATTCTTTTGTATGCGGATTCCAAGTTATATTAAATTATATTCTTACATGTGCACCCTGTAAAGGAAGTACTCAATTTTTAAATGCCGAACTTAAAACCGACTAACTTTGCCTTTAATACTATTTCATTTTTACGCAGTTAGAAAGGTCAAATTGAAACCAATTAATAGACCAATTGAAAGGCTTAATTGATTGCGTACCAACAAAATTTCGGAATTATCCGAGATTTTTCAAGTAGATTTCTCCTATACTTTACTTTTGTATAAAGTATATAGGATGATTTGGCTAACTTCTTACGTAAATTTTTATATTTTTTGAATTCTACATATCAGGAGGAGCTCTCTATTTAAAAATTAATTTGTTAATTATACAATGTTACCTAAGGTAAACCAAAGAGAACAACAATTTTTGAAACTATGCATATATTCGAAAACCATTAGAAATATATCCGCTTCGTTATCAAAGATGCCCGAATTGCCAGGAACCTATATGAAATATCAGTATGAAAAATCTGGAAGAGAGAACGTGTACAGAGAATAATAAAGTCATAGGAATGATTAGAAACGGGGAACAGATAGCCTGAAGGGCGCCCATGGAATCGGAGATGATCAAAAAATTGCAAGAAAAACGATTAGTGGAAATGAAAGTAACAGAACGTAAAATGCCCATCAACTCGGCCGTAAATACGGAACAGAAAGAAGGAAGACAAGAAGATTCGGAAAAGATAAAATAACTTAATCGATCAGGTGAAAAGTTTACTTTAATTTATGGCACACGTGCAAAATGAAATGTTAAAAAAAGCGATTACTTACCGACAACGACCGTAGCACCATAATCAGAACTATTGTTTTCCAACTGCCATTTTGGATCGCGAAAAATTGCGTATTCTTTATCTGATTGGTCTCCCAATAATTTTAAAATGTCCAATTTGCAACTAGGGCTCGTTTTATTTAGTATTTCCCATCGCTTTTCACTACTCTTGTTTATTCCGGCTTCTTTCATTTTAATACGCACGTAACTGAAAAACGCATTACACACCTACATATAAATATTAGATATAAATTACTTTTTTTTACAGTTTTACCAGCAGTAGCCGGTGGTACCTTAAACAAGAGCGATTTTATTTCTTTAAAAATTTAACCATCTTTTTAATTTTAAAATTTTGGCCCTTCTTTTTTTCCGGTTTTGTTAAAAATTCGTTTTCTTTTATTTCAATGTACGTTTCTACGGTAAATAGCACTAATAATATTTAAAGTCAATCGTGTTTGTTGCATTAAAAACGAAAAAAGTATTTCCCCAAGGAGAGCTCGTTTTTTTTCACCTCGCTTGATACTCTATTCGTCTGTGTTCATTGATATTCTTTGATACCCATCAATACTCATATGAGATCACCACTGAATGATACACTACTTATAAGAGTATTCCACGTGGTAGAAGGAAGGACAATGTACCATTCTGGACTGAGAAATGTTCTGAGCTTCACAATGCATTTAAAGTTTCAGGTGATCAACTTATAGCAGCTGAATTATTAGCAAAGCTCAACGAGGAGCGAAAAAATAGATGGATCAAGATAGTGGAAAATATTAACTTCACACATAATAGCAAAAAAGCATGGGCTATGCTTAGAAAACTTGGAACTGATCCCCAACAAAATAAGCGTACCCAGTATACAATTAATCCAGATGCAATTGCATCAAGGCTTCTGAGTATGACAAAGTTCCTACCAGAAAAACAAAAATCTAGAATGGAGAAAACTGGGCTAAATAAAATAAAAAATAATCTTAAACCCAATGAGAAATTTTCTGGTTTAGTTTCTATAAAGGAACTCGATATTTTCCTAACTCAAACGAAAAACAAGAAAGCAGCTGGATTTGACGGAATTTATCCAGAGTTCTTGCAAAATCTGGGTCCAAAATCAAAAACCTTTCTCTGTGGGATGTTCAATGAAATAATTGCAACAGCCAGATTACCTAAAGAGTTCAGGAAACCTAAAATATTATCAATTAAGAAGCCAGGAAAAAAAGAAAGAGAAGCAGAAGACTATCGTCCAATATCTCTTCTTAGCGTGGGACACAAGGTATTGGAACGAATTATCTATAACAGAATTGCAATAAAAATAGACAGTCATTTACCAGTATTCCAGGCTGGTTTTCGAGCAGGAAGATCCTGCATAGACCAGGTCGCTGCCATTACACAGCACATAGAAAATGGTTTTGAAAAAAATGAGAAGACATTATCTGTATTTCCAAACATGACTTCCGCTTAACTGTTTGACGCGAGAGATTATTATTAAAGCTGGATTCTATTATTCCATGCTCCCGCATCTTGCGACTTGTAAATAGCATGCTGTAGGATAGGTATTTTCGTGTCTTCTTAGGAGAATATAGGTGGCGTCGAGTAAATCATGGCCTTCCACAAAGATCGATATTGGCGCCGCTACTTTTTAATATCTACGTCAGTGATATCCCTGACACATCTGGTAAAAAGTTCCAGTATGTAGACGACATAGCCATTACTGTGCAAGGGAAAGACCTGCAGAATTCCATATCAACTATGGAAAACGACCTAATACAGATGAGTGAGTACTTGCATAAATGGAAATTGCGGCCGAATCCCCCGGTAATACAGAAACAGCGCTTTTCCATCTTAACAGCTGAATGGCAAAAATCGAATCTATAGTGAAATTTGAAGGAGTAAATCTAGCAAACACAAAATACCCAAAATACCTGGGCGTAACATTAGATCGTACCTTATCATATAACGAGCATCTAACTCGCTTATCCAAAAAGCTAAAAACGCGTATAAATCTCACCAGAAGACTTGCAGGTTCTAGTTGAGGTGCTGGTGCAAGAACACTCAGAATCTCTACTCTGGCGCTTGTATACTCGGCAGTCGAATATTGTTCATCAGTCTGGTGCAATAGCTGCCACGTTAAGAAAGTAGATGTAATGTTAAATGAAGCCATCCGCATCATATCAGGAACGCTCAAGTCTACGCCACTTATGTGGCTACCAGTATTAACTAACATAGCTCCAGCTGCAATTAAACGGGAGGTAGCTTTACTTAGGGATAAAAATAAATTTAAGATTTATCCCGAAATGCCAATCTCTGAAGAGATAAGGTCCGCATCGGTATCAAGACTTAAATCCCGAAGATCACCTTTGTCATCAGACAAATTATTATCAGAAGACTTAAAAGATTTCAGTAAATGGAAAACGGTATGGGAAAAGAACCTAGAATATACAAAAAATTCCCATTTAGTAGTCGACCTAAGGAAAGAAGTTGCAGAAATTACCTAGAAAAGAGTGGAAGACTCTTAACAGAATTAGAACCGGACAGGGAAGATGCGGTTATTTAATGCAGAAATGGGGTATGATGACGACAGCTGCATGCCAGTGCGGAAATTCCAAACAGACAATGCAACATATACTGGATGACTGTAATGAATTTGTACCCTCATATTTAACGTTAGAGGATATAAATGAACTAAAAGACGGAGCCATAGACTGGTTAACAAAATTGAAACTAAAATTATAATTAAGAATTATGTATTATTATTTACCACATTTCTTATATAACCGACGATTATAGGATAAGAAGAAGATTAAAATCGATCGCGCGACCAAAATGTATGCTTAAAGAAACATAAAAATAAAATAATAAAAAAAAAACAACGCAACGAAAAATGTCTTTCTTTTTTTTTTTTTTGAAATCAATAAGAGCTAATTCTGAATTTGTGCGCTTAAATTAATAAATAATTACTAACAGTGTGATACTTACGTGTTACAATGATACATGCATTCCCCAAATTTGGCTGTAGCAATATCTAATATGGATGCATTCTGTTGGTCATCTTGAGGCGGACCGACTTCAATGTTGTAAAAAGTGTAGAATGGCTGATTATCTTTTAAAAAAATCGTATTAATACTAAAGCCATCGGCAACACCCCATCCGTCATCAGTTAAAATATTTTCAACTTCTTTAATACTTCGCGCCGCTAACAAAGCTCTGCAGATGAATGTGCGTGCTGAAATGAACGATTTCAAGGCAAAATTACGTAACTATGAATTTTATGGTTTAAATGTTACCTTAGAATTAACGATATTCTGTTTCAATTACTTTTATGTATCTCTTAAGTATGTTACCGGCTAAATTATATACCTGGCGTAACCTGCTACAATCTGTTATAATCTGTTCCAACCTGTTACAGCCTTCACAACCTGCTATAATCGCTTAAACTTATTTAAATCATAGGTAACTGCAAACAACTGTAACTCGTACATTTCAAAGGTTTATTTTGAAAATAATAAAAATTAAGCTTCGCTCAATCTTTTTGTAAAATTTTCAACAGTAGATCTAAATATTTTTATTATACTCTTCTTTCAGAATATTTTAAACTCCAATATTTTCATTTATAAAAACTATTCAAATTTCCTATTTCATTTCTACTACTAAACTAATCTTTTATAAAATTTAAACACGTATACTTTATAATTCATTTATTATTTTTTTAATTTGTAATTCAGATTTCATTAACATGTTTTTTTACATATATTACATTTGCTTTAGCTGTAAACTCTTGTTGAAAAATTTGTATTGATTCCTTATCTAAACATTGAAAATTACACATTACCTCTATTATATCATCAATAATTTTGTAAAAAAAAAAAAATAATAATAATTTTGTTCTAAAATGTTTTGTCCATAAGCACTTTTTGATTCTTGAACCAAGTTGATATATGTTCATAATATCAAACCGTTGGTCCACACAAGTTCTGTGAAATTCCTTGTGGATTCAGTTACTTGCGTATCTTTTCCAAGTTGATATTTTTTTAGTACTATACAGCTGTAATGTAAGATAGTAAGTGACTATCTTTTTTAACATTTTGTGGTTATATGTTATTAACAGATAAATGATTTTGACTTAATTTATGACATATTTTGAATCTGAATTACTTTACGCGTTAATTAATTATGAATTAATGATTTATAATAACCTTAACCATTTTTATGTCAAAATCTCAATAAACGGGCTGCTTCCAATTAGAAACAATCCCCTTACCAACACCACTTACATAATATTAAATGATCCTATAATTTCATCTCTGAAAGCATCATTTGAAATTTTGCTTTTCTTTTTTTAACTTTTTATGCATACATTTTCTAATTCTACTTTTTGTTTCAATTTTCCTAACCGTTTTTTCAATTGTTCATTCTCCCGTTTCAATAAGTTACATTCTGAATTATTACAATTACTTTCACTTAAATTATCATTCGACATTATATCGTCTCAACTGCTATTATAGTAATTTTCAATAGGCACTTATATTTCCTTTTTATCATTTCTTTGAAGTATTCTTTTGCTGTGTTCATTATTGTTAATTTCAGATTTATCTTGCGCTAGCAAATTTCGTGAAAGAGTTGCATTTTCCTTTAAATTTTACTCAACTACTGTATTAAGAAGTTCAACTTTTAAGTCTCTTTCATAATCATTTGAAGTGAAACAAATTGAATAAATGTTGCGTTAAATTTATCTTTTCGTCTGCAACGTTGAATGCAAAAATATTCGCAACAACGTTGTTTTTTGGAAACCTGTGATATGTAATTCGCTGTAGCTAGTTTTGGAACGACTGTGATTATGTGCGGAAATAATAAACGTGAACTCAGCATTGATAAATCTAAAATTCTATTTTAAATTTAAAAAGAAAAAAAAGCATTTATTTATAGCAGCCGAGTAATGAAGACGTAAAAATAAATAACTGCGTATCTTCTAATTTACCATAGTCCGGAACTAACGAACTAACAGAAGGAAACAAAAATACTTAAAATCTGAAATTATATGTTTACAAACGATCTTTCCTTAATTATTTTCTCCTCAAACAATTGCCCAATCCTTCTTGCTAACGCCTTTCACTACTTGGTACTCTTTTTGGATAATCACCTTTCGTTCCCTAAGCACATTATATAAATGTACTCAAAAGGCTCTGCCTTATTAAGTTCCTCTCGCATGGATTGGGGAGACGATCCTTATATTTCATTAATGTTTTACAAATCCAGAATCCGCTTCAATCTAGATTATTGCTGCTTCATCTATGGCAACTTTTTCAAGTCTGTGGCTTTCCGACGTCGAATATGTCAAAAATACTGGAGTTTGGAAATTTTCTTCTAACCTCGCTGTTCAAGCTGAAACCCATATTCAACCTTTTTTTATTCGAGATTCCTACTTAGATTATTTTTTTCTCATTAAATGTTACCCTGTTTCCTCTTGCGCGCTTATTTCTTCTTATTTCTTCATGTTATGTAATTCGCGCTTTTCCGCCAATGGAACTCGTTGGTAAAGATCGATTCAGGGCTATTGTTTTTAAAGTCATTATTAATAAATTGATGGTGAAACTACAGAAATATGGCTTTGATTACGACAGGTTAAGCAAACTGTATTATAATCTCGCAGAACTACGTAGCTTGGAATTTTAAGTCATCCTTAATTAAGCACGAAATGTGAATTCGTTCTATACAAATGCTTTACAAAGCGAATACTCACACTATAAGCTTACTTTTTGTCCCTTAAGGCTATAGAAGGAAAGAAGTTTTTGTCACCGGAATTATACATGTACATTCTGGAAAAGGCTTATTGGGCATTTACCGAAATGAGGAATAACACTCCGGATGCTGTTGGATTTGCAGGAAAATCGTTTTCAACGCAAAAAAAAAGAAAAGAATTATCTAAAATCTACCACGGAACAGAATACCTTAGTTCACTTTTCATGCTGTATGTAGAGTCAGGAACAATGCAGTCAGTAGACTGTGATTATATTATCCGTTCTTTTGAAGGTTCTTCACAAGGTAATGTAATTTTTTAAGTACAAGTGTACAAACGGCATTATTGATACGTATCTATATAATTTCTAAGTCTGTCTGTCTATTATCTGAAGTTAAACTATCTTCAATAAATAAAAAATAAAAATGGAGTTGACTTTTTGCTGAATTATGGAAAGGGGGTCCTGCTTGATAGCCTATCTGGAGACTCCGAGTCTCCAAGTCCGAACCTACAGGTACGTTAATACAAGAGTTACTCGTAAAAACCAATCTGAGGTCACAATATCGTGCCTAAAATTGGGCCAGGGGAAGGGGTGTCATGCTTAAGTGATGTGAATTATAAAAACGTTTATACCCGTGATATCAATGTCTATAATTATATAAATTATAATTCATACTGAAATTTTATTTGAAAAATATTAAAAATAAAATCGCTACCTTTTTAAAAGATGTTACAAAAAATTTTTAGGGCCATAAAAAATTATAATCATAAACTTACGAGTTTTAGGTGCTCTTAATTTATTCGCTCGAATAATATTCATCGTACTAATCATGCCGTGATAATTATAACTCATCGCAAATCCTGGTAAACAGCCCGCGTAGCACAACGATGTAAACCGTTCTTCTCTAATTTGCCAGCGACCTCGAGGGCTTTCACTCTTAATATCAGCGCAAACAATATAAATATGTCCGAAAACATCTACTGGTACGTCTTCTGTATGGCCTAGATACACCTGATAATAAAGGGCAAAAATGTAGTTAACTATTTGACAATGAAAATTTAAAATAATTTCACATATTCATTTTAAATCGCTGAAAAAAACATTTATCAAATTTAAAAAAAGTTATTTTTTTAAAAAATATAAATATATATTTGTGTGTATGTATATATGTACACATGCTTATAATTTTGTTAGAACAATGTAATATCTAAATGTTAAAAGATAGCAATTTTTATAAAAAGTGAATAATTTACACAACGAAAAGGTTTATATTAAAAAATAATTAATTTTTTATCGTACGTTAAGATTTAATACTCAAAAATACTATGGAAATGTAATAATGTAAACAAATTACAAGAATTGAAGAAAGGGAAAATAGTGCATATTAAGAATTGTGGGAAAAATGAGATGGTTTTCAAAAATAAGAAAACAGCGATCTTATAAAATTGAGGGGACAAATTTGTTGGAATAGACATTCTCTTTACTGATTCAGCAGAAAATTCAGCACTACTTCCAAGACAAACAACCCCAATGAAAATGTTCACATCAAGCACTGGTAGACAAACCACAAGAAGTGACGATTGTAAAGAAACCTAATACATTACATTCACAAAAAAATCATATTTGTTTTACTTTGATTTGATTTTATTTATTTTTTTTTTGGATAAAAAAAGAAACAGAGATGTTACAAAAATATAATTGTTGAATAGTCAATACTGATAATCAAAAAGATGTTTTGATTTCTTTAATACAAACGTAATATACAGTATATAAAAAATATTAAATAGAAGTTAACTATAAATTATAAAACTATGAAAAATGTTTGTATTTATTTTATTTAATGTATAAAATACGACATAAAGCAGCATTCTCTAGAGAAAAAAAAAACTGAAGTAAGTAAATCATTATAACAGCATCATCTCCCTGTATCCATCTGGTTAATTAAAGTTCTTTTAATGTTTTCTTATAATTATTAAGATTCTCTTATTCCATTTTTTGGGGGGGGGGGGATACTTTTCTTTTAGGAGTATTTTCTGAATTGTTCCGAAGTAGTTTCAAACACGAGGAATTTTTGTTAAATCTGTGGTTACAAGATTTAGGGAATGAAACATACAATAAACAAATAAAACAGATAGATGAGTGTTAGATGTCATTGGCTGAACACTATTAAATCTACCATTTCTAATAGTTGCATCATCACGCCCTTGACAAAATAAACATTTCAAAATTAATATTATTCTTTCCATGTAAATATAATAGCATTAGCTACATATGACAACTTGCACCATCAAGCTATTAAAACTGAAAAAAAATTTCATGAATTAACAATTTTCACACTGAAATCTATTGTAAATTAATAAAAGAAAAAGATGAATTCAATGATAATGATTTAGACGAATCAACCTGTAGCAAAACCAAAGAGGTTTTTAAAGTATGTTAGAAAGCCTTCTTCATATTATTAATTTACCTGATTTTCCTTGTTGAGACAAATCGTAGAGCAGCCATAAGTCGAACTTTTTTCCTTTTGATTTAAAACATTAGGTAATATTTCATCCAAATGTATTAAGAAAAGCTGAAAGTATAATAAATAACACTTTAATCTGCTTTTATCCAACGAGGAATAACTTATAATTAAAATTAAAACGTAGAGAACGTTAAGTAAATATTTTTTTAAAATCATAACAATTTCTATGTTTATTTTTTTTTAACCTAAAGCACTTTTTAGACTGGAGATAAATATTTAACTTCGATGATGTGTAATGGGTGATGTGCAAAACTAATAATCTATATTTCACAGAGCAGTACACAATTATCGTTTATACCCTAAAAATGTATTTCACTCTTCTATGTATGTATTTAGAAAAACGCTTAAAGCACTCAATTTTTTTTTGTCTTCTTATAATAGAATCAAATTTCGATCATACTTCTTAATAGTGTTAACGGTTTAATATTAAAATTACACTATATAAAAGATACAGAAATATGTGTTCTTTTTTTTTATTTTAAGAATCAAATATAAAAGTAGTAGATTTATATAACATTAGAATACTTGACTTAAGTCTTACTATCCAAGAAGTGTATTCCAGTTACCCTAGATTAACGTACACTGGAAAAAATTAGTATACCATTTGCTTCCAGTGTAAACTATATATATATATATTATAAATCTTATCAAAAACTAATTCCCAGTCCCCACTTTACCATTCTGGGTACGTGAGTTCAAATTCTGATTAAGTATTTGAATATGACTCATATAAAGTATTCCATCTTTCAAAAGTGATCCCACTCATTTATCCCAGCTTGCCAACAGCGCCCACAGCAGACACTTCCTCTTCACTTACTATCTCAAAAAAAAAAATGAAAAATAAAGAACTTAAATATAGTAATATGTAAAAAATAAAGTGCAGATGCAATAGTCTGGATAGTATGAAACTAATCTTGTTTACAATAGTAACGTTTAAAAACGATGCTACATATATATATATATATATATATATAAACTAGGCCACTTTGGCCTCGCAAGGGGCTGTGCCCCTTGACCCCTCTTGCATTCATTTCTGTCTCTTTCTCTTCTATACTTTGTATAAAGTGATCATAATTTACAGCGTAATTCTTACTGGCATCAACACAAAAAAAATAACATGATCACAAAAATCCTATCCTAACATTTAATCTTCTTTATATAAAATTAAGACATTTTTTCGTTACATATTTCGTTACATAAAATTGTGACATTTTTTAAACAACAATAATAAAAATCCTATAAAATATAACAAACGTTACATGAAATTGGGACATTTTTTCTAATAGGGGGTAGCCTAAGAATTACGTTGTAATTAATGTATATGAATATGCGTATGTGTATGTGTGTGTGTGCACGCGCGTGTGTGTGGAAAACCTGAAAAGCACGTAGGAGCTAGTAAAGGTAGGTTGTGAAATCTTATCAGAAAACAGTATAAAATCCTTCAAAATCTCCCCCTCCATACGGTTACAACGTTGCTCAGTACAGTAAGTACATAGCTGTAAACATTAAAGTAAGCAGTCATCGCGATATTTCTTGAGAGACAGATACACGTCTATGTGCCCTGCTGAATTCTGACAAAATACGAAAACAAATACATCAATTATTAAATACAGAAAGGAAGAAGGAAAAAAAGGGGGAAACGCCAGCCGCTGTTAATTATTAAGTTGACAATGGGAACTCAGTTCCAATAACACACACGCCAGGAGAACCAGCTCCCAAATAGCTGAGTAAAATATTGCTGATAGTGACACAATGTAGAAACACTGTAGCTTATGTGTGAAAAAACTATGTAGAGGACTAGAATTTTCAAAACGCGATCCTATCCAAATTTTGCCAGCCCATATGCTCGAACGGTACCTACGTGCATTGGAAAAGGTTTATGATTTTCAAAATGTCGAACGAACCAACCAAGTGTTAGTGATATTATACGGTTCGAAATGTGTAACGAAGTAACTGTGTATCTATACCGATTGGTGGAACAAATTGATATGTACAAGTACGATTACAGCTTTTAAATAATAAAGACAAACGTCAAAAGTGTTGATATCACGACTATAGTCGTTACACCAATGTGCTTTGCTGGTGTCGAATATAGTAGCGCTCTTTTGGATACACAATTTCTCTCAGCTAATGCACTAGCAAAATCGCTCCACAAACATTTCTTCTACTGAAAATGCCTAACTGTGATGCAGGAGGAAAATGGTATCATCGCTCATCTCAACCATACCATCACTATTACCAGTAAAACGTATATGTATTATACGTTGCAACCAGTAGTAACATAAATAGGTTCGTTTCTTTTTTAATTTTTATTATTATTGTTTTTTTAACACTAATGAAATATTTCAATAAAATAAAAAATTTATAACACTAGAAAATATTAATTATTTACTACATTAATTGAAGGGGAATATTCGTTTGGGTGTGATCAACTGGTAGTAGATCGACTAGCCGTGGTCTCCTATCGTGAACTGGGCGTGGAGTGAACTGGACGACCGATGGAGTGGGTGTCCGCCGAAGATGAATAGCTTGAAAACCTTTTTAGACCACTTGCTGTAAATTATCCTTAAAAAATTAATATTTCGGCCTTCGCGCGACCAAGGTTATTTATTTAAAAAAATATATATATTAAAGTTTTTCGAATAACTACACACATTTACAAATGTGAAGAGGACACAGATTACTGGGCAGTAGAAATTTAAATATTGCAGAACCAAACCAGAAAAAAAAAAAAAAAAAAAAAGGTAGGAGGAAATTAACATATAATTGTTACATTGCTTTTTTTTCTTTTTACTATGGAACAGGGTATAGGGTAATGCTAGTAGGAAAGGGAACTCAGTGCAACTGCACAACCTAAAAACTGTTTATCAGAGCTAAAAACTAACGTCATTACCGGTAACTAAAATTCAAAACAGCACATCAGTTTTCAAAATCTAATCCAAATTTTCTGTCCAAACTAACTCCCGATCCCTTCCCATACTCACTCGATGTAACCAAAAACCGACCAAATTTTCACAGTTAGCCTAAGTGCCAGGGGCGGCTCGTCCTAGGGGGCTCAAGGGCGCGAGCCTCCCTGTGTGTTTTCAAAAAATACATAATATTTAATTACTTCAAGAAAAAAAATCAGTGTCACGAATTTTTTATTTCAAAATAATTTTTTTTGCAAGAGTGCATTTTAAAAATAATTGCAAAATAAGCATTTTGCACGATTTGTTAAACGAACAGCTGAAACATCCGATAACAGTTGTCGGGTTCATGCTTACTGCGCTGGAACTGTACGATCTACTCGCAGTGTAGTATACTGTCAAGGTCGTTAACAGCTGATTTTTTGATCACATGATATTAACAACCAATAATATAGTACGTGGGCTCAGAATATTTGAGCCTCCAAGCCGCATATAAAATACACACGAAAAACGAATAAAGCCGAAGTTTCCCAAGCGTAACTTAAAGGCGTCTGAGGGCTCTCGAAAAGTGAGCCCTCGTCAATTTTACACGTGATTATAGCCGGTTTTAACAATAGATCCGCGTCGCGCGCTACGTCGTCCGTTTATCCGGTGAAGCACACTGTTTTAATTTGCTGCTTTTTTTGTTCTATTTCTATCCTTGCTTTTCTTCTTTAAATAATACATTTTGTGATCTGGATTTTGTTACTTTTGAATGCAAGAAGCACTGCTTTTTGTCGACACTTGCTTTACACGGTGATTTTTCAAACGTTCAACATTTTAGAAACTGAATTAGATAAATTAATTGGAGGGACTAACCTTTTAAGCTAATTACTTAAACTTACGATGGAGCATAATGAGCGATTCTACAAATGGCGTATAGGCGAAGATAAAACAAAAATATAAATACTGACTGTCATTTTATTCATTGTTATGCGCACCAGTTGAATTTAATTATGCAAAAAGCAACAAGCCAGGATTCTAAAATTAAAATCTTTTTTTCAAATTTGTCCGCTGTAGCAAGCTTTTTTTCAAATTCTGCTCATAGATGTGATCTACTGCAAGAAATTGTAAATCGGAAATTACCTAGAATACACGTTGGAACTATAATATGCGTACAGTGAATATTGTTTTCGAAAATCGAGAAAAATTAATAGAATATTTCGAAGAACTAAAAGAAAAATGTAATAAAAATATTACATGCAAGGAGCATATATAGTTTACGAAGAACCTTAGAAGACCAGGATTTTATATTTTGGCTTACCTTATTTCACAAAATTATGCCACATGTAATTTTTTTTTTTTTTTTTTTTTGTGGACACGTCAACAGTGAAACTTACTTAACGCAAAGGATTGTACATTATATAAGGAAAAGATTAGAAAATATTATTTAATAAATTTCAATCTAAATACAAAATGCATTCACATCTTTTTTTTAATTAAATCAGAACTTGAATGCATTAAACCAGTTTTATTTAGTTTAAAATGTAGACAAAAAAGCAAGATAAGTTTATGTCATTACACTTTTTAAATTATTGTAATTTTACATTAGAGCCCCCCAGATTTACTTGTCACGAGCCGCCACTGCTAAGTGCATCATCCCAGTTCTAGAAACTGCCACTGCTAAGAACGTTTAAAACTCAAAAATTTTAACAGAAATTTTCAAAGCATATTATTTTCTTGCATTTCTTCTTTTTTTAATTTTTAGTTTTAAATTTGGAGCGTGTAGTTGTTTAATACACGCATTCTCTAATGACCATTTTAAACCATAAAGCGAAGGCAAGTTAAAAAGGAGAATTAAAGTTAGATGTGGGAATTGTGCCAAGTATGCTCAATTGTGGACAGATGATTTAACCATTAACAAACTTATAACATACAATCGTTTTAAAATGATACACAATATTCGTTTTAAAAATATAAGATAGTTTGGATTTGGTGTGCATTCCCTTAGTATGCACCCTCTGTTTGTTTAGCTGAGCCATATTCCACCAGCAACACTAGCAAGTCTAACGTCTCAAAAGCTTAGATCGGATGTCATTTACAAAATCTAACATCATCTCAAAAAGATAACCCAAGCATATTTGTCCCTTTAGCTGTACAAATTTGAATTTGAGTGTAAGAATCTAAGTTTGCCTTAAATATTCTATTTTATTACCAAAAACTAACTTCAGCCTATCCTACCATTCCGCTATAAAATTCTAGTAATTAAACAAAAAAATTTTTCAAAATATAGTAATCATCCGAAATTATTTTTATCCAACACGTACTCTTGCAATACGAATACTTCATAATTTCCGCTAAATCATTTTTTGAAAAAAAACAAACAGTTTTGATATTTGATTGCTGCTTATTTTAATAAATAAGTGCTGTTAGATTATAGATGGATAAACAATAATATATTCGAGAAATTACCTTAAAAAAAGGCACTTCAGCACCGTCAGCAGTACCCTGTATCTCTTCTATGTACTGTGGATAATTGGTTTTTACTGCAGTCAACGTTGATTCGTATACATGGCGACCTTCTTCTGTATTGAACAATGGAATAAATTTGTCATTTAATGGTTTCAAATTATTTACATAATCCTGAATTAAATTTTTAAAAGTTGAACCCTGCAAAAAATTAAAGTAATATTGTAGTACAGCAATGGGACTCTGTTTTCACATGTCGGCGATTTATTAATATTTCAGTTTTATTGTTGAAAAAACAAAAAGTTTAAAAATTATTTCAAAAACTATATATTTAACAACGTTATACATTGAAGATGGTAATTTCATATATGTTTTCTAGAACAATAATTATTTGAAATAATATACGTACAACATAGCAAACAACCGATAAATAGAAATATATATTTATCTTTAGAAACGTTTTCGGACAAAGCCCATCTTCAGTGGAAAAATAGAAATTAAAACACGAACACGAAGTGAATAAGCGTTGCGAACAAATCAAATCGAATCAAATCAAATCAATTTATTCCAAAATCATCGTGATTATTATAAAATATTAATTTCATAAAATAAATGAACCAAATTTAACCTATTCCATACTACATCAAGAAAATATAAAGTGATACGATTATTTAGTACTAATAATATAGAAAGTAATAATAATAGTAGAAACAAATTTAATTACTAATGTCTGCTTATATATATGTTTGCGCGAACACTGTCAAAAAAGTACCGAAAATTGTTAATTTCAACTGTCCGCGCTGAAGGGATTTCAATTTTTTTTTTTTCCCTAGCTTGGTAACACTGTCTTCCCATTATGATGCCAAGTTTGAGCGCGCAATCTGTCAATCAGTTTATGTCTACAGCAGTTGGATAAGTAAATGTACCTCATTGGTGCTCCGCGATTTTTACAATGAACAAAATTATTGAACAACGAGTTTGCTTTAAATTTTGTGTTGCAAATGAAATTTCATGTGCTGACGCGTTGAAAACGTTAGAAAAGACTTTTCGTGATTCAGTTTTATCGAAAACCTGCCCATATGAATGGGCTACAAAAGTTTAGCTAGGGTTGTGAGGTCGTTGAAAACATGCCGCGTTCTGGCTGACCTTTGACCTCTACCGCCAAACTGAACATCGATGCAGTGAAAAAATTGCGCTCGAAAGTTGCCGTACCAGCGTGAGAGAGATAGCGTATAACCTTGACACCTCTCACGAGTCAATTCAAACCATTCTGACTGAAAATTTGGGCATGAAACGCGTCGCTGAACAACTTGTTCCGAAAGAGTTGTATTTTCTTCCAAAATAGTACTGTGAACAAGTCTCTTTGTTTGGATTGTGCGAATTCCGATCCAACGTTCACGGAACACATCATAATTGGTGATGAGATGTGGGTCTACGAGTATGACATGCAAAAAAGTCAATTATCCGCGGAATGGAGGGAAAAAAATTAACCGAAACCGAAAGAATCGCGCCAAAATCGTTCAAAAGTCAAGGTGATGCTCATTGTTTTCTTCGACACCCGCGGTCTGATACATCATGAATTGATTCCAAAGCGACAAACGGTCAATAGCAAGTACTATTCGGACATACTGAGACGTTTGCACGAGAAAGTTCGTCAAAAACGGCCAGAATTATGGAAGAAAAACTCTCGTGTACATTTTACACGACGATAACGCGCCATCGTACAGAGCTACGATTGTGAACAAATTTAAGGCCACAAACGTAATCGATCAACCACCGCATTCACCCGATTTAGATCCTTGTGACTTTTTTTTGTTCCTCGAAGTCAAATTTCCACTTGGTGGAACCTGTTTTGAGTCTATTGAAGCCATAAAGTGAAGCAAGTCCCGTACCCTTGACAAGGCGTCGGGAATTATGAAGTTAAGATTCACAAAGTACTAAGCCAAACGACACTAATGAGAGTAGGGGGGCCAGTTCCTTTCTCCCGGCCGCCTTTACGTTCCCTAGATTTCTCTGGTACGCAATTATTTCAGACTAGGTAAACCTGGAAACGACTTGGATCCGGAACGAGACAAGTCTCGAACCCATGACCTCTGATTTGGTAGCCAAGCACCTTAACCACTAGGCTACCGCGCTGCCATTGAAGCCATAATAAAACGAAATCCGTGGAAGGAGCTAATGGCCACACTGCGAAGTACCTATAAAAAATATTTCGAAAATCGGAAAAATCGCTGGAATATGTAGCTTCGAATGGAGGGAATACTTTGAAGGTGACAAAATAAATTTTGATGACCCTGATAAATTAGTATCCAGAAAATAAAGAAATAATTATTACCTGCCGAATTTCGAGTTGTCTTTGTAATATAATTTAACCGAACTCAGTGAATACACGTTATCACCGAACGCATTGGAAACCGCAGATAATCGTTGAATTTTTGATACTCGATCTTTCCGATTTATATGTATTTTACTGTTGATTTTTTATGTTATAATATTGTTTTTTCGGTCCCTCCTTTTTTTTTTTGACCGCTGCCATTAATTTGCCTCTTCGCTAAGTTTTTCTTCTTTTCCTTTTGTTGGGGCTCATCAACCAGAGACCTTTACCCCGAAACAATTAGAAAAGGAGAAATGAATTACGTTATATTTTGATGCGATCAGATATATTGCTAGTAGGAAGTAACAAACAATGGGAAGAACGATGTGTGGAGAAGGAAAGGGCAAGATATAGGAGGCACAATACGGAGTAGGAATACCAACTCGTAGCAAATTGGAATAGAAAGCAAAACGCTCAATCGAAAAAGATAAACACTTAAGCACATGATCAGCATCGCAAACACGTACTTCGTTTGAGTGGACAATATGGAAAGGCAACCAACGAAAAACGAAAAAGAGAGGAAGATAATAGAGTATGGCTTAAGAACGCAGACAAATAATGGAGACAACAACAGAACGAGGAAGTGAAGAAAACATAGATAACCACAGATTGGCAGGAAGACTAGGTTGAACAGATAAAAAAAAAACAATTTTTAGAAAAAGAGGAAGCATATATGTATATCCGATATCATAAATCTGAGATGAAAATTTTTACACAGCGGAAGAAGATTAGAAGGTGGGATTTTTCTTAAGCAAAGAGTTAGGAAAGAGCAGCAACCTGAGTACCAAATAATCCGCCGCTTCATTACCAAAAATGCTCGAATGGCTTGGAACCCGCAGCAAATCAATTAGAATAGAATGGAGGGAAGAAAGAACGTGAATAAGTGTGCGTATACGGAGAATAATAAAATCGCAGGAATGATCAGGCAGGAGAGAACAGATGGCCTGAAGGGCGGACATGGAATCTGATTAAGAATTTAGAGGAAAGGTGATTGGAGGAAATGAAAATAATGAAGCGTAGGATAGTCAGTAATTGGTTTATGAATGCGGAACAGAAAGGAGGCAGGCGAAAAAATTCTGAAAAATCTGAATCTGGGAAGATAAAGCAGGCACCGACACCGACCTCTTTTCCAACTATCTGTAAATTCGGTAAAGGAAATGACAGCTTAAATAATAAGATCTGCGAACGGACAGGTGTGGCTTATTATATGAAATAATGTCGAAAAATAATCCGATTAGGCAATTATCAATAATGAATGAGCACAATACTGCAGGCGATAAAGCGCATAACGGAATAAAAATATTAACTAACGAATGTGCACTACTGTGAGCGAGAAGACATTTTATTAATTACCCGCATTGAACTGAAATCACATTGAACTCTGCGCACAAGTTTAGCTGGTTCGGCAATTAGAAACTTTCAACAGAATAATAACACACCGGGCGCCCTGGCAGCATTCGAGAGATAATTATTGACTACAGACAGAGATTGTAGTCATCAATTTTCACCTGAGAAAGAGACTTCAGAGCGTTCGATTACTAATTCTAACTCGTTTGATTATTGAAGTGCAATGTTCTGATATCTATTCTTGCATTTAGATATCGGACTAATGCCGAAGTTTCATATTGGAAAGATAAAAAAAGACTTTTCCGTTTTTGAAAACCCGTTTAAAAATCAGCGATACAAAATCGTACCGGCAAAAGCTAAAAAAAAGTTCGGAACTGATTATCAAAATAAGTGGAAAGCCAAAGGATAAAAATGTAAAAGAAAGTCCGCTATTTTTATAAAAGTATAGAATGAATAAAGGATTATAAAAAAAGGGGAGTTTTCTAATCTTTGATTTAATAATGAGAAGTTGTGTTTCGAACGGTAATAATTTTATCGGAATTAACGTTTACGATATACAATTTGTAGATGCGTTAATTGCCGACAAAGCATATATAGGCGACTAAGTGTGCCATATCTGCCTCCACGCCGTTTTCTACCGATACTTATCGGGGGTCATTTTGGTACCGAATATTCAAATATCGAATATTTTCGGATATTTTCCTTTCCATATTTCTATTGGTTCATATTTTCACCTGTGCTGTGCCTCGGGTCTCCTTTCCTTGGATAAATCTTACTTTTGTTGTTGAGTAATCGTCATCCATTGTTGATAAAACCAAAAAAGAAAGGGGAAATCGATATCCGAAAAAAACCCTTATTCTTAGTTTTTATTTCATTTTTTAAATAGTAGAAATAAGAATTAACGAGAATGATAGTTTTTTTTTTCAAATACTAAGAATTGAAAATAAAATATTTCTGCGATTCTCAAACATAAATCCAATTTTTTATGCATAAAACAAAACTAAAATATATTTGTGTTTAGTAGTAAACGTATTTTATGCTTTATTCATGAATTTTTCCAAATTTTTCGATATTGTCAAAAAAAATTAAACACCGAATCTTTTGGAAAAAATTTCAATTTATAAGTTCAATTTTCAGTTTTTTATAAGAAAATAATCAAATAAACTGATACGTAGATTGCTATTTATATTTCTGGCCTTGGCAACATTAAAGTTGTTAAAAGATGCAAAGTGCTAAAATTTTAATCGCAATATATGGCACGGAATTTTGAAGTACAAAGAAATTATTGTATGCAAATATAACCGTGATAAATTTTTGTCTTTTTATTACTGGCTTAGACCAACTGGAAGCTGCTGCCCAGGACTAAAGGAAGATCCCAGTCAGTGATCAATGTGGGAAAAGAGGCAAGGACTGAAATAACTAGCAAAGATGGCAAAGTTAGAATATGGGAAGCGTTGAATGCAGTGAGGAGAAGCGTTACATTCTCTTTAAACAAATTTATCGTAATTCCACCTACGCCTAACATCGAGTGTAATACAGATTTTTACATGGCAATAAATATTATTCAAATTAGAGTTACATTTTTTTTATAGATCAATTTATCGTTTACAAAAAAATGTTATTAAATCCCTTTTAGTACTACTTTGGAAACTTATAGTGTATATATATATGTATATATAAATTCGGCCCTTCGTGTCTCTTAAGAAACTCTGCCCCTTGATCTCGCCTAGGGACACTCCCTGACTCCCAGCTCTATCATTTCTATACCTCGTATATTGCGAGGAGAATTGACAACATCAAGCAATTAATTTTGTCGGTACTTTGTCTACTAATATATATTGATATGACTTCACTTCTGAGGTCCCTGATTTGGGAAGCCAGTTGATCGAGCGAAATAATAAAAAAAATAAAAAAATATATCCGAAAACTATTTTTGCGGGCGCCAATAGCAAAAATACCGGTTTGCTATTACCGGAAAGCTCTGCCTAGCAGAACCTTAGGCTTTTAAAAAAAAATATAAAAAAAATATATATATATAACTCGCGAAACCCGCCGTTCGATGGCGGTATTTCTCCCGGTGGAGATATCACGGGGTAACCACGTGTCCAATAACGAAACCTTTTATGAAACGGGTATATTTAAACAAAGTTTACAAAAAACACAGAGGAAACAAATTCCAAACATTATAATCAAACGAAAAAAAAACGAAATTCTGGTCAAAATTGCGATAAATATAAGCGGAAATAAACGATGACTAGGGTAAAATAGATACACGTGACCACGTGATCTTACAATCAAATTATACGATCGACCATTATTGACTCGCGCAAGAACCGACTCGCGTGTATAACCGAATTAATCTAACTCGCGTGAACAACAGAAATAAAACTGACTATCGATTTACTGTTTCTCTAGCACGAACGAAGATTTTTCGGTACACGATGGGTTATTCCAAACGATATAGTCGAATCGCTGAAAATTACCCCGTACCTTATCAATTAATACGCACGCCGATTTTTCTAGAACATTCTTAAACATTCTTATATTTATACGTATTTTAAATCGGCTACTACCCTGTCTCTTCGGGATTTCACCAATTCTCTCGCGACTCTCGTAGCTACACGCTCCGTACTTATACGTCTCGACGGTAAACGCGACCGCGATTTCCCCCGCGAAGCCAGTTCACCCCCGCAACGCAGCCGACAGAACGGCTGCGTTCGGGATAACCAGGCTTCTCTTCTCCGATCGCAATTCACCGTCATCTCTGCTGCCCGAGAAAAACCCGAAATGTAAAATGAATTAAAATCGAAATAATAATTTCTACCTCGGACAGCATTATCAGAAATCGTATAAAACGTAATTAAACCACTACAACTGCCGAATCCGTCTCAATATATACAGCATGTCGCGTTTTGGGAAAAATTTTCGTGACAGGGCGTTGAACTAAGAATGACGCTGTCATTTCCTAACAATCCATTTTGTCGGTGCTTTGTCTTCTATGTAACGTTTTGAGACAAAAAAAAAAGTGATAGGGGTCGGGCTAAGAATAACATCGTCATTAATATAAAGGCAGCGCGGCAACCTAGTAATTAAGGTGCTTGGATGCCAAACCAAAGGTCGTGGATGCAGCCGAGAATTGACTCCAGTATTCTCATCAGATCCATTAGGCTTAACACATGGTGAACCTTAATTTCACAATCCCTGACGCTCCGTCAAGGGTATCAGACATGTATATACATATAACATACATTTAATAAGAAAACATTCTAAGCGCGATGTTGTTCACGTTTATAACGCTATAGCATTCTAATGTAGAAGCTGTTATATAACGAGAAATTATTTCTCCTTTTTCAGAAATGAAATATGGTTCAAAATTTCGTAACACACATCTGATTTAAATTAATTCGCGTTTGCCGCGAGAAATGAAAGAAACAAGCATGTAAACAGTCATGGGCATAGCTAGAAAAGGAGCAAAGGTAGGCACTGCCCACCCTAGAAAACTCGCTGCCCCCTTTAAAAGAATCGTCTAAATGTCACGCGGAGAAAAATTTGAAAAGTGTAAAAGTACAATACACTTCGAAATTGATACCCCGTGATTATCGCAATAATTTCCTATGCGCATGCAATTAGACGACGCTTGGCACAAGTAGTGGTTTTCGATTATTTAAAAGCTCCCTCGGTGACTTCTTTCAGACCGTACTCACTTAGCGTCGGAGTAAGTTGCACCATCTGAACGTAGTCACTAAGAGAAGGGAACTTTTAAATAATTAAAAGCCAGCACTGTTAGATATCCTGTGTAACTATGCATATACATGTAAGTAGATGCGTCGACCGGCACTACAACAACCGATCAGCTGTTTCAATTGCATATCTTACGCAGTTTGAGATAGGAAAATGCAGGAAGGCAAGGGGGTAGGCTAGTGGCGTGCCAAACGGGAGGGGCAACAGGGGCAGTCGCCCCCAGATAAAAAAAACACAAAACATTGAAACTTACATAAGACATTTATAAATCGGTAAAGTATACTATAATAAACTGTATCTTATTTTGAAATATTTTGAATCTTTGGTACGGATTTGCATAATATTTGAAAATTAAGTGATCTGTTAGTAAAGCCCATTTTTAAATAAGCTGTTATTTATTTCGGTTATATGTTTATTTCAGTTATTAATTTCATATTAGCTTTTTAATATAATACGATTATATGTGCGCGCACATATATATATATATTCAGGTGGTCATCTTCCCCCCTAGGAAAAATTCCCAGCTACGCCCATGTAAACAGTCAGTCTCACAACCTGGATAGACAAAATTTTAAAAACAGCAGCTCATACGTCACAGAAGTAACACATCGATTTTTACCTGTACCATTCGCAGATTGCAAGCAGAGACTACTTTTATTTGAATGAATGAATCGATAAAGTCTACTCATATAAATTTACAAATAAACACAGCTATTTGTCGCACTAATTGCATAAATAGCACACGCATCGAACGAAATACCCCCGCAACATGTGATAATGTCTATAAATCCAAGCATAGTTTACAGCAGTGTAGTTATAAATTAAGGAAAAAAGCTAACTATCGAACTATTTTTATTTATAATATGTGCAATATTGTAATAATTTTCTACTCACGATATCGTATCCAACTTCATAGTAAGTTCCACGGGTGTGCAATACCGGAATACAGTTTCGTCTTTTCGGTACTCGGTCCACTTCCATAGTGAAAATAAATGCGACAGTAATAATAATCAGTAGTAAACGAAAGAAAAAGTAAAAATAAAACTATTTTAAACGAATCGAACACATCTTTTTAAGTTGCCACAAAACGTAAACGGTCGCGGCAATACGCAGAGAAAGTAAACGTTAATTGAGGTTAAACATTGTGCAAAGTCGTTCACACCTCCCGAAGTTAAGCGAATGACTAGACTCATCTATTCACTGATAGAATAACAAGTTGCGGTGCATTCATGCTTGTGTGTATATGTTTCAGAAGTGCGCTCCATCGTTCGCACTGATTTTTTTTTCTTTAGTGGTGTTTCATTGCAAGGCCTACAACAAAACTGTTCTCTAACTGAAAACATTATTAACAGCGCTCTAATAGCGTTATCCGGCAATTACTAACATTTGTTGGCGATAACAATTTCTATGAAGTTACGAATACACGAAGTAGAATGAAAAGAAAAGAAAAAAACTTTTATTAATATCTTGTACCATACGTGACATACGCATCATACGTGTAGTTTTAGCCTGTCTTCTTACCGACACATATGTTAATTGCAGAAAATACTACCACAATATTTAATGGAATAAAGGTCGCTTTTCAGAAAAATATGATAATGAAGATAAGTGAAAGAAAAAATATTTATTTAAACAATTTAAAATAATACATTCAAAAATGAAGAAAAAAATAAAACTTAAGTTCACATTTAAATCCGTTCTCAGTTTCATAATCGACTCGGCGCATAATTTTCTAACAAAAACTGATTATTAATGTGTTCCGAGTTAATCCAAATAAAACTTTTTTTGTTTTTTTTTTTTTTTTTTATACCCCCCTTGGGCTTGCTTACAGAGAGCATTATCCCAGCAAAATAGAATAGATGCGTGAAACAGAATAGAAATTATATAGTTTTATTTCATCGACAATGGAATCAAGGAACACCTCTAGAACAGGAGCAACTGAGAGGATAGGTAGAGAAAGAACATAAGAGGCGTTGAAAGGAACAGGAAAACCAAGTTTTAAAAGATAATAATAAAAAACCAGAACACTCGAAGAGCACGCGATTCGCATCACAAACATACTGGGAACCTTCAGGATCCAATGAACAAAAGGGAGATGCAGACTTGCAAGTTCTTATACGGTAATTTTATTTCAAGAGTATACATTATTTTTAACGAAGCACCCCCAAAAGAAATCCGTGTCGAAAAAATCGGTCATATCAACAAAATGGCCTCTCTTCTGCTAATAACGTTAACACGAAATTACCCCTCATGTAATAACATTGGTACTATACAGCGTTGAGTAATGAGGCTTCACATCAAACATTTTATCGCGGTATATTTTTAATCGTAACAGCGACCATTTGGAAGGCCAATCAGCGTAATTATTTTTCCCTTACATAAATCACTCACCAACCTAGTAAATTGGCTTAGTCACCAGTTTAGTTACTTATTATTTTACAGAAGGAGATAAAAGCTGTATAAAGATGTTATAACAAATACGAAGTATTCCCACCTCACGTCATATATCAGTAAAAGCTTCCCTTACTTTTTGGATACAGCTACTTGCCTAGAATGAAAGTTCTCGGACAAAGTCGAACCTGTAAAAGTGGTCCACATAATTGGGCTGGAAAGCTGATCATTTGGGACATAAGAGAGACAATTTCAATAGACTGAGAGATATGTTTGTAGAATAACTTTCCTGCATACCAGGCCAACTCTAAGAAAATAAGCGTGATTCACAAATACACTGCTAACCGGAGCGGAAAATACTTAAACCGTCATCTCATTGATGTTATCCTACTTTTACGTTCATTGTAGAGAGAACCATTCTGCGTTGAACCGCAACTGTCAGTTATAATTTATAAAATCATAAGATTACAAAATTTTTCTTATTCCAGGACAAAAAATACCCATGTTGTCGTCAGTTTATCTCCTTGCACAATTTCTTTTTCTTTCTTTTTCTCATTTCACGCTGATCTCTCGTCTTAGCTATCACTTTTTACTTTTCGCTTTTTATTTACCCTTATATTAAATTATAAAATTACATATTATATTAAATTATAAAATTACATATTATATTAAATTATAAAATTACATATTATATTAAATTATAAAATTACATATTATATTAAATTTTAAAATTACATATCGTTAGATTTTATCGCTTATGCTATTCGTCGAATTTTGTTTATACTATATATTTATAACAATTACTTTATTCTTCCTGCAATATTTATATTATTATTTTATTAGTTCATTGGCGTCGGCTTTTATTTAAAAGCGGCATGGCTATCGGCAGTGTGCATTAGGGATTCGTATACGTTGCGTGAGTCGAATATTGACGTAGGCCATTGTGTGGGTTTTGCAGTTGAGAAATGTGTTCCTTTTACAAAGTGTATGAAATATATAAAGCGCGTTTATTGTTTTATGTATATTTTAATATTCGTTAATCGTACGTGAAATTATCTGTCGAAATTTATTCTTTCTATGTATGTTTTTAATAGTTCGGGTGTACTAATAAAACTAATAACGCGGATTTGCGTAAACTTGTTTACTTTTTCCGATTATCTTTTCGTGTTTTCAATTATAAATAAGTTACTTTAAAATTTCGCACGACAACAATCCATCAACGTAAATTCTCCAGCCTTCACTTTTGCTGAGATTTCTAATACGATTAACTTTTCCGTTCCTGCCAGTTCCTCTTCTACCGTCCCAAAGATGAAACAGCAGTCCAGTAGTTCATCTAAGTATTACATCAAACTTTCTACGCATAAGCCCTATCCCAACTCTGGTCTCCTAATCCTCTTAATAGATATTACTTTAACACATCGCTCAATGCTGGTACTAAAAGATCATATCACAGTACTTCAACTGTCATTCGGTTTTTTCAGTTGTTCATTTTCCTGTTTCAGTAAGTTACACATTCTGAATTATTATAATTATTCTCTCTTAAACTCTGCCTATATTTCGTCTAACTTCCATCTACGTCCCTTTAACCACTTTCATTAATTTCCTACCGTCTCCTTTCATCATAGGTGGAAATTAAAATGCTCACTCTCCTTTTTAAGGGTGTAATATTTATAATAACGATGGTTAAATCCTATAAAATTTCATTAATCAAGTGTCCTATTTCTCAGTTCTCCTATCTGTATCAGCAATCCGCTGACTTCAGGTTCCATTGACTTATCACTCACTTCTCTTAATCTCGGATGCAGTTGTTCATAGTGCACTTTAACGGCACTTCGAAAGTGATCATGTTCCCATTATCATTTCCTTCAATAAATATCCATATTCTCCTTCGCAAACCTTATGTAGTCTCATAGATGGATTCTCTCTAAAATACACTGGTCCAGAGCTTTTGCTCTGACGTCGATTCTTCACGTTCCTCAATCCATTTGTACTTAAACCCTTCTTCCTGATACAATGTTTTTATAAAATCTGTTTCCGAAGCCTTAACTCGTTCTTTTTCACTGTCTGTCTTTTACCTCGTAACAGATCCAAATTCACTTCTTCCTTGTGACTCTGGAATCGAAGTAAATGAGTTGGTTGACTCATTAGCTCGGCTATCTTCTTCTTCAGACAGGTTTCTTACTACATTTCCATTCATCAATATTATTTTTTTGTCTACTGCTGTGCATTACAAATTGTGGTTTAATCCTTACTCCTCATTCTCTAACCCGGATTTCTTCTACCGTGTCCGTCCAATCTTGCCTTCCTCTCTATCCCTAGTTTTATTAACTTTTTCTCTGCGTCTTTCTAATCTGTTTCCGATATTGCACTTTGCGCTCCCTTTATCGCCTTCCCATTTTTCCTTCGCGCCGTCTTTATCCATCCAATAACCACTTTATATGCGACTAAGATGCAACTTAACAATTCTCCGTTTATTTTGTCACCCAAGCGCTTGATTTATTTCTGTCGGCTACCTCTGAAATGGGGCTACGAAAATTTCCAGCAAGATATGTTTGCCAGTGTCGTGTCAATCAGAATACCGGGAGATATTATTTTTCCACTTTTTAGAAACGATTACAATTTTCATAAAGTCAATTTAATCGGTATACTATCCGTCTAACCGCGCTTAAAGACTGCTATTAAAGATCAATTTACTTATTTTTCGTAAAATTATTCGGTTAAAACTTTCCGAAATAAGTATGGTGTGCACTATGATTTTAATTTGTTTTTTTTTTTTTTTAATATCAAATACTTTATTTTACCTGAAAATTATAAAAATAATATACAACATTTAGCATTTCAATGAATATAAAACGGTAGTAATAATCTTTTTTATTATTGGAACTTGCATGTTTCCTTGTCTGCTTTTTTTCTAAAAAGCACATACGAATGATTTTTGAACGTAAAACAAAATATATTATTATGTTCAAGCCACTAAAGAGAACGTCAGTTGATTAAACTTTCGAAAAGCTTCCTAATAAAGGAAGCAAGCGAAATTGGGCGAAATGCGGAAGAATTGGTTTAAGGAACGGGTTACGATGAAGGTATGCTGAGACAGGGCCGTAGAACTAGAGCAAAAAAAGAGAAATTAAATAGATTTAGGCGAAACTGAAAAGAATAATCATACCGTTTTTTAAAAATGGGAAGGAAAATTTCATCTATTCCAGGAATGAAATGAGAAAAGTTATGTACGGATGTTTCCAATGTCATGAGGGTAAAAAGAGTGATCAGAAGTTGTGAGGAAGTGGAGGAAGACGGAATGAGCTGGAAACGTAGCAGGGAGCTATAGAGTCAGTAAAAGAGATTCATTTATGAGAAAGAGGACTCTGGATACAATGATACTGGAATAGACGGAATTTAAAAGCCTTAACCATCCTCAAAATTTGAGAAATGGGAATAGAACGAAAAATAGAGGAACAGAAGCTTTTGCGTACAATTTTTTTAGCCGTTTTAAAAATAAATTTGGCTCGTGTATTGGTGCTTTTATTAAAAAGAAAGTTGTTAAAAATTGAACATGAACATAAGGATTGGAAAGTACTTAAACTCAAGTCAAAAGTCTTAAGCCATCACAGAGGGCGGTCAATTTAACTTTTTTCCAAGTTTTAAAATGGACATGTAGAAAAAAGAAAATTAAAGCAAAAGAAATAGAATCCATGAAGAAATCATATTGAGAAAAATGATTCAAATCTGTAGAAATTGAAAAGAATGAGGAATCAACGATGGAACAGAATTTAGGCCATTCAACTTTATAAATTCCTATTTTTTGGATCATAAAGAAAAATAAAGAAAGACAAAGAGAGAACTTCGTTCAATGATAGAAATGTGGTCACTTCCACAGGTGACGCCATGAACAATTGATGGCAAGATTAAGAGAGGTATGAAATAGATTAATAAAACTAAAAGAAGGGTGACTTTTAATACAAGTAGGAGAACCATCTTTGAAGAGAAATGGATCATTCTAGAGGATAAAATTCTCTAAAATCGTTTACTATTGCAATTGTGACAACACCAAAAAGAAGTGAGAAGGAGTTTTAATCATCACTTATGATAAAAGGAAAAGAGAGAGAATTAGTAAAGTTTGAAAAGTAAAATCGCGCTAATCGTAACCATAAGAAATATAAGCAGAAATAAAATTAGAAGTTCCGGAAGAATAGTTAAGAATGGCGAACTAAGTTGGGATAAGGAAGTTTAGATGGAAACAAGGATTGGGCTAAAAACTAAATATCATTTCTTGCTAATATGTAACTGAACTACCGTAGCCATCGCTACGGCTGGAACTGATGAGGAGAAGTCACGGAAGCTGACGTCAGAAAAAATTTTTAACGAGATTTCAGAATGCAGCGCAATATAAATATTATATTGATCCAACCAGCGCTTTAAAAATTTTTGTTAGCCTTCATTGTCCAACGTAATATTAGACGTATTAAGGAAAAAATAAAACACAAGCTGCCACAGCCAGTGCCGGATTAAGCCAGCCCGGGGCTCGTAGCAAATTCTATCGAGGCCTTGATCTACTGAGTTCTTAAGTATAAAGTGGTAAAACAATAATTCAATACTAAATATGTTTATCTGTCATTTATAAGTTAAAAAATTATGTTAGTGTTTAATAGTAAAGTGGATTACAATAGGCCCTGTTAGCCTTTGACAAGTACAAAAAGCCAGAGTTGGGATTGTCCTGGCAATTTAGAATAATTCCGATAAGAAACTAACATTTTAAAACTGACAATTAATAATGACGAACTTTTATTATTTTTTTAAACTTTTACAAAGTAACTTTTCTAGATTTAATGTGCGCGAATTTAGAGATAATTCGTATCGAATTTTTCTGAGCAAATCATATTCCATATTCATCAAAGAGAGATAATTCAGACTTCTTGACTCGTTTAATTCATTTTTTATAAGCTTCGCCACTGTCTAAAGTGACCATGAGGGACAAATAAATGCGCAAAGCAATTTCTGAATTGGGCAAACATGATTCTAATGAATTTTCCATTAGGAATTTATGATATTGAATTTCCAGAGCTTCGTTTTTTGAACTGTCAATCGCACTAGCCACATCCGTTTTCAGTAGCTCGGCAAACTGCACTAATTCGTCGTCTATACTGTCCTCAATATCATTTGCATAAGCACTGAGCATAATTGGAATTTTTTTTAAATCTCTTCTGCTGTAATAGATTTTAACTGTCGAAATATTCCGAAAACACTACTAAGTTTTTGGTATGCTTTCACGCGTTTATCGAAAGCAAATAGTGTGTTATCAATAATGACAACAAACACCTCAATTTCAAACTGTTTATCAGGTGTTTCATTTTCAACAAATTCGTCAAGTTTACTAGAATAACCGCTAAAATGGTCATACTTTGCGTTGTCTTGAAGTCTGTTGCTGATATTCATGATAGCCTGTCAGATCTTTGGCTTTTGCTTCAATATCTGAAACTGTGGATCGCATTGTTTGGAGACATATCCATATAATGATTCATAAAGGGCGTACCCTGTATTAAGGTCTATATTAGACGATTGCAGCGACGCACTAGTCGCTTCCGGTGTTCTAGGATACCATTCCACGTAATTGTCATTATTCCCGTTTCCACCTTATTTATCTTTGAAACTAGTTCGTAAGCTTGATTACGACACTCTGCTTTTTGATCTATATTATTACAAATGTCATCCAACAATTGCTTGATAGTGGTAAAACCACATAAAAGTGCCTTCGTAGCATCAGCTCTGGCGGACCACCTAATATCCGAAGACCTTTTCAAAATCGGAATTTTCGAAGTAAGAGCTTTCGTAAAAAGACCCCAACGATGTGTAGAAGCAGAAATAAAATTATAAAGATTTTCAATAAAATCGAAAAAAAATACAACAATCTGCAGCGCACTTAGCAAATAAATTTAATGAATGTGCAAGACAGGGAATGTATTCTGCATACTTATTTATTCCTTTAATTCGTGATTGCAGGACGCTGTATTTCCAGTTCATGTTACTAGCATTATCATAGCCTTGTTCCCGAAAATATTTGATATCAGTGCGATTCTTACTTAAGAAATCTGGTAAACTTTGGGCAAGTTGTTCAGCAGTATGACCTTCCATGTCTAAGAACTTAACAAATCTTTCAACTGGCCTATATGGTAGAACGTAGCGCACTATCAGAGTTAGTTGGTTTACATGCGATATATCTGCAGTAGAATCTAATGCCACTGAATAGTACCTGGATCTTTTAATTTCGCAAATAATTTGATCCAGCATGCTTGATGCAATTAATTTGATAAATTCTTCGCGTGTTGCTTTAAATAAATATGACGTGTGTCCTTTTCCTTTATGGGCATAAGTTTGAAAATGTTGGGCCATAAAAATATCAAATTCGGAAAGTAATTCTAATAAACCTAAGTAATTCCCATTATTTGTTGAACCAATAATTTCATCACTACCCCGAAACGGAAGATCTCGTTCTGCTAAAAACTTTATTACTGCAATAATTCGTTTTAAAAGCATCTGCCAATAATTTTGCTCAGTTTGAGTTTGGCTCACAAGTTGAGGATCGATACACGCATTCTTGTTTTTGCGATTTAACAGCGAAATTATAGTTTTTCTATGCAGAGTGCTTCCTTCGTGCCTTTTCAACAAATTGTTCGCATTCTTCCAATCTTCAAACCTATCTTTCGTAAACCGTGCTGACTGATTAATATCTGAATCTATAATTTTACAAACAAAACAGAAAAGTCTCCCTTTAGTTTCTGAATAGTATAACCAATTTCTGACGCGAGTTTTAGTAGTAGGTTTATGTTTATAAATGAAAAATCACTTTTGGCAGAATCGTGGACTAATTTCTTTTTCATACATTTTCTTTGAACTTAATAAATCACTGTTCATATATTGCAGTTCGCTGCTTCCATTCGCAATTTAATAATCTCGGTCAAATACGCGGGGCCCGTAGCAATTGCTACTCTTGCTACGTGGTTAATCCGACACTGCCCACGGCTTAGATAAAACATTGCACGAGGGTTTCGTCTTCATGCGATTCCCTTACTTTCCTACCTGTTCGTAAAAATTGGGATTCCTCATCTTTCCATTGTATCTCTTTAGCTAACTGACTTAGAGAATTTTTTGAGTTCATGTTAAACGAACACCTATTTTGGTGCTCAAAAATAATCATATTTTTCCCGATCATATGTATGGTTTTTTACCTTCCTCTTTTTTTTTCTTTTTTTTTTTACGTGCCGTGTGCAGCAATTCCCCTTATCCGATATTTATTAGTCCCCCTCCCTTAGGCTTGTCAACTAAGGACCTTAACCCAGAAACAAATAGAAAGAAAAAAAAGCAAGAACAACTACCTAAAAGGTTAAAATGCTATGCGATCAGAAATAGAAAGCATAAAGGAAAGTAACAGGGGAATAACAGCAGGAATTGGGAAGGAAAGGAGAAAGGAAGCACAGAGAGGAACAGGTAGGCCCAGCGTTATTAGTCTATTTGTTAATGTATTTAATGATTCTTCGAAATGAAATGATATCTATTAATTTACCCTAGTGCTTCATTTTCTTGACTCTTTTTTAGAACAGAATTGTTCTCCTAAGATGCCCTTCCATTACAACCTCACAAAAGGTCTTCCGTCGCCTTCGCAGAGCTTTTGTTTTAGTCCCATTCTCTTTAACATTTTTTTATATCCCAACTCAAAAGTAGAACCCCTTACGTAAATCGGAAAAAAGTGGAAGGAACAAGTACTAAGGGATAAGAAAAAATTAATGTTAATATATCGAAGGCCGGAATTTAGCAATAACTAGCAAGCCGAAAGCTCGGAATTTTAGAATAAGCAAATTCCATTTTTTGAATTTAATATTTTGTAAATGTAAATTATGGTTATCTGTTAACTTTAAAAACGGAATCTTCAGCGCATGAAACATCATACTTCACTGAACTTGTTTTAATTAAAATATATTCCATTGCATGTTACTTTATGATGATAGTCAACTATCGTGGCCTGGTTGGTTGGTTAATTGTGTTTCGCTTGATTAGGACCAGGTTCAATTCCCGCTGCCGCATACTGACAGTCAAAAATTGCACTTGCGCTGTGTTAATGTCCGTAGTTGATGCCCCCAAAAGTAAAAATTTAAAAAAAAAATAAAAATATTTCACGATATGTATATTAGATGTTTTATTATATTTGTTTTTGTTTTTACTGAAGCTAGATTTTATTGTTTTTTTTCTTAACATTGTAATTTAAAATAATTTATTACCTGAGCATAAACCGTTCGTAGGTGTGGACACCGATGCGTGTTGGAAAGGGCAAACTACTCGATACACGTACGTTACGTAATATTACACTATTGTATGTTTGTTAATTTTTAAATTTATGTAATAAACTTTTTTTCATTCATTCAAATCATGTATCGGAACTCGTATTTTACAGCAAACCATGGTTTAACTGATTTCATACGACATTTTAAAATCAGATCCTTTCCACACAGCAGGGGGGGGGGGGGATCTACCTATATGTGATAAGTAAAATATGTTACAAATTACTCGGTAAAGAGACTGTTTAAAAATAAGTCAAAAGCAAATTGTTTACACTTTATCGAACATCGTGTAGAGAGCAATTTTGCGATTTTGAAAAAAAAATGTAACGATTTCGTTTTTTTTTTTTTTTGATTTCCTTCTTCATTCGTTCTCATAATTAAAATCCCTTTTTAAATTAATTCTTTCAGAATTACCTTAAACAAGATTTACAAGAGATATTCCGTGATAAATGATTAAGAAGGAAGGAAAAAACCTGTTTAGAATTCGGACCGCTAGTTTTTATCAGCAATTAAATCATCCACGGTTCATTAATATAATCTTCATTGTCTCTAATGAACATATAAAAGGTATGTGTGCATGTACGTTATCATACTATATACGAAGTACAAATACTTATAACTGTAGTCAATATTGATTTTTCTAAATTTATTATTCATTTTCAATCGGAATGCGAATGAGATGTAGCATTCACTTTTATCTTTTTTTTTTTTTTTTTTTAAAGTCTAGCTCTGGTCATTGCCAGTTGTTCCCTCTAACGTTGTATGTATTTTTTTATCATTTATATTATTTATTTCAATTAATATATTTCATTGTCTGTTTTGTATTAAAATGTCGAAATTTTTATCTTAGTAGATAAGCCAATTTTTAATTCGTTTTTTATAAGACCTGTTCAACTCTTAGCTCTTATCTAGCGACGCAAATGATAAAAACATCTGAGAACGTTCAGCATACTTCTCATAGGTATATTTTAATGCAAAAAATTTAAAAAAAAGTTATTTATATTTGTCGGAAGGTTTCTAATCAGTGTTTCCCTGCTTCCGACAGAAATATTTTTTATCCGTCTATTTTCGTTATTTAATGATACTAATCATAAAGTAAATTTCTTTTAATTCGTTCTACATCACGTTAGATCAAATATTTATATCATACAAGCCAGTATCAGGCCTAGATGAATTATATATTCCCTTAGTTCAACTTTAAATATATCAAACGATTTTCTTCTCTACTGCAATTACTACATCACTGAACATAAATGTTTCAATAATCTGTTACCGTTTGCTAGAAAACAACACACTCTTTATTCCAAATAGAAACATTTAACTGTATGTTCGAAAGTATTCCTCTCAGCACTCTTATTCATACTATTTAAACAATAAGATCTTCATCAAAAAGAAAATTAAAATCTATTTCTATTGTACATATTTTCTCTGTCATTTAATTACTTCTTTCTTTTATAACAATTAACTTCACTTTTCAATTCGCAGTATCAAATCTACCTGGTTTATTCAGCATGTTCTCCTGTAAAATAGTATGTAAAAAAAGTTGGAACAGACGAGTGCTTGTACAAAAGAGTGACTTGAAAGCAAGTATGTTAGACCTCTTTTACTTACATTTCTATCTCTCCCTCTTCTATACTTTGTATAAAATTATCAAAATTTACATCATTCTTATCGGCACATCGACACAAAAAGAATAATCGCAAAAATCCTATCCTTATTTCCTTTAAATTAAAATATTTTCAAATTAATTTTATATAATAAAAAAAAAATACAACCAACAATTTATAGCATAAATTTTATTTAACTATCAAAACATCTTAACATATTACAAATTTCAAAACATATTCTTATTACATCAAAATTGGAACATTTATTGAGACATTTTTTCGTTACAAAATCTAATGGGAGCCGGCCTAAGAATTACGTTGTAATTAATACATATGTATGTTATAATAAGCAAATCCTGTAACGACTATAACACTAAATGTTCTTATTTATTTCATTCTGCAAAAAATAACATGAGCAACTAAAACTCATTCTCCTATCGTAGTTCAGAGGTTCTCTCCCCTGGTAGGATACAATAACGATTGTACAGAAAATCATTTACCTCCTTCCTAAAGTTCCATGTCGGCATCTGTACTATACTCTAAATATAAAATTAAAATTTACGTTAAATATTTATTTAGATAAAGTTTTTTAATAAAGAAGCAAAACAAAATTTACACTATTCTAAGAATAATGCAAAATAAAACTAAAGCTTTAATTAATTAAGTTGATAAAAAACATATTTGTAATCTACCAATACTGTACTAGGTTATTGTTCTGTATAAATGATAATGCTTTAAATTACGTCAGTAGAAAACCAGTATTGTGAATGGTGACTATAGAGATCCGTGATAACCACAAATGTACAGTACGAGAAAAGTGAAAGGTTCAAATAATTATGATAAATGGGAGAGTGAAACGAAGGACAAGGAAGTAATGATGATGCACGGTTACGGTAATATTGTACTGGTCTGATTTGATGCAATTAATTTTGTTTATGCCGATAAAACCGTGTGTATATAGTGAGTGCGTGTTGAAGTTAATTTATACATCTATCGCTGCTTGAAACGAGGTAAAACAAATTAGCTACCTATAATAATGTAACATGAAATACAGAATTAATAACCGATCGATTTTTAAATGTTACCGTTCAACTTCTCATCCTAGTTATAAAATTATTTTACCTATTGGTTACATTTAGTCCACGAAAATATTTAATCATAAATTTACTTATTAATTTTTAATGGTATTTTACCGTGAAAAACTTCTCAAATTTTAAATAACTGTTTTTCTAAATAAGATATTTATACGCAGGTGTACTTATTAAGACAGTAAATTAGAAAAAATTAAACGATACGAAGGAAAAATGTTTCCTAAAACATCTGATAATCCATTCAAAGCCAATAAAAGATACTGACGTAGATTTCAGTTAAAAAATATTAATCACCTTCTTTAGTATAGCTCAAAACGAAAAAATTCAATATTTCTCTATTAAAAACGAAAAAGTTATATTCACTGTTTCGAGAGAGGACAATCGGTTATATGTAAATAAATCCATACCTGTTTTAGTTTTATTTGGGTACACCCAGCATTATTAGCTGATGGTGGGCTATACCCGAAAAAACGTTTCCTTAAATTGAAGCATTTATTTTAATTTATTAAAGTAAATTATTCTATGCTTATTTTTGTTTGTTAGTGAGATATTTATTTATTTTATATTTACGATCCGTTAATATTAATATCGGATCCTTCGTCATTACTCCTGAACCTGTGCTTTCACCGTAATTCATGCTTTTAATGAAACACCTAAATTATTTATTACTTTTTAGTAAAATATAAATTCAGAAGTTTCAAATAGGTTACATTGCTCCGGAACCATCTTCTTGCTTCCATCATTATTTGTTCAATACTCACACAAAATAAACAGTGGTAAATGGTCACGAGTTGTGAGCTGCCATTTTAACTGCTTTTTGATTTTCGCAGTATAAAATATTTAAAATTTTGATACTACTTTAATTTCATAGATAACATTAAACAGCACGTCTTTAGTTTCTTTCGCTATGGTTTTCAGTAGTGTATTTGCCCTCCCCCCTCTCTTCCAGAACTAATGTAAGTATAAAAATCTGAATTTTATAGAATCGACCTTGAAAAATCCAAAAGATCAATTTATTCTGCATTGAACTTTATTTCCTGGTAATTTGTCAAGAGCAGTGAGTTTGTACGTGCTATGCTATGTTTTTATTAAAATATTTTTTAAACGAGGTTTTCTCGCATTGAAAAAATATAGTGCATATTCATTAAAGAATATACGATATATGGTACGACATTAATTTTATTTTTCCTTTTTTTTCTTTTCACTAATTTTACATAATCACAAATGTGAAATATGATTTTATTATATAATCGTATTGTTTTTGATCATATCACTATCGACAAAAATGTTGAAAGAAAATTATTTTTGGTTATTAACGCTTGTGAGCTGTTTTCGCAACTGGTTTAAATAAACCAAATTCCGTGTAAAATAAAGTCAGCATTTGTCTCTTTTCTGATTTGTTATTTTTTGGGGGGTTTTTTGATTTCCAAAAATAATTTAAACTGCGAAGTATTCTGTCATTTTTAAATATCTGTTCAAAGATGTTAGCTTGGTAGCACTTCACTCACAGTTCAGCCGTCTAGATTATATTTTAAGCATTTACCGTAAGTTGTTAAAATCTGTTCGTAGCAAGTCTGTTATTTCTGGGGGAATTTTTTCTGTTTTTTTTTTAATTTTTCGAACACATCCATCGATCAAATATTCCTTATAAAAAGTAATAAGTAAACTTACATTGGAAGATGCTATTGAGTTACGGGTGTAATAGGATAGAGGACGAATACGTAAAAATTTAGCTGTTTTTCACAGATTGCTTTGGTTGAGGTCAGGAAAGGCTAGTGACCATTTCATCGCTAGCTGAAACGGTTTGGAACTTTGAGCATTATTTTAGGGAAATTGTGTTTCTTGGGCGAGCTTTTTGGCTTGTTGACGGACTTTAACGAGTTAAAAGACGTCTGTAAGGAGAGAATTATGAATCAAAAGGTTGGTGGAAGAGGGTCTGAAGCAGTGGTGGCTGCTAGTTTACTAGTTTTTGAGTAAGATAGCTTGATCTATTTAACTTGGTGATTATGGAATTAAGTTGGAAGGGTTATTTTTATGCGTGGAGGAATTTAAAGAGGTCTAGTTTTAAGTAAGGAAGGGCCGGATTTAGAGCATATGTGAGAAGAAAGAGAATGAAGTTGGCGGTAGAGAAATCTACAGATTTTTATATGGTTCAGCCAATAAAAAAATTGTTCTGTTTTATTCCTATTTGAAATGTTTAGTGCTTAGATCCAACATTCATAGACTGGGATTATCAAGAAATTTAAAAGAAATGAAAGCGGCCCATCTCCTTCATCAGTTGATGAATCATCATCATCCTTTCTTCATTTTCTACGCTTTCTTTAGAATTCACACCGGGGTAACCATCTCCAGATAGCGGTACTACATTTTCTTCACATGCCCCTTCAAAATTGGACATAGGAAAGTGTGATTGAAAAACCACAGACAGACGAATTCAAATTTGAAATTTTAATAAACTGTTGGAAACCAAATCAGTAATATAATTTTCATAAAGATTCTGGACAGTCAAGTTGCCGTTTTATTTGTATATAGTTAACACAATACTCGCCTTGGTTAGCCTATTCACAGTGCTTAAAAGGACCACTATGTCTTTACTGTGTTTTATTTCCTCAGAAAATTGAACGAGGTTTAGAAGGATCATTTATAGTAAAACCCTGCGATAATTACAAAAAAATCCATGAATATGTTCGATATCACATAAAAAGTGTTTGGAATAAAAATGCTTCAAGGGATGCAATTAATTTTGTTGAAGTCTTTGAGGGAAAAAAATTATCTATTGACGACCAGGTAGATGCGCATGCAAAACGAACAACAGAAGAGAATCGAAACAAATTATTGTTCATTCTTTCTGCGATTATTTTTTGTGGTACACATGATATTGGTCTTCGTGGAAAATAGTTAGAAACTGGTAATTTTATAGATTTGATTAATTTCAAAGCTGACGCTGGGGATATACTACTAAGAGATCATTTAAACAATTTTACCCAGACTGCTAAATACACATCGCCAAAAATTCAAAATGCCTTAATAAATATTTGTAGAAATATTTTCAAAAAAAAAAAAAAGAAAATAAAAATCACTGAATTTAAATAATTGGTTTATTGGTTGATTATAGCTGATATCTCAGGTATAGAACACTTTATCTAGATGCTCGATATTTTTGCTGTAAATCACAAACGTTAAAAGAAGAATTTGTTCAACTAAGTGATCAGAGTGCAGAAAAAAATGCTCATTCGATTGTAACGAATTGTCAGAAATTTGGTTTGGATATGAATTCACTTATTGAACAAGGCTATGATGGATGTTCCAATATGGCTGACAAAGAAGGAGTTCAACAGATTATTAAGAATATATATCCGAAAGCTTTATTCATCTACTGTGCATCTCACAAATTAAATCTTGTTGTCAATGATTTAAATAAATTAGTTGAAGTTCGAAATTCACTGGGAACAATTAAATCAGTTATTAAATTCTTCGGAGAAAGTTCAGTACGAAGAAGTTTGGTGCCAAATATTCCTTTACTGTGTGAAACAAGATGGACTGAAAAGTATAAAAGCATTCATTTATTTCAACATTTTTTTGAAATTATTGGCAAACTTGAATATTTATCGATCAATGGTAATAATCAAAATACTAAACAAATTTCAAACCAGTTGTTATCGGTATGTCTCACACCAGCGTCCATTGTTTCCTTATTTATAATTGTACAATATTCTGCTATATTGGAACCAATTTCAGCTGCTCTTCAGTTATTTAACTTGAATATTGAAAAATGTCGTAAGTGAATCAGTAATGCGATAGTAATATTTAAATTTCATCGTGAAAATGCGCGATCCGAATTTGAAAAAATTTATGAACAAAGAACAGAAATCACCAGATGTTAATTATCGTTTTGCGCCAACAAAATTGTGCTAATTGTCCGACTTTGACAATAGAAAAATACTTTCAACGTAATATTTTCATTCCATGTTTAGATTCTTTAACAGGTTCTGTAAATTGCAGATTTTCACAAAATAATGCAACAATTATTGCAATTTTTAAAATTTATCCAAAAAATGTTAAATCAAAGAATCAGTTTATATAATATATATATGGAACTGAAAATCTCCTTTATGAAGCAGGAAACTGGTATGATTTTTGGACGATTACTCCAACAATATCTATTACAAATATTGTGCAATTGACATTAACTAATTTACTTGAGTATGCATTATTTTATACCTCAATTGAAATAGTTATACAAGTTATAATAACAATTCCTGTTACAACATATACTCGTACTATTTGAACGTTCTTTTTCTACAAGTGTAAGGATAAAAACGTGGCTCAGATCAACTACAACTGAAGATCGATTGAACGGTCTCAGTTTAATGAGTATACATAGGCAAAGAATAAATAAGTAGTTGCTGAACGAAATTATAGAGGTGTTTGCTCAAAAACCAATCATTTACAGTTTCTTTTTAAATAAATTTTAACATTTACAGACATTTTTTTATATTCTGTATCTTCACATACCTTTAAATTACAGATTATAGTATTAACATCCAGGTATTATAAATTTATGCTTTTATCGCCAATAAGTTTGAAAATTGAATATGTATAAGTACTTCTATATATAGATTAGTAAATAAATTAATATTTATGTTTACATCCAAGTAAGTGCGTAACCTTTATAGATATTGTTATTAAATACACAAAATTAGAATACATAAAATTAAAGAAGTAAGAAGAAAAATTCCATCGTCCAATCTCCTTCCGCTGTGCAAAGGTTTTCATCTTAGGTTTTGGTCGGATATGTACGTTTCCTCTTTCTCTAACAATTGTTCTTTTTATCTGTCTGTTCAACCTAGTCTCCCTGCCAATCCGTGGTTCTCTTTGTTTCCTTCACTTTGTCGTTCTATTGTTGTCTCCGTTATTCGCTTGCGCTTTAACCATTCTCTGTTGCCTTCCTCCCGTTTTCGTTTTTCTTTGGTTGCCTCTCCATATTCTCCTCTTCACACAAACGAAGAGCATGTTTGCGATGCGGACCACGTGTTCTTTGAGTGTTCATCTCTTTCTGCTGAGTGCTCTTCATTCTACTTCAATTTGCTGCGACTTGGCCTTCCTATTCCTTATTTCGCCTCTTTTGTCCTATCTTTTTCCTCTCCACAGATTGTTCCTATTATTTGTTCCTTTCTCCTAACAATATCTGACCGTATCAAGATATAATTGACTCCTTCCTATTCTAATTGTTTCTGGGTAAAAGTCCCCAGTTGACGAGTCCCCCCCCCCAAGAGGACATAACATTTACGTGTGTTTGTATGATTGTATAGTGGAACTTATAAAAAAATTGCCCCTCCCCTTTGAATAAATTTTTGAGTACGCCCATGCAATGTTCTTAGCATGGAACATTGTGGATTATCTAATAATCAACACATTTCTATCAGTATCTAAATGGCCAAATAAAAATTTATTCCAAATTATTTGTTTGTATGTAAGTTTAATTAATCATTTAATTCATATAAAAAGTGAGCTCGCCATTTATTTTATTTTTTTAAGTGTAATCATTTGGATTCTGGTTCAGATGAAGCTGAGCTGTTAGTTAATTTATGAAAATATCTTTCATTTGTTAACCTCAAGTAAAATGTATAATTAGACAATTATTTTTCATGTAAAATTAATAAATTATTTATATATTTAAAAAAAGAAAAAAAAAAGATTTGTAAAAGTCGAATTTCTGTCATAACTCATATCTTTTGGTATCTTTCATTTAGCGGACATTCTAAGAGATTTATATTTGGGGAAGATGTAAAATTTATGACCACCAATTACAAATATTATTTTTTTATTTTAATTTGCTATTCAGTATTACAGCTGATACTATCTAAATTCTTTTTATAATTCAACCAAAATTTTATATTTTTAATTTTTTGGCTAAAATTAAAATGTTGTTAGAAATCAAAGGAACTAAAACCCAAACTTATAATTGATCAAAAACTAAATTCGTATTTCAAATTTTCCAAAATTATTGACTAAAAAAGTAATTGGAAAGTGGGACGCTAAAACTATTCGGTTTTTATTTTGTTTTTGCTGAAAAGAGTAAAAAAGTTAATTACGTTCAGCGGTGACATATAAATAAACGCTAAAAATTAAATATGAAGCTATGTTAAGTTCTATGAACAAATAAATAGTGCAATATATATTGTATATCCTTTCTTCCTTAGATCCAAAAGCTTTATGCATAATGTTCAAACATTCTAAAGTATAAAAAATAGTTTACTGGAATTATAAGTGAAATTTCAGTTGGGTTAATATAAGATATTTACAAACAAAAACATCTCAATTTAAGGGGATATTCTAGTCCCGAGGCACGAATTTAGGAGTTTTTTTTTACTATCCATTTTTTTACTATTTATTTATTCGTGTTTTAAGAATACACAAAAAAATCATCAAAAAAAAAATTCACAAAGCTACAGGCTGACGAAGTGAAGGGGTAAAAAAAGGGGTGAGTCCTGGTTGACACGATTCCAACCCTTCTAGTCATCCGAAAAAAAAAAAAAGATTCTTAATTAGTAAGGATGTGGTTAGTCCCTACTTTAGAGAAGAAGAAAAAAAAAACTTGTAAAATGGTGACTGGAAAAAAAAGGTTGATTTTTTACCTGTTCTTTGACTTTTCTAAATTTTTTAAAAATAGTAAAAATCAAAATTTTAACTTTATTTTGGTAGGAGCTATAGAGGGATGTATAAAGAAGATCCATACCCAATTTCACGTAAATCGCTTTATTAGAACTTAAGATATCATGTCAACCGTGTTGAAAAAAGTAGTTTTGAGAAAAACGCATTTCAAGTTTTGAAAGATTCGAGTAAAATTTCGGGCTGTCTAATTCATAGAACGGTACGTTATACTTACATTTTCTTAATCGGCGATTTCTATTTCATACAATGGACCTTCTTCTACTTCAAATTGTATATTTTCTGAAGTTCTAAAACTAGACGAGTAGTCTTAGCTTCCTTTGAAGCCTCAGAAGCTTAGATTTCAGAACATTCAGTCCGAATTACGTTCCGCCTGACAGTCTAAATGTTCTCTTTTTTGTCTATCTGGACGCACAGCATTTCCTTTGTTACTTTTTTTATCCATTTTACGTTTAATAAATAAAATATTCACTCAAAATTTTATGTTTGGACTGTACACGGAGTACGCACGTCTACGTTGCTTGAAGATTGAAATGAAACTTACCTGAACTGAATACTAAACAAGAAAAGATTTCAACAAAATACGTTACAATGACCTTCAGTTAATTGATTTTTAAATATATATAACGTATAAAAGAGTTTGAGTTATCCTGAGGTAGTTTAAGAATCTGAGCCGATTTAGTTGCCGCATCACGAAAATAGCTATAACTCCGTAGATAATTTTAATTTTGAAAAATCTTAAATGTATAAACTATCAGAATATGCAAAAAAAAATTTTAATTTTTTCATATTTCTAGACTAGAATATCCGCTTAATCAATTTTTCACCAAATATATTGGTCACGTTAAAAATATATCGATAATTTTTACAGTTTTTAATCGATAAGATCTTAAAATTGATTTTATTAAATAAAAACGAAAAAAAAAAATTCTCCTGAATAATACTCGTAAAGGGATTAATTATTCCACGATACGCATGTATCATAGATAATTCTTAATTTTTCACAAAAGTGACCAACTACGTTCGAAAAATTAATATAAATATAATATTAAGAAGATCAATGTTTCATAAAATGTGTACGTTAAATCGCAATTATTTTGAAGTTGTGCTCTATAAAATAATAAAATTGAAATTATTGATAAGAACAGATGATTTATCGATATTTCTGAAGTATTGCACTATGAAATCGTTTGATGTTCAATTCATGCGGGACACACCTGAATTCAAAGATTGATGTTAGAGAGCCAGAACACAGAAAGTACTCTAGTTATTGTGATGCGGTTTTGTTTGAATTATTAGTCCAACTTTTAGGTTGTAGTGGTATTTTATAGTTCAACAGTTCTTTCATTCGCAGAATATTACACATATCTATAATTTGCTCGTGTGTTTCATCGAGGATTATTATGCGCGTCACTTGAAAATCCTATTTCGAAACAATTACTTTCGCGAGAAATAGTATTATGTTTTCAACCATTTTCGACCAGTTGTGCTAAATCATTGTTTCTAGTGTAATACTTCTTTGTTAATATTATTTTATTATTCTTTTGTAGTGCACAATGAGTAGCAGTCGAATTTTAGTATATGGTGGAAAAGGAGCTTTAGGTGCTACGTGTGTATCAACTTTCAAAGCACAAAGATGGGTTAGTACTTATACAGAAACTAGAGAAACTAAAAAAATAATTTTTGTCCACTTAAGTGAAGACTGAAATAATTATTAATTTAATTTATATATTTTACAAAACTGAACTTTAGTGAAGTTAAAAGTTCACAAAAATACACATGCTATCTGATATTTTGATAAGTTTCATTATTAATATTTTCTATGTTTTTGTAGTTGGTTGGATCGGTTGATATAAAACCTAACGAGGAAGCAGATTTTAATGTTTTAATAAACACGGAATTGAAGTTGGTAGAGCAGGTATACTTCCATTTTTATGTTAACGGCAAATTATATTATTCGAATTAATGGTTTCCTATTTTTTTTTATATTTTAATTATATTGTATGCAACTTATTTCAGATTGAAATAACATTCCTAGTGTGAATTTGTACAATTGTTTGATTCAAGTAAAACAATAGTTCTTTGTTTTTTGTTTAAAAAATTAATTTAAACACATTATTTTAGTTGTCTCTATTAAAAGTAATTTTCAGAAATACTTTATACTGTGAGTTATTTTCTCGGATAAAAATAGGAAATTTTCTGTTCAGGAAAATTTTTTTATATTGAATAAAAAACCAAACAACTTTTTTTTTGATACTTGCATGTTCATATAATTGAAACAAAAATAATGAAATAAATAAAAAATGTATTTTCTTCGTGTTACGATGATTAATAAAAAAGAAAATATACGATAGAAGAAAAACTCGCGTTTTTTTTTTGTAAAACAGACTTCACTATGTAAAAAGCATGTGTGTGCAATAAATTATGAATATGTAGATAAATCCAACTTTGTAAAACACATAGTATAAAAACATCAAATATGTAATAACAAGTAAAGATATGACAATATTAAAAGTTAAAAAAAACATAAATTGATATTAAGTATAAAAATAATAACGGATAACAATCCGTTATTAAATATAATAATTGATTAATTTTTAACTATTTGTAATTAATTTTACTATTATCGATTTTTGGTTTGTGACAGTTATATCAGTTTTTTATAATTTTTATCAAGTAAAAACACATATACACAAACATATAAAATTTATTAAAATTAAATTGCCGATTAGTTTTGGACAGCCCAATCCATAATCATAATGATTTGGAATTAGTTAAATCGCCATGATTATGAACCGAGCTGTCCGAAACTAGCCGGCAATTTAATTTTAATAAATTTTATATGTTTGTGTATTTATGCTTTTACTTAATAAAAGTGTTTTTACATATAAAAGTATGTATTTGTTCATTATGGAACGCCAAATTAATTTTTATAATTCGTTTACGTTTATTTTAATTTATCTCCCAAAATATTAATGCCATGATTATGCACTTTGCCCCATTTTTCCTCTATAAATATTATTCAATGTATGTGTTTCTAAATATTTCTTCAAAACATTAAAAGAGATTTTTTTGTTTTGGTAGGAATCACATTTATTGAAAGAAATCTCAGAAGCTTTAGGCAATGATAAATTAGATGCCGTAGTATGTGTTGCAGGTGGATGGGCTGGTGGTAGTGCCAAATCCAAAGGTAATTTTATAACAAGATTTTTCTATTTTAATTTGACGTTAAAATAGAAAAGAAAATGAAAACATGTAATTGTTTATGATAAATATAATATAGCGGAATGCTTTCGATTTAGATTTTGTGAAAAATTCTAAACTGATGTTTAATCAAAGTGTTGAATCGTCCATTTTGGCTACTGCAGTTGCTGCTAAGTATTTAAAGTCAGATGGTGTACTAACTTTAACGGGTGCGAACGCAGCGTTATCTCCGTCACCAGGTTAATATGTGTTCTCACATTAATTCATTACATAACTTTATGAGTGCGTTAATAAGAGTTAGGTATTGCTTTAGATGTAAATTTAATGCAGTCCGTCACGCTGACGTAATCTGTCGCTTAAAATTATACTTTATTTAATTTATGATTTACAAAATACTATAATTTATGTTTGTTTTTTCTCCTATAAACATATTTTCTAAAGAAAAGAAAGAAAAAAAAAGTGGTTTGGCGACATGCGATGCGGCTTGAATTGAAAAATAAAATTTTTATAATTTTCAAAACATGTAAACATACGGTGAAAATTTTCCATAGAGACAAATATTACTGCTATCGGCGGAATTACATATAGCTCTATGCTAATTTCTACAGTTTGTTACTACTGTAGTTTTAGTTCGGAAGTAAACAATTATCATTTATAACGAGATATTGTAGACACAAAATACATCATCTAAGAATTTCTTCAAATAAAGTTAACAGAACGTTGTGACCGGTTTTTTTCTTTAAATGACAAATGAAGTCTTATTGATCTGGAGAACGAATTAAATTTATAAGTAAAGTAGTAATTTTATTATTTTTGAGCGTTCGCGCAATTTTAATTAAATAAGAAGACGCTACGAGTTATGATGTTGTTTTTAAATTAAAATTGTTTTAAATAATGAAGTTTATTGTAGTTCACAATCCGATGTTGTTTAAAGTGACAGTTTAAAAGGAGAAAGGCCTGGAGATAATTCGCTAATATTGGAGAACCATTACTTAATGGCCGAGAATAAGACAAAAATTGAAACTCGATGAAAAAATAGAACCAAAAATGGAAGATACTACACTAACAAAAAATATAGAATGGAAGAAAATTCTAAAACATGAGATAACTTTTCTCTCAGTTAACACAATTGCAGATACATAAATTTACAGCCAAATTCAAACTGAAAAGTGTAGATTTAGAAAAAAGTTAGATTAAATCGAAATCTGAAAATAAATCAAATTTTTCACACTTTAAAAAAAGCTTGGAAGTGCTTTTGCTCATTCTGGCTTTTAAATAAACCCTAATAGGAAAGCATTCGTAAATAAATCAAAACATAATGTTGATGAAGCGTTTTCTAAATGGACACGAAAAATTAATTTCAAAAAAGTAAATACTCAGTGAAAATTTTTATGACCGCTGCCTGTTGTTTGATGAAAAAGTTATTTAACGTGTGAAAAAAATTGAAAAGATGCAGATGAAGAAAATAAAGCAGAAAGTATGTTTAAGCTTATTATCTAGTACGGTAAACGCCTATGATGTGTTAAGTATGAGAACTTACCATCACCTTAATGAAATCAAAAATTTTCGCTACAGTTAGTTGTAAAGAATGTTAGTAAGCAATTACACGTTTCTTTGTGCAATAAATAATTAATTATTTATTTTTTTTTTTTTAACTAAACTATATAGCATGAATAAAAGAATTATATTTTTTATTTGATATATTGTGTCCAAGTACTAATGCGCTTCGGTATAGAGTACAACCAGTTTTCATTGTGCATATCCTTTGATTTACTTTTCATCGTCAGTTTTTGAAAACTACCAGATTTGAAATTTAGTATGAAGGTTATTTTTGCAATGTAAATGATCACTAAGGAGAATTAAAAAAAAAAAAGAGTATTTAAAGAGGCGAACGTTTAAAAATTTATATCAAATAAATGAATTAGTTTCTCTGAATCTACCAAAACGAATAATTTAGGAACATCCACTAAAAACAGTTTTTGAAAAATCAAATTTTAAGAAAGCTGCAATAATAAAGATATATTCATCGATTTTTATTAAATTACTCTCCTGAAATATATTACCTTTTCATCCAGATTTGGAATAGAATGCTGAAAAATCATTTATTTGCAGTTGTTTTATTTTGTACGCGAATAAACGTTCGGCTTAAAATATGCTGAAAATTTAAATATCTAGTTCGATATATTTTAACATTATCATAAGAATAATATATAGTTAATCTATAAAATTTAATTTGAAAGGTAGAAATTTAAACAGTACGAGAAAATTTCATAAGCAGGTGACTAAAAAAACTTTACAGAAAGCTGGAATCTATAACGCTGCTACTTAGTTTTTAAAGAACGAATAAAAGACACGTCCCGAATATATCTGCTAATTCTTTAATATCACTATTAGCTTTTACAACTGAGCAAAATTAAAGATTTTCCTTGAAATTATATATTCTAATCAAAAAAGGGGAAAAAACGGTCATATTAAATGAATATATTCTACAATTAAATTAGCGTATATCATGAGTAATTTCAGTCACTTGATAATTGTATGATTGATTTTTCTTTTCTTTTTTTGATCAGGTATGATTGGGTACGGTATGGCTAAAGCGGCAGTTCTACATTTAACCAAATCTTTAGGGGATAAGAAAGGAGGATTACCTGAGCAGTCAGTAGCGTTGGCAATATTGCCTGAAACTTTAGATACACCTATGAATAGAAAGTTTATGCCAGATGCAGATAAAAGTACATGGACGCCTCTTGAATTTGTTTCCGAGTAAGAAAATGTATTTTATTCAAAGATCTAAATTCATATTTCATTAATTTCTGTAAAAGCTAAAAATTTAAAAATTTCTAATAGATTCCATTTTTTATTATACGCACATGAAGTTTTAATATTAAAAGAAGTATTCTTGTTCATAACTTTTCTCTATTTAAAATATTATATGCGCGCGTGACAACTAAGTGGTTGAATATGCGATTTACATTACAGATAATCAGAACTTGAAAATAGTGGCCAAAAGTTAAATCCGAAAATGTTAAATAAAAATAACGTTTCAGTAATTATCATTAATGTACATGAAATAAAATGATACATTGTCAGGCGTATCACAGTTTGATAGTGTAAATTTTCACTCACAAGTTGTAATTACAATGAATTATCTGGTACATTTATGATTAATCTGTGTACATCTATGCTATAACTGTATATATATATAAAAAAAAAATTGAAAAGCCTGTCGTTGATTCAATATAAATGTAGGTGGTCCGTTAATAATTTCATGTAATTAGTGATCGAAAATTAATTCCGTATTTTATTACTTTTAGTTTATTCGTTAAATGGATAAAAAAAGAAAATAGACCACCCAGTGGCAGCTTACTGAAACTCATCACAAGGAATAATTTAACGGAAGTTGTTAGCGTCGAATAGTGCATCCGCTGGTGAAATGTGACTTCTGAAAGAAATAAAACAGTATGTTTCATCTGGTCTATTCTTCGAATATGTATGGCTATTGATTTCGTAATTCTTATGGAACAGAATTTTATTGGCTTCCTGGACTGCATTTCATTTTTTTTTAAATTTAAATCATTTTGCTTTTTTAACAATATTTTACATTTCGGTCTCGCATAAACACATAAATAAAGTTTAAAAGCATTTTATTTAAAATTTATTTTTGTAAAACAAATCATTTATCAAATATTCTTTTTATAATAAGTACATATCGACAAAGCTTAATCTTGATTTTAAATGCGAATGAAGACGATTTTTCAATACTGCCGCCAAATAATCTTTTACCTAATCGTATTCCAATTACTACCATCTTCCGGTTGTAATCCGTTAGTAATCAGTAGTATAACATCGACAATCCACCAAATACCAACTCCTCCCAGAGTTAGCAACTTTCCAACTGCGGTTCCGGTCTGACCTAAACAGAATCTATCCATTCCGAGAAATCCTAGCAAAATACTATAAAGCAGCGTGGTTAAGAAATAGTATCCGCTGTACCTGCGAAAAGATATAATTTCACTATAATTAACAAAGTAAGTCAAATTGTCGTATCTACGCTAAAGAATCGATATTAAAACATTAATTAATTTATTTGTTTCTATTAAGTCCACAGGGATGCGCCGCTGCGATCTCTAACTCACCGCGGATGTTTTTAACGATTACTATTATTATTATAACTAGCGTGTTCTTCCACGGCTTCGCCAGTGTATTAATGACTGTTTAAATCTTTGTTTTTTTAAAAATATATTATATTTGTTCCACGCCGATATTGCTGGAACAGTCGACCGCTGAAAAGACAATTATGAATACTGCTGAATATACATGTAACAACACTATTAAAATATGTAAATAAAAAAAATTCTACGTATCACTAGTTGTCGGATGGGTTATGTTGATGCTGCGCGTCGCTGATCCGCTATTCCGTTACCGTTTCGGCCGCTGATTATTGACTGCAAAAGGATTAATTCGAATACTAATTTTCTCGATGGTTCCGAGATGTCTTTGAGTTTAACTTGATCGAAATACTCGATGATACTACTATGATACTACTCCTTACCGTGAATCGATTTTTTAAATGCTAACGAATATTACTCTTAACTGTGAGCTCTTAATCGTCGGGTTTTTCTTTACGACCGGTTTTTACCATTTTCAAAACACAACTGACTGACACAGTCCAACTGATCGCTCGTAAGACTCTTTTCGATCCTTTTTCGTTTCTCCCCCTTCCGATCGGACTTGATCTGAAAAAAGATGCGCAATTCGCATGCGATGGTCTCATTGCTGGCCTATTGAACTCCATCCGACAACAAGATCTTACCCACACGTACACTTTTTCTTTCACCACGTTTTCCAAAAGTTTAATTTTATATTATTTGTATTAATTTCCCATTTCGTATAATATAACGACTAATTACAAACTGTAATGGAAATATTACAGTTTGTTCAAATAAAAATAAATCCTAAATTCAAAACAAGCATCTTATATTTTAAAGTTGTAACATTAGATATAATTTTCATAAAATATTCCCATAGATGTTCATGTTTATTTATAGATAGATTAAAAATTTTTAAGCATAATATAAACATCGCCAATGGCCAATTATTATTTTTTTTTTTTTTTGCACTTTTGTAAACTTTCATTACTATCGAAATATGATTTTACTACCTTCAAATAATAAACTTTCTACCGATATAACATGTCCAGAAAAAAAAGTTTTCGAACTTAAAAATTAACCAAATTCAAAATTGTAATATTGACTATATTTTCTCTGAAACTTAAAATGTACATGTTTATAAGTTGCTTAGAATTTTTTCTTAATTATACTCACGCTGTTAAGGGTAGACTATTTTTCATGCTTTTTTGGACTTTTTACGAACTTGGAAAGTTTCTTTAAGAAATAAAAATTTAGTTTCATTTCTTTCTATTCATTAATATATAACTCACAAAAAGAAAAAAATTAACGTATTGAAACATGATCTCTACATCATTTAATATTTTTACAAATAAAAGTACAAAATTAAATTTTATTCTTTTTTTTTTTGTTTTGTTTTTTAGATATGTAAAATAATTCAAAAACAAATTAAAAACGAAATTTTAAAAATTTCAAGGACAGATGTAATTTATTATTTTTATAAGTATACTACAGGATACTGATTTTTTTTTTTTTTTTTAAAAAAAAAGAAGTACAGCAATACGTCAATTAAAAAGTGAAATTTAGATTAAAATATCTGAAAACGTGAAACCGCTAACAGGGTAATATATATGAGAGAAATATCAAGTAAGAAAAACTAAAGTAAAGCAAGTCCCATACACTTGACAGGGCGTCGAGGATTGTGATACATTTAATTCTTTTTCGAGATGTTAGTATGCAGGTTAAAAAGAAAATCAATACCGTAACTCACATAGAACTAGCTGTGGAATTTAAAAAAAAAAAAAATTATTTTTTTTTGCTTATACTTGATTTTTACGTTTTTCAAAATTTGGGCCCTTTGATTTTAAAATTTTTGGGGTCTCGTATTTTTCCTATATTGTAGTGATTGAGATATATAAATTAAAAAAAAAGAGTGACCCTCCAGCTAAGTTGGAAAGGGCTGTGGACTTTTTTTTTAGTTTCAAATCTTCCCGCTTTAAACGCGTACTTTCTCAACTGTTGGATCCTTAATATCAACATTTCTCGAATTTTATATTTTTATTGTATTCTGGAGTCCTTTATATGCAGGTTAAAAGGAAAATCAATACCGTAACTTATATAGAACCGGCTGTGAGATGTTTTGAAAACAATTTTCTTAAAACATGATTTTCACATTTTTCAAAATTGGGGCCCTTTAACTTTAAAATTTTGAGGGTTTTATAATTTTTTTATGATCCCACGAGGAAAATACGTCGATTAAAAAAAAAAATTACTCTCTAGTTACTATAGTAACGGGCTGTATGATTTTTTTTCTTGCAGCTTTATAAGACAAATATCTACTATATTGCTTTTAATCTGTATTATATAGGTTAGAATGCATCAAATTTTTCTGACTTGCAAAGAGTAAAAGAAAATATAAAAGAACTAGTACTAAGATTATAATGAAGACGAGGGATGGTGATTAATTTGAAAAATTTAATAAAGGAATAACTAATCAAAAATATGTTTCATTTTAATAAATCGCATCCGTCTTAGAACTAGCTGTATAAGATTCATGGATAATAATTGTCATGAATATTGAAACTAATCATCCGGACATATCTTTTTTTTTATTATATACTGCAATTTTTTAAAATTAAATTTATAATAATTTTGCTCATTAAAATCTAACAATGACGGTCACCTTTCATTTTAATTCAGAAAAAACAAAGACAGTGAAAGTATATAAAAAAAAAGGAGAAACGGTGTAAATATTAATAAGTATAACAGGGTGCCCCCCCCCCCCCCCAACCGGGAATAAGCCGTGAATTTTGTCGTAAAACCGGGAAAAAAAGTAAAAATAGCCAAAAACGGTATTTTGAATAAAAAAAAAATCATTTGAAACGAACAATGAATGCATGTTTTCCTGTACTTTACTCAAAATAAATTAAGTTCTGTTTTATTCGTATAAAATATGCCGCGGCGGTCAAATATTATCAATAACAAAAAAATTCCATTATTCTTATTATACAATTCTAGTAATCCAGAAATGGGGGGATTTGAACCAGGAAAACTGGGAAGATTTAGACTAAGAAAACCAGGAATTTAAAAATTATATTTGAATGACCACCATATGTACAAACGAAGGAAGAGTGCTTTAAATAGAGTAAAATTTATAAATTTTTACGTCGTTAGTTGACGAAAAATTGAAACGTAAAAAATGATTTACAAAAGTAATAGTTGAATTCCAAAGAGACATTTAAAAAGATGAAGAACGTAACACAAAAAAAAAGTAAAACTAATGAGAAATCAGAAGTCAGTTAAAAAGTTCATGAAGCAGAGCGCGCAGTTTTCTTTACTCTTTAACTGAAAATATGGAATACTATTCAAAAAATGATTTAGAGACAGAAAAAAGTATATTTAGCAGACGCTGTGAGATTTTTTTATCTCTCCATATTTATTAAATGTAAGACTCAAGCAAAAAAATATTTATGCTTTTAGAATAATTTATAAGTTGAACGTTATGAATATGATTTTTGTTAAATAACATCAATAAAATTTATTTGTATTCAAAACTATTTTTTTATTTACCATGTAATAAACATTCTCCTTTCACAAAAGTTATTTTTTATTTCTATTATATTTTGTGAATTACTTAATCATATGAGAATGGAATTTTATTGTTACATTTGTTAATTTTAATTATCCTTGAAATCCTCTATAGCACCAGTTTAAGATTCGGTATACATATATGTATAATGTGCGGAATCCTATGTTTAGAACCGGCAAAAATATCGATTAAAATTGAATAACTCTGGAACGCCTTAATTTATAAACTTCAAATGCTGTACATAAATCACAATTAAAATATTCTTTAAGAAAATGTATAACTTTAGAACAACTAATTTCCATGGTGACAAAAAAATCGCGTAAAACCTTTAAAAATTCATAACTCGCCACCAGACACAATCTCTTTTAAAAATGAAATTCAAAATATATAATAAAAATCACATTTCTTTCATAACATAACAGGATTATCAATAAAAAATTAATCCCTTCCTTGAAAAATATATATATATATGTTCTTGTAATTAATAGCACGGGTAAAGAAACTGAAAGAACCAAAACACATCTTAAACATGAATACAAAAGAGCGCTTTAAAGGAAAAATCCAACCGATATTACAACTTCAGAATTAGGCCCTTCAGGACGTTAAAACCCTTGAAGCTTGCTGTCTGGAAGAAACGAAATCATACTTCATTTCTTTAACGATACTTTCAAAGCTGGTGAAATGTTAAGAAAAGCAATTTGAGTATCACATTAAGAATTTCAAACCAATTTATAAATACATTCACTGAAAGGTAATTCTCGAGTTTCGAACGTCGGGATTTTCAATTTTAAAATGGAGCCCACGCATCGCTAAAAGTGCAAAAATGCAACGCAACAATGATCAAGTTTGGAATAGATCCTTCGATAAGTATATCGCCGCAGATAAAGCTTTTAGTGCCAAATTTTTACTTACCCATTTATTTTAGAACAAGCTGGCATCTGTCATACGTAAACACATTCAAAAAAAAATATATATTTTTAAATTTTTTAATCCGCTCCTTTAAGTCAGAATTTTTTTTAATACAAACATTTCGTGGAGCTATTTTTTGTTTCTAACATTTTACTTTAACCGTTCATGAATAAATATCAACACAAACATAAAACCTGGGTTATCAAGTATGGATTTGTCAGTCTCTCTCTTTATTTATTTATTGATATATATATATATATATATATACAAAGAAAAGGGGGAAAAAACAAGACGGCAATCTAAAACTGAAATAACTCAAATTGTACTTATTACAAATACAAATAAACTATTCAAATATATTATAATGAAGTTCTTCTTTTCTTTTTAAAAGGGATGTTGTTTTAGAAATAGAATGATTTAATATATCTAATAACACTTAAGAGGCTAAATAAATACTAGATGGCGAACACCAAAGTAGATTTAACTGAACAAAAACGGAAAAAGATAACGATATTCCTTTGAAATGATTTCGGTGTGGAAGATAAACAGACTTCTGCAACATATATTTAAGATTTCTGTAGCAATAAGAAACAGATAAAGATGAGTAATATTAATAATCGGTCAAGTGCGTTACCCCCCCCCCCGCCCGCCAAAAAAAGTTTCTCTTCATTTATCGCTTTTTTCTCATTTAATATTTAATAGGCGACATCTTTAACAGGCTGTAGACTCATAGTTCCCCGTCATTTTAAAGTTACCAAAAAATGAATATAGTAGGAATAAATGCTGAAATAATTTGTATAATGATTAAAACCAAAGAACAACTAAAAGCTAGAAGACTATCTTTGAAGACAATAACTTTTGGATCAATAATCATCTCGTATAGAGATCAAAAATTATATTTCTTTCTTCTGTTTCGATGACACTATTTATATCGAAAAATTATCGCCCCTAGGTAAAGGAAAACGTATAAAATAACTTTCCAAAAAATTCGGCAACGATGTATCCTTTGTGATAGAAATTAATTTAAGTAGTATGATGAAGTCTGTGAAAAGTATATTTATAAAAAAATTCAAAAAAGATATTAAAATGTACGAAATGTGTCACTATTATATGTATGCAAGTATTTTCATAATTAGGTTGGTTGAATACATATATATATATATTATTGTTCTTACTGCTTGTTTTAGTGCTCATATAAAATTATTGCTTCATCCCGTTTTTCCTGTTATTATTGATTATATAGATAAAATAGTTCTGTCAATAAAATTATTTCGCGACTAGTCACGCGGTGCAAACAATACATGAACTATATCAGTTGGAGAATAAGCGTTCACAACGGACTAACCATTTTTTTGTAAGTTGTAAATTTTTTTATTATTTAACCGTCTTGAAAAAAGGAATAGAAACGGAGTATAAGAAAAATAACTAACACTAATATAACATTTATACAAATGGAAAATCAAATAGTGTAGTTTTTATACCAGCGCAACCGCTTGAGGGTTAAACTATACCGTAACAATATCCCTGCAAACATATTTTCAATTGTAAATTTGTTTTTATTTTTTAATGCATTGAAATGATTGAGGTATACATTTTAAATTTAACTTACCGAACGCAAGGAATCCCAGTTTTAAGAAATGTTTTATTTCCATGGCATTCGATGCCTCTTAATACAGAACAGAACGTACTACCCTTTTCTACATCCTCATAACGAAAATTTCCAACCTGCAAATAATATTAATTCATATGTTTTTTTTTTTATCAGTACTTTTAAATGAGGAAAATTAGATTTTTCTAATTTATATTGACACTTGATAAATGTAATTCTTACCATATTATGTAACAAATTTTTTTAAACAGTTAACTGAAAAAAAATGTTACAGTTCCTTAAAATTCTATGAAATATTAATAATTTTTTTAATATTAAAAAAAAACAACCAGACAATGTTTGTATGTATGTGTATATAGATATGTAATTAAAAAGAAACGGAAAGCTTTTAAATGTAAAGTTGGCAAAATTTCTCAACAGAAATTTTCAACAATTTAACGTAATTTTGAAAACATGTAATACGATCAGAATTGTATACTTACCTTTAGACAGCCATAACCAGCTTCATCGAAACCTGTCTTATTTCCTTTAAAATCATGTAACTCTTCGCATTCAATAAATTCATCTGGCCTATTTGCAAATATAGATTATGATTTATGGGATAATTGAATTTACAGATATTTTTCTAAATAATTTTATTTACTCACAAAAATGAACATAATACCAAAGGTCCGAGTGGATCGTAATCTCCTTCTCCGGATTCTATGTTAGTGTCATTTTTATCCGCCTCTGCGAGCAACACGATAAAAGAAAATGCAAAAATACATATAAAAATTTGAATAATTTGTTTCAGAAAATTTAACATTCCATTTATCTAAATTTTACACACTATTATCACAATGAGCCATGATTATCTAAATAATGCAAAATAAAAATTACAACTATATGATTCACATGTTTTACGAGAAATTTAATCAGAAAAAATTAATCAACACTTCCTTTCCTTCACATTTTAATGTTGTTTATGAAATATATTTCTTTTATTTTTAGGCTTTTCGGTTAAATATGCACAAAAGAATAGTATAAAAAACATGAAGACTATAATAATTAATATTTTTAAAATATTACAATTATCAAAAAAAAAAACCTAAAATATTCAGAATCTCATTATTTTACATTAAAATAATACTAACGTTATTAATATTATTAAAAAAGTAAATGTAAGTAAAGTTGCAGAAATTTGACTTTGATGTCAGTACAATTTGACGTGTGTTAATCAGTGACAGCGATAAAGTAAATATTGTATTATTTTTCATCGGACATGACAAATAATTGTCAAGTAAAATGTATTTTGTTATTCAGCGGAAAAAGAAAATGCGGAAAAGATTATATAACTGATAAGTTATATGAAAAGTATGTTTAACAATGAATAATTTTAGAAACGTAAACATTATATGCTTAAATTTTATAGCAATCATTAATATACATTTATTGACTTACAATTTGTTCGTTTTTTATTTACCTTTGATATACGTACAACGAATCTTAAATTATTTCTTTTCTCTCCTTAAAATTTATCTTTGATTACGTCCTAACTTCTGAATATTATTTAAGTTAGATAGCTGTTAAATTCGTCTTTAATGGAGGTGAAAATTTCGCAGCCTACAAACCGATGAACAAATTAAATTGAGGAATTTATGTGCAGAAAAATTAATTTTCTCAGAACACGTGCCAGAAAATAATGCGTGAAACATTTATTTCTTTATTAGACTGGGTTCTGAAAAAACAGCTATGATAAAGATTTCTGCTCCGATTAAAAAATGTTGGGCTGAAATGAATAATTTACAGTTCGATGAACTGCTTACTGCCGGGCCTGCTAAAGAAGAACATAGATTGGAGATGATAAAATGGAGTGAAAATATAAGAAATACTGATCCAGGGATATTTTGCAGAACAGCTATTACTATGAACAATGGTAACATCCTTCTTTTTCATTTCTGTTTACTTATTACCTAAAATAACAATTATAAATCACTTAAAACATTTCAAATTTTCTACAATATTCAGTAATTAAATTTTAAATCTCAATCCATCCCATTATAAAATTATACTCAAGGGGAAAAATAAAAAATATACTTTTAATTGCAAAATCAATTCTCGAAAAATAGTATCTGCGGATGTTCTTGACAAAGTTGTAACATATACGCTTTAAACACGCGTTAGTTAATACTTATTACTAAACTTCATCGTTTGCAACAATCATTTCTTTGAAGTCAAATATAAATTAAAAATAGAATTTCTCATTGTATCCGGCAAAAAAGATTAAATTATCCTCTGTATCTCTGAAAAAGTTTATTTTTATCGAGTACCATAGAAAAAAAAATTTTGGGCTATTATATACAATTGACCAAATAAACAAATTCAATTTTCTAATATTGTTAAAAGTAAGGTAGCTTTCTTTATCAACATTGTATTTGCTTGTAAAACTAATCTCTACAATTTTCACAAACAATTTAACTCTTAAAAGCTACACATGTGTAAAAGATGATGCATCGGATCGTAATTATGCTTTGATCTACGTTCTGCTAATTAATAAAAACCAAACCGATCTTTTAGATGACACCGAAGAGAAAGTTCTAGTTCAGATTTTTTATCTACTAGTAGGAATCGGATTTTCAGAATTACCTTTATATCAATAAAAAACATCTTTTCATCGCTGTCAGTTTTAAACAAAAAATAATTTCTGTTTTAAATTTACATGGTGTAATTTTTTTTCTCGGTGTATACAGGTATACAAAATACATATTTTTAATAATTTTATCAGGTTACTCTCATTTAGTTTAATTTGATATATAAAATAATTAAAGAAGTCAAAATTATTTGTAAAAACTATCAGAACATCCATCATTTCCACGTACGTTTCCATTTTACGATAAGACGTAACTTTATAAAAAATCATGCTAATCTTAACAGTTTGATTATACATATGGGTAATCTTCATAAAACGCAATCGATGGGTTACACCAAAGTTTGAAAAAAATACTTCCGTCAAGAACATACGCGGTGGTAGAAACTACGATATATTTTAATTAATTTACATTCTTAAATTCATTAATTCAGTGATTTTGGAAATAAAATTTCTGTTAATAAAATCATTTTTATTAATTAGTATTTGTAATATAGAAGCTTGCAATGACACCTTTTAATTAAAAAATTATTCCTCCTAATTTAATTAAGCACTTAATATAAATTCGATGTAGGTTAATCCTAGTCAACTTATAATGGAAAGAAGAAAAAAAGTACTTTCCACATATTATAAATTCCTATGTTTTAAATATTTTTATCCTAAACTGATATATCACCTTTCGTATCAAATTTTATTTATCGTTTGTACACAATTTTTAAATTCAAAAATCTTTCTTCCAAAGGTATGTTTTTTTTATAAAACATTTGTGTTTGCTATAAATGGAAGTATTATTAACATACCTTCAATTAATTTTTTTTTAACATGAGCTTCCACGTTTATCATTGAAATAGCTTTTCATTGACTTAATTAAATATGATTTTAACAAAAATACGTTTGTGTTCGACATTGTGAGTGAACGCGATTAAAATAATGAACCAAAATTTTTTAATTTGCCTAGGAGTCGGCTAATATATGTACATATATAAAGCGCGTTAGCACCTGAAGTTCAAATCAAATCAAATATCAAATATATTGCAAAAATATATACAAAGTTACTTATAAATATTTATGTTATTTTTAAATCGCAAATGCGCTCGAAAGCGCGAGTAGCGAAAGTGGTTTTGTTTGTACATGAACTACACCAATGTGCCTACTACTGTTAAAGTGTAAGCATCATTTTTGTAGTTCATGTTTACAGATTATTTCCGTGTTCACATGTGGTTTTGGACATTGCAGGTACTTAATATTGATACAAAAAAACAAAACAAAAATTTTTTTTTCTACATCTGACATTTTATAATAATAACTTTTTTACAACTTAAATCTTACATGGGCTACATTTGTGTGTAATTTTAAACAATTAAATAATCAATAACCGAATCAATTCTTTTCACTAATAATAATATTTTACTTTTTGAACTTCGAAATTAAATACTGGTTATTTTCTACACTTTAAAGACTAACGTCGTAGAATAAAAAAGTTTTAGAACCTTTTTTTTATTTTTTCGAGCTTGTCAAAGACGAACGATTGCCCGTGGGACTTAGAACTTTTGTAGTATATGTTTTTGTCATAAAAATTTTTACAAAAAAATTGTTATCGTTATAAATAAATAATTAAACTTGAATTTATAATCTATAATTCTGCGTTTTAAAAAGTTGTATACCGTTAAAATGGTACTTATTTTGCTATTATAAGAGAAATTACTCTTAAATTTTATTCGGATAATTAATTGTATTTAACAATGATACTAGTAAAATTATTAATTTCCATTTATTTTATAATATTTAGTTAATTAATTTCGAGTCGCTTTTAATTCAGCTGAAACAAAATCAATTTGGATAGTAAGTGACGTGAGACGAAGAAGTGACATTGAATTCTTTTTATTAACTTACGGTAAAGATATTGTAAAACTAATCCGTATATCAGCTGATGATGACGTCCGAAAAACTCGCGGTTGGTTATATACAGATGGTAAGGTAAAATTCAAACAATATTATCTTTAAAAATAATGTTTAATGATTTCTCTTTCCTTTTTTATAAAAAAATTAATTTGAATACGCGTGACTGCAATAACTAAAATGATTGCAAATACGGAACCTTAAAAGTATTTAAATAACTAATCGATCGTTATCCTCGTCATGGGCGTCGCCAGCGGGGGCAGGGAGGGGCAGCTGCCCCCCCTGGAGCCTTGAAACTTTTAATCAACTGACATTGATGAGTATTCATAGGCGCAAATCATGGATAATTTGTAAAACTTATGTTTTAATTAAGATTGTATTCTCGTTTAATAAAATATTAAGCCTTTACACTTATAAATTTTATTTTTCCGATAACTCATATCCTCTTTCTATCATCTTGCCCCCCCCCCGGCGGCTGGCAACTCATCTTGCCCCTCCCTGGCTCATCGGCTGGTGACGCCCTTGATCCTCGTTAAAGTAATTTTGATTAACACTCTTGAGCTCTCTTCGGAATACAGTGGCTTTTTTATATGCAAGGAAAATCAATGTACTATCGGAACTATATTACATATTTATTTTAATAATTCCGCACCGGGAAAGATTTTCAGTAGCTTTAGTTTTAAGCGAACTGTATTATAATACATTTCGGAGTTGTTTCATTTCAACATTAAATTCGTTGTAAATGTTATAGATTCTTATTGCCCTATTTTCTTACAAAGTATAATGTACGTTGAGTATACTGGTGCATACGCAATGAGCTACTCAGCCTAGTGGTGGGCGATTCAGAAATGTTTGAACAATCGAAAGAATCGTAATCAGACAAAAAACAGTCGAGTCAGATGCTAAATCTAGTCAAACTTTAACAGTTGAAAGATTTTAGTTCAGTTTTCTCTATTATATAAAACCTCTTGGATTCGCCATCTGTCACTGACAATGTTAAAATATTCACACGTATATAAACTAAACACTTACACATTTCTGCATTATCACTTTATTAATATGTTTTCGAATAATAAAAATCATTTTCTTCCAGTGTACTAATTGAAAATTAAATTTATAATTTTTTTAAAAACATCGTTACTTTACATTACTTATTTTGATAAATGATCTATCATATCTTTATGTTGATTTGTCGTAAAATAAAACCGTTAATTTAATTTGCGACCTGGTTATTAACTGCAAATCTAAGCTATGTAACATTGAAGTTCGTATCGAAGTCTATTTAGTGCGTTTGTGTTATGCGACATATATATGTATAGGGAGAAGAAAGGTAGATATGTATGTAAGAGGTAAATTTAATTATAATATTTCCGCGGTTAGTATGTCCTGGCCAAATGGGAAATACAAATAAAAAATTAAAAAAGATAAAAATTATTTTTCAATGATTTTCATTACAATCAAAGTTGTAGACGTCAAGTAGTATACAAGAAAACATAATATAAAAGACCCAAGATGCACTGATCCTTGGGTCCTCGCCATGTGCATCCATGACCACTTATGAAATATATTCAAAACATTTTCATACGAGGAACTCTGCAAGAAGGCTGTTAATATAGGAAGCCATAATCATTTTGTGCAGTTAATACAAGCCACTGGAAAAGACCTTCGAAGTTGGTGGAAAGTTTGAAAAAGCGCGAAAAATGACATGTATCCTCCTCCCCTTGCGGCACGAGTATTATAGTTAAAAATTTTGAACAGGATTAAAAATATGCGTATCGCCATATATTTCTCTAGTTTGGAGCATTCGGGTTTCCAACTTTAAAATTACGCTCTCGGGGCGCCGAAAGCTCGAAATTTTTGGAAAAAATATTTTTTTTTCGGGCATGTAATATATCGATGAAAAAATCGTTATTTTTTGGGAATGAACCAGTATTTTATTTCCTTAACGAAACTTTTGAAGTTTCCGAAAAGTTCAAAAATGGCGTTCTTCCTTTTTGGGGCGCGAAAAATTAGATTTCGTTTTTTTGAATTTAGTATTATGTAAATGTAATTATGGTTATCCTTAAGTTAATATATGGAATCCACAGCGCATGAAACATCGTACTTGACTGAACGTATTATTCAATAGCTGTAATAATCTGAATAAACACAAATGACATACCGGATTATTTTATTGATTAAATTTATACAACATCGCAGTCGCCCGTTGTATTCTAAGTTGATGCAATGATCAATTGATATATAAACAATATTGAATGAAAATAAATATCTTTTTGATTGAAAGAAATTGTTCGTAGTAGAAATAAAAAAAAATTATCGTAACATTTTCAATTAATTATTGTAAATGGCTTTTACAGGAATTGATAATAAAGCTTCGGAATGCGATTTAGATGAATTTAAGGACTGGGATTTTCAAGTTGAAAACAATGGCGGTAATCCACAGGAAATCGCAGATTTCATTAATGATATAATTGAGCTGTCGAATTCTGTGGTTCATGAAAGTAAAGGTAAATTTTTTCTTTCAAAATAGCGAATAATTCATTGAAAAACATGTAATTTCGTTTTAAATACACCAGTATATTTACTTATTTTTAGATAATATTGAATAAGCCTATAATCGCTTTATTTTTGTTATATTTCGCTAGGTAAAACAAAAAATAATAATACCTAGAACTGCAATTGATAGGATTGTGAAAAACGGGAAAAGTGAAAATAAGATAATATCTATTCATTCTTAAATAAACCAAGTTATAAAAAAATGCAAAAATTACATTTTAAAATAAAACCTTAAATTTTCTTTAAAAATACAGCAAAAAGCTAAACTAATATTAAAATGACCGTTATAAAAAAAAAAAAAAAAAGTTGGTGTCAAAGCATTCTCAAGTTGATGCTGAGCGTGTCAGCGAACAAATCATTATTAGCAGAATACTGAACAGACGAACATTTATCGGTAGTCAATATCTGAAATATGAAAAAAATTCTTTGATGTTGATCATATCTACCGCATTCTAAAAATACATAAAATATTAACATCATTAATCACAACCTATGGAGAGGAATTTTTTTATATGAGGCAACCCGAGTGAGAAAAAAAAATTAAACTCGAATGGAATTATGATGTATAAATTTTAAAATTATACAATTTTGTTACTGCTAAAAAAATAGAATCGATGAAAGCAGCATACAAAGAATCTACTAATCTGTAATAATTGCAGATATACTAAAATTAGCCAGTGCTACAGTAAAAAGGATGACTGACTAAATGCAAATAAAACCAAAAAAATGAATACCATACAAAGCATTCAATGAATTTCAAAAGAATATCATCAATAAACTTGAAAATTTACAAAATCTAACTGGAAAAAGCAGCAGTAGATATAGAAACTAAAAAGCAATCATTACGAAAAAGTCAATGTCAAAAAATAACCCAATTTATATTTCAATGAAAGTGAAACTGAAACCTTCAAGGCAAAATCTGAAAGTATTTATCCTGATTAGTGACTAAGAATATAAATGAGTAAATAAATATTGAATTTGATACAAATAACAAAAATAAAATTCTAATTGAAGGTATTCAAAAAATAAACATATTAGAGGAAATATACCGACTAATATATAACACTGTACAAACAGAGCTAACACGAAATAAACAATTGAAATAATCAAAAATATAAAAAGATAAAAAAAACTGCTTTGGAAAATATAATATTATAAGATTAACCTTTTCAGTCGGGCTATTGCTACGTGAACATTCTTTTTTTGCTGTTTTTGAATCCAAAGGAGGGGCCTATATAGTTTTTTAGTCGTAATTTTTTAATTTTATGAAAAAGCTTCTGCGTTTTGTTTTATATTTTGAATTTCATTTTTAAAGGGTTATCTAGTGATGAGTTATAAATTATTTAAGGGTGATTTTTAAAGTCGTTTTAAATTCTACATTATATTTTGGGGGGGGGGGGGTTGCCGCCCAGGGTAATCGGTTAACTTGAAGTTGTAGATATGGTTTTAAAGAAAATTTTAATTGTAATTTATGATCCAATTTTGAAGTTTATAAGTGAAATCGTTCGTGAATTATTGCATATTTTAATTGAATATTTTTGTCGTTTCTGAACCATCTTATTAGGATTCAGTACATTGTATATACGGAATCCTAATATATAATATTGAATTACTAATTAATATCCAAACGCCTTGTGAATTAATTAAAAAAGTTGATGGGGAATTGCGTTCAACGATCGTTGATTTTAACCGTGCCAATAATGGATACGATATTTTATCAGTAATCGTAAAAATTTAACTCGTTCTAAATAAATTGTACTAAATGTATTGTTTTTCTTTAAATTTTTTCACGAGTTGCAAAAACGAAATAAATGTAAAAAATTTTGAATTCTGTTCACACTCATAATTAATAGTGGTATTCCCCTATCGCTGTATGGTAATATATCTCAAGTATACAATCGTTTACCTGTAAAGCTTATTAATTAAGATTTTGTATATAATTTTAGGAGCTTACGTTAAGCAAAGTACTTCATTTTTCTAGAAACTGAAACACATTTGATTCCTCTGGCTTAAATTATGATTAATTTTACGCGTGGACAGATTTTTTATACTCGTAATTGTTTATAGTAATGATAATCGTACATATTTATATTTAAAAAGAACAAAAATGTCATAAAATATCGTTTGACCCACAACTAATATTACCGTTAAATTTTTGCACGGGAATTGACATCGTTCGTTGTTAGGTAATGATCCTTTTTTGCTCTGTGATGGCTCATTTAGCATCTATCTAAAACAACGTCTGTAATAAATTTTTATAAATATTTTAAGATATTTCAAAGTCCACATATTCACTTGATTCAAAAATATAGGGACATTGCTGTAAATATTCAATTCAGACGATCGGACACTGATAAACAATATAACCGTATAGTTTAATAATACGGATCTTTCGTAATATCATGTGTACAGAAAAAACAACAATTATCCTGCTTACTAATGTTTTACTATTGTTTGACTATTTCAGATGAAAGTTAATTCGTGAGAGCAAAACGAAAGAAAAAAAAAAAGGGAAAATTAAAGACGCTAGAATTCATTTTACATCATTTCTTGGTTCACAACGATCGCCGTGGAGTGTAAAAAGGTACACTGATGTTTCGGGAAGTCACGTGTCCTCTCGCAGTAGTTTGCATAACGAGGTAAATGTGGTAATATTAAGAGATTATATGGTATAATTTATTTATTTGGAATTCTCAATGGGTTGACGAATTTATAACATAAACAAATATATGAATTACGGTGTAAATTGTAAACGCTTTATTTTAAATAGTTTAAGTAAATTATTTTGTAAGGAAGAAAAGGTTAATTTTAACCTTTTTTTGTTTATCATACAAACAAAAGACTTTAACTGACCTTATAGTTTAGATAATTATCCTAAAAAAGCACCCTTCTATAAGTTTAAATAAATCGAAGTTATAAATGGAAAATTAGTTCGATATAAATATCTGCCACAATGTTCGATTATATGGTATTGTTAACGTCTTAGAATGTGAATCGAAACTGTCTGTAATAACAACTTCTGGTATTACGGTTAATACGTAGGTTGCCACTTATATTTCTGGCCTTGGCAACACTAAATGATTTAGCTGCCATCTGACGTTTCCATTAGAAAATTTGACTTTTTTTAACACAACTCATAATAACACTTTTTTATTTGAACGCGATTTGGGTTGATTACAGGACACTAAAAAAAAATCTCAGCAAAAAAATGGAATTAACTCGTGAACATTTTCGCGCGATTATTTTTCATAACTTTCAACGCGGATTACCACGACAAGAGTGTATCGATGAATTTAATTCTTTATGTGCCGAACTAGTACCATCCTACAGCACTGTAAAAAACTGGTATAACGAATTTAATCCTTGAAGGTCGTCCAAGATCGTTTTTTGTGCCAAAAAACATCGAAGCTGTGTGTGAACTAATAAAGGAAGATCGTCGTGTGACATACCGTGAGATTGAGACATCTCTTGGGATTAGTATGACTAGAATCAATAAGATATTGCATGATCATTTGGCTGTAAAAAAGATTTGTTCGCGTTGGATCCCGCATAATCTGACAAACGCTCAAAAAAAGGATCGAGTCCATTTGTGCAAGAAAATGTTGAAAAAATACGTCTAATGTGCATCAAAGGCTGTGTACAACATCTATACAGGTGACGAATCACGGATCTATTTATATGAGCCTGAAACAAAACAGCAATCGACTGTATGGGTCTGCCAAGATGAGCCTAATCGAACAAAAGTTGTTCGCGGAAAAAGCACATCGAAACAAATGGTTGCCTGTTTCTTCAACATTACTGGTCACATAGCGACAGTGCCGTTAGAGCAGCGTAGGACCGTCAATTCTGATTGGTATACAACTATTTGTTTGCCAGAAATATTCGGTGAAATAAGGAAAAGGAGCAAGCACCGTCGGATCATTCTTCATCATGACAATGCGAGCTTTCATACATCGGCTCAAAGGAATATTTGACCGGCCAAAACATCAAATTGATAGATCACCCGCCGTACAGCCCTGTTTAGCCCCCAATGACTTTTTTTCATTCCCGTAAATCAAAAATAAATTACGTGGTCAACGATTTTCGACGCCTGAAGTAGCGGTTGATGCATTCAAAACGCATGTTTTGGAGATACCTCAATCGGAATAGGAAAAGTGCTTCAAAAATTGGTTCAAACGCATGAAAAAGTGTACTGATCTTCATGGAGAATAGTTTGAAAAATAATAAACCGATTTCGATCATCAATATTTGTTTTTTTCATTATTAGGTCAGAAATATAAGTATCAACCTACGTATACACTTTTCTTGTGATGATCGACTGGACGTAAGCTGAACTAGCCGGTTGATCGAATGTCTGAAAAAGAACATTTTGAAAGCCTTTTTAGACTACCCGTTTTTTTCTGACAGTAGTGAAATAATAGGTCGGAATTTATCATTGAGCGTCGAAGACACTTTTTTGAACTAGAGCAGAAATGTCCGTCAATCGACTGTATTTTAAAATGCAGTAAGCCGTCAATTCTTTTCTGTATACTATTCTTTTGTATTATTCTTCTATTCAAAATATTAATTTCATTAAAATTGCTAATTGAAATATCGATTACCATTAATAATGCGACCAATCTCATTTGTGGTTCATTAATTATATTTTGACATGTTAAAGAAGATCTTACACGCATTCAGTCACACAACTTAGCGATGAGATGCCGCTTAAACGCATCTCTAATTCCGGTGTGTTCATCTAAAAAATATTTATTAAAAAATAACCATCTAAATTGACTAAATACCGAAGAGCGGAAATAAATTTAAACCTTAAATTGTGTTTTATGTAATATGTATTAAATAAATTTGTAAAATTAGACAAATATAATTAATGTTGCGTTTATAAAAATTCAACCGCCAATTTATCATCGCTTTATTTTGAAATATATTTATTTCCAAAATCGCAATGCGGCTGTATTTAATTTTCCGAGTCAGTCTCATTTTGGGCATGTGATATATCGATAAAAAGATTGCTACTTGTCAGGAACGAAACCGTATTTCATTTTCTTAATGGAACTTTCAAAGTTGTTGAAAAATTCAAAAAAGCGCGAAAAATGATTATCTATTTTCGAAAATAAAGACATATAAAATGGGAAGGCTGGATGATAGTTCTTTGAAAGTTGGAAAAACTTTTTTAATCTACTCTGTTGAATTTATTAAATTTTATTACTAAGCGAGCCGCTTTCTTAAAATTTTCATCTAGTTTAAAAGTGAATTCTAGCTTATGTATGTCATTATTTCATATTAATAAGAATAACGGTTTACAAGTAATTGATTACATCTTTTGAAAGAAAGTTTAAAAATGCTACTTATCGTGCAGAATTAAATATCGGGCTTTTGTATATTTGTATTTTGGAAAAAATTAAGAAAATTATAAAAGATGATTATTATCACATATACAGCAAACTAATCAAGTATGATTTATCAAACGTCAAGGATTCGATATGACAGATTATGGATTGATGTCATTTAAATTTATATAAAACTGAATTAAAAACAAATATTTCCTGTGAAATTTTTTTGATTCATTTTTTCTAATATTACAAATCATCTGGTCTTTAAAGTTTCACATTTAAAACTGAAAATTTTGGCCGAGCTTAATCAGGGAAATTTTCTATTATAAACACGTTTATCAAAAACTTTAAAATTTACAATTGGTATAATTCTCATTTCGCGAAATGGGATAATATACTATTTTTCATTCTGTTTGGAATTTTTTTTGCAACCTTTTAAAGTTTCGTCGAGAAATCGAAATATGGGTTTGTTTAGAACTCGGAAAGTTCAAATTTTAAGTTATAATTAATAATGCACATTTATAAGTTGTTTTAAATTATCGAAGTGTAATACTCATGCCACTATGGCGGAAGAGACTCGATGTTTTTCACGTTATTAAACTTTTTAAGTTTTCATAAAAAAGCCAAATATGTTTTTGTTGTTACTAACCAGCAAGCTTTAATATACAGCACACGACTTTCTTTTTTTTTTTTCTTTTTTTAAATCTCCGAAATTTGGACATTAGAAATTAGTTATGTTTAACTAGTAAAATTTCTTTTAATGCACATGTTTAATTTTTGCCGCTCCCGGTAATCGGTAGATCAAGGATTGCACACTTTTTGGAAGAGTATTTTATCCGTGTTATTTCATTTGATTCTTTTATGTTTTTCAAATGATTTTCAAAATGTTCATCTTCGGCTATTCGACCAGCTGGCAACTATCCCTAATTAACTTTTCGGTCCAGATCTATATTCTATTGATATGATCCCAAAAAGCTACGCTTTCAATTATCGTATTATTCTCTGAAGTTGATATAATTATGTTATCGACGTATTTCTAGAAAAAAAGCGGGTCAAAACTATAAATAAAGTACAAACCCCGAAGCGTACTACTACTCCGCAAAACCGAAGCTGGAACTTATCAGTTCTTAGATTCAATAATCTTAAAACAAATGTCCCCGTTTTTTCAGATAAAATAATTTAAAAAATTATAGTTTGAAAAACTAAAAAAAGGGTACTTTATTTGTAAGATGCGCTAAAAACTGTAAAGTAATTTAAATTCGTTTACAATACCAACCTAAGAGTGAAGAGGTTGAGATTAATAATTAATTTTAATTAAAAATAAAACATGGGGTGGTTTTATACCATTTACATTTGTTGAGGACTACTGATATAAAAGCACCCCGTGCTTTATTTTGAATTGAAATTAATTATTTATGTCCACCGCTGTACTCTTAGGTTAATATTGTAAAAGAATTTAAATTGGAAGTGAATGAAAGATGGATTCCAAAATTCCATTACAAACATACGAGGTTACCAGTAAAGTTAATACAAAGCATATATTTAAAGAAAAAAGAAAAAAGGTTTAAACCCATTAAAGCAATATTTTTTAGGTTTTTGCGAGTCTCGAATGCTCCAGCTGTACCGGGAAAGAGAGTTTTATTACTCCAGCACTTTTTTTGTCGAACGAATGAAGTATTACTACTTCCTTTTTCATTAAATTTTCTAAATTTTTATGAGATTTAAGTTGAATTTCGGTTAATTTCTTGATGAGAAAGCGTATGAAATTACGAAAAAATCGGTTTTCGCAATTTATTTTCTATTTTACTGCGTGGGGAAACGGTTTTAGACGGATGCTCTTTCGTTAATGTGATATTGATAATGCTATTTACAGATTATCCCTAGAGTTTCGTTATTTCTATGAAAAAAGAAAAATAGAAAAACAACAGTGTTAGTGAATAAGACTGTCTCAATTCGTTATAGTCTAAAGGAAGTTAAAAATTAATTAAATGAAAAAATTAAATTTTTCTGTGTACGCTGGTTTGCTTACCTTTTGCATAGAAACAAAGACGTAATACTCACTAAAAAAATACTGCAAAATAATAAATGAGTTTGAAATGAAATGTTAAAAGCTAATTTTGCTACCGAACACTTCAATTTTAAAGAGCCGTAAATTAATAATAGAATATCAACGATTAAGAAAACATATACGGGGTAAAAGGAAAATTGAAAAATGAAAAAATTCCACGGGCTTCTGCAAACTTTGCAAAAAAGTATACCTATGCAAAAACTAGAAGTGTAATGAATAACATCGGATAGAGCAGAATGTCCGTGTGAAAAAAAAATTTGGGAAATAACAAGTACGTATTTCTCTTGGGAAATGCTGGTGGTATACAAAAAATAGGTTGTTTAACCGAACTGCGGTACTTTTAAAATAGAATAAAGATGAAATGTGCCACCACTTCTTATTGTTTACAACAGTAAGTTTATTTTTCGATTTAGCTTTTATATCGCTTTCAGTTTTAAAAAACAACAAAATTCATATCACTAGTTGTCTACATAAAAGTGTTAATGTGTAGAGGATATATATATACTTATTATGTAAAAATTTGATTACAAAGTTGATTATATGTTCGTTCATCGGCGTTGTTGACACTTTATTCGTAATTTTTGTTGCAAGATAATAGATAACACTCATTTCAGATATACATATATGCAACGCGGATGTGCACAAAACTATACTTACAATCAGTATTGATCGAAATTATTTTATTTATCACTACACAAAAATACAATCCCAATATGTATATCTACGAACCAATCCACGAAAATATGCTGGTATTGTCTTCCGCACGGCTATTAACATTTATTTATTTATAGTAATTTTTATTTGTCCAGAACCGCGATTTAATAATAATCCGATTATTTTAGCTGCTCGCTTATCACGGCGACTTTTGTTTTGACGTAAATTAACTGTTATCGTAATTGTTGAGATAACGTGGGTTGTATTCGACTAACCACCACATTACTTTAATATTGTAATAGATACTGGTTGTATTGTTTTAGTATTACAATATTTAAAATATGCATTTAGGAAACATATTTCATGTATAAACAACTATTATGATTTAAATAAAATATTTACTGAGTGTTTACAACAACATTTTAGATAAGTGTAGTGAATTTAATATCCTGAGTTGCCATAATTTTAAAGATCTTAATCGATTGCTGAGCACTAAAAATGAACTACAACTCTACTTTTCTGTTCACATATCCATTGAGCTTATATATTGCTGAGACTGTGGTGGGCCGTTCGTTTGTTTAGAGTACATTTAATACTTTTGTCTTTTCACATTTTGTAACTACTCGCCAGCTGGAGTTTTTGGGGAACTGGAATTCTAGTGTGTGTATATGGGTTTGAGTAGGTGTGTGTACGACTGAGTTTGAATGTAGATATAATTGAAAGTTTTGAGTGATACATATCAGCATATTACACTACTTACCATTGTAAGTTTGTTCGGTGATATTGTTTTGATTTGCCGGTGCGTGGGTTTATTTGAGTTTGTTTTAGCTAGATTAATAATTTATATACCGTTGTTTAGCTCCACAAGTGCAAACTGTAATTGGCCGAAAGGCTGTTGTTTGTACATTGTTGCAAATAAATAAATAAATATGTTTTTCACAAAATGTGCGATTCAAACAGCCATTCTTCAAAAATAAATAAATAAAAAGTACACAAATAGATCCTATTGTGCTTGAAAAATTTTAATCGTATTTAGGGAGAAACAATTGAAAGTTTAAAAAATTCAAAATCTTCCTATAAACTTGATAGGTTTGGAAATTGCACTATTTCTGCTGAATAACTAATGTTAAAACAGATTTGTAAAATTTGAAAAAAAGCCAACATTATTAACGTTACCTTTATTGTTTTTTTGTTTGTTTCTTTTTTTTTCCCGTCATTTCGTTATTCGAAGTTTTTATTTCTCTAGGCTGAATGTGTACCTTAATGAAATCACTGTAATTGAAGAACTTGATTAAAGCGATTTATTTATTCAATATAGGTCGGTGTTTGGGACTTGTGTTAAAATCAAAAACTTCTGGCCAAGTGCTAAGGACAGCCTGCCACAGTTACATAGCGCTGGAGTGTATAAAGTTCCATGTTGCTGTGGTTTGAACTACATTGGTCAAACAGGCAAAACTGTCGAAAAAACGAGAGTAAAGGGGTATGTTGCCGATTGCAAATACAGTCGAGTTGATAAATCAGCGTTGACGGAACATCGGGCGAGTACTGGTCACATGATTGAGTTTGATAAAAGTATTATTTTGGCTAAGAGGCTTGTGAGGGAAGCTATTGAGATTGAGAAATGGCCTAATTTTAATACGGAGGATGGATTGCATATTCCGGCGACGTGGAAAGCTGTGATTCAATTGACGAAGCTGCGGTGACATTGTGTTTATTGTTTTTTCCTTTCCCTTCTTTCTCTTCTTTTTGGATTTCGGAAGTTTTGCGTCTTTGGTTGGTTGTTTCTTTTTTGTTTGTTTTTAGTGTTTCTAGTGATTTTTCTCGTGAGTTTTCTGGTGAATTTCAGGTTCCTTGAATTTTCCTTCCTTCATTCTCTAGCCTTTGCTGTTTTTTCTCTTCCTTCCTTGGATCTCTGTTTGGTTTGCATCTACCGTACTTTGCCTTTTTGTGCTTTGGTTTTTATTTTTTTCTAGGTGAATTTCTGGTGAACTTCTAGTGAACTGGTGAACTTATCTTCTTTTGTATTCTGGTGCACTTCTCAGTGAATGTTCTGGTAAATTTTCAGATCAATTTCCCAGGTCAATTTCAGGTAGATTAACAGATAATTTCTGGTAAATTTTTCATGTTGTTTTCGTTTTTTGGAATTTTGTTTTCGGCGGTGTTTATTTGTTATTTCAAACGCTTTTTTTTTTTTATGTTTTTTTAATTTTTCATGAGTTATGTTAGTCTTATTTTTAAGTCCGTTGTTTTCCTCTTTTTAACTCGTTGTTCATTTATATTTTCCTTTTACATTTTTGTTTCGGAATTTTCGGTTTCTTTTTCTTTTAAGTCCGTTACTGGTTGTTCGTTTATATTCGTTTTGAAATTTTCAGTTTCTATTATTTTTTGTGTTTTTCTAATTTTTGTATCTTATTTTTAAGTCCGTTGTTGTTTTTTATATTTTTCTTTTTTCTTTTTGTTTTGTTCCGGCGATTATCGATATTTTTCCACTAGTTTTCAGTTTGTTTTTTATACCTATTGGGTTTTTCCCCTGTATCCCCTTTTTTTTTGTGTATGTGTTGTTTGTTTTTTTTTTCTTGTTTTGTTTAGGTATTTTTTAGGCTTCGATTTTTCGTGTTAAATAGATTCCGTGTGTTTTTATTTTTGTCGCTATTGTCGACCGAAGTTTGCGTTCTGTGGTGCTCCAGTTCGCTTCTGATGATGGTCAGTATAAGCTGACCGTAACGTCAAGTGTTGTATTTTTGGAAACAAATATATTACATTTTCCAAACGTAGTTGTCCAATAAAAATCAAACACGCGTGTTATATTTATTGTGAATCGGGAGCAAACTTAAATTTAATAACGTCTTTTAAAATAGTGTGGCCTTAAAAAAAAATAAGAAAAGCTTTAAACTTTAAAATTTCACCAAAATTTGTGAGCCCGCGGCATAAACAGGCGATTCATTTTATCTCCTTAGTGAACTTATTTATTGAAAGTAATACATTTCCCTGGCTTATAAACACTGTGTCTCTCCGGATTCTTTCGGTTCAGTACTTTGCGAGAGAGTACCACAGTAATGTGATTTTTGGCTCCAATCAATCCCAATAATAATTTTTTCATCATCTAAAAACACGATAAAATATATAAAAAGTTGGACTGGCGACATGTCTGGGGTTAAAAATAAATCTAATGATCGAAAAACTTTGTCATAAAATTAAGTAGTTTGCTTTAAATTATTTTTCGTGACTTTTTATTTTTTTTAAAAGTAGTTTGTATATAAAATTTAGAGCGTCTGCAGCCTAAAACAAAAATTCCCTCAGTGACGTATGATTATTTCGACATATAGAAAAATGCTTCTATGACATTATAGTTCAGTTAAATGGAAAATTGTTACTTACGCGTTTGATGTGATTTACACTCAATACGTGCATCTCTTCATTCCCTTTTTTTTTTTTTCTTATTTTGAAATAAATATGAAAAAGATGTCGATTAATAATAAACGTGGTAGCTTATAAATGAAATTAATGAACCAAGTACTAAAATTAAAGAACAAATTCTGAATATATCAAATACTGATACGTTCATGTGTGTGTGGGTGTGTGTAAATATAATATATATAATGAAAATAAATTAATCTCGTAAGATCTGAAGAATGAAATATCAGTGTGTTTAGTAATGAATTTTTTTTTTAAACTTAAGGGTTTATGTATTTTAGTATATAATGAAATAAATTTACGCTTCATTTGATTAAAGAACGGATTCGGTTAAACATTGTCTTTAGATATCCGTAATAAATTGCAAGTTTAACCTTTAGATGTTTTCCTCATTTTCCCAATTTGACTGTCAAATATTCCAGTAATAATTTTTCACCTTATTTTTTACATGAATTATGTTTGATTTTCCGTTTAAGTTTCGTGATGCCGATTAATATGTTGTCTGTTTGTTTAAAAGTAGTTTCTCCTTATAATTTATCCGCATTTACTTCGGTGTTTGTATGCAAATATAACTGTTCTACTCATAAATAAGTCACAATAGGAAGCACTCCAGAAAAAACAATAACAGCCAAGAATGTAATGTAGTTCTGTACAGTCTGCGTATATTTATCAAAAAAAAAATGTTTATACTGAATATAAAATTATTTTTGTCCTTTTAAGAGATCTATTCTTTTTACGAAACATAACAGCGGTAACTCAATGTATTTTCTATGAACATTTCATATATTTTGATAAACTCTTAAAAGTTAATAGTATTTTAGGTTTAGAAGTAATCTGATTAATTTGGTATCTATGGTAGAATTCATTGTCAATTATTACTCCTAGGTATTCGTATTTGAAATGTTCGGTGACATTCAATTTCTCATCTTTATACTTTACATTTATATTGGTCCTGTTGATAATTCTTTTTTACTATCACCTTTAATGATAACGAATGGATAATCTGCATATGCGCATAGATCTACTCTTTGGTCATAATCTATTTTGAAACTTATTAAAATGGTCCGCAGTGGTGGTCCTAGAACGTTGCTCTGTAGGCAGTCCCTAATTTTTGTAACTTTGTGTACCGTCGAATTTTTACCTTCAGTTTTGTCCTTTACATAGAATTTTACAATTCTTAATAAAGTTCTGTCTTCATTAACTATTTCATTCAGTTCTGTAAACAGTGCTGGGTACCAACAATTATCAAGTGCTGCCTTTATAGCTGTACCTATTTTTTTTAGTGCATGGTACGTATCATCTAAACTGTCTATTATTTTAGTTCTCGCGTGGTTTATAGCGTGTTCTGTAGGCAACCAACTTCTAAATCGAAATTGTTTCTTATCAAGAATTTGTTTACTATTTAAATAGTAGTTGATTTTTATTTAATTCGTTTTTAGTAAATTTTTCCTAAAACTGTTAAGTAAGCAGACTGGCCCGATTGAACTAACACATTTCGGATTTTTATCCGGATTTTGTAATACACCATTCAACAATATTAAAATGATTATTCTTTTTAGAACTCAAATTCCGAAACATATAATTTAAGCACAAATAAATAAAATTAAACTTTTCAATTGTATGATAATGTAGATATATTTTGATGAACATTTTAAGTCTGTTATTTTATAGTATCACATATATTCCTTTAAATATGTTCCATCTTTTTTGTTCCCGAATGTGATTTACTAAATATTTGTTAAATTCTCATGCGATGAAACTATTACATTATCTTTACTAAATATTATAATTTAATCGTGCTTTTTCTAAATCACATTCGTTAGGAGATTTTCATGATTACATAGTCTCCAGCATTGCCATAGATTTTTGATACTTAAATAGTATTTAAAATTAGATTATTCTTTGAACTTCATTATACCTAATTATAGTGAGATATCCATCTCTTCATTTTCCATTACGTCTTTTATTTTAATCTAAATTTATTTTCCATACCGATAACTAATTTTCTTGGATTGCCTTTTCTTTTTTTCCAATTTTCGTATCTTTGTCAAATTTAATTTTTATCTTTTCATTTATAACTATTGTTCATTTTATCTGAATTTTCATTCTTTTATATATTATTGTATTTCTTCCTTCTTTGCTTATTAAAATTTTTACTTATTTCACTTACACTGATCTTAGATAACGATAAAATCGGTTATTCTGTTTCCCGCCTCTTTTAACCATTACTATTCTTAATAGCTGTTAAATCAATATATCTCCAATGTAATTTAGAAATAAAATGAAAGGAATTTATTAACCAACTAATCAAAAAAATATCGCGTACACCACAAACATGAATGAAAAAAAAAAATTGCAAGTGATACACTTTAACCTTTTATAAAAAGTTTAATCTTTTAATCACCATAATCTATGCTAATATTATAAAGAGGAAAGATTTGATTGTTTGTTTCTTTTTTTACATTGAATAGGCTCCGAAACTACTAGACCGTTTTGAAGAATTCTTTCACCGTTGGGAAGCTACACTATCTCCGGGTGACATAGGCTATATTATATTTTCAAAAAAATTAGGGATCCTTACTAAAACTCCAATAATGTAACTCAAGGTGTAAAAAAATGACCTAAACAATTCCTTACATCGCGTGCGCTGCAAAAACTTTTTTTATAAAACATTAAAATATCAATGTTAATTACCATGGAAATGGAAATTCGGATAAACATCACCAATGGAAATAGAGTGTTAACGTAATGAATGAAAATTTTCGAGCGTTACCGTTATCTTTTGTAAAATGTACAAAATGCCCAAAAGATTAGGATCTCAACTTTCTAGAAATAATTCCCAGGCAAAGGCATCAAAAATACGCCTTAATGGAGAATCTTCATCAGAAACTGAAAATCGTCTTGCAAGTCAGAGAGAATACGCGTCACAATCGCATGATAGAGAGTCGAGTATCGAGCGTTCGCAGCGGCTTGCTGAACAAAATTTGAGAACCTCTCAAGTACGCGCGTGAGAGTCGAGTATCGAGCGTTCCCAACGCCTTCGCGATCAGAGAGAAAGACAACAGACGTCAACGACTAGAGTTCGTAATCGAGTTTTAGCTCACAGTAACAGATCGGTTTTCAGATACGATCCACAGATTGATTACGCTCAACAGTCTTCCGTCCAAATCGGAGCCATGAATAAGATCTGCTCCAAGTGTTCTGCCAAAAAAATGGGCCAATGAACCTAATGGTATGTGCTGTGCTTCTGGAAAAGTTAGTCTCCCCAATATCCACAAGCCGCCACGGTCAATAAAAAATCTTTTGACAAATAATCATTTACTGATACTCTTACACAATCATGAACTGAATTCCGCGCGGGTGTAATTTAACAAATAAAGTAATTTTTTAGAATCATAATTCACGCGAGCAACGCCGCGGGCACAGCTAGTATTGTAATAAAATTCTTAATAGTAGGCCACTGAAAATAAAAAAAAGCTCTCTAATTTTTAAAAATGAATTATAAAATGAGTGTATTATTTACAATTTAAAACAGTAACAAAAATTGTTCAGTGAAAATGCAGGTACGCTATTATAATAAAAACTTTGAAGTGGAACTGCGTTATATACACTTATTTAAACGTAATAACTGCAAAAATATTTGATTTTTGCTTCACATTAGCTAAATAGCAAATAAATATTATCTTTATCATCAGATATTTGCAAACAAATGATATTAAGCAATTTATGCTATCAGTTGATTTAAAATTTTGAGAATCAGATAAGAATGATAAAAATAAAAGGGGCGTTTAATCTGCGAATTCTTAAGAAGAGGAATAAAGTAACAGTTAATAAAAATGATAAAACAAGTGTAATTTACACCTAATTGTAATTACTCCAAATATAACTGATAAAAACAAAGGCTGAAATATATTGAGTAAATTAGGCAGTGCGGTTTTGTCCATGCCGGATATCTCGTTACCGCACACTGATATTTCAAAAATTTCACCTGCACTGGATTAATGTCAATAGTTGACGCGCTCAAAATATATATATATATATCATCGTGTGTGTGTACGTGTGAAAATAAATATGTGAAGTACAACTGCAAAAAATTGGGAGAAAATTATTTCGTTGTGCATAAGTGGTATATTTGTTAATTATGGTACAAATAAAACGCAGACATCAAAGCACATAAACTTGAATAGAATATAGTCTTTGTAATAGCTACTAGAGCACTGCAGTCAGGGACCAATTACGTCTAACTGACTTTTCTTTTAAATGACTACCACGCCGAATTTGCCAAGAGTATGTCCAGCCTCATATACTACACAGCAATTTGAACACAATCATAATAAAGTGGTCGTTACCAATACTAATTACGGTACTACACTTTACTAAAGATGTACTGATACCTTAATTTTATAGTAAATTGTTGGATAATATACTATAAATTTATTTCTTTTTACACAGAGTGTATTATCTTAGTTACATGAAACGTCTATACATATTCACGAATTTCACATAATACGAGTAACATATGTAATCAGGGAAAATATTGAATTTTTTAATATATTATATAAAAACATTTAATATTATATAAAATACCTAAATACTGTACAGAATTGTCTGAATTTTACTTACTTCTGCGGTTCGGCTGACGTATATACTTTAATTAAAATTAACTAGTCACTATTAAAAATACTATTTAATGTTTCGAATGCGTTTGCACGGTTTATCATCAGGAATTAAAACGATCTCCGTTATTTCGTTTGACTTTAATCTCGTAAATTATATTTTTTTTTTCGTCAAACGAACATCAGAAGGATCACTATCATTCTAACGTCGATTAATGACGGATTTTCCGTGGAAAATAGGCATTATCATATTTAATGGTTTTCCGCCACCTTTATATTTTTTATATTTTTTCTTTTTGTATTTATCAATTATCCTTTTAAAGACTTAATTTCTTTATATAACAAGTTAGAACGATAGGAACTACATGTTCTTAAAATGGATGAACATTCTTGTATAGTTACTTCTGCTACTTCTTGCGGCATAAATCTTAAACCAGCTCCAATGTTACAGTTAATTTCTTTAATGGGTACTTGTTTTAGGACAACTGCAAAAAACTTAATTAGTGCGTAAAAGAGATGTTTTTTTTTTTTTTTTGAGCTCGCCTTTGCCTTTGGCCCAACTACTTGAATATATTATGCTAAGGAATTAGATTCTGAAGCGATAAGAGATGGAAAGAATAAAGGAAGCACGGAAAGGAGCCAGAAGACCACAGGAGTTAAGATTTTCGAATATAAAAGGGAACGTTTGCTAATAAAAGCCGAACATTCAAAGAAAACATGGTTTGCGTCTTATTCAAAAGGAAAATCAGTATTACGGAGGGGATAATAAGGAGAAGAAAATAAAGAAAAACGAAAGCGAAAAGTGAGGAGAAGAGAATGATTAATTCTTAATCTGATTAAGGAGACAATAGTAGAACGACGACTGAACGGAATGGAACAACATCAAGGCTGAGGACTGGGTGCCGGCTGTATGGGAAGATAGTGCGAAGCGAGATTAGAGAATAATTAAGGGTATCTATCCAGCCAAAGTTTGGAACGATTGATTGAGGAAAAGAGGACTAAGACGGAAGCCAATGTTGATTTATACTGATGTCAGTCAAATGACCACATTTAGAAGTTCCTAGCACACTATTGAAATAACATTTTTTGAATAATCTGTCAAACTTTTTTTTTTTTTCTTTGGGTAACCAAAATATTTTCCTTTGATCCGTCGTGATTTTGTCTAGCATTTCCCAAATTTCATTATTCATAGTATCTTTAACTCCAATTCCAGATCCAATCGTGATTTATTTAGTTTAGGTAGTTGTAAACGCACCTACTTGCCATAATTACCTTTTTTTTTTACTTAAACCGTAAAACAGCTTTTTTATTATTCTTTTTAAACAACTTATGTTTAATCTCGGTAAATGCGGGAATAACATTCTTGTAACTGCAGCATTTCAAAAAACCGAAATCTTTGACAACAAAATTTGCCCAACTGTCGAGTAGTTTTAAAAAAGTATACCCTCCGTAGGATTCCTCATGAAAAGGGTTTATTGAAGAAATTTAAAAAATGAATAGAAAAGATGATATTTCATGGTTACTGAGAAAAAGAAGCTGCATGCAACATAAAAAAGTTTAGCAAAATAACGAAAACAAAAAAGAAATTAATACAGAACAACGAATTGTTGTGATTTTTTTTTTTTTTTTTTAATTTAATCCTCTAAGCTACAGCCTGCCGTATTTAACAGCTACGGCTATCACCATATACTGAGCGGTGTTTGCGACTATATTACTTGTAACTATTCTGTTTATTTTGAGAAAATTAATGATTGAGTTTATTGCTGTTTGGGTGTTTGATAGCATATCGGGGAGTGTTTTATACGGTAGGAGCGTTCGTGTTGATATGAATATAGTTCATTCTATTAATATGTACTGAACAGTTGAGATGAAACTTCCCATACAGAAAGGGCATTGCGTTAGAGAAAATGACCCATTTAGAAGATAGTCGTGCGAGATTGCGGTATGATCGGTCCGCAGTCGGCTGATTACACTGAAGTCTCTGCGGGAACAATTCATTGGGGACTACCATGGCGCGATCGTTGACTTTACTTGGGACAGAAAAGTCTGACTCGCGGTCCATTGTTCCTTCCATTCTTGTTTGCTTTTCGCTAAAAAGAATTGTACCATGGATAAAGGGAGAGGTGAATATCTGTTCTGCGGAGCTCCTGGTGCTGATTACGTTCACCTGTTCATTCCTTTTATCAGATGCTTTGAAAGACCCTAATAGAATGTTCAACTGTGACGAGACTGTTTTTTTCTTGGTTCCAAAAAGAGAAAATATTTTAGCGAAAACGGGAGATAAAAGTAGCTCGTTGTTTCTGAAAACAATGAAAAAGAGAATATTACTATACGTTTTGAAAGTAATGCAGCTGGAAATATGATGCCATCATTGATGGTATTATTTGCTGGAAAGAGAAGGTTTACAAATCTATCCAAGTCGGTTCCTGAAGACTAGAGAGTTGCTTTTACATATAATGGGTGGATGGCCACACTCTAGCTTTCTTTGAGTATATGTCAAACGTTTTTTTTGAATTTTTTAAATAAACCTGATCGGAAAAGTATTAAAAAGCCTGTGATTTTATTCATTGCTGGGCATTCATCTCATTTAAGTCTGCATACGTCCAAGTTTTGTGCTGCTAATTCAATTGAAATTATTGCGTTGTTTCCGAACTCAACACATTTATTTTTTGATCTGAAACTTATTTCCTACTTTAACATATGTTTGAATCGTTCATTTCAGCTTTTTGAAGAATTTTTTGAATGGCGGTAAATGGAAAACGGAAATTTTTGGGTGACGGAAATTGGGCCGAAAATGAGAATTCTGGGGAAAAAAAATTAGGTACCAAAAATTAATTTTAAAAAGAAATAACGAATACTCCATAACACGAAAAATTCGAACTTTACAATGATATTTTACAGTTCAAAAATATCCAATACATCTCACACACGAGACCAAAATGTGAAAAAAAGTCAGAGTTAAGGCGGATATTGGTGGCTTAAACTTATTCGTATTAATTTCGAGTTTATGTATAAGTTAAACAAACGTACTGAAGAATTAATCTTTTTTTATCTTTCACCGGAAAAGGGATCAAGGTATTAAGTTATTCGAATTTAGTAAAATTAGAAAGGATGTTGCTTCCGCGGAGCATTGAAGGAAAAAAGAAGTTTCTCAGTTCAAAACTGACCAATGATCGATTGTTCAAAATGGTTGCATAGGGAAAGATTACCGGAAAACCTGGAAGATAAAAAAGAATAACCACGTTATCATCAATTTAACTTTTTTTTATTTTGTTTTTAACTCCGCTTAAATGATAATTAATAATTACGTAGCATGTTTGTAATGAGCAGCTGCCTAAAAAAGTGAGGTGCTAATAAATAATAATAATAAGGTTAATCTAAAAATTAAAATAAAAGAACGTATATTTTGAATGTCGTCTTGTGCATAGTAACCTATAAACTTAATATTTTTCATCTTAGTTTCAAAATAAAATGAAAAACACTTAAATTATATAAATGATTTTTTAAAAAATGTGTTTCATTAACACTATTTTAATCTTGCAAAACTTAAAAAAACCATTAAATATTGCCTATTATAGGAAAAGTATTAAAAATCCACAATTATTGATAGATATTAGGGAGTGTTTTAAAAAATGAAAACATTTTTATAAACGTTTTGAAAAATGTGTAAATCATTTAACAGTCGATTGGAAATGTTTCAACTAAACACTCTTGCCCTTTATCATTGAAGTTCGTTGCAAAATATAAAATAAATTTTGCAGAAATTTTTATTGTAAAAAAATGATCCTGTAATCTAGCGTATTTTAATATATCTTAAATCTTGTTAATTTACGAGTGATCTCTCTACATCTAACATTATAGCCTTCAAAGTAAGGTAAGTTCAATTTCATCTTTTTCTTCCGACTTAACCACACAATCATACATTAAATGTACTATGTCAATAGGTCCATTATGTAATATGTCAACGTCCATAGTAGAACTACTTAATTTATTTGCTATTTGTTACAAATATGTTATGCACATCAAATGAAATATTTTTTCAGCAGTTGTGAAATATAAATTATTTTTTTGGGCAACTGCGGAATTATTTATTTATTTGACATCTGAGTTATTATACTTGGAGATGTTCCGGAGTAATAATCTCACAAACGGGAGTAAAGTGATTAAACGAACCAAAGTATGAAAGTTGTTACATAAACAAATGGCTAAAATAATAATTTAAACAATTTACAGAATGCATATTTTTAAAATGCTCGCCACACAACATGCAACATGAAAATTTTAACTTCAACTCGGTTAAATCGGAGGCAATCAGTAAATTAAACTCAAATTAGATCAAACTAAATCAAACCTACTTAAAAATCAGTGTGGTCGATAAATGAAATTTTCTGGTTATCGAAACACGAGGGATAAATACAGTAATTCTAAAAAAAAAAGTTGTGGATCATTTATGTATATCAAAAACGAATCATAGTTCAAAACATAAATAGTGTAAAATAGCAGAAAACAAAGAAAATAAACGCCCTGCATTTTTCAACTGTATTTTTAAAAAAGAATTAATGTTTTTTTAGTTAATCACTTTTTGATTCTTGAATAGAACTTTGAAAATATCAAGTAGAAAACTTTATACTCTGACAGCACGAAAATATAATTATTTGTTTTAACATAATTTATTTTTATTACTATTTAATGTTTTTAACGACCAATGAAATAGAAAATGTGCGATTAATTTTCATAAATTAATCATAAATGGTTTAGGTGTACTAAAATGTTAATGCATGTAAGAAATTGAAAAGAAATGATAATATTATTATATTAAGTGTTAACTATCACGGACAAATGTATCTATTTAAAACTAAGTTTTTGTCAGTTTAGTTTAGTGATAAATAAATTTTAAAAAATACGGGTCTGTAATATTTTCCAATTCACATTCTGTATTAATCGAAAAAAAAAGGATTCCTTTTTTTAGACAATGAAATTTTAAAATTAAAATAAATCGATAATGACTCTATGGATAAATTAATATATTATTTTTTTAGGGTGGACACTAAATACACCTGCGCTGCGGTACGCGAATATTGAAACTCCGCCTATTTGTACTTCTTCGTTTACGTTAATGTAGTGACATCATTATACAATGTAAAACATAATAACTCGAGAATAAACAATAGTATTTTTACGTTTTATCAGATAAAATAAATATTTTATTACAAGCCTGTTTAGTGTTATAATTTTATAATTACTAGACAATATATAAATTTATTTCTTTACAAAATTTGTAATATTATAAAATTGTCAATTACACATTTCCAGTACCATTATGTTTATATTCATTATATGTGTATACACATTTATAAAATATAGTGTGTAATTATAATTAACTAAAACATTACTAATGTTATACATTTTTTATGGGAATCGTATACATTATATGCTATCGTGCTAAAAATAAAAACTATTTATAAGTATACTTTTTGTACTATAGGAATTTTTTATAAATTCTGACAACTCGTGTACTTTCCTTGTGAGTAATATCGTATTTCTAATCTTGTTGTAAAAATATATATAAAACAAGTGTTAGTATTACAATTTTCTTGGAATTATAAATAAAAGACTACACCCTTTACATTATAGTGAATATAAATGTTAATATATATTAAGTTTCACTGTTTTTTTTTTCTTACTGGTAATTCGAAAAAAATACTTTCAGTATCTGATGCTTTTTTATTTGATTTATCTTTTTCTATTATAGATGATGACCATGTAAATAAGTCTTTGACTTTATTATAAAATTGTTCCATTTTGTCCTGATCAGTGATATTATATTGATACGGATTCGGTATTTGCAGCGCTATATTTTGACGATGTCCGAGTTATAAAAATACTCCCCGAAACGTCATTAATTCACGATCTATCGGACATCGTTCTTTTTAGCCGTTGCTTTGCCTTGTCAAGTATGCTTACTCGGCCAAAATGGAAATCCCGTGCCTGTTCGTTCGATCAGTTGCACCGGGACGATACACTACACTAGTGTCTGTGTAGTAGTAGTGGTCGAGGACTTAGGCAGTGACATGTGCTTGCGGCGAAAGCGCGCATCCGTACTGTGTGTCGAATGACCTTGAGCCAAAGAAGAGATTTCAAATGTATTCCGCCAAAAGTCAGGCAGGGTAGTTAGTGGGGGGATCTACGCAGAAGTTTCTGTAAGAACACTTCTGCGTAGCCTTTGGTTACCGTTTCTTAGTTTTAGTTAGAGTTAATCGTCGATCGTTCGGTGTTCGTGATATATCTGGTCGCTGTCGCGCGTGTATCGAAATGATTACGCGCCATGCCGCTTAATTTATTTTTTTTTGTTAATTTTGTCAAAAAGTGAAATTTTCTGTTATTTTTTGTCTATCGTGGCCGAGTACATGTATCAGGATCGCTGTCCTGTCAGTTTTTTGTGAACTTTTCCATCAATTATAAGTTTATTTCTTAGTAAAAGTTTTGCTTATTAAACACGTGGTATCGACTTCGTGATATCTCTAGCGGAGAGAATCCCGCCGCTTTGGGGCGGGATCGAAAACGTATTGTTGTTTATTTTTTTTTTTATTTTACTTCTATTTTCTATTTTAAATTTACTTTCGATAAAATAAAAGCCTAATGCTCGTATAATAAAAAGAAAAATCATTTCTCTCTCTCATCAACATAAACCGTATCAAGTGAACCTGTAACAGGGAAGAAACGTTGTTCGTATCAAATGGCATCCGGAACAGGAACAAAAATTTAAATTCTAAAATCACGCCATCTGTATCAAAAGACGCTCCGAAAGAGGGACTCGAAGTAGCAATTTGTATCAAATAGCGCCCGTAAAAAGTGACCTCAAAGACACGAAAGTCGTATCAAATAGCGCCCGTAAAAGGGACCTCAAGGACACGAAAGTCGTATCAATATGTATTATTTATTACTTCGTGCAGCATAACCCTAGTTTCGGAATTATATTTAATGGTATCCTCATGTGATTTGATTACTTCGTCATTTAATGGGGTTTTTTCTAATGGCAATTCACTGTTTGCTGGTGGTATAATCAAAAAAATAGAATATGAAGTTACACTTTCATCTAAAATATGAAAAACTGAGTTTATATAATTCATTCCAATACTTTCCCATGGTTGTTTTGTTTCTCTTAGAACAGTAAACATAGATTTACAGGACCATCTGCTTTTTTTCCAATCCAAACATTCGCAAGACGGATTTCCCTCATTATTAGCAAAACAGACTTCATATTTTCTGTTCAGATTGTCTTCGATTTGAACCATGAATTGTAAATTTTTAATTAAGGCGACATTTTTGAGTAATTCACAGTTTGACATTCGTTTTAAACAGTGCGTTATAAAACTTTGAGGACGATTGTTTAAAAATACTGGAATTTCCTTGTTATATCCTTTAGCAGAAGAAAAACATGATATAATTTTTTCAACATATTTATGAAATTTTTCTGTGAAAAATTGGTTTGCAGCACCCCAAGAATACCACTTAATGACTTATCTTTGTGGTGACATAAGTACAGTTCTTCAATTCACTATTCAGGCTTTCAACGCCATTATTTGTTTTAATATTAATAATAAAATGTTCCTTTCTAAAATACTACACCCATTTCCTCATATAGGGTTCCCATTTTTTCGTAAAATAATCCTGAAATTCGATTGATGTTTGCCATATATTACTTTTTTTTAACTCGGTCAAAGTTTGCTTAAAATCAATTTTATTTTCTGAATGAGAAAATTCTTCTTTTTTAGAATAAACGCCATGCTCTTTTGTTTTCAACCATCGTAACCAACTTTTTTCTTTATGAAAGTCACAGATATGTGTCTGTTGCAGGGAAAGTAGCTTCGATGGCTTTTATTTCTGCCTCAGAAAAATCAGTCATAAAATATTTACTATTCCATGCAGGATTCCAGTTTCGTAAAATTTGTAGTGGTTCAGTAATTGCCTGAATAGTTGCATTCATTGTTATTAAGGTCGCTACTGGCTGGTAGTCTATATTTGTCTTCACAACAATAAAAAGTAATGGTAGTGCGTATTTCGACATTTTGTAAGTAGCATCCATAAGACAAGCTTCATTTCCATATCGATGAAGTAAATTTTTTTGATTTTTTGACTGAAAAATAAAAAGTAATGAAGATTTATGATTGTCACTGTTTACGAACGGTTTAAAATATACCATATCTTCTTTATATTCTATTTTCCATTGCTCTATCATTTGCTGTACATTTTCTTAATCAACTTTTGAATAGCGAAGTTTTCCGAGAGCAACAGGTTTCGTATTATGTTATTATTTGGATAAAATCGTTTGTTAATTCGGCTTGGAAAATTTCCATTCTGAAACCAACTATTTTTGTTTGAATTGAGAAATTCATTTAAATATCTCTTTATTTTTATTGTGCTATCTACTCCATTATTAACCAGTTTATAAATTCTATATTTTAAACGTTTGTCTAACCTTTGTACACAATCTTCTGTAATTTTGGAATCATGATTGTGATTTGTTATTTGTGGTAAACGAACATAATACCGTTTTTCAGTTAAGATCGAATCTGGAGATTCTTTCAACTTATTTCTTATTTGTAGAAATGTTCTTTTTTTAAAATGCGCCGTGAGTTTATTTGTTTTAAATGTTGGAAAACGAATGATCTCGCATAATATTATTTTAGCTGTGCAATCTTGTTTTTGTAATATAACTTACTGTTTTGATTTAGTCTCTTATGTTTCATTACTTTAGAAAAATACTGGGTATTAGTTGAAATTTGGAATTGCTCAATAAGTTCCTTTGCAGTTTTATATGATGTAAAACCAAAAAACGGATTCGTAATACCAGAAAAAATTTTTATCCAATCATTCGATTCCTCCATAATGCTGTAATATATTGATTTTATTATAAACAATATTAGCATATTAAACATGTATGTTAATTTTCAGTAGAGGTATTAATCTTTTATTTCATATTTTCTAGTCTTTTATTATTTTTCCACATTAATATATTAGCTGTTATTATTATAGTTTAATGCTTAATGTAATCGTCAACACGGTTGTGTGTCACTTTTATTAATAAAATTTATCAGCTATTAATCTTTGTGATTTCTATATTTACGAACAGTAAAACGGATTGTATTTAATAAGTCAGAGTGATTTTGTTTATTTATTCTTGATTCGTCCTATATAATAATTGAAAACAAATTTATGTTACGTTATAGGTCTACAGCACATAGGATCTATAAAAAATTAAAATCTAAAATGTATATTATAATAGAGGAATTCAGTTAGTCGGCGATACTACAATATTGGTGAATAAAAGTTTGTTTCATGAAACCAAAAATTCAAAATACAGAACTATATACGGGAATTTAAAAAAAAAAAAGATGAATTCAATTTATCCGGATTGACAATACTGCAACAGTATAAAATAGTGAGCAAAAAAGTAGTATTACTCTATTTTGACATTCGTTTAAATTTTTAAATTAAAATCTTTAGTTACCTTATTTTAAATTTAGAAAATTGTATCTTTGCTGTATAGTTTTAATTCATTTTCTTCGATATTTTTCTCCGCTTTTATGAACTACTTAATGACTAACTTCCTTACTCCACCCATCACAAAAAAAAATTAGAAAAATACAATAATAAAATTTTACAAAAGCGAAATGGCACTTCTCGGCTCTGGATAATAATAAACCAAATAAAGGTTTATTAGTATTATATAAAATCATGTTATTATTTATTTAATAAATTCTTTAGTAAGCGTAAAATTTTCTGGACTATCCGAAACGTCTAAATAATGTTACCAGCAATTGTAATGAACTTAGTTAATATCAGATATTTCTTTTTATTTTTCCTAATAACTATAGATGATCAAATTCATTATTACAAAAATATGTACAGCTTCGATCAAAAATCAATGCAGAAATTCAAATTAATTTTTTTCAGATGATTATATAGTTTCGTATCGATGTTAAATGCATTTTCTAACTATTTGTTTTTATTTTTAAATTAAAAGATAATATGGCTAACATGAATATATAATGTGAAAATGTTTAGTTATTAAGAAGAAATGAAGCATTTGAACATTTTTAAAATTTCAAATATATGACGTCATGAATTCTACGATCATCGTACAAACGGAAAAGTACAAGTAAGCGGAGTTTAAATATTTACGTACCGCAGCGTAGGTGTATTTAGTGTCTACCTTTTTTTAGTCGTAGTTAATTTCTTCGTGTTTATAACTATAAATAAAATTTAGATTTTATAAAAATAATTTTTTTTATCAGTATTTACAATTTAAAATATTGTTTTAATAATTTAATTTTCATACATTAAAAAAAAATGTTTACAATAACATTGAACGTTGATTACTCGAAAAATATATGGCTTCAATAGCATCAATTATTCTGTTTTTATAATATTAAAAATTATGGAAGTCAAAATATATTCTAATGAATTAGGAGAAGAATTATAAATATAATGAGCATGAAAGCGATTGACAAAAGTTAGATGCATCCGTTGTATTGTCTTATCTATGTTAAGTATTAATGAAAGCTAACAAAACCGGTGGTTATCTTTATGGCGCTGAGGTTACGAAACGTTATCGTTTATGGGTTACGTTATTTTTTTTTTTCATTTATTTTTATTTTTTCGAATGTTCTCAAAAATATCATTTGAATGAAATCGTACTGCTATCTACGTCGAATTATTTTATATAGAACAATAATGTCTGGTAAATATTTAGAATGTATTTTTATGCTTAGAGAATTTATTTTATAAACGAAATGCAAAAAATATGTTCTGAATGTTTTTATTTTTCATTCAGGTAAAACGAACTCTGTCGAAACTGATAGATTCAATTTCCAGTTTAATAAAGTTGTTATATTTAATAAAACTACTCGCTGGGAATCAGTTCAGTCTCGACATCCAAATTTTTCCGATAAGCAGATTAAGGACTTGATAACAAAGGAAGGCAACGATTGTACTTTGATTTTGAATAATCATTCTGAACATAAACGATTTGAACAGAAGTTAATGGAAGCGTTATGCGATTTAAATATTGATGCTAAACTAATATCTAGGTTTGTTAATTACATTTCACTGCGTAGAATTGATAAGAATTTTTTTTTTAATTTTTCAAACGATCCATGGAATGCTTAATTTTTGTATGAATTTTTAACTATATAAAAATAATATGTTTGTGAGTAAACAAATATTTATTTAGAAATGAATTAAAACCCGAAGATGTAGAATGGGCTGATGCTATGATTTCCCTCGGTGGAGACGGTACTTTTTTAGCAGCTTCCAGTTTCGTTAAAACAAACGACAAAGTCCTGTTTGGATTTAATTCAAATCCTTCGGAGTCAACTGGTTATTTAAATCTTCCAAGGTGGTGCTCGCTTAATATTCGGAAAACTGTAAAAGCAATTAAAGACGTGAGTACAAAGTTATTTTTGTGCTGTAACATTAAATATTTCTTGTTAAGCTACGCTAGTTTAGACTAAGAATTGCACTAAGTAACACAAATAAAATTAAAGTGGTAAAAAAAACATTAAATCAACTGCAGATGATTTAACGTAGTTCATTACGTTTTATATTTACCTGTATTATCTAAATATGTGTGTATTTAAGTATAAAACAAAAATTAATTATTCTAGATTTAAAAAACCAAAGGAATAAAAAAACTGGTCAGATTAATAACATTTAGAAGCTTATGATCATTAAGGAAATTAGGAACACATGGTTACCATAACCAGTTACAAATTGAGTTGGTTATTGTGCATTTTTATTGTTAATATTTTATAAGGATGGCTACTTTTTACAACTTTTCAAAATTACTGGTGGTAAATAAGTAATAGCATACAAAGCCGATATGTTTTATTGAAATATACTGTAATTAGAACCGTTAAAAAATAATAATAATATCGAAAACTGAATGCCAGTAATTGTCAGAATATTGTAAAGATAAGAAAAAACTTCGATTATTGAAAATTTCTTTATTGTGTTATTCGTTCAATATAAAAATATTTTGCTGAACCTCATTGTGTAAAGTGAAGGTAAATATAAAGTTTATTCGCATTCAACTTATTGAAAATTATTTTAAAAGATTTGTTTTTTTAGTTTTTTTCATCGAAGTTATCGTTAAGTTTATTATTTACAAATTTAAAAAACAAGAAATTAAATTAAATCGGAAACAAGAATTCTGGCGATCTATTTTGGTCAACCAAACGAAATCTTTTGTTATCTGGGTTTGCAGTAGCTTTTACGTTCGTTTGAAAATTTTATACGAAAAATGAATATAGTCTATAGTGAGGTTTACATACTTGTATATATATAAAGCATAAAATGGAGGAAAAATGGGGAAAAAATGATTAGTTAAGTCACATTTAAACGTGAATTGTATAGTCCTTTTTCAGTTATTTAGTTAAACATTTAGATTTACCAAATACAGAAAATGAATTAATGCAATTAATTACGATATTTAGTAATAGTCGATTTTTCACTTTATACTTTCTGTTGAAGTTAAACATCTGTCTTGCTTGAATCTTAAATTGACTCTTGATCATCACATTGTTGATAATAACCGAATTAACGTATATATTAACTTTATTTTAAGTGCATTGTACTCATAATGAAAGAAGAAAAAAAATTTTAAGCCTTTAAAGTTTGATTATAACATGTTTTATATGTAAATTCGATTTGTATTCGAATACCAAGTATGATACAAACAAGAGAAATAAATTGATACATTACTTATACATAGTATACAGACTTTTTCGAAACTTAATATATCAAGAAATAAATTTAGCTTTGTTTATTATTTACAATGAATTTTTTCAGTACTATTATAATGTTTATATAAGAATTATTTTAGCGATGCTGCAAATAAAACTACAAAAAACAATTTAAGATCCATGTTCAAAACGCAGCAGAGATGTAATTTTAAACTTCTTATTTTTCTCTTAAATGTAAAGGATTTATTCTTTCTGTCATCTATTTCTTTTCTCTAAAAAAAGATAAAGAAGGAGTGAGTAACACAGCTAAAATATATAAAATAAATAGGATCTTCTGCGGCTACCCATTTTTGAGTTGTGAGAAAAATTCCACGTAACACTCCAAAAAAAGTAAGTGCCCCTTTGGACTAACCGATTGTAACCAAAAAGAGGGGTACACAATTAGATGTTAAAAGAGTCCTAAATTCAACATTTCAACTTTCTGCGACCAGCCGTTTTTGAGTTATGCTTGATACATACATACCTATATAAACACGTCACGAAAAAACGACATACAATGGATCCAGGAATGGTCAAAATGAATATATTCGTTGAAATACGGAATTAAACATTTTTCATGATTACAAAATACTTCTTTTACTACGTACAGGAAAGTAGTAATAAACGTAAAACTACATATAAAAATTTTAATTGTTTTAATATTTTTTAATTTTTATAACATAAATTATAAAGCATGTAAAAATAGTTAATTTTTACTTATTTATTTATTTTATATACGTGGTTAAAATATTTGATTTAAATTCGTAACTTCAAAATATATATTTATGTAAATGAAATTAGAAAGAAATTCTTAATTATGATGAAATTTCCTTTTCAGTTTAAGTAACTTTAAAATATCATCTGTAACACATCACTAATTCCTTGAGAGAAAAATGGGAAATTTGAGATTGAGTCTCTTTTTAAGGTATTTGTTGAGGTTGATAGTTCTCTGGATGCACGTAGCCTCGTAAATCGCACATATGCTTTTATACAAAATAGTATATTTGGAAAAAAGATTAGTATTTTTCGAAAATCGTAGCCACTGTAATTATAAAAAATATTACGACGACACAAAATGGAATGTATGGGTTGAAAAAATAAAATTTACATAAATTTATAAAAATCTAGATAATCGTCTTAAACTAATGATGATAGCCGGCTTTCGTATGTAGTTGGTTAGGCGGTGATATTTCGTTTGGGTAGCACCTGGTTTTCAAATCCCACTGCTGTAAGCTGAAACTTACAAAAATTTTACTCCCATTAAATTAATGCCCGTAGTTGAGCCCCCCTCCCTCCAACTGATCTGGTTTATTTATATTTACATATTGGTTAAGGCGCTTGTCTACTAAACCAAAGGGCACGGGTTCGAGACTTGTCTCGTTCCAGATCCGAATCGCTCCCAGGTTTAGCCAGCCTGAAATAGAATTGGGTACCAGAGAAAACCTTGGAAAGTAAAGGCGGATCCCAAGTAGAAAGGAACTGGCTCCAGTATTCTCATCAGATCCACTAGGCTCAGTACACTGTGAACCTTAACTTCACAATTCCCGCACACCCTGTCAAGGGTATGGGACTTACTTTACTTTATTATTATTGGTTATATATCTGTTCTTATAATAATTGCATTTCTAGTTCACCCTTTTCAAATTTCAGAACTGAACTATACAACTGCAAAAAATGAAAGTTGCACAACAAACCTTACTTTCTGGTTTATTGTGCTTTTTAACTATAAAAATATAGCTTATTTTCATTATGCTTTAAAAGTTGATAGAATAAAATACCATTAATCAAAGGAACATATACAAGGTTTAAAAAACAGGATGATAATATATGAATAAAAATACGAAAAGTGTTTAGAGAAAAAAATGTACGGATCTTTATTCAAATTTTATGATTGTTGTCAATATTAATTTATTGTTTCACTATAATTAAAAATTTACACGGGTTGTATGTTAATTCATTATATTGCAACTGAACTGTCACACAAGAAAATTGAACTATATAACAGATACAATTCGTTAAAAATGATACTGAGTCTGTAATCGATCATTTCCTCTGTTAATTTCTGAAACCGTATTTGGTCAATTTTTTCCCTTTTTGAATAATACTAAGTTAACTAAAATATGTTGAAATGTTCGGTTCATTGCTTTATTAAGTTCATGAAAATACATGTATATACTCGTAAACGTAATCATGTTTTAGATTTCGGTTTAGCATCGTTTATTCTGCTTATTTGTTTAACTGTGTCTACTCTTATTTGGTTATTTTTTGCACGCTACGATAAAATTAAACAAGCATTAAGAAATATATATTTGTTGTATTCATATGATGAGCAGATTTCGTTACCATCATCTGATTTACTGTATAATTCTATGTAATATAGGGCCACTTTTCTTGGTTATTGCGCAAACGAATAAGAACAACACTGCACAGACATCATGAAACATGTCCGTAAGTATTTTCGACGTTATTTAATGTTATTTTCGTTACTGGTTTTAATGAAGGCTTCCAAGTCGTCTATCCAATATGGCTTACAATTCTGATTACGCTATACACACCTTATCACCAAGGTAACATTCGTAATTTTATTCATCATTTCCGTTTAGAGCTGGTTGTCCTGATCATATTTCGAATTCTGTTTTTCCAGTTTACTCCGGTCTACTCCATGATTTTCTGACTGCTGTGTAAGATGTGGCTTTTAATTATTTATCGGTTGTCCGACACCCTCGATCTTTTTTCAAATTCGTCATTTAATATATAATTAGGAAGATCAAAATCTTCCATCTTTATGAGCTGACATCTAAAAGTGTTCCAGTCTGATATGGCTGCATTATCGATAAAGAGTATTCTCCGTTAGTTTTTAATATGCTTTGCATTTTATTAATCTGTTGTAGCTTCTTTATATGCTGTCTGTACGATATGATGCACATTTCTATCGAACTACTACTCTATGAAGTATTTTTAAATATTTTCAAATTTAAGATTAACATATAAAAAGAACAAGAAGCTGAGAAATTAAAAATTTTGTTTATTCCATTATTGCGCACATTTCATGATTTACAAAAAGGAAAAAAAAACAGTATTAATACGATATTTGATTTATTGAAAACTTATGATCACTATTGTAATTTTTGTTTCATCATTTACATCTGGGATATTTTTTCGAGAAGGGAGTATTGTGCGAAGTGTCAAAAATAGTTTTTACAATATAACAGCATAAAGTAATTTATAAATTGATAATAATAAAAAATATATAAAAATTTTCAGAGAATATTGTTCAGATGTTCCTATATTTTTATTTTCAAAAAGGTTTTCCGCATAATTAATAATTAAAGGCCTACAAAAACAAATATAAAGCAAAAGCTAAAGACTAGTGAAATATAATTTGTTAACTTTGAGTTTGATATAAACTATTGTTTATAAAAATACATATTTTTTTTTCTTCTAAATAATTTGGATATATGTAGGTAATTTTGATAAATTATTACTTTATAAAACAAGGAACCTGGACTTAATTTTTACACATACATTACAAGCAAATACCAACTAATTAAAATTTATATATTGCTTCCGTTATTGCTCTGTCTTTTAAGAAGACCGAGTGTTATATTTCTGCACATATACAGAAAAATTAATATATTCAGTCAGCATGTTTCGGGGAGGAGCGTGGTTTCTCTGCAAGATTGCGCGCTTTTTTCAATTAACATTTAGTTTACAAGTTAACTATCATGTTAAAAACTATGGTGGCATACGATTAACAATATCTATTTTTTATATATTCTGCATAAGTAGAAATAGACGGAATTAATTCAGTCAACACGAAAAACTGGTCTATCTATGTTTTAACTGAAAAATTTTAAACTTTTATAATCAATCACTTTTTATAATATTCCGATCGTTTTGTTATTCAGTTTTTGTATAAACGTTTAAACAAAGAAAAAGCGGAGCGTTTAAATAAGCGACTGAACGGTTATTTTTACTTTAATCGGCAACATTTCCCAGCTCAAGATAAAACTGTAGCGAGTGGTAATGAGCAAAGAAATAATGTCATTGGTGCGAATTGCAATCTAAATTATGAAAGCAGTAGTCGTGGCATAGAAAGCAGTAGCATTAAGCCAACTAACCAACTTAGAGCGAGTATGGCACGTGCGTTAGACAAAGTAATGAATGATTTCAAGTTTTAAAGCTTCCATGGCAGCAGACGTTCTGCCAAAGTTTATTCTGTTATTTTTAAATATTTGAAGAAGAAAAAATAGTTATATGTGACAAACGGTTTATGCGGTTATTTAGTTTTGGACGCGAAACTACACACATCTTCATGTAATAGCTGCTATACTATTCGTAAAATGGTTAAGTATAGTTTGTAATTATTATTATTTTCCTTTTATTTACGTAACGAATTTTGATCAATTTTAAAGCAATTTTTTTTTTTTTTTTAAATATAAATGCTTCTTTGTTGCCATCTAATTATTTTATGCTTTTATTAATCTCTGCCAATGTATCAGTTTGAAAGAAATCGATGGCTCGATATTCTTAATATTCTTGTAAGATATACATTAATATTGTATATTAAAACTTTTCTCCCTTTTAAATGTTATTTAATTATATAATAAAAGGTTATTTATATCCTTTTCTGTGAATTGATTTTGGAATTTATATGTGTGGATTTATTGAAATGTTAAATGTTTTTTGTGCATAATTCTAATGAATCTTTTTCTATATTTGTGCGAGTGAAATCAAGTTTTTCATAAAACTGATTATTACATTATTCGTAAAATCAGTTTGTTACATTAGTGTTTATTAATTAAGTGATTATTGTCAAAATGTTTACAGATACTTTTAATCTGTAAACGTGGACGTGAATATATTTTTATATAATTTAAATGTTGCTTAAACAAAATTTTATTCAGTGATGAAGCTTTGGAGTCAAAATTAAAATTTATACAAATAGATCGGTTGCGTTGTCAAAATATGTCAGAATCTGATTCACGTCCACATACATTGTGCGATGACTTGGGACCATGTTTAGCCTTAAACGAGGTAATGAACACATTTATTAAATATTTTTGAAATTCTTTTTTATTTAATTATTCATGTGACTAACAGAGCTCAATATATATATATATATATATATATATATATATATATATATATATATACATATATATTGTAGTCGCGATGGCCTAGTTGCTAGAGCGCTTTGCTTCCGTTTCGAAAGTCTCGGGTTCGATCTCAGGCGATGGTGCATTTGTAGCTCGATAACAAGCGGTTACAATCGGTTCCAAGTGTAATTGTATAAATATTCAGCCGGCGAACAATCGCATCAACCGTAAGGAGGCCAGTCGACTGATACTCTTTCTCACGTTGGTCGGCAAAGCACGGAAGTCAGGTTGCACTCCGGCTTATGTACTCTCCTCTATTGCGTTACTATCTATTCTCTAATTCTCTCCTACGAATTAGAAGATAATCTCATACTTGTGATCAAATGAAAATAGTATGTACGTGTATATGTGTACATCTATCTTATAAAGCTGCAAAAAAAAAAAAAAATCGTACAGCCCGTTCTATAGTAGCTAGGGAGTTAATTTTTTTTTTTCAATCAACGTATTTCGTTCGTGAGATCGTAAGAAAATTATAAAAAACCTAATTTTAAAATAATTTTGAAAATCAAGTTTTAAAAAAAATTTTGAAAATCAAGTTTTAAGAAAAAAATTTTAAAAAAATTCCACAGCCGGTTTTATATGAGTTACGGTGTTGATTTTCTTTTTAACCTGCATACCAAGGTCTCCAGAATTTAGGAAAAATATAAAATTCGAAAAATTTTGATATTTAAGGATCAAAATTTAAGAAAATACACGCATAGTAGCTGGGGCTCATTTCATTTTTTAAATAATGTAATAGAATCGCTAAAATATAGGACAAATGTGGGACCCCCAAAATTTAAAAGTTAAATGGACATGGACAGTTTGATGGAATTTCTAAATAAAAAATTCAAAGATCTACAAAGTAAAATAACGAGACTAATCCGTTAATAATACAAAGATCTTTAGACATGGCTCCTTGTGAATAACTGTGTGTACATAATAATATGTGTTTTAGTACATGATTATTTTTATTTATTTAATTATGGTGCTTATACTTGTATTAATATATATATATTTATTTCATAGCGCTAGTTTATTATATTTTTTTATAATCATATTTTAAATTTGGACAAGCGGTAAATCCTTTTCTTCCCCTTTCTTTTCTAAGATATTATTTTTGTCTTTTCATTTTGTTTTTATATATTTTTTGTTTATCATTCCCTTTTCCTTTGTATTTTACTACCAATATTAACTAGTTTTTTAATACTTACTTCAGAATTATTGTTTATATTTATAGTTATAAGTACTCATAACTTTTCGAATTTGTATCAGACCACTACACGCGCAATATTGTGCATATGTGGTTTTTCCTGTAAATAATAATAATAATAAATATTTATTTGATTTATTTGATTTATTTGATTTAATATATATATATATATATATATATATATATATATATATATATATATGGATGTGTGTGTGTGGGTGCGTGTATGTATGAATGTATGTATGAAAATATATATAATTGATCATTCTATTTAAAGGTGTTTATAGGAGAGAAAATATCGTGTCGAGTGTCTTATTTATCGATAATGCGCGGCGATGGTGAATATGTGAGGACGAAGAGCTCTGGAATAATTGTTTGTACTGGAACCGGATCAACATCCTGGTCATATACAATGAATTATGTGTCACCGGAAGTAATAAAGGACGTACTTCGTATCAGCAATGTACAACATAGCGATACGCAATCAGTAGCCGATAAATATAATCAAGGTCTCGTCTTTAATGCAGGTGCGATTTTTGATATAAAAATGATGAAAGCAATAACTCATCTTTATTTTTAAATAAATAGCATGTTACGTAAAAAATTGAATTTTTAACTTAACGATTCTACGGGTACGGAAGAAGATACAGAGAAGAGTGCAGTAGTAGAGCTGTTATCTAACATTTTACTTTTACAGAAAGGAGGTGATAAGTAATGCGGAAAATAAAAGATGGACTAGAGATAAAGAACGGATTAATGAAGTCTACTTATAATAAGAACATTTATGCAGAGTGCTGCGAAAAAGAAAATTAAAAGAAAACGAAAAATGTATGAAAATGAATACGAGTAAACTTAAACTGATAGGGTTGGATAACGAGTAGAATGTAAAGGTAGAAGTGTAGAGAGCTGCGAAAAAACATAATAATGAGGTTTATAAGAGTATGCAGAATAGTGAAAAGACGACGGAAGAACGTATTATAATGACGAAAAAAGTATTTAATAAGATAACATTGAATAATTAAAATCCTTTAACATTAAGAAAGGAACATTGTAAAGACTTCCGGAATGGAAATCGATTGTTGAAAAACGAGTAAACGGAAACAGGTTAAAATTCAAAGCCGCTGAAGAACTTGGTTAAACGTGGACAACTTTTTTAACAGTAATGAAAAAGAAGTGACGGTTCAGATTTGCGCTCGATGGAAATAATATGATTAAGATTTCGCTGCAAGAAATAGTTTAAGAAATAAAGAAGATAGAAGAAAGAGATATAGATGATATATGATCAAGGTGTATGAGGAAAATTTCTTGCTAAAAACAAGAAAGATGCACAATATAAATAAAGAATAGAAAAAAAATACTGCATAATTAATGGATACCCCGCTGCAATTATTGTTAAGAAAAACGTAAATAAATATCAGTTATTTATATTATTTACTTGAAGATCAAACTTTTTGAAATGATTATCTTCTTAACGAACTCGTAAATATCTGTACCGAGTAATCGTTTGTTTTTAAACAAAATTATTAACTTGAGATCGGGGTAAAACTGAAGTGGAAACAGGAAGGAGAAGGGAATCCGGTATGTTTTTTTCATTTTCATTTTTATATATTTTTGTAATTTAAATCCTTAAATTTAAACTCGCACAATGAGAATGAAGAGAATTAACCACTTGAGTGCAAAACTTCCAAGTTTAAATTACCTCATCCGTAGGCAACACGAGCTTATGATCAAAAGTAATAAGATGATAATACGGTTAGCGGTAAACAAGGCTAAAGTGTTTGTTCGTGACAGAGTTTTCATAAATTCGTTGAAAAACAGTAACGTCCAAACTTTTCTTAATTCGTTAAGAATAATCTGGCAGGTGATCGCTCATTCAACTTTTTATTTATTTTCAAACGAGATGTACACGTTTAGAATATGTAGGTAATCTATAGTTTCGATTAAGAAATTTCAGAAAGCCTAAAAAGTTGTAAAAGATATAATATTCATGTACGAAGAAGAAGGATATTCGTTATTCAAATAACAGTCAACAGTCGTGCGTACACGTAACGTAATGCCTGGCGCTGCTCATCTTAGAATGGGCTGACTGCAAAACGCGATAATGTGATAGAAAAAGAAAAAAACAAGTTATTTTTTAACATTCTAATATCAGTAACTTTCCTTTGTTTACATAATTTAAATTTTAAGTTTTAGTTTTTGAACCCGCTGATCTCTGCGGTAATTTTTTTAGATGATCCAAGACTGTTCTACACAATTCGCGAATTAATACCGACCGCGGATTGGCATGTTATGCCTAGTATACCGAGCAGGGGGTTTGTTTCAAAGTGCATGATAAAATCATCTTGCGAAGATACTGTAGTTACTATCGATGGAAACAAATGGTTCTCCGTTCCACCGGGTACGTGTATTCAGTTGGAATCCTTGCCTTCAGATAGTTTACGTACGATCGTTGTTAGTGAAGAACATATTAAATAATATGTTATTTTGCGTTATATTTCATCACTTCCGTTACCAATCTGTGTCTGTTTTTTCTTCAGAAAATCATTCGTTACAGTATTAGGTACATTACAAAAAGTTATGAATATATCGTTCTATCAGGATAGGTTTTCTCGTTGGCGTTTCTTCAGCGATACTACTAAAATTATCTAAAATCTGGTTACCACTTTAATATAAGTGACTCGCGGTAGGCATTGATCAAAGGTTAAGTTATGGATTATGAATAACTTATTCACATAGAGGAAACAAAGCAAAATTAGTGTACCTATATAAAACAGATTATTCTGTTATTGAGTTCAGTTTTAAATGTATGTTTTTATATAATAATATAGGATTTATTAATATGACGACGAATAAATGATTTAACAGTATCGAAACATTTGTAAAAGTTTTTTTTTTAAAATACGTATTTCTATATTTAATTTGATTGATGTGTGTAAATCATTTCAAAAATATATGAATGTGTAAAATGCTACTTTTATTTTTAAATTGGAACTGAAATATATGTATAAAATGAAAGGGAAAAAATATATATTGAAAACAGTTAATTTGCTGTGAAATGTGTGTAAGTACGATAAGTAGTTAAAAAAATGTAGTTTATTAATTATATTGTTAACTCCTTTCTCTTCTACTTATGTACAGTCGCTTGCACATTTTTATTTTTTTGAAGCATTGTTATCGAACGTTATTAATTGTTTTATCAGTTGTTAGCGGAAAATGATATAAAAGAGGAACGTATTAATGTTACAAATTTGCGGTTATATAGAACATAAATAATGTTTAATTCGAAGAAAAAGAACTATACGTTAGTTGAATGGGGAAAATAGTTAAATTATAGATAGAACGAGAAGATAAAGTTGAAGAGAAAGATATTATACTTAACACCTCGTGTGATGACACTGATTATTATTTATATATTCCGTTGTTTATACGCTAATTGTGGTTTCCAAGAACTTCATTAATTTCGGTTTAGCATTACCGCACAAACTTTCATGTCCACACACGTACTGATTAGAGGGCATTCGAGCAAATGATCATCGTCTTTTACACGGATCGCTGTCGGCTGTATTCAATTGGAAGGAGTTTACTTTATTATCTATACAGTGTTCCCTATCGACTTTATCCTAATGGTTTTCAATACGTCGCGCTTTCATTTTCAATCTTCGTTGATTTTTGTGTCCCAAATTCAAAGTTCTCTTCTTCTGTACGATGTATCAGTTCATCTTACTGCGTAACCTGTGCTTGGGTTTTAACCTCGGCTCCGCTAATCGATTAGAAATGTCCGTAGTTATTTCACCTCACGTTAAATTTCTGCAGAGGAGATTTGTCGGATAATTTTGTGTTATACGTTTCTAGGAAAGGGGTTTGGTTGCTGTTATAACTGAAAAAAGAACTTGCTAACTATTTAATTTACTCTATTATATAATAAACTAAAAAATGATAATAATAGGCATTTAGATGTATACCAAAACGATAAAAATTTAATAGATCGAAAATATAGACACAAACATCTTATATAATAAATGGTGCGAAATATTATTATCCTTTCCAAGTTGATGTACTGAATTAAACCTGGTTCTTGATTAACTTACCGAGAGATTATATTGAACCGAGAAGAACGGGTGATGTGTTGATTTTACAAAAATGTTTAAAAACTAATATAATTAGCTGAAATATATGTGAATGTGAAAAATGAAAGGGATCTGTTAACATGTAGCCCCCCGGGTTTGCAGATTAGAGAATACGGAAAGGAAATAATTACATAACGAAAATTATTTGAATAGATAAAATACTGCCGCCGATCCACATTAGTCAAAGATTAGTGAACTGACGTCAAAAACAACTATGACATTACATCAATTCTAAAAAATCAGTAACATTAATATGTAGATTTAATCTTTTGATATAGGTTTAGTATGAGGATTATATCGATTAAGAACATTTACTAAGTGGGTAACGTTGAAGTAAAGAAAATAAAAAAAAAAAAAAACGCACAATTTGGGAAAGACCTCAGTTGTAAAAATTATAAAAAAAAGAAGATTCATGCGCTGATATTTTATTTATTAATCGTTTGCTGTATGAGTTTAATATTGTAACATCGCAATCAGAAAAATATGGAAACGAAATGTTTTTTTCCCCCTTCAAAAAATTAACAAGGATTTAATTGAAGATCATCAATTAAAATCAGAAATATAAGTAGAAGTTCATTTCGTATTAATCATGATTTATGAAATTAAATTAAATTTAATTCGATGCAGAAAGTATAAATATACATTTATATAGAACAAAATTCTTTTTTTTTTTTTTTTTTTTTTTTTTTTGCTTTACAACAAATATAATTTTAATTCTAGCAGAGTACAGGTCCAAGTATTACTAGTCTGTAGTATTTCCATAATTTCCAGATTTTATATTCGTAAAATTCACAACGCTTTCACACAAGAATTGACAAAACTAGTTTGTAGGTCACTTTTTTTTTTTTACTCCAGTAATTATTGCTGTTACGGCAGACATACGCCACAAGAACTTCTATAAAATTGTCGTTAAAATTTAATCATAATCAAAATGTTCCCTTGTAAGTGCAGGAAAATCATTTTTGTTTGCTATTCGATGCATTTCACTGTGTTTGACAGAGAATAAAAGGGATTAGATACTTCAATTAATTTATATATTAATTTGTTTTACTAAGAATTTTACGATACTCAATTGAATTTAATAAGATTTTATATTTATATGTCAAGACAAGGGGCCACGAAATTAAAAAATTATTTCATGTAATAAAACGATAACCAAAATTGATCCAGTTGTACATAATTTACGATTTTAAATAAATATAATAATTTCCACTGATAAACATATTTAAAAAAAAAGAAAATATTGTCAAATTTTTTTGGGTTTAATTATACCCTAGGTTTGAGAAATGTTTGATCAGCTGCATACATCTAAAATTTAAAAAAAACATATGTGTAATATTCTTTGATCTCTTCAAATATTGTAGCGAACAAAAAAATTATTAATATTTAACAATATTAATAAATATTAAATTGCTAAATTCGAATAAACTTATATGTTGGGACGCTAAGCACGGAGTTCGTAGCGTTCGTTAGTATGGCTGGTATTACCTATATAGCGCAAGACAGTTTTTTTTTTTTTTTTTTGTCTTAAATTTGATTGCTTAGAAAAAACTACATTTTGAAAACATTATTAAACAATGTTTTGAAGATATTTCTAAACGATATATTAGGCGTTCATTTAGGTTTTTGTTAGATTAATTAAATGTTTATGTGACTTTAAAATAATTTCATTCACTATTATACTTAAAATATGATTGAAAATTATTCAAAAAATGAATTTTCTATTTTTTAAAGTTATTTCTAAATATTAGTTATGTAATTAAAAATTGGCGAAATGGTAATCGATGCAAAACAGCTATAATAGCCGGTGTGTTCAATGTGATATCTTTGTTATTTGCCAAATTTTGCTGTATGATCAACAATTATTTTTTGCTTATTGGTATCGTTCTTATCTATATCAACTTGAAAATGTCACGTTAAGGGGGGGGGGTATGGGATAACCACTTTGAAAAATCCGTTTTTCTGAAAAATTTTCATATAAAAGTACAAATTCTTAGAAATATTTTCCCAAAACCTCAAGTCATTTGGAGTAAAACTCGTTAAGATAGTAAGCTGTGCGATGCACCTCTTTTGAGCCGGTCGAAAGCGCCAGGCAGTTAACCGGAGCAGCTGCTTCCTTCTCTTTCAAAGGACCTAGCCGGTGATGGTACCTAGCAAAAACGAGGTTTCTTTTCGTTATATGGTGTTTCTTCATTAATAGGATAACACTGGAAAAGTTTTAGATATTTGCTTTAAAAGTGGGCACGGTTAAAGGTATAAAACTTGGGAGAAAAAATTAAATATAATGGAATTTGAAAAATGGCATGCCAAGCACGTGGAACATGATGAATGTGAAGTAAATCAAATTGGACCTGCAGGAAACATGGAAGTATCAGTAATAAAAGAAATGTTTCAACGATCGCAGGAAAAGTACGACGTCAAGTATAAGAATTACATCGGCGACGGTGATAGTCAAACGTACACCGATGTAATTCAATGCCATCCATATGGCGAAGACTTTGTAATAAATAAATAAAAATGCGTCGGCCACGTTCAAAAAAGGATCGGCAAACGGCTACGTGACCTTCTAAAAAACACAACAGGAGAGACAGAAATAAAAACCGTAAAAAAAGGCTGGACAAACTATGTTAGAAGAAGCAGAAGAAGTCTCTCTGGAAAAGGAAAACTCACTGGTAAAAAAATTGATCAATTAATGGTGTATTATGGATTAGCAATCGAAAGAAATTGTGATTCAGTGAAAAAAATGAAAGATGCGATTTCAGCGACCTTTTTCCATTATAAATCGACGAACAAAAATCCACAGCATCATAAGTGTCCGGCCGGCGCTGACTTGTGGTGCGCTTATCAAAAATCTTTGGCCGCCACCGGAATAGAAAATTTCCAGCACGATTATAAACCTTCTCCGGATGATGTAACAAAAGCAATCGAGCTAATTTATGAAGATTTAAGCAAGAACGAGCTAATTTATGAAGATTTAAGCAAGAACGAGCTAATTTATGAAGATTTAAGCAAGAACAAGCTTTTAGAGCGATGTATTAGTGGATTTACTCAAAACAATAACGAAAGCCTAAATCAACTTATTTGGAAGATCACTCCAAAAATTTTATCCAGTAGCCCTATTTTAGGAGAAATTGCAACAAATGTTTTCCAATGACGGCAATTTTGCATTACTAACCTTCCTACAAGAGATGAAAATCAGCGTCGGCCCAAGTGCTCATCAGTACGTTCAAACAGCCGATGAAACGCGAATTCAAAGAGCCCAACAAAAAGCTGCGCTTCAGACAAAAGAGGCTAGAATAATGGAAAGAATGGAGCAAAAGGAAGCCTTGGACATTGTAAGTGCAGCAGGTAACTTGCTTTATGATGCTGGCATCGACGATTCAGTTTAAGTGAGAAAAAAGAAATTTTTTCTTCCAATTTTCATATTTTAAAACTTTAAACGTGTTTTTCTCGAAATTACTTTTTTGAAGTCGGTGGACACGATATCTCAAAAACTTCTGTACCGATCCGGCTCATGTTCAACACAGTTTTATAATACGTATTTTACTAGGTCGCAACGTTCTTCTTTTTTTTTTTTTTTTCGCTTGAGACCGATTTTACAGCTACAAAATGACGCCATTTTTAGGGTAAATATCGTGGTTTTGACTTCATCCGACCGCCACAAATTGAAAAAAAATTTTAAAAATAAAAAGACAACGTTGCGACCTAGATTTACTTCTAAATTAACCATTTTTTCCAACTATTCGTGTTTCGGATGATTTTGTAACGAGTTATCGTGGACACCGCAAAACTTATTTTTTTGAAATGGCCTCCATCAATTCGCTCTCACTGGCTTGTTTATGAATATTTTTTGACGAAAAAATTACTGAATGTTCTTGAAATGTCATATAACTATATGCAAAAAACTTTAATGAAATAACTTTAATAGGCTCTTTAAAAATTACTCTCAAAAAAGTGATTTTTTTAGACCCGTTATCCCATCCCCCCCTCCACCAAATAAAAACGTGAATTTTGAAATATTTTTTATAAATATAATTACAATCTTAAATTTAGACCCGCCAAACTTACCTTTGTCGACGGATAAATAATTGTTTATTATTAATCGCGAAATTAAAACAGAAATAAAAAGTTTTTTAGTTTTCGGTATTGGCTTAAATTCAATATTTTAATTTAAATATATTTACCAGACTTCTTTCAGTTTTTATAGTGTGAAACTTGAAGAGTTTTGTTATATTCATTTATTTAGCATATTGCAGTGTCAACTGTCTGAATTCTGAGACATTCATTCTGGTGTGAAACAAAATTTCTTTTTAGCACCTTTGTTCTTTAAATGGTTTCATAAATGCGTTCATACAACAAAAAGAAATAGAAATTCAAAGTAAAATAGCGGAATTGCAATATCATAATGCCGTATGTTAAGCATGTCATAAAATAAATATGCAGTTTCTGTTGCGATACATAAAAACTTCGAATTGGGAATTGGAATTAACAAAACAAAAACGCCGCTACATCACAATCGGGATAGCTCATAATAATTAATAAATGAAAACCTTTCCGTGATACCTCTCGGTGTTCTTTTATGAATAGTTAGGTAATGTTTTTTGAATTTATGTAAAACAATATTTTTGACAAAAAATTAATTATTGAAACGAAATCGCAAGTTTTTTGTACGCAGCTGTTATCGCTGAGATGCCGCTCTGAAATTTTTTCAATGCCCTATCGATATTATCCTCTTCAAAATTTCCTTTTCAATGCGAGGCAAATTAACGTGGGATAAATAATCCTATTTGGTCTTTAATACTCTTTGTTTTCCTTTTAGTGTCTAGAAATAGTTCCATATTGTAACGATTTCCTCTGTTTTCTTATAAAGTTCGGGCGACACTCCGTTGAATCGGGGCCTTGCCTTACGTGAAGTTACAAAACGTTTACGTGCGCACAAAACCGCGTAAACCTGAGCAAGCAAACGATACTGCGGATCACTCAGAACGAAGAACTTGCTGGCGAAGCGACGACGATCGGTATGCCAATCAAATGAATTCATCAAAATTTCCCGAAAACATCGACTAGAATAGAGCCATCCGTGAACCCGAATACCTCACTTGTGGTACATAGTAGTAAATTACGTCAACGATGTACAACAACAATGAGAATTAAATATAGTCGTCGCAAACACCAACACATGCTCATCTCGCGCGACCACTATACTCAACTACATCATTGTTTGCCAATACAAATACAATAACATAAGCAGATTAAATTTACGTTAAATATTTCTGAACACAATAAACGGGCAGAGAATTTTCTGGTATGTCCAAAGTTACGTTACATTACTCAAAATTCTAAAATACATACAAAACAATGATTCCCAAACAAAAGAATAAATATAAGCACCTTTTAATTTACGTTACCGAATAAATGCTTTAATAATTAATATAATTTCCGACAATGCTACATTCCGATATTCGCGGTTCCCCACAATATGTAAAAAAGTTTACAAAATTTCATGGTGAGGAGTACACTTGATCAATACCTCATTCCTTCCGATCCACTACTGCTTATTTCTTATCTACTTCTGAATTAGGTAGCTACTAGTGACGCCAGCTCCCAAATATCTAGTTGAAAGCAGGAAGCGTCACTAGAAAGACAACATCCTTCGCATACACTCGCGTGCACACCCACAAGCAGCCAACTAACACCAAGACAGCGTGGAAAAAGAAAGTTGGATTTAGCCTACATGTATGAATTAAATTTTCAATAAACAATTTAATTTAAAGTAACACGATTAGTCTACAACGAGACATTTAAGATGATTCTACAAAATTTATTCTGGTGTTCTTGAAGTTTTTGCATGATGAACTCGAAGACATCAGACCAGAGACCGCAGCTGCAAAAAGTAGAGAGTAGGTCAAATAACATTTTTCGAACGAAATAATTTATTTGCAATGTTACCTTTCCTTTTAAAAAACATGTCTTGAAAAACTGTTGTCACAAGCCTTGCTAATCTCAAAGTGTCAATGTACTTATTAAAAATTAGCCGTCAACGTCTTAAAAAGGATAGTTTGCGTTTTAATCGAATTAAATTTAACTCGATTTAAATACTACTTTATTCTTATGAAGTTATCTCTTAACCTACGGTTAACTGTATCGAATCTGTAAGGAGCACAGAAAATAGCTGTACCGTCAACGAAGAATGCTAATTCGACTTGTTTGAGTGGGAGAAATTTATTTAAGTATAACTCGTAAGCGTTTGTTAAATATATAAAATTTACTTTATTTTTTTTTTTTGCGATAAACACTGTTGTGCCCAATTAGAGACGATTTATTGTTAATCAATTTTATTGCACTAAAAAGTCATGTGAACTTTTTAAGCATATACGCGCTTTATTTTCTCAGTAGTTCTTGGTTGTCTCCCCTATTATTTCATTTTACTCTACTCGAATTCATATTCTAATTCTTACTTTGAATTTTATACTGGTTATGTCCTAATACTCGTATGTATTTTCATAATTTGCATAAACGCCTCCCCCCACTTTTCTACAAACGTAATCGGCTTTTATATTTCACGATTTTTAAAGTACTTTCTAACGCACTGTTTACGCATGCACTAAATGAAGTTTCTTTACAGTAATTTCTTCTTCGTGAAGACCAAAAGTATGTACGATTTATGAAACCTCGATCATGCATAGCATTCGAAACTTTTATTTTGAAACTTACATGCTTGAATACATTAAAACGTTTCGAGTAGAGATGAGCAAATCAACTCCGCTAGAGCAGTTTTGGGTATATGCGAGGTCTGTTCAAAAAATAAAGTCACTTTATTTTCCTCGAAAAATATTTATTTATTCATCAATATCTATTTTATCCCCTTCAAAGTAATCCCCCTCAGATATAATACACTTGTGCCAGCGCTTTTTTCAATCCTCGAAGCATTTCTGATATGTGCTTTTTGACGTGGCCTTAAACTCTTCCAGCGATGCGGTCTTTATCTCCTCAATCGTGGCAAACCTCCGTTCTCTCGTGGGTCTTTTCGGTTTTGGGAACAAAAAAAAAAAAAAAAAGTCTCAGAGGGCCAAGTCCGGTCAATACGGTGACAGAGGGGCATGATTACGGTGTTGTTTTTGGCCACAAAATCACGAACAAGCAACGATGTGTGAGAAGGTGCATTATCGTGATGCAAAAGCTATGAATTGTTATTCCACAAATCCAGGCGTTTTCTTCGTATTTCTTCACGCAAGCAGCGCATAAGGTAATATTCCTTATTGACCGTACGACCTTCTGACAAAAACTCATGATATGCACCACGCTATTGTAATCGAAAAAAACAGTGAGCAAAATCTTCACATTTGACCGAACTTGGCGTGCTTTTTTCGGGGCCGCTTCCATTAGGATGGTTGGGCTTTGTTTTCGATGTCATAACCATATACCCATATTTCGTCACCAGTTTATGACCTTTTTAAGCAAATCTGGATCGTTGTTGACGTCATTCAACAGCTTCTGAGCGATGCTCATGCGACCGTCCTTTTGGTCAAAATTTAACAATTTTAAAACAAACTTCGCTGACACGCGTTTCATGCCCGAAACATCCGAAAAAATAATTGCATTGCATGAGCCAACCAATATGCTGACATCCTCAGCAACTTCTCTAATAGTGATTCGACGGTTCTCCGTAACAATTTTGTTCACTGCTTCAATGTTTTCATCAGTTGTTGACGTCGGGGCGAGTATCGTCATTAATATCTTCTCGACCTTCTATGAAAAGCTTGTAGCACTTATAAACATTTTTTTTTTTGTGCTCAAAGTAGACTCACCACAGTCAACATATTTCATAATACAGATTCTTTGATCCATTTTTTTCGATAGCGAAAAAACACGTCTAACTTTTATAACTGTCAAACACAAATTAAAAATACAAAAGAGCTGATAGTGTCAACATATGTTGGGAACATGTGTAGCAACATAAAAAAAAAAAAAATCCCAAATCGAATGTACGTAGCCCGAAAAATTTAAAAAGTCACCTTATCTTTTGAATAAACTTCGTATATATGTTCTTTCCGACTACGGATGTATATCCGCTTCTCAACTCCAACTCCGTCAGCGTTACGTATTTCATATTTATAGTGTATAGTCGCAATCATCTTCGGCTGCGTATTCAACTCCAACTCCGCGTAGCACTCCAAACGCATAAAGTAAATAAACGTCCTTGAACACAGTGCACATGCTAGCCTTTCGGAGTTGAGATACATTAAATTACGCCGCCAAAGGTAAACCCGACTGTGTCCAAAATGACAACGTTTGTTCGTTGTGTGACGTCTTTCGAAGTTAAGATTAAATCATGTAACGTCGGAGATATCTGGCTGTGTCCGAGCGCGGATATATTTCCGAGGATATAACTGTGTTCGGAGATACTCCCATGCCTAGTTTCGAGTCTGTGAATACATTTAATACGAATACAATCATCATTTTAGCTTACAAGAGTTAATGCTGACTTTATTGTTAACCTTATGTTTGCTGTTAATTCAAAAATATAAAAAATGCTTTTTTACAAAAAAGTACATACCGATACTTGAAGGTTTATTATACAAATTTAAAGATGCACTAAAAAGTAAAAAATAATTACTCCCGATAAAATATATATATCAGACTGATATAACACTTAAGTGGTGATATCGTAATTCTTATACAATATTAACTTTTTGGAGTTGGAATTAAATTCATGTTAGGAACAATTTAATCAACATTTAATGCAGTTTTTAATTATTCTTTTAATATGAATTTGATGCCAACTCCAAAAAGTTAATGTTGTATAAAAATTACGATAATGTCATTTTAAGTTGTACCACTCTGATATATATATTTTATCGGGAGTAATTATTTTTTACTTTTTAGTGCATCTTTAAATTTGTATAATAAACCTTGAAGTCGGTATTTATTTTTTGTAAAAAAACATTTTATTTTTTACTTTTTAATGCATTTTTATTCAATTAAATTAAAACATTTTAATAAGAACAGATATTTCCACGATAAAAACACCAAAAGATACATTTCCATAGTAATTTGGCAAATTTATAGTACATATTTTAAGTCAAAAATCTATGAATGAAAAGCATCCAAAAAGCTTCAATCTCCCGCATTATTAAGGATAACTCAAAAACTATCGGTCAGATCTTGGTCAAATTTAAATGGGATCACATGACAAACACTACCTTTCAAATAAAAGAAGAATCATCAAAATCGGTTCATCTAGAAGAAAGTTCTGTGGTAACACACATAAAAAAAAAAAAAAAAAAAAAAAATACAGTCGAATTGAATACCTCCTCCTTTTTTGAAGTCGGTTAAAAAGGAAGAATGTATTATAAAAAGATGTTTTTACGTTAAAACTAAATTAATTGACGTAAATATCTGTTAGTGAAACGAAAAATAATGATAAGTTTCATTTAAAAAATTTGCATCTTACAATTAATATAAAACAGCGTGTGTAACGTAACAAAATTTTGGTAAGAACAAGACTTCATCCGAAAGATTAGTTTATAAATTCCACCCTCTTTCTGAATTATATTTTTAAAATTTTCATAGAATATGATACACGTTTTAGATAAAAACTAGAACATCAAAATTACTATTACAAAAAAATATTGAAACCAGTTCAAAAATCCCATGGTTTCTTCATTTTCAGAGCTTACGCTACTCCCCGTCATTTCACCTTTTTGCCGTCTTCATTTATTAAACATTTTCTGCCCTCTCGACCGTTTTAGCTCTCAGTCACTCATGCGATTCAAATTCAGATTTTTTCGAGTATTCCTTTTCGTTATCGGAAAGAGTAGCATTCCACTCGAGCTGTTTTTAATATCATTCCTACTCCATATATTCTACATTTTTTATTCTTTCTTTTCACTCACCGCTAATCATTCTAATTATTGCTAAATTCTTCTCTCTTTGATATTTCATCGCGTTATCATTTTTTTTATCTTCCAAATACGTTTCCGTTCTATCGCACCCGGTTACTCGTACTCTTTCCTTCTTTTTTCATGCAACCGGTTATTTTTGCAGTTGCACCTAAGATTGTTGGGCTCTTCTTTTGTAATTGTATGTAGGCACTGCGTTGGATGATGAATTTCTTCTCCTTCTTCTTTTTCCCATCGGCAGTGCGGTATAATTGTGAGACAATAGTGTTGAATAATACATTTCCTTTTTTCACTCTCGTCGACTTTGTGGACTCCATTTTCACGATAATGATCGTTATGTCGGATGGTATATTTCACCATTCCCGTCGACACGGCAGATCCTCAAATAATAATAAAAATTCTAATTGCAATTAGGAGAAAAGTTGATATTATACCGAAGTTTCGGAAGAAATTTATTTCGATTAATATAATTATTGCTCTAATTAAGTAACATGATCTACCCGCATGGGGTGGGGGGGTATCGGTTTATTTAATGATTTTGAATTCAATCGTAAAATTAGAAAGTCAACAATAAGAAAATAGAAAAATATTCTTGTAATAAACACTAGATACACATTTTATAATGAATACAAAAAATTACCTTTTGAAGGTTTTTAAATAAAAAATAAATGTAAATTATACAAAATAATGTTATTAGCGGGGCAAAATTATAAATTTTTACAAATATTTATAGGGTTATATCTTTTCATAATGTTACAATGAGCAATTTAGGAAAATAAAAATAAATACAATGGTGATTTAAGGGAAAAAAAGGAACAGCATTTAATGCTGCAAAGGAAGAACAAACTGGATAAGAAGGAACCACCGAAATTGTGATCACTTTAATTTGTTTAATTTCTGTTCGCAGATTCTTTTAACGGAGAACATTTTCAATTTATCCGCTTCTTCGGCGATCTTTTTAATTGCATCCAGTTCGTTATATTTTACCGCCAACAAATAAGCTGATTTTAACAATCCGCATTCGGTATATAACGATATCTGAGGGAAAAAAATACATTGCCGGATTATTTTTGAATATTTTACAAACAGCGCATAATTTAATAACTAATTCCGCAGAATACATTTTTCTATCGCAAATTATAATTTTCCTTACAAATAAATTAAATAAGAATAAAATAATATTCAGAAAAAATATTTACTAATAATATATACACTTTCATATCCACATAAATGCGATTATTTCCTCTACTTCTAAAAAAAAAAGAAAGAAAAATCCTTTTTTTTAAAAAATGAATTAGATTTTTGTTAGACATTAATTGGAGAAATCGAATGTATTCAAAACAGGAAGTTATAATAATTACAAAAAAAAAAAAAAAGTAGAGAATACCGGGAAAATTTTTTACGTATACCGCACTAAAAAGTGAATTGACTAATTTACAGCGTATTGAAATAAAAAATTTTAAGAATTCACAAGAAATTTTTTTAAATTGTTCAAAGCGAAATTCCTTTTTAATACTTAAACGTAAATGAGAAAAATACGTGCCTACCTTTGTTACATGATCTGTTACGTATGCTATCATTGTTTCTGTAACTTTTGTCGGTTTTACTTCTTTTAAGGTATTGTTGATCACTTCGTCTTTTACACTGTCAGAATTCGATATTCTTTCGGTAATACATTTCAATAAAACAATCACATCTTCCTCTCTGTCCGATTTTATCAGTTGCTTCGATACTTTACTATATACTAATGCACTGTTTAACGAGTATTCTGTTACCAGTCTAAAAAATAATAAACGAGATTTAATAGCAGATCCATTATGTTTTCATTATTAAATAAGCTACATGATATTTAGAAGGGGGGGAAAAAAACAAAGTGGAAAGAGGATATGTAGGAGTTTTTTTTTTTTTTTGATGAAGTTATAATAAAAACTTATTTAATTTAATGTAATTCTCTAAATTACTCGTTATATTTCAAATAAAACATGAAGACTATGATTTTTCGAACTACAGAGCTTGTAGCACGATAACATAATAAAAACTCTAATTTGTTCATTATATGATATGAAAAATTGCAATTAGCACTCCGATTGATAATGAAAGAAACAGAATTTACAGAATTATACTATGAACTGTTGATAGAAACATCTATCATACATTATTTTGAAATTAAATTTACACAGCACTTTTTGATCAAGAAAGCTATTGATATTTTTATTAATAAAAACTTTTCAGGGATTCAATAAGAGATAAAATTTAAGTTTTTGTTTACAATGGTAGAACTAGTTTTTCATTTCACTACCAGTAAAAATTTAGTAATCTTCTCCGCTGTATTAATTTAAATATTAATTTAGTTGATGAAGAAAAAATAAATAAAGAGAGATTACTTAAAATGAAGTAACCACCATTTAAAGAAATAATTTTATACTACTTCATGTCAAAAAATTTAGAAGACGGAAAATCTTCTAGAGATACGCTGAAGTTTTATCTTTAATTTAGTATTCAAACAAATTAACTCTATTTTCTTTATAATTTTAATTTTCAATTCCTCTGTAAGCTATCTCGAGTCGATGGCGCGTTGTGCGTTCTATGTTTATTGCTCGTTCGTCTAAAATATGTATCTGTAAAACAGATGGTATCTTGGTTACGCTAAAAAATATCTCAGCGACGATCGCTTATCGTAAACATTTACACCCTCCGTTACAGAAAAGACGAGTAATGTAAACTAAAGTCATATCGGATTTTTCGTTAAGACCCTGTTCCAGTTGGTGAGAATATTTTCATTTTTATTTAATTTATTTTTCTCTCTCTCTCTTTTCCCTGTATCGTTCGAAAAACAATAACTGGGTTATCTTAACGGTGTTGCCATACATCCAATAAGAATATATCGCACACCACCTATTTCGCGAAAGCGGGAAATAACAAAACCATTCTATCCCTGAAAATAAAACTTAGTACCAAACCTAAACGGGAAATCAGTGACAACAACATTAACCCTGTTAATGAAAAAAAGAAAAGAAAACAAAAGAAAAAAAAAATAGAACAACGAGAAACTTCTACTCTATGAAGAATTAATTGCCAAAAAGAACAGTCAAATAACTCAACTGAAAAAACAGGTAAATGAGCTTGTAGAAAGGTTTAACCGTATTGATCAGTCACACTGTGCGGAAACACCAAATTCTACATATGACACCGCGTCCTCTAAATCAGTCAATATTTCAACTATGCCTGACGCACCAAATGACAAATCAACCACATCTAAAGCTAAAAACTTAAATTACAACAATATAGAGCTACTGTTAATCAAAGCAATATCAAAATAGAATATTCCGCCGAAAGTAACAGTGAGTGGAGTTAAAAATTTTACCCTGTTTCATAAGACAGTTGGTGAAAAACTTGGTGATAATAACTATATCTATAAAACTATAAATAATGGCGACATCGTTGTTTCTGCGAAAAACGGCAATGCATTTCGAAATATTACCAATCTTATTAAATTGGTAAATAAAAAGCTCGAGCAGAATAAAGAACATCCACTTCATGGGATTTCTTATCTTACCTATAAACTAAAAACAGATAGGATGTTTCGCGTAGTAATTCAGGGACCTCATCCTACTACCGACTTAGATGAACTGAGAAGCGAATTACAAAATATGGGACGCAATGTTGCAAGTGTTGTGAACATTTTTAAAACAGTCAAAGTACGTGATAAGGATAATAAAATTATCAGTAGGCACAAGAAAGCCTATCCCTTATTTTACGTCGATCTTGAGCCAAAAGATAATAATAAAAATATATATGAAATTACCCATCTCGTTTATACTTCAGTTAAAATTGAGGAACCGCACAAAAATTCTGCAATTCTTCAATGCAAACGATGTCAAAGATGGAACCATACTAAATAAGGGTGTTTTCGCATAGCTAAGTGTTTCAAATATGCTCAAAATCATGAGTCCACATCGTGTTTGTTAAAAGATCCAACTAAATTTAAATGCGTCAACTGTGGGCTTAATCACACAGCCAACTATCGAGGTTAAGTCTGTCGTGATATTGAAAAAATTTAAAAAAAACAAAAACCTTCTATTGTGCAACGGAAGCAACAGAAGAAAGTGTTACCCAGCCAAGTACAAAATAATGTAACGTACGCTTCTGTAATAAGTAGTGATACTATACCAAAAAAACAGAATTAACAACACAAAGAAGGAATACACAACTACCAGAGCAATCATACACTGATATCATGTCCGTTCTGAATAATATAACTAAGGAAATGGCTTCTATTTCTAGTCGACTTAGCAAACTGGAAGGAAAAGCACCTCAGACAGTTAGCAATAAGCGTAATAAAAATCGTATAAATGACTGATCACTCACTCCGAATAATTATATGGAATACAAATGGATTAAGAAATCGTCTTCTTCAATTATTTTTCATAAAATCGATATTGGTCTAGTATCAGGGACACATTTCACAACGAGAAATTGCCCTACGATCAAAAAGTACATTATCTAACACACTCCTCACCGCGATGATGGTGCACATGGAGGATCAGCTGTAATAATAAAACAAAATATACATTTCCTTGAAAAAGAGTATTGTACAGAATATGCACAAGCGACATCGGTAACTACTCAACGAAACGGTGTAATAGTTAATATTGCAGCGGTGTACTTTCCACGTAAGCACAACCTAAAAAGAGGTAATTATGAACACTTTCCTAATCATTTCGGTCAACGATATGTAATAGGCGGTAATTTTAATGCTAAAAACGAAGCCTGGGGATCAAAGCCAGTTCGTTTCAAAAACCAGAATCCAGCACATATCGAAGGAAAAGAACTGCCGCAAGCAATCCACAATACTCACAGTAACTGTGTTTCAGGAGGCAAGCCTACCTATTGGCCGAGCGACAAAAGAAAAAGATCCGGTTTAATTGACTTTTTTATTGTCAAAAGTATAGCTAATCAGAAAACATTGAAGACTTCACATCGGATCACTCCCCAGTATTACTTGTTATTAGTTCTACAGTGATTTAGAAGTCAAAAGGTGAATGTATGCTCACACACAGATTGACAAACTGGGAAAAATTCCGTGTCTCGACCAGCAAGTTAAAAGTGCGTTTAAAAACTGTAAAGGGAATAGAGAAACAAATTAATAATCTCATCGAAACAATCCGTGAATCTGCCAAAGTTGCAACACCTGAGATTAAAAATAGTAATAACCAGGAGACAACATATCCTTTTGAAATACGTCCGTTAATTACCGAGCGACGACGAGCTCGACGGATATGGCATAAATCACACCATCCGTAAGATAAAAACATCTTCAGTAGGTTAAATAACCAACTTAATAAGTTAATAAACGAAATTAAAAAGAAAACATTTAAATTGTTCCTCGAAGAGGTTAGCCCTTTGGCACCTAGCGATTATTCCCTATGGAATGTTACACGAAAAATAAAGGGGCTATTTGTTAGAGTTCCTCCTTTCCAGAACCAAAGTGGCAGCTGGGCCAGATGTAATGAAGAAAAAGCGGAATTCTTTGCGCAACATTTGTCAAATACATTTCAGATACAGGATATAAAATCGAATATAAATCCTACGGTGTCATATAAAAATAATGTAAATTTTGATTACATCACCCCTTTCGAAATCTCGAACGAAATTTCAGACTATTAATGTAAAAAAGCTCCAGGAATCGACGAGATCCCCCCTGCAGTTTTAAAAGAATTACCGCGTAAAGCTGTTGTATTCTTGACACATATATATACAATGCTTGTTTACGACTAGAATATGTTCCAAACTGTTTCAAAACAGCGCAGATCATTATGTTACATCAAAAAGAAAAGCCAGCAGAGGAAGTTACTTCATACCGTCCAATTTCATTACTTCCTGTATTATCGAAACATTTCGAAAAACTGTTACTAAAACGTTTAAAACCATTTATCGATCTGTCTGACCATCAATTTGGCTTTAGGAACCAACATTCGACTATAGACCAAATCCACAGGATTACATCTATCATCGAAAAAGTGTTTGAAGAAAGAAAGTATTGTTCTACAGTATTTCTTGACGTATCGCAAGCGTTCGCTCGTGTTTGTCACGAAGGCCTTGTGTTTAAAATGAGTAACCTTCTTCCAGGAAACTATTATAGACTTCTAGAATCTTATTTGGCTAATTGCCAATTTCGGGTGGCACACGAAAATGCTGTGTCAACATTCAACTGTATACAAGCAGGAGTACCCAAAGGTAGCGTTCTTGGACCTATCCTGTACTTCTTGTATATGCAGGATTACCTACAGACGACGAAACAGTAACCGAAACATTTGCAGTTGACACCGCTATTCTTTCAGTTAGCGATAGTCAGGCTGAAGCTACAGTAAAACTTCAACGCGCACTCAATCGTGTTACCAAATGGACAATCGAATGGAAGATAAAACTAAATGAAGCTAAATCGATCCACGTCATTTACACCTATCGTAAAGTTGATAAGCAGCATAAAGTTTATCTAGGCAATTAAGTTGTTCCTTAGGCCGAATCAACTAGATACCTTGGAATGCACTTAGATAAGCGTCTAACGTGGGAAATGTGCACTAGAACGAAAATTAAACAGATCAAGGTTAAAACGCGTCAACTGTATTTGCTTATCGGTCGAAATTCTACATTGGACGTATCGTGTAAACTTTTACTTTATCAGAAAATAATGAAACCGATTTGGACGTATGGTCTTCAATTGTGGGGATGCGCGAAAGTTGCAAATCGTAACAAGATTCAGCCCAGACAAAAGACCATCCTACGTGCGATCGTCGACGCCTATCGATTTTCACGTAACGATGACATTTATTATGATCTTCAGATTCCATTCGTCAACTATGTCATCAAAGACTTTGCCAAGCAGCTTGAATAGCAGCTTTTTAATCGTGTCAATGCGGAAACAGTTAAACTTCTCGACACTCGATTGGATACCAGACGCCTTTAGCATAACAAACCTCAAGATCTACTCTTGTAAAAAATAAGTATGTGTAAGCAAAGCTTTAACCACTGAGTTACTCCACACTCGTTCGTATCATCTAACAAGATGCATTTTGCGTTAGGTGATAATCATGTTATCAACAGAGTTACTTATTTAACCCTAAGTTAAGATTGCAACGAGTACCTATAAATAATATATAAAAAAAATTCAACTGAACGTTGAAATCGCGTTATTTACCGTTGGGCCATTGCAAATGCTGATTTAGAATCCATTGTAGATCGGAAAATTAAACTGATCACATCTATCTTCTCGGAAGTATCACCGAGCAGCGTAGGAACCCGTGAAAAGTGCATGGATACGCATTCTCGATCAGACATGATCGTATTAGACACATCGATTTGCAAGCAGATTGTATTTAAATGTTTTTCAATTTCTGATAAACTTAAAGTCATAATGAGATCATTTTCTGCATTTAGAAAATATAACAAATCACTTTAATTAATACATATAAATATTTCCAATGTTTTTATTTGCAAGCGTAGAAGTTTAACGTGATTATATAAAGGCGAAATATTTTTTATTTGCGAAATAAGCAACAAAATAGCATATATTAAATAATAATCATAATTTTATCTGTAGAAAACAAGAACAGCTTAATGGCGAATTATAATGTAATTCTTAAATATGCATACATCTTCGAAAATATTCATAATATTCTACAGCAGCGATTCTAACCTGAGGTCTGTAATGTCCTCGCAGAAGGACATAGCGAAAAAAATAGTTTTATTATTTTAAATTTTAAATTTATATTAAATTTTACCGATAAATATATTACAATAATGTACAACGTACTGACTTATTTTTCCCTCCTTCACAAATTTAACAGGTAATTTCATTAGTAACTTGAAAAACGGCTTTCAATATGTGCCTTTCATAGTTTATACTCAGCAAACTTAATTTTTCTTTACTTAATAATGTGTGTAGCAGGAAAATTAAATGATAAAAAGGGTTCAAGTTAAAAATCGCTATTCTACTGCATGTATCACTAATCATAACAGTGCATATAACCAAGTTAAAAAAACTGGTTGCCACTGTCATATATACACAGATTCTGAGGAAATACCAAAAAGTAGATTTTAACTTTTCTTTAATACAGAAATTTTCGAATTGCACAATTACAAACATATACAAACTTTCAAAAAATTTTAGTTTTCTTATAATCACCCAAAGATCTGATACCCCTAAAAAAAATTAACTGATCGTTCCCTTCGCTTATTCATCTATGCACACATATGTACAAAAATGCACATCTGCGCGTCCACTCCACCACATGCGCTACACGACTGGGCTCGCTAACCGCTTCGCAGCCCAAACCTTCGAATTTTTAGCTGTTTTACTTTGTGAATTTTTAAAACAGACTGCAGTGTTCACGTAACATTTATTATAAAAAAAAAGAAAAGAATTAATAAAAAAAAGTAAAATTTGTATTAAAATATCTCAGAAACTAAAATCGCTAGCCTCGTGATATATGAGAGAGGAATATGTTACGTTTAATTCTTTTAAAATGAGACATTGGCAATATTTATTTCATTCAAATTTATATTGTAATGATCAAATTCGATTTTTTCTTAGGCAATAATATTTCAAGTCACTGATGGCCCTCGTTCCAAAATTTTACAGTTTAGGGTTTTTTTTATTTCTCCTACATCCCTAATAACGAAAATATGTCAGTTGGAAAAAAAAAAAAGTCAACCACCAAGTGGATCCTGAAATTTTTTTCTAATTGTTATGTACTTGTAGATATAGAAGTAATGGTTATTTTTCACATTATCACGTTTTCATATTTATTTTATTCTATATATTCGATATTGATTTGTAGCTGAAGAATAAATGCTGAAGCTCTAGAAAGAGCTGTGAACTTGTTTTAGTTCCACCGCTTTAGATGTATATTTTCTCACATTTAGACCTCTAAATTCCAAAATTTTCAAATTTCTGTATTTTTACAGTATTCTACAGGCAAAAATATGTCGGTAAAAAAAAACAATCCTGTAAGTTCCCATAAAACGGGCTGTAAAATTTTTGAGAAAAAAGTTTTGCGGTTTGATTTTGATATTTTTCGTAATTGAAGCCATTTAATTTCAAAATTTTGGGTGTTTATTAAAAAAATTCAGACCAAGTTTCAAAATATTCTATGAGTTATTTAAGAAACCTTATTTTCAGTTTTTATTATTATTATTTTTTTTTAAATAGTAAAAATGAAAATTAACGAACGGAATTTTTTTCAAAATAATCGGAAATAAAAGAAATTAAAATATTTTTATAATTCCTAAATATAAATCAAATTTTTTTAAAAATTGGATCATAAATTACAATTAAAATTCTCTTTAAAACCATATAACTTCAAGCTAACCGATTATAATGGGCGTCAAAAAACCTTAAAAACTGTCGAAAATATATAATATGGAATTTAAAACGACCTCAAAAATCATTTAAAAATTCATAACTCATCACCAGGTAATCCTTTAAAAGTGAAATTCAAAATGCAAAACAAAACGTAGAAGCTCTTTCATAAAATCAAAAAATTACGGTTAAAAAAGTAACTACCCCCCCCCCCCTTTTGGGCCAAAAACAGCAACAAAAAGAAAGTTCACGTAAGTAATAGCCTGAGTGAAAATGTTGGAAGGAAACCAAAACATATCTCAAACATATGCATAAAGGACCGCTTTATAGGAAAAATATAGCTGAGCTTACAATTTTATATTCAAGCCTTGCAGTCCCGAAAGTTTCGAAAAAAATATTTTTTTTCTCGAGCATTATATCGACGGAGAGATCGCTATTTGCCAGAAACGAACCCGTATTTCATTTCCTCAACGAAACTTTCGAAATTTTAAATATTTTCAAAATTTTCGATCTTTCAAACATCACTGTGTTTAATCAACTATAATCAAACTTTGTACTTGTTCCGTCGAAAATTTAATAACGTTACAAAAAAAAAACAAACCAAGGCGCAAGTTCACCTATATTTTTCTTTAAAGCGCGCTATTTTATATACTTTTTGAAATATATTTTAACTTCTTGAACTTTTTCTTTCTCGGACTGTTACATGAACTTTCCTTTTTTACTGTTTTTTGCCTAAAAAGCGCGGTTTAAATAATTTCTTAACGGTAGTTTTATTTTTTTTGCTATTTATTTATGGAAGTGTTCCTAATTTTTGTTTTATATTCTGCATTTCACTTTTAAATGGTACTCGGCGGGGAGTTATGAATTTTGATTAAATTACACATTACATATTCTTGATGGTTTTTTGCGTTTTTTCTGCCCAGGGAAATCAATTATCCTAAAGTTATAGATTATTTTTAAAAAAAATTCTAATTATTGTGATTTTAAAGTTTATTAGTGTCAAAAAACCGTTCCTGAGTTATTTTGCATATTTTAATTTGATATTGTTGTCGTTTCTAAATCGTCTTAATATGTACGAAAATTGTTTAAAAATATTTAGGAGAAATGAATAATCTAATAAAATTACGTAATAAAATGAGTGTGGTTTGTGATTGGGATGATGTAGAAATAAATGTGGCAAACTATATTTCTTACTAATACAAATGATAACGTTTAAAACGGATGAAATTTGAAAGACATCGCCGGTAATTCATAAAAAACGTCTCTGAACAAAAGCTCTCGCTCACTAGCGAAATAAATCGGGCCAAAAAATGCCCCGCTTAAAATGGCACCCGTGACGTCGGATATAAAAACTTAATACAAATACTTATAAAAAATTAATTTTTACTTATCGAAAATTTGCGAAAAAAGCATTAAATTGACATTTGCATATTGCACGAAAACATTGTGTTCAGTTAAATCGACAGAACCGAAAAATTTCAATATTTCGTATTGTGAAACAAAAGTAAAACTTCAGCTACGCACCGAATAGAAAGAAAAACGTACCGTTGTTAGTTCAATGTAACTGCCCCTTTCTTATCCTTGTTGCACTCACTCGTGAGATTTGATGTAACTTTACATCGCCGGCTGGAATTAATATAGCTCCGTATTTCAATGCAGAGCCGTCAGCGAATGATTTCGTCTTCTTTTCGTTGCATCGTGTACGTTTAATTTGATTTATCCGCCGTATTTCCTCCCGTCCCCTCCTTTAGAATTCTATCCCAATACATACGAACACACCACGATGTGACTGTTGCATGCTATACGTCACTCCCTCTTTCATCAATAATTTATTTATTTTCGTTCGGTTCGTACATTTTAGTCACTGCAAACCGCATATTCACTTTCGCACAATATTGAACGTACAGCATTTTCTTTGAGCCAATTTACCGGCAATGGATAGAATAGTTCAGCACGTGGTTTTTGCGAATTCTACCACGAGCGGTTCATTTCGGTGTGATCGCGAGTGTTACGCAGAACTAAATATGTTGCCTAAATCAATTTCTTTTTTTTTTTAACTTAAACTACATGTACGTCAAACATTTTTACAATGTAATTTGAGATTAAAGTAAACAGTATTTCGGCTATTTATAAAAAATTTAGAGATACAAGTAACCAAAAAGGAAATCAAAGAAGGCAAAAAAAGGGGGGGGGGGTATTGATTATTTATTTATGAATTAATGATAACTGTATTCAATGCACGACAGTATTAATCTTGTATTAATCTTGCATATTATCACTCTGTATCATGGTATCTTTCAAGTATTTCTTTTGCATAACATTTCTTCATTAGTAGTTAATTACATTAAGGTTAATACATTGTTCTTGTGCCTATTATATGACAGGGATTTGAAAATATCGCTCTTATTTTACTCATAATTAATTAACACGCGAATACGCTCACACACACATAAATATATGAATATAAAACTAATAGAGCAAGTAACAAGTACTTACTTTTTGTTTGAGTTAATGCGGTTTCTAAATGACGGCAAGCATTATGTAGATGCTCGATGTTGCTCATTAATTCGAAATACGAATGAGCACCGTGCAAATAAAATCGAATACTGGTCATAGCTGCTCTAACGTAATCTTTCAACCACAACTGGATCGAGTAGAGTACTTTCAAGTAATTGTTACGTTCGCAACAAGCACACACTACCCTTATGTACTCCTGTAACATAGAAAATAACGCATTATTCCATTAGTCTTAACTCTTTCGCATGCTAGACGTCCAATTGGGAACATAATTTTATATTTACTATTTATAGGTACCTGGTATGTTTTATACGTTAAAATATAGTGTTTCCGATAGGGAACATCCTATTTAATTAAATAATATCGATATATACATATATTAATTGACTGGAGTGAGAGTTAAAAAAGATTTTTGTCGAGTGATTTTATTTGTTTACAATTAGCGATTTCAGTGTGTTTTTATAATTTTTAGGGGGTATATAGTTTATGTTTTCATTAATTATGTTGTAGAAAGGTATGCAGTTTACTAATCATTCATTACATAATCATTTACATCGACAATAGAATTGTAATATTTTTTTGAACTTTCGTGTTCCCCTTTGGTGGGAACATTGCCACTGAACGGAGTTTGTGAAGTAAGTTTTTACTGTATAACTACACCTACTTTGACATTGTGGTATAGTAATGATATATTTTATTTTATAGCATGAATGTTTTATGTGACAAAGATGTATTTGATATTTTAAACAGTGATCAATCAGATTTTGATTTTGATTCAGATGAGGAAGTTAAAAAAGGGTTTTGGAAACAAATTTGTACTATGATGTTGATCACTTAATAGAAGAAATTGAAGTATGCATCTTTTCATAATAGTCAACCAGTCTTATATGAAAATAGTAATTATTATTTCTATATGAATTCCACATACACTGCTGTTATCAGGTAAATGAAGTTAGTGAAGATTGGAATGATGTAAATGAAACTGTGAACACGAAGGAAACTGATCCGTAAGTCAATGTAAATTTGACTCCTGCGAATAAAATTTATTAAAACATAAAATTTAGTTTTTATGTTGTTCAACAAGTTCTGTATAGTTTATAGCATGTTATATATTTCACTTTAGTGGAATCTGAATATATAAAAAGTTTATGTTAGCAACAAAACATTGTGTGGTAAAAAGTACCATTGGCTGTTTTTGTTCCCGTTTGGGCACAACTTTTTTTAAAGCTCCTATAAGTTCTATTTGGGTAAATTCAGTTTTAGATTACTACTTAAGGTATAAATAAAAGGAAATAAAACTAGTAATTTTTTTTGGTGAAAAATGAAAAAGATAGACCGAAAGAGTTAACAAGATATGTAAAATAAATCCTTCGAAATTCGTTAAAATATGTAGTGCATTATGCACTGAAAATGGAACGAAAAAGTCTTTCTCGCACATACAGGAAACTTACAATTTACAAATATTTTATTAGGGTATTTTTCGTGATTTCTTTTTTATGTAAATTCGAAAAAAAAGCACTATCGACTACTCTTATTTAAACCGACAATGTCTAATATTATCGAATTACCAATTTAAAATTCGAATTATCGCATTAAAATTAAATTAATTTTTTATTATTATTCAGAAATACATTAACGTATTTTACCATATTTTCTAAATGAGAATTTTTCAATTTTTAATGAAACAAATTGGACTTTGCATTTTAAATTACAAAATTAATTGGTAATTATCGATAACTTTTTTTTTTTTTGGAGTACATAACTACAAACCTCTCATTCTCACGTCCGAAACTCTTTACATTATATTCTTTCTTCGCTTATTTTCTCAGCTTTCTCCTGCTGTTTTTGTAGTATTTTTTTTTATTATCGAAAATCTACTAATTCATAAAAAAATTGAAATAAGTAAACCGTTATTTTCAATATACCAGAAAAAAACAGCAAAAAAAAACGTATGAAATTCTACGACATCGGCTAAAGCTATAGTTAACCGGAATAACGTACCTTCCAAGTAACTAATGACTTATCCATTTCCTGCATTAACTGATGTAAATTATCCGTCGATCCCTTTTTCAAAGATTGAATGTACACTTCTTCTAAAAACAGCTTTGGCGAAACATTATTTTGTACAATAAATTCCAAAGCCGTTCTTAGTTGATTATGTTTCATGTAGTGTTCTAGCAGTTGTGTAGTAGTACCGTACGTTCGCAGATAATAAATACATTCTTGTTGCGGTTTTTTCGAAACTATCGAAATTTTTGTCGGTGGAGTCGAGGATGATTCCACTGCATTTGTTTCCGCGCCATCTTCTTCCTTTTTTTATTTTTTTAAACACATTACATTAAATATGTTTTTTTTTTCTTTTTACTACACTAATAATGTAACGAGTGTATTTTAAAAAGTAAAAAGACGATAGCTACTGCAGCAAAAGCTGTTCGTTACTTTTTACTTTTTTATTGAAATATAATGTACTAATATATGAAACTATATCACCGAAATATATTTATTCATTAAAAATGATTGCATTGATTAGAAGTGAAAACATGTTTAACCGCTTTAATAATAATAATGAGATTAAAAAAAAACTTACTGCGCAATATAGAGACATACAGATATATTACAAAACACAATAACAAAAATTTACTAAATTTCACTCGAAATGTAATTAACATAAAAACATTTTAATTGATCTCAACGATCAGATTTAATGTTAAAAATATATAATGCCAAATTTATTTTAATAATTTATATTTGATTTACAGTTTCTTTAATCCTTGTTCCATTCGACATTTAATTCTTAACCATTTACATTATATAAAACTGTATATAATTGTATAATGTAAATACATAATTACCGTAATTGTGACCTTACAATTGTTTTTTAAAAAATAAATACATTTAAACAGTAATCGCAAATTTTCAAACTAATAAATTACTTTTAACTAAATTTTTCCGCAAAATATTTTTTGTAGATTCGTATTTAAAAGATAAAGTAAAAATATTTTGAATTAGTTTTGAACCTACCTATACGTATTTGTTTTTACAATTTTTTTTTTTTTTTTTTTTTTTTTTTTTGTTATTACAAAGATCTTCTTCAATATCGAAAATTAAAGTGGGCAAATACACAAATACACACATTCCTTTAATTTAAATACACAAATGTTGCGTAATGTCGTTGCAAAATAAATTTTAGAGTTCATGCAATTCACACTTTAATTAGTGAATAACCGTTACGTACATATCGTAAACAGATTGCACGTCTTTCCTATTATTCAAATTTTCGAAACTATTTAAATTGCCGGCGATTTGAAATGAATTAAAATTGACGTTTAACGATTGCAGTTCGAAAATATTCGACATTATTTCAACAATTTTTATACGTACATTTTCTTTTACCATAAAACGCACGATTGGTGAGAATAATTCTGCAGCCTATAAATCGTTTAGTATTTTTTGATAATTTTTAGACCCACGTCCTTGTAAAAACGATACGAGTTTGTTAAGTATATTTATGTACTATTTTTAGTTGGTCATAAAGACTTTATTTCCATAATAAATGTGTGCATTCAGCCATTATTAACGACATCTAAATAAAATTCTGTTTTTTTTTTTTTTTTGGCTTCCAAATACGGAATGCACGAATCTTTATTAACTAAAATAGCATATAGTCCGATCAACATAAACGGTTCAAGTTAAATAAAGTCATTTACAATCCGCACTTTATTATAGTTATTGTTTAGCGACACACATCAATTATAAGAAGTAGCCTTAAAAAACGCAAAATTAATTTCTTTGGATATTTCATGAGAGGATCAACATATCACCTTCTGCACACAATTATGATGGGAACGGTAAAAGGGAAAAGGGGGCGAGAAAGAAGAAGGATTTCTTGGCTTCAAAATATTAAGAAATGGACTGGAGTTACAAAAGTGGGAGAATTGTTCCAGATTCCAAAAAATCGAGACGCATTTCGTCAAATGGTTGAATCCATGAAAAGTGGTTAAGCTATACCCGAATCGGGTTGCACGAAGAAGAAGAAGAAACCGGATCCCCAGATCGTGATTTTTTGTTGTTTTCTTTTTTTGTTCTTTAAAATCAGTTAAAAATCAACAGTTAGGATTAATAGATTTTTTTTTAAAAATCTTCTATTGATCATAATTATGATAATTTAACACTTTCAAAAAATTAAATATTTCTTTTTTAGAAAAACTTTTTTAAAAAGATCATTTTTCCATTATAATGAAGTAATAGCTGTATTACAAAAATAATTAACTTGGATTATTTAAATTCTTTCTTACTACTTACAAATTTTTAAATTAACCATTACTAAACTGTTCTTTTCTAATATATATATATATATATATATGGGGGGGGTGTGTCGAAATCTGCGTAAAATATATTGAAAATGAATTAAAAGTTTTATTTATAGTCTCCTATTAAAAAAGAAACAGAGCAAGCAAAAAAGAAGATCTGGATAATTCTGACCAAGGATTATTGCCGGAAATAATTACTAATTTCTGCATTATGAAATACTAACAATATTCATTCGAAAATGGAAGGAAAAATAAGGCGCATGACTGAGGGAAAAAGTTTGTATGAATGTAAATGTACGAAACGGATTTCCATAGAGGAAATGGAGGGAAAACCACAATAATAGACAAGCAAGATTATTCGAAATTAAGAAATATAGGGAAGAAAAAAGGAAGACACATTGCATCTGGCAATAAAACTAGTACCACGAAAATCATATCACTCCGAAAAATTAAAGTGCTAACATCAACAAAAACTTTAGCGTGCTATCCACGAAAAGTAAAGACTGATTATTACAGATACTGGTAATAAGACTAGTATATTTCCCCCGGTTCATGCTTTCCATGAAATCACAATCAAAAAGTAGTTCGAAAAAATGATTGTAAATTAAAACATCGACATTTTTTTTTTATGAATATTAATTTAAGAAGTATACTTTAATTTCACGTTAATTACAAAAATATTATGTTTTTAAAGTTTTTATACCTTTTTTACTTCTTTTATATCTCAAGGATCTGATTATTATTTACATCGACTATATTTTATTAACTAAATAGAAACTTTAAAAATATTCGAAACGTGGATTTTGTTTTTTCGTTTTGTCAACACGTATATTAAAAATTATACGTATCAGCTGACAAAAATATGTACAGCTTCATTTATTGCGTACCGATTATTATTTGTCTTTTTTCCGATAACTTTTCAAAAACATCGCAAATGGGAAAGAAAAAAAAAATTCAACGCCCGTCGTGTGCACTGAAGAATTGAAATATTAACTTAGAAGTGCATACATATGAAGGAGACAACAGCCAATCATTATTCCATTTTATTTCTTTTGGTTATCTTTTCGCGCGCAAATAGTGATCTTCAGCGCTCGTACTATGTTGATCAGAGTATATAAGTGTATATGATGCCAATGCATTCCGATTTATTTTGAAAAAAAAGTGGTACGTATGTTTTTATTTTTATTTTTAATTTAAAAAAAACAAAAAAAAAAAACCTATTATAAACCGTTTGCAAAACCCGAGAAGACTGCAGAGTTTCACAATACATTTAACGTTAATTCTACATATAAAAATTAGGCAAATTCAATTTTTTACAATATGAAAATAATATTACATTTAATATCTGTAGTATTTCACTTAAAAGCATTGGATTCCTGTCCAGTGAACTATGAGAAAATTTTTCTCTCGCTTCTGTCCATTTTCCAGCCTTCAGACAAGATTTACCCCATGCAAACCAAATGACGCTACATTCAAGTCCGGATTTGGTGGATATCTGTAAAAAAAATATTAAAAAAAACCTAAAATACTTTTCACCGAATTACAGATAAAAGAAAAAGTACAAAATTAATTTAGCTCAATAATCTCACTATCGCGTTAGGTTCCAGCTATGATAGAAACGGCGAGCACTAGAACGGCAATCAGTGACCGCGTAATTACGATATTAAATAGTTGATCACCATTCGTTATTATACGGTCTTCCAGCGATGTTTTAAAACAGTCACTGCTCTTTGAAAATACATAATTCCAATTGCCTGGAGGTCATTTCAAGAAAAAAAAAATATGGTCCACATCTAACAAATAAAAATGGCGATAAAGAAACGGTGAATGTCGTCCTTTTTTAAGAGTTAAAACCGGATCAAAAGTTTTTCGAGTACACCGAATGTCACTAGAAACATTTAAATATATTCTAGGTAGAATAAAAAATCGTTTAGAAAATTGGTTGCAACAGCACATTATATCTGAAGAACGATTAGAGATAAATACCCGTTTACTTAAAAATTCTTATACAAAGCAATTGACGCATGAGCGGCAGTAAAAAATATGTCTGGAATCCGCGTTAAGAAGCGTCGTTTTTACCACTCACGTATATCATCGTAGCCACCGGAAATACGTAAACATTTAATTCCTTGCAAATCAGCATCGTTTCAAAGCGTACTGCTCGACTTTTACCATTTCTATCATAGCCAAAGCCTAACTCTTAATGTAGAAAACTGTAATCCGGGTACATTAGGAAATCTATTATACGAACCGTATTTTTCATCAACCTAATAAAAACCGATGTGAAAATTAACGGTGAAGATAAAAATTATCTTCAAAGGAAGTAACGTAAAGTAAAGTAAATCCAACGCCCTTGACAGGGCGTTGGGGTTTGCGTAATTAGGTTTCTCATAATGTACTTAAGGGTCTAATAATAAGGGATATGGAAATCGTTGATGCGTATTCAAGGGAAAAAAGATTGATTACAATGTTTAAGTCAACGTATATTTAGCTCGTGTATTTTTAAAGAATTCACATTATAAATTATTTTTCTTAGCTGATTTTATACAATGTTAATTAAATGTAAATTAAACACTTTTAGAATGTTCAAAGTTCCGTAACTTCCTTCTGTGAACGGAGTAATTTTGGAAGCAATTAATTATATAATGCTGTACATCACATTCGATAACACAAATTTCTTATCACAAACAATGAGACCATCTATGTGCTATAATAAATATCGATTAAAATTATAATTTTCTTACAAAAGGTCTGTTTTAAAAATCCTACAATAAATTTAGACAATCAGGATTTTTAATGAAGTAACATATATATCTAAAACACTGCCCTTCGGGTTCCACAAGGAAACAAGCCCTCTTGATTCCCCTAACCTTTTGTTTTTCCAAATTTCTTTAAAAAAAATCGATTTTAATTGACTGCATCATTCTTAACGGTGATCGCTTCTCTTCCTCTTAACTCTACTTCGCTTTTCTTTGCTGACACTCATCTACTCCTCCGTATGCAATATATCGATAACTAACTCCTGTCTCCAGAGCTCTCTAATATTACTAGAAAATGCTCTTTCTAATATTCATCTGCCTATTTCTTCTCCTCTGTTGTCTTTACTCTTCGTTCTTTTGATCCTTCTTTGGTTAGTCTTACCTTAAATGGCTGTCCAATCCCTCTTGTTAATTGTTTTCGCTATTTAGAAATCTTTCTTGACAGCTGTTTCTCCGTTCACAATCACATTAATCATGCGTATCTATCCTCTCTTAAAAAGCTCAATCTGTTAAAAACTCTTTCTCTTACTACATGGGGAGCCGATCTCTGTACCCTTCTCATGTTTTATAAATCCTTTATCCGTTCTGTCCTGGACTACTGTTGCTGTATTTATGGCAATTCTTCCAGGTCTCTTCTTTCAAAATTAGATCATATTCAAAATACCTGTCTTCGCCTCTGTCTTGATGCCCTGAGATCTATCCCAGTACCGGCTATATTTGCTGAATCCCATACTCTCCTCTCTTCATTCATAGATATTCTATTTAGATTATTGCTGTTTGATTAAACGCCTGCCTAATTATTCCTCTACACTTGTTTCTTCCTACTCTTCTATCCTTCATGAATGACCATTTTCCTCTAATAAAACTCCAATTTTATCCCCCTTATACGTTTATTCGTCTTCGTCAATTTTCGCCTTTTATTTATAGTCACGATAAACTGCCTTATTTCTCTTTCAGTTTTTCTAGTTTCCTTCATCCTATTAAATGTCTTCTTTTTACCGTTCTGTTCTATACCTGTTCTTGAACATGTCGCTAGAGCTGAATTTAGGTTCTTTTTTTCTTCACACACCACTATCTATACAAACAGTTCTCTAAAGGGTCAAGCAGAGTTGGTTCTGCCTTTTTTTTGTCCCATTTTCAATTAAATTCTGGGTCTTTTAAGCTTCCGTCCTTTTGTTCAACTTTCTATGCGAAATCTGTTGCTATTTTACGCGCTGTTCTTTTTGTTTCCTCATCGCTGGTTTTCCATAAAATGCTCATTATCTCAGATTCTAAAAATACTTTATAGATTATCACATCTCCTCCTCCTGTTCCCTCTTCCGATTACGTAATGCTTCTCATACGCTTTCTCATTCATGATCTTTTCCTTCTCCCCTCGATCGAGATCGATTTTCTCTGGATTCCTGGTCATTTGAGTACTGCGGGCGATGAATTAGTGGATAGTCATTAGACCGCTCTTCCATTTTCAGAGGCACATTTTCAGCCCATAATATTGCTCTTCTTTCTTCAGTCGCCCATTCCAAACTATGGCTCAACTCCTATTCTTCTTCATTTTCTAATCCTGCCTCTATTTATCCTCTCTATTCAGCCATCTCTTCAACTTTATCCATGGTTTTCTTGATATTTGCTCTCTCTTGAACGCTCTACAATCTCAGCTATTTGTCGCCTTAGCTTTAACCATAGTCTCCTTCCTGCATCATTTTCTCAGTTTTCATCTGCATCTACTCCATTTTTCCCTTTTCACCCCCTTCCATATACATCACATTGAATGTGTGGCCTTCTCTGCTGAGCAATCGTCCTTGTAGTCTTCGCTGTGAAAACTTAATATCCCTGCTCCTTATAGTACTGCTTGTATTCTCTCATTTCCTTCTGTTTCGGTTATTCCTGCACTTGAAGTATTTTTATCCTCTATCCTTAAATACATAAAAATATAAATGTATTGCTCCTCCTTCCCATTTCTTGGCCTAATGTCCTTTTTTCCAGTTTAAAAAAAAAATGATTCAAAAAAACCTTAGAAATTATACAACACAGCATTCAACCTTTGTTATCTCAATCAACATTACGGAATATAATCATGGGACAAAAAATGTGGTGTACCCAGAGCTCATAATGACATACTCATTAATATACATAAATTAAAAATTTAATGTATAAAATTAACACGATGATAGCGGTAAAATTAACAAAACTAAAATTTAATTGAAGATATTTAGAATGTACGAGTAGAAAAAAAAGAACAAAATTTTTTCAATGATTGAATTGCATTTTTTACAATTTTTTTATGTATACATTACATTAAGTAGTCATAAAAGAAAATTAATTTGAATAAATTGGGAAAACATGGTGAGCAATCAAATGCGTGTGTTGAGATCATATTGTTGGCTAGGGGTGAGTGGACTATCCTGCGTCAACGCAAAAGCGAATTGCGCATCAGGGCAAATCTACCACCACCGCGGGGACGAGAACGGAGATACCGCGAAAAATCAATAACTGAGAAAGACGAGCAGATCAGTCTTATATTGGTCTCGGTAAAGTCGATAAAAGAACTGTTTCGGGTTTGGTCATGAAACCTGTCGGTAAAAATAAGCCAAATTGGCAATCAGTTTATGCCTTCGCCGCTCGACATATTGGAAAATCTTAACTTCAGCAAAGTATAATCGCGATCGTTTTATTCGATAAAAGTACTGATCTTCAATTTAAATTATTCTTAACTACATATCGCGAATCAAGTTTCCACGCCGCAGATCCGTCGATCCAGAGGACCATTTACTCATATTTATTAATCGTCGCAGTTGTAGTATTTTAATTAATTTGTATTTTCAGCGGTCGACCGTTTAAGTAAGATCGGTGTAGGTAATTTTGCAATAGAAATTTTAAATCATACTCCATTTTCTTGGGCTTATCAATTAATAATAATAATAAATAAAATATAAAAGTTTAACTCTGCGGAACTCAATCCGTAGTGGCATCCCTGATGATACAAAATAAAACGTCTTATTAACGTTTCAAATTTACAATAATGCACAGCTAAGAATTTCCTCGTTAATAAGAAGTGGTGCAAATTTAAAATGAGTTCACAAATCGTTTTTCAAAATTCAGTTAATGCTAATAACACTTAAAACCAATACCTTCAACAAATTCATGCAGTAATATACCCCCTTCCCTTCCGGCACGACTAGATCTGTTATTGGCCATAGTTGTTCGCCTTTAACTAAGTGATCCGATATTTTTCCCCGACATCAATAATCAGCTAATCTAAGTAGGCTTTGTTTTAGGATTATTTTATGAATGGAATTTATGTATATTACTGTTAGAACTTCAGTCAAACGAGGAGACTGTTCAAAAATTAAAACCGCGATACTAATTTATTACAAAAGTTATCTTTGCGAAAAAAAATTAAGCCGATGGGACTATTCTAAACTATGAGGGTCGTCTAAAAAGTAAGTTCCACTATTTTTTTTCTTGAAAACCAATGAACGAAACACGCTAAAAATTTTTATAGAATATATTTTTGAGTTTTAATCGCCGTTTAAATCTAAACACTTATAATAACGATGTGACAAATGATTAAGCCGTCGTAGAACAAGTTGTTCGTAGACTTCGACAAAAATACGGTCGGTTTCGCGCTTCAATTCTTCATCGTTCTTGAATCTCCTTCCCCCGTAATTGGTCTTAATGGCTGGAAAAAAGCATTAATCGCTCGAGGCCAAGTCTGGGGTTCTACGGAGGATGACTAAACACCGTCCAACCGAATGAAGGCCAAAAAAACAAATAACCTCCGCAACTTCACATTGGAAAACTCGTTCGTTGATGTTTCCACGGTTAGCGTACCGGCGTTTCGTTTCACGCGGTCGGCAGGACTCGAGAAAATTACAATGTTACTCTACAATCTCAAAAATTATCTCTCATTAAATTTTTAGCGTGTTTTGTTCATTAGTTTTCGAGAAAAAAATAGTGGAACTTACTTTTGAGACGACCCTTATACATTGGTCTAAATAAAAAATGGTGACAATATAACAATTAAGAATTACGCCAACTTGTTTAGCATTAAAAAGAAGGCTTCAATCCGAGTATAATTAAACGATAGTATAAATGATGAAAGAAAACGCATGTTTTCTTAAAACATTCTTATTTACATTTTTTTTTTTTTTAACAAATCGTTCAAAGCCTACTGAATGTAATTTTTCTGTTTATGTTTTAAATAAATTTTTAACAGTAAATGTTCAAAAAATAAGAGTGCAAACCGGTTAATGTAATAATCGGTTTCAGAGTTGAGATGCTTGCCAGTAGAAGAGAAGCTAAGTTAGTCGGACGACATTGGACGATATTTCGTACATTAACAACATTCTACTTACGAGATCATTTGAACAATATTTTCATACTGGAACTTTCCCCTTGATGCCGTAAAATATACTTGTGCTTAATAAAATGTACATGCTCCAGGAAGAGGTGAATAATTTTAGTTCTACGATCTTGTTCTTTTATACCTGTACTTTAAAAAGTCTATATCCAGCATGTACATATTTTCACCTTAATTCAATTAAACCATACCCGTCTTCTGGTCTCGCAGGTTAATAAACTGAAACCTCAAACATGTATTTTATAATTCTGGAGAAAACATATATTCCCGCGCAAGGAAGCCTGCAAATAACAATATTACACGATATCGAATTGTCAATAAATAAGAATGAACGATTTTTATTCAGTACCTCGAGAGCCAAATTCCATTGATTCTGTTCGATCAAACAATTTCTTACGCGACGTAATTCTGTGATTCCAGTTATCGAACTTCTTGGTTCCGGGAAACTAACATTCATTTGAGACAAACGATTTATTAAATTCACCTCGTTGAACAAATCTTCGCATTGTTGTATTCCAGAAGGCACGTTCAAGGACGTATAGTAAACTTTCGCGGCAAGGAGTAAAGATCTGATACATTAAAATAAGCGAAAAATATTATAATTCTCACTAGTAGCGTTTTTTTTTTTTCTTTTCTTTTAATCATATTAATACGGTAAAATTACTTTATGATACTGCTAATCTGGACGCAGTCGAAATTTGTTTCTTCCGCAGTGTGCAATCTTAATATTCTAGCTAACGACTCACACCGACCGAATAAAAATCTAAACAAAATAAAACGTTAATAAATACTATGCTTCTGCTCTGTGTATTTGAATAATAAATATAAATAAATAAACAGAAATACACTAATTAAAAGGTTTTAATTAATATTTGTAATAAAACATTTTAATTAGTGTATTGCTGCTTATTTATGTACATTTGTTAAGATTAATACATTTATTTATATATTTTTTTTTTTGATACTGATAGTATTCCATCACAAAAAAGGAAAATTTGGTTATTATGATTACGTAAAGGACCTGCTTTCATTAACTCTGAATAATAATAATTTTTAAATAATTTCTATCTTTTCTTTCGAAGCATTTTTCACTCTATGCTTTAGCATCAGTGTTTTCATCAGTTACAAAATAAGACGATTTTAGCCAGACCGAACAGAACAGAACGAGATTATGAAATCCACAGCGGTTTCATCTCTCTCTCTCTCTCTCTCTCTCGTTCTCTCTTTCATAAATCAACATCCTAATAAATAGATAAATATTTCACTTACGGTAAAATATGTGTAGCGAGATCAACTTAAAATTTAAATCTATATATTTTTTCGAATGTTTATGTTTAAAATAATAACTGAAATATAATACATTCAAAAGTGAATTTCATTTAAAACGGAATTTAATCGCAACGAAAAATACGAAAGGAACTATTTATATAAACATTAGAATCTTACTTTTTTTTTTTTTCATTTTGAAACGAGAACGCGAAAAGCGAAACTCTACTAACAATTACGCTGCGAAGGATTTAAACAATAAAAACAGAGACAGATTATATTTTTTTATATATATTACCTGGGTATAGTGATATGTTTAGAATGCATGTCTAAAATTGACAAACATATGGATACGTTTGGAGCATTTTCGTACAGAAACTGTTGCCTTACGTAATTATTATGATCTTCGTTTAAACTAAGTCTCCACTTAATTTCTTCGTTGCCATTGGTTGTCAGCGATGAGCAGCTACTTACGTCACTCTGAAAATTTGATAAAAAATTTAAATTATAATCTGCAGTATTTTATATACATGCAACAATATCTAAATAATATACAAATACCAAATGTAGTGTTCCAGTGAGACCTATTTTGTCTTCAAAGATGTTCCCCGCTCGAGCAAATCAGTATTGCACTAGTCATCAAAATGTTTAACAGAATAATTAAAAAACTTTTATTCAAATAAAGTTGTTTTTGTTAATATAAATTCCACATTAGATTATATTTTTGCAGACTACTAAAGAAATCAATAGCAAATTATTTTGTCGTAAATAAATCTTTACGTTAATATTATTAGCACCCTCAATAAAAAAAGCTGTGTCCCAACAAGTAACAGTTTAAATAATTAAAGACTTTTATAAATTTTTCCATGTGTCTTTTTCTCTCTCTCTCTCCCTCTCTCTTGGCCTGGACAGAGGCATTCATTAGACCAGCTCATCTACATTAAACTACGAGGAAGGAGGAAAAAAACAAAGGAAACGTCATCCAACAATGAATAAAAACTGTTTAAAAGAAAATAATACAAAACAAAAGGAAAACAAAAACATGCGCTGTCATTTAATTATATAACAATCTTATTAATTCAAAGAAAATTAAACAGCGCTACTAATGCCTGATTCTCTGCAAAGAGCAACACGTATATACAGTAGGGCGGAAAAATGCTGTTAGCTATTAGTTCACCCACGAGAGCATGTCTACGATTGTCGAACCGACAGCAACTAAATACTAAGTGGTTCATATCCTCTCTTAAATTATTATTATGAGAGTGATTGGAGCGTATAGAACAGGGAAAGTCAATTCTGAGAAAGTTCAGGCCCAACCTAACGTACCCATACGCAAACGACAAATTATTGTTACAAAAGAGCGTGTTCGATTGACGGACAATGTGGGAGGAATAACCAGGGAAGGGAGGGTAAGGCAAGTAGTATAATCTACTCCTATGAGGACTTCCACGAATATATGTTAACCAGTCATTTCTATTCTGTCTCCTGATAAGTTCAAATAGGTAAGATGAAGAGATATACGGAAAAATAACTCTATTAAACGCAGCATCTTTTACCGCAGAGTTAATTAAGTCCCCGAAAAGGAGACCACAATGTCCTGGAATCCAACATATTTGAAATACTTCTCCTTGTCTTCAGATATTTAAATACTTCTCCCCAATATCGTAAATTCCCGGATGATAGCTGTAATTAAAACTGCTCTGTCTAAGAACTATTAAAACGCTTTGGTCCTCAGCAAGTAGAATAAACTGGCTACTACAGTGGAAAACATTTATGATATATATTCCAACGCTTTAGTTATAGTCAGAAGTTCCGCGGTAAAAATAGACGACTCTTCGGTGGTGGTTTGTACTTTATGGTGGTAATATCCGGGATATAGAAGACAGAACCAACTGCACCACCAACCCCCCCAAAACTTCGCCACATCAGTGAATATAGGAATGAAATTTGCATAGTGTAACCTAAGAAAGTGAAAGAGAAATGTGTTTGCATTAGTAGACGAGGAGGGTGAGCTTTCCTTAAATTTTTAAAATAATCAATATATACGTCTAATTTGATATTATTGATATCGTATGTTTCGCAGAAGTAGCTGGAAGCTTGAAATATCTGTTTTCCCTTTTACTAAAGATAAGTATTTTATGAGAAACGAATCTATAGCTGTTAAAAATCTTTACTGGATTGTTTAGGATATGGGGTAAGTTATAATTACATGATTTGATCACGAACTTGTCGGCTAATGCCATTCTTCTAATGGTCAGGGGAAGGATTTTGGTCTCCATCTGCAGCCAGGAAGTTGAGGATCGAATATTTCCCATAATAAGCCTGGAGCCCATATTCCGAGTAGTGTCTAATTTATTTAAAAGAAATTTAAAAGCCAAACCATAGTCCAATTTGGACCTTATTAGGCATTTATAAAACAAGGCTATAGTCACTGGTCACTACCCCAAGAGAGATTCGTAAAGGCCTCAATGGGATTAAAAATTTTAAGAAGTTGACTATTATGGAATAATAAAAAACAAGAAAGCACCATATTACCGACCAGAATCAGTGCTAGAAAATGAAACTGTAAAATTATACTGAGATAGAAATATTCTTACACATCATAAAATAGACACTAATAACCTGATATTGCCTTAATTCACAAACCATCAAGAATACATTTGTAATAGACATACCTGTCCCTAATGACAGGAATGTTCACCAGAAACATGAAGAAAAAATAAGTAAATAGCGCAGCTGAGCCACTGAAATAAAAAAGATATGGAAACAAAAGAAGGTCACAGTAATATCACTTATAATGTCAGTACCGGAATTATACCAAACACATTAATAAAAGGTTTTGAAACATTACAGATTACAAGATATATACATTGTAACACACAATAAGCAGTCATATTAAGTACCTGTAACATAGTGAGGAAGTTCTTAAACCATTAAAATATAATAAAATAATTGTGACTTGATGTAGTCCGTCACAAATTATAGTAACCGAGATATAATGAACTCGAGAAAATAATGATAATAATAATAATAATAATAATAACAAAATACTTAAACAAAATGAGGAAAAGATATAAACAGCAAAAAGGAATAAAAGGAAAAATAAAAAATGATCTCTGGAAATTTTCAATTATAGGCAGAATACCTAAGACGATAAGGATGATAACGATAATATTCTAATAAATATGAATATATGGTTACTTGCGAATCCTTATCTGACGATTCAAATCTGAAACAATCATCACAGATTCTGACCGGTTTTTTATAGCTTTCTACCTGTTTGATTAACAAAATTGTAACTCAGTAAGAAAACAAAACTTTCTAAATTTTCATAAGATATCATCGCTTAACTGCAATAGAAACCTTAATAAAAAAAAATATTTCGAATAGTTAAAACACAACTCTTTAAAGTGATTTTCAGTAATAAAACGTAAAAACGTACCATGTAACGATTGCAGGAACAACTGTGACACACCAGGCGACCACATCTTCTGCAGTGATGCCTTCGACTAAACATCGTAAAAACTGTTTCTTTACAACACATACAACGTTCTACCTGATGAAAATGTATCAAAGTATTAACTTTACAGATTACATATTTCCGAATATAATTCGAAATACGATTACGAATTATTAATAAAATAGGTCGTATACAGTCATTTATAATCGACAAAATAAGAAACTTGTTTTTTTTTTTTCAATGCAATTCTTTTATTAGGTTGCCATCAGTTTTCCCAATTACCAGACATTCTATTTTATAAACAATTTTAAAATTTAATCTCATTAGAAAAAGAAAATGGTATGAAATTATTCTTTTATTAGAAGAACACACTATATTATTGGTTTTCGATATAGTCGATAATTATTACGTTCGTGGATTTCTTCTATCAACAACCAGTCTAGCTTTATCGAAGAGTTTTTACTTTTTTAATCCGAAAAACTTTATTGCATCTTTTACGTTATTATTGGTACTTCGGATTTGGCATATAATACGTACTTTATTTTTGCTTGACACTCTAACAGATTGGTACCTCTCGTATCTAGCCGTTTCAACAGTTACAGATTCTAAAAGCATCAATTTAACAGTGAATATAGATGCATATTTCGGACGACTTGCGCATATTTTGGAATTTTAGGGGTTAATAATTTCATATAAAGAAGTGCGCGCACACATTACAATTATATATTTGGAATTTTCAGAAAGATGAGAGCAAATGTTATATTAAATTTATAACCGACTGCGGAAAATACGGAATCTAAAAAGGATTATCATTTTTTATTTTTTGGGAAATAGAATTGCACGAAAGCCGTTTGCAGGATGTTCTTTGAACAACGAAAGGGGGGCGCTTGTTTTGTCAGAATGTTGATCGCGAAAGATAAGGTTTAAGAAAATTCACACTACAAGGATTTTTGATTCTTTTTAAGAAAAAAGAAATAAAAAAACAGTAGAAACGAGAATGACATCACTGTAAGTGGCTGTACAGCAAGCTTCAGTGAAGTTAAGGAGCTAAAAATCTTAGAAAAAACTTCTTTCATCCTACCATACAAGTAAATATTTTTGTTGTAAGGATTTTGGCTCGAGAGCATTTTTCACAGCCGTATCAGGTTAGGCTGTTTAAGCTAAACATGTTATCTACAATATGCAGTAGCTTATCTGCAGTTTTATATCCATGACATAGTTCAATCGATACCGTTTTAAAAACCACGGTAGATTCGTGTTTCATCGTAAAGCACGATGGGATGTATTACAGATAAGAGCAAAAACTTTAAATGGAATCTCAGATGAAAATAAAATATTCGGAGTGACCACATTTAAATATTTAACGTTTCTGTCTTATAATGTAAAGGGGTCGATTTTTTTTATGCTGATCGTTACTTTAACAGATACAAGATACAACTGTGTTGAAAATTTGGAAAAAGTTCTTATTGTTGGTGTAACAATTTTTTAATGTAGATTTATAATTCAACGTATTTGAGATATAAATTTATGTAAAAGGAGAAAATTCAACGTGTTAATATAAATTTGAAGTGGAAAACGCAACATTTTATTTTTTTTTATAATAATATACATTATCTATTATAAAATTTTTATTGCATATTTTGAGCGATTTTAGTGTATTATAAATCCGAACCATAGTTATCACATACAGCAAAGCAGATGATTTTAGTGTTTTCTGTAAGTACAAAAAAAATGTGTTGGGGGAGAGGGCGAATTTGTTAGAAGTATAAGAAGCACGAGGAAACTTGAATTTCAGGTTGATGTTTTTTTACACAGCATGGCATCCTTTCAGAATATCTATTAGAAGTTTTTGTTACTTGATGTAACAGTTACCTTAAATCAACTGGGTCAATCGATTTTCCAGTGTTATTAAACAGAAAAAAAAAACAAAACAAAAAAACAGTCAGTTTCCATGAAAGTCATGCTCAATTTGGTTTTACAATTCCCCGCTTATATTTTATTAAACGTCTTAGTAACCCGTTTCACCCGTTTTATCGCCATAACCACTTGTAATAACGGTAAATATAAATGTTTATTTTTTAAAAGGTTAAAAATTTCAACGATAGGTTCAGACGCGCCCATGCGACAAACGAACGAAAAGGAATTAGATTTTAACTAAACCGAGATCTAAAATAACAGCACTCCAGGCAAAAGTTATTTAATTTTCTATAAATGACCGCATAATATTTTTCAACTTTGTACGTCATTTTTCAGCCGGAGACGAAAATTAACCGATTATATTATTGTTAAAATATCGGAAAAGAAAAAACCCCTCAATCTGATTATAGTTATCTTATGAAAGGACATTTTACTTTTTAGGCGCACACTAAATTTCACGTTCATGCGATAGAACAGTTTCGAAGTACTATACAAGAAATAATAATAAATAAAAATTAATCACGTAAGGCTCGTTTCATGTAAGATGGTAATCACTCAAAACAACATTACACAAAATGTCATTACTGATCGGTGACGGCGAAATGTCCTAGATCTATTAATCTACGTGAAAAATACGAAATCCAACATTTTTCTTGTGATTTCATTTGAAATTTTTTAAAGTAAATCTGAACATTCAAGTGAACTCTCCAATTCTGTCTCAACTGTTAGTCTCTAGAAAGGATGTCGCAACTACGCATCGTACATTCATATTGTACACATAGTTCATAAATCGGACATATATATAGCATATATCACACGCTGTAGACTAATCGTAAATTTTTGATATCGAAATACAAGTGCAGTCTATGTAGTGCGTGTATGTCAAATCGCACACATATTATGATATGTTAGACGGAACTTTTTTAAGGTTATTTATATTTAATGAATTTTTATTTTTCCATCGTTACAATAAAACCGAAAATTGCTGCGTGGGTAATTGAAAATTTTAAGACATTAATACATTCGCAATGTTTTTTTTGGAATTACCGATTAGTAACGGCGGATCTACTCTTTTTAAATTTTTATGGCAGTTTAGAAATGAGTGCATCACGTAAATCTTCAGTAAAATGTTAAACATATTTCTGTTCGCATAAAATCAAATTCGTACACAAACCTCATCGTTTGGAACCCAATGCTTCATTTCAGGAGGCTTATTCGGCGGCACAAATAGGTCCGTCATAATTACGGAAGCATTATCGGCCACATGTTCGATAGGCGAATTAGGTCGTACGTTAACTAACAATAACGCTTTACCCGCGTATATTCTGAGAACTTCGTCGATTTGACTTTTCGATATCGATTCGCTTTCTTGAACAGATTCCGGTAATTTTCCAATATAATCGGACGTCTCTTTAATGACAGTTTGCAGTACAGTTATTCTTCCGGCCAACAGTAATTGTTCAATTATTAGTATCGGACTATATACAATATTCATATACAAAGGCTGGAAAAATCGCGCGTAAAACTTAAATTACGAAAATGTATTTAAACAATGCGATTATAGTTTTTAGTAAAAGTAGTTAGATAACCTAGAATGAAGATTTTACGCGTGTGAAACATAAAACTAATTTTTCAGTTGCGAACAAAGTTTTGTCTAACAATTACATTATAACGTGATTTAATAAATAGAAAACCGAAACACATCCTTTTCTTTACGAATCACGTAACTTTTTTAAATAATCAACATTACTAATTATTATAAATAAGTAAAAATCAGTATAAACGAAAATATATCAACAATTAGTAAAGAACAGAAAATACTCGCGAAAGGTCCGTACATCAGAGTTGAAATACGATGTGAAATTTATTATAGTTTATGGTAATCGGTAAATTTTTACAAATAAAATTACGCTTGTTTTTTTTTCATTTTTTAATGACAACTTTTAATAACTAGTTTAGAGTCGCTAAAAATAAGCGATCAATTTTTAATGCGGTGACTATATAAAATCAATTCTGATTATGCGTTTAATTTATTAAACAATAGTAGAATCGAGAAATAACGATTCTTATTATACGACAGTAAATAAAATATTAAATTAAATCTAGTTATCAAAAAAAAAAAAAAAAAAAATGATTTTAATTCGAACCTGCTCTAACAACGGGATAAATGAAATCATTCTTAATCCAATTAAAAGAACTTGCAATTTCAGCTTTTGTGTTTGAGACAACAAATGATAGCCGAGTAACGTAGTCACCAAATAAATCAAATTAACCACCGGACAACAACTGTATTTTATCAAGTAATCAACAATATTGATCATGTCTTGTATTCCGAGAAATCTAATAGCATTTTTCATCCCATTCGTATAATTAAATTTAGCCAATAAACTGATGTAAGCCGCGCATGCCTGAAAACACCATCTCGTTAAATTTGAAATATTTAAAAATTAAACGATATAAAATTATTCGCTTTAATCTTATAAATGTTGATATAATTTTACTCATTTTATCCATTAAAAATAACGTAATTTTTTTTTTCTCTCTCTTTGGCGAAGATTTAAGTGGATGACACAAATACGCTACAGTAACGACAATAAATGCCCGAATAAAGTTTCGCCTTATTTAGTGCGACCTTCAAATATATCCAGTCACATGTAGTACATTTTCAACAGATTTTGATTTACAACAGACATACGTCAAAGCTAGTTACGTTTTTCTAAAACTACCCCGACAGTGAAGTCTCTAATAATTATCACCATAAAGGCTAAGAGATTAATATAACATGAAATATTTATTTGAAATCCAAATTATTAGTTTCTTGTATACTTAAAAACAACAAAAAAAATATCGCTCACTCGTTTGAATTTCCACAATCGCTAAGCGAATGGTTTTAAAATTTAGCGTGTTTTTACAGTGTAGGTTTTCGTTAAAAGAAAGATTTTTGGAAAAATTTCCAAAAACAGGAACAAAAATGAATTTTCCATCAAAACTTCTCATTATTAAATCTCTCAAACATTGGACCAATCATCGTAAAGGCTTATAATCGTCATCTAAAAATGAGAACTATTTACTTTTTTAAGCCGCAAGAGGCAAGCTTCTCAGACAGAATCTTTAAACAAATTTTTCGGGTTAAAAAATAAAAAGAAATAAAAAATGATTTACATTTAAAGCCTAAGAAAACGGACAGATAAGTACATGGACAGTTTTTTAGAATAAATAAATGATATAAGGAAAAATAAACGGTGAAAAAGAAATAAAAATCAGACAATTATAGTAATGAAAGCAATAGGACATCCATAAATGACATTCCGTTAACTCTAAGAAGTATTTCGGCAAAGGAGTATAAACTTACGGTGAAAACGCTACAAACAGCTTTATATCGCAGACGTAGTATTGAATTAATCGTAAATATCAATTAAACAAAACTTTACACTATAAATATAATATATATCAACTTTTTTTAAAACATTTGGATATAAAATTTAATACACTGTGTATTTATAATGTAGCATAAAAAATTAATTTCGTTAGAATATTTTAGAAATTTAAATTACAGACGAATTATTAAAGAATCCTGCAACGGGAATTTCAATAATCTACTGGAAACATTATTTTCATTCATATTTTAAATAGTCGCAAACTATTGTGGTTCGTTATCATAGACCGTAATTCGAATTTATTTTAATTATCACATTAGTAATATGCCCAAAAGAAAGGAAAACTGAATAGAGGAAATCAACTTTTACTGGAAATATAAATAAAAAGAAAAAATTAAAGTTATAAGCAAGTATTAATATGTGGGCAAGGTCTCTAGCTACAGCTAGTTTAAAATAAAACAAAACTGCAAAATTTCTTTAAATATCCTTCATAGAAAAAATATTCTCCAATAAATAAACAATTTCAATTTAAATATTAAAAATCATCAAAACGATCAGGAAATGTCTTATAAATAAACAATTTCAATTTAAATATTAAAAATACAAAATAGAGAACAGTAACAATAGTAAATTGTAAATTTCAAAACATATTAATAACTATTTTATCATTTGGTAACATAGATCAATGGAAAGTTTTCGTTTATGTCAATATACTCCGTTCGCATTTTAATTCAGCTGGCACTATCGCTAGTGCTCAGTGGAATACCAATGATACTATTAGCTTATGACGTGCGGTATATTTTACATTTTCTCAAACATAAACACAACTGCCCTAAGCTCCTGATATGAGACAATCGCGACACCTTAAAACGCGTAAATGACGTCATTCGAATCACATGAAACATCGTTATCAAGTATAGTAAAATGAGGTCTTCACTTTAAAAAATTACAAATATCAATCAGTGTCATATTATAAACTTATTACTGCGATTGCTGTTACAAAGAAATATAAAATCTAAAAAAAAACATATAAAATTTAAAAAAAAATAAGTTCAGAAATCTATTCTATTATTATTATTATTGCTTACCATAATTCAATTTTTAACCAAGTTTATAAACCATATTTAAACCAACCTGTATTTTTATTCAGCAATGTCCCTCTCGTTAACTCCTACATTTTTCATGTGAATTACAAATGCAATACAGAATGTATAGTAGTCAACATTTTTTATTCAATTCGACATTTAGATTTAAAAATAATAAAAAAAAAACAAAAAAAAAAAACAAGATTAACGTTAAATAAGTTGAAATTAATTTGTATATACTTATTTAATGGTGCCCCTATTATTAACTTTTATATTATATTTAAATAATAAAACAGTACTGAAATAAACAATTTTTTTTAATAATATGAAATTAAAATTTTTGAATTGAAATAAAATTAACATTTAACCAATATGCACAAGTTTTCCGCGATACAATACGCATCAGTCACATTAATGTTTTTAGGTTTCAGACAAAACAAGAACCACATCGACGGATTAATGTTTTAAACTAATTTCGTTATATTTCGATACTTACAGTATTTTGCTTAAATTAAATATTATCAAAGTAATTAATAGCGTAAGATTACTAAACACGCGATGATCACTTATTTATTTCTATTTCAAAACAGACATTCCCAACTTTTCTCGTTGTTCCAGACTTTTTTCAGCTTAACATTAAAAATATAGCACCTATTTGGATAGAACTGTATTTAATTCCCAAGTTTTCCATAAAATATGTAATATTCATTAATTAAAAGATGAAAATAAAATTACCAAAAAAACCCTAATAATTACATGTAAACAAACTATACTTAAACATATTATACCACTATTTATGAGATTTGTCTTCTAATTTATTGAAAAACTTTTTTACGGACTTATATTAGTGAACCCCACAGAAATACTTCATATACTTTAAATAACGTCAATTACGTATTGCGGGATGTAGCGATTGTCTTCTAATTCCGACGCAGTTGTTATATTACAAGATTAAACAAAAAATTACCTCGATTGAAAATTTAAACGACGAATCAAATTCAAAATGAATCGTAAACCATTTTTCAGAAAATTCACAGTAATCATATTCGACGAGATTAATTAGTACGTCGTTAACGTCGTAAGTAAATATATCGTACCATGATGGCCACTTATGATGTAATTTATCTGCTTCAAAAGAAATCTAAGATAAAATTAAATTTATGAAAGTAATTAAAAATAATATTAAAATAATTGATAAAAATATATGAATCGAGAATATATCTTAAAACATTCTAAAATTTTACTAATGTAAAATTAATGCGTATTTGGAAATACTACTATCGTAAATAGAGCAATGGATGGAAAAATGATGATGCTATTTTTTCCAAAATAGATCGCTTTTTCTTTCATGTTGCTTCGTTTTCGACAGTCAAACGCAGTTATCGCAGTCTCTCTCAGGGCTCCTGTCTTAGTCCTATTCTTTTTATTATTTATTCTCTTGATATCGTTTCTCTCCCTATTTTTCCTCTCTTCTTTTTTGCAGATGATATTCGTATTTATTTCATCTCAAACACGATCTAGCTTTTGCCCCAACGAAAAGATAGATAACTTTCTATCTATTCCCAGTAGTTCCCTCTCGAATATCTACTTGTCCTCTTCCCCCGTCAAGTCTTTTCTATTATTTCCTCATTCCGTCTCTATAATCGCGCTCTGATAAAAATTATTTCCTTCAACAATTTCATACCTACTGTTAATTCCACATGCCACCTTGGTCTCCTTCTAAACAGTCTACTCTCTTTCCAAGAACATATTAATTATCTTTCCACAACTCGTGCCTCAAACGACTGAATCTCCTAAAAGCCGTCTGTTCTTTTAAGTGGAGCGGCGATTCGTTTATTCTCTTAATTGTTTACAAAACCATCATTCGTTCCGAACTTGACTATTGCTCCTTCTTATATGATAATGCCCCAAATTTTCTCCTCTCTAAACTTGATAGTATCCAAAACTCTTGCCTTTGACTCCGTATTGGGGCCTTAAAATCTTCTTCCATTCCTGCTATTCTGCTCAAATCCAGGACTGAATCTCTTTTTATCTGCATATCTCTGCTTGGCTACCGCTTTCTAATAAAACGTCTCCCGACCTCCTCATCAAACTTATTTCTTCCTATCGGTATATTAAAGACTACCGCGGCGTTTCGCTCTTCATAAAATCCCGGTTCTAGCTCATATAGTTGCTCGGATTTCTAAATTTTCTCCTTATGTTTTTTTTTTCATCAATAGGCTTCTTTACTTCTCTCTTGACTTTAAGAAAACATAGCAACCGAGCAATTTCTCCTCTCTTCACCTTCGCGCTAATTCTACTTCCCATAGTTTAATGATTAACGAATATGTCCACGTGTTAAATTCTTCCTTTCCCTTTCATGTAAAAATCATTACTGATGGTTCCAAGAATGATAATCGGATGGATGGTGCTTTTACAGCCCCTTCAATTAATCACTCGGAATCTTTCATACTGCCTACTGCTCAATCCTTTCAGCCGAGGCAATTTATATTTTCCTTGCTACCTCCTTTATTTCCTCTACAAGGGGAACTTTCAAATTCCTCATTGTTTCCGATTCCAAAACTGTCCTTCAAGTTATTTCTTCGCCTGCTTCTCCATCCTCTAATGATATTATTCTTTCTATTCTTGCTTCCATTTTCAGTTTGCGTTCATCACGTTCTATTCTTATTGACTCTTTATGGGTTTCAATCTGCTCTGCCATTAAAGGCAACGATGCAGCAGGCTTCTCAGTGACCCACTCCTCGAAAATTTTCTTGCCTTAAATATCCTTTTGCTATCCTTAAGTAATCATTTTCGAAATTGGATGGACATCTACTCTTCTCCAACCGTTTTTTTTTTATTACCTTCTTTTCAGCCATTCCTAATTTTCAGATTTGGTTCCAAGCCTTTCCCTCTAATCGTCGTTTTGCTACTGTTTCTTTAATTAAACTCTTCTCCTCTCTTCTCGTTTTCGATTTTCACTTTCATCTTCTCCCTATCATCGTTTCCACGTACCTGATCCTCCTCTTGTATGCGAAACCAGTCACGTCTTCTTTGAATGATCTACTACTCTTTGCACTGAGTGTTCTCTTCTACACTACCATCTCTTGGTACTGAACCTTCCTGGTCTTTTTACTGTTTCCTTTAACTCTTCGTTCTCAACTCCCATTATTATTTCCCCGCTACTTTCTTTTGTGATTTCCACTTCTAATCGCATAACTTTTTAACCGTTTAGGTAGTTGTTCTTGCTGTTGGGTCAAAGTCGCTGGCGTGTCCGAAAAAAAAAAAAAAAGAAGATATATATATCTGATGAATGTAAAATTTAAATTTATGCCAAACATAATTTTCGATCCTCTCTCAAAATTGCTAAATTAAAAAAAAAAAAAAAAGAAAACTTTACAATTTATAATCTTCAAAAATGTATTACAATACACAACTGCAGCCTACAACAAAAGTTTATATTTCTTTTAATCTTTTTCAAGTAGTTCAGCAGGTGTTTGGAAGAGATTTTTTTAAACGGCATAAAGACATTTCCGTTGATAAAAAGGATTATACTCTTTATCCAGTGTTAAATTTAATCGATGTCAAATTGTATTTATGTTTTAGTTAATGAATATAATTATATGAAATAAATTCAAAAATTGCAATTCGGTTAAATAAATTATAATGAACTTTAACCTTTCGACAAATATTAATTTTCTGACATAGAATACCGGTTGGAATTACAACAAAATGCGAATCGATAACATCGAAAAGTGGATAATACGCTTCCAAGTCTACTTCCATCACTTTATCAGTGTCTTTTTCATTATCTAAAATAAACAAAAAAATGAATGTTCGTACGTGTGTAATATTTACACACATGTGCGCGCGCGCAAATATATACACATAGACCGCGCGCAAAGTAATAAACACCTGTATTTACAAATCCCATTGTAATAATCACTTCATAAGATAAAATGCATTTACATAGTACGGTATCTATGTGAAAAAAAGAATAAACGAATTTAATATGACCGAAATGATTCAAAGTTTTGGTAATCGATCGAATTTCGCGACGAAATAACTAAAATATATTTTTATAATTTTAAATGAAGTATTCAATTAGAACATCAGTACCAAAACAGTTGGCAAATAAGAATCAAATACGTAAATGAAAGACAAAATTAGAAAGAGAGACTTTGTTTATGGAACAAATTAAAAATGTGAAACAAAAAAGTGTACTTTCCAAAAAAATTCAAAAAACCATTAATAAATACGGCGTTTACGTTAATAAAACTGATGTACAAATGAAAAAATTTCGAAACATCAAAGTACTTGTATTCAGTTATATCGATAAATTTTTTGATTGCGCTACTATTCGTTTATAAATAATATTAGAATGTCGTGCCTCTTGCTTCTGACTCAAAGAAATACTCCTTGGTTCAGCAGCACAATTACAATAAAAATAAGATCTTTGATGATAGCTTCTAATTAACAAAATGCAATCATTATTTTGCCTACCCTTCCTAATAAAAGTTCCGCAATATTTGAAAGAAAAAAAAAAGAGGGGAACGATTAAAACGTATATTTATTTATTATATAATTTATGTTCAAAAAAAAATAAAAAATAAAAATAAATTAAAGAAACTGATTTTAGAGAAATATATATAATACGAGGGTGGTTTAAAAAGTTCCGAGCCTCGCCCAGAAACAGAGCTGCTAGGGTTAATTCATCGAGCGCGTTGTGCAGTTCGATCCTTCACAGCGTCACTGAACAAGTTTCAGCTTGTTTGAAAACGTCGTGTATTACGTAAAAAATGGAAAAAACGAAATACGAGCTGTGATTAAATATCATTTTTTTAAAAGGTTTAAATGCAACACAAATACAATCTGAGCTCCATTCAACGTTAAAGGAGTCTTCTCCTTCAAAAAGCACCGTTAAACGATGGGTTGTAGAATTTATGATGGGTCGTACGAGCACAGAAGATGAACCACGCAGTGGGCCCCCGATAGAAGCAACTACGCCAGAAATCGTCGAAAAAATACACAAAATGGTGCTGGAAAATCGGCGCATCAAAATTAAAGAGTTAGTTGAAGGTGTAGGCATATCGTCTGAATGAGTGTACCATATTTTACACGTAGTTTTGGGCACGAACAAGCTCTGCGCAAGATGGGGACCGCGTTTGCTCATACCTGAACAAAAACAGCGTCGAAAAGACATCTTAGCTCAAAACCTTCAGTACTTTAATCGCAATACAGCCGAATTTCTGCGTTGATTCATCAATGTTGATGAAACTTGGGTTCACCACTATACTCCAGAGTCCAAAGAACAGTCTAATCAATATGGATTGAGAAAGGTCAAGCAGCTCCGAAGAAATCCAAGGTGATTTTGTCCTTCAACAAAGTCATAGCGACGGTTTTCTGGGATGCACGCGAAATAATCTTCATCGACTATCTTGAAAAAGGTAAAACAATTAACGGAGCATATTACGCAGCTCTTCTTCAACGTTTAAGCGAAGAAATAAAAAAAAACATCTACATTTGGCAAAGAAGAAAGTCCTTTTCCATTAAGACAATGCGCCTGATCACATCTCTGTGTTTGCGATGGCAAAAATCAACGAATTCAAATTACTTCCGCATCCGCTCTATTCGCCAGATTTGGCACCGTGCGACTATCATCTATTCCCCAATTTGAAGAAATGGCTCGGAGAGAAAAGATTTGCAAATGATAGTGAGGTGATCGTCGGTGTTGATGAATATTTTCGAGACCTTCTTGAAGAAACCTACGAGGTCGGTATTAATAAACTTTCCGAGCGATGGAGCAAATGTGTGAGCCTAAATGGAGACTATGTTGAGAAATAAAGCACTGTTTTCATAAAAATATGTTTTTTTCATTGAGAGGCCCGGAACTTTTGTATATAGGGATATTCATAAAGGCAATAACTTTAAATTGTAAAACAGCAATAAAGGAAGTAAAATGGTTATTTGAAAACAAATTTCGCGCAGCTTGAAATCATAGACACAAAATAAGGGTAAACGTATATAGCTCCTAATGAGCCAGGATAAAAAGATGAAGTGATTTTTGTACACTTAAAGATAAATCAAACACACTCTAACAAGACATAGAAACTAAAAGAATGATTATTATACTAAAAATTATTTCATATATTTTTCAATAATTACGTTAGTTTGGTCGAATTCACCACGATATAAAATATAAGGGGGACCATTTCACACCATTCGATATAATCAATCAATCAAATTTCAATGTCTATATAATATATACTATTTGCTTTTTAAAGTTAATCTGCTCTTCGATAAAAACTTTATTTTACAAAACTCGAAAATTTCAAACATAACCACACACAACCGAAAACCAAAATTTACATTACAATTATACTTTAAACTTTTAAGAAATACTTTAAAAGTTAAATTTATTAAACAAAACGAACTTAATACATAAGAATACAATAAGTCGACTAGTTTCAGGTATAGATTATCCACAACCTTCGTGAAATATTACATTATTCCCATCACAATAGAAACGATAACACTAATTTAATCGATTTAATGGATAACATCGTTCGTGTAAACTTCGAAATTAACGCTGATTTCTTTTTTTCACCCTACACGAAGCAGGCCTGCTGATAACAAAAAGTGGATTTCAGAGACCTAAAAAATTTAGCATTATGCGTCACAATAAAATAAGTGAACAATGTTTACGATCAATAAAGGCTACATCACTAACGTTTCGACAGCAGACATATTTCTCACAAAACATTACGTGCGCCGAAAATAATATATATCATAAATTTAAATAGGCAAACTAACAACTCATGCTTTTTTTTTTTTTTTTTTTATACATTGGACTGTGTATACCCTCATGCCAAGGCGCATTAATTAACATCATACTCAAATTTTTATCATGATTGACTTTTACGTAACAGTTAACTTACCCTTTTTTTTACATTTTCTTAAATTATTTAAAAAAAAAAAAACAAATAAGATTTAATACATTCAGTCATTTCGTGTTAATTATTAAAACAAAGAAATTCTAACAAAGAAAGAGCTCTCTAGTATACAATGTTTAAGTACTACTGTGCCATTGTAGTAATTAAATATAAGAAACAAAAAAATAAATAAATAAAACCAAAAATACACACATACATATATATATATATATATATATATATTCTAACATATCACGCTTACCGACTTACCAGTTGTAGCAGTATTATCCATCAATAGAGAAAGTAAAGAATACAGACACTGTTTTGTTGAATTAGATTCAGTAGGAACTTCACTGAGTTTCGTACGAGCAACATTCAAGAAACCGTTTAATACTAATAGTAAATAATTAATACATCGAGAGTCCGATGAGTATATATTGCAAGCGCAAAATCTGAACGACGAATGAACTTCACTGGTAATGTACAACAGACTTTTTAGCATCATCACATGGTACTGTAGACATTCAGATAAGACATAGGTGTGCACGGTACACGCATTCCATAATATACGATTATATGATTGAATTTCTTCTTTCTCGAATCCCGTATAAGTGAACTTAATGCAACATTTAATTTCCGTCAGTAAAAATACATCTGTAAAGTTTAAAAAATAGCAAATATAACTATACTAACATCATTATATTCCGTCCTGAAGTAAAATCAAAATAAAAAATTACTACGAAAATTACAGTACGTAAAAGTGTATATTCTAGTAAATAACTGTAGAATATATTTAATAAATACGAGAGGGGTCTTGACTTGTTTTGATTGCACCCACGCAGCATTATTAATTATTAAACTGTCAAAAATTAAATTTTTATACCCTTATATATACTATAAAGCGGTATTTATGTAATTTCTTTTGTTCGATGTTCTCAAATTTTCAACCTTTAATTATTTTTGGTTACTTGATTTCGGTAATGTAAATAATTGCACAATTTCCCTCGTATAATTATTAGCTGATGTCGCTAAGACGCAACGCGAATGAAGCAAGTAGGTACAAAAAATCCGAATATTGTTTTAACATAGTCTACTTTTTTTTCCTGTATTTTTTTTTCTTTCTTTCACGAACAGTTATATATTCATTGTTCTTAAAAATTAAGAAACGGGAAATTTGTAACTAGTGTTTTCTGGATTATTATTTTTAAGAATAATTTAAAAAAAATTTGGTATAACATATTAGCGTATCGTAACATCATTGACCAGAACTTCTTTCTTGATCAAATTCTGAATTTATATAAAAAATGACAATTCAACATACGAAGGCCCACATGGGGCAGTATCATTTCTTCGACATTTCTTATAAGTTAAATACTAATACGAATCGATATGGTTATCTAGCTCGAAATTCTAAATTATTCCATGTATTACGAAAAATAATAATTGTTGGCACTATCTTTTGATAAATTAAGAAAAAATTAAACGCACGCCTGCAAATATCGGACAGATTTTACGCGTAAATATTTTCGTAGAAAAGAATTACTGAACAGTGGTAAATATAGTTATTATTACAAATTGGATCATTACAATCCGTTAACATCAGATAAAATACAGGTATTTGGAGTTCATATTTTTACGTGTGCGTAGGTCAACTCTAGAGCAGTCAGTTTCAATCTAACCAGTAGAAATATTGTATCATGCGCGTGTAGAAACAATTATACGAACGGTTAGCGCAACGAGTGACACTGAAAATAATTTTGTAATTCGTAATAAAAGGTTAGCTGTAATATATACCGTGTAATTTAGTTCTGGAAAATGAACAGTTTAGTGATTCGGCTGCATCCTAATTCCTTTTTAAATACCCAGTCGTCAGTCTTTCAAATCTACGTATACCGGTAAAAAGCCAGTCGTACAATAGTCAACTTTCTTTTACCTATGTTATATGTAAGCACGTGATTTCTATCGAAATTTACCTTATTCGTTGGTAAATTACCATATTTTGGATCTTATTTTCGGCAAAAACTTCAAATTTACATCACATGGTCACGATTAACACTCACCTCCCTCTAGGTGCTTTTTATAAGCAATTACAATTTTTGAACTATTTTTTTCCCTCGTCTGACATATTTTCATATGTGTTTTTCCTCCTTTTGTACTATATTTTTAAAAATAATAAAAAAAAAATAACAAACTAATACTTCCAGAGCATCCAAATTCAAGTTTTTTGGTTTGTAGTAGCGCTTAGTAGTCATATCGTATATTTTAATGGCACCCCGTGAGCAACAAGCATCATTAATAACATCAAATAATCGAAAAAGGAAATACAAAACATATTAACTTACAGAAATTTATTTAAATTATGAAAACATAATAAAACATCGATTAGTTTCGGGTAATTTTCTTGGTGTATAATACATTAAACATAAAATTGCAAACATATAACATAATAAACCGAAAAGTATAACTCTAACAAACAACGTTAAATATAAAATGAATAAAAAACTGAAGGTAATAAAAATAAACAAAAATTATAGTGTTAAATAAATTTACTTTTGCTTAACATCTAATTTTGAAAAACAAATTAAATTAGTAATATTATTGAAGAGGATATGTACTGAAAACAATTAAAAAATTATAAGAAATTAGGTTTTACTGTAAAGATAATATAAATAATAATTTACCAATTAGAAAACATTATTTAATATTTTAATTTGATTACTTATTTTTATTATTCATTTATTCTATGCTCAACTTTTTTATTCATTTTATATTCAACTCTGTTCACTATTGTTTTCTATTTTTGCTATTTTATATTTAATGTATTATACAACGTAAATGAATAGGGACTATTCATCGGAAACTAATCAGTGTTTTGTTATATTTTCATGATTTAAATAAATTCCTACAAGTTAACGTGTTTTGTATTTTATCAGTACCATGCATAATGTTATCAACGCATACTGTAGAACCTAAGGACAATAAAAAAAAACAAAAAAACAACAAATTCCGTTAAAAATAAAACTCATAACCGAAAACCTTCAAAATACGTAATTGTTTGAAAAAAGAATAACTACAAAAAAATACCATAAAAACCGAAAAATAATTTTAAGTTTATCACACATATTATAAATATTTTATTCACTGTCATATAAAGCAATGTTGCCGAAATCGTTATCTACGATCCGGTTTCGAATCATTCCAACAAACACTAATCTTCGGGAAAAAAAAAAAAATAGCAGAAAACTAAATTAAATTTGTAATTTTATCGATTTTATAAATAAAATTTAATTACATTATTAAAAATCTTTTCGCAAGAATGTTAATAATGGCTACCAGTAAAAAAAATGTATTTAATTAAATTAATCACCGTAAAAAATGTACAGAAATTGAAAACAAACATATGATCTTATATTTTCATTATTTTTTAAAGACATCATTAAGTAATTAATGCGAGTCCCGATGCTTGACAGTTTTTTATGTAACCTTTTCGTAATGTACTAAAAAAAGTCTAATGCGCCTAAAGAGAATATTAGGACGGTTCTTTCTTCTCAATTACTTTTACTTACCCATATTCCTCTGATAATTTTAAGTTGACTAAACCCGTAGATGACTTATGTCCGGAATGAGAGAAGTCTCTATACCGTTGCTTTTGGTTTTCGTAAACGACTAAAACTGCCGATTATGAAACATACATTTTACGGGTAGCTTAAAATGTTGCGTAAAATACTTTCGAGCTGTCAAAAAAATTCAGAAAACGCTGATCTGCAATGAAACAGAAATAATATAATTTTAAATTTCTACATTTCTTACCCCGATAAGTTATTTCGGACGCGGAAAGTTCACATCCGTTCGCCGATTCTATCAACAAGTTTAATTTACTTTGTTTCGTATCTTCTCGCATGTCATTATTTTTATGACTGACCAATAATCGGTTTTCTATATACCACAATATCGTTGAAGGAATCAATAAATTTGTACCATCATATATCGTTAAATACGCGTTTAAATATTCTTTATGCATCTTCTCTAAATCATGTTCCAAATTATCTACGTTCAATACCTAGACAAAATACCCGATTAAGAATAACATTTCAAAATTCGATAACAATTATTATGATTAATAATTATATTGATTAGCTTTTCTAGTTCCACTGCGATCACTCGATTATATACTGATAGGGATTGATGATGCGCGACTAAAATCATTTAATCGATCTCTTGGACATCATACCTTTATTTCGTTGTCGTTAATCGAAGTATGTATATCAGAATCGCTTAAAATCCCATACATCAGAATATTCGACAAGTCGGTTGTGGAACTGTAGGTGCCTTTGTGCGTGCGCGCCCTCATCCGGTTACTGCCGATAACGCTGGCCAAAGGAAGTTCATAAAATCCCAGCAGGCAGTGCAATCGGTGGAGTGTTAATTTTGCTAAAACATTCAATCATGTTTGTAACGTAGCCTTTGTTCTACAGCGCTATTATATAGTCGTCATTACAGTTGATCCAAACGCCGATCAAGTTCGGTGTTAAATGTTGTTTAGCAACCGTCCAGTCAGAAACTGCATTACGTTGGATTGCCGTTGAAAAATTCAGCAAATAAAATAATTTCAGACAAGTGGCTTAGCTCATAGTGTACATTCGAAAATCTGGCTCAATTCAGATTCAAACACTTCCCGTACCATAATTTTTAAATACATTTCTTATAGCATTGCAGTCATCAAACAATTGAAAAAGTGTTTGAATCTGAATTGAGCCAGATTTTCGAATGTACACTATGAGCTAAGCAACTTGTCTGAAATTATTTTATTTGCTGAATTTTTCAACGACAATCCAACATTGTTCCCAAAAGTGCCATACACGTTTTCAACGTATTTTTTCCTGTAGAATCTGATTAAGTTATCATTTTTCCCTGTATTAATAAGCTACAAAGAATTAGCGATCAAAAACCATAAAAAAAAAACAACGAAAAAATCAGTTTTTTGAATTTTTTGTGAGACCCCAACCGAAATACAGTTTTTTCATTAAACTATTGTATTTTCTATATAAAAAAAAAAATGTAATTCGAAAAAAAAATTGCTTGCAGCCTTTTTAATAAACAAAGTTATTACATTTTAAATACTTTGGAAACCTTTTAAAAGTAGACAAACTGCTTATTATGACTTTAAAAAATTCACACATACCGGTACTAACATGTTATATGAGCCTGGTTTTTTAATAAAGATATCATTTTTATTTTCAGAGAAAAATTTTTTTTTTTTAGAAATGATGGTTTTTAGGTTACACTCGGATACCAAGACACTAACCCATCGATGAACCGACGAATATCGTCCATACAAGATGCACCATACGCTAAACTAAGTTCCTCGTATATTCTCGACGCTTGATACTATCGGAAAATAATTTTTTTTATCTCATCGACAAGACTAAAAAGTATCGAACATCAATTATATTAAACTATTCGGTGATTATACATCAGTTAAATAATACTTTTATATTGAAGTAATTTTTGAAAATTATACGACTATATCGTCATAATGATTATGAACATATACAGCCAATCTCCTTCCGCAGTGCCATATGATGAAATTATGCAAGCGCTTGCAAATTTAACCAAAGAAGTTCAGTCTATTTCTCACAGACTTAGTGCACTTGAACATAAACAGTCTGCATTGACAGTGTCGCACAATAAACGACGTTCCCGTCGTAATAAGCGCAATGACTGAATCATCTTTGCGTATAATAACATGGAATGCAAATGGACTCATGGAACGCTTAGCAGAATTAGATACATTTCTGCACGACAGTAAAATAGATATAGCACTAATATCAGAGACACATTTCACCGACAGGAACTACCCTAGAATTCAAGGGTACACAATTTACCATACGCCACACCCAGATGGTGGTGCGCATGGAGGTGCAGCCGTTATTATCAAAAATAACATTAAACACTACAAACAGGCCGACTTTTGCGAAGAATTCGCACAAGCAACTACGGTCGCAGTTTGGCAGAATAGTACGATAACTAATGTGGTAGCTGTTTACTTTCCGCCCAAGGGGATGATAAATGATATAATCTCGCTTTCTGATAGAGTATTATATATCCAGATCAACTGTAAACCTAAACCCATTACCATAATACAAATATATGCACTAACTTCACAGAGCAGCAACGAAGAATTAGAGCAATTTTATGACGATGTTAACAAAGTAATGAAAAAATCAAAAAAGGATGACCCAATTTTAATCATGGGTGACTTCAACGCGAAAGTGGGTGAATGAGAATATGGGAAAATAGTTGGGCGATATGGATTAGGTGAAAGAAATGAACGTGGCGATAGAATGATTGAATTCGCAGAAAAGTATAATCCGGTTATATGCAACACTATATTTAAAAAGCATCCGCGCAGATTATATACCTGGAAGGGTCCAGGGGATCAAACACGGAACCAAATAGACTACATAATGATAAACGAAAAATTCCGAAATGCAATATTAGACTGCAGTACATATTCTTCGGCGGATTGTAATAGCGACCACGTACTACTTGCAGCTGTATACCGTATCGGATTGCAGAAATGCAATGAGGAGAAAGAAAAAAGAATCGATAAAATAGACGTAGACGAATTAAAGAAAAAAGAAATCGTAAGAAAATTTGTTGAAAAAGTAGACGAGTATACAGCAGAAGTATACACTGAATACGAAAATATAGAAGATATATGGAAAACATGTAAAGAAGGCGTGATTAAGGCAACTGACATTGCAATACCTAAAGTGAGAAAAAATAATAACCGACGAAATAATAGAAATGGTGGAAAAAAGAAGAAGCTTGAAAAATAAAAATGAGACAGAATATCGGCAATGATAATAAAAAAATGTAAAAAAGAAAAAAACAAGTGGTATAAGGGAAAATGTCAACGCATGCAATATCTGGAAGGACAGGAAAGAACAAGAGAAATGCATAATGAAATAAAGGAAATGATGAAGATTCATAACAAAAGAAATACCAAGATAAGGATACTAGAAGACGAAAAAGGAAATATATACAGCAGTAAGGAAGAAATCGAAGAATGGATGAAATACATTCACAAGTTGTATAGCGATGATAACAGAACGCAAAATATAGAAATAAAAGATATAGAAAGTGCTCCAGATATATCAGCGGGAGAATTAAATTTCGCACTGAGGAAGGCAAAAAATAAGAAAGCCCTAGGACCAGACGGGATTCCAGTGGATGCACTAAAAGTGTTTCCAAAAAAAGTAAACATACGCTGCTGAAAATAATAAACCAAATCTATAAAACCGGGCAACTGCCAGGTGATTTCAAGACATCACTATTCATACCTATACCGAAAAAGGGGAAATCAAGAAAATGTAAGAATCACAGAATCATAAGTCTCATGAGCCATACGCTGAAATTATTGGTATCAATTGTAAATAGAAGAATTGAAACAAAACTGGATATATATCTGAAGGAAACACAATACGGATTTGTGAACAACCGCGGAACAAGAGACGCAATTGCGCTTTTTAAAACGATAATCCAAAGAGCGTTAGCCGTTAATCGAGATCTGTATATATGCTATGTCGATTACGAAAAAGCCTTCGACCGAATAGAACACGGCAAGTTGATAGGAATACTGCGGAAATATCATCTGGATAGAGAAGATATTCAACTGATATACCAACTATATTGGCAGCAGACAGCCAGCGTGATGATAGACAGAAGTAAGGTTTCGAAGGATGTCACTGATATCAAAAGAGGAGTAAGACAAGGATGCCTATTATCGCCTCGATTATTTAATATCTACGCAGAAGAGATAATTAAACATCCGGTATTCGTCAAAAATGGATTAAAAGAAAGTGAATGGAGACCGAATAAGTAACATAAGATATGCTGACGACATGGTTTTGATCGGAGAAACGTTGCAACAGCTGCAGCGAATGGTACTTACACTGAATAAAGAAAGCTGCAAACTGGAAATACAAATTAACATTGAAAAGACCAAAATAATGAAAATTAGTAAAAGCCCAAAAGAAAACATGAAATCGCTGGATGTAATCATTAATGGGAAAAAGCTCGAACAAGTTAAGAAATATACATATTTGGGAGTAAGAATCACTGATGATGGCCGAGATAATGAAGAAATCAGAATACATATAGGGCAGGCAAGGAGTGCGTTTAATAACATAGAACGTACACTCAGAAGCTCAGCAATAAAAAAATCCACAAGAATGAAAATACTGGAAAGTTACGTGTGGTCAATACTAAAATACGCCTCAGAAACGTGGACAATGACGAAAAATATAGAAAACCGGATAAACACGTTCGAACGGTGGTGTTATCGGAAAATGGAAAGGATAAAATGGGTGGATAAGATTACAAATCAGGAAGTGCTGCGTAGGTTGAATTTAACGGAATTGTCATTGTTTAAGAAGATCATAGCCAGGAAAACGAAATATCTGACGGCTAGGCTACAGAAGGACCGGTTATTCATACTAGCTTCCAACGGGAAAGTACTCGGAAAAGCGGGGAGAGGACGCAAGAGATTTAACATGATGACTGCGTAGAAGTTCTGGGTCGGAGCAACCTCTTTTATAAGAGAAGCTAATAAAATAATAATAATAATAATAAAGTAATTTTATTATCATTGCCATCCAAGCAGGCACACATTTAAAAAAAAATTGATTGCTTCCCCCTTGGATCTGAAAATTAACCAACAAAATTACAATGTCGCTGATGACGAAAATTATTAGAAACGCATAATACAGGAAATCATATGTATATCTGAATTATTTAGTTACCGTTATCCTCGGGGTACACACTTCGGGTAGCGATAACGCAAAAATTGTTCGCGCATTGTTGGCCAATGGTAACGATTTTAAGCGTTCAGATTTTATTTCATTCGGGTAATTCAGCAGAATACTATGCAAATCGTACAAGCTCACAAATCCAAGTTGCCCTACATTGTAACCAATTAATCCGTTCTGAATTTGTCTTACTGACCAGCTTTTATCGTACAAATTGCTTTTTGAGCCTTTAACAAAATAATAATACGAATAATTATAATTTCTAGCCTTTTGAAAGAATTCAAATAATACGGTACGCATTTGCAATCTTCCATTTCATTTGATATATTATATTTTCCGAAAAAAATTTATGTTAAACAAAAATTGAAAATTTTCGGAATACAAACGATATTAAAGAAAAATTACGCTACATTATTTACTGTTACAAATACATAAATCTTTAATAATACAAAGCAAATAAATTAAATAAAAACTTGATTACGGAAGAAAAATTAAGTCCACGATCAGAAAGTTTAATTCACTGATTTTTTGCAAATCTTAATATTAATAGGCTCAACTTTTAAGCGATAAATTCGCTTTAAAATTTAGTAATATTTAAAAATAAATAATATAAATATAAATATATATATATACATATAAACTCGGCCATTTTGGCCTCGCAAGGAGCTGTGCCCCATGGCCCCTCTTACTTTCATTTCTGTCTCTTTCTCTTCTATACTTTGTATAAAATTATCAAAATTTACAACGTAATTCTTACTGGCATTAACACAAAAAAAATAACATAATCACCAAAATCCTATCCTAACATTTAACTTTCATTATATAAAATTAAAACATTTTTTCGTTACATAAAATTGTGACATTTTTTAAATAACAATAACAAAAATCCTATAAAATATAACAAACGTTACATAAAATTAGAACATTTGTTTGGAACATTTTTTCTAATGGGGGGTAGCCTAAGAATTACGTTGCAATTAATATATATATATATATATATATATATGTGTGTGTACATATATACAGATATAATGCACATCTGAAACAATTTGTATATCCTAAATTTAACAGAATTTTACGAATGATAATAGTGGTTGACAATAACGACGTGTCTCTGTGATTTGGCTTACCAAAAGGTTCAATTCCTTCACTTATTTTTAATTTATTATTTATTTTTCTTTTTTTAATCCAATAAAAATAATTCTTTAAAATTCATCTTGATTCTTTATAGTTTTATTTTAATAAAAATAATTTATAAAATCGTAAACGACAATTTGTGTATGAATAAACCGCAAATAATACCGTAGTAAACTGTACTAAACCAAGAACAGAATTTAAATGTTAAAATTTTCCACATATTAAATATGAAAATAAAAAAAATTTCAAGTATTTAAAAGCGATTAACCTTATAATGATCAAAAGCAATTAATTTAAAAATACATTCTAACTTTATTTATCATTAGAATATGAAACACAATACAAAGGATTTAGGCATTAAATAAACCGCTCAACTATTAACAGCTAATCACAATTAAACTACAGATCTGTTAACAAAACTATTATTCACTCTTATAAAACCAATAATCGGCTAGCAATTCAAATTAACTTTTTCATATTGTCCTCTCAATTTTTTTAAATTTTTTTCGTGGATTTACTTTCTGCAGGCATTAAATTTAAGAAAATATTGAAGTTTTAAAATTTCTCGATTATAACACAGCAGGAAAAAATGTATATTGATACGGATTGCACGGCCTTTAGCCGGATAAAGAAATAATTAATTTTTTTTTTTGTTTGATCGTTTTGGATCGAGAGATGGCGCTAATAACCTATTTTTGAGATGATGGGGTAGTTGCGCGTCGATAAAGGCTAGAGGTCATCATGCGATTATCTGCTGACACCGAAAGGCGGGGCGGTGCGCTCGTTGTCTATTCTTCGTAAAATGATAACGGAGGTATAGACAGCGAGCTAGCCGGTTCTGTTCAGAAGTTTTGATCCTGTTTTCACTGTGGCATATAAAAACGTTTAGCGGCCGTGTTATAAATGTTTTTTCGTTTACTTGTAAATCTCGTCTAATGATATAGTTGTACAAGCTGCGCCGTAACGTGTATCAAACAAAAAGTGGAATAACATTTGGACTTTATATTATAAATTTGTTAAATAAAAGAGTTGGTTACCTGTTAGCATTAATTCACACGCACATTGCTAATATCGGTGAGGAAGGAAGTTAAAAAAGTTCGGTAAAAAAAACGTATTTCAATAATTATGTGGAGTCCACCTCTAGTAGCGCCCGGAATATTGCATTGGTATTGGGGAGCGGAGGAGACGGTAAATAAGAAAGTTCCTCCGTCCTGTAGTCAAAAGCAAATTCGTTATAAATTTTCCCGTGAACGGCGGACACGATAAAGTGACCCAAGTGCTCGTTTGTCGCTTGATGACGTAGAAGGTGGCGTCGTCGGTAATTTGTCATCGGAGTGTCGCCGCGAAAAAGAAAAAACGCATCAAAAACAAAAATATAAAAGAAACCCTAGTCAATTTATTTTTGTTTATTAATAAGGTAAGAGAATTTATTACGTATGTGGATGTAAAATAAAAATACCGACTCAAATGGCTAGAAAACCAGAAACAAATCATTATTAGAATAATACAAAAAAAGATAAAATAAATCTGTTCAGAACGTTCCTTTACAAACAATAACTTCAGTTCGTGGCGATAATTTAATCGTCACAATTGCGTTCGTCAATCCTGTTTGCTCACATTCCTTTAACTCTCTGTGGTTCCTACGTATCTATTTATTAATCCATCCTACATATTCCCGTCTTTTAATATTCCGCAATAATCTATTTAGTCGAAACAAATAACGGTCGATCTTTTTTTTTGTTGTGTGTCATTATTTTCGTGAATTACCGCACGAACGTTTAAGGAAATCTGTATCCAAGTGACATAGGTATTATTTAATAATTTAATTGTGTGTTTATATATAATTATGGTTTTCGACCTTATCTGCTTATTTTCCGGCAATTCACGGTACATTTTTATAGCCTTTTATTTAACTTGGTTTGTCCTTCTGTTTGTCTGGGGGGAACTTTGCGAACGATTTTTCACCTACTTCCCGATGAATTAAAAAAGTGTCCTTTTACAGAAATGCTTGTTGTAGATGACAATGCAATATTATGCAACATCTGGGTTTCCAGCTTTAAAATTAGACCCTCGGGGCGCCGAAAGCTAGAAATTTTGGGAAAAATTTTTTTTTTCGGGCATGTGATATATTATTGGAAAGATCGTTATTTTTCGAGAACAAAACCATATTTTATTTCTTTAATGAAACTTTTGAAGTCTACGAAAAATTCAAAAAATCGCGAGATCTAATATGTAGCTACCTCTTTGGGACGCGAGTATTATAGCTAAAATTTTTAACAAGGTTAAAAAAATGCGCATCTTTGTGTATTTCTTTACTTTGAAACATTTGGGTTTCCAACTTTAAAATCGGACCCTTGGAACGCCAAAAGCTCGAAAGTTTCAAAATTTTTTTTTTTTTTCGATCATGTGATATATCAATAGAAAGATCGTTATTAGTCAAATATTGTGTTTCATGCGCTGAGGATTCCGTATGTATTTTATGAAAAACAAAAAACAATATAACTGAAAGAATGCGATCCATTATTTAATAATAAAATGTAACACAAATTTCTATAAATGTCCTATAATTAAGATATTGAATAAAATAAAGCAAAATAAAATACAATTCTAAATGTATTGTTTTTTATTAAAATACATAATAAAAAGTCCAGACTAAAAAATAAAAAAAACTTTTTAAAAATAGCCTTTTATTTATGCTCTAAGAAGTACAAAATTACTACATTAGTGTGCGACTACCAGATACGCATCTTAACATTAAAATCTGAAACTACAAAATATTCTAAAAAATAAAAGCGGGGTCCACAGATTAATAATTAAATATTAATATTATAATACATCCTAAGCCAAAACTAAAATCACCATTATGTTGTTCCATTGCTGTGCATCACAGTATACCACACACACACTGAATATTTTTGTAACTGCGGCTCCCGCTTTTATTTTTCAGAATATTTTGTAGTTTCAGATTTTAATGTTAAGATGCGTATCTGGTAGTCGCACACTAATAAAGTTATTTTGTACTTTTTAGAGCATAAATAAAAGGGTATTTTTTAAAAGTTTTTTTTATTTATTAAATTATACAGCGGATTACCGTATAAAAAACAAAAAAAACCAAACAACTAATATCTTCAAAAACGATTTAACGGTCGATATTTTTCTCATCTTGTTATATTTCTTTTTCTTTTCGTGCGTTATCACACTATCACCTAAGGTTCTCACAAGGAAAGTACACGAATTGTCAGACGCCGATTTTGATGAAATTTTAATATGTTGTAGAGTATAAAAAAAAATTAGACACGTGTTTTTTTTTTTATCGGCCCATATGCAGTTTCAAGGGGTGAAAACTCTTCAACTCTATATTTTTTTATGAAACAAAATGGAAATTATTTCTCGTGCATAGGACAAGTAATCCACAGTGATTTAAGCAGTGGGGTTGCATCCCTTATTTTCTAGGGGGTGAAAACAACTTTTTTTGGTCATAATTATGGAATAAAGAATTATAAAATAACATAAAAAAATAAGAAAAACATTTTTTAACACACAATTAAAAAATAAAGTTGACGTGTTTCGACATTTTCATGAATTTCCCCCTTAAAGGGGGTTAAGCACCCCTTACAAGAAAAATCAATAAATACATGTATCAAGTAATCCAATTTCGTAAAAAATTGGTATGTAAGGGTTTTTGAGGTCGCTGATTACGAATCCGTCATCGGGCTTTGTTAATTCAAAATCGCGGATCCAATATGGCGGACAAAAAAGTCAAAAAAGTTTTAATTTTAATGATAAATTGTATACCAGGATATTTGAGGTCGCTGATTATGAATCTGATATCAATTTTTGAAAATTCAAATTATCCTGTGCTTTATAACCATACAGCTCCAAACTCCTAAAACCCAGACAGGCGTTCGGCCTGTTTTTTTAAATCAACAAACCCTAAACTCCTAAACCTCAGACAGGCCAGAGGCCTGTGCGTTATAACCACACAGCTTCAAACCTCTAAACATCAGACAAGCCGATTGCATATGACTAAAACCACACAACTCTTAAACTGCAGGCAGACGAAAGGCCTATTCATTGTGGTATACTGGAAAACCGTTCTTATAATTTACTTATTTAAAAAATTATCGGTACGTTTCAACTAATGTATTTGTTTATTTCTTTATCTATTTATTAACGGGAATCACTCTTTTCTAACGAAAATAATAACAAAAATAAATTAAGAAGTAGCCAAAATTAATTAGTAATATAATAATTTTTTTTTTAGAATGAATCTTTATATATTAGGAGAATTACATTCAATGAGTAAATCAAAACATTTAGTACTAATTCTCACAATCAATAAACAGTAAACAGTATATTAATACTATTATGGATAAAATTCGTACTGCTATCATGCTCAATAAATCTGCGAGAATCTGAAATATAATAATCAACATTTTTAAAAATAAACATCTCTAACTTTTAACATTGGCTCGTCCAGGAAGATGTTGTTCATTTTGCTCGTTACAACTTTAGTCAAAACAGTCTGTCTGGGGTTCAGGAGTTTGGGGTTTGTTGGTTTGCGCAATAATCTTACCGTGTTATTGAATAATTTTTATTGTCTGCGTTTTCATCGCAAACATATTAAGTATCTAGTCATTGTTTATATAATTGCACCTTCTGTGGTGTTTTGTATAGTTTTCTGTGTAGGTTCGCCATTATCGTTGAGATATGCCGAAATCTGTTGGAACGACTCTTTCGGAATCTGACCTCAAGAACGTGGTGGTGACTAGAGGCCCCTATCGAGAAGTTAGGTTTATGGAAATTAAATTCGATCTAGAAGAGAAAGTGGAAGTGTTACACACGGAGATATCGGGTATACAGAAGAAAACCAAAACAGAAACTAAGGAACTTGGAGAGAAGATCACCTTGGTAGAGGTGCAGTTAGGACAGAAACTCAAAACAACTCAAGATGACGTGACCCAAATAGGAAGAGACGTGGCGTTGATAAAAGCAGAAAGAGAAGTAGTACCAGAGATTAGAATACAGAATGCGACAAAGGAAGTCACCGGTCAGTGCAGGGAATTAAGTAGCACTAGGCCATCCGGTCTCACAAGAAATTGGACTGTTCCAGTGAGGACCATAAAGATAAAAGGGTATGGAGGAAAATTCCCTGAGACACATGTCACAGAATTCGTTGATGTAATCGAGCAGTATTTACGTGCCTATGGTATTGAGGAACCAGAGGATAAGATACGTATAATGATACAGACAATGGAGGGAGCTCCATACGAGTGGGCAAAAACTTTCTTGACAAGATGTACCACTTGGGAAGCGGCACGGGATAAACTGATCAACAATTATTGGGGAGTAGAGGACCAGTTGAGACCACGAGATTGCTCTATTCTACAGAGAATAAGTGTCGTGAAGGAGATGATATAGAAAGGTATCTAATAAAATAGATAAGTTGGATACGATACCTGAATCCTAAGATACCAGAGAAGGATTTTGTGAGACTCATGACATGGAAGTATTAGACTGAAATACAGAAGATGCTGCTGGTAATGAGAAATGAGACGATGGAAGAACTGTACTCGAATATACGAGAGATATCCCGAGGTGGCTATTTTAGCACTAAGCGATACGAGGGAAACCAGCATAACAACATTCGAGTAAATAACCTTCGCATAAGTACGCCAGAGGACAGAACGTGGAAGAAGAGAATTACCAGCACCAACGCCGTCGGCGATCGCCGCTTCAGGCAGGCAAATAGCGGTCACAAATTGAATGATTTTCAATTGATAGGAAACGCCCTCCTGTTTCAGTTGTCGAAGTATAAGTTTAGAGCACAGAGTGAAGGTTTTGGTCGAAGCGAGCGGATTGGCTGTTGCTATAGGAAAAATACCATACAGGAAATGCGATAATGTATATAGAAGGAATATGTAAGTTTGGAGAAAAGGATCATACTGATGACTGGACACACCGACCTAAAATTCAGAAGAGATCCGGAGCTAATCATCGAGGATTTGAAAGAACTTTTACAAGTGATAGCCGGCCACGGTGTGCAGAGGATTATTTTAACTACACTCCCATCCGTGCTGCCAACCAAGGTACCATAGAATATTACAATAAGATTCAGAGAATAAATGATGGAATAGTGACGATGGGAAGTGATCAGATCGAGGACCTTGCAAACAGGTTCTTCCAGTGCAATAATGTAGTGGAAACTGTACCCTAATGCGAGACTGAGCTGTACAATAGTTCGACGCCAGAGATATCTGAGGCGCTGAGTAAACGAGGTTTGGATACAGTTTTGAAGGCTTTTGAACAGTTTTATCGGAACTCTTGAGTTTGGAAAATGTCCGACCAGCTCGAGAATGCCTGAGAGAAGGGCATAAGCCGATTGAAATTATGACGGCCACCCTGAGAGTCTCAACTAAGGAATAATATGTTAGCAGACTTCGCAACCTTGAAGAAGCGTCCGTGAAGAAGCACATTGTTCCTCCGATACATATTGAGATAGGTAAACAGGAATATATAGCAGTGGTGGATAGTGAATCTGAAATAACTGCTATATCTTTGGACGTGTGGAACGCGATGCAGGAGGATGACATTTGTAAGAATATTCCTGTTTTCCCAACGACCAAATTGAAGATTATAGGTGTCCACGGTAAAGTAAGGAAGGTGACTCGATGTCAGGCTTTTATCAGAGTTAATATCGACCATATTAGCTATTTTCCCGTGCTATCATAATTGAAGGGTTAAACATACAAGTCATCCTGGGCTGTGATTTTCTCAGGAAGTTAAGGGCACAAATAGATTTTTCGACCGGGATTCTTGCGCTTCACAAGGGGAATATCGCTCATGAGGTGCAGTTTAAGGATCAGGTTAAGATGTGGCGAATCGTTCATCTAGACGAAGAAGATTCCGGCTAAGAAGATGATGCGTCCTGTATGATCCTCGATTTAGCGAACCAAGATCTCTTTAAGAAGCTGCTAACCAGTAAAATTAAAGGATCCCAGTTTACAGCTATACTGCAGCCTCTACTTGCTGAACTGTTACAGGACCGACGGAAGGTGTTTTCAGACACACCGGGAAGGTGTAAATACTATGAATAATCGTCGGACTATAGCATACCCAATTCCAATATCTAAGCAGAGAGCTGTCAGGCAAGAGATCATACGAATGCAGGACAGGCCTTTGATAAGCCCATCCAATTCTCCGTATTTTTCTCTGGGGATCCCCGTCTTCAAGAAGGATGGCTCGATTCGCCTGTGCCTGGAAGTCAGAGATATTAATAAAGTAATCATCCTTGAAAGTGATCGGTCTCTGCCTATTGATGAACTTTTGTTACGTCATTGGGGCTTTTCCATGATGATTAGCCTTGATTTAGTGGCAAGTTTCCTACAAGTACGTCTGCACTGAGATTCTCGTAAGTATATGGCGTTTGCGTTTCAAGGTCGTTGTTTTGAATTTAATGTGGTCCTTTTTGGTCGCTGCATTAGTACCGGTGCGTTCATTAAGGCACTAGACGCGGTATTATTTCTAAAATGTAATGATTTCGTTTGTTTGTGAGTCGCCTCCTATGTCTACCGAGAAGAACTACTTTACGACTAAGAAAGAGCTTCTAGCTATTGTGCAGTCTGAGGAAGTTCCGGTTAATCATAGAGGGATATCGAGTAGTAGTTCTCACTGACCATGTTAGTTTGAAATTTCTCCACGACACTCCAGATGGAGGAATGCCCATTTAACAAGGTGAATGTTATATCAGCAAAATTTTCACTGGAATGAGGGCTCCTCTGGAACAGATCCAAATTGTGCCATGATCGCCCTTTTGAAGAGAAAAGTATCTCCGCTGACCGAGCTTGTAAAAAATATATACCATGATCATAAGGAGGATGTGCGGCGTTGAAACTGGTACTCAGTAATTTTAAAACACACAAATATTATACTATCTTCAAGGATATCTTGTTCTACCGCGACCCAGAGAAGTTAGAGAAATCGTGGAAACTGTGCATACCTGAAAAACATATCAAGAACTTCGCAAAGGAATTCCACATTGAGTATGGGCATCCGGGGCAACCGCGAACTTATTTCTTGGTAACGCGAAGATGTCACTTTCACAAAATGTGTCTTACTGTAAATGAAGCGGTCCGTGATTGTGAGTTGTGTAAGAGAACCAAACCTTTTACACGTGCTGTTTGTGGACCACTTCATAGTTATGCGCCCGAAGGTCCTTTGGATATTGTCAGTGTAGATGTTTTCGGGCTGTCACCTGTGGTAAACAGTATGGCACAGGTTTTTGTGGTGCTGGAAATATTTTCAAAGTATGCACAACTTTATCCTTTGCATAAGTTATCTAGTGAAAATGTACTGAGGAAGTCACAAACTATCACCAACGTAGAAAAGATGAACAAGATAGTTACAGATAACACCTCGATCTTCAAAAGTCATGCGTGTTGTAGTTATTTCGATAAAGAAGACATTGAGGCTCGACACATTGTCGCACACTGCCCAAAGAATAACCCCACGGAGAGGATGAATTTAGAGTTGGGAAAGATGATCCGCGCTTTGTGCCATGAGAAACACACAGATTTGCTAAACATCTGAATGCCATCGAGCGAAGGTTAAATAGCTTGCTGAGACCGGTAACAGGATGTGTGCCTAGTGAAGTTATCTTCAGAGGAACTGTCAAAGATTTGGTTGGAACGAGATATGCTTCCCAGAAGATTTATGTACTCGACCATATCTGCAGCTCGTGCAGGAAATTAAGAAACGACTTACGCGGAATTAATGTCAGCAGAAAGCTTCGACATGATAAAAAAGAGAGGACGATGTACGAAATAGGTGACAAGGTTTTAACGAGGAATCACGTCCTCTCATCCGGGTCGAAGAAGCGTATGCGGAAGCTGGAGTTGCGGTATGTGGGACCGTTTGAAATTATCGATAAAGTAGGGCAGAATGCATATCTTTTGAAGACTACGGACAGTGAGAACTTCTTCGGTGTGGGGAATATTGTGGACTTGAGACTGGCATAATTTAAAAAGCCGGGAGAGTCGGACTAGAAGATAGATAGGCGCAGATGTATATTTTTGTAAATAAATACATTTTTTTATATTTCTATTTTGTTTATGAAGTTTCGGTGCATATTTGTTAATATATGTGTACTTTCATGGGTACGCGATTTAGTCAGTTCCGTTCGTATGGGGAAATGCTGTGAGAACTCGCGGTAATAATATTTTTTCGAGTATTGTATAGGATGTGTATCATGTGTATTGTCTCTGTGTAAAACGTGAATTTCAACGTCGTTATAAAAAATCCCTAGGAATCGTTGTGGATAATAGAGATTTGTGAGGTCTGGGGTTACAGATACTTAGGTGTGTTGCGCCGACTCAGAGATGGTGTGCCGTGTGTGCCGCTTGTGAGGAAGTCGCGTCATGCCGCGTGTACCGCATGAAAGGGAAATAGTTTGTGTTATGTCGAACACACCCCCTGTCTGGCCTCAGACCTATTTTGGACATTTAAGTTATGTGCATGTGTTTTGTTTATGTTATGAATGTCGTCTCATAGCACTCTAATCCTAGTTGCCATGAGTTTTGTGGTATCAAAACGCCTTAGGTGCAAACTTCATTCAATACATTTTATTGAATGAAGTTTGGAGGAAGGCAGTGATACGGATTGCACAGCCTCTAGCCGGATAAAGAAATAATTAATTTTTTATTTTGATTAATCCTTTTGGGATCGAGAGATGGCGCTAATAACCTATTCTTGAGATGATGAGGTAGTTGCGCGTCGATAAGGACTAGAGATCATCACGCGGTTATCTGCTGACTCCGACGGGCAGGGTGGTGTGCGGTGCGCTCGTTGTCTATTCTGCGATAAAATGATAACGGAGGTATAGACAGCGAGCTAACCGGTTCTATTCAGAAGTTTTGATCCTGTTTTCACTGTGGCATATAAAACTGTTTAGCGGCCGCATTATTAATATTTTTTCGTTTTCTTGTAAATCTCGTCTAATGATATTACAGCTGTACGAGCTGCGCCGTAACGTGTATCAAACAAAAAGTGGAATAACATTTGGACTTTATATTATAAATTTGTTAAATAAAAGAGTTGGTTACCTGTTAGCATTAATTCACACGCACATTGCTAATATCGGTGAGGAAGGAAGTTAAAAAAGTTCGGTAAAAAAAACGTATTTCAATAATTATGTGGAGTCCATCTCTAGTAGCGCCCGGAATATCGCATTGGTATTGAGGAGCGGAGGAGACGGTAAATAAGAAAGTTCCTCCGTCCAGTAGTCAAAAGCAAATTCGTTAATATATATTTATATATATTAATTAAAATGTAATTCTTAGGCCGGCCCTCATTAGAATAAATGTTCCAATTTTATGTAACGTTTGTTATATTTTAATTTTCACCGACTTTCAAAAAGAAGGAGGTTACACGTTCATCCCTTTTTCTTTTTTTTTTACGTCTGCTCGCGCATAACTTATATTTAATTAGACCGATTTAGAATTACGTTATAAATTTTGATAATTTTATACAAAGTATAAAAGAGAAAGAGACAGAAATGTAAGCAAAAGGAGTCAAAGGGCACAGCCCCTTGTGAGGCCAAAATGGTCAAGTTTATACACGCACGCACGCATATATATATATATATATATGCAACACTAATAATTTCGTGTTATTCTTTACAGTCAGTTTTCCAATAATTCAAGAATAAAGATGCGAACTTTATAATTAACAACTTAAAACATGTTAACATATTTGACTGAAACTAATAAAACACTATTTTCAAAAATTGATAAAATACAAACCAAAATGGATACTTCCATGTATCCACAATAAATTGGCCAAATTAATCGCGAAACAAATAGTCTCATGGTATGAAATTAATAAATCGATATTAACATAATTCAAAATACAAGTACGTTCTAAGATCAGTTGTACTTTAGAAGATTCAGCTAACTTCGACAATAATTCTTGATCAATTTCGACTACATCACAATTCAGTATTAATTCAGATAATAAATCAGACACTGCCTGCACTGGATCTTTGATAACCTGCATAAATGAAAAAAAGCTTAATTAATCAATAAAAATAATAATAATTTAACACAAACTGTTTTTTTAACTTAAATTTATCACTTGAATAGCAGCCGATTTTTACTACATCTGATCTATAAATGAGTAGCATTTATTTGTCAACAACTACGAAAGAGAAATTGTGAACAAAATTCAATGACAGCAATAACAGTTTTAAATTCTTAAATTACTGATAGATTTATAAATAAGGTCAAGTCTGCAAACGGGGAAGAATTTACAGATCAGAACACTGGGCTTATAATAATTAAGAAATTCAATAGTAATACACTTTTTAAATAGGAGTTACGTATAGATTCCCATTTTATCCAGATGACACACTGAGATTTATCCAGTTTTTATCCCTTGAAAAGGAAAAACAACTAAAGAATACACAAACTTGTACACTATCAGTGATTAAATCTATCTGAATTAAAACACTTCCTGGTTTTGTACATCTAAAGAAGTAGGTCTTAAGAAACATCTATCAAAATAGCTAATAATTTTTCATCGCAAAATGGATATAGTGGACATAATGGAACTGTCAGCTGGAATGGAGCAACTCTAACGTTACATTATTGTTTAAAACTGTTAATTATATGTAGATAAAAATACATATTTTAAATTCCATTTCAGACTTCTGCAAAAAAAAAATCGGATAATCGGTCAAAATTGAGTAAAATACTGCCGTTTTTTAAATAGAAAAATATGAAAAAAGTTCTTAAAGAAATGCACTAAAAAGTAAAAAATAATTATTCGATAAGAAGACAATATGCATTTTACAGTGAAATATACCTTAAGGTGACATGATAATTCTTATTAATTTTTTTGAGTAAGCACTAAATTAAAATTACAACACCTAAAAACAATTTAACAAATATTTGATACAGTTATTAATTATTATTGTAATTTATGATTCCCGTGCTGACTACAAAAATTAATGTATAAGAATTATCATAACATCACCTTAAGGTATATTTCGCTATAAAATATATTATCTTATTATCCGATGATTTTTTACTTTTTAGTACATTTTTATTTAATTTTTATAGTAAATCTTGAAGCCGGTATTTTTTTTAAAAAAAAAAACTTTTATTTTACAATTTTTAGCGTAACACTTAAATTTTTTATCTTGCCAAAAAATCTACTTTTTTAAAAGTGACAAGCTTATAAATAAATTCATTATCTTCATTCGAATCTATATTTACTCGAGGTAATTAACTATGGCAATACTTTAATCTTTTAAAATTACGTTTCAACGGTAAATTGATAATATTATAAGTCAATCGCGTCTATTATATTAATAAATAAAAAAATTATCTACAGGGACCATAACTTTTGATGACTACTAAGTTCATGTTCACCGATTTTCATCGGTACCCACATAGTACCACCGCTGAATGGTACATATTCGAATGAACAAGGATTAATTAAAATCGGTTCGTACAAGTTATGTGCAATAACATTATTTACAACACCCATTTCTGTACTTATTATATACATAGAGAAGTATTACACATAAGCAGAAATACACCATATATTAAAAGTAAAAATAAGTCGGTTGAGTGTTTACTTTTTAATATATAGCATATTTCTGTCTATGTGTAATATTTCTGTATACGAGGTTTGCCCGGTAAGTTCGTAGAAACAATTTATTAAAAATGCAAAAATACATTATTTCGGTAAATCAACACGGTTTCCTTCGGAATACTCTCCATTCGATGAAATTCACTTGGCCCAGCGCCGCTGCCACTGCTCGAAACACCCCTCAAAGTCGTCTGAAGTGAAGGCGTTTAAAGCTCGCGTCGTAACTCGAATTACCTCTTTTCGGGACCCCCAGTGGTGCCCCTTGAGGTCTTTTTTGATCTTGGGAACAGGTAGAAGTTTTCGGAGGGCCAGAACGGGCGAGTAGGGGGGGGTCCAAAACCGTGATGCCGCTTTTCGTGAGGAACGACTTGACGAGGTGACAATTGTGTGAGGATGCGTTGTCTTGGTGGAGAAGCCAACTCTGATTCGCGCTAAATCCGGCCTCACACGCTTCATACGCGCGTTCAGGCATTTCATCACGCCTAGATAATACTGTTCATTAACGGTCTGGCCCTCGGGTACGAATTCCTTGAACACAATGCCGCGGTAATCGAAGAAAACGATGAGCATGCACTTCACTTTTGACTTTGACATCCTTGCTCTCTCGACCCTCCTTGATCCGCGTTATCCACTTGTATACCGTAACAGGCTTCGCAACTGACTCGCCTAATGTTTCACGCAAAGTTTCCACGATCTCCGAACCACGTTTACCGGCTTTAACGAAAAACTTAATCACATATCTTTGTTCTTCGAAATTAATTTTTAAAACGTTCGACCGAGGTAAAAAAAAACACTTTACGCAAAACGTCGCTACACATAGACTATGAACTGTATCGAGGTAAAACTCAGACTGAATGTCTCCAAGGGGTATATCTACACAGCGATTTTAATCGCTTGTAATTGAAATATACAAGTGGTGTTTAAGTGTACATTGTCGGTGCATCGGCTCATGAAAAAAGAATGGTCGCATGACATTTAAGGACTACAATTATATTTTTTAAAATATTATTTTAGTACGATCACGCATGAAACTGCCCTGTTAGCAGTCGAAAAATTAAAGTTTTCCAATCGAGACAGGATTCATTCTCCTACAATCTTAAAGGTTAACGGAAATACTTTAATTTCTTCGATAAAGTAACAGCTCCCTCAAAAAGAAAATAAAAAATGCAACAGATTAATGTTGTTCGGTAAAATTTTAAAATAACTTTATTGCTAAATGTAGGGTATTTTTGCTGTAGAAATTACCGCGGGTTTCTAAAATATTTTATACCGGTTTACTTTGAAATCAAAAAAAATAATAATCGCTATACTTTCATATGCTGCAGAGATATATAAACAACGAAAAATAAGTAAATAATTAAGTTCTGGAGCTAATTAGCGTGTCTTTAAGGAAACCGTTAAATTTACTAACGGTGCTTTAGGACAATACGTTGAAAATCTTTTATAAAGGTCTATTTAATTAAATTTATTGACGTTTAACAAAAATATCAAAAAACATCTAGAAAAGATAGGCTAAAATTCCTGGCCATAATACCGCGGTACACAAATAACTTTCGGTGATTTATTACCGAACAATGGTTAAAAACTTATTTACTTAGATCAATTCATTACTAATGAATTGTATCGTTACGCACATACATTTGAAAAAAATATTTCATTAAATAAAACGCAAGCTAAACGCTTTTAAATACGTCACTAATCTACAACAAATTTTGCATCGGTAATTGGCTTTTTTTCTTGATCAAAGTTGCATATAAATAGTGCTGTAATTCATTCCAAAATCGATCTCACTTCTCGAATTATCGTTTAAACGTTTACAAATCACGATCCCGACAAAGCATCTCTCGTTAATTTCACAAGCGGTTTTCTATCGGTTATTATGCTTCGGGGTTTGTGATGTTTTAGACTAACCGTTCGAGTCATGTCACGTTTCGTCCTCATCTTATTATTCCGAAGAAGTTGCAATTTAACCCCGGTGTGTCCGATTTTTTTTTTAATTTTTTGAAAAACATTCGTGAAATTAATTATTACTTTCCTTACAAAACACCGAATTCGATTTTCAATACTCTTTCTTCAAACATAATTTAAAAAATGACTGTAGTGATCATCGAATCTCCTCTTCTAAAAAGATCTAAGAAACATTTTTACGTGTTTATTTAGGACACCTTTTTCAAATACTGTTTTAAATGCACCACCTGCAAAAATTCTATATAGGCACGTACAAAGATACAGACCGACACATGACTCATCCCACCTGCACCTGTCGCTGTCGATAAGTGTAAATAAGATAACAACGTAACACTGCAGTCTGCACAGCTATAATTACGTACGTGTTGGAATGTCTGCTTGTGTTATATTTCTGTAAGTTTGTATTATTAAAAATTTATATTAATTCATTTTTTTCCCTTGATGTTTTCTTTTGAATTTGTACTTGTTTTTGTTTCATTTTACACGGTAAACTATTAAATTGTTCAACTGGCACTTTGAAATATTTGACAAATTTTAATCTATCGTCCATTAATTCCTGATATTGTAAATTCTCCTTCGATTTTCGATGTTTTCATAATATCACGATATTTAAACTTAAGAAGATTAAAAAGAGAATTATTTTTCAAAACAAAATCTAATCGCAGTAAATCATTTGCTGCACTTAACGACACTAAGACAATAATGGACACTGATAAAAAGAATATTGATGATGATCTCCTTCGGACAACTACAATACATGACTATAGCTAGAACTATTAAAGTTAATTATTGGCAATAAGGTAGAAGAAAATGTTTATTCAAAAAAAATTACGTAAAAAAGAAATAAATGATCCACTTTAACGAACCTATTACAAATTTTAAACAAAGAACTTCCAGATTTAAATCCTAATTATTTCTGAACGAAGAAATGAATGGATAAGACGTCTGTTAAGGCACAGCGTGCTGATAACATCGTTATTAGAAGGGAAAGAGAAGGAACTCGGGCAAGGGGAAGACCGAGAAGGAGATTCGTACATCAAGTTATAGAGGATATGGGAACAAATAATTACCAGCAACTGAACTAGCTGAGTAAAAGAAGAACAGAATGGAGAAGGACCACGCGGATCTAAACTCTAAACTTTAATTTTTAACTGTTTCGCTTCTATTTATAAACCAATCGAAAGATTGATATTACAAATACCAATTATATATATATATATATATTTGTTTGTGTGTGTATGTTTTTTTAAATTATATCCTATACCCTTAATAAGGTATCATGGACTGTGAAGTTAAGATTCAAAATGTACTGAGCTTGATGGATCTGACGGGAATATTGGAAGTCGGTACCTTTCTATTTGGGATCTATCTTTATTTTCCTAAATTTCTCTAGTAACCAATTCAATTTCAAGATTAGGCATGTATACCTGGGAGCGACCTAATCCAGAACGAGGCAAGTCCCGAACCAGTGGAAATTCTTCTATACGAATTTAAGCATCTTCCTACGTTTCAAAAGTAGAAAAAAAGCAAATTATTAATTTTTAGACTGAAATTGTATGAATTTTGATAAATAAACAGGTTAAAGAAGTTTTTAACTTTCATCGAAATGGATTGAACGACGGAAGAAACAATTCTTCGTGTAAAATCTACTTGTAATTTTAATTGCTCCGAAATTACAAAATTTAGATCAAAATCGATGAAAAACAAAAATTCTATTTATCAACATCAAATTTACTGTACTGCTTGGTAATAGGATTTTTACATGCATAAAACGCAATTAAAATAGTCTACATTAAAAAATTTCACTTACGGTAAAATTCAAACCAATAAATATCAAGTAAAAACAAAATGTACCACATACACACCCATAACCCCATAACCACCAGACTATACATTTGTTCACTAAAACTTGTTTAACACATACGCCTGCTTATAATATTTTACAAAAAATAAATAAACAAGCGACGCTACCGTGTCGCTTTATTTTCGATAATTGTGACCTGATTAACTTTTAGCTAAGCGAAAATCATATTTTTTTTTAAATGTTAATTTATACTTCACGCGTGATTTATAAATATCGTTTGATTATTGTTTGTTATATTTCAGAATGAAAGAAAATTCAGAAAATGAATGTAAATGTGCAATTGAACTACCGCTTAAATATATATTCTTACACTTTTTAAAATCCACGAGTCGCCACTGTCTTGAATTCGTGACCTATAGTCTGGTAGCGGGGCGCTTAACTACTAGGCTACCGCGTTACCTACAAAATACTTATGGACCGGTTTTTTATGAATGTTTAATTTATATAATTTCAGTAATATTTTTATTTACTAAAATCATTCTCAATAATTGTAACGATAAAACAATTTTTAATTTTAAACTACGCCGTTTTATTCGGATTTGTATTTCTATTTAACTATAAAGCAGAATATTATTATCATACACACTCAATGTCCTCAAAAAAGGGCAACCTAGAAGAATACGCTTGTCTGAAATTTTTTACGAATTTTTAACACTGTATTATATACTGGGTCCATCGGAGGACCGTATAGTAGACTGAATTTTATCATAAAAAGGAGACTTGGCATGAATACGTTAACAGCACTTGCACTTAGTAACGTAAAAAGTATCTCTTATTTTTTAAATTAGTAATACTTTCAATTAACTTTCTCTTTAATATTGGCCGAAATTTCAAGTATTGTGTAAATATTTACCTAGCTGAAAAGCTTCTTTTTCGTTTTCCTCTTCTTCCTCACAATATCCCATCTAATCTAAAAACTCGTCGTTCTGAGTGATACCGATGACATATTGTGTCCTACTTTACTCTCTCGCTTTCTTTTCGTTTTATTACACTTCCTTCCTTGGGAATCTCCAATACATTAGTAGTAACATTCCCCAAAAGAAAGGAAACCTAAATAAAGAATATAAATTTTTAATGCAAATACAGAGCGCACCACCACATAATAAAAAAGAAAAAATTGAAAGATTTAAACAGGAATTAATACGCGGGGTGAAGAGTTACGGGAAGAGCTAGTGGTGAAGTAAATAGGCCATTTATAGAATTATGATGAAAATGGTGAATACGAAATATGAAATGCGGATGATTACAAAAGCTATAGGACTTCCAGAAAAATGTCACTCAGTTGACTCTAATGAGAATATTTTGGCAAAGTGCGTTCAAATTTTAAAAAATGGAATAAAAAAAAAAAAAATAGATTTAAAAAAAAAGTATTTTATACGAAATAAATTCTATAAAAAATGAAAATTTTTATAATTAATTTCTAGATACAGATTTTTAAATTAAGATACGAGGAGCAAAATTGTGGGTAACATTAAAACGTACTGCTTAAAAATCTCATTGGTGAACTAACTATATCCTATTATTCTATTATCGAAAAACTTTTTTTAACCGTGAGATTCACTATTAAACCAATATTATTTCCGTTGTAAAATAGCACACGGTTATTTTAAACGTAAAACTGTTCACGTATTAGTTAAAATATGTAAAAGTTCGTACTGATGAATACCTGATAATTATTACTTTCCGATTCTTTGTTTAAAATAACGATGTTATTATTGTTATTATTATTACTGGACAAAAATCGATTGTCATCATCGGAAGATTTTTCGAAATCAGGCATTACCGCTTAGCGCGACGCTGTAATTGATAGAAATAAATCATATTTAATGAATAAATCACATTAACGTTTTCAACATTAAAAATAATGTAATAATAATAATGAAGTAAAGTAAGAAAAATAAAAATAAAAATTCACAAATGTAATAATTTTATAGTTCATTCAAAATCAAAAACACCTGCGGTTACAAACTTATCGAATAAATGTATGGTAAATTATAAAATCATGTAAATCGTAAATTTCATTAAAATCACAAAAATAAAGACCGACCGTATATTTACAAAATTATTATTATTTTCCGTTTCGAAATTTCAATAATGTACGGCTACAAAGAAAAAAAAATAGAAACATTTACACATTGCGCACCATCGAAAAATAAAAGTTATAGACACACACGGGCGACGCAGGTTTAACCGAAAATGAAACGATTCTGTAGGACCACTGTATTCTGTTTACTTATACAATGCGCCGCTGATTCTGCTTGGATGATTATAGACAACATTAACTACGAAGACAAAGAAACTTTCACCTTTCCTTCTATTGATTATACGAATGAGGACGACGATAACGAAAACACCGTCAATTATCGGAATAATTACAACGCCAGTAATAACAATAAAAATAACCAATCCACTGAAAACCAAAATTCACTTAGAAACGAAATCGATAAAAATCAGGATTACAACAGGATCAATTACGATTTGACCGACGGCAATGCGGATCTTATGTAAGTATTGAAATTAGATATGTATGCAAATGCATAAAAACATTGACAGTAGTACACAGGGACCCCCCCCCCCCCCCGAGAATATAAGAAAACTGCCGCAGACGAGCTATAGCACCTAGAGTTAATAACTATCGTTCTTCCGAGTATAATAAATCTTTGTTGTCAATTAAGCGGTAATGATAATACTATTGTGAAATACTAATAGCAATATTCAAAAAGTTCAAAGAAGATGTAGCTTTTTTTTTTTAAGAATTATTTTTTATTTAATAATGTTCAGGATCTACAAAATCGAACTAATACAATTAAGCGCCATCATTATGAAGGATTTAGTAACTTCCAATTTCGCCTATGAATTAAATAGCGCAAAAAAGATAATAATAATAATAATAATAATGATTGGGAAAAATTATCACTTAGCAACACACAGGCATGTTTCTCGTAAGGGACAACAAAAAAGTAAGAAATCGGTTGAAGAAACAAAAGCGATTTATAAACGGCGTAGTTGAAAAGTGCACATATGCGTTTTTTTGGACGCACGGCGCTGTAATTGCCATTGCTTGATGATGGCGTAGCAGAAAAATTGATGCAAACGAAACACGCTTCTCAAAAAAGTACTCCACGCCGATTTCAAATCGGATTCAATACGAGGCAAATCACCGTATCTGCAGTATAAAAACACAATTATACGTTATCATACTCTAAACGCAACTGTCAACTGTTCTTCAATTGTGAATGTTAGGTAAAAATCGCGTTACAAACAAAAATTCTGAATCACTTTAGTATAATAATGGATGTATTAAGTTATTAAACAGTGTGTCAGATCTAAACAAAGAATGAATGAAAAAGTAAATTTAATTAGAAATAGGTTAATGGCAAATTAGTGCAGTTTAATATTCAGTATTTAGGAGCTGTTTCATATTGTATTCACTTGAAATAAGCACTTCTACTGTATTACTAAGTACTTTTTCTGTTTTTTTTACTGAAAGCAACTTTGTTTGTGTTTTCCTATTTTATCATTACAAATAATGCAACATTCATTGTTTGCGTGAATTATAAATGTAATAATAATCATAAAGATTTTATCCAAGTAACAATTATCGGATATAATATCAACGTTATTAATTACATTCGATTTCTGTCGTTTTGGAAAATAAACGTAACCACTTCCGGACTATATGTAATTATAATTTGGTTCCTTTGCACTTTTACGTTGTGGAATAATTTTTCATTGTAAACGGTCACATTGTCGTTTAATAAATCAATCGGTCAGGTGAACTACTTATTTTTCACTATTTCTCGATCTATTATTTTTGTTTTTCCGTATTTTTAATACTTGATCTGCTCTTATATGCCTGATTCTGGTAATAATTGGTCTTAGTTTATTTCAATCTTTACTAAATAGTTGACGTCTTGCTTGTATACCATGTACCGTTAACTCTATTCCAGTTTTAACGATTACTGTTAAAGTTAATCTTCTTTAACATTTTCATCTCCTTTTTCTGTTAGATAATTTGTGTTTAGTATACTGCTATAAATTATTTATTTGGTTATCGCGTTATTTAATTTCTTAATCTCTTTGATGATTTATTTCAAACAGTTTTTCAACTTTACAGTTAACTTGTTTTATTTCTTTTCTTAATTCCTCATTTTCATTTCTTATCATTTTGTTCTGCTGCAAACGTCATTGATTTTTCTATACTTTTCAATGGATTTCTACCTTATGGATGAATTCATGTCCTTTTCGAACAAAAAATATGAATTAGTGTCTTACGCTGACGACTTATGTATTTCGTTCAATACTGATAAGTACTATGACTTCAAACTAATTGAGGTTGTTTGTCAATACCTAGAACAAGTCGTTAACAATTTAGGCTTAACATTCTCTGTCGCGAAATGCCAATTTATAGTATTTGGTGATCAGAGAATTGTTCAAAAAATTGGATCTCTCAATCTCATCTCTAGGCAGCCCATTCCGAACATCAGGCAATTAAAGTACCTTGGTATAATCAATCGGCTCACATTTCTACCGTATATTGAATACTTATACAAAAATGCGATAACGCTTACAATAAGCTTAGAAGACTCCAGCCTAACACCTTTGGTCTTAAATATGGGGAGAGGGTCATCTTGTATAAGGGTCTGATTCAGTCCCTTTACAGGTATGGATCTATAATTTATATAAATAACAAAACCTTAAATGCTGTTGGCAAACACCAGAGGCAATTTCTTCTAAATATTTCCTCTTTGTACAGAACCTGCCCTACGTCTGCTGCTAATGTCATATCAAACATTCTTCCACTGGATCTTTTTGTCACGGGTGCCTCCATCATCTCTGAATACAGGGTTGTTGGAGATATATCCCGTGTTAAGAATATCCAATACCTAGATACCGATCTTTCCAGTTTGGGTCTTTTCCCAAGTCTAAAAATTCTTAAATACCATATTAATAGCACACTCCTTGCAATATGGCAGCAGAGGTGGGACAGTTGTCAAACTGGAAGGAAGACATACATGTTCTTCTCGAAAGTTTTTGACAGATCAAAATTAAAAAACTTAAACATTAATTTTTACAATGCGCAGGTGCTTTCAGGGCATGGAAAGTTTGGCTCCTACTTACATAGGTTCCGTCTTTCTGGTGGCCCTGGGTGCACCATGTGCATCTCTGGTGTTGAAGATAACATTGAACATCTTTTTTACTGTTCCAGATTTGAGGATCTTAGATCCAAATATAACATTAATAGCTCCCAATCACTAATCATCACTAGAGAAAATTCTATAAATCTCCTGTTGTATATGGAGTCTGCGATTCGCAGGAAGTTCATAAACGGAAACTAATACACTATTAACTCCCTAAACTCAAATTCAATCGTGAAACCGCAAATGTAGCATGTTGTTTTTCTATCTTATGCACTTCCTGTAAATATCCAAAAATAATTAAATCATTGCACATAATATTTTTAAGTTATTTTAAGTTATACTTTAAAAAACTCATCTATCAACACACACGCTTGGTGAGTGAAGGGACTATGTTTCATCCTTTTACCACCTTAGTTTAAGTACATTTTGCAGGAAACTACCACACACAAGATTCTATATTTATTAATATGTTATTTTAGCTAAACACGCACATGTACTCACTCCTGATTTAAGCACGCTAGTTCCTTGCACCTTTATACACATATTTTTTCTCTCTAAATACACCATTTAAATAAATAAAAAAAAAAAAAAAAAAATTAGTATGTATTATTATTTTGTTTTCTTTCATAAAATGACATTTAAAAAGTAATTTGAAATGTTTATAGTATATTTATAATTTTTTTCGAAACTTTCTCATTTTTACCTTGAATACAAATTCGTTCCGCTTTCTCATCAACGTTAGCGGTATTTACTGCATAATTTAGGTAAAAAAAAAAAACGTGCTCTTTACAAATTTTTTGCAATTTTTCACATAAATTTTCAGTCGTGTCCTTTTCACGAATATAAAAATCTGTACTTTAGTTAAAACAAAAACAGGAACAGTGTAAAAGTATCTCTTTAAATTCGCGTACTATTCCCCATAAAATCTATTTCAAATCAACGACAGTTTATTATTTGCAGCGGTGTACCAAGATTTTACGAACAAAAAAAGCGAGAACAGTTTATTGTCATATTCTCTTAGATGAGTACCTTATATACGCATACATCTACGTACTTACATTAAATTCTCAATTTAACATTCTCTATCACGGCTTTATGTTTGTGTAGAGGAGAATCCCTGTTTGCATGATACATTGTACAATATTGTCGGGTGTAGATTCGAAAAATAAACGAACTTTTATGTCACTAAATACAAAATCGAAGCATAAAAATAATAATAAAAAATAAAAATCTTGAACTTTAAAAGATTCTGGCATTTTGTGGTATTTCTAATTGAGTGAATCCCGTGCCTTGACAGTACGTCGGGAATCACAAAACTAAGTTCTTTTTATAATACACTTAAAGGTCTCTTCTGATGGGGATCTGACGAGAATAACTAGGGTCAGTTCTTTCCCCTTTGACCCCCCTAATTTCCTTCCAGATTTCTTTAATATAATCAATATTCAATTTCAGCCTGGAACTTGGGTCTGAAACGAGACAAATCATGAAAACCTGTGATTTCTAGTTTAGTAGCCGAGCACCTTAACTACTAGGATACACGCTATCACAATATTTTTAATTACAAAATATGTGATGCTAAGAATCCGGTAATCAAACGATAAAAGCAAATATAAACATTAAATCCGTATCCTTGCTACGTCGCAGCATCTGTTCTAATCGTTTGCTTTTGATATGCATTACTGAATTCAACAATATTCAGCGATAACATTTTGTATGTTTGCAATCACTCATTCATTAGTCATCTGCCTCATAAAATGCGCACTTTAACGTCTTATGGTCAAAGAATTTAACAGCAGATGGTTCACTGAAAGACCTTATAACTATCATCTCAGGAATACGGCAACATATGATTATGATTGCTCGCCGAAATCATTGCGAAAGAAAAGGGGTTTTTTATTGTATGAAAACTACACTTCCTTATTGTCCTTTATAACTCAAGAAAAAAAGACTACCGTTTGCTCAAAAAGGTATACCGTTAAGATGATTTCGAAGCAAATAGTCAAGCAACTCTAACAATCAAACTCTGAATCGTAGAGGAAACAATATACCAAACCATAAATCATATTTACGAAAATTGTCGAAAAACGCCATTTTCATAAAAAAATATTTAAAAATATGTCACAAAAAGAAAAGTTACTAAAAATTAATAAAAATAATAATAAAAAACGCTTAAATCAAAATCTACAGACAAATAAAGCAAACTGCCAGTGCGTAAAACAATTAGCAGTAAACAACGAAACAGAAGTTACACACAATCAATAAATATATCGATCAATCAAACCGGATGACGTGGACTAAGATAAACCATAAAATAATTATTAAACAAATAAAATATATAAAAAAAAACTCACGATATCGAAACGAAAATAAGAACTTAAAACATAAGTGAAGAACTAAAAGAAAGAAGGAAAAAAGGTAGAAAAAAAGAAAAATGGAAAAATAAAAATTACCTCTTGAAATAACGTAATAAATATGACAATTTTTTTATTAACAAATTATATTTTGACGCTAAATCGTTTAACGCCGAAATTAACCATTTAACGGGATCACAGGTAAATTGCATTTACATGTCGCACGTGTCGTACATGTCGTCAAACACACTGTCATCGATTAAGCATGCAGTATGTAAAAATATAAATTAAATTTAAAGCTCGCTACGAAACTAATTTTTTTCCTTTTTTTTTTTCCTTTTTGCGCGTTTAGCTTCCCTTCCTGACCTATCAATGCCCCCGCATATTATCACAACAAAAAATCTATTTAACACCATATTCTTGTCCAACATCCAACATCTTAATTCTTTCTACCTTTCGTTTATCTATTCCTTTCTATTCGATGTTTTTCCTTCTCTTCTTAAACGTTTTACTTCGTATAAGATTCATTTAATATCACCTCATTTTTTTTTTTTTTCATCTTACACTACCTTGTTTCACTATACATTTTTATTTAATTATCATCATTCATTAATTTTATTTTACCTATCTTTCATATATTTATTTTAAACATTTTTCTCGCGACTTTTTGTAAGATATTCGATTCTTTCATCAAGAGTCCGGTCTAAATTTTTTTTCATCAGTTACAGAAATGTTCATATTTCGAATAACACGTCCCTTTATTGCTGTTCGTTTACTTCATTTTCTTCACTTTAGGTTGTATTCAAATCTCGCCAGCATCAAACCGATTTTTTCTCACAGTTCAAGTTAGGTCATCCATGCAACTTATCTACTGCGTCTTTTTTCTTCTTATTAAACGTTTTTGTAATTGTTATTCGTCACAATCGATCTCAATGACCAATTGTATCATATTCACTCTCGTTTCTATTTCATAATTTTTAGCATTATACTTAAATTTTTTTCATGTTAAAAATCAACTTCTGTGTCACATTATTCTCCATATTTTACGCTTTCAAAAAAATCGATTTCTTTATTTCGAACTGATTTTCCGCGTTAAAAACATAAAAAGCTATATTTACATGGTAATTTGACAAATTGATAGTATTTTAAGTTAACCGCCTCTGTTATAATAATAAAAAATAATAAGAAAAAAAATTTATCCAAAAAGAACACATTTTTTCATGTTTTTTGACGAATACTCAGTTTATGTTCACCAATTTTCATCAGCACTCACATGGCACCCAAGTTGAGATACTCGTTTTAATGAACAAAGAACCAGTAAAATCGATCCATATAAATATGAGTTATGCGCGAACATAAAAAAAATGAAAAGAACGCATAACATCCTTAAATAAAATTGATTTCATTTTGACATAAATATTTTCATAAGGCTATTTCATAAATCCATTTTTATTTATTTTTTTCTAACACAACATTTTAACACTAAAACTATTCCTGCTATTTTCCTCTCTAAAATAATGCGAAGATTTATGTATTAAAACCTTTGTAGCGCTCTAATTATCAGTAAAGATCGCATTAGAATCTGCACCATAACGGACAAACAGACGCTTTTCGGCAGGTTTCACTTATAATAAACGAAATTATACCCGCTCGTTTATAACTTACATTTTTTATACTTTTCTCGCAGTTTTCTTTTTTTTTTTTTTCTAACTTATTCTCGTCACTAAAATCATCACTGTTCCTTTTTTTAACATAGAACAGCGATTCATATATTATATTTATAGATTGATGATTTACATAGATACGAATATTGATAACGAATCTGACTAGCATATCCTGCATTATAAAATGATTATTTATGATAATACCTGGCGGCAGGATTATCTCTAATTCGATGAGAAACCAAAAGTAAAAAACTTTAAAATATACGCGCAGTTTATTAACGGCGGCAAACGTTGAAAAATTTCAAATCAATTACATACCACGAAGTAAATAATCATAATAAACCGTATTTCACAGAACATAAAAATTGAACAGATTTAGTGGATAATCTTAAGTGTTTTTTCACTAAGTTAAACGAAAATTACTGAACCAATTCACGGTTCCTCCTAATACTGATATTTCTGAAAATAAAGTTATACATTCTCAATTTTAACGCGTATGTAATTTAACCGTAGACGACACAAACGTGAAGGAAACGAAACCAAAGACACAAACGAAGAGGCCGTATCTTACCGCATCATAAATGAAAGTCAGCCAGTAGCAGAAGAAACTTACGATTATTATAATTTAAAGGCTGAATACGATAACAATCTGCAAGAAGCAAAGAAAAAAGCAGAACAATTAGATAAACTCGAATTTGAAGCAACTAACGTAAGAAAATAATCATAAAAATAATTTTAACCCTTTCCTTTAAATGTATATAAAAATCATTATTAAAATTATACAAAAATCATTAAATAAGAAAAGTACAAAAAATATCTTTTCTCCAATACTATAATGTATAGTTTGACTTCATTTTATTTCAGACGGCATGCGCGTCAAAAGCATCATTTCCTATCGAATGACTTCAGACCACAGCAATTAAAAAATTTCTTAACGAAATAAATTCAACCCGATTAATTCGCGCTCTTTGTAACAAAACTAGCTGAATGTAATACCTAAGTATGGCTAACCTCTTTTAATTAACAATATGTTTTGCATATTTCTTTTTATAAGAATTACTTCAAAATTTTCCCATATTGTTTTACTTTTCAGTCCATCGCCATTTGACTTCCACAAATTAAATTCTCAGTAGTAAAATTAAGTGATTAACACCTTTTTTTTTTTTTTTGGTACATAAAAGTCTTGAAAAATTGTTTATCAGAAGAACAAAAAGTTTTCGGTTTACGTATTTCCTACGTTTCCTTTCTACGGTCGGGTTTCGAACAAAAATGATATTAAGAAAAATAGAAAAAGTGAATAAAAAGTGAGAAAAAAAAAGAAAGTAACCATATTATATAACAACATAAAAGGTAAAAGCTTCACTTTGTACATGTACAATTTTATTGTCAAAGTTCCGATACATACTCGGTGTATTAACTGGTACACAAATACTATTATTATAACGAACCGTAAACTATTGAAGTGTGGAAGTTTTAGATGCGACCCCGGTTTTCGTAAACTGAGAAGTCTACCCTTAATTAAAAGAAATAAATGATAATTTATGCAACACGCAGGAATGTGAAAAAAATTCTTGTTATATTCTTTCACTATTAGTTCTATTCGCTCCACATTTCAACAGATTACGATTACAAAAATAATTTACCACTCCTTAACTAAATTGTTGCAAACGTAATTTTAAATTTATTAAGTTGCATTACTTAATGTTGCTTCTTTGTTTATTTTCATTTTTTCTTTATCGTCACACGTATTTAACTTCTACAGAAAACATGCAACGCAGACGGGTTTTTCGACGTTGGGATAACATCTGTAATATGCATAATTAAATTACGCGTCCAGGGTGCGATTAAAGGAGGAGAATTTTTAAGCAAATTATACCGCATATTTTTATTCTGGTTTATTCTAATGGGTACGATATATTCGATATGCTTTTGTTATTTTGGTAAGTGATATAGAAAAAAAAAATCTAAAACTCAAATAATGAAGATAACACGTGAAAGAATAAAAAAAAATAATAAATTTACAATTATAGCGCAACTAATCAAAAATCACGAAAAATAAACGTGGTAAACTAAAATTTAAACTCAAATACTTACTAGTACCAGAAATAAATTAGTGTTTCTATATTTTACAGGATATATGCGATGTTGTTGTCCTTTTAACGTATGCTTCCCAGAATACGTACTGGATGAAACTAAACATTATTTAGTACTAAATCCACCCGGAGTAAAAATAGAATCCGGTGTAAAAAGGTATTATAAACCGACGGAAACAGAACTATATTTATATAGCATATTATGGAATGACATTTATCGTGATTAAAACGGGAATATCTTCTTCGACACGAACTATTTCAATCTATTTTACAATATTAATTTTTTTATATGTAACGATTTAAGAAATCTATCGTATTTATATAAACTAATCAAATTACTACAACAACCATGTCCGATGCATCCGCATTTTGATCGATAAGTGTTTACATCAAAATAAAAATAACAGTTCGGAATAAACGCATATAAACAAGACAGTCAGTACTTTTCGTACCCGACAACTTCTTACGTATACAGAAAATGTTCTTGAAATTACATGAAAGTGTTTCGAATTATTCTAACAGTAAGTAAAATAAATATTTCATTACCCTATTATAATCATTATTTAGCGTGTAAAAATTTGTTACAGATTGCAATAGCTACAATAAATTTTTGATAATTCAACGAGAAACATATCCACTTCACTCGTACTTATCAATTTTAGATTTTCAGGATCGATTATTGATAACTGTGAAATCTTGTTTTTTCTGCCGTTTAAATGTGTTGAATACTTTATTGTAATATTTCCTTTTTAAATTAATGTTATTTTAAATTTTCCAATATTAATTTTATTTTTAAAATAAATTAATATTAATTAGATAAAAAATAAAAATACAGATTTTATATTTTGCGCAAAAGACCGTGCAAAATAATTTTACATTCCTAATAGGTTATATTAATACTTTTATTTGCAGTTCGGCTCATTTTACATACATCTGTTATAACTTATAACCAGTATAAATCAAGAATCAATTGATTGTAATTTAAAACAAATAGACGTTCTAGCATTTAAAAAATGTACATTTTATTGTTTTTGCAGCATCATCCGTAATAAGTATTGCAACGATTAACTTCTATTCCAGTTTTTAAATAAAATATTATGAATATTTGCGCGAGTTAATAAATTATATCGTTAATTCGACTTTTAAATCCAATTTAAAAACAGCTGATTCTTTTTCACGCCACTCGATTCGTCAGATCACACAACAATTCACCGATTATTCCGGTTACAAAATTCCCTCCATTAATGCTTAACATTTGTGTGCGTGTTTTTGTGCACCTTTTAATATTACTAGATGGAGTTGGCCCCGTTCATGATTGTGTGTTGCAATCTATTGTACTTAAGTTTTTCAACTTCAATTTGGCGCTTCTTTTATATTGTGCTGTCGTGTTATTATCGTGGTTGCTAATTCAGTTTTTTTTGTAAACAGTAAAACGTTTTTGTAGCAACATTAACATGCCTGGACAATTGCAAAACGTTCTTAAATACAATAAATTAACCGAAAAAGCCTTTCCACCGGTTAAAGGTTCTCCGAAAGCAGCTGGTTTCGATTTACGGAGGTATGTATGATTGCAGGTTTTATTTCTTTCTTTTACATGCTACTGCAAAAGTCAATCATAAAATACCTGTTGGGTAAATGTTAATATTCTTTATTATTCGCTGAATTCAGTGAAAATGAAAGTAAATTTTGTTTTTAATTTTTTATTAAACTTCCACCATGATTGCTATATTTAGCGCTTACCTGTACGTTGTACCTTCTCATGGTAAACAATTGATAAAAACCGATTTACAAATACAGCTGCCGTCCGGATGCTATGGTAGAATTGCTCCACGTTCTGGCTTAGCGTGGAAACACTTCATTGATGTAGGAGGTATTATAACTTTAATTAAACGTTTAATACTTAATATAATGATACAGCCGTAATGTATTAAAATGTATCTGAATACACCAAATTAGTGAATGAAAAATTGTAGTTATGAAAATTCAATACTTTCTCCATGCTTCGTATCGATTAAAATGAACTTATAGATTTCATTACGTAAATTTAGTGTATTAAAATCTTGTTTTCACGTCTGTAAGGTAAACCGTTGGTTTTATTTCTTTACAGCTGGAGTCATAGATGAAGATTATCGAGGAAATGTAGGTATCATATTATTCAATCACGGCGACTCGGATTTTGAAGTTAACCCCGGCGATCGCGTAGCACAGCTGATTTGCGAACAAATATATCATCCACTGTTACAAGAATTGAAGGTGAAAACATTGAATCTTTATTTTGAAGAACTTTATAAATTTTCGCTTATTAACGAAAGAACATTTACTGTACAGAGTAGCCTTACCACCCAAAATACGTGATAATATAAACAATTTTGCTTCTGTAAAAAATTACGTGCACATGGTTTTACATCAAAAGTACCCAGAAGGGTTTCTTAGCTATTTTTTTTCTTGATGCTTTGTTCAAAAAATCGTTCTTAAATTATAAATAATATTCCAAGTTCTTTTTAAATCATTAAACATTAAATGCTCATTTTTAACTTTGTATTCCCTTTTTGTGGAAACGGAAATACTGCGAAATCCAACGATTAAAAATTATAATTGAATTTAATAACTTAATATTCAATAACAATAAGATAAAATGCTTTTTTACAAAAAATAAATACCAACTTCAAGGTTTATTATATAAATTTAAAGATGCACTAAAAAGTAAAAAATAATTACTCCCGATAAAATATATATATCAGAGTGATATAACTTAAAGTGATAACGTAATTCTTATACAACATTAACTTTTTGGTGTTGGAATTAAATTCATGTTAGGAACAATTTAATCAACATTTAATGCAGTTTTTAATTATTCTTTTAATATGAATTTGATGCCAACTCCAAAAAATTAATGTTGTATAAGAATTACGATATCACCTTAAGTTATATCACTCTGATATATATATTTTATCGGGAGTAATTATTTTTTACTTTTTAGTGCATCTTTAAATTTGTATAATAAACCTTGAAGTCGGTTTTTATTTTTTACTTTTTAGTGCATTTTTATTCAATTAAATTAAAACATTTTAATAAGAACAGATATTTCCACGGTAAAAACACCAAAAGCTACATTTCCATGGTAATTTGGCAAATTTATAGTATTTTAAGTCAATAAATCTAATCCGACGGTGAAAACAATCATGAATGAAAAGCATCCAAAAAGCTTCAATCTCCCGCATTATTAAGGATAACTCAAAAACTATCGGTCAGGTCTTGATCAAATTTAAATGGGGCCACATGGCAAACACTACCTTTCAAATAAAAGAAGAATAATCAAAATCAGTTCATTTAGAAGAAAGTTCTGTGGTAACACAAAAAAAAAAAAAAAAAAACAGTCGAATTGAATACCTCCTCCTTTTTTGAAGTCGGTTAAAAAGCAAAAACTCTATTCGAAACTAAAATTCTCGCAATTCTCTTATAATTTGTAATTTTGAGCAATAGAGAATTCTTTAATTTTTTTTTGTGTGTGTGACGTTCACCGAGAAAAGGGACCTGCAGTGCGAAAATATGGGTTTTGTGTTAAACACGGATTCTGACACTTGAAAGTGTATAAAATAAGATGTGATATGTAACTTTTTTCGTATACGTTTATTTGATGTCCTAAAACGTATAAAACTTAAGAAAATTGGAAAAAAGTAGAAAAACATTAAAAATTTTAAAACATCGTAAAACTATGTTTTTCCCTTGTTAGTTTTTTAAAACATTTTTTTTATAATTTTTTATTTGCTTCGGGTATTTTTTGGACATTAGCCTTTTTTATTTTTCGAAACTTCGGTATTTTTCCATTTTCTCTGATTATAGTATCAGTTTTCTTTTTTCTTTTTCGTATTAACTTTGCTGCAGACTCCCCTACGGGTACATTCGCTGCATTCGACTGTTTTTTCAGCTTAGGTTGGCCAGGTTTAGGAGCTACGGAATTGCGTTTTTTTTTGGATCGGTACATAAAGGTGCAATTATGGGGGGGGTAAATCGCTTGCTGGCGGTACATTTCGCTGAATATGTGGGTGAAATTTTTCTCTTCTAAGTCGACAAATTTTTTGTAGGTGATTTCATTTTTTTAAACTAGAAATGTTGATACTTTGTAATACCTATTATGAAAACAATACCAAATTAATAATAAGGTGAAATTAAAATTTGAGAGATGAAAATGCGTAATCACGACAATGCACCTGTGGTAATCATTGATAAAAATCTTGAAATTTTTGTGTCCCACATTCACCATTCGGTTTTGCTTGCATTCACAACATTAAATTGTAACAATCTTTTCAAAATTTCCGTAGCACTCAATGTCTGAGCGACGAAATTCTAATTTAACTAGGTCAAAATTTGGAAACGATTCTCTATTGAGTTACCAGCCTGTTACGTACAGACATGCGCGGTGCAGTAGTATCTTATGGTAGTATTACTTCGCGCAAACTTAAAACGCGTTTTTCCCAAAAACTACTTTTCACACCACAAGTCCCTTTATATATATATATATCAATTATGTTTCATTTGTTTCAGAAATCTTGTCAAAATTATTCTTAGAATAAGTTGTATCCTTTAAATGGCCAAAAAAAAAAAATGGAAAATCGAATTTAACAAATGAAAATTATTCAGCAAAAGTTAACTTCATGTAGTAAATTAAGAAAGCGGTCTAACTTCAGAATTGTCAAAACATTTGTTAATTTATTCAAAAAATTGTTTCACCAAATTTTCTAATAAGTTTAGACCATTTCGTAACTCATTACCCAAAAATATCACACTAAACTAATTGTAAACTTGTGATATTTTCGGAAACAAAAACGTAGATGTTTTTTACTTTTTTTTTTATTTCTTTCTATTCTTTATGGAAATTAAACTATTAGCTCAAAAGCAACGGAATTAAAATTGAAATCATTGCTTTAAAAAATAACAACTGCCAACTCGTAAATCATTATTCTTTTTCTTACAGGAATTAGATAATACTGAACGCGGTGACGGTGGTTTTGGTTCAACTGGAACTAATTAACCAGAATATGAAGCATGTGGGGTACACCGAAACAAACTTTTGATATCTAAATTACCGTTATTATTTTTTGTGTAATTTCTTGTAAAGAAATACTATTTTTGTCTATTTTCTGGTATTTGTGTTATACATAAGCGTTAAACTAGTATATAATAAGGTTTGCCTTTGAATTTATTAAGATGTATTTATACTAGTTTATGGACCGCCGTTATTTATAATTTCAGTTAATTTTCGAAATCTTTGAGTCCTATATATGATTTTTAATGTATGTTTAAGTTAATTGCCACATTTATAATCTGCATTTATAGTATTTTATTGTAATAAAGTTTAATTTTCCTGTTACGCGTTCGTTCTATACCAATTTCTTATTTTTTTGAGTGGCCAGTAACTTTTCTGCACTCACATTTTTTATCTTCTTGTATCTAATTTTTTTAAATTTGAAAAATTTTATTACATACTGTATCTAATATACTACGTAATATTTTTTTTAAAAAAAAAAAAAAAATCAAAAACAATTTAATGTAAAAATGCAAGGAAAAACAAAAGTTTCTATCAATTTTTCCCTAGTTTTATATGTTTATTAATTATTTATTTTTTTTTATCTGAGCTTCCTATTTAGAGCGATGATAAAGTATTAACATTTTAAATCCTTCGGTTGTTTATGGGTGATTTCTTGTTCATATTTAAATATAAAAATGGATCTTTCCACTAATACAGTAGCAGCAAAAATTATAAAATACAGTGGGTAACAAAAGTATGTGAGCGTGACGAAAAAATGCTGTATACATGTAATGTGAGCAACTGCAGGATAAAAAGACGTATAGGATGGAGAGAAAGGAAGAACATAACCATGTATAGGAAGAAGTTTGCGAAGGAAAAAATGATAACGCACAGCGAAACGAAAAACTGCAATAATGGTACAATGAAGTATGTGAACACGATAACGCAAAGAAGGGATGAGTCATGAGCCGGCACGATTGGGAAAGTACGCAGTGATCCGATGATGAACAGTCGTTACGTACCACGGTACCTTTGTGCGTCGCGTTGAATAAAAAAACAATAGCTGAATAACAATGGCTCCCAAAACACGTGAAATTTCGATGATGGATCGTGCCTGTATTGTAGCTTGTAGTAAAATTGCAGAAAAAGTAAATCTGCCGCTGGAGGCAATACATAAAGTCGTACAGAGAAATACAATACAACGTGTAAACTCGAGAATGACCGGCGTATTAGGCAAGAACGACGAGATGTGGTTCGAAATTCCCAAAAGAACCCTTTCAGAAGCGCTCCGACACTAGCGGCAGATGTTAAAAAAGCTGACGGCAAATCAGTCAACCCACAAAACATCCATAGAGTACCATGGACTGCGAACATTCACGGTCGATCACAGAGAAAAAAACCGTTCATCTCAGCGGCGAATCGAATTAAACGTCTACAGTTTGCAAAAATACGTGACGAAATCAACAGAGTTCTGGCATGTAGTGATATGAAATGACGAAAGTAAATACAACCTGTTTAGTTCGGACGGGAAAAATTACGTCTGGAGAAAAGCCAATGCAGAACTCGAAACATGAAATATGCAGGCAACGGTAAAATAGTGGTGGAAATGTTTTGGAACTTCATGGCAACTAGGGTAATGGGACGGCTAGACTTTATCGACGATTATATGAATGCTAAAATATACGTTGATGTGTTACGTCATAATTTACGCACCAGTGTCGAATCTCTCAACACGGAGGGAAGGTTCTACTTTCAACCGGAGCAGGACCCTAAATACACGGCCGCGAAAGCTCATAAATAGCTCCTATACAATGTGCCGCACCAATTGATGACGGGGCGCCCCAGTTACCAGACGTGAATTCAATAGAGAATCTCTGGTTTTATCTCGAACTCCAGGCCAGCAAACACCAAGTTTTCAGTCTGAATGAACGCCATGAAATGTTTCAGACTTTTTGGCATGCATTCTCACCCAACATGACGAGAACTTTGGTAGAGTCGATGCCCCGTCGTCCCAGGCTGTGATCAATGCATAAGGCATGCATACAAAATATTGACTGTTCCTTTCCTTCCAGAAAACAAACGTTGTTACCGTATTCACATACTTTTGTTGCCAACAGATACTTTTATTTTTGATTTCTCTAGTGATTAAGGCACTTGGTTACCAAACCAGAGATCACGGGTTCGAGACTTATCTCGTTCCTGATCGAAGTCGCTCCCAGGATTACCCAGCCTGAAATAATTAGGTACCAGAGAAATCTGGGAAGGTAAAGACGGCCGGAAGAAAGGAACTGGCCCGCAGTATTTTTAAGTCCATTAGGCTTAGTACCATTATGAAAAGCTTAACTTCACAATCCCGACGCCCTGTTCAGGGTATGGGAACTACATGTGTTATCTAAGCATCATCTTGCATGTGTTTCCGTGCGCGCTTTGCCTCCTCTCTCCCGCATCCACATTTTTTCGACCTGTTCACATACTTTTGTTACCCACTGTTTGTCTGTAGTGCTGTTGATATATTTTAAAAATGGCCTCGCCGCATAGTTTCTAAAATTTTTTATTTTAACATGATTCGTTAAACAAGTTTGATGATTTTCTTTATTTCCAACAGTACTTATCTTTTAAATTCCATTTTAAAATAATGTGCGAGTCGATAAAGTAAAACATCAGTATTTATATGTGTTTAATAGCTTATAATTTACACAGGACAGTAATATAAAAAAAAAAAAACTTAATTTCTCAAACAAACATGTGTGATAAATAATTTGTTCCACATTACTCCAATCTTACAATATGTGCTCTTTTTCTTTAAGGAATCTGTTTTATATTCATTTTTTTATTGTTATTATTCTGGAAAAAATTTTAATCGTCTCATTAATAGACCCTCGTCTCCAGTGACAATTTTTGACTTAAACTCCCTAGAATAGATATATATTTCATTAAAGTGTACCTTATTAGGCAAGAGTAAATTTACTTCGCGAGTTTTATATTCCAGTGGTTAATACTAATAAAGGAGCACTTTTAACATTGTACTGTTGGTTTTCCATTGTATTATTTAAAAATCAACATGCCGCCAAGAGGATAATATTTTGTTAGGCTTTTTTATCTTACCTTCTCGTACTTTTCTCATTAGTGCCATTGGAATCTGTACACTGTGAACTTCGAAATCCTCGACGCTGTGACAAGGGCGTGGGGCTTACTTTGTTTCACTATAAAATTCTTGCCTTGCAAAAGAGTCGAAAATTATTATAAGGTAAAGTTGTAACGTTGGAGCCATTTGCTTTTTTTTCATCTGTCTATTCTTAATGGAATTTACACTTTAGACTTCTGTTTGTTATTATTCCGAAGTGTTTAAATTTCTTTTTGCGCGTTTTAAAATGTCGTACAAACAAGTCAATTAGTTATTTCCCGCATACATGCAAACATTCGTTTGTAAGAAAATATTTCTAAGATTATACATGATCTATGTCTACTTGAAGAAATTTATACTACCTTTTTTATGTAATTAAAATTGTATTGCTCAAATTTCTTTACTGCAGTTTTTAAAAATTCATTTATCTTCATAATGTGTATTAAATTCGTCTTAAAAAGACGGAAATGACGTTGATCGTGAATTTAATAAACATTTTGAAAACGAATGAATTTTTACAAAAATGTATTGAACAATTCTAGTTACGTAAAACAATTTACATTATATTCCAATACCCTGCATTTGCAACATACTTTTAATGGATTTTTTTTTTTTAAAGCATAGGTACCCCCTTAAAGCTGTTTTCAAGTTGTACCGCATTACTGAATAGAAAAGTGTAATATTAGTCACCATATGCTCCTAGATGGTGTTTGTAAGAAATGTTAAATTTGTCTTTCGAAGAAGTGGGCGTTGTATCAGAAAAAATGTATCACGAATTCACGATATAATTAAAAAAGAAAATATTTGGGTGGAAATACGTTGTGCAAACGACCGCAGTTTCATTGAAATCATTTGTAGTGCGAACATTTTTTGCTGGTTTTTATAGCCTATCGAAGTAATTAAAAAATAAATGGGTCATTTAATCGTCATAATCATTAAATTTTTTATGTGCTTATCCTTTTTTTGTTTTTTGATTCGTTTTACATTAATGTACTTCAAGTTTGACATAATGATAAAAGATGAAAAAACGGAGGAAAGATTCATGGACGAGTATCTCTAGCAAAAATCGATCGCCTGCAACAGACGCAAAGCGGTACTGCCGCAAACTAGCGAAACTAGACCGGCAGTGGGAATGGAATTCGTCGATCTGTACGTTTCATCTGATAACTTTATGAAATGCTAAAATAGCACTTGGCGTATTTATCGTCGGTGCTGTAATACGGTTTCGTGGCGGCAATGTGAAAATAGCACAAATGCCCAGTCTTTGTGATTGAATACTGAACGCATAAGTTCCGTAATCATAACTCCTGTTCTTTACTGGTTCTTTGTCTAGATATCATGGCCCCCTAATGTAGTTATTAACACATTTATAAACACTATTCTCTTATTTTTTTCATGGATTAGATTACACATTATCATTCCTGTTAAGTTTTTCTTACAGGACAATTTTCGTTTACTTGACTTCCAACACGTTTAATCTTAATTAATTTTTACGAATAGCTTGACTAAAATGTGTAATCGAAAATATTTATAAACTGTCTATAAGACTTTTTTAATAGACTTAAAAAATGTTCATACTGAACAGAACTTTTCTTTATTTCCGTATGACGTTCCATTTACATTTAAACTTAAAAATCTAGTCCAACAATGAATTTTTCAAAGTATGTTAAGAGGAGCAAATAATATGTTTAACAATCGCTACATATATTTTTTTCCTTCGTTTTTATTTAATTTTACTTATAAAAATTGGTTGTACTCTATCCCGCCAGAAAAAAAGAAAAGTATACAAAAATTTAATTGATGTCATCGATGAAATTAAAGTGTACCTTTATAATCGTGCTACAACTCTTTTGTTCTTTATCACAGTCACTGCATTGGTTGAACCGGTACTGTCGTCATTCATCTATCGCCGTTGTACAGCATGGCCGTCCAACGCTGACCGGGCTGTAGCCGTAGAACATCTATAGAAAGCAATATGCAAAACTAAGCCAGCTGTTGCTCAACAAATCCAACAACAACGCTACACACATCGTTATCAGGTGATATACTTCTATATCGTGATAATAATACTAGCATAATACCTGCTTCGGCAACAATGATAACAGCGATGATAGTAATAGTACTAATATTAACGCCGACAATGGGGAGATTAATAGTACCATTTATGACATTAGCAATAATAACATACACTCTAACAATACACTAATTTATCCAAATTCAAATGAAATAGTCCCTCCAATAAAAATTGTACGGTCAATGAATTCATGGCACGTTGTACCTTCTAGGAAACGACTAACGAATACAAATACCCGATATTTCTCCCGATGTAGAAACAAAAGCAAATGAATTTTGGTCTTAAAGAAATTTTCCGGATAGCGATACTCTCATATGGTGATTGACACGCAAAGTGATACAACACTAAGGTAACAATATCGAGAAACCTATAGTTACATTTCGATACTCATATATACGCTTCAAATACCCGATCAGGCACTAAAACTCCTTTTTTAAAAAATATTATTTTCTTAATAATTGGCTACATTTCTATAAATGTTTTATAATAAATAGACCGATAATAAACCAGAAATATATATTGGTTTTTTATTTTTTAAACAATATACTTCTGGTTTGTTATTGATCTATTATAAAATATCGTTACCCTTAATACTTCATCTCAAAATCTGAAGTTTAAAATGTTCATTATTGTATCTTAAATGTGTTATCTAGGCTTATTTATTTCAGTATTATTTATACTTATTGTATTCGCAACTACTATACCATCTAGTAATGTGATATGTTTGCAGATCCTCTGAGAACTCATAACGTTCAATTATAATTCTGAAAGGTATACTAAGCAGATTTAATTTAAAATAACAATTAATGACATACAATGTATATACAGTATTATACTCAGAACTGGATTCAGTAACCTAATATACAAAACTAAAATGAGCCATATTTTTTAAAATGTCTTAAGCACTTTAACAGGTAACCATTAAAGCGGCTTTGAATGAATTTTACAGATATCTTCTTCTTTCTCTCCTCAACCTAATGGTTGGTGGGTATTAATATGGCCATGCTAGATCCGTATTCGGGAGCGGGCACGTGCTTTTATGGTGGTATAACTTTCGCCGTTTTTTATTTGGTCCATATATCTAAATCTTGGTCTGCCTTTGCTCCTTCTTCCGTTCATCTTCCCTTCGATTATTGTTGTCATCCATTCTGAATGTCTGATCAGATGTCCAATCATTTCATCTCTTCTCCTGTTTATTGCATTCCGGATTTCTCATTGTTCATTTATCCTGTGCAACACTTCGTTGTTAGTTGTTTAGCTCGTCCAAACATCCGACGCCAACACCACATTTCGAACGCTTGGATCTTATCATTTTCGCTTTTTAAGATTGTCCATGTTTCTGCTCCATATAATGCCACACTCCAAATGAAGATTTTTATAAAAAGCTTTCTGGTATTTATTGATATATTTTTTGATACGAGAAAGGGTTTTTTCACGAAAGCGTTTTTCCCAAGAGCTATCCTTCTCCTTATATCCTTCGTGCTTCGTCCGTCTGATGTTACTATACTTTCTAAATAGGAAAACTCGTTTACTTGTTTTATACTCTGTTGATTCAAGAGAATATTTATACATTGTTTTCCACTTTTCGAGCACGCCATGACCTTGGCCTTTTTGGTATTTATGGTCATTTTACATCTCTTAGTTAACATATTTAAAGATATGAAAGTAATTTACGTTTAATTCTTAATCAGCCTTCTTTTCTATTATTAAAAGAAATTTCCAGTAAATTTGTACATAGTACACTTTCTTAAATTTTGTTACAGAAAAAAGTTTTTTAAACAGCATTTTAAATTTTCTTCGCGCTAATATAAGACATCGATTTAGGTCATAATTTCTTAAAATCAAGCGAAGTACACTCAAATACTCGTAAGTAAAACAAAAAAACATGATTCTTTAATCTACTACCGTGTCAATTCAAAGTTTCAAAGTACATACATCAATTCCGCTTTAATTAATATTTATTTTTGCGAATTATTATTTTGTGAAAAGTTATTTCAACTTACGCCTAATATTCATATCGGAAAAGTTGAAAATTGCGCACACAGTTAGATAATTACGAAACTGTAATTACGAAAGAATTAAATTATTTAACCTGTAAGAAGTTACGCTCGGTTTAAAAGACCGTTTTTTTTTTTTTTTTTATTCTTTTTGTTATTTTAATTGCGCCGTTACCACAGCGAAAATAACTCAGCTATTCCTAGAGTAACAGATAAGCATGAGGATTAATAAGTTTTAACTAGAATAAAAACCATTGTACTTAACCAGCGATAGAGTATCTGTTTACACGCCGCCTATTCGCGATCGATATCGTTTCGATTTATTTCAGTTTGATTCTCTTTTGTGTCTTACGTTCCTAAGAAATATAGATTGTGGTTCTCTTGTTATCATCACTCCGTGAAAATTTTCGAAGAATCAGGTGCAGCTAATAAACCAGAGATGCTAACATTTTGTAACTTAGATACTGTAGATGAGTTGAAAAATACATACCCAGTCTCAAGAAAAAGTTGTCTTCGGCCTTTAACATTGTTTTATTCTTTGTGAATACAGCCGGAATTAATGCACACATTATACTACACAGAGGAAATATACAAATATCTCTTACCAGACGTAAATTTTTTGAAGGACTTATCATGGAATTTATGCATTGAATATCTTCAATATCGTGAGATGAATTAAGTTTATCCAGGGAACTCGAAAGTTTTTACACGAAAGGCAATAAAGAACAGCTAAATTACAAAAAATCAACGAAATATTCCCGGACGATGTCGCTTTTGTGACTGGCGAAAAAATGGAAAAGCTAAAACACAGTGTAATAGATGCAAGTGTTAGTATGCAAAGAGCCCACCAGTTCCAGCATGTTTTAAATGCGTAAATGAAAACAAAGAAAAGTCTAGTGGTGAGTGTTAACAGTTTGATTACATGTACCGTATTTTATTACTATCTATGCTTCTTTCTCGAATTTTTTTGTATATGTTGAGAATTAAGCTATTTTTTATAAAATGTTACAAACTATGTTGTTATATATTTTTTGAATTAAAATGCAGTTTATTCGTGCTAAAATAATAAAACAAAACAATATAAAAAGAAATAAAAATAGAATAAAAGAACTAATGAACACGAAATATTTCTTTCAAAAACATAAAAAAGTAGTTTTTAAAAACGTTTTTATAAAACCTGGTCAAAAAGACCGGCGCGACCTCTTACGGGTTAATTAAAGTTTAAAACGAAGGAAACCCATCTTAAAAACTGTGAGAAGTCATTTAAACCAAATATTAATTTTTATTACGAGGTGTATTAAGCAAGATGGTTTTAAGTTTCTACCAGGTCACTTCTTGGACTTCTTGGAAATCTCTGAAAAATCATTTCGATTACTTCTGTTTGACACAACAGATAATTCAGTAGGGGGGACACTGGGTTTAATCATCAAGTATTAGATAGTGTAGATGAAGCTCGATGATTTTAGAAAATTTCGTTATACAGATTTAATTTTTGAGCAAAGTCCTGGATTCAGTTCAGAATTCTATTCTTTTGATTTTAGACCAATTTCGATTTCGACCAACAGATTTTAAAAGTATGAAAAACTTAAGTTATAACTTTAGCTGAAACGTAAACGCACTTCTTTTGGGCGCTAAGTATTTCAACGTTCGAATAAATGCCTTTTTTATTCTACGAAAACGGATCTGATTATATAATAAACGACTAAAAGAAATATTTGTTGCCAGTATCGAGGTCATAATATTAATATTAATATGTGTATATATATATATATATATATGTGTATGTATGTATGTATATAGAAGAAAAATGTTTAATAACTTTCCCATGAGAAAGGAATGTTCCTCACCAGCTGTGCTAGGTGAATATTAAGTGAGAAAAAAAAAAGTAAAAGCGAATTCTTATATTTCGATTATAAGGCATTACCTTATTTCGCTTGGCTGAAAAAATGCAAGTCAGCACAGCTAGAACGAAATGAACCAAAAAAAAAAAAAAAAGGAAAACAGTATGTCATCCATTTTTTTTTTTAAATCACCGCATACGGCTATAAAAACTCCCGCTCCCTTTACAATTCTTCAAAAATATTTCTAAAATCATTTAAAAAGGTAACACAATATTATTTGGAATATTTTATTAGTAAAATATGTTTAATCTTTTTTAACGGCATTTTTTTTCTTTTTCTGTGTCGCTGTTTAATCAGATTAACAAGCTCTTTTTCTCCCGTTTTTTGGCACAGAACATCTAATTTTTCTATATTCCGATTCCCTGATGGTTGATGTTCTTTGTCCATTGTTGAATGTAACCCGAATTTTTAAGGCTTTAGATAAATTTCTTCTATTAATGGACATATTTTGTTTCTGTATGAAAAAAGAGATACCACGAATGCGAAAATAGCGCCTCTTGAAGTATGTCGGTACGGTATGTAATATTTTTCTAATTTTTAAGACGCTTCCGACAGACGTGTTTCCTTACAGAAATGATGAGCTTCAGTAAAAAAAAAAAAAAATGTTGTTGATATCTATCATTAAGTATCTTTCGATACATACCTCTTTCATAAAAATGTCTCATTTCTTCCTTTCATTTCAAAAAAATTATTTGTTTTATAAGCATATACAAATATATCGAAATTATTTAATTTTTTTTTATTAATTACTACCGTAAAATAATAGTTGATCATTGTTTAGTTTTTATTCCAATCTATTCACCTGATTTTCGTGATTTTTTGTTGCCTTTAAAAAAAAAATACCAAAAAGTAGTGTTAAGGCTTACAAAATTAAGTGGTTTCGGACCCGCTAACCTCTAAATCTAATCATAAAATACCACTGAAGCATATATATAAAAAAAAAAACAAACTTTTCCTAAAAATTTAACGTATATACCATTAAAAATTTTATTCAATGACACAAAACTACGAAGTATGTAATTTCGTTTTCCTTTAACAAATTATATAACTAGCAGTGTTCATAAATTTAAAAATTCCGCTAAAAATTTTAACGATAAATGTAAATACGATTTTTTTCAGGTTTCAGTTTGGTTCCGGTTCGAAGTACTGCTTTTAATCATTTAACTCAATTTACTCCAGTCCCTTTTATGACTTTATTCATTGGGACATTATTTACAGATAGTAAACATGTTCTACAAAACAAAAAAAGTCAATATAAAATTTTACTTTCGGTACCTTATGAAATAATTTATTAACTTTAAAAGAGTTGCGAAATAAAACGATTTTAATAACAGTATTATTATTATTATTATTATTATTCTCTTGTTTTTACAAAACTGTTTATATTAACTTTACAAACTTAATAATTATGAAAAATGAAAATGTAAAACAACTTTTTAATAATTGGTAAGTATAATACTAATATTAAATATGTTAGAATATCGATACAATCGATTTAATGAAAACTTAAAAATAAAATGTAATGATATTAAATGTAAGTTAAACTCAAATACAAAGAAAAATTAATAAATACGAACATATAAAAACAAATTCAGCATTATAAATTTTTGTTAAACGTAAGACGACATTTTTATATTTGTAGTCTCAAACAACAAAACTTAGATATATAATTCTTAAGTACTTTACGAAAAGCGTTAAACGTAACATAATTCGGAGATTACAAAACTAGCACAAACCAAAAAAAAAAAAAAATGAACACGTCAATATTACTAGTAATTATGTATAAATAGACACATTTAATATATCTACTTATACTTTTGAGTATATAATCAAAAACGTTTAGTATTCGTGATAAACATACTTTTTAAAACCAAAGTAAAATTTAAGGTGGTATACACATGTTTTGTTTCGCTTTTTTTTTTTACGGGGTTTACTTATATACATATATGAATGTGTTTTAATTAATTTGCTATCAGACTATTTTCACAGCGCTGAAGTATAATTTTATTATCCAATTATCGTCTACAAATTTTATTGTTCAATAATATTTAATATTTTTTAAGACAATTTTAAAACATTATAAATTCTTAAACCTATATTGCGGACACCCGTGTTCTCATTAATGGCGTGTTTTAAAAATAATACACGGAAGCGTTATTGATTAAACAAGACAAAAAAAAAAATACTAATAATAATAATAATATATTTGATAGTAAATAATACTTAAAAATACTTAATTGTATCACAGCAGATCAACTAGTTTAGCATTTAATAAATCATTTATAAGTCAAACTAGCTGATATACTGCAGAAAATGTCTTCTACATATATATACTATTATATAAACAGGTTTTATTTTCGTTTCTTTTATTTCTTTTAAATACATATAACTCAGTATGTAAACGAAGTATACAACTACATACATATATTCCTGACTTAATTTACAAATCTAAACATAACAAATTGTAAATATTAACGTAATTTTTGAAATAGACGAATTCAAATTATTGAAATCACTGAAACTTGTCTATTACCGTTTCGTATAAAATAATAAATTTTTAAATTTACAAAAAACATGTATCAACAATTATAAATAATTTATAAGGGAAGAAAAAAAAAAAACATCAACTTTAAGAAAAATGAACTCTACAACACTAATGTACTATCATCAATTCTTTTAAGGGTAGGTTGAGCTGAAAAGGCTAAATAAAAACTACAAGACTAAAAATTCGATAGTTTTACTGCCCCCCCCCCCCCTCCGCGTTCAATATATATCGAATAAGTCGTAGAAATGCAGCCTACAAACAATCTCAATCGTTCAAATCAGAACGTTTATAAAACAATTTTACTTAGCTAAAATAGTTGTTTCTAAATATAAGACTAGAACAATCCAACGAATAACAGAGAATCAAAAGCGTTAGCAGCAAAAAAAGATCCTTTTACACTGTCAATAACGGACGACAAAATGTAACTTTCACAAAAAATTAATGTGATTAAACTAGTCCTTATTATCCCGAATTAATTTCTCTTAGAACAAAATGCAAAAGTTGCTAAGTCATCGAAAAATTGATCATTCTCTAGCAGATGCACCTACGATAATTATCGACTAGCAACTCTATTACAAATTTCTCTCCTTTTCTGTTCTCGCCGTAATTTAATTTTTATCGTAGCAATTGTATTTCATACTATATTGTAATGATTTCGGTAATAAAATGTGTGTGAATGTTTATATTTTTAAAAAATAAGGAGGAGGAATTATGAAGAAAAAACATTTAAGTAAATCTGATGATATTGGCAAATCTACAAAATATAAAACATTTATGGAACCTTTGAAGGTGTAAAGTTTCTCGAAACATGTTCAAGCGTTCTTTAAACAAACCGATAATAAAAGTAATCAGCTACATTTCTTATTTTTTGTAAAATACATTATACAATCCGCCACAAAAATCCAAATAGATTGATGTAATCGTACCTTTTTTGTTAATTAATAAACTGCGTCTCTCCGAGTATAATAATGAAACAACTAAATGATACGTAAAATTTATTCGCAATTTTAATTACCCAAAAATTTGGTATTTACAGGGTGGTATCAACTAAAATCAATAACGAAAAAAATTTACTCATTTTTCGGAAGATTTTAAGACCTTAAATAAAGAACATAAAAGAGCGATAAAATGTCTAAATTTAAACATATCTAAAATTTCCGCTTTTTAAGTTTGCCTTTCCTCGAACAAAATGTGTATACGTTAACAAATTATCATCTCGTGTATTGCGTGAAATTATAAATGTAACAACCGCAATAGAGTATGAGGCAGATTTTTGTAGAAATTCAACTAATAAAAATATTATTTTAAAAAGTTGGTTTACTTCTAAACGGTGATTAACGTTAAACGTATTTTAATATTATGTACATTTTTTTTTTCTTCTTTAATATAAAGTTATGTATAAAATAAAAAATAAAATGGTAAATACACGTATACTGGAACAGTTGCAACGTACAAATACGAGTTTGTCAAATTTTTACAGACGTTGTCTTTAGTATAATTAAAAAATGAAAAACAATATGTTACGTTGAAAAGTAATCTTAAAAACAAACAACAAATAATAATTCACTATAAAATGATATGATTATAATTTATAAAATGGTGTTTCCCATATTTAATAAATACGTCAAAAAAGTAAATTGTAATATAACGTAATAGCATAGCTAGAACAATATCGCAAGGACAGAAACAACGAATACTAAATAATCATTTTGATAATTTAAAAATTTTCATAAAATTTCAACATTAAAATATGAGAAACGCCATTTCAGAATAATGAACACGACAATTAAACTTACAAAAAAAAAAAATATATATATAATCTTGAAGTTTTCTCTCCTTGAATATCTATGCAATACCTATAAAAATAATAAATTTTCCGAGTTAATGATTAACGTAACATTACCTGTATTCGATAAATTATTATTTCGTTACGGCGTCTTTATATTTTTATGCCATATGTTAAATTTTCGTTTTTAAGTAATAAATTAATTTTAAGAAATATTCAATCTTTTCATTATTATTCCATTTCCCCTCTAATGCAGCGAGTTATAGTAAATTTAAATTTTGATAATCATCGTCTGGTTCGGGTGATTATGTAAAGCGCATTACATATATTACATTCGGGTGATTGCATAAAACACACTGCATATTATACCAAATTATAAATTTTTCGAATTCTTTCTGAATGTTATTAAGCGGCCGGAACATGGATTGCATGTTATTTCTTCAACTAAAATACACTGAAAGGTCGGTTATTTTATTCAACAAATTTATGCTCGTGCCTAACAATATAATAACGCCTCTTCCTAATTTGCAATATCAAAAAATAACGACCGATTATTGTTCATCTTTGATTCGTAACAGTGTTACTAATTGAACAGAAAATAATTTCAAACGCGTATCATTTATTAATATAAAATTATTTCAATATTTTTGGAGAAAAAAAACGATAACTTACTATGTTGTTTCGCCGTTAGATTACATTTTGTAAAAATCACATTACACGATTATAAAAAAACGTTTCGAACAACAGAAATTATATAATCTAAGTCGCAGATGATTTTAATATTCCCTCAAAATAAAAGAAAAACGAAAGAGAACGAGTGGTATTATACTGTCAAGAAAAGAGTAGTGTATTCTGTAATATTACAGAAAATTATAACCCACAAGAGCCGTATTTCAAGTTACATGCTAATCATAATTTGTATCATAAGGCATAGAGGATCGAACGAACCTTTGAATTATATCCTTAAATTAAAATTGGTTTAGTTAGGTCAAAAAAAGGTTTTTATATGAAAACGATGGAAAGTAAAAATCGGTAGAAACCATCTGAAAGACAAACATAGTAAGCAATAAAGAATTGCTTTTTAAGGGGAGAACCTCCTCCGGGTGTTAGTTTTTTTGCAATTATTTTTATTACTTTATAAATTCATTTAGTATCTGAAGAATATATTTCTAAATTTTTAAGGGCAACCAAGAGTCCTAAAGGTCCCTAGGGGAAGTCACCGAAGTGATGCGCTCCAAAAGTATCGAGAACAGGTAAACGAACATGCGCCTTTTCCGGAATTTATCTTTTAATTTCTTAGCCAACGAGATTGCTGGTTTACTTTTTGAATAATAGCGAGGCATTTCCGGCGATTGTAAAGAAAAATTCAGCATGTATAATAGTCGTTTTTCGTACAGTTGAAAGTAGAGATGCGCAAATCACCTCTGTTAGAGGAGTTGAATATATATGTGTCCTTTCCGGTACGTTTTTCTCGTAATGTAACTCAGAAAATAGTGAACCAATCGACCTGAAATTTTGTACAGATATTCTTTAACTTATTGGCCTTTGCATAAACCTAAAATTTCGTATAAGTTGTTATAATAAATATTGTTTTTAATGACTTGTTTATAAAAAAAAAAGTTTCCTAAAGTTTTTAATTTTTTTTTTTTTTTTTTTGTTAATTTTAGTTAACTACAAGGATTTGGGCGTTCCACGGCACAAACTGTAGGAGCCAAGTTCCAGCACCTCTAGGCGCCGCCATTTTTTTTTTGGCTCAAAAAATTTTTTTGTATCAATTTGAACGTCAATATTATTATGTAATTTGATTTATTGCAATAAATACTCTCTGTTTTTTGTAAAAAATTATTGAAAAATCTGTTGTTTAGAGGAGGTTCCTCCCTTAACACGAAAATCGTGTAAGACCATTGTGAAACTGGCCCATCTCCATAAAAGGGATTTTATGATAGTCCAATGCGGAATGGGCTCAAGTCTTTGAAAACGTAGAAATACTAGTGTACAAAAACGAAAATAAATCTTAATCCCAGATTAAACAGTTAAAGTTGGCCCAAAATAAGAAAAAAAAACCCTTATTTTGACAGTACGAAAAAGTATACGTAGACGTTTTATTAGTTAATTTCTTAATATACTTAGTATTGAGACCCTGTGTAACTATCAATTTGATAAGCACCTTAAGATCACCTAATGTGTAATAAATATTCGTTTTTTTTCTTCTTCTTTATAACAAAAGCACTTACATTTGCTGGAAAATGATTTTTTACTTTTCAAATTTATTTACCCTAACAATTGTAGCTGCAGAGAAGAAAATACGCTGATAGATAAGCGGCAGTGCCCCTTATAAATGCGTGTTAGAGAGATCATTGATTTAAATAAAAAAGATACCTAAAGCAAAATGGTGTAGAATATAGAAAAATGGATTGCGAAAACGTTAAGTTCGAACCCTTTCAATATCACTGTGTAGTCGATAGATGCAGTTTTCAAATTCGAAGCTCAAAAATTTTCCATTTACCAATTGATAAAATTGTACTAGTAACGTGGAACGTTTCGCTGTTATGAGCTATAACATTGACAAGCTACGCACGTTTCAAAATCTGACGTATCAAATTCCGATTATTACACGAAACCTGATTTCTCTTTCCTGCGTCTAAATTCACGACGTCAGTAGTGACGGAATAAAAAAATATATTTTTATTTATTTTTCTCTGTTTCGTGAAAACAATTACAATCTACTCCGGTCGTCCCAATTGAGCGGCTTCCTTGAATTTACTTATAAATCACTGAAACGATACATTTTCAAATAATAAGAGAAGAAAATTAAAACGCTTACTTTTTATCGTCAAACCCAACCGCCCGTTAATTTGTGAAATAGTTCTTCATCTAAAGTTTGATTTGCTTCTTTCGATCTCATTGATAAAAATATGTAACCGCCAATAAATTCGTGAATAACTTTACAGTCGGCGGACTGACACGCAAATATTACATTACCATCTTCGCATTGTATCATCATGTGTTTAACCTCCCAGTTTACGTTCCACGCCTGCAACATATTTTAATAATTATTTTATACGCCTACGTTGCATACAAAATAAAAATAAATCTTAAAGATTATTTGTATACAAAAGTGTAAACAGAACAATAACATTAAATTTCTTCCGTACATCAGACGACAGTCCCGAAAGGACAACCACCTCCGATTCTGAAGTAACTAAAGTTTGAAATTGAATACAAAGTTTAGATATATTAAACGAACGATGCGAGTTACGAAAAAGGTTATTCTCGGCGTCCATTTTCAACCCAATGTATAGAAGTCATTAACAACTGTAATCTTGATTTTGTAACAACGTATTAAAAATTACAATAGAGACTGATAACTGTTTGCACTCTTTCAAGTTATAGGGCAATTTGTTTCTATCATCTGATTTAAACTGCTACCAGTACAATTACGATTATGATAATAATGGAGAAATCGTTTAGTCTATCATCAGGGATGCGCCACGGTCGTGCGTTTCCGACAAAAGTTTTACTCGTGTTCCTTTACATTAATCTCACCGAGTCCCGGGCCTATGACAAATACTCCATGATATCTATAGCAAATTCAAAGTCGTTACAAAAATCTCAATGGAAACTAAATTTATAATTACACGCAAATAGATAGTCTATTATAAACTCTTTCGCAGATAGCAATAAAAAGCAACCCTAATAAAAATAATGCATCATTCTTTCACTTCGAATTTGTATACTAATAATATAAAATGAAAATCCGAGTTAACTTTAATCGTATATTCGCGAGAAATATAAAAGTCCATTTATGATGAAAATTAAGAAATATGTATAAAAGTTTATACAATTATTTTTCATTCTTAATGGATATCGTTTTTCCCTTATTCAATATTCGGTCAAATGAAAATAATATTAGGATAGTTCAATTATTCGACATTTAGAAAAAGTGAGTATTGGACATTACGATGATGATAATGTCGCCATCGATCAGAAATAATCCATCATCTCGAGAGTCAAATTAATGTGAAGAGTCAGACTAAAACTAAAATTTCGATATTAACTTTTTTAATAGCGACCTTAACATAAAAGTTCAATTTTAAAAATATTATACTTAAATCAGAAATTTTTTAATATATCAGTATATGGCAGATATTTTTTTTAGTATCAACTCGAGTAGTTTACAGATGTTTAAAATCAAATATAAAATAAAACGTCAATATATTTACTGTAATGGAAGTTGTCGAGTTATACAACACAATTTAAAACGAAATTATTTTGCTTTTATTCGGTCTTTCGTAATTTTTTTTTTTTTTTTTTTTTCGTTTTCCCAAAATACCTCACGAAGCTTAACTATTCAACGGGATGATGATAGTGTGGACAAATATTGAAAAAATAGAAAAAAATATAATAAATTGTTACACGTAACTATAATTATATTGTCGAACGTGTAAGGAGAATATCCGGTACAAATGGGGAATTATTATAGTGATGTGTTCAAAAAATTAATTAGAACAGAATTATGGTTTCAATTTTCCAAAAATAGATTTATGCATTTCCGATATTTTATTATACTTTTCATAAGCAACAATCTATGTCACAGGTGTTTTCACCTTAAAGGAGAATTTTATTCCTCGTGAAAATCATTAATTAATTGTCGACTACATTTATTGTGAAATATGTATAAATTCGAAACAGACCGTCCGAATGGTATAAAATAGCTGGAAAAAAAAAAGAAAGAAAAATGTATTGATTTTAATTAAGTGCAACTTGTAATGGATAACAAGCAACTAAAATCATTAGTGTAGCCATCGCCGTGAACAGTAGTCTGTTAGAAAGCATAGAATCTAATCTCGTGTAATTTTCTTTTTTTGGAAAATAAATATTATCTTTAGAAATCGGCAAGTTAACGAAAGTGAACGCTCTAGATTTTCTGTAGAAAAACTAAGAGATTAGAGTTTAAAATCCGGCGGGCATTGAAATAAAAAAAAAAAAAAAAAAAACAGCAGACTTTTAAAAATATTGGTCAGGCGTCTATTAAAATAAACTAACATAAAATGACGTAAAGGAAAACGGTCTCAAAACCTTCGCTCTAAATGAGAAACCTCATCTCTTTACAGAATATTAAAGTTCACGCCAGTGAACAACACGCTTTTCTCTCTCTTTCGACTGTTCCTTGATATTCTATTAATTCATGGTTAGATAGACTCAAGAACACCTCCAATTTAAACTAACCGGAGTGCTGAACCAGAAACCTCATAAAGTTGGTGGGGTCATATATCTTACCAAGAAATAGTTCAACTCCAGCGTCGACAGCATGTGTCAGTAACACATAAGGTGGCCACTCAAATATAATTTTTAACCGGTTTATTCCCGGTTTTCCTGGACCAAATCCTCCCGATTTCTTGATTACTAAAATTGCACTAAAAAGAAGAACGCAATCTTTTTCTTACTATTGATAATATTTGATGGCCGCGGCATATTTTATATTTCGAGTAAAGTACACTAAAAAATGCATTCATTTTTCGCTTTAAATAATTTTTTTCTTAATAAAAATATCGTCGTTTTTGGCCATTTATACTTTTTTCCCAGTTTTACAACAAAATTCCCGGTTGGGGCTGGCTACCCTGTTTTAATACATGGAAAAACTCTGTATTTAATCGGGAACGGTTTTTGTTATTCTTTTACATTGCATAAATAACAATATAAAGGGCAAAAGTATGACACAAGCGTTGTAAACTGTGCTAAGGAGTGCTATTATGCAGTATTACACTGATGGCAATCAAGCGTGTATAATTTTCGACTTCCCGTTACAAAATTATATGTAGATTTTTTTTTTTTAAATTTCATTTAAGTCAAACTATTAATAATTATATAAATCGGATAGGAACATTAGACACGTTCAATTAGGCATAACAAATTACAACGGAAGAGGTAACTGCATAAAATAGATAACGCGAAATTCGATTTAATGACTATGTAAAACGATAAAAAACTTTATCTTAAAGAAATTCCGAATGTTACTGTCTACTTTTGGCAATATTTATACACACACATACATATACATACATATATATATATATATATATATATATATATATATTTCTTTTATTCAATGGAGACGGAGCTTTATTTATGTTTTAAAACTCTTCTGTACTTTTTTATTGACGAGCAGTTGGACAAACAAAAAAACTTTAGCCGTGAATTGAATCGTATTGCAAGATTTCTTTAAAATAAGAAAAGTACAACGACGTACATATATTAGGCGCATAAACTAATGGCAATGTTAATTGTGTTCCTAACGATAAGACATAATTAAATTACCATTTCAAATTTTCAATAGCAAATCATATAAGAATAAGATACTGTACTTATTTTTAGAACAGATAAATTAAAGTTCATTTTTAAAAAGCCCTTTAACTACAAATAAAGAACATGGAATTGTAAACACATCTAAAAAAAATTTAATTATAATTTTTAAATTATTTTGTAAAATTTGGAGATCAAAAATTCATTCTAAGACGGTAATTTCATTTAATTGTGGTTCCATTTCAGTCGGGCGCTGCGGTTTACAGTTTATACATGTTCTACAATAAATTTATTCGACAATTAATTAATAATCTTCACGAGGAATAAAATTTTCCTTTATGGTAGAAACAGCTGTGATAGAAATTGTTGCTTATAAAAAGTATAATAGACTATCGGAAATGCTTAAATCAGTGGCGGACCCATGGGGGAGGAGGAATAGAGGACATCCCCCCAACGAACCAAAACCTCGGTGAAAAAATTTGTTGCAACAGAGAAACTTAATTTATACTATAAAAGATTTATATAAATGTTACTTATGGATTTAATTATAATTAATATTTAATACTGTTTTCTAATAGAACTATTGATGTTACCTTTTTTATTCTATTTTAAACGCAATTATCATCGATCTTTGCCTTTTTTATTTATTTTTAATTTTTATTTTATGTAATGTAAATGAAAATAGTTCAATGAGAAATATATATATATTTAAACTTACTCACGAACAAAGAATTCAGATCGAATTACTAACAAAAAAAAAAAGAAGTAAAGACTAATTCTAATATTTCTAGTAATTTACTATCCAAATTCTAAACTACCATTTTTTAGGTATAATTTTATGATTTTTTTATTTTTCATCCTTAATAAAAAAAACAAAAGTTTAATTACAAATTGTAACAAACATGTATTTTGCAACATTCTTTAACTTCTAAAGAGGTCGCTATTTGATTTTCTTCACGAAACAAGTTATTTCTCAAATCTACTGTCTACTGTATAAGATATTACGTGTAATTATATAACTTCCGTCCCTAAAATGTCTCTCTGGATCCGCCCCTGCTTAAATCCCTTTTTGGATAACTGAAACCGCAATTATTTTTGTTTTAATTAATTTTTTGAAGACGTCACTATAATAATTCCCCATTTGTACCGGATATTCTCCTTACACGTTCGACAATATAATTATAGTTACGTGTAACGATTTATTATATTTTTTTCTATTTTTTCAATATTTGTCCACACTATCATCATCCCGTTGAATAGTTAAGCTTCGTGAGGTATTTTGGGACAGCGAGAAAAAAAAAAGAACAAATTATGAAAGACCGAATAAAAGCAAAATAATTTCGTTTTAAATTGAATTGTATAACTCGGCAACTTCCATTACAGTAAATATATTGACGTTTTATTTTATTTTTGATTTTAAACATTTGTAAACGACTCGAGTTAATACTAAAAAATATCTGCCATATACTAATTTATTAAAAAATTTCTTATTTAAATGTAATATTTTTTAAATTAAACTTTTATATTATGGTATTAATTTGATCCGGTGTATTAAATTTCGGTCGAGTTAAAAAAGTTTATATTCGCAAATTTTAATAATTTCGTTTTAGACGTAAGTTTGACCGAAGCGATAAATTATTAAAGATCGATTGCGACACGATCATCGTAATGTACAATACACTTTCTGAATGTCGAATAATTTAACTATCCTAATATTATTTTCGTTTTGCAGAATATTGAATAAGGGAAAAACGATATCCATTTTAAAAAAAAACATATTATAATCATCATAAATGTACTTTTATATTTCTCGCGGAAGTACAGTTAAATTTGATTCTAAATTTCGTTTTATATTGAATTAGTACAAATTCGAAACGAAGGAATATACATTATTCTTATTAGGTTAACTTTTTATTTGTACTTGCGAAAGAGTTTGGAAAATACCAGCAATTATGTTTTATAACGGTTTTAAATTGCCCATAAATGTTGAGGAATATTTGTGTCTGTACTTCACGAATAGTACTGGGCTGAGCAATATTTATAAAAGGGTAAAAGAAAAATACAAGGAAAACCCTACAGAGGGAGAAGAAGACTGGAAATGGTAACATCGAATCTGATTAGCAAAACATTTCAGAAAACAGTGACGGATGCCAGAAATAGGATCATATGAGTTGCACTCTATCTCTTGTTTCAAGAGCTACGAAGACGACGACGACGACGACGACGACGACGACGACGAAAATAAATAAAGAAATTATATCAAAAAATAAAACCTTTATTTTAAATTAACAGCATTATTTGGTATCCGACGCTTCAAAATAACATCGTTATTTACTATATTAAAAACAATTTTAAATTAACAACTTCATCATTTTACTCAAATTGAGAAAATTTGACTTCTGCATTGCATGCCCCCCCCCCCCCGTTTATTCGCGGACAATATTAACAGAGAACTCGGAGTGTTTTAAAATAGTGAATTTATAAAAAGTGCTGGTCGTATGATACGTAGTTCCTTCATTATTAACTACTCTTTTTTCTTGAGATACCTCGCGTTTACAATAAATGTCATAAAATCTCTTTATTTACTCGTTTTTGTTGTTTAATAAATGTTCAGTGCAAAAACAAAATAGAACACATTAATTACCACACTGCTAGAAAAATAACATTATATTATTTTTATTACATTAAAACGAGTTAATGGCAAGAGTTTTTAAAATTTGAGTTACGGAACACTTATAAGAACAAAAGAAAACTACAATCGTCAATCAATTTTAAAACGTCTACTAACCTTCATAGAACTATATCTCCACGTTTTTATGTGATCACCGGTACTGAGATCCATACGCATTATCCTGTTGAAAGCTATGCCTAACAATTCATCTTTTTTCTGGCCCATAAATCGAACGATAAACAACGTTATACCGAAATCTGGTAACGATTGCCAGGCTTTAATATAATTCATTTTCGCTTCCGTCAGCGATAAATCTTTAACGTTTGCATGCGCTTCTAAAATTCTTTGCACTGCCTGCAACAGCCGAAGTTTTCCCAGGTAAAAAAAAAAAAATAGAAGCTATTTAGACTTTAAAAATAAAACGTGTTCTATCGAAACTCAAAACTGAGAATATATGTATTAGCGAAAGATGAGTGTTACTGGCATCATGGAAACAGTAAGGTGCATTTTCACACGTTATATGTGTAATAAGCGTATAATATTTCATATAAGTCAGCAAAATATTTTTTGCAACATGACCTAACGAGGAATTATTCCAACATTCCTCATCACATCCGAATTGTAAAAATTGAAATCAGTTAAAACGCGAGCGAACTTCAAATTTTCAAGTTAGATCAAATTTTTTTGTACCTTCTTTTTTAAAATTTCGAGAGCAACAGTTTAAGAGATTTTTGTTTTTCACGCAGAAACTTACATTATTATTTCAGGAGAAATAGCAAATAAATATTCAGAAGTATACCTTATTTTTAAGTTTCTTAACAAATCTAGTTGCGAGGTAATCATCAGGATTTAAATCCAACGACGACGGATTAATGGCGGGCGTCGGAGCTGGTCGCTGCATTTCCAGAAAATTTTGAATCGATTTTACTTCAGCTTCGTATGTACTGTCTGGTAATGATCTACCTTTAGCTGCCAGCCTACACGCTGCCATCCATCTGGCATATTGACTTTCCTTTATATAAACAATGACAGTGTATAATTAGCGATTAATGTAAAACATCGCGTTAGCAAACTTAAAGCAAGAGGCTGGTTTCAGATAACCAGATTATTAAAATAACTTTTTTCCGTATGAACTCTGTTTTCGTTATTTTTTCCAAACATATTTCTGCTCAACGAATTACGCTATTTTAAACAAACTACAATGTAGATAGTCATTAAAATATACATACGACGCTATTATTACCTACTACAGATACGAACTTTAAACATTCTTAGAACTTTATACTCTGTAACCTTACTTAGAAGAAATATGTATTATACAAATATATTAGAAAAAAATTTTAAAATTTAATTTTTTAAAAGCAGCTATATTCTAAAAACTAAGTTGAGAAAAAATGTGGATGGTGAAACAAAACCTTTTTTATCATGAAACAACGCTGGGACATGCTAGCGTACAAATAGAGAGGCTACCATAAGTCGGAAATAATGTAAAAATGGCAAAATTAAAAATAAATTATTGGCGTTTTTTTGACGTTTTTTTTTTTTTTTTTTTTTTATTCTTAGCGAGTTTACAAAATCAAACACAGCGCCGCGTAGGTAGAGCAATATCGTGAACGTACCGAATCGCAGCGTATAAAAATTTCCGACATTCCATCGGCACTTGGAACTTCTAATCTTATACCGTATTTGTTTTGCATAATATTAACGTCTGGCGTAACTTCGCAGCCTCTTAAGTTGATAACGTATATCGGAGGAGAGCCTGCTACTTGTTCTTGTTTCGTTTTGTACAGTCGCAAATGCAAATCTTGACAGGTAAACCAGTACCTTTTATATCCTTTCAATGTTAATTTCTTCGGTCTGCAAAAAAACAAAATAAATAAATTAAAAATTAAAACTCAACAGCTTAACTTTTTCCAATCCTCAACGATAATTTTATCTCCTAGTCTCGATGAATTTCTATTTTCTTTTTAAATCGGGTTAAAAATCTTATTTTTGATAATGATGTGTATTCCTGATTATTACGCCCAAATTTATTGCTCTTTAGCGACCTAATTCAATTGCAACATGAGATTCTTTTCTATAATTGTCATACAAATTTGTACCAACAGTAATCAATACAAAAAGAAAAAGAAATAAATAAATTCGTGTTCTAACCTGGCTTAAATTTTATCTACCGTAATTAAGACGAGCAGATGAATGGGCAATGATGGTAGGACCTAATATCCCGCTGCTATATATGGAAAATTTAGATAAATTCTTCTAATAAAAAAAAAAAAAAAAAAATTACCCAAAGAACAATTTGTTTTTCTTTATCTCTTTCTCCTTACTGTTTTCTCCTCAACACTGATTTTCCTTTTGGATGCGACGCAAACCATGTTTTCTTCGAATGTTCAGCTCTTGTTAGCGAACGTTCTCTTTTGTATTCGAAAATCTTGGCTCTAGGTCTTCTGGCTCCTTACAGTGCTCCTTTATCCTCTTTCCTTCTGTCTTCAACAATAATTCCCTTACTTTAATCCTTCGTTTTTTTTTCCATTTCCTATCGCTTCAGAACCTAAAGTTTTAACCAAAGCCAAGGACGAGCCCCTCACCCAAAAAACAAAAAAAAAAATAAATAAATAAATAATAATAATAATAGGATAGAAATAATTTTACCCTCAACTGAAAGATATTTTTTTTAAATTGCAAACGATAAAGACCGTTTACCTATAATTTTCCCTTTCTTATGATATAATGTGATGACCATCTATATAGCTATTCTCTACATACAGAGCAGGATTTAGATACACTTTTGGTGTACTATCGGCATTATCACAATGTAACAGTGCACCTAAAACCAAAACGTTCACTACATCGCACTGCACCAATCAGATGATTAACAAAATACAAAATGGAGCACACGCAATCACTACCAGGAATAGAAACGCCGTACTACACTTCTGAGAATAACGAGTGCCTCTGACGCATGAGCACTGACCCAATTGCGTAGTCAGCAAAATACGGGACAGTTCGTCACTAGCTTTTAAACCACTTCTATTTGACGATCTTTTAATAATTCGAGCGTAAGAGAAATGCTCAAGAACATGATGCAAAGCCCACGAGAAAGCGGCGTACGTGTATTTAACTTATTTTGCGAACACCTATGTTTAGTTCAGAATTTAAAAATAATCGTCAACGAATCGACGATATCATTTTTCACGGAAAGTATATTTCAGTGGTTGCAGAACGAAAATCAAAAAAAAATATATAAATCGGACGAAAACTAAATCACAGAATTATAAGATAAAAAAAAAAAAAAAAAAGCAAAAGCAGATGTGTGCTAAAGTGATGGAATAAATTTATAAATATCGCTGCAGGGAAGATGAAACTGTTCCGTTAAAGAGCAGTAGGAAGAAGTTTCATAAATTTTGAACATTTCTTGAAGTAAATATGCGCTAATCGCTCTAAGCAAAATCACGTTAAAATGTGCTGCGGGTGGAAAATAGATACGTCTAAGGCGATCAAAAAATAAATACGAAGTAATACATTCCTGAGCGTAATTTTTAATTACAACAAGCGTACACGTTCATGTAGTTCTCATTTTCTATCGCTTGAAATCGGAAACATTTAAAACTTTCCACTATCACAGCGATACTCCATAAATAGCGCATTATTGTTTATGTTTTACATGACCGCGGAAGAAAACGGAATTACTATCGATAATAAGTACGTGTTTTACAAGCGAGTTTTACAACCGTTATCGCTTTTCCTCTAATGGGAATACATTATGTACCGCGAAACGTGTGCTTTTGAAAACGATAATTCGTTTCGTGTTAAACACGATCACCGCTAATACCAGCAAAAATTACAACTATAATATAGAAGCGTAATTTTTTCCCGAGAAAGTATAAAAAATCAACATCTAAAACACTTATTTAATGTCCATGATTAACACTTAGTTTAATTAGAGTCTCATTCTCGCAGTTCCAGTATGAACGGAGCTCGCAATTATTGTTGCAAACGTTCCCATTGTAATAACGACGAGATATATATATATATATATATATATATATATATATATATATAGGTGATGATAAAAAGGTCATCTCTTATCAAAAGCAAAACCACCAAAGAGGCGCCTTATTAAACGAGGATGTCTTGACACATCCGTTGTCATTATTATTGTTGTTATCCTATAAAACTTCCATTATTGACTATTATTATTATTATTATTATTATTATTATTATCATTATTATTGCTCCTCTACTCGGTTATCAAAGCAGATCTCACATAAATGATTGCAATCGTTAACACATAATTTTGCGAAATTACTATAATAGGGGGAAAAGGAAGAAAATTTTAACACAACTTAAAAGAGGAGATTTCCGAGAAATACAATAAAAATTATTCAGATTTGTCTTAACGAAATCAGCGTTTGAATTAGGCAGCACAGTAGGCGCCAGCAGCGTGTTCACCCCACGACTTTTCAAAACTTCGCGACAGAAAACAATAATTTCATTTTTAATTAAAAATCTGATAATTATTATTTTTTTAATCGGATAAAATTAATATATTAATCATGTTGTATAGAAAAAAGGGTGTATAAATAATCGATTACGCTAAATTCAACAAAAATTGTGTCCTTGGACTTTAGAAGTAGTCTATCAAATTATATTCAAAAAAAAAAATCGAAATGAGTCTTAGTGTGAAATCTATTGTATTGCGAAACAAAAAAATCATACTAAAAGTAAACGTAATAAAGTAATGAGAAAATACACTGCAGGTATTTACTAATTACGAAAAATAAAACGGAGGGATTTTAATCATTACAGTGTTCAAAAATTATTTCATCGGTTATCAAAATTTAAAAAAACGGGGGAAGGGGTTTAAGGATATCTTTATGCAAAGTCATTTCAACGAATATTACATTGAATATATACTAATAATAAAATTTCCTAATTTTCATTCCTCTTCTTTTTTGTAAACTAAACCACTCCAACCGATCTTGAAAAAATATTTCGTTAAGTTACCGTAAAAATTGTGCCTCACAAACATATTTACAACAGTCTAGTTCTTTCTACAAGCTATTCTGAACACTGTTGTGGACCTAATAAATATAATTTCAACGGTTCACTATAAGAAACCCTGTCAATCCAACAATGACTGTAGCTGTTCTTGCTATTTTGCTCCTATAAACTTTCCACATCTTCCGCACGCATAAAAAAACCTTGCAATTCAACGCAATTTACATAAATATTCAAATAAAAAAAAGAAAATACTTTCAAATTTTTTGTTACCTTTATCACACTTTAAATTTCTATTCACAATGAAGGTGATATTTTTTTCTCTGGTTTAGACGTATATAAAACATCAACACTCGTATAATACATAAAGCAAAGGTGAACATCTGCTGTTCGATGCTAAAAATAATTTTAAACTTCTGAATCTAGTAAAACAAAAATTTTTTTATAAACTTATCGAAAAATTACTAACTTGAAAAATCGTAAATAATCGTACAACTCCGGTACGTGAGTAACTTCATTCGGTGATATGTAAGAACCTTCTAACGTTACTTGCAAATCTGTAAGAGCCGCATCTATATCATCTTCGACGCCAGATACATTTAGACTATCATTACTCGGCTGCGGAACACTGGCCTGAAGATTAATTTGTACCTATAATAAAAGGATCGATATTATTCTAATTAATTCGAAATTATTTTTAATATTCTTCCTTCGAAACTTTCATACACTTACGTAGTGGGAGAAAGCGTTTAAACATTCCACTAATTCATTTCTAACTCAAAACCTTGAACGCTAGTTTTACGTAGTGTACACGTTTGATATTAGTTAAAATAAAAGGAAGAAAATTATTAAATAAAAAAATCAAGCGGTGGAAACTTAATCGTTACACATTTCCACAAAACCTGCGCGCATTTACATAGTTGAGTTTAAACATTAAATTCGTTTAACCGAAATGAGTTTCTTTCCTTTCCAGGGGTATAATTCCTCCCCCTACTGGAATTTTTTTATATCACTGTCCCCATCCCTAAAAAAAAGTTCTTCCTTACGTTCCATTTTCTTAGCACATCAGAAAACTGTTTGAAGGTATGTTGAACAAGCGCTTTGTTTGGTGGTTGGAACACAATAATGTATTTTCTGGTAATAGGTGTTCGGCTTTCGGCCTCGTATACTGCCCCTCCCGATTCTATTACTTTTTTCCTCTCTCGCATATACAAATCTTTCATTCATAAAAATTACACCTTGGCGTCCTTTATTGATCTCTCCGGTGTGCTTCGCAATGGTAGCAATTAACATTCCAGCTCAATTCACTTCCCTCATTATTAATCTAATGACGAATCGTTTTTATCATTCTCTCTTCTTCATTTTTTTGCGCTTCAAGAAAGGTTTTTCAAAGGTTCCTCGCTGAGTTCTACTCTTTTTAACATCTATACTATTAGTATTGCTTTTCTCTTCCTTTAAATTGCTTCTTTCTATTCTTTCCCGATGATATCCTGCTCTTTTCCTGTTCCCACGATATTGTGACAGTCAACCGAGCTCTTACTTCGTCTCTTAATTTGCTAGAACGTGCTCTCGCTTCAATTAACCTTTCGATTTCTCCTTTCAAGTTTTCTTATGTTATATTTACCCTTTAGTAATCCTGCTTCTATCAGTCTATCCTTAAAACAAAACAGAACTCTTTCTTCTGTTAATTGATTCGGTTATCTTGGTATCTTTCTTGCTAGTCGTCTGTTTTTCTCCGAACATATCACCTTTCCACCTCTTCTATCCAAAGGCTAAATTTGTTAAAGGCCCTATCATCAACTAAATGGGACAGTGATCCCCGTACATTCTTATTTTTCTATACAAATCCATCATCCGTTCCAAATTTGATTACTTTTAATTTATTTATGTCTGCGCCGCCAAGTCTTGATTTTCTATCCGTAGATCCTATTAGAGCTATCGCTTCCTTTGCTAAACGTCTTCCACCTATATCATCTACTTTCATTCATTCCTACTTTTCAATTTCCAGTAATTGGCGCTTTGTGTCTAGAAAAATGCTTATCTTCTTATTTCTATCCCACTTAATTCATTTGGCCCTACACTACTTCCTTTAATAGTTTTCACTATTACTTTTCTTTAACTTCAATGACCTCTGTTATCATCCTCCCACAGGGTATTTATTCTGCCCGCACTTTCAAAATCTCTCCCGCAAACCGTAATTAAACAGGAATTCTGTAGCACCATCAATTCCTTCTTTCCTTCTCCTGTAACATTTTCTTACTGATAATCCGAAAGATACTACTGGCGTCGGTGCTTCTTTTATTTTTAAAAATTTTAACTTTTCCCGATCGTTTTATCTTCCTTCTTTCTGTTTCGTATTTACGACCGAGCCCGATTTCTACGTTTCGTTATTATCATTCCCTGTAATCGTTTTTCTTCCGATTTTTCGATTATCTCTGACTCCATGAGTAGTGCTCTTCAGGCCATCTGTTCTCCTCTGTCTGATCATTCCTGCGACTTTATTATTCTCCGTATACGTTCTCCCGTTCAGATTCTTTCTTCTCTGCATGCGATTCACAGTGATATTTGATATGGGTTTCTGGCCATTCTGACATCTTTGGTAACGAATCAGTTAATTCTTTGCCCACTCTTCTTTCTTATTCTTCAAAAAAATCCCATCTTCTACTCTCTTACCGCTGTGTAAGAATCTCCATTTCAGATATAGGTCGGATGTTTTTGGGCTACCTCTTTTTCTAATAGTCACTCTTTTTATCTGTCTGTTCAACCTAGTCTCCCTTCCAAACCATGGTACTTCCGTTTTTTTCACTTCGGAGCTTTGTTGTTGCCTCCGCGCTATGTGCTTGCGTTTTAATCACTCCTTGCTGCCTTCCTCCTACTTTCGTTTTTCATTAGCCTCTTTGACGCATTATTCTGTGTACTCAAATGGTGCAACTGTTTGCGACGCTGATCGCGTGTTCCTTGAGTGTTTATCTCTTTCGGTAAAACGTTCGGTTCTCTGTACTCCCGTTCGTTTAAATTCGAACTTCCTGCTTCTTATTGTACCCGTTAAATCCTGTCTTTTTCTTCTACACACATTATTCCTGCCTCCTTTTTGTTAGCGATGTCTTAAATTTTTCTTTTCATTTCTAGCTAAAAATCATTGGTTGACAAGCTTCCAAAGAAAAAAAAGTTCTTTATCGCACGAGTGGGCATTTTTTTTTTTTGAAAAAGCACAAGCAGAGATCATGTAACGCCCCCTATTTATTTATTTTTTGGTGTAGCAGGCATTTCCAAAAAAAAAAAAAAAAAAAAAAAACAAAAAAAAAAAAAAAAAAAAAAACAACAACAAAAATCTCTACGACAATTTTACCGATATGTAGAAACTAGTTTACGGAATTAGAGCAATTAAACGTCTTTCGTAAAATTTGCCCCGAAGTATCGTGATAAATTATAATATTCACGTGACTCTTTTCGAAAAAAGTTTCAAATAAAAGCGGGATGACAGCAACAGTAACAATAACTAACATAACAACAAAAATGGAGACAGAAATTTTTCTAGCTTATTTCAACTGATATGGGATTTTATTAAAGTTGCATTTTTACCTTTAATTCACTATACAAAATAAGGTAGTAATTTTAAATTAAATTGAATACACGTTGTTTTTCGTATAAATTAACAGAATAAACAGCAAAATATTTAGATATAACGAAAAATAATGTACTATATAATATTTTGGCGAAAACTATATTTTAGGCACTTTTAGACAACCGAATATCACAAGATACGCTAACAGAATATTTATTTAAAAATCAAAATAGTACAAAAATTACAGGTCGAAAATAATTAAATAAATTTAGTCGAGGCATCAAAAAATCATCTAACTGAAACACATGCTAGTGTATTTTTTTGTTATTAAAAAAAAATAAAAAGAAAAAAGATGTGTATGTCGCTAAATGTTTTGAAAAGACTATTACGGATTTTATAAAAATTAAAAAGAATTACTTTTTCACTTATAATTAATTTAATTTTTCAGCTTCATGTTTCATTTTATTTATGATCGAATATGTTTTTCGAACAAAATCACGGTTGATGCAGAGTTACCTTCGAATCGTACATACGTACAACCTTTTTGCTTTTTTCGGGAAACGTACAAAAATAATTTCAATTTATTCCGAACGTTTACCTAATATAAAGTATGAATCGGAAAACAATGATAACATTCCCCTAAACTTATGAGTCATTGTAATTGTTACGGGACTACATTATCAATTGAATATTGCGAAACATTGTTATTCAGAAACCGATAATAGTTCATAAACCTTTCGAGCAACTGACCTCCGTCGGTTGCTCTAATCACGGGACAATAATAATAGGATTCGGTGCTTTATTTATATTCGTCAGCGAAACGGCAAAAAAGCATTTATAAAAGCACGTGGTGTTCTACCATTTAAGAAGTTACATTGAACGCGATAAAAAATATTATACCGTTTCTTTGGACGACGGTTAATGAAATCGAAAGCGAATTTTAAAAAATAAATTAACGTCCGTTTCTGTCGCATATTATAGTTTTTAGAGTAAAGCCCACCGCCGTAACAGTATAAGGCTTAATAAATATGAAAATATTTAATCTGCAAACACAATTAACTGTTTACATATTAAGATGATTTTTTGTTTGCCGCTAATTTTAAAATTTTGAACAAAGTTTCAACGTCATTTAAGATTTTCTTCCGTAACACATCATGAGAGACGAATGAAACCTCTTTATGATCCATATACTCAACATTGCCAAGACAAATTTGTGCGGCAAATATGAGAGAGTACGTTGAGATATAGTGCAAGAACGTTCGACAAAATTATTCCAACTGTTTTTCAAAGAATAAACCAATTTCCAACCGAGAAAGAGATATGAGACGGCAGACGAATAACTTTGAACCACCGTCAAAAACACGTTATAAGATTCTTCATTTTTTCCCCAACGCGTCCGATACGTAAAATGCTATTTGCCATTTTTTGAGGCGCGAAATTCTCATTTTTCTAGAAATAATACAAACCACTAGGAGGTTTGTCCGATTTAGCTAAATAGCAAAAGCGACCGTCTTACTTTCGCCACTTTTTAAAATCTGTTTTCTTCGCGACTACAGTGATATCGGTATTAATATTTAGGCGTCAGAAAATATAACACGAAAATAAAAATCTCTTAATCATATAAAAAAATAATATGACACTAGGACAGTGTTGTATTAGAAATTGTTTTTAAAAATATCCCGCTAAACATCGAGCATATACCACTTACTCGAGAAATAACGGGAATTTTTTTAGTTTTTCTGGTTATACTAGTCCGGTTCGTGTCATATTTTTATTGAGTCGGTAAACATGTACAGCCTATCAAATGTTTAGTCTGTTATCTAAAGGTTACAAGTGTTCCGACCATATTCTACTTGTTAAAAATTTAGATAAAAATGAAGTTTGGTATACGAATAGAATAAAATGCGGCAACGTTGTAGTTAAAACAAGGGTTTACGAGTGGTATTTTCCAAAACAGCCGTAAAGATACATTAAAAGTAACGAGCGTCCTGGACACCCTAACACATTAACAACCGATGAAAGCGTGGAAAAGGTGAAATTTATGTGAATGATCACCGAATCACCATCAGAAAGGTCGCCGATGATGTTGGCACATCAATTGACTCATGCCGTACAATACTTTTCGGATGTTTCTAGCATAAAACGTAATGAAGCCAAATTATTCCAAAATTGTTGAATTTCGAACAAAAGCAAATGGAAGTTGTTTACGAGTCGCCCCAAATTAAGTCAACAACGATGCGAACCATCGAAACGTGTCGTAAACAGATGATAAAAAAACATGGATTTACACAGATACGACGTTGAAAGTAAAAGGCTCAATCGTCTGCGTCTCGATAGATCGAGTGTGAAGTGCTTATTATGTTCTTTGATTTGAACAGCACAGCGCAGCACGAAGACACAAAGTCAAACGATCAATAAAAAGTACCATCCACAACTTCCACGCAGTTTCGAGAAGCAATGGATAAAAGACGCCCGGATTTGTGGTAAAACAATTTCACGGCTTTTGCATTACGGTAATGCGTTTGTTCGCAACATGCTTAAATTTTTGGCCGAAGCCAACACTACAACGATGCCCCACCCTCCATATTCACCGGCCATAGCTCGGATTGTTTTATTTTTTTTTGTTTTTTTTTTGTTTTTTTTTTTTTGGTTCCGAGAAATCAAAAGAACAGAGAAGCAACCGTTTTTCAAGCATAGATGAAATTAAAAGCGCATCGCTGAAAAAAAAAAGAAAGGCTATCACAAAAGTGAAGTTCTAGAAGTACTTCGGGGATCTGAAGAATGGCATAAGTCTGTAAAATACCTAATGGTAACTATTTTAAAAAACGATAACAACATTGATGTAGAGGAATAAATAACATTTTTCCCGAAAAATGAAAATTCCCGTTATTTTTTGAACACAAAATAAAAATATAACACAAATAATATAGAAATATTACTGTTTAATTAATTTTACGTGAAGAAATGGATATTTAATTTTTCGAGTTTTTATTTTGATTTTAGTAGATTTGTATAATCGTTTATTTAAGATTGGAACAAAAAAAATTCGCGTGACAGTACGAACTAGAAATTATAATATATATCGTTCATTAAATACAATAACATCATAACTCAAAAAACGAATATTTACATTTACTATAATTTGAACGGTGTACCCGTTCCAAAAGCAATGGTTATTTTGTCGAGTTTCTTATTTACAAATAAGGCGTTCTAACCTCTAATTGTACTCATAAAATGCATTCCAACTATACAATTCGCTATTTTTTGAGTTATGACGTTATTGTATTTAATGAGCGATATGAATATGTATATAAATTTAAGCAATTACTATTTGTGATATAAATTAATGTTATATTTAAAATCTAAATTATGAACAATCCGTATTTCTAAATTCTATAAAAATTTTTATTTCAATTTGATTATAAATTAATTTAATAACAAAAAACATCCTCTATAATAAATACTTTGAATTCCTAAAATTTTTCCGATTAATTTTTGTAATAAAATTTCGATATTAATCGATTATTTAAAAAAAAAAACAATGTATTAATTTTGACATTGTATCTATATAAAAAAAAACATTCTATGGAAAAAATAAACTCTGAAAAGTAATTGTCAAATGTTTAATACAGAAACAGCAAAATATTCCTGCGTTCTGTTGATAGAGATCGCAGATCGTCAATACAATGCTAATTAGCGCTATCTCTACATTGGACCGTTCCGGCTCTGTGACACCACTGATTCGTGTAATTTATTAAATAAGTTTGTTACTTTTCACTGTCAATTTCATTGAATTTAAATAAGAATTTATAACTTTACATAATATCACGCATTATTCGTCGATATGTTAATTGCACGAAATGTACCTGGAGAGCGGCAAACAGAAGCGCCTCTTCTTCTGTACAATCCAATTCTTCGTTTAATAACATCCATCTAGCCTGTTCATAGATCTGATTAATTCGAATTGGGTCTACTTTTGGATTTAAATCGTAGAATGTGAAAAATTTATACTGTAACTTTAACGTATCATATTCTCGTATACCTTGTTCCATTATTGAAAGCGATGAATCCAACCAACTATTTACATAAATATAAAACAAACTATGAAAACTCAGTTATGTTCAGACAAATATAATATACATATATATATATATTAAAACAACGTAATTCTTAGGCTACCCCCCATTAGAAAAAATGTCCCAATTGTATGTAACATTTGTTATATTTTATAGGATTTTTGTTATTGTTATTTAAAAAATATCACAATTTTATGTAATGAAATATGTAACGAAAAGACGTGTTAATTTTATATAATGAAAGTTAGATGTTAGGATAGGATTTTTGTGGTTATGTTATTTTTTTTGTGTTGATGCCAGTAAGAATTACATTGTAAATTTTGATCATTTTATACAAAGTATAGAAGAGAAAGAGACAGAAATGAAAGCAAAAGGGGTCAAGGGGCATAGCCCCTTGCGAGGCCAAATTGGCCGTTATATATATATATCAAAAAAAACAAAACAATCACGTGCTCGTCAGTGTTAACGAAAGTTAATATAATGTGTACTACAATCGCAGCTGAAATAAAATTTTCTGGCGAATTCCACTTGAGTTGCTACTGAATATAATAAAAATTAAGGGGACCTTCGCGTAGGGGGTGGTAAGATTAAAATCATTTTCTTACCCTGAGAAATGCCTTCTTCAGGTTTTCTTCTTTTATTCATCACCTGTTTCGGATTTTTTAAATTTGCAACGTTCCTCTTACACGTCTATTTGATTATTTTCTTCCATCTCCCCATCTACGTCTGCATCGCATTTTTACACTATCTCATCTCATCTCCATGACATCGTTTCTAAACTAAATAATAGCCGCGTACATACGCCCAACGTGTGCGGATACGGGTGCAAGTGTATGCGGCAGTGTGAGTGTTATTTATATATTACGTTCTAGCGGCCCTACATTATTTTTAAATATGACATTTTCTTTTTCCTATCTCCTTTTATTTTTCAAAGACAATTGAAACTTCACGATTTGATGCTAATTTCTATTATCAGTTATATAAAGAATGCTACTCCCCCAATGCAGAAATATGACGAAATGGTGAGTTGGTGCATATCTCTTATACATTAACAGGGACGTAACAACGGAAGGTTCAAATGGGCACCCCCAGCGAAAGCTAACATTTTAATTTAACACCTATTCTGCGCCACCAAATTTTATCGTAAGACCATATTTGGGAAACTCAGCACAAAATCTAATAAAAATTGAACAACTATATAAACTAACGAAAAAAAAATACACTTTAATCTCGCGTCACATTTATAATTTTGAAAAAATTGTTGTCCTTTTTTCCCCTTTGTTCTTTTAATTTTTTGGTCATCAATAGACACACGCTCTGAGCACTCACTCACAATATTAGGTCGTTACACCCCCGCACATTAATATAAATGTAGATATATTAGACGTAATTTTAAATAAACATACAAACATAAAACTGCAAGAGGCTTCTGAGCCGAGATTAAGCCTAATATCGGTGCTGGGCTCAAAAACTCTGTTCAAAACAACCTTGCGATAACACATTTCAATCCTTCACAAAAAAAAAAAAAAAAAAAAAAAAAATTAAATAATAGCAGTACGCTCTGCAAATAACATCTTTACAGAATATGTTATTTGCTGATATGCACTTCTGCAACCATAATGCTTTTATGTTATCCTAAAGTCGTGGCACATTAATGAATTAAAATTTTTTCTGTAACTTTTACATTCACTTTTAAGATCAAAAATAAACTACGAAAATATAACTCTCAAAAAAAAAGAAGAAATTCACAAACCGCTATATTTAAACATCAGTGGCATACGACTCCTGAACAGATAATAATTTTACAGTTGAGAATATCAAAAACACAGGTAATTAAAGTTTGTTGTTTTTTTTTGGGGGGGGGGGGGTGCATCAATTATTGACATTATGAGCAATCTAAACAGTACATAAAACACGTGTTAAATTGCGTTCACATACATACACTCTGAAATTGCTAACCAAAAATGACTGTAGCGGCGCGAGTTAACTAACAATTGTTCAATCAACTATCGTCGATGGCGCACCTTACTTTTAAAGTTAAAATAATTTAATTCAATTATTTCAGGTCCTTAATACATGTATAGGCTTACTTTATAAATATCAAAAAAAATTCCCGAAAATGAAAATATAAATTAATAAATTTCAATACATTTCGAATAAATAAAGTGAAAAAACTAGAACAACAACGTCACGATTCTATTCACAGGTATAACATAAAGAAATAATAAACTGTTCGGATACATATATTGAAACTGGTTCATAAAAATACTTCAACAAAACAACGAACACACTTGTTTGCTCGGCCAGAGAACAAAAAGAATTTCGTAAACGCTGCGTACAAACATTATTTTGAAGTAAGCAAAATCAACTTACGAAACATTCATTCGCGCTTTTTCGGCCAACGTCCTTGGTTTCACCAATCGGCTTCGGGCTTCCGGGCTCGGTGCAATTGGGCTTTGAGAAAGAGAAGATTCTAAACTACCGTTCAACATGTCTATAGAAGTGACTGTTCCATTCAAATCGCCGTACATTCCTTTTTTCCAGGTGCCCGTTGGCTAAAATACAAAATTAAAAGAGAAATTATACAAAATACCAATATTGATAATATAAACAACGTATATAATACACGCGCGTGTGTGTATGTATGTGTTGTAAGATCGGTATCAAATATAGAGATATCGATATGAATTTTGTAAAAATGTTTTCGTGTGCAAAAGTATGTACACGTTTTTGATATTATTCAAAGTAGAGCCTAAGTGTGGTTTAGATATGTGAAACTCGCGGTACAAACCGCTTTTTTTACTCCAAATTTTACCAAATCGAGTTGATCTTGTCGCGCTTATGGAGAGGGCAGAACTACTGTTAGCCAAAATATCTTAGTTCTCCTTTTTTTCTTCAATTTTTTTTTTTTTTTTTTTTTTTTTTAATTTTCATCGCTATTACATATATTTTCGATTGCGATCAGAGAACACAAGATGGCTTTTGAACGCCTTGAATAGGAACACACCTTAAATTGTCTACCGTTTACCATTAGATAACGGAAAACAACGTTGTGATAAAGACGGCCATGTTATCATCGTTCCGCAAAGTGGTGTAACAAAATTTATAGGAAATAGATTGCAGTGTATAACAAGCAGACTAATTTTTTCGTTAACTAGGGTTCTTCAAACGTTTTATAAATATCGAAAGGATAAACATGGCCAAACCATCAAATACAAATGCAACAAAAAAATTAAGACAAGACATTTTTAATGCTCAGACACATTTACAATAAAGTCATGTAAAGAGCGTTCTCTATTAGAATTTAGAAAACTGACACTAACATGGTGTTTTCAACGTCATTTGAATTAATTTTACAACAGAATGTAACCAACTGCTTCTTTTTCGCTGCTCTTTAAACACGTAGGTAGTATATTAATAGCACATTCTTTCTTGCGAGAAAAGTTCATTTTGTCACTTAAGAACTCGAATTATTAACTCAAAATTTATTTTAGTTAGGATTGAAATAAACAATATTACAGTCCGAATCACAATATTGATACTTGCTTCACTTCAAGTTATGAGCTTTGACATTCGTTTTGGAAGACCGGCAAAATAACTGTAATGTTTTCAATTTCGAATGGAAGTCGGCAATCGTCAATAAACAAACTCACACACAACATACTACCAGAAAAATACAAAACTGCAACAATTAAAGCCAGCTTTGACAAACCAGTAAAGGTTTAACCGAAACAAGTACATTTTTTTCTTTTTTGACGTGAAACGTCTTGAAAATCTCTTGTGAAACGAAATAATGAAACAAAATTGTGAAACGAAATCGCGCAACGCACTGACTATTATTTTTCACCGCATATATTTATATATTTTTATATATATGTATATCTACATATATGTATTTATTTATATATATATATATATACTTAAACCGATATAGGCGTTTCACGTTAAATCAACGGCCTTGTGCCCCAGCACAGCCGCACCCAGATTTTTTTTGTTCTTTTTAAGTTAATTCGCTGAAATTGAAAAATACTTATACCAAAAACAACAAAACCGTCATTTGGAGTCTTAATTGATACATGCATTAATATAGATAAAAATTGTTATAATTTAAATAAAGTCACTGTACAAAATAATATAATAAAAGATTAAAACAAACGCGTTTCGAAGGTTACAACTTCATGATCGCGGTTTAACTGATCATGGGGTAACGAAAACATGTCGACTTTATTTAATTACCTTGTTCAATTTCAACTATAAAAAACGCGCAAAAACAAAAAGTATCATAAAGTCGCAAATAAAAGACACAGAAGTAATTTTATATAGGTTAACATTAAAACGAAATAAAATATTACTTATTTTATATTTAATCATTCGGAAAAAAGAGTCGTAGTCCTGCCGTATCTATATTCGACATATTAACAAAGATTATGACGCAGTTAGATATTAATATATATCGAAAAATAAAATGCAAAAAAATGTACGGTACACTCATTTTAATTTCAATGCAGTAAACTGCGAAATATCTTCCATTTATAGCAGACAACGTTAAAAACATTTACTAGATGCGTAGATATATTCGTACTATGAGGCCGTTATCAAAATTTCGCTCGTGAATCAGCTTCCGATTATGCTGCTTAATGAGAACAAAAAAAAAGGCAAATTGGAAAGTACAGTTCTCGGCAAGTTTTGCGGGAAAATTGTAGAAAGTACCATAGGAATGAATCTGATAACAGCTGGTACGAGCGCATCGGCGGAAAGAGTGTGTTAACATCGTTTATTTAATCAAAAACCAAACGGAAAGAAATTTAGAATACCAGTTTGAAGACGGTAACGCGTTGCTTAATTTAAATAACATATTACCGTAGCTGGAGAACTGATTGGAGTACTCGGTCGTTTAAGAGGAGCGCATATAAACGGAGAATGCCTTTCCAGGCTTCCAGTGGATCCGGCCGGACTGTGATTCGAGTTCGCAATAAAGGTATTCGTATCGGCTGGCAAAACTCCGTTTTCGTTAATGGTACCGTTCACTTCTTTTTGGTATTTCCTCGTGTGTAAATCTTTGTAGTTGTACTTCAGATGATAGGGTTCTAGCGGTTTACAAAGAGATACCTCTTCCGGATGTCTTATACCTGAAACCAAATTAATACTACTAATTTTAATTCGCAATTATTTTGTATTTTACTTCGTAACAAATATTTATGATACACGATAAATTAGGTTCTCTCGATCTTTCGTTAATATTTTACCGGTAGTTTAATAATTTAATACGAAATCAATTTAGAAATATAAACAACTATTTAGAAGAAAGAGTTTTTGTACGAATACGCAGTCTAGCGCTATAATTGTCATATACAATAGCGTTGGTATATAAATTTCTCAGGAATAATTTATTTTTAATAAAGTAAAAAGGAATCGACTGTAATTCAAATCTTTCTCCATCAGAAAACCAAATGTACATAAATAAATGTGAACTGACTGATGAAAATTTCAATAAATTGGCACTAATTATTTGAATCTTTGGCACCTGACTTCTCATCCAAAACTCGGTACCTGCAGCGCGATCTTTTAGCGGTGATCGAATATAAAATATTTTCTTTGGCAAAATCATTAATTCATGGTCTATCGAACACCGGGTTTTATTCGACGTTGTTGCAGCTTATAGGTATCGAGGATGCTGATAAATTCCCGAACAAGGTTGAACGAGCAGTTGTGCCGGGGTTGTGACTGTGTGCGTGTGTATTGTTGGTAGCAGCCGCTAGCGGAAGAAACTACACGCGCAAAAGCTATGCCAAGCAGCATCGGAACCGAGAGAAGATTTATAAAATATTGTAAAAGGCAGGTGGCAGGGGGCGGTAAACGCGGTGTTATTATTTAAGATGTTCCAGAAACATCGATACAATTAGTACCTTTATCAAGTGTCAATTGCTGTAAGATTATTCGGTAATTTTATTCGGTTAAAGATTGTCGTGATAGACACATTGTCTAGGTATATGTAAAATTGTTCCAATTTTATGCAACGAAAAATGTAACGAAAAAATGTCTTAATTTTATATAATGAAGGTTAAATGTTAGGATAGGTTTTTTGTGATTATGTTATTTTTATTGTGTTGATGCCAGTAAAAATTACGTTGCAAATTTTGATCATTTTATACAAAGTATAGTAGAGAAAGAGACAGAAACGAATGCAAGAAAGGTCAAGGGGCATAACCCCTTGCGAGGCCAAAATGGCCGAGTTATATATGTACTCTACTAATAGCCAATAAAGATTCGTGGTTAAAAAACAAGAAATAATCAAATTTCAACGTGACTTGCAAACACAGAAAGAAATTCTAGTCGGAGCTGTACGCGCGATAGTCTGGTACTTAACATAGCTACCACAAACCAGAAGTATCATAGGCTATCGAGACTTGTCTCGTTCCGGATCCAAGTAGCTCCCAGCTGTCTAATGTGAAATCGAATATTGGTTATACCGCTTAAATCCGGGAAGTAAAGGCGACCGAAAGAAAGCAACTGGCCCCAGTATTCTCATCAGATCCCTATTAGAGACCCTCAAGTACATTACGGAAAGCTTAATTACACAATCCACGATACCTTATCAAGGATATATGGGATTTACTTTACTTTACTCAGAGCTAAACTGAACGTCTCGCACGTGAATTTCGTTAAACTTCCTAACACGAAGAATTAGTAATTAGTAGGCTGACGTTTAAATCACCTTCAACAACCATCGGAATCAAATGGTGCCCCAAATTTTACAAATATTAAAAGAAAAAGTCACAACGTCTTTCTATTCCCGCACGAAACGTTCTCAGAATTCTCATTACTTTTGAGCTCTGAATTTTAAGAACGCTCCAACAGTATACACACAGTTTGAGGACAGAATGAAGCGATGTCGTTTTGGTCTCAAAACATGCTACTTCGCTTTTACAATCCAAATAATTACATCGTTAGAAATAAGTTAAAATCAACATATTTTTGAAACTGCGAATTACTTGATTTAATCTTGTGTTAGTCAACGATTATGCGACTAAATAATAAATCGACCGATAAATATTATTTAATTTCAATTTACTATTTGTTTTAACATTTTAACAATGTCTCTTAAAATACAAATATCGACAATTACAATTACAATTTTTTAAAAATCGATACGTTTTTTGTAATATATATATATATACTTTTTAATATGTACAGGAATCGTTGAAATTACTCATTAAAATCAGTATTACTTAGAGGTTCGATGCACGGTCTCCGTTTTTTCGCGTCGTGTATATAACTACGGATTTCAGCGTGTAAAAGCGGGCTGCTGCTACGATAGAATGACCAATTTTATAGAAAATAATTCACAAAACGAGGGTGACGTAAGCTACTTCTTCAATTAAACCACCCAAAAAAAAATAAAATCGATAAAGGTAACAGCAGTCAGAGAAATTTGACCATTTACTTGGAAGCCAAATAAGATATGTAAAAACCAGGGGAACACGCAAAAATATATTACGATAATGATGGATGACAGAACACATACCGGTAAAGAAAACATTACAATTGTACGAACGATTTGTTCGCAATGTGTAAAAGGAGCACAACGATTTCCATCAGCTTCTATTGCTAAACTATATGAGTCATCCGAAGATGAGTTCATCTAACGAGCCACAACGACGTCATACACGTCTAGACAGACGCATATAAACTTGGAAAATAAACATTTATTCTCGATGTACATTTTAATGGTTTCCTCTTTTCAAAAACGAATCTATATAATCTTCGTCAGCAGAAACAAAATTAAATTTAAATTAAAATAATGTTGTAGATTATCAACAAATAATGTTGTAGCCGCGTTGCCTTTTTATTCTTTCCGCTATTTTAACACCTATTCACGCACGAAATTATTTAAGTCTCAAGTTTTCAATTTTTTTCGTAAATAAATTATGGTAATTAGGCAAAAGATAAATGAAATTTATTTGTAATATTTTTTGAAATTCGGAGTATCACCAAAAAGAAAAGAAAAAAACCCACAAAAAACAAGGGTTTACCTGATAGTTCGAATTGCAATATTTCATCCGTTAAACTCATAATTCCTATAAATGTCAAAAATTTAAAAAAATGACCGTCAACATTCGGTTACTGATGCTATATGTTTTGTTACACGAACGATACATACATAACATCAGAAACCAAATGTTAACGGCCATTTTTTTAAATTGTTTACATTTATAATATAGTGCGATTTACGGCAGGAAAATACTTATAATGATAATTACTTTTTATACATATGAACATATATATGTATATATTGCAGCGAATGAACATATTAAGAAATCGAACAAAAAAAAAAGGGGGTGGGGGGCTTGTAAAAAATGCAACCAACTTCGGTGGCCTAATTTTATATACGTGTATATATTAATTGTCAAGTTTTGTGTCCTAAAAAATGTTTACGTAATAGTTCGAGTGAAAAAGTTGAGGAAACCAATACGTATTTTAAACATATGCGTAAAGGACCTATTTATAGGAAAGCTATAGCCGAGCCTACAACTTTATATTTAGGCTCCCTCGAGGCGCCGAAAGATCAAAATTTTTGAAAAAAATATTTTTTTTTCAGGGCATGTTATATGTCGATGGAATGATCGCTATTTGTCGAGAACGAAACTGCATTTCATTTCCTCTTAACGGAATTTTCAAAGTTGGTGAAAAGTTCAAAAAAGCGTGAAAAATTACTAAAATCGAGTAATAAAGTGTATTCTTTAATTTTATCGTTAACTGGGTGTGTTAGAAAATAATAATAATGATAATAATAATCAAATCAAATCAAGCTTTATTACCATTATTATTTTACAATAATTCCGCGCGAATAGTGGATTCATACAGTGATATAATTAAATTTTGCAAATTACGATACACATTAATACATGTAAAGTAAGAGTAAAACTTAAAAGATGAAAAAATAAAGTAAAAAAAAAAAAAGAAAGTGAAAATATTTTTAAAAAATTTGGATATTTAAAAGCCTATTTCGAGTTTCATATGTAAAATTTTTGCATTTTTGTGATTTTCGCGTACAAGTTAGAAATGTGGTATACACACCAAACTTCAGCCTTCTACAAATTATTGTTGTGTACTTTAATTGAAATATTTAAAGTTCGACGGGATTTGGGCCCGCACCATTAAATGATCGTTGTGAAGGATTTTTTATGTGTTACAGTTCTGTTATAATTTGCAAGTTAAAAATGTCATTCATTCTAAATTTCAACTTTTTACTTCGAATAGACGGTATACGCAGTAAATTTTTTATTTTTAAGGTATTATTTCAAAATTAGATAATTTTAGGCTCATTTGCGGGGTCTATATTGAAATTTTTCGATTTTGTAATTTTTCTGTTTATTATATATAGAGTCAGTGTTGTGCTTACCGAATTTTAACTTTATATGATCTGTAGATCTTACCGTGTATTTTGATCACCTCGAATAAATATTACATACTCACACACACACACACATACGCATATTTGTTAACCAATTTTTGTTTCTCTTAAAACAGAGTGTGCCCGATCATAAATACGGTTAATTGTAAAAAGTTGAAATTTTAGTAATTTGTTTAAATTGTACAGCAAATTTCTAAAATTATGTTTTCATCTATATTAGGATAAAAGTTACAGCGCCTTCCAAAGTCGATTTTTGAGCTTTCCGATAGAATCTGCTTATATACTCGGCAGTGATAGCCAGTTTAACTTGGCTGTATTATGCCCTATCACGCACCTTAATATACATACACATGCACATATATATATAATAGCCTTCATTGACCGAATTATAAACCAGGAGAAACTGATATACGTTATTTATAATAAACTAATAATGCGTACTTTGTTCTCAAATAAATCAATCGGAGCGCAGTGAACCTGAATTCTAATCACTGTAAAAATATGTTTTATTTTCAATTTCTTTGTTTTTTTTTCTTGACCAAATGTTAAATCGCATAACACATAAACGAAAAATGAACATATAAATATCAAATGAAGGAAAAGTTGGACATAACAAAACATAAATATTTCTAAAATAATCAACCTAAAAAAAATAAATAAAAAATCCATCTATCAAATGATCGACTGCAGCTTTTACAGTTGCTCAAATAAAACTGAAAATATTATTTACAGAGAAATCTCAAGCAAACACTACCGTAAAAGTTTCCGCATAATCCGTGAAAACGTGAACGGAATGAACAGCAGTAGGAAACTGATTGCGCCATGGCTATGAGATATAGGCACTCCAAAGCGACTGAACCTAGGAAAATGCTAAGAAGCCTTTATGATTGGAAATCGTACGATAAAAACAGGGACAATATATCGTCACTGCATAAGAGATATTGTAAGTTATGTCTATCGACTATCAGATTATTCTGAAATGAGACTCCACAGGGCGTTCAGGAGAATAAGTGATTGACATCTTTTTTAAGAACCTACAGAAATATGACTTGACTGTCTCCGTGGAACTGTCATTTAGAAAATTTCAGAAGCTTCTAATACTTTCCAAAATATGTAATCCTAATCTGTCAAGGAATATAAGTCGCACATAGTTGTCAGTTTTCAGTTTTCAGTTATCAGCATCCGATTGTCTTGTTCACCATCATAATGACCTAACATCAACAACCTTTTCACTTTTTTTACTTTTTTTAGTATTCGTTAGTTTTAAAGATACGGCAGCTGGCTAATTCCAGTTAAAAGAAACACTACTCTGACTTACGAAAATTTTATTTTAATAACTCCATGGAACGCACGACGATCTTTTATTCGTAATTTCAGCTGACAGGAAATGCTCTACCCCTACTACCGCAATGATCATCAGGAGGACAGCAGTTGACACAATATCTGTCGGGATACCACATAATTGTGATCAGGGTAGGAACTTTGATAAAACCTACATCAGATTTCTAGAATATGCACATCGAAGGCCCGAACATGATAAGGCAATAAAAACCACTTCAATTTCTTCATAAAATTGTATTTATGTGCGGAACCAGCGGAACAACTCTTTACTATTGACACGAAATTTGTTTCTTAACTCCTACGTTTACCGGACCACTTGTTGGCCATGTTAAGGTATTAACCTCGAGACACATAATAAATTCTGTTGAAAAACGGAAATCGAAAAGACTTTTGGATTCGAAAACCGTATTTTTAGGACGAAAAATTTAAATGATTGAAAAACATCAAAACTATAGCAGATTCAAAATAACGGTAAGAAAACCACGTTTGACGGCTATTAAAGAAGAAGATATAACAAAAGCAAAATTCTCCAACTTGGCGGTTTTCTTATTAATAACGACGATCAGAATTATCTGCAGCGCCAATTTAAATATAACACAAACTGTGGCGGTTTTCTTATTAATAACGACGATCAGAATTATCTGCAGCGCCAATTTAAATATAACACAAACTGCAAAGGTATTCCCCCCAAAAACCGGCACCATCAGTGCCCACGTATATATGTATAACAGAAAATACTAATAGCCGCGATTTACATACAGACACAAAACGATATCACTTGTCGCGTCCATTCAGCATTTCGAAAAGTATCGTTGGAATTCCCAGAAAGTACGAAATAAGTAATTTCCGGTAGGTGTAACATCAGTCGAAGTGGACGAATTAGCATAATTTAGGAATAATCATCAACATGTTATGTACGTATATGCACGTCGTATATTTATTTATATTGTCTTCCGTGTCATGATGTTATTTTGCTTTAACTCGTGCCACGAGGTTATTTTGCTTTGATTCGTGTCGAAATTAATTTTCATTTTAAACGAAACATTTTTACGTGTTTTTAATTTAAGGGTTCTTCTCCTATCGATAAAATCGTATCCTATCAACATTTTCCAATCCTTATAATTGTCGAACTGATTTGATTTGAAACATAGAACAACTACGATAATATTACAATATTATTATGGGTCGAAAAGACCTTATACAATGGAAAACCCTGCTATGGATCTTCCACTAAACTATTAGAAGACGGATGTCGAAAAGAAGGCTGTTCAGGACTTTAGGCTATTTTCGATCAACTCTGGTGCATAATGTGAAAGAAAAATGGGTTTAGATTTTCATGTAAAGATGGTAATTTATTGTGTAAAGCCTGTGACTTACATTATTTCCAAAGATGAAAAATTACTCGACAGCTTTGAAAAATTAAATATAGTTAAATTACCCTCTGACGACAAAAAAAAATACAAAACGCAAAATATTTATTTTTCAGTTATAATTCGAGTATAAAAAAAATAATGAATATTTTTAATACGATTCTTAATGATTATTGCAGTTTGAATTTAGTGTACCGATACTCTAATAAGTATTCATTTTGTTTAATCACCTCAAGGTATATTTCACTGTAAAATATATTATATTCTTATCGAATAATCTATTTTTTACTTTTTAGTGCATTATTAAATTTTTATTGTAAATTTTGAGATAGGTATTTTTTTTAAAAACATTTTACGATATTTTACAATTTTTAGTATAACACTTGAATTTTCTGTCTTGCTAAAAATCTAATTTTTTAAAAGTAACAAGGACTGTGTAAACGGCGCTTTGAGTGTCTCTTAAATATTTTTTTTATTCAAATCTATATTTATCCGTATTAATTAATTAACATTGATAATACTTTAATTTTTTAAAATTACCTTTCAATATTAAATTGATAATATTTTAAGCCAATCACGTCTGTTACGTTAATAGATAAAAAAATTATCGAAAGGACAACATTTTTTCATGTTTTCTGATGACTACCGAGTAACCCCGATGATAATCACCCGTTATTCATACACACGTGACACCACTGCTGACTGGTACACTTTAAAATGAATAACGAATCATTAAAATTGGTCCACATGGGCAAAAAATACCAAACGAACGTATAATCTCCTTTTTTTTTTAAACAGTCCGTGGAAAACGACGATTATTATAGAAACCTTATAAACCAAAAAACAAGAAAAAACTCTTTTCAGTCACAATTTACTTAAGCTTTTATCACCAAAACAAAAATCTAACGATTATATAATATCATAAATATTATTTATATATATAAATAATACTTTCTTCATTAAACCTTTATGACGTATTCAGTATTAATATGATAGTGAAAAATTACTTAAAATATAAATAATCATAATCCGATACGTTTTTAAGTTTAAAAATAAAAAAATGACTACAGGAGAGGAACGTAAAGAAATTATTTTTTTAGAATTTAACGCGTCATTATCAAAAAAAAAAAAAAAAGGTATATATTTTTTTGCATGCAACTAATAAGCAGCAAACACCCGCTGTAAATCGACTTTTAGTTATTACATTCGTGGTCCGTCAGATAATTTTTTAGAATTGACGATCGTTGTACAAAATGTGTGTTCATATAACTTACGACATTCATCAGTTTTTAGCAACATCTAAATTTACATTCCGCTATTCCCGAAAATTAAAATCAAACCAGAACCATAAAATGCAGAAAGCGAGCTCTTCTTGATTTAAATAAACGAAAATGCGAAGAAAAGAGAAAAAAGTCCGCAAAAGTTGACGAATCTTTTTTTTCTCTTGGTACATTTAGAAAAGACCGGGGACACTCGGTCACAATCACATCTCCAGCCCCATTACAACTTTATTACCGTAATAACATCGGAGACGACATCGTAAGACAGTCTCGGGAAGAAAAACGTAAAAAAGCCAACAACGCTGAGACGCCTGAGACTACAATAGGAACGGAGGTCAGCGCAGCAGTCGCGTTCCACAACAACGGTAGCTACATTCCACCGAACACTATCTTTGTTGCTCTACGGCAAAGGAAAGTAAAAACGAAGAATAAATAAAGAAAAAGAAGAAAATGAAAAGGAGGAAACAGCGCACAGACGAGAAAATATTTGTTTACGACCAGTACAAATTCTGAATAGAAGGAACAATTCATACCGCGGATGAAATTTTATAGAAACAAATATTTCTGTAATGGCCAAATGGTTTCTAGTCAGACCGGGGAAAAAAAAAAAAAAAAGCGTTTAAATTACAAATCTTAAAGCAAACTGCGGGGCTGCCAACCTTAAACGTATCACAAATTATGGGCTTACGTCTTCAACAGAACACGTTTGCCATTTTTGAAGATCATCGAACCGCGATTTGCCCGAATGTACGAGCACGCCGCACAAAGACCTAAATCTAAGCTCTTGTAGTAAACACGATCTTTAATAACGGTCATCTGTCAGCATTTTGAGGGCAAACAGAATTCCGAATTTTTAATAGAATATCCGAGGGGCAGTTCCGCCATTTCTTCGTTACAATGCTCGCCAAGATAGAACACTTAAGAATAAATGCGCATGCATACAAACACGGTTGAAATCGTTTAAGATGAAATTGAGAACCCAAATATATACATATATATATATATATATATATATATTTTTAATATATATATATATAAAACCGCAATTCAAGATCTACCCTAAAAATTTAATAAAAACATATTAAAAAAAAGTAAAAAATATTTACTTGACAATAATATATTCAAAGGTAATAAATTAAAGGGACACTATAATTATTCTTAGACAACATTCATATCTTAATTAGAGTCTTTGTATACACTAAACTGAAATTACAAAAATTAAAAAAAAAAAAACAAAAATAAAAACGCGACGAAATATCACGATGTTTCCAATTTACCTGAAGTATCGAAAAACGAGTGTGTCATGTTCATTTAATATATCGTTTTTCAGTTGTTGCATTTCGAATTTCGTGTACCGAAACTCTAATAAGAATTAATATGCTGTTAAACAATAATCGTAACGTCCGTCCTTTTAATTTTTCCATATAAGATCAATTTTATCGAGTGTAATTACTGTTTTTTTCTTTTTAGTGCACTTTTATTACATTTTTAAAGTAAACCTTGAAGTCGGTATTTTTTCTCGAAAAAAACAATTTCATTTCACGATTTTTGTTATAAATATTTTTGAATGATAATACGGATAGACCTACCTTTTAAATGCTTCTACCACGTATAAAACGCTGGGATTAGTTGAAAAGTGTTCAAATCGCATGCGTGATTTGAAATCACGCTTTGGGGAGAACTTCCATATGGAAACATTAATAAGTAACTCGTATTCATTCCACCGTTAATTTTAAAATTTCGGGCGTTCACATTTTTCCCTATATTCTAATGATCACTTTTTAATTTTTTGGCATATTTTTAATTTTTATCCGGTTACATTATGCTAGAAACGTATATCTCTAAGGGAACTCCTTTTTCCGTTTGTTAACGGTATTCACCGATAGCCACCGATATATGTAGGGGACGACTACCACACTGACCAGTACACTTTCGAATAAACGTAAAAAGGGTTTCATTGAAATCAGGATCAAAGATTACACACAGTAAAAGGCGTAATATCCCTTCCGGTGATGAGTTTGTAAATTTATGGGGATTTCAATTTGAATCGATGTTTTTATCCGTAACAATTAACGTTGTTATTTTAATTTTTTGCCTGGATACGTTAAAAACTAGTTGTTCTCTCAGGTTTCTAACATTTTAAGTCGATATGTCTTAATAAAAATTTCTCTAATTTCGTTTCTAACAAAAATACTATGTATATATATATATATACCGTATATTCCTTCGAATTTAAGACGCACCCATGTTTTAGGAAACGATTTTTGGAAAAAAATAAAAACATCGAATTTAGGACGCATCGTAATTACTAGGTATTTAGGAAAAGGGTATTTGGAAGAAAGGGACTTGAAATACACACTCTTCCAACTTGCTGTGGTCCAGGTGGTACATTAACATTCTGTACGTAATCCATCAGTATCATCAAACAGTTAGATTCTTCTAATTTCTCAGTACTTTTCCTCATGCTGACCATTAGCCCCAATTGTGTAAATGATCGCGATATTCATCCAATACAGCTTGCTTTTCTTCATCACTGACGTTAATTGTAACGCTAGTTTTACTAACGAGTTTGCAACAGACATCACATAAATCATATGTGGAATTCTTCATAGTGATGATGTATGGACAATAAGTTTTCCATAACTGTTGGAATGCTCATAATTTAATGACACTCGAATAGCAGGTTGACAGCTGTTTATATATCGTTGATAAAGAAAGTAGATTTATTTTCGTTGGATGGTATTTTTTAAAAAAAAGTTTAATACTTCCAATGATTAGGTAAATGACCAGGCAAAGTGATATAGCTACAGACTCTGCATTTCGACGAATGAATAAAACAATTTCTTCTTCATCGGAAATAGCACCTTTACGATTCACTTGGTTACAAAAGCCATGTATTTGACTACCACTACATTCGTTAAAATGACTAATAATATTTTTAAATCGTTTAATACACGGACATTGTACGCAAATAAAAAGAATTTGCTACATACTAACGCACCATGAAAATAATACCGTATTATTTCGAATTTAAGACGCCCCGAAGCGTAAAATTTAAACGGCAGCAATTAAGTTTCCAAAACGGCATAGCGAATAAAAAAAATACACATGCCGATCGTAACTAAACCGTTAAAACATGTAGCTTTACTCTTAAGGAGGACCAATTTTTCAGTTCCGGAAGCAAAAGGAGTCGCCCATTTTCCCCTTTCTCTCGTATTATTTACTATTCTCAAAAAAAAAAAATTCATTCTTATACGAGACCCAACTCTGATGTTGTTTAAAGTGCATACACATTTTGTAAACGTTGATTTCGATCTTAGCGCGGAATTTTCAAATAGATTACAACTAATTAGCGGAACACAGTCATGCACTTTTTTGTCTTTTTCTCTAGTTTTGAAAAGCCAGTTGTCGAATTCAATACACGTCGAAAATCGGAAATCCAGAAACTGGACATTTATATTGCATACGTGCGCTAGAGGAGAAATTAAATGTATAAAGTTATGCGTTACCTAATTCTTTACAAAGGTGTATGACAGCGTTGAACGTTTTAACGGAAAAATCAACTTTACAGTTTAGGTAACGTAAATCGGGTAACTGTAATCGAACCATCTTATGCATCGGCGTGAAATGCAGTAGCACATCCGCTTGCACACCGTACTGGTCCAACGTCGATCGTGTCCTCGCTAGCCAGCAATTTCTATTCGGCCACCACAAAGCGTGATCTGACCAATCCATCGCAATATCTGAAACAAAAAGCCGCCGCGATTAAAAAATCTCGCATAAAATTCTTTTATACAGACGCAATTAGTCGAGAACCGATGGAAAAAGTGCAAAATTATACGCAGAATATAACCCAGCTATCAGGACAATTTTTTCGCGCCCCAGTTAGTAACAGATAAATTTCGGTATCAGACGGAATCGCCATCATTTCTGATCTTTTAGTTTTCTGGCATATCGAATTATTGGCACACCTCTCGGTAGTCCGTTTCGACCGAACAAGTTCACCGTTATCTTTTTGGTAGTAATGAAAACTGGAATGTAACATGGCGGCGACAGAAACTTTATTCGCCGGTGCCGTATCCAAACGTAAACAGAGGTGTTTGAACAGCTGCAGCGAGTATACACATATAGAGCCTCAACTTTTGTACTTGCGGACGGAAACCTCCTAACAACTCATTCTACTTTAAGAACTGCTCGAGACTAGTTTAAGCCACTGCCTCCCCACAGATACGTTTAAAATACGTGTATACATAATTTTACACACGACTGACCAGAACACTGCGACCATGATAGCAGAATATGGGACTGAATACGACAGAGAAAATGGGACAGAATAAGGCAAATTCGTACTCGAAACGGCGCTTAAAAGATTCTTAAATATTAAACAGGATGAACGTACATCTCCTCGTCGTTAAATTAAGATGAAGGGAGAAAAACGAAATTTTTTTTTAAAAAAGCGTCGAATAATAATATTTAGGCACCACGAAGATAGCTGCAGTGCCCCCCCCCCCCCAAGATCCACTATTCGCTGTTGTTCGATCACCAATGACGTCAAACACACAAAAAAATAAATAAAATAAAACAAAAAATAACGGTTACTTCAAATACACGTAGGCTCCGAATACGCAAACGTTTAGAGCTTTGAACTGCACTAAGATTGTGATAATCAGAATCTAAAATGGAACATATAAACGTGTCTTTTCCGATTGCGAATATATATTCTGTGTCACTTGTAAGCTGCGACAGAATTACAGAAAACTCGCGTAATCTTATGCGGAGTAAAAATCTAAACCTCAAGGTCTGCGTACATTTTACACAAAATGATATCTTGCATTTCCGTACTTTGAATTTTTTTGTAACGTACAAACTAATGTAAAAGATTGTTCATATTCATTTTCTGTATTAACATTTATTACATACACACAAAAACACACACAACAGAAAATTAGTTTCTTTATTAAATGCATACATAAACACACGTATTACAGAAAATTATAGTTATAAAAAATATAACATATAACCGACATGTTTCGGAGTTACATACTCCATATTCATGAAATCAACAATCAATTATAACGTATCGATATATCGGAAAGATGTAAGGAAGACACATATGATATCGTTAATGTACTTTTAATTATTATTACCATGAATATGGAGTATGTAACTCCGAAACATGTGGGCTATATTTTATATTTAATATAACTATAATTTCCTGTAATAGGTGTGTGTTCATAGGCGTCGCCAGCGAGAGGCAATCAACTGGCATTGATGAGTATTCATAGGCACGTAATCATAGACAATTTGGAAAACTTATGTTTTAATTAAGATTTTATTCTTGTTTAATGAAATATTAAGCCTGTACAACTTACAAATTTTATTTTTCCTATAACTCATATCCCCTTTCTATCATCTTGCCCCCCCCCTGGCGACTGGAAACTCATCTTGCCCCTCCTTGGCTCATCGGCTGGCGACGCCTTTGTGTGTGTTTATATATATTTAATAAAGTGACAAAACAGAAAATGGATACAAACATTTATAATTCCAATTTAAAGAAATCTAGTGATTTAAAAACACTTATAAAATATACGCCGGCATGTTTCGGGATTTACTTACTCCAAGAATCACGGCAATATGATTATGGAGTAACTTCGAAAAACATGTCGATGCATATTATACATTTTTTTTAAAATAACGAATTTTCTGTTGTACGTGTTTTTGTGTGTATTTAATAATGTAAAAGACATCGATTTTTTTCGTAAATAGTTTTTTGCGCGTAAATATACAGCTAGTTCACACCGCGCATATCATCGCTGTACGTTCCGAAAAGCATGCACCACTCATTTCAATTTTTGAAAATGCTAAATCACAATTACAAATAGCTGAAATCCGTAGAAACAGACGTTTTTTCTGTGAAACCACCAGTAATTCAAGACAAATTATCGATAGTAAAGATCGCAACGACCGAGATCTACGTATACGTAGGTATATTTCCGAGGTTAAATGCGCGGAGTTGCTCGTGCTTGCACATATTTGCATTTTAAAATTACCGCGAACACTTCTGCCAATAACTGTATGAATCCTTGTGGGATTAGTTATAATAGCACTCGAAATCAAACGATAATACGACACACTAAGGAACAAGTAATATATTCTGTAGCCCCGAAACTGGATCGATTATAACTCCTACCGCAGAGATGACCCGGTGACCGCTGCATAATTTTCTAAAACAGCTTAAATTTATCGTCAAAGTCCATGTTTAGTACTGGTAAATAATTTACACTAATTTAATGTGTCATATCCGATGTAATCAGAGTCTTCTGTGTGTTTTCGCATAGGATATATTCTGCTTTATTCTGCGATGATAAATCAGACAGTTTAGTTCTTATTTATATGTTGTATGATTACTATTGGTCAAATGGTATTTAACGCTTAACAAAAAAAAAAAAATAATAAGAAAATCGTTAATTTAATCAATTTTGTTTTTCTTTTTGATAAGAAGTTATTTTTATATTTCATTTCGTGTAAGTAATTATACGAAGAAAAACAGTGGTCACCGAAAGTACACCGCTACACATTTCGTCAATTAATTATAAGCTCAAGTAATCATGAAGAGAAAAATAACTCTATTTTAGATTGTACTCGAATGTTAGTGATGACGCTAGTGAGAGTAATACCGAGTCTGGAATTTCACATAGACAGAAAAGAAAGTCCATGTAACACTATTGGTATGCGAAAAAAATCAAAAATCGTTTCTTAAGTTTCACCTTTAAGAATTCGAAAGAACAATTATTATGCTTTAACCGCAAACAAACATGTAAAAACAGTTCTTTATGCGATACGTCTGAATCACTGAAAACAAAAAATGTCGCATTATAATATTGTTTTCTTTTTTTCAGCACGAAAAATATTTTTTAAAAATATTTTTTTCTTTTTCGTCGTTGTAACAACTTGATCGTTATTCATTTAAAAAAAAACTGATCTTTTTTTACACATTAGTCAGAGACTGCTCAATTTCTGACCTCCATATTTTAAGCAGCTAAAACATACATCTATGTAGATATTTCATTCCGTATAAAACTTGACCATCATAGGTGCACAAATAAATGCCACCAGATCGATCTCTAAAAATGTATATGGATACGCGTTCGAAATATGCAGTAGTTTTCAAATTATATAAATTACAAAAGTATTAAACTTTTCGGGTCGAAAATGAGAGTATACTTGGGTAAGCTGGCAGTAGTTGGAATTATTAAGAGTGTGCGATAGAGAAGAAGGAAGTTTCCTGTTCTGGAGTTCTAAGTTATTGGAGTTCGGCGCAACATGGAATGTAACTTTTATGCTAATTTGAAGAAGAAAAGAATTAACATATTAACACAAATTTACTTTGCAAATGAATTAAGCATTTTTCGCGTTAATATTTATTCTTTAATTACCGTGCAAAGCATACAATTAAGTTCCCCTCTTTGGTACAGAGAAAAATATAAAATAAAAAACTTGAGAAGCGTAGTAATCCTACGGAAACTGTAACATCATTGCAGGTACGTAATTGAACCAATCACATGTTAAAACAAACGTGCTCATTCTATATGCATCGTAATTCCCACTACCCATTAAGCGATTGGCCAAAGATGGCGTATATTGGACAGATTGCGCGATGCAGAAATCTAATCTGTTATTTATTGCAACAGGAATAACAATGATCTACACATTTTATTTTTCACGAAATAGACGAAATACTCAAAACGTATACTGCTGGAACTGTCGTAAGCATTTGCCGGAAAATACGTACGCAAACAGAAAATCATTTTCTTTCCCGATTTTGTATTTCGCGATAACCGGAAAAGTGTTTTTTATATTTTGTTTTCTTTGTTGCTTTTTTAATAAACTGCATTTGTTTAGCTTTGGTTATAATTTGACTTATTTTAAACGCAATAATGCGATATTATCGTTAAATTAGTAAACGTTTAAGTATTTTTCGGTTTTCTGTCTAAATGTATAGACAAAAAATAAACAAAAACTTCTGATGGTAAAATCAATGAGAAGTATTTCGTCGCGAATAAATTGCGAGCAATCATTGGCATCATTTACGATCGTTTTTCAAAACAGTAACACAACTTGGAAACTCTGTTCCATGTTCTTCGATATGTTATTTCCGACAAAATTCCGACTAAGAATTTAAAAAGAAACATTCGTCGAGATATGGATATTAATAATCTGAAAACGATTGAAATAATTAAGGAAACAATTATTAAAAAAACGAAAAAAAAAAAGAAAAAAAGAAAAGATTCCGATGTTCTTATCCTAAAAGAAGTGTCATTGTTGAAGAATCATATTTACGCCTTTTTTGAAATGTGATAAAAATTTAAAAAGGCAATAAAAAATGTTTTCTTCGGAAAACGTTGAAAACTTATAAACGATTTTTATCACGGAATTAAGCGAGGTCTCTCTCTTCGTTATCGATTTATACCTTTCGTCTTCTTTCAAATTCGCGATCTTTCCTAATTTTTCGTATAAATCCGTATTCCCCGTCACTAATGGAACTCTAGTTCTGTTTTCGAACACAAATTCTGGACACTCGGTGCTATTACTTAAAAAAGCCCGAATTTCTAGTGTTCTTTGCGCATTTTATCGCCATTTTTATACATCTCGTTATATATCACCTTGGTACAACGAAATTTTTATTTTCCCAGACGAATGGGTCAAATTTTTTTTTTTTTTTGAAAGTACAAATGAGAAAATCCGTACCAATGTATGACCAAATGTAACATTTCCTTTTTATTGGAACGACTAAAAAGCGACCACTGACGACTGTTAAAAATAGAGGATAATTTTGAAATATAGATAAGTCCATACCTGTTTGTTAATATATTTATAAAATAAATAAATGCCTTAATAACAAACAAAATTAGTATTAAATAATTTTGTCGGTGTTTATTTTATATCTTATAATTTTGAAATTACAGCAATCGCTAATTAGCACAAAGACGTGTTATATCATGTGGCCGAATATAGATGTTTACAATCTACAAATACGTACGCCCGTTTAAATAACCGGGGATATTAATAGCAGGCGGCCCCTGTTGGAGAAAATCAACAACGTCTGCGTTAGATTTACATCAGAGACAACTTTAGAAATTAAAAAACCGAAAACGCACTAATAAATAATGTCTGTACGAAACGTGCTTCGTTTTATAAAACGCTTAATGAACAAAAAAATTCACTTGCTTCTCCAGTCACGCAGAATTTTTTTCGTTTATACCCCCCGCCCCCGCCCCCCCGCCCGCGCGTAATTGTCTAAACTGGGAACTTTTACTTCTGATTATTCTTCAGGTATGAAGCGCATCGACAGGTCATAGTATAGAGTACCAATGTAACAGCCACTTTAATTAAATATTATTTTAGCAATAAATCTGAAGTTACTCGGTAAATAAATCCGTACGCCAAAAATCCGTCCTCGCCAAACAGAGTGACCTTGGATTTTTCTTTTCTGCGCTGGTTCTTAATGATTTCCTCCGGATATATGCTTTATATGCTGATGATGGAGTTCCTCGCTGCAATTCGTACAACAATAAATGATTACAGGCTACTTTAATGTGACGTGGCTTTTTAATTAAATAGATAATCATCAATCTTCTTAAACGCGCGAGCAATGTTTTTTCTCATACGTAGACGCCTTTGATTAATGGAAAATTCGGAAATTTCTGGCACGTCCTAATAAATATCTAGAAACTTCAACTAAGCCAAAATCGGTGTGCAAAGAAAAACCAAAATACTAACCGCGACCGATTTTAAATTAGAGACGGCGTTCGACAAAAAGCCACGCTCAAATTCTGCAACGCGTACTCGTATTACTTTCCTACCACAGGCGCGTGATAAACTCATGTATATTAAATATAATCATCGCAGCCTTAAGTGAATTAATGTCTTCCCATTATTTTTAAATGTTGCCAATTTTTTTTTGACATGGATACGGTCTCAATCTAAAATTTTGTTCGTCACAAAAAAATGCCACGAAATGTTTTAATGATTTTCGCCTGTAATCCCAATCGGCAGTTGGTAAAGATTTTATTCGATTTGCGATCCGTTTGTGTTTTTAAATATTTAGTCATATCGAATTTCGCATACTGTCTGAAAGACATACACGACAATGTACTTTAACAAGGTACAGGAAGCACTGGTTTCATTTTTCTTGTATTTACTACTTTACACGTTCTGGAAAATTCGCAAAGTCCTTTTTCAATCAGCACCAGGCTTATGTTCCCTTTTCTCGAAAATCTAAACACACATTTATATTATATAACCTTTCAATATCTGAGTACATTCAAAATGTCGTGAGGCAATTCCCGAAACACATCTAGTTAAAAGACGGTTTATTAATTTACTTATATATATACATATACACATATTAATTACAACGCAATTCTTACGCTACCTCCCATTTGAAAAAATATCTCAATTTTATGTAACGAAAAATGTCCCAAAAAATATCTCAATTTTACGTAATGTTTGTTATATTTTATAGGATTTCTGTGATTATGTTATTATATTCATATGGACCGATTTAGAATTACGTTGTAAACTTTGATTATTTTATATAAAGTGTAAAAGAGAAAGAGACAAAAATGTAAGCAACAGGGGTCAAGGGGAACAGCCCCTTGAGGTCAAAATGGCCGAGTTATATATATATATGTGTGTGTGTGTGTGTGTTCTTTATTCAGAGAATATAACCACTACGGTCGTTCCATAGCATAACGATTATGAACAAAAAATCATAACTCAAAAGAAGGACTATTAACTATCGGAAATAAAATCGTATTCTTGTGAAATTAAAATTCCATATTTTCCGAGCAATTTATTATCCTCCCTATTATAAAAGATTCTACTTCATGTTTTGGTCACTGTCTGACCAGTTCCTCGCAAGTTAACTTCGCATCCCTATCATTTACAATTTTTTCTTCGCTCTAGTTAATCAGACAATATTAATCGATAAGATTCCAGCGCGGTACATTGAACAATTTGCAATGAAGGAAAAATATTATACATCAACGTTAAAATGGGTCTGAGGGGCGTAATAGAAAAACAATAGTACAATTGCTCATAAGAGAAGTGATATGCAACTGCCTTCGGGGAATTTTTATTATGCTTATATAAATTTTATTACGTTAACTATCGTTAACATTCCAAACGTTAAATCAAAAACGGAGCAATTAATAATAACAGAAAATGTCGGAACATTAAACTCTTTTAAAATGATAGCTGAAAACATAAATAAAAATAATTAGAAAATAAAAAAAGGAAAAAATTTAAACAGATAAGAAAACACTGGCCAGCTATCGCGTAGCGGAGTTGGTGAGGCAGTGGGATTTCCTTTTAGGTAAAATTTGGTTCGAATCCTGCTACTGCGCATTGAAAATAAAAAAAAAAAATTCTCCCGTGATAGGTTGATATTTTCATAATTGATTAGGTTGATGTTCATAATTGACGAACCTCCCACTACCAAAAAAAAAAAAAAAGTCACATGGAGCAACCGAATGCTTCTAGAAAGCGTCAGACCCGGCAGGAGAACCATCTTCTCGCCCCGTAATATATAATTAAACCAATGCTCCAAAAAAAAAAAAAAAATTAAAGATGAACTTTATTAAACCGATTTTGAATAGGCCAAGCAAAATTTGTAACGAAGTATTGCGATTAAATAAAAGGTAATAAATGGTTATTTGCTCCGTCCGACAGTAGAATATTTTCTTCGGCTTTTCTCGGAACCACAATCTCAGAAACGATAACTACGCTGACGTAAATAAATTAACGAAAAGTACAGTTTACAAAAAAACTGATGTCCCGGTAAAACAACATTTAGTACACAATTAATCTTTAAAAATTACACAGCCAATTTCTGCTGACGGGTGAACTAATAACGATAGAAACCAAAAATGATTAAATAATACCAAAACCATTTGTATTCCTCATTCATAATTAATCCACGGTTACCGAGTTCTTACATGGCAGCTGACAATAATAATGATAATAATGATTATAATAATAATAATAATAATAATAATAATAATAATAGTGATAATAATAATAATAATAATAATAGTGATAATAACGAAAAGTTTTTACTTTTAATGAATTTCGGTTAACAGCGTCCATATCGTTAGTTCCACCAGATTAAGAAAATCTAAACTCTCATTAATCTTAACTCGATGATTGGATCACATTTACCCTAATTCGTAAAATGCCGCATTTCAAAATGGCGACTGCCGGACGCCGCTAGAAAACCGTGCACAAATGGATTTCAATCGCTTAATATTGGTACTAATAATTTAACGACAAAAATAAGATGGGAAAAGAAAAATTATCCTTGATATTTCATTAATTATACATTAAGGCAAAACGGGCATTCTTCGCTCTATTATTAGTCAACTATTCTATTTTATACATATGTACACGTGTGCGTGGGTGTAATGTTAATGTATTTTTGTATGTATAAATAGCCTGATTAGTCGCAAATATAAAAATAATTAAGCTGGTTTTGAAATGTGTGGATACAGTTTAACACACGATTGGCATTGCAAAAAAAAAAAAAAAAAAAAAAAAAAGTTGCTAGCATGGTAATTGGAAAAAAATATGCTTCAATTTAACGAGTTAGTGATGAGTAAATTGCCGAAGTTTAGCTTCAAAGTATGTCGAAAGAACTACGCCGCCTTATTTATTTATCTGAAATATATCTGCCAAAAGAAATATATTTGCCAAAAAAGATAGACAGCGAATAAATTTACACACCGTCGAATGATAAATAGAACGAAAACTCCAAAAGTTCATCCAACAATTTCAGAACATCGATAGCGATTTCAACACTTTTTGATTTTATCACGAACGATTCGAAAAAAGAAAAGTAGCAGTATTTGACTGCGGAAAAATAAATTTGACGAATCAAAGCCTTTTGCTTGAGAAAATTCAAAGTTTATTAAGTTCATAAAAATGTTATAATACCAAATGAAGTTTTAGGGGTAGAAAAAAAAACTAAAAACAAAAAGGCGTTGGGATAAGGAATTTGTCAAGTAAAATGAACAGTGGGATGCGAATTTAAAACCGTTTTAACCAGTAGTTGCCGTTGTGTCTTGAGCGCTCCACTATCAGGAGAGGGGTTAGCTATTGGGTTTGACTGTCGATAGATAAAATGAAGATAATTAAAATTAAAATTAAAATTAGAATTGAAATTAAAATTAAAATCGAAATTAAAACAGCGGAAAAAAATAACGTATAAATATGGATCAAATAACGAAAGTAAAAACATATTGAACACGCGCCAAGTAACAGAGGTGATGTTTAAAGGAAAACTATAAATTCCGATTAATTTCTCACGTCGCTCGAAAGTGTTGCACACGATCATAGGACCGAAAAAGTATCCTACTATTCGGGTTTTTATTAAGACGACTCGGAGATTTAGGCCGGCTTGGAGCAGACGATAAGAAGACAACGGTAATTACAACGGGAAACATATGGCGCAGAGTAGATAAATATATAAATATAATCGTCAATGGCAATATAACGACGACGAACAACACAACAAATTCCTTTAATGACTCTGCCGAGTAGAAAGCGATTTAAGTTGGCGGCCAGTGTGGGCTTACGAGGAATTACAACCTCTCTGAGGTCCTCCTCTACCGTAAATGGACATAAGGCTGACCGGTCAAGTCCATTTCCGACCTATTCGCGCATTCGCGCGCACGCGCTCACACACGATAAAAACTCGGCTATTTTTACCGAGCCGAAGCCCTGCAGATACATTCTCCCACAATTCGCCGCCTATGATACCGGTGAACCACATACGACGCGAACACAGAAAACCGTCAACAGTTGACCACCATCGGGAAACTCCACACATTGCAAATTCCACAGAAATAGCAGATAAGCGCCGAGTACAAATAGAGATATAGACGCATCTTTGATTTTAATCGGCCTACGGCCGACGCCCCATTCCTCGTTCGGAATCCCCGAATATCGCAAACTCGGTACGGAGGCTGTGTCCGCGAACTGTCCGATCCGAAACGGCAAGCGGCGTGCTATGTTTATCCGCCGGGTGAAGTTCGGCTCTACACCGAAGCCGGAGGTGACCACGTTCACGAAACGATCGAAGATGGAACGGATGCACCAAGTGTTGATTTGCTCGAGCGACTGTTAAAAGAATGCACAGATGTTCTCGGGAAACTAATTGAATGGCAACGAACGGAAAGGGAGCGTCAGACGATAACGCCCAGCGCAGTATGCAAATCGAGGTCGGCCCAGTGCAATTTCACCTTTTTCTTCTTTTATGTTCGTCCTTTTAACTGGTTTATTTATTTTCGTTTTTTGCCAATGGAAATGGTGGCGATGATATCGGCGAGCGTTTTCCGATTTGAGCAAAAAGTGCGATAGAGGCGTATGAAATACACTCTACACGGGCCATTTAATAATACGGAATGTTCGAAACAAGCCCACCTCACACAGACCGAACCAGCAGCCAGCAGTTCCCAATTTGTCGTACAAGAAGTGAAAAAAAGTTCCGCTTTTATCCGAGTCGAACTTTGCGCATACGCGCCATCATTTTGCAATGGTCCAATTGCCTCGTCCGAAGTAGCTAAAATATGGAAAGGTTACACCAAGATGAGAGGTGGTCGATACAGACATTAGCAGTGATTTATCCAACCTAAGACCGTGTATACACGGTTGGGCAGTCAATTACTCTGTACTTAATTTGGTAAAAAGCAGCCGTCGATAAATATCTAGCAGAAAATACTGCGATTTTTGGTCACAGATCGCAAATGGTACCACAAGGAATAGCAGAAGGTATCCCCGGAGAAAAGAAAGAGCAGAGAATAAATGAGCGTGTACGACTACAAAGACATCCGAAAAGCAACGAGAAAACAGGAATATTTGAAAACGAATGATCAATAAGAACAAGGACACGCTACAGTCCCCTAATACGGCGGAGAAGATGTTATTGTAAAATACTAAATACATTTATCACTCTTTATAAAAAACAACTGTACAATTATTTAAAATGAGACAGCGAGAGGAGGTTTCCATGCTTTGAAACGCATCGGTATTTAATTTTAAATAATTGTACGATTGTTTTTTATCTATAGAGTAAATTTATTTAGTATTTCATAAACAGGTAAAACGGTGCTACGTATTGATATAATAATAATATATCGGAGCAGTAGTAACTAGCAGACAAATATCTCGCGGAATATTCTCAACAGAAGAAAAGAGAATGTCTTTGTGACACCTTATTTTCACGATTGAATTCCCCTTCTACGAATATGCCGGTCAAGTCGCTTCTCGCTTTATGTTCACCTTTTTAGACCTTAACATCGATCGTTTTTTTCTCGGATCTCTAGAACCTCACGCAACTTTTTTAGTTGCCCTAATCTGCCACCTATTCCACTTTCGATTCAGGGCGGTTTTGCTTTCCGTTCTTTCGCGCAGCACTTTCGCTTTATCCATTCAACATAGGAGAGGCCGTTTTTTTTTTTGTTCACTTTCAAGGTGCTTACATTACAACGACATCTATTGCTCTACGTGCAAATCGCATAAATCGCATAATCGCATACATCGTATAAACCGAAAGTAATTTTTTTCTAAAATACGGTTATTTCTAATTATTTTCTTTGGGCGTTGTTCGAGCAATAACGAAGAGAGATGGAGAGGAAAAGATGAGAATCTTTCTTCTTTGATTTTTTCTCTTTAATTTTTTTTTGGGGGGTGTGCTAACGAAGAACATACGGACCGATAACAAAGAAAGCTTTATCATATTTTTAACCGATTAGAAATAAAGAAATATGGGAATTATATCTGCAAAGCCTTATAATGAGTAGGAAGAAGCTAGAAATCGTAAAGGAGAGAACAGCGAGGGGACTTTCAGGAGAACGTGATATAAAGGAAACGACGTTATGCAAAGTGCAATGGGAAGGTGAAATTAGAGAAAAACAGAAATGCGATGAGAGGAGGAAATCATCTTAGGTTTTGCTCGGATATGTACATTTCCTCTTTTTCTAACAATTGTTCTCTCTATCTGTCTGTTCAACCTAGTCTTCCTGCCAGTCCGTGGTTCTCTTTGTTTCCTACACTTCGTCGTTCCGTAGTTGTCTCCATTATTCATCTGCGTTCTTAAGCAATGATCTATTATCTTCTTCCCATTTTCGTTTTTCGTTGATTTCCTCTCCATATTGACCTCTCAAACGAAGAGCATCCATGTTTTCGATGCCGATCATGTGTTTATTAAGTGTTTATATCTCTTTCTATCGAGCGTTCTGCTTTCTATTCCAATTTGCTGAGAATTGATATTCCTACTCCATATTGTGCCTCCTATATCCTGACTTTTCCTTCTCCACAGATCGCTCCCATTCTTTGTTCCTTCCTGTTAACAATATCTGACTGCATCAAAATATAACTGATTCATTTCCCTTTCTAATTGTTTCTGGGTAAGGTCCCCGGTGACGAACCCCTAAAAATAAAGAAAAAAGAGAAAAACCAATCACAATAGAAGTAATGGCGAAATGTGCGGGAAGGAAATAATTGAAACCAAGGATGATACTAGAAATTAGTCGGATTAGCGATCGATAAAGGGAAAAATTAGCGAAAAGAGAAGACTTAGGATTAGAAATGAGCGGCTAAGAATAAAAACTGAAGGTCATGGTTAAAAAATGACCACCGATAGCGACCGAACAAACAGGAGAACCCGAATTGCCTTTAATATTAGAATATAACTGAGAAGAGGAGTAACAAGCTGCTTCTGCTGCAGATAATAAAAAAAAAAAAAAAAAAAAAAAAAGCAACACCAATTAGTAAATGAGGAAATCCGGAACGAAGAACAAAGCTTTCTGTTAAAAATACAAATACTGTTATTACGTCAGATACAAGAAACACACTCAACAAGCAGCGAATGATGACATTTTTAATATATCGCCCTAGGCTGAGCTCGTTAAAGATCGCACTGAAAATATAGTGGAAAGAAAGCAGCTCTTCATTCTAAAAAATTTCAAAAGATTTAAATAAAGTACTGCATTTCGTGACGCGAGCCATGTCTGTATCCTCTAAAACGGAATATCCGCACAGAAGTCCGCCCCCTGACTGTGCTAGAAAATTCCCAGTCCTACACAGAAGTAAACCAATTATTTTCCTAACCGCACTGAATTAACACCATCATAATGAGAATGTGACGTTTTCAATAAACAAGAAAACGGAAATTATTTTAAGGATCAAAACATTTTCTTGGGCCCTCTATCATTACATACTTGAAAGAGGAGGAATTTAAAATAATTATTATTGGCCGACCGTGGGGGTAGCATTAATTAAATTAATCGAAAACATGAAAAGACGCAATCGTTGAAACGGAACCAAAATGAAAGGACGAATGAAAGGAAATATCAAAACATTTTCAAATTTCAACAACTTCCGTTGTCTAAAATAAAATTTTTATGCCCTCGTTATTACTGAAAATAGCTTTGGAAATATTCCAGCCAACTCGACCTTCACATCTTAATGTGTATATACATATACATATACATATACATATACATATACATATACATATACATATAGATACATACATATACATATAGATACATACATATACATATATATATATATATATATATATATATATATATATATATATATATAAAATATATTTTGTACATTCACACTAAATCAACGAGAAATTTCAAAACTGTCAAATAAATTCTACGTTGACGTGATTTTATATTTATTGCGTAACAGTTGAACTTTCATTTTAAATCAGCGGTAGAGAAACGATGCTTCCACTTCCGTAGGGTGAACGAGAGCTTATATGTGAAAGTAGCAACATAGATAGCACTAAAGGGGGAGCTAAAAATATAAAAAAATACGTACATAGAATGTATATTATATATATATATATATATATGAGAGTATGTATGTGAGCGAGATATTCGAACTTCAAAATTTCGAACATTAAAAAAAATTAATGAAAAAAAAATCAAATTCTAAAATTTATTTTTAAAACTTTCCGAAGAAAACACTTATATCTTAGAGTTTAAGGGGAATTATATATTTTAGAAAGCACAGAAAAGTGAATCCGCCTACAGCAATTAAGTTGATAGCGTGTTATCTGGTCACGAGCCAGCTTCCGCAGTGCGCGATTGATTTTATATGAGGATGTTTCATTCGGGCAAAACTCAGTCCAAATCTCGTCGTTGCACACTGAAAGTTCAAAAATTGGGGTAACATACATTGAATTGAAAAAAAGAACGATTTTTTTAATATAAAAAATGAGAATATATGAAAAAATGCGTTCATCAGATTAAAAAGAAAATACGAATTGTATAGATTTTTTTTATTAATCAATTTTTAGAAATCAATCGGTAAAATATTCTTCTGCAATATTTCGTTCATGCTTCGTAATAACAACCTTCGCTTTTTTCTCGTATTTGAAAAACATTGTGATGGATTTCATCAAACCTCAAACGCCTGTAAAACAAACAGGATAAAATAGAAATTACCTAGATAATTTTACCAGTTAACCCAATAATAATATTTCCAGATAATAACGCAATTATAGTTTTTCTAAATATTTCGACAATCGATTTCAATTACCAACATTAATTTTCGTAGAATAATATTATAACATTTTTGTTTAATTTTATACCCGTTACGGTAATAGTCATGAATGTTCGAAATCGATTGTGTGTTTATTCATTTTAATTTTAATTTTAATTTAATTTAATTTAATTTAATTTAATATAATAACTGTTTACTTATGCTCGTCGAAAGAATTAATAAGTACGAAAAAGTGAAGGAAATAAAAATAATTACAATTTTTGTCGATAATTAGATATTTGTGAACGTATCTTTCTATTTTTTATTTCAAATGTTTAATATATACCCCCCCCCCTCAAAATCATTTTCGTCTTAATTTTATCAAGTAGCGACTCACACAGAACAATTTCCGTCTACTTTTCTCTATTAATCACTGACTTGATGCTTAAATAATTCATATACCGTCGAAAATTAACACAAGCACGCAAATCACCGAACGAAACAAAATTTCCTGGTTACATAACTTAAGGAATTCGTAATTATATTCCGGTAACCGTTTTTATACTACACGTATTTTAAGTAATCGTTAAATAAAGAAAAGAAAAAAGAAAGACCGAAAAAAAAAAAAAAACAGGTTTCATTTTCAGAAAAAACTAAAATTACAAGTTATAATCGAGGCTACCACCAGTCATGGCTTGATATGATTTTTTTTTGCGTTTTTATGTATCTATGTACATATCTTATAAGGAACCAAACTGAGCTGTTAACCAAGAAAAAAAAAATCTCAAATTCTGAATTAAGCTGAAAATTCTAGTTAATTAGTTTAAATTTATAACGTTTGTGACAAAAATTTAGAAATTTATAAAACATACAATATCAATAAGATGTATATATATATATATATATATATATATATATATATATATATATATATATATATATGTAACATACTGGGTTCTTAAAATTTCAGAAACGGCTCTGATAGTTTTGGTGAAATTCACGACGAACTGGTCAAAGGTTTTCGTTAGAGAAAACTTTACGAAACGAATAATTTTGAAGTGGCCAACGTTTAAGTGATCATCGGATTTTTAGGGTTCATCAAAAAAGGTAAGCATTACTCTTATTTACGCCATGGTGTAATAATATGATTATTTTCATTTTTAATTAAAAATTATTAAAAGCATAATGTTTTACGATGAAATATATTTACCTACACGACTTATTAAAACGTTAATTCAAATATGCTAGAAGTCGTCACAAAGCCACACCTGATGGATGGGCAATCTATAATCAATATTTCTGGCTTATGAATTTTTATTGTTTACAAGTTTCAATACAAAAACAGATAATGCAATGTATAAACGAAAAAATATATATATATATATATCTTTCGTGTACATATGCTGAACGTTTGACCGTTTGCGAAATTTATTAATACGTCGATTGAGTGCAAGTTCAGGTCCAAAGCTCGATTAATTATCGAAAATGGCTCCATCGATTTTTTATAATATTCACGAATTAGTAAAGAAATCAAGATTGGTCTAGCAAAAAAGGAGACTCCATTCGTGACATCAGACCTGTACTTTGGGTTTAACAAAAAGAAAATATAGTGAACAATTCGTGTCTAATGTCAATTTCGTGATGAACACTAAATTTGTTCACGATATTTATACGGCGATTTCGAAATGTTACGCGAATCGATTAAAATATACGTCGTTCAGTTCAGCAGTGAAAGATGGAGTAATGGAGTATTTTATTATTATATTTTTAAGTGTTTCTGAAACTCATGGAATATTATACTACTTTGATCACCAAGTTCGGAATAAATCCAAGCAAGGTCACCCCAGGTAGTAGAAAAATAAATGCATAAGAATATTATCAACACTATTATCACATCCGTACAGGAACGAAGCAGTTGTCCGTCAGAGTGTGATATCCATTGTTAAAATCGCGATACACTGCAATCTAATCGGACTTTAAAGAGACTTCATATTTGCGACGAATTGCCGAATTATCGTTATTACTACAGCCGTAATTCGTCACACATAAGTAGCGCTATCAAGAGGATAATTAACAACTCCAATAATAAACACAAAAAATTAACAAATAAGTCCCCCCCCCCTCTAGCGTCGTAACTTATCTGTAGTAATAAGTAACTGCGCGTACAAAATATTCATGAGCAAGAGGCCATCGAAGTTTATCGTTAAAATTACAATATGCGTAAAGTGTAGGATGATATAAAGGGAAATATTAAAACTCCTTAAAAAGAAAAGAAAAGAAAAGAAAAAAAAAACAATAACAAAACGTGTTAACTCTAGAATCGATATTACCTATCTTCGTGACGAAACATGAAAACAAACCGATACTATTGTGGGAGGTCCCGATTAAAATCAGAATGTGGGCTTACAGGTTGCACAAATCCAAGCAAATATACATATATCTTCAGATCACCGTATTAATCCACCCCCCCGTTTGCAGATGCGAAGAATTGGAGATTGTTAACAAATATCTGGAGAACTCGATTATCGACAAGATTCTCGCGTAGGAACACAACGTTAATAACAAATTACCGCATCATAATATCCCCTGTATGATGGTGCCTCTCGTTCTCACGAGGGTTCTCTTTTTGCATATTGCTAAATTGCTAAATAATATACATAAATTGGTCGACCCAAACACCACGAGGAAATTGTTTAAAACAATAAAGTCGTGTAGTTTGGGAAATTTTTTTGCCCCCCCCCCGGCCATACATTTATTAAATATTACTAATAAAGCAACGGTGAAAATCGAATAACAGCTTGTCTCGAGTAAATTAGAAAGAAAAAAAGAGAGTATAAATAAAATGACGCGATGAAAGCCCGTAAAGACGTTGTCGTGTTCACAGCGACCCACCAATAATGGTGTTCACAGAGCGACCATCGGATCTTTTTTATTATTATTACTATATTCGACTTGGATGTTCAAAACGACACGCAGACATTTTTATTACTATTATTACATATATGCGAACTAGAGCGGCCAAGTTATTTTGTTAAAACTGCTAGAAATTATAAGCACATGATTAGAAGCGTATACTTTTATAGTCAGTTTAATTATTAATATTTTATTTTTAATTAAAACTATTGAGCATTTACACAACAGTGCGTTTTGTTAGAAAAATTAAACTGGATGTGAGTACGTTTCCGTTCATCTATTATAATTTTACACTAACAAAATTTATATACATCTCGCATTAAATTACGTTTTTATAATATTGCATACCGTTAAATGTTAATATAGAAATATCAAGTTTAAAGTAAACAATTACGAATTTATAAATTACATAACTTATAAGAGAACCGTAACAGAATATGATCGGAGTTCATTGTAGTAGTATGTCAGAGATTTCCAGGAAATTACTTTTCCTGTCCCTTTTAGATGTCGGTTTTAAATATTTCTGAACACGGTCACTTCCAACACGTAACTGTAAAGTCAATGCGACTTTTTGGATAAAAGCTGCTGGAAACCAACCTGTTGAGCGCCAGTCCTACCATGCTCACTTACTTAAGAGCGTGCTGACGTTTCACGCAAAAATTAAGAACACAGTTGTTGTTTTTTTCCTCTTCTCCAGCACACTTTTTTTTATGTGTGCCGTTTGCAACTAGCAAGATATGTAGGTAACTTATATATGCTGGGTGGTCAAATCATTCGTTCTAACGAAGGCTATTTGTCGGTTAATTTTGAAGTTCAACAAAATCTGGAAAAATCGCCGCGTTTTATACAGAAGAGTGCATAGTACATGTGCACGTTGATCAATTGTTTTCGGTTAATTCAACATATACATATTCATGCTATCGGTAGTAACTTTTTTAAACCATTCGTGCCTACTATTTGCGGTAAAAACCACGACACAATTTTTTTCCATTGACGTTTCGAATAATATTATACTTTATTCATCATCAGAATAAAACAAGCTGAACTGGACTTCCGAACTCAAGTCGCTCCCAGGTTTATCCAGCCTGAAATAATTCGGTACTAGAGAATTATCTCGGGGAGGAAAGTAAAGGCGGATCCCAAGTAGAAAGAAACTGGTCCCAGAGTATCCTCGTCAGATCCATTAAGTTTTTTTTTTTTTTTTACTTAAGCTTAATAACATTATGAGAAGCTTAATTACACAATCCATGATACCTTATCAAGGATATATGGGACTTACTTTACTTTGCCTTACTAAACAATGATTTTAAAAAATCTAAAATTCGACAATTTTAATCTTTAACTTATAAACCCCAACAATTTGTTAGCAAACATTAACCGATCGAAAAAACACGTTTTAGATGACGCAATTCACGTTTCACATGGTCAACGATACCGAAAAATTATAATAGGTTCACGGTATGTGGCTGGCTGTGTTCATGTGTAAAAAAAAAAAAAAAAAGAGGTTAAAAAAAACCGTTTTGAAATCATAACGATTAAAACTTTTTTTTTTTTGTGATAAGGAATATGTAATTAATATACGACAATGGTCCTGAATATAAATATAATTTCGTTCTAATATATGAATACCGGTTGTGTTTTAATTAGTTGTTCGCCCGTCCGAATGCAAAATTACAAGCCGTATGAAAAAAAAGTATTTTAAATAATCAGAATAAAAATTCCGTCTTGCTTTTAAGTAATTGTTTCCGATGTGCTTGTCTTTTTAAGGGTTATCTTCTTAGTTAGCCACTGTGTGGCACAATCGGGGTTAGGCAGTGGCGTTTCGTTTGAGTAGGACTGGATATCTCGCTGCCGCACATTGACTCTTCGAAAAATTCAAATTCGTTTAAAAAATTCGACGCTAGTCAAGGAGATTGGAACACATGACGGCGCGCAATGGAAATTAATAAACCCGGAATCCGTCGTGCGCGTTCAGTACTATCAGTCCCGGAACGAAAGTCGCTCGTGACAAAACGTAACGGTTGCTATTCAGACGCATTCATAAGGCGGAAGTGGACATTTGGAGGATGACCGTTATCAATTATAAAAAGTTGTGGGCGAGTGTGATAACGGTACGTGCGTTATTCGCGAGCTGGCGTGCGGTCGAAAGGAGCTCACGAGTAAGTTCGCAATGTGTATACAATGATGTAGACGACCAGCGCGAAACCGGGGAAATATAATTAACATCAACAGGAAATTCGATATCGAACAAGAAGAGTAGAAGTGCGAAAGACGCATGTTGCGTTAGAACTCAGGAACTGGGCCAGAACAAATAAATAGGCCCTATCTGTGTGCGAGCACGTGCCTAATAATGCGCGTAATTCGATATGCAAAATGCGCGCATAGGTGAACTAAGCTGATAATGATAGTTGCAATGACGCGCGACCGCGATGCTGCTCATGAAAATTATCTTATCGCCAGAAATACTATTTTATGGTTGCCCCCCTCTGGCACTACCGGAAGGGGGCCTATCGACGTGTATCCGGTTACCGTTTAGAACTGTGTAAATCGTCTCCTGTGCAAGAAAATTAGCGAGTATTTGCAGAGTTCGCACTGTACTCGAGGGAAAAGGAAAAAACCAAATTCGCAAAATTCGGCACACACAATTGATACGAACGAAATAGGAGCGGCGATGCCGCGACAGATTAATAGGACACGCGGTACTCTAGACAAGGGGGATGAAACTTAAGGCCTCCGACAATTCTCCTTCAATTCCATTTTTTTGCCCATCAATTCAATTAATTTTGCAGTCTCCCTATCCTGCACGTTTCCCCTAATTACACACCATTTCGAATTAAATTGAAAAGTAAATTTTAAAGGATCGAATAAGTCAAATGCAATTCTTTACAACTGTTCAGCTTTTTATTTGTCAAAAATAAATAAAACGAAAACTATCCATCGTCATCATAATCAAGTCCATTATCCTAAGTAATAACGTGGTGGCATCAATATTCCTTTTACCGTTTCCTCCATTTATTTCGATCCATTGCTACGCGGAATGCTTCTGACAGCTTGTACCCAGCTAGTGTATTTACTTGGTCAGCCCATCGTAGTGGGCATCTTCCTCTGGGACGTTTTCCTTGCACCTCCCCCGCGTGTAATGTTTCTTCCCATGGAATTTATGTTCCTGGCTATATGACCGAAGTATCTGATCATATTCCGATCTATTTCCTGTAGAAGTCTGGTTTCTATCTTCAGCTCTTCTAGAACAGAATTTGTCAGTTCGGCATTCCGTCCACGCTATCAGCAGCATTTTCCTGTGTACTCCCTTTTTTGGTCGCGCAAATCTCAAATCTGGATATAGAAAATTCAGTTTTCAATTTCTCGGCATACTGCAATGGACGCACAATTACCATCGATAGTTTTGTTTTTTTTTCCCATATGCGTACATATTTATCATACGCTACGTTTACCTGGGCGAGTTTCGGTTAAGATAAAAATAGCCCAACTTTGCGAAAAAAAATGAATAAATAAACTTCCAATTAAACACGTGTCATTATTCATTCAACTCGCCATCAATCGGAACGCTTCCAATACAAACGCACGTTCACGCAAATCCGTATTTTTAAGGCAGCTGATAAATTAACGCGTCTATCTTCTTTACGCTGAAGTCGCCGCCTTTTTCATTTGAACCAAACAGCAGCGACCGATCTATAAATAAAGGCAAGGTGTAAACAGCACCGATGATGCACACAGAGGCGACTGCGGTTTTGAAACAATTCCAACAAGCCTAAATGAAGAAAATACCAATTGAACACCAAATGCAGTTCCAGAATGAGAACGTTCTAATTAAATCTCATCGCAGAAAGAAGAAAAAATAATTCTCCCGAGAACTATTTAAGCAACTTCAAAACTCCACTGAAAAGGTTAACTGATGCGTCTCAACGCACTACGTGTAACAAAATATTATGAAGAAAGAAAAATAAATAAAATGAGTTCATTAATATTCTCGAGAGGCAGTAAATAAACAAAAGGTCTGTTTCACATAAAAACTTGGCGACCAGGAGTTGTAAACAAAAGGTTTGTTTTACGCAAAAATCCGGTGACCAAAACTTGTTCGTACTGAAACTTCATAAAGCAAGAGATACACACCAAAACACTGACAGAAGTTAAAATGTCAAAAACATTATTACTATATGAAGTGTCAAATCCTTTCCTCCTTCTTTCACACAAACGCACACACACAGACACACACACACACACACACGCGCGCACACTTACAAAAAATAAGAATAGAATTCGTCGGTTAAGCAAGATAGTCCTCCATGTCTACTCGCTGGCTTTTATCTCCTTTCATTAGCTTGCATTTTATTATTAGAATTTTCTTTTTGTAGTCTACTTCGCATATCCTTTTCATTTTTACGTATATTCAATATTTACAATGCTAGAGACACCTTTTACTATTATTAATTATTAGTAACGGACCAGAGGTACAACCAGCGCACAAGTTTTAAATTCCATCGACGAAAGGATACTGGAAGATCTGAAGAAGAAATAAAATGACGGTTTTAAGAGATCATGTTGAAGAGTGTGAGAAATGTCAGAAACATACCCTGGATTTTAATTCGGATTCATTCTATTCTTTCATCTGATTAGTTGTTATCATAAAATATGTATACATTAATTTCAAAAAAATAAAAGTACCGAAATATTTTTTAGGAAGAAACAAGCTGTTATTTGCTTTCAAAATGCTCCTTTATATTTTGTGGATAAAAGGATCCCGATTAGGAGTCGGTGGTGGAGATTGAAGTTTTAGCGAACAGAAGAGAATGGAAGAAGTTGAACCGAGAAGTGCTTTCGAAATGCAGTAGATTTACGAAAAGAACAATACACCCAGGAGAAATATCAGCAAGTTAAGCGCTAGTTGACGAAATTGATATGTAACATAAGGACACAATGTACGTATGCCGTGCGAAAGTACATAAAAAAAATCAAATTCTCTGATGGTAGAAAAAGGAATAAAAGTCAGAAAATCGCTTTTTAAAAGACTAATAATCACGCTACAGCCGAAACCATTTTTACACTAGGATGTACCAAAGTTATCGGATAAAAAAGGTTTTTTAAAAATCTTAATGGAAACTTTTCCTTTATTTTTTTTAAATATACGACCGCGATGCCAATTGGCTTAGTCGCCGTATTCGTAATGTACAGTATGTTTAAAAAAGTTAAAAACTGTTTTCCAAAAAATACATGAAGTCCGATATTTTCCGTACAGACAGGTTCAACAAATTGTAATTCTGCCTGAAGATACCTTAAACAGTCTACTGAAATGCACGTAAAAATTATTTTTAGATCCTATAAATTCTAAGTGTAGAATAGAGGGATGTGTCCCGTTTTTGAAAAAACAAAAGATTACGCCGCAACTCCAATAAAGGGCAATTATAATGTGAAATTTCATATGTATATAACGTATATACTGGAGATATTCGAAAGCTTTTTAAAAATTCGATCTTTAACCGGTGAAAAAAGGTACAAACCATTTTTCACAAAGTATATAAACTGTAATATATCTTCGTAAAAAATAGGTGTAACGTATTATAACTTTTCAAGATGATCGTTTATATAACGTACTAAGAGGCTGCAATTTCTTATTTGTCTCCGAAATTTTGAAATTCTAATGAGGAGGAAGAATTGTACCCCATTTTTAATAAAATTTAATATCACGCTACAGTCAAAAGGTACGGAACCGTGCCTTAAAGCGGAAAATATACGAATATTACATATTGAGCTTCCGAACAGAGATGACATGTATTGCTAACGACTTGAAATATATGTAACACACATACACACACACAATATATATATATATATATATATATATATATATATATATATATATATATATATATAGATAGATAGATAGATATATAGATAGATATGTCCTATACTTCCCAAAAACAACGATCGCTCAGATTATGGAGGAAATTATTTATTAAATCTTTGCAAAACGTTTCCAATAAAATTCAAATAATTTATAAAAAATAATGTTAATTCCTTATCTTTTCTTTATAAAAATTCCCGGTTTAAATTACAATGCCGTAGTAATTTCAACAATATCTGATATGTTATAGAAGATGAAATAAGTATAAACGTATCAATTGCTGTATATCCTCGATTCTTAATATATCTACATTGTCGGAAAAAAAATTCATAGCTACATTTTTTCGGTAACAACACCGCTGTATTCCTGTTACAGTTTTTAGCCGGGAAAAGATAGCCTCTGTTGGTGTACGGAAGCAGCTGCATTGAATCTATTTTTAGGCTACTGTATAAGAAGAACTATTCCAAAGGTTCAATTATAGAAACACGTACAACAGTAAAATTCAACGGGGGAGTATGTTATCGCGATATGGAGAATTATGACGCATTATTTGTCTTCGCTATTCAAATATCACCGACAAAAAAACAAATAAAAAAAAAGGAAAAAAACGTGCTTTTAGTCTTTGTGAAATAACGGTTACTCGATAAAATCTATTAATTACAATTAAAATCGGCCCTTAAATATAGATATCAAGGGATAACGATAAAAAATTTAGGAAGTGCTTCCTCTCATACCTGACCAGATCAGAAAAGTACACGACAAGACGAATGTTCTATGTCCTTCAAGAAGTAAATTACAAACTACCCATTTCACAGTGGAAATCAATCTAATGCACAAATAACAGCAATGAAAAAAGAAAAGCAAGGTAGATATCACTGTTTTCAATTTTTTTTAAATTTAATTTCCCAGAATAAAGATATTTTTTCATTAAAAACACCACAAATTAAAAAATATCATTAACTCTACTGATCTTTTAACTTATCTGTAAAATATTCTTCCGTATCGACCTTCCAAAAAAATACCGCTTTTTTTTTCGATTCGGCCAAAGTAGTGTATTGCCGAAGTCTAATCGCGATAGCCTAGTTGCTAGAGCGCTTGACTTCCGTTATGGAGATCGCGGGTTCGATCCTGAGCGACGACGAACTTATTACAAAAATAAATAAACAAATAAAATAATCGCTAATAGTCACGTGGAAGGCAATGACAAACCACCACGTTCAACATCATATGCGCGCTAGGTCAGTACACAGCAGACCCACACGGGACTGCACTGGTAGCGCGATAACAAGCAGCTACTATCAGTTCCGAATGTAGTCTTGCGTGTGTACACCTGCGTTGCATATAACAATTTCCTAGTACACTACCTATATCTGTACAGGTAGTCAGTCGCCGACGCTCAGAAGCTGAGTGTGGCACTATAAAGAAGAATGGATCCGAGGAAAATAGTGTGAGCTCATTTTCTTCGCGTCCCTAAATTTCTCTGATACCCCAATTATTTCAGACTGAATAAACCTAGTTTAAAAAAAAGTAAGTTTTCAGCGGGTAGTTTTAGTCGTTTGAAATATCTTCAACATTACACCATTCTTATAAAATGATAAGGAGCCCCATTCGAGACAACCATTATAAATAAAGACTAAATTGTTAATAAAAATAAGAATAGACCTTCTTTTTGCAGGACAGCTTAACATTTGTACAAGTTGGGTATCACATCGATAAGCGCAATGTATCATATGAAGATCATGTTTGCTAATGTGTCATATGAAGATCATGTTTGCTAATGTGTCATATGAAGATCATGTTTGCTAATGTGTCATATGAAGATCATGTTTGCTAATGTGTCATATGAAGATCATGTTTGCTAATGTGTCATATATGAAGATCATGTTTGCTAATGTGTCACATGAAGATCATGTTTGTTAATGTGAGGGCTGTAGTAAGGGATGAAAAGATTTAATACATATCCAACACTAGTGGATACGTATTATGCCCGTATTAATTAATCTCACACTGTTGCAACGCCGACAGCTACTAGAGCATGCTGTATGATTTTATTGCTCGGGTATAATACGATAAATATTTCAGTAAGAATACCGAATGATCCGAGCTAAAACGAAACCAAAAAAAAAAAAATCTCAATCTGGTTTTTGCGATAAATTTCACAAACGGTGAATAAGAAACGCACGATGGCGAAACATGAAAATTGTATTATAGATCAACAGCAAATAATGAAAATCTAAAGAAGGTAAGCTTGTAATGAAGCCAAGAATAGCGCTAGTGTCGATAATTTAAAAAAAACTGCTATTAAAAATATTTATATTACTAATCGTGCGGGATGATAAAAAACGAAGCATCGTGTGACTGTGGAAAGAGACATACAATGAATCACATCTTCAAAGAATTTACTGAATCAGCGGTCAGTAGGAAAAAATTACTACGGAGAATTTTAATATTAACGTATGTAAGTACAAAATTGTCACTTGATTTCGCAATTTGAATTGTGATTCATCTGTACGTTTTTTTACGTATTTTTCACTAGACTACGTATTATAATAGCTGTACGTAATTCGATTTGTTTCGCTTTCTTCTCTTCGTACACATCCAAAAAGCATATACGATCAGTAATAATGATCACGTTTTCGCAGAAATCTGGCCAAAAGCGTATCAAGAAAGATTTTCATCTCGATGATACTACCTTCCTGTCGTTATGAATTTAAATTCTCCTGAACAAAACACATTCGTGGCGCTATGGTGAAAAATAGGAAAGAAATTTCATATCTAATAGTCAAAACAGGAAACATTTTTTTCTGTTTTTTTTCTTTTTTCTTTTTTTGCAGTTTCCCGAATTTAATGCTCATCTAATTACTTCTGAAAATTCTTCAGATAGAAAATAACCGAACTAGTTCGAAAACTCGGGAGATAAAGAACTACTTTTAAAGTCACAATATCCGCAGTACGTTATAAATTTGCGATTGTTGAATTGCGCGTTATCAAACCCTTTAAAATCAGTTTTAAGATACAGCGACAGGCACGAGAAGACTACCGCTATGTTATTAGTTTCGATTTTTATTCACGTATTATTATTATCACATGTACCATATGCAAAAACTGGCGCGCAAATAACGAGGTCACTCAGGAAAAACATCGAACACATTATGTGTCGTCGAATGATTAGAAAAGAGAAAGCATCGTAACATGTAAACATGATTACACAGATAAGATAAGTAAGAAATTAATTACCGGAGATATGATAGCGCCGTGACTACAATGGTTTCTTCCTTAGCAGCCGTGTGTGTGTACATCCAGTTGAATGCACACAGGTCGGTGAATGGAAGGTAATAAGCAATATTTTTTCGTTATTACGTAAACAACATAAAACTGAGACCAATTAACGATATTGTCTACACACATAATCGGCTACTCTTTACACGGTCAATGGCAATGGATTACGACCATGACATATGTTCAACATCCGTTGCAGCCGTCGAATATCTCCAAACACAATTATTATTTTGCAGCAGCACAACTGACGAAACCCACGTGTAAAATACAACCAAAACAAGACTGATAGAACAAAAACCATAATGCATATCGACCTCTTCTTCCGGTTGGTTTTAACTTACGGCCATCATCGGAGTCATTAAATTAATTCCCGCCACCTCGAATTTATATACCAAACACCGATTTTAATATCGATTGTACATCGCTGACAACTCCAGTTTGTCCTCAAAAACGTGGTGGTCTCCAAAGACGGGGGGGGATATAGGCGCGTATTTAATTTTCCTTTTTTCTAATTTCCCTTAGCCTGAACTAAAAAAAAAATTATTATTTAACACAGTCGCCGTCTTGCTCCGATGGCTCGTGGTAAATTGCCTCGTCGGCCAACACGCGCACGCATCCACAATACACTTAAGCGGGGAACGGTACCAGCGATGCTGCCAAAGCACATGCGCAAACGCGGTAGAAAACAGCACGAGCTTTCAGAATGATCGAATAAACAGAGAGATGATTAACTCTCGCTGACTTTGCCTGCATGATGGGCCCAACCCAACCAGGATGATGGTCCCATTAAAATCAGGGGCTCTGTCTCTAGTAATAGCGCACTACAGACACGGTTAATGTACGACCATTTCATTACTACAACAATAGCGCTATGCCGGAAACCGCAAACAGCGTCATGGCGCTAACTCTGACACCCCCTCCCCCCAGCGGATGTTAACGGACACACATTAATGCGTGCATTGTGCTCATTTTCACCTGGCCAAAAATTGCTTCCTGCTGATCAACGTTCAATGCTACATTCCGCCCGCGCAATGATAATATCGCGTGATGTGCAGAAACTACCAACAGCGGGTAATCCGTTTTTTTTTCGGATTCCATCGAACGTTATTAGAAAACGGCGAAACGTGTTCTTCAGCGGGAAATCGTCGGAGTCTCTTTTTTCCGATCCAGCGGAAGAATACGTGAGCGGACTAATTATCATAATCACGAACGGTTTCTGTTTGCTAAACGCCTAATTACCGCCCCGTTGCGACGATAAGGCCCTCTTCGAACCCGTTTCGATTGCGAGACACTCTTCGACCAGCGCCAGCTAGTGACAGTTAATACGACACGACCGCTAGTGCGCGACTGGCAGATCGACGCTATATTTGAAAAATATCGATCGATCAATTGTAACGCGCCGTCCTGTATACGGCACCCGGTGCAGACGGCTATGACGACAGAAACGGTTTTATAATTAAACGCATTACTATGATAAAGATGAATTCCAATATTTTATCAATGAACGTGTGTTAATGACGTCTACGCACGCGGCCGATGTATTAATATACACACCTTCCGTAGAAGCTACATCATCAGGAATTATTGAATGAAAATTATCGACTGACGCAAGAAGTTCTTCAGAGGCACACATCTAAAGTACATAACGTAACTAGCATAAACTACATACGCAGCGCTCTTATCAGTATGAATCGACTACGGATTGATTAAGGATTGATTAAGGATTGATTAAAGATTGATTACGGATTGACTACGGATTGACGACAAATCGAAGACTCTAATCTCTCTATACAGGTGCGAATCTACCACGCGTCGATTATTATTTTCCCACCAACCTGAAGTATGTAAAATTAAAAAGACGTGCAAAATGAACTAGGTTCGTTTTATCGGTGCCCCGAAGAATACGATCAAATCCGTTACTCGAATTGAATTGTACACTTCCTACTCGTAATCACGGCTAACACACTCCCGTCATACTATACTGATACTTCATAACCTATGACATTCCTTTTTTTTTTCTTGGTAATTTTTAGTCTTCTAGGAACTTTAAAAGGATATTTTAATAATGAACTTCGGGAAAAAACCCTTTCCCTTAATATTTTTCCACGAAAAAATAAGTTTGGATAAAGTTAAATTCTGTTCTACGTATAACTAAATGCTTTTAGTGAATAAAAGGAAGTAATGAATATAACAAAAAGACGAAAAGTTGCAAACTCTTTCAAAAAAAAGTTTTATAATTTTTCCTCTTATTCTTCTATTGATTTAGATTCTATTTTTTCATCATCGTGTGTGTACACTTTTACGTATAAACGAAAAAATTTCGGTGTTTGCACTTTTGAATTTCTATAATAAAAAATACGAGAGAGAATCTGTGTCTGAGATCGTGAATATGATTATTTGTTTTGAAAAAAGTCATTCTGCAAAATGTTTCACGGAAGTTTTTTTTTTTGATGCGGTAAATATCTGTTAGAAAATTATAATACACTTAATATCAACGGCAGCCCAGTGCTATAACGACCACATATCACCCCCTCAATGGCCGTTATAATCGATTTTCATCGGTACACGTCTTGCGCTTGATGCAATAAATAAAATGAATTTAGTTTCAATATTTTTTCTTTTCAATATTTCTTTTTACGTTATCGACAGATCTACGGAATATAATGATTAAAATCTACTTTTTTGCTTTGTGTATTCCGCTCTTTAATGCGTTTCATTTTTTCTTAGCTACTAATATTTTAACAAAAATTGTCTAGCAAAAAAAAAAAATGATTTTCAAAAAATATTATTTTAATCTTTTCAAATTTTCAACCGAACTAACAAAAATAAGTAACCAATAAATTATTGGAAAATAAACGACTTTAAAAAAAAGAAACAAATAAATAATGTCGTTTCGTTCGAAATCGACTAAATTCGAAATTTTTTCAAAATGCAATTCCGTAACTAATCGACTTTCGCTTTCATAGCGCTATCTGCGATCTTATCCTATACAGCTGAATAAAAGAAGCCATTTTATCATCGATGATCATCACACAGAGTAGCGCTCCACGATGCAGCCGATACGATTGTTTGTACATCTGCCGCGTGCTGCACTATTGGACACGTTGTGTACATATTTAAAAACGATAATAATAATAATAATAATAATAATAGTAAAGCACGACGCACTACTATACCGGATTTTAGATAGCAAATTAGCTGCGTTAGCTCTTCGACGGTGAAATTTACAAAAATGGGTATGATACTGACCGAATTTGGGGTTCTCTGTAGGGCGGCATGTGTGTCACATGGTTTACTTTAACAGGAACTGGCAAGAGCAGCCTTCTCTGTAGATGCTGAAGTTGCAGCGCAGGAAGAGGAAATGTTATTGCAGTCGCTGTCGGTGCTGCGGCAGCTGAATAAGGAGAAGTCTATTAAAACGAAGTGAGGGAGGCGGACAATCGGACCCGCGGTCCCCATATAAAAACGCGATCCGGAACCAGGGGCTTCACGGAGAAATGGTATTTTTCCAAAAATCCATTACAGAATCCAGACACGCTCAACGCAGTTGTGAGTAATTACGTACGCAGACAGAAGCTAAGTCGATCAGACAAAACCGAATTATACAGTTTCCAGGAGTGTTTTACTCGTGCCCCCGTAACATCCGATAAATCGCTCAGCTGATTATCATCTCTCAAGTATAACAGAGAAGTGTATTTTCACATTCTGCCCAGACCCAAAATGAAGACTAAAATTTATACAAATGTTCATAAATCTCCCCGGCAGCCATACCGGGGATTTATCGAATATACATCACACGTCTTCCTTCTTGTGTACTTACGAAATTACAATTTTCAATTAATAAAATACACATTAAATTTCACGTGTAATTTTGGCTGGTTGAAAATCATTAAACTTAAATATAATTCTGACTTAATTCGTGTAATTTTGGCTGGTTGAAAATCATTAAACTTAAATATAATTCTGACTTAATTCGTGTATTTAGTGAACGCTGAAAAAAAATGTCAATCACAAAAAAAAAAAAAACAACAAAACAACTATTAACAAATTACGCACACAAAAAAGAAATTTACTCAATTCCGCTACCAATACCATTACGATGTTTAACCGGCGACAAGCGATAATTGACTGGAATTGTGTAACCTTCAAAGCTACAATAATTAGTTCAATCGTTTTTCGATATAATTTGATGAGATTCTAGCAGTAGCTGCGATTGATTTTTGGAATGTGCACCTGCGAGCAATTAATTACAGAGTTTATTGAACTACTGAAACAGAGGACGACTAAGTTTGTTAAGGATAAGTAATTATACACGGGCATATTAATTTTATAATTAAGTTTATTATCAATAAGGGCTGTAATCACATGTTAAGATCACTCTGTTTAGCTTGCCGTTTCTAGGATTCTTATAGCGAAGTTACGAGCACGATTGAATAATTAAACATAGTCCTTCTTTCATTACTGACCCGCAAAAGACTGCTCGGATTTCAGGATAATTTTGTATAAGTTTTCTAGTTGCTAAAGTAAACTTTCAGGTTACGACATTTTCGCGAATAGTGCAGAATTGCTAAAACAAAAAAACAAAAAAACAAAAAAAACGTAACATAATACGGAAGACAGATAAAAAGAAATAAATAAGCGAATTAACAAGCTAAGCGGTCTTAAACAATTGCAGTACTGTCAAAATCGAATCAAAACAAGTAAACATCGCAATAGGCTGCAACAAATAAAGTATCCAGTTACTAAAATCGGACTGAAGAAATTAAAAGTAATATTATGATAATACGAATTCAAATGCTTCTGTTCTCTTTATTCTTATTTATTTATTTATTTATTTACATTTTTGGAAGAAAAAAAAGTAACAGAAAAGTCAATAATTTTTCACTAATCAGATGTTATCTTTTTTAAACATTTACATATTTAACATTTTTAAGAGTTTGTGAAACTTATAGATGTCGATTCAATTGTTACGGTCGTTCTTTTTTCAGGTGTTACTCTATAACTTTGAAATGTAACATTTCGTGAGTTCAGCTTGGAAAATTAATTGCGGAGGACCAATTTCCGCGTACGACCGTTTCACTCTGCACCTTTCCATACAAATGGCAACGACCAAAATTCAATAATTATTTTTTACCCGGAATTGTATACAGCATTCCTAGTAAGGTCCGGAATTTTTTTTTCCCCGAGAAACTAACGCGCGCACATTTCAACATATTTTGCTTGAAAATCTAAATAACAATTTTCCGAAAAGTAATTGTAAAGATACAACTCCCGTAAAATCTTTTGACGCACAATTTTACCCCTTTTCTTTTAAAAATTTGGTTCTTCATTTCCATTCATCATGGAACGTGATTTGTCTTTGAAGTATTATCGGCTCCATACCGCGAAATCTGCAACCTTCTTTTTATCCTCGAGAATATAATTAGGTAAAAGTAACCAAGATAGACACTGGCGACAAATACCCTTTGCTATTTAAAATCGATTTGGTAGAACAGTCATTACACAGAAACAACCTATTTATACATACATATAGATATATATATATATATAATATATGTATATACATGCGTATGTAAACTTAAAATCATAACTCTTTTTTTGGGTTATAGTTCCAACCAATATTTAATACGAAATTAACAAATTATTCAAGTTATCGATTTCGAGAATTTGACAACTTGCTAAATACTCATTAAGCATCATAAATGAAAAGGTTCACATAGAGATAAAACACTGTATCAAATGGGTCCGGCAATAACCAGCCTTTCAAATTTCTTTAACTGCTCTAAAAACTTACTTTTACGGACGATGCTAACGGAAACTTCAGAGGAGCCCAGCAAGATGGAGGAGATGGATTAAACCGGTTAAAACCCGTGTTTTTATTTTATTTAAGTCAAAAATTTATAACTTTTATTTTCTTAGAATTTCTCGCCCCTTTCGAAACTGTTTTCATGATTAGACAGCCTTCATCAGTATAGGCGTACAAAGTATCTTATTGTAGTAGATGATTACCCTGGCGATGGACCTGTACACCTTTAATATCTTTACATACGTGTCTTTTATACAGTCATTATTTATTTTTTAGTGTGTTTCCTGTAAACCAATAATCGCAAGTATTAGCACAAATGATATATGCTGTTTTAATTTAATATTGTGTAATCAAGGATGGATACAGAGAAACATTTTGGTAGGGGAAATTATATAATTACGTAATATTTTATACGGTAGACAGTAAATTTAAGAAATACCTTGTTTCATAAAAAAAAATCAAACAGCGATATCTTCAGAAATTTAAAAATGTTTTAAAAATACATAATTATTACAAATTTTAATTGACCTTTTATTTTTAGGGGTGAAAAATAAAAAAATTATAAAATTATACCTGAAAAATGGAAGTTTAGAATTTGAATAGTAAATTATTAGAAAGAATAGAAAGATAGTATTTTTGATTAGACTTCATTCATTTTTATTTTTGTTAGTAATCCGATCAAAATTGTTTGCTCGTGAGCAAGTAAAACATAAATATATATATATACATTTCTCATTGAACTATTTTCATTTACATTGCAAAACAAAAATAAATAAAAAAGGTCAAAAGATCGACCACAGCTGCAACAAAATAAAAACTAACATTAATACTTTTACTAGAAAACATTAGCTATAATTAAATCCGTAGGTATAACATACAAATTGTTTATAGTATAAATTAAGTTTCTCTGCTGTAAAAAAAAATTTCCATCGAGGATTTGATTCTTTTCGGAAGGGGAAATCCCCCTTCCTCCCGTGGATCCTACCCGCTGGTTTAATATCTGTACTAAAAAACCGAATTTTTTCAGGGCGGATAAATTTACGTTATTATATTTCTTTATAGTGTTTGCGTGGCTTGTAAAATTAAAAATATTCACTTATTCACGCATTCTAACCTCACTATAATATTTCTTTCAGTAAGATATACAGTTTCAACGTATTATTTTTGACTCTAAAATGCAATTCGAAAGTAATTTTTTTTCATTGTTTCGCCCCTAATCACTGTACGAGGCACATGGTGCTATGCACTTGATTTTTCAAATTCATTCAATGAACTTTTATTCAAAAAGTACACTTCAGTCTTCTGTCGGTTAGAGACATGAATTAGCCTTTGATAATTTTATGCCGCTATTGACCGAGTAGCATTTCAATGCTTCGACAGCACTACGCGGCTGCCTAATTGTCAACTTCACACTAGATCCATATTGTTGACATAGAACGTTACGATCTTGTATGCAGTTTATATCGATTGCGATTTCTTTCCTGAAGTTTCGAAGGTTAAAGGTGTGTTTAAATTGCACTTCTCCAAAAGAAAGTCATGCGATTATCGCGAACCGACATAGCTGTCGTCAGTCGCATCTCTCTAGGTAGACTGCGTAGTTGACGATAAAGTAACACCGTTATCGATGACGATAAAAAATATTCGATTTTCCTACAGAACAGTACCGCTGCGATGATGAAAAATTACCCGGCAAATCGTCGACATACCCATTAATAAACTGAACTTGCACAGCTCGTTCATTTTACCCATAAAATATCAACGTCCGAGGTGGTACGACGATGGGAAAAGTACACACATATCCAAAATGATGAACCAACAATTCCGAGTCAGCATGCCAATTGACCCCATCGTGGTCTTTTATCAGCACACCATCGCTCTCTATTTATCGCGTTAACTCTCCGAGGCGAGCGCTGCTATAATAGACGTCAAGTACCATTTCGTGCCAATTAAACAAACACTAACAATCGACTTCACACGGACGCACGCGCATAAATAAACATTCCGGGCATTCAGGGGAGGTAGAAGTTCGCACTACCACGTACACACAAGGAGACAAATTACGCGTACAAAAGGCGCACTTTTAATTCCACATCTTACGGCGAGAATTCTGCAGTGCTTAGAGTCGACCAGCATTCTCATTACGCGGCCAACAGGGCCAGGCAATAAATAAACGATAAAATAATAAAATGCGATTTTAGTATTATTTTCGTACGGGCACAACGACGCATAACACAAAGGCAGAAGATGCATATTTGTTCGGAGAACCATTACATGACCAGGCACCACAGTCCCGCACTTTCTCATATAATAGTGAGCATGTCGCCAATTAGTATATCCGGTACAATGAAATAGAAAACGAAGTAAAATTAGTGTTCACTTTTTCATATTGCATGCGGTAAACATATATGTCCGGTTCGTTCGGTGTTTCAAAGGATCGTCAGGTCTTGGCCCGATGATAACTTCGGCCTAGTCACGCTTTGATTTCGTACTATCTCGCAACGGGTTTAGTACAGTATTGACGATTCTTCAAATAGCTATATATTCTTCTGTTATATATGTAGGTGTGTAAATATATATGCATATATGTGTATATGTGTGTTTTTTCCCGTTTATTTAACATTTAAGGTAAAATAATGATTAAATCGTTAAGACTTGCATTAAACGCGGTCAGTTCATAATAGTAGTTCGATCGATTCGGTCGTTTCTAATTCAATCAATATATGCTAATTAAAACGATTTCATTTTGTATTCTTTATAATTTAAAATTATTTATAGGTGGTGGTACGTGTAAACAATTTTAAATTTTTTTCTTACCATGAGCCGTGTATAACTGCATAGGTCATTACGGCATACGGCAATCACCAAAGTTTAAATGACTGGAGCGATCTGATTTGTTCTAATGTATGCCAAGATTTGGGTGATCAGTGCAGGTTATTTTAAATTGTTTACAATTTGAAATAATTTAAAATTGAAAGTTGTATGCAATTTAAAATTACTTGAAGAAAGGTTAAGTTAAAATTTCGAAACGAGAGGTTAATTACTGAAAAAAAGGTCTAATCAAAAAAACCTCACGCTTCCAAATTTTATATTAACTATACCTGCAGCGGGGTAATTTTAAATTGTTAAATAATTTAATTTGGAATAATTCAAATTTTTAAATTCTTTACAATTTAGAATTTATTTACAGATTCAAATGATTTGAAATTAAATTATTTTAATTAATATATCAATTAAACTAAAATTTATAATAGGCTGTACACGCATGCGGTGTGTAAACATATTTTTTTTTTTCCTTCTCCTTCCTTTCGTTTCTGGGCGAAGATCCTTTGTTGATATGCCCAAAGGGGGGTTTAAAAAAAAAAAAAAAAAAAAAAACATATTTTTTTCTTTTAATTAACGTCTATGCGAGGTAAACTAATTATTGCGCCATAAAAATAACCGCGAAATTAGTAACTACTTTACAGATAAATGAATCCACAGCAGTACGGCTGTTGTCTAGTTTTTCCCCCAAAAAATTAAAAAATTGAAATGTATTCCCATTTGGCGCATTATTGTTACGTGATTTTTTTTATTTAGTTTTTTTTTTTTGTTTTGGGAAAATTAGGGTCGATTTTGTAATAATCTTCTTATTGCTCTAAATTCCTTGTCCAGCAAAAAAAAAAAAAAAAAAAAAACCCGTTTGTACCACCAAATTTTTATCTCCATAAAAATTTATGATTCCAGGCGAATAAATTAATTTAATAACAAAACAAATTTTAACAAAAGTGTATGAAATTAATATCACAAAATTCCTTCGTTTAAAAGTTTTGCTTTACTCTCATTCTAGAAAAAATTCACAGGCGGCTTTTAATTTTTCCAGCATATAAAATCTCCGATATAATGAGTATATTTTTTATTGCATTTCAAAACTGGGAAACCCCTTTGTCACGCGCAATGTAAGATGGTGAAATGGAAATAAATAAAAATGAGGGGTTTATGAATTTAGTTTTTCAAGAAAATCACAGAACTTGTCAAGAGAAAATATTAGCGAAAAATAAAAAATTACCATTAGTGTTTCGCCGATGAAAATCATTAGCTTTCCCATAGTTTATTTATAATAAAAAAAAAAAAAGGCTCTTTAAACTCATATCGCGAAATAACCAAAAACAATATTTGATTACATTCCCACTGACGTATTTTTAGTTTAAGTGTGGATTGCCGCCAAGAAACCAAAAACAAAAGAAACCGGAGATTACTTTGTTTTAAACAGCATTGGAGGTCACGCTAAAATTACCCACGACGCTATACCCTTAACTTCTCGTCCTACATGTGATATATGTTCTATTCCAATTTCCATCCAAAATTTCCCCATACTCAGTTTTTATTACAGGTTCCCCCACCACGCTATCGGATCTGTAGCAAGGTAATGGATAAACGCTAAGTATTCCTTTTCCTCAATAAATGCAGCCTCCACAAAAACACCTATAATGCCACCGGTCAATCTCGCAATACACGTTAATAGATAAAAGTAAAAATTATGAATTCCCGACAATCCTCTAGCAACATTAATAAAACTGTCACTAGGGCCCTAGCCGATTCTTCAACAGCTACTTCATATCCGTCCACCAATTTATCAAATCTACTAAAAATTACTTCTAAATACTATGCACGAGTGTACTGCTGGAGTAACCTTTACAGTTAAAAACAGTAACGACGGTATTATAATAAGTTTAAATAAAAAATACGCATTTTAAATATCAATCATTTCTATTTTCTTTTATTAGGTCTTTTATTAATAAACTACGCTTAAAAAATGCAACAACTAGCGTGAAAATTATTTAAAAAAAAAAAAAAACGAATCCATTTTTAAAATATTCGCTGCGGTTTATCAAAAATTAGCCGTTTATTCCGTAGCGAAACCACACGAACCGAAAGCAGGGTAATGAAAAATCAACGGCTCGAATAAGATAATTTGTGATACGACGCGATCGCACCGGTCTTTTTATCACCTTGCCGCCATTAATTGTGGTATTGCTAAAAAAAAAAAAATCAACCGGTTACAGTGATTATATTAATGAGAGAAAAAGAAGATCGTACTCCATTGTAAATCCACCACCGCAGGTTCCAATCAGAATCCGGTTCTGCAACTTAGGCTAAAGGTAAATTCTGTAATTTTTCCTACACGCTTTGACGTTATATGTGATATGCTTTTCGGCGAACGAATCTTCTGATATCGTTCAGTGACGTCGCTAACAACATTCAAATGGATTCCTGCTACGCAAGCTACGACATTTTAACATGGCAGCCTTATTATTATAGGGCTTATCTCGTAAGCTCACTTCCATTTCAATTAGCGCTGACAGTGCCCCGGTGTATATTAAACTTTTGCCCACTCGGCCTGTCCATTTTCTAGAACCTTGTGACCAGTTTATGCAAGTGGCTTCGAGCAGTAGTTGCAACAACAGCGAGCGGTAAAAACGTTTAACGTTTGCACACGTACACTGATTTGATTTCTTCCTATCCAGATTCTTTTAGGTTTTTTTTTTTTTCATTACTTCATTTTTTGAAACTATTTGACCGTTAACGCTTATATCACACTGAACTTTAATTCGATTAATTTCTATAGTCGACAAGCGAACACGACGGTCAGACTGCAGCCAGGCTATCTCGACTTTGGTTTTGCTTTTTTAATCTTTCGTACGAAAAATGTGCTCTATGATCAAGCGCTCGTTTAGGGAATTCAAAAAACCATCACAAAATCGGTAGTTTATTCTTCTTCCCACCGTTTACTCGCATCTCCTCTTCTGCCTTTTTCTGATCTAAAAGTCGCTAAATACTTTAAGTTCTGGAGCGAACTCCGTTTATGATGCTAAAATAGAAGGAATAATTTCTCTTTCGGATAAGACAAGGTGGCGAAATCGATCTCGGGTTGTCAATTGCGTGCCTTGGACAGGCGCCTGTCGTCGATTGTAAACTACTTTAAATAACAACGACTGATGCGTAATAACGGAATTTCAAAAGCTGATTCTGATTAGTTTCTACACGCGTTAAGGTCAAATTGTCAGGCGCTGGTGTTAAATTAAAAAAAAAGAAATCAATAAAATCGACAGACGATCAAAAGCGAAACAACTTGGCAAATTGCCCAAACTGGTTATACGCAACACTCTGATAATCCAATTTACCGCTGTATTTATATCGATGATTATGATGAAAGTTAACCAGATCGATTATTTTTACAGATCTCTCTGTCCGCAAGTATAAAAAAAATAAAAAATAAAATATTTATATATATATATATATATATATATATATATATATATATATATATAAAATGTACCTAGCTATAAAGAGAATTTAAATACACTTGTGTTTTACACAATTTTTCTTCATAAAAGCAGATTTCATCCGTCAGCATCTGCGCAGATCTTCTTGTAGAACAGCCCTTGTAGATACTGAACAATTGACGGGGTAAAATTTCAGGCAGTTCCGTTTTAAACTATTTGTCCTGACACCTAAGATGTACAGGTTTCGCCGTTTGCGGATTATTATTTCAGACGTACTTTAAAAGATTATAGGGCGAAATTAGAGGGAAGGAGCCTACAACAAAATGTTAAACCGTTGAAAAAGGTTAAAAAAAAACTTATATAAAAATCTACCAACTTCGAAAATTATCTTTCGCTGGTTACAACGATAGTTCATCGTTAAATAAAGTTTCAACGCCATTGACCAAAATAAACAATAAGATTATGCAGAACCAGAGCATCGCGCTCGAATTAAGATATTATATATTTACATAATTCCGAGAAATTTATACGGTAATTTTGTTTACCAATTTCGTTCCCGCATCGTTACGGTATTTTAATTTTCCTATTTTCCCATTATTTAACATGAACACCATTTAAAAATTTAACATTATACATTCTATCAAAAAACGTAAATCGTACAACCGGTTCTAAATTCACTTTTTAATCGGATATTTTCAATACTTTGTTATGGTCACGCCGACAAAGGGCCCTGCTATTTTGACACATTCCCAACTTGCTTGAACGATGTAGAATATGTCGACCGCTGAATTTATTAGCTGTATAAAGTAAATTATTGTCATTTTCTTTTTTCCGTTTTCCTTATTATTGCTGGGATCAGCAGCGCGCTATGCGTTACACCATATCTAATCGATATAGTCTTAATATAGTTATTATAAACGAGTTTCGCGAGTCACCACTAAGATACGCTTTGGGCAGTTTATATCTCAATTAAATATTTAAAACTTTCACGAACCATCCAAAACGCCACAATAGAGTAATTATATTAACACGGGGGGGGGGGGGTGTCGCTTTTACATATCTTTAAGACAAAAAGTTAATTATAACTGCCCATAACGAAAGAGTAGTGGCGTGCATTTGAAGAACTCGGGATTTTGTAGCTGATAAATTAAAGATGGAAATTAATCGTTTCATCTTTCCAACTGATTCATAAAAATAAACAGTTTCAGTATTTTTTTGAATACCGGGTAATCTCCTCACAAATGTTCCACAACTACTTCCTAAATAATAGCGACTCTTTCCTTCTGCTTACCTCACTTGTCACTTACTGATTTCCCTCCTCTATATGTAAAACCTGTGCTTTAATGCGGTCGACTCTACGAGCTGCTTAGATCTGCAGAGGACCATAACATGAAAGTCCGATTTTGGATCTTGTAAAAAAAATAAAAACAAAAAAAAAACCTTCCTTTAGTATTAAATAGGCCTTTGGTCGAAAATGACCATGAATGTTAAAAAATTTAATCTAGATCCAACACATATAATATATATATATATATATATATATATATATATATATATATATATATATATATATATATATATATTTGTATGTACAAACTAACAGAAAAATCTAGATAAAAAAAATAAGCTATCGATACTAATGAACACATAGTCAATTATTATTGGCAACAGTGTTATTGCTATCCCGTTCAACTGCCGAAGAGTCTAGTTTATGTGGACACAACAATGTGAGTAATCAGCATCCGTCTCAAACTACACAAATACGTCATTAATACGACCACCACAGCACTTGTAACAGCGGGAGATTATTTCTACCGGTGAACTATAACGCGAAAAATGTTTCCACCGCAAGAATGCAACTTGACACGTTTTGCAACTACTTCAAGAACGCGGATAGACACGATGCAGTTTCCTCCGATGAATCTAAAGCAGAAGACGCGGTATAAGGAATAAATAAATAAATGAATAAACAGTTCCGGTATATATATATATATATATATATATATATATATAACAATAAAATTACAAGGTTTTTTCTTTTTTTCAAAATTTTTTACAAATATTAAATCAAAATTTAGAGAAAACTTCATGTTTTTTCCGGCAGACTATTCAGATTTTTACTTCAGATTAAATTTTCATCATCGTTCGAATTACCACCATCGTCAATTTTTAATAAATATTTTACTACCGCATTAAAAGTGAAAAACGGTCGCATGGAATATAATACAAACGCAAATAAAATATTATTAGCATTCACAAAACACAGATTTCTTAAATACGTGTACGCGGACGTAATGCTTTTTGCAACCAACAAAAGCGAGAGAAAATGTGCCAGTAATAATAGGAAAGTCAGGTTCCTCATTAACTCTCTAATCGTACATTATTTTCAATGGAAACCACATCAGAAATTTTTTTTCACGTTGACGTCTCAAATACATTACCGTATTCATCATCCAAAAACACACTAACTGTTCTGCGTGTATTCTGATGATGAATAGATGTGTGTATTCGAAACGCCAACGTGAAAAAAATTGTGACATGGTTTTCACCGAAAATAATGAACGACAATTGGTATAAAAAAGCCACGAAAGTTTAAAATGTTCTGTCATTAACTGCTTATACTTTTTTTTTTTTCTTTTTGAAAATATTAAAATAATTAAAACAAAAAATTCAGCAGCTACAAGGTTAATCAATTCACATAAACCAGTTTCAGACTGAATTATTAAAAAATGTGAAATTGCAGATCAAAATCTAAAACACCAAGCCTCCCCCCTCTGTGAATTCATCTAGAGGATGTACCGTTTTAACCGTTTGCTAATTGATGAAAATGTTGCAAGATTTCAACATGACCAAACCGGAGGAAATTAATATGAAATGAAGTTCTTATAGAGCACACAGAATGCCTTGCAACAAGATCATTTAAAGACAACAGTGACCCTTTTCTAGAGTGTTAATTCTGCCTACAGCAGGCCTGATTACATAGTAAAAATTAGAAAAAGTAAAAATGAATAAACTATAAGAAAATACCACTAATAATTAAAAAATTAAACAAGTTTACATGCGGAAAATAAAAGCTATCTACAGTTTCACCTCGTAAATTTACTTTCCGATCCGATTAAATTTATCCAACAACACTGAACAATTTTATTCACTTACTGCGCTACTAGTTGGAGAAGCGGATAAATATACTTACTTACTTATTAGCTACTTTTTCCAAACAACTGTAGCGATTCGAATTCATCCGTTTTTCCGGAAAGAAGAGGTTTTTCGACGTATGACTGCAAATATTCTGCAAATTCCGAACGGAACCGAGTTAGTTTTTTTTTTTTTAATATACGTGAAACCTTCAGCTTAATTTCAACCGAAACTTGTTAGTTGACCGAAGCTGGACGATATCGAATGTCGTCCCGCGGTCAGACACTCCACTCCCCAATAGAAATTAAATTAGTACTACATAAACTTTGGCAGTAAGAATTAACCAAAAAAAAAAAATCTTTTCTCTTTATTCTGTTATTTGTCCATTTTTCTGCACTCTTCTTTATACTATCTTTATTCGTTCACGCAAAATCGTAAATTTTTCCCCAATACCCAGTAGTTATTATTTATGTCACAAAAAATTAATTTTTTCAAGGATTTCAAAAGGTCCCGCATAGCAATTATCTTTTTTTTTTTTTAAACTTTTAAAAATTTAATAATGATCGCTGCTCAGTTTAATTCATTTTCAGAATCAACACATTTATTTTTTACACTTTGGAAGAACACCGACCGTTAACAGAAACAACTCTGGTTTTGATGATGGTCGGTGTAATCCTTCTGAAGATGCTCAATCCCGTTTGCAATATTACATAAACAATTGAACCGCGCTACTTCATGTATATGTTCAGGGGTGGATCCAGAAGGACATTTGGGGGGTGGAGGATTATATAATTACGTAAAATCTTCCACAGCAGGCAGTAGATTTGAAAAATACCCCTTTTGTTTAGCGACCTCTTTAAAAATTAAAAAATGTTTGAAAAATACTTAGTTATTACAATTTAATTTAAATTTTGTTTTATTTTTAGGTGAAAAATAAAACGAAATTATAAAATTCTAGCTAAAATGATAGTTTAGAAATAGTAAGGAAGATAGTATTTTTATTAGACTTTACTTGTTAGTTAATCCGATGCGAATTCTTTGTTCGTGAGCAAGTTTAAATATATATATATTTCTCATTGAACTACACTATTTTCATTTACATAACAAAATAAAAATTAAAAATAAATAAGAAAGGCAAAAGATCGATAACAGTTGGGTTTAAAATGAAAACGTAACATTAATAGTTTTACTAGAAAACAGTATTAAATATTAGTTATAAATAAATCCATATGTTGTAACATTTATACAAATCTTTTATAGCGCAAATTAAGTTTCTCTGTTGTTATAACAAATTTTTTCATAGACTTTAGTTCTTTGGTAGGGTGTCTCCTCTATCGTGGATCCGCCACTGATATGTGATATATATATATAAAAAGGTGCAGAAGTTTCTCTGTTAAACAATTTTTTTCTGCGTACTCAAAAGTTCTCAATTTTTAATTATTAACTACTTAATACTGAAATAGTAATTTTCAAATTTTTAAACCAATCACAAAATCGATTATTTTATTTATATAGAGAGATACGTTTAATACTTCCATACGGAGACCGCGCACTGTTGAAGAGTACCTAGTGTTATTTTAAAATAACTAAATTCGGTTCATAAATAACGTATATTTTGCATAATGCTATGAATGCCCTGTTACTTAAATTACGCATTCAGACGATCTAAAATCTGAACTACCGTCTTCGATGCAGTTAAAAAATTTAAATATTCTTTATTCGAATTTGAATTAGATAATGTCAAACCATCCTTTTCCACTGCTTAAGAATCGAATATTGTACAAAAAATAATTGTAGTACTACGTAGCGAAACAACAAGAAAAAATACAACAAAATTTATCTGTTTATTTTGAAATACATATGAAAAAAGAAAGAAAAAAGAAACAAACCGACTTCGTTTACAATTTAAAGGTAATATAGCTCCAGCATATAGCCTAAATAACAGACAACCGCTCAGAACCGTGGTTACCATTTTTTTTTTTTATCATTATTAACTCATTCTTGTGAGTTTGGGATAATTTTATAGAATATTTAAGCGATGATTTTAAGCATGAACTCTTATTGTGAAATAATTTTGAAATAAATATTTAAATTGACGATATTATAATGAAATATTTATTAATTAAAATTTAGTCTTTCCCTTAATAATCAATGGAGCCGGCACAATATTTTATTCCTTTTTTTTCTTTCCTTTTACCAGAAAAATTATTTTAAAAATTAAACAGCACTTACTAAAACGAAAAATCCCAAACCTTTCAAATTGAGAAAATTAACCGGGGAAACATATCAATAACTTTTCCACCAGCGAAGGAAATGTATTTTAATCTCGTACTACTCAAATATCCCCCGGGCAACTGGTTTCTCAACCACAGGAAGTAATATATACGCGATACACACCCACTACAATGCTAATGAAACTCAAATAACGACCGTTTGTTTATGTTGTAAGTAGAACGAGTATCGAATGATGCTCGAACTGAAACCAAAAATGCGAGAGCACTTGGCTAGATCAGAGACCCACGCCAAATGTAGAATGTTCGCCCACTTCGACGACAGTGGAATAATACTGAACTAGTGTGTCACGACCACTTTCTATTTCAGTGGGTGTGCTGCCGTTTTTCCATCATCTACAACCGTAAATAATATCGCAATTACACGAGCGCATACACACGTGTGCAGATGATTTGGGTACCTGCAGACTGCGGAATTTGTCTTGGACAGAAACTGGCGACATATTTAAATGTAATAAAGCGGGAAAAGAATAGAATATGAACTTTTAATCAATTTTAATCTCAAGTTAGGCGTAATCGGTACAATGTGCCTACTGACTAACTCGCAATATTGCAGTCGGTAAATTAGTTCGAAGTGAGCGATTTCAAAATAATCATCTCTCGAAACTACGAACAATTTGACCTTCAGCTGCCGCACTTGCAAGCGCACATGGCCAACGATAATCTCCCACGCTAATAATAGAGCTATATTTAACGAATATTATTTGTATTGATAATCCGACGATTATTGTCGAAGTTGTAACGGTTAAAACAATTAGAACTATTGATATATATATATATATATATATATATATATATATATATACATATATCGTACGTACCAATCGATTATCGTCTTTTGTTAACTGTACTTCTCCTCCGTATATGTGATTCTTACGCCGGGGATAATGAGAAAATGTTTCCATGAAAATTATAATATTTTTCCTATAATAAAGTCTGTAATGTTTTCATGTCACCACTTTTATAAGATCGTTTGAGAAACAATGACAGACCAATTTAAACCGTTTCTTCGATAAGAATTATAAAAGACGAGCATTTAATCTAGCGAGTCACTCCGCAGCAAGATCAGCAAGATCAGCACGATCAATAAAAGAAACAAATTTTGCTGGTGGTGAAATTTAACTTCAAAAGGTTTTTGCAGATCGATTTAAAAAAAAAAAAAAAAAACCCTTCATATCTTTTTACAAATGGAACAAATATCCCAGCAGAAACTTTCAGTAAATTAAACGAAACTCCACCTGGGGTACATGACAAAAAATATCAGAAAAAACATTCCAGTCATTTTGTTATAATAAAAAATTATTACAAATTTCTTCAAAAATGAAAAAAAATTAAATAACTATCTGTTTTGAATAGTACTTTTTAACTTTTTTTTTTTATTATTATTATTATTATTATTATTGAAAGACCCTCGACTGCACGGTAATTTGTGTCCTTCTATAACCACAAGATAATTATTACAGTGTATTATAAGGTTTGGTTAATTTTAAAACAACGGTAAATAGATTATTAATATTGTTGATATCCTTAAAGATAATGTCTAAAGTAGTATTTCCAAAGCATATTTGTCGTTCCGTGGCATTATTCAGTCAATGTATGAGTTATTGATAGCTGACATCTGGGTATTTGTTGGTTCGTCCTTTTCGAAGATGTACTACTGCGTTAAACTTCTTCCCGGCGATTTCAGCAGTAACATGTATACCATTCGGAAAGGATCGGATTTTTATTGTATATATTTATTGTATATAGTTTATTGTATATATTTATTGTATATAGTTTATTGTATATATTTATTATATATAGTTTATTAAAAACGTTCTTCCTATGTAGACTGCCGCGATAGCGATATTTTATATAATTTAGCGGAGATTTAATGCTACTTTCGTGCTGGGCATAGATGGATTTCCATTTGTGAGGCTCTGCACTTAGATACCAAGATAACTGCAGAATATTCTGCAGTGCTCACCTAGCGATCTTGGTAAACGTGCTCTTAAGATATAAAGCACGGTACAATTAATAGAATTTACAACTTTATCGTAGACAGGATTATGAGGCAGATGCCAGATTTAAAACAAAAAAATGCTTCGGCGAAAGGAAGTTCCATCGATGGTTAAGTCGAAGTAAATCCCGTTACTGCGAGAAGAAGTAAAAACTATGGGACTGATTTTCAAAGCTCCTGCAACAGGTCGCATCGTGTTATTTTATATTGAGTCCAGGTTTTTGAGTTTGCATTATAATAGTTAAGATGGATTAATCAATTTTTGAAAGAACCAAAGTTTAATAAAGGACTAGAAAGCAGTTTTCTGTCTACGCCCCAATTCGCGCAAGTGACTTGGAAAAATCAAATCGATCTTTTAATACGAAACGTTCGTTGAGCATCAACAATCACCAAATATGATGGCAGCCAAAACGCTTATAGATATGGAACGTTTGCAATAGGTATTTACAATTTTTTTTCGATAAACATAGTATTTAAATATTTGTAAAAAATTATGCTGGAGGTGCGACTATGATTAAAATTAACATAATTATTATTTAACGAATTAATGCTCGCTCAGCTCAATTATGTATGCGCACGAACTATGCCCGTGCCTCTTGGTATGTTAGCTATCGGGTAAGTTTATTCCCACAGCTGAAAAGAAATTTAAACAAAAACATATTTACTCGGTTAAAAAATAATCCGACGATGAGCAAAATTAAACAAGAGACACACTTAATTAAACTGTTTTGATTACGACGACCACCGGGTTTTAACCGTATTCAAAAAAAGATACGCGCCTACAAACATGGTCATGGGAATACACGTATTATACCACACGCGGCTGGAGCAAAAAATAAAAATGGATAAATAAAAAAAGAAGAAAAAAAAATAGTTTAACGTTTAATACGATGACATCATTACGACTACATTTTGTTACGTCATAGAATGGATAAATTTTTTCTAATTTCTGGTTATCGCGTGATTGAACGCGCTGACTTCCTGAATGGACACACAACGGGGTACAGGGCGGGAAAAAAGGTTTTTGTAATTACATTAGACACGCAATGTGTGCCAAATTAATGAACGTTTCCTCCGCTGATACGGCGTAATTTTTTTATCTTCGCGACTGCTGATGCATGTGCGCTTGTGTGCATGGTATTTCGCTTTCAACGCCAACTCTTCATCGCCCGCGTCTTGCAATAATGAAATTTACAGCTCCTCGGCCGAACTAAAGAGTCGACAAAAATATAGCTCAGCTCGGACCTGTTTATCATAGACCAGATGCTAATAAACAAATTTATTATCCTTAATGTAACGTTTAATCATGGAAATAAACGAAAACAATCAATTCCATTAGGAGGGACGAATGGCGCGTCAAAAAAATCCTACCCTGATGAAAAATTCTTTTATTATTCGACAATTACTACTTCTAGCAGCGCAATAAAACATTTACGACCAATAAATATATATACATACATATACATATATATATGAAACTACAAAAAAAAATGCCGCACATGAAAACAAAGGTCAAATAAACAAAAAAGGATTTTAGACAAACTAGCGTGTCCTGGCCACTAATCGTTAACGCAACCAAAATTAACCATTTTTCTTGTTCATCCTTTTTTTAAACCACTCAACGTTCGGTTTGTTTCCTTTTAATATTCCTCTGAAAATCTCGAACAGTCCGATGAAGATGCAGCGTATAATACAGGACGAATAATAAAAGCAACGTTCCAACAACACATTTCCAACCGACGAGCTAAATCGGAACGTTGTATTTTTATAGATGGTTCCTAAATAGTGCAACAGGTTCTCCCTTGGGACGTTCACTAATTACGTAAGCTCATGATGGGACGGGGGGTCCTAGTAAAATCTCATCAAATCTTATTTAAACTGAAAGGGGAATAATTGAAAATCTCACGTCAAATTTTAACGAACATACATTATTATGCAGATAATAAAAAAAAAAATAATAAGTTTTTTTCTACATTTTTTGGAGTGACCCATTGTGCCCGCTGAAAAAATCTCACGGATAATTAAGAACTTTATTTCGAGAATTAAAAAAAAAAAAAAAGTAAAACAAAAAACGTTCAGTTTTTGAAAGAAAAAAAAACTGGTTTAGTATATGAATGTCCATGAAATGAGTGAAAAATTAAGGAAGGCGATGTCTGTTTTTACTTTTAATTTATCCAAAATTTAAATAAATTCGTTACAGTACACTGTTACAACGTTAAGTTGTATTATTTTTCTCCTTTGTGAAAATAAATTTAGTCCTTTAACAAGTACAGTGTAAATCTCACGTGCGGAAGAAGGAGTCGAAATTAAAAGAAAAACGGCCACGCAACGCAATTAAAGCTTCATAATTCTTAACAGAAAAAAAAAACAACAAGTTTTTAACACGTTTTTCTTCTACACATCAGTATACAAAAAACTGGTATAAACTACGCTCTCTGCAAAGTCCAACGCGTTAAACAATATTCTCTCATTGTAACAACTAATTAGACAAGTTGCCGATTATATTAAACTAAACCACTTGACAGTCCGATTACTTGATTCCTAAAACTTTGCACGACTATAACGAAACCGTAAAAACTTCCAATCTAGATGCCACCACCCGTAAGGTATTTCACCGTATATCATCTCAGGAGGTCCTTTTAGTCCTTACTCGGACAAACATGTCGGCAATCCGTATCTAGCATTCTCGCAATTTTTTGGTCGCTCAAATTGAATGATCATTAACCACACTGACAAGAAATCTTTCCCCACTTTTGCTGATCTACCAGAGCTTATTAAAAAATTTTTAGGTACAAATCACGGAAATGATCATACCGAATTTTCTTCTAATTATTTAAAACAGGACCGTGTTATATTTCCTTATACAAGGGTAAAATTACCGATGACACCGTCTGTGTTATTTTACAGCGCCACATTTATACTTCCCAAAGGACTTGTGATCCTCTATCAAATGTCCGTTACACCCAGATACATGAAAAATCTCCTATAACTCCATAACAATCATAATAATAATAATAATAATAATAATAAAGGAAAAAGAAATACGCTGGGCAGTAGGAAAATAAATTTTAATTGCAGCCAAATAGTTGAACGGAGAGAATCGTTAGCAGTGCGCCTAATTCCGAAACGGTAAATGGACCCCCCCCCGCATGGAATAGCTAATGCCCCCATTCGAGGAAGACGAATTATTCACAATTTGTAATACAACTTCAAATCGCGCCGATTGTACCATATCGATATTAAAACAAGTTCGACTCAACGGGAGTTCTCGTCGATAACTGTTCGAGGTATTTCATTTCTCGTAATAATCCATCTGAAATGGCTGTACTGACGGCGGGAGATTCCTCAGTTACGGTAACCAATTTATTTAAGTCGCCGCCAATTTCAGTTTAACGTTTATTACTATTTTGCAACCGTCACATACTTTGAACGATCGGAGATGGAAAGAAACAAAAATTAATTCCTTGCGACCTCCAACGGAAATAACAACAACTGTAACTGGGTTTACAAAAAAAATTGCAAAATAAACAGATGCAATTATCTTTTGTGTTCTATTTATTTCCATTACCAAGATATCCCCGATTGGTTTAGAATTTAACTGACTTCCTTCCTACATGGTTGACGAGCAAAGATCACATTCGCTGACGAGCACAAGAGGAAAAAGAGATAAACAAACAATTCTCAGTCCGCTGCATAGAACGTTTTTGATTATTTGGTCATTTGATAATTCTGAATAATCGTAATTTTGACAAGGTAAAAACCCTGAAACATTATATCGGAAATTGAAATACACCTAGGAGAAGTTACACGATCAGAAAAAATTAACCCTAATATCAAATTTGTTCCCTCCTCCAGATTCTAAAAAGTAAATATTTTTTTTCCATTACATTCTTAACGCAGAATTTTTATCCCTCACCTAATCTGTAGCTGGAGACTCATAGCATTATCATTGCACTATGGTCTCGCAATCTCAGCACAACCGAATAATTAAAAAAAGGAAAAAGAAAAAAAAAAAAGCTATACAATGTAAAAACAACTCAATTCCAAACATACAAATACTAATTTTTAACGAAATCGTTTACCGCTGGAGCAGTTTTGAAATTAAAAAAAAAAAAAAAAAACAAAAAAAAACAAAAAAAAACTCGACTAATAGAGAAATGGCAAAAATAAAATTAGTTTATTGGGGAGGGGAAAAAACAACATAAACCGCAGACTGAGAACGTCAAAAATTTTGTCAATTTAACAGAGAAAAATAAATAAATTGGTTCCAAAAAGCAGCGACAAAAACTGTAATTTGTGTTTTATTTAATTTTTTTTTTTTTTTTTTTTGCGCTTATATTTTCAACGGTTAAACGTGCCAAATGCGTTTATAATAGAGAATATACAGACAGACGAAATAAAACTATTTTTAGATAAGTGTATCGGAGTTAGCAAACTAGGCCAAATACAGCGGGGGAAACACTCGTGAATTATGTAAATAGTAGCAGCAAACTGACAAAGTAAACAAAAATGTATTTAAAATTTACCGAAAATAGGCGCTCGAAAATATAAATAAACCGTAAAAAATGGATAATCGCGCAATTCGCTCGTTCTTAAAAGAAAAAAACTTGAATCTGATATTAAACAAGTTCCTAAACGTAGATAATTTAAACAATAAATATCGCAGTTAAAAAACTGCCTAAGACGTCATTTAATATCTGTAAAAACATAGGAAAAAATCGTTACATTTAAATAATAATATTTCGTACGGTCGTAAAGGAGGGTGGGGTGCAATATTAAAATCGATAAAAATACCTTTCTTAAAATCACTCACTGGGTAAAGTATAAATAAAAAAAAAAAAAAAAAAAAAAAAACGAAATAAAATAAAACACATTAACGTCAGATGTAAAATCCGTTCAATACGCATCGGAAATTTAAATATCAAAAAAAAAAAAAAAAAGTGAAATTTCATTACTGATAGGACACACGGTACCGATGAACGTTTAATTTGGCACCCAGTCTGCGACAAAGTATATACGTACGATAAATATTTTATAATACAATTCCGTTTTGTTACGAAGGTTTTCGATTATACGAGAGAGTAAATATTTCATCATTGTAGTACTAACTAAAAATCGATTACCATTTACAAAATTTGGTCCGCCTTAAAGAGCGTATTTAACTTAAATTGACACAGTTTGAACAATGTATGCTTTCATATCCACTTCCATTTAGTGTGGTTATTTTGTAAGAATGATTAAATTCAAATTCGGAAATTTAAGCTTTTCGTGGCATGTGGGGAGAGATTCTGCTTCGGAATTACACATAATTTCACACATTTCAAAAACATGAAAATAAATCGCTTGCAAGTTCGTTTTCAAAATATAGTAGTGCCCGTGTATCCGCGGTTAATGGTTCCGAGCCATACCACGGATAGTCGGGAACATTAAGCTCAATAACTTCGCGTATCTACACATACAGTCATTTATAGTACCGCCTAGATATATACCTAAATTGAATGAGTACGCCATATATAATGTTAAAAATTATATTACAATAAATGGTACACATATGTACATTATGATTACATGTGTTCATCATTACGTGCTATACTCTATTCTTCTTGTTCATATTGTCCAACCTGATACATATTTAGATGATTGTGGAACGACAACCCCGATGACGATATTTTTACGATCTTTTAAAAGTTATTTAATTTAATTTGTTCTATGCATGTATATTGTACAACACGCCACAGTCTACACTTCAGAAAATGAATTACTACGTGTGATGAAAAGTATGAAAAGTTGAAAGTTAAACTTAGAACAAGAAAACTTTAGTCAGAAACATCTTAACTTGAAAGTGAAATAGGCACAGTGTTTGGAAAAAATTGGTCTCTATTAGTAGCTTGGTGATGCAATTGACGTTAATGGGACAGGATCTTCGACGGCGATAGGGTTTGTTTTTGTGTTTTTTTTTTTTAGTCGCGCCGTAGCAAACAGCAGATAAGGGGCACCACTGTACTTATTAATAAAGCGCATTTGGAAGAAACTCTACATTATAGAGGAGTGACGATGAAATTATAATAATAACGGGATAATGTAAATAATAACAATGAGGGGGTCAGTCATTAGTCATCAAACTCAGCGTCCTATATAGCACATCGCGTCGTTATAGCTCCGCTAATTACCTAGTTGAAAAATGTTTGTGCAATAATTGTTGAAAACAGACAGATTTTGTTTTTTTCTTAACAGTAACTACCACTGTCGAATTGTAACACGTACTATTATCGAATGAATTTCACCATACAGTAGACTTGCTCCTTTTGCTGGAATTTTCTGCCGCGGACCCTCGGCATATGTAACTCTTTGTAAAGAGAATTTAAATACTACCACAAATCCGTCACCGATGGAAGCCGATTAAAACTACGAATTAGGCGGCTGCAGGCAAATCTGAATGTTATTGTATTGGACAAACTGGAATTGCTGCATTGGTTATTCGCGTTTTGGTAAACCACCACTCCGCGATTTATAATAATAGTATATTAATAAAGTAGTAGCTTAGAGGTTTTTATGAAAACACGTTATTTGCCCATATATATGTATATTAATTATAACGTAATTCTTAGGCTACCCCCCATTCGAAAAAATGTCCCAGAAAAATGTCCCAATTTTATGTAACGTTTGTTATATTTTATAGGATTTCTGTTATTGTTATTTAAAAAATGTCACAATTTTATGTAATGAAATATATAACCACAAATGTAACGAAAAAATGTCTTAATTTTATATAATGAAAGTTAAATGTTAGGATAGGATTTTTGTGATTATGTTTTGTTTTGTTTTTTGTGTTGATGCCAGTAAGAATTACGTTGTATATTTTGATCATTTTATACAAAGCATAGAAGAGAAAGAGACAGAAATGAAAGCAAGAGGGGTCAAGGGGCACAGCCCCTTGCGAGGCTAAAATGGCCGAGTTTTTGTATATATATATCTATATATATATATATATATATATATTAATTACAACGTAATTCTTAGGCTACTCTCATTAGAAAAAAGGTCCCAATTTTATATAACGTTTATTATATTTTATAGAATTTTTGTAATTGTTATTTTACAAATGTTAAAATTTTATGTTACGAAATATGTAATGAAAATGTAACGAAAAATGTAACGAAAAAATGTCTTAATTTTATATAATGAAAGTTAAATGTTAGGATAGGATTTTTGTGATTGTTATTGTTTTTTGTGTTGACGCCAGTAAGAATTACATTGTAAATTTTGATCATTTTATACTAAGTATAGAAGAGAAAGATACAGTAACGAAAGCAAGAGAGGTCAAGGGGCACCGCCCCTTGCGAGGCCAAAATGGCCGAGTTATATATATAAATATATAAAATCCTGAATTCCGCACATTAACCTTTTTCGCAGTCGCTTCTTTCGGACTTACTTTAGGTTTTAAAGAATTTTAAAATATACCGAGGGGACGTGTTTTAATCCATAGTCTGTGTCTTTGTCATTTAGTTAGTAGCTAGTACAGTTTTTGTTTTTCGATTTAACGCTCGCGGCTATTTGAACTGTAATTTTATATAGTCTGCATCTGGTCAACAAAATGATTACATTTTATTACACAGGTCAAAGTACAAGCATTAGTCACATGTTTGACTATTAAAACGATAAAAATGGAGACAGACGATATTTCCGATCAAATACGAAATTCTTGTAGAGCAATATTGAATTTAGTGATAATAAAAGTTTTTGCCTGATTCATCACAGGTAAAAAAGCAAGGAAAGATTTGATACAGCACAATAGAACAGAGGCAAACAACTGCCTAAACTGAAAAACCGGAAGTACCGGTTCAAATTTTTTCCAGGAATTGACACAATTGCCTTACAAAAAAATTCTATGACATAAATTTTAAAACCATCAGCAACTTTTACCTTTTTTTAGACGATCAAATCAATTTTCGCCAATTGTCTGAATTCATCGTTTTTTTTTTTTTTTCAATTAGAAATATATTTGTTTTCTTCTATGTCTTTTCGTTTTTGTTTTTTTTTTTCAGTTAAGTAAAAAACCAAAAACATTTCTCATTTTTCCACATTTTTTTTTGTTCTTTTGGAATACTTACGAAAAAATGTTTTTTTTTTTTTTTTAACGTTACAACTTCGTCCTAGATACTTTCAGAAAGCAAAGTCATTTATCGACCCAATAAATATAATAGCCAAAAAGTTTTTTATATCAAAAAAAAAAAAAAAAAAAAAAAAAATCACGATAAAACCGACAATGATAAAACTTAACAGCCCCAAAGTTTTTTAACATAAAAATTTAACCTACTTTCGCTCCGAAAACATAATAGAACTTTTACAAGCGGAAAGGCATCCAAAGAAATTATTCAAAAAACGAAGAGTCGCTATTCTATGGTCTATTTAATTTTTTAGAAGAATTTTAATGCCATGAATACCAAGAAGCTACGTAGGACATACAAATTAAAACGAAAAACTCCCGATTACGATTTTCCAGAATTTTCAAAGTAGTATTTAAAAACCAAAATATACAAAAAATGACGCGATTCAAAAATAAAATTTCGAATAAAATCATTAAAGTATCAACTGGAACCTGGACGCCTACCAGTTCGCTTCCGCTGATAATTGTAAAGTGAAACCCGAAAATCATATCACTAATAGGCGTGTTTCAAAATATTTATCTTTAATCAATGAAGAACAATCAAGGACAACGGTATCTGGTGTCCAACGTACAACCACGGAAATAACCCAGCAGATACATACTGTGAATAGCGGATTGCTTAATAAATCTTGTACGATAAACCTGTTGTAGAATGTGTGTACAGAGTACACCTTTATATACAGCCTACATAAGTTGCAAAAACCTACACAAACAAGACACACACATGGGCACAGTGAGTGAAAAGTGGGCGAAAAGAACGTATTATGGAATAAATAACGAACTGGCAAATTTTTACAAAATACAGCGAGCGATCTTTGTAGAATAAAAGTATAACGGCGCAAACGTGGAACTTAAACTTGCAATCAAACCCGTCGAATCGCTACCAGAAAATCAGAAATAAAAGAAAAAACATAATTTTCTGAAGTATTTCAAATTGTCCGCTCCGTTTAAATTGTTTTCCGATTTTGTTATATTTTAGTTGTCCAAATACATAGAAACCGAAAGAAAAACAAAAAAACATTTATAATAAAAAATTTAAACATAAATACTGCCAGAATAAAATCGGACATGACTAAATTTAGTACAATTACACATATTCTGTTTTGCGTTGAAGAAAATTATTTCCGGGCGTGTTTTATTTAGTGTGTTTATTTGAAATATTTGCCATTTGCGTTTATATGTTTTGGAGAAAAACCCATTTTCAGCTAGAAAAAAGAAAACATCTTAAGTATAAACGTACTGTATTACACAATTGTTCAAATCTAAAAGACACCTAATATATGTACGTTCGAATCGAGAGAAAAAAAACAAAAAACCAAAGAAATATTAGTAAAGAATCTCAAAATATATGATCCCGGAGCCTGAAAATATTTTAAACCGTACTATGATGGTTTTCTTTCTTCTTTTCTAATTTAAGATATTATTGAAAATGTTTCTGGAACATTCATTTATGTCCAGTGTAAATGCTGATGTTACTGCGTTTATAATTTCAATTATATTTCCGTGATTAATAAAAATTTGAATTCATTTCATCTCAAAAGAACGTAAAAAAATTTCACCTGTTCTAGAATACTAAAAAAATGTTCGGATGATAAACCAATTCGTGAGGAAGGTGCTTATTTATATAAATCAGGCATAAATAAGAAAAACGAAAAAATAAAAAACATGAAAACTAAAAAGACAATAAATATTAAACCCAGATAAGAAAATTTTAAACAGGTTTACGATTTTCTTCAGCTGAAAATATATCCTAACCTATATATTGTTCTATTCTATTAATCTTTCCCCGATACGGTTTTAATCTAGAAATTATTGTACGATTTCTTCGAACTGAAATTCAATATCATTGTCAATCTCGCAGTAGAAAACGAGATGTTTTAAATTCTATATCAGTAACAATATTTAACAAAACGAATTAATCAATGACCTCCCGAACGTAATTTTTAGTCCGGCCCCCAATTTTATGTAACGAAATTTAAATGTTAAATGAAAATGTTATTCTCATGCACCCATTACATTTTGAAACAAAAAAGTGAATCATGCCGGTAAGAATGATGTAAATTTTGATAATTTTATATAAAGTATAGAAAAGAAAAGGAAAATGTAAACAAGAGGGATCTGCATCAAAATACTAAGCCAAACGTTTCTAGGCAATTTTTTGCGCAAATTTTGTTCCTTCTTAAAAATGGCCGCGCCTTTTGTCCATTCAACATTGAAAAGAACAAACACATCAATTTTGTATCAGTTAAATGCTTCTCCTCGTTTTATCTATCAGCAAAAGATTCTAAAATTATACAAGCATAACGTGTACAAAAGGACATCAGACTTGGGGCGAGGTTAAGTTTCGGCATTAATACAACGCGAGTGAAATTTTTGTAAATTTCAACGAGCAGCAGCGGAATGTTCTACTTCAACGAAAATCATTGCCTAACTACGGTAGCCGGCTGTGTACAAACGGAAAAGAATATGCTCGAAAAATGCATTTTAATTGGACAGATAGATGGAAGAAAAAAGATCTTAAAAGCAAGACCACCGAAATAAGTAATACATCAACAAAAAGATGACGAACTTGCAATCAAGCAATCGGAGTAGCCAAAATAGAAATCGATGGAAAAAGAGGGGCATTAAAAGGTGGTCACGATGTTTAGCAATTGGATTACTTCGGAAAAGAACAATTATACATCATTTATGAAATTATATTAGTCATCGCGTAAAAAAAGAAAATACTTAACCCCCCCACCCACAACCGGTTTTTTTTTTTTTTTTTTGGCGCATCAACTATGGACCATTGCCCAGAGACAATGGGAAGAAGAGACAAACCGCCACCGAGTTAATGCCTACTACATTCTCACAGAAACGAATATTTAAGTCAAACAGCGCATGCGCAAAAGTAACTTGGATTTCGAGTTAATTGTGCAGGTGAAACACGCAAGGTCTCCCTATCGTAATATCAAGGTAGCACAGCGAATTTATGCAATACTAGATTTTCATCTGCGACTTCGCCCGCATACTTAGACCCGTTTACAAAGGAAATTACGTTGGTTCTATCACTTTTAACTGTTGTTATTAAACTAAACTAAGTAAAGTATATATTCATTAGGAAAATTTTTCTCCTGTTACAACATAACACCGTGTTTTCAAATTATATCTTTAACTTTTATGCTGTTATGAGCTAGCTCGGTAGCCTAGTGGGGTTAACTTAGCTACTAAATCATGGGTGCCATAGGTTATCGAGCCTTGTCTCATTCCGAATCTAAGCCGCTTCAATATTTACCCAGCCTGAAATACCTGGTCACCAGAGAAATCTGAGAAAATAAAAACGGACCCCAAGTGTAGAAAGGAATTGGTCCCAGAGTATTTTCATCAGAGATCCATTAGGCTTAATATCATTATGAAAAGCCTAACTTCACAATCCCCGACACGTCCTGTCAAAGGTACGGGACTTACTTTACTTTCACTCTGCTATGCGTAATCAGATATCGCAATTATTATATACGTGTGTAATTCTGGGAACTACTCGCGACCTCTGTAAAATTACTTTTTTCTTCTTCAGTTTCTGAGGCACAGAACAAAATAATAAATGACGATATTTTTACAACTGAAGTACAAAACTCGCAACAAAAATGTGAGAATGTTTTATGCATAATCGAACGTACCGCGAAACTACCGAACACTTTAAGCAACGAATTACAGGCATATTCTTTTGGATTTGCACGAACGGATAATACGCGAAAAAGTATCGAACGAGTAAGTACAGACAAACGAATGTCGGAATTGCGAAGAAGTTGATAAAGAAAAAAAGTTCAATAAAGGCGGAAATTAAAACGCAACGATTTTGCGACTCGGTGATTTACAATGGTTATACGAAAAAGATCGGGTTTTGAATGTAATAAACGAAATAATACGAATATTACTCGGAACGGAAAAGCACGAAACACAGGAAAGCACGAAAATTAAATTTTTCAAAGATGGCCTACTAATTTAAAAAAAAGTTTAATAAACGACGCACCACTTAATACTTTCATAGAAAGCCGGATCGTTAATAAAAACAAACAATACACAATCAACATCGTTCCGAAATTTCGTTTTTTTTTTTAAATTAAATTTTTTTTGTGTAAAAAGGGTCGAAACAAATACACAACCTTTCGGATTTTTAATTGGCAGACAACAAGCAGATAAGAGTATTTTCGGATCGCTGAGAGTAATATTTTCTGTCTCTGTTTAAAATCAGGCCACTTCATCCGGTGTCGATAAACACCGAACAGAAACATTAAAAACCAATTCGAGAAGTGAACACACGTGTAAACCATTGAAAAAACGACAAAAAAGAAGGTAAAACGAAGATATCCCTGCCTCCCCAACGAACGTACGCCAAGCACCGGAACTTAATAATTACACACAGTCACGGAGTTTTCTTATTTTTCAAGATACGCGACGATATTTGACATCGTAGCCTCTCTCTCTCTCTCTCTTTCGCTAGTAATTTGCTAAACGGTAAAATGTTTCTGTATCATATATTTGCGATATCAGTGTGAAACAAAGCCACGACCTGAGTAATATAAACTTTAGGTTGCTCGAATTTCATTACTCTTACTGAGTTAAATTGGAACAGACGGACAAAAGGTTTAAAAAACAAATTTTCTCCTCATGTGTCACGAAAATAGGCTTATGCACGATCGCGGATCATAAGCAAGCACTATAGTTTCATATATTAGTGAAGATGCGGTAATTTATCTTCAAATGTAAAATTTCTTCTTATATATGTCCGGCTATTGCAGTCATGTTTTGTTTATTGTTTTACGGAGCAAAAAAAAAAAAAAACATCAATCGTATAATGCTTTTTCTTTTCTTGGGGGGGGGGGGGGGGGGGGCTTGTCAAAACGGACATTTAATTTTTTGTATGTTTTCAATGTGTGGCGGCGGGATCCAAATCAGAGGTTCTACCTGAACGAAACCATTACCTAATTAATTAATTACGCCAGCTAGCTCGATTGTACGAAAACGGAAACAAATACGATCTAAAAATTAACGAAAATAAAATGAATTTCATAGTAGTAAGCAGAGAAAAATATCAAAATGCTGGGCTAAAAATCGATGGTAAAAAAGTTGAACGAATTAAAAAATGATCAATAAAATAGGCAAAATTCAAAATAGGTGTTTGAAACTTATACTACCCCATTGGAAGCGGAGTGACATCAACCTGGTGGAAGGAAAATAATGAAATGTCTCCTCCCAAAATGCATTATTATTATTACAGACTACTTGAATTTAAATGCAATAACGTAAAGTTACCTTCCAGACCAAAAACTTGACTAACAAGGAATCAAAATAATACCTATTCATCCTAGAGGGGTAAATCTACGAATCGACAATACAGATGATTCGGTTTTAATTAAAATTAATGAGTACCATAGTCACATAATAAACGAAAAACAAATTGGTGTATGGAAGAGGGAAGTGAGGAAGTGGTTGAAAGAATGAGGCAAAGATTAAGGAATTTTGTTGCATCCTCTTTTCCCTTTATTTTTATTGCTGCATTATTTAGGGCTCTTTTAGACCATCTATTTACCAGTTTCCTTTTCTTTTTTCTTTCCTGTACATTAATGTATGCAATGTCCAATATATAAGCGGCTCCTGTGTATGGGTGTATTATTGTGTAATTCATATATATATATATATATTTGCGTCGATTGATATATTTTTATTTTTTTGGTTTAATGCGTTCGATCTAATTGTAAGTAGTAAGAATGATTAATTGTAATTGTGTTTACTAGAATAAACGATAATAAGAGTGTTGGGCACTCACGCAACGGGCATACTTGCCCAGTGAGACCCAAAAAAAAAAAAAAAAAATAGAAAAAAAAATATCAGTCAAATTATAAAAAAAAAAAAAAATCCCCGGGATGTTATATTACAGAAGATCTCTGAATATGAAGAAGTCAAGAGATGTTCTCAAGAGCAAGACAGGCATCAAAAGGATGAGAAACTTACTCACAGATAGATGTTGAAAATCAGACAAGTTTTCATGAAATATTATATCTATTCTGTTATATGGAGCGGGCGACGTGCACGGCAAAAACATTGAAATATTTCGAGTCCTGTGAAATGTGACTGCCTGCATAGAAGAAGATCATGGACGAAAAAAATGAAAAATAGGATGGTACTAAAGAAAGCCAATACAAAAAGCAAAATTTTAAACATGATTAAAAAAATAAGGAAATTAAACTATTTCCGATACATATTAGAGGTTTTGAGAATGATTATTCAAGGAAAGATCAATGTAAAAAGAGGCAGAGGAAGACATGAACTAAAGACATAGTCAAGGGGGACGGGGAAACAAATGACAGCCGAACAAAGCGGTAATGAAACGAGACATCTAGGCCAAAATGATCGTTTACACGCGGCAAATGCGTATAGCACTAGATGGTGATGAGATCAATCGTATACTGCGTGTATTGTAAAGCTTTTGAATCGAGAGAATAGAATCTATAAATTACTTAAAAATAACGTGTTTACTACTAACTGGTTGCATTTTTAAAAAACTAAAACTAAATCAACCGAAAAACAAGGGTAATATGTGCATAATTTCATAATCGGCTGATGCATTCTGAACCTTAATGAATACATCCCGACCTATTCTTTATCGCATCCGTTCCAACCAGTTTCTTCATGGCCAGTGTGTTCGTAAATTACTCCCCGGTAATGCGAAAAATATATTACACTATTATCATAAAAATAACTCTAATCCACGGTGATATTCGAATAAGTACTTCTATAGAGCGGAAATTCATAGAGACAAAAGCAAGAGAAAAAGGAGAGAGATAATAAAGTTGTGTACCATGAAATACTCGAAAAGTAAAATAATAAAAAATGAAAACAGCATTGTGCCGATGGACTACAAAGAAGCGGTTTTGTTCTAAGCCAACCTAATCAAGTGGCGGTTCGGTCTAATTTAGCACTAACGAACCGGCGGAATCAGATCATTAACTATACCGAAGATAAGTAAATGAATCATAATGATCTCAAAATATTACACTCAAGTACTGCTCTCGGCTATAAACAAAGAATTTACAATTACAGATGAAGGAGGAAATGGAAAATGAAAAAAAAAAAATCTCGAGCAGCTACATTTTCCACCGATTCACATCGTATAAATAATAAATATTAATAAGGATAATCAAAAGTAGCTTATTTAATATGAATGCTCGCGACAAACATACGCAAACTGTACTACTCTGTGATTATCGAATAATACAAATCGCATTAAACCAATTGAAACAAAAAAAATTATTAAAGCGAACTTCGAAATAAAACCTAAAAAAAAAAAACAATGCAATATACGAGTAGAAAAATTTTCAGTCAGTACCAGCCGGAACTACCCCATTAGCGGAAAGTGGTGACTTTTTTGTGCGGCCTGAAATAACTACTACCAAAAAATATAAATACTTCAAAAAATGTCTCGTTACCAGGCCTTTATTTTTTTTTTTATAAATATGCAGTATAGTCCAATGGTTTTCGAACTTTTTAAATCCTAAAACTCACTTTAGAATTTTTCTGGAGAACTTAAATTAATTTTTAACTTTTCACATATTTCACTCGACACACGTGTTTTACAAGCAAATCCTTGGATGCTTTCACCGATAAAAATGATTTTGTATCTCATGAACGCAAATTATCTATGTAAAACAATTTTTCACCTAGAAAAAAAAAAAAAAAAAAAGTAATTCAGATTAATATGAAAAAAGTACGCACGGATTGCTTTTATTCAGCTGGTAGAGAAAATGATAAAGTATACGTGTGCAGCTAACCATGCGGTAAATAAAACACAAATCATAGAAAACTTTTTAGGTAAAAAAACATTGTAATTAAAATTAATTACAGACTGGTTTCGAATGTACACATTCATAATCATTGTGTATAATTACGTATCCAGTGGCTACGACGTGTAACAATTGTAGCATAAAATAAAGCTATCAAGAAACTCGTAATACGCGGACTGTGTGGGAGTACCTTGAGTTATGACGGTGTCATGAAAGCGAATACGAGATTAATTCAGAAAGAACACTAAACACCGGGGCATTTAACTTGTTTTTTTTTTTTCTTGCGTTTATAAAAAAAAACAAAAAAAAAACATCAAAATACGCCAAAAAATCCTTCACAAAACCTCCACACACTTTTTCTACAAAATTGTTATTGGGATTTGAAACGGCGGGAATCACGAAGGAGAGAGAGGTTTATCAAAAAAAAAAAAAAAAAAACCCGGGGGGTTGCCCTTAACAGCTGGTATTACAGTCATAAAAGTCAGGTGGCACATAGTAGGAATTTTCCTTACTTGTTGTTTATAAATTAACGCCTTAAATTTAAAACCGTATGTCGGGGAGTTATTTTACAATCCATTTTAAGCAATCTGTTTTATTTTTTGGGGATTTTTTATGAAATGAATGGCCTAGCTAGGAGGTTAATGCCATTTGAGAGTAACAACGGTCTAGTCCACGATTATGTTAAATAGACTTTTAGAATTATTTTCATCAAAAATAAACTGTACACGTTAGTACAGAATTACACCTTTTAAAGAAAAAAAAGTTCGTTGAAAAATTTTATCAGTTACGCTTTTATTTCATTTGCAAACTAATTTATTTATTTGTTTATTTATTTTTTTTGCGTTATAATGCTTTCATTAAAAAATGCGCATATAGAGCAACGGAATTCGGCGTTATCGTTTGGTAAGTATAAAAATTGCGACTACCCGGTTATCGTAATTAATAATAATTATAACGTGTAATTACGTAGTAATAATCGGGGATTTTTCAGAGAAATCTATGCACCCTCATCCCTATGACGTGACCCATTGATGTCGCGTTACTTCGCTCTAGTATGTACTATTATTAAGATAATAAAACTATAAAATTAGACGAACGTAGTTTTACAGCTACTTCCTAAGAAAGGAATTCAATAGTTGAAGCGGAAGAGATATTTAAGAAAAATTTAACTCTACAGTCCGAACACTTTTAATGTTATTAGAAATTTTGGTTCTTAATTCTATGGTGAATCCGATTAGTGTTTCCTTTTCTTTTTCTTTCAATAAATTACGGAATCCAGGAGGCAAAGTTGCCAATTGAACCCACCTTACCTTATCGTCGCTTATTTCGAGAAATATTTTAAAACTTCGAATATTGTTTAATAAATCGGAATTAAATATTAAAAACTAGTATATTACGTCCACGACTAGAGCGAATTAAAAGAACTAAACACACGACGGAAAGGGCAACATTAATCAGTGCCCATTATTGCATTGAAGTTTCGTCTTACCCATCTTTTTCTTATTTCTAATCTTCTAGCTTCTCTGTTACCGACGCTCGATGAATAAGGAATAAATTTCGCAGAATAAATAAATTTAAAAAAAAGTTTATTAAGTAATTTTTACAAAACATAAAAAACAAAAGAAAATTTTACCGTAATACAAGGGCGGCTGGCTCACTTTTAAATATAAATTAAATAAAATGTAAACTTTTATCGATAATTTAAAACAACAAAAAAAAAGCACCGCATTACGCCCTGCAAAGTTAATTAAAATTCTTCTTCAAGTTCACTGGAAGATAAATTAATCAACGCTATAAATTTACAATCCCTAAGGACAGGCACATAGTGTTACCGCTTTTATTGAAGTTTCTTGTTACACATGTCTACCAAACATTTTATTATAACATAACGAAGAGAACCTACGAATTATCTTACTGAAATTCCGAAATGATACCGCCATCTTGAAGAGGCGTACACAAAAATTTTAATTAGATAAAGTAGCGCGATTTTCATGCAACTTGGTTTTTATTTTACTCTGTAAAATCTTCCGAATATCTGAACAACTTCCGAACCACCATTCAAGGTGACAGTCGGCTTACAGACTTCACAAATTTATGTCCCGATGACTGCCGAAGAATTAGCTAAAAGTGAAAATACTTCAGATATTTCAAGACCTGTCACATATCGTGCAATTTTTATTACATTAAAAAAATGCGATTTTTTCCCTGATTTTTGAATAAGGTATCACTTAGTGACAGCATTCAAAACATACCATCATATATAATCCCTTCTAACTGGACGCGATTCCTAGTTCAATTCCTACACCTGGTAAATTTTACAACCAGGGGGCATCATCATTTCGATAGAAATCGAAAAATTGTAACTCAAAACAGGCCAGTGTGATGGACCGAAAAATTTTAACATACTTCTTGAAGAAATGTTTGATTTTGTCCTCCGGTTTGGGTACTTAAAATATTGTGTTGTGTCGTTCTCAGATGGCGTTTATTGTACTTTTGAAAATAAGGAATTTTTTTCCTTCTTTTCAGTGGTAATATTGCTAGATATTCAAGGGCCATTTGATAATATTTCCATTCCTATCCTGTTCAATCAATTAATAACAACTGAATCTATGGCTAAACTTCTGTGCAATTTTTACGTACGTCACTTCGTATTCTAAACACGATTTCCAAACAGTCTGAAAAAAGGCTCGCGCACGATTGTTTTATTCGGTTCCTTTTTAATACATGTACATTTTACCAATCTTTAATACTCAAGCACCGACATCGTTGCGAATTTTGTCATGCGCGGATGACACCTTTATATATACCAAATGTAATTATCTCTACTCGATGAAAAATCAAGCATTTCTATTGAAAAATTTTATCTTTGAAATACTATGCCCTTTCTCGCTGATCATTTGGCCACTAACTAATACGCATTTTGATTCAAAACCATTCTATTCATTTTATTAAGCAAGGTATTCTTAGATCCTAAAATAACACGGACTTTTCGCATACCGTCATCACCAGCAGAACTTCTAATTAAATAGTATAGTCTCTTAAAGGCCATTAAGTAATTCACGTTGAAGGGGTGATAATTATATAAAAGCTATTATATCAGGTCGTAATTAGATATTACGGAGCGATTTTTTATGGGTCAACTTCAAAAAACGGAGATGGGTAGGTTAGATTTAGAACATAATCTCAAGATTAATTAAGGACAACATCAGATCGCCTCGCCTTCAAATGAAAACTAAAATTACTCCCCTACATATTAGAAGGAATTAAATTTAACTGATAAGTTCGTACTTAAATAACAGCAAATATCCGCAACTGACACGTAAAATAGTGCAGACTTAGGTACCAATTGAAGGTTTGATCATCACAAAATGCCACTTTCGCTCAAAAGAGTAAGTAGATGTTCCACATTTACAGTTCAGGCTCTTATAACAGGTTTTTCCTCAAACTGTAAACCTTAATTTTATCAAATTAAACAATAATACTTTTAAAAGCCAAAACACGCATCAACTGCCAATGTTGCGAAGACCTTTTTTTTTTTTCTTTTTCGAAATACTGCGCAACAATTATACCCTAATTACTGGATCTTTAATGACGCTAAATTCCAATGAAGGTGCACGATCTACTATAGAAGGTATTAGCAGAAATTTAGATTACCTCCGTTGGCTTCTTAGCTGAGCTCCTTGGTACATTGAGAAGACAAAGGGAATTTGTAGTATGCTTAGATAGCCTTAGTTCTCTTTTATTTCTTCAGAGTAGAGTAGTAACTAGCGGCATAATGGCCATCCATTTACTTGTGAAATTAAAAAAAAACAACTTGTCTCAATATTTCAGAACTAGGAGAAGTCGTTAAGTTCTGCTCGATTTCTAGCCACTGCGAGCTATTACTTATTTTTTTAGTGACACAGAGTCGATTCAATTGCAAAAGAAGCGAACAAGTCCGGGAAATTAAGTTTCCATTCATCCTATCTTTCGACCTTCTAGATAATCCGGTTAATATGATCCGCAGATTTGCCATCGTTGTGTGTTGGGGCTGCCTGCTAATCGGCCACCGTAGAATGGGTTTAAATTCTTTCCAATACAGGACGACATGATTACCTATTATAAACTAAATTTAAGAGAAAATATTAACTGCTTTTTATTTAACTGCAACCAATTTGATATCGAGAGACTAGTGTTTTTTTGAACACCTTACGATATGTATGCTCCATTTTTTATTTTTTATCTAATTTGTTACGGTGTGATAAGATATTATGGTGTTTTTCTTTTCAAGTTCACTGAAGAAAATAAAATTATTATGTAATTTTGTTTTATTTAATTTCTTCCCTTCCGTCAATGGGGTGTGTTAATGTAGGCGCTTAATTTTATTCGATTCTTTATTTATTTCTCCTTTTTTAGCTTTTTTCTTCCTTTGTTTTTTATTTTATTTCATTTTTCTGTTATTTATTGTAGGAAACTACTCTAAACTAATGCAATCCAGGCCAAAAAAAAAAAAAAAAATCCATATTTCAAAATGTCCTTATTTTAAAAGAACGTATATGTGTGTATTTCGTAAAGACATCTGATAATTGTGAAGGTAAACCGTTAAATAGAGCATCGAACAAAAACACCAGCTTGAACACAATCAGTGTGATAATGAATATTTTCCCGGAATTTTAACAATAGAATGTTTCTGCGTTAACTGCATATTCATCGTACATTTCTTGTAGCATACCGAGACACTCATAAATTTACACACCACTAGCGACAAACTAATATTATGCAAGAACGTGAGCATAGAGCACACCTGCGCAAGATCCACAGAACATAAATAACCCAGCTTCAATGCAGTATATAACACCAAGCAGATCGATTTTATTCGATCAACCGCTATGATGAATACAAGTTCTTAAACTACATCTTATAGCGACAATCAGTTTGGGTGAACCGAACTTGCAGGACACTATTGTTTACTTGAAAACGATTAACGATTGTGTGAAACAGTAGATAAAAACCAGTACATAAATAATTTTACGAACAATGCTTTTTTAAACTGGCAACGCCGCGTCAGTATGCAAAACGAGTGCTTCTAGCAAACTGCACGATTATAAAAGTCAGAACATGAAATAAGACGCAAAAAAATTGGTGACAGTAACGCAGCCGAAGCTTACTATCGCCTAGTAACAGTGATTTATCCGCGTTACAGCAAATACTAACGTAATAATAACAGTGAATATTTAAAAAAAAAACGAATTAACTAATCTTTATTATTTCATGTTCTTTTTTTTCATAATTCACAAATACTATTTCCATTCAGCTGTTCGCTGGTGAATAATTTTTCAGTTTTCAGTTTCTATCGAAAACGGGTAAACTACTTTCATAATTTCGAACCGACAAAAAAAAGAAAGAAAAAAAAAACTCAGTCGAATTAATTGTTTCATACTTATTGTTATAATCTACAAGTCTTGTTCTACCGCATTTATAGCATTATTGCCCTACAAAAATTATATTTACTTGTAAAACTCATATTTTTGCATAGGAAATGATAACATGTTTTATTTGATATTCATATTATAATCTAAATTTATGATAAATGGTAATGTCACCTAGTGAAAATTATTTAATATAACCTCTCTGTTTTAAACAGTTTGTTGGTAAAATAAGAAAGTGATTAACTCTGTCCTGATGTTAAGATTCCTGGGATTGGTTTACAATAAAGTAATAATTCAGTACTGGAATAAGATTAGTGTGTGTGAAACTTTAATTACATATAAATAAAATCACAAAAAACATAAAATAGTCGACTTTTTACGTACGTTTTCATTTTCATTTTTTGTGATTTCATTTATGTAATTAAATTTTACGCGGCATACCGCCAGGTAATTTGCCTTTAACGTACATTATATATACACACTTTCATTTTTATATAAATTCAGAACAATTTTATAGTTGAACAAGTACAATTAAACTTTTTTTTTTTCTTTATATATATATATATATATATATTTGTGTCGACGTAAGAAGACATTTGTCATGTCCATTAACGGGCACTATCTTATCAAATAGTTTCATAAATACCAGTTCCCGGCTACATTATTTCAAAGGATAATATTAAATTTTCATCAGGTAATGTAATGTAAATTTCTCCCATAGTAGATTTTTTTTCTCATTCTACAACGAGAAAAGGAAATTATCTGTAATTATTGGGCGTATTCATTTTTGACACAAACTTAAAGAGGTTTATGTGTATAATTTCCATCATTTTATTTAACGTAAACCAATATAACAAATTTTTACATTTTTTAACGAATTTGTTTGTTGTTTTTTTTAAATTTATAAACATTTAGTTATTTTTTTTATATTTTCAATACACGGCAGTCATATATTCCTGTCAAATGAAATATCAACACTATACGGTAATAATTCCGCTAACTTTTAATGGTAATTAAAACAGGAGAACATAGTTATAGCGATACCACAAAAAATAAACAGAAAAAAAAAAAAAAATTATAGATAAATAGATGATAAAAACAGTCCATCTCCATGATTTATAAAATTGATAAAAATAATAATAGTAATAATAAATAAATCAAATTAACCGCTGACCATAGCTATAATTTCAATATTAACCGCTGGCGCAAGTACTAACTTTTTTATAAAGGTTTTTTTTTATGTTTTTTAATTAAAAAATTTTTGTAAACATTTTATTGTTTTTTTTTTGATTATTTTTAACGGATTTATCAAAGAGGATATTAGCCCAAGAAATGAGAAAATAAAGTCACACATTCTTAAACATTCAAGGATAGTGGATAACAATGATTCGAGGACGGCAATAACAGAAGTAGAAGAAAGTGAGAAAATATAAATAAGCACCCATAAGGGGAATAGGGATGCAAAGTTCAGAAAAAGTCGTACATTCTGATAAAACATAATATCAAGGTCATAAGGAAAGTATTTGGCAGGAGGATGAAAAGCAAAAAATTGGGTAGAAGCAGATGAAAATCGAGAAAATTATGCGGAAAGGAAGCTATGATTAAAGCAAAGAAGCAGATAGCCGAGATTGTGAAGCGTTTAAGAGAGATCAAATATTTAGAAAATCATGAAGGAGGTGGAAAAAAGGGTTGAATAGAGAGGTAAAAGGAGGCAAGGTTAGAAAATGAAGAAGAATAGAAGTTTATCCATAATTTGGATGAGCGGTTGAGAAAAAAAGAACAATATTACGAGCTGAAAGTATGCTCAAAAATCCACCACTGGAAGAAGAAAGTTCTTATACTACTTTGAGAACAAAAATTAGTTATTGGCATAAATTACGTATTCTTTTCATGGACGAGTTGCTAAAATGATTATCACCAAGTGTGTCGGAGTCTTGAATATTCCAGATCTAGTGGTGATAAATGTTTGCCATCATTTGCATATAAGACTGTGTCACCAGCGCACTATCAAAAATGCATGAGTAGTTTACTCGAGATCGAGCAATACGATTGTAAGAAGAAGAAAAAGAAGGTCTTAATGGATACTAATTTAAGTTCAATATTACATGTTAAAGCTGCGTTGTTATCGTCCGGCTGCTCGACTGAATGAGACGGCCTCTAATAGTCCCATATATCAAACGGCACTCGGACATAACTACCAACACCAATCACTGATTTCTTAAGGAGACCGGTTCCTTTTAACATTAAAATTACTAGACATATGCATTTTTTTTTTTTTTTTGTTGTTGTTTGCACGGCGTATATTATCTTAGATGAAACATCTATCGCGTTATTATAGATTCGCGAACTTCACATATTGCTCAATTACATTCATAATCGTTACTTCTTTAATAAAATAAAATGCCTGGATTTTGTATTTTCCACAGTTCTACTAACATGTGTGATAATCGATCAAAGAATTGTTTAAATGTGAAAGATATATATATATATATATATATATATATATGTATATATATATAAATAAACTCGGCAAGTTTGGCCTCGCCAGAGGCTACGCCTCTTGACCCCTCTTACATACATTTCTGTCTCTTTCCCTTCTATACTTTGTATAAAATGATCGAAATTTACCATGTAATTCTAAATCATTCCATATGAATATAAGCTATGTGCGAACAAATGTAAAAAAAAAAGCGAGACAAATGTTTAACCTCTTTCTTTTTGGAAGTCGGTAACAAAACTACATTTCCATGGTAATTTTGCAAATTGATGGCATTTTAAGTCAATCGTCTCTGTTATATTAATAAAAAATAATAGAAAAAAAAAAAAAAAAATTATCCAAAGGGACCACATTTTTTCATGTTTTTTGACGAATACTCAATTTATGATCATCGATTTTCATCATTACTCACATAAGATATACATAAGTTGAATGGTACTCTTTCTAATGGACAAAGAATCAGTAAAATCGGTCTATATAAATATGAGTTATGCGTGAACTTAAAAAAAAAGTATTATATTCCTATGTAAAAATATTTTGCACGACATAAATGTTGCTGTTTAATGTACAGACTAGAGACGTTACTATTGTTAAATGTAATGGAATAATTTCCTGTTCCATTTTATGCAATTTGTAATCTAAAGAGAAAAATACGTTTTTGTTCCTCAAATCATAACACATCAATTAGTTACAAAATATAAACTATACAACCAGCATTAAGTTCTTCATCGCCGAAATAACTATTTTCACGGCGCATTATTAAACGATGTTATCATCAGAGTGATAACGCGACCGAATCGATTGATAGACACGCTCAATTTTCCTTTAAATATGCGCTTGCAAATGTTTTCGTTGCCGAAATACACTGGCAGATAATGAAAGTGAAAAAAAAACAAAACAAGTTCAGTCAAGCATGATGTTTCATGCGCTGAGGATTCCGTATGTAAGTTAAACATAACTATAATTTACACAATAAAGAGATCTGATTTTTCGTGCCACAAAAAAGGAGACACACATCATTTTTCGCTCCTTTTTGAACTTCTTTTCGCCAACTTTGAAGGTTTCGTAGAGGAAATAAAATACGGTTTCCTTCCCGGAAAATAACGATCTTTCTAACGATACATCACACGCCCGAGAAAATTTTTTTTTCTCTAAAATTTCGAGCTTTCGGCACTTCGGGGACTTAAATATAAAAATTGTAGAGGCTCGGCTATAGTTTTCCTACAAAACGGTTCTTTAAACAAATTTTTATTTTTTACATTATTTTTATGCCTACGTAAGCTGTATGAGTGGCCATATGTGTCGTGTGATTGATTGGATATATGTAGGTACATTTGTAAGTAAATTTGTGATTGTTTGCATTAGTACGATAAATTTTAAGATCATATATTATAATACAGTAATTAACAATTTTATTTTTAAATTTGACATTGTATACAGATGTTTCTTTCTGTTTTTCTTATTTCTTTTGGTTTTGATATTAATTTAATAATACAGTTAGTTATTTGGTTATTTTAAGAACATCTGTACAACCATATAACGGACACTGTAACTAAATTTAAAAAATTTATTTTTTTCAATAGAAATCCCTGCAGCTCGCGCAGTCATGCGCATATGCGGTGTAAATTTAAGATATACGTTATGACAATTGTAATTATTTTTTAAGTAAATAAATTAAATTGAATTGAACTGAATTGAAAAATTGAAAACTTTTGAGATACGTTTTAGCTTCCTCAACTTTTTCACTCGGGCTGGTGCTTACGTGAACATCATTCTTTTTTTACTATTTTTGGGCCGAAAGGAGGGTCGGTCTACATAATTTTTGTCACTGTAATTTTTAATTTTTTATAAAAGAGCTTTTATGTTTTATTTTATATATTGAACTTCACTTTTAAATGATTATCTGGTGATGAGTTATGAATTTTTTAAGGGTGACTTTTGAGGTCGTTATAAATTCCATATTATATATTCTTGATGAGTTTTTTTTTTTTGGGAGGGGGGTTTCCGCCCAGGATAATCGGTTAGTTTAAAGTTATAAATATGATTTTAAAGAGAATTTTAATTGTAATTTATGATCCAATTTTGAAATTTATAAATCAAACCGTTCCTAAACTATTGCATATTTTAATTTGATATTTTTGTCGTTTCTGAACCATTTGATTAGGATCCGTACATTATATGTGTACGGAATCATAGAAAGAAAAAAAAAAAAAGAAAAGAAAAAAAAAAGAAAAAGACCGTTATTAATGCGAAACGATTATGGCCCGTGATAAAACATCATAAAAATGTCTCTCGAGAATAAGCTCTTCGCATGAAAAGAACGGTACAACGGAGAGATCACGTGTCTGTCATCAAAACGGTTAATATCGTAAAATCAATGGCCCAAAATTATATGGCACGCTCTGGATAAATACGCGAAAGCTTTATTCCTCTTCATGTACTGGGCAGGAACACAGACCCTTTTGTTTTCTCGACCATTCTTCGAGAATTCATCTTTTCCAGAAGTACCGGGGATTGTTACCTTTCACAGAAAATTCACTCTTACCGAAAAGCTAGATAAGTGCTCCCCCACAGATTGTCTCCTTTAGAACGTCATTTTATGATTCACTGACTAAATACCACACGCATTCCCTCGCGTGCATGCACACACAAATCACACACATGTATTGTAAGTAAAATTTTATATACCACGAACGGCCCGGAACGTTTTCATTATATAGACTTACTGGATACATTCGCACAGCGTCAACCACCAGAAACGTATAAAACTTACCTAAAAACCGAGAACAAATAAAAACAATAAATTAGTATCAGAATAGGAAGCATTTATTATAGAGCAACCGATGGGGCCTGGAGCCGCAGCTGATGCTCTATATAAGAACTGACAAAGTCATTATTTTCGAACGTTACAGATAATCGATATGAAAACGTTATACGCAAAATTAATTTTTACACTTTTTCATCTTCTTAGATTTCGCATACAAAAAGCTTTAAACGTCTGAGAGCGTCGCCCGCATAAGACGGTGCAAAATTTTAACGCGAGAAGAAGTCCAATAATTTTTATAAAACATTGAGAGGACTGTGTGACGTAGTAGACCTTCAAGCTCGGTCGAGTGGTCCTTTCCCCGATAATTTTTCGGCTCAGATATAATTCTATTCCCCAGTAATTGCGCCCCAAAGTGAACGTGTAATTTTCATCTTCCAATCACGCTTCTTATTACCTCCTTGTACAGCCGGCTCCAAAAGTCCTCAGCCTCGGTTTCTATTCGTTCCTTCTAGTCATCATTCTACCATTGTTTCTTTAATCAGACTAAGAATTAATCCTTCCCCGCTTTTTTTCGTTTTCGATTTTCCTTACTTCCTTATTTCCTTCTCCCTGTTGTCCACCGAACTTTTTACATATAGCGCAAACCACACTTTCCATTGAATGCTCAGCCTTCGCTAGCGAGCGTTAACGTCCTCGGAAATCTGAGCTCTATCCTCCTACTACACTCCTTACAACTCTTCCTTTATCCTTTCCTTTCCATTTTCATCAGTAATTCTCCTACTTCAATCCTCTTTCCATCTCTAATCGCCTTATGATCCAAGTTTGTAATACAGTCTTTCAAGTTGTTGGGTCAAAGCCGATGGCGCGAAACCGCGATTAAATAAAAATACAAAACCCGAAGGCGGCGAATGTGTTCTCGAACGAAGCTCGACGCAACACAAAGCAGTTAGCCACATCATCAATCAACCGAGTAATTAAATTAAAACTGTTTTCATTTCATTTTTCATTCAAAAACATAGTAATAAAAAACAAAAAAAAAAAAACTCGAAATGGTAATTCTTCGAGAAAATGTAGGCGAATGTATCGCCCTAAAATGAAATACAAATGAAAAATGTTGCGAGGCGTCTTAAACTTGGCACCAAGTCTAAAAAACGCATATACGAAACACTTTGTTCGTGAATCGCTTTTTGGCGGGAATCGAAGTCGGTTAATATCCTAATGGCGGCTGAGACGTTGATCTGCCTCACCGCTTTTTAACCACTCCTAACCCACATTACCACCCATTCTGCGGATAACGCAGTTCTTTCTATTATAGTCGATATCGGATAAAAACGATTATTTTAATAATATCGTCTTAATACTTTTTCCTAAGGAAATTGTATCGGACCATATTTGCGGATTATAACGCCTGCAACACACTTCTCCCTCGACTTGAATAATCATTTTTGTCGACCTCAACGACAATTTCTGAGATGGGTTCAAAATAAATAAATATATATATATATATATATATATGTATATATTTGACTCCTCTTGCTTTCATTTCTGTCTCTTTCTCTTCTATACTTTGTATAAAATGATCAAAATTTACAACGTAATTCTTACTGACATCAACACAAAAAAAAAATAACAATCACAAAAATTCTATCCTAACATTTAGCTTTCATTATATAAAATTAAGATATTGTTTCATTACATAAAATTGTGACATTTTTTAAATAACAATAACAAAAATCTTATAAAATATAACAAACGTTACATAAAATTGGAACATTTTTTTGGGACATCCTGCATTACATAAAATTGGGACATTTTATAAAAAAAAGAAAGGAAAGAAATGAAATAAAACCAGCTTAGTAGTTCCCAAAAGATCAGCTCTGTGACAGAAAAAAAAAAGAAATCTAAAAGGCCTCTTCACAGGGAACGGTACGAAAATGCGATAGTTTAAAAAATAAATTCCACAATCGGCACTGTTAAAAGCGTTAGAGGAATATGTTTTTTCGGGTAGCCGATTAAAAGTCCAATATGTGTTTGAAATCGATCGCAAATGATTGCAGATTATGATAGAAAATTTTTTTACGCCTTAATATACTTGCAATACAACAAAGTTTGAAGCAAAAAAGAAATTTAAATTCAAAGTTCGAATAAAACCAATTCGGCATTTTGAATCAAAAGTAAATTTAATTTTTATTTGGTCGAAGAGGCGTATAGATCAAAAGGTTGTTACATAACTTCTTTTTAATATGGACTTATTGATACCGTTGAACGGAAAATATCGAATTATTGAATATTATAAATAATTTGAAAAGGGCTAAATGAAATTTTGAAGTGGAAATCCCTCGCAAAACTAATTCTCGGCGCTGCATTGTCGCGCTACATCTTTACTGATACATTGCTTTTCGATTCTTTTCTAGCTGTTGTAATATTTATTCTTAAGATGTTTTTTACCTGTGTTCAACATTGTTCATTTAATTTTATGAATAATTCTGATATGCCACCGATTTAAACGTGAAACTCTTTTAATTTTTTAAATTCTTCTTACGCCAGCCACCCCATAGCGCAGTTGGTTAGGCAGTGATTTTTAATCCCGCTGTTCAGAATTAGAAAGAATTTGGGAACGTTTAATTAAAAATGACTTTGGAAGCACATAGAAATCGGCAATTTTTTGGAACAGACCAATGTATAAAATAACGTTTTTGTAGAAAAAAATATATATTTTAACTTTAGAAACAAAAGTTCAAAAAATCAGTACTCTGAGTAAAATCCGCTTGAATCCATAAAGAATACTCAATAAACTTTTCCCGTTTTGCGTAACTCCTTTTCCTAACTATTTTATTCTAAAAAGCTACTAGTACTTTCAGCTGGAACATATTTCCTGACTGATCCCAACGATTCAATTTCCTCATTTGAAATAATCAAAAAAAGAAACGGGAGAAAAAAAAAGAAAAAACAACGAACATTCTTAATTATTTTCACTGTTAAAGATATTACACAAAACTGAGTGAATCGAATTTGCGACAGTCCAATCTCTCTCCACTAGTACTGGAGGAATACAAAATAAATCGTTACCGGGTCCGCAATTGACAATATCAAACCAGTGTACATGTAAAACACGTGAATCACTCCAGGCAAACACAAAGTACACTTTTATTGCGATAACAGAGTTTACAATCTAAAGGGCGGCCTGAACACTGATATACATTTAAAAGACGAAGTGGAGGAAAAATATTGACTGATCATATTTTAGTTAAGATTATTCTATTTTACCTTCTTTTAGAATTATTTCTGATAATGATAATAATGCTTAAAGCTACATCGGAAAATCAATATAGAAAAAAGATTAAAATCCGAAATAGAGTTTTTCTCGTCGTGCATAACATACAAAACTATATAATCGTAAAATTAAGGGTTTTTTATTATTACTAATAATAATAACAATAATAATAATACATTGTCTGATAAATTATTTTGCAAACTAACTTTATACGGATTGATTCTTCAGCGTAAAAACTACAAGTTTTAGAATATAAAAACTTTATAAACACTTCTCCGACGTCCGAATCAAGTGTTTAAGATTAGTTGTTTTTTCCCCTTCAATCATTAAATAGACGGGGGTAACGTAAATGTAAACAGTATCCGAAATATGGTCAAGTTCGTGGATAAAAGACGTTATATTACATGGAAAACATATTCCAAGTAGAACCAGTGAATTTTATAAAAGTTTTATTTTCTTCTATTTTGGTTCGGAGGAACACACCAATTGGCCACACTTCTTGTGTAGTTTTGCACTGATTGCATTTAAAAAAATATGGCCAGTATCTGTCAATTTACCTCTATCATAGACATGCTGACAGAAGGGAGGCAAACTAAAACCTCGTTTGCACATAGAGAATAACCTGTTGATTAAAATCGTAACATAATAATTGTGAATATACGAACGATGCAGATACATCATGATAAACTAGGAATATTAAGTTGTATAGATTTATGTAGTAGTGACACTCGCGACGATTACGCCATAGGGAACTCTCCAGTATTCTTCATAACAAACATTATAGATCTGTGCTGGAGAATTTTTGAATAAATGAGAAAATGTCAGCCATTGCCGATATTGCTGGCAAGATCTCACTATCAACTTTATATTTATGTAATTCCCACGCTAATTTAATATTAATACCACTTTCCGTCAAATCTACCGAGCAAGATTTTATTTCACATGTAAGGAAGAATAATGACCTAACGCATTAGATTTGAAGAGACATCAGGCAGTTTTTAGAATCATTTGAAATCAATAAATTTCCCTAAATTTTGTATTTACATATTATTGCAACTACATATAAGTTACGAATACTTCATTATACACTATGTATATCTAAATTAAAATTATTTGCATTTAGTAGTCCAGCTTGTTTTATCTTACCCCGGTGATATCCTAAAATTGTACACACACATCTTGGAGAAAAAGTTCATAAAATTTCAGGGAAAGATTTATATGATTCCAATGCATCCGAAAATATCGTTGATTACCTTTTGGCGTATAATTCAGGGCGTCGTAAGTAAATAATTAATGTCGATGATATGGAGGTATTTAAATAGTTCTTTTTTTTATTATTATTATTTCTTTTAGAAAGAGATGATTAATACAAGTTTTTTTAATATATTATTTCGAGGTTATTCGACGTAATTTATAACTATATAAAAAACTGGCTTCCGCTTCCAAGATGCACTAAATTCCTGATTTATAAATAATCGGGATTAAAAAATAAAAATACTACGCTCGCGGTAGCAATGCACCCAAAATTCGTACCTCGAATTCCCGATACCCGACGGTGCAATGATAAATGCGTCTCGCAATTTCGTAACACTACATGCTTCGTACGTACATATACAGCGAGAAATATTTACCACTCCAAATATGGTAAAAGTCGCGTCAATCGACCGCGCACATACACACACACACACGGAGAGGTACATTTTTTATTACTCGACAAGTCCACGTGAAAATGTGTAGGAGACGCGTTAAATAAATTAGAGACTAAAACTTTTTTCGAAAATATTTCGCGCGCCAAAATTTAACCGAAATGAATAATTTTTAACATTCTTTGATGTTTTCTAAATTGGGTTTAAGAATTTTCGGTATTTTCTAAAAAACGTAGTGTCACTCGTACCACTTTAACGACAAAGCGTCATAGTTCTAAAAAAAAAAATCCTCTCAACCGAATTTATCTGACAATCGCAATCTTATAAAAATTACAATTTTTTAAAGTGTAAAATTGTCTGCCGAATTCCGAAATATGAGTAATTTTTTTTTTGAATCTAAGGTCCTACATATACGTTCTTATCAAAATTTTAAGAACAATTTTTCACTTCGATTAGCGTAATTAAACAACAGCGAACTGAGCTAACAATTAAACAGACAATCGCCTAAAGCAACGACAATATCGCAAAAAAAAAAAGAAAATTAATTTTCCGGATAATTTTTAATTGTATTTTACGTATAAAATCGAGACTGTAAAATCGTTCATCTTTTCTTTCTGTTTTTGTATCTCACAAGAAGTCACCTGCCTTTTAGAACTATTTTCCAGTCAATTAATTGTGAATTATTTTCAACGTGTGTCCGATAACTCGGAGTCCAGACGTCAATGCGCAATTTTACACGCAAAACTACAGAGCCATTACCGAACTCCAACGGTTAGAACTGATAAATTGAGTTTCTATATCCTGAATCATATGATCTTACAAGGGACATTTGTTTCGAAAGGTGCTTTCTCGGTTTTTATAATTTCCCCGTGGAAATGTAATAATTTAATTACAAAAAATTCTGCAGCCCTTAAGAAATCACGAAAACAAAACAAAATTTATAAGAACAAATTTTTATACAATATACCAAGTGTAATTTTTATACATTCCTATTTTCTTTTCCTTTAATTTTCAAGAAATGCGTAAATGTCGACTGCATTTGCGATTTGATTTTCACAGCTAAACCTAATTTCATTAACCACCCCGAATTACATCGAAAATCGACATTTTTTTATAAAATTAAAAATCGAAGTTCAACAGCTCGAATAAAAATGACGGTCTAGATGCTTAAAATTTTATAAAATTTAAAATTTACTCCGCTATGGTCTTCGTCGCAAAAAGGTAAAAGCAGAAACAAAAACCAAAAATAAAAACAACGCAATTATTACGAGATACATTTAAATTTGATTACACCATTGCTACTTAAAATTACCCCGTAACTAATTGATAGAAAAAGGTGCAAAAAACTATTGTAAAATAAATTTTTATTCGTAGTCCATTGTCTTATCTTACAAATAAGCTTTTTATTAATGTTGAATTTATTATTTTCGCTTACAAGTAACCAATTGGGGGGGGGGGAGAATCATACATTTTATATTTTAAAAAGGATTAAGTATATAGGTTAGACAACATTTCGGATATTAAAAATTCGAGGACAAAATCGACGGGCAGATACTGTCTCGGCAACACTGCGACGAATTTACATAACAGTCAGTTTGTTTGATGCATCGATTACATAAAAATATACGGGGAAGACATCTTTCAGCAGATAACGTCACGGTTAGTTAGCTTTAAAATAAAGACAATTTGTCTCTTCAACGCATCGCTGTCCACGCCACATAAAACGACCACCTTGAACGATATTCATCGCTGCCAGTGAGAGAGCACCTAATCAATACACTTCAATAGAACAAGAAAAATATCATCTCTAATTGCCCACAGGCTTTCGTTTCATCGATGTAATTAGGTTTTATCTTCATCTTTACCCGGTGCAGTAAATGACATTGATAAAATCACGCAATTTAAAGTCACGGCGTCTCGTTACACGAGTAACATTTCTGTTTAATAACACGATCTACCGAAGAAAAATATGTGCATACATATACATACATAGGATGTTCTCCGGAAATAATGCACGCATTCCATCAACCTCGATTATATCATAATATTTCGGGAACTATATGACCTTTTAGAAATGTACCGGAATGAAAAACAGTTACGAATTTAGCGACTTTTTTCTCCCTCTACTCTAGAATAAACATAACGGCCCCATCAATATATTCACTATCAATATCCACGGAATCGTATTCTACAACAGAATCACATCACTCTTTCAGAGCGACAAAGAAGATTAACAAATGTTTACCACTCATGTTTGAAAAATTCAAACTGAGTCGCGGAAAAATTGCAAATTTTGCCTAACCATGGAACTTATGAAATTAACGCAAAAAACGTACAACGAGGCTACATTAAATCCGGCATACCAGTTCACCAGATTTAAAAAAATCCTTTTTTGCGTTTTTACTCGTTATTATCAGAACTAGATGGGGGGGGGCAGCTCCGGGCCACGCCTTATAAAGGGACCCCCAAGAAGCTCCAACATGGATGGTTAAACGTGCAGTAAGAGAAGTTTTTCCAAACATTTATATTGCATATAAAACATTTGTAACTATACCGATTACAAATTATAGGGCGGAAAAATCTTTTTCGATATTAAAAAGAATAAAAAACATGTATAGATCAACCATGCTAGATGATAGATTATCAGCGTTATCAAGATTAACGACTGTAACAGATTTTCTCCATTCAGTAGATTCTAACGACATTATACAAGAATTTGCAGAAAAAAAAACAAGAGAAAAATTCATTGTTTAAAATTATATATATACATATATATATATATATATATAAACTCGGCCATTTTGGCCTCGCAAGGGGCCGTGCCCATTGACCCCTCTTGCTTTCATTTCTGTCTCTTTCTCTTCTATACTTTGTATAAAATGATCAAAATTTACAACGTAATTCTTACTGGCATCAACACACACAAAAAATAACATAACCACAAAAATCCCATTCTAATATTTAACTTCCGTTATATAAAATTAAGACATTTTTTCGTTACATTTTTCGTTACATATTTCATTACATAAAATTGTGACATTTTTTAAATAACAATAACAAAAATCCTACAAAATATAACAATTAATATATACTTCACATATATTAAATGCGTCATTTTTATTTAGTTTTATTTTTTGATATCCACCAGACCGTAATTACCTTTGTAATAATTTGCACTTATATAACTGACAGTGCAGCAACTGCAGTAAGCGCATACACTCGTAAAATTATTATTAAATTTTGCTAAATTTCCCAACAGAGCACAAACTGTAATTTTAATTAATCTGCGCAGGTAAAAATAATTTGATTGTTAGGAATTAAACATTTGAAAACTTCCGCATGGTTAATACAAGTGTAAGCTTTATAAAACGTCAAATAGAAAAATAAATTTTTTTTTAAAAACATCGAGTTCACCGTAAATTGTTTTCCTAAGAATTAGGAATTATTTATTACTGTTGCCAGAGGTTCGTGTTTTGCTTTTTTTTTTGAACTTCCGCATTTTCAGACTTTACACATTTTTTTTCAGCGGAGTGAAAAAAACTACGCCGCTATATAGTTAATAACAGCAAAAAGAACTTTGCCACAAATGCAATAATGAAAAAAAATAAAATCCAAAAAAAAATCATATAGATTCGTAGAAACATGTAAAAATTTTCTTCAGCTACGTAATAAAAAAAATTACAAATGCGATGAACGGCGCGCGATAATCATCCGAGTTAACCTTTGACAAAGGCATTTTTCATCGCTTCTATCTACCCTCGTGAAAACGAGTTTGCCAATACGCCCCGGTAGGATAATTTATGCCGGTGAGTCACCGTCCGAAAAGAAAAAAGAGTACATCTTTATATCGTTCATCGTTACTTTCGGACTTATCGTAATCCAAGATCTGAAACTATTTTGAAATTTCATATTTCATTTCATAACCTTTGAAAGCTATTTACGTCACAGATGCCAACGCGCAAAAATGAATAATCTGTTTTTACGTAAAGCCTGAAGTCTACTGACGGTAGCCGTAAAAATCGGCCAGCTATATTATTATTCATATGATAACCGCGGATATGAAAGGTTGCGAAGATTTGTACAATAATAGATGAATTGTGGAGAACTTTGTAGGAGTACCGGTTTGAGAAAATATAATTTTGCACGCTACTGCGCAATTTCTAGCGCGATGTTCGCTTTAGGCAATTCCATCGCGAAAAAATTAGCAAACTGAATAATAATAATACAAATTAAACTTTCGTATGGACCAAAGTTTTATTCGAGGCACGAAAACGGCTTTTGGACTCAGTCGACATTAAAACTTTCGGATGAGGTATCAAAACGTTACCGTTTAATCTTTATCCCCACCACAGGGATGCCAAATAAAACAATTTTACGTACTTATTCATCGAAGCCTTCAGGGATGCCACCGCGGTCTCGAATACACTGTGAACGTATTAAATTCTTTATTTGAAATTTTATTTTTTTCCTTTTATTATTATTATTATTATTATTACTAGCTTGAAAGATTTGCTATTTTTGTTTATATGTTGTTTTTTTTTTACCAAAATTATCACAACACGCATTTTGCCGGTCGAACTATAGAAAAGGACAATTGCTGGATATATAAAACAAAATGAAACTACATATAAATAATTGTACATATCACTCTGGCTGGTTTTGCTGCTGGCTGACTGAAATTCCTTGTTGGCAGACAGATACTGTTTCCTAACGAATACGGGGGAGGAGACAAGATAATCGAATTGATACACTTTTTTAATCCGCACTTTGCACATCGCCAACTCGGAATTTTAAACGATCCGGTTACCTTGCTGGATCGTCTTCCTCCGTATATATCTTTCGGTGGATAGCATTTTTGAAATTGGTTGTTTATTCTTCAAAGATTTTGGAACTTTACAGACCTTTTCCGGATGACTAGGACTGAATAAGAACTAAACGAGACTCAGTTCAAAACAAAACTGTTACCTGTTTTTTTTTTTTTTTTTTTTTTTGGTTAGAATTTTACCATGATTTTCTTTTTTTCGAAATCTCTCTCCTTTCTCATAGTTGATATACACTAATCGTGTATTCGCTGGCCTTTTAATTGTTTTTTTTTTAAGTGGGAGTGGGGGCGTCACCTACAGGCATTAACCGAGCGCAAGTCAAATTTCTGTATATTTTCAATGTGCTGCAGCGGAGGGGTTATCCCGTCCGAACGAACACCACTGCCTAACCAACTACGTCACGGTAGCTAGCTGGCTGGAGTCATTTCATAATTGTGATAATAATAATTAAAGTTGACGTAAAAATCAAAACGAATAACAAATATTAAAACGACTATAATGATGATTTAAAAAACGATATACCGATACGTTGAAGAAAAAAATGTTTAATTGTGAATATTAAATTATTAGCTAAAGTTAGGTTATTATTAAAAAAATGCCATCTGGATTTTAAAATAGCATTATTAACTAATTTAAAAAGATTAGCCCACCTTTTATTAAATCTCACCCAGATGAAATTACTAGAAACCAGAGTAAAATTGGATATCAACTTCGGCCCTGAAGAACGTAAATATCATTAAGACAAATTGAACGAAAAAAAAAATAATTTGATTATATATTCGAAGAATACTCACTTAAGAATGCTAATATACTCTTGATACAAACGTCGCTAAGATCATAAACACGTATAAAGAGTGTTAATGTGTTAACAAGACGGGATCACAAATAATATTCAACCCAGACACGCGTGCACAGCAACTGCAGCACAGATAAGCGCGCCGGGGGGGGGGGGAGTCGAGGCACCTTTTTAATGCATCTCCTAGCCTGAACGTTACCATTGCGTGCGTGTGGATAATATAAATAAAAAATAAAAATAACGATAGAAAAAAAAAGGGGGTAAACACTAATTACACTCTGTACAGGCTGAGAGATGGAAAATAAAATATTATCAGTCAAGTGATCAGCTGCGTTCTTCAGTAATGGTAAAATTATGCACACTGACGAGATATATAACGGTGCATTCCAGCAGTTAACCTCCGCTCCGAAAACAAATTATTTACACACCACACCCTTCAGCTATAGAGTAAATGCGATCGATTCTCCATTACCTAAATATGCACAAGGGGACGCTGGAAGTCCGGTAGTTACCGAGTAAATAAATTACGACGACGACGACGACGATGTGCCTTTACAACCGCACCCAGACATTTTTGAAGTCAAACCTGATCTCATCTTCGCACGAAAGAACTACGCGTCAGTTCTCGTCTTTGATCGTCTACTTTCGGCATTTTTTAACAGCGCAGGTACGCATTTTCATTCAGTAGCATATGCCGTAAACTCATTCATCATCCCGAACACGTGACTACCTACCGTCGTTTAGGTTCGTTTCGGGTGCAGAGTTGATTGAGTCGCGATGGCTTTCGTTTGACTGGACCGCGTTGGTCCGAATGCAACATCAGAAATATCGATAATTGTTAACGAGATCAAATTGAAAAATGAGAAAAAAAAATAAATTTAAAAAATCGTTTTTGCATTTTAACGATATTCTTTTTATTTTTTATTCGGTCTCGTATACTTTCCGGTCCTCATTCAGACCTCATCTTGATAATTTTCACAGCAGTGTAATTCTGCTATCTAGGATAATTTTTCTGATTTCACGATGAAAGAAATAATTTGAATGTGAGTCGGATCAATTTAAAAAAGTTAATTTTAACCGCGTTGGTTTATTCTTCTTTATGTTCAAACCCTTTTTTCCTAATTATTATTCATATAATTAATCTTTACGCGCTTTGTAAATTTCTTTAGAAAAAAAATTGCACGACCAATGTCGTAAACACCGGCCAGCCCCGTGAAATTATTGTTTACAGTCTGCGTTCGTTACTTTTTTTAAAAATTGGACACCCCAAGAAAGGCCATTTTTACATGTTTTACTAGACAATTATCATTGATATTTATTTTGAACCTTTCGAGGTACATCTCCGTGATCTGTTACGAAGTGTGTGTTTAAACAAAATAATCTGGGGTTTTGTGTGCGATAGTTTTTATAATTATTTTATAACTTCGACTGAACTTTCATTGTGAACCTTTTCCTTTAATTCTGTTTTCTTTTTTTTTTTTTTCGGAATTTTTCGGGTAATTAAATTTAGTTTTTTTTTTGCAAAGGAAAAATTTTTGTACGTATGTGTTTGTTGTTACATTATAAACTCCAAGAAAACTGCGAATTCCTTTAATAATCCACAAATTACCGCGATCTTTCAGTTCCTACAACCCCGACAGCGTATTTCCTTTGGAAAGCCAACGCACTTCCTTATGGAAAAGTCGAGTTTCTTGTTAAGAGTTCATATCTGAGCGCAATTGTTTGAAGAGACGAGTATTAAGTAATAAAGTTAACTACTTTTATAGCTTTAATATTTTTAGGATGTCTTTGCGGATCACTCTGAGTGCTTCCAGAGACCACCGGTTAAGAACCACTGTCCTAATAAATCCGCGGAAAAAAGAGGAACCTTTTAGGAAAATAATAAACAAAGAAATAAAAACCAAGAGAAAAATTAAGTGCTCTTTTCAACGTACTGAAGTTTTACTGCCGGCTTGTTACCAATTTTTATTTTGTGTGGATCAGTATTAAAACAAGAAATATTCAACGACATTATCACTAATTTCGGCAAAAGCCCAAAAAGTGTTTCTATCGGCGAAAATCGCTCGTCAGATGGACCAAAAGTTTTTTAAACGCCGCAATATCCTTAGAGAATTTCAAGTTTCTATTCACTCCATTTACACCGGAAACAAATATGAACAGAAGGCAACCGGGGGGAATACCGAACTGAAGGTTCGAAATCGTTTCCTAATACGAGCCGGAGAATTTTGATTATCGCGTAAAATATGGCACATTAAAAATTTAAATCACGCGCGCAACCTAATAACACCGTTATTTGTACATGATTAAACTGTTAATAAAGCGTGAGAATGAGAAGATGGCAATAATGACGACGATAATAGTGCAAAGTACCATTGTTCCTTTAAAGACCGTTGAAAAAATACGGAACGGTCACCAGCGGCGTCTGGCGTCCGCGGCTGATAGACTCAATAATGCGGAACGATCGCGCGGGAATCTTTTCTAGCAACAACGTAATTATCGCTAATTACCGGGTAACAGTTGTCGGTGTTTTATCACTGCAACTTATCACAACATTTTAGTCAGAACGATGCATTGTTATGTTTAAACACTCGCACGGTGGTAGTAATTTACCTGATAGGCACATTCTTCATCGATTCGGTCCGGTCTAAGCAAACCCTATAATCTAACCCGGCATTAACTGCGGTGTATATTTAATAAAACGAACGCCTGACGACGCCGTCTATTAGATCGTCAGAAGCCTATTATTAGAGATGCTGCGAATCGTATGTCGTTGTATAAACAATTCCGAACGAACTTCGCCGGTAAGGAAAGGAGAAAAAAACGCACAAACTAATAGAAAAAAAAGTCGGGATTGCAACGCAGCCGACAGGTAAATTTTCTTCACGGACGCGGAATACCAAAATCTCTTCATACTCCTCTACGACAAAAAGAAGAAAAAAAAAAAAAACTACAACGAAAAGTTCTACTACGATGAAAAGTAAAAGAGACGAAAGCTCTCCCAGGAATTGTACAGATGGATGACTATTTGTTTTTTCTCAATTTTTATTCTACTCCACAGGCAATCAAAAATAAGTAAAATTTACTTCGAAATTGACGAACGGAAAATTTAGAGAACTAAAAATGGTTAAAAAATTAACAAAAAAAAAAAACTCTGAACACGGCTGACGCGTCGTTCTTAATTAAATACTTCCCCCGTCCGTATAGATCGCGCGCAAATACTCGCTTGTTTCGCACACGCAGAGTATTAAAAGCCCACGTGATGTTATTAGCAACCACGCTTAACTGTATGCAGGGTTTTATTTTTTTTCTCTTTTTCAACTCATCAACTTCGAATGGGTAATTCTTTTTTGTATTTTCAATGTGCAACAGCGACTTTGTTTGTTTTTTTTTAAACTTATTACACGATTCACTAATGTACTCTGTTTTTAAATAACAATTATTACAGCACGGACAATTACAAGACGGATGCAGTTGCTGTTTTTTGGGGGAAACTAGTATACCGACAGTGTGTTACTACGGTTCTTCCCTAGAAGGAGAACATTATGTTGGGCATTCGCAAAAAGCATATGGCAGAAACAGAGAGGCGATGTTTTGGAAGCGAAAAGGGCAATTTAAAGGAGGCGGATTTGAACGGAGCTCATAAGCAACCACACTTTGAAATAAGAAAAAAAAAAAAGTTAGCACAAATTCTAAGGATTTGTCGCGGACACAGTATGTGTTTATTAATTACGTAGGGCATATTATTGAGGGGCTATTTTCACAATAACGAAAATTATCCGAATTAACATTAAAATAATAAAAGTGTTAAATTAATAAGCGTGAGAAAAATTCCAATATTTAACCGTACCTAATTATCGAAATAGTATTGACACGTAATCTCGGTATTTTATTTTAAGTGACTAATTAGTTAATCAGATTTTTTTTTTTTTTTGTTAATTAGTAAGTAAAATAATGAATAATTTTATAAATATAAACAACAAAAACATTAAATAATTTATGTTTTAATTATTAGTCATTCTACTAAGCAAACTCGTTGATATTTAAAGAATATTTTCCAAACTTAATATCAATAATGCAACACCACGCGTTTCCTTTAAAATTGTACCATGTTCGTGTAGACTGTTTTTAAGAGCGTGTTCTTTTATTTTTTTCGCGTTTAAAACTCGACTTACGAATTTACGCAACAGTCACAGACGTATCACTCGAGTGGTGCTCCGTAAGATCTAAAACTAACAAAAAACCCGCCCGTTATCTCACACATTCTTCATCAGTGCATAATATAGTATTATATACTACTCTTCCACCACGTAATGATAGTTGTGCACAAGCAGTCAGCTCGCTATTACTTCCTCGCAGCCTTCACGGAAATAATCAAGCACTAATGTTGGTAGTTCGGATTTTATTTTTCTTTTAAACTTAATTATCCATTAGGTTAAATAACAATTTAAAGTTAAGCTGAAAAATAATAATAATTATATCATCAGAAACTAGTTAAACAGTTTTAGCTGCTACATCGATAAACAGCTACAACAGTACTAATTTTTGTGTGGCAAAAAAATTCGATAATACAAACAAAAGCGATCACATTAAATGCTCCTCCTAAAATTGTTATCTAAATCAGCTCCGACAATACAATTCTTTAACTAAAAAACATTTTTCTATTAAGCTTGCAAGCGACCGTGTCGGAGTGTTTCGCATAATATTATATTGAAAAGACTAACAACATGTAGCGTTGAAAGGTACAGTTAAATTTCGAGACTTTGTAATAACTTAGCGAAAACACATTTTTGAAAGTTTAATGGCATGGGAAATAAGTTTGAATTTTCGCCAGAACTAGAAAATAGTTTTTTTCTTCCTTCTTTTGACGGTATTTAAAATAAATTCGCTAATGTCTGACGAATGTATGAGCGTAAATTTTAGTTCAACTTGCAAAATTTCATTTTTCAAATGGAATATCATTCGCTCGCGTATTCACATTTCAAAATTCGTTTATAGTGAATTTATCTATATATTTCTAAGCTTAACCGTTTAATGTGCGTTCATTAATTATAGTGTAGACTAATTGTCGAATATCGAAATACTCATAATGCAATTATAATTAAGCACACTATTGTTATGATTATATTTATACGATTATTCATATTATTTTTAGTTTATATGTATATGGGGTTTAGTTGGGCTAAATGTAACAGTGTTGGTAGCATAATACTTTCAGTATGTCTCTGTAAATAGTACGAGTTGATTTAAGAGTGTGAATGATAAAATGCCTGCTTGGTTGTGTATGCACATTTGAATGTAAATGTGTGATTGAGTGCATTTTGTGCGATAAATTTAAGATTATAAATTGTTACAGAGTTGTCAACATTGTTGTAGTTTATGAGGAAGAGCGTGCTTTCATTTGTTTTATTTTTTATTTTATTTGTTTTTAATTTTAAAATTAAAATAGTTATTCCAGTTATATTAAATAAACTTATACAACGGCCACATTAAATTATTTTTTTTTTTTTTTTTTAACGTTAATCCCCACAGCTCGCGCAGCTATGCGCATGTGTGGTGTAAATTGTGTTATATTTTATGAAAATTGTAGATATTTCTTAAGTAAATAAAAATTGAATTGAAATATCAGAAAAAATACGGCCAATAGTCCATTTCCTTTGACCAGTTTTTTTTATCGTACTCCTTCCTTATTCGAAGGTCTACCTATATTTCTTATTGCATCCATCGTCGTTCGCCATACATATTCATCCATCGATTGTATTTTTTTTTATTTTTTTTTGACCGGGGTTCTAGCTTCATTACAATTTGGTTATTTGTTCTAACTACATCTTGTGGACTTACAACAATTGTCTCAAATGAAGAATTAACACGGTTGCAACGACACAACGAACTATGGAAACTTATTTCATTTTCGTAGTCGGTAATCAAAATATTATTTTTAAATACGCGCAAATACAAAAAAAAAAAACCCTAAGATTATAGCTTATTATCAGATATTATCAGCAGTGGGTAATTCACAGTGTTATCAGGTTATCGTTAGGATGCGCCCGTACAACCCCGACAGAAAGCAGTCTGGCTCGAGATAAGAGTAAGAGTCTCGTCGGTGCCAAATAAATCAAGACGCCGTTCGACGGAAGAAAGAAAAAAAGTACACAGAGCCTCGCATAATGATGACCAAACGACGGCAAGGCGGCGAAAGGTATTTTTAATTCGCCAATCGAATAATTGTTTTCCCTAGGTGCAACACTAAATTTGGACCCTGCTCTTGAGCGCTAAGTTAATAATCGATTATTTGACTTATCGCGGACGTTAACGCCTCCCGGTGTCTTCCAATAGCTTAATCAGTTCATAATTAACCGGCAATAAGGTAATTAATTAGAAACCAATTAGAGTGGCTCCGGTTGAAACAACCGCTTTTTTGTTCGTTTGACCACGCTGTGTAGACGAAAACTACACCCAATTATAATCGCAACCAACAACAACTATTGTTATACATGTGTTAATTTTCTAATTAGCGCTTTCGCCGATAGATTAAACTAGGGAAGCTTAATATTAAGCTACGGCCGTAATAGTAGCGCTATGTAGTTTTATTTTGTAAATGCAACTAATCTTACTGGTAGCGAGTAAAATCCGACGGAATTCACGGCTTCCAGTTGGGTGGTCAAAGACCGTCTCAGATTATTAAAAAGAGACCGGATTCTTTACGAAGTGGTACCTGCTTCTGTAACAGAAATTATCTTCACCGCTATCTAACTTCTACCGTTGCTACTGGCATCTTTAATTACATAATTTTCGTACGCGACAAATTTCGTCTTCATAATGAATCGTTCTTCGTAATATCTACGACCTTTTCCAAAAACTCATTTCCAAACTCATCGCATATTGATTTCCTTTGAATGGTTTATCTAGAGGGAAATGAAAAGGTTGGTCACTTGTTTCATGATGCAGCTATTGATGCGACTTTCTCCATTAACAAATATCGCATACGTCTAATGCCTAAGAAGTTCCATGCCTGTCCTCTGCCGTTAGCTTCGGTCTCAATCCATTTCTTCTCGGTGTCGTTCCACACGATTGTTTCCCTAATAAGGCTCCGACTGAATCATCATTTTGCTCTGCCTCCTTCCTGCGATTGCCCCCTTCGTAATTGTGGCACTCCTTCCATATGCGATGCAAATCATCTTTGAATGTTCCATCCTCGCTGTTGAACGTTCTTTCTTCTACTCGAAAATTTCAGCTTTGGGTCTTTCTATTCCTAATTCTTTCTCTATTTCTTCCTTCTTCATCTGCAGTTGTAGTTCCTTTACTTCTACTTCCCGTCACTAATCATCTCTCAATTTAAATTCGTTAACCTTACTAGATGTGCCGTTGGCAAGCCCGTATGAAATTGGGGGAAAAAAAAATTTCCAGTCTGTGTTCAGTAAGGGAGAGTTTTATTGTAGTCCAATTTTTATTAAAAAAATATTTAAAAAAGATTAATTTCTGCTTTATCACGTAACTGGAGAAACTAAAGCGTTCAAGAATTAGTACAAAGAGAGGTTCTGTACTTTTTCTGTATTTCCTTACGAAAATACATTGATTAAAAAAAAATCTAAGAATTGGCTGTAGACTTTTTAATAAAAATTTTTGTAATACACACACACACACATATATATATATATATATATATATATATTGAATATATATATATTGAATATAAATTCGTAACAGCAAAAAGTCCTGCAAGAATTTGTTAAAACAGCATCAACTTTTTAAAATATCTTTTCATGTAGAAATCAAACTGCGAAGAAATACACGGTACAATTATGGTCAGAGTCATATCCTTTTCTCCTTTTCTAATCAACTTTCCGTTTATCTTTCTATTCAAACCTTTCTTTCTTTCTTTCATTTTATTCTTGGTTCCATAACTTTCCTTTCTTAACATTACTCCTTCCCCTTATGTTGGTTGCGTTTTTAGCCTCCTTCCGTCATCTCATTATCATTTTTCACTTACAGACTCTCATTATTGTCCTTTGCATCTTCCTCTCAGTGATAATCAAGAATATTGGTCACATCGTTGTGTTCAATCGCCCTGTCATCTCTGAATATTTCTTTGCTTACTCATAATTTTTTTAATTTAATATTTGTATTCCTTATAGTGCTGCAGCCTTTTTTTTTTTTTTTTTGACTCGTCATGCAGCCATCCTTTATTTCCATCACCTTTTCGTTCCCTTGGAGTTCCCCTTCATTTTCACCATTGCCAATCGCATACGAATTTAAATAAATATTCTTTTGTTATTTTTGTCAAACGAGTATGTTAATAATGCTCCAACTCTCACCTTCGTTCAGCGCCTCGAAATCCTTACCAATCCCAATAATTCCTGCTGATTTCAATACGCTTTCCCCACAGATCTTACCACAGACTACCGATTCCTTGCTGAATGTGATACCCTTTCGTCTCTCCTAAAATTATCATCTTTTTCTTCATCCTCCGTCTCCGTTACGAAGGTTAGCGATCAACACGGCAATGTCAGATCTGAACATTTCAATGGATGCACCGCGGAACCAACGGTGAAAATCCTTTGTCCACGAATTTTGTGGGCGCCCTTTTAATCTTTTGCCCAAAAGCTTTCCTTCCATAATGAGACGTAAAATTTCATATTTTTGGCCTTTCATGATGTGGCCTAGATAACGCAGTTTAGTTTCCTTAATCAAATTTAATAACTCCGGGCGTTTATTGATTTTTTTGAGGACTTCTTTATTAGTAACTTTTAAGATCCACAGAATTTTCAGCATACGCCTATACAAATATAATTGAAATTTCTGAGGTAGCATCATCGGTATAAGTATTTTAACTCCATAATGACACGTCGTCTTCATGTCATTTAATTTTCACTATTAACCTTCAACTTTCTCTCATATTGAATTTTGACGCGATTTTCACGGCATCCGACAGTCTGCTCCGACCCTCCAAATTACCTTCTTAAACTGCAATAAAACAGGGAAACTTCGCAGCAGTATCAATTCCCACTGATAATGTAGCTCGATTCTTACTAATGGTTTAAAAGAGGCCTGCGCGTCTGGTAGAGTCAGATTGTCCTCCGACCACCATCAGTACTTTCCTTCTTTTTTTTTTTCGTATTTCACAGTCAAATCAATTGTCTTTGTTACTTATATTTCTGTCTCGCTATTGTTTTTGATTTCATGAGTGACTTTCGTACCATCTATTAATTGCCTACAACACTTCTTCTTCTTCTTCTTCTTTTATCATTCTTCGAATTCTCGTTTTTCTCCGTTCGCATTATAATTTGCTGCGTAGACATCGAGAATGATTTTCCTCCGTGTCATTAAAGTTCATGGGATAATTACAAGTAAATCGAAAGTACGTTTTTATTTCAAAACGACAGTCGATAAACCTAACCGCATTACCACGCAAGGGGTAAAAAGTAAAGGGGGAGTTGATAAGACATGGCGGATGTCATTTTGTAGAATTACGCATTTCATAATGTACTAAGCCTAGCGGATCTGAAAAGAGAATACTGGGCCAGAGTTCTTTCTTGTCCGGATGATCTCTCTGAATCTAATTGCGGGATAAATACATAGTATGAAATAGGCTGCCAATAACATCACTATATTACGTACAAACTTTTTTTTTTTCATTTCTTTTCGTATCCGTATATTTCTCCGACCCAATAATTAGGCGATGATGTCTTCTTTTTTTAACGAAGAAGTTTGAAAAATTCACCCATCTCTCTTCTGCAACGAGTAAATCGTGTTCACCTTGAACTAATTACGAAGCGTTGACAATTTTCCTAAAAATTATCACTGAACGAATGTTCAATTATTGAGGCGAGAGTCAGTTTAATAACATCGTTGACAGGCCGAAAAGGGGGAAATCTCGATTATCAATTTTTATGTAATTAAGAAATAATAATAAAAACAAAGAAAAAAAAAAGCAAATTAACCGACTTCTTGACAAATTAATAGAGTGTACTTCCACCGAATGAACAGTATTGGCACTGACGATAATCAATTTTCCCTCTAAACGACTCCAAGGTCAGATGATCGCGAATATCAATATCGGCATTATTCCATCTGTTTTAAAAAACTGAATTTGGTTTTTTCGAGATTTTTCATCTTCAACGAAGAGGAGAGGTATGAAATTTAAGGTCAGCAGATGAACTTTTTCGTGTTTTGAAACATTCAAAGAAAAAACAACTCTTTTTTCTTATCGGTATTTTGCAGTAGACTAGCTATACGAATCGGTAAAATCGTTATAGCGCCGAAATCCAAATGACGGATCAGTGACCGAAGAAATAGTGCGTCAATAATTCCTGAATTATCTTTTCATCGGTTCAGACAATTGGAAATAGCCCCGTAGCTTGTGGCGAATACTGAAAGTGAAAAAACAAATAATTACGACAGCTTTAAGTACTTTCTGTTTATTTTTTGGTAGAATTTAAAATCCGTTTTTTTCAATTATTATTTTCAAAATTCCAATGCAAGTTGGAACAATTCGGATTATTACCACTATAAATGACAACAAAAAACACAACCGTGTACTTATCTGGAGGTAGTTACCAATTGTTAAAAAGTAACATAAAGTGTGTAGCGGAGTCCTTTATAATAGTATAATCCTATTATGTTGTGTACGGTGGCAATTCTTCACACGTCGATGACACACATCACGCGCACAACGACCCTCCCCTGTTAAAATACAATACAATTTTGTCCTTCCTAGAATTCGATTCGACATTTATGCACGGTTTAGGTACAGCTCTCTTTCGAGCAACTTCACTTTTATTCCGATTTATACGCAACAGATGACTGGAACACTTTTACATTCAACTGTATTTCTGACGAGAAAGACATTTTCTTTGTATTATATTAGAGAAGAAAAAAAAAATCATTCAAGGTCACCACGTAAATAATTGATAATAGCAATAAAGCAGATATACGACGTATAAGTCAGGAAAAAACAACAGTCAAGAACCTATTTGAAAAAAGATAAAACTCGACTTTTTCAATTTCAACAAGCATCCGATGATGTCATTAACACATCGTCAACGGTTTTAAGTCGTTCGCTGGTTTAAAATACACGGGAGCTTCGCACATATCATCTACGACTTCTTATTAGCCCCGCATAAGTTCTTAGTTAACGGCTTTCGGCAAAGTGTGACTGTATCTACCCATATCTTTATTCATGGCCCAATCAAGCATTCCTCATCTCGTGTTTTCGAAAATTAGTAGCGAAAAATCCGTATAATCCCAACGATTTCCTTCCTATTATGAGTCTTCTTATCAGCGCGACCTCATCGATTCAACAAGAAGTAAAGTGAAACTAAACATGGAGACGACCCGGTGCTCCTTTTTATCAGTTTCCTCCCCTGTTTAATTTTATATCTTTCATCGAATTCGTAATATCTTTTTTTCCCTTCAAACTAGTATAGCCACTGATTCACAATTCACTAAATAGGCATTTTTCAAATTTGGTGATAATACCATAACTTTAATAAGTCACAATTCTACGCGATTATTTATATCTTTATTAATTTATTTTTACAAACTGTTTTTAACTCCAATGTGTACAATATGCCGTATATATTATAATATATCTTAAAAATTACAAAGAAAAACCGAAAAAATATTTTAATAATTTCGATTTAGCCGAACATATCCTTTACCAAAACAGTATCAGAAACTATTACCAGAGGAAAGGTATAAAAAATATAAAAATATAATCGCTTAATAGGCTGGCTACATTTCATCAGTTATAGCAATTTAAAAATCATGAGACAAAAAATAATTGTAAACATAAACGTATACAATTATTTATTTTATTTTATTTTTCTTCCGACGCGTCAATTATGAACATTATAATAATCCAGTATAAGTGAAATTTTTGGAAGTTACAATGTGCTGCAGCGAGATATTCCGCCCGAACGAAACACAACTAAATCAACTACATTAGCTGGCAATGAATTATTGGTTATAATTGGTAAAATAGGAACAAATATATTTCATTCCTTTCCGCCGTCTTAAACTTTCAACTCAGACTTATATATGAATATTCGCAAGGACGATATATAAATTCCTTAAAATATACGTACATAAAAACATAATATGCATGCACGCATATGTGTATATATACATTATTGATGCATATAATTATGCATATCAATATCTATGTCACAATCCGACTTTTCTATAATAATTGTAGAAAACAGCGATCCAGAGAATCATTTCGTACGACAATTTTTAAGCAACTACTAAAAGTTTCATAAATAGGAACATAAAAGAATTGAGACTTTAAAAATAGGAACATACCGCCTGTGCGATTTCCGCCTTCTAAATAAACTCGCCCGATTTTTGAAGGAAAAACAATGTCGAAAAATATTTTATTTCATTTTATTTCTCGTAGAAGACAAGGTCGTTAAATAAGAAAACGAGTACTGTCTGCGGATAGCCTCGATGATTCCAGGGTGCGCTGGAAGTGTGTCAGCAGATACCACATTACAGCACGCTACACATGCACATATGTCGGCGCGGATAGGCTCCATACACCGACAGAGTACGCTACGAATGCACGAAATTGTTCCTAGAAAAATACTAGCCAACCATCACCTACCACAATGAGGGTTGATATTAACTCCCTACGGGGAACATAAAGCCAACCAGGCTTCGTCTAAAGATGCAAGGTCTCGTCCTCATTAAAGGGTGTGCAACAAACCCCCATAGACACCCTCCCGCCGAGTACACTGGTTCAACTGGCATTTTAAATAAGACTAATTGCGCATACATCACGATTGTATTTCGTCAACGACCGTCGATCTCTCTCTGACACGCAGATGAAGAATTGTCCGCATCGGAAGTACTCTTTTCGGCGCTCGTCGTCGTGTTCATCCCACTTTCAACGCGACGTATTTCAATCGGAAGGTAATTTACTATTTCAGCCGAACCCACATTCATAAATTACGTTTCAATTAAGCTCTAATTAACACTATTCACGAATAACCACACCGCCTTCTCCGTCAACCGCAGTTACCTACGTACATAACTACTTACGATTCACGTACGTTCACACGTGCGCGCGCGAGCGCACGCACGCACGTGCATACATACGTTTAATTTTTCAAGCGTAGTTTAAAAAATGTCGTATTAATTAGCCTACACTTGTTTCAATACTGTACAAAAAGGTAAAAGCCGATAAACTAATCAACGCGTATATATTGAAAACTCTCATCACGGCAAGATTAGTAGATAGATGCTAGTATGCGTAGTCCGAGAAAACTGAAAAAAAAAATTTAGCATTACGCCACCCAAACAGACCTCTATAGAAATACCCAAACAAAAACAGAGAACCAAAATAACAAATGTTGCAAAGAAATCACTATTAAGTTTCGTAAGAAGGCTAAAAATATAATTCATCGTATACATACCTAAATGGCGAAGGCTAAGCCAAAAAAAAAAAAAAAACAAAAAAAAACACATACCTATTTAAAAAAAAAAAATACCGCAATATTAATTTATATCGCGTGTGTGTGCTTTTTTGCAACACCGGAGTTACAGCTAAAACTTACCAAACACACGATAAACCATTTTTGTTAAGATCGAGAGATTTATGTATAGTTTTTGCTAAGATTTTTGAAAAAATGACGATCGCGCTGCCATTATTTGATTTTTCTTGTGGCCTGAACAAAACAATTCGACTAACAGCGAAATAAAAAAAAAAAAAAAAAAAACGTAAGGAGAAAACTAAACAGAATAATTCAAAAAAAAAAATTGTTTTTTTTTTATTTTTTCATACTTGCTAGCAAAAAATCAATACACTTGAATTACTTCTTCCCGGTAAAATTTCGAACAAACGCGACCATCCGGCACATAACCAACGAATGTCGAAACAAAATATGAACAGGAAAGTGCAATAGGCATTTTAGCACGACAGAACAGTAAAAGACATAGCGTACTTAGCCGAACATTATTATTATCACCATTATTAACTTGGAAAAGTAAACCTTCAATTCACTTTTTCCATAATAATTTCATCCCTTCTAATAAATATAAATAAGATAAGCGAAATAGAAGATTACTGCAGAAAGAAAACACTTTAATCCCTCAAGGAAGGAAACGCTGACCTTACATAATAAATACTTACATTTTTCGTGTGTCGTGAAATAATTTATCGCCACTGTGACCAACGATTGGAAATCTCTGTTAATTCGAGGCCGTTATTTTCCTCGCCAGGTAATGAAATATATATATGCGTGTGTAATTTGTGGGCAAATCTAACCGGAAGTATTTGTCGTAAAGGCTAACAAGTGCTTGTCACTTCCGTGACGCAATATTACACCGCTGAACATATGTCGCAATATAACAGCACGTATTATTCAATTCGAGCTTAACAGTTGCTTCATCGGCCTTTTCTTTGTTTTTAAGATACACGCTTTAGCGGACTAGTAATAGTCGTTTTATTCGCCGAAATCGTGTTTACCGTATTAAAATATAAGAGCGCCATTATTAAAGGAAATAAAAAGACGAAAACCAAAAAACACAGCCTCAAAAACAATGTGAAGCAATCAACTTTTTTCGCAATTGATTTTTCCCCCGGTTTCACTGACCTAAACATTTAGCCTCCTTCAAAATTAAATTTGAATCTGTTGCGTTAATTTTGGCTTAATCCGTGCCCCCCCCCCCCAGGTGGATTGAACTGTGTTACTCTTAGCATAGTCGCACGAAAATAAATAATCCATTTGGCCACGACTATTATTGTGGAAGGAAGTTAGGTAATAATAAGTGCAGTTTGACCTAACTATGTACATACTGCACAGTTCGCGGAAATATTGCACATTCGTGATAATATTAATTAAGTATATATTAGTTTGTAAATTTATTTCAAGTAAATAAATTGATTGATTGATTATTATTATTAACCATAAACATATTTCAAGTATATATTAAATAAAAAATTTCTTAAATTTTTAGTTCTAAAACCGGACAAAACCCTTCCCTCAACAGAAACATCTAAAATACAACACATGAAAAGCCGTTTTATTCGGAAAGTATCGTTAAATTTGTGGGGTTTTTATTAGATTCGATCAGGCAGCAGTACATTCTGCTCGTTTCGAAATATCCGTAAATTTGTAAGGTTTTATTTTAAATTATTTTTTTGTAATCGAAATTATATATACTTTTCATTAAAATAGTTTATATAAAAAATAATTTTTTCTTCATATATATTTCTCTTTAATCATAATTACTACACGTTAATAATTGTTATTTTAAAATATAGTTAACGCTAAATTTGTAAAAATACCGTTTCTTTACTAATTATAATATTATTTTTATAACTTTAAAAAAATCGATAATGCTTTATTTCACTACAAGAATCCCACAAATTTACTGGTACTTTCCGAATAAAACGACTTCTCATCCGGTACATTTTAGACGATTATTTTTCCTCAACCGTGCCCACTCCAGTCGGCCGTAAGCCACCAATTTGTAAAAATTGAACTCGAACGTGCGAAATCCGTTTAATGCGTAATTTTCCATATTCTACCTGAAATTTAATTCGTTACTTGTTTAATGGTGAAATTCTAAAGCTACAATAATCAATAACCACCTCCATAAATAAAAAGTATTGGCTCGTCCTCCACGCTTAGAGTTACATATTTAAAAACACGCGATTTCTGAATGATACACGCTTATCACACTCGAAATCTGCGATTCCAGCATGATTATGAATAAACTGTTTTCCAACACTATTCTTTCGTAGTATTTACGTTCTCTTGTTTGTTTTTTTTTATAGCAAATGCTTCCGGACTAATATGAAGCGAATACGATATGACACGCGTCCATTAAAATACTTTCACAGTCTTACTGTTTTAATTCGGGCACGACCCTCGAATTCCTAGAACAACCACAACAGGAGCATTACTGGTTTTAACCGATTCCTGCGAATCCTCAGAAGAAGAATCAAATTTAGAAAATTTGTTGACACGCGGGCAGGCCTAAAAGTTTTTTCCAATTTCACCGAATTCCAGTTCCTCTTAAAGATCTGCATTTTGGAACAGGATCGAAAGTGTATCACTATAACTGACAATCTCTTGAGCCTGATGAATGTAGAGCACATTACTTAAACAGCGTACATGGCCACTTCGTTTCATAAGTCGTCGCTGGGTCAAAAAAGACTCGGTAAAAAATAAACATGCACATACAATTTCCCAGAGAAAAGTTTATAAATCTGGTATAACCGGAGTTTGTTTATTCCAAAATTATACTCGTCAATGTTACTACATTCTTACTATCGTAGTTCGGTATGGAGTTTTCCATGTAATATAAGACACGCCTGGGTCAAAAACGATACAGCTACAGCAGGTCACAATTTTTCAGGCTTTAGCGACGAATACGGCTTCTTTTCGAAATCGTTTTCTCCTCCTCATTCTGTGCCAGTTCAGTTTTATCACTTTTGTAACATACTTTATCTCGAGCAAAAAATTATTTTTATACTCATTATGCTGTGTGTAATTTTATAAATGATTTTCCAAAATACTTTTCTTCGATAAAAAAACGTTTTTATATTTCCTTATTTTTGTAGCGATTACATGAAATAAAAATGGCTAACGAAAGTGACGGCCGCCATTATAGAGATAAAAGACACGAATTATATCAAATATATAAATGAAAAGCTCAGAAAGGGGGAAATAACTTTATCTTAGATGGCGATGGCTCAGATGCTAGTAATGACGCTAGCGAGCAACCGTGATGCTCTGAAATTTTTGAAAAGTCAAGAAAGTACATGCAAAAAAAATCATTTCAAATGGTCCAAAGTTCCATTTGCTGCTTCAAGAGCTACATCTGAAAAAACCAACATCGACACAAGTTGTAGTCTGCGTCCTAGTTGTTTTGATAAGTTGCGTTCTAAAACTCTATATCTGTAAAACACATTCAAAGTAGAACACATCATAGTTGTGAGCAAACAAAAACCATTACTAACGAAAAATATCGAAAATTTTGTACAACGGTGGAAGCGGGCTTTATTTTTGAATGATTTTAAAGTGTTACTACGTTGTTGCTTCAGATATTTTTGAAAATACTTTTGTTTTCGCCATTAGTTGGATTCTCTCAACTTAAAAATACCCATAATATTTCGATAATAAACAATGTAACGATTTCTGTTTCGCGTCTCCATAACAAAAAAGATACATCTGTATATGAAATTTACTCGATGCAAAACTGAATGTCTCTAAATCATGACTTCTGACAGGCGACGTATTTAAAAAGCTTAAAGTTTTCCGGTCGACCAGCGTATTCGTAATTCTAAAATGGCGATAGTGGTTTTGAAGGTTAAACAAAAATTGACTTCCGTCTGCCCCTAACAGTCATGGTCGTCCGGTGGCCGTTTGAACACTGCGAATAAGTTATAGTCGCGTTTCTAGCACGGTAATTTTTTAAGTATCGCATGGCGCATCGAAGTCACCTTCCCATTGTCGGCAGTGTTGCCAGGTCGACTTTTTTGAAAACTCATAAAACGATACCTGAGGAGAGGTGATGATTTTTACCGGTTTTTTTTTCTTTCTTCATTTTTTACTTTTTTTATGACCGCTAAGCTTTAGGCGAAACGGAACATAATCGAACTGAAAAGTGAACACAGTTTCCTAGAGCACATACTTCTCTACGTCACAGTCAATGACCCCATTGTTAGCGTACGACACAGCACAATGTTGCGGAAGGTATTATAAACACCAATTCGATACACGGACGACCCCACGTAAATAACTGCTGACGTAACATAAACGGGGCAGAGGATAACACATCGCTGTTAAGCGACTTTCATCGATAAATTAAAATGACCAATCGGAAGATCTGCAATTCTGTACCTCAACATTTGCGCAACGAAAAACGTTCAACATACTCACACAGTAATTCATTTCCTGACCCGCATCGTGGCGGTTAAATAACACTCAGACGGTGTCAAAAAATGGAAACCGACGTGAATTCCGCACATCAATAGAGAACCGGTTTCTTAGTTAATATCATCGGATAACAGAGAAATATTCCTCCGAAGCAATTATAATCTGTCGACGTCAAAACTTGTGAAGAAGAGTGAGTAAAACAATTACGAAATACTCGGAATCAAGCGAGTTAAACAGCAATATAATTTGCTTCACAGTCCGAAGTAGTATGTCACACACTATATTTGACTAAATAATACACAAACAGGTAAAATGTCAACAGTGACTGCCGAACTAATAGAACAAACGAATAACCCAAAAAACAAAAAAAACAAAAAATTAAATATTTTCACTTACCGCAAAAAGAGAAAAGCATTAAAAGTACCTTTTTTTGTTATTTTTAAATTATTAATCAACCTATCGGATTATTTTTTGAATTTTCAAAAGGCACCACACAATAATGCCGGCATAGTGATTATTTTGTTAAAAAGAAATTCGTGAAAATGTATCGATTAAAAAAGTAAAGTTTGCATTAAAATATTTCTTAAAAACTAAAACCACTAAAGCTAAACGACGCAAGCCAGAGAGAAATTACAACACCAACCACACTTATTTCTTTACGTCTATGTCAGCGTCGCCCCCGTTTACTATACACATCAGTCCTGCGGATCGTTAAATTTTGGAATTTTGAAGATTTTGTTTTTTCCTTTTTTTGTTATATTCAAGAAAATAAGTCGATTAAAAAAATAACTGTAGCTCTTATCGCTTTATTCAAACTTCTTGTACATGCACATTTTCAAAATTCGGTATTTGATATTTTCAATTTTCCAATGATAACGAAAATACATCTTTCGATAAAAATACTTTTCTGGCTACTACGAAACGGGTCGTCGATTTTTTTTTTTTTTTTTTTTTCGGAATATTACATGTATTTTTAAGAATTTAGGCTCTTTGAAATTTCGGAGGTTCCGTATTTTTTAACCGACTTCAAAAAAGGAGGAGGTATTCAATTCGACTGTATTTTTTTATTTTTTTTTTTTTTTTTATGTGTGTTACCACAGAACTTTCTTCTAGATGAACCGATTTTGATGATTCTTCTTTTATTTGAAAGGTGGTGTTTGTCATGTGGTCCCATTTAAATTTGATCAAGGTCCGACCGATAGTTTTTGAGTTATCCTTAATAATGCGGGAGATTGAAGCTTTTTGGATGCTTTTCATTCATGATTGTTTTCACCGTCGGATTAGATTTTTGACTTAAAATACTATAAATTTGCCAAATTACCATGGAAATGTAGCTTATGGTGTTTTTACCGTGGAAATAAATGTTTTAATTTAATTGAATAAAAATGCACTAAAAAGTAAAAAATAAAATGCTTTTTTACAAAAAATAAATACCGACTTCAAGGTTTATTATAAAAATTTAAAAATGCACTAAAAAGTAAAAAATAATTACTCCCGATAAAATATATATATCAGAGTGATATAACTTAAGGTGATATCGTAATTCTTATACAACATTAATTTTTTGGAGTTGGCATCAAATTCATATTAAAAGAATAATTAAAAACTGCATTAAATGTTGATTAAATTGTTCCTAACATGAATTTAATTCCAACTCCAAAGAATTAATGTTGTATAAGAATTACGATATCACCTTAAGTTATATCACTCTGATATATATATTTTATCGGGAGTAATTATTTTTTACTTTTTAGTGCATTTTTAAATTTTTATAATAAACCTCCAAGTATCGGTATTTATTTTTTGTAAAAAAGCATTTTATTCTGTATTCAAATGAAGAAAATACGACAGTTGAAAAAAAATATGAAAATCAACTTGTTAAAAAGTTGTGTAAGGTGGTTTTCCATTTTACAGCTTCGAAATAGAGACATAAAAAAACGTTTCTTCCGAACTAGCCCCTTGGGACGCTATATGTGATGATAGTCTGCTGCATCTATGTAATTCTTACAGAAGATAGAATCGGTTTCGATTGATTATGTCATTTTTTCGTTTACGGTTTGCGTAGAGATTTCGAATTGCTCGGTGTTGTTTTATGCTACAAATACCGCATTCGTATCGATAAATCTAAGTTGCGTAACACATTTACGTAATGCACAAAATGTAACGGAAATTGCGAATGTAACGGGAAAACGTTACTACAGGATTTCCTTTTAGTCCAAGAACAAAATAGTCATTAATAATGTATGTATGATAATGCGTATAATTATAGCGAAATACTTAGCAATGTACACGCGGACGACGCTACATTTTTGTATACGTTGCATTATTTCCGTTTTTATAAGCATTCACGACTTAAAAACGATAATAAATACACTTGTAAGCCGGAAACATTATTACAAATTAATCATCTTGTATATTAGAATTTTGGCATAATATTTAAATCCATTGTGTACAGCGTAAATAAATATATTTCATTGTGAAACGATCATGTGTTTTATGTTTTTATCCACTTTTATTTAACACAATGTAAATAAACATTATAAATAAGTGACCAAAAAGTGGTGACGGGTTTGATTTAAAACAGCAATTAAGCAATAATCGATTAGAATAACATTAAACGTGTAACATCGTTTAAAAGTTTAAATACACATACATTATTTTGTACATGTCAAATTACATATAAAGAGGGCATCTTGAAGCTTTATACCTATGTATATAAATGTCATTACTTTAAGCAATAGACCGCAAAATGATTAATTTTAAGGAACAAACAGGCCTCTTTAGTTAATTTAAAATTTAAATTTTAAATGGTATTCATTATTGCTTAGCATTATTATGTAAATAATCCTTTTAAAATATATGAAATATTAAAACAGGGGCAGATCCAGAGAAACCTTTTTTAGGGAGGGAAATTATACAATTACAAAATATCTTATATGATAGATAGGTAGATTTGAGAAGTAGTTTCATAAAGAAAATCAAATAACGACTTCTTTAGAAATCTAAAAATGTATTAAAAATACGTAATTATTACAATTTTTAATTTAACTTTTGTTTTATTTTTAGGGGTGAAAAATCAAACGAAATTATAAAATTATACCTAAAAAATGGTAGTTTAGAATTTGAATAGTAAATTACTAGAAAGTGTAGAAAGATAGTAATTTTATTCGACTTTACTTCTTTCCTATATTTGTTAGTAAATCCGATCCGAATTCTTTGTTCGTGAGCAGGTAAAAAAAATGGGGACACCCGAATTGCGCACCAACACTTCACACAGTGACAAGTCGGACTCGAATTGAGCACCAACCTGAAATAGCTCGCCTATTGAGAGTTCGAATTGCGCACCGCTTTAAAAAAAAAAACTCCGGATTTTATAAAATCGACGAAGGAATAAAATCAGTAAAAGTGTCGCTCTTTCAGTGACTTCCAAAATGTCTTATCATACCTCGACGGAGAACGTTTGCTATTTGGAATAACCGAACTACATTTTGTCGGTTGCTTAGAAAAAAAACTCCGCAAGGTTTGCGAAAAATAGGCAACTTTTTAAGTATACGACGCGTAAAAATGTTGAAAGCCATTGAACATTCAAATGTTATACGATAAAGCGGCCATCAGTTTTGGAGTCCAACAAATATCATGGGCCCGGTGCCGTTTTCGTTCGTTTTTTTATATTTCATACCGGCAAACTTCCGGTGTGCAATTCGAGTGTTTAGATTACTAAACCTATTTTAACCGTCGGCCAGGTGAACAACGGTGCGCAATTCGAGTGTCGCCAAAAATATATATATATATACCATTCAACTATTTACATTTACATTATAAAATAAAAATAAAAAATACATAAAAAGGCAAAAAATCGATGACATTTAAAATAGAATAAAAACGTAACATTAATAGTTTTACTAGAAAACAGCATTAAATATTAGTTATATAATTAAATCCATACGTAACATTTATACAATTTTTTTATAGTACATATAAATTTCTCTGTTGTAACAAATTTTTTCATCAAAGTTTTGATCCGGGGGGGGGGGGCTATTCGCCCCGTGGATCCACCACTAATTAAAACAATAATTTCAATGTAAAATTATATTTCATAACATTCAAATAGTGCGTCATCATTTATATTTAACGAAGAAAGCCTTGACGTGCGAATGAGGTAATTTTAAAATGAGTTTTTGTAGACTCCCCCTGTCATATTAAAAAATTATCCGGTGTCTATACTAAAAATAATCCACGTTTCTATAACCGGGTGGTCTCACGCACAACGTAAAACCATCTATAAAATATTATCGGTCAAATAACTATATTTTAAAATAATACAACGGATTATAAATCAAAAAAAAAAAAAAAAACAAAAAAAAACAAAGACATAACGCACGACTTCGACAATAAAATTAATCGCTGATTAACCGTTGCGCCAAGAAAGCAAATTAAGTCGCGATATGCAATCGCGGATAGATTAAAAATGACAGATGATGACGACACTATTCGAATACGTAACTGGCAAATCGTATCCGCTTCATCACCCCAACCGGTAATATGACCCCGAACTGGCATAACACAGAGGAACTAAATACGAAACGAATATTAATAATAATAATAATATTAAAAACATCGTAAAACAAAACATCGCGCTTTTCCCATTCGCTGCGAATATCCATGCCATATATTTAAATTCAACAAAAGAACCAGGTGAGCCAAAATTAACCCTTCGTTAATACTCGTTTCTAATATCCAGCAAAACATCGACTACACAAAGAAGTTTATGCATCCCTTTTGGAACGCCAAAACACGTAAATATTCTGGAATATTTAGAGGTTCACAAATAGATGCGAAGTCTCGATTATCCTACATTTAAAAAAAAACACACACTCGAAGTAGAACGTCATTCAATAAAACATCAACGGAACAGAAGACATAGGTTGTTGATAACCACGCTGATAATGCGAAAAATCTTCACCGCAATACAATTTATGTAATATTCAACGTTTCCAGAAATGTAGAAATCAACTTCTCTTTTCTACAATCGCCGCAAAATCAAGACCCGTTCAATTTTTAACAGAACGCAGTGGTATGATTGATTATTCCGTAAAAAATAACCAACAAAGTGTAATTCAGCATTACTACTTGTCTGTGTAAATTCGAAGCTATGTGTCGGGTCGAAAATCAAAATCGAAAATTTTACTGTACATTCAAAATTAAACACTTTTTAGATATATGTCCATGCCCACGTGTGTGAGTGATTTGTATACATGTACGCATGTAGGCCACTGACCGAATTTCATGATGCGATCGCGCCCGAACATGTTATTGTAAATATCTGATTCATGTCACACTAGATGTAAGCATTAATAGGACGTCGGGGGCAAATCTCCCCCAAAAATTTTCCGCCGAATAACTGTGTGTACTTATGTAAAACCTATCGCTGAAAATTACAAGGCTGGCTGAAAAATTGCATAAAAAACGAAGGAATTCGGGAAAATATTATTCCCGGTTAAGTACTCGGTGGTTCTTTGAAAACAGAATTATATATGGAAGTTTATGAAACGGTAAAATTTTCATTCATAATCATGCAAATAACGGTCCAAGAGGCGTCATCGGGTTTCTTAAGATTTAGTAAGTCCGCGCTTCAATTCACGTTAAAAATTCCCTTATTACAAGAACCGTTTCCGCATTGTGCATTGTAATCGTCCACATTTCAACGCAAGCCGCTAATGTCAATACTGCCGCCTCTCTAAAGAGCAATACGGCACCCAAAAAAGGAAAAGAAAAAAAAAACGGCCGATTTAATGAACGACACATTACAGAAGTGTGCCTTATCAGTTGACAGCACAATGTCACACATTCGCACTATGTCAATAATATGGGCTACTTCACGCGTGCTATTAGGCACACCCGCACAGATGTTTACATTAAAGTTTTTGTATCATTCCGATGATACACCCGCGATGCTAATAGCGCATATTTATATATATACGACAAATCCACGTAAAACAGGTACACGCCATTTAACAATGGCAGTATCACGAGAAACGGCAGCCAGCTTCCCTACGTGGTTACCGAGGTAGATCTACGATCGATCGAAAAATTCTTTAATGCAATTGTAGCTTTTGAGAAAACTACGGAATTTCAAATAGTAGCAAAGAGAAACACAGCTGACGACACTAAAATATTTTACTGTTTACTATTTCCTCTTCAAAGTATTGCTGGGAAATAAGACGTGATTAAAAACGTACAGTCTGTGTCATTTGGAGATAAAATTTCATTTATCGTCAGTAATAATTTTTTTATCAAATACGCAGATCACCATTTTCACATGGCTAAAAATTATCCCATGCGCTCATTTGAGAATGGTGAAAATGTGCCAAATCATAAAATACGCGTTTATCTTACACGAGGCGTAGTTGGTTAGGCAATGGTGTTTTGTTCGGTTAGGATACCTGATATTCAGTTGTCCGACACTGAAAATGTACAGAAATTTCACTTGCGTTGCTGAATTCATGTCCGTAGTTGAATAACAAAAAAAAAAAAAAAAAACAAAAAAAACAACGTATTTTATCTTTAGACATTTATTTTGATTTTAGATTTGAAGATATACATATGCATAATACTCGCAATTTTAGTAAACAAATTTTTGATACAAAAATTATCGAAACCTCGATAATAATTAAATAAATTATTTCGCAGTAGCATTTCTGCGACGTACTCAGCAGTCGTATAATGTGATTTTTGTTTTATTTTATTTTTTAATACGAGGTTTGTTATGCGATTTATGGGTGCGGCATTTGTAAATGTAAAAAGTTAAAACGTTCACAGTGAGCTGTGTGAATTTACAGAAACAATTAGATGCTGCGAATTAATGAAATTAAGAAATATCCTATTTATAAAAAAAAGGGGGGGGGGGGGGGGTTAATAAAAAGCGGATTAAAAAACAAGCGCATAAGAATGTAAGGGTAGTGAAGAAAAAAAAATTTAAAAAATTAAAATTATACAATAAATCTAAATTGCAGACGGGCAGAGGGGTAATAAAAATTAATAATAGTAAATTCCCCGTATCAGAAGATTTCCTATGCGATATGAGAAGTTTTCTTTCTTGAAACACCTCCGAAATGGTGGAAGAGATTGACGACACTTATGCTTCGGGAGCTCTAGCATTCTACCCCATTTGCCAAAAAACTGGAAGGAAAGATAGAAAAATGTATGGACAATTTTAGTAACAACGCCATTAATGCAGATTTAGTACAAGATCCTAATAAAGAACCTCCGGGAATGGTACAAAATAAACAGATTCCGCACGGGACAAGGTAGATGTGTGCCTACACGTTGAACAAATGGAAAATGGCTTCGAGTCCTATGTACGAATATGGGGGGAGCTTTAAACTTTGGATCATTTGTATAATTGCGAAATCTTAAATAGTAATATAACAATTATTTGGGGGGAAGCAAAAAGTAAAATCATCAAAAGGATTAGTAATCAACAAAAGAGATGCTTAAAAATAATAATCCCGAAAAAAGATCAGGATAGCAGTAACTGTAGCTGGTGGAGAGAGAAAAAAAGAATGTCCCCTAAGGTGTTATTTTAATATCACCGACTGCTGGAGTATAAAACTAATAGTACTACATTATATTTAACGAAAAGAGGTAAAATAACTAGGAACCATAGGGAAGTGTACTCTATACCCGACCAAAAGGTATAAATAGCAAAATAGACAACACGGATGAGGCAGTGTTTTAATTAAATTCTTGGTACGAATTCCAGAAGATTTAATGAACACAGAGGTAGGACTTTTTGAAACTAATAATTAAGCAGTGGCTGGTTGAAGGACAATAAATTACTTTTTAATGGTTAATGGGAAAATAGTGCAGAATCGATCATATGTATATATTTCAGACGAATGATCGGCAAGTGTAATCGTATGTTAAGTATACTGTATGTAAGGATAAGTAGGTACTAAGAAGTTTTGTAATCACATTTATAAATAAACGATAATAATGCTAGGCACCCACAGACGGGCAGTATGACTTATGGAACAGCAACTTATTAAAAAAAAAAAAAAATTAATAGACATGATGTGCATAACATCACGAATAACGCGTTCCAGTGGATATCTGGACGACTCCCTACAGATATTTAAGTTTATTTTCTAGCTCCATACAGACGAACAAACCCTAGTCAAAATAACGAAATTTACTAACATGAATGTAAAAACGTTAACGGTTTTTTTTTTCTCTTTCTTCTATAGGTTAACGTTATTAATTACACCACCTACACTGATTTATTAATAAAAAAAAAAAAAAAATCTGGTCGTTTTAAAAAATAATACTCGGGGGAAATAGATAGAATGTCAAGATGCCGTAACCGCCCATAATTATTTTTACCACCGCGCTAAGTAACGCCATTTCTTTTTGTAGAATAATTAATGAAGTTATATTAAAACAGCAGACGAAACATTTCGAAATTAAATAACGCTTGAATGAAACTAATTGCAATTCTCAATAGAAAAGTAACGTAATAACGGCTATAACGTACAAGTTTTACTTTGAACCCATCGCAGCGAATAAAACGTTCGCGCATGACAGCTACCACGTATGTTTTACTTACCGGGTGGGGTAGTGTGTGTAATACTAACTTTATTTATTTATTCTTTTATCTTATTCGTTGAACTGTACAGGTTAGTGTAATGTTCTGTAACCTGGTAAAATGATTTTTATTAAATTCCCGCATTTGCTAGTCATTACGAAATGTTCCAGACATCCGACGTACTAAAATGCACACAAAACTAGTAGGTACTACATTTCCTTTTGCAGAACATGTATACTACATTTTTCTTTCGCTCTTTTTGTTTCAATTCTACACCCGATACTAAATTCTACACTATCGGGTTTTATTAAAATCTAATACGTTTTGTCCGTTATTGCCTGTTGTGTTATTCAGTAATGATATATATATATATATTCTACCACATTAAATAAAAGCTAGTTTTTCAACAAATCGGTAACGTTATGTTAATGTAATATCAATGAAATAGGTGATATATTTCAAGTGATCGTGGATCGCCAACAACTAAAATGGTGACGATTACGGGGGAAGGAAGTAAGGATAATTCTGCATTTTATTACGCTACAGGAAATATAAATAAAAAGGGGGATAAAATATAAACGGTGTCTCAAAACAGCAACTATGCGTGGTAGAACTACGTTTTATTAGCGGTGTTAATGGCTGCATCGCTTGAAACTGAGCCACGTACAGACGCGGATGAAGAGAATTTTTAATAGTACCACGGGAAAAAAGTTTAGTAGTTCCTTTGATGTTGCGGGAAAGCGGGGTCGAATTTCAAATCCTTTATTTAGAAATACTTGAATGCATCATAGAGACAAGAGCTTAAAGCAGAATCCGAATTCCACTAAAAGAATCCAACCAACATCGAAACGTAAGAGATCTACGGAATAGTAAGCAACGAGAGAGAAAGATGGTTGCGCTTGTAAACCCTTCTGTGCGGTCCTTGTGGATCCATATGTTCAAAATGTTGTAAACCCCATAATTGTAATTATTTCGGCATATCGAAATATATCGATACATTAACAATTAAGTATTAGGCTGGGAATTTAATGAAGGCGCGTCATATTTTATTTAAAAAATTACAATCAATATGACCAAACTGGGTTTTGTAATGGAAAAATCCCGCCGGATTATTTCATAAAAATATTGCACGGAAGTGTTACAAATGAAACTAAAGAAACAGATAGCGTCTCAATTAACTATTTCGAGTAGAGGTTAAAATTAAAAAATGTCGAAAAATCCACCGGGGATTAATGGTGAGGAAATAAATAAAACGGCAAATGAATAGAATTCCAAATTTATTGCGACGAAGAAAAAGAAAAAAAAAACGACATTATTTTAGAATGATTCTAATGTTTTCATTTATACTTCTAAAAAAAAACACGTTTTACCGTTGAAAGTTTAAAAAATATATACCAAAATTTTGCTCACGAGTAGTAGTAGTATAAGGCATTTATGAAATAATTTACGTCGACAATTAATTTTATTTTATTTATCAGGCTTATTGCACGATCCCTCCTTAAGTACGTTTTTTCAGAAAAATTAACTTCTAGTTTTACTTAAAAACCTTATTTTTGGGATACTAAAAGTTATTTTCGATGGGCGGATAATATCCTTTTTTTTTTCTTTTTTTTTTTAAATTCATTGTGGTACCGGCAGTTATCAAAGTTTTCAAAAATTCGAAAACGACCAGTTCGCCTCACACAACGAAAAATATCGATATGTAAGCCGTAGAAAAGTGTCGCGGAAAAAGAACCTTCCCGTTTTTCGGTTTTAACGCCTTTTTTGTATAACGCGTAAATCAAATAGCCGCTAAATCCAAAAATATATTACGCCAAGGAGGGTTTTAAGTATTTTTGAAATACTTAATTTTTAGGCTTTTCCCAAATTTTTATCTAACACGTACGGAACGCATCACTATAAAGTTTTTTCCTCTCACCATCCAAAACGCATTCTAGTGAAAAGCGTTTTTAAACTCTGCTGGCAATCATTAATATTTTAAAAACTTATATCATTCGGAAAAATAGTATTATAAAAAAAGATTAAAAAAAAAAAAAAATGACACCCCATTTTATTAATTTACGCTGCACAGTTTAATTGTTTGAAAATCGTTTATGATAAAGAATAAATTCGCCAAAATAATTTTAAAACAACTCAAACATATACACATTCATATAAACTGCATACGTATTATATTTAAGCGAACCGGCAACTAGAAAGTCAACATACACTCTGACCAAAGATAATAATGACGACACTTCCGTTATTACGAGAAAAAATAAAAAATCACGAAAAAGAAAACGGGCATAAACGATTTGCTTTTTTTTTTTTTTTTTAGTTTTATTTTTATTTTTTTTTGATTCTCGTTGGTTAAAATTCGTAGTCGGTTCTGTTGTCCGATTATTCCTTGCAAGAAAATTTACGACTCTATACATCTTGTATTGTTAAAGAAATACGTGCCAGGGCCAGGTAAGTAGTTGCCGAATGGCGTCACCGCAACCGGATGAAGGCAAATCAATCGGCACACCGAAAATAACAAACATCACCGATACGACGTTACATGCTAGTGATGTGTAATAATTCGAATTACTCGCATAATGTGAGTATTATAATAGCCGCATTGATATTAATAAAGTATCGCATCACAATTAAATCGATCATTAAAAATAGTTTGATTAAATTTTAAGTATTATGATATTTTCCTTTCTTACAAGAAAAAAAAAAAAAAATACACGAATACTGATAATTTAGAATTAATATCTTGTAAATGAAAGTTGAATAATTTTCCTTACTTGCAGTTTATACTTGAAAAACAAAAAAAAACACTAGTTATCCTTTACTTGTTTCATACACAAAAATTGGTAATCATATTTTAGAAGAAAAATAATCCAGTCATTAACATATCGATTCGATTAATTTCAATCCATAGAATTTTAATGAATTTGACTTATATGAATGCGAGAATTTTTTTCTAAAACGAACGCAAGTAATAATCGAGTACCCGAATAATAATGCGATTATTTCCATCACGCTATTATATAGAATCGCACATTATTCCGGTATACGAATAAAACGAGAATAAAAATACGTAACAATTGGGCGCAGATAAATGCAAATTTGCTGGCACGAGCGCGCAACTTAAAAAATTGCATTATTACCGTTGATCATCGGCGTTCAATATAGGTATATAATTTGCAAACGGCGAATAATTATAAATATGAAAAAAATTTTAAACGAAGCTCTATTAAAATTATAAAAATATCTTTACGTAATTGAGCTACATATTTTTTTCACTGTTCAAGACAAATATGTTAAACCCCCCAATGATACATATATACTCCAAATAAGAACGCAATGCCTAGTACGAGTTTACTGTTAATACGTTCAATACGGTACGATTATCCGAAATGGGAAGGGACATTCCGGATGACTCGTCTTTAAATCCGTTTATGTTTCGAGGTTAAGTAAACAATATCGGCAACAATCGTTCACGATAATATATTTAACAACAAACTTAGAGGTGTGTTCGAAAAATAACGGGAATTTTCATTTATTTGGAAAGAATTTTATCTATTCGTCTACATCGATGTTATCCTCTTCAAAATAGTCCTCATAAGATATTATACACTTCTACGGCAGCGCTTCTTCCAATCCCCAAAACATTTCTGGAACTCGATCTTTCGGATAGCTCTTTCAGCGATGCACTTTTAATTTCGTCTATACTTGTAAAACGAAGGGGCCCTTCAAGGTTTTCTTAATTTTTGAAAACAGAAAAAAGTCACATCGGATGGCACTGTGTCTAGCAAATATGGAGGCCGGGGCATCATTACAGTGTCGTTTTTTGCCAAAAATTCACGGACAAGCAACGATGTGCGAACGGAGGTGCAAAAGCCGTGAATTGTTTTGCCACAAATTCGGACGTTTTCTTCGGACTTGTAGGTAGTATTTCCTATTGACTGTTTAACCCTGTAGCAAGAACTCGTGGCGCACTATGCCATTAAAATCGAAAAACACAGTGTGAGCATAACCTTCACATTCGACCGAACTTGTCGAGCTTTTTTCGGTCTTGGCGAGCCAGAATGTAGACGATTGAGCCTTAGTTTTGATCTCATAACCATAAACCCACGTTTCATCACCTGTTTTAATAGTTCTGCATCGTTGTTGACTTCATTTAACGATTCCTGAGCAACTTCTGTTCGCCGCTGTTTTTGTTCGAAATTCAACACTTTTGGAACAAATTTTACTGCAACACACATTTCATACCCAAAAAACAGATGAAAAAATTGATATGCCAACATCAACAGCAACTTCTCTAATTGTAATTCGGCGATCGTTCGTGATCATTTCTTTCACTTTTGTTGATGTGCTAGGACGACCCTCGTACGCTCGTCATCTTCAATGCCTTCACGGCCATCTTAAAAACGCTTATACCATTCGTAAACCCTTATTTCACTCACAGTAGATTCACCAAAAGCAGTATTTAACATTTCTAAAATTTTGTTGCACTTTATTCCATTTTTATAGCAAAATTTAATGCAAATTCTCTGACTAATGATTTATACAAATGAAAAATCGCCGGCTGTATCAAAACACGTGTTATCCTTTTAACAGCTGACAAGATTATATAGCACAAAATGTATAGATACTTTAAATACATGTTTGCCAACACAACAACGAAAAAATCAGGTCAATCGGACTAATATAACCCGCGAAATTTCGAGATACCCGTTACTTTTTGAACACACCTCGTATACACTCAATATGTTCAATTCTCTAAAAATAGTACAAAAAAACGCGATATGTAACTTTCCTGGTAGAGTGACTTTTGCCAATATTTACCGACACGTGCGCGTGTATTATATTAAACGGATTGTTCATAATTAATCAACATTAAAAAAAAAAAAACAAAAAACAAAATTTAATGTTTTGATCGGAAACATCAAAACAAGTCATAACACGCTAATGAAGCCCAGCGTCCATCATGTCTGCCTCCGCTGTTTCTGGCATTGTGTATAGAACATTTTAACCGTCTTCAATAACCAGGAAAAAAAGGGGGGAATGCACACTAACAGTAATAAGCTCGACCTCGGTATCGACGGAAATAACAGCTTCCATCGCACTGCAGAGACGAGATACCGTCGTTCGAACTGAGAAATAGCTACACCATTTCCATAAAACTATTCCGAATGAAGAAGCTAAAAAGCTGAAGGCTTCAGTTAGATAGACGCCACACATTTTCAACCGGTTTACGATACGTCAAACATTCCGTGACATTCTCGCCGGCGGAGTGGACTACCGAAAATTTTATTTGAAGATACGCCGCCGAAATCGACTTTCCTTCTCTATCGCTAGTCCTTATCGGTACTTTTTCAACGTAGCCCATTATCCGCTCTATTACGTCACTCTTTAGCCCGTGTACATACATCGAACACAGGCAAACATCGTCAGCTGGCTTCAAGATGTATGGTATTTAATGAGACGCATTGCGAACCAAACAGCTAATCAGTTTTTAATTGATCGATATTTATTTATTTTTTACGATTTACAAACGCTATTATTTCCAATTCGATAGAAATTAAACGGGGAAACTAATAACAACAAGTCTTCATCGTCAACAATTTTAATTCTCACTTTGGGACAGCATTAGGAAATGATGAGATTTTCTCATATTAATTGCTCTAATTACCATACATCAATTGTTCGGCTTATTGGAAGAATACTTAACTCGGCTAACGCAAAATATCTTATGTCACAGCTAAATCGTAAATGGACAAGAAAGGCGCGCTAAGTAGAAGGAAATCTACTTTGTAAGAAAATTTTATCGTTTGAAAATTGCCGGGGTACCGAGAATGCTGAACTACTATCGCGTGATCTTTAGTATGTTAATCGCCAAACGCCAGAATGTGGATAGATGAAACGAACAGCTTTTAATATTAATCTGCAATTAGTAACTATAAAAATAATAAAAACAATAACAATAACAACCAATAATCAATAATAATAATAGGTGAAGAACAAAAAGGATGTAGAAAAATACGCATAGAATGTAAAGAGTACTTAAAACTTATTTGGAAGGAAATTTTTTCAAACTAGATTCTGGTCAGATATTTATACTTCTTCCTTCTTTAACCATCCATTTCCTTTATCGGTCCATCCAGCCAAATGTTTCTATCCGCCTTCGGCTTCATGATTTCCTTATTCCACGAAATGTCGTTGCAATCTATATTATTCGTTTGCGCCTTAATCATACTCGGTTACCTTCCTCGCACTTTCATTTTCATTTAACTCCCCCTCTCCTAATAATCGTCAATTTCATCCGAATCATGCCAATCACAATTCCTTTAAATGTCCATTCTCTCGACCGAACCAGTCATTATTTATTCTAATTTGTTATATCTTAGACTTCCTAGTCCTTATCGCGCCTCTTCCATCTTGTCTCTTCTCTCCCAGTTCGTCATCCCAGCATTCTGGTAATTTCTGACCGAATCGGTATTTAACTGATCCTCTTATTTCTTGCTGCTGCTGCTGCTGCTGTGTGAATGTCCTTTGCTGACATGCCCAAAAAGAAAAAAAGAAAAAAAAAACATTTGGAAAGAACAGAGAAAAAAGAGTAGGAATTTACAGGTAGCATTTATAGATTATAGAAACGCATTTGACAGCGTAACATTACAGATACTAGCCGTGCTAAACGTATATTACAACTTGTTAAATATACACCCTGTCAAGAAAGTATCGGGAATTGTCAATTTAAATCTCCCGGGTAATAGCTAGGCAGATAATTTTTTTTTTCCAGGTTGGTACAACTGTTTTGTATTATGATGCCTATTTTTAGCGCGATCTGTCAACCAGTGTGTTTACAGCAGCTATTAAAATCAGTCGACCTTGAAGTGTTTTGTCGAAGTTTTACAATGAGTGAAAATATTGAACAACGTACTTGTGTTAAATTCTGTGTTTCGAACGAAATTTCTTGTGCCGATACACTGAAAATGTTACAGAAGGCTTTTGGTGAATCTGCTTTATCAAAAACGCGGGTTTACGAGTGGTACAGAGCGTTCAAGGATGGTCGGGAGACGGTCGAAGACATGCCTCGCTCTGGACGGCCTTCAACGAGTGTGACCGATGATAACGTCGATAAAATCAAGGAAATCGTTGCTGAAAATTGTCATGTGAGCTTGAGAGAGATGGCTCATGGATTGGGCATGTCACACGAGAGCGTACGTACGATTGTGCACGAAAAATTGGGTATGCAACGCGTTGCGGCTCGGCTTGTTCCGAAAGACCTGAATTTCTTTCAAAAAAAGTACCGAGAACAGGTAGCTGCAGACATGCTGGATCGAGCCAATTTGGATCCTACCTTCTTGGAAAAGATAATTACTGGTGACGAGACATGGGTGTACGAGTACGACACGCTTACGAACCAGCAATCGTCCGAATGGCGGCCAATTGGCGCGCCAAAGCCGAAAAAACCTCGCCAAAGCCGATCTAAAGTGAAGATCATGTTGATTGTTTTCTTCGATATTCGAGGCGTGGTACACTATGAATATGTGCCAGCCGGACAGACAGTCACCAAAGAGTTTTACTTAAGTGTTTTGAGACGTTTGAGAGAGGCTATCCGTCGTAAACGTAACGATTTGTGGGTCGACAATTCTTGGATTCTCCATCACGATAATGCGCCGTCTCACAAAGCCATAATTGTGAATGAGTTTTTGGCCAAACACTCGGTAAATATCATCGAACAACCGCCGTATTCACCAGATTTAGCACCCTGCGACTTCTTCCTATTCTCAAAACTCAAATTTCCGCTACGGGGAATGCGCTTCGAATCGATTGATGACATCAAGACGAATGCGACGCGAGAGCTAAAGGCCATCCCGGAAACCGCCTATCAGAAGTGCTTTGCCGAGTGGAAAAAGCGTTGGCATATGTGCATCGCTTCGAATGGATGTTATTTTGAAGGTGACAAAATAAATTTGGATGAAAATTAAAAATTGTTCGTTTTATTTAACAATTCCCGATACTTTCTTGACAGGGTGTATTACTCTTGCAGCGATGGAAAACGCCCAAACGCATAAAATATTAGACAATATACCACCGTCATAAAATCAACAATAGAATATTCCAAAGGAGATTGGTTTAGAATACTGAGGAGGTTTCTATCGTTTCGGCCTTGCTAGGTTTTGGCTTCGTCCTTTTTCCAACTAGACCTAGTTTAGTGTTAGTGAGTTTTTAATTTTTTTTTTTTCCTTTTCAGTTAGTATCAAATTTAAGGCGTAAAATAAATCATTGAATCAAAAAAAAACACCGGCACGAAATTTTTCAGTGCTTTTTTTTCGTTCATATATCGCTTAGAAAAATATTTTCTCTTACAAAAACTTAAAATGCCGATTATATATTTCAATAAAAAATTTCAGAAAAAATTAATCAATCGCGGCAATAATTTCTCATTATGGCCGAATTTTTGCTTTTAAAGAAAAACCATAGGCTTTATAATAAATTTTTACCTGCACAAAAAATGAAAAATAAATTAATTTTAATGATTATGAAAAACTAATAATTTGAAAAAAGCAAAATCGATTTATCATCTGAATTTTATTGAAAAAATTTGTTCGTTAGTCTTAAGAAATTATTCACCCATTTTCATATTTGTTTTCAACATATGTACGCGAAGTCGAATATAAATTTCCACTGGAATAAGTTTTAACAGTGATTCTTTATTCTGATCTTCTGGGTCTTTGCCTTCCGCTCCTATTCTATCGCATTTCTCCTTTTTTAATTTTTCTTTCGTTAGCTTCTTTCGCTTTTACTATTTCGAACTTGTCCTCTATACAACATCAATCGTTTCTAATTACGGCTAAACTTCTACTACTGACACCTGTCCCCACCAAAACAACAAAAGTTTTAACATGTGAAATCAGGATTTTCACTATTTTCCGAGAAATCATTTTAAGCAGTTAACATTATCCTTTATTAAATATTACTTTAAACGCACTATTTTTAAAAACTTCAATTAATTACTTCTCTTAAAGAATGTCGAATCAAATTTTAAGGCGCCGGAAACTCTCCCGCTCATCTTGGATTGTCATTGATCATCAGTCCGACCAAGGTGCATGGTCACAGATGAATTGTTGACAGTTCGCTGTTGTAAATGTGATGAAATGCTTAACGGTATTAATTGGAAAGCACACGTCCAACATGTCCAACCTCTCTGTTTTACTGTCAGCGATTTGGTGTGAGTTCCAATTTAGCTTTCCTGATCAGAGCCGAACCTCCCGAATGGGAAATTACCATCCTGCGCGACGTGGACGTACGGAGCTCACATGATTATTGTTTTGTTCCACTGCCTGTAGACCAGCACATCAGGACAGTTGAGTGGCTACTTACTAGAGAATGTGGTTCTAGTTACACGCAGGGCCATTATAGTACACATGAAGAAAATGAAAAAAAAAAAAAAAAAAAATAATAGAAACAAACTGAGACGATTTAAACAATTCTGAAGAAATATTGAATTATTTGTTTGACTGACTAATTCGTGTTAAAAATTATCACATAATGAAGGGAAAAAAATGTCTAAGTAAAAGAAAAAAGAACGGTTCTTCTAAATCAACTTTAGTTAATAATGTAAAATAATCTTGATTTGCACTGTTTTATTCCGCGTATAGCTGTTATTTATTTAATATAATTTTAAATACATTTTAAAATATATATTTTTTCAAAAATAAATGCACTCGCTGCCTTATTACCGATAACAAATTGGGAATAAAATATTTTTTCACGACAAGGAAAAAATCAAAGAAAACGTTTCTTAAAGTACAAAATTTTTAATATTAATAACATGAGCAGATTACAATATTTCAATCAAAAACTCCTTTTCGCATGTATGCTTTTTAGTGCTGTTTTATTTTTCTTTGAAATACTCACTGGCGATCAATATTTATTTGTTTTCTGAAATACTTTTGAGAAGATCAAATAGTTGTTGTTTAAAAATCGGAAAATTTTTATTAATTTGCTTTGCCACTTTTATTTTATTGATATATCCGTATGGGTTAAAAGTGAATTATGGTTTATGTAACTTATATTTTGCGCTAATAAGAATAACAGTTTCCCAGTGATTACACTTAAATATATAGCTCTAAATTATTTATTTTTCAGGTGACTATATTCAAGGAAAAAATTTAAAAAATTTAAAAAATGAAAAATAATAAAAGATAATTGTTATCACATACATAGCAAATGTGTCAACCGCCAAGGATTCTGTATGATAAGTATGAATTACTGTAATTTAAACTTACGTAATACTAAATTAAAAACAAATATTTCCTGTAAAGTTTTTTAAAATAATTTTCCCCTGAGGCTAATCGACCACGGCCGGTCCAATTAAGCCCGAACGAGAATGGTTCCCGTTAAAAATAAACATGCAAATGGAAGATTTACTTCCTGAGACTAACAAACAAATTTTTTCGATAAAATTCAGATGCTACATCAATTTTGCTTTTTTCAAATTAGTAGTTATTTTTCATTTTTTGTACATGTAAAAATTTATTATAAAGCACATGGTTTTTCCTTGAAAGCAAAAATTCGGCCTTAATGAGAAATTATTGCCGTGATTGACTCATTTTTTTCTGAAATTTTTTATTGGAATAACCCGATAAATGAATTTATAATCAGCATTTCAAGTGTCTTTATAAGAGGAAATATAATTTTTTAAGCGATATATGAACGAAAAAAAAATCACCGGAAACCGCTGATTTATTTTCTTATCAAATTAATTCTTAATTTCGCGTGGGTTTTTTTTTTTTTTTTTTTTTTTGATTCAATGATTATTTTACGCCTTAAATTTGATATTAACTGAAGAAAAGAAAATTAAAAACTCACTAACACTAAACTAGTTTTACTTAGAAAAAGGGAGAGGCCGAAATGCGTCGCGACTGAAACAATACAACCCTTAAAATAGTATTTTGCATTGTGATTCTAAGTAACTTATTAAACAAAACCAAATACGATTATAGAATTAATGAAAATAAGGAAAATAATTATCGCTCATCTGTTACACACATCCGTATAGGTGTGAATAATGTTGAAAATATTTGATTCTAAAACAGATGCAATATCTGCTGAAAGTAATAAACAAAAGTCACTGATGATAAAAGCACAGAGTTAACTGTTGAGATAAATGTAAAATAATTCGACCGGGAAAAAGAAAACAGCAGCAACACAGATTAGACTTTTGATTCGCTGGTTTTCGGGAAATCATACAAATATCCGGGGGTACACTGCGAAACAGAAGGGTTCGAGAGAAGATAATTAAATAGAAAGTTAGGGTAACTATACTGAAATCCCAAAGACTTCAGTTATACAGTTACAACAAAATTAAAGCGATAATTATGCTACGACGTTAATACAGTTGTTCGGCCAGAATGAATGTTGGAAATTAAATCTGTTTGACTAGAAGATGAAAAAGTATGCACCGTACAAGATGCTCAACAATTAGAATGGAAATGGTTGGCAAAAAGGGTGACCACAACTACTAAAAACACAAGTGAATAAACTACGAAAATCAATTCACAAGTGAATAAACTACGAAAATCAATTATAACGAAAGCTGACCAAAGCGAAAAGCGAAAGTCAACAGAACAGACGAATTAAATAGGGTAATAACTAAAAATAAAAAGAGGACGCGTGCCCTTCGTGGCAGATAATGTCCTAAAGAAATCGAACAGGAATGAGTTAATAAAACAGCAGGAACGGACTGACCCCTATAGAACCGTTCTCCGGGGGACAGAGGAATTTATGATCGCGATACAAGATGTAGTGATTAACATCACAAAAAAATGATTAGTCGTAATTTTAAAGCTTGGGCGGATGATCCGAGTGCAGAATCAATTGACCGAATACAATATCTCAGGCCGCGCTAAATTAACTCCGAATAAAAATATATGGGGCGACATAATCTGATCTTAAAAGAAACTTAAAATCAGATAATAAGGCGCAGATAATAAAGTCTGATATTAAAAAGGATAGACGAGAAAAACGCTGTTAGAAGAAAACCCAGATTATAAAAATTACACCGCGATAACAGATCCGTGTAATTACAGATAGAAACGGCATGAAAAACAGACACCAACGCGTTGGTTTTAAAGTTAAATAGCGTTAATAATAGCTACAGTTAATTTCAAAATGGGCACGTTATTTTTCTAAAAATAGTACAAAAAACACATTATAAAATATTTCCAGATCCTGGGCCAAATTAATTTTTTGTCAGCATTTACCGGCACGCGCGTGTGTATTATGTTCAGAATTAATCAATGAAAAAACGGAATTTAGTGCTTTGATCGGAAACATCAAAACAAGTCATGCTAATGATGACCAGCGTCAAAAAGCTTAGCCGATAAGATTAAACGAAAAGCGACGATGATCAGATAACCCCGGTAGTAGCATAAGCTAGTCGCTGGGCTAGTAAAGAGAGGCGCTAATGAACTCACGAAATGAACGCACAACGTTATCAAATGGATAAAAATCGTTTCGCAGTAGTCACAATAGGAAGGGGGCAGGCATAATAGTCATTATAGAAATCATTTTCATACGTACTTCAGGAGCCGGAAATTTCCTAGTTCATGCCGAAATCATGTAAATGTCTTTCATTTGTAAGGTATTTTTATAGTTTAATTTATGAATCGACCGAAATGTGCAATGTTGATGGCTTTAAAACAACCGACCGAAGTTAAAGGTCTGAAATTGGAAACTAACAGTTGTGTTCGTGTTATTTCAGAAAAATTACGAAACGTAAGATTCTACGAAATTAAAAGAATTTGAAAGTAGAGTATACCGAACGGTGAAACATAATTTACAAATGATGTATGTATATCATTCTTAGTTGTAATACTGAATGAAAAAAATTTAGAAAATTTAAAAAATGCTTCAATATTAGATGTACAACTATATAGGTTCGATTTCTCATGTAGTTTGTTTCGAAAAATTTTGAAAATATCTGTTAGAATAAAAAATATTTTCATTCATTCGATGTCGTCGTGTGAATTCATTCAAACGTCCTAGTATAAAGCTATCGTCTACTATGGGGTTCTGGCATTTACAGCGCTGATAATCAAATTTTTGTAAATTGCAATTACGGTAACGAACGCGTACCACCACTTTTAATATCATTCGTGTTTAAATTATTATATATTCACTCTTTCGCGAGATAAACGTATTTTATTGAATATTTAAAAGTACGGCGAAATCAACGAAAGTTAATACGAGGTAATAACTTTTGTTCCGTTAAAAAGAAATGGAAAAAATGCAGCTTTAGTATATGATCGCGCGTGTCCTTTGTAATGGTGATAGCATTCAAATAAAGTTTCAGAGGACAAAAAAGTCCATATGGTCTACACGTTTTGAGGATAAACTGGACACAATTGAAAAAATCGAGTAAATAAAGTTGGATGTAAAATCATTACAACGTTTAATATAACGTGCGGTTTAAAAAAGATTTTTGCGGCATAAAGTTTTACTTAAATACTGATTTTAAAAAATCTATAAATTATCGGTTCACACGCGAATATTACGCATAATGGTGAAATTAATTTTGACAAAAATAATAATAATTTCAAAAAAAAAAAAAAAGAAAAAAAAAGAAAAAAAAAGAAAAAGGATTTGCAGCTGATTTTGTCTCGGAGACTTGCTATATTAGTGTCTATTAAAAAGAGGCGCAATTGAAGGTGAAAAAAGAAAAAAAATTATACAAAATACAGATGTATCAGACACGGAAGTTTATCAGTTTAATGAGTATTAATGTCGAACTTGCTACGCAAAATCCACGAGTAATCGACGCTGAAGTCAATAGTGTCTCGCGGAGAAAAGGAAAAAATTATAATTTTCTAAAAATCGGCCGAAATAGCCGAATTAGTTTAAGTTGATTGACCGTGAGTATCGAAATATTGAATAGCATTTTTAATGTGTTTTTACCGAAAAAAATTCTTAATTTTAATTTTGGTGGTATAAATCGCGAAAACTCGTTAATGTTATAAAATTTACATCAACGAACATTTACGACAAATTGTAAGCTACAAAGCACAAAAATGACAAAGCGTATTGCAATAACGATTGAAGTTGCGCGCGTCCAATTTCCAATACCGTAAATGCTAACGAAAAACTGCAAAGTAGATATAACTAATAATTCGGGGCAACATGACTAGCCCCGAATAAAAATGTTGCAAATGGACACTAATGCCATCTGACTATGGATAGTTACGATTAATTTCGTTAAATCTATAGAGATACTTGACACAACTATCATAACTTTCCAAATAGAGGGATTTATTATCTATGGAATGGCTACACAATAATAATTATCAAAGGCGCGATAGCTTCACAATTACAAAAAAAATCTGCGAGACGATAAGCCGTTTTCGAAAAAACGAAGACAATATTCAGCATAGATAAAAGTCAAACTTGAAGAGGGGTAAGCATCAATGTTAAAAAATTAATGGAAAGGGGACTAACAAAGGAAAGAAAAAACATAAAACCATCAACCGCAATCGTAGATGATTACAAAAAGGTGACAACCGGTCGTCTGGTGCGTGGTTTGCACCCTTTCGAATTCGAAACCTGTGTACAATATGGAAGAATAAACATGGAAGAATAAAATGTTACCTGCTCCTCACACATGATGTTCTATAAAAGCCCTCGTCGTTCCTGGGGTGTTTTTTTTTTCACGTTGCGCGCAATAATTTATTCGGTTTTTTCTTTTTGTTATACCTGTTCCAAACACCTCCCGCGGAGAATTGACGCAGTTACAAATAAGCTAATATTCTACGAAAATCATCTCTTCCCGTAGAGCCGCGTTTCTAGGGGTGTTCTCCTAATACACAGCTCCGCTTGCCACACAAAAAAAATTGAAAAGAACACTTCAAGGGCCACTTAAAGCAGAAGGTAATGATAATTTATTAGCATCTATGGAAAAAAAAAAAAAAACAGAAAGACTTCGAACGTACATCCTTGTTCACGCTATCCCTAAAAGCGATGAAAAGGAAAATCGTTAGTTAACAAAGTAGATTTCACACGGAAAATTCCGAATAAAGGCTTTAACGGCGAAGAAGTTTGTTCCCGATTTAAGTCCATTGAAAGAGCTGTTTTTTTTAAAGAAATTTTAAGAAGGCTATAAAATTTTTTAAATCCCCACAGTTTTCTCATCTGCTCAAGCAAAGATCGTATTAACGAAAACAATAATGCTAATTACGAGAGTACACTTTTATTTTTCTATTTTTACCTCTTTTTATAAACTGGTATGCAGTCACCCCTCCCGATAGATAAGCACATCTGATTCATACGGTGACGAATATCTGACTTTTATTTATCGGAGCCCCCTAGTAATTAAGGTAATTACGAAACCGTAAGCGTCATGGGTTTTTGGTATTTTTGTCTCGTTCCGAAGCCTCAACTTCTCTCCCAGCGGTACATACCAAATCTGTGTAATTTCATATAGACCAGAGAAATATGGGGAAAAGTAAAGGAGATCGAATGAAAGGAAGTGTAGCATATTCTCCGCAGATCAACTGCTCTTAAGTACATTACGAGTAGTTCAATATTCTACAATTCATAATACCTTATTATATCAAGACTTATATATGGGACTTGCTTTGCACTTATATCAAAATATTATGCATGCTTTTTTTTCTGGTTCTGTTTTGATGAAATTTATTTATCCATTAAAATATCCAATTTTCATTTCACATCGGCAATTGATTATAATTGAGTACTTAAAAAAAAAAAATGCACATCTGCCAGACAGAGAAAAGATTGTCTGCGATAAAAAAAAAGAGAAAATCATGTTAATACGCTTGTTACATTTCGGGAAAGTTCGAATCCGGTATAACGAATAAATAATTTTGTAAGGTTTGCTTTTTGCGAAACTTTTATCATTTATAAATTATTGTAAACAAACTATGAAACAGAAAATTTTGAAGTCACATACTCCACAATCGTGGTAAATATGATTATACTCTAAAAATAAACGAATACAAATATATATATATATATATATATATAAAAAAAAATACCATTATAACGATGATTTAAACGATATATCGATACGTTAAAATTTAATTACGGATTTTAAATAAAGGGGATTATCAGTCAAAATGAGATTATTGTTAAATTATTTTTTACTTTTTATTTATGTTCCTGCATAATTCAATAAATTTTTATCAGCTATGTACTTTAAAATTTCTAAATCAGTGTCAACGTGTAAAATGAATTTACATTTATTTATAACTATATGTTTAGCTCACAGAGATGACTTTTGTATATGCCCGTGTCTAAATGCGGCAATATGTTCATCGTCTGTAGCTGAACACATAACTATAAACATAAATTAACTTTAACTGGCTTGGAATTTTTAAAATATATAACTGATAAAAATTTATTGAATTATGCAGAAGCATACTACATTAATAAATTCAAAAATAATTTAATTAATAATACTCTCATTTTCACTGATAATCCCCTTTATTTAAAAACCATAATTAAACTTTATCATGTCGATATATCGTTTTAAATTACCCTTATATTCGGTTATATATATATATATTGTATTCCTTTATTTTTAGAGTATATTTACCACGATTATGGAGTGCGTGACCTCAAAACATGTCGTTCTTCTATATATTTTACGAACCTTTAAATTTTGTTTCCTAGTTTTACAATAAAATTTATATTAATACAGAAAATGGACAATTCCGAATATTAATATTATTTTTGTCATTTAATTAAAAGTATTCTTATATTATTCTTCGAAGCCATTCTTTCGTATTCCATTTATGCACAACGCTGCTTTAAGTAAAACTATACAGTCGAAGTATTTACACGTCATATTCAAAATCGTAATAACAGGAACATTACAGAATTAAAAGTATGAAAAACGTTTAAAACCAATAATCAAATCTGATTTTTGTCAGCACAAAACACAATCTATGACACTCGTCTGTGAAAAATGAAATAATTACTCGGTAATCGTAGACGAAAATAAATTTCGGAGCCACTGGCGCACGCCCATCGGCCGATTGTTTTCGTCCGAATTGTGAGCTGAAAAATATTATTCAGTTGAACACGGTTGTGACCAAGACCGTTTTTGAAACGGATTGCCACTTTAGGTACAGATATACTTTAAGCATTTTCTCCGGATATTTGAACTTACCTGTAACAAAAAAAACACAAACACAGCAATTAGATTATTATAATTTAACATTTAACGACGAAAAAACGTTATCGTCACTTCGATAAAAATTAGACACAACAGTTTTACCCTTCAATACCGATTATTTCATTTTACACGAAAATAAATCGAATGGAGTTGTGAAATTAGACATTTTAAAGAGCGCATCGCTACCTTTTGAAATTACAGAATGATTTCCGGCAAGCAAATTCACGTGACGCAGAAGAGTCTTTTTTGAAACTAGAAAAAATTATTGATCGGGGAAGCATATACTAAATCTGCTTTAAAACGAGTTTGCAGAAATATTGACTATGCATCAGAACATATAAATCCTCATTCTCCAACATTTTAGCAGCGACTAATAAACCCAGAAGGAAAATTTAGCACACTGTTGAACATTGACATTTTCATAATCTTCAACAGATTCTATTTAAAAATTCGTTTTACATTACGAATTCGTCAGAGAGATTAACTTTAAATTACGAACAATTAAAAGTATCTACATTTCGATACATTTTGTTTCTGTTTTTGCGCATAAAATGGTTAAAATTCGTATACGGGTTTCTGACCAGGTCAGTATTCAGTCTAATCAATTCAGGCCAAAGTTGTCTGTGTGCTTCAAAAAAGAAAAAAAATCCAACGGCTTTTTAAATTGAAACCGAAATTACTGATACTATTTAATTAATGTTATAAAAGCATTAATTAAAAAGAACACAACTGATCTCTATTTCTTTCTTTCGTTCTTCTTTTCCCATTAAATATAAATATATTTTTCCTTGACTATTAGCCAGTTATGGAGTGTGCAGTTGGTTAGACGGTGATATTTCATTCGCAACCAGTTCGAATTCCACTACTGTACATTGCAAATATAGAAAAATTATCACTAACGCTTTCATGGTTGACAACTCTCGCTTTCAAAGAAAAAACTTGAATATTAAAAGCATTTTTACAATTTTTAAAACTATATAAATTCAAATAAAACCACTACGCACCAATAATATGACAAAGATGATTATAAAAAAAGTTAATAGATGAAAAAATGTAATACAAAATATTTTAACCGTTTTTGGGAAGAAAAACTCCATCTACAGACATACAATATATATATATATATATATATATATATATATATATATATATATACATGTGTGCGTGTGTCTTCAAATGTATTAGATGTGAGATTTACTTCCAAACATTTACAAAATCTTAATTTTGGAATATATTTGATAATCGCCACAAATTTTGAAAATACGAGTACATTTTCGTTTCGGGGGACACCTCGTCTTACGCTACGAGATGACTGCTTCGATTCTACTACAACTAATTATTATAATTTATAATATTTTAAAAGTTTTAATTATCGCAGACTTTTAGAAAATAAATTATCGGATAAACACCTACCAGAAACATACAAAAATATACAAAGTATTTACTCCAAGAAAACAAATAAAAACACTGAACTCGGGTAATTCTATACTGGCGCGTATTTATTCAAAAATACGCTTCATGGAATTACAAACGAAAAATATTAAACACGCCGAAGAAGAAAATAAAAATATGGCTTCTTATTGCAGGGACAAATGTGTAGAAATATCTTCAACCGGTGTTTACAATGTTTCCTCGGAAACAATGAACAACGGTAGGATATGTATGTGCCGTAAGCGTGGAGCAAAATTGCAAGTTGTGTATAGTTTTTTTAAGTCGACATTTTAAATATAACAAAATTTCGCTAATGATCCCTGAATATTACACATTGCTCTGTACTTATAAATCGAAAAAAAAACAAATAAATATACGTTAATAACAGTGTTAGATACTCGCACTGCCCGTTAGTCTTGCGAAATCCATAATTTATTTTTACATATTAAAAAGAAGGTTAAAAAATCACTCGTAGTGTGTTTCATAGCGTTACATAAAAGAGATATGATCTTTCATTAGCGAAATTCTTTTAAAGAAATCATTATCAAAGGTTATCAGAGTTTCCTTTATTTTTTTTAACGATTATTTACTTTTTTAAATTTCTACTGGCCACTACTCTTATCAATGCCGTTGGGCTTAACACGTTGCGCAGCTTAACTTTACAATCGAAGGCACGGCATTTACTTTACTTAATACGATATTTGATAAATACATGTCCTTTTTGTAAATTAACCTTCTTCGCAGCAGTAACAGAAGGAAAATTAACTACATTTTGTGAAGAAGGTAAGAAAAATGGGATATATTAGTAACAAAAAAGAAAAATACAAATACCAACACATTAGTAACTTTTATAGAAAATAATGCAGACAAGTGCTGTAAAAATAGAAATGTATGGGAAAAAAAAGCATAGCCGCAGATTATGACATCTGAATATTTTTATCGCCATAATAATCTGTTTTATTGCGTTTTACTTTATACCATGCGAGAAAAGCAAAAAAAAAAAAAAAAAAAAACAAAAAAAAACCACGTCATTTGAAAAATGACGAAAGTTAAAAAATACCGACAGCGGCTTATAAAAGTTAAATAGTTAAAAATTCGACCTTTTAGACTCGTAAAGAAATATAATATATAACCAACTCTTAAGTAATTTTATCGGAAAACTACAACGATTATTTGTCAATCGAGGAGACATGGTCACTACTGTAAAAAGAAAATCTGATAAATGATTTGAAAAAAGATTTATGACAACGAGATAAGAATAACTTTACAACTTCCTGAGAATGAATTTAGCAAGAGAAAAAGAAATAGAAGTAAATAAACGGAGCGGAAATGACGCAATAAATACGACAAAAGAGGGAAACTCAATGACGTAAAACGTGGTGGTACATTTTTTCAAAACTGACGCGATCGAACAAAAAACCTCACGCGCCATATTATCCACGAGAACGGAAAGTCAACGCTCGTGGACGACGAAAAATTATTATCTTCGGAAAGAAAAGAAGGGAAAGGAACGTGCGTCGAAAATGACTAATGTGGAAATTGATCGAATGATCAAAACAAGTGTCTTCGCTATCCGCGATACAGTTATCTCGTCGATGACTGAGCGACACTCATCCCAGGAAATCTCACGCACAAAAGAACGGGACATTGAGGGAGTAGTACTGTAAGTAGATGGAATTAACAACCACGGGGATAGGGTGGTTCCGCGAGCAAGTTCACTCCAACGATCGTTCCGGCTGACGTGTATTAAATCTAGGAAAATTATCATTCGACCAATTCACGTAAGCAGCGAATCTACCCCAATTCCGGAAAAATGACTTTGAATTTCGTTAACTACACACATACATCTGTATGTATTTAAATAGGCCTGTGCGTGTGCGTACCATCATCCGGTTTAGGATTGGGGTGGAATTGTAAATAGGACAGCAGCCAGGACATCTCAATTGGAAATCCGTTCGTCTGCCCCTACACTCGCGACCTAGCACCGATTAATAAGATTCGCACTACGAAATATCTGGCCATTCTCATGTAAATACGTAGACGGATCTCACTTCCACGCCGTGCCGTCTGCAGAGGGATATACGGAATTACTGCAATTACGGCGAGTATCGGACTTTTCATGGAAAAAAAAAAGAAAAAAAGAAACGTTCCGATTCTTTCGAGGCCACATCGGTCTAACTTAATAATCTGCTTAACTCGACGACATTTCGGTGGTAGATCGAACGAGATTAACAAAATTGGGCGCACAGAAACTATCACGGGTGGTATGAATCAGTAGCTCGCATCATCTTTCACAATAAAAATGAAATTAATACAAAAATATCCCCTACCATAACGAATTTCATTTGAATTTTCAAATATTTCCCACTAATGCGTACGGAGCTGGTGAATAAATACAATTCTATATGACGCGAACGAAGTTTATTAAATAAACCATGTTCATGTTAAAATATATGTACCAGTAAAATGTATAGTACTCGATTAATATTACAATTTTATATATTTATACGTATCCCCTTATCATCAGTGGAGCTTCGCACATCAAGAAACCGTAACAACATCCCCGTTAAGGATATCAGGCTCGCTTTACGTATAAGAATGACGCAGTCAATTGAAAACGATTTTTCTAAAAGAAGTTTAGAATTAAAAAGAGATTGGGTATTAAGCTTACATCCTTGCGAGGCTCGAAGGCCAAGTATACATTAAACACTATGGACGAAGTGGCCGAGTTTTTTATATATATATATATATATATATATATATATATATATATATATATATATATATATATATATATATATATATATATATATATTAATAATACGTTAATTAGGGGTGATAAAAAAATCATGTAACGGAATCTATAATGTTCTTTTGTCACGCATTTTGCGAAGAGTAGCATCGTCAAGTAGGACCGAAATGGTGATTTAATTTTTATAAATTTGTGATAGAACACGAACCGATTTTTTTTTTTTTTTTGTTTTTTCCTCGTTACCACGTGATTGATTTGAATTTTGATTATTGTCTTATGCATATTTATTCCAAATAGCTTCTATAATTTAATAATTTAGTTAATATTATCCGGCGTGATTACATTTAAAACGTTATAAAAATCGATGAAAAACAAAAATTCTATTTATGCTATTACACTGAAAGTTTTCTCACAATTTTTTAGCAGCTAAAGCATATAACATATTTAATCAAAAGAGTAAAAATAATAATCCCACTTTTAAAATGAAAACCAACATACTTATATGTATGTACATATTAGATGGTAATAACAAAATATAGTACATAAATCCCTACACGTACCAATTAAAAATTATATGCTTGCTAGAACACTTGTTTAACATATAAACGCGATCGTGTCCTACCGCAACATAAGACTGCTATTTTGGTCTATCCATAGTCAACTAAAACTGACTTCTGCATAAGAATTATAGAATCATTCATCCGCAGACTAGCGGTATTGTATACATATATGTACAACCGCCTCATGAGCAGTCTTCGTGTTACTAAACGATAGCATGAAAGGAATGCTGTCAGTTCCCCGCTGTAATCAATATCTAGAACGATATACCGTTTGTGTTTACTATGCGCTGTCGTTTAAAGAATTACAGTACGAAAAAAAAAAAAAAAATCAACTTTCTTATGCAGTAATTTAATTTAAAATGTTTAATTTTAGTTGTAATAAAAAAATTATTTTTCGACCTTTTGACTTTCCAACACGCGAACACCACACAAAGGAAAGGTAAGATGTTACCTCAACCGTGATTGACAGAACCATCAAAATGATTTTTCGTATATTCCTTATAGGTGAAAATGACCGATCTTAGAACACGTAGTTTAAAAAAGGAACAAGTACCATTTCGTGCATTTTAGTAAATAGAAATTTATAAACTATCAGGAATCTTTAAAATGTTCTTAATGCACGACTTGAAATCACACACATCATATATATATATATATATATATATATATATGTGAACACACACAGGTCCCGATTAAGTGTATGATAGGCCCGGGGCTACGGAAATATTAGGGGCCCTTATCGGAAGTGACAAAATTATCAGTTTTATAGAATAACTAAATTTTCTTTAATTTAATTTAATTATATTATTTTGAATTCACGAATTAACATAAAATTATTAATGTAAACAAAACTAAATATCATATGGACATCGGCAGAATTTTCGATACCAAAAAAAATATATATATATATATATATATAATCTAAAAGCAATGAATTTTTTAGCAAATTTTAACCAAAGATTTGCATAAAAGGATAGACACACATTCATATAGACATTTCCTAAAAACGTAGATTCCGACTCGTTATACCTTAAAACAAATTTCTGGTACGTTTTTACGAAACTCGAAATTTTACTATTACAAAGTTTTCTTCTCTAGGAGGAGATAAAGATGGTTACAAAATTATTAACAAATAAATGTATCGAAAAATGCACTTGCTCCTGTAAAGTTAATTCTATTTATTTCAAAAAAAAAAGTTGATGTATATGACAAATGATAGATTAATTTTTTATTACATGTCGGAAGTGGGTGTCTCTCGGGGACCCCTTTATAAGGCGGGCCCCGGGGCTGCAGCCCCCCTAGACCCTCCCAAGATCCAGGCCTGCACACACATTAAATAATTATGAAAGAAAAAGTTATATACGGTATTCATTTAAAAATAAATAAATTCGGAAGTATCAATAACAACACGCGACAAATTAATTAAAGCTTTTACAACAATACGAAAGACAAACCATTTGACAAATCTAAAACGTATTTATTAAATATATATAATCTCGTTGATTACATGGAAAATATAGTTCAAACATTTCAATTACGATAATATCCTTTTTTTCCTACCGAAGAAGGAAGTCTCGTTGAAAAAATTTACAGAGAAATTAAAGCACCTTAATTTCATAAAAATCATAATGTTATCGAATAATTTAAATTACGGCATTAAAACCGATAATAAATTACACGACTAGGATTTTCCCGGAAAAATGCAAATTATCAAACTTTACGTCTTATTATGAGTTTTGAAACTATAAAGAATAAAATTTGTGCATGATACGTACTATATAGTGGTGGAATCGACGATGATTATCTTTTATTTAAAATTTTTTTTTTTGAAGTTGAAAGTAATAATGTGATTTTATACATGTTTGCGAGAATAATAATTATTTGAAATAATGTACCCAGCAAATAACAAACAGACCGAAAAATAGAAAGGGGACGGGTATCCTCTAATAAAGTTAAACGAAAAACCGATCCCTACATCGAGTAGCGTAAAATATCTCGGCTTACACCTCGACGAAAGATTGACATGGAGAAAGCACATAGATGCTAAACGGAAGCAGATAAATGTTAAGTTTCGAAAAATGTATTGGATAATCGGAAAGAATTCAGTACTATCCATAGAAAATAAAGTGCTGCTTTATAACATAATGCTGAAGCCTATATGGTCGTGTGGAATCCCACTGTGGGGAACCGCGAGCAAGTCTAATATAGCGATCATCCAAAGAACGCAATCCAAAATTCTGCGAACGATAGCCGGTGCGCCACGGTATGTGCGCAATGATGAGATACATAAAGATCTGCGAATGCCTACGGTTAAAGAAGAGATCGAGGCAGCCAGCACACGATATATAGAACGGCTACAAAATCATTGCAATCAGTTGGCGGCACACAGTCTCATCGAAGACGGTACCCGATTCAAACGGCTGAATCGGTCGAATATAATTGGGTAAATTGTATAATACCTCATCAGCAACAAGGAATCGCGACCGCTGGGAAGCATTCCATACTTATTAACTAATTCCCCCTTAACACTGCCGCTTATTGTTTATTAGACAGATTGCGTGCAATAATAAATGAAAAAAAAAAATCTTCTAGATAAATATATTTGAACATAAATATATTTCTATTTATCGGTTTGTTTGCTGTTCGGTATTTACATTATTTCGAATATTTTTTTTAAGTACCTAAGCCCAGCACTAAAGTTTTCGATCTACTTATGGTTCTTTGCTTCTACACAACCAGTATACGATGAACTTTACTTTAGTATCTTTATTGAATTTATTCAACAGGGTACTTACACAGCAAGATATTCACTTCATTTACAGATTATAAAGCCATGATTATGAATCGTTAACATCCGAAACTAGTCGGCTATTTTTATAATTTCTATAATTTATAATTTATTGTGAATATATTTTGTGTGTAAAAGTGTTTGTTTCAATTTATTTTTTGGACATTAATTAAAACTAAAAAACATTGAAGCAAAAATCTGTCGATTTTTAATGGTATAACATTACTCGAATAGTTTTCTAATTAATTTAACAACTGCTTAACTTTAAAATCGATATAAAAATATTTTTTTTTTTTTTTTTCAAATAAACCGAGTTAAGTTTAACAAATTGTACCTTGTAAACGTACCCGAAGAATTAATTCTCCTTAAAGAGATTTGTGTCAATACGCTCCCTACAGTTCGATGTAGTTTATTTATTGTCACGCAATAAATCATATTTTGACAACTCAGATGTCGCACTTAACAACCCCCATCATTCATTCAACGTGTCAACGAATTTTAGAGACATAATAATATATCCCGGGTATTGGATAATCGTATAACGTGTTCTAGGATGCACGAAATTCGCAAAATTCGCGATCATTTGAAATTTATACCGTACAAGAAAGTTTGTTTTGTCTAAAAAATTACGTATCTCTCTATATAAATTAAAAAAAGTTATTTTTTGATTGAGAGTTATTACCACATTATTCGCGTTAGATGTAGTAATCGAGATTTTTTTGCTTTAATTGTTAGTTTTTTTGTGTACCTACTTATTATTTGCGTATTCATTTAAGAAACTTTGTAAAACGTAGACTCGTGAATATATTTTGATCCGCAAATTCCCAATAAATCCGCCCGAAACTGGATCATCAGCTACTTCATTATTAATGTCCAAATTTGTTGCTTATAAATGATTGAAGCGTTTATTTCTTTTTTAATAATGTAAAAAAAAAAAAACCACTGGTAGAGAAAATACATTAAAAATTATTAATAATAAGCACGCAACAGCTGCTGCCCGAGCCATACGAAAAAATCTTTGCGCGATTCTGACTGTCGCTCAACTGAACTACGGAAGTATTACCCAGACTTCAGTCGAGCCGTGTTATTGTTAAACGTAATTCGAACAGAAGACATCCGCCAGAAGCACACAATACTCGATCATTTCACAATATCTGCTTTCTTCAAAGTGCACAATAAATAATAACGATGATATATAAACAAACCAGAAGTAGGAAAAGCACCGGAGACATACGCGTTCATTGTTTCACACTCGCCGTCTAAATCCCGGATTCATCTTTTGACCTTTTTCATTCTTTCCTCTCCAGCTTCCACAGTACGTTAATCGAACGATTACCTCCCAGTGTATTTTCTATATTCGAAATAGCACCGTGCCTCACTCGGCTGCAGAAACACATCGAATATGACATATTACACTTAAAAATTGCCTCCTTCCGACAGTATTCATTGCCGCCGCCCTTACAACGACTATTGTTGTGCACGCACCTCTGGAACCGGCACGTGAAGTTACGACTCCATAGTATGCTGGTCGCTTTTTAACAAAGAGAAAACGGTACGCATACTCTCGTTCAAGAACAATGGCCGAACTAACTGAGTAATAACTATTATATGTAAACAGGAACATGACTATACATACAGGAGCTCATAAAGAAGTGCGCCAATACTCAAACATTTTAACCGGGAAAAACAGATGTGTGCCCTCTATCGGTGTTTGTTCAATAACAAAAACCTCCTCTCTCTGTATAATGCCAGTACGGCATATCTAATCTGCACAACGTGCGTGTTAACAATATAACAGCCAGTTAAAAGTTGTGCACCTGCATTCACTCTGATTAAACGACACGTCCGTCGCAGAAAATGCAACGACTCCACAGCGCAAGTAACATAGATCAAACGGTTTACAGTTTACTAGTTATAATACGTCCATCGGGGGACACTATTTATGCCTTGTTTAATTATTGGTCAACCGGAATCGGTAGCTGAAGCGATCAACAAGACTCTTTCCGCAGTCGAAGTTTGCGAAATGAAAAAAAAATTGCTCCATGTTTTCATGTTTGGTATGAAAAATCCTAAACATTTTTCACACTAATAGGGAAAAATATTTAAAGTACGTCCTAATAATAATAATAATAATAATGATAATAATAATAATAATAATAATATCATAAAATAAAATAAAATCAAATATACTTATTTAATACCACAGATGCGCATTATTGCGCGAGTAATGGTGCACAATTTGACATACAACTTTATTATATACAAACATGAAATATATAAAAAACAAAAAAAAAATCTTAAAAAATACGACGTAGTAACAAATATTTAATAATTAAAATAGTTATATGCAGAATACGAACATATAATTAATTACATTTATTCTACCACGTACAGCATACAATAACCCCATAGACAAATGCGAGTACACTAATTAAACATAATTATTAACAATAACAATAAAAATTACATATATATAAGTATAACACATATAACCATTCGCGCCGCACGCACGCATACAAACAAAATATAAATTAACACGCATCCACAAACCTTATTCCTCCACACATACATGCGACATACACATACAAATATCTAAATATACATAACAAACGTGTACTTGCTTACACACACACACACACATTATACGGGTAGGCATGCACAATGCACTTATAAAAATGAGGATACATCGCATGCCCAGTCAACTGTAAGGTAAAATAATATGAAACGAAAAAGCAATACGTAAAATTAAATATAAAGACTAAAAATAGAAGAAGAAAAAAAAAAAGAAATATAAAACAGAATAAAACACAATTTACAACAAAATTCGACAGACTTTTAGTTTTTTTTTTTTTTTATCTACTCCGTGGTTCAGATAACAAGTATGACAAAAGATTTTTTATAATTCTTCAAGGCTATTTTGAATGAAGTGGGTAACGGATTAAGGAGTTTAAGGCCCGTGATATGGTATTTACTAATATTCGGTAATACTGCTAATTGTTCAGCAGCGCTGATCTATTAATGCCCTGAGCAAGAGATATGTTAAATTCTTAAGATTATGAGTAGTTGCGATTCGTAAAGTTTTACCAAATGTAAAGTAATATTATCGTTTATAAACTCGAATTTCTATAAAATAATCTTTTAACATTTTTTTTTTTTTGTAATTGTGTCAAATGTTTTAAATAACAATAATAATAACAATAACAACAAAAAACATTTTCAACTTTATTCCCTTAAAAGTGTTACGTTTACCGTAGAAAACGGAGTCGTGTTCAAGTATAGTCAATTTGAAAAAAATTTATTGAAAATTATTCCGGTAAGAGACCGTACTGAAATGTCGAACGTGCCCGAATGCCAACTAAAAAATTGTCGAAATTTCGACAGGAAACTGGAAAATACACATTTTTAGGCGATTCTCAAAGGTTTACCCTTGCCGATAAGAATCATAAAAGAAACGAAAGTAAGCCAGGAAAAAAAAAAAAATCGGTCCTCCATGATTCCAGTCTCGCTTCGTTGCTATTTTTAATATACGTATCAATATTACAGATAAATGAAGACAATTATCAAAATCATTTTTATCCATCTACGGTGATGATGATAAATAAATGGGGTAAAATGATTAATAAGATAATCTTTTTAATTTTAATTGGAACTAATGAAATAACGAACAATCGTAAATATCGAACGTTTGAAATGAATTTTAAATAGAGATACATATAGAAAAGTTTTTGGAAATATCCCACCTTCAGGTATAGTGTGCGTATGTGTACGCAGATGATGTAGGCATTCATAATCGAACAGAAAAACATTAACATGGACGAGAAACTCATCCAGGAAGACTTAAATATTATGTGTAGATGGGATATGATAAACAACTAACTATTAGTATAAAAATATCTAAGTTTTTGTATGTAAGGGGACACCTAGCGGATATAGTAAACGTAAAAACCGTTCTATGATACTGTGCAGTAACAAATGTTTGCACAAAAGTCTCACCCCCTGTCTAACAGCGGATGTACTCTTTTAACGGTAGGGAACAGGTCAAATAATACCTTATCTAAACTATTGATAGAGTACACTTATCTGCGATAAACATATTATATGTATATCTAAAAAAAAATATAGACAAATGCTATTAGCATCGTATATAGGTTAGCTCAATTAATACCATACAGCGTCGGTCGTTTATATTTCAACGCACTAGTATATTGTCAAAAATTTTATATGAAATCTCGGTACAGGAAGAGTCAAAAAGTGTACGATAATTTAAAAGATAAGTAGTCAGCATAAACGATGTTGAAAAGCAATAATCCTAACTAAGAAACATGCTAATAATAACATCAGCAGGTGAAGAGAGAAAAATGAAAAATATCTCCTCCACCAAAGATGTTTTATTATTATTACCGACTACTTGAATGTGAGACTAAAAATTTACCGCTATACGCTCGATGCCGAAAGGCAGGAAAACTAGAAAAGCGATAGAAAATTGTATTTCATTCGGCCGAAAAGTAAAAATAGCAAAATAGATAACAATAGTGATTTGGAACAAAATAAAATACAAATACGAAAAAAGTATATCCCCGATGTATACTACTCAGAAACGTTTAGAAGCGAAGCCCATTTTCGACTGGAAATTTAACAGATGGTACGGTAAATAATTCTATATTAAAAGGAGATAACGCGGATGAATCAGTTATAATTAAATTGCTCGAACATACTCCAGAGGATTTAATGAATATAGGTTACCAGATAACACAAAAGAATGAACAATTCATTTTTTTTGAAATTATATAACGATCCGATTGTACAGAATCGGTTATACTTATAATTAATTACGGATGATCCACATTAAATTCGATTTTTCTTTCAATGGTTTCTTTGTATACATAGCATTAAAAACACTATTTCATTAAAAATATCGTAATTACATTATATAATAGATAATAGCAAGAGTGTTTGGAACCCACAGACGAGCATTTGCCTTGTAGGACCCGTAATTTATTTTATATATGTGTATATATGTATATGTATATGTATATGTATATGTATATGTATATGTATATATATATATATATATGTATATAACGGAGAAAAAGAAATATTAGCAAAAAAGGAAACATATACGGTGTCTGAAGCTGAAAAAGACCTAAATTCGTTTAATTTGCTATAATTTTAGGACACCGGAAACAATATAGTTATATCGAATCTTGTAAATACGTGAACAAACGCAAACGATATAAAATTCAAAACATCGATTATCGATCGTAAATATCGTTTCGAACAATATAAAAAAATTCAGCCCGTTGAAATTAACAACTATAATCCGGTATATGAGATGCAGACTGATTCGATTCAACTAAATCGACACGAAATGTTATTTAGGCGGTCCGTTTGTAATCAGTTGTGATCGGAAATCAGTTTAAACCGACTTACTCGGTATGCAAACGATTAATCCGCACGTGTCGCATGCTATAGCTGCATCAAACGTGCGTCATCTGAGCAAAGGTTAGATCGAGACGAGCGGTCAGATGGACGACAACTGGTCCAGAGTGAGCAGTTCCGCAAGTTAACGGTGAATGAAAAAGTATTAAGGCTAAAAACGGAGGCGAGTGAACGATATAGGAGAATGTGTTCCACGTCGTACAGCATCTCGGCGTAAAAATCAAAGGACAGTGAACAAAGGCGATTCGACAAAGTGTGTAAAATCGCTGTTACTCATCGCAATTGTCGTTACGCGGACGACGAAGAGAACTGTGACGAAAAACAACAAGTACGCGTAAAGCGTGATTTAATCGCGATTAATTTCACCGACTGGGGGGAGCCAATAAAGGGGTTCGGTGCGAGTCGTCGATCTTTGAATATGTTTTTAAATAGCTTACGCGCACAGGTTGCCTGACAGACTGCGAATGAAAATTATTTCACTTCAATCGGCTGCAGCTATATATTTACATAACCGATCTCGTTTATTACGATAATGGTGCAGATTAAATCACACAGAAGGCTCGCGATCATCGAAACCGTTTTATTTATAGACAATATGACCCCGATGACCCGCTCGTTCGGTTACTAACTCGTCATAATACTTTTACCACAGCAACGTTATCGCGGAAACAGAGTGCGCCTTTCTGATACACACCGCTGTGTAGGTAATTACTTCGATCACTATTTCCCGATCGATATTTCATTCTAGGAATAAATTAGGACACCTCCCCGGGGAGCAATTTTCAACTTTTCTCTTCGTCACTCTTCTGTCTCTCTCCCTTTTTTTCTCACTTCTCTTTTTCAAGAGAATTATAAAGTGCCACCTAGTTTTCATTCTCCATCTAAACTCGGAGACTCCGATTTTTATCCAGAAGTAACCGACGGCAATAGATCGAGATTATTTTTGTTTTTGAGCCACGCGACGCAACGTCCAGCAGCATGGTCAAATTGCAGTAATGCATCAGCTTGTTTAATGAAAAAAATGCGGAAACATCTTATAACCAGTCTTTATTCGCAAATCGATATACAGCTTTGCAATTCGATTATACACCGCTGGACGCATAGTCTTATGAAATGTTTCGCGGAAAAAGTATGTTAATGTCTCGCAGCGTAACGTAATACTCTATCGATTGCGGAGATTCTTTTACGAAAAGTCGAAGGGAGGCTGTTATATATTTTTTTTTCTCTCGTTCAAGTGAGTTGCCAAACGGAATTTAAATGATAAACCCAAATTAAAAAGAAGTGGCGCGTAACTAACAAATATAAAAACTCGGAACGAAAACGTACATTTCACTTCCATGCAGAATTATAAAACTGGCTCCCACGGACCAAGGTGTTGCGTATGGTGGAAGACCCTTTTCCGTAATGCACCGTAAATATGATGGACCTGAAAAGGCAATAGTATCACGAACCGATTCTTTCTTTAGACGTGCCTTTACTTTCTCCGACTATTTCCTCTGCAGGCTGCGATATTTTATTTCAGCTATCAGACATATACACCCGCGGGAGGAACGAAATTCTAGAACGAAACATCTCTCGAAAACGCGATGACTTTTTTTGATAGTTGAGCATCTTAAAGCTACCGCGCTATATGCCATAGAAAAAAAAAATAAAAAGGTCACCTCGCAACTACATTTACTTATTACACCGAAGCTACTTGTCTATATTCGAAGGGGATATAAATGCAACGCGCGTCATCTTTTCGCGGGAAATACTCGCAGAATTACGGGAAAAAACGAAAAATGAAATAGAACGCTTCCGAAATCCCCGCTGACGCTATTCCCATCTAAAATGTCAATATTTCGCGGTCATTTTGACATTAAAAACGAAATAAAACGGACAGCTTCAAAAAAAATTCTCTATCGTCATCAAAATAATAAATAACGTCAACGTACGAAATTTTTGTCCTGCTTCAATTTTGGCCATTCCACTCGATAAGGACAATACGCACAACTCCCTCAGACCTTTCTGGTAAACCTGTAACGTGGTAGATTGCCGGTAAGCCTCTGGCCACATACGTAGGCGTGTATTTTTTCGATCAAGTTCGTCGAATATGGTCGCGCCTTTAAATAACTGGAATCGTTGAAAAGAGGCCTTTTTGTGAAATGGCCATCTTCTTTATGAAGCAGCAAACATATGCAACCTCATGTTGAGTCGGCTTTAAATGAAACATCAAAGGTGTCACAGAAAGGTACGTCCTTGCAATTCACATGCGCGGCTTTAGGATCAGTAGTATCGGTCAGACTGCTTCTTCTTTTCATGTCTTTTCCGAGTCCGAACGTTATACCGATTACACGTGTATCCTCTCCTAAATGGCCGATCAACGAATGAAGAATAGAGAATAATAATATGCGAACGGAAATGCCAGCAAACGAACACGTCAGAATGGTTAAACAACGATTTTCCATCGTTCATATGCATCGCAGAATTCTTGAAAGACCGTACCCGATACTTTTCTCCATTAAAACTTAAAAAAGTAGCACGTATATATATGTATGTTCGTGCGAATAAAGGTTTTCGTAGAAAAGAGTGAACGTTTAAACTTTGAAAAAAACAACGCCGAATCATCGTGAAAAATAAAATTAAAATGCTACTAACAATGCGCGCTAGCAATGTTCCCTGGTGAATAGGTTAATATGAAAAAAAGGGAATATGTTTAATTTGAAATAAATTTCACAAAAAAGCACGAAAGTTACGTAAAGTTTATCAAAGGAATCGCTAGATATAGCGCGCGGTATGTTTATAACAATTTCACAATTAAAGTCAAAAATCAATTAAAAAATAAAAAACACGTACAATTTTAAATTTATTGTCATTAAATTAACCAAAACTATCCGAAAATAAATTCTGTCAGTAAGGTTTCCGGTTTCTTAATATTACTTTCATAATTTTTTAATGTGTATAATTCAAAATTGATTTAAGTAATAATTCGTAATAAAATCACACTATCTACCTATATATATATATATATATGTATATTATATATATTCCACAACAACAAATTTATATGCTTGAAACACGAAGGGAGAAAGAAATTGGAAGGAATAGTCTGCGTCAGATTCACAGAAGTCAGATAAAGAAAAATTTAATTGAATCTGACAATACAATTTATTGGCTTTTAAAATAAAGCGCATGGCAAAACGACTTATTAAATAACCCTAGTCAAATAAAAAAAGTTTATAATTCAGTAGACCAACCAACTAAATCGGATGCAACAATTTTATAACTGCTTCGAGATTTCGAGATTTTAATCAATTAATTTTTAAAATTGTTCATTTTCATAAATACATAAAATTAAAAAGAAGAAAAAATAGAAATTTGGATGGTTTTATTATGGTATACGCAACAGTCGTATCAAAATATATCACAGATTTTCAGTTTTTGTATTAATTGAAAGAAAGATACGAATTTGATTTTTTTTTTTTTTGCACCAGCACTAAACCATTTAACCACTAACCAATCGTTAATTTTCCGTTTATTCTTTAATCTTACGTTGAATTTCAATCGAAAAAAAAAACAAAAAAAAAACGAATTCACCATGATGACAAAACGATTGGACTTATTACAATTAACGAAAGAAAAGTTTTTTATTTTTATTGCAAAAATAAAATTAAGTAATCCGCATCCCCTTCATTTATGACTCTGCCCGTGCAGTGCGTTGGACCATATTTTTCACGCCTTTTTTAACGTAGAAGCTAGCTGCTCTTTTCCTCTGCGTTCTTTAAGTGCCGCTCTATCGTAACATTTTTCGAAGCTAATCTCATTTTACCTCTGAACATAAATAGAAATCGCCCATTAAACTTGACCCTAGGTCAACGAAAATCAATAATTCAGATAAGAAAAAAAATCCCCGAAATCCGACATAGAGAAATAATATTTCAACAGACGTGTAAACAGCAAGGGAAATGCACAAATACACACGCAGTTTTCACGGAAACCATTTAAATTTTCCAATTAACCCGTGTGCCGCTGTGATTTATTTACCTGATCAATTAAGAAAGAAACTAAGGTGACTAAGATCAAATAGAAACATAAAATTGAAGTTTATCACGGACAAATTTACATATTTATCAGTTTAATAAATTTATCCAAATGATGATGCGAATAGAATTTAAAAAAGAAGACACGCGTTGACAGATATGTCGAGTAGTGGAGGGCTACTCTTGTGTTTATACCACAGGAGAAAAAAAGTAAACTCCGAAAAATTAAGTCTTGTAATACTATTTTTGGTGCGAATTTAAGAAATACTTTGAATCTTTATGTAATAAGTCAGTGTAGGTAATATGAGTTCCAAAGATTAGCAGCTTAAAATCTTGCTTTATTCCCTTTTATATATCTACGCAGCGCCGTGTATCTTCATCCGCGTTGAATCCGAGACTATCTGTGTAATATTCACCAGATAACGTAACATACACATTTATATGCGATACAATTTTTCGTACAGTTTACTTCTGCTGTAGTTATACAATCTGAAATTCCAGGCCGCATGTTCGAACCCAGCTATAATTACACAAATCTGACTCTCCATGTCTACCATTCTTAACCAATAATCTAAACGTGAACATAAAAGTCTCTGCCATATTGTTTTTGTATTCCAAGTGTATTCGCAGGGGCGAATTCAGATAGACATGAGGGGGAAGGGATTATATAATAACGTAACATCTTCTACGGTAGGCAGTAGATTTGAGAAATACCTTATTTCATAAAGAAAATCAAATAAAGACCTCTGTAAAAATTGAAAAATATTTTAAAAGTACATAATTATTACAATTTAATTTAAATTTTGTTTTATTTTCAGGTAAAGAATAAAAAAACTACAAAATTCTAACTAAAATGGTAGTTTAGAATTTGAATAGTAAGAAAGATAGTATTTTTATTAGACTTTACTTCTTTTTTATGTTTGTTAGTAATCCGATCCGAATTCTTTTTTCATGAGCAATTACAAAAAATGTATATATTTCTCATTGAACTATTTTCATTTACATTACAAAATAAAAATTAAAAAAAAATGCTTTTTACAAAAAATAAATACCGACTTCAAGATTTATTATAAAAATTTAAAAATGCACTAAAAAGTAAAAAATAATTACTCCCGATAGGAAACTATATATATCAGAGTGATATAACACTTAAGTGGTGATATCGCAATTCTTATACAACATTAATACTTATTAGAATTGGAATTAAATTCATGTTAGGAACAATTTAATCAACATTTAATGCAGTTTTTAATTATTCTTTTAATATGAATTTGATGCCAACTCCAAAAAATTAATGTTGTATAAGAATTACAATATCACCTTAAGTTATATCACTCTGATATACATATTTTATCGGGAGTAATTATTTTTACTTTTTAGTGCATTTTTTTAAATTTGTATAATAAACCTTGAAGTCGGTATTTATTTTTTGCAAAAAAGCATTTTATTTTTTACTTTTTAGTGCATTTTTATTCAATTAAATTAAAACATTTATTTCCACGGTAAAAACACCAAAAGCTACATTTCCATGGTAATTTGGCAAATTTATAGTATTTTAAGTCAAAAATCTAATCCGACAGCGAAAACAATCATGAATGAAAAGCATCCAAAAAGCTTCAATCTCCCGCATTACTATTAAGGATAACTCAAAAACTATCGGTCAGACCTTGATCAAATTTAAATGGGACCACATGACAAACACCACCTTTCAAATAAAAGAAGAATCATCAAAATCGGTTCATCTAGAAGAAAGTTCTGTGGTAACACACATAAAAAAAAAATAAAATAAAAATAAAAAAAAAAAAAAAAAAATACAGTCGAATTGAATACCTCCTCCTTTTTTGAAGTTGGTTAATAAACAACAAAGGCAAAAGATCAGTGACAACTGGGTTTAAAATAAAATAAAAACGTAACATTAATAGTTTTACTAGAAAATAGTATTAAATATTAGTTGTAATTAAATCCGTAGGCGAAATTCATACAAAAATCTTTTATAGCATAAATTAAATTTTTCTGCTATAACAAATTTTTTTATAGAGGCTTTGGTTCTTTTTTGGGGGGGGAATGCCCCCCCATAGATCTGCCACTAGTATTCGAGACAACATTATTCCAAGTAGGAGAAAACTTTCCACGCTAATTTCTAATTTCTCTAAATTTACCTTTCCATTGTATTTTGAGCAGTAATTTATACGAGCGCCTTTAGTTCTAACTAAAGACGTTTAATGCCGATGACTGGCCGTGAAACTGGAACTGTCAAGTTCGTCTACGATATCGTTTTCTATAATCATGCCCTAGCGTCCGCTCAAGTTGCGCGGTATTATTAATTTTGCTCGTTTTATTATGGATCTTCTTTGAGACCGAAAAGGATTTTGACAGAATAGGAATTCTTTGGTTTTACTTTTATTTAATACCTAAATAAATTATAAAATATTCTTATTAATAGATTACATACTTCTTGCGTATATTTTTTTCTTCCATTTTCTTAAATTGATCCAAATAACATTTATAAAACTCTGTTTACGGCTTACATACTTACATAAATGCACTCAAACAAAATACGAATGTGTATTTACATAAGTAAACTTTATATAATATATATATATATATATGTATGTATGTGTGTACATGTTCTTTTCAGATTCTTTATGCCCGAAAGTGTAGGTATTTTAAAAAAATTCAGTCTCGATTTTTTTCGAAACCGTTACCCGCCTTCAGGAACTTCAAAAAAATATAAAGTTAGAACTCATAATTTTTTTTTCCCCGAAAATACTGGACAATTAATGTGTCGAATGATTTATCGATATTACTTCTTTAACATAATTTTAAAGTGAAAATTATCAAATCAGTATATAGTTATATATATATATAAATTATATGTAAATTGTCGAGTAACATAGTAATAAACCGGGAGGATACAGTTAGTAACATAATAATGACTGCTATGCAAACCGAATATTATCTTATCAGGAGCCAAGTAGTTTTACACTGTCTTTATTTGAACTACGAGTAGATATCATATTACTATTTATAAATGTACACACGTTGTTGAGAGTATTTTATCACGAATTAGAAAACCGAGCGAACTGTAATAATTTTTATACGTTCATCTATAATACCAGATATAATATCCCTATGCGCAGGCTAGCTAATATTGTTTCCTCCTGTCGGTCATGTCTGTGTGAAGTGCTCCATTGCCCAAGGTTTCCCTTGACACTTTGTACAGCTTCTGCGAGAGACAGTTTTACTTCCATTCGTGTTGCCAGACGGAGGAGTGTACACGTCTTTTTTGGTTGGGCCTTCAGATTTTGGCTGTTTTTCCTAGTCCGGATTCAACATTTTGATAACCGCTGCATATTATTGACGTTCCACGGAGAGGCTTCAACCGTACGTTGATGGACCGTCGCCGTCGTCCATTGAAGACTGCTAAAAACATTTCGACACTCGATCCCCAGGGACTTAGACTTTTTGTATTTTTTTCCCGTCTAATTGTATATAATTCGGAGCAAACGTCTTTTGATGTGAGAGATTATTAGATGGATTTGAGGCCAGATTAAATATTTCACAGACAGAAATAACCTTCTGTGTTTGAGTGGCAGGACATTAGTTTCTGCATGAAGGCTGACAATTGGACTGCAGTGCAATGCGCCTAAGATTAGTCTTGAGGCGGAATTTCGAACAGTGTTCAACCTGTTCAGCACATTTGTTTTAGCAGATCTATGTATGGTCGAACCGTAATCCATTTTAGACAGCGTAAGAACGGAATAGAATAATTCGGTAAGCTTTCTTTTCTTTTCCCTTTTGTACGCTGATGATTCGCTCGTTTTATAATTCTACTCATACACCTGTCGACCCGTCAGTTATTTAGCTGCACACATAACACACCTTATTCCACACAACTTTTCCGAATACCTCAATATGAAATTGTAACTTTCGCAGTTTCTGATAGTTAAGACATCAACTAAAAGACATTAAAGATTATATTTAAGTACGTTTGACCGTAAATATAAAAATTTCAAACGATTTTACGAACCAGTACGTTTAATAAAGTACCCACCAAACGAGCTATCAAACGGCAGACCGCAACTGCTGATTTGTCGAGGGAAAAAAAAACAAACAAGAGGGAATTTATTACGTAAAACAAAATCGATCTAGACAGAATTATTCGTTTCTTCATTTCGACGAACTGATAATAGCGTTTAGCACTGGGCGCAAAATTTCTTCACACGTGAACCAACGAGAGTCGCGTTGTAGCTACACTTTCATATATTAAAAAAGAAAAAAAAAAAAAAAAAGAACACTTCCTTGAACAACAGAAATGAAAATGGTAAAAATGAATAATAATAATAATAATAATAAATAAATAATAAAATCGTTAGCTAAGGCGACGGAACAAAGTAAACAGATGTAATCAGCAAAAGTTAAATAATGGTACGCAGGTTCTGAAATATGCATTCCGCCTATGCCTTGCGGGAAGTACTACAGGGAACAGCAGCAGTATGTGTACATAGAGCTTTGTAGATGAATTGTACTTTTCCATATCGACCTGAAGTCACACATTTTCCCGCTAATACTGTTTACACGGAACCGCGTCGTCAGTGCCCGGTCCGTGTTTATTTTTTAATTATCGTGTTCCGCAAAGCACGGTCGCGAGTTCTTTCAGCAGGTAGCGAGGAGGTCCGTTGTCTTAATATGTGCCGTATTACTAAACAGAGCGTGCTCTCCGTCTCCGTATCTATCGCACTGAGAAAGGGGCGCGGGTCACTTTTCTGACTTATTATTCATCGGGCATATTTCCCGACAGTATATGACTTCAACAGCGGGCATACTATTATTATTGTATGCAACAAAAGAGGCACGCCGAGATGTAATCTGTAGCAGTACTACAAGCGGCAGAGTCATCGGAAAAAACATTAACCTCCGATAACAGTCATTTCGATACATTCGTATAGCGCGCGATAATGGATCATTGAACGGGTCTGGTAAATGAAATCTATTCGAAGACGAACGAATTCCATTTGATTCGAACGACGATTGTGTTTCGAACTTGTATGCGACACATAAAAATTATGTCGAAAAAAAAAATAATAATAATAAATAAATAATCGCGCCACACGCATCAACGACATTGCGCCAAAATGTGAACTTTTTCTGATTTTTTTTTTTTTTTCTGCTATTTGTCTGGCCATTGCCTAAATTAAACTCTCGAGACAAATGTCGAACGATAGAACGAGATACGTTTCTCAAAGCAACTTTAAAATTTTCAGTTACCACTAAAGTTGCGTACGCAGAACGTGAAAAAAGTTTGGAAAGATTCCCCCAAAAATAAACGTAATTAAATAAATAAAATATCCCTGTCGACGTAATTTGCAAAGAAAAAAAGAAAAAATCATTTTTCGAAAAGGTACTGAAAATTCTAAGAAAAAACTAACTAAAAATGAAAGCTAAACATGAGACTGCAGATACTTTAGAGCTCAGAGAACATTTTATAACATGTAATACTTTTTTCGGAGTAATACACGGGGGAACTGCGAATCAGTAGCCTAGAGTTAATAGTTCTGATGGGAAATTTCACGCTGAGCAAAAAATAAATAAATAAACCAATTATGCAGCTTTTGTGCAGAAGTACATTGTGACATAAATACGTCTCTCTCTCTGATGGTGTGTGTATATACGACTATTTTGCTTTAGTCAAAACGCAAAAATTCAATAAAATATTTACTATAGTGTAAATATAAATAAAACGCATTTTTCGGAATGACCTACAACCGTAATAAAAGACATATCATCCGTGTCAACATTTTTTTTTTTTTTTATACTTTTTTCGGAATAATACACAAACGACTAGGGGGGAATGGCTGGTGTTTACTAGTATTATTTATGGTGATGTTATTACTATTAGAAGCTTTACTTTCACCAGTCAAATTGTTCAAACTACACACGTTTATTATTAAAAAAAAAAAACGTTTATGAAATCTGTACGAGTAAATTGGCTAATTCTCTTCTTATTGTTTTTATTTTCCTTCCTTTCTTATAGCTATGACAGTATTTAATTACGTTCATTAAAATTGTCTCAGTAAAAGGTTGGCACAAAACCTCCATTTCATGGCGCTAAACCTCGATGATCTTTTCCCACGTCTCCTTAACCCAAGATCTGTAACAAAGAATTTTCCTTTCCACATAATATATTGAAATTTTTTTGATCATCGTGAAATTTCCTATTAAAATTTTCAGAGCAGTTTGAGTATCACCTCCCCCAGTCGTTTGTTTATTATCCTTTTTTTTTTTTCTTCTTCAAATTTATTTAAATTCTAGTTCTATACCGAAACGTTTTACAGAAAATTTTTAGGTCCGCGCGAAGCTTTGTATTAAAACCTCCCGTCTATAAAACACGCAAGTAGTGAGAAAATCACCATAGCAGTGTGTCGGGTACATTCATTATTAACTGACGAGGAAACAAGATGTACCTGTGCAATTTAAAAATCATTCATCACGAACATTGTATTATTTACCTGCTCCGATGCACAACTCTGTACCGATCAAAAAAATTCTTTCACATTCTATCTAAAATTGTCCTTTCTCGCTTCGAAAATTCTTGATAGCGTGAATCGCGGCTGTTGGCTAAACAGCATCCACAGACCACTATCATGCTCGTTTATTCCTCAATATACTTATTAACATCTATAAAGCACATTCCGCAGGCAGTAAAAACTGTAACAACACTATGCCGTAAGTTTTTTTGTTTTTTTTTTCTTTTTTAATATATGTACCATCTAACACATTCGATTCCATTTTAATTATCTGCTGTCGATATATCGGACAATAAAATGCAAAAAAGAAAACATTCTTAATTTCATTGCAAATTAAACGAAATACCGCGAACCCTCAATATATATATATATATATATACGTACATATGAAAATTGCGATATTGAACAATTTCATATTTTTGACGTATGTATCATGGCTCTTATATAGCTGGGGTCGTTCACAAAATTCGTACGTCATACAAAAATGTTTCTCTGATGACATTAACACTACTACGACCGTGTAATCAACAGTTTGAGGTCATGTTTTTACTAAAGCGAAAGACGCCTACCTCAAAAAATACATATATCCATGATGTCATAATGTATTTCTGTACAAACAGTACCGGAGTACTGGTTGTTTCTTTTTCTTTCCGTTATCGGGCATCACGTTTAATTGTTCCAATTGTTGCGTAAGTTACTATTTACTGTAGGATCTAGTCTGAAAGATTTCCGCATTAAAATGAAGTCATATCCGACACGATTCCGGTTGGTAATCGAACGTGTACAATTGCAATTATCAGTCATTGTTTTTAATAGCATTTATGTTTACTGCGAGGCGCTACACATCACTTCTTCTTTTGCAGAAATCAAGGCATCTTATCGAGAATTTGTTAACAAAAAGCGGTTCTGAAAACCATGAAACGTCAAACATAAAAACTACTGCCTACAATTAATTTCAAACGTTTCCTCTAGAATTAGACATATTTTATATCGGAAACAATTTATGAACTATTAAAATGCAAATAGTAATATAGCCATATGCGCGTGTATATGTATTATACCTATTATGTCGATCCACTGCTGGATGTATGCAGTTTAGATACATACATACATACATTTTAGTTAATTTATTTTATTTTCTTTTATTTTGGGCCCCTCAGTATTATAATTAAAACGAACTTTACGTAGAGACCACGAAAGCAGTCAGCGATAATTTAAGATTTCGATATAAATAATATTTCCAGAGCAACAATCGGGGAACTCCTGCTGCAGAATTCTTTAATAATTGTAATTTAAATTTGTAAGATTCCAATAAAATCATTTATTTATTTTTTTTTTTTTAAACAATAGTCAATTCGTCGCGATAGCCTAGTTGCTAGAGCGCTTGACTTCCGACATGGAAGTCACGGGTTCGATCCCGAACGACGACGAACTTATTACAATAATTAAATAAATAAATACTCTACTAATAATCACGTGGAAGGCAGTGGCATCCCACCACGTACACCATCATATGCGCGCTAGGTCAGTACACAGCAGACACACACGGGCTGCATTTGTAGCGCGATAACAAGCGGCTACAATCAGTTCCGAGTGTAATCTTGCGCGTGTACACCTGCGTTACATATAATAATTGCCAAGAACGCTACCTGTTCTGTACAGCTAGATTGTACAGATAGGTAGTCTCGACGCTCGTAATCGAGCTAACGAACAAATAGAATAGAATACAAAGTCTAAGCTAATTATAAAAAATTATTTATGCGTAATATTTTTATAAAAATTAATACTTTTATACCGTAATTCAATATTATGTCTACGATTAAAGCTCTGTTTCCAGCGACTTTTGTATTTTTTCCCTTTTGAAATACTTATTATAGTCAGTTTAGAGATGAGCATCAATGCCATCAATCATCTGTTTTTTATTGATCCTTCATCATTCCACTTTTCTCTTACCATCCACTTAGTCAAAAATATTAGGCGCTTAACCCCGGGAAGAAAACGGCTAACCCCGTATGAAGTAGTTTAAATATACATAACAGCGGTTACAGATAACGTAATACATGCGTGATGTAGTGACCTTCAGTTATGGAGAAGCTTACCAAATAAATAATCCACTTAGTCGTCTGTTCCCTTGGAGTTGTTGGATTAATTTTTTTTACTTTGTACCTTCTTTGTCAAAATATTTATTAGAATCTTTATGGTTATTGTATTTTTTTCTTAATTAATAAATATTTATGTAAACAAAAGTTAACAAATATTTACTTTCAGCTACCTTGAGTATTATAAATGGAAATTTTGTTTATTCGTCTTCATATTTCTTATGTGGCCAGTAATTCAATCAATTATTAAATATTAGAAAATAAAACGTATTCTTTTCTTTTTTCTTTTTTTTTTTATTATTCTATGAATACTTTTTCTTTACTATTGTTCGCTCCCCACTTTTAACACGAAGCGAAGAATCACAGACTAATACCTGCCCTGTTAATAACTCTAATTATCCACGAAAATTGCATCAAAATCCGTGCAGTAGTTTCCAAGATTAGCGCAGACAGACCCGTATGTACTAACGGACTGAACTCATTGGAAGACCTTCGGATTTCAAGTTGTTTTACTAATTTTTTCCCCATATTCTAGCCTTAATAATGATCTAAGTTCCCAAATTTGGACCTGCAGATTTCAAAATTTTCAGACTTATTTCTGCAGACAAAAAATCGCCAACTTCAAATAACAATCCTACAGCTATTAAAGATGGGCTCTGAAATTTCTGAAAAAAAATTTTTGCAACCTGATATTACACTTTTAAAATTTGAGTTGTTTGATTTTTTGACATTTTGGACGTCTCGTTGTTTTTCTGTTTTTAGTCATGAAAATACGTAATTAAAAAAAAAACACACACACTTTAGCTCTCGTGGGAAGAGCTGCAAACTTTTATTTTTCGTCTTATCGTTCTATAGGTATGTAGATATTTTTCCAAATTTGGCCCTTAAATTTTAAAATTTTCGAATTAATGTATTGTTCTGTGGACAAAAACAGATCGCAAAAAAAAAAAAATCAATTCGGCAGCTATTTAATAATTATCTGCTGAATTTTTGGAAAAAAAATTTCTACATCCTGAATTTGACGGTTTTCAAAATTTAGATCCTTTAATAATTTTTGAGGTTTACGTTGATTAAAAAAAAAAAAAAGGAACTTTCTAGCTACTGCGGAACATTCTGTACGATTTTTGCTTTTTTAGTTTTATAAGATAGACATATATTTTTTTTTTTCATTATTTTTGATTATATATATATATATATATAAACAGATAAAATATGTTTGCATGCAAAAATGATCATTAAACAAGAATAGTTTATCATTTGAAATTATCTATTAAAATTCACATAATACATTCAACGTATAAATATATATTTCCATAATGAACTAATATGTCAAATATATAAAAGTAAAATTTACGTAAACGGTAAAATTTTTACATTACAGCAAATTAACGGATTTCAAAACCACCACACCTAATACCGTTGTGATCGCAGTAGTGGCTGAAAACTCTGATCGTTCGATTGCCAACGCTGTAAATGGTATAACGTAAAATTACAAAAGACGAAAACGGGCTAATTACGTGAAATCAGGAAGAGGAAAATTTTCATATATTTTACACGTGAAATCTATTATAAAGTTAGGAAATTACAACTGCCCTAAGTGTTCTGTAATATGTAAAATATACGCAGTATTCGTTTAAAATTACAACGCTGAAAACTTCACCTACGCAAAGTTGTAATTTACACATCTGGTAGTAACACGGAATGTTGCTACACCTGTGCAATTATCGGAACATTGTTCAATCTATTTAGCATTGCACACAAAGACGATGAAATTGTTTAGCATTGCATTATTTTTGAGATTTGCTCGAGCTTTCATTTCAACATGGCAATCGACACATTTTTGTTTTTTTTTTTTTTTTTTCATTTTCGATTGAGCTTAGAAAAATGCACTCTTTGCAAAGTTTTGAAGAAAAAAGAATATATTTGTGAATCGTTACGATTATCTATTTTTTATTTTTTAGATCTTACAAAGTTTTTTGCACTTTTTTTTTTCGGAATCACACTAGTAGAGATTAACTTTTTTTCACGCGTCCGGACCTAGAATGACTAAATAAATATGCTACATTTGCGAAATTATTTATAAATTGAACATTAGTTCAGAGTAATGTTCACGAACGACGTATCTGGGGGATGGAGGCCCTCCGACTCACGCAAAAGCCTGAATATTATTAGCCGAATACACTAACGTAGTGTACGACTAAGCTATTGTTGCCTTGGATTGGATTTAAAACATCTTTTTTATGACTTTATTTAGGTTACTTGCGTAGAAAAGCATGTGCAAACTTATTTGTCAAAAGGTATATATATATATATATATTGATTGCATACCATACGCCAGCAGACCGAAGGTATATACCTTTTGCTATTGCTGCCGCAAAGAATATCGGCGCAGGGTTGGCGTCGAACGTGTTGATAAGTACGATGAGTGTACCAATTATAAACGACTTAATTTAAAATTTAAAATTAAATTCTTAATATATTATTATAGTAATATTATTGTATGAAAATATAAACAAAGAATGAAAAAAGATTGTATTATTTAATATAATAAATAATAATATAACATTGAGCGGAGCCTACTGGTTTTATTTTGCTTAAAAAAAAGTTATGAAAATTTCAGATTTGAACCTCCCCCTTCAATTGAAAAGCTATACATATGCATCCGTGATCACAAATATATTACTGAAAACGGATTATACTGAAATATTGCGTTATAAATTGAAATAACACGTATTTTCAATGGGGGGGGGGGGATTTAATTAATTTCTAGAAGAAACGGTACGAGAACAAATGTCTTATTGTTAGTATATCGAGCACAATTTTCAGCCTTTGGTAACTGCTTCACGTAAATTATAGGATCATCAGGTAGGCATCACTTCACACTTTCGCCATCGTTACCGGAGATGGTTGAGTAAATTTTAAAAAATCAAAAAAGTATTATTGTCAGTATCAATAATAAAAATTGATCGTCAACAATTTGATTTCCTAGAAAAAACCGGTAAGAAAAATCGAAAAAAAAAAATGACGATCGTCTTCTAAGAAATCCACAAAACAAAATAACGACTAAAAATATTTTCTAAGAGCATTTTAATCGTTTCTGTACATGGGTTTACGACATACCGTAAACCGACATTTGGCAAACGAATGCGCATTTCTATGTTTATTTCACTACGGTCTGATTACTAAACAACGGCTAGTAGGAGTACACTGGATATACACGTTCGCACTTTATGTTATTTGAAAATTTATAATTAAATCGAAAATACGACGCAAAATGTTATAAATACCAGCAGCACAAACACTGCGTTAATGCATTAATTCGCTAAAAGAAATCTGGGTTTTTTATTTCTTTAGCATTATTATTATCGTTATTATTATCGATAGTAGCAAGTATGATTAATCGCAATTATTATTTTGAAGTACTTGTATTATATCTGCACTAGAAAATTGTAAAAAAGAAAGAATTTAGGATACACTTTTTAATTTAATACATTAAATATGTTGGCGTCCTCCGTATAAAAGAGATTCTGGCGACTCGTAAATTAGATCACGAGTCGTCAATGCTAATGTCCTTAACTGAGAAAAACAGGCTCAGAGGACTTTTACCCATTCGTATATACACAACTTTATTTGCTCTCAACAAAAATAGCGACAAAAATTCAATGGAAAATAATGCAACTTGTTACCTCGAACCTCAATGGTTTTTGCTGAAAAAGCCAGCGAGCGTTTCAAATATTACTTCTCGCAAATTTTCGTATCAATCTTCAATGATCAGAAATTTTACGGAAATTCAACGAAATCGTTAACAGCAAAGAAAAAACTATTTCTACAAAACACGCCCTAATGCAATAAGTTGTAGCTGGTACAAAAGCGCGTGTGTATTAAAATTAGTTCACACCTGTTTTAATCAGTGTCCTTTATAAAACTCGATCCTTCAAATTTCTCCATGAGAAGAACACCCACAGTTGTCGGGTTTAACTATATATCATTTTTAAACGTTACAATCGGTACAGGAACGTTACACAAAAACGACATATAGTCATTTTAACATACATATATGCAACATAATAAATTCTTGTTAAAAGAAGCAACTGAAGGAAAAGAAAAAAATAAAAAAGATAAAAAATATTTCTAGAAGAAAGTTTTAAAGCGTGACGTGATCCGCGGCGGGTAATTACGAGTTATTAGCTTCCAGAATTATTATCAACGCGAACTCATCAGCCGGGGGGAAACGAAATTACCGTGATTGCAGACGAGATCAAGTAAAAACAAGAGAAGAGATTATATTAATTTACGAAGAAGTTAATAAAGCGTCCGGGGTATGCTATAAATGTCCGAAGTCTATAATTACGATGGTGAAAAGTTTCGGTGGGCACCAATGGCATTCGCCATCGCTCGTTTTTTAGTGTTGGCACCAGCTTCTATCGTTAATATATTTCAAAAAGTAATTCGCTTATAGTTAGGCCGTGCAGTGATTAAACAGATGTGAACTCTGTTGTTCATCAGAAATACGATATAGAATCTCTCCATTTACGCCGAGGACCCCCCCCAAGGGACTTTTGAATAAACTGAAGCAAATGACCGTTATTAAAGAAGAGCCTAATGAGTCCCCCCCCCCCCTACACACAGATTCGGAACTATCTGAAAACCTATAACGCGAAAGATGCATACACGCAATTATTTCGTACAGATAAGATATATCTGTCTTTCCTAGAATTCTGGCCGAATCTGTCGCGGTTCTGAGTTCACCAAGTATACCGATAGCGTATTTACCACCGCATGAAAGTTGTAAAGTGTAACTTTGAAAATGTAAAATGTAAATGATTTGTGGCTGCATCGTCATTGCGCAATTATCGATTATTCTCGAATAATGTTCAGTCATAGGCGAAATGTAATTCACGACTCGGAATATAATGTTAAAAGGTTTCGGTTGTAACGGGGCTCTGTCAAGGACGTCGCCAGCCGATGAGCCGGGGGGGGGGGGGGGAAGATGATAGAAAAAAGGACATGAGTTATAGGAAAAATGAAATTTACGATTTTTAAAGGCTTAATATTTTATTAAACAAGAATAAAATCTTAATTAAAATATAATTTTCTTGGGTTTCTGACAAATTGTTCTACTACTTTATTATAAAAGTCTTCCAAATTGTCCATGATCCTATGAACACTCGTCATGGCCAGTTGATTAAAAAGTTTTGTGGCTCCAGAGGAGGCAACGGCTCTCCCCTGTCCTCCCTTGGCGACGCCCATGATATATTCTGTAACGATTAATATAACATTCCACATTACCGACTTTTATTTCTGAACAGGTCTCCCCTCTCCTATTGTTCCCTACGTTTAAAATTTACGCTTTCTCTATAATTTTCTCGAACACTTTCTTTTTTAATTTCTTGACACGGGGGGATTGCTAATTCAACAGATATGTAATTTTTTTTTTTTTTTTTTGGAATTTCCTTTGTGTTGCAAATAGTATCAGCTAACGTTTCGAATAATAATATTCATAACATTAGATGATAACGTTTACGTGTACCGGAAAAAATAATAATATAACAAATTTTAGATACCACAAAAATTTGATTTTTTTTTTTTTTTTTTGATTCGCCCTTAGCTTTCACTCAATTACTTGAATGTATATGCTGGAAATTAGATTCTGTGCCGATAGGAGACGGAAATGAAGTAAAGGAATTACTGATGAAAATGGAAAAAAAAAGATAATTTTTAAGCTCTTTAAAAACCGACCAGCAACATTTGTGTATTGCTCTAACGTATTTAACGAAAAACATTTTTCTCGGTTAATGAAAAGTCCGGAAAATTCTTTTCACACCGTACACGTGGTTCTTTAAATATCTAGAGACGCAGCCTCAGAAAAGTTCTTTAATTATTTGCTCTCGATAGACTAAAAGTCTGCGGGAACACATGTTTTTTTTATTTTTTTTTTTGGTCTGATGAGAAACCATTTGGCCACTTGCAGCATATTGTCGGTGTTAAATTAAAAATGTATTCGAATTTTTTGTTCTTTGTCTGAATATTGACTATATTAAATAAACGAACAAATAAAGAAAAGAAAATCAAATGCCCATTTTACTGTGTGATTAGAAGCGACCGAGATATTTTTCAGTTCACAAGTTACTTTTTCGTTACTCTCTTTTTCGAACTAGAAAAATTTCTGAACGGAACAAAAATGGACACGAGAATTATCTTTATCGTATGAGAGATTGCGACGAAAGTCGAAATTTCTCACATTTAATTCTTCGGAAATGTAAAACTGACAGTTTCACAGCCCCCCCCCCCCCAAATTTAACCGCGTATTTATTTAATTTTCCGCGAACAAATCGACCAAATCTCTTCTCCAGGAATTACATATTCTTCTCTTTACGACACCTAGACGTAACAGTAATATCTTTTTTTTTTCTTTCCTTTTTTATTATTTCCTTTTCATATTTCATATTTTATGCGTTCCAGAATTAGGGGGACATTTGTACTTTTTTTCGATCCAGTCGACTGATTTTTCGAATTTCTATCCATGTCTTAAAAGAGAATTTACCCGATTCTCACATTGAGCCACGTGTCCACAACAGATGTGTTTACATAAATGAGTTACACATATTTCATCTCTTAATGCCGTTTAAGATCACTTACAGATCGCGTGGTTCAAGCAATCGATCGGCCAGTCTCTAATTTCAAGTTAGCTTTGCTCCGATTCAACGCGAAGTTCCATATTTGGTAAGGACATCTAGTCTGTGCGTCCTACACCGAACACAGACACGCACCAGAATGGAGACATGCAGAGGATGATGAAAAGCAAAACCAACCGACGATAAAGACAGTCGCGAATCGCCACGATTTCATAATTCACTCTTTCATACGAATCTACCTGCATCGGAACAAACGGGAACGCGTATGTTGCAGCGAAAAATTCAACGGCACAGAGAGAACGTACAGAAGACGTAAAGCGAAGCCAATAATAGTAGTAGTGGTAGTTCAAACATCTGACAACTGAACAAGCTGGCACACGTGCAAATCCAGAACGGATAAATTCACGTACCCGCCTATTTAACGCAACCTGTTGTTATTTCCTTCGCTATGTCGAGTTCCAACAGTGTCTCGGGGAAAATGTATGTACTGGTAATATTTAGACAAAAAATGTATTTTCCTTTCGCTTAGATGAGCGCAAAAATTTTATGTTCCAACGATGGCTCTCATGAAGCACATCATCGGTGTGCGATGAGGGGTCTGCAAACAGCGATGCGGTTTGTAATTAAAACTGTCGACCAGATATTATGCACTGATGTGGTAGGACGTAATAGGCCTGCGAACTGATCTGGAAAAGAACGATCCGCGTCGTACGTATGCTCCACGACATAGAGCAAAATCGTTGGACCGCGTCACGATCGAAATGAAAAAAGAACAAAAAATTGCCCCGAAACAGATACAATATTAAATTTCAATTCCCACGCGACTTAATTATATTTCCCACTTCGCATTTCAAAGTGCCGGCGGGTCGATAAAAATTAGTTTTTTTTTTACACTTCTTTTAACAAATAAAGATTTCCCCCGAAATTAATTAAAACAAGTGTCTAAAGCGGGGAAAACAAAATACATGCAGAATTTTACAGTAAAAACCGCTTTTTAAAGGAATAGACTACACCAAATCGAAGGAACGTACGAAGAAAAAGACAAAAATCTCCTTCAAGAAAATCCATCAGTGAATTAAGTTCTCGCACAAGAAAGATCTGAGAAATTATCAAAATCCCAACAGGAGAAAAAGGAACTTGGTCCTCTGAAATATTCTCTTTTCGGACTAGGCACTTTTAGTCGTGTGTACATTACGACTGAATTGCACAGTTCTCCTAATACCCAGCCAAAAAGGTAGGGGATTTAACTTTTAATTCCCACGGAAGACCCATTTATTTTTACATTTCCCGCAACCCACCCCAGGGAGTCGGGTCACGCAATAGCAAAATGAGTCTCTCAAGTGGTGTACACTTTGAGTTGGAAAATTAAACTCTTCTGAAAACGCCGCAATAAACTTCATCAACAAGGACGACTCCAATGCCACGTAGAAAAAAAAAAAAAAGAAATCTAATAAAAAATATCTTTTTTTTTTTTACCTAAGCACTACTACTTACTTATTTTTAGGTAGTTTTCTCAATTAGACTAATACTTTGAGAACGAGATTGGGAAATTAAATTTATATGTTTAGTGTTAATAATCTTTAAAAATCGATTCAAGTCCACAGTCGCAACCTACACTTTAGTAAAATCGTCGTTCAATGACACCCGCTCGTAACCAAAAAGTTAAGTCGCCCCCTCGATATTTAGATCTTACCGCACCAAAAAAAACCTTCTCTCTGTAACCTCGTATAATCCCCATTACATCCTTTCACAGCTTAATTAATATTTGTTTTCCCGCCAAGTACGGAAAAGCAGTCCTCACTCTCCGCTAATACACAGCACCGCTGATAATTTACACAATCTGCGGTCGTTGATTAACTTGAGAGCATTCACAGGTCTTACGATGCAAATAGACGAGAGTTTCAGATAGAGAATGCTCCAGGAGTTTTTCAAGAAAATAGGGGAAAATGAATTCAATTATAGTTTTTCGCCGACAATTATTAACCGGCAATGGACAATCGAAAATTACTCGGCGACTCTTGTGATATCGTTCGGCTGCAATACTTCGCCGCCATCAATATTCACGCTCTCGAGAGGAGTGACGACGGGTTGAATGACTTTTCCGGCGTGTCGGCATCGTTCGCCGCAGCGTGCATCACCGCCTCCTTCTTTGGTGGTCGATCATGATCACGTGTGATCATGACAAAACCATTACTACATCGGAGAATGTGCAGAAAAAAAAAAGAAAGTGGAAAACAACAAAGGAGCAAAAACGTGCCACGGCGCAGAGCTAAACGGAAAAATTAATGATATCATCACCTCTCTTTGGACTGTGTCGCATGCTAGCCTCCTTCTATTCGGCATATTACACGCAGCGGCTTATGGGTACCGCCATCGCCTAAGTACAGCCCCGTACGGTATTTTTACAGAGGCGCTTTTTGTACGTCAATCGGCATTCGAGAGAGCTCTCGCCCAGTAATTTCTTACATTACATACGTCGAGCACTCACGCAGACAAAACAAATACCTTTCTTGCGCGCTAAATGTAGTGCTCCGAGTCACGACACTACCCCCGATGACACTGTGTCCACTGTTCCGCGAACTCTACAAACAAAACAGCTCTTTATTATTAAGGCAGGCGCGCATATGCAATGCGTATTCCTGCTGCACATCGCGGAACATGCACATTTCGTAAATGCGCTATACCCATAGAGCACACGGGAGGTACACCAAGAGTGACAGAGGTGCGCCTGTTTGTTTAGTCGACTGTTGTTTCATACAAATGTTATTTTACTTCCAAAAATGGGTATCCACCCGATTAACAGAAAAAGACAAACGGCCTATATACAGAGAAAGAATAGTTTGTTCCGCTCTAGATCCTAGATTCCAAAGAAGAAAACTGACGAGAGAACTAGGTCGAAGGTTGAGAAGTAAAAAAAAAAAATGTACGTATGTGTATACTAAAGAGGAGGTCATCGATCACGACTTCGAGATTTCGGCCTACAACTATTTTAAAAGAAGATATAGTCATATTTCTCTGCATTTTTTAATGTATATGAGAAAAGAAAAACCCCATCGCGGTCGAATCTTGCAAATATACATGTGCAATATATATGACTTCAAAGGAAAAAAAATTGACAGCAATGTTAATTACCTCAATGGGTGGGGAGGGAGTTTAACTTGTATAATTTTCCTCAAACTTGTTTTACATCCCCCCTAATTAAATTACTCGGCTGCGCGCTTTGTTGTCAAGAAGTCTACGTATGGTGTATCTTCGCTTCATTTTCCTTTCTTCCTTTTCAGATCCTTTCTAGCGATGTAAATAATCGGATTATTATTTAGATAGGTTATTCGTATTCGTTTCAAAATAATCCCCAGGGATTTATCATCCTGGCGTTGCCGATTCGATAGAAAACGAACCGAAATAATCGCATTAACGCGTAATAGAAATATTCGAATTTAAATTGACTTCTCAACCATTATTCGCATAATGAACGAGCGAACGATGGTTCTTTTTAATTCGGTAAAGCGGTTTATCCATTAAATTTAACATCTATTATCGAAAATCGACAAAATTTTAAAAAAAACACAATAAACAATTTTATCCCGCAGTTTGATTTCCATAATAGATTCCTAAATAACCTTCGGTGAATCGATTAAATGTAGAGAATGTAAACTATTAAAAATCAATTGTCAAAAAATGAAATGAAATTTTTCATCTAGAAGTTCATACGAATAGATTTAGATTCGATTTATTCAAATTGTTGTATTTCTAATAGAAACTAACGGTTTAAACGAATTATCCAATTTTTTTTTTAAATTTTTCTTTTAACATTCCACAATACACAATTTAAAAGTTTAACGATTTATCAGCAAAAATGTAAGCAATTTTTACTTTATATTCTTTGTAATGTTACGCACCCATCTTCTACCGAGTTCTAAAATGACTGCGCTGCATCGAAAGAAAATATTTTCGACATTCGCTCCACCCCTATGGTAAGTTATTTTTTAAAAATGGGGTACGCGGGTAGTTTTTTTTTTACGAATTTCAAATTTACTATGAAATTTAGTTTTGGAAACATTTTTCTTGAAACCTCTTCTCTCGTTTCCAACCTCCTCTTTCAAAGATATCGAAGAATATTTCCTATTAATTATCAGTTCTTCAGTTTTTAAAAGATTATTTTCTTCCGAATTTAACGCAGTGTTTTCCTGATCGTAGGATTTAACATACGTTCCCAGTTCCTTTATTGCAGACAACGTTGGTAATTATTAATGTTATTAATAATAAATCTATAATGTAAATAAGACTTAATATTTCATTTCAATGATTTACAACCGTTTTATTTGAATGAAGATGTCGTGATACGTTTAATGTGCGCCGTTTCTGTATTTTGTTATTAAAATAATTACGAAAAAAAAAATCAAAAAAATCCAGTAATTTTAAATGTTAGTATATTTCGTTTTAACAGCTTATAGTCATGGTTTATTTAAATGAAAAAGCTGTTTTGAAGTACTTCAGAAATACAGGGGAAAGTGTGGAAATGTTTTTCCACGGCATTATCATCGCGAAAAGTATTTTCGAGGGGTTCTGGCAAAGAATGAAGGTACTGAGCATTATAACAAAAGCAGGAAACTTTGAAGAGTTCAGGATATGAGGTCTGCCGATGTTGTTATATGGTTCCCCCCAAAACAATTTGAGACGTCGAGAAAAGGACTCTAGACTCTACTGAGAAGTTTAAACTAAAAGTTTCGTTCGTTCCGAGTCAAGCTTTTCTCAGTCCATGTAGATATTCGATATTTCCGATTCGGTTCGAGAGCAACTATTTTCATCGAGAGATTTCTCATACCCCTGCATCTTTAAAAGCACATTAGTTTAATCGGGAAACTTTCGTTATTGGTCTGAAACGAATCCGAACCGGTCCAGAGAGGTTGATAATCAACACATCTGGAAAGTCAATTCCCGGTGTGGAATTATTAAGAATGTGAGATTATCGGTCTCCTCAATAAGAATCGTAATAGATATTTAGGACTGCTACAGAAAGATCTTCCCCGCCTTTGTAGGAAAATATTTCTCTTGACGTACGTCAACGTTTTTCGTTTGAACGGTTGTCCACAGCTGATACATCAAGGTGTGTGTCGGTCCGTGTCTGATATATTAGGTCGGTAATTACAGTATTTTTTTTAAACCAGACTCTTTACTGTTTCGGACTATTATTTATGGCGAACATGAAAAAGTTCGGTACACATAGAGAAACCAACAACAAAAAAGAGAATATATATGTTACATAGAATCACGCGAGCTTCCCTACCCATGGTGATATTTTTATCAGCTGAAGAAATTCTTCGAACCGTTAATTCCAGACAAAACTTCTGGAATTCAGTTTGAACATTAATATTACGTTAAATAAAATCGATTTATTTAAATGTTCAAATACATCGCTATATTCCTTTCAAGATTTATTTCACGCGCGTCAAACAAAAACGGGATTTCGGAAGACATTTTCAGTTTGAAAACGGGAGTTTTAGGAAAGATGTTTGAAATAAAATTTTTTTATTTTTCACGGCATAGTTGCGGACTTCCGTAAACATAAATAATCCATATATTCGATTAAGGAAAAAAAGGAAGCACTTCCTAACTTCCTCGGAAGCTGAAAATGTGCTTTTATTTTCGATACGGCATAGAATATGAGGAGAGCTTTGAATTTTTTCTAAATTTTAGAAGGGGCGGAAACTGTTTTGAAATAATTGGAGTTTTGGCACTGGTTAAATGCAATATTTCCCTCTAACCCTTTTTCCATGCAGATAACTTTTGTTAAAAATTATTATCATTATTAATATATTCGATTTAACAGTTTTACCTACTTAATAATTACTTCGCAAAAAGCTCTGTCAGCATTTTGTATTTCATATCGTATTAACTAAAATTAAATTTAATATGAATCATCACGCGCAATAATAAAACTTGCGCTAAAACTTACACTTAAATATTACTATTATTAACTTTCTCAATTTAAATTCTTAACTATTCGCAAGGGCTACTTAAACGATTCTTATAAGAATTGTCCAAATAGTAAAAATACCAGGACCGCCGACTTTTAAATAATCGTATCCTTTCGGTGATTCTAATAATTGAATTATGCGAAAATTTCGAATTATTACACATCACTATTCCCTATATTTTGACCTTTACACCACAGTATATAATCTATTTTTTTTCTTTCTTTCTTTGTATCTCCCTTTCCACTAAGTGTTTGTCTTTTCTCTGTAGGTCCTTAATTTCCGCTTATTTGTTCTTCCATACTGTCACTATATCCGATCACAAAATCCAATTAACTTTTCTCCCCTCTCCCACTCTATTCCTAGATGAGGATATTTTGTTCACGAGTCTAAACAAAAACAATCGAAAACAAAACATTTTTCTGCACGAAGATCCGTAAAAAAGCACGCTTTAAAAAAATTAACTAGAATTTGTAAATTTTAAAGAAAAAAAAGTTTATATGGCCCGCGCGCGCACACACACCTGCGATCCGCACATCGGAAAAACATTTAGAACCAATACGCGTTTTCCAACATACAAAAACATACAGATAATGAAACCGGTTCTGAAATGTAAATTACCTGTTGCGCAATATATTATTATATTTATATACAAATGAAATAGGAATAAACTAAAAACAACTTAAATTGGTGCGAATTTATAGAAAACGTCCCCGTTTTAATAGCACATCTAACTGTGTACAAATATAGTAGTTCCCGCTATTGCTTTGGCGCCAATTATTACGTCTTCGTCGTACGCGGTATTCGCAGAATTTTTAACCAACGAAACCGCAACCGGAACGGACGAATTATTATTTTAAAATATTCAGTAATTCGGAGTTGCGGTATATCTCTCGATGATATCAAAACACGATTAGAGTCTACCGAGAAAAATCGAAGGTCTCTTTTTTCACCTTTTCACCACTCTCACTTACAAAAAACAGTTGTACTTATTACAGAGTAAATCAATTGCATAATAATAATAAATATTTATAAATTGTTATTATTATTATTATTATTACTATTATTATTATTGTTATTACAGTTTACTCGTAATTATAGCTAAAAATATTACACTGAGTTATTATGTACTTAAGAATTATTGATTACACTGTTAAATTTACAGGGAAAAACTCCGTACAATACACAGAAGTTGAATTTAAAAAAAAAAAAAAAAAGAATAAATTTTTTTATTCTTTCACGTAACGCACTTTGGACGCTAATTTTTAAATGCAGCCACGCGGCACTTCCGGAAAAAAGAGATCACAACGTTTATACCGTTATTTTTACCGATACACATTACACTTTTTGAAGCCCTCTATTTAACTTGCACAGCAAAGTATAATATATTTTATATTTTACATTTATTTAGTTTGCTATTGGAGTTACCTAATATACATTATTTAGTAACTAGTGTTCGCTCATTGGTCGAAATTCGACCATAATTATTATTAAAAATGTGAGGAAAACATTGCATATTCCAACATTTTTTTTTTCTACTCTTATACGTTCGTTCATTGCATATCTGAAAAAAATGCATTTTTATACGTACTTAAAATACAAAGCAGTTCAGTACCGTTATAATGGAATAAAAAATAAATTCAATATAAAATAACACGAAATCACAATTTTTAAAAAACCCTCATTTACTGATATTAAATGACACCTTAAGATTTAGTATCACTGTAAAAAATCCAATAACGATGATTATTAAGAAAAATTAAAACATTTTAATAAGAACGGATTTCTGGCTGCAGTGAGTTCTTTTTTTTCATTTTTTGTATTCATTTTTTTATTAGAAAAATCAACTTTTCCTAAATGTTTTTACTGGTAAGATCGTCAATGTCTGCTAAACAAAAAAAATAAAAAAAAGAAAATCGATTAATAAACTGAGGAGAAAGAGGTGTTGAACTGTTTTGTCTTTGCCTATCTATATATAGATATTGAGTTCAGAAATTTTTTACGAAGAATCGCCTCCTGGTTGTGATTCTAAAAACAAAATGATTTTTCAAGTTACGGATCACCCGTTTCTGTTAAAATCTTTCGTATAACGATTGACATTTAATATGTTTAAGTCCCGTATCCTTTCATTGACGGGGCGTTGAAAAGTCAAGGATTTTATGTCCAGCGGCACTAATGAGAATGCATCTAATTAGGAATTATGATTGCTGAGCTTAATGACCACACATCTGGGAGCGAGTAATAATTTATTACTAATATTACGACGAGATCTCCGATTGAATGGAGAGGGGATATAAAGCGGAAATAGTTTTTGATTGGCTTTAATATAAATCCTTTATCTAATTTTAAAAAATAAATAAATAAAAACGCTGATTAAATATGTTATTATGCATTAATAGAAGATAGACAGAGAAACTTAAGTAATTATTTAATACCTTTTTTTATCGCATTTTAAATTCGGAAAAGGGGATTCGATTTCACAATGAAGATTATACTGAACCAAGCATGTATATTCCGAATTTCACTCTTCACAAATGGATCTACTGTGTCTTTCTTTTTTTTGCTCCTTTCTAACTAAAAATAGACTGTGATGAACGTTTGGGTAGGATTTGTATATGTATATGCTTATAGGATTTTTGTGTGTTTGTGTTTTGGCTACGGGGTGTTTGTGGTTTACCGGCACACGGTGGTGGTTGGCGGCGAGAAATGCAGTGGTGAGGTGGTAACAGAGAGGGCAGCTCAGGGGAGATAAAAGAAAAAAGTGAAAAAATGAATAGTAGATGAACGATGGAGCAAGGAATCGTAGGAAAAAGGAGAGAGAAGTAGATGGATAGGATGCATATTCTGCGTTTATTTAATACACGTCTGTAATTTTTCATTATTTTTATTTAAAAACCAGAATCCATAGCAGGAACGACAGAAAAGTATTCCAGGCAAATTTTTGGACTGCGCCATTTGGCTAGTATGTTCGTCATTATTATCATTAGAGTCAGTCGCACTTCATCTAGAGGTACACACGCACACACTATTCGTCGATTGGCCTGAACGAGTAGCTACCGCGAACAGTGCTCGTTTAATTCTTGTGTAACAGAAAGTCCAGCCAAGTGTGTCAGAACTGATGGAAATTTTCAAAAACCGAGCAGAGCGCAGACACAATCGTCAAAATCACATACAAACCCGCGGTGAGGTCGGCCGGCTCTATAAGTAATCCGAACCGAACCGAACAACGCTAAGGAATGTGTTTATCGTTATCGAAGGAATATAGGCGCGCGAGAAGCGGGAAGAAGCACAGAGACAAACTAGGCAACGAGAACGTAATAATAAATGGAGCAGGAAAGTGAAAACGGCTGTGAGATTTTGTTTTTGGAATATACATGGGGTTGCACGGACGCGGCGGCAATAATAATCTGCCGGTTGATGATAAAATGGATAGTTTGTTCAAAGGCCTGGCGCCAGTTAACGCAGCACCCCGAACTCAAAGGCCGCTCAAAAGAAAAAAAGGAATAGCTTCAGACTGCGACCAATGTCGTCGAGGGAAACGGGGGGTAAATTCCGACTGCATCGGCCGTGGAGAGAACGTGAAAAAGCCAGAGAAAGCGTGCGCGCGTTCCTGGAACCCGGGCAGCGGCGTCGCTGTAAGGCTGCTGTTGTTAATGTCAAACCTTGACAATGACACAATGCCCTTAAAAACGCTTTGCTAAACATTTATCAATTTATTACCCCTCCGGGCGACCAACAGCATTTGCAAAGGTTACAAATAGCCGAAATAATGAAATTAAATGCTCCAACAGTTCGGCAAATTTACCCCCTTTTTTTTTTTTCTTCTTTATATTCTCTTTAAAACAAACAAGCGTCCACCACCGTCACAGTTCTTAAAACTCTGTTTAATCGGCGAGCCTTCCTCACACTTGGCCGCTGTTTATTATCATCTTCAAAGCAAAAACGATCGTGATATTCCTTTTTACACTAAATTGCACGCGTACGACAGTTATTTTTATTCGTTTATTTTTTTTTCTTTTTTGTGAATTGCAGCCCCATTTACAATTTCCGCTTCTGAGGCAATTTATTTCTCGTTTCCTATGTATTTTTCAAAACCTACAGTAGTAATAATTCGCGCAAGTTCGTAGAAAAACTTTCCCGTTTTTTACTTTACTTACGGAAGCAGTTTCGAACGACAGCAGGGAGTGGAGGGTTATTTTTGGAAGGTGCGTTCACAGCGAACATTAACCCAGCGCAAGCAAAATTTTCGGAAGTTACAACGTGGAGCAACGGAATTCGAACCCGGATCTACCTAAACGAAAGTTCAACTCGAACGAAAGTTCTACCCGAACGATACATCGTTACCGAACTAACTGCACCACGGTAGCTGGCTTAAGAATTCGAAATCGTGAAGTAGAAATAATATTTCTAGCGAAGGAGGCACCGTAATATTACATCGGTTATTTTGAAATGGAAAATTAACGGCGACAACACACTTTACTGGAACATCATTTTTGCAAATTGCTTAAAGTTGAGATTTTTCTTTCGCCGCTTTCGCTTTCGCTTCCGCTTTCGCTTCCGCTTTCGAATCCTTTTTCTGCGCGTCAATTTTTGTCCAGCTCGTATAAGTCATTCTTCCGTGTTTCTTAGTTTAGTTTCTTTTCCCATTGCTGGTCAGGATTTACATAGGCGATAGTGAGCCCGACAAATTTGTATCTGGAACAAACTGTCATCAACAGCGCCCTGTCAATAAAACTACAACTTGAAAGTAAAAAGCACGAAATAATAAGTGGAGGGTAATTTCGAGAGAATATATAATACGAAATTAGTAATTTCGTATCTCGTTGACGCGACAATTTGCCAGATAGAAATTGAAAAATACTGAACTTTTATTTATTTACAGCGGGGGAAAAAAAAAGGAACAGGCAATTCTACTTTTTCATAGTAAATTTCTCGGCATATTCTTCCTTCTTTTTCACACATAACCTTCAAATTACCAACAGGTTTTCCTCGCCGTTGTAATAAGGTAATTTAATTAAATTCGAGTATACATATATACAGACATAGTGAAAAAATCGCACAGGAACCAATTAACAAAAGCACTTGGAATAATAATAAAAGAGGAGGGCGGATTTGCCCTCATCTAGCCCTTCGCCGTTGACGAAATAATAGTATATTACGAATGTGCGAGGCGACGATTAATAGAAGACCGCGGTGCAGTTCTATTTCCGCTAATAGGCACGCAATTACAGTTTCCTGTGCTGTTTCATCGGCAGAGGATGCAAATGACTCGTCATTGAACCCTTCTTAATTAAGAGTCCTTTTTAAACTAATTCCGCTAAACATATGCGCAAACATCGTGGTCACGCACAAGTGCAACATTGCTGACGGAAAGCAAGCGTCTCCCGTCAATTATCTACTATTCACATTGCCGTTACGAAAATTTAGTAACGCTAAACAGTATATAATTACTTCGAGAACAATATGACAATATTGCACTAATAAAAAATGCTGAATGAAACATATATACATATACCTATACACAAATAAAATTTTACATGGCGCGCATTTTTGAACCTCTTTCTGCGTATGGTAACTGCTGTCGCAGAATACGATTAAAACAAAAAAACAACACGATAAATACTAAAAACACAAAAAACATAAACCAGTTTAATCGAACCATTTCGAATTTTTTTCGTCAATTTTTATGTATACATTAAGTTGCTTATGATTTTTATGCAATGAATAATATGAAAATAACGATGTAACTGTTTTGCGTAACCTTCTCGTATCGCTTTTTTAGACGTGTAACGATCAAAAATGGCACGATCCTATGATTTACAAAATTTTAATTTCTATTATTTCGAATCGTTCAGCTTTTAGCATTATTTGCCGTTTAATTGTATCGTCATGCAGCTGGCCCTTTATTTAGATTGGGTATAAATGCAATATAATTTGAGTACAACGTCAAGGAAGGATGTTTACAGCATGATGTATTCTAATATTGCAAGGGAATCGCTTAATACATAATTATATAATTGGAACGTATTTCCTATGGGAACGCGTTACTTATTATTATTGAACCATCACCAAGAATTTGTCAAGTGTTCTATAATTTCTTAACAACTCTAATCAAATATTTAATTTTATGAATTTCGAATTAGCTGGCCCCAGGGTCAGACCAGAAAAATTATTTATTTATATATATATATATATATATGTGTGTGTGTATGTATATGTATATAACTCGGCTTGCTTATATCACTATCTCTTTCTCTTCTATACGCTGTATAAAATGATCAAAATTTACAACGTAATTCTTAGGCCGACCCCCATTAGATTTTATAACGAAAAAAAAATGTCCCGATTTTATATAATAAAAAAAAAATACAGCCAATAATTTATACCATAAATTTTATTAAACTACTGAAAAAACTTAACATACTACAACACATATAAAAATAATACTTTTTTTGCTTTTTCATAGTTTTATTAAATTAACACCCGAATTATAAAGCGCAATAATATCTTTAAAAATTAAAATTGCTTTTTAGGGTCTGTGTCACAGTTCGCCGCGAGCCCGTTTTGTCGTCGTGGGCTTTATAATAAATAAACAGATGTTTCTTTTCAAAGTCGAGAAAAATGTTCAATTTCGCTACCTGATTACTTTTAATTCGACCAGGGTGTCGAATGAACATTAAAACAAATTATATATTTTATTATAGTCAGAAAAAAGTTGTTCTGGAAGTTACATTTACTTTTTTTTTTTTTTTCATTTTAAAATACTCGTATTTTGACTTTTACTAATGATTTTATCATCCAAAGCTCTTATAATTTAATTCCTTACAAGTTCATTCAATACTGACCGAATGAATATACGGAAATAATAAGCTTAACACATTAGCCGAAAATTTTCTCTTGACTTTTTTTAAACACTGTTTATTTATTATAATAGTCCCCATCTTTTATTATCCGAGCTAAAAAAAATTATTACTAACTTCCGAAACTTCAAATTGTTTTTACTTCCGCTTGTTATAACGCACTCGCACCTCTCAACTGTTTCCGCTCCCTAAGAAAAAAACCGTAATAATTTTCGTTTTTTCAACTGCCAGGGAACAACAACATTGTTAGATTCAATAAAGACCAAAAATTCATGAAAAAAAAAATATAACAAAACAGACAAATAAAAAAATAAGTTAAAAAAAACTAAAACTAATTTTAAAAATTTCATCAAGGACAATGATGAAATTTACGTGTAGCAAAATTGAGACAGGTGTTCGCATACACTAAATAATAACACGTTGAGCTTAGAGAGGCGACAATAAAAAACTTGGCGTTCGTTAAAGTATGTAAAAAAAAATAATTACGTGGGAAATCCGAGCACGTAAAATTATTTCGCTACGCAATTCAAAAAAAACGTATATGATAAATCTCGTTCGTGAGTATAATTCTAATAATACAACCGATACCCACTATTGGTCACCGCGCTCAGAACTATTGCTGTTGTGTGGATTATTGTTATTGAATTTATAAAAAATAAAAATAACCGGTGGTACTGATAAAATTTTGTAATCTTCAGTTGAGGATTTGGCGCCAAAAAAAAAAAAAAAGTACTATTACGGGCCTTCCACTCGTTCTGGGCACCCTAGCTATTGATCAGTATAGTAGGCACGCTTTCATAATAATAGTAATAATAATAACAAATAAATAAATAAAAATTACAAGACATGTATACCGGCATAAACAGGAGTAGTAAAAAATACAGCTTCATTAATAGCGAAAAATTAAACTGTTAAAATTAATTTTATCTGAAATTACTGACGTTTCTTTCGGTCGAGTAAAGTTTAATCATATTTTTGTTTTCTTTAAATATTAATAATCCCAAATGAATTTAACAGTGTTGTAATTTCCTTATGTAAAATTAGCGACAAAAAAAATATTGAAATTAAGCGAAGCGTAATTAAGATGTTTCTTCTTCAAGTCACCGGGGTGGTATCCTCACTCTTATTAACTTTTATTTATAGCATAATTAATTAGATAAATTCGAAAAGAAATACAAAAATTAGTAGAATAAAGCAAAAACCAACCTGCGAAATTAAGGTTCTATTTCAAAACAATAACATTATGTTTCTATTACCGTACCCTTAACTTTTGCGTCAATCTATAAATTTTTCTATGGCCAAAACGAATGTGTTGACGCTTTATACGTTTCAAACGTTTATGCCTACATATGTATATGTATACATTTAAAATATCATTTTCTATCGTAATAATTAAAAAAACGAAAAAAAAAAATCAATCCTCTACTTGTTAACTTAAAATATGTAAATGTCGATTTGCATATTTAAATGAGAATTAATAAAACATAACTGTTATAGAAACTAAACGAACAAGTCATTAAAATTATATCTACTATCACGATTATTATCAAAACTTTACGAAGATTTGTAAATTTCTAATTGAAAACTATATCTAATATCCTGTTAAATTAAAGATTCGTGACAGGTGCTACTCGTATTTTGTCTTCAACAAAATTAATGGAGACTAAAAATTAGTGTCTATGTGTCACAAAAAAATCCATTCATTTTCTTGTTTCGTTTTTATCAGCCGACAACGAAATACTCGTCGCATACAAAACTCAACAAAGTAAACCAGTTTGTAATTAGTTTATTATTGATCTTTACACTAGACGCAGATGTATATGTGAAACCGTTGGATTTGTTGCGCGTGTAAAATATTATTGAAACAATAAAAAAAAACTGCACTTTATTGCGAAACGATAAATACTTTTAGTACAAGAAAATAATTTTCCACTCCATAATATTAAATGCGCCATACTATATGGTTCCGAATTGCGTATGAAATATTAATAACGACAAAGGATGGAACTTATTTGAACCCCCGAAAAAAAAAAAATTAATAAGATCTTTTTAATAACCGTCCTCCCCATTATCGATATCGCGACTAAACGCTTTAGGGAATTCGATAATACAGTTTTGATAACGTACGAACGCCGATAACTGAGGGGACTGCCTTCTCTAATTACAAGGGTATCAAGAGAGATGTTTTGTATTATATGATGTTTTTATAAACCCGTTACACATTTTATTGTTAAAATTATTATTATTATTATGCCATGGTTATTTATGATTTATATAATCCACAACCCTAACCAGCGACGGTCACATTACTACCCTCAAGTGCCGTGCTGCTACCCGTTCATCTTCTATCACTACAGACATCGCGTATTTACACCCCTTTTACAATAGCCATAAAAAAAAAAACAAAAAAAAACTATTCAGCGTGCTTTACTGGAAATATTTACCCTTCCGAAATTACATTATTATACAATTCTATTAATAGATTCACGTATAATACCACAAGGGGGGCTGGGAGGCAGGTTATTATTGAATTTTATCGATGAAATTTGGTCGATAAAACATTTTCGTTTATCGCTATCTGCAGTCGTAGTTGAAAACATCACTATAAAAAAGCGTATTTTGATACAGCAAAAATGTTTTGAGGTTGCTTTTTGCTATCGGAACAAATTTTGAATTACAACTAAATCGCGTTTCGAACAATTTTCAGTACTATTGATTTAAAACATATGCTAAGCGAAATGTAACTCGAGTTTACAATAGTGTATAGCAGTATTAGAAAAAATACGTCCGCAGGATGACGTCGAAACATCATACCAACTGATGTATAACAAGTATGCCTAACAAACTACAATTACGCTCACTACAGAATTATCGTAGACAGCGGATTTGTTGAAATTGGTCGTCTGGAATAATTGTCCAGTCAGCGATAAATATCGCGATTGCAAAGTTAATCAGAATACCGAGCTGTTTATCGATCGGCTTGATGAAAGTTACCAGTTCAAGCGATAAGAATGATAAAACCTCCCTGCCTGTTGGGGTATAAAAAAAGCTATCCGGAGAACAAAAATAGCATAAACGCAATAACACGGTGATAAACGAGATAATGAACTTATCACGCATACGTCAAAAAAAGCGAGTAATGCATGTTGGAAAATCTATGTAACTTGCACCACTCATCAATGATGATAAAACAAAAAAAAAAAAAAATTAAGCCTAATTCATTGATTTTAATTGAATCGGGAACAGAATACAAAACATTAAACAATAACGCGACGCTAAGCAGGTCAAGTTCCGTTCATGAAACAATTCGGTATAATGTCTAAAGATAGACTCGGTTAAAAAAATAATATAAGGTAGAAATCCGATTTGAACGACTTTAAAAATTGCTTAATTAATTAAGTACATGAATTGCAGAAAATTATAACTTCTCTATATAAACACCAAAATCTAAACATAGGCACATATTATTTTTAATTTTAAAAATTAAATTGCTCTCAGTGTCTTTGTTGTCAAAATTAATGAAGCTTCAAAAAAACAAATATTAGAAAAGAACGTAAAAAAAAAAAAAAATTCAATTAAAAAAAAAAGGAAAAAACAGCCGTAATATTTTGTTGCAAAATAAATTCACACCTCAACTACTATGTTTGAGCAATCAAAATGTTTAAAATGTCGAAAAAAGTGCTATGAAACTAATAAAAATCCGGTGATTTTAAAGAAAAATTCTTCCATACGCATCGATTTACTATCCAGAAAAGCCCAAAACAGAAACGAACAACAAGGTTGGATAAATTTTATTTAATAAATTGTTTTTTTAAGTTTTCTTATAAACTCTTCTTTGTTGATCTATCTTTTGCTAAAAAAAAAAATAAAAAAAACCTTAGCAAAAGGAAATTAACGTTAAAAAAAAATTACAAGTATTACTCAAATAACACAATTCACATAAAAAAACCGAACTAAATTATCGACGGCTTATATTTTATCTTCTTTTCAACAATAAACGTTACAGACTTGCAATTTTATTACTCAAATAAAAATATGATATCGTCAGTTCGGCCCGATGATGGAATAATTGTGGTGTAACATGTCCTTCTCTTCACTGCAAATTTACCGTTTAAACGCTTTTTACAACAAATACAGAACAACTTATTTTACAACAGCGCATTGTAAAATTACACTTTTCCTGTTTCTTGTCTAATTATCATTCTGTTTTCTTTTTTTTTTTTAGCTCCTACTTTCTTATATCCCTTTTTTCTTATTATTTTTTCTTTGTAAAAATCTGCTTTCAACCGAATGCCATCATCACACGTATTCGTAATAGTCCTTTTCAAATTCATACTTTCACAAGTTATTAATGCAAAATAAAAAAAATTTTATTTTAATCCGCGAAATTTTCTTTAGAATAGTCTCGTTTTCGGAAAGTTACGTATTTAAACATTAAATAAGAAAAAATAAAGTAAGAAACAGGTTTTTAATTATTTTTTTTGCAAATTAAAAGGTTCTTTTTGGAAGGTTAATCACAAAATGATTTCGCGCAGATGGTTAAACTTTTTACATGAAAAATTCAAACTTTTAATTACACATTAAAGAAATGTGATTTAATCATCGTATCTTAATTATCTATTACAGAAATAAGCAAATAGAATAACGTGTTGTTTTTGTAGTCCGCAATCGCATAAAACACACTATGAATAGTGTTTACACTCATTCGTATCTCAGAATTAGAAAAGTCATAAATTACTGATAATAAAAAAGAAAAAAAAACCAAAGCAAAACAATATATAGATGTCCTTCGCACCTAGTGTGCGATTAATGCGCTCCCCCGATGAGTAATGCAAGACAATGAAAATCGTGCTAACCGAAATTCATGTTTCCGTAATAATGTTGGCTATCTAAAAAACGCCAGTGAAAAAATCGAAACAATTTTCGTACCCGGAAAGTTTTTCGCCATTATTAAAGCTACCCTAATCTTTAATTAATCCCGACATTAAAGTATACTCTAAAAAATACAGTATATTACAATGATAACCAAAAAATGCAACATAAATCTTTGCGTGGAGAAATTAACATCAGACTAGGTTTACATTAGCTAAAGCAATATAATTAGAAAAAGAGCACACATGGTTTACAGAGAACGTGTCTATAGAAAACTTTCCGAAGTAATTGTATTACTTATTCAGATGAAAAACAAAATAAGAAACAATAAAATTCTACCCTGAGATTTTAATTCTTTTTTTACTAGAAATGTTTTGTTTAATATTCGAGATACTAAATTCTGGGTGAAACATCCCAAACTACGCGTGTCTTTTACAACCGTACTTTTTAAAAAAAAATCGAGATTTCAATTGTGTCGTGTACGAATAAAGTAAATAAATAGCGTAATTAATATTAATAAAAACAACACGATTTTTAGAACAAACTGACGGCGTCTCGCTCTTAAACATACGCGTATAAATTATATTACACACACGCATAAACGGAAGCGTCTAATTTAAAAGCACGAAGATCAGTCCGCTTTTTTATTTAGTTGCATAGGCGCAATTCAATTCTTGGAATTCGTCCTAATTAATTTTACTTACTCGCAGCGCATCTACAATGACAATTACCCGCAAAGATCAAAAATTTAGGAACGCACACGCGCGCGCACACGCACATATATATACATATATATATATATATATATATATACACATACACATATATATGTGTGTATGCGTTTTTTTCTAATTGAATAGTTTTAATAATGCCGCAATTTTTTCCGTAATGATTAAAATCAACAGCAATTACCGATTAAGTTCAGAACCGATTAGTGAGAAAATCCTAATAATCATTGTCATATTAAAACGAAAATTTACTAAATGTACGCTTTTTGGCAAAACATGACCGATACTTTTAATATTTCCGTTTCGTAAATATTAATTAATTAAGTAGCTCCCAGTAACCAATAATCATTATTATACTTCTTCTATATCAATCCAATAACGGTTCACTATGTAATTTCCACATAAAATTCAAACCGTTACAGTAGATTAATGGATAAAAAATTTGAAACACGTCACAAAATGAATGAGTCTGAAAAGAATAACGATAATAAGAATATTTTAATATGAACAGAATATATCACATTAATGAAAAGCCGTTATTATGTGACAATTTATACATATGAAAACATTAAATATTTACGTAGGCATAAACTTCCGGTATTTTTCTTAAAAATTAAGCTCGCTACACGTTGCCTTATATTTAATGTAATTAACAGTTTGAAAAGTGATCACTAAATCAAATTTATTGCTTATTGAATCATCGAATAAATGTAATAACTACACTTTTTATAATTACTTTCGGGAACTTCAATAACAACTATGTAAACATTACTGAAAAACTGAAACTTACGAATAAGCAACATCAAAGAAAACATAAAAATGTTCGATATAAAATTAATTAATGAAAAACAAAATGAAATGCCGCTTTTTTCGAACACTTAGGGTAATGACACGACAGGCATTATAATGGAAACGTCAAACACGTCGATAACTACAACTTTCCACTTCGTTAATTTTATCTTTTTATCTTTCAACACTAATACTATGTATCTCTAAGTAATACAAATTATTTAAAATGTAAACAAATATTACACAAAACCTACTTCCAAAATGATTATGTATCTAATTAATCGAAATTAATTAGAAGAAAAAACGTACCCGTAAAAAAGGCGAAACATCTTTGGCAACTCATATCGCAAACAATTTTCAAATTACCTGGCACTTTTTGGAAATTTCCATGTGAAGCAGACCAGGTCCTACCCGAACGAAATATCACTGCCTAACCAACTTCGCCACGGAAACTGGCTTGCCTAGCAATTTCGAGCGTCACGCTCCTCGTGTAAAACAGTATTTGAAGTTTATAAAGTACTACTTAACTTTAATAAATCATAAGTACCATTGTAAATTTTAAAGGACAAAAGTGCTGTTGTTTTAGGTTTTTATTTTAATATAATTACAGTTTTTTTTACAAACAATATGACAAATGGTTTGATTTATAAAATATAAAAATGCAATTAAACAATATAGATTACTGCTTGTTGACGGAGAACAAAATAAACTTAAAATATAATCAATTTTTATAATCTTTAATTAATTAAATCCGTTAAAATATCATAATGTATAAAAAATAAATTTATTTCGTCTTATTTGTGTTTAATTAATTTGGAATTGTTTTTTATCAAATATGAAAGTATGTTATACAATTTCAAAAGTTTACGTTATTGAAAAAATTGATGTAGTACCCACGAAAAGTCTGCACATTTCAAAAAATGAAACAAAAGATTTAAAAAGTCGCAAAATAAGGTTGACGAAGAGACAAACGTTAGCAACAAAATTATTTTAGAAAAGTTTAAAACCTATGAATCACATTCAGTTTGAATTTTTAAGCTGATGGAAAGATTTAAAATAATTATTACACTTAAATTTATTTTAAAAAAATGTATAACGTATGAATAAATATATTTTTAAATTTACGTTAAAAAAGTAAATAATGAAAGTAAAATAACTAATTCCACAGTCATGACATTTTTGACAAACTGACAACGATGTAATCTGATACTTTTTCACTGTTAATACCTTTTCGCGTTTCCAAAGTCACTATACCAAACTTATTGATGACGTATCAACACACTCGTTTATTTTCTTGATAAATGTCTCGATTAAAATCGTTGCGTCTGTCTGATGTGTCAATATCGTTAGTATTTCTGTCTGTATACACTTTTTACATGTTTTAACAAACACCGTTAAATTGGCACATTTATTTTTCGTTGGTTTAATTTTTTTTATTAGGCGTACTATACTTTTAAATATTATAATAGTAGTTTTAAACTTATATTTTTTAATCGGTATATAAATGAAAGTGTTTACTATTTTTAATCCTTAAGTAACAAATGTTACTGAACATTGGAATGACATAATCCGTACTCGATAATATATTTAAATCGTTTTACATGAAACATCAGGAATTTTTCGATTTCACTTTATATAAAAGTAAAATTATAAAATTCGTTGAAATTTGGCATTTTTAAACAGTCGACCACATATATATGTAAAATATATGTTATTATTTTAGGTTTGTTCCAGCTTTACTGCTGATATATCAGTGTGCCTGTAAGCGTTTAAATTTACAGAGAAAAAAAAAACATCCCTAGCAAACAGATTTACAATTATGTCCGATTAATATATTTTCAATTAAGACTATTTCGACTCAAACACTATACCGGAATTCCATTTATTATTAAGAACATCGATCGGATCATTATGCATGTTCGGACATGAAAATGTATCCAATAAGATCGCTTTCTTAACTAAAAGTAAAACATCTGTGGCAAATTCCTTTCCTGAATTTTGATTGGGACACCTGCGAGGGGAAATATTATACTACTGTCTCAGTTAAGATTCGTCCATTACCCTGACCTCCAGGTAGTACAATATTTTCAATATGAACGGTTGCCAAATTATCACACCCACAGTGAATTAGCAGAACGCACATCCAATTATATGCCTTTCGAATATCAGCGAATGAATATACGGAAAAAAAAAAGAAGGAAACCTATTGAAATCTCTTATCCAATTGATAGCATAATTTTTTTCTACATTGCTATCATTGTACTTTTTTGTTATATTTTCCATTTCAGCACATCAATTATAACCAATTGGCCAAATGGTATTCACAACCAGGCCAAAAAAAAAAAAAAACTATAAACATTAACCAGCCTAATAATAATTTTTTATATTTTAAATATACGGCAACAAGATTCGAAGCAAACTGTACTCGAACGAAACATCACTAACCAATTGCGCTACGGTAGCTGATTTTTTCTTATTCAAATTCAAGTTCGAATTATATATTATACAAGTAAATGGCCCACAAATGCGCAATCATGCGTGAACTGTAGTTATAACAAATACTTTATAGATAAATTCCCAATATTGACTGTTTTCTGTCATCCACGGTGTTGCGGTGCTCACATTTCATTTTCTAATCCTACTCCCCACTATCTTGCCATACAGCCGGCACTCAATCCTCAACCTTAGTTTCTTTCCATTCCGTTCAGTCATCGTCCTACTATTGTCTTTCTAATCAAATTATGAATTAATCATTCGCTTCTCTCCGCTCTACGTTTTCGTTTCTTTCTGTTTCCTTCTCTTTTTTGTTGCCTCTACAACTTTGATTCTCCTTTTGAACGCGACGCAAACCATGTTTTCTTCGAATCTTCGGCTCTTTCGTAATCACAAATCTTGGCTACCTTCCCGCTCCTCACAGTGCTTCCTTTATCCTTCCTATCTTCAGCAATAATTCCTTTATTTCTATCCTTTAATCTTTCCACCTCCTATCGTCTCAGAATCTAATTTCCTAGCTTAATACTCAACGTGGTTGGGCTAAAACCAAAAGCGAACCAGAAAAAAAAAAAAAAAAAAAAAAAAACGGTCAAAGGGATCTATTCTATAACACTGAAATATTATAAAATCTGAAAAGTGGGTTACGACCATCGAGCGTTAGTAAGTATAATGTGCAAAATTATAAAAAATTCACGGACATAAATCAGAGAAACTTCTTCATGGCATGCTAATTTTAATATATAATAAAAATTAAATAACTATTTTATTGACGTGTTTAATTCACTTAATATAATAAATATAAACAATGAGTATATTAAATAGATATATTCGTGGGCGTCGCCGGGAGGCAGGGGAGGGTCCTTACCCCTGGAGCCTCGAAACTTTTTAATCAACTGACCATAATAATTCGTAAGCGCGTAATCATGGACAATTTGGAAGACTTCTATAATAAAGTAATAGAACAATTTGCCAGAAACTCACGAAAATTATGTTTTAATTAAAATTTTATTCTTGTTTAATAATTATAAATTTTATTTATCCTATAACTCATATCCTCTTTCTATCATCCCCCCCCCCCACCCCGGCTCGTCGGCTGGCGGCGCCCTTGGATATATTAATATAAAAAAAAGTTGAAAACCCGGTTCTTCATTCAGAACGTTGAACAATTATCAAAGAATACATACATTTTGGCATAGAAAATGAACTGTGTAAAATCTCATAATAAAAACTGAGTCTAGAAAAAAATAGGGTGATGGGGGATGAACGAATATTTTTTCATTCGACATTTTTTGAAAATTTTAAAACACGGGTTTAGTTCTTCATTAAAATCTTAGATCAGTTAGGGGGTTTTAGCTCTTATGACTTAAAACAAAAAAATATACAATTTTGGTTATAGTTTTGGCTAAAATATATAGAGAATATAATTACTACTGCGTCGGCAAATTAAAAAAAAAATATATATTTGTAATCGGCATTCATCAAGACATCGAAACATAAACTTCATAGGAGCTTCTACCTATTTTTGTTATTGCAATTTAAAAACTGTGCATCCATTATTACAATACAAAACGATTAAAAATTTTATGTAATTATACGTTTGTTCAAAAAATCATTATGAATCTCTCAAGAAACTACATAAACTGTACTGACGAAATTATCATTACTTCTCTTGAAAAAACGATATATATATATATATATATATATATAAATATAAAAACAAATATAAAGTACATACAATAACAAACAGCTAATTAAACAAACAAAAAGAAAAATGGTTAAAAATTTAAATCAAACAGCACACAATAAAGATAACGTATACTAATACACGCAACAGCAAGTACGCATCATATACGATGTGCAATTGCGAAGGAGTTCGCAAAAGCTGATTATTACATACCACGATTAACTCCGGTGTACTCATACACCTGAAAAATCACCAGCTAACTGAATAATTCTAAGAATGGTTAATTAAAATTCGAGAAATGCTCATTAACATTAACGATCTCAGTTTATTAACATAGATTTTTATTTTTAAATAAGCTAAGTCTACATTACGATCACCGATAACTGATAGGCCAATCCACTTTTTAATGGCTGTCAGGTACTCATTCAAGGTAAGTACGTGTTGAACGTCGCATTTAAATCGCATGAAATATCCCCTCTATTTTCCGTCACCTATCTTCTCTGATTACTCTACATTTCTTGCCAAACATTCACGTGTATAAAAATTATTCAAAAGTATTTTATAACGCTTAGTCGAACCACAAATTCATAAATACTTTACAAAATATGACACATTCAGTCCAGCAACACGATCAGAAATAAACGGACCAAACTGAACTTTGCTGAAGTCAACTATGCCACTCGTCCTAAAAGATGCATATAATTCCCTTAAACTGCATAACAACTGTCAATGACGCGTAGAGGCGGTACTCGTTTTCTAGGTTTTTCCAAAAAAATAAAAAAATTATTATAAATAAATAAACGTCGGTGTTTTATTTAAATTACAGGTAATTTTTGCTATGGAAAAAGTGTCTTTACATTTCTTTTTTCATGTCGGCACTACTTCCGAAGTGTTGAATTAGTTGAATGCAAATCTTCTAACGCTATTTTTACCGAAATTTGTGATGGAGTAATTGTATAAAACACAAATAACGTTTATGCATCGCACTTTGAACCGACTTTAAACCCGCATTGTCAAATTAACACCGCACAACAAGACGTAAAAATGGTCGAATTGATTAAAAAAGGGACAACAACGTTTTTGTAGTAATTTTTAGTCTTTCAATTTTAAACGTCGAATTGCTAGGAATATTACTATACTGCGGGTATTAACTTCCATCTACACTCCTTTTTTTCTCTTAATCGACGTGTGCCATTTAACCGATATTTCATCGCAGTATAGATATATCGTTTATCTAGCATATTTCTTTTCCAGTATAGCCGTATATTTTTAAAAAGCTACCATCCTCCTAATCACTTGTTGGACTTTTGTTCTATGTATTAAGTATTAAATTATGCCAAACTCACGAATTTTTGATAATTTAACATTTTATAAACTTATCCCCGTAGTACTTTATTTTTTTCAAGTTTCCAGCGATGGAAGTCCATTATGATAATTCTTTCACGGAAATTTTAATTTTGACAAACATAAAAAAAGTAGCTAGCAGTTGAAATTCTTGAGGAAACGTTAAATCTGCAACATACCCGAACCAATTATGAAAAATTGTAAAGAATAATTTTGATAAACAATTTCGTGAGTTAAATAATTTTTTTATTTTGTTTTAGCTACAAGTACGTATGATATAATAACCCCCCCCCACCCACACACAAAAAAAAACAAAACGTTTTGGGCAATTTGTCGAGTTATTTTCACGTTTATTGATAGGAATGATTTAATTGTACTTCATTATCCTTTAAAAATTACCGAATTTTTTTAAAATTTATCTGCAATTTAAAGAAGTTTATTGATATAATTCTAATTTGGACCGTTAGCCAAGTACCGCGTATCAGTGGCGTTGCGTTCCGGTAATACCTACTTCGGATCCGCTGCTACCATATTGAAAATATAGCAAAACTTCCTCTCCTCCGGTTTAACGTCCACAACAGTTGACGAGTCCAAAAGAAACAAACTTTGATTGTTTTTGAATGTTACGAATAAAGGTTTTTCTGCAAAACTACATGTACAGCAGATCTGCTAAATCAAAATCTTATGAAGAAAACGTAAAGGTAAACCATCGTAAAATAACAGCGTACGGGCACTGTCTATTTTGTTTGCATTTATGTACGTGGTCGTATTTTAGAATATTAAAAAAAAAAATATCCAATACACCGGGAACGGAGTTAGCCTTTAATTTTAGAGGGTAATATTTTTTGTTTATTATTTTTTTTTTTATCATTATTAAGATTACTAGTAAGGATATAATACCCGTTTGAATTCATTTCAGTTAAAAGTCGCTTCAGGTAATGATAGTGAAAAAAATTAATAACTATACGGCTAACCTCTCAATAAAAATATTTTAAATATAATTTTTTTTCTAACTCATAGAAAAAATAGAATAAAAAAAAAAGTATCTAAAAAGTTTTGTAATTTAAATGAATATTAAAAATAAAGAAATACAAGACTTTTTGGCATATACATATATATGTATATAGACTTTTAAGGAAGTCCCTTAATAATAACAAATTTTCTTAGGGGACATCCCTATAAATCTCCCATTGCAATAGAACGCATTTAATAACACTTTGCAAAAAAAACAAAACAAAACCCATTTGTTTATTGATGCGGGCCAAGGTGAAAAAAATTAATACCCATACACAATTAATGACAATTGCCCTAACCTACATATTGTCGCGCTATTGGCACAACGTCAAAAATACAAGGTATCGTAATTTCCTTTAGGATGTACTAACCGCGCTGCTGTAAGTAACGTATTTTTCTTTTTCTTCTAATCACTGTACGTGTCGTGAGTAACCGCCAAGGTTACAAAACAGCAGAACCGTTATCGGTTACAGACATCGGGGTTAAATTAATTACAAACGAGTTCAGATATTAGAGAATATTAATTAATATAACTGAAAAGGATAATGCTTAAAAAAGTTTCAAATGACTTCTAAATTAAATAGCGCTCCCCGACTAAAATAAACCGTTTTGGCAATAATCCGGCAGAAAACTTTGTTTCCAAAAAAAAAAAAAAAAAAAAAAACATCAAGGGAGGAAAACGTGTTCAGAGAAGTCGTTTGATCCAATTCGTCACTATCAGTTTACAACTGGGGCGAATATTAACATCGACAGCCTAATAAATAAAAATAACACGTATATAATAATAATAATAAACAATGATAAAGTATTGCAAAAACAAAACGCATAATTTTCGTACACGTGTATGTGTGCTCAGTATAAAAAATCACGTTAAAATAAATAATTCGCGCGCGTGTGTGTGTGTGTGTGTAGGTGTAAAAAAATTATGAGCGGAAATTGAAAACTTATATAACCTCAGTTTATATGTATGTCTACATTAAACTTTAACGCCGCTTGAAACGTTAACATAATAATTCATAGTGCGAAACGATTTGCAAACCAATCGACCGGAAAAATACGTAGCAGAGCTTCGGGCACACCGTAAAAACCGGACGAGTGAAAATTTATCTCCTATTTGCGAGTCATTATTAAATACTTTCCGAACCGTTTACCGTTATTAACAAAAACTGTTCGAAAATCGCGGCGGCAGCCCATCACACCCAACGATAATTATCTTTCGACGACCGAATAGGAGCAGAGACGGGTTTTATTCGGGAGCTAAGGAGGTCGTCGAAAAATAACGCGTACACCGGCGGTCTGAGTATAAGGATAGGTTATAGCAACAGTATCTGCTCATTTATGGACGGTCACGAAATCAATTCAGACATCAAAAGGACTGAATTACTTCACAATATTCGATGAAGATAATCTCAGAACTGAAGAAACGATTGTGTCTGGGGAACCCTTCGCTTCGGCTGGAAGAAGCGTATAATCTTCTGGAAGAATGAAAAGAGGAACGACGAGACCACACTACCATCCCAGCGCAACCGCTTGCATCCTAATAGCATACATAAATAAATTGGCGTTCCGTAAGTCGCTTGGGTGTAAATAAGACAAGATCACTCCACATTCCAGCGGTGAATTATTAATAAAACCAGCTTTGCTACCTACCTCTACAAGCACTGTATAAACTGTGGCCCACGATGTGGAACACAATATACTACTAATAGTTGAATTCCCGGAATCGAAAGATTTATTAATAAAATGTCCGCCCCAAAATTGAATTTATTAAAAATAACGCCCCGTTAAATTATTTACGCACTATTTAGTTCACGAAAAATAATACAATTCAGTTCGCTTTTTCCATTTTTCGAATAGGCATCCATCATCTGACGATGCTTTTAATTCTATTTCGTGCTGAGCAAAACTTTAATTAAGAGAAAGAAAACAAATTTATACGTATATATTATATATTATATATTTTATATATATCCTTTTTTTACCCTTTTACTATTATACAAAAATAAACAGATATCGAATTACTGAATAACTGACGGGCTAAATTCTTGAAACAGCCGAAGTGGTCGTAGAGTAATTCGAAACGAAACTGTTATTTTATACTTAAGCTAATTCTGTTCGGATTTCATTCTGAAAAATAAAACACTAAGGGCAGATATGATGAAATTATTTATGCGAGGACACTTCAAACTTAATAGCAAAGTGGAAACAAATTAAACGGTTAAATCGTACACCGAAGGCATCATCCCAATTCTGTAACATGCGAATAAATTTATCATCTATTTTAAAACTACTGCATCTTATTAATTTAAAATATCGCTATATTTTATTATCGCCGAGTGTAGTTCGAGTCGTTCATATTATTTTCATAAGCATAAAAACGACCTACTAAAAAGGTATATTTTTCAGATTTTTATCGCAGAATATGGCAATTCAAACACGAAATAAATTTATCGACTCAACCGTAAGTTATAAAAGTATGTTTGCCATAACTGTATTCTTAAACCGTTTTGTCTTTGTAATTTTTTTAAACCTATCTTTACATTAAATTCATACGCCATCCATAAAACTTTAAATTAAAAAAAAAAAATCGCTTCTTGTATGACATTTGAAGAGACCGTTGTTCCGGCGACATACATACTACCGGGGACCCGCAATTTAAACTTTCAATCCAATTCTAAAAACAAGTATACATATTGATAATGTCGGTTTTTTTTCTATTAACCAGTTTACTCGTTTTCTAATTGTGGCGTTTAAATATTCATTATTTTCTACATGATGTTTCTTGCTACACACCAAGCTCACATTCCTCCGCTCAATAATTGTAACAGGTAAAAAGTATACCTTTTTTCAAAAATTTCTAAAATAAAACAAGTCAATAAATACATAATTTTTAATAATTTCAGAACATTGAGAAACAGAGATGGTAAAACGAATATTATCTATCTTATAAAGTTGTAAGAAAAAAAAATCGAACATCGTGTTCTATAGTGCCTAGAGAGTTTCTTTTTTTTCTTTTATAAAGTTTTAAGAAAAAATGTTTCAAAAAATTCCACAACCAGTTCTAGATGGGTTTGTAGTAATGCCCTTCTTTTTAACCTACATGCTAAGGTCTTCAAAATACAGGAAAAATATAAAATTTGAAAAATTTTGATATTTTAAGAAAATACACGATGATTAAAGCGGTAAGACTGGAAACTAAAAAAAAGTCTACAGCTCTTTCCATGCTGGCTGGAGGGTCACTCTTTTTTTTAAAATGATGTATATCTATCACTAAAACATAGGAAAAATACGAGACGCCCAAAATTTTAAAATTAAAGAGCCCAAATTTTGAAAAATGTGAAATTCAAGTTTTAGGCAAATAATTTTCAAAAAACTTCTATAGCCGGTTCTATTTGAGTTACGGTACTGATTTTCTTTTTAACCTGCATACTAAAAAAGAATTAAATGTAATATTACCTTGCTAGCGGTTTCAGTTTTTCAGATATTTTAATCTAAATTTCATTTTTTTAATTGACGTATACTTCCTTTTTTTTTTTTACAAAAAATAAATACATGTGAACAGTGCAGTCTTCATGAAAATTTACAAAGTAATACAATTTAAAGTCCAAAGGAACGCTTGAGACAAATCCCCTAGTACTTTTATAAAATTCTATGCAGAATATTATTATTTCCACTATTGAATATGTTCGCGAGCGAGAATATACATATAAACTCTATGTATCTTTATAAAAATAAACAAAAAGGATTAACCGAAATATAGTTCAATGAACTAGAAAGATACTGTTTGGGTAAACAAGGCTATTGCAAGTTCGAGGTATATGTATATATGGTTTTACAGGAGACCTACTCAAAGATTACAACCATTGATAAAGAGCATCGGTAATGAATTATAACGTTTCAATTTGCAAATCGAAACCCCCGCAGTAGTTGTTCTTAAAGCAAATAAATCAAGCACATGAGTTCGATCAATACCTTTAACCGACATTATCATAAAATAAAAAACATCGATTCAAAAAAACAAATTCAAAATAGCAAAAAAAAATATTAAAAAAAATATTAAAAAAAATATTAAACGAAATATTAAAAAAAATATATACATACATATGTATACATTTTGGCTGTTCTAATCATTTCCGTTTAATTACACTAAAGTGGAAACGAGGGGGAAAAAGGGATAAAAGAAATCAGTTCCCGCGAGTATTTTTTTAAAAAAAACTAATTTAAGCCGAAACAGGTTATTTAAAAATAATTAGTATATTTCTGTCCGAATTTTAATTTGTTCGTTAGCCTGTATGTTAATGAAAAGTATAGCTTATATAAAATAACTGTATACTTGACCGTAACTTTTTTATTCATTTTATATTGTACCGTTTTTCCTTCGGATACGTTTATCCGTCCTTGAAAGTTCCAGAATTTGAATAAACGTTGTAGTAAAGCCAAAATAGGGGTTATTCAAGAGTAACTAGTCTCGCGACACAACAATCGACAAGTAAAAAGAAAATTAAAAGAAATTTGCTTATTTCTTTTGTTATCAGAGACATCGAAAATAAAAACACGGCAGAACTAACAAAACCGGTTAACAGGAAAGTAATTGTTGCAGTGTTTTTGGTTAAAACAACGAAACTGGTTTATCCGTACATATTAGAAAAGGAATAACTAAAACTATCGTCTTCGCGATTTTTCAAAAGTGACCCCATAATCGGAAATTACAAAAATTTGATTTCAACATTGCATAAAAAAAAAAGTATCGTTTGTAAACTATATTTGTATTTTAACATTGTAACGGACATAAATATTCTCGTCTGATTCCCGTACGGTAATTTCACACTTTTTCTTTATATTTAACCCTTAAATTTCCGATTTAGATTTTTAATTATTTACGGAGTATTTGCGTACAAAAAATCAGGCAAAAGTCAAACGCGTCAAAGTAATAAAACAATTTTACGATGCACAAATTTACTCTTCGGATTGTTGTATTAATGTACAGTAAAAAATTGTTTATGCAATTTTACAGGTACTCACGAGGCGAATTAAACTAAGCCTTATTACTTAACGAATCAATTTTGGGACGCTTTTTTTTCCTTTTCTCGCACCGCTTTCCCCATTATTCGTTAGGTACCAGATGTTACGAAACTTTATTAATCACTTTCACTTAAAACCAATCGGCCTAGCTGTAGCGTGTTGTAGTGTCTCATTACTTGTGATTAACAGTTTGATTATTTTATTTATTTATTTAACTATAACAACCAGTACTATAAACTGCTGCAAAGGCCAGTATAGTACAAGAACAGCTTAATGTACAATAGTAAAGTTACAGCTTCGTTGCTAGACTGATGTCCTTTCGGAAAGTCAGAGGAGGATGAATGAGCATTGGTGGAAAAAGCAAAAGATGTCAGAGCGGAAGAGATAAGAAGAAGCATAAACGGAATAGCACGGGGATGTAGCAAAAAGAACATACCGGAGGAGGTTCCAATGATATGTCCTGTAGGAAGAAGGACGAAACATTTGAGATGGAACTTGGCGTACCGGGGTTGGTTTGTGCCGGGTAATTATTTCCATCGACCGCAACATTCCGTGGCCACAGCTTCTTTTATTGCTCGATTCGAAAGTCTTATCCGGTTCATCGGTTCATTGACAAAAATAACAGACGATTGTGGTCCTCATATGATGGTTTTATGCTTATAGATGGATTTAGAAGCGTATGTTTTAGCGATGCTGGGAACGCAGAAGTCGTTGCCGATCTGGCGGAAGTTCATTACATAAGAAATATAAATTTGTACAGAACGTTGTACGCGAAACGTTCACCCCGCTAATCGTAAGGCAGCATGATGAGTCGCGTTGAGAGTTCACACGTTTTTTACTAAATCGGAACAAGTCTATCACACTTTGCGCAACATCCGAAAGACACATTGACATCACAATGTACTTCTGTGCAAAAGATACAGAAGTTCCGTCTTTTTTTTTTCTTTTTCTATTTAGTTTTACTAGAACATATAGCAGTACGTTTATTCCGTTATTTAAACTACTATAAACTACTTCAGAATATTTCTTACATTTGAAACGTTTCCAACGGTACCTTTTTCACCATCGGAAAATCATGAATTATCGGTAATTTTGTAGAAATTGTTAAAACAACTATAAAAACTTCTCAGCCTATACCGCATTACAGCTAATATTGTATTGAAGTGAAATAAATCGTGCGGTTGTTACCAGAACCAGACTGGTTGCTGATGAAATAACAAACACAAGCAAGAAACTTTATTTTAAAACTTTTTGTTGTTTCTTTTTCAGTTTCTCAATAGTATTAACAGAGCAATATATACATATATACATACATATATATAAAACCACAAACAAAAAAAAGGGGGGGGGGATAAAATTTATCCTATTTTTTGGATAAATTATTCAAACTAAACGCAATGTTTGAAGATTCTTCTACATTTTCCACTATTTAATAACAAATCGTGTACAAGTTCCGTTGGAAAGTAATAAATCAAGAATGAATTTTAATCCAGTGCTAAAACATTTACCGAAAGTGTCCACTGATTATACGTATAATATAGGTGATGTTACGGTTACAGTTTGTTCGAATCAAAATCCTGTTCGAATGCGTAATAGAAAAATGAATTACATAGTGAAAATTTCCAGGATAATAACGGAACATATTATTATACGGCAGTTCATTTAGCTAAGATAAATTATAACTGTGATGACAGATTTCTCTATTGTGGTCCAGCAAGGAGGACACGCATAGTGCTGCGACACATTATGAGAAATATAGTGAAGAAAGATTTTTATGAGAAAAATATTGTCTCAATTTCATACTATTTAAAGGTAAGAATAATAAGATAGGTTTATGTAGTAGGGTTTTAAAACATTCATAGTTTCAACATATAGAAAATAGTGACCCCGGTTTCAATATTTGTGACTTTCGAAAAGTATATATGTATGTACAATCATGAACATGTGTGCATAATTGATTTTCTACCTATATTGAAATTTATCGCTAATTCATTTTTAATTTGCAACAGAAAAACGGCACTAAAATAATTATTTCAAAAATCTTCAGTTAACGTTAACGCGATGATATAATCGACGTATCAAATTATAAAAGAATGGCAATCGGGGCAATATTAAATTACGATAATTAATTTTAAGTAACCGATAAAAACCATAATACACAATCGGGAAATAAACCGATGTATGCAAAATAGTACGTATAGAACGCTATTTCCGTAACAGTTAAATTTGCGGCAAAATATACGAAGACCAGTTTTAAAAACATGTTATTTTCTAATCGCTTTATAAATAAATAGCAGAACATTTTACCATAATGAACAGAAAATACGAACTATACAAAATAATTTGGCAAAACTGTATTTGTTATTTCAAAATCACTCTGTTATTATTATTGGCGAACAGAGTTAAATAAGACATAAGAAAGTATTTTTTCTAAAAATCAGTATATCTTCAAACATAAAGTTTGCACGAATTGGAAATAAATGTTGATTACTTGTGACCATAATACTGTTCGGGTTTCGTTTGTTAACGATTTCTCTTCTTTTTTTTTTTTCTTGCGAGTTTTTATGATTATTATTTTTATGATTATTTTTATGATTATTTTTATGATTATTTTTATGATTATTTTTACGATTATTTTTACGACTATTTTTACTATACAAATATAAAAAACAAGAAGGTGAAAATAAGAAAAATATTTCGCAAAGAACACTGCATAAATGGTATTTTAAAGTAATGGCTAACTAAATATTAAAAAGAGAATAGAGGAAAGAAATACTGTTGCAGTTATCAAATGAAAGTATATTAAATACCGATAAATAAAATTTACGCAACAGCTATCAAGTCCGTACTTATAAGAAAATCGATTTTATTCACATTACAGGATTTCTTAAAAAAAGGGGGGGGGGGGGGGGGTACTTAAACTTGTACACAATTTCCTCGGCATCATAAGAGAATTTACACTCGATAATCGATTAAAAGAAAGTTCTAATCGATCTGCCGAATTGAATTGAAGAGCAAAATAAAATTTAAATGGACAAAAGCGATTATAACAAGATCGAAAATATTTTTGTAGGCAGTTTTCCTTAAAGTAATTTTAAGAACTAAATCCATTCATTTCATCCGTCTATTAATATTTCACTTCACCGACTCACACCGATTCCAAAAAACAAAAACAAAATCCTGCAACCGTCGGCAGTACTAGCGAGGGATCATCATGCATGTCATAATCTAAGACCGTGATTTTTTTTTTTTTTTTTTTTAACGAAACATAATAATTTACAATTATTACTTTTACCTGGTTTATTGTTGTATAATCATCACTCAAACAAATAATTTAAGATATTTGAATGCACTGCACCTCGCAGTGATTCGTTTTAATTTGAATAACCTACGCGTTACCTCAAAAGCGCTGGAGCTTTCTCCCTCCCCCTGTTATTGCGGCAAATTGCACTTCTTAATGCTGACTAGCCTAAACTAAAATCACGCTTTACTAATAATTTTTAAGGAATATTTCAATTTTCTCGGCTACTTTAATTAGCACGTATCTTGTTATGAAACAGGTGTAAATGTAGGCGTGTACTAAAAGAGTTGAAATTCGCATAATACATCGTGTGGTGGATCTATAAATAGGAGATGATATCGGAGTCATATCTCGCTCGAAACTTTGTAAATATTATTTATTTTTTTTTTAACGTGGAATTTTTGAGACATATTTTAAGACATCATAATAAGGAACAACAGAAAATGTAGAATCTTGAGATGTAACCCCATGCCAATCAAATTTCTGCGCTACTCTAATTCAAAATTTAGATCGTGTTTCATAACCATTATCTACGTTTTACATTGCGACGTGATATATAGTGGCGTGCCAAGCGGGCAGGGGGCAATAAGGGTAGCCCTCCCAAAAAAAAAAACTGCGGGGGCCGCACCCTCTTAGAAAAGTATATATTATACCAGCACATATAACAGTTATTTAATAAAAATCCAAAAAAATTAAACGAGAAACTAAATAAATACGATAAGAGATCGTATTTGAATTAATAAAATTCAATTTTTTTTAACCATATTAAATATTATATCGCCGTCATCAAAAAATAAAACAAAGTGGCCACCGAATCGAGAAAACAAAAATCCGAAATTTCGGATAGACGGAAAAAATAAAAATTCGATAAGAGAAAATCATTTAAAATAAAAAAAGAAAAGCGTTTTTATTTCACTTCATAATTAAAGCCTCTTTTTACTTATATAAAATATTATCGGTAACGGCAAAAAAAAAAAAAAAAACTACATTTTTTTTCTATTAATCTATGTAGGCCTCTCTATGTACAAGGGTGATTCATGTTTTTGCCCACCTTGGTTGTGAAACGTTGGCAAGCCACTGCTTAACGCTGCTTATTAATTAATGCGAAAAATCTGAAATAAAATTACTAAGATCTTCAAAAAATGAAAATGTATTTGCTTTTGGAATAAAATAAATGCTCATTTTTTAATTTTTTCTACAAATCTCGTATTTCTAAAACTATATCTTGTAACCGGCTTGATAAAAAAAAAAAAAAAAGAAAAAAAAATTAAAACCAACAGGCAAATGTAACTGACTGTATTTATAATTATTAGAATGAAAAATAATTCATAGAGTTATTCAGTTGGTGTACTATTTTTTTTCTATTAGTTGTAAAATCAATCTACCGAGCAAGCCTGAATAAATACAAGTTCTTCTCTAACAAGCGTAATCTGTTAAGTAACCGAAAAAAAAAAAAAAAAAAAAAAAAAAATACCCGAGACGCCCGCGTTATATTTAGACTTTACTTTTAAAATTTCTCTCCGCTTCAAATATTTTCTTGACAAAAAATTTTCTCAACGACGATCGAATTCGTAAATTTTAATATAGCATGCCACCTCTCATTAAAGTTTAACAAGCCGACACTGCTTGCGATTTCACCTCACAGCCAAATGAAAAAGACAAAAAAAGAAGCAAAAAATGCAGATTTTTCAATGTGTGTTCTAATATAAATAATAATTATAGTAAGTGAAGTAAGTCCCATATCATCCTTGACACAGGGTGTCGAGGATTGTGAAATTAAGGTTCGCAATATACTAAGCTCAAATGAGAGTAGGATAATTTTTATAGTACACATAGTGCCATTTTTAATTAAACAATATTAAAACAACAATGGATTTTGCTCAGCAATATCGTAGTACCAGAAATTTTAAATTTACATTTTTTTAGCTGCAATTAATATCAGAACGCAGTTGGTAAGGCGGTGGTATTGAACTTGGTTCGAATCTCACAATTGGAAAAATAGCAAATCAGCTCACTCGTGCTGGGATCATGCCTGCACAGTAGAGACAAGCTTGAATAAATTCAAAAAAAAAAAATACATTTTTTTCTTTTCCTACCCTGATTTATAAGAGAATATATATATATGAAAGATCGAGTTAATGTGAGCACACACATGCGCGATCATTTTTCATAAATTTAAAAAAAACCGCGCGATTACTCTAATTTCAAACCTTTCAAAATTTTTACAGATTCATATTTAAGTACACTGAATTGAAAATGCAGTCAATAAAAATACTCGCTATCCTTCTTTTCTAATGAGGCATCAAATGATAATATTGAAAATCTATTATTCATCCGCGACTGGTTCTAATCGCACAGGTGTACGAATGATAAGGTGGCCTGTTTAAATTTCAAATTATCTAACCGTAAATCTCTCTTATACACTGAATGTCATTTGGCAAATTTTCATTATACTACTATTAATGTAAAATCTAAAAAAGAAATTTGAACATTTTTTTTCTATAAAAACCGCAATTGCCCCGATTTAATTTTTACTCTAATGCTACACACATTTATACGAGACGTCGCTCAACACTTACCTAGATCCTCCACAAGTCTAAGCATTACACCGCCGATATGTAGATCACCTTTGACTCGAAGCGTTCTTTCCACCTGCAAATCGGTCACGTACACCTTCAGCAGCCAGGAGCCATCGCCAATTATGTAACCATTCGGCAGCATCGTGAATGCGAACGAAAATCAGCGCTCTCCTCTATTTTCTGTTAGTACAGCGAAGTACGTGTATATGTCTCTTCTACACGTAAATTTATTAAAGTCGACGTGTATATTTTTCAAATATTATATTTCGAACATCACAGAATTTTTTAAAAATAAAATTGCAAAAAAATTAATTTATTTCGCCGCGTTAATGAAAACATTAATTAGTCGGCCGGCTATAAATGTTCACTGCGAACGATGAAATCGAATGTGCATAAAAGAAATTAACGAAGAAAGCATAGCTTGAAATAACAATTGCAGTTTATTTAACGTACGATCGAAAAAACAAATACGATTCACACTGCTGCACTGCCGGCCAGACGTGAATAACAACAAACGCGAACTACTAAAATCGGCCTGGCGCGAACTAAAATACTCTGCGGCCAACACACCGCGATACGTAACGACGCAAATGCAGTGCGATAAAGAAAACTTCAGACGAGAGACAAAGAGCACCGCAAACAGACAGACGCACACTCGCTCACGGAAACACACGAGCCCGAAGCCGGTCTCCTCGCCCCGTCCGCGGCATTCGGTTTATTTTTTACATTATTTTATTTTTACATGTTCAAGCAGCCGGCAGCAGACAGCAGATCTAGTGTATAATGTCAACACGCACGCGCAGACACTAGCATCAACATGTCTTCATCTTTGGAAAATAAGCAGACACCATGTTTCACACACACACACACACACGGGCCCGTTCAAACACAGCCTAGGAGAAGAGAATTATCAGCGCTCATCGCGGCAGCGCGCTATAGGCGGGGGTGTTGTGTTACCGCGAGGGAGTTAAAGATGATAAATAAATAAAACGCGTTTAAATTTGCTGGCCCGGGCCAGGATCAGCGCGAGCACACGCCTACAGCCACAATTTGACGAAGGTAGTGTTATGTTAAAGACAATAAGCAGCCGTCGTCCCGAAAAGATGGAACACAACGCTATCGTTGGGATTGTTAAAATTTTCCAGGGGGAAATTGCGGTAACTACGGCGTCCAGTGTACACGGTGGAAATCTGCACGAGATGCGCTAGACGATTTTCAAAGAAATACCATTTCGCTAACGACTAAAGAATGGCAAAAATTTCTCCAGACATCAACGTGGCACGACATTCCAGTAAGTTGCGGAAGATGTTATCGCACCCGAAAAACAAATTGCTGGCAAGATAATGCACTTATCGTAATGAAGTACCATCGCAGGAATGCGCGCACTATTATCCTGATTTTCCTCCTCCTCTGCCTACAGACATTTCGAACGCGCGCGCGCATATGCTACACATGCAACTCTTCCGCTCAGCACCACCGCATAATCTCTTTCTACTTATGATTTCCTGTCGACGAAGTCTGTTTTCGAACAGAACCAATTGCAAAAATGTAAGTAACATAGTTTTAACGAAAACAATTTTACTCAATGCACTCTTACCCTAGAGTCCCCCCTTACGAGCAATCAATAAAGTTGTAATTATTGTTAAGGGAAAATTTTATGACGTAATTATTCTCGCGGGACTACAATTTTTATTAATTAATAATAACCAGCGATATGCTTTCCAGGAACATTGCACTCATTAATCATGATTTAATAATTCAAAATGATTGTCATAATATGCTGTGGTGGCGTGATACATTCCGATTGTTAATTGGTTATTAAAATAAAATAAATTATAAACGTAAATAGCAAACATATTGAGATTGAATATAAATATATGCTAGAAACTCGATTTTCAGAAATATTCTATCTTCAGCTAGAAAAGAGGCTCAACTTGAAGTTGTGATGGATGTAGTTCTAAATCTCAATGAAACCCAATATACAATTCTAGCCAGAAAACGGGAAGCAAAAGAAATATTAATAAAGATGGACGTGCAATACGTGCATACATATCTATACATATAAAAACGTACACAGATATAATATTAATGACTACGTTATTCTTATCAGGGGGTGGGGATTTGTCCCATGATTATGATCCAAATAATATAATAAACAATAAAAAAACGTATATTTGTACACTTCTATATATTACTTATAACGCATTTAGATTTTGTTTTATCCGTACCGAAAGCGAAGGTGTTTCCTACCGGATAGGAGCATGAGACTTATAAATTTACTTATTATTAGTCGTACATAATTAAAGTTTGCGGGAAAAACAATAAAAAGAAAAACCTGCATACATGCGTAAATCCTTTCAGAAAGTAAAGGAAAATTTATACTAATTTAATCTGGAACTAATATTACATACGAGAAATCGAAATCCGCAAGTTGCTTAACATTAATACAAAATGTGCAACTTAGACATTATGCAATCGCCAGACACGCAAGAGTTTCATAAAATTATTCATTCAAGTGTCAGTAGTATGTGCTTTATGCTTCTACGTTTATACTTTTTATATATAAGCTTTAGGCTCTGATAATCGTAGGAACCAGAACCTATATTATTTATTAATATTAAGTCAGATGCACTGCACGTTTCAAGAAATTTCCGCGTGTTCTCTGTAATTATTTCCTGAATGTATGGTATTTTTACATATTTTTACATAGTGTTGATGTTAATGAATCCTGGTTTATTTAGTACTATTTGTAGACGGTGATTTGGAATTCTTTGAAGTTCTTGAAAAATACTATTTAACTGCTAGACGACGAAATTATTACTGCATATAATATTTTGAGAAGAATGATTTGTTTATAGATAATAAATTAGTTTTCAGGTGTTAAATGCGATTTTCTATTAAAGTACGGGTATAGACAATAAATCTCTTTTTGAGCTTTTATAACTTTATTTTTGATTAGTTTCGTGAAAGTTAATCGTTTATCGAGTGTTAAACTTAGGTGTATTAGATTTCATCCTTCCATTTCACCTGTCTGTCTTGGATGTTTACTTCTTTTCGTATACATGGTCGTCTTCTAGTAAATAAAATAGCTTCCGTTTTATTGCTGTTTATTTTAACCCGCCACTTTTTAAAATATTTTATTAACGTGTCAGCTGCTCTTTGCAATCTATTTGTTATTATGTTTCTAATCTATAAGATGATGCTACTGTATTGCAGTATCACCTGCATATAGGTATATTTCAGATTCTTTGATTTTAGGAATGTAATTTAAAAATAGTATAAATAAATACGGTCCTAAAATGCTTCCTTGCGGTAAACGAGCAGTTATGTGTTCTGTGGGTGACTCACAATTATTCAGTTTGACATAAAATTATCTACTCGTATTTAAAAGATACGATTTCACTATACATATTAAAGAATAAGGATACTTAAGTTGAATTAGTTTAAATACTGTAACTTCTATCCATGCGGTGTCAAAATCTTTTTCGATATCTATTAGTAATACTCCTGTATGTTTGTTCAGATTGAAATTGTCGGTAATTTTATCACAGATTTTAGATAGTTGTATGGTTGTACTAAGTTTAGGTCGAAAACCAAATTGATTACTGCATATTATATTATTTTCATCACTGTACTTTCTTAATCTTGTAAGTATAATATTTTCGAATAATTTACTTTACCGGGCTTAAGGTACTGTCTGCGAGACTTTCCATTGTAACGGAAAATAGCATAATCTAAAACATGAGTTGAATAAGCACACAAGAGACATTTTTGCTCTTGTTGATAAGTTCTTTATCATTTTAATGCTAATTTTATCGTGTCCTACAGAATTATTGTTTTTTAGGCTTTTTATAAGTGTATTAACTTCCTTGGAGCTAGTTACGTAATTATTTGTCGCGTTATTTGCTTTTGTCACGAAGCCTACTTATTTATAGTTCTTCTGATATTCATTAAATGATTATGAGTAGATAAACCGTGATATTTTATTTTTGTATTTTGCTAAAGTGTTCTATTCAGATTTTTGCCTTACTTTCGGGATCATAATTCATTGTTTGTATGTGGTATTTTGATCGGCGGCAATTCCGTATGATTCCTACGAAAATATTTATTCAGTTTCCACAAAGAGTTATCATCCTTCGGTGTTAGTCTTTTTAAAAATTTATTCCACTAGTTATTTCTCTCTATGATTAATTTATTTCGAACTAGTTTACATAAATGATTATATATTGTTTTATATATGACTGAGATGTTATTTCTTTCTAATAAAGTTTTTAATTTTAATTAAGGTTGCTGTATTACTCGATATTTCTCTTGTTACTTTATTCGGAGATTTTAACGGTATGTGATATTTTTTTCCGCGGACAATATTATATAATTGAAAAATTTAATATATTTATCTATTTCATTTGTAGTGTTTAGTGTTAAAGGTATTTTTATTTGCGTTTGTACCTACGTTTTGTAGTCCTTCCATTTTGCTTTATTACAGTTAAATTCTGGCACGGATTGATTAAAGTGCGCTTGATCATTTGTTGTAAAAGTGATTGGATTGTGATCAGAGGATAAGTTTCCTATCGATTTCGGGGTTGTAAAATTATTAAAATTTTTTGCAATAACTATATCAGGACACTTGGTTTATTTGCTATATTTTTAGGAAAGAATGTTGGTGCAAAAGGGAAACTTATTTGTAGATTATTTATTGTTGCTAAGCTTAGTAGTATTTTTCCCGCCATATTAGAATTGAAGTTGTTCCGAGCAGTGTGTTTCGCGTTTAGATCGCCCATAATTAGAACTTGTGTATTTTATTTAGTAGCTGTTTAACTTCATTTTTAAAGCATTTCGGTCCTTTAGGGGGTCTATATACTACATAAATGTAGAGCAGCTCTTTTCCTATTTTAATTGCTGCTCCTAGCGATTGAATTTACTCTGTCTCTGGTGTTGGAATTTTTAAACAAAATAAGTCTTTTCGTACCAGTAAAACTACTCCACCTTTATTATTTCGGAGATCCAATCGAAAGATTTTATAATTTAGTATTTTTACGTTTACCCTTTGATCGATTTTTGCTTCAGTAATACCTGCTATGTGTATATCGTTTCTATTTATGAACAGTTCCAACTCTAGCTGCTTGTGTCTTAGCGAATTTGCATTCCATGTACATACATTTATATTACTACTCATATTTAACCATAGTTTTCAATTATAGTTTCGAGTACTATAGTGATTATGGAGAATAAGTCAATATTGTTAGTGTTCCTTATTCTATTTTGCGCAGTTTATAATTTTGCTTAAATCTATTTCTTTGCATATTGAGAATATATACGACAAGTTTATAGGCTGGCTATTGCATTTGCTTTTTTGATTTTTAACAATGCTGTCGTAACTTAATCTGTTTTTATTTATCTTGCCACTATTTATATTTATGTTACTTGTATTATTCCTGGGTACATTTGCATTTATATTGTTTCCTTCATTAGTATTTGCATTATTTTTACTTGTACTTTTCTTATATTTTAATATATTTTGAAATATATGACATTCTTTAGAATTTGTTGAGCAGTTTATACACTTAATACATGAATTTTTACAGTCTTTGTGCGAGTGTTTACCTTCACTTCTATTGCACAGTAGTGATACTTAACAAAGGTTTGTGATGGAAAAAGTACGATATGTAGTTCTTAGTTTCTAGATGATCAACGTGACGTGAGAAAACTGCGTCAATGCATGCGTTGTTTACGGTTGTCGAGATTAATGGATTTTCACAGGGCAGAACGGAGCTCCGAAGCGATACTTCTTATTCTTATCATCTTTAGCTCCCTCTTGTAACAGGTGAAGATGTGTTTACGCGTCTGATCTTTCACGCATTTCACTCGGTCCTGATCTACACTACACAACTGGTCGATCAACTTCACAGTAGCGGGTATTTCCTCATCAACGGCTTCTTTCGGATAGTTCTCTAACTACAGGAGGATGTGAGCGTGTGGACTACCTCGTTATTGAAACTCTATGCGCTTGAAAAAGTCCTTTACTCGGATTGTCCGAACTGACAGTAATGCGGAGACTTGAGAAGATACATTATCGTGTCGACGAATTTATCGAAGTATACATAGCACGTTACTGGATCTTCGTTGACTAGATTAGTCCGTTTATCGGAATTGATTTCGACGACTAGACCTTCATCGTCAAATATTTTGCCGTGCTTCAACTTTTAGAGGATCCGAAGCAAGTCCAGCCATTTGTACTCAGAAGCACTCAGCGTGAGGAAAACAATCGGTTTTCCGAGTTGACGAATTATAGCAAAGACATCTTTCTTACTCCGCATCCAGTACTGAATCGAATTCGGAATCGATTTCATAAATGACAGATTCCGTTCTACACACTTTTCGAGGAAGTCCGTGTCTTCTATGTCAGCTCGTGTAATACTGTTACTATCACCAATTGTTTTGAAAGTAACATACAGACTTTCGGTCAGTTGCAAACGCTTAATCTTCATCGGCGTACAGGACATGTTCCAGTTTCACTCCACGTCGATCTCGTCTTCGTATCTCACTCGAGTCCATCATAGTAACGTCTTCGTCAGTTAAACCTACGAGGTTCATCGAGAGGTAGATACTTGGAAAGGACAATTCTTCGGCATATTCATCATATATCAGGCTCAGTGGCGGCTGACTCATGCCCGGTGCCATAGCCAGATACTTTTCCTCTGACCACATGAGAGTGTGCTGCTTTGCCAGTAGCAAATTGTGTACGTTCTCGACACTGTCGCAAATGGGTTCGATTGTAAGCTCGTTCGGGTCTCCATCTTTGTCCACCGATAGTAACGAGATGTCACTGAAACGTTTAGTGAACTCTATGTCGACTGCGATAGTATCAGATTTGAACATTTTGCTTTCTGATTCTGCAGTCTCGTCTCTTGTTCCTCTTGACATGTTTGTTGCTCCGTATTCATCTTCCATCTTAACCGGTACCTCCTGTACTTTTCACCCTCTTTCTTCTTCTTCTCTTTCATCTTCATTGCTTTAAAGGCAAGCATCTTCTCATCATCAGTTGTACCAGAGGAAAACGGAGTATTCATCGAGAATTCGGTATATTCTTGGCTCTCTTTCTCCTCTCGCTGACGTTGACGAAACGGCCTCCCACGTTCACTGGACGACATCCCGACACACACTAACTGGTTTAACTATCACAGTAGCTTACTTATAAAGACAATTCCTGCCACAAAATTCCCTCATCATATTCCGAATTTAAATCTTCCAGGAAATGGATTAAAAAACTATTTTCTATTTAACATACTTAGTATTTATTGCACATTAGTGATACTTAACAACGGTTTGTGATGAGAAAAGTACGATACTGTAGTTCTTAGTTTCCAGATGAACAACGTGTATTTTTAGTCATGTGATTGATGACGTCACTTCCGTTACATTTTTCAGCAGCGCAAACCCCCATCGATGACGTCACTCCCGTTATACTTTTTGGTGGCGCAAATTCTGGAATGACCTCTCATAACTAAGACATATCCATGTCAAAAAACCCAAAATAATCAAAATTACAGTCATTTAATACCATTAAAAACATTTCACTTAATAGTTCAGCGGTATCACTGACTAACTAAATTGTATTTAATCCGACGATGTTTATATTTAATGTACATCCGGGCTAGCTGCTCGGAATTGTAATCGCCTATATTCCCCGATAAGTATATTGTTAAGGTAGGAACAGCAATAAACACTTTTTTTTTGCTGTGTTAATTATACAATCTTTTACATGAAGCAACTATAACTAATTATGCATATTATCAAGTTTAGTTCAGCGAGGACGGTTAAAATACACCGGCAACACCTATTTTGTAGTAATTTAAATGAATTAAAATCGGAGTTTGAAATCAGGCATTAAACTGGAGCTGAATAAGCCGGTATTGGTCAAATAATGCTTTTATAGATAATAAGCTTGTTTATAATGTTTAAGTAAGATCTTCGATTAATAATTGGGCACAAGGCTGCAATAGCTCTATTTGTTTTCGCTTCAACGTTTTTTAAGTGCTCCTTAAAAGATAATCTCTTATCTAGAATTACACCTAGATACCGAACATGATTAACTAATTCTGGTGCCTTTAATGCTCAGTTGCCTTGGGGGGATGGGGTATCTACGAGTAAAAAGTATAGCTTCTATCTTAGTTCGATTAATTTCGATTTTCCATTTTTCCAAAAATTTTAAAACCCGAGAACTGTGCAACATACATACTAGACGTTTTATATAAGCTACAATATACATAGCTGTATCATCAGCGTACAAAGCCATACTCGTGTGTTGCAGCTTAGGGAGATCGGACAAGTAGACTGAAATTCAGAGTAGTGTACATTAGAAAATAATGAAATTCTTAAATAACATTAACTTATTGGAGCTTCGGTATACCAAATTCAAACTTCAATAATAATTTAAAATTTCACAAAATATTTCTGATGTTTCCAATGCTTAGTTTATAGAAAACGAGTGACTGTGTCGTTATACTGACTTAATACGCTTTCTAATAATTGTCGAAATTTGAATTTGGTACCGACGACACCAATACATATTAATGTTACTTAAGAATTACCATAATATTTCCCCTTAAGGTATATTGTTTTTTATCAGATACATGGGCGTCGCCAGCGGGGGGCAGGGGAGGGGCAGCTGCCCCCCTGGAGCCTTGAAACTTTTTAATCAACTGGCCATAATAAGTATTCATAGGCGCGTAATCATGAATAATTTGCCAGAAACCCACGAAAATTATCTTTTAATTAAGATTTTATTCTTGTTTAATAAAATATTAAGCTTTTACAACTTATAAATTTTATTTTTTCTTCATCTTGTCCCCCCCCCCGGCCCATCGGCTTTCGACGCCCTTGATCAGATATATATACTTTTTCCTTTTTGGTGCATTTTTATAAAAATTTTTAAAGCTATATTTCTGTTCTTTATTTATTTATTTATTTTTTTTTTTTTTGAAGAAACAATTTTAGTTCAAAATTTTTAGTGCGAATATTTTTGAGTGCTGATATCCTAACCTAAAATGCTACTACTTTCTTTATCGTTCAAATTCTGTTAGTAATGAGCTTGTAAATTGAACTTCGAAAGTTTAAAATTCATTATTTTTATTCAAATCTGCATTTGTATAAACTAACGTTGTAACACTTCAAATCACTTTCGTTTATCGTTCATTTAATTTTAAAATTTCGGATGTATTTATTTATCCCTATACTTTAATGAAAATTTTGGGCTTATTTTTATCTGGTTATATTTTAATCTAGGAAAGTATATATCTATAGGGGACTCTTTTTTTAATATTTTTTTTTAATGACTGTTTTTAGTCAGTACTCACCGATACTTACCGGGATACACTTGTGTGGAATCACTACTGACCAGTACACTTTCGAATAAACACTAATTAAAATCAGTTCATAGATTCAAAAGTTATACGCAGTGATATAAAGGCGTAATATTTCTTTCGGTTATAAAATGGTGTTATAGGGATTTTAATTTTTTTTTTTTATTCGAATCCACATTTATCCACGGAAGTTAACGCTGATTATATTTTAAGCACTTTTTCTGTCTTATTAAAAATTAATTATTTTTCTTCAACTTACGTTCCCGTGATAAAATAATATAATCTCTTAAGTTAATCGCGTTCGTTATATTACTAAAAATTTCTCTCTAAATGGACCCCATTTTTTAAGGTTATTTAACAATTACTGCATACATCTATTTTTACCGATAATACTCAGCTGTACTTGTACGGCGTACTTATATTGATTGGAACACTTTAAAATCAACAAAGAATCATTGCACGCAAAAAAGCTTTAAAAAAACACAAACATCTTTATGATAAACTCCGCTTTAATATATAATATCTTTAAAACCGAATAAGGGTTTTAAACTTCATTCTAATTGACAGTAATAAAATGCGATAATAATGTCGCCCACTATTTCTTCTTTTGTATAAATCGCTCGACCTTCTCCACTATATTCATTCAAATTATACTTATTTTCTTGTTCCATGTATCTCTTTTTGATACTGTTTTTATCTGCTAATAAGTTATCCCTGCATTCATTTACTGTTCATGCTTCTCTATGGCCAATAAAATGAAAAAAAAATTGCTTCACCTTCTCTCCCTTTGTTAATAAAAAAAGTTTGGTCAACTAATCTGGGGTTCTCATTTTTTCTTTTCTACGTGTCATATGAAAATGTAAAAATTATTGCGATATTAACCTCGCAAAAAATTGGGAACACTCGAATGACATTTCAGAAAATCCCCGTTCGCTCCGCCGCGCTTTAGTGACATCAGCTGACAATTGAACATCATACTGAATTTATTTTTATAGAGAAATAATTGTGTAAGATTATCCGCATATTTTTATCACAAATTACAACTCCTTTATAGTGTACACAGGAGTATAAACATTTTTGATGTGTTTTGATGGTTTAACAATTAACAGTGCTGCAAGGTGCAACTGAAATGAGCAAGGAGAGCGAGCTCCCTGGTACTTCGTAAATAATCATTATTACATTTTCCTTTGATCATCGTTTCAATCATAATTATGATTACTAATTTTTTACTTTATATGCACTGTTAAAAGTTTATTGAAAGCAAAGCAAAAATTTATAACGCTCCGTAGTTTCAATTTTTAGTGAATTATTAAGAGAATCGTTAAAGTCAGAAAATTCTTCTTCTTCTTCACTCTCCTTCTCCTCTGCGGAGGTTGGAGATCCACATACATAGCTGTATCTTTGAAACGGCTGCCCTGAAGATCTCCACTGATGTGTGTCCCAGCCATTTTCGGATGTCTTTGAGCCATGAGTTTCGGCGTCGACCTGCTGACCTATTTCCAGTAATTTTTCCCTCCAGTATGATTCGTAGTAACTCGTATTTTTCTCCTCTCATGACGTGTCCGAGATATTTGATTTTCCTTTCTTTCACAGTATCGAGGAGTTCTGGTTTCCTTTGTATTCTAGCTAATACTTCTATGTTAGTAACTTTATCTGTCCATGGAATTTTCATTATTCATCTATATATATACATCTCAAATGCCGTTATTCTCTTTTCCAATTCGGCATCCAGCGTCCAGCATTCGCAGCCGCATGTCAGAATTGAGTCCTTACAAAAAAATTTACGAAAAAATGAAAGGCTGAAAATTTTATTAACATTGGTTTAAGGTTGAGAATACTAAAAGCAATCAGTTTAGGTGGAAAGAAATTACCAGTTTTAGTCAGAAACTAATCATTTTCCTACGTGGAAACTTCAAATATTCCTCGGGTAAGTAAGAATTTTATTCTGCATCGGGAGAAAATATTAAATCTATTTTTCGAGGAATTATTGTTAAATTAACATTCGTACTGCTTTCAATCAGTCCCGAATGTAGTCTTGCGTGTGTACACCTGCGTTGCATATTACAATTGCCTGGTACACAATCTATATCGGTACAGCTAAATGTACGAATAGGTTGCGCCAACGCGCTATGTAGCGTACGGCACTTGAGAGAGACTGCTTTTAATATCTTAACTTTAGCATCACCCTGTGCAGAGTTTAAGTGATATGCAAGGTTGGAAAATTTTAAAATTTTCAGAACGTTATTATCGACGTAAGTGATAAAATTAATTAAAAACTCATTTATTCGCAGAAAAATAACTTGCAATTGTAACTAATAAACATTAACCAAAAGGCATCCTGTAGCACATTTGAAAATTACATTTATTTTTAAAAATACATATGTACATACATTTACATTCAGTCTGGTTATAGTTTATTAATAAAAATTATGAGTAATTTTTACGTAGGTAAATGAATATTGTAAATGATAAAAGCATATTTTTTTTATCGTTTTCCTAGTTTTTTGTATTATGTTATTAAAAAAGTTTTTCCGGTTATATTTATTTTTTTTCATAAAAGTAAAATGGAAAGTCGCTTTTATCGAGCGCTATCTACCGGTATAAACTACCAACATTGCGATAAAATCCAATATAAATATACATATATCAGAAACGATAGAAACATAATTAATTGATTGAAAATCGAAAAACTAATTTTATATTCTCGTAAAATAACTTTTTCAATGTTACGGGAAGTAGGCAAATTTTAATTGCAATAACGATTTAATTTAGACAGACGCATAGAGCGAAATTAATGAGTTTTAAAAAAATAATAATTATTTATTGCCAACAAAAAAAACTAATTTCATACACTTGTTTATCACGGCAGACGCGAATGGATTAAAAAGAATTATAAATATTAATGATTTTTTAGCATGTTCTTACTTACTTTTAAAAGAAAAAAGAAAAAAATATGCTCCATATTTTTAGGTATTTCATTAATATGTTATGCAAAATTTTTTATTACGAGTATAATTAATAACGTATGTAATTTTTATTAATGTTCATATACGGGGTAATTAATTTATGTGAATTATTAATATATAAATCAAAATGATGGAAATTATTAATAGTACGAATATTAGTGAAAAATGTATTGTTATTTATAAAATAAATATGCAAAGAAAATTTTCACCCCCCCCCCCTTCCAAAATTCTGGGCACGGGCCTGCAGTGCAGTTATAAGCGTTTAATAAGTTGAATTGCATTAAATTTAACCCACTGCGCGTAAAAAGTTTCACGCCACATTTTGGTCAGATTTTTACGTCTCCTCCTTTTCCAATCAACCTTCCTCTTAAATTTTTCCATCCAACCTAATCTTCCTATCCGGCCTTGGTTTTACAATTTTCCTTCGCTTCACCGCTCCGTTATTGTCTCTATTATCCGTTTACGTCTCAATCATACTCTTCTTCCTTTCTCGTATTTTCCTTTTCGTCTCGCACTATTTCCTAGTTGCCCTCTTCATCCTGACGATGAAGCTGTCTCCGATCCTGATCATATCTTCTTTGAATGTCCATCCCTCGTGAACGTTCACTTCTTTGTACTCCGTTCTCTTATCACTTAAACTCCCTAATCCTTATTGGGCTTCATATATCTTATCGTTTCCGTTAATCTCCGTTGTTCCGATCCTTAGTTCTTTTATTCTATCAATATCTGACCGAATCTATATCTGATTCTTTTTATTCGTGCCGTTTTTCTGGGCGAAGATCCGTTGCTGGCATGCTCAAAGGAGGAAGTAAAAAAAACACACATACACTGAAAGGTACGCAAACAGAGAGAGGGGAGGAGAGAGAAAAGGACCGGGTCGGACACATGCACGCGCGATAAAAAGAAAAAAAGAGAGAAACACATAACCACAGTGAAAAAGTTTCATAAAAAATATTAACAAATTTGTTACATTTTGTATGGTGAAGCATCGTTCGAGTCAAAAAAATTCAATTGTGAAAAATCACAGTGACGTAAATATGCGACATGCTTAAGGATACTGACATCAAATTATTTTTCGTAATTCTTTTATTGCTTATTTTTTTTACTGTTTTTTTTTTTGTGTCCTGTTGAGTTCCGACTAAAAGACAAAGGCACGAATTTGTTTACGTCCGTGATAGATGCACGAGTTCAGGGTAAAATTCGTAACTCAAATCCGCACGATTTTTATATTTTATATATAGCATTATTAAGTTGCCAGTGACAAGACAAAATGTGTACGTACCCTTCACCCGGTAAATTTTCTTAGTGCAGTTTAAATATTTTACACTTTTTTGCCTTTTTCTCTATTCGCTAGTAGATAATTCAAAGCATAAAAATACCATAATGTTGAAACCACTAATACTGAAACAAAGTGAGCAGTAGTACAGACAAAATAAATCCTTTGCGGAATCATATTAGATGTGTGTGCTATCGCATAATTGAAAATTTATAAAGATTTAGAATGAAACTCTATCAAGAAATGAGAAGGTAGTCGATAAAAAAAAAAAAAAAAAACTATAATATAAGAAAACATTTTAAATCGCATTAATTGAGTTAGTAAACTCACGCAGTAGAAAGGTTTCGAATTAGTTTTTGCCATTTATCCATTTAAAAGAAATTAATATTATTCTCGGATATTGAAGAGATTTATTTCGGTATAAAGTCAGATTGCGGAATAGAAATTTTCTTTCAGAAAATTAAGATGAACCGATAAGCAAAATACGAAGTAATTAAGCGTAGATGTTTTTATCGAATTTTGATATAATATACATAAATTAAGTGATGTTAAAAAGAAAAGGGTTAATTGATTACTGTAAGAATTTTTAAAAGATTAAACAACTAAAATTCTTCCGATTTAAATTCTACATGTATTTTCTCGATATTTAACAGTCGACAGATTGTCAATGACTAAAAATTTTGAATTTTTGTATAATGTAAAATTGCTCCAGACACATTTTTTTTTTTTTAATTTCGAACTTTACTGAGCAGAAAAAACTAATAAACAACGCAAGCTGATCAATCTATAATTTTGTATGGCTGTCAAGTTTCATTTTAGCAATTATAAAATTTTGGCCTTTAGATCATTTGCCAATTTCCCCCGGGGCTCATTCTGAATTTTATCTTACTTCGTATATACTCCCTCATTCATATTTTTCCTTGTCTTCGTACGGTCCGTGTTGTGATTTTCTGTGGGTTCACAACTAACTGTGATATAATGAAGTAGCAAATAATTTTGGCTTCTTCACACTTTTTTTTTTTTTTTTTTGGTGTTATCCTCTAATCGTATGCTCCTGTATGAATGATTCAGTGTCATGTTTAGTATAATATTAACATTTCCCAGTTTGGTAACGATCGCTTTTCCAATTGACTGTCACTTCTGTTTTCTACTTTGCTTCGCTATTCTTTATAATTGTCTTTATTATTCGTTTAAATTTTCACCATATTTTATCTTTCTCTCATTTTTTCCTTTGCCTAGATTTTTCCTTATATTGCCTTTTCCATCAGAATAAAGCACTTATCCGCGTGTTGATTACATATTTTTCAAATGTTTTTTTCTTACCGCTAAACAATTTCCATCTGTTAAGCTTCCTACTTTTTATTGTACATTTTTTGCTCTATCTCGATCCACTATTCTGTCCATTGATTCATTGAAATTGTCAATATTTCAACGGACAAAAATTGAACCGACGGTTTTTTCCCCTATTATTTCTAGCCGATGTAGCAAAAAAAAAAGAAAAAAATTCGGGTGCGGCTGTGATCGGGCACAGGGCCGTTGATTTAACGTGAAACGCCGATATCGGTTTAAATATTTATTTATATATATTTTTATACAGGGGCGTAGCTATTGCCGAACGTGTGTGAGCAAAAATTCGTAAAAATGTAGCATGATTTTCAGAAAACTAGTATTAAATCTTTTAAATAGATTGAACAAAATAAGAAATCAAAATTCGTTCTATGCCTTACTAAACGAATCCACAGATTTAGCAAAAGAGTGGGTGGTAGCTAATGTTTATGAAAAATAAAAGACGGAAGACAACGAAGCGTTTTTTTGATGAGCTAGCAGAAGATGAAAGAATTTCAGACTTGGAATTGTACTTCAAAGTCAATGTGTACTATTGCTCTTTAGATATATTAATTTCTCAAACTAAACAAAGATTTCAGAGCCTCTGTGACCTGAGTAATACGTTCGAAGTGTTACGGGAGAAACTCTTATCTTTTTCAAATGAAATGATAAAAAAGTATGCCGGAAAACTGTCTGCTGAATACAGTACAGACATGTCAATTGATCTGTATGAATAATTAATTGCTTTGAAAGCATGCTAAAATCTGAAATTCAGAAAATGTACTCCATTAAAGAACTCACGGAATGATTACTAATAAAATTCAATAGCCTTCCATCCAGTTTTCCGGAAATAATAACAGCATGCTATTTATTTTTGACACTTCCAGTTACAACTGCCACAGCTGAAAGAAGTTTCTCGAAATTAAAATAATAAAAAATCATCTTAGGATTTCAATGGGGTAGGAACGGCTTTCAGACTTATCTTTATTATCCATAGAGACAGGAAATCTAGAAAAGCTGAAATCATCTTCATCTATGGATGATTTAATAAATAAGTTTGCCGAAAAAAAGGCGAGAAAAGTGTATATTTGATTGAAGTGGAATTGTTTAAATTGAATTGTAACTTAGCTCACAAGAGCATTTATTGTAAGTAATAACTTATAATCAATAAATAATTATTTAAATTTAATGCGAGCTTGTGAAAAATCTTTACATTTTATTAGGGGCCCCAACAAATTTTGATACAGGGCCCGTCTAAGGCAAGCTACGCCGCTGTATTTATATATATATATATATATATAAATATATATTTAATATATATAAATATATATAAATATATATCAATATATACAGTGAAAAATAATAGTCGTTGCGTTGCGCGATTTCGTTTCACAAGCAATTTTAAAGACGTTTCACGTCAAAAGAAAGGTACAGTATCGGTAACTGGAAAAAAATTTCTGGTCACAAAAGTAGAGGCGCAGGCCTCTAAAACTCTTTCGGTTTGTCACTACTTTAAATGCTTTCGCGATTATAAGTAAGTTTGCAATTGAAATACCGCGGTAGGTTTATTAAAAAAATAAATTTTGGGCCAACAATTACAATTGAATTACGTATCTTTTTTAAACTGTATCTACGGTCATTGCAGAAAGGAATTTTTCAAAGTTAAAAATTTATAATTTCTAAGCGGTCTTTAATTTTAAATTACTATAACCTCATATCGTTGTCTAAAAATGTTTTTTCGAACTTGTTTATTTTTTGATACTTCCTTTTGTGACACAAATATCAGCATTATCATTTAACGTAATCTGGGATTATTTTTAACTTTACATTTTTTATCAAATTTTATACTGCAAATATCGATATATCTAGTAATGCAATTTTGAAACTTGGACTCAATAATTGGAGCGATGCAACGGTTTCAATCAAAAGTTCTAAGATGCCTACCGAGAGCACCCTGATTTGTATTAAATGAAACTATCCATGTAGACAATGGTGTAAAGACGATGCTTGAGATGTGTACATATGTGGGCTGCAATTATAGCCGAACCGGCTGGTGGCTGATCTGCAGGATTACAACGAAACCCGGTGATTAAAAGATTTCAGATTAAGATTTATATAGACAAACTGCGATATTTGTTTTCATATAGGGAACACTATCATTAGCGCTGGTATCCACCACTCGTATATCTTCGTAAACCACTTACTTCGAAAAACAAAAAAGTACAGGAACGTTTGGAATGATTTTTGTTTTTTGCTTTTTAGATTAGAAATTTCTTTTATGTAAGGTTTTTTACAGAAATTTTTTATTCCGATTTTCATTTACACTTTTGTTTAACAATTTAAATCAACTTTTTTCCAAATACACCTTTTTGTTATCGATAAATTAGTGATTATATCAAAAATTAAAAGCTCCACACTTATTTTCTATCATGTTATATCGGTGCTCTGCCTCTATTGCTTAACTCTTCACAGCACTGCAATTATTAAATTTAAATATAGATTATTTCATTTAAATTCCCAAACATATAATTATTTGATAAAGTTCCGTTTTTTTCCTTTTAAAATATCGTGTTTATTTATAAATTTTGTAGTTTGCGGTATGATTTTGATGTCAGACTTCTTATAGTTGACAGATTTAGACAGTTTGTTGACAAATAATTTTCTTTCTTTTTAACGGACGTCAAAAGTGTAGCAAGATTTTTTTCAATTTCAAACACACGGAATACATTCGAAATAGTGTAAAACAATTTAATTTTTAAGGCTGCACGAAAAGTTAAAAACTATGTGACCATCTTAGCCTCGAATTTCGCGATTTTTCCTTATTTTTTTAGACTAAATTACTCGCAGATTTAGTATATTGTTTAATAGGTGAAAAATAGGGAAAATTATAAAGTGCAAATGAAACCGTTTGCATAAAAAGGGACCCCTTAGGGGCCGCCGCTAATGTGTTAAAGAATGGAAGAATTAATTTAGATGAAAAAAAAAGATTAAGGAACGAAGCGGCAAATTTTTTTATCGAGAGAGACAACATTGATAAGCTGACGCTCAGGCAGAAGGTTAAAAGTTCGTGCGCTATTGTTGCACTCTTTCTTTAAGGACGATTTGCATTTGTGTCTAGCAACATTTGAACTTTCAGAGAGAGTTATGTCTAAATCTAATACTAAGTTGTTCTTGTTTTATCGACCGCAAATAACATTCCCGAATATGGTAATCCAGGCAGTTGGTGGTACGCTCTGTTCAGATCATCTTTTTTAGCCCTTTTCCTTAACGCAAAGGAAATGGTGCATTCTAAAAGGGATATTTTGTCATACATAATGATACCGCCGTTCCCGTTTTACATTTTGTCAGCGAGCAGTTGAAGTTAGGTGCCGATTCCAAGCAGAACTCCGATTAAAAGTTTCCACCGAACTATACCTGCTTTCGTTTCATCTTTACCCTGACGCTGGAGGACTCTGAATGTCGATTTAATTTTACTCTGTAAAAGTATAAGTCTGGGATAGCTTTTGATTCGTCCGTATATTGAAGTACAAATTTTAACATTGTAATTCGCTAAATGTTATCGATTAGCGCCATCTAGTGAGCAGTTATATAATTTCTGTAAATCTGCAAACAGAGTTTACATAAATATTGCTAATATAGATGTATTTTTAGTTTTTTGAACTTATCGTTTGTTTGATGCAAGGCCGTGTCCACGAGGGGGAGGGAGCATTAGAACTAAAATAGTTATTACAAATACACAAAAATCTGAAAAAAATCAAAAATTTAAAATAAACATTAATGATTTTTTAGGGTGCTCTTGCATTAAAAAAAAAAGAAAAAATTTTCTCCATATTTTTAGGTACTTCATTAATATTTTATGCAGAATTTTTTATTACGAGTATAATTAATAACGTATGTAATTTTTATTAATGTTCATATACGGGGTAATTAATTTATGTGAATTATTAATACACAAATCAAAATGATGGAAATTATTAATAGCATGAATATTAGTAAAAAATGTATTGTTATTTATAAAATAAATATGCCAAGAAATTATATATGGACACTGTAGGATCACTTAGACTCCTAAATTTGTTGCGCGTCATAGGCATTAAAATTGTACAACCCTATTTCTATTGGTATCCATAGCGGTAATATATATATTCGCATCGGTATTTATAAATGTAGATTTTTAGTTCCTGTAATCTGACTCTCCACTAATACCGCTTTTAAAAAGTTTATGTTAGAAACCTATAAAAAATAGTTTATCGTACGTTTACAAATAAATTAAAAATAGATATGCGACTAATATTTATTCCACCTTGTTTAATTTTAATAATTAATAACTTAAGCTTCTTTAAAATTTGAAATCACGATACCTTTTATATTTTTAGGAATATTATTTTAAATTCGGATAAAACTACTTCGCGAAAATATAAATAATTCTGGATTAACTAAATTATAAATTAGTGCTTTTTTTTTTTTTCTTTCAACAGAGAAATATTAAAATAATTTCATATATGTTTAATTATTTTTATAAAAATTACACCATTCCAAAAGCCTTAGAATGATTTGATAGCTCTAAAGCAACGGGTTTCTGCTGAACAACGCGGTTTTCGACTTGATAGTGGTCATTGTGATGACTGATGACAATGATCTTTTTCCACTCGATATTTACAAAAATTTTAGCCAAAATAGCTATACTTTGGCGTTTTCGTTAATGTTTTCTATATCATAGACTAGAAACTAGTTCCAGCTCCATTATAGTTCGTTTCATTCCAATCGGTAACGTATGCTAGACTCGATTCGCAATGCTAAAAGGGACCATTTTCGCACTATTCTTATATACAATACTATATTATAATAATTTAGATTTAATCGCAAAGAGAAATGGTAGTCTAGAGGTAATGGTTGTGAGTCTAATGCTTAAGGAATTTATCAACGTATGTAAACTAAAGGTCGAAACCAGCAGTGAGGCGAACTTCTTATTTTAAAATATTCAAACAATGTTCCATATTTTATATTAGAAAAGTTTTCTTAATTTTATAATAAATTATGTAGACAGTATTCGTAGTTGTTTTATTTTTAAACGATGTGAAATATTTTGTATACACTTACTACTAACTTTAACTCGAAATCATTTAAAATAAATACGTGCAAAGTAAAAATTGTAAAAATAAAACTAGTTTATTATAATTATGTGAAAATAGCGAAGGTTACAAAAAAGATGTGAAGTGGAGGGAAAAGCATTTTGCTATCTCTATGTGTTCTTTAACAGTTGTTTGTGCTTCTTTGAATTTCCTTTCTTCTTCTGCTCTTAAAGATTAAACTCGTTGAAAACTTTTTATCCCACTAGACGAGGAGGTGATCTATTTATCCTTATTTACTCATACGAACTCATAATTCGCTTCAAATTTGATTGTTGCTTCTTTACCTATAATTCTGCCCCTAGATCACTTCTTTCCAAATTAAATGCAAAATTCCTGTCTTCGGCTCTAAAACAGCTAAAATGTAGAACTAAAGGAACAATATCAAATTTTAAGAAATAAGAAGAAACATAGAAATAAAAAGTAAAAAGATAAATTTGCAAGAAAAGGATTTAAACGAATAAAAATTTGTATGAGAAAAGCATGGATAAACGTGAATCGCATTGTGAGAAAGAATAAATTGATAACAATGAATGAAATTTAAAGAAATATTTATAGAAAGACTAGCTTTTACCCGCGACGTTGTCCGCGGAGAATTATTATTTCAAGTAAGCTGTTTCGACGTCAATACAAATATGAATGAAAGAGGTTTTATTATTATTACATCATAACTATGGGTTTATTATTATTATTATTATTTTTTTTTTTTTTTATTATGTATTGAAAAAAAATAATAATAAAACGGTATTTACTTCTATTTTTTTTTCTTTATTATTTACTTTTATGTAATTATTTTTAATTATTTACATTTACAGTAGTAATATTTTAATTCAATACATTTTTGTAAACAACGTTTTTGGTTTTACTGTCCTTTGCAAAAACATGAAGATTTTGTGAGCTCCAGACACGTGAGCACGCCACATACAGTTGCCCATGGGAAAAACAGTATTTTTCTAAATGTACACCTGCTACTTTCAGTGTTTGTCCTTGAGCTTTATTTATTGTCATCGCGAATGCTGCTTTTAGGGGAAATTGGACTCTTTTGAACTTGAATGACAAATCGGTTGGGATTATTGGAATACGGGGAATTAATACATCTTCTCCCTTTGCTATTCCAGTCATACTAATTGCTCTTACAATATTCCGTCCCAAGTGTGTAATTTGTAACCATGTGCCATTACAGAGTCTTGGTGAGTCAAGATTTCTCATTAAAAGGACTGGGACACCAACTTTCAGTCTCAACTTATGGGAAGGTACCCCTGAAAGTTCTAAAGAGTTGAGAAACTCTACAGGGTACGACGTCACTTGCTCAGTGTCCATGACATTGTCTACAGACAGATATTCAACAACATCACCTTCCACATCTGACAATATTTGTCCATTTATCTGCCCCACAATTTCATTTGTCGGTGCTAAAATTGCTCTTTTACATAGCCATTCTCTATTCTGCATATTATTTTTCAGATCGGAATAAACGTTGTTTTTTAAATTATCTGTGTTTTGGATAGTATTACAGAATTCACTTTTCAAAGTAATCATACCGTTATTATCTGTGGGCACACGATCTTCTCCGATTTTCAGAAGAGCAGCCGCACATTGCCCCGATTGTGTATCACAATGCAGCTGTACTCGCATGTTTGTAGTCAGACAAAACTTTTTTACATGCATCCACAATGTAGATGCTTTCAAACATGCATTTATTTCATCTGCCTGTGTACCTCTAGCGATCACCGGTAGAGTGTATCTTTTATAGTCCGATCTAAAGCTTCGACTGCTCTTTTGTGGGACATAGTACATTCATTCCAAACCGACAACTTACATTGTTGCAACATTCACCCACGCTCACTGTTTTTGGTAATATTACAAACCGGCATTTCCTCATGAGCTAAATTCAAGGGCAGTTTAAGAACTGAATGTGCCGTTCGACCACCATTGAGTAACGTCGCATCTATTCCAGAGGAGGCTACGGCAACAGCAACACCTTTACCTTTCCGGACTTGGGCTAAAAGTAAATTTAAAAGAAATGTTTTACCGGTACCTCCGGGTGCGGCCAAAAAAAATAAACCACCGTCGCTATTTTCGATTTTCTGAACAACATTATCAAAAACTAATCTTTGTTCCGGGTTTAATCGTGGAACAGACTCAGTTATTTGTTATTGTAAAGAAGTTGCGTCGTAGTTTAGTTCTCTTATTAAATCACTGCTAATTTCTCCGGTCCTTTGGGGTCTGTTCATCCCAAAATATGATAAATCTTTTCCAGTAATAATTATCACTTGATTTTCAATCTTTGTTAGTCCCTCATTGTAAATTAAATCATTGTATGTAACATTAGAAATATGCTCTTGTAATCTATGTAGAATATCATCCGTCATGTAATTTTTGTATTTTTCGCATAGTTGTTGAGGGTTAGAAAGTCCACATGTTTCTATTAGGATAGAAAAAAGCTCTCTCGCCTTGCCTGCTGATCTACATTGTGTAGCTTCTTCCAGTATCAAATCTCAGTGATTGTCATTTTCCAACAATCCTCTTGCCTCGCATGCCTATCGAAATGTCGGAAATTCCTGATTATTGTATTTCTTGAGATCATTGAAAGAGGTTGGTCCACGCACATGGTGTAAAAGTATTCTCAGACAAAAACATTCCATATTAGTAACATGGACAATGTAAACGCGTCCTAAAGCATCACTGGATTTAAACCAGGCCAATTCTGTCTGAAAAACATTGTTTAAAAAAATATTTTGAATGAAAATTTTACTACTCTAAATGTAAATGAACAAAAATAATTACATAAAAGTAAATAATAAAGAAAAAAAAATAGAAGTAAAACGAAATTCAGTAATGTTATACTTCCATACAAACTTTCACCCCCTTTTCACCCCCGTATGGGGTTATTTCCAGAATAAAAATTATTCTATGTTCTTTCCGTGACCTCAAACTATCTCCATACCAAATTCCATCTAAATCGGTTCAGCGGTTTAAGCGTGAAAAGGTAACAGATAGACAGATAGACAGAGTTACTTTCGCATTTATAATATTAGTGAGGATAAAAAAGTGAAAAACGTAGCAAATAAAAAATCTAAAGATGCATTATTGAAAATTGATCATAAATTTAATTAGATATTGATAAAAAGTGAAACAGAGAAACGTAGAACAAACAAACTAAAAAAAAAATACAAAAAAAATAATAGAATACTTAAAATCAAAAAAGACACACGGTATAAATAGCATTGGAATAAGGTATTTAAATAGTATATGAAATTGTTACAAAGAAAATGACTGAACTAATAAATAATAAACTCGAAAAATCGAAAAAGGAGAAATTCCGAAAGAATTAAAAATACCAATAATGAAATTAATATACAAAAATAATAGTAACAGTAAATTAAAATTGCAAACCCGTATCAGTAAGTAATGTAATTACAAAAATTCTGGAAAAATATGCAATTACTTAATTAAAGATGCAATAATATAATAGAAAAATGTTATTTTAAAAAAAAAAAAAAAACGACTTCAAGATTTACTACAAAAATTTAATAAAATTGTCCTAAAAAGTAAAAAATAATTATTCGATAAAAATAATACATTTTAGAGTGAATACCCGATGCGATATTATGATAATTCTTATACAATATTAACTTTTTAGCATCAAATTAAAATTACAATATCTCGAAACAATTTAATGAGTATAATAATACAGTCGCTGGTTATCTATAATCGAAAACCTAATGAATATTTAAAGCAATTTTTAATTATTATTGAAATTTGGATTTGATGCCTACTGAAAAAAGTTAATGTTGTATAAGAATTATTACAATATTATCACCTTACGGTATATCACTCTGAAATATGTTATTTTTATAGGATAATTATTTCTTACTTTTTAATGCATTTTTATTAAATTTTTATAGTAAATCTTGAAGTTGGTTTTAAAAAAAAATATTTCACAAATATTTTAGCGTAACTTAAATTTTTTGTCCTGCTAAAAATCAACTTTTTTAAAAACTTGTAAATAACATTGTCGTAGTTTAAAATTCGTTTTGTTTATTCTAAGCTAAATTTTCATGGTAATTGATATTGATAATACTTTAATTTCTTAAAATTACATCTTTATGGTATATTGATCACATTTTAAGTCAATTGTTTCAGTTATATTAATAAATACAAAAAATATATTTAAAGGGGCCATACTTTTACGCGATTTTTTGATAACTACACAGTTTGTGTTCACCGATTTTTATCGGTACTCACAAGGTACTACCGCTGATTGATACACTTTCGGATGAACAATGAGTTATTAAAATCGGTCCACACAGGTACAAGTGCAAGTTATGCCCGAACAAACGTAAAAAAAAACATACGCAACAAATACCTTCCTTTTGGAAGTCGGTAATAAGGAACAATACGATTTTCAAAAATTAATAAATCAACATCAAAAGCTTTAGGAGATTTAATAAAAAAGTAAAAGGAAATTTTGAAAATAGTGACAAAATAATAGTAACGTAACAGATTTTATGAGAAATTTGATACGGTGAACCTTGATAAGTTACCGAACAAATTAGAGGAAATAAGAGTAAGGAAAAGAGTAAAAAAAAAAAAAAACGGTTTTGAAAATTATCTGAAAAATTTAAAAACACTGGTCAGTGCTTTAAGTAAACAAAGGAGTAGATAAGGATGGAAGTAGCCAAAGGAAAGTAACCGAGCTGGATTGTTTATTATAATGCCCGTTCCAAAAACAAGAAAGTCCGTTCCGATGTGGCGAACGGAGAGCCACCTACCATTGCGCTAATGAAGTAGATTTGTAAAACAATCTACTAGCTGGCGATAGAGTACTCGCCGTATCCGGTACAATTTCTCGTTTCACTAAAGAAGTTTTGATAAAGATACAACGTGGAACTATCTCAAGATTTTACAAAAAAAAAAAAAAAAAAAAAAAACCATTAAAAATCACTATCGTTATTGTGGTCTTAGTCTTTCTTATAGTACGCATATTGTGTTCAAACACTGACGCATTTTTCTTTCGCATTTGCACATTGTCGTCTTCTCACATTTGTTTTGTGTGGTGGGTTCTTGAAAAATTTTGTTCAAGAGTTCATTCAGCTCGAATCTTTGGCGATTCCGAAATGGATTTTTTAGTAATGAAAAAAGCCAATAATCACATAGTATTAGGTGCGGACTACAAGGAGAATGCGATATTACTAGAATGTTGAATTTCTTTAAAAATTCATAAATGATCCGGTTCTTTATGGGCGTGCGTTATTTCGATGAAACGTCCAGAGATTCTTTAAATCAGATCTTTTTTTCGTAAAGTGTTCGCAGTGTTCGAATGTATCGATATATTGAGCCCAATGATGTATACCTGGAAAAAGACAAGATAGCGTTAACCAAAAATAGATTATGAATTATCCCTTTTGTAAATGTAATAAAATTTTCCATAAAACCTGGTTGATACAACGGTTGTTGACTTTATTTAAACACCTTTAGCAAAGCGAAAAAGTGTCGTACTAAGCACGGTAAGCGCTCTATTGCTAGTTAATAGATTGTTTTGGAAACCTACTTTGGTAGATGGTTGTGTTCGCTGCATTGAAACGAACTCTCAGTTTTCTTTGAATAGGCATTGTGTATATTGGGTTAAGAAAACATTTGTATTACTGTTACGTGTTCGAATTTGCAAAAAATCCAAATGCAACATAATCTATTTAACAGGAGGTAAAGGAGAACATGATAATAATTTAATAAATAAATGTAACTAAAAATAAAATGATGATACTTCAAGCTAAAGTCTCAGCAGAAACACAGGCACAAAAAATAATAATGCATAGAAATTAACGTGTGCGTCATATTGGAGAAGATGAATCTGAAAAGTTAAATTGCGGAATTATAGAGACAGTACAAATTTACAAGTATCTTCTGGGTACCGTAATAAACATAATGAAATATACATATGGATTACGTAATAAAAAAAGGCAAAAATAGGCCTATATCATTATATGTACTTCAGAAAATGATGTTAGTATAGGAACCATAGAAGTAGTATATTTCATAGAATTGAATTAAGACTAATGTGCGGTGTTCAGAAATGGAGTGTAACTAGAAAATTTCCATAGCAAAAGTAAATAAACGCAATTCCTTAAAATCAGCGCGATCGGGAACCCAAACGAAGTTAATCTCGGTAGATGTTAAAAATGATAGCTTGTGGAAAAGAGATTCAATATGAAAAATGATGATGTTAGAGGTAGGTGAAAGTGAAGGGGGATGTAAAATTAGGGGAAAGCTTTAATAATCTGAAACAACAAAAAGTTTGGTAAGACCTTCGGAGAAAGAAATAAAAGTGATAGCTTTGAAGATGTTGTCACAATCATAAAAATGAAACAAACACAAGTCTTTATTTTTTTTTAACGTATATATTAATGACAACATAATTTTTAGTTCGACCCCCATCACTTTTTTTGTCCTAAAACGTTACATGTATTGTTTGCGTTATGGAATTAATGACAGGCATTTCTATGCAAACTGTAAATTAAATTTAGTAATTTTGAATTCTTTCATGATTACAATGAGAGAAAAAACTTATTCCACAAAGAATATCATGGTTAGTTAAAACCTACTCTTCCATATATATATATATATATATATCAATGACAATGTCATTCTAAGCCCGACCACCACTACTTTTTCTGTCACAAAAATTTGTTGTAAAATGTGATATTAAATAAAGATTTTTTTTTTTTTTTCGTGCAGTTAGAAAGAATGATGTTGTAAATTTTCCTCATCCTATATAAAGTACAGAAGTGGTAGAGCTGAAGGTCCACGGGTGTCCCCTGGCGGGGTCAACGTGGGTGCCCCTTGTAAGGCATGGAGGGCCAATTTTTATATATATTCACACGCACACATGTGTATGTACATAGAAACATATACATACGCACACGCACACGCACACACACACACACACACATATATATATATATATATACATATATATATATATATATATTAAAATATTTCTTATCTATTATTATTAGACGAATTAAACAAAATAGTAAAAAAAAAATAACAAAGTTTAAATGTAAAAAGCTAATGTTTATATTTGGATTGTTTTAATTCTACATTTAGTAGTTTAAATTTGATTTTCATTTATGATTTTTTTATGAAATATTTAAGAAATTTCATGAATGTGCAATACATTGAATCTTCATAATATCTCGTCTTTAAATTACAAGTCTGATATTATAAAAAATATATCTGAAAAAACAAATAATTATCAAAAATTAAATTAAAAGCGAAATGTTATTTGCTGTTTACATATTTTCTTGTTTTGCTCCAGTGAACCTACTTTTAAGTATTTTTATAATGGAAGAGAAAATTTAATTCTAAATTTGCTACATTAACATTTTATCGTTAGAATGTCTATTTTAATTTTTCTTTTTACTTCATTTAATAATATGCAACGGTGAACAATGGGAATGTGAAGTGAAATCGAAAAAGTTTAATAAAAAATAACTCATGTATAATAAAATTTAAGTTAAAACATATCGCTACTGAATAAATGTTTTAAATCTGCACAGTGTGTAATTCCTTTACAATAAGATATAAGTTAGATTAAATGAATATAGAACATTTAAATTTAGTATTCATTTTAATACAGTGCTAATTATATTATATTGTTTGAAAACTTTTATTTAGTTGAATTTAAAAAAAAATTAAAAGCTGTATTTTAAGCTCAATTAATATACAATTTTTTTTTCCTATTAAAAAAGGATAAGTTAAAGTTGGTGAATTTCTCGAATTTGATAAACATTGGTCAATTCGTTACTCTATGTCGTGACGTCGGAGGAAAGAAAATTTAGTTTTTTCCTGTTGCGTACAGTACATTAGTATTGGTTGTGATTTGATAATAATATTGGAAAGTATGTTATTGTTTTCTTAGCAATTCTGTGTTCTAGCCGTTTAATTTGTCATTTTTTCGCTTTGTCGATGTATTGCCGTAGTTTATTGTTTATTCTGTTTTTGTAGTAAAGTTCGAAGTTGTTTTTATCGATTTTTTTTCTTGTAATCACTGAAATTTACTACATGTTGAAGGTAAAAATTTCATTTTATTTTATACATTATACTTTTTGGTTTAGAAAATGCATTTTATGCAGCCACAATTTTGAATTAGTTCATCAGGCATTATTTTAAATAACTTATATATTTTTAGTTTAGTTTAATTTTTGAGTGTTCGTTTTCGGTTTTTTCACTTTAAGCTGTTTAATTGGGTCAAATGTTTATTACTTGTGAAAAAGTTACGCAAGGGGAATAATTAAAGTATGCCTGTAGTTCTCTAATAATATTTCAGAGGATTTTACTGATATTTGTTGTAAGTGTGACTTTAACAGTATATAATGCTTACGTATACTTTTAAAATAAAATGAGACAAAGTATATTATGAAAACTTTGAATAATTTTCTGTTTAAAGGTCACCTATTTTTAGATTGGGGTTTAAAATTATAAAGCAATGAATACTATTTGGTATCTTCCTAAGAAGTATTTAAAATTTAACAACGGGAAAATTAGTAATTTCCCGGAATTTGTGAGAAACTTTGCTTTTAAAGCGGAACGCTTGGATTCAAGATCTTTAATTAAAGTCAGCGGCGAAGATATTTATTCATTTTTGCAAGGTTTAATCACAAACGATGTAAAGCATTTAAGCGAAAGTAAAATGTGTTTATATACACTGTTTTTAAATAATAAGGGGAGGGTTATGTGCGATTCGATCTTATATAAGTACGCAGATGAAAATACGTTACTGATCGAATGCGATAATAGAATAGAGACGAATTTGAAATGTCATTTAAAGTACTTCCGAGTTCGCAAAAAAATTAATATAGAGACCGCTGATCAGCAATTATGGGTTATCTATAACGGAAGTGATGGCCGAAACGTATTTTCCGATTCGACAGTTAACGACGACACGAAAAACACGGAAAATATGACACTTCGCAAAGAACTACTATCGTTACAAGGAGATCCTAATTACGATGAATATCTGAAACAGAAATTAGTCGGTTTACCGATGATTCCGTACAAAGATCCGAGAATGTATTATTTAGGTGTACGAATAATCGCTGAAAAAGATTTTGACGTGACGGCGGCTCTGGAAAAGGCGGATATCAATTTAAAGCAATCGGGAGACAGCAATTATACAACGCTGAGGTATAAACTTGGTGTTGCTGAAGGTATAACGGAATTACCCGCGGAAAAGTGTTTTCCGCTGGAGTCTAATTGCGATTATTTGCACGGAGTTAGTTTTCATAAAGGCTGTTATTTAGGACAAGAACTGACGGCCAGAACACATCACACTGGAGTAGTACGAAAACGAATAATGCCTTTAAGATTTACTTCTCCACTATCGGATTGCAACATTCCTGTTGATAGCGTTGTACAAATAGAAAATTCTGGTAAAAATGTTGGAAAATTTCGCGCCAAATGTGGAATATACGGCATCGGTCTGTTGAGGGTAAACGAAGTTCTGGAAGAGACTGCCAAATTGATAATACTAGATAAATACTCAGTTTCAACGTACAAACCTTTATGGTGGCCTCAGCAAAGTCAGAATGACGTTATTCAATTTTCCAGAGAATAAAATTCGTAGCAGAAGATACGACTTAGTTACTTGAATAAAAAATATTCGCATATGTCCGCATTGTTTTTTTGTTTTCAGTTTGAACACATAGATACATATTTTGAAAAATATATAAATTATAATTTGTTTTATAATTTTTGCATTTGTTACTATTGTGAAAGTTTTAAACTTTGACGACGATGATGATCTAATAAATAGTAATTTAGTAATAGCATCAAGCAATTTCGTAAGATTATTTTAATGAATGTACCGCATGACCTACTTTTTAACCTTCTCTCGTGACTGAGTCAGTTTTTTACGTTATTCTTTGTTTAAATGTGTGTATATATATATAATATATATATACATTAGCTAGTTGTACGTCTAACATCTTAATTTTATATATTTTTATGTATGGCGTCGCGGTTTTTGTGGGAATCTGGTTAAAACTACTTTATTGACGCTATGCTTTAAATTATGATGTTTCTTCAGATATTTGAACTATCTTTTCGTCTTATGTAATTTCATGCCGTTTTCACGATTCGCGCGTTACATACTTCTTCCGGTAAACGATTCATATATTATTCATTTTAAAACTAGGTGAGTTTATGATCGCAACACTTTAATAAAGCAATGGTTTCCGTGTCTGAATATTTTATTATTCTTTTGGAATAATTTTACTGCGAACATTATTCTTTGATGTCTACTACTCTTTGCCAGATTTTTTTTTTTTTAGTATCGTCTCATCATTTTTGATTAGAAATCTTCTATAATTTAGAATATTTACAATAGTAAAGAATAATTTAAATCAAGCCTATGTATATATAGATGATAAAATACAATTTAACTTGTTGGTAATGAAAACACGCGGACAACTTTTTTGCGGTTTTTGTATTTTTATTGTTTTATAACCCTTTTTGCAGAAATAAAACAAAACCTTTATTATTTGTCATAAACGATTATTTTTTTTATTTTGAATACTTTTTATACGTCAAATTATTTCGTTGTGATTAATTATCAAATTAAGCTTTCTCTTTATTATTTAAATTGAGTATTAAAATAAGCTTTCCATCCGTATCATTTTATGTGTTATTTTATTAAAATTCACGTTTAATGTTTCTTTAACAGGTTCTTGTGTACTAAAACATTTTTAACGAAATCAAAATTAACCATCTGATTTAATGTTATATTATGATTAAAAGACAAGTAACTACGTGAATTGTCTGCATAAATATATTGTTTATTTTTGCTCTTGACATTTCCGTCTTTACTGTTTAAGTTGATATTTTGTTTGCATCCAAAGTACTGAATCATTTTTATGAGGTTTAATTTGTCATATGGTCATCACTGTTCGAAAGTCTGGAATAGCTATGATTGAATAATTGATAATTTCGTACTATTACCATGAAATTAATTTTTTATGAAATTAAAATGCCTCTAACGTACATTAAAGATTTTCAGAAAAATAACATGTAAACACTGTTTAAAACATACTTAAACCTTTAACTTTAATCCGTTAATTGTAATTTAGTATGGTCTTATTAGTCATGAGAATAGTAACTAGAAAATCAATAATTTATTCCAAATTTATGGTCGACTAGTTGACAAACAATGAAACACTTGCATACTATATATATACATATACAAATACATATATATATATATACTTTTTTTTAAAATTGAATAAAAAATAAAATTATACGTTATTTTATGGAAAAATTTATATTAATTTTAAAAAAAATTGAATGGAGAATGAGTAATAATGTTAAATTTTTGCATTTTATAATATTTTTTTTTTTAACTAAAAACGTAAAATAAAACGAAGTGTAATTTGCTTATTTTGAGTACACGCGTAAAGTTTCGTATTATTATCAGATATAAAGAAATGTATTTTTTCGTTGAGATTGAACTTTTTGAAAATTGTTAACGATGAGATAAATTTCTATTTTATTTTTAGGAGAAGTTTTAGTACTAGAAAGGGACTTCAATAAATAATTATCTGCAACATATAATAACAGAGTTTAATAACAACATATTAATCACAAGAGACGAATTATTAACGAAACATATTGAAACGAGTTTTTCACTTTTAATTTTTATGTAATTTAATATTATTCGAACTTAAAATTAAAAAATTAGTTAGCTGACTGAAAAAATAAGTGCACTTAAACTTAAGAATCTATTCCATTTAGAAATATATCTTCTATTTTATTCGTTAAAAAACAGAAGAATGCGAAAAAAAAAAATATTTTTACATGAAATCGATTATAAATATCGCCATAAATAAATAGGCCTCCCAACAACGGTTATTATTAATGAAATATTGAAAATTTTCGTTATTATTTATGGACTTCATTTACATTCTAGACTGTACATATCAAATTCACAGCTACTAAATCATTAATCCCTGTGGTTTTTGTAGCTCTTGTTATTTGAAAATATTCCGTTGGGTGTTAAAAGGCTAAGTTATTTTAATTTGAGAGATTTTAGAAAGTACAGTGCACGACCTAATGCCTAATGAGGATGCTGTATTATAGGAATGTATATGGCATCATATTGCGAGTAGATTAATAGAATTATCGATTTTTTTTGTTTTTGCAGCCCTTGCAATTTTAAGGGCAGTTGTCCATTTCACTTTTAAGAATTCTAGAAATTAAATGTAACAGGTATATACGCAAACTTTATAGTGCTGGCATTGAATACGTTTATTTTTTATTTTATTTATTTATTTTTTCTAAAGTTACTTACGAATAATAATTATGTATAATTTCGAAGGTTATATTTGTATTTATCATCTACGCTGGTAGTGTTAAATGATTTAATTTTTGCCATAATTGTGTACTTTAATTTAAAATTTATTTTAAACGCTTAGAACTACTTGATAATTTTGGATAATTTACATTAGAAATTTTGAAGCTTTTTAGTTGTATTTTTCGGAACATCTTGACCGCTTTTTTTATTAAAATTCGTACTCACTTATTTTGGAGCGAATCAAAATAATACGTTTTAATTTTTTTGAACATTGTTAGTATTGCTAATTTTTGTTTTAATTACTTTTTTGTTGGTTAGTCCGCTTTCTGCATATTAATCTAAATATAATTTATGAATCATTTTTACAATTTCTCGGAAAAGGGCTACGATATATCTTTTTTTGTTAATTTTTCATTATACTTTAATAAAATTTTGATTTTGAAGATTATTTTCATATCACCCTCCCCCACCCCAAAAATGTATAAGATGATTTTCCAAGAATGTATTTATTTATCAAAAAAGTATAATGACATCAAAAACCACACAGTGTCTGTTATACAGACTTAGTTCTGTATTCATGGTTAATCATAATGGCCATCTTAACTCTCTTGATTACTGAGCGAATGGTTTACGTTTTGTGGTTTTCGATGTAATTACTTTCGAAAAATGAATTTATATCCGTGAAAGTTAGCAGAATATTCCATTACTATTTGATCCATTTTTCCTTAATGAATAATGTTGTCCATGTTTCTTTCGAAGGCTTGGTCACACACAAGTTTGGAAATCGTATAATTTAAAAGTTACGTTATTCGAATGTTTTTGAATAACTTAACGACAAATTATAATTGATGGTATTTCAATTTTTTTGAACTGTAACCGTCAGAATGCTTGTTGATTTGTTCTAGTGGCTCGAACTATTTGGTTGTGACAATAATTTCGTTAATAATTCTGTAATTTTTTCAGTAATGATTATTTTTGTAATCAAAAATTTGCGCTTGCTGTTTAGATACTAATAAACACATAAATGTAAGAAATTTTGCATCAATAAACATACAAGTATTGCTTAAAAGTTGGCGAACACGACAAAAGATGCATACCTTATAGCTGGACTGGCTCTAAAAGTGGAACCAAAAAAAAATGAAAAACATGACATATTTAATGATTTTTTTTAGTTTTATTTTTAGGTATATATATATATATATATAAAAACTCGGTCATTTTAACCTCGCAAGGGGCTGTGCCACTTGCCCTTTCTTGCTTACATTTCTGTCTCTTTCTCTTCTATACTTTGTATAAAATTATCAAAATTTATACCGTAATTCTTACTGGCCTCAATACACAACGTTGTAATTAATATATATATATATACATATATATATATGTGTGTATGTATGTATGTATGTATGTATGTATATAAATTGGCAAAGACAAAACAGTTCAGTATTTCTTTCTCCTTTGTTTGGTAAATATTGACGATCTTTAGTGTTATCAGTAACAATTTTTTGGAAACATTAAATTTTTTTCTTCTTATTTGAGTAAGGAATTAATACAAAAAATGACAAACGAAATCGCTATAGCCAGTAAATTCGTTCTTATTGTTTTAATTTTTCTTAATAATCATCATTATTGGCTTTTTTATGGTGCACTAAATCTCAAGGTGTCATTTAATATCATTAAATGGGGGTTTTTAAATTTTGATTTACTGTTATTTTATTGAATTTATTTTTTATTCAATTATAATGGTGTTGAATTGTTTTGTATTGTAAGTACATATAAAAGTGTATGTTCTCAGATATACAATGAACGAATGTGTAAGAGTAGAAAAATTTTTTTTTAGAAATATGCAAATTCATATAAGTTTCCCTCAAATTTTTAATAATAATTATGGTCGAATTTCGACCAATGGGTGAACACTCTAGTATATATTAATAGTAAACTATTATATTTTATAGTGAAAACAGTGTAAATTGGATATGTGTGCAAACTATTTCATATCTCGGTTTCAAATATAACTAAATGTAAAAATTGACATTTATTAAAAATTCCATGCAAATGAAAAAACAAAAAAAGAAACGTAATTTAACATACTCGTTAATAAAAACTCGAAATATTGTAATTCGCCGATTAATGGTACTTTTTATATGGAAAAATTATTTGAATTATTCAAAATTCTATAGAGCGAGTTTTAGTCAATGATAAAAAAACCCGTTGACTATTTAATATACGAAACTTTTTCAATGCAGTGCACATTTTTTTGTTTGATTTAAAATTCTTCACAACTTTTTCAATTAATAACAAAAACACAGCTTACACGATTACTTCGAGGATAAATGTTTAAGGTGTTCAACTACTATTATACGTATATATGTATGTGTTCAGTCATGTCTTTATTGTGAACTGTACTAAAATCATGATGGTGTGTCTTTTTCAGCGTTCTCTTGTAAATGAACTGTACTAGTTCGTCGAACGTGTTTACTTGCGCGTGTTGCGGACTGTCGGAAAAATACGAATACTATTCGTCCGAGATTCCGTTCAATTCGAAGATTAAACTAAAGGAGAAATGCTTTTTCTGTAGAGACCCGTTCTCAGCGCCGGCCAAGCGACAATTTTTAATTCTGGGCGCTGTTTGTTCAGCGTGCAGTAGTGTAATCTGCGTTCGCCCCAGCTGCAGCGTGTTCTATACGAGACGATTCTGTGGCGGTTGCGCAGCCGGCCGTATAGACAGTTTCCCGGCAGAAGCTCGGACAAAATTGCGTCAACAACTATTAAAATAGGTCTGGAAAATTACTGCTGCATTATATCGCCATTCTCTTGGTTGACTAAGCTGGTTTTTTTTAGAAGAGCGACGGCTGCAGCGACGACGACGACGACGACGACTACGACAACAACCGCAATCGGTCATCCTTCTACCGCGGTCGCTAATAATTGCAGTAGCCGAAGTAGTAGGAGTAGTAATAGTGGTAATAGTGGTAATAGTAGTAATAGCAGCAGTGGTGGCAGCAGCAGCAGGACTAACAGCAACGTAACGGTGGTAGTAGATGAACGACGGGACGATATGACGGGACCGGATGCTAATATCAAATTTAGCGGTCACACCTTGGATAAAGTTACCAAAGCGAAAGTGATTCTGGAGAATTATTACAATAATCTGGTGGCGCAACATATCGAGCGCAAGCAACGGCTGGCCAAATTGGAGGAGTCGTTGAAGGATGAAAGTCTTTCGGAGGAGCAGAAGGAGGAAATGCGAGCGCAGCACGCTCAGAAGGAGACCGAGTTCCTGCGACTGAAACGTTCCCGTTTGGGAGTGGACGACTTCGAACCGTTGAAGGTGATCGGGCGAGGAGCATTCGGCGAAGTACGGTTAGTGCAGAAGAAGGACACCGGTCATATATACGCGATGAAGATACTACGGAAGGCGGAAATGCTGGAAAAAGAACAGGTCGCGCACGTTCGCGCCGAACGAGATATATTAGTGGAGGCAGATCATCAGTGGGTGGTGAAGATGTACTACAGTTTCCAGGACCCGGCCAATCTGTACTTGATCATGGAGTATTTACCGGGCGGCGATATGATGACGCTTCTGATGAAAAAAGATACGCTGAGCGAAGAGTGCACGCAGTTCTACATCGCGGAAGCCGCGCTGGCCATCGAGTCGATACATCGATTGGGCTTCATTCACCGCGACATAAAGCCCGACAATTTACTGTTGGACGCGCGTGGTCACTTGAAACTGTCCGATTTCGGCCTTTGTACCGGACTGAAGAAATCGCACCGGACCGATTTTTACCGCGACCTTAGTCAAGCGCAGCCGTCCGATTTCACTTCGTACAACCTGATGGACAGTAAGCGTAAAGCGGAGAGCTGGAAGAAGAACCGTCGAGCGCTGGCCTACAGTACGGTCGGTACGCCAGACTATATAGCGCCAGAAGTGTTTATGCAGACCGGTTACGGTCAGGCGTGCGACTGGTGGAGTCTCGGTGTGATTATGTACGAAATGCTGATCGGCTATCCGCCGTTCTGCAGCGAAAATCCGCAGGAAACGTATCGGAAAGTTATGAACTGGAAGGAAACGCTGATATTCCCGCCGGAAGTGCCGATTAGCGACGAAGCGCGAGAAGTCATAGTTCGGTTCTGCTCGGAGCAGGATAAACGACTGGGCAGTTCGCAAGGTGCGGAAGAATTAAAAGGCCGGGATAGTCCGGCTTTTTTCAACGGCGTCGACTGGGAACACATTCGTGAAAGGCCGGCTGCAATTCATGTTCAAGTGAAGTCGATTGACGACACTTCCAACTTCGACGATTTCCCGGACGTCGAATTGGAAATCCCGGCGGCTCCTCCTTTAGACGACGGAAAACAGTCTAGTTACAAAGATTGGGTATTTATTAATTATACTTTCAAACGATTCGAAGGTTTAACTCAGCGATACTCGTCCAGGAAATAGTGAAAAATCGCTTCTACTATAATTTTATTTGTAACCAGATGTTTTTCTTCTCCTCTTTGTTTCCTCGAAATTTTAGATATTAAACCGACATTCACAGGCGCGCAAACACACACACACACACACACACACACACAACACTGTTTCTAGTTACTCGATTTTAATTTTTACGCGTGTATATATATTTTATATATATATATATATATATAGATGTAATGAATAAGGTATGAACTACTGTTACTATTACGTATGTATTTACAATACAAATGATCATCGGATGTGACTATAAGCGATAATGTTTACTGTTTTTTATGTTTTTTTAAAAAAAAAGAAAAAAAAAGTGGTACGTCAAACGTACACGTCGTTAATCGTATTCTCGTTGATCTGCAGGTGGTACGCGTTGTTGTAAAGTTGCAATATTTACCTGTGTTTTTTCCTCTTTATGGATATATGTAGGCGTGTTACCAAGTAACATTTTATTATTTACGTATATATATATATATCTCGTGTGCAAGATGATGATCGGTGTTGTTTTCTCTTTGTTATTGCCTAAATGTATACTATTAAATTTTAAGGATTTTTACAATATGTGTAAATTTATTTTTAATACGTCCTGTCTCTTTACGTCGTAGTTGTCACTTTATCCTCGCTTGCAAATATTACGACTATCGTCGATATTTTAACGTTTCGTAGTTGTTGTTTTTTCTTTTTTTTTAATTTTATTTTACTGGAATCTCTCCTTTTACAACGTGTTATATTTAGAAAAGAAAACGCGAAAAAAATAGCAATACATATATATATATATACATGTATATATCTGTGTGTCTAATGTTATTATTTTGTTGTTAATTTTATCCTATTGAATAAATTCTTTTACAACAGAATCCATAGTGCGGATGTATTACAGTTATTACTCCAACAAGGTCGGTCGGCGTGAAGGTGTGTATATACATACATATATATATATATATATGTATTTCTATCGTAGAATAAACCTTCACTGGTGAGTACCTACGCGAGTGACAGCTGGTAACTCTCTAAACACGCCTAAATAATATCGAACCATAATCTATCGCGAAAAGTAAAAAATAAAAAAAAAAGCCTTATTTTTCATGTAGCGATGTTGTTTAAAATAGAGTTGTTCGTTGGTTTTTGTCGTATGCAAATATAGACTTGGCCGTAAATTATTTAAATTTGACCACATTTCACGTCTGTTATAATTTATTACGCATATGGAATCGCTTTCATTTTATATTAAAATTTCAAGGCGTTCAATGTTCAGCCGGCTTTCCGTTTTTAAGGGACCAGTTTTCATTTTTACATATATTTCTAGGTAGTCAAAGCGATGTCAGGTTAGCTAGCCTCCCGTGACGGAATTTCAAAACCGAATTTAATTAAAAATTTTGCTGATAATTAAAAATTTTGAATTGCGCCAATACTGGCAGAAGTTTAGGTTTGGGAACTAGCCTCCCCTCTCGAGTTGTGTATTTTAAAAAGATGATTGTATTCGTAGATAGTAATAATTGTAGGGCGAATTCTGCTGATAATGAAAAATTTTGTGTCGCGCCCTCTTACATGGAGTTTTTTCAAACAGATGTTGTTATTACACCTCCTCGACAAAGGCTTTTCGAAAATTTCAAAAACTATTATATCTCGTTTGCCTTCGTTTTCCGATTTACTCGCAAATTATAAAGGTCCATCAAAATTTTTCACTGTAGTTTATTGTGAAATAATAATGAGAAAGTAGATTGCCAATAACAGGGGCACTTTTTTTTTTAAAGTAAAAATATAATTGTCAAGGCTTAATTGTATGAATTGTAAAACACAACATCAGATTTTTTTCCTAATAGTTTCATTTATATGTTGCTTGCACATCTTGTTATCCTGTCGATACTATTTGTTTCTGTAATTTTGCACAGTTATTATTATTATTATTATTATTATTATTATTATTATTCGAAAGATTTTAGGCGAAAATTTAATGAATCCACTATTGTTTCCATTTCTTTTTTTTTTTATTTTTTTCCCACATTAATAATTTACTAATCGATTAGGCGCAACTTGTTAGTTTTTTTTTTTTTTGCTAAACAACATATTACATCTAACTACTATTTAGTCGGTTTCGAAATGTTTCAAAATGCCCGTTAGAAAGAGTGAATTGTTCTCGATTTGAAGTCAGAGTCGGAGAATGAAGAAAAATTATTTTTATTTTATTCGGTAAATAATAAATAAATAAGTAGAGAAGCCATAGTGGGTTGATTTTTCCGTCGAACTTCCAGGCAGCATTTTTAAAGAGCATTTTAGTGTAATTATAAGGCAGTTTGATGAAGTTCACGAATTTAAAAAACGAGAAAAAACAAATTAAATTGGGAACATAAAGCAAAAATTACGATTCTCTAATTAAAGTGACTTTGAATGAAAACGATAATCATGCCCCATTTAACTCGATATACCCGATGTAAAGAAATCGTCTACGAATCTTCCGAGCGCAATAACCTTTCGATTTATTGTAGATCATTTCGACTTACACAAGTGTCTTTCACAGCTGCTACGGAAGAACACACTTTTCCCGATTGTAAATGCTATTAAAACCCGAATAAAATGGAATCGGATTGTACTAATAAGTTATTCTGAAGTCAATTTTTAATTGTCTGTTATAGATTATCTAGTATTGTGAGCATAATAGTGTATTACTAACGTACGATTTCTAAAAGCTAATGAAATATTTTTTAAACTATTTACGTTGGTACAGACCAGGGCCGTATCTGCGAGGGAGTTTTCAGCCCCCCGCAATGTCTGCGAAATAATTACTTCTTGAATTAAACGAAATTCAGAGTAAATTTCTTTTCAAATTTTGACAAAAAAAAGAAAATTGAAATTTTTATGAATTCTATGGAAACTACTATTTCTTATTTGTTTTTATTGTGGTTTTCAAGTGTACTATTTATAAATAAATATATTTTATGATAATACAAGCGCACGCACACATATATATATATTTATAAAAATATTTTCGTAACCCCTCCCGAAATTTTGGTCTAGGGTACGGACTATTACAATTATTTAAAAAGTTCGTTTTTTCTCGAGCAATTTTCCAACGGATAAATAAAACTTGTTATTTTCTTTTTTTGCTTTTCCTTTGCGTAAACATCTTTACGTATAGTGTATAATCAGGATTCAGGTGCCTTTTTTTAATCTCAATTTTCTATACTTCTTAATTTTTTTACGATATACATAGTATATAATACGTGCTATGCAAACATCAATTGCTAATGAAAAAAGAACCAACTTGATTTAATTTATAAAATTATTTTATTTATTTTTCATATAAAAAGTTATTAATTTAAAACAAAAAGCAAAAGTTCAAAACAAACTACAAAGTTTAAATCAAAATCCGCATCGGTTTTTCACGTGAGTTGAGATTAATACTCGGCGGCTTTAGAATTTCTTTTATATCGCAGCTTATTTTTATTTATGTATGTCTCGTCTGTATAGATTCCTGGCTGACGGCGGCCCAAAGAAAAAACAAATAAAATAAAAAATAGTTTATCGGACTTTTATGAATGCCTTTACGTTAGAATGCTCTGTCAGTATGAGCGTTTCAAGTAATACTGTAGTTAATTTTTCTTTCCTAAACTCAAACTGATTATTAATTATTCAATTATTTTCTTGAAAGTAGCGTTTTAGGTGTCTACTTACGTAATACGCAATGATATTTATTGTGATTAGCGTGTAATTCTCGTCATTTCCGTTATTGACGGGATTAATTTGTTTTTTGAAATGCACGATTATATACTCTATTCTTATCCCCGTCATGACTTGGGTCTTTATTTAGTCAAGTTTTTTTTTTGATTATGCTTCCATTAATTCCTCCGTAGATGTAAATCAATGTACACACGTAATTGTTCGAAAAATTTAATCAATTATTGGCTATGGATATTGAACACGAATAATAATTTAAAAATATATGTTCTACTTTATTGTAGTTAGAGAAATTTTTGACTATGACATCATCTGTAGTTGCTTTTTTTCGTATAAATTTGCAGTTTTATTCTTTCATTTCACGAGTAATCTCTCTTTTTTTATTCTTTGTTTTATAAAATTATACAGATCAAAATTCGGTAAAAACCAGTTTCATCTTCATTAATTATGTCTGATCTGCTAATATCGAGTTCTCTGCTAATTGTTATTTACTTTACATTTTAACAACATTCAAATAGCTCTTATGTATTATCGTTCAATTTGCGTATTCATTTTGATCAGGACTAAATGTGCAACTAATGAAAAAATTTAACTGCAACTTATCAGTTTACAATAATTCCACACCCAGTGATGTACATAAAACAAAAATTATTTTTATAATTAATTTCTTTAGATTTGTTTTTCTAAATGTCTAACTCTTATGCGAAAAAAAAAAAAAGAAAAGTGATTTTAAGTGAAGAAAAAATTTAATTTTTCCAGTATGTTTAAGAAAACTAAAAGTACATTACACATAAGGTTAGAGATTTTTACAAGGGCTAGTACAGTGAGTAAAATAGCTAAGCTATGATAGTATCACAAAAATTAGAAAAATGAGAGTTAGTAAAGTGTCATTTCGAAAATACGCCGATGAAGCTTTGTGATATAAATGAATAGTTAGATATACATCAGTGTGAGTATTCTCGGATGAATATAAAATCTGAAAGTACTGCGTGGCATACGAATGGTGCTTACTAGGAACTAATAATCGGTGCAGAAGTTTTTTTTAACAAAACTACTCTTGGAAGGCTTTTTCATTTATAATTTATTTCTGTAAAGAATATTAAATTGTTATGTTTGTTTTAATTGAAATTTCTTAATAGTTTGCTTTGTAACATTTTCGTGCATTATGTATACACATATTTTTCTCCACTTAAGTGTTCATATTCCGTTAGGCGTTGTGATCTTTTTTGTTGTAGGGGAATTGAATTCAGCTATCGAGTGTAAAATTAACAATGACTGCAAAATAAACTCGAATAAGGAAATAACGGAAAAAATAACATATATAACTTTGTAAATTTAATGTTGTCACTACCAATCACAGCCTGCCCTAGGTTATGATAGAGTACCGACTGTTTAAAGTATTGTTCAAGAACTAACATTAAATCATCAGCGCGATGCAATGAATAATGAGGACTGTTAATAAAGTTCATTCGACGAAGTTATGCAGGATAAAATGTGCGTTCAAACATTAAATGACAAACCGTAACAATAATTATCTAGTTGGGTAGCTAGTAGCATAATTCGGCACCAAACGAGCACAATTTTCTTAGTTAAATTTAAAATTTCGTCATTGGGGAGGGGAGGCTAACTTGTCACTGCTTCCGATTAATAATAATAAAGGGAAAGTTAGTCTAAGTTAAGTAAAGTAAGTCCTATACCCTTAGCAGGGCGTCGGGGATTGTGTAATTAAGCGTTTGATAGTGTGTACTAAGCCCAATGGCACTAATGAGAGTGGAAGGGCCAGTTCCTTTCTACTTGGGATCCGCCTTAACTTTCCTACATTTCTCTGGTATAACCAATATTCAATTTCAGATTAGTTATAAACCTGGGAGCGATTCGGATCCGAAACAAGACAAGTCTCGAACCCGTGTCCTCTGATTTAGTAGCTTAAATCTGGCCGTAATTTTCGATAAAATGTCGAAATTTATAGTTTACATAACAATATGTAATTATGATGATTATGACTGTTCTTTAATCCTTGAAATCGTTACATATTAAAAAAATACGAGAAATACTTCCGCGGATACAGCAAGTTAATGATAGAAAAGAAGAAAAAAAATTATTTATCTAGCCGACTTCTCGTCCACAATTTGATTTCGTAACAGGGAGTGCGCGCGTGTGTTTATAATTTTGCCAATAACTGTCGTTTGTAATTTTTTTTTGTGACAATATTATATTTTTTATGCATCTCAGTGCTTAAATAATAATGACGAAACAATTACAACGTTTAATACTTGGCTTCGAAAACGTTTCAAGCACTAACTGTAAGTGTTATATTTTTAGTTGTTCGTTATTAGCGTAAAATTTTTATTATTGAATATACAACGATTACGCTGGCCATTTTATTTTTGGTTCGACAACTCGTGTTTTTGAGTATTAATGATCTCGGTTTTTCACTAAAATATTATATGCGAAATATTTATGTGCACAGCATCAAACTAGTTAATGTAAAAAAAAAATTGATTTCTCCGTCTGCTGGATTTTTTAAAGCGCCTGCCCGGAATTTTAAGTAAATAATGTGTAAATACATTGTTTTATCACTGTATATTAAAAAAATTCGTCTATTTTGCATTATTAGACACTTAAGAAATATCGTGATTATGATCATTATCTTTCATCGTTCTGTACACTGTTGCGCGCCCTATGGATATGGATTCGGTGGCATCCGGATTTGCTTCGTTAAATTTAAAGTAACGCTTGTCTGGTGATTAAATAACAATCTATCATTATGTTGATGACTACGATGTTTAGCTGTTTGATAACTCAAATCTACATATTCAATATAATATTCGTATAGATACAGTTAGTTACTTAAAAAATATCGCACACAACCACATATATACAGTCAAGGTCAAGGGAAAGTATGTGAAAGGGGAATGAAAAAAACAATTTTTTTTGGAAGGGAAATTTGCTCTTGGCTTTGACTCAACTACTTGAATGTATTATGCTGAAAAATTAGATTCTGAGGGGATAGGAAATGAAAAGAATAAAGGATTAAGGTAAGGGAAGTAGGTGGGAAGGAAAGGATAAAAGGAGCACTGTTCGAAGCCAGAAGGTCAAGGGTCAAGATTTTCGAATGCAAAAGAGAACGTTCGCTAACAAGAGCCGAACCTTTGAAGGAAACAGTTTGCGTCGCATTTAAAAGCAGAATCAAAGTTGCGAGACGGAAAGAAGAAGGAGATAGAAAGAAACGAAAGCGAGAAGCGGGGAGAAGAGAATGATTGATTATTAATCTGATTAAGGAGACAATAGTAGAACGATGACTGAACGAAATGGAAAGAAACCAAGGTTGAGGACTGAGTACCGTATGGGAAGACAGTGCGAAGCAGGATTAGAGGATTATCTATCTGACCAAAGTCTGAAATGATTGATTGTGGAAAGAAGGATTTGAAGCTGAAGAATAGCTAGAGAAAGGACCATTGAGGACGGCCGACCGAGCTAGACAATCTGTCATGTCATTGCCCTCAACGTCACGACTGGGATCCCATAAAAGGTCTATAAGAATAGAACGTGATGGTAATAAGTTGGAGACCAGGGGAACAAATTGATAGAATAATACTGTTAACGAAATGAGTAGGAGGAGGAGGAGGAGGAGGAAGAGAAGAAATCGCTTATAGGACGCTTTTCGAATCGAAAACAATGAGGAATTTGAAGATTTCGCTAGTTGTAGAAATGAAGGATATTACACGAAAAAAAGAGAGACTGATTCAGTTGTGAAGATAGAGCAAACGAAAGGGAGCCTGAAGGATTCAGAATGATGAAGAGTGGGGGAAGTAAACGCACCGCCTACAGCTTCCTTCATTTTGGAACCATCAGTGAAAAATAATACATGAAGAGGAAATGAAGATTTTAGCGTATGGAGAAATTCAGATTTAATTACCTCTTGAGAAGTGGAGTTAACGCGGTGAGGAAGAAGAAATGTTGATGAAATCGTGGGAGAAGTAGAGGAGCTTGTTATAGGCAAAAACAATTGGAGAAAACTCAGAAATCTGTGCAGCTATGTGAGAGAGGATCGAAATTTTATCAGGAACAAAGCGCCAGAGCGGTTCTTAATATGATAAAAGGAGGGAATGAGGTTGGAAGAGAAGATAGGGAGACGTTTAATTAGGAAATGATATATCCGAGTAGAGATGTTGAATATAACATGGATGCATATTTGTTCCGGATGGAACGACAGGATTAGGAGATTTTAATGCACATCGATGCAAAGTCGACGGCAGGCATAGTGGATTTTGTCAAGTTTGGATGGGAGCGTTTCGCAGTAATTACCGTAAATGAAGGACACAATAATATCAAGTTTGGAACAAATTATGGATTTGTAAAGGGTTAGGAGAGTCGCGGGATCTCCTCCCTATTTTTGAGGAGATAAAATTTTTAGAAGGTGAAGTCATTTAAGAGAGGAATTGTAGAGATTGCTCTTGAAAAGAAAGGCGGCTATTGAGGAACACACCAAGGTAGCAAATGGAATTTACGACAGCAATAAGCATATTAGATGAGTTAACATTTACTGGAGAACTATTATAAGGACGGAAGGAGAAGAAGATACAAGAAGATTCGGAGGGAGAAAAAGAGAGGTGCATATTAGAAAAACGGGCATTCCAAGAATAGATAAGGAATTGTTTGTTTCTTCATTAGCCGTAGCTAGATCAGTTGAACTAGAGTAGATACGTCATCTGCATATAGGAGAGAGGAGGACTATTTTATAGGGGAAAAGAAGCGATGTCAAGGAAATAAATATTAAACAGTGTGAGGAAAAGCAGACGAAAATTGAGAAAATGATGCAGGAAGGAGACTATGATTAAAGTGAAGATGACGAATAGCCGAGATTGCGGAGCGTTTAACATATTGAAGACGGTGACTGGTCCGCAAAACGAGCATTTTGCCCGCGTCACAGGCGGGCATCGACTTCAATATGTTAAGAAAGGAGGCTAAGTATCGAGAAAACTATAGTCGACGAGGAAGAGACGGCTGAATAGAGAGGTAAAAGAAGGTGGGATTAGAAAATGAAGAAGAATAGGAGTTGGGTCGTATATTATATTGCAGTTATGATTTTGAAATACTTAAAATTCAACGTTATAACTACGTGATGTTGAACCGTAATTCTTAAATTTTTGTTACTTTTCCGGCTTTTTCTGTAAAAGGATTTTTTTTTTTTTTGCGATTTCAATTTAATAAAACTGTACGTAAACTCTTTTCACTTTTCGTATCAATAGAAAAAGAAAAGAAAAAAAGGTATTAACAAAAACAGATACGTAGGTGAGAGGTGTACTGTCTGTAAATATTAATTCTGTTTTTGCTCGATCTCGCGACATTAACAGAAAGAAAAAAAGTACATTATTTCGGATATCATTGTTTTTTTCTCCGTTTGTAGAATTCCCGGTTAGGTGATCATCATTCATTAACGCATGAAAAAACACTTACTATTTTCAAAACGTACTAAATCTGAGCACAGTTTTTTTCCACCCATTTTATAGTGTCATTTAAAAAGGTTAATGTACTGCGAATAGAAAGTAAACATGTTTAATAATTCAGTAGAATAATAGTAGTCAATGGTTAACTTTTCCCCGCCAAAATGGGTCGTCTTGAATAAAGCACAAAAAACAGACTGTTTCTCTCTCTCTTTTTTTATGAATGAGAATATTAGCTGGTAAACAGTTATAGATAAAATTATTAATCGGTAAAATATTTAAAACATCAGAAATGGAAAATTATTGTTATTTTTTATTTAGGCTTTAAATTTGTTTGCTATATATATATATCGTAATTCCTTCTTTTTTATATTTACAATGAGAACAAGTTAAAGGTCCGTCGCATGTGGTATACGGATATAATTAAGTTGGTTTCTGAAAAGAATTTAGGGTGTAATATTAATCTGTATATTTAAACTGTAACTTAATTTATGTTCGTTGAAACACTTATCGTTGAGTATTTATTTCAGTTGCATGCTAGCTTCTTTATTCCAGCGTACTGAAATTATTCTGAGTTCCAACGTTTAAAAAGTAAAAGTCAAAGAACATATTAAGTGAATATGTCTGAAATAAACTTTAGGTTTTTTTTGTTTTCAGAGGCAACGATATTTATTTAGAAAACAATAAATAATAAAGCAGTTAAAATCAAAGAGAATGAAGGATAAAGGAGCATGTATTATGTAAAAGAAAAGGTGTAATTTATAAATCAAAATGACTAAAGACCTCTCTGTACACAGAACGCCGTACGGTTATACAGTATTAGACGGCGGTAGTCACACAGAGTTCGGTCTACCGCAGCGTGATGCGGACAGATGTACAATTTTACATTTTTCTATGCGGTATTGGGTTGAAAATAGTGAATTGCACTATTTCTATACGAGAAATTCAAAAAATTTTGCCGGATTACAGTTTCAATTTAGCAATTATTTATTTATTATATTTAATAATGTCAAATAAGAGTAGAACAGTTAATTGAGGGGGTAAAAAATCGCGAATTAATTTATAATGTTACAAGTTCCAATTATAAAAACTCTGAATAATTCTGCTGTAATCAAACAAAAGCGTATACACTGACAATGAGCGAAAGTAACATAAAATTAAGTAATATACATATATTTCCCTTTTTTCTTAAAAACACATAGACATTATACACAATGTAAATAATATATCGCACACGATGTGCCGGATTGTGTGTGAATGCATCAATTCGATTACCGTTGTGGTATTTTATACCGTAGTACCGCATTATACCGTACCGCGTTCAATGTGCAGAGGCCTTAATACGGTGAAAGAAATAAAAATTTATCATTGTATAAGACATTTTGATTCATAAATTACAGCGCTTTTTTCTTTCACATGATATAACTTGTTTTACTTCCTGTTCTTTTTTGTTTTTTACCACTTTATTAATCATTGTTTTCTTAATCTTTGAAAATAAAAAAAAAAATTTTGAGACCTATGTCACATTAACATGTTCTACGGTTAATGATAATATAGTCCTGAAGGTGTTTTCAGAGTATTAAATATTATTTTTTAGTTGTTTGCTTTTTATAATAGTATTTATTTATTTAATGAACAGGATGTGCAAGAGTTTTATACATAACGTAGAAGCGAACTTTTATTAATAAGTGATAATTATAAATTCATTACGACATGCACTAGTCAGATTTACTCTTTTCTGTAAGTTATTATAACGGAAAAATATTATTTCGAAAAAGAAAAAAAAAAACAACTTTTGCAAATATAGAGGCGGTCGAAATAAATGATAGCAGAATTGATGAAAGTACTAGTATACTTAAGTGTCGGAAAGAAAGTAACAAAACTTAATAATTTTGAATCAAAAATATCGAAAATTGCTAGTAAATAGAAAAGACAATGCAGTTCAATGAATTTTAACATATGTTTCATTTCTAACGTACCAGTTCCAAAACAGTGATTTTTAAAATATAAATTGTATTAACCCCGTATTTCATATTATATCGCTAATGGATTCTTTTTTAGAAGAAAATTCACCTTTACGGATTTTATTGTTTAATAAAATAACAATAGTTAATAAACCGAAAATAGTTATTGAAAAAATAACCAGTCTGGAGATGCATAAAACCTTCCTGAGCAGTTGAACTTTTATTTTACTTTTTTTGCATACAACTTCCTTACTATTTTGCTCTTTTAGTCTTTTACACACAAAAGATGGAAATATAATTTTATGGAAGCAAATTTGTTGCATTTTTCAAAAACAAATTTTATATTATTAGAGTAAACCATACACGTATAATCAATATACTAGTCACAAATAGTACATTAATAGAGAGCTTCCTTTGTATATGATACCTGTATATTTTATTGTATATTAAGTGCTAGAATTACTTAAATTACAACGTTAATAGTAGTTTCTTTCTATTATTTTTACACGCGATATAAAAGCTGAATTGTCATTATGAATTCCCGATAAAATGTAATTGTCAACAATAGACCACCGCGAATTAATCAATTGTCTGGAACACTCACTCCCGTAATGTACCGCAAAACCGAATTTCGATTTCGTTGTATACAATTTGTAATCGAGTCTTTATCTGTATTTCCTTTCCTCTCATGAACTGGTAGGATATAAAAAAAATCTCATAAAGTCCTATTCATATAAAAAAAAAAGTCCTTTGAGCGTGGTCATATCATTCTTTCCTCGAAACTACTCACTGGGAACGCTTATTTGATAAACAGATAGTTTGAAAGCCGAGGGTTTTGAAAATTAACGAAACATCTTAGGCAGTTACTTTTTGATTTCAACTCACACATTTGTTTGCAAATTTTTAAAATTCCGTTCACTTCTTTCTTTAGAAATTTCTAAAGTAGACCATTTTGAAGAGTATTTCACTTAATTTTCGTAACAACTTCTGCAACGATAGAAACAAGTTTATCGTTTACAATCTATAGTACATAGGCCGAATTTTTTCGCGAAAAAATTTTTACAGATGTTTGTTGTTGAAAAAATAATTTATTTACGTAAAACGAATAGTAAACTTTTTCTTTTTGATTGAATTTTTGTGACAATATCGCGAGATATATTGACCAAATAAAACAATTGATCGGGATACCGTTACATCAATGGATACGTTTGGCGGCGAATAGGGATGAATGGCGTAGGGCGGTCTTACAGATAGATTCACAATATTCACAATGCTCGAATCGAGTGATTGATAAAGAAGAATATGTATATATATATATATATATATATATATATATATATATATATATATGTATGTTATCATAAAATATATTTATTTATAAAATGTACACTAAAGCTTTATAGTCAATTATTGTATATGCAATATTTGAGCACTATAATAAAAACAAATAGAAAATAGTTGTTTCCATAGAATTCATAAAAATTTTAATTTTCTTTTCTTTTGTCAAAAATTGAAAAGAAATAAATTTATTCTGAATTTCAGACCATTTAATTCAAGCAGAAATAATATCGCACATTTCGGGGAAGGTGAACCCGGAAAACCCCCCTCAAATACGGCCCTGGTGACATCCTCGAAAATTGTATGACACCGATTCTTATTTCAGTTTTATTTTCCTACTTACCTTAAAAATTTCTACAACAAGAAGCCATGTGGCTACCTCCTTGAAAATTACTACGGTAACAGTTCTTAAACTTTTGCGATCACTGTTATATAATCATTATTATTTTATGGAATCTCTCTGGACCAAATGAAAACTTAACAAGTAATTATTAATACTGAACAAAATTGTTTTAATACTCTTCTTTGTTAATTACAACTTTTACTATATTCCCACATTCTATTAACTTATAAAAAGTACCGGATATCGCAATTTTCAAAATATCAAAATAAAAATTTTTATCAGAAATTTTTAAATAAACAAATGAAAAGAATGAAATTGTTTCGTTGTTTCACTAATAAAAGTTTTAAAATTTTATGTCTGTTGTCCGACAATTGTATGCGTACACATCTAAACAGCATCCAATTTGCTCTTGAATTTGTTGAAAAGCCTATTAACCCCTCTGTAATTACGATAGGAGGTAAAATTAAGATGGCCATCTTGGTCACTTGGCGGTATTCTTATTTTTCATAGTAACTTAAAACTCGCCCAGTGATTTAAATGTATGCTTTAAAGCGATCAAACTATATTAATGGGTGATTTATATTCCGGCATTGATAACATTGCGGGTTTTAAAATGAATTTTGTATTCGGTCCATGCCACTTTATCAGCAATTATTGGGAAGTAAACGGACAAAGATTTTAAGAAGTTCGCCAAATGTTCATCGGTAATATTTTAAATTTCAGGAATTTAATTTAAAAGTGAAAAACATTCAACGATGTTTTTTTTCTGAGCGGGTAATTCGGAAATTACGTTTTTTTCGAAATTTCTATTTTATCCCTCGCAATATATGTGATCGTTGTTTTTCCTTTTAAAGATACAGTAGTGTGGTGACTTTGTTGAATAAGCTAATTTCGTAAGCTATGTTTGCCACGCAAAAAAGCACCGAAAATTGACACAAAATCGAGATACTTTTCCTCATGTGAAAAAACCTCAGCTTATTTCCAAGTTTAAATAAATTAGCTAAAGCCACTTGTAATCCATCGGACTTTGTGTAAAGGAGGAGTTATTTATGATGAGTACCGATTTTTTCTCATGCAGTTTTAAATAAACTTGATCGAATGAAGGCTTTTAGAGCGTAATTCACAATAGCTTCATTCACAATTTTTTTTATGATGATATAAACTGCAAGAGTCATGCGTCAATACTGTCAATACAAAAAATGCAGTAACTCCCGTTATATTCGGACACGCAACATTTTTAATTCTTGATACGGTACTCCCTCTTTGTTGTTTCTATGATTGCCGCGTACATTAATATACATTTATTCCGCGCAATGTTATATTTACTTATATAACAATCTGTGGTATTCTACATTTTCTCCAGTTACATTGTCGCATTGTTGCATTGTTGGTTCCCAAAGATGTACAAAAAAGCGAATCTTCCCCAAAGAACCTCACAAATGCAATTAATATTGACAATCCAGCAACATCTGTACTTCTATGTTACATTGCAGACATATCTCGGAACGATTTAATGTATCAGTGTTCATCTTGGATGTAATCAGATAATATATGAATCCGCTCACAGCGACACAGTGCTATTGGAACATTGCACTGTTACAACTCTATTTCCCGCTTTTTCCTCAAATATGAAGCCAACTATTTCTAACATACACAGTTTAATTTAATTTTTTATTATATCGTGTGTTGAACACAATCCTACAGCTTGAAGAATAATGTCTTCTGTGGAATTTTTTCCATTACTGGATTTTACAAATGTGTATTCGTTAAGCACTACGACTTGATGAGGTTTTTAAAAAACAATTGATGTCTTTTTCCTTTAGTTTTGCGTAACTCGTATCAAAATGGCATTCTGACTTCACCCGCTCTACCGGAAGTTGTTTAACATAATCTCATCCAGTTCCTCTGTGCTTTCCCAGTAGATATATTTTTCGTTTTCGTTTTTTCTTTTTTCGAAGAACCTTTGATATTTGCTTGTCTCTAAATTTGCTGATAATTACGATGTACCGTACTTTCGAAATTTTCATCCTACGTAATTAAATCAACTACTAAGTTAGAAATAATCTACCTTTTTGTAATGAACAATTACATAAATCATGGTAATCGGACTTTCAAAATTATTTTTTTGCGTCTTCCTTTTCTCCTTGAATTATTTTCGTCGCACCTGGTTAAATATCGGAAAGGACGCTAATAAATCGCGTAGTTTAACTATCTACAAAGAAAAAAAATGTTTGCCAGGCGCGTATCGCACACAATTTTTATTTATTTTTTATTAAAGGAAGAAAAAAAGAACACTATTTTTCTTCCGAGGTAAATATTTTTTTTTAAAAAATCACGTGTTGCCGAAAAAATTAATTTCGTTTTCTTACAATTATTTAAAGGGCATATGTACGATGTTCAACAAATGAAGCATTAGGAAATTGTCGAAACTACAATTAAGCGAATGAACGAAAAAAAAAAATTAATATTACTTACTTTAAAAACTTTTTACCTCTGTTTCGGAATAAATTTTTGAAGGTGAGTCGCAACTAGCCAACGACAATAATAATTCACCGATCCCTTTCTGCGTTGTTCAACTACAAACGCTATATATTCATTAATTTGTTAGTTTGGTAGTATATGTTAACTGCGCTTTGTTCATTTTACGAAATACTGCTTTACATCTACTTATTTACTGTCTGCATTACACATTATTTTGTTAGAAAACGGCCATTGTGAATACATCTTGCACGTACGTACTAGTTTAAAAACGAATAATTAATTTTAATTAACTTGTAAACCACCGTTAACTGTTGAATCGTTAAAAGTACAAAAACCATTTAATTAAAGTGCGTAGTCGGTTAATTTTTCATCCTTACTGTATAATATACGCATATTAATTTCATAAAAACTTTTTTACTTAAAATTTTTTGATAACTATGTGAAACAATAGATATAAAATAAATGAATACCTCAATAACAAACGAAAATAAATATATAAAATAATTTACTTTAATAAATTAAATTATTATTTTAGAAAACCATTTTCGGGCATAGCCCATCATCAGCAAACAACACAGAGTACAATCAGATAGAATTAAAAACATTATAGTTCTATTTGGGTGTAATCTGTGTTGTTTGTTGGTGAAGGACTGCGCTCGAAAACACTTTTCTAAAATAATATTTTAATTTATTAAAGTAAATTATTTCATATTTATAAATTTCAACAAACGGGTTATGATGGGTTTATCTACATGTATGAAATAAAATGGAAAAGATCCATTGACAATACAGTCTCTTAAACACAAAGGCAAAGGAAATTTGCAAAGATTATTAAAATATTTACTTTTAATTTCTTAAATAAAAGGATGACATGCTCGTTTTATTTTATAAAATCGGTGAATATTAAATTTCGCAAATCTCTTTATATTTCTATTTAGTTTATAATTTATCTCGTAACGCTAGTTAAAAAGTATACGAAAACCTAGTTCATAATTAAATACTCAAAATAAATAGAAAAATTTTAATTTTCTTCTTTTAAGGTTTACTAAATGTAGGGATTAGAGTTTTATCGGGTTAATTGACACGATGATTGAATCCATCTGGGGTCGGACTTGAGTATTCGAAAAACTTCTGGAATAAGTAAAAAGAATATGAATTATATGGAATTATTTAAGTTTGAAAAACGTGTATATTAAATTTTAAATTAAAATGGCAAACAACTTTTTTTTATTAGATTATTCGGGAACATTTTACATTGAATAATCGGAAAGAGATATATTTTTAGTGTACTGTATTGTAAAAGATCGCATTTAATTTTTCAAAATACGAAAATGTGAGAAATTGTTTTTTAATAGCTAAGATCAATTTCGAAAAAATTCAAATTTTTCGATCAGCAATTTCTTTATTTCTACCAAAATTTTTTACTTGTATTAATCACTTCGAAGAGTATGCATAGAAATGTTAAATACATATATGGGACAGCTACAGTATATTTCTTTGCATTGATCTAAATAATTATCTACATTGCAGAATACTTGTGATATTCAATTTGAAAATTTTGCTAATTATTTTTGTGAGTTTGACTCTCATTAGCCTTTCTTATACATTTACAAGTTTTTTTCTGCATCATTCGGTAGATGCAGTAAGTCAAATATGATTTTTTTTTCATTTAACCGATTTCTTAACAATAGTTAAATCAATGTAACTAGTTACGTCCGAATGGACACTGCCTACTTGTCGTTCAGCTCATAATAACTAGATTGTGTACATCGTGGAAACCGCGATTCCTCTGGTATAATATCCTTGGTCAGATTATCAAAAGATGACATCATCCTCCAGATCACAACAAATAATGTTCGTTAATATATATATATATATATATATATATTAACTTTTTTATTTCTCCCATTAAAAATGGATTTTAACAAAGAAAAAAATATTAATAAAATTTCGACATTAAATGCCAACATTAATAAGCCTCAAACCTGTGCAAAAAAAGGGCAAAAACATAACGAGACAACATACACAATCGCGTTAAATGGTTTTTAAACAGATCGGGGGGGTATTCGTTTGAACTCAAAAATTTTTTAGATGAAGGCAAAAAACTAGCCAATCTAAATCTACTGAAGTTGAAAATATATACAGTGATCAACATTAATATTCGGACACACGTAAAATTTAATAATAAATGAAAAAAATGGCATTCGAATACAATTTTTGAACAAATAACGACGAAATATATTTGTAGTATCTATTACCAAGAAGAAATACAAAAAAATTTTTAAAAGTACTTATTTTAACTTTATAAAACTCAAAAAAATTTAAAACATTGCGATTTAAAAAAGTAACAAAAACATGCGGACTCTTCGAAAAGTAAACAAAAAAAAATCATTTAAAACTTGAAAAAAAAAAAAATGAATACTTGCTATAGGTAAACCTTTTTGCTGTATTAGGGCAGACATTTTTCGTCGCATCGACTTAACCAATTAAGCAGTTGTTGTAGCCGGTGAAATATTTTTCTATTCGCCTAACAACAGCTCTTTTAGCTCCTTTCTGTTAGAAATTTTATTTTCACGTACTTTTTGATCCAATATTTCTCGCAAGTTTTCTATAAGGTTCATGTCTGGTGACTGTGGGGGAGTTTCAATCACTTTTGGCCAGCTGTAAAGTAACCAACTGCGATATAGCCATGATTTATGTTCGGGGTCATTGTCTTCATAAAAACTAAAACGTTTTTCGATCCCCAAATTGGAGGCGCTTGCTTTTAAATTTTTCTTTAAAACGTTAACATACATTTCGGCATTCATGTTGCCATCGATAAATTCCAAATTCCGCACTGCTGAGGCTGCGAAACACCCCCAAACCATCACACTTCCGCTTCTCCGTGTTTCACTGTAGCGTTTAAATTACGTTTTTCTAATTGTTCTTTTGATTTTCGCCGCACTTTCGAACGTCCGTTACTACCGAGAACATTAAATTTACTTTCGTCCGTACATATCACCGATTTGCAATAATTAAAATCGCACTCTGTTGGTTTTCTTTAGCGAAATTTAAACGTTTCTTTCGATTACGTTCACTTAAAAAAGGTTTTCGTCGAATTGTAACCGTTCTTTTCAATGATTCGACGGATGGTTTGCGGGTGAACTTTCAGTTGAAAGTGTTGGAGAAACTCCGAAGCTAATTTCGACGCGTGAATTGTAGGATTTTTCTTTATTTCCTTCATTATGAATCGTTCGTCGTACGGTGTCAATTTACCTTTCTGAGGAATAAAATCTAACCCGTGTTCAAGATCGAATCTTCGACAAATATCGTATACTGTACTTTTCTTGACATTCAACAATTTCGCGATTTCACGATAAGTTTTGCCTTTGCGCGATTAAAATTGGGTTAATTTTCGTACTTCAAAGCTCGTATTTTTACCTTTTCGCGACATTATGCTTTTAATCGTACTTTACGCGAAGATCTAGTGACGAGCGATTACGTAAAAACCTTTGCATACAGGTATGAGTCACCTGATGACACATAGTGTCAGATAAATGAGTCATCTTCATGAAAGACAGCGTTATGAGATAGATTTTTGTTACCTTTAAATTATGAGTTTTTTTGCAATTTTAATTTTGATGGGACGACTACGGTAATGTAATTTTTTTTTTATCGCGTGTTTCTTCTTGGTCATACCTACAGAAAACATATTTCATCGTTAATTATTCGAAAATCGTACTGGAACACTTATTTAAGTCACGTTTATTATTGAACTTTACGCGTGTCCGAATATTAATGTTGATAGCTGTAGTAAAAGATGTAATGCACTTATCCGCGGGGCGTAAACTCTATAATTACTTACGAGTATAGCTATAAATTAATCTCAATAAACCAAAAAATAAACACAGATTTTAATGATAAAAGCTAACGATTAAAATCCAAATTTTGTTTTACAAAAAAAGTAAATGAAAACACGGCGATAATTAAAACAGAAAATAAAAACGATCAGGGAGAAATTAGGAAATAGAAAATAATACTTAAAACGTATAAGTGTAACCATCCTAAAACTACTAGATCCATCAATTGTAAAATACAGAATAATATAGAAGAAAAAGGTATAATAGTTTTTATTAATGTCAGGTAATGAACTGATTTCAGTAAGGTAATGATAAATCGAAGTAGCCTACAACGCTCTGAGTTTGTTTCCTTATCGAACGACAGATGCTCTGAATTACTATTTAATTCTAAGCAAAATGATTCCTTCATAAATTCCATAAATTCAACACCGTTACACGATTTAATCGTCGCGATAGCCTAGTTGCTAGAGCGGTTGGTTTCCGTTAAAGAAGTCTCGGTTTCGAGCCTGGGCGACGACCGAGAAATTATTACGAAAAATTAAACTAAATACTCGCAATAGTCACGTGAAAAGTAATGGCAAACCACCACGTTTACCATCATATGCACGCTAGGTAGTATACAGCGAACACACCGGAACTGCACTTGTAGCGCGGTAACACGCGATAACAAACGACTACAATCAGTTCCGAATGTAGTCTTGCCGTGCGTACACTAGCGTTGCGTATAACAATTATCATGAGCGCTACTTATTCTGTACAGTTAGAGTGTACAAATAGGTAGTCACGACTCTCGGAACCCCGAGAAATATGTCGGGGGGGGGGGGGGGGGGCACGATTTAAGATCGTTGTTGAGATCATCACAAAGCAGTATTAAAGTATATAGAATGTTAAGTTAAACCGATGAAAATTCCAAATTTTGAACTACATACCATTAAATTTATAATAAAAAACTGTAAGTTGTTCAAAAAGTATCTTTCGGTGTAATATAAACAGAAATCTTTAATGTTTTTTTATTATTAATTATAGTTTGTGCAGCGCAAATATATCAAAACTTCATCAAGTACGCCAGAGGTCGGCACACTTTGCCAGATTGTAAAAATTTTAGGTTGGGCGGGCCAAGTAGCAAACACGAAGATGTAAATGGGTAATTTTCTCATAGAGCAAAAAAAAGTGATAATTTTTAAATTATGAAATGATACTTTTGCATAATATATAAGTATACACATTTTATTACTACTTACAAAAAAGAACGAATAAAAGATTTACATTTACATATTAGAAAAATGTTGTAAAAAGATTAAAATTTCTAATGTGGAGAATGTAATTGTTTTTTCTGAGATAATATGTCATCATACTGGGGTTCGAAATTAGTACTTCCTACCATTAAAGTTGTTTGCAGATGGATATTTGGAAATAATAATCTGAGTTGCGATTTTACATACTTCAATTTTTAAAATGTCTCTTCACATTGGTGGTAAATATTCCCAAGTACGGATATAAATCCCCGTGCATATGATTTTAATTCAGCATATTTATCTTCTGAAAGAAATTCATAAAATTGAGTTAGATCTTTTTCGTTAAACATCATTTTTAACATATCATCATTTTGCAAATCAATCACTTCCAGTTGAAGGTTTGACGGAAACTCCTCAATTATACGGTCAAAGATATGTTGAAACATGGAAATAATTCTTGCATTTGCATGAAGATCCGCAGAACGCTGTTGTAACTATAGTACAAGTTCAGAAAATATATTCTATGCGAATTTTTTTGGGAATGGGGATTTTGCTAATAATTGAAATTATTTACAGCATGGAAGATGGTCAAATTTGTTTAATGTTATTTGCGTTTCGAACAATGTAAATTTTCGGCGATATGCCTTTACAATAGAATATCATTCAGCGGGGGGCCGTAGTTTGCCGATCCCTGATGTACGATATTGCGATGTTGTGTTTAATTTTAACATTTTCCGCGTCAAATTTAAATGATTTATGCTCCTTAGAGAAAAATTGAACATCTCCTTTTTGAAATATTCTGCATCACCGGCTTTTAAAACGCGATACGGTACCCTGGTATTTCACAAGGTTCATTTTTATTTATTCGGGTTTCACGTAATGACGTTATTTTAAACTTCGGCAACTCATTAAATCAGCGTAGCGAAATCAGAGATGTTTCAGTTTCGGCTACCTAAAACGAATTTTTTAAAGCTTGAGCGAGTGTAAACACGTTTGAATTCGTCATGTAGTTCTTTATTTTTGTTAAAAAACTTACGATGTTTAATTTTATTCGTTTTAAATAATCCATCTGATGATGTAGCTTACTGTCAGCAGTGTTTATAAACATAAACATTGCATTACCGGACGACTAGTACGCCTACATTAAACAAACTCATACTATTACTACGGTAACAGTTTTATCACTCTATGTTCATTTTTAAAAAAAATTAATTTTTTTGTTTCAGTAAAATCATCGTAACAAATTTTTTGTCGACACATTTTATTTTTTCCCCACAAGGCAAAAATATATCCACGATAAAAAGTATTACGGACAAAAAAAAAAAAATAGATTTAGACAATAATGTAGACGTAAGTAGCGTTATTAGGAATTTTTATCATCGCAATTGCCCCACCTATAATAAACATTGTAATTATCTAATTTTTCATGGGGACTATAGTGATGCAGATGCAACATTAAAATGAGGATAACTGCGGTGCTGTTTAATTTTTTTTTACAAGACATGTTTATAAGTTAGACAATAATAATCAACGCTGAATCATATATAAAAAATCAAAAATCTCCCCAAGATATCGGCGATGTTTATGATTACCTACGTAGTAAAAAATAGAATAAAACCGAGCAAAAATTCCCATTTATTTTATAACTTTATGTATAGTAACGACTTAATAATCATGAATGACAATAAAATTTGAAAACCACACTGAATCAAGCATTATTGACTCTACCTTTTAGTCTCAAAAAATACACCTTATTCCACAACGAAATAATTCAAACAGATTTTACAGCTCACGAGCTATTTAATAATAATTCTGAATGATAATGCTACTAAAATTAACAATAAATATGGCAAAACTAATTCCACAAAATTTATTCAGATGACAAACAATAATGCCATTAGCAAATTTATGCGTTATATTTAAATGTTTGTAATGATAGTAACGATCTCAACCAAAATATCTGCGACCTAAACTCCTTTTCCATTAAGAATATAAATCATTATGTCTATTGAGTGAAAATTTCACATAATGGTTGGTAATAGAACTGTGAGAAATTAAAAATGGAATTAATAGGATCGGAAAAATTAAAATTAAAACTAAAAATCACCTCGACCTTATAATAATTTAATGTTGTGCTTCAATTATTAAATCAAAAAAAAAAAAAAACGTAGTAAAAGTTATAATAAATCTTTGGAAATTTTTCGTACACGAATGGAAATGTTCGAAGGAAACCGTAGTAAAGTATGTTTTTGATAAAAACAAAAAATTCTATATTCCCGCAATAACATAAACAAAACATATGTAAACGACCTTGAAAAAGATGCTTAAAACGATAGGATTCAAATAAATGTAATAGGACAAAAATAAATCGAGATGCATGCAATCATAAAATCGCTTAATAACAAGAATGTCCCCGGGAAAGGTAAAATCACCAATAAAACGCTGAAAATACTTCGTATTAATTTCCAAAGACTTATTCTATTCAATATATAACACATAAGCCTACGGCTGAGAAAATATTCCCCTCTATCGGAAAATCTCTGATATAGCCTTAATACGAAAACTAGATAAAAATACAACCTATTCAAAAGCATATCAGTCTCACTACTCAATTCCTGTGAAAAGTTTTTGAAAAAATTATATATGTTAACTAACGAAATTGAAAATAAACATATACGCTACATGAAAATCAATACGGTTTCGGAGAATCCCATTTTGCTAAACGAACAGTTTATAAACCGACTAAAAAAATTAAGGACGCCCTCAAGCAAGGTCCGACTGCTTTTGTAATTTATTTTGACGTTAGAGGAAGCTTTAACAATTGCAAATGGTCTTCAGTTATAAAATTATTAAAAACTAGACACTAGATCGTCTCCAGGTAAACAATGCTATCTTCGTGTAAAAAAAATAAACTGCGGTGTTTCAATCATTTCTCGGATCGTCTCTGCGAAATGTTCTTTACTTCGAAATGCATAAAGACATAGACGGTGCTGATGCTGTTCTGATTTCGTATGCGGGTGATCTTTACATTTTGTTTAAAATCAAACAGCAGATAAATCTTCAAAAAATAGAAGTGATCTGTAAAAATTTAGAAGAAAATATTACAAAGCTGGGTCTAACCTGTTCAATAGAAAAATGTAAATATTAATTAGCTAAGGACAACCAATACCACTGGTTGATGAAATCAAAAATATACGTTCGAAAGGTGAGATTTTTTGAAAGATAATTTTTTCCGATACATTTATTAAATTTTTTAAATTCAAACGCAAAAGAAAAAAAAATATGAAATATTTTCTACGCGATGCTGAAGTATACAAAATATTTAATCGAATTTCTTAAAAGCAAACCTTATCACTACACATGTTATCAGTCAATAGTCATATTGAATTTCGTATAATACTGCTTCAAATGCAATCAATTTTTCATGGAAACAAATTACGATAGTGTTTCGATAATTTACGCTTCACCGAATTGCACCTACTACAAATAACTGAAAATCATAAATTCCAATATAAAAACAATGGAATTTAAGAGCAACGCTAAGATTCGGTGAAATCGAAAATGTAAATTATTTACGAAAACTAAACAGTCGCTAAATAAGAAAAAAATAATTCAAGAAACTTCACGCATATCTAATTAAGTGTAGTAACGGGTTATCCGTAATTGAGAATTTCTGATGGCTTTACTATAAATTTTTAAGTGGCCTTCATATTGCATAAAAATAAATAGATTATTAGTAGGAAAATCTGAGACACAAATCTCTGATATATTCAGAACAAATTAGATGGAAAGAAAAAACATGTTTTCTTGAAAAATGATAATTATTATTTCCCTTTACTATAAGAATTTTTTTTGAACTGATTTATACTACTCGCATCGAAATTAGTCTGTAGATCTAGAACATTGGTAATTATTTAAAATTCTGCTACAATTTAAGGTCGACAAAATTACACGAGTGTCTAACGTATTAATCGAATAAATACGTAGGTTTATGTTTGAATTTGAGCGTTACAATGCTCTATTAACCACTTGGAATTTCTAGAAAATGCCTATAAAAAGAAACTCGTCAAGGTGCACACAAAGCCACTGTAAATTATTATTAAATAGACTGCTTTTCCCATACCGGTAAATTAAATTTAAAAATTCCATTCGTATCCTGCAAGAACCAATATTTGAAAATAATCAAAAGAACATATTTAAACTTCTATTCCGAAAATTGACTTCTTTTATTTGTGCTGTATTAATTTAAGAAGGAAAAATAAAAATAAATATAGATATTTATTTTTAAGTTCTTGTAATTTAGTAAATATATTTATTTTTCCCGTTATCATTTATATTTTCTTCTTTTTAATTTTGTTTTGAATTTAGCACACTATTGTAAGCAAAGAAAAATTGTAAATAAAAAATAACGTATTTTTTATATTTGCTTAAAATAAAAATATTTAGATTTTTTGCTGTGAATCATAAATTGGACAGGCGTAATATGAAATTCAGGCAAAAAACGGAAAAAATAATTACTCGGAAAAAAGTAAATAACCGGTTTTTTACCTTATATTATTCACACGTACAAACATCTGCAGCACTATTTACATTTCGGTTAATTTTGAAAATAAAACTGTTTCGAAATTTTGAAAATAGGTAGCTATCTTTTTTAAATAGTTATTTAAAATTAATGAAAATTTATTAATATTTTTTTCATCATATTGGCTGAACTTTCAAAACTGATCAAATTATGCGCATCGTATTACCTCTTATAATTCTATTTAAAGGTACAATTATTAATATTAGCACACATTTCTGCAGTACACTATATAATAAATTGACAAACTGAGAAATAGAAATCGGTAATTTCATCAAAAAAGAAGAAAAAAAAAAAATACCTCCACATGTTTCGGAATAGGGGTACACATATATTCACAGTATTCGATTTTTTTTATAAGTAAAATTAAATAAAAAGTGATAGAATAAGGTTTTATTTTTAAACGTCTTCGTGAGTTCAGTTTTAGAGATATGGAATGTAAATAAAAATATAAAGAAATAATCAAAAGTTAATTTATAAAAGAATGTAACACCACGTTTTTTACATATATACTCGTAAAAGTAAATAAAAATTTACCACTATATTTGGAAATATAAAACTTTGCAATATACAATTATATTTTTATGTTCTTTAAGGTTTATCGAAAATCTAATGCAAAAAAAAAGTAATAATAATAAATAACGAGACATGTTTAATTCTTTTCTATACAACCTTCTATTGTTAAAATTGGAAGAAGGGGAAGTAACGTGTGTAATTCTCAAACTTAGATCTTTTTCCACATTATTAGTAGTGTTATTAAATATTGAAAATGTTTCAATTTATTTGTATACGAATAAAATATAAATTTCGATATGTAGAATGAATTTATATACAATTTCGACCGGAAGAAAAAAACACAAAATATTGATATTTTTAAGATTTAAAAAAAAATGTTACTTGCATGAATTTATATTTTAGTGAAGAAGATTTTAAAACTTATGTCCGAAACATGATGGAGTTTTTTTCATTTTTTCTTTTCTAAAACTACAATATGTTACAAATTCACTAAAATGTTAGCGTGTTCAGAAATTTTATTTGTTCACGCTGAAATGGTAGTCGACAGAACTATTAAAAATAAATTTGTTGCAACGATATTTCTTTTTGAAATTTTATATTTCACAGAAACAATGTTATCATCGATATAATTATATAGTAATAATTATACCGCGAATTAGGAAGAAAAAAATATTTATGTACTCGAATCGGTCAACGACAGGTCCATTTGACTGATTTGTTCACAACATTGTCCTCTGTCTAAAAACAGTTAACTATCTGCAAATCACTTTTTAGATTGATTTTTTATTCTTAGATTTAGCAGTAAGTTTTTGTGCCAATATTTTTTGCTTCAATTCCAATTTATTCGCTTTCGGTTTCTGTAAAGAAAAAGTATAACACGCATGTATACCAAATTAATAAAATATAGCGATAATAAATTTCCGTTTACTTTTGTCTATTCGTTAAAAAATATTGTAAATTTCTGTAAACATAAAGATACAGAATCGCAAAGATAAAATACGATAATAAACTTACAAACATTATAATAAACATTTAAACTGAACATAAATATATCAGAAAAACATTTTCGGGAATTTCCCATTTTCAGCTTAAAATAAAAAGAAATATTTTAATAATGATAAATTTAGTATTAAGTATTTGGAATGTATAAAAAAATAAATAATTTATCTTAGTAACCAATCCACAAAAATGGACGAAGGAGAAAACGAATCGATATTTAAAAAAGAAATTTTCAAATCATTAGAAACAAATATCCGAAAAAATGAAGACAAATATCCCCTTTTTCTAAATAATCTCACGTTACTTACTTGGCAAAAAAGATATTATTCAGACGGCAAAAAAATTTACGGAAGACAAGAGAATGGCTTAATTAATATTATGAAATAAACCTATCATACAAAGTATATCAGTAAAAATTCAGTTTACGAAAATTATTAAAAAATGAATTACCTACCATTGAAGATAATACTCAAATAATTCCTATAATGTTACTTAAATTAAACATTATTATTTAACCAGAGTAGAACCAAAGTTCAACAGTATGACATATTAACAAATAGCAAACCGCAACTGTATATTTACAAAAATAAATTGTCGGAAATAGCCACGATTATTACGAAATAACGCGACCGAACATGGGTTTATAATAAAAATATCAATATGTCCGTAATACAAGCTACTCGGAATATCATTATAATTAAAATAGAAGTATTTTATTCGCATCCTACTTTAATCTTGACGAAAGTATAGATTCGCACATGTTAGCAATTAATTGCTTGATTGCACAATTAAAAGGAATATTGATACTTTCAGGCGATTTCAGTGTGCGATCAACGCCGTATGAAAACTTGTACAGTATGAACTATAATAGAAAACCAAACTTTTTATAATTATAAAGGAAACAGTGTAATTGATTTCGTAGTTGCCCGAGAAATAATTAAAATATAAACAGGAATACCAGTTTCTTCAGTAACACATTCTACCATATGTGTCTTAAGCTTATTATAAGTGAAGATATCAGATTACTGAACGAAAATACACTAATAATTAACTAAGAAATCTCTCGGAAACAAACTATCAACGCTTCACTTCTAAGAAAACAAGAAATAGAGTACATTACAAAAATTACTAGAAAAAAAAAGAGATTATTAGTTCATAATTCACTTAAAGAAAAAGAAAAAAAAACAAAAAAACATGACAAACCGTATGCGAACGAAAGATTAGGAAATTTAAAAAAAGAAGAAAATAAAACAACAAAGTAAAATCACTAAGAATTAAAATTAGAAAACTAAAGAAAGAAGATAAAAAAAAAGAACTGCAGTCATTAAAACATGAAAAATGGAAAGATTCTTAACTCCTCGACAATCTGGAGTAAGCCTTATGAAATATGTATGGAAAAAAATAAGCAAATAGTCATGCCTGCTTTTAATATAAATGGATGCATATAATATTGAAAAACATAAAATATTCAAATTGTATATTATATATTCTTGACGGCTTCTTGGGTTTTTTGCCGGTTAGCTTGAAATTATAGGTTGTATAAAGAGAATTTTAAGTGTAATTTATGATCCCAATTTTAAAGTTTACAAGTCAAACCGTTCGTAAGTTATTGATTATTTGATATTTTTGTCGTTTCCGAACTACCTTACTAGGATTCCGTACATTATATTTGTACAGAATCTTAAAAAAGGAGGAGGAGAATTAATAAAAAAATTGCAAAACTGAAAAGAAATAATAATGAAAACAAAATGATTACTTTATTGACGCGAGTATTTGCGCAGTATTCTAAATACTTTGCACAAAAATACAATATCTGTGTTCGTTGCGGCAAAAACAAAAATACTGTCTAACCCCGATGATAGACGGCATCTGTTGCCAAAACTGCCATCAAATGTTGTTACTGATCGCCACCCGATAATTTAAAATTGATCTCAAATTTTAATTATCAATTCATTTGAATATTTTCTTATAAAAACTAAAAATGAAAAAAAAAATCCAGAGTGCAGCATAAAAGACGTTTACTGTTAACATTTGGTGATAAGTAACAGTTAAAAACAAAAAAAAAAAAATTGGTTTATATTCGAAAATTGTAAAAATATTTTGTTTTCATTTTTACTTCATAGTATTTAGCAAAAATCATTTTTTTTTTTAAATAACTTGAAAAATATTTAAGATTAAAAGCTGAAACTTGATGTGATTTTTTTTTTTTAATTGATATCAAAATAATCCCTCAAGTGTCGATATAAAACACCGAGGAGCAGATTCGGGCATACTTATTCGCCATACACCCTTTAAATATAAATTTTTAATAAAAAAATGACAAAAGTAAATTGTCGACTTTCAACATCACGATAATATTTCACTTTACCTTATAAATTTAACGACATGTCGAGGACAAAGAGCCGCTTTGTAATTTCCAAATTATACGAAAAAAAGCAAATTCATAAATTTATAAAAACTTTCTTAGAGTTTTTGATAACGTTCATTATCATTCTATCTAGTCCATACAATCGCAATTCCGCTGCAAAAAGTGGTTAATCTACAACGCTTGATTTTACGACGAATGATTTAAGAAACCTGCACTTGTAACAGGAGATGGACTTTTCAATATGACTACCGACCCTGAATGTTACATTAAAGTTACGGCATTTTAGCCTACTTTTAGGAAAATTCGCGCATAAATAAAATTAGCAGTCTAGTTCTTTAAGATCAGAATAACAATAATCATACCCGTGCATATTTTTCATAAAAACAGAATGTCTTTAAACTAAAACATACTTTTTTTTTGGAATCCGTCGCTGATTTTCCGTGGAAATAATTCTTCTTTTTCGGCACTTGTTCACCTTCGTTTCTGCTCTTTTTATTCATTTTCGTCTTAGGTTTAAATCCCGCTTTCTTGGTTAATGGTGTTTTTCTATTTTTATCTCGTGATATTCTGCTTATCCGAATATCCCGGTCCTTTAATTTCGCACCGTCTAACTGTAGAGCCAATTCAGCCGCACTAGAAGACTGTAGTAAAACAATTAAACGTCAATTTTTCCATAAAATTACAGTAATTAAATAAAATACAAAAATTTCGGTTAACATTCAAGGAAACAAATCTGGAAACTTCATATTCAACTAGTATAAGACGTTTTTTATTATAACACATCATTATGTGTAAAATTATTGTTTACACATTCAAAATTTTTTAAATCGGTTCCGTAATGTCTTAAAATATACATCTTATAACATTTTTCGAAAAAATTATCTTTCAATAACACATACTATTTTACGGTTTTTTTTTTTTTTTTTTATATTAAAATTAACTAAAACATTACTAAAAGTTATTTCAAATACAATTTTTCATGTGAAAGGCAGTGGCAGATATGCATACCATCATTTGTGCTTGGGTCGGTATATAGAAATATTTACATTTGGACAACGATAAATCAAAAGTACAGTTTTGCGCACATATTTATATTGTTCACAGAGAATATTCATTCATACAACGAGAATGAATGGATACGTAATCGTGACGGTCGAAATCAATAGAGAATATCGTTTTAGAAATTTTCGCATAAATTTACTAATTATAACAAATCGCCAGCGCTACTAAAATCGTTTTACAATTACTCTATGCATATTTCTAATATTAACAAAAAGTAATTAAAAAGGAAACATCTTCCTTAAAATTTTTTCCCACTTTTAATTTCCATTCTTTTATTTTTTACTTTTCGATATATAAATCATTATACAACAGTCTAATACGATCGTCCTATAATTTTAAGTGTTTCTTTTAAAAAAAATGTAATTTAATAAAGCTAATTTAGTACGCCCCAGCGACGATATAATTATCATAATTTAAAATGCTTTTATTTTTGTTCAATTTCTTGTATTGCTTTTTACGTTATTTGTATTTCAGTATCACATTCGTATTGTTTTCACGATAATATAACCACCAACGTCTATAGAGTGTACAATGTAAATGTTGCACTTTTTTCCTTTAACTACATAAATTAATTTAATAATGTAAAAATCTATCTGTCTGAGTCGATTAATGTAAAAATAAAGTCAGCCCTAAACTTTTGATACTATATAGCGGTCAGTGTGGAATAAAGCTTTTCAAAATACATTTAGGGGTCGTCCCTAACGAGGATTTGAAGATAATATTACGGGCCAATTCATTTTTCTCGGTTGCCTATACTTTCATAGAATTTTGCGTCCAGCTTTATTTAATTTTAGATTAGGAGTTTACCTAGAAGCGATTTAAGTCTGGAACAAGGCAATTCTCGAAAACTCACGATCCCTCGTTTGGTAATCCAGCACCTCAATTACTAAGCTATGCGAAATTTATCTGACCCAGGACCATTCATCTCAGTACGAATTTGCTATCGTGTTATTATTTTAAAACTATTACAACCATCTTACGCTTACTTTTGAATTTCATCAGCTAGAAGCACAAAATGACGTTTTACATTATCAATATAAACCGTATATTTTTAGCTAATTTCACAGACAAAAAAGATGGTTCTTGTTATAATTCGTTTACTTGATTTTTATATATATTAGTGGCGTATTCTCTTTAGGCGTTAAGTGCACGCCGCATGCCCAAACAATTTCAATATTGTTATAACAACTGCGCTGAATAAAAACTTTTATGAAAATAAAAGTAACCACTTTATTTTTACAAAGAGAAAAATCGTACGCAACAAATATCATCTATCTATAAATAACAAGCAAATACAAACATATTCATCTGTAAAATATCTTGAAGTACACCTAAATGAAACACTTACGTGACTTTATCATATCAAGACAAAAATAACGCGGAAGTTAATCTAAAAACAAGACAACTTCATTGGTTGCTTGGACCGTGTTCTCAATTACATATTGCAAATAATATATTGCTATATCACACGGTATTAAATCCAATATGGTTGTACGCAGCTGAATTACGGGGATGCGCTTCCAGAAGTAGTGTGAACAGAATAGAACGCTATCAAAATAAGGCGCTACGATCATCAGTGGGAGTACCATGGTATGTGTCCAATCAAACACTACATCAAGATATACAAGTGAAATATGTTACAAAAGAGATAAAGCTGGTAGTTAAAAATCACTTGTCGAAGTTGAAATTAAAATGCTCTCGCAACGAATTTACTGCAACAACCAGTAAGTGGTAACAGGCTGAAAAGAAGGAGCGTTGTTGACCTAGTGTGACTATCTAATAAATAAATTCGGGACCGGCTAATGATCTTGAAATTCACGATCTTATTAACATTAAAATCTAGTAAATGACTATATAGTCAATTCTAGATGTGAAGGAAAGGAGAGGGAAAAAAAAAGATTAATCATACACAACAGCAGTTACAACGCAGAATATTACTCAAGTCAGTAGTAAAACGTGCACCTGTAGTATTGTCTCACTTTGACATTAAAACAAACAGTTGACGAGTCAGCGCATTTGTCGAAAAAGTTCTTTTCGATGTCTACAAATAATAGCATAAAATTTTAACTGCACAATAAACATATCTGATGTACGTAATAAAATTTGCCATCCATTGTAGCTAAATGTGCTAGGTATATTGCTCGAGGTGAACTGGTGTGTTTGTTTGAAAGCAGAATGTTTAGTGTTTAGAACGTGGTTTCTAATGTGATTTGTACGCAATCTAATTATCGTACCAGCAGATGATACATCATTATATTCTTCTCGGTTTATCCAATTTCAGTATCATTATGCCGTTTCTTTGATCTCAGATAACTTTTTTCTTATATTTATTTCAAAAATGTTTCAATATATTTTCACTGAATTATTCATTATTTTCACTATTAATAATACTGAAATAAACACTTATTAAAACAAAATATTTACCATATATTTCGGACGCGCCTCGAAGCTCAAGCCTTCGTGATATCGGAAATTAATAAATATATTATTTTAACGAATGTTTATTTCTGTATTACTAACATTTTAAAATCATTTGTCAGCCTAGAAGTTTCCATAGTTTAATGAAAATGGCGTTATTTAATAAATGATTGCTGTTTCCAGAAAAGGAACTAAATAAGCTCCATTGTTAAACATTCCATAATTGACATTGATTGAACGTGAAAGGTAGCTTTACTTTTAGTAATTTATAGAGAGATACCATAAATTAGTATTATTATCAATTGAAAAAAAACTCTGAAATGATTTAAGGTAAAAAGATTTTTTTAGTGTTTTGGCTAAAAGGAGAAAATTAGAATTAATTTAAAGTCAATATTACATTAATATCAGACATCCGTATTTTTTTTTTTATAATTTACTTTAAGTATTAATTTATAATGTTTAATCTGCATAACATTTAGTTGCAAATAACATTCAAATATACAAACCGTACATACCTCCATTTTGAGTTTTGGGAAAAGAAAGTAGTCTGGGGGACTTAAATTGAGCGAGTATGGTGGTGGTTAAACGTTGTGATCTGTTTTTGAGCCAAAAACTGACGGTTCATCGTTGCCGTGCGAGACAGGAAAAAATCTCGACTCGAAAACATCTGCGGTCTGACGCGTTCAATTCTTTTCAAAAGGCGATCCAAAACCTCTTTGTAGAAGGGAGCATTCACGGTTTGGCCAGGGAGGACGAATTCGCGGTGAATGATTCCTTCGCTGTCGAAGAAAACAATCAACATGGTTTTGATTTTCGACTTTTGAAAGCTCAATTTTTTCAGACGAAGGGAATTTGGGCCGATCTATTCCGCACTTTGCCGTTTCGTTTCTGGATCCTAGGCAAAGCACCACGATTCGTCACTCGTAATTATTTTATTGACGAAGTTTGGATCACTTTCAATCATTTGCAACAAGTCTTGAGAATACTCGACGCGTTGGTCTCGTTGCTTCGTGCACAGCGAATGAGGAATGAAGCGCGTACAAACCTTTCGTTTCTTCAAATCTTCTTGGATAATGCGTTGAACTATTGTTTTCGGTTTATTCAGGCTGTCTGCAATGGAACGATACGTGACTCGTCGGTCAGCCTTCAAAAAATTCCTTAAAAGCTGGATGTTTGCATCGTTTCTTGTCGTCGCTGGTCGGCCGCTGCGCTCGTCGTCAACAATCTCCTCTCTTCCCTCACGAAAACGACCAAACCAATTGAAAACTGATGTACGGGACATAGCATCGTCACCATAAGCAGTATGAATCATTTCAAGAGTTTTGATAGCCGTTAAACCGGCTTTAAAACAAAATTTAATCACGGCACGTTGCTCTAAATTTTTCTCCATAGCGAATTTGTAACCAAGCGCACATACACACCTTCACTTAAAACTACATAACTTCAAGGTCAGTAGCCGCATACTGATGAAACTTCACACGTTTGTTTACGAAGGTTCACGCCACAACTTCCCAGAGTTACAAATAAATAGCGCCACTAGTACCGATTTTATAAAATCAGTCCGGAAGCTTTCGGAACGAAAAGTGTATACATACATACTTCCACCCCCCATATATATATATATATATATATATATACATACACTAGCTGACCCGGCGAACTTCGTACCGCCCCAGAACCAATAAATGTTGTGTTAACTTATCAACAATTAATACTCAAAATGAATTAAGTTCTATAAATGTACAAAAATCAAAATGAAAAGTATTTTAATTACGCAGAAATAAATGTAATTCACGTGGCAGCAAGATTCCCCTTAATAAAAAAAATCAGTATAAATTTCCTTTGAAAAATTAAGGTAAATTACTTTGGAAACGTGCTTTTTCGGGCTAGATCATCAGCCAACAACACAGAGTACACACTCAATTTATATACTTTTTAATAAAGTGTGGACTCTGCGCCTGATGATGAGATATACACGAAAAAACGTGTTTCTAAAGTAATTTAATTTCTTAAAGTAAATCTATACCCATTTTAGGATTTCGTACACATATAATGTACGGAATCCTAATAAGATGGTTCAGAAACGGAAAAAATATTCAATTATACAATAGCTCGGAAGCGGTTTGACTTATCAGAATTCGGATCATAAATTACAATTAAACTTTTATCCATGACAATTTACAATTTTAAGCCGAGCGATTACCCTGGGCGACAAAAAAACCGTTTGGAATATATAATATGGAATTTAGAACGACCTCAAAAATCAACCTTAAAAAATGCATCTCATCTCCAGATAAAACCAATTTGAAAAAATTTCCGACTAAATCACTACAAAATGTTATAAGGGTATAGGGTTTTTTTTTTTTTAAATGTGCACAATATATTCTCAGTAATTCACTTTCACAAACAAATATATGAATACGCAAAACATTTAATATCTACATATAAATAGGCAAAGTCCTTTTTTGTTTATTAACCGATTTTCTTTTTCTTTTTTTGTTTAATGGCTATTAAAAAGCAGTTTTTTTTTCTTATTTAAATATAAAATTAATACAAAAAAAATAAAAAACGAACTATTTGTTACGATATTTTCGATTGGTTTATGTTTTTGTTTTTTGTTATATATATTTTTACTGCATGCGTAGCGCATGATTTTTGAACCGCCCACTGATCGGCTGAGAGCTAAGACGGATGCCTTTTTTTTTTACTTCTTTGTTCCTCGCCGTTTCCAGGTATCTGGAATTACCGGCTCGCATGTTTTGCCGACCATATGTTTTATTGCTTTGCCCTTCCAGTATTGACGCCACCGGCCCGTAAACAAAGACACTACCAGAGCTGATAATCGACAATGTTTGAAAATCAAAAAATAATACTAAAGGCAGAACAAATGTCTTCGTCGAAAGATCGCGCCACCAACCCTGAGTCGTATCATTTTGAAAATATTAAAATTCATTTAAAACTCGCGAAACCGAATTTTTTCATGGATTATACCTTGACAGATCAATTTACTGGCCCAAAATATCCCTAGTGTGCAAATTTCATTCTAATTAATTACAACTTTTTATCCAAATGAACCATTTAATTTGCAATAAAAAAATATTAAGGTCATCAATCGAGATAAAAACTATCCTATCTTTTAAGCTGGACTAAATCACACATAGTGTGAAAATTTCATTAAGATCGGTTGAGTAGTTTCGGAGATTACTTCGACCAAACATTTGTGACACGGGATTTTTATATATATAAGGATATGTGATGCCTATAATCCAGTAATTCGTATATTTTTTTTTATAGTAAACAAAGTCGAGATAAAGGTACACCGCTGACTTATTCACTTTTCAGCTATGTTGAAATTATAGCACATCGTTAATACCGACTTTACAATCTACCACAGCAACTGGTGGATAGTGTAAGACTCATTTTATTTTACACATACGAAATAGTATTATTGTTAATACTTACGTGTGAATTTTATGCTTTGTGGAACGTGCAAATGATTTTTAAAATAAGAAATAATATTAAATAATTATTTTCTAAAGGACTGTAATTCAGTTAACATATTTTCATTATCAAAAACTGATACCTTAAAGTTAACATATCCGAAACCTTTTCCAACTCCCGTTTCATTATCCCGAACTATTCGAACACTTTCGATTTCACCACATTCTTGAAATAGATTCCACACGTCGTCATCTTTTATGACTATAATTTAAAATTAAGAAAACATTTTAGAATTATAATTAAACCATTACATAGCGTTTTTATAATTATACAAAAATTACTTACTGAAAGGTAGATTGCCTAAAAATACAGATTTATCTTTACTAGATTTTTCGTCCACTTTCGAATTAGCAAAATCAACTCTTAAATGATGGTCTTTATAAAGAGTGCCGTTCATCTGTAGGGCATTTTCAGCTTCTTGCTTCGTTGAAAAGAGTACAAAAGCTATTAACGGAGGGTGTTTCTCGTTAAACAGCTTTTTCATCATTGTTACCTTTTTTGGAATTTTTGCTTCAGCTCTAACAGCCCCTCGTAACCAAATTTTTTCGACTTTTCCAAATTTTAAAAATACTTTTTCAAGGTGCTTCTTTTTAACATTGTGCGGAATATTTCCAACAAATATGGTACGCTCATTTCTGTCAGCTATGCTCCTATTATTATAACAAAATAAAAATAATCACGATTATTGACAATAACATCGACAAAAATAGACAAAAATCAACACCCAAAAAATTTACAGTTACGTTGTGATGTTAAGTTCCGAATAAAAAAATGAAAAAGTACCATTTTTTAAAATTTCAGTCCATGTTCTATTTATTTTTTTAACGACAGCTAATAATTATATATTTTCATATACGCGTGCGAATATATGTATATATATATAAACTCGGCTATTTTGGTCTCGCAAGGGGCTCTGTCCCTTGGCCCCTTCTTGCTTACATTTCTATATCTTTCTCTTCTATACTTTGTATAAAATAAGCAAAATTAACATTAATTTTACCGGCATTGACACAAAAAAAAATAATAACATAATCACAAATATCCTATCTTTATTTTCTTTAAATTAAAATATTTTCAAATTAATTTTATGTAATAAAAAAAAAATACAACCAATAATTTTTACCATAAACTTAATTAAATTACCGAAACAACTTACTACAAAAGGATATAAATCACATTAACTTAAATGACTCCTAACAAATTGATATTTTAAAATATTACAAATTTCAAAACATATTCTTATTAACATAAAACAAATAATATTAATTTAAATTCTTAAAAAAATATAATATAATAATTTTTTTATTACAAAATATAATGAGTACATCATTAAGAATGACGTTTTCATCTAACATTTAACTTTCATTACATAAAATTGGGATATTTTTTCGTTACAAAATCTAATTGGGGCCGGCCTAAGTATTACGCTGTAATTAATATATATATATACACACTAGAATAGGGTGGTTTTTTATATTTTTATAACATTCATTGCTATGAATCAACACTATGATAAAAAAATTGATACATGCGTATTAAAAAATGCACAACGGGTTGATTATTCTGCCAAAGTAGTGGAGTACTTGGTTTATTAAAAGCTTAGTTTAATTGACTGTTGACACTGTACGCTTCTCAATGCGTTCTTAGTAACTCAGTAACGTTGGGGAAGTATTTGTAGAACTTGAAGAGCATAACGGGAAAAATAGATCATTAAACTAAAATTCAACTACTTCTTCATACTGACAGAGTGACTAGCGTGTTACAGATTAAGCATTTTTCTTCACGTTCTCAAATTGCTACATTCAAGTTAAAAATTGTCTTCTTCCTTTAGCTAGGCTAATCTCTGCTGTCAAAGAAGTACCGACAGATTTTTTTTTTCAATTTGCTTTGGTACTTCGCCGCCTGATCAGTAGTATCAGATGATTTGCCACTGATTAAATTTTTCAGATTTACTAAGAATAACAAATTCATAAATTTTACATATAACACATAATAACTTTAAAAATTTGATGTAAAGTTTTTACTTACGTTTTACTTTCGTTGCTCTCATTTAACTGAAACTTAACTTTTTTTTCATGATTTACATTTTGATTTTCTAAATTCTGTACATTTTGTGTATCAGATAAACGTTCATCGCTAGGGTCAGAGTTTTCCATTTTCCTTTTTTTCTTCTTGATCGGTATATTCTCATTAATAACAAGTTGAGATTTTTTGCTAGCTTCTTTAGTTTTCTTCTTTACGTTTAATAAACAATCACCAGTATTACCTTGTAAGTTATTTTTCGTATTTACATGTAAATTACCAATCGTTTGAAACTTTCTTTTTTTCGACTTTTTTGTTACGTTATCAATTCCGTTATTTTCTTGTGATTCATTTTCCATATTTATATTTGAATTAAGCGTCAAGGCACTTTCAGCGGCTTTTATTTTCAACTTTTTTTTATTGCTTTTTGTCACGGTATTCGTTACTTTATTTAGTGCGCATTTATCAACTTTCGATTTTTTTTTTCTATTTACATTCGACTTATCCACTACAGTATTCATCCCTTTACTTTTCAAATTAATACTTTGTAGTTCATTCATTTTAGATTTTTTTTTAAATTCCAACTTGCTTTTAATACATTTACTTTCACCGTCACCTTTGTTTCTATCCCCAGTTTTTGAATTCTGAAAAATGCGTTTTATTTTATTCATTACTTAACACTAGGGTATAAACTATGAAAAAGTAACTATAATTTTAAACACAAGTAAAAATATTGATCTTACGATAATACTACTATACCAACAAATTAATAAACATTATTTCTTCATGGTACACATTAGTACGTCGATGATTTTAAATGTGTTCTAATAAACCAATATTTACAATAACAGAACTCACATATAACAAATTCGTCAAGAATTAACAACCATCCTTTACCTTACCTTTATAACGTGAAACGTAATAGTAGCCGGTATCGTTAAATCGATAGTTTACGTTTCAAAAACCGGTGTAATATCGACATATTGTTTCACCGAATCGAAAAATGCGAAATAAAAATTGTCTTACGTCATCGTTGTCATATTCGTACATGTCGAATATTAATAAATAAGTCTTTATTCTTTAATAGTCATTATAATAAAAAGAATAGGAAACATTTTGTATGCACTATTTGTTTATAAATAAAAATTGTAAGTGTTTCATTTTACAGAGAAAACAAAAAATATACAACTTATATTTTATATTTTATGTAATAAGAATAAAAGAATTAATTAAAAATCAAAATTTTAAATTTCATATTTCCGGTATGTTATACAAATACATAAGTTCAATTTAACGTTATGTAGTAATTTGTGAAAAACAAAAGTAATATAAAATTATTTTACATGAAAATGTATTTACTTAATTAATTTTACTACACCTAATAACTATTAAATAAATTAAATATTATCTGTATAAGTAATTAGTATATATAAAATATTAACAGATTTATAATTGTAAAAATAATATTTTATGTTGAATTCTAAGTGTTTATTAATATTTAATACTAATTTTAAAGAAAAACACGACTGATTTATCTAATTCCCGTCAAAAACTTAAAAAATTTAATGATGTTATCGAACAATGACGTAAGACAATTTGGCTTTATGTTCGTCCAAACTTCCAGCGCTTTAGACGTAGTTAGATTTTGGTAAAAAATTATTGGAAATTTTTTAATGCGTACACCGTTGTTAATATGTATAATCCTAGAATTTTTTTTAATGACTAACAATAAGACAATGTACCAAAAGAAACATCCAAATATAAAATTTATTTTTCATTTTCATTAAAAAAATATTTCATTTAGAGAAATTATTTATTTAAAAAGTTCAAATTGTTATTATTTAGATATCAATTTTTCGGTAATTTCAGTTTTTGCTCGCTTCACTCGCCAACCTGTGCGATCCGCTTGCTTTGTTGAAAACATCGAATATATGAAAAAATTTGTTAAAGATTACATTTTCAAATTTTTATAAAAATAATAAATGAATTTTATTGCCAACTATCTGATTGTATTTGAAATATTTTCATTTATCGTGAATTTAAAACGAAAACACAAACTTATCACGTATCTTTTCTGCTACAAGAACAATCATTAGTTGTCTGACGTTTTTCTGATGTCATTACTGGTAATACCCGAAAAACGTTACCAATGTTATTACTAATGTTAATAAAACTTTAATTTTAATTTTAACTAGCGTAATTTAAAATTTTTGTTACGAATTAAATTTTATTTTAACACAATATTCTCTTTATTGTATATAATTTTTGTTTCTACAATAATTAAATGTTACTTAAATCATAGATAGATATTATCACTAGCCAATATCCTTTTAATTAATCCATTCTGATGTAATTTGACTTCTACTACTCTACAAGTTTAGTTTAATAAACTTAAGAACCATGTACTGTAATAGCCTAGATATCGGGAATATATAGTTATAGATATAGGTTAACAGCAGAATTCCCTTTTTAAGGAGAAAACGTAGCACTTGTAATGAAGTCATATCCTGGAACCTTCTTAATTAGTAGGTGCATAATTGTGTTTTTGACTTCAGACGAGGATATAAATTTATGAATGTGAGGTAATGGGAGAGGGCCATCTAAATCATGAAGTATCTTACGTACATGATCTTGATTTATGTCTGGATGAGGTTGGGTCATTTTATATAGATAAGATACGAACAGCTCAGCTTTTTCAGGCTCAGTTTTAGAACAATTGCTGCTTTTATTAAAAAGTAAGTTTGAATTTCTATGTGATAACACCTTTCTAGTTGCTTGTCAAAGAGTTATCGGTAGTTGTATGAAATACACTGACTCGTAGATCTGTTATACCGTCATTTAATATCCTATTAAACTGATTCCAACGGATATTTAGTCTTTTTCCAGGTAGCCATTGCCCTTCTTTTTTTAGTTATTAAGTTTCTAATATATAATGGTATAAATTTTTGATTTCAAGGATAAGAGTGACGTAATACAGAAATATTCCATACCGCTTTCTGAATGTTGCAAGTGAAATCATTTACAGTTGTGTCAATTTGCTCTAGTTTTTAACGAAAGATCAATATTTTAAAATTTGTTTTGATTGATACTCGATATATACAATCCATCAGATGGTGTTTTTAATAGCGGGTTTAGATTTAATGAAAGTAAAACTGGACTATGATCAGACGATAGATCCTCCAAAACCTGTATATCATAATGTAAATTTAAGCTGTTAGATACAATAAAAATATCTAATATATCAGGCAATTTACGTCGCGAGAAAGGCCAGTATATTGGTTTTAAGGGTGAAATAACTTCGTAATGATTATTCATTGCATTAAGTAATATATTATCCCATGGATTCTCAGTTCTGCACCCCCTTGGATATGTTTAGAATTGTAATCACCACCCACGATAAATTTATTTCCAAGAAATTGAAAGAAGGAAAGGAAGACTTGCAGTTATATTTTGATTTGGAAGACAGTAAACAGATGAATAATTAAAACTCATCAAGTCTACTATCTACTTGTTCTAGAATCTTTGAAATCAGCATGCGTACAAGTCTACAACACAGTGAGACATTTTCATGTTTTTCAGTGGGCTTTGTACAGCCATTCAGGGGTTCACCGACATTAGAATGTTGCTCGCTTCGAAGCCTCCGTCGACATGAGAATGTCGCCGTGCAACCTGCAAATGCCTTATACATATATCGCAACGTATGTGCAAAAATATACATTTAACAACTAACTATCGCTAGTACAAGATTCCTTATTTACATCATTATCGTTAGCGGTGGTAATATTGAGGAAATGACGTGTGAAATACACAAACCTACGATCTTCACAGGTCTTTACAAGTCGTTATAGGAAACACTTTAATCTACTTCTGTTGAATGCATACTCGCGTATGTGGGAAATCGGTCTCATTAAATGCTCTCTTATTAGTAATTAGTCGTATCTAAGTAAATACATGAAATTTTAGTAACCCTTTTCTCTGACGCTTCCATTATGTAACGCTTTTCAAGTTTATGTGCCAAAGTAAAGACATAAAAATGTCAAAATTTATATATTAAAGTATAATGTATTGATAGTGATAACAGTTGCCTGTAATTGGGCAGTGGATAAGTAAGGAATTTGATGATGCTGGATAGTATTGCGAACTTAAATAGCTGTACCACTGTGAGACGAATCATCAGGATGATCAGATCGGGATGTGGAATAGCCCTCTATATGGAATTGAAGATCACTGTTAATATGTTTCACTCATAAGTGCTATGTCGATCTTTTTTCATGAAGTAATAACGTGAATTTACTCCGTTGGTAATCCATAAGAGAATAGCTAGTGACTTCTGCGTATAATTATACATATATATTATTTAGGAAGATGTGTCGTTAGCTGAGATACAAGGGCAATTAAAGACGTGATTAATGACCTAAAATCATTGAGGAATTCAGCTAGGATTCTGGATATATTATTGGACAATTCTCCGACAATGATAAACCTAATAAAGTTACTACAACAACTCAAGAAATGAACAACTTTAAAACAGGTAAAATATTAAAAAATAATGTACAGAACAACGAAATCTTAATAAACATTAAAAATAATAAAGATATGCTAGTAAAGGAAGATAATACAAAAATTTCAGCTGTTAAAAAGAAAATAATAAAAAATAAAAATTAGTCAAATTAAGCTAAATTAAGAAAAAATTAAAATATGATTTAGAAATTAGATGAATAATAAATTTACTATAGTGGAGTGGAATTGCAGAGGTGTATATTCGAGCCAAGAAGAATTAGGCAGCTTTTAAATGAACATGATGTTAAAATCGGTGGACTATGTGAAGTATGGTTAACAAGGAATCAAAAGCTTCACATGAAGTCATACAATATGGTACGACTTGACAGATAATCGGGAAGAGATAGAGAATTAGCTCTGTTAATTGACCAATCAATACAATATAAAGTTAAAGATGAAAATACATTACAATCATCTAAAATAGTACAATGTCTTGTAGTAGAGATTAAGTATAAAAATCTCCGTCTGGATATTATGTTAGTATATACTCCTCTGAAAATAGGAAAAGGTGATGACAAATTTAATAAAACCTTTCGTCATTACTTCTGTTATCGGAAGTGTATCAAGTTCTAGGTCAGTTTTATGCAGTAGTATTAATTGCAATGTCTTTTCGTTAACTAACGTTTCGTTGTTTAACAAACGTTGGTAGCACTGTTCACATCTATTTTTCAGACTTTTTCTTTTTTGTTGTATATTACCGGTTATCTCATTTATCACTATTCTGAATCTGTAAATATAAAGAATGAGAAGTGAATTGGTCAGCAAAAATGTACTGTGCATGGAGGGAGTTTTTCATAATGTTTGCAACAAACAGTAAATTTTGGTACCATCTTGTCTGGGAAACTTTACACCTCGGACAAAAAACAACTTTTCACTTTTTAAAAAAAACTGGCTATTGTTTTCGCTACAATTTTAGTTTATATTCTCCGGCATGAACATTGTAATTAAATCTGCTAAATATAACCAAATTATATTAATTATAAAGTGGCAATCGACTAAAATTAATTATAAAACTAACGAAGTTAATATCTGTACGTTATCGTATCGCTTAAAATTACAGTTACAACAGGGGGGCAGGGGGGACAGGGGTTCCGTAATAAACTGTATTACAATTTGATCGCATATTCTTTAAAAATAAAAAATATACATTGCACGTATAACGAAAATTAAGCGTATATCTTTTAAAAGGCGATTAGATTACTTAATCTATCATATTATTTATGTTTTATAATCAAATTCGTATTACGCATGCAAAATATTTGGAATTATGAAAGATTTACTAAATAACAGCTTATACCAAACATTTAAATATTTTGGAATTTTTTGTTATCCAAATGCATAAATACTATCCATTATAATGTTTTTCGATTTGCCGATATTACATAACGAATAATTAAATCATTCATTTGTTAAAATTAATAATTATACGGAATAGTGTATTTGAACATTAAACCTCGTGATTCCAAATTTTATTCATCTATTAATTTCAGAATACATTACAGTTGATTTAAAATTAAAATTCCTTCAATAAATATGGTACATAAGTGTACATTACGTATCGTACGGGCAAAAGGTGAAAAAATATTAAATTCGAAGAATATAACTGTTTTTTTTTATTTGGGGCAGTTAACTGAACTAGACGACATAATTATTGCAAAAAACATTATAATTTCTTCATTTACAAATCAGCAAAAACCAATAAAAACAATTTTTTTTTAAATTGCGAATCCAGAACAAATTAATTGTTAATCTAATTTGTTCCGAACTCTCAACCAGTTCTCCATTGTTTTTTTATTACTATATCAATTCATTTCACAAATCAGTAAAAAATTACAAATACAATAATTTGCAGCTTTTGTAAAGTTTACAAAACCTGACATTTCTAGTAAAAAGATATTTCCATCTTTTACTTGTAAATTTTCATTACATTTAACAAAGTACACGAAAATAGTTCGTAGTTGGTAAATAATATAAAAAGTAATTGAAATTTATCATCACTTCCAACGATTTCTTTTATAATTTTTTAAAATTATCGCATACTGCTTATGCAATAGATGATGATTTCTGTATGTCATTTGCGTCCCCGTCGACAATAACAGAATCGGTATTATTTTGCTCGACGTTTTCCATTTGATTCTTGTCTGTTTCATCATTCAAAGTTTTTTCATCAGTGTCTTCGGCTGTAACCGACGATTCATTTTGCTGAGCATTTTTAATAAATGCATTCACTTCTTTTTCTTCCAGGGCACGTACTCGCATATCTTCTAGCCAATTTTTCATACTAATAACAAATTTTAAAATATTATTCTGACAAAAAAATCACTTTTAAATCCACGGCATAATGAATTTAGTTAACGAGTTAAAATTTTAGTTGATTTTTTCGTTTCCTCCTTTTTCCTCACTTATAAGTAAGTTTTTTAAAAATTGATCAAAAACCAATAGTAAATTGAAAAATAAAATAATTTTTTTTTAAAACTGATCTTCCTTTTTTTTTTTTTGATAAATATTGAAACATAATATCTCTCATCCATTATTTGAAATTTGTTGAGCGATACACGATTTTCCTATTTGGTGGTGATGATGCTATAAGAGGCTACAAATTTAGTAATATCAAAAATTTATACTAATAAATGTATATACTAGTAAACTGCGTTTTTTTGTTTTTTTGTAAAAACCATATATAAAATTGGTTATTGTTAAATGTAATTTACTGAGATAATTTAAAATACGAAACGTACGATCTTTCTTCCTTTTCTGCTTTTATTATTGCAGGGTTAATATATTTTTCTCGAAATTCTTCCACCATTGGCTCTATGTCAACGAAGTCCAATTTTTGATGAAATCCATCTTGCCCATACTTATTATTGTACCAATCATAGTGCACCTGTGTTCAATAAAAGCATATCGTGTTAATATTAGAACGTAAAAAACGGTAGCAAGCTAATTTGTATATCCATCGAAGAAACAATCATTTTAGAAAAATCCTTTGAAACACTATTGATCGACTTATAGCAGGGAGTTGAAAACACCAGAAGAAACTAAAGTCAATTTCACTAGAAAACAATTTTTTGATCTCCTAAAGCGGTTGTTTTACTTTTTTAGTCTTTTCACGGTTAAATTGATCATATTTTAATCAATACAGACCCGCATTTTCGTATTTTTCCTTTTCCATAAATTCTATTATTTGTGCAAAAAATGTGTACATAAATGCCAGAAACTGATTAATGGACGTCTCTGGATTATCACTCTCTCTCTGGAGGCGCTGAATGAAAATTTTTCGAAAGTGTTCGACGTTTTACTCCGAAACTAAAAATGTCTAGTTTGAAATCAGTTAAGAATGTAATTGTTAGGAATTTAAATTATTAGTATTCGTTATTCAATTATCTTTTTCTGTTAAAATAAAATTTTTATCTCTAAAAATTTATCAAAACTTTTTTTGTTACACACACACACACAACTTTAAATTATCACCATAAGCTACAGATTTATACAATTCGATAAACAGAGCCCCCCCCCCCCCCCCAAATAGATAGACAATCGACAATCAAAGGCATAGAGAAATAAAAGCAGAACGAGAAAGAGCAATAGGAAACATAAGAATGGAAGGTAAAATAGTAAACTACACCACATGTTTTGCTGTACAAAAGTTTTTCAAAACAAGTAATCATTTTTACAAATGAAAAAAATTACATATCAATAATAAACATTCTGAAATTTTAAAATCTAATTTAATAAATATTTAACACCAAGAAACAGTCCAAAACTAGGTCTAACTATTTTTCTTATCATCTCAACAGAAGTGCCTATATTTTAACTTCATCGATTTTGAAATTAATCATATTTTTAATAAACACAAATTAACCGGTTTTCTTAATAAAATTTAAATACTTAAATATTACTCATGTGTTTCATTAATTCATTTACATTTAAAAATGTAAAAAATATTTTTTTACTGTTTTGATTATTTAGATAAATCAATTCTTCATTTTTTTTTCCAACCAGTTTACAACGAATCAGTTCATCCGTCTTAAATATAAGCGGTTTTTACTCTTAATTTTTAAAGCTTGATTAACGAAGAATATATATTTATACCATAATATTATATTAATTTTTATACATTTATAACATTTTACAGAGAACAAAGTACTTTATAAATGAAATTATATTATTCAAACCTGTTCTAATAGTAATCCGACTCCCGGAGCAATCGGTATTTCTAACTTTTCATTTTCGTCGTATGCCTTAAGAATATAATCTGGTGGAAAATAACCAGCACTAATTACCATTAATGTTCCCATCATTTTGCGTATTTGATGCAACATAAAACTCTGACCTTTAATAAAAACGAAATAAATCGAATTATTCGATAAATAATAAGCCTAATGAAATATAAACTGTCTACTTTAATACGCAAGTAACTAACCTTTTATTATAAATGTAATAAGTTCTAAATCTTCCCTCACAAACGGTGGTCTATAATATATATCTATTAAAAATCTTTTACAGCTCGGATCTTGCGATCGTCTAAAATACGGTATATTAGTATAAGAATGTATACAAACATTTATTTTTAACATTTTCATAAATAAATATTTACAAACGGAACTGATAATACTGTTCTTATAATGAGGAATCAACAAAAAAAATGCTCTGCTATTACGAACCATACACAATATGTCGATTTTATCCCTTCTTCTGCCAATAAATAACACATTAAACCAAGTAATCATACTCATTCAAATATTTCTACCGTTGGCTGTGCAAAATACTAATCAAAAACAATACAGTAATAATACATTTTATACAAACCTTCCAGAAGTAAAATTGTGAAAATTACGTGTCCCAATAAATGATTTCATGGGTTCATTTAATTTCTCCAAAATTTCCGGAGATATTCTATAATCATCGGAAATAGGTGTATCTTTCGGAGCAAACGCAAAAGTAGGACATGTATACGAATAGGTGCGACTGTCGCATGAATTTTTACTATTAAAACCTTTCGTAACACGCTGAACCGCTAACACTCTTATTTGCTCGGGTAAATGTGTATTTATATCCTCGGGTTTTACATCTTCTCCTAATGCAAAAAATTAAAACAAAACAACTTTTGTAGTAAAAATAATTTTACAATTAACAAGTTGCATAACTCGCCTTCATGTTCAACTTCTATAATTTAACAAGTTAAGAATATTCACAGTAAACGGTACCTAAGACTGTCTGGGAAATATACATTTTTTATCCCAAACATAATTTTTTTGAATAAATAAAAGCAATTATAAATTTTACTTTAAAGTGACTTTTAGTTATCTCTTTTAAAATTATTTCTCGCCATAAATTTAATTAATAATTAAACCGAAGATAATTAAAAATTTAAAAAAGTAATTTTTCTACAACCTTGGTTTTTTTTCTTTTTTTTAATAATTTTTTCCTTTTTATTTTAGGCTAGTCGACTTCGACCGTTTATTCATCATTTTGCAGGAAATTTTATCAAAAAAAACAAAATTAAAAAATCAAGTAAATGGAATAGAAAATTAAAAAGGGTTGAAAACTAAAAGCAGAGAGGAAATATCAAGGAATGATAAAACGAAGAGGAATAAAAGTAAAAATTACAGGAAAGTACCGATTATAAGAAGAACAGAGGGAAAATCCTATAAAAGAAAAATAAAATGAGAGCAAAAAAAAAAAAAAAAATTGCAATTACTCGTGGTAATAAGTAACTTCAACAGGTTTAACGAGCACTAAAAAAACCGTCAAAATAGCTCGACATCTCATGATATTTCTGTGAAGTAGATTTTCGATAACCAATAGAAAAAAAAAAAGCATATCGTTTCAATCCACATTATGGGCACAACTACAAAAGCAGAGCTTAAAGTGCCGTCAGAAAGGATGAAAATTACGCCACTATTGCAAAAGAGGAGTTCACAAAGTCAACGGGGAAGAGAAAAAGGAATTTATCATTCAACTCTACAGGCACAACTGCACAAGCAGAACGTATATTTTAAATGGAAAAAAGAAGGAGAAATCCATCACTCAATACAGTGATTATAACTGCAAAAGCAGAGCCTACCGTTGTGCAGTTTCGTAGGTGAACGGCAAAAATCAAAACCCGTTATGTCGGACACGGTAAAGCAGAAGTTCTAGGGAGAAGAGAAACTGACGAGGGGAATAAAAATTTTGATGCTATGAGGAAATATCAAAGACAGAAATATTTGGCAATAATTGGAATTATTAACGGTGAATAAAAAGAAAAAATAAAGGAAGCGTAATATGGCATAGAGATATTAACTGACGTCAGCTCTAAATAGTGTTCCTTTTTTAAATGATAAAAAGGTGCACTTGAAAAAAATATGACCTGAATCGCATGAAACTGAGTTATTGAAATAGAGAGAATAAAGGAAAAGCATGATGGGGAAACGATAAAAAGACACTGGAAATCGGCTAACGTGAAAATGCAAACGGTACAGCGTGGAAGTGATGGAGCGACGTGATTAAAGGAAATTAAGAAACAACGAATAGGATCGTGGATGAGGTTGTACGGATAAATAATGCGAAAGGATTAGAAAAGGAGGATCTGCAAAACGATTTCTAATTAGCAAACTGGATCTTTTTAACTACATTAAATAGTTCATGAGAAAGGAACCACCCGAGTGGAAGCCAGAAGAAACAGTAAAACAAACAATATAATGTGCTCTTTCGTCTCTCGCAATCATCCCAACGTCACTAGACACCCAAAGGAAATTTATGAGAAATGAGTAAAAGCAGAGGAGGACAAAAATTAAAGATCGAATGTTTAAATCAATGAGATCAAAAGAGGGGTGAATATATAAAGATGAAATACAATCAAGAGCTCTCTCATAATCGGATATCAAAAGAAATAACTTTTGATTAAGAAGGAAAGAGATAAATTCAACAACCCGCAATATAACCAACGTCTCTGCGCAGTAGACGGAGTAAAAAGAGAGCAATTTAAATAAACTAGAGCGATTACGAGCTGGGACAAAAAAAAATGCTCCCACCCATGAGCTGTTTCAACAAGTATGCGACCAAAAGAGAATAACACAATTACGTGATTAAATTAGTTGATTAATGAGTGAGTGAAAAGAGGCTTCACGTAAAAAGTCAGGGAAAAAACATCGAAAGATTATGTCAGAGAAATAAAAATGAAAAAGCGTGTTCCTTTTGAAGAAAATAACAAAAAGACGGAGAATTCAATAAGATGAACAGCGATATGGCAGAGTAATGATTTGATTGCAAGAAAAACGTCGGTCTTGTAATAAGGAAGAGTAAACGAGGATGAGGTTATTTGAATAGATAGGAAAACGTTTAATAAGAAAGCGATAGTTACATACGACCTATGGAAGGGAAGGAACACTGGCCCCTACTAAGATTCTGGAAATGGGAATAGATTTCAAAGCCTAAGACATAAACAAAGGGTTGTATTCTAGGTTCATTAAAAGAAAAAAAATTCGATAACACATTTATCTATAAAAACTTACCAAAAAGGTATGGACTATGATTTAGACCACAATATTTTAGTGGCGAAAATATAATTAAAATTTTGTAAGCCGACTATAAGAATATAAAAAAAAAAAAAAAAAAAAAAAAAAGTTTTCAAACGTAATAAAAGTTAAATTAATAAATCGGAAATAAACGAATAATCATAATAACAGCGTGAATTTAATTCAAACAATCGAAAATGTTTAAAACGAAAATAATCAATAATGATATAAATAAAGTAAGTAAAAAGATAATAAAGGCGCCAAGGAAAAGTTTCTTATATAGCGAATCCATAAAGATGTAAGAGACTCAAAATGAAGAACTGAACGTTAATGTTTGTTTATAAAAGTTTTAAAAATAAGTAATAAATTTAAACGACATCGGCTCTCAAAAGATAAGTTTTACTGGCATGTAGTATATAAGATGATATATGAAGTAGCAAATCTCAGGTTAATCGTGCGGAGTAGTACCAAAGAAAATTGAAAAAGAAAGAATTTTTTGAAATTTAAAAAAAAATGGCTCCTTAATTTAGTTTTGTTTGTATAGTAGTACCTGCGATTATATTGTGAATTCCATTTCAATATTTTTCTGTCTTAGAGAAGTAACTGGGAAAAAATTAGGATTTGCCACCGAATAGACGATACCAATATTGCGAAAAAGTTATGCGCAGTGAAGTAAAGCTGTATTCAAAAATACCAAAACAAATAACAACAAAGCCGCAAATAATAATTAACAAAGTAGAAAAGGCAAGGAAGCGACTAATTTGAGAGAGATCTTTACGGAAATAACTACTGATTTGTAAAAAATTTGAAGAATTTAACTGTGGTCAGAGAAGTGAATTTGCATCTTTATAATAAAAAGGGAAACAAGAAACACTACTGTAATTATCATACAATAGCAAAGTATAATTGAAAATAATTCATGAACACTACCACTTACTGCTGTAAAATCCCGAAAAATAGTCAGCGTTTACGTCTGATAGAAGAATTAAAGATTAACTAATAAAAGTTACAGAAATGTGGGAAGTGATATGAATTTAACGTCTTGGCAATATTCTATTTTCTAGGTTGTTTGAAAGCGTCAGATAAAGTAAAACAGAATCAGTTTCGGAGTATAGTTTAGAAAATAACGTAAAATGATGAAATCCAATAATACTTTTCGCTTTCTATGCCAAATGGATTATAGAAAAAGCTACAAACATTTGGAAAAGAAGAGCAGCTTTAGGGAAAAACAAATTTGAACCGAAATGTTCCGAGACACCGATTTAAAACATCGGACATGTGACAAGAAAATTATCTGTTGAATTAGTGCGGCAAAGACGAAGGATGGAAACACTGTTAAAGAAATAAAATTACCCCGTTTAAATAAACATTGAGATAATGTTTTACGGTTCGAAAACGCATATAATTAAGGCGGACAGTTGCTGCAGAATTGATGTTTTTGAGCTTTTGAGAAGTTTTGGTTTAGAAGAATCCTATGGAGTAATGAAAGAGCTAAATGACATTTAACTATTTCATCAGTAAAATTAAACATTTCATCGGAATAAGTTTACATCGGTCGATAAGAGTTGTGAAAATAGAACCGAATGGTACAAACACTGCACTTATATTATTGATTTGAACCGTTACGGTTCAAAATTCTAGAAACTTCAACTGACATTTTATATAACTATAAATAATAATAATTCCAAAAATATTATCAGAGAACATTTAGAACTAATTTATCCAATGCCCACTCAGTTATTAATCCTTTCAAAGAATTGTTTTACGAAAAATAGATCAATTGTATTTATTATTTTACAGACAAATACTTGAAATCAATTTTTCGATTTTCTTTCTTATTATAATAAGTTTCAGTTGCTTTAAAAATGTTTAGTGAATTTATAGTCATAACTTACGCATTTCTAGCGAAATCATTTGCCGAAGAGCGGATACACCTTTGTCAGTTCTTGCGGCTCGTTGGAAATAAATAGACTGTTGACGTTTAAATTCTTCTTCATTAACAACACCGATATTTTTTAAAGCAATCATAATTTCTTCTTCTATTGTTTTATGACCAAAATTTCTATTTTGAAAAATATATTAGTTTTTATTTATTATAACACGTATGTACATTTCGAAATACTTCATTTCTACCTTTTTTTTGCAAAATATGTTTAAATTATTATAAACAGACCGTCTAAAATTTGGAGAAATTTTGTAAGAAAATGTTTTTTTTTACAAAGTAGCTTCGTATAATTTAGTTTTCTGCAAAAATTCTCAATGTAAATTAATAAATTCAACAAATTTTTATTTAATAACTTAAAAAATATGTGAAAGAACACACTACTGTATTTTAAACTATTCATTTCACTTTTCGTAGTGCGATTTAAAAATACTATGAAATTGTATTTTATTTAAGAAACATATTTTGTAATTTTTTTACATATCAGACATGCAGGGTTCTTTACAATCATTTTCAAGTTAAATGTTATTTGCAATTCATTAGTTTCAGGGACAGCTGTATAAAATTCTATATTTAGAAAATCAATTATTAAAATCTTCATTTATATTACAAAAGAAAATTAATTAACACAAAACAAAACAGTTTTCTTTTAAAATCCAGAACATGAAATTCTGCTACTTTTACGCATAATGTATATTAAGCGCAGAAAATTAATTTTTTACAAAAAAAATAAAAAGTTGAGGATAGTTTATAAAGTACTACAAGTTTTAAAATATATAATTTGCAAACACTAATTGCATAATAACCTTTGTAAACCAAAATATCCTTGTCCGCAATAAGCTACCACAAGAGCAAACATCCGTTTTTTTACTCTAGGAATTTTAGGTTTCTCTAAATTCTTATCTACATCATCTTTAACCACAGCTTCATTTTCTAACTTAGGTTTCTTAGAAACTGGCCATGGTAATACATTAGTCATTTTTGTTCTTATGTACAGATTTATACCTAAAATGAGCAAAAATAAACATCGAATGTGTTAAATGATCATAATTTATCCATAACATTATTTTATTTAATAACAATGCAAATAAATATAATTATATTACTGTATATTCTCATGAAGTATAAATTAGTTTATAATTTACAAAATACTTGCCATACTTATAAGTAAAATTTTGGGTAAAAATTGGATATGCAGTTTTCAGTTTTTTTAGCATGAATTCCAGTTTGATATAAAATTGTAAACTTATATGTATCTATTTAAAAAAGAAAAACGAAATTATTGAAAACACTACAAGTATCATTTAGCCGATAAAAATTTTTACGCTTTCTAAATGCAGAGTTTTTTTGATACTACAATTATTATGATTAACGGTCTTTCTTTCGATTAAAATTGACACTGATAATTTAATTTAATCTATTTTCTCCTTGAATTATTATTATTATTTATTCTATAATTTTTATTTTGTTTTCATCCGGTGGCTTTATTTTTACTAATTTTACAGCAATCGGTATTTTTAAATAATTAAATTATTACATATAATTACAAATTTAATTTTTTATACTTTACAACCAAAAGGCATGCTACGCTACCCATTTCAGCGAGGAATGTGAAGTATAAATTATATAATGTGTTTTCTGAAAATCGGTAACTGTACATTTAAATGTAACACTGCTTATTGCAGCGAGAAATAGTTTAAATCGCGCATTTCAATTGTTTCTTACACACATTTGATATAATAGTTGCTTTTTATATAACATTTCTTTTCCACTTTTAATTTATATACATATATTTTTTTCTGGGAAACGTCATAAAAACTATAACATTATTTTTAGTGCTAAAGATCATGGAACTTTCTTATTACTAACATGAAAAAAGGAATATAAACTTGATTGATTTATGTAACACAAGCAAGAATTTAATACCTTTTAACTCCATAACTAACTTGAAATATATTAAACACTTTCTCTAATACACAACACTACTCAATAGTAACTGATACAGGTTTTCAAATTCTTATGATAGACTCCAGTGGCGTAGCATGAATTTCAGAACTGAGGAAGTGCCACAATCAAATATTTTTTTTACATAAAAATAAGCATGCCTAAAATTCAGTTAAATACAGAGCAAAATTAAAAATTAATTAAGAGGAACGAAATGTCTCATTTTTTTGTATATTAATTCAATTTTCTGGTTCGTGTTTACAAAAGTGTCTATTACATCATCATGAAGGGGGCAAGACAGAAACCTCCACATGGTTCCCCTGGACAGTGATTTAAGATCAAGCGAACTTACAAGCAAAGTGAATATGAAAAAGTTATTGAAGAACTTCGTGGAAAAACTAATAATGCTAACCAATCCTGCTATCACTGAGACGCGTCCAAAAAGAAAATCAGAAATAGACTCAACTTGGAAACGGCCCTTTTTAGGATCAGCTCTGACGACGATCTCCATAAATATTGAAGGTCTAACTAAGGAAAAAGCGATTCTGCTGGGCACCATGCACAAAAAGCATAAATGTGATATTCTATGTATTCAAGAATCTCATGTAAATGATTTAAAACCAGCTACATGGATAGATGGAATGAAACTGATTGGAGAGATACCGCACCCAAAACATTGTAGCGCAATGTATGTACGAAACAATATTGAAATAATCTTTGTGGAAATTTCCACCATGGCAAATGTGGAAATATTTACAGCAGAATTGGCGAACTGTACAGTAACCTCAGTTTATCCTTTTTCGTGATAACTTTCTATCTTTCCCAAAAACTGAATCAAGTCAAAGCCATTTGCATTCCAAACATTTTTTTTCTTGCTTAAATAAAAGGCAAACCCAACAGAACAATTTTTTATCTTTTCACAATGACATAAACATGTCATTGTTGCATATAAATTTGTTTGAAAATGGCGATTAAATATTTTACATACCTTTTGATTTTGTAATCAAATTTTCTAAACTAGACGTCGGTTTATCATTTTGAATACTACTAATTTTTTCTTGAAAATTTAATGAATTAAAACTAATCAGTAGACGTTTTTCTATAATACAATTGCATGTAGCCTCAATTTCGAAAGTGTCTGCATTTTAACAGACTGGTACATTTGCAGTTGCAGAAATAAGATAAATAAGCCGGTATAGCTTTTACTGTAGTGATATTACGGACTAAAAATTGCAATTGATCATCGCTTCCAGATTCCATGTTAGTAAACGACAGCATATGAAAAATGATTCAAAGAAAATGTACTGCAAATACCGCACTACCCTATGTATGCTCGTACTCACACACACTGGCATGTACAAAAATCACGCTGTTGATTATGTATGTGACAATAAAGCGATTTGACTCAGCGCTTGAAGACTAAATATGCGCGAGCAACTTTTCTTCGCTCTTGATACAGATTACTCTGGAATCGCACGGATAAAAATTCACGAAAATTATGTGATCTTGAAGTGACACAACTTGACACTTCCAAATTGAATATGCGCGCGCAACCTTTTTCTATCATCGGTACGCATCAGATCGTTCAGAGACAGCTCTTGGCAGTAGTAACGTGAAATAGTAAGCATGTAGCTATTTCTGTCAATCGCTCCTGAAGATGCTCTTTCATCTAGTGCTTCTTTTTTCTAGTAATTTTTAATTTTGGCACTTAAATTCAACAAATTACTTAATTTTCTTTTTGAGGCTAGTATTCTATTCGCAAATATTTAAAAAAAAGTATGTACTAATTTATCAGAGAAAGCGGCGCTTCCATCACTTCCATTGACACTACACTCCTGATAGACTCCTTCCTAGAGAACAGATGGAACTTTGAGAAAGCAAACTGGAGCATATATAAAGAAGCGCTCAGTGAGAAATGTGGCAACATAACTCTGAGTATCCAAAACTATAAGCGTTTCACCAAATTTTTTGAAACAGCCTGAAAAAGTGTCCCTAGAGATACAGAAGAAGAATATATTCTCTGCTGGATTAGAAAATGTATGAAACTATACAACGCCTTTAAGATTGTCAGAAACCAGCAACTTATGGAAGAACGTTTAATTAAATTAAATGATGAATGGTAAGAAAGATATAGATTTTACATGTCACAGCAAAAAAGTATGGAATCTTTTGGGAAAATTGGGCACTAATCCAATAAAAGGAATTTTTGCAGTAAAACTATTTGCCCTGATAAAATTGCTACAAACTTGTTAAAGATGATTAAGTTCAAACAGAATAAGGGTGAAATAGAAACATTAAGAAAAACCTAAGTAGCACCACAAAGAGCTGACAACTAATGGAAAATGTTTTTGAAACTATTACAATGGCAAAACTTAGTAAAACTATATGGTTAAACCAAAAACAGTAAAGCTGCGGATTTTTATGGAATTTTCCTGAATTTATGAAAAACTTAGGATCAAAAACTGAAGTCTTCCTACTCAATTATACAATAATATTCTATATTCCAGCACCTTACTGGAAGAATTTAAAAAAAACAAGATAATCACTATTAAAAAACTGGGTAAAAAAAGAAACAATTTATCTCATTATAAACCCATATTATTATTATTTGTTCCTTACAAAATTTTAAAACGGAATTTTTAAACTAAATCAGTGATGAAATGAATACTCACCTACCAGCGGAACAAGCAGGTTTTTGGCTATTGAAAATGGTTTTGAAAGAAATGAGAAAATGCTGGCGATATTTGTATGAAGACAAGAATTAATATCAAAGTTAACTGATATTATTCTCTGCAGAAAAATTAACTATTTGATAACATGCTAGCAGACCTACATTTTAGAATGTTTATAAAAAATAAAAGCAACAAATGACGTTGAGTTAATTCCATAAAGATTAATATCAGCACGTTTGCTGTTCAATGTATATGTTAGCGATAAAAATCATTTGCAAGTAGTTTCAGTATATGGATGAAATAAGTCTTACAACACGAAAAAAGTGTATATATGCGTGAAGCTGTAATAAAAAGTGATCTTAAGGTGTTCTAAATAAAATCTGCAATCTAACCTGATGAAAACGGAAGTGGCACTTTTTCATCTTAATAACTAAGTTTACATTGTTTTCAAAGGAGTTTGACTTCAAAATTATAAATCCCCTAAATATCGTAGTGTTATGCTGGATCGTTCTCTTACACATAAAAACCTCTAGAAAATTTATCTAGAAACCTAAAAGGCTCAAGTTATGGAAGGGGATGTTGCAAACTTCCACACTAGCATTAGTGCGTTTAGCTGCCAAATATTGCTCCTCTGGTGTAATAGCATCCATACTAAAAAAATGGATGTAGTCTTGAATGAAGCTTATTGTACAATTTCTAATTCACCAAAATAAACACCTATCTGGTGACTACAGATTGTAGCTAGTACCTCTTTTAAATGTATAAAGAGGAAATGTATTAACTAGGGATTAAAAAAAATTTAACTAGGACTAAAGTCTTTACAGTCACCAAAGTAATCAGAGAAGAAAGATTTGTTTTTGAATAATAATACATCAAAATGTGTTATTCACACTAACTTTTTTTTCTTTTAATAATCTATAAAAAGCTTTTCTAAATTATATTACTGTTTTTGGCTAATATTTTTTCCATTATCATGGATATATGTCTCTTCCTGAAAAATTATTTTTGATACCTCCTCTTATTAAATTAAGCATATAATTAAATTATTTAATATTCAACTGGAAAAATCTTCAGAATTTCTTGTCATCCTGCATTAAATGCTATTGGAATAGGTATTATGCCTCTTCCCAATTCTTGATATAAATACCGGAGTTTTACTCTTATAATAATTTCTGCAGCAAAATCTCTTTATCGTAATATCTGTTTTTACTTAGTTCCAACTAAAAGTCGTGTTCATTCATAAATTAATCAGTTACTAATTTAACATTTATGCGTTTGAGCTTGCGTTAAAAATGGGAAAGGGAACCCTTCCATAAACTTTTATCATTTCTCAACCATTTAAAAGAAGAATAAAATACTATTTTGTTTTAAAATTTATAAATTATTCTACATTTATGTTTTAATATTAATAAATTAATTTATATTTTTTTAGTAATTTATAAATTATTAATAACAATATTGCAAAATATTAATTATAGTAATTGCACGTAATGATTATTTACATTATTAAAATTATTCAACGTATGATTTTAAAAAATTTCTTATTTATTAATAACAAATTATTACCAAAATAAATAATTATTTTGTTATTTCTTTGAAGGTGAATTAAATAATACATTATATACCGGTCTATAGTTGTGCGACACGTTTTTACATTTGTTCGAGATCAATCTTTCATTCAGCGTGCTGATATTTGACGTATAGTGGAATTTGTAATTCAGTGAGTGTTTAGTTAGTGAATTATGGTAAGATTTTTTATTTATTTATTTATTTTCTTGAATGTAATTATTTATAATAAAAATATTAACTTTCTGTTTCGTTGAAATCCGAATGTAGAATTATGTTAAATTTGTAGGCACCAAACAGCGGTGTCGCTCGACCATTTGTAACCGTTTATGGCGAAAAGGATGAAGACACAGGCATAAGTCTTCCTCTTCCTGCGGTATTTAAAGCTCCAATTCGTCCAGATGTTGTTAATTTTGTCCACGTTAATATGTCAAAAAATCATAGGCAGCCTTATGCAGTAAGCAAAGATGCCGGTAGGTTTAAATTATGGATACCCGTAGTAAAAGTAGTATTAATGAACTTTTTACGTTTTTTTTTCCGCTTTGTATGTTCAAAAACTTTTAAATCAGTAGATATCCTTTTAAATAAAAACAATGAGGAATTAAATGATTTTTGAAGTAAATGTCAACTTATAATTTTACATAAAAAATATGTTAGAACTATAAGTAGAGGTATGCAATTTCACTTTCGTAGCAAAAAATATTTTATAGAAAGTATTTTTTGGAAGGTTTTTGGTTCATGTGAAACAATGGTTTAGTATTTTATTGTATTTATTCTTTCAAATAATTAACTTGTCTCGATGGAAGTCGTGATTGTAAATAATAAAAAATATTGCACACGCTCAGGTTTAGGGTAATCCTAGTTTCAATTTTTTAGGTAGGTCATTAGTTCGTGAATTTCGGCAGGATACAGTCTAAAAATACAATTTTAATAGTAATTTGTATATTGATATATGAAGTATGCTTTAAACAGTAATTTATTTTAACAGGACATCAAACAAGTGCTGAATCGTGGGGTACGGGACGTGCTGTTGCTCGTATACCTCGTGTTCGTGGTGGCGGTACTCACCGTAGTGGACAGGGAGCTTTTGGTAATATGTGTCGGGGAGGAAGAATGTTCGCACCAACTAGGGTATGGAGAAGGTGGCATCGGAAAATAAACGTTACTCAAAAACGTTTTGCTGTAGTTTCTGCGATTGCTGCATCTGGTGTTCCAGCACTGGTTATGGCCAAAGGTATTATTACGTGAGTGTTGTATGCGGTTGAATTTTATATTTTTTTCTTTTTCAATTTCGGTTTTTATAATTAAATTATTAATTATAGGTCATCTAGTGCAAGATGTACCAGAATTTCCATTGGTTGTAACAAATAAAATACAAGAATATACCAGAACTAAACAAGCAGTATCATTTTTGCATCGTTTACGTGTTTGGAAAGATGTTAATAAGGTATTACAAATCGTGCATAAATTTTCCGTTTAATTTATTTAATTAAACAATAAAGGCATTGAAGTTTATGCTATTTTTGAGCAATTTTTGATATTATGTTTAAAGTAAAAATTATTAAATTTTAACAGGTATATAAATCACGAAGATTTCGAGCTGGAAAAGGTAAAATGCGAAATAGAAGATACATTCAACGTAAAGGTCCATTAATTGTGTACAGTAAAGATAAGGTATTTATAATGTTTTTTTTTCACTACATATATAAAATTGAATTTATCTCAATAGTAGTTCCACAAGTAAAAAAATTGTGAAAATTATTTACTGGAAATTTTCATTTCAAATAAGGTCGATATATTAGCGCTTTATTGGAGTATTACGTATATAGATTAATCTATTAATAAGATTATATGATCACGTTTATTCTTTAACTTTAATACAAATCGTAATGTATTATTTGTATTATTGAAACTGTAGATTTTAAAAAATGGTGAGCTACAAATGTAATTTTTGAGTTGCCTTTGAATTACTGATTCAGTACAATGATAGATGATTATAGTTCAATCAACTTCTATGAATATACATAACACGTCAGCTGTAGTAAATTAATTGAGGTTTTATTAACTCTGAACATAATATCATTTTCTATAAAAATATATTATAATTTTCGAATTGCAGTGAAGCTTTAAGTAAAATCTTTCGCAACAAACTAGGAAAATTTACCAAAGAAATTTCACTGTAATTGAATAATTTTAGTAAAATTTATTTAATTGTGCTTGTGAAAATGATGAAGAATAAAGTCAATTCTTACATTTTCGTAATGGGAATAAAATTGCGCTTATATATAAAATTTATGTTTAACATGATTAATTTCAAATTAAAGTTGAAAACTATACATCAATTAACTTTTTTTTAAAAACGAAATATGGGTTATTATACAGTAAAGTTCTGTATGATTTTTTTTTTCACATTTTATATAACGTATGAATAACGAAGTTTTAATTTATTTTAAATATAGCATAGGTGTGTTTATATTTCAAAATTTCTTAAGCTTCCTAATCACTATGTAATAAAAATTAAACAGTGAAATTCATCTTCTTCGTTTTAAATATGATGACATTCGTTTTGGTCTGTGTTGTTGATTTTAACAATGATAACAATGATTTGTCTGAATTTATAATAGGGGTCTATCATGATTTTAATATGGATCCTCAGCAACTTTTGTTTATTAGTGTAGTAATAAGCATCGGAACAGACTTATGTTTTTAGAAATTTATAGCATATTTTTGGTATGATGAAAATCAAATATCAGAGCATTGGGTTCTGATTTGTTATGATTAAAAGGTAATATTATTCTGACTAATAATATGCTATAAATTTCCTAAAATAGGTTTACAATATATTTTATTGTTTCCTGTTCAAAACTTTTTCATGTAATAAAATGATTATTATTGCTTGTGAACTTGATGACATGTACATTGGTCTGTGTTGTTGACTTTAACGATGATAATGAATTTGTCTGGTCTTAGTGTGTTATTTTGATCTTAATATTAAATGTAAAATGGTTATTTACAACGATGCAGTTCAAAATAGCAGGGTAAACCTGTTTAGAAGTAAATAGCATAATTTTTGTATGATGAAAATAGAATAACAGAGCATTGGGTTCTGATACATAATGATTAAAAAAAAAAATTTCTGATGAACATTATGGTATAAATCTTCTAAATAGTGTTTAAGAATTTTTTTTTATTCTAATTCAGCTGGTTGTGTTAAATTTTTTCCATGTATTGAATTTCAAACGTGAAATGATTGTTTAAAATATGATGACGATTACATTGGTCTGTGTTATTGATTTTAATAATGATAACAATAAATTTGTCTGATAATTAGCTAAATTTTACGTTGTTATATGTTCGACACGATTCATTTAAATTTTTTAAATGAGTAGTGTACTTAGAATGATGACATGTTTTATACGTTGGTCCGTGTTGCTGATTTATGATGATAAAAGTAATTTGTCTGACGATGTACACTGAATCTTTATAATTTTAGTTTAAAATTTTCAGTTCATTTATTTATTTATTTTTAATGAATCCTATAATTTTAAATATTTGTTTCGAAATCAATTTTTTTTCTTTCTTTTTTGAATTAGTATGGTATAGTAATACCGCTGTAGAAGCAAACGTATGTCGATACTGTCTTCATAAAAATTTGAACATTTTTACTTAGCATTTAAAGAAGTAATATTTTTATTTTAATCTATTAATCGTGGGTTTAATTATTTTATCCTTGAAATTTCATTATAAATTTCTTTTCCTACCCCTTTTCCATAATTCCGTGATTTCTCACTTGTAATAATTTTTTTCATCTCTTCATATAAAATTTTGTGGAATGAAATTCAAAGAAAAATTGTATTTTGGGTGCAACATAACATAGAAGCAGGAATAAGTTAACTATAATCCAGGACAATTAGTGATTAATAGTTAAGACATAGTTGTGAATTTTGTAATTGAAGTTAATTTTATGAAGCTTTGAACTAATACATGATAATTACATGTGAAGATATGTTCTAGTGTTTTTATTGCATTATTATTGCTTGTGAACGTGATGACATGTACATTGGTCTGTGTTGTTGACTTTAACGATGATAATGAATTTGTCTGATTCTAGTGTGTTATTTTGAACTTAATATTAAATGTAAAATGGTTATTTGCAGCGATGCAATTCGAAATAGCAGAGTAAACCTCTTTAGAAGTAAATAGCATAATTTTTGTGTGATGAAAATAGAATAACAGAGCATTGGGTTCTGATACGTAATGATTATAAAAAAAAAAATCTGATGAACATTATGGTATAAATCTTCTAAATAGTGTTTAAGAATTTTTTTTTATTCTAATTCAGCTGGTTGTGTTAAATTTTTTCCGTGTATTGAATTTCAAACGTGAAATGATTGTTTAAAATATGATGACGATTACATTGGTCTGTGTTATTGATTTTAATAATGATAACAATAAATTTGTCTGATAATTAGCTAAATTTTACGTTGTTATATGTTCGACACGATTCATTTAAATTTTTTAAATGAGTAGTGTACTTAAGAATGATGACATGTTTTATACGTTGGTCCGTGTTGCTGATTTATGATGATAAAAGTAATTTGTCTGACGATGTACACTGAATCTTTATAATTTTAGTTTAAAATTTTCAGTTCATTTATTTATTTATTTTTAATGAATCCTATAATTTTAAATATCTGTTTCCAAATCTTTTTTCTTTTTTTTTCTTTTCTTTTTTTCCTTTTTAAATTAATATAGATGCAAACGTATGTCGATATTGTTTTCATAAAAATTTAAGTCAAAGAAAAATTGTATTTTTTGTGCAAGATAACATAGAAGCAGGAATAAGTTAACTATAATCCAGGGCAATTAGTGATTAATAGTTAAGACATAGTTGTGAATTTTGTAATTGAAATTAATTTTATGAAGCTTTAAACTAATACATGCCAATTACATGTGAAAATATGTTGTAGTGTTTTTACCGAAATGGATATCTTCGTTACACATATCGGTGATTCTGTGTAGTTCTTCACCTTCGAGTATTAATGCATGTATGTGTTAAGGTCGTAAATTTACAATGGTCCCTGTTTTTTTCTTTGAAAAATGAACTGAAATTTTGGATACTTGGTGCTTTTATGTGTTTTTATTAGTTCGTATAACTGAAATGTCTGGAACAGAAATATGGTATCCTTGATAGTCATTTTAAAAAAATTTCTCACGCGCTTATGTAATGTACCATTTTTCACTTTTATGTAAAATCTTATTAATAAAAATTCATCTAGTAATAAAAGATATTTCGATTTAATTATAAATTTTTCATTTTAAAATACTTCTGCATACGTGAGTATAAAATATTAAGTTCTTGGATTTTTTCTCATTTCAAAAATTAAACTGCATTTATTTTTTTTTGTTTGGTTGAAGGTTAGTTTTCATATAGTTCAGATAATTTTTTAATTGCTTATTATTAAATATGGTTCTAAATTGCAAATAAATAATGCTTGTGTTATAGTATTTCGATTATGTTGAATGAAATTCATATTTTATTCTTTCTCTTCAATTTTTATAAAGAATTAAATGATGTAATTAGACCAGACTTGCTTCTAATTAAATTTAAAAAAGAATAAGAAAATGATTATTCTCTTGCACATAAATTGTCATTTGGTCACTGAATTATAGTTACTGAATACTCCCATATGTGCTAAATTGAATCAGTTTTCTCAGTTGATCTTTCGCAATTCATTAAATAGTTGTGATTGGGTAAAACGGAACTTACATATATTAATGACTATGCCATCTTTTGCTTGGTGTCTACTATAAAAAAATGTCTTATTACAGTGTCCGTCATAATGGATGTAAGATTAAAATATTATTGAACAATAAAGATTTAAAAAAAAAAAAAGTTACTAAATTGAAAACGATTCTACTAAAATCGTTTTAAATGATAAAATATTGGGTGGATAAAGAGGCTTGCCCCCGTACGAGAGGCTCGATGAGCCGATTTTTTACACATATAAATATATGAACAATGTAATATTAATTCTTGAAGTTTTTCTTTGCACATAAAAATGTCCACATGGTAGCTTAATTGTAGTTGCTGTGTACTAAACGTGTGCTAAATTAAATCAGTATCTCAGGCGTTCTTTTGCAATGTTTTAATTAATTGTGAAGGGGTATTGTGGAACTAACACATGATTCAAGTCATTTAAATTCGGAATTGTAAGTATTGGAAATGTTTGGTTTAAGTTGATTTTATGGTTATAAGAAATATATTTAGTCATACTCAATACATGTGCGCGTACTTCAAATTTTTTTTTATAAATAAAATAGGAAAACTCGTTATTTAATTTAGAATTTTTCTAGAAGCTTGTATTTGGTAAATCTAAAGTAGAATATTAATATATGTTATCGCACAAGTTGGAATAAAAATAAAAACAAAATTATACCAAGGCGATGGTTTCGTTTTGTTTCCTTTTACCTCTATTTGTAAATTTGTACAAATTGTTAAATAATACAACCGAAAATTTGATTAAATATGTTAATAAATATGTAAAGCTTTCACAGCGAATACTCATAATAAATAATTGTCGGATACAACTGTGTTTAAAAAGAATTTTATTCACTTAACGTTTCGACTAGCTTACACCAGCCATCATCATCAGGAGCTTGCTTCTGATGACGGCCAGTGTAAGCTGGTCGAAACGTTAAGCGAATAAAATTCTTTTTAAACGCAGTTGTATCCGAAAATTATGTATTAATAAATATGTTGTTCAGAATTCAGTACCTTGAAGTTTCGTAATATTTTACACGTTAAGTGATTATACTATTACCTTAGTCATTACGTACATTGCTCGTTGCATGAAATAAATTATCATTTATAAATGGATGTAATTGAAGTAAATTTTTTAACTAATAATTTTTACTGTTAAAAGTATAATCGACTCGCGATTATCTGGATTAATTGGACGGCCGGCCGGTTTGGATAGCAAATAATCCGGATATGCCGGAGTTGAAGGATACATACTGTAAATAATGTGAAAAAATGACAACTTATCTCATAATAAAAAAGGAAACATGAAAATTAGCTTACGCTACATTAACTAGTTTTTAAAGAAGTCTGTGATTAAGGTCTGTGTCTTTCGCTGCATTCTCTTCCTTGCTGATATATCTCGCCATTTGCGTAAAAAACTGATATCAGCCTCGATACGCTTTTGCCTGTTGAGTTATTCCAGCGCTATTTCGATCGCCTTCAGTCCTTCATCATGTGGTATAACACTTTGAATAGACTTGGTATCCATATTTTCTTTAACTGTATCTTCGTTGAGTACCATGGCCATAATATCCTCATCTGCCGTTTCTTCGATCTCGTTGCTACTCATCCATTCTGTAACGACATCCGTATTAATCATTTCCCATCGTAGAATTCTTTTTATTAAAGAAACAAGCTTCTCGTCTTTTGAACTGTCTAAATCACATTGTTAATTTCATCCCATTTATCACTGACTTTATGATCTAATAATATTTTCTACGACCGCACTAATGTTATACAACTAATTTCTTCCCATCCCTCAGATAACCAAGTGATAACATCGAGCATATGAACTGATTTTAAAGCAACCTGACAGTCCTCATCATTTTCAACGCGCTTGGCATTAGTCTGGTGAGAAGGAGGCGTCCATTTTGGGGGGGGCTCTAGGATTTCTTGTTTCATAAATTGACAAACCGATATAACGTTTGCTGGAAGAAACATCGACTTTATATCACCATCTTGTAACTCCACAGTTGCCGAATGGGAAGGTGTATATTGTCGAGAATAAGAATTGCTTTTCTTGGTAACCGTTTGTTGGACAAATGTTTCGCAACTGCTGGCACAAACTCTTTGCAAAACCAAGTTTTAAAAATTTCACAGCACCTTCATTTGCAGAGAATGTAAACAAATATTCAGATACGTACTGCGTATAGGTGTAGATTTAATAAAAATGCTTTGGCTTTTTTTTTAAAAAATTGATCCAGACAATCGCGAGTCGACTGTACTTCTTTTTGCACAGTTATTAAATTGCGATTATCACTGAGCATTTCGATCATATCGAAAAAAGTTATTTTCTTCAATTTATATGAATAATTTAAATAAGGCAATTAATCAAATATAAAAAGAAAGAAGAAATAAAACAAAAAAAGGAAAGTGATTAGTCTCTTGCACATAAATTGTCATTTGGTCACTGAATTATAGTTACTGAATACTCCCATATGTGCTAAATTGAATCAGTTTTCTCAGTTGATCTTTCGCAATTCATTAAATAGTTGTGATTGGGTAAAACGGAACTTACATATATTAATGACTATGCCATCTTTTGCTTGGTGTCTACTATAAAAAAATGTCTTATTACAGTGTCCGTCATAATGGATGTAAGATTAAAATATTATTGAACAATAAAGATTTAAAAAAAAAAAAAGGTACTAAATTGAAAACGATTCTACTAAAATCGTTTTAAATGATAAAATATTGGGTGGATAAAGAGGCTTGCCCCCGTACGAGAGGCTCGATGAGCCGATTTTTTACACATATAAATATATGGACAATGTAATATTAATTCTTGAAGTTTTTCTTTGCACATAAAAATGTCCACATGGTAGCTTAATTGTAGTTGCTGTGTACTAAACGTGTGCTAAATTAAATCAGTATCTCAGGCGTTCTTTTACAATGTTTTAATTAATTGTGAAGGGGTATTGTGGAACTAACACATGATTCAAGTCATTTAAATTCGGAATTGTAAGTATTGGAAATGTTTGGTTTAAGTTGATTTTATGGTTATAAGAAATATATTTAGTCATACTCAATACATGTGCGCGTACTTCAAATTTTTTTTTATAAATAAAATAGGAAAACTCGTTATTTAATTTAGAATTTTTCTAGAAGCTTGTATTTGGTAAATCTAAAGTAGAATATTAATATATGTTATCGAACAAGTTGGAATAAAAATAAAAACAAAATTATACCAAGGCGATGGTTTCGTTTTGTTTCCTTTTACCTCTATTTGTAGATTTGTACAAATTGTTAAATAATACAACCGAAAATTTGATTAAATATGTTAATAAATATGTAAAGCTTTCACAGCGAATACTCATAATAAATAATTGTCGGATACAACTGTGTTTAAAAAGAATTTTATTCACTTAACGTTTCGACTAGCTTACACCAGCCATCATCATCAGGAGCTTGCTTCTGATGACGGCCAGTGTAAGCTGGTCGAAACGTTAAGCGAATAAAATTCTTTTTAAACACAGTTGTATCCGAAAATTATGTATTAATAAATATGTTGTTCAGAATTCAGTACCTTGAAGTTTCGTAATATTTTACACGTTAAGTGATTATACTATTACCTTAGTCATTACGTACATTGCTCGTTGCATGAAATAAATTATCATTTATAAATGGATGTAATTGAAGTAAATTTTTTAACTAATAATTTTTACTGTTGAAAGTACTTCTTTTTGCGCAGTTGCTAAATTGCGATTACTATTGAGCAGTTCAATCATATTGAAAAAAAGTTGTTTTCTTAAATTTATATGAAGAATTGAAATGAGGCAATCAATTAAATGTAAAAAGAAAAAGAATTGTCCTCTTGCACATATATTGTCATTTGGTCACTGAATTATAGTTACTGAATACTCCCACATGTGCTAAATCGAATCAGTTTTCTCAGTTGATTTTTCGCAATTCATTAAATAATTGTGATTAGGTAAAACGGAACTTACATATATATATATATATATATATATATATATATATATACACATATATAAATGCCATCAATTTAATGTTAATTCCCGTAATGCCCCTCTTTTGCACATAAAAATGTCCATATGGTAGCTTAATTGTAGTTGCTGTATACTAAACGTGTGCTAAATTAAATCAGTATCTCAGGCGTTCTTTTGCAATGTTTTAATTAATTGTGAAGGGGTATTGTGGAACTAACATCATGATTCAATTCATTTAAATTCGGAATTGTAAGTATTGGAAATGTTTGGTTTAAGTTGATTTTATGGTTATAAAAAATATATTATTTAGTCAAATTTTGACACTTGTGCGTGTGTATTGTTTGCTTTAGATTTTTTGAGAAATAAATATTTCTGAAAACCCATTATTTTTTTTCTTTCCTTTTTTTTTAAAAATAGAACAAAAGATCTAAATAAAGCGGAAACATTTATTAATAAGTATACCGTTCAATTTTTTAAAATTTCTAGTTAAGTTGATCGGGTAAAACATTCTGTATCATTGATACTCATATGATGCTTGCTGCTAAATGATGAATTTATATATCGGTGTCCAGGCTTATGACATACTGTGATTTAATTATAAAATTCTGATATTAGTAGCATGCAAATAAGAGATAGAGAACTACCCGAGCGTCGACTAGTATTATGCAAATGGTAAATAATCATGTTTTAATTTAGTAACTTACTAATTTATAGAAAGGTACTCGTTTGGATATATTGTTGAAGAGTGTAGATGTAAAAAAGGTTGGACAACGATTTTGAACTGAAAGTTTTTATTTATCAAAAGTATATTTAATAAATGAGCACAAGTCTACTAGATGGTAGTTTCTATTGATTCAAATTAGTTACTAAAGAGGAAAAAGGACGGTGTTGTCGTCGAATAACAGAATATCGATATGTTAAACATGATTGGTGTAATGGGTGGAGGAATTTTACTTTCCAACTTTTATTAATATACGTAGAAACTTTATTTAAATTAAGGCAATTTTTTTGTTATGAAATATTCATTTATTATTAATAATATATCCTTACTATATTAATATTATAAATGCGAAAGTAACTCTGTCTGTCTGTCTGTCTGTCTGTCTGTTACCTTTTCACGCTTAAACCGCTGAACCGATTTAGATGAAATTTTGTATGGAGATAGTTTGAGGTCAAGGAAAGAACATAGGATAGTTTTTATTCTGGAAATATTATATTAATTTTATTATTTCTTACGTATTCGTTCGTTAGTGTATGTTATTTTATTCAGCCAGATGTTTTTGTTCGGAAATTCTAAGAAACATCAGAACGCCAGAAATCGGTTTCGTTATGTAAACAAAATTACTAGCTAGCTTTTATTAACGTGTTGTTCATCTTCGATAGTCGCCATTCGTTCGTCCGTTCCTAGCTTAAAACGTGTTGTTCATCTTCGATAGTCGCCATTCGTTCGTCCGTTCCTAGCTTTTACCCGTGACATTGTCCGCAGAAAATTATTATTTCAAGTAAGCTGTTTCGACGTCAATATAAATATAAATGAAAGAGGTTTTATTATTAAATCATACATAGTTATATAGGTACTTAGTGAGTAGGCCGGAGATTTCCTTAAAACATTTACATAAATGTATTATATTTTGATTTTAAAAAAAAAATTCTTATTATTTTTACTGTCAATATGCCTCGCAGGCGTAAATCTGATCTAGCGCGAAACTCTAACAGAGCTCGAGCTGCGAAAGTAGCTAGAACTGAGGAATCTCAAGAGCAGACACAGACCCGACAGATTTTAGATGCTGAGCGTCACTCCTCTCAAAAGGTTTCAGAGACCTTAGAACAGACTCAAGCACGGCAAGCTTTAGACGCTGAGTGTCACGCCTCTCAAAGGGCTGCCGAGATTATAAATGCGAAAGTAACTCTGCGTGTCTGTCTATCTGTTACCTTTTCACGCTTAAACCGCTTAACTGATTTTTTTACGACAAAGCTTTTCATTGTAATATAAAGGCCATCCATTTGAGATATATATATATTTAATAGTAAATGAATATACACTGGTAGGACAACGTCTGAAAAACGTTGTTTACAAAAATGTGTTGAATTAAAATTTTACTACTGTAATTATAAATAAACAAAAATAATTACATAAAAGTAAATAATAAAAAAAATATATAGAAGTAAATACCTAATAAAAAAAAACAATAATAATAAAAAAAAAAACCTATAGTTATAATTTAATAATAAAATCTCTTTCATTTATATTTGTTTTCACGTCGAAACAGCTTACTTGAAATAATAATTCTCCGCGGACAACGTCACGGGTTAAAAGCTAGTTATTAATAATTGCTTGTTTTATAAAACTATTCGCATTATTTGATAGTTGATTGTTCCAATATTATTAAATCCGCATTGAATTAATGTCGTTTTATCACCTTTTTGTTTTATGTGTATATATATATATATATATAATATATATATATATATATATATATATATATATATATATAAAGACCAGTGTAATATGAAACAATGATTTATGATGCAGGGTTTGAAAAAAGCATTCCGTAATGTCCCCGGTGTAGATGTTATAAATGTACGTAAATTGAATTTGCTACGATTAGCCCCTGGTGGTCACATTGGTAGATTTATTATTTGGACCGAATCTGCCTTCAAACAGTTGGATCAGTTATACGGAACATGGCGTAAAAAATCTAGCTTAAAGAAGAATTATAATTTGCCGTACCCGAAAATGACGATAACCGATTTAACTCAGTTATTCCATTCAAAATCAATCCAGTCTGTATTAAGAAAACGAAGGTAATGTTTAAAGAATAACGTTAATCGGCCAGAAAATTCGATTATCTTATTAGAATTTGAGAAATACTAATTTAATATTATTGTAATATTGTGTATAATTCTCGTTCAGTTCGTTGCCTCAGTTTTTTCAATTATTCTACCTTCTGTTATCAATTTTGGACTGTTAGAAATAAGATTTTTTTTTTTTAATTTTGATATAGTTAATTTTAAAGTTAATACGCAATATTTAATGTAAATAATGTTTTATGTAGTATAAAATTGGAACTGCCATACTAGAGTAGTATAAAAGTGTAGGTGGTTTAAAATTGAGGCTGTTTAATTTTCATAAGGGATCTTAAAGGCGTGTGGTCGAGTATTTACAGAGCAGATCGCTGTACCGACTTATTTAGTGAAAACGAATGGAAGCGTTTTGTTAGCAGCGTCGGTGTGTAAAACAGTTAATTCGTAGATTGGTTTCCTTTAGTCGGCAATTATAACGTTAAATAATTTTAAAGTATTGTGTACTTGGCTGCTTATTTTAGAACATTTATTATTAACTTTAAAAAGTAAAATTTTAATAGACGTTACAAACAACGAAGTACTGATCATAGATTATTTACTCAATTCTTTCCAACTTTATTGCATAATAAGTAGCAAATTGTAATAATGACAAGTTTTCTTTTTTCAAATTTCTAAAGTGGCAACTAATTTTTCTGCTCGGATTATCGAGCTTCTGATTGGAAAACGGTGTGGAGTACTTAAATGTTTTTCAACTAAATTTAATAGAAAGTTCAGATGTTTGTTGATTTAAAATATTTTTTATTTTTATTTATTTTTTTGACTAACTTGATATATCTTTGATATAAGTGATTATTTGTTAACAATGGAAAAGTGTTTTTATTAGATAAGTCGCAAAATATTATTTATTCAGAATTGTTTTCTATGTATTTGAAAAAAAGAAATCTATTCATCCAATTCTTTGCGGACTTTAAGTAATTTCATACTTTTTCCTTATAATGTTACTCATCTTTAAATGAAAATCATAAATTGCAATAACTAACTTTCACTAATTTTTCTATTATGAAAACACCGCAGTTTTAATCACTGATAGTTGCCTTGTGTAATCTATTAAGAAAATGCAGTTTTATTCGATAAAACATAATGTTGGCATATATTGAAAATGTTCGTATTTGGGGAAAAAAAGGAAGTGATCGTATATTGTTAAATAAATTATCATACTGAAATAATTCAAACAAGTTTTTTTTTCTTGTATTTGAAGTTCGAATTTTGTTAATTTTACACGATTTAAATTTTAATACTCCTCAACACCGTAATATGTTAATTTTTGAGTTGATAGAGCAATGGCTGTTTGAACTGGCTTGAAAAAAACTAGTGCAATCATAATTTATATTTGGGTTTAACATTTCGAAATAGTTTAAGAACCTTATAAATAGTAAAAAGTTACATTTGTTATAAAACTAAATTAAATTATATGTACATAAAAAGCGGGAGTACTCTCTATGGTAGATATCACGTTTAAGTGTTGCTGCTGTTTTCCTTCGATTTTTAAAGTGTTTTCTCTACAGACTTCTAAAATTTTTGGTGGCAATTATACTGTTTCATTTTAGCTCTTACGGAACCGTTTTTTATATTTGATTAGTCGGTTCAAATGGTATAGTTTCGCATTATTAATGCGAATATGGCAGTTCCAATATGAACTGTTGTGGTTTAGTGTGTTCATATTTTAGCCAGAATTCCCTGTTGCGCCCAGTTCGGCATTGTTGCTGATATCGGATCTGATTGAGCATATTATTTTGATTTGCAGTATGCTTGAATAGAATGGTTAAAGGCCACATGCGTGAAACTTAATTACAATTCCGTTTTAGAAATGTTTATCTTTTTATCGTTTACTTTTATTAAAACGTTTAAAGAAAAATATTAATCGTTTTACTAAAATAAATTCTCTAATATTGTGTGAATACTCGTACATTCTTATCGAAAACTACGAGTAACTATTATGATATTCTAAATGGTTGAAGTTTTATGTGTTCATTAGTACTCGATTTTCTGTCGTGTGCTTTTTTAAAATAATTGATGCGGGCATATTTGAAACATTTTATTAAGCAAGTTGATGTATGCATTTCTTGTGCGTTTTTGGAAACGACTTAAAAAAATCGAATCAATTAGTTTATTATTTAAGATATAATTGTTTGATCGCAATTAGATATTTTATTGTAATCGTTGTTATTGAAATTTTAAAGAATAATTTAATTGATATTGATGACGATGTATGTTTGATTTCGTTGTTTTAATTATTAATTAACGATAAAGAAATTCGGTGCAATAGTTCGGAAAATATAATAATTTATTAAATTTAATGTGTCGATTTTTAGGAGATCAGTTCCACGTAGAACACGAAAGTTGAATCCGTTGAAACATATTCGAACAATGCTGACTTTGAACCCATACGCTGCTATCCTTAAACGACAAGCTAGTCGCGCAGCACGGAACATAGCGGCTATAAAAGAAGCTCAAAAATTACAAAAGACCGGGGTATGTTTTTGCTATTAGTAATCTGATTCGAGTGTAATTGAAAGACAATTTTTACAATATTACATTATAAAACGATGATGTATAATATACGATAAAACCTTGTTTAAAATAGAGGCGAGTGGACGTCTTTGTCCAGTAAGCGAAGATTTAGAAAAAGAAGCAGTGTGTTTTAGATTAATAGAAAATAAATTTGGATAGGGAACGATTTAATTTAAAAACGGACAAAAAGCTAAATAAGAGCTTGTTTTTTTTAATTTCTGATTAACTAGTTCTACGCACAATTTTATTAAATTTTATTTTTACCGCATTCAGAATATTGCAGCAGTACGTTTTTTTCTAAATAGTTGAAATTCATTTTGGAAAATACTGTTTGTATATTATATTTTTTTACATAATCCTTAGTTAATTATGAACGTGCCGTATTTTTAAAAACAACTCGATTTTTACTACATTTAAATATAATGCAGTAGTAATAATTGTATTGATAAAAATGAGATGTAGTGGTATTTTTATATCAGTAATTTTACAGAAAGATTTATTTGCAGGGTGAACTAACTCCAAATCAAAAACTGATTCTCCAACAAATTGAGAAGAAAGTTAAAACAGCTGCGGAAGCAAGGAAGAAACAGCAAAAATCGGACGTGTAATTTTTAAATGAATAAAGTATTTTCAGAACTGAAATGGCTACTTGAATATTTTTTTTCGAGTACTTGTTCAATTTGTATTATACTTGGTTATTAAAATAATTTAGGTTGATTTTGTAGTTGGCTATAGTTTGTAAATTAAGTAGTTCTTTCTTAATTTATTTGCGTGTTACCCCAAAAAATGACAAAGTGAACACACATGTCATTTGTAAATGAAAAACTAGATCGGTTGAAATGGCGTCCCTCGGAATAAGCGAGCTAATATTTTTTTTAATGATAGTTCTCGGTCTAAACTAGATTTCGCTTGAATCTGTTCTGTAAGTGGAACTATTTTTTGTTCGGGGCGACGTGTATCGGTTAGAAACAGGTTTCTTGGTCTGCTTTATAGTTGTATTAATATCGGCCAATCGATAAAAATCTTTAAGTAAGAGTTCGTTTTTAAATCACATAGATATGGAGTACAATTTAACTACTCGCCTCTTCGTTTGTCCTACACTGTGCCAAGTATGTTGCTTTATCATTGTCCTTGGTCAGCTTACATACAGTGTATCTATAGTTGTGCTGTATTCTTAAAAATCACTAAATGAACAAATATCTGATAAACAGGGTGGTCATGCAATGGGGAATTTTGGAAACCGGGGAAAAATGTAAAAATAGCCAAAAACGGTATTTTTAATAAGGTAAAATCATTTAAAACGAAAGATACGTGTATTTTTTACTGTACTTTACTCAAAATAAATTACAAAGCTCTATTTTTTTATTCATGTAAAATACACTGCGACGATCAAATATCAATGGTAACGAAAAAATCTCCATTCTTCTTTTTGTACAATTCTAGTAATCAGGAAATGGGGGGAGGATTTGGATCAGGAAAACCGGGGATTTAAAAATTATATTTCAGTGGCCACCATGATAAAGCATTAGATGATTTCAGTGTAATTGAAATTTTTGTTGATCAGCAGTATTTGAATTATTTTTAAAAAACGGTGTGGTGATTTTTAACATGTTTCGCTTTTGACTTATATTTTCCAATTATAAATTTTGAGCTGTTAATATGACAAAACGTTTTTTTTGTTTGTTTTTGTTTTTCGAGTTCAGTTAGGAAACAAAACCATGGAATTTTTGTTATACTCTTGATATTTTGTAAATTAAATGAAAATTATGTTTCTTTGTTCTTAGTTCACATTCGTTTAAAACAAATACTGTTTTTAAGAAACATTTTAAGTTCATTGAGACGATTAAAATTGAAATATATATTTATTCCCGATTTATGAAAATGCTTACGGGTGTTGTTATTACCGCATACTATTGTGCTAGATAAATTTTATTAAAGTATCTCGAAAAATTAAAAATTTACAAAAATAATGCGTATTATAGTCTGTGTTATGTGCATTTATAGTGTTTACGGCTGGACCAAGCTATTTAAGGAAGGAAGAAGGAAAATGCGTGATGAAGAGCATAGTGTTCGTTCTACTGGTACGCTAAGAGAAGGAAAAATTACATGTGCTCGCGCACTGTTAGTCGAAGATCGCCGTTATACTGTTTCTGACAATTATCGGAAATGAGTACCTAAAGGATGTGGTGCTCATGCTACAGTTTATGAAGTTCTAACTGAAGGTCTTCGATTGAAAAAAGTGAGTGCACGCTGGATACCCCGTTTTATTTATGCGAAGTTCGCTAAACCAACAGAATAGGAGTTGCGTTGATGTTGTTGACCCGTTACAGAGCGGAAGATTCGAAATTTTTACACCAAACAGTCGCTGAAGATGAAACCTAAATTTGTTTTTAGACCCGCTGGAAAAAAGAGCTTCCGTGGTATCGAAAACAGATGAATCGGTGTACAAAGAATCCATTAAGGAACTCCTGACCGAAAAAGTTGTGGTTACCATTTTTTGTGATACTGAGTGCGGTCGAATTTGCTGTCGGTTTTTATTTTTTCATAAAGTATTTTTAAAAAATGGTTATTGTACAGTAATGCATGTCCACACGGCGCAATTTTAACCCAATCACTGCTGAAAGATTTCAGAAGAAACGCTTTTCCATGTTCGTCGTATTTTTTAAAGAATATTCTATAAGCCATTTCAAAAATTTGGACGGCTAATTCTACTATTCCGAATTGGAAAAATTCATGACGCAGATTAATAAGTGCTTAGATAATAACGGAGGTGATTATGTAGGGAAGTAGTGCATTTACTCGGTTATATATGTTTTAAACTTTAAATGTAAAATTTTGTTTTTCACGATTTTATGTGGTTTGTATGGTGACTTCTAAAACGCCCTTTGAAAAAAAAAATGCTCTTATTAAAACATTGGATTTAATATAGCCTACTATTATAAAGATGATTTGTATTTTACATAAAAGAGTTAAAGTGTAGTATAGCACAATTGCATTTACATTATTAAAAGTATATAGAAATAGTGTTTCTACTATTGTTAAATGTTACTTTGTTTTACGCGGGTGGATAGGTGTTTAAAACAGTTTTTCTTCATTATATTTGCCATTTTTGTTTTATTTTCTGGCGTGGCGTTTTTTTTTTTATCTACATCAAAATTGTATTAAAAATATTCTAGTTGCTTTTCTGATGAAGCAAAAGTATTTTGTATTTATTTATCAAAAATATAGCTTCGGCATTACGTTTTCACAGGAGCCGCGCAGTTCATATAAAACTTAAAAATTGTAATAAAACTTACATAGTGAATTAAATTTCGAGGCTAAGTTCCAGATCAATTTATACCAATACTTCGGAGATGGCGTAAACTATGTACGTATTTGTCATAACTGATTTCGAAAACACGAATAGATCACTGTGTATGAGAGTTGTTAGATGTAAATAATTGCAGATTATTCAGATGATACACCAATTTAATTGACAGAATTGCGGTTTTCTGGTGCACAATAATCTTGAAATTGAAGCGTTTTTTGACAAACTAATTTTGATTATAGAAACATTTAAAATTAGTTTACAGAGGTTTGATTGAAGCAGTATAGGTATTTTAACAGAATTCAATAACTGTTGCAAAGTTTCGACCGTAAGCCAAACAAAACATCTACACGGGTACTTTTTTTGCTTAATGTATTAGTCGCAAATGAATAAAATATAAAAAACAAGTCTGTTAAATGGCATGTTCAACGATTACTGCACACGTTTTGAGCTATTTCAGAATAGAATATATTTTTTTAACATTATACCCAGTTTAATTCCTTAGAAGAACTGTTTCTTAAACCGATGTAGGTTTGTAAAAACTAGAAGGTTTCATGGATTAGTCGAAGTGTACTTTTATGAAATGAAATGTATACAATTAAACGTGCTACAACTTCGTGCTATAAAATCAAAAATTGAAGACGTTGAATGCCTTTTCTTGTAAGTATTAAATATTGGAACTAAATATTCCAGGTATAAAATCTGAAACATTTTCGTTTATATCATTATTGATATAAGTTTTGTAACATTAAAATTATTATATCATTCCATAATAAAATTAAAAGTAATATTAAAAAACCACGATTTAACTACCGAAATTTACATTGCATTTCTCAATCGTTTTAAGTATTTTTATTATAAAATAGTTGTTTGTTTTTACACAAAATAATAAATTCCAAGTTTTTTTAACGACCAAAAATTTTATTGTTCAAAACGACACCATGATTTATTTGTGGTATCCTTTTTTGTTAAATTTTAGGAATTTATAAATCATTTAACTTTAAAAAAAAAAGAGTTCTCAAATTAATAACTCAAAAGTGACCCGCAGAAAAAAATTCTACTTTGGCTTTTTCGTCACCTGTGTCGTACACGTTCTTTTTCGTACCATCTTAGGGTAAAATGTATTTCCGACTAATATGGCTAAAATATTTTATTTTTTACCGCGTTAAATAATTGGTATTTTTCAACTATTACCTGATACTAATTTATTATGTACTAATTTTATATATATTTATGATAATATATACCTGTTGGCTATAAAAGTAAAAAGTGGCAATGAATCTTAAATGTTTTACTTAAAAACCAAAAAAACTTGTCGATTTTTTATTCGCAAAGTTCATTGCACTAAAAGGGTCAAACTAATGGTATTTCTTTTTTAATAAGTTACTAAACTTGAAAATCGTTCTTGTAATATAGAGTGACCTTAAGTATATTTTTGTTCGTTTTATCGAAAAACTTCTGTTTTCACTAGCTACAATGACTGGTATTGTTAACAATATCTTCGTTAAAATCCATACATTTGGGTTAAAATTTCCCAATCTGAGCTGTTTTGGGGAATTCAGTATTAAAAACAGATTAGTTTTATTTTTAGCTTTTTCATCAACTGCAGACTTGATACTCTGGTCTATTGTTACATTTTGAAATCACAGTGAAATCCTTTTTAAGATTACAATAATTGAGAACTTTTTTTATCCGCGTGGATAGATTATAAACGAATCCCCATGGTCTGAATAAACATTAAATTTAAAATTTTTTATTAACTGATGTTGAAACCATGTCTGGCAATGGATTAAAAAATTCACCATTAAACTTTTTTAAAGACAAATAATTGCCTTGTCGGTATATTAATTAAATTAACATTTTATCCGCACAATCCTTTTAATAAGTTTAAAGTTTGAATTAACCGTTTTGCTTTAGTTTTAGCCTGAATAAAATAATTCTCTCTGTAATTTTCTGTGAATAATCAATAAAAATATTTGTGCATGCGATGATGTCCGTTTCTTTCGTTTAAGGTGATTTGCTATTTCGATTTAAAATAGAATTTCGTACCAAACGGTTAAAGAAATTAAAAAACTGAAATATTAAACTGCTCGCTAGTGCGATGGTCTCGTGTGCTACATTCGAATCACGAATTCCCTACTGTGATAATTTAGTGATTCATGAATAGAAGCTATTTGAAATCGTAATAGCTTCATACTTTTTACTTTTGATTTCTAGCACGTCATAAAGATTTTTTTGAACGTGAAAACTATAGCGCCATCTGCTACCGGTAATTGCTCTCATTTGGCGACAATAATAATTATTGGAATGAGACTAGTAAAAGTTGTGACTATTGAGTTTTTTTGGAAAGATCAGCTCTGATTTTAAACCGTAAGCTATGATGTGACCTAATGCGAATATTTTGCAAATGTGCAAGTCGCTACATATTCCTAAGAATTCCTTATTTACAATTTCGACGTTTTCGGATCCACGGTATAAGCATAAAGTCTTTAATAATATTATAAAAAACAGAGTAAATGCTGACGTTATTGCACTCGCATTAAAACTAATCGAAATCGGGATTCTTCAGCTTCAACGTACGGTACTAAAATGCCGAGGGAATCAACATATAATATCACTGAGCTTTCAACGAGTTCTGATTGTTCTGCTAAAAGTCTCATTAGCAATCTAGCCGGAATTCTGGAGTCCGCATGCGAAGACGAAGGCTCCTTCGATTTAGAATCTAGGGGTAGTAGAGACACACAAGAACATGAAATTAAAGCACAACTGAAGGCATAACTCAAAGAAAAACAAGCCTCCCTCGATGAAAACCCTCTGGACTGGTGGAAAATTAAATTGAAATACGAGAAGTTGTCAGATCTTGCTCGTAAGTATCTCAGCGCTCCTCCAGCCAGCGTTCCCAGTGAGCTATTATTTAGTGCAGTCGGCCTTATATACGAGCCACCCAGAAATCGCCTCATGGGAGAAAAGGCAGCTAAATTACTATTTATAAAATATAATTTGCCACTTTCAAAATTTGATTATTAAAACAAAACTATATAATTTATCGATTCTATAGAGTATATAGATCTTTTCTATGTTTCGAGTTATTAGTGCTGTACCGTATTAATATAATTATTAATAAAAATGATTAAATAAAATAATGTTTTAATGACTTTCCCAAACATTCGCATTCGCATTCGCGAATATCGAAAATATAACATTCGTAACATCCCTAATGTGACCATACAGAACTGTTGTGAAAATAGTAGTAATCCTTGTATTAGTCGTTTTCCAAAAGTCGTCCTTAGATGGGGACAACTAGGTTCAGCCGTCTCTAAGGCCTGTTGCCCATTGCAGCGAGTTCGTTGAGCAAGAAAATAGTTTATGATTAACAATTGCGAATTATTTTTTATTTTTATCGTTTAAGAATTTTCATTTATTTTTAAATATATGGAAGTGTAATAAATGTAATTTGCCTTTGTTTTTGTTTAATTAAGTTTCGATGTATTCTCAAATTTTATTTTATTTTTAAATATTAAAAGTGATATTGTTTTTATTATATAAAAATTTATTTAACTTCAACTAATTTCTTCACCTTTCCATAATTTGCAAGTTAAATAAAACTAATAATATAAATTAAAGCAGATAAAACTAAACAGTAATGTAAGTTAGAGTAAATAACGTGTAATTTGAAAAACAAAACGCAATTAAATATTTCAAAATTTTTAATCAAAAATACTGAAATTCGTGAAATGTATTTTAAAAAACTCGCTCAGCTAGTGATCCGAATAAGGAATTATTTATCCTCGTTCGCTTCTTTCGACTACTTCTCGTTATAGTCGAGTAGTGTTATATTTAAATGTATTGCAGTCGATTTTTAGAAAACAAATTACAAGTTTTACATTTTATATTCGTCGCTGCAATTGGCAACGGGCCTAAGGCCAGCTCACTGGATCCATTTCTTATCTTCAATTCAGGCGGATGAAGCTGCATTTTGCTTGTTAACATTATGTAGGTTGTGGCAAGATCTAATTTTTTAACCCTTTTTTGGAGCTGTTTTTTTCTTTGTGGTACTGAAGGCAGGTATTTTTTCCGGCATATTACTCATGACTGCAGTGATGAATTCAAGAATCTGTTTCTTGGGGAGCAATTTATGTTCTTTTTTTTATATTTTTATTGAGAAAATTTTTTCGGGATATTCTTGAATAAAACCAAATATGTAAAACTATGATTTATTACGTAATTTAAAATAATGAAAAAGCAAGTGTGAACGATAAATTTCAAGTAAAATAACCATTATAAACAACAATGTTTTCTCAATTGGTTTTAAAATGATTAATTCTAATTGTAGCATTAAAGAACATATTGTAAAAACATTCTAACGGACTAAAAATACCAACTGCAGCGAATAATTTTTTCAGCTCGCGAGCAAGACCGTATCGGGGGGGGGGGGGGGGGGGGGGTCCGGATTCAAAGCCCCTACCGAAATGTCTGCGAAATCATAACTGCTTGAATTAAATGGATCGAAATTCAGAATAAATTTATTTCTTTTCAATTTTTGACAAAAAAAAAGAAAATTAAAATTTTTATGAATTCTATGGAAACGACTATTTATTTGTTTTTATTGTAGTGTTCAAGTATTATATATATGTATATATAATTATAAAAATATTTTCGTAACCTCCCCCCCCCCCCCAATTGCTCTACATACGGCCCTGCTCGTGAGTATTTTACATCTTTCGCGTATTTGCAATGAAAGCATATCGATTTTTTCATAGAATAACACGCAAACGCCAAAGTCAGATCTTTTAAGACCTTTTTTTTTTATTGTTATTTTATGAAGTTTCATTTTTTCGTCAACAATAAATCTTGTAATTTTGTAATTTAAAAATATACGACTAATTGAACCATTTCAAAATGGTTTGGCAGCAACTTTTGACATAACCGTAAACAAAGCGAATAAAAAGAATTTCATTTCCTATTAAACTTCTGCATTCTTAAACAGCTTGTGTTAAGTTCTAAAGGGCAATTTTAGAGTTCTGCCCCCCCCCCCATACAAAAAAAACCCACTGGATTCAGTCCTGCATAACTGGTATATTGCTTTAACAATTTTGATTTTCTGTTACGGTTTTAGCTCAATTAATATTATAGCAGCAGTTAGACACAGACTTAATCATTTCAGTAATTTTAGTCGTAATGTGGGTATTGACAGTATATTTTAATTTTAGCAGAAAATTAGAAAACTAATTAAAACTATGCAGGTAGAAAATAAAGAGGTACTAAAGCTGAGTAAACCAGCTGATTCGGCGACGAGGCAAAAGTTTAATCGTTGAGTGTGTAACATAAGTGTCAGTTGAGGTTTGTTGACTCTCAGTCGTATTGCTAGATTCCGAACGTCGTGACTACCTATTTGTACATTCTCGTTGTACAGAATAGGTAGCGCTCATGGCAATTGTTATACGCAACGTAAGTGACTACATTCGAAACTGATTGTAGCCGCTTGTTATCGCGCTACAAGTGCAGTCCCGTATCTGTCTGCTGTGTACTTATACGCAGTTCTTTTGCCATTGCCTTCCACATGAAATAGCGAGTATTTTAATTTTTCGTAATAATTATCGTCGTCACCCTGGGATTGAACCCGAGACTTTCGTAACGGAAGCCAAGTGCTCTAGCAACTAGGCTATCGCTAACTAGCCTTTATGTTTAAAAGATTACATCATGTACTCCCTGAGGAGGATGTGCGTCTTTATTCGATTAATTTCTCTCATTTCGGTGTGATGTTACTCAGTCACTGAATGAAATTTTCTTTATAGTTGTGAGAACTAACGATATACGAAATATTGAGTAAATTGATAAATATATGCATGTTCGTAAATGGCAAAGAATTTGTCTGACCAAATAAAGTTAGATTTAGAATTTGTTGAAAAGTCAATAAAGAGTAAAAACCGTGTTTTAACAGGCGAAAAAAGCTGTAAATGGCAACGTTGTATTAAGGGATAACGTCACTCTACAATTTTGAAAAAATCGATTTTTTTTTTTTTGGCTTAAACAATACTTTAGGTTCTTAAAAATGATATTCACTTCGTATTATAGTGGGGGGAAAATTTAAACAGCTTAATTCTTGATTTTACCGCAGCGCCTCGGATGCCGTTATTGAAATGTTCCAACGCTCGGAATCGTTGCACAACTTGAAGTACGTCAGTTACGTAGGGGACGGTGATTCAAAAACTTTTAAAGGTATCATAGATGCACAGCCTTATAAAGATTGTACTGTGAGTAAGAAGGAGTGTATCGATCATGTCCAGAAGAGAATGGGTTCTGGTCTTCGTAATTTAAAAAAAAGTATAAAAGGCCTTGGTGGAAAAGGTAAACTTACTGGCAAACTAATTGACGAGTTGTCGATTTATTATGGTTTGGCGATACGTAGAAATCATGATTCGGTGGCAAAAATGCGGAATGACATTTACGCAACTTTAAACCATAAATTATCGACGGACGATAATCCTATGCATGACAAATGCCCGCGCGGAAAAAACTCATGGTGCTCGTGGCAAAGGGCACAGGCCACTGGTGATACAAATTATGAATATAAGCCAGCTCTCTCGCAACAAGTTTACAAAGTGATTTTGCCCATTTATGAAGAATTAAGCCGAGACGAATTGCTTACTCGTTGTTTAGGCGGCTTTACACAAAATAGCAATGAGAGCTTCAACTCGACCGTATGGTCTATGGCTTTGAAATCGGTATCTAGTGGCAAGCATGTACTTGATATTGCTGTATACATTGCTATAGGCATATATAACGACGGCTTATCAAGTATTCTGAGGATCATGCAGAATTTGGGCATGACAATCGGGTTGAACTGTTATAATTTCTGCGTGGAAGCAGACGAGCGCCGCATAAAGTTTTCGGAGAGATCACTTACGAACGCTGCTAAAAAAGCCGGGCTTTCCATAAAATCGCTCAGGAAGGAAGAAGAGGAGGCGAGCATTAAAGTAAATGGCCAAATATCTGGAGCAGGTATCGCAGATTAAAGGGTAAAAAAAAATTCCAAGGATTTAACTGTTCGTGGAACTTTAAAAGCGGTTTTCTCAAAATTACATTTTTCAAATTGGGAGAAAAGATTACTCGAATATTATTGCATAGATTTATTTGAAATTTTAACAGTAACTTCTCAATTATATTCTCTATAGAAGTACGCAGTCGTTTTTCGAACTGATGTAAATTTTTTTTTATATAAACAATTTAAGACGTATTTTTTGGCCAAAAATCGAGTTTTTTTTTGAAAAGTGCACCATTTTTACAAAAATTGATTTAAAAAAAAATCCTTACGTACTTCTTTAGGAAATAGTATATAGATTGAAAAAATTTTTAGTTTTTTGTTCCAGGTCTCATAGGTCGCGAGAAATCCTTTCTCCCGCCAAGGCTTTTCAAAAAAACATGATTTCGAAAATTGGCTCCATCGCTGTCATTTTGTAACAAAATAATAATAAAAATTTTTTTTCACGCTCAAACACATGCTAAATGTACTGTCTAAAAAGAAATTCCATCCTGCTCCCCATACTCCCACAATAAATTATCAAAAATAGGCCTTTTTTTCAGTCGCTAGAGTGGCGTTACCCCTTAAGGCATTTCAAAATTTCGAAGCTTTGCCTTATAATAAGAATTTAGTGCCTTTAATTGGAAAACAAAATGGAGGTTTTCAAGAGGACATGGTATCGCATTGTGGTTGAAAAGAATAAGTGAAAAAAAGTGTCAATGAGGACAGTAAAAACGAGTAAATGTAAACATAATTATTTTTCTGTATTATAAATTAAGGAATGAGTGAAATCGTATTGATAATTCGAGAAATCGCTAACGAAATAGAGAGAACATTAAGCAAAATTTAAGTAAGTGCCGAGTGTGTTAAGATGAGAAAGAAAAAAAAGAAATAGGAATAATACTTTTAAAATATGTGAAAATGAAGGAAATGGAGTAAAGTTGACAATGTTAGATCTATGGAAAAAAATAAAAGAGAAAAGAGCGATTTATTTTAAAAGGAAGGTAGATTGGGTCTCTAATGAAAGAGTAGTGGCAGATTAAGATGTAACATCCATATTTGGGTGAACAGAATTTAATTTCATTACATTCGGACTTTTTAGTAGTTAAAAATGTAGTAGTCAATTAGAAAATTTGGCTTGCGTACAATTTTATTTTTTGTTACCTTCCTACATTTTTCTATTCATAACAAACGCTTATAAAATTAAAAGTATTTTTCGTAATTTTTCATGTAAAGAAAATCTGCCATTAATTAACGTAGACCATAAAATGAGTCAATGCGGGTCGCTAAAGAATGAGACGTAGAATTTCAAAAGACTATAGAAAAAGCGGTGGAATAAAAGAGAATAAAAGCAATAAACGATCAATAGATGTGAGCTGAGTTAGCGAAATAAGAAAAACGTCAATTACGAGACTAAAAAAAGATTGTCACCTAAATTTATGTGAAATAGAATATAAGTTTACTGAATTGAAGAAAAAGGAACTGTAGTAAAGGCGAGTTAGGAAGAGCAAAATAAACGCGTATTAAAAAGAAATAATTAGCATTAAAGGGCCCGTCGGTAAGAAGTATATGAACGGTAAAAATAATTTATGTAGATTGCAATGTGTGTTTGTAATATTTTCCGGGAAATTATATTTAAAAAAAATATATTCGATATAGGTACCGTACTAAATGATTAAATATGTTCATCACTATAATGTAACGGTATTTATAATCACTTATTTCGAAGAACTAAGCTGAAATTAATTTTTAAGTATACACTTTATCTAGAATCACATTTACATATTGTTTCCGGATCGAAATCGGTTAGTGATGGAACTAATAACATACACCTACAAAGACGATGTTGGAAAAAGTAAATTTTAATGAGTCTCAATATAGCGGTATTTGCTTATATTTATTATTCACTTGTGAAACGGTAATAACAATACAATAAATTCAGTCGGTTTTCTAATTTTGAATAACTACATATAAAATTCCTCTTACTGATTTACTTTTTTTTTTTGAGAACAAAAAGCACGCGTGAAGTAAGATTTCTGTTGCAACACCTCGCTTTTATTTTAACTATGGCTGTATTTTAAAATTTAATTTTTTATTCAACTAGATGATTCATTTCAGAAGTGTTGGTTCGATGAGGTTAAAAATCGAGAAAATAGTAGAAGCATTAGACATTTTCGTGGTTTTTTCTGAGCCTTATCCAAAGATAACAAATAATTGTTTTTAAATTTTTAGAATAAATAATCGGTGTTTTATGATAAATCAGTTACATCGAGAAATTTTTTTCCCTCATAATGTATTTCAGTTCATCTCGACTGGTAAAAAATTCTTTTAACCAGTGCTCGTGTGATTCGGTAAATTTCTTCTTAGGAGCCTCACAGGCTTATGATTAATTAGTATGTAAGTTCACAGATTTTTATCTACAAATAACATTACGACTTCTTAAATTTTCTGACTCGCATTTAAAAATACGTGAAAGTAAATTTAATAGTTACGTAAACTAAAAACAGTGCAAATAAATACTTTCACAACAAATTTAGATCCACCTATTCTAGCCGGCACTTGGCAACATATTCGTTAGTTAATTAATGATAGCACGCCCTTCGGTTAAAATCGTGTTTGTTCGTTTTTTTTCGGTTCATGGAAATATTACTCTGATTCTAAATATGGATTGCTCACATTTCGATAGAATTGAATGTGTGTTATTAATGGTTTGTATGTTTTGACGTGTTAGTTTTCTGGTTAGTGTAGATGTTATTGGCGCGAAAGTAATTTACAGATATGTATTCAAACAGTAAGTTTTCGGTTTTATTTTTTATATTTGTTTTTATGTTGATTTACTGTAGCCGGCTTTCGAACACAGAAATCGGAAAATGGTATAAAAAAATTACCGATACCATTCAAAGTGTTCAATTTTTAAAATTTTGAAAGAAGAAATTGCTTACTAAACATACTGATGATTTTTGTTGATTATCAAAAAATTTGCCAGCTTTTACTTGATTTAGGAACTTTAGCACCGATTTTTAACTGTTACGAGTAATATCAGTTTTATGAGTTAAACATTTTGGGGTTATGAAGTTATTTATTCAACTTTTATTTCAAAAAAATTAAAATGCGATAAATTAAGAATTATCCTTATTTGAAAATTTTTTGATGAACTTGGACATGTGGAACTGGTTAGATTTTTTTTTCTTCAAAAAAAGTTATCCCATCACCGTGCTGTATTTCTGATAATGCGGTTTTTAAAAAGTGGTTTTTATTCTGTTTTAGAGCTTGTTTTTAATAGATCGGATATTTATTTTACAGCGAAATTATTCGCAGATTATAAAGCCCGATGTTCTCTATGTAAAATAATTAAATCGTTTAAAATGTTGATCTATTAAACACAGTAATTATATTCCCTCTTTGGGATCAAAAAATTAGATATATACCGTTTTCGTAATTTTTAATATTAAAAGTTAATTTTTCGAAGCGCTTTTGATTATGATGTATATTTAACTATGCTTTAATGTTTAACGATATTTTCGAACATCTTTTATACGAGTGTGTATATATTTGGCATTTTGTAATGTAAACATTTATGTTTTATCGGTATGTTTGTTCGATCAAAATATTATGTATATGATTAATTTGTTACTTTAAAAAATAAATCTGTTCCTATCTGAAGTGTAAGATGTATGATTTTCCATATTTTTTTTGTTATTTGATCCTAATTTTGTACGTACATAAGGTATCGGGTGTATTAATCTGTCCGTTAAAATACCACGTTAAACATGATGTTTTATTTGTTTATATACTGTACTTGATTTTTAAACGTAAACATGTGGAGAGTATTATTAAGTTTAAGCGGGCGTGTTTATTTTAAGTGTACTTAACGGTTCATGAATTATAGGATTTGGATACATCGTATATTTTTATATGAAGAGTGTTTCTATAGGCCTATATTTTTTATACAGTTTAGATTTGGAACTGAAATAAACACTGATGGACATTTATACAATTTTTACATTTCAGTTGTCTTGAAATATGTTTTAGGCATAAGCTGGTCTGTTACATTAGTTGAAAACTAATCATGACGTGAGACATTCTTTACATATATTATCAGTATGCATTTAATATTTTCCAGATTAGTTAGATGAGTAATTCTTACCTAATGATGATATTACTGATTTTATAGTTCATTTTTTTTTGTGTAAGGGAATTTATTGAAAAATTGAAATAGTTTATTAGGTTAGTTCTGCTCACATGCGAAATATATACTATTGGAATATATTCAGCATAAGTGGATTTATACTGTATCCCTTTTAGTGCATTATTATTGTTTAATGCATGAAAGATTTTCCGATAAACCAGTTTTAGAGAAGGAATTTTAAATCAATCGTTCGTTAACAACTTTAAGTATAAAAATATTTAAGGCCTAGAAAAATCAGTTAAAAACATTAGCAAAAATCTATCAAATTTTGTGTTTCTTGTATCAAATTTGCTTCTTTTTTTTTTTTTTTTTCTAATTCGTAACATACGAAAAGAACGGAAGTAAAATATTAAAATGTAAAAATTATAAATTATGAAGGGTTAAATTGGCGTTACAAATCGGATTAAGAGGTAATCATGTCAAAAATAATGCCTTTATTTTTGAAAACAAATGCCTATATTTTAAAAAATTCAAATATTGAAATTTGTAGGATACTTGAAAATTAAAATTCTGAAGATTTCAGTCTTTGAAACTGTTAAAGTTAGATCCCCCCTAATGTTTAGGAAGCAGAATAAGAGTTAAAACTAGTTGAGAACAGTTTTATACAGTAATTCTGACGAAAATTTAGAAAATTAATGTTTAGTATTATGCGGAATTTATATAGCTAAAATAATTAGTCATACAATTTAATGTTCGTGATTTGTAGCGATTATGCAAAACTTCCGGTTGATAACTTAATTTTGAAAGCTTTGAATTTTGATTAGCAAAACAGTCTGTATGATGATTCGGGTAATTCTGTGAAATTATATAGAGTACAGCACTTGAACGTTGTAATGTAAATAAATCATCAAACCGTGTCATATATGTGTATATATATATATATATATATATATATATATATATATATATATATAATGAACGATACTTTTCAAAGCAAAAATTTCCATAATATGCATTTTTTCTTCTAACCAATAATAAATAAAAAACACGTTTAAAATTCAATTTAATTATGGTTATTTTGTTATTTTTCACTGCAAGTTTTTTCGCTTCTTGAAAATTAATGTTACTTGATGGTTCAAAATAGTGCTGGTGCGGGTAACAAATTTCAGTCTAATTTTTTAATTATGTAAATATTTTTATCTAAATTACCCCCCTTTTATTCTCTTATTTTTAATACAAAATGCAGACAAATGATATGTACAAGCCGAATAGAAATGCTGATTTATAAAAGCAAACGGATATTTTACCGATTTAGCTTTATAGAGGTGTTTTTAAAGATTGATTAAACTACATAATTCGATTTATATGCGAAAAAAATAAATTTTTGACCCGAAATGCTTAGTATTAGTCATAGAATTCAAAATGTGAAACGATTTACTTTTAAACGCTAAAATTTAATTTCATTCTAGATTTTGGGATCGTATTCGTATAGCACTTTGATTTTTGTTAACATTTTATTTTTTTGTGTCAGTGTTTGATACATTTTCTAAAAAAACCTGCATTACTCAAATCTCAGTGATGATAACTAAAAAAAAAAAAAAAAAAGAGTTTCACTATATGTTTAATAAACATAATAAAATTTAAACTGAATACTCAGTGCAATCAGAACTGTGGAATTGGTGAAGGGAACGTAGATCAGACAGGATTAGATGTTCATAAATTTGAGGAGCTACCGAAGTGTTACTTTTTTGATTTATCTTTTCTAATGATGCTGAACTAGAATGTTGACTGTTTTACATCTGTCTGGTATACCGATTTTTTAAATTAATTTTAAACAACAGCATCAAGTTGTAATTCTTTTTAGCACATTGTGACATTCTTATTTTTGATTTTTAAGTATAGCGAGTAGTCGTGTTACTATAGTCTTACGATTCCGAGTAAAGTTGCTGAAATTTTCGAGACGTTGATAGCGTTTTCAAGCTCGCGCAGTGTGGTATCTTTATTGAAATCTTGGTTGGGTGGTTTGTCGAAAGTGATATTGTCATTGTGAGCTTCTTGTGAAGAGGTGATGTTTGAGATATTGCTGGGGTTGATACCATTGTTGATGAAAACGCTATTGGGAGAGGAACTGCATTTTTCTGATTCTATTTTTCCGATTGTTGACCAGATCTGACAATTAAAAATGGTGAAATTAATATTAGATATGTATTTTTCTGCGAATCTCTTTTTGCTTGTTTAATGGCTCATTTTTCAATAATTAAGTAGGTTGAAGTGAGTTGCAGAGTTTTGTATAGTTTCCCTAGTTGGATTTCGATACTGCAATTTTGTGAAAACGTGAGGAGTGTCATAAAAATGAAAGTTTAAAAATCTACAGAAGAAAGATAAAAGAATCATCGAATGTTCTAATAGGGAGGATGTTGATAGAAAGATGATATTTCCGGTTAAATAGATAATAAAACTTTATTTAGAAGCAGGCAACGAAACCGAATGAGAATGATGTAAGTTCGAATAAATTTGTTCATGTTTCGCGTAAAATTTGCCTTCGGTAACAATTTTAAGTGGAAGTAATAGGCAAGTGGATACATCGATGATTAATTTTATTATGTTAGAAGATGCCGTAACTGTAACTTGCTAGAACAAGCTTCGCATAAATTTATATTCTGAAAGTAGCTTTTCAAGAAAAAGTTGGTTGGTTTTGATACCAGTGGGCTCTATGATTTTATAATGAAAGAAATGATTTAATTCGTAATCTGAAAAGTCCATCGTGCGCGAATTTGATATTGCATGGATTAAACTGCATTTGATTTACACAAAGTTTACTTTCCGATATAATGCAAATTGTATGGCTGCCGAGTTTCATTTTACATTACTCAATGTTTAATTTTAATGCATTCGGAACGGAAACGTTTGTCGATTGTCGATTTTCCTAAATTTTTTCTGCTCGTGATTCCATCTAATACATCGGCAGTTTTTATTAATTTGAAGAGACATGATTGGATGAAATTGAAAAGTAAAAACGATTGCGTTACACTTAAATGTGATTGTTGATATCTTTAGTGTAGAACAGTTGACGAAAACCGCCAAGCAAAGAAGAAAATATTGTGCATGAAATAATCTTCACGTGTTAGATAGTTGGAAATAATTTTTTAATGAGAATGATGAATAAGGAGTCAAAACGGAATGGCAAAAACTAATGTGTACACATGAAAAATTTACATATTACTCAATTGAATTGAAAAATTAGTTTCGTTTTTGATTTTTTTAAACATGTAAATTATTCTTAAAGTAAAATATATTACTTTAGGGTTTAATAATGTATACAAAAAAATTCTATAAAAATTTGAAATACTAACACTACTATTTTATGTTTTTTAGAATACAATTTTGCTTCCCTCCCGAAAACCGCCAGAGGTCAACCTATTGTTTTGGGAAGCGATCCTAAAGGAAAAAATTTTTTATACACAAATGGGAACAGTGTTATTATTAGAAATATAGAGGTATTTAATTTGTTTCCTTTATTAAATTGTACGTTTTTTGGAGAATCAGTAATAAATCTTTTAAGTACCGCGCTATTCTGATAATTATTTTTAAAATTTTAATGATTATCCTTTAGTTTTACACTGGTTTTTATTATTTTACTATTTAAAAAAATTCGTTTTGTTCTTTGCATTTTTCGAGATACATAATCTATCTTCTGTAGACTATTATATTTTGAGTGTTCTTTTCCAATTTGTTGTTGTTGTTTTTTTTGCGCTTCTGTATTTATAATTCTAATAGAATTTGTCATTGCCGATTTGAAGTTTCACGCTACTTCTAGTTGGTATTTATGTTTTAAATCATTATCGGATGGTTAATGGTTTTTCAAAATTATTAAAAGTCATCATTAAACGTTTCTAGTTTTGTGTACATATATAAGTTAACATATTACTTTGTACTAAAAGATTTATATTTTTTAAAAAATTTATAGTATACTAACGAAGAATAGGAAGACATTGTAGATAAAATGATGTGCACGTAACAATCATTTTTTATTTTTTCAGTAAATGTGCAAATATTATATTTAATTTTATTGTTTTAGCTTAAACTAATATTGTAATTATTAATAGGTCAGTAAAATTATAGCAGCTATTTTTGTGTTTAATAATAGAATCCTTCGATATCTGATGTTTATACAGAACATTCGTGCGCCGTAAACGTTGCAAAATATTCACCTAGCGGATTTTATATAGCGTCAGCAGGTAAACTTGAATGCGAAAATTTGTATTTGATAAAATGATAAATATCTCAGCAAGAACGTGCTGGGAAATTTAATGTAGTTTCATTTTTTATACATATATGTCCGTATTTTTTCGATAGAATAATAATAATAATAAGAATAAGAATAAGAAGAAGAAGAAGAAGAAGAAGAAGAATATTTTGTACTACTGAGAAAAAAGAAAAAACATAATTTTAAATGTCTTTCCCTATTAAGTCGGTTTTATCAATGAAAGTAAATACATACAAAAACATCTTCAATAGAAAAATTTATCCTGGATATTATTTAATCGATGCGAATAAATTTAAAAAACTGCCAGAAAAAACTGTGACTTTATTAATGGGTATTTTTTAGTGCAATTTTTCGTACTGGTCATTTTTCAATTTAGTGAAAATTTGTATTAATAATAAAAATGCGGGAACCACGAAAACCGCGGGAAGGAGTATTATCGTGTAGACTTGCATGTTTATCGCTAATTTTGTAAAAATGGTTTGAAAACCTTTAAAAAAGCGTTAAAATTCTGGGTGAATGCAAAATAATTCTCGACTGGCAGTCTGGCTTCAGAAATTGGCATTAGTGCAGATTCGTCGGATAGTTAATGTTATTAAATGGAATCTTTGAGGAGAAAAAGTACTCCATTGTGGTATTCAATGAAAAAGCATTCGGTAAAGTGTGGCATGCAAGCTTACTTTATAAACTGAAAGTAATATATATAAAGACCGCCAAGCGTTTATAGTAACAGAAGGTATCAGATTCTTTGGTGAAAAGTATAAAAAACGACTTTAGGAATACGTTAAACCATTAGGCTGCCGATCTCTTAAATAAAAGTGTGCAATGCAAGCGCTTGAAAGGACGTTCTTAAATTAAATTGTATGACAGGTCTTGATTCCGTATAAAAATTGAACAACTATAGCTGCATTGGGTGGCACTCCTGTAATACATATATTTGAGGAGCAATGCTACTTTATGTTTTATTAAAACAGATTGTGAGCATAAAAAAATAGAATATTAAAAATGGAGCTTGTTCGTAAGTAGAACATTTCTTTGAACTATTGTAAAAGTAAGACTTAATGAAGTCGTATACAACCAAATATATTATATATACTCTTTATCGTTGCAAAAATAACGGAATTCAGTATAAGCGAAGTATACAGTGAACAACATAAATATCCTGACATCATTTTCGTGAAAGTAATAAAAAATGATTTATTAATATTAAATTTTTTATAAGAATAAAAAACGAACATTAATGATCGTAGCTGTTAAAAACGAATTAAATGTGCTATAAAGGTTAAAGTCTACTTTAATAACTATTCCATTACACACACACACACATATATATATATATATATATATATATATATATATATATATATATATATATTAATTACAACGTAATTCTTAGGCTACCCCCCATTCCAAAAAATGTCCCAATTTTATGTAACGCTAAATGTCCCAAAAAAATGTCCCAATTTTATGTAACGTTTGTTATATTTTGTAGGATTTTTGTTATTGTTATTTAAAAAATGTCAAAATTTTATGTAATGAAATATGTAACGAAAAAATGTCTTAATTTTATATAACGGAAGTTAAATGTTAGAATAGGATTTTTGTGGTTATGTTATTTTTTGTGTGTGTTGATGCCAGTAAGAATTACGCTGTAAATTTTGATCATTTTATACAAAGTATAGAAGAGAAAAAGACAGAAATGAAAGCAAGAGGGGTCAAGGGGCACAGCCCCTTGCGAGGTCAAAATGGCCGAGTTATATATATATATATACATATATATATTTGTATATACAAGGTACGATCAAAAAGTAGTTAGACAAACGTTACTGTGAGCGCTCTATTGCATCTAGAGATTTTTTTCCATCTGAAAGCCTAAACCTTCCTCTTTCAAATGAGACCATTACCAACGGTCTAAGTCAATTGGTTTACAAACTAAGGTGCTGAAAGCAAGGTTACCTAGAATGCGCTCCGCGATGTGAAGAGATGAAATAGAAAGGTTAAAAACCGGTCAAAAAATCATTTTATTCAAACGGCCTGGGTACGTTTGAAAGTACATTGTTATCTCCTTCAAAATATTCTCCCTCCTTAGCGATACACTTCTTCTAACATTTTTGCCAACGAAACATGCGGTGAACTCGGCACCTGGAACTGCTTGAAATGCGCGGATGGTGCTTTTTTTTGATTTCGTTGACGGTTTGGTAGCGTTCGCTTTTCAGGTAGCTTTTTAAACGCGGAAACATACAGAAATCACACGACGCCATATCGGGAGAGTATGCCGGGTGTGGTACCAATATTTGTTTGACCTGAGCTGGGTATTCACAAATTTTCACTTGTGTGGGCGATTTTTACGGTCTAATTCACGCAGACGTCCCAAAAATCACGATAAAATACAGAATTTAAAGTTGTACCTTGAGGAACAAACTTGTAGTGTACTATATTTTGATGTCGAAGGAGCTTTTTTGGGTTTTGGAGACCTTTCAGCGGTGGTCCATTGTGAAGACTGCACTATCGTCTCTGGGTCGTAACCATAAATCCATGATTCATCTTTGGTGATCCAAATTGAGGATCATTTTGGCATCTTTCCAACATTTCTTCGCAAATTTGAACACAAAATTGCTTTTGTTCATCTGCCAAAATTGTGGGTACAAACTTATCACAAATATTCGACATTTTCAGATCCTCCGTCTAGATTTTTTCGAACCGAACCAAAGCTCAAATTCAGTTCAGCAGATATTTTTTGAATTGTTAATCTGCGATTAGATCGCACTAGGTCCCGAACACGAAAAACATTATGCGCGGTTGATCACTTCTCTTCATTTCCGATTGAATCACGACCATTTTTAAAAAGTTTATACCAATGATAAATGGTAGAACGTTTAGCATTAGTACCGTATATCGTTTTCATTAATTCAAAACATATCGAGAAAGATTTACTGAGTTTAACGCAAAATTTTAGGTTTGTGCGTTTCTTAACCGTTAGCATCGTGATAACAAAACACTCAGCTCCGCAGCGCGCACCATGCGCACGTTCACTAAAATGCACGTAGACCCCATTGTAGACCAGATAATCGGTTCGTAAATATCTCAAATGAAAGAGGAGAGTTGCGGCAACACCTCCCCTCACCTCGCTAAACAAGATCTAATAATTGCACGCGTCACAGGAACATTTGTCCAACTAATTTTTGATCATATCTCGTATATATATATATATATATATATACACACTAGCGGCTAGCCACGGCTTCGCCCGGGTGTTAATACCCGTTTAAGTCTGTACTTTGAAATTTAAATGTTATCAAAACTTATTATTTATTATAGTAATTATTTTATTGAAATATTTTTACGTTTAATTTATATTCACCATGGTGATTATTTTATTTAAAATTTTATAAAAAAATTTTTTTTTATTCGTCCCGTATGCATTTTTGTACTCCTTGGTTGCATCTCAACTACTTAAAACATCATATTTCGCGAAGAAGAGCGGGTAGAAAATTCAGCCATACCTGAAAAACTTCGCTGGAACATCACGAATACACCTTAAAATTTTTAGCATGATCCGTTCAGCGGTTCAGAAATGCATATAGGACAAACAAAAATTCATTTTATGTACTTATGAAAATAATGATACACAAAAAATTCAAAAAGCACGGTTATGTCGTATGTAAATTTTGGAAAACATATGTAACGTGGGTGATTTTTGACCTTTCATTTCGGCGAGCTAAAAGAAGACAATTAAAAAATAAAAAAATTAACACGCCGTATAAACATTTGGACTTTTAATTTCATATGTTAGCTTTGGACTTTAATATAATGACGTGCAGTTATTTTGATCCGGGAAAAAAGAATTTAAAAAAAAAATCAAACGAGATTTTGGCTCATTTTTTATATAGACGTCGCTTTATATGCATGTGACTAAGAATGACGCTCTCATGAATTATATACAGTCTTTAAGTAATTTTTTAAATTTCTGATAGGTTTGTAGTCTGCTATACTCGTACAGTAATTGTTGTACATTCGTTTTGTGTTTAGGATCATTAGCCTAACAAAACTTAAATGAATTTAAAATCTATAATTTTTCGGAACTTTGACACAAATTTTTCTTTAAAATGTCCGTGTAAATTCTTATAGTCATATTTCCATCTATCAATATCAACAAACCAACACCATTTGTTACAAAATAACTTCTTATGACAGCACTTCATATTTCATGTTTGACGGTAGTATTAAAATATATTAATTTTAATTAATCGATGTTTCGGCAACAGAAATATTTTTTAACGCAAAATGTAAACACTGTTTTCGATTAATAGCGGAGTAATCATTACTTTTAGCGATTCGAGAATTATTCATTTTTCAACATTTCATGAAGCGTTTGACTATTCTTTTTTTAACCATTCATCATCACGTATATGTTGTAGTAGCCAACTTAATGTGCATGTTTTCAGGTTTTTGATAGTTAACATTGAGAATTTAGAACGCTGTTCTTAAACTTAAGATAATCCGTTCTATTTTTTTTTAAAGAATATCGTATGTGATATTTCACTACATTTTCAATAGACATTATTTGATTTAACGATTTACCTTCTTCGAAATGAAAAATAACCAGTTGACGTGTGTAAGGTGTATTTTCTGATTTTTTTTTGTAATCATCAATATTTAATTGTTTAAATTAAAAGTTAAAAAAAAAGAAAAAGTTGCAGCGTTCTGGTTGATAGCCTCTGGGGGAGAATCTGCTAAAACTGACTGACATCAGCTACGTCTATTTTGTGTGTCTTATAAGACCTCGGAAAAAATAGTGGCTTTAATTACCACACGATTTTGACAATATCTGAAAGTTTAAATTGTGCACCAATATTTAAGTTTACTCGACGTACTTTTTTTTTTACAGTGATTGTGATGTTCATTTTTTTTGTCACTTTTGTTTTGCCATGTGTAATTACGATTGCTTATTTTATTTAAAAAAAAAGAAATGGTAACGAATTTTTTACTACTTTCATTGACACAAATTTAATAATTTTGCCGGTACTCGAATGCTTATATTTTTCATTGTAGATAGTTATTTTAACTGTTTCAAATTATACTATTTCTTAAATAAAATAAACATTTTTGCTCTTATCCATCATTAATACACTTACATGTAATTGAAATAGCAAGATTTTTATTTTCGATGGTTTTCGAAGTCATTAGTAATTTTTAATGTAATATTTTGATTAAGTCAACTTTAAAATATAATTATATTTTACAGAAAGATATTTTAATTAAATTTATAACATCTTTTGAAGAAAGAAAGTGATTTAATAATTTAATTAATGAATAGAGTGCGATAAAAAAAAAAAAAAAAAAAAAAAGGACGTGTTGTACTATTATTGTTATTAAAATTTTTAGATCAGAGTGGAAAAGTACGAATTTGGGATACCGTAAATAAAGAGCACATACTAAAAAATGAGTTTCAACCTATTAGCGGTCCAATTAAAGATCTGGCATGGTCACCGGACAATCAACGAATGGTCGTTGTTGGCGAAGGAAGAGAAAAGTAATAATTTAATTTATTTTGTTAATATAGTTTATTTATTTTTATGACAAATATTTTCGACCTCCTTTCTCCCGGGCCCCTTTCGAATAGATATAAAAGGAATATGAAGACCTAGTTTTACTTAGGTTTTTTTTAAGTCATCATTCACTTGCGTTATAATTATAATTTAATTTCGTAAAGAAAAAGCAATGAAATAATTGTAGAAACATTTAATATTAGCGAATTTATCGAATTGCTTTTTAATTTTTAAAATTTCTGTAATGTACTTTTTAATTAAGTTTTGTTGTTTTAAAATTAAAGCGTTCTGTAAATTTATACTTAATTTCATATTTTTCCCTAATGAAATTATTTTACAATCTTTAAAAGTGTATTTTGAGGTATTTACTTCTACACTGCATACTCTATTTATGTATTATTTTTAATTAATTAAAATTTTTTAAGTTGGCATGACTTGTAAGAAACTTTGTTTATAAAAAGCTATGTCTAAATTCGTTGTTTTTTAATTTTGTACAACTTAGTCAAAGTAAATAACTCGATAACACTCAATAAATACTTATTAAAATAAAATATTTAGTACATAATGTTTGAATAAGTGTTTATTCAGTATTATTAATAGTGAAAATAATGAATGATTCTAGTGAATATGTAATTCATGATTTAATCTTCTCCACGGATAGAATTTCCGTTCTTCAAAAGTTTTATTAACCGCGCTTTCAACGTAACTGTTGGGTAATTATTCTTAAAATACCGTACCTTAAGATAATCCTATATGAATGTGAAAAAGCAGGTTAGCGACCAAAATAAGAATGACAGATATAAATTAGAAACTGAAATAAATTGAAAGTGATATTTGTAAAATGTATTAATTTATTAGAATATTTATTTATTTTTTTGAAATAAATTCTATTACGAAAGTATTTCGTTTTGTAAAGTTTATCTCATATGACATTGGTTTAATAACTTTTTATGAAATTAAATTTGATATAAATATTAGGTTCGGCCATGTATTCATAACGGAAACGGGAACATCAGTTGGCGAAATATCTGGTCAGTCCAAATGTATTAATAGCTGTGATTATCGTCCCTGTCGACCATTTCGAATCGTTACTGGTAGTGAAGATAATACCGTTGCAGTTTTTGAAGGACCTCCATTTAAATTTAAGATGACTAAACAAGTAATTCTTCATGCAAATATTTTATTTCATATTTTGGTTCGAAGTATTTCCCTTCACAATTAGTAATAATAAAAAGTTTTGTGAGATATAGATCTATGTTTTAACCGGAAGGGTCCATCAATTATCAAAATGATGTAAAAAATAAAATGAGTCATAAGTGCTAGTGATTATGAGAGCAGTCAAGGTTCACAATGTACTGAACTCAACGGCACCGATGAGTGGAAAAATGCCAGTTCTTTGCTCCCGGTCGCCTTTAGCTTTACAGATTTGTCTGGTATACTCTATTATTTCAGGTTCCGTAAATCTACGAACTACTTGAGTCTGAAGCAAAGGCAAGTCTCGAACCTGTGACCTACGATTTGAATAAAAAGATGCAACTAGAGATTTTCACGTGTAATTTATAAGAGATGATTTGGAATCTTATAATAAGATGTTATTTATTACATAATATTAAAAACGGATATTGCGTTTACCAAAAGTATTAGTTATTTATTTATCTTTTTTATTATTGAAAAATATTAAGGTATATGTCTTTTTGTATGTATATTTTTGAAGATGTTCGGGATTCTCAGTTAACGAAAAAAAATTCCTAAAAGAGATTGCGAAATAAATCAACCATATTTCAACTTTTTAATTTAATTTTTAATTCCAGGAACATAGCAGATTCGTACAAGTTGTCAGATATTCTCCGGATGGATCTTTATTTGCATCAGCGGGATTCGATGGAAAAGTGTTTTTATATGATGCCGGTACATCGGATTTGATTGGTGAAATTGGTTCTCCAGCGCATAACGGAGGGGTTTATGGAGTAAGTTTTATTTACTTTACAAAATTAATTTGAATATGTTAAAGTGCACTATAGCGCGACCGAAATTTTGTAAGCACGTGACTGGCGTCATAGCGTAAAAACCGTATGGCTGAGGTCGTCTCTTTACAATGTTTACACGGGCCGATTCTCTTGGAATTTCCGTAACCGTGAATTGTTTTCTATCATAACATAAAGTCACGTATCACACATCGTTTATTGTTTCGTGTATTGAAGAGGAAGGCGAAAAATTATTAATGGCGCTAAAGAAAATAAAAAATAATGAACCAGATCTAGTTTATTTGTTGGGGAACAAGGAAGGGTTCCAAGATATTTTTGTGTAAAGCCATTTATTATAAAATGATTAGGTGTTTCGGAAGTTTTTTCTTAAATATTAAACAGTTCAATTATATTTCATCAGTTGTTGAAAGCGAGCTATACAAAACCATAAAATGAAAAAACCTGTAAGCCTTACTGAAAAACTGGGATTAACATTCAGATAAATTGGTTAATTTTAATATTTGTTGCATAACGCTTTACAATAAATAAATCAATATACACAAAAGATACCATATGGAATTCTAAGTAGCGGGGCTGAATCGGGGGGGGGGGGGGGGGGTTGTAAGAGTTTTTTTGTTTGATTCAGTTGGAAGAGGAGGGGATTTATCAATGTCAATTTGTTTGTTTAAAAATTTGCCACGTATTATACCTTTTATTACTTAATTTCTTTATTGGCACAAAGCTAATGTACAATTCATCAAAAGGGATAAAATTAAAAATCAATATATCTGGGAACTCGGAAGAAGTAAGTTGTTTTTTTAAATTTCTTAGAATCTAAGCATCTAAGACAATTATAAGTTTTTTTCAGTAAAATGTGAAACAACCGTTTTAACTGCAGTAACAGAATTTTCATTACACGTTTTCAGAGCAGGACGCGTTTTAAATATGTTAATATTAGCGCAAAGAAAAAAGTAACATTAGAAAACTTTTAAAAATTGACTTTAAACAACTAAAATAATTTTCATTATAAAATTATACTTATTAAAATTTTTTGAGTATTTACAATTGCAAATCTACTTTCTGGTATATGGATTAATTGTAATAATTAAAAGAAATTTCTGAAAATAGAAATGAATAATGGTTGTGTTCGTTTTATGCCACCTATGGTGATTTTGCGATTGTTCAGTTTGAACAAAATAAGTAAAATGAAAGAATTCGTTATTTCTGCTCTTTTTTTTTTTTCTACTAAATATTTACCTGACAGTCGCACGCGACTCAATGGCTAAATTGCTCTAGTGCTCGATACAGTCATAACAGTTTTCAATTTATGATCGCGATTCTACCTGCTTGATTACAGTCACTTCAGTCGCGTCACAGGAATTAATATTTTTATTAGCTTCGAAGAAAGGAGGTTATAAGATCGTCGCCTTTTTTTTTTCTTCTTATCCTAATAACACGTGTCCTTGTGGGACTATTTTAATGATCCCGTTTCGAAAATGTTGGGTTCAGTTATGGTACCATATAAGTACAAATAAATATCGGAACATCAAATAATGTAAAACAGTGGGGTCCCTTTAGAGAAGTTTTTAGTAATATGACAAACGTGATTGACTTAAAATATTATCAATTTATCATGGGAACGTAAGTCGGAAAAAAATTAATTTTTAATAAAACAAAAAATTAAAATATTATCAATGCTGATTACCATGGAAATGTAGGTTCAAATAAAGAAACGAATTTGAAACCTACATCGGATTATTTACAAGCCTATCACTACTAGAAATATTATGTCTTTGCATTACTGTGTAAAATTTTTGACCATGCGAAGTGGGTTTATTATAAATTCTACAAGCTTATCACTGACTGAAATATTATATTTTAGTATTACTTGTGAACCAATACCTAGATTTATAGAATATAGAAAGTGGTAGCATTTTTGATCAGTCTATCCGTATTATTACTCAAAAATATTTAAAAAATAAATTTTGAAAAAATAAATATCTTTATTTACTGGAAAAATTTTATTAAAATGTATTCAAAAGTAAAAAATAATTATTTTATAAAGAATAATATATTTTAAAGTAATACACATTAGAACATAATGATAATTATTAAACAATAATAACTTTTTGGCGTGGGCACAAGATTTAAATTGCAACAATAATTAAAAACTACACTAGATATATCTGATGTTTTCTATATTTAGCTTATAAAAGATTGCGTTTTTTTTTATTATACCCATTAAATTGTTTTTAATTATTAATAAAACAATAAAATTATAAACACTATAAAAAACACTTAATAACCATAAACTAATATACTAGAAACGTTAAAAGTGAACCTAAATATTTTATTTTGATTTTCTTCAAGTGAATATAACTTATTCAAATTTTGTACAGATTCAAAACATAATACTAAATTTATCATTATTAATATATTTTCTTCTTGTTTCCAGTTAAAGGTGGTAAATGGCCAAAAACATTTCTAATATATTAATTTATGTATATGTAGTGTTTGTTATAGTGTTCATAATTTTATTATTTTATTAACTATTTAACAAACGGAATATTTAGTTTTCAATTATTGTTGTAGTGTAAATTTAATGCCAACTCTAAAAAGTTAATGTTGTTTAAGAATTATCATAATATTTTAATATGTATTACTCTGAGATATATTACTTTTTATTAAACAATTATTTTTTTAAATTTTTAGTGCATTTTTATTCAATTATAGTAATCTTAAAGTGTATTTCAAAAAAAAAAATGTCAATTATTAATTAAAAATTATTACGAATGTTTGTAAAATTTGAATGAATAAATTTATATTAACTAATTTTTGTTTTTCAAATTTTCTGTTTATGATTTTGGTTCTAGGCTATTAGAATTGGAATGCAGAAATAGATTTTTATTTATTTCTAAGTACTGAAACAAATTGTTCAACAAATAAATGCATTAAAAATGTTAATATAGTCAGTATGAATGTGTGCTAAAATGTTTAAAATTTCTATCGGCTTTAAAATAATTTTGGCTACGGTAATACGATCGTTTTAAAAAAAAATTGTGCGGTACTATACTGATTGTAAAATTTTTAGATTTCATGGAAGCCGGATGGAAAACAATTGTTGACGGCATCTGGAGACAAAACTTGTAAATTGTGGGATATTGAAAATAAAACCCTTATTACAGAATTTCCGATGGGAAAAGAAATTGAAGATCAACAGGTACTTTATACTTTTGTTTGTTTACGTTTTTTTTTTTTATTATTATTATTTTTAATATAGTTATTTACACGAAGTAATATTTAATTTTTTATGTACTGAAGTTTCGACTCTTTATTTTTTTTCTCTTTTTTATATAAATATATTAAAAATGAAATATATATACCCTTTGAATAGTAAGTTTAGTGATTATGAAAAAGCGAGTAATTTATAGTAAAATTTGATTTAAAAGAAAGGAGTAATGGAAGAAATAATCGAAAGCCGGAATAAAAATAGACAGAAACAAAATAGTTGAAGTTAAAAAAAATAACGTCACAAAAAGATTAATTTCAGGTAGAGTCTGATAGTGATGATAACAATTTCCAGGCGGATTAAAATTAATTTTGAGCAGTTTGACTAAATTTTGTTAAAATTCTTCTTCATTTGACTGTTCTTAGTCGTTATTCACAACCATGGCGACGTTTTCTTGATATAATCCTCAGTCCTTTGCCACATGGAACAAACCTTCATAAACGACCATTTTTGGATATCATCAAGTCACAAAATCGCTTTTCTGCCAACTCTTTTTTTTTTTCGTTTACCGTCTCCATCATTATGGTCTGTGATAATTTATACTTTGGAAAACCTCTTAATAGTGTCCTAAGTATGCTGTTTTTCTTTGTTGGTTATATTCAGCAGTTTTCTGTCTTTTTTCAATAGACTTAATATTTCTTTATTTTTCTTTTTTGTTGCTCACGGTATAGTATACGGCGATAGCACCACATTTCAAAAGTTTCTGTTGTGTTTATTATTTTAGCTTTCAGCGCCCACACTTCACAGTCTTACCACAACACTGGCCATACGTAGTATTTTAAAGTTCTAATTCTTAATCAAATGTTTTTCTTATTTTCATAAACGCTAATCTGGCCTACCCTATTCTACATTTAATTTCTTCGTTTGAGTCTCTGGCGTTTTTAAGCCAAGCGCCTAGGTATTTATATCCGTTTACTACTTCTAATTTATCATTTCATAATATATTCTTTGGTTTACTTTGATCTGCCGTCACTATTTCGGTTATCTTAGTATTAATTACAATACTATATTTATCACAGGTTCTTTCTATCGTTTTCAATAATATTTCTAGATCCTTCGCGTTTTCTGTTAATACATTACCGTGTCATTTGCGTGTCTAATATTTATAATTTTACCTCCAATTTTAATACCTTGAGGTCTATCTGTTAAAGCTTCTTTAAATATATCATCTGCGTATATGTTAAACAATGTTATTAAAATTAAATTTGTCGAAAGATTCAATATTTCTTATTTGAGTTAAATTTTCACCTGTCTACTAAATTAGCTGTTATAGATTGACTTCCGTTATAGAGGTTACGGGTTCGATCCCGAGCGACGACAGATACTTTTTACAAGAATTAAATAAATAAACGCTAATAATCCCGTGGAAGGCAATGGCAAACCACCACGTACAACATGATATGCGCGCTAGATCAGTACAGAGCAGACACACACGGGACTGCACTTGTAGCGCTATAGCAAGCGGCTACAATCAGTTCCGAATGAAGTCTTTCGCGTGTACACTCGCGTTGCATATAAAAATTGCTTAGTACATTACCTATATCTGTACAGCTGAGATGTACGAATAGGTAGTCGCCACGCTCAGAAGCTGAGTATGGTACTATAAAGAAAAAAGAGATTGTCTACGATAAATTTTTGATTTTGTATCCATCTCTGGAAAGAAGCAAAAATGTAAAAGTTAAAAAAATTATTCTAATTTTTTTTTTTTTATTTCAATATTTTATTCATTAAGATTATGTTTATCAAATAGATTATATTTTATCTAGTTAAATTTTTTGTGCTCCTCGATTACATACTTAAAAAAATTAATCTTGATGACTTAAATTTAATGCTCATTTACAAACAACAATAACAAAAAGAAAATATAATTATATATTGCGACGCTTTTATCATTCCGTAGGTTTCGTGTTTATGGGTCAATGATTACCTTATTTCGGTGGCTCTAAGCGGATGTATTAGTTATTTAGATGTTAATAATCCGGAAAAACCGTTGAAAGTTATTAAGGTCTGTATTAAATTTGTCAAGATATATTAAATCTGGTGTGTGGTGATGTACAATTTTTATTTTGTCTTACTTTTTTAATTGTTGGATTTTATCTTTCATAAATTTTTGCAATTAAAATTTTCGTTGCTGCGATTATGGTTTTTTGGTATGGTACAAATTTAACAAAAGACAACAATATCAATTTGGGGAAATACCTCCCCGGGCGGTGAAAAGCCTAAAAAGTGTTGAAATGGTGATTAAATAATAAGGCTAATTTAAACATTTATAATATTATAAGGCACCAAAATAATTTTTAAATTTTTTAAATTTAAGATACCCGTATCTTAATATTAAGAATAATTTGAATTTAATGTAAAAACTAGGCAATCTGAATAAAATTACCTGGTTTCCATATTAAATTCTCTATTTGTTCTAACTTCATGGAAGTTACAGGTAATTTAAAATAGTCGAGTTTTCGTGTAACCGAGGTCCTAATTGTGGAGATGGAATGCAAGTATTTTATGATAACATAAAAATTAACTGAAAATTTATTTTTACTTTGAGTAAATTGCCTGTACCGATAAATGTGAACTATTACATTTTTTTTATCGAGCTTAATTTAAATGGAAGTACTTGGTTAAGTTGTTCAGTTTTTTTAGATTTATTAATAAATGAAATATGACTGATTCATATTGTATGATAAACTTTTCTGATGTATGTATTCTGGACCCTTTAAAAACAAGAGTAAAAAATTGCGAATTATGCGATACTTATAGTTGATATATAAACATGTGAGCTCGTTTCGATTCGATATGGGAAAATTATGGTTTGTGTAAATACGGTAAGAGGTAGAACGGTGTATAATTTAATTTAATTTAATAATAACGTTACATTGTTCGATAATTGAAAATTAAAATTACGATGCCTATGGTGAAATCAGTTGATTACGTACAAGGAAAAAGGATTGTAATGACATTATATAATTAATCGATGTAAAATTGAAGGAATTAGCAAAGAGGAATGCAATCGGTTGTGTTATCAGGAAGTGAGTGAGTTAAACTAAAGCTTACTCATATGACTTGGAGAGATACGGAAAAAATTTGTGAGTAAAATAGACAAGTGGTGGAAAAAGATGTGCTGTGATACGAATTAAAGAAATTCATAAGGAAGAATGATTAATTACTTGTTCCATGCAATGCGTATTCATAAATTTATGAACCATTATGTAAAAAATGTGTATGACAAATTAATGTATCTGCCATTTATTAAAATAAGAAATATTAATTTTATATTCTAGTTTCAATGGTTGCCTGTAGTAAAAAAGTTTCAACGAGAAAAGGTCTTCTTTATGGATAAAAAAAGAAGGGATTACCATTTTTAGAATATTTTAATTACATTTTTCTCCCACAAAGTCAGATGATTGCTACAAAAAAAATTTTTAAATTATTTCGAATGCTAAATAAATTCATCGACAATCACCAAATATTTTATAACACTGTATGATAATAACTGAAGTTGTTTTTATTTTGATTACCAGGGACATAATAAACCGATTACTGCAATGACAGTAACTCCGGATAAAAGTACAATATATACAGGTTCGCATGATGGCATTGTAACAAATTGGGAGAGTAATACAGGTATGAGAAAAACTTTTTTAATTGACCAAATTAATTCGATATAAACTAATATACTTGTTGTAACTTAATATTCTGTTATTTTTTACACGAAAAGTTGGTTTTGTCATCGATTTTTCATATTGCATGAATTTAAAATATTATTTTAGATGTGATGATGAATGATACGTAAATTAAAAACTTCCACGTGGAACGATAAATACTTAAAATCAAAGTAGCAGCATAATGTATACTTTTCATAACACGTTCATAAACGTGTGTGTGATTTTTAAACAAAAATTATACAAACAAACGATGCTTTAAAGACTATATTTACTCCATGCAAGTGAAGCTTTTATGTATGCATTTTTTCGGCTTATCGTCGTGTAGCATATAAAAATCACTGAATGGAATTATACCACTGTTTATAAAATAAAAGTTACTACTAGTCAATGGATTTGCGTGAAAAAATTCTGATAATAGATTCTGTTGTTTAAGAATAATCACGGATATATATATTTTTTTTTAGTATAAATAGATCCGATCCTAATGAGACACGCGTAATGGAATGATCATGTTTATTTTTATAGTACACATGAATCTTCGAATATATATATATGTGTGTGTGTGTGTGTGTGTGTCCAGTAATTGATGATTATAATAGATAAATTATAAAATTTAAACACAATTTAATAGGCAAATTAAATGTTACTTTTTATTATGCCTATGTGAAACCATATTATGAATGTAAATATTAAATTTCGGTATAGATATTCTTTTAAATCTTATTAATCATGCAGTAAATGTAATTTGATTAAAATAAAAAGAGATATTAGCAAAATTAGTAATAATGTATCATCAGGTAAGTGTTTCATTTTGTGAATAATACGATAGGAATTTTATTAATTTATTAAAGTGAAAACTTATGTATTAACAAAACTGCAGCAGACTTTACTGCATAGATATTTAATTTTACTAATAACATAGTAAAATTGTAATTGGGTGTGTTTATAAGAGCGGAAGCAGCAGCACTAAGTAACCACCAAAAATGATCAATAGTTATAAATCAAAATTTTACAATAGTGTTAAATGTTTTCATTTTAAATTTATAATATTTAGATATTTATGAAAAGATCTATTAGAAGGTGTAACTGCGCTTACAATTAACGTAATTAATAATTAAATAATTGTTTATTAAGCTCATTTATGTATAAAACCGTTGCATGTACCTCTTGGTAGTTATAGAGAAGGAAACGGTATGTTTGATTTTAATTTTGAGGCGATAATATTTGATTTTGACCAAATGGTAACTATTACTCAATTCTAGTTTTCGTAATCAGTTTTGAAGGGAATTTTTTTATGATTGAATTTTTATAATCGTTGATAAACAAATTTTAACAATGTATAAAATTAACTGTGTATATTTGATTTTACAAAGGTGTAAACGATAGAGTAAGTGGCGTTGGACATGGAAATCAAATCAATGGCATGAGAGCAACCAGTGAATTTGTTTATACTTGCGGCATTGACGATAAACTAAGAGAGATCGATGTAGTAAACAATACGTACACCCAGTTCGAATATAAACTTAATGCTCAACCTCGCGCGTTAGATATCGTGGACAATATCATTGCTGTTGTTACAATTAACGAGGTATTTTTTGCATTGTCTGGTACTGTTACGCTAAAAAGAAATTTCTTCTTTATTATACTTTCCAACGACTTTTAAAGCTCCTTTATATACTACTAATACTGTACGGGATATTTAATTTTTCTAAATCTCGATCCGTAAATATAAATACAAATACAAATTAAGTAGTTACTATTATTCTTAATTTATTTTTAATTTTCAGAAAGTGGGTGATCCCTGAAATCGCTAAACTTTAAAATAAGATAAAAATATTTTTCAAAACCTCATTCATATTTTATTTTATGTAAAGTTTTTGATAGTTTAATTATTGAATCCTTGTAACTCGAACTTATTTATATCTTTAAGGAAAAAAATGTATTTAAAAAATCTTTTAGTGAAAATAGCTAAGAAGTAAACAGATGCTGCTGCCGCTGCGATTCATTATCATCTTTTTACATTTTAGATAATAATATTTGAAGATAAGAAGAAAGTATTTAGTATTCCGGTTGAATGTGAACCTTCTTCTGTTTCGATTAGTTCTGATAAGAAATACGTAGCTGTTGGAGGAACTAAAACAAATTTAGTAAGTTGCTTTTGTCACGGATAATAAGTAAAAGATAGTAGCGAATGATAATTGTTCTTTATGCTTTTATTACGTTGTTCTTTAGTAATAGTGACGTCACTTATTTACTGGTCAAGACGGAAATAATAATAAAACTAAACACTTATTTATTATTAACAAAAAATCACCATCATTTAAGGTAAACTTAGAAAATAATAATAAAAAAAACAGTTTTATATTTTATATTTTATTCTTTGAATAATCGATGCAGACTATCGTTTGAAATCCTTGTTTATAACACTGAAGTTATTTTAAGTTAGTGACGTATTTGTCAGCTTTAGGTTGTGGAATCAAAAAATTTACATTGAATTTGTGCGTTCTGATTTGTATTAAATTAGTCAATTGAATAAATTTGCGAATTTCTCTTGTTACAATGTTTTACAAAATCAAAGTGTAAACTTTTTAAATTGATTAAATAAAATCTCAATTGATAAAATAAATCCTGTATATTCCGTTTGGTGTGGTCTTGGCTTATTATTATTTTATTAGCTTCTCTTATAAAAAGAGGTTGCTTCGACCCAGAACTTCTACGCTCTGCTGCGTTCTCTTCCGGCTTTTCCGAATACTTTCCCGCTGGAAGCTAGTATGAATAACCGGTCCTTCTATAATCTAGCCGTTAGATATTTCGTTTTGCCAGTCATGATCTTCTGGGACAATGACAGTTCCGTTAAATTTAATCTACGCAACACTTCCTGATTTGCAATCTTGTCCACCCATTTTATCCATTCCATTTTCCGAATATCTTTCGAGCGCGTTTACACGGTTTTCTATATTTTTCGTGATTGTCTACGTTTCCTAGGCGTATCTTATTATTGACCATGCGTAACTTTCTAGTATTTTCATTCTTGTGGATTTTTTAATCGTTGAGCTTTTGAGCGTACGTTCTATATTATTAAATGCACTCCTTGTCTGCCCTATTCGTATTTTGATTTCTTCATTATCTCGAACATCGTCTGTGATTCTTACTCCCAAATATGTATATTTCTTAACTTGTTCTAGCTTTTTCCCATTAACGATTACATCCAGCGGTTTCATGTTTTCTTTTGTGCTTTTACTAATTTTCATTATTTCGGTCTTTTCGATTTTAATTTGCATTTCCAGTGGCTAAGAGATTTATTAGCTAACAGATGATTTATTTAAAAAAAAAAAAAAAAGTTATTGCGGCCATATTTCGAATAGTATACGTAGGAACAAGTTGCAAATATACTGTTATATAGTATTGTGTGTTAAAAAATGTTTCACTGTTGAGTAATTTAAATTATTTCAGTAAAAAAGGTATATTGAATAAAAAGTTATATTTGTTTTATCTTATTTCCTTGTGATTGCTTTGTTAGCTTGTATGTTTTCTATGCTCGCGATATTCTTTCAATTTTTAAATATTTTATGGTTTTGTTAATTTTACAGTTCTCTCCCGGAAAGTGAAATCACTAATATTATCTTCTGGGAATTTATTGTTTTTCACAATCTAAGCAGATTCCACCGAGAGATGCGATAAAAAGAAATTGCAGTTAATAATGACCGCCATTTCACTTAAATTTCGCACTCATGCCGTCTTGATCATATTGATCATATGAAAATAATAAAACTCTCATAAAACAGAAATTTAACCTATTTTTGTTTTTCATACATTGTATTTCATAAGAAAATAGCATTGCGAATTTTTCATTTTCGATTTTTTCTTTAAAAAATCACGTAAAAGAATTTCAAGACTATATCGAATAACCGGCGAGCTATTACAAATAACAGTTGAAAAAGAAATTACTACATTTTGGAGTAATTAAAAGATAATCTTTGTAGGTACTTAAGGGGTGTGTTATTGAATTTTTCGTTAAATATTTCGTAGCTTTCTAGTCGGCTTTAGCCGGTTTTCAAAATTGAATTTTTACAACAAACTTTGGTTTTATTAACAGTCAATACTACATCAGGTAGTAATAATCTGAACAGAAAAATACTGCGCTATTAATAATAACAGTATGCTTAGATTGAATAGTTCTATAGAATATTTTAAAAAAAACATTTAAAAAAACGTGTGAAACTTTCGAGTAAAAAGAAATACGTCATATTCATTAAGTAATAAAAATGAAAAAAAAAAAAGAAATGAAATAAAATTGTATTTATTAAAATAAATGTATATAGAGCTGAAAATTGTTAATTTCGTATATCAGATTAAGTTTGCAAAGGTAATCAAAATCAGGTATTATTTCTTAATGTTGTTTATTGTTTAACAAGAATTTTTAAAATTTTAATAACTATTATCTGTTTATTTGTTTTTTTCTTTTCCAAACGTATAGCTGTACATTTATGAATTAAACGGGAACGTCTTGACATTATGTAACGAATGCAAGCATTATGGAGCAATTACCGACTGTGCTTTTTCTCCGTGTGCTGAATATTTAGTTGCATGCGACACTTACAGAAAAGTTATATTATATAAAACATCCGATTTTAAGGTAATAAATTTCGTTATAAATATTTGAATTATTTATAACTGCATTTTTTGTATTTTCTAAATTTAATTTTTTTCTTCTGTTATTATTGCTTACCATTGGGATAGGAGGTGGTAAGGAATTATTTATTCCACTTTCATTTTGTCACATTTTAGTTTGTTTTTGCACCATTACTTTATTTTTGCAAAGTATATTTTATTGTACTACATTGTAACTTAAGTAATCGTTTAAAATTAAAGTAATAATATTACATAGCTTATAATAAATCGGACTTCCCTAAAAAAAAAATAAAAATAAAAAAGTTTTCAGGTAAAGCCTGTCTTTAGCTTAATAAGTTAATAGGCACCGAACAATAATACGCGTGTTTTATTTTAAGGAATTTTGGTTATAAGTTTTTTAATATTAATTTAATTTAATTTATTTCAACAAACAGACAATGCGGATTTTTATATTATATTTGAATAATCCTTTATTTTTTATTATTTTCATCGATGTTTATTTTTACAGTTGGCTCACAATAAGGAATGGGGCATTCATAATGCGCGTGTTAATACTGTGGCTTGGTCTCCTAATAGTAAAATGGTAGCTAGTGGTAGTTTAGACACAGCTATTATTATTTGGAGTTTAACAGATCCTTCAAAACATACGGTGATCAAAAGTAAGTATAATGTAGATACCGTTTAATGTGCAGCATTTTGATTTATTTTATAACGGCAATGAAGTATGTCCAAATTATTTCCTAATTATTTAACTTAAATGTTAACAACGGTAAACGACCAAATCAGTCCTTTCAGTTCATTTTTGGTTGAAATTTCCGTTCGTTCATTTTTGCTTTTATTTTGTGAACTAACACAAATTATGAACAAAAGCAAAAATGAACGAATTCAAATTTCAGCCAAAAATTAAATTGACGCGAAAAAAAGCGAACATTAAAAAATAACGAACTTACTAAAAATGGGACCGAAGAAGGAAGTGAAATAACGTAAAGAAAAAATTGTACGAATAACGTCAAATAAGATAAAAATAGATCAGAAAATAGTAATTTTAAAAACACGACACATTGGAAGAATGTAGTAAATTACATACCTTAATAAGGTGGATACATTTTGGCGGCGGAGTTAAAAAGTTCATGTATCCATTAGAAATATGCTAGTCATGTAGGAAGTAAAATTCTGCAATATAGTAGAGAAAAAATCTTCCACAGTACCATATTTCGAATTTTTACTCCGGACTTTACGCCATAAACGTTCGAATCGTACCTATTAATATGAATTTAAGAAACTAACCCGAACTGGGAGGTCTGATGTACACACCTTTACCATAATTGTGTTTCAACAATAATATTTTAAGTTATAAAAAACTACTTACGTTTATAAATATCTTCGTGAATTTAAATGTTATAACAGAATCAAATAATGGATTATCATGTGGAGTCTATATTTTCAGGACTTTTTGATATACGAGTGTACATGTAAAGTAGTCACCAAATTATAAAGCTACCAAAATGTTTCGATTAAAATTGGATTTTTCTGAAAATTTTGGGTGCCTTTTTTCAACATTCGTTTTATTAATATACACATAAAATTAAGCTACAAAGCCGAAAATCGTACAACCTGTTCTATCTAGGGAGTTGATTATTTTTCTGTTCGACGTATTTTCTTCATCGGAATACAGAAAAAAGGATCTAAATTTTGAACAATCCAAAACCCTTTCTATAATAGCCATGGAATTAATTTTTTTTAATCGGCATATTTTCGTCATTAGAATACCGCAAAAATACAAAAGCTGAAAGATTTTGAAATTTGAGGGCTCAAATTTGGGAAAATATACGTAAAGTGGTATACGATCGAAAAATTAAAAAAAAGTTTACAGCCCTTTCCATGGGAGTTAAAGAGTCAATTTTTGGTAAGCGCCTAGATTGTTCACACTAGTTGCATGATGTTCATTTTTGGCAGGCTTCATTAGAAAACCAAAAAATACTATCTAGGAAAGGCAACGGAATTTTGTTGAACGAATGAGCGAAAAGAATTTAATTCTCATTTACTCTTTTAAGACATTCTTTTTGTTTTTTTCGTTATTGTATTTTATGAAAGTGATATCGTGTTGTATACGTTTTTTTTTTTTTTTTAAATTTGTGTGCTCTTAAATATATATTACAATTTCAGTACAAATGTTTTATTTTTTTTACACCCTAAGCATAAAGAAATTTGTTTTTTTTTTTCGATTAGATGCTCATGCTCAAAGTCAGATAACGAAATTGACCTGGCTGGATGATAGTACTTTAATATCAGTTGGCCAAGATTCTAACACAAAGATTTGGAATATCAGTTCTATTTGAAGGTAATGATAACAGAAGTAAAAAGAAAAAAAAAATGAGAAAATAAACAAGAATAAGAAATTTTTCAGAAACCTTTAGTCGATGATTATTTCTGCACATTTTATTAAATAAATGTAATATACTCAATTCTGCAGGTTTGCAACAATATACATTTAATTTCCGTAAGGTGTAATAATACTTATTTCAAATATAATTAATTAAAAATAGGAAAAAAAAATCATCTTAGTGTTACTATGATTGCTTAATTGATAGTATATAAAAATTTATTTGTTTTTTTTTTTGTATAAGATAAAAATGAATTTTTCACATATGAAACATTTAAAAACCATTAACAATCATTTACATTCATATTTATTTTCATAAATTCAGAAATGGTCAGTTAGTGTTAGGGAAAAAAAAATGAAGTATAAATTATAATTTCACATATATACATATAAATGCTGATATTTTAAAAATAACATTTTTTTCTTTTCAGATCTATTCTTACGCGTATGCACTTCTTTCTAAATATCGTCTTCCATCCAGGTAACCTTATTTCGTTAACGCATAATGCATAATTAAGTCTACATTTCACAAATTTGTCATTAAATATAATTGTTTTTTTTTTTTTTTTTTTTTTTATTATTTTTAGTTTTTAAAATCAAATTATTTATTTTGTTCGTTTGTACTACTATCATAATAATAACAATAATAATAATAATAATAAAGATAATAATGTCGATAACAGTATTTATTATTATTGTTCTTTTATAATTTTTTTTACGTATGTACACATACATTATATAAATTAAAATTGCATTTCCTTAAAATGGAGAAGTAAACTACATCAGTGCATTATGTCGATATTATTTTAATTTAATTTTACCTTTAAATTGCTTTTTAATGGTTTTTACTCGCGCATTTTCTTCTTGTCACAAATTATTATTTTCAAAAAAATTAATTAAACGTTTTTATTCGCATTTTATTAGCACTAAGAGATTGTGTATAGACATGAAGAAATTTAACTATTACTTTACTCTGTGTAATTAATATTAAAAGTAAAATGCACAAAAAGTAATACAAAGAAACATATACATATATGTATATATATATTTTTTTTTTTAAATTAATCTGTTTACAAAATAAGAAAACAGTTAAATGATAAAACGTAATAATAAGACATTTTTAAAAATCCATTTAACGAAAACGGAGTCGTATTATTTTTCACTAACGGGAATATGTACGGAAAAATTGATGATTGAATATTGATAACAACAATATATACTGATAAGTATGAATAATTAGGAACAGTAATTGCTTCTAAAATGTGTAAACTCCTTATAAATTTATACTTGTGTTCGAAGTAATGTCGCTATTCTTATTGTTAAATTTGCATTTAATTTGTAACTGTAATTACATTTTTAATTCAGTCGCTTCGTTAAATATTGTTAGAGGTCTTAGTGGTATTATCGTTTCGTTTATTTTTAATTAAACAATTCGTGATAATTTTTTCCGATTTCATTTTATTTTATACACTATGTACTGCTTGAAAAAAAAAAAATTTCAGTATTCAGTTGTATATTAATGTTTGAATGTAAGGATTTCAGTTATACATTATTTCGATATTGTAGGTTACACTTGAGGCCATATTTATTTTGATGTTTATTTATTTTTTTTATTACTTAGTTTGGAAAACGAAAAAAAAAAAAAATTAACCGTTACATTTTACTGAATTTTATTTATGATGTATTTTTAAAAAATTATAAAATTGAAATATACCTTTTTTAAACATACAAAATTATCGATCATTCCAAAATACAAATAAGTCTGTGCAAGTTCTATAAGCAATACTCGGTATTAGCCAACATATGTCAACATACACCCTGTCAAGAAAGTATCGGGAATTGTCAATTTAAATCTCCCGGGTAATAGCTAGGCAGATAATTTTTTTTTTCCAGGTTGGTACAACTGTTTTGTATTATGATGCCTATTTTTAGCGCGATCTGTCAACCAGTGTGTTTACAGCAGCTGTTAAAATCAGTCGACCTTGAAGGTTTTGTCGAAGTTTTACAATGAGTGAAAATATTGAACAACGTACTTGTGTTAAATTCTGTGTTTCGAACGAAATTTCTTGTGCCGATACACTGAAAATGTTACAGAAGGCTTTTGGTGAATCTGCTTTATCAAAAACGCGGGTTTACGAGTGGTACAGAGCGTTCAAGGATGGTCGAGAGACGGTCGAAGACATGCCTCGCTCTGAACGGCCTTCAACGAGTGTGACCGATGATAACGTCGATAAAATCAAGGAAATCGTTGCTGAAAATTGTCATGTGAGCTTGAGAGAGATGGCTCATGGATTGGGCATGTCACACGAGAGCGTACGTACGATTGTGCACGAAAAATTGGGTATGCAACGCGTTGCGGCTCGGCTTGTTCCGAAAGACCTGAATTTCTTTCAAAAAAAGTACCGAGAACAGGTAGCTGCAGACATGCTGGATCGAGCCAATTTGGATCCTACCTTCTTGGAAAAGATAATTACTGGTGACGAGACATGGGTGTACGAGTACGACACGCTTACGAACCAGCAATCGTCCGAATGGCGGCCAATTGGCGCGCCAAAGCCGAAAAAACCTCGCCAAAGCCGAAAAAACCTCGCCAAAGCCGATCGAAAGTGAAGATCATGTTGATTGTTTTCTTCGATATTCGAGGCGTGGTACACTATGAATATGTGCCAGCCGGACAGACAGTCACCAAAGAGTTTTACTTAAGTGTTTTGAGACGTTTGAGAGAGGCTATCCGTCGTAAACGTAACGATTTGTGGGTCGACAATTCTTGGATTCTCCATCACGATAATGCGCCGTCTCACAAAGCCATAATTGTGAATGAGTTTTTGGCCAAACACTCGGTAAATATCATCGAACAACCGCCGTATTCACCAGATTTAGCACCCTGCGACTTCTTCCTATTCTCAAAACTCAAATTTCCGCTACGGGGAATGCGCTTCGAATCGATTGATGACATCAAGACGAATGCGACGCGAGAGCTAAAGGCCATCCCGGAAACCGCCTATCAGAAGTGCTTTGCCGAGTGGAAAAAGCGTTGGCATATGTGCATCGCTTCGAATGGATGTTATTTTGAAGGTGACAAAATAAATTTGGATGAAAATTAAAAATTGTTCGTTTTATTTAACAATTCCCGATACTTTCTTGACAGGGTCTTAAAAATAATAATAAAAAAAAAAAAAAAAAAATATATTTTAAGTAACAAAATAAAAAGGAAATAACTATAAAGTTGGAATTCATTTTCTTTCTTCGTTTTTGAAAAAAATTTATTACTTTCTCACATTAACGCCAGTGCTACTAATGTTATCAACGGTATTTTCAGTTTTTTTAAAAATTGGAAATGCTTTTCTGAGCAATCCGATTGCAGAGGGGAACAGAGAGGTAATTGCGTAAAATGAAATATATATATATATATTTGGAAATGCTTTTCTGAGCAATCCGATTGCAGAGGGGAACAGAGAGGTAATTGCGTAAAATGAAATATATATATATATATATATATATATTATATATATAAACTAGTTATTATCTACGGCTTCGCCCGTGTGTCAATACAATACCCGTTTAAATCTGTACTTGGAAATTAATAAAAAAAAATTTCTTTATCTAAAATTATATTTATGTAAAGATTTCTTCTTTCTTTAGGAACACGTTTATTACTGTTCGACAAAAAAATGGTCTTCACGATTCACGTTTAGCTGAAGATTACCGATCTTTCTGTAACTTGTCTGTCGTGATCTAACAAGAATTTTTGCTCAATTAAACAGCACACACACAGCCATCATTTTGAAAGGTCTAAGTTATTCACATGGCGATCTCTCATAATTACACATTTAAGAGAACATCTTCACTCATATCTTTCAACCTCTTCGTCTTGAGCATTTTATTAAAATTAATTTATTAACAAAACAGTAAATGACAGTAGTTGAGTAAAGATTTCAAATTTGAGCTCAAATAACATTCCCGGTAGCAGATATTAAAAATTCCGTTACATTCTCTGAAAAAAATAATAGTGAATACTACATTTTTTCAACTCCCCGCAATGACTACGGCAGCTAGGCTAAGGGCACGATCATGTCACGGAGGTTTAATGATTCTTCTCTCTTTGAATCATGTATCCCTAGAAGGGACATCGTAACACAGAAATGCTGTTATCGTTGGATAAGCAGTGTACGCTTCGTAGTAACGGAAAAATTAAAGTAACAGAACGCGTTGTATTTACTCACGCCAAAAATTAATAAAATGTTATCTAAAGTTTATTATTTACTATAGAAATCGTTTTATTTAATCTTTATATTTACTATGGTATTTTTTTTTTTTTTTTTTATTCGTCCCGTATGCATTTCTGTACCGTTGGTCGCATCTCAGTTTTTCGACGATTTTCCCAGAGTTTTCTTTCACATAAACCTTATCCCGACAATTACAAACACAACAACAAAAAAAAAAACAAACAATCAGCCAAATCGGTCGAGTCGTTCTCAAGTGATGATCTTTCATACATGTGGTAATTGATTTTTATTCATATAGATACATGTATTCATTATACAATTTTAATTGTTCAGTGCTAGTGCCGCGTATTTTTCCGCTTTTTACCGTTTTCTCAATCACAATTTTATCTTCGTAAATTAATTTCACCAAATGAGAAATATTTCGTACAGTAAAAAAAAATCTGTGATGTAAACTTTTTCTATAAATTTATTTTTTGAATTTTGTTCCAATATAGTGGTATAAACAAAATCATTATAATGAAGTGGCAGTCGCTGTTCAACTGGAGAACTGGAAATTTTGTCGAAAAATCGATAAAAATGTCAAAATAACTGAAAGATATTTTCGATAAAAGAAAATCATTTAAAGTGAATTTTAAAATCTCATATTACGAACATGAAACCGTCATATGAGAAATATTGGGGAAGGGGCTGAAGGTACTTTCTTGAAACATATAATTCTATTTTATAATTTCAAATACAAAATTTTAATATCAAATTTGTATGATATTTATTAAAATTAAAATTTTAAAATAATTACACTTTTTATATAAAGCAATTCGGTTATTCGCTTCCAATAGTCATTACTTGTTCCTTACAAATATAGAAAACACACAATAATAGTTAAAATTTTAACGTAATAAAGTATTTTTGTATTGCGTACTTTAATTTATTAGATACCGAGTTTTCTCAGTATGGTGGGAGGGACCTAAGCTCCTAAAGTTAATGTTTGTGATTAAAGATGAACGTGTTGATTTCAAATGAACTTTCACAGCTGTTTGAATGAAGAAGTGTTATTATCAACACCAAAAATACAAATTAATACAATTGTCACGTTTTACAATTCACGTAAACAATTTTGATAAAAAAATATGTAATTAATATTAAAATCGAGCACGGCAATTAAAAAAAAAAAAAAAAAACAACTTAATATAGTTAAATATCAAACAAAATAATCAAGAAATAAATGTGTCCCACATTTTCAGCACGCGAGACAGATAGTACAGAATATTTTTTATGTTCATTAAGTCAAAGAATAACAAACGTGTACAGGAAATAAAAGATAAGTGTTTACATTTCATACGTAATATTAATTTACTAAAATGCATATTCAGCGTGGCCTGAAAAACCTTTCACATTACAATATACGCTTGAAACGGTTAAAATGGTGGTAGCAGCGATATCTGGAAACTAGCGGTAACACATTTTATTTTAATTAGTCAGTTTCTGTCACAATGGAGTAGTGATGGATAAGTTCGTTAGATCCAGAACTAAATTGCAGGTTCAGGAACTGTATTCCGGATATGTATCCATCGGAGGAGGATGGATACGGATCCGGTGTTTACGTACGCACTTAACACTGACACTCATTTGCACAGGCTGCGGACGTAGTGTACTCTTACCAGTGTTGGATTATGTTATTTAGACAAGTCCGAGGAGCTGCATCGATTGCCGATGTTGTGATAAATTACTTATTGACGTTTGTGTTTGTTGTTAGTCAATGTGCTTAGTTCAGTTTGTGTTTTAAATGAATTACCCAAATATTCCTTTTATCGTTATTGATTCAGGAGAGTACGTTTTTTTTTTTTTTGTTTATTTTTTTACCAGCCTAAACTATACTAAAAAAAAATGAAAGAAAATAATATCAACTAAGCTATAATTTACATATTTTAAAATCAGAAAACCAGATCGACTACCTATATTATAATACAAGTGTTTAATAAATGACAAATATAAGTACTATTAAAATTTGAAAGAACACATTATTTCAATTTCTTATTAAATGAGTCATTCTTATTGATACGGATTCGGTACTTATGGCGCTATTTGACGATGATGTCGAGCTAGAAGTTATTCTCCGATTAAAATCATTAATTTTCGATCTCTCAGCGTTAATCCTATTATTTATCGTTGTCAGAGAATACGGCCGGGATATTTACACGGCCGAATATGTAATTTTCGATTCTCGTCGAATTTCGGTAGTGTTAAGGGGTTGTGTAAGTGCCCTGGTATGTGCGGTCTGCGGCAACAGAATAGTGTCTATCGGCCGCGTGAGCCGTGAGTGAAGATCAGCGCTGTAGCGGCTATGTGAATAATAGATAAGGATTTCGGTAATGTACCGTTAGGCTAATTGTATTAGATTGAGCCGATTGTTGCGGATGTACAGTTAGTCGTCGTTATGTATGTTAATTGTTGATCGGTTGATCGTTTTCGGTGACTAAAAAATCTCCGTACTAGGTCGTCGTTAAGCGTGGCAGCGTACTATCTAGTCGTCGTGTTTTTCTTGTGAAATCTTAATTTCATGTTAACCAGTCGAATTTTTTTTATATGTACAATTTTCTTTCTAGTCTATATCAGTTTAGTATACGTTCGTTCTGTTTGTTGTTAATTTTTTTTGAAAATATACGCGATTCGTAACATCAGAAATATCTTATTGAACACGTGTTTTGGAAGATCGTGACATCTTTGACACGGGGAGATATTACCGCCACTTTACGGCGGGCCCGCGAAGTTTTTTACAAAACAAAATTATATCCGTTTGTTTTATCACGAAAGGTCTAATACTCTGCGCGGCAGAGCGATTCCGGTTGCAACACACCATTGGCAAGTGTTGCTGGCGCCCGTGATTTTTCCGGTCTACCATTTTTTTTTTTTTTACATTATTACGTATTTTGTATCGAAGAATAGCGAAAGGATTGATTCATAACAATACAGAGACCCCGTAAATGAGGAAATAGAAATATAATCAATCGTAACAGAAAACGTGGAGGGACCCCAAAAAAGTAACCAATCGTTACAATATACAATTTTTATAAAATAGTAATGTATTTAAAATTTAAAACACTAACGCGTTTTTCATGATCACAGTGTATATCACTCATTTTTACCTATTTTTACAATCGATATTTAATTATTATTAACCCTAGAACACAACACTTATTATTTTTGCTACTAAACACAATACCGGGGTATTTTTGTACCCCACGCCGTTGAACACGATTTTCACAAACATTTATTATAAAAATGAATTCTGCAACACTCCATTTTCTTCGTTTTTTCAAGACGAAGAGCATAGTACAAATTTCAATGTAAAAATTTGACGAAAAAATTGAAAAAAATCAGTTTAAAGCAAAAAGAACTCGTAAAAAATGGTAATTTGACTTTTTTCGAAAAAATGAGCGTAATTTTCATCCGATTTTAAAAATCCGAAAAGGTTTGGAAACTTAAGGCACTTATCTAGAACACGGAACAAAAATTGAATTTTGATTTTTCCTAAAAAGTATATTTATTTGAAAAGGTACTAGTTGAAAAATTGATAATCCTCAAAAAAAGATGAAAGTCAATATAAATGTTATTAAACGATTTATTCATGCAAAAATATAATTTTTTACAATTGTTATCAGTAAAATAATTCATAGAAATTATAAAAAAAAAAATTTTTAATTTTTTTAGGTTCCTTACAGACGGAGGCGTTGGAGGTTGAGCACGTAACTCTCGTTTTTCTGTCGAATTTTCTGGGGCAGAACTAACAGCGAACCACTTTACCTGGTTGTTTAACAGTCGGGATATCATCGACACCCAGTATTTGTTGAATCAAAAATAAAATTTTATGTCAGAGCGTCGGTATTTGACGACGTCTTTTGGGCTGCGGCCGTATTAGATATAGTACCAGCGACTTAATAAAATCTCGCCTCATCATCGTTTCGTGTGCACCATTAAAGTTGTAAATTATTGTTATATTTATGCTACCCTGATCCAGCATACCAAAAAAGACTTCCGCGTTTTATCTGTCGTTGTGTATTCGTGACACATTTGATCAAATGTGTTAGTGCCACCTTTTGTAGAATTGTAAAATTCAATCATTTCGGGCTTATTGTACTATCTATTCCCTGAGTGCAATGGAACAGACAAGGATCACTTTATTTTTTTGTGGCGTATAAGCTAATACAATTTTTGATTCATCAAAAACGTATGTCGTCGAAAGAACCTCTTTAGATTTTTTTAATGGACTTGGTATTTCTGGTTTGTTTTTGCGAAATATTCCGACCATAGTTAAATTATTGTATTTTAACATTTTATCAAATGTATTTATTGAACTAAACCAGTTGTCACTTACATACTACAAAAACTGCTACAAAACCCAAGATTTTACTTTAAAGTCAAAAATATGAACTCTCACACAATCGCACTTAGCACCAACGTTAACACCAACATTGGGATATTTTCGTACCCGGCGCTCACTTAGTAAGCAAAACGCGAACTGACGCTTCTCGTCGACTCACCCCTCTCTTAGGACTCTAAACTGAATTATGGTCAGGGTCTTAGGTTGATATTTAGCAATACCTATTTTATCGGCGACTTTGAAATCACTTTGGGTTATAAAAATACCCCAGTGTTGTGTTCTAGGGTTAATAATCATTTTACCATTTTTATATATCTTAATAATAATCGATCTCATTTGTAATTGATCTTTTTAAAAATCGATATATTTTTTATCGTATTTTCATTTTAAAATTTAACGTTAGTAATATTTATATTGTGATCATGAAGCTATTAGCTTCGAAACGTGTCAGTGTTTTTAATTTTAAATACATTATTATTTTATAAAAGGTGTATATGAATGATTCATTTAATAATGAATACTACTGCACAAATAATTTAATTATCACAAAAATGATATAGGTGAAATTGTCAAGAAGAAAAAATCGTTTTTTACGTCAAATTTGCCAAATATTCGGAAAAGATAGGAAAAATTGCGTGGAATTGACTGCTTTGTTGAAGATCAATATTTTAGCTTTCACAATGGGAATCGTGAGCCTGGACCTTGTCACCGTTGGGTCGGTATTACAGAAACGCATCTAGAACTACAGCCGGAGTTACATCACTAATTCCACTGTGGGAACAAATCCGCAGATATTCCTTTTGAACCACTCATTACTACAATGGAGAGCTACACATCATCGTGTATTCGTTGTTGAGATCTATTTTCGGTTAATTCATGTAAACAGTTTAAAATCCAGTCGCGTTACCCGGAATTAAACGTCCCTGATTACTTACAATTATGCATGATGATTTAAATTAACATAAAATTTTATTTAACCAACAATTTCAACCAACCCATTATGGGTTTCAAAAAACATTTGCTGAAAATATGCTTTATAAATTCGACGATGGAGACATTCCGATCGATTCCATTTTCAATGCGTGTGAAGTACATTTATATCCAAACAGTGAAATGAATAAACAAAACTGGCTACCGGTGCGAGGAGACTCCCGAGATTATTGCCGAAACTCTTTCACCCGGAGAAGTTAACAGTTTAGATGAGAACGTCTGAATTCGGTGTGATCGGACCACACGTTTTTGATGGAAAAGTGAACAAGAATGTCTAACATCTTATGTTAAATAAACGTGTTATTCCAACCCTGCGACGGAAAAGAAGCTATTATCGCATAGCTGGTTTCAGCAAGACAGCTACTCACCATACCGTTAATCAAATGATAATCCTACTTCGGATATATTTTCGCCGTCGCATAATTTCATAAAATACGGAAATAATGGGCTGTCGGCTTGTAATTTTTTTCTCTAGCGATTTCTGAAATCGAAGGTGTACATGTAAACAAACCTGTAACGTAGAAATAATTTAGAAACAACATCGAATATGAAACCCGCTTTATTACAGGAGAAAAATTGCCAAGAATCTTAGAAAATGTTTAAAAAAAACAATTACAAAATTGCGTCAAAAAGAATGGTTATCATTTTTTCGATATTACTTTCAAGTGCAAGATGTACGTTTTCAGTAAATATGCGTTCTTCTTTTTCCTTTTTGAGAAAAAATGTTCAGGGTAGCTCACGTATTTCTCGTTTAATCGTGTAATACGAAATGTTTATCTTCGCCACTCAGTGGAAATCGAATATAACGACTTTTTGAAAGGGAAGAATACTTTGATCGTTACATTTGATATCAACGAAGTACTTTGACCTTTTAAATTTACTATTACGGGAGAGTTACACTATTATAAAAGTCTGATAAAATATTGTAGAGAATAATTTTTTTTCATCTGATTAAACAAATAATCATTTATTTATAATCATAATTACACACATTTCTTAATAAATTCTAAAGCACAAACAGCAAATTTTTTCCCTACACGTGAAAAGGGACAAACGTGATAAAACCTCAATCAATAAAAAACAAGTACGAAAAAGGAGAAAAAATGGCTATGCATCAGTAGTTTTCGTTATTTTTAGAGAAAGTTATAATTTGCGATTTTTTATTATAACATGAGTAGTATAGTCTTTAACAATGTTTTTTATAATAGCCTGCACTAGAGGTTTTCATCAGTTTCGTTAAGTTTACAATAAGCATTTAACATGTTAATTAGCAACATAAGTTGAATAAGGAATAATACATGTACTAATTTTGTTTATTTTTTTTTTTTTTGATTTATCCGCAAAAACTTTTCAAAGTTAAATTTTGTCGCCAGGCAGTTATAAGTAAGAATTATTTGTTTGCGTATCAAAATTTTGGTCGTAAAAACCGATTTATCGTTAGACGAATGAAATTCTACTGGTTTCAGCAATATTCATTTCTGTAACCGATGTGGCGTTATAACAGATTTTCACTGAATAGTGTTTAATTTGAAATACAATTAATTGTTTAAAAATTGTATTTTTAAATTGGTTTTTTAAATGTAAAATTATTTACAAACCTAATGTTGAAACTTTATTTTGGTATACCAAAATGAATGCATCTACAAAATGATCGGGGAAAAAAATATCACCGTTTAAGCATTTTATTAAATTTATCTAATTCTCTATCTAATGCAAGGTTTTTAAAAACAAAAATAAACATTAAGAAGTTAAAATACTGAACTCTAACAATATGTTTTAAATTATTTTTTAATCGACACAATGTAAGTTACATTTAGAGTATATTAATATTAATTCTTTACGTGGAACATACAATAAGACAACAATTTTCATACACTTTCAATTTTTAAAACTTTTAATTTCCGCCATCAAAATGTAATTTGGTTAATTTTTTATTCAGTTTTGTCATTTAAAAAAGGCAACGATGGGACATAAAAGAATGGGTAAAAAAGAATATATGTAAACAAACCGCTGTAAAAATTACTGAACAAAAATATTTAGGAAAATCCCACCACAAAAGTCTGTCCAGAAACATGTTTGAAACTTTTACAATTGTATTGCATGTACTGCAACACAATATGTAAGTAAAGTAAGTCCAATACCCTTGACAGGCCGCTAGGAATTGTGAAGTTTCACAATGTATTAAACCCAACGGCACTGATGAGAGTAGGAGGACTAGTCCTTTCTCTCGGTCGCTTTTATTTTCTCAGATTTCTCTGGAATAACCAATATTCAATTTTAGATTGGGTGTATACTTAGGAGCGACTTGGATCCGAAATGAGACAACTCCCCAGATCCCACGATACCTCTGGTCTGGTAGTCAAGCACCTTAATTGCTAAGCTATAGCGCTATCTCAACATAATATGAACGCCGAAATTTAATAGCGTATGTTCAAAAGTTACGGACGTACAGGCGCATCGAATTTTATGATTTCTTAATTTTTTTAACGCTTTTTAATTTGTTTTGAAAGCTAGATTTTTTTTTTATCCACAATACGAAGAAAATAATATCCTGTGAGAAAAGCAGCTAGTCACTTTTTGTACGGAAAAAATGTCTGTGTTAATGTAACTAATATGTTTAAACTTAAAATAAATATCGTCACAATCATTAAATAATGTCTCTAAAAGGCAAATTACCTTGAAAGTAACGTGAGTTGTATATGTAAAATTTAAAAATATCTCAAAAATAGAATGCACAAACGCTGACTTCAACGTATAACGTTAAAGGACGAGAAAAAAAAACCGATTAGAAACAATAAGAAAACTCATACGAAATATAGAGTACAATTGTCGAAATTAGAAAACAAATTGTTTATCAATGAATGTAATTGTAAAACTAAATTAGTATTTGTTTGTGTGAGCACGTTTGGAAGCATACGAGTTTGAAATAATGTAACCTTCGCGACAAGCTTTGAGTTAAAAATTTTGGCTCTCATGATAAAATTATAATTTGTCGGAAACTGAACTAAAAACGGAAAGTAGGTAATGTGAAATCTATTATGAAATATAGTAATGAAAAAGTAGAGATTCGGGGGGTGTATATCAGCCATTAGGTTTTTATGGTCATCCCTCTGACAGCAAACATCTATTTAAATATTTCGAAGAACAGTGTGATTAAGGCTGCTGAACAAAACCCGTCTCACTAAGATAATGATTCCAAATAAAAGACGAGTAAAGTGTAATTATTTGTTACCTAAGAAGTAACGGATAAGTATTTCTGTTAAATTTATATTTTAATTAATCATTATGTTTATTATACGCAGTAGACAAGCGTTAAAACATTACACAGAAATTACTGATAAATTACGAAATTCTTTAGTAATAAAATTATTTACATTAATTATTAATGCTTTACATCATTCATTAGTTTTTTTTTCGAAAAAAAAAGGAAAAATATAAATGCATAGACAATAATAATATGTAAGCAGACTTTATTTATGACTATCGTAAGCTCTAAAGTATATTCCAAAAATGTAAAATTTATTAACAAATAAACAAGACATATTTATCGAAGAAACGAGAACCTTTAAGATACACTGTTAAAAATTTAAGTTTTATATATTTCATATAAAGATTTAAAAAACAATAAAACTTAACAAATAAACCACTGTAACAGTAACAGTTTTTAATAAATATTACGTATTAATTAAACAAAATCAGAGTAACCTTTCCTTTGTAAACTTAGAATTTAAAAACACAAGGAAACTTTTTTCGCTTTCTGCATACAATTCACTTTTGTATATTTTCATTCTACGTTTATTCTTTATTATACAAGCGTTCTACATAATTTTGAATATAAAATGTAGAATAGTTATTTTGTACATCGAAAGGCAACCTTAATCTCTGGTTAAAACTAAAATATACAATGATAAATTAATTTCACGATAAATATTTATTATTTTTCTTTTTCTATATTTTAGTTCGCGTTATATATATCGTAGGGATTTTGTTTATGTATGTAACGAATACAAACATCTCGTTAGAATTATCATTTCGTAAAATATTTTTTCGTGTCGGGTTAGCTTATGTTAAGTTGACCTAAGAATTTCACAAGATTAGTTTTTGGTAATAATGCTTATCGACCTGTTAATGTGTTTTCTTGTTAATACTTCGTAGGTAGATTGGAATTTGTAGTAAATTGGTCGAAGTTCGGGTTATTTGGGTTAAAATCTTCATTTTTTCTGGATTGAACTACAGGAAATTCTGTTTTTATTGGAACTATTGCAAGTATCAACAAATTGTCACAGATTTGGGAGCCGAACTCTCTTGAGTAGAGTGAGGTTAAGTCAACACATATTTATAGAAATTTATAAATTAACTTAAATTCATGTGTTCGTTTCAAATGTATACTAATTGTGTGAAAAAAAACGGTTAATGAGGCAGATCGAGACATCGGGGATAATGAGACGTCATGTTTAGTATTGGTACCACTTCAAGTCTCTTGTTATACGCGTTTACTAATAGCAATTTCAGTAGGCCATAGAATGTCATTTACAACATTGCTATAAACGTGAAAAATAAAAATCGTTTATGTCTAGTTATTTATCAGTAAATTTGTTGGTTTCTTCTTATAAAATTGGTCTGCTAATATGAACATTATTATATTGAAATTAAAACGGTTCAAGATTTTTTTAAATGTAGTACATTTATACTTTTAATTTTCTTCAATTTTGTTTTACTTTCTTCAGAATACTGAAGAATTCCTTTCAATTGTTTTAGTTTTAAAATTCTAGTATAAGGAACGTTGAACCATTTTGCTAAATTCTTATTCGACTTTCAATTTTCTAAATGTGAAATAATGTAAGTTTTTTCTTTAATAAAATTTGTATATAAAAAAATATTTTTTATAGAACAAACTTAAAACATGCTAAAGAAAATATGCGCGAATAACAGACCAAAGTAAAATACATTTGTGATCCTCATACTAGCTGCATATGTACACATAAAGTAAAAAGTAACAATTAAACCAATTAATTATATTTTGCATTATATTTTGTAATTCGCATTTGTCGTGATGTGCTTAAGGCAGATATTGTGACGGAAGTAAAAAAAGCAGGCATACAGAGTGTATTGGCCGACGAAACAGCCGACATTTCCGGAAAAGAGTAATTATCAATTGGAATACGTTATTTCGATAACGAGAAGAGTGAAGTCCAAGAAGTAATTATAGGATTTGTTGAACTAATAGGTTCGGGTGCAAATTCCATTGCAAAAATCATTGATGATTTTTTAGTAGCAGAAGAACTGACGTACAAGCAATTTTGCGCAAAAAATATACTAAAACCCTTGTTCTTCACATAAACTGAGCTTGATAATAAATTATCTCAATATTCTACCTGAAATTAGAAGCACAATAGGAACAACCAAAGAAACAATATTTTCCTGGCATTCAGTTTTGAGAAGGAAGTTAATACCAAACATTTCCAATTTCTGAGAAATAAGGTGGAGCGAAAACACAAAACCATCAGAGTTTTTATGGATAATTTTTGCACTACAATGAATGCTTTAGAAACCTTAAGAAATGAGACAAACAGCAAAGCCCGGAATAAAGCATTCCAGTGTTTCATGCTACCGCTTCCAGTGTGTCTTATATTAATAAGCAAGTATTATGATAAAACTCGTGGTAAATATTCTCCAGCCTATAGCATTCTATATTGTCAAGGCCGTGCAGCATACGAAACACATTTTAGATTTGCTAAAAAGCTACCATAAAGATTCCGTAAACGTCATGGATGAAATTATTAGAGATGCCACTGCTATTGCAAAAGAGCTCGGGCCCAAAATTATGTAAAGGAAACGGTACACAAACAATCAGCCAGCAGGAAACCTCGGAAGTTCCGGAAAAGGTCTTTAATTATACCATACTTAGACTCAATTATTACTTCGCTTCAAGAGCAGTTTGCTGAGGAAAACACATTACTCGTGGTGTTTAAATTACAACCGGTGCAAATGCGGGACATGTCTGTGGAAAATCTTAAGAAAGTTTGTGCCATTTTCTTAAATTTTTACGATTTGACGAATATGAAAAACGAAATCAAACTTTGCAAAAGTTGTGATAAGACAAGACAAACTAAATTAAGTTCAGCGTTGTCGAAGTCATAAAAAAGACAAAAGCTTTTTTTCCTGAAACGGGAAAACCATTGAGGATTATGGTTGCTCTACTATGCGCAACATGTACTACAGAGAGATCATTTAGTAGCATGAGGCGGATTAAAACTTGACTAAGAAGTGTAATTATAGGAAATAGTTTCAATGGTCTCGCAATGAAGAATATCCATTGAAAGATCATCTCCGAAGATCTAGATTTTATCAACAGAGTAATTGAAAAATCTACAATGAATCATAGAAGATCATGTTTTAATTTAAATTTTCAAATTATTTGAAATTATTTCTAAAATTATAATAAACCTTTAAAGGTCGCATGTATTTCACTTACAATTTACTTACAATTTATATTTTATTTAAATAAAGGATTTATTTTTACAAAAAAAAAAAGCTGTTAGAACTTATTCACACATGTAATATCATCCTGCCCCTCATAAGCTAAATGTCTGGCGGGTGCCCCTGTTACCTACTATAACTAATTTTCTTTGTGATATTGAATTTCTTAGGTAATGTATGAAACAAATCGGTATTTTCGTTTTCGGTTATATACAGAAGTGCAATATCGGGGGGCGTTAGAGTGCCAGGACACCTGCAACGAAGGCTAATGTTTTAATTTAACACCTATTGGCTCTACATAGCAAAATTTTATCGTAATACCATATTTGGACAGTTTAGCACAAAATATAATGAATATTGAACAATTATGTAAATTGATAAAAAATAAATACATTTAAAACTGGCGCCACATTTTTTTTTTTCCAGTCATCGATAGGCATGACTTTGAGCCACCACCCACAATGTTAGCTTGTTGCACCTCTGGTTATATGTATGTGTAAGCGTTAATGGAGTTTATGCATTATACGTAGATATTTTATATTATAAAAATTCTAACCATTATACAAAAACCCTATACATTTTTATTATAAATTATTTCAAGGAAAGACATTTCCCATTTATATGTTTTATATAATTTCATAATATATTAATGCTTTAAAAGGAATGAAAGAATGTAACTATTATTTTAGCATTACACGTTTATATGTATTTACACTATTTAGCTTCAATGACCGAGACATTTATAAATAGTGTACAAACTTCTGGAATAAACTTTAATATGGTTGATTTAGAAATTTTTGAAGTATTTTTTCGTTCTATAACTATTCCCTAGTTGTCAGAAAATTTAGCGTTATTTTTAATTTCAATTTTATTATTAATGCATTCCCTTCTTTTATTTTTGACATCAGAGAAGTAATGCTTCAAAATTTTGTGATGCCATCCTTAAAAACTCAATCTGTATTTTTATGTATCTCCCACATCCAATTTTTTTAATAACGTTCTTAATGCTCCTTGACTAGTTTTCCTTCTTATGCAGTTCTTTACCCTCTTTCTTTTTTTAAACCATTAGCTACATTTAAAAAAATTTCATTTTCATTTAACAAGGTTTTTTTTCATAATGGCTCATCGATTGTTCATTATAAAATTTTAATTTGAAATTTATGGATTGAAAATGAAAAATACTTGTAAATAAACTTCTGAAAATAGCAAACAGAGTAGTAGAATACACATTTAGACACGGAGCTCTACCAAAAATTGTAGATTTCAGTTCGTTATTAGCGTTAATATGCTAGTGAACTGTACTACTAACTTCACCCGTGTAAACCAGGCTTCGGTTCTATTTTAACAAAAAAGTTAGAAATTATTTAAAAAAAAATATATTAATAAAAATTTTAGTAAATAAAAGTTTTTATTTTAAAATTATATTTCTATTAACAGTTTTTAAATATGATAAAATTGAAGAAATTTAAATTCAGACTGAAATGTTTCGATGTGACGCCACTAGTGGTGTTCTACAGATCTTGGATTCCTCTGTAGACCGCTTTCTCTATAATCAAGCGCAATATTGTGCGCGCAGCTTACCCGGTTGATTTAATTCTTTCATATCAAAGCTAGCTTCGGTTTCGCAGTTATTTACATTTCTTCATGTTTACGATTTTCGGGTTTCCGCTAATGTAATTAATTTTTTAATAAATATAGTTTTTAATAATATAAAATTTCCCCATTATGGCGGATGCTGCGGCACGTCAGTTGCAGTATGAATATAAAGCGGTAAGTAAAAGTAATGATGGCTCAAATCGTTGGTAAAGTTATAAACTTGTCGCGATTTGTACAAATAACTTGAATGTTTATTAGTAAAAGATAAGAATAATTTTCTTATTTTTTTAGAATTCAAATCTTGTCTTACAAGCTGACGTTCGACTCATTGATCGCCGTAACAGAGATGAAGCTACTGGAGAAGTTATTTCTTTAGTTGGAAAATTAGATGGAACTCGAATGGGTGATCGATTTCAGCGAACTAAACCTGTGAAAGCTGAAGAGAGAAAAATAAAGTGCGTACGATTATTTTTAAATACTTCATAGCTTTTTAAACCATTCAGTTAGGCGTTCAGTGACTTGTATGAGAAAAAGTTTTAAATGATTCAAATACGGTTTGATGAATTATATGTTCTCTGCAGTTTAAAGTTTAATATTAGTATTTTTTAATTCAGTAATTGCAGAAGTTTTTAATTAGAATAACTTTAGTATATTTTTGAATATCCAGTATTGATATAAATTTTATTTGCGGTGAGTATTATAGGTTGTCGGTATTAAAAAGCGTAGATTAGTGTTTTGAAAGTTGGTTTATTGCGACTCTTTCTGCGAATGATAATTCTCATTCGTAAATAATATATAAAAGCAGTAAAATTTTAAAATGCTAAACCTTATTTAAACTAATGCAGTAAAAGTAGAAAATTTTACATCAACCGACGTCGTGACAGTAATTTTTGAATCACAATGCACACTTTCATTAGCGGATAATTTTTTTGTTCGCAGTATTCGTATACTAGAAAATAAGACAATGAAAAAATGAAAATTCGATGTTAATATGTGATTTAATATCGAAAGGAAAGGGAAATTACAGGTACAGTTAATAAAAAGTACAAACGAATATCATTTACAGTTTCATTCTACATTAGTATAAAATATTAGACAAGTGATAGGAGTGGTTTTTACATTAAACGACTAGAACTTAGATGACGGTTATTACAGTCGGTATTTATATTAGAAAAAATAATGTTAATAATTTTTGTACGTGGTCTTTTTATTTATAAATTTTTATGATAATTAAAAATTAACATACTTTAAAAACCAGATTGCGACTTATTGTGAGAATAGTTTATAGATTGCAAATGGGTCACGATTCACATTTCTGAAATTCTTGAAATAAGCACTTATTTTTGGTATTACTCGGTATACACGCAACTATTTGCAGTGTTGATGTTTCTAAGAATAGCTATTTATTTCCTTATGAAGTAAGAATTAAGTGTTTTTCTTCGGGCTTTCCTTTTCTATTCTTTAGCTCTGAGTAACTTTATCAGATTTTTTTCACGCGCTCAAAGTGCAGCTGTTTGTTACGACATTGTTTAATCAGATATTCGAATGAGTATCAACGTATTCAACGCGGTAATATGATATTCAGCGCGATTTTTATTTTGAAAAATCGTGGAATTTGTTTATTTTGGCTCATTATTAGGAACATAATTTAAATCCAAAATAAAATAAAGTAAAAAAAAATATGTCTTCATATTTTGTAAAAATTAATATTTAGTACACATAAATTTACAGACGTCAAAAAAGAGATGAAGCTCAGTATGATTTTGCTAGAATGAAAGGGGCCACAATTTTAACCGAAGGTGTTGATGAAATGGTCGGTATTTATTATAGACCGAAAACGCAAGAAACAAGACAAACGTACGAAGTTTTACTAAGTTTTATACAAGAAGCGTTAGGAGATCAGGTAGTTAAAATTTAATTTTCGAACGAATTAATTAGGTATAAATAGTTTTATTACTATTTCGCGAGAGAGATTAAAAATAATAATATCGGCGAATTTGACTATACGAAAATACACATTTCTGTTTATTCTTTTTTAAAGCCGAGAGATATTTTATGCGGAGCTGCTGATGAAGTGTTAGCGGTGTTAAAAAATGATAAATTAAAAGAACGTGATAAGAAGACAGAAACTGAAGCTTTACTTGGGCCATTAACGGAAGAACGATTTGCTTTATTAGTTAATCTTGGCAAAAAAATTACTGATTTTGGCAACGAAGAAAAAGTTCAAGTTACAGGTATATTTATTATTCTAATAAACGGTTCATTTACTAATTTTATAAGTAGTCGCGGTAAAAATGTTGGTGATTGAACGAAATCCTAAAAGTTGAAATGTTTAACGAATTTGTTGTTTTTTCTATTTCCCCCCCGTTAACTAGCGAGGCGGCATCTGTAGTTAGATGTTTCGGTTGTTTTATAATGTATAGGTTATTATTTGCTACATTACCTGATTTAAAATTTGGTTGTATCCGATAATTTCATTAAAAACGTAACGATTAATGAAAATCAGAAAAAAAAAAATTCTTATACATTCCACAAAAAATTCATTATAAAGCTCAGAAATCTTTGATTTTTCTAATAGATTTGTAAAATGTGGAATACATAGCATTTGTTTAAAATTATAAAATTAAAAACTTCGTTTACAACGAAATACAAATTAATACCATTCCGCTTGGAATTTGTTTAATATAAATATTTGTATTATTACAAAAACGGTAAACTTGTTAACGATCGCGTGGTAAAGACATGCCTCTTTATTTGAAAATAATTGAAACTTGTATTTTTACTTTTATTCCTGTATGTAATTCTTGTTGGATAATTCGAAATATTATGGATACAAAATTATTTTCGGTGTTTCTTTAATGTACACCTGAAGCAATAATTAATTTTTCGATTATAAAAAAAAAAAAAACATTTTTTTATTACAATGAATTAATTAAATTAATTATAATTAATTAATCGTTTCAAATAATTTTTCCCTTAGGACCTTCTTGTTCATTTTGACGAGCTTTATAGTGTAAAACAAATTTCCTGAATTAGTTTCAAAACACCCTGTATATATGTATATATAAAAAAATAAATAAATAAATAAAATGTGGCTATTCAAAATCCGAAACTAGTTGGCATTTGATAATTAATTACTTCAATATATGTATTTATGTATTTATATTTTTCGGTTTATTTTAACGTAGTACATGACACAAAAATGTATTTTGACGAAGATTGTATGTTAGTACACTGACGTATATAAAGGGGGCTTTGGCGGTTTGACCCTCCCCCCCTCCCTTAGCTCACAAAAAAGTCTAAATATTAGCCGAATATACTATCGTAGTGTATGCCATCACATTGTCGCTTTGGATTGGATTTAAAATAGTTTGAATATTTTTACGTCTTTATTTAGGTTACTTGAGTAGGAAAGAATGTTCAAGCTTACTTGTCAAAAGGTATAATATATTGTCTCTAGTCCTTCGAATAATGATGAGGAAAAGCTGAAAGCTTTAAAAGAGCCTTGGAACCTACGGGATACTTTCAAGTTTCCAGTCACTGGCAGGGGTAATTTTTCTTTTCAACGTCGTTGGACTGCAAATCACTCATGACTTGCGTATTCAAACATCATGTAAGGAGCACTTCGCGAACTATGTGTTCTGCTTGGAACAACGCAATGCGAACATGATTATCAAGATCTTGGAGCCCTAGTTAATAAGCCATTTACTAACTGGAAAAATGCTTTAGAGAACTTTGGTTATCACGCAAATACAAAATGCCACAAATTCGCTTTGGAGCAAGCAGCAGACTTTGTAAAGTTTGCGGAAGGCAAATCTACTGATGTTGAGGAATCCACGAACCTGGAAGGTCATAAAATTTCTGCAGATAATCGCGAGAGATTAAAAGCTATTATAGAAATAGTTCTTTTGTGCAGAAGACAGGAAATGGTCCTAAGAGGAAGCCATGATTATGAAGTTGGAGTAAACGAACCTGCTCACAATGACGGCAATTTTCGAGTACTTCTCCATTTTCGTGTTTGATCTGGTGATGAAGCATTTAAGAGTCATTTACTTACACAAAGCATGCATAGTAAAGCTATGTATACTTTATCAGGAATTTAGAATGAAGCGATCGAACTATGCGGTAATGCTATTCAAGCGCATGTATTTAAAAGGGTCAAAGAGGCTAGTTTTTTTTTATGCTATTGGCAGACGAAACTCAAGACATATTCCGGCGAGAACAACTAGTATTATGTCTATAATATGTGAACTGCTCCTTTGAAAAATCAGTTATCCGGGAGGATTTTATTGAATTTATCTACATAGAAGACGTTTCAGCTCAAACATTGGCAACGACAATTATAATGCATTTCTTATCCTATAACTTGGATATAGATAAATTCATTAGACAAGGCTTTGATAGCGCTGCAGTACTGAGCGGTCGATGACGAGGCGTGAGAACAATAATCGTAGGGAAATACCCGAGAGCGCAATTCGTGCACTGTGTGGCTCACATTTTCAACTTAGTTCTAGTGCATTCATGTGGGATACTTGCTATATAGGGATCATAAAACATGCAATAAACTTTTTTCGACAATTTTCATTTCAAGACAGCCTTTTGAATAATCAGATTAATTAATCTTATTCAAAATTTATTTCTCTTTGTGCGATACGGTAGATCGAAATGCATATGGCTGTAGAACGGTTTGCACAAATGATTCCCATAATACGCGCAACACTTGAGGCACTGCAAGAAGTTACATGTAGGGATGTCGTCACTCAAGCATACCGACTGCAAACCGCTATAGAAAATAGTCGGTTTGTTGTGTCGCTAGGTATATTGAAAAAAATTTTCTCATATACAGGCCTAAACAAAGCAATGAAAACATTTAATATCGATTTGACCGACACTTGCAGTTATACAAAAAGTATAAAGACGATATTACAAAATATTTGGAATGAAAGTCAATTCTCAGTCCTTTTCGAGCTGGCAAGGCAGATGAGTTCAGTTTCAAAAGCGAACAGATAGAAAACACAAATTTACCGAGAGAAATTGCCGAAATATATTACCGCCGAAATGTATTTTACCCCTTTGTTGCCCATGTCATTACAGAACTCGATGTCCGCTTTAAACTACATGAAGAAACGATCGAAGGGATTCAAATGTTTCTACCCGAGAAGACGAGTAATGACTCTAGCACACAAGAAAAACTGAAAAAAATAGTACAAACATTTCTTGGTGAAAATTAAGGCACAATATTTGTAAGTGAATATGGAAATCTGCTACGTGAAAACCTACCACTGCAGTAGAAGCTATTGATCATTAGGATGAACAGTTTTTTCCTTTGATAAAAATGCTTCTTATTATATTAGCCACACTTCCAGTGATCACTGCGACTTCAGAAAGATGTTTCTCCAATGAAGATACCTATATTAGGAATCGAATGGGTGACGAAAAAACATTGTTCTTACCCCCATGAGCATTCATCTTGACAAGGCGGTAAAACTAGATTCTAAAGAAATTGTAAATACATTGGCAATAAGACGTAAACGACCGAATTTTAAATTACATTCTTAATATATTATTATAGAAGATTAAAAACCGCTGTTCGCGAATTATCAAAAACTTAGGCATGTTGCCACCAGAAGGTGAATACACATTAGAAGATGACTTCCAACAACCAATAAACTAAACACGAGAACAACGCTAGAGACCATAGGACTTCGTCTCCCACAGCCAAAACAAATCAGATCACTCCAGTCATTTAAACTTTAGTAATTGCCATGTGCCGTAATAACCTATGCAGTTACACACGACTCATGGTAAGGAAAAAAAAATATTGTATAAAAATATAAGCAAAGAATGAAATAAGATGTTATTATTTAATATAATAAATAATATAATATAATAACATAGAACGACCTACTATTTTATTTTACTTAAAAAAAAATTTTGAAAATTTCAGATTTGACCCCCTTCCTGAAAAGCTATATATACGTTCGTGTGTTAGTATATCAGGTTTTTTACGCTGGCTCATGTGAATAGGAAATTATGTGATGAGTGGTTTATTAGTAGACCATATTAAATATAATTTAGTAATAAGTTCGAATTTAACTTAATGTATGTGCCTAGTTTATTAGTCTGTCTATGAAGTAGTTAGAAAAAATTTCTATTTGAAAATAATTAATAGCTTTTTTTCTTAAGAACCGGTTACAGCACTGTTATTTTTTATGTTTAATTACAGAGGAAAATATAGATGAAGCCTACGGAATTAATGTCCAGTTCGAAGAAAGTGAAGAAGAGGATGATGAAGATGTTTATGGTGAAGTGAGAGATGGCGATGAAATGGAGGAAGAGGGTGAAGAAGCGAAACTGAGCACCGCTATTCACGCTGAAAATGTAAGTGCTTTGTACTTTATTTATTTAATGTACTTATGAAGTATTTAAATGTTAATTATTAGAATCCGAAGATGTTTGCTGTTAAATTAAAGACTTTTTGTACACTGAAGAAATAGCGTTCAAAGCTTTTATTGTAATATTTTTTGTTTGAATTAAATTTTTCTTAATTTTAAAATTACATAAGAATTATTTTGTTTTTGATTTTCTATTAAAAGAATAATTATTGTTGTGTAAGCGCGAATATTTTTTTTTGTTAAAATTGAAGTTTATATTTTAATATTACGTATTGAATAGATCACTTCGAAAGACAAGTTGTTACTTAATTACTGAAAAAATTGTTATCTTTCAGCTGGGCGGAGGAGAAGAGACTAAGAAGGAGAAGTCATTACATCCTTTAGATATCGATGCTTACTGGCTTCAGCGATGTTTATCGAAATATTTTGACGATGCGATGGTCTCTCAGGCAAAAGCCGGCGAAGTATTATCGATATTACGTAATACAGATGATAGTCGCGATTGTGAAAATCAGTTGGTTTTGTTACTTGGTTACGACTGTTTTGATTTTATTAAAATTATCAAAAAGCATCGGCAGATGAGTATGTTTGATTTTATCGATTTCAGTTGTATTATGCATAATATTTTGTCTCGTTTAATTATTTTTTGAGTTGAATTTTAATAAAGTTGTATACCGTTTACTTCCAGGTTTGTATTATTTTTACGGTTGATATAAATGAACCGGTTAATTATGCGTATGAATATATGGCCATGGACAAACTTATGACTATAATTGGTTGTCCTAGTAGTAATTGCTTTTGAAGAAGTTTTGTCTATGCTCGAAATTGGAGAATCTGAAATTTTTAGTTATTAACGGAACTTAAACTTTACCTGTAGTTTTTACTAATCAACTTGTGTATTTTCCCATCTTTTCATAAAGCTTGTATGTTTTATGCACGAAATAATGTAAAGAAAAAAAGTGAATAAAGTTGTATGGTTTTCAGTGCAAATGTCGGCACTATTGATCTGTTCTAATACAAAAAACTGTTTGATACGAACGCAAACATTTGGTTTTATAAACCAAATATTGTGAATGAAATCGTATCGTTTTTGTACTTATTATAGATTTGAAATAGTGCTTCGTGTTTAACGACGGATGCATCTTGCGTGTCATTTGATTTAAACCTAAATTTTTTCCCGGTACAGGTGTATGTTCCCCAGACCGCTATTCATACAATTATCAGTGACTCCGACCCAATATTTATGTTACCGTTTTTATTTGTGGTTTTTTTGGTTTTTTCTTGAAAATTATGTAATCTTCGTATGAATTAAAATCGTCTGATATCGACTTTTAAACTTTTTACGATTTTTCTAAAAAAAAGGTTATGTCACTTTAAGATACCGTTCCGCAACAAAATTATTTTTATTACAGTTTTGTAAAGAAAACTTAGGTTTCTTTCATGTTAATACGATAGTTACAGTAATTGCCGGGTAACACAAAGAATTCCTCTTTATATGTCCTTTCAACTTTAGCTGATGATGCAAAAGTTAACCCTGTATAGTTGACTTTTGAGTCTTTTCGTAGAATTTTTAACTTTAGAGTTCTCTACAATACAGTTTAAGAAAAACTACATTGTATTTTATTCGAGACCGGGGAATAACTCGTCTGATGTGTAGTTCTTTTTAATCAGTAATAGGTTTTCTTTACCGATGCAGTTTTTGATCTGTTTTATTTCTGCATTTATCTGTTTCCTTTCCCGATTGTAACGTAATATTTACCTTTCGTCGGTATGTTACTGAAAATTACTTTGGCTTTATATCGTTTCAGTACTGTACTGTACGTTGTTAGCGTCATCACAGAGCGAAATTGAACGACAGCGCATTCGAGATAAGATGAAGGACGATCCGGCATTAACGCGAATTTTACGACAGTTGGATACCGGAAAAGGTGACGAAGAAGAGGAGTCGGTAAGTTCCCGAGCGATTAGAAGGAACGAACAGATGCAGGATGGCGAAGATCTGTCGAGTGGGCAGATTCCTGGTTCTAGAACAGCTGTCGATTTAGAAGATTTAATGTTTGCACAAGGATCTCATTTTATGTCAAATAAACGTTGTCAACTTCCGGATGGTTCGTTTAGAAAGCAACGGAAAGGTTAGTTTATTACAGCAGTTTGTCTTCCGCTTGCGTTATTTTTTTGTGTTTTTTTAAATATTTTACATTGAAGACATACAAGATCGAACTATTGTATTTTTTAAGCCGTATGTACATTTACAATTAAACATTTGCATTATTTTACTAATTCTGCTAAAATTGAAAAAAAAAAAAAAGAATCCAGATTTTAGGCATACAGTACAAGAAATGATTTAATGTTAAAATTGTTAAAAAACTAGTAAGAAAAGCTGTTCTCTCAACTAATTTTTTTTAAAAAAAATTGAGTTTGATATTAATAAGAACAATGTGAATACTTTTAAAATTACGCGTACGCTTCATGGTCAGGTTAAAGTGAAATATTTAAGAAAAGGTCTAATCGGATATTGCCGTATAAAAATTTCTATCAATTTGACCATTTCCAGAGTTGTAAAAACAACCGAAGTAAGTGAAATTTACTGGAAATTAATTCTGAAAATTGTAAAAGATTTAAAAAAAAAAATCAAACCCTTAGGTGTAAATTGTAGTATGGAAACATCATCAGCAACAAAGACCTTTATCCTATCGGAGCGTTATTATTTGAAAAAGCTTGAGTAAAACAGTTAACAGTTAAAATAATATAGACATTTAAGGTTAATAAAAATAGTAACATTGATAGGAAAGTCACTTTTAGTATATCCTGTGCGTTAGTTTTAAATTATTAGTTCAGACATTTCTTCCTTATTTATACTAAGAAAGGTGAAACTAGAAGCAATGATATCTTAGAAATGACCGTCATTACGGATGTAAACTTTGTTCGCTGTGTAAAAAGTAACTAAAACTTGAATTAAAATTTTTTACTGGAAGTTTGTTAATATTTTTGGAATGCTGACAGTCTATCAAATAAATTGTATTGATGTAGTTTATTTTACTCTTTAAAACAGATCAAATTAAAAAAATATGCAGTGTGCCGTGATTACCATCCTTGTGATAAAGCATAAAATGGGCCGGCTATTCAAATACTGTACCGAATGAAACTAATAACATAATAAAAATTAGAAATATATTGACGAAAATTTTGGTAATTTGTTGCCTTTAAAGCGTAGTTTGAAATTAAAAATGTTCATTAAACTTTTTATTAATTGTGAATATTGTTTTCCATTAGAAGATGATTTAAACGCTAAGCACATAACTCGGGAATACATTTGGTAATTATTGAATGCACTTTTTTTTTTTTAATTGACCTTCAGATAACCAAAAAATCTTATATTTAATTAATTCCTTCGTGTAGAACTGCGTATTCAGTAATTGTGGTCAGTATAAGCTGACCGAAACGTTAAGCGCTGTGTTATTGAGTTAAATACATTAAATTTTTACGCAGTTGTCCGTAAATTTATTTCACTACAATTATACAGATATTAAAAAATTGCTCTGTTGATCCAACCTTTTTTTTTTGGCTCAGTTCTCGCTTTTTGATTAGTCGCGCACGGTTATTAACATAATTTAACATTAGGGATTTGAAAAACAAGTAGAACGCCTTTTATTCTATGGACACTGGCTCATATACAATTTGGTATACGAATATGAATAACGTGTAATATTTGTTAAAATTTCTTTTATTTATTCTCTTTCCTTTATTAAATATTTGAAGCTTCTATAGTGTGAATATAATTAGAAAAAACAATTTATGGTAGTCATTATGTTTAAACATTTTTATTTTTATATTTAATGTTTCGGAAAGCACTTGCCATCATCAGAAATAAACTAACTTCTCTTTCCTTGTTATGTTTTCCACACTGTCAAACAATATGCTTAATCGAACTTTCTGATCCACATTTGCAAATTTTACTATCTACTGTTCCTATTCTCGTTAAATGAAATTACATCTGATGGTGATCCAATCACACTTGACAGATTGTGGTTCCACGGATAACGCTCGATTTTGTTCACGATCGAATAATATATTTATCCTTTAATTACATTAATGCACTTGCACACTGTGTACCGGTATCATATCTTCGATTAATAATAAATATACTAGTCTAAAATAGAAAATAGCTGTCCGATTAGCTAATCAGAATACAGACTAAGATTTTTTTTTGTTATCTTTTAGATGAAAAATTTAATTTGAAGTCATATTTCAAAAACGTAAACGCAGTTATAAAGACGTTTATTAAAACTATTCTATTGTAAGGTTGTCTTCTGCAATTTCTGTTCGATTGTTGAATAATTAGTTACTTTGGCTTTCTAGACGAGCATTCTACATTCGCGACTGTATTGCGAAATAGTGACTTTTTCTTTTCCTTACCCTATCGGGCATTATAGGCACTGCTCTGCAGTCGCGGCCTTATTTTTGGATGGAGATTTCCCTTTTTTATCTATGTTGATCACAAAACAGTCTTATAAAATTGCAGCCCATTGCAAGGTATGTAAGACGGCTAGCAAAAATATAAAAGTTTCCCTTTTAGCATTTTTCTCATACTTTGGCCGTACTTTTATTTTATTGCAAACTGCTAGTTTTACGAACTCTAATAAATTTTTATATCTTTATACGCTTTTTCCGTTTTCTCAGTAGTTCTTGTCATTTTCTTCTGTGAATAACTTGTTTTGCGATCTTTTTTTCTTTCTTTTCTGTAATTTCTTTTTTGATGGGCAATCGTTCACCGCTGACAAGTCCAATAAAATAAGAAAAAAAAAAATGAATTGGTAAAGTCATTTTTGTTAAATAGTGCTGCTAATAATAAAAAAAAAGTTAAAACGGTTTTAATATTTTGTAAGCGTATGGGAAAAAATTTGTTGACTAGACTTTTCATCTTTGCCAAGACAAAAAAAGAAAACAGTGTTCATAAAGAAAGTGAAAAATTTAATGGAAATAAAATTGAAATATTTGAATTACTAATAGAGGAAACTATGCATCGTGGAACTTTTATGAAATCGAATTAAGAAAAATTGGAAACATATTTATACTGACACATGAGCATGTTTGTTTTGTATGCTTAATATATGTCGGCATTAAAATATTTCTGTAGGTTATGAAGAAGTGCATGTACCTGCTTTAAAAGCAAAATCTTTTGGTCCGGATGAAACATTAATGCAAATAGAAAAGTTGCCGAAATACGTTCAGCACGCGTTTCAAGATTTCAAAACACTTAACCGAATTCAAACGGCTCTTTGTAAAACTGCATTAGATTCCGATGAAAATATTTTACTTTGTGCACCAACAGTATGTTTTATTATTTATTTTTAGTTATAAACATAACAATCGTTTTCACGAAAAATTCACGTTTTTCTTAAACATCAATTCATAATCGTATTTTTAATAGTATTTACTGATATTTGTTATTTTATTCGATATTCGATAAGTCGGCACCATATTGTTTTCACAAAATCGTGACGTTAAATTGCAGAACCGGTATGAATTTAACACAATCTGGAACGGAAATATTTTTTTTTTTTTTTTTTTCTCTATCATAACCAATTATGTTTAAAAATCAAATGTTGGTTTGATGGAATTGTTCGAAAAAAGTTGATACGTAGGGACAACGACATCATCAGATATTAAGTGGTTCATGTGTTAAAAAAAAGTGAGATAGTACTATAGCTTTTATAAAATACATTGTTTCTTATTCTTGAAGTTTTATCGTGCTGTCATAAAACAATAATTGGCATTTTAGCTGAAAATTTAAAAAAGGAATTATTGTCAGATCGCAGTTATTTTTCAAATAAAATATCTTTATGAGCGGAATATTCTTTTAAACGGATGGTCTTCGAAAATGAATTTATTCGTTTTCATTATTATACCGCATTAGTACCATAGAAAGATATAAATCTAGATGCATCGAGTGGTTTCTTAGGAAATCCTTTCTTTCTGTTTTGCATCTATTGTGTTCTAGCGAAAAGGCGTAATCATGGAAGAAAGTGATTTAAAAATTTTATAAAAATACCAAGCAGGAATGTCTGAAAGATATGTAAGATTCATTATTGAAAAGTTGGGGCGCTGTAAAATCTGTTCCCGATAGAGGTCACACGCCGCTTGATTGATTGATCACAAACGAGGTCAACTGTAGCTTTGCGAATAACTTCTTCAGCAGTATCGAGTCGAAGGGCACGACTTCCTTTTAATTATGGTAACTGGGAAGAACGAGTTCTGAATTCATCATTATGCCTTCGAAGAAAAACTCCAAAGCATGGAATACCAATATTTTGGATCTCCCCAACCAGAAAAATTCAAAACCCAAACTTTCGCCAAAAAATTTGGAATAGCGGAGATTTTTATTTGACTAATTGTTCGAAGTTAAGAGCAATTGTGAGCGCTGAAAGATATATTCTTCTTCTTGCTGCTCAACTAATCTCGATCATGGGTAGCCATCTAGCGAAGTCTTGATGATATTCTGGTACCGCTCTCTGTCTTACGCGGAGTGTACCAACCGCTCTGTATTTAATCCTGTCTACGTCCAATTTTTCTTTTACCTTCAATTTTTCCCATCAAAATGGGTTATAGCAACGTGTACCTTGTCCCATGAATCAAGTGTTCAAAATATTTCAGTTTTCGAATCTTTATTAAATTAATCAATTCGTGGCCTTTTTTTCATAACCCTGAGTATCTCCTGGTTGGCCTTCTTAGTTGTCCAAGGTACATTCAAAATTCTCTTCGGTAGCACCACAGGGCTGTTAAGGTTTTCCTAATTTTATTGAATGCACTTCTCGATTATTCAATCCGATTTTTGATCTCCAATTCAGATCCTCCTGTAGTGTTCGGCTGCGCACCTAGGTATTTAAACGATTCGACTTTCTCTACGCTTTCCCCGATTGCTTCTCTGATTTTGAACAGTGTAGAAGCTAAGTATAAGTTGTTTTAACGTGGTTTCCACCGAGAATATATATCTGAGAATAACACATACTTTACGTAGACGAATACAATTTTATTCATTTTTTAAATTTTATACATACTTCGTGATAAACGTACTTTTAGAAATAAGTTTATATTCCAACTAACGTCTTAATTATATTTAGATGTATTTATTTTTGCAAAACCAATTTTATTATAATTAAATTATATAAAACCATAACAATGAGTAGAAATAAAGTGCTTATGTTTACGAAATAATGTTAGTTATAGTGTTGTTCTTTTTATATAACAAATGGTTAACATAATTCATGTCGGATGCTTTGTACATTACAAATCGTCTAGTATCTAGAATTATTATGCATACAAGTGTGTACATTATAACTTGATGTTAATAGTTTTTATATTCGCTTTTTATTAGGGTGCTGGTAAAACTAATGTAGCTTTACTTTGTATGTTACGCGAAATTGGAAAACATGTCAACAGCGATGGCGGAATAAATGTTGAAGAGTTTAAAATAGTTTACATCGCTCCTATGAGATCATTGGTACAGGAAATGGTTGGGAACTTTAGTAAAGTAAGATTAATTACAATAGTTGTGCTTGTACACTAGAAGATATACTCGTATTTTTATTTCAGCGATGTTTTCTTGTGTTATTTATTTTAAAAATTACTGTATAAGAAAAGATTGTGACATATGTGATTATATGTTTATGGTATTCAAATATAAAACTACATGAATGGAGTGTTGTAGAATTAGATTGATACGAAATTTTAAGATTCTGGAGTGATCTGGTATTGTAGACTTTTTGACGCGGACGAATAGTTATTTCCTTTTTTTTTCCTCATTTCTCATGATTAAGGGTCTTCTCTTTATTTCTTTTGATACCGGTTGCAATCTTTCAAAATACCAAATTAACCATTTCATTGTGTTTTAATTTTTACATAACTAAATCATATGTTCAAGGGATATTCAGTTTTAAACCTTATTATGTGAACTAAATTACCGCAATATCCAGGAATAGATAGATATAAATTACTAGGAAGAAAAAAAACAAAACAGATATAATCTTTTTTTTTTTATAGATATTCATATTACTATTTTTTATAACGTGCACTGTGAAACTACAGTCTTAAAGGTAGGGTTTGCAATAATTTTCGGAATACCCACTAAAGAGTGGCATATATTTTAATTAAATGACGGGAACGAAAGTTATCGTTTTCAATAAGGAATATTTTAAAATTTCAAGTCATACGCTTTATTAAACTTACTTGTCTATGTTTGATGTCTTCATTTCTCCTAATCCACCATTCCTGAGTTTTGTTTTACGAGTTTCTTTAATTTTTTGCTGTATTATAAAATTAACAGTTTTTGTTATTAAATAACGAATATAATCTCGCATTAATTCATTAGAAAACCAACGTTTATTAGTAACGATGCTTCGGGTGTTGATGTTTTTCGCAATTTTTGTTTATGTTCTTAAATCTATTTTTCCATTGAATATGGCTGTTATTTTTCAAACATCATTCTAGTGATACTTCATTTTAATCGTTAACCGAGAAACGGAACTGATTTTGTGAGATTTGTCCATTATGTGTTTTCCTGTAATTTCACCACGTCCAGCAATCCATTTAATAACATTATCATCTTCGTTCAACCTACTGCATATATTTTTTTTTTTTTTTGCACTTCACAAATGGTAATTTATTTGAAGTAATTTAACGAATTAACGTAACTTTTAACACGTGTTTTATTTATTTTTTTACAGCGATTGGCCACCTATAATTTAACAGTGGGAGAATTAACTGGTGATCATCAATTAACCCGAGAACAGATTCAGGCAACTCAAATTATAGTATGCACACCGGAAAAGTGGGATATCATTACGAGAAAGGGAGGCGATAAAACTTTTACGCAATTTGTCAGATTAATAATTATCGTAAGTATTTGGTTTTTATTTTATTCTATCTTTCGGTAACATTTTTTGTCCTTGCGATTTGTTCTGAAGCGCATGTACAATAAACAATGCAACGATTACGCCCTTTTCACGATGCAAAACAAATATTTGTTTTTTTCCATTTTTTTTTCTTCCCATATTTTTTGACAGTCGCTGTGAAAAGTTGAAAATTTGTTAAGGAAAGTAAATAAAAGTCGTTTTCAATTTAATTTTCGTTATGTAAATTTTTACATGCCGGATACTTTTGTAACAAACAACTTGATTTCTTAATTAAACGTTGACCTTTCGATAGGTTTTTTCTTAATTTAAAAAAAATAATTGGAAATTGAAAATTTGTTAGAACTCACAGAAGGAACGATGGAACGAACGAAGTACAAAGAGAGGATAGACGGTGTATAACAAATAAAATGTTAGAAAGAAAAAATTCAGTTCAAAGTACGACTGTTGTTATTTTGCTATTGATGTGAAAGAAGTAATTACTGTCGTATTTATCCGATTAGTAGTAAATTTCTTGAATTTCTACGAAATATGTTGAATTTTTCATTTTAGTTATTAATATTGTATGCCAAATTTTACGAATATTTGTTTATTTTTGTATTCGTCATTTAAATATATCAAAAAGAAATCATATAATATGACATGGTTGAAACATTATTGTCGCGCATGCTTATTTTTTATGTATCTACAGTTGTACGTGAAGACAAACTGAAATGTTTTTCTCTGCTTTTGATAATAGTCATATGTTTTAATATGTAAACAGGATGAAATACATTTATTACACGACGAAAGGGGGCCAGTACTTGAAGCGCTCGTAACCAGAACTATTCGTAATATTGAAACAACTCAAGAAGATGTTCGTTTAGTTGGTCTTAGTGCTACGTTACCGAACTATCGAGATGTAGCCGCTTTTCTACGTATTAGTCCTCAAACGGTTTGTTATTCCTACTTTTTTGTAAATTGATAATTTAATACACATATATATGAACTATTAAATTAAATAAAGTTTAAATAAAAAAACATTTTTTTAAAAGACAGTTTTTTCATATTTAGTTGCTAACTTATAATAATATATTTTTCTATAAAATTGTAAGCAACATTTCTTTTAAAACTCACGATGAGCCCCTGTGTTAGTATTTCATAAATAAAAGAGATATTATCCCTTATATATGATTACAAATCTATGTATGTATATATAATATAAAAGCGTATCCATAGTAATTTTTAGATTTTGATTTATTGCAAGTTTTAAAGCATTAAAAATATTAAAAATCAACCTGTAAACTTGTATTTATATGGGGAAAAAATTATTTTGTAAAAGCATGATAAATTAGACTCATCTAAAAGGTACTCTGGGAATAAAAACATACGAGTAATCATATTTTGATCAGTAGTATAAGTCATATTTTTTCCATTTCAAACGGTATGAAACTGTAAGACTCTAAAAATTCTTTTATGAATATTTTATACTAAGTGTAAAAGGATAAGTAGTAGTATAAAGTTCCGACTCTCTTAGGAAACGCGTGAGAGTTAAAAAATAATCAGGCGTATAGTTATTTGAAAAAATCTAATTTTAGCAGTTTTTAGTTCTATGGTTTTCTGCGGTTAAACCCTAATAACCAATGAAATGAGTTTTTAGATTGTTAAATAAATAAATAGAATTTTGAATTAACGCTGTGTGCATGCCATCCGAATTTTTAACGGGAGAGTTTGCATTTCTAGCATGATTCATCTAGAAAACTAATATTTTAAAGTATTACATTCAGGGTCTGGTAGGTACTTTATATTCAGAAAGTTGTGATCAAAGAAGAACTACATAGACTAATTGTGGATTGTGATCGTATCTTACACGTAGATCACGATATTGTGTTTAGAGCCCTGCGATTTGAGAACCTTAATTATAAATAACTCGATGATGGAAATCGGATACGTTTATATTAGATCATCTGAAATATGACTGTTTGGTAATAGGGATCCACTTTGGTCAAGTTACTTACATCATAATTACTTTATTTCAAATTTTAGTATACTGACGGAGTTCAGTACACGTTGGAAAGAATGTAATATGAAACATCGCTAAATCAGCTTGGTATAATTGTTATAATTGTCGACAGTTTATATTTTATCTTGAAACGTGTGGATCATAATCGAAAATATCTGAATACGTGTGAATATAATTGCCTGACTGCTGAGCAATGAATAAATAGTTAATTTTATGATAACGACTCACTATGTTACGTTGTAAAGAAAGTGAGTGCTTATTTTTACGCCGTTGATAAAATTTTACCAATTTCTTTGAACGATTTGGCGTAATTTTTAGAATATTCATCGAAAATTTAATTAATTTCGGTGTAGCCCACTTATTCGCGATTTAGTTATATAAAATTAGTGAGCCGCAGAATGAAGGAATTTATTGAAATTTTAAAGAATCATAACTTATCCCGGTTCTCAATGTATTGAAGTAATTATTTTCCGTATGCATTCAGTGTTTTTCTTAAAATAATTTTATATTTGTGCAAGTTCCCTTTTTTGAACGATTCCTTCGTATTTTAATATTGAGTCGATTTCTTCTACCATTGTTTTTGGTGATCGGTAGAAGTTGAGTTGCACACGTTCGTCAACCAACATAAATGCCCTTATTTCGTTTGTGAAACGTTTACGTATATTGATGTGTTTGTTGTCGAAGGTATTCCTTGTCTGGCTTAGATAGGTCTACGTAGCACGTTTTTGGTCTATATTTGATTTCTTTTCATTAGCATTTCTGACAGTAGCATAAGCTAAGTACCGTTTATATTGCCTTTTACATTTAAGATTGCTAGGAAATTACTGTACATGCGGAGTTAATCACACACTGAATCATATATAATATCAAAAAGTATTTTATTGCTGCCTTATTAGTTTTAAATGATTTAGCTATAACGTTGAACGTACCAGTAGAATGCATATTAATCTAGTTATATGTTTTGTTAATAAACATGAAAATACTTGTAAAAAGAAGAAAAAAACCCTTTATGTTGACGTAAACGTATCAAAAACGTGTTCTTTGTCGAAGTTTTATAATAATAAATAATAAAAACACCGACAAATACTCCATTGATTAAATTTCGACTTTTAGCGTAACAAAAAGTTGATATATACGTGTTTATATAAGCACTATATATGTATATTTAGACAAGAATTCTATTCTAATAGAATCTTTTAATTGGTCTTCATGCATACGCCTAGTTATATAATGTTTGATAATTAAATAGAATAAAATAAAATTTAATTAAATGTTCAATTCCTAAAATAAATATTGATTTTTTAAAAATAAGTTTTATTTCGCCATTAATAATATGTTTTTCTAATTTGTCGATTTCCGTACTTTAGAATTGCTTATAATCATTGGTTTTTTGTACGTTACGTTTTCAGGGATTATTTTATTTTGATAATAGTTATCGACCAGTAGCTTTGGAGCAACAATATATCGGTATAACGGAGAAAAAGGCATTAAAACGATTTCAAGTTATGAATGAAATAGTTTACGAAAAAGTAATGGAACATGCTGGGCGTAATCAAGTTTTAATTTTTGTTCATTCCCGGAAAGAAACAGGTAGCATAATCTGCCCTTGATTAACTGGTTTAATAATTCTATTTTCGGCGCGATAGAAGAAATATACGATCGTCTTCTAATTTTTATCAGTATTATTGTTTTGAATCTGAAGTAAATTACTTGAAAAAATATATTAATGTGTTATGTACTTTTGTCGGTTACTGTATACTTAAGATAAAGTATGAAAATGTAGATAAATAATTAAATAAAAGAGAATACGAATGAAGGATGTTAACAGTAAAAAAAAAAAAAAATTAATTGTTTCAGGCAAAACTGCTCGAATAATTAGGGATATGTGTCTTGAAAAGGATACTTTGGGGCAATTCCTTAGAGAAGGATCGGCTTCTATGGAAATATTGAGGACGGAAGCTGAACAAGTAAAGGTAATGTATGGAAAGTAAACTGTAAAACATAGTGATAGAAAAAGTTTGTTCACTTGCGTTTTTATGTTTTTATAAAACAACTATTTTTGGTAGTTTAAATGGGAGGCAGGCGGTCCTGCAAATAATTAAGGAAGTTGTATTAGGGAGTTTTCACAACGACAGAGTCAAGTCAAGTTGAGTCTTTAAGAGTCAGAGAAATTAAATTTTATCGTAAAAATGATTTTTTTCTGAATTCAATTTGTTAAGTTATCAACTCAGCTGGTCATTTCTAGTTTGAATACATTTCTTATAAATGGAGATAAATCCATTACCTGAACGTTACAATTTATAAAAGTAATTAAATTCCATAGCAAATAAAAATAAGTATAAATTAATTTACTTTGATTAATTAAAAAAATACCTTATTTTGGAACAACAATACAGAGTACACTCAAATAAAACTAAGAATACATTCTATCCGATTTTTGTTTATTGAATCTTACTGAAATTCTGGTTTTTCTAACTCGATTTTTCTTACTGTGAGATTTGGTTGATATGAAAGTGGCCTTACCATTTCCAGAAGTAACCGTATGTTGTAGTACGTAAGTCGTTTAAAAGACAAAAATAATTATGTAGCATTAAGTAATATTAGTGCCGAATGCCTTCATTTATGCCGTTTGGGCAGTGTTATATTAATAAATGTGAAATTTTAAAATATTATGTTCATTCTTCTAATTACTTTCAATCAAATTGCTTTGGGTCTATTTAATCCGGTTACCTCTTTCGGTTATAGTTCATTGAAATGTTCTAAATAATTTAAATTTCCTGTAGTTTTAGATTATTATTTCAGTTGCTGTCGGGAATAAAAAGTGAACATATGCTTTGTTTGTGGGGCTACTGCACGTCATCTAATTACTATCTCGTTTTCATCATTCACAATAATCGCTTTGTGGAACATATATGTATATCCATATAAATTTATTACTGCTTCAAAAATATGATTTTATTTAAATGTTTTATTTATTATTATATTTAGACATGCAATTGTTATTTTTTTCTAAGTTTACTTTTGTGTTCTTTATATTTGTGTATTGTTTAATTATATTATTCATTTTTTTCCTCATTTCAGAATTACTCTGATCAGTCACTCGCGTACTGAGACTTCGTAGATCTTTTAGAAATGTCACGCACACCTAGTAATTTTTTTTCTCCCTTCACTTCGTACTAACAATGGAATCAGGAAATTACATTATTAAAAAAGAAGTAGTGCAATGATTTATGTAATTTCCATTATTAAAACACGTCCTTAAAAACGGATATAATCAATGTCTTGTTAACTGAGAATATATATTTTGTTATAATTAATAATAAATACTATATGTATGTAATTTATGGTAAAAAGTTGTTAAAATTCACATATATATATATAAATAAAAATTTTGAATAAATGTTTCATTATCAACGGGTCATTAGTGTATTGGATTTACTGTTTTTGTTACATATACGTAATTTCCTGAATTTTTTGTTTTGCCGGAAACTAATCATTAAAGGCTTGTTTATAAAATGTATTTAAAATTAAATATTTAATAACATTAAGAGCATTAAATTTAAAATTTAAATAAAAAAATTTTTTAAATATTAGAACTTAGCCTATCAAAAAAAATGTTGTTGTGAATTAACGTGTCTCCATTACCCAGTTTAAGGTTACAGTAGCCTTCGTAAAATTTTCGTTTTACTTAATATGTTAATTTTTGTTTATTGTTTTACAATTTACATTATTATTGTCACTACTATCATTATTGAAATTTGTTATAAAAATAATTGGTAGAATCAAGAATTAAAAGATCTATTACCCTATGGTTTCGCTATCCATCATGCTGGTATGACACGTGTCGACAGAACTTTAGTTGAAGATTTGTTCGCCGATCGACATATTCAAGTTTTAGTGTCAACAGCGACGTTAGCTTGGGGTGTAAATTTACCGGCTCATACCGTTATTATTAAAGGAACACAAGTGTACAGTTCGGAAAAGGGAAGATGGGTTGAATTAGGCGCTTTAGATGTATTGCAGGTAATTAAAGAAATATTTCTGATGTTCACACTTTCAAAATTTGTATATTATATATATATATATATATATATATATATATATATATATATATACACTAGTTGTTACTCACGACTTTGCCCGTGTATTAATACCCGTTTAAATCTGTACTTGGAAATTCATAAAAAATTTTTTGTTTTATCTTGAATTATATTTATGTAAAGATTCATCTCTTTGGGAAACATGTTTATCACCGTCTAACAAAAAATGGTCTTCACGTTTCACGTTTAGCTGAAGATTATCAATCCTTCTGTAACTTGTCTGTTGTGATCTAATAAAAAGTTTCACTCAACTAAACAACACAAACAGCCATCGTTTTGAAGAGGCCGAGTTATTCATACGGTGATCTACCATAATTACACTCGTATCTTTCAACCTCTCCGTCTCAAGCATTTTATTAAAATTAATTTAGTAACAAAATTAGTATAAACAACATTCCCGGTAGCAGATATTAAAAATTCTGTTACATTCTCTGTAAAAGATAATAGAGAACGCTACTTTTTTTTAACTCCCCGCAATGAGTATGGCGGCTAGGCTTGAAGCGCGATCATGTCATGGAGGTTTGATGATTTCAGTAACGCAAAAAGTGAAGTAACTGAAGGTGGTGTATTTACTTACGCCAGAAATGAATATACCGGGAAAAGCTTTGGTGAATGTGTTCATGAAGCGTACAATAGAGACGGATGGCGTAAAGTGCTTACCCAACAAAACAGTCTTTTTGTGTCACGATGTCCCTTCTAGAGATACACGATTCAAAGAGAGATACATACATATACATATATGTAGAACAGAACAGAACAGAAAGTACAGGGTGGGCCAAAAGAACATCCCGAATTTTAAATGCTCGTCAAATAAAGACTAATATACTTACGGAAATGAAACAAACGTTGAAATACTTCAAAAAGAACGCCATTTATTGTACACTATTAGTTTTGAACAATACTCCGTATGAATAGTCACCATTTTGATTTTTACATTGTTGCAATCTTTCCTCAAAATTATGCATTACTTCTTTAAGAGTTGGTTTTTTAATCGCCGCAATTTCCTTCTGAATGGCCAATTTCATCTCGTCGGTTGTTGCTGGTTTACCCTCGTACACCTTGCTTTTCAAGTAGCCCCATAGGTAAAAATCTGTCGGTGTTAAATCCGGACTGCGCGGCGGCCAAAACAGCTCACAGTTTCGCGAAATCAAGCGGTCCTGAAACTTCTCTCTTAATAACCGCAAAACATCGTTACGAATATGTGGTGTGGCCCCGTCTTGTTGAAACCACGTTTTAGATAATGCAATCCTCTTCCGTCTGAGCTCCGGTAGAAAAAACTCGTTTTACATTTGGATGTAGCGGTCGCCGTTCACAGTAACATTCGCTCCGTCCTCCTCGAAGAAGTAGGGACCGATTATCGCTTTCGCACTGACTGCGCAACATACCGTGATACGAGGGGAATGCAAGGGTACCGGGTGAACGATTCGAGGGTTCTCAGTAGCATAATACCGCATGTTTTGTTTATTAACGTTACCATTTAAATCGAAATGCGCCTCGTCGCTAAAAAAAACATAATCCAAATCGACGTCTTCTTCCTCCAGCATATCCAAAAATTTATTACAAAATTCTAACCCTCTTGGCTTATCTGTTGGTATCAATTCTTGGGTTAGTTGTATCTTGTATGGGTGCATATTGAGGTCGTTTCGAATTATTCTTCTGAGTGAAGTACGGGGAATTTTCAAGGCGGAAGCCTGGCGACGAACGGATCTGCGCGGACTTCGCGACGATGCTACGCGCACTTTTTCGATGTTTGTCGGGGTTCTAGACGATCGACGGCGACCTTGATGGTTGACCGCCACCACACTACCGTATTCTCGGAAGTTTTTTACCCATTTGAGGATACTTTTACGGTCGGGGGGATTGTCATGACGTTTTAAATCAAATTGTTTTTTAAACGCGCGTTGTACCGCGATTACACTTTCACCGTTTTTCACAAAGTACTCGACAACGAAAGAGCGTTGTTTACGCGTCCACAACATCATGACTACTAACCAACTATATTTATATTAAACGGCATATTATTTAGCGCCAGATGGCGTTGCAATCGCCACGCTAACTCACAGTGTATGATTTTGACGAGCGTTTGAAATTCGGGATGTTCTTTTGGTCCACCCTATTAAGTACAGGGTTGCACAGTATATATAAATATAAAATGCGTACCAGCTCGAAAGAGACTTTACAGTATTATATTAGTGATAAAAAAGGTAGAACGTTTACTATACAAAAAGTATAACAAAAAAACCTCCATAATAATCAAAATTTCAGCCAATTTATACCAGTAAAAACATTACTTAATAGTTTAGCGGTATCACTGACTTAACTAAATTGTGTTTAATCCAACGAGGCTTATATTTAATGTATATCCGGGCTAGCTGCCCGGAATTGTAATCGCCTGTATTCTTGATAGGCATATTGAAGGAAAATGTGAAGTATTAGCGGATGTTGGGTATCATCGAACAACTCCTGTGTGGCTTAGAATTTGCAAGAAATTTGTCGATCATTTCCAATTTTTATTTTTTTTTTATGTAATTTTTTATTATATAATCATTGGAAAGAAGATATGGGGGAGCACACGCTAACCGTCTTTAAATTATATATTTTTAAATTACTTACTGATAAGTAATGACTATTTCCAAAAACAAAAAAAAATGAAGTGTACTATTGAATAGTGTGATAAATAATATCAGTAAGTTCGGCAAATTCCTTATGATGTAAATATAGAAAAAAGATAGCAAGATTCAGCATTGAATGAAATTGTATTTTTACGATTGGTGTGCGTTTGCTCCATGTCATAATTCATTATAAAGAGTATAGCTGGATAAGAATATAAAATCGCACCCCCCTCGATTTGGCTGTTTTTAAGCCACATACCGTGACAAACTGAACCAAGTATGTATACTAGAGGGTTGTTTGAATAGCAGAATTCATGTTCGAGACTGAAATTGCGTCTGGTGTTTATTAAAGTCCTTAAAGCATCGAAAATCGCTGAAAGTTCCAGTTTTTTGTAATTTTGGCCATTTTCCACCACTCCGAAAGATCTGAAAAAATTCATAGTATTAATTTTTATCCCATAAAATGTTTTTATGAGCTTCAACATCAAATTCCGTCGTAGTGTTAATTTTTAGACGAGTTTGAAATTTTCAATTGACTTTTTAGGTTATGTTTTTGCCTGGAGCTATTCCATAAACGACTAGGTTACGCGCGCCTCATAATTCTCTTCAACCTTGACTTGAGTTTTTCAAAATCTGTTCATAATTCTCAAAGATATGGTTAAGAAACTGAAAAACACATTTTTTTCGATTAGAGGCTGAAATTTGAGCCCCAAGACTCAAAAAACTTTAAGGATCTTAGTTGTTTTTTTTTGGCAAGATAAACTTATGGGCCAAATTTCAGCCAAATCGAGGGGGTTCCATTTTATATTCTTATCCAGCTATACTCTTTAAACTTCATATTTCATTCAGTCGAAGTCCTTATTGTCGGTTTACAAATAAATTAAAATTTTAAATTATTTTACGCCGTGCTATTATTTTTTATGAAGAATTATTTTATTCAGATATTTTGGAAAATGTATGTGCCGGTTATGTAGGTATTTTGTTTAAAAATAACATTTTAAAAATTTTACAACCCGCGTTTTTTACGCAATGTTCAATATTACACGCTTAGTGTTCGGTGTTATCTTTAAATTTATTACAAAGAGAGTTTCTACATTGCGTTTCGTTTATTGATAGTTTGTAAAAATGTCGATTGTTTTTTAAATTATTTGTATTTCTCGATATAACTTTGTAGATGCTTGGTCGAGCTGGTAGACCTCAATACGATACTAAGGGCGAAGGTATTTTGATAACGAATCACAGTGAATTGCAATATTATTTGTCCCTTTTAAATCAGCAGTTGCCTATAGAATCTCAGTTTATTTCTAAACTGCCGGATATGTTGAACGCGGAAATTGTTCTTGGTACGGTACAGAATGTCAGGGACGCGGTTACATGGCTGGGATACACATATTTGTACATAAGGTTGGTCTATACGAATGTGTTTATATACTGTTTGTAATTTATCTTTATTAACGTACGGTTCGTCTGATAACTTTAAATATTCGATAATTATTCACATTAATTGAAATAGACGAAAGTAATCTGTTAATAATTAAACGTATAAACTTACAGAGAATTTTTCGCGTACAAATATAGTATTTGTGGCATTTTTTATTTTTAGAATGTTACGGGCTCCGTCACTGTATGGAATATCATCGGATAAATTGTCTTCTGATCACTTATTAGAATATTATCGAGCCGATCTAATTCATACTGCTGCTGTGCAGTTGGAAAAGAGTGGATTGGTTAAGTACGACCGGAAAAATGGACATTTTCAGGTGTGATTTTGTTTTATTTCAATTTTGATTGTTCAGGAGATATTTAAGAAATAATAATATAAATGTCGGTTTGCGTTCGCCTTTTGCGATTATTTCATTTACTACAATTTAGAAAATTTAAAAAAAGTCGAATTTTGAAAATTTTAATTCAATTACTTTACATATAATTCTTAAATGTATAAAAAGAATTTGAAAAATTATAATTATATAAAATTTCTAATCTGACCTATTCCAAATACAATAAGTAACAATATACAAAATTGAAATCCGTAATATTTAATTTTAATTTTTGCTCTTTTTATCGACTTGTATTTATTCATTGGTTTCCTTTTTTTTTTTCTCGAAATTTTATGTTTTGTAAAAGATACACCGTAGGTAAAGATTTTTATATCGAAAGCTAGCGACCACAACTACGGAAGTGGCCATGTTCGCCGATGATACAGCCATCTTTTCGGTAAACAGTTCATACGATCAAGCAGTTGCAGACCTACAATCTCCAACTAGGTGAAAAGACGGAAAATCAAAATAAATGAACAAAAATCTGTCAGGGTGGATTTTTCTCTTCGCCCTAGCACCTGCATACTCACGGCCATAAACGAGGGGTTCATTCCAAGATCTGACTCAGCAAAGTACTTGGGAATACATCTCGATAGGCGAATGAACTGGAAAGTTCGTGTGAAGAAAAAACGCGAAGAGTTTAACATTAAACTACGTAAACTGTGTTGGCTAATAGAGTATCGGTCACCTATGAATATGGCCAATAAACTTCTCATCTGCAAAATGATCCTTAAGCCCGTATGGACTTATGACCTGTAGATATGAGGAACAACAAAAAAATCGAATCGACTCGTCATTTAGCAGTTTCAGAATAAGGTCTTACGCCTAAGAACTAATGCACCATGGTATATAACGAACACTCTCCTCTACCGAGATCTGCAAGTTTCGGAGATTGATCAGGTGATCGAAACCTATGCGAAAAAGTACGAACACCGACTCCGCAACCATCCGAACATCACTGCGATCGAGCTCCTCAACATCGGGAACGATACGAGAAGGCTTAAGAGAATGAAGCCATTGTGTGCCTAAGCAATCCATTAAAACTCTCATAACTAATGGCCTAGGCAATGGACAAAGTCAATTAAGAATGTGATTCTTTTTTCTTTTATTATATTTTTATTTTTACTATTAACAGTATTTGTATATGCGCTCGGGCAGTTCAATAATAAATAAAGAGTTAAAAAAAAACATCCGAAACTAGTCGGTATTTTGTAAATTTTATTTATTTTTAATTTAAATTCCTGTGAATAATAGTGTTTTCATTTATTTTGTATTGTAATTATCGCACGGAAAGTACGAAATATTAAGAAACATTTGATTAAATTTTTCAATTGTATTTTCTATTCAATAGGCAACGGATTTAGGTAGAATTGCCAGTCACTATTACTGTACACATCAGTCGATGACTACTTATAATCAGCTCTTAAAACCTACTTTAAGCGAAATCGAATTATTCCGGTAAGTATTTTATCATTGTACGTATATATTAACAGAAGTTGCTTATGCTATTTTAGAAATTTAATTTTCCGTATTATTCCGAATTAATTAATTGCTTTGAATAGCTTGTGATTACTGAGTAATAGTTTGTAGCTTGTACGCGTTATTTTATTAGTATTTTATTTCTGTTTTTAGAGTATTTTCGTTGTCTTCGGAATTTAAAAATATTACCGTGAGAGAAGAAGAAAAGCTGGAATTACAAAAGTTAATGGAACGAGTGCCAATTCCGATCAAGGTATTTATATTTCATGTTATTTATTAAAATAATTGTAACGAATTACAACAGTATAACTAACAGTACTGAAAATTAAATAAAAAAAAAAAAAAAGAACCAATGCCTAATATCGAAAAAATTGAAATCAATGCAAATTGTTGAAAATAAATAAAAAAATTAATAAAAAGTGTGAGTGCGAAGCAGATTTACTGTTTCTTTTTCGTTATTTCATATGGAAGTCATTACTTATGATTTTATCTTTGGATGGGGATTGATATTTTTTTATTTCCGACTTTGTTCATCTTAGTCATTAGATATTTCGTTCTTTTAGATACTTGATCGGTGAATTTGATCCTGCCTGTTCTTCGTTTTTCATTTATTTTAAATTGTAGGATTATTATTTTTTTTTCAGAGTAAATTTTAGGTTTACAGGTTGACCCCCCCCCCCCCCGGGACCGCCAGAGTTTTTTCTGAGAGTTAAATTTTTCTAATCTATATGTCGTATTGAAAAGAGCGATAACGTAATTAATCCACATACAATGTGTTTAGTTACTTTTTACCTCTTTGTATTTTTGTTAACTTTGTTAGTTCGGTTTCTGACAAAGCGATTATTTCATGATTCATTTTTATAAAATCTATTACCAACATTTTTTGTTGAATTATCGACAAATACTTCTCGTGTTTAAAGCGAAAACCCATTTCCATGTTATTAACAAAGCGAAAAAACGGATTATTATCGGGTTTATGATTTACTGAAAATTATTGAGATTATTTTGTAGTTGAAAATAAATGCACTTTTACATATATTTCAAAATATAAATAATTGTGCTGGGATTTTGTCAAGAAAATATTTATTAGTCAGTTTATTTTTATATTTCTTGGTCTCAGTTTTAGTGAATAGTCAGTTTAAACTTCAAAGAGGCAATTGAGTTTTTTACTTTTTTTAACCTTCTTATAAGTCGTTTTTTTTTGTTTTTTTTTTTGTGCATTAGAATATCTTTGTTTAAGGAGAATGTAGTATCTCAAAATGGGTGATAGAATATTGATTCCCTCATATTACCATTTAAAAATGAAAATGTGAGCCTATAAAAACAAAGGCTATTGCAGCAAAACAAATATATTTGCTAACAGTTAAGTAATTCTTTTCAATTATAGTGTAGATGGAAAGAAGAATTTTTAACTGAATTAAATTTTATTGAAGCAAATGATGTTCATATTATTTTACGCTATCATAAATACGCTACTACTTGTAAAAAATAAGATATATCATAATAATAGAACGTTTAACTTACATTGTATTTTGCGTAATAGATGTAGAAGAATATGTAGAGGTGTCTCATTACGGATAAAATAATTAAAAAGACGTCATGTATAGTGAACCTTTAAAATCTTAAAGAAACACGTTTCAGCATTTTTCTCGGTATATTATTTTATCGTGTAATGAAAAAATGGAGTATGTATAAAAAATACTTTGTTAGGATTTTTTAAATAAAAATTAATTTTTTTTTACAATTCTAAGTATTAGAAACAAAAAAAAATACAAAAAGCACGACTCAGTAGGCAGTCATTTCGGAATACCAATTTCCGAATGTTTCTAGAACTTTTTCTTCAGTGTTTATCATTTTGCACGTGTTAGGATCTTAAACATTGAAATATGTTATTTTTGTCTGGGTCAATAGATGTTGAAATATTAGCACAACATCTGAAAAAAAAACAAGCATAATGGTTGTTTAGGTGTCTAGTTAATATCCGGGTTGTATAATAATTTGTGAGCAAAGACAACTCCTTTCGCACATTTTTGCACTATTGCTGCTCCAATTTATATCTATTTGGTCTTTAATTTTAGGAAAGCATTGAGGAATCTAGCGCTAAGGTCAATGTATTACTGCAAGGATATATTTCTCAGTTAAAATTGGAAGGATTTGCTTTAATGTCGGATATGGTTTATATTACGCAATCAGCCGCTCGGTTAATGAGAGCCATTTTTGAAATAGGTATATCAATTTAAAAATAATTATTCAATTTTTCAATGTATAATGATATAATTAAGTTGGTTTTGTACGCTATATTTTAAATTTAAAAATTTTGAAGTAAAACTTTCCTACAATTTTCATTAACAGTTCTTCATCGTGGTTGGGCACCTTTAGCTGATAAATCTTTAGCTTTATGTAAAATGATCGACAGACGTATGTGGCAGTCGATGTCGCCATTAAGACAGTTTAGGAAAATGCCGGAAGAAATTGTTAAGAAAATTGAAAAAAAGAATTTCCCTTGGGAAAGGTATTTATTATTTTACTTATTATTATTTTTTTCTGCGCTGAACATTTTATAACCGAATATTGTAACGAACTCGGAGGAAGATCGACTTCCTAGATTTGAATATTTATTGGTTTTAATAATATGCCCTTCATAGAGTTCAATGTTTCTATTGCACGAATATCCTAAGAATGCATTTATTCAGAACTACCTCTTATTATTGATTTTTCAAAAGTTTAGTGCTTAAATAAAGAAATCAAAGGAGTGAAATATATATATATATATATATATATATATATGTGCGTGTGTGTGCGTGTGTTTATATTTGTTTTTCTTTTTTAACTCTATTACTTTCTGTTGCATGAAATAATTCCGAATTAACTAATCAAATTTATTTTGTAAAAACTTTTATGTACAACGGAACCTAAAAAAATAATTGTAAACAGTGTCTGATTAGAAATATTATTTAGATAATAAGTGGTTTTTTGGTATACTTTTAGACAAAATACGAATGATAATGATCAATTATTTCGCGATAGAAATAATTCCATCAATTAAAAGTGGAAAAGGTAAAAATTAGTTTGTTGCAATTAGAGTTGAACTCGGAAAATTTTAAGTTTTAATTCAATTATTTATTAATTTGTTTTAATTTATTTAGACTCGCCTATTATGAATATTTACCTAGCGGAAATAATAATTTTTGACTTTTTTTGTCAACGGTAGCGGGATTCAAACAAGTTCCGCTCAAAGAAAAACTCCACTGCTTTGCGAGCTACGCTGCTGCAACTGAAATTCCATTAGTTTTTTATATTTCGCGTAAAATGAATTAAAATTATAGTTCAAATTTTAATAATTTTCTTCTCGTTGTTACCATTATTCCTATTACTTTTATTGCGTTCTTAATTGTTAAATAATTGAAAAAAAAATACGTTCATCGCGGTAGATTTAACCAAAAATTTATTTAAATTATTCTATTTACAATAATATTCACTGTTTGATTTAAATAATACATGAATTTTACTGTGTAAAATTTTATTTTGTTTTTTTTTCAAATTTTACTTATAATGATTACTATAATTCTAGGTTATACGATTTAACTGCCAGTGAAATAGGGGAACTAATACGTGCACCGAAGTTTGGAAAAACTATTCATAAATATGTTCATCAGTTTCCTAAGTTAGAACTTTCAACACATATTCAACCAATAACTCGGTACGGTATAATAAGTAAATTGTTAATTTGAATCATTTGCTTTCTCTTTTATTTGCATTCATTTCTATGGATTGGATGAAATTGTTTTTTTCCTTTTTGTGATTGGTATACTTCCTTTTTTTTATTTGATTTGTCTAAAAATTTTATGCCCATTGTCCATTCCAAGTCTTTATCGCTTTTCTTTTTTTTTTTTTTTTTTTCAATTTAAAATTAGCGAATTAAATTTTTTTTTTTTTTTTTTTTTTTAAATGTGTATTTGCTGGTATTTTATAAGAATGCAAGTTTTCAAACGATTCACAATAGAAATTTAAGTTTATTATTGCGTTTGAGAAAAAAATTTAAAAAAAAAATTCTTTTCAGTCTCGAAGGACCATAGTACGTGATTAACAATTTTTTAGATTTTTTCTTCGCTTCCTTAACAGTGCAACTGTTTAGATCTATTTCCGGTAACATTTTATATATTTGATGATAGAAAACATATAATTCGAAAATTTTGAAATACAAAATTATTAATTATTAAATGATAGAAACATTGATGTTTTGAAGTAAACAAACTCCATATTTGAGGTGATAATGATTAAAAGTGTATATGAACTGTTAATGATAATACGTTTATTTTACACGCACATAAACATCGATAATGTTAACTTCCATGATATGCGTTAAACAATATTAAATTTAAAATAGAACTTTAAAATATTAAAAATAATCACTGATCATATAGTATACCAGATTTCGTAGCAGTATTATATTAATAAGGATAGGTACACTGATTAAACATACAAAAAAACAGGATAGTCCATTAAACAGAATTAATATATAATATCTTAATAACACTAACACGTAATTAGTTTATAATTTAATTTTATAATATATGTTTTTTAAAAATAGTAATAGTTCGCAATAAGTTTTGTCAATATTTTCGAAGTATATATATATGTATATATATGAATTTGTACTCGGTTTTTTATCATTAACAGTTAACATAATATTTTAATTTTAGTTATTGTTACCACGAAAATGGAGTTCTAGTGACTGTGAAATATGTCGGTGTATTTATTATTTAATAATAATTATTTTTTATTCCCGTGTTTGTGAATTATATGTATTTTTTGTCTTTTCCGACGTTGAAACGTTTCTTTATTATACTGATTGTTGCAATGCATGGGTTGTTAGCGACACTCACATCTGTTTTCCTGTTTTCTCAGTAACGTAGAAAGTTACTCCCTTGTTTTTTGAAAATCAGGAGAGAGAAGACAAAACCCTGTCCCGTTTCACTCGTTTCATTTTGTGTTTATTAATCAGTATTTCTGTGGAATCCAGCAGGTATTTATTGTTTCCGATAACTTAGTTTTTCAGAAATAATTTCGTAAAATACTGCGTGCGAAATTATTAGAAAGTTCAGTATGACGAAAAGTGAAAATCGTTTATCTTTAATTATTCGCACCATATTGTCATTCTCTACTTATAGTCGGTCATTGTGTTTATAACTGTGCATATTTTCAAGTTCATTACTAAAAAGTCGCACCAGTAACCTAACTATCAAATGACTCATTTTTGTTTTTCATATAAATTTTATAATTTGACAGTGAATTTTAGTCGATGGGTCTCACGCATTCGAGAAACAGGTTACAGATTTAATTTCACACGTGGTGGAAGATTTAACTTTCTTCGACATTATTAACACCCACTACAAATCTGATATACTAAATAATTCTTTGCAATTACCTAGCGGACGAATTAGTAAGCATATTATGCACGTTTCAGCTCAGCGACAAAAATATATGAAAACAGAACTTACTTTTTGAATATTCTCTGTATATTCCATTTAGGCGGTTTAATACAGTTTTTAATTTAGGTACTATTTTAAATTGTATGTTTTATAGAAATGTTTTCACTGAATTTTTATTAATGTCGAATAAAATATTCAACATCATGGTGTATGAGTGAAAATTCATTAATCGTACAGTGATTTCTTAATTAGTTATTTAATTTGTGGACGAAAATACCGAAGCACACTTATTTTTTAAAAATACTTGTTTCGCTTACGAATTTTCGTATTAAATTATTAATAGCAGAATACATCGTACTAATTGAATTAACAGGTTGACACATTTATATTTACACTTTGTGAGTATAACTACTAGTTGTATTTTCTATTTCAACTTAGTCGTATGATGTAGCTCGATGTTGTAGAAAAAGTGTTCATCTTTTTCGCTAATATTCTCAGAAAATACCCTTTTACTTGTATTATTGTAAATTGTGTTATTTTATATTTCTCAGATCGTTTTTATACAATTTATGAAACATTGGTCGGTGTGAAAATATTTAATTTATCTGATTTTTGAAATAAGTGCTACCTGAGTTTTACTAAAGTAATTTAATTTCTACTTTTAGTTTGCTTCACACCTTTTTTTATATTATGCGCCCATTTCTAGTATCGCTTGTGAATGCTATTGTTTTAAAAAGTAGTGTATGAAATTTGAAGAAAGTGATGAAATAGTATTTAGCCGTATTTCAATAAAAATCGGATAATTTAAGTCACAGTAATTAGTTAATTTTCATATTCTGTATTTAAATTTTAAAAATTTTACTTAAAAATTATTATAAATATAGGTCTACTTTACGAGTAGAATTGACGATCTCTCCCGATTTCCAGTGGGATGATAAGTTACATGGTGTGTCTGAAGCATTTTGGGTTTTAGTAGAAGATGTCGACGCTGAAGTTATTTTACATCATGAGTATTTCCTGTTGAAATCAAAGTATGCAAGTGATGATCACGTATTAAAATTTTTCGTACCAGTTTTCGAACCGTTACCACCGCAATATTTCCTCAGGTAAACAATTAATTTTATTTTAATAAAAATAAATTGTATTTAATTGAACTGATGACAGACTGTGCAAAAATGCCCCCCTCCTCCTTGCCCGTATATTTAAACTTTTAAATGCCCTATAAATATTGAATTTGTTATTATGGTCAGGTAGAAATATTTTGTATCTCCTATAAACACTAATATTTATCTATGTTTGTGTAGCGAGGATGTATAAAAAAGTAGTTATGACTCTCGAAATTGAGCAGTACAAATAAAGAATTGTAATATATAAAAACGATAAAATTGAATTGAAATATTCTTTTTCGTTTAACTGAAGGTTATTCACTGAAGGAATTTGTATAATAGAAGTGTTAAACGAAAATAAGAATATTACATTTTTTTAAAAATATTCATGAATATTATTAAGTTACGTTCATGATTGGACGTGCGCTTATGCCTGGTTGATTAAATTTTAGAGTCATATCGGATAGATGGATTGGATCAGAAACGCAATTACCGGTGTCCTTTAGACATCTTATTTTACCGGAGAAGAATCTTCCGCCGACAGAATTGCTAGATTTACAGCCACTGCCGGTATGTAGTTGTAATTAAAAATTCTAATTAGAGATTTTAATAATGTTCTATTTTTCTTACAACGTAATGTTTGTAAGATGATTGTATACGTTTCATTTTTATTTTTTTGGTTTTGTTCTTATTTATTTATTTTTGAAAATTACATTTACACATTTTTCATATTATGTTTACGTATAATTTAAAAATGAATAGTTCTCATTCTGATTAACTAGTATATATTAAAATGTAATTGAGATTTAGAAAGAAAAAAAAATAGCGAAACGCAAACATTGTTGGAGAAATTTGAATTTGAACGATTGTTTTTAAAAATTATTTCTATATTCGTCTAATTTTTTCGGTAAAGACCAGGTCACAATTTTTTGCCGTTGACGTTTCAAACAGTGATACTCTATTCATCATCAGAACAAAAACGCAATAATGGGAATAGGAAAAACTCGGACCTTAAAAGTAAGCAGCAATAATTGATTAGCAGCTGCTGATCGGCTAATTACCGTTCTTTATTTAATTCGACCAACAATAACACAGTCTATTGTTCTGATAATGAATAGAGTATTACTGTTTCAAACGTCAACGAAAAAAAATTGTAACCTGGTCTTTATCGAAAAATATAGATAAATGTTGAATAAAAAAGCCACAAAAATATAAAATTGTTTCTAGTTTCGTAGCCATAATTACATTAAATTTATTGTCAAATTATTCCAGTTCTTTTTTTGGTGCTAAAAAACAAAGAGAATGAAAAACCGTTGTATTTGTGATGTCGAATAACTTTATCAGTTTTGTATATAATACTAGTATAGGTGGGCTTCCACAAGTAAATTTACATAGTATAATGGTCTGACACATGATTATTAGTGCAATTAAAAGTATAGAAATTGGTTTACATTTCGTCGTATGCAGATTTTTTAATTTTAAAATTTTAAAAGAATATTGTGTACTTTACAAGATATAGAACTGTAAGAGAAATTGTAATTTTCCAGTTCGATTATTTTTTTTTGTCTTTTTTCTTTTTTGGCCCGACTTCCGCCATTGGCCAGTTTTCTCAATATTTAAACTTTTAAATAATTATCTGATTGATCTTGATAAAATTATGAAGTTCCCTACTAAGTACTCGTTCATTAATGATTATCATCGTTGAAATCGGTAACGTTTCCCAATTATTCAGGCATAAATGTATTAAACCATTTCTTCCTCTAGTGCATTTGGTACATTGTCATATATAATGTTCTAAAACTCCCTCCTCCTCATTACATCTTTCGCATATCGGATCGCTCTTTATACCCAATTTGAATAAATGGCTAGCTGTACTACAATGCCAAATTCTCATTCGTATTAATTTTACAATGTAGTCTCTTTCTAATTTTCTATTTACCTAATATTTTGAACGTATGCATATACTTTACTTCTAGTTTCATTCTTTTTTGAGGACTCTTTACCCCACTGAATCTGAATCTGTTCTTTAATATAATGTATTGTCTTTCTCCAGTTCACCTAATTATGAATTGTTAGATAATTATTCGTCTTTGTCAATCTGTCGGTCATCTCATTGCCAAATATTTCACAATGAGCTGGAGCCCACTTAAACTTCATGCTGGTTTAAAATCTTTCTAGTTTAATAATAATCCTCCTTATTTGGCATTTAGCATTGCTCATTAAATTCATTTTTGCCATGCTTAATCGTAACAGGGAAGCTAAATAGTCGGTTTCTACGAGTATTCTTTTGCTCTCGTAGTTTTTAACGTATTGTAAGGCTTTAAATATAGCATAAATCTCTACCGATACGGATGATGTGTAGTTCATGATACGATTGGCATAATAAAATGCTGACATATATTTATTTTGTTGTCTATCACAACTTCCATCCGTTTAAATAACTTCACAGTCTGAGTAATCTGTGTTTAATATATAGTTAAAAATATCGTTGCTGTTTAATTGGAAATCAGGTACCAAGATCAATATCTAAGTTAATTAGAATATATCCGAGAATAGCATGCTGGAAGCTGGCATCTTGTAGTTGTTATAAATTTTTAAATTTGTTGAATTTATATAACTGTTTAGTAAAAAGTATTCTAGTTTATTTCTCCAATATTCTTTATTTCTCAATTTACATAAATTTATGAGTTGTTTGTTTTTGTTTTTTTTTTTTTTTTATGGTTTTAACCAACCTCAAATTTTTCAATGCAAATATTGGATGTAACTAAATTTTAACTTAGAAAGTAAAGTTTGAAAAAGGAAGACTTGTATTGTCATAAATGTTAAGATAAAAAAGCAATCACAGAAAATTTGGTGTTAATTTTTATTTCAAATTCAGCTAGTGTAAATTAAATATTTGCATAATATTGAAATCGATAATTCTAAAAGCCCGGGATATCAACGGCGGAAATAATTAATTTATTAATATATTAGCAAATCTTATTAAAATTAGATATGAAATGTTGAAACAGATGATTATCTGTTATTTAAAATAATAAAAGTGGTAGGCAAAGGTCTTAAACATTTTAATGGACACATACTTGAAATTATTTTGCTGTTTTTATAATGTTTCATCACAATTTTTATTTTTTTAGACCATTAATTTAGTAGAAACAAAATGGAAATCTTTGTACATCTTAAATGTGACGGTTTTTCATTCCGTTTGTTTTTTTTGTGTGCCTTTTTTTACTTCTAAATATGTAAAAATAAAAAGTTATGTTCCAAAAAATATTTAGATTAATGTCACAGTTTTTAACAGATCTATTTCTCTTCGTAGTGTTCACTGCAATTTATTACTGATTGCTTTCTTTTTAAAATGTTGAGAACTTATACAATGGAAGATCACTTTTCGAGAAGGTTTTAAGTGCATTACTTTTCATGTTTTTTCTAGCAGCGTCAGTTATTATAATATATAGGTATAGTTCTAATAAAAATTAAACCCGCTCTTTTCTAGACTTTGCTTCCCTCCCAAAGAAAAAGAAAACAGGAAATAAAAAAAAACAGTTTAAAATCTCTTCCGAGGATAGAGGATTTGGTAACTCAGAATTTTATTTAGATCAGTTTTGCACGTCCTTCGTTGAAGCGATCAGCCAACGAAGAAACAAAAATTTTAAAAGTTGCAAATTATACATTTGTGTACGGGTTAAATACAAAAACCTCGTTTTTATTTATAAATTCCAAAAATTAACAGAAATAAAAGACAAAAATAAAAGCGTAGCATTGGCCCGTTATTTTAAAAATTTACACGTAAAAATAAGGCTTATGCATAATCTACCATTTTTAAATTTTTTGTTTGTTTGTCTGTTTATTCGTTTTTAACAGAGAAATATCTAAATCGAACTGAACGAAATTTGAATTATCCGACTTCCTGAGTTCGGAAGAGATTTTAAACTGATGTTTATGATTTTCTTTCTTTTTAAAAGACATGATTAATTTTTATTGTAACCATGCTTGATCATAATAACTCCCGTAGCATATAAAAAAAGAAAAGAAAGTAAAAAGGAATAAATTGCTTTATTTTACAGATATCAGCGCTACGAAATCCAATTTATGAGAGCATGTACAATAATCGATTTCCTCAATTTAATCCAATTCAGACTCAAGTTTTCAATGCAGTTTATAACAGCGATGATAATGTATTTGTTGGAGCACCGACTGGTTCCGGTGTGTTAATGTTTTTAATAAAATTATGGTTAAAAAGTATCGAGTATTTTTTTCGGATTTTTGAAAAAATTTTGCAATTATTACATTCTTTTTTTTTTTTTTTTTATGCCGTAATTCTGAATTCATGTTTGTAAGTTGGTTCCTACGTTCGTGTTCTATTATTTGTTCACTTTTGCGTGTAGTCTGTGTAATAAAGACACAGAACTTGCTATTGTGATCATGCGAAATAAGTAAGGTTGTGGATACTTAACTATAAAATTAATCTTTGCGCAACACGATATGCCATATATTCTAGATTTTCGCAATCAAAACACTTCTATTGATTTATGTTGATGTGAAGATATATTAATTAATCAGTTTGAATAAATAAGCGTTCAGCAAAGCATGGAACTTCGGAGCGAAATGAACTATCTTTAATATTTTACTGTAAAATACGTATTTCTTTTATTTTATTTCATTCTCAGAAATTATGTTTTTTTTTTATATACTGTACGATCAAAATAGCGAAATGCATATCGCTTATTATTTACTTATTTTTTCTATTTTCATCACTTCTACTATCAAGACTATTTTTAAAAACTTTAAGATTATATTTTGTATAAATCTAATTCTCCCGATTGATTCTGTAGTATTTGTACGGGGTTTTTTCAACTTCGTTAAATATAATCCTATAACTGACTTTTCCAGATCGTAATTAAGCTTTTTATCTTCATGTTATTCCTTTATACTCGGTAGTAGGTAGTAACTTTACGTTTAAAAGTTTTCTACAAATTTTAATTTTCATTTACTCTTCATTGATTGCGGATAAGTTTGCTAACCCAATTGGCTCTTTTAATTACATCGGTTAACTAACACCAGTTTCTGAGGGTCTTTGGTATATTAATGAAGTATGATGTCGTTTCGTTAATAGCGATGATTACAAAAAAAAAAAAAAAGAAAGAAAAAGAAAAACATATTTTTGTATTCCTCGGGTATTTTTAGAAAAAAAGTCCTGTAATATGCAAATTTATGGATATTAATTGCATACGAGCCGTAGTGCCTAAAGAAAATGTATGTTAATACGTGGTATGCTTTTTAAGAATGAATATTTATACAAGAACGATTAAGAAAAATGTATTTTAATTATTTTTACATACTGTTATTTATAAAGGGAAAACTACAATAGCTGAGTTTGCGATTATGCGGATGTTCTCTCAGTATCCAGAAGGTCGTTGCATTTATTTAGTGCCAAAAGAGTCCTTAGCTGAAATTGTTTACGCAGATTGGTACTTAAAATTTACTAAGGTGTTGGAAAAGAAAATTGTTCTTCTAAGCGGAGAAACCGGAACTGATTTAAAGGTATTTAAGTTAAGGCATTCTAGTGAAATAATCTTACCAACTATTAATTTATTTTGTATTGTAGAGAAAAAAACTCGTAAGTTAAAATTCGAAATATCGTGTTATTTTTTGAACATTAATTTATTAAATTTTTTAACTTCTTTACTACCGAAATTTTATGTTTAGAATGTGCACTTATGTTATTCTAATTATTGCGAGGATCATAGTTATTCGTTTCCATTAGCTGTAAATTTTTTATGTTACATTTTAATTTAATTTAAATATTTTACACGTTTTAGTAATTTGTGGTGGTATTTATTAAAAGTTACGAAATTCGTTTATTCTCTTTTGTAAATAAATTTGTATTTTTATGCTGATTCGGTTTTCTTTTTTAATTTCTTTTAAATTTTTTGCTATTCACTTACATCGAACTGAATTGGATTATGGTAGTGAAATGGGAAAATAATTTTATCTTTGTTTGAATTTTCCAGTTAATATCAAAAGGTCAAATTATCATAACGACACCAGAGAAATGGGATGTTCTGTCAAGAAGGTGGAAGCAGAGAAAAAATGTGCAAAATATTAATTTATTTATAGTAGACGAATTACAGGTACTTATCGCTAAAAATACTTTCTTTGGAAAAAATAATTTTTTTTTTGAAATTTGAATTTTCATTCTTATTATGGATTGCGGTGTTATAATTTTTAACCCCAATGGTTCGTTTCATGAACAGAAATAAAAAAAAAATAAAGTCTAAACTTAATGGATCACTTTCTACTCCATCAGGGTTTTCGGTGACACATTGCAGCAAAGAATAGAAAAAACTACAAAAAAAATCTTTAAAAGCTTTTAATTGATTAGGTTAAAATTTAATTATTTTATTTGAAAGCAATCACTGCCATTTTTTGACTAACAGTTAATGGTGGCTATTTTTTAGAAAACTGGAAAAATTAAGGAGTTACGGAATATTGTTAGAAGTTAGAGAACTAGTTAAAGTAAATACGTAAATGTTAAATATTTAATATTAAAAAATTAGTGATGAATCAACATTTTTAACAACTTGATTTCAACCGTGTCTTTATTTTAGAATATTCTTTTAAGTCATTATAAAGAATTTGGCACATTTTGTTAAAAAACTATTAAATGTGTCACATTATTGTTACTAACTTAGGGAGTAAAGCTAACTTAACTTTTTTAACATAGATATATGTATGCGTGTGGAACATTATTGCAATAAGCCGATTATTTTCTAGTTTTTTTCTTTTTACTAAGTAACAGGTAGCAGTAGTAATAATATTAATAAAAGGAAAAATTTCCATTCTTTCATGTAACAGCTGATTGGTGATGAAGATGGTCCGGTTTTAGAAATTGTTTGTTCTCGTATGCGATATATGTCATCTCAAGTGGAGAAACCAATACGTATAGTAGCTTTGTCTTCATCATTGGCTGATGCTAGAGATGTGGCTCTTTGGTTAGGTTGCAACGCTAATGCTACATTTAATTTCCATCCTAGCGTTCGACCTGTTCCTTTAGAATTACATGTGCAGGTAAAATTTTATTTAATAAGAAGCGGAAATTTCTGCAGATAATAACGAGAATTTACAGTAATGTAGAAAACGTTTTAAATTTTTTAGGATTATTAAAACCTTTTTTTTTTCCCCTATAATTACTGGAAGAATAAATTTTTGACATAAAGACGATTTTTTTTTACGATCTATTTTTAAAATTCATAATCTAATTTTCTGTTATTTGACAGGTCGTGGTCATGTTTTTTTTTGTAATAACCTTCATCTACAGTATAATTTTTATTTTCCTTACATTTCTTTTATTTTTTTTGTCTACTATTGGACTTTTGAAAATTAGGCAAAACAGCCGCTTAATCACCTCTTACACTGTTTCAATTTATACATCGCTATGTTATACGAAACTTGTTATAAATTAAAAAATTGAAAAAAAAGAGCAGCTTACTTACGTAGTAAGTATAATTGGAAATTTTATTAAGTTGTAACATAATGTTTTTTCAATAACATTTTAAATAACTTCAGTGAAACTTATAAGTCGATTAGAAACAAAATCATCATCATTTTGTGCCGACCGTAACGATCGTGGCTACATCAACATTTGTGCGATATATTTTTTCCAGCCTATACGGTTTTCTGTTCTTCTTATAATTTGGTGAATTGGCTCTTGGCATAAATTATGTATCTGGTCTACCCATCTCATTGGGTATCTTCCTGGTGGTCGTTTGCCATCTATTTTCCCCAGTATTACCAGTTTTTCCAAACTATCGTCTTCTCTCCTCATGATGTGTCCGAAATATTGCATTATTCGACGTTTGCATATATCCCCTAACCGCATAGCTACGCCAACCTCATTCAAGATAGATTTGTTGGTACGCCTTGCCGTCCAAGGAACACGAAGCATTCTTCTCCATATCCACATTTCCAGACTATCTATCCTTTTTTGATCCGTTTTTCGTAGCGTCCAAGTTTCTGCACCGTATAGCATTATAGGATATATTAATGACTGTACTATCTCTATTTTAGTTATTTTTGTTATGTCATGACTTTTCCATATACGTGGCAGCATTTTCATTGCCTCTTTGGTGGTCAATAATGCTCTCCTCTTTATTTCCATTTCACTGGAACCATGGCAACTGATCAATGAGCCGAGCTAGACAAAGGATTCTACTACTTCGTGTATCCCATTATGTACGTGTCACTATGTGTCGTTGTGCTACTTCTATTCACCACCATGACTTTCGTCTTGTCCTGATTCAAAGACATACCGTATATTCAGTTATTGTTTCTCTCTAATTGTATTCATAATTTCTTCCAGTTCTTCTCTTGAAGCCGCTAGTATGGTGGTATCGTCAGCATATCGAAGGTTACTTATACGCCTTCTGCCAATAGATATTCCACCTTTCCAGCCTTCCAGTGCCTTTCTCATTACGTATTCTCCATAGATATTAAATAGTACCGGCGATATTATGCACCCTTGTCTGACACCTTTACCTGTTGTAAATCTTTTTGATTCTGCATAATTTATTCTAACTGATGCAGTGCTGCCTTTATATAGGTTCTGTATAATTCGTCTGAGATGATTTGGGACACCCATTTCTTGAAGAATTAGAAACAGTTTGTTCCATGCAACACTATCAAATGCCTTAGCGTAGTCGAGAAAACAAAGGAAGACAGGTTTATTGAATTCTCGGGCCTTTTCTATGATTAATCTAACTTTTAATATTTGCTCCCTAGTGCCTTTGCCTGGCATAAATCCAGTTTGCTCTTGAGGAATATGCCTGTGTAAAAAATATTTCAATCTGTTATTTAAAATTCTTAGCATGATCTTACTGGAGTGCGAAATTAGCGCGATAAACCTGTAGTTAGTATATTTTCGCATTGATCCCTTTTTATGGAGCGCTATAAACACTGAGTGTTTCCAGTCTTTGGGCCATTGGCCAGATGTCCATATAGCGTTACATAAAATCCACAGTATTTTAACTCCATTTTCTCCAATTACTTTTAGCAACTCTGCACTTATATTATCACTGCCAGTGGCCTTCCGTTTTTTTAACGCATCCTGCGCTTCCTGCACTTCGCTTAAAAGAATACCGGGTTCCATTTCATTATCTATGTTTGCACAGTGATCAAATGCCGCTGCTTCCTCTGTTTTGTACAGTTCCGTACAGTACTCACTCCATCTAGCCAATGCGTCTTCTTCAGACCAGGCTACTGTTCCATCTTTTCTTTCAACTGCCCAGTTTTTGGTTTTAAATAGCCCGGTTATACTTTTTATCTTCTTATACATTGTGTGTGTATCCTTATTATTTTCACTTCTCTGTATTTCTTGACACACACTCCGGTAGTATTCCTCTTTATTTTTTCGGCAATCATTCCTGATTTCCCTGGATAATCTTCTGTATTCATCGGAGTCTCCCTGTCCCCTTCGTTTGAGTAGTTTTCTCTTTTCGATTTTGCAAATTGTTTCATCCGTAATCCATGGTTTCTTAGGTACCTTCTTCAGGCTTGACATTTTCTCTACTTTATTACACACTTTCGTAATTCTATCCTTAAACCCATACCATATTTCTTCTGGTTCTGTTTCCTCAATTGTTGCATTATTGTTTCCTGCCATCACTTGGAATTCTTGTTGGAATTCTTGCTGGAAAAAATGTATCTCTTTGTCCGTCCACTTTTTGTATTTTCCACGCATGCTTTTTCTTTTTATATATTTCAGGCGCACTTGTATTTTTGCTACTAACAAATTGTGGTCACTACTAATGTCTGCTCCAGGTGCGGCGTGAACTGATTTTAACGCGTTTCTCCATCGTTGTTGAATGGTAATGTAATCTATTTGATTCCTCGTCACACCATCCGGCGACTTCCACGTATATAATCTACGTTTCGGTAATTTACACCAAGTATTGCCTAGAATGAGGTCCTTTTCAGCGCAGAACTGCAACAGTCGATCTCCATTGTCATTCTGTGTACCAAGGGCAAAATAACCCACGATTTTCGACTCCGTGCTAGGACTCACCTTAGCGTTGAAATCCCCGTTTACCATCAAAATTTCTGAAGCTGGTATTGTTCTAACTGTGTCATGAAGTATCTGATAAAAATATTCAATTTCTTCTTCCTCTGTGCCTAGTGTAGGACTATAGACCTGAACCACATTAATGTTAACCGGAAAGGCATGAAACTTTGCTATTATAATTCGGTCGCTTATCGGTCTGTATTCTATTAGGGACTTTGCTACTGTCTTTTGCAAGATAAATCCAACACCATTTCTGGATACAGTGTCACTACCCGAGCATAATATGAGGTTACCATCCGCTGTCCTGAAGTGGCCGGAGCCTTTCCATTTCGTTTCGCAAACGCCCAAAATTCCAATGTTATATTCTTCCATTTCCTTGATCAATAACTGTAATTTTCCAGTAATATTTAAGCTTCTTACATTCCACGTCCCTATGTGTAATTTCTTCTTCATTAGAGGTAGTCTATGGCCGTGACTCCTTTGATGATTGTAACTCTTAGCGCTCTGGGGGATTGTAAGCGCCCCTGCCCCATCGAAGAGGCGCCCAGGACTCGGGGCCGTGGCTGTAGATTTTGCGCTCATTGATGTTACAAGGGAATGAGTTAATGACAGTGGTTTCCCGTTGCCTTCCGCCATGATTTTCTGTCGGGGTTTACTCCCCTAGCCGAAAGAACCCGGTTTGAAGGCGCCGGATACTCGCCTGCTCGCTCTAGATTGGTATTCACCAATCCGACTGGGCACATACGTCACGAGCGAGTTGCTGATAGTCTGCTGTTGAAGTGCAGTAATAATGCTTAACGGTATTTGTTGGAAGGAGCACCGTCGGCAAGTGCGCTCTCCTCCGTTTTTCTATCAGCTATGTATTTTGTGAGTTTTGATTTAGCTTTTCTAATCAGCGCTAAGCCCGCCGAACAGAAAATTACCACCCTGCACGACGTGGACGTACAAAACTCACTCGGTTGTTGTTTCGTTTCTCCGTCGGTGGGGCTAGCACCTGTGTGACGGTCGATTGACTACTTACTAGAGAAGGTAACTCTAGTTACAGCAACCCGTGCCCCGCAGGGCAGAAACAAAATAGCGTAAGAGAATTTATGTTTATTTTTGTTTTTTTTTTTAAAGGGTTACAATATAACACATAATGCTTCAAGATTGATTGCTATGACAAAACCAGTTTATAACGCAATCTTAAAGTATAGTCCGCAAAAGCCGGTCATTATATTCGTTTCATCTAGAAAACAAGCTCGTTTAACAGCTGTTGACATGCTCACATTTGCTTCTGCCGAAGTGGAACCGAACAGATTTTTCCACGCTGAGGAGGAGGATGTTAAAAAATTTATCGATATGGTAGCCGATAAGGTATGTTGATATGTATTACGCACAATACAAACAAAAAGAAAAACTGTAAATATTTTACTTTTTTGAAAAGTGTTATTTTCCTTTTTAATATATGTGTAATTCACGTCTAAAATAAAAAGGATGTATAATAAGCGCGAGAATATTAGCTTATTTATATCAGTTGTTTGATCAGAATATTCTGGTAATATCATATTATTAATAACTAGACCGTTTTTTATGTCTTAAGAAAATTCGAAGTTAAATGTTCCACAGAATATTTAATTACCGAATTTGCAATGTAAATATAAAATCTTTTGAATGAAACTATTCCTCCGACAAATCCTGTTTTTTTAAACACACACAAACACACATATACATATATATACCTACGAGGGTCGTTCAATAAGTAACGTGACACGGTTTGTTTCGCAGCCGCTGTTTGTTAAAATTCAGTGAAATTTACGTGGGAGGTAGAGGAGGAAAATACAAATAGAACGACGTTTTCCATGTTCTGATCCGATCAGTAGAACTTCTGTACGCACGTGTGAAACACGTCGGTGAACGTTTCCAAGTCGGTGAGTTACGAGACACGTGTGGTCACCAAATTTCTGAGAGTTGAAGAAGTTGTAGGTGAAAAAATTGATTGCAGATTGTGCACAATATACGTGCAAACAACGTTGTAACGCGTAAGTGTGTCTCCGAATCGAAGGAAGTGAGTAAAGTGTGAATAATGAAAGGTCAACCAGGTCCGCCAAAAGCCAAAACTGAATGTTCTGCCGGAAGGTTCTTGCAACCATCTTTTGCAACCGGTACGGACTCCTAATATTGCAATTTTGTACACAGAAGGATGCGATAACGGAATACACTTACCGTGACACTTATGTGGCACTTCATCGAGCGATTAATCAGAAATGGCTGCAGTCTGGAGAGCAGTGTTTTTGCACGATAATGCGCTACCGCACACGTCTGTTCTCGTTCGCACGTGAATTAAAAATCAAAATTGGGATGAATTTCCACATCCACTCTACTTCCCTGATGTGGCCCCTTCAGATTTTCACCTTTTCACCATTTGAAACGGGATCTGATGGGAATCGTTTCTAACATACGAGGAAGTCACGGAGGCAGTAGCGAAATTTTTCGCTAAATGCACTGCTCAGTTTTACCATGACGGTATTGTTAAACTCGTGACCCGGTATGATAAATGCCTTAATGTTTTTTGGAAATTATGTCGAAAAATAAAGGGTATTTCTTCTAGTTTCATTGCTATTTTTTCATAACTTTTAGATGTCTGGAAGGCCATTGTCGAAGACATGTCACGTTACTTATTGAACGTCCCTCGTATATATATGTACATATCAGGAGCGGATCCAGAAGAACATTGGGGGGGGGGGGATTATATAATTACGTAAAATCTACGGTGGACAGTAGATTTGAGAAATACCCCTTGTTTCATAAAGAAAATAAAATAGCGACCTTTATAGAAATTTTAAAATGTTTTAAAAATACATAATTATTACAATTTAATTTAAATTTAGTTTTATTTTTAGGTGAAAAATAAAACGAAATTATAAAATTCCAGCTAAAATGGTTGTTTAGAAATAGTAAAAAAGTATTTTTATTAGACTTTACTTCTCTTTTATTTTTGTTAATAATCCGATCCGAATTCTTTGTTCATGAGCGAATAAAAAATATATATATTTCTCATTGAACTATTTTTGTTTACATTACAAAATAAAAATTAAAAATAAATAAAAATGGCAAAAGATCGACGACAGTTGTGTTTTAAAAAATAGAATAAAAAAGGAACATTAATAGTTTTACTAGAAAATATTGTTAAATATTAGTTATAAATAAATCCGTAGGGAAAATTCGAACAAATCTTTTATAGCAGAAATTAAGTTTCTCTGTTATAACAAATTTTTTCATAGAGGCTTTGGTTCTGGGGGGGGGGGTATGTCCCCTATTCCCTCCCTCGTGGATTCGCCACTGTATATATATATATTAATTACAACGTAATTCTTAGGCTACCCCCCATTCGAAAAAATGTCCCAATTTTATGTAACGCTAAATGTACCAAAAAAATGTCCCAAAAAAATGTCCCAGAAAAATGTCCCAATTTTATGTAACGTTTGTTATATTTTGTAGGATTTTTGTTATTGTTATTTAAAAAATGTCACAATTTTATGTAATAAAATATGTAAGGAAAAATGTAACGAAAAAATGTCTTAATTTTATATAACGGAAGGTAAATGTTAGAATAGGATTTTTGTGGTTATGTTATTTTTTGTGTGTGTTGATGCCAGTAAGAATTACGTTGTAAATTTTGATCATTTTATACAAAGTATAGAAGAGAAAGAGACAGAAATGAAAGCAAAAGGGGTCAAGGAGCACAGCCCCTTGAGAGGCCAAAATGGCCGAGTTATATATATATATATATATATATACATATATATATATTAACATATTGTTTTAAAACGTTGCATACTTTCAAAATGGTTGAAACAAAACAGATAATGTGATATTTGGAATGTGGGAAATAGAGTGTTATATTTTACTTCCGTTTGGAAGGTAATTATATTATTTTTTTTAATATCGGTGTATTTTAAATAAATTTGTAGACGTTGAAAGAAATATTGTGTCAGGGAGTAGCTTATATTCACGAAGGATTAACAGCGACCGATCATCAGTTGGTCGAAAGATTGTTCGATAGCGGAGCAGTTCAGATTGTCGTAATTAACAGAAACCTTTGCTGGTCTATTAACATACAGGCTCATTTAGTCATCATTATGGATACCCAATATTATGATGGAAAAACTCATTCGTAAGTTGTAGCTCGTTTATTTTTCTAATTTAGTTTATCGAAATATTGATAAAGCTTTTATATTAAATAATGATTTCATTCTTTTGTAATTTTAATTTTTAGATTATTAAAATTCTGTAAATTTGTAGGTTTACGTTATATTGTATGAACTTTTTCTGAAAAATTTAAAATAATACAGGACAATTAGTGTTTTATTAACTTCATATTTAACGTGGATTGTTTATTGTATTTCACAAAGCGAAATATTGTTTAACATTTAAGAATAACAAATTTCATTGCTGATTTCTCTTTTTCTCGATGAAAAATTCTATTAGTGATAAATAAAAACATAGCATAACATACTTTTTCCTATTGTAGTTACGAAGATTACCCGATTATGGATGTGTTGCAAATGATTGGAAGAGCTAATAGACCGCAAGAAGATGATGATGCTAAGTGTGTTCTTATGTGTCAGACATCTAAAAAGGACTACTTTAAGAAATTTTTGAACGATTCTCTTCCGGTAGAAGTAAGTACACCTGTACAAATAATAACGAAGATTCAGTTAATTTATTATGGTTTTTTCCACGTAATTAATTGATGTTTCCTTCTTTTATGCTTTATTTTATTTAGAGTCACCTGGATCATAAGCTGCATGACCATTTCAATGCTGAAATAGTGACGAAAACAATCGAAAACAAGCAGGACGCTGTAGATTATTTGACTTGGACGTTATTGTACCGTAGGCTTACTCAGAATCCGAATTATTACAATTTGCAGGGCGTCACTCACAGACATTTGAGTGATCACTTATCTGATCTCGTGGAAAACACTTTGAATGATTTAGTGCAGTCTAAAGTAAGTGATGTACTTATTGTTATCGTAATGTTAGTTCGATTTATTCTTATATTTTTTCATAGAAAAAAAGTACCATTTCACGTACTGTTTAAATGAAAGGTGTAGTACGTAGATATTGTACTGAATGCATATCAGTATTTCGGCCTCTAATTCCATTCGTGTGGTAAAGCTACACGATGGTACGACGAAAATTCCTCTCTTGATTTTGAAGGCGCGAAAGCTTGTGGAATGTACGATTTATTTTTTTTCAATGTACCAACCATAGTCAAATTCCACGAGACTAGATGTTTAGTAAGCGGCAGCGAAGTAAAAAAGGTTATCCATCGAGATATTTCTTCTAGAGCCTTTGTACATTATCGCAAGATCCTTCACGACTCTTTCACCCTGATTTACTTCGCGAACATTCCCTGTTTCCCTCGTGTACAAAATGCCTTGTAAAGAGTAGGCGTTCTCCACGTCGCATATCTACCATACTGTTATTCCATATTTCGCCGGCTTCGATGGAAGATACTGCGTGAATTTGGCCTTACCACGTAAAGTAAAATGCTGCTCGTCAGTCGTTAGATTTTCGGTGGGTTTGTACATTGACGAGAAATTTTGGTTGAGAATGTTCCAAATATCTCGAATAAGAGCTTTTTGTCCTGAGTGAAGTGAATATTTAATACCGGGTTTTGTGCGTAAGTACTCTGTTGAACAAACACAATGAAGACACTAAAGGAGAGCTCATTGTACTGGTTGTACAGATTGAGAAACCAAAAAATAAAGACGTGAATATCTAATCCTAAGGCCTGCTACGTACCTTAAAACATATTTCAGAAAAAAGATAATCATCACTGACTCTACTATTAGATGTGTTATGTACAAATTTTAACCTAATTAAAACTTAGGTCATTGATATTCTCTACTAGTTTATACAAATCGTTTTGTAATATTTCACAGTCCAAAACTTAGTTATTGGTGCCTAAATTATTAAATCGTCTGCAAACATAAGAAATCTGTTACAAATACTTCTACCAATATCGTTAATAAAGATGAGAATAATAGTGGACTAACCTTGGGAAACTTCAGATAAGTCAGATAAAAATGAGAATATTAATTCGAGTACTACCGTATATTTTAAATAATATGGATGGCGAATTGTCCAGACCTAATATCCACTTTGATTTAAAATTTTTTGTTGTCTTATAATATTTATTACTAGTTACATGATGTAAATTAATATGTTGTTACTATCGTTTACTGGAAAGCCATTCAGTCTTTTATAAGACATGTAACCGATATGAAATATTCGGAAAACGCGTTAGATACTTCCGTAATTGATTATTATTAAATTTTAAAACTAAGTTTTAAATTTTAATTTTTGTTATTAGTAATGAATGACCAAAATTCATCTGGATTTTTTTGAATTCGGAGTAATTATATTAAGCCTTTCTAGTTAAATTCTTTACTTTACTTAATCTTTTAATTTATTAAATTCTAAATAGCCATTAGAACTTTTGCGAACAATTTTTCTTTATTTAATTTTTATTTTGAGTTGTAAGCCAAAGAGGATATTTGGTTTTATATATATTTTTTTTTTATAACTGAAAAAAAAAAATCCGCAGCCTTGTTGGGATCTTATATATATCTACTTCAGTCTATGTTGTTCACTTTATTTTTGTAAATAGACAAATTAATGTTTCGGAAATTATAAATTTCGAAAACTAATAAATAGTCAATTTTTTTGGTAAAGGAGATTTTAAAATATTAATCCCTAAAAAGCAGAATGATATTTGTCTTCGGGAAGAAAATATCGATAGCGCGACTACTAATTGCATTTACATTACTAGTAAGAATGAGATTAAGTGTTTTTCCTATTACAAACTGTATTAATCGAGTATAAAGTATTTAGCTCGATGAAATTTAAAAAATTACTTGTATTTACATTATTAGTAAATTGAGAAATAGTTAGCTTGAAATCTGCAGTAATTATTATTTTGATATCTACGTATTAAGACACTACATGATTGAAGGTCTCTTTGTAAAACGATTCATAAGTAATATTCGTAGTAGACGAAGAGAAATAAACACAAGAGAACTTTTACTTGTTAATTTAATCCATATTAATTCTGTATCTGGAGCTTGAGGGAAATAAATATATACGCTCACAATGAAAAATATTTTTTACAACTATTAAGACTCTGCCTCCTCTTTTATTTCATTCTGACGAAATGTAAGATACCTTCGTTGAATAATTCCATTACTTACCGCATATCGGATAGCTAATTTTCCGTTAAACAGCATCAAAGTCACTGTTTTACACAGCTGACTCTAATTCGTATAAACTTTTATTAATTCCTCGAACATTCTGATAATATAATTTTAGTGTTATTTTTAAATATTTTTAAGTGAAAAAAAATGATGGGAATGCAATACGGTTATTATAAATTTTAAAAACTAGGTTGGTAACATTTTTAATCACAGTACTGCAAAGCATCTGTCTAAGACGCACTCGTATTCGAAATTAAAGATCCTACTTATTATTATTTGATAAATAACAATAAAACTTTTATTCTCATACGAAAATCTGGCTCTTCATAAGTAGGGTATACTTATATATATATATATGAACACAAAAACTTACGTGAAATAAATAATTATAGAAATGTAGTCTTTGTTCAATTGGTATTTGTTTTTAATCGCTTAATTAAGTATTAATTAAAAGAAAAATGGAAATAATTTTTTTTTAATTGTATATTAAATACAGAATTGAAGATATTTGCTTTGTAAAAAAATATATGTACTTGAAATAAAATTGTGTGAGCGTTAAGATCAAACATAGCCCACTTCATTGCGTAAACAGGCTTTGTATTTATAGCAACTTTTCTGTAACATTAATAAATCAGTAATCAAGCTCGATTTCCAGAACTTCTTGAAATGTAAGAGTTTCATGTGAATTTGACATTTTTGGTTTTTGCAAATATAACAGCTATGTTCTTCTTTCTTTTTTTAAAATGTTTGTTGTTTTTTGTTTTTTTTTTTAAATTAACGCTCTTTTCGGAAGCATATATTAAAATTTCTTTTATGTTGTAAATCTGTTTTAGTGTGTTAGCGTCGAAGATGATGTTGAATGCAGTTCACTGAATTTGGGAATGATAGCAGCTTATTACTACATCAATTATTCTACAATAGGTAAGTAAATATACCTCCGGGTAAGATAGAAAACATTTTCTACAATGTTCTTAAAATTACAAATTTAGTTTATACCGTTTCTCTCTTTATTTTTGTGAATAATGCGGATAAATTATTTTACATTTTCTTATAAACCTATCTTAATTAAGAATTATGAAATAGGTAAAATAAAATTTTATTTACGGAAATTAAAAAAGTTCCTCGTTATGAAAAATTTTTTGGTTGAACGAACCATTAAAATTTTCTGAAATTCGTTCAAGGTTTTTAGTATTATGAGGAAATTATTTAGTATCTGTGATCAAATCTGATGTTTTTTCTCTATTTAATAAAACAAAAATCGGCATGGTTTGGCGCTTTAGTGAACGTAAATAAGTGAACTGCTTTCGACAACGACGACGAATAAACAGAAAATAAACGAACTGAAATGAAAATCGCCGACGTTCTTTTAACGGCGTTTCATTTTCGATGACGAAATAGTACACGGTCTTGGTGACGTTATTGAATCATTTGCGCGCGCGAGTAATTTGTAAAGTTTTAAACTTCTGTGTGTACGGCTCGTACACAGAGTAGTGAAGAAGAAAAAAAGAAAAGCGATATGGGAGACAACGAAAATACTGCGAATGAAATAAACGTAATTAAGCAAGGGGAAAAATTTCAATTTTTCAAACAAAATTTAAAATTTTAATGTTCGGAACAAAAACAACCGCGGCCCTAATGAAGCGAGGGTCACGGGAGCTGAGCTCCTCCGAAGCAGGTCGTTGGGGGTGTAGACGTTTTAGCCGTCATTGTGTAGTGTTATTTATCAAAGAGAGACAGCGAGCGAATTGATGTATCCAGTCAAGTGATCATAATATCGATTACTACGGAAGTTTATTTCCTCAATCACTGTGGGTGTTCGTAGATTGTTTTGGATGATGCTGTTGCGCACGAACCATGGTGCATCGCATAAACGTCGAAGAGATTATGAAACGCCAACGAGATTTTGTTTGGTTTATATGCGCGGCGAGATTATATTTAAATGCATTTAATTCTTATATATCTGAATCAGTTTATTTGTTTTGTTTTTTTCCGTAGAATTATTTTCCTTATCGTTGAATCCTAAAACGAAAATTCGAGGCTTACTGGAAATAATAAGTTCCGCTTCGGAATATGAAGATATTCCAGTGCGACACAAAGAAGATAGCTTGTTACGCACGTTGGTTTCCAAATTACCGAATAAGCCGACTCCTCCAGCTGGTCAGACTACAGTTAAATACAATGATCCTCACGTAAAAACGTTCCTTCTGTTGCAAGCACATTTATCACGTATTCAGTTGGGTGCCGAATTACAAGGGGATACGGAAGTTATTCTCAGTAAAGTAAGTGAACTTTTTCCTCGCACACTTTTGAAAGTGATATGCGGTTAAAGTTTTTAACGGTAAACAAGAAATTATATCTGATAAAAGTATCATAAAAATAATAATTGTTGGATAAAATGTAAGTTTAAAAAAAAAATAATAATGATCTGAATGACTTTAGATGTAAACATGAATTTTTCAGATATGGTTTCGATCGAAAACAAACTTTGAGCGGAGAAAAATCGTAGAAAAACATAAAAATATTTTCTATTCTTTCCAAAATTAAACAAATTACTTGAACACTTAAAAGGAATAAATATAGATTTCATCATTTACTTCGACAAATTGATCTAAATGATTTAGAACAAAACTTCTCTTTGTATTATTACGCGTTTAAAAATTATTTGGATTTTTTTACATACGATAATAGTAAAATTTAAATCTTCTGTTCTGTACTGTATAATATGATGGATTGAAATTTGAGAAACTACCTTTAAAAATACCCGTCACCGAAAAATGAATTTGAATATACGATTTTACTATCGATGAGCTGGTATAAAAATATGGCAGTTTTGCTTATACTCGTAAATTGTAACATGGAAAAATATTTTTAAAACTAAAGTATTGTATAGCTTATTCAATAATAAAAGATGTTTCCTTTTAAAAAGTGCCGGTTAAAGTTTAATACTAAATAATTTTTACAGTTCACAGATTTTTTGAATGATGATCTTCATTAAGTAATGTGATTGTAATTTTATTGGAAATTGTTAATGAAAAATTTTCCGCCTTTCGCTATTATTACCTTAATAGTTATTTTTATATCTATTTTATAGGATTAATACACTCGCAAACTAATCTGTTTCTAATTGCTTTCATCCGAACACTGATTCACGTAATATAAATATTTGTAAATGTTTAATTTCGATGTGCCATTAGTTATTAATAGATTTATATTATCAGTGGAAATCCGCGAAATATTACTATACTTGATAGAATTTACCAAAGATCTCCATTGGAATTTTCCTGAAAATAAATGCTTATACGTTATAATTATTTATAAATATATTATGCGCTTGTATTGTAGTGGTAAAATACCTTTTAAATATTCGCAGACAATTCGGCTAATTCAAGCGTGTGTAGATGTTTTGAGTTCAAATGGTTGGCTCTTACCTGCTGTAGCTGCCATGGAGCTTGCTCAGATGGTCACCCAGGCTATGTGGAGCAAAGATTGTTATTTGAAACAGTTACCACATTTTACTCCCGAAATAATCAAACGTTGTAATGAAAAGGTATATTTTACTGCATTATTATTTACAAGACTCGCATAAATATAACAAAAATGTTACATTTGAAACTATTAAATATTTGATTGTTTATTTTTTGAATGTGGTATGATTTGAAAAAATTACAACTTTTTCAGAAATTTATGTTAATGAAATATTTTACAAGAACACCGACATATTTTGGGAATGCAGTCCTATATTCATGGTATACTACAATGGTAGTACTCAATGTAGTTAGTATACCATGAATATGGAGCTGCATTCCTAAAACATGTCGGTGTTCTTGTAAAATATTTTGACAATATAAATTTTTGATAAAGTTTTCATTTTTTCAAGTCATTTGAAATTATGTTTATTTACAGAGTTGTTGTATGTTAGTTTAATATTCTTTCAATGTGAAACGGCTTGTTTGTGGTATTTTTACACCGATAATCGTATTATCGGTATTATTATCGAATGAGATAAATTATTAACTATATTTATGCGATCGTGTTAATTTTTATTGAGTTTGAAATTGATACACAACGCCAAGAGTTAACAAAAATTTTGTAGGATTTTTCTTCCGTATTACGATAATCTATTCAGTGACCAATATGTTGCTTTCTTAGTTTTTCTAGATATTGGGAAATTTTTGTTTCTATCTATTAAAACTATTGGTCGTCGGTTATATTAAAAATGCTCGATTTTCTTTGTTTGTATATTTTATTTTTTAATAGTTTAAAATATTTCAGTTTTTCTTTATTTCCGAATCCGCTTTATTTTTTAGATTTCACACCGGTATCGAAGTTTAAGTGCAAAGTTATTTTCTTATGTATGTGGTTGTTTACTATTTTTAAATTCTAGAATATTTTTCGTATATAGAGTTATAAAAGGGGAAAAAAAAAGATACAATCCAGGTAACATACTAATATTTGAAAAATTTGTGACGAACTTTTTCCCCTCCCTTTTGATACTTTTGTTTAAGTACGGAACAATTTTTATTTTTTTATTTTTTCAGAATTTCTTGTTTGTTTTATACAACCGAGAAACGTCAACTAAAATTTTAAAGACATAGTGTTAAATTTTCTTTTGTGATTAGGGTGTAGAAACAGTTTTCGATATAATGGAGCTAGAAGATAGTGATCGCATAAAGTTGCTTCAGTTAAATGATCATCAGTTAGCGGATGTAGCACGATTTTGTAATCGTTATCCGAATATCGAGTTAACTTTCGAGGTACAGCATAAAGATCGCATTAAAGCCGGTTCGACCACTAATGTTGTAGTCAATTTAGAACGTGAAGACGAAGTTACTGGACCCGTCGTCGCACCCTTCTTCCCTCAGGTATATTTTACATTTTAATTAAATTTCATAATGTAAATACTTTTTTATTTTTCAGTACATTTTTGTTAAATTGTTAAAAATCGGCGGCACGTTTTTTAAAAACCGATTATTTATATTATAATTTTTTTTTCTCAAAATTTTGCGTAAAATAAATATACTATGTAGCTCTTTATTCTTTATACTTTTGTAATATAGAAAAATATTTTTTGTTACATTAAAAGCAAAAGAATATAATTAATATACTTTAAAAATAATTAAACCTAGATATCAGTTTCATGTTACGTTCGCTGAAGTATAATTATGTCTTCCTAACGGAGAAGTAAATATTGCATAAAAATTTTGTTATGTAAACATATTTAAAAGAATGTGCAGTCAAAATGAAGAATGAAAAAAAATATATAAAAAGAGGAAAAGCGGGAATAGGTAATGGTGAATGACTAGCCACTGTAAAAGCGATAAGTGTTCAAATAGGAAAAAAAATGAGCAAGAAAGAAGAGAAAACACAATGATTGATTGAAGAAAATTATGAATGTTAAACATGAAGACCGAAGGAAATGGTAATATTCAATTCTTGATTTCGATTTATGCAGTGATTTGATTGCAGTTGGATTGAGTAAATATACTACTATTTCGCTGAATGGGTATATTAATCGATAATTTTTAATTTTTTAAACCTGTATTGAAGGTATTGAACTTTTCTTTTTTACTCCTGTCCCGGTTTTTTCCGTCTTTATGCTCAAGTTTATCTCTGCTTTTAGGTCTATTCTTTCCTTATGTTTTGTTTATGGTGAGAATTTGCCTTCAGGACGATACTACGATTACCGCCATATATAGTTCATTGATTCTGGAATATCGTTTCTGTTTGTATTTTATTTATTTTTTTCTTTTCAGACGATTAAACATGTTTGAAAAATGTCAATGTTTTGACGGCTTTATGATTATCGTGTATAATTATTAATAAGTTAAAAATGCTAAATTTTATTAAACTCATAATATTTTAACCATGTTTTTTCTAATTCTTAAAAAGTTGCTTTAAATAAATGTAAATTATGAGTGTACTATAAGTGTGATGGAAGTTTTGTATATAATATGATGTAGTTTATATTTTATCACAAGATTTCTTCTTATTTTTGTTAAATTATTGGGCTAAAAGAATGCACTCTATATATTAGGAAATGAAACAGATCAGTCATATTAAATTTTGTGGTTTATTAATTTTAAGAAAATTTGAAACGTTACATATATTTTGAAATACATTAATGAATTTCTTAAATGTGATAGACAAGTAGATGAGTGTTTTTTTTGTTTTTTTTTTTCTAAATTGATTACATACAGTAACGAAAGGCTGTGTAGAAAAGTATAACTACGACTGTAATTGTAAAGAACGGTATTTTCATCTTTAATTAATTTTTGTAAAGAGTACCGACAGTTTAGTTTAAATTTTTATAATTTACGTAAACATTTAAATATTTATCTCATGTATTATATTTCAATAAAGGAAAATATAAAAATTTTTAAATAGCTTTGAAAATATTTTAATGAATGAAAACACGGGTTGATTGAAAATATAATTGAAATTATAAATACATTTCGCAGCAGTGTCGTCTATACGAACTAAGCAAGGAGGCAAGTTAGTTAACGACTTTTATCGAAATTTTTTAAACTGTTAATATCTCGTTGAATCGATTTGTTGTTTTAATTCGGTAAGAAATGCAGTAAATTCTTATCTGTAGACTAGTCATATAAACTCGTACCGGAATGATGTCTTGTTTCTCGAAAAAGCTCCTCATGTTAAGCTACTTTATATTTGCGTTATATATCAGGTTTCGGTGCGGTATATTGTTCGTATTCATGATAAACATTTATATTATAAATAAACCTGATATTGTAATAATAATGATTTGACGATAGTTGCTACTTTTGACTGTCACTCAAAATAAAAGATTTTAGTTGCGCATTTCGTTGGGGGTCGCACACTTAATTATTACCGATAATTAAAATTTAAACGTAATTAATTAATTTTATATGTAATTGTTATTTGTAGAAACGTGAAGAAGGTTGGTGGGTGGTTGTAGGAGAACCGAAAACAAATTCGTTATTGTCGATTAAACGATTGACCCTGCAGCAAAAGGCCAAAGTCAAGTTAGATTTTATCGCTCCTAATCCAGGTATGTTTTAAACCTATGATAAAGTTATGTGTGCAAGCGTGCGTGCAAATATATATATATTTTTCCGATGTTACGGATTAATTCGATTTTCTCCGATAAATAATTTAAAAATGTAACTAAGAAAAAAAGTATTATAAAATATTCTATATCTTATTATTTGGAAGAAATATTTTAAAACTGGCATCGATGATGGCCGAGAATGTGTAAAAATTTAAATGAATGAGCGGTAATTGTGTTTAATTGAAAACATTATTCTGGCCGTTAACATTAATTTTGTGAAAACACGCTACTTTTCAGTTTTAATTTTTAAGATAATATTTTTTTTTAATTTTCTTCTTCAAAAAAAAAAAAATGAATTTACAGATATATATATTTGTTAGTTTTAATACTGTTTTAAAGTCTTAAGAAAATCGATAACTTCGAACTATGTCTATTCTGTAAATGGAAGAGGTTACATCGATTTTTATTTTGCACGTTTTCCTTGGTGAGGATTGTTTTGTGAAAATTATATTGAAAATTCCTCAAAATTAATAATGATCTTCGCCAACTTTTATAATAATAAGTGATAAGAAAAATTCGCAAATTATATTCAAAGAGATGATATTTTTAAGGGACGATTATAATTCACTACTTTGAACAGTTTACCTGAAGATATTTTCTGAACAAATCGCTCTTTCCTACTTTCATTAAATCTAACAACACTATATTTTTCGTAAGAGTTTTATTTTGGAAATTCTTTTTTTGTCCGACTATGTTACGTACCAGCTAAAGCAATGACATTTTAAAAGAAATTTAATTATCTGTCTACATTTTTAATCTATATATATTAGAATGCTGTCCGAATAAAGCATCTTCAAACTTTTAGACATAATTGAAAATTTAATTTTAGGTCTTTACGGATTGTAAATTTACGAATCGATTTTTGTTAGAGCAGTATGATACTTGATTTTACTATCTTTTTTTTTTTTTTTTTTTTTTTTTTTGGTACATAATGACGCTAGAATCGATTTGTCATACAGATTTAAATAATTATCGATATCGACCTTCTCCTTCACTGTAAAAAATTAGAATTTTAGATAATTTTAAGCAAAAACAAAACATAACCAAAAAACAATTGCTTTGAAACTTTAACATAGCCGGATTTGCAAATAATTTTAAGTTGTTATACATAAGACATAAGTCCAAGGGGCGTTCAAAAAGTTCCGGACTATTTTAATAAAAAAAAACAAAGATACGTTTATTGCTAGAATTTATTATAATTTTACATTTAAATGTTTTATACGGCGTTACCAAAGCTGTAAATACAAAATTCATTCGTAATATTAAACTACGCTTCAATTTCTTTTTTTTTGTACTAATGTTAATGTGCGATTTTTTTTCTTTACAGGACACTATACGTATTCGTTATATTTTATGAGCGATGCTTACTTGGGTTGTGACCAAGAATATAAATTTAATATCACCGTGAACGATTATATGTGATTTCAGTGATACATTTGTGTAAGCATTTATTTTAGAATTCTGCGTTTAAATAAATATATGTAAATGTATATACACTTTTTTTAAAACGATATTAACATAAGTCTATTCAAAATTCGTTAAAAATATCAATATAAATTTCTTTCTTTTTTAGTGTTGTTATATTTTGTTTGCAGGATACTATGCGTATTCGTTATATTTTATGCGCGATATCTGCTCGGGTTGATACAAATTTAAAATCACTTGAATGACTGCTTTTTCAGGTCCGTGTATTTTTACTCTGTGTCCCATTCTCAATTTATCTAAAGGTCTTATTCTTTAAGCGAGTAAAAAGAGATAATTTAGCTTAGTTTGTATTAGCCATTTTCTTCAGTAAATGTACTCTTTTGACAGATAATATCGTAAAGATCGTTTTTCTATTCGTTCAATGATATTTAAGTTACCATTTCTTTTCACGAAATCACCATCTCTTAAGTAACTAAATAAGATTCTTTTGCAGATTTCATAATTATCAATTTTGTATACTTTTCTGGTTCTTTTTTGGTATTCTCCGAGCCAAATTTCTATTACTGCAATTGTAAAAAGTAAATACTTCAAAATCTTTGAAAAAGTAAAATTTATTAATCCGTGTCTTTAAAATGCAATAGAAATGTTTATTAATATATGTCTTTAAAATGTAATAATTAACTAATGTAGATAACCAGTGTATTTTTTATTTTTTTAAAATAAAAAAGATCTTAACACATTGCCATTAATAACAAAATTAACAAATTTTTGCATTTTTATGAATTTTGTAATAAAAGGTATTTTTTTTTTTTTTAGCTTCTACTTAGAGACGATCCCCATTAACCAATTAGTTTTTTTCTTTTAGGTGATAGACCTTACTTAATATGTAGATGTGTTAGTAGTGTGATTGGAATTATCCTCTGTTTACAGTTCGTTAATTTTATATAGAAATAACATTTTTCTTTTGTTAAATTATTTATTTTTTCTTTGGTTGGTGTAAATTGTAAGCTTTTAATAAATTATTATTTTTTTTTCTGGAATTTAAAAAATTCAAGGCAATTTATTTGTCTAACTTGTCTGTGTAATTTCTAACTGGCTGATGTAACTATTTAGTTTTTAAATTAAAATAACGAAGATAGGATTCGTATTTTATATAAAAGTTAAGCATTTTTTCACGTAATAAATACATTTAACAATAATAAAAAAAGAAGAACAGCTGTAAAATAACAGTATATTATTTTTTCTATTTTGAAATGCTAACTCGTGATTTTGTAGGAGTAAAATTTTCAATTTTTCAAATTTTGCGCGCGAATTCTATGGTGAAAGTTTTTTTTTGGGGGGGGGGGGGTAATTTCTACTTCTTGAAAACTATTGTTATAAAATGTATTTAAAATATTAATTTTATCGTATAATTTAATTTAAAAATGGTTATTTATAAGTTAAGGTAAATTATTGAAATATTTAACATAGTCGCAACAATTACGTTCGTTTAAATTAAAATATAAAAACTATTCCTACTACGCTAAGTACTTACTATCATTTATAGTTTAGTCTAGTGAATTTTATTAGTCAAAACTTATCATAAATGCTTAAATTTAAAAAAAAAAAAATATTTTTGTAACACATATCCATTTGTGTAATATATAATAAACGGAAATGATAAAAAAATGAGTCGAATTTTTAAAAATGCACACCGTTTGTTAAGCGATTGGTAGGTAAGAAGCGCAATTGAGGATTAATTTTTTAATACGTTAAGGTTAAAAAGATTTTTACTTTGAAAATCCAATAAAAAGGATTATTAAACAGAAATCGACTTCGATTTGTCTTTTAAATAGTTGGTACTTGCATTCATTTACCCTATCTGAATATAAACCTGACAGTGATTTTTGATACTAGCGCTGATGTTATTTTTAAAATATCGAATCACAATTGCTTTCGCTTTTTGGGTCGTCTTCCCTTATAAAAATAAATAAATAAATAAATTTTTAGCGGAGAAAAGTTTTTTAATATATTTTTAAGATCATGAGTCTTCAGACAAAATGAGAATTCGGCAAGACGGGATGTAATCTTTCGGATCGGTATTTGATTAATTGACTGTAATGAAAGTACGTTTCGGAGACATACAGCTCATTGAAATATTATGTAATTTTATGGATTATTTATTATAACAGTTATTAAAATCGAAAATTTACGCTATTAATGTGTTGATATTATTTTGCTGTTGACTTTTTTGTTCTCATTCATTTGTTGAAATTTGAAGAAATTAAAGTTGCTCTTTTTCTTTGATTAAAGCTTTTTAAAAAGATAAGATGTTTATTTTAAACCAAAACATGTTTTAAGTTCGGAGGTAACTGTTTCATCTTTAATAATTCGTCTAAACCTTTGTACTGGCATGCAAAATCGCTTTGAATGTACCCAACAAACACAAAACACTCCTGAACGCGGTGCGTTTTTTTTTCCCCCATTGCAATTTCCGTTTATGCGTAACGAACAGAATACCTTTCGCATATTCGTTGTCGTTTCATGCGTCCTTTTTGTAGGTGTTCTTCCGGACGTTTTCGCAACTTTTTTGTGCAAGTCAGTGTGCGGTTTAAGAAAAAATAATTTTACAAAAAAGTAGTACATTGTAAATAGAAGAGAAGCGAGATAAACATATCACACAGGTGAAGTAATTAAAAAGCAGATTCATGCGGAATAGTCGGTTATAATGAACTTTATATATTAGTACGTTTAAAAGTGAGTTTTAATGATTTTTTTTTTTTGAGTAAATACTTTAGATTACTTGTTGGTGTTAGATTTTTTGTAAAATTCAGATTTTGTTAAATGATCAGTTTGCATTTTTGTTTAATTTACTTTGTAGATATTCAGTATCGTTGCGATTTAGTAATGTTATTTTCACAAACGAAAGTGAACAGGAAAATGCTAGTTTTAATGGATAACATGACAGTACTTCCACATAATTCACATAAGTAGTATTCTATTTAAATTCGTATGCTCCGCTAAATTTTATTACACACGTTATTCAGGCATTTAATGGCAGCGACAACATTATATAAAATACAATTGAAAATGTTTAATGCGAAATGCTAATAAGCGAATATATTTGTACAGGGATTTCATTTTTATAAAGACAGTTATGTTCAAAATAAAAGTTTTATAGCCATTTTTCACGATTCTGATTGATATTTTGGTAGCATTATGCGTAAAAATGTTGCTTTTCTAGTTCTGAATATGACCGGAAAAGTTAAGTTGTTAATGGGGAATAAAATCAATTCTAAAAAAAAAGTAGATAAAAAGCAAAAAAAGAAGATAATTATGTATCACGAAATCTGTAGTGTACATATTCATACAATATAGTTATGCAAAGCAGTCACTGATATCGACAACACGTTTTACGCTTTATTCACTCGTCGCATCACGCTTTTACAAGTGTGTCGCAATGATTCATATTTTATCTGTGACTTCTATTTTATTTTATCCCCCTCTGAACGTTTAAAATTGAAATTTCTTACTTTCTTTAGTGGTTCTTGTATTCTAGCTTTCCCTTTTCATTATTGTTCATTTTCTTTCTACCTTTCGTGTGATAACCTCTCTAAATAAATTGTACCGATGTGTATTAATTTTTACGGATTGGCCACCCAACCGGGAATAAGTCGGGAATTTTATCGTAAAACCGGGAAAACAAATAAAAATAGCCAAAAACGATATTTTTAATAAGAAAAAATCATTTGAAGCGAAAGACGAACGCATTTTTTAATGCACTTGATAATAAATTACGAAGTTCTGTTTTATTCGTATAAAATATGTTGCGGCGGTCAAATATTATCAATAGTAACAGAAAAATTCCATTCTTCATTTTCTACAGTTCTAGTAATCAGGAAATCAGGAGGATTTGGACTAGGATAACCGGGAATTTAAAAATTATATTTGAGTGGCCATCATGTGTTTTAGTGATTACCCTGTGTAGGTGTTTTTTGGCCAAACTCGTAAAAACAAAATTAATACTAAAAATCACAATAAAAGTTTGTAGAATCCAGTTTTATTTAAATACTGAGTGAAGACTATAATACGGACGACAAAGGTGTAAAGAATTCTGCCAGACCAAGAGTAGATTCATCAAATTTAAAATAAACTCCATTACGAATAGATATTGATCTCTGTTCCAAGGTGCCAATGAAACAGATTTGGTAGAAAACGGAAAAGGTTTCTTTCTCATCTACGCCGGTGAAATGTATTATTCGGTTGAAATCCCTATTTGAGAAAGCCAATGAAATGATTTTGGTGACGTTCCCTTGTTTTAGTAAGCAGTGTTGATTTTATTCGGAGGAGAATGCCTTCGGTAGCAATTTAAACAATACTTTTCATTAGTGTACTCATTTTTTTCTCTATTTTCCTCTAATCAATGCTTTTTGTTCGACTTGCACGGCTAAATGAGAAAACATTAGGCTTAATAGCATTGTTTGATCGATTGTCCGTAAGGGGTGCACTCGAACCTAACTCTGTTTATAAATATATACTGCAGGATTCTTTGTCCACTAAAGTAAATCTGTACTGTTTTGGTCGGTTAGTATTATACCTATTTTTCGTCGAAATCTAACTACTTTTTGGATTCTAAAGAAACCGCTCTGTCTATGTCCTCAAACATTTCTTCCTCCGTAATATTCCTTATTTACGCCGCGTATTATTGCCGCCTTAATTAATAGATATAACGGGATTTAAGCTTTAAGGCCATGACGTCTAATCTGTAACTAATTTATTCGCTGATTCCCTATCAATAAATACCGTACTTTTCTTATGTAGATATAAATTAATTTTTTTAAATTTTTGCTAAATATAATATCGATAAACTTATATCGATAGATTGAACATTATATTTGTCATAATCATCGTCTTTATTATACAAGTATGTTTCTTTGCCGGTGTTTATTAATCGGTTGCTGTTGTGTATTTAAATTACCTGCAAACGAAATACGTCGTTCGTTTTTAGACATGTTTATCGTCTTATCAGTGTCGAATATTATATTATCTTTGTCAAGATGACTATTATCCTTGTTAACACACACTGAGAGTTAAATCGTGCCCGTTATTATTATTTATTATCTCGCTGTCATTACTACTACTACTTAGAACTACTATCATCACATTGCCGTCCGTATTATCAAAGTTCGTTTATTCCCCCCTGATCGAGAGGTGCGGGGCGGCCATAGCCGCTCCTGTTATTATACAGAGTGCGACTCGAAAACCTAACGTATTTTAAATCGCCACAACTTTGGATAAAATTACGGTAGAGAATTTATTTTATTTTTTTTTTTACCAAAAGAACGGGGAATTTTACAAATTTTTATTTGGTATAAATAGTTAACATTTTTATTTTGTTTTACTAATTATGTCGTTCAAAATGATCTGCCCTATTTTTTACACAATTTTCTAATCTTTTCTTGAAGTTGACTGTGATTTTTTTGGAAATTCGCGGGCCGCTTCGCGTTCACTATCGACTCGGAGCTGTGTGCCAGGTCCCGTGATTTATTGATGTACACCTTTGACTTCAAATAACCTCGCAGAAAGAAGTCACAACAAGTTTAATTAGCCGAGCGCGGCGGCCAGCTAAGATCACATCCGCGTGTGAGGTTATTCGGTCACAAAAATGTTTTCGCAACATTTCGAGCGTTTCTGTTGCAGTGTGGCATGTCGCACAATCTTGCTGAAACCATGTGGACAACAGTTTTCTTCTCTTCGGCTCAGGCACGACGAACTCCTGCAACATTTGAGTCGGTAGCGCTTGCAGTTAACCGTACCGTTGAAAAAGTAAGGACCAATGATGTCGTATGACGAAACTCCCATCCGAACGATTAATTTCGGGGAGTGATGAGATTTCTCATGAATTATACTCAGATTTACATCGTTCCAGCAGTAGCTCATACTTTGAGTGCTGACATCGCCATGCAGATGAAACTGAGCCTCGTCGGTAAACAAAATGCGGTCCAGCGGAAACTGATTGTTTTTGTCTTCATAGAGTAGGAGTTTACAAAACTCAAATCGGGTGGCGTGATCGGTAACCAGCAGATATTGCATTATTAACATTTTGTACGGATGAAAATTTAAATCTTCGTGGAGAATACGTCATACCGATCTATTGTTCAAATGCAAAGTGGCGGCGTGACTCCGAGTTGTCTCTGCGGACTGTTCTTCAAGACCACCTGACGTTCGAACCGACTTCTTAGGGCCCGGAGGCTTTCTTTCATTTATAGACCCTCTTTCACGGACGTTTTTTTTCACCCGTAAACGCTCAGTTGTTTCAGTTGGCATTAGTTTATGTGGTTGAATCTAGAAATGTTTTCGAAATGTGCGGGGATGGTAATCACTTACGCGATTCTTAATTCTTAAAAAACGTCTCGACCCTAAACGCGCCAGTTCTGTGGTTCACTTACTCATCGTGAAGAGACACTACTACGGAACAAAATGTGACATAACAGGTTACCACAAGTTGCAACCTTGCCTCCCTCACTACATTAGTTTAGCTACAGCAGTGATTTAAGATACGTTAGATTCCTGTGTCGCGTACATACCATTAAATTATTGTAAAGCGGTATACCTCGCTATTGTTATAAATGATGAAAATTTGAATGCAGAACGCAGACTTTACAACACTCGGATTTAGTATGTAAGGAGAAGAAAAACAGATTCAATGAATGCGAGAGATCGGAGAAACTGAATGTAAAACGAAGAAGTTTAGCGCTTTTAGAAAGGGAAGAAAATTGAAAAAAACATTCAGATATGTGGAAACGTATAAGAATCCTTTGAGGAGAGAAGCGCCAATCCTCTAAAATGAAAAGAAAGAATGAAATGAATCGGAGCGAGTTGATAGGAAGACGCTTATAAAAAATCGATCCCCAAGCAAAGATCTACAGATAATATGCAGAGAAGGTGTGCAAAATTCGAATGCATTGCAGGAATTGGCGAAGATTTCGCCAAGACAAAAGTTCCGACGGTCGAATTTACAAAGGAGATATTTAGCAGCGTTTCCATAAACAGAAGAACAATAGTCGAGTTCGGAACGTATAAGTGTGATTTATAAAGGATAAGAAAAATACTCGGGTCACTGCCCTATTTGTGTGGAGACAGAGCTTTCAACAAATGAATTCTTTTGGGACAAGATGTGCATAAGTAATATGATCGTGGAAAGACAACCGATTTTCAAGAGTGATACCGAGATGAGTTGACTAACTAGATCGGTAGCTGGTTAAGAGAAATACTGATATCAGACGGATTGTACGGGGACAAAAGGTGATGCAGGCAGATTTCGATGGAGATATACATATAGGTGCATATCGGACAAAGATGAGTGGTAAGAAAATTCACATTAAGGGCTACAGGAAAACGCAGCTTGTATAAAAATACGTATTTCGGAAGATCATTGCCTATCAGCTGAATTTCAATTGCTGTTTATTAATTTATCATCGTACCTTCTCTTGATCCGTTCTATGCTCCAAATTGTAAGATTCGCTCCTAACCAAATCGTTATTTCCTCATTCGAAAGTTTTTTTGTGTCAACTCATTTGATGACGCTTTAACGAAATAGGAAAAAACTAGGAATAAAAATTTTTAAGTTTTTCTAGATTTCGGTCGTTATTAATTGTAAATAATAAATCGATTTTCGCATAAATCGGAGTCAAAAAGGGTTTTAATTTAATGTCTTCGTAGGATGCGGATAACCGCTAGATGAGATAATTCGATAGGTTACGAGAATTGGATTATTACTCGCTGAAATTAAATCAGACTGCGTATATTATATTAATTTATTGTGTATTATTACATTAACGCAATAAATTGCGATATATGTTTAAATAAAACAGCAAAAAATTTCTCGATATGTTGGTTTTCAAAAAATTCCATCACCTTTGCCTCACAACAAAGCCGATTAGAGGTATTTCGGCACCCGCATATTAAAATTATGACCGCTTTTCTGATACAATACTTTCTATAAATAATTCTACCGCTTTTATTAAGTAAGAAATTAATAATATTGAAAATAAATATTACCAAAAAATTATTTTTCACGAACGTAATAGTGGTGTGTGTTATCAGTAATTTCTAAAACAAAAACATCTTAAATGTACAAAATTCGATAACGAAATTTTTATAAAATTTCCGGAAACACGATATGTTCTAAAACAACTTTTCTTTGGAACCTGCGCGTTAGTTATATTTTTAAAATTCCGTAAAACCGTCTTCAGGAAGAAAGTTAAACATTTATCACTTACTTTTAGTTAAACTAAATGAAAAAAAAACCTCTTCTCTCACTGCGGTCAGTGGATTTTACTTTGTTTTTGCATTTTTCGAGAATGCAGTGTTGCGCTGCGGTAGGTGAGGAAGATCGACTAAACGATGTATTCGTTTACTTTTAATCTGATTACACCGAAAGTTAGTAAGTTCGAAATTGGGGATTTAACGAGTTTCATCTGGAACGAGTATGTTCCGTTGGCAGCAGTGTCGTCGGTCCGTTCAAATTGAGAGGAAAACGTGAATTCACGCGCACTCATCGGATAAAATTTCGTATTTACCGTAACCGGTAAAGAAATGGTAGTAAAAATATTAGATTTAACGGTTATCGCGATGGAGTTAACGATCGGAATAGGAAGGGAGGTTATATCGTCGGCGGATACCATAATTTTGTCGTCCGCTGTTTCCACCGGGACTATACTTAGAGCGCAAATTTCCATATATCCGGTGGTAACATTTAGATCCTTAACACCGCTGTACGCTAACAGTTTAAAATGGTTGAAGCTTCGACTTTGTTCGGCGCTGCTTTCTGATCTGTACGATATTTTTATGTTGCAGAAAAACTCGTCGTCTCTTGCATACTCGAAGTAATCGACCGTATCAATATCGTTATCACGTTTTGGTGGGAATTTTAACGATTTCGAAACGTAAAGCTTATTAATGTCCATGTCACGATAAAATTTCATCTTACCGAATACGTTTGTAGCGTAGCTATTATTTATCAGTAATTTCTGAACACTCTTATCGTTATCATTATTATTATTATTACTATTACCATAACTGATATTCCTAATATAGCCGTTAATAGTTTTCAATAATTGTTCAAAAAAACTCGTCAAATTTACGCTTTCAAATGACGGATTTTTCGGAACGTTCGAAATTAATATTTTACTATTCGGTTGGCATGTTGAAGATGCCAAAATAACGCCGTTTGCTAAGTAGATTCCACTTCCCGTAGCAGCTTCACCGAAATCGTTATAGTTCGAGCTTAACATAGTGACTCGCATTAAATGAGACCATGCGGAATGCAATGTAATCGCTGAAACATAAAAATGTTACGAGCTCTTTACAAATTATAATGCTTCGTACGTCATATAATAATATTGTTGCTTACGGAGAATAAAAACCAGCGCGCATTTCTAAGAAAGTGCAATTTCGTCGAAGCTCGAGATATGTAAAAAAAAGCTTTCGTCGGTAGAAAATATGACGTAGTACGGCGAACTTTTATATTTCACCCGGCCCATTTTTTACTCTGAATAATTCTGTTTTTAATTCGAAGAAGTGTAATTTACGATTTAAATATAAGAATATTTTCGATTAACTTTTTTTAATAGGTGTTTCATTTGAAATTTCACTTTTTAAATTACCACTTCATTGTACAATTAAAATTTTACAAAAACCGCCCCGAATAGTGTGCCTGTTTCAACTATTTTGGGTACATCCCACTTATAATTATTGTTTTTGTAAAATCAAATAAACCAGCATAAGAGTAATTGTCAAAAATCAATTTTCATTTATTTTAGAATCATTATTTAACTAGATAATTAAAATAAAACCGGTGACTATAGTTAATAAGTAAAGTGGGTCCCAAACCCTTAGCAGGGAGTTTCGGATTGTGTAATTAAGCTTTTCGTAATGTACTTAAGGTTCTAATGGACCTGATGAGAATACTGGGGCCAGTTCCCTTCTCTCAGCCGCCTTTACTTTCCCAGATTTCTCTGGTACGCAATTATTTCAAGCTGAGTAAATCTGATAGCGATTTGGATCTGGAACGAGACAAATCTCGAACCCGCGTGTCCTCTGATTTAGTAGCCAAGCGCCTTAACCACTAGGCTACCGTGAGTGTTGAAATTCTTAGGAAGTAACCTGTTAAATACTCTCGTCAGTGTTGTTCAAATTTAATAGTCGAATAATTACCCCCCCCCCCCCCCCCCATTTTTTTTTCCAACACGGTAAAATCATTTATTATTTGTAAACTGTGTTAACTGTTTGTGACGTTAGCGGTACAATCTGACGATGTTATAATTTCGGTGAGAAACGCGATGATGATACGTTCGGTTTAGTGAGAAAAAGTTAGTTCGTCCTGGAATTTCAACTTAATTCCTTTGCCTTAACAACTACTAGCATCGATGTAGTATAGCTCCGATGAATTATATCATTGCGTGTCAGTTGCTAGTTGTATAACTGTTGTTAGGCGGTGTTTACAGACTTCTAAGATTTGTACATCAACCTTTAGTTGTATCGTTGCAGTGAGAGCGTTTGCCAGTTGGAATTCAAAAGCTGAAAAATGGTGACTGCAAATTTGCGTATTTTAATTAGAAGCAAAATTTTGTTATGTTATCAAAAACGTGAAAATTTAACTGATCGTACCGGGACTTCAATTTCACAAGTACTTTGAAGAAAAACTCTGCAAAATGTGAAGAACTTATTACAAAATTTTAATTGCAGATGGAACCAATTAGATTGAAAGGTTTTTACAAATTCTGCTGCATAAATTGTAGAGGAACTGAGGTGTGTAACGAAAATTCAAAGCTGCTGTCAATAAAAAAACTTTAGTGACATCGCACAAAACAGAGCTTATAGAATAACCAAAAATGCAAGAACATAATGTTGAAAGACGCGGTAGAAACAATTTTTGCTGAAATTTACGAGCTTACATTCCGCTGCCAGGGGATACAATTAAGGACATGCCTGTGGGAATATTCAAAAACAACTTGAAACTGAGTTAGTTTGAAAATTATTTGCTGTACAACTTAAGAAAGCAACGGACAACAATAGCGATTCCTATTTGATTTCCCATATTAGATTTCCTCAGGGAGCTACAACAGTTGGTTTAATATTTTTAGGAAAGGAAAAGCAGGCGCTCTCAAATTGTTAAGAGTTAAAAACAATGCTGCTGCCAATTACAATGGAAAAATAATTTATTTCTTACTAAATTTTTTTGGATCTAAGTTCTTTAACATTCTGCTTTTTTTCTAGGCTATTTGTTCTAGTTATGTTATTTTTATTACGTTTCTATTTTTAATTTACATAAATGACCTGTGTAACCTTAGTAATTATAGGTAGGATATTAATGTATGCTGATGACACTGTTCTTCTGGTAGATGTCAGATCCCCCCCCCCCATATTTTACAAAATATAGCGGAAGAAGGTGTTACGGAAATTACTCATTGTATACGTTCTAATAAATTAGTGTTAAATTATGAGAAAACAAAATACATTATTTACAGTTATCATCATCATCCGTAAGAATAGGACAGTTTAAAATTGTTACTATCAAATAATAATTACATAGACAGAACTTATGAAATTAAATACTTGGGATTTATGTTCGATCACGAGTTAAATTGGGCCAAGTACCCAGAATATATTTCGAGAAAGTTATCAAAGCTTAACTGCCTCTTCTATTACCTGCAAAAATATTTTCCCACACGTCATCTATGTAGATTATATTTAGCCTTATATCAACCAGTGTTGGCATATGGATTAATATTTTGGGGGAACTGCGAAATATCATTTAAGACATGTAACATCACTACAAAAATCTATATTCAAAACCTTCAGCTTTAATACCAACGACCTAAATAAATAATCAAGGGTTACTACAATTAGAACAGTTATATAGAATTAATTTATTGTTATTCATAAATAAATATAGTATAACGTTTAATATCAAAATGCGGGAAGGTAGCACGAGGGCAGCAAATGATTTCATAGCTGTCATTCCTAAATTTAAAAAGTTTCATACAAGACTACAGATACAATATAAAGCAGCGATAATACATAATTCTCTTCCTTCAGAAGTCAAGAATCTCTTAAGGAATTATAGAAAGCGGCATAGGCTTAAACTAATGCAGACACTTAATACGTGGTCGCTTCAGTCTGTAGTATGATTAACGTTTTCCCATCAGCTTACTGGTTCCACTTTTGTCCAGCACATTACACTGCTATGTACATGAATTTTTTCCTTCACCTTCGTCTTTATTAATCTAATTAATTATATATACAGTAATTTTGTTATACCTAATATCTCGGTACAACAGATTACATTTTTTAAATTTAAAATTTTTCTTTTCAAATGTATTATCTAGAATGCTTTTTCTTTTTCTTGTAAAAAATTATGATTATATAAAGAAGTGTTTATTTATTTTATTTGCTTGTTTTTTTCCGTGTTATATTTTTTGTTATATTAATTAATTAATTTCTTTATTGTATTATTTTTTCAATGCTTTTCATTATTAATCTGTAATCTATTACTCGCGTAATTTTGCCCATAAATGGAATTTGGATAATAATAATAATAAAATAAATGATTTAATTTGATTATTACTATTATCGTTTTGTTCTCAGAATGATCTTTCCGATATTTATTACAATTTGTGACGGATCGTGATCAAGTCACTGCTGCTTAATTTTATTAATGAAACTACTATAACTTTTTACTGTTTCCAGATCTGCTTGATTTCCGTTGCTAATGGTGTATATTTCATTATTTTTTCATTATATTTCTTCTCTAGTTGTTATCATTAGGTACTGCGATATCTTTTAAGTATGTCTTGTTTGTTTGTTGATTAATATTATATCTATTTTATAGTTTAATTGATTTGTTTTCTAAGACTCTTTTTGGATTATATTTATAATATGACTGATTATCGATTATTAAATTGTATTTTTTTGATATTATTTGACGAATTATTTTTGTTACATTATTGTGTCTTTCTGTATATTATTCTGTTGCTGTTAGCAGGCAACAACCTCCTGTTATATGCTCTATAGTTTCCTTTGTTTGGTGACATTTTCTACACTGATCGTTTTGGATATTCCTATCTTTAATTATATATTTTTGGTCATTTTTTGTTGATATTACTTGATCCTGTATAGCGAGTACAAAGCCTTCCGCTTCCGGGTACAATTCTCCTTTTTTTAACCATGTGTATGTTAAATATTTTCTAATTCCTTTGATATTCATATATTTTTTTCTCTTTTCTTCTATTGTGTTATTGTTGTTTATTTTTTCTTCTTTATTCGCGAGGTTGAGTGATGTTAGATTTCTATCTGCTTCGACTATTGCTTTGTTTTATGGGTGTGCTTTGGAGTGAAAGTATTTTTTAAGACCTTCTATTTGACTCTGATGAGTGCTACAATGTCTATTAGACCTCTACCTCCTTCTATACATGAATTTGGGTATAATTTTGTTTGATTTGTAAGTATTGTCTGCATCAATTTATTGGTTTCTTCTAAATCGGTTAAAGTCCATCTAACTATTTCAAATGAATATGATAGGACCGGAATTGCAAATGTATTTATAGCCTTAAATGTATTTCTGGAACTTAGGTGTGTTTCAGTTACTGCTTGTGATCTTTTTTTAAATTTTTTTTTAAATTCTTTTTTGATTTTAGTATGATTCAGTGTAGTATTTTGTTGAAAACGAAGATATTTGTTTCTGACTTGTTTAGGCTATCTAATATTTCTTCATTGAGTTTCTCTATTCCTTGGCGGTTAGAACATTTTCCTTTCTATACATGAAGGCTTTTGCATTTTTCTATTCTGAATTCCATTTTTATATCGTTGCTTATGGTCTCTACTATATTTAGTAATGAATTCATTTGAGTTGAGGAGGTGCATAATTTAATGTCATCCATATATACAGGTAGTTTATTTTGTAGTTGTTATTTTTGTGCTTTATGTTAATCCCATTCTTTGAATCATTTAATATATTTGATAGAGTTTTTACTGAGGCAGAACCACAAAGGACTGAGGGAGTCACCTTGGATTATTCCATGTTTTATATTAATTATTTCTGTTTAGATATTAGTGGTTTCTGTGATAAAATTTATTACTGTTTTCCATTTTTTAATTATTTGAGAGAGTAGGTTATGTAGTACTGGGTCAATTTGGTATATTTCCAATATTTTTAAGAGCCATGCATGTGGGACACTATCAAAGGGTTTTTTTTTGTAGTAAATATTAACTGCATACTGCGTTTCTGTGTCCTTTTCCTATCTGCTTCATTATTACACTATCGATTATAAGTTGTTCTTTGCAACCTTGGCTATTTCTTTTTCATCTTTTTTGTTCTTCTGTTAGGATGTTGTGTTGCATGATAAATTGTTCAATTTTCTTTGCTATGGACGCTGTTATTATTTTATATAAGGTTTGAAGACATGTAATTCGTCTGAAATTAGCTGGCTTATTTATTTTTTGACTTTTTGGTTTGATGAATGTTTTCCCGTCCATGAGAAAATCTGGGCATATTTCTGGGTATTTAATGATTTGGTTATCTGAAATGGTTTATGGACGGTGGTGAATTTTTTGCACGAAAATTGTGGATGTGATCCGTTCCAGGTGCTTCCCAACTGTGTGTATTTTTAATAATTTCTGCTAGCTCACTTGTGCAGGTAATTATATTCGTTTGGATAGGTAAGCTCTTGTACCTTTCTTCTTCTTTTTTTAGTCAGACTGTATCTCCTTCATTTTGTACTGATGTGGATCATAACTTTTGCCAGAATTCAGTCATTTTAGCTTTAGTTGGTGGCCGATTATTTGTTTCCGCTTTTTTGGATAGTGACCGATACAATTTTTTTTCATTATTATGAAACATTCTGTTTTCTATTTTCCTCTTTTGTGATATTTTCTATCTTCTCAATCATGCAAATCGCGCGCTTAATTATTGCTTTAAATTATCCGCAGTTTCTATATAATATTCATTAGGGACTTCTAATGTTTTATCCTGTTTTGTTAGATTTTTCGACCGGTTTCCCATTATGTATTGCGTTAACTTTCTGAGATTTCTGCTTAACGTTTCTATTTTATTTTCGTTCCTGATTTGTCACTTTGGTTTTTCCTGTATTCTTTTAACGTTTTCTGTTTTGGGTATCTGTTGATTATAATCGAGTATTGTAGAAGCAGCGCAGTAGACTAATGTTTGTATTTCTTCCATGGTGGTATGCTGATGTATGTACTGTTCAAGAATTTTATTTATTATTTGAATATTTCTGTGTGTGTACTTATTTTGATGCAATTTTTGTAGGTTCTTTCTCCTAGTAAAATTTGTTCCTTTCCATTTTATTATATAGGTTTATAAAGTTTCTTGTAGCTTTCCTTCTATGCTTTCCATCTCTTATACTGCTTTTATTATTCTTTGATCTGTTGATTTCATCTCGTTTGTTGGTTTATTATTTGCTTTTATATTTTGGTGTATATCTTTTTCTTTTAGCATAGTTAACTGTTTTGATACATTTTCTTTTACTGTTTCTCTTTCCGGAGCTGTTAAACGATTATTGTTTATAATAACTCTGTTTTGATCTGCCAATATTTGTTCGGTGACATTTGAATATTCTGGGTATTTTTCTTGAAACATTTTTAGAAGTTGTGTCCGATTTAATGGGTATCTTTCTATTTTTGTAATGCATACCACATGACGTGATTATTCATTTCTTTGGTCCTTGTCATGCGTTGCCTAGGTTTTCCTGCGTTAATAGTTACTAGCTGATTTGTTGGTAAAACATCATCTCATATTGTTTGAATACCGAGCTTCACAAAGGAGATATCTGGTATTTTTGTTTAGATTTAAATTATTATCTTCATTCATATTAGTTTCTACGGGAAATGGAAGAAAACAACAGTCCACCGTGGCAGAGCTCCATACCATGATAATCATACATACTCCGGGGGGTACTTCAGAGAGGCACCGTTAGCGACACCTCTGTTTCGTTAGATGCCTGTTCAATAACATTTTATTCTTTAGAGCGAATCCTTCATGGTCAGTTTTTTCCCTTTTTATTATACATGAATAAAGCAATAATTAATTTATAAAAATCTGTCTTTTTAAGGTTTACATTTAGTTTATATTTATACTATCTTCGTGAGAGTTTTCATGCGGAATTCTCGGAAATTCGTCATAATATGTAAGTGGAAAAAATCAGTGTTAGAATATAACTCTAGCTATTTATACGTTCCAGGCACTTCCGCTGTATACTGATAAATTCAAATTGAGTAGTATAGGGATGCTATTCGAGGGTAGTAGGTGAGAAAATAAAATTTATTGGGGCCAAGAAAACGACAAAACAGTTCAGAATAGATTCAAATAAACTTTATTGAAAAACGTATTCAAATTAATAAATTCCATTTACAGTCGTTAATTTCAAAGCACGTAGCTGGATCATCTGCCGATTTTTTTAGAAAATAAAGGGAATTCTTGGTCACGTGAACAAAACGATAACTGATTAGTGTGATAAGGGACCGACGGATGGAAATTATTCGCTTTTCCCGTAGTTTTGAAAATCGGCGCTCGTGTACGTTGAACGTAGCGGAATAAATGTTATCTCGTTTCTAGTCGGCTGTTTTATCCTTTTTGCGTAATTTTACAACAAACTGTTCATTCTAGAATAGTCATCATCAATCTAGTCCGTCACGGTGCATCACTGGTTCAGTTAACGCATCTAAACTAAATTGGATTTCGTAAACCAGTCTCATCTGTTAATTTTTTACGATAAACTATATTTTCTCACAATTCTATTTTATTTCACCTAGATGGCGCTGTATTTTTTAAATAAAGAAAGAAAACAACGGTTACGTTTTCATTTGAACGATTTAATTAGTTTTAATTATTTTTTGTTTTATGAGAGATTGTAAAAATAACACAATTTCCGGTACGTCTTGTATTTTCAACGACTATAAAAATAAAGTACAGGGTCAAACGTTTGATAAAATTGGTTTAATTGCTGATTCAGAAGATGTAACATTTACACACGGTTAAATGTAACTTTATCGAGATGTATTATACAAGTCGATTAGAGCATCGGCGCCGCCAGGATTACATTCAGAGAGGTGCATCTGCATTTACACTAGGGGGAGGGGGTCAAAACAATCGACTATTTTTTTTTTTACTTCCGATACCGAAAAATTGGTTGCTACGCACCTCTAGAAAATTATCTCGAAATATGAACTCTTAATATTAATAGGAAGGTCCTCCTCATCAGAGTTCTCCATTTTTACCTTAATCCCATATGAAAAAATTCATATCTTGCCATTAATTGAATGTACAGCAAATTTCAATACACATATTTTTATAGAAAATTGAACGCTCTACAAAAGAGGTTTCTTACAATTTTTCCACTAATCTAACCATTTAAAAGATATTAAAGGTCAAAATTTTTAGAACTGAGGAAATTTTTTTTTCTTCTTAATTTTATAATTCGCTAATTAGTGAAACTCATAAAATGAGCAGTACATATTTTTGTAGGCAATTAACTGATCTTCAAAAATGGTCTCTCCAAAAATATGTATTGCTCATTTTATGAGTTTCGCTAATTAGCGAATTATAAAATTAAGAAGAAAAAAAAATTTCCTCAGTTCTAAAAATTTTGACCTTTAATATCTTTTAAATGGTTAGATTAGTGGAAAAATTGTAAGAAACCTCTTTTGTAGAGCGTTCAATTTTCTATAAAAATATGTGTATTGAAATTTGCTGTACATTCAATTAATGGCAAGATATGAATTTTTTCGTATGGGACTGAGGTAAAAATGAAAAACTTTGACGAGGAGGACCTTTCTATTAATATTAAGAGCTCATATTTGGAGAGAATTTTCTAGAGGTGCTTAGCAACCAATTTTTCAGTATTGGAAGTAAAAAGAAGATAGTCGATTGTTTTAACCCACCCTAATCTACACACTATGATATACTAATAACTAATAAAATATAATTTATATGTAATTATACATTTATGTTAGGTACATCAGTTAAGTTAATGTCAACTTCAAATCGCGCGATTATTTGAATATGTTTCGCACATCGATGACATATCTTTGCGGTCGATGGATCTCATTATTGCTCGGGAAATTCCAATAAGTGGCATTGTAACGCACTCGCTTCTTCAAAAACATTTGAAAAGATCATGGATAGAAGGGGACTAAGTGTTTTTGAAACTTTAAATACGGCATATCACAAAGAAGTTGAAGAAAATTGTATAAAACTTCGATCTATTGTATCAATAATTATTAATGACAAATATCCTTCAGCTCTATTTTTCCACTGTGCAAGCCATACATTCAGGCCTGGGTCTAGAGGGGGCTGCAGCCCCGGGCCTCGTCTTATTAAGGGGTCCCCAAGAAGCTCCCAACTTCGATATGGATGGTTAAACGTGCAATAAAGATGTTTTCCCAAACATTTATATTGCATATAGAATATACCGATTACAAATTGTGAGGCAGAAAGATCTTTTTCGATATTAAAAAGAGTAAAAAATATGTACAGATCAACCATGCTAGATGATAGATTATCGGCATTATCAAGATTAACGATCGAAACAGATTTTCTCGGTTCAGTAGATTTTAACGATATTATACAAGAATTTTCAGAAAAAAAAAATCAAGAAAAAATTTCATTGTTTACAATTATATATATATATATATATATGTATATATATTTTTTGGCATCGAAAATTCAACCCATGGTCTGTATGATATTTAGGTTTACATTAATAATTATATGTTAATTCGTGAATTCAAAATAATATAATTAAATTAAATTAAAGAAAATTTAGTTATTCTATAAAACTGATAATTTTGTCACTTCCAAAAAGGGCCCTTAATATTTCCGTAGCCCCGGGCATTTCATACACTTAATCCGTGCCTGCATACATTTAATCTTGCCATCAATGATCTGAACGATGTCAATGAAGTAAGAAATATTGCTGCAAGTGCAAAGGATATCATAAATTTTCTTAGAGAGAATAAATTGCGGCGAAATAAAATCCCAAATACACCATCTCTCTTTTGTGAAACACGTTGGATAGCAAAGTACAAAAATATCAGAAAATTTTCTGAAAACTTTCCAACTATTGTATGAATTTTAGAAGAACTTTCGCACGACGCACTGAACTCTTAAAAAAAATGAAAACCAAAGCATGTCGGCTATACACGACTGTAATAACTGCAACATACATTGTGACACTCCTAGAGTAATTGCTTCCTATTCTGCCAAACTTGAACCCGTCTGCTGCAACCAATTACCAGAAGTAAATATGAATATAAAGCCGATACACGATCAGGTAAATAAACTAACGGACATGCTTCAGTCTCACCGCCATAATGCATCCATGCAGTTTTCGGTCATTTTCGGGGAAGCTCGAAAAATTTGCGAAGAATTGAATGTTGAATTTAAGCGACCTCGACTAGTGGCAAGGCAGGCTCAAAGATCAAATCAACCATCTGAAAATGTAAACGAATTTTTCAGAATATCTATCTTCATTCCATATTTAGATTCTATCATTTCGTTTCTGAGAAATCGAATTTTTCAACATACAAAAACGCATTTTCACTTATGCAGCTTCACCCAGAAAATATCAGAAAATTAGATAAATCTTCATTTTTAGATGTAGCAGAAGATATACACAGAACCTTTATGGAGGTTTTCTACATAATTTTATTGTCGAAGCTACCACGTGGTACGAGATATTGTAGACAAATGAAGCAAGTGATGCGGCTTCAAATGAATCCATTGTTGAATACGCAGATTTGATTGCTTGAGCCACCCCGTTTTACCCAGCGGTATGTGAGGCAATCAAAATTGGTTTAACTATTCCAGCAGCAACATGTAGCATTGAACATATATTTAGCACGTTACGACATGTTAAGACTTGGAATCGGACAACGATGGGAGACGCAAGGCTAAGCGGCCTGTGTATGTTCAGTGTTCACAGGAAAAGAGTAGAGCAGGACACTGAATTTATCGACAAGGTGATAAGCAAATTTGGACAGTAATCCAGACGGCTTAAGTTTTTATTCAAACGGTGACTTCATAAAAAAAAATTCTTAATCTTTTTCTGTGTATTTTCCTTTCTAATAGGGGGGTGTAAGTGCACCTTCTTGCACCCCCCTCCCGGCGCCCATGGATTAGAGTAAAGTAATTCGTAATATTCTATTTGAAAATTTTTTATAATAAACCCTTTTTTATTTAAATTTCTTATTACAAGCTGGGGGTTGGCGCACGAAGCGCGCAGGTGGCAAAGCTCCCTAGTAAATAATAATTATAATAAAAAACAACAAAAAATAAAAGAAAGACAAAAGTCAAGAACACCGAATACCATAGTTGGCCCGAAATCTTGGAGCGAAGCAGTTGGAATCTACACACCTTTTTAACTGTCGGAGGAGCCGGCGCGGTTCTGTTTTCGTTGAACGGAACCGAACGGGCCAGATTTTATTTGTCATTTTTTCCTCTTTTTTTTTAAAATAATTTCTTATGTTGCGTCCGCATAAGTGAGCGTATAAACGGAATTTAATGTAAATTAGTATATTATTATTACAAACGGTTTTGTACGCTGCTGCATTTTCATGGTCGTTCTCTTGCAAAGCGAATATTATACCACTAAAAATAATAATAAATTTAATCACGAAATATACTCATTGTTATGTTTGGAGGGAGGGTGCAGAATTTGAGGAAGACAATCGAGACTGATACTCGGAAAGGATGTTGGCTACCACCGTGGCTCTGACATAGCGAGTTGGGAAAAAAGTTAATCAGAAAAATATATACATATATCCAAAATTAGAACAGATAAAAAAATAATAATAATAATAATAAAACAAAACATTTTACAAAAAAAATTATTTTTTAATTGATTCAACTATTTCTTCTGGCTGAATACGTGATAGTAGTTATTAATTATCTGCCATTTTGTTTTGTTTTTTTTTTCTGGCCAAGAACTGCAGTGATCACATGCTTCAATTAAGTTAAAACAGTAACTTTCGACACGGTCTAAATATTTGCATACATCGGACAGTTATTCGTCGGTGTGTTTTAAAGTAACCTTTTTCCCGATTTCGTCTTGTTTTATACTTTCATTTGCTCGGTCGTGAAGATGAAAACACAACAAATATCACTTTAAATATAAATTTTCGTCAGCTGCCATTAGCGGAAAAAATAAAAATAAAAATATTAGCTAGACTGACATCAAAATTAAACTGCGCATACGAATTTAGAGTGCGCAACGATGAATGTAATCGATATTTTAATTCGGATATTTATAATAAGTTCTCTCGGATTTCTGGCTATAATAGGGTAAATCGTTTCTTTTGTTTTCGTGCGTTTCGTTTTTAGAATTCCGCACATTATATATACACGGAATCTTAATAAGATGGTTCAGGAACGACAAAAATATCAAAAAAAGAAATCAATAATTCGCGAACGGTTTGACTTATAAACTTCAAAATTGGATAATAAATTACAATTAAAATTCTCTTTAAGAAAATCCATAACTTCAATCTAAATCGATTACTCTGAGCAGCGAGAAACCGCCAAGAAAACATAATATGGAATTTAAAATGATCTCAAAAATCACCCTTAAAAAATTCATAACTCATCACCAAAAGTGAAATTCCAAATATAAAATAAAACGGTTTTCATAAAATCAAAAAAAAAAATGGAATTAAAAATTATACAGACCCCCCTCTGGGCCCAAAAACAGCAAGAAAAAAAGGATGTTCACGTAAGCAATAGCCCCAGTAAAAAAGTTGAGGAAACCAAAACGTATCTCAAATATATGCATAAAGCAATAGCCGAGCTTACAACTTTATATTTAAACCGTCGGAGCGCCGCTCGTTCGAAAATTTCGAAAAAAATATTATATTTCCGTTCCTCTGATATATCAATGGAAAGATCGCGCTATTTGTCGGGAACAAAACCGTGCTTTAATTTCCTTAACGAAACTTTCAAAGTTGGTGAAAACTTCAAAAAAATGCGATGTGTCTCGGGGCCCTTTGCAGCGCGAGTGTTATAGCTAAAAATGTTGAATAAAGTTAAAAATATCTCCATCCCCCCGTATATTTCTCTAATTTTGAACAGCCAGGTTTCCAACTAATTAGGCCCTCGAGGCGCCGAAAGCTCGAAATTTTGGAAAAAAATATTATTTCCCCCGGACAGCGATATATCGTTGGAAAGAAAGCTATTTGTCGAGAACGAAATCGTATTTCATTTCCTGAACGAAACGTTCAATGTTGGCGAATAGTTCAAAAAAGCGCGAAATTTCCTGAACGAAACGTTCAATGTTGGCGAATAGTTCAAAAAAGCGCGAAAATTTACGTATCTCTCCTTCTTTATGGCACAAATAAATCCGATGTTTTTGTTCCGAAAGCCTGTAATTATAGTCTTACATACGGAATCCTCAGCGCATAAAACATCATGCTCGACCGAACTTGTTTTCTAATAATACATCTAAAAAAAAAACTTGGTCTAGATTAAGCTTTTCTGATTTGAAACATTTACAATACATGAGAGCGAAAAAAAACATGAACTCTCGAAAATTCCTATGCTCTACTAAGCTATTTCTAGGCTCGCAAAATATTAAAGTTCAGTTAGATAGCGTTTATAGAGAAATGATAGTAAAACACATTATGAACAGATGACTAGAAAAATAGGTGACCTTAAAAAAAAAATAATTAACAAACTGCCAAAGGTTTGCCAAACACGCTGCAACTATAATACCCGGACTGTGAATGTGGTTCATGAGGACTGCAAAAAAATTAATAGAATGTTTTGAACTGCTGGAGAAAAAATGCGATAAAACAGTTACATGCGGAAGGGAGGCTTCCAGTTTTCGAAATACATTATAAAATCGTAATTTTGTATTTTGAATTAATCTATATCGTAAAATTTTTCCGTATGTAAATATACTGTTCAATCAGTTTTAATTTTAAACGGTAAAGACAGTGTAGCTCCTCTTAAAGACAAATAAACTTTTGAAAAAATTGTATCCGAAATTCGAAATTCTACTTTTAAACTTGATTTAAACGAAACGGAAAATTGTCTAAATTGTAGTAAACGAAGAAAAGTAATCGCAGAAGGAAATAAAAATTCTGCTGTTGCTGAAGAAGTGTGCGACACAATAATTTTTCAATTAAAAGAAAGACTTCCCCATACCGGGATCATTTGGAGGCTGCTAATTTAGTAAATGGCAAAATTTCGCTATTTATAAGAACCATTTCGCCATATCAATGTTTGAATAAGTCGTTCAATTTTAAGTCTAAATTAAAAACAGAGTTAGAAATCATTTATTCCGAAGAAGATTTTCAATGCGTTATTGGTTATTTGAATATGCTTTCTTGGTTGTCTGAAAATAAATCAAATGACACACTTTTAGTGAAACGATTAAATTAATTAAAATTTTCGTACCCACCCCGATGTCGACTGCTGAAAGCGATGTTTTATCAACTCTTAAAAGGATAAACACATTTTTAAGGAATACACTGGACTGAAGAAAGACTTAATTTAAGAACGATTTCGGTGAATAACAAATTTAATTCATAATGAAATTTGTGGCTTTGATGAAAAATGACGGAACATTTTAGAATTCGAATACAAAAGGTAGTATATTTTTTTTTCTCTTTCTTTTTCTTTATTATTTTAAATGAATAAATTCTAAATCACGTTTCTGATCACATATATTGAATTGTGTTTTTAGCTGATGATGAATGGGGTTATAAACAAAAATGTTTCTAAGCAATCATTTTATACTTAAATTTTTTTGTTATATTTGTATTTGTTATAACTTACTATATTCTGTAATTGATGTTAAAAGATTCTTTATTTATTACAGGATTGATAAAACAATAAATTAAAATCATATAAATCAATTAAAAAGATTATCAGACTGTATTATAAATTTACTTTCATCGATACTATGTTCTTTAATTTTTTGAATAACTGAGGTTTGTATTAAGTTTTAAAATTTGCCTCCTACCCAGATGCATTAACCACGCAATGAGTACAACACATTTATTTTTTTATATATAGCATTGTTTTTTGTTTTTTTTTGTTTGGGGGGGGGGGCGTATATTCAAGACCATTTATTAATAATGGGAACATTATGCGGAAAATATAGCCGCGATATTGCAATTTTAAAACAGAAAATATTTGTTTCGAATTTCGTATTGTAAAAGCATGTAAATTCTTAACACTGAACATGCTTAACTAATCTTGTTTCTTATAAATTGAAAGTGAATTCCTTTAATTTATCACATAATAATGTTCGATTGAAAAACTACTTAACGATACTGGATTGAAGAAAATCAGTTTATTCTCTGTTAAAACTACTAGTAATCTGTCAAATGAACGTGTACACTTTTGGCTAAGTTTTTGTCCATTCAACTTTTGGATATTTTTTTTGCTTCTAAACGATGATGTTTTTCACCTAAGTTCTGAAAGTTTGCTCATGCATGTTTTTTCATTTTTTCCCCTTCCGAAGCTGACAAATATTCCTGTTTTACTAGATGAACAGACGCGCATCAACTGATATCAATCGTTCCATTATGAAACTGCTATGACTTTTAATTTTGTGAAAAGACATAAAACTGACGACACTTCTTATAATAATAATATACTTTTGATCTAGTATATAAACAACTTATTACCTCAAGTCCTTTCACCACCTCATCTTATTCGGTATTTTTTCACTGGCTAAAACCCATGGATAGAACATCATCGTTGTGTGTAGAGTTCCCGCGCTTTAATGAATTATTTTTATGAAATAATAAATGACACGTAGTCGATCGTTATTTTTGCTTACCTGTAAAAAACGGAAATTGAGACATCCATGCAGTTGTAAATATGATGTGATTTGTATTCGTTTGTTCGATCAAATCGATACTGGGAGTTTTAAAAAAAATGTCGAAACAAGTGAATATGCCAAATTTAACGCCGAAATCAGTTACAAACGTGGATAAATAATCCCGCTGTTGTTTTGGCTGGTCGAATGCCCATTCGCAGAATAAATTCCTTTTCCGATATCTGCGTAATCAACAAGACATTTTTAAAATCACTTTCATAAATTTTATTAATTTAAATTAAATTAATAGTGTTCCAATAACATACTCATTTCTTTTTTTTCGTTAATTTTTCCATTATTTTTAATGATAAATTTCTAAACATTATTACTTTTCTAGCATATTTAAATGAATGCAAAATAATAACTTAGCTTTTTAAATTTACTACTTTTTCCTTACGCAACATTCGGTGACGTCGAGTATCTTCGTTTCTAAACGCTTCAACATTTTAAATATAATGAATATACCTATTGCTCGATGTTTATTATTTTATATTCGCAGCGATTTCGAAATATTTTTAATCGTGGGCTTCTGCAAATTTTAATGACTATTATGGGGACTCCCTTATCTGAGCCAAGCAGCAGTTCTAAAGTTTTGATTCCAAATTAAGTTTTTTATATAAATAATATGTACACGTAATATAAAATAGAAATTCATTGTGAATGACGAATTCACATGTCTGTTTTGAACTTTTTGACAGTTTTACACGTACTTAATTGAGCTGTTTTTTGTTTTTTGATTTATTTTTTACCGGGAGAAGTGATTGAAAATATTGCTCACAAAGATGATAAACTGGAAATGGAATCGAAGTCTGTAAAGCCTTGTTTCTAAGCCGTGACAGTAACGTAAGCGAAGAAGTCAAACAAGTTCCTTTTCTTTAATTTTATTTCGAAGCCCTCCCCACTGATAGATGAAATCTTTTCTTTTCTATCTTCAAGTGACACGCCATCTTTTAATAGCGATATCACTCGGCAGTATTAATTTTTTTTCAAACAGGTTCTACCGTTTTGTAACGTTATTTGTAAGTTACTAAAATTAAGCTTCGACATACTTTTTACAAGTTCGACAGAAATACCAGAAAGTCTTATATGCACTGATACAGTTTGTTTTTTGTTCTTTTTTTGGCTCAGTGATAAACCATATGGCCGAAGTTGACGCGATTAATTCTCTGGACCGAATGAAAGACTCGCAGAGGTTTAAAAACGAACTTGTAATAGATGTTATATGTTGAAATTTCCAGATATTTTAATATGTGCGACTCGCACACTAACTACATGTGAAAACATCAGAGTTAAGCTTCAAATCGTACACGAATTTGAGGGCACTTTTTCAACCAGTTAGAAAAGGAATAGAAATTAATTAAATTAAAAAAAAAAAAAATGGTGGAAAAGACATTATAAATATACAACCAGTTTTGAGCGAAGAAAAAATGTCTCACATTCCTCATCGATCTTCCTTTCACTTTCACTGTCTATATATAGATATGATTTTCTTCTGAAGTATATTTCGGTTATTTGGCGGAGAAAGCATTGGACGATAAGGAAATATCGAGATTATTATTTTTAAAATCGGATTTTATAATACGCTGTCGGACACAGTGTTGACTAGACGTTACTGACGAAGTAATTGTACTTTGTCTAAACCGAGCTGATATTTTATCTGACTAATTTGATAAATAGGTAATAGAATACCCTATAAGTACAAACGAAAGCAAAACTGATCAAGTAAGTAAATGATAAATTTTACTTAGCCACAATGGCACCATTTCTATCGAATACGACGTTTGTATTGTAGTGATACGTTCCATCTTCGGGACACGTTGGATCGGCTTTATTGCAAACTTCTATTTCCGATAAATTTATTACGACATACATATTGTAATTTTTCGCTGCAGCTGATATTTTCCGCAATATCTAAAGTAACCGATAAATTATCATTACATTACGGCTAGGTTTTTCTAAAGTTATTTAAACTTTATTTCTATTTGCCGAATAAAATTAGAAAAAACAAATTAAAGTTGTTAGGCTCCAATCAGAAACAATAAATACGCTGAAACCTAAGACGTGTGGAATTTCGTAGCAACATAGTTGCGTTGCGTTAACGGAAATTCACAACATTCTAGTGAAACCGGTACAATGTAATTGCTGTGCATGTGTCTGCGTTTAAGTAGTAGAAGAAAAAGACCGGCTACCGTAACGTAATTGGTTAGGAAATGATGTTTCGTTCAGCTAGAGGACCAGAATCGAATTCCGATTCTGTAAATTAAGAATATAGATAAATTCCTCTTGCACTTGCGCTGGATTAATTGCCATAGTCGACAAGCCCAACAATTAGATGATAATAATAATAATAGAAAAAAAAATAGTACATATCGAGTCTTGCAAATGAATTTAGCGGTGTACTTTAAGTAAGCACTGTTTCCTGGTATGGAATATAAATTTAAATTAAATTTAGCAGTAATAAATTATTAAATTTAAATCGTATATTAGGCGTTTTGGTAGAAAAATTTGCATAAAGAAGTTCTGGCTTAGAGGCAGTTTTCCCACTATGAAAATTATTAAGTACAAATAGATACATCTTTTTATCCTTGTTGTCGTGTGACTATAATTGCGGTCGAACTCCTGTCAAATGTTACTGTAAAATTTAGGCTCTTTGAAAATTACACGCTATAAGTCAGTGATAAACTTTATTTTAATTTTATACATATTCACAAAACATAAAATATTTTATAACTAATTTATGAATGTAAAGCCTCTTTCCATACAACTTTGCTTTTCAATACTGAACGCAACGAAAATGTAGAGACCCTTCGAATTCGCTTTCCGGATGGTTGGAAAATGTTTTCAATGACTGTGCACACGTTGATTGTTATTTCTATACGTTTCTTATTAGAAAAATTATATTTTAGTCATATTAGGGTCGTAGCTTTATCTCTATCGGGGGGTTTATTTGTTATAAAAACAAATAAAAAGCGTCTTGTAATTTTACCTGTGTGATCAGCTGTCTTTCAGTGAATCACTGTAAAATGTAATAAGAAAGGGGTTTTTTAAAATGAGCACAACATATTCCCATTAATTCACTTTCACAAAAACAAATATATAAATACACAAAACATTTAATATCTGTATATATATATAGGCAAAGTCCTCCCTTGTTTATTGACCGATTTTCTTTTTCTTTTTTCGTTTAGTAGCTATTAAAAACCAGTTTTTTTTCCCCTTATTTAAATATAAAATTAATACAAAAAAAAAAAAAAATAAAAAATATACTGTTTGTTACGATATATTCGATTCGTTTGTTTTCCTTTTGTTATATATATTCTTTTACTGCATGCGTAGCGCATGATTTTCGAACCGCCATTGTGTGACCACCGCCTGCTGATCGGCTTTTTTTTGCCTATTCGTTCCTCGCCGTTTCCAGGTATCTGGAATTACCCGCTCACCTCTTTTGCCGACGATATGTTTTATTGCTTTGCTCTACCAGTATTTGTTGTTCGCTTTTGCTCGTCGCTGGCCTTTGTGTTAAGTAGTTGGGCTTCGTTAATGTTCGCTTAACATCAAGCTACGAATAAAACTTCTAACATATCTCATTAATTTCCAAATAATCATTGAATCGTTTATCAATAAATGATTGTTTTTAAAAATGAAAAATGAAATCGCTATATAGCCAGCAAATCTCAATAAATGATTGTTTTTGCCATGTACTATTTGTAGCGAACTCGCCTATTTTGCCAACTCTGCCTTTTCTTTTGATGATGCGCGTGCTGATTAAGGGAAAACGGACCGGAAAAGATATGTAAAGACAACAACGAGAAAAGGACGAAGAAAACAAAATAAGGCAAATGACAAAAACTACAAATATACCGCAGATAACCTGTTGTGTCTTCTAAACGTCGGTGGGCATTAGGCTTTTTAATTCAGATGAAATATACTCGTATATGCCAAAAAACGAACAGATTGATTTAAAAGAGAACGCGTTCAATAACTTGCTTTTAATTCGGACAGCCGTCCTACGCTCGATATCTAACTCGCTTAACAATCGCAGGTAACAATGCACTCTTATCGCATCCGATCTACCCGAGCCGACTTTTATCCCTTATCACCGCTCGACATAGTACAATGCAGTTCGAAATTCGGTCCGTGCGCATCCGCGGACGCTACCGGCCCGTACACAAAGACATTATCAAAGCTGATAATTGATGACGTTCGAAAATCAAAAAATAATACTAAAGATAGAACAAATTATCCATTCGATCGTCGTCGAAAGATCGCTCCACCACCCCTGATTCGTATCACACTGAAAACATTAAAACCTATTTAAAACTCGCGAAACCGAATTTTTCCATGGATTAGACCTTGACAGATCGATTTATTGGCCCAAAATACCCCTGGCGTGTAAATTTCATCCAAATCGTTAGAGCCGTATAAATTTAGATATACGTATATATATATTGTACAATAATTGCTCGTTAAAAATTATTAGACATATGTATATATATCTTTTTTAATTTTGAGTAATAGAGAATTCGTCCAGGGCAGCCCCCCTAGTCTGGTAAATTATTAAAATCTGCATCTTTAGTTGTTTTTTTTTTTTTGTTATAATTAATTAAATGTTTCATTCGTGATTGTTTATTATTGGACTTCTTACTCGTATATTATTATTCTTTTTGTTTTTTTTTTATATCCTTTGTTCTTCATTTTTCGTGAATCTAAATTATCTGTTTTTCCCCCGAATGAATATCCCCTAAAAAATAATAATCATAATAATAATAAAAGAAAGCTCGGTTTTATAAAACATTAACAAAAGTAAACTTTAAATCATAACTTTATTTAATTCGTTTGTTTCGTTTAACTATTTGTTTTCTGTCGTTTTTCTTTATTCTGTTATGGATATTATGTCCATAATTAGGCCCCCGAGCAACGGTTTAAAGTCAATTATTGCGGTATTCCGGTTTACATTTCTCTCGTGAGCACTGGTATATCTTTATTGTCTAAAATTTCCAAATACTTTGGTACTAAAATTTTTAAAATTAAATCCAAATAATCACTAGGAGCAGAATTTTATTGTATTATATTTAAAACGGAAGACCATTTAATTTTACTAAAAGTGTCAGATAAAGAATTACAGGTCTAAGTTTTTTTTCTTTCATTTACTTTACACATTCTGGTTAATTTTGAAACTGCTTTTTCAATCAATTTTCTCGTACATAAGTACACTGATTGAAATTTTAAATTATTGTTAGCGTACAATATTTTATCTAATTATATTTAATCACCTTTTCCAAGATTTTAACCGTGTAATAGTGTGAACTTCCAAAATTTAATTCCAGCAGAATCTTTTCGTGGTTTATTAATTACGTTACGCAATAATAAATGAAAATAATTAATTTATTATAAATATTATTTAAAATTATTAATTTAATTATTTTGTTTCAAATGCGGTCTGTGTGACTAACTGTTTTGTTGCTAGTTGTTTTAATAATGAGATTAAGTAAGAACATAGGTAAATTATCTGTAATTACCAGAAGTAGTATTTATTTAGTATGGCACTGTATTTTCGAGATGATTTATTTGCAGTTTTACCTTTATGGAGTGATATTTATTTTATTTCAGTACATTTTATAAAAAGGTTTTCATTACAGAAAGGAATTTTTTACGGAAACTTTTCCAAGATTGACTTTTTCGTTGTTCTATTTCATCCGTATAATATTTCTGTAGCTTTTTTAAGACATTAAATGTCAAATATCATATTATTAGTTCTTCTCTTTTTTTTTTTTGCATCTTTAAATCTTGTTTCATAGCTTGACTATTTTCTTAAGAAGTCTAATTTTTCATCTCAGTAAGCCTGCATATAAAACCTTCAACAATCATTCCAAATTCATCTTCCGATTTACACGCTTTAATTTTGCTGAAGCAGTTCGGTTTCCAATGTGATTTCATTAAGCTTATTTAGTATTTGCATTTCGAAATGGAAAATGTGGTTGACGAGTGTTGAGCTTTTTAACCGTGTTCTAACTCGCATCAGTGTACCTGATATTCCTATTCCCGTTGTCAATTTCATATGCTGTCTTGGCCTTTTTTTGAATAGCGGTCTCACATTCCATGGGCACATTCATTTTCTTTATAATTCCTCTCTTGAAAGACTTAATCTCCTTAAATCTCTTTCTCCTCTCAAATGGGGAGGCGATCCGTATATTCTTCTAATTCTTTTCAAAGCTATTATTCGGTCCAACTTCGACCGCTGTTCCATTACCTTCTACGGTAATTCTTTTAAGTTTCTCTTCTCTAAACTTGATGCGATCCAGAACTCTTGCTTTCGTTTGTGCATTGGAGCCTTGAAATCCTTTCCCATTCCCGCGGTTTTATCAGAATCGGTTACCCAACTGTTTATTCGCCGTTTTCTAAACTTATTTCTTCTTATCTATATATCAAAAACCACTGGCGTTTTTTCCTCTTAAAATCCCAATCCTGTCGCTCAATGCTGCTCGTCTTTCTAATTTTTCTCCTGTTGTCTTTTCCTGTAACACTCTTCCTTATTTCTCTGATGACTTCAATAGCCTATGGCAGCCTATCAAACTCTTCCCTCTCCTACTTCCTGAATTCTTCTTCTCCTGCTCATGTATTGACCTTTACCGATGGTTCCAGGAGCGAGGTTGGCGTGGGTGGCGCGTTTACTATCTTATCGCTTCGGTATTCTGAGTCCTTCCGTCTTCCTTACTGTTTAAATAATTAATATAATATATGACTAATTAGCAATGAAACATATATAGAATATTAGTTTATTAACTAATTTCTATTGTTTATATATGTAAATATTATTTACATAACTAGATCGTTCGGTTTTAATCACTTAAGACGTCTAACATCTGATAATGTGTCTAGCAGCTGGATTGCTTCAATATTCGCGTCCAGTTGTGAATTTCTTCGTAACCGCCACCACATTTTACGGACTTGAAGTCGGATTTATTCCGCTTTTTGCTTCACTTGATGCTTCCATGTTAGACGGGCATTGAGATGTAGTCGTAGATGTTTAGTTGAATTCCTCTACGGGATCTGCTGTTTATTCACATAGACGCTATATACTCGTACTGCGGATTAACTTATTTGCAGAGTGCATGTAACATGAATGGATTTATATTCGTTGAATTTAACTCTCCAATTCTTCGCCCATCTCGAAACTCAATCTAAAGCGTTTTGCAGGTTATTATTCACTTTGACTTGTGAATTATAGTCATGGACAATATTGCATTATCATCAGCAAACATTACAGTGTCACCCGTTCTCGGGTTATCAGCCGTATACAAGAGGTACCAAATAGGTCCAAGGACGCTATCTTGTGGTACTCCAGCTGGTATAGAATGAATTGTTGACTTCGCTCCTTCATATGCAATTCTGAATTTTCCGTCAGAAAGATTATTTACCTTTGGACACGTCAGCTAGATGCCTACACCTAGAAGTAAGAAAAAAGGGTAAAGCCGTTAGATAAATTTTAATTCAGTCAGATGTTGACAATATACAGGAACCAATAGCTGAAGTGATGAACAGAGGAGGGACAGGCAGGATATAAGATGTGCAATAAATGGTAGGAAACTCGAATTTTAGTAAACATAGCAGGGATAAACATTCAAAAAAGATACTATCAGAATTAGAAATACCATTGCTTCATTGAGATGGAGAGAGTATGAAGAAGAAGCTGAGGCAAAAACGAGAAAAAAGTAATAGGGAGTATGGTTAAAATATCGCAAGCTAATAATACAAACTACAACAGAACGGCGAAGCGAAGAGAACTTGAGGAGCCAAGAAGAAAGAAGAAGATTAGGTTCGTCAGGCAGATAAAAAGAACGATCGTTAAGAAATAAAAAAGAGTAAATTTATGATTAAAATTTAAAATGGAATTAATTATATAAAGGCATAAGGTTACAGAATGGATTTTTAAAAAAAAAAAAGTAACAGAAAGCAACAACCCGAGCCAAAGAATTCGCTGCTTCACTAATTACAGTGCATTGTTGGAAATTCGCAGAAAATCAATACGAATAGAGTAGCGAAAAAAAAAAAATGGATGAGACAGTATAAGCAAAAAATGATAAAATTGCAAGGTTCGTAAAAAGAAATTCAATTTTTTCTCTGATATTTTGGAGTCTGACAAACAGGAATAATAATAATAATAAAAAATAATAATAGTACGATCCTCTCTCCAGGAGTAATTTTGTACCTTTCTAAGTCCGGAGCTGTAACCGGAAAGAGGCGCGCGTCCGCGGTTGGTGGCTAGTGGAATGGCCAATAGATATACTGTTTAGCTGCGAATGTTTAATAAGCAGTTGTGAACAAGAACGGTTACTGGTGGAAAGTGTCGAGTAGTCGATTTTAGTAGTGACAGAGCAATGGGACACCGGGATGTAGATGGGTAGCTTAAGGAACTACCTATAGATGTCTGCAAAATCTTATAAATGGCTCACCCTCGGCGGGGTAAAACCTTACAGCGCGATCCTCTCAGTAGCAACCGAAATCCAAAAACATCTGACCCTAGTAGAGCGGTTATCTAGTTAGCGTCTGTACTCCATGTTAGAAGCGGCTGCAAATTTATCTCCACGGCTAATGACCGTGGCAGTATATTGATTGATACATCACTGATCCGAGCCTACAATCTGTTAACTGTTAAAACACGACAGGGAAAACAATCCATGTAACTATCCCAGGTGCTCCACAATCCACCATCGCAAATTGCGATAAATAAATATTCAAATAGATGGAAGACTTCTAGAAAAATTAAATACAAAAGACCACCTTCTTCGTCACGTTCAATGCTTAACTAGATGATAAAAACTGGAAAACCAAAACAAACCACAGATGTACTAGTGCAACATAATATTATAATAGCGGAAATTCAGGAAACGAGATACACCGATGAAAATAACTTTAATTCAGAAGGTTACAGAGTATTTAAAGGCAAAAAAAGAAAAACCAGCGGAAAAAAAGTATCTCAAATTTGGGAGCAGTTTTTATCGTCAATAAGAAAATTCTCGACTCAATAATAAGTTTCTCATCCTTAAAAACTCTCGGGTATCCATTATTTTATTTAGAAGTACAAATAAAGTATATTCGGTGGTAAATGTGCATGCTCAAATAAACTAAATGAGCAAATTAGATTCAAAACGAATGGATTAATTTTGAGAAGACCCTGGAAAAATTATGTTTAAGATTTCTAGTGAAAACACAATCGCCCTAATTAAGTAGAGAACGAAAACTCTAGAATACAGCAATAGGAAAATATCCTGCACATGCAAGGATCAACCGCAACGGCGAATAAACTTAAGTACAGTATTCTAACTAATAATGAAGTCAACAGCTTTCAAAAATTTACCCAGAAAACAGAAAACCTAAGTATTATCAAATTCTAATTTAGAAGAGTTTCAAATTGACCATGTCGTGCCATCGTCGAAAAGCGCAGTCAGAAATACAAAATCTAAAAGTTCTAAGAAACGCTAAAATTAATTCAGATCACTATCAGTTGAAGATAAAATTTAAATTAATATCAAAAAATATCAAGTGAAATCCAAGGAAAAAATGCACGCAATTCGACATAGAAAGATTGAAAGATAACTCGGAATTTTCGACAAAAGTAGAAGCAGCTAACCCAAATAATTGGGACGAATTATAACGAGCAATAGTAAAGGTAGTTGAAGGAACAATCCTCCCGATGGAAAAAATGAGAATACACGCTTGGCGGAATAAAGAATGTAAAGAGGCCATAGACCAAAGACAAAGTGCGCGGCAAAAATGGAATCAGAAGAAAAACGTAAAGAACAAAATATCAGTCTGGAAGCAAAGAAAACAAACGTTCAAAATCACAAAGAACGCGAAACGTACGTTCGAAAAAATCACTTAATTAGAATTAAGGAAGATTTTAAAAAGAACAAAGTTCGCGACTTCTACAGAACCTTTAAAAATAACATCAAGAAATACACAACGCCGAGCCTACATTTTAAGGATACAAACAGTAAAATAATCGCGCTTAACAACCATAATAATTGCCGAATACTTACAGAATATTTTGAACTTCTTTCAAAGTGCGAACCTCCAAGAGAAAGATGTGCTTTTAAAGAAAATGCAGAAACTAACCCAGATTCATTAGTACCGATGAAAGAAGAAATCGTAAAAATTATCCGATTGCTTAGGAACAATAAAGATCCCGGAAAGGATTTAACTGTTGCAGAACAATGGAAATGACAGAATTGATGAATACAATTTAGAAAATCTTAAAACTGCCAAACGATTGGACGTCAGCCCTAATCCATCCCAAGAAAGGTGATAAAACAGAAGTGAACAATTATAAAGGCATCTCCATTCTATCAGTAACATACAAGATCTTACTGAAAGCTGTAAAAACAAGAAGAGAGAAACAACTCAAACCGCAATTAGGAGAATATCAAGCAGGATTTAGGAAAGGTCGTAGCTGGTGTTGAACAGATTACGAATTTAAAGTTCACTTTATCCTATGTAAAATTAAGACAGAAAACATTTGTAGCGACCATTTCACGATTTTCAAAAAGCATACGATTCGTTAGATCAGAAGACCTTCGTGCCAGTTCTATTGCAAAAATTATTTTCAAGAATGGCGCTAAAGTCTAGAAAAAAAAAAAATAACGGATAGCGGTATCAGATTAAGGCACAAGAAGAACAGTTTAACAATTGATTAGCGTTCGCGGATGATACAATTGATTCTTGCAAACACAATGGAAGGCGCGGTAAAAACTGGAGAAAGGTAAAATGAAATTTATCACTACTATACCAGTAGCACTTTATTTTCTATTTAATGAAAACAAAAAATGTAGTAGAGTAAACAAATTTAAATATCTAAGAGAGCGGATTAGAATGTGCTAGAAAAAACATTCTAAAATAAATTAGGAACAACATTTCCATTGGCAAGGAATGTTTATAACAAGAAGCATATGTCACGCAGTGCGAAATTACGGTATTACCATGCAGTTATTCGAGGTACTCTATGCGGAAGAAACCCTGATACTTTAAATTACGAAGAGCATGATCGAAGAACTACACAAAAAGGAAAGGAAAGTGTTACGAAGAATTTTAGGTCCGACTAAAGAAAACGAGAGGAATATAGGCAAAGATCCAATGAAGAATTACATAAATATTCGGACAGGTTGATTGACTTGAAAAAAAAAAAACGAATTATGTTTTATGGACACGTAAAATGTTCGAACCTTACAAGCCTAATTAACCAAATATTTACGTACGTTCAAAGTCTAAAGAACAGATGGAGTTAGTTCGAGGAGGCAGAAAGTAATTTAAACGAAATTGGTATTGAATCGAGTGACATCAAAGCCCGTCATCCATTGAGAAGGAAACCAGCAGAATACGTTAGCTTCAAGAACAAATCAAAATTATGGACGGGAAAACAGTGGTTCGAAGAAAGAAAAGAGCAACATTGACAGTGAATGCGGCAATACTGGACACAGAAGAAACCTAAAAATTCAAACAGTTGCAACACCGTGGTTCTAAGTTGGCCAATTCGATAAAAAAAAATAATAGTATGATAATAATAATAATAATAATAATGATAAAAATAGAAACGAGGTGAAAATAGTTTTATACTTACCGATTCAAAAAATTAAAATTAACAAAATTTACAGTATGCTGTATGTGAATTATTATTATTTTTTTTATATACCTAGGTATAGTAAAACGAAGTCTAATTACACTACACTTCAACGCTAAAATTAAAAATAATATAAAAACGGCATTTGTAAGCTGCTAAAACGAAAAATAGAAAAAAAATAAAAACAGGACATGTAACTTTATGCCGGTCGTAATCTTGACAATTTAGAAGCCCCCAACTGTTTTATTCCACTTAATTTCCTTTTTGTATTGACGTTTACATCATAAACAGAGTCATACAGTGTGATTTCAGATTTTGATTAGAAAATCGTAAACTAGCAACAGCGTGTTCGCCATTGATCGTGTTTAAGAAAATTTATCACATGTGTATATTTTAATCGTTTGAGTAAGCAAGTTTAAATAATAAATCATTATGAAGTTAATTTCAACTGAACTAAAAATTAAAGTTTTTTAGCTAGGTAAACCTGAAAACTCACTTCATTGTTTCGATATCGTTCATCTAAATGTGGTATAATTAAATCTTCTGGAGCAGGAACTTGTGTCAAATATTTTTTAGCACGTTCTCTTATTTGCGGCATATGAATTCCATTTAAACCATATTCTGGGAATACTATAATGTCAACATCCTAAAAAAATGTATGGAATGGAAAAATATGTAAATCCATTTAAAACTTCGTGTAAATCTAAGCAATATTTTATTATTTAGAAATGTAAATTCTATTAACAGTTATGAGTATGTAATTTGGAATGTTTAATGTTTAAAAAAAATAAATAAATAAACAAATGAAACCGTAAAATCTAATTTTTGACGTTTTTTCACGCGCTCTGATTCTTGCGAGCGTTATCGCATTCTCTTCATTTAACATAATACTGCTTATCGTTTATGTACCTTTTTGGAATATTAAAATCAAAAAGATGCGCTCCTTACGAACAAAAGAAATTTACAAGTCCTAGCTATTCTTCAGAACTGAGTTTTGAAAAAGAAAAGGTAGACATTTTTCCGAAAATATTTCTTAACATACAGTTTTTAGTTTTATTCGAGTACACTCTGTATTGTTAGCTGATGATATAGCCCGAAAATGTTCCTTTAAATTGAGGTATTTTAATTTGAATTTAATAAAATATAAATTAATTTATAGTTATTTTTGTCTGTTATGAAGGTATTTATTTATTTTATATTTTCCTATTATTGTTTGATTGTAATTACTAGTGCAGGGACCGCGTACATAGGAGCTTGCGTTAGCGATAATCTGTTCGTAATTATTTAAGTTTTCCAAAACCATCTCTCGAACTGATTCGTATTCAACCGGTTTGTATTCAACGACGGCTGCAATGTAATGGTCCGGTGCATCGTAATTTTTATACACTATAGAAATTACCTGAAATGATAAAATTCACCGGTAAAAATCGCGATTTTATTGTGCTGCTTAAAATAATTTAAATAATACGTCTTGTTACATGAAAATTTATTATTCATATCACTCTTCGCATCATTCTTAGAATCTGTTCAAACAGAAAATGCAGTTTCAAGCGCTCTACATTAAACTCATCCTGCTCATATTTTACATCGAGAATACGTCCATTGTATTCTCGCCTGGTTCCTTAGTAACAACATAGATATTCTCGTTAAAAACAAGTTTTTAGTAAATAGTAGACATAACACTGGATTGGTTTGAATAAAATTGGCTTTGAGAGGAAAGTTAGTAAGGAAAATGTTGAAGAAATAAAAAAATAAAAATTCACTTTTATATTTCTTACGAAGTGTTTGAAACCAATTCATAGAAAAATTAGGTTAAATTTTAATCCCAAAGAGTAGGGGAGACTGGGGACAATTGAAACAATTTTCATATTATATTTTTTTACAGCCAACCTATATTTATTTTTTAAATTAATTTATTGTATATTGCTTGCATAATGTGTAAGGTTTGTAAATATGTTTACATGTTTGTCTTATTCCCATATAGTCAAAAAATATTGGAAAAAAACTAACGATACTTTAAATGTTTCAATTGTCCCTGGTAGGGGGACGGTTGAAACAGAATCCAGGGACAATTGAAACAACAGTGATGAACAATACGCAAGTATTTGAAATATTTATTTCTTATATATTATAAACGATAAAAATTAACTGATACCTTTTTACATTACTCATGCATACCGACTACTAAAAATAATAATAAAATATTAAACCACTATATCACAATAAAAAGTTAATGTTTATTAATGAAAAATAAGAATTGCTTAAATAATTCGAATTACTTTATGAATTATTCAGAAAGACACTTATGGCGTATATAGGATAATTCTTGTCGAGTGCATTCTTCGTGGGACCATTTGCGATGGTCCCATTTTTCTTTAGGTCGACTTGAATCATAAAGTTCCAAACAAACCAAACAGAAATATATATATATATATATATATTTTTTTTTTGGGCACGTCAACAGTGGAACTTTCTCAACGCAGAGAATTGTCCATTATATAAGGAAAAGATTATATATTGAAGAGATAAAGAAGGCTAACAAAGGAATTATATTGAGAGAGGGGAATGCAAGAATGACATGGGCACTATACGCAGTGGCAAGGCCAAGGCGCAGAAGATTAGAATACAAGGTAGCAAGTCCGGAGGAAATAAAGGGGTATTCGAACGAGACGTGATTCGCATCGCAGGTATAATTGAGCTCTGGAAGGTTAAAAGGACACAAAGGTGATTGAACAAGAGAAAAACGGAAAAGAGAAGCCGGAAGCAGACTATGATTGAACCGCAGGCGAACTATGGAATGAAATAATCGAACGGATAAGACAGTTGTTACGGCGGTTTCATCAATACTATAAATATCTTTTGCTTCAAACTGGTTTTGATTCATAACTTCCATTAAGTTATCAAAAAATAGTTTGATATTATTAGCATTAAAACTCGTAGCTCTCGACAGACTTGTAGCTTCAGCACAACGAATTAAAAGTTCCGAATTACGTTTCATGAAACCATGAAATCAGTCTACTCCTGATAGGCGATTTATAATCCACGTTTCTGGCACATTAATTGAATGTTTTATGGCCAATTTATATGCAAGTTCTCGTATTTCTTTGGACAAATACATTAGCCGTTCTAATAATATATGCAGAAAAAATTTTTTCCTGTTCTGGGTTGAATACGCGTCGTACGCATCGGTGACCCATGGTTACGGGAGTCACAGATCGTTCTTCAGTTGATTTTTTTTGTTTTTTAACATATCTACTCAATGAGACATGGTTTAAATCTAATTTTGATGCAGCAGATCGTATAGAGAGATTGTAGTCAATCATTTCCCTATATGCTTCTGCATGTTTAAATATAATTTGTGAACCATAATTTGTTTTCCGTATTTATGTTAGTTTTTTCTTATACTTTATATTTTTTTTATGTCGAGCAACACAAAACTCGTCCGTACATAAATTTTTATGGCCCCGATGATGTAAAAATCAAAATTCGTTTTATTAGATTTTAAATGATGTTGCAACTTTTTGGCTTCCCATTTAAAATTACCTTTTTATAGTTTTTATACTATTTAATAATATTTTTGTCAATTGTTTTTACAAACAATGCCATTTACGAGGAACAATTTCTCGTACGGTCGCAAAAACTAACTAATTCAAAAACGAACTATGGGGGAAAATAAGGGAAAAGAGCTTGAAGAACAAAAAACGCATAATTTTAAACTTTCATTTACCTACTGTTTCAATTGTCCCTGTGGTAGGTAATTTAATAAGATCATCATATTTTCTAAACTGACTAAAATTTTTACAAATACTAAGAACACTATCAACAGATAAAATATTAAAATATATAATAAATATTTTAAAAAACGGATATTTATCTTTTTTTTTTGGTTTATCACAATTATAATCGCAGTACAAAATTTTTCAAACACAACGCTAAACTCTTTTAACTTTCTACACGTGGTTACTGCCGTTTTAGTCAATGAACGAGTAGTAATTACGAACTATATGTTGGAAAAAATTCATATCAGTGTTCAAATGAGTAAAAAAAATACTGGTGGTATTATTTTGGAGACTGTTTCAATTGTCCCCAGTCTGCCCTATACAGGTTTCGGAAATTTAGCAGCATCAGTGAATATTTCAATATGTCCCGAATACGTGTTTCTAACAATGTTATTAAACTAATTTTTAGTGAAGTGAGGGATGAGTGCAAGATGACGGGTTGATCAAGTGAAGTATTATTGATGTTAAAGTTTTTTGAAGTTTATGCTATATAATTAACGCGGAACCGTATGTATGATATAAGCCTGTCACACACGTACGGTTTTACTCGCGGACTTGCCCGCACGTTTCGGAAAAAGCAGGTAATGACTCAGCGTTAAATGTAATGCGAGACGTCAGATTTGGTCCGTAACGGTATCTGTATAAACCGACGAACTTATCTCTCGTGCGAATTAAAACAACGTGGGTTTATCCACGGACTAGGGATGGCGATTCTTTCCGAAAAAGATCGATTCTTGAATCGATTCGAAATCTGCTAAATCGATTCACAAAAAAATCGAGGTCTAAAAGATTGATTTGCTTTTCGAGTTTGTATTTTCAATATAAATCGTATCATGGAAAACAAAAAGGACACCATAATAATAGATCTTTTATCATTTTTAAACTAACTAAAGTTTTTTTTTACAACTAAATAAAAGTATCAGGTATACAAAAAGACATTTATTTCACAAATTTATTGGTTACATAAAACAGTTTTGAAATGATATAGTTTACAGTTCACAGCGCTTAATGTCCAAGCTTTTCAGGAGCAACAGTCTGTCCAGTCTACTAGGATCCAAGCGGTTCCGCTCATCACTTACAGATAAAATCGAATCTCGATTTTTAAGGGCGAAATATTGATTCATTGGGTCGATTCAGTACTATACTCGTAAATCGATTTTTTTGGTCCAAAAAATTGATTCTTCGATTAATCGATCTCAGACCGCCATGCATACCACGGACTTGCGCACAAGTTTACTTAACGATTTCACTAGAGGTTTCATTACATCTTTCTTAGCACTTTAAAACTGCTTTTTTCTTTTTTTTACAATTTTAATATGATTATTATTATTAATTTTATTTTTTATTTTTTTGTGTTTAGAATTAATTAGTAATTCCTCATAATGAGTTTCGATTCACGATTGTGCAATAAATACTTTGGTTGAGTTTATTAATATTTACAGATAGCACCTTTTTTTTTGTGGATAGTGCGTTCTAAAGACTATGTAAATAAAAATTTTAAAAATGAGGGTTACAATGGCTTAATACATTATCGTAAAAAGTATTTTCCGGACTCGGATAGGAATTTTGTAACTAAAAAAATACAAAATATGAGAGGGAGTTTTCATCAAACAAATGAAAAAGATTGAGAGTTCAAAACGTAGTGGCCCCGGTGTGAATAATCATCATCTAGCTCACTCGAAATTCCGAGCATGAGTCATCTTCTAATTCTGAGGAGAATTAGAGGATAGGTAGACGCGCAGTTGGAATCACGTAAGCAAGAGCGCAACGCCTAGCTTTCGTGCTGCCGACAACGTGAGAAAGGTACCAATGGCGAAGCGAAGCCAAGACGACTGGCCTTTACTCACGTTGATGCGATTGTTCGCCGGCTGAATATTTCTATATGACGCTAGCGCACTCGCACGACTGCAATTGGAAACTGACTATAGTCGCTTGTTATTGCGCTACAGATGCAGTCCAACTGTGTCTAAACTGCTGTGTACTAAACTAGTGCAGCATATATATATACATATACTGCAGTTATACTACTTACACCTGCTTTGGATCAGAAAATCTTGATTCATGGTATTGAAACAGAAGAGTTTCCTCAGATGTAAACTCTCAGAATGAAATACATATTAAACAAGCTGAAGAAATATTTTCAGGAATCAGTTGCCTCAAGAACTGCGCACAAATCCACGTTGAGTATTGCAAATCTTCATAACATCTTGCTGCAGCTAGGAAAACGTTCCTCTGCTGATATGAATTCTCCCATAACTGTATGTTTCTTTATTAAATAACTTCTTAGTAAAGAAAATAAATAATCAAACGTAATTGGATGTAACCTTAAATATTTTCTAAAATCGTAAAAATCGTTTTCCCGAAGTTTTTTTAATAAAGGCAAGTAACTTAACTGGTTTGATCCACTTTGTACGTTTTTGAGCTACAAAAGCGGGGCTTCTGGCGACGAATGGTATTAAATATTCGCTCGAGTTAATTTCGTTTTAAATACAAAACGACGGTATATGTATTTTGAACAGCCAGTTAAGCTTAATTAATAGACGTCTTGTTTGGTGGCTTGAACAGCATGTATGGTTTCCGCCCCGGGCGCGGCCCCTCGGATTGTATCAGTTCGTTTTTGGTTGACGTCTACTCGGCATTCATCCGTAAATAATTTCTTGTTGCTTCTTTTGTAGACATCACTGCAGCTTTCGACAATGTCCACCTCTCTACTTTGTTTGATATGATGCTTTCTTTTAATATACCGGCTCACTTTTTTTCCCTCATTAGTAATCTCGTTTAGTGTAGAACTGTTTGTTATTCTTTCTACTACTTCCAACAACTACATTAGATTAGTTTTCTGTGGATTGGCTCAAGGCTCTTGCTTTAGCTCGTCTCTTTTCAACATCTCCTTCATCAATACTGCTTTCATACCTCTAAATTCTCCTTCCTTTTTTTACGCCGATGATATCCTCATCTACTCCTCCCATTGTCATATTTCTGTCGCTAGCTACCAGCTCCAGAATTCTTTAACATCATCAGATAATTCTCTATGAAATATCCACTTTTCAATTCCATCTATTAAATCCTCTGTTGTTGTGTTTAATCTTCGTCCTTCTGATTCCTCTCTAATTAGTTTCGTCATAAATAACGATGCGATCCCTCTTTCTTCCTCTTTCCGTTATTTAGGCATTTTTCTGGACAGTCGTCTTTCATTCCATAATCGCATTAACTATCTCTACCTGTCCTCCCTCAAACAGCTCAACATGATAAAGCTCTCTCCCATACTAATTGGGGTAGAGATCCATGCATTCCACTAATGCTCTACAAATCCTTTATTCGTTCTATCCTCGATTATTGTTGTTTTATTTATGAAAATTCCTCCAGATCCTCGCTCTCCAAACTCGACCGTGCCCAGAATATTTGTCTTCGTCTTAGTCTGGGAGCTAGAAAGTCTACTACTATCCTTGCTTTACATGTCGAATCACCCATCCCTCTTCTTTTCGATCGGAGGTCCTATCTAGGTTTCCGCTTTTTAATCAAACGTTTACCTATTTCTTCTTCCTCCCTTGTTCATTCTTATTCTTATATCCTCCGCAACTGGGAATTTTCCACCAACAAAACTCTAATACTATCTTTCATTTCTATCCGTCTCTTTCAGTTTTCTCCATATATTTATTTAAACGACAAGTTGCCATACTTTTCTTTCAATTTTTCCACCATTCTACATCCTATAATTGCTTATTCTTAATTTGCCCTACCAGACTTATCCGTCATCATGTTGTCAAATCAGAGTTTTTAAGAATCTTTGGCTATTACGTAATCCTTCTCATACGCTCTCTTATCCTTAACATTTTTCTTTCTCACTCCATCCAATTTGACCTACTGTGGATTCCTGGGCACTCTAGAATCGAAGGTAACGATTCGGCCGATACACTAGTTCGTTCATCTTCTTGTACCGATGAATTTCTCAACGTTTATTCATCTCACAATATTAATCTCCTCCCCACTTCAGCTCATTCCAAACTATGGTTAAACTCTTATTTCTCCTCATTCTCAAATCCGGATTCCTGTTACTCTTTATCCAGCCTAATCTACCATCTTATTCCTGGTTTTTCCTCCATGCGACGTTCAACTTTCTCTGTAAGCTGTCGTCTACGTTTTGGGCACAGTTTGCTTCCTGCTTCCTTATTTCGATTCTTTCTAGTCCCCTCTCCTCTCTGTCCCCTTCACCCTTCCTCTCATAACTTTATAGGAGACGCTGATCACATTTTGTTTGCGTGCACCTGTATCGCTTTCAAACGTTCTTCCTTTTACTCTTCTCTTCTGTCAGTTGGTCTTCCAACTCCGTATTATGCATCTTTTGTTCTCTGCTTGTCATCACCTTCGGCCATTCCGGTACTTGAGTATTTTCTATCCTCCGTATCTAATCGCATAAATATCTGATTCCGTTTCTTATTCTTTCCCTCTTTTTGAGCTAATGTCTTTTTTGACGAGCCTAATATAAAATTAAAAAAAAAAAGACTAGTTTAATCTGTCACACATTGCTATAAAGCGGTATGTAAAAATATTTACGAAAATATTTTTTTTATTCATTAAGTTGTTTTTACTTTTCTGTTTTGAATTTTTTGTAACTACATACTTGAAAAATAAATTGTTTTATAAATATTCACACAATCAATATTTTTCTTGTTTGACAATGCATCACAATTAATTCACTTTCTTTGCGATTTATAAACAATTCAGCTAACATATTTTACTTAAAATGTTTAAACTTCCTATACATATATTTTTCAATTATCCACAAAATTTTACAAATATTTATGCAATGAAAATTTCTAGTTTTACAAACGGAGAAATAGTGACGGTGGAGCTGTTGAAACGAAAAGTATTTTATTATGATAAAATTGGGCGTGATGTAGGGTTGATAGCAAAAGCATTTCATTCTTGTCTTTTTCTCTGTAATTGACAAACAAAGATTGTCTTTTCTGTACTTTTTTTCAGACCACTTTTGTTCTAAATTTGGACTACTATTAAACTCAAGTTTATAAAAAAAAATAATAATATTAACAAATAAAAAATAATTGTTTTTTTGAGATACAAGTTGTAATTAAAGAATACATTTTTATGTTTAAAGTTACATATTTCTACATATTTATATCGACAGTTGTTTTTTTGGTTTTGTTTTCTTTGTTTTGATTGTAGTTTGTTCAGTTTCTGTATATACAATAATTGGCTACAAGATTTTAATGTACTTGTACAGTAAGTAAAATTTAAATACACAACTATAAACAATTATTTAATAATAAAAATGAAATAATTGTTTATAGTTGTGTATTTAAATTTTACTTACTGTACTATAAACGTAAACAATATGTGTAACTTCTTCTTTTGATGGCGTACACTATGCAGTACTTAGGCTATTTCCAATAATTTCTCTCCCTTGCCGCCTTAATCAGTAAGCTGATATCGTTGATGTTTTTTATTCACTACCATAAATTCTTCCTTGAAGTATTAGGCGCGGAATGTCATACTTTTCTCCTCTCAGGATGTGACCGAGATATGCCATTTTCCTTTTTTTAATATTTTTTATGAGCTTCCTTTCTACGACAACTCTTTTCAGTATATTATTATTTGAGACTTTTTTGGTCCATGAAATTCTTAATAGCCATCTATGAAGCCACATCTCTGTAGCCTCTAAACGTCCAATAGAGCTGGCTTTCAAGGTCCATGTTTCAACTCCGTACAGAAGTACTAGAATAACGCAATAGCCTATAACTTTCAGTCTTAGCCGGAGTGGCAAATCATTAACTAGCATAGCGTTTTTCATTTTTCGGAACGTTTCCTTCGCCATTCCACATCTTATTCTTATTTCTTCGTCATTGTCTACTTTCTCATTTATTATCGATTCGCGATATTTGAAACTGGTAACTTTCTTAATTAAATTATTGTTTACAATTAGATGACCCATAACATTTTGATCAACCCTTTTAACAACCATAAATTTAGTCTTTGATGTATTAATTCAAATATTGTGTTTTTGACCTACAGTAGAAAGTTAGCAATTCTTTTCCCAAATAATTTTACTCCGAATCTTTCATTCTGTAGTCCTAGTTGGAAAATCCTCTCTATGTATATGTTAAACAAGAGGGGTGAGAGTATACAACCCTGTCTTACACCTTTCATGATCTTTAGGGTTTCAGTCTTCAGATCTTGATTTACTTTTACCTCAGCCTCTTGTTGCTAATACAGGTTATGTATTATTCGGATGTCTTTCCCATCAAGTCCAGTTTCTATCGGAATTTTGATAAGCGGATCGTGTTTTACTGTGTCGAAGGCTTTTTCATAATCTATGAAACATATGTAGACATTTTGGCAGTGATCATAACGTTGTTGCAGTAGTTGTTTTATACAAAAAAAAAAACCTCACATGTTTCAAAGCTTTTTCTAAATCCGAACTGAGTATCCCCACAATGTAATTCACATTTCCCATAAATTCTTTCGTGTAGTACTCTAAGAAATATTTTCAACATATGACTCATAAGGGATATTAATCTAAATTCTGAGCAAGATTTCGCATTTGATTTTATGGGAATTAGTATAAAAGTTGACTTCAACCTTTCTTAAGGGTAACTAACAGATATAATTTTAATGTACTATTTATAAGTAAATGAGTTTTATAATAATACATATATACAGTGACGGATTTGATAGTGATGGTACCCTAGGTCAATTCTGAAGACAACAGCAGAACGACGAAACGAAGAAAACAGAGAGAATCGCGAATTGGCAGGAAGACTAGGTTGAACAAACAGATAGAAAGAACATCTGTTAGAAGAAGAGGAAACGTACGTATCCGACCAAAGTTTAAGATGAAAATGTTTACACAGCGGAAGGAGATTAGAGGATGGAATTTTTTATCTAAATCTGCTACTGTACATGCAAATGATTTTTTTTTTTTTTTTAAAATTACGATCTGGCTAATTTTGCCAATAAGTAATTGGAATGTAGGTTATGCCATGATGGCAGATGCAATTCAACAATAACACTCCGCGTTGCTTTACTAGTCAATCAAACCGGTGGGAAAGATGTAGGGGCGTATAACGATTTAGTCTATGATTGTCGTTGTCGGAGTCTAATAAATCAATTGCTCGCGGGTTTGGGTGGTCCACTAACCTACGCAAGTAACGCTCGCTATAATTTTTAATTACCTTACTTATCTCCGGTACATTTAGATCCCAATGTAGGTTATCATTATGCATGTACCACGGTGCATTAGCTATTATTTTCAATATTTTTGACTGGCATCGCTGTATAATTTTAGGAACATGCACATGTGGATAAAAATATTTTTGTACCCCCTCTTCACGTCGAAATTTTAGTCCAGATAAAGACCTGTATGTATATATATATCTTTTGAAAAACACATTTTTTTTTCCTGTATGCTTCAAGAATCCTTAATCCTAAATAAGCGTTTCCTATCAGATTCAATCGAAAAACGCGACCGAATATGTTTTTTTTAAAACCTTGATTATTGAGTTGACTTCATGACCAATATCTTAGTCTCTCTTTCTCTCTTTCTCTCTCTCTCTCTCTATATATATATATATATATACTAGGGGATTGGTCTCGCTGGCCACTTCGTGGCTCGTTCTTTCGGACTTTAAAATTATTTTGCTTTGTAAATTTTCGAATTTTGTATTTAAAAATTTCATCAAACTGTTCATGTCTATTTAATTTTTAAGTTTTAGGTGTCTCATATTTTTCTTACATTCTAGCGATTCTAATACATTATTTAAAAAAGGGAATAACGCTCCAGCTACCGTGCGTGTATTTTCTAAAATTTTGATCTCTAAATATCAAAATTTTGCCAATTTTATATTTTTCCTGTATTCTGGAGACCTTGGTATGTAGGTTAAAAAGAAAATAAACACCGTAACTTATACAGAACCGGCTGTGGAATTTTTAAAGAAACTTGATTTTCACATTTTTCAAAATTTGAGCCTTTAATTTTAAAATTTTGTTAGTCTCTTATTTTTCCTATATTTTATTTCAAAACAAAAGAGTGACTCTCTAGCTAACATGGAAAGAGGTGTGGACTTTGTTTTGGATTCCAGTCTTAACGCTTTAAGCGTGTATTTTCCTAAATTTTGATCCCTAAATATAAAAATTTTTCGAATTTTATATTTTCCTCGTATTTTGGAGACCTCGGTGCACAGGTTAAAAAGAAAATCAATGTCATAACTCATATAGAACCGGCTGTGGAGTTTTTTAAAAATGTTTTTCATAAAACTTGGTTTTCACATTTTTCAAAATTTGGGGCCTTTAATTTTAAAATTTTGAGGGTTTTATAATTTTCTTACGATCGCACGAAGAAAATACGTCCGACTGAAAAAAAAAAAAATTCTAAATACTTCAGAACTGGCTGTGCGATTTTTTTTCTTGCAGCTTTATAAGATAGATATATATATCCACATATATCACATATATATTGTAAAACTTCAATTTATTTCGGCGCGATATCTCTCTTCTGAAAGTCAATGTATATTTATCTCGATTCGTCTCGAAAAATTCTTATGGACGAATAAATTTCAATTGATCAAGTCATCCTTAAAAAAAAATAATTTATGATTTGTTTAGGCAACTTCTATAACAACTTCAGATACATAATATCAAATAAAATACCATTTTCGAAGTACTAAATCATTCTTCAATTTTATCGGGCAAGAAGCACAAAATAGATTAAAAACTATACCACCTTTAGTCTAAATTAACGAAATGGAACATAATATTAAGCAAAATCCCACCCCCCCTAAAAGTCGTACCGTTTAAAATTTTAAATAAATTTCCTAATTCATCTCGAAAATTTTTAAATAATTTTCTTAATAATTGTGAAATTATATTAAAGAAAATTATAATTATTTTTGTTTTTGATACCGCACTTAAGTGTTCCATTTAAATACAAATTTAATAAAGTTTCCTGAATACATGGAATAACTTACCACTATAGCGCAACCAATAGCACTTAGATACTTCAACATGTGTAATAATTTGAACGTTGTGATAACAAATACACTTGTACAAACGTTACTGCGTTCTCCTACGAGTATTATTAATTAATTACGTTAGTTCTTATCAATGTTTGATATGCAAGAAGGTATATGATAAATAAAGTGGTGCCAAAATCTACGTTGCAATTTGAATGACAGATTATTCTAAAATAATAAAATCATAGTCTTTCATTAAAAATTAAAGCATTTTATATAATAAGCGAATAAATCTGTTTTTGCTAGAATAATTCCACAGTTACTAAATATCTAAGTTTTAATTTGTAACAAAAAGAGAATTTTTTGTTTCTTTTGCTTGTGCATTAAAATTTTAATTAAAAGTAATTTTTTTTACAAATTAAAAGTGAAAGATTTTTATTTTTTCATGCATAAAAATAATATTTCCCATATTGCAAAAGGCTGAATGAAATTTGATATATTAAAAATTTTTCAAATTGGCTTTGAACACATATTCTATTTTATTACTAAAAAATTAAAAAAAAAGAAATACTTTTCGAGCGTAATGTGTTTTGAGAAAGAGAAAGACTTCGCTCTCACAATGATTCAAAATTTAAAATTTTTTATTAATAATTAAGTCTATTGTAATTTCTTGTTCTAAATTTTCTTTCAAGTTAGGTTTTCATTATTGTAATTTTTCTTTATTTGCACACGATTTTTTTTTTTTCATTATATTTAGTTTTAAAGTTTTATATTAAAATAAAATGCACAAAATTACACAAAAAACTCATAGTGAAGACAAAAATTAGGTTCGATTCTATTTCGCCAAAATTTAGGATTTCGTTTATTCAGTGGATTAACAAACAAAAAATAGGCAAGCGTACAGATGATTTCGTATTGGCAGCAACGCGCCATAATATCGAAATTCAGACTGTAGTCGAAGAAGATAATTCTGGATTAGGTTTCATTGTCATTAACAATGGACAAGTATAAAGGAATTAACTGTTTGTTTTTTGTGCTATTTGATCCGCTGTTAAATTTTTTTTTTCTTCTCGGGAAAACAGCAAAAACGTCTAATAGCCGAAGCAAATAATATAAAAAACAGAAATGAAAAAAGTACTGTTAAAAATACTTAATTTGAACGTACCAAAAAACTCCAATAATGAATGATTGCAAGTTATATCATCCGAAATCAATACTAGCCTATATAGATTAATAAAAAAAGAATATATTTTTTTTTGTCGCTACTGATATTTTATATAAATAAAAAGAGGCTTTAATTATGAAGTGAAATTGGCACGCCGCTGAGTGTATTTAAAAAATGAATAAACGAAAAGTTAATGCAGATTTATTAAACATTGCAAAACATGCTGGTGCTTTTATGTTTTATAACGTTTAATATATAATTATAATTATACATAAATATATTTCTGTAAAAGAGCTTATTGCCTCGTCTTATTTATAATTTAATATTTAATTTAGGTTTTATTAGTGTACAAATAATTATATAGGGCACAGTAGCTTTAAATAGTTGTTTATTTCAATTTAAAAATGACGTATTCAGAAAATTATATTATATTTTATAGAAAAAAGGAAAATGAGGAATTATAAAAGGAATAAAACAAGTTCACTTTAAAGTTGAAAAATTATTAGAATAAATCATCAAAGAGATTAAGAAATTAAATAACTCGTTAACCAAATAAACGATTTAGAAAAGGGGTTGGTCTAATGGGAAAAGACGGCGAAAATGTTAAAGAATTAGTTCTAACAGTAATTGTTAAAACTGAAATAGAATTAACGGTCTTCTTGTTGAATCTGTTTCGAAATAAAAATATTGAATAAAAAATTGATGGATGGTTAATTGCGTCTATTTAATTTTTTTTTTTTGTAAATAATACATCCATTATTATACTAAAGTGATGCAAAATTCTTGTTTCGTACGCGAGTGACAATTTACAAAACATTCAGTTTCCTTCAGAGTGCGATAATGTACACAAGATCGGCCCGAAACCACAGAAATTTGCGGCTTCATAGTACACTGCTGCAGTTCAGTTGATGCACACAGCTGCGGTGGTTTGCCTCATGTTGAAAAAGTAATGATTAGATTTCAAATCAGAGATAGAATTATTTTCTTGAGAGGTGCTCCGTTTACATTTATCTTTTTCCTACGCTACCATCAAGCAAAGGAAATTATGGCGCCACGCGTCCAAAAATCGCACGTGTACATTGTTTAACTGCGCTATCTATCAATCGCTTTTGTCTTTCGAAGTGATGTTTTAACTTTCTTGTCCATTACGAAATATATCAATGTTGCCGAGTTAATTTTTTTCCAATCATTATTATTTATTTCTTTTTCTTTTTCTGTGCTATTTCATTTCTAGGTGAAATGGAAAGTTACCAAAATACATGCTTATAAACAGGAAATGTAAAATAAATAGTTCTAATGATTTTTATTTTAGACAAATAATTTTATTGACCGAACGGTGGCCTTCTTTTGAAAAAAAATTTCTTCCCCCAAACAAAAATTAAAATGACGTTCCCGTAATTTAAAAACAATATGATGTGTTAGGTTGTTCACCAGTGAATTCACTGAAGGTGAAATGCTGAGTGGTGAATGTATGAGCTAATATTAGTAATATCTCTCTCTATCGGTATTTTGTAAAGTTTTTTTTAACTTGGAATTATTGATACGTAATATTTTAAAATACTAAAAGTGGAACAGACAACAATAAATACCAAATGAATCCCCTATATACAATGAAACTAATTTCTACCATCATGGGCGTCGCCAGCGGCGGGCAGGGGGGCAGCTGCCCCCCCTGAAGCTCTGAAACTTTTTAATCAACTAGCCATGATGAGTATTCATAGGGGCGTAATCATGAACAATTTGCCAGAAATCCCCGAAAATTATGTTTTAATTAAGATTTTATTCTTGTTTAATAAAATATTAAGCCTTTACAACTTATAAATTTTATTTTCCCTATAACTCATATCCTCTTTCTATCATCTCCCCCCCGGCTCATCGGCTGGCGACACCTTTGTCTACAATCATCACTGTCTATTTCTTATTTTCTTAGAAGTCCAGTAAGTTAAGTGTTACTACTAAATTTCGAAATATGGGAATGGAGATGTCTGTTTTTTGTGGCAAATTCCGTCCGAAGATAAAATAATTATTTTAATATTTCTTGAACACTGAAATAATAAACTGCAGAGTTAAAACATAAAAGAATAAGTTATGCACCCATAATACGGGGCCCTAAATAATGGTATTTCAATTGAATCAAAAGTTTTATAAAAATATAATTAAACTTCAATAAATATCATAAACAAAAAAAAAATAAATTAATAGACTATTAATCGTCTGTACTAAATTTAAGAAAATTCACACAACAAAAGTATTTGATTAATTCCGCGAAAAATGAAATTTCAGGTGTTTATATTATTAAACATCCCGTATGCCACAAAGATTTTGCTATAAACACAAATTTTATAATTAATGAAAAAGTTGCGATAATCGATATACTGTTGGAAGATGTATACATACATCATGGTGAGTTCTATTTTTTAAAATTACCAGGTTTTTTATTTTACAAAAGCAGTTTTCTTTTTATTGTGACCTTTTCGGCACACATTAAAATTAGTGAAAGTTCCAGATTTTTGTTAAATATATATCTACTGAATCTTCGACTACTAGGGTAAAATTTTAATACTAGAAAGAATTTATTACTTTCCCAATAACCGCCTACGAAAATAGGAATAACAAGTTATTTAATTTATATGAATAGTACCTGAGCGACCGAGCTTTGCTCGGTATTTTTTTTTGTAACTTTTTAACTTTATTTTAATCTTATACATATTCACAAAACATAAAATATTTTATAACTAATTTATGGGTTCACATTTATGAATGTAAAGCCTCTTTCCATACGATTTTGCTTTTCAATACTGAACGCAACGAAAATGTAGAGGTCCTTTGAGTTCGCTTTCCGGACGATTACAAAATCTTTTCAACGACAGCACAATGCGTTTTTTATTAGAAAAGTTAAATTTTAGGTATATATAGGGCCGTCAGCTTTATCTATCGGTTTATTCGTTATAAAAACAAACAATAAGCGTCTTGTAATTTTACCTGTGATCGTCTGTTTTCTAACAAATTTGAAAAAATTTCCGACTAAATCACTGCAAAATGTAATAAGGGTAGGGCTTTTTAAAATGCGTACAACATATTCTCAATAATTCACTTTCACAAACAAATATATAAATACGCGAAACATTTAATATCTGTGTATAAATAGGCAAAGTCCTTCCTTGTTTATTAACCGATTTTTTTTTTCTTGTTTCATTTAATAGCTATTAAAAACCAGTTTTTTTTAAAATTTAAATATAAAATTAATACAATAAAAATTAAAAATGAACTGTTTATTACGATATTTTCGATTCGTTATTTTTCTATTTCGTTATATATATATTTTTTCCGCATGCGTAGCGCATGATTTTCGAACCGCCATTGTGTGACCGCCCGCTGATCGGCTTTTTTTTGCCTATTCGTTCCTCGCCGTTTCCAGGTATCTGGAATTACCCGCTCACCTCTTTTGCCGACGATATGTTTTATTGCTTTGCCCTACTAGTATTGACGCCACCGGCCCGTACACAAAGACACTACCAGAGCTGATAATCGACGACGTTCGAAAATCAAAAAATAATACTAAAGGCAGAACAAACTATTAGATCGTCGTCAAAAGATCGCGCCACCAACCCAAATTCATATTATACTGAAAACATTAAAATTCATTTAAAACTCGCGAAACCGAATTTTGCCACGGATTAGACCTTGACAGATCAATTTATTGACCCAAAATACCCCTAGTGTGCAAATTTCATCCAAATCGTTAGAGTCGTTTCCGAGATACACGAAATAAATTTATATATATTTACAATTATTGCTCGTTTAAAGATATTAGATTTTAATAATTAAAATACACATAAATTAAATATATATAAAATGTATAAAAACTACGGCACAGTAAGAAAACATTTATCGCCTTCCAATTAGTAACATATTAAAATTTACATAAGTACGAGTATACACCCTGTCAAGAAAGTATCGGGAATTGTCAATTTAAATCTCCCGGGTAATAGCTAGGCAGATAATTTTTTTTTTCCAGGTTGGTACAACTGTTTTGTATTATGATGCCTATTTTTAGCGCGATCTGTCAACCAGTGTGTTTACAGCAGCTGTTAAAATCAGTCGACCTTGAAGGTTTTGTCGAAGTTTTACAATGAGTGAAAATATTGAACAACGTACTTGTGTTAAATTCTGTGTTTCGAACGAAATTTCTTGTGCCGATACACTGAAAATGTTACAGAAGGCTTTTAGTGAATCTGCTTTATCAAAAACGCGGGTTTACGAGTGGTACAGAGCGTTCAAGGATGGTCGGGAGACGGTCGAAGACATGCCTCGCTCTGGACGGCCTTCAACGAGTGTGACCGATGATAACGTCGATAAAATCAAGGAAATCGTTGCTGAAAATTGTCATGTGAGCTTGAGAGAGATGGCTCATGGATTGGGCATGTCACACGAGAGCGTACGTACGATTGTGCACGAAAAATTGGGTATGCAACGCGTTGCGGCTCGGCTTGTTCCGAAAGACCTGAATTTCTTCCAAAAAAAGTACCGAGAACAGGTAGCTGCAGACATGCTGGATCGAGCCAATTTGGATCCTACCTTCTTGGAAAAGATAATTACTGGTGACGAGACATGGGTGTACGAGTACGACACGCTTACGAACCAGCAATCGTCCGAATGGCGGCCAATTGGCGCGCCAAAGCCGAAAAAACCTCGCCAAAGCCGATCGAAAGTGAAGATCATGTTGATTGTTTTCTTCGATATTCGAGGCGTGGTACACTATGAATATGTGCCAGCCGGACAGACAGTCACCAAAGAGTTTTACTTAAGTGTTTTGAGACGTTTGAGAGAGGCTATCCGTCGTAAACGTAACGATTTGTGGGTCGACAATTCTTGGATTCTCCATCACGATAATGCGCCGTCTCACAAAGCCATAATTGTGAATGAGTTTTTGGCCAAACACTCGGTAAATATCATCGAATAACCGCCGTATTCACCAGATTTAGCACCCTGCGACTTCTTCCTATTCTCAAAACTCAAATTTCCGCTACGGGGAATGCGCTTCGAATCGATTGATGACATCAAGACGAATGCGACGCGAGAGCTAAAGGCCATCCTGGAAACCGCCTATCAGAAGTGCTTTGCCGAGTGGAAAAAGCGTTGGCATATGTGCATCGCTTCGAATGGATGTTATTTTGAAGGTGACAAAATAAATTTGGATGAAAATTAAAAATTGTTCGTTTTATTTAACAATTCCCGATACTTTCTTGACAGGGTGTATAACTATAATCAGCGTATAAATAATAACAGTTAAAATATTTATAGACAAATTAAATATAAATAAAATTTACGTTAACGAAACATAAGTATACATTTCAATGAATTATAAGGTACAAATGATTTTTGAGAGGTTACATGGGTTTCTAAATTTCAAAAAATTCATTTCTTATTTTTTAGTTTTTAATCTAATAGTACAACATGTCTAGAATATTTTCCCAAAGTTTTCACTTAATCGGAATAAAACTCTAGGAGATAGAACCTTTGAAATTTTCTGTCATTAAGTTGGGCCGACCGGAATTCAAGCCGGTGTGGATAGAACAGGCTCCCTGACAGCAGCGCACCTAATAGCTATAATAACAATTAAATTTTATTTAGTTTTTACGTTAATGTAATACGAATTTTTTACTGATTTTTTTTATTATTTAAAATGGATGAAAAATTAAATTGTAATATTTGTTATGTACAATTTACATGTAAAAAAAACATGTTTCGTCACGTTAGGAATGCATCAAATTACACCGACGTATATATACACAGTGCGTCTCATAAGTTTTGGGACTGTCTTTCTAAAATCAATACTACTTGCGCCATTTTCATGAAATTTTGGGACTTAGTCCGTTCCATTCTCTTTTCTCTCCAACCGAAGTTTCGGAACTATCGGATTATTTGTAGCAGTGCAGTAACAGTTCTTGCAGGCGTCTTTTGGTTCACGCAATCATAATTGTCACGGCCATTCGAATCTTTTCAATCGAAGCAAAATAGTCCCCTTTCAGTTCCGTTTTCAACTGGGGGAGTAGAAAATAGTTTGGAGGTCTCAAATCTGGTGAGTGCGGGAGGTAGTTGAGCACCGGAACCATTTTTCTTGCCAAAAATTGTGTGCTACTTGCAGCGGTGTGCGTCAGCGCATCATTATGCAACAAAAAAAACGACCGATCCTTCCAGAATCGTTCTTAATAATTCGTTGAACGATGCTTCTTTTTGGAATACCAGTTAGCTCTTCTACCAACCTGCGGCCTGCACTTCAATGTTCTTTCAAAACAGCTGCGACGCGAGCGATGCTTTCATCTCCTTTCGATTCTCTCTTTGTCTTAAATCGACTCTCTGCATGACGAAAATCGGTTATACCAACGAAACACGCTAGTACGAGACATTACGAACTCTGAATAAGCCATCTATAACATTTCAGATGTTTCGCTAGCATTTTTAACCGTCTTAAAACAAAACAAAATGTTGTTCCAAATTTTTTTCCATGTTAAAACTATGACCAAGAGACGCTTGCACGAACTGTTACTACGCTGCTACAAATAATCGGATTATTCCGAAACTTTAGTTGCGAATAGAAAAGGGTAGTACGAACTAGTTCTCAAAATTTCATGAAGATGGCGCAAGTAGTATTGATTTTAGAAAGGCAGTCCCAAAACTTATGGGACGTACTGTGTATATATGAAAATTTTAATTAATAATTGGTCAAATGCACTATCCAATGTTGTTTTATTTTGTTTAATGTGTTATCAGCCATATTTTAAAACGCTAAACTTATAGCCCTCCCTCATTTAAAACATAATATAAATGAATTGAAATTGGTTCTAATATACTTTCACTATTTGATCTTCCTTTTTTATTTGTATTAAACGACTTTGAAGTTTTTCATGTTACCCACGGTGTTGTTTATATGCAGCGATTGCATTCGTTTTTTTGTTATAGAAATGTATTTTAATTCTGTTGTTAAAAAAAGTCAAACTCATAATATTACAGTATCAGCTTGTATCACTTTTTTTTTTTTTTAATATAATGTAAGAAAATCAATTTGAAGGTTGTGAAACTGTACTTCGATTCCTTAACAAAGCTCTTTAGGTGTTAAAATATTTCGAAAAAAAATTACACAGAAACGTTTAAACACGTAAATATACATTTATGGAAATACTGGGTAAAAATTACATACGACATTACAAATTTAAAATTGCATATCACTGTTTTGAATTTAGTAACATATAAATGTAAATTATGATTATCTATAATTTAATGTACAAAATCTTCAGTGCACTGGTACAATATCTATTTTTGCAATTTTAGAGACTTGAAATAATAAATTAATTTCGAAGAGTTCTCTTTAATATCTTTATAAATGTCATGGCCGATTTTATACGACAATTTTGTTCCGTGTACAAAGTGAAACTAATAGGGCCAGATTAAAGGGGGAGGCAGGGGGCCAAGTTTTTCCACTCGTCGTAGTCGTTAAAAGATCGGTAGATGGTATGAACGGGTATATCACCATACCGTTTAAGGCCACTTTTTTTAGCCATTTGATCAACTACATTATTAAAAATGATTTCGCGATGACTAGAATCTAACAAGCTAAGTACCTCCTTTATCTGTAATTTTTACGTATTTAAACTTAATATCGTAAATCAATAGGCGACAGGGTTAATTAAAATTGCTACGACCAATCGCTGAAAAGCTTTTAAGCTGAGTATATTAAAGTTTTTCTTTTAACATTTAACGTGTTCAATATAAAGTCATAGGCTTTATCAATAGTAGGCAGCTCGGCAGTGAAAATAGAAGCCTCCTCGGGAGGGAGTTTGAATTTAAATATTAAATTATTATTCATAATGAATGCAGCGCCCACTCCTTTACTAGTAGCTCGAAACTTAGCGCTGTCTGTGAATACATTGAGGTTTGTAAAAAATAATAATTGATTGCTTGGTTCGGAAAATGTTCTCTATTTAAGCTGCCGGAAAAAATGTATATTTACATCTATGTTTCACATAAATTAATACGATAAGGTAGACTAAAATAATTGGATAGTAGCGTGAGAATAAGAGCTGGACAATACGGCATGTAGATTTTGCCTTTTTTGACTAAATGCGGCTTCTTCCATTAAACAATCCATTCATTGTTGATTTTACTTATATCTTTTACTATTAATGGATGATTGTAATTATAATATTTATTTAAAAATCTGTCTGTCGATCTTCTTATATGTAAGGGGGAGATCTTGGTCTCTATTTGAAGGAGAAGGAGCCGACTTAATATTTCCAATTCTAAATCTCAGACCAAGATTCTACAGAGCAACTAATCTTCTAAGGAGTGATTTTGAGGCCAACTCATAAAAAAATGCACTATAATCAAGTTTAGACCTAATGGTGGTTTTACAAAAAAGACTTAAAGTTACAGGATCCTCTCCCTAGATAGTATTGTTGATAGCTTTCAGCGGATTAACTGTGCTGGCCATCGGTTGTATTAACGATTGTATATGAAATTCTCAAGTTCATCTGGAATCTAGCTATATATATGTATATAAAAATATTTAACCAGTTTAGAAAATGTAATGTTTTGATTCATCATCTAGCTCACTCGAAATTTCGAGTATGAGTTATCTTCTAATTCGGAGGAGAATTAGAGGATAGGTAGTCGCGCAGTTGAGAATCACGTAAGCAGGAGCGCAGCCTAGCCTTCGTGCTGTCGACAACGTGAGAAAGCTTATCAGTGGGCGAGGTGAAGCCAAGACGATTGGCCTTTACTCACGTTGATGCGATTGTTCGCCGGCTGAATATTTCTATGCGACACGCTAGCGCACTCGCACGACTACAATCGGAACTGACTATAGTCGCTTGATTTATCGACATACAAATGCAGTGCCCAACTGTGTCTAAACTACTGTGTACGAAACTAGCGCCGCATAATTTTTGTCGTCGCCCGGTATCGAACCTGAGACCTTCGGATCGGAAGTCAAGCGCTCTAGCCACTAGGCCAAACGCGTGATTATAGATTTTAATTTTAATGCTCCGTTGAGAATAAGATCTCAGAGTAAATAAAGTTACGCGTAATAAACCAATTTTTTGAAAAGCGTCTTGGGAAGCGTTGGCGAAAAATTGCTTATCTTGAATAAATACAGAAAGAGTTTTGTGTTTGATATACGCAACAAACTTTTTTTTTGGCCCGGACCAAATTACAACCTCCTTCTGGCCAATAATTCCCCACAATCAACAACACCCGAATTGTTCATATAATGAAAACCTGAAAAAATTATATAATAATCAGTAAATGGATAAAAAATAGAATAAAATAAATCTAACTCTTTACATAAAAAAAATAAACCCTAATGAATAAGGAAGATATCTGATGGACAAGGAAGATATCTGATGGACAAGGAAGATATCTGATGGACAAGGAAGATCACGAATGATGAAGTATTACAAAAGGCAAACACTGAGAGACAAATATGTGATGTAATAAAACAAAGAAAATCCAGCTATTTCGGTCACGTTATAAGAGAGAAGCAATATGAATTGCTACGCTTAATTATACAAGGAATGATTATGGGAAAAAGAGGACGAGGAAGAAGAAAGACGATGTGGATCGACAACATACGAATATGGACCGATAAAATAACAATGAGAGGCTTGGTGGACGCAGCGGCTAAACATGAGATATGATATTTCGCCAACAATGGATCGTTAACGCGCATACATCTGCGTATGACACGAGAAGAAGAAGAACGAATAAGGAAAGAACAAAAAAATAAAATAAATAGCACAAAAATTAAATAACAATGCTCTTTCTTTCAATAAACCTAAAAAGAAAAAAGAAAATCTTATAAGTAGAACAAAGAAGATAAAAAATACACAATGGAGGATAAATACCGCAGGACATGAGGTCTTTAGAAAACACAAGTCTCTTGCTGTCAAACTGGGCGCAATTAAATAATAGGTGGTTAATGTTTTCTCTGAAATTTTGTCGACAATAGGTATTACAACCCGTGCAGTGCCCTGTGTTTGAAAAGTTTAAACCCAATCGGCAATGGCTACACACAACGGTTACAAACCTACGGGTCAAACTAACTGGGACACAAATACGGTAAAACCAAGATATGGACGGCAGAGATGGTTGGACCATATGAAAATATTTACCAGGCCCTTGTTCCCTGCAAATAAGACTCTAGCGTATGATAAAATATATGATGCTGAAGATGCCTGCGAGTAGAAAAGGTTGTTATATAGATATTGAATAATAACGGGCCGACCCCTGAGCAAGCCCCCTATAAGTTATTCGGATATCAATATATTTAGAAACTGAATTTTAGAAAATAGAGCGAGTTTTTTTTTATAAATAACCTTCATAAAAGCTTTTTATAAGATGTGGAATTTTTATCCTAATCAATTATTCAAACACAATAGGAATAAAGGCAGTATCAAACGCCCCTTTAATATCTGAAAAGATCGTTCCGGGAGGAATTTTATATCAATAAACGATTGATAAGTGTCATTTAAAAACTTGATTGTACAATCCTTAGGTATCTAAGCTTGGACGAATCACAAACATGTTATAAGTAACAATATTCTTGTTCTCAAGCTACTATGTTAAACGGTTCTTTATGACAATTTTGAAAACATTGTTGAAAAAGGTCATTAAGGATGTTGACCAGAATAATCTTAGCATTCTTTTACATGTTCTTCAATATAGAAAATGTGATATCATCTATGCCATGTGCGGAATCTTTTTTCCTGCACGATGGTATTAAAAGTTCAGAGTAAGAAATCAGTTGTAGTAATAAAAAATGATTTTCGACCGCGTTTGTGCTAATTCATCAGCTGTTGAAACGACGAAGGAGCTACTATGCTAACGAAATCATAAAACCAATGATCATTCGTTACGGTATTGTTCTGCACATCCTTGTTCTTAAAGCGCTTCGCTAATATCTTTTTTTTTTTTTTTTTTTTGGCTTGGCGCTAATATCTAAACATCTTTTAACGGCGCATTCATAAATACACTTGCCACAAAAACTTTCTCAAGCAGCTCTTTTTCTAGATTTTAGAAGTTTACGTATTTCTGCAGTAATTCTTTTATATTCTATGTACGATGACATAAATCCTTCTGAATGAACTTTCCCTAAGTTTCATTACAATCTTTTACTCGCCTTCGATATTCCACCGGGACTTGGGCTATTTTTCCCCCCCTCCACATAAGATCGCTAGAAGTACTGGATTCTGTAAGGCTGAATAAACAACACCCTGAAATAGGTTACATTTATCTACTGGGGGTCAGTTATAGAGTAAATTTTACCCAGGGCCAAGTCTGGCATATTTTGAAATTTGATCCAGTATTTGTAAGTTTCCATCTTTAATTGATGTGTTCAAAGCAATTTGCCTGAGAATTAACAGAGTTGGAAGTCCCTATATCAATATTAATAGCGATGGGAAAGTGATCACTACCCATCGAGTGAGAAAGAACTCTTCAAGAGCAATCAAGGAATATATCCCGTGAGACAAACGACAAATCCATTAGGTTCGGAAGTGAACTACCGTTGTTTTCGTTAAAGAAAAAGTAAGTCCATTTTGCGTAGCCCACTGAGTGTTCTGCAATTATTTTTTCGCCAATGCTAACATCTTCGCAAGGTAAAATCATCAGCAAATAAGCTATAAAGCCCTGGTTTTGAAATTACCGACGAAGAAATACTATTTAACATAATAATAGATAGCGTAGGATTTAAAACAGATCCCTGTGGTACCTACTCCATTCTTAAGTGAATATACGAAGCTGACAACGTACTTCCGATGCGCACCCCGAAGTCCGTTATAATTTTTTTAATGAAGTAATAAAATATGTTCCCATTTATTTTCTAGGTATTCAGCATATCTAAAATCGTTCGGCTTCACAAAGGGTCGAAGACCTTATTAAGATTAAAAAAAAAGCTGATAAAACATGATTTTTGTTTTGCAAATACGAATGGATTTCTATCTTTATACAGTCTAGTATGTCAATTGTAGATCTTTTATTTCAGAATCCAAACTGGAATGGAGAAATTAAATTTCGGTTTTCTATGAATAATCTGCGATTTATCATTTTTCCTAGAAGTTTGTATAGAGTGCATAGGTGAAGGAAGAAGGTCTAAAATTTTCTAATTCACTACTTTTTTTTACCGCGTTTAGGAACTGGCACAACTGTCGCATGCCAATGTTTCAGAAAGGTCTGTGACTCTGCCATATACGGTTACATATCGCTAGTGAACGTTTTAAACTGGTTTCTGGAAGACGTTTAGAAATTCGTTATCTACGTCATCTGTGGTCCGGCAAATTTTCCGGTTTTCATTGTTCTTAGAGCTGCTTCTATCTCTTTAATCTATGAACGCAATGTGGTACGATTCTTCATTATTTGTAGAACGGGCGTTCTTTTCATATTCTAACTTGTATATTGTTTCTCTTCTGATAGTGAGTGATCACTTGAGATTTCAGCTAAGTACACGGTAAAAGTTTCAGATAAAATTGAAGGATTAGTGTATATTTTATTTTTAATTAGAACACTATAAAATTGATTTTGGCATTAACTTTTCATTTGGCGAATTTTGTTTCATAGTACCTTTGAGCAGGGCCGTATCTATACCGGTTACGAAAATATTTTTATAAATATATAATAATATACGTGTGTGTGTGTGTTGTCATGAAATAATTTATTTATGAATAATACACTAAAACCTTGTAGTCAATATGCAATATTTGAACACTACAATAAAAATAAATAAAAAACAGCCGTTTCCATAGAATTCATAAAAATTTCAATTTTTTTTCCTTTGTCAAAAATTGAAAAGAAATAAATTTATTCTGAATTTCGGTCCATTTAATTCAAGCAATTATTATTTCGCGGACATGGGGGGGGGTGAACCCTGAAACCCCCCTCAGGTATGGTCCTGCCTTATCTGTTTTTCGTTTCTTTAAAATGTGGATCTGGCTCTTGGACTCGCATTTTTTGGTAATTAATGTGGTTTTCTGGTGTAGAGTTGTTTTTTAATTTTCTTAAATCTGTTCCCCTTTGCCGAAATGCAATTTTACAGCTCTCATTCCGCTACAACGAACTAACTTTATTTCTAACAAACAAAATGTGCTTTTAGATTGTATTGAATTATTGGATACAATGAATATATTATTTCATTCGCATTATCAGTCAGAGAAACGATTATTTTATTTGAATTGTCGTTTTGATAATTATTCCAGTCAGCTTTTCTAAAATTCCATTTAGATGAAAAATGAAGTGTACGTAGGTTCTCTGGAATATGTATTACTAGTGGACGATGACCACTTCCGCCCGAATCAAAATGTCCTGTGTAAAGTTTAATATTCTTCCAAATGAGGCAGTACTCATAATTATAAGTCTATGTTTGACGCCCAAGTTTGAGACGTCTAATTTCAACTAATTTTAGTTGGTTATGATAAAATCCATTATATAAACAGAAAAAAACACAAAGCTAAAAATTTAAACGTCTTAAATAGTTATACTTTTTTTTCCATTGTTCCAAATTACATGTAGTTAGTTTTATACACGGTATACTTTGGCAACCTTTTATGTACTTCTTATAAATTCTAAAGAAGATCTATACGAAAAGAGTTGTTCACCGAAGTCTCATTCCTCAGGCGCTTCCATTTCTTAATAGCCAAATTAGAGGGAGGGAGGGATTTGAGAGTAAGATATTATTCAGCTTCATACAATACATTTGGAAGAAACTTATACAGGGTTCTCTTCTGCAGTTGTCACAAAGGAGAAAGGAGTGGTCAATTAACGAGTACTGTTCGAAAATAAGCCTAATCGTACCCGTGTTGACGATATTTTTAATGACTACGTCGAAAATCAAACAGAAATTAATCGAACAATACGTATACCATCCTTTTTGTAATAATGAATATGTATAGGAAAGTGAAATAGTGCGTCGTGCATTTATTTTTAAACAGTTAATTATTTTCTTTAATATAAGCTAAAAATTTTCTGCTCAACTAGTGTTGTAAAAAACACAGCACGCTAAACAACGTCTAGAACCCCGGTTTCGTAATAAGCTGAATTATCGAAGCTTTTTATCGCGCATTATCGAACCGTAAGAAATTGTTTATCTCTTCCATATTCTCCGCTTAGTCCACCATTTGCGCGTTATCAAGAACGAGATTCTCTTATCTCCCACTCTCTTCAGTTACCATTTCTTTCTAGTAATTTCCTTTCAATTCTGCTACCAGACTGATCTCTCTGTTTCCTTTTTTCTTGAAACTTCGTTCTGTCCCTTTCGTTTTTTCGTTTTTCCCCTTTCCATCGTGGTCTAATCAGGCGGAGCGGAGGAGTTCAATAGTGAGGCACGTTCCGATTTAAACATCGTATAAAAGCAACTTTCTCTTTTGCAAATGTTCATTTTCTGCTCACAAGTTCGCGTACAGTTCGCGCTTTGGTGCGGTAGATGCCGCGCAGCCGACAACGAGTAGCTTCGTTACAGTTCTTGTCACACGATTATCGCTAATGTTGTTGTTGTTCGTCGACGTTATTGCCGGCTGTTATAACTTCAACAGCAGCCCCACCGTCGAATTAATTGTTAAATTTAGTAAAACGTTTTTCACCGTAACGTAAACGGCACTATAGCGACCAGATCGCTTTATATACGCATATTATAAAGAACACTGTTGTTATTCAATTGCGTCGCTGCGGAATTTTTAATACACCTATAATTTTAATACGGGCAGCCTGCCAGTAGCACTTATTGGGCAGAATTATATTTTAAAAAAAATATATTCCAGTAAGTCATTTTAACTTCTATATAACGACGCTTGCTTGGTAGTGGATTTAAGCAAAACTTGAGTCCCGAAAAACCCCCGAACTGACTGTATTTTTCGGAACCGAGTTTAACATATTTCAAAAGGAAAAAAATGAATTTATTCGTTCTTCACAGAATTTAATGTTTAAATTTAAAATAATAGCACGACAGTTTTTCTCATCTCTTTATATATATATATATATATATATATATATATATATATGTATCAACTATAATATCCTAGTGATTAATTAATCAGTTTGTAAACAGCGTGCAATTCGCATTAAGACATTAATTCCGGTCTTACTTTTAGACATGTTTTCAGAATTTAGAAGAAAGCCTTTTTTTTTTTTTTAGAACAGTTTTTTGTTGGAAATATATACTTAATAGTGAATTACACAAAGTCTTTATAATATCGTTAGACTGGTATCTTAATAAATAAGACACGTATTATTTTTCATCCCCTTTAGGAAATTTCAGAGCCGTCCCCGTTCTGAGGCCTCATAGCCCATGCTTAAATCCGCTACCCGATAGTAGTATAAGTTCTAGCGAAAAATATTATCGATGCCTACTTTCAGTTTCGATTGATAATTGTTTTTTTTTATTTTATTTTCATTTTTTTAATTTACCGGCGGCGATGAATGGAAATAAATTTGAACACCATTGTCCCAAACAATTCAATCGGGGAGCACTACGATTTGTGCAAAATTATTATTATTCGTATAGAATAAATTCGAAACCGAATTCTTATAATTACGCCATTTAAAGAATAATGCTTCGAAATTAAATGCAATTATGTAAAAATGAATTCAATTACCTTCTCTAACGAAAAAATAAAATTAAACAAAAGATACAGCGTTATAGAATTGCAATTTTCGCGATATCTATACCTCCCTTTCTTTTTTTTAATAATAAAATAATCTCTATTTGATATTTTGAGAAAAATTAATAGTCCTTTTACACAGATCTAACCGATTCGCGGGTGAATTTATTATTTCTTCGCAACGACAAAGTATCACGCGAATTAAAAAAGTTAATCGTCTGTCGCTGAAAAATTCCTTCTACGCATTTACATTTTTTTTTTTTCATCTGTACCATTCTTATTCCTTTTTTACAATTCGTTTTTTAACGTTGAAAAAAAATAAATTAAAATTAATAAATCAATGTTGTAACAGACAGGGGGGGGGGGGATATTTAAATAAACCAGCGAAAATTTAATTATTTAATTGTACGTAAAATTAATACGAAATTTTAGTTTCCAAAATTAAGACACGCTAAATTCCGTATTTTTTAAGACTTGCGCAGTATTACCCCGGTCGGCCAACACCGCGAGCAATACGATTTAAAATTTTTTACGGGGATCTCCATTTCTCAGCTAGACTTATCAGTGTCCTCAGTTCAAGATTAGGGAGAGTGCAATGAAAATTAAATGATCACATAGAATTGCTTTGATAGTATCGCGGAGATAAGGGTTTTTGAAAAATCAAATATAAAAGGTTCCGAGAAAAAAGCGAGATTTTTACAGAATTTTCGAAGACCAAAGTAGTTTTAAAAAATTCTTTTATTTTACTTATAAAGGTAAGAAAACCTCTATTAAACAGGTACAATCGGCGGGGATAAATCACGGTCCTTTTCTTGAGCATCTAATCCGCGTTAAAGAAATTTTAATTTTAAAGACAAACTTAATAACGATGCTACGGCAAACTGTCATTTTATGTTATTTTTGATTTAATTTGCCAGATACTAATCTAATTAGACAATGGTAGGTGCGCGTCACCAAACACGTCTTTTCATTCGCCTGAAATAATATGAGATTACACACGTGAATATTTTAATTCCGTATTTCTCCTCGAATGTTTATGTTACTACTACGATTTTTTTTTTAGAAGGGATTTGAAGCAAAACATTTAAACTTTTTTATTTAAAATTTGTGAAAAATGTTTTATTTGACTTTATAAAAAATACAAATATTAACGCGTTATACTATGAAATTCAAAGAAATTCAAAGAAATTTAAAGAATATTCAGTCAAGTCCGTTATTATTATTATTAAATTAAATTTACGTGCCATGTGCAGCAACTATGGCTAGAAGCACGGGAGGAGAAGGAGGTTTAGATTAGTGAGTAGAGTCCGGACTTATGAAGGAAAAGAATTAAGTTGGACAGTGAAGAGGAATTGTCTTTAAGGATGAGGAGGGGAAGAGTGTTATTATTAGATCTATAAAATATAAAAAGCGCGACGTTTATAACTCTATTCCGAAAGTATAGCAATCAAGCTGTCGACCGTTGCTTGTAAATTCCACTACAGTTATTAACGATTTTGGAAAATGAAATTAATAAAATACTGTTTACTGTTGAACAGACTAATAAATGGTATCGAGTAAACAGTCTATTTTAAACAGATTATAAATAAAATAGTAAAAGGTGCAATTTTATAATTTTTTATTATAACCGCTTTTTTGTTTTTGTTTTTTTTGGGGGGTGATATCGTGCGTGTTTTTATAAATAAATACGACACTTTAGTAAAGCTTAAAAGTGAGAATAAATTAATGGTATAAAAACTTACATAGTGACATATTGTTGAAACCAGCAGAATTCTACAAAACTATATATTAATATTAATTTTTTGAGAAGGAGGGGGCTCGGATAGAAATGAAAGAATAAATAAGTCGACTACAAACCAAGATTCAAGAGTTGTAAATAAAGTTTAGTGCGTTCTGCAGGTATTGACAAACACGCGAAAAAGATATAAGATTTGTATCGTAAAGTAAATTAGAATCGCCAGAATGGAAAGAACAAAAGAGTGAAAAGAGGAAATAGAAAAACGAAAAGATGCTGGCTTGGAAGCCGACTATGATCAAAGTGAAGACCGCAAATGGAGAAGATGAAAAAACGAGAGAGGAAAGTTTTGAAAACTAAAGGTAAGATGGAAGGACAGGTTGAATAGTACGATAAAAGAATAGGAGGTTGGAAAATGAAAGGGCCTAAACTAATTATCAATCCATTGTTTAAAATGAAAATTTTGGGAAAGAATATAATATTAGAATTTTTATACGTATTTTATATTAAGTTAGGTTTTATTCTTTCATAATTGTATAGTTTCATGTATAAAGGAAAAAATCGAGTGTTTGTGTTTTAGAATTTATTAAAAAATATGTACAGTTGTGATTATAAATAAATGATTATTTATTTAATCGGTGAAAAACGTCATTCTGCGAAATAATTTATGGAAGTTCCGTAACTGTTCGGTAGTACTAAAGTTTAGGCACTAAAAAATTAAAGTACTTCATTTATATCGGATATAACGATAAAGCGCTTAGAGCGGACCGATTATTCTCCCCCTTCGAAACTATTATAATCGATTTCCACTCTATATAAAAGATTTAACAGTCTGTTTCCGAATATCATAATTTTGTTACAAAAAAAAAGTATTTCGATAAAAACTGGTACTGCTAGTAATTTTGTCGGAATGGCGAATTTTACGAAAAATATTCTTGAATATATATTTTCTGTATAAAATAAAAATACTATTTACCGAGAGTCGCATATAAAATAGTAAGCCAAACAAATCTCCATTACAACTCATGTTGTAAAATGGTTCTCTATTTTTACTGTAAAAGTTATAAAAAAATCTAAACTATTAAATAATGTAAAAAAAATAAAAATAAAATAACAAACCTTACAACAAACTAAAATTTCACAAAATAAAGGGTCACTTTTAAGCCCATCTTCCGCTTAAAAGATATAAAGAAACGAATGGACTTTAAGAACGTTCTTTTATTTTGTGAAATTTGGATGTCCTACGTAGTATGTCTCCAAGATGTCTATAAAACACGTCTTTAGACGTCGTTCAACAACCTTTGTGTACGACAAACTCTTATAAATTGTAAACAAGTATATCCATTTAAACTTTTATAATAATATTTCGGTTTTAAAATTTTTCAATTACAATAAATATAATTTTCAAGCGATGCTAAAAAACTTAATAATATCGGCTTCATATTTAAAATATTAATTATTCGAAAGTTTACTTTTTTTGTTTATTTTTAGTAATTATTTAATTATATCTACTTAAAAAATAACCGTATTAATAAAGTCAATATTTAACTACAACATTTACCGATTAATTTTAAGCATTTAACGAAAAATTAAATATATATTCTAAAAGTCAACGTATAAATATAGTTACGTAATTGGTTAGGGAAACGTTCTAAAAACGTCTTAAGACGGCGGAAAAATTTATGACGTCTTAGACGTCTGCTTGGTCAGAAAAAAGACGTCCTTCTACTATTTAGGCTGTTATAAGATTTAGAATTTTATTATTTCATTTTACATTTTTATTGTCTTGAAGACTTGGATCATATTTTATTGCTGTACTATTTTGCAACTTGTGATAATTAAATTTTCCTTTTCATGAAATGTGGTAATCTGAAATTGATTCGTTGCTTTTGTTAACTTGTTAATCGTTTTTCATAAATTCTCGTCCTGATCGTTTATTGCTTCTGTTAAGTATTTTCCGAGCGGTTGTTTTCATTGAAATGTAGCTAAAAAAGGCATTGCGGATTAAGAGGTTAGTCTGTGTTGAGCGGCAGAAACGCGTTCTCTTCGCCTTGTATGAAATTCACTTTATAATAATCGTCAGAGCTCAGGGAGTATGGTACCAGAAGAAGAAGAATGGATCAAGTAGGACTCTCAATGCGGTGGTGGAGGGTTATTTTTAAGTGTTTCAAGACCAAAAAGTGAAAAATGTCGGTCTGCAACATCGGGTCACTCTCTTTATAATATTGTGGAAAGAGAAAATGTTTTTTTTTTTACCTACCATTTCAATAAATATCAACAAAATTCGATCTGAAAAATTTTAATATTACTGGACGGGAATATGGGGCAGAATTTAGCGGATGTGTATTTAGTATCTTACATAACTTATTTCAATAATCCGGACGCTCATTCAATATAATGTAATTTATTTTACTCTTTACTACGATACTAAAGTAAACTATAATTTCCAAGTTTCAGATAATTTCTTTTAAATCTTTTACATTATGGCTTAATAGTAAAATATTAGATGAATTAAAGAACAGATAGGTAAAACATATACGTTCACTCAATAATAACCGTGTGACATTTGCGATATTTGATGATTTCATTATTTTTGCAAATAATGCAAAAAATACGAATGTTAAGTTTAGCCAGAAAATATGTAATATAGTCAGTTGTAAATTTAGTAGCTCCTCTGTTAAAATCTTTATTTTACGATCTCATTTTAAGCGGAGTTTTTTATTTTATAATTTTTAATGAACATTAAGTATTTCACAAATTACTAAAATATTGGAAAAATCATCATTTTCCGACTTCATAATAAATTTATGAACTATACACGAATAATACCTCGTTTTCTGCCAGTCTTCACATTTTTAATGTAATTATCGGATAAAAGTTAAGATACATTAAAATATATTCAATAAAGCGAGGTTTTAATCATGCGATGGGGAATTTTACCGGGATAGCAATATTGTAATATTTCAAGCACAATATGAAAATGTATTTAATAGCTGTTTCGTGTATGTAGACTTTGTTTTAACCCATATACAATGACATTCAGTTTGAGATCATTTAATGCTGGAATGATGCTGTCGCAATGTATCAGATTTTAACGAAATTATAAAAATCGAAGCTGGTGCATGAAAATACATTATCAAAAATAATTATAAACAGAAAATCATAGCAGCTGAACGCTTTTCTAAGCATTTTATTGCCGAGTATAACAATGTGTTATTAGTTACATCAAATTCCAAGCATTTTTTATGTGCATCGACAGTAATAAAGAAAGTATGATCCATGAAAGGTCTCGATAAGAGTTAACACGCATTCTCTCCGGCGGGGATAAAGAGTATTCCAGAAATACTTTTTATTTTTTCTACTTTTTTTTCTTTTGCACATAATCAACTGCATAGTTCTTAGTCAATATTGTAGGAACTTTTGATATTGCTTTTGTAACTGGAATGTGTAAAAATGCTATGCAAATGCTAAATGTAATAATTGGCTATTTGTTAATTTAAAAAATATTTCTTCAAGGCGGGAAAAGAGCTGAAATAATACATGAATTTTAAAATTTAATGGAATACTATGATCTGCACAAATTTTTACTGAATTATTGGACTTCATCAGTTAAACAGTAGATGTTATATGTTCAGAAAATGTTGTTTTCTTAATATACATATATATATATATATATATATATATATATATATATATATATATATATATACGCACCGGGCCCGTGCCCAGAAATTTGAAAATAGAGGGGGGAGTGACATTTTTTTTCACATATTTATTTTATAAATAACAATATATTTTTCACTAATATTCATACTATTAATAATTTATATAATTTTGATTTATGTATTAATAATTTACATAAATGAATTACCGTATAAACATTAATAATAACAATTTTTATTAATTTTTTAAAAATAGCCTTTTATTTATGCACTAAAAAGTATAAAATAACTTTATTAGTGTGCGATAGAGATGCGCAAATCAACTCCGCTAGAGGAGTTGGATATATATGTGTCCGTTCCGACTGCGGATATATATCCGCTTCTCAACTCCAACTCCGGCGGAGTTATCTCATATCCAGCGTATAATCACACTCTTCGTTACGTATTTAACTCCAACTCCGCGCAGCACAGCAACAAAATGTCTTTGAACATGGTGCGCATTTTCTTCGCGCAGTTCCGATTTACCGACAGCGGATGAAAAACTCTCACACATACATGCTGTTTTCTGCTAAATAGGATATTTCTTATCAATAAGCATAAAATAGCTAGTTCGCATCGTGTCAAATAACACATAGCATTAAATTCGTGGATCATATTACTCATTCGATTTAAAAATTTTAAATCACACCGCGCTTTACCCCTCCATATAGCAGTCTACGAACACGATGTAATTCCGTGAAACAGTAATGATAAGGCAAATTTTGACAGTTGCACGCGCAGCTGTCGCCTTTCGGAGTGGAGATACATCAAATCACTCCGCCAAAAGTGATTTCAACTGTGTCCGGCGGAATGACAATATTTATTCGTCGTGTGACGTTTTTCGGAGTTGTGATATGTGGTCGGAGATATATCCGACTGTTGCCGGAGATATATCCGACTGTGTCCGACCATGGATATGTTTCCGAGGATATAACTGTGTCCGGAGTTACCCATGCCTAGTGTGCGACTACCAGATACGCATTTTAACATTATAATCTGAAACTACAAAACATTCTGAAAAATAAAAGCGGGGGCCGCGGTTACAAAAATATTCGGTGTGTGTGGTATTGTGATGCACAACAATCGAACAACATTAAATAGTGATTGTAGTTTTGACTTAGGATGTATTATAATATTAATATTTAATTATTAATCTGCGGCTCCCGCTTTTATTTTTCAGAAAATTTTGTAGTTTCAGATTTTAATGTTAAGGTGCATATCTGGTAGTTTATTTTTTGGTCTGGACAATTTACTATGTATTTCAATAAAAAACAATAAATTTAAAATTTTATTTTATTCAATATCTTGATTATAGGACATTTACAGAAATTTGTGTTACATTTCATTATGAAATAATGGATCGCATTCTTCCATTTATATTGTCTTTTGTTTTTCATACAATACATACGGAATCCTCAATACATGAAACACAATGTTTGACTAATTTGATTATTCACATGATTGATAAAAAATATAATTTTTTAAAACTTCCGAGCTTTCGGCACCCCAAGGGTCCGATTTTAAAGTTGAAAACCCAAATGTTCCAGAGTAAAGAAATACACAAGGATGCGTATTTTTTTAACACCTTATTTAAAATTTTTAACTATAAAGCTGAGCCACAAGCGGGGGCTACACGTCATTTTTTGTGCATTTTTAAACTTTTAGTAAACTTCGAATGTTTCGTTAAGAAAATGAAATACGAATTTGCTCCCGACAAATGGCGCTCTTTCCCCCGAAAGTTCGAGTTTTCGAAGTCCCGAAGGGCTAATTTTAAAGTTGGAAACCTAGATGTTCCAAACCAAAGAAATGTACGTGCATGTGCATATTTTCAACCTTGTTCAAAATTTTGAGCTATAATAATCGCGTCGCAAAGAGGAAACTACATATTAGATCTCGCGCTTTTTTAAACTGTTCGTAAACTTCGAAAATTTCATTGAAGAAATAGAATATAGTTTGGTTCTCGACAAATAACAATCTTTCCAACGATATATCATGCCCGAAAAAAAAAATATATATTTTTTTCCCAAAATTTCGAGCTTTCAGCGCCCCGAGGGTCTAATTTTAAAGCTGGAAACCCAGATGTTGCATAATATTGTATTTTCATCTCTAACAAGCATTTTTGCAAAAGGACACTTTTTTAATTCATTGAGAAGTAGGTGAAAAATCGTTTCCAAAATTCTCCTCAATTCAGCGCCCCGAAGGCCTAATTTTGAGGTTGGAAACCCGGATTTTGCGTAATATTGTTTGCCATCTATAATAAGCATTTCTGCAAAAGGACACTTTTTTAATTCATCGGAAAGTAGGCGAAAAATCGTTCGTAAGGTTCCCTCCAGACAGACAGAATGACAAACTGAGTTGAATAAAAGGCTATAAAAATTACATATGTTATTGATTATACTCGTAACAAAAAATTTTGCATAAAATATCAATGAAGTACCTAAAAATATGGAGCATATTTTTTCTTTTTTCTTTTAAAGTTCAGAAAACCTTAAAAAATCATCAATATATTGATTTTTTTCAAATTTTTGTGTATTTATAATAACTATGTCAGTTCTCATGGGGGGTTACCCCCCCGTGGACAGGGCCTTGGCACACCCACACACACACATATATATATACATATATTAATTACAATGTAATTCTTAGGCTACCCCCATTAGAAAAAACGCCCCAATTTTATGTAATGTATGTTATATTTTAATTTTTACCGACTTTATATATATTAATTACAACATAATTCTTAGGCCACCAAAGTTTAATGTTAGGAAAGGATTTTTGTGATTATGTTATTATATTCATTTGGACCAATTTGGAATTACATTGTAAATTTTGATCATTTTATACAAAGTATAGAAGAGAAAGAAACAGAAATGTAAACAAGAGGGGTAAAGGGGCACAACCCTTTGGGAGACTAAAATGGTTGAATATATATATTTTTTATACCCATATGTTTTTAAAACAATGATGAATATTTTGTTAACATTATATTTTGGTTACAAATATTATTAGTATAATTTATATTTTTATCCAGACTTTACTAACAACTGATGAAAAATTTTCTTCTATTATTCATAATTTCAATTTCTAAATTCTGGCTTGTTCATACATTTCATCAGTAGGTTTAATTAATGTATTTCCACAATTTTTTAAAATTAAATATAAAATTTTCTTGTTAGCTTCCTTAGAATATTTCATGTATATTACCTACACTTTTCATTGAAGTTCCACTTTTTATATCCAGTTCCAGAAGAGTAATTTTCTAATTCATTTAAATATCAACCAAGGTTGATGAAAGTGTTTCTATTACCTTTTATAATAATTAAAAATAAAACATTTATCCATTGTATGAATATTTTTTGTGCGTTATAAGTAAATTGATATTTCTTTTTGTTACTTCTGATTAATAAAAATATGATGAGATGGAATATAAAAAGGAGCGGAATTTAAATTATTCTTTAATAACATGTTTAGTTTTTCAAAACTCTAAACAAACTATGTAAGGGGACCAGATGATTTTGAAGTAAATAGTTTAGATATAATAAGTGATACGAAGTATTAAATAGATCCTATAAACTATAACAATATGTTTTGTGTTTTTATTGTTCTGTTATGATATTAATATCATTTATATTCTAGTATGATTTTATAATTCCATATACTTTATGTGAATATACCATATAAGCATCTTTGTATATCAATATAGTTAAATCATTTCCATTGGTCGATCTTAACTATATTACTGAATATGAATGTAATAATTGTGTTAAATCGGCTTTTAGTATATGTAAATATAATACTGTTTTATTTGCAGCGAATGGAATAGATTGTATTTCTCTTTTATAACATTAAATTACTTGTAATTTTGATTATATTACTCATCAGTTTGAATATCACAGTGAATTGGAACAATTTTTCTTAAACTCATTGTTTTTTTAGTAAGGCAATTGCAGTAACTGGTGTGTATCAGTTCAACCTGTATTTTCTACACTTTCACTTTTTTTTTATTATTAATTCTTTTTTAATTAATTATATTTACTATTACCTCGTGCATAAGTTATTATCAATTGCTTGCATGTTTTCAATAGATTTTAAGTTAAAATTTAATTATATCCAATCATAAATGTACTTGTGATTGCGTTTGAAAAGAATCCGACCAAACCTTTGTCTTTAGGAGCTTGGGGTTGACTAATAGCAGCAGAGATATAGAAATTTTAAAGAAACCGATTTTCCATGTAGAATTAAAAAAAAGTAAATGAGTTAATAAGTATAATTTATGAGCTTAATTATTCATTAAAGATATTTCTTTCAAGATTTTTCTGATGGCGAAGCAATGCCATGCATAAACTGGCAAAAAAAAATAGAAGGCTTTGAAAACAAAAAAATAATTTAAGTTTCACAATGTAAAATTTATTATAAAATTAAGAAATACGATTTTTTTAAAAGTTACATAATGTTTAAAGTGCATAATATTCATTTAAGGTTACATATTTGCAAATTCTGCTTCAGTTAAATTTTAACCGCACCTATACAATTGGTAATACAAAATGTTCTAGAACTACTAGACTATAAAGTTGTTTCCAAGTTTTTAAAAATATGTACTTGTACCATAATACATAGAAAAAAAAGATAATAAATATCATTAATTACTCTCATTTGAATAGTAAATTAGTTCTGCCATAATTGGCTATGTTTTACTTGTTTTTGTTCTTTGCCAGTTGTTTTGGTTTTTGTTTTTATTATTTTTTGTAATATTAGACCAGTATATTTAATTATATCCTCAAAATTTTGGAATGAATTCGACTTGAAAAAGTATTCAGCTTATTAAGGTATGTAAAATATTTTGCTTTCATACAATTTTTATATTTATTTTATTCTGTTAATTTTATGTACGTTTTAATTTTAATTTTTTTATCTTAATCACGTTAGATGATTATCGTTATTTTAATTTGTAAGATTATTGGTATTAATTACAATTAAAATTTATAATTTGGATTTAATTAACAATAATAAATAAATTAAAATCAGAAAACAAATAGATTGGTGAGGCTGATGTTTATTAAAAATCTTTAATATATCAATAACAATTATCTTTACTATTACTTCGAACAGTTCTTTTAAAGACCGTTTGTTCTATGAAATTTATGAGTTATTGCTTTATTTCAAAACATTGAAGGATAAAAAACTAATGTTAGCAAATAAATCACTTTTTTGTATCCAATTACTAAGCTCCTAATTAAATTTATTTGTAGATAATTTAAATTACGACACACAGAAGTTATTGAAAATGAATTAATAAAACAATAATTATTAAAAATTACGATTTATTAAATAACAATAAGTGATAGTAGTTTTATATTCTTTTTTTATAAATTCTTAGAGAAAAAAAAACATATGGGGGTTGGTAATTTATAATTCAAATTATTTACAAAAATGTGCAAATTACTTACAAAAATGTGCAAATTATATGATCGCATTAACAAAACCGATATTTGGTTTTTTATTTCCACCCAAGTTGGTTCTTTTTATTAGAAATTCTTTTCGCGATTTATTTCATGTTTTTATTTAAATATTTCTACTGAATCAAACTGGTAAGATTAAATAAGAATAAAAACTCATTAATATAACTTACTAAGTTCTTGATATGAAACAAACGTCACGAATACTGTACGTTACTACGCATTCTACAGTGTATTCCGTTCAAATTAAGTTGCGCGTACGTTGTTCATTGCCTGCATTTATTACAGCATTTTTATTAAGATATAATTCAAGTAAACTTTTGTTAATTAATTATTGTGCATAAAACGTTTAATATTTTCTACCGTGATAATTTGAAAATAAAAATTATACTAAAATTAATAGATATTTTTAAAATTCTTTTAATTTTTTTTTTTAAAGTGATGCCGTAAATTCGATTAATTTAATCGATAGTACTTTTAACTGATAGCCTTAATTTGTTTGTGAACTTAGAATAAATATGAGTTTTCTGGAGGTATGTAGGTGTGGTTTTTAATGGAAATTATGAATTATTAAATATTGGAAATGATAATGAATTAAATAAGATTTGTTACCGGTTTAATAAATGGTTGATTAATTATATTGTTACGTAGTAAGTATTTTTAACTTTACTTTGCACAGATTTTATCAGTTGCTATGTATTTGTAATTTTTTTAAAATGTAATTTCAATAAATAGAACTAGTAATGTTAGTGTGTAAATAAAGAAGCAATTATATGTTAAAAGTAATTCGTATCAATACTACGAGGTATTTTGCTTTACGGTGTAATATTAATCTTTTGGTTAGATTAAGCAATTACTTATCAGTATTTAAATAATACTTTGGTACAGTAGTTTTTGAAATTTTTTCTTTTTTATGTTACAGTGGCATTCATTAAAAATTATTAAAAAATTTACGTTGTCTAAACTACAAAACAGTATGTAATAGCATTAAATAGCGATAAAATGTCATTTGCTATCGATTAAGTTTTCTTTATAGAGGTAGAAATGCAGCAGACTAAATAATAATATAATCTACGAGAAAAATACATTATAAAAGAATATTGAACGAAGTTTGGAGATAAATTGAAAATTTAACAGTACGAATTATTTTGCTTTAAATCTGTAACAGGGTTAGTGTATTAAAGTGAAAGAATTTTTAAATTTCAAAAAGAAAAAAAGAAAAACGAAATAAAACATTTTAAAAGGAATCTGAATATATTTTTGTTTTTATTTTTTTTCGTATATAATAACTTTATGTAAATCTGAATCAGATTTTTAAATTAAATACTGTTCCAAGTGGATAAACATGAACACTTAAACGGATATGTAATTTTAACATCAATATTTTTATTTATCCTAATTTATTAATTAAAGTGTAATTCAAATTTGTTTCCGAAATTAAATTTGAAAGTTAATGATTGTATTAATGATGTTTCCATTTAATGTGAAATTATGTTTAACATATGTTACTAAGAGTAATTTAAATATAGTAGGAAATGGTATATGTCTGAAAAGTAATTCAAATTTTAATTTGATTACTTCTTTTTTAGCTGCAGTGTAGGGTGTGTTACTGTGAAGAAATAGCGCGCGTGCGTATACATTACTACAACTACTACTAGCATAAAAGTAATAAAAAAAAAATGGACGGCTGCCTTTTTAACATAAACGGGGGATATTTAGAAGGCCTTTGTAGAGGTTTTAAATGTGGTATACTGAAACAAACGGATTATTTAAATTTGGTACAATGCGAAACGTTAGACGATTTGAAATTACATTTACAAGGTACCGATTATGGTAATTTCCTCGCCAACGAGCCAAGTCCGTTGGCAGTTTCGGTGATCGATGATAAACTGCGTGAAAAACTGGTCATAGAATTCCAGCATATGAGGAATCATGCGGTTGAACCGTTATCTACATTTTTGGATTTTATTACGTATAGTTACATGATCGACAATATTATTCTCTTAATAACCGGCACGTTGCACCAACGGCCGATTTCCGAACTAATTCCGAAGTGTCATCCGTTGGGCAGTTTCGAGCAGATGGAAGCAATCCATGTGGCAACCACTCCGGCCGAATTGTATAACGCTGTTCTAGTAGACACACCTTTGGCGCCGTTTTTTGTAGACTGCATCAGCGAACAAGACTTGGATGAAATGAACATTGAGATAATCCGTAATACACTATATAAGGCTTATCTAGAGGCGTTTTACGAGTTTTGTAAAATGCTGAGCGGTACCACAGCCAATACTATGTGTGAAATTCTGTCCTTCGAAGCGGATCGCAGAGCCATCATAATTACCATAAACTCCTTCGGTACTGAACTGACTAAGGACGATCGAGCGAAGCTGTATCCGCGCTGCGGGAAACTGTATCCGGACGGTTTGGCTGCATTGGCTAGGGCTGATGATTATGAACAAGTGAAACAGGTGGCCGAATATTACGCTGAATATAGAGCGTTATTTGAGGGAGCCGGTAACAATCCAGGCGATAAGACGTTGGAAGATCGGTTTTTCGAACACGAAGTAAAATTGAACGTATACGCTTTTATGCAACAATTCCACTTCGGTGTTTTTTATTCTTACCTGAAGTTAAAAGAACAGGAATGTCGAAATATTGTTTGGATATCGGAATGCGTTGCACAGAAACACAGAGCCAAAATCGATAACTACATTCCAATATTTTAAGTAAAGGGTTTAGCGTCGTCACGCTTATTTTTCTTTATCATATTGTTGCGTTTAAAAATGCCTCTGCAGTAGTCTGTTGTAGCGTACACTTAGAGTCTTGAAAACGATTATTCGATAATCATTAAATATTTTAAGTTATCGTATCGTGCAACAAAATCGAATTTTATGCATATGGCAAAGCGAAAAAGGTCTTCTACAGCAAATTCAGATAGCTTTTCGTATTTTCATCTTATAATAATTTATGTGTAAATTTTACATTTTTCGTGCTAATCATATTTTATCAATTGATTTATCGCAAAAGAAAGCGAGATAGTGATTATATTGAACTGTATATATTGAAAGAAAATACCACTATACTTATACGTAATTATATATGTACTTGATTTATTTCTATGAGAATATAAAATTACGGTACTTTAAAACGTTATGTTCGTAATGGAAAGTTCATATTTATTTGTAGTTATTGTACTACTGTTACACGCAATATATTATGTTACAATACCGTTTTTATTTTTTTTTTTGTTGATTTTTTTTTTTTTTTTTAGATTAGTAAAATTAACATTTACGATAAATGGAATCGTGAAGTAAGGAAGTTCGTCGCTAATGGAAATGAAATTGATCGCCATCTTCTGTTATGCGTTTAATGTTTTTTAAAAGTAGAGATTTAAGTTGCTACATTGGAAAGGTGCCGGTAGAATGTGCATTGAAAGTTTAATGAGTGTGATATGCTATGCGTTTGCAAATGTCCCTTTTTGGCGATAAAGTTTTTTTCCTTGAAATTTTGTTTAATCTAGTGAAGCATCGTTCCCCGGCGAGTAAAGTATTTCATTGAATGTGTTAACGTTCTACGTAATCTCTAAAAATGCCGCGAAAGAAAGATTCCTGTTTTACCTAGCGTAATAAAATGTTTTCCCTGTTTAGAAATAATTTTGCGAAATCAATTTTACTAACTTAAATTTTGTTAAATTATGGGCGTATTTTTATCGAAGTATTTCTGTTTTTGGTACCATGTTTAGTACATGTATACTGTTTTGTTTTTTTTTTTTTTTTTTTTTTTAAATGGGCACGCCAGCACAGGACATTTACCCAGCACAAAAGATTAAAAGAATAGAAGGACATATGGAGCGACAAGTTATATCAAGAAACGATTAGAGACAGAGGAAATGAATGCGGATAACAAGGGAACAACAGAAGGAGATGGAAAAGTGAGAATATAGAGGGCACTGTAAGGTGTAGGGAGGCCAAGGCTAAGCAAATTGGAATAAAGGATCGCGCGTTCAGTAGAAATAAAGGAACATTCAAATAGTACGTGATTTGCATCACACGATATTTTTGTTTATTTCAAGGGAAAAGAAATACAATTTTTTCTACTTCGCTAAAATCTATAAGACATTCCATATAATATCTACTATGTATGTCAAACTTGTTTTCTACTAAAATTATGTTATTAACAATATTTTCTATATAAAAAAAATAAATAAAAAAAAATAATGTCTAATAACTTTATGAGCAATACGCGTTATTTTCGCTGTAATTCCCGTCTATGGTTTGCAGTGTGTATCATTTTTGAATAAATCAATGAAAATTTTTGAATTTGGTTATGTATAATTTTAAATTCGGTATATTTGAATATTTGAAATCGACATGTATCCCATGTAATAATGTATATAAATGAGAAGGTTCGTTTATTTGGAAACCGATATTTAAAATTAGATATTGTTCAGTGTCTAAGTGATAAATATTTAAATTACAAAATAAATGTTTTTTTTTTAAAACGAAACTTATTGTGCCCGTGCTTAGTTCACTTTTTTAACATAAAAAATACCTTTTCTTAAAATTTCAGAATTAATTAAACTGAAGTTCAAATAATTTGTAATAGAAATAGAATGATTTAGCTGTTGTGGTTCACTGACAGTATTAGCTTCTTGTCTATTGTCCTGCACTTTAGTTTTAATTTCAATTATCATTCCTAAGATTACGTTTAATTTGAATCTAATTCAAACTTGTTTTAGACGAAAGTTTATTTTAAAAGTATCCTTTGCTGATATTCAGAATAAAACTTATTGAATTCAGCGTTTTCGTTTCCTTTCGTCCCTCATATATTTTTGATATACTGTCCTGATTACGATGATCAACAAACGCTAGTGTCAACTTCTAAAAATTTTAGAGTATGCTACTGTCCTTACGACAATTAGTGAATATACACCTATGAATTATTAGCGAATGGTACGAATAATTCCAAAATGTAAAATGTCATTTAAAATTGGTGTAATAACTTTAACCTGCTTCTGATCATTTAAAGAATCTCAGAAAGAGCTCATGGCAGATTCTCCTAAGCGAATGGCAGTAGCAGTGAATATAAAATAAAGTAATGCAAGACCTATACTCCTGTCAGGGTGTCGGGGATTGTGAAAGGTTCACAATGTACTAAGCTCAACGACACAGGGGGGTCAGTTCCTTTTTCTTAGACGCCTTTGCTTTAGCAGATTTTTCCGGTTCCCAGAAGATTTACTTATAAGTCGTTAAAATACCGTCCTAAAATTGACTTCATTTTTAAATAATACAAACAATTTTTTGTGATTAAAACTAATGTTCAGTGTACACGGGTACAGATTTTAATTTGATGCGTGTATGTATATGTACATATATATATGTGTATATATATATATATATATATATACACACAAATATGTATTATATTTATACAAATATATATATTCCCTTGTTCCCTCTCCAAATTGTCCTCTCCACCTTAATGAAGTGGTGTTTTATGACGCCAGTCAAATTTTTTTCGAATGGCCATTCCTTTCTGTCGAACGTTATATTTTATATTCTTGTCCTCCCTGCTCCTATTGCGAACCTTATATTTTATCTTTCCCCTAGCTATCTATTATTTTATCCATTAGTTCCTTTATATTGTCCGTGTCTGACCGAATCAAAATTTTCTGGGTGTCCTCGGCTGGCATGCCTAAAGGGGGAAAACATGTGTGTATATATATACATTTCTGCATCTTTCTCTTCTATACTTTGTATAAAATGATCACAATTTACAACGTAATTCTAAATCGGTCCATATCAATATAATAATAATCACAAAAATTCTATCTTAACATTTAACTTTCATTACATAAAATTGTGACATTTTTCGTTACAAAATCTGATAGGGGCCGGCCTAAGAATTACATTGTAATTAATATATACATATATATATATATTCTATTGGGGGTGGCCTAAGAATTACGTTTGCAATTAATATATATAAAGTCGGTAAAAATTAAAATATAACAAACGTTACATGAAATTGGGACATTTTTTCTAATGGGGGTAGCCTAAGAATTACGTTGTGATTAATAAATATATATATATATATATATATATATTTTAAATAATCTTATATTTTAAAAGCAAGTTTAGTAGAATATTGCTTTTGATTAAATTTTTATGAATTCGCTAGAAAAAAAGTGAATTGCTAATTTTTGGCTACTTTGTAATGAATATACAGTGAAAAACATATTTGTCGGTTTTTTGATCATATACGATCAAACAAAAGAGCTGTAGTGTTTGCCATAATTATTGTTGTTTCTTGATTTTTGACTATTATATTCCCAAAGTATTGTTTCTCAAGAAATATTTATTTTCTTTTTCTTTTAAATAAATAAATGGGAAAACATTTGAAGAATTACTATGCAATATTTTTGGGTATTTTAAGTGGGTAAATGTTTTCTTTACTCGTGGTAGTAATAGGTGGTGTGCCAAAGTCGTGTTTCCATGTTCGATTAAAGTATATACCAGGTAATTTTGTCTCTTTAAATCTCAATATGGATTTTTGTATAATTTCTTAAAAGTGAATTATTGTCCCCTGTGACTCTCATTGGCTTAACGTTAAAATGAAACTAAGAAAAAAAAAACAGGTTTTATCAGGTTTAAATATTATACAGACATTACGCTATTATGTTTTTTTTTTAACTCCGTTGTAAATTTAAGATTAAAGGAGCACACATTTGGTTTCCTTCTTTAAGTTAATTTTACGTGGTTATTCAGTTTTCAAGCATTTAAATTATTATAATGAAAGTTATGTTACAAATAATGAAATCCATTATGTGAAAGAAAACAAAGTTCAAGAAAATCGATGAAATACAATAGATGTTCATTAAAAAGTTTTTGAACGCCGGTAATAAGCCGGAAATTTTGTCGTAAAATCGGGAAAAAAGTAAAAACAGTCAAAACCGATATTTTTAATAAGAAAAAATCATTTGAAGCGAAAAATAAATGTATTTTTTAATGTATTTCACACTCAAGGATAAATTACGAAGTTCTGTTTTTATTTATATGAAATATGTTGCAGCGGTCAAATATTACCAATAGTAAAAAAAAATTTCCTTATTTTTGTGCAATTCTAGTAATTGGAAATTGGAAGGATTTAGACCAGGAAAACTGGGAATTTAAAAATTATATTTGAGTGGCCACCAATGTAATATTATTGTTCTTGTTAAGAAATTAATTACATAAAATTCAGTCTATGTTGATTTAATCCGAAGAGAGAACACTTTGCATCCGGGCAACAAACAGACGCGTTATCATTTTTCCATAATCAATAATTCTAGTTTTTTGCAAAGTTTGATATTTTTTTTTTTTTTTTTTTCATATCGTGAATACAAACTATTTGGTATATCAAAGAGAGCTTAAAAAAAGATAAGAAGTATTAATAAAAGTCGAAACAAATCTATTTTTCCTTAATAACGTCTCGCAGTTTTTTAACAGTTTAAAGTAACGATTTTAATTTGGACGATTTCGAACTGACAAAGAATTACTTTTTGTAATGTGCGTAATTTTCTTTAATTTTAAACTGATAACTAAACACGATCGTTCACGATAAATTTTTTAAAAAAGCAGAACTTTCAAGAATTATTATTAACTACGTCTTTTAAAATTAATTTAAATGATCAATGAGAATAAAAGGATACAAATATGTTATGAAAAAATTAAAATATAGTTTATAAAGAGATTGTCTTTGTTCACATTGAAAGTTATTTTGCTCGTTTTAAAGTAAAACAGCAAAATTTGTTTATACCTTTATATGATAAATGAAAAGTTGATTTATTAATAATAACGTAACACTATGGTTTTCAATTTAATGAAAATCACCAAACTATTTTAAATTGATTCAAAAAAAAAAAAAAAAAGATGAAGGAATAGACTACTTATTTTAGCATGCATACGTATATTATTAAGAAAATTTTCAAAGTATTATGATTAGATTTACTGAAATTAGTTTGTTAAAAAAAGATCTATGGAAATACGCCTGTATTGTGAAAAATAGCTGGTTAAATAGAGAAAACGGATGAAATTCAAAATTCGGAACTTCGGCACTTTACAAGAATTTGGATGGTAATGGATAGTAAAGTATTAATTAAGTAGCATATAGAAATGGATAGATGAAGTATATATTACATAAATTTTTTTAAAAAGTACACGAGTAAGTAATAATAAATAAATTATAAGTAATTTAAATTGAGTTTATAAAAATTTAAAAAGTTGAAATATTATGCAGAAATTTTTATAAATTAATACTGCAATGTAAATTTACAATAAAAAAGTTTCTTAATAACAAACAAAAATAAGTGTAAAATAATTTACCTTCATAAATTAAAATAAGATATTTTTTTTTAAATTTATTGAAGTAAATTATTTTATATACTTATTTTTATTTGTTATTATGGAATTTGTTTATTATATATAAATATTAACAAACAGGTTGTGGATTTATCTACACTTAAATACTGCAATGTAATGTTGTAGTGCGTTTATTGTTTAACAGATAATCCTGTATTTAAAGTATCTAACGCTTTTGTAATTTTAAAAACCAATGAAATATCTAACTTGTTTAGTATATCAAATTTATTTTTTTCTGATAATACAATCAGATGAAGTGAAGCGTTAGGTAAGTAAATAATAAACAACTGCAATCATCGGAATATATAAATAGTTTAGACTGAGCGATGCATGCCTTATCCACAAAAAAAAAAAAAAAAAACGCTTAATTTTTTAAATTTCTGCGGTAACTAAAATATTAATACCATCGCATAGAAATATATTCTTATAGGTATTTTAAAAATTTTTTTTGTACAATTATATTGTAACATGCTCCTACTATGACTATTAGTACAGCGTTACGAAAAAATTAATTTATCCGGAAAATTTGAAGATTTTTATAAGTATAAGTGAGGATAAAAAAATATTCTTATCGATTGGTTGAAATATTTAATTGAGTTTAAAAAATTTAAAGATGAGCAAATAGGGTTGTATGTAGAACGGTGGAGAAGAATACGAACTGTTTACACAGTTCTAGATAAGATATGGCCGTGGGTCAACCGAATACTAGTAGTGGGTATGTGAAACAATAAAAAATGATCCCCTTTCGTGTGCGAAGAATATGCGAAGAGACGGTCAGCCGACTGAGGAAGACGGGAAAATATAAATGTGACTTATTCCTTAAATTTATTAAATATGATGAAAAGTATGTCGGAAAATTTCGCTGCATTATTGTTACAAAGCCATAAAAGCCGTGTCCCTGGCAGCTCGATTAGCTTCTTCATTCTATCCGTAGTTGCTATGATCAAGAATCCAAACTATACGAACCTCCAGGCTTCTATTGTAGCTTATTGAATTAATCTCACCAGCTAGTGGGAGCATATGTCTGGATTTTTCATTTATCCGTTTGACTGTTGAATGCAGAGAATCGGCGAAGACAATAATTTTGTTTTCCTTTTTGTATGAAGCGATAAAATCGTCTGCTTAATTTGACGGTAATGCGATGTAATTAAATTCTTTCATGAACAAGTATGAATGTAACTTTCGGTCATGATCAACTGTTTAAAAATAAATTCTGAATTGAAAAATGCTTCTGTAACTTGTCACCGCAACATAAAATTAAATTTAGTTTTACATCCTTCCATTTAAAAAATTACGTCTATTAACTAAAAAATGATATTATATATCTTATTTACCGCTTATCAGGCCTTTTGTTTGAACTATTTTATTTTCTTTGTACGAAAGTTTCTGTTTTTGAGCTTTTTCATTTACAGAGAGAATGAATCTTGTCTAAAAACATCGAATTTATACGTATACGGTACTCCTACTTACATGATACGATGGCAATACAGCTACACTAAAGCCTTTTTTTAAAATCAGTTTTGAAGCTAAAAAAATTTAAATAAGATTATTTTTTATAGCTGTTGACATATTTGTTAAATTAATGAAAATATGTATTTATTCCATGTAGCGAAGTTCAAAAAGTACTTTCACATTAAAGAAATAACGTGCGTTCATTATTCATTTGTATTTTGGCAACAGTATTCTGATAAAATCATTAGATTTAGCTGAAATATGACGAAAATTATGAACTTTTCCTAATTTAATTTTTCACGTATTTTTGTACTCCAGTATTACTTTTATTCGTAAGTCGTATTATTTAATAAAATAGAATTGGCGTTTTAAAATTGACTAATCAACTATTCTTTTTTTCTCCGAAGTATTAAAAATAATTATGTGAGTGTGGATGCGGTGAAAAAGCATCTTTGATAATTAATGTACAAATAGAACTCTTTTAAATTTTGGAACAATGATTTACTACAAAAATATTTTCATAGCGAAATGTATATAACAGAAAATAGTTCATCGATAAATTTCCATTTACACGCGGATGGGTACAAATAATAAAATATAAATAATGAAGTACTTTAATATTTTAAAAAGATCTGTATTTTTTATAGTAACAGTTTTATAAAACTAACGATGTTAAAAATTACACGTGACATGCGTAGAATTTCCCACATCATAAAATCACGATAAGAAAACCAGCGTAAGATAAGCCGCTTAATTTCGAAAACATTTTTATTTTTAAAGGCGCTGATAATGAAATAAAAGTATAGAATACTGTAATAGATTACACTTTTTTAAATAACAAAGTAAAATTTATTAAAGTGAAAAAGGACACAAAATCTCAACCTGCTTCGGATTACGTTTTTTTTTTTTTTTGTTGGTCAAAATGGGACATTTAAAAAACAAATATATTTCTAGATCAAGAATGGAACCAGAAAATCGCATTTACTTCATCTATATTGAATTATTCATTCTCAAAACTTCCATAGAACTCTGATGTTATTCGCATAAGCAAATATAAAACAAAAAAAAAATGATTTTCAGTCAGAAGACTTTAAAAATCAATTTTTACTGGAAAAAATATGTAGATAAGAGATTTAATTTTCTCATCAAAATAAGTAAAAATATCGAAAAAATTATAAATAAACTAAAAAAAAAAAATTACAACACAATATCATCTTTTGGTGGCATACACCGAACACGTGTTCCGATTATTATACATTATACAAAATAATATTACATGTATGTATGTTAAATGATGTAGGATGTTTTATTAAAGAAATATGTAAATACTTGTCTTATCTTACCTTAAGTCGCCGTCCTATCCTAATTTATTCTATTGGTAAGAATATAGTGTGAGACGGATTATCCTTGCTTTGAAATTGATGCTTTCGTTTTTGATTCGAAATATGAGATTTCAATAATTCAAACGCTGTCATTCCTGACCGAATTTTTATGTGCTTTTCATTCGTCTCAGTATTAAAATTACTTCGATAGTAATTATTGTAATTTTTAACAGTTTTGACAAATTCAGAAAAAAAAGGAAGAAAAGGCGTATTTGTATCAATGGAGATATTTCTATTTTTGTGTTCTGCTTCAGACCTTTTTTATTATATTTTCCAATTAATGTAGCTCATTATTAAAATTATGCAATCGTTATACAACTCATTTTTAAATAATATTAGTTTCATCTTCGTACATTTAAATTTTTTAAAATTTTTTTAGTGTCTATATTTTATGCCATCTAGCGATCGGGTTACAAACTACATATAAAACATAGCCCAAGTTGAGAAACACCTTCTTATTGTCGTACGTTTAATTCGCAGTCATCTTGCAATAGCTGTAACTGGAAACATCACTTAACATCGCTTTATGTTACCGATTGAATCAATCGAATCCTGCTTTCGAATTAACTTTCCTAAATTTATAAATCCTTATTGATTTTTCATAGCGTAATAGTTTAAATTATTTTAAGAGAGGCGTACTGTTTTTTTTTCGTTTTTTTTTCTTCTTTACATGCCATAAAATAATAGATTTGATTGCGCTGTGTTAACTAAACAAATATTTATAAATACAATGTTGTTATTACTGCTGTTTATGAATAATAAAAGATAAAAGTATCTTTTGAGAATGGTGAACCTCTTTAAACAATCTAATTATTATTATTGTTAGGCCTATTTAAAATAGTCGATATGATAGGCAGGTGAGAACTTTCAGATAGTTAAGAGTACTGTTCAGTAACCGAGCTGGAAACTCTGGACCCACTTGAGTAAAAATTAATTTTTAACGTATCTCCAGGGATTACAAATAGTGTTCAAAATAAGGAAAAACTTTAGATTATAATTTAAATAAAAATAGAGGGAATAAAGTCGTGGATCATGTGTTTTGCTTTTATATGTAAAAACACATGCATAACAAAAACTATATCAATTTTAAGCTTTCAAGTTCTGTTAAGAAGTTCCGGTGTACATTTTTACGAGTATGTCTGGGGTGTAAATCATTTTTTTGTCCCAGGACGGATTCGTGGAAATAAGTATGTCGTTTTAGACCCCATGATTTATTGCCTAAGTGGGCCATATTTTTTTTTTATTACTATTTTATTTTTGGCGACAGCGAATTCGAACCCAGTCCTACCCGAACAAAACACAATTAACTAACCAGCTACGTCACGGTAGCTGGAGGCGAGTGATCTTGTCTCTACAACTCTCGAACGTAACTAGATTTTTTGTAATTTAAAAAGAAAGGAATTTGCACGCTTGTAGCGGGACGTTTTGATTTTAAGGAGAAAGCGATAATTGAAGATCGTGGTTAATAGTAATTTTATTGTTCGAGGGGGTAGTGAAATCCAATGTTAATTTATTCGAAGTAAAATTAAATAAAAACAAAATACAGACTGTGAACATTAAAATGTAACGAAAAATAGATTCGAAAAAACAGAAGAATAATAACTGGTACTTTAAATATATCAGTAAACGGGTGAAAATCTGTGTAAACTTTATAAAATAAACATCTCATTCTTTGTAAAAAAAGAATAAAATCGAGCATACTGATAGACCTGTATACATGACGCGGAAGATAATGAGAGAATAAAAAAGAAGGATGATTCATAAAGGGAAAAAAGTTATCGCACGGTCTTTGAAAGGAATAATAATGAAAAAAGAAAAAAATTTATAAGAAACGTAAGAAAGACTAGTTTGGAGGGTTTCATTTTGCAATTTGAACGATAAATGTTTATTCTACTTAAGTTGTGAAAATGATATTAGCTGTCTGCAAACGGTTGAAATAGTAACAAAGATTTTCTAGCGAATACCTCTTCGAAAAAGTCTTTATTGACCAGAAAATTTGAGTAACAATATTTCAGCGAGTGGTGAGTTCGTGAAATGCTCTGTCATTACGTGAAGCGCCACCTGGTTTTCTGACATTCGGTAAATACTTTAATTCGAGTTCCTCCGGACATTTTGTATTTATTACCATTACGAAAATGCACAGTTAATCTACTCTTAACCAGAATTGGAACCGGAGTTAATTTCGGTAATTAGTTTACTGAAATGATTTCCGCAATTGCGACACTATTTAGTGTAATTGATTATTATTAAAGTAGTAATTTTAACTAGCAATAGTTATCGTGCATAATTACCAAGTGGTAATCGGTGATTTGTCACGGCACTCGACTTAGTCTTCAGATTCTAATCTCATCACGGCCAATTACGCGAATACAAAATAACATTTTTATATTTAAATATATATCCGGATGATGGTAGTTTTAATGTTTCAATAAAACGTGTGGTAGGAATTTCTTTTCCCACTTATTATTCGTATAGTATTTATTTAGAAAACTAGTTTTGTGTAGTAATATCCGCGAACATTATTACAGAAATCATTTTATCACCCCGGATATTTAAATACATTAAAATTGTACCGTATTTTTGTAATCGTCCGCACCAAGATTATCTGGAATTACGATGAGGAGTAGTAGTACTCCGTTCGAATGCTTTGACAGATCGCCCATTAGTACTTCGTAATTGCGCGCTACAAAATTATTACTAATTATGACCACTCTAAAACTGAAGTATAATCGATTACTAAATAGTCGCAATTCTCATTTCTGTAAATTACCTAATGTAATCAATTATGCCCCACCTTGGTTGAATATGGAGATTACATGTAATGTTGTAAGCGTAATTCAGCTTTGAAATATAATTTTCTTTCGTTTATGTTACCGTTTATCTCCATCATCAACACTTTTCTTCACGGACTTCTCTTAAATATACCATTTCTTTTAGTCTAAGCTTTACTTATATTGTTTTTTCGGGTTTTTCTTTGTGCCGAACATCGCCGGGTTTCCTTGATTTTTTATTCGATTTCTTTCACTCATCACCGTACATTTTTCATTTTAATAGAAGAGTAGTCAGTTGATAAATTAAGAACATAACTATTTTCAACTATTTCCAGCTGTTCAATTATATCGTTATAATTTTGCCAATCTGTTTTCGCATACATCTGACGAGTAAATGTTTAAATAAAGATGGAACGTTAACGTTTAGAATTATCTAAAACAAAAAAGAACATCGTGAGGAATTTCGTAAACGTTATAGTGCTAAGAAAGCCACGATACTCAAAAAGGTGAAAATAATATTCTTCTAAAGATACGTACGTTAGAAGAAAGAAGAAGAAAGAGTTAAATGATCTACGAAAAGTTTCATTATTTCGACTGTTGTGACTTGTCGGTTGGATGTGGACATTAAGATCGTGTTCGCCAAAATGAAAGTTCGGCTGGACGATTTGAAATATTAACGTTCAGCGATGAAGAAATAAATAAAAATTTTGTTTTACATTTACAACAATTTACTTGCATTAGCTTCTTTGAGTTCCGGAAACGCCGATATTAAGGGCAAAGTAAGATATATTTGATACGAGTATCTGCGAACGTAAAAATTACATCTTTCAATCGGGACATTTCTATATTCACGACAATGACGAAGTCATGGATATATATATTCATTCAGAAGCCATCAAATTCAAAGATATTGCAGGAAATTCAAATTGTTAAACCTAAGTTAAAATTTAGAAGTACTCCTAAAATTGTACAAACGTTCGCCCTCCGAAATCCAAGAATCTATCTTTCTTTCTTTATAGTGCCATACTTAATTCCTGAGAGTCGGCGGCTATAGGTATTTGTACATTTCAGCTGTACAGGTATAGGCATTAGGTAATTGTTAAGTGTACACACACGCAAGACTACATTCGGAACTGATGGTAACTACTCGATTTATATCGTTATACAAGTGTGGTCCCGTGTGTGTCTGATGTGTACTAACTAGAGCGCATTATGCATGTTTTCCATCGCTTTCCACGTGAATATTAGCGGATATTTAATTTAATTTTTCGTAAAAATTTCTGTCGTCGCTCATGATCGAACCCGAGACTTCCGTAACGAAAGCCAAATCGCGACGACTCAAGAAGCTATAACTACCCTAAATAACAATTATCAAGGTTTAATGATAAAGGTTGCGAGACAAAACGCTTTTGTATTTGCAAACAATTAGCGAAAATGTGCGTGTGCCGTTGTAGCTTTGTAATACACCCAAGTCTAATTATTTTTTCTTTTTTTATTTTTACTTCGTATCGGGGGTGTACCTGCATCTGTTGCGATGCTCTAGTAACAGAATGTGTGACTGGTGTCACAGACGGTCGAGAGTTCCGCCTCTGCTATGGAACATTAAATAAAAGAAATACTCGTGAAAAGGAGAAATATCCAAGTCGCTTCCAAGTTTACTCAGCCTGAAATAATTGGGTATCAGAGAAATCTGGGGGAAAGTAAAGATGGATCCCAAGTAGAAAGGAACTGGCCCTAGTATTCTCATCAGATCCATTAGGTCCTTAAGTACAATATGAAAAGCTTAAATTCACAATCCATGATACCTTATCAAGGATATATGGGACTTACTTTTACTTTTACTCACTCTCGTTAGTTCCGTAGATGAGCAACGGTAAAAGCCTATGCCCGTTTATATCGGTAATTTACGAATAAGCAACGTTACAAATTTTACGATTTCTTATGCAATGATGCTCTCTGTTAGTTTTATGTAATAACAAACTTATGGTAGGAAGCCGCGAATGAAAGATTTTCTTAGGGTTATCCGTTACTAGCGAGGAGTATTAAATATTGGTAAAAATGAAAGGCGGATTAAATTGCAAGAAACGAACAGTACACATTGCATTTTTGGCAAAAAATGAAACTTAAGCAAAAAAGATACGTTACTTTGGACTTTATTATTTCGTTAATTTTCTTTATGTTATTAGTTTTTTTAGGGGGGATATTCCGTTTTTTACCGTAAACTATTTCATCATTCTTACAAACCAGATGGTGAATTTAACGGCCCTCTTCGAATTATGATAAATGGTCGTCTTCGGCTGGGCTCCCGGTTGTTTACGGATCGATTAAAAGAACCGCGCAAACGGTGAAATTTACCGCTTTAATAGTTCGGATTTCGGATACTTCCCGCGAGGGGAGGTGTCGCGGTATTTGACAGAGTTCGTTGAAAGCTTTTCCTATCTGTTTATTTTTTATTTTTTTTTGGCAACTCTTGTTACGTTGTTTTGGCTTATGCGCGTGTGTGTGTACGAATGAAGAGCTTTTACTTTAGAAAGTACTGCGAACAAGTCGCCTGTCGCGTTACACCTACGTAAACCTGTTGTGCCTTTCTGGATAATAAGCGGATAAATTACTTCTAAAAATAACAAAACCGGTAATCATCCCACATCATGCATACATTGTGCAGATGTTTCGATCCGGACCGATCTGTAGACAGCCGAGTGAGTCTGGAATGCATGTTTGCTTTCCACTTACGGTAGTCGTTTAAACATTTTTCGTCGACCCGATTTGTAAGCGTGTTATTACTGGCAGCAATAATAGTGCTACCCCGCTAAATATTAATGTAGAGTACGAGCACGTAGGTTCGTGTCGTTGAAACTTATTCGAGCTGACGTCGCTTAACGGGAATGCATTTATGTAACACGTGCATAATGAACTAAAAATAAATCCGTCTTCGAGGCAGAGTCAGAAAGCGACGTGACTTAGGCGGACTGTCTGAGATTTAAAAGTGACCCACCAGCACCGGCCGCGTTTAATCAAAATTATCGATAGTACTTATATAAATGAAGATAACAGCGATCTGTGTTTTTCGATGCGCAATTAAAAAGAAAAAAGTTGCTAGGCGAATTTCAGTAGTTCACAGAAAGGCTATCTTTCATTTGAGCATTTCTGCTATAGCGAAGGAGGTGATTCGGGGTTTCAACTGGGCCGCGAAACTTTTTGGAAATAATTTACGGAATAAACGAAAAAAAAGAACAAATGTAATATTGTTTTTTTCATTCTGTAAAGAGTTGTCACTTTTTTTTTTTTTTTATATGAATGAATGGAGTGCGGAGCATAAAATCCTTCGGATTGTCTAGGCAATGAAATAAGTGGTAATATTTTACAGAGTGGCTGTCTTAATAAATTGCAGAAAAATGATAATCACCGCAGTCGCATTGTGACCGTTTTCAAATGTTGATTCTAGCTACTAATCTTATCTCTCTCTCTTTCTCTCTCTATATATATATATGTACATACATATATATGTATATATATATAAATAAATAAATAATATTATTTTTCGGAAATTAAAAAAGACCTTGGCAAGAAGTCTAATAACAGTGAAAATATAATTAAATATTCATCGTTAGCGACACAAATCAAAAGTAAATGTGGAGGAAGTCAAAGGTTACGATAGTTACCAGTGCTACACCATGGTCTCATTTCAACATAAATGAGCGCAGGAAGATTCCGAATCCAATAAAGCAGTAAACATAGTAAGAACTTTGGATTTCTATACATTCTGTTGATTAATTATTAAGAACAATAAAATCCGACTGAAGATAAGAGCAATAAGTTCCTTCGGGTTTGTTTAGAATATACTAGAATTAATCTTTATTCACTTTTTTTTTATTTCTTCTTTCTTTGGAAATTAGACCGCGGTCCTTTTCCGTTATTATCACGAAGACCAATAGTGAGTGTTTCTCCTTTTCCCTTTCTAGTGTACCAAAGATACGATGTTTGTGGAAATTTCTGGCAAGAGGTGGACTAACGATAGAAATAATAAAATAGCAGCCTGTCGGGACAATATATGGCAAATGGCACCTCACCATAACAACAGAGCTCTACAAACAATAATCACTCGCCTCAGAATTGGGCACACTAATATAACACACAGATACCTAATGGAAAAAATACCACCCCAGATATGCATATTCTGTTCGAGACAACAAGCATCAATTTCACACTGGTTCCTGGAATGTACACAGCTGGACCAACAAAGATTGCAGTGTAAAATCCCGGGCACACTCCATGAATGCCTGAACGACTCGGATGGAATAAATAAAGCAATCATGTTCCTAAAATCTATTGAAATATTAAAGTTAATATAAAATGTTAATATGAATTTGTATTTAAGTGTATAAGTAATTTTGTTGCTAATTTCATATTTCTATTGTAAAATAATATTAATATAATTATGTATTGCGGTCGCTAATAACCTAGTTGTTGAAGCGACCTAAATTTAATATAAATAAAAAAAAAAAAAATTAATCGCTCATTATTTGCATTAAATAAAATACGTAATGTTATAATTAATAAAAAATTATTAATGCAATTCACAGAGTGGTAAAATTAAGCAGTTCTGATTTTTCGCCACAAGTATAAACTCCGGAGAAATAATAGTAATTAGGGCCGTCTTTTTTTGAAAACGCTAATCAGCAAGTTGTTGCAAAATAATTACGAAGGTAGCCGAGAAGCCTTCACTTGTACTCGTGGATTACAAATAATAACGTAAAGTCTTTTCATTTTGTGTTCTTATCTGGGGGGGGGGGTATATTTTTCCAAAATGAGCGTCACAGGTTTCAAATTGCTCAATATTCGACTTCTGTCATTGGAACATAATAATTAGGACGTGTTTTTGTTAGTGGCCAAATGGTTTCTCACCGGACAAAAAAAAAAAAGACACGGTTTTTACCTTAACGTACTTTAAATTTTAAAAAAGTTATTTTTCATTATTTAATTTTTCTGCCCGCGCATGTCCGTAAGAATATAATTATAATTCCTTTAAATTGTTTTTCTGGTCTCGTGATATTAAGGAAAAATCTATTTAATAAGGAAAACGTATTAACGCAATGCGAAATTTATTATTATTATTATTGTACAGAGTTCAAATTTTGATTCGAGAAAAAAATACAAAATTAATGAGAAAAAATATTTATTGACGAAAAAGCATTCATAAACTCACCAGGTTTCATTTTTTAAATACAACTTTCTCCAAATGTTTGCCATCCGTTCGGACACACTCTTCTAATCGAGTGCACAAATTCTTAAACACTTTCTTGCAGAATTGCGGAGAAATGTTATCGATATCTTTTCGAATATTTCCTTTCAGCGCTCGTAGTGTTCGTATTTTATTCGAATAAACTTTCGATTTTAAGTAACCCCACAAAAAATAATTGCATGGAGTGAGGTCGAGTGACCTAGGAGGCCAGCGGAGGTCCCCGAATCTCGATATCACTTTTTGAGGAAAAAGTGCTTGCACTGTATCCATCGATTCTCCGGCAGTATGGGCAGTGGCTCCATCCTGTTGGAACCATGTGTTTCTGTTAAAGCGACAATCCCTTCTTACAATATTAGCAAAAAAAGTGTCAATCATGTTCCTATATCGTTCGGAATTGACTGTCAATGCATCGAAGAAAAAAAAAAGGACCAATAACACCGCTAGCGGATATGGCGCACCAAACAGTCATCTTTGGACTATGTAACTGTCACTGATGCTTCTCTCTTGGGTTCGTTAATGCCCAATATCTGCGGTTTTGCTTGTTTACGTAACCTTCTAGATGAAAACGGGCCTCATCACTGAAAACAACGTTTTGAGTCTGCGCTGCGTAGGAAAAATTTCCAACATCCTTTCAGCATAAGATTTCCGTAAAACGTAATCACTTTCTTTCAAAGGTTGCATCAGTTGGATTTTTTAGGGATGAAAACGCATTTTTTTCCTGATTAAAACATGAACTGTTGGCTGAGAGATTCCCAAAACAGCCAGGTGCTTCCGTAAAGAACGCCGCGGATTTGAAAGGACCGAATCACTTGAGGCACATTTTCTTCAGTTGATACAGTAGTCGGGAGGTCAGGAATGGGTTGATTATAAACAGAACCTGTTTCACGAAACTTCTTTATCCATTGATTTAAGAGGTTATCACTTGAAGCACCTCTAGGTCGGCGAATATTGTAGTGCGAACAAAATTTTCGAAGGGCAACTGCGTACGAATTACCATTCTTAAAATAAGCTTCGATAGCAAAAGCACGATGTGCTCCGGTCCAACGCACCATCGTAACTGCTAAACCCGCACGCCGGACGCGTCGATTGCGACTCTCCTGACTTCCTCGCGTAAATCATTGCCGCTTAATTCACATTTGAAATTTGAACTTTCCCACTAGAGGCACCCGATATAATATGGTTTTTAATATGCATCAAAAGAATTAGTCAAAAAATAATGTCGAGTCATTCGAAAAATATGTTGCTCCACTAAATGACGAATTAAGAACTACGGAATCTAGATGACAAGGTAGGGGAACACATTGTGAATTATGACGCGTCATCATTTATAGATTACCTATCATCATTAGAGTTGAGCATTTTCTTCCACGCGTGTTTTTTTTTAAATAATAAAAATTAAAAAGGGGTAATACCCTATTCTCCCCTTATGAAGCTGGCTTTTCTTTTTCTTTTTTTTTTTTTTATTGAGAGTTCTTTTTCTATTATTTTTTAAAATGTATTTTTTTAAAGTCTATAAATACAATAAATAAAACATGCATACATATATACGCATATTACTACGATACAAATGCGTTTGTGAAGAAGTGCATTCAGGATGGCGGATTGTTGGGTGATCTTTAAGTAGCCCAATTAGCTTTCACCGTGATAACCGTAGTAGTTAAAAAAGATAATTCAATTAAAAAAAAAAAAAGTGTAAAAGAAAAAAACACGAATTTGACATTTGCGGAACGTGGAATAGTGAAGCAAAAAGTAAGATGGAAATGATGAAAAAGAAATTTGTTCAAAAAAGTAAAAGCAACCATTACTATAAACTCTAAAAGAAAGAGGTTTATATTTATTTTTTTTTTTTTTTGAGTAAACAGTTATTTTTGCGATCCATAAAAAACGGAATTCGATGAAAAGGGGGAGAATGGAAATCTTGAATATGCAGATGAAGCTCGGAGAAAATTAAGCAAAATTTGGAACACGGAAGACACGAATAGACGGTAAAAAGCTTGTCGTGAATGATTATGAGACTTGTAAAAAAGTGATGACGATTGTTCTCGGCCATGGTCTGACATGTAGAATTTTGATGGCCGTAAATTCAGTAGGATTTTTCTGTTTTTTTTTTTTTTTTGCGGTATACGTCACCACGACTGGAAGTTTAATCATTACAAATGAAAGAGAAAGTTTTCTGTGGTGCATAAAATTCTACTGTTTTGAACAGGGGTTGGGGTTGCGAGATTCTTGAATACCTTCCGCTGTCCACAGTAGACGAGGAAGTTTTTTTTTCTCTATTCATTTAACACTGAACGCGACGTCAGTCGAATTTCAAACTTTTGTCAGAGACTGAAATATCAGCATAACTCGAGTTATTATTAATCTTTTACCTCCATTATTCATAGATACACAGCTCTAATTATAGCTTAAAATGTAATACACACACAAAAGAAAAAAAAAAGTAATAATATCCTAAGTAGAATTACAAATATAAATATATATCGATCGTTTGGAACTCGTCATGGGGTGACCCCGGATGATAGTTTTCTACAATGCTTATAGAAGAATCAGTTTTATATCGTTTTTAATTTGCGGTTTGGGTAACAGTTTCTAACGTCGCCACTTCGCTAATCGATGCGAAAATCTTACGTGATTTTTTGTATTACCTCCAGCGTCGTAAAAACGGAAATATATGAATATGTAGTAATATTCTGTTTTCGTTACCTTTTTTTTTTTGATCAAAACAATCGTTCCGTATTTATATTTTTCAATCATCCTCTCAATTTAGAATGCAACGAAAACCATTTCAACAGTATGTAATATGTAATATTTTTTTTTTTTTGCGGGAAGAGTGTTGGTATTTTCAATATATATTAATTACGACGTAATTCTTATGCCGGCTCCCATTAGAAAAAATGTCCAAATTTTATGTAACGAAAAAATGTCCCAATTGTATGTAAAGTTTGTTATATTTTAATTTTTACCGACTTCAAAAAAGAAGCATCCCGTTTTTTTTTGTTTTTTTTTATGTTTGTTCGCGCATAACTTATATTTATATGGATCGATTTATATTTACGTTGTAAATTTTGATTATTTTATACAAAGTATAGAAGAGAAAGAGACAGAAAAGTAAGCAAGAGGGGTCAAGGGGCACAGCCCCTTGCGAGGCTAAAATGGCCGAGTTTATATATATATATATATATAATATCTTTAAACGAGCAATTCTTGTGTATATATATATATAAATTTATTTTGCGCGAATCCCGGGAATGGCTCTAACGATTTGAATGAAATTTGCACACCAGAGGTATTTTGGACCAATAAATCGACCGTCAAGGTGTAATCCATGGCAAAATTCGATTTCGCGAGTTTTAAATGAACTTTAATGTTTTCAATATGATACGAATCAGGGTTGGTGGCGCGATCTTAAGACGACGATCTAATAGATAATTTATTCTTTCTGTAGTATTATTTTTTGATTTTCGAACGTCGGCGATTATCAGCTCTGGTAGTGTAAAGCGAACCACAAATACTGGTAGTGTAAAGCGAACCACAAATACTGATAGTGTAAAGCGAACCACAAATACTGATAGTGTAAAGCGAACCACAAATACTGATAGTGTAAAGCGAACAACAATTACGGGTAGTGCAAAGCAATAAAACATATGGTCGGTAAAACAGGCGAGCGCGTAATTCCAGTTACCTGGAAACGGCGAGGAACAAATAGGCAAAAAAAAAGGCATCGGTCTTGGCTCTCAGCCGATTAGCGGGCGGTCACATAATGGCGGTTCGAAAATCATGCGCTACGCATGCAGTAAAAATGTGTATGTGACAAAAAAAAGACATAAACAAATCGAAAATATCCTAATGACAGCTCATTTTTTATTTTTTTGTATAACTTTTATATTTAAATAAGAAAAAAAACTGCTTTTTAATAGCTACTAAACGAAAAAAGAAAAAGAAAACCGGTTAATAAACAAAGAAGGATTTTGCCTATTTATATACAAATGTTAAATGTTTTGCTTATTTACTTATATATTTGTTTGTGAAAGTGAATTACTGAGAATGTGTTGTGCACATTTTAAAAAACCCCTTATGTGCAGTGTTATTACATTTTGCAGTGATTCAGTCGGACATTTTTCAAATTGGCTGGAAAACAGCTGATCGCAGGTAAAATTACAAGACGCTTTTTATTTGTTTTTATAACGCATGATCCGATATAAATAAACCTGACGACGATCCTATGTGCCTAAAATATAATTTTTCTAATAAAAAACGCATAGAAATATACTCATAAAAATCAACGTGTGCAGTCATTGAAAACATTTTTCAACCATCCGGAAAGCGAATTCGAAGGACCTCTGCATTTTTGTAGCGTTCAGTATTGAAAAGCAAATTTGTATGCGAAGAGGCTTTAAATTCATGAATGTGTTCATAAATTAGTTTTAAAATATTTTATGTTTTGTGAATATGTATAAGATTAAAATAAAGTTAAGAAATTTAAAAAAAAATACCGAGCGAATCTTAGTCGCCCAGGTACTATATACATATATATATATTGTTAGTATTATCAGCATTGTTAGTATCGTTAATATTGTCAGTATTGCCAGTATTATTGTCAGTATCTTTTTATTTTGATTTTCTTTTCGAAAGAGGTCATCGAATTAGTCAGAATTTAAGAAATTTAAACAACGATCGATTGACGTACGCGTCGGTTGTGCCAATGCAACTGGCCACAGTCCAATAGTAAAATGAATGTGTCACATTCGCCGGGGAAATTTTTCTTATTATTTTTTGTCACTCAGCGCCAATACAAAGCGAAACGGTGGCACTTAGCTGCAGTCGAAAAAAAGTGAATTTAAATTCATTAAAGTCGATCCGCCGAAATATTCTGTTTTCACAAGCGGACCTTGATTTTTGTGTTTATCTCTGCAAATTGGCTGAGCAGCCGTTCAATAACCTACAAAAAGAACGATAAGAAACGCGATGACGCACGTCATCTTGAATTCTTGTTTTTCCATTTAAACGATTCATATTTGTTACGTTTCTAATCGAATTACATGAAAAAGTCCGTAAAGGGTATTAGTTGTTTCACCGCTGTTCGATATGTCGGAGCCGGTATTATTTCATACCGATTAAATTAATTCGCTTTACGAGTTACCTCGACACTTGCAAAGTAACATAATTTCCGGATTCTGTTTCGTTATCGTTACGAAGTCAACACGAAATAATTAATTACACAATGAATGCGAGTGTGTGTGTGGTGGAAGGGTCTTATCTTTACCGTTACCTAATCAAAAAATAATCGGTATTTATTTCCGTGTACACTCCGAGCAGCGCGAAATCTGCAAGACACGTGAAAATACCACCGTCGCTCCAGTTCTACGATTAGATATTTTTTAACGTCCCAACAAAGAAAGCGACACTTGCAATTGTAATTGTATCCGATTAAATAGGTGAGATGGTCCGTAGCCAGAGTATAATTATATTAAGTAATTGGTAAAGTAAAAAAGAAAACTATTTTCGTCCGGAAGTACATAGCCACCGAATATCCGCTGTCCGATTTTAAAGACTTTGAACATCTTTTCTCTGCTTTATCTAGCAACCTATATCTGCTGATGGTGTTGTGTATGTGGTGGTCGGATGTTTGCGAAACGTGTCTCTGTTTTGCTGTGATTATCGATCACTTTAATTTTTAAAAATACATTAAATTGCAACGTAGAACAAACAAATTTAAATGTATAAACGATTATACTAACTCATAAACGTTTTCGTGTATAGATGATCAGCTAAAATTTATATGTTAAGGGATTCTATACTTTCATTTTTGCTTTGCATAAAGCGCCGCGGATTAGTCTATAGTCGTGATTTGAGGTAGCCCCGAATATTTGGGGCTACAAGTTCTCGATAGCATCGATGCGGACCGACTACAAAACGATTTGATTTGAGACGGACGTTGGCGCTAGACACTAATCGCTAGGTTTACTTCGAATGCTGCATTATAATATGCTCACGAGTTTCGCGCGAACGCACCTTTTTTTTTATGGTGAACGTTGTTATTTCCACCGAAAATATTAAATTATACTGAGTATTTTTGGAAATTCGTTTGTTGATATTACGCGATTGGGTTGCATACTATGTTGTATGAAAAATGTTTAAATTATATTAAACAGATTAAATGATTAAAAATTCACGATACGGTTGTGGAATGTTAATTAAAGCCGTGGAATTTGTCTTGTTACAAAAAAACAGAAAAAAAGAGATTAAATAAAAATAAGATCAGTCAAGCATGACGTTGCATGCGCTGAACATTACCATATAGCGGCGATCTATTTTTTAGTTAACGTAACCGATCTTTAAGGCCTTCAACAAATCGGAGTAATATTTTTGTAAAAAAGTTTATCGAGCCAGCAAATTAAATAAATAAAAATAAACTCGACCCCGTTCGTAGATGAAGTTATTATTGGCGCGTAAAGAAATATCTAATTGTTTTTGCTGACATACGACTCTAATTTTTAATGAATTTAAAAAAAAAAATAAGCAGGAAGATTCAGCGAGAGAAAGCTCCACAAAAATAATTTTGTTGCAAGACTAAATCGCTTCAAGCTCTTTCTCGATAATAATACTGGCGGCTTTCAAAAAAAGGCGATGAAAGGCACTGGATTTAAAGAAACGAGAAAAAGAAAAAACTATATAAAATAATATGCGGGGAATGGGAAAAAATCGATATATTAATGGGTACTAGAAAATTAACAAAGAATTTCGATATGTAACCAAAAATTAGCTTAAGAACGTTTTGGAAACCATTTTTTTTTTTTTTTTTTTTTTTTTTGTGGGCGCGTTAGCGGCATTGACCCAACAACAGGAAAAACTAATCTAAAGAACTAAATAGCTAGGCGGTCGAACGCAACAAAGGACAGCAGTGCAGGCACCACAGAAGATGAAGGAAAGGAGAGGATAAAGGAAGAATTATAGGGGCTAGGGAGACTTAATGACAAGAACAGACTGTAAAAAAGAGAGCGTTCACTACGAAGAGCAGGACACTCGAAAATATGTGATCAGCATCACATATACGAGGATAGTCACAATCGTGAGGAGAACATTAAGGAGAAGGTGACAGAGCAAATCGAAAGGGAGAGGAGGGGAGGAGAGAATGATTGATCCCCGAATATGATGCTATTACGTAGCTAAAGAGAAGAATATATGTCGCGATATTAACAAAAATTAATAGAAAAATTTATATTACAAAATTTGATAAATAACAATAAATTTATACAGTAGAGTCTCGCTAATCCGGTGCGCGCTAGTCGTCCGGACATCCGGTTAATCCGGACGAATCGAAAAAAATAAAAAATGAAAAAAAATTGAATCTTTTTGAAACAATACGTTAAAACACAAAACTCAAAAAGTAATTCCACTTATAATAACTTGGCAATTTTGAAAAATTATTCTTCTACTCGATTTTTTTTTTCGATCGCATCCTCAATGTTACAATCTGCAGCGGAATAAGATACACGTACAATAATATTACATAATAGCCGTTAACAAGCATGTCCAGCTAATTGGAATTTTTTTTTTTTTTTTTTTCGATTCGTCCGAATAACGTTGTACTATTAGTGAAACGTGCAGAATTTTAGGCAATTTGTGAAATGTGCACGACGGTTTTTGTCCGTGTGCTATGCAAACATTTTTTTGGAATCCAGAACTTTTTATAAGAATTTCGTGAATTATAATGTAGCATTGTGTATTTGCTATGTAAATAAATCTTGCGAATTTAGGAATTTTTATAAATATATTTCGTGAAACGCCTATTTTAGTTTTTATTTCGTACATCGTGTAAACAGAGGCGTGTCGCTATTACTCATACCTCCAACAATTTTTTCAGTCGGCACTTTTAGGAAGTATTGAAAATTACAGATTTAATTTCTAATCAAAGTTTTCGATCAGTTCGGATTTTTTCATTGACTTCCGACGATCTATTAGATGTACGATATTTGATAATTCCAGGTTCTTCCGAGAAATTAATTTTGTCCCTTTTTTGTATAGACTAGTACAATAAGCACCATTTGAATTTGTGTTCTTGGAAAGAATTTAGGTGTAGTAATATGAGTGAATTTTGAATTGGAAAATTTTAAAAAAATCACAATTTTCAATCGACATTTATAAATTCTGCATCCCCTTAGAAACACAAACCTCTTAAAACGCTTTCCCACATGTATTTCGTTCATTTAACGTTAATTGTTACCATTATTTACCGCCATAATAGAAAGTAAATAGGAATTAATTTACATTTCTCTAATTACACGGGCCGCATGATACATGCAGTTATATGCACAATTCATCACGGGAACTTTTTAAAATTCTGCATATTTCACTTATTGTGTTACAGTTCATGCCAAGGTTACACATCTGGAATAATCATTTTATTATATACGGTTATGTGTATACGTTAAAATCGATTTCAGTTCGAATACGTTAATATATTGCGTACGCATATTTGCGTTTTATATTTTTATACATATAATTATTAATTACAACGTAATTTTTAGGCTGGTCCCCATTAGAAAAAATGTCCCAAAAAAATATCCTAATTTTATGTATCGAAAAAATGTCCTTTTGTTGTATTTTAATTATTACCGACTTCGAAAAAAAAAAAAGGTTATACATGTTCATTGCGTATGTTTTTTTTTTTTTTTTTTTTTATTTGTTCGCGCATAACACATATTTATATAGACCGAAAGAGTACCATTTAACTTAATTACCAAGGGGGTAATGATGACAATCGGAGAACATAAATTGAGTACTTGTCAAAAAAAGGAAAAAAAATTTTTCTTATTATTTTTTATTAGTATAACAGAGGCGGTTGATTTAAAAACTTTTCTACATCTGTTGTATTCGAACTATCACGTATAAATGCGGCAAATTCATCACTATTGCACAGATCGTCATCGCGTTTTCGTTTCCGCAATTTATGTTTGCATTCGGTAGTAGTTTTTGTTTTTGGGAATATAATGAATACATTTCTTATTACTGTACAGGTTGATGAATAAGAAGTCCCACCATAAGGACAAGCATGTAAAGACTCTATATTGCTAATTTAATAATACCATGGGAAAACGCAAAAAAAGTATTATTTATATTATAGTATGTTAAGTTGCTTCGGTAGTTCAATAAATGTATTTTTGTTTATTATATAAAATTGAAACATTTTTTCATTATAAAATCTAACGGGGACGGCCTAAGAATTACGTTGTAAATTTTGATCAGTTTATACAAAGTATAGAAGAGAAAGAGATAGAAATGTAGCCAAGAGGTGGTGTCAAGGGCCGCAGTCGCTTGCGAGCATGGGCGTAGCAAGAGGGGGCAAGCCCACCCTAGAAAACTTGTTGCCTCCTCTAGAATAATCGTGTAAATGTCACACGAAGAAAAATTTGAAAAGTGTAAAAGTACAATGTACTTTGGAATTGATATTGGTGACTTTCGCAATAATTTCCTATGCGTTTGCAGGCCATCTGACGATGCTTGGCACATTATTCTACTACAGCAGCGGTCGACTAAATAGACATCAGTATTGGTTTTCTATTATTTAAAAGCTCTCTCAGTGATTACTTTTAGACCATACTCACTTAACGTCGGAGTAAGTTGCACTGCCTGAACGTAGTCACTAAGAGAAGAGAACTTTTAAATAATTGAAAGCCAGCACTGTTAGATATCCTGTGTGACTATGTATATATATATGTATATATATATATATATATATATATATATATATATATATATGTATATATATGCATATATATGTAGGTACATACGTCAACCGGCACTGCAGCAACCGATCAACCGACTCAATCGCAATTCTTACGCAGTTTGAGATAGGAAAATGCAGGAAGGCAGGAGGGTAGGCCAGTGGCGTGTCAAACGGGAGGTGCAACAGGGGCAGTCGCCCCCAGAGAAAAAAAACCATAAAATATTGAAACTTATATAAGAAATTTATAAATCGGTAAAGTATATTATAATAAACTGTATCTTATTTTGCAGTATTTTGATTCTTTGGTACGGATTTGCAAAGTATTTGAAAATTAAGTGATCTGTAAATAAAGCCTTTTTTTAAATAAGATGTTATTTATTTCGGTTATATATTTGTTTAAGTTATTAATTTTATATAAACTTTTTAATACAATACGATTATATGTGCTCACACACATATACATATTCAGCTGGTCAGCTGCCCCCCCCAGGAAACATTCCTAGCTACGTCCATGCTTGCGAGGCCAAAATGGCCGAGTTATGTATATATTTTTGTTTAGGATTCTGTGTACAAATAATGTACGGAATCCTAATAAGATAATTTAGAAACGAGAAAAATATCAAATAAAAATTCGAACGATTTCACTTATAAACTTCAAAATTGGATCATATATTACAACTAAAATTCTCTTTAAAACCATATCTATAACTTCAAGCTATCTGATTTCCCCGACCGGGGAAAATCCCAATAAGAACATCAAGAATATATAATATGGAATTTAAGACGATCTCAAAAATCACCCTTAAAAAATGTATAACTCATCACCAGATTTAAAAGTGAAATTCAAAATATAAAAAAAAAACGCCTGAAGTCCTTTTATAAAAATAAAAAATTACACCCCCTTCTCTCACGCGCCTTTTGTACCAAAAACAGCAAAAAAAAGAAGTTTACGTAATAGTTCGAGTAACAAAGTTGGGGAAATCGAAACGTGTTTCAAACATATGCCTAAAGGACTGTTGTATACATAACCGAATTTACGATTTTATATTCAGCCTCCCATTTTGAAAAATGCACTTTTTTTTCGGAGCAAATGGGAAGATCGCAATTTGTTCGGAACGAATCCGTATTTCATTTTCTTAACGAAACTTTCAAAGTTGCCGAAAAGTTAAAAAAGGCGAGAAAAATGGCGTATTCTACCTAAGTTCTTTGTTTTGAATTTAATATTTCGTAAACGTACATTATAGTAGTTTGTAACTTAAATACGGACTCCTCTGCGCATGCTTGACTGAACTTGTTTTGATTTTTTTTTTTTTATTCTTATACTTAAACTTTTTCATCGTGAGTACATCTAATTGCTCTTTCAAGTTGTTAAATTTTTTGCGGTTTTTATCTTTTCGGCTACTAGAGATACATCATGCATACTGATTAATGATAGTGTTTTTCTTTACTTTTGGCTTTTACTCTTGTGTTTCTACCATTTTATAAAATGATAAATACACGTTTCATTTTCGGGTTTTATTGATGTCATTTTCTGTATGACACTTTTTGCGTCGGTGTTAAAAGATGTTTCGGTTTGATTTAAAGTTTTTATTGTAAAAATGCGTATTACTTCACGTAAATTTAAATAATTATAATTTCATCATAATTGTGGCCAAATATATAATCTGAGCAAAAAAAACAAACTAATAATTTCATTAGTTAAAGGGAAATTCTTACTCTAGCAAAGCTCTGTAGAATCCCATTGGCTAATTTTTTGGCTGTTCATTTTCTTATATATATATATATACATTTACATATACATAAATGAATAATGTTATCACTTTATGCATTTCTTCTTCCGAGACGGTATTATTAATAACAGCGAATACCTGCGCGAGTTATTTGTCTCATTTTTATAATAGAAAACGTGATTTTTCTCTGTTTCTATTGTGCGCTGTCGCTAAAATCGTAGTTGAGATCTTTTATTAACCCTAAGAGTGACCCATGTGTTGTTTTGAATCGAGAGGCCGGAGTTGTTTTCGGTCACGGGCATTGTTCGCACGGCCGTTTTTTACCTCTCGAAAAGGTCGTTCTTTCGGGGATGGAATTTTTGGAAACAACATCCTAGTAGCATTGACTTAACACTTTTGTTGCCGTTATTGTAAACAAGACGAATAGATAAAGTCAGTTACACTAACGACTTCTTTTATTCTTATCCTAAAATAAACAAAAGCCACGTTTACACGCACGCGTAAATTCGAACTGCAGTTTTGTGGGCGTGTTTTGAACGAAGCAACGCAAACGAAGCTACCCGTCGTCAGTAGCCTCTCTGGTGAGTTTCGGCTGCATAGTCGTGTCCGTTGTCGTTGTCGCATATCGTTCTAAGTGTAATACTCGGTTACGACTCTGCTTGTGATTTTATTAATAGTTTTCAATACCGGGTTTGTCATTTCATTTCGAATTATAACACACACTTATTTGTCTCGTGCCGTGTTCAGATGAATCGTGCTTTATGTGATCGAGATTTTACGTTCACGACATTATGTTTCATTTTATTCCTCGACTTTGTGCTGTGCCGTTCCATCATCCTGACTTGAGAGGAACTGTTTATTTACTATCGCGACAAATTCCGATCTGTATATTCGGTAAGGTACGAACGTTAATCAAGTTTTTTAAATTATCCATGTAAAATATGCGTTTGGGACTAGTGGGCCGCTTCGTATCGCGGCATCGAGCGTTGCTAATATTATTTTTGAATGGTACTTTTTTGCCCACCTATCACCAACAAAATTTCGTTCTGGATCCAATATCATCGCGTGTGTCTTTTCGTTATTAAATTTTGTTCCGGTCGTAAAGATTCGTTTGTTCGGATTAGTGAATAATATTTTACTGGACTATGAAATGCTTTTTGAGGAACGGATAACAAAAAAAAAAATCAAAAACGAATAATCTATATTAAGATTATAAATCCGCAGCAATAGTACGTTTATTATAGACGGTTATTGTTTTATAATATGCACACATATTACACGTGTTATGAAAAAAGTCGTTTTGTACAATCAAATTTTAAAATGTTACTCAACTTGCTGTTCCCCCGGTATTTGTTATTATTCTATGAAGATGAAATAAAATTAAACCATGGCGCTTAAAAAGTTATTAATATTTTTAGAAAATATCTACTCACTTTTCAAATTCTTCTAACTCTAAATAACGTACCTGTTTTAGATTTCACAGATCACTGCGGCTCATGCTAAGTGGCGTATTTATCCGACCCTACTTATTTATAGGCATACGTTGTTTTTTGTTTTTTTTTTATAGCAGTCAATTGTAAAATAAGATAAGTATTTCGTTGTTTCGTCAGTTGCGATTCCTTTTGTTTTTCAATTTCCTTTAGTTTTATCTATTTTTTTCTTCATTAAGTTTATTAAGTTCCCCGGTAGCGGAAAAATGATTGCCACTAGTCTCATAAATAAAGGAAAAAACCAGAATTGGCAACTTTTGGAGTATTTTTAAAAAGAAAATGTCTGCACGTGCGTAAATATAATGCAGGCCCGTGTCCAAAATTTTGAATGGCGGGGGGGGGGTTTCATATATTTACTTTATAAATAACAATACATTTTTCACTAATATTCGTACTATTAATAATTCCCATTATATTGATATTTATATATTAATAATTCACATAAATGAATTACCCCGTATATGAACATTAATAAAAATTGTATACGTTATTAATTATACTCGTAATAAAAAATTTTACATAGCATATTAATGAAGTACCTAAAAATATGGAGCATATTTTTTCTTTTTTCTTTTAAAAGTAGGTAAGAACATCCTAAAAAAACTCATCAATATTTATTTTAAATTTTTGATTTTTTTCAGATTTTCGTCTATTTATAATAACTATTTCAGTTCTCATGCGGGGGGGGGGTTAACCCCCAACCCACCCCGTGGGCACGGTCTTGATATAATGGTATGTACGTTACCGACTCTGAATTTTTGAAAAAATGCTATTTACTTTTAGTTCGTGTTTATGGAATGTGATTTAGACTTTTTTGAACAAATCTGGCCGAAGGGGTTTTGGCTAGTTTAAGGGGAAATATGATAGAAAACAAAGTCATCTGTAATTATTGAAGTTGAGAATTTATACATTTTTTCAATAGTAATCGATCATTGTAAAATGTGCTGTATGTGCATAACCTGCCGAAAAAGTCGAAGTTAAAAAAGCCTTCTATGTACAGGATATGCTTTTGACAGTTTTTTTTTCTTTCTTATCGCTGCCTCCCGGTCCTGGAAAAATAACTGCCGCGCTGAGGTTTCATTACATAAAAACTGTGGCCTTAAAATAAAAGTAGTATTTCTTATATATATATATATATCCCTTTCATCAGAACGAGAAGGCCCGGTGAAATAAATATGTGTAAAACCGTACGATCGAAAAACAAGAGAAGAAAAACTAAAAAAAGATATATAATAGAGGCAAAAAAAAATTAACCGGAAAATAAAAAGGAGTCGTAAATGATAAAAATAACAATTATAGAACCTTACAAAAGGTGCGTGAAAGCGGAGCGGACAAATATAACTCTCTACGTTGTTTTTATCCGGTTTGAGAAGATCAGACGGAAGAATTTTTACCTATGGAACGCTGTTGTAATTTATACCAGAGGTTATATCCAGACAATGCATCTCTGCAACAATGCCTTTTAAGTCTCCTCCTCGGATTTCTTGGGAGTGCTGGATATTTCGATATCTTCACTGGATTCTAGTTTGTTTAAAAAATTTCTGAATCGATGTTGGTGTATAATCTTGAACGAATTGTATATTTAAATCTCGACGGAAAGTTCCATTTGACATAAAGCAAGAGGATCTGAGTATCTTCGACCGAAGTTGTATTCTGTTAATATTGCTTTTGGATACTGTTCCATATTACCTCGATGCTATACCTCATATCAGTGTGGCATAATACAGATAATATTAAATTAGTCTTTTACACTCGGTATGCTCACAGACAGCGGATTTTTTTGATGATGTAATGTAAAATTTTGAGTCTTGAACCGATCCGCTGTCCTATACTTCTATAAGCGACGTCCCGTGTCAAACGTCGTCCATAATTACTCTTAAATATTTGACGATATTGTTCTGCGGAAGAAAATTAACATTTATTTTTACCCGAAGGCAAGCTAGTTTGTTTAGCGTAAAAGTTATACCTAGAGAAGTTTTTAGAATGATCGGTTGTAACCTTTCACACCGTTCTGTGCCCACGTCTCAATCTTGTTCAACTGTTTCTATAATCATAAAACAGTACGCACTTAGGATCGCTACAAGTACAGGGAGCAGCCTCTCCCATAATACTTGTTTCTGAATAATATTACAGCGAAAAGAGAATTAAATAATGTCCCGCTGAATAATTTAGTCTATTTATTTATTTACAATAAAAGGTGACAAAAAGCCGATTATCATATTTAACATTAACAATCGATACTTGCGAATAAAATTAATAAACGAAACATGCGTAAACGCCGATTTAAGTGCATTACCAAACCCATATATATATATATATAGGTATATATTCAGGCAGGCATTCTTTATACACGTAATTATGTGTGCACGTATACTGTGAAGGTATATACAATACATATGTGACATAGACATTGCGAAATTGAATTAGCGGTACTTATTAAGTAGTAACTTAACATTCTCCTGTTTAGTTCAGAATGAGTTAACTTTTGTTTTTAATACTGTTAACTTTAGTGCTTTTGGGAGCGGGGAGTTTGATGAATAGTCTCAATTATTATTGAAACTTTGTTTTATCCTAGGAAAAAAAACAGAGTTTAAATCTTCACAAAAAGTAAAAGATTTTTAAAAGATTCCCGCGTAACTGTTTATTGCGGATATTACGCAAATTAGAATTAGCGGGGATATATCACGAAAAAAGGGATAAAACATTTCCTAGGACGTAAGGTTTTTCCGAAGTTTTAATTTTTTTGAGACGAAATTCCATTTTTCCAGAATTATAGTGATTAATGTATCACTATCACAGTAGGTTTCGCGATTTTAATGAATGGAATTATACAAAAGAGAAGATTTCCTCGAAGGTAAAATCTGTATAAGTATTAAATGCGTTCTAAAATTATAGATAAATGTTAACAGCTGGTCGGAGGTAAACAGATGTTTAAGAACAATTTTTCGTCCGAAATAGAATTTACAAAAAAAAAAACACGGCTGTAAATCTAAACATGACTAATAGATAACTGCAATTTTCAAATTCTAAGGGAGCAGTGGACTGAAAAGTTAACTAGTATCGGCTTCAGCAAAAACACGTGTACATGTAACTTTACATTACAGGAAACGCGGCTCTGGTGATTATATTGTGAAAAAGAAATCGCAGGTTAACAAACGAGATTTTTTTGGATGTAATTATCACCCTCTCTCGTTTCATTTTGTAATTCCGTTTTCCCTACACTATCCGCGATCGTTTTATCGACTTCTTTTGGAAGACAGGAGTAACTAATTCTCGGTGTTATTTATAATTTAATAATTATCTATTACGACTTACTTAATTGAAAACACACATGTCTTTCGGAATAAAAAAAAGAACAAAAGATTTTATACGTTTGAAATATGAATAAGTTGCTTTATCCCGCAGTTTTAATCGTCCCGTTTTTTTTCTTCTCTGTATCGCATGTTACGATTCACAGCAAAATTCACGAGTAAACAGCCGGCTGATGGAAAAGTGTTCAGTTGAAATCGCTTCATCAGGACCGTTAAAAAAAATTAGACGTGCGTTTATTTAATAAAAAGCGACATCTTACTATTATTATTTCGTTCAGGCCTTTTGGGGGGGGGGGGGGGTTGAAAATTTTCTTTGCATATTTATTTTATAAATAACAATACATTTTTCACTAATATTCGTACTATTAATAATTTCCATCATTTTGATTTATATGTATTAATAATTCACATAAATGAATTACCCCGTATATGAACATTAATAAAAATTATATACGTTATTAATTATACTCGTAATAAAAAATTTTACATAGCATATTAATGAAGTACCTAAAAATATGGAGCATATTTTTTCTTTTTTCTTTTAAAAGTAGGTAAGAACATCCTAAAAAATCATCAATATTTATTTTAAATTTGATTTTTTTCAAATTTTTGTGTATTTATAATAACTATTTCAGTTCTCATGGGGGGGGGGGCGGTGGACACGGCCTTGATTTCGTTCGTATTAATATTTGCTTAACTGTAAGACAGATTCGTTTGGGGATCTGCAAATTGATCAGTTTGTTTGAATGCGTGAGTTGTCAATAGTTTAAGATTTGCTTTTTATTTGAGACTGGTATCGGCATATTGTTGACGCATGCGCGCGTTTAGAACGTTTTTAAACGCATGTGTACAGGCCCGATCGTTCATACAGTGATTATTATAGGTTAGTTACTTTTGTTTGCAGACACGTCGGGTTATCTTAACTGAGCATTTTAACATTTCGATATAGTATTAAAGTACGTAAACCTAACGGCAGGCGAATATGTATCTCAAAGTATTCCTCATCTATTAACAATTCACCCAATCCTATGCAAACTATTAGGAAAAAAAAGGTTAAAAATTTAAATAAAAGATAGATAATGTATTTGGCTTGTATTCATTCTATATTCTGTGCGCAGTATAAATCTTATTTCGTTTTATGAAATATTTTGTAAGTTTCGAGAGTGGTCCCCTCGATACTCCGGACATGGGGATTGAGAATTAAAGAAAAAAAGAGACATACTCGAATTATTTTACGAATAACCAAACTTAATATTTTTTCGACATTTTAGTCGAAGAAATTTTTTGCGTATACGCGCGTTCATACCGAAACTTAAATTATTTCACAGGTGTCCGGACGTTAATCATTTCTAGTTTCTCGCGCGCATAAATCGACGCGACCTGTATAAGCTCGTTAGATCGGCCGTGAGATATTTACAATTAGAACGAAAAAAGAAAAGCGGTTAAGCTTTAGAAATATATCACAGGCTATGGAAAATCAAATACGAATACTATTCAGAGAGAGCAAATGTGTAGTATCTTGAGATAAAAAAGGAAGAGATATTTTAGAGATGTATGTGCTATTAGATGGCGGAAAAATATTTTTCCGGAAATAAGATTCATAAGAAGAGAACTTCAGTAGCCGGGGACGCCAGGGTGAAAAAGACAGTCATTTTTGTCGATCTCTCGAATTATTTATACGCTCAATTGATTTTTCGTTGTTTTGTTTATTTTTTTTGGTTCGATTATATTAAGTGTTATTTTTTCATTTTATTTGTTATTTCTAGGATTACTATTAATTCGGACTTAAATTATTAATCGTAGCCTACTTATAAGACAATGGCCACAGACTTCGAGTTGGCTCATAATCTATCCGTTTTCGAGTACAACGGATCGATTTCGTCGTCCGGAATTTACGCGCGTTGCAGTAACTGCCGACTTCAGAATCAGCACCACATTTATAACAACTTCGGAGCACGCCGGTACTCTTCGCCGAACAGATCAAGCGCGGCTAGCGGTCATCAAGAAAGAAAGCCGAGAAGACCGTGTTTAGTAAATCGGTCGGAAGATTCAACTGGAAGCGGTAGCAGTAGTTCGGGCGATGAAACCGAGCCGATTAGTCCGAGTAAGCAAAAGAAGAAGGTTGTATTTGCCGATGATAGAGGACTTTCTTTAACTCAGGTAATTCGATTTTTTTTTTTGAATACGCGCTTTACCCTCTCGAATAAAAGAAAAAAAATTGAATGTGTCTCAGGGCACAGGGCAGAAATGAAACTTCAAAGGCGTTTTCTCCAACTTCGATTTAAAGTTATAGTGTTAGTGCCAAATTTACCAAGAGTAAGAACCAAATGGGGAGATCTGTGGTTCTCATAAACATACATTTATAAAGTTTCACCTAAAGAAAAAGAAATAACGAATGAATTTGTTTTATTAATGTTTTTCATTGATTCCTGGATTCTATAAAAGATACGAAATAGACTTATGGTAACTAAAATATGAAATATAAGTTTTTGATGTAATTTTATCAGTATATATATATCTGGAAAATACTGCATCAATGGTAGTTCTGTACGTTGTCGTTGATTCATTGGATTATTATTAATATTTAATTGAAGTTCGGTTTGAAGAAATTCTATTAAAGGCAAAGAATCGTCTCCATTTTTTATGTTTTTGATTAATTTTTGATATTTTAAGTTCTAATAATTTTTTTTTTTTACATATATATATATATATATATCAAAGTGGTGTAAAATGCAATACCATGCAACATAAATTTTAATTCGATATATTACAGTCTATTACGAATTTTTAGATGTACTATGAACTATCAGTTATTTATGACGTACGCTCGCTCGCTGGTTTTACGTGCTAACTCCCCATAAATTTATTTATATTATGTATAAGGCGCGCCTAAAGAAGCTTCACTTTAAAAAAAATTAAAATGAACGCATGTAATCGATTCTGCGAACGCATTAAAACTATATTCAGTAGCGTCCCTTATTTTTCGTTTGCTGATAGAACCAATTTTATACGACATGGAAATGTCTTAAATCCAAACACTCCAAATGTAATCTCTTAATTTCTACACCACGTTTCGCAGCAGATTACCCTATACCAACGCTCAATTTCGTTCGAGAAATTATTGTGATCTAAGGTCCTCGGTAAAATAATCGAATCCATTTTTGCTCCGAAATCATTTTTAAGTTAGCTCCAATAAAATTCAATGCAGAACAAGAGAGAGAGGCGGATATCACGCGTCAGTGGACCGATATTATTTCTTAAGAGTACGTACATGTGTAATTTAATATAGTGTATATTTAATTATCAATTGCTGCATATTCACTGGGAGAGGAGGCAATATCGTTTTTAATTTTTTTTTTAGACTATTATTGGGAAATGCCAATTATTGCCAGGTTTGGCCGGTGTGGCAAAAAAAAAAACGAAAAACAAAGTTAGCTTACTCGATAATTTCTACATATATCTCTTTCAAATGCCATACGTCTTCTATAATTCTTATGGTAAAATCGGTTTTAATAACCATGTCCTTCTTAAAAGTTACATATAAAATGTTACATAATTTTTTATATTACCCCCGGCGTAAAACTGGCATTTATGTGAATATGGATACACACATATTTAAGCATTTTCGCACGCTGTATAAGTTAATACTCATGCAGCATCTTAAAAATTATTTTGATGAATTTCTTACCTAAATAAATTTCACACCGAAAGAAATACTTTCGGAAACAAACAGTACTGTAAGGAAACTATTATAAAATTTCATTACTACCCCGTGCTTTTGAATAATAAATAGAAACAAACCGAATTAATCACCTAATTGAACGAATAAAAGATATAAGTACACCGGTTAATTTTGTCGGTCCACATTTAACAGATTTATAATCCGAAACTAGTCGTTTGGGCGCGACAACGGGTGATCCGCCAAGGTACCCAATTGTTATAGACACCCTCCGCAAAGGTTACCACGTTTTAATTTAACACCTGTTGAGCAATCAAATTTTACCGTAATACTCTATTTGGACAGTTTAGCACGAAATCTAATAAAAGCTGAACAATTATGTAAACTGCTGAAAAATAAATGCATTTAAAACTGGCGTCACATTTGAAATTTCGGAATCATTGTTGTTTGTTTTTTTTTTTCCAATCATCAATATACATATGTTCTGCGTATCCACTCACGATGTTAGGTTGTTGCGCTCCTGCTACGGTCGGCGTTTTTATATGTTTCGTTTGTGTATTTTGTAATTGAAATCTTCATTTGTTTGTTTTTCAATTTGTTTTAAAGCAAGCGATATATTTAAATTACGTATATGGATATTGCAGTCAGTCGAAGAAATAATAATCTAATTTAAAATAGAAATCACTGGTTGCATTGTCACACCTACATTTAAAGCGGTCGTGGGTTGATTATTTTTCTTCGGTTTATTACAAATTTCGTAAACAAAATAGTTCTGATCTTTTAATTGTACCATTATGTTTAAGATTTTGGGGATATGGGGTTACAATCTGCAGAATGCAATTTTCAAAAAATGGGATTATATTAATGTTCCTTTTGTTTATTAATATTATATAGAGAGGGAAATGTTTTTACATGTAAAATCGACATGACAATGTAAGCAACTACAAATCGATTTCAAAAATAGCTAACAACCGTCGAAGCAGGGCGTACTTTTTCAGACTCAATTAATTTGTGGCTAATAGAAACGAAAAGAGTGTTCGGGGAAAAAAATCGTTAATTTAATTTTCGTAAAACTTACATTAAAGTTCATAGGAATATTCTCCTGTATGCATACTATAGTTTAATTAAAATATATAAATAAACTGTGTTCATCACACAAGGCCGTGTCTAGTGGGGGGGGGGGGTTAAATCCTCCCCATGAGAACTGAAATAGTTATTATAAATACATAAAAATCGGAAAAAAAAGGAATAATTAAAAATAAATATTGATGTTTTTTTTTGATTTTCTTACCTTTAAAAGAAAAAAGAAAAAATATGCTCCATATTTTTAGGTACTTCATTAATATTTTATGCAAAATTTTTTATTACGAGTATAATCAATAATTATTAATGTTTATGCGGTAATTCATTTATGTAAATTATTAATATATAAATCAAAATTATGGAAATTATTATAATATGAATATTAGTGAAAAACGTATTGTTATTTATAAAAAAAATATGTGAAGACCCCCCCCCCCCAATTCTGGGCTTGGGTCTGTCATCACATATACACGTATCTTAATGGTGGCTGTTTATTATTTTGATTTATGACATATTTTGTCAATATCGCGCTTCATAGAAATGTGTACATGGGTAGAGTGAGAAAAGACCCAGCTATTGTGAAAATTAGGAAAAAATTGCACAAAATCCCCTTGAATATGAGTAATTTGTCAATTGCACGTTCTGAACATCTGATATCGATTCGACGAACGTGATCGAAATTTATTTTTAACTCATCTGCCGCTTAGGTCAATTATGGTTTTATTTTTAACATTCGCGCTGATTTCATTTAAGATAAATCGCTAATTAAGAAAAAGTCTGCAATTTAATCTGCCGAGATTAGCAGAGTTATTGACAAGAGCGAGAGGTATATCAATTTTTTAATAGAGTTCACACTACTGTAGCAGAAAGAGAAAGTACAAAAGATTACACTTTATCTCTTATCTAAATTGTAGCTACACTTCAAAATACCTTAAATTTGACCTTTTCAAGTCGATTTTGTTCCGCGTTTTAATATCAATTAAACTTACCGGCGTTAGGGAAATTAGCAACACTCTCCATTTTTATTTGCAATTATACCCCGTTAGAAATTACCTACAGCTTTATGCACATCTCTTCCCTTTCCCGATTCCATTGAAACAATAAATCCCTGTCACCATTCTCTCGACGTTGTTCCAATATAGAACTGTATTTCTGAGTGCGGTTTCGTTTGTTGTAGGCAAACTACATGCGCGGGTACGTCTCTCTCTAAATAGTTTCTTTCTCGGAAATTGCAAACGTTTTTAGCCTCTCCAAAATTTATGTTCCCTTATTATTTTTTACCCTTTTTTACTATTGACAGTGATGTATACTGTAGATGCGATTTACTCAAAATTATTCAACTGGAAAGAACGGTAAAAAAACAAACAAATGGGGGACACAATCCAGGAAGCGGGAAAGAGACGACATTATCACTATCTGCACAGTGTTGTTCCGTTCAAATTGTTTAAAGGTTTTAATTCGTGATTAACTTTTTTCTTTCTTATTTCTTTTTTTTCTTTTTTTGATGATCTCACAAAAATAAAAACAATCAGTATGTTTAAAATTCAGCCTTATCGTAAACATTCTATTAGACAAAAAATATAATAACTATACGTCCTCGTTATTTCTATAATTATAATAATTAGAAAGATAACGATAAGTTGGCGTTTTTTTCAGTCGCGCTACAATAATAAATGAGTAATTTCCCGTCATCGAGAAAATAATATTTTTAAATAACACGGATTCAGTTTAATTTTCCGCCGAGTTCATCATTATTTACTGCAGTATAAGAGGTTTATTTACACAGTAATTATGTAAAATGATAAACATTAAATAAGTAGTTTTACGGAATTTAATAAGAAGAAGAACGCCTATTAAGTGTACGACTTAATAGCATGAACTAGGAGTTTTATCATTATTTAACTTAATATCATGTTAAACTCGTTTGTTTTTTTCGTTTCTCTTCTAATCGAATAATAAAATGAAATTCTCGTAATAATACTTGATTGTCTGTACTTGTAGCGATATAGACAAAAAGTGTTTATATAATCTTCCAAAGTAAGTCCCATTTAACAGGGTGCCGGGGATAAGCCCGGTCACATGATGTGAGTAGGAGAGCTTAGCGGTTTTTTTTTTGTTTCTTTCTCTCAGCCATCTTTTGTTTCCTAGATTTCTCCGATACCAAATTATTATTTCAGGTTGGAGAAAGCTGGGAGCAATCTGGATCGGAAACGCGACAAATCTCGAAACCGTGATGTTTCGTAGTCAAGCACCCTTAATTATTTGGCTATATTACGATGTGCTACTGCTGGTCAAATGTACATTTTTCGTACTTTAAATTTACCTATTTTCCGATATAAAAAAAAAAAAAAAGTCAGCCATAAAGGAAGGTAAACTCTCGATCCTCTTTAGTACGTTATGTACCTCAGCTTCATACAAAACTCGCTTGTTTTTTACCTATATACTTTTATATACATTTTCTTTATATTAGTAACAAAATATTAATTATCGCGTAATTCGTTATTTTACAATTTTCAACAAGTTGTCTATCAGCCTGTGTTATAGGAATTATTTTTAATGTCGGTAAATTTTTTTGAAAAATTTTTTCTACTATTTTAATGCTATCGATACAATTATAAATTTCGGAATAAGCGAAGTTTTTAGAATAATCAATTTGCCCTTTCGGTTGAACATTTTAAATATACACCTATTATTATTGTTACAAGTTGACAACGTTGCGAATAAAAAAGGATTTTGTAAATCTTTCGTGGAGATATCGTAATTATGAGCTATCTACCAGATGTGTATAAAATGCCGCCATTGATATCAAACACATTCTTCGAAATTTTTTCTAACACCTATTCGGATCATGTCTGACCATCTCTTTAGAACGCGGCCACGTCTTCTTTTTCCTCTCACTTTTCCTTCAAGAATTCCCATCCCAAAACCATTTGCTCCTATCACATAACTAAAGAGTATTTCAGTATTCTTTTAATAACCTCCGACAATCTTCTTTTGGTTACGTCTACGAATAAAAATGATACGTTTATTGTTTCGCGGCAATCTTAAATTTCATTGCACTGTGAAATCTATTACGCCCTTACGCGTCCGTACTTTTGTTAATTGCTTTTCTTTTTTTTTTTAACGAACTTTTTCCGTATATATTGCAGTTACGGTGCATATAATGCCATTTAATAGCAGTCAGTTTCCTTGTTTGATAATATCTGCTTCACACAGTTGCAGAAATTTCCCGATGTTTATAGATTCGCTTGTTTACTACTTACATCATGCTTGTGTGATCTATTGAAAATACTAGATTCAGTGCACCGGTAAAATGCAAATAATAAGCAAGAGCATGGGCGTACTTAGAAATTTTTCCTAGGGGAACAGCTGACTAGCTGAACATATATATATATATATATATATATATGTATAATGTATGTGTGTGTGCGCACATATAATCGTATTATATTAAAAAGTTGATACAAAATTAATAACTTAAATAAATATATAACCGACACAATTAACAACTTATTTAAAAAAGGGCTTTATTTACAGACTCCTTAATTTTCAAATACTATGCAAATCCGTACCAAAGAATCAAAATACTTCAAAATAATATACAGTTCATTATAATATACTTTACTGATTTATACATTTCTTATATAAGTTTCAATTTTCTGTGTTTTTCGCTGAACCGATTAAAGACTGCCTCAGAAGTTATTGTATTTTTGACTATTTCGTTCTCTGTGTGCAGGAAAGACATATGTGAAAATCTGTTTTGGAGCATGTTGTCAGATGGCCTGCATACACGTAGGAAATTATTGTGATAATCACAGTATCAATTTCGAAGTACATTGTACTTTTACACTTTTCAAATTTTTCTCCGTGTGACATTTAGACTATTCTTCTAGAGGGGGCAACGAGTTTTCTAGGATAGGTAGTGCCCACCCTTGCCCCCTCTAGCTACGCCCATGAACAAGAGAACATATATATATATATATATGTGTGTGTGTGTGTGTATGTATGTATGTATGGATATATACGAGCGAAATTCCTGGAATTACGTAAAACAAAAGTGCCGTCAAATGAGTACGTTGGGCACCCGGCCGGTTAGAAATAGTGCAAAGTGAAATGTCATATGTTAATCGACGAATTTTATAAACGATTAATAAATCGCGAAAAACGTAGTCCGGATATTAAAAAAGAAAAACTATCGAATCCTAATGGGAAATTAAATGCTGAATTTTGTTCACAGGTTAGAATGATGGTACAACTTCCACACAGCCAACCGTTCACTTTGAACCTGTCCAGTCACACAGATAACAAACTAAAGCTCGGTAACGATAACACATTCGTTTACAATAGCGGTAAAATGAGCTACAGACAAAACGATCAATCGGTCGTTGCCAATAGAAATTTTCCAAGCTGGAAGTCTACCTTTAACCAGCCGGCTTCGAATTATGTGGATTTCAGACGAAAACTGGACGAAGATAACGTGTCGCTGGAAAATGTCATCATAAAACAGAATTATAATCCGGATAAAGAATTGATCGGCACGATAAAAGTGAAAAATATCTGTTACGAGAAAACCGTCTTCATACGAACCACAACCGACGATTGGCTCACCCATCAGGACGTCGAATGTTCGTTCGTCGGTGGTAGCATGCAGTCATCGCCGATGGGTTCGTCCTCGGTAATTGTTATTTACGATACTTTCTCCTTCAAAATGATACTCCCTTCCAGTTACAGTGCCGTTCAGTTTTGCGTTTGTTTCCGAGCCACGCAGGGCGAATTTTGGGATAATAATCGGGGTAAAAATTACAAACTGGTGAAAAATGATCAAGAGGCGATTACTAAATCGACCAATATGAAGGATTTTTCCAAATCATCATCGACTGCTTCTAGCTTAAAATCGCATACGTGGCCTAAATTCACCGGTTAAAATTCAGAACTTGTAAGTACACTTGTCACATGCATAAATATATATATATATATACATATAATACATATTTTTTTAAAACTTATAGCAAAATAATCAGGAGTTCAAAGTTCGTTATTATTACATCTTAAACGGTGTTGCTATTGAAAAAAACTGCCGGAATATGAACAGATTTTGGCGTTAACTCGATCAACGAACTTCATATGTATGGGCATACATATGTATAGGCATACATATATATATATATATATATATGTTTATATATGTATATATTTTTTTTTTATCGCTGTGTTAGCCACGAATCTTAAAGAGTGACACAGCCAAACTTTTTAAAGTTGAGAATTATTTTAAATAGGAAATATCAACAATCAGAAACGGTCGATGAAAGGGAGGTTGAGAATTTTTAAGAGCGTAATATTTTTGTTGATAACAAGTAAGAATGCGGACGGTATAAAGCGAACGGAATGGAGAAAAAACGTGCCTCTGTAATAACTTTTTAAAGGCAGAATTTAAAAAAATAATTACATAACAATGCCAATTATTTTAGATAATTTAGGTGTAATTTTCGTTTATTTTTAAATTATAAGAAACCGATTTCGACAAATGACGTTGCAATGAACTAAGTATTCGGATGATTTATCCCTTTTAGCTGATAATAGGATGGAACACTGCTGTGGATAATAACAAAGCGAATTACGAACCGCGGTGAAAATTACGTTTTTACAGTTAAACGAATTTCTAGAAAGCGCAAATTTTAACCGTCAACAAATAGGTAAGGATGTTTAATGATAGTTGGACTTTAATGGCTGAGCATGGCACACTGACGAGCAACTGTAGTACAAGGACCGATATCGAATCGAGAACGGAAAACGTGTGTCAGATCAAATCTCGTGCCATTGAATTACGAAAAAATAAAGAAATGTGAGTACGAATTTTTAAAAAAACTACAATTATTAAAATGTTACATATTGTCAGTATTGCGAACACGTTTGATGCTGAGATATTCGAGTTTGATTTTTGGAGGTGTCCGGAAAAATTTAATAAGACCGAAAAAACTGAATTTTTTATGTTTTAACTGTGACAAAAGAAACGTAGTATCTCGAACTTATTATCACGAAATTCGTCTTATCGAGCAAAAAGTGATAGTAATTGTTGTTAAACGGATGATCTGCGGATAAACGTATTATTATGGAACCCACTGGTTACCATTTTCGCTTCGGGGTGGAGCTGTATCGAAGTAAATCACGTTTTCCCGGTGCGCAGAAAAGGAAAAAGAACACTTTTTAGAACGTAATTGCAACAAGCGCTCATTTATCGGGGAACGGTTTTGCTATTAAGTGAAATTTTTACGAATTACTTTTTATATTTTGCAAAGTTCACGCGGTTCATTTGCACGTAGCGAGTAAAAGGTCTCCGGGAAAAATGTATTCGATTTGATAACAGTTCACAATGTAAAAAATATAAAGTAACGCGAAAGTTGTTAGAAAAACTTGCCAGGCAACTAAATAAAGTGTCTTAGTACGGCTTCAGATCCATCGGGTATTGACAGCCGACCGTACCCACTCTTATAGCATATACGTGACGTGGAGAGAGGTTAGCGCGCGAGGAGAATACCGCTGATTCTTTTGATACGGGACAGGGCACCAGTCATTTGTGTAGTAAAGGCTTGTGTAAAAGATGCCTACCCGCTCGAGACTTCATCGAACAGCATGTACTAAGTTTAACGATTTGACAGTTAGTTCTGTTACAAATGGAGTTACGAATTTCCGTTTATCATTAACCGAGTTCCTCACAAAATTCGATTGATATCGTAACCAATAGTGTAACCTTTTCAGTGTATTGCATTGATTCTGTTGAATAAATGTTTCTATTTTCTCTTGTGATGGCTATTTATTATATTATTATTAATGAAATATACCGGAAAATGAAAAACTATATACGTAAAACTATATAGGATGAAATTTTAAGGTAGATTAAATTTTAAATGAAATATATCAGTCGTTCGCAACAACAATTACGTAATTAACACGAAGAAAAAGAAGTTAAAGTCGGGAAAATTAAAATAAATGGAATGTATAAACCATATTTTAAGCGCTGCATTCAAAGTAGTTACAAATTTAGACTTTCTAACTTTCGTCCCGGATCCGAATCGCTCCCGCGTTTACCCAGACTGAAATAATCGAGTACCAGAGAATTATCTGGGGGAAAGTAAAGACGGATAATCCAAAAGTAGAAAGGAACTGGCCGCAGCATTCTCCTTAGATCCATTAGGCTTAGTACACTGTAAACCTTAACTTCACAACCCCCTCTCGCTTTTTTTTTTTTTTTTTTTTTTTGTAAACCCTAAAACCTCAGCCTCAGTGCTGAGTGAAAATTACAAGAGGCTTTGGATGCCAAAAAAAAAAATCATATATCCTTCCTCCCGATTTATTCAAATATTTATCTGTACAGAAATTGTTCTTGCTTTGAATTACTCCATTCCTTCTTTAAAAATGTATGTAAAAAAAGGTACCTACTAGTTAATTTTTAGGATTTAATTTTTTTGTTTCAAAATTTTCGTTAGGCATACTATCGTTTAAAATTTCTTCAACTGGAAATTAATAAATGCCGTTGTCTTGATAGACTTCGTGAATATTTAATAGCCAAGGGAAATCTTTTACCTTTTTGTGATTTAGGCAAACAATCAATCGATAATTAATAATATAAATAATCTTTAAAAATTTAACTTTGGAACAAGTAACTACCGAATAAAGCAACTAACAGGGTCGGATCTACGGAGTGGCTAGAGGGGGCTCTAGCACCGGGCCTCAGTCTCCAGGGGGGCTCGCGATCGCAAACAGAAAAATTATTTAATTTTCCACGTGCAAAATTTAAGTTTATTTTCTCCAAATATTCAATACGGTAAAAATGCAAGATTTTAAATTTGCGTTTTTTATCTTAAAAAGAATTCAGTTAACTTTTTGCCATATAAAACACGTCCCGAGATATTATCAAACCCCCAAACAGCAACATACTTTAATTTCCTTAAAATAAACAGAATGGCTAAAGCAAATCCCGCACAATGTGTCGTGATAGCCGCAGCAGTTAAATACGGCAGATTGTAGCTTAGAGGATTAAACAAAAAAAAGAAAAAAAAAAGTTAACTTTTTGTATATAGAAAAAGAATATACCAGTTTATTAATAAAATTATATACTTAACTTTCACTCTTTTCCCAATGAACTAAGTGCTACATAAAATGAATATTAAAAAAAATTTTCTACGGTAAATCTAATTTATCGTGTTAAAAAAGCGAATGAGTCCTCTATTCGACAAATCGGTTAATAACAATTCTCTATTCAAATATTGTTACCCTCGCAATTGCTGTAAATTTTTCTATGTAAAAACCTTTTTACGATCTGAAATATTCTTAATTTTAACAATATTTTATTTTTTATTTGAAACTGTATAATAATCATTTAAAATAAAAACGAGTTTCGATCGATTGCTGATTTTATAAATATATTTGTATTTCGAAAAATTGAATAAATCGCACTGTGTTTCATTCACTTTTTTCCGACGACATTAACAATAACGGAATTTTAAACACGCATGTGTTTAACTTATATAAAGAAAAGAACGCGATCAAAAATATCACATAACATTTCTTATTTGACGTCAATTTATGTAGTATTCAGTTTTTTAGGGTAAGAAAGTTGATTTTTTAAAAAGAGCATAATTTATACGTACGCAGTAGGTTTTTTTTGCTTGGTTGCTTGCACATATATGATAATGAATTTTTTTACCACTTTTCTTCGAAGTGGGGCCCCTTGTTCAAGATCAGTCCTAGGCCCCTAAAATTCTTTATCCGCTCCTGGAAACTAAGACTATATTTGTTCGATTTGGAACAATTTTAATTGTTATTTTGCTGCACGTATTTACATGAAAAGGTTTTCCTTTATTTTCATAATTTACTCACAAAGCGATGTACGCCGTAATTTGTTATTTGTAGTTTCATCCACTCTTTAGAGAATTATACTGAAATAAATATCACTTACGACAAGATAAATCTCATATTAAAACTATCTTGTGTAACGTACACTTAAATATTACTAGGGAATAAAGAGTGTTCTTTGCAGACAGAAGCTGTATGTAACGCGTCAGTATTGTTTGGTAGTAATGAAAAACATAAAGGCGCTTCATGGTATTTGTGCATTCATATGTGCAATTATGAGAACAATTAAAGTTGGCGTATTACCGAAAATGTTCAGTGTAGGTATACAGTTGTTGTAGCATTGAAAATGATAAGAAAATTTAACAGAAAGTGAATTGCTAATAACTTATCCTTACTCCATAGAAGAGGTGCTTCCTTTCAAATACCTTCGATATATTTCCGATGAGGAATAAAAATAAGCCGTATCAGAAACCATTACATTTCATCTACAGTGTTATCTGTGATGCAAACGAATTTTTTTCTGGCACCCAACAGTTTGCTCACTATATTTGAGCACGTGTACTTTTTTTTTCTTTAGTCGGTTCAACAGAGTTCAAGGTAGTGTCCACGAGGGGGAGAGCTCCCATTAGAACTGAAATAGTTATGATAAATACACAAAAATCTGAAAAAAGTCGAAAATTTAAAATGAATATTGATGATTTTTTTGGATGTTCTTACATTAAAACAAAAAAAAAAACATATATGCTCCGTATTTTTAGGTAGTTCATTAATATTTTATGTAAATTTTTTTATTACGAGTATAATCAATAATTATTGTTTATACAATAATTTATTTATGTAAATTATTAATATATATGTAAATTAAAATGATAGAAATTATTAATAGTATGAATATTAGTGAAAAATGTATTGTTATTTATAAAATAAATACGCGAAAACAAATTTTAACCCCCTCTCACCATTCTTAATTCTGGGCACGTCTCTGGCAGAAGACATACGTGTTATATACATTTCGTGTATTTATTTATATTGTTTCACATAGTGAATCAATCGGCTCATTTCCGAGAAAATATGTACTTTAGATGCCGCTATGATTTAACGTGAATATTTTTATTTTTTATAATTATACAGACAATTGCCACCGAAAATAATATGTACTTATATTCTTATTTTTTTGCTTACAGGTCAAATACCAAAACCAAATGTGATTCATATTATTACATCGTATTTATAAAATTGTCCTAGTTTATAACGTCAGAGCTCGGTTTATCAAATGAACTTTCAGTTGCGTGAATTTAATGAAAATTTTCGTTTGAAAATATACTTATTAATTAAATGTTTATTAAGACTGTTTTTGTATTTTATGTTGCGATAAATTTTGCACGTTTTTCATAAAAATTCATGCCTAGCCGTATTTAAAAATATGATATTCATTACATACAATTAATATGTTACATTTACGGAAAGTCAAATTTTACTTTACATGCGCAATTATTTTACATTTATTTTTAATTTTTAATGACGACAATTTTTTTTTACTGTAATGATTTTATTTAATTTTTAAAATTAATTTTGCGCAATAAGTAAAATATCAATCCAATAAAAAGTAAACTCAGCATTTATTAGTGTAAATTGTATAAATGCGTACGGCATAAAATTTGGTTTTCCGCTAATAATGTAAGTATATCTGTATTACCTTTATATCGCTATCTATTGTAATTATCATTAAACAAACACACAAATATATATGTACCTATATATACGTGTGTATGTGTAACATTTTATAGAATAATATTTAATCGCTTTTTTTCATACATTATTTCAAAAATTTCCGACACTTCATTAAGTGTTCAAGCCCAAGTTTGTATTTTTAAACATTTAATTCGTTAGATTTGTTCCTATATTTTATATTTTTCTAAATGATTTACACGGTTAAATGTGTTTCAATTAAATATAATTTTACTCATATACTTGCGCAACTGGGAAATATTTTATGTTTCATATCTTTTATCTCCGTATACACTTAATTGTATATAACGAATGTTGAAATGTAAATAACACTATCATCACGTTTGCTGTTATTGTTTAGTGATTCCTCCTGCTGTGCTACTGTAACGTATTAGAATTCTATGAAATGTATGTGGTCCGTCTATTTATATATATTTTACAATTATTGTTTCCGAATTGTATATAGTTAATTGTTATTATTTATATTTGTATATTTGCGAACTTTTATTTTGTGTTGGTTTTATGTTGTATAAATTTATATTACTTTTTTAGAAATTATGTTTGTAACTTTTATAATAAAAATTTATTCGATTTAGTAAGTATTATTTTTAATACTTGTTTCACTTTTTTCTGTAGCAATGCGTAAGTCTTATTTTTAAACCGATTTTGTATATTCCCCATATTTGACCGTGTTTAAATTAAGAGTGATATATTTTCATTTTCTTAATTGAAAACAAAAAGGTTTAACACTGTTATTCTAGTTAAACATAATTTAAGGGAAAAGTCATGTAAATAAGGCAAGGTTTACAATTGAAGTATTACAAGTATATGAGTTTTAATGTTTATTTTGGATGCGAAATTATATCGTATTACATATTTCACATAAAACTATAATTCTGCAATTTGTGAATTTTTTGGTATTATACTGCAATATTTTGAGAATACCGTTTGTTACGGTTACAAAAATTGAGGTAAAACGTATGAAATTAAATTAGTCCGCGCAATATTATAAAGTGTAGTAGTTACTTTGTGTGTATATACACGGCTTATGAGCAGTGCAATAGTTCTTCTTTATAGGATAAGAAAACGATGTAAATTCGCGTGCACTTGTTTTCTCAAGCTTCTGTTTGTCTACATGAGGACATGGGCAGTTAAAGTAAAACATGCATCAGCGAAATAAGTGAAAAGTGAATTTTCAGATATTTTACCGCAGAAATAGGATCAAATTATTAATTTGTAAATGTTTTCGTTTTATCTAATTCTTTAAATATTTTTGTTATCCAGTGTTCATATAATTCGGCGACTAATGCGAATTTCCTTTCTTTCCTTGCAATGATTTTTTTTTTCACGAAATATGAACTAGTGAATATTATCTACCTTCTGCTATTAAGGCAAGTGCCTTGTCACTGTAGCAATACTTGCTGCTTTTCGAGACAATTATAATATGCAACGCGAATGTGTAGCAAGACTACACTTGGACTGATTGTTATGCTAGTAATTCGAAATGAATGAATTTGAAAAATTTGTTTATATTTGTTCTATTAAATACTGCCGAGGACTCGTACAAGCCTTTTCTTTTGTAGTTTTGCGAAATACTGTTTATATACTTGTTTATTTTTATTAAAAAAATTAAAGACCATCTCGCTTAATTATAATACATTAAGTGAAATTTGTCATTCCTTCTTGTTTTTACGTATTTAAATATATAGCATATTTTTCATTTAATGATAATCCGTTTAAATAAGAAATTTTCAATTGAATTTAATCTTAAACCTTCCGTAAAGAAAGATTGACAGCACTTTAATACCTTAAAAAAGATCTAAAATCACTTTCGTTGCTTGAAATATATCTCATTTCTCTATGATCTCATAGTGTAATTTCCTGTCTGCGACTTGGAATAATTGTAACAATAGGAAACCTTCTTAAAAATATATTTAATTTCAACGTTTTATTAATAAAAGTTCCTTTCTGATTTTGGGATTGTGTTTAAGTTTGATTGCAAACCGAAGAAGTTAAAACTGTGATACAAATACCAATGCATTTATATTTCGATGATTTTTTATATTTTTTAGTTCAACTGCTGTTGCTGTTCCTGCGAATAATTTTTCTTCTCTGCTTACGTCGTTTTACGTTCTTTTACATTTGAAATTTCATTTTGTTTCAAATTGTTATTTTTTCTTCCTTTTCACACATCACTTTTAAAGAAGACATTATCTGTTAATTATAAAACATATTACATGTTACATACGTTTCCTCTTCACCTAACAAATGCACGTAAACATTTACCAATACATACCAAAGTTTAGATTTCGAAAAAGTTTTGAAACTGAACGACTGCTATCTGTAACATAATTTTTTAGATTATTAGTGCACTTTTATTTGATGTTTTTAAAAAGTTGGGAGGAAATTTTCTATGATAAAACTAACGGTTTTCTACGCATACGCTTCAAAACCAGTATCTGTCATATTTCCTTTTTTTAGTTTTTTCAAAATTATCAGTTATTAAAGGTTCTCTAGTGTCTTTATGTTAAAAATTTTCTAATTGCCGTCCACTATTATTTCGGAGCACGCTGCTAGAATCTTAACTTACAAATTTTTAAAATCCCTAATAAAATTATTGTTATTTAAAATAAACGTCTTACTAACATAAAATGTGCTACTTTATTGATGTATACTGAAACGTTACCTTTACAATTGAATAGAATGCCAGCATTATATTTGTAAAAGTTAATTCCTTCTTTGTTCCGTTATCTAAATAAAGGGCCTTGCATATTAATTAAAACTAGCGACGATGATTTATTATTTGTATTGGACGAGATGAATGTTCGGAAGAACACTTCTAATCAGTAATGAACTGATATTTAGGCGTCAATGAAATACGAGAAAGTAACACAATAGCTTTTGTAATTAACGATTTTTATCTGCTCGTGGGCAAATAATATCGATGACCTTTGTTAACAAACATCAACTGTTTCAGATTAAATTCTTTTCTCCATCGATAGTTTCAGAGTATTACTGTTTATGTAATTTGGCTGAGCCAGTCTTCCTTTATTAATCTGAATAGTTTTAATATATATATATGTATTTTTTTTTCTTTTGTAAAATCGTTTGCGTATTGAAAAGTTCAATGAAAGTTTTATTCGATAGCGGAAATTAATGGCTATTCTTCTATGAATATTATATAAATATCATACAGGGAGTATTTAAAAATACGTCATAAAGTAAACAGGTTATTTTTAAAATCAAAACTACTGCTAAACAATAAATTCGAAGTAAATTGCAAAATGTTTACATCGACACATTTTTGTTACATGTTTTAAAATGAAGGACCAATTCGAGATTACATGCGCGGCCGTATGTTACATTGCTATTCCAGGTGATTTGAAAATGTCCCAGATGATCTTGATTGTGGTGAATTTTATCATTTTTATCTTAAAATTTTGTCAAACAGTTTACCTCTAACATCTGTGAAAGATAAATCTTTGAATTCAGGTGAATTTGAATTTTTTTATTTTTATCCAGTTATTAAATTTGGAAGAATATTATTTTGGTAAATTTCCAGAAAAACCTTTTTAAAAATCCAAAGAAATTTTTTGAACATGCAGTGGCGGAGCCGGGGGATTTCCCCCAACCACAAGGAGAAAATTCATTTTCAACGAAGCGTCGGAAGCTATAGACAATGATAAAAATTAAGAAAAATGGTTGCATTCTAATTTGAATAGAACCATAAGAAATGAAGGTGGCTAGCACAAAATTAAATAAATTAAGGTTCTTTACTTGTGTATGTAAAAACATGACATACGTAAAATAATATATATGTCTGAAATATAAAACGAATTTAAACATTACTTAACAATTCATAACTCGTTATCAGATAATCTTTTAAAAGTGAAATTCGAAAAATAAAACGCAGAAACCCTCATTAAATTTTTAAAAATAACCGTTAAAAAATTAACCCTATTCCTTATGGTAAAAAAAGCAAAAAAAAAATGTTCATGTAATAGTCCGCATGAAAAAGTTGAAGAAACCAAAAGGAAAAAATAGCCGAGCTCGTGACATTATAATTAAACTCCCGGGGCGCCAAAACTTTGAAATTTTGGAAAAAAATATTTTGTTCCGGACGTGTAATATGTCGATTTTTGGGAGCGAAACTACATTTTATTTCTTTAACGAAACTTTCTAAGATGATGAAAAGTTCTAAAAAGCGTGAAAAATAACATGTTCTTCCATTTTGTGACGCGAGTATTATAGTTAAAAATTTCGAAAAGATTACAAATATACACATTTCCAGATATGCAGGGCCAGATTGGGGGGGGGGGGAGCAGTAGCCCCGGGCCCGTTATCAAAAGGGACCCTTTACTGAAAAGTGGCTACCCGCTAATCGCTCAAAAATTGAAAATTTCAAGTATGAGAAGTATGCGCGCTCAGATGGTGAAACGATATGTCATTTTGATTTTCTTGGTGATGTTGAGTTCCGAATGCGACATACTTTGTGAACTAAATTTTGATGATCTAATTGAAACTTTCGCTATTAAAAAATCTCGACGCGTGCCTCTCCTTTAGAATTAATTATTAAGGATCGATTTTGTTAATTTACTGAATAAATAAAATAAAAAATATGTACTTCAATTATTGGGGGGGGTGGAATTAAGGGGGCCTTCAGCAATTATTTGGCCCCGGGGTATTTTTTTCCTTAATCCGGTCCTGCGGGTATGTTTTTAATATCAAAATTGGACCCTCAGGATGCCGAAAGCTCCCAATTTTAGTGTGTTTTTATTTTTTTCGAGCTTGTAATATAAAGATGAAACGATCGCTATTCGGTAGGAATGAAACTGTATTTGATTATTCAGTTTTAAAATTTTTCTCGACTATTCTAATCAATTATGTCGATTCATAAATATAAAATAAGTTAATAAGAATCGAGTTTCTTAGTCATTATTACGTTAGTTTTTTTGAAGCGAATATCAAAAAAAGGTGGTAATCTGGAGCTTAAGTAATTTGAAATACGAAATATTACAAATATAAATAAACTATTCACACGCATTATTGAAAAGATTTCTTTGGCATAGATATGTTTCATGGCCAAGCACAATCTAATATTTTGCTCGTTACGAAGAAAGTGCGACGAAGAAATGTTACAAAATCTATATCAATTTAATTTGTCTGTTATGGAGGTCGAACTTGTTTGGCGTGTCTATATATTTCTCTCATCTCTCTTTTGTATATTTATTTTTATGTAAAATGTATTATTTAAAAACACTTTATGTTTTTATCAAATATTAATTTTTACTGTCAAAAATTTTGCCATTATTAACAGTGTCCGTTTATTGAGGGGTGCGCCAATGGGTATTTATATATGTATTTTAATTTTGTTGTTAAATGAAATCGGGAATAACACGTTCTTTATTATAACGTAATAAAATAATGTTTGGAGGTAGTGAAATCATTAACGGAACATCCTAGGTTTTAAAGAAATTCGAAAAAGAAGAAATAAAGTCACAAAAATCTATGAATACATAAATTTACACATTTATACGGTGGAATGCTGGGTGAAAAATACCTACGATATTACAAATTTAAAATTTAATAACCGTGTTTTTTGAATTTAGCATTACATAAATGTAAATTGCGGTTATTTTTAACTTAACATACGGAATCCTCAACGCATGAAATATCATTTTGTCTAACCTTGTTTTTTGAAATATCCCTCATTTATTATACGCTTTTATTTAATTTGACATGTTTCATTTTTTTTTTGTAATGGAATCTTGAAATTTTATTTTAACATATTTTTACGGTGTATAATGAAATGGCTGATCTCGAGTTCCTACCTTTTTTCTCAGGTACATGCCAGAGTTGTGTCCGGAGGCTAGTTACACTAGCATGTTTAAAAATGCGATAAGAAAAAATTATTGCGACACAAAAAAAATTGAAATTAAAAAGAAGTACATAATGAATAATTTTCAAAGAAACGAACGCTTCGTGTCCATATATACGTGCTAGAATTAAAACTGAGAAACATAAAAACCAGAATAAAAAAAGCAAAACAATTAAAATGAATTATTTATGTTTCCGCTTAAAACAAGCCGGTAAGAATTTTGACGACACACCAATGATGAATTGCTGACGACTAATACCACCACTTTTTCGAAGAATCTGTTTTTCGTGGAGAAAATACTCTTTTTGAACAGTTTTAGTCCGTGAGTTCATAACGCTACGCATTTTTAGACATAGGTACATCGCATTGCACTCAATGAGTACTTTCAAAAATTTGAATAAATTCGGATTCGAGGAATAGAACGGTGTATTAATTTTTGAATGCAAAGACACAATTATTTGTAGTTTGGGCTATGGCCGACGAAAATTCTGCCTTTATTTCAGGCGGAAAATGAGCATCATCGGAAATATAATTGTTCAATATATAATCAAAAAATTCATTAACTCTGGCATCTTTCGATTGAACGGAAACAAAATCAAATACGAAAGATTCATCTACTTCAGATGGAGGTGGAAATGATAATCAAAAGAATTTCCTTCTAAAAACAACTGATTTCTGAGTTTTAATCAGTACATGCTGTACTGAAAGCAATTTGTTGAATTTTTTTCCACCAGTTTTGGCCTAAATGCAAATGGCACCCACCAGTCTTAGTTAACGGTAAAATTTCATTGATAGCTAAATGTATAGTTATTTCAGAATCGGCTCAAATAGCTGCAGGTGAAAATTTTACCTTCAAGTTATTACACTAATCTAGAACTGACTTTGTCTCCTACTTTTTCACAATTGAAGAGAGTAAAACGCTGAATGGGATTTCAGTTAGAACTCGTATACTGTCAATGAAATTCGCAGAGTGTTATAAGTATTCCATTATTAAACAACCATTTTACCGTATTTTCCTGTTGTAAAGGTGGAAATCAAATGTACGCCGGTTAAAAAAGGAAAAACCCGAGAAAACATTTATATGTGGTTTTCGTTATTAATGAGCAGGAATTCGATAGCCATTTTGTCATCATTTTCTATTTAACAATAGAATTAATGTTGTGGAAATGATAAAATGAAAAAGGCCACGTACATAATTCTAAATTCAAAATTATTTGTTCGTTACGAGAAATCGTATATTTGTCGCTATCTTGGGGGTGAAAAAAAAGAAATATACGCGTGACGAATATCGATTGCTTTTATCGTGATTGCAAGTTCATTTCATGGCAAAGGTATATTTCATCTTGTCATGCGTGTACACTTCTGATCTTCGGGGATGATTGATACAAGTGTGTGCGTGTGTACGATAATTCGTGAACAGCCACGTCCAATTCAGCTGACAGAGTTGTACACGTTAGCTGTAGTAGTGCGGGTACTGCACAGGTAACAACTACTTGTATCGAGTAAGAGGATAATTCTCAAATTCCCAGTAAGAGATCGAAAAAATACTTATTTCAGAGACAGATAAATTGTTTCTCGTCGTAGTTAGTTGTTCTGTTATTCTCTGTTGCCGAAATCGAATTGAATATCATTTCATTTAAAGCGTAATTTGCAATAAATATTTCAATATACAAATATTAGATAGATATATATATATATTATTTACCTGCTCGATTTGTTTTTATAAATGATACATCCATTATTATATGAGACTGACTCAAAATTTTTATTTTATTCACAAGCGACAACTTATAATATTCAAGATAGAAGAATAGTTTCCTTCAGAACAATGATACGCATAACACCCAAGCCAGAACAAATTTCGATTTCATAGCGTAAAGCAGTCAGTATGCGGTGATTTTCCGCATATTGAGACGAATTTGGCATTTCTTACGATCTTTAATGACGTTGTCCGAGCTGGCAAAATAATAAAATTTGGGTAACAATCATTCAATTTCTCGGACGGTCTCGGCAGCGGGCAAACGCGGCATTGTTTGTCAAAGACGCTTTCTTGGTTAAAAAATCGAGGGATCCCCCTCTGCGCCAGGGTAATCTTTTTTTCTGCCTACCAAACGTGATTGTGTTGCCAAGTTGATTTTTTCAAATTATTATTATTATTATTATTTTATGGGTCATTCCATTTTTAGGCGAAATGGTACCAGACCGTTGAATAGATAGAATATTGTCAAAAGTTGAATCACTAAAGGATTATTTTTTATGGTCAGTAGGATACTTTTTTTAAGAAAATGTTTTAAAAAGAAATCATTTTTATTTCTAGAATAATTAAATAAGGCCATTTTTTTAATATACAATCGTAACTACCGTTTATTTAAATAAAAAAACTTCGAAAATATTTTCCGTTATTTTTTGTTTCACCTAAAAAAGAAGTAATTAATATTATTGTTCATTTAATGGAGATTAGAAAAACAGACAATCGGCAAAAAATGTAAACATTTTTTTTCTTTTTTTTTTCTTCTTAAAGATGACATCTACTTTGAACTTAAAATCCTGCTCGCTGTGACCAATTTTGCTGATGTTCATTTCACCTGTGAAACGAAAGAGTCTAATAGACTTAGGGTCCAGGTACCGCGATATTTTAGATCGTTACAGGCGTAGTTATATAGTGCACACAGTTAAAGTTCCATACATTCAAGTTATACACATTCAGGCGGTACATGGTGAGACACTTTACAAAAAAGAAAAAAAGATTTCATTGGAAAGAAAACTCGTTATAAGGATCTCGTATTCTCTGAGTAGCCGATTCCAATTGTTCGTCGGCAATAGCCCTTTTCAAATTTTTACAGAATATTCAGTTATTGTTATAGTCGTACATAAAAGGTACATTCTAAGAAAAAAGACAAAATGTGTTCTAAGATGTTTCAGGTTTTTGTATTTATAATTTTAACGCGTAAAAAAACCGGTTGGTTTTAGAACACCGTTTAACTATTTACTTTGAACGAAAGATGAATCAATTAACGGTCACTATTCCAAGAAGTAGAAGGAAAACAGAATAACAATACCGTTGTGAAACTGCAAATCAGTAAATTGCGTAGAGAAGGTTCATACCTTTCACTTTGTTCTTACATATTGAAGTAAAATATTTTTATGTCGTCAAAAACATCGATATATCAATGAGTGCATAATTATGCATTTTTCTTTCCATGAAACATTGGGATTTTCTTTCGGCGGAGTTTTGTTTTCTGTTGCAGGTTTATGTTTTTCTATTAATTTTCTGTTGTGTTTTCCTAGGTTTTCAGGTTATTTTGTTTTTTTTCAGCAATTTATTGTTTGTTCCGTTTTTATTAATTTTTATATATCCTCGACGGTTATTTATAATTTTTTCTGTGTACTTTCCTAGTTCCCCTTTTTTTTTTATGTATTTTCACACTTTTTGTGTCTTTGTTCCTTGTTTCGGAATTTTATTGTATTTTCGTTACATTATTTCTATTGGTTGGTTTGTTTTTTTTTTTTTTGTTTTGTTTTGATATTTTGGTTGGTTTTTATTTAATTTTGTCGTTATTGTGGACCGATGTTTGCGTTCGAGTGTCTCAGTTCGCTTCTGATGATGGGCAGTATAAGCTGACCGAAACGTTAAGCGCTGCATTATTGAATTAAATACATTAAATTTTCTACGCAGTTGTCCGTAAATTTATTTCACTACATTTTTTTTCCTGTTTTCTCATCTTCCAATATTACCCTTCTGTCTGCAGCTGCTCATTTCAACCTCTTACGTGTCCTCATTTTCTAACCCGGATTCCATTTTCTTGTCTATTTAGCCTTTCCTTCCTCGTTTCCCCTAGTTTCTTGATTTTCGTTCCTTGCGTCGCTCCAACCTCTCTGCGATTACCGAATGCACTTTAGGCACAGTTTGCTTCCTTCCTCGCTTTTCCGTTACTCTCTTGTGCCGCCTCCTTATTGTCCTTTGCACCCCTGTAATATCCAATTTATTTGTGATACCGATCACATAATGTTCGTTCTTTCTACCCCTCCCTTTTACAAATCGGTATTCCCACTCCATACAGTGCTTCGTTCATTCTCTTCCTTCCTTCTCCTTCTGTTGTTCAGGCTCTTGGTTCTTTTTTGTCGGTTATCTCTGATTGTGTAAAGATCTAAGTCTCTTACGACTTTTTTCCTTTGTTCTTGAGCCAATGTCCTTGTAGACGAACCCATAAAAAAAAAAAAAATGAAGCATTTAATATTAAATTGCAGTGTACAAAAATACTGAAAGTTGAAAGTATGAAATTTTGGGGGTGCTACAATTTGTGAATTATTTTACCATTGTTTATTGAGCAGTCTCAAGTCTGGATAATAAGCTACCGCACTTGAAGTAAAGCTTATTAAAAAACGTATTTCATCATTTAATATATTAATTACATATTTTACGAAATTTTATTATATTTAAATTTGCCGAGCAAAATCGCAGAAAAAATCTTTGTCTATTCCTATTCAAATTGCATCCATCGGCTCAATTGCAATTTCCATTAAAGATAAAATTCTAAATCTGGCACAGAAATTCGAGGGAATACAGATGGACGTAAATCAAAAATTCGAAGAAACGTTAAACGAAATTAAGACCCTTTGTGATGAAAATGATCGCCTAAAAAAGAAAAAAATCATGTTCTGCAGGCCAAATGTTTATGGCGGAACAATGCATGCGGGGGTAAATAATGTAAAAATTAGCAATATCCTAGCATATAGCATTGCTGAAATAATAGAAACAAGGCCAATCAAGCATGATGTTTTGTGAGCTGAGGATTTTGTGTATTCAGTTAAAGGTAACCATAATTTACATTTACATAATACTAAATTCAAAAAACAGGATTATTTAATTTTAAATTTGTAATATCGTACATATCTTTCACTCAGAGTTCTCATAAATGTGTAATATTAAGTTTTTAAAAATTTTTGTATCATTATTAAGTTTTTGTAATTTTTTAAATATTGGGAAGCTTTATTAAAACATTAAAGTATGGTTTCACAATTTTCAAATTTGATTACTTTATACGTTATAATAAGGAATATTTTATTGCCGGATACTCTAAGATGATGAGTCAGCTTTTTTTAACAAAAAAATATGTACACACGCACATATATATACCTATATATATATATCTATATATATAAAAATCCCGTGTCTTTATGTTTGTGCAGGGTAAACTCGGAATTTACTTAACCGATTTTTATGAAATTTTGAAAGTACATGCAATTTGGTCCAACTTAACAGATAGGATACTTTTTGTTTTAATTATTTACATAAATATTTGTTATATTAAATAATTTAGTCAATCAATTAAAAAAAACAAATTTGACAATTTTATTACTTTTTGAGCACCAACTACTTTTCGTGGCGACTTTTGTGTATCGTGCGATGTTAATCGAAATGCAACCATGTTTATCGCTGGCGCATGGCGTTATTATCGATGAATGATAAAATAAATTTTTTCGCTGTTGTTTACAAAAAAGTTCGTGTTATTACGGAATTATGAATGTAGAATTAATATGTGTTGATGATGCAATAGTTCCCCATTATGTAAAATACATAGATAGGGATGGTGCACCTTTGTTTTCGTCTCTATCTTATTTATTATATAATAATGAATTATTAGGAGTAGAAGAAAATGTATCGTACAAAATGTTTGTAAAAACTGGAAGAGATTTAAGCAATATACTATTGGACTTAATGGGGAACATATCAAAATAAAATAGGGTATTTAACTGATATGTCAAATATTCGAACTTTTAGGCCAAAACCGCCGTATACATTTTTTAAATTAACCGTTTAACTTTTTTTTTAATAATTTGCTACCAGAAATATTAAAATCTATACTCAACCACTGTTATTTTGATTTTATGATAATAAATTAATTTTAATAAAACGCTCGAGACAGAGTGGTTGAAAGATATGAGTGAAGATGTTCTCTTAAGCGTGTAATTATGGGAGATCACCGTGTGAATAACTCGGCCTCTTCAAAACGATGGCTGTGTGTGTTGTTTAGTTGAGCAAAACTTTTTGTTAGATTACGACGGATAGGTTATAGAAAAATCGACAATCTTCAGCTAAACGTGAAACATGAAGACTATTTTTTGTTAGACGGTGATAAACATGTTTCCCAAAGAAAGAAAGAATCTTTACGTAAATACAATTCCAGATAAAACAAAAATTTTTAATGAATTTCCAAGTACAGATCTAAACAGGCATTAATACACGGGCGAAGCCGTGGGGCACAGCTAGTATATATATATATATATACATATATACCTATATATATATATATATATATATATATATATATATATATATATATATATATATATATGTAAACATAATCAAAAATCGTAGATAATCACAATATTTTTGACTGTAATTTCCGAATATGTTTCAAGTGACTTGTTTTTACGAATTTTTATAGTTCTTTTCGACATGGCGTTAAGCAAAGAAGCAAAATGAAGGTTATAGATGTTACTATTTTCCTCTATTTAACAAATAAGGACCCACAAAATATCCGTAAAAACTCGAGTTAAAACTAAAGGAATATTTAATATGTTTGTAGTTTAGAAAATGGTTATATTTTATAAATAACATAATATAATAATAAAAACACAGCGCATAAAAACCTCATTTAAAAACATTTCAATAATCTCGACATGTGAACCGAAATTTAACAAGTCGCGAACACCGTGATTTTTGTTAGCCTTGCATACCGGCTGGATTACCGAGATATAAAAGAGTCTTTTGTTAGAAGAGATAGTTTTGATTTGTTGTCGAGCGGTGTTGATATTACTCTGTATCTCCTTAGTACTTTAGATCTCTTAGTTGATACATAACGCGAGCTCGCCTTTTGTCTAGATGCAATTCAAGGTAACAAACGTGACCAGCTACTTTGGGGTAACCGATGTATTAATAAAATTTCTTGGACAGTCATTTCGGCGCAGTGTGAACGTTATATTGTTACATTTCCGATCATTAATTTTTATTTTTCATTTTTTTTGTCTAGTTTTATATTTTGTTACGTGTTTCCGCTTAATAGCTGATATCTACTTTGGATCTTTATTATTACATATAATTGCTGTATCATCAGCAAATGTGAAGATTTTTTTTTTATCACGTGTAGATAAATGTGATGTAAATATTACCTATAAAGCAGATGCGAGCACTTTTCAGTTGTTCTTAATAATGATGTAATATTTAAATCCGGAAGTTTAAAATACAGACATATCCACAATTAACAAGTGACATTTTGTTGCTAAGATTTTTTTCGTAATGATACCTAAATTATAACTGTAGCAGCCGAAGTATTTTCGATATTGCTGATAATAAAACAAGAAAAGAAAGATATGCGTGGAATGCGGTCTTTTTTTTCATTTTTACAGGCAAACATTTTTGAAAGTAAATTTAAATCTAAAATTGATGCATATGAAAGTAACATTGTATTGCTAAGTCATTACGAATCTTAGATTAGTCTTTATGCTTCAAAGTGCACCATATGATTTTTCTGAAGAAACGTCCGCTGTCGTAAATATGAAGACATTACCAATTTTACCATTTTTGCTAAAAATTTTTAATAGTTTCCGATTCACTCAGTGGTAGCTTCGGTTAGACAGATCCCGATATTAGTATTAAATAATTTTAATTTTCCGCCGTGTAGTAAAGACGAAATATATTGAATATATATAAGAATTCTCTATTACGTTACTCACAGACCAGATACCGCATTTGATAAAAAGTAATATACATATTTCAGAATAATATACATGAGGATATAAAGAAAGAAGGCATCGATCGTGGTAGAGGATGCGACAGCATTAGAACATGTACGACTTTTGAAATCGGATATTTTATAAATAACTCGCCTGTTGTCACTATTTTAAGATGTTCAAATGCACGTTTCGTCTCGGCGATCCATTGTGATTAATTTTTTTGGGCGTTTTTTATTAGTTCGAAGAGAGGTCGTTGAAGCTTAGCTGCATAACTGATAAATCTGTGATAAAAATTGACCATTACCGATAAATCCGCGCAGGTAGTTGAGGGATGATAGTTTTTCGAATTTGCGTATTAATTTCGCCTTAGCGGGATCTGGTTGTTTCTATACTCTGTAGTTTTACTGCTTTAGTGGCTCCATATGTGTCGAGATTTCGTTATTCGTTGAAATTAAGCATTTGTTTCTCATTCGACCTTTCTATATCCATGTCTCAAGTAGTATTAAATAAACTCACCTCCTTCCCTAACTACATTCACATAAATACAGACGCAGCTAAAGCGAGTCCTACTAATTCTCCTTCACCAACTGCATGCGCTTATAAAATTAGAGGCGTAATGTACACCGAGTGCCTAAACGACTGCTGCTCTATTTTAGAGGCAGAAATGTTTGGGATTCTTCTTTGTCTTGAGACATATTCTTCAAGCCCAGCGTCTCAAAATGCCCTTCTTATTACTGACTCACTTCAATCTATCAAAGCCACCCAGAGCCCAGTTGCAACTCCCTACTAATTAAAATAAAAAACCTCCTATTCCAACTTTCACGATCTGAGGTAAATGTCACATTCTTATGGGTCCCTGGCCATGTTGGGGTTCCCGACAATGAGCGGGTTGACTTGGCTGCTAAGGCAACACTATCTAGCCCGATGCCGTTTAACGCTGCACTGCCTCGATGAGGGTCATCAGTCTTTCTGATGCATTTTGCTGAAAAGTGGAGCAAACTATGGTCAGAACAAACGACCTGGCTCAGGTCCATAAAGTCGAATACCGACCCATGGTGGCCGCCGTTCCCCGACTCACGTAGGGATTTTTTGATCCTGTTGAGACTGCGCCTGGGGCACACTGCACTGTCACACAAGTACGTCTTTGAAGGAGCTCCCCTCCATTCACCTGTCCTCTTTGCGGGTTCATGGCCTCGCCAACCGTAGAGCATCTGCTGAAATGGTGCCGGCATACTTCCCGTACTTCTAGTCATACCCCACCCCACGTCTGCTGTCGAACCACCCGGATTATGTTCGGCAATGTTGAATTTTGCAGCATCGAACAGACTGCACCGCCTTCTGTAATTTCCAGTGAGTCTAGATGCCGTAATAGCCCTGGTAGTTACACACGGCGCCTAAATTTATATTTCTAAATTTATTTAAAAAAAAACAAAAAAACATTTGTTTCTGGATTGATAAAAAAAGGGATAATCCAGTAGAAAGTCAGGGCTTAATGTGATGTGACTTCTGTCCAGAATTTGATACTGAAACCACGGCTTAAATCTAATTCCGCACTATTGTAAAGGAAATATTTATTTTGTTTAGGTGGATTAACTAACAGTACCTCTTCTTCAATCTGATTAATATGTACATAAAATGGGTGTTAACATCAGCAATCCCTGTTAACTAAAATTAGGATTCGACAGGTGTTCCGCCAAAAAGGCCATGATATGTGTCTATTATGAAATATTAGTTGTGCGTTTGTTCATTGGACGCAGTTGATGTACGGGATTTATTTTTACTATTTCCCATGTAGAGTGTATAGCGAGCGTATATTATAGAAACTTATTACAAAAAACTTACTTGTATATATACAGCTGTGGACGAGTAGTTGTCGAAACATGCAAAAAGAGGAAAGGAATACTTTGTTCGCTGTATCAGGGTCCAAAATGCCTGGTCAAATTTTAATAGGGGTCATTGTTAAAAATAAAAACTATTAGTACCTTTGCGTTTTTTGTACAAAAATACATCGTGGCATGAAAATGCCTTTTGAGGTAGATGTGTGTTTTGCTTTAATAAAAACATGAACTCAAATTGTTGATCAAATGATCGCAATGATGACGTTATCTGGGTAACACTTCTGAATGGCGTACACATTACGCGAAACGATGCCCTGCCATAAGACATATCCATTAGAAAAAAAAATATAAATAAATAAGAAAAAATTAATTTTCGCACCAATATTTGTAGCAGCTAACATACCATCAGTTTAACCGCTACAAATTATAGTAAATATATTTAAAATTGAACATTTTTATTTATACATTAACACAGAAATAAAAAAAAAAAACAATTCTTAATTTGGGGAGGAGGATTGCCAGCCGAGGGAAATTATCCAGCATTAGAAAAAACGATTTGTTTAATGAAAACATAATCGTCGGTGGACAGGCGTTATTTCACACCAGATTGTTTTTCATTGTTCGCCTGCCTTATTAAATAGTCTAAAAGAAAAAAAGACAGTTACTTCTTCATTGCCAACTGCAGTGAGGAAAGAAAAGTATATTCGCACAATATTTTTTTTTTTTTTTTTTTTTTTTGAAAAAATATGTATTTATAATTTTTTACATACAAAAATTTTTCGTCAAGCTAAAACGCTTGTCGACGAATTATCCTATTTGACATTTTACCATCTTAAATTAACTTATACATATACATGATCGTGTAATATTTACTTAATCTATCTATTTTACTTATCAATAATTACTAATCTATTTCTATTTTCTATATTCAGTTTTTTTTTGTTTTTTTTCCTAGCTTTTTTTGTTGCGCTTTGTCTTTTTATTTTATGTTTATTATTTTTTTTATATTTTCTTCTTCCTGAAGCCATTCCTTTATTTTCCTTTTTCTTTCCCCTATTTTTTCCTTCTCTATTATTTCTTTGGGTATTTTATTCAACATCTGAGTTATAATATATTTATCCGTTTGCTCCCCCATCTTTGTTCTTGCTAACGGCAATTAGTATGAAAGTTTTTCTCTCAACTCGAATTCTGTGTTTATTCGTTCCTCCAATTCAATTTTCTTTTCTGCTGATATGTACTCCCATATCTTCAGTAATAAGTACATTCCTCTTATGCTCATTACGTTTTATTTTTTAATTATTTCACTATCGGTCTCTCCTTTATGATTTCCTATTAATTTCAAGCATTTAATTTGCAGTTTATTTATTTTCCCCAAGTATGCTTTTCTCGCCATTCCCCACGCCTGAATTCCATATCTTATCCTCGACTCTACCAGCGCATAATAAACTACTTTCAATGTTTCATTTGTTGCATATTTCTTTAATGTATATAAAGCTGGTAAAACTGCTCTTATTTTCTTTGCAATGTATTCCATATGTATGTCCCATCTTAAGTGTTGATCCATCATTACTCCCAAATATTTATACTGCATTACTATATCTAACTTTTGACAGTTTTTCATTTCGCATTCGCGTCTTTCCCCCCATTGAATGTACACATTCATTTGAGTGCATTATTATATTTGGACAATACAAATCAGAGCTGTCTCTTTTTTTCCGCAGTACCATTGCTTTAGTCTTTTTTACATTTATTCTTAGACTTTTATCGTGTGCCCATTTACTTATTGTTATTAGATCTTTTTGCATCCTTATTTCTGCCTCTTTAACATCTTTATGTGACGTAACTATTGCTATATCATCCGCGTACGCGACTACCTCACTGTAACTTAATTCCTTATATAGACCATTTGTATATATAATAAACAGTATTGGCGCTAGGTTGCTACCCTGCGGAACTCCTACATCCATCTCCTCTTTTTCACTTTGCACATTTAATATATTTACGCATGTTTTCCTTTGTGTTAAATAACTTTGAAACCATTTTTTCAAATTATTCGTTATTCCTATCTCCTCTAATGTGTTTATGATTATTTTATGATCAACCGTTTCAAATGCTCAACTAAGATCTATGAACGTTATCAACACCTTTTTTCCCTCTTCAAAGCTATCTCTTATTTTTTCAGTAAGCTCGCCGATTGCTTTCGATGTGGATTTTCCTTTTTGAAATCCATATTGCGCTTTGTCAATTATCCTATTTTCTTGTAGGTACTTCGTTAGATTATTTGCTACGTACTTTTCTAATATTGTTGCAATTACATTGCTTACAGCAATTGGCCTATAGTTTTCATATTCACTGTGTTTCCCTTTTTTATATATTGGTCTCGTTTTCGATATTTTTAACCCATTTGGTATTTTCCCTTCTTTTAACGTCTGATTAATCAGCTTAGTAATTTCCTTCACTATATATATATTTTTACTGTTTTTATATCTTTTATTCTTATTCCATCGACTCCGGTGGCCTTTGTTTCCTTTAATCCATCGATTATTTTCCCCACCTGTTCCACGTTTACTTTAGGTAAGTACATGTTTACTTTTACTTCATCTTCGTCTCTTTTTTCTAATAGCACTTTATTACATTTGTGTTCTAGTTTTTTTTTACCATTTTTGAATTCTTTACTGAATTTATCTGCAATTTCTCTTGTTTCTTGTTCCTTGCCAAAGTATTTACTTATGGTTTCATCTACTCCTAGACTCCTTTGTTTTCCTATAATCTTGTTTATATTTAACCAAGTTTTCCTGATATCCCCCTGTGCCACTTTAAAACTTTTCCCGACAAATATGTCTTTTTGCCGTCTTATTTCTGCATTCACTTGGTTTCTGAATTTATTGTATTTTCTTCTTAACTCAATATTTTGATTATTCTTTTTTACTTTTTTGTACAGTTTGTCTCTTTTTTTTATCATTTCAATTATTTTTTGCGTCATCCATTCTTTCTTCCTTTGTATTTTCCCTTCTCCTGACGTATTTTTTGTTTGCCTACATTCTTTGGAGTTGGAATTAAATTCATGTTAGGAACAATTTAATCAACATTTAATGCAGTTTTTAATTATTCTTTTAACATGAATTTGATGCCAACTCCAAAAAATTAATGTTGTATAAGAATTACGATATCACCTTAAGTTATATCACTCTGATATATATATTTTATCGGGAGTAATTATTTTTTACTTTTTAGTGCATTTTTAAATTTTTATAATAAACCTTGAAGTCGGTATTTATTTTTTGTAAAAAAGCATTTTCAAAAATATGTTTATAATGTTTTGTTGTTCACTAGAAAAAATTAAATCGGGTAAACCAGTAAAAACACTATTACATTCATTCTGAATATTTCATTGTTTCTGAACAATAATGAAAGTAAATAAATCATGTAGCACATAATTACCTTCAAATTATGAGAAAAATATTGGAAATATATCTCCCCCTCATTCGAAATTTTGTAATTTTTTTTTAAACATGAAATTAGTAATATATAATAATCTACCATGTTAAAAGGAGGGATATTAAAAATTTAATTAACTTCCCTTAATTTTTCTCAAATTGAAAATGAGTAATGGGAATCTTAAAATGGAAATTCGGCCATTCACAAAACTTGTTTCTACCTTCGCCACTGCTTTCACATGTAAGCTAATTGTGTCTTAGATTATGTTCTCTACTTCTTAATTCTACATCTTCCTGTATAATGCTTGGTTCTGCAATTACAATCATCCAATCTTGAACATGTTATTTTTTAAAAGTTTCTGTTTCCTTAAACTCTTCTTCGTTCTCAAAATTTTGAATCAAAATATCATTATTTTTCAAAAATTTTGTTCATAGAACTGTCATTTAACGCGATTAGGTTTAATATTTTCCGATTTTCGCCAAGGAATGTTTAAAGTTCTTTGTTATTGAAAATTATTTTCTTTAGCGAATCATATCTAAAATTCAGATACATATGATTTTTCTAGGGGGAAAATTTGAACCTCTATTGTATACATTAATAAGGGGAATTATCTCAAAGAATTATTTTCAAAGTCTAGAGGCCTCACAACTAATATTTCTGTGAAAGATTTGAAATAAAAATATTTCCATTATCTGCATTCAAATTAAGTTGATCCCATATTAGTAGATAAATTAGTCGTAACAAATTAATATGAAAATCAATATAACGTTTATTTTATCAAAATCTAAAATATTTTTTGCACAGATTAATTTTGCTTGATACCATTTTTGATAAAATTTCTTAAATTATCTCTCAAACATATTGCTGTTTGACTTCTGAATTGATTGTTTAGTAAAATCTTTAACCCTTTTTAGAGCAGTGTGACATATCGTTTGATCACCTGCAAAAACTATACAAGAATCTTCTTCTTCTTCTCGTGCCACCCGATTCGGGTATTGCTTAATCATCATGTATGGATTGGATTATCTGCTGGAATTGATTTCGATCTTTTGCTATTCTGACTAGATCTTCTGTTTTCTTAATTCCGGTCCATTTTTTAATATTATCTATCCAAGCGGTCTTTCTTCTTCCCGGATTTCTTCTTCCTTCTATCATGCCCATTATTATTGTCTGTAGTAATTTGTATTTTTCGCCTCTCATGAAGTGTCCAAAAAATTTTATCTTCCTTCTTTTTACTATTGTCATTAATATTCGGTCAGTTCCCATTAGTTCCATTACTTTTTCATTTTTTAACTTTTTTGTCCACGGTATTTTCCACATTCTTCTGTAGCACCACATTTCAAATGATGATATGCGCTTCCTCATATTTTCCTTTATGGTCCATGTCTCGCTTCCATACAGTAGCACTGACCATACGTAACATTGCAATATCTTGTTCTTGATCCTTAGGCTTAATTTCCTATCGCAAAGGGTGTTTTTTAATTTCATAAATGTGTTTCTGGCCATCCCTATACGAGTACGTATTTCCATATCAGAATCATTACTTTGTGTTATCCAGCTACCTAAATATTTATATTTTTCCGTTCGTTCAATTTCTTCGCTGTTTAAAAGAAATTTTTCATTTAGATTAGGCTGTCTTGCAACTACCATGAATTTTGTTTTTTTAATATTTATACTGACTCCTTTCTTCTTGCTTTCTACTGCAACTATGTCTAGTAGCCTTTGTAGGTCTGTTACATTTTCCGCCAGTAGTGCAGTATCGTCAGCAAAGCGAATCACTGAAATTCTTTCGCCTGCAATTTTTATCCCTTCACTACGTTCATCTAATGCTTGAGCAAAAATTGCCTCAGAATACAGATTAAATAGTACCGGCGACAATACGCATCCTTGCCTAACCCCTCGTTTTATTGGTATTTGATCTGTTAGTTGCTCATCTATTAATATTCTTGCATGTTGTTTTTCATAAAGCGTTTGTATAATCTTAATATCCGACTGGCAAATACCTATATCTTTTAATGTTTTTATTAATTCCGTGTGCCGTACCTTGTCGAAAGCTTTGTAATAGTCTATAAAACAAATGTATACTGATTTTCCGAACTCCAGTTGTCTTTGGATTAATGTTTTCATACAAAATAACGCTTCTCTTGTACCCATTCCGTTACGGAAACCGAACTGGTTCCATTTCATGTTTTCTTCGCATATTTTAATTATGCGTCGATGAATTACCCGCAGAAATATTTTTAGAACGTGGCTCATTAGACTAATTAATCTATATTCATCACATCTATATGCATTTGTTGTTTTTGGTATGGTAATGAACCTTGATTCTAGCCAATCTTCCGGTATTTTCCCATTTTTATAGATTACATTGAAAAAGCCAGTAACTTTCTTGATTTCCATAGGACCCAACATTTTTAATATCTCTATTGGTACCTCATCAGGTCCTACCGCCTTCCGTACTTTAGCTTGCTTGATTGCCATCTCCACCTCAGATTCCAAGATTGGCAACGTATCCCCGTCTTCCTGTGGCATCCTTTCTTCTTGATCATCAAACAGCGTTTTCAAATACTGCTCCCATGTTTTTACCTTTTTATCAGTATCCGTTATGATATCTCCGTTCTCCTTCCTTAGAAAAGTTATATGTCTTTTTTTATATGTATGCGTCGTTTCTCTAATCTTCCTATGTATGTTAAATTCATCATGTTTGCTATGTAATTGCTCAATCTCTTTACACTGTTCATTCAACCATTCTTCCTTTGCTTGTATGATCTTTTTTCTGATGCTTTTGTTAATTTCTTTATATTTAAGCGGGTTATTTTTCCACTTTCTTCTATATTCCATTAGGTCTAATATTTCGTTGGTCATCCAGTTCTTGTGTTTTCTGTTTTGTTTCCTTGTAAGTTGCTCTTTTGTTATCGTATTAATTGCAGATTTTATTTGTCTCCAGTCTTCTTCAATATTTCCAGTGTCTCTCATATTTCGTATTTGATCATTCACCTGCTTTTTTATTTTTTCCTGTATTTCATGGTTCTGTAGAATTTGTAGATCTAATCCTATTTTCTTAGTTTTTTGGATTTTCTTTACTCTTATGCGTATCTTTGCTTGTAGCAGGTTGTGGTCTGTATTCGCATCAGCACTTGGCATAGTCTTTACAGATAATACGCTATTTCTAAAACGCTTATTAGCAATTATAAAATCAATCTGATTTCGGATTGTTGTTCCCGGTGCATCGGCTGGAGATTTCCATGTATATAGCCTTCTCGGTGGTAACTTGAAGTATGTGTTCATAATAGTTAAGTCATTTTGTTGGCAAAACTGTACTAAGACATCCCCTCTGTCGTTTCTGACTCCCAATCCAAATGGTCCCGTTATCTCTTTTGTAATTGCATTTCCCACTTTGGCGTTGAAATCTCCTATGATATATGTGGCTTCTTGTTTCTTACAGCTTTTTAGTACTGTTTCAATATCCACGTAAAATTCTTCAAGCTCTTCCATAGTTGCTTCAGTTGTAGGTGCATATATTTGTATAATGTTTATGTTCACTGTCTGTGCTTTTATCTTGAGTGCTATTATTCGATCATTGTAAGGAACACAAGATATAACGTTTTTATCCCATTCTTTATCAATTATTATAGCAACTCCTCTATGATGATTTCCATTTTTGTCACCTGAATAATACACTGCCATATTCCCTGTTGCAATCTTTCCATTTCCAGGCCATCTTACCTTATATTCAGTTTTAGTCTTTTCATTTCCAGAATCACATTTGGTAATTTCCCCGGTTCGTATAATGTGCGCACATTCCATGTACCCATAATAGTTTCCTTTGTATGATTTGTATTTCTTCGCCCCATTGTTTTGCCTTCCCGGAATCTTAATGTCCCATTCCTCTGTTCAGACGTCTTATCGCAAAACTGTCGGAGAAATAATATTCCCCAACTTATAAACATTCATTGATAAACTAAGGAATATCAATTTTAATGTCTATTAACCCATGTGGTTCATTCCAGCTTTTCTTGAAGCAGTTTGAACTTGGTCGAGTCTGCAATGTCAACATAAATATTCAAAAATTAAAAAAAAAACATATTTCCACTCAGTGGCAGGGCAAGACCTAAATTTCACGTGAGCAAGGTACATTTTACGAGGCCCTCTGGTTGGGTAAGAAGACGAATTTTATAAAATAGAAAACTAATGTAACTATCCAATTTTTATTCGTAAAAATGCAAACTATTTGACAAAAAATAAAAGAAATGAATTAAGGAAACAAAAATTCCCTACATTTAGTCTTACTGAATTCCTTAATAATAGTATCGTAATTCAACTCAGATGCCGTATCTGCTTCAATGTATAGAACCGCTAAAGCTGAAAGTCTTTTCTTACCCGTTGTATTTCTTAAATAATTTTTAATTCGTTTTAATTTTGAAAAGCTCCCGCTTTACCGGTATTGTTAGCGAAATTCGAATGACTACGTAAATATTTGGGTAAATTTCTTTCAAGCTATTTTCTATTATGTATTGGAGCAGATGTTTTATATCTTTAACGGAGTTGGGTAAATTTGTGAGCATTGTTATTAATTCTTCATACAATTCGTAACATTAGAAGTCGCTGCTCTCATCCACTCGCAGGACAGTGTGTAAATCTAGACAGTTTTTTAATAATTGTTCTTTGGGAATATACTTTTTAACTTGTTTAGATCATAGAGAAAACCAAAATTTTTAAAATATTATTTAAAAGAAATAAATCTTGAATCCAAATTGCTTATTATAGAATCAATCATGGTGTTATAAAAATCTGTTTCATACTGTCTATTAGGAGACTGTACAGGTTGATTGCTGTCTTCGTAATCGAACATCCTTTTCTCCTTTCTGGCTACCCTTTTATTATTTTTAAGGTCTTTTGGTAGATCATAACTGTTTTTCTCAATAAATTGACGATCATCAGACAAGCATTATTCGAATCCAGTTTGTCGGTATTCTTTGACCCAGTCACAAAATGTACGAAAATAATCAAGAGCAATGCTTAAATGGACATGTACAAATTGTCATAATTTGCTTATGACATTAACTCGCAATAATATCTCATACCATACATATAATGATATGATATCAATTCTGAATTAAACATTTCGTTGAAAACCGAATAATCACAATAGCTGAGTGTGCCAGATTGTTCAGTTTGATATTTTAAACTTTCGATGCGTTCAACAACATCATCAAATTGCAATAATCCGGCGTTCAATGCTTCGATTCTGCTTTCCCACCTCGTGTCTGGTAAAGGCTTCATAGTAAGCTTTAATTTGACTTTTTGATTAATTTCCAGCGTTTGCTGGAACTTGAACATAGCAAATAAATTTTCGGAATAAAATCAAAAGGTTTTTGCTGCCACAGAAGAATTTCGTCCGTCTCCCGACAGCAACAGATTCCAGCTATGACAACCGCAGGTTGTAAAAAATACGCTGGGATGAATATTTAATATTCGATCATTTACGCCTGCCATATTTACACCATTGTCATATCCCTGGCCATGACAGTTTTGAATATTTAAGCCATTTTTTTCAAGCTCTCCCAATATTGCATTAGTTAAATATTCTCCAATCGTTTCAGTGACGGCAAGAAATACGATAAAGTTTTCTTTTTGATTAGTTTACTCTGGCATCCCAAAACGTTTATAAATCGACGACTGACAGAGCAACACTCAAATTCCATATGTCGCGACATCTACCTATTGTACTTTATTAAAATTAAACTAAAAAAAAAAATTTGACAGTTCGGAGAGTTGCTAATTATATTTATCGTTTTATGACGAGTAAAACGTTTTCGTCGCGGTCATGGCTTTTAAGTATCTAATGCATAAACCTTTGAAACTCGAGGCCGTAGGCGGTCGCCCACGTCGCCCACGCCTTACGCCGCCTCTGTTTCCACTACTTATATAATCATAATTTTTTGGAATTCGAATTTGTTAATGTATTGCCTTTAAAGGCAATTATCAAAGTAAAATAATGTATGAAAATTTTGGCGATGCTTGCGGAAAACGGTATGTAAAAGATACGGTATATTGCCGTACAAGGGTTGCAGCATCTGAAATACGGTTGAAAATTAAACCAGTGGCAAGCTCCGACTTCTTATCGTTAGTAAGGACACAAACCAAAAATACACACCTGAACATCAGATGTTTTATTCCGCTGATAAAACACGTGAGTTTGATTTTGGATTTATTGCTCACAGTCTTCTTTTTTATTTTGATTATCGAAGCAAACAGACGTAGTGAAATATGGAGACATTGTAGTATTATAAAACAGTGCACTGTACAAGTAATTCATTTTTTTTAAATTTATAGGTAGAAATGGCTAATCGAAAGTTAAGGGATAATGAAATTGAACAAATCCTTTTCAATTCTGAGGACAGTGAAGATGGCTTAGATGACAATGATGCTGATATTGAATACTCCGATGGAAAGTACTCTTTACAAGGCGACAACGGACGAAGATCTTTTTCAAACTTCACAACACGAGCAATCATCGAAAGTCGATGGAAAAAAGAAAAGATCAAGTATTCTGTGGAAAAATAAGAATTAAAATTAGCCGATCGGTGATGTCGTTTTTATGGTAATGAGACTTTGGATCCGAACATCTTAGAACTCAACACTCCTGTCCGTTTTTTTAAAAAAAAGTATAATTTTTTGGTTATGTGGTTGAGCAGACCAATGTATATGCTGATCAGAAAAATGTCAACACTGCATTTCGTGTGAAACTGTTCACTGGCGTTATTTATGTGATGTCGTTAGTAAGCATACCTAGGGGAACAGAACATTGGGATAATTGTCTAAAAATTTATGTTTTGAGTGGAGTCAGGTGTTTGCATACAATTTTGAGATAGAGTCAGGAGGTGAAAATATTTCATAATCAGGTGAACCAAACTTAAGTGCTGTATCAAAAACTGACATAAGTCTGTCCCGAAATATACTGGAGACACAAAAATGATAGAGTCTTCTTTGATGATTACTTCTTTAGAATTGATCAGTTTTTTAAACAAGCAAGAGACGATCCTCAGTCTCGGAACAATAAGGCGAAATCGTATTCCTGAGTGTAAACTACCAACTGATAAGTAACTTTCAAAAAGGGAACATGGACATTCCATTGAATATGTTGATAATGTTGATGATGCGGATATTTCTATCGTTGCGTGGAAAGATAACAAAATTGTTACTCTCATATCAAGTTTTGCACGAGTTTCTCCGAAATCCGAAGTGCAACGCTACGATAAAGATCAATTCGTCTTTGCACAGAACTATTACTCAAAGGAATTTTTCAGATAATATCGTCCGCTGGTTTATGGAGCACAGTAGTTAATACTTCTGACATTGTTGATATAATTAAATCTTCCCCAATATTGTGTGGTTTGCCTGTTTTAGTAATTAATAATGTGAAACTGTGCAAAGCTCGAACTCCATCATCGCCTTGTTTAGAAACTGTAGAAAAAATGTTTGATATAGTTGGTTGAGTTGCGTGCTTCGTTTCTAGGTCTTGAAAATAGGTAATATCTTTGCTTTTCTTATCCGAGAATGCATTTTATTGAAATGAGCTTGTAGCTAGAAGGTTTTATCGCTTTGTTTGAAAATTTTTTATTACAAATAAGGCGCACAGGCGATTCGTTATGTGTTGGATTTTCAATTAATCCGTATCTAATAGATTCCGCAGAATATTGCCGCCTTTTCTCTTTACTTCTGACATTAATTGATCCACATCTGCCTTTAAAGTTTTAAAACGTTGCCTGATTTCTGGAAAAATATCGACAAAAAGAAGTTTCTACTTTTACTGTTACATTTGAAGCTTTCTAAAAATCGAAAAGAAATTATTTTAATTTTTCGATAGCTCAGTATCCTAAGAATATTGTCCCAACAAATTAGACCGGATCGTAAATATTTTGGAAATTACGGGCAGCTGGAACGAACCTTCCGGTAGCTAAGTATTCAGCAGCCAAAACTTTAAAGGCGTTTTTCTCGATACCACGTTTTCGAAAATGGCTACTATTTTAGCTCGCTAACAAATTAACGGACCGATCTAAAATTTTGACGTATTCAGAACAAATTTCTATATATCATGAACTAGAATGTTTTGGAGCCATTAAAACATGGAATTTTGTGAGGCAAAAAACGGAGTTTTTTTTTGGTAAAATTCGAAATTTTGCAGACGTCGATGAACCGAATACTTGTTAATGGGTGAGATGATTGATTGCGTGGTTTTGAAATTTGCTTGCCTTATACACTAACACTGTACTGAATTAAACGAGAATTATAGGCACTCGAATGTTAAATGAAATTGTGCCTATGTCGGTACGATTGTACTTAAAATATAATTGTGCGTATGCACATCCAGGCTCGGTTTATGCAGAACTACTTACCGTCCCCTAAAATTTTTCTCCAAGCCTTCCACCGCCCCCAAAATTTCTCTGAGCCTCTCACTGTTCCTCTGAAAGTCTCCAGCGCCGCTGGTCTAAACTAACAAATAAAAATGTTCTTGTAATAAATATAAAAATAAAATAATCTAAGATCAGATCAGCACAAAAACAATGCTGAAATTTAATAGGCTAAGAAAAATGTGCTAATGTATTATCTACTGATGCAATAATAATATAGCAGACAGGTCACTTTAAGTTAACTTAGGTACGATTTTTATTTAGCACGTTTACGAACCCTTGATATCCATTTTTGGCCATCGTACTGTGCCCTACTTTAAGCAAATTTCGTTATTTGTGTAGTTAAAGTTTTATGCTGCTTATGCGTGATTAACTAGTAAATATCTTTATTCTATACAGTTATAAGAGCAATATTAAAATGTTCTTTATGGTGTATGCCGCACACTGTGGAGAGTAAGTAAAGTAAAGTGATTGCCATATTGCTGACAGGGCGTCAAGGGTTGTGAAGTTAGGGTTCAGTACTAAGTCCAACGATACTGATGAGAGTAAAGGGTCAATTATTTTCTTTCGGCCTCTTTTACTTTCCCCGATTTCTTTGGTGTCCAATTGTTTCAGGCCGGATAAACCTGAGAACGACTAGGATCTGAAACGAAATAAGTCTTGAACCTGTGACCCCTTGGTTTAGTAGCCAAATACTTTAATTACTAAGCTACCACACTCACACTATGGATAATACGCCATTAATATGTACAGCACATAGTTAAGTCAGATTGTTTTCTCAAATAAACGAAAACGGAAACATTAATGAAATCAGTAATTATTTAATATCTTTACCACCGTTTGTGCTACGAAATATTTTTAGAACTTTTCTAAAAATCAAAAATGATCTTATTTAAAAATATAACCTGCAACTGTTTTCATTGCTGAATTAAGCAAAGAAACCTAATCAAATTTTTGTATTTGTGTTAAAGCAGTAGCACCTCTTTTGGAGTAGCTAGATATGCTACATGTACTGAATGATACTAATAAAAAAACTCTTCTTAAAGTGGATTTGTGTTCATAGCATTCCACCATAATCAGTGTTGTAATACAACTAGCGCACATAAATTTTAGCTACCTTGATGCTTACCATACAATGGGGTTTTTTGGTTGAAACTGCTATTTTGCTTAATACGTATATTTTTAATTTGTTTAAAATTTTTTTATCATACGACAGCAGTTTTAAGAAAAGGCATGGTTCCTTTATTAAAATATTTTGTAATATAAAAATATTGCTTTTTCTATTTTGTACAGTTTAATTTTATTCGTAAAAGAAAAAAAAAATAATGATATTTTTTTTTCAAAATTTTTTTATTTTAACGACTATCTAGTCTTTATCAATAACAATAACAAAGTTGACCACACGTGGAAAGAGCTACACGTCCAATGAAGTGGCTCGGGCTTGACACATCATTTCACTAAGTCATATGGTTTTCAACGTTTAAGTCGCCTAATATCTTCAGAGTGGTCGAGCAGTTGTATAATTCTTCGGCATGGGTATGCTTCTCCAGAGAGACTTCTCACTTTTGGCTTTATTTCAAAACATTTTTGTAAAACGTGGTGCTTCCAATTTAAACGCGATTTAAGGTGCATCCCCAGGTACTTGGCTGAATCTTTTTTTTGTGGTATTAACTAGTGATTCAGTGTCATTGGAATGTCCTCAATTTTCCTTTAAGTGAAGTTTACGTGCACCGACTTTTCGCTATTAACTTTTATTTTCAATCGTTTCATGCAAGCACTTAATTCGTTTACCATTGATTATAAGCGTTTGACAGCATTCTGCTGGATCTTACTTGTAGCCAGAATTGCTGTATCATCAGCGAACATATCAATAGCTGTGTGATTTTCCGTCGGAATATTGACTGTGTAAAGAAGCTTAGGATAGGTCCTAAAACATTGCTTTGTGGTATTCCTGTTAATACAATTTGCTAGTCAGATATCGGTTCCTCATAACTAATTCTTACCGGTCGGTCAGGTATAATTCCAAAATAAGATACCACGGATATGGAAGATGATAATAATAAAATGTTTATGATATAATAATGCTTTTAATTTAAATCGTTATTGATGCACATGAACTGGTATTTAGTTTTGTTGGTAGTTATTAATAGTTATATTTGTATTTATTTCTAGTATCGTAATTTATACTATTTTATTTAATAATAACCTTTTTTGTATTTTAAATTTGTTATTCATTTACTGTAATATTATAATTATTCGGATCTAACCGACAATATTATTTTTAATTTTCGAAAGAGGGGATAAAAACACACTTAGGGTGAATACCGACTACAATATATATATATAATATATTTTATTAATTTTTTACTTTATGGAGGTAATGAATTAGTTTCAGCAGTAAACATTTTTCATACTGCGGGAAAACAGTTTGAAATAAATAAATTTTTTTCGATTATATTATAGTACTGTTGCAATATTAAAAAAAAAAAACAGTTACTTTCGATTGGCTTATATAAAATTAATCAGTGAAATATTTTATGTTGATTTTAAAAAATTCATCATTGTGAACTATTAATTTTAGCTGTATAATACAGCCATATAAAAGCTGTTTTTCTGTATTGTATTTCAGCCTAATACGAAATGTTTGATTTTTACCCATTGGGACTTTCTACCATAGCTTTAATATTTCCTTACAAAAGGAATGTTACTATCATGTTCTATCGGTAAATGAATCGTTAAAAAAAAAATATATATTTAATCTTCTCTAAAGTATTATTGATCCTAAATAATTTTATTTATTTGAAGATAATATAATAATCATTTTGACTTCAATTTGTATATTTATAAATTAATATTACATTAATGTTTGGTATACTCTGATATACCGTATTTTAATACTTGGTGGCATCATTTTTTTTCAATTATATTTTTATATTAGTTTTTAAATATTCTCTTACATAAGTAAAACTCAACAGAACTTTTTTTAAAACGTGTTCACAAAAATTTTTATAAAAATCGATGCCGAAATTTCTAAATAAAATTTTAACATTGTATACACTTTCAAATATATCGACTGATAACTCAACTGTTTTTATTTTAAATCGCCTATTAATAGTTAAGAATTATTATTATTATTTTTTAATAGCTTTAAAACACCAATAAAAATAATTAATCATTTTTGTAATTTTTCGGGAATTTTTTGAAGATTGTACAAGGGAGCTTGGTTTCCGATTGTTAATGGATGGTAAAAAAATTTTAATTTTCTGTAATTCCTAGTTACGATGTTTTTTGCCACACCTTGATATTACACCGTAAAATAAAATAAACTGACAGAGATACACAATTCTATTAGCTATTATGATTCACTTTAATACGCATTTTTCGAATAAAATATACGGAAATAATAAATATTAGTTCAATAACTGACAAAATTTTAATAATTAGTGTGGCCCGAAGGTTCGGAACCCCGGACTAAGTGCTGTCTGTTAAATCCTTTTCGCTTAAAAAGCATGAAGCCGATTAAAGACGTTTAGTATCCAGATTAGATTTTAGAAAATTTTCTTTAACAGTCAGAATTAAATAAACAAGCAAAAATCAAATCTCTTTAATACTATCGATGTTTCCCATTTAAATTCTGTACCAGATTTAAAATCAAAATAAAAAACGTTATCATCTCTAATTCAATTATTAACGTTATCTCTGTTGACCTTGACACCTTTCCGATATTAATATATTTATTCAAAAAATATTTAATGCTTCGACGTATTTCAAAATAATACGTGGCATACAATAAATTAAGATTAAAGTTAAAATTGTTTAAAAAATTTTTTAGTATTAAAAAAAAATATTGCAATTTCTAATTAAGTTATAATTTTTTAGTGCATCGTAGTCCGAATATTAATATATTTATTTGTAAGTGCAGCAATAAATTAATACGCGGTCTGTTTAATTAAACAACTATAAAATTACATATTAATTTACGTTTCCTGTAAGATTCATCTAAATAAACCGAAATCCCACTTATTTGAAAAATACGTAGAATAATGCGAATAATTTTATTTTTAAGTAAAAAGTTTTAATTTCGTTTATTCAAAAAATTGCGCAGAAAATTAAAATTTATATTACTTAAATAAATACCGTACGCATTAATTTATTTTTACATTTATAAATAAACATATTAACGTTAAGACTGGTTGCAATAGAAAAAATAATTTAATTAGAAATTACGGTATTTTTTAAAAGTGCTAATAGATCTTTGAACCATTTTAATTTTAATTTATCTTAAATCTATTGTAAAACATGTATAAATTTGAAATATGTCGATGTTTTTTACATTTTAATTGAATATATTTTGGGTTTAAAGTGTTAAGTAAACGGTAATGTCATTAAATGTTATAAATTACAAAAAATAAATATCTTATAGTTTTAACTTTAAACAACAAGTAATTTTGAATTTAGTTTTTAAAAAGTTTCACTTTCGTTACTTTAGTATTCGTTGCTTATACATTTTCATCCCAAATTTTGTTTTAAAAATACAATTTCACGCTATGAACTTTTTACATTTTCAAAAATGAAATCATAAAATTAAGTTAAAAATGTTTTCTAACTGAAAACGCAAAAAGTTCAAATGAAACAACGACGAACAATGTTATTAAAGAAACTTTTGTTTAATTGATTAATAGTTAACAATATGAAATAAAAAAAAATTAACGATCAATTGAAATGTAAATTTTCTTACAATTCTTAAAGTATAACCAAATGCGAAGAAGTCACCAGTATTAAAATAAGAATTAATTTTAACTGAACTTCGTTGTAATAACAATAAATATAATTGCTGAAATTATATTTAATTGTATAAATTAAATTACCGTTAACGAATGTATGATTTTAAGAAGTGAGATTTAGAGGGTAAAAGTGCAGTTAAAAAATACTATGCACTGTTATTACCTAATATTTATTTCAATTTTGTTTTCACCGGTTTACAAGTTCTTTGAGCACAGAATGGACCTGACTTTCTCGTTATATTTTAAATATTTATTTAAAAAGTTTTTCAGTAGTACTATTTTGCGTTTACATTTAAAGCTGTCTTAAAAACTGACTTGTTTTAATATGGTTAGCATTAATGTTAATTGTTAATACATGGGCACCGAAGGAAGGCTAGCGGGGTCATTGTTTCTTCTAATAACATGATTAAGAAAAAAAAAAACAAAATGGGGAACTTGTGAAAAACAGTGTTGATTCCGTTTAACAATGAAGTCTGTATAATGCAGAAATGTGAAGAAAATCCACTTTTTTTATAATTTCTTCGTAAAATAAAAAAATGCGTGTTGATATTTGCTGGAAATAAAATTATTCATAACTAATTTTGCATGAATTATAATATTATTAACGTTATTTTTAATGTTTTTATTATATACTAAAAATTCTTTAAAAATCAATTGTAAATTAATTTTCTAATTTTAACATAGCAATAAAATTGTTTTTATTTATAGATATCGTTTTCATTCTTATTTCCTCAAAGAAGAAAAATCCTGCGGCTGCCCGTGCATTAATATGAATAATTAGTTGCGAATTAAAGCAAACAGTATATTATATTTTTTATAGTTTTATCAATTATTTGTGTTTAATAGTTTAAAAACGTGTGGAGATAAAATGTAAAAGTTTTAAATTATGTATTAAATATATTCGAATTTAAATTGCTTAATGCGAGTAATTATAATTTATTTTAAATTATAAATTATTTCGATTATAATATAAATATTAGTTTTACGAAGCTCGTAAGTGTATCCCATGTGGTCTAGTGGCTAGGATACCTGGCTTTCACCCAGGAGGCCCGGGTTCGATTCCCGGCATGGGAAGACTTTTTTACAAAAATTTGTGTTGCAATAAAAAAATCATTTTTCTTTCTAAATTTTAAAGCATCAAATTATTTATAAAATTGCGCAAAATTATTAATAACAAAAAAAAAAATATGGCATTTTTTTTAACTTTAAAAAGAAATTAAAACGTTAACTTTTTCTCATCTTTCATTGTATTAAGCGGGTATATTATCTATGTTAATGTTCAATTAAAAGAATAACATAAAACGTTATATAGTAACGTTTGTATACACAATAATATTAATTTAATTTTATAATACTGTAATTTCTTTTTTAGTCTAATAAAAATTCATGAATACAAAAATAAAAGTTACGAAATTAATTTTATTAAATAATTGAAAATCGAATATTTAAAATGAATAGATAAAAGTTTTAACGGAATAGTCTTGTTTTTTAATATAATAAATTTAAAAATTTTAAATTAAACAAGAACAGAAAAAAAACTTTTCCCATGCCGGGAATCGAACCCGGGCCTCCTGGGTGAGAGCCAGGTATCCTAGCCACTAGACCACATGGGAGAGACAGTTCCAACTTCTCCTTTTAAATATATATCAACAAAATATAAAATATTTTTCATACATTTAAAGAAATTTGTATTATTTACGTTTTTGTTTTTTTATCAATAATAAAATGAAAAGTACAAACGTCGGTTTTGTAAGTAATCCCACTGAATAAGCGTTAAATGTGAACAAGTTAATTATATGAAAATCAATGTATAGTTTTAACTGTCACAAGTTTCATGATTCAGCAAGGATTTATCATCGATGGTGGGAGGGTCGAAAAATTATGCAACAGACAAAATTTAAAAGAACGTTAAAAACTTTAATGTATAAAAATAACTTCATATTTATGAAATGGTTATCGGAATATTTTTGTTAGGTACATATAAATACATTAAAAAATATGTGTAACAAACAAAAAGTAAAATACTTTCATTAAATAATCCTTTCGCTTCAAAAAGGCAGCTGCTTATATACCCATTAACAAATATTTATACGCTTATATAAGCAATAATTTAACGAAAATAATAGTAAAATTAACGTCAGCTAACAATATTTATGACGTGGTCTGTACCGAAAAAAATAATAATATAATGAATTTTAGAAACTAAGAAAATTTGAAGTTATTTTTATCATAAGATCGTTCTTCTGTTTTTTATTGTGAAACGATTTACAACTTCTTGAACATTAACGCTTAGGTTGTAGTGAATTTTCATTAAAGCCAACCGTTAATCTCCTTTCTGTAAATGTATATTACGTAAGTAATATTTTATGGAGAATGTTCTTTCTGATGTGGCAGTAGAAACAAATATAGTAGCTGAAATTGTACCCACCGTGTAAATGTTTGGATACAATTTTATTTATTTATAAATCGCCAGTACAACAGCTCGAAGGCCAATTAATGTACAGCACAATATAGGTACATACGCATATTTAAAAATATGAAATAAATAGAGAAATAAGCGCATACACACTATATACACATTTATCCATGCACACATACATACATACACACACGTATATGTATATATATACTCACACACACATGCATACATACATACACGTATATATCAACATAATTTACAAATAGAAGCACATATAGGAAAATAAGCATTCTTCAAAATTGAATTACACATGCATAAATAAAGAAACGGATAATTTACATTGAATCTGTTACCGATAAATACAAGTAGAAAAATAATAAAATACACTTACAGAAATGTAATATATCCAACACAGACGTAACAGTTTATACTCCGAGCAACCTCACATTTTTATTGCAAAATATCCTGAATGATTTTTAAAAACTTCCTAAAATTATTGCTATCAAAAATGTCAATGTCACTGTGTTCCTTATCTAATAACATTAACAGTGAACGAAAAGGGGAAAATGAAAATTGCTTCGTTTTGGCCAAATCTATCGCTAGTACCTCACTTCGACGAACGTTATGGACAGGAACCCTTAAGTTTATTTTCTCTAAAAGTGGCGAGCAATCTAATTTGCCATGGATTAGTTTATATAAGAAAGAAAGTCCTATTACTTTTCTGCGTCCCTCAAGACTCCTAATCCCCAAACCAGTTAATGCTTGGCTATATACAAATTTGCTGTCATATGGTTTACGCATCCAAGCATTTTCCTAGCTCGACTGACCACTTGAATAATATGCGGCTTAAAAGTTAGTTTAGTGTCTAAAGTAATTCCTAGATCTTTAGCCATTGTTTCTTTCTTCAAAATATTTGCGAGTGAAAGTAGTATAATAACATTTCGACGTATAGTAAATTATTCGCGATACTCCAACGCATAAAATTATTAATATCCTTTTGCAATAAATACGTATCCCCAATATTCTTTATCTCCCTAAATAACTTCGCATCATCCGTGTATAGAAGAATTTTCGAGTGCTGTATTACATTAGGTAAGTCGTTAATAAAGAGCAAGTATAGAAATGGTCCTAAAATGGAACTTTGTGGTACGCCTGAAAGACACAGAAAGGAGGGCGATCTACAATATTTAACCGGGACATAGTGATATATATTTTTCAGATAACTTTCAAACAGTTTTATTAAATTATGTAAAAATCCAGATTCGCTTAATAATCTCCAAGATAATTGAATGAGCAACTTTACCAAATGCCTTCTGAAAATCGGTGTAAATCATATCGACTTGAGACGACTTATCTAATATACGAGTATACGAGAAACATACTCGACAAATGTTATTAAATTTGTAACAACGGATCTACCCTCCATAAAACCATGTTGATGTATAGATGTACGATGTTTGATTTGTGGATAAGGATGCGTTTAAATATTTTTGCAACTTGAGGTAGTAACAATATAGGCCTAAAATTTGTAATATCGTTATTAGATTGATTGTTTTTCGGTAAGGGGGTAATTCTTGATATTTTCCAGCTTTCAGGAAAAATGCAAGAATTTATAACGTAATTATAAACATGTGTAAACGTCTTAGTAAATAGATCGCGGCGACACGCTTTAAATATATACGGTGTTATACTATCAGGGCCTAATGTACGTTTAGGTATTAAAATGTCTTCAATGTTTTGTATACCTCGGCTTTAGTGATATTTTTTATTGTTAAGTGATTTGATGGGCCAACATTGTTTCCCATTTCCTCACAGAACCAGGAAGCTCTCACCGCTGTAGAATACGCCGATGCAAAATGTTCAGCAAAAAAAGGATGCAATCTTTTCAGGATTTCGCAATATTTCTCTCTGATGTGTAAAAGTGTTGCTGCATTGTTTTAAACACTGCAATGCTGATTTTGAAGCAAATATGTTGTATTAGCTACAGATTTCGACACTTTAAATTTTGACTTTATTATGCAAGAACGTTTTTCAGAAAATATTAATAAGTATATGAATATCGCTTCATCAGTATTAAAAATTATACCGAAATTGTATCGTTACGGATTAGATAATGAGACAAATAATTTTTGATGTTTTGAAAATCCATCAATCAAGTGCTGTGCTCTGTGTTTTAAAAAGGGAATGAAGAAATTAATTCTATAGGACTCCTCGGATATGTCTGATGCAAGAGACTTTGGATTTAACTGTTTTCCAACAATCCGTGGTATGCGTATTGTACCTTCATTTCTGCGAGCTCTTTTTTCTTCTATAAAAAAATTTGTAAACTCATCATCAGCTTTTTCCCTCAAAAGCTTCAAACCGTTAATAACCGTGTCCATGTGACCAAACGTTGCAATAAGATCGATATATGATGTAACTCTTAGCTTTTGGAAGGATTATAAAACGTATTACAAAAGTTAAAGAGAACAGTGTGTTTACTAGCTGAACGGGCTGCTGAGGTGTTTTTTTTTTATTGTGGCTAGATTGAAATTGTTCAAGAGCGGTCGTCATTGTGAGGAATTTATTTTGGGGTGCATGATTGTTCGCGCTGGTGAACCGACCGTATTGCATAAATTGCAAGTAAACTTTTTTAGTAATCGGCAGGTAGCAGTTAGCGAGTTTTATTTTTCAGTACGGTGGTATATTAAGCTGAATATTTGAAATATGTGCCAACAGATTTTACAACCCCTTCGCAAAACGGAAAACTATTTTTCTATGGTAAAGAAATCGAAAGGGTAAAAAAATATAAATATCTAGGCAGTTGGATAACAAAAGATAACGATCTTGACATGGGTATTCGAACTTGTATTGAAATGGTCAGGGATATGTTTACAAAATTTAAAAACATTTTTTGTGATCGGAAGTTAAACCTGGAGATTGAAAAGAGGATGCTGCGATGATACGTGTGGGTCAGTGCTTCTACGCGGATACTAAAGGAAAATATGAAGAAGCATATCTCGCCGTTGGAAATGTGGTGTTACCGAAGAGTGTGGAAAATACCGTGGACGAAGAAGATATAAAATGAGGAAGTGCTAAAATTAATGGTAAATTAATCAGGTATTAATGGCAATAATAAAAAGACGGAAGACAAATTTTTTCGGACATCTCAAGAGAGGTGTAAAATACAGATTATTACTCGAAAATAATAATGGGTACCATAGAAGGAAGGAGAAATCCGGGAAGAGGAAAGACCCGTTGGCTGGAAAATATCAAAAAAATGGTCCGAAATTAAGAGAGCAGAGGTTTTCCTCAGAATAGCAAGAGAACATGACTTACGCAAATGGTCCAATCCATGCAGAGTGATTAAGCAATAGCCGAATCGAGTGGCATGGGAAGAAGAAGGAGATACTTTTGAAATATCTATAACGAATTTTTTTATTTTTAAAAAAAGGTTTAGACACAAGTTGTCTCATTCGCTGATACCTGTCTTGACCTTCAAATGATCGTTTTATAATAACGAAAATTTTACAACACGTTCGATTTCTGTTTCTGTTTTCGGAATATGACAGTCAAGCGAATCTCTCTAACAATTTCAACTGAAACCGAAATAGCAGTTTGGTCGATGCTTACAGTAACGGTGGAGACGCGTAAGAAACCTCCCTGTGGTGCCTCTTGTAACGGCGACTTTTGTTTACAAATTTCGTCGGCTAATTTCTATAATACAGGGAAAGGGAACCAAGATTATGAACGGTAACTGTATTCCGAAACGCCCTTTATCAGGGCCACCAGTGATGGTGGTCTCGATCAACATCGAAGGCCTATCCAGTATAAAGGAAATGATTTTATCACAGCTTTGCTCAACCACTAGCTGCAATATACTATGCATACAAGAAACGCACAGAGGAATAAAATACAATTGACCGAAAATCTATGGTATGCAGATTGCAACGGAAATACCACATGATAAGTACGGTAGTGCTATTTTTATTAAACCTGGAACTATCCTCCTGTCAACAGACATTAAAAAGCTCGATATGGAAGAAATTACAATAGAACTGTTAAACTGTACCGTCACTTTTGCATATAAACCGCTTCATGTGCTTTTCCACCGACCCACAACTTCAAACTATGGCAATAGCAGAAACAAAGTTGTAATTGGTGATTATAATAGCCACTCGGAAGTATGGGGCTCTAGTCAGCAAAACATCAATGGTGATCTGGTGGAACGTTAGGCTGAAGCGGAGAATCTGGAACTTATACATGATCCAAAACTACCGCCATCAGTTAACTGCGCTCGATGGAAACGTGGCTACAACCCAAATCTTGTTTTTGTAAGCAGCCACCTAAAATCGCTAGCTACCAAGAATATTGCTAAACCTATCCCAAACTCGCAACAGCGTCCAGAGGTCATGCAATTTAAACCTATGGTTAGACCAATATATGTACCTTTTAAACGTCGCTTCAGTTTCCGAAAAGCAAATTGGGATGAATTCGCCAGAGACTTGGATAATAGAATAAAGAGCATAGAACCAATAGCCAGTTCATATGAAGCCTTTGTTGAAAAGATAAAAGAAACATCAAGGAAATGTATACCAAGAGGATGTCGATACATTCCAGGACTGGACAAGAACACACTGGAACTTTACTACGAATATGAAAGGTATTTCAAAATAAATTCATTCTCAGTGGAAATCTTGGCGTATGGTGAACAAGTTGCAGCAAGTATCAGCAGCGCCCGCAAAAATTGATGGATAGAAACTACTGAATCACTGGACATGATACATAACAGCAAGAGAGCATGGGCACTAGTAAAGAAACCCCGTGGAAACCCCTCGATAAGCAAAGAACCAGCTAAAGTTACTGCAAACCAAGTCGCACATCAACTGCTACTAAATGGCAAGACAGCTAAAGGAATCCGTATTAAGAAAGTTGAACTAAAACAGACGCACAAATCATCGAAGCTTTACATTACCAGAATTCAATGCAGCCATCAGCACTATGAAAAATGGCAAGGCCCCCGGTGTTGACGACATAACTGTAGAACAAATTAAGCACTTTGGCCGGATTCTAGAATTGTTCAACGGCATAGTGAATAATAAGCTGATACCTAAATCATGAAGAGAAGCCAAGGTAATAGCCCTACATAAACCAGGGAAGCCTCCTGACAATGCCGATAATTACCGACCGATTTCATTCCTTTGGCATACGTTTAAACTATTTGAGAGACTGCTCCTTATGAGAATTGCTAATATCATTGATTCAGCTTTAATTCCACAACAAGCAGGCTTCCGACCGGTAAGTCATGCACCGGACAGGTACTTAGCCTAATGCAGTACATTGAAGATGGTTTCGAGGGAAAATTAATCACAGGTGCAGTTTTTATAGATCTATCGGCCGCTTACGATACCGTAATCCATCGATCATTATTAAATAAACGGTATAATATCACCGGTGATTATAAATTTACAACCGTTATCGCCAAACTACTAGGAAATCGACAATTTTATGTCTCCTTAAATCGCTCGACACAAATGCCTGGAAGGAAGAATCGGCGAAGAAAAATCAAGAACCATAGATTGAACCTAAGGAGCACTTTCCTCCAGGAGCCGAACTAAAATACGAAACATGGCGTTAATTAAACATACTAAGAACAACGGTTGGCCGAACAGGGAACAACATGAAGAAGCGGCGAATTTCTGGCAACTCTTTCTGTATATGTGGCGAGGAGCAATCTATTCAACATGATTTCATCTGCAGTAGATGCCCGCACAGGTGCGACTTTAATGATCTATTACAGCTGGATGGAGACAGTGTCGCGTTTGCAGAATACCGGGCAAACACCGTGTAACGCATAAAGATCCTTTTGCTGACACGAAGAAGAAGAAGAAGAAGACAGTAGCGGTAGGCATTATGAAGTCGCAGCTTATAAGGGATAAATGTAAATTCATGTTCAACATTCGAGAATGCTTTTTGAGAAATTTGTCCACACCATCTTTTCTTTAAATGTTATATCGTTTTTTCTTTTGTCTCTTTTCATTTTTGTCATTGTCTTGAACATATGATAAAAAAAAAAGAAAGATAAATAAAAAAACAAAGCAAGATAAAATTAGAAACATACCCGTTTAATACAATTTTATGTTCAGATTGATCTGTAATAAATTATTCTGAAAAATTATTGATTACAAGCTAGAATTGTATTGATTTTGTAGTTAAATAACAAACAAATTTTACACTTATGTACGACAATTTTTTGGAAGGCTTGTAATTTTTATTTATATCCTGTACTATACTCGAATATTTATAGATTAGATGTATATTATCTTATGAATACTGTCAAATTCGATACGCGTCATCTCTTTTTAAACAGTTTTATTTATTTATTTGTTTATAATTGTTTTTCTGTGCGCATGAGTAAAATTCGAATTGCTAACAAAAATTATTTTCCTCTCAAATCGTTTCATTTTGCGCATAAATAATTTTTTTAAATTTCGCAATTTGGTTTTTCTTTTTGATGTTATTGGAATATGTTTTTTTCTTTTATTTCTTGAGACAATCAATGGCCAACACGATAGTTCAAGAAATTAGGAAGAAGGAAATATTATAATACGGTTAGAAATAGAAGAAAGAAAGATGGAAATCGTAAAAAAGGAACAAGGTAACGGAAGCGAAAGAATAAAGTCAGAGTTAATAAAACTCGCGTGATTGCTAATTTTTTCTTGTTTTAGTTGTTTTTGTATGTAAAAATTTTAAAAAAATGGGTTAGACATGAATTTATCGACAAAAAAAAGAATAAGAAATCAAAATAGTGGCAATTGTCGGTGATACGAGAGCGGTTTAAAATATTTAGCCAGCAAAATGCTATTCGATAAAATGAATAGGAGGCGATGGAGTTAAAGAGTAAAAACCGGAAAATGTCTTGTTAGTCACTGGATTAGCTGATTTTAATGTTACTGCTGATAAATAAGTAATGCACATTTTGTTAAATTAGTTATTAGAAGAAATCGTGTATTTTTGCAAAAATGCCATTTTTTTGATAACAGAAGCATATATCCTTATTACCTATCTGGAAAAACTGATCTTAAAAAGACTGCATCCCCTTATTGCTGTTAAATTTTATATATATTTAGAAGACAAACATAAGTAAAAACCAAAAAGAAAACATGTATTTATCCTTTTACATGTTAATAAAATTATAAGTATATAATAGAAAAATAACGAAAAATCCATAATCTATTTGGCATATCACCGGCATCATAATGAACGGAAAAAACCGACGGAAATGTTAAAAACAAGTAAAGGTATGTTCATAATAAAAAGGCATAAACACGAGATAAAAATGAAATAAAAATATATAAACATATAAAAATATAAAACATAATAAAAGAAAATATCCTTGAATTGAAATATTCCTGTTTCCTGCCTTGGTTTCATATTCCTGTCTATTGTCGTTCCACTGTTGTTTCCTTAATTAAACTCAGGATCAATCATTCTCTATTCCCAGGCTTCTTGCTTTCGATTCGTTTTGTCCCCTTCTCCTTTCTGCTCTTTTCATGCTTTTGAGCCTCCTTGTATTTTTGCTATTCAAATCATATCCTTTTCGAATGTTCTGCACTGCTTAACGAACGCTCTCTTCTTTATGCTCAACTTTTGGCTGTGGGTCTTTTTACTCCCTTTAGCGCGCTACCTATAAACTATCCATCTCATTGTCTTCAGTTGTTAATTTAAATAGTAGATAGAAGGAGTGAGGAAGCAGAAGTTTAAGTTTATGCAACAATCCTTGATGCCACACTTCATCGAAAGCCTGCTAGACATAACGAAACGCGGCTGTATAAATATTCTTGTTTTTCAAGTTATTTTTAATAACCTTCGTTAGTCTGTGACTATAGTGTTGTGGTGCTTATGAAAACCAAATTGAAAATCGCGAATAATTGTATTAGTAGATAATATTGGAAACAACCGTTTTAAAAGTAATTTTGCCAGTATCTTTGAGAGGACAGCTGCGAAAACTTCTAGGCCAGTGGAAAATATTGGTTACGAAGGACGGCGTTATATATTTGTGTTATAAATACAATACTTTTACGTGGTAACTCATTTAAAAGCTCCGCTGTGATTAAGTAAATCCGGGGCTCTTTTTCCGTTTCATGTTATTTTTGATGAGTTAATGTATTTCACTAGGGATGCAACCGGTGTTATAGGGGTAGACTAATTTACAGCGGATTTTCCAGATATTCGAGGATATCCGTGGAGTCAGAAGCTTGAGAATTCGGTGTAAATATATCGTAAAAATAATTGGCAAAAAGCGCCGCTTTATCGGTTAGTGCGAGCCCAGCTACCGTCAGCTTTTTGTATTGGCGGAAAACGTCTGCTTTGCACAGTGAGTAATCGTCGTTTTTGGTCGGCGTCAAACTGGACAGAAATGTTGCAAGCGTTTCGTTTTTATTTTCACGCAGATTTAGTTGCGTTTTAATAGACGGATTTCTCGTCGTATTCTGGGTTTTTCGCAATTTCTCACACACTAGTGTTAGTATATGTTTCGAGATATAATTAGACCCCTTGGAAGGTTCTACAGTGGGACTAGCTAGCCACGCAGCATTTTGTATGGTTTCTGTTAAGTTTTGAACTGTTTTATTAATGTCGTAATTAGTTTTCAGCGGCATATTTAAACTTACGTTAGTCTCTAGATATTGTTTAAATAAAGGCTAGTTGGTTTTTTTAAGACAATATGTATGACTTCACAATTTTTCGAGCCAGAAGGCTTCGCAGAAATTTTTCCTTTAAAAAAGGACGGATAGTGTACGCGATATAACTTAAGGAATGAGTTGAACGATATAAGAAGTGAGCGATGATGGAAAATAATGAATGGCCTTGGAAAACAAAAGTCAATCATCTTGAAGAACGATCAAGAAACTAATCAAAAGCTTACAATAAAAACGAAAAAGGATTTTTAGAGTCTTACATCAGCCCCGTGCCCAAAATTTTGGAGGGGGGGAGGTGAAAATTTTCTTCGCATATTTATTTTATAAATAAAAATACATTTTTCACTGATATTCATGCTATTAATAATTTCCACCATTTTTATTTATATATTAATAATTTAAATAAACGAATTACTGTATAAACAATAAAAATTACATATGTTATTGATTATACTTGTAACAAAAAATTTTGCATAAAATATTAATGAAGTACCTAGGTTATTTCAATTCTCATGGAGGGGGGGGGGGGGGGGGTAACCCCCCAAAACCCACCCCGTGGACACGGCCTTGGCACAAGTGTTTTTGTTATTGGCGAAATGCTCACCGTTAATATAACCGAGGAGTGGTCTGACTGTAGATCAAAACAAGAGTCCGCTCTCATATATAAAGATGGGATTCCTTTTGTTACAAAAAAAAAATCGAGTAGATCGGGGTTTTCCTGCAATCCTGAGGCCAGTAGGTAAGCTCGCCTCCGAGAAGTAACCTAGATTCTGGCTAGAAATGACTTTTTCTAGAAATTTTCCCCTGGGATTATTCAGTTCGCGACTTTTTGAATTCCGGTCTCCACCGGATATGAATTTCTCTCTTAATGACTAGAAATATTTAACGAATAGATTTTCATCTAGTTGCTCATTTGAACAGTAATATACGGCGGAAATAACGACAGTTCCGTTAAATGAGCATAATTTTACCATACAAGCCTGTATTCGTTTTTTAGAAAAAATTTTCCCCCCGTAGTGCTGAATGGTTTTTTCTGTTTATAATAGCCAGCCTTTTAGAATGCATTTCACGTTTTTCAGCATTTTTTATTAAAAAATTTTAAAGTTTAAATATTTAATTGTAATTTATGTTATTTAAATTATTTTATTTACTATAATGTACGTTATTAATTATGTTTTGTTTGCTTTAATTTATGTTATTATTTATTAGTTTTGTTAGTTTTGTATAACTTATAAATTACTGAAAAGTGAAGAAATTAGTTGAAACTGTTAGAAATTGTAAATTTTTTTGAAAAAAAATCAAAACAAAAGTATTTTTAGTATTTAAAAATATAATCAAATTTATGAATACACAAAAACTCATAAAATAAATCCAATTTGCTATTATTACACTTGCGTATATTTAAAAATCGACAAAAAATATGAAACAGTGATTACAAAAAAAGAGATACCTAATCACAAATTAGAATTATCTTTCTCAATGAATTTGTTGTAATGGACAGCCGAAAAAAACACATTCAATATTTCTCGCTGCAGCAGCGGGAAACGTTAGTTATTAAAATATGTGGTATAGCTATAAATCTAAAAATGAGACGCAAATTTAAACCTTTTATAAATTAAATGAAATTTAATATATACATAGTGTATATGTATATATATATATATATATATATATATATATATATATTCTAGAGTTAATTAGTTTTTGTTTTATCAGGCTTAGGTAGTAGAAATCGTTTTAATTAATCGGAAACGATGAACAAGAATAAATGAAATTGAAGCTGATTGGCTCTTAAGACTCTTTTTGTTCTATTTATGTAATTTCGTTTCATTATCGAAAATATTCTTATTTATCAGTTTTCTTTGTTTTAAATTCTGAATTCCCGGATGCATCTGTTAACCTCATCGCCGCTAAGCTGTTGGTTCGTCCGATATTTTCTGTCGGATTTCACTCACGTGCGTCAGAAACAAAACCTTATCAGTGAAAACACCTTTTTCATTGGAGTCTCGTTTATGCGATAGCTTTAACATGGAAAAAAACGAGGTGATAAATATGCGTGAAATGTACACATATCGGTGCGTAGTGTGTGGCCCCCAGGCAATGCGATTCTTGCGATAACCCTTTCGACAGCACTTATTATCAACACCACCCACAATCGCTGCAGTCATGTATTATATTTTCCGTTTATTTTCATTTAGTTATTGCCCGTGTCTGATATATCAGGAAATTATTCAACGTTTTTTGTTTTTCTTTTATTTTTATTATTTAATTTATTTTAACCATGAATTCGGTAATTAAGAGATAAATTTAAGAAAACGTGCATGGGGAAATAATAACACTTTAATGCACGGTTATATAAAAATGACGCATATGTAAATTAAGGAAAGGAGTCCCTTTATTGGCGTGGAAAATGATCAAACATCGTAAAAAAAAATATTTATCAACCGCTTATGTGTCCTACTATCAACCACCTATTTTTCGGTGTACTTTATTTTTGTGATTATCTATTTATTTTAACCCCGTAAATCGATTGGTATAATGGAATATGGTATATGTCTTACGGAGAGTGCAACTGCTGAAATGTACAAAAAATAACAAGAGCAATACATTTAAAATAATAATTACACAAATGATTTTCATATATGTTTCCGTTTTTTTTTGTTATTTTTAACCTATGTCAGGAAGTGTGGTTGACGCTGTACTGAACTTCATATTATGATTAGTTTTTATCAAATAATTAAATTACAATTTTTTTATGTTTTCGTGAATCGCTCAAGAATTTCTGACCATATTTACTGAAAATGTAATGTTTGCGATTCCACATCAATACGCATGCATCAGCTAAAATTTTAAAAAGCTCTTTCTGGTTTCTCCATACTCGAAAATATGAACATGTAGGAAAATTTTTATTTTCGATTTTCAGAGTAATTAATTGATTTCTACTTCGGAAAATACTGTATGATCAAGACCGTTTTTTTAATAATTCAAACGTAGGTTTTATTTTTTCTCATAATTTCTGATTGAACTTCAAAACAATCATGGCTATTTCGCATTTATTTGCGGCTACCTTTGGTAACTTCTTTTTTAGGATTCTATGCGCATATAATTTACAGAATTCTTACAAGAAGGTTCAGAAACATATTAAAGAAAAGTCAATAACTCGGAAATAACATGTCTTATAAAGTTCAAATTTCCCACATAAGTCACAATTCAAATACTCTTTAAGACAGTGTCCGATTACCTTGAGAGCTAAAAATTACAAAAATCGTTGAAAAATCACTTAATAATTTATAACTATTCGAAATATCTAACTAACTCTTTCATAACCCAAGAAAATTGTCAATAAAAAAAAAACTTCACTTTAGGATAAGAGATAGCAAAAAAAATATGTTCTTGTAAGTAGTAGCGCGAATAAAAAAATTGAAAAAACAAAACACATTTTGAACACGAGTGTACAAGAACGGTACTCAACTTTTTCCGACATAGAACACTTTATCTATCTTCTCCTTCTCTTTCCACCTTCAGACGCATCTATCGTGGGCTTCCTCAGGGTTCCTGCCTTAGCTCCACTCTTTTTAATATTTACTCCTTTGATATTGCTTCTCTTCCTATTTCCTCTTTATCTTTCCTTTTTGCTGATGACATTTTAGTTTATTCCACCTCAGATGATCTGTCCTCTGCCACCAACGAGTTATATCATTCATTGTCCCTTCTTAGCAATGCTCTCTCTTCTCTTCATCTCTCTCTCTTTCCCCTTCCAAATCTTTCTGCATAATTTTTGCTCTCCGACCTTTAACCGTGCTCTTATAAATATCAGTGTATGTGGTATTCCTATTCCCACTGCTAATATACGTTACCTCGGTCTTTTCTTAAATAGTCGCCTTACATTTCATGAACAATTTAATTATATCTACAATTCCTCGATCAAAAGATTTAATCTCCTCTCAGATGGGACAGCGACCCGTGTATTATTTTAATTCTGTACAAATTAATTATTTGGTCCAAACTCGACTACTGCTCCTTCATTTATTTGCAGCGCCTCCGAATCTCTCCTATCGAAATTTTACTCAATCCAAAATTCCTGCCTTCGTCTATGCATTGGCGCTTTAAAATCTCCTATTCCTGCGATTTTATCTGAATCTGCCAATCAACCTCTATTCATTCGTCGTTCATTCCACGGTTGTCGTTTTTTAATAAAACGCCTCCCTACTTCTTCATCCAATCTTATTCCTTCCTATTTTCATATCAAAAACCATTGGCGCTTTGCGCTTCATAGAATCCCGATTCGATCGCATACAGCTGCTCGTGTTTCCAAATTTTCTCCTTACGTTCTCCCTTATAACAGTCATCCTTACTTTTCTCATGATTTTAATAGCATTATCCCTCCCGGAGCTAATTCTTTCTCTTAAATGTAATCAACTATGCATTCCTTCATCTGTTGAACTCCTCTTTTCCTTCCCATGTTTTAATTTTTACGGATAGTTCCAAGAGTAAAGGGGGCGTAGGTGATGCGTTTACGTCTTCTTTGTTCCGGCACTCTGAGACCTTTAGACTTCTTTCTTTCTGCTGTATTTTGTTGGCCGAATCTATCTCCATTCTTCATGCCATTTATTTTATCTCCTCTACAAGTGGGTTTCGCAAATTCATTCTAAAGGCGTTCATCAAGCCATCTTCTCTTCTCCTTCTCATTTCTCTGATGATATCATTCTCTCAGTTCGATCTCTCGTCTCCACTTTGTTCTCATCCCGTTCCATCTTCATAGACTTTCTATGGGTTTCTATTCATTCCAATATAGTTGGCAATGACTCAGCTGACTCTTTAGCTCGCTTAGCCGCTCGCAATGGTCTACTCCTCGACTCGTCTCCTTCTTTAGGCACTCTTTCCGTATCACACTCTAATCATTCCAGACTTTGGTTGGACACGTCTCCATCTTTATTCTCAGATCGCTTTTTGCAGTACCATCTTATTCAACCGGTTTTTCGTTTCCTGCCTTGGTTTCATTCTATGCCTATCTGTCGTCGTTCCACTGTTGTTTCCTTAATTAGACTCAGAATCAATCATTCTCTACTTCTTCTCGCGTTCGATTTGCTTTATCCCCTTCTCTTTTCTGCTCTCTTTACGCTTCTGAGCTTCCTTGTATTTGTGACTCAAATCATATCCTTTTCGAATGTTCTGCACTCCTTACCGAACGCTCTCTTCTTTACGCCCAACTTTTAGCTTTGGGTGTTCCTACCGCTACCTATATTCTTTCCTTCCCATTGCTTTCAGTTGTTCCGCTGCTGCTGTCCTTTGTGAGTTCCATTTCTGACCGTCTGGCTATTTAGTTCTATCTCTTGGTTTATCATGTTGTTGGGTTGAAGCCGCTGGCGCGCCCAGGGTAGAAAAAAACCCGCTTTACCGGAAAAATATAGCCGATATTACACTCCTTAGGAAGCCGAATTTTATTTTACGGACGTTGTAAAATATTAACGGCTTGTTCTTTTTTAATGTTTTTTTTTTTTTTTCAACGAGGACACTAGCCTACGAAATGAAATTTAAATTCTTAAACGTTTAAGGACAAAGGATAAAAATAATTCAAGAGCAGGAACAACAGAAGTCTATGAGGAGTACGTATATATCAAGTTTCAAGAGAAAATAATAGAAGGACGATTATTTAGTAGAAAAGGTCGAACATTTAAACGAAATATAATGAAGATCGAATGTGAAAGGAGTCTGGAAAAGACAAAATTAAGCAGATGCGGATAAAAACTGAAAAAATGGTGCAGGAAAGAGACAACGATTAAAGCGAAGGCGACAAAAAGCAGAGATCCTGAGGAGTTTAAAAGAGGGCAAGTATCTAGAAAATCGTGTACGGGAAGGAAGAGATGGTTGAACAGAGGGGCAAAAGAGCGTGAATTAGAGAATGAAGAAGAATAAGAATTGAGTCATAGTCTGGAATGAGGAACATTAAGGGAAGGAAGAACAATATTATGGGCTGAGAATGTGAAAATTTGCTACTGGAAACGGAAGAACGGGCTAATGAATATCTATTAAAATATATTACGCTTAATGTTTAAATGATCACGAATCCACAGAAGATCGATCTGGATCGAGTGAAGAAAAAGATCATGGATGAGAGAACATATGAGAAATATTATATAATCGGAAGAGGGAGCAGGAAGCGAAGATGCGATAGTTTGCAGAGTACTTTTAAAATCCGAAATTATGAGCACTTATGGAAAACCGATGATGAGGAGACAAAGAAAACAGCGCGTGAAATAGCAATGGATTCCGCATAGAAAATTGAACAAAAGGAAGGATGTTCAAAAGATTCAGAGTAATTCAAGGTAGGATAAGAAAAGACAGAACCAACTCAATTTGGCTCTTTGGGACCGTCAGTATATGTAGTGATGTGTGTAGGAAAGAGAGAACTTAAAGCATTGGAAAATTTTCAATTCTTGTGACATGTTGAGGAACAGGTTAAAGAGATATAAGGAAGTTTATCATGACTATAAATACATTGCGAAAATTGATGAAGACGAACAAAAAAAAAGAGAGATAAAATTGGAATTTCATTGGAGGTAAATTGCCATTTGTAAGAATTTTTTATTATTATCGTATCAATTACGCGCTTATCAAAGTCAAATTTAGATTAAAAATACAAAATTACAAAATATCGTCGCCTATTTGCAAATTAACACTTGTCAGCCATTCTACTGCGCCTCCTCGAGTCAATCCTTTGTTGAAACTGTATACTTCACAGAAGTTAACAAAGTGCGGCATCGTTTGAGTCTCGCTACAGCTACACAGTTCCGATTCCGCGAGCTTCCATTTGTTCATTAAATACTTGCAGCGGCCTTGGTTGGTTCTAACTCGATTCAAATTGCACCACGCTTTTCTGCTGAGATCAAATCCAGGCACCCTATTGGCTGGGTTTAAGATTAGTTGTCCGTTTATTGGAGTCTGCTTATTTCAAAGTTCCCTCCACCTGGTAGCTGCGTCGCCGCTTGTCTGAAGCTCGTTGTCCGTCAACCATGCTGCCTTCCTAGACTGAAGACTGTAGGTGAAATATCTTTGATAAATTTTTCTACGTGAGGGTGTATGCTATCGTATTTAGCCCATTCTTGCTTTAATGCCTCTTCTTTGCGGATAAATGATGAAAATATGTTTGCAAGCACAGGAAGCCGCATAGTGGAGGTTGATTTGAGTGTACCGGTAACTAAGCGTAGCGCTGTATTCAGTTGTATATATATCAATTTTCTTTGTATGCGAACTAGCCAGCCAAACTGGGCAACAGTATTTTGCGACTGAATGCACCAGTGCCAGTGTAGCAGTCCTCAGCAGTTCTGTCTTCGCTCCTGTACCCGCAAGGCGAGCGATAAGGTTTACTCTTGTCTTCACTTTTTGAGGTACTTTCTCTAAGTTCTCTTTGTATGTAAGTGTTCGATCTAAGACAACGCCGAGGTATTTTGGCGTTGGATTAGAAGGCAAGTCTTTCCCGTTTATTTTAGCTTTTGCCATCTGTGAGTTAAGATGGAAAACCGAGATATCTGTTTTTAATGGGTTTAATACGAGTCCCCACTTAGCACAGTACTCGTCCATTCTACGTAAATCCTTTGTGAGTATATCCTCGCCGTACTTTAAGTCTTTGCTCCGAACTGCAAGTGCTATGTCATCTGCGTACTGGAATGCCTCCGCTTGAAGGACCGGTAGATCATGGACGTATAAGGTAAATAGCAATGGTGCCAACACTGAACCTTGTAATAGGCCATCATTTACGTTTTGCCAACGACTGTGTTCAGTACCCGTATACACTGCAAATCTTCTGTTAGCCAACATATTTCCAAGTAGCGTCATGATTTTACGGCAGGGTATTACGTGGGCTATTTTCAGAAGCAAGCCTTCTCGCCAAACTTTATTGAGATCGATAAAAACTGCGGCTGACTATAGACATGTCTGAAAGCCAGATTCGACAAACCTAGTTGTTGCCATAACTTGATCGCAACACGATCTTCCTGAATGGAAGCCAGCTTGAAATTGTGCAAGTATTTTTTGTCAATTATAGGGGCAATTCTTTGAAGTATAAGTCGTTTGAGCAGCTTGTAAACTGTGCTGAGAAGCGATATTAGTCTATAATCTGCGGCATCTTTTCCTTCCTTGCCAGTCATTTTAATAGTAATAACTTTGAGACGAGAATTTAGGAGGAGAAATAGAGAGATGAATATTAGAAAGAGCATTTTCTAGTAATATTAAAGATCTCTGGTGACAGTTAGCTGCCGAGATATTGCATTATATTGCATTCGGAGGAGTAGATGAGCTCATCGTCGGCAAAGAACTGCGAAGTAGAGGTTTAGAAGAGAAGCGATTCTGATAAAGTAATTATTAAGGAGCGTCGATGGTAGGTACCATAAGGTAGCCCCTGAAAGATTAAGGAGCGTCTATGGTAGGAACTATAAGGTAGTCCCTGAAAGATTAAGGAGCGTCTATGGTATGAACCATAAGGTAGCCCCTAAAAGATTAAGGAGCGTTTATGGTAGGAACCATAAGGTAGCTCCTGAAAGATTAAGGAGCGTCTATGGTAGGAACTATAAGGTAGCCCCTGAAAGATTAACTCTGCGGCAGAGTAGAAAAGAGAGGAAAAAATTATAGTTCTGCATTGAAAGAGGGTAATAATAAGAGAAGCAAAGTGGGCAGAAATTTTAAATTAAGATCATTATGCTAGAGAGCGTATGAAGGTGAACGTTATCAAAGGTCATTAATATTTCGACGAAAACAGCAATTGACAGTTTTTTTATTAATAAATGACATATAAAGATTCGATAGAAACATGCTGATACAATCTGGTGAACCACGTCGAGGACGAAAACCGAACATATTGTTAAGTAACAGATTATTGTACTCGAGCTACCAAATGAAAAGCTTCCTAACCTACGAAGCAATAGAAATAGGACGAAACGGAGAATAATAAGATTTTGGAATAGGAACAATAATAAAAGTATTCCAGGAAGGAGGAGTACAACCGGCACCGAGAAAGGAATTAAAAATATTTAAAAGTATCTGGAGAGAAATCATCAAAAAAAAAAAAAAAATGATGATAGGAATATGATCGCTTCCAAAGGTACCGTTTAAAGCTGACCATAAACATTTAAGACTAAGATTAGGAGAGGTAAATGACAGGGGTCGATGGAGCTGAAAGAAGAACCATTTTTAACAAAGGTGGGAAAACCATTATTTAGAAGGATTAAATAATTTTGTAAGATAATACTTTTTAACGCAGAACCATTACTCTATTGTAACCACTGCGATCTCAAAGAAGAAAATGAGCGTTCCAGTCACTACCCAGAAAAGGAAAAGGAAGGGAATGAATGAAGGATTGAAAAAGGAAGTTACATAAATCGTAGTTAGAAGGAATGTAAGCTAAAATAAAGTTAGATGGTTTGGAAGAAATAATAAGGAATGGAGATGCGGACAAGATTCGGATATTACGGATTAGGTGGAATAGGAGGATAAATATCGTAATTTCGAAAATGGATATCATTTCTGTTTAAAATTGTTGAAATATTCGTCACTACGTTTGGAACCAATTAAAGAAAAACCTCGAACGTTAAGGTCAGAGGAATCGTTTAGCCAAGTTTCTGAAAGTAGCGCAATATTTATGTTTACGTTATATAGGTCCAGCAAGACTGTAAGAGAGTTTTTATTTGACCTAAGCTGCTGCAATCGTAATATTTTAAAATGACAAGACATAGTGAAGGGAAAAACGAGAAATATGGAAAATAAAAAAAGAGCTAAGGGAAACCAGAAAAATAAGTTGGCCGAATAATAAAAGAAAAACGGAAGCCAAGCCGGATGAATGCATGGAATCTCAGAGACTATAATTTATCCATCATCGCAGTCCAACCTGATATCAAGCCGATTGAAAAGAGGAAAAAGTAGGATAAGCAGAGAAAATTTAGAGTAAGGGATGTTTTTTGTGTATTTTATTTATGTTAATTATTGTTATGATTTTTTTGCTGGGCTAATGCTCTTTGGTAGCAAACCCAAGGTGGGTAAAAAAAAAAAAATGATATCCGCTCTCTTCAATTAAAGTTCAAACTCGTTCGGACGCCATTGCAGAAACAAAATTCTTCAAAATTAAAAAAAACACTTAAACGAAAAGAGGAAAGGGAAGCCTTTCCTAATCACCGTAGAGTGGTCCACAGTGTGCCTTGCTCAACACGCCTACTACACGAACGCCAATCACGAGGATTGGACTTAAAACTGGAAGAACAAAAAAAAACGAAATTAAATAAAATAATAAAACATAGTATATATTTCCGGTATCGCGTTTATTCTAATCGACTGGTTCTTTTTTTTTTTTTTTTTTTTTTTTTTTTATATGGGTACGCCAACGAAGAGCAACAGCTGACTGGTTCTTCTAAATACAACGTGCGATAAAACAATTACCGATCAATCACGAGGCTGATCGGACGGCGAGGAAAGAAAAATTTGCTTTTATTTGTTTTACTGTTTTCCCACACTTTTTTTTTTTTTTTTTTGGTTTAGCCTTCGCCATGTAGCCATTTTATACTGGTGAGATGATAAATTTAAGTTCCCACTGCTCAAATAAATTACTGCGTACGAGCCGCGGTATGCTATCAACCAACCCAGTTAAAGACAGCAAGAAACACCAACGGAAAGTATTGTGCAAAATATAAAACCGAATGACAGACAGGTAAACGTGAAAAGACGAAGATGATAATAAAAATAAAAATTTAATAGACCATTGTTCGAAGGAAATGAAATCATATTTCATTTCCTTAACTGAAATTTTAAAGTTCACGAAAAGTTCTAAAAAGGCTGAAAAATAGCGTTTCTTCCCCCTTTGCGACGTGTTATTAGAGTTGAAAATTTTCAACCAGCTTATAAACATGTGAATTCACACCAATATTTCTCTAGTTTGGAACATATGAATTTCTTACTCAAAACCAGAATTCCCGGGGTATCAAAAACCCCAAAATTGGGAGAAAAATATTCTTTATTTTCTTTCAAGCGTGTGCTATACCTATGGGGAAAGCTTGATGTTTGGTAGAAACCTTATTTGTTTGGAAAAACTTTTAATCTTACCTAAAAAAGTTCAAGAGAGCATGAAAAATAATGTACCCCCTCCCACCGTATAGCTTTAGTATTACAGTTATGAATTCTGAACAAATTTATAAAATGCGAGAATTCTGGGTTTACAACTCGAAAATTAGGTGGTTTTCAAGGCTCAAAAAATCCCAAAATGTGAAAATACTTTTTTTGTTTTTCTACGTATTATGATATATGAATGAAAAAAGCTTTCTGTTTCCGGAATTTCGTTTTTTAAATGCAACTTTCGAATTTAGCAAAAAGTTTAGAAAACTGTGAAAACTTACAGATCCCTCTTTGGAGTGTGAGAATTACAGTTAAGAATTTTTAACCAGTTTATAAGTGTACATTCTCATTCGTAGATATTATTTCAGTTTGAAAAATCGAAATTTCCAACTTCGAAATGGGCTTCTTAGACGTTGAAAATCTAAAAAAGAAAAAAAAAACAACAACGGAACAATGAAAGGGTTTCAAATACACTTTCTGATATTTAACAATTATCACAGATGATAAACTTTAACTTTGAATTTTTACCCCGACAATCATTTTTTTTTTTTTTTTTTTTTTCCCGGAATAAGCTAGTGTAAAGTATGTACACCGCCGACAGATTAATGAGAAATTTTTTAATTTTAATTTTTTAGTATTTATTAACTGCTCCCCTCTTTCGTTAAAATTTCTCTTAATACAAAATTTTCGGATATATAGTTTTACTAATAAATATATAAAGTCGCAAATACCCATTTAATTAATCAATAGCATCTAATTGAAGGTGGTCAGAAATATTCGGATCTTTAAGAAATTTAACTCAGCAGCAAGGTTAGTGTCGGAGTTGGTGTTATTAAGAAAAGTTTAATTAAGAATTTATCGCCCTTGTTACTTATAATTCTGACTAGAAAGTTACAATGTTTTAACTTTATTTTTGAATCAGTAGGAAACTGTGATTAAAATTTTTTTTTTTTTTCTAGTATACTGACTACGCTTTCGAACAAGCTAGTCGTTGCTCAGAACATTTACAGCATTTAACATTTTTTAGAGAGATGTATTTGTACAGATTTTGAGCATGTACGGGTTGCATCTAAAGTTAACGGTGACAGATGTGGAAATTTCGGTCTTATATTTTCCCTATATTATCAAGCTATTGCGGATAAATGTTTAATATTAGCGTTATTTTTAACCGCGGTTGTGTAACTAAATTAGCAATTTTAATTTTATCTCGTAAGTTTTTTTCAAAATTACGTTATAGAATCAAATTTAATTAATTGTGCTTTAACTATTCTTTGATCATGTTATTGTTGCCAGGAAAACCCTTAAATAATATTTTGATTTACATATCCGGATCGCGTTTATCCGGACTCTGTATTATTCGGATTGATTTTGCAAAAAAAAAAAAAACCAAAGCGCTTTCGTAAAATTTACAGCTAGTACGTATCTGAATATTTGTTTACATTCGCTGCAAATGAGGATGCTGTGAAATTTTTAAAACTTGGTTTCAGAAAGAGTTTGTGCCCGTAGTTGCGAAACATTTGTCCGACAAACAGTTGCCGAGAAAAGCAATCCTTATTCTCGACAATGCTCCAATCTGGCAACTGAGGAGTTACAAGATGGTGACATAAAGACGCAATGTTTCTTCCAGCAAACGTTACATCGGTTTATCGTCAACTTATGGATCACTTTAAAAAAATATCGACGTCGCCTTCTCACCAGACTAATATCAAGCGCGCTGAAAATGATGAGTACTGTCAGGTTGCTTTAAAATCAGTTAATATGCTTGATATTATCATCACTTGGGGTTATCTGAGGGATGGGAAGAGATTAGTTCTACGTATATAACAATAGTGCGGTCGTGGAAAATATTATTAGATCATGAAGTCAGTGGATAAACAGGATGAAACTGACAAGCAATGTGATTTGGACAGTTCAAAAGACAACGAGCAGAGCCTGCTTCTCTAATAAAAAATATTCCAGCACGTGAAACGGGTAGTAATGCGGATGATGTTACAGAATGGATGGGCAGCGACGAGATCGAAGAAACGGCAGATGAGGATATCATGGTACTCAACGAGGATCCGGTTAAAGAAAATATGGATAACGAGCCCCTTCAAAGTGTAGTACTGCACGATGAAAGACTGAAGGCGATTGAAATAGCGCTGGAGTAACTCAATAGGAAGAAGCGTCACCGGCTGATATCATTTGTTTACGCAAGTGGCGGAGATATATCGCCAAGGAAGAGAATGCAGCGAAAGACACATAATCACAGACTTCTTTAAAAACTAGTTAATGTACACCGTAAGTTAGTTTTCATGTTTACTTTTTTTATAGGTTAATTTTCAGTTTTTCATTTAATTTGCAGTATTTAACTTGAAATCCGGCGTATCCGGATTTTTTGCTATCCGGACCGGTTGACCACCCAATTAATCCGGATAATCGCGAGTCGACTGTATTTATTTTTCGGAGAGTGTGAAAAAATGGGGGTAGTAGTATTTTGTTTTCAGATAATTAATTAAACTTTGTGATCTTTACAAAAGTTTGCATAATTAGCGCTTTTATATTATGCGAAGAAAATGCGTGTAACTTCTAATACGAGATAATGCTTGCGATACATTTTTAATTTCATTAAATTTTTCATCGCTACGAGATCAGTTTCTGCTGTCTAGTGTTCATCTTACAATCAGACATTACGCTGAAATGCTTAATTGAATTGCTAAACTCGACTGATTTCCGATATAATTTAATTAAATAATAAGCTAACTAATTCCAAATATAACTTTGCAAGGTTTTTTTTTTCGCTTACCGTCAACTGTAATTCATTCAGTACTTTTTTTAGCATGTTATTTACCCTTTTTTATAAGTGTACCAAAGAAAATTAAAGAAGAAAGAAATCTACAAATGGAGTTGGCGGAGCGGAGCGAAAAGTAACCGTATTAATCAGTTTGTCAGTGGAAATTCGATTATCGGTTATTTAAGCATGTGAAAAAAAATAAAATAAAAACAGGAATGGAGAAGAAGTTCCGTTTTGGCACCGATCGTCTCTCCACTTTCGTATTTTGTTTGCTAATCGTTGATGATAGCACTTTTCTGAAGCGTTAGACGCAATCTCCGTCAGTGCCCAATGCGGCTACAGACAGGTATTACGAATGTAAAACGGCCCCAATCCAATCATCAGAGTTAAATATTTAATACAGCGCAGATTTCATTTCGATCTGAGCAACGATTTGCCTTAGTTTCGAAATTGATCTTATTTATATCGCAGAATTAACGTTGTTTTTATTAAACAGAGCAACATTTATAAAAAGAAACGTTTAATTTATAAGAAATTTGAATAATTCTGCGCATCATAATATTAACGTATGAAATATGTAATTGAAATTTTAAAAATCGTTAAAATTTATCGTACGCGTAATTTAATTTTGTTTTCCCGCTAGAAATGTCTATGTCTGCATCGACAGGTTCGTCATACTTGTCTAATGAGGTGGTCACTTTCGAACAATTTTACAATCTGAACGAAGCAAAATATCGAAATAAATTATCGAAAGCTCAAAGTATTTATAAATAAAATGAATAAAATCATTTCTAAAATATTGAACTTAGTAGTGCGAAATGTACTCGAATTTTTTCGTTTTTAATATACCGTAAAATAAAATTTGGTACAGGATTCTGTTGAAATATAATCAAGACAAGAACGTAATTCCCCAGTTGTTTTTTCCAATTTTTCTTTTCACAGGCGTTGATTTATCATTTGATTCGCAATGAGTTTGATTTTTTTTTGTTTATTTTATTCGCTCGTGCCATAATGTTTCATCACCTTCTCCTCAAATTGCAGCTCGGTGGAAAATATGCCTTCCTGTAAGATATTCCGCTATCGAATCGCTTCATTATATTGCATTTTTTATGTTTCGCAGCTTTTAAGATTTTTACATGTCGTATTGTTAATTTGATAACGTAATTTATGCGCGTCTATTTAACGATCACGATATGCCCATATCAACCTACTGCTGGGTGTAGGCAATCCCTGGCGGATAAGTTGGCCTAATCTCCCGTGCTGGCCAAGCAGATTGGGAGATGACGCGTCTATCTACAATAAAAATATACTATGTATAACGGTTTATTTAAGAATATTTCAGAATATTCCGAGTTAATTTTTCATAAAATTGTTTAAACGTTCAATTTCATTTTTTTGTTTACAAAAATAATACTTTCGATAAACAAGTATGACATACATCTATGTTCTCATTTCCCTCTTCGGTAATTACTTGTCTTTTGCAGTTTGCCCGGTTAGCTCAACTTCTAATAATTTAATATAGTTTCTATTTATATCTTTGATCATCTTTTAGATTTTTAGTTTCAAGAGAAAATTATATTTGTGATTGAACATTCTCTACCGCTTGACATAACGACAATTAAAATTTTTCTTTATTTCACCCTTTTCAGTCAAATATGTTAAACCTGATGAACCAAGAAAGTTCAAAATTATATTTTTCTTAAAAAGTGTTTTAATTGCGATGCTTTTATGTCTGTTATCCGAAATTATTGAGTTTTTATGCAATTTTTTGAACCATTCCAGTAGGCTTTTTCGTGGTACACTACGTATAGTTTAAACAATCTTATATCGGAAGCAATTAATGATGAATTTTGAAATCACATTTAAGAGAGCGACTGTTAATCATTCTTAATTAATTCACCGACTTTATAAAATTCGACAATTGTTTTAAAAAAGATAGGCGCAATTCCGATGATTCTCAGCACGTGACCTCTTTAAGGTCTCGTGCGCAGTATCGCGATTATATTTCCTGTAGGTCCTTTGCGCAATTCCTATGCTTCCAATTGAACGAGCAAAACATTCACCTTCCTGAAGTGCGATTACTAATTACTACCACACCTAATCGTCACAAGTATCGCCTATATTGATTACTTTGTTGCCGATCTGAAGTAGAACGTAGCTGTTTCAATTAATAATAAATATGCAATAGTATAGGCACATTTTCGAGCATTGTTTAATGCCGGTTGATAAGAGGTTAGACACTTTAAGGTAATAGCTTTAAAGAGGATTTCCACAAAATCATACAGTAGTTGAACATTTCATTAAAAATATATTATACAATATAACTGAGAGAGAAGAGAAAATCATAATTTATATTAACGAACACTTCTAACGGGGTGAAATGAAAAGTTACAAGGTCAGTCAACAAGAACGATGTACTAACTCCCTGCTGCTGTTTATTTTTCGTGATTTCGAGAGAAAAACATTAGCGTTTGAAGATTTTATTTATTTATTTATTAAAAGTTACGATTTAACGAATAATATGTAACCAACATGTTCCAAACTAAAAACGGTTTAACCTATTAAGCGAAGGGTATTATAAATACTAGTGTTTGCCCATTGGTGGAAATTCGACCATAATTATTATTAAAAATTTGAGAAAAACACAAATGAATTTGCATATTTCGAAATTTTTTTTCTACTCTTGTACATTCGTTTATTGTATATCTAAGAACATACCTTTTATATGTACTTACAATATAAAACAGTTCAGTAGCATTAAAAAAAAATTTTTAAAAATAGCCTTTTATTTATGCTCTAAAATGTACGAAATAACTTTGTTAGTGTGCGACTACCAGATACGCATCTTAACATTAAAATCTGAAACTACAAAATATTCTGCAAAATAAAAGCGGGGGCCGCTATTACAAAAGTATTCAGTGTGTGCGGTATTGTGATGCACAACAACGGAACAACATTAAATAGTGATCGTAGTTTTGGCTTCGGATGTATTATAATATTAATGTTTAATTATTAATCTGCGGTCCCCGCTTTTATTTTTAGAATATTTTTTAGTTGCAGATTTAAATGTTAAGATGCGTATCTGGTAGTCGCACACTAATAAAGTTACTTTGTACTTTTTAAAGCTAAATAAAAAGCTATTTTTAAAAAGTTTTTTTTGCTTTTTTAATTTTTTATTTTTTAGTCTGGACATTTTACTATGTATTTCAATAAAAAACAATAAATTTAGAATTGTATTTTATTTTGCTTCATTTTATTTGATATCTTGATTATAGGATATTTACAGAAATTTGTGTTACATTTTATTATTAAATAATGGAGCTTGACAAAAATTTTTGTACGTAAAAAATTATAAATACATATTTTTCAAAAAAAAAAAAAAATCGCATTCTTTTAATTATATTGTCTTTTGTTTTTCATGCAGTACATACGAAATCCTTAGCACATGAAACACAATGTTTCACTAATAGCGATCTTTCTATTGATATATCACATAACCGAGCAAAAAAAATATTTTTTTGAAACTTTCGAGCTTTCGGCGCCCCAAGGTTCCGATTTTAAAGTTGGAAACCCAAATGTTCCAAAGTAAAGAAACATACAAGGATGCGCATTTTTTAACCTTGTTCAAAATTTTTAGCTGTAAAGCTGAGCCACAAACAGGGGCTACACGTCATTTTTTGTGCATTTTTAAACTTTCAGTAAACTTCCAATGTTTCGTTAAGAAAATGAAATACGAGTTTGCTTCCGACAAATAGCGATCTTTCCAACGATATATCACATGCCCGAAAAAAAAAACATTTTTTTTCAAAATTTCGAGCTTTTGGCGCCCCGAGAGTCTAATTTTAAAGTTGGAAACCCAGATGTTCCATAATATTGTATTGTCATCTATAACAAGCATTTCTGCAAAAGGATACTTTTTTAATTCATTGGGAAGCAGGTGAAAAATCGTTTGAAAAATTCCCCCCAGACAGACAGAATGATAAACCGAGTTTAATAAAAGGCTATAAAAAGTAAATTCAATAAAATAACAGTAAATCACAATTTAAAAACCTTCATTTATTGTGATATTAAATGATATTTTAGTACACTGTAAAAAAGCAAATAATGATGATGATTAAGAAAAATGAGTACATTTCAGTAAGAACAGATTTACTGGCGCTGTAGCGTTTTCTTTTTTCATTTTTTGTATTCATTTTTTATTTACTGTTTTGTCTTTGATTTTTACATAAATAGATTTACATTACTTGTTCGAAAACGATAATGCATAACGTATACTTAAATATAATTACAAGCGGACTTATACGAGTACATATACATATATATGTATATATGTATATTAATTACAACGTAATTCTTAGGCTACTCCCATTAGAAAAAATGTTCCAATTTTATGTAACGAAAAATGTCCCAATTTTATATAACGCAAGATGTCCTAACTTTATGTAACGTTTGTTGTTATATTTCATAGGATTTCTGTGATTATATTATTATATCCATATGGACCGATTTAGAATTACGTTGTAAATTTTGATCATTTTATACAAAGTATAGAAGAGAAAGAGATAGAAATGTAAGCAAAAGGGGTTAAGGGGCACAGCCCCTTGCGCGGCCAAAATGGCCGAGTTTATATATATATATATACACACACATATATATATATATATATATATATATATATATATGTATATAAAGGTAAAAATTAAAATTGCACTAATTCTTGGAGAAATTAAAAAGATCGATACTTCAGACCAGCGTTTAGATCGAAAACATTGAAATCCTTAATAAATGTTTTAACCGCTGCGGGAAAGCTTAACCGATTCTAACCCGATTCTGAGTATAAGTTTGCAGCATTGGTAATGGAACGGAAAATTTTTCACCGAGCGCCATCAGTCGGCAATTAATGATTTCTTTATTATAAAGATAAAAGATTATATTATGACAAGAAATATTGTGAAAATATTATACATGAATCCTACATTTGTAATACAGCTTAAAATAAAAATACCTACACATTGAAATACAGAGTAATTTCCAACGGAAAATTTGTTGTTAAAACTATTGTTTGGCGGAGTATAATTTTGTGATTTTTTTAATTTGTTGATTATATTATGTTCAAAAATAATTTGTTTTTTGATTTAATTGCTCAAAGTATTTTAAGCTCAGAAATGCAGTTCCACGCATATGAAAATAGTAAAAAAATTTAGTGAAATTTGATATACCAACGGTAGTTATAAATTGGCGCTGAAAAATTTTATTGTATATTGCTGTTTCGCTTAAATAAAAATTCTGGAAAATGGAAAATTTCTTTACCTGCGCAGTGTTCTTCGGGTCGTTTGAGAGTAAATTTATTTTATATAAACACATAGTTAAACAGAAACTTTGCCTAGAAAATAGGATATCACTGGATGAACTGAAGGTGATGTAACAAAATTTTGGAATTCAAAGATATTGTTTATTTTTTTATATTTCCTTAAGGTATATACATTTTATAGAGGAAAAGATGTGGTAAAGTGTTTTAAGATCGGTGTTTTTGGAGAAGTATGGCGAAAATGAAGCGAATGGTTAAGATTATAAATGAATGTAAGTAGGGGCGTATCTATACTAAAATTTCAGGGGAGGGGGAGGGAGTTACAAAAATATTTTTATAAACATATACATATGTACTATCGTGAAATATATTTATTTATAAATAGCTTACTAAAGCCGTGCAGTCAATTATTGCATTTGAAATATTTGAACAAACTACAATAAAAACAAATAAAAAACAATGGTTTCTATGGAATTCATGAAAATTTTAATCTTTTCTTTTGTCAAAAATTGAAAAGAAATAAACTTATTCTGAATTTCGGTCCATTTAAGCAGTTATTATTTCCCCGACATTTTGGGAAGTTTGGGGGACGAACCCTGAACTCCCCCCTCAGATACGGCCTTGAATATAAGTATGTTAGCAAAAAACAAATAAACCTTAGGTATAATAAATATTTATCGCCGTAATAAGGGAATCATTAAATTGTTGATTGATGACGCTGTAATCAAATAGTTGACATTTTTCCGATCGATTACCGATACTGGTGAACTTATACTCAAAGACGGGCTACATTCAGTAAGCAGGAAAAACTGCGTTCTGCGTGTAAAATCATCGATAGATTTTAAAAAGACAGAATTACCTATTTGTTATTACGGCTTTTTCATTTTTTCTATAATGAATCTACGGATTCTTGAAAATATTTATCGTATTAATTAAATCGGCGACAGCTTCTTCTCTATATTTAATTACCGAAATTTCCATCAAGTCGTCTACATCGCCAACCGGTTTGTATAACATTTTAGGACATCTCGGAATGCTGTCAGCTTAGTAGTAATTTCTATTAGGTTTTAGTTCGGACCTAAAATTTCAATACAGATCGCTGTCAGTTTATCCACGAAGTCAATTAACGATCTCCATAATTACTTAAGTTTAGTGTTATTGTAAATTTAATATTATGTATAAATATCAAACTACTAAAATACTAAGTCCGAATATTAAATAAAGGCAATTGAAAGCGTAAACGCAAAGAATTATATCTATTCTCATTTACGCACATATACAGTAAGTAAATCAGTTTGTATCGAATGCACGTCGGCTTGTCCATATAATCGAATTTACCTTCGACTATTCTTATAGAAACGAACGTTTAAGTGAAATAACGCAATTTGTTACGAGTGAATAGACTCGCTTTCAGTTGATGTCCCTATTGCATGATGTTCTACAAAAACAGATATATCGAACAAAAGTATAAAAAGGTTTCAGTACACCGAGTGCACTGAAAGGGTCTCGCTAGTTTTCTAACCGTAGTCTTGAATTATCGGTTTATGATTTCTCGGCTTTAAGTTCCTCGTTCAGGGAGCCGGTAATATGACTTCTGTTTATCTAGTCTCTTTAGTTTTCGAGATTTAGACTCTTCTTTTTATATATATATATATATATATATATATATATATTTATTTATTTATTTTTTTTATTATTTCTAAAATTTGGCCCTTAAACAGGTGGGAGCTTTCCCCGCAGGGAAATATCACTACGGTGTCGCACTCAGTGTTCTCTTGCGGGGAAGGAGAAAAAAAACACGAGACAATATGAAGACTAAACACAAAATATATTCTCTTCTTTATCCGATATCGAATTACGGATTAAACAGCATTTTGAACGTATATAAAAGGAATAACGCAACTAAAACGAATGAGGTTTCTTTTTTTTTAAATAAAATAATTTGGCAAGCGGCTTTCAAAAACGACAACGACTAGATATTACGATGGCGGTTTTCGGTTGACTGACCAGTGACATCATAGGAACAAATAGTAAGGGCTACGCAGAAGTTTCCAGAACAATTCCAGATCAACGCACTTTATCCTACCTGATTTTCGCGGAATTTTATAAACATCCTTCAGCTCAAACTCGATACGGCTTTCGACCATTATTTTTCTGACACTAACTCAGTGTCTCCACTTCGATGCGTTCGTTCGTATGAACGTGTACAGCGATTTTGGGTTTTCGACCGAATTCCTTGACACCAGATCATATAGCGGCAGCGAGAATTCGATGAGATTGAGAAATGATGATTTGACCGAAGAACGATTTTAATTCGAGTATCATATAAGTACATCGTTTGGTATATACAGTGAGCAACGAAAATATTCGGACACTAGGTAATTTTTTCATTTTTTGATTTAAAAGTTGTATTTATGCAATCTTTTTGAAAAAAAAATGTAAGGACATGTTAGAACAGAGCATTAGGTAATAGAGACAGTAAAAACTTTCGATGCACAATAATAATAACAAGCGGAAATTTGAAACAAAATAAAAATAGTCTATTTAAGGCGCAACAAAAATATTCGGACAGCTTCGATAAAACTGAAAAATTCAATTTTAAAATCACCTTTAATATTTTGTCGGTAACTCTTTCTGTTGAATAACAGCATTCATCCTCCTAGGCACCGATTCAACTAATTTTTCTTAAATTTGGGTGAAATCTTTCACCACTCTTGCTCGATAATTATTTTTAACTGTGTTTTACTTCTAATATTCGTTTCCCGAATTTTTCGATCCAAATGGACCCACAAATTTTCGATGGGATTGATGTCCGATGATTGAGGTGGTGTTTCCATGACGTTCGGACAGTTGTAGCCACGACCGCGCTTTGTACGATTTATGCTTAAGGTCATTATCTTGATAGAACTTGAAATTGTTTTCCAGACCCAATTTTTCGGCACTACATTTCAAATTTCTTTTCAGAAGATCGACGTACATATGTATCCGCATTCATATTACCTTCCATAAACTCCCAAGTTACCGACCCCAGACGCGGCGAAACATCCCCATACCATAAGACTTCCTCCATCATGTTTGACTGTCGCGTTCAGGTTGTATTTTTTAATCTCTGTATTCGGTTTCCTCCAAATTTTTAGACGCTCGTCACTTCCGAAAACATTTAATTTACTTTCGTGTCAGTAAAAATTACAGTTTTCCAAAAATTTACATCACGATTAGCATGTTCCTTTGCAAAGTTGAAACGTTTTTTTCGATTTGTTTCGCTGACTAAAGGATTCTTTCGCGCGACTTTCGAATTGTAACCGTTCTTTTTAATTGTTTGACGGATCGTTTGTGGGTGAACTTCAATATTAAGTCTTTCGAGTAGTTTCGTAGGATAATTTAGGCGCACTAATTGCTGGATTTTTCTTTACCTGCCACTCGTTATGAACCGCTGATCACTTTTGACAATTTCTGTGGCCGACCTGTTTGTGGAACTGAGTCTATCCGATCTTCTTTTTCAAAGCGTTTAATCATGTCGCCGACAGTGCTTTTTCTCGTATTTAATAACATTGAAATTGTACGAACAGAAAATCCTTTACTATGATTACGAGTCACCAACTGTCGTTGCTCAAAAGAGGAGTTATTGCCTTTTCGAGGCATTTTTTAAAATAAATTTTAAACCGAACGTAAACATGAATGTAAAATGTCAAATGTCGATCAGCAGCGGTTCATTGAACAGGTTGCCTTTGGTATGAAATGACTCACCCCCGGTGAACGCGCATCGTTGTCTCATGGAAAAAACCCAACACTGCTCGATGTACGTACGTGTTCGAATATTTTTGTTGCCGCTTGAAAGCGTATTACGTTACGTTATTCATTTTTACAATGGTTTTATTGATGATTTTTTTTTTTTTTGCTGAATTTATTACTTTACGGCTCTGTTCTAACATACCCTTTCATTTTTTTTTCAATAAATTTGCATAAATACAACTTTTTAATCAAAAAATGAAAAAATTACCTAGTGTCCGAATATTTTCGTTGTTCACTGTATAATAATTTTTAATTTATTTATTTTTTTCTATATTCACTATTTGCGTAATGGTAAAAAAAAAAAATGAACTAAAATATCTACGCGTATTTTCATTTAAAAATCATCTAAGATCATTAACGTGGTTATTCTGGCGATGGTTTCGAACCAAGAAGTGAAAAGATTGCATTTCGTTATTTTTTGCTAAAACATAAAAAGGATTGACCGTGCGGTGTATTAGGCAGTGGTCTTTTGTTCGGGTAAAGCCCAGGTCAGATCGCAGGTTAATGTACATAATTGGCGCGCAAAAAACAAGAAGAAAAAAGTAAAGGATGGCCTGATTTTTTACAAGTGCACGCCGTTATTATTTAGCGCACTGTTCGATGCTGTAATTAACGCGGTCGGCGTAAGATATAATTAAAAAAACCGAATTAGAGCACCGTTTAGGAAAATAATAATTTTAAATTGGGTATTATGCAAGGATTGTTCTTCGTTCAGTTACGAAATCCACAGTAATCATGCTAATGGCAGCGCTATTGAAATAACATGCTAATGATGATCGCATGAATAACGTGTCTAACGTTTTATATAATTCATGCTCATGTCTCGTGCACAAGACTGCTGGCCACGCGTAAACAAGCAGATAAACCGTAGCATTAAGGCCATTTCGCCGCTGACTCGATGCATCAACTTTAATCACCGTTGTATTGGTAGCTTTCGCGTAATCACTATGTAAACACACACGCGTACAAATTTAAATACAGCGACTGGCTACGGCGTTAAACTTATTTACCTGAACCGGACTGAAATTAGACCTGATAAAAAGGACGCGTTATTTATCAGCGACAGATGTAACTCGAGATAAACACGTTTCTCATCTCTTATCACCGAGACTATTTTGACTTCTTTCGAATTAAATTAGACAGTAAAAAGTGTCGATTTGGATCGTTTGTCTTGAAAATCGGTTCTTTCTTTGATCTCCGGTCATACTGTAGTTGCTAATTTTGTCTTTACATACAGCCGTCCGGTGATACATTTGTGTTATTACGTTTCAGACACTGTCGATTGTTATTCGGCGGCTATTAGTGATTAGGGTTGTCAAATTATGGAGTAATATCGTTCACAGCCGCACTACTTTAAGACAGTATCGGAACGATTAAGTGGGAAAATGCAGCTACATATATGGGTCGAAAATATTAACACTCCTTTTATACGCGGACGACACTGTACTATTTGCAAATATAGCTTGAAAGAATTACAAGGAATGATACCGAGACAGTCAGTGGTAAATGCGCAGAAATAGGGCTTAAAATAAATATAAATACAAAACTAAATATATGTGCAATGAACTTGTAATGGATAAATACAGTGACATACGTATAAGCATACATAAATTATGGTAGATAAATTCATTTATTTAGGACAATTGATGAAAGGAACAAACGATTTAGAAAATGAAATATCCAGAAGAATACAATTAACATGGTTGGAGTTCTCAAAACTTAAGAATATACTTGAAGACACTACAACACCACTAAGTTTGAAAAAAAGAGTGTTTGACCAGTGTGTGTTCTGCCAGTTTTAACATGTGCTAGCAAAACATGGGTATTAACAAAAAAAAAGTAAGAATTAATCAAGAAAAATGGAAAGGTCTATGTTGGGGATTACTCTGAAGGACAAATGGGCGAAGAGGCGTATTCGAGAAACAACGAAAGTGACAGATGCAATATATATCATTAAAAATAGTAAATGGAGATTTATGGACATGTGGCTAGAGACGAAGACCGCTGGATAAGTGTGGCAACGGCATGGAAACCTGATGGCAAACGACCCTTAGAACGACCGAAAATACGATGGACAGATGAAAAATCTGAAAATTCAGAGCAAACTGGCAGGAAGAAACATAGGATCGCAGTGTTTGAAAAAAATTGGGGGAGGCCTTCGTCCAGCAGTGGACTGATAATGGCTAACGAAAAAGATCGCGACAAGCCCATTTACTTGCAAAAGCTGTGGTACAATTATGAAAAAGCAATAATCGATGGTTGCAAACTCATCTGTCTGTATCATTCATACTAAGTCGATTAGTCGGGACATCGGTTGACTAACGCGTTAGGATTGTCCTCATCATGACTAGCTGTTGTAATTTGCCGGCCAACCACCCGACATATTCATGGCCTTTACCTTCACACATCTTGCACCGATACCAGAACCCTAGTTAGCTTAAGAAAGTTCGCAAGAGTGTCTTCATCACTTAATTGCCATTTACATTTTTCTTCTTACTAATGTGTCGGTGTCAGAGAAGAAAAAGTTTTAAAAATTTAAAGAGTTAAACATCATGCTAAATTACTGCTGAATCAAATTATAACCTCCAGTTAAACTTGGAAATTATAGTAAATAGCTGTGCCAGTAAAAAGCACACAAAAAAGCTGCAAAGATTATTTTTTTTTAGACGCAAATTCTCTGCTCGTTTATTACGTTTGTGTTTTGATTTTCCGTAAACGATGGTGTTCTTTGATTTAAAAAAGTTATTCGTTCTCTTATTAGGAATCGTATTTACCCGCAAAGTTCCAGTGGAGGGTTACAGAGACTTCTTGATGTTTTTCAGAAAGGATGATTCAAGAGATGTTTCACTTTGATGCTGCTCCGTAAGAGCTATATTGCAGTACGTCCGATCTTTGTAGGTGAGGGCCTAGACCGTTCTTCTGCTGGCTGGAAACTACTGTAGCAGTTAAGCAAACTGCAGTATTGTTTCTTTTATTCCGGAGATCCTGACGTAGTCTGGCATCCGCGGCGTAATTAAATTAAAGGGAATTTACCCGCAGTTGCAACGTGGGCGTTAAAATTTTGTTGATTAACCTAAGAGATCAGAAATTTCCAACAATGTAGACTCGTTCTAGCTGTTGCCAAAAACATATTATCTCGGATATGTACTTTCGAAGTTGATTGATCGGCCGTAAGTAATAACTATATTTCGGCGCAGCATAATAATTCATTGAAATTTTGTACTGAGGTTTTCAGGGAATTATATGTAGCAATATTTACTTTTTCATTATTTTCATAACCGTGGAACTCCAATTTCCATACTGTATCGTGGACGCAAATGGCCATAGTAGTCGAGCGTCATTAAATAAATTTCAATTCAATTCAATTCAATTTATTATTATTATCATTGAATTCCACAAATGCGCTCAAAAGCGCTAATAGTGGATACAATAAAACTATACGTAATTGAAGAAAATACAATAAACAAAATACTGAAATCTGCTAAAAATAAAAATAAAATAGTACAGAATCCGATTTGGAAATCAAAATGGATAGGAAAAATACGATTAATCGACTAACACACACGCATATATATATATATATATATATATGTATATATATATATATATATACATACACTCAGACACACATACATACCTACACATAGATATATGATATGGTATACATACTGTGTCAGTTTATAGGGTTTATGGTAGTGCTGCTTATTTTATTTATGCAATCGAATATTAAATTTTCCTATTGTAGATTAAGCTGTATATATACCTGAATGCGACATTGAATACTGTTTTGTTTCTTAATGTGGCTGAAGATCACTATTCATTGTTATATGTTCAGTGATATATTTGCGTCTCTTTTTGAAATTCGTCAAATGAATCTTAACTGGTTCAGGTAGTGAATTGTAATAAACTGAACCTGCATAAAACGCTTGATTTCGCATATGTTGTTTATTTACTTTTGGCAAAATGACTCGTTCTACCCCCGACGCTCTTGTAATGCCTAATCTAGTTGAGATATCGAATTTCCCTTTATTTTTACATAGGAAGTTTAATAACTTTACTTGGTATAACTGCTGGAGGTTTAGTAAATTGTTATTTTTGTTATGTTTTCTCGATATGGTACTAAAAACTTTTTGCTGAAGAGATGTTAATGATTTAATGTGGCTTGAAGCCGCTTTACCCCAGTGCATAATTCCATATGATATAATCGGCTGATATAATGAAAGGTACAATCTTTGTAGCTGTGAGTCCGAGAAAAATTGTTTTAGATAATAAAAAAGATAATTCAGTTTTCTTATTTTTATTGAAACATACGCAATGTGTTTACACCAAGTTAATTTATGGTCCAAAAAGATTCCTAGATATTTAGCCTCATTTACTCTTTCTATCGGCTCATCTTCAAATAAAATTCTGAAGTTGTCCCAATTACTCTGGTGTTGATAAGTATATAGAACATATTTTGTTTTATCCGTATTTAGAATTAGGCGGTTATTACAGATCCATTCAGCGACTCTGGTTACATCATTCTGTATAATATTTTGTAGGATTTCTGGAAAGCGGGAACGCGTAACTAATACTGTGTCATCTGCGTAGCAAGAAATTTTCCCAGAGATTTTTATGATTAATGGATCATTAATATATATTAAAAATATAACAATAAAAACTATCGTTGCCTGGTGAAAAAATAAAAGACACTCGGGTTTTTAAATAAGCTTGTTTTTCTTCTAAGAAAATTTTTCCACAAGAAAAAGTACAGCATATGCGTGTGTGTGCGTATGTAAACCTTTTCAAAATATGGCAGATTCTCGTCTGTTCTTCCTCTAATAACCTTTCTTCTGCTAATGAAGAGCTTAATTACTCCCTGGCTAGTTTAGAAAATTCGTTATCCTATCTTCACCTTTCTATTTCCCCTGAGAAGTCTGTCTCTATAGTTTTTACATTTTGTGTCCTTTTGATCCTTCCTTAGTTAACCTTTTCTTGTGTCAACTCCCTATTCCTTTGATTAATTCCTTCTGCTGCTACCTTGGTGTTATTCTCAATAGTAATTTATCTTTTCGTGATCATGTCAAGTACCTATGTACATCTCTGTTCACAAGAGATTAAAAAGCGTTGACTCCCCGGAAATGGGGTGGCGATCTGTACATTATTCTCATGCTTTCTCCCAAATTCTTCTTTACTAAACTTGATCGCATCCAAGACTCTTGTTTTCACCTCTGTATTGGTGCTCTGAATTCCTCTTCAATTTTAGTTCTTCTGGCCAAAACTGGCTTCCTTCCTTTATTTATTCGAAGACTTCATCTTGGTGAAAGATTTATGATTAAACGTTTTCATATCTTTCATTCTAAACTCATGAATTCCTATTAGTATATTCTGGAGAAGTTTTTCCGCACGAAAAATTCCAATTCTTTCTCGCATCTCTTCTCGACTTGTCCTATTTTCTCATTTCATCCTCTCCTACAACAAATCTCCATACTTCAATTACAACTTCTCAGAACTGTTGTATTCTCCTAAGCTATTCTCTCTCCTTTCTAACATGATGAAATCTTTTCCACTTCCTGTAATACATAAACCGCACTTTATTCTCACTATTTTCAGATCATAGCACAATTTTTACGGACGGCTCAAAATCAACTTCAGGTGTCGAAGCCGCTTTTATTTTTCCCGATCTCAATTATTCCGAGTCCTTTAAACTCTCTTCCTTTTCTTCTATTTTTTTAGCCGAATCCATACGGCTATTTTACGTGCGATCCTTTTTATATCCTCAACATCCAATTTATCGAAATTCCTCTTATGTTCCGACTCGAAAAACGTTTTATAAGCCATCTTGTCGCCCTTCCATAAACAGTAAAGTAAAGGCGAAAGCAATGGAACAATTTGCTATTCTTCCTCACTACTACTCCAACGTCACAAACCCGGTAATGTCGACGGCGAAATGATGTAGTCCTCTGCCACGTTCGGTCCGAACATACATGTCTTACGCATCAGTTCCTGTTGTTCGGAAAAGAAGAATGGCCGATCTGTCCTGCATGTAATATTCTCCTTATCATTGCCCACATCCTAACTTCCTGCTCAACTCATGCTTTCCAACGTCAGCTCGCTGCCCTTCCGAATAATTTTACTAACATACTGCAACACACCTCCTCTGCCGAAGCTAAACTCCTCCTCTTCCTCAATAATACAAATATCCTACCTTTAATCTAGTATAATACCTTTCCTTCCGTGCCTCTGGCCTAAGTAGCAGGATAAAAAACGTGCTTTCACACTTGAAAAAAAAAATGCTATATGGTGGTTTGGTTGGCTTTTATTTGTTTATTTATTTATTTGATAATTTATTTATTTGTTTATCTATTTATTTAATAATACAAGAAACGATTGCGATCGCAATACGTGTACAAAAGTAGAAAAGGACGTTGCTGGTATTTAAATAGAATTTTTTTGAAATAAGTAAGTTGTTCTTAAATTCTGGTCTTTGATCGGAGGGGTTGGCTAGAAATGAATATAAAAAAGTTATTCGCGATAAGAGTGTAAATATTTTGCATTTCTTTAATCTAAAGACAGAACTAGCAAATGTTGCAATAATTTATCGCTGCAATAACAATGGATGCATTTATGCAACTTTCTTCAAACAAAACAAAACAAGAATATCCGCCGGTTTGCACTTTGAGCTGAATTTAAGAATTATTTCGCAATTTTTTAACATGTATTGTTCGAATACGGTTTTAAATTATTCAGCAGCAGACAAGAGAAACAAGGACGGTGTATATATTTGCCTCCTTTGAAAATATCGGCGCATGAACCAGATTATATGTTTTGTTGTTCAGTACGGCTTGCATCTTTTTAAACTTCTCTGCCCTTAAAATTAAATTATTAGCACAATAGTTGAATTTTATAGCAAATAACTATATATATATATATATATATATATATATATATATATATACTAACTTTTACCCACGGCTTCGCCTGTGTATTAATATCCGTTTAAATCTGTACTTGGAAATTAATAAAATAGTTTTTGTTTTATCTGAAATTGTATTTATATGAGATTCTTTATTTATTTTATTTAGATTTTTTACTGCCTACCTAGGCTATAATCTACTTAGTCTAGTTATAGTACGGTACATAGTTTTATAAAACTAAGTGTTGCATTGTACCTTTAAGAAATTTGATTATGTTATTGAGGTTCTTGATGTCCAAAAAAACGTTGAGGTCCGTGGCAGTTGGTTGGTTGGCGGTGAACTTGGAGCAGCATAGTACCAGATGTTGTATGGTAATTCTTTCACCAGGGCATGTTTCACAAATCGGTGGCTCTCTCCTCTCGAGAATGAACTTATGCGTCAGCTGTGTATGACCCAGGTATAGCCTGATAATAGCTGATGTGAGCGGTTTATTCTTTTTTGTTGCCTTGAATATTTTGTCCGTCTAGTCGCTATTGTTCAGTTTTATCGTGGTCAGGGTGCTTGGTGCTGTGACGCGTAAGTTTTCCAGCCACTGGTCGAGAATTTTGTTTTTTCTGTCGGCTGGTGTATCATCTTCTGTAATATGTGCAGCACTTTTAATTTCGCGTATGTAGGTGGAGAGGAAGGTTTCATTGTTTGTGAGTACAATGTAATTTGGATGATCGGGATTTGCTTCGACTTTGAGGCTATATCGGATAGCAGTTAATTTCCTTCGAGTGCTTAAAGACGGTTCACCGCATAAGAGCTGCATGTTAGTTATTCTGCTTGTCGGAAAAGCATGCAGACTTATTCGGATCCCAGCATTATTTACTGGGACAAGTATTTGGAGGCAAGTCTCTGATGCCGACAGATATGCCAGGCTGCCGTATTCAAGCTTGGATCGGACAAGAGCCCTGCACAGCTGCAGCATCCTCTTGGGGCCAGGGCCGAAGGCCCTATTTCGGAGCATTTTCAGTATGTTCATTCTTTGGTGCGTTTCATGTCGAAGTTGCCTCAGATGTGCCGTCCACTTGAGACGATGATCGAAAGTAACTCCAAGGAAGGTGTGTTGGTCGATTTTGGGTAGAAAGTTTCTATTTAGCCGGAGCTGTAAGGCTTGATATTTTTTCTTCCTGGTGAAGATCATATATTTGGTTTTTGTTGGTGAGAACTCCAATCCTACCGTGTTACTCCATGACTCGAGGTTGTGAAGCGTTTGCTGGAGAAGAGATTGACTGTATGCGTGGTAGTTGGTGGTTAACGAGATGTTTAGGTTGTCTGCAAATAGTCTACATTTCATTGGTCGTGGTATTACTTCTTCTATCGTGTTAATAGCCATTAGAAAACATAGGATGCTCAGGACTCCTCCCTGAGGCACTCCGTTTTCGATGGTGGCTGTATCAGAGAGTGTGATGCCTATACGGACCTTAATAGTTCAATTCGATAAGTAGTTTGCTATGAAAGTGAGCAATCTTCCGTTTATACCTGCGGAATGGAATTGTTGTAGCACATAATGACGCCAGGTGCGGTCGTACGCCTTTGTGATATCGAAGAATATGGAATACAGGTTCTTTTTATTGGTAAATGCGTCGTGTATGTCATTTGCTAAACCGACGATTTGGTCTTGAGTAGATCGGTTCCTGCGAAAACCACATTGTGCCGATGAAATTCTTTTGTCAAGAGCTGTCATTAATCTGTTGGCGATCATTTTTTCGAGAATTTTACAAAGTATACAAGTTAGAGCTATAGGTCTATACGAATCCGCCTGCAATTTGTTTTTTCCTGCTTTCAGGATTGGGATTAAAATGGCGGTGGATCATATATGTGGAAAGGTACCAGCGGTCCACAATCGGTTATAAATTGCAAGTAACTTTTTTTCTGATACAGCACTCAACTGTGTGATGAATAGTAGCGGTATGTTGTCCGGACCCGGTGATTTATTTCTTCGGAAGGCTTTTAGGACCTTTTGTAGCTCTGGAAGCGTGTAACTATGGTTGTACCACTCTTCATTGCTATCATGTATGATGACAGGCTGCGTTGATAAGGTTGGAATTCGTCAGAAAATTGCGATGTCGCAGAAGTTGGGGCAAAGTGTAAAGCAAAGATGTTGGCCATTTCATCTTGTTGTTGGTGTAATTTTCCATCATGGTAAATTTCTGTAATGGCAGCTGAGGTATTTGAGCCACCATTTAGTGTTTTAACTTTTTTCCGCATTTCGGATGAGTTTTCTGAGTGTTCGATGCTATTTGTAAATTTTTCCCAGCTCTCTTTCTTTTTTTGGCGGATTTTACGTCGAGCTTCAGCTTTGCATTTTCGAAATTCGATGAGATCTGCCTGAAGCCTAGTGTCGTGGAATTTCTTGAGCGCCGAGTTTCTTTTCCTGATTGCCTCCTTGATCTCCGGGCACCACCATGGAACCATTTTGCGTCTATATTTTCCAGTCGATTGGGGAACAGAATTGGTCGCTGCTGACAGAATATTGCTGTTAAGCTGTTCGATTATATCGTCAGCGTTAAGGTCTAGATTCAAGTTAGTAAGATCACACTGTCGTTTATATGTTGTCCAATCAGCTTTGTCGCACAGCCATTTTCTATTAAGGCGTAGCTCTTCATGGTTTTTATTTTTATTGCTGAGATTGATGATAATCAACGGACAATGATCGCTGTTCACAAGTGTGGGAATGGCTTCCATTCGAGGGTGTCTGTCAGTGCAGAAGAGGCAAGTGTGAGGTCGATTGCAGAGGACGTTCCATTATTTATGTTGAATCGCGTTGACGACCTTTTTTTCTTTGGGAAACATGTTTATCATTGTCCAACAAAAAATAGTCTTCAAGTTTCACGTTTAACTGAAGATTATTGGTTTTTCTATAACTCGTCAGTCGTGGTTTAACAAAAAGTTTCACCCAACTAAACAGCACACACAGCCATCATTTAGAAGGAGTCGAGTTATTCGCGCGTCTATCTCCCATAATCACACATTTAAGAGAACATCTTCTTCACTCATATCTTTCAATCACTCTGTCTCGAGCTTTTTATTAACAAAACAGCAAACTACAATAGTTGAGTAAAGATCTCAAATTTGAGTATAAATAACATTCCTGGGTAGCAATATCAAAAATTCCGTTACATTTTCTGTAAAAAATAATAGAGAACACTACTTTTTTAAACTCTCCGCAGTAAGCACATCAGCTAGGCTAGGAGCGCTACTTTTCGTTTAGATCATGCTGTAGAGGTTTTTGATGATTTCAGTAACGCAAAAAGTGAAGGAACGGAGCGCGGTGTATTTACTTACGCCAGAAATTAATAAAATGTTATCTAGGGTTTACAGATATGTACATATATATATTTATATAAATGAATGTTCGTACGTATGTTTGTCCCATATGCGTTCCTGTACCGATGGACAGATCATGCTAAAATTTTCGTGGTATATTCGTATCGTTTAAACGAAAGTTTTAAGATCCGACTGAGTTCTCTACACCCTCTCCTTGACAAAGTATGAGGTTTTAAGTAGTTGAGATACGGCCAGTGGTACAGAAATGCATACGGGACGAATAAAGCAAAAAATAATTTTTATAAAATTTTAAATAAATGGTAAATATAAATTAAACATAAAAATTTAAATAAAATTATTATTATAGTAAATAATAAACTCTAGATGACATTTTATTAATTTCTGGTGTAAGTAAATACACCGCGTTCCGTTACTTCACTTTTTGCGTTACTAAAATCATGAAACCTCCATTACGTGATCTGAACATACAAGTCGTACTTTTAGCCTAGCTGTTGTACTCATTGCGCAGATTTAAAAAAACAGTATTTTTTTTTTAAATATTTAAAGCTTTCACAGCGATTACTCATAATAAATCATTTTCGGAAACAACTGTCTTTTAAAAGATATTTATTCGCTTAACGTTTCGACCAGCTTACACTGCTTCTGATGATGGCCAGTGTAAGCTGGTCGAAACGTTAAGCGAATAAATATGTTTTAAAACACAGTTGTTTCCGAAAATTATTTATTATGAGTAGTTTTTTCAATTAGATTTTACAGAGAAATAAAAAATCCTGCAACAGAATTTTGATAGTTGCTACCGGGAATTTTATTTATACTAAAATTTGAAATCCTTACTCAATTACTATAGTTTGTTGTTGTGGTAAGCAATTAATTTTAATGAAAAAAATAAAAAATTTTAATAAAATATTCGAGATGGAGACGTCGGAAGATTTTTTTTTTTTTTTTTTTTTTACCTTACACTATACCAGCACCGAGTGCCATAACCAGCGATGATGATTAGAAAGGAAGTAGAGAAGGAAAACAGGGAAGGGAAGGAAAGGAAGGAGAGAAGAGAGGAATAGAGGGAGATAAAAAGTTAATGCGTCTAAAAACTCCAATGAGTTTAAGTAGCAGCGATGAGGGTGAAAACATCTGGAGCAGTTGCCTTGAAATAGCATAATACCAATGTAGTGCCAACAGGCTGATTACGCCCATTTCATCAGGGGATCGGCAGGGCGTCCCGACACCACTTCCGTTTTTTAAATCTCCTGGGAGGATTTCCTGGTAGGCTGCGCGTGTGCATTCGGTTTATATTTGGATTTGAACTGAACTGCAACTTGTCGAAAAACCGTTAGTATTGCTGGACGTACCCTTCTTTGACGTATGGTATTTGTAAGTCGGTATGAAGCGTTGAATTCGAGATGTATTTTGGAGCAGATGCGATAGAGTGCAGTATCTTGGACTGCTGCTGTTGGATCCTTAGGAGGTTGCTTTTACACGTGCTACCGTATAATTCTATGCCATATTTCCAAATTGGCGCCACAATTGAAAGACAGATGTTCCGCTTAGATTTAAGGTGCAGTGTTGATTTTGCAGACAGCAGAGGGTAAAGTAGTCTAGTGCAAGCTATTATCTTTTTTCTAGTTTGAGCTACATGATAACGCCACGTCAGCCGTCTATCCATATATAAGCCGAGGTACTTGACAACATCTGTCTGCGGAATTTCCGCCTCGTGCAGTTTTAAACTAGGGCACGTAACCTGCTTGGTGGTGAACGTGATATGCTGACTTTTTGACGGGTTAAATACTATACGCCAGTTCTGAGCCCATTCCAATATTCTATTTAAATGAATCTGCGCTGCTAAATTGGCATGGAACGGGTTACTGTTAGCCGCGAGAATGGCTATGTCGTCCGCAAATGTCGCCAGGATGGTTTGACTCGATGTGGGTATGTCGGCGGTGAAGATGGAGTAGAGCAACGGACCAACTATACTACCCTGCGGCACGGATGATGCGATACTGAACTCATCCGACAGCGTCTCGTTTATTCTTACAAAATATGAACGACCGGACAAATACGCTTTAAAGAACGCATAGAGTTTTTCGGGGAGAAACTGACGTAACTTGAAGAGCAGACCTGGGTGCCAGACCCTGTCAAACGCTTGGGAGACGTCTAAGAAGACCGCAGAGCATATTTCTTCTTTTTCGAGTGCAGCAGATATCCCGTCGACCAGCCTGTGACACTGTTGTATTGTTGAGTGCGCATTACGAAACCCGAACTGGTGATTCGGGATTAGATTGATCTCTTGAATAAGCGATTCAACGCGTTTTGACACTAGCCTTTCCAGAGTTTTTGAAAGCGAGGGAAGAAGACTGATCGGACGGTAGGAAGTTGTTGCAGTTTGCGGCTTGCCTGATTTATGTAACATGATGATGACCGACTTTTTCCAATTCGTTGGAAAGTATCCCAGCCTCATTATGCTGTTAAAAATATAACACACGAGCACAATTGCCTTCTTTGGCAGGTGTGATAAGATATCTGTAGTTATCCCGTCCAGACCTGGCGCCTTTTTTTGCGGGGCCGATAGAATAGATTGCAGTACTTCTTTCGGCGAGAAGTATTTTATGGTTCCCTGCGACGTTGGTTGTTTACGTAAAGCATCTTCCACAAATTCTGAGTGATCACTGTTTGCATCAGGATTAGGTTTGAATGTGTTGCTAAGACATAAGACAAATGCATCAGCTTTCTGCTTGTCTGTCTTCGCCCACTGACCAGTGTTTAATTTAATATTGAACGGCTCAGGAGTTGGATGTAGCAACTTCCTCGTTTTGGCCCATAAGGATTTGTTGTTCCCATTCAGCGACTGTAGTTGATGATTGAATAAATGATTTTTATAGTCATTAATTTCTTTTTTTAATCTTCTTTGCAGCTCATTGTATAAGTTCTTGGATGACGGGTAGCGATTGCGCTGCCATTTTTTTCTAGCAGATCGGGTTTCTCTTATCAGTATTCTTAACCGTATGGAAACGTACAGGTCCTCATTTCTTTGGCCGCTACTTGTGCGAGTGGAACTTTTGCATGCGTTTTGAATTATTTCCGTTAGATTCTGCACCGCCCTATCTATGTCGTCTTCACACTTCAGCCTAATATTCAAGTTTACATCGTTTTCCACTAAGCTGGCGAAAGAGTTCCAATCTATGTGTCTGCTACTAAGATGCCTCTGTTTGCAAAGTGATTTAGCCTTCGTGTCCAGTATGGCAATCACCGGAATGTGGTCCGAAGGAAGATCAATTACAGTTTTGCACTGTTTATTTTGATACTGGTGTAGTCCCCGCGTTACAAAGAAATCACATCGGGTACTCTGTTAGCGTGATTTGGCCAATACGTGGGTGACATAGGTGTAAGAACGCCGAGCGAGTTGTTGTAGAGAACTCGAGCTAGTCGACGTCCTGGCGCGTTAGTTGTTCTCGAACCCCACGTAGAGGATTTGGCATTGTAATCTCCACCGCATATGAATGTATTCCCGAGCTCTCTGAACATTGCATTGAAGCCCATTTGCGGTATGTAGAATCCAGGATGACAGTAGGTTGCAGCCACTGTGAGATCCTCGCGACCTGTCTGGATGGTGACTGCTACAATTTGGTACGCATAGTTACTTTTAGAAAATCTTTTATATTGGCAATATGAGCTTTTTACCATGACCATGGTGCCTCCATGAACCGTACCGTCAGGATGATGCGCTGTATATACGGTATAGCCGTTCATCTTCATACTATGCGCGTGTATTAGGTGAGTTTCAGTGATCAAAGCGACATCAACCACATTCTGATGAAGGAAAATTTCCAAGTTGTTTTTCTTACCAGAGACACCGTTCGCATTCCACAGTATTACCACCAGGGAGTTTTGAGTGACTGTTTTTGCATTGTATATCATTTATGGGAGTAATCTGTCGATGACTTTTGTTAACAGCGATATTAGAGGGTTTATTAGTGTTTTAAATTCGCTTAAGAAAAAACTCAGCATTATGGAGATGTTTTCTATATTATTGTTCCTACCATAGTTGATGCTGAAGTTTTCCTGATCACGAGGTAGAGAGTTACTAACGGTAGGCGCTCTCTTAATACCTGCACTACCTATTGCAGTAGAGTTCGTACCACTATTGTTCGTGGCAGGTATTTCGTAGTTATTCGCGTTGCCCACTGCGGTGATATTTGCGTAGGTCGGACGAGTATTGTTAGCGTGCTGATGGTCGGGGTGTTGCATTTTATGTGGCGCTTCACTACCCACCCGATGCTGGGCAGTGGACATCCAGTTCTTGGGAAATTTCGACTGCTGTTTGTACACGGGGCAGCCTTTGAAGCTTGCCGGATGGTCGCCATCGCACAGTGCACATTTTGCCGGAATAGTGTTATTTTTAGTGCACGCTTTTGTGTCATGCCTGCCAGCACACTTGACACACCGTGTGGGCAGATTGCAGTAATTTGCGGTATGGCCGAGGAGTTGGCACCTTTTACATTGTTTTAAATTAGAGCCTCTCTTTGGTTCCTCAAAAACTACCATCGTGTTCAACAAGTGTCTGATGTTGAAGACCTCGGCGTTGTTTCCTGCTGTTGCAAGATCGACGAAGAACATGGGCAGCGGTTCCTTGGTTGTGTGCCTTAGTATATTGGTTATTCTTATTACCTGAAAACCGAGCGGTTCTAAAGCATCTTTTATTTCACCTAACTCTGTGGTGGCGTGTAGATTTTTTAGAACTACTCTGAATGGTTTATCCTCGGATAAGGAGTTGGTATAATAGTAGTAGTTGTGTTCTTTCAAATTACGTATAATACTTCTATAGCTGGGCGCGTTATCTGGTTTAACGGTTACCCCCGTTAAAGTTGTTTTTAACATGAATTGCGTATCTGGGATTGCCGAAAGAAATTTTCTGAATTCATTATAGTTAGAAATGTTTTTTTAAATTTTATATGAATTATCTTTACTATTTTGAGAATTGCTTAGTTTACTAGTTAGGGCGTTCGTATTCGCCGCGGCTACAGATGTATTGTTAAGGCTATCTTCTGTTAGCACCATCTCTTGATCGTTAACGCTATCCCCTTCATGATTTAAAAATTCGAAGATATTACGCTTAGAGGAGGTGTTTTGCAAAAGAGTTGGTTTCTTCGGTTGCTTACTGGTACGTTTAGGCAAGTGCCAAGTAGTATCCTCACTATCAGTAGTGGTGGATGTATTAGACATTTGCCGTTTAATGGCGTACTGACCATCGCCCTCTTTACGTATTTTTAAGGGTTGGACGTAATGTCCGCCGTTGGTAGCTGCTTGAGCGACGACATTGTTGCTGCTAGGCAACTCCGATGCGGATGATGGCAAATGACGCTGGTCGCTGATTTCGGTAGTTTGCGGAGATAAATATCTGCGCTGAGGCGGAGGTGAACGGAACATAATTGAAGCGTATATGCTCGCACGCGAAACGCGCGCTGATCGACAGTAACGACTAGTTTAGCGGTGCAGGCGGTATGCTGAACGCGGCTACCCCTACGGAATCGGAGGCGAGCGCACGCGCGCGTGTGCCGCAGATACAAGGTTGATAAGCAAGAAGATAAACAGTTAATAATGATACGTATAAATGGAACGAACTTACCGGCCGGTTTAACAGCGATCGCTGATAACGTTGTCCACTGATAGCTGATAAAAGAACACGGAAAACAAAACTTTACACAATTAAGTAATTATGGGAGATCACCGGCGGCTTCTTCAAAACAATGGTTGTGTGTTTAGTTGAGTGAAACTTTTTGATAGATCACGACAGACCGCTTATAGAAAAATTGATAATCTTTAGCTAAATGTGAAATATGAATAGCAATTTTTGATTGATGGTGATAAACATGTTTCCCAAAGAGAGAAAGAATCTTTACATAAATATAATTTCAGATAAAACAAAAATTTTTTATTAATTTTCAAGTACAGATTTAAACGGGTATTAATACACGAACGATTCCGTGGGTAACAGCTACTATATATATATATCCGTTTACCCAGAAACAATTAGAAGAGTAAAAAGTCAATTATACCTTAATACGATATTAAATATTGTTAATAGAAACTAATAAATATAGCAAAAATAACGCGTGGAGAAGGAAAAGATAAGAGGCACAATACGGAGTAGGAAGATTAGGCTTCAAAAATGGTCAACAGGAAAAGATGAATACGGTCTTGCACACGTGCGTTATTAGATTGGAAAGAACAGTGTGGGAAGGAAATTAATATAAATCAAAAACGGGAGAAAGGTATTGCGACTACGATAAAACGGCGAATTGAAGTGGGAAACAAAGGAACCATGGATTGACAGGACGCATACTCTACACAACCAAGCTACATTCTTTTCTTGCTTGTTCAGCCTCCTTCGACAGTAATCGTGAAGAATTATCATTTTATGCCGAAGACGAATCGCGATTTATCTTCATCTGGCTTGTCGTTGAAAATTCTTTAGATAAAAAAAAATTAAATATATATATACGGTGCTGCTGTCTTCACGGAGTTTTGTATAACAACTGCCCCATGCAGCGTCGTTAATAACCGGCACCAAAAAAAATGTTGGAAATAATTTTGAAAGGAAGAAAAAAAAAACAAAAAAAACATGAACGCTAAATAATTATTGAATCTGTTTTTCTTACGATCGGTAATTATGAGAAAATCGAAAGGTTACACGCTTCTATGACAATTCCTGCTTATAGCCTTAAAAGACAGTTACAATGAACTATAATAAAATATCCAAATGAGGAAGCGATATTTTTTCAAGATCCCATCCTACAAAAGACTGCGCAGAGTTGTGTTCAGAATGTATATGTTTATCCTAATATTAGTCCTCGTAGGGTTCAAGAACTGAGTTGGAATCTAACTCGTAATAGCCAAACGTAGGAAGTCGCGTTGAAAGCGAGCTAAACCAGAGAAGTGTTCAATTACACAATGCGCCGTACTGGTTTAACTAAAAATGTATCAAATCGTTACCCCAAAAAAAGAGGAAATTCCGGGCAAAAACAATTTTGAGTACACTCTTTTTGAGACATTTTGAAAGGTGAGGACTTCCGGTTGATTTGATAGAATCTAATATTTTTTCCAAGTGTAAATGTAGCGTTAGAGGGACGAAGAGCTAAACTCAAACTGGAAGTGAGATGGACAAGATTTCTTCTTTAATAGATTTTAATTTGGAGGAGACAATATCATTTTTGTAAACAAGCATCAATACAGAGGTGAGCAAATAAAAAAAATATGCGCACACGCACACATACACATACAGGCATATATACATATATATATATATATATATTTGGTAATGTACAATTCATCATTAAGATAATGAAGAAATTATTTTTCGACTACCAAGAATGTACACTGTAGGAAATATTTTCATTTTACTTCTGTAATAATAGATAAAGAAATGGATTGAATAGCAAAAATATACGGTATAAAATACAAAATCGTTTATTTTAATTTTTCGCCAATTTGTTAATTAATACATTTGTTTATTTACAGCGATAAGGCTATAATTCTCCTCTTTGGATATTTCTGCATTTACACGCGTGACTAAGAAATTAATGTAGCGAATATACATATATATATTTATATATATACATACATATTATGTATGTATGTATATAATATATATACAAACACATATTATGTGTTTATTTCAATTTGTTTATTTTGAAACAATTTTTCCTTATCACAGCGCATAATTAGCACGAAAACAAAATTATTTTAGCTATAAAAATTTCAATTTAATCAATATTTCTCCCGTAGAACAGGAAAATTTAATGTATTTAACGAGGTTGCTTATTATGTAGCCTACAATACTGTCTGCACTTTTCTTATCAATAATTTTATCTTTTGAGCGAATTTGTGTAAATATTTACTTCCTTTTCGGCCATTAAAAACCTTAATCTACCATGTCTAGACCCGGTTATTCGGAAAAGTTTGTTTTCCCCCTTTTTGAACTCTTAATGTCTTTTTAAAGAATTCATAAAATCGTAAAATTACACAGGGCGCAGTCGAGCAGAAGAACATTTTTTAATGTTTAATCGATGATGCGAGATTATGTTTTTTTCTTTCTTTTAGAGTACAGTTACTGTCTACATTTACACTATTCATGCGACGTTTGAAAGTTTCATTTTTAAAGGCGATTTATTGACACGCACGAGTTAATTTTAAGCATCATCGGAATTATCTCTATTTATATATTATTTTCAGAATTTCTAGTTTGTTGTTTTTCCCTATTATAAGTCATAATTTATAACAGCTGTTAGCAATAATATGTTCCTGTATTTTCTGTAACTTACTACTAATGTAGTGGCAACTATTTCAATTTCAACATTATTAAAATTAAAAAGTTTTACTATTGTTATTAATAGTTACAGACGCTTCCGTAAGTGTCGTCGTTCAGTGCACATACCAAAAGTTTGGTTAAAAATAAATTGGGTACTATGAAAAATAATCAATGTAAAATTTGTTTTTTTAACTATATTGTACCAAATTTTAGTATTATAAATAATTATTACGCAAAACTTAATACCGATAAACTCCTAAAATACCAGAAATAGTGCACTTGAAATCCGTTTACTTCTGAAAATTTTGGATAGTACCATCATGATCATCACTGGGTAGTCTGAGTGTGTTTGAAAAGTTACACATATCGCGCGAAATATAACCGATTAGCTCGGCATGATTAAATAGATTTTATATTTTTTTAGCATCATTTCCGTGGTATGCATCTCGCCTTCTCCAAGTGATCAACTTCGCTAAAAGTCTCTGAATTCGTATCCCGTCCGTGTCCCTCGCGCGCATCGCACTGCACTTTGCTTTTGCGGGTGGTAAGCACCTCTGTAATTACTAAAGTTTCTCTAACAATCGTTCGTACTTTCAAAAAATCGCGTGCATGATATGTATGCTACGTGGTTCGTTGTCCAATCGTGAAATACAAATTGACTCGAAAAATTATTCGGAGCCGTTCAGGCTCGAGTGATCACTTAAAAGAGGGGGAATACAAAAATACTACCGAACGAGAGGCAATATTAAAAGGAAAGCTCCCCGTGAGAAAATAGAGTAGGTGTAGTAGCGCGACGATGAAATGGAAAGGAAATGCCCATAAACTGGCCTTACAAAACAAAAATTATCTCCTGCGACGAGAAATTATTGAAAAACAAAAATTCGGGTATTTTCAAAATTTACATAGATTTAATGTTATATATCATCGGTACCTTAAGTTCGTACAGTGGTATACCCGAGTCACCATTACTTAAGCTAGACGTTGTGATAGCTTAATGGAACACTTGTGTGTGGTACAAAAATATCATGTCAACGGGAGACGCATATTACCGTACTTATGTCATCAATGTAAATACGATTAACAAAGAAAATATACGCGTAGAAATCCTTGATTTTATGGTGGTGAGGGAGAAATGTTGGGTAAAGACTGCATTATTAGGATTACACGAATGAGGAAGGTGTATGGAGCAGACTATTTATTTAAATTGTAAAAGACGCCTCATTAGTAAAAAATGTAATGAGGAATAAGGGATCAGATTACGGTCGATATACGTAGTAGTTGTGCGCGGTACGTAAATAACAGTGTCAACTTGCGACTAAACGTTTACCATAAATTACCGACGGAGCTGCCCAGGTTTTGTCTTGAAAGCAATCGGATTTTCCGATTCAGGAGACCGTCGGTAGGAGTAAACTTTTGCGTTAATAACGTTTATTTGGAATAATTTAAAACATGTATTAATCGAGTAAACGTTAATTTTTCCCCCTTTCGCAATAAAAAAAAAACTAATTAAACTTAAAAAGTAAATTAAGTAAGGGAGTAAAACATGTACTTGCCAGCGTTCGATTTCTCTTTCGATGAACGACGGCCCTGAAAATATTTCCACTTTACCTCGTGCACGCTGATAAGATTAACGTTTTGGAAAATGCACAGTTATTATTATTATCTTGTTCGGCGCAAATACAATTCGTCGTTTATTATCTAATTAGAAACTGATGCTAGTACGATTCACAGATCGCGTGTTCTCTTACAATTAGATGCGCAAAAGCCGGCTAGATATAGAGATCATATATAATATCTATTAACATTGTTCATTATCCTCCGCTATAAAATTGGCACTGGCTTGCTTTTATTGTATTGAATTTTAAAATTTCTTTTGACAAGAATGCAACTTTAGAAGTGTATCTAACGTTTCCTTTTTGTTTTTTTTTGAAAAAGCGAATGTGATAATCAGCTTGTCACAATAACCGCCCTGTTACAAAGAATGGCAAAAAGTTGTGCACAATTATATCAAGTGTTAACTACTCCTCTTTTTCTTCAGTCCTAAGTTAGCGTATATTTATTAAAATTTTGCATAATAAAGTTCTATTCTCCTCTTTATTGATTTGACTTTTATTTCGAAAACACTATTAGCAACTTTGTCTATGGAGTAGTGTTCAAATTTGTCTGATAAAGATAAATCTCTTTTGTTATAGTACCAGGGCCGCATTTGCGCATAGGCTATATAGGCTGCAGCCTGTGGGCCCGCACCGCAAAAAAAAAAAAATCAAATATTTTAATTTTGAATAGATTAAAATAAAAATGCCTTTCTTATAATACTGTGGCGAGCGAGGACCCTCTTGTAATCATAAAATACGTCGCCTTAGTTATATTTTGTGTGGGCTATTTCGGCTGAACTCTTCAGTGGACAGCTGCTATGAGTTGAGTCAGCATTCAGGAATTTCGATCGCTAGGAGGCGTAGCGAATGGCAATGGTGTGGGAGGGCGGGAGGCTCTGATGAGTCGAACGCTATCTAAAAATGGGACGGTCATGGTTCTGTTTTTCACCTAGCAATGGACATGTCTATTGCTATGTATACAAACTTTTCTCCCGAACATGTTCACAGTTTACACATGGTGGTTATTGTGATTGGAAAAATACTGTTATACGTCTGGTTGAACACGGAACATCTAAAAACCACTCGAATACTGTCATTGATTTTTCAGGACGTTCTAAAGAAGTGGGGCGTATTGATGAAGAGCTGACACGGCAAGCAGAAGATGTAGCAAAATACGGGCGAGAAGTTCTCAGGAGATTGATAAATGTGATAGTTTTTTCTAGCATTCAGAGAGGAAAATCAGACACTTGGGTCACCAAGAAACGGTAACTACCTAGGACTACCGGAGCTTATAGCACAATATGACGACTTTTTAAGCAATCACATAAAGAACCATGGAAACCGTGGAAGTGGTCACACCAACTACCTACCATCGATAATTTGCGACGAAGTTGTGCAACTAATTAGCAAACGAGTTTTCAATGAAGTTATCCCTCGAATCAAGAAGTCAAAGTATTGTTCAATATCAGGAGACTTAACACCAGATGAAGGTCACGTTGACCAGCTTACTGTTATATTCAGATATTTAGAGGAACACATCCCTGTTGAAAGATTTGTAACATTCATGCTAAACCCGGGGGCACAAAGCTAAAGATATGTTTCAAGGTTTCAACAAGTTTTTGAAAGAGAATAACATAGACATTAAAAACTGTCGTGGTCAGTCTTATGATAACGCTTCTGCAATGAGCGGGAAGTACAATGGCCTTCAAGCGCTGATACTGGAAGAAAATAATTTAGCAGTATGGGTACCTTGCGCTGGGCACTTACTCAATCTTGTAGTACGGGCTGTTGCCGAGTGATGTCTCAGTGCTGTAAGATTTTTTGACTTTTTGGAAGAACTCTATGTATATTTTACAGCCTCAAATAATAGATATAAAGTTCTAACCGATTACTTGAAAAAAGCAGAAACTGACACAAACGCATTCTCGTACCAAAAAGGACAACAACAACACGTTGGTCATGCCGAGCAGGTACTACTAAAGCCCTCTTGCGAGGCTATAAGGAAATAAAAAATGCACTTTTTGAAATTTCAGAGGACAAAGAAGATTCAGGAAAATCGCGTATTACCGCTCTAAGTTTGCGTAACAAAATGTCAATAATGGAAACGAGGCTCTACACAGTATTTTGGGATGATATCTTGGGACAAGTAAACAAAACTAGTGAAACTCTGCAGAACCCTAGATTGGATGTGAACACAGCCGCCTCAGCACTGACATCGCTAACAATCTTCATAGGAACAAAACGGGATAGCTTTAAAGAATATGAAGTCAAAGCTTCTGAGTTAGCTGATTGCACTGCGTATGGGAGTAAAACATAGCGCAAAAAAAACGTGCGTTCGGCACCTCTTGACTGTGTCCAAGCCCCAGAAGTCGAGCTCACCCCATCAGAAAAATTTCGAACCCACAATTGCCTTCCTGTAATGGATCAATTTGAACCTTTATTGCAGCAGAGGTTTGAGGTATACAAACCAGTTGATACCCGTTCGGGTTTCTCAACAAGTTGAATACGCTTACCGATGAAGAAGTAATTGCAGCAGTTCAAAACTTAGTAGAAACATATAACAATGACTTAGACGATCGATTGGGAAATGAACTGATTCAGTTCAAGGCTTTTACCAGAAGTTTCAAGAAGATGATAAGAAAAATGAAGAAAAAAATTAGTCAGTGGAGGTGGATGTATAAACTCCTCCTAGAAAATAACGTCAAAGATTGTTTTCCTAATATCGAGGTCGCTCTAAGAATATATTTGTCACTTATGGTCACAAACAGTAGTGGAGAAAGAATATTTTCAAAATTGAAGTTGATCAAAAATAGGCTTTCAACTTCCATGTTAGAAGACAGGCTAAACGTTTTGGCTTTGCTCAGCATTGAAAGTGATATTTTAAGATAACTAAATTATGAAGATCTTATAAGTAGCTTTGTTAGTTGGAAATGTAGGCGCAAACCAATTAGTCACTGAGCCATTTCCAAGTTATATGTAGTATTTAGCAGTAAATGTACACACAGCTGTTTTAAAAAATTTCAGTAAATGAGGTTTGAAATCACGTATAAGTCTAGTGTACCCAATTTTTTATCAATGCATTTCTATACATTTTATTTCAAATAATTTAACATTTCACTTTCCTCTTAAGTCTGATTGTTTAGGAAAGTACTATATTTGAATTAAATATAAGTAAAATTTGATATTTTCTGCATTCCATTTTTATATATTTTGCATTTGCCTAACATGTTTACTTCAAATTGCAATATGTTATTTTTAAAATTGAAATACTTTTTTTGCATATTTGGCAACATAGACAGAAAGACATCGACATTAATCTTAATTTTATGTTCTTTTTCTAATATAATTGGTCATAGCAATGTTAATAAATCGTGTTGAATACCTTAATGATTTTCAATTCTTTTCATTTTTATCTTATCAATTCATTAAATTCTAAATACTGTGTTGTAAAATTTTCTACAATCAACTTTAAATAAATTTTTTTAGGTTTTTAGTTAGAAAATTGCTCTAAAATACGATTTTTGCAGGTAAATTTTCAAAATATTTCCGGGGGAGGACCCGCGGGCCACCCATTTTACTAACGGATATTTCATACCCACCGATGGGGCCCGCACCACAGATTTAGCCTAGGGGCCTACAGACTCTAAATTCGGCTAGTGCCTAAAATCTGATTAATTAAAAAGGTGACATAAAGTTTAGTGTGGCAGTCGCGCCAGTCTTTTCTTAATGCCGGGGAAAAATTTGTGTGCCATTTAAAGATGCGTCAATCAACTCCGCTAGAACAGTTTTGGGTACATGTATGATGTGTCCCTTCCAACTGTGCATATATATCCGCTTTTGAACTCCAGCTCCGATCCAGTTATCTATTTCATGTCTAATAGGCATGGGTAACTCCAGAACAGTTATATCCTTGGAAACATATCTGCAGGACACAGTCCAATATATCTCCGACGACATGATTTAATATATCTCTACTCCGAAAGGACTCAGCTGCGCGTACAACTGTCAAAATTTGCCTTATCATTACTGTTTCACAGAATTACATCGTGTTCATAGATTACAGTATAGAGAGGTAATAGTGACGGTGTAATTTAACATTTTCAATTCTGCATGAGTAATGTGATCCACAAATTTAATGCTAGGTTTTATTTAGAGCAGTGCGAATTATTCGTGGATCACATTACTCATTCAGATTTGAAAATGTTAAATCACCCGTCACTATTACTAGAGCCGGATCGGGAAGAGAAGAGCTAAGGGAAGCTATAGCCCCAGGCCCCAGCCTCCAGGAGAGCTCAGCGTTCTTGAACAGAAAAAAATTTAATTTTTCACATGCAAAATTTAAGTTTTTTTCCCCAAAATGCTCAATACTGTAAAAATGCAACATTTATATACTTTTTCTCTATAAAACTTTCTCTTTTCTTCCAATAAATTAAATGCTATATAAAGTGAATATTTATAAAAATTTTCTGCGATAAATCTAATTTATTGTATTAAAAAAAAACATTTTTTTTTTTTTTTTTTTTTTTTATTTCCCTTCTACAACTAGCCCTTACAGGCTATCTAGCAGATCTTTATATGAAAGGTGCGGAGTGGAGAAGGCTAGGAGGGGGAGGGATAGGATGGAAGGTGCAGAGTGGAGAAGGTTGGGAGGGAGAGGGACAGGAAAGAACATGACTAAGAAGAGGCCAGCGTGACAGAAATGCAACCACCCGTTGGTGGGCAATTTCTGGTGCTTACGCAGTTAAATGCACGTTTACACGGTTAAATCAAAAACTTTCCTTCTCTGTAGACGCCTAACTTCCTCGGAGTTGTCCATCAGTGCGATCGCTAGCGGATTATCGTGATTCTCCAGTCGACGAAGGTACTTCGTCGCCTCCTCTGATACTACTTCGGAAACATACTTCACGTCGAAATCGGTATGTAGCGTTTTATTTGAAATGAACCAGGGAGCGTTTGTCATCATACGCAGTACTTTGTTTTGGAATCGTTGCAAGATTTGTATATTAGTGTGTTTCGAACATCCCCATAACGGTGCTCCGTACCGCCAAATTGGCTTTAATAGCATCTCATAGAGTAATATCTTGTTCTCCATCGTCAATTCGGATTGTCTTCCTACTAGCCAGTTCATATTGCGGAGCCTGATGTCCAAGTGCTTACGTTTCATCATTATGTGGTGCCTCCAAGTTAGTTTGTTATCCATGTGTATACCAAGATAGCATGCAGTATTTTTTTGTGGTATTTCGTTATTACCGATACAGATTTTTGGCACCGAAGTTATATGACGGTTTGTGAATGTTACGTGCGTTGACTTAATCGTATTTATTTTAAGGCGCCACTTGTCAAACCACGATGCCACTTCTGTGACCGCATGTTGCACATTCGTAATGCACTCCTGTAAGTCATTAGCGGAGCAGACCAGCGCAGTGTCATCTGCAAACGTGGCGATGTCGACATTTTCAACCTCTGGTACATCAGATGTGTATATGACATATAGTAATGGCCCCAGTACGCTACCTTGCGGTACACCGGCGCCTATTTCACGTACTGCCGACAAGGATTCACCACTTTTGACCCGAAATGTTCGATGCTGCAGATACGATTTCAGCAGCACGCAATACGGAGTAGGTAGTATTTTCGCCAATTTGTCCATCAGTCCTGAATGCCACACAGTATCGAAGGCTTTTTCAACATCAAGGAAGACAGCAGTGCAGACTTCCTTTTTTTCCAAGCAGTCTTCAATTTTACAGACGATACGGTGTACCTGTTCAATAGTGCCGTGTTTCTGCCTGAACCCGAATTGATGCAGCGGAATCGTGTTTCCAACTATTTCCACTAGTCTTTTGTGCAACAACTTCTCAAATATTTTTGACAAAACAGGCAGCAACGATATCGGTCTGTAGGACCCTGTTTTTTCCGGTGGTTTACCTTCTTTGAGTATTAGAATAATTTGCGCAAGTTTCCATTGTGTCGGGAAATATGACAATCTCAACATTGCATTATATATGTAGGTTAGCAATACTACTGCTTTGCGAGGTAATTGCTTTACTATTTTAGGTGTGATCAGATCATAGCCGGGGGCCTTCTTTGGGTTTAAAGTCTTTATTACTGCTTTGACTTCTCCTGGTGACACATATTTTATGGATGGCGAGTTCACTCTTTCCCATGAGCAGTAGGTTTGATTATTACCAATGTTTGTAGCTTGCGGCTGAAATACCTTTTCTAGGTAGTCTGCAAATTCCTCAGCTTTTTCTTCATCTTTCCTAGCCCACTCTCCACTTTTTTTAAGTATTGGAGATTCGCCTTGCTTCGGCTGTTTCATTTGCTTTGTAGCCCTCCACAAGCTATATCCATTTGCTTGTGAGGGCGACAGGTGCTTGACGTAGCTATTAAATGACTTGTTTTTTAAGTCCTGTAATGTAAATCTTATTCTTTTAATAGCACGATTAAGTTGATTTTTCATTTGTGGATCTCTGTTTCTCTGCCAGATTTTCCTCAATTTCCGTTTGTTTTGAACAGCTTCCCTTATGTACTTAGGATAATTTTGCACATGTTGATGCGGTTTAACTTCCATTGTTGATGCCTGTGCTGCTGAGCATATATTGGTGACAATATATTCGATAGCATTTTCTATATCTGAAGGTGATTTTAGTGGAATCCTTAACGACAGGTTTGCTTCTAGTTCATCTGCAAACTGTGTCCAATTTGTATTATAATTTGTAAGCGTCATTGCCTTTTTCTTCATTATTATACTAGCACTGATTGTCAAAATTATGGGAGTGTGATCCGAGGTTAGCGATAAATCGTCATCTATGGCCATGTAATTTGAAGAGATTCCTCTGACAATAAAGAAGTCTAGAAGGTCCGGGGTTTTCCTTCTATCGCTAGGCCAGTATGTTGGTTTTCCAGTTGATATGGCGTCACATTTGCAACACTTCATTGCATTCATTAGTTCCCGTCCCCTGGGAAGAGTTAGCCGCGAACCCCAATATGTGTTTTTGGAATTATAGTCTCCAACTATTATGCATCTACTTCCTAATGTTTTAAAAAATTTGACGATGAGTGATCAAAGAATAGAGGTTAGAGTCGAGGAAATAGACGAATATAGAAAATTAATTCGTTACTTCAATGATGCCAACATTAAACACCATACATTTCAAGTTCCAAAAGAGAAAGGGTTCAAAGTGGTGATACGCAATCTGCATAATTCTATTGAGCTTGATGACATTAAACTTGCGCTACTGACTGAAGGTCATAAGGTTAGGCACGTAATTAATATTAAACACAGGGTAACTAAAGAACCTTTACCCATATTTTTCGTTGAGATCGAGCCAAATGAGAATAATAAGGAAATATATAAACTGAACTACTTATTAAATATGCGTGTTAAAGTGGAAGCGCCATATAAGAAGAACATCATAGCACAATGTACCAGGTGCCAACGATATGGCCACACAAAGACCTACTGCAACTGCGATTTCGTTTGTGTTAAATGCGCTGGCAATCATGACTCAAAAAATTGTACCCAAGCAATGAATACACCAGCTGTTTGTGCACACTGTGATGGACCGCATCCAGCCAACTACAAGGGCTGTAAAATATATCAAGACCTTATAAACAAGAGATACGGGGAGAGTAGGCAGCAAAAAAGAATTAACCTTCCAACTGTGGCGTCATTCAATACTGATGTAGCACCTCCAGCTATAAACAACCTAAACTATCCACCTATGAATATTCGAACTGTCGCTGCACCGCAAGCAAATTCAATACCTAACCAGGTAGATAGAGGTGTGTCCTTCGCACGAATGGCGGCTGCACATAGAAACAGAAAACCAGAGGGAAACCAAATAAGCGAGTGCAGTTTGAGAGACGTAGAAAACATGATATCGAGCATGATAAACGAAATAAGAAATATGATGATGGAAATGATGAAGCAACAAAATGACATGATAACAAACATATTACATACAATTGTTGCTACACTGGCCCAAAAATGAAGGATTTGAGAATAGCTTCGTTCAACGCTAATGGACTACTAAGACGTATACGAGAAGTAGAAATGTTCCTACATAATGAGAAAATTGACATAATGTTAGTCTCGGAGATACATTTTACTGATAAGAGCTATGTTAAGATTCCAAATTATACCGCTTATTACACAATGCATCCAGACAGCAGAGCACACGGTGGCGCAGCGGTAATAATTAAAAGTAATATAAAGCATTATGAATTAAACAAATATCAGTCGGAACATCTACAGGCGTCATCAGTAATGGTGTCTGATAACAACGGATGCGTGTCGGTATCCGCGGTTTACTGCCCACCGAAACACAAAATCAAGAGCGCAGATTTTGTCAAAAAAAAACATGAATGAGCCCTTTAACGTGTACATATTGAATAATAAATAAATATTCCGCAAATCGATTAATAACAATTTTCTATTCAAATGTTGATACCCATGCAATTTCTATGTAAAAACGTTTTACTATCCTAAATATTTTTAATTTTTTAACAATATTTTATTTTTTTTACTTTTATTTAAAGTTAATACGTTTTATTTTGAACTGTTCAAAAATTATTTAAAATAAAAACCAGTTTTAATCGATTGCTGATTTTACAAATATATTTACATTTCAAAAATTTAATAAATCATACTGCATTTCATTCACTTTTTTCTGATCACATAAACAATTATAGAATTTTAAATATGCAAGTTTAATTTGTATAAAGAAAAGAACATGATCCAAAACATCGCATGATTGTATTAAAATTAGCTTGAAAACTGCTGTTGCGACAATACCGCCACAGCTGTAGATAATGTGTTATAAATAAAGTTTTTACTTGTATTTAAAAAACGATTATTTTTTTGCTACCCGCAGTGTTTGATTCATATATATAAATGTTTTTTGTAGAAAAAGAAAAGATAATGTTATTAATAAAAAATTACAAATATTAACATATCAATATATGTATATATAAAATTCCTCATTTGACATTCAGTTTATGTAGTATTCAGTTTGTTAGGGTAAGAAACTTGATTTTTTAAGAAGAACATAATTTTAATTTTATTAGTCATTCATATGTACACAGTAAGTTTTTTTTTTTTGTTTGCTTGTTTGTTTGCACATATATGATAATGAATTTTTTCACCTTTTTTCTTCAAGGGGGGGGGGGGGGATTCAAGATTAGTCCCGGGCCCTGTAAATCCTTAATCCATCCCTAGCTACTACCCCTCTATATTGCAATCTACAAACATGATGTAATTCCATGAAACAGTATTAAGGTAAATTTTGACAGTTACATGCACAGTTGACGCCTTTTGGAGTGGAGATATATCAAATCACTCCACCAGAATTGAATTCAACTGTGTTCAGAATGACAACATTTGTTCGTTGTGTGATGTCTTTTGGAGTTGAAATATATATTAAATCATGTCGTTGAAGATATATTGGACTGTGTCCAACAGCGGATATGTTTTGTAGGATATATTGGGTATTTTAGCATAATTGTCGAATGTTGTTAATAATTTTATTAATATGTTTTCTAAATTCCATATTATCCCTAAAATCTTCATAGTTCAGCTCAATACTAAAACACTAACAAAAACAAGTTTAAACTCTGGTGGTACTGGAGTCATCATTGAACATGTTCAATCAGAAATAATTGTGGCTTTGAATAAGTTTACCAATCAAATTCCAGTGGCTACTGGAGTAGCCGCCATAGACAGATCCATTGTTAAGAGAAAACCCTTTTTTTGTTTAGAATGTCATTTTGTCTATGGTCTTTTCTCTTATTTTTGGGACGAAAATACTGCCTACAGTAATTACAAATGGACTTTGCTGTTGTGTATAATTACTATGACTATATTTTTCACCTTCAAAATTTGGCTGCAGTTTTAGTAGCATGTAGAAGATTTTATCGCCAGCTTCTCACAATATATCAATTATTGTTTGATAAAGTCATACTTTAACCCTAATATTCCTCTCCATTGGCGCACCCAAGGGGGGTGCCACGGGGCCATTGCTCCCCCCAAAAAATCTTCAAAATCTTAATTTTGTTTTGTACTGTTTTGTTTTACTTCATTTTTTTTTTAAAACATACATATTTACTTTTTACTTATATTACAAGTATAATGTTATATACTAGTAGCTAATTTTTTTAAAATAAAATTCGTATACTTATCTAATTTGTGCTTGTATTTTTTTATTTTATTTTTTATTTTAATTTACAAACCACGGAAATAGATAGGTACTTTTAGTCGAGGTACCGAGTTATCACCCCCTAACTCATCTTCTAAATTCTAGCCCTGACCAAAAAAAAATCCTGAGTGCGCCTATGTTCCTCTCATATGATGCTTTATATAGATAATCATATACACTATTTTTGTTATATTATAGTAATGGGAAAATGCTGATTCTGGCACAAAATTGATAGAGAGAGATAAAGATAGTCAGAACACACATGAGAGAGAAATAGAGAGAGATATAGTTAGGATAGATGTATGTATGAGAGAGAGTGAAAGAGAGTGAGAGAGAGGACCATACCGCCAAGCCATCCTAACTGTTGTGCGGGTTGCATACCTATCCTTTTGAAGGTGCAATTTTATTATTATTATTATTAATTCCTACAAAACGCTTCTATCCAGACTTGACAAAATCCACTATGCCTGCCTTCACTTTTGAATTAGCGCTTTAAAGCTTCTATTCCCATAATTCTATCTAAAACAAGTATGCAAGCCCTTTCCCCGGTTTTTGCTTGGATGTCATTTCCTCATTAAACGTCTCCCTATCTCTGCTCCCAACCCCATTCCCTTCTATCTTTACATTGAGAACTGCTGCCATTTTGTTCACTGATAAAATTCCGATCCTCTCTTGCATAGCTGCACAAATTTCTGAGTTTTCTCCATTTGTTTTTTGTCTATAACAAGCTCCCTATGTCTGTCACAATTTCAACGGCTCTTCATGCCAACCCCACTTCTCAGGGGATAATTAAATCTGAATTCCTTCATACACTAGAATCCTCATTTCCTTCTTATGTATTATTTTTTACTGATGGTTTCTAAAATGAAAAGGGGGTGTAGGTGGCGCATTTACCCCCTTCTCTTCAGCATTCTGAATCCTTCAGGCTCCTTTCTTTCTGCTCTATCTTCACAGCTTAGTCAGTTTCCATTTTTCGTGCAATATCCTTCATTTCTACAACTAGTGGAATATTCTAATTCCTATTGTTTCTGATTTGAAAAGCGTTCTTCAAGCAACGATTTCTCCTCCTACTCATTCCTCTAATAATATTATTCTATCAATTCGTTCCCTTATTTCTAGCTTACTATCATCTCGTTCTATTCTTATAGACTTCCTATGGATTCTTAGTTACATTTAAACATTAAGGACGGTGACACGGCAGATTTTCTAGCTCGGTCGGCCGCCCTCAATGGTCCTTTCTCTAGCCATTTTCGAGATTCCGACTTAATCCTCCTTTCCTCAATCAGTCATTCTAGATTTTGACTGAATAGATACCCGTCCTTATTCTCTAATTCTGCTTCCCACTATCTTCTCATACAGTCGGCACCTAGTCCTCAACCTTGGTTTCTTTCCACTCCATTCAGTCTTCATTCTACTATTGTCTCCTTAATCAGATTAAGAATTAATCATTCTCTTCTCCTTGCTTCTCGCTTTTTTTCCCTCATCTCCTTCTCCTTTCTGTCCTCTTTACAACTTTGATTCTCCTTTTGAATGTGACGCAAAATATGTTTTCTTCGAATGTTCGGCTCTTATTAACGAACGTTCCTTTTTGTATTCGAAAATTTTAGCTCTTGGCCTTCCGGCTCCTTACAGTGCTTCCTTTATCTTCTCCTTCCCATTCCCACCAATAATTCCCTTACTTCTTTGCTTTATTCTTTCCATCTCCTATCGCCTCAGAATCTAATTTCTTAGCATAATACAATAAAGTAGTTAGGTAAAAGCCAAGGCGAGTCCACCAAAAAAAAACATTAATAATTTTTCATATTTTTTGGGATGAAATGCAATAAGATTTCATAAATTAATTCTTTATCATTTTTAACCTTGAAATACATCACTAGAATTGGGAATGAAGTAACTTAATGCAAAAAAAAAGTCAATAATCATGATTACGTTTCAAAATTTTACTATATTTCTATTCTATTTTTTATGAAAAATTACGTGTTGCATAAAGAATGATGCAAATGTTCTTATCAACCATTTAGAACGTAGTAATGTGATTTTTTTAATGCAATGATTATGGTTTTGAATAATACAAAAAACTAGTCCACTTATTTTTATATTTTACTGAAATATAATTGTGTTTGTAATGTCTGTATTAAACTTTTTAAACTACAATAACACAACGTTACATTTTAAAAATATGGAAACAAAATTAACCGTAACTTCCACTGAATTTCAAGGATCGACGAAACAGAAGATGGCGCTAATTTACGGCTCGCTAAAATCTGATGCTGCGGATGATGAATCCACTTCGCCGATGTTTCATTGCGAGAACTTCACCAGCTTATTCAGAGAGATGAACTAAGCTAGTTTTTTATCTTGTAGAACTTTGTAGACTCATCTGCACATATACACTGTATTTCTATTAATGGTTTTTTATACAAATCTGAAAAATTCCTAACTTAACTATGGTTAAACATAGGCGAATAATACAAATTAAAAGCATGTACTCGTAATTTTAAGCAATTAAAATTATTTAAATAATCCCATTACTCTTAACCCATAATGAAACAATTACATTTAATTAAAATTTAAACATTATCAGCTGTCCGTTGTTCGATTCAGTTTAGGAAAGATATTAACTTATAATTTATAATTCCTAAAAAAGTAATACACGTATTATGATTTTTCCCTTTGATTATTTTCTCCTTTTATATTTGTATAAACCTAACTTAGGTCAAAAAATAATTTACGGCTAAAAAAAATCTCCGGTGATTAAGGGAAATTCTTTTCTCTTTTTTTACTGTTTGTCGGTGTCAGTAAAACGGTTTATCACGCAGCAAAATTTTCAAAACTCTACCGAGGCTGGTACAAATAAAACAACCGAAATTGATCTAATACCATTTAAGATTGTTCTGAAGAATATTACGAGTAAAAATATTTTTAGTTCTGATACAAACAACCAAGGTATTTCGTTCGATCAATTAAATCAATTTCTAGAAGAGACAAGAGCCAATTTAAAGCTAAAAGAAGTAGCCATTCAAATGAATCTAAATATTCCAGAGCTCGTTAGAGTTACGGAACTTGCGCACCTCCTCACTTCCCAAATGAATCTACAAAAATTCGATTTACAAAAATTGTTAAAACTCTCAACGATGGCTCGACTTTTCAGAATACCTTCTCCAGTTAGTCTAACAATCAACCAGACCTCGAAAATTAATCAATTTGAACTATCTATTCTTTATCCCTTTTGATATTGAATAGAATCATGCAAGCATAATTATGCAGTTTACTATTCTTAACTGAAACTGTAATTGACTTTACACCTATTTCGAAGATTTCTAGATTCTTCTTAATACATATAATCTCCATCCGTCATTAGAGTGCAAGAAACAAATCTCCGAGCTTCCCGAAATTTCAGAATCAAAACTACTCTATTTATCATAAAGAATTAAATCAAATGGTTAGAGCCCGTGGCGGCATAGTAATTGCAGAGAAGAATTCTGTTTTTCACGAACAAATTCCAATCAACATATAGTTTCAGGCAATGGGGCTGTTGAAGTTACCTTTCACAAATCCGAAACATTAACTACCTTCCACCTAACCTACCCTTTCAAACTCAAGAAATACAAAATATTATCCACCCCAGCTTCCATCGCCAGTAATTTTGCTCGGAGACCTAAGTGCACACGGCCCCAACTGTGGATGCTCAAATTCTATTCTTAAAGAAAAAATTATAGAAGATATTATAGATCAAAATTGCTTCGCTATACTCCTTCTGGTCTCAGCAAAATGGTCTTTGTATTTCTTATGAAAAATCAACAGTAATCCGCTTTTGAAGGCATTGCGAATGCCCTCGAATCATACAAGTGTTCAAGTGAACAATATCTCCATATCAGTTTCGGAATCAGTAAAATACCTTGGAATCACATTTTAACCTCCTAAAAAAGTTATCTCGTTCCAACTACGGCTCGAATCGACTTACATTATTGAAACTATATTGTTCCCTTATCCGTCTAATCTCTGATTAGGATTCTCTTATATACAGCTTTGCTGCCTTTTCTCGCCTAGATCCACTTAACATTATTCATAATACTAGTCTGAGAATATCAACTGGAGCTTTCCGTACCACTCTAACACTTCAAGTCTACATAGCCTCTGAGCTACCTCTATTAATCCGAAGATAACATACTTCCTCAAGCGCTGTCCTTAAAATTTTGGTGAACCCTACCTTTCATTCTTCCCTCGAACATCTTACTCCGTTACAATTCTTGTCACGAAATTATTTTACTTTTCTTCAATCTATACTTACTGATGAAATAAAGGTACACCATTTTCCAGTAAATCATAACCCTCCCTGAATAATTTTTAAACCAATAATTAATTACTCTCTTTTTGAATTCTCGAAATCCTTCACAAATCCTGCTATTTTCCGTCAAGATTTTCTTGCGCTAATCGGTGACTATCTTAATTTCGAGCATATCTACATCGATGCTGGCAAAATCAGATAACTTTCCGGTTGTTCAATTGATCCATAAAGAGGAGAGAATTTTGTATTCATTTCTACTCTATTTCTTCGTCCTATCCTCTGAACTTTTTGTGTTAAAACCAGCTATAATATACTGTGTAGAATTCCAGCGAAATAACATTCTAATATTTTCGGACTCCCTATCAGCTTTATCCTCCCTGAGTAATTATCATGATAAGAAACGTCATCCTATTACCCAAGAAATCATCCAAACACTAGTCAACTCCAATAAAAATGTGGTTTTCTGCTGGATTCCTTCTCACTGTAGTATTCCTGGGAATAAAATAGCCGACTCATCTGCTAAATAATTCTTAAATGTTTCTCCTACTCTCAACATCCCTCTATTTCCCTCTTGAAGATCTAAAAGCATACCTAAATTCTTTTTCTCAAATTCAGTCCTGACAATTCTGGCATCATATTCCCTATACCAATAAGCTGGAAAAAAATTATCCTTCTTCCAGCTCATACATAGCTACTACAGATTTATCCCGGAAGAACAAAGTTGTTCTTACACGCACATTAGCAGGTCACTTACTGCTCATTCATAGTTTTATATTCAACAAAAGTCCACCTCCAGTCCGTAATCCCTATGACACCTAACTCACGATCAAACACATACTAACCGAATGTTCCAAATTCAGTGCTCAAAGATCCTTACTCTTTCCTGGCATATCCCTTCCCTCAATTTTGACAAACAAATCTCCCCAAATTGGCAGAGTCCTTCAGTTCCTAAAATCTATAAATCTATATCAACACATATAAGCTAAGCTCTTCAAGCTGTAGCTCTAGCCACTGAGCTGTACGTGGTGCTAAATAGTAAAAAAACGGTGTATACAGATGACGTTATATTTAAATTATTACACGAACACGATTATTTCAATTCGGTTCAAATAATAATTTTATATATAACACATCGAAAGTGAAATTATTTGGTAAAGAAAGATTTCTCGAGTACAATTTTAATATTATTTAACTATCGTAATAAGTGTTAAAAAAAAAGAAAAAGAATAATAGTAAACAGTATCGTAAATCGTTAACATAAAAGAAACCGTAATAACTTGAATTTTCCAAAATACAATTCGAGCGACCGCTATAGCCATCACCGTATGGTACTGATTAAAAATGAAACCATATCGTAGATGGATTTTATTGTGACGGCAAAAAATTCGAATGAAAGTACGAAATCTGGTACGAACCTGATGAAAAAGTTCCATTTCATAGTTAGTAATACAGTGTATATGTTTTTCTGAGTTCTTAACGATTTATCGTGCCAACTCGTTTGATAAAGCGCATCCGCGAATCGTTTGTTTAATTTGAATAGCCCTTCCACGACACGACAGAAATAAAATAACCACAAGCCATAATACGTACCATTCACGGCATATCCTACCCACACATCCATTGTTCGTTCAACAACCGCAAAATAGTGGTTACTTAATACTAGCAAAGAGTATTGTCCTACGTACGATATTAGTATAAATAATCGAAAAGCCATTAAAAAGTCCTTCGCAAATAGGACCAACATACGGTGGTGGTGAATACACTGCCCAACCAAATCGCAGTAAACTTCATCTCGAGCCTGAACCCAACGATCGTATTGTGGATAATACCGCTCGATGTTTTCACATATTAACGTCGGATCCGGTTCGAGGTGCTTCGTTCTAACGGACACTAAATCGTCGACCTGTTCGGCTGCAGATATTAGATCGTCCAGCTCTACGAAAATCAACTCGCTGAAATAAAAAAATAAACTCTTCACACAGATCGAACCGATCTGTCCCGGAATCAAAATGAGTATGGCAATTGAATACGTAATTAAATACTGAAAAACTGTCTTTATTTCGAACGGGATGTTTCTATAATGTGGTATGTAACGGTTATATATTTCTTCTTTATCGCTGTATCGCCAAAATGTCACTAAATACGATAAGTATCCAAGTAGAGTGATGGTCGTCAATGCAAATACGATAATCGTAAAGATTCGTTGATTTCTGGTGCGTCGGAAACGGCTACGTGACTTTCGTATTTCCTCGAGTTCGGCATCCGGATAAGAGAAAAGTCCGTTAGATTTCTCGTTCAGACGAATCAACGATTCCTTATTCATCCGCAGTCAAAAATAATCGAAATAGTACAATGCTGCTACAATGTAAAATAGTCGGTACAGAAAAGCTAAGACACTGGGCCATGATATTATTTCGGAATCCAGAACGATCAATGCAAAATTCGCGCAGCTAGTAATCAGAAAATAAAGGATTTGTATCTTTTCGGTATTTGTTTTACACATGCAGAATCGCATAACGAAATCGGAAACCAGATTGAACAGAGCACTCCAGTTTAATCCGCTTCGAGGATTACTCGTTGCATTTAATACAGGCGAAACGCTATTCGACGAGCGACGCATTTTCATCGATCAGTCAACCGCACCAGGTAAATTCGCGGACAGAACTAAAATTAGGGCGATTCCGACGACTGGAACTATCTTTACATTTTTTCCAATTGAAAACAACATAATGAATTTTTTTTCCTTACCTAATTTGGACTTCACAAATTACTTTCGAATGTGGTGTTATTTTCCTGCTTTGTTATGGCTAAATGAATGTCTCGCGTTGTCACCTTTGGATGTACAAATGATCGATGAAATTATTTGTTTATACGCATTTTACATTGATGACAAATGTGATTAACAGTTCTTTGGACGAAATGTTGGCTTGTCTTCGTGCATTCCTAATTATTCGAACTACTAACTATATTTTCGTGATTAATTTTTCATGATAAGTAAAAAATTCATGCAGCGTTCAGTCGATTTTTCGACAGCTATCACTCGCTAATCGTATGTTGCTATTCGATCAATAAACGAATCAAATAACAGAAATTCATGCTTACGTAGGAATCTATTTTTTTTTTTGCTAAACCTAGTTTTAATGAATGATCTTATCGAAATTCTCTCGTTGATGGTGTAGACGAGGAAGTGTCATAAGTCAAATGAGTTCATGTAAGCGGCAAAAAAATCTCAAATACTAAATGCCTCATAAGAAAATAAGCATTCAATATTAATAAGCGGGCTATTAAAATTACCTCAGGTAATGGATTCTGTTATGCTGCGGTATTAATGGTAAGGAAATGGTGGATAAAATTTCAAAAATAGAATGAGCCGAACAATTAACCGAAGTGTACTTTCCCGCTTGCAAAAACCAACCTTCATCGTTTTTTTCTCCGTTTATTTCTGACCATACGTAGCATTATTCAGTCTGACACTGCTTGCAGGATCATGCAAACGTGCTCCCATTCAAGTCCCAATCGCCACAAAAACACATCTTCTGTTTTCGCGCATGTAACGGAGTATTAAGTAATAAATCTTCAAAATGTATCTTAAGTATATTATATAGTGTATTGTACACATAAATAATGCAATCCCGTTCCATCGAAAATGGAATCATATTGCATGCTTAGATTAAATTCCAGCACGTAAATGTAAATTTTTTGTTGAAATTTTTATTACAATATTATTATTAGAACATTTTTTTGATTTCAGTGCTACTCTACAACCTTTGTTATGGTTTTTTCAGGTCGGAAATTTCGAGCGATTCGATTGTAATAGAATGTCCAAACTCTAAAAACCCTAACCAAGCCAATAAAAGGAGACATTCTATGGGATCATACGAAACAAAAAACAACCAAAAGGAATTACTCGAAATTACGATTTAAATTAACTTTTACTTGATTTTTATTGAACGGAGTTTTGTTTTATTTAAGAAACATCAAATGAAAAAAAAAAAAAACAACGTACAAAAATTCAAGGAAAAAGAAATGGAAACGTACAATACAGTTGCTAATGAGAAATTAAATATATTATAACAAAAAAAAGGGTGGGGGGGATTAAAGAAATTTATTTTTTGACCAGACTAAAGACTGGTCTCTGGACAACTTCTCCTCCCTATGCGAAAACAAAAAAAATAAAAAATAAAAATTATACTACCAATTTACGCGCTTTCAGACGAATTTTTACCACAATAACTAGCAGCAGATTGACCGCAACTTTGACCGGATGGCGAGAGAGCCCTCGTCTTCAAAAGGCACATCTATTTATAGTTAACTAGTGTTTGCCCAATGGTCAAAATTCGACCATAATTATTATTAAAAATTTGAGGAAAACATATATGAATTTGCATGTTTCCAAAATTTTTTTTCTACTCTTATATAATCGTTCATTGTATATCTGAAAACATACACGCTTTTATATGTACTTACAATACAAAACAGTTCAGTATCATTATAATTGAATAAAAAATAAATTCAATAAAATAACACGAAATCGCAATTTTTAAAAAACCCTCATTTATTAATATTAATTGACACCTTAAGGTTTAGTATCACTGTAAAAAAGCCAATAATGATGATTATTATTAAGAACAATTAAAACATTTTAATAACAACAGATTTACCGGCTATAGTGATTTCATTTTTTATTTTTTGTATTAATTTTTTATTTAAATAAGAAAGAAAATATAACTGTTTTTAAAAAATTTTTACCGATAATACTAAAGATCGTTAATAACTGCTAAACAAAAAAAGAAAGGAAAAAGAAAATCGGTTAATAAACACAGGAGAAAAGGTACTGAACTGTTTTCTCTTTGTCTATTTATGTATATTTAAATTATTAAATTTAAAATTTTTTGATTTTTTGTTTTTAGAATAATGACAAGTGATAACTCAAATAATAATTCCTAATGGGGAAAAGAAATAGTTAAACAAATGAGAGAACCAAAAAAAGAACGGAAATCCTCGATACTAACTATAAAAGAGAAAATGGTATTTTTAATTCTTCTCGCAATTTTTGAATTGCCGATTATATGAAATTGGATATTTTTTTAACTTTCTCTATTAAATTTCTAATGTACGTGATATGACTTCGATGTATCCCTATCGACACATTATAACTGTAAAATATGCTACACTTTTTGTTAACATTTTAAATTTAATAATTTAAATATACATAAATAGGCAAAGATAAAACAGTTCAGTACCTTTTCTCCTGCGTTTATTAACCGATTTTCTTTTTCCTTTTTTCTTGTTTAGTAGCTGTTGACGATCTTTAGTGTTATCAGTAAAAAATTTTTGAAAACGGTTATATTTTCTGTTTTATTTAAATAAAAAATTAATACAAAAAATGAAAAATGAAATCACTATAGCCAGTAAACCTGTTCTTATTAAAATGTTTTAATTTTTCTTAATAATCATCATTATTGGCTTTTTTACAGTGATACTAAATCTTAAGGTGTTATTTAATATCAATAAATGAGGGTTTTTTAAAAATTGTGATTTCGTGTTATTTTATTTAATTTATTTTTTATTCAATTATAATGGTGCTGAACTGTTTTGTATTATAAGTACATATAAAAGCGTGTATGTTCTCAGATATACAATGAACGAATGTACAGGGTGCGGCAGCATAACTTCCTTTTTTAAAATGCGCCACTTTTTTTCTACTAAATTTTGTTAAAGAGAAATAATAACAGAAAATCGAAATAAAACTGCAAGGGAAGAAGCATACATATTGCCCCAATGGGGGATCTAGAATATGTTATTTCGATTTTCTGTTATTATTTCTCTTTAACAAAATTTAGTAGAAAAAAAGTGGCGCATTTTAGAAAATGACGTTATGCTGCCGCACCCTGTATGAGAGTAGAAAGAAAATTTTGGAAACATGCAAATTCATATATGTTTTCCTGAAATTTTTAATAATAATTATGGTCGAGGCATGACAGCAGTGCGTTTTTAGCCCTAATAGTCGGTGTAACGTTTTCGATTTTCACTTTCCTAGTTTAATCGTAAATAATATCTGAAAATACAGTGATGTGATTAAAAAGAAAATAGCAGTTGTTTTGATTTTTTTTCATTCACTTCTGATATAGCGATAATTTTTGGAGTATTTAGATTTCTAAATCCGGAAAATCTAACAGTATAAGAGAACAAATATTATTCGATAAAAATATTAAAATCGTCAAATATAAACTTCGATTAATCAAATTACGATGCAAATATTTGGCAGATGTATTTTATAAAACACCGGCGATAACCATTCGCTCTGTCGAGCTTTAAATATAAAGCATTATAAGATCATAACCGATTTTTAATTTTTAAAAGTTACGTTCTTGTTGATTTTGCCTTATAGTTTGTTGTTACTTCCGGATACTATACTGCAAACTAGAATTTCACTTCTAAATAGAGGAGTCTTTACTAATTGTAATATTTATATTTTCATCTCCGTTGTTTGTGATTTTGAGATTTATTAAGAGTACCTGCTACGTTGAACTTATGGTTGTCCTCTAAAGTTCGAATTTTTAATAATATGTTTTTTTAAACTTTTAATGAACAACATTGTTGCGATGAAATATCTATCAATTCCGAAAATGTAAAAATATTTGCATTAATTCCCTCCGCCGAGTTCGAATTTTTTATTAAATATTATTATTTCACATTCTCGGCGTGTTTGAATTCAAGTTTCCTAATAACGATATCGATCTTAACCCACTGCTTATGGACAGTAGTTTGATGGTGAAGGATGGAACAGAGTCTGTCAGACTCCTGTAGCTAATTTTCCACAGTTCTTCCTAGTACTTCACTGATTCCCATGCGTGATGATGTGGGAATGGGGAAAACGACAATCTAACTCAATAAAACATTCTATTAGATTATAAATAATAAGTAGTTTTTTATTTAGCGCAGGAACTATTAACGCTATTGAATTCAAATTCTGGTAACGTGCTTTTGATAACTAAAGTATTTTACTAAATACCTTACTATGAAGTATGACAAAGTTCACAGCACTATCTTAGACCCTGAATTAAATTTTAAAAATATAAGAAATCAAATGTCGAAATATGCATTTCAAAATTAGCAATAAGTTTCAACCGATAAGTGTTAAGTAATTAGTAAATTTCAATTTGGAAAATTCAAATACCCCGAAATCGTAAAGCTTTATAAAATGTAAGAGGAATTATCAGATTGAGAAAATAAAAATCAAATTTTCTTTTGAACACAGAATTATGAAAAGAATGTCACTTGGCAAGCCAGTCATTGCAAATTATCTGCCCACACTACAGACAATCGCTTTTTTTGCATTTACATTCGGCACAGTAAATTCTCTTCTCCAATTTCTTCTGAGTAGCATCCTTTGGTGTAGGTAGTTCAGGAGGAGGAATTTGAAAGATTTTTCGGATCAAAGATTTCACTTCATTTTTAGTTTTCGGCTCGGAGAGTCTCTTGAATTGTTCCAATTCTTCAGTAAGGTCTTTCGTGAAATCAAAACGCCTTTTCAACGGGTTTCCTCGAAAACTCAAGAACGGTATGCATAAATTAGCCCCTGTTAAGTCGACGATTTTGTAGAAAATAGTGAGCGGCCATCTGAAGGATTTTCTTTGACTCGAATACGTTCCAGTTTTGTAATCAACCGAATCAACTCCACCCTTCGTTTTATTGTAAAACAATATCACTTCAGGCTTGTTCTTAGTCTGTGAAATCTCTTTAGAGTGGTGCATAGTAGATACAAGGTTAACGCATCTGCTCTTTTTTGAAACAAAAGATACAAGAGTAATTTTGTCATTGAAACCAAATAATGTTGAACCCACTGGTTTTCGTGGATTGGGCAAAAATTCCAATGGTATGTGAGATTTGTTTTTTCGAAGCGTTCCCACATATGTCAGCTCATTTTTCACTAGCTCCTGACACAGCTCAATTAAAAAGAAATAATTGTCTGCGGTGACGTTCCTACCTGAACCATGTATGGACCGTGTGAGCCTATAAACACATTGCAAAGGTTTCGACATGGTGTTCCGTTGTTCTTCAGTCAATGTTATTCTATCGGTACCTTTTTGAAATAATCATCAAAATGGATTATGAATCTCTGGCAAATTGTTAGGTAACAGAATAATAGAAAACGGAGAATTAAAGCACAGGAACATTACAAAAATATTGGTTTGACCGGAGATAGAGTCTCACAGACTCCTTCTTGAACAAGATTGGAGGGGAGTAGAAGCTCTGTATGCAAACAAGAAACCTAACCTCACTTACCTTACATTCCTCTTCCAGAAACAGGAGGCTACTGGCCATTGCAGTCCAATCGCATCAGTAGGAGCCTTCCCCCACCCTTCCAAAGGGGTGGAGGAGTTTTTCAAATTCTGTCCATAAGCAAATGTGATCTTTTGATTTTGCCGGAAACGGATAATTTGATTTTTTTGGCACTTAAAATTTGAAACTTTCGAAATATTTTCTTGCGGCATAATTTTTTCACATCTTTAAACTAATGTGTTAATTTTTAATTTCGCAAGCCCAATAATGGTTTCGAAGATGCCGCAATATATGCTCGGCTAGTAGAGTAATCGCGGATTTCTGCTTTTACATATATTTGCATCTACCGTAAAATATGTGCAACCAAAATTCAATTTCGCAGGTAAATACAATAAAACACAATACTACAGTTAGTTAATTTATGAAAAATTATAATACGTAAATGTTTCATTTCGTATAAACTATTTAGTTCATATAGGAATTTCAAAGAAGTTTAATGGCGGAATAAATATTTCAAATAAATGATTATAATAAAGCATTTCTACGCTTGCATTTGCATAATAGAAACCTAATAAATATGCATTTTTTAACTACAAAATATTCACAAAACAAAAAATAAAACACGATTAAATTAACATTGAATATTAAATAACCATTAAATACTAAACACAAAAACCTCAGTGGATCTATTAAACTGCAAAACTCAAAACTCGTAAAAATTAATATAAATTAAAAAGTATTATCGTCAGAAATAAAAGCTGCGATGTACGAAAAGATTAAAAGTTAAGTTTAAACGACTGCTACTTGTCGGAAATTGCATTGCGTATTTTGTAATTTGTCACATATTTCAACGATCGTTATGTAATAAACTTCATATTATTTAATTACTACGTTTCGTTAACCATTTTTTGTAATTTTATAACATTCCGTATAAAGTAAGCAGTTGAAACATCCTGATATGCAAGGTCGTTGCCGAGTACTTCTGGCACTAGGCATAAAATGCATCACCAAATCTGCTCGTCCAGTATGGGAGATTAGGCCAACCTATTTCACTAGAATGCCTATATCCAGTAGTGGATCGACATATGTTAAAAAAAAATTTAATATCAATATTTTATAAATTAATTAATTATACTTATAGATAAATTATGGCATGTTTCGGTGATATAGTTCTGTAACTGCGAATAAATTATATGTATGAAGAAAAATAAAAGTATGCATTATCATATATCTACTTAGCATGATAAGTTTGTTATTTTTTTACATAGGGATGCCGAACTGAATCACAGTTCAAGTACATCCCGGATACACGTTCATATCGGACTCGAACGGATCATCCGGTATTTACATACGCAGTACACTCAAAAATTGGAAATAGTTTGCACCGGTTGTCGGTGCAGTGTACTCAGTGTTAGGCTAGATTACATGTATTAGAAAGAGAGAAGGAAATTGCAAAATAGCTAGCTTAGGAGTATCATCATACAGAGAGTTGTGTCTGTACGGAAAAAAACGATAACATTTCTTTTTAATTATTCTAACGTTAACAGTTTTCACTTTTCCAGCTGATCTTCTGGCACATTTTTGCCCGGATATTCATTCCATATACAAAACACAAAAATGCACAGACGGGGTCTATTCTGCTCCGTTCAAGGTCTCTATAGTTTAGCTTCTACATCGGTTGAACTTGGATCTGTATAACATTCATCGATTTAATATTTAATTTTAAGGAACTTTATAAATACCGCTTTTATTCGGAAAACTTTTTATAAATACTAAACTACCGACATGTTTCGGGAACACAGTCCCATATTCATGGTTATTTGCTCGGTCATCGATGGATACATGTCCGCAACTGTAGTTAGAGTTACATTGTTAATTCCGCTGCTGCATACGAATCTGTGGATACATATCTTTCTGGACCTCCTTATCAGTAGTATACACAAAACTAAATCCTTCGCATCCTGCCATAAGGGCATCCTTTAGACTTCCAAATGATGGCTGTTATTTTATCACTCAGCGTGTAAAAATTACGTGGCTATTAACTGATGTAATGAAAAAATCAATTATAGCAATGTATTGTAAAAACAAATATTACTAGAACCGGCAGAATTCTATAAAACTAAATATCATATCGGTTACATTGATTGTAATGAAAAAGTGCCTATTATGACCAAAGTTTTGGTGTGAAAGTAAAAAATGATCGCTTATAATGATTTTAGCGAATTCCAAGATATTACAGTGTCGGGAATAATTAAATAGCTGATACTTTAGCGAGACCAGACAATGGTAGGAGATTATCCACTAAGCTTAATTGAAGGAATTCACTGTCCCCTAAAGAACAGATGGAAATTAAATGGAATGAAAAATAAATTCAATATTAAATAGTACGCATTATGCAACATAAGGTATCAGATAATCACTGGTTTAAAATATATTACACTCTGTGTAGATATTACGTGACAAAAACGATTAGAATAAGAACGGGTTATTTACGTTCTGCTAGCTATTTTTTCGTAGTGAAAAATGTAAATGTAAAAAACGTAATGTAGAAGTTATTTTGACCGTTACACTTGGAACTGCGTAAAATGCATTAAAAGAGGACCAGTCGTTTTTATGAACATGTTTTTTTGATTAAATGGGAGACGTTCTTGATTTATAAATTATGCAGATTGCAGCACTTTTATCTACCGTTAGCTTTGAGTTGTATCATCAGTTTATGTGAAAAAAATATTTTGAGAAGTAGCTGGCTAAAAAGCTAGGCAAAAAAACAAAAAAAAAGAAAATTTATTTTTAATTTTTTTTCCAATGAATTTAACAAAAAAAAAAACAACAGTCCCTTGATCTTTTTCTATGAAAAAATAAACACTCATTAAAATAACATATGTAGTGCATAATTCCTAAGCGCTTCGAAGCTTAAGGCTTAAATAGTAATTTCAGTGAAAACATCGGTGCTTTGTTCAGCTAATACATGTTAAACGCTTTTTGTAAATTTAACGAAATTAACGAATTACAAAAAATATTTCAGAAAATTATACTCATCTAATTATAAGAAAAAATCACGAATTAAAAATTTCTTCAAATAGAAAGAGGAGTCACCGCCATTTCTATATAGTAATTTTTTTCGATTTTCTATCCATCCATCTATGTATTTAAAGTCCTGCTCTTGTCGTTGTAGCTAGCTAATCATCTTCTTTCATCCCTTCCTGTTGCCTGCTATGTTTTTGATCTCTTTATATGTCATTCGAGTTCTTATTTTTACTTGATCCATCCATGTTATCCTAAGTCTTTCCCTCTTTTTCTTCTTCCTCCCAATGTTCCCACGATTATGACCTTCATGAAAGCGTTGTGACACAGTGTGTGTGTCCTAGAAGCCTTTTTCGTCTTTGTTGTATTGTTTCCATCAGTTTCCTTTTTTTATTTATCATTTCCAACACATCTGAATTCCTGTTCTTCTGCGTCCACAATTTATATTCATAATGCGGCGCCACCTCTACATTTCGAAGGCAATTTACCCTGTTCATAACACCTATTCATTAAATTAAACAATTCCTCTATAAATTCTTCATCCTCCATTTGTAATAATTCCGCTGGTAAGTTATCCAAACCCCCCGGTGCTTTTTTCTTCGTGAGTTGTTTCAATGCGAATTCAAATTCTCCTTTTATTATTTTAGGTCCTTTATCATCATCTTTTTTGTTTTTATTTGTCATTATTTCTTCTATATTCTCTTCCGTCTTATATAGCGTTTCCAGATATTCTTTCCATCTTTCACATATTGCTTCCTCTTTTATAAACAGTTTGCCTTGTTTAACATTTGTAACATTACCGGTATCGTTACTCTATGCCTATGGGTTCAACTTATTTATTTCTCTATATGTTTCGTCAAGATTATTTTCTTCGAATTTCTTTTCTATACTTTCACACTTGCTTTTTATCGACTTTTGTTCATCTTCCCGGCACTTCTTGGTGATTCTATTTCGAACTTCTTTATATTTTCTTCTACCTTACTCCGTTTTCAATGCTTTCAGTTTCCTTATTGTATCTATTTAGGTTTTATCGTATTTTCACGTATAAAGAAAAAATATTTGGTATTTTTACGTTTGAATTCAAAACAAAAACATGTGGTGATTACAAATAAACGTGTATCTGTAGTATACGGCGAAATGTTTTACGGAAGTTTTATAACGGAGTAGTTGTTCGGTGTAAATCCTGGAATATAAAAAAAATTATAATTCCTTATTTGGTATTACATATTACGACGAACATCAGTCATAGATTGTTCACACCCTCTTCGATAATCGATTTTTGCTGAAAACATTAATTAAAAATGATATTTGTACGCCAGGCCTGAAAATCCTGTTACGTAATTTGTCACATTTTTAACGTTTAATGAACTGTTTTTCGTCAAAAACGACGTAGTGAGGTGAAATCGGCTCTTCTTTAAGTTTTATAAAATGACCAGCAGCCTGCGGAAAAAGGAGTTTCCCCTTTGGTAAAAAGGAGCGAATTATATAATACGTATTAATCGGAGTAATAGGAAGGAATGACAAAGTATACATAAAACGTTTTTCTGTTACGGAAGTTGTAATAAGAATTGTTATGTAAAGGCAGGCCTGTGCCCAGAATTTTGGAGGGGGGGGGTGAAAATTTTCTTCGCATATTTATTTTATAAATAAAAATACATTTTTCACTATATTCATGCTATTAATAATTTCCGTCATTTTGATTTATATATTAATAATTTAAATAAACGAATTACTGTATAAACATTAATAAAAATTACATATGTTATTGATTATACTCGTAACAAAAAATTTTGCACAAAATATTAACGAAGTACCTAAGCAATTTCAGTTCTCATGGGGGGGGGTTAACCCCCAAAACCCACCCCGTGGACACGGCCTTGTGTAAAGGGTACTTTTTTTTTGAAATTTCTTGCAAGTATCATAAAAGATTATCCGGAGTCCAAGAGGTATCTATGGTGGGGTCTGAAGGATCGAATTGCGTACCGGTATATATAAAATGCGTAGAGATACACGGAAATTTTTTAGCGGAATTAGACAAATGTGAAGTCGGAAATTCTTCGAAACAAGTTCAATTACATATTATTTCTCAAACAGCGGTGAAATATGTAGCAGCTTAGGAAGCGTGCCATTTTTTCCTTGGCAAACTTATATGTCCTGTTAGACGGTTAAAATGTGAGCTTGAACTCGACAAGTGAAAATAAATGCACATCGTTAATTAGAGAATGATGGGGAGGTAATTTAAAGTGTGCATATATATTTGAAAAATGATAAATAAAGAACAAAGGCGAATATGAAACAACGCAGTTCTCAGTTCAGATACACAACATTGCAATAATTCTGACGTAAAAAGAAGAGGTAATTTTTTCTCTTAATTACGAAGAGAAAAAAAAAAAAATGATGTAAATATCGATCGGCAATATTTTTGTATATTCTTTTAATTATGAGCCATCATTAAAAAGGATTATTAAAACTATTACGATATATCGTAATTTATTCACAGATAAACCTTATTTATTCGATTGCCCCCGTACGCAAATGATTTTAGTACTTCGAAATGCCAAATTCATCGTCATTAGCGAAAAGAGGATGGTACTTTCCTATTACTGCTAATATCAATTAATAACAATAAACAACTATTATCGTAAAGCGAGCATAAAACAACATTCACTTTTTCTGTTCAGCCTTTTAGCCGATATTTTTAAAATAATTTAACCTACCGAACACGAGCCTATACCGAGAAATTAAATTTATAAATTAATATTGCTGTTCTTTAAAAGCCGATGTTTTGACGTCGCTTTGACATTAATGTAAACTGAGAACCCACACAAGATCTGACAGTCAAGCAGTGAGACTGATTGCAAAAGAACAGATCTATTTAAAAATTAAGGTACATCGATATGATCCCCTTCGAAATACTCACCTTCTTGATTCTAGCACTTTTTTCAGTTGTCTCGTAACACTTCTGGAAAGCTTCAACTGGCACACTTCGCTTTGTATCTTCATCGCGGACTATTGCATGTCAGCTACCGATATATAAAATGCGCTCCTTTCATGGCTTTTTTGATTTGAGGGAACAGGAAAACGTCACACGGTGACTTATCCGGCGAATATGGGGGTTAGGGCAGCACTGTAACGCCCTTTCAAAAACTGCGTCACACAGATGGCATGATGCACTGACGTCATGATGGATCTTGAACGGACTCTGACGACCATTTTTGGCAACCTTTTGAATACTCTGAATGAGAAGCGTTGATTATGATCTGTTGAGGCGGCATAAATTACGCACCACCCCTTTGCTATTGAAGAAGTAAATCATCATTGTTTTGTCGTTTGGCTTGCTCATTTTTGCAATTTTTTTTTCAGTCTTACTTAGGAGACAGCCATTGTTGGCTTTGTTGTTTTGTTTTTGCGGATCATACTGGTAAAACTAAGTTTCGTCGCCGGCAATTACGCGATCCAGAAGAGTCGGATTATTTTTAGCCGGTTCAAGACAAACTTACGCGACGAACCTTATGATTTTGTTATCCTGAAAGGCTTTTTGGAAGTGCGCACATGCTGTGCGTTGTTGTCAGTTCGAATTTCAGTCAGCTTTCCGGTTCGCGGTTCCTGGATAACTAATGATCATACGAATTTGGCAAGATTATCTATCGATAGAGGGGAAATAGAAGGTAACCTCTCGGAGTTTCAGGTTCGCAGTATTACCATATGCGCAGGAAAAAAAAATTAGTCTCATCACTTAATTGTCAGACCTTTTACGTTCGCTTTACATAATAGTCTACAGCTCTCAAATGATATGTTCAGCGAATCCTGTTCATTCACATACATTTGAATAGATTATATCAAGTTTAATTTTTTCTAGTTGGCATATGCCCCGCCGCCCTCATTCTCATCACAGTTTTCACTTTTATCGTTATACCGTGTACTAAGTAACCGCTACTTCTCATAATTTTTCCGGAGAATTTTTCCTTCTCTTTCACATGTACATTTTGCACTGTAAGATTCCTTGATACTTTGGCTGTCTTTAACGATCGGTTTTTCTGATGCGTCCGAACTACTTGAAATGCACTGCTGTACATAAAAATGCCTTAATTATACCGACCGTTCTCTTCAAAGGTGAATAGGGCTTCGATGTCTTTTGATAATATCGCATTTTAAAGATATTTTAGCGCCAACGGCTTAAACTAAAACTTAATTGTTTGACTGGTCTTTTCCCATAATTAAGTGTGTCGGCGTGTTTTATTCAACCTTAATGTTATACATTGGATGGATAGAATTAAATTACGCGTCCGATATTTATGATTCCCGTTTAAGTGAAACAAATTTTTGAACTGACTCGATAAACTTTTTATTTGTGACTAGAGAGGCACTAGTAATCACTCCACTGAAAACGAAACATTATCAACATAAGAAATAAAATATTAAATTGATTATCAAGACAACACTGCGATTTGTGCCACCGCTGCATTCAAAATAATGTTGTCTACACGGAAATACATGTATCAACACGCCAGTGTAATGAACGAGCCATGAAATGAGACTGACGTAATATGTATTTTTTTATCAATCTCCTACAACATCACGTTTATTGCTGTGCCAGCTACCACACCACATATTGGCGGATATCGCCGTAGTCTAAATTTGTACTAAGGATTCAAGGGGAAGAGGTTCAGTCATATCAATAAACACCATATATTACATGTAATATATATATATATATATATATATATAATATCATATATATACATGTATATATATGTATGTATGTATGTACGTATATATAAATAAATGAATAAAAAGAATAAATAGAAATAATTAAATATATTATCAAAAGTAATTGGAACTACCGACACAACATTGATTCGCGCGCCATTTTATGTTTACTGTAATATAATCTATTCGTACTTATGTTTGTGTAAACCGAAATAGAGCGAGTGTGGTGCAATAATTATTTTTTTACCAACTTCCTAAAACATCACTATTTATCACTACTCAGCTGTTACATTGTATCGCTAAGATTTGATTTTTAATATATCTACACAGTTTGAATCATCAAACAATTAGTATAATTACTACATAAAGCATGATTTTTACTACCTCTTACATCGTATTAGATATAATTTTCCGCATTTCATTTCAGTACAGAATTAATCATAATTATAGGCTTATTATGAAACAATAAACGATTTGAGAATAAAGCTATATCTAAAAAAGTACCGTAGGTAAAGTAAATAATTATATTCAAAAGTATGTAAATCATCTCTTGAACATAGTAAAATAATGTAGAATCATTTAATATACTGTTTGTTAAATATAAAATATTAGAACAAATACAAATATAACAAACGGATTTAAATGTATAAATGCTGTATACTACTTAGAAACCTATTTATCGGGCATATACTCTGTGTGGTTTTATTAATTTTTAGCTGATGCCCGATAAAAAGTTTTTTGATTATCTGATATCGTTTATACATTTTAAATTGGTTTGTTATATTTGTATCTGTTCTTCCAATTACCGTATATAATAAAATAAGATCACAGTGGAACTGCCTAAAACAAAATAACGAAAAAGGTAATACCCAAATCGTAGGCGTCCAATCCGTGGAGCTTAAATTTATGAAATCTGTTCTCCAAAGTTAATTTGACAAGCCATCTTAAATGTTCCAACGAAAATACATGAAATCTCACTTCAATTAATAAAGTTTCGGTTTTATAGATTGAAAATTACCGGGTCGAAGTAAACTTTGCCAACGATTAGAGGCATATGTTTCATTTAAAATTACACAAAGGTAGAATGTATTTTAAGCCGAATTTTTGTTAAAAGTTAATAATTTCTTTTTAAATGTAAGAAACTTTCTCTTCGGTATAAATATTTCGAAAATTTTTGACCGGTGTAGTATATTAAACATAAAAAAAAAACAAAAAAAAAACACATCCAGGTTAGCATTAATGAAGAAAGAATAAATCGTTAATGCTACGATATGGGCAGCTTTCTTAAAAATAATTCGCAGACAGCAGTTATACGTTTAGAACTTCTGTACGTGTACTTTTGGCAATTTTATTGTCAACAGTTACGGAACTCAAGGATGATTTTTAGGATTAACTTTTTTTCCCCTTTTTTTATGGATTATTAACCAAAGAAATGGAAATAAAAAGAAAATAAAGTTATATTTTCTCGATAAAAATAATTCGCGCAAAGCCGCAATAACAGAAGCAGAAGAAAATGAGAGAATAATATGCTTACCGAATGGAAGAGTTGCGTACTTATGCAGCATTGCAAAATAGCGGAGTATTACGTATTATTCTACAACAGCGCTTTTGTAAAATTTGTAATTTTTCGATATTAAATTTAGATGTACAGGATCAAAGTGGACAAGCATATAACATAATAGGTCGGATAAGATTCTCATATAAATGGTTTATTTGTAGCAAAGATTTCATTACTTTCATTAAAGATAGAATGAAGTGGGATTGTAGAAGCATGAATCCTATTTGGAATATGATCAATGTGTTTACTATAAGTTGGGAGTTCCCTGTGTCAAGCAGGACAGCCAAGTATTTCAAAATCCTTCCTGAACTTAATATAATTACCGCGAAATGGTAAGTTATTATTTAAAAATGGCTTCGGTTTTATTGGAATTAAATTTAATTTGCTATTCGTTTAGAAAACGTTCAGTTTCATATCGCGGCTATTTGTTAATTTACTAGTCTCTATTCTGTAAGACGAGCGAAAAATTGTGGTATCATCAGCGTACATAATCTCAACATCTTTCGATGCGGGGAAGTCATTCGAGTATAAACTTAAATAGGAATGGGCCAAGCTTGCTACCTCTTGTAAAACACCGGAGCTAACTGCTTTAGTAGCAAATTTTATAAAGTTTAACACTAAAAGTCCTACCTTTTAAATAGCCTCATTATTCAGTTTAATTGGATAACATGGAAAGTTAAATTGAATTAATTTGTAAATTATACCTAAGCGACAAACCAAACGCTTTTTCAATGTCAATGAGTAGCAGAGGCCGATATGTTTTTTCGGATTGAAATTATCTGTAATAGTGTCAGCAATTACTTTGTAGAACAGCTGATTTGTTAACAAAACCGAATTGGTAAGTGGTAAGAATTTAATTAGCCGCACAAAACTCATTCAGTCGGAAAAGTATTATAGTTTTTTTTAGCAAGTTTTTCAAGATTGCCAGTCAGGGAAATCGGTCTGCAATTAATGACATGAATATTACTCGGCTAAAGGAATAATAATCAATTCCTTCTGGCCGGTGGGAAAGTGCTCGGGAGTAAGAGTGACAAAGTCAACACAAAGAGAAAATGGCGAGAATCTGCGTTTCTGTTTCTCTGTGTTGTTGCTCAATGCTGCTTAATGTTGCTCAATGTTTCTCAATGTTGCATAACGTTGCTCAATGCTGCTCAATGTTGCTTGATGTTGCTAGGTGTTGCTCTATGTTGCTCTGTGTTGCTCTACGTTGCTCTATATTTCTCAGTGTTTCTCTGTGTTTCTCTTACACATTAGGCTGATTCTTCATACTTAAGTAAAGAATATTTTTTATGACATCTCCCACTGCAACTCGTATATTTCTATCTATTAGATGTCTATAACTTAATTCTTACATTTCTCCGATTGATTTGTTTCCATTTAATGTCGTAAACAGCATCAAAGTTATAGTAATATATACATAGTGTAGAATAACAAAATTTTATTCGAATTTTAAGCACTCTGTAAGAAATTTTTGAGCAAACCTTTAAGTCATAAAATTACTGTGAAATACTCATTAGAAAAATAAAAAAAAATAAAATCATTAACTAGAAAAAAATTGTGCACAAATCAAAAATGAATATTGCAGTAAAGGGCTTTCAAATGATTAGGTGCTAAAGTGTTATAAAATTGTTTGCATTCGAGAAGCTTTTCAATATATAAAACTAAGCCATTATGGTCGAGAAGGTAGTACATATTTTCTGAGAATGTTAACGAAGATGTAAAATTAATATTCATATAGTAGATGATCGAGAGTGAATAGATATGTATATGGCAACGAAGGTAAAAAGGTATGAAATTTTGGAAATGGTTTGACTTATCGAAATTGAATCATAAATTATACTTAAACTTCTATCCATGACAATTTACAACTTTAACGTAAGCGATTACCCTAGGCGGCAAGAAACCGTCTACAATATATAATATTGAATTTAGAATGACCTCAAAAATCACCCTTAAAAAATTCATAACTCATCTCCAGATCACCCTTTAAACGCGAAATTCAAATTATAAAACAAAACACTGCAACTCTTTCATAAAATTCAAAAATTACGGTTAAAAAATTATTTAAATCCGTCTTTCTGGACAAAAACAGCAAAAAAAATGAATTTTGTCCATAATTTTTTTTTTTAATTTCGTATTCTGCTATACGGGGCGGAGACAAATCCAACAAATCAAAGATCATAAAAATCGGTCCAGCCGTTCTTGAGTTACAAATGGTGTAACTAACCCAACTTTGTTTCATATATATAGATATCGATATAAGTGTAAAAAAAACATATTGTGTTAAGATGCCAAAGAAAAAAGTAAGGAAGAGATATATACACTCTTTTAATAATAAAAAAGGTAGATGTACGCAATATTACTTTTCCAAGTATTAATCATTACTCATTGTTCGTTATTGTGCACATTTGTATTACATTTTCGATTGTCCATCATATATACACTCGTTTGTGATTGTGCTATTCGTTTGCATAATATATTAATTACCGTTCTTTGTTGTACACATATAGCATCTAACTAGGTCCTACTTTGTCGATATGGAGTTAAAGCCCAGTGCGGTATACTAGACAACATTTTTGATCGATTGAGACTTCACGGTGACTTCTAAGTACTAAACTCGTTAAGATATTTGCATTTGAAGTTGAAATTTGAAAAAAACGAGTTTAAAGTTTTACATAGCAACCAGGTGAGTCGCATTCAGGTTTATGGTCATAGAACACGAACGCGAGGTCGGATCACATTGCAGTTTATGGCATTGGAAAGTGCAGTATCCACTCTATCAGAAACGTTAAAAATCCCAAAATCAACATTTTTGATCTAATATTCGAAAAACCTTGCTCCTCTGTAAATAATTTCGACAAAGTGGGACCTAGTTAGATGCATGTACAGATATATATATATATATATATATATATATATATATATATATATATAGTGGAAACCGTTTAACACGAAACTGAAGGGACCGAAATATTTCTTCGTGTTAAAAGGATTTCGTGTTAACCGAAACATGCAAAAAAAAAACAAAAATAAAAAATTAAAAACTCACCAATATTTTTAATGTCGGTAAAATGTATCAATTCGATTTTCCGCTAACATTAGCACTTGTAGGTAGTACATATATACACTTCAAATAATTACATTATAAAAAAAAACATAAAAAATTATTGTTTTTTGGGAAACTTGTCGACCGAACTTAAGTAGTATTGCATTCCCAGGGGGTAAATAATAGTAACCATTGTTAATTTTATTTATCTGTCAAGGGATGCGACTAGAAAAGCCGGTATATTTGTCCTTCTGAGAAGCAAAATCTTTTCGTGTTAAGCGATTTTTGTTTCGTGATAAAAGAAAAAAAATGTATGTAATTATATGGCATTTTGTCGGGACCGTAGTGTTGTTTCGTATTAAGCGATTTTTCAGGTTAACCGGTTTCGTGTTAAACAATTTCCACTGTATATATATATATATATAGGGCCGCATCTGGGGGGGGAGGAGTCAGGGTCGCTGGGCACAATATGTGGCGAGCTTTAAGGAGTACTTTTCGGGGGGATACTAAGGAACAAATTTTCCAGGCACTCGCTCTGGGTATGAGCCAAGGGGCTATGTCGCGTCAATAAATGAATAAAAACGAATAATTTTAGTATTAAAAAAAAAGACAAAAAATCAACGAAATTACTGTGAAATGTTGCATTGTGGCAGTGACAAAAATAAATAAATATATATTGTTAGTACACTGCCTATCAGCCAATACATTTTTTTAACGCGAGTATTTAATTTTTTCCTTTTTAACATGTATACGGTGTTTCCATGTCAGTCGGCTAACTAAGTGCAAACCGCAGATACCCCTATTTCCCTTCCCGTGGATCCGCCATATATATAACTCAGTCCTTTGGACTTCTTTTTCGGGACCTCCAGATGCTAATCTTCTGTAATACTTATAGAAAAGTTGATTTCAATGGACTATGTCAATGTTGGTAAAAAAAATCATTAAACGTAAGGCAAAAACGTAAGACATTTTGTAACAGAATTAATAGCTACTTGAATTAAGTGGACCGAAATTCAGAATAAATTTATTTCTTTTCAATTTTTGACAAAAGAAAAGAAAACTGGAATTTTTATGAATTCTATGGAAACGACTATTTTTTATTTGTTTTTATTGTAGTGCTCAAATATTGCATATACAATAATTGACTACAAGGCTTTAGTGTACTATTTATAAATAAATATATTTCATGATAATACACACGCACGCACATACTCACACACACACATACCATTGTCGCATAACCTCTGTTGACTCCAAAAACAAAAGTACACGGCAAAAGAAATTTATTTCATAAAAGTGCGGACGAAGCGACATCGAATCGAATAGACCGTCGTTAAAACGTGCGATACCGAACCATATCATTATCTCGAATAAAATTGGCCCGGACGAGTTGACACAGGATCACGGCTCGTCCGAGACCTGTTGGGGGGAGGAGAGGATTTTGATCAGTGTGACCAGGAAGGAGTTTGCGGATCCCACATGGCTCTCCCTCTTGGAGACTGAGCCCCAGTGGGGTGAAGTTGTGGAATAAAACAAAGGAAAGTAAAAATGAAAGTTTTACATGGATATTAATTATATGTGGTATTAACAGAAGATAAAGTAGTAAAAATTAACACATAATAAGGTCGTTTATGCGAAATAATAAAAGTGTAGGTAAATAAACTAAATTATCATATTTAAAGAAGGTAAAATGGGATACAGCATGCAAGATAATTAATATGCGATAATTACACAAATAAGTATGCGGGTAACGGTTTATAACTTTAAACGGACCGTCGTAGACAGGTTGTAAAGCTGTCCGATGTCGATCTCGACGGACGTAAACATGAGTGCAGCTATCGATGCCCTTTTGCAAAAATCCTGAGCGTTTATTAATGCGTGCTGGCTTTAGGAAAACATTGTTGATAGTATCGGATAATTTATTAATTAAATTCGATTCGTTTTCGACCGGCGGTAAAGCGTCGATCATCTCGCACGGTAGCGATAGCAGAGTGACGTACATAAGTTCGGCCGGCGAATGGCCAGTGTGGTTGATCGAAGTTCTTATGCCGAATAATACAATCGGAAGGGCTTCGTGCCAATGTTCAGTTTCCTGGCAGCGGATAGCGGCTTTCAAAGTACGATGGATTCTTTCCACTTTTCCATTTGATTTTGGGTTGTAAGCTGTCGTATTTATGTGGGTTATACCAAATCGTTGTACGAGTTGTTTGAATAACTGTGACGTAAATTGGCTTCCACGATCTGTTGTGATAATCGAAGGGCAACCGAATCGGCAAATCCATGTTTCGATGAAGATGTTTACAATTGTATCTATTGATATATCTTTGACTGGAACAGCCTCCAGCCAGCCGGTGTATCGGTCAATAATCGTGAGGATATATTGATATTCACCTGAACGAGGTAAAGGTCCAACTAAATCGCAATGTACATGTTGAAAACGAGAACTTGGGGGAAATTCGCCATACGGTGGTTTCATATGTCGGTAAACTTTGTTGCGCTGACACAAATTACAAGTACGCGCCCAATGTCTAATATCTGTGGACATATGCGGCCAAACAAATCGTTGCTTAATTTTGTACAGCGTACATTTGGGAGACGGGTGGTCCATGTTGTGAATTGCCTGATAAATCTTTCGGCGTAACAATATCGGCACAATTGGTCTTCCCTTCTGATCTATGTAAATCATAATATCGTCGATCGCTTTCTCAGATACTTCAATCTTAGACGACCTATTTTTGCGTATTGCTGTTATGTCCTCGTCTCCTTCCTGTAAGGTCCGAAATTGTTTTGTATCGAAACTGTACTCGTCTAACATGAACGCATCGATTCGTGATAAATAATCGGCGACTACGTTATCTGCACCTTTTATGTAACAAATGTCTTCGACATACTCAGCAATAAAGCTCAAATGACGCGATTGACGGGTGGACAGCTTTTCCGCGGGCTGATGTAATGCGTGGGTAAGCGGTCGATGATCAGTAAGTACAGTGACTCTGCGGCCCTCAATAAGATCCTTAAATCTCCGAATTGCGTCGTACACTGATAATAACTCGAGGTCGTAAGTGCTATATTTACGTTCTGCTGGTGAAAGCTTACGTGAGTGGAACGAAATGGGCTGCAATAAATCGTTAACTCTCTAGTTGATGGCTGATCCGATCGTGGTAGACGAAGCGTCGGTCATGATGACGATATCGGCGTCAGCTGACGGATGCGCTAGTATTGCAGCCTCAGCTATAAGTTTCTTCGATAATCGAAAGTATTTATCGAGTTCCTCAGTCCAAGCAATCTGCGTCAAATCTTTCTTCTCGCTCCCCAAAAGGAGGGAATTCAATGAGGCTAATACTTCGGCTCCTTGTTTGTAGAAGCGATGATAAAAATTTATAACGCCAAGGTAACTTCTCAAATCCTTTTTAGTGACTGGGCGTGGCAGCGTTACTATCGTTTCAACACGTTTCGGATCGGGATGTATGCCTTCATGAAATATTTCATATCCAACAAATGTAATTTTGGGTACAGCAAAAATACATTTATTTTCACTCAGCTTCAAGTTATGAAGCGATAACTGCTTGAGCACGGCATACAAATCTGACATATGTTGTTTTAGATCCGCGGAAAAAATTAAAACATCATCTAGGTAGGCGCGCGCGAATGGCAAGTCTTTCAATACGTGGTCGATGGCCCTTTGGAAGGTGGCATCCGCGTTTTTTAGACCAAACGGCATTACTTGAAACTCTAATAACCCAAACGGCGTCGTGACAGCAGTTTTTTCGATGTCCGGAGGATACATGGGAATCTGGTAGTAGGCTCGTTCGAGATCAAGCTTTGAAAACATGGTTGTTCCATGCAGATCTGAGTTCATGTCATGTAAGTGTGGAATAGGATATCGGTCAGCGATTGTGATGTGATTCACCTGACGATAATCTCCGCATACACGCCAACCATCGCCTTTTGGGACGAGTGTTAAAGGTGAAGACCAGGGAGATTCGGATCGACGACAAAATCCAAGGTCCATCCATTCATTGAATATGCGACGAGCATATTGAAATTTTTCTGGTGGTAAACGGCGAGGCTTTGAATGAGCAGGGTGCCCGTTAGTAATTATCCAGTGTTGAACAGGGGATAATCGAGAGGTGTTATAAAAAGTTCCGGAAAATAAATCCTTGAAATTATTTACAATGGACGTAACGGAGTCTTGCTTAATAGCAAGGGTAGCGATGGATGAGGCGGCAGGAGTCACGTCGCTCGCAGAAGGTTTATTCGATTGCAAATTATTACGAGTTAGTAATCTTTTATTCCCGACGTCCACTAATAATTTAAAATGCTGTAAAAAATCAGCGCCGATGATTGGCTGGGCGATATCCGCTACTTTAAAGGTCCAGATAAAATTTTGTTCAAGGTTAAAATCTAAAGATAATCTTTTGCTACCTAATATTTTGAAATCGGGACCGTTAACTGCTGTTAAAACGCCCGAAGACATTTTGTTGTAATTCGTGACTAACTTAATTGGGAGAACTGAACATTGTGCACCTGAATCAATGAGGAAGTCAAATCCAGTGATTTTGTCCTTGATAACGAGTCTATATAATTCGATTGAGGCATGTGTAGTTGACGTTTTCATGGTTGTTCGGCTAGGTTTTTCATCCCAACTACAAGGTGGGCGGCATTGGCGAGCATCTCTTCCGTAGGTATCGTGATACCAACACAAAGTCGAAGAATCTAGTCGCGGTATCTTATCGGAAGAAAATGGTGGCGACTGTCGACGGATGGGAGTGGAAGTAGAGCTTGGCTGGAAGTGTGTTTGATTGAGTGGACGATTGTGTTTTTTAAATGGATGATAACTGATTGGGGCCGAAGAACTCGGAGATAAAGATAATGCATTAGTATATTCGGTACCAGAGCTGGAAGAATAGTTTTGAGATGGATTCGAAGATGTCCTAAAACGATGTAGCGACATAAGGCGATCGGCCGTTGCGGCTAATTCAGCGACCGGCGTATTTATAGGGAGGGTAGTCAACAATGATTGAATACTAAATGGTAATCGTTCTTCCCAAATGATTTTCATAGTCGCTTCGTCTAAGTGATTTCCAGCAAGATCTAACATTTCTGACAAAAAATCAGACGGCAAACGATCTCCAATATTAAGATCGGTTAATAGTCGTCGAAGACGAGTATGGTCCGGCTGGTCGTATAATTTTAAAACAATGGATTTGATATAAGAATACTGGTCGTGGTCGTATACTACCCCGAAAGCAGAGTATATGTTCGTTTGTAGTGCGGAGAGAACGGAAAATTTAGAGGACGCGTTGTACGATTTATTACACGATCTTAGCAACAGTGTTCGATCACGCGGTTGATCGGCGAACAGTGTCTCGTCATCGTGGCACCGTCCACCGAGCGGACGTACTGCAAAGCGACTACAGCGTGTTTACGAATCCAGCGTCTCGGCGCCTGTCGTTTCGCGGCTGGGGACATATGTAAAATGGTCTACACATTCACCCATAAAAAAAATCATAGTAAAAGTAAAAAAATTCGCACAAATTTTGGAAATCGAAAGGTGTTACTGAATTCGATCACGTCGGGGTCACCAATTTTGTCGCATAACCTCTGTTGACTCCAAAAACAAAAGTACACGGCAAAAGAAATTTATTTTATAAAAGTGCGGACGAAGCGACATTGAATCGAATAGACCGTCGTTAAAACGTGCGATACCGAACCATATCATTATCTCGAATAAAATTGGCCCGGACGAGTTGACACAGAATCACGGCTCGTCCGAGACCTGTTGGGGGGGGGGGATTTTGATCAGTGTGACCAGGAAGGAGTTTGTGGATCCTACACCATACATACACACATGTGCGCACACTCACACACATATATATATATATTTATTTATTTATAAAAATATTTCTGTAACCTCTCTCGAAATTTTGGTCTAGATATGGCTTTGTATACATATATATGTATATCCTACATTCAATTTCAAATTGCGTACCCACTTATTTTTTGTGATTGCATGACTTAATGGAATAATAAAGTTACAACAGTTCAACGTACTGAAAGTATTGCAAAAATAATTAACTTTCATTGAAGCACAAATGAAGAATTGACAGATCTTTTCAAAATTACCTATCGTATTCACAAAGCAATAAATATGAGTTGAAAAAATTTTCCGTTATTTATTTATTTGAAAGGCAATTTAAAAATTCTACCTAATTTAAATAATTCACTCTTTCACTAATAATTGTGTTGAACTTTTTTCATTAAGTGCAGAATATAAACAAATACAAAGCAAAATACTGATATCTATGAGGAGTTTTGGGAGCTAGACACTAATTGAAAAACATACATCATCGACCATTCCTTAGTATTGCGTCAGTGTCATAAAACTGATGTAAATCAGTCTTTGTATTTTATATATTATATTACTTAAATGAAACATTTTGTACAAAATTGCGTTGACTTCTTTTTATTAACGTTTTAAGGTTATGGCAAACTTAAAACCTCATCACATTTTATATTAGGTATAATGAGATCACGGTAGAATTTATTGTACCAATTTAAAAACAAAGATTCTATGATTTCATTCAATTTTTTACAAAAATTAAAAATAAAATACAGAAATAGGTATTACTTTTGTTCAAATCTCTATTATAAATTTATATATTTTTTTACAAAAACGTTGAACCACGTACAAAGAAATGTATTTTCAATTTACCAGAAACATTCATAGTTCAATGTTTTTCAGTGAAATGAAGAAAATATATAATTTTCCAATTAATAAAATAGGGTTATTTTCATGTGTAAACAAAAAACTCGATCAACCAAAGTATTAAACTGTAACATTATCATTTTAGACATTTTGAATAAATAAAGAAATATGTAAACTGAATTAAGTGTAGTTATTTAGTCGAAATTTAAAATATGAAAATATTCATGATATTTTCAGAAGTGATTTTTACATAATTATCATTAGGTATCAAAACTTCAAAATTTTTAAATTAATCATGACTAATAAATAGATCAAAATTTTTTTAAAGCATTTTTATGATTTAATAAATTAATTAAAACGGTTAAAAGACGACTTCTGAGAATTATTTAAATTAATTATATAAATAAGTTTTTATATAATTAAAAATTTTTCGAACAAATTTTTGAATATTACTGTTATTTATTTTTTTTTAAATAAAGTTTCAAAATTTAAAAATAAAACTCGATCCCAGGAATCTTGAATAGTTGATCTTTCCCTTCCGCTTAAATCGTGTTAATTGTGATTATGTTGTTCGCGCTAAAGAGTGGCGGTGTTTTCGGTTTTCGTTAGTAAATAGTTTTTGTGTTTATTAATTATGAACAAATAGATTTTATTATAGCAATGGATGCTACAACATCAATTTCGAAGGTAAGATTATTTTTAAAATATTATGTAACGCTTTATCACTTCTAATTATTATATCTTTTTTAAGAATATCTTTAAATTATATTAAATAATAATCGTACAAATTAATGTTTAATTATTAATTGCAGTTTATAGTCATTTAAGTGAGATGTGTAATGTAAATTTTTTTGTACAGTAAAATAAATTTCTTTTAGGGTTGTTTTGCGTTTGTTCCTTCTAAAACAAAGCAAAATAAAAGCAATGATCATTCGGTAATATTTTCTCAGCCTTGGTATAAAGCGTATAAGAATATTTGGTCTTCTGTGAAAAATAAGATCCAGGTAAAATTTCAGTGTTAAAGTATTTATTTATTTGTGTCATATTCCAAATTATTACCTGAAAATAGATGTGCAGATTTTAATAATGATTTAATTTTTTAACGCGAAATATACTTAATATGTTTTATTGCTTTAAAATTGTCTGCATTTTGATGTAATAGAAATTAAATAAAGAAATATCCGAGAGCATTGTTAACGATGTTGTGAATTATGTTGCTGAACGGAATTTTGAATGCAGCCATATACAGACCGCTATTTTATTTACGGGTTTGTTTATTTGCAATAAATTTTTATGATAATCAAAAATGTAACGAATTTATATATAATACACTTAGCGTAATCATTATTGAATGAACTAGTAAATGTGTAATATACAAAAATTAATTTTATTCATATTGTTTTAGGAATAAATTTACCAGATCATGATAATTTATATGAAATATTATCGTCAAAATTAAAACATAAATTAGGTTGTTATATATCAGTTTTGTCACCAAATTACACCACTGTAAAAGCAGTAATCGAAAATATGGTTTTTGACTTCGTAAATAGCGATGATAGCAATGTGAGTTCTACAAATGTTAAATTTAAAAATTACGTTATTTATACATACACATTTAAAGTTAAAATTGACATAGTATATATGTACTTTATTTTATGAAGTGTTCATTACATTGTGTGAAACAAAAATTTTAAATTGCGGACATGTATCTTAGTTTATTTTAATCACTGTTCTTTATATTTTATCACGTTTGTTTATAATTAATCGCTTAAGATTATGGACGGTGTTCTAACTGATTCAGATGAAGAATCTTCCGTTAATGATACCAATAAAATTAAGAAATCAGAATGTAACATGCAATACCTTTTGGATTGGTATAACCAATTGAAACCATCTAAACCGTATAAATGTTCAATAAAATTACAAGATGGTAATGAAAAGATAGTTAATAAACCTCCGTTAGTTATTATTATGGGTGATTTGGAAATGTACGACGTTCAGGTACTACGTCGGTTTTTGTTAATTTTAAGGTATGTATAAATATATTAGCTCTGTATCTTTGATTAAATAACTTGATCTGATTTTATTACAGCATTCATTAATGGTATAGTAAGTAAAGTAAGTCCCATGCCCTTGACAGGGCGTCGGGGATTGTGAAATTAAGGTTCACAATGTACTAAGCCCAACGGCGTTAATGAGAGTAGGGGGGCCAGTTCCTTTCTCTTGGCTGCCTTTACTTTTCCAGATTTCTCCGGTACCCAATTATTTCAGGCTGGGTAAACCTGGGAGCGACTTGGATCCGGGACAAGACAAGTCTCGAACCCGTAACTTCTAATTTGGTTACCAAGCAAAAATAGTGAAATAAAAAACGGTATAGTACATTTTTTATATCATTATTTTTATTATTTTCAACAAAATAATGAAATGGTTTTTTGTTATTCCCTGATTGTAATGTATTAAGCAGACATATTAATTTTGTGAACAATTTCTCTCTCTTAAGATGATAGAAAGATTTAACTTGTTCAAAAATGAAATCTGAAATGTATTGTGAACGAAGAAATTTCGTTTCTATTGAGATGTAGTTAGAAATTTATCTTCATCAAGTAATTATAGACATTATTAAAGACTTAATGCGACTGTTGAAAATGTTTTAGGAAGCAACTAAAAAATAAATAACTCCCGCGATCATGAAGCTTTGTCTTCGAAATGCGTCGGGTAATTAAATATTAAATAATTGTTTATAATAGTGTGGTTTTAATTTTATTTGTTATACGAGGATACGTTCATTTTTACAGTTGTTTTATATAAAAATGAAAAATCGATAATGTAAACAGTTTGGAACAATTAATTACGCTTTAATAATATATTGATGCTGGCTACTTAGAATTCCTTGTTAAGTTTATCGTTAACATTTTTAAACCTGATTAAGTCTTGTCACACAAATATCATCGAGCGCATTACGTAGGAAACATATTTTAACATAGTGTAACTATATTAACGGAATATTTGTATTTTAGAAATATTCAGGTAAAAGTTGTGATTTAAAGCAATATTTTGATATAGATATATACGTAGATATACATTTTGCATAATTTCATTTATTTCCTCTACTATCGTACCCAAGCTTCCATGAGAAATAATTTTTATATTTAGAAAAACCTTTTGGGTAGTAAACGTGTTTTGAAAGCCACGTAAATCTTAAAATTTTCCATCATAGGATTTTATGTATCAGTGGGAAATTTTAATTTTTTTCATGGGCAAAGTTATTAAATAACAGTAAAATTTACTTTCACATACGTTCTCATATTTTGCGGTAGTAAAAATAATACAGTTTTTTTTTTTCTGTTTCAACTAAAGTTACAACCGACAGGTACATTATAGTCAATTAAAACGACGAATGAAAGAATGAATAAGTAAACAGTTTAGTGTACACACATTAAACGTAAACACCATCTTAGTTGTAAATTCTTACTGAAGTAAATTTTTAATGCTATTTGCGCACTTGTATTTTTGATTACTTTTTGAAGATGGATTAAAAATAATACAATCCGTTTATGAGGTATACGATTATTTTTTTATTCCATTTAGTTTTTTTAAGTATAATTTCTCCAGTAAATTCATATAAGATTAGTTTTTGATTGTGTAGTTTGGTTTGTTGAAGTAAAGGTAGTCACATTTTTGACTCATGTTGAAGTGAGTGAATATAATTTTGCTGACATATCTGTTAATATTGAGTAAATAATAAATAAAAAAAACAAAAAGCTTATAAATAATAAAGATCTATATGATAAGTATGCTATTCTTTAGTAATGTAAATCAATAAATTGTTAATAATATTACAATTAAATAAAAATTGAACTATTTAATAGTATTTAGTGGTGCAAATCTATTCGAAACTATCGTATTAGCAGCCAAAGGTGTATGCATGTATGAAGTTCTAAAATATTTAACTAAATTTTTTCTCATTATTTCATTGCGGATAAGTTCAAAAAACGTCTGTTTTCAATTCTGTGCGAAGTTGTTATGAAATAAATATTAAAAAAAACTTCGTTTTATATTATTCGTATTTTTATAGTCGAGTTCAGATAGTGCTGGGTTATTTCGCGCGGCAAAACTTAAGCCGTCCGGATGTACCTCTTACACGAAATCTTAATTGAGCCTACAGGTTGTCGATTTTTGGTTACGCCTAAAAGTGCTTCGTTGTATTTTAATAGGCTTATTTCAACGATCGTTGAAACTGGTCAAGAAACTTAGTACGTCTCGCCTAACATATGAAAAAAATTTACAGGGAATTGGAAAAACTGATAGAAGGAATGATACTCAATGTTTACAGTAAGAAAGTGATTACCTATTGCATAAAAAAGTTTAGAAAAAATAACGGTATCAAAAAATGAACAATAAATAAAGAACAATGAATTGATGATTCAATTTATTTACCCTACATAAAAGGAATGAATGGCAGAATTGGAAGAATTCTCAAGAAAAATATTTAATCGGGGTTCAACACGTGTGTAGAAATTAAAGACTTGTTGAATAGTATTAATACGACTTATTAGCTTTATATTCGTTCGCCATACCCGACAAATGCGTAGAACAATTAGTTCATGTGTATCAAAGAACATAAAGTGGATTGCACATATAAACGTGCAAAAAATTCGGTGTTAACAGAACACGAAGCAATCGCTGGATTAAAATTTGACAAAGCAGAAGTTTTAGCTAAAATCGCTAGAATTTTAATAGAGAGGAGTTTTGCAGCCAAGTTCGTTTTGTAGGCGTGTTATCAGGCTGTTAAAAAGAATCATAGTAGGTAATAAAGATAAAAAAAAAAAAAAAAGAATTATACAAAATACAGAGCTATCGAAAATCCCGCGGGAATTTATCAATTTAACGAGTATTAATGCCTTACTTGCTACGGAAATTCTACGCGTAATCGACGTTGTAACCGACGTAGGTGATCTTCAATCGTACCGTAAATTTACGAGGTCGACTAAAGCAGCCGAGTTAATTTTGGCTTAATTTCTGATTGTGTGTCATGCAAACACGATCAGAACGTCAAATAGTGTTTTTAATGGTGGCGTGGTTTTTACTGAAAATATCAATTTTAATTTTTATTTTACAGAATATATGTCAGTGAAATACCAATTGTACTTATTTTTGGAGTTGCAACGACATTATCGATGATTCATAGATCGCTGTCCCATCAAATTATATCAAAACTAGTCATTCGTATTTTTCAGTCTCAATCATCGCTAGTCTTCCTTAATAGTATTTTAGAAAAGGTGAGTATATATCCGCAATTTACTAAATAAATCATAATAAAGTTATTTTTGGCGCAAATTAAAAAACGGATTAAATGTAAATGTGTATAATAATTTAGGAAGTTTTTTTTTTCTTCTCATCGAGTCATTTTTAAATTTGTTTCAGACAATTACAAATTTGGTTAAATTGTTAATTTCAATGATTTGTTTCAAAAATATGAACTGAAATTTATGTGTATATATTAGAATATGTGTTTTTCTAATTTGGTTGTCAGATTATATCGTTAGGCTTATTTAATATAGTTCTTGCTATCTATCGTCTTTTTTTTTGCTTCTATAACCAATTATTCCGTTATGCAGATTGTTAATTCGAATTTCGCAGTTATTTTAACTATCAGATGGAAGAAGTTTAAATCGCTAGTGTAATTGCAAAATTTTTGCTTTAAGGTATAAATAATTTTTGAAAATTTTCAATAATTTTAATAAATTTAAATTAGTTTGGGAAATTAATCGTTGAAAAATGTATTTAGATTTTTCCAGGACAAATTAAATTCATTTAGAATGATTTAAGGTTATCGCTGCAAGATTTAAAATCTTTACTGTTAATTTTCTCAGCAGAAAAATCAATTTTTGATATGTTTTTTTAATTTTAGATTTTGATTAATTTAAACGATTTTTTTGACTGATTATTACATAATACTTATATAATTATTTTTATAAAAAATTAATAAAAGTTATTAAGTCAAATTTTTAGTTTTTCACTATATTTCAATTTTCCAAAAGCAAATAAACTATCTGGATTTTTTATTCATGCATATCGCTTATCTGTAAATCAGTAAGTTTGTTATGAATTGGATTAAATAATTTAATCAAACAGTAGTTTTTTAGTTTAAAAAAGTGTTTTGTTATTAAATCATTCTGTGAAATACGAACTACTTTTTGATTTTATTTATTTAAAGAATCATTTGCGATGTGGGTGTGATGGTAAAACTCTTATAGTTCCATATTCATTTTTAGTAATCAAAATTCTTATACAAATATTTGTGCTTTTAATTGTTCTATTTGGTTTTTAAATTGTTATTCTTTTTGCTTTTAGATATTTTTTACTTCACAGTGCCCGTTTCAGTTAAGTGGAGCAGTTTTTAAATACTTAACAGATACATTTTTATTGTATGATTTTTCGGTTTCTACTTTTATCAAAGGAATGCAGGTAAGTAATAAGCGTTAAATATACATGTAGTTTTAAAATCGTGTATAGTCCCTTAAATGTTAAATAAATAATGATACAATTACTGTAAATAAAAAGTTAAATCATCAATCTTAGAATGGAAATGTTATTGATTTATCGTAAGTTGTATAAAATTAAACAAAGACACTATCTAAGAGAAATACTTTATTCCTACTTAAATTTTTTATTGTAATAAATCTAACTAACAGCTGACTCTTCTTTCTTTATTTATATCATCACAGCAGTATGCAATGTACTTTTCTTTAGTTTTTTCTGTCTGTGGAAATCAATTTGATTTTTTTGGTCCAGTTATGATTTTAAAGATTATTTTCCCTAGCTTATGTAACACGAGAGAATAATATTGATACTTATGTTAAATAATGGCCTAATTTACACTTATTAATTGATTGTTTTTGTTAGTTGATTTATAATTCATTATTCCATCTCTATATCTAAATTTAATTTTTATATTTATCGTGATCCGATTTTCGTTGTTTTGAAAAAATAATGCGATATTTATTTATGTCATCCTTTTAAAAACTGTTTAAATATCTTAGTTTCACTTTAAATTTTAATCTATCAATGGTGTATGTCGTGGACAAAACAAATGACTCTTTTAAGAATAATAGCCTTTAATTAATCAAATCTTTTTTTAATTGTTCATTTTTTAATAGAATTTCTCTTTCTTTTGTACAGTTTAGTAACCTACAAGTTTGCTTGTAATAAATTTAACATCAATATCTTGTTTTTTCTTATCGGGAATGTGTAAAGAAAATCAAAAATACCTTTTCACGAAATTCAATAAAATTAAATTTAAATTGTTTGTTTAAATTTATAAAGTCCTTATCATTTAATAACTGCGTTTGCTTAGTTTATAATTTTATTTTCATCTACACACTTTGAAATATTTAAGTCTTAATAGAATTCCAAGGAACAGTTTTTTTCATCGGAATACGATTAGTTTAGCTTGTGTCTTATTCTAGATTACTGAATGTTCTTATAAAACTTGCAGTAAACCTATCCAGAAATATTCTTATTGTTTTTTTTTATGCTTTTTTAAGGATTGTGTTTCAAATTAATCGGATATTCCTGGAATATGAAAATTAATCATTATTGTGTAATAAAATGTGCATCTGTTTAAACAGAAAAACAACATATTCTTCTTCATAATCTTCGTAAAAATAATATATTTTTTACATCTGTTTTGACATCGAGTGTAGTTTTGACGTGAAACGCCTTTAAAATTGCTCGTGAAACGAAATCGCGCAACGCTATTATTTTTCACCGCATATATTTATATATATAAATACTTTTTCACAGAATGATGAAATGTTTTCACAAAATCGAAAATATAACAAAATACAGCAAGCAATCAAGTTCAGAACTGTGCTAATTGCATCTTATAAATCAAAGAAAACAAACAATAGTTATTACTTTATGAGATCGACATCTTACGTAATAGACATATTAATACAGTTATCATTTTGGCTTAAGATATGGTTTGATTGGGAACACTAACTCTTGCCTTTTATTATTGATAATACTAAAAAACGCACTGTTTAGTTCGGCAAATGTTTCTCAGTTTGCCATCAATCAAAATTATTTGAAGATCAAATGTACGATTGTTATGCTTCGTATAATATCAATTGAATTGACAAAACACGTATTGCAATCAATTTGAGATGTTCTAGCGATCAACTGATTGAATACTGCTATAAATATACTGGTTAACTCGCTAATTTTAAAAATCTGTAATTCATTACTATTTTCTTTTCGCTTGTCATACGTATTATATAAAAAAACATGATTTGTAGATAAGAAATATTTACATCATCTGAACTAGGTAAAAAATTTTTAAAATACACAAAACAAACCTGTGATTAACATAATAATTATACGAATTAAAATACACTTTTAAGTAATATGGTAAATAAATTTTATGTTAAAATTTTGTTTTGTAAATCTGTAATTGTTTAACTTATTTAAAACATTCTATAGTAAATAAATACTGTTTCGATTCCGCAACAATGAATGAAATTAAAATTATCTTTAAAAAACTATTATGCGATTTTAAAGAAAAACAAACGATGATTTTAACTTTGTAATATGCAGCTTTTTAGAATTTATTTTTTTAAAACTTCTAATTCAGTCATAAGTTTGTATTTAATGAGGCTTATAGAATAATTTTTTTTTTTTTTTTGTTTAGTATAATTTACGCTAATTCACACAAAAAGTGATTATATAATTGTAATAAACCTATGCTCTTTAATTATCAAATATATTTACACATACATATTCTCACTGCTTAATAATACTATTATAAAAGAAATGGATCGACTTTTTCGGTATAAATAGTATTTTTTAAAATGAAAATGTCCTTATCCAGCTTGCTTTCCTAATGTATCGTAAAGCATAATGTTAGCTCGTTTATTTTAACAAAACGAGATTTTTAAATAAAATATGTTTTCAATTAAATATGATTTTATTTACTATCTAGTATTATGACACTGTTCGGCACATTGAACTGCGCAATGAAAATAGTCGATGAACGTATGCTAACGCTTATTTATCTATATATAGTTTTTTGTTAAAATTTATAACCATTGTAAAATTGACATGTAGTTTTTAGAAAATAATAAAAAAAAAATGATCAACACCACAAAGTTGGTACTGACAGAATTTTAAGAACAAAGATAAAATATAGCCAGAGAAAACTGAAAGAATAAAATAGGAGCAAGTCATTTTGGAATTAACGGAACAATGAAGATTAGAGAAATAGAGCATTTAAATGAAAACGTGAATTCGAAAAGTAGAATAAACGGCACCCAAAAGTCTGGCACAAGAAAATCTATTAATATTATTAGAAAAAACTCTTTTAATAAACCAAACATTAAAAACAACAGATTACGTTAGCTAGGAGAGTTATTTCTATAATGGCACAATCGTTTGAGATCGATAGTAGATACTGTGCAAATAGTCTGCGTTAAAAAATAAAAATGAGAGAGCACAAAGTAAAATTAATGAAGTGCAACGATTAGCATCATGTAAAATTTTGATTATCGTTTTGTAAAACGATTATTTGTGTATTTATTGACAGCGTTATTTAAGTTTCGTTTGATTTATTCAGTGTTCGGCTGTCGTTTAAATCTCTTCTTAGCGCATTATAACAAAGCAGTCCTCGCTGAGTTTCTCTTAAACCATAATGTATCGTGATTTTTTTATTTTCGGAGACAACTATTTCCCTTTTAACCTTTTATGTTTGAATCATTTTATTAACTTTATATAATTTTTTCGTTTTTTATAATACTAGTAAAGACTGCAGTTTTCCCTAATGTTACGTTCTTCTTTCATAAGCTTAATAGTTGATATTATTGAAACAAAAAAAACCCATTAAAAACTGTACTTTAGCTGAAAGTATTGAGCATTTGTTATATGTGCTGAAATTAAATTAATTTCGGTAAAATATTGTGCCGGACGTAATTAGCATAATTTAATTTTTTAACATTACTTTATAAATGTAGTGTTTCTGTTACAAAATAAATCATTTATTATTTACAGTAAAGATTATGAACAAAGTGTAATTCAGGAATCTTGTTCAGTGTGTACTGTATTTATGTTACAATAAATAACACATTCGTTTTTGAGACGTATTACAGTTATATCAATATTTAAATTACGGTTAGTTAAAAATGGAATATAATATTAGTTATTTTTGGTTTATTTATTTACAGTAATGTTCTGTTCCATAAATTTTATAAATAAATACATTTTAACTTTTACTAAATTAATTTGCAGACTTTTTATTATTATTATTATTATTATTTTTGAATGTGTCATATGAATGTTATAAAACGGTGTTTCTTCGTTGTCAATCAGTGGTCTTTAAAACAAATATTAAATCGATTTTTCCAATTATCAGTTACGCGAACAAAATTTTATTATTAATTTGAATAATTGAATGTATTGTTTCATGTTTCTAAGTTTGCTATAATGGATCATTTTTATTACTCCGATGTATGCGTGTTATGTACTGATGCTTCGAGCACGGCGAAAACAGTGAAACGGTTAAAACGAAATCAAATACAAGAAATACTTGAATTACCTTCGGTTATAGCTTACAACGATTTTTTGAGTCGAAATAATTTACCTACATTGAATGAATCAGATAATATTAAGGTATGTGTTTTACTGCAAATTATCGCATTAGAGAATGACTTTATATTTTATTATTTTTAAAAATTAAAAACTGTTTAATTTATTTTTCATAGAATTTAATATTGTATGATTGTATTTTAATTTTTTCTGATCTTTTTAAACATTTATATAGAATGAAATTACAGTATTGTTAAATAATTTTCATTCGCATACAAGTAGATTCCATTTGGCGGTGCGCTGTTTACATAGTCTTGTGGCTGATTTGCCACAGGCTCCGCTGGGAAAACATGTAAGATATCAATTAATATTGTTTTAAATTTCACATTTATTTTAATTGATATAACGTTTATTCTGATTAAATAGATATATTATGTATATACATATATATTATGCCATTATCGTCATTATTGACATTAACGGTTTTCTGGATTTTTTTTTCGCTGTTCCTGTATTTTTCTTCGTCTTTAACATTTCTATAAGCTATGTGTTTCCATTTTTATTTAATTTTTCTTTTACCTTCATATCTTTACTGCTTTTGTTTTTACTTCTATTTTCCTTGCAATTTAGTTTCATTCTTTTTATTTTTTGCTTACATGTATCTTCATTTCATGGTTCTTTGTTTTTCTTTCGAACTTCCTTTGTTTTGTTTTTTTTGTTTTCTATCATATATATCTTCTTTAATCAAAATTGCAACAAACGACTCGGTTAATTTGTTTTCAATCAACTACCCTTTTTTATAAACTTGAGATTCAAATATAAATAAGACTTAAAAAAATATTTTATTGTAAAAATTGGTAAAGAACGGAGGCTACATATAGTTTAGAGCAGTAGTTCTTAACCGGTGGTCCGCGGACCACTGGTGGTCCCTGGAAACACCCAAAGTGGTTCGCGAAGCCATTCTAAAAATATTAAAGGTATAAAAGTAGTTAACTTCATTAAAAAGAGTGCACTTAATACTCGTCTCTTCAAGCAATTGTGTTCTGATAAGAACTCTGAACACGAAACTCGGCTTTTTCATACGGAAGTGCGTCGGCTTTCTAAAGGAAATATGCTGTCGGGGTTGTACGAACTGAAAGAGGAAGTACAAATATTATTAACTAACAAGGAGAACAAAGAGTTGCTGGATCAGTTCTGCGAGTCAAAATTTCAAATGTGTTTTGCTTATTTCGTTGATTTTTTTCGCGTAACTAAATAAATTGAACCTTAAACTGCAAGGGTCACGAAATTTGAAGTTGCAAGGCGCAAGCAATAAATTTGCATATGAAGATAGAATTAGTGAATTTATCACTAAAATCGAACTATGGATCGACAAGGTTGGAAGAAAAAAATTTTCTGCGTTTGATACGCTAAATCGAATTATTGACAAGCAGCGTGCTAAGATTAAAGAAGAAATACAAAAGAACATGATGCTTCATTTGAAAAATTTAAAAAGTGAATTCAGTCGCTATTTTCCTGACTATTGTGAGGGCGAAGGTGTTCGGAAAGTGATCAACGTTTCTGAGATGCCCTGATGAAATTCAAGAAGAAGTGATTGAAATGCAACAAAATAGTAACTTGAAAGATATGTTTGTGACAGGAATTAATTTTGAAAATTTTTGGACCAAAAAGCCAATTTCTTTCCCAAAGATTCAAGAAATTGCTGTACACTACTGAACTTTGTTATCATCGACATATCTATGCGAGCAAGGGTTCTCGGCACTTTGGATAATTAAAAGCAAGCACCGAAATCGGTTGGATGTCAGTGCCGATATGTGTTTGATTTTGAGTTGCATTGAACCAAGGATTCAGAACTTAGTAAAAGGTATGCAGTCACAGAAATCGCATTAAAATAATATATTTACTCCGTAAAATTTTCGTAAAAAAAATTAAAATACTGTTTGAACAATTTTATGCGTGTCTTATTTATAGATAGATAGAACAACCCTTTATTTATTTACATTTACTGTATATTAACTCCAAACAGTTGGTGGTCCATGGCAGACAGAAATTTTGTCAAATGGTCCCTCATCACTTAAAGGTTAAGAACCACTGGTTTAGAGATTCTTGCCACGAACATTTATTTTTTAATGTCGTATCTTCATTAAAAAGTTCTTTGGGTTGATTATTAAATCATTTGCGCACAAATGTTTTAACGGCATTATTATTGTGAAAATGCACACCACTTAAAGCTTTCTTAAGCGGTTTGGGGAGATAATAATCGCATAATCTTAGGTCTGAATTGTAATGTTCAAATGTATCCTAATGTTACGTATTTTTGGGAAATATATGGCCGTATGTTAAGACGTATTGGAATGTCACTGCATTTTGATTAATAGGGTGGTTTCACATGATTCTGTAAGAAAAGGCTACAATATTTTATATTCACAATTTTACGATCTTTCAAAAATTTAGAAAACGGCAAACTTATTTTATTTCAAAAAAAACTGTGCGTGATAGTTTTTCTGCCAACGATACGGTTCTCAGTTTTACTAATCCCATCTTGTTTAATTCCTTTCTCTACTGAGAATTCCATTTAAACATTTTTAACTTAGGTAATGCTTCATTTTTAAACTGGGCTTATAATCGATTCCAAATTTTAGTCGCTTTAGCATTTTCTTTAGTCAAAAATTGAATAATGATTCGTTGTGCATTGAACGCTTGAATTTCCTTTCACTCGTAGTTTGTTGAGTCAATGCAGTCAAAACTTTAAGCGTTAATTTTTCATGTTGCTATAAAAAAAGTCTGATTTGTATTTGAACCGCTCTAATATTTTCGATCTTTTCATGTTAAATATTAAAAACAAAAAAATCTTATTTTTTTCACTTCTATCTACTTTATCTACTTAATTCCTATTCTTTTTTCGGCTTGTTTGTTATGTAGCTTATATTATAACATATTTTTTAGATCTGTTTTTTCTTTTTTTTTAATAACTATTTCTTTTGATATATTAACGTACGAGTATATATTTTTTTATAGCATTGATGTGATTGGTTGAGCCGGCAAGCAAATTAAAACTGAATATTTAATTTTTGTAATTATTTGTTTCTTCAATATTTCTGAAGTTTAATTTTTGATGAAAGTAAAATACATTTCAGTTTACTTCTTAGATCCGTGAAATATACGTAGAAGCCATGCAGACTTCAGTTGTTGATACGCCTGAGTTCAAAAATTGTTTTAATTTATTAGCTTTTTTTTCAAAGGACGAATTTCTAGAAAAACTGAATGCGGTATGTATGTATATATTTTTGGTTATTCATTTATTGCCGTTTAAATTGTAAAAAATATTTATAAGCCACTGAGTCAAATTTTTACATTCCCATTCTGCTTAAATAATATAATAGTTATATATGCATATGTATATGTTATGTAATTAATCTGTATCTTGTAGAGCGGTTGCTGTAGGAATAATAAGTGATTAAATCTTTTGCGAAGTTTATGGAATAAGTTAATATTGAAAGCGACAAAGTGAATTCAAAAATCTAAATCACTTTCTGAAAAGAAAATTAGTACGATGACTTTTTTATTTCTTTTTGGTCAAATATATACATATTAAACGGTGCTGCAACCAAATACTCAGTACACATAATAAAACAATACAAAATATGTAAATATATACATAAACATTTACTAAATTATTCTCTAAATTTTAATGTGTGTTTAAATTCGATATCTTTAGTAGTCATCTGTAAATGTTAAATGAATTAAACTTGAGTGTTGAATAATTCTGTCTTATTATATGTCACATAGAAACATGTAGTTTACAGAAATAAGTAACGTAATGATGTGAACGATGAAATCATGCGGTTGACGAAATATATAAGGAAAAATGTTTCATGTAAAAAATCGGTTTACTTCGAGATGTAACGAAATTTAGAAATATTATAATTTGTATAGCGTCATATATCGGGTTAATTACAAATTATAATTTCATGTATACTTGCATTAGTGAAATTTTACATTTTTAATTAAGTACTTAGTTTATTCCTTTATATTTTAAGTAATATTTATCATGATTCTCCTGGCAAATTAGCATTTTTAGTTACCTTTTTTTTTCTTTACATACCTGGCGTTTCCAGACAAAATTTATCTACTCGTATATACGTAAAATTTTACTTGGTATGCGAATGGTGCAGAATTTATTATTGGTACAAAAATTAATTAGAATTGCCTACAGTCTCTTTCCTCAAAATCTATTATATGCAGAAATGGGCAGTAATTAAACAGCGCCCTATTAATACATAATTCGAAATCAATTAACAGATAAAAATGATTTTAAATAAATTTTACGCTTAACTGAGTGTGGGAATCAAGAGCGAAATTAAAATCTTTGTCACTCTCCTGAATCTTACATTATATAAAGTGAAATCAAATTATTAATTAATTGACGTACTAGATTTACGCGCTATTGTATTAATCTTCTAATTAATTGAATCTGAATGTATTTCTTTAACAATGAACTGAATAGATAAAAAAAAGTATGTAATTTCCGCGAGAACTACAAGCTTTCTACGTTTACCATAATTTAACTTATTCTTTTATTATTTTTCTTTAAATTCGCAGCTGATAAATCAGCAAGTACTTTTTCAATAATTAACATTCGCGTTTGTACAAAAGTAAAATGTGCGGTTGAAATTATAAGTATATGAGAGTTTAAGTTTTATTTTGTTTACGGAAAAATAACTTTATAACGTGTCTGTTATTCAGTTTACCCAATTAATGTAGATAAAAACTAATTTGTTATATTTGTTTCTTTTTCATTGTAAAAAGTAAAAACTAAAATTCGGAATCTCCTTCAATATTTTTTTTCAAATAAAAATACCATAGTGACTTGTTTTTTTTAGCTAATCGTGTTATTTACCACTGCGATTTCCGACAATGTAATAGTTGAAGTTTTAAACACTTTGAACAATTTTAAAGAGAAAATAATTTCTTCTGATTTGAACAAAATCGATTCACAGTCGGAGCAAACTACTGTGAATGTAGATTTAGATGTGAAAAATCGTGCTCAACTGCGACAAGTAAGCGGTAAAATTATTTTATTTATATATATATATATATATATATATACAGTATTTTTTCTTTTGTAACTTCTTAACTTTATTTTAATCTTATACATATTCATGAAACATAAAATATTTTAAAACTAATTTATAAACTCGTTTATGAATTTAAATCCTCTTTCCATTCAATTTTGCTTTTCAATACTGAACGTAATAAAAATGTAGAGGTCCTTCGAATTTGCTTTTCGGATGGTTGGAAAATGTTTTCAATGACTGCTCACGTTGATTTTTATGAATATATTTCTATGCGTTTTTTATTGGAAAAAATAAATTTTGGGTATATATGTAGGGTCGTCAGCTTTATCTATCGGTTTATTCGTTATAAAAACAAATAAAAAGCGTCTTGTAATTTTACCTAAGATCAGCTGTTTTCCATCCAATTGGAAAAAATTACCGACTAAATCACTGCAAAATGTAATAAGGTTGGGGGTTTTTAAAATGTGCATAACACATTCTCAGTAATTCACTTTCACAAACAAATATATAAATATGCAAAACATTTAATATCTGTATATAAATGGGCAAAGTCTTCCTTTGTTTATTAACCGATTTTCTTTTTCTTTTTTTGTTCAGTAGCTATTACAAAACACATTTTTTTCATATTTAAACATAAAATTAATACAAAAAAAATAAAAAATGAGCTGCTTGTTGCGATATTTTCGATTCGTTTTTTTTTTATATATATATATATATTTTTACTCAGTGGCGTAGCGTGAATTTCAGAACTGGGGAAGCGCCATGATCAAATATTTTTTTTACATAAAAATAAACATGCATAAAATTCGGTTAAATACAGAGCAGAATTAAAAATTAATTAAGAGGAATGAAATGTCTCATTTTTTTGTAAATTAATTCAATTTTCCGGTTCTTGTTTGCGAAAGTGCCTATTACATCTTCACGAAAAGATGGTAATTTCCTAATGTTTGATAATAATTCTTTTTCAATACTAAAAAAAGCTAATGAAGATAGTCACTCCTGACCATGTGTATTTCTTAAATACGTTTTTATTCATTTCACTGTTGAGAACGATTTTTCTGCAGACGAACTGGTTGCCGGAATTGTGATTATTAAATGAGGAAACTTGCTAGAAAAACATCTGCTAGATCTAAAACGGTCAAGTATAAGATGCACCGCAGTGCCTTTATATATGTATGTTAGAATCTTGAAAGTACACTTTTCAAACTTGTAAGATCGAAAAAGTTTCTGTAATTCTGTTTTAAATTTGAAAAGTCTTCCAGAAAATTTTATTGCAAATTAAAAAAAATTTATGTATTTAAGAGATTTAAAATTTTAATTTTGTTATATCATTAAACCTATTATTAGACATATCTGTTTGCATAACATTGATAATTTTTAAAAATATACTTTTTCACCATAGCTTTTTGTCTTCCCCAAAAACTGAATCAAGTCAAATCCATTTGCATTCCAAACTTTTTTTCTTGCTTAAATGAAAAGCGAGCCTAACAGAACAACTTTTTATCTTCTCATAACCGCATAAAATGACGGTTAAAAATTTTACATACATAGAGAAGTTTGACAAATGAAACAGAATATTTTACATACCTTTTGATTTTGTAATCGAATTTTCTAAACTAGGCGTTGGATTATCATTTTGAATACTATTAATTTTTTCTTGAAAACATGATGAACTAAAACTAATCAGTATACGTTTTTCAATGATACAATCGCATGTAGCCTCAATTTTGAAAGTGTTTGCATTTTAGCAGACTGGTACATTTGCAGTTGCGGAAATAAGATAAACAAGCCGGTATAGCTTCTCCTGTAATGATATACGGACTGAAAATCGCGACCGATCACCGCTTCCGGTTCCGTTGTTAGTAAACGACAGCGTATCTAAAAATCGATCCGAAGAAAATGTACTGCTAATACCGCACTACCCTATGCTTATGCTCACACACACTGACATGCATAAAAATCACGCTGTTGATCGGTGTACGTAATCGTGAAGCAATTTGACTCAGGGCTTCCAGACTAAACATGTGCGCGCATTTTTTTCCACTCTCGATACACATTACTTAGGAATCGCACAGATAAAAATTCGCGCAAATGATATGATCTTGATGCGACACAACCTGTCGCTTCCAAATTGGATATGCGTGCGCATTCTTTTTCTACCATCAGTACGCAGCAGATCGTTCAGAGACAACTCTAGGCAGTAGTAACGTGGAATAGTAAGCATGTAAGGCTATTTCTGTCGCTCGCTCTTGCAGATGGTCTTTTATTTAGCGCTCCTTTTTTTCTGATAATTTTTAATTCTGACACTTAAATTCAACAAGTTACTTTATCTTTTTTCTGAGGTTCGCATTCTTTTCACAAATAGTAAAAAACAATTTCGTACTAATTTGTTAGAGGAAGTGGCGCTTCCATCGCTTCCATTGTTGCTACGCCCCTGTTTTTACTGCATGCGTAGCGCATGATTTTCGAAACCGCCATTATGTGACCGCCCGCTGATCAGCTGGGGCCAAGACCGATGCCTTTTTTTGCCTATTCGTTCCTCGTCGTTTCCAGGTATCTGGAATTACGCGCTTGCCTGTTTTGCCGACCATATGTTTTATTGCTTTGCACTACCAGTATTTCTTGTTCGCTTTTGCTCGTCTATCGCCTTTTGTGTTATTAAGTCGTTCGCTCTACGACGTTCGAAAATCAAAAAATAATATTAAAGACAGAACAAATTGTCTATTAGATCGTCGTCGAAAGATCGCGCCACCAACCCTGATTTGTATCATACTGAAAACATTAAAACCCATTTAAAACTCGCGAAACCGAATTTTGCCATGTATTAGACCTTGACAGATCGATTTATTGGCCCAAAATATCTCATGTGTTCAAATTTAATCCAAATCACTAGAGCCGTTTCCGAGATACGCGAAATAAATTTATATATATTTATATATATATATATACAAGAATTGCTCGTTTAAAGATATATATAAACTCGGCCATTTTGGCCTCGCAAGGGGCTGTGCCCCTTGACCCCTCTTGCTTTCATTTCTGTCTCTTTCTCTTCTGTACTTTGTATAAAATGATCAAAATTTAAACGTAATTCTTACTGGCATCAACACAAAAAAAAGTAACATATCATAAAAATCCTATTCTAACATTTAACTTTCATTATATAAAATTAAGAAATTTTTCGTTATATAAAATTGTGACATTTTTTAAATAACAATAACAAAAATCCTATAAAACATAACAAACGTTACATAAAATTGGGACATTTTTTCGAATGGGGGGTAGCCTATGAATACGTTGTAATTAATATATATATAAACTGAGCCATTTTGGCCTCGTAAAGGACTCTGCTCCTTGACCCCTTTCCTATACTTTATATAAAATGATCAAAATTTACAACGTCATTCTTACCGGCATGTGACACTTTTTGGTTACAAAATCTAATGGGTGCATGATTGAGAATGACGTTTTCATGTAACATTTAACTTTCGTTACATAAAATTGGGACATTTTTTCTAATGGGGGTCGGCCTAAGAATTACGTTGTAATTAATATATACGCGTATGTGTGTATGTGTTTGGTGTAGTCTATGTTGGGGGTGCATTTAACAATTGCAGCGGTAAATTTTAGCAAGGTAGATTGTTTTTGGCGATTGAAAAATATCACACTGTATACTAGTAATGGCACAGAAATCACAGCAATATTTTGATGTCAGTGCTCGGATAAATAAGGCAAGACATTCAAAATTCGGCTTCCTACAAGTCAGAAGAGTTGTTTCAATTTGTTTAATATGACACTATTTTGAAATTGATTAATTAAATTATTTGTGGATTAAAACTACGTTTTCATATGTATTTGTAAATTTATTATAAAAAATTGTTTGTATTATTAAGATCTGTTTTGTTTTTTTTTATATATAAATAGAAAGGTGTAATATATATCTCTTACCAAATTTTTTAAATTGTCCAATTTAAGTAGGAATTTGAAATTGAAACGTAGTAAATGAAGTAATTCTTCAGTACTAATAATATTTAAATTAAACGTTATTTGGTCAAATTAAATATTTTTTTTGTTTATAATTTGGTGTAGAATAGGATTTTCATATATGTACTTTCATTATGCGAAGTGTTTTTTGACGAAGTATACAATAGAAATATAATGTTTTATAACAGCTATAAAATTGAAATAGATACAAGTTGTATACTTTTTAAAAAATATTATGTAAACGAACTATCGCAACAATGATTATATTTTTTCTAAGTCGTACTACTCGATTACGAGTACCATGAAACTTGTTTTCATACATGCTAGTTCTACATGTAAAGATCATGGATTTTTTTTTTTTCTCTTTTTGGAGCAAGTCACCGATGAGTTAAATCATCCGTTGTCCCTTCTTAGCAATTCCCTTTGTTGTCTTCACCTCACTCTTTCCTCTTCCAAGTCTTACTGCATAATTTTTTGATGGCAATGCCTCCAAATCGCTCATTTCCAAACTCGACTCAATTCAAAATTCCTGCTTGTGCCTGTGCATTGGCGCTTTAATATCTTCTTCCGTTCCCGCAATTTTATCCGAATCTGCTGCCCAAACTCTATGCATTCGCCGTTTACTCCTCAGTTATTGTACTTTAATAAAACACCTCCCTACTTCTTCATGCAATCTTATTCCTTCCTATTTGCATATCAAAGACCACTGAAGTTTTGCGCCTAATATCGCATACAGCTGCTCGTGTTTCCAAATTTTCTCCATACGTTCTCCCTTATAACAGTTTTCCTTACTTTTCTTATGATTTTAATAGCATATGGCGCCCTGTCAATTTCTCCTCCCTCCCGGAGCTAATTCTTCCTCTTATATGTAATCAACTATGAATTTCTTCATCTGCTGAACTACTCTTTTCCGTCCCATGTTTTAATTTTAACGGATAGTTCCAAGAGTGAAGGGAGCGTGGGTGGTGCGTTTACGTCTCCTTTGTTCCAGCACTCTGAGACCTTCAGACTTCCTTCTTTCTGCTGTATCTTCTCGGCCGAATCTATCTCCATTCTTCGTGCCATTTATTTTATCTTCTCTACAAATGGGTTTCGCAAATTCCTTATCGTTTCCGATTCTAAAGGCGTTCTTCAAGCCATCTCCTCTTCTTCTTCTCATTCCTCTGATGATATAATTCTCTCAGTTCGATCTCTCGTCTCCACTTTGTTCTCAACTCGTTCCATCCTCATAGACTTTCAGTGGGTTTCTATTCATTCCAATATAATTAGCAATGACTCAGCTGACTTTTTAGCTCGCTCAGCCGCCCGCAATGGTCTACTCCTCGACTCTTTCTCTTCTTCAGACACTCTTTCCCTATCACGCTCTAATTATTCCAGACTTTGGTATTTATCCATCTTTATTCTCTAATCGCTTTTCGCAGTACCGTCTTACTCAACCGGTTCTTCGTTCCATGCCTGGGTTTCATTCTATTCCTGTATGTCGTCGTTCCATTGTTGTTTCCTTAATTAGACTCAGAATCAATCATTCTCTACTTCCTTCTTCTCATTTTCGATTTGCTTTGTCGCCTTCCCCTTTCTACTCTCGTTATGTGTCTGATTCTCCTTGTTTTTGTGATTCTAATTATATCGTTTCCGAATGTTTTGCTCTCCTCAAAGAACGCTCTCTTCTATGCACCCAACTTTTATCTTTGGGTCTTCCTATTTTTTATAACGCAACCTATAACCTTTCCTACCCATTGCTTTCAATTGTTCCGCTGCTGCTGTCGTTTGTGATTTCCATTTTTGACCATCTGTCTATTTAGTTTTCTCTATTGAATTATCATGTTGTTGAATTAAGGCCGCAGGGTAGGTGGAAAATAGTTATGTTATAGTAGAGAATAAAGCTTTAAATTTAAATCCGTTTACCGATAGTGAATTTGTTAGGCAGGGATGGAATCGGCTGTAGAAATATTAACACCTTTTTTTCCCTGATCATTTGGGTATTGAGGGCAATGAGGTGGTGCATTTCTTATCCCGTTCTTCCATTTCCAAAGGAAGATTTTTGGACACATTTTCAGCCTATAATATTGTTCTTCTTTCCTCACTCGCTTGTTCCGAATAATGACTCAACTCCTATTCTTCTCCATTTTCTAATCTTCCTTTTAGCTTTCTGTTCAACCATCTCATCCATATCTATGGTTCTCTAGATACTTCTCCTCTCTTAAACGCTCTACAATCTCTGCTATTTGTCGCTTTCGCTTTAACCATAGACTCCTTCCTGCATCATTTTTTCAGTTTTCATCTGCTTCTACTCCATTTTATCCTTTCCACCCCGCTTCCATTTACTTTCACATTTTTTTTGAATTGCGGCCTCCTCTGTTGAGCAATCGTCTTAATCTTCTCCATTAAAACTTGATATCCCTACTCTTTATAGTGCTGCTTGTATTCTTTCATTTCCATCTGCTTCGGTTATTGCTGCCCTTAAACGCCTAAGAATATAAAGTTATTTCCTCCATCCCATTTCTTGGGCTAATGTTCCCGCTGACAAACACATAAAAAAAACAAAAACATCTTTTTTTTCCAAAGAAAGATTATTCCAGGTAATTATTGTTAGAAGAGTGTCAGAGTTAGCAGATTTAAACAGTTTATTAAAAATTGCATGTCAAAATTTATTTTCTATTCAATTGCTAGTGATGAAAGCAGTGGCATTGTGATGCAGCGGAGTTAAAAGTTTTCATTGGCGGTATTAATGAAAATTTTAAAATTATCGAAGAAAGACAGGTGTCTAGGACAATTATTTTTGAAAATTTTATTATAGTATTAGCCAAATTTATTCTGAGATTAGAAAATAACAGACAGTGCACAAGCTGGGGTAGGAAAGCATAAAAGACTTCTTTTTTTTTTTTTGAAAAATAAAAATAAAAATGTATTATGGTCTTTAATGCAATATCTCCGTAGCAAACATTAGGAGTATGTGTAAAATCGATGAATTCCAAGAATGTTATAAAACTTTTAATTGAAGTTGTGAATTTTAATAAATCTGGAAACTTAAATTACTGAGGATTCCAGGCTTTTGGAAATCAATGTAGAATATGAGGATGTTATTTATTTGTTTGTTGTTCGATGGTTTTTTCCTGAAAAGATGTAGAGAATATTTAAGTCGAAAAAATCGTTGTTGAAATCAAATAGAAATCTGCACGAAATTTTCAAATCTTGAATAAATATTAAGTTTTTAATTTTTGGTTGATATAAAATATTTCGACGATTTAAATTTAAAATTGTTTGAAAAAAATAAACCTTTATGACTGTGCTTTTAAAAACAAACTTATTTTATTAAAAATTTTGAGGCAAAGTTAAAATGAGTTAAATTTCGTAGTGAATTTGGGTTTATAAATCTTCTAGATAATAATATTTTTAATGAGTTATAACAAATATAAATATAACAAACAAATTTAAGTATAAAATGATTGCTTACTTAGAAACTTTCTGGGGTATAACCCATCACCAGCTAAAAACACAATTTTCAATATATGTGATCAGAAACAAATTCTAAATTACACTGAGGTCAAATAGGAAATAAAAACGGTTTATATAGTTTAAATCAAATAGATGAAAATGACCGTAAAAAAAGATAAGTATAAATTGACTATTGAAAGAAAAAATTTATCACAGTCTTGATATCGGTATAGATTTTAAAGAAGAAATGTTATTTGTAAAGAGGAGTACTAATTTTTAGGGTTAGAAATTAGTAGTGCTTTGCTATGTTCATTTACTTGGTTGTCGGAATTAGTTTCATATGTTGATTAAAATTTTTAATTCTTTATTAGTGCCTCCTATGGTGTCATTAATATAATTAAATAAAAATTTACATTCATCTTATTATTAAATATAGCACTTTACATTTTCCAATATACTGTTGGTGCAATTTGTATGTTACTGTATTTTGGTTAATTTATTAACATTAAAATGTTTTAGAAACTATTAGAAAATTTCAATCGAGGTAGTAGATTAAACGAATATGAACAGTTACGAAAAGAAACGTTACATTATTTGTCGCAAGAAGTATTTAAGTTATTTTTAAAATCACCGAAAACTTTGCCCCTTCACGAAATATTTATATATGATAATGCATCGATGGTATGTGCCCATTTGGATGGTAAACCGAGATCTATCATTCAGACAGCTTTGCAGAACCCACATCGTTATTTAGAGGTATTCATTACGTTTTTTAATAACATTCATACTTCCCTTTAATATTAGCACTTTTGGTGCATTTTTATACATTTTTGGTTTATATAATAAAATACGTAAATTCATATAAACAAGTTTAATGTTACTATTATTTTAGAACAGTTGGGAATTAAATTATTTCTTTTCGTTTTTGTTTTAATATATTATTTTTTTATTAGTTATTTTGATGATTTACATGCAATTTTGTGATGATTTGCATGTATGTGTTATATTATAAATAAGCTTAATAAAAATGGAGATACGGACTTCTACCTCGTTTAAGACTCTTCCCAACTGTTAATATTTCTAAAAAATAAATATAAGTTTATATTACTAGTAACGTGGTTACCAGAGGAAAGCCATATCGTTTCTAAATAAAGTACTGCTTTTGTAAAATTTATATTAAAATATTTTACTTTTTTTACCCCCCGATATTCTTATTAATTCTATTAAAAATATAACTGAAATTATTACCATACTTAAGTACGTCTTTGTGTATAGTTGATTCTTATTGCAATTTCTATGTTGATCCCAATTATATTTTTTTGCTCCGTGTCTAGAGTTCTTTTATAATTACAGTCATTACCATCAACTAAATAATTGATTAAAATTACATTTTAAATTAACGGCAATCGGTGATATAACAGATTTCGTCGTTTAAATCGTTAGCAGTAATAGTTAAAATTGAAAACAATTGGACTCCTATTTCATCACTCGCGAATAATATGTAAACCTTTTGAAAAATTTAAATTAACAAAATATATTGAATTATTATTTGAATCAAGAAAAAAAGTTAACAGACTGTTATTAGCAATTTGAAATTATTATAAGTTTTCTGTAAAATAATAAAATGCGCAAACACGTGCGCCCATGCCTTACATACGTATATACATTTGATTTTTTGTTTCGCAGTGCCATTGTTGTAAATCAGATAATAAAAATGGAATCTTAAAAACTATGCCGGACACATGCATAGCGTATAAATTGCATTTAGAATGCGGTACTCTGATCAATTTATACGATTGGCTACAGGTAACTCGTTAAATTTAAATATTTATATTCACTTTTAATTGCAGTACTCTAAATTATTTGTATTAAAATTTTGGAACTAATTTTGCGGCTGGAAAAAAGAAAAAATAGTAACAAAAAAGATACCGCCATCACTTAGAACCTGTTATTTAATTAAATATTTTTTGTTAAAAGAATTATAGGTTCAGATTGTTTTTTTAACTAGTGAATTTTAACGTATTTGATTTATTGGAACTTTTTTTTTTTTTTTCGATTTACTTTAAAAATTTTAAATTGTTATCCAGTAAATTTTTTTTTTACTTTTTTCCAAATAAAGCTGTAATTAACTACCACGCATATAACATATGTGCATTGCCCACACTTTACGACCAAGATGAATTATGCTTTGTTTCAAATATTCGTGTTAATGCACTGTGTCTACCTGTTTCTATTAGGAATAAATAGCGTTAGTAGTCCTCCAATCTTAAGATTGGAAATTACGTGAAGTATTAATAACTTGGACGGTTCTTTTATGTATGTTTGATTATCATATAGTATATTTTTTTACCTAGTCAAGTTATCAATTTAAATATATTAACGCAGATGTTCTCTAACCACTGATGATAAATTAGTGAACATTGTTCATAAATGTTGTAAAAAAAAAAAAAAAGAAGGAAAAAGAATTAGTAAATGTACTAATTTTAATAAGAACCCAAGCTACTTGAGTTATTTTTCGTTAAATGGAGTAATTATTTTTCACTTTTCCTTTGTTTATCGTTTAGCATTTGTATATTTCTTTTTTTACTTATTTAACTGTTAAAATATTGAATTTTCAAAAATTTTATTCTCGACCTTTTATTTTGCATAAAATTACATTTATATTAATGAAATTTAATGTTTAAATCACATTTGCGTCGTATGCACTTATATGTCATATTTTTAAAATATTTTTTGTGTAATATTATTTACTATTTAACAATTTCCCGCATACAGTTATTCAATGTACAGATTTTATTTAGTGTGCGCCTGTATTCCAAATTAACTTCTAATAAAAATGATTCGCAAATAAAACGAAGTCTTTCAAATAAAATAATTTAAAATACTTCACAATCGACAAACTGACTAAAATATAAACTGTAATAAATAGTTAGTTGCAACTAGACAAATATTATTTACTTGTAGTAACCGATTAATTAGAGAGAGAAAAAAGGGATTTAATCATTATTATATTTATTAGTTGGTTATACCAGTGACTAATGTAGAAACAAATTCATATTTAAACCTTTCTAATTGTATGTTTATCTAGTCATTTGCAGCTGTAGTTGATTGTAAATCAACAGAAAATGATGACAGAAATGAAGGAGGTGAAAATTATATTAGTCCGGAAATACAGTATCCTTTTAAAATTGAGGAAAAATTTAATAATTTGTTATTTTTATATCATAGTATTAAAAAATGTTCATATTAAAGTATTAAGTAGAATTTAGTTAAAATATTCGAAATTTTTAATTTAATAACATGAGTATAGTAAAAATAAGGCCTTGTACTGTGCGTTAACATTATTATGCATGATGAATACTGCCATATTGTAACCTTAAAAATGACTGATTAGAGCTCGTTTCTGGCAATCGGTATCGGAACTGCAACTGGAAGGATTTATTCAAAGAACCAAAAGAAAAGTCGATCACGTGGAACGACTTACATTTGATGGTAATTGAGACTACTCTGAATGAGGAAAGATTGTGAAGTTCCATTTATAAATATAAAGTAAGAGTATTAAAACATTTTATTTACTCTAACTTTACGAAGAGCGCGTTATTTTTATGTACTACCTTTAATTATTAAACACGATAAAAATAATTGTAATACATTTAGCTAATTCGAAGAATAATCAAGCGTGTTTAGCATCGAGTATAAAATATTATTTTCTGACCACTCAAGAAAACATCGATAATAATGAAAATTGTACGATTTTTATACAATTTTTATATTTATTTTAATGAGATATTTCTCTATTCTCTAAAAATTAATCTTTGGCTGTTTCACTTTAAAATGTTTAATGTGCCTTGAAGTTAATTTGAATTTTGAAATTTTTATTGTCAATTTTTGTTTGTTTCGTTTTTTTTTTTTGTTTTTTTTTTAAGATGTTATTTAACAGGTATTTTAAATAAGCAGAGTAATAGGTAACAAAAATGAAATACTTTTTTCAGTATTAAGCATTTACTGTTAGGTTACTTTTTAAAACGTTAAATTAGGATGCGTTTTAAGTTACTCGAGGTAAGTCTTTTAATATTTTTCAACAGGTTTTTTTTTCCTCTTTTTTTTCCTCTTTTTTTTTTTTTTTTTTTTTTTTGTACGCTATCTCTAACGTTTTAGCATGTATTTGTTACGCAACCGGATTTGATTTTTGCCACGATTTTAATCCGTCTAATTCATTGTCGTTTACAGTTCGAATTCATTTAAACTCGAATCGGTAATTTATACTGTTTTAAAATTTAATTAAAATTTAAAAATTGACTTTAAAAAAAAAACCCAAAAACCTCTTGTTTAAAAATTTTAAATTATACATATCTGCAAATAATGATTATTTATTACATAAAATTCACCGAAAAAGAATTTAAAAACTTTTACTTAAGCTTACTTGCAAGTTAAAAAATATCCGTCTCTTAAAACACAGCAGCTTTAAATTCAGCCAAGAGGCAATCATGGAATGGATTCGCCAGGCCAATAAACTTTGACACGCCTGTAAACAAGGTCTAGGACAAAATTTGATCATTAAACAATGATAAAATATCAAGAACCCTCATCATATATATAAAACATAATAGCATTTTCATCGGTATATTTTCGCAGATTGTGAGGCATTCTACTCCATATCATTTAGCCATAGCGAGTGATGAAAATCGCTCCATTAAATTTACGAAGAAAAACAAAAATTTTAACTGGGAAAACCTCGAGAACTGTACGGTACACCAGTTACAGTAGATGAACTCTAGCACGCACTCAGACATATAAAGCAATCAACAGCAAGACCTGATTTTTTCCATGTTGCTCTCCTGCCTGAAAGCCCATCATTAGTAATCAAAATTCTTTTAAACATTCTCAATATCAAATGGGAACGAAGAAAATGTCCTAATATAGGAGAATTACGGTTGTTTTCCCATTAACAAAACAAAAAAAAAAACTAAAAAAAAAGTCTTAGAAAGCTATGGACCGATTTTACACTTGCCTTAGGAAAATTACCAAAAAAATTAACTGCTATACAAATTGGAAACTAAAATAATCTTTTAATGCCAAATTAGTGTAGACTCCGATAAGCCTATTCTAAAGCAGACTCGCATGGCCTCATTATAGATAGTTTTATAGACATAGACTAGTATTCCTGGATTCGGCTAAATTATTTGATGTTAGTTGGAAATATAAGATCTACACAACTGCAACGTTCAAGAGCGCATAATCCATTCCTTAGAAAATGTTTTCATATATCGACCATTCAGGGTAAGATGAGAGGTCAGCGCATCTCAAACTTGAATACTGGAAAGTGGAGTTACTTAAAGAGCAGCATTAAGTCTTAATTTTGTTCAACTTGACCATTATGGCATATCAAATAAGTAGAAGCTCTTATCAAATTTTTAGTATTTGCGGATAATACAGCACACTATTTCTAGAGCGTAAAACAATCGAAATAGGTAGAGAAATCCTTCAAAATATTTAATTAAAATATATAAATGGTCACTAGAAACAAAAATCTTTTATATCCGTCAGCTAATGAAGTGTCAACAGAGCGTACATTTCAATCTTAATAACATAACTCTTCCCTACAGTGAAAACAGTCAACTATTTTTAGGTATGCTGATAGTAGGAATACATCAAGTTTCTTAAACAAACATGTTTGTAGAGAAATTGAATACGCAAGTTGATCAGCGCTGCTGTAGTATAAAAATTAATAAGAGAATTTATGTACATTATGAATCTCCCGAATAAATACTAAACGGAGAAGAAAATGCTTTAAACTTTTGACTCAAAAATCCTTGATTAAGCAGGATACGTACGGCAAAAACAGAAAATGTGCTAAAACTCCTATTGAACTATTTTTCCGTATAAAAATCGGAAGTTAAAAAATATTCACTAGCAACTATATCACACCAGAACCTATACAGATTCCCCTTCGTCAAAAAATCAATAATGAATCTATCCTCCGCGCTCAACAACGTTCCCTTACTAAAATAATACGATTGATTTATACTTATGGATCCTAAGGCAATCACAGATAAAGGAAAACAAAACGGCAGATAAAGCAGTAACGGACGCCATTGGCCACAGCTTCCTTAAAAGAGATTTTCAACGCAGTATCGAACAAAGTGTCAGGCAGCTTCGGATTTTTGCCGGAAAAATTTAAGCCGGCCAATAAAATTACGACTTGTAAACTCCGAGGGCAAATGATATGGTCCACGTCGGTAAATTTCTCTCTAGAGTTATGTGACCCTTACGCACAGTTACCTCCTTAAAGAAGCGGCATCAATCTTGTGTCCACGTTACAATACTTGCTTAAAGATAGAACATCTCATTGGTTACCAACATTGGCAGATTATCGTATGATAGCCAGCTTAAAATGTCAGTTAAATTCAATAACGATTCACTTAAATGCCTATTACGATTTTTTAAAACTAGCAACTTATTCCGAATCTAAAAAAAACAATATGTGTTTTTAGCCTTGATGCTGTACATGGAACATTAAACTGTGGATAAGCAGGTAAATAATTTTTAATTTGTTACATAAAAATCACTAAAAAAAAAAAAAAACCCGACCAAAAGCATTATTTAAAAATGTTAAATTGCATTTCCAATTGTAATTATAAATAATTTTGAATTTTATTAAACAATTTTCTGTAAGGCATATAATTCGTAGAAACGAATGTATTGATCTCAACAAAAAGAGTAAATTCAACGAAAAACCAAAATAGACATTTGTAGTTAATCTGATTATTTACGCGCAATTGAACGATCGATTTTAAAAACAATTTGTTATTTAAAATTAGTATACGTCGCCTAGTTTCAGTTAGTTGTAATAATCACGGCGTATTAAATTAATATTTGTAATCGGCGAATATTAATTTTTAATAAAATATTGTATTTCTTACGGTGGTTTTCTTAAGTGTACATTAATTAATTTTACCACGTTTTTATATAATTAATTCTTCTTTAATGAAATCGATAATAGCAATACGTGTATAACGGGAAGGAGGGAGAGAGAAAATGTTTGAAAGAATAATTTTTTGTTCTGATATTAACAGTACTAGCTATGCGCGTGTAAATGTCTTATGCATTATTTTGAAGTGAAACATTCAAATCGTTCGTAGATATGAACTGGCGAGCAGAATAATAGTGCGTTAATATCGTCATAATAATTACGCATTGTTGGGTAAACTGTAACGCTGTTTATTATTGCGAAATAAAATTGTCAGCAAGCCGATAAGCAGAAAAATATATTTTCTTTACATTATTATGCGTCTATCGTACATTTCACGCATACGTTGAAATCATTAAATTATAAGTACAAGTCATCAAACGAAGGATAGTCGTTGGATTACGTATTTCCATGCAAAACTGTAATTATACTACACGTATTTTATCGTGAAATAAGCACTTTTATAGATTCGTTTATTTAAAATTTTGAACAAAAATTAGATCGCGTATCGAACCGCAAATGCGTTTGTTTTGTGCAAGAAAAAAATAAAAATCAGAAAGACAGTCAGAAAATAAATTTTCGTTGTGTCTATACCTTTAAACCGTGTCATACGTTTTTATGTCCATTTATTGTTATCCATTCACATATATATATATATATTGTTTTGTTTGATATTAAATCTAGATTAAAAGCCTACCGTTATTTTTAAAGTAATTTTATAACGTAATCGTTAAAACTATGTGTATATGATGTGATTAAGAAGTTTGAGGAATTTTTTACTTTTAAATATTATTTTGTTTGCTTAGGTTTTCTTTTGAAGTAGTTTTCCTCCACTTCTATACAACACCCCGGTTATCGTTTTTTCCCATCTCTAATGAACACTTAGGGGGATAAGTCCCGTAACGCCGGACGGCACCTAGCGCCGGACACTCATACTTTCTCGCTGAGTCACAACAAGTTCGATTCAAAAAAGGGTTAAAGGGGCGCGGAGGAGTGTAACAATACAGGGTCACGGGATACGGTTTGACGCCAAAGGATTGCTGTCTTTGACGAGAAAACACTGAATCACATTACATCCAAGTGAGTGTTACTACTAAGTTTTTCTGTTGAAGTTTTGGCGATAATTATTAATAAAGGTAGTGGTGTGTTCCGTTATTATTCATTTACTGTAAAAGTTTTTTTTGATTTCCAAAACAGTTTTGTTGTGGAACACATTCCTTGTCCCCTCGGACAAAAAGTTGTCCCTTAACACCGGACAGTGAACAAGTTTTTTTTTTGTATTTATACTTATTGTAATAATTTTTGTACGTTGTTTCAAAAGATAGAGAAACGGCGATAAATCGAAATGGAAGAATTAAAAAAGAAAGGAAAATGGGACCAATAAAGTTTACTGACTGCGATAGATAAGGTTCTGATCAAAGAAATGCGTTTAAGATTCGTCGCGCTACAGCATCCCAAAAAGCACTTTACATGATAAGACATCAGCATTGAACCGTGAAGAAGAAGTGACGTTGCAACCAAAGATCAAAAAGCAATCAGCGACCCGGAAGGGAAAATGTTAAAAAAGTGAAATTCTAACATCATCACCATGCAGAATTGCTGTTGAAGAAATCGAGGATAAAAAGAATGTTAAGAAGAAAAAAAATAGAATGAAAGCTGAGTTCGAAACAGCAACAGACGAGAAAAGGAAACTAAAGGCATGAAGGCTAAAGGAAAAAGTGGAAATAAAACTAAGGAAAAGGAACCATTAATTCAAATATCTGACACAGCAAGAACTACTTGCGTAGTGTGCTTAGAAGAGCACAACGAAGACTGGATACAGTGTTCCAGTTGCAATGGGTGGGCTCATGAAGTATGCGCAGACGTTTCTGAATTTGCAGATGTCTACTTTCTGCGATGAAGGCAGGATGTTTTGAAAATGTCCAGTGATTGACGTTCGAAATTAAATCTGTCCGGTACTAGGTGCCACTTACATATTGCATTTTTCTTTACCAAAGTTTGATTTAAGTTTATGAATAAGTTGCATTTTTGTTCATTTATTTTGATTTTAAACTTTTTTGACTTAATTAATCAATAAATAAAGTTACATTTCTCCGAGTAGTTTTTCTTTAATTTTCTAAAAACCTTCGGTGTCCGCCACTAGGGGACATCCCCCGATATAAATCTTACACATTTTTAATGCAATTTTTATTCTAGGAAATAGGAAGGGGTTAGCCAAAGATGAATTTGGCCAGAAAAGCGGTTGCAAGATGTTTGAGAAGTAGTTTCGAGTTAGATGTTCTACAATAATATAGTGTGTAGATGAACGTTATCGTGCTGAAGAAACCAGTTCCGTTTCCGCCTCGAATCTGGCCAATTATGTCGCGGACATCTTTATGCAATTATCGTAACAACGTACCTCGGTACTACTCCGCGCTGATGGTCATTCCATCTAGTATGGATTTTTCCTATACTATTCCGTATAATTTTAAAAAAAGGGGGGGGATCATCGGTGTTCGACTTGTACACGCTTTCTTAATGGTAGATGTTTAAAAAATTCCATTTTTGTTTAATACGCATCGACGAAAAAATTTTGCCAAAATTTCGTTTCTGTTAGTTTTTTGCTTTTGTGTTAATGCTTTGAGGATAATGTTTACAGCAACTTTAGAGTGTTCGAATTCTGACTGAATTCCCCGCAATACGAAATGATGGCCGAAATACAACACACGTTTTCGACTTTCTTGTTGTTTGCGTCGGTACTTGACGTAGATGGTCTTCCCAACCGAATTTCTATCCGCTGCAAACCATTTGTATTACTGGTACACATCATTCATTATGTGGATGTGACGGAATCTCCGTAAGCAATTATTAACGTTTCAGCTGTTTTTATAGCAGTTATCCGAAGTTTAACGCAAAATTTAGTATTCCATTTCAGTTCCGAAAAATCATTCTCTTAAATTACAAAACGTGGAACACACAACTGCTTCATTCATTGTAAATCGACTAATATTAAACGTACCTAAAAGACTCGCGGAATATATACCGGTCAAGTTTCGCTATCTGTAGTCATATTTTGTACGTTTTCGAACAGTTTTACATCTTCTGAAGAGAAATTCCTGAAGGTTTTTTATCACAATTCGTACGATTAAATAGACTGTATTTTTTAAGTAGGATTGGTAAACTTAAGCAACTCATTCAGTGTTTTAGTATTTATAATTTATAATATATTTTTATCTATTATAATTTTATTTTTGTTTTGTTTTGTTTTGTTCGTATTGTTTACATTTTAAGTTCATTTTTACATTAATAATATACGTTATTGTCAATGATACTCGGCTAATTGCTACACCCATGCTTTTCTACATTGTCTATTATTTTCTCCTTTTTTCATAATGCCACCTTAAATATGGAATCTTTTCACGACGTTCCATTCACCTCCTTTTACTTTTGACACTGGTAAATTTTTTTTTTCGTTCTTTTCTTTCCATTTTGAACCTTATATGTCTTTTTGGTTCTTGACTTCCTTAAACCTAAATATCGAAGAATATCTTTTCTGATCCTCCTTTCTCATAAAGTCCATGCTTTAATTCAAGTGTCTTGGGATTTATGGGAAATTCCTTGAAAATCTCTTAAAGGTACGTCAACTCTTTTTTTATTTTATTAATCGTTGTTTAAGAGCTAGCATGAGAAAATCGTAATCAAGAGAATATGAAATGTAAAATAGTTTTTCTTAAAACAAAAAAGCAACTAAAAGATTTATTCTAAGAATTTAATGAAAATGCGCTAAAAAGTAAAAAATAATTAATTGATAAAAAATAATGTATTTAAGAATAACGCACGCAAGGATATTATAATTATTCTTAAAATAATATTAATACTTATTAGAGTCGGAACTTAATATTCAAATTACAATAATAATTAAAACAACCTTAAATATTCCTATATTTCCCGTACTTGGCTTATAGAAAAAACCGGTGATTGTAGATACTCATTAAATTGTTTTTAAATATTGTAATTTAAAAATGTTTAGGAATTTTCATAATATGCATACGTCTATTATTCTGAAATATATTATTTTTTATCGCATAACTATATTTTTTACTTTTTAGTGCGTTTTTATTAAAGTTTTAGGTCAAATTTTGAAGTCGGTATTTTTTTATTTTTCTTTAAAAAAAAATAACTTTTAATGTAAATATTTTTAAATGATAATTTGAATAGATCGGCTAAAAAGGATACTACTTTCGGCACTGTATAAGATCACAAGTAATGTTCAAATTTTGTCAGTGAGATGCGCTTGTAAATATGGCGATTTCGAATTCGATTGCTTTATTCGAATCTTTATTTTCATTGTAATAACGCGTTTGTTATATAACTAAAAACGTATCTGAAAAGACCCCCCCCTCTTTTTAATTTTTTATTTGAATAACTACTGAGTATCTGTGTTTATCAATACTTATCGATATACAAAAGTAGTACATTTGCGAATAAACAAAGAATCATTAAAATTTGCTCACATGGGCACAGTTCATGCGCGAATAAACATTTAAAAAAGAAAACGCGGAAAACATATAACTTTTTTTTTTGAAGTCCAAGAAAAGTAAAATGTTATGTTTGCAGTTTTATTTTATAAACGGTTAGATTACATTTTTGGTCCTAAATACAAGCAAATTTGGTTGTAGAGAACAAATAGGGGATCGAGAGGCCCTGTATAAAAATTGTGTGTATAGAATTCAGAATAAAGATTTTATATAAATTAACGAAATCGATCATTTTGAAATTATACAAATTGAAGCAACACTTGTAAAGAAATCAATGGAAAATTTTAATATGTAATTTTTTTTTTCTTTCTACTTAGTCATTTTTTGTCATTAATCTGTTTATCTAATTATTTTTGTTTACTAAGGCGGAATAAAATTACAATCAAAACACTAATAAAACATTTTTTTTTTTTTTGAAATAAAAGTTTCGACTTTCAAGATTTATTTTAAAAATTTATTAAAAATGCACTAAAAAGTAAATAATAATTATTCGGTAAACACTTTTAGGGTAATATACCTTAAGGTGATATTATGATAATTCTTAAATAATATTAACTTTTTGTAACCGACATCAACATCAAATTACAACAGTATTTAGAAATAATTTTATAGGTGTAACAACACAGTTGCTCGTTTTCTGTAAGTCAAGTATTGAAAATAAACAAATTTTTAATTTTTTATTGCAATTTGTAAATTTAGTATTGATTCCAAAAGGTTAATCTTGTTTAAGAATTATCATAATGCCTCCTTAAGGTGTATATTACTTCAAAATATATTACACTATACTTTTTAGTGCATGTTTACTAAATTTTTAATGTAAATCTTGATATTGGTTTTTTTTTTTTTTTTTAATATATTTTATTATTTTTAGTGTAAATATTTTTGACTGATAATATGGATGGACCAACTTAATATGATATCCTACTTTCGGTACTGTATAAAGCTGGGTATTGTCAGGAATAATGCTCAAATTCTGTCAGTGATGAGCTGTTTTGGGGTTAATTTCTATCTGATTATATTAAGCGCAAAGAAAGTATATCTCTAAAACGTTGTTTGATGAATACTCAGTCAACGATACTGATATAGCCATATGAGACCGCCACTAATCAGTTAAATTTCTAATAAAGTATCATTCGAATCATTCCACACGGTCAAATGTTATATATAAGAACGTTTTCGTCGTTGATGAACTTGTAAATGGCGTTATGGGTTTTCAAATTCGTTTTCTTTATTAAAATATACATTTCCTAGGTAATTAATATTGATAATACTTTATTTATCTTGTTAAAACTTAACTTTTTTTTAAATTACATTTCCATGGTAAATTGATCATTTTAAGTTTATATTATCAAAAACTTGTCTAAAGAAACTACGTTTTTTGCTGACTATTCAGTCTGAGTACACTGATGTTGAACGATCGCATCACCGCTGACAAGGTGCGCTTTCAAATGAACCAAAAATCATTAAAATCAGTTGACATAAGCACAAGTTATGCACCAAAAAAAAAAAAAAAAAAAAAATGCGCCGAACAAATACACCTCTTTTTTAAAGTCGATAAAAACTAATCGAATTTTTAAAAATTGTGTTTGTTCGACTCGATTCTTTATAATTCGCGAGGCCGACTATTATCTGCACAAAATGTTTTTTTTTTTTTTTTTTGATAAGCATATTACTACTGTGTTAAACGGAATTAATTTATTTCGATGGTACAAAATGAAACTGAGTGTGTTATAGTTATTGACATTTGCTATAGATAGCAGTTTAAACTGTCATTTCAAATATTTCTGTACATAATGGTGTAATTTATTAATTATGCGAATAAAAAAAATATCTATGATAAAACGGAAGGCGGTTATTTTATAAAAAGTTTTTATCGAGAAAGTTATAAATTAAATTGTTTTAGGCTTTGAACAGTAAATTATTCCAAAAATAAATAAAAAAAAACGTGAAAAGGAATTAAAATGTAAATGTTCTTGAATAATAAATTTTAAATTTTCAAAGTTAATTTCCTATTTCATTTGTACGTAAAATGATGAATTTTGTTCGAGTAGTCAAATTACATATTTTATTAACTTATTTTTCTTGTTTTTCACTAAGGTTATTTATTTTTTTTTTTTTTGAGGAGAACGTCCACTATTTCGTAGAATACGGATGAACCGAAATTTTCTGTTATTATTGGGAATGTTTATGTGAAGACTAGTAGTTCTTCGATATATAACAAAACGTTATGTAATTTTATGAATTTGACTCCTCTGCAGTAGAATTTTCCTCTTTTCTTACCGACACTGATAATGCTCAGTTACTGTCTCGCTTATTAGCTTTCATATCTGTCCTGCTGAGATCGCTATAGTTTTAAAAACTTAACTATTCTCTAGATGACCTTTTTTAAGTTATTACAGCAAAAAGGGGTCAACATAAAAAAGGCGCGTAAATTTCTGGTCTGTGAAGTATACTATTGATTGGACTGACCTTTTTGTAGTAGCAATATAACTCAAATTGTTAATTTTATTTTTACTGCGATCAGTGTGCTATCTATTGTTTACTCGCGTTCGCATCTTCCTTATCAGCGCATTGTAATCGACAGATCGGTGAGACTGCTCTTTTTTATTATCTATTTATAAGTTTCCGATTTCGCGGCGTACTAATTATTTGTTAACTTCTACTAGCTGTACTTTCGTTTATTGCTAGCACTCTTATTTTTATTTATTTATTTTCCTTATTGTTTTTTTCCCCCATTATTTTGGTCACTTAGTCGAATAGATGAGCTCGTCTAAGGGGGGCCGCTCAGCGGCCTTCCCCAATTCTAAAAAAACCGTCTGATAGAGGTGGATTCTTCCAACAAACGGAAACTTCCCAGTCCTACTTCTATATCATTCTTGCCTTCGAAGAAATTATAAATAATTATAATAATAGTAAAATATTTTATTGTTCTTGGCCGATCATCCAGGACCTTTCACCGTTCACGTTGAACGTTGCTCCACGGATAAAAATGTAGACAACCTCCATCCTTTAGCACTTGCCAGCTGATTAATTCTGTTTCCTCTTTTCCCACGAGCATTGTCCCTCAAGGTAGGGGGCGTGTATCGGTCAAGTTTTCCTCCGTTTCTTCCGCTAATTCCTTTCTAGCTCATCCGAATTTTTTCGCGTCGTATAATATCAGAGCCAATATCCCAAATTCTGTCTTATTCAGAATGGGCGTTATTTCCTGTATCCATCCGTCCTTTTCTGAAGATGAAATCTTGGAAGGGATCGAATTCTTCATTACTATCGCTTCTATTCGCCGTATACACACTCCTAATTCCTTTTCCGCAATTTCTTCACCCTTAATTACGGATATTTATGTACCCATTATCGAGCTACTTTCTTCAAACAATATAGCTCCCTCTTCATCCTTTGTTGACTCCTTCTCTTATTTCTTGACTAATAATATCCATTTTAATTAATTTCTCATTATATCATGTTTTATTTATATTCATTAATTTAGTTATGTGGTAAGAACGTTCTTCCTTTTACTCTTCTCTTCTGTCAATTGGTCTTCTAACTCCGTATTGTGCATCTTTTGTCCTCTCCTTGCCATCACCCTCGGTCATTCCGGCACTTGAGTTTTTCCTGTCTTCCATATCTGATCGCATAAACATCTGATTCCGCTTTTCATCCGCCCCCTCTTCTTGGGCAAATGTATTTATAGCGACCCCCCCCCCCCCAGTTATGTGGTAAGACTCGTGTCGGTACATATATTAATAATTATGTCATGAGTGTAATGTTATTATTTATGCAAATAAATCTTTATTTATTTAAACTATACGGGGAAAAAAAAAGTGAGAAAAATCGGGGCTGCATTTTCTTTATCACATTACCTTCTATCTCCTTTCTCCTCTTTTACTCCTTCGTTCCTTCCTTTTCGTTTAATCTCCTTTCTGCTATTCAATGCTGAGCATATTACTCGGTTGATGAACGATTATATTTTAGTAATTTTTTCCTTCTATGCTACCTTTTCCGTTCTTTTTTTTGAATATATTGATGTTGAAGTGGCTTTAACCACTAATAGGCATTGGTGTATTTATTGAATTCCTTTTTTTCTCGAATGGGCTCACGTTGAGATGATTCACTCAATCTCCGAACTGAGTTGCATTCTTATTACTTTTCGTTCTTACCTTTGCTGTTTTAATTATACAGTGGTGAAATTATCGGTGTTGTAAAGCGTTGGTTATGAATCACGCTTACATATGAATTATAACTTAAATTCAATTAGCTGCTTCGGTTCTGCACGAATGTTGCTTACCCTTTTTCCCTTTGTCAAAAAATTATTCTATATCTCCTGTATTATACACAAGCGTGTCCTAGCGTTCCTCCTCTCTTTGTTTTTTGTTTTCCTTTTTGACTTAACAGCCCCGACTTACTTCCTCCTGATTTTTAATTGCTACTGTTTATTTTTTTTTTTCTTCGTTACCCACTTATCTTAGTTCTCTCTATACAAATGTCTTCCATTCTATGCTAGCTGTTGGCTCCTCTTATGGTTTTTTCTCCTTCTTCTCCCCACTTCATTCATTCCTTATTCTTTTTCTGTTTTATTAAGATGGCCACGCTAAATATTCTACAGTGGAATTGCCGCAGTCTAAGAGCCAATAAAAATTCATTAGAGGGGTTATTAGATCTTCATAATGTCAGAGTTGCTCTTCGCTCCGAAATGTGGCTCCGGTCGGTCATCAATTTTAATGTTAGAGACTTCAGAGCAGCTAGATGTGATCGCGATGACGGTTATGGTGGTTCTGCAATCCTGGTTAGAAATGGCATTCCATTCTACGCTTATGATGTCTCCTTTAATCTTCCTCCTGGTCCTAATCTACCTAACATTGTTCACATCTCCATTCAGTCTTCCTCTGCATGTCTTATTAACATTGTTCCTATCTATGTTCCGCCTAGTTTCGACCTCCGTCGCTTCTCACTTACATTTTTTTTTTTAATTCTATCCCGCATCCTTTTATCATCGGTGGTGACTGGAATGCTCATGCTTCTTTATGAGGCTGTGCATCCTACAATCCCAACGGTTTCATCCGTGAGAATGCCATCCTTTCTGATAACATAGTATTTTTCAATGATCTTTTTCCCAGATACTTCAGGAATGCCTTTATTCCCAGTTCCTTCGATCTGACCTTCTCCTCCTTATCTACTGGTCTTAATTATAATTGGAAGACCCTTATGGGCTCTTATGGTAGTGGCCATATTCCAATCCTAATAACTCTTGTCAATTTTCCTCCTCCATCTGAGTCCAAGCATACCGATTCTCCTGGTTGGAATCTTTCCAGAACTAGCTGGCCTCTATTCCGATTCCTGGTCGACTCGTCTTTTCCTCCCATTCATCCAGACTATGATCCGATACCATTCCTTAACTTCTGCTCTTTCTGTATCTTCTCCTTTCCACTATCCGCCATCATTTATTCACCGCAGTAGAACCTCGTCACTTTGGTGGAATGAGGAATGTGACACTGCCTTTAATCACAGTCGTGCCACTTTTAGAACCTTCCGTTCTAATCCTACAACGGAAAATTTTCTGGCTTACAAACAGGCTAACGCGAGAGCTAGGTTTATTCTAAAATCCGCAAAGAAGACCTCTTGGAAAAATTTCTGTGCTAAGTTCTCTGGAACTACTCCTCTTGCACAGATTTGAAGAATGGCCAGAGCCTTCCAATTCGCATCCTCTTCTCGCCCTTCCAACTTCAGTATTCCCGACGATAGCCTTTTTCCTTTTGTTGATTCTGTCGCTTCGGGTTATGTTCCTTCTTTTGATGAATTCTACCCTTCTCCATTTCCGGAAAATTCTCCTGCCCACTTCTTACTTTGGCTTTTAATTTTAATGAATTAAAGTCTGTTCTGTCCAAATCGTCCAGCCCCAATCCAAGACTTAAAGGTATTCCTTATCTCGCCCTTAAAACCTTTCTGAACAATTTCTTCTTACTTTTGGAATTTTTTTATTGTCGTCCCCATTCCCCCCCAAAAAAATTCTTCCTTACGTCCTATTTCCCTGGCATCCTGCATTAGAAAACTATTTGAGGGTATGCTTAACAAGCGCTTTGTTCGGTGGCTGAAGCATAATAATATATTTCCTAACAATATGTTTGTCTTTCAGCTGGGTATTGGACTTTCTGATTGTGTTAGTCTTTTCGTTTCTCACTTATTGAAGTCCTTTATCCAAAAACATTTCACCTTAGCTTCCTTTATTGATGTCTCCTCTGCTTTTGATAATGTTCGTCTTCCCACTTTAAGAGATAAAATGACGGCAATTAACATCCCAATCAGATTCTCTTCCCTGATTATCAATCTTATGTCGAATTGTTCTATCCATTTCACCTCTCCATCTTTCGACGCTCCAAGAAAAGTTTTCCGAATTCTTCCTCAAAGTTCCTCCCTAGGTACTACTCTTTTTAGCATCTATACTATCAGTATAGCTTCTCTTCGTTTAAATTCCTTTTCTTTATTCTTTGCGGACGACATTCTCCTTTTTTCCTCGTCTGAAGATATTTTAGCAGCCAATGAAGCACTCAATTCATCGCTCATCGTGCTGGAACATTCACTTTCCGTAGTTAATTTTTCGATTTCTCCCTGTAAGTTTTATACTATTTTTACCCTTCGACCCTACAGCCCTGCTTTGGTTAATCTATCCTTAAACGATATATCTTTTTCTCGTGTTAATTACTTCCGTCATCTTGATATCTTTCTTGATCCTTCTCTGAACATATTCGATATCTTTCTGCTTCTACTATTAAAAGGTTAAACTTGCTGAAAGCTTTGTCGCCAACTAAATGGGGTGGCGATCGCCCTATATTCTTATTTCTCTTTGCAAATCTATTATCCGTTCCAAATTTGATTATTGTTCTTTTATTTATGGTTGTGCGTCCAAGACCCGTCTCTCTAAACTAGATGTAATTCAATACTTTTGTCTTCGTCTTTGTCTTGGCGCACCTCAATCCTCTCCAAATCCTACTATTCTTGCTGAATCTAATTCGTCACCCCTGTTCATTCGTAGATCCTATTTAGGCTATCGTTTCCTTGTCAAAGGTCTTTCACTCGCGTCTTCTACTCTTGTTCAGTTCTTCCTTTCGACTTATAATTGCTGGCGCTTTACTTCTACCAAAACCCCTATTGTAGCATTTATTTAACCTCGTCTTAGTTCATTTTGACCTTACAAAATCTCCTTCAATAACTTCCCTTATTTTCCTTTAACTTCGCTGATCTCTGTTATCCTTCTAAGGTATTTATTCTTCCCTTATTTTGCAAAAACATCCCCCAAGATGTAATTAAACAGGTATTCTACAGCACTATCAATTCTCTATTTTCCTTTCATGTTACCATTTACACGAATGGTTCTTGGTGGCGGGCTGCTGCTTCTTCTCGTCTTTTTTTTAAAAAAATTCCATCCGCTAAGCTCCTATTGATATGTAAAAGTTTTCATATCGGGTATTGGTCGGACACCTACGCTTCTTTCTTTTTTAATAATTATTCATTTTATCTGTCCAGCCTACTCTTCCTTTCTATTCATGGTTTCTTTTGTATCTCTTCGACGTTCTGATGTTGTTTCCGTTGTTCGTATGCGTTTTGACGATTCTTTGTTGCCTTCCTCTAGATTTCGCTTTTCCCTTATTTTCTCCTTACATTATCCTCTCCATCCTGATGATGCAGTTATTTGAAACGCGGATCATGTGTTCTTCCAGTGTTCATCTCTTTTTGTGGAGCGTCCTACTTTGTATTTCTATTTGTTGAGGCTTGGGCTTCCTGCTCCTTATTGTGCTTCCTATATCCTGTCCTTTCCTTTCTAAATTAATTATTCTTGCTATTTGTTCCTTTTTAGCAAAGATTTCTGAACGGATTAAAATATAATCGACTTCTTTCCTTACTATTTGTTTCTGGATGAAGGTGCTTGGTTGTTTCTGTAATTATATATCAAACAAAAACTTATTAAAATTATCAGTTGGTTATGTTCAAATTTTAAAAAAATACCACAAATAGATCCATATAACCACAGTGTTATTAGTTTTAACAGAATCATAATCGATTATTTTATGTTTGCTTTTGTGTGCTTTCTATCAACCAATTAAAGTAAAGTAAAATGTGAGTTTCATACCCTGGACAGGGCGTCGGGATTGTGAAGTTAAGGTTCACAATGTACTAAGCCCAATTACTTGAAATAAAACTTATTTCAAGAATAGATTTATGTATTTATATATTTAAGAAATATTCTGCGAAAGTCAATCTCATTTTCATTTTTCGTATAGGGATGAATAAAAGAAAAACTATTTTATACACTTCAAGCAATTTTTATTCAATTATCTCAGAATATAGCATTGTTTTATACTCTCTGAAATTTATAATGATTTTATATTTTAATTTAATTTTAATTTACGATTTATAGGTGATGTAAAAATTTATTTCGGGTTTTTATTTTCTTGTTTACTGTCGAAATGTAATTAAACTCACAAAATAATTAACTTGACAAATGTCTGAAAAAATAGATCAAATATCAAAAGAACTTACTACTAATAGAGTATTCATGAGGCATGTGCCTGGTAACGTTAAGGTAATTTCTGGAGAAAGGAAAATATAGAGAACATGAATGAGGTAAGATAGACAAAAAAAAAATAAGGTTAATATAGGAAAAAATATAATTTTGCTAGTGTGGGCAACACAAGACTTCCTTGTACAACTATTAAACATTAAAACAAGTGAGTAATACAGCTTAAATATGTAAAATAAATTAAAACAGCATAAGAAATTTAATTTCAAACATGTAAAAAAAATCGGACATTTACAAATACATATTGTAGCAATCTTGAATACAAAATTTGAACTTTCTGCGACTACCCGTTTTTAAGTTATAAGAAAATTTCTAAAAACCCTCCGAAAGAAGTTCCTTTTTGGCACTACCGATTGTAACCAAAATCGGAGGTATACAATTAGATCGAGTGCAATATTTCGACTTTCTACGGCTAGCCATTTTTGAGTTATGCGTAATACATACATACCTACATACATTCGTCACGAAAAACGACTGAAAATAGATCCAGGGGTGATCAAAATTGATACTTCTATTGAAATGTGAGATTCAAAATACTCTACGAATACAGCACTTCTTTTTTTCCGTATAAAGAAGTAATCAGGGATGGTCAAAATGAATATATCCGTTGAATTATGGCATTAAACATTTTTCATGATTACAACTTTCACTACATACAAGAGAGTAAAATATGGATATTATTAATTACTGTACTTCAGTTGTAAATAAAAATTTGTATTAATCATTTTTGTAACTTTTATTTATATAAAACACATAAAACACTGATAAAAATTATTCAATTTTTAAAATCATGAAAACATCGACATTTTGGAATTCTGTGAATATTGAATGGAAAAGCATTGGAGAAGAAAAAAAAGCGAAATTAGTACATAAATAAATTGAAGTAAAATTAAAAAATCACACATTTAAATTTATTTATTTTTTTTTTTTATCAAAAATAGGAAAATCTATTCGTGATATCCTAAAAAGATAATAAAGAATATTAAATTTATATCACTGTTGAGATTATAAACTGTTTAATTTGTTATTTTCTGTTCTAAAAATTTTACGGGGTTCAAGGGTGTTTAATTATTTCTTATTTGGTGAAGTGGTTTATACTTATTTTGGCAAATTTGAAGTTTCCTTTACTTTGGATTTATTTTCTTGTTTTTATACTTCCGAGGCTTGGATTTATTTCATTATTTGATATTTTTTTTAATGAAATCTCATGACTGATTAAAGGTTTGTTTGATATGTAACATAAAATAAAAATCCCTTCATGTAATTTTAATGACATACCGAGAACACATCGATAGATCTGTCGAAAGTTCTTATAAATACCAACCGATGAAAATGATTTATTTGAACACAGCTTACATCCAATGAATATTACATGTAAACTAGATTGTATCGGTTAACTTTAACACCAGCCATTGTGTGCGTATATAAATATAAATTTACGACAAAAATAAATTTTTAACACTTAATTAACAATTATTCCCGTGAACATGAAATGTTTGCTTCGAAACGCGTCGGGGATATAAAAATTATATATATAATTGTTAATTCAGTGTCAAAAATTTATTTTTGTAAATATATTTAACAATGAGTTTGAATAATTAATACAGTTTTATAACTTTATTTGCAGTTTAATTAAGTCAATCTATATTAACTAACCGAATTTAATTAAAACTGTGCTCTTCAATGGATTTATTAATGAATTTCGTTAATTTTCTGTACATAATATGGAAAGAACGAAATTACGTCTCCAATGAAATTTTCAAAATACGGTAGAATTTCCTTATACACCAACAGTTTCACCTTTTTTTTTTCAAGTCTGTTTTTTCCTTATTTCTTCCCAACTCTCGCTCATTTCCGCTATTCTTTTTTTTTTTTTCTTCTACCTATTGTCGTATTTCTCGTCTTTACTTTAATATAATCAAATTTAATTTCTTATAGTTTATTTAATAATTTAACATTAAGTTTACAAATCGGTTGGTTTATAAAACAAAAAAAAAAAATGCAAAATAGCAAAGATTATCTTCTATCTGAAATTAAGTTGTTTTATGGAAATTTACTTATTAATAGTAATTGCAAAGTTGTATAAAAACATTGTAACATTTTCAGTTTTAGTTTCCTTACTTCTTATTGGTGAATTTTTTTTTTTACCTTATCTTGGAAGAATTTTGTCAGTTTATAATATTAATCATAGTGTTCACTTAAAATCCGATTTCAATATCGTTTTTGTGTTGCGACTACTTAACGGTTTAGAAAGAGAAAATAATTGTTAAGTTCTGCAATGTTGAAAGTGATATTGCAGCAGCTAAGTCAATAAAGATAAATAAATATCATATAACGTCAATGACCGTTGGCTGCTTGTGTCTTGTGTAGAGTAGCTTTTGTTTGTTGTCTTTGTCGGCCATGATCGTTTGGTTGGTTTGCGAGTGAACTGCTTTGGTGGCATCCGCACTGTAACAGTCAGGGGTATTGACCTAAGAAAGTGGGAATTTTACTGGAAACAGTGATAGTGTTGTTACGTTTCTGAAGAAGAGTAAGTATGATTCCGTACACACGCGCGTTTTACCTGTCAGTAGTAGTAATGCTGGTAGTAGTGGTTTATCATAGCCGCGATACCGAACATTGATGACGAACTTGGTGTGACTGTTAAAACTTATATATTGCAGTACTGCAAATCTATGAAGTGGTTTTGTCCTCCAAGTTCAGACAGAGTACCTTCTTCCTACAATTGCCGCTGAATAATACTTCCTTGCCGCATATGTGTATGTACACTATATATATATATATATATGTGTGTGTGTATGTGTGTATATATATATATGCATATACGAGTGCACATATGTATGCACACACACAAAGAGCTCTATATATGTGTGTGTGTGTACATATATATCGCTCTAGTAATAGAACATTTTATTACATAGCTGAAAGTTGACTAGGTAATGGGGACATCGACCGAGAACCTGAGACTTGTACCTGTACTCTGGTAGCAGATTCAGTTGAGTAAATGGCACACGCGGTACTATTAGCTTCCTACTATAAGTGTATATAGATATATGGAATGTATGTACGTGTATCTGTTCTATATATTGCTCAAGTATACTAATTAAAGAATTAACATTCTCTTCTTTCTGCGAAGATGTATAGTTATAACGAAAATCATAATGATAATAATACGGCTAATTTCATTGAAAGAAGCGGCCTCCTCCTACCTATCAAACCCGGCGAAGATAATTATTAATTAACAATTAACATTGCCAACATGACTTATTTTTCTTTTATATTTCATTTCCTTTTCACGAGTATTCTTTTAACCGTCACGAAATTGTATGTTTCATATATATTTACGGATGTATACTTTATTAGTGAGTTTGATTTAGGTGAAAGTGTTTTGTTGTTCGATTTTAATTTGTAATTGATTTTTATATTTTTTAATAAAACCTACTTGAAAGTAACTAGTTAATCTGTGACAAATTTTTAATTTTTGCACAAGACAAATGTATTATTATTAAACTCTTTTATAACGCACATATGTGGCTTATTGCTTAAGCTCCAGATATGTTTCACTGCACTGTTCTTTAATTATTTTGTAAATTGCAGTGACTGTTATTATATCTGATTAATATTATCTCGCTTATCGTTATACAATTATCTACGAAATAGATATATACGATTTTATTTTAATTTAGGAAAAAGTTTATTAGAAACCTAGATTGGATCACTCAAATTTAACCGTTTTCCAATTTTCATTTCTTTTATTTTTTAAAAGAAATTATACTTAGCCTACAAAAGATGTTAATTTAAAGTAGTTTAAGTTTATTTTTTTAAAAAATATTTGTATCATAGATTCAAAAGCTTTCTGAAAATTTTTGAACCAATCTAAAGTTTTGTTCTCTTTACGACTTTCGACATACCAGTAAAAAAAGTGTATGTGTATATATATATATATATAAAAATCGGTACTCCGTGCTTTGCAAGGGGATTCGTTCCTTGACCCTGCCTGAGGAACTCTTGACCTTCAGCTTTATCACTTCTGTATTCCGTATAGAACGAGGGAAATTGACAATGTCATTCTTTCCGATTGCGTGACAAAAAAAAAAAAAAAAAAATAAGTCTTTAATCAAGAAAGAATTTAAAATTAATAAATTTAATTTCCGGTTTGCATAGAAATGTCTATCATTACTTCCATAACGCAAGAACGCAGCAGAATTTCTTATTAACCCCAACGTAAGAATAACATGATTAACCAGGACAGCAGTCATTTTGCGAGTGGCAGGGGTTGGGCTAAGAATAACGTTGTTATTAATGTATGTTGGTCCGCGATATAATAGACCCCAATTCAGAAGACTAGCTCTCTACTGTGCGAGAAGCGATTGACACTTCCGTCATCGATTCGTCAGAGGAGCAGCAATAAGTACAATAGTTTTATGAAAATTTTAGGCGGTTCAAAGAATTTATAATTAATAAATGATATATTACTGGTGTACTCAGTTAAAAATTAGCAAATTTTTCCCGTCAACTGCACATTAGCATGAAAATTTATATCTTCGGTGCGTGTAGCTTACCGGCGACAGAAATTCGAATGCCGCTGTGCTTCCCCCGGTAATGGGATTTATTGGACTTTGACAACAACGGACTCTGTGCCTTCCTCCAATTAGTTCGTTGTATTGAGGACTATCTTTATATAAATTTTGGATTTTAAAAGTAACATAAACGTTAATTACCAAGGTAATGTCAAATGTGTTTGAAAATATTAGCCTAGTTTTTTACGAACGTACTAATATAGTAATTAAAAGAAATTACATTAGCGAACTAAAATTAAGTTAATAACGGAAGAAAATTAAAAATCCTAAAATTTGAGTTTGTTAGAAATGTCTTGTTTTCGGTGTTTCGCATTCGAAACGCACTTGTACAATAGAATTTTAAGGATAACTTTAATTAAAAAGATCAGAAATGAAGTACTCCGCAGAAGAAATGAAGATACCGGAACTTGTGTCAACTGTAAAAGGAAGGAAAATAGTATAGGTATCGGGTGTGGAAATAAAAACAAGTAAGATTGATCGTGAACTTGCGGTTGAAGGCTTTGTAGCACCGGTTGATATGTTAATCAGTGGACATTTTTCAGCGGATGGAAGAAGAAGAATAGGAACACTTATTTATTAACACAATTAATGAGAAAACTTACTAACGAAACAAATATGTAAGGGCACTGCAAGGAACTGCCGAAGATACTTTCAGTTATTTTAGTCGGAAAATAAATAGTCGATATATGTATACTAATACAGTGTGATGGAATATCAGTAAACATTGTTCAGACGAAATAAAAATCCAATTATTAAGTGCGCAGGGTTGTAAACTCTCTTACACTTTATGCACAGATAGTCTCATCTTTTTTCCCAGAAAACTACGTGTCCTGCTAAAGAAGAGATTTTAAACGTGCAATAAAATAAAATTAGAAATCAATTTTAGGAAACAAAATACAGTTCTAACTTAAATGCAATGAATCAGCAAATTCGCAATTTTTTAGTTTATGCCGCTGCTGTTTAAACGGTTTGCTTTGAGGGGGATTCTAGTCTAGAAGCACAAATTTACGATGTTTTTTCAAGTTCAATAAAAAAAAAATCAATAAATATTTTTACCATTTATTTATTTATGTTTTAAGAATACACAACAAAATTATCAAAAAAAAAAAAAAAAAAAAAAATGCAAAATTCACAAAGTTAAGTCTGATGAAGTGGAGGGGTAAAAAAAAGAACGTGTCCTGGTTGCCACGATTCTAACCCTTTTAGTCATCTGAAACAAAAAAATAAAAAAGATTCTTAATTAGTAAGGGTGTCATTATAGCCCCTACCTCAGAGAAGAAAAAAAAAAAAATCTTGTAAAATGGTGACTGTTTGAAAAAGAAAGGTCGATTTTTTACCTGTTTTTTGACTTGTCTGAATTTTTTAAAAATAGTAAAAATCAAAATTTTGACTTTATTCTGGTAGGAGCTAATATGTAAAGAAGATCCATACCCAATTTCAAGTAAATAGGTTTATTAGAACTTGAGATATCATGTCAATCGTGTTGAAAAAAGTAGTTTCATGAAAAACGCGTTTCAAGTTTTGAAAGTTTTAAGTAAAGTTTCAGGCAGTCTAATTCATAGAACGGGATTCCTGCTTCATACGCTACTTCAAATTGTTCATTTTCTGAAGTTCTGTCTACTAGACGAGTAGTCCTAGCATCCTATGAAGCATTAGAAGCTCCGATTTCAGAGCGTTCAATCCTAATTGCGTCCCGTCTGACAGCGAACGCATGAGCTTCCAGACCAGTTGTGATTCCTATGACGTTCATCATTTTTTAAATGGTTATGAAGCCTTCATTAAAAATACAAACTACTATATAATTTGTAATTTCAATTGTTCGTGGTCCTGCATGTATATGTTTTGGGGCAAATGTCCGTATCATTGAGTTTAACGATTCATTGTCATTTTAGTTTCTGAGCCCAAACATCGTTGTAATAAGGTTTCTGCAGACAAACTTTCATGGACTGGCTTTATAACTTTCAATACTTCGCCAGTCGGAGGAAGATTTTTTCTAAAAGAATACTTCTGCGTAGATCACCGTACGTACTACCCTGCCTGATTTTTAGCGGGATTTTTCAGCCTGCCTGCAGCTCAACGTTATTCGACACACAGTATTCCGCGCTTTCAGCACAAGCACAAGTCATTGTCTCAGCCCTCGACCACTACCACTCAAACAACAACGCGTCTCTACCTCGATGCGACCGTACAAACGACCGGACTTACTACCGAACATGGAGATTTTCGGTTTTGGCCGAGTAAACATCCTTGACTCGACAAAGCGACAATGCAACCTGGAACGACGTTCGAGAGATCGTGAATTGATGAACAACCAGAGACTAATTTCTAACTCAAACATCGTCAAGAGTACCGAATCCGTCTCAATATATAATGTATAAAAGAGTTTGATTTATCCTCCGGTAGTCGAAGAATGTCTACCGTCCATTGTTTGATCCTCTCCGACTGAGTCGATTTATCTTTTTCTGTATTAATGGTATCATCGTATACCGTAATGGCCATTGGATTTTTTTTACTTTTGCATCTTGTAGGGAAGTTTAATTTAAAAAAAAGAAGAGAGAAACGAATAAAATATTTTCAATTAATCCGAATTTTTTATTCTCGATGGCATTGCTTATAAATTTTAATTTTAAAAATTTTATTTTCCTCACACCACATTGTTATTTTTATTTATTTATTTATTTTTACTTGTGATTAGTTCCAAAGAGACATATTCTTACATATTATACGTATATTTTAATTCAGTAAACTCGGTTGGCTTTAAAAAATTGAGTTATGTACATATATATATATATATATATATATATATATATCAGTATGATCAACATCAATATTCGGACACGCGTTGAGTTCAATATGAACGTTAAAAAAGTGGCATTCTAGTATGATTTTCGAACAACTAATGACGAAATATGACGTAGTATCTCTATTACCAAGGAGAAATACCGAAAAATTTTTAAGAATATCTACATATTTTAATTTCATAAAGCTTCAACAAATTTAAAACACGGTAATTTAAAAATGTAACAGAAATATTCGAACATTTCAAAAAAGGAAGAAAAAAAAATTAATACTCAGTGTAGGGGTAAACCTTTTTGTTCTACTACGGTAGATATTCTTCGCGGCATCGACTCAACCAATTTAACGGTTGTATCCGGTGAAATATTTTTCCACGTGCGTAATCTCTTTTAGATTTTTTTAGTTAGAAATTTAATTTTCACATACTTTGCGATCCAATATTTTCCACAAATTTTTTGTAGGGTTCGTGTCTGATGACTGGATTGGGGCGGGGGATCAATTTTAGACAGTTGTAAAGTAACCGGACTGCGAGATTCCCGTGATACAAAAATTAAAGCTATTTTCGAGCTCCAAATTGGCGACGCTTGCTTTTAAATTTTTCTTTAAAGCGTTAACATACATTTCGCCATTCATGTTGCCATCGATAAATTCCAAATTTCTCCCACACCTGAGGCTGCGAAACACTCCCAGACTATTACATTTCCGCCCCCGTGTTCAATTGTTTAAATTCCGTTTTTTCAGTTCTTTTAATTTTCCCTACACTTTTGAACGTCCATTAAAAATATTAAATTTACTTTCGTCCGTAAATATCACCGACTTTCAATAATTAAAATGGCGCTGTTGGTTTTCTGTAGCAAAATGTAAACGTTTTTTTCGATTTCGTACACTGACGGGAGCTTTTCGTCGAATTGTAACCGCGTTCTTTTTAAGCTTTTTGACGGATGCTTTGGAGATTAACTTTCAGTTGAAAGCATTGAACTAAACTCCGAAACGTAATTTCGACGCGTGAGTTGTAGGATTTTTCTTTATTTTCTTCATGATGAATCGCTCATCGCACGTGATGTAAATTTACATGGTCGTCCTTTGTGAGTAATAAAATCTAACCTGTCTCCTCTTCGGCAAATATCGTATACCGTACTTTTTTTAACATTCAACAATTTTCGATTTCAGAATTAAGTTTTGTCTTTCGAGCGGTTAACATTAACTAATCGGAGCACTTTAAAGTTCGTATTTTTACCTTTTCGCGACATTATGCTTTTAATCGCGTACTTTATGCGAAGATACATTGACACTTTGTAATAAGCGATTATGTGAAAGCCTTTTACGTACATACGCGAGTCATCTGCTGACATGGTGTCAGATAAATGAGTCATCTTCATGAGAGATAGCATTATGAGATGGTTGTCCGAATATTTTTGTTACCTTAAAATTATGCGTTTTTTGCAATTTCAATTCTTACGGGATGACTGCGATAATGTCAATTTTTTTTATTGCGTGTTTCTCCGTGGTCATGCCTATTTCGTCGTTAGTTGTTCGAAAATCGTACTCGAATATCACTTTTTTCACGTTTATTTTTGAAAATTTACCTGTGTCCGAATATTACTGTTTATCAATATTTCGTAGTATTCTCTATATATGTAGGAGCCGGGCAAGAAGCACGGTGGTAAATGAATATTCTCAGCTGTTCGTCCCTAAATATTTCAAACAACTACCGAATACACATTGTATGTATTCCTTATTCATAATGAAAATGATACCGCGTGTCTTATTCGAATAAGAAGTTCAAAACCGGACTAAAGTAAGCCATCCAGCTGTCCGGGTTTGAATTCTCGCTGCCAGCAACATTCTGCTACATCTGTATTAAAAGAAAAAGGAAAAATTATGATAATAATAATAATAATAATAATAATTCATTGCAATTGGAATAACTGTAATTCGAGAAAGCACACATATATAAAGTGTTCGTTGGTAGCAAAGTAATTAAGATCATCTGTCGAGGTAAATGATTAAGACTCGAATTTCTGATCACAACGATAATATTGCCTGTTATTACGATTTAATTATATAAATATAAGTTCTTCCGAGTTGTTCACGTTCATCAAGAAATGACCTAATTTCTTAGCTCGTCGTTAATATCTTTAGGCCATGACAACGGTATTTCCCCGTTAAATTGTGACTAATGCCCCGAGAGTTGCCGCGAATGACTCACGCGACAAAACATATCGATATTGGAATGCGAGCAGATGATGAGTTTCGGGATTTACTGACGGAATCTACTTAATAGCAGTTTAACGTAAATTCCATGTATAAAAATACTTATCTCCTTTAGACGAACTAAAAAGTTTAAAATTTCTCTAATGACGAAGTGATTTTCGTGCGTGTTTTTTCATTTCTCTATTTTTTCCTTTACCATTAAAAGCTTCTTAACTACGAAAATCCATTAGACACAATGAAAATTTTCATTACATTACGTTTAGGCGGAAAAGTAGGTCATTGGGCAGGATAAATTCGGTTATATTACAGAAATAACATAAGCGATAAAACTTTCCAAAATTATAATAAATTATTAAAAAATGCATAAAGCAAGATCAAAAGCGGTATTACTGTGTAGCTGCTGGTTAAATGTTAAATTGCCGAATTGTGTTTCAGAGTAAAATTTTCGCTTCCCAGCGAAGATTACGAATAAATTGAGGAACCGTTCGTAATCAGCCTCTCAAATACTTCAAAATCAGATTTTTGCGGGAGCTTTTTTGAACCCGGTTTAATGATAAGTACACTTTCGCTATATTGGCCATTTTTTTTTTTATCTAGTTTTTCTCGAATGTGTTAAAGAAACTTTCGAAGGAAACGTGCTAGTAAATCGGGTTGAAATTAGATTTACCGATATGTAAGTAAAATCTTAATTCATTAAACGATTTCTGTTATCTGAATCATCTGCGAGATCTAATATTTTTCTATTCATCTCGGTACATACTATGATCGGCCGAACGTTCTAAATATTTGCGCAGGTGATCTTGCGAAAATTATTACGGCGAGTCGAATTTAACAAGTCTTAAAATTTCAACAGATTTCAACTCTTCTTTTGCGCTCGAGGCATTGCAACAAACACGATTAAGCCTCTACACCTGAAAAATCTTCCAAATAAACACATCCCGTTAAAGGTTCCCGCAATTAATATTCCGGAAGAAGTAATCTTTCATGCTTGACTTCTTTTTCATCATTGAAAGCATGCTCTCAATATTACACATCAGTCCGGTCGAATAAGCCTTCGAAGAAAAGTTTCTATTGAGGGTTAACCTTCCCTCTCCTTAATCACGATTTTCAAAAAGTATTTGTGACGTCATTTAAAAAATCAGCTATATTATTTTTAGTATTTATTATATTTCAATGTAAAATATTGAATTATGGACACACGTTACCAGCATTTGTGTAACGTAGTATGTTCTTACAACTTCACGTACAGATTGCGTATAAATATGTCAAGTAAACATACCTTCGCATATTATCATTATGACTAAATTGTCCTCTCAGTGGTCAATCCCCTCCAGGTACGTTATTGCATCGCTGGTATTATTCGTGTCCTATAATAATCTTTCGACTTAAAACACTGCGACCATAATCATTTCATATTTCTATAGAGTTGTATACAAGTACACTAAAACTGCATAAACTTTAACCACTACCAGCGTTTTGCCACCATCCTAGACCTTTCAGAAATGAACATGATCGAAGAATAGCACAGATCTTTTCAAAATGGCGCTAATATTGGTCAATAACAACGGGTTTTTACACCGATAAAGTAGTATCTACTTCAAAACCTCATCTTGTTACTGTCGATAATTTAATAAGTAATCATGAAAGTCTTTTTTCAGCTCAATTCGCGACTAAAAAGATAATTTTAACAACTGCAATTGATTAAACAAAAAGAACCTAGTTAAAAAATCTCAAAGACAAAAAGTCCACGTTCATTCCGCAGAACACGTAAACACTGAACCTAAGAGTATCTTGAAACTCGATTGCGCATTTTGACAATGCTTAACATTCTTTTATACACGGCATCTTAAAAAAATTAAAAGCCCGCGAAAGAATTAAAACTGTTAATCAGCAATCTCTCCGGCGGTTGTAATCTGTCTGTAAGTTATCCATCTCAAATCATTGCACGATCATATTAAAAAACATTACTCGGTCCACTGTTCCGATTACACTCTTGAAACGCTATTTTTTTAACGGTAGCAATGTTGCTATATAGTTTGTGTGACGGAATTTTTTTTGCATCTTTGGTAAAGTTTGGAAGGCTTAATTTTTAGATTATACCGTGAATTGCTTAATGATAAAAGTATTGTCACTTTCACTTCAATGTGTTGTCCAATTTCAAGTATAAAATTTCCTTTAATTCTATAGAATTATTTACGTGTTATATGGTGTATTGAACTGAATTTTATCATTTATCCATTAAGAAATTTCGATAGGATGTAGTGGTGGCATTTCCACATCATCTATCGTGACCGCCGAATACCATTGCTCATAACATTGTATAATCTTTTAAAACTTCCATATGGTGGATACTAATAATTTACGGTGGACACCATGTTTAAAAAATGAATCTTAAAAGTTAACATTTGTTTCTAATGATGGTGTAAGGCTTTCTGAAACGTTAATTTTTAAGATTAGTTTTTTAAACACGGTATCTACCGTTAATTTCCGGTATTAATTACAAACAATTTATGATGAATCCTAATCAAGTCACAAGCGCTTAATTTTACTACTCAAACTTACACATTAATCGTTTTTTGTCGGCCACCACGATCATTTGATTAAGTTATCCGAATCTAGTTGGTATTTATTGTAATTTTACGCTGTGTGCTTAATGCGCGCTTAATGTTATTTTATTTATATAATAAAAGTTTATCACATACACCGATTTTATTATGGGATACTAATATTACGTTCTTTTGATTCAGGGGCGGATCCAAAGAAACATTTTGGGAGGGAGTTTTTTTTTTTTTGATTAAAAACTGTATTTCAATAGCGCTTTTTTCTACAATACGAGTTTGTGTACAAAGGCGCCAAGCCAAGCACCGCCGTTAGGCTTAGTCTTGACCTAGAACGAAGTTACAATAAAACTTAAGTATTAAACTTAAATTTTTTTTTTTTTTATATCGGGGTTTGAGAAACTTAATGTTACATGATCTGGTAGGTTATGCACTGTGTATTTATTTAATAGACAATAATATTTTTATTTATTTATTTTTTTTTCTGAAAGAAGCGTGTGGTTGATTTCGATTTGATTTACCATTTAGGCTAGATTGTCTTGTCCGGGTATTAATATTGAAAATTATATATATGTGTTAATGAGTAGATTTTAAGTGTAATGTTTTTTATTTAATTAAGTAATGTAAATCACTGTAGGTTGTTATTTTTGCCAGTAAATTTTGGTTTTAAAACTAAGAACGCGAATTTTTGCTCAAATTGAAGTTTTCTATGTTAAAGTGTCTGATGTTGTCATATTTATTGCAGTGAAAGATTACATGATTGGCGTTTTCAATTTCCTCACAATCACATTTGTCGTCTTCAGTAATTTTGTATTTTTTTAAGTAGGCCCCAAAGTGGTCGTAGTCAGTGCAGAGTTGGGTAGTGTAAAAATCGGGTGTTAACTGTATACTTGTTTTAATATTTGGGATTAGCCTATGGGTATGCCGACCTGCTGTATCTCTTTCCCAGGAGTTTTGCCATACGAACATGAAATAGTTTTTAATGTGTTTTTTGAGTAGTTTTAGTGACAAAGTCTGTATCCGTAATAATAGCCCCATGTATTTCTGCACACTTCTAGTAATTGCTAGTATTTAGCGTCCAACTTAGATGCGATGGAGTCTATGTGTTGTTTAAAGGAGAGTTTATTGTCTAATATAACTCCTAGGTATTTAATATGTCCGACTACTTTTAAAGTGATTCCCCTGTAAAGTACTTTAATATTTTTCCTTTTTAGATTTAGGGAGTTTGTGAAAAGGGACACAAAACATGTTTCAACTGAAAGATTAAGCTTTACTTCATTGATCCATGCTCCGAGTAACTCGAGCGTTTTGTTAATTGTTCTTTCGAAATTGACTTTTGTATCGTCCGTTATTATGAATAGTAAGTTATCTGCGTATGCGCATAGGTGTTAGAGCTTGGTTGAATAATGTATTTCAGAGAAGTGAACCTAAAACGCTACCCTGTGGGCAGCCTTTATTGGTTTCAGTGTTTTTGCACTATGAGTACCTATTTGAAGAGTTACATGTCTGTTTTTAAAGTAGTAATATATTGTACTTAGCAATAGTATGTCTTTGATCAGAATAGATTTTAAAGTGTCAAACAAAGCAGGGTGCCAGCAGTTATCAAAGGCTCTTTTGATATCCACTCCTATGACGAGAACGTACGATTTTTTCTTGAGGCTGCTGCTAATCTTGCTGATCGCATAATTCACAGCATGTTCTGTGGACGGACCTTGTCTGAATCCAAATTGTCTTTTATCGAAAAAGTTTGTTGAGTTCAGACGGCAAGTTATCCTACTTTTTTAATATTTTTTCTTAAATTTTGCTTACTGTATTTAAAATACGAGTACATATTGGGCGATAGGAGCTTATTATGAAGTAGGAATACATTTGCTTCGCGCCAGGGTTTAGGGAAATAGTTTAAGGAGATTTTTGTTGTATAGGAGTGGAAGTTGTTTTGGATAGATCTTTTGGATTAATTTTAGTGTCTTATTTGTAATATTGTCAGGTCCAACACCTTTGTTGTTTTTAAAATTTTTTATAATACTATTTAGTGCGAAAGTATCAAGAGGAGTCTGTCGTGAGTGAGCAATATTTTCCTATATGGGAAGTTTAAAGTTATCTCTTAGTATTTTCTGTTTGTTGCTGTCTTCGTCAGTGCTGTCTAACGGAAAAAGAGAGGCTAGATAGGGAGTAGATTAGATTCTCTGTCATATTGGTGATTTTATCGCCGTTATTTTTTGTGAAAAGTGGAATATTGTTTGGTTTGTTTGATTTCAGAAACGTTAATTTAGCAAATTTGTGGGAGGGGGGAAGTTATATAATTACATTATATTTTCTATGGTACGCAGTAGATTTGAGAAATACGCTGTTTCGTAAAGAAAATCAAATAACGACCTCTTTAGAAATTTAAAAATGTTTTAAAAATACCTAATTATTACAATTTAATTTAAATTTTATTTTATGTTAGGGTAAAAAATCAAAAAATCATGAAATTCTAGCTAAAATGGTAATTTAGAATTTGAATAGTAAGAAAGATAGTACTTTTATTAAACACTTTATTTCTTTTTTATTTTTGTTAATAATCCGATCCGAATTGTTTATCCCAAAATAAAAATTAAAAATAAATAAAAAAGACAAAAGATCGACAACAGTACTGTGTCTAAAACAGAATAAAAACGTAACATTAATAGTTTTACTAGAAAACAGAGTATTAAATATTAGTTATAATTAAATCCATAGGTATAACATTTATACAATTTTTTTAAAGCATAGATTAGGTTTCTCTGTTATAACAAATTTTTTCATAAAAGCTTTGGTTCTTTGGGGGGGAAATATCCCCCTCCCCCCCCGTGGATCCGCCACTGTCTGATTATACTGCTTGTTCTTATTACTTTTAAAGTTTTAATAATTGAAGAATTTTCTAACTGTGTGCCCGGAAAAAATGATTTTCTGTTCCTTTGCGTATTTATTGAGATTTAGAGAGTGTTTGAGATTTTGTAGATCGGGGCTTATGATGGGATTACCGCTATAACTGACGGTATTGATGATATACTAGTATAAATTTTTGTTGCTGCCGAACCTACTTGATTTCCGAGGCTGGTGATTTATTTTTAAATTAAATATCTACGATTGTTATCGTTTTAGGTATATCTATTGTTGCTTGAATTATTTTTGCTACGCTTTTGTCTTTTTAATTTGTCGTTGCAGGTAAGCAATAACCTCCTCCCATTATTCCTTTTTTTGATCCTATTTTCTCCACTGATCGTTTTGGAATTTATTATCTTTAATTATATACTTCTGATATTTTCCCGTTTGGTATTATTTCATTGTGTATGGTACGTGAAAAACTTTCAGATACAGGAAATAACCTTCGTTTTAACCGTAGGTTATTAGATCTGATTCCTTCGATATTTATAATATCACTGCCGCGTAGCGCCTTCTTTCTTTTCTATTGTTGCGTTTGTAATTATTTAGATCTTCTTAATTTGCAAAGTGGTATCAAAATTTGTTTTTTTTTTTTGTAATTTCTTTTAGTATTTTCTAAGACCTTTTATTTGGCTCTGATAAAGTAATGTAACATTTTATTACGTTCACGACTCCTTAAATTTTTCTATATATGTATACATAAATGTGAATTTGGATACTATTTTCTTTGATTCGTTCATATTGATCGGACCAATCTATTGGATTTCTTTTATATTTGTTTAGGTCATTTTAATTATTCCAAGTGAATGTTAAATTGCGTATGTGCTTATTAAGGTGTGTTTAAAAATGTGTTTTTAGAATTAGTTCCTTTTCAGTAATATCCTTTGTATTTATTTTAGTTTTCCTTTAATTCCCTTTTGGTGTTAGTATGGTTTAATGTAGCATTTTAATGAAGATTACGCAATAATACAGCGATATGTTCTGGAGAACATATTTACCTTAAAAATAGCATAGTCCTTCGAAATATGTCAAGGTGTATGTATCATTTTAAAGTATACCTGTTTCATTTGTATAATTTAATAATTGATAATATTACAGATATGGTTTACAATATAACAGAGCCAAGATATTTACGTAATTCAAAGAGTTTATGTTGTCTAAATTTTTCTTCGATTTTTTTGCGAGTGGGAAAGACCATTTTTCTTTCCGTAATTATTCTAGGCTTTTGAATGTTTCTCTTCCAGATTCAATTTTTGTCATTACTTATTGTGATTTTTAGTAATGAGTTCGTGTTGAGGAAGTACTGTAAAATTTAATGTCGCCCTTGCGCGTCAGGTGATTTATTTTGTAGTTAAATTCAAATTTTCCACAGAAACTAGGTCACCGTTAAACACACTATTTGACATTTCGAACGCGTTTCATCAGGAACTGAGTTCGTGCGGACACATTCGAAATTCGCGTTTAATAGTGACGTGGTTTCCTTACGAAAAATTTAAATTTTAGTAATGGCGAAAGCTCGTTACTTGTTTTTAACTTTTTAGTCGTTTTATGCTTTATATGATATCGTATTTTTGCGGTCATTTAATGTACTGGATAACAGGTTTATACTCCTGTAAGTCCGCAGAATACCGAGGGAGTTACATTGAAGTATTCCCCATATTCTTCTTTCTTTTACTATTAACATTATTATCACTATTGTTGCGACAAGCCGTTCAAGTATATATTAATAACAAAAATTATCATTAGGATATCTTTAACGCTGTTTGAGAATTACTTAAATTTTTTCTATTTCTACAGACGAAGTGTGTTGAAAGTATCCTCTAGATGTAATTATGAGGTCATTCACATTCGTCAGTGAAGGGCAACTTATTTTGTAAGTAACAATTAAACTCAAAATATCGAAATTATCTAAATATGCGGAGTAGCGGGGATAAAAAAACAACTTAGGCTTTTAAATAGGCTACGAATCTTTTTATCCTGTTTTAAGTCAGAAGTATTGTCCTGCAAAAGAAGGATCATCAGTGGAAAAAAGGAAAAATTATTACGGCAACTTCTAACATCTGCCTGGTGATCTGTAAAATTTAAAATTCAAGGGAAAGATGTGTGTATTCCTTTTAAAACTTTTACGTCTCTGCACTTTAAAACTTACGTCTATTTACTTCGGGGTATTACTCCGAATGTAGCGCCTATCTGCAGTGTGTGAGATACATTTCCGATATACAAATTAGTTTAAACAATAATCGACGTTTAGATTATTCGGCGTGCTTCGCACATTAGCTCGTAGAAATGGGTATACCTTTTAATACGCTTCGAAAACTGGTTCGGTGTTTTGCCGAAAAGTGGTTCTAGAGCAGCAACTCCTTAAGCGGGGGTGGTAGTTTTCAACTGTTTGGGTTATATACTATTATCAAACTGGATGAGGGTCAGATGAAATTGATGGTTCGTCTGCACGAAGGAGCGAATTCTTTTTTGCTTCCACATACGGCGCCATTCGATAAGAACACTTTTTTTTTTACCTTTTTTTTTTTTTTATTTGAAGACACTCGACTGTACGGTTATTTGCGTCTTTTATGTAATTACATATACTAAGTATTACAGAGTACTATAGAGGTTGATTAGTTTAAAAAAAGTAAATAAATTACTTATTAATATCATTATTTAAAATGATGTCCAAAGTAGCATTCCCACATGCGTAATATACTACCCGCATTCGAACAATAATGGATAGCTGACAGTACGTATTAGTGGTTTGTTCTTTTCAAAGATGTATGCGTGCGTTAACCGACAGTGTGTCCGATTTTTAAGCGTGCCAATGTTACTTCTTCCTGGCGATTATAACATGTATGCCATTCGGAAATGATCGGTGTTTTATTATATATATATAGTTTGTTAAAAGCGCTGTTCCCATTCGAACTGCCACGATAGCTTTATGATATTTTATATAGCTTGGCAGCGATGTGTTTAAGAACACATTGTTCAACTCTGTAAGAAATAATTTTTAATTTTCCATCACTTAGTCAGCCGAATAGCGTATTATAAGCTTGATTGCAAGGGAAATTACTTACCGAAAACGTAAAGGCTAAATATAATGTTTTCAGATGTTCACCTGCTCAACAGGTTAAAGGATATTAGAAGTCGGTTTACAGATTAATTATAAAAAATTCGAAACAATTATTATCGATGGAGCCAAGACCATTCCAGGAATATTGAAGTGGTAAACTACACCTTATTTATCTTGGAGCGTTGATGGAAAAGATCCTTGCAGGACTGAATGTGAAATTGCAGTCGTACACAAAACTCGGGCGAATTGCCACAGTACAGTTTGTCAAGGATATTGACAGAGAAAGCTAAGGTGAAGGTGGTGGAAATATTTATTTATTTTCTGTATTTGTATATACGTCTTAGAAATAATACGGGTAGTCGATAAATACTTCTGAAATGTGGTGTTGGCGCAGTACTTTTTTTTTTTTTTTTCATTTTGGATGCGTCAACTATGGACATTAATCAAGAGCAAATGAAATTTTTGGAAGTTATAATGTGCGATAGCGGAATTCGAACTCGATTTTACCCGAAGAAAACATCACTGCCTAACCAGCTCCACCGCGGTAGTTGACTTGTTGGCGCAGTATGGATACCATGGACAGCTACGATGTCTGAAATGTCTTCGGACACTTAATATCTGGTACAACCTAAACTAGACCTCTCAACCAATATCCGTTGTAGAATATTAACCCTTAAATGGTAACGATGGGTCACTTATCATTTAAAATTTATGTGCCGAAAATGGCGTTACCTGTTAAGGGTTAAGCTTCTTTTTTTTTTTTTTTTTTTTTTTTTTGTGGGGTTACACCACAAGAGAAAATGATAGGATAGAGAGGTCAGTGATACCGGCGGCAACAAAAGCTGCCAGGAGAGAAGGAGGAGACTAGCAGGCAAATGAAGATGGATACGGTAGGACCTTGATACCTCACTGATCCGAAGAACAACAAAAATGTTTTTGGAAAAGTGACTGATAAAAACACTACAGTCTTTACACACTTGTGTCGTATATAACGTTTATATTAATACATCGAAATCTTGCTGCTATAGACGAATGGAGCGATGCCTATTTGTTCGAAAAATCTGTTTAATCGACTGAATTTTGCAGCGAAATTGTAGTGATCCACCTTTGATTATAGTATGTTAAATAAAGCAAAAAATAAAAAATAATAAAACTGATTGCCGAAAATTTAAGATGAATAGTAGAGAACCAAAACTTCCCGCGTAATTCGTAAATACACTTTAAATCGTTCACTATACAATTCTTGTCCAAAATCAAATCGTCTAATGCAAGTTGCTCAGAGTTGTTTAATATAACTTCAAATGTGACAAATTTCAGATATTTTATTTTGCGTATTCCTCTGTACTATCCACAAGCGACAAATAAAAATCAAGGTTCCCGAACAACAAAAACGCGTAGGGTAAAAAAACGCTCACACGAACAAAAGTGTACATCGATATAAAAATTCTTAAGCATTAAAAATATAAAGAATAAAGAGCCCCTATTTTTAAATACTGATCGAAATAATACAGAAACAAATCATTATAAAAAAAACACATGAGTTAAACAAAACGTGCTTAAAATACATTCGCCCAGACATAAAAACACATGTAGAATAAATTATAAGAAAAGAGGTAGTAAAAGGGAAAAACAACAACAAATAGTTCCGGCGATGGAAGTTGAAAATTGTAAAAGTCTCGTTATTCGCAGTTTACTGACATTGTTAGAGTGACCTATTGAAAGAATCTTCTTAGAGAAAATACAAAATAAAAAAGAAATAAAGAAGTCAGTTTGTTTGTTCCGTTATTCAATCTTGATTTTTTTTAAAAAAGTATGGAAATGTTTGTTGCTTCTATTCATTAAAAAAAAAAAAAAACCGGTAAGAGACTGACAAAATTCGTTTTCGTTATTTATTGTGAAATCTTTTTTATTGAACGATAAAAGTATTTGAAAATATCAATGTGTGTAGAGTATTTTTCGATCAAAAATGTATTTTATTGGTAATCTCGAAACTAAATTGCAAAGATAATTAAGGAAGAAACGTCAACTCAAAACCGAAAAAAAAAACAGGTAATTCTTTTGGAACCGCAATGCATAAGCCAACTCTATTCACTGGAGATAGCCAGAGGTCATTTTGGTTCTCAGCCTTACTTTTACCATTCTTCGACTGTAAACGATTAAAAGCTTGATAATTTTATCCTCGTACCGGTGAAAATGAATAACTCTCTATTACTGATTTACACCACATTGACTTAAATAAAAAACCTTACGTGACAAAAATAGTTTTATAACGTAACATCACGTATTTATGGTCGTATTTTGTTGCTTAGCGACATTTTATATATAATAAATACGTAAAGTGTATTAAAATCATTAAAAAATAAGAATTAATTTTACTAAAGGGTTTTTTTTTAAATTTATTTATTTTTTTTGGCGTCTCGTGATAAACATTAATTCAAGTAAGTCCCATATATGTAAATATAGTAAACTCTATTATCAAAATTCAATGCGATCTTATTTCTTTTTTTGATACTTTATTAATTCATATCGAAGTAATTAATTAACAGAGATAATTGATTGGTTATTTTATTTTTCTTCAGCGAATTCCGTATTAGCAAATCATCGTGTTTTATACAAAAGTATATTGTACTGACGAATAATCTATACTAATACACGTTTTAACCAGTGTAATAATGCTAAGATCAGTTTATCATTCAGAAATTTTATAAATTTCGCGCGATATTTTCAACATTTAACCGAATTTCTGTTTACTTGAAAATGGAAACTTATTCTCCGATATTTTCGTTAAATGCTTTTTTCTGATTTATAAAAATACAAACGAATACAGACTTTTAGAAAAAAAGAATAATCGAACCAACAAAATAATTACCCTGTGTTTTATCTTTTCTCGTCAAAAATATACATATAGAAGCGATAGTTTAAAAATATCATGCGAATAGAGTGGACAGTTTTTCACCTTCAACTCACTTATTATAAAAAGAGCGCTTTACAGGAAAATTATAGCTCTTCATATCTGGAAACTTCGAGTTTTGTAAACCACAAATTCAGGGTTTCTTTTTTTTTTCGTCCTGGCGTGTGATATATCGGTAGAAAGTTGGCTCTATTTGGAGTTAACGAAAACAAACGAAACTTTAACATCTTCTATTTTAATCGTACTGAGTGCATCCGTTTTATTATATCGAGTAAAGAAAGACATACCGGCGTAGTTATTTCATTCTAAACTATTATCGCTACTTTGCCCCTTATTGTTTCGATATATTTTTCAATTCCGAAATCCGGAAAACTCTTATTTCAGATCGAATGAAAAAAAAAAAAAAACATAATAAAAATTTTACTGAAAAAATGTAAGTTACGATGTTTATTTTTATTGTTTTATTTCAATTTCTATATACATATGTACTTGAAGTTAATGTATTAACTTTACCAACGATTTCGTAAAGAACTGTGGTTTCGCAAAGGAAGGAAAAGATTACTGTTCCGGATATCACTGGTTAAAAACTGCTCCTCAACTTGTCTTCCCCGTTTTTTACCTGCTCGGTAAAAGAAAGAAAGACCTTACCTAAAACGACAAAAACGGCCATTGCGTTCGAACATTTAGAGGGCTGTTTTTGCGGTTGACCCGTGAATTATGAATTTTACTGTATAATACTTGTCTGCGATAAGGATTCCAAATTTTATTTTCTATTTTGAAGTAACAAAGAGCGTTCTAATGTTTGTAAATGGGTCAAAATATTAAAACAGGCCCCACTTGGTGAAGGCCAAGTCATAGGAAAAAAAGACACGATCCGTCGTTATTCGTCCAGTGAGCGAATTTTGCGTTTACGTGTAATACCGAATCACCGATCGTATGCATCACTATTCGCCGATAAAGGTGCGGTCTTTTATTTCCTTTTTTTTTTTTTTACATTTTATTAGCGAAAAATATAGTCGAACTTGTCCAGCAACACGAGTCGTCACCGAGCACATCGTTTGTATCATGTAGAAAATCCGTTAAATAGAAATATAGTGAGTACACTTTTAGCGAATAAAAAACGTACTGCAACTTTTCTTATCTCTCTCGCATAGTATATAGCCTCTTCACCCTTTTGTCCTATCCATTCTGATGATTCTAATTTACTTCGCGATACAAATCGTATCTTTTTCAAGTATTTTTCTACACGCTCGCAGAATGTTTCCATTTTTATTTAGAACTCCTGAATAGTGTTTTTTGCCCGTGCCGTATAATGTTTCATTTTTATCCTTTCATTTCGATCTCCAGCTATTTTTTCTATAATATCATCTTTCTTTTCTTCCATCTCTGGAAATATTCGGTTCTAGTTCCTACGTCTCCCCCGTTTTCTTAACATTATAATCTGATGTTGGGTAATGCTTTCGGTTTGAAAGCCCAAAAGAAAACAAAAAAAAAAAAAAAGGTTGTTCGATCGGGGATTTATTTAAATAATTAATAGACGCAAAATTAATCAGTAGCAAAAATGTAACCCCGTATAATAAAATGTTTTTCGGCGATTGTGTTAATTCTCGTGCTATATTCCACAACGGTAACAATAAAAAAAAAAAAAAACAAAACAACAAAAGACATTTTAAACGGTAATGCAATTAAAAACTAGTAGGCTATTAATTAAAAAGAGTCGGTTCTTAATTTTAATCCACGTATTTTTTCGAAAAAAGTAGCTTTGATGAGTGTAGTGCGATAGCTCCACTAGTATATAGTTAAGGCGCTCGACTAATCGAAGATATTCCGGAGTTGTCTTGTTTCGGACTATTTTAGTGATGTACGCGACAAATTTTATCTGAAATCGAATATTGGGCATACCGGAAAGAAGTCGTTTGGGTAACGTTAAGGTCTAAAAAGGAACAAATAGCGGGAATAATTAATTTGCAAAGGAAAGATATAGAGTAGGAAGCCCGAGCTTTAACAAATAGAAATACAAAGCAGAAAAAAGAGATAAAGACTGGAAGAACACATGATCGGCGTTGCAAATAACTGCATCATCAGCATGGAGAGGATAATGTGCGGAGGATATAAGGGAAAAGCGAAATCTTGAGGAAGGCAGCTAAGAATGGCCAAAACGCATACGAACAACGAAAACAACATCTGAACGTTGAAGGCTGCTCAACGCTTGCTATTTTATCTACTCGGTTAATTTTATTTTATATAAAAGCTTACAACTAATAGATATGTGATTTATGACTAAGAAGTTTAAAAAAACGGCGTAAACCTACATATTAAAAATAAAACGCAATAAAAACTGTTACTATCTTCTTTCAACGATCGGCTAACAGTCTGTAATTAGCTGATTTTGATAATTTTTTTTTTTTTGTGAATGGAAGAAAAAATCCCCTAAATGTGTGGACGTAACTTTAAAAAATTAAAAAAAAAAAAAAAAAAGTAAAACTCATACACATGAAAAATGAATTCTTTACAATCGGCCAGCGCCGGCGGGGCCTTCATTTGACCGATTTGGTTTTTTTTGTTTTTTAGACAGAAGCCCATAAAACCTGTAGATGACCCATCTCAATGTTTTCAAAAGGGTTATAATGTTCGTTTATTTAAAGATGAAATAATTTTTTTCAAAAGTCATTTAAAAATCAGTTTTTTTAGCAATCTGACCTCTATTTCACCGATTTTGATTTTTTAGGAATAAGAGCCGCATAGTCAAAAATGCGTCTGCTGCATTTTAAGATGCAAAATAAAAACTAAAAATGAATAAAAATGAACTTAGCAGAACAAAAAAGTGGCATTATCGCACAATTTGCCGGCTAATGTGGCTTTTCACTCAAAGACAGCTATCGTAAATGTTTACCACCGTATGAAGTTGGTCCTCTCGTTCGTAGAAAGTAAAGTGATTTCGGTAAAAATGTTTGTTTATATTTTGTTTATATTTTGTTTATATTTTATTTATATTTTGTTTATATTTTGTTTATATTTTGTTTATATTTTGTTTATATTTTGTTTATATTTTATTTATATTTTGTTTATATTTTGTTTATATTTTGTTTATATTTTGTTTATATTTTGTTTATATTTTGTTTATATTTTGTTTATATTTTGTTTATATTTTGTTTATATTTTGTTTATATTTTATTTATATTTTGTTTATATTTTATTTATATTTTGTTTATATTTTGTTTATATTTTGTTTATATTTTGTTTATATTTTGTTAAATTCCTATTTTAGGAGATGGTAATTGTTTATTTCGCGCAATTTCTTATTGTTTATATAAAAGTGACGCAGCTATCATCGTTAAATTTGATCGTAAGTAGTTTATAAAATTAAGTGTGACTGAGAACTTCATTATCGGTAATTTTTCGTATAGATTACCAATAAGCGGTACAGCTGAATATGACTATTTGATATCTTTAGATAGTGAATATGCTGGTCATAGTGAGTTACGATGTATAATTATACCCTAGCTATTCATTTAAGGTCTGGATGAATGATAATCACAGCTTCGTCTGTGCTACGGGTAATGTCGTTTGCAATTTATTGTTGAAGCTGGACATTTTAACATTTTAGAATTTGATTCCTTCACATCGAATTATACTATTAATATTGACACTGTACGGTGATTATTCTTTCTGCTCATAGAGCTTTAAGCTGTCTTTTACTTTTGTTTTTCATCTGGGTATTATTGTGAGCGCTGTTAACTGAGGTGTGGCCATGAAACAGCTTTTGGAATTATTTCGTCGAGTTTCGACGGGTTTCAGCTAGTATTTATTAGTACACCGTAGAATACGCATGTAATGGTCGATTAAATATGTAACTCTTTCTAATTTTTATCACATTAATCCTATTTATAAAATTTTTTCATAACCACTGTTCTCAATTTCAGCCTGAGTAATATTGGTTAAATTTTGAAATCTTAAGAGTGATTTATTTTTATAGGATGAATTTTTACAGATGGAAAAATTACATTCTCTATCCATGAGGGAAAAAACAACGGATGGCATAGATTTTTCGGACGATGTGGAACTACTATTAGAAATTGGAGCGTAGAGTATAAATGTGTTAGCGAAGTAAAAAGGAAATACAATATTACTTCGTCATGATCGCGGCTTTAATTAGATAAAGATTATGTAGCTACAGTCATGGGGCTGAATGATTATCGGACGCCGTTTTATAATTTGTTCCGTGGGACACATAATGAGGAAAAAGAAGAAGACCAGTGAAGGTTTAAACACGGGTATATACGTTAATATTATACCAAACTGTAAGTGAGCTGGTATCTCTATAGAATGTAAAAATACCTTTCGCTAATGTTGATAATAATGAAAATTAATTTTCTAGCTAAACTGTTGGGGCTGAGCCCCCTATCCCCAAAAAAAAAAAAAAAAAAAAAAAAAGAAACAATACGCAAACGACGCAATTATTTCATATCAGATAGAATGAAGACTCGGTTTATTTTTTAAATTTTTCGAACATGGCCGGCTTTTTTAAATTTTTGAAAAAGTAAAGCTCCACCACTCTTTTGATGCATCCGAAACATTGACGAGACAGGTAATTCGATAGAGCAGCGCAGATGGTTTACGAACGGGAAGAATTTCATAAGGAGCTGCGCTTGTTAGGACCCGAACGTAATAGCTACCGAAAGACGGACAAATAAAATCTGGAAGTATATATGCTCGTTAAACACGGAAGTCAGTCGCACCTACATCACATCTGGCAAAGGTAAATTTTCCGTCCGCAGTTTTAATCTTCCGCCACGACGTCGCAGCAGCATAAACAGAGAAAGAGAGAAAGAGCGAGAGGGGGTACTAACAGAAACCGGGAATGAAGGAAATGCGAGAAATGGCTTAACAGCGAGAACAAGAACAACGCTAAGTGTACGGAGTGAGATTATCTCGTTACTAGTTGGGGACTGTGGAAAAGTTGGTTGCGCTCGACACTGTAGATACAGTTAGACGGACCCGGAAAGAATACAGTTATTTGACGAATCTGAATCCGCCGCATTCGATCTTCATTATCATCGTCCTCGTCCTCGCTATACCTGTTCTTCAGCCGCTCCAACGGCGTTCTCACGAAGACCTGTACGGCCGCAGAATGCTCTTAAGAAAGAACGCCTAACCGCTAAGCAAACGCAATGATCGCACGGAGAACACTCGGCCGCAGACCGTTACTGCTAACGGTGCGCGATCCTTGTCGCGTACCGCGGGCAGCCGGTCGGTCGGAGCGAGATGGAGGCCCACCTTGAACTGCATTATTTAGTACGGCGACCATCGAAGAAGCGAGAACTGGTCGGCGAGTGGCACATCTCCGAACGTACCGTTATATTATTCAACCCATTTAATTGCGTTACTCTAATCTTCCATTTCTGGAACATGAAGAATCAACCCCCGATTCCGATTCCGATTCCGACTCCGACTCCGATTTTAGGGTTACACGCTATAGAATTCTCCGCTCGCTCGGACTAACGGTACTTTTATCATCCTCTCACTGACCTTTTTATTTATACCTCCGCCTCCAGTAATCGTCGGCTCTTCCACGTCCTCCGACACATTGTGCCTTCTCGGTCGGGCCGACATCTTCGCTGCAATATAATGGTAATTCGTCTCGTCTAGACCGGCAGTGTACCGTTCCTTTTGGCTGAGAAGAGTTTTGTTTTGCCATATCGCCGTCGTCCTATCCCCCCGGAAAGATAAACAAATCTTAGACGATGCAAAAGAGAAAAAAATCCCCAAAAAAAAGATAAAAGGGTTTTTTACATAATCTATGTGTATGACACGTGCGCGCGCGATCCTCTTTCATTTTTTGCTTCCGCTTTTTTGTCTCCTTGTCGCTTTGCTCTCTGTTCGGAAACATTTATTAACCGAAAGGCCAACAGCATACACACAGTGCACGCACGTTACTGGAATATGTTGGTTTTTTGTTTTTTTTTTTCTCTCCTTCGACCGCGCTCGACTAAATCTCGGCGAAGGCTGGAATGTCCCGTTAGGATATACGCGCTTCCGACCTTTGCGCGCTTTTGTTGCTATTTCCTAAACCCTATCCGATTGCCCGGTCTATTTACGTGTAGTACCGTTAGGTAGAGATCGCATTTCCAGGTTGCGATGATGTAAACAAAGTTTGCCGGCAGTGTTGTTCAGGTGCTATTCACGATCCCTTGCATTTTTTGTTATGCAAAAAAAAAAAACATAGATGCATCGCGCATTTTCGCAGCGAACGGGTCTGCATCTCATAAACACATGATTGTCGTAAAACATTCTAAATAGCAGGTAAAGAGGTCCTTATATTCACCGTTAGTTTCGAGATTTTGCGAATAAATTTGTCTTATGTATATTGAACGGCAACAGTTTTAAAATCTTTTTTTTTTTTTTTCTAGGGCGGCCTCGCATTTATATGTATCCGGTAAAGCCCCGTTAGACAAGGGTTAATATTTTTTCGTTTTTTGTTCTTTTTCGTTTTATTTATTTTCTTCCGTTATGTAATGGTGTTTTTCTATTTCTATTCCATTGAGCGAAATTTAAAATAGCAGCTTTTGTAACTTGGCGGATAACTTTTTTTTTTTTTTTGTTCCTCCGCCTTTGCACACCGTTTCCACTTCTTAATATTTACACAGTGTTGGAAAATTCTGTTGAGGACAAATCCTTACTTACACGTCCAATTTTAGAACGTCAAAAATACTTTTCAGCGCACTCTCGTAGTTGTACAAACCAAACTAGAGTTCGCAGCGGAGAGAAACGTGACTAATTTAAATCTCGTAACAATTGAAACGCCAAGAGTAAACGTAATTTTTACCTTTTTTTTTGTGACGTGAAACGTCTTTGAAATCGTTCGGGAAACGAAATCGTGAAAATGAAATCGCGCAACGCAACGACTATTATTCTATTATTACGACTTATTCCGAATGTTAACAAAACATTCATTTTGTATAAGCGAGCTTAAGGATTTTATGATTTGTTTTGTAAAAATAAATTAAACGCGTAAACATTATACAAATAAAATGATTACCCTATAGTGTAAATAACAAAACTCTAGATGACATTTTATTAATTTCCGACTGTGAAACGACTATTATTCTACTATTACGGAATTTAAACTAAATAATTCAAGCAAAAAATACTTGCAGTTTCATAAATTAACGTATATTTTTATATAAGAAATAAAGCAGCCATTTTGAAATGGAAATCTTTTAATATTACGAGCGCTTGAAAATTAATTTAAAATTTGTCAATCGTCAATAGCGTACAAAAAAAAAGCGTTAATAACACTACAAAGTCTCGAGTTTACAGAATAATGTTAACAAAATATTCATTTTGTATAAGCGAGCTTAAGGATTTTATGATTATTTTTGTAAATATAAATTAAATGCGTAAACATTTTAGAAATAAAATGATTATCTTATAGTGTAAATAATAAACTCTAGATGGAATTTTATTAATTTCTGGCGTAAGGGTAAAAATTGACCGCGATCTGCTACTTAAGCTAAATAAAATCGTTATTGATTATTATGAAATAAATAGTACCGATGGCGTGTTTGTTTTATATTAAAGGATTTTTAGGGCAAAGTCGGATTTTTAGGGCAAAGTCGGATTTGCTTTCAATTCAATCGTTAATACTTAAACCGATATAAGCGCTTCACGTTAAATCAACGGGGCCCTGCGCCCTAGCTCAGTCGTACCAGAATTTTTTTGGTAAATTTTAGTGCTACGTATTAAAATTAAGGGTTACCCTTGTTTTGAAAGATATGAATTATTATACTAACGGATTTAAAACGAAAACGACCTCTCTAATAAAAGTTCGCACACTCTGTTAAGTATAATGTTAAAATTTCGGCAACTTGCTTCGTTGATAGTTCGTGAAATTACCCAGTATCGCGAGGAAAAGGCATTAATTCAGAATGATTTAAATTTAAAATTTATTACGACATTGAAATATGATAAAAAATTTTAATAATACATATATACACACACATGTACACAAATTAATGACGTCATTTTACGGCGGGGGGTGAAAAATTAATAAAGAAGTCCGTTATGACGTTTTATAAAGACTACAATACGTGTTTCTGCAGTAATAAATTACTATAACTAGTGTTAAGGAAAATACACTCTTCTTACAAGAGAATGTCAACTGAAACAGCTTTTGCATAAACGGGATGGACCTTGCCTCTCGGCGAGGTTCGAATAATAGAGTTGTATAGTACCTCCGAGTCTTGCTCGGATTTATTTTCCAAACTTGTAGATCAAAATATGTGTATTGGCGAGTTTTGTAAACATTTGAAATCGAAACAATAATATGCGTGTACTGCCTATTGGCCTTATAGTTACATTAATTAGCGATAGAATGTGATTACATGTATAAAAATGAATATTTTTGTTTTTGTTTCGAATGTATTTCAGTACCGCTGGACGGATCATGCGGCAGTTTTCAGGGTATATTCGTGTTATCCCAACGATAGGTTTTAGGGTATGGCTGAGTTTTCCTTCATGGAATAGGAGGTTTTAAAAACATTTGAACAATGAATTGTGATGCGAACAGCTCGAATAAAAAAAAAAATTCGAAATTCACAAGTTAGAAATATTATGATGAATTATAACATTTTTATTAAATTGTTGTCTTTCCCAAAAGTAATTGCGTTTGTATGCATAACAATTGATAATATAAAAATAAAAACGTATATATTACAAATTACGGTAATTGAAAATAGATAGAGATGTCATTTATTTTCTCTTTACGCGACGTATTTAAATATTACGTCAATTCCCATGTAGGACACGTCGTTGTAATGCAATTGATAAGTTGTAATAATAGGTATTTCTCACGAATTTTAAATTTGTCTTTATTTCTAGTAACGCGAGAATGCTTTTTAAAATTGTTCGTTTCGTAGAATTTCCATCGACGATAATTCCAACTAATTTATCTGAACACTTAAAAGCTCCATCAAAGTCGTTAAGGCTCTTTTCGACAATCCAATTATACGTGTATACAATTTTTTCTCACGTTGTAAGATAATTTATGTCGGTGAAACCTACCGACTCGTAAATGATAATTCTTTCATAATTCTTGCGGGAGAGTAAATTTGATAAGTGACGTCATTGTCAAAAAGAAAAAAAAAAAATTTAAGGTTCGCGCAGCAAATTTCCATTACAATTGACTTAACAAAACGTAACTGGATTTCTGAATAACTCAAAAGGCAAGGATATCATGAAATACGCGTATTGCTCATTTCGTGTATATAGTTCAGGTAAATATACAAATATTTTATTTAAATTACTTTGTGTTTATTTGTTTATTTATTTTTTTGGGGTGTTACTATAACACGATAATAGGCAGAATTAATGAAAACGAGTAAGCGAGCTAAATTACATACGGACAAAAACCGTTAAGTACATTTCACGAACTGATCAGATTTTTATGTTCTAGATTTAAATTTTGATATAACAAAAGCGAATTTGTATTTGCAAAATAAGTAAAACCTTCCCGATTTTTTAAAATTCCGTTCATGAAACAACAGTGTTATACAGTTCGTGATACATGTCGTATGAAAAACAAAATTTTATGTTAAATCTGTGTTGCTTCAGTTACACCGTTTGCAATAGTGTAGTAACGATCGCGACGTTTTTTTTTTGTTTTTTTTTTTTTTTTCGAATATTAATTGTTTTGGCATTAAACTCGAATTTCAGAAAGTAGTGTGCGAGTAAAATGTGAATGGCGGACAACGAAAGAGATTGTTATCTTAAATACATTATTTTTTGTAATATAAATTTAAGGAGAAATGACGTACAATAGCGGTCTGTTGATTTATACGCAGGTTAGAAAGGTGATGCGAAAAAGTGTGACGATACGTGCAGGCCATTCTTTTTCATTTACAATGTGAGGCGATGTCGTGCGATAAATAGCATCACTGAGGTGGTGGACGGCATTGTAAAATTTTCCGAACGAACTCGCAGGATAAAAAATTGCAGTTTAACAAGACATGTTGTTCGCTTTAAACTTATACTGAAAAGAGTAAGTGCATTTTTTTTTTACTTCCTACCCCTTTTGTAGCTTATTCTTTTTAAGGCTTTTACCAAATTTTCTTGGCCCCCTCTCTTTTGTTTCGCTCATTTCTCGGACAAAAACATATTCGCTCGAAAAGGCAGAATCTGCACCGATTCCATGGGAATTAGCCAATTGGTAACTAAATTTAAAAGGTAATTAAGGGGAAGACAGAGCCCAACTCGTGACTGAAAAAGATCAGCTAATTTCCTTGTAGCCTTAACATATAATAGATCAACTCATCACCGACGACGGCCTGATGATCTTTGGACCCAGTGCTTTTTGCCGTTTTTTTTTATCACATGTTCCCCGGGGCTATAAGCCCCGTTAAAAATTTTGATTATTTTATTCTCGACCGGTTAACTCGCTTACGGACCAGTATCAATCGAAACAAATAAGAAAACCTACGTGAAAAAGAGTAACTTAATAATGTAATACCGCATCATATTTATCGCGTTATATTTGTTGTCCAGCGACATTTTATCGATATATTACTTAATATTAGTTCCTTACAATCGTGTTAAAATGATGTTGAAAAAATAAAAATTAATATTAAATAGGTATTTTTTTTTAATGTTTTAGCGCTTCTTGATAATAGCAAATATTAACTTTTAAAGAGTAGGGAAACTTTTTATTAAACTTTAAAAAGTTTCAGAAAAAAGCATAGCGGTGATATTACAAGTTCAAAATGGGAATGTTTTGAATTTATTATTGTACAAATGAAAATTTTTAACCGATCATCTTTTTTTATATTATATTTAATTGCCTAATTTTTGCATTTTTATTCCTTAGTAATTTAATTTCTTATCGATAAATTAAATTGACAAATGTTCTCTGATTGAAAACGATTAACTCTCAATTATGTAAATGAAATAGCGGCGATGATGCGATTAATAATTTCGTATTTTTCTGTGAAAGTGAATAATCGAAATTCGTGGGTTTTTATGACACGGCCCGGTAAAGTTCTCAAACTGTAATCTCTAGTTTTCGGTACGCATTGAAAAGTTTTCATCGTCTCGAGAAAAGATAAACGAAAGTTGATTTCTTGATCCGCTAATTCTGCCTACTTGCTTCTTATTATCGTAATAAGAACAAGTTTTGCCGATTTTGCTGGATACAAAATTAGCAGCAGCGTGTTCCAGTTGAAATTCGTTTCCGTATGTAACCGATATTTCGTGATTTAAACACGGACGTCTAAAATTTATCTCGCAATAGTCAGGCCCGTGCACGAAGGTCCGGCTGCTAACATCGAAAACACGAATGATTTTTACACGAAAAGCTCCGTCCAGAAATTCACCGCACCACTTACTTTTTCGTGCTTAATCTGGGCTCTTCTAAAATTGGTCGTGGTTGCATCGCTTGAAAATATCACGTGGAATTCCTTTGCCGAATAATAATGTTACGCGACGCTTATAACGTAACATTGAAATAACAATCTAGTTTACAGAGAACGTGAAGGAAACATGCCCCTTGCGCCGTCAGCACGATGTTTACCCACACTCTGATGGTCGAGCAGCAGAAGAATAAACGAAATAGGTTAAAATATATTTCTTGCCGGCAACAATCTGGAACAAGATAACGGTATCCGACTTGCAACTGTATTAATACCGCGACCAGATGCTCGCTGACAGCAACAATGTTCTTCTTATTACCGACGCTGCTTACATTTACCTCGGTTAACGTGTTCGAAACGCGAAAAAAATTAAATACACCGTGCCTAATGCGAGACTCGCCGTTTTTTACCGCATTTTCCTTTTTTTCTCGATAATTTCATTTATTCCGAATTTATATCGAGCGGTCGAGATCGCGCGATTATTCTATTTTCAGTCGAAAATTAAATTTAAAAAATCAGCACCGATATTTTTTGTCGCACTGGGCCCTGCTTGTGCTGGTGACGGTATGAAATGTACATCTGGTTCTCTTTACGGTGATACACGATTGGAATTTTACGCGCACCAGACGTGCCACGTATTTCCCGATAATTTCGTGAATATTTTTTGAAATTGTTGAACAATGTGACATTTCGAAACTGAATAATTTTCGAATAACCGCCATTTATAATTCAGAATTCGAAGCATGTACCGCAATTTATTAGGACTGCTAATGCGTATTTGTGCTTCTAAATTTCCCATCTGATGATACTGGTCATTTAGAGATTTAATACAAGAGATTATATATGCGACTTTTAATGGACTCACTGTCTAAAAAAAACATTTTCTTATTTTCAAGTAATCATTCCAGACTTTGGTCGCACGTTGGTTCGGTCTCTGATCCTGCATTACTTCTTTATACGGCCTGTTGTCCTTAGCCTTCGTTTTAATTCATTCTTACCGCTGTTATACCGTCGTCTCTTTTAATTCGACTAATAATTAATCGCTCTCTGCTTTTCTCTTATCGTTATCGATTTTCTTTATTTTTTCCCGCTGTGTCCGCTCCGTAATACTTTTCTCCTTATGTACAACGAAAGTCACGCGATCTTCGAATGCTCTGCACGTGCTAGAGAACCGTGAGCGTCGCGAATGAGGGGGGAGGCCGTTGCCTCCCTGGAGCCCCGAAATTTTTTAATCAACTGGCCATAATGATTCATAGGCGCGTAATCATGGACAATTTGGAAGACTTTTATAATAAAGTAGTAAGAGAACAATTTACTAGAAGCCCACGAAAATTATGTTTTAATTAAGATTTTATTCTTGTTTAATAAAATATTAAGCCTTAACAAATTATAAATTTTATTTTTCCTATAACTCATATCCTCTTTCTATTATTTTGTCCCTTCCTGGTTCATCGGCTGGCAACTCTTGCCCGTCCTGGTTCATTGACTGGCGACTCATCTTACCCCCATCGGCCCTTCGGCTGGCGACACGATTGTAGAGAACATCCTTTTCTTTTGTCCTCTCAAATCTCAGATGCTCCATCTTTCTTGTTTTCCTTCTCCAATCAATCTAAATTGATGATGTAGTCTTCCGTGTTGTTGCGTGAATCGACAACAAGAACACTGAATGATATTTCATAAATTGTACCGTAGTAAATTAATTATATATATATATATATATATATATATATATATATATATGTATGTATAAATAGAAAAAGACAACAGTTAAATACCTTTTTCTCCTCTGTTTATTATCCGATTTTCTTTCTTTTTTTTTTTTGTTTAGTAGCTATTTAGTGTTATCAGTAAAAAACTTTTGGAAACGGTTACTTACTTTTTTATTTAAATAAAAAATGAAAAAAGAAATTACTATAGCCAGTAATAAATCCGTTCTTATTCAAATATTTTAATTTTTCTTAATAATCATCATTATTGGTTTTTTACAGTATACTAAATCTTAAGATATCATTTAATATCAATAGATAAGGGTTTTTAAATTGTGTTTTACTGTTATTTTATTGAATTTCTTTTTTATTCAATTATAATGGTACGGAACTATTTTGAATTGTTAGTACATATAAAAGTGTGTGTTCTTAGATATACAATGAACGAATGTAAAAGTAAAAAAAAAAAATTTTGGAAATATGCAAATTCGTATACGTTTTCCTCAAATTTTTAGTAATAATTATGTTCGTATTTCAACTAATGTTCGAACACTAGTATATATGTATACACATGCACACATATATATGCCCGGCCCTTCGGTACTCGAAAGGGGGCAAGCCCCCTTAACCTCCATGTCTAGTTCTTCTATAATTGTTATAGAAGAGTAAACATTTTCATTGGATACGCCGTTCGACAAAATTTTTTCGTTACATTTTCGTTACTTATTTCGTTACATAAAATTGTGACCTTTTTTAAGGACAAATTTCGTTACAGAACACTTTTCCTGATGACCCCTGGCGTGAAAATGGCATAGCCATTAATATATATATATATATATATATATAACTCAGCCTTTCGTGCCCCACAGGAGGCTCGACCTCATGACCCCACCTCAGGACATCACCCGACTCTCAGCTTTATCACTTCTGTACTTCGTATAGAATGAGAAAATTTTAAAACGTCATTTTTTGCGAATGTCTGTCATTACTTCCATAACTCAGGAGCACAGCAGAATTTCTTATTAACCCCAACGTAAGAATAACATAATTAACCAGGGCAACAATCTATTTTGTCGATACTTTGTCTTCTTATATATACAATATATGTTACGTTTTAGGGCAGAAAAGGTGATGGTGGTCGGGTTAAGAATGGCATTGTCATACATATATATATATATATATATATTCCGTAAATGAGCTCAAATAAATTTATAAAAGTCTGTATGTGCATGTATATGGACTTCGCTAGAGTTCCTCGGGTTTACGTCTCAATAATTAAACAAGTTCAGTCGAGCATAATGATTCATGCGCTGAGGATTCCGGATGTTAACGATAACTGTAATTTACATTTACATAATACTAAATTCAAAACAACGAAACCTGATTTTAAGTTCGTAATAAAATGCATTTTTCACTGAGCACTCTGTTCCTATAAAGTCGTTTTTGCGCTTTTTTGAATTTTTTTTGCAAACTTCGAACGATTCGTTTAAGAGGTGTAATACAGTATCGTTCTCGAAAAAAAAAATGTATTTTTTAGAATTTTCAAGCTTTCGGCGCCTCGAGGGTCTAAACGTAAAGTAATAGGTTGGGCTATAGTTTTCCTATAAAGCTGTCCTTCATGCATATCTTTGAGATACGTTTTAGTTTCTTTAACACTTATTTACTCGAACTATTTCTTATTTTTTGCTGCTTTTCTCTCATACGCGGAGAAGGGGTTAAATAATTTTTTAACTGTAATTTTTCAGTTTTATGAAAGAGCTTCTGCGTTTTGTTTTATATTTTGAATTTCACTTTTAAAGGGTTATTTGGTGGTGAATTAGGAATTTTTTAAAGGGGATTTCTAATGTTTTAAATTCTATATTATACATTCTTGACGGCTTTTTGCCTTTTTTCCCCGCCTAATGTAATTCATTATCTTATGGGTATAGATTGTCATAGATAGAATTTTAATTATAATTTATGATCCAATTTCGAAGTTTATAAGTGAAACCATTGTTGGTGAGTTATTGATTTTCATTTGATTTTTTTGTCGTTTCTGAATTACCTTATTAGGACTCCGTAGATTGTACGTGTGCGGAATCCTAGAAATGGTAAAAATATTTTGTCGTTTTACTGTCAGCGGCACATACCAATATAATACCGGTTTTTATTACAAAAAAAAAATAAATATATATATATATAAGGAATAATAACAATGGGAAGAGAGGCGGCATGCACCAACTAACAAATGACCGTACCCGTGGAAGCAAAACGATTATCATATTCTTCGTCGTTCTGCAATCCTAAAAGGGCAAAGTCGATCTTTGTTTGAAGACTCTCGTTTCGGTGATTTTATAAATTTTCAATAGTTTATCCTTGCTCGTGAAGTGACGTTTATGATCATTGTTTATAGATTTTGACAAATTTACCGAGCTTCAATAATTTTGCAATCTTATATTATTATTATTATAATGAGTAATACGGTTCATAAAGACTGGCGATGTTTTTCTAACATAATAGCTTAACACGAAATGTATAAATATAAATATATATATAATCGTGTATTTCTTCAAACTGTTTTAGTGTTTATTGTAAATGTTTATATCTTTATGTATTATAATTTCTAATATTTTTCTGATTTAAATATTTCAAGGTCAGTTAGGATTTTTTTATATCTTTTTTTAATATCTTACTATTGTATATTTCTTACGTTTCTCACACTGTTTGGTACTGTAAACGTTTTAGTCATTTTTAAATTACTATTATGTGAATTTCTTGTTGTCCTGTTTTCTTCAAAAATTTTTATTGTTATAAAACTAAAAAATAAAAAAAAAAAGAAATAAAAAAATTCTCTGTCGATTATTAGTCTAGCGTTAGCGATCCGTATTCGAAATCTACCACAGCAGCTAAAAATATTAATTAAAATAATTGTAAACAGAATAAGCAGAGAAGAGACGGGTCAAACAAAGTGTAAAAAATGAACAAAGTTTTAAATACGAATTTATTGCAATTTCATATCTTTTTATTGAAAATATCGCTCGATAGAATAGCCTTTCTTGGCACATGACAGTTTTAAGATAGTAAACTTAAAAGTGAAGTAAAGTAAGGTACCCTTGGGTGTCATCGTGAAGCTAAGATTCACAATATACTAAGTCCGATGATTCTTGAAACTCATATCCGGCAGATGTTTGAAATGTGCACAATGAATTCTCGATAGAACTCAAATATCTCGGAATGCGTCGCCAGATCTCAGTCATTAATAATATTAAGTCGATCAAGAGCCCGAATTTTCTTAAGGGGGGGGTAAAGTTAATTTCGGTAAAAAAAGGCTCATTTTCAATAATTTTTCTTTATGCTCCAGTGAATGCAAATATTTTTTATTAAGTGTAATATAATAAAGTAACATTTGAACAATATTTTCTGAAATTTTAAATAAGAAATATTAAAAAATAAGCCGTTAGCAGCAAATCTTCAAAGAAGCCTCAAAAAAAAGTTGTTTTGCGGTGGACACTATATCTCACCACTGGTCATCTGAAATCAAAAAAATCAAAATGCTACTGCTAGTTAACTTTTTTCTTGAGGTAAAGCTGGGAGGATTTTTTTTTTTTTTGATTTTTTAATTTTTGTCAACACTTGGAAGTTGAAAACGCGATTTTTGCCATCAAAATCGACAATTTTTTTATTGTAAAATAAGTAATAATTAAAAAAAAAAAAATCCTCCCAGCGTTACCTTGTAATTGATGTGCAGAAACACTGTACAAAATTTCAAAAGAATCGGTGCATTAGTTTTCGAGTTACAGTGTCCACGGACTTTAAAAATGTCAAGTGCGAGAAAAAGGCTTTAAAGTTTTGTGTACAAAAAAATTTGACTTAAACATCAGTACACGGGTGTTTCTTCTAATATACTTATTCAGAGTCATCGATGCTAAGCCCATAAAGCTCACAACTTTCAGCTGTAAAATCTAAGGCAGCTTTTTGCTCTTGTCAACGTAGAATTCTGCCTTCTTTACTTTCAAATGCAGCTTGTTGCTCCACTCTGTTTATGCTCGTTCAATCTACTGCGCGCGTCCATTCATGAGAACTTGACCCTGTACTGAAATTTATCTTTTGCATAAATGAGAGCAAAGCAAAACAGCCCTCATTCAACATACATGAAGCCACATGAGCTGTGATTTCAACAACAGTTGAGGTACCACTCAGTGGTTTTGGGGTAATTTTCCAAATGAGTTGATTCAAACTCTCACTGTTGTTTTGAGTGAATCCTCCAAGATATCGCTGCAGAAATTCCCGCTTACTCAAGTCTTCATATATCGGTTTAATTCCTTCAGAAACGTCACTTGCAAGTGCAGTATAACTGTGTTTGAATTACTTCAGGGCATTTGCAGCTGCAGCTTTCTGCCATTCACACCACGAGTCTTGGCCGCTCGGGCATTTGTCGTGCTGCGGTTTCTCGTCCATCGAACAGTAATGGTAGTAAGTAGCCCAAATGGCACAAAAGTATTTAGTTTTTTTTTTTTTTTTTGGACGATGTACCTTTTGCTTCAACATCGCCTGTCTTGCGTTTCTGTGGAGGTATTACTTTTTTTGATCGATCTAATCTGGAACTGGTACTCTTGCGATCTTCTCTGCTAATTTTCTTCGGCATTTTACTAATGATAAATACACAATCACAGCGAAACTAGAACATATGACGTTCAAAAGAGCACGAAACAGCTGCCCAGTAGGTGTGCAAAACTGGAGCGGAGCACCACTCACTCAAAACTCTATAGGTCCGTTAGTTTTGTTGCGATCGACTTCAAATTTTAACACAATAATCTTGAAATGTTGTACATCCATATAAGCAAATAAAAAAAAAATGCAAAAAAAAAATTTAAAAACTTTACCCTCCCCTTAAATTACCAGTCTCTATGATATAATATTGGCTACGCCACCCCGAAAGACTTATGTATATTTTTGTGGGAACTCGGTTCAAATCTATCGGCTGTTTAATAGTTCAGTGTGCAATCCGACTTTTTAAATTTTAGTCAGACATTAATTCTTCCGCAGATGAAAAGGAAAAATATATAAATTAGAAAAATAGAAGAAGCGTATAGGGAAATAAATAAAATGATCCCAAAACGAAAAATAACAACAGGTAATGTCATAAATGATAAAAAGGGAAAAATGCTAATAACGGAAGAAGACATATGTAGAAGATGGAAAGAACATATAGAAGATCTATATAAAGGAGAGGAAAATATACAAGAAATAAAAACAAACGATTACAGAGAGGGAAGAGACGAAAAAAAGGACCTGGAATAATGAGAGAAGAATTTGATCTGGCATTGAAAGAGCTGACAAACAAAAAGGCGCCAGGCATAGATAACATACCAGCCGATTTATTAAAAATGATTGATGAAGGAACTCAGGAAGAATTATACGAGTTAATAAAAACATGTTATGAGCAAGGTAAACTGCTAGAAAATTTCAAAACCAATGCAGTGATAACAATACCTAAAAAATTACATACAAGAGATTGCTCAGAATATAGGATAATAAACTTAATACCACATACCTCAAAAATAATAATAAAAATTATAATAAAAAGAATAAGGAATAAAATAGAAGAAACGTTAAGTAGAGACCAATATGGATTCAGAAGGGAAAAGGGAACCCGAGAGGCTATATTGGCATTAAGGCTAATTATAGAAAAAAAAATCGAACTAAGGGAAGAATTATATATAGCTTTTGTAGACATAGAAAAAGCCTTTGATCATGTAACATGGAGAACATTATTCTCAAAATTGGAAGAAATAGGAATAGACTACAATGATAGAAAAATTATATGGGAATTATATAAGGAACAAAAGATGGAAATAAGAATCGGAGAGTACAGTGAAAAGGCAAAAATACAAAGAGGAGTAAGACAGGGATGTCCGTTATCGCCTATGCTTTTTAATTTAATAATAGAAGAACCAATTACAACGATGAAAGAAAAGACTAAAGGAGTGAAAATAAACGGAGAAGAAATACACTGCTTAAGATTTGCGGACGATATTGCGTTAATAGCTGAAAGTGAAGAGCAACTACAAGATCAATTACTAACATTACAAAAAGGCTTGGAACAATTAAATTTAAAAATAAATAAAGGAAAAACAAAAATATTAATAGCTAGTATTAATGAAAAGAAGGCACAGATAAAGTTAGGCGAAGAAATATTAGAACAAGTAAATCATTTTAGATACTTGGGAAGTATTATAACACAAGAAGGAAGAAGTGATATAGAAGTAAGAACAAGAATATTGATTTATATATTAATAATTTAAATAAACGAATTACTGCATAAACACATTAATAAAAATGACATGTGTTATTGATTATACTCGTAACTAAAAATTTTGCATGAAATATTAATGAAGTACCTAGACTATTTCAATTCTCATGGGGGGGGGGTAACCCCTAAAACCCACCCCGTGGACACGGCCTTGGCGTAAATAAAAACTTTACGCCGACGTTTTCAAATTAACAATAGAGGAACCGTGTTTTAGTAAATTTAAGCAAATAATGACAGTATCAGAACCTGTCAAGTGCAAAAAGAGAACTCAGCGGAGTTAAAAACTGATTAAAACCGGAGAATACTATATATGTATACTAGATCGCAGAAGGATTCGGAATAATAATAACCGGAACAAGAAAAACTATGCACATAGACAGTTACGGTGTCCAGGTATTGTGGTTTTTTTGGATGAATTTGATTCAATATTTTCGTCTGTTGAAATATGATTTTTTACTAAAGGACTTTTAAAAAGATTATAAACATTAATTAAAAATAAATGAATATTTTGGATTTTTTTCATTTTTAAAATAATGTAAAATAAATCGTAATTAGATTTTAACATTGACGTTCTTTTAAATATAAAGGATGCAAAATAACTAAATGGAAACAATTCGTTAATGGGCTAGTTTTAATTATTCTTATAATGTATACATGTTAAAGAAGCAGTTTGTTAACTGGCGCGGAACAATTACAATCTTGACAAGAGAGCTACTAGAAAGATTTAAAAAGTCAATCGGAAATGATGACTCTCAACGAAGCCTAAATAATGTTATTTGCGTTACCGATTATCAGTCGTATTGATTCCAGGCTTTCCTTACATTTCTATTCGTACGCTTTTACATAGGGGACACCCGAATTGCGCACCAACACTTCACACAGTGACAAGTCGGACTCGAATTGTGCACCGACCAGAAATAGCCCGCCTGCTGAGAACTCGAATTGCGCACCGCTTTAAAAAAAAAAATTTTGATTTTATAAAATCGACGAAGGAATAAAATGAGTAGAAGTCGCTCCTTCAGTGACTTCCAAAATGTCTTATCATATCTTGATGGAGAACGTTTGCTTATTTGGAATAACATTTCGGTTGCTTAGAAAAAACCTCCTTAGGAGTTTGCGAAAAATAGGCTATTTTTTAAATACAACAATTCTTCCCTCAAAAGACTCAATCTCCTGAAAGCCCTTTCGCCATCCAAATGGGGTGGTGACCCTGCCATTCTCCTAATCCTTTACAAAGCTATAATTCGTTCCAGAATCGATTACTGCTCCTTCATCTATGGAAACTCCTCTAAATCTCTCCTCACCAAACTGGACAAAGTTCAAAACTGCTGCCTTCGGTTGTGCATTGGAGCGCTAAAATATTCTCCCATTCCTGCTATCCTCTCTGAATCTACTATGCAACAACTGTTTATCCGCAGATCGCAGTTTGGTTATAATTTTCTAATTAAACGGCTTTCTGTGTCCTCATCTAATCTTATCTCTTCCTATCTTAGTATTAAAAACCAATGGCGATTTGCTCCTCACAAAATCCCAATCCTTTCTCTCGTAGCAGCTCGAGTCTCCAATTTTTCGCCTTATGTCTTTTCTTATTCCAAGCTTTCTTACTTTTCCCATGACTTTTCCAGCATTTGGCAGACTATTAATCTCTTCTCTCTCCCTCTCCAAACCAGCTCCACCGCACATTCTTCAATCCAAGCCGAATTCTTCCACATGCTGGACACATCTTTCCCTTCTCATCTAACATTCTTCACTGACGGTTCTAAAAACGAAAATGGGGTGGGCGGCGCGTTTACCTCCCTCTCACTTAATCACTCTGAGTCCTTCAAGCTCCCTTCCTTCTGTTCTATCTTCACAGCGGAGTCTATCGCCATTTTACGCGCAGTCTCGTTCATTCCAGCCATAAGAGAGATCAGTAAATGTCTGATTGTCTCCGATTCCAAAAGTGTTCTTCAAGCCATCTCTTCTCCTCCTTCTCATTCCTCCAATTCTATCATTCTTTTAATTCGTTTTCTTATATCCAATTTACTTTCATCCCGTTCCATTACTATTGACCTTTTGTGGGTTCCTAGTCACTCTGGCATCGAGGGCAACGAGTTAGCGGACTTTTTAGCCCGTTCGGCCGCCCGCGATGGTCCTTTATTCTGCAAAATTCCTACCTCGGACATCCTCCTTCTTTCCTCAGCTAATCATTCCCGACTATGGTCGGACATCTATCCTTCCCTATTTTCTAATCCCACCTCTCACTATCTTCAAATTCAACCGGTTCCCTCTTCCCAGCCGTGGTTTCAATCCTATTCTTATCAACGCTCCGCGATCATTTCCTTAATCAGACTGCGTATTAATCACTCACTTCTGCCCTCTTCACGTTTTCGTTTTTCCCTGTCCCTTTCTCCCGATTGTCCCCTTCATAATTCCATCTCTCTTCTCATATGTGATGCAAACCACATCTTCTTTGAATGCCCTGCCCTTGATTTCGAGCGCTCTGTTTTGTACTCGAAAATCTTGGCACTGGGTCTTCCTGCTCCGTATAATTCTTCTTTTGTCCTTTCCTTTCCATCTCCAGATATAATCCCTGTACTCCAATCTTTCCTAAGCTCTATTTCTAGTCGTCTTTTTATTTAACCCCTTCCTTAATTTCTGTTGTTGTTGGGTCAATGCCGCTGGCGCGCCCAAAAAAAAAAAAAAAAAAAAAAAAAAATACAATGCGTAAAAATGTTGAAAGCCATTGAACATTCAAATGTTATACGATAAAGCGGCCATCAGTTTTGGAACCACTGAGTCCAATAAACAGCGATTATAGTCTCGGTGCCGTTTTCGTTGGTTTTTTTATATTTCATATCGGCAAACTTCCGGTGCGTAATTCGAGTGTTTAGATTACTAAACCTTTTTTAACCGTCGACCAGGTAAACAACGATGCGCAATTCGAGTGTCGCCTTTACATAGCATGGCAAATCCTGCAACAGACTACAATTGAAACTGTGTGTAAACAAAAGCATGGCATAAGCGTACATATGAATATCGCTAACGAGATGGTATGCGTAGTGGTTAGCCATCATTTTCCGCGCGACTTTTAAGATCATTTAGTTTTTACCTACAATAATTGAGGAAATAAACTTCCGTAGTAGTCGATATTATGATCGCGCTTGATGGGACACATCAACCCTCTTGCTACCTCTTTGATGACAAATAACACTATACAACGACGACTAAAACGTCTACACTCCAACGACGATCTGCTTCGGAGAACTACTTAAAAATAATGCGTACTGTATACATATCGAAGTAACTTTTTAGGCCTTATAGCCTCAACGTCATTATCTATGATCATAAGAATAATTTATAGTATGTAATACCGATTATTAGTTTAAACAATGTTGTAATAAATAAATAAAAAAAGAAAAATTTAGTTTTTAATCAATTTTACTCGTCAGCCCCTGATCCCGAGTTTCTTATGACTCACTATATAAAAGTATGAATCAAACGCACGGGAACACAGCAATGAAAGTGTGATAATAGCAGAGTGGCCACTTTTAAATTGTTTCTTCCCATGTTCGACTTTCGAGGTGTGGCTAACTATTAAAATTTCCCTCCAATAAAAAAAAAAACATTGAAAGAAACTAGAACACTATTTTTTTTTTTTTAATTTCGTTTTCTATTTCTCTTCGCCTAGGTAATAATTTAGACACAAAAATGGTTTCGCGGTAAAGTTGCGAAAGGTCGTACCGTTAACTTAAATTCGTTCAGTCGACTACAATTAATATTCTACATCTTTTGATTATTTTTGATGCAGTTTATTTGTTTATTTACAAAAATTTAATTTGGTAATTTTTGGATTCGAAATATTCGAGCACGTGTCTCTTTTTCTATCAACATTTAATTATCGGCGCCGTCGATTTTGGAATCGTTTGCGGATCATTTGACCATGTATTTGTTCACTTTACTCGGGTTTTCGAGTTTACCTGGGATTTCTTTTGCAATTTTCGAGAAACCGCTAAACCGGTAGCTGTTTTTGAAGTAAAAAAAAAATACGTCCCCGTAAGAAAAAAAAAAATGCGGTGTTTTAAACAAATTTCAGTACATCTTATCAAAATCGCTAAGCCGGACTTCAAACCAGACGTTTCAAGTAAACCGTAATCGTACGCATCCGGTGCTATTTCGGGTCATTTTGAACGGTGGTACTCTTTTCTCCACGGTGTTGGTCTGGATCTGTAAGCATAAAGGCCCAGTTGGCCACTCGAGGCAGGTGCCGTTATAATCTGTTCCATCGTATACAGATAAACATTTTGTTTATTTCGGTAAAGTAACAGTTGAAAATGGTGCACTCGGGGCATTCGAACAAAATTAATGTCGCATAGGCGAGTAACTGTTCTTTTTTCTTTTTTTTTTTTTCAGTTCACTCTAGAAAGATGAAATGCTCTTACCATTTTCTGTGACAGTGTGCATATGGTTGGAATTTTGGCTCGTGGTCCATAATAGCAAGTGAACTTGTCTCGTTCCGGATTCGAATCGCTCACAGATTTACCCAGCCCGAAATAATTGGGTACCAGAGAAATCTGGAAAAGTAAAGGCGACTGATAGAAGGAGCTGAACCTCCTACTCTCATTAGTGAGCTTAGTACATTATGAAAAGCATAATTCCACAATCCTCGACGCCCTACTCCGTATGGGACTTACTTTACTTTTTTTATGTTGGAAGTATGCGAACCGTTTACCTCTTGCGTATGAGTTAGAACTTTGCAGGCCACGATCTCAGCGAATTATCCGGAAGTATTGCTTTGGCTGAATGAATGGCAGTCCAGACCATAAAAAAGAAAAAAAAAAAGAAAAAAAAAGAAAAAAAAAGTATTTCGCTTAAAACTATCTGAACTGCGTAAAGAACCATTTTTAACATTGCCTTGTCGAGAACGACGACACCGGTTTTTGCAGACCTCCCACTGAATATCTATCTAACCTTTTTTTTTCTTTTTTTTCAGTTTTGAATTGTGAAGTTTATCGACGATTTCTTCTAATCGCTTTCAAACCTGTATTTGCAATAAAAATTCGCAAAAACGTGCGTGGATTAAGGAAAGACCAACTTTTTCTGCGGAGTTATTCCATAAAAAGCGATATTAATTTTCCATCTCTGATGTTTAAACATAGATAAGAGAGTGCTGCATCATTCTTTATCTACCTCTTCGTAATTATTAAATGATAAAATAACCATTTACGCAGTATTTTTGCAAGAACTGGTCGGGATTTGCCAATATCTAATCGACTCTTTTTTGCCGTTATCAGAGATCCTTGGTTGACTCCTCCGCTAAAAAAATGGAGCCCTTTTCACTAAAATGTTGTGATTAGCATTTACAGCGATGCGTCGCTATCATCTGTAAACAAAACGGAAAAAGCCCCTTTGAGCCCCAATCTTTTTTCTTCTAAACTGCTTTTAGAAGAATCGTCTTTAATTAATTACGTCATTCTTAGTCGTCCTCTAAGTACAAAAAAAATCGTTATTGTTTAATCACATTTTACACGTATAATCAACATTATTCTTTGCATTTATTTTCATCATCGCCTATAAGTCGGAAATTCGCGCTAGTCTACTTGACTGGGCTGCTGTGTATCTTATTCATATTACAACGGACATTGTAATGGGGCATTTTTTGTATTGTACCCCGGGCTAAGAACGACATAGTCATTAATATATGCATATATATATATATATATATATTAATTACAACGTAATTCTTAGGCTACCCCCCATTCGAAAAAATGTCCCAGAAAAATGTCTCAATTTTATGTAACGCAAAATGCCCCAAAAAAATGTCCCAAAAAAATGTCCCAATTTTATGTAACGTTTGTTATATTTTATAGGATTTTTGTTATTTAAAAAATGTCACAATTTTATGTAATGAAATATGTAACGAAAAATGAAACGAAAAAATGTCTTAATTTTATATAACGGAAGTTAAATGTTAGAATAGGATTTTTGTGGTTATGTTATTTTTTGTGTGTGTTGATGCCAGTAAGAATTGAGTTGTAAATTTTGATCATTTTATACAAAGTATAGAAGAGAAAGAGACAGAAATGAAAGCAAGAGGGGTCAAGGGGCACAGCACCTTGCGAGGCCAAAATGGCCGAGTTTTTATATATATATATATATTATGTACTTCATTTTAGTAATTAGCTTTTCGCTTATTTATAGTGTTATTTATATACGGTATAATTCCGTGTTATTCAAAATTACAACCAGGAAAATTAATTGGCGCATATGTTCCAAAAACGAAATCGTAAATATGCAGAGAATATTAACGAATGAAATTGGAATTGGTTTGAAACTATTAAATATAGGGAAATTATTTCAGCTGATGAAGGAAACGCTCTTTCTAAAAATCCGATTTATTCGTTCACCAATTTAGAAAGGTTCCAAAAACTCTAGAAAACTGGAACGCGGAAGTTTAGCTTTGTGTTCTCTGTCATAATATGTGACGTTAATCACATCATTGTGTCTTTATCAAAGGGAAAAAAGTCATGTGTTTCGTATGTTGTAGAAAAAAAGTGTCTCGAACGAACTGTAGCAAAGCACGCGTAGACACGCCTTAAACAACATATTCGGGAGAGAGATAGATTTATATAATAATTTTGCAATTTGAAAAATAGTACAGATAATTTCGGATAAGACCCAATAACCGGACGGAAAATAAGGCGGGAATTAAAAAATACATTTCCGCGGAAGAAAATAGAAAATATCGATTCGATTTCATTCAAACTCTTAATAGGAAGTTGAAATATGCTAAGATGAGTTATAATACAACTAATAAGCGGTGGATTCATTTTCTTCAAAGTGTTCCCTTTCAATTTTTCTTTTAAAGAAACGACAAATTTTTGACATGCAAATCTTGGAGCATATTTCTTAACCTTACGAAAAGGTCAATATCAATTATATAACGTTTCAGATATTGCAGGAACCGGTCATGACGTCGAATAAAATTATCTTAATTGCGTATAACGTAACCGTACGTTTGCGTCAGAAAGTACGCTTGGAAACTCGCTTTAATTCAACGCAACGATATTTGCGGCACCTGTCTGAGCACTGTGTCAATTACTTCGCCAGAATTTCCATAGCGATGCAAACGCGAACACATTATTTTTATACCGATTTAAAAAGGGCTCCAATAATTTTGTTGCTTACTTACGCCGGGAGTAAGTTTTAATTGTTTCATTATTATTGCAATTGTCAATTAAAAGTGCAATCCGTTTGAATGCGACTGGAAATCAGGAATGAAACGCATCACATTTTATGTCGTACGCAAATATTTGAACAGCGCTGTATATTTGAAAAAATGAATTTGGCCAATTAAACATAGTTTTTTGTTTCTTTTTTTTCGGTTCATTGGTGACAACTAAGAAATTACTTAATTTCGTTTAAAAGATTTCAGAAAATCGGTAATTATTTGTACGGTATTTTAGTTAGATCTCTACATTTTCTGCAGTATACGATATACTATAATTTAAGAACAATTTCCAAAACCATCTTTCCCTGCCGAGTTGGTAAAAGAAATAAAACATTGACTATAATTTTAATTCCTTATAAAAAGGCGACAAACGAAAAAGGTGTTGATTAGAAAAAAATCACATTACGTATAATTTTTATAAATTTATTTTTTTTACACCTGATCTGCAAGTAATGCAGAATTTTCAACCGATTTATCCGATTAATAAACACAGAGGTGATGGCGATTCTTATACAACGAATATTTCTTCTTGAAATCAGTTTGTTAAAATCAAAATTCATTATCCTAAAACAACATTACGTTTTCCTTTAATTTTTATCAGCTAATTATTATTATTATTATTGTTTATTTAGTTTTCGTGTGCTTTCATTATTGTTTCAGCTTTTGCCGGTATCTAAACTTCGTTGGTGTTATCATTTGCAACAGCTGTATTTTGTCTCTCTTGGCGTACGGAAAAAGTTAATAATCGGTAAAATTGTAAACCTTCACGAAAAAGTAAATTGCACATTTTCTAGTGGAAAATAGTTGACAATATTCTCTGCTAATATGTATGTTCTTATACTATAAAAAAAAAAAAAAAAAAAAAAAAAATTCACACGCTGACAGCTTTAATACTAGAATTATTAATGTTTTTCATAAACCAACGAAATAAGTCGATATACATTCCCTAGACGAAAATTATGTGTCTATTTCCTTTTTAAAACTAGTAGCAGAGCTATTCGGATTCAATAAAAATCTAGTTCGATCGGATATCGATAAGAAAAGATAGGAGGAATCAATGGAAGTTAGGACGTAGGTGGGACCTATTATAGGAAGTAGTGATTGCTAGGTAGTGGCGTTTTATTCGGGTAGAACCGGGTTCGATTCTCGCTGCCATTGCCACTTTCAAAAACGTCTACAGTTGTGAAAAAATAAAAAAAAGGGAGAGTTTCAACGAGTACGAATAGAAGGCAAATTCAGGAAGAAGGAAAAGTGTAATCACGATTAAAATCGGTTTCAGCAATATGGAAATTGATGCGAGAGAAAAACGAATAGATGATGAAACGAGCAACTAGTGAGATTAAAACGTAGGCGATAGATTAATAACGGAACGGGCTTAAAGAGCAGGCTAAACTGTAAAGAAACACAAACGAAGAGAGGTTTAAGAGGCTGGAAAATTCGAGTAAAGGCAACAGAGTGATATTTACAAAAAAAGCACATAGGAAGTAGTGGCTTCCTTAATCCTTAATACTCACGAAACTTACGAGGGCGCAGCGGGAAGAGTAAAGGTTACTGTAAAAAGAACGTAAACGGACAAAAAGAATTTAAGAGCCCTTTCGGAGTCTGAGATCAAAGTTAACTATAATGAAGCGTTGCCACGCGCAATTATTTAGTATGCAAATCGATATCTAATTGTAATTATAATTACATTTTTAGAATTAAAGAATTACACAAAAATTACAGCATACATATATATATATATATACACATTTTTTTTGTATAGTCATTATTTAAATAATCGAATTTGTAATTATCCCCATTAATATTATAAATATAGAATTTTCGTCTTTGCTAAACCTCTTTATAATGTAACGTCTGAAACGATTTCAATTAAATTTAGCATTCCGAGAGCTAACTTGACGTAGAAATAGTTCACGTTGCGATTAATCTAGGGAGCGGTAAAAATTTTTATAACTGAAATATTATAATTTTTCAGTTCTAGCCCCTGCCCGGGCTACTGTTGCCAGTTGTAGCCGAGTCATCGGTGTTCATTTTACTATAACACACTAATAAATAAAATGACCGGGAAAGAAAAAATTTACTAATTATTTACCTCGTAAAAAGGCGATATTTCGTATAATTTGCGTTTGCGTCTGTTTTGATTTTTGTTTATTTATCGAGACGCTGTTTTCAGGAAATGCCTGTATTTAAATATATAACGCGTATTCAAAACCTTTTTTATTTTTTAAGCTCGTTAGGGAACTGATTAGTACGATTTGTAATATTCGAAACAGAAAACGAATATTTACAACTCGATGCGTGCGCTTATTAAAGATACCATAAAGAAGTCAAGAATAGGAACAATCGAAGTACTAGAAAAGTTAGTTTTTTTTTTTGTTTTTTTTCTGGGCACGTCAACAGTGGAACTTACCCAACGCATAGAATCGTACATTATATAAAGAAAAGATTAGATGTCGAAGGCTAACAAAAGGAGCTATATTGAGAGAGGGGAATGGCAAGAATGGCGTGGGTACTATAAGGAGTGGAGATACCAAGGTGCAGAAGATTAGAGTACAGGGTAGCACGTTTGGAAGAAATAAAAGGGCATTCGAACAAGACGTAATTCGCATCGCAGGTATAATTGAGCTCTGGAGGGTCATAAGGACACAAAGGCGTTGATTTTAAAAAGAATGGGTATTCTACCCGTTTGTTTTTTTTCGCTGATTTTTTCTACTGCAAACTTATTAACGCTCGCCTCCTCGATAATGATCCTTCTTTTTAACTTTATTTTTTTTTTTTTTTTGAAAGGCTCCTTCGAAAAATTCCGTTGAATATCGATCAGTTTCATACTAAATCAACTGAGAGCTTCGAATAATAATCGTACTTGATTAACTCGGACACGCACACACAGTCACACTGACCAACTCAGCGCTGAGTCTATGAGTGAGGCTTATTTCACAGCAATGCATGTAAATCGATTTGTATACTTATTAAAAATAATTGTATTATTACAATTAAGTATATATTTTAACTTCTCTGTAATTGCATGTAAAAAATCAAAATTGGACATTTTATCATCGCGTGTATATTTATGTTTTTGGATAGGAAAAGGGAAAACGTTTTTTAATCAAATGTCGAAGGTGTGGGTATGACGTGTGCTAGAAAAGAATTTTGTGATTACCAGCTCGGGCGCTGTTTATTCGTGGTGTAAACTGATATGGAATCGCGATCATTAGCCTCTGAGTAAAATTTCGGGAAGGTTTTCGTTTCTTTTTCAGCAATTTAAGGAAATGTGGAAAAGTAATTGTTTTGTAAAAATAAAATAATAGCCTAGAGTTCAGCTTGCCGAATACAATGCTAGAAAATAAGTGGATTTTTTGTTTTGTTTTTTACATGAAAAAAACGAATTAAAATGAATTATCTTACTTATTGTAGTAAACAATGATTAATAATGTACTTACTGGACAAGTTATGTCGGATGAAAAGGAAAATGCAATCGTAACTGACCTATTCGCACAGAGTTTAAAAGGCAACTTAAGAGATGTGAGATTAATGATGTGGAGTATAAAACAATAAGAAAGGATATAATGGAAAATGTGAGGATTTATTTAAAAAAGGTAAGTGATTAAAAATTTTAAATATATTATGAAGAAATAGATAAAACATCAGTAAAGAAAAACACGGGAATGCGCCGGTATTGATATAAAGCAGATAATGAGAAAACTGAAACAGGATAAAAGAAAATTAAAATTGCTAATTAACATTAGAATGAAATAGAAATGAGCTGTAATTTACGTACCTGTAAAAATATAATGAACGTTGTTAAAATGTGTGCCTTTAGGAAGAAATTCAAATTTTATAATTTGATATTTTACATAAAAAAAAAAAAGGTGCAAAATCTTTGATCAGTGAATCAAATATAAATATCGAATTCCAGCGCTATTTTATTTAAAATTTGAATATTCCGGACGCGTAACCTGCGCTAATTTTTTAATTCTCTTAGTTTATTTTTTTTGTTCACTAGTAATTAGGATTCGTGATGTCATGTTACTGGTATAAAAAGGATCAGAAAAACCCAAACTGCGCATGAAAGGAAAATGTTCAATGTAAGTTGGATCGTATTTGTAATATTTGGATACGCGAACAAACAGGACTAGACGATGCAGTGGAACATATGGCCTGGATGAAATGGAGTTGGGCTGGTCATGTATCTAGAAGAAGCGATAATAGATGGTTGAAGCGTGTTAATAGTGACCACCAACAGGGAAATAAAGAAACTAAGGAAGACCCGCGTTGGCAGGATGATATAGGAAAGGTAGCTGGAAAGAACTGGATGAGGGGAATGCACAGAACAGAAGTGGATGGAAGATGTTGGGGAAAGCCTTCATCCAGGAGTGGATTGACAAAGGCACATATCGTGCTCGTGAGGTTAAGATTTAAAAAACCGCGTCAAAATACAATTATCATTTCGCGATCTTTCTCGGCTTGGTATTACTTCTCGTTTATTCATTCGTCGAATCTCTGCTGCTCATCATCCAGCTTCTATGCATTTAATTTTTCTAAATAACTAAATATAACGACACTAATATTGATTGGCCGAAAAAAAGAAGTCTTCTCAGCGCAATCGCTAATGTTGTATGTTTTCAGATATAAATATACTAAACGCGTATTAAAAACATTTTGCGTTTGGACTCCGTGTAAAAATGTTGCTACCTTTGGCTATAACGTAGTTTGCCAACTTGTTTTTGGTGTACCAGTCGATAACAATAGCCGATGATGGACTTCATTGCAAAACCGACCAGATCAAAGGATTCATGGAAGCAGAATAGCCTATGTGTAATTTATGGTATTAACCGATTTCAATTGACTTCTCTAATAATTTGATTACATCGTAAATTATTAATTTAATTTAAAAAAATACAAATTCCTCTGGACGCGGAAATTTTTTTTTGGAAAAAACAGTGTAACACGCAACAATATTAGTAAACGGTACTCCTAAGCGTGAAAACCGATTATTCAAAACGATTTCATCTTAAAAATAGTATAGTCAGTTGTATAGAGGGTTTTTTTTATCGACTCTGCAATTATCGTATAGGTCTTCTAAGCCTGGCTTGATTTCGGTGTTCCTATTATATGTATATAGGGGAACAAATGAAAATTCCCAATTATAGTCGGCGACGTAGAATATTAAATCTATAATCCACGATACTGCGAATGACATAGATTCTCAAAGAGGATATGTAATGCTGAAAACTATGTCTCCTGGTGTCATACTAGTTTACGACCTACTATCGAACATGCACAGTCGACCACAATTGATGACTAGCTACGCCAACTGATTGGCGTTGCTTCGCTAATTCGTTTAATGTTATTCTCTTTAATTCTGCTAAAACGACAATTTTAACTCCGGTTTAGGTGTGCGTTATTATTTCCTCATTGAATTTTGCTAGAGTCGTCGCTTATGTGTAGAGAGCCTCCATGCAAACGAGAACTGTCTTCTATCACGCGCAAAAGCCAGCGGTCACATTTTCCATAATTTTTTACAACTTGCTTCTTCCTTCGAAGGTGAAATTCGGAAAATTCACGAATTAAACGTATCACAAATCACTTGCATTCTAGTAATAGCCCGCGTGTAATCGATTATTTTTCGCTTCCTATTATATGGGTTTGTATATGAAAGAAAACATATTTTCTTTTTCAAATGCTGTGATTTTTTGGTTAAAAAAGAACAACAAGAAAAAACAAATTTGTAACATATTGTGACCGAGTTTAAGTGTCTGATAATAAACAAACAATCTGTAAACGAATCCTCTTTTTAAAAGAAAAAGTCGTTGCTTGCTTTTTAGAACTTTATGCACGTATAAAATGGTTCTCAGAAGCGCCAAAGGCATCAAATCGAAAATTCGTTAAAATCGCAATTACAACAATCTTTAAGGAAATGCGTATGACTTTAGGGAGGATGGTTGAAAATAGATATAAGACGGAATTTCAAACGACCTAAAATATCACGATTAAAAAAAAATTATTTTTATTATTTTTTTTTTTTTTGTGGGCGCACCAGATTAACCCAATAACAGGAAAAGCTAAGCTAAAAACTAAATAACTAGGCAGTCCAAAATGGACGTAACAAAGAACAGTAGTGTAGGCGCCACAGAAGATGAAGGAAAAGAGAGGATAAAGGAAGCGTTGTAGGGAGTAGGGAGACCTAATTTCAAGGGCTGGCCGTATAAAAGGAAGTGTTCATTACGAAGAGCAGGGCACTCGAAAGAAATGTGATCAGAATCACATATACGAGGAGGATCACAATTGTGAAGAGAACAATAAGGAGATGGTGACAGAGCAAATCGAAAGCGAGAGAAGGGGAGGGTAGAATGATTGATCCGGAGACGAATTAGGGGGACAATAGAAGAGTGACGACCGAAAGGAATAGAATGGAACCAAGACAGGGAACGAGGAATCGACTGAATAAAACGGTAATGCGAATGACGATTAGAAAGTAGGGAGGGATAAATATCCCGCCAAGTCTGGCGTAATTGGAGGTGGATAATGGAAGGATATCTGAAGAAGGGAAATGATTGAGGAATGAATCAAGGCGACCAGCAGAACGAGCCAAAGAATCAGCTGCGTCATTACTGTTAGAGCGAGATGACTGCAGAGTAGAGGTAAGAGAACGAATTGAGAGAATAATATTATCAGAGGAATGTAAAGGAGAATAGGGCTTGAAGGATGCCTTTAGAGTCCGAAATTATAAGGAATTGGGAAAGATCGCTTGAAGAGGAAATAAAAGAGATAGCTTGAAGTATGGAATTGACTCGGCAGAAAAAATAGTACAGAAGGAAGGAAGCCGGAAGGACTTAGAATGCCGAAGCGACGGGGCTGTAAACACACCATCCATGCCGTCCTCTGGAACCGTCGGTAAAGATCAATACATGAGCGAGAAAAGAGGAATTCAATAAATGAAGAAATTCATTGTTGACTGCACCGTGAGAGGAGGAATGGGGCCGAAGTAGGAGAGAGGATTCATAACTCGTAGTCGTTCTAAATGTAATTACAGGCGCTTTTTGTACCACACCAATCGATAGTTTCCTAAACGAATCCTCAGAAACCCTACTTCCCACCAAAATATTCAAAGGCATCTTGCCTCCACAAATGCCCTTCTCAACATTCTCGCCAGTCCAAACTTCAACTTTTTTCTTCACTTCATGATCGCGCCCAACTCTGTTTCTCATAACAACGACGATCTCCTTAAATCACTCATTCTAAAAAATACCAATCTTCTAAATTTTCCGTTCAATATAAATCCACCATGCCAGATATAGGTCTATCTCTTACTGACCTGGATAAGTCCCAAACTAATCCCGCTGCTTATCATCAAAACTACAATAACCTCCTAAGTAAGTATCGAAATTTCGTTAGAATATTCACAGACTGTTCTAAAACACCAGACAAAGCTGGGTGTTCGATCGTACACGAAAACAATATGTTTCCGTTTCCAATTCCACCAGAGTTCTCCGTCCAGTCAACCGAACTCTATGCTCTCAAACTAGCAGTCAACTATGGCGCGGAATCCGCATCCAGCCACATTCCGATGCTAACTGATTCACTATGTGCTTTCCATCAAAATATTTTACAAAAGGAAACCACACCCCATATACCAAGAAATATTCCAAACGCCATCGTCATCAAGCAAAGAAATCATCTTCTGTTGGATCCCATCTCACTCTAATATTCATCAAAACCGACCATCCGATGGTGCTGCAAAGCTAGTCTTAAGTATAGTCCCAATACCGAACGTTCCAATCCCAATCGCCGATCCGAAGAAAGCTGGTCCATCTTTCACAAACGTTTCTGGGATTTAGTGACAAACAAATTAAAATCAATTAAGAAAATAGTCGTTTCGCGGAAAACCTCATTCCAAGAATCGAGAAAAAATCACTCCGCTTTAACGCATGGATACATCTTAAATAAGCAACCGCGCCCAATATGTGTGGTATATATACAATTCCCCAATATCAATCGCCCATATAATCACCGAATGCTCGAAATTTTACAGTCAAAGAAATTCGCATATTCCAAATGAAACTCCTGAATCCATACTATCCGACAGTTACAGTCAAAACCTCAAGCTATTTTCATACTTAAAAGCTGCCAAACTTTATAACCTGATTTAACAATCATAGTTCTTACGCCTCTAGCTAAAAGGCTGTACAGGACGCTATAAATAAAATAAAATTAATCTTCAAACTCACGGATTTTTTTTCACGCGTTTTCTTAAAAATTACCCAAAATCTTTTGCATCGAATTTTTTCAGAATCTAGCGGTCTCGATTGTACATACCGAATGATGTCGTCCCATTAACTGTAAGGAAAATTTTATCTTCCGTTCATGTAAATAGACACACACGACAGGTGCATACACATATATAGACACACGCATTTGTTTAAAAAACGTATTTTTTTGGATCAGTCTCTATAATTCAAAACATATAAAGGTATATATTTCGTAAAATTTTCAGTTATTCTTCATACTTAACGGCAATATTAATTGGGTAGATCAGCGGTTCTTATCAGCGATGCGAATTCTTATCAAATTATTTTCGCCCGACCGTCCAAGTATTAATGTAAAATTAATAACAATTACATATTAAAAGGCGTCTTTCAAGTTATTAATTCGCAAACCTGGAGAGCAGGGAAAATACGTCATTTTATAATAGTACATATTTATTGCTATCATATCGTGTACATTTAAAATTTACAATAATAATAATAATAAAACTGTCTTTTGCTCTATTCTTTCAAATTTTTGCGCCCCCTTTGTAAGAACATCGCACCGACAGGAACCCCTTGGAGTAGATAATAATAGCATGAAAATTGTCCTATCCCACCTACCTTTTAAGTTCGTGGTGTAATTTGCAACAAAATTATATATATACATATATATATATGTATATTTAGGATTCCGTACATATCCTAATAAGATGGTTCAGAAACGGCAAGAATATCAATAAAAATTAATAACTCACGAACGACTTAACTTATTAATTTTGAAATCTGAAACATAAATTACAATTAAAATTCTCTTTAATCCAATCTACAACTTCAAGCTAACCGATTAACTTAGGGGCGCCGAAGAACCCCCAAAAAAAACCGTCGAGAATATATAATATGGAATTTAAAACGACCTCAGAAATCACCCTTAAAAAATTTATAACTCATCACCAAATAACCATTTAAAAGTGAACTTCGAACTACAAGACACAGAAGCTCTTTCATAAAATCAAAAAATTACGATTAAAAAATTATATAGACCCATCTTTAGGCCCAAAAACAACAAAAAAAAAAAAGGATGCTCACGTAAGCAATAGCCCGAGTAAAAAAGTTGAGGAAACCAAAACGTATCTCAAATATATGCACATAAAGGACCACTTTGTAGGAAATCTATAGCCGAGCTTACAACTTTGTATTTAGACCGTCGGGGCGTTGAAAGCTCGAAAGTTTCGAAAAAAACACTTTTTCCCCCAGTCATGTGATATATCGATGGAAAGATCGCTGTTGGTTAGGAGCAAAACTGTATTTGATTTCCTTAATGGAACTTTTAAAGTTGGTGAAAAGTTAAAAAAAGCGCAAAAAATTACGTGTCTCCCATCTTAGAGCCGCGAGTATTATAACTAAAAATTTTGAGTGAGGTTAAAAATGTGCGCATTCACGTATATTTCGATAGTTTGGAACATCCAAGTTTTCAACTTTAAAAAGTGGGTCCTCAGGGCGCCGAATGCTCGAAATTGTTGAAAAAAATATTTTTTTTCCTGGTCGTGTGATATATCGATGGGAAAATTGTGCTATTTGTCAGGAACAAAATTGTATTTCATTTCTTTAACGAAACTTTCAAAGTTGTCGAAAAATTCAAAAAAGCACGAAAAATTACGTGTCTCTTCCTTTTTGCAACGCGAAAAATCTGATTTCTTTGTTTTGAATTTAGTATCATGTTAATTATAAAAATTATATTTAGGTTTAACTTAACATACGCAATCCTCAGTGCATGAAACATCGTGCTTGACTGAACTCATTTTATCCGGTTTTTCTATCAGCTATGCATCAAATCTAAAAGTATCATTGTTTAATCTGTATGCAGTTTACAGTATAGAGAATTTGTAATTGACTTTTTTCTTTTCTTTTTTTTGGTATTCTCGAAGAAAATATATTCTTTCTAATTTTTACAATCTTTTCTTTCGTCAAGCTGAAACGATTGAATTATCTCATTTTGATGTGTCTTGAATGCATTTACCGTTCACATATCTTCTTCCTTTCCTCAACCTTATCGGTTTTGGTGGGCAACCTATTCGTACATTTTAGCTATACAGTATATAGGTCGTGTACTAGGCAATTAATATACAAAACGCGGGTGTGCACACGCAAGACTACACTTGCAACTGATATTGCGATTGTTCGATTTATCGATATACGAATGCAGTCCCATGTGTGTCTGCTGTGCGCTAACTACTAACTAGCGCGCATATGATGTTGTACGTGGTGGTTTGCCATTGCCTTCCATGTGACTATTAGCGAGTATTTTTAATTTAATTTTTCGCTATAACTTCTTTGTCGTCGTCCAGGATCGAACCCGAAACTTCCGTAACGGAAGCCAAGCGCTCCAGCAACTAGGCTAATCGCGACGACCATTCACATATATCGATTGGAAAACATTTATATCTTAAAATAATTTATTAATTATTCCCTATTTTTCCTGTTACTTCTTATTCTGTGTTTATTATATGTCCTTCAAACGTTCTTCTCTTCTCGTAATCATTTAATTTTCTTTTTTGTTGCCCTGGTTGTTCCTCCTCTACAGTTACATCCGCTTTCGCGTTATTTATCATCTTAGTTATGTATTTACCTGTTCCTCTTCATTACAGTTCTAATTAACGGCAATTGGAACTTCTTTTTTTTCTACATTCTTTCTCCAATTTCCTTCCTTAAGCAATCATAAAATTTCACTCTCATTCTTCTTCAGCCCAGTACATCTTCCTTTTTCCATTATTTAAACTCCTGCCTTTCCCGTGTGATTCGTTCTTATCTTTAAGCAATTTTATCTGCAATTTACTTTTTCCAAATACACTTTTCTCGCTACCATAATTGACCGTTTTTAACTGCCTAGTTCTTAAGGTACATAATAATGGCGACAGCATTAATCTAGTTTTCTTTGCAATATGTTCATTCCAATATTTAATGTATATGTTCGGCGGCGTAGCTGAGAGGTCTGCCCCCTCCCGAAAAATAAAAGGTACTTTTTCGAGTTACGGAAAACAGGCTACTATTATAATCAATGTCAGTTCTGCTAGTAGTTTTTTTTTCACATATAAAGGACTGATAACAGTTTGATGTTGGTCGTCATTTAGCCAAAAGGCGGTCTGCCTAGTCGCAAAATTAACTTCTCCGTCTCATTACTATGATTTCCGTAAAACAATAATATACAACAGCAGATCTAGCTGTAAAGATACCACAGGCTGCGTTATATTCGTATTTTTATTAATCTGTAAAATATCGAGATAGGGAAATTTCCGACTAAGCCACTATGCTCTTTAAAATATTAATTATAATTTCTACTGGATAGCATCTTCTTTTTTTTTTTTTTTTTGCCCAGCTCACGCCATTTCGCCATTTTTCTTCTAGTTACCTTAACGTTTTATTTTCGCAACCTTAATAAATTTTGTATAAGCATTTACATTCAAATGAAGTTGGCTGATCGGTAGTTTCCATCACTATCACAAGGGCAAGGTATGTGGTGGCGTTTTAGTAATACGAGCTTAATGAAATTCCTCTTTTTCCATTCATGTTCTATACACTGCTAAATGCTCCAGACTCGGAATTTCCCCACGGTTATTGCAAACCTCGATATTTAATATACCTAATTGAAATAATTTATCCGCAGTCCGATAGTGGTTCACCCTTAATCTACCTATGCAAGTTAAGTAATCTCTCTCTAGTACGTGTTTACCATAAATTTTTCCCTTTCCGCTTGCATGTTTCTTTTATACACCGATTCCCCATCTTTCTCGTACATCCTATTCTTTATTTCTATCATATACCAGTTCAATTTAATAAGCCGCGTTTTACCAGTGCGCCTGTTCCAGTTGGTACATTGGCTACCTCATTTCCTCGGAGATCCCCGTGTCCGGGAATCTTATCAAATTTGTTTTTTTCAGTTGTGGGCTACATAGCAACGTTCGCCGGTGTGCCTTATCATATTTTGAGAATACACGTTCAATTTGTCGTCTACTGATTTTGTGTTTTATTCGCATTTGAGTTCTTATCTCGCTTACCTATTTATTGATAACAAATCATTTAGCATTCTTTACCTCTTTATTTCATGTGATGTCATATCGCGGGCGACGCCATATTTCAATTATTTCACTTTTATGTGATGTATGAAAATGGGCTCTGGTCTCTTTAGTCTCATTTTTTTTTTTTTTCTTTAACGGGTACTTGAAACTGCGAGCAAATATTTAATTTTTTCGAGAGAATTTTCACAAAGCGATATCATTCGCGGTTTCTACGCCTTCACCATCTATAATTTTTATATCCTTTTTTTTCTTCATTTTTTCCAAAAAAATGTCTTTAATTGGTAAACTTAAATGTTTTTTTTTTTTTTTTTTTTTTTTAGACAAAATCTTCACTTTATTAATAAATTTCGTCACTAATGTTCCCCTATTTTCATTTAATAACGTCATTTTGATTCCTTAAACTCGAACGTTACTCCAATATATATAATATATATATAAGATAACTGCACAATACTGTTACAATATATTTTAATATGGTTAATTTAAATTCTAAGCTGTTGTTAAATGCAACTTAATTTATTACACTCGGTAATAGTTAAAACTATGTTGTTGTCATCCTGACTGCGCTGTCTTTAATTAATTACAAGTACACTTTCACGTGGGGGACTTCTTGCACACAATTTTTATTCTAAACATTGTTGTTAATACTGAAAATGTTTTACTTAATTGCGATTTATAGTCCGTTGCCCCTTTATACACATATTTCATTGATATACGATATTACTTGTCTTAAAAAAAAAAAAAAAATGACATTTTAATCAGACGATTATTATTTGCGTCTGTTGTGTGATGAACGGAATATGCGACAAAAGTAAATTGCTTCGTGGCGTTTTACTGAAAGCGTAGAAATTTAGAATGATGCAAATTATAGACACTGTTTTCGAAAACAAAAATTATAAGCGTTACACAGCATTACACAATGATGTGAAATACTTCCTTCCGCGCTAAAAACGCGTTTCACATTAAAAAAAAAAAAAAATCAGAATTTTTGCCATTAATACAATTTAAAATTTTTAATTAGGACAATAAAATGTTGATAATTATAATAACGGCAGTGCCTGTTTATATTTATTATTATTATTTTTTTTTTTTTTTAAAGTGAGTTAAATGTATGATGGAAAAATATTTGACGTTTCATATTCACACACACACACATACATATATATATACATTATTGACTTCATCTTAACAAAAGATTGATTTAATTATTGACCAAAGCAATTAACTGAATATGCAAATTTAACTCGAATAACTTAATATTAGCAGGAACCGCAGTGGCTAACTAAAATTAAGAATCCGTATAAGTGTTTTTATGATAACGAAATCGACCGTTTGTAGTTACCGAAAAAGAGCATTATATTATAAACTTTTTTATTTATAAACTTACGTAGTAAACTGATTTGATTTGATTTGATTATTTTCGATAGTTTATTTAATAAAATGCTTTTTTACAAAAAATAAATACCGACTTCAAGGTTTATTATAAAAATTTAAAAATGCACTAAAAAGTAAAAAATAATTACTCCCGATAAAATATATATATCAGAGTGATATAACTTAAGGTGATATCGTAATTGTTATACAACATTAATTTTTTGGAGTTGGCATCAAATTCATATTAAAAGAATAATTAAAAACTGCATTAAATGTTGATTAAATTGTTCCTAACATGAATTTAATTCCAACTCCAAAAAATTAATGTTGTATAACAATTACGATATCACCTTAAGTTATATCACTCTGATATATATATTTTATCGGGAGTAATTATTTTTTACTTTTTAGTGCATTTTTAAATTTTTATAATAAACCTTGAAGTCGGTATTTATTTTTTGTAAAAAAGCATTTTATTTTTTACTTTTTAGTGCATTTTTATTCAATTAAATTAAAACATTTATTTCCACGGTAAAAACACCAAAAGCTACATTTCCATGGTAATTTGGCAAATTTATAGTATTTTAAGTCAAAAATCTAATCCGACGGTGAAAACAATCATGAATGAAAAGCATCCAAAAAGCTTCAATCTCCCGCATTATTAAGGATAACTCAAAAACTATCGGTCGGACCTTGATCAAATTTAAATGGGACCACATGACAAACGCCACCTTTCAAATAAAAGAAGAATCATCAAAATCGGTTCATCTAGAAGAAAGTTCTGTGGTAACACACATAAAAAAAAAAAAAAAAAAAAAAAAAAAAAAAAAAAAAAAAAAAACAGTCGAATTGAATACCTCCTCCTTTTTTGAAGTCGGTTAAAAAAATAAAACTATACGGTAGTTTGATAAAAACGTGATTCCGAGGTTTTATGCATGTATTAATTTTATACAACAATCTGTAATATGATAATGACGGTAAATCGAATCATTTCCGGGGACAAAAATCTAAACGGTTTTGAATTTTTATTAAAATTACGGTCAAAATTTTTGTACAAATTTAATAGTTTAGTAAAAAAGTGTCGCAGTGTTTCCTTATTTTACATTTTTCCAGATTTAAATCGGAGATTTTCATCTTAACTGTGCAAAATTTCGATTAAACAGATTAGTCGAACTATTAATATCAAAATGGCGAACGGCTATCATCGAAGTTGGAAAACGGTTAGTCGAGCAATTTGCGGTCGCGTGCAGGATGGCTACTTCAGATTCACCGGTACTCCGTTTATGTAGGTTAGATAACGGTTTAGGCGGCCGTCCCTATCCACTGCTATCAAAATTTCCAGTTGCAGTTTATTATTATAGCGGCGACCGATTGAATAATTGTACCAACCGGTTTCATAAAATCGCTATCGTCCAGCCATCGGATGTTTCTTCCTCTCTCACTTTTTTTCATTATCGGAAACGTTTTATTTATGCGCTGCTCGATTATTAAATTAAACAAGAGGATCGAGCCCGTTAGTTAAACTTCTGCCTTAACACACAATACGATGCGAGACCCTAATCAAAATGAAATCATTACGAATCGCAGAAGTTACTGACCGTTTATTTTTCACTGTTCTTACTGATGTCTCTAACTGTAGTTCAAAAACAAGTAACCTTTTTGGGGGAAAAAATATCGCTCATCCGAACTCAGTCGCACCACCGGCTATCAATCAGCATAGACTGACACTGTAAGTAATAAAATATAGCTTGTGTTTCTGCTGTCCACATTTTTACCACCCTGTATACCTTTGCCTGTCAATCTACTGCCAGCTGATGCGGGCTATTAGCACCGCTATTAAATTACATAATTTTTATCCAGTTCTAACACATACGTGTGTGATCATATACGTATATATATATATATATATATATATATATATATATACTATGAATATTTAAGCCTAGAGGCTTTGTTGATTTAATGATCCATCGAGTTGGATATTATCGATTAATTTCCTGGAATAATATGCATTTCGGATAACCTTCGTTGAAACTATGCCCTTGGCTACGTGTACCGCACGTGGTAATCAGTGTTTTTACCATTTCTGTTTTTGGTATTCTAGCGAAATGTTTCTTTTTTTGAATCTGTACAGTTGCACCCATATTTCCATATAGATTATTGGGTTACGGAAAGCACAGTACCTTAATTAGCTTAATAGTTTTTCCCGGCTACGATATTATTATTATTATTAATATTATTATTATTATTATTTGGTTTATTACTAGTGTTACCGATAAAAGCCGAGTAACGCGTTTAATTTAATATTTCGCAACACTTTTTTCGCAAAATTTATATCGTTCTGAGCAATATTTTCTACGTTATTATTCTACCTTTAACATTCACCGTATTTTATAGGATAAATCACATGCTAACGGGGTGAACTTTATTTTTGTAACTACTAATTTCTTTGGGAATTATTTTATATTTTAACTAAAAGAAAATATATTCGCCGAAATGAGAAAAGCGTTTTTCAATGTTACGTGTATAAACAAAATAATATTGTTTCTAATTAGGAATTTACGTGCACAGAAAAAAAAAAAACAACAACAAAAGTAAATAAAACGAACGAGACTGGGAAAATTGTGATGAAATTTGCAGACTTGTGATGAATAAAGACTCTAAGATAACAGGGAATTTCGATTAATTTTTTTTTTCCTTTTTTTTTTTTAATTTACCTGGAAATAAACCATGTAACCACTATCAGAATAAACCTTATATTTTCGTAGTAAAAGGAAATTAAAAAAGTTTCATCGATTGACGAAAGTAAAATGAAATTTTGCAAATTCTAAGCCAACATTTAAGAATGACCAGTTTTTCTTGCAATTAATTTAACAGACACGCACGTTGTAAAAAGTAAATTGCGACTTTTATCTGATTGCAACATTCGTAATTATACCTCTTGTAGAAAATTTTTTGTCGCTGATAATATAGAAAAGGGAGGATCGCTGTAGGTTATTACAAAAAAAAAAAAAAAAAAGGAATCACAAAACTCTATGCATAAACAATAGGAAAAGGGACTGATTTTCAATACTTGGGAACTTCTTAAGTCAATGTAATTCTCAAAAACTTTTAAATTAAATAATTCAAAATCTCTGAAGAACTACTCCGTTGGAAGCTGGATGACGGACAGACGTGTGAGATTTCTAGTTGTTCAAAAGCACTCGTGCTAGAACTGGAATGGTTGAAGAGAAAATCATTACACCGGTTAAAGACCACGGCTGACTCGAAGAAGTTAAGATCTCGGTTGAAAATGAAGTATGCGAAAAACGAAATAAAATTATTATACTTACTCAAATGGCCAAAAGATATTAGTTAAACAAGCTCTACAAATGGAAGAAATGATAGATAAAAGGTATTCGATTATTGGACGAGGAATATTCTGCACACGAAAGGATGGTGATAAAATAAAGCTAAACGGTGCTAGAATTTGAGAATGTTTTTTTTTATTTTTATTTTTATTTTACTTCGAGATACATTTTCCTATTTTATTTCAAACAAACGGATTATTCGTAGAATTTCAATAATGGTAGCTTTTTAGTGTGTCTTTTGATGATGGTGGAGTTTTAATTTTGACCTCGACTTTAAAAAAAGGAGGTGATATTATTTTTTTAATGATAACTTTTGATTATTTAAAAAGCGTGTTTTTAATGTGTCCCTTTGTGGCCGTGTTGGACCTATGCAAGTGTTAATTGGTTATGTAACGTTAGGAAAGAGAGTCTCCTTGAAGGGTGTACTTCCTTTACTTAATACAGCCACACAAAAATTAGCGCAAAAATTTTCATTAGAGAATTAACCGTGTTGAAATTTTAAAATTTAAGACCGAAAATTTTAAAGAGAAGCGAGCGATTTAAAATTTTATCAGTGTTAGTGGTTTATGCAAATGTAGATTTGATAAAATGGAAACTCTCGTTGGAGCGCGATTTACGAGCTTATGATTGACGGAAATATTATTACCTTTGAAATATTATACTCTTTAACCGATACCCAGTTCTATAGAATACGGAAGGTGGCCCAAGCATTTTCGGTTGTATATTATGATTATTTTTTAAACAATATTAATACTTATCAGAGTCGGCACGAAATTTAAATTGCAACAGTAATTCAAGATATTTCTCTGATGTTTCAGTATTTGGCTCACAAAAAAACGTGTGATTATATTTATTCATTTAGTATAGCTTTTTAATTGTTGTAATTTTAATTTAGCGTATCAAGACTCTAATTAAGGTATATTAGTGTTGTTTGAGAATGATACCCCCATCCCCTCTTTAAAGTATATATTACTTCGAATTATCTTTTATCAAGTACGGTTATTTTTTTACTTTTTAGCGCGTTCTTAATTTTAGAGGGTAAATCTTGAAGTTGATATTTACAAAAAAAAAAAAAAACGATTTCATTAAAAACATGTTTTTTTAAGCAGAGGCGAAATTTTATTGAAATCCAAAAAATTTATAGGTCAAAAAGTGCTGAATTACATTTTTCAGAGGAAGTCGAAGTGGACTTTTATGGCGTCGAAAAATCTGGTTTCTGAAAAAATTGTTGCTTTATACGACATTTAAACTTTTCGTATAGTAAACGAGATAGTGACATCTTTATCACTTTAAAAAGAAAAAAAAAAAAATCACGATCGCTAGTGTTCAAACTGGGCGAAACACGATTTTTCGCGATTTACATTCCGTACACTTTCAATACGACATATTATTAAGCTCGGCGTTTTTGTCGTCTCTAACGATATGGGTTCTTGCAACCGGTTTGATAAAGCTATCAGTCAATCAGGATGACGTGGGAACATGTCTTATCCGCTTAAGGGACACAGAGGATGTGTATTTTGCGTCGTAATACAATTTGAGGGAGAATCATCATTTCGGCAATCATTTACCCAGTCGCAGGATGCGACGGTTTTAAATTTTCATCGAATTATCGCAAGAGGGACCTCGAATTTTAATCGCATCAAAGAAATAATTCGTTTTCCTTCACCGTGTTTTATTACCGTCTGAATTGAGTACGTTCAAACTATTGTTTATCACAAAGCCCTCGAAAGATATCAAGCATTATAATTATCTATTCGGTTTTTTGGGGTAAAATTAGGCCGAAGGTGATCTTGCTATGCGCAGTAATTAGACATAGAGGAATTTGAATAGTCAGAAAATGGCGTATCTTTTTACAGAATGTAAATAAACAATGAACGAAGAAGTATATTTAAATTATAAATTCACAATTAACCGATACTTCGTAATCATGGTTATTTTTGGATTATCCTGCTCCTCTAACCTTTCCCTAATAATTAAAACAAATTTTAGTCAGAAAAATTTTAGAACTGGGTTTAAACTGTTTAAAAGAATTCGTTTTAATATATAAATGCGCGCATTTTGGTACGTTAGGCAACTACTTGTTCGATTCAACTCTGTTTCTAGAGTTGCTCTAAAATCATGCTTGAGTTCTTGATGCAAAATTTAAGTGCGGGAAGATATGGACTGCAGACTTATGGATGCACTTATGCGAGTTATCAAAAATCCAAGCCAGCAGTCCAAAATCCTCCGGACAATCGCAGCTGCCCCTAAGTACGTCCCTAATATGATCTTACACACTGATTTAACCCCCTTTGTTAGTGAAGTCTATACTACGCGATATAAAAAATCTATCGAAAAATTTAAATTCAATCCGAATCCCCTTATTCCTACAAGGAGGTTAAAAAGAAGAAAATGGGGCCGTGACGTTCTATATATAATATTCATTTTATGAAGCTGTACGGGCGATTAATGTACTGTTAATATTCTCAAATTGTCCTCATAGTACTGGCGGTACTCTTAATATTACCCCCTGTTGGTTTTATAAAACACGCTTATTCCTGTTATAATCCTATTATTATCACCGACTCAATCCTTCATTGGAAGGATGGGTCGGCTATTGCACGGCTAGTAAATATAAGGGAGAGAGGTCACGAGCACTGTTTTTACGCAGAAAAACATCAAACATCAAAACGTTTCATTTGTTGCACCTAAGCAGATATTCATCGGGAGAAAAACTTTTATTCCTGATGGAGATAAAAAAAAAAAAAAAAATGTATTACCGAAATCCAAAATACACGACGAGCGAAATCCTACATTTGAGTTAAGTGAGAGCGAAAGGTGTGAGAGATTTCGAAAATTTCGGTATATTATGTGATTCGCAGCTATCAGAGGAGTAATATATACCGGATTACACCGGGAACAAATAATACAGCTACAAGAAATGGTGTTTTTTTTTAGAGACTTACAAATGGTAATGTTACGCGAGCTTTCATTATATTTTTTTTCTAAAATTACGCAATGTCAGTTTTTAGTGAGTTGATTTTTATTTTCCTTCAACTTGACTTTCCTTAGTTAGTTCCTGACCGCTGTGCGCATATTTTACGCGCGTTTAGACACAGTGCCAATATTTAATTCGAAATTAGCTGAAATTACAAATTTTCACCGGAAATGAACTCGTAACATTGTTCACATTTATAATATAGTGCGGTTTACGACAGAAAAATACTTATAATATACAATAAAATACTTATACTTAATTACTCTCAAAAGAAAGAAAATACGCATATCGAACGACAAGTACACTATTTCATGGGAATACTAAGTAAATATGAAATTAGTTCTTTACGTAACAGATTACGGTTCCTATTTGGAAAAGATTTCAATTTTGAGGGCAAAGAGTTGAATTCGGTGGTGCATCCTAATGTGGTATTTCTTGTATTTTGAAACGCTAGCATAAAAATCATTTGACATTCGGGTAATTACCGATGGTACCTATGGTCGCCAAAAGCACTAATAACGAATGTTTTAGAGAAAATCATGCCCGGGTCAGGGAAAGGTTTCCTTATATTGATGGGGGGATACATTATTGACTTTTTAGGGCCATTTTATGTTAATGAAAATGATGCTAAGATTTTAAAAGGCATCTTGGTAGATGATCTTCCCGGTTTGTTAAAAATGGGATCATCCGTTTGTTCCGGACGGAGAGTACGGTAAACAGCCTACAAATAAGTAACTATCGCGTTTTAATAGCATCCTCGAAAGGTAATCAACTCGCTGCCACAGAGGAAGTTAAAATCATTCACATTATGTAACCGCGATCAGCTGCGTTGTTGAGGCAGTACATGACTGGTCAAAAATATGCTTCGCCATCACGCTCGATAATCGACTTCTTCCAAATGCAGAACTTTACTGTAAAATTGTCGGCATTTTAAGCAACGAGTAAGAGTTTACTTAAGTGCTGCCAGTTCATTTTTATATTGTTTACTAGTTCATCGATGATATTTCTGTTGGTAATATATTATGCCTTGTAATTATTATATTAATAAATGTAATTTTAGATTTGGTTTAGTAGTCAGGTTTGTGTTTTTGGTTTGTTTCTTTTCCTTTTTTTCAAAGCTTTTGATAAAAGATTCTTGATATGCTTGCGAATAAAGTAATTAATAACTGTGTTTTGTGCAAAGAGGCAATAAAATACCCACTAGTTCTGGAAGTATAAATTGGTATGGAGTAGAAGAAGTTTATTTCAAAATAATCCGTTGATATGCAAGATTTTCAAGAAATTCCAGAGAACGATTTAAAAATTTTATTTTTCGGAACCGACTAATTTCAACGAACGATTTCACACTCGGCCAAAATAATGAATGAAAACGAAGAATTACAATTGCAGCACTTGAAGGAAATGGTTTTAAAAGTTTTGTTTTTAAATATTGATGGTTTATTACATAAAAAAAAAAAAAAAAACTAAATTTTGTTTAAACGATTCACCTTAGAAGAATCTGCAAAAACGCGTTAAAAACTATTTTGAAATCTTTCCGGTTTCATAGTAATTTAAGATGTTAAACACAAGTAAAACAAGAAGAATAAATTATTTTAATTAAGCGTTTTAAATTTTTTATTTATTAGCATAAGTTGAATAGCTTTTTATGCTAAATACCGTGCAAACACGAATGTTTTTATAAAGAGTGTAAAAAGACAGTCCCACAATTCGCATTATTAAAAATGTTGAGAATAATATTTTATGCTAAAATACGCGTGACCTATTTTTAATTATTACTGAAAGTATTCAAATGGAAAATTGTTAAAAAGGGAGTGGCTTTAATATTTTCTTTATTCTTAATTCTCGTTTTTGGAAAATCTGAAAAAATTCAACGTGATGGAAAGAATTAAAATACACGGTAGAAATGTTATTTTAACGGGACATTAAATCGTAATTATACTAGAAATGAGTAAAATATCGGTTTTCATTTTTTGACCACGTTCCACCACTTTTAAAAATCCGAGCAAATTGCCCATAGTCGTATATTTTTAAAAAATTTTTACAACGTTTTGAAAATTTCAAATGCATGTAGAATTTTGCAAATAGTGCCAAAATATCTGAAAAACCTCACACTTTGCAGAATTTCAGATTGCTTTTAATTATAAAAAAAAAGAAAAATAATAAAAAACCATTAAAATTAGTTAGAAAACGATTGAGATATTTTAAAAAAACAAAAAAACTTACGTAAACAGACTTACAGTGGGACTACGAGATTGTAACGTTCAGGAAAGATTCGTTTTATTATAAGAGGATGATTTTTTTTACCGAAATCGGTTTGAAGATACTATTCTTTATCTTAACTGGCTAAACCCTTCCGTACGGATGAACGAATATATAAGTTACGAATTGTTTTCTGAAAAAATTGTGTTAATAGACGGCTTAACAGAATTGTTTTTAATTACTATCGATGTTACATTACCTTCCGCATATGATGAGTGTCTTTTTGATTGTTAAAAGTAGCATAAACAATTATTTTACCGGGACAAGAATGTATTCCATTTAGAGATTTTTTTGCTTTCTCCGCTTTCTGTTTGGAGCCCATATCGCCATGTACATTTTTATATTAGGCTATTTTTAGAGTAAGAACTATATTTAACGCGTATGTGGAAATATTAATTAAAATTGCTATTTTCGAATTTTTTAAAATTTATTTACTAATAATAAAATTATCGAAATGAAACTTTAATGCTGAATTTAAAAAGGTACCACATTTAGAAAAGTAAATATATAACACCATTTTTAGAATTACGTAACCTACAGCTTTCTTGCTGCGGTCGGAATCAGGCCAACTATAGTCTCCGACGATGTTTCGTCACCGCTATAACTCACGTTGATCTTTTTTCGGTCGTTTGACTAATGATCTCCTAAAATACTGTTACTTAGTTTTCGGGATTTTACCGATGTTCGCACTATCGTTTAAAAATGAACTAGTTAATAAGTTCGGTAATTAAAACAAGTTCATTTAGGGAAATATATTTATTTCGCGACGCGGTAGCAGCGTGCTTTCAAACACCTGCAACTGCCGTCGCAATTTAATTCGATAATAATAATAATAATTTATTTACAATACCAATACAATGTAATACAGAAAACGACCAGAAATACGCGGTGTTGCGTGAACAGCGATTTTATGAAATATCGTAAGTAGCGCGCTACAGAACAGTATGTTGAAAAAATAATATAAATGAAAATCCCTTCCAGATAAGAATAAAATAAAAATAAAGTGATATCCAGAGCTCATCATACGAAATTACTGTAAATGTGCAGATATAACTGCATTAATAATAATATTTAATTATTTAAGAACGATATTTAAAAGAAATATACAATTGGATATTTACGTATGCCATTCCGGTATGTGATCAACAATTTTTTCTCATCTTTTTAATCTTATATTTTCTTTCTCTTTTCCTTTTTCCTGCGACCATTTTTGAATTGTATACTTTATTTTTGGCACATGCTTATTTCATTTGTGTAGTTATCAAGATTATGCGGTAATTACACATTCATACTATTCGCCAGGCCCGTGCCTAGAATTTTTTTTGGGGGGGGGGGGGGATTTTCTTTGCATATTTATTTTATAAATAACAATACATTTTTCACTAATATTTGTACTATTAATAATTTCCATAATTTTGATTTATATGTATTAATAATCTACATAAATGAATTACCCTGTATATGAACATTAATAAAAATTACACATATGTTATTGATTATACTCGTAATAAAAATTTTTTTGCATAAAATATTAATGAAGTACCTAAAAATATGGAGCATATTTTTTGTTTTTTCTTTTAAAGGTAGGTAAGAACACTCTAAAAAATCATCGATATTTATTTTAAATTTGTGATTTTTTTCAGATTTTTGTGTATTCATAATAAATATATTTCAGTTCTCACGGAGGAGGGGGGTTACCTCCCCGTGGACACGGCCTTGCTATTCGCGTTCACCAGATATAACAATATATTAGTAACAATAAATACATTAAAACCAATATAGAAATATTTTAACAATAATTTTTTAGTAATAATCGGTAAGCATTATAATAACAGTAAAGATTTAAACCAGATTATGATCTATTTCCACATGCAGCCTTACATTCGCATGGACTCCATCTGTATTATATATATATATATATATTTCTATTCATCCACACTCAATATTAAAATTTGCATAAAAGAAATAACGATTTACGAAATGTTATTTAATTGTATATTAAGAAGATAATTATAATATAACTTTTTTTAGCATACATGAATAAGCATTTACGGCATTTTTTTGTAATTTAATAAATGTACTTTCAAACTACATATATGGTAAAGAATTGTACAAAATTGCATCTCTGCATATATTGCTTGATTTCTGGTATGATATTACCCACGTGAGTTTGACTCGATCTGGTAGTGCTATGTAAAAAACCTATATTGAACTTACAATTTCTTTTTAGTACGTAAGACGAACTTTGTACCTCATAAAGTTCCTTTAGGGTTAAAAGATTAGCTGCTCTCTCCTTACCAATTAGACGAAACATTTATCTTTGAAGTACTTCTAAAGGATTAAGATGATTTTTCGCCATGACCCACTACAATGCGCGATCATCCCATATCCCAAAATAGGCTGGTATAATGCCAAATGTAACCGATGCAGATTTATAGGCGAGAAGTGTCTGTTAAGATGATAACATATATAATTCATTCTTCTTAATTCTTTTTTTTCCAGTTTCCAAAGCGTACGAATTCAGGGTTAATTTGTATCTAACACTAACCAGAGATATTTCACTCTATCTCCTCTATTTAACATTTATTTATCACGCTGAATTTTAAAATGCTCCCGTAAGTTTTGTGCTTGGTAACTGTATTTAACAAATTTCATCTTATTTTCGTTTGACAACCAGTTTGCTACCATGTAGCCAATTAATAACTTTGTCTTCATCTAATTGAATTAGAATCTGTAATGTAGCAAGATAACAAGGATTCATCATAATAAGCGTGTCATCTGGATAATAGGGTAGTGCCATTTAAAGTTAAATTACAAAGGTCATTAATGTATATCAGAAAAATCTAAAATGCTTGCGCCACTCCATATTGTTATACATTTTTTTTTCTATATACATCATTTATTTCCGTCACATTGTACTTGTTTGTTAGATATGTTTTAAATCAAATATCATTAAATTCCTCTAAATCCACACGCGTACAATTTTCGTAAAGGAACATCATGATGAACTGTATTGAAAGCTTTACATGTATCAAAGTAAACAGCTGATAGTGATCAACCCGCTCCAAATTTTTAGAAATATTAGTGACACGCTCGAAACATCATTTGTACATCTGTTCTTCAAGAAGTACCGTAGTACTGGTTTAGGCTAAAGAAATTATTTTGATAAAGGAAATTGGAAATATAATTTTCTTCACGCATTTCTTAAAAATTTTGCCTATTCTAGAGGAAATACAAATATAGGTCTGTAATTGGATACCTCTTTCGTATCGCTACCCTTATGTGCACTGCGCTAATAGTTCCTGCTTTTAGAATTTCTGGAAATATATTCTCCAACATACATTGAACATTTGACAAAAAAATTTAAATGGTATTGTTAAGTCATCGAATCGGAAAGAGGCGCTTGTTGGATAGAGAACGCATTGCATCTTTGATGTTATTTTGCGAAAATTTGAAAAATGCTAAAAAAAAAAATCTGGCAGCTAAGTGTTTGTTTTTTTTTTTTTTTTTTTAATTTGACATCACATTCATTGCTTGCGATTTTCCGGACACTATTTTCGAGATATGTATTAAAATACTGGGAAATAATAATTTTGTTATCGGGAACGTTTACTATCGATGATTTTTATTTTTTTTTAATATTGCGGTCATTTTTACCAGAATTGCACTCCTTACTGCATCCCAGAAACTTTTTTGCTTTAATTCGCACCTGCCTAAAAGGTTTGTGTGATATCCCTTCTTCGCTCTTCCGATTGATCTTTGTACGGTGTTTAGAGAAGCAGATTTATAATCATTCGCGAAATTTACGCTTTCAGGTTTAAATAATTTATAGGCCTCATTTTTCAATTTAATAAGTCGTAAAATTACGTTCGTGATTGTGTACCGCTTAAAATACATGAGCTTTCTTACGTATAAATTGATGCAATTTTTCAATTGATCAAAGTGTATACCGCCGAATGAAAAGGTAACTTTGTTGAACAGTGAACTCTGCACTTCATAGTCGCAAGACGAAATTGTCGAAAAATAATCGAAATAAAATTTGCCATGAATTTTTGAAAAGGTCAATGACCACAAGAAACAATAAGTGGAAAAGAAAACAAAACGAAAAGCGAAATATTATTACTACTATTTCTTATTAATAAAGCTCCTGATAGCGGGGCAACTACTTTATTTCTGCGATCTTGAATCTAAAAACAGCAGACTCATAATTAACGTAACATGTGCAGAGGTGTAGCCGGATGGCTAAGTTAATTATATTACGCTCGGTAGCAATGAAGTCGCGAGATTTGAAGCGCTCACAAGTCTTCTCAAGTCCGGATCTGTAGACAAAAGTGCCAAGATCTTCAGATTCAGATGATAATGAAACCGCTTCTGATGATAATCACGTATTACACTTAGTTGACCCATTTGATTTGCAAATCCGCGTCAAGCGCATCATTTCGTTGAAACTAACAAGCATCAGTAATTTTAGCCGAAGAAACTTATTCTAAGCCGTTTGGATTATTTTTCGATTCGACGCTTTATCACATCCTCCTTATATTTGTATTTTCCGTAAGTCCATATCGGACGTGTTTTATATATTGAAAATTTCTTCTCCAGCTCCATTTCAGAGTGACGCTCAATGAAAAATATAAAATTAAAAAAACAAAAAAAACAAAAAAAAGAAAAAACACGAAAAGCGGCGAAACCCCCTTAAAATCGGTGATGGGGTTTTTCGGAGGTTCGGCCGTCTCCTATTTACGATTCTGCAATTGCCCGTAACTGACCACCTTTTAAGGAACCATCGTAAAAGCCAACGAACGAATGAATAAATAAGCGATAATAATTGATTAATAAACGCGCGAATGCGAACGATTACAAACTGTGTCCCATGCATGTAGGAATGGTCAGGAAGATACGGGTTTAAGGAAACGGGGCATAGATGCTGACACTGAACGGTCACGTAATTTTATCGGAATCAGAGTTGAAGTCGAAGCAAAGGTTATAGCCGGTCATTGTCACAGTTACCCGTTTACTGTGGCTATTCGATCCCACTCGCTCCAATAGCTACTGCATCGAACGCACAGATACCTCTATATGGTTCTCCGCAGTCGAACAAACGATGGTACCAGTCCTGGTTGGAGGGGGGGATGATAACTTTTTCTTCTGCTGTCGCGATGTACGTTGTGACGTAACTGTCTGATAACGGGACTGTAATCTCACACTCCCCCAATCTCTTTCTCTCGCTCTGGCTACTGTCACAGAAGATAAGTAAAAATAATAATTACCGTCCTCGTAAAACGAAATAAATTCAGAAATGATTAATAATATACCGGCGAATAAAGCGATAAAATAACGCGCTTAACAATCCGAGAACACCTAGGTCGGCTTAGTTGGTCGTGAAGCGCCTATTTCCCTCGTCGATACCGATGGAATTAAATGTGACTGACGCCGTTTCTCTCACAAATTAGTCTAAAGTGGTTTTAAAAGAATAAATGTAAAAGGAAATGTTTTTTTTTTTTTTTTTTTTTTTTAACGGAAAGAAGAGAGTCAAACTCAATTTTAGACTTTGTACCGTCGATATCAGTTCGATGATTTTTAGAGAACCCCGGTTCATGACCTCGGATTCGTGGGGTCTATGATGACTTTACAAGGGCCCGGCAAAAATTAGCAGAAATATCGAAAAAATGCTAAGCTTTATTATATTGCTATAAATTTTAAGTTTATACGAAATTATACACCAATTTGTAAAATGTAATATTTACTCCTTTTTTTCTTCCTCTCTTCAAATTTGACATTTAATAACTTAAAAGACGGCTCTCAATATGTTCTTATTACAATTTATAAGTTAATTTTTTATTCTTAATAGTATTTGAGGGGTCGCGTGAAAATAATGCGTTAAGAAGAAAGGTTAAAAACCCTTTTAGAGTTTTGGTCATTGACGATGTTCTGAAGAAATTAACGGGAGACTCTTTTTTCTAATTAGAATCACATTTTCGGCGATGCGCTAACGAAAGACATCGACTTAGTAATAAAAGAAGAGGTACATCATCCGTTTGAAAATAGAGAAGATAAAACTAATAAGGAAATTACCGATAAAGAAGGGAAGAAAAGGATGTAGGAAGCGCGTTATGAATAGTAGAAAGACCGAGAGGTTTGAGGGCAGCGGGGAAAACTTTCAGCTGATAAATTTAAAGAGATCATCAGTAGAGGAATCTACACGTAAAATTGATGAGGATGGATAAAAGCAAAAAGTAATGACGGTTATTAAAAAAAATCTATACGTATATATATATATATATATATAACTCGGCCATTTTGGCCTCGCAAGGGGCTGTGCCCCTTGACCCCTCTTGCTTTCATTTCTGTCTCTTTCTCTTCTATACTTTGTATAAAATGATCAAAATTTACAACGTAATTCTTACTGGCATCAACACAAAACAAAAAATAACATAATCACAAAAATCCTATCCTAACATTTAACTTTCATTATATAAAATTAATTCATCTTTTCGTTATATTTTTCGTTACATTTTCGTTACATATTTCGTTACATAATATTGTGACATTTGTAAAATAACAATTACAAAAATTCTATAAAATATAACAAACATTACATAAAATTGGGACATTTTTGGCGTTACATAAAATTGGGACATTTCTTCGAATGGGGGGGTAGCCTAAGAATTACGTTGTAATTAATAAATATATATAAGCATTTAAATTTTCATTTATCAACCGCTTATAAAGTTGTTTTTTTTTTTTTTTTTTAAATTTTCCAACCGATTTTGATAGAATACAACCTCGTCTAAGATGTTATTTTTAATGTGTTTTTTCTTTTACCTTTTTTATTATTATTTAAAGGGTATCAAAACTATTGCCAGATTAAGATACATGTAAAAATTAGTGTTATTCGATACATTTAAGGGAAACCGTACATAGTTATATTAATATTTTTGGCGGATCATTTCCAAGCATAGTTGCACTTGCGACACCAAGGATGGCAGTTTTAATGTTTATTTTTCACTCGAAAGTCAACATTTATTTGATGGTTTTCAAAAGTAGAGAAAATTCAAAATATTATTATCACAGTTACATAAAAGGTAATTCAAAAATAACCGCAAAAAATTATATATCATTATATTTTTTGAAACGGAAAAATAAAAAAAAAATTATTAAAAAGTTGAAGTGGAAATGCGAAACAGGCAGACATTAATAATTATCATTACGAGCCAGTTTTAAAACTGGAAAAATTACGATGCGGTAATAATGAAACCGCATTAAGAATGTGCGCGCGGTTATGTTTAATCCCCTTCGTTCGCCAAGATGCATATCTAAATATGTGTGTGTTTTGCCCTAATAAAATTATAAATTATCTGGTATAAGAAGAATCAATTAGAAAAATAATTTTAATTGATAATTATTACATATTATAGCGAACAGATTTGAAAAAGCCTGTAAATTAACCTTTTATTAAAATGTAGGAAATATATAAAATTCAACGATATAAATAAAGTAATGACGCAATATCATTTAATAACATCGGAAAAACATGGCAAATACAGCCCCCTGGTGGTAACATTAGCAGAAGAAAAAAAAAGCATTTAAATTAGTAAAGTAGGTTAATTAGGTTTTTTTAAAGTAATAAAAATTATCGCCGCCGTTGCTAATTATAATTAATTTATTAACATAAAAATCATATTTGAGGTTTTTTATTTTTTGAAATGCACTCTTTATATGTACTAGCAATACGCGTTAATTAAGAATTTTAAATTTTGAATTGCAACTGCGAAGGGGGTTTAATTCATATTGTTAAGCGGTACTTGCTGTTTTTCCTTGACGTTTATCGAATTTTCTTCCGATGTCTTCATAATCTATTTGGCTGTTTCTTTATCGGCTATCGTCCTAAATTGTCGATTCTTTTTATCGTATTGCCGCCTTAAATAGAGCTTCTTTTGAAACTGTTCCCGAAATAGCAATGAATATTTAGAGTTAGAGATGCTTTTAATAGTAGGAAGACCTGGAAAATGTTAATTTCCCGTAGCGGATTATAAACTGAAAAAAAGTTCATAACTTTCCGCTCTCAGCTAATGCGTTTACTTTTCATTGTCACGTAAGGTATAAAACCATCAACATTTACTCTGTCGCTTAAACTGGCTTACTTTTAACGTATTAAATTTTGCAATTGAGTAATTATAAATTTATCGTTAATTCGTTTAAATTCGGATAAAATAAATATAGCAACTAAGCCGACTTGCGCGTATTCAAATGATCGTATAGAGTTATATTGTTCTCGTATATTTGAGACAGTCTATGACAATATGCGGGTTAACATGTCAGCTTATTTTGAAGTATTTTAACACGGGCTTTTTACGCAAACGTAAAATTAAAAGAATAATATTTTACTACGACCTTAATAATTACCATGTTTCTTAAGATACTATGTAATATGTTTTAAGTGGGAAAACTGATTCTCATTCGTGTGTGCATTTCGCGATCTTATTCAGCGTCACTGTATAATTGTTACATTAAAGGGTGTGGGCTGATATATACAGAATCTTGTCCTCATGGCGCTTCCTATGGTCTGAAAAATTCACATCAAGAATTTAAGCTCTTAATCTAAAATATTTTCCGAGTTATTTAAAAACACTTTCTTTCTAGTTTTTATCATTATTATTATTATTATTATTATTACTATTTTATAGTAAAAATGAAAATTAACCAACTTTGCAAATACTAGAAAGTAAATGAAAAAAAAAAAAAAAAAAATCATTATTGGTTAATTTTTCATTTTTACTATAAAATAATAATAATAATAATAATAATTAAAAAGATTTTTTTTAAAGAATTCGAAAAATATTTGGGATTAGGAGTTGAAATTCCTGGTGTGAATTTGACACGCTTATCCACCTGTTAAACGTTTAGATCATTTTTTGTTCTCTCTCTCCTGTTAACTAATACTTTGGCTTCGTAATTTATTTACCGGATTACGATTATAAAAATCTGTACCTGTGCATCGAATATCACGCACCGAAACGGTTAGGTTGAACTGAAATAGAGCTGTTTGATTTATTTAGCGAAGATCGCAACTTCTGACAGTTACAAAACAAGAATGTATTTTACGAAGATGATATACAAGATTAGCTTGTTTTCTGAGATTATATTTACGACGGAAAAATGCAAATTCCACATTCCAAATTAGTAGCGTTGTAAAGCTGAAAATTTGGAAACTTCCTTATTTAAATTTCGTTTCTTCAAATTCGGGAAATCCGCTTATTTCTGCTCGGTGCGTGGATTAAAAGTTATAAAAGTTCCCTCTTAATCGTCACTATCGGGTAACATGGTCATCAAAAAAAAGTAACTTTGTCGGCAAACACGTTATTTAGGTAATAGTACTTCAAGTTAAATCGAAAAAGTAAAATACGTCGGCTAGAAAATCTTTACATAAGCACAAACTCCCCAACCGGAACGAAAATTGGCGTAAATAACGTTTTCTTTTTTTTTTTTTTTTGTATTGAGGGATGATGTAACCCATTTGACCTAGGCACATGGAGACTATTTAATAATAGCGCTTTAAAACTTAATTTGGCCCGGAATGAATGAACGAAGTTGAAACAGAAACGACAGACAAGGTAAGAAATGATAGAACCTGGCAGTGGTTAAAAATCGGGAAAAAACAAGAACAACCTCTTCGCCTTGGTTGGGATATTAGTTTTGTAGGTCTTTCTAGTGTGTGCCGAATCTAATGAAACGAAAATTAGGTCGATAAATCTGGCAAATGTCAAAAAAGCTGCACAGCTTTTTTTTTTTTTCTTTTTTTTTCTTTGGGCACATCTGCCAAGAAATAATAAGAAGGAAAAGTGCCGTCAGTGAAATTATATTTTTATTCGGTCAGATATGCACAATATAAAGAAACTAATAGACGAAATAATAGATGGTGGTGAAGTGAAGGACAAAATATAACATAGACAATAAGTAGCAGGGAGCTTGAGTTTCAGCAAACAAGAATGTAAAATACCACGTTCGACAGAAAGGAATGGACATTCGAAATAGATGTGATTGACGTCGCAAACCACCGCTTCATCGAGATGGAAAGGACAATTTGTAGAGGGATTAAGGGAATAGCGAAAACGAAAGGAAGGTAGAGCCGAATTATAGAAATGACAACGGAACGGGAAAGTGAAGAAAACTCAAAAAACCACGGATCAGAGGATGGAAGATTAGGTTGTAAAGATAGACAAAATAATTGAACGTTACGAAAGGAGGAGGGGTATCTGATCAAAGTTTAATTACATATGGAATTCGGGTTAGAGGATGGAATTTTTTTAAAAAGGGAACGGAAGGAAGCAGCAACTCGAATCGTACACTTTTAATCTATTAGTAGGCGAAGAAAAGCAATTATGTCCGAGCGAAGATCGCATATAATTAGAGAACGAGTAAAGGTTGAGTAATAGCAGGACTGGCAGGAGAGAAATATCATGAAATACCATTTCATGGTTTAAAATGAAAATGTTTGAACGGATTAATGTTACGAGCGGAAAATTTTTGAAGAAAGTATTTAGGGGGGGGGGGCAAAGAACCTTCAATTTCGGCTCAGAAATCGGAATAGATCTATCGGCACGGAACGAAACAGGAATAAATCATGAATCAGATTGCAAATAAGAAGATCGCATCTGACCATGCAACCGGGAAGAACGGGGAGCGTTCGCGTATAAAAGAGTCTATAAACTACTTAACGGAATAATAATTTTTCACGAATTTAAAAATCATTTGTTTATTTTCATAGCTGGAAACCATCGAATTTTTCAAATTTTAGACCACATCTAAGCCGCCTGGATACGCTATAATAATAAATAACGGTTAGATCTCGATTATCTAGCCTTCAGAATTTTAATTTTCATATAACTTTTATGTAAAATATATTAATATATATATGCATATCGGCCATTTTTTGGCCTCACAAGGGGCCCTGCCCCTTGACCCCTCTTGCTTACATGTTCTCTTTCTCTTCTATATTTTGTATAAAATTATCAAAATTTACGTTATTCTTACCGTCGTGATACATTTTTTTGCTACAAAATCTAATAGGTGCATGATTAGGAATGACCTTTTCATTTAACATTTAACTTTCGTTACATAAAATTGGGACATTTTTTGAGACATTTTTTTTTAATGGGGGTCGACCTAAAAATTACTTTATAATTAATAGCGGTATTTCCTTGAAAAATAAAAAATAACATCAGTCAATTACTTGTTACCTAGTTTCCCATAAAGTCCCACAGTGTGTCCTACAACTCATTTCATCTCCTTTTCCTTCTCCCTCTGCTGATTATGTAATCCTACTCAGACGTACTCTCATCCATAACATTTTCCTTTCTCACTCCATCTGATTTACTGTGGATTCCTGGACACTTTGGAATCGAAGGTAACGACTCGGCCGATGTACTAGCTCGTTCATTCTCTTCTACCGTTAAATTTCTCAGCGTTTTTTCGTCCTACAATACTAATTTTTTCTCCACATTTGCTCATTCCAAACAATGGTTGAATTCGCATTCCTCCTTATTCTTAAATCCGGATTTTATCTCTTTATCTAGCCTAATCTACCGTTTTATCCTTGGTTCTCCAATTCTCCCTTTATGCTTCAACTCTCTCTGCAATCTGTATCCTCTACGCTTTGGACACAGTTTGCTTCCTGCGTCTTTTTTTCGCTTCTCTCTAGCCCTCTCTTCTCTCTGTCCTCTGCACCCTTTCTCTCGTAACTTTATATAAGTGATGCGGATAACATTTTATTTCGGTGCACCTGCATCGCTTTTGAACGTTCCTCTTTCTACTCTTCGTTTTTATTAATTGGTCTTCCGACTCCTTATTGTGCATCTTTTGTTCTTTCCTTGCAATCGCCTTCGGTTATTGTCTTTTTTATCCTCTATATTTGATTATGTAAACATCTGATTTCACCTCTCATCCTTTCCCTTGGGCCCATGTTTATTTTGAAGAAGCCATTAAAAAAAAAAAAAAAAACTTCAGACATAACAAATGGTACACGTATTTATCGATTTTAGGGGGTGGGAAAATCGAGTTTTTGTAATCGAAAAGTGTACACAGGGGGGTTATAATTCAATATCAAATTTGAGGTCAACACGTTTTTATCGTATATACGGAATAGCAGATGAGACTTTACAAAGCGTTGGTCTTTAAACAGGTGTCTGTGTAAAGAGAGTCATGACGTCATGAGCAATGGATAATTTTTTACAGTGTAAATAAATTTAGCGCGGGCTCTCTAGCTTTATTAGTGCGCTATCGGTAATTACAGAAGCGGTGTTCTCTGCGCGGAATGTTGAAGAAATTTGTCGTCTAAAGGAAAGCGAAGCAAAACCTGTCCTTGGCCTCCTTTCAATTTATCCGACTATTCCGAATGTGAAAATTTCGAACGTGCGAAAGCATTCCAGCGTTCTTCGCGCAGGTGGGGTTCCCCTTGTTCAGTATATACATTTCGATCCTGGCTTATCGTTTATCTTTGTTACTTTTCCAGTGGCGCGGCTTGTTGCAATCTTCCCAGAAGGAATAAGTTTGACTTCATTCGATGGCGTAATGATTTTATACACTAGATGGACACAGCATCCAGTTTCAAATTAAAACTTTATATTGGTTGCTTTTTTTTTTAGCTTTGCACCGTCCTCCTTATGCTTTACAACTACCTTTTCTTTTGGCGATTTATTAAAAATAGGGATAGTTCCTCTTTCGATAATTCAAAACGAGTAAATAACGTAACTTACTATCGGATAAAAATGTAATAACTCTATTCCAGTGATAAACCGTTTGATAAGAGTCTACATAAGAACAAATAGATTACAATCAGCTCCAATAGCGTTATAAATTACAGTAGAATTATTTTTACTTGAATTTTTACTTTTAAGTTAAAGTCGTTATTTATTTAAATCGAAAATGATTCAGTAATATCAGAGAAATAATGAAGAATTTTCGGCGAATAATTTTATGAAACTGCTTAGGATTTAGTTCTCCCAAGTGAACATTTTCGGCATTATTTTAAAGCGAAATCACGTTATTTTAAAATGTGATTTTTTTTTTTTGGTTTTTCCTAGGTACGACTACAGCGAATGCACGGTAAAATCTAAAAACAATTCCGCACTGGAAGTTTGCTTCAAATTGAAATGGTAAAATACACGTGAAGTTTTATCATTTAGAGGACCTTAAAAGTACGAAAAAGTCACCCACAAAAACAAAGTTTAGAAAACGTTAGTAACGCGGGACGATTTTTATGTCATGTCGACAGCTGTAGAAACAAAATGAAGCAAATTGAAATAACGTGTGAATATCAGTTTCAGTATACACTAAATTCTTTTTTTTCTTCTTCTACATGACCAAAATTGAAATGACCCAATTTTTAGCTGCACGAAATTATTCCAGTCCATTCTCGGACGTTATGAATCCATGAAAGTCTTCTACAACCAAATCCTCTTCTTTCTTTACAGATTGATAATTTTTTTTGCAAAATGGCTTGTCCGATAAATTTGTCATTACCGAAAAAATTCGTTATATACATATATATATATATATCTTTAAAAAAAAAATTGGTCGAATATATTGTTTTATTTTTCAAAAAGAAAAAAGCATCTTCCGTTATCCCGCATTACTATGAATTACCGGTAACGAGTGCCTTTTTATTAGGTTTTACATCGAAACGTTTTTGGTCGTAGCGAAATAAACGAAATTAACTATACGCGATTTTATACTGAAAAATCGGTCAGTATTGATCGTGCCGTTTCGGTAGCTTAGTTATATATACACGTTGAACTGTACAATGTTAGAAAAATAGTTCGAGAAAATCTCTATAATGTATAATAGAAAAACATGCGTGGACATGTTGACTGACGGAGACATTATGAGAAATAGCAGGTGATCTCGAGAGATTCTTTTCCTTAATCTACCGATTGAAGATTAAGATATAACATCCCCGAAGTGAACGTAAAGCCACGCTGGTAACGTTGTCAGTTTGAATGTAATTGAAGCGAAATTACGATTACTTAAGAAAACCAAAGACAGGCTGCTCTTTAGCATTGCAGATAAAAAAATTCGTTTGGTAGTCTAGATTTGGTGCGTTTATGAAAAATATGTGACTTTGTTCGTAGTTTTTAGTATTACAGGATATATGATGTGAAATAGGTTAGAGCTTTCACGATTAGTTAAAATATTAACAACGCTGTAAGTTGTTTTAATTATACTATTCGGAGAGGGGGGGGGGATTTGTTATCAAGTTTAAAACTAAAAAGAAGTCCATGAAAACAATGCCGAACAGATTAAAGTGAATTCTTAATCTGCCGTTTACCTAGATTTTCAAACTAAAAAGTAATATAAATAAACCATTAACTTATTCTTGTAAATGAACTTACAATATTTAATAAAAGATATGTACTGAAATACAGAGCATTTGTTCCAACGTTGAGTAATTTGGTATTTTTTCTTTTTAAAAATTACGGCCGCACTTAATTAAATTATTTCGCTTTTATATAATAATAATCTCTAATAATAGTAACAATAATTAATAATAATAATTGAGAAGAAGAAGAAGATGAACAATAATTTTAGATTATAAAAATAAAAGTCAGCATCTCGCAAAAGGAATGTTTTTCGTTTTTTTTTTTTTGTTTTTTCATCGTGAATATTAAACGGAGAAAACACATCGACTTAGTAAAATTACAATTTTAGTTAAAAAAATTCAAGAGAGAATATATATATATATATATATATATATATATATATATATATATATATATATATATAACTTGGTATTTTTAGACTCGTAAGGGCTGTGTTCCTTGACCCCTCTTGCTTACAATTCTGTCTCTTTTTCTTCTTTACTTTGTATAAAACGGTCTGACAATTTACAACGTAATTCTTTAGGCCGGCCCCCTTTAGATTTTATAACGGAAAAATATCTCAATTTTATATAATAAAAGAAAAAAATACCACCAATAATTTATATCATAAATTTTATTAATCTACCGAAACAACTTAACATACTATAAAATATAGAAATAATACTTTTTTTGCATTTCCCCATGGTATTATTAAATTAGCAATATAGAGTCTTTACATGCTTAAACTTACGGTAGGACTTTTTATTCATCAACCTGCACGGTAATAAGAAGCGTATTTATTATGTTCCCAAAACCGAAAACCGCTACCAAACGTGAATTGCGGAAAGGAGAATAGGACGACGAACTGCGCAATAGCGAAGAATTCGCCACATTTATACGTGATGATACGACTTTTGATTCGAAAAGGGCAGATGTAGAAAAGTTTGAAGCGTTTGTACGGCATTTTAAGTTAATCGCCTCCTCTGTTATACTAATAAAAAATAATAAGAAAAAGGAAATTATCCAAATGGATCACATTTTTTCACGTTTTTTGACGAATACTCAATTTATGTTTACCGATTTTCATTATTATTCACATGGTGACTAAGTTTTTTTTTTTTTTGCTCCGGCGTCTAAACCATTTGGTCACTTTCAAAATGTACCTAAGTTGAATGGTACTCTTTCTGGTGGGCAAAGACTTAGTATAAATATGAGTTATGCGCGAACAAGCGTACAAAAAAAAAATAAATAAAACACACACGACGAACGTATAACCTCCTTTTTTTTTCGAAGTCGGTAAAAATTAAAATATAACAAACGTGTTACATAAAATTGGGACATTTTTTCTAATGGAGGCCGGCCTAAGAATTACGTTTAATTAATATACATATATATATATATATATATATATATACACCCTGTCAAGAAAGTATCGGGAATTGTTAAATAAAACGAACAATTTTTAATTTTCATCCAAATTTATTTTGTCACCTTCAAAATAACATCCATTCGAAGCGATGCACATATGCCAACGCTTTTTCCACTCGGCAAAGCACTTCTGATAGGCGGTTTCCGGGATGGCCTTTAGCTCTCGCGTCGCATTCGTCTTGATGTCATCAATCGATTCGAAGCGCATTCCCCGTAGCGGAAATTTGAGTTTTGAGAATAGGAAGAAGTCGCAGGGTGCTAAATCTGGTGAATACGGCGGTTGTTCGATGATATTTACCGAGTGTTTGGCCAAAAACTCATTCACAATTATGGCTTTGTGAGACGGCGCATTATCGTGATGGAGAATCCAAGAATTGTCGACCCACAAATCGTTACGTTTACGACGGATAGCCTCTCTCAAACGTCTCAAAACACTTAAGTAAAACTCTTTGGTGACTGTCTGTCCGGCTGGCACATATTCATAGTGTACCACGCCTCGAATATCGAAGAAAACAATCAACATGATCTTCACTTTCGATCGGCTTTGGCGAGGTTTTTTCGGCTTTGGCGCGCCAATTGGCCGCCATTCGGACGATTGCTGGTTCGTAAGCGTGTCGTACTCGTACACCCATGTCTCGTCACCAGTAATTATCTTTTCCAAGAAGGTAGGATCCAAATTGGCTCGATCCAGCATGTCTGCAGCTACCTGTTCTCGGTACTTTTTTTGAAAGAAATTCAGGTCTTCCGGAACAAGCCGAGCCGCAACGCGTGGCATACCCAATTTTTCGTGCACAATCGTACGTACGCTCTCGTGTGACATGCCCAATCCATGAGCCATCTCTCTCAAGCTCACATGACAATTTTCAGCAACGATTTCCTTGATTTTATCGACGTTATCATCGGTCACACTCGTTGAAGGCCGTCCAGAGCGAGGCATGTTTTCGACCGTCTCCCGACCATCCTTGAACGCTCTGTACCACTCGTAAACCCGCGTTTTTGATAAAGCAGATTCACCAAAAGCCTTCTGTAACATTTTCAGTGTATCGGCACAAGAAATTTCGTTCGAAACGCAGAATTTAACACAAGTACGTTGTTCAATATTTTCACTCATTGTAAAACTTCGACAAAACACTTTAAGGTCGACTGATTTTAACAGCTGCTGTAAACACACTGGTTGACAGATCGCGCTAAAAATAGGCATCATAATACAAAACAGTTGTACCAACCTGGAAAAAAAAAATTATCTGCCTAGCTATTACCCGGGAGATTTAAATTGACAATTCCCGATACTTTCTTGACAGGGTGTATATATAAACAAAAATTTGAATAAAAATCAGAAACGAATATCTATTTTTAATCTGTTTTTACCTAATTAAAACGAAGCAAAAGAGAAGAAGTTATGGAAGGTGTTCCTTATAAGAAGTAAAATTTTTTTATTTATTATTCACAAGCTATGGGTTTTTTATATTGTCAGTTCTAATCAACGGAAGAAAGAATATTCTTGTTACGAATAAACGACTGTAACAGTGATCTGAAAAAAATACAATTTTCCTGTGGTGATAAAAGTTATATTCTCACGCGTATATTTCTGATTAGAACCACATGTCAAAACCATAAACATCCCCGCGGAAGAGAAAAAGAAAAAAATCGAAACATAAAATTAGCGAAAAATAAGGCACTGAAACTTGAAGAAAATTCACTTTTTTTTTTTTTTTTTGTAATTTCCTTATAAAATGAAAAAAGGCGAGGATTGATTTTCGGTAAAAATAAAGAAATTATTCGCAACTGATTTTTCTGGAGAATTAATATTTCCATTATAAATTTTACACGCTAAAAGTTTGAGCTACTAAATTAAACGAATTTTCTAATAATTTAAATGTATTTACGAATTTTTTTTCTATAGCTGAAATATCTTTTTCAATCAAATTTGCATTAAATTCTAACGTTTTGAACGAGATTGTTCAGTTGAACACGATTTTGTTCAAAACGTTAGTTGAGAATTGTTTTAACGCGGTTTCTGTCCAAAAAATATACATTTTCGATTATAATTTCAGAATTATCTACCGTAACTTAATAAAAATATGGAATTATCTAGCTCTAAAAATAAACCGTTTAGATAATTTAAATATTATTCGTTGGATCTCTATCGAGTCAAAAGAACCATTAATGATTATTTAAACGCCTCGAAATCATACGAAAAACAAAGAAAACAAAACAAGAAAAAAAATTGAAAGCGGAATGAAAAAAGTAATTAAAGACATTTTCAAACTTTCGTAAACACCGGTTTTATTATAATTTTTTTGTTTGAATTGTCCACGTCAACTTATTGAATTTTCGATTTTCATTTCGGTTTAGGCGAAGCTTAAAATTTGGCCCTTTTCTTTGAATTTTCGCCGAAATTTCAAAAAAATAAATTATTTATATCGTAGTTTCGGCCAAAAAAATTTTAGGCGCCAAGTAAAAATAAAACGAACTTGATTTAAAGGAAAAACGTACGAACATGTTGTTGTCTACCTCCCTATTAAGTGTTTAGACAGTCGTGCACAAATCCCGAATTCATTCGCTAAACACAGTAATCAATTCTTAGTTGATTGCGAAACAGAAAAAAAAAAAAAAAATACACGCTACTAATTTCGGAACAATCTGAGAAATTGTAAAAATTAAAAAGAAAAAAAAAAAAGGGATAACGAACAAACGCCTAGGAGTTTTTCGTTTTTACCTAAACACAATAGTTTAGGTAGCCTAGCAACCGTAGCAAATGCTGCTGGGAGTTAAAAAGATTGTCGCGCCATTGTTATAGGAAAATCACAAGAAGAAGAAAGAAAAAAAAGCAAACCAGGAAGATTCCGAAATCGACCCGTTCAGATCAAAAACAACGTTAATTTGGACTTTTCTTTAGAATCTTTTGCTGCTGAAACGAAAATGGGGTAACAAGGTCAAAAAGTATTTCGAATTTTTTGTTTTGTACGCTGATTTGATTTGCAGCGATTTCCTAGTTCCGGGGTGGTGTTGGTTCTTTTGTCTGTGCTGGAATTCGTGTCTGAAGGACCCACTATCCTGGACAGTTTTTTTTATCAGCGAACGTTTTCTCATTATCGAAGATTAGAGAGAAGGCTACAGTAGATAAAAAGAATCCAGGAAGGAATATGCCACCCTCTGCGCTTCAAACTGGAGACAAAGCGTCACAAAAAATTGGGTCAGTTATAAATCTTTGCACTCGTGGGAAAACCGACTTTCTTCCTCTTCCTCCTTTTGACGCGTTGTTTTTTACTCGGCTCTTCGACTTTTTATCTTCCTATCAGAAATACTCTTTTCGTTCGCTGTCTTTTCCGGTACCAGTCCTGCGCACAGCTAGAGTGCGCTAGTCTCGCGTCAGTCTAATGCGTGATGACACAACGAAATAAAAGCTATCCGTTCCTTGTGACTTTCTTTCCAGCGAAAGAGTTGTTAGAAAAGATCGATTTAAAATATACAATTTTCACGGCTCGTTTAAAGTCGAACGATTTTTTAAGCCCTAGTAGTAATAAGAGCAAGAAAAAATTGTTCCATGCTACATCGAGAAAATCAGTGAACCGCAGATATTTTGTACTTGCCCTTCTTATAAGCAATATATGTGCGACCTATTACGAGCAAAAATTATATATACATATATATGTGTGTAACTAAGTTTTCAGAAATAGAATTCACAAATCGGAATTTCAGGAGTTTAGATAAACCAGTTGGGCTTTATCGTCGAGAAAATTCCATAAAAGATCAATTTTAAAAGGGAAGCAAACTTAAGTAATAGTATAAAATTTATCAAAAAGTAAGCCATGAGCATAATTACACCGCGTTTTAAAAAAGTAATATGTTTATTTACATTGTTAATTGAAAGTAAATAAATAATATCCTTGTTCAGTAATCAGATAAACTTAGAGCAAAGTGGATTTCAATATACATATATATATCAATTGCCAAATATAGTACAGGACGCTGTTACGATAGTTTGTAATAATATTTTTTTGGTTTATATTATTATTCTCTTCGAATATTGAGTCATCTATGGACCACGTGAAAATAGCCACTTTTCTATTTTCCGTTTAGAGTTCGTTTTCATCATTCCGCTATGTTGCCTTTTTCTCTTATCTGTCCATTTTTTCTGGTCTTCTTCATTTTAATTTCTTCAGAGCCTTTAAATTCCGTTAACTTTTTTTTTTTTAAATTTTGTTCTTTTTTCAATAATCAGCGTGGCAATTTTTCTTTCATTAGGATTTTTTTTTCTCATATTCAAGAAGTGCCGACAGACTCTTTATGGTGTTCATCCGAGTATTATCCGTTTTTTTGACACATAGTCTTCTCTTACTCTATCCGACAGTTTTTCTATCAATTTTTTTAGTCCTACTCTGAAGTCTTCTTCTACGTTCTTTGAGAGTTCAATCTTTTAGATGCAATGCAACACCTTATAAACATTTTGGCTTAATCTTTATTGGTATTTATTTTTTATTATATACATTTGTTGTAACTAGAATGTCGTTTCACTTTCTCCCATTTTAAGTACATAATCGATTTTATTGAATTACTTCACCCAAGCACCGAAATTTTGCAGCTTTTTTTTTTCTTTCTGCAGTTTGTACATTCCAGACGAATCTTTAGTCGTAAATTCTGTCTTTTTGAAAGATATTTGTAACTTCTCCGAATTTCTCTTAGAAGATTGATCTGTTTTATTGTTGAAGTTATATGTGTTGAGAGAAAATTGCTCGTCATCTAGCTAAACAGTCGACTAAAAATTTTTTTCTTTATTCTACTCTAGTTGTATTTGTTTATTGATATTTTCCATTTTTAATAACGTTTCTTATTACTTAATAACTTTGTTTAACACGCAATTGAGTAGTATCTCCATATTTAGAGATTTGACCCATATAGCTGTAGTTTCTGATAGTGTTAAAACACATTTTGCTAGATGTTTTTATTTTTACTTTATTTTATTATTTTCAGATTTGTACTGAGCGGTATACATTTGTTCTGTTTTCTATTATTTTGTTATTTTTATACATATGTAAATTTCGAGCTTTAGAATGTTTTTTTTTTTCTTTTTCCTATTTTCGGGACTTGGGTGAAGTAATTCAATAAAATCGATTATGCACTTAAAATGGGAGAAAGAGTGGAACGACATTCTAGTTACAACAAAAGTAGACAATAAAAAATCAATACCAATAAAGATTAAGCCAAAATGTTTATAAGGTGTTGCATTGCATCTAAAATATTGAACTCTCGAAGAACGTAGAAGAAGACTTTAGAGTAGGACTAAAAAAAGAGATAGAAAAACTGTCGGATAGAGTAAGAGAAGACTATGTGTCAAAAAAACGGAAATACTCGGATGACCACCAAAAAGAGTCTGTCGACACTTGTAATCAAGTGATCTTTCTTGAATACGAAAAAAAATCCTAATGAAAGAAAAATCGATACGCTGATTATTGAAAAAATAATAAAATTTAAAAAAAAAAAGTTAACGGAATTTAAAGGCTCTGAAGAAATTAAAATGAAGACGACCAGAAAAAATGGACAGATAAGAGAAAAAAGCAACATAGCGGAATGATGAAAACGAACTCTAAACGGAAAATAGAAAAGTGGCTATTTTCACGTGGTCCATAGATGACTCAATATTCGAAGAGAATAATAATATAAACCAAAAAAATATTATTACAAACTATCGTAACAGCGTCCTGTACTATATTTGGCAATTGATATATATATGTATATTGAAATCCACTTTGCTCTAAGTTTATCTGATTACTGAACAAGGATATTATTTATTTACTTTCAATTAACAATGTAAATAAACCTATTAGTTTTTTAAAACGCGGTGTAATTATGCTCATGGCTTACTTTTTGATAAATTTTATACTATTACTTAAGTTTGCTTCCTTTTTAAAATTGATCTTTTATGGAATTCCTATATCGACGTGTTTTCGGAAATATTCTAGGAAAAACCTACCGTTACTTTTTGATTTTTGCAATTGAATATACACCGCTTCATTGCGCGGTCATAGGGTCGAATGTTGATAGTTTCTTTCACTTTGCACCGAGTTTTGAGCACTGTTCTCTACAGTAGTAAAGCTAATGATATTCGTTTAAATAAATCTTTTCGCAATTTTTATCGCAACTTTAAAACCGCAACTTTTAACCAAATTCTTATTCAACAACTCAGATTATCCTTGAACACTCCTTTTGAAATTAATAAAATCCCTCAAACGCTATGACCGTAGGTGATATGTGGATTGCAGGTCTCTCAGCAGCGGTTATACACGCAGACCACGTATCAACTACTAATATGTAAAATTAAATAAAAATATAAACGTGATGATGATAGAAAAACGGTACATACTATTGAAAAAAAAGTCCATCGTATGATGGTTGCTTTTTTTCTTCTTCAATTGACATCTTTTTGTCATTAAAAGAAGGAAAAAATACAAATCCACCAAACTGTAAAATTTAAGAATACAAATTTTGAAATGAGCGATTTTCAGATATTATTGCTGCGAAAGTGAACTTGATTGGTGCAACGTAAATTAAAAAAAAAAACAAGTTTTGCAAATATCTCATTTTAAATCGAATTAAATGTAATATATCGCTCTTACATATATTACCCCGCTAATGGTTTTAGTTCATAGGATATATGTTTTCTTTTTTTTTTTGTTCAAATATCTAAAAATTCACGAGGTAAAACAATTAAAAATCGAAGGGTTGAGTCGTGAAACGAGTCACCTAGTATATTGGGAAGGAGAAAATCGCTGAAACTACCAAGTCTATGAAGCTAAAAATTTATACGTAGTTTAAACACTTACGGCATGAGAGGAAACATAAAAGAATTCAAATTTTCTGAGGCTAAAAAAAGAGGGTACAAGTTATCCAACCGCTTTTTAAGAAACTGAAAATCCCGCTACTGCCGTTAACTACAGATAATTGTGAAATTCCGTAATCACACGCCGAAGATATAATAAGAAACGATTTTTTGAAAATTCGAACTTTAGGCGGAAAAAATGACTAAAAACTCTTCTTTCTAGAAAAAGAAAAACTCATAAAGCATGACAATAACAAAAAATAGGTTTTTTAAATTACAATTTTGCGTAAAGATTGTTTATATTGAAAGTGTTCAATTTTTTTTTTTGAATTCTCTAAATTTTAAGAGGGCAGCTGCTTAATTAATTTTTAACCGAACTGAAAATTACGCTATAGTCTACACCGAAGGTGTGCTTATAGCGGGAAAGATTTAACCTGAACTAAAAAATGGATAGTTTTTAAAAACTTCCAACAAGTGAAAAAAATTTGAACAGTAAGTGATCTGAATTTAACACTTTACGTTATTTGTCATTGTAAGTTTTCACTTTTTTTTTGTTTATTCAATTTTCATAAAAGTTACATCATAATTGAAATCTGGCTCCAATTTTACACATTATTTCGATTTCCAGTTCATTCATTTCGCCTAGCTCCAGGAGTCCACTTTAGTGACTTTTCGTCGCACGTCACGCAAAAGCTACTCTAACTAAAATTAAACCTCTATAGCTATAGTAGATATATGCGTGAAAAATGTCGATAATAAAATGTTCAAAATCGTCGAGCATTGAATTTTGACGGACAAATTTGGAAATATGACGTAAGCTCATCAGCAGCGGATTGCTTATTTGCGACCACGTTATTCAATAACTGTGCCAAATATTAGACCCGAAATCGATTCTTTTACTAAACATTTACCGACGGCTACTGAAATTCAATAATTTAAAAAAACAACGTTTTACATACCGAACCCCCGCGGGATACACCTATCTGTTATTATATATGTATGTATATGAAATAAAGTCGTTTTTCGTGTCTGTTCTGCACACGCTAATATCTGCGCGAATAAGTGAATCGTTTTTGCTTCTGGTGCGGTCATCTTTAAGGTAGCACATGTGGCCTTTTCGTTGACACTTTTTGTTTTTTTTTTTTTTTTTATTTCTAAAGAATCGGTTTTTTATTTTATGGGGAACCTTTGTTCCGCAGACTTTGAAGAGCGAATGTCATAAATCACCTTCTTCGTTGCTGTTCGTTTATTGCTATTCGCGGTGAATACGAGTGTACATTTTTAACCTTGAAATAACTAAAATATTGGCGTAAATATTCGATGATTACCTTTTTGTTTCCTTAGTTATACCGAGTTGTAAAGCAAAGCAAAAAATTTTACTTACAAATGTGCTTTTGTTTTTTTTGTAAAAATTCCGATAATATTTATTTCAACCTTTTATTTTTAATGCACGGTCTTAACAACTCCTCTTCTTTGTGGTTTATGACATGATTAAGTTTTTTCAATTCCGAAATAAAATTTTGTTATATAATAACAGAAAATGAATAGAGTTATTGATGTCATTAATTTGATATGCGCTACGTATATAGAGTACATTATTTAAATAACTGTTGTACGTCATATTGTACGCATTTATTTAGCAATTTCATTAAGGTCATATTACTGAAGCACTTTAACCCTGACAGTAATGGAAATTGTTGATCAACCGATTTTATTTGAATGTGTATATGGTTGTATAAATTTATTAAAGCCGCGAATTTAAGGTAATTAGAAGGAAAAGTGGCCAAATGGCGTGAGCTGGGCTAGAGAAAAAAAAATTAAATTAAAATGAAATGAACGTATTTAATACTGTATACACGCTATTAAATTGCTATTAATGGTACGAATCACGAGATTAAATAAATTCGGTTTAAATCCTTCGAAAACATTAAATTTTTAATAATATTTCATTCATTTTTTACCACGGTAGAAGAAAAAAATTCACGTAACAACTCATTTTTTTGCTATATTGAAAGGAACGAGTATTTTTAAAAAAAAAGTTTATACAACAATATATAATATACGTAATAATATTAAAGAATAATCTTCATGATTTTCACCAATGAGTTCCTATGCTTTTCATAATACTTACTAATCTATAATTATCATTTGTTCTTCAAAATCTGCCGTGATTGCCTTCGATCTTCTATAGTCGCGAACCTTTAAGCGAAACATTAGGCGAAACAGGACTTGAAACGGTTGATTGGTTGCTTGTAGCGCGTTCTCATCTTAAATTACCAGTTTTTACGAAAATTAAATATCTGATGGTTTTGTAATCACGCACGAAAGACATAATCGGATGCGTCGCAGGTTGTGACTGCAAAAGGTTTTTTTTTCCCAGTCTTAATTCATTAAATCTTTTCGCTAATGTTTACTCACCAAACACGTAAGACAGACCTTGTAGAAAAACTTAGTACGCCTTTTAACCGGTACTACTTTATAATGTTTACTTAAAAACCGTACTATTTAAAAACAACTTTATCAATGGCGCAAATTACTTCCTTCGCATAGTAGGGAGCTGAAGCGTTTCTCACACGTAGTTGTCGTCCGAGTTTCTCAGAGAAAATCGTTTCCTGGCTGCTTTTATAACTTGTTTATACATATAGCTAGTCTTCCGGATAATTTCTCGGCAATCACCTTTATATCGGTGATTTGCACACGTCTGACTATCCGGCTACTGGCAATTAATATTACCGTGTGTAAAATTACGGATCGAAATAAGTGAGATTAAATCAACACCTATTAACTAATCGACAGAGACGCAAAGTGTAATGGTCGGTAACGAAATAGTAATTTCGCTTAAAAGTGATGCATTAAATATTTCGGTTTTTTAGCTCAACGTCAATCATATCGAAACAAGAAGAGTTAAAGATGAAATATCAGCAAAGGCTGTTTTGATCGTGAAGCGGGTAAACATCTACACTACAACGAAATGTAGTCTCGTTCATCTTTTTGCAAAAATTTGGTTGTAAATTATGGGGTTGTCGTGCAAACGACGGCACTGTAAAAAAATGATTCGAGGATAGCAAAATAAAGGAAAGAAAAAGAACACGTGCTCTCAGTGCTTCACGGTATATAAACAACGAAATGGTAGGCACGATTTAAACATTATGTAATAATGAAAAAGTTAATACTAAACAAAGTATAAAATACGGGTCAACTGGTAGGGATTTATTTAAATTGTACAAATATAATTTAAATCAGTGTCTACGAGTTGATGTGTTGCATATTTTACTAATATTCACATAAGGGAGGTGGTAGTATGGAAGATTGTACGATTAATTAAAAAGAGAACTATGAAATGTCAAAAGCGTTTAATTGTTCAAATCAGGCATAGTAGTTGTATAATTACACCGAGGTGCTTTGCAGATTAAGAAGAATGGAACTTCTAGAGTCTAACTTATTAACTTATTTATGAGAAGCTTCGAAAGCTACACTGGAATTTTGTCGGCAGCGAAAAAAAGTTCCCTATTCAATAAAAATCGTTACGTTGTGATTTCTCGCAAACCACTACCGCTAGAATAGTACATGAAATTTGACAGAAACGTAGAACTTGCTATCACTGCAACGTTTTGAAGTGTGAATGGCTTCCTACTTGCTGTTCTCGCAGTATGAAAACTATAAAACGCTTAATGTAAGATCGCACGGAAATAGAAGGAAATGTCGATTTTTTCCTTTTTTTTTTTTTTTTTTTGGTACCAATTTGGTCAAAGCAATTTTTTCCGTCCCACTGAATGGGAAATAATCACTTGAAAATACTTGATCTGGGCGTTTCGAAGTGTCACTGTTTTTCATTTTTCATTATCAAGAAGTAAATGTGTACGGGGAATCCTCATCGGGAGAAGTCAAACTCACAACTCTAATTTTTGGCCTGTTTTTTTTTTTTTTTTTTAATGTTTGAGGGCGTGACATTTATGTTTATTTAGCACCTTTCCCTTTTGTGCGACTCTCACATTCCGTCATTTTGATCAGTTTCAAATGTAACGCAACATCTCGTTGTCTCCAAATGTTTGCCGTTAACATTTGAGGGTTTTCACTTAAAAAGGAAGAAAAAGGACGGATAGAGAAAAATGCTGATTATTCTCTGTTCCCTTTTCTGTTCTTTCAAACTCTTCCTTCGTTACTTGTCTTTTGTCTTTTTTGTCAATTTCAACGGCTTCCTGAAACATATCTTGATTACGTATTTTTATAAAATTTGTATACAGCGCGTAATTTGCACATTTACTCGGAGTTATCTTTCCGCGACTTTTTCACTCTTTTTCTTTCTTATTTCCTTCATTCGATTCAAACGTTTTCTCATTCACCTTACATTCATTTATGCTTTCAATATTTTTACTAAAAGTAATCATACATACTCTGGAAGCATTCGTTACATTTCTCACTAGTATCACGCTCTTCCTTAAACCAATTATTTCCTAGATCAAATTCTTGGCTGTTGGTTTCCTCTCGTAAGAAGATGTTAAAAACATTTTCCCCTCAACCGTGTAGAGCTATTCAACAGCCGATTCCTCGAACAGTAGGCCGAATGGACGTCATCGTCGGTCAATACTTCTCATCTAAATTGGACTCTTTTCGTAAATACATAGAACACGATCCATAATTGTGTAGCGGCTCTCGTGATACTATTCGTACTACATAGCATCATCTTAAAACCTTTCTCCTTCGTGAAATCATAATAATGGCTGTTCGAGTGTACCATTATCATAATTATTCCACAGATTTTTATCATTAATGTGTTACTAATAATATAATTAAGATTTTCAATGAATTTGTCGAATACTTTCGATTTATTTTTAACGTAATAAATTCGAGCGATTCGAGAATAGGGAAAGAAGTCGTACGCGAAAATAATAAAAACATTAATCGAAGCGTGCGAATGTCTTACACGAAGACATGTTTCCCACTAACCCCTACGAGTTGAAGTGAAGATAATTATGATGATGATATATCTATGTAAGGCTGCGTTCCAGCTCCATCACTATTTTCGTATATATGTTTTTTGTGTAATATGTTATATTTGAGACGTTGCGGACTACGAAAGTGAGAATGCGGAGCAGTTTTGATGGCGGCTTTTTCGATACCCGAAGATTCAAAGCCTGTACAAAGTGCTCAACAGTGGAACTATTCGACTTTCTATGCGCAGACGACTGTGTCGTGGTGATGCACACCTTGTAAGATCTACAAGATGTACCAGTAAGGGTATACAAAAGATTTGACTTATCCATAAATGCGAATAAAACGAAAATGCCGGTACAAATTTCATCCACGAGTAACGCACAAAGTGAAACTGTTTTAAAAATAAACAAAAGCCTATAAAATAATAAGATCCGTCTAGACGATGAAGTTCAGAGCATAATACAGTCCGCTTCGGCAGCAATCTCAATAGGCTAAATGGCGGAGTGTTTAGAAATAAGCACTTTCTGACAAACACCAAGTTGATTATCTATGAATTTATGGTATTATCGATGTTACTGTATGGTTCGGAAACGCGTGAAAACCATACAAGAGACAAATAGGGACATTGAAACATTTCTACATATACGTTGGCAAGACCGAACATAGAATAGAATTGTGCTGCAGCGAGCTAACATTCCGCCGATTCAGCTGTTGCTTTATAAAAATAACTTGAAATGATCGGGAAATGTAGCAAGTTGGTCAACACACCAAATTGTCCAAACAAATGCTTTTTGGTTAGACGATGTTGAAAAGAAGACAAGCGGGGGACGTCTTTGCTGGGGATAAGAGATTTTATGCAGCTCGTGCTTAGCGAGTAGGGTAGACAACTTGGCAGCTGGGAAGAGTTGAGTCAGGATCGTCCGATTTGGAAATGCACGGTGAAAGATGGCCTTATAATCGCGGAACGAAACGCAGAAAGAGCGGCGGAAAGATGAGGCAAAAACGTTTACACGGCACTATAGGAAAGTATAACTCGGACGATGTTTACATTTGTAATAAGTGTGAAAAACGATGTAACACCAAAATTGGACTTATCAGCCACCTTAGAACACATAATTAATGATGCCCCATCTGGATATCGAGTGGGCCAATGATGATATAGTGATAATGATTTATAAATAAATAATATATGTATATATATTACCTATAAAAAATTTAAAAAAATTTAAATGCTAAATAAAAACCGATTTAGGTATCTAGAGAGCATTTTCATTTGACTCGTCAACTTTAGACATTAATCCGGTGTGAATGGTGATTTATTTATATTTTTAATAGCGGGATTCGAACCGAGTTCCGGTTGAACCAAACATCGCGGGCTAACGAACTAAATTGCAGAAAGACGTAACTAGTATTTTTTTTTTTTTTTTTTTTTTTGTGTGTGTGTGTAATCTACTTGTTGGCCATGTATAACTGCCAGGGTCATTACGGCACAACGAGTATCGGATTTATTACAATTTGTTTATTAAATTATTTCTGATAAGGAAGATTAGCATTGTCTGAACCTGTTCTGGACGGTTATCTAAAAGAAGGTGTAGTGGTTCGTCCTTGATTCTTGTTAAGTTTTGACATTGTTTCAGGATGTGTTCCACCGAAGGTAGCACTGCTGCATTACAGAATGGGCAGGAAAACTAGTATTTAATATTTTATTAAGTTTGATCTTTTTTTTCAAGGAAGTAAAAATGATTAAATCCCCGTTATTGACCAAAGCGATATGAATAACCGATACTCTTTTATTTACATTTTTATTTTATTTTATTTAAATTTTTATTTTATTTTATTTACATTTTTATTTTATTTTATTTCGTTTATTTATTTTGACAGTCTGTATTAGGTGTCTTATTTCTATTTTCGATTGTTATGTTTTTACTTTACATATTCATTAGAATACATTTTTTAATGGACTTACCAAGTTAAGGTTTTTCCTTCCATACATTTAACTTCGTGGCGCAAATTCCTGTTTTCTTGTCACGCACTGGTAGAAAGTAAATTTTTTCAGTACACATATCGTAATTTTTTTTAAAATTTTGTAAAACGAAGTCTATGATGTTATCAATCGATCACTAGTTTGATGGTATCTTCCTGAGCGCACCGGTATTTTAGTATTACAATTGTTTTAACATTTATAATTAATCTGTCGTGCTGCGACCATACAACTCATGATATCTATTGAGAAATGCTAATGAAATACCCGGATTCAAGATATTTTTGGGATGTAAAAAAATTAAAAAAAAAGCTCAAGTAACATTCAAAAATCTCTGTCCCGGAACAATCGATAGACACTGAATCAACACGGCTATCACCGCAGGTCTGTAGATACTTGTGTGTTACATTGAAGAGGAACTAAAAGGCGAGTCAACGAACCATAGAATCTGTCTGCATATCCGGTTGACAGGTTACGTTCGAGAACGCGCGATCCCAGTCGGTAGCTTTGTTAATATCTAAAGGACGCTGACAGAAGGCAATTAGGATGAATCGAGCTGTAGCCCGAGGCTGCGACTAATGTTTGATTAGAAAAAGAAAAAAGTATATATCAAGGAAGGATGAACGTGTAATAATTACGAACTTTCTAGCCCGTTAACATTGCCAGTGACTGAGTAAGAATATTTCTTTGAATAGACTTCTTAAAGACATATTTATATGTGTATAAAACAATTAAATAAAAGCGTACTTAATTTTTTTTTTATAAAATTTCATAAGTTTTTAAAGATGTTTATATTAATAAATGAACATAAGAACACTAGCTCCGGAACACACACTGTTTTTTTTACGGTTTAGGGACCTTTTACAATTAGTGCTACAAGTAGGACACTAATAGTTGTTCCAATTAAGAATAGAGTATAAAATACATTTAAAGCATACAATACAATTTTCCTATGCCAGTTGCTTAAAAGAAATTTAGGAAATCGAGTTTTTTGTGATTTGAGTAGATTCAAAGTCTTCACATAGATGGTAATAAATTTTTCGTTATGAATTTGCTAATTAATTTAACGTGGTTGTTTTTTTGTTTTTTTGTTTTTTTGTTTTTTTTCCCCTCTAATATGCATTGTATTAAGGATAAATTACGTTACGGTAGAATTACAGGTTTTTACAAAAAAATTTACTCCATGTTAAAACTCAAAATAAAAGAATCGGTAAAGCGAACGAAATTCGAAAATAATATCTATTCGAAAAAAAGTTTAAATTTAGCATCGGTTTTAAAACTAATTATTTCTACGAAATTAAATTTTTATTTGTGAAGATGATACTTTCCCCGTTAATTACCCTTAACCACACTACTATTTTAAAACTTTATTTCCTCGCTTTAGTTAAATTTATCTAATTTCGTTAATTGTAACGATATCTTTATATTATGACGTTTATTTCGAAAACCCATCAAAAAAATTAAAGTCACCATCTAAGAAAAGCGAAATGAATCTTTTTTTTTTTTCCACTGTACCAGTCGAGGGACCACAAACAGCGCCAGTATTAATTTTAATATATGTATTATGATGATAGAAATGTGACCAATCCAAAGCCCTCCAGTGAGGGGTTTGGCTTATAATAGTTCACTACAACTTATAAAAAGGGATACAAAGTCTAGAGAAGGACGAAAAGCGACATAAGCAGTACAGCACAATTTTGACCATATGGCCCTTAGGATATAAAAAGCGAATGGAATGGATTTTAAGAGAAAACAACATGAGATTAGTACAGCAGCGTGTACATTGTAATATTTAGAGCGAAATGAATCTTAAAACCCCTAGTACTTTATAATCTTTCATAGGTAAAAAATATTTATTTCCTAATTATTGATTATGTTTCGCTCAGTCGAAGTTTCAAATAGATCTAAAGGATGCTGATTTTTTCACTGCCATTGAATGTGTGTGTGTATATATATATACATATATATATATCTATACTAATATTATAAAGAGGAAAGATTTGATTGTTTGTTTGTTTACATTGAATAGGCTCCGGAACTACTGGACCGATTTGAAAAATTCTTTCACCGTTGGGAAGCTACACTATCTCCGGGTGACATAGGCTATATTATATTTTCAAAAAAATTACGGATCCTTACTAAAACTCCAATAATGTAACTCAAGGTGTAAAAAAATGACCTAAATAATTCCTTACATCGCGTGCGCTGCAAAAACTTTTTTTATAAAACATTAAAATATCAATGTTAATTACCATGGAAATGGAAATTCGGATAAACATCGCCTTAGCATCGTTTACAAGCTCATCACCAATGGAAATAGCGTGTTAACGTAAGGAATGAAAATTTTCGAGCGTTACCGTTATCTTTTATAAAAGTTGCAAAATGCCCAAAAGATTAAGATCTCAACTTTCTAGATTCCCAGGCGAGGACATCAAAAATACGTCGTAATGGAGAATCTTCATCAGAAACTGAAAATCGTCTTGCAAGTCAGAGAGAATACGCGTCGCAATCGCGTGCCAGAGAGTCGAGTATCAAGCGTTCGCAGCGGCTTGAAGAGCAAAATATTAGACAAGCATACAAGCTCGCACTAGGGAATCGAGCTCTGAGAGTTCCCAACGCCTTCGAGATCAGAGAGAAAGACAACAGACGTCAACGACTAGAGTTCGTAATCGAGTTTTAGCTCACAGTAACAGATCGGTTTTCAGATACGATCCACAGATTGATTATGCTCAACAGTCTTCCGTCCAAATCGGAGCCATGAATAAGATCTGCTCCAAGTGTTCTGCCAAAAAATGGGCCAATGAACCTAATGGTATGTGCTGTGCTTCTGGAAAAGTTAGTCTCCCCAATATTCACGAGTCGCCACGGTCAATAAAAAATCTTTTGACAAATAATAATTTACTGATACTCTTACACAGTCATGAACTGAATTCCGCGCGGGTGTAATTTAACAAATAAAGTATTTTTTTAGAATCATAATTCACGCGAGCAACGCCGCGGGCACAGCTAGTGTATTATATATATATATGTATGTATGTATATTACATAGTACCACACTCAGCTTCTGAACGTCAGCGACCTCCTCTTCGTACATTTTAACTGTACAAGTAGTGTACTAGACAATTGTTATACGCAACGCCAGGTATACTGTAAGGCTACATTCGGAACTGATTGCCGCCGCTTGATACCACGCTACAAGGGCAGTCTCGTGTCTGTCTGCTGTTGTGTACTACCTAGCGCGCATATAATGGTATATGTGGTGGTTTGCCATTCCCTTCCACGTGAAATACCAAATATTTACGTTGTAAGTAATATATATATATGTATATATATGTTCCGTTTACTTTTTAAAAAATATTTAACGCTATGACTATGGACGGTAGTCATCTGAAATTAGCTGGCAGCTTTTAAGTATAAACATATTAATTTTTATATATGTGATTTGTGATTTATTCGTTACGTTAAAATTTACTCTTAAAAGTATTATAAAAGAAAATTTTCATCTGCAAGTCCCAGGGCTTCGCCTTAGCGCGGGTTCCGCGATAGATTTAGTTATGTAGACTTGTTGAGCTTTTGACCGCTATTTCATGACAGAATTGTTTCTTATAGCCAGCTACTTAACTAATTTTTGTAAAAAATAATACCTCCGGGTTTCAAAAATTAGCGCTAACGATGAAGTAGTTTTTCTTCCTTTTTTTTTTTTCGATGTACTTTTTTGTCCGGAATTGATATACAAAAGGATTGAATTGTTAAAAAAACAAAAAAGAAACAGAAAAACATTAAATAAACGTTAAACGTTTTTTTCGCTCATTATCGATGCAGACCATGTGCCGGACGTAAACAAATGGCTGGAAATAATTCCTATTTCGTTCGAGAAACAGGTACAAGAGAAGTTCTTTCTGTTAATTAAGCGAAATTAATTTCCGCTAACTCATTTCCTATTCAGCGTATATTTAGATTTTACAGTCGTCCGCAGAAATAAAGAAATCGATTGTAATTGTTATTTCCGCAAAAATTAAATGCTGGTCCGATTTTTATATTTTTAACTCCGTTATATTTCGTCGCAAATATTTTCAGTTATTGCTGCATCGATAAAATTTCATTATCTTACCCGAACGGACAGCCGTTTCAATTCAATTTCGTTGGCTGGTCGAAAAGAAGTTTTGCTTTCATTTCGCGAACTGTTTTTCTCTTGTTTACGTAGCGTCTCTTATTCGATTACAGTTCAAGAATAACGTGGCGAGATTTTAGAGCGGGCAATTTTTTCTGTAAAATTTCTCGAAATTTCTTTTTCAAAACAATTTTTATTTTGACCATTAACCTAACTAATTAGTAACATGAACAAAGTATAAACTATGCACATGCATATAAGTACTCATACGTACGCACACCGCGTATAACGTACCCACAAATTACATATAGAATAAATTAATTGACCAGCTCATAAGGCCTTAAGGCGCCTTAGGTCATCATCAGGAAGTAGCATTTCTAAGGCATCTAGATTTGGGTGACTTTGAAGTCGGTATTCGTGCACTTCTGCAATATAGCGTATAACTCCATCGATCATCCATGGAAAAATCTGAATGTATATCTTCGTTGCATTGATACCGGAGAAAGCTCCAGTGATGCTTCGGAGACACTTGTTTTGAACGCGCCGGGTAATTTACCGATATTGGATTTCTTTGTACAGCCCCACACTTGAATATCATACACCCATGTTAGTTTGATGATCGGACAATAAATCATACGTTAATTAGACAGATTGAGCTTAGAGTAACGCCCAATCAACCAATAAATCTGTCTTAATTTATGCATGGTTTGTTCTTTTTTCATCTTGACATGCGTCTTCCAATTCAGTCTGGAATCTAAATGCGTAGCCGGGTATTTAGCGGAGTCGAATCTCGGAATAGGAAGGCGATCATATAGGACACAATGTCTTAGATTTACAAAGCGCAAAACATAACGTGCACCGATTTTTCTTGATTAATCTTGATCTTCCAATCACATGTCCATTTGGTAGTTTTGTTAATTGCATATTGCGCAAGTTAGTCGTAGCTAATTCTGTGGAGGACGTAAATGGAAAAATTATTTTCCGAATCACGAACAGATTTGTACGGTGTACAAAATGGGGAAATTTTTAAATTGGAAAACTTATAAATTCGAAAATTATAAAATTCCAAAAATGGGGAGATTTGTGAGAATCGGGGATAATGCTTGGAAAATCGCAAAGGAATAGCAATTAGGGGTGTGTGAAAAGACGAAGAAAGATTCACTGACGAAAAATATAATGCACACCGCAGATCTGAGTTTAAGACGAATATCCGTAATTAAATTTATCTATGCTGCGAGATAACTGCTGATTATCCTACGAGAAGATTAGCGGAATTAGAACGAGGTCCGTTGACCGTTAAGTTTCATAGATAGTGTGGTAGTCAACATATAAAAATCTGTACGGATTTCTAACAGCTGAGATAAAGGAAGAAAAAGTACTGGCATATTTCATTGAATGTTGTATATTTCGACACCGGCTTCATCATCTTCCATCGGTAATCATGGTTCTAAAACTAAATAAACCACAACCGCTACAGTGTTTTGTCTCACAGATAGTCTTCTGCTTACAACGATGAAAAATATTGGAAACACTTATGCTACGAAGATTACAACTAACACAGTAAAAAGCGGAAATAATAATCCATAGGTATCAGTTTAGGTTCCGGAAGCGACGTTCATTCACCGATCGGGTAGAGTTGATGCTGTTTCATCTTGTTTTCAATCCGTTGGTTATTGCGTTGTATTTTTAAGGAACTGGCCTGGCCCCCCTACTCTCATTAGTGCCGTTGAGCTTAGTACATTGTGAACCTTAACTTCACAATCCCAACGACCTCTCAAGGGTGTGGAACTCACTTTACTTACTTTACATGTAAGCTCTGGCACAACGATTGTTGTATAGGTTTTTTTGAGAAATCATTACCGGACTTCTTGCGTTCATGTTATCATGGGAGGATATTTTAGATATGAAACAGAAGTTCGGTCTACACTGCGGATATTCCATCCACAGGCTACTCGCAATCCTTAGGTACGCGCATGACACTCTTCTTATCGTTGCAGATAAAAGACCATAAAAATTGCTACTCGACTGGTTTAGCAACATCTTGATGTATCGGGAAAGCGGTACAACAAGTAGAAAATCAAAAAAAAAAAAAAAAAACAAAAAACAATGGAGCCCGTCAGTCGGTACGACATTTTCTTTAAAAAGGGTCTATTATGAATTTGAACCGGTATCGTAGTTGAATTCGATAAAATGCCCCTGGGTGTTATTCTGGACAGAAAGTTCGCCATCCTTACATATTGCACTTACATAAAAACTTAGGTACATGTTTCAGAGCTGTGTATTGCATAATGGGAAAGTCTAACTTGTTTCTCCGGGTAGTAAAGTGCTTATATGCATTATGTAGTTTTAGCCTCAAATGGAAACACGGAATTCAGCTTCTGGAACTGACCAGTTGTAAACGAATTCGACAGTTCCAACCAAAGGAGCATTGCGAACAATATGCATGTATTGCATTAGTAACAATCGAAATCATCATGATTTGAAGAAACCGTCACAGAAATTTATCATCAGAAATATTAAAACTTTCATCAGGCACTGCAGGGCATGACAATTCATCAGTTTGAAGAATGGATACGGCGACGCTACCGTGCACTGCAAACCTGTAATTGGAACAAGTTTATACGCAGTAGTCGGTTGCTCAGCAGAGCGACTATCGGACTACTATTAATTCCTACTAAACGCTCATGTGCTAATTGTTTTACCGTACTAACAAAGAAAAAGAACCAGCCCCTTATGTTTGGGCGTGTAAAGTTCGATAAATGCCGATTATAAATTTATGATTTTTTAAAAATGTATCGACTCGTTTATTATTTAAATCTCTTTTGATGTTTCAGCCGAAACGATAATCGAAATTTGATATTTTTAATGATTTGGTAGAAATCGAAATTTCTTCGCGGAAGTTAAAACCCGAACTGACGCGAAAGTTTTTACGAAAATGTCGGCAAAAATAAAGTCGTTTGGATAATCGAGGAATCGATAGATCCGTTATCGGCACGCTGCCATAGGTACTGATGACATCGGGAATCGTGATTGCGAAACTCCCACATTGGGATTCGTGGAGTGTTACGTGCAACGAAAATCATTAGTCACACCGATTTTGCACCAATTTTACAGTACTTGGAAAAATATCCTCCAGTTGTAAGCATTTTTATAAAAAACGAGGATTAACGAATCGAAAGAGACTTGTTCACCTAGACTTTTATGTGAACCGTAAAAAACCGGATACTGTAGGTTTTCGCGATATTTAAAAATACTCGTTGACCGCTGCTCAAATTCAAATCGTAAACTTTTTTACACAACCAACAACTGAGTATTCTCGTTAAAATTAATTCACTTTGTTATTTCGTTTAATTTTATAAGTTAGCGCTTGTAACAAAAGTAGAAGTTAGTTTAGATCTTGTTTTCTCTTTTTTTGGTAATTTTTATGAGAATGTTTTTGGTTCTGTTTTGTTTAACAGTTAATAAATTTGTAATTTATGTGATTTTTGATAAATTTCTTTTTAATTAAAAAAAAGTGTTTCTCTTTTTCCTTTTTATTGTCGCTTTTTGATTTTTAATATCGAATTCAGACGTTTATGGTAGCTGTGTTGATATTCCGTAGTGCTAATATTAAATTTATAACGTATACTGTTCTGTACTGCTCAAAAAGGTACGTCAAGGGCAATGCGATTTTTTGTCAGATTTATTTACTTTTTTTAAACTTCCACATATAGATATTATTAGCCCAGGGTAATTTATTTTTATTAATACGCAGTCACAGAATGTATTGCTCGAACGAATTACTGCCTTACCGACTACCTGTCGGTACGTGAATTAAATAATGCCTGCAAAATAATTGGAAAAAAAAAAGAATATTGCGGACTTCAACTTAACAAGGCTACCCTCTGTACAAATCGCAAAACTAAAATTTATTTAAAACATGTTCGAACGATTCATGGAGATTTATACTATTTTTCATCTTACCAAAACTACGGGATTCTATCGATCTCTATTCTAAATTTATAAATTAGCCATTGGAGTTTGTTGGATTAGAAGTTGGTTCTAATTCCGTTACATCGAAAGAATGGACAATTATCACTAGGGTACTGGTTGCAACTGTTTAAAAAAAAAAAAATGTACCAGATGCGTGAATTTGTTATGCGCCTGACGACATCCATTTGGACAACTCTTATTAATTTTACGAGTACTTAAACTCGCCCTTCTTATCCGATAAAAAGTTTGGATTATTTTAAGTCTTTTCCATTCATTCTTGCAATTTGAGTAGCCGTGGTTAAGCTAATCGAACAGGACGTATTAAAAACTTTTACTCTCATACAAGTAATATGTAATTATCATTAATAAAGGGAAATTGATTTATCTATGGCGGCAAATGTTGTGTTGAATCTATGTACGCATATAAATAAAACAATACGCTTTGTTTTTTTTGTTTTTTTGATCTCATATAACATAACCCACCGCCCTGGTATCTAAATTAATCATATTAAAATTATACAGAAATTCATTAAATTCTGGGAAGCGAGAAGACACTTGATCTTGGTCAGTAATGTCATCTGAAGATTACTTAAATTTATAAAGAGTGTGGAAGGAACATTTAAAAAATACATGAGAGCTGCGTGCCCAACTTTATCTGTATCGGAGATGTGCTGACAGAACGGAGATACCATCAAGTTTTGGCGGTAGAGTGATGAGCAGAGTCTTTTAACTCCAAGCCTAAGAGTCGACAAATGGATATGATGAACATATGCGCGAGGTAGTATTATTAGGATACTTACGTGCGCATACCAAGGTATGTTCGGAGTATTAGACTGGATGGACTTATAATGAGTGGCCGAAAAGGAATAGACCTGGGTGGCTTTCCAATATTCCTTGTCGGCGCACTTAATGAAGCACAAAAGATCACTGCGAGGAAATTTAAGAACTACAAGTACTTCTTGGTTCCGCGTTATCGACAAATTACCAAATGTATTTGGGCGCGGGAAGGAACCCACAAGATTCTGTGGCTGGATAAAAAAAAAAAAAAAAAAAATCCCGTAGACTCGCAGCAATATTGTTTAATTGCATGCAAAAATTAAAAATAAATGATGCGATGGTATATGGAGACAAAGAATGATATGGAAGAATTGAATATTATGGAGCAGCAAATATACTGTAAAATATTCGGAGAGAAATTAAAGAAAAAAATTGGTACCATCTGATAAAAAAAAAAAAAAAAAAAAAAAAGAATAAAAAAGCGATTTGGAAAAAGAGGAAGAAGAATGTCAAGGCCAGTTGACGACGTAGTCCCTAGCGGCTAATTCGGAATAATAATAATTTGTTTTTCAACTGATTTACTCTGTTCGGAGTATACCGCGATCATGAAAAACGCGTCGGAGTTATATAATATTATTTCAATAAGTATTTATTCTGGTATTATTAGAGCGGATTACTGAAAAGATGATGCGAGTAATATAGAACTTAATCAGAATTATAACGTGAAGAGAACAGCTGGAAAAAGAAAGAAAAAAATTGTTAATAATTGTTTTTGCGCGATGCATATAGTCCGGAAGTAAAATTCATTTTTTAAAGAATCACGCGTTCTACGGGAGTACTGACCTCGCGGATGATCAGTAACCGTAACTTCGGCAAAAACGGAATAAAAATAATCATGCACTTTACTGCTACGGCTATACTAGGCGTTAGAAAATATAATAAGGAAGAGCGTAAATGATGGAGTTGCACACTGTCGCACCTGCAGGGTCGTCTTCTCTGGATTCGATAATATTTCAGTTGCCGGTGAATGGGAGGAGTCGACACGAGAATCATATGAAACATATTAGCCGCGTAAAGTGATTAAGCAGAAGAAAAATCTAACGAATAAAAATAAATAAAATAAAAATTAAAAACAAAAAACAGAATAAAAGCGGGAAAATCTTTTAATGGCTCCGGTTGTTAAACGAGAAAATGAGCAGACGTGTGAACAAAATGTCTTGAAAGCCCATTCTGCAGTATTAAGCCTGCTAGGCTAATATTAGTTAGAAAGGAAGTACAATCGCGTCTCTATCACTCTGTTGCCGTTTCGGGGTTTTTTCTTTTTTTTTTCACCGGGATAAGTTACGAAAATCTTGCAGAACTAAACAGGGTCGTCAATTAGGCATACCGGGCGCCGTGAAAATTATTCGGTGGTAATAGTTACCGTAATTTAACTAAATTCGGAATGAATATTTATTACTTTGAAGCGGTATTATAAGCTATACTTTTACGTTGAATAATAACATCATCCCGTATAAATTTGTACATTTTTTTAAGCTGTTCTTATTCACTTTTTCGAGTATTCAATTTTCATGCCATCAATAGGTCCTGGCGGCTAACCGAGGCTACGAAGGCCCATTTTTGAAATTATAATAATATCGGCTATATTTTTCCTACAAAATTTCCCTTTATATATGTGAAAGAGATCTGTTTCGTCAACCCCTGCAGCCACCACGTACGACATGGTTTTTTGCGGTTTTAAATTAACCGTTTACCTATGTTATTCAATTTTAAAGTCGAACGACGCGTATACGTGTATTTTTAGAAATTCAGATATTAAATAATCTCGATATTCCGAAATTATACCTTTTCCTACGTACAACTTCGTATCTTAAGACGTTTCGGAGTAACCGAATTTTATTTGATTTTCTTCTTTTGTGTTTCTGAGAACATCATCTTATTTACGTGACGGCGAGGGAGCATATATGACTTTAAACTGTAGGTTTTGAGCGTGTTTCTAGAAAATAAATAAATTCAGCTTCAAAAGAACTTAAAATAATATATATATATATATATATATAAACTCGGCCACTTTGGCCTCGCAAGGGGCTGTGCCCCTTGACCTCTCCTGCTTTAATTCCTGTCTCTTTCTCTTCTATACTTTGTATAAAATGATCAAAATTTACAACGTAATTCTTACTGGCATCAACACACACAAAAAATAACATAACCACAAAAGTCCTATTCTAACATTTAACTTCCGTTATATAAAATTAACACATTTTTTCGTTACATATTTCATTACATAAAATTGTGACATTTTTTAAATAACAATAACAAAAATCCTACAAAATATAACAAACGTTACATAAAATTGGGACATTTAGCGTTACATAAAATTGGGACATTTAGCGTTACATAAAATTGGGACATTTTTCTGGGACATTTTTCTGGGACATTTTTTGGGACATTTAGCGTTACATAAAATTGGGACATTTTTCTGGGACATTTTTTGGGACATTTAGCGTTACATAAAATTGGGACATTTTTCTGGGACATTTTTTGGGACATTTAGCGTTACATAAAATTGGGACATTTTTTCGAATGGGGGGTAGCCTAAGAATTACGTTGTAATTAATATATATATATATATATAGCGGAGAGGGGGCATAGTGAGGTATTTAAGATGTTACGGATATTTTTTTAGCTAACAACGACATTAGGTTGACTATCAAAGCTTTTTTTTGGTTTTACAGTATGTCTATCATTATTTGGCATGTCATTTTCTATTTTATTAGTAACAGTTTAGCTAACGGAACGAAATACATTCTGAGTGAGGTATCGGATGTAACATTGCGAGCCATTTTTATAGAAATTATGTTAACAGTTTCCTGTAATCAAAATATAAACTTTTAATTGTTATCAGTTTTTTAAAACAAAATTAATCATTTTTGCTCACTTCATGCATCGTATCCAACCCTCCGCAGACTGCGACCATAAATAACCGCAGTAAATACATTCAGCATCTTCATCATTCCTCTTGTTATTTGATTGATTAGCGCTTAAATCGATAGTTTTTGTGGAAGATTATACGAAGACTAAACACCAATCATAGAGCGTCATTTGAATTGTCGTTTGGCTGTTTCTTTACAGAGTTTTGTTACTACCCCGTTATGCCCCGCTACCCCACTATGCCCCCTCGCCCCTATGTTAAAAAGGGATTATTAAAAAAAAATCGATGCTTCCGCAAACTATATATAAGAAGAAATAAACAAAAATTTATAGAACCTTAACGTAATTTAGAATATATCAGTATTGACTTTAACTCACTAATTCGGTTTTTTTGAATGTTTTTCTAGAAATGTTCTCTCTTCTACGGCTAGAAGTTGATTTGCCGTGCCCCTATTATTCTATATTCTTTCCTTTTCTTCTTCATCAGTCAACCATGTCTTCCGTTTATTCCTAATCCAATAGCTTTTCTGATTAATAATTACTGTTAATAGCCAAGTTCGTACAAGTACAGGAGCTGCAAGTTAAGTGGCATTTCATAAACTCTGATAGAACATAACTAGCATTATCATTTTGTCAACAGGTCCGATACTACTAGGCAAAATTCCCATCTCAAATGGTCCAATCAGAGAGACTATTACGCTGGGTCAAACATTTTACGAAACTATCAACTGAAACAAATATTTTGTATTTCGTATTAATTTTTCGCCATTCGTATAAGCGTATATGATACGAGTTGTTGTTGTTTTGTCGTTATAAGTTATACGATCTATTTTAACTTACACTCCTGTACGTGTTTCGCATGCGGATGTTTAATAAATAATTCTCAGTTTAAATAATTAAGATTAATTTAGAAAACTGGTGTCCCCTAGGTGTGTTCCCTAGGTGCGTTCCCTAGGTGTGTTCCCTAGGTGTGTTCCCTAAGTGTGTTCCCTAGGTGCGTTCCTTAGGTGTGTACCGAGTGCGCGCCGGCTACACGAAAATTAGCTAAATAATTTACGATATGTACACCAACATTGTAATGTGATAATTACGATTATCCCAAGTAGCTACAATTTATTTAGTATCGACGATTTTTAGTTCAGTTACATTAGATTATTACTACACTACAACAACTGTTTTACTAAAATCGTCTAACATTTTTTTTTTTTTTAATATTTTGCTCTGTACCGTAATTAGCGCGGTAGCCTAATGGTTAAGGTGCTTGACTACCAAATCACAGGTGTCATAGGTTATCAAGACTTTTCTCGTTCCGAATCCAAGTCACCCTCAGATTTATACTTAATCTGAAATAATTGGATACTAGAGTAATCTGGGAAAGTAAAGGCGGATCCCAAGTAGAAAGGAACTGGCTCCAATATTCTCTTTAGATCCGTTAGGTTTAGTATACTGTGAAGAACCTTTACTTCACAATCCCCGACGCCCTGTCAAGGGAACCGGGACTTACTGTACTTTACCGTAATGTTAGGGGCAAAAAGTAAAACTCTTTATGTTTCGCGATAATTACAAAAATCGTTAACGTGGAAATTACCGTTTATTTTTGTTTTTTAGGGCTACGTCAAACATCGTACGATTGGATAAAAGTGAATTATCGATAAAGAGGTATGGAAATAAGGAATAATCCAAAGCTAGAAATTGACGGTAAAGCAGACAGGGTTCAGTTGAAAAAGCTTTCAAGAGGAACAATATGATTATAGGATCAGCGACAAAGGAATCAGAATTAAAAGATGAGAGATGGGAAAACCCGAGACGGTTCTGATAGAAAGAGGTGATGGATTCTAAGTCGCACCGAAAAAGTATTGGTGGAATGTGAAATAGAAGGATGAATACCTAAAACCGCGACTGCTGTAGACTAGAATAAGGTTAGCTTAGACGATAGACAATAAGGAGTGGAGTAGTTCCTGCCCGGGATCTTCAGTTCTTATCGCTTTCTTCTAGGAAATGTGAAATGTGATATTTGGTAGGATAAGGTTGTACATAGGAAATTTACCTACAAATCGGAAAACATATGTGCCAACTTCGTGAATCATATATCCCTGATAGATCCTTCAGAGTTTCTTATGAAGAAGCAAAGTCCAAATTTCATCCAATACAGGCTTGTGTTCCACAGGGTAGTGTCTTAGGACCTACTCTGTATTTATTGCATACAGCTGACATTCCAACAACAGCCAAGACGATGACTGCTACCTTTGCAGATGACACATCCATCTTCTCAAATTAGCAAATGGATACGTGATTGGAAGATCAAGATTAATCAAGAAAAATCGGTGCACGTTATGTTTTGCGCTTTGTAAATCTAAGACATTGTGTCCTATATGATCGCCTTCCTATTCCGAGATTCGACTCCGCTAAATACCCGGCTACGCATTTAGATTCCAGACTGAATTGGAAGACGCATGTCAAGATGAAAAAAGAACAAACCATGCATAAATTAAGACAGATTTATTGGTTGATTGGGCGTTACTCTAAGCTCAATCTGTCTAATTAACGTATGATTTATTGTCCGATCATCAAACTAACATGGGTGTATGATATTCAAGTGTGGGACTGTACAAAGAAATCCAATATCGGTAAATTACCCGGCGCGTTCAAAACAAGTGTCTCCGAAGCATCACTGGAGCTTTCTCCGGTATCAATGCAACGAAGATATACATTCAGATTTTTCCATGGATGATCGATGGAGTTATACGCTATATTGCAGAAGTGCACGAAAACCAACTTCAAAGTTACCCAAATCTAGAGGCAACTTCTACTTTCTGATGATGAGTTCCTTAAGCGCACAAAGCCTTATGAGCTAGTCACCTAATTTATTCTATAATATCCTCGTGTACATGTAACTTATTGGTATGTGCATATACTTGGTGTGCGTGCGTGTGAGTATTTATATGCGCGTATGATTATTTATATACCTATATAATATTAGGAGTTACGTAATTGTACGTAGTTTCTACTCTGTTCGTGTTACAAATGAATTAGATTAAGTTGTAACACCGTTTTAAAAGTAGTGCTAATTTATTTGCTGTAATAAGTTTGTACTAAAATATACGTGAAAAAAAAAAAAAACAAATTGACAACAGCCAAATCTGCAGCGTCATTGTCCTCGACAGAGCAAAATGACTGGGGTGGTAAGGACGGAACGAAAAGAGACAGAATAGGTTGAAGAGAGTGGAACGAATTAAAAGAATAGTACCGTATTGGAGTATGTAAGGAGATGAAATTAGGAACCACGAGAAATTGATCTCGTCTGTAGTGTAAATGAAAGAGATAGCGCGTAAGAGTGTGAAGGATTTAGAAAACTACATGCAATCGCCATTTTTCAAGTCGCCGGTAAAGATTAAGTAGCGGGGAGAGATTAAAGAGTCTATCTTCTCGGTCAAACAAATCAAAAAGTAACAAAAAATTGGCATTTTAAAAATTATCGCAGCCCGTGCGTATATTACAGCATTTAATTCGATAGGAGGGGAAAAATGCGCCAATTTTTTAAAAATACGCATTCACCGTTAATAAAGAAAGTAATTTCTGATTTCTTTCGTACCCTCGCTGTAATAAAGGTAGGGCGATATGCGCGGCCAAAGGCATCTTGCTGCCGTTTAATTATACGGTATTTCGGAAGTACAATGGTATTTCGTTCGTGTTTACACTAGATAATAATATCGTTTAATCGAGCTCGTTCGTCGACTATTCTCGATGGTGACCAGCCAAACGAGCTTGTAACAGGTCAAATCACATCTGGGACAGACGCTCGGAGAGCCGGTTACCGGCATCCGAGTAAGTAAAAGGATTTGTTTTTCAGTTTCACGCGAACAGGGAACCTCCTCGAAAGTACACACGCATTATCATCTTCATACGACGTTTATTATTTGTTCATTTTGCCTGCGTGTGTACGTTCCGTCCGCCGTTTCCATCGCCGCTGCCATCATCATCACCGACGCCGACCAAAAACGGCTCCAACGAAACTAACGGTATTTTTTCCAGCGAAGACGCGCTACACGAAATATTGAGTAGCGGCAGCAGAATGTGCTACATCGGATGACCGGCCAAGGAACCAGAGGGAACTGCAGTGGAGCGATCGACAACGGCCACGGAAGATGTGGTTAAATTATCGTTGTCCAAATGCGGCCCGCAGCGATCATTAGTCGAGAATCCGCTCTCGGGGTAGCCACTCGAGCATTCCGTCGACTCGCCGAGTGTACATGATTACACGTAGATTTATCGCCGAGCGAGAACGCAGTCGCATATTAGATGCACTTCCAAAAGCGAACGTTTTATCTCTCTGCTTACAATCTCGCCTTTATACTTTATACTTACACATACGCGAATAAACTAATCGATATGTTCGGCCAACGCGTATGTGCTCGTGTGTGCGTGTGTATGTCGGTAAATGTTTCTCGCTTGTTCCTTCGGCTTGTGTGCTGGAGAAAAAGAAAGTTGCTGCCCTTCCACGGCTAACGTGATTCCTCGAATTCCTCAAATTCGTCAAAAATTCGGTATTATCTGAAAGATGCTACTTGACGTTTCTCGTCGACAGAATGAAGTAACGAAATTTTCCGGAATAATTTTAACGAAGCAAAATGCAAAGATCTCTTTTTATAAATTTTCGTAATATCCTCCCTTTTCCTTTATGTATGCTTGTGCGCAGGATTAATTTCTAAATAGTTTTTTTTTCTTTCGATTTTCTTTTTCAATGTACAAGTGACTCACGCAGAGTGCCCGGGAGTGACCAATTTTCAAAAATAATCTCGAAATTAGAGTTCTTGCGTAATATACGTTAATAATAATAAGAAAAGAAAAAAAAGTCTGTAAAAAAGTTAAATACGTATTAAACGTGTCGTCGATGTACAGATATAATATTCCCTCCCCATATCATTCTGGTGCGAAGAGCGCAATTGTGTCTAGATCTAGAATTGGAACCTGGTAAAATTACTTAAGCCGCTCAAAGATAACGACGAGAAGAGAACATTAAAAAAGTATGCCGCTAAAAAATTTACTAAAAATTGGTAGGCACTCAAAACGAAAATATTACAGGCAGGGAGTTTGCCAAGGCGTTGTGCTAGAATAAGAGTGGAGTGAGAAAAATGTTTAGTACATTTCCGAAATATATCTTGAAACGTAGCGACGTTAAGCGAAAGTTTTGATAGCGAGGTAGTGTTTGAAACGCTACGTAAAAGTAAAGGGATTTTGAATCACGTAAAGTTACATTTTAATGATGAAACACCGAATATTGTTCTCAAGATATGCGTATGTATCTCTGTTTGTAAGTATTTTTGCCGGCGGCCTACACGTTTCATATAGGCAGCACGATAACCTTACAGTAAGGTGGTTATCAAATTGAAAATGTTTCAGTTGGTCCGAGGCTCAAGTGTCCGATACATCTGAAATTTAATAGTAATTATAGCAAAGAAGTTATCTTTTTTAAAAAAGTACGATTCCTATGGTAAGGAACTAGCCCGCGCAATGTTTCCCCTTCAGATGCCGTCTTAAGGGTACATTATGAAAAGGTTAATATTCCATGGTAGTATCACCCGTTATTTCTTATATCAAGGGTGTCCGGAATTTTCGTTTCATACAGCGACCAGAATGTAAATCAGAAACTGGCCGATGTTTGTTTTATAAAAATATGCTTTCCGGTATTTATTGTATTTCTGTTAATAATATTAGTCAAGATGGTGTTCATAACGATCGGGGACATTCGCAGGAAGTAACCCTCTGTAAAATATTTTCAAAGTTTTTTTTATCCAATTATCAGAACTAATTGAGACGCTTTCATTTTCTTTTTAATCTTTCCGTTGAGTAATGCACATATCTTTAAGTGTACATTACCGAGATTATCCCCGGAGAAACATTTGCCTTCGAGCGAAACCGGAATTTCCTTAAAGAATTACTAGCAGCCGTCTAAAAATTTTGTAATTGTTTACAACAACCGAGATGTAGTGATTTTATGGTTTCTACGGCTCTGTTTGACACTTTGAATAATTAAAAACTCTCCGTTTAATAGAGTTCCCCCGTTTGAAATGAAGTCCATAAAAAATTAACGTTACAGAGAGAGCATAATCGAAATCACCTCTTAGATTATGCGGCGAATTTTCACCGATGACGACCTTTCAATCAATTATTCCGGATCTTTTGCTTTGAAAGATGCCGTAAATGATCTGAATCAATGAGTTACACACATCTCCCAGTTTCACTTACAGTTCATTCAGAACTATACGTATCTCGTTCAGTGCAAGTTATATAACTTAAATATATATGTGTTCAAAAAAAAAAATTAAGATATAAAGATAAAAGAACGTGTAAATAAATTGAAAATTAACTGTACTCGGAAATAAAGTGTTAAAAGATTTTTAGACTCTCATGTGGGAGATGCAAAAAAAAACAAAAAAAAAACATTAATAATAACGTTCTAATGTCGCGTAGCTGTCAGACATAGCTGATAGCAGACATCTCGTTTCGTTTGCAGCGCCTTTTAATTTTGCAATCCTAAAAATTGCCTTGAAAGTTTTTCGTACGAGCTTCATACGAACTTTGTATAAAATATATTGACCCTCAAATACAGAAAGGGATTATAACATCTTAGAGTACGTTCTAAGTTAACTCCATATCTTTTTGTTAATATTTATGCACATATAAAATAAATAAATACCCCTGATTAACAAACGAAAATAAGTATTAAATTACTTTAATAAATAGAAAATAAATACCTCAATTTAATGAAACGCTTTCGGGCATAGCCCATTATCAGAGATAACTTTTGAATATATATATATATACACCCTGTCAAGAAAGTATCGGGAATTGTTAAATAAAACGAACAATTTTTAATTTTCATCCAAATTTATTTTGTCACCTTCAAAATAACATCCATTCGAAGCGATGCACATATGCCAACGCTTTTTCCACTCGGCAAAGCACTTCTGATAGGCGGTTTCCGGGATGGCCTTTAGCTCTCGCGTCGCATTCGTCTTGATGTCATCAATCGATTCGAAGCGCATTCCCCGTAGCGGAAATTTGAGTTTTGAGAATAGGAAGAAGTCGCAGGGTGCTAAATCTGGTGAATACGGCGGTTGTTCGATGATATTTACCGAGTGTTTGGCCAAAAACTCATTCACAATTATGGCTTTGTGAGACGGCGCATTATCGTGATGGAGAATCCAAGAATTGTCGACCCACAAATCGTTACGTTTACGACGGATAGCCTCTCTCAAACGTCTCAAAACACTTAAGTAAAACTCTTTGGTGACTGTCTGTCCGGCTGGCACATATTCATAGTGTACCACGCCTCGAATATCGAAGAAAACAATCAACATGATCTTCACTTTCGATCGGCTTTGGCGAGGTTTTTTCGGCTTTGGCGCGCCAATTGGCCGCCATTCGGACGATTGCTGGTTCGTAAGCGTGTCGTACTCGTACACCCATGTCTCGTCACCAGTAATTATCTTTTCCAAGAAGGTAGGATCCAAATTGGCTCGATCCAGCATGTCTGCAGCTACCTGTTCTCGGTACTTTTTTTGAAAGAAATTCAGGTCTTTCGGAACAAGCCGAGCCGCAACGCGTTGCATACCCAATTTTTCGTGCACAATCGTACGTACGCTCTCGTGTGACATGCCCAATCCATGAGCCATCTCTCTCAAGCTCACATGACAATTTTCAGCAACGATTTCCTTGATTTTATCGACGTTATCATCGGTCACACTCGTTGAAGGCCGTCCAGAGCGAGGCATGTCTTCGACCGTCTCCCGACCATCCTTGAACGCTCTGTACCACTCGTAAACCCGCGTTTTTGATAAAGCAGATTCACCAAAAGCCTTCTGTAACATTTTCAGTGTATCGGCACAAGAAATTTCGTTCGAAACACAGAATTTAACACAAGTACGTTGTTCAATATTTTCACTCATTGTAAAACTTCGACAAAACCTTCAAGGTCGACTGATTTTAACAGCTGCTGTAAACACACTGGTTGACAGATCGCGCTAAAAATAGGCATCATAATACAAAACAGTTGTACCAACCTGGAAAAAAAAAATTATCTGCCTAGCTATTACCCGGGAGATTTAAATTGACAATTCCCGATACTTTCTTGACAGGGTGTATATTGCTATATCGGCATAATTAAATGTAACTAAATCTATACCTGTTTGTTAATATTTATGCACATATAAAATAAATAAATACCCCTGATTAACAAACGAAAATCATTATTAAATTACTTTAATGAATTAAAATAAGGTATTTGTTTTAATTTATTAAAGTAAATTCTTTTATACTTGTTTTACGTTCTAAGTCAGCCCGGTTTATTATGGTTTGGTAACGAATTTCACAGTCTGATTCGAAATAAACTCTCCGCTTCGAGATCTCTACGCTAGAAAAAGGTAAATGACTTGGAAGTTCTTCAAGACGAAAAATAAAAACAAACTACCAAAACCGCTGTTGGACAAAATTTTCAGCGACAATTAAGTTTAAACAAAAAATATATCGGCGCCCTATAAATGGAAAGACAAATTTTAAGAAATTTCCGACATGTAATACACATTGAATAAGTTTTGTTTTTGCTCGAATTTATTCCGAACTTATAAAGCAGTCAAAACATATTCATCGGTTTCACGAATAATGTCTACAAAAATCAAACGGTCGCGATAATAATGCAGAAGTTACAATTGCGCACCTTGTCCGATTTTGAATGCGAATTTTAATGTGTGTAACATTTAAAATCGTCGTGTATGAGTGCCGGTGAACGTGCTTGTATCATCGCGAAATTTCAGTTTAACATGGTAAATAAGCGAAATGTTAAATATACTTTTTTTCAAGCCCAAAATACATGTCGTTTTCTCACTAACAACGAATAGCCTCTGTTTTCTGGACCAATCGATTTCTAGACATCTTACAACCCCCGACTTATTCGCGAATTTTTCAACCCAATTATACATAAATACCGATTTTGCTCATACTACGAGATAATAAAGTAGAATAAGATATTATATGAAGAAGGAAAAAAAAAAAACGAAAAAAAAGAAGTATACGGAGAAACCATACTCAGGTCTCTGAATCATTAGGCAGAACTTATCGAAAAACGAGATACTCACGTTCGTCAACTGCATAGTACCCCGTGATGAACCAACATAACAAACTTTTACACATCAATAGCGTAATAATACTTCATCCGGTACATTACAGCGAACATAAAATCAAAAACACACCGACACCATTAGTTATATCTTAGAATCGAAATAACCGAAGTCGGCGCATTCCTTTGGACTCTGGCCCACTCGGAAATTGCAGGAAACGAAACCGTAAGAATTGCCGAGCAAATGTAAAAACTGTTAAATCAATTCCCATCGAAGATCTACAGAGATCATCGTAAGTCAATGAATTAACATCACCATATCGGAAAAATACCGAGAGTGCGCCTCATCTTTATCAGATTAAGCCAAAACTCAGTAATAATGGAACAACAAAAATATAGCACAGTCGAGAATAAGTAGTGACAATTTGGCTACTCTCATCAGAATGCTTATTAAACACCTTCGTCATGCTTCTAAATATTTATATAACTATCAAATAACACAAAAACCGCACGATAATGAAAGAACAAAATACTAGAAAATCTTCTAAAATTGCCGGTACAATGTTATATAATCGATAGTTTGTGAATTAATTTCTTTGCAATTGAGAGCGTTTGTTGATTAAATTAAAAAATAAAAACAACTAATAGTCTTTTTTTTGGTTGGGGGGGGGGGGGGCGTTAACATGATCAGTAGAAAGTGAGGAAAACTTCAACAGCTAAAAGCGACGAATAATCAATTTAAAAAACAAAAAACATGTTCGAAACAATGTTTCTACCGTCCTTCATTTTTAGTAGACTGAAAATATATGTTTTTTTTTTTGTTTTTTTGCTCTTATCCTTCTTCAGAGTAGAAGGAGAATGCTGCCGAACGCCGAGAATTATTATCTGAGTTAGATGACGGATGATATATAATATTTTCTCGTATTTCAGGGAATTTGTTGGCATTTTTCACATGCACAACGGAAAAATTGTTAATAACTTTTTACTATTTGTTATTTTTATTTTGTATTTACTTTGGACCAATTTGATTATTTTTTTTTTTAATCTATTTTAAGCTATGGTATCAACGCAAGTGACATTTTACGAATTAAACGTTTAAAACTCACACGGTGGATATAATTAAGAAAACAATTTTAGACACCATGTTTAAAAAATTAATCTTAAAGCTCAAAATTTATTCCTAAAACCGCAATGAGTCGGAAGGCTTACACGTACCATCATCAGAAACTCTCTACTGGCCAGTAAACAAAAGAAGAATATTAATCATCGCGCATACTACTTATCAAATATGATAGATAATAAATGAATCATTGCCCTTCAAAGAGTTAAGAATCAACTCTTCTTTACGAGTCGCTCGAGAATAGTTTTATTTTAGATCGGAACTAGACGTGCGGTTTTATACGATTTTTTACTATTCTCTTGAACTGCCGATATATATATATGTATATATGGTCAGCTGTTTCGCTCACGAAACGATTTTTTCAGTATCGGCATTTTCAGAGAATTTTTAAGTACAGATATTAATCAGAAAATTTTGGATCAGTTCTCTGGTTCTATTGGCTGCTGACGAAATTTCGCTTTTGACGAAAACATTTACTAGGTACATATGTGTAATATCTGCAATGACCGGTTGGTTTTGATTTTTAATTTTATCTATTTAATAAATTATACAATGCATTTACAATGTTGGAAAGAATTCAAATGATATCAGTTACAGTACTGGTACAGTCGGGGGAAAACAATCGATTTATAAATTTTACATAAGTCTCTTAGAACAACAACAACAATCTTGAAGAGTCAGTGTTTAACTGTTTGTTTCGGGCTCGTTTGTTTTTGGAGACATTTCGATTTTACTACGTTTAATGGTTTCCATTGAAATTTTTAACGATAAAATTAAACGTTTTACACGACATTTCATTTCATTCTATTCAGCGTTCGGCATTTCTCGGAAGATTTACCGTCTGCTGCCTACGAGACTACACTAATTACTCTTTAAAACCGTATCTAAAACTCCTCTTTCCGTCAAATAACTACAAAGTCCAACAGAGCAGTATTAATCACGTAGTTGTGACACAGCGAGAAAATGGAATAAATGGTAAGGAATAAATTACGAAATTTGAATATTTTTAAATATTCGCTCGCGTAACCACGAATCGATATAATAAACATTCGGGCAGGGTTACGCGCGGAACAAGCATCGAGCAAACAAATGCATTACGTCAGCGAAAGTGCAATATCGTATATATATAGGCGTAGATATGTGAGTAGCGCACAACGAACATATCGGTTGCGCGTTGCCCTTCTTAATGGCTCTTCTCACCTGGATCGGTATAATATCATCGATCCTTTCTCTTTATTATAGACCGAACACACGTTGTCGCTCGGAATCGTACCAGTTTTCTGTCTCTCTGTCCAGCTGAGCTGCCCGAAAAACTTATCACGCCTGACCATGGGTATCGTAGTGTTGACCGGACGAGTTGGAACATCCAGTGCAGAAGTGGCATTGATCGGATGAGATGGTTGGCCTAATTCCGGAGAACTTCCTCGTATTCGATCGAATGCTAGTTTAGCCGACGCAACAGCACACCGGTCCAGTCTGAAGTCGCAGTTCAAGGCAAATGAGATAACCGCATGTAACTCAACAACTTCTGAATTCATCTCCCCAATGTTTATCCGAAAACATCGAAACCACCTCCGTTCAATAACCTCTTTCGAATTATTCCTATATCTCGATCGTATAACGTTTTTTTTTTTGTCCCCTTTTTTCGTTTTATTTTAAGATTTAAAGTGGGAAAAAAAAACACGAAAAAAATCGAAAAAGAGCCACTTACGTTACTAGCGTTTGTACGAGGTTATTTTCGTTGACAGCTGCTGTTAGTAGACTCTTGTAAAAATCCGTGCGACGGAATTATTAAACCGAAAAAGAGATGGAATACCATTAAAAGCATCAAGACGACCGAATTAATAGCGGGCAGAATAAAATATTTACTCAATAACGTTATTCTTAATACGGAATTGATCAGTTTGGTTAGCGTTAATATATTCTTGGACATTCGCTTTATCGAGCAAACAAAACATTTAAAAAATATCTACAAAACCTGAAATGTTAGTGACCTACAGTTCAACAAACAACTGAAGTTTTAAGAAAAACGTAGATTGGTCTCTTTTTTTTTCAGTTCATAATCCGCCTTCATCGATATTTGCTTAGGAGTATGAAAAATAGACGACAACAGAATTAATTTAAGCTGTAACGATATGGACTTTTAATAGCTTTTTTAACCGAACAGGAGAAAGCGTTATCATGATTGGGAGAATGCATGAATAAACGTGGTTAAAAGAAAAAAAAATCATTTGTATGTCGAGAATTAGTTAAATTCTTTGAGACATTTTTTGCGAAATATGACGTAATCGAATAAAATCAGTTCTTTTATAAGAATTATAGATTATTATCTGAGGGAATGTTCTCATATCGATGTCCAAAGGATTTAGTTATACATGTGTTATCACGTTATTACGCCTATTTCGATCCACTGTTGAATGCAAAAACGTTCCTTGCTGGGATAAGTTGGCCTAATCTCTTGTGTTGGCTAGGCCATATATATATAAACTCGGCCTTTCGTGCCTCTTAGGAGTTCGCCTTTTAACCCCATCTAGGGACACCCCCGGACCCCCCACCTCTATCACTTCTATACTTCGTATAAAGTAAAGTATGTCCCATACTCTTGATAGGGGGCGTTGGGGATTGTGAAGTTAAGGTTCACAATGCGCTAAGCCCAACGATACTAATAAGAGTAAGGGGACAGTTCCTAGGAAAATTGACAACGTCAAGCAATCAGTTTTTGTGGTACTTTGTCTTTTTATACATGTATACAATATATCACGTTTGGGGACAAATTTTCCTGATTGTTATGTACGAGTATGCCACATTTGGGGGCAAATTTTTGTTTCAGAGAAAAATTTTGGGGATCGCGATAAGAATGATATTTCCAACATACATACATATATCGGGGACGAATCCAGAAGGACATTGGGGGGGGGGGTTATATAATTTCGTAAAATCCTCTACGTTAGGCAGTAGATTTGAGAAATACCCCTGGTTTCATAAAGAAAATCAAATAGCGAGCTTTATAAAAATTCAAAAATGTTTTAAAAATACATAGTTATTACAATTTTTAATTTAACTTTTGCCTTATATTTAGAGGTGAAAAATAAAACGAAATTATAAAATTATACCTTAAATATGGTAGTTTAGAAATACTAAGAAAGATAGTATTTTTATTAGACACTTTACTTCTTTTTTATTTTTGTTAGTAAACCGATCCGAATTCTCTTTGTTCGTGAGCAAGTTTAAATATATATATTTCTCATTGAACTACTATTTTCATTTACATTACAAAATAAAAATTAAAAATAAATAAAAATGGCAAAAGATCGACGGCAGTTGTGTTTAAAATAGAATAAAAAAGGAACATTAATAGTTTTGCTAGAAAATAGTATTAAATATTAGTTATTAAAATCCATAGGTATAACATTTATACAAATCTTTTATAGCATAAATTAAGTTTCTCTGTTATAACAAATTTTTTCATAGAGACTTTGGTTCTTGGGGGGGGGGGGTATCCCCTATCATCCTGTGGATCCACTACCATATATATATATATATATATATATATATATTGTTATAATTTAGTAATAGAAAATCAAAATAGGAATAATAATTTAAGATCACAGTAACAACACTGTGTTAATAGTTGCCGGCAAAGAATGAAAGCCGACAACAGTGATATGATAAAATTATTGTGGTCAGCTTTTATCGCGTTTGAGGCTATGATGGAATATTTATTACAGCTGATTTTAGTGAAAAGTGTAGATGTATTTACAATATTTAAATTCTTTTTAATAAGTTTCATCGTTGATAATATCGTTTTAATCTAGTCAGCGATTCGAGAGGTTGAACCAAAAGAACAAAAAATAATACGTAAAGTAAAATAATACGTAAAGTAAAATAATACGTAAATAATTGTTGGAACTGATTCCGTCGAGTATGACCAGCAAGATAGAAACCCGTACAAAGTTTCCAACGTCAAAGAGGCGTGATAATTGGCAAAGCGGGACGCTCAACAAAGATGTTGATGCTGAGTACCGAGCGATGTTATTTATCGTTTTTATTCAGTCACGAGAGGGTGTACAGTCAGATTATGGGGAAGACCGGCGTTAATTATAAGCATGTACGAATTTGTTGTCGAATTTTTAAACTGTTGGCGTTTTTCGGCGGGTAATTTGAATTAATTGTTATTGTCGTTTATTTTCTTTTTTATTGCGTACACGAATTCATCTTTTATTTGGGCCATTTCGAATTTATTTTCTTGTTAGTTTTTAACCTGTTGTGCGCGTGATTATCAATGTCGTCTGAATATTATATGTATATTATATTTTGATTAATAAAAATATCGCGTCGAAGTTTAGGAACACATTTGTTCGATAAATTACACTACAAAATAACATTATTATTATTATTATTATTATTATTAATTATTATTAGCCATAACAATGAAGTTATACAATATATTGAAACAAAATATTATTAAAGAGAAAAAGAACTTATAATCTAGCCCTGAAAACGGGCAAAGGCCTCCCTCAACCGAGCGCACTCTAGTCTTTCGTAAGCTACTCGCTGATACTGTTTATGTTTTAGCATTTTAACGAAACTGTCCTCCCATCTGATTTCAGGTCTTCCTTTTTTTCCTTTTTCCATAAATAGTCCATTCTACTATTTTCTTAGTCCATCTCGTAGAATCCATTCTTGCAATATGTCTTGCCCAATCCCATATTTTCCTTCTTATTGCACAGGTGAAGTTGTCATTGATTTTTAATTTATTTTTAATACTTTTCATGTTTATTTTGTCTCTTAATTTAACTCCCAGCATAGATCTTTGCATTGCATTCTGGCATGTATTAATTTTGCTCATGAAATTAGACGCACATATTTCAAATTACCCCTTTTAGTTTATTCCTGTAAGGTCCCTTAAAAATATGCTTAAGCGATCAGTATTTTTTCCAGGTGAGTGGAATTCTACAATCTACTTCTTTCTTTGTTTTGCTTTTTAGGGATATCAATTGTCCTAAATAGATTATACTCTCTACTTTTTCAATTTCTTTATTATCCATTCTAATTTCTGTTTTATTTTTTTCTGTAGATGGTATTTTTGTTTTATCCAAGTTTACACTTAAACCAGCCTTCTTTCCCGCCTTGTTTAAATCGTTCAACATGTCTTGTAGTTCATTAGTATCTTCAGATATAATTACTACGTCGTCTGCAAATCTAAGATTATTTAACCTTATTCCGTTTATGTTTATACCTTTCTCATTTCAGTCCAACTCTCGAAATAATTATTCTAGGGCAGTGTTAAATAACAAAGGGGATAATGGGTCTCCCTGTTTTACACCCTTTTCTATGTCAAAATATTCTCCTTCTATGTCCGTTACTATTCTTGCCTTTATATCCTTGTACATATCTGTTATAAGTTCCCTATAGTTCCCGGACACTCCCTGATTCTTCAAAGCTCTATCTAAAAATTTATGATTTAACGAGTCAAACGCCTTTTTATAATCTCTATAAATGCTAAATTTATTTCTATTTGATATTCCTTACATTTCTCTAAAATTAGATTTATCACATGTAAGTGATCGATTGTTGAGAATCCATTCCGAAAGCCAGCCTACAAAATAACAAAAAAGTAATAAAGAAAGACCTCAGCTCTCATACTTCTGTACTTCGTATAGAACGAGGAAAACTTTTCGAATGTGTGACAAAAAAACATAAATCTTTATTTAATGTCACATTTTAGGATAAATTTTTGTGACAGAAAAAAAATTTTCATAAACGTTGTCATTTCCTAGCAATCCATTTTGTTGATACTTTGTCTTCTTATATATATATATATGTAATATGTTTAACATTTTGGGACGAAAGAAGTGATGGGAGTTGGGCTAAAAATGAGGTTGTCATTAATATATATATATATATATATAACTCGGCCACTTTGACCTTACACTTCTATCTCTTTCTTTTCTATACTCTGTATAAAGTGATCAAAACGATGTGTGTATATCTTCCAGAAACTAATTCTGGGCTTAGTAATATTTTAAATAAATTCAATCAAACTGTTATGGTTGATATAAATATTTTTTTACGCTGTGCGACTGAAGAAGCAAAGATAGAAAGCATGTAAGATGGCTGGACCCCGGGCGAAGAATGAATATTTTACATTTGAATAATGTTACTACTGACTCGGCGATTAGGATGGCATTTTAAGTTGTCTTGGCGATTTGAGATGAGTTAAGTACACACATTTTGGTTCTCATTAATTACGATTTGTTGAATGGTCGATTTTAAAAAGAAAAGGCTACCCTTCTTTTTTTGAAAATTCACATCTCCAATCTCAATCAATTAACTGACTAATTCCCCCTCTCACGAGTAGACTTTCCATATACTTGTACAGACTCTCTACATAAGCTTCTGAATGCTCTTTTCGATCTGACCGACGATGGTGCTAGTTGCATCGTTTCTGCGAACAAAATCATCCGCCAAGTCAATGATAAACGGTACACCGATCATCAGTCATCAAAATAAGGCCACCTCGGAGTTTCGCTTTGTCGCGTGGAAAACAGAAGAAACCGAAAAATCCGTTCTTCGGTAACGCCTCCGTCGAACGTGTTTAAAAAGTTTCGTCCTGAGCGCGCTTAATTGAGCAATGAAAATGGAAAAATTAATTGAACAGCGAATCGGAATGAATTTTCACGATTGAGGATGATGCGGAAGTGCGAATTGTGCCGCGATAGAACTTTCCGTCGTAACCGGTAGGTATGCGTCTCTATGTTATCTGATTTGAAAGCGCTAGCAGTTCCGCAGTCGGACGAGTCTGTAGAGTTCCGAAACGTCAGATAAACGTTGACATCCGAGCGCTCCGAGTGTTACATAAGAGAAAGAAAAAAGCGCCATTACCACCAGCGTAATCGTGCATACAAGAGTTCGTTCAACTTGGCCGGTTTCAGCATTTCGTTTCTTTCTCCGAGCCTCTTCCCACTAGCTTGCTCGCGTAGAATCGCCATCCACTTTTGGCGGGAAATTCTTGCTCGCGCGCAAATTACAGTCATCCGTTTCTTTTAGATTACGCACTTTTTGCATATCGCTTCTTTTTTTTGGGAAGCTCAAAACAGTTTGGCGCTTTAACGTATTTCCCGCCGCGTGATCTATGAAAGCACGTTCAATCCTCCCCGCAGTTGACAGAAGATGGAAATGAAAAGTAACGCCATCGGAAGTGTTAAACAATTGACCGATTCCGTTAGTTGTCAGTTACAAGGCGGGCGTGTTTGTTTCGATCCGTCTTTATCATCGACGTTCTGACAAAAATTGTTAGTTGGCCGTTTAATAATTTTGTCATCATAAACGGTCTCTACCAGTTCGGTGTGCTACAAGAAAATGTTAGAAATCTCGAAAAATATTATCCGAGATGATGGCCTTTGCAACTTGTTAAACATGTGAAAAACGTAAAAACAAGCCTCATTAGTAAGTTGCACGCTCTGCCCTAAATGGAGTATTATTTTTAGGCAGTTTTGAAAAATACGGATTTAGTAAAGTTTTGAACTAATTTCGGGGCGTTTCTTCAGAGGGAGAATTTCAGCCTCGGCCAAAATATTATAAAATTTCGTTATACTTCCAAGATTGAAACGTAAAAAAAAATAATTAATACAAGTTATAATACCGAGCGGGGGAAAATTTAAGAATTCGATTTATTCATATGTTATAAACTTTGCTTTTAAAATTATTTCGAACATTTAAGTTCACCGTACAATTTTGATTTTATGTAAATAATTTTAATTTATGTTCTCAAAACCAGCATGAAATATTTATTAACTGTTTAATTGAATATTATATTATTATTTTATTATCTCTCGAAATAAAACTACGTTAGATATAATCTATTATAATATATATAACGGAAAATAAAAAAAAAATTGGTCAAAGTATACACATACTATATTATAATTTAATTAAAACTTACATTCAGCGCAATATATACATTAGTAATTACAAAATCAGACGATAATATATCTATCAATTATATAAACGGCAATGTGTCACTTAATTAGTTTGTCTTTCCTATTATTATTATTATTATTGCAAACAATAATCGAAGCATATAAAACATTGAAAAAAATAAAATGACGTAATAATTTCGTGACGTCAAGGACCCAAAAAGTGCCCTGTGGATCTTGTGAACAACAGACACTCGTGCTGCCAGTGGTTTTCTTACTAGCGATAGCTGAGCCGGATAACCTGCGCGGCCACAGTACCTAAGTTGATGACGCAGTCATTGTACACCCGAATGAGTAAGTTTCTTGTTTACATCACAGATTTTCTTTCGCATATCTCCTTTTGAGCTGGAGACGGAAGGTGATAAATTCTTAGCTAAAATACGTACGACCGAATAATTATAAAAAAATGTCCGAGATTGAAGGTTAAATTTCGGTAAAAGAAGCGCTTCTGACAGTTTTGCCCGTGACATAGTAGTGGAAGAAAGACGTAATTACACTGGAATAAAAGCTGCGGATGACTTTTCGATCAACCGTCGCGAAGTGGAATATTTGTCGTCCCTATGAATTACCGAGAATTAAATTCCGCTTAATCGTAAGACGTCTGAAGTGCTCGAATCTTGCCCAGAAAATGTTTGGCCGCCTTAATTTACGAGCACCAACAGCATCAATCATTAGTGCAGATTCATTTACTCCAAAATAATATTTTCTTTCAACATGTAGATTTCCTGTCAACATGTAGATTTCCTATCAACATGTAGATTTCCTATCAACATGTAGATTTCCTATCAACATGTAAATTTCCTATTAACGTGTAGATTTCCTATCCGTTTTGTTTGTGTCAGTAATATGGGTGAATTATTGAGTTTTCGTTCGCGATACCCGTCAGCTACCGAAGTACTCTTTTCCTCAGAATGAATTACACGAAATGTTGGACAAGCAAATTTAACAGTCATCAACCCTCCGGGATTTGGAGTGATCAGAAACAGCTTTCCCTTTTACGATGGAATTAAAAATGCGAGAAACTAATTAAACTAAATGAGAAATTAAATATGAAATCAATCGGCAACATGAAAACGTAAGAAGGTTGAAGGAATTTTGTAAGCTAGCCAACGATTGAGCCAGACCGACAAAAGAAGAAAAAAATATGTCTACGAAAACGAAGGTTTCTTCAAAGGCAGCCGGCATTTCGGAAAAAAACATGAAAAGTACGCAAGGTTATATAACCTGTAAGTGCGCTTATGCATTTTCTCTAGTGCGACTGTTAAAAAAATAATAATAATACTCGTAATATTTAAAAAAAAAAAAAAAGGCCAAAAACTTTTCCATATAGTAATCCGTTACTGCGCCTGTACTGGATATTTGCGAAATAAAACGTTTTTGAAAAAAAAAAATGCGGACTGTTCCTTTCTTTTTTTTTCGCTTATTTTTACACACAAAGGATGTTACGACTGGGCGCGTATACCTTTTTCTTTTCCATCCTAAAACTTCTTCCTAATTTCTTACAAAAGGACTCTGGATCCCGACAAAATTTATTGTATGCAACCCGACTGTGTGTAGCATCATACGCTTCGGGCAGGGCCAATTCATCTCGGTTCCAGGTTTTATTGCCGCTCATCGTAAAACCCGCACAAATGTAGGCTCGCCGAATACTCACAAAGGCGGCAAATCGTTTTCGTTCTCGTGTGAATATTAGCTGGAAAGTAAGAGCAACTTTATTGTTTACCAGTCGGTCGAAAGCAAAATTTTCTGCCTTCCGGAAAATTTTTCCGAGAAAAGTAAAAACGACAATAAATAATTCGAACAACCGTAATAAACTTCGCTGCCTCTTAGTCAGGTCAAAAAATGAAAAAAAAAAAAAAAGGATTAATATCTCCATTTTCCAAATGTTGAGAATATCGCGCAATAACTGAAATTCGTTCGAATCTACGACGGTGGTTCACCTTTTTCTACATCTTTTGCAAAACTGATTTTGTATCTTGTAACTCTGTGTTATTTAAGAAAATAGAGTTTTTGCTCATCAACTTGAATAGCACACTTGACTTTTCCCGTATTTTAAAAAAAGTTTTGACGAGCTACTACAGACTGGATTGATTAAAAATGTGGCGAATAACTTTGAATAATTATGAATAACAACTTTCAATAACTTTGGATAGCTATGAATATAACTTTGGATAACTATGAATAACTTTGCATGACTTTGAATAATTTTGGATAACTTTGAATCTATAGCGGAAAAAATAATTCAGAGCAAGCTGCAAAAGTTAGCGGTCAGAGAACGTATTACAGACAAGTTAAAGAATGTTGAAGAAGTGGCACAGTATTTGCCTAAAAAGGAGAGAGACTGATTATGTTGATACCTTAAAATTAAATAGCGCTTTAAATTTTACGTCAAGAATGGCAGTTGACTTGGATAAGATTAATATACGTTACATAGGATATTATATACCTACTTCAAAACCTGTCCGAATTAGAAGTACATATTTCTAGAGATATTTTTATTTTAAAATGTCGGAACTTCAGCAGCTGTTTCGATTAGTATACCGAAGGAAGTTAAAATATGTGTAAAGGTTGATCAGATCACTAGGTCTAAGAAGTGTTTTTAAAGTCAATCGACACAACTCTTTGGAGGGAAGGAAAAAACGAAAAAAAATCGATATTAGTGATGTGTAGTTTGGGTTCCGTGACGATACTGGGTTCTCTGCACGTGATCCTATATAATACCGAACAGCGAGCCGATGATATATACACATTTTATTATAAACAAAACCTGTTCGACATTATAGATTTTCTACGAAAGTAACTCGGCCACTATACCTACAGTTTTATCAAAAAATTTAATTATTTCGGTTACGATTAGTCTCACCGTATTAAAACTGTAATCGATTTATTTTTTGCTAGAGATCGATGAATTCACATATATATTGTTTTTTATTTTGACAAACGGTTTGAAGGAACGTTTTTCGGATCGAGATTGGCGCAACGGCGTCAAGTTAGCCCTGCCCCCCATGATGTAATTTCAAAATCAAATTTAACTAAAGAAATTGTGCTCGTTTTGTGCCAAATTGTGCTGATGCTAAAAAATTTTGCGCCGCACTGTACCACGCAGTATTAGTAAAAATTGATCTGAGGGTTTAAACTTGAATTTAAGAATTTCGAAAAAGTGATTATGTCCATAGATAACAATAGTTTTGAGTCGAATTGTGCAGATAATAAAGAATTTTATGCCACACTAGTAGTTTAAAAAAAAAAAATTGTTTTAAGTCAAATTTTCGAATTTTTCAGGAATCCGTTTTATTTGAAGATTTTTATAGTTTCATGTCAAATTGTTGTCTCAATAACGTACTTCTGAATTTTCTATATCTCTCAATTCACCCAAAAATGATGCCGATCTATCAAATTTATTTCCCTTTTTTTTTCTAATAAGTTTTTATGAAGTAACAATGCCTCCTTACCATGAAATTAAGATTATTAAGATTTATTTTGCTTATAGTTTTATTCATATATTGCATGTATTTTGTCAATATTGTTTGCTTATGTAATTTTGTGTAGTTGTTTTATTTATTTGAGAGATTTTCGATGTAAATTTAAATAATCTATTATTGTTACCATTTCCTTTTTTATTAGTTAGCCCCCCCCTAGATCAATTTTTACTAATACTGCGTGTTACAGTGCGGCAAATATTTTTTTTTTTATCAACACAATTCGGCAAAAAACGAGCATAATTTGTTTAGTTAAATTTGATTTTTTGAAATTCGATAATGAGGGAGCTAACTTGAAGCCGCTAAGATTGGCAACGAGATTTTGATAAATAAGCTTGAGCATAAGTAGCGCAGTCGATTCGGCAGTAACAATGATAATTCAGATATTCAATCGTACCTACGCAAAATCTCACTTGTACACTTAATTGCAATGAAGGAATTTAGCGAAATTTGTGCTCATCAGCGCTAACGAAAGGTTCTTTTTTAAACCATGTGGGGCCACTTTCAATGCAAATGAACTCTGAATTGAAACTAACCTTCCTATTTTAAACGTATGGGATAAAAAAGTAAAACTAACGATGTACATCAATCGAGAAAACAAAAAACAAATTCTAAACAACTGCCATCTAAACCAGAATATCGCAATCGACCAGGGACCTGAATAAGGTAACCGAAGCCTGGTGGTTGTTGCGAGAACAACGTAAATGCTGGATATTATGAGGAGGGCAACCGACAAGGAAATTAAGTCTCTGAAAAAAATATATCTTTGCGTCCGTCAAGTAATTTACAACGAAATAACAAATGCCTTTCGGAGTAACTAATATTGTGACCGTTGCACATCAGGTTGGACGTTTGAATTTGAACATTTTGTGAAATCCCATACGAAGACTGGATCAATGTAACGCAAATACCATTAATAAGCTTCTCAGCGATAATTAGCCGCACACGATAATGCCATGGTCTTGACAGATGGTTGGACTGTATCAAGTTTGAGTTATTCTTCATATTTATTCAGTTTTGTCGATGTCCTAATTTTTCGTAACAAATCAGTAAAAGGGATGAAAGGATATGGGACGTCTTCAGAAGCATTAGCTAATTGATGGTTATTATCATTTCCCTCTATTCCACAGTACCTAGGAATCCAACAAAATTTCGATTTTATTCCTTTATCTTAAGACATCTATTTCTTGTTTCATATAGCAGCGAGTATGATTTATAGCTAAATACACATCGCATAACGTTATATAATTACAAAAAAATTTAAAAAGTTTTTATTTATCAATGCAAGTTAAAAATAAGCTAAATCATCAAATTGGTTATTATCTAGAGCAATAAGATAAAGGCGTTAGACGTTAAATGTTATTTTTCAGACTAACGCTTTCGTATCATTCTTCTGGAATATTCCAATTTGATGATTTTCCTTATCTCACATTGGTAATTAAGTCTTTCTTTAAATTTCTTATATACATATTATTTTACAATTTTTAGTTACATTTGCGGACGAATAAGAGTCTCGTACAAAGGAAATTATCTGTACAAATGTTATACGAATAGAAAAATGAAGAAGAGAATGAAATTGAAATTTTTTTAGTATTTTAAAATACGTTGCTTAGTGGCTAGAAATAATTGGTTGGATTTTTATTTTTTTTTGTAAGTTTTCGTTAGTTTTCTCCATATATCTGCAACAAAATGATTAACCCTTTTGCTTAAACTTTTTTTTTTTTTTTGCAGACCTCGATTTTCGTTAGAATTGGCCTTGCTTATTCTCGAAATCCTAGCACTCCAAGATGTGCAGAATACCAGAATACAAGCAAGACGATCACAAGTCAAATAAAAGATTTTAATAAAAATTTCGCTAATTCCCGAAAATAGTTCAAAAATTCAACTATTATTTAATCTGTAAACTGTTTTTGAAAATTAGAAAACTAAATTGATATGTTATTGTTTCGTGAGTTCTGTTTGAACTCTTTTGTTACGCAAACCTTTTTTTCTTTTCTTTCAGATTTTGTGCGCTGCGATAATTGTTAATTTTTACTACAAAACCATAAAAATGTTTTTACAAAATTGCTGAAAAAAATTACCGTTAATTTATAATTTCTTTACAAGCGATTCTCCTTTAATCTGGTCTCTGTTCTTTTCCCCGGCTATTTTTATTCATTTGCCTTCCATGAAATCGATATACGAATGATTAAAGATGGTCAAATTAATTGAGAAAGGAAACACAGTAATCATGCAAAGATTTATCCGTAAACTGTCAAAGTTACTCAAGTGCGAACAATGATATAACCGAACGAACATTGTGCGAATCTGGCCGTAAATGTTTCATTAGAAGGAGAAAACCAGTTAGACCGAATCCGGCATATCATGAATTAGAAGTTTAGGACGTAATCAGATAGAGTCTCGAAAGTTGCTTGAAACAGCAGATTGCCGAAAGTGGAATAGATAAAATTTTAATTCTGTTTCGCAGATTTAAACGAAATAACAACAAGCCGACGTTATCATTATGTAGAAAACTTAAGGAGAAAACATCTTAAGCGATATTAATCGATCAAAATAACACGCTTTGCCAGTGTTAATATTCATCGCAGTTAGAAAAAATACTCTGCAAGAAGTTTCACACAGTGACTATTGCATAGAACTTCGATAATTCCCTCCACTCGGGAACATCTAGCTTAAGAGCGCCTATTTCAAAAGCTAAAAAATTTATTTATTTGAATCGCGCCTACATTAGCAGTGGAATTTTCTAAAAACTGCTTTAAAATAACTAATATCGCTGAACTCTATATCGCTTTTTATTATTCTGCATTCAAGCGTACTTTTGTTTATCGAACTTGGCCGGAACAATTAATATCTGGTATGGCGCATTTAACGACTGTTAGAATCACAAGCTAAATCACGGAAATATTATTACATATATTTAACGATTGAAATCGTTTTTTAATTGAATAATTCTTAATTCCTGCACACATATTACACGCAGAACGGCAGCATTGCTTGCAAGCATAACTTGGAGTTATAATCATTTATTATCATAAGAATTTCGTCTAGGCTATCAATCTGATTTCAAATCGAACTACCGCATGAACAAGTTTAGTGTAACATAGGCGGATTATTATTTTAAAAATATCCCAAACATAGCCGATATCAAACGTTTTTCGCTAGAACGAATTTTTTCTCGAGTTTATAAAGGAACTTAAGAATTACATGGGAAACAAATCGAACCAAGATTAAATTTAATAGCAATCATCATGAACATGGAAGATAAATTATTAAAATGTGACAGAAAAATTTGTTAAAGAAATTCTCCTGAAAAAATTATTTTTAATATTAATTTTAAGCACGCAGCTTTTACGACCGTATGGTATTTTCGTTAAAGTTTAGTTTCCGCTTTTATTTTTTAACCTACTTGCGCTTATCTGAGAACGTTTAAATTCTTCTACGATTGTATTTTAATATATTCATTTGTAAACGAAAAATAACATGTATATACATATATATATATATATATTTATTTATATATTTATATATAAACTCGGCCATTTTGGCCTCGAAAGGGGCTGTGCCCTTGACCCCCCTTGCTTACATTTCTGTCTCTTTCTTCTATATTAAAATGATCAAAATTTACAACGTAATTCTAAATCGGTGCATATGAATATAAGTTATGCGCGAACAAACGTAAAAAAAAAACGGGAAGAACGTGTAACCTCTTTCTTTTTGGAAGTCGGTAACAAAGGTACACATTTCGATGGTAATCTTGCAAATTGATAACATTTTAAGTCGACCGCCTCTGTTGTACTAATACAAAAATAATAAGAAAAGAAAAATTATCCAAAGGGACCACCACCACATTTTTTCACGTTTTATGTTCACCGATTTTCATAATTACTGACATGGTACCTAAGAAGAATGGTACTCTTTCTAATGGACAAAGAATCATTAAAATCGGTCTATATGAATATGAGATATACGTGAGCAAACGTTAAAAGAAAAAAAAGGAATACGCGACGCACGTATAACCTCTTTCTTTTTGGAAATCGGTAAAAATTAAAATATCACAAACGTTACATCAAATTTGGACATTTTTTCGTTATCTAAAATTCGGAAAAATTTTTCGTTACATAAAATTGGAACATTTTTTTAGTGGGGACCGGCCTAAGAATTACGTTCTAATTAATATAAACTCAGCCCTTTGTGCCGGGGCACCCCCGGACGGACCCCTAGCTATAACACTTCTGTATTTCGTATGAAAATTGAAAACGTCATTCTTTCCGAATGCGAGACAAAAAAAAATAAATAAAATAAATCTTTATTTAATGTGACATTTTGGGACAAATTTTTTGTTACAGAAAAACTAACGGGCGTCGGGCTGAGAGTGACGTCATCATTGAATAAAATAATTAACCAGGACAACAATCCATTTTGTCGATACTTTGTATTCTTATATATATATATATATATAATATATGTAACGTTTTGACAGAAAAAAAAAAGCGATGGGGATAGGCCTAAGAATGACGTTGTCATTAATATATATATAATATATAACTCGGCCCTTGTAGCTTAGCAAGGGGGCAAGCTCCCTTGACCTCCAATCTTTTTTCTTCTAAACTGCTTTTAGAAGAATTTTTTTTTTTTTTTTTACGAGTAGTTAATACCTATATGGCTATTACTCGATTTAAAATTCTTAAATACTATTAATAATCTTCGATTTAATAATAAAATATGTAAGAGCCCGAAGGTTGTCCACACCGAGAACAGCTGAGCCCAGTTGCTCGTCGCGATGGTGGTTATAATTCCGGCAGGTCAAAACAATATGATGGATCGTTAGCGGTGCACGGCAAATGTCACACATGGGTGGTGGCTGGCCATTCAACAGATATGAATGTGTAATTCGTGTATGGACAAGGTATATTCTGTTAACAGCTGTTTCCAGCTTCGGTGAGCAGATATTACCAATGATTAACGGCCAATCCTCCACGCTTTTCTTTGTATTTCCAAGTATACTTGGCCGAGCCTGGAACCACTGATTCCATGAGTGTAAGATTTCTTGCATGTACCACTGTGCCAAGTCTTTTCCTAGCATTGCCGGCAAACAAGTTTGCGTTGGCCCTTTCGCCGCATGATGCGCAATATCATGGCCATCTATCCCTCGATGACTCGGGATCCATTCTGGTGCTCCGTTTACTTAATTCGATAATGCTAAACAGTATTTGGTCCACCGTCGCCACAGTCGAGTTCATCGCTTCAATGTACTGTAATGCTAAAACTGAGTCGGTCAAAAACGTATACTGATCAGATGGCAATTCCGATATTTGCAGCAAACATTGAAGTACTAACATCTCAGCCGTAAGAATTGATAACATATTCGGCAAGCTGAAGGAATATATCCTTTTCTCAATGGAAAAAGCATCTCTCACATTCAATGGTGTTTTTTTGGACGCATCGGTGAATTGTTTTCAGTTGACTCCGTCATTCTAAGCCGTCTTGTACAAAAAAAAAATTTTACTGTTCAGCCCCACATTTTACATGTATATACAACATTATTATTCACATTTGCTTTTATCGTGACCTATTTTTTCTGGGAATAGAGGGAACGAACGCGCCAACGTCAGACTGCCGTTTTTTCTAACGTTTTCGGCTTCCCGTTTCGAGACTATTAACCTATCGTTGGCTCGTAACAGACCATCGGTTAGTGCATTGAGTCGTTCTTCAAAGGGTAGCTAACAATTCCCGTGGCAGATGATATTTGGCTATTACTAGGTACAATGAAATTAACGATACGTGTATTTTTATTAGAAATTTCGAGAATTTTTTTTTTTTTTTTATCGGAATTTTATAGAAAATAAATACGTAAAATCTGTAGGGACTAGTTTATCTATAATATAGATCACAAAAGTATAACATGTATATATGAGAAAATCTGTTTCGTTTAAATAATAATAATCCATCGTTACAAGTTGAATTAGGTAAAAACACATAACTGTATGAATAACAATATTTTATACCGTACTCGAATGGTTTCTAAGTTGCAAACAATATAAATATTCTATGACAACACCGGGTTTAAGTAAGTCGGAAATTCAGCTGGTTCACTTGGCAGGGCTGTTGTGTATCTTACATAGATTGTGTGACGGACATTGTAATGGGACATTTTTTGTAGTGTACCCCGGGTTAAGAATGACATATGGTCATTAATTATATGATAATACAGTTATTATTGCGTGTATGTACATACATATATAGTGAGAGTTGATTGAATCGCGGCGATAGTGTTTGTTGTTTCGTGTAGTTTGCTAATCAGTAGTTTTTAATCGCATGATTTCGCCTATTATTGTAACGGATAACTGGAAGAGACCATTTATCTTTTTGATTATTATCTATGCGGTAAATTTTTTTCACAACAACAATGTCCGTACTTTTCGAACTTATAATAGAAAAAAAAGGAAAGTTTATTCCTCTTCGTGACTATTTTTAAGTAATTAAACCACTGTCGGAATAATATTAATAAAAGCGGTAAATGTTTAGCAGCAGTAATATTAGAAAATTGTTAGCGGCCAAATGGTATTTAAAGCCAGGCCAAAAAAAAAAAAAAAAAAAAAAAATATATTAGAAAGAACAAAAGTAAGAGGGGTAATTTTAGATAACATTTTCTGCTAAAACACCGATTAAAAAATATAAAATAAGCAAAAAAAATAAATTTGAACAAAAGCTTTAATTTAGCCGCGCTAAAAAATGAATGAAAAACAATCACTTTTTTAATCTATTTTTTAGCGCAGCTAAATAAAAGCTTTCGTTCAAAATTTCTTTTTGTTTTATTAAATTTTATATTGTTTAATCGTATCAAGAGGCTACTATTAGGCACTTGATCATCCGTGACTTTTTCTGATAACTGTTTCCAAATTGAAAAAACTTTTAACTTTATCAAAAAATAGTTTTTAAATATATTTTCTGATAAAGTTGAAAGTATTTTTAATTTCGTGTTACGTAATTTTGAATGTTCAAAAGTTAAATCAACGAAAAATAAAAGCGTCGATCGAAATCGATAGCAATATCCCGAAACTTCGCATAAATATCAGCCGACGCCACTTCAAATCACTGGGAGAACAGCTTAGTTCCTGTTCCTTCCTTTTTTGGCGTATTTAAAAACTTTCGAAGATCTTGAAGAAATCTTTTTTATTTTTAATTACAACGAAATTAGTTTTTTTTTTTTAAATATATATCTCTTGTAATGACCTGTACCGGAGATTTTCATCAATTTCGCAATAATCATTAATAATTACCGATATAGTTTTCTTTTTTTTTCCATTTTCGCGTGTTATCAAATAATCGAAATATAGAATTATTGTTATTTTTATTATCGTCGTTGTTTTTCATTAAATATCCTGTTCAATTAAAAAATTATAACCTAACGTATTATTTTAAATGGTACGAATAAATTTATTAAATAAAATAAATAAGGTCTTCCTGATTGATTAGCTTTTCTGTCGAAGTCTCGCAGGTATCAAAGTCTGCCACTGGAAACATAAACCGAAGGAGCCGATCCGCTAAAGGCATATTTAAAATATAATTACATGATAACGGAGGTGCGGAGGTTAAAATAGGTAGTTACATCGAAACTGCATAAATCGCTTTCATACGACCGAGAGGGCGGACGCCAACTCGCAACTATTTTAGGTTACGTACGAAAATGCGTCTCCGAGTAATTAGCCAACTCGTAACTAATAGCTGACCGCCAAGATACCCAACAAATCTTATAAAAGTGAATAATTTCCACACCCCAGTACGTTCCTTAACTTTTTCTCTCTCTTATACCGGTCACTGGTTAGACAATGTGTAAACTCTTGTTTATTTTCCTCCGAGACTCGGTAAAAACTCTTAATACGTACCGAACTATAGATGTCGAATATTTCATTGATCTTTATCAAAACACATTATTCACTCACATTATTAAATTATTAACCGCATCATCACTACTATTTTATTTACCCATAATTGAGAATGAAAACAAGAAAGAAAAAAACATTTGAATTTCACGTAACAGAATTTAAACCTATTCGCGTAGTATTTTCAAACTGTCGGTATATTTTTAACGGGAAACGTTAACCGCTCATTTAGTGTGATTTCGATTATTCCTTTTCACTTTTTTCTAAGAAAGGTGTAAAGAAAGGTTTGCAGATCTATTCTCATTCGTATTTTTTTAGAGCAGAGAGGGTATTTAGCATTCGGTTTCGAAACGACTGAAAAGAGTTTTCTATTTTCGAATAAAATGAAATTCGGCTGAATATCGAAAATAGTGCAAAAATTTAAAATTTCTGAATGATAAAATAGTCTTGATATTGTGTACTAGTTAACAAAAAATACTTGTGGATTATTTGTCACAGTGAAATATTTGTATGAAACAAAATGACACTTTTAACGCCGAGTACTTCGACGAAAAAAAATAAAATAAAAAACCATTAAAATCTGTTAACTAAGAAAATAACAAAGATCGTAGTACTGGATTCTAATCCCCGGATATGAATCATTTACTATAACTAGAAATGGGGCTTTCTTCGTATCTTTTGTTTCTTTTAAAATTAAAGTTTTATTTACTATATTAATATTGTGACACGCTCAATAGTAGAGATTATTTAATATGAATTTTTATTTTTTCAACAGTTTAGTGCAATTTTAAGAAATTTAGTATACGATAAAGCAACAATAGGTGCCATTACATTATAATTTTTTATTTATTTATTTTTTTTCTTGTTTGGGTTTTTCCCTAGGCTTGCCAATAATAGACGATTACCCATCAACACGTGTAAATAGAAGTAATTAGGAGTTACAAGGAATGGAATCTGATAAAGAACGCTATACCAAGGATGGAGAAACAATGACAATCAACGTCGATAAATGCCAAACATATGCATTCTGAAAGGAGAAGGAACGACACTGCCGAAGGTAAAAATTACTTTTGTGGTGTCCTTATTTGTTTTAATTAATACTGGTGTCCGTTAGCGAGTTATCGATTTTTACTGATGGAGAATAAAATGATCAAGTTTTTAATATTTCTCAGTTAAAGCATGATGAAAGAAACGTCGAGAAGCATCGGTGGTCCGAAGATCATCAGGCAGCCGTCGGTGATGAGTTGGATTACCTGATTTTTTTTTGGGTTACTAATTGACGTGTCTCCTTCAATTACCTTCGATATTTAGTTACCAGTTGGCCAATTCCCCCCCCCCCCCCGAAATGTTCGAAAAAGGATTGTTTCGAATTTAATACATGGGAAGTTGAATATTTTCGGTGTCGTGAATTTTTTAAAAGGTGATGGAGCTCGTTAAAGGTGAAGAGCAAAAGAAATTATGCACCAAACAAGGCAAAATGGTTCTTCTAATTAATGCTTTTTTTTTGTTATTCAAAAAAAAAACTTTCAGATGACTCGCTGTTGCGAAATTATAACGACATATTTCACAAGCAACATCCTCACATCTACAAAACATGTTGGCTAGGATCACAGCCCGAAAGCACGGAAAATTCGTTCTCGTTTCCATCTGTTTGACATCTTCGCGCTTGCTTTCCTTTATCCGAGTTGAAAAATCTTTCACTGGTTTTATAAAAGCTTTTATTCGAAAAAATAATAAAAAGATCAAAGTGGTGTTAAAAAAATTACACGGAGCGGCCAAAATACTCTCGGGACCGTTTAATTTTAGTATAAACGATATTAATGACAATAGTAAAAAGAAGGAAGATAAAATTTTTTGGACACTTCATGAGAGGTGAAAAATACAAATTACTACAGACAATAATAATGGGTATGATAGAAGGAAGAAGAAATCCGGGACGCTCGGATAGATAATATAAAAAAATGGACCGGAATTAAGAAAACAGATCTAGTCAGAATAGCAAAAGATCGTAATCAATTTCAGCAGATAATCCAATCCATACATGATGATTAAGCAATACCCGAATCGGGTGGCACGAGAAGAAGAAGAATAAATGTGTTTATTTAAAAAAAAAAAAAAAAAAACTCGATCATTATTGTTTTTATTGTTTATTCTTGGCCGACTCTAGCAACATACCGAAAGAAAGCGAATTAATGCCGATTTATCTAATAGCGGTATTTTATATAATTATTAAATTTGATCGAATTTACCAGCTACGGGATTTTATCTACGGAATGTGTAAATATTGATACGGGGCCCTTTATCTGCATAATTCGAAGAGGAAAGAGTTGAAGAATTTTTCAACAAAGCAAAATAAATATTTCGAAGACAGATAGAATAAACATCGAAAGAAGGCATACCTTTATAGGCCTTATCGGATAGAAGGAACACTTTGATCTAACGGTAAATTGTGCTTCGCCAGATAACGCGTGCGGATTTTGCGGATGCTCGATTCCTATTTATTATTAATACGCGCATAATTGACGCTGTGTATGTTTAAACACAATCTCTTACATATCCTTTATTTATGCTAATCGGATTACTGATTTTATTTAGATCTACTCACACCTATTCCGTAACATATTTACTATTCGTTCTATCACGTACTCTTAAATTTAGAGTGAACAGTTTCGGTATCGTCACGATATTCACGATATGCGCTCTATATTGTTCAACATTCGCTGGTTCCTTCGGCATATAGATATATGGTAAGTTTTTGAACGTTTTCTACTTTGCAGGCTTTACATAGTATATCCCCTCCGCAAGGCCGTGTCCACGAGGTGGGTTTTGCGAGTTGACCCCCCCCCCCCATGAGAACTGAAATAGTTATTATGAATACACAAAATTCTGATAAAAATTTAAAATTCAAAATAGATATTGATGATTTGTTACTTACCTTTAAAAGAAAAAAGGAAAAAATATGCTTCCTATTTTTAGGTACTTCATTAATATTTTACGCGAATTTTTTTTTATTACGAGTATAATCAATAACATTAGTAATTTTTATTAATGTTCCTATACGGGGTAATTCATTTATGTAAATTATTAATACATATAAATCAAAATGATGGAAATGATTAATAGTATGAATATTAGTGAAAAATGTATTGTTATTTATAAAATAAATATGTAAAGAAAAATTTCAAAACCCCCCCTTTCAAAATTCTGGGCACGGGCCTGTCCCTCCAGTTTTGTCTGTGAAACTTTTAGTAAATGAAGTGAACTGGAATAAATTGACACAATTTCGATAAATTCGAAAACAATTAAAGCGTGTTGCGAGAGTTTATTCTAACCACGGTTACAATTAGCAAACACAAGGCTAGAAATTTGCGAATTATACGAAAAATAAGTAGGGCTAGAGAAAAATAAATACACCCTACGCTTTAGTAAATATATAAACGCAGGAAGAAAAAATTTGTGTTTTTTTGATATTTTTTTCGAAAACGGGCTGTGTGGTTCGAAATCACAGGATGACGAGCTTTCTAGGTACATGGTAAGAAGCGTTCAGTAAATAGATGCTCCGATGGGACGGACGCCAAGTGGTAACAATTTTAGAGTACGTACGAGAGAACGCGCCTCGGTTGGTAGCCGGAATACTGGCCAACAGTCGACCGTCATAAATCTTATAAAAGTGAATAATTTCGACCTCGGTATGTAACTTTTTCCCCGAACTTTTTATACCGGATATCGGCTAGGCAACGTAAACTTTCGTTTATCTTTTCTCGAGACGATAAAAAACCTCGAATGAGTATCGAAAATGACAGTTTGAGAATTTTATTGGGCCTTGTCGAAGAGCCCACGAATTTCGATTATTCACTTTCAAGGAAAAATATGAAATTATTAACCGCATCATCGCCGCTATTTCATTTACATAATTGAGAGTTAATCGTTTTCAATCAGAGAACATTTGTAAATTTAATTTATCGATAAGAAATTAAATTACTAAGAAGTAAAAATGAAAATTTAATTAAGTATAAAATAAGATCAGTTAAAAATTTACATTTCTATAATAATAAATTCAAAACATTCCCATTTTGAACTTATATTTCATCATCGTGATGATATACATATAACAACAACAACAAACAACAACAAACGTATATTTATACACTTCTATATAATAATATAAAACATTTAAATTTTGTTTTATCCGTACCGAAAGCGAAGGTGTTTCTTACCGGATAGGAGCATGAGACTTATAAATTTACTTATTATTAGTCGTACATAATTAAAGTTTGCGGGAAAAACAATAAAAAAAAAAAACCTGCATACATGCGTAAATCCTTCCAGAAAATAAAGGAAGATCTATCCTATTTACTCGATAACAAATATTACGTACCCGTCGAGAAGTCGAAATTCGCAACTTGCTTAACATTAATACGAAATACTAATAATTTAGACATTATGCAATCGCCAGACACGCAAGCTTTTCGTAGAATTATTCCTTTAAGTTAATAGTATGTGCTTTATCCTTCTATGTTTATATTTTTTGTATCTGAGCTTTACGGTTTGATAATCGTAAGAACCTATATTATTTATTAATATTAAGTTAGATGCACTGCACGTTTCAAAAAATTTCCGCGTGTTCTCTGTAATTATTTCTTGAATGTACGGTATTTTTACATATTTGTGCATAGTATTGATGTTAGTGTATCGTGGTTTATTTAGTACTATTTGTAGACGGTGATTTGGAATTCTTTGAAGTTCTTGAGAAATACTATTTAAATGCTAGACGACGAAATTATTATTGCATATAATATTTTGGGAAGAATGATTTGTTTATAGATAATAAGTTTGTTTTCAGGTGTTAAATGGGATTTTCGATTAAAGTATGGGTATAGACAACAAATCTCTTTCTGAGCTTTTATAATTTTATTTTTGATTAGTTTCGTGAAGGTTAATCTTTTATCAAGTGTTAGGCCTAGGTACTGGATTTCACTCTTCCATTTCACCTGCCTGTTTTGGATGTTTATGATATATAAGTTCCCGTAGCATTCCCATACATACCAGTGCTTAAAAATGTTTGCGTCATTTTTTCTGAAATTTTTTAAAACTTAAAAAATGTCTCTACTCATTAAAATTTAATATTTTTGCTACATTAATATCTACATATATCATGACACGCTCAAAAATAAAAAAATACCTATTTAACATTAATTTTTATTTTTTCAACATCATTTTAATGCGATTGTACGGAATTTAATATATTGATAAAATGTCGCCGGACATAGCGATAAGTATGATGCGGTATTACATTATGAAATGACTTTTGTCATGTAGGTTTTCTTATTTGTTTTAACTAATACCGGTCCGTACGCGAGCTAACCGGTTGAGAAAGACATGATCAAGTTTTTACCGACTCATAGCCGGAGAGCATGGTAAAAAAAAAAGAAAAGGTCGGGAAGCACTGGTCCGGAGATGATCACGCGGTCGTCGGTGATGAGTTGGTTTCTTATACGTTCGGGTCGCAAAGGAATTATCGGATTATTTTCGGTTACACGAGTTGGCGTGTCTTCCCCTTAATTACCTTTGATATTTAGTTACCTGTTGACCAGTTCCCGTTCCGACGTTAGCAGTGTTTTGAAAAGACAAAATCAGTTTGCTATGAAAGGTTTTTATTTTCTTACACACGTGCCAGTGAAATTTTCCATATCATCCATAGCGCGATTGCCCGAAAATAAAACCCCACCGACCCATAACCACACTGCCATCACAACGGGCTTTTGACATTATCCGCGCTGCGAGCAAACGATGTGGTAGTTTTAACAGCGAACGCAATCCATTTAAGAATCAAATTACAAAAATGACGAATGTAATTTCGGCGATGAAATATCAATTTGAACTATTTAATCAATTCGGCGCCAAAAACGAACGAATTGAAAATGTTTAATTTCGGTAGATCCGCGTCTGGTGGTTAGTTTGGTGTAAAAACCTGCTTGGAAAATTTTCCGATAATTTCGACTACTGTCTCGACCGAGCAACCTCGTCTACTTTTATTCTCCACTTTCGTCGAAATTATGGCTCAGTTTATTAAACTGCGATCTTGCTCATCCGTTATTTTTTTACGCAGACGATTTTATAACAAACACATTCGTCCACGATTTCGGTGGCTAGATTTTTCCCGATTTAAGTATCTGATAAAATTCACGCGAAAAACAACTTTTTCTTAAAATAATAATAATCATCATTATATGTTCCAATTCGAAGGATTCGTGGTCATTCGTGACCGTGCAGCTATCGACTTCGAAACGCATCGGAACATGTAATGATTAAATATTATTTTACGAAAAGTATGATTTTATGTGAATTTTATTTAACTAACGGAATCATGTGATTTTGATGTTCTTCTGATTCCTCTTCACGGGGGGGGGGGCACACCGTACAAAAAATTCTTTTATATATACGCTCTCTTTGATGCCTGCCTAACTTTTACATAGAAATGCTACTATAATAATTTGATTGTAATTTATGTGTCGACACATTTGCTGTTATAATCGCTTTCTATTTCGAATTTCATCGCTCTTCACGGTTGGTAGTAACGTGCAGGTAAACGGAAAAAACGCACGTTCCCCCATGATGCTTTTTAAACCTAACTGAAATAATATGGGATAATTTTTAATCACTCTGGCGACCTTGTTTACGGTCACTTTGACGGTTCTTTAACAGTTCGTCGCGTACGAAAAAGGCTTGACTAGGAAAATATTTTCACGTAACATTTTAAAAGTGTACCGACAGGTATGGGAAGGGGGGGGGGGGTATCTTCAACGGGAGAGTAAACGTTGGCAAGACGGATTTTTAACTTCAAGGGCAGTTCGAGTTTTTTTCTCTGCTTACTCTAAATTTCCTTAACAATGTCAAATCGTTTACCGCAGAAGACAGCCTCCCTATTTCCTCATTCCGGCAGCAAATTCCAAGAAGTACGAGTCGGCGGTGACAGAAAACCTTTTTTCAATTTTTTTTTTATTCCTTTTCTGCCATTTAATTCAGAGGTTAATGTAGGGCATTTTGGCTGGAGACGAACAGGAAATAAAACTGACCACCGATTTTGAACGTTTTTCTACTGACACGTATTCAGCTCGGCTCGTGATTAATGAATTTCGTATATAATTCGATTTACGAGCCGAAAGACTCTAGCCTCATTTAGAAATGACAATAGGTCTCCTTTAGAAAACGTGCGTGTTGCGAAGCATTCGATGATTCTTTCTTCATTTAACAGTGTAAACAGTGCCGGCCGTTGAATTATATATGGTTTACTTTGGAAGGTCGCCCCCGCCCACCACTACACGCACACAAATATGTACACGCGTTCGTATAGACGGTCGCAAACCCGGTACGTATAAAGAACTAAATTCGTGGAAATTCAATGAGCCGACATAGTTCGTCGTAGAATCTTGTGCAAAAAGTACCCGATAAAGTCGGAAGTAAATGTCCTCCGACAAGGCTGTTTCAGTTTTACCGAAAGATAATTGCCCGAGCAACGAGAAATGTATTTTTTATTTTTATTTTTCGACTGTCTGTCAATTTGCCGGGACTGAGAAATTGCTAGCTTTGCTTTTATATCAGATTGTCAAACTATGTATATTTTTTATACTGTTGCTTAATGCGTTTTAATTTATTTTTAAAAGTGTAAGTTTAATAAGTGAAATTTGCCTTCTGTCGATGTTTAATTAGGTTTTTTTCGTAATAAGTTGCGGGTCCCATAAGGCATACTGCCCGTCTGTGGGTGCTCAACACTATTATCGTTTATTCATAAATATAATTACAAAGCACCTACTGAACATTATATACAGTACACGTATCATACGACTGCACTTGACGAATATCCGTCTTAATTATATACGTATGATCGATTCTCCACCATTATGTACAATTAAAAATTAACTCATTGTCCCTCATTTATGTTCTCAACCAGCCACTGCTTAATTATTAGCTCCAATATCTCTGTGTTCATTAAATCTTCCGGAATTCGTATCAGCAATTTAATTCAAACTGTCTCATCTGTGTTGCCTATCTTGCTATTTATACCTTTCGGTCTCGGGTATAGTACACCTCCATATGAGATTCATAGTTGTTCTACCTCTTTTCGTTAAATATAATGAAATATTATTATACTCAAACAGTCGGTGATAATAATATAACATCTAAGGGGAACATTTCTTTTTTCTTTCTCTACCAGCTAATGTTACCGCTAACCTGATCTTTTTTGGCTTGTCTATTGTAAAATTTTACTTATTTACTTTTATCCAGGGCTAACGGAGTGTTAGAAGTTAAATGTACTTTTTATTAAAATTCTTGAAAATTTAAATAACTTATATAATAATATAAACAAACGCGAGCAAAAAGTAAAATGTACCCGGAGTAAATTGAATAACATAAAATACGGATAAGTATTAAAATTTCACATTTTTTGAATAATAAAAAACGTTTAAAATACATTCTTTTATCAGAGCGTGGAATTTCATTTTTCGTCTTTTTCGGTACTAATTTTCACCGGCAGCATTTTGTATTTAATCGTAATCGATTCTCTGAAAACATTTCGCTTTTCACATTGCTCGCTGAAGTCGGCGACCCTAGAAAACTTCCAGCAGTACCGCTCACATGGTAGGATCTGAATTTTAAATCCCCCCTTAAATTACACTCTTCATCTTAACGAATTTACGACATCTGATTGGTGCTTCTTGAGTTTTTTGGAAATTCGTTAACTGAACTCTTCTTCATCCTATACGAACTCTGTCACGAGAAACCCATATATTCACAGTGTTGCTGGTTAATCGTGTCAGGTGGAGCCCGATGCAAACTAGTCTGGTGAGCGTAATCGAGCGACTTAAATTTTTTATAACAATGAATAATTCAATTTTTTTAGTCACTCGCTATAATTTTTATTCCTCGTTTAATCTAGCAGCCCTATTTTTAAATTATTATTAAAAACGAGCGCGCTTTATAATTTCGACTAATTTCATTCCGAATTCTGGGCATCTTTACACCTTCCCAGTCCTTATTGTGTATTTTACGTACTTCCGCTTCCTTCATTAGGTGTCGTTCCTGCTTCAGTCTCATTTTCTCCACTATATCACTAACTTCTCTCTTTCTTTATAATTATCTTTAATTCTGCTGGAGTTACTGTCCTTGGCTGACGCCCCCCACCATCAAATGTAATAAGTAAAAGATATCAGAACTGATTGCGCAGCGCTGTGATTTAGATTGGCACGTCTAATATGCCTGTATTTGATTTTTTTTTTTTCAATCGTATCTGGCGCAGGGTAATTAGACAAGCTATATTTTATTTAACCGTTAAGATTAAACTTTTTGTACGCTTTTGAAACTAGTGAAGGACCGTAGTAAAGAGAAAAAAAATACACATACACACTTATATATATATGAATTACAACGTAATTCTTAGGCTACGCCCTATTAGAAAAAATGTCCAAAAAAATGTTTCAATTATATGTACCGCAAAATGTCCCAATTTTATGTAACGTTTGTTATATTTTGTAGGATTTTTGTTATTGTTATTTAAAAAATGTCACAATTTTATGTAATGAAATATGTAACGAAAAAATGTGTTAATTTTATATAACGGAAGTTAAATGTTAGAATAGGACTTTTGTGGTTATGTTATTTTTTGCCAGTAAGAATTACGTTGTAAATTTTGATCATTTTATGCAAAGTATAGAAGAGAAAGAGACAGAAATGAAAGCAAGAGGGATTAAGGGGCACGGTCCCTTGCGAGGCCAAAATGGCCAAGTTTAAATGTATATATATATATGTATTAATGACGTCATTCTTACGCCGAGGGTAATATGAGAAAACTGTTATGAAATTCATAATTTTTTCTTCAATGAAATAAATTTTAAAAAATGGATATAAAATTGAAAACTATCTTTATTTTTTGTTATAAAAATCGTTGAATTTTTTTTCCATTTTTTCCAGTTCCGATTATTAAAACTAATTGAGCAATTAAAATTTTTCGAATACATTTATTAATGTCTTTTATTAGAACGCTGAAATAGACCGCAGCGTTTTAAAATTAGTTTTCTTTGATGAAAATAATTAAGCATGGTTTACTTCGCACGTCAATAAACATACTTATTTCAAGTAATTTTGTTGTTCTTTAGAATCGGTAGAAAAACTGAATTTCATCTATCGAAAATTTCGCTTTTGGCGTCCTTGAAAAAAATGTTTACTATCTCCGGTGCTATTTTTTCTAAAATTACATTATTCCACCTTGTGACCTAGCAAAGGTGCATTCCCAGTTTAAGTGTGCAGCTGACAACTTAATTCCACGGAGGACCCGTGGGATTACATCCTTAACAAGTTGTAAAATTTCTTCAACGGTAAATTAGTTCTCCTACCCTTTTTTAATTGTAATCGATGCATTGTCGCACTGCATGTTCAACGGATGGTTTTATTTAACACTTTGAGCAGACAGCTTAATGTCTTGATTCCCCGGTCATGAGCCGCGTCAACCGATAATTTCCTAATTGCTGTCCTCCTGCCAGTTTCATAATATAATAATCCTTGCTTATTTTGTTACATCGCGATGTAGCAGAGCTTCCGCGCGACGTTTTTTTGTAGAAGCATGTTTGTCTTCTCTCTGATTACATCAATTATGCGATATTTTCCGTTCCACCAAGACCTTTATAAATTCCCCTTCCAACTATATTCGATATTTCCTGCGTAGAACGAGGGTCTTGTTAGCCAGACTATTATTCGTTATTCGTTCGACGCGGTCGTGTTTGTTTCCGGGTAAGATTTTGCCAATCGTTTTGATTCCTTTTCTGTTCATCTGTCAGATCTGCCCTTTTTACGGATCGTCTTCATCTGAAATGAAACTAAGGAACCCTCCTACTGTTTTTCATTTGTTCTCGGCTAAGATTGTTTTCCGATTTTATTTCAATTAGTATTCACGGTATTTTTTTCGATATAAAGTTTCGTTCTGTTCCTATGGAATTTTTCGCCTTTATCTTACCTATTCCTATTTATAATGGAATTTTCAAAAAATTAGCAGATGGATTAAAAAATTCGATTTGAATGCGAAAAATTTTTCGTAAAACTGCATCAATATCGTTCAAAAAGTTTCTGATCGTGTAGCAGTGATACTTTAATGCGTCCGGAAATGACACGAATTCATTGAAAAGGAAAATGAATCAGCAGCTCATGAAAAGAAAATTACTTGTCGCGAAATTGTTTCTAATGGCAGAGGTCAGTCATTAAATGTGCATCATTTGGGTAGGCTAAGAAACAATTAAGTGCAGCTCAGCGAAGAAAAATGCTTCCGTTAGTAAAAAATTTATAGCTGGACTAATTTCGTAAATAAATGCGAATTCGAAAGAAATATACCATCGGGGAAATTTTTCGTGACATTCGAATTTCGATAAGCTGAAAATGGCCGATGGTACGATACTCGTCGATGGTAGATCTAAAAGAAGTTGTTTGAAAGGTTATTTTTATCATCGAGGTTTTTCGATATTTGTAAGACTTTGTATATTTCGATGTGAAACGAGAATAAAACTCCGTCCCGAGAGTAGAAAAACTTAAGAAAAACAAGTTTTTTAAACTTAAAATATTGAAATAAATTTTCGTTTTTAGTTAAGTTGGCTGTTAGCTAAATTTTTGTCTTTAACATGCCACTTATGTGTCATCGTATGCGTAAGTCTGGCGGACTGTCATAAATAATTTTGCTAATTATTGTTTGCTACATTTTTAATTATAAGATTGCTTTAGTCATACTGTTAATAGCTATAATTATTAAAAACCAAACATCAAGCTCCTCAATAAATAATGAAGCCATAAATTTTAACAGATATTTCGTTGTACGTTGAAAATTCTTTGATGAAGCGACAGAAAAGAGATATAGAATCGTATTTTAGCTTATGCGAAATTCACCGTTACTATCACAAATACTTTTTGTCGCCTAATGTCACCTTTCGATAAAGTACATAACTTACCGATTCATTAATCATGCTAATATAACAATAGGAACCAATGCGGTCACATCCGCTTTCGTTGCCTGCTCTATTCCAACCTGTTTTCAGTCGTTTCAGCGATATCACGATTAATTTTTCACAATGAAAATGGATATTTCTTTACTCGTCGTGTAATTATTAAAATAATTATCAATTTCTGGATTTGCGATAAAAAATTGGATTAACGATTAAAGCGGCTCTCTGTTTTTTTTTTTGTTTTTTTTTTGAGGGGCTCGCCAGTTAAGGCATTACCCAGCGTTAGATTATATTAGTGAGAGAGAGGAAGAAACGAATTAGAATTGAATTCCATTACAGATAGAACAAATGAAAGACGCTGTAATAGGAATGATCGCCGGGGATGGAAGTGAAAGAATAAACAAAGTACCATATGGAGTAGGCAAACCAAAATTTCGGAGTTGTCTGTAAAAGTGGGAGTGTTCTATGCATATAGACGCGCATTCGAAGAAAATAAATGATTTGTATTGCAGAATAAATCAGAATCATCAGGGTGGGAAGAACAAGAAGCAGAAGAGGATACAGAAAAACGAAAAGAGGATGCAGGAAGCCGACTATGGTCAAAGCGAAACTTGCAGATAGAAGAGATAAAAAAGCGCGAAGGATGTGGGAAGTCGCAGTACCAAGGATAAAGAGGAGGCTGAGTTTGAATATTACGATAAAAGGATTCAGGATTGGAGAATAAAAAGGGATAAATATCGCGCTATCGTCTCTACGATAACACTTCCTGGAAAGAACATTAACATTAGGAGAAGATTTGGATAGAAATTGACCAGTTTGAACGGCAGATCGAGTTAATGAATCTGCCAGTTTATTACCCTCAATGCCAATAAGGCTGGGGTCGATAAGAAATCTCATTTTTTATGGAACGAGGAAGCGGCTCTCTGATTTTCACGATTCTTAATCATTTTTGATTACTCGTTATAGAAGTATATAATTTCACGTCTCATTTTGACCATTCATTTTTATCGTATTAATACTCCTAGAAATGCATAACGGTATGTTTCTCGGTAATAATTTAGCGATATTATTAATGAAAGTTTTTAAAAGCTTACACGTTGATTTTTTTTGCCACGTTCCGAACTAAATTGTTGTCGAATATATTATTACTTCCTGTGTATAGTCAAGACCATTGGTGTTAAAAAAAATTAAAACATTTAGGATGATCGCCGTTTTGAAAAAATTAGACATTAAATTCTTAGGTTTAACAGTTTGTATAGTGAAAATTCAAGAATTTAAGGGCCAATTTTATGAACAAAGCGTGTAAAATGTCAATAATCTCGATTCCTCATTATTCCTGAAGTTCTATTCCTTTTGATTTACAAATGAAAACATTTATTCTATTTTAATCGAGACTATCCATCGTCGTCAAAAAACAAAAAAAAGACGTCGATTTAAATTGAAAATGGAACAGTCAGTAGACTGATTTAAACTCTATTATTACTATTTTTCTTTTTTTTCTAAATAACAGTTATATTATTTGTTTTACATTACCGAAATATCTCATTTTTTTAGTTTTATGGAAAAATTTTACAATATTTGAAAATCTTTATTTTTCTCTAGATTACACAGTTGAGCTCTTTCTAGAAAAATATTAAAAGTCAAATCAGTTTAGTGTTTTTGGAATAATTTCACTTTAGTCACAAGAAGAATGACGTAGTCAATTGAAAACGATTTTTCTAAAAGATGTTTAGAAAAAAAAAAATTGGGGCTTAAGAGGGCTTGCCCTCTTGCGGGCCCCGGAGGGCGAAATTTTATATGAATATATATATATATATATATATATATATATATATATAGATAGATAGATAGATATATGAATGGATAGATAACTATATAAAGTATCTTCCAACCGCTTATTCTTTTTCAGGCTTTCCCGAAGGAAGTTCAGATTTTCCAATTTGCAACCTGCTTTTTCAAATTTAAGAGAGAGCCTGAGCCCAGCAAGAAAATAGCTTAAGATTAGTAACCTAAAATCAACTTTCAGAATAGTTTAGATATTTTGTATAGAGTCTTAGAGTCTAACAAAAATTTTTTTATTAAAAAAAAAACAAAACAAACAAGAAAGGTGTAATCTACGTGTGTTTCAATTAATGTTTTATAGTAATCTATAATTTTTCCTAAAATGTTGTTATATGTCTGCAATAATTTTTTTGAATTCGTCCTTAGTTTATCCATTTTACATATTATATTTATTACCCTACTCTATATAATTGGAACTTCGAAGTTTAAAGAATGCATAGTTTGTCACACGATTACGAGTCCAAAAGTACGGAGAATTGTCCTTCTTCTTCCCGATAACGTAATCCATGAATCCTGAGAGATCACAGTATTGCACTTAATCTTACGGAAAAATTTTTACAAATTCTAAATAACTGCTCCGTCGGTAGTAACTATGTTGCACTTTGTTAGAGTGGATAATCCAGCGCTTTATGTACTACATAATGAAATCTAATATTTCTCTGCCATGTGTAGTCGTAATAATCTTGTTAGTTAAAAATAATAATAAAAGAAGTAGTTTAAGTCAACTAGTCTAGTAGCCCCCCAAAAATAAAATCCAAAATAATTTTTAAGCTTACTGCTTTACGCCTTGTTTCTTATTTCCGTTTATAGTCACGCAGAAATTAATAGGGGAAAAATATATTGTTTTTTTATTGATCCGCCATTGGTCAGTTTCCTTTCGTGTTCTTACTTAGATATTTATTTTACTAGGCCGGATAAAGTTACATAACTCGTCAGTAAACAAACCCTGATATTAATGCAGTCATTAAATCTATTTTTCCCTCACTATAACTCTCGCATTACCAGTCAGGGTGTTCTAAAAAACTTTCTTCCACATGACATTTTTCATATATATCGGACATGGTACCTAATTTAAATAAATGTTTACCTGTCCGAAAATGGCTCATCCCTCAAACAACATAGTAATTTTATTAGAAGAAAACCAAAAGGGCTCTATTCTTGACTCGTGGCATAAATTTTCCCTTTATTCTCGTTTATTTTTGTGTATTCTTCATTCCACAGTATCTTACGCTATTAAGTCTGTCGCAGTTCGTCTTAGTGCTAATTCTTTCGTAATTATCAGATTTTATTCATCTCTTATTTCATTTCCGATTATCACGTAAGGCGCTAGTATTCGTTTAAACTTCAGTTATAGCTCTCTAAAGTTATTTTTCTTATTTGACATTCAGCGTTGCTCATTAGATCAATTTTTGCCTTTTTTTTTTAATGATAACAGTGACCGACACGAATCGCGCTCTAGAAGTATCTTCTTGCCTGTATAATAATTTCTAATATCATATTGTAAAGCTTTTAGTATGGCCGTTTGTTACCGAAAATCCGCAGTAACGTTCTAGATAGCTTTTTTATTGATATTTCTTCCGCTGTATTTCTACAGACCGATCTCTGTACAATATTTCATATTTAGAGAAATCTTTGATCGATATATAGTTAAATATATCGTTAATACTAGATGATTGGTCTTTTGCTTGATATTCACTAATCAACGTCTAACTTAAATAGGATTTCAGGTAAGTTCGCGTAACATGATGGAAATTTATTAATAATATTTAAATCCGAGACTCTGATATATATTCATTCCTTTTTCACATTTCTCTGAAATATATATTTGAGTTCCTTATTCCGAGATAACTTTTTATCAAAGATTACATCTAAACATTTTACCCGATCAACTAACGAATTTTGTTGTAATTTAATGAGTAGCGAATTTCTATCCCTGTTTCTAGAAGGAAAAAAAAATCCTCGAGTTTAACATTAATTACTATTAACTTTAAAGAGCTAAATTTATTTTTGAGAGATATTTCAATCGTATCCAATCATCCTTTTTTAATATTCTTAATATCTTCGTCGAGTTATTTAGTGTACATACATATATCGCCTAAAGCAGCCGACTAAACCAATTTCCGCGCAAAATACTTACAATAACAGAAGTGTACCCTGCAGATCTCGCTGCGTTATTCTCGGTTTCTCGTAATAATTATGTATGTGCAGTCTTTATTTTTTCTGAAATTCTTACGAAAAACATATTTTATCGTTTAAACGTTCCAAGTCAACATTATCATAACATGTGGATGGATGTAATATCGATAAATGTAACGATTGCGTACCATAAACTGAATTTGATTTTGCTATTTTTATCAAATTTTTAAAGTATTCTTAAGCTATTATTGAGCTTTTTAATTTGGAGGAATTTCTCACTATACATAACTAACAGGGTTTTTTGCTAGATTTTTCACAAACAGTCGATCAAAATTTGTCACTTTAATACGTACAAATATACTTATATATATTAATGACAACGTCATTCTTAGCCCGAACCCCAATCACTTTTTTTTTGTCCCAAAACGTTTCATTTATTACTCCAAAATGTTTCATTTTGTCCCAAAACATTTTATATATATATATATATATATATATATATATTGTATATATAAGATGGCAAAGTATCAACAAAATGCTTTGTATAAAATGAGAAAAATTTACAAACTAATTCTTAGGCCGGCTCCTATTAGATTTTATAACGGAAAAATGTCCCAATTTTATATAATAAAAAAAAAAAATCAACCAATAATTTGTACTATAAATTTTATTAATCTACCGAAACAACTTAACATACTACAACACATATAAATAATACATTCCATGGTATTATTAAATTAGCGATATAGTTTTTACATGCTCCTCCGTATTATGGCGGGAATTCTTCTTCATCAATCTGCACAGTAATAAGAAGTGTATTCATTATGTTTTCAAAAACGAAAACCGCCACCGAACGCAAACGTGAATTGCGGACAAAGACTCAGTAAAATCGGTCTTTTTATGAGTTATGCGCAAACAAAAAAAAAAAAAAAAACATATGCGACCAACTGTTTTTGGAAGTCAGTAAAAATTAAAATATAACAAACGTTACATAAATTTGGGACATTTTTTCTAATAGGAGCTGGCGTAAGAATTACGCTGTAATTAATATATATATATATGTATGTATTGTAAAAATAATGTGCATAAATTTTGGAATTATTAAACTTTTGACCATATAGAATGGTTTAAGATTCTGAACGGATATTTCCAAATTTAAATAAAACGTATTATGTAAACTTTATAAGCAATATCAAGCACTTTTAATCTCTCTTCATCGAATGAGATCTAACTGCCGAATCGGGACAGCGTAGCATAAACTATCGTTGTTTAAATATTGTGATTCAGTTTTCTGGTCCGAAACAGTTTTTATTTTCCAGTAAAAAAATGAATTCAGCGTAGAATTTATTTTCTTTACTCGGTGAACATATTCGTTAAGAGATCGCAGATGTCCCGGGTTGGTGAAACTTTTTTTTAAACGAAAAAAGTCAAACATCCTGAAGAGGTGAAAGATTTTTATTTTACTTTTCCGGTAGCAACGAAATTTTTTTATTTCATCAGCAATGTTGTGAATAAAATATTCGCAATCTTTACGTCTTTAAGGGCAATTTTTGAAACATCATTCTCATCATTGCCGTACAGAAGATTCATACTTGCCGATCAATTCATTTTCTTAATACAGGTTTATATATATATATATATATATATATATATATATATATATATATATATATATATATATATATATATATATGTATGTATGTATATATATGTATATATGTATACTTAGTGAGACTAAATATTCGTAAGGTGTGCACTTGAAATTATCAGCGTAAGGCATACATAACACTGAAATCCTACAACCGTTGTTAATTAATACATATTTACCAAACGTCTTTTGTTCTATTTTTTTTCCCGTGTGTTTTTATGTATGTATTATTCGCGTCGTGCTTTGCGCAGTACATCGTTTTATTATCAGGTAAGTAGGCTAAAAATCAGAAAGTTACGTCACAAATTGGAATACGGCCTGCGGACAGCGAGAAGAACGATGAAAGAAAAATCACCGTCTCAGGAAGAGCGACAGAGAGCAGGCTGGAGGAGCTGGTGGGACAGAAAATCGGTGGGTGTACGGTCTGAGCATCGGGGAAAATAGGAAACGATTTCCCGAGCGCGGTTAATTAAGCGTCCAGATAACGGTACAGATGAGTTGGATGTAGGCTGGATCGCGGAAACGGAGCGACGTCGGGCGTTGATCAGCAGTTGGAGGTTATTCTGGAGGAAGGAAACCGAACGGAGAAATGTGTCGACGGCGACGTTGGCCCGAGCTGTTGCGGTAATTTAGCGAAACGAAAGAAAAACCGTTGTGTAACTGTTTCTCTTGTTCCTTTTCGTTCCACGATCGAGTCGATGATCGCGGATCACTTCTCCGTCACCGGATAAGGAAAGAGCGACAGGCGAGAGCAGCACCGCCATTGGCCGAACAGAGATGCCGCAGATGAGTGAATCGCGCCCGATTGGTGGAACGTTCGACGACGGTCACCAAATTTAGATCACTGGAACGAGTGCAAGCCAGCACCAGCGAAACAGTTCGTTCACCTTTTGTTCTCTGTTGTTAATCATTTACAAAGCGCTCCTGGTAATGTCGCTAAAATTGCTTACCGCGCTCAAATACCGTCTACAGCAGAAATGCGCGTATTTTTCCGTTATATTATTGCCCGTTATCCGCCGTTTTATATTCGGCAAGCTCTGCCATTCCTCTCTCCCATCTGCCCGCCTATCCTCATTACCTGTCACTGCCCGCTCCCCCCACCCCGGGGCGCCCTCATCCGCACAAATTATCCACTATTGTTCTCTTCTATATTTATATTTCCTCTATTTTTCACGCTTCGTTCTTTTTGTTCTCATTTTTATTGTTTATCACATTTTCTACTGAGCCGTCTCTGCCATTTGTAAAGAAAAAATTTTCAGCCAAAAGTAGTACCATTTGTCCGGCCGCGCGTGAGAATAAATTAAAAAATATAAAACCTGACTATTTTTTATACATATCTGCCTCTAATATGATGTACATACGTATATAAATATATTTATACGGATAATAATTTAGCATTCGCAATTATGCCGCCCCCCGCCTAATTGTTTTGGCATGGCACTATTATCCTATTATCTGTTCTCATTCCAAAACGTTTATTTCGGCCCCGATATTACCGCCTCGATTAGAATACTTTTATGCAACTATCGATTGCGTAAAATTATTCTTTTCCGATAGAGAGGTGGTTTTGTAATAAGAAATTAATATTTATCTCGAGAATTTTAATAAATTAGTAATTTAATTCCACACTATGCAATTAACGATTAATTACTTTTATCTGTGTTCGTACGGGGGAAACGAATATGATCTATGTATGTAAGAGAAAATCTACCTTTATTTCTTGATGATTAATGCTTTTGGTTGGCTAATCATCTGACGGCTTACGGTGGTAGCGTGTGGCATTATGATATTTTTATAACTCCTTTGCCTTCCTACATTCCTTAATCTACGCTTGTCGCTTACAAATATGATCTAACGGTCAAATTTTTCTTCGATGTTTGCTATTTTAGCTCGTAAACTTGCATTTTGTCAAATTCAGGAAGTTAAGCTCAGCGTTCCTACTTTTTTAAAAGAGCAGTGACTTAAGACCTGTAATCTAAAGTCGATTTCCGGGACAGAGTCTATACGCAGGATTCGAACGAATAATCTTTTTTAAGAAATGGATCACGTGTATATGTATAAAAGGTAGCTGTAATTTTTTATTTCTTCAAAATCACAGCTCAATTAGTACCGCGTATAGCACATAATTTCTTTCCGAAAACCCGAAATATAATTTAAACTTTAGATGCCATAGCAGTATTTTCCGCGGTCTATACTGAGATTGCCGAAACTGGACGGTTCAAAACCGTTTTTAATAAACAAATTCGCAATCGATTTAATCTACATTATAGACCGTAAATTTGCTTACAGGTGTAATTGAATTCATTCGGAACGGACTGAATTCATAGGTCAGACGTTTTAGGGCAAGTGTTTGTATGTCGACCTGAAGGGAATGTAGTTTTTAATTGTCTCGAGCCACATTGGGATATCCAGAACAGTGAAAATCAAACAGCGTCGGATCATAAACACAGCACCTGATTACCGACAAATAGGGTAATAGTTTAGTGGTTTTATTGTTCCGCGCAATTCTTTTCAGCAGAGTATCCTCGTCAAAAAAGACGCTGAATATCGAGTTTTTTTTTTGTTTTTTTTTTTTAAAAATAAGTTTAGAGATTTTACCCAAGAAGTAGGACGAAGAAAGAAATAAATTTATATTCTTACGTGTTTAAGGGCAGAGAATAAAAATAATTCAAGGGCAGGAATAATCGAGGTAGAGGGAAATGAAAGAATACAAACGGCACTATAAGGAGTAGGAATATTAAGTTTTAGTTGCGACGAGTAAAAGAGGGGAAGTCAGCATGGGCGAGGAAAAAGAGTTGGCTGTGAATAGGGAGGTGAAAGGTGGCAGGATTAAGAAGAATAAGAGTTGAGCCATAGTCTGGAACGAGTCATTTTAGAAAAAAAGAGCAATATTATGGGCTGAAAATGTGCCTAAAAATGTGCCTAAAAATGTTCCCAAAAATGTGCCTAAAAATATGCCCAAAAATGTGCCCCTGGAGATGAATCAAGGACAATGCGTAAACAAATACAGAATATCCGGTAACTAAAGCTTCAATAACTGATGCAGAAAATCAGTTCTCCACAGGTGTGTAGGTCTACGCTGGTTAAAATTAGCTACGGTGAAGGTGAAGGTGTTATTTCGATGATGAGATTTAAACGCGTTAATAAAAATAATAAAAAAAGAACGATTATCGACACTCAAATTGGCATCTTATTTTTGGGGAAATGATAGATGCCGCTAGATAGCAGTTCCATTATCAAGAAAAATAGACAGAAATAACAGCTAAAAATCGAAATCGAACACATAAAAAATCACCTCATCTTCCTAAACACAGCTACTTAATATAAAAAGATGAACTTTAGATCGCGTTTTTAAACAAAATCCCATCCACTAATCTCCTGTCATTATGTAAAAAATTTCATCTTAAATTTTCGTTAGATATTTGCACTTTTTCTTTCTATAATGATCGTTTTTTTTTTTTTTTTTTTTTTTATGGCCCGGCTTTAGTTAACTATCAAGCCATTTAGCCACCAATCATTTAATATAAGAATACTGCCAACTAATGAAAGATACATAATATTTAATTAGAAAAAATGTTATAAACAGACAACCATGGCCGTAAATGTTCAACATCACCCACGGAGCCTGAATTAAATCTTTAGGAAGGAGAAATTGGCCAGGCGGAGTCCAAGGTACATTACCTGAACTTGCCTAACCAGAAAATAATGATCGTTCCTTCTATCCATCTGTACAAACTAATCTTTGTTTTGTTTTATGGTTCTTATCACTCCGCCGTTTTCTTGTTGTTTCTATTGTTCGTCTACGTTTTAATCTTCTGCAATCCTCTGGTTACCTTCTTTAATTTCTTCTCCGCATTGCCCTTTCCGTCTGAACGAATCAGCACTTTGTGACGCTGATCACGTTCTCTTTAAATGTTCATCATCGATTTTTTCTGAACGTTGTATTCTACATTTTCATCTGCTAAAGCTCGGGTTTCCTACTTCTTATTACGAGCCTTGCATTCCTCCTCTTTCCATCATATCAACTTTTTTTTTTCTCCCCCCCCTGGGGATCGTTCATTAGTGGACCTTAATCCAGAAACAAATAAAAAGAAAAGAAGCAAGAACAACTACCTAAAAGGTTAAAATGCTACGCGATCAAAAATAGAAAGCACAAAGGTGACAGGAGAATAATAGCAGAAGTTGGGAAGGAAAGGACAAAAGAAGCTCTGAAAGGAGCAAGAAAGCCCAGCACCAGGAGTTGAGAGTAGAGGTGAGAGCATTCTGTAGAAAGAGCATAGAATTCAAACAGGACGTAATTGGAGTTGTAAATAAGAGAAGGATCTGAAAGTGTAGAGGACAAAAGGGGGAAGGAGAAAGAGAAAATCGGAACCGGGAAGAAGGGAGGAGAGTGTGAAACCAAGGTTGAGAATTTTAAAGGGGCTGTAGAAGGAGATAATGGGAAGGACGGTTGGAGAAGAGAGAAGGGTAAATGTCCACCCATAGTCTGGAATGGGGCTACTTGAGGAAAGAAATAGGATGTCTGAGGCAGGAAAATTTTGAAAGGGAGGAAAGATGAGCAGGCCAGCAAGTCTGCTGCTTCGTTGCCTTGGATGCTGCAGTGGCTAAAAATCTACAAAAAGTCAATAAGAATAGAACGATTCAAACGCATTTCGAAGATAAAAGCACGAATGGAAAAAAATATTACCATTAGAGGAGTAGGAAGGAGGCGAGCAAAGAGTCTGAAGGACAGATTTGGAGTCGGAAACAATGAAGAATTTGGAGATCCCCGTTGTAGAGGAGATAAAGAAAAAAGCACGGAAAATAGAGTTGGCCTCAGTTGAAAAGATGAAGCACAAGGAAATTGAGCGATTCCGAGTTATTCAATGAGGGGGCTGTAAAAGCACCACCCACTCCATTTTCACTTTCGCAACTATTATTTCCTTTACATTGCATTTGATCGAATAAAAATTTAACCGATGACTCTTTTCCTTCTCCCTATTTCTAAGTAAAGGTCCTTGGTTGACGTGCCAAAAAAAATTATAAAAAAAATAAATGTTTTCTCTGTTATTTTTTTTTAAACAACAAATTTAACAATTGTTAAGCAGCATCAGGCACCCCCCCCCTTTGGATAGGAATTTTGTCTGTTGAGGATTAATTCGTTTAGCTTTTTAAAGCAAAAATTAAAATTGCACTTATTATCCCAAAAGTCGTGTCTTTCATTTTACACAAAAATTAACATTTTAACCCCGCTATTCATCCTATTTTTTGCTTTCAGATGAAAAGTAAGGAAAACGCATAGTTAGGAATTACCATCCTTCAGGAGATAATGATCTCTATAAAATTCGTTATATCATTTTATATATATATATATATATATAAATCAAAAGGCAGATTAGCATGAATAGAGTATTTCTTCAAAAAAAAAAAAAAAAATTGTAAAAAACAAAATTTTAAATCCGATCATTTTTCGTTTTGTTTTTTCTAAAAACCAAAGTCGTAAGAACAAGTTTTCAACTAGAATAGCGAACATTCATAAATAACGTTCGTTCGTAACATTTTTTATAAAATACATACCCTATTTTGTAACAGAGAAAAAATAGTAAATGCCCGGTTTTTCTGAAATGGCAAATGTTTAATATAGGTTATTACTACTACTAACGATAACAATATTTGAAGCAGACTTGTACAAATTCGAAATTGTGAAATTAAGAAACAGTTCGATATTTCATTTTTCAGCTCGTAAGCTGTACTCTAATTGCTGTTGGACGATTAAGTACTATAGTTAACAGGTTTTAGAAAAAAAAGAAGCTTCTGATATGTTGATTTAAAAAAAAATTCTTACTTTACGAATTAAAAAATTAGAATGTATATAATTACAAAAAATTAAAAATTGATAAAACGTGACAAAGATAACGATTTTCGACTACTTTTCATTAACACCAATTTACGCTTTAAAAAGGCGGCTCTCTATGCGATAAAGGTATCTGACTAAAAGCATGAAGGAAGGCAAAAAAACTAAGAAAAAAGTTAATCAGAACCGGTCCCGGAAAAAAAGATCAGGGGCAGTTACTAAAATTAAGCCTTAGGCGAAGAAAAATTCTACGTTACTCGAATTACTATAATCTTTCTTAGTTTCGGATAAAACGAATTACTCAAATAAAGAATTTTTCGATGTAGCCTTTGAACTATTTACATCAATTCGTTTTCAGTAATCGCTTGCGATTATAATATTACCGAATCGATGAAACAGAGAAATTGTGTCTAAAAATTCAGTACTCTAGAGTTAGCTACAGCTACGGCTGTTCCGACTAATAAACCTCTCTTCATGAGATCAATTGCGAGATTTCTTAAAAATACGAGAAAAATAAATTGTAGCTGTTTTTTTATCTAATAAAAATCAATAAAAATGTTGTAAAACTTTCTTAGCTTTGCTTCGTGTACATCACATCTACCTGTAGTCTGACCGTTGTGGCTTACGTAGTGTAGAATAATGAGCTTATTTTCGATCGCAGTTTCCTTCCTATCTCCGAATCCCTATGAAAATGACCTTCATCCTGGTAATGATTAATTTCAGGAATTACGGCAAAATCAAAACCACTACAAAATTACCGAAGATAAACGTTATATTAATTTCCATGCATTTATCGAAGAATCTGTTGCAAACTCTCGATTCAGCAGGTAATGGTGGCTTAATGCACTGAATAACAAGTTAGTTGTTAAAATGATGTAAATACAAGGTTCGAAAAAGGTATAAACTCACGCTTCGAAAAAATTTCAAGTTGCATGAAGTAAGTGCAGAAGTTGAACCCCCTAAGTTTTTTCCACGACGAACGGATTTTAATATGCTATATTATATTCACAACACCCGATAATTTTCTTCGAACTCGTTTCATATGTGCAAGTATGTGGTTGTGTTTTTCATTTTTCTAGTTGCAAAACAAACACAGAAATCTGATGTAATCTATTTTTTTGTTAAAGGTGAAATGAAAAATAATAACAACGGACAACCGTTACAATTCCCGACATATTTTAACTTCTACACTCAGCCAACTGCTATGTGGCGTTAGGCGGTAGTATTTTGTTCGGGTAGAACCGGATTTCCCGTTACTGCACATCGACACTTTCAAAAATGTCACCTGCGCTGGCTTAGTGTCCGTAGTTGGCGTTCCCTCTCAAAAAAAAAAAAAAAAAAATTATACTTATATATCTATTAATTGGAAATATTTTTGTTTATTTTTTGATATTAAAAATAAATGTTAACCATTGCGTATTAGTTGGTAGAATTTTGAAACCAATTTCTGACAGTCTAGTTTCCCAGTGCTAAAGCCCCCCTGGTATATATTAATATATGACTGCTCATGTCACAAGGTAAACGGCCATTAAAATATCTTTCAAAAATTTCTAAATAGATTAAAAATTAAAATAGACTGAAAGAAATGAATAAATTCGTTATATTACTGTATTTTTAAAATTATATAAAAAAGCGAAAAGCATCTAAAATTTGGTTTTCCTTATTTCTTCTTTTTTCAATTTTGTCTAATATAGTTCGGCGCATTTATAAATTTTTCAGGATTATAACACAGTGTATATCTCGGCAGTAATATACATTACTTGCAGTACGATTATCAATGTACAATAATATAAAATAATTATGATAATTATAGAGTAGAGGGAAAGGAATCTACAAGACCATGTCGAGCCAATTAAGATTGGAAGAGATTTACAAATAAACTGTTTAGCTTACGCCGACAACTTTGACTTCCTCGCGGATAACTTCAACGACGCGGTAAAACAATCTAAAAGAGATGGTTGAAAAAATAGAGGTCTGTAAATTTCATTTGATACAAACACAACACACGACTGATGTAGTACAATCACCAAATCTGATGGAAACTAAATGTGGCAAGATCCCAAAAAGAAACACCTAAATTCAAGTACCTGGGAGAAATAATGCAACCAAATGGCTTAGACAAGCAAATAAAATCAGAGCAAGAAAGATGAAAACTGCATTCCAATTGAAAAGAAACACTTATAACAAAAGTTAAAATTAGACACTATTATAAAACACAGTCATAAAACTAAAAAGTTTATACGCTTCGCAGTGCTTAGCATTGAACACGGCTAAACAAATACACAAGAATATAAATATTACAAACCTTAAAATAATGTAAATAACCTCATCTGAGGTGATAGCTCCCTCCCTGACAATATGTACCTCGTTAATAATAAAATAAATAAATACACAAGAAAAAGAAAAGAAGATCGTTAGAAAACAGGAAAATGGAATTTCGAAACTGAGGAGCAATAAACAAGTGTACGGAAATATTGAAAGAATAGGAGATGCTATGCGGAAAAAAAGTGTGTAAAATTATACAGTCATTTAAAAAAGAATGGACGAATGTAGGCCATAACAAGGAAGAGATATTTGACTATTTTGATAAAAATCCAAACGCAAGAATTAACCGGTTTCGAGAAACAGAAGACACTAGAAGAAATCGTAGATAGAAGTATATATTTCGAAGAAAGATACAACAGTTTCAAACATACAAGGAAAATGATAAAAGGAAGACTGGCAAATGAAAGAAAAATTAAACATCAAGAGTTAATGAAGAAATCACTGGGGAGAGAGCGAAAGAAGAAATACAGATAAGTCCATACTTGTTTGTTAATATTTATAAATAATATAAATATCATAAATAAATACCATAATAACAAACAAAATTAGTATTAAATAATTTACATTTTAATAGAAATTAAAATAAATACCTCAAAAAAGCTCGCAAGTATTTCGTAAATGACGCTTATTTGTCACACGAAGTACAATAATTCCGAATACCGAGGTGCCTCGAAACTAAAACCCCCCTGGAGACTTCGAAATAATTATTTTGTGCTATTGATAACGCGTTTGAAGGTAACGGTAATAGTTGCGAGTCATTTCCAAAAACGGGGTTGGCTGCCTGGAAACAACTAACTTATAGGAGCGGAGTGTTACATGCAATCACGGAGCTTTAGTTTCGGCTGATCATTAAAAAAGTGTTTCCGCGTCACCTGCGATCGAATCACGGTTTTTTTTTGATTTTACACTTCAGAGATTTCTGCCGGCAAACTCGGTAACATTTTTTTTCCAATTTAGATTTGGATAAAGATAAATGTATTAATCAAGATCGGGTTAGTGTGGGGATCGTTCGGTCAGCTATGCCGACACGCTCACTTCTAACATACATAAGAAGAGGAGGTTCCTTTCCAAAAAAGAACATTAAGCTAGCCGAGTTTTTGTCTAGATTTCGAAAAGAGCATGATGCCACTAAGTCGGTTATTTTTGAAAAGTTAAGAAATTTGTTTAAGAGGAATATAGGAATCGCATACAATTTAGTTTGTTTAGTCTCGAAAGGAATTCCGGAAAATTAATTTTTTTGTTTATGCAACTCAGAGGGAGCGAATTTAAAGCAAAGCGATTCTAAAGTTCAGAATTAATTTGTAAGGGAAAAATTATACGCTTTCTGTTTACATCGGAACACGGAAATTTTAACATTTACCGCTAAAAAGGTGTAATATTGCAGAGACGAACCATTGTATTAGATCTAATGAAACACAATACACAGCATATCTTGAGCGGTTGTAATATAGTAATAACGGAAAATTAACTCTGAGAAAATCGGTATGTTTAATAAATTTGTCAAAAAAGAATTGGAGTATCAGAAAACCAATATTATACTATATTACGAATAAAAATTATTATAAATTCTAAAGACTGTCCAATGGAGCGGGCAGGAATCCAAAGCTCAATTGGATGCCATTAATACAAAATAATGTAATTAAATAAATGTACGAACCTACCCGCGGATTATAAACAGGAAGGCTTAACTACAAACATTAACAAAGATTCATCCCTATATCCTAAATTCGACATTTTCTTTTATATCTGAAAAGATAAATAAATAAATAAACATAGAGTGATTTGATACTCAAGTTTACCCGTAATAATAGGCGTCTAATAAAAATTCCAATGTGCTCTGCGCAAAACAAGACAAGCGTCAAAATGCGAGCACAATAAACAAATCCGTTCGTTTTCCAGCAATAAAAATTCCTTTATTTCAGTTCTTTGTTCTTCCCATTTTCTATCGCTTCGCAATTTAAATTTCTAAAATAATACATTCAAGTGGTTGGGTCAAAGCCCAAAAAGAACTCTTTTTTCTTCTTTTTTTTTTTTTCTTTCGAATTCAGCTCCTATAGTCTACGCTAAAAACAACTAAGCCTTCATTTTACCTCTTGTCCTTTTTCCTCCCTTAACATTGTTTCTTGAGTCCTTCAAATTAAATGCATTTTTATGGCTTTCAGTAAAGCGATCTTCTCTGAGACTCTCTTGGTTTATTCTAAGGTTTGAATTGCTTTACGACGGAACCAGTTTTTGTCAAATATTTGCATTTCAGTAATATTTATTAAATTCGTGTTCTTTTCGTGCGAAATTTTTGATCCGGTACATATATTGCTTTTCGGTTTATTAACCGTTTCCTATCTATTGATTTCACGAATTTAATTAATGACGCTGCTATAAATTCAGATTCATTTTGATTTTTTGAGTTAAAATTAAATTTTATTAGAAGATTCTTTAGACGGTAATAAAGGTTTTTTAGATATGAAAGTTTTTTCAAAACGGAATTTAGAAAAACACTTTTCCTTTTTCGTAATTTTCTTCTTCGCATACGTATTTTAATAAAGATTTTCCCGAGAAATTCGTAAGGACGTTATTTTTAATTTTATTTTCATTGCGTATTTAGTTTTTAATAAAGAGCGTTTTTTATAGTCGGAAATCCTCAAAAATTTTAATATTACGGAAATTTGGAAAAATTCATGTGAAAATTCGAAAAACAGTTGTAATCTTTATTGTTTTTTTATCTTTTATTATCGCTACTATGATATAATGATAATATTTATCTTCCTTTTTAAGCTAAAATTCAAATGATACAACGTACTCCTTAAAAATTTTCCGAGAAAATTATTTTATTCAAAGTAACATTTTTATTTTATCATTTCGTTCACATTCACTTTATTGGACACGGTTCTAATAAAAAAAACATTTATATGTTTATCTCAGTTTTTTTTTTTTTTATTTTACTTTTATTAACGATGAAAAGTATTAATCATCAGTTACTTAAGAGAGAAAATCAATCGATTTAATGGTTCTAATTCAATTCGTAATGGAAGAGGTTGTGTTGATTTTATTTCATTGAATAGTCGTTAGATAGCGCTGCTATTAGATAAAATGTTTCTAAAGCGATTGGTTTTGAGTTAATCTGTTGACGGTGATGTTTTACGCCGCATAGAGAAACAAAATCAATAAAGCGTAATTTTTTCGAGTCGTGTTTGTCCAAATTTCAAGTTTTTTTGCTAATTTTCGCGAATAAATGTTATGTTTTTTGTTCAAAAAGACAAAGACGAAAATATCTGAAACGTTGTTTACTTTACGTATTATAGGCATTTTTAGAGAATAAACGTAGTTAATTGTGGCCCATGTGTAGAGTTTCTTTTGGCCCAGCCTTATTTTTTAAAATTTAGAATGGATTAATCAGTTACAGTAAAAAATCGATCAACTTCCGCGGTTAATTAGCGATAATTTATTTGCGTTCGTCACTATGCAGGGAAAAGCTGATTCGCCTTCCTGAACTTCGGCATAATTTAACGAAAACAACTCCGCTGTTGAATAGAGATAAATGCAAAGCCTTGCGTTTCCTAGCAGAAAAAAATAAAACTGACGGAAGTAAGAAATTTCATATTCTAAGACACTCATTTAGACTGCATTTCTCGATCAATCGTATTTGTACTTCCGGAATGCTGAAAATCACTTTGAAAGTGATAACACAACTCATTGATAAGTTGGGAAATTGTGAATAGACCGAAAAAATAAAAAGCGTGACTTAGTCAGGTTCGGACCCATCAAGGTGCGGGTTTTCTCGAAGGGCGTAATGGAGCGTGTATAAAAAACCGAACTTCAACGTAGTAATATATGTTCTAGGTATGATAACAGAAAGATATAGGAAAGGAATTGGGGGGAGCAAAGGAGAAGTATAGTTAGCAAATTTTAAACGACGGGGAACAGATAAGATCGGGCTGTATATAGGAAGGCGTAAAAATTCAAGTCTCAAAGGCGTCCTTGTATTTTTTTAAAGTTTTATGTAACTTTAAAATTTTCAAATGTTTTCGGTTTTCTTCGCTTCGCCGCTCCGTTATTGTCCCTATTATCCGTTTACGTCTCAATCATTCTCTTCTTCCTTCTCACGTTTTCGTTTTCGTCTCGCTCTATCCCCTAGTTGTCCTTTTCATCCTGACGACGAAGCCGTCTGTAATCCTGACCATACCTTCTTTGAATGCCCATCCCGCATGAACGATCTTTGTACCCTGACCTATTATCACTCAAACTCCCTAATCCTTATTGCGTTTCGTATATCTTATCGTTTCCGTCGATCTCCGTTGTTCCTATTCTCAGTTCTTTTATTTTTTCAATAGCTGACCGAATCTACATCTATCTCTAATCCTTTTCCCTTGTGTCGTTTCTGGGCGAAGATCCGTTGCTGACATGTCCAAGGGGGGGATTTAACAAAAAAAAAAGAGGGTCATTCACAAAATTCGCACTGATATTTAAATCTACTCTTATATATGTTTTTAGTTAATATACTAACCCTTTCCATCCCTTTACAAAAAAGGAAATACATAAATAAAATAAAATTAGCAAAAAAAAAATATATATGTATTTTCTCTATAAGTTAATTTCATTAAAAATGCAATTAATTTGTATAAATTAAAATTTTTATTAACCTCAATGATATTTGAAATTCAAATAAATTTAATTACGATACGTGATAATAAAAATTACCACGCCATTTTAAAATACCATTAGAAATAATGATCGCGGTTAACTATTTACTAATGTTTACCTCATTTTTGAATTTTATGATCGGGCGAATTTTTTCTTTTTGTTTTTTAGACCGAGGTAATAAATAATTTTAATTTATGTAATTTTCTACTTCGGAAATTTCATCGAAAAACGAAAAACAAATAACAAACGGAGATCGCGTAATTTTTTAAGGAAGATGCTCTCCTCCACATTATGGTTTTAATTCCGGACAAAGATGCATGATCGATGAGTCGTGCTTCCGAAGGATATACACTCTATTTAATCTCCGCGGATAATTTTTTCTCCAACGCAGATCAATGTTGGTTTTGGCCGCGACAAAAAATTACGTTTAATGACGAGGCTCTTAGTTAATCTGACCGTGTGTATCATCGGGATTGCGCAGTAGCTTTATGTAGAGCGGGAAGTCTTTAAAAACGTGGGGAAGTAGCCGGCCATAATGTGAGACACCTGATTTTCTTCGACTTCTACACATATCCGATGATGACATTGGCGGAAAACGCAACTTTCCGATGATTGCCGTAAAATAATCATCGCCTTATAGCTAATTAGGTAATATTTTAAAGATCGCTAACGACATTTTTAATCGGAAAACTTTTTCGCTACAATAAATCCGTTAACAGATTTGAAAAAATTTTATAAAAAATTTGCAAAAATAAAAATTACGTGCCATGATGTCGCTTATACGCCCCCCCCCAACAAAAAAAAAATTGTATTACGAACGTGCGTACAGTCTGCAATTCAGATTTGACAGCATATCCGAATCTAGGTTTAATACTGTTCATCAGGCGCGCAGGACTCAACAGGAACAGAGTTAGTCCGATGGCATTATGTAACGAAATACAAACGAATTAACCAATGTTCAGTTGGCGTCGATGCATAAACGCAGAAATTGAATGTTTTTAACTAAACGAACAATACCAGTGTGTCTTCGAAACACACCGGTGCGCGTTGCAAACTTTTTAAAAAGGCTGAAAAAAAGCAATAATTTTCTTCTATGCACCTTAACATCAGCATATAGTTCTCTATTGAACCGGAAGTCGTCGACCCATAAATTCTGCATGATCTATTATTAAAAAGTTCATAAACTTCCCCAGATAAAGTGCGACTTACATGCATGAAAGTCCACGAGACACTTGCAGTTAAATTCGAATAAGTTATCGTCATGTGAAAGATGTACTAATTAAAGAAGCCGTCGTTGTAGCGAATAAGTCCCAAAATCGACAAAACACCGACGAATAGCTCTGAATATAAAATGTATTTTACAATGGTGCCAGTTTAAATTACCAACTCTGAATCCGGAAACGTATATTAATGAATAACCGAAAACCAGTCTCTCGTTGAACTGTTTCCATTTTTCAAAACCGGTTGTTGATTTATTTAAACACCGATCTAGTAAAATTTTACTACGTTCTTTTGTCTTCGTATGTACAAAGTAGACCCCGAATTCGTTAAAAGATTACGGGCTAATTATAGAACGCGGCTATGAGTACTTTTTTAAAAAAATTCGTACAACACAGACTTTTTCGCGTTATTTCTTTAGTTCATATATAGTTCCTTCGAACCGGTTTCCGATGTAATCCGTCGTTAGTCGTCTATTGCGTGTGCTGCTGTAGCGGTCGAATGCGGAGGTAACTTTTTTTAATTCGCCAGTAAACGCGCGAATTTGACAGAGTTAAATTGGTAAATTTGCATTTGAAGGAAAAATCGGACAAAAGACGTAGAAAACTAACTCGGTGAAAGTTAAAAGTGGGAGCGTTGAATGAAAAAGTAGAATATGGATGACATCACGGACCGTTGTAATATTCTTGGTACGTTGAACTGTAGAACTGGTATGCAGTACCGCGCGCGGTGGTAGAGAATGTTGTAGAGGTTGTGATAATTAAGGTAAGTTAACTTCCGTTTTAAACCAGCCGGACCACGTTAAAGTTAGTCCCTTCTTATAAAATCAACTTGTTAACGCAATGCAGAACAGTTCGCTAAAGAATTTGTATGAGAATCTAGAATTCTATCGAACGAAAACAAAGAAAACCGTCCGCAGTGTCCACGTAACGGATTATTCTGTTCAGTTGTCAGAGTTGTCATAAGAAATGCACTTAGCGATACTGTGTACCTTTTTTGTTTACATCGCGGCGCCGTTCTTTATGCAATACGCTATTTAAACGTGTTTTAATAATGCCTACATTTTAATGATAGCTGCATCGGAAATTTCGAAAATCTGAACTTGAACAAATATAAGTTTTACACTTGTTGCAATGCAAAATTATAAGCGGTCGAAAAAGACGGAATTGGATGAAATTACGACACAATTACAAAATATAGGTTAACGAGTGGTGGGGAGACAGTTATTTCAATTAACTGTTTATTATTTTTTTTTTTTTCTTTTTCTAGGGTAATCAAGTACTGTGATAATTTTTGATAAAATAAAGAAATAAATCTATATAAATCCATAATACCTGTTCGTTAATATTTAACAGATATAACATGAATAAATACTTCAATAACAAAAGCAAAAATAAGAATAAAACACTTTAATTAATACCGTATAATTTTTATTTTTAGCTGATGATGGGCTATGCCCGAAAACGTATCAAAAATAAGGTACTTGTTAGCTTATAAAAGTATTTTATACTTAAAATGTCTTTGTTATCGAGGTATTTATTTATTTTATATTTAACAATATGTGCATATATTTACGTTATAACAATTTACATTACGAACACTATCTATTTATTTCATTAAAAATTATCATTACTTGCCCCCGGGTTAATGTAAATAATCGGCGGCCCTCTTCGCATACAAAAATATCTGTTGTGACCAAGCACAATACTTCCTAGTGCGATTATGAGAAGGGGTAAACCCGGAAATCGCAAACATTCAAAATAAACAAAACGTATTTTAAAGGGTAAATCGTAAAATATATAAAGTATATAAAGTATATTAAGTATATAAAGTATATTAAATATATAAAGTATATTAAATATATAAAGTATATTAAATATATAAAGTATATTAAATATATAAAGTATATTAAATATATAAAGTATATTAAGTATATACGTAATAAACTGGTACAGCTGCAGCCTTATCGGGGAAGTATCCGTTCCGCTCAATTCTAACCAAAAAGGGAGGTGTACAACTAGATACCAAGATCGGGTCCTACCTACAAAATTTCAACCTTAGTAGTTTTGCGTGATAAACATATACATACGTACAGACACGTCATGAAAAAACAACTTAAAATGACTATATCCGGGCAATGGTTAAAATGGACAGTTTTGTTGAAATGTGAAATTCAAAATACTCCACAAATACAGTACTTCTTTTTCTCCGTACAAGGAAGTAATTAGGGACGGTCGAAATATCCGTTGAAAAATGACATTAAACATTTTTCACGTTTACAATACAAGGAAGTAAAAAAAAAAACGAAAAACAAAAAAACCAATATTTTAATAGGTTTTAAATGCAGAGTTGCACTGAAACCAGTCACCACCCGCTGGCTAGCCGACAAACTGACTACCACGGTAATTGACTTGACTGATAGTCTGTAAAGTCGATGACAGGAAAAGAAGATCTTATTTTTTTGGTCAGATATCAATGAAAATGCTAAACAATTATATAATGATATTCAGTTAAACGGCAGTTTGATTACACTATAAGTGTAAAAAAAAAACAACAAAACAGATAAAAATGAAGAAAAAAAACGTTTGCAACTATCATTAATAAAGCAGGGAGCTAGATAAACCTGATGATAACAGTGTCTAGAGAAAAATGGTTATAAACGGAAAAAGAGACCTGCGCAATCTAACCTTCAAAACTTTAGTAATCTAACGCAACTAGGCAATGATAAACGGTGCACGCGCGGATCGTATAATATGCGTGCTCCCCCGATCTCATATTTTACTTGACATTCGGTTACGATATTAATATAATGGTATCCATTCAAATATACCAGCTGCTGTTTGATTATTAAAAATTTTGACTCTTAAAGAATGTCATTAGTTAATTTTGACTAATTGTAGTTCTAATTAATTTGTAAATGTATATTCACTTTTTCCCTTCCACTCGCTTTAAAAATGGAATAAAAAAAAAAAATCATTTATTCCCAAATATTTCACGTAATAATTTAAACCTACACTGTGATAATTTATTCATTTTTACACGAATTTATATAAACAGACACGAAAACTAATTTGAAGCGTACGGTAGTAATTTTGTTTAAACATATACTTAATAATACGTATACATATATATATATATATGTACGTTCTAATGAGGAAATTGTGATCGAAAGTTTAAGTAATATGTTCGAAATTTACGTGGTTCATAAAGATCACAAAATGATATAATCTAGTTCCAGCCGAAATAGATTCTTAAATACGTTTTGTATGTCGATGATAAGAATAGTAATAATCACTATCGGTGCGGCAACTGAGAAACGTACTGGCAGAATGGCATTTACATAATTTCAGCTTTAATGTATTTACTAATTTCGATAATCGAGAATACAAATTAATATTCGTTTTAATAATAATAAATTGGTGTTTTTATAACTACCATAATGACTAGAGGATAATGTGTATTTTTTATCTTTTTCCTGTTTTTGTACATTTATGGTTGCGGGCTATAGAGCCTTTGAGAAGAGCAGCGACATAAAATTGATTATCAAAAAGTGTATTGAAAGAGTTACCGTTAATTTGAAAAAATTTAGATGAATTAAAATTTCTCGTAGAAATTCTGCGCGTTTATAAATAGAGTTACTTCCGTAAATGTTCGTCATTATAAGATATCGGAGAATTAATTAAAAAGCTTAAAATGAGAATGGTATTAATATTACTTTTCCTCTAGAGGGCAAGATTGAAAAGACATTTTGTCCACAGAAGTCACAAGTGCCCATTATGTTAGAACTGGGAAATTGAGGTCTTAATTAATTTAAGATAAATTTTTAAAGAACCGTTCGTGTAAAATTTATAATAAAAATATTAAAAACTACCATTGTTACATAGGTTTTTAGGTTACACATTGTTTAATTTAACATATATAATAAGTAAAAGCAAAAGCACACCGCTATAAACAATTAATATTTATTTTCATAGACAAAGCTTCATGATCACCGAAGTTATTATAAGATATAAATTTAACATAGTTGTCTTTGTTAAATTTATATCTTATAATAACTCCCGTGATCATGAAGCTTTTTCTATGAAAAACAATAAATATTAATTAATTGTTCATAGTAGTATGTTTTTGCTTTTACATTTTATTAAAAATTACGTTGGTTGCGCTATAATTTACGCGCGCGATTCGAATAATTTTATTTCCGCTAAAAATCCCCCCCCCCCCATTTTTTTTATTATTATTATTTTTAATTTTTAATTTCATAAAGAAATGCTGAATTTTCGTCAAACATCGCATAGATGTTATTATTAAATGGTACCGATTTTATTTTCACCAGTTTTCCGCTTTGGTTTTTTTTTTTAATTCTCCGGAGAAGGCAAACTGGCTGATGTCAAATTGCCGATGACGATAAAATAATTGAACGAATTTAAAACCAAGGGCTACTCAACGATCTAGTTATTATCGTAAAATAATTATAATGTAATCGAAAATTAAAGGAAATAATTACGGATAATCTTTTGTAATGTGAACTGAAGTAATTAAATAATATGCTGATCATCGAAGCAAAAAAATATTTTTTATAAAAATCAGATTGTCTTCCACGAAATAACACTTTCATTGTAGCCTCTAGGCTTACCGAATCTGGTGTTCTTAAAATTAGTAGAAAATTCTGCAGAAACGACGCCCAAACTTTTGAAATCGCGCGAGCCTTTGATGACGGCATTGTGTGATACGAGTCGGTGAAAATCAAGAATAAATTCAGAGTTCGGCGAAAAGAAAAGTGATTTCATCTACCTAATGAGCAGCCTTTTATAGAGGCAGGCCATTGAAACGGATATACATTTATTTCCCATAATTGATTGGTCCCTAGTATTTTATAAATAAGAACGATTTCCCATCTCAAATACAAGTGTTGTTTTTTAAGTTAAGATTAGTAGCATCCATTTCTGTGTATTCATACAATATAAAATGAAAAAACAAATAATATTTAATTTTATAGCGTTAAAATTAAATATTATTTGCTTTTTTTTTAGTTTTAATTGAGCGTACTACTTTGTGTTATATTAGGCTATGTCCGAAAGCGTTTCCAAAATAAAGTATTTTAATTTATCAAAGTAAATTTATATTTATTTTTGTTTGTTATTAAGGAATTTATTTATTTTATATTTAATACGAGTTATACTTGAAAAATTTTCATCGGACGAGAAGGATCCGAAACAAACACACGAATAATCCGCTAGTTCATGTTCCTATTCAGGTAGTAAAGAAAAGATGAAGAACTGTGTGTATGTGTGTTATACACATTATTTCCATAAAATGAACAGTATACAACACTTTATGAAATAATAATAATAATAATATGTTTGAAAAATTTATGTTTACGTGCGGTGATCATGATTGCTTCGAAATGCGTAATCATAAATTTTTCAAATATATTATAATTATTATTTCATAAAGTGTGTTATATGTTGTTCATTTTATTATGCGTGTATTCTGTGACCCCAATCATAACAGAAATCGTGAAAGTCCCTTACATGTATTAATTACAACGTAATTCTTAGGCTACCCCCCATTAGAAAAAAAATATCCCAATTTTATGTAACGTTTGTTATATTTTATAGCATTTTTGTGATTGTTATATTAAAAATGTCACGATTTTATGTTACGGAATATGTAACGAAAAAATGTCTTAATTTTATATAATGAAAGTTAAATGTTAGGATAGGATTTTTATGATATGTTATTTTTTTTTGTGTTGATGCCAGTACGAATTACGTTGTAAATTTTGATAATTTTATACAAAGTATAGAAGAGAAAAAGACAGAAATGAAGGCAAAGGGGGTCACACAGCCCCTCGTGAGGCCAAAACGGCCGAGTTTATATATATATATATATATATATATATATATATATATATATATATATGTATGTATATATAATATTAATAGAGACTGGCCGTGAAAAAGGTAATGTTATATACGATAAATTCTGTCAAAAAAACATCTTTCTTTCTCCGGGTTTACTTTCGAAGGAAAAACGGTTGAATTTTCGTTTCTATGAGAAAAATAGTGTGCACTTTCCAGTTGTAGCCAGTGATTCTAACACTGCGACGACTGGATTGCCTGCTTTAAACTCGATTTATTTCCGTCTGGTCTGCTACATGGCCGCCAGTTGATAATGTAAATGAATTAATAAAGTAAAGTAAGTTTCAGATGCGTAATAAAGTTAACGAAAAATGTGGTGAACATGGTACTTGAAAGGTCGAATGTCGAGACAATTTTGATATTACAACACAATTGACATTCGCAGAGCAGATTTGAATATAGTTGAATTAAACCTCCGGTGCTGAGTTAGGAAATTTGTATTTGTCTAATGCGAAGGTTTTCTTTTTCTATTATTTTCGGGCAAACTAAACCCAGCGCGCAAGTGAAATTTTTGAAAGATTACAATGTGCGGCAGTGGGAATCGAACCAGGTCCTAATCTAACCGATTACGCCATTTGTTTTTGTGTATGTACACATGAAAGCAGGCGTAAAGCTTATATAGATACGGTTATGGAGAGATGAGTGGCCGATCTTCTTTTATTGTGTAGATAAGGTTTATAACGAATGTAAAAAGGCAACTTGATTTTACATAGCATTTAGACGGATTGCCGCTTAGGAAATCAACAATCACCGGTGAAATTATAATTTTGAGCTATGATTATTCTTTACAATTCCGTCTTCTCTAACAGTAAGTGAAAAAGAAATGCCTCCTGGGCAGATTAATTTTACGCAGCTGTAGGGTCAGTTCGACGAAGGTTCTTAGTTGCTAAACATGTAGTCATCACAAGTGCATTGTGAAGACTGAAAGTCAGAGGTGGAAAAGGTCGCGGGGAATTTGAAACTTTTTAACATCCATCGACGTCTATCATTCTATATTGTTCCACTAAACAGCTATTACTTTCGCTTCATCGATATTCAAGATACTTGGCAGCGCCCCTCTTTTTGTTACGGATAATTCTGAAGTTGCTCGGGAGACACTAGCGGCGGACGACAACTGCGCAACTTTTGCGATATTTTAAAATTACCTTTTCCGATTCGGAAAATCTTCGTAGTATGCTTTTTTTTTTTTATGTACATTTGACCGAGGCTATTTTCAGATGTGTAGATGATCATGCATATATGTGCGCGGGTGTGTGTGTGTATATTATGATGTTTGAGAATACCAGCATAGATCGATCGACCAGGAACGAACGTTTGCTATCCGACTAAAAGTTGTACATTTATCGTTGTAAGAATTTAATTAACGACCGGGATGGTTCTTCGGCCGTCGACTTAATAACAGCGGAGAAAAAACGGGAATGACAAAAAAAAAAAAAAATAAAAAATAAAAAATAAGAAAAAAGGAAAAAAAGAAAAAACAAGAAAACGTTTAGGAGTTTTCTCTTCGATTGGTAATAATATGTATGGTATTAAACTGAACGTATTTCACGGCGGCAGTTAGAAAAATTAGAAAATGCGTTTTCAAGGCTGAGGCCTTGGCCTACCTCAAACGAAAAAACAAAACTACCGCGATGATGCCCGGTTCCTTTCGATTAGAAGGTGTAGAGCGTAGCTGTACACCACACCGATACCGAGGGCAGATTTTAGATTTTATTGTGGTCGATGAGCGCGTCGGACGCGCAACACTCGGCCGGGAAGAGGAAGTATAGTAGTAATGGGGAGAAGAAGTGGAAGCCGATGGAGCAACAGTGTGCGGCATCGGAAAAAATGAAAAACAAGCGCACGCGATCGAAAAAACGAACGTTTTTCCCTCGCCCGGTCGTCGTCAGATGATCGAAGAGTGCAAGTAAGCTCGGCTCGGAGTCGAACGGTTGAACTGCTAAGGAAGATCGGACCGGCGGCTACAGGTTGACGGAAGACGAGGATATATCGGAGAGGTCTGGCGGCCGGCGCGCAAGTAAGAAGTACGGGCAGCGGTAGATTGAACCTGAAACGCGAGAAGGCGATCAACGGCGAACCGAGTTCACTAACCTCAGAGTACCGTTGCTTTTGATGTCTAAGGTATCCGCTAGAGTTCTCTGGCGACTGCTGAAGGTTAAAAACTTCTTGCCGCGGAATCGGAGATCGGAAGGTGCTCGCTCTTCTGCTTGCTATGGAACTTCCTACATGTGGCCCCACCGCCGCTGTCTCCGTCGTAATTCGCTCGATTCGGTTATTATTATGGCGAGGCCCAAGAACCGACTCGGCGCTCGGACCGACTGAAACGAAACAAACATTGTGAAACCAGTTTCAGGAGTTGTTTGTGCAGAACGATTGAGTTATGTACGTGTTTACATTTTGCATTTTGGACTGATCGAAAAATTTTTCGCGCGTTCTGTGTTCGAAGTTACGTTTTTATTTACCTTTTTTTTTTTTAAATTTTTTATTTATTTGCTTTTCCATTTTCATTATTTAAATGCTTTTTTTCTTCTCATTTTCAATTACCGTTATTAATTTATTAATTAATTTATTTATTTACTTACTTTCCCCCCGCTAATTTGCCCGAAATTTTTCCTAAACGGGGCGCGGGATAATGCCGGTCTAGCTAAATGAATTTTTCGCGAGCGGAATTTTTTCTTCGATTTCTGTGCGCGGAATAATTATAATAAACGCGAGTGCAATAACGCTCTAGTATGGCGAACGTCGCTGGCAGTGTTCGCGAATGAATATTCAACCGGTGTCCGACCGTTTTCAGTGCTGGCCAGGATAATGGTAAGTGACATTCAATTTCCGCATTTATTTCTAGTCGCGTCGCATTTTCATCTTCGCCGAAAAGTTGCCGAGATTCGGTGTCGATGCAGTTTCGAAATAATATCATACGAGACTTACGCGTCGTCGTCGCCCAGAGGCGGAAGCGGTTCTGTTTATGTTTAGGCGGTCGCGCTATGAAATTTCATCGAAGGCCAACGCTAAAGTGTTGATTGTTATTAATCGTAATTTAATAAATTTTCTCGAGAGAACTCTATAAATTCCAATCAAAAGCTTAATCCGAATTTCGAAATTTTTCAAAAGTTAGAAACAATTGGCTCGCGCCCCTGCCTGGAGAGTTTAAAATGCCGTATTAAGTGTGTAATTTCATCTTGCCCGCGAGTCTAAAAGCGGATAAACTAAAATTAACCGCGAAACAAAAAACATCGAAAGTTTTTATTATGTTCAAAAAGAAGAAAAAAAAGTTATATTCGGAAACACGAAAGAAGGGGATTTGCGCTTAAATTTGTGCGCAAGCGTTCAGAAAAGAAATCTCTTCGGATTGATCGGCGAATTTTAAACTACCGCGCGATATTGCGAATAGATTTGGGGCTTTTGGGGCTAATTGTTTCGCGATCAGTTATCAGAGCAGAGTGTACCGGGAATTACTTTGTGTATTTTTATGGGGTGTCCGCAGAGATTCCCGAATTTAGCGGAAAATGAATAGAACTATTTAACAGTCGAATGAAAGATACACAGAGAGAATATCGAGAATTTTTATTTCCCGGCTTAATCGCAAAAATTGTTTATTGTAATACTTTTTTCGCCTCCCGACGATGACGTCGCGGTTGGTTGGAACGCGGGAGGAGACGAGCCGCGTTAATGTCCTGCGCTAGACTACCATACTTGCGAATGTTCTGCTAATAATAAATGCCGGGCCGCGGTTAATTGATTTAATTAAGTCCACTTGTGACGGTGACAACACGTTCGATGAATCTCATTTGTCGGAACTGATTAACTACAGTGACGCCGACTTTCGGTAATCGGAAATTGGAGCGACGATTTTTGAAAACTTTCCGACAAACTCTATTCAAAACGGGTGTAAAAAACACAAAAAAAACGGAGACATTTTCATAGAGTATCCTCGTTCGGATATATGTCTGATACATGCAGTCGCCGGCTATCTTGTCCGGTGTTTTCCGTAGAGTAGAGGGTATTAATCGATTATTTCAGATTACGTGCGCAAAAGTCGACCACCATGTGGGTTTTTCTGTTAAACCAGCAGTAGTACTCGCGAATTCAGGTATGCCCGGTAATATTTTAAAGACCTTGCCGAGAATAGGAGACTTGCGAGCGTAAAATTTTTGATCAATCGCGAATATACGTAAAGAGCGCAGCGTATTTGTTTCGGTTCCAGAGGGTGATTCGAACGATTCTGTTTATTACGACGTTGACGGCGAAATGAGAATTCTAAAATACTTACGCAATATACCAACGGTTTTAGAATGTTTTTCGTTTATTTTCTTAACTTTTTTTTCTACCGGAAACGGTACTGACTTTTTTGATGAAATTTTATACCACATCGGGTAAAGTTCTTAGCTCTCGACGGTTAGATAACAGAGTCGGATTTTAAACATCTAGGCGACTTAATGAAAATATTTAATTTTCCGAAATACCGAAATAACTAACATATACAAAGTTTCTCCTTTACACGTAGCCGATCGAAGAATAATAATAAAAATTTGGATCAATTTTTGTCTTTTTTAAATTCAGATTAATTCTTTAATGAGTACGTACAAAGAAGCTTACCGATTAGTAGTAATCGGTCGATTGAACAGAGTTGCTGACGATACAAAAAATTTAATATAAAATTTTTCGCCGTGCAAATTACTTTAAATTTATTCGGATAAAGACTTGGCGCAGATAATATTAATTAATGCGTTCTTACAGACCGCTAATGATTTTCGATGGCGGTTTATTCTTCAATTATTTTGCGATAGTGCTTCAAGAATCGAAAATTACCAGTCAATATATATATATATACTAATGATTATGTTGTTCTTAACCCGAGGTACACTACATTTTTTGTGCCATGATTATTTCTCGTTGGGGGTACGCTACATTTTTGCTCCCATAAACTTACTTTATATTAGATAATTACAACTACTAAGATCTTTTTGTAAAATACTGGTAAAAATGACGTAGTCAATTGAAAACGATTTTTCTAAACGAATTTTAGAAGAAAAGCGATTGCTGATCAAGGAGGCTTGTTCCCGTGTGAGGAACGAAGAGCAGAGTTATATATATTATATATGTATATATATATATATATATATATATATATATATATATGTACACGCTACATAAAATAGTGAATTGAAAATGTTGCGTTAAAGTTCGAAAATCCTTCCAATAAATAAGAAAGGAAAGAACAATATGGTAGTGGAGATTACCAATTGGAATTAAAGTTGGCAGCTTTTTCCGAGACAATGTCAATGTTAAATGTCTTTACGGAGACCTGTTATTTCATGTATAGTAATGAATATGCTATTTAACGTGAGGAATTTTGTTTCTTTTTAGAAATCTTGTTACGAAATTTGTTAGATTTTTACGTTCATTTATGTTTTCTCTTTGTTTTTTATTTATTTATTTATTTATTTATTTATTTATTTATTTTTTTCGTTACTAATGGCATAGTCAATTGAAATTTAGTCTTCCGCATTAGCTTCCGGGAAAGTCTAGGCAGTTCTTCGAGTTATCATTATGTTATGAGTTGAATAAAATTCGATAAACAATGCGAAGCAATATATGAGTGTAATTTTTATCATTTTATCAAGTGCCTTTCAAGCGTTCCTAAAAATAGTTTCGTTAAAATACAGAAATATTTAAAAAATGATGGCGCTATATTGATATTTGTCGAGTTTTAATTTTCAAACTCGTAGCCATTCCTCAAATCCAGCCGCTGATAACCCGGTGGTACTGATTAAACTGTCGTATTTAAGCATTTAAGGACCCTCGTGCTGCACTCTTTCAATATGTAATGTTTATTTTCACTCAGAAAATTAGGCGAATTAGAACGAGAGGAACTATTCGATTGTTCCATAATTTTAAATACGAAAGAAAACAAAAAAAAAGGAAAAGGAAAAGAGCATTTCGAAATTTTCAAAAAAGAATTTTATTTCGATTGACGTTAAAAGCGAACAAAAAAAAAGAAGAACCCGATCGAAATATAATATTGCGAGGTTTTCTTAGTATTTTTGAGAGAAATGAACCGCTGGTAAACACGCGCAGGAGTCATAATATACTTTGAAAGCTGTTTGAATTAAAATGCAAGGGCATCAGTCGATTGACGAACGCACAAGTATAAAGCTAAAGAAATTTTTCCGAGTTTTGTATTATTTAATATCGAATGTACTCTACGTGGTTACTGGTCGATAAGGTGTCGCGACGAACGGAATTTTGTATGATACAGGGAGAGAAAGATATTTAACCTGTCTTCTTATTGTTAAAATCTACACGTCGTTCGCGTCATCCGCGTTAAAAACGATTTTTTTTTGAGAGCCGCACGGCAGCGGATTTTATTTTTCCGTAAACGCTTGTTATCGCCATTGTCATTGTTGACGTATTGTTTTTCTTGAGTGAAGAAGAGACCATTTACATTTGCAGAATTTTCTGTGTAGAAATTCAGCTTAATAGGTCATCGCTGTTTGTGAGGAAACAGTACGGCCTACTAAACTGTTCATTTCGTGACTAATGATTAGGTACATAACGACTATTATAAAGCGAGTCTTAAGCAACTTTTTTATACTTTAATTTATCAGAAAAAAATAGGAAACATCAATATTTTCCAAGTTGCTTTTCTCCATTATTTCCCGAATATAAACTATTGAACGAAATGATTGTAAAAAAAAAAAAAGACTACTCCTTGAAAAATATTCTGAAATACAAAAAAATTTGATCAAATTTCAAAGTAATTGGAATATTTTCCATTATTCTCCATGTCGATTTACGTATTTTTTGGTTCGCTCACCAGGGGTACATTAAGCCGGCGTAATGTGTACTTTGAATTCGAACTGAGTGTTCTTAATACATCGAATTTATTTCTTTAGTCAAATTACCATTTAAATACGGCGATAATGAAAAAAAAACAAAAAACAAAATCAGTCTGTAAAAAATTTTACCTTCACATTCATTAATGTTCAATCATTCGAAACAAATATGGCACCCTCGATCGAAATCGTGTATAATTTTACAATGGCGCTGCTCTTTGGTATTATATACTGTCCCCTAAGTGATTCATTACAAATCGAAAAACCATCTTGCTTAATTTAGCTTAATTTACGACGTTGGCTAGAAAATCTTACGCACCAGCAGCGTCGTCTAACACTCTCTTATCTAAATGCGTTTAATTGGATGCATTACCTCGCGAAATAAAAATAGCGACTAATCTCACTAACCGTAATAATTAAACATCTTAAGAATAATTATTTAAATTGACATAATCATGGCGTCTCCATCGAAATGGTTTTTAAGGGTAGTGTGCGCGATTTATACCGACTTTAGGTAAGAGTGCAGTTTCAAATAATTAGACCAACTTTGACTAATTTTAAGACTCCCCTAAAACTATTTCATCCACAGTCATCATGCCGGCAAAATATTCGTATCGGAAACCTCGGCAATTCCTTCCTTCTTCAATACTCTAGAAAATACACAAGCCTTTCGAAATTTTATAATCTCGTCTTCTTTGATCGCGCTTAATTCGCTTTGGCCCTATAATTTTCATGAATACATTTTCGCGTTTATTTTGTTGTCATATTCGAGAAATGTTTTAAAATTTGGCCTTAAGTGTAAGTTTTTATGTCGAATTTTCGACTTTCTTGTCCCTGCGGAACTTACGCGATAATAAATGTATCCGAATAAGCGAGTTTCCCGTTTGCGACATCTCTCGCTGTTTGACAGGAATTTGTAAGATTGAAGTTATTTTAAAATTGTTTTTTTTCTTTTTTTTTTTTTTTTTTGCGACGGACGTGTTTATTTATTTTATTAGCTCTCCTCTTAGCGGAAGTTTTTACCGGGGGAAATTTTTTTTAATTTGGTCCCGTTCCTATTTTAGTATTTCAATTGATAAAACATTTCGTCGCGATTAATTAATGGTAGTCCGAGATTCGAAATGAAATTTTCGACGAGCTGGTTTTTATGATATTTCTAGAAATATACAGATACGAAATTTATTACTTTTCAAGCTGAAATAGCGGAAGTACCTAATAATGAGAATTTCCTCCCCCCCCCCCAGACAGAGTGGCGAGATGGATATGCTTAGAAGTGGTGTTCCACCGAAGCGAATTAAGCGCGATCGAATAAGACAATTCCGAAATTGAAAGGACTACTAGTATGATATTTTCCAGACAGTATTAAAGGTGGGTGGGCAGTTGTCGTCGACACGAATATTATTTTGCCGACGTGATTATTGCGGATGAAATAGTTCTAGGAGAGTCTGATTCTCCGATAGGATAATTTTATTGGGCGAGAGTCAATGAAATCACGCGGTGTTTGACAGTTTTTACTTGAAAGTGTAGATATAAATCGCGCGCGCACTTGGAAGCACCGTATAATTACGTTCCAGTGTCATCGTCAGTTTTTAGCAGTTTGTTTGTTTTTAATTTTTCTTTCTATTTTTCAGATGACGAGTAATTTTCCACATGTGAGTTTACCGGGGAAAAAAACTAATTAACATTTATAAGGTTGTTACCCTCTCTAGCGCCGCCCAACAACAAAAAAAAAAAAAAAGAAAAAGAAAAGCAAGCATCTAATTAAAATAAAACATTCAACCGTTAAGTTCGATTGAGAACCAAAAAGAAAACAATTTTTTAATCTAAGGCCGATATCTATTTTTTAGTACCTAATGTTTAAGTTTTAATCGCGTTGTCTTTACGCAATACGTCGAAACGGAATTTAAGCTCTGGCAAATCTGTACACATTTCCGAAATTGGGATAACTTCTTGGCCCGATGCCGGATTAATCGCGGCCAACTCTTACAGTGCGCGCTTGCGAGACCTTCTACAGCTGGCGCTTTTTCACAGAAAAGACGAGTCAAGGGAGCAGTATAAGCCGAATCAAAAGGAAAGCTGCAATGCCAGCATTGACTATGCCGAATCAACTAGCTAGTATTGCACATAGAGGTGGTGCAACAGTACTTTGCCGAGCGATGATGGAGCACCTTTTTTCATTCGTCGTCGGGAGTGCGTGACAAAATAATACAGTTTCCGTATATGCTCGACGGTTCCGGTTCGGCATGTCAGTGACACTGGAAAACGTTCATCAACACGATAGCATTGACCGTGATTGCAACCTGTTGTTAATAACATTCACGGATTGCGAATCTCGGATGATGATGATGATCTGTGTCCGGTGACGTTTTTTCCGTCAGTCTACTCGCTTTTTTATTCGCTGTAGTTAATTTTTCGTTTCGCGTTTTTTTTTTTTTTTTATTAGACGAGGGAAAGTACATCGTTACACTCCCGAGGGGGTAGCCATCAAAATTGTTTCGCCTATCGACGGCCGGTTAATTTCGTGCAATATTCCAGATTTCGTCGTGGTCCGCCAAAAAAAAAAGGCTAATAAAATTTCCAAAGCGACACTGATATTGCGGCCGTAATAAGTTCGCTCCGCGCACTTTCCAAAAATAAAATTGACGCGTGCCACGTAAATATTCCCGCAGTCGTCATCCTTGGGAAATTTTATCTTAATTTGCAATTTTGTATTTGTTACGTATTTGGCTGAAATTGTAATTCTGAAATTCCGACGGGCAGTCAACGGGAACCAAAAAACTCAGACCAATCAAAAAAACCAAAAAACTAAAGATGCATTTTAAAATTTTCTAAACACGTGGATTAAAAAAATACCCTCCTCCTTATAATCTGCCTATTTTAGGCGTCGTAGCGCCTTACGGACTAAATTTCTTTTTGGCAGATTAATCCGTTACATAATAATGACACCGCTGCTACGGTGGTTTCCAACGATCGACGTAAGCCGATTTTTTTTTCTTTTTTTTTTCCCCGATATTATCGCAGTTTCCCGAGAAAGACTTCTAGCAGAATTCTTTCAGCATGCACGTGAGAAATGCGACCGTTTCAATGTTATCCGATTTTCAAAATGTCGGAATTTTAATTAATCAGGGGCTCTCTCAGATGCCGGATACTAAATGTATATAATATCGGTTCTTGATAATTAACGTAACTTATAGAAATTAACTATCAACCTCGAAAATGATTTGAAAACATGCCTTAAAAATGAAGTAGAAAAGAAATGTTTAGAATGTAATGCGCCCTGCATAACATTACCAGAAATAATAAATGAAAATCGAAACGCCGACTCTAGTTCCGGATTAATTTTTACACATTATACCATTTATCTCGTACAGGATGATTACGAAATGGTATATTTATTTTTCGCGAATTAAGCATTATTATTGAGAGCTGGTTGAAATTTTGATTCTTTCACGCTCTGTCCACATCTGCTGCCCGAGTTCTAATCAACTTCTCTGTTACCGTTTTCTGGAGGTTATTTTAGTCTAGACAAAAAAAAAAGAAAAAGAAAAAAAAACGAGAAAATTGTTTTTGTTTTCATCGATATCTTTTAATTTTTATTCGAAATACTTTTAAAAACTTATTTTGCAGTTGTTCATTCGTTGCCGGAAGGGAAAATTCGACCTTTGCAAAGCCGGTCGCGGGAAAAGCAACAGTCTCGGAGAGCGGAAAATGAAACGGCGAGCAAAAGCGTAGAGGAGGTTCTACTATCTGCGTCGTCGATACTGCATCGGTTTAGTTACTTTGTGGTGACGCGTCCGTGCAGTTCAACGACCTTCCTAAGTTGGATGTTGGTTAGAGAATGGTGTTGTATTCGCGTGGAAGCGCAGCAGAAGATGGACTGCGATAGCGTATTATTTACACACATTATTAGAAAATTACGTCCACCACTAGCCTCTCGCGCTATTCCATTCCGTCTTCCCGCTAAAACCGGATAGATAATTAATTCGTTTAGGTGGCACTACGTTTATTTTTGGAAATTCACGAATATATCGACGTCTGATCTCAGTAGCAAACACGATTGCTGGCTAAAAAGTAAACTTCTTGTCCGACTGGGCCACTTACTGAAACAGTCCTGGTCAGTTCTCAGCCTTGTCCTAAACTAATTAAATTGCGAACGAAATATCATCTCTCCCTGCCGTGTCTACTATGTACCATCTAGTAACATTTCTCTCGTAGTTTGCAACACTATTCTCGTATAACATCTGCCTGTTGTTACCATTATGTAACGCGCAAGGTCTTTGCTAAGTGAAATTCCAAGTCAAAAAATACCTAATATATATAATATATATGTACATTTTTATATATATATGTATATGTATATATATATATATAATACAACAATAAGACGCACGTAATACGAAAGTTATAATTGCATAACTCTATTTTTCAATTTTGGTGTATTTTAGTTTTCAGTAAACATTGAAAATTCGTGCCGTGTAAATATTGTGAACAAATTTGAATCATCACGAAATTTAAATTTTCTATTTAACATGGTAAATAAGTGAATTGTTAAATTTACTTTTTTATTAAATTCAAAATACAAATTTGATCGCTAACACGAACATTGTTACTTCCACTCGCTGGTCCAATCGATCATTAGACTTTAAATATTCATTTTTATATCAAAGTATCCTCACGTTACGAAAAATAAATTTAAACCAGAAATATTATTACAAACTATCATCTGTGAAATTCTGTACTTCTTTCTTAAGAAAACGTAAAAATCTATTAGAGAAGGTTTTATCCTTTCCCCCCATCTTTTTTTGGTTTTTTGTTGAAACTTTAAACTACACTGTAAAATATTTTTTTAATGCCATCATTAGAAAGCGGTGTTCGAATTTCGCTACCGCAATTGCGCTAATGACTACTCAGTCTAAATAATAATAATTAATAACAATTAATAATAACTGATAATAGTTAATAATAATAAATAATAAAATTATGATTTTTATAAATTTCTATTCTTTATGTTATTTTCTGAAATCTCGTAATGAAAAGATCTTTGCATTTTTAAATTTTATTTTTTTATATATTTTTTGTTTTCGTTTTTTGGAAGATTACTAAAATGGAGCTAACCGCGTCGTTTTTGTATTTTTTTTTTCTTTACTCTTTTTGTCCTAGCGTGATCAGTGTTTGAAAGTATATTATTTTAGGAGGTTTTTTAGGTCATTTTTTTTTAACCGTTATATTTTTAACGTAACCGTATATATCATTAATTTTGATCTTATCTTATTAGCTTTAATCTTATCATATTACGATTCATCGGTCAGCGGATGAGGAATCCTTTCGACAAGTGGAGCCTTCTAAATGAGCAAAAAAACGCGCGTTTCTGCCTCCTACCGATGACGATGATTCTATCATTGCTATCCTCTTGTACGTAGCTAATTGCGATTATTCGACGACGACAGCAATTCGACAAAAAGGCGTTTTCCTAATGTTACCTAATTGTCTTCGGCAAAGACAGCGTCGCTCGCGGGAGCGCGCAATAACATTATTGGCCGGAAATTATCTTTCATTATTACAACTGCCCCCTCCTACACCGTCCTGCCGGATCGGCAACTCTTTATTCGCCAAGCCGGCTTGTCTTTGGTTCGGAGAAATTTATTCGCCGATTGCGCGCTAGAACAACAGAAGCGGAGATGGCGCGTTTCAAGGCCACTGCCGCGATCGCAAAGTGAACGCTACGGTTCTCAAGTTTGATCTCTGTCGTTGGCTCGCAGTCGTCTCTCTCTGTCGGTTGATGCACGAGTCCAACTGGCGAGAGAGTCAGGATCATCGACTGGGCATCACCTTCACCCAGATAATTGCAACGTTGCTGTTGCCTGCCCGATGTTTAACCTGATCGACAGCGCTTAGCTGACCGTAACAACAAAGGTCAGGCTATTGCACTCCGGCTGATCGTTGATCATTCGACTCTGACAAAATTTAATGGTTTAGCCGGGTGCGCGAGTGAGCGGCGAGCGGGGTTTTGAGCGCGTGTTTTTGGTCCACACCGTCGATGGCGGCGGCGCACCTGTGTGCTCTGTCCAAAGCGAGCCGTGCTATCTTGTGTTCTTTGCTGCTTGCCTATTTTTATTTATGATGATATTTTACATTCCCTTCCGCATCATCTGACGTATCTACCACCCATCATCGTCGTAACAGAGGAAGGCGTTGCTCGTAGTTCGGCTCTGCTGATGACCGAAGCCAGTACGCTACCGGCGCGCGGGAAATATTTGAATAAAATAAATGAGAAAAAGAGATAAGAAAAGTTTCAGTTACATTGCCAATTATTCTTATTATTGTTCCTTTCTTATTATCGCACCTATGACGCGAGTCTTGCACATTCTACTATTATTATTATTATTATTATTTTATTTTATTTTATTTTATTTTATTTTATTTTATTTTACTCTTTTTTTTCATTGGCTCCAGAATTCCTATTCATTTTCTCAATCAAAAGTAATCCAATACTCTGAACAAATCTGAAATTAAACTTACATATTAATATCAATAATCTTTAAAAATCGATATACCTTCGATACTAATACAAATATCGATAGTATATTATACGGGGAGAGTACCAAACAATTAATTTATTTCGGTGAATTATTATGTTTTTAAAAACCCCCGCTGATTTTTAATAGATTTCGAAGATTTATTAAAATTTCTTTATACGTACGTTACTATTAAAAATATTATTTAAAGGGGTTAAATAGTATTTTTAATAGAGTGACGTGGTTTCTAACAGAAAAAAAAATTAATTTTAATTTCGATAACATAATTATTAATATAATTACAAATTGCCGTGTACTATCTAGGAAGCTTAATTAAAATCTTCAACTGCCTCGAGTTTAAAAAAAACGGGCCTTTTAATTGCATAGTAACTTTTATAAAAAAACATACTTATATATATATATATATATATATATATATATATGCATACTTTTACTTGTGTGTGTATATATATATATATATGTTTTTTATACTTTTAGAGCCAAATACCATCATAAATTTCTTAGTTGAACGACGGGGGGGAAAAAAAGGGTATACTAAAATTCAGTATTTCAACTGCGCTATTAGTCAGAGCTATGTTAGTGCGTAGAAATAAAAAGAAACATTTCTTCATCAAAGAAGTAAAACGTGTCTCATTCGTTCATTATCGAAGAAGATCTAACCCACTGACATTATCCGTTTATTTGATGCCAACTAAAAGTTAGTGCAAAGTCGACAAATCGTTGAATGTATTTTGCCGAACCTATTATTAATTGATTTTCCTAAAAGTACCTAACTTCAGAGTCTCTTAATTCGCACTAATGACATGGAAAAATCATACAATCGAAGGGGAAAGAATTTTTTTACACGTGTTTAATTTACGAAAATAATTTTAGCTTCTTGGTAGACGCGTGAATTGAATGTGGTCTAGAGAAAAATTTTCTTATTTAATCGGTTCGGTTCTTCTGGGCGAGTCAGCTGGACAAGAAACTTATCAGTCCCGCTGGAAAATTCTTTTGATATTATTGAAAAAAAATACTGCCTAATACAAATTGCCCCTGAAATTTCATTTCTTCCATGTATGCATCTAATGCTGTTTAAAATGGAGCGAGCAATTTAGTTTATTGAATTTTCGCCCGATGACATTGGCTCAGAAGCATATCTTCCTTCACTTATTTTACTAGTAAATTTACAAAAAACCCGGCTTGTCAAGTACTACCAAGTACTATAGAGCAGTCGGTTAGGCAGTGGTATTTCATTCACATAGGGGGGACCTGGTTCGAATCCCACCGCTGCACACTGAAAGTATAGACTAATTCCTCCTACGTTGGGTTAATATCCAAATCAATCACCGATCTTATCCGATTAGTAGACAGGGAAATACGGAGAAATATACGGAAAGGCCCAGGTAAGATTTGAAGAAATTTCATTCCGAATTTCTGACACATGCGGGAATTATCGCAGTAATTACCGGAAAATGATCCTCTACACTAAGATAATTCTAAGAAAGAATTACTGGCTCGAATTCGTTTAAATAATTCTTAATATCATTTTTTAACGGGAATTCGAATTCGGTTCTCTAGACGCCAAGAAAAAGAAAAAAAATGCGACAAACAAGCAGTTTTAATAACGTTTTTTTTTTGTTTTTTTTTTGTTTTTTCCGTAGTTAATAAATGATACGAGTCTGCACACGTCGATTTAACGGTGCGTACTGCCTAAAGAGTTTGAAGTCCATTTTTATATATGAGCTGTTATTTGTAGACACGTGGAACCGACCCAGTTCTCGGCAACGAGATTTGTTATATTGTTGTAGAAGTGTTTAAGTAAACAATTTTTGCACTTTTAACCAAATGTAGGTCAGTTGCACAACAGATTCGGAACGCAGTACGTTGTTGCCGATATATTAAATCAGCTCGTTTTCCATTACCTTCTTTTGACCATTATGACGCGGGCTAGATGCAAAATCGAAATTACAATTACGTTTCGAGGCAGTAAGATTTTATTGGCCAGTCGCTGCCTAATAAATTAATTTTAACTATACTTCATGAAGTTCATTGCTCTGTGTTGGAAATTATATTACGTAAATAAAATTGCGAAAAACATAAAAGCATACATAAAATATTATAAAAATACCGACTAATTTCGGATAACTTGATCTACGACGATGTATGTACATGAACAACGTCAATAGCGTAAATGTAGCGATAGTTTAAAAGTGAAGAAGTCGACAAAATTGTATACATTTCTAATCGATTTAAAATCAGATGATAATAAGAACTTGTAAATTAAACCGGTTAGACACTGGATTATTGTTGTGTAGTGTCTATATAAATGCGATGAGCGAAATTTAATAAACTTTGGTCTTCAATTATTTTAATCGTTTTCAAATCTGTCAGTGGGTTTTTATTAACTGAAGTGTTTTTTTCAGAAAATTGTGATCCAATACAAACCCGCATCTGTATAAAAGCGCGGACGTCTTTAAAACGTTTATAATTCGTTCAACGAAAGAAATCCGTTCGAGTTTCGTTTGCCAGGCATCAGTGTTGCCACAAAGTAGAGTACTAGCAACAGGGCACGTATTAATGATGCCTATTTCAATATTGCCGAAAAAAATAACATGACCATATTCCTGTTTTCCCCCTTCTCGGAAGCGATAACCTCGTTTTTGTTTCATCTCTGTACGTTCAGGCGTTCTCCGACTTGTTTATGTCTGGACGGACCCCGTGCTGTTCCACACAGCCAGTATAATAATATCTGATACGCAATTGAAGGATAATCAAAAAGGTAACCAACCGGAGTTAAATATCAACGGAGATTTCAGTTTTATAAAGTTAGAAGTTACAAGTATAAATGATATAAAATTAAGCGACACGAAAAAAATCACTCAGATCGTGTTATAAACCTGGAAAATTAATATCGGGAAATTGATAATGAAGATAGATAACATGATAATACATTTTAACGATCCGCTGACGATGATTTTGATATTTTTAGCGACATATCAGAATGTAATTTAGAATACATGAACTATCGTCATCATTTTATTTTTACTATCCCCGATAGCGTATTGAACGATACCATAAACACATAGCGTAATGTGAGGACCCCTGATTTCGTGATGTCAGAGCGTTTCGGTTGTTTCACGAACGGACATCTTTCGTTGCACAGCCTAGAAAAACGATCTTCCGGTTTGGCCGATATAAATTCTATTACTTATAACTTTTACGGTTTTAGTCTAAATTTGCTCTTTCCTGTTATTTTAATTTCCTTAAAGAGATTGAGCACTAGACTTTTATTTATCTATTTATTTATTTATTTATTTATTTTTTCAAAGCCTTTTACCCAACCTACTTTTCTATCGAACATTAAACAAATAACGATTTATGTTTCCCGTTTTTTCGAAAATATTACCTTATTACGAGTACGGTTAAATTTTAATTCTATGACGTCATATTGTCGCTCAAAAGAGCTACACTAGGTTTCATGTAATTATGCCCAAATCCGGTAGGTGGTTGTTTTTGCCTGGTCCTGATGGATAACGCCTACAATTAATAGAATAATAATCGATGGAGCGAAAATGAATTATTATTTGTGGAAGCAGAAAGAGATTAGTAATTTACGGAAAATAGCGAAGCAACTCACAAATGCAGTGACGTCGTTTGAAATCGATCGGACTTGGTTAAGGAACTGTGCCTGGATGACTACTTGAACATTCTTTTAGTCGGTCTGTTTTGGAGAAAATTGAATGTCAACTGCGCCATTATTGGTTCAAGTTGAAAATAGTATAACCAGAACTAATATTAATACATGTTTTACGACCAAAAAGAATATGTTTAACAGAGAAATAATATATATATTTTTTTTCTTTTTTTACCATCAATCAAGGACCTTCATCTAGGAATAAACTATTAACCTTAAATTAAAAACCCCCCTCCTTCATGATAGAGTAGTAAGTAAACCAAGAGTCCCATCGTCAGGGCGTTGGGGATTGTGTAATTAAGCTTTCCATAATAGGCTTAAGGGTCTAACTAATCTGAAGACAATATTGTGGCCAGTTCCTTTCTCCTTTTGGAACGATCCGCCTTTGATATCTCTGGTGTAACCAATATTCGATTTCAGATTAGAAATAAACTTGGGAGCGATTCGGATACGGAACGAAACAGGCTTCGAAAAACACCTCTGGTTTTGTAGCCGAGCACCTTCACTGCAAGGCCACCGCGCTGCCTTAAATATTCCGTAATTTTCCAGTAGAAATTCGCCCGAGTAAATAATATCATGAAATTCCGAATGTAAGTACTTGCGCAAATGGTAGAGTTTTTGTGTAATACTTAAATTCGTTATTAGGTAAAAAAAATTTAGAAAAAAATTATCGTGTACAGCTCATTAAAATGACAAAAGTTTAAATATCATCAAAAACTTTTTTTCAAAAACAGCTTCAATTCGGACCTTCTGCTCGGGAAATGTTTTTACGCGTTGATTAATTAACAGAGACCGCAATAAGTAACTTTAATAGCGACGAAGAAAGCCAACATTTGTCAGTTCCGAAAATAGTTAGAATTCTTCATAGGCGCTAAACACTTTTTATCGAGGCCTTTTTTTCTTTTTAGCGTTCGTTAACCATGGGCTTTTACTTAGAAACAATTAGACAAGGAAGAAATCAATTATATTTTTATACGATATCAAACGTTATTAATGGGAAGTGATCGATATAGCGAGAATAATGTGTTGAGAAGGAAGAAACATAAAAGGCGCAATATGGGAAGATCAAGTTTCAATGGAATACAAGGGAGAACGCTAAAACAAAAAAAAAGAAAGAGAAAATCAACATCGCAAACACTTCGTTTGAGTGGAGAAACGGAGAGGAGGAAACCGACGAAAAATTAAAACTGAAGGAAGATAAATATGGCTTAGAACGCAGACGGATAATGGGGACAACAATAGAACGACGAAGTGAAGGAAAGAAAAAAAAACGCGGGTTAGCAGGAAGACCCGATTGAACAGACAGATGAAATTAATAATTATTAGAGAAAGAGGAAAAGTATCTCTATTGATATGATCTGAGATTAAAACTTTTACACAGTGGAAGGAGATTAGAGAGAATGGAATTTTTCTTAAGAAAAGAAGCGGGACGGGCTGAGTATCGAAGAATTCACCGCGTCGTTACAAAAAATGTCCAAATGACTAGGAACTCGTAGTAAATATTGATATAAATAGAATGGAAAGAAGAAAGAACGTGGACAAGTGAACGTATACGGAGAACGATAAAATCACAGAAATGATCGGATGGGGTGCTTATGAATTCGTCAGATGCAATCAAAAATTTCGGGGAAAGGTGATTGATAAGAATTTACTGATGGTTGGGAGCAAAAAAATATGTACCGATTTTTCCTTACGCGTATGTTACATTTTTTGCACATAAAAACAGAAACCACGTAATTATATTTAAAAATATGTAAGACGAAAAATAAATATTTTCCCTTTAAAATTGCAATTTTACTTTGGCTACATTAAAAACTGTATCTTAAGGAATTATTTAGTGGCTTTCTTCCTTAGCTTCTCCAGTGCGTAGCAAATAGCTTATTCTTTTAATAAATAAATAAACAAATAATATAAATATATATTCACATCCGAGTAGAAGTGTCATCTAGCCTTCACTCATGTTTGCGTATCAGGTGTGAGATTAGTGATATTTTAAAATAGGTCTAAATGGCCCGGCAGTACATTGGCGTTCTGTCTCTATTTTCTGAAATTCTTCCGCTTCTGCCGTGATCTTAGGCAGGCACGCTTTTCTATTACATCATTCACCAGCGATTTCCAGTCCAATCTGTTTAGCATGGTTATTTCCCCCATAAGGTGTTCTCCCTTGGATTTAGGTGTATTTAACGTGCTGGTGATGAGGTCTTTCATCGTAATTTAGGTCGCCCGCAATTACATACATATATGGAATATTAATAGCACAATTGAATACGAAAGAAATATAAGAATGGAAGGGGACACACATGTTTTGTATGATACACGCGCGTGTGTACGGTTTATCATTACTTGGTTGCGTTCGATTAATGTCTTGAAGGTTAGATTGCGCGGGTCTCTTTTTCCGTTTATAACCATTTCCTCTTTATCACCATTTCTCTAAGCACTGTTATCAGGTCCCTCTACTTCATTAATGATAGTTGCAAATGTTCTGTTTCGTTTTTTTCATTTTATTTATTTATTTGTTTTTTTTTTTTTTTTGCTTATGTGGTATAATCAAACTGTGGTTCAGCTGAAATGCATCGGTTATTATTGTTTGACTGTAAAATTTTACAGTTAATCCAATTTTTAGCGTTTCCAGTGATAGTTTATCGGAAAACTAAGGGCTTTTTCTTTTATTAAATTATACGGTTGATCAAGTATCGTAGAGCGTAAATAATACTGCTCTGAGAATACCGGGGCGAGTGGGAACGAGGATTACAAATTCACGTATTCGACTGATGGGATTTTTATAGTTTTTACGAAAAAAAATTCTTTTATGAGACTATCGACAGGATTTGATTTTTATAAGTAGTACACGCTCAAGTGACAGAGTTACAGGAATAATTTATCGAAGCGTGTAGGATATCGAGAACTTGCTGGACAAAGTACTATAATGTCAGCCTAGACCGCTCGTTCAGTTTCGGATACTCTTTACGTAGGATTTTCATAAATCCGCGCTTGAAGATTATTCCACTAGACAAACGGCTAACTGCAGCACACACACTGTTGTAATCGATGATATTGTACCGAAGAGAAGAACGAATTACTGCAGCGCAAGAGGAGATGATGTAAATCCAGCGTTGTTCCGTAGAGTTTCCTTCGGCTGTCGAGTTCAATGTCCAGACAAAGCTCGGAGCGAACTACACTCGGATGAACTAGGAAGAGAACTAGAGAAGAATAGAATAGAAGAAACGCATACACATATATATTTGTGCGTGTGTATGTTTGTTTGTTTGTGAGCGCATTTACGGGTGCGCGTATATTTAGTTGTGTAGTATGTCGGCGAGCTAAAAGTGGAAGTTCAACGTGAGCTAGCGTTGGCCGATAGTACGGATCTGCTGGAGGAAAAGGAACGTCCACGCGTACGCGCGCGCGCGCGCGCACAAGAAAGACGTTGAAGCATCGACCGAGTGGTTAATTTGGGTGTGCAGACATTACCTCGGAGGGCATGATAGACGGCCGAAGAGAGCCTCCGATACCTCGGATCTGTCCTGCCAGGGGTCGGGCTCGTCCCCGAAGTTGTTCAAGTTGTTCGTAGGCAGCTCACACGGCAACACCACTGCAAACAGATCAACGCACTCGATCGGCCATCGGTACCTAGGCAGGTATCTCGTTCGCGCTCTACTACAGTACCTATACTTTGGCCGCTCAGTTATATTACACCATTACAATTACCATTATATTACACAGTTGGCCGCGTTCCGTCGTCATGTAACAGCCAAACTCCGCTGTTTCACTGTACACGCTGTACACGCGGCTCTAGTGTGCCGACCGAAAAAGTTAAACTTAACTCGGTCCGAGTCGACATCCAGCCAAGCATTTATTCCAGCCTAAGTTATAATTATTTCGAATTACTTCTACCATTCTTCTAATCGCAGCCATCATTCTTACGGCGACTTAGTTCTCTGCTGGTTGACCGTCAAATTCATCGCAGTTCATCGTTTGCCTTAATCCTTTTGCTTTTAAATTGGACAGTGCATTTGCTCCATCGGCAACATTTCATTCCACAGGTATTTCTTGGAACGTAGTGGAATTTCGCGCTTTTTCTATTTGAAACTAATTCATCTGGCGGACTAGAAGACAGACAACTATTTTCGGTTTCGATAAATAATAAGTTATTATTTCCATAGACGTTATTAATCCATCGAAAAAAAATTAAAACCCAAAAAAGAAAATAAATCAGAGATGACTAAACAAAGGCGACACGAGTATGTGAAGGCAAACAAATGTTTTCAACTAGTAAAACTTGTTGAAAAATATCTGTGATACATATATACATACATACATACATATATATATATATATATATATATATATTTGTGTGTGTGTGTTGATTTTTCTATGGTCCTAGGTTACATAATGGTTCAATTTAGTGTTCAGTCGTGTTTTAATATATTTTTCGATAAATTGTTTTCAATTAGATTCTATTAAAAAAATTTGGCGACTAGTTTGTTCATTTAAATGCATTCTTTTTATTTTTAGACACACACACACACGTGTATAAATATGTACATGTATATACATTAATGACATTTTTACGTTGGGGTTCAAAGAAAATCTTGTCATTATATCATGACACATTATATTAATAGGATATCATTGACAGATGTTTAATGCTGTGTAATTATGTAAGCAATAAATTGACTAGAAAACATTATTAATAGAATTCTAAATTAAAATATAAAGTAATATAATTAATCCATATAAAGTTGAAAAAATCGAAATCATTAAATTAATGTAAGGGTCGAAATCAACTATTATTTCATGTTCACAGCAATGAAAAAATTAAAATGTAAATTATAAAATAAAAACAAAATTGTTATCTAATATTAAAAAAATTCACTTAATGGACATATAAAATTTAGTTTGTTTCTATAAATAATGGGTTGTTATTAGGTATTTGTATATTTAATGTAACGTGCTTATATATTTATAAATATAATACGCTTCAATCTAACATTTTTTGATCATTAATTTCCTTTTTTAAATATACTTTAAAATCGCTGATATCCCCGTATGGTAATATTATACTTAGCAGTTCTTGTGAGTTCGGTCGTGGTTGATTTTTCAATATACCTAATTGCATAAGGGTGCTCTTTCTATCGCACCCTGAAACTCCGGTGAATTCCCATTTCGCCTAATTCCCAATTCGCCTAAATTTAGGGTCGGGTTACTCAGGTAATAAAAAAAAGGTCAGACAAACATACGAATGATTTCATGTTGGCAACAGCGCGTCATCATTATCGAATTTTAAGCAGACTAAACGCATCATTTTTTTTTCTATTAGATTCCACTGTTAAGGTTTTTTTTTCTTTCCGAAATACAACAAAAAGGTTTATATGAAAATCAGAAGTGAAAAAATACCGCTAAAAATGTTTGATGTAAATATACGCGAAACGACCACTCCGATTAATATTTGCGAGTTATTTTATTGGATGTCCAGTGCTGTATAAATCCCACCCGCCTTATCAGTCAGTATATAAAAGCCTTATTGATATTTAGTATGACAAGAACATTAAGGTTCGGAGTTGCAGAAAAAATAATAAAAAAGCTAAATTATAATTAGATGTAGTTTCGAAGTGATCGCGTTTATGTAAGAAAAAAGGAATAAAAATCGAATAGAATTAACAATAATGACATGACATCGAATGATTATTGCAGCGGTAATTTTATTATTGATTATTAAAATTACAATTATAAGTACATACAAAAAGTAAATGTTAAAATTAGGAAAACATAAATAAAGCTCCATTTAGTTCACCCTGCCTTTTTGCCTTTTCTAGGCTTTTTATCAAAATAACTTCTTCCGGCTCAACGTAGCTCGGTACGCATTTCAAACGCCTATACTGTCAGGAAGTGCTTTATTTCCGCTTCTCGGCCACGCGCAACGAAACTAGTTCGCTACCCCTGCGTAGCGGTCAGATCCTTCGATTTTTTAACCGAGAATGCGTCTTTGACAAACAATGCCGCGTTTGCCCGCTGCCGAGACCTTCCGAGAAATTGAATGATTATTTCCAAAATTTTAATATTTTCAAAGGTCGTAATAAATGCCAAATCCATCTGAATATGCGGAAAATCACCGCATACTGACTGTTTTACGCTATGAGGTCACAATTTGTTCTGGGTTGAGTGTTATGTGTATCAACGTTCTGAAGGAAACTATTCTTCTATCTTGAATATTTAAATTTTCGCTTGTGAATAAACCAAAAATTTAAAGTCAGGCTAATATAGCAATGGATATATCATTTATAAAAACAAATCGAGCAGGTAAATAATATATATATATATATCTAATATTTGTATATTGAAATATTTATTGCAAATTACATTTTAAATGAAATGGTATTCAATTAGATTTTGACAACAGAGAATAAAAAAAATTATCATCCATTAAAAAATTATTTTCGCTTAATTGCTATAAATTTTTATTTTGTACGTCAAAAGTGTATGATAAAATATTTGGTTAATTGAATAGCGTCTTTTTATATTCTCTTTATTTTTCCTTTTTGTAATGTTAAATCGTAATCTTTTGGCAATTTATTGAATGAAGCATTTTAAATAGTAAGATAGAAGGTTTTTTGGATTTGCCAAAAAATCTGGCAGACTTAACAGATTATAAAAGAAAGAAGAAAAATATTATAATCTAATTCGATTGGACACTGGGGAAATAGAAGAAACAAGAGTAAGGAGGACAGTGCCCCTTTATTCCAATCTTCTGCGCTTTGGCCTCCCCACTCCTTACAGTGCCAAAGCCATTCTTGCTTTCTCCTCTCTCAATATAGTTCCTTTGTTAGCTTTCTTTATCTCCTCAATTTTTAATCTTTTCCTTATATAATATACAGTTCTCTGCGTTGGGTAAGTTCTACTGTTGACGTGCCCAAAAAATTGAAAAAAAAAAAATTTTTTTTTACTTTGTCAGAAACGCTAATAACAACATTTTTTGCGTTTTATTTATTTTTTTCATTCCAATTATTAAAATTACTTGAAAAACATCGTCATTATATAAACGTGACTAATTTGAAGAGGAATTTTTCAAAGTCCAACAGCAACCATTTAGGCTTCTGGAGAAGTTATTTATACCTTAAAATTCGATTTTAGAAGTATTTTTAACAACATACGCCAAGTTTTACCGTTTCATCTTGTAGAATGGGGAAAAAAATCATGACTGTATCTTCAAAATTTTTTTTATACCGTGCGACACATCTAAAAATGTAATAACCCCTTATTAAAACCAATTTTTCGCCATTTTTTAATCAATTGTCCTTATTATCGCTGCTTTCTACAACTAAAAATCTATTGTTAAAGATTATCAAATATAACAAATATACTCGATAGATATAATAATATTTAAAATATACATTTTTTTGATATGGTGCTTTTAAATCTATGCTCATTTATTAATCCCATAAAAGCCATGAACTGACCCCATATAACAGGGTCTTCACCTTGTTTATTCCTTGCTTACTCCTCTATTTCTGCTGTACACAGAGTTTAATAGTAAATCTAGTAATTTTTCTCGTCCTAATATCCAAATTTTGAAAAATCTCTTGTAATCGTATACGTTACTGTTGATTATTTATTCAAATCCGAAGCAGTATTTAATTTTTAAATTCTTCCGATTTGCAAATTCACTTTTTTTGAATTAAAGAAAAATGAAATTAGGTTCAGGAACTTTTGTTAAAAAAAAAAGAAACAACTGTTTTCCTAATTTTAACATTTACTTTTTGTATGTACTTATAATTGTAATTTTAATAATCAATAATAAAATTACCGCTGCAATAATCATTCGATGTCATGTCATTATTGTTAATTCTATTCGATTTTTATTCCTTTTTTCTTACATAAACGCGATCACTTCGAAACTACACCTAATTATAATTTAGCTTTTTTATTATTTTTTCTGCAACTCCGAACCTTAATGTTCTTGTCATACTAAATATCAATAAGGCTTTTATATACTGACTGATAAGGCGGGTGGGATTTATACAGCACTGGACATCCAATAAAATAACTCGCAAATATTAATCGGAGTGGTCGTTTCGCGTATATTTACATCAAACATTTTTAGCGGTATTTTTTCACTTCTGATTTTCATATAAACCTTTTTATTGTATTTCGGAAAGAAAAAAAAACCTTAACAGTGGAATCTAATAGAAAAAAAAATGATGCGTTTAGTCTGCTTAAAATTCGATAATGATGACGCGCTGTTGCCAACACGAAATCATTCGTATGTTTGTCTGACCTTTTTTTTATTACCTGAGTAACCCGACCCTAAATTTAGGCGAAATGGGAATTAGGCGAAATGGTACCAGACCGAAACTCCTACGGGTTTGTCCGATGTATATTTTACTACATGTATTGTAGATAATTTCGTATATATACCAAATTTATTATAAAACGCTGTTTGTATTACTGTTGATATTTATAATTTTGTTAAAAAAAATTGTTGTTGATCGTAAAGACTATTTTGCATAATGCTATTGGTAGTTTTGATTGATATAATCGTCTGTGAAAGACGATGTTTATCTGACCATGTAAAAATGTTTTTATTGTTAACGGCTCTATTCTTTTCGAATATTTTCCAGTTACATTACTAATAAGATATTATTATAATTATTAATTGTTCCGAGAGATCAGCGAGCTTTGGTACTTCCTCTTCGACAGTGTACAAAAAAAAAATAACGAAATACATTTTGAAAATACGTCCGGAATGGTCAACTGATATCAACTCTCTTGTATAGGAGACCGGTGCGATTAAATGTGAAAAGGTGCGATCTCGTAACTCCTTGTTTCTCTTTTGCTTCGTTCATTCTAATCACATCCGTAATTACAATGATAGCGAGTATTTTATATACTTTACATAAAATAAATGGTAACTTGCTTAAGAATTCGACTCTAATAGGTTGTTTTTGTTTTTATTTATGTACTAAAAAAAAAAAAAAAAACATTCTACAACAAATGTCTGTTTATGCAAAGAGGCTAATAATTTATCGCAATCCGAATTTTTTTTGTCAGTTTGTCGTGATTTGTGTGATCGGAATTTTTTAAATTCTAAAACAAAAATAAAGAGAACGAAAGCTATTTAAATCATTAACACGATAGGGACTGTATGTTTATTTAAATGATAATACTATATCATCTTGCGTATTTATTCGAAGTTAAGTGAAGCACGTACTTGATTCGACATATAAATTATACGCTTTGAAACTGCTAATATGCTATTAATTGTGATTTATGACGTCACATTGTCCGAATTTCTATGGGTAGTATAGAGGAACTGCCATCATAAGGGGTTTCCCGTCGATGGATATATGTGTAATATATATAATTTGCCAGATTTATGTATGTTGCATTTTATCAAAACTAGTACCGGCCGAAAATTTAGATGTAGGACTCTGTTCGGTTTTCCATAAGTTTATATATATATATATATATACTGTATTTTTTTGTTGCATTCTTATTGCAAATTTAATACTCGGTTATTTGCGGAAAGCCGATAATGAACGAAACAGATAAATTCATGTTTTTGCAATACAAAAAAGGGAAAACAAATGCCGCATAAAAAAAGAAACAACTCAAATTTGACTGGACAAAAAAAGTTGAAAAGAAATTAGTATCGAGGTTTCAGAACATAAGATTACGAAATATAAGCGTTTTGGTTGTTTTTTTTGTTTTTCTTTATTGGTAATTTGTAACAAAATTCTGATAGTGTTTTCTTCCATTTTTATTTTACCTCTATACCATTTCTAATTTTAGAAATGCCGCTAAAACATTTTATTGCGCGTAGTCTATATTTCGAAAATCATCATGTCCATTCAGTATGTTGCCGAAATGAAAAAATATCGCTGTCCATTCAAATAATTTCCAATTTTATTATGTGTATCCGAATGTTTTGGTAGTCTATTTATGCGTTTATCGTCTGACGGGGAACGTTCGAATATATTTCTTTTGTATCTTTAGACGTTTATAAATTTAGCTAACTGCCATCAGTATCAATCGAACAACCTCGTTATCTGAACCAGAAGGTGTGCGCTAGTTTACGTATTTTATAATTATTTTTGAGAAAACTTTTAGTACGTTAAGGGAACTTGTTTTAAAGTAATAATCCGTACTCGGCAACGTGCGTACTCAGCCTCTGCACTTGCTACCTCCGTATTTAACTGATAAGCGATGAAGGTAAATCTCAGCTATTAAAATATAACAGAAATTTGAGGAAATTTCAATGGAGAAGATGGTCTGAAGCGGATGGAAAATGGAAAACGATTATACATAATTATCAGTCTCGGAAAATTAGACACGATATTGTTTACTTTTTCTCTTGTACTTTGTGCCATTTAGTTGCTTATTCCGGAAATGAACTATTGTACGCAGAGATTAACGTGAAAAGCTAAGAGAACCCGGCGAGCTATTTTCAGATCACGAATTTAAATGTAATAGGCTTAACGGTGTGTATTAAAATCTGATAACCTTACGCACCCTTTTTAATGCGCGGTAAATGATGGCGGGGAAATTTCGAGTTATTAGCGATATTAGAATTAATCATTTGCGAGCTCTTCTAAATTTTTTAGCTAATCTCGAAAACAAGTTTATCCTACAGCGTTAGAGTTATTTTTGCCAAAGCAGAGTTCGTTCGAATCGCACTATTGAAATCGTGATCATCGCTGTTTGCGTTGGATTGATGTCTATGGTTGAACAGCGAAAATATAATTAAATTCATTGCCTCAACAAATTAGTATAAAAAAAATATACAAGCGAAAAATGATATATACACTGCGATCTGTTTACAGAATTTAACATTATCTCATATTCAGTACAAGATTTATACATAGGTACATTTCAAATATTAATAAATCGTAAGTATTAGGGGGAAGTCCCGTAACGCCGGACGGTACCTAGCTCCGGACACTCATACTATCTCGGCGAGTCACAACACGTTCGATTTAAAAACGGGTTAAAGGGGCGCGGAGGAGCGTAACAATACAGGGTCACGTGATACGGTTTGACGCCAAAGGATTCTTTAACGGGATACGACTGCATCACATTACATCCAAGTGAGTGTACTGCTAAGTTTTTCTGTTGAAGTGTTCGACGGTAATTATGAATAAAGGTAGAACTGGTTTTCGTTATTATTCATTTACTGTAAAAGTTTTTTTTTTTTTTGATTTCCAAAACATAGTTTTGTATTGTGGAACACGAAATTGTGGCGATTCCTTGTCCCCTCCGACACAAAGTTGTCTCTTAACACCGGACAGTGAACAAGTTGTTTTTTCTTGTATTTATACTTATTATAATAATTTTTGTGCGTTGTTTCAAAAGATAGAGATAAATCGAAATGGAAGAGACAAAAAAGAAAGGAAAATGGGACCAACAAAGTTTATAGACTGCAATAGATATAAGGTTCTGTCCAAAGAAATACGTTTAAGCTTCGTCGCGCTAAAACATCCCAAAAAGCACTTTACATAATAAGACATCAGCATTGAACTGTGGAGAAGTGATGTTGACACCTAAAGATCGGTAGATTCACTGACACCTTTTCATCCGAGTTCGAATGAATTTTAGTGGACCACGTAAAAGATTTGTCCAATAGATGTTTGCCGCTGATGAAAAAAGAATTCCTGAAGTTAGCTTTTGACTGGGCTGAAACTATGAAGATCTCTCTCAACGGTTTAATGAAAGAAAAAGGTACTGCTGAGAAACTAAATAGCTAGTAACAAAACACTGTTGTTTAGGTCATATAATAAAGACCATTAATATATTTCCCGAAATGTTATTATTTAAAGACATTGCCATTGCCATTGCCATTGCAGCCTAATGAAAATCAAAGCTGCTAGAAGAGTACGGGGGAAATAAATGTTAAAGCGAGATTAGTGTGTGTCGACGACGGCAGTTATACTCGTACTAAAATGTCTCTCGAATAACATAGTAAAGGTCGATTTGAAAGCCGTGCTGCTATACATGTTCAATTATTGAATATCGTGATGTTGAATAGAAAATCTTTCGCGGTTTACCACCTACATTCCTTCAGTTAATTTTCCGTCGGCCAGTTTATGGTAATGATGATTACAATAATTCTATAATACGCCTGTGTACTCGTATTATTTGGATTTTGTCGAATAATTTGTAGTTATTTTAATAAAGATATCTTTACGTCGTTTTTTTTTTGTTTTTTTAATACTTGCAAATAAACGGTGGAAAATTTTCGAATTTAGTTTTTCGTAATAGAAAGGCGACTCAATGGCAGCCGAAAATACCGTCCCTATTCAGAATTTCGGAGAATGATAAATAGAAATTTCGATCAGATCGGATTTCTTAGCCAAGCTTTCAACTGCATTTAAACGTATTGAGGGGACAATATTCCCGTAATCTCAAAAACATAATTTAGTTTAATATACACATGATTCTGGACATCTTCAGTTGGTTATTGTTTAGGGAAATCTTTGGCAATTTCGCTGTCAGGAAACTTGAAGATACAGAAATGGTTGCGTATTATATAGAACTTGGAACGTGTTAAAAATGATTGCAAAACTCTACGGTATATGTATATATATATATATATATCTACTCGATGTCTCATCAGACTCTTTGTTTTAAAAAAAAAAACAACCGGAGATTACCGGTGGAAAGGTTAATTTGTTTTGAAGAAAAAAAGGAAAAGTATCCAAGCAAGTATGCGGACTTCTCTTATGAAATTGTCAAAGAATGTGTTAAGGGAAAATCTAGACAGGGGAAGAAAATGATGATCTGTCACGTGAAGGAGAGCGATTGATGTGCACTACTTTACTACAAAAGTTTTACATAAAGGAAGTTTTTTTGGAGCAGCGGTGATGTAAAAAGTTTCGCGTCGAGATTGTGGTAAACCGATCGGAACGGTGTCGACAAAAAGCCCGGAGATTGTTTTCTTCCGAGCTGGTGGCACTTCCTCTGTCAAGAGAGCTCTTGCTAGCTGCAGGTAAGCCGTCGAGTACCTTCGGATAATTTTGCCGTTCAATCGACACGACAATTACCGCGGTAATGAACGGTCACCGGATGCGTCTGAAGTCCCGTTATAATACCATATTTAAAGTAGCAGCTCCGCGTTATGTTGCTATTACCCTTCGACACGATGACGTCCTGATGCTGATGATCGGTACGCGCTATATCGTCGCTGTGCAGGTGTGAAGTGCAAGAGGACCGACCCCATTATAGGAAGGTAAAACTGTACCGAATAGCGGTACCTGTTGGTTACTTCGAGAGGTTCGTCGAGCAGAGCAGTGCCGCGCGCTGTTTTCTTCAATGAGATCGACCTGTTTCGGTGATGCGTATTCTCTCTAGGTAGATTTGGAACTGCGAGGGATGCCTGCATAACGTCCTCGCAGCCTGCTAATGAGGATGACAGAGCACGCCTTCGCACGCACGAGAGTACGCGCGCGCACACACACACACACACACACACACACACGTAGGCGCGCGCTCGCGTACCGAAATTGATAGATACCTACGACCGCTCTCAGACGACAGAGTACCGTTAGGTTAGATGTTATTAAACGTGAGAGAGTCTCTTTTCCGAACATGCCCTATAGTCGAATTTTCAACCGCAGTCGAACTGCTAACTGGTTTATTATAATCCATAACTGTGTCTTTCGGAAAGGTCCTTCGATGCGGCACCACCTTTTCCAGGCATCCTTCACGCGACCTTGTAACTCGACCGGAATAACTACCCCGCTTGCGCGCACGCAGAAACCGCCCGACTGCAAACGGTTTCGAATATATTTTATTATGATTTTATTGCGCGCACCTACATCCCCGCGAATGGGAACGGACATAAACCGGGGCTAGCAGCAGCAGCAGCAGACGGTGGTACGTTGACGGATCTAAATTTCCCTTTTTATGGAATCGGCCAAAGGAGAAGAGTGGCGGCGGCGGAGGTGGCGATGGCGGGTCGCGGGAATATGTTTTCTTCGGTCGGGTTCGTCTTATTGTCGCTTTCTCGAAAATTTAAACTCATTTTTCAACCCAACTCAGAAGAGTACTTACTGAACACACCGCGACCTCTTCTCTTTTATTATTCCCTGGAAATGAAGATACCGTTATACAGGGGCGTGAGCGAACGAAATCGAATTCGGGCCCGCTACTTTTTTTCGTGTGTGTTCTATCCGACACAATAGAAAGAACTGTAAAGAGAAATCGCTGAGAATTGTTTATTATCGTGTACGGAGAGAAATGCATTTTCGACGTCCGTTGAAAAGAGCCATCGTGCGACGTCGACGGTATACGTTGCAAGCAACCAGAAATGAGAGGGCCCAGCGTATTCTGGGAATGCGACGGAGGAAATTTTCGGAAATCCGAACCGTTAGGAGTAATTCGGAAAAATTTGCTTTTCACGGAAGTTACCACTATTATGATCGGCTTCGATTCATGTACCGGGTCCCTGTTATCACTGTTTTCGGCGTACTCGTTTGAATAGGACTTTTTTAACGAAGATGTTCTTTTAAATAGACAAAAATACATTCTAAGGATAGTGCAGTGGTCAGAATGACAAAAAGTTAATGTGAAGAGATTAAGTTACGGTGATAGGAACATTTTGATCATCCGCACACATATACAATGTTGATTCCTTTTTGGAAATCGCTGTGAAAATTTGATAACTGAATGATTGGTCTAGATCGAACAATACAAATATGATATGTATACGAATGAGTGAAAATCGTTGGAACGCATTAATTATCTTGGGAAAAAATTTATAATTTTCGAGAACAGTTCCATCGCTTTCTCTCACTGCGCACCCGTGTACATATTTTTAAAAAAAATTGTCTGCGCTATTTGAATCACATTAAATACCACTAAGTTGCGTCATATAATTCAAACGTGCAACGAATTTATTTCGGGTAAAGTGAGAGAAGTAATTTAATAATTTCTTCAAAATGAGGGAATAATAATAATAATAATAATAATAATAATAAAACGTGCAACACACAATGTGTATACATATATATATATATATATATAAATATATGTTTTTGTGTGTGTACGTATATATCATATGTATTGTTCGGAAGTGAAAGACATCATTTATGACCTAAATGAAAACAAAAGGAAAGAAACATAATCGCAAGAACCGGTTTGCCGACGAATGATAATTAATATTGTAACAGAATTTTCGATCGAGGTTTTTTGAAGTTCTTTTCTTGTTTTTCAAACAATGAGAGATGTGTGTTATAAGTGCAAAATGTTGCACGGTCTATTCGACGAAGTAAATAATAGTTTCGGCTTTGCGAGATCGTTCGTATTTTTTGCTCATTATTGCAGCCGCTGCTTGCGCAGTAAACTGAATTACCTGGTTCAGAGAAAACCCGCTGTCCGATTTGTCCAATTTGTCTAATTCAGTCTTCAAATCCCGCCTATTATTTTCGAATTCATTGCGTAGTGCGTATTTTTTTTTTTGCATTTTGTTGCTTATTTCTTTGTAACATCACCACATCCTACTTATATAGATGAGCCCGGCTCACGAAAGTTACTTAACGCTGAAAAAGAAGAATTTTAAGCCACACGTGGAAAGGAAAATCGGTATTGCAACACGCGCTTGGCCCTTAGGCGCGGTGTATGTACTGCTAATTTTTGAATTTTCACCCGAAAAAATCGCAATTAGCATTAAAAATATACGTATTAACTAATATTTAGAGTCGTTTCGACTTTTAATCTTCAAAAATCTCGAATGTACTTCGGAATATAACGGATTTAAATATGTAAAAGATAATTTGTACGATCGTTGAAGGAAGAAAAAGAAGAAAAAAAAAAAACAAAGCAAATAATTTACCAAAAATCGCTTTTAATATTAGCGTGTTTTTTTTTTTTTTAAATTTCGGTTCCGAACGTTTTCTCAGTGCTTTTCACGTCTCTCTAATCACCCTAGAGCAGTGTTATTTAGTTCCGAGAAGGGGACGTGGGGCAGGGGACCTAAGAAATAGTTCTTCGCGCGAAGTCTTACGTTATTTTAAAGAAAATTAATTTGATTTCAACTGAAAATGTTTGTAATCAATATTTAATAAATACGAATATTTATTATTCGGGGTACACACATATATTTAATGCATAAACTTTGAACTGTTTTTTTTTTTTTTTTTTTATCTTATGCTGCAAAAGTTGAAAATGTCACCCAATAATAGTGTTCTAATCGCGGAGCGCAATACAAGGAACGGGGGGGGGGTTATGGACACGTAGCTGGCTTTTAATTGTGATTAGTGTACGTTAGCTTGCCCGTGTTTTCGCAAACGCTCCTTAAGTTAAATTTACAATTTAAAGATGCGGGAAATAAATATTCGAAGGACGAAAGCAATATTTTCCAAGATAATCTTTGAGCTTTTATTTCCGTATAATTGAACTTTCGGAGTATATTTTCTCTGGGAACTATTATTTACGATTCAGCATTTGAAAATTTTTTAAAAACAGAAAAAAACCATTCATTATGAGATGGGAATACATCGTATTGGCTAAAGGTTTTTTATTTTGTATTATCACTTAAAAACGGGAGGAAGCGACATTAAAAACTGATTCGTAATCCTTTGAGGAGGAATATTGCAGAGGAAATCCAAGATGAAGTTATCGAACCGCAACATAATAGCAGCTATGGCGGCAGACTTTTGGTGGTCGAAAAAGGTGGTTTTTTTTCCACTCGAGCAAGGATTTTCTACGCTCCTCACAAAGTCAAATGCAGGCAAAAAGAAGGAATCATTTAGACGCGAATACGTCATTTTAACGACACTGAACCCCGCGAGGATTTCATAATACTGAAAAGTCTCATTAGTTTCCGTACATTTCGTGAGCTAGTAAAACCTACACTATTAGAAGTTAAGCGGTGTTCATTAAATAGCCACTGTAGCCTAATAACGGTCGCGCTAATGTAATCTCGGCTCATTTTTGTTACTGGTACGCCATACCATTTGGCAAAAAGTACCACAGAATCGTATTCAATTCCGGCATCGAATTTCCGCTCGGGTTCGGCGGAAAATGTTAATTATTCGGGGTGATTTCTCGTTTTCTAGCCGGTGTGCGTGAAAATGAAAAGTGTCCTCCCTTTTCGGTCCGCGTACTTATCCATTCGGCAATGTCGATTCCGATTGGGCGGCACGTCGGTCAGCGAAAAAATCGCGTCAACCTGGACTTCGTCGATTTGCACGGAATCGAACATTAAAAAGCCCGAGTGTCGATGAGATAGGCATTAGATGTTTCGGTGGCATCAGGTGCCTTTCTTAGAAATGAGTGCTATAGCGCGCGCTCGTGTGAGCCATGATAAAATGTCGTGCGACCGTATAAAACAGATTTTACACATCTGTGTGCATAATACACCGCTGACGGAACATGTTGGCCGCAGGCTGTTGACCTGTTCCGTTTTATTGCAGTTTTTATTCGAAATACTCTGCTCCGTATTATATCTTTCTTTCGCGCGTTTCTGTATCGTTCATCGCATTCTTTCCGTCTATCTGGTTCTTTTTTTCCGCTTTGCCGTTGTTTCGTCACCGCATTTTTCCTCTCACTTCCATTCTCGCCTCTATTCTTCTTCGTTCGGACACACGCTGTCTACTACACCTATGCGCGCGTATAATGTTATGCGCACATTCGTCCGTTTAGAACTTTATGAGCAGAGTTCGTGCGCCACGCAATGTTGTTCTCATAATTCCGCGAAATGTGAACAAAAACGTTCACGAATTCTTCAAAGACATTCCTGCGAGAAGACATCGTCGTCCAGCAGAAGAATAAAGCAGCGCGATCTATTTGTTTCGCTGTGGAATAGTTTTTCGCCGATTTCCGTTTGTCCGCGTTGCAGCATACAATGAACTTTTGCGACAGATCGCGGTCGTTGTCTCTGCCGGACCAAACAAATGACATCACTGATCGATCTTCTTGCCTTCAATCGGATTTGCCCTTGAAAACCTTAACGTTTGCTGTTAGAGCCTTTTTTTAGACATTTCGCTCATTCACTGGCGTTCGGCGGTAACGCGTGAAATTAAAAAAAATAAAGGGCCAAGCGGGTTCCTTTGGTTAGTGAATCGCCGACCGATGTAGACTAATAGATGAAATGTTTGCGAATTGGATTTTACGCGAAAAAAGAGGAATAAAGATTTGAAATTGAATGTCGCCGTGCAAATCTTACTAGTGTTTCCTAAGAATAAATGGAAAGTCCAATACGAAACTACTATTAATGCACTTAGTGATCGGCCCCAACTTATTACTAATTCTGTTTTTTTTTTTGAGGAGAGGGGGGAGGATAAATTTGCACAAATAAGAAGAGATCTACTTCTGCTTCCAAATGAGATTTTGCGCATCGTAGTTAAGAATTTTTTTCTTTTTACGACTATAGAGATATTTATCAGTCGGAAAACATTAGGGGAGCTTAATATGCCGGATTGCACAATGGAAAAGTGAGAATATAGGAGGCAGATGATCTATAGCTCTATACGAATATACATAAATGTAAGTGCGTAACTATCTAAAAACAAAAAACCGAAAACAGTGTCGGTATTTGTTCAAAACGTGAAGGGTACACACTCAGCTATTAATAATGCAATGAACGGATGGAATTTTGAACGAGTCGTTTTTGGTATCTGCGATTGACATTTCTTTTTCTCCCTCTTTTTGTAACTACTTCGATGACAACGTACGAATCGACGTTGTTATCATAATAAAACTTCGGATTTCCAACGTCCGCTGCCCAACAAAAATAGGAAAAAAAAGGGGGTCAGAAAGAAAAAGATAAACGACTTGTGAAATTTCATTCATGGAAGGCGGATAAAAATTTATTAAATTTGTAGGAATTTCGTTTTCATAATTAGCCGCTACCTAACAATAAATTTTTCATAGTACACAGTCGAAAGATGACAAAATTTAATAAATACTAAGTGAATTAAAAAAAAAAAAAAACTAAGCAAAGTGATAAAGCATTAAGACTGAATAATTATAGACAATTGTTTCAGAGGGTATTAAAAATAATACGCTGGCAGCTTTATTAAACGATCGGATAAATCCGAACAAACAATAGCCGAAAGAGACGGAGGATTTTGTTCATCTTAGAAACGTAATAAAGACTATTCAAAATAGTCGGGAAATTTGAAATAGTTCAAGCGGCATGCGATTTTTCAATCGAAAACCAGAAAGAGAGAAGGCCTTGTTTGCGAAATTAGTTCAAAAATATTGAAGAAAAAAAAGTGCGGGAAATTAGTCACATTTGGTTGTTTGTCAAGTAAAAACATTTAGTCCCATCTAAACCGTTAAATAACGCCGAATAAAATTCGCCGAGCTTTTAGGATGTTCTTTCACTAAAAATGCAAATCATCTGATGAAATTAAGTGAAATGCCCTCTACGTCATCAGAACTATTTCTGCGCTATATCATAAACGAAAATGTAAAAATGTATATGTATACACTGTAACTCCGAGTTCAACGGTTGTAACGGTTTTGATGAAATTCGCACTAACTAGTAGGGACTTAAATAAATCGACTGACCGAGGTGTTATCATCGAGAAAATTCGACGAAACGGGCAATTTGAAAAAAGGGTGGGCGGTCGGTGTTTAAGTGATCACCGTGTGTACTCCTGGTTTTATTTAAGCAAAACACGCGTTCACACCGCGTCGTAAAAATAATAAAATAAATGTTTATTTCGCGATGATATGGTGCTTTGCAGCACCGATTTGAACATTACGTCACAATTCCTAAATATTTGTGGGACGTCGTTATTATACGGATGATAATTTCTAATAACACTTTTTAGCTTGCATATATTTATTGGATTTTAAGTTGAACATAAAAAACAATACTGTAATGTATGCGAAGAAATGTAGTACAGATTACTGCCAAATATTTGACTCAATTGATTTGCAAGTTTCCGAGCAAAATTCGAATAATATACGCGTACATTATTATTAAATGAGCAATTCTTTCGTATATATATTACAGTTGGTTCTGGAAATGGTTTGATAAAATTCACGAAATAGTAAGGGGTTTTTAAGGATCAAGAAATCAATTGTGTTCTGTAGGAAATCAATTTTGTTCTATAGGAAATCAATTGTGTTCTGTAGGAAATCAATTTTGTTCTATAGGAAATCAATTGTGTTCTGTAGGAAATCAATTTTGTTCTATAGGAAATCAATTGTGTTCTGTAGGAAATCAATTTTGTTCTATAGGAAATCAATTGTGTTCTGTAGGAAATCAATTTTGTTCTATAGGAAATCAATTGTGTTCTGTAGGAAATCAATTTTGTTCTATAGGAAATCAATTGTGTTCTGTAGGAAATCAATTTTGTTCTATAGGAAATCAATTGTGTTCTGTGGGAAATGGAGGCAAACGGTGTTCGCTTCACCGACATTTAAGGAAAAGGTAAATTTAAAACAGAAAATTTAGATTTCACGATGAAATAAATTTGTTCACGATGTGTTTAAACGGCGCAATTTTAAATATTACGCAAACTGAAAATACGCTTTTGATATTGAAATATGGGTTAACCTGAATGCTTCTTTTATGCGCGTATAATTGTCCTACTTTTAAATGTTCGCGAAACTCATGAATATATGTATCGCGCGATTGATCGGCAAATACATCTGGGCAAATAGGTCAGCATCGGGTGTGCTTTTTTCTATTCTGGAGGTTGATGGTCTGATATTCAAAACACAATTGAAATGGTATCTAAACTCGAGTATGCTAGATGTACAAACGCCGGTAAAACAACGATCCCTTTTCCGTGTAGCGAATAAATCCACTGCTTTCTGGTGACGAAGAAGGGAATATCGGAATGTTTTCGAGCTATCGAAAACGCACATGCACCGCAACATTATTATCGGTAACTGCTAGCGCCATCTATGAGACAGACGGTAAACTTGAGCGTAGTTTGGTACTATACTTCGTACGAACTAGGTCAGTTTCGCAATAGTATACAAAGGGCAACGGACATCGTGTAAAATCTTTTTATCCCGCTTTGCGTGAATTTGGATTCCGCCATTTTAATTACGTATACGTGAATATGCGCGCATTGTTGTGCACATTGCCGTACGAATATTTTAGCGGCGCCGTTGACTGAAAATTAGCAGTACCGGGAAGATCATCAGCGTCCGTTTGGTCGAACGGATTTGGCGACGATGACGCGCCACTGAGAGGTCCACCTGAATATCTCGACTAGCGGAGTCATAATTATTATTCTCTCTTTCTTCTTCGACGATCGGTTATTACCACAATGTCGCTTAACAGTCGTCGGCACCGCTGTCCTTTTCGTCCACGTCTCATGCACTTGAGCAGGAAGAACGCTCTAGGAAAGTTGGTGTCTTTCATATCGCGAGTGCGTACGTCATGGAGGAGGCGTGCGTCTGCGTGTACGTGTATACATATCATACATATACGTATGTGTGTAAAGATGAAAGAGGAACGAACCGACAAACAAACGAGCAGATGAACGATGGAGCTTCTTGTTCCGATATCCGATCTAGGTCATTACACTTATCGTGCTCATCTATTAAAGAAGAATATGATAATTAGTCGACGAGATGTACTCTCTTTTCCCGGGTTATATTATATCTATCCTTCGCCCCACCACTCAGGCGTAGAACCTTTCGGTGCACCTCGATATCGCTGTTCTAAGTGCTAAAACTTAAAATTAAATACTCGATACCTTTTATATCATTGTAGTGTACCTCATCTATGGCGGTCCGGCTGAAACCTTCCGTTGATCGTCAATGAATAAACTAGTAAAAAAGAAGACTACATAATACAGTTGTTTCGCGCTTGTGATAACATGACGTCTCAATCGTTCGCACGTTCTTTTTTCATTTGTTTATTCGCTTCCTTGTTTTTTCTCTCTTCCTCGACCGAATTTTACATTTTAACAACACTTTCGGTAATCGTCGTTTTCTGAACATTTTTCATAGAAATCCCCATCTCAGATTATAATTTTCCTCTTCACGAGAACGATTAAACAGGCTAACGTGTTAAATAATAAATAAATAAATATATAAATAAATAAATAAATATATAAATAAATAAATAAATATATAAATAAATAAATAAATATATAAATAAATATATTTAATATAATCTCTAAGAATATTTAGCAACTTGATAGGCCGGGCTATCTAAAAATAAAATCGAATAACACTCGCGAACGAACACTCGAATTATAAGGGAAAACATAAAACTCCGACAGAAATGTGAGAAAGACGAAAAAAATAAAACATCGGACGAATAGAAAAAGAAAACTATTTAACAAGATTACGAAAAAGGGCAATTACTTAAGAAATGTTTGCAAAGTAAAAGATATCTTTTACCCTTCCGAATTCGCATTTCCGTTGAATTCTTGTGTAATGATTTTTTTTTTTCGTCAAAAAAAATATCAGTTGCGCACTAGACTTAACGAAAAATACTCGAATGTTTCAGGTATTTGGCAATTGCGAGCATCCGGTATTATTCGGCGACGACCACCATTATAACTTTTTGATGTTACGCGACCAAAAACCGTTAACGCGTACAATATCGTAGATGATAAGATTCTTTATAGATACTATTGGTTTCATTACAAAAAAAAAGGCAATAGAATGAAGTGATACAAGCGTATTTATGGTATAATTAATATATTTAAGGTGAACCGTCAAGCGAAACAGCCAAATATTTGAAATTCTTCTGCAGATTAAACACCGCGTAGCTATTACGAGGAAAGGTCGTTTTTTTATCGGCGAATTAATTAGAAAAAGAAAACTATCGGCATTAACTTTTTTGAAGCAGAATTTCGGTTGTTATCGTTTTATTTCATCGAAATTAGATTAGTAAAATTTTTAACGCCGTTATGTCGCTGTTCGTTTCTTTTTGTTACCGGTACGTTTCGCGGGATTTTTCTAAAAAGTTTTCCTTCGATGCCCTCCACTCTTTTGCAAACAATTTTTTTCCTTTTCGAAATTTTTCGTTGTCTCAGTGTAAGTCCAATTCTACGGTAAGGTTTTCAAATTTTTTATCGTAAAAATTTTGATTTATAAAAATTCAGAAGTAATAATTATCACGTCGTTATTTAATATTTGCGTTGCAAATAGCAAAGATAAAAAGGGTGTGTGTGTGTATTATCTGTGTGTGTGTTATATGATAATCGATGAAATCGGATCGCGATTAAAATGGAAAAATTAAAAGAACCTGGACACATTTCGACGAAACTGAACACAGCCGTAATAAGTTTAAAGGGGAAAAAAGAAAAATCGAAAATTAATGTCTTACGGGGTTCGGAATCGTTTCGCAGCACCATCACGAATTATTACTTCATTTTGATTTATTTCAGTCGACATTTTATTCAATCTGTGATTTCGTGGTTTATTAAGACGAACTCTAGTCGTTCTCTTTTTAACGAATTAAAAGCCATACGTGTCACACAATGGTATAGTCTAATTTTTTTGCCCGGTATATCGCGTAAAAGGTCAACTTAGGATAACCGGAAGAACAATCTGTGACGGAATACATCAATTCAAAAGGAGGAAAAGCAATCGAGATTTTTAATTTAAAAGAAAAAAAAAACGAAATAAGAAAGGATTAATTTTTAAAAGGTTCGAAAGAAAAAAAAGGCTCCTAACGAATAAATTTAGTAGGAAAATCGATGGAAAAATTGGATCTTCCAATGGCGTATCCTGGCAAAACTCTAAATGATACGAGAGCGGATAAATATTGATACCGATGCACAAGTGCGACGGGATGCGCGGCGGACGAATATTGGTCGATAAAGAATGCCGGAAGGTCAACACGTTGTTAAGAAAGTTGCCGGTACTGGATTTCCTCCGCGCTTCCGCCCCGGTCGTCGACACGCCGAGCAATTCCGTACAACTTTCTTTCTCCAGCAGCTATCCGTATACGTCTGTCTCCGTTCCACCGCCTGCATGTCACTGCCCTCACAATCTTCCAGTGAACTGGAAGCAGAATCGAGTTCAACGACCGACACACTAACACCGAATCTAACGGTAATATTGCGCTCGGCACAGACCTCGGCCGTAACAGTAAATTTAATGTTAATGATATAGTGATAACGATGCCTTACTCTAATTTACAGAGCCGGCTTTTGTGTGTCCAGGCCATGTTTACTTCCTCGGCGCTTGTTTAAGTGCCGCACTCGAAATTAATAGCGAAATTCCGCCAAAAGGTGTGCTGCGACATTTGTTGCGTACTGAGCAGAAACGAATTCTCGGATGTGTTACACTCGTCGTCATCCGTGAGTCTCTGGTCGGAGCATTTGTTTCCAGCGAGCCTGAAGAACAGCCAGCAAACCTACGCGAAGAACATTTAATAATGTTCTAGTTTGTTCGAACGCGGCAGATTTCATCAGTGGAACATTGTGAGCCGTTTGAAAAGCTTATAATGTGTATGGAGGAGACTTTTTATGTAGGCGTAAATGACGTCGACAAGGTCGTTCTTGGGAAAGAATCCTTTGATGAAGTGGCACCGCTTGGACGAACGGGCTACTCCTGTTGAAATAAAACACGTAAAATTTTCCTCAGTTTTCCGTCGTGTCTTATAAAATACGAGTTGAAAAAAAATACGATAGCGAAAATAAAAACATCGCGTTGGCACCCGTCAATTTTGAGGGAAAACAATTTTTCCGGCTTTTTCCAACATCATCGTAGTAATATACATATATTACAAGCGACGCCATTAATTCCGATTACTGCTAGGGCTTTACAGTGATTGCAATTTAAATATACAAATATATGTCGATTTTACCGTTGTTACCGAAATACGTTTTTTTTTTTTGTTTTTTTTTTTTTTTGTAGGTGAATGAGAGCAATCTGGCTAAATACAAAAGTGAGAAAAAATGGAATTAATAAAGAAACGAACATTTACAGAATAGAAAAATATAACGAATGATCAGAGAATATATCGATTACTACTTCTCTTAGTAATTATGGGAAGTTGATAAGAAAAATAAATCAAAAATAACGATTACTGGAGATGGACGACTCTCTGACCTGAGCGCATACGAAAACGATTCCGCAAGTCGATCAAGTCAATGTGCCGACTGCAGCAGAATCGGGTGTTTCATTCTGTCACTGTTGCAAATTTAAGCGTACCGCTACGGTGTAAATCTTATCGATATATACGCATGCACTCGGAAGAGTATCCTAGAGAGTGGAGTCGCTCTCGTACAAAAAAGTGTGCATGTCGATTCGGAATCGGAGTGGCCCATCTCTGATTTCATCGACGACCATGATGCTCTAGATAAGTTCGCCTAATTAACGTCATCCCGTTGTCGTCATTGACAAGTAAATCGAGAGCGAAGATTAAATTTGGCTTTATTTGAAAATATTCCCTATCGGCGGGGGGAGGTCGAGACTGGTTCGATGCAATATCGAGAGTCTCCTCGATGTAATTTCTTTTTCGGATATCTGTTATTAACGAAAATTTCTTGTATACTGGAGAATTTCACTTATCCATTTATTACGGCAAATGCAACGAAATTTAATCAAGCCCCTCTTCCTTATGGGAATTTTTCTTTCTGTTTACTGCTCCTATAATTTACGTACGCACCTTATTTTGGAAATTTGGATGGATTTTTTTTTCTCCCCTATTCGTTCAAATTTTTAATGAGATCGATACGAGACTGAGATCGCGGCGCGACTCTTTTAAGTCTCCCGTTAATCGCTGAAAAATAGTTACGTTTTTCTATACGACACATTTTTGTAACAAATTTAAGAACATTAATGAGCGTGCGCGATTTTTGTATCGCTTAGATGTAACGTTTTAAGTTAACAACAATTTTGCTACGCAATGAATTACGGAGGGGAAGAAAATCCAAAAGAAGAAAATTTAAAACATTTTTCTATAAGAAATGTATGTGTATAATCATCCGAGAATTCAGGGGTGTTTTTTTTCAAAGGATCGCCGCATGAAATTAGTCAATTATTTTCCAATAATAAAATATGAATTTTTTAAATTTAAGTTTAAAAGTTCCCTCAAAAAAAAAAAAAAGATAATGAAAAAAAAATCAGTATAGATTTTTAAATTACGGCGGAAATAATTAAGTCGACGAAAGGGTTACCCGGGAATTTTTTAGTTTTTTAATGTAGCGCGGAGAACATTTTCAAGAGGATAGTTGCGAAATGTTCAAACGGTGCTGTTCGACACGAAAAGGTACAAAATAGAGTACACGTTTCGTATTACGCACCTTTTTGTTTAATCATTCAATCGATTTTTCGAAAAATTTTACAGTATTTCTATGCAATGGTGCTATTTTTAAGTATTAATTCTGCATTAGATCATTAAAAACATGTACACAATCGTAAATTATTAGAAGTGCATTCGGAAATTTACAAAAGTCTCCTCTAGTAACTCTGCCGAAACAATATTGGGTACGCTTTGGGTATTTTATCGAAATTTTTGTCGACGTATCTTTTAAAATATCGGATAAATTTTTTAATTTAACCCCCCCTCCTCACCGATTAATACATTATAAACAATAGCAAAAAAAAAAAAAAACAACTAATTTTGCCATAAGAAGTTATTACGCGTATGAAAGATATGCGACACGTTACGTGCGTGATATTTTTTAAGCGAGATGAACAACATTGCGAGAAAAATCGAGAACGTATTAGTATACTTCCGTAATTTTTTGGGAGGGCATTTTTTTAAAGCCAAAAACCATATAGATAGGTATATTTTGAAGTCGAATTATTTCGATCGAAAATGCCCCCCCCCCTTATTAGGTGGCGACAAGCGTTTTGCCTCGAGAAGGGGGGGCGGTTATTCGTGTAATTTAATATCGATATGAAAAACGAAAAAAACCGTCGTCGCATATGTACATGTATGTGGGCGATAACGATCGTTGATCTTACGTAACCGCGTGAGAGGCTTTTGCCCGATCATCGGCAGGTGAATTATAGCGCAAAAGACTCTTCGTATTGTCCAGGTGTCCTGGACCGGCTCAAAAAACCGCTTCCACTTGACCGAGTGTCCCGAATCGGAGGCCGCAACAAATTTTTATCAGCGTGCCTCTCTTCTGTGTTTCTTCTCGCCTTTATCCCCATCATCGGCAATCCTCTTTCGTCCGGTCTTTTATTACGCATTCCTCTTCTCGGGTGATGCGTCTCCGACTTTCACCGCGCTGCGCAGCAGCGTTCTCTATTCTGCCGAGCAGGCAGCGCGCAGGTGACCTAGTGAACTTGTGGTCCGATTCCGATTTATTCGCGATACCGCAGTGTTCCAGCGTGTCCACATTATCGGCTCGCTGCTCGCGGGTTTTTTTCCAGCAGTCTCGGTTGCGCGTTCGTGGAATTACCAATTATTACCGTGTAATAACGAACCGGCGACTCCAGTCGCGAAACCGGATCATCATCGCGCAGTTGCGTAAGCAGCACGTATCACGAGCTATCTCTGGTTGGTTCGTGCATCTTCCTCGCCGATCGCGCTGCGATTTTCCTTCCGCTCCCGAATTTTCCGCGCCTATATTTTCCTCCTTCCGCCCGTTTTTGTTTCTTAGCTCGCGCCTATTTAGCCTCACGTCGTCTCCGTGTAGAACCGTTAGGAATGCCCCTCCCTCCCCTAGTTTTAAAGGTCCCGGCGTTATTAATGAAAAATTATGCACGCTGGTCTGCCGAGAATGGTACTTGTTGTCTTTGGCCTGGCATAGGGCGAGCAAAATTAGCGTCAGCAGCACAGTTATGCGCAGCCCCGTTCGCCGCTCTTGTCTTGAAGATGGCGGCTTTTTTTCATAACATTTATAATCGGACACACGAATAAAACTTTTTCAGAAATTTACCATTATTGTACGGCAAAATTTGAAAGCGTAAAAAATTCGATTTATTGTACTTTTTTCATTTCGACAGCGGTGCTATTTCGTCGCTCGGCAAAATTGTAAGCTATAAAGTGTTTAAACATCGCCCATACGACTTTCAAGCGGATCACTTATAAAAATAAGCTCACCTACCCCGGGGTGCCTAGCCCCTGACGCGGAAGCTACTGTAACCTCGCGGGCGAGCTTTAGTAAGGTACCCCCCCCCCCCGCCGCATTACCACTCCAGCGTGATACGATACTTCCACTCTCCATTATTTGATCGGATTTCAGCCGATACCTTTATAGGCCGTCGCGGAAATGCCTATATCATCTCGGCGGGGCGCGATTGTTCGCAAATAATTATTTTAATATAGTCGCGCGCGGATAACGCGTCGAACGTTGCATTTGCTCAACTGCATCTTATCAGTCGACCTATAAATGAGTGAGTGCGCGCGCCCGCCTGCTTCATGTGCGTTATCGGCTCAAGGTTAAAAAAATGCATAAAATGCGTTTACGTAACCCGGGCGGCACCGTGACTGCGTATAAGCGCTGGTCATCGGTGAGCGATAAAAATTCCGCCCGTCCCGTCCCGACCCGACCCGACGCGACCCCATCCCATCCCGTCCTGTCCCGCCTCGTCCGCGTTTATTTTTTACTTCCGTATGCGTTGGAATATTTGCGTTGCGTAGCAGTCGGCTGCGTGCACGCGCTCTTAAGCGAGCTGCATGTGCATCAACAGCGCGATAAAATTTCAAGGTCAGCGTAAACGGAGAAAAAAGATTCGGTGGAAAAAAAAAGGTGGAAAAAATTGTTCCATCCGCAACGACGGCGAAACACGGGTGGATAGGCGCGCTACAGGCCCGGCCGCAAGTCTACCAACGCACGGCCATCTTCTTATCGGAGACGCTGGCGCATGGCATCACCGCGTGTCGTAACCGAATCATCCGCGGCGCTACCTCTTCACCATCATGCTGATTAGTGATGCTATAAAATCATCCTCTGATATAAATTCTCGTAAATACTGTCAGAGAGCGTTTTTCTCCTTCGCCCTTCCACAATCTAAACCGCGACGATTTCGGCTTCCGCGTTTTAATATTTCCCGGAAAAAATGCTGACGCAAGCGCGCACGTTTTTCCTGAACGATGAAAACTATTTCGTTTGGTACTTGCGTCGCTGTCTAAAATTATATGGCCGGGGGCGGTTTGCTTAAAATGTAGGAGCAAGATTTTTTCGAAAAATGTGCTCAGGAATTAGCGCCTTTCGGTGCATGGAAGTGAACTTCTAATTATCGCCTCTCTTTTTCCCTTCCTTGCCACTATTAAAGATATTTAGACAAGGTTTTGTGGGGGGGGGGGGGGCAGCGCGAAAAGTGCTCTATCGGCAGCAGACCATAAGCCTCTTCTCAGCTTTTTGTATTATTTCACCCGGTGATTATTCATACTGAAGGGCTTGGTGTTGCTGTTGATCGTTAATGATGAGGCCATTTTGGGGATTAATCCGAAACCTCTTCAGCCTCTCATATTGAAATTTCCTCAATCGTATGTCGCCGGGATTTTCTTATAGATCTTGAATCGCGCAAATGCCTTTCAAGCAGCCGATGTCGATTACAAATTCCGATTAATTTAAATTTAAAGTAATATTTTTTTTTTTTTCGCCGGGACATTATACGGGAATTTATTCGATAATTTAACTAGAACATTTGCGATAATGCAATTTTGAAATGTAGGACGCGTGCATTTTTTTTTTTTTTTCTTTCGCGTAAACACTATTTACATACATATATTAGCGACGTGTATGAATGGGTGGGGGGGGGGGGATTTGTTCGTAACGGTCTCTGCAGCGATCGGTTAGTGGAACTTCTCATACGGGGACATCCATTAATTACGTGAGCTCAAAATTGGTGCGACGGATCCAGCAAAATCTCATCAAATCTCATTTAAACTGAGGGAATTTCGCATCAACTTCCAAAGAATGTACTAATTAACAGATAATAAAAAAAAAATATTAAATCTTTCTTTTACTATTTTTTTTTTGGAGTGCCCCATTTTTCCCGCTGAAAAAATTTCATTTCAAAAATTTAAAAAAAGTAAAAAGGAACAAAAAAACTTCTCGGAGTTTTTAAAAGAAAAAAAAAAAAAAACTGGTATAGTACATGAGTGCTCATGGAGTGAGTGAAAAATTATGGTAGGTGATGTTGTCTGTGTTTTTACTTTTAATTTTACTGAATTCAAATAAATTCGTTATAGTACACCTTAACGATGTATTATTTTCCTCCTTTATGAAAATAATTTTAGTCCTTTAACAACTGTAGCATAAATCTCATGCGTAGTGAAGGAGGTCCCACCAAATCTCACTAAATCTCACCAAAGGAGGAGGGCCGTCCAAATAAAAAGAAAAATAGCTCGAGTAATTAATGGATGCTTTCTATTTATGCAAAGATCGTCATGACAAAATAAATATTTCAACGCCTTACACGAAGTCGTCGATTTAGCGAATTCTCGATTAGACCGGGAACGGAAAAAAGATTGAATACGAATAAATAAAATAGAATAGAATAAAATCAAATTTGTCTACTATCTGCAAAAATTTTTTTTAAAGACTTTTTTTATTTTCCATTTATTTATTTTTTATTTATTTTTTATTTATTTATTTTTTATTTATTTATTTTTCACGGATGGTGGATATTTTACTCTATACCTGCCACACATGTAACTTGACACGATGCTTTACCGGTTTTCGTTCGGTGACAAAGACGTTCTAATACCTATGCAGCGGTTTTGCTCATCTTCCTTTTTCAATGAGACTGTATGTGATCATTCTTTAAAAAAAAAATTTCGATTTTAAACGGTTGTTTTTAATTTCGAAGGGAAGCGTATATCGCGATAACATTTTCGATTTTTTTCCGCTGGCAATTTGAAATTTCAGAACTGGCGAATTCGCGGCCTTGCGAGCGGAAGTGAAGGCAGTTCGCCACACACACCTTTCGTTTATCGTGTGAGCGGTAAATGTAACAGCGGATGCATTTTAAACATCGCCGCGTAAAGCGTAGACCGCTGATGACGAAAAAGGCAATCCGATAACATTCACTCTTCTCTCGGGTACCTCAGCGCGTCTTTTATAAATCTGATCCTTTGCGAAACTTTAGCGTAGCTCCGTACTCAACTTTTGCACAATTTTTAAATTCCAAAACGCTTGCTGGGTCCGCGCCGCGTTCCTTCGATATGTGCCTTAATATCCGGCGCGTTCGATATTTGTTGCCCGCTAACGGTGTTTCGTACAATTTTCCCAGTCTTCTAACAGTCATAATTTTGAGAAATAGCCTGGTGTCAACTGAAAATTTCCGGAATTAAATCCGACAAGGAGAGTTACGCGAACTCGGAGTCGCGACTTTTTTTTTTTTTTTTAATTAATTTGTGCAGTGCACCAGCTGACGGAAAAACGAAGAAATTGGAAAATTTTTTTGTTTTTTTTGTTTTTCGAACACAAAATGAACAGAGAAGATATGATTTTTTATTAATTTTTTCGTTGAAATTTATTTTATCATGTCCGAAGCTAATAAATTCTGTTTCTGTCGTAAAGTGTTTTATCATCATGCACCGTGTACTACCTGGAGGAGGGGGAGGCTCGAATAAAAACGTTTAATTGCAGTCGACGGTCCGAACACTACCAATTATCTCCTAGAGAAAAGAATTTCATTAGTATCAAATTTTTCATGGGCCGTCGCGATAGCCTAGAGAACTCTTGATTATTACGATAGCGGTCATAAGTTCGATTCTCAGCGACGCTAGAAACGTGTATGGACTGATTTACTGAAAAGGTTAATTTCATGACTAGTTAGTAGCCAAAAATAGTATTTAAAGCCGAGCCAAAAAAAAAAAAAAAAAAAAAAAAAAAATCTTGAATGCACTGTCAATTGATTTTTTTCTTCACTTACTGCATTGTCATCCCGCCGCCGGTGGTTTTTAATAACTCATTGCGTTTTTTTTTCTTTTTTCATTTAAACCTTTTTTTAATTGGTTTGCTATCAAGCAAAATAAATAAATAAAAAATAAAAAATGCGCAAAACGTGTTCTTTTTTAATGTTTTTTTTAGTGTTCGATTGTTTTTATTCGGCACAGAATTCCTCATATATGCATGTATGTATATATCGCTTTTCTTTCTTTAAAGTGTAAAATTAACTAGGTGTCATTTTTACGCCACATGAAAAATCATCTGAGATGGTTTTGTATCTTCGAAAATATTCAATTATAACCGACACTGTTTCGTGTAAAAATTATAGAAGATTCCCATGCGGCGGTTCAGGGTTGTCTTAACCGTGACCCTGAGTTTTTTTCGGTCTGTCCTGAAATCGAATATTGCCCGGGCAATCTATAAGATAAGTGTTCTTCTCTTCAAATCGATTGCGATGTACATTATGAGAAGAATTTAGTTCCACATTTGCCGGAAATATACGCTCCTTACATTTTCGAGAGTGTAAATATGCACCGGAAATCGGGGTTTTTATATAAAACTTCATCGACTAAAATGTGTTTTATAAATCCGGGTTTTTGAAATAGGAATTTTTTGTAAAGGTTTGGTTTTTTTTTTTTGTTATCACCTTCGTTATATTTTTTTGAATCGTATCTATTAGATTATAACAAACGCAATAACCCAACGGGCGAGCAATAATCCAGATATCCCCGGATGACGAAACACCATTAATACTAATCCGGAGCTATACGGTGTAAAGACCTCTAAAAAAAATAGTAATTTACGACTTCCCCTAGCGAATGATGAGCGACAAAGCTCTACTATGGCCACTGTAAAGTTGGGCATAATTCAGCGAGGGGAAATTTTCTAATTGTTGGTGATGAAAAAAAGCAGTTTCGATTCGTTCGAACCTAACTAGTATTTCCTTCGCCAGGTTGCAACGATTTTAATTTTCAGAACTATTTTTTAGAGAATCGAAAATTACTTTTCTATCCCGGGCCCGGTTGAAGGTTTGCACTAGCGCAAAAGAATTATTTCAATGAATCTTTCCGAGACGATTTCAGGAAATATAATAATATAAAGTCGCGGGAACAGAGCAGCGCAAGTTTGCCGAAACGGGCATTTCTCTTACTGGATATTATTTTTCTGCTCAAAAATTCCTACAAAAAAATTTTATTAACCGAGCAAACAGATTTTCACGCAGTAACACCACTGGTGGTGCTGATGGTGGTGACGGTGTGTGTGTGTGGGGGGGGGGGCTTTCGAAGACTTCACTTCGCCCACGATATATATTATATGCGTTTTTATATAGAGATTTTTTTTTTTTTTTGGTATTCCTCAGCTGTTACACTCGGCGGTCGGGCGGTAAATTTCGTTCTAACGGCGAGAGTGAGCGTGAAAAAATTTAGCTTGCGCGCGCCTACATTTTCCATAATGGTAGTGGGACGGCAGTGGCGCCGATGATGATGATGATGATGATAATGATGACAATGATGATGATGATGATGGTGGTGCGATGATAGGTTTCGCGTGTGCATTTTGTTGCAGTGCACATGCGAGAGGAGCAGAGAGACTTCGATGTGGTAAATATCGGCTGCAGGCGAACGACAGCGAATGCACCTGTAAGTGTGCGCGAGTGCGTGAGCAAAGCGCAGCAGTTGGACGGTAAGACAGTGAAAGAGACGACGAGATGGCGCGGAGACGGTGAGACGGACCCGGCCGATGGAGCGGGGCACTTGTACCGCGGTAGTCGGGGCACAATTTCGCCGCTTAGACGTTGTCGAAGCGAATGTGCATCTAACGCATTTCCGCCGTTGCATCTTTTTTATCAGTAGAAAACTCGGTACGGCGGCGGCGAATTCGTTGCAATTTTATATCATTCTCGTTATTCGCCCAGAATGAATATACCGAATGCACTTTGCTTTCTCGAGTGAGCTGCACTAGTGCCCCTGGATTTTCGTTCATCCTCCCGCCAAGCCCCCGCCGCGAGCGATTAATTTGCCTAAGAGTAACAAACGAAAAAGCTCCGATAAAATTACCGTTATCGTTGGTAATTTTTTCTTTTTTATTTCTCATTACCATTATTATTGTTATTACTATTATTGTTATTATTATTATTATTATTATTATTATTATTATTATTATTACTATTGTTGTTGTTTGGTTTTTTTTTTACTTTTTTTTTTTTTTGTCGTTTTCATCGTGTTTTTATTGCGCTGTTTTTGATTATAACTTCGCGAGCGACACACATTGTTATGACCATGTTCCATCGCGATGATGATCAGCATGGCTACGAAATAGTTATTTCCTCGAAAAATTCTATCGGCGGCTGGCGGTATTTTTGTCACAGCGGAGAACTGGATTCGACGAACTGATGTTGCATTGACGTTAAGTGCGTAAAAACAAAAAAAAACAAAAAAAAAAAGCGGAAAAAATTCAAACGATAAAGAAAGGGAGGAATGAAATCGCATCTTTTTTACTTTCCCAAAGAACAGCTTATACAGATATCCCGGTATTTACAGGTAATTTTTTTTCTTTTTTTCGTTTTTCTCGTTGTCATCCACGGTTTAAGCTATAATAATTTATTCGAATCGTTTTTTATTATAATTTTGTTTTCCGAATTTTCCATCTGCGGCGAGTTACATTTCCGTAAATCCGAAATAAGCTAAAATTTTCATTGCTGCCCCGCACCCATCTACCCATTCAGATCACCGTTATTTTTGTCGTAGAGATTTCGCAATAAAAGAGGTTTTTTCGGGTTTTTAATCGATCCTATTTTACCGTCTTAGATCTGTGTTATAATCGTGTATTGGCAGCAAGTCGATGAATCTGTCGAGTTTTTTTTTTTTCTTTTTTTTTTTTCCGGTCGGTTACTTACCAATTATCTCTGATGCTCGAATCGTTTAAAATAATTTCCAATTTTCTCTTCGTTGTCGTGTAAATAGTGATTTTTTTTTTTTTTTTTGATTAATTGGTGATGATATCATACGAGAGAGAACGTTATCAGCGGTTTTTGGAAAATACGCGAGTATATTTTAGAAAATTAATTAAACTTCACAATCCCGGCGCCCTATCAATCAATCAAGGGTAGGGGACTTAACTTTTACTTACTTACATCGTTCCGCGTAACAACCCCATTTTCTAGGTATCATTGAGAAGTATCTAAATTTTTCTCTCGCTATTTCAGATTTAATTTACCAAAACGTGATTACGAAAAGAGTATACGATATGTATGTGTGTCGGTGATTAGTTAGCGACCAAAGTTCCGGAATATGTATTTATTACGTGCGCGTACGGTTTTATTCGCTGAATATCCCTGATCGATAGTGTAATTTTTGCAGTAATCTCTAGAGCTATGTTTTAGTTTATCATAAAACATGTCAAACTACTAATGTATTTACGAAGTTGATCCCCCCCCCCCCAGTATTACCGTAAAGGTCGATAATACTCTGGCTTCATACTGGAGCCAATTTTGTGCAGACCAAAAATAATATCCCGCTATGAATTGACTAATTTATAAACGCTAATACTTTTTAGAGAATTAAAATAAATTCTCTGCTATTTTATTTTACCATTATAGGATGAAATTGACGTTTTGCGTTTTTATTTTTAAAGGTACACATATATATATATATATTTAATTTATTTCTATGTGTGTGTGTGTGTGTGTGTGTGTGTGTGTGTGTGGAGAATATAGTGGGGTAAATAAAACAAGAAATAAAACTCACGAATAAAATTGAATTTGCACGATGGTACGACGTATGTTGCATTTGTAGAAGATATAAACGGCGTAATTTTCCTTTTTTTCAGTTGTAACAAGGGGGGGGGGATAGCTCGTTTTGTTTTCCAACAGTTAAGAAAATTACGAATTTTTCGCATTTTTCTTGGTAATTTTTTTTCGTTGTATATGAAAAAAATTTCGGGTTTTTTGAAAAGTTCTTTTTATTAACCATTTTCTTTTCGAAAACCACCAGAACGAGGTTGATGTAATCTTATTTAGTTTTAAGTTATTATGTAGTACTTTTTTTAATTTATCACATTTGCACTTATTATAATCCATTTGTTTCTCCCGTTTTTGTGTGCACTTGCGTGACAGAGAATTTTCGAATGCTTTATAAACAATGTCGACTATTATCATATTTCATAGTGTACATTCATTAGTGAAAAGTTTCTCTTTTTGTCTATTTGTCTATCGCGATCACCAGAAGAACGGTAGGCAGAGTAGGAAGTGGCCCCCAATGACTACTCAGGCAAAGGGAAGAAACAGTTTATTAACAGATCGCTCGATACCTTTCGGAACTGTTCCGATACAAATACGCCTAATTATATAAATAATTTCGCATCAGTATTCTGTAGAGTCAACATTATTCCTCGTTGCGAGTTTGTTTTTTTTTCTAGTGTTTTTTGTAATCAGTTTAATAAGCACGAACATTTAATATAAATGTATAAACACATTAATCAGTGTAATCTTCATAATGGGTTTTTATGAATAAAAACACCCATTAGGTAATCGTGTAAGTTTCGATGCAACAGTGTAAAAGCTGTAAAAGTATTTTTATTGAACGGCCGTTATCGTTAGAACTTTCAAAAAAGCTCAAATCAAAACAGCTCTCCTTTTGCAATTTCGGTTAGAAATTGATTGAACGCTTCAGAAGAAGAAGACTTTTCTTTAATGATTTTTTCCAGCAATAGTTCGGTGCTGCGCTTTTCATGGAGTTATTCCCAGTACTTACACTAAAAATTCTACTCGTTATTTCAATTTTATCGATTATCTTTTCGGTCATTACCGGATGACGAAAAGTAATAAATATTTCTTCCTTTTTAGATTTGTTTCTGCATATTCTTCTGTGATTTTAGTCCTATTGCCCCCGTTGTAATTTCTATCTACGATTATAATTTGTTCTTTCGAAATAACGCGTGAAATGTAACATCAAAGCTTTCAATTGAACGTTTTTTTCTTTATTTTCTATATTATCTATGGAAACAGAAATAATTCAGTCCTACTCTGAGTAAAAATTAAAAAAAAACCAAGCAAATTACCTTCATTTAAATGGTTTCTCTGAAATAGAAAGAAATGTAATCCTAATCTTCATTTTTGTTACGAGGTCTATGTGTATTTTTAAATAAAATAATTCGAGTAAAGGAAATCTTGCGAATTTTCGATTAAAAAATTCCCGGGGTCACTGAACGGTGATTCTTTTCTAAAAAATGACGGGAAATATATTTCTTTTTTACGTTTTAAAACTAATTTAAAAAGTAGGATTCTCTAGGATTCTCTGGAATTTTGGAACGATTTTGTCTGTAGGCGGGAAAAAAAAATAAAAATATATTCATCGATTTATTAATAATACAGTTTTATACGCCGGCGGTAATATGCAAAGCCAATGTTTTCGTATCGATTAAGTGTAACGGTTCTGTGTAACGAAAATCTGTCGTGAAGGCTATTAACGAAAACAAAACCTCAATAGTTAACAGTCAGAAATTGCTACGTAACCCGGAAATTAAAAAAGCAGCATGAAAAATTGCCCCTATCATCTGGTGGTGTCGTGGGTTCGAAGGGCCCCTTGTTGTGTGGACCCCATATTATTTTCACGCCACTTAGGTAACCTCGGGTGTACATATTATGTAACAAAAGTTGCAATGACAATGTTTCCTGATATTACCGAAATCCCAATTACAAATCGCTACACAAGTTTAATCTATCTACTAAAACCACTTTTCTATAAGAATTTTAGAGGTTGCAGTGTGTGTCTCTACGGCAGGGTCTAATATAGTAGTCGAGAATTTTGTATCACTATGGAATTCGAGGGCAACTAGCAATATTCCGTTTCCGTTCAGTTCTTATCATTGCTTGGCCATAAACGCCAATTCTATTTTGGTCGCGTACGATCTACCATCGGTCAACAGGTGATTACTATGATGGATTTTCGGGGCGGAATTTTCGATCGTAACGAAGTGAAAAAAAAAATCGTAACAACATTCGACGACCTTCCATGTGTTCTTGGATTACGAATCTACTTGTTTGAAATCGTTTAAGATTATTTTTATGAAGTAAACGATAAAGTTTGGTGTCTCTGATCTTATCTGCATCATCTTCCCACCGTTTAAAGATACTTGTGTATGATCGCCATCGCTTTCAGTGCACAAATCTTTGTTACACACACGGGGCTTGAACGATGTTTTAAGCTACCCTGCTGAATGGCAGTCAACGTACTACTAGTGCACTGAAATTTTACTACCCACGTTTTGGACAAGTATACATAATACTATTATATAGATTTTTTTCTGATTGTTTAAATTGTTGTTTCTGCCACTAGCGCGCTAATTTACGGAATTTTTTACATTAGGAATAATAATAAATTAATTTGATTTGATTATTATTACCATTATAGATTTGCTTCATTATTATAGATTTGATCGTCATTGCTTTTTATTTATTACTTATTATTATTATTATTATTATTATTATTGGTTTATCGATTAAAGTGTCCTCAAAAAACGACCTTAAAAGATATGAGATGGTGTTAATGTCGATGAATAATCGCGTAGTTGGGTTAAAATAAAAGTGTGAACAGAGTGGAAAATTTCGCTCGCAGGCGGGGACCAGAAGTACGGTTGTTCGACATAGTGAAGGGTAAAAGTGGACCAAAAGTTTTGAGCGGAGAATACCGGAAGAAGAACTCATATACGTAAGCTTCGTTTCAACATCGATTTTCCCTCATCTGTCCAAAAGTCCTTGATCGTAATATTTGCTTGTTAAAGCTTTTCCGAGCGGGAATTTATTTTATTTACGAAATTTTAGCACCCTTCTTCCGTTTGGAAAGCTTTTTTTTATTCTTTGGCGCATGTTTCATCCAAATTTAAAGATTTGTTTGTTGTTTTTTTTAAAGCTTTTTTCTTGCTTTCTAAATAATTCGACAATAACTCATTTCGGCATATACATATATGGCGTGAAAAAATATAAAAAAAAAACGAAACAAAGAAAAAAGTTTTTGTCTGCCAATGTTTAGGCGTAGTCTACGGGAAATTTGTAAAATGTATTTATACGCTGAGTATATTGATAAGTTAGAAAAAAAAAATAACCGCGGAGACTACGCAATATGTGTGTGTGTGAAGTTTATATAAAGTGTGTATGAAATAAAAATTGAAAATCGGATATTCAGAAATTTTTTCAGATGTCTGTGTGTCGATAATTTTTTTAAAAACATGTTCGTAACATCATTTAAAAAAGCGTATTATTTTAAATAAAACTCTCCACTATAAAGAACTGAACCGAATTATTATTTCCAATTACACGTTGTATAGATACGCCAAAAAGTGTACTCTAATAACGCGGATTGCATCATTTCGGTGCGACAGAACTATCACCCCACAAAAAAATTACGATAAACAGCGGGACTATTTAGTCCGAAAGAATTTAGGCATCCGTTGAATATTAAGCGTGATAAAAGCGCATTTTTTTTCATTCGTACACGCAAGTAGGCAAAATTTATTATGACGTGTTAAAGATTGTCCTTTCATTTATAGAACCGCTCTGACACGTATTCTTTCCCTGCAATTTGTTAATGACTTACGGGGGTAATATTTATTTCTCGCCTGATCTTCAATACACCGGGGGGGGAGAATGTTCCTAAAGTAAACCCCAGTTTGGGCATATAAAAATTTTTGCGCCGACAGATACTTTCGGTAATTTCGTAATGATTAAATTTTAACGATAAGAAGTAAAAAACTTTAAATGGATTATTTTTCGCTATCCTGAAAACTAAATATTATTTGAAAAAGGAGCGGAGTACAATGCGCCGAGTTCAAAATTTAAGTTACTGTCGATGCGGATGTAGTAACAAAAGGTGATTTAATAGGTCAAGCGAGAAAAAATTCGTCTCAGCTGAAGAGCGCATGCGTCTAAATGTCGATGAACTCGTTGTCCGGAGGAGGATAATGCGAGAGAGCAGTTCGAATTGTATAATAAAATTTAGAAGAACGCGAACAGTTTATCCTCGAAATTATTATCCTCAATTCCGTAAGATCCGGCCGGCGGTGGTACCATTTTGGGGAAGTTGCGTGAACTTTTTTTTTTTTTTTTTTGTTTTTTTTTTCGAATAAAATAGCGACTCCTTCTCTTATTATTTTTGGTATTCGAATTATTTAAAATGTCGCATTAAACGGGAACAACAACACAAATAAACACAACAATCGCGAGTAAAACAGTTTGTTCGCCTTATGCGTCGTTGTAATCGTATGAAATAGATAGTAGTAGTAGTCCGGAAGTGCGTACAAAAGTAGCATTGCACCTGCAGCGATTTCCGAATTAGACTCTGAAAAGCGACGACCGTATTGAAATTTGTAATTAATATATATCGCAGCCCGCGGAAATATATTTAATACACGACGAGATAACGTTTTTTGTGGCTACAAGCTGCATATTCGCGAGATTCACGATAGTCGTGAATATCTGTAGCCACAACATTCACGCGGTATTTACAATAACAATTGTAAATCGTCGTTTTTTTTGGATACCGCGAATGTTTTTTACGTACTAAAAATAAATAGAAATAGATTATCAATTAATTTTTTTTTTATTTCTTCTTAATTTTCGTCTATCGCGAGAACTCGGTTCAATAATTTTTGATACTTTCAACTCCACTCGAGCGAAATAGCGCTGTTCAATTTATTACAGTTTATATACAAATACATAATGTATGTATTATGGAAATTTTAAAATTTAAAAAGGCTCGTAAATATCCTAACAATTACTCTAGGCAGATGGTCTAAATCTTAATTTCCGCTATAACTACTCTATCTTTATTTGGAATCTGTGTTATACGTTATTTTATTAGTTCAATAAAAAAATAAATTGGTTTTTTTTCTTTTTTTAAAGACCCAATAGAGAACGTACAAAATTATGTTATTTCCGATAATTTTAATTTGAAATACTAATGTAGGCTGAATGCGTAACACAGGTTAAGCGAGAAAACAAGGAAAACGTGAAATATATCGAGAAACTCGCTCGACTGACGTATAAAATAGGGAAAAAAAAGTACAATGTGGACCGCCAGCTGGTAAAGTGTTAGCAGAGACGACAAAATAAATGGAAGAGGGGGGTGATTTTAGCTTCGGAACAGATTAGAAATGTATGTAGTAAATCAGAAGTGATGACCTAATGTAGGGTCCACTTTTCCGAGCGGAAAAAATAAAACGTATCAACCGCGGATACGAAAGATAAGAAAAAAATTAAGATTTAATATTTTTTCTGTTAATATTTATAACTAAATTTCTGATAATTGCACTGTTGTTCGTTTCACTATAGCAGATAAATCGCAAACGGCCGTAAGAAATGTAATTCTTATAAGTTAATTTTAAAAAGATGTTATTTTCCATGTAGCGTAGTAATGTGAGGCTTGATTTTAACGAATTTATTATAAAATAAAAAAGTGAGATTGAAATGTCTAGATTTAAAAATTACAATCTTCAAGACACTGCATCATCATGATGGTCGTATTTTTCCTACTGCTACTACTCCTTACTTTCTAGGCACTCTGTGTTCAGCAGCCAAACACCATTTGCTCAGCGATTTGTAGAGCGACCTCGTTCGAAGTGAAGAACGTTTATATGGCGCGGAAATTAATCGGGCATCCGAATTAGCTGGCAGGTGGAAGAAGGAAACGTCGAACGTATAAATGAAATAATCCGTTTTTCGGAAAAGCGCGGAATTTTCAGATAAGCTGATAAAGTGTGTCAGGCAGGAAAAGAAGGAAATAAAAAGTAGTTGGTCGCTTCACCGTTGATAACGTTTTATACAACTCGCGTTACACCTACACAGCGTTCTTTCTCTGCTCAATAGGTTAGTGGAATGCATGCGCAATTCTTATCAGTAACGTGTTCGTTATCTGCGGCATGTATACATGCGCAGTTCCTCTTCGACCTAGTGGCCTCCTGGTTTTTTTTTTTGTTTTTGTTTTTATTAAATTCGTTATTTAAAACGACGACGGAATTGTTAATATCATACTTGCCAGATAGTTGCTAGATGGTTGTTTATTTAGTACGGAAAGTTGTGTGTTTTTTTGTTTGTTTTGTTTTTCCTTTTAATCTCTTCCAATTAACGGAATAATATACGAGAACAGCGCCCGATCGCTGTTAATAATAGCGCAATGTTGCGGACATGTCCCCCCCCCCGGTGTGATAGACAAAAAGAAAAATCGGAAAGCTCCTTTGTGATTTGATTGAATTGCAGCGCCGTAAAAATAGCTCTAAATATTCGGATTTTGTATTGTGTCCTCCTAGCTGCTGAATTTGGCTCGATCTATCCGTTTTAAATCTGCAACGATCTGACGCGCGAAATTTCGACTGCCTAAGAGTATATAAAAATCGCGTAGAAAAAAACGAGAGTTGCGAATCGATAAATCTGTACAATTCGATTTATCGATTTCGACTGAAGGCGATTGTGCATGTTGTACTACCGGGGTTTTTCCCCCCTTGACATTAACTCTACTCGTGAAAAATGAGTATAAGCGAAACTTTTATTTATTTACTTTTTTTTTTGTCGTTTTGAATTTAATTCGAATCGTTGTATAAAATAGGATGTTGTAATGAGATCTCGCTTTGTTGTGATCGAACTTTTTGAAATTACTTTTTGAAAAGAGAATAGTAGCGTAGAGATAAGCAGGGGCTCATCATTAAAACCGAAATTTAACCAAAATTCGACGCTAACGGTTCGAAATTTTCAGCTTATTTTCCATATTTCGGCTTAACAAAAAGTACCTGAGACGTCGTCAATTTTTGTCATCATCAAGAGTGTGACATCTTTCCGCACGATGACTATTCCGTATGCGACGATTTTTTAAAATGCGACAAGATACACGATACACGATATTTTTTTAAGACGACACGATTTTAAATAAAGTCGACAGACAGACAATTACGGTTCGGATTGATCATTACAAGAGGGGTAGTTCTTCTGTATTCTTGTGATTCTTCTGTCAACTAGTCGAAGGTGTAATACTTATTTTCTTCACTGTAGTGTTTCCGATTTCCTCACGCGCTGCTGTATAATTGTGGCGAACTGGTTGGCGGGTGTTTTACCCGGTTAATTTCTCTATATTTCAGTTCTGTTCACAATATCTGCTCTGCGTGTTACATCTCTTTTAACAGCTCTTTTTGATTCTATTTGTTCGGCAAAGTTGCTCGCGAGATTTTTCGCTCTGAATGTCTTGAAACGAAACTATCTTTATAAATAATTTTCTTTAATTTCTCCCATGCGCGCGTTTTTTTGAAAGTATTTGGCATTATCTGCGCAATCCTAATCACATTTCGTATGGTTTAATATCACATTCTATACGGTTTAATATCACATTCTATACGGTTTGATATCACATTCTATACGGTTTAACCCTAGTCGCATTTCGTATGGTTTTCTTCATTATTACGGCAACGAATTTGCTTATGATAATGTCCTTTAAGGTTAGAGGGTTTTGATTGCGGAACCGGTGGGGCCCCGGCGACTCAATAATAATCCGTAAAGGTGGAAAACCGTTGCCGGCTGAAGCGCATGATGAGTTTTTGGTGGCGCGCGTGGGGGGGTATGAAGGAGTCGGAATCGCTCACATTATTAATGTTGTCCGGAGAAAAAATTGAAATCGTTCTGACGGTGGTTGCGATAAAAGAAATGAAAAAAACCGCTATAAAAACGTGCTCTGCTGTGGACTGTGCGGAAAAGGCGGGGAGAATCGTCCAACTACGTTAATGCTGATGCCTGACCGCGGGCAATAAAAAAAACGTTGTGACGCTCAACGCATAGGCCTCACATTCTTATCAGCTCTAGAGAACGCAGTCGCGCAGCCGTCGCTGGCTACCTCTTATCAGCGCGATCCCGATGAACGCTCCGTTTGCGCGTGTGTGTGCAAGCGAAGCGGCCGTCGAGGCGAGTGCGTTTCCGCTCGCGTTTGCAGTGCGACTCTCCATTTGGCACCATTTCAAAGAAATTTTTAAGAGTGATGCGTGTTTTTTCTTCTTCTTCTTCTTCTTCTCTTTTTTTACACGCCATTAACGAGAGAGAATCTGACAGATTAAATATATTGCGCGGCGGCATTTACACGTTAATCGGCTGCGCTTAATCGGTCGCGGGTCTGACGCGGGATCGACTAGTAGAGACAGTTACTTGAAAATAGCATCGAAGGTCAAGGTCGCGCCGTGAAGCTGCATGAAAGGTTATATGGTGTCCAGCCGGTTTAGCTGACAAAAAATCCGTTTTCCATTCTTTCTCGAAAGCCGTGTAAAAAACATCCCTTGCACAGGGTGTTAGACTCTAAATGTAACCTACACTCAACACTTGCTGAAACCTTGATGATATCTTTTTTCTAAACAGCTAATCGACGCTATTAATAATAAGAATAATCGTAATTTATAATAAAAATATGAATAAAGTGTACGTGAAGAAAAAATAAAAACTATAAGAAACTGAATGTAAAACATCCGTTGAAGCGTTAATTCCACCAATAATTGGAAATACGGCTAAATTTTTTTCTTTAATTCACTTCTATCACAAATAATATGCATAAGTCTCTGTACTAATATCGCCACAAATAGGCGCGGATCTTAAAAGTTGCAATGCTCGTTAAAAAAAATATATCGCTGTGTTACAAATAAATCCAGCAATTCAGAAAATAACGGTAATAGGAGTAATAATAATAATAATGTGTAATAAGAAAAATAATCAGTCAGCTACCATGGCGTAGTTGGTTAGGCAGTGGTGTTTTGTTCGCGTATGATATCCCGCTGTAAAATTTCCAAAAATCTTTTTCGCCCGGGTTAAATGGTTGACGCGCCAAAAAAGAAAAAAAAAAGTAACTAAAAGAAACAATATCACAGTCAGTATCGGTTCGAAAGTAACGTTAAGTAGTTAAATAAATTGTTATTATGATACATATATATATATATATATATATTTATATATGATAATAACAATTTATTTAACTACTTAACGTTACCTTCGAACCGGTACTGATTGTGATATTATTAAAACACGGGAGAAGGTTTAAGAAACATTTTCTGAAGCCAATAACACACAGATAAATTTAGTAGTTTCTAGCAGCACTTATCCAAAATTAATTTTTTTTTTTTTTAAATTTTTGGGCTCGTCAACCAAATTAAGTTCGCATTTCAGTTTACGACAATTCCATGCTTGATGATGGATAAAGCCGACTACGGTAAATTACATGCATTCGATAGTAGTATTTGAAACTAGTTGCGCTGAATTATTTGAAACAGAAAGTAAGAGTTGTATATATATATATATATATATATATATATATATATATATGTGTGTGTGTGTGTGTGTGTGTGTGTGTGTGTGTGTGTGTGTGTATGTATGATATATGTGTGTGTGTATATATATATATATATATATATTGGCAAGTCAGTAGACTGAAAAAAGTATCGTTCGTCTTTCAGACGCATCGTAAGTTTAACGGTTCTCTCGTTTGATTCTTTGACTCATGAAACGGCGCACGCAAAGGTTTACGGCATCGGTTTCTAACCTTTTTAATCTTGTTACCTCTCTATGATCTATTAGGGAAACTGATTCCCTCGACCTCTCTTATTAAAATTTTATTAATAAATATGGTACATGTAAATACAAATATATACTTTATTAATCATGACAAACTGTACAGAAATAAACGTTCTTACAAGAACATTAATGATTTTCAGAGTGAAGTTTGGAATTGTTTTGTATTCGCAAGTTTTTTAATGTTAAGTTTCACTTAAAGCGCATCTCGGATCATGTTCCAAATTGAGACGATTTCTGGCCCATGTTTTTACTACCACTAACGTTGAGGTATTAAGATTCTTATCAGCTATATTAGAAGAATATTCAGCAGCTACTTTTTTCCAAAATGTACAGAGGTCGTAATTTTGAAATTCTTAAAGTGCTATCCTCGCGTGGTTCGAGAAATACTACTTTAGCTGACGCATATTCGTCTTCAAAACTTTTATCATCTGTAGAAAATGGTCTTAATATCTAAAAGTTAAACTGACGATTATCCATGATGTCTGGGAAATTGATTAATGCAGTGAGTTGATTTTTGCAAATAAATGTTTCACGGCGGAATTTTCAAACGTGATTTTGTCGTCCTCTTCATGTATCAGTTGCTCACACAGTTGTGTAAACATCAACATTAATAGTTATAAAATTTATTATCTATTACAAGCTTTATTTTCGGAACCTAGACTCTACGGTTAGATTTTGTACTTAGATAGTTCGGTGTCTTCCTTTTTTTTTGTTTGCTTTTTTCAGGGGTCTGTGAAGAGATATTCTAACTTCAATTTTGCAGTTTTGCAAATTTTTCCCGAACTAACAAGCACCCGTTTTTAGCTTATAATAAAATTTAAATTTTCGACTACTCAATTTTTCAGTATGATGCAGTGAGGCGCTTTTGAGCAACCGAATGTTATTTGGTTGTTTTCAAATTGTGCCATTTCGCTTCTTTTTTTTTTGATCCATTTTTATTTTCTTTACGACTCGTTACTAATATATTTCAATGGTCCATCGAACGAATCGAAAAAAATCTTTTATTTCTCGGTAAAAAAATAATTTTGTTAAGGGATGCTTATTTAAAAATTCCGGCGCGAAATTTGTTACGTTTTATTTACTTTTTTTCTTTTCTTTTTTTTATGGCTTCCAAATAAGGGGGGGGGGGAATCGACGTTACCACTCTTACGCGAAAAGAGTGTCGTACTGAAATCGGCTCTACTGCATCGATTAAAGACAACACTATCGTTCCACGAGGTGCTTCTATCGATACATAATCGAAATTCGCTTAATGTCTCGGTAGAACTTGACCCGTAACTATATTCAAAGCCGATTTGTTGTTGTACACCAAATTTCCGTTTACGATCACTTTTTCTTAAACAAACGTTGTTTACAATTAAAGAGGTGTATATGCGATTCAACCGACGCGTATTTATTAACTTTCGATTTTATTTACAGCTGCGTTGCTGGTAATGCAAATTTAGTTACGTCACCGTTTTTCGGATACTAATGCATAAGCTCGCACTTTCAGGTAAAAAGGTAGAATTAGTTCTCCGTCGTAACCGGGATAACTAATAGTCTGTCCGATTCTCAGCATCGCATTGCTCTAATCGTGCACTCGCAGACATACTATAGATAAGTTATGGCCGCGTAATTCCGATCGTCACTATTATCCATAAAATAAACGCGATGTCAACAGATCGCCTTAGTTTATTTCGACAAACGTGAATTAGTCGGTCGGCATTCCATCCGGCAATATCACACTATTTATACAACCCTGTTTCGTTTTGAGTTTTTGACCTTTAACACGTGTTTCGTTTTTGACGTTTTTAAGTTTTTCTTCTGTTTTCTATTCGCCTGCTTTTCCTCGTCAAGAATGACGCATCCGATTGAAACCCTTCTATATTAGTATTATAAAAAAATCCTGCCGGGTTTGATGGATCCACATATGGGCATACACTGAACTCGGTTTATTTCTATTTTTTCTATAAAGGCGCTTATGTTTTTTCAATTTTTAATATACGTTAACGTTTTCTATTTAAAACATTTCTGTTTACGAGCAAGCAAATTTACAGCGATGTCTTCAATACATGTAATGTTTTACGTTTTTTCCACATAATCACAGTTCACTACCAAATCCGATTTATCTGATTGGCTCTTTTCTGATTGATCGTCATGAACTTACAGACATATCGGCCATGAATTCATTATCGCCCAACTCCGACCAAGACATTCAGTTTTTGTCTGTTTTTCATTTACGTGTATATTTTTATCTTGCAAAGAATGACGTAGCCAAAATTGAAATAGACTCTTTCATTAGTATTATAGCAATCTGAGGATCCAGAGGATTTCTCTTTAGTGATATCACACCGGGTGATATATTATATATTAATATATATATATATATAATACATATGCATTTTTTTAAAGAGGCGGAAAATTTTTTCTAATATTAATAATTTATCGTCCTAATACCTAAAATTTGAAACGTTAAAGAGTGGAACATTATTCATTGTTTTTTTTTTCTTTCTAATGTTACTTCAAATGACGTGCCGAACAGAAGGTACGGGTTAGTGCGAGATACGGCACGATCATAGGCGCATGCTGACGATTATCGCATACGATAACACTTGTTGGCAACACTGATGCACGTCTATTGAAAATCTTTATATAGCGAAAAAGAGCCGAGTCGCAGCTGAAAGTCACTGAGAGTGAAAAATTGGGTCACTAGAATTAAATGAGAAAAGTTCCCAGTACCCCGGTTTCCTGGTACCGATCGATCAACCAACCCAAACCCCATCCCTTTCCCGATCTCGTGCACCGTGTGCGCGCACACCTAGAGCCGTGTACGGGCATGCGCTTGCACAGCGGGACCGGCCTTCCCGCGTTTGTACTACTACTAGGACGTTTTGGCGCGCGTGGAAACGAAGAGCGAGCTTTTCGAATCTGGAATGCAACCGCGGCGAACGGTCGACGAGCGGGGAAAAAGTGACAGTACAAATTTATTCTCGCGCGCCAAACGTCCTTTCCCCCCGCCCCCGGCCGAGCAACCGCGACCCGGCCCGCCTAAACTTTGTTATTACGAACCAGTCGCTGCCGACGCGCAAACGCCCGACACCAGCCCTCGCCGTTGCACCGGTGCCCGGCCGCTAGACGAGGGCGCATTACTTCCGTCTTCTGAAGTCGCTGTAAAGCTCAATCGAAAGTATGTTTACCCGGCTTGCATTGCTGGTGCACGTCTTGCGCGCTGCCAAACGAGCCAACTCGCACAGGGACCTGTTCGGCGCTAATACCGTTGCATAACACCGTCTCCTACTACTGCTCCCGCCATGAAATTGTCCACATTGGCATCGCGCGGTCCTTTCGCCCGCAACCCCGGCCGAACTTTATTAAATATCGCCACGATAAGAAGTAACGTTAATGAAAAATAGCTAGAAATATTAATTTACCGTTTCGTTCACAGATAGTAATTGGGAGCGCGGAATCCAGCGGCGGCGGAGTTGGTGGTAATGAAGGGCCGATGGCGCCGTCATCAACTCCGAACGAGGAAGAGACCGATTGTTTGGATTTGTCGCTCGTCCACGAGAACCAGTTTGAAGCTCTGGTGAACTACATAGCACCGGACGTATCGACTCCGGCTAACTGTCCGAACCGGGCGGAAAATTCGCTACCGAGGAATTTAGAGTTGAGGCCGTCCAGGGCTCTCAGCGACGTAAGTATAAAAAATCGATCAAAATTCAATCGAAAGTCGATTTAACTACGATGCAGTTGATTCTTTTTTTTTGTTTTTTCCATCAACTGAAAATATGCCTGTTGAGAAACAAAATGCTCTCGACTGGTGTATAAATTCACCGAATTTTAACTGCAGTTTACTTCCTCCCCCATTAATTTAAAAATTTTATTGTCTTCGCATCTGTTCGATCATCAGTAATCTTTCCTCTGAATACGGCTTTTCCACAAACCTTCCTCTTTTTCCGTTATTATCCGCCGCAACTATCTTTGTTTTTCCCTTAACTTTTTCGAAAAGCAGCCTTCTCACTATTCATCTAGGCCAAGTCCAGCCACACTTCACAGATCGAGCTTCTATCTTGCTTTCCTATCTTCTAATCATATCTAATGCTCTTTCTTTCGGAGAATTCTACTAAACTACTGCCGGAATCTATTCTTCGGCATTGTTTCGACTTATGCTTCGCGAAAAATGAAGATTAATGTGGAAGTAGACTGCAGAAAAATACAAACGAAACTGTATTTCTTTTTTTTGAGTGTGTTTTTTAATTACTAACGGGGAAACGAGTTGGTTATTGCATCGGATCAATGCTAATTACCTTTTGGTAACATTAAGAAATAGCTCAAATTTATACACATGGAAAAAACGTTTGCATCATAATGTTGTGTCCCGGCCGTCATAACTTTCCATTTCGATGCGCCGCGGCACTAATATTTACAAATACGCTGATGTAAGCTAATTTAACCGTTGTCATCGCGATCGGCTCGTTATTCTCACGTCCGATTAATAAATAACCGAGCCTATGTATTTTCCCTTTTTGTCACGTACCGTTCAATAGCGCTTGCTATATAAGATATAATTATTTACTGATAAATTTAGATTTGTATCCTGGGCGTTACCCGAATTGTTCGATACCGTATCCAGTCTGCTCGGTTGACACTAAAGTTTATCTTTGGCTGTTTTAATCGGTGGTAATTTAGGACTTAGGATTATCGGTGATTGATCAGTTCGCGTAATCGCGACGTCTCCGATGTTATCGTAGTTTATAATAATAAACGAGATATTAAGTTCAGTTAGTCTCTTTATTAAAATACAGTTAACTCGAGAATTAGATCGTCGTCGTAGTAACTCCGTCGGGAATACAACAATAATAATAATAATATTATTATTATTACTATTGTTATCGTACGAAGCAAAACGCTTAGATAAATGTTAATCTATTGTGAAAAATATTTTCAGACAATGGGAGTCTGGAGTACGGCAGTCATTCCAAAAGGTACCAGATTTGGTCCGATGTCCGGTGAAACGCATTCTAAAGATTACGTGATTCCTAGCGGTATTAGGAAATATTTTTGGAGGGTAATTTACTTTCTGAAATATTTCGATAAGCATAACTGCGACTTATTCGTTAATTAAATAGTACGAAGCCAACGTATGCTTTTTTTCATCAATTTAAATTTTCTCGCTTGTTATAATGGAGAGGGAAAAAATTTATTATTTACGCGACTAATTTTAATAAACGACAAAATGGTAAAGAAGATTGTCTATGTTTCATTAATTAATTAATTAATAATTAATTAGGGAAAGCATTCTTTACGAATACGGCTTTGATAAAATCGGAAGAAAACGAGAAATTCATTCGTGTATGTGACTTGGAACAAGTTTTTAATTTTGTCAAAACCGTCACATGACAGTGAATTACACATTTCAATAAATGTTCCAAACGTCACGTAAAAGGGTGGCCGTATTGTTTTTAATATTCTTTTAATAATTATAGTTATTGACGTCATTCGATACGTTTTTATAACTTGCCGTAATTCGGTAATACTCAATTACTCCGTGCACATATACGCGGACGATCAGTACACATTTGTCGCAAAGCAGACTTACGCCAACGTTTAACCCCTGCGAAAATTTTTGCACAATATGCCGGCTTCTCATTTACAGCGGAAATATTTGCTACATTAAAATATGCCTTCAGAATTCTAATAGAGACTTAGATAATAATACGAATAGATTTTAGGATCGATCCGAGTGAATACGGTAAGAAAATGACAAACAGGCCTGTCTTCGTAGTAAGCTAAACCAATATTTAAACTATAGTCACCTCGGGGTACTCAATGCTGTCGAATTGCGGAATTAGAAGAACCGCAATAGACGGAATCTCCGAAATAAAATTGTAGAGACAGTTTGTCGTCTCAGTTGTTAAGGACGAAAATTCCAAGTTGTCATAAGGGGAAAAATTACGCGGAAATACAAAATAAGTTTTCCTTCTAAGGCTACACTGTTTCACGAAGAAGGGAATCTCATACAGATATAGCTAGAATGGGACGTAATAGGTTCCCAGCATCACATTTTGCTTGGATTAATGTCGTAAGAGAAAAAAATTGTTTCAGAGAACTGCGGATTGCATACACGTAAATCATGCGAACAAGACAGAAATGAACCACTCTCGGGAAAGACGTTCTTCGAGAGTGCTACCCCCTCCTCCTCCGGTGTGAAATGGTAAATTCATCATCTCACCTATTCTGTTTAATATGCAAATTTATAAAAGTCAACCGCACAAAGAAGTTTGGAAGTCATAAGTTAATGAGAAAAAAATGAGTAAACATTTACACTTTACCTAATAATTGGCAAAAGGTGAGCCAAAAAATAAAAAATAAATAAACTTACTAATGCTAAGCATCACTGTTAAATAAGCCCCGTAAGTCTATTTGAAGATGTTACGTTGTGATTACCTTATTGAACGACTAGCGTATATTTCGAAAACAAAGCAGACCTCCCACCGAAAGTGACTATTAAGACCATTCATCATATAAGTATAATTTTATATTGTATTATCTTTTCGATTCCTTTGGCTTAAAAATTATTTTCATGGCGCGTCCGTTACTACTGCTATCGTTAATGTAAACAAAAAAATCAATTTTTTTACATTTAAAAATAATTAAAAGAATAAAACTCTTACGATTCATTAAATTGCGATAATCGAAATTTAATATACTGTTTATTTTTTTTAACAGATCTATAAGGATAACGAACTGTACTACTACACTAGTGTATACAATGTGGCCAAGTCAAATTGGATGCGATACGTTAATGCAGCTTATTCGGCCGAAAGTCAGAATCTAGTAGCTTATCAATATGAAGTAAGCCGCTTTTCGTTTTAATATGTATTTTTAATAAAAATCTATAATAAGAAAATAATAATTTTCTTTTACTCACGTCCCCTTCGTCGCGCGTCGGTTGGAAAATAAAATAAAAATGAACCAACAAAAAAAGATAAATTTTTGTCAACTTATAATTCAACTGTACACCGTTTTTACCGGGGGAAGACTTAACCGGTCAGCGCTTGCAAAGGAAATGAGTAAGGAAGGGAATGGTAAATCTCACTGTGAAGTAGCAAAATTACTTCGTATCAAACGAACGAGTCAACCGAACAATTAACTACGTAAGAACGATATGGTCGACAAAGGACCTTCACCCGGCAGCAGCAGCAGCAGCAGCAGCAACAAGAGGATCCGATAGATACTGATTCGGTCAGAAATAGAACCAAGCACGGGGATAATGGATTTGGAACGAAGTGACGGGCACAGTCAGGACCGGGAAGTCTAAAATATAACAAATAAGAATAAAGTTCGGTCGAGAGTATGTACATTCAAAGAGATGATACAGTTGGGATCGGCTTCGAGATCCGGATGAAGAGTTAAATGAGAGAGTTAAGTGAAAACGAAAGCGCGAGGAAGATAGCTCCGAGTATGATTAAGGCGCAAACGAATAATAGAGATTGCAACGGAATTTCGTGGAACAGGAAAGTCATAAAACAAAACGAGTGGTGGGTAGGAAGATTTGACTGGATGGACAGATGATAGAAGTAATGATTGTTAGAGAAGGAAGAAGCACGCGTAGATAATTTGGCAAGAAATTATTTTAACTGTAGAGGTATTACAGCGGTTGGAAACGGGAATTTTATTGAAATAGAGACGCGAGAGGAAGAAGCAACTATAGCCAAGGAATCCTCATTATGCCCGCACGACTAATAGAATTACTTTTGGGACTACCGGTAACGCTTAAAACGGGGAATATTAATTCCTTCGCACTTTCGATTACTCAGTCCATTACTAAAATTGTTGTTGAATAAAACCAGCATGAAACTTGGTACTGCTTTATTATTCAACTAGTAACGGCGCGTTTCGTAAATTCGAGTAATCGTGATTCCTCGGAAGTGATCAATCAATAGTGTAATTCTGCTACTGAGCGATTAGAGCACATAGAAATTCTAAATCAGCTTAGTCGAATCGATAACATTCCAGGATATAATTCTGGATTCCTTAAAGATTAAAATATTACGTCCCTATTAATGGGGAGGCCTATTATTCGGCAACCTGCGTAACAAAACACAATTTGTAAACAGCTATCGTGCAAGCAGTGGCTGATATGAAAATATTTACATCCGTGTCCACGTGTACATCAAATAAAGCGTGTAAAGACGGTTGTTTATAAAAATCGGAAACGATGACCGGTACACGATATTTTGTATATAATTACGGTGGTAAATAAAACGCGCGTATTAATAGACGTACTTTTCGAACGTGTTACAGTCGAACATTTACTTCTTCACCATTCGAACGATACAGAAAGATGAAGAGCTGTTAGTCTGGTATTGTCGGGAATTCGCGGAACGACTAAACTATCCGTTAACCGGCGAACAAATGGTACAGCGAATTACAAGACGTAAGGATCTTTTTTTCTCTTGTTGTTTTTTCTTTTTTTCTTTTGCTTCTTAATTACAGTAATTATTTCGTAGAATAAGTCTGATTTCGGTGAAAAGAACGCTATAAAAATAGGGATAAGTTCGTAGGCGGTCGAGGAATTACGGAAATTTTGATTTCTCTCAAGGTGCCTCTTGTACATGCACTACAAATACAATTAAACCATTAGAGGTTCCGAAGAGTAACCAGAGTGTTGATGTCGGATCGGCAGCTATGAACGGTTTATCTTTCGAACCGGCCCAGTTTGTCCGTATTTAATCCGTAACAATTTTCGTATACTCGACAATTGCCCGATTGAAAGTTTCACCATTTTATTACACACTTGTTGCCGCTTGTTAATAGATATATTAATAAGTTTGTCTAACGTACGGGTTCTGTGGTAATGTTTAGGTCAACAGGTTATCTATCCGTATCATTTATCGTACGCGGTGACACCGACACATGCGATAGAACGGACGGCCCATATTTCGAGTTCGACACCGTCGCCGAGGCGATCCGTTTCACCGAAAGTACAGTCCAGCAAACAGCATTTAGAAGCGAACGATCACCACTATAATTCGCGATCGAGAAAAGACGATTTCCAGCGGAACGGTAGCAACGAAGTCATTATAGTCAGCGCGGAAGAATGGGCGAGGTACAACGATAACTGCAGGCAGCCGCAGTCGCGGCAGCAGATAATCGCGACGAACGTGCTGGAGAAGAGCAGATCGAACGGCGCCGAACACTCCGATAACTACAAGTATTACAGTGCTCAAATACAAACGTCGAAGAAACGATCGTCGGTAACCGGCAACGCAGTCTTCCAGCCTCAGCTACGTTATGATCAAATCATGACGAATAACGAAACGTCGCTGAAACCGGCTCAGCATCAGTATCAGCAGCACAACGGCAATAATTATCAGCAGTCCGCGCAGTCGATGGACTACGAATCAGTCAGGCACAATCGTCTAATGAACGGCGGTGTGCTATCTCCAGCTCCGACTATATACATACGGGAGACGATGATCGATGACGACGCCGTGTTTCCAGCAAACGTGACCGGCCCCCCGAATGTCGGCCTGGTGATTCAACGAAATAATCACAGGTATGTCACCGTGGCGCCGGAAAACCATCACCGGTTTTCGAAAAAAGAGGACGCGATCTGTAAGCTGACCAAAGAACACATTGCCAGCGGAGCGGAGAAACAAGAAATGGACTTGATGCACAAGTATCGTAACGGCCACTCCGATCAGTCGTCGTCGCTGCCGCGAAATCGATTAGAAGGTCACCACGATGAGGAATTGGTGACGACCACGAAAGAGCGCAGATCGTCCGTTGACAAGTTAACGACAATTACGGTCGCCTCGTCTGTCGCCGCTGGTACGGTCACATCGGTGGATTTGCTGAATGTTAAGGAACAGCAACACAGCGTCTACGACCAATCGAATTCGGTTAGATCGGACGAAGGCTATCACAGTCACGGCTATCACGACGAAGTTTCCACACCGCCCGAAGTTAACGTCGATTCTGACGATGACAGCGACAATTACATTTTGGATTTCAGGTAAAATATTAAAAAAACCTATCTCGCTTACATGCGCATAATGTAACCTTGTTTTTTTTCTTTTTTTTTTTTCGAATTTTTGAAAAGATTAGCCGGATTCTTCCGAAAAAATAATGTCGCTTCATTTGATTTTGTTTTGTTTTTTTTGCAGTAAAAAGCAACCGGAAGAAATTCACGATGAGCCGGCGGGAACAGCAACCTGTTCGACCAAGTCTTCGTGCGCTTCCGAGAACGGCGTGGAAACGGACGAACAAACGACGCTCGACCGGAACGAATATCGGAAAGTTAAAATTAAGATGTCGAAAGCGTCGTCGTACTGCTCGACGAATAATCGGCAAAACGTCGTCGTGGTCAGTGAACCGACGGCCGTGAACGAGGTTTGCAGTACCGACAGTTCGCAAAAGCCGCTGTCGCAACCGGTTACCGTTATAGTCAAATCGGCCGAAGCCGTCAACAAGTGTCACGATTTATCGTCTTCTCCGGTCCCGTCGTTGCAGCGACGCTCTCCGTCCATGCTGGACTCTTCGTCGACGACCTCGTTGAAAGAGGAACCGTCTAGCGAACAGCAGCAGCACTCGGACGCCGAAACGACCGTACGCACGACTCCTCCGGTACTGTTGGCCCCGCTCCCTCCGACGCCGCCCAGAGAACTGAGCCCGCCGCATACGTCGATTTTAGAAAATATCCTTCTGAAGAGTAAGTCCGAGAACGAACAGGGACCTTTGAGTGCGACCACGGGCGGCACCGGTCGATACCCGCTAAGCACGCCGCCGGTTTCGCCGACCGAGAAGGCCTATTCGTACAAGAAATCGCAGCGCTACGGCGGCTTGCTGCCGGTAAGTCCGGACTCCACAGCTCATCACAATAGTCACATCAGCACGACCAGCACTAATCACAACAACAATCGCAACAGCATCGACGAGAACGGTATTAGTCATTCGTTGTTAACGTCGTATTCCGGTCAACCGTCCTCGTCGTCGCAACCAAATCGGTCTTCCCCGAACTCGCAACACAACAGCACCATCATGTATTTAACGTCGGCCGACGAGATAATCTACTCGTCGACGAATCGTCTACCCTCGCCACAAACCATCTATCCATCCTCCACCTATCACATTATTCCGTCGTCCTCGAACGGCCATCATCCGTCTTGCTATTCGCCTCCGACCACTAGTTCATCCGCCGCTCAATTTCAGCCCTATTCAACGGCCGCCACTCAGTTCGGTATAAATCTGAACGGCGGAAGCTCGCTGCATCACATGCTGACTCCGCTATCGCCGATACAACATAATTCGCTAGCGTCCGCTTCGCAGTATCCTTCGTCCACGTCGCCCGGTTCTATGTCACCGGATGACGGACGAAGTCGCAGTCCAAACGGCTCGAGAGGATACCGGTCGTTGCCGTATCCGCTAAAGAAAAAAGACGGCAAAATCAACTACGAGTGCAACGTCTGTATGAAAACCTTCGGACAGTTATCGAACTTGAAAGTTCATCTGCGAACTCATTCGGGCGAAAGACCATTCAGATGTAACGTCTGTCAAAAGACGTTCACGCAGTTGGCTCATTTACAGAAACACCATCTAGTTCATACCGGTAAGTTAATTTAACCACGCGCGACGCTTACAGTATAAACCCGTGCATAATCTTTACTTCTGAAAGAAATGTTTTTGCGACCCAGCCACATAGTAGTAAAACTTCCAGCTACTCCGTTATTATTTTAATAAAAATAATTCCATCTTTTTGACAGCCACTGAAAGAGCATATAATTAAAAAAAAAAAAGAAATTCGCATTAACTGAGATGTCATTAAGGCGTGTTTGTTTTTTTTTTTGTTTCCGCTGACAAAGAAGACAAGTTGTAACAATAACGAAAGCAGAACGATTACGATGACATTTTTGATGTGGCACCAAAGATTGTAAAGTTAAGAGGTTCATAATGTACTAAACTCTATGGATCATCACTATTACGTTAGATCATTTTTCGCCGCATTGGGGCTTAACTCTTCCTCCTAAGTTTCAGATTGGCTAGATTGAAGAGCCGGATAATCAGACTTGCCAAAAATCCGTGACCCCTACATTATGATAGGCGAGCCAGCTGCGCTATATATGATGACTGAAATCTGAAATTTTAAATGTGAAATGTGAAATGTGAAATCTAAAATGAAAACAGTGTAGACGATGAATGTAAATAATTTAATTACACGCTTAGTATATTTCACTATACGTTACAGTTTTAATTTCATCTTAAATTACAAATTTTAATCGCGATTACATTTCTTTTCAGCTGCATTTTTTTACATCCTGTTTTCCTTCATCTTGTTTACCGTATAATATTACGCGGGAAATTGATGAAAGCAATATGTTACGAATAATTTTCTTTATTATTACATTGTAGAATAAAAACGATTTTTTGTTCTTACTCGTTGCAGGGGAGAAACCGCATCAATGCGATACTTGCCATAAACGATTCAGTTCAACGTCGAATCTAAAAACTCATCGTAGACTACATTCTGGTCAGAAACCATTTGCTTGTGATCTATGCTTAGCGAAATTTACCCAGTTGGTGCATTTAAAACTACATAAAAGATTACACACTAACGAAAGACCGTTTATATGTTTAACATGCGGCAAGAAATACATTAGTCATAGTGGTCTCAGGTAATTATTGTACATTTTAAATAATAATAGTTTTATCGAGAATTTTCACTTTCTATATTACATCGATATTTTTCTAGAGAATAAACAAAACGTAATATATCTCTTGGCTCGATTTTAGACATTAAGGAAGAAGATTTAACACGTTATCAACAGTATAGAGAAGAAAAAAAAAAAAAGTTTTTTAATTTGCACAATATTTTTTGTTATCTGCTTTTAAACGTATATTATTTAGTGTTTGCGGTGTTCTTGGGGGAAGATCTTTAATGGTATACATACAGGTAGAGCAATGGATTGCATAAATCGTTTTACATTTATCAATTGTTTGTTCAACTCGAATTCAAACCGCAAAAACAAAAAACTAATATTGTCACTATTACACTGTTGATCAGGACGCATTGGAAAACCACATCGTGCAGACCGTCTAATATGCAGGAAACCGAATACATCGCATCGTCGGATAATACTACAAACGTGATAACATCTGTTGCCCAGTCGCAATCGTGGCCAACCGGATAACAAGTGTGGGTTTTTGTTTGTTTTTGGTCGGCAATTCGACCACAAAAGCCAACCCAAAAAGTACAAAATTGCTCGTTGTTGCTGCTAATTTAATTCGACGGTAACAGTTTAAGAAGCGTGTGTCGTCCGATCGCGTACGCCGTCGAGACGAATGATATGAATGTTCCTAGTGTTATTATATTTCTTCCTCTCTGCTCCTTCACTCTACTATTAAATAGTTTAACTAGAATCGAAATGATTAATACTTTCAAAATGTATTTATTTCCCCAACCAATCCACCGTTTGTATTTAATTTTTATTTCGATTTAACGTGTTAGTACTTAGAGCGAATTATTTTTTATACATTTAAAATGATTATCAAAATTTTTAACTACTTATGCTTTTATTAAATTTCAAACGGAAATATTTTTACTATTTATATACATTTAAATCACAACGAACTATTCGTGTAAATTTTGTGTATATAATCTGCGTTGCATTTTTTATTTTTAAGTTATTTTAATTCGCAAAACTGTATACAACGTTGTTACATAATCGTTCGAATAGTATAATTCGCGTCAATACAACAAAAAACGATCTCAAATTACATTTTAACATTTTAAAATAGACATTTTTTTCTTCTTCTTGTTCTTTCGAACTTTAAAAAATGAAAGTTGAACCGAATTTAGGAAATACAAAATAAAATTCATCCGGCTCTTGTTCGTAGCCGCGCAAATACCTTCGTCACTGCAGCATAAAAGGGAGGACACTTTGTACATACAGTTTAAAAAGATTAATTAAAAAATTTGTTTATCTATAAGAACGTAGTGAGTATATTTTGAGTCATTATTATTTTATTTATTTATAAATAATAATTATTAAAATGTTCCTTTCGATGAATTAAAATATAAAATATTGTTTCATGAAATTTGAAGTAACAGAACAAACACTTATAATTAGTAGTGTATTCGACTAAATTAGGATATAAGATAATTGTGTTTGCTTTTAGCTGTAAATTCCTCAGGCATATATTTATACTCCTTGATCTCATTGTTCGTATTTATTTTTTACGTTGAAATCGCCTTCGGTTTATAATTTATTATAAATCAGAAATTATGTGTATATATATAATGTATATATATATATATATATATATATATATATATATATGTATGTATGTATGTATGTATGTATGTATATATACGCATTTATTGTAAACATTTTTTGCGCTTTTAATGTTTGTATATATAATTAAATATTTATAGCTAAATTAGGAATTTAAATAATTTCGCGCGATGTTAAATCAAATTTTCAATATATACTGTTAATAAAATAATTGTTACGCATTTTTTCGAATCATTAAATGAGATTAAATTTATTCTGTTTTCCCTATTTTGGTAAAAATAAAAACTTGAAACAAGTTCTCCTATTTTGACACTTGTACTTTGTACACTATATTTACTGCAATAACGTGGTGGTCACTCAAATATGATTTTTTTAAATTCCTGTTCTAAACCCCCCCCGATTTCCTGGTTACCAGAATTGTAAAAAAAAAGAATGGATTTTTTTTTTGTTACTATTGATTGATAATATTTGACCGCCGCAGCGTATTTGTTATACGAATAAAACAGAATTTCGTAATTTATTCTTGAGTGTCAAGTACATGAAAAAATACATTCACTTATTAACGTTTCCAATGATTTTTTCTTATTAAAAATATCGCCGTTTTTGGCTGTTTTTACTTTTTTTCCCGGTTGGTTGGCCACCCTGAATAATGATCTAAAGTAAAGTCCCGCATATCCTTGATAAGGGGAAGTTAAGGTTCGTAATGTACTTAAGGGTTTAATGGATCGGAAGAGAATACCGGGGGCAGTTTCTTTCTACTTAGAATTCACCTTTATTTCCCAGATTTCTCTGGTATTCAATTATTTCGGGTTGGCCAAACCCGGGAGCGATTAGGGGATCTGGAACGAAATAGGTCTCAAAAACCTCTATGACACTTCTGGTTTGGTAGCCGAGCACTTTAACTGCTAGGCTATCGCACTACCAGTTTATAAACATTAATTAATCATTTATGCTTGACATTTTAGCTTTAACCCACATTTTGGCAAATGTTTGCCTTACATATTAATTTATAAATTTTAAATTCGATTAAACATTGCATCGCTTACTTGATTCTTTAAACGAGTTAATTTATCAATATGTAATGAAACATTGTTTACTATTTCGACGAGGACTTTGAAAGTTTAAATCAAACATTTGTATATTCTTGTCTCGTATTTTTCGGATGTATGTATATATGTATTTTTGAAGAAAACTTTTAAGTTTCAGTGCATTATACAGTACAATTTTTTTGTAATGTTTACACTGTTCCTTTATCGCTCGATTTTTAGAAAATTTCTTTCTACGTGATATCTCTTTTTTTTTTTATTCCCCTACTGATACCCATCGCAAATGATAACTTGCGATGAGATAAATATTACTGCATCTATAAACGGGCGCGTCCGATTGTATAGGAGACAATATTTTTTATAAGGACAATGTGTATTCATTCTTGAATGTGCAACTGAATAATTTAAATTAATTTAAGATAACGGTTGAGGAAAGATCAAACCAGTCCACGAATTTATTTTATTAACAGAGATTCGAGTTCAGAACCGAAGACTAATAATCTTAGTATAAATAATACTAAAAATTTTCCTGTTGAATGTTATTATTAATATTTTGCGTACTTGAATTTGATGACTGACTTTTTGTATCTAACGTCTCTAAAAGTACTCTATATCTGTACGTTCCGTAATGTTGGTTTAATATCTAGTAAATTCATTACAAAACAGAGTAAAACGGAGTAAATTTTTTTTTTTTTTATTATTATTATTATTATTATTAGCAACCCATACGGTCTGTACGATTATTACAGTCTTGAAATAAATCTTTAACAAGTAGTAAATTTAAAACAAAAAGTAAAAAAAAAAGGAAAAATAACGGGGTATAAAAACTTAGCCCATCGGGGCTAGTTTTTAGAAACGTAACGTAGCAATTTATATAAGGCCTTTAGGTTTATAGAGTTTAAACCTACATAGTTTGAGAGTTCAATTACCAATAGCCACTTGATTTCCGAATTCCTGTGTGTTCACGTAACCGTTCATAGCATGTCCTTACAAACTTCGTGATGGCATTAACCACGTATTTCAAATTTAAACCTCGGTGCAAGTCTTCATTCCTTTGGAACCATCTCTAGCTTTCGTTATCAATCTTATAACTTATTTGAACTCTCTGAATAATATGGCAGAGTAAGCAACACAAACACGCTTTCCAAAGTAATATCGTAGTCCGCTGTGACGTAAATTCCATGGGCGAGGAAATTGTCAGTTTTCTGCGGTACTAAAAGGTGCCTAGATGTATTTTGAATCGATTCGTTTACTTTGACGAACAACTATGAAGCTGGCTGCTTGTGGACTGCCTAACCAGAGAAATTTTTATTTCATAAGCGGACGTAGCAAGTGCAAATGACTAAAACATGGTTCATTTGTCCTTAATTGCAGATCCCGCCAATGAGGACACCCTCTCTTTTGGATAGAAATAATAGAAAAACTTATGGAAAATTGGAAACAGTAAGCAGGTGATATGGTGTTTTTAATAAAGCCTAGAAAATCATTTAGCGGTATAAATCGGAGCAGTAGAAACCTTCACATCCGTATCATTTTCTCTTCGTCGATCATTCTGGATGAGGACGGACGATTTATTAAGAATTCGCTCGATTTTTCTTTGCCGTTGTTCGCACTCGCGTTGGTTACACGCCTTTTGAATTTCAACCCGATCATCCGCACAGATTCGTGTTATGTTCACTAGGTACTATGAGTACTTGCCGACATTAGCGAGTTACCAAAAACGCATTGAGAAGCGTAGTACACGCATTTATAATAACAGCGTAAGTAGCCAATCAGATCGGGCGTTTAGGGAAAAATGGGGTACTTGCCTGCTTTAACCGAGCTACCGAGGTGGTAAATTATACATTCTGAGCCGCGAAACTGTGAATTCGCTACCGCTATTTTATCGCAGCGAAATGAAGTTCACGCGTCTCATTTATAAATGCGCCCGACGAAATATACAGCTAGCGAAAATCTGTGACAAACGAAAAGAGCGGTACGAATGCGGCAGCGCAGCGATCTGATGATTATTAGGTAGGCAGTTTCAGAAGGTTTGTTAATGCGAGCAGACGTATCCTTTTTATATAGATTTTTTAATACGATTTTAATTCTATTTTAAACAATGTATTTCAATTTCCTTTTATCATAAGACGAAGATGCTGAATATATATTTCATAGCTCTGAAAGTAAACTATTTAATAATCACTTTTATTTATTTATTTTTTTTTTTAAATTCATTTTGCATTTCATTCTTACGTTCACATAAATTATTTCTTTCATCAAAATTTGAATGCAATTACTGAAATGAAACTTCTTTAGGCGCGTCTTATATATAAATAAAAATATATAGGGAGTTAACACGAAAAACGAGCAAGCGTACATTATGAATAACTACAGCATTAATACATCGAAAAAATTCGTAATAGACAGGCAGCCAGTAATATACTGAATTAAAATTTATATTGCATGTTATTGCATTTTATACCACTTTGAGAGATATATACATATACTAGGGGATTGGTTTCGCGGCCCGTTCTTTCGGACTTTAAACTGCATTACTTTGTAAATTTTCATAAAATCTGCAGCGTTCACATATATTATTATTATTTTTTTTTTGGAAAAAGAAGTACACCAATACGTCAATTAAAATATCAGAAAAACTGAAACCGCTAGCAGTGTAATATATATATGTGAGAGGAATATATTACATTTAATTATTTTTGGAGACTTTAGTATGCAGGTTAAAAAGAATGAAAGCACTTGCTTGTCAGTCGACCGCTAAAGAACAACTCAATAATAATAATATACAAAGTTTTGTGGATAGTATAAAGGAAATATTTAAAACAATACGTATTTATCGGCTGGAGTGCGATGATGGTTAACTTGGTATCAGTTCACTACGTTTCTGATTCTCGAGATCAATTTCAAATCACTCGACAAGATAATTAATATAGCCTACTTATGTATAATTTCGGTGAAATATAACAACGAATTTTAGACATGCAGTATTAAGAAAAAAGAAATGATGTCTCATTAATAAAAAAGAATTTCTTCGCAATAGCCAGATATTTTTTCATAAATTCATAAACTGTATATGTTCATAGATTTCAATATTGAATTTTTTATATTTAGCACACTGATTCAGTATACATAAATAAATAAATGTTGTCAGAAATAATATATTATTATATTAACTCTGTTCACACAGAAACGTCTAGGACACAATGTTCCATAATCATAGTTTAAATATTTAAATTTCAGGAACCGCTACGTTTCCATTGTAACATCGATAATTTTTGTTACATTTTTTTAAAATTTTGGTTATTTCATGTTTTTCTTATGTTTTAATGAAACGACGTTGATTAAAAAAAAAAAAAAAAAAAAGGCTGTAGCTGTTATGATGGCTGTTAGTTTTTTTTCTTATTTTTCTCTCACGACTGTAATACTTCGGGCGCATTAGATATAAAGCAAAAAATAGAGAAAATGTCCCTAGTTCCATTCTATAGCAGCTGGAGATATTTTTTTTTGAATTGATATATTTTCACCTTTATAATGTGGGGAAAAAATGGTCAAAAATTTTAAAACTTAAAGAATCAAATTTTAAAATTCGAATTGTGGCTTGAACAAAATTATTAATCTCTTCATTAGTTACGAACGAATTTTTTACTCATAAATCAATATGAGCACGAGGAAAACGTCTTTTTTTGGAATTCGATTACGTATAAAATATAAACCATTTCTCTGAAAATTTCACCTGAATTTCAAACTTTTAATAAATTATTTAATTTTAATTGGAATATCCTTCAATATAAATCTAGACAATCGATATGATATTGCTTTTCATTTAAATTTTATTTTATTTCTATCCAATTAGGATTACACGTCATCGTAATAAAAAACATTAGTTTACCTAATCTGGCAACAACTGCCATACCATCCTGATATTTTAATTGCATATAACGCGGACCGTGTGTACGAGCTTGGAAGGCAAATTTTTCCTGGTTTTGAACCTATGACGATCAGTTTTTCGAATAGTTTTTTCAAATGTCAAATATGATCGATTTCCCTTTCCTTCTCATTAATTCTATTCTCTTCGTCAAACATTCCCTCTAAATTTACAATTTTTCCTCTGTTAGTCCCCTTCAAATTCTCTGCCAAGTCGGCTACCTCATTTTGGACCGTTTAATGAAGCATGGTTTTAAAATTATCGATGTTTAAATTTATATTATTATTTATTTTTTCTTCCTTTGATTCTTCGAATTTTTTATTTAGAAATTCCATCAAACTGTTCATGTCCATTTAACTTTTAAATTTTGGGCCTCCTGTATTTTCCATATATTCTAGCGATTCTATTACATTATTTAAAAAAGGGAATGACCCTCCAGCTACGATGGAAAGGGCTGTGGATTTTTTTTTAGTTTCCAGTATTTCTGCTTTAAACGTGTATTTTCACAAATTTTGGTCCCTAAATATGAACATTTTTCGAATTTTATATTTTCCCGGTATTCTGGAGACCTTATTAGGTAGGTTAAAAAGAAAATCAAAACCGTAAATCATATAGAACCGGCTGTGGAATTTTTTGAAAATATTTTGCTTAAAACTTGACTTTCACATTTTTCAAAATTTGGGTCCTTGGATTTCAAAATGTTGGGGGTTTCGTATTTTTCCTATATTCTAGCGATTGAAATACATCATTTTAAAAAAGGGGTGACCTTCCAGCTTCCATGGAAAGGGCTGTGGACTTTTATGTAGTTTAGGAGGTTACCGCTTTAAGCGTGTATTTCTACAAATTTTGCTCCCTAAATATCAACATTTTTCGAATTTTTTATTTTCCCGGTATTCTGGAGACTTTAGTGTGCAGGTTAAAAAGAGAATTAATACCATAGCTCATATAAATCCGGCTGTGGAATTTTTTTAAAATGTTTTTCTTAAAACTTGATTTTTACATTTTTTGAAATTTAGGGCCTTTAATTTTAATATTCTGAGGATCTTGTAATTTCCTTGTGATCTGCCGAAGAAAATACGTCAATTGAAAAAAAAATTACCGCTCTAGTTACTATAGAACGGTCTGTACGATTTATTTTCTTGCAGCTTTATTTAATAGATATATAAAAAAAAAGAAAATAAATTTATTAGAACTTAAAATATCAAAAATTAATCAAACATAAAAAATGGATATAAAGAATCGGAGAAAAAATCGAGCATACAGAGAGAGAAAAAATTAAAACGAAAACGAAGATTCTCAAAGCGGATATAAAGAATCGCAAAAAGAAAGGCATCGAGCATATAGAGAGAGAATGTCAATGATCTCAAAGGAACTGCAACTGAAGCAAGCCGCATTTTAATCTTAACAGTAATGTGGATGAATAATGAAGATAATATCGACACACCAAATTTCGATTGCATCGGGAAATTTAAACGCCAGAACGTTCGAGCAGGGGGGGGGGGGGTTGCAGTTTATCGTAATAGAAACGATAAGTTAAATACTGTTACTTTTAATATTGATATGTCAATACACACAATGTTACGTAGTTAGATTTTGGTCAAACAGATGTTGGGGATATATATACTGTTCAATGTAAAACGGGTTAAGATGGAAAAGAAATAATTTATATTTTTCCAAATCAAAGGGTCCATGATATAACTAAATTTATACATAGAAGATTACTCCCTTTCACTCCCGATCAGGCTCGTGTCCAGAATTTTGAGGGGGGGGGGGAGGTGAACATTTTCTTCACATACTTATTTCATAAATAACAATACATTTTTCACTAATATTTATACTATTAATAATCCCCAACATTTTGATACATATATTAATATTCATAAATGAATTACCGTATAAACATTAATAAAAATTACATATGTTATTGGTTATACTCGTAATAAAAAATTTTAAATAAAACATTAATGAAGTACCTAAAAATATGGAGCGTATTTTTCCTTTTTTCTTTTAAAGGTATACCCTAAAAAATCATCAATATTTATTTTAAAATTTTGATTTTTTTCCAATTTTTGTGTATTTATAATAACTATTTCAGTTCTCGGGGGGAGGGGGGGCAAACCCCCCGTGTACACGGCTTTGCTCCCGATGGTTCAAGGTTATTAAAAGAAAATTTACATACACTTTCGATGATATTAGCTGGAGACTTCAACGTCAATGTTGCAGCAGACGATTCTTTACCTTTAATAGAATTTCTTCAAACCGAACTTCAATTAAATATTAATAACAATCCAAATGAATCAACGACAAAGTACGGAACTATAATTGACGCAGTGTTTTCGAGATATATTGATAAAATTACATCAAAAACATATTTCATATTTTAGTTATCATAAGCCTATTACATCTTTTATAGAATTCAACAATCAATGAAAGACACTAATATAATAAATGCATTAATTTTTGTTTTTCTTTAAGTGAAACTTTATAGATATATTTATAAGAACCAAAGATCTTCTCATTTGGATCTTACTCTTGGTAAATTTGATACTAATGCTATAACTTTAAATCGAAGTTGGGGAAAACGCCTTTGAAGTTTCAGTTCTGCCCTGTGCTCCGAAGTACACATAAATTTTTTCATCTTTTACTATATTTCTTTTTCTATTCATCTGCCTATTTTTTTTTCTTTTTAATTTCTTCATAGCTTTTATATTTTCTTCAAACTTTTTTTAAAATAAACAACTGGTTCAACTGTTCCTCAACCTTCAAAATGGAGATGGCGGACGAAGAAGAAGAAGTCACTATATCAATTTTTGCTTCATTCCGATATTTATTTGTATTTAAGAACCACTTTTGACTCATTTTTAGTTTTCCGAAATGTTGGAAGATTCTCTTTGTTAATCAAGTATTTCTCTTATTATGTACGACAGTTTTTCTATTTCTTCTTCCGCTTTCCCGGGGCCAAGAATTTTTCTTATGATTTTTCATTGCTTCTTTTCTAAAAGTTCATTCTGTCCTATATTGTTTATTTCCAGGCATTCGGTTGTGTATAAACATTATGGTTTAATCACTGTATTATAGTGTCTTTTAGCAATTATTGGTATTGATTTTTTATTGCATATATTTCGTGTTAACTGGAATGTCACTCCCATCTTTCTTACTCTTATTTCAAGTGCATCTCTTTCTAAATCGTTTCGATTAATTATTTTATGAAAGTATCTAAATTTTTCAGTTTCTTTTTTCTTTCCTTACTTTGTACATCTGAGCGAATCTTTAATATTTGTTATACATTTTTTCTTTTTTGAGGATATTTGTAAACCAGCAATTTCTGCTGTTTTTATTTTTATTTTTATTTTTTCTGTTATTCTTAAATTCTCTGTTTCGATTTATTTCTGGACATATTTGCAATATTATTTCCCTTTACCATACAGAAGAAAATTTTTAAATTTTAAATAGGTACTCCCGGAATTATGGTATCTTTCAAATTATGATTAGAGAAATCATAATTTGAATGGTACGATAATTCCAGAAGTACCTAGACTATTACATAAACAACAGTCAAAGGCCACAGCGAGCAACGAAAAGAGGGCCGAGCCCCATAGTATGTAATACTCAGAATTCGTTAAATTCGATATAAAAATTACGTATTTCGATCTCGCAAATAAATAAATAAATATTAATTACAACGTAATATTAGATTTTGTAACGAAAAATGTCACTATTTTATGTAATGAAAGTTAAATGTTAGGATAGGATTTCTATGATTATGCTATCGTATTCGTATTGACCGATCTAGAATTACGTTGTAAATTTTGATCATAATTCAGTTAACATTTGTCTATAGCACATTACATTGATAGTTTCAGTAAAAGAATAAGGACCAACCAGTCTATATTGTGCGACTCCCATCCAAACTGTGACCTTTGGCGAATGATGCGGTTTTTCATGTATTACCTGCAGATTCTTAACGTTTTCGGGGGTCCGTACGGCCCTTTTGGCACCATTCGGTTTTTTTTTTTTTTATTCACATTAAGTGTTTCTCGAAAGTTTTAACCCACCTTTTGTAGTTTTTTCCGTAGGAACAGGTTTTTTATTTGCGATTTTGAAGTGTTTCCGGAACGAGCGAATCGTTAATGTATAAGAATTCAAATTACAAAAATAGGTGTCTAGCGGCAAATGCGCGATGTTCGTTGATTATCGGTACTCAATTTCTTCCGCGAACTTCTGAATATCGGTAACTATGGCTCGATTTAGGATACAATTCCGGTCAATGCTCTATCTTTTTTGTATTTCCGAATCCGATGATATCGATGGTGTTAAATCTGTTTATGTATTTTTAATTCAATTTACTTACAATAAAATTTACCGACATGTGGCAGAAATTTAAATAATAAATATAAAAGGTAACTATTTTTTTAACACGTGTTCTAATGAACGAGATGATTTTAATTTTAACTCACTTTCATTTCTATTTTTCATGGTTATTCAATTGAAGCTTTCTGTATAAACGATACCGTGCTTCCTATTTTACTCGTTATTCTTGTCGCATGTTGTGCAGCATGGATCACACGGTAAATCTTCCACACAATATACACACATATATACGTAGATTTAAATAAACAGGATCCTTCAGACTTCGCTATGGGGCACCTCTTGGACCACCGGTTGTAATCAACTACGTGCTATTTTTTAATAATGTATAGTTTGCGTAATAATTTCTGTCATTTTAATTTCGTTACATAAAAACAATACATCTAATCCATACAAAGTGTTTACCCTTGTTCTAAAAATGCCAGTCTCATTAAGGTATATACTCTTTGTTACGTTCTGTATTCTCCAACTAACTTTAAAAGCATAAAATGTGTTTATATTACAATAAAAGATTTTCATTGACGATTTAAGGAAAAAATAAAGAGAGATCCCGAGTTTGAACTGCTTAGGATTTTTATCAGGGCGATAGGAAACTGTTGGTATCATCAAGAAAACGTTAAATTATCATAACTACTTTCTGTATGGAAAAGAGGAGGAGTCGTCTTGCGTAGATCATATTTTAGACTAGAACGGATAGAATGAAATGGGCTAAATGTAGGCAAACCGTCCTTGGTTGTTATCCTTCGTTTTACTTTTAGTTAACTGTATACTTGCAATGTTCTGCAAGAACACATGGAGGTTTAAACGAGTGAGTTATTAAGAGCATAGCCGTACGCCCATTTTCTCAAACACTGATAACGATGATTGGAGTACCAAACGTGATGCAATAACTGGCTAATATTTAATATAGCGATTGTTTTTTTTGTTTTTTTTTAAATAGTAAAAAGGGCATGTTTATATCGATTTTTATTTAACTAGTAACTGGAAAAAAGGTAGATGGATAAAAATTATAGGGACAGTTAGCGGAAAATCTGAGGTAGGCGGAAGAGGATTAATACGATTAAATAAGACCACGAAATGGAAATATAGACACACCACCGAATGAATAAAATGCATGATTCACGAAAGAGAACTACTGAAAATTATAAGCGACCATCAAACCTAAACCCCAAGATTTTGAAGAACATGTGAAACAAATTTGAATTTTTAAAATATTTCTACAAATCCTACAGTTATGAAATAGGGCATTTATATTTATTTTCGTGGCATCATTTTTATTTACGTTTAGCGTATGTTGTTTTGCTCGTGATAGTATAATATTTTAGATATTGCTTACTTCGTCGACTTACTGTCGCTTTAGAAGCAAAACTAATTGAGCCCGTTTTTATTTTATTTACTCTAATTTTTATTTAAAGTTCGTGTATAAGAGCGCAACGCTGTTCGCGAATTCTATTGTCGTTTTTTTTTTTTTTTTTTTGTACCGTCTTTTTCATATACAGAAATAATATTAAACCGTTACTCTCTTTTTTTCTAAACAGTTTCTGTGTTCAAGAAAACATAAAAAATATTATAAAATACTAAAAATAGAATAACGCAGGAAAGATTTATTCATATTCGTTTAATTGCAATGTACGTACTGTAATTTTTGAAAATTGTATTATTTAAAATGGCAACATCAAAAAGGTTTCAAACATATGTCTTTTAAATAATTTTTGCACACAAAAAACCGTCATTCGCACGGATTATTAGAATTTTTGGTTACTCTGGTTAATACAAAGATTACAATTAAATTTAAAAATAAACTTAAATGAAACAAAAATAATTTTTTAATATGATATTTATTACAAAACAAAACAAATAAAATAATCTAAAATAATCTGTCGACGATCGTTATAAATGAAAATCGTAAAAATTAAAAAATAGCGAATACTTACAGAAACAGTAAAAGATTTCGTTGTTTGTTAAATGCAAAAATGAAATTCGTAGGCGACGAAGAAGAAGAAGAAGAAAAAAAATAATACCATCGTTTATTCCGGGAATGGTAAGTATTTGTCGTTTTACGACGTCCTTTGTAAAACTGTAAAAAATTCGTAACATTAATTAAATTTCTGACTAGAAACTATTGCATATCTTGAAATCAATGCTATATTTAAAATCAGAAAATTTCTATATTACGGTGTAAAAAAAATACAAATAAAATATATCGAAACAAATTAAATTACGAGTGAAACATTAAAACGCGAAAAATCAAATTAAGTGTACACGCGTTTTGTTTTCAATTTTTTTCAGTCGTACATCTATCGGACGAATCGGAAATATGACTTTAACTCATACTCGTGCGCACATAAGAAAGGTTCTTTGGAAGACGGCTTTTTAGTATCTAGAAAGAGATTTAGTCGCGTATGCTAAGGAACGAAACAGCTGACAAACAAAAAAGAAAAAAATTGTATAAGTCGTGACAATATTCGAAATGATTTTTTTCAAGTACAATTGGTATTTATACAGTCTAAAGGTGAAATTGGGTGGTTCTGAATACAAGCTATCCTCCCGGCCCAAAGGAAGTTATCGTTAAACGCTTTAACTAGAATTAAACAACAGTTTTCGAAATACTACAATTTTTAAATTTTTTCATTAACTTCGTAGATTGCATTTTTCAAAAATTAAAAAAAAAAACAAAAAGAACCGGACTCTTATTTTTGAGACCCATTTCGAAAGAAAATCTAGTAAACGTACAATGTACGAAAATTTGAAGTATCACGCCGAAACTTTTACAATAATAGAAAAAGTGGTCGAAAGTAATTACAAACGTATAAAACAAAATGTTTTTAATCGTAAGATAATCGGATAAATTATTTAGGAAACTTTCCCGCGTATTTTTTAACATAAATTCTGAAAACATCTGTAAATCAGAGTGGATGGTTTTTAATTCAACTGGATTCACTGTAAAAAGGTTCATGTAAATTCGAAGCTTCGAGAGAAGAGCAGGAAAACCAAAAAGCAGATAAAAGTCTTGACACAAGATCCGAATAATGTACAACATGATTTTGATCATAGAAGAGAGACACAAATTATACCATGGTTTAGATGGGCCATGGACATAGCCTCAATACGCTGACAAAGTCGAAGGCCGGAAAACCGTCATGCAATTGTGTGCAGAGAAAGTACGGGACATACACTTTAAAAGGAGGATACAAAAAGAAATTAAAATGTTACCCGAGAGAGTTCGGAATTCGTTAACAGAGCCGTACATGAAAGTATGTACCATACTTAGATTTTGATCCGAATTTCCGCGTATATTTTCCTTCTTTTTTCACTTTTGCGATGCAGGATACACAGAGGCATGGCAACACTACGGTTCAGATTTATATACATCGAAAATTTCATGATAGTACATATGAAAAAAATAAAGTCAAATTTTTTTATTTTTCACCTCAAATTTATATTAACATGTTGAATTTCATTCTATTTATATTAAAAATATATTAAATTATAAGTATAAAAGTATAAATTTAAAAATGGTCACACTTAACAATGACGACTTTTATTAAATTTTCGGTAATTACACGTCTCATTTCCGTTAAAGTGTAGCTTTCAGTACACAGCGACCTCTCCAAATCGCAAGATATAACCGGTAAATATTTAAACGCAGTCGCAAGATTAAATTAAGGATAAAAATAAAATCAGATATTTACCAACCGAGGTAAGAGTATTATGTGGATAATTCTTTATCGGATACTTCTCGGAGCATAGATTTTAAACTATCTAAAATATCATCTTCGATATAAACTTCATGTAACCAAACGGCGGCATAAAAACGTGTCGTATTTTCCTGATTGTTTAAACCCAAACATTGTTTAATCTTATACTTCAAATTATACTCCTTTTTATACATATTGTAAATCTGTTCGCTAATATCTCCTAAAATGACAAATAAATCAACTTTTTTAATACAATTAATACTGCAAAAATAGCAATAATCGAAGAAGAACTACCGGTAAATGGTAAATGGACACGGAGAAGATCGTAGCAAAAATTTATTTTCGTATGTAATGGAAGATGCACAGATGAACAAATACCAGCTAATGAAAGAGAAGGCCCGACAATTAGAGATGCTTAACGGCAAAACGATTCTAAGTAGTGCACTTTCTAGATGACTGACTACCAACGGAAAGATTGAGGAACAAAAGAAAATACGTAAACGAAGTCATGCTGATATGTCCCTCAGAATATAAATTTTCTCCGCGCATTTCAGAATAGGCACGGAACTAATCTTAAGTCAAATACCTTTCTTGTTTTCTCCAACTATTGCGTTTCAATCGGCTACCATTATTAAAAGGTTTTTTTCCTCCGATTTTAATAAAACATCTATTTGTTCATATATTTCTTCTATTTCATCATCATTGCTGCCAGTTGTTGGCGTGTAAATTTGAATAAGTATCATATCTTTCGGTTCGTTTCTTATCTTTATTTTTATTATTCCGTCACCGTATTCCCACACACTTTTTACTTTATTACCGGATTTTTCTTGACAAGAGGAATCCAACACACTATTCTTCTATTTTCTATTCTGTTATGTAAAAAATCTAAAGTCTCCACTCCGAAAATCAACATTTGTAAGCCATCTGCTTTCATCAATACCAAAAATGTCGATGTTCATTCTTACCATAATTAACTTTTAGATTTTCTAATTTTTTACATTGATTTAGTGATTGAACACACTCCATGTTTCGGAACTCGTATGTTCTGTAATTTAGCTTTGGTTTTGTTTTACTAATTTTCCCTTAGTGAACATTTCTGCATCGCTGCAGATAACCGTCCATTGCCTAATATTTTCGTATGTAAACACTGCAAAATTTTTCATGTGTCATGTTTTACCCGGCTAAATGTGTCACAGTGGTGGTTTCCATTTTCTTCCACTGGATTTTCTGTCGGGATTGAAAAAATCCGGTTATAAGGTGCCGGATACTACACGGGCTATAGATCAATGTTTATTAATCCGACTGGAGCAATTTGTCACGAGCGAGTTGCTGATAGTATACAGTTGTAAATGCAGCAGAATCCTTAACGGTATTCATTAGTAGGAACACTTTTGGCAAGTGAACATCCCTCCGTTTTCCTACAGATTGTGAGTTCCGATTTAGCGATACGTTCGTTGAAATTAAAATTACCACTTTGCACGACGTGAACGTATGGAACTGGTTGTTGTTTTGTTTCTTTCGTCGGATGGATTAACATTATATGACGGTTGTGTGACTACTTACAAGAGAAGCTCTAGTTACAACATGTATGTCCCGTAAGGCACATACTGAACTGCTGTACCGAAATTGGACACGTTCGCTGCTTTTTTTTTTTTTCAAATTCCTCCTTTGAAGCTGCATTATACGTAATTACTATAGAAAACCCGTTGAATTCGGTTCCATATCTCGCTGGAGAAAACTTTGTCCACTGGGATAAAGTAACGGGATCCGCAACTGGTACACAAGTAGACTAGGGAACGAAAAATAACAAGACAATAAAAATAATGTATTTTACAAATTGCGATGAGGTTAATCCACTCCGTTAATTCAATAAGTTAGACTTTAATTTTTTGCAGATAGTAATGAAGAAATTTCTTTTACATTTCGATTTTGAATTTTAATCAGGCTGCCAAAGTTACGACATAGTAATGTGAAGAGAAAACTCCGCTGTAGGTAGCATGTATCCAAAATATACGCCGGTGCCAAATAATTTCGAATTTAAGTACAATATATCTAATTAGAAAAAAATTAGGAAACTTACTGAATTTAGAAAGCGGCCAAGTTAAAAATATCGGTTCATCACTACCGTCTTTCTGTTCAAGTTTAAGTATAGCTTCGATGCTGTTGTAATGTCGCTCTAGCTGATTAACGTATGACTTCTAAAATGTAACATTACAACGTTAATAATACGCATATACTAATTGCAAGCGAATCATAATTACCAAAACGTTCCACTGTCTCATGTAAATAAATAATGCGACGTAATTGTTTAAATGAGCAATTTTATCGTTAAATTTATTTTTTTATATATATTGTGTTTTGGTTATCCAAACTTTGAATATTGTAGAATAAGAGCAAATTTGATTTTTGCTTCAATTTGATCATTTGCCTTAATCAATATTTTATTACTTATGCATCGTAAAAAATGAAGTCGCCATTTAAATATAGAATCAGCACAAATTTGCTCCATATAAGAATATAATAATTTTCGGCAAGTAAAAATTTGTTTAGAATTTTTTTTTTTGAAAAAAATGTTTTTCTCCGTTAAAAAAACAACGACTAGTCTACATTACGCGAAAAAAAATGTTTCGCAATATTTTACTGTTGCTGAATAATGACAAGGTAATTAAGTCACGAGGATGTTGGGAAACAGGTTGGGAACTATTAATAAAACTCTACACTTCTACGACTATTAATCTTTGGCGAGTTGAGGCCGCCTGCATAACTAAGTCTCACCCACTGTCTTCACAGTAGCAATCTCGCTATCTTGCGGGTAAGATATTTATCCAAAGGCTAAGGGAATAAACCAAAAAAAAAAAAAAAAAAAAAAAATCCCGGAGCAAAATTAACATTACCACCGTGCTCTCGCAATTTTAATAATGCGAAGATCCAACGAGAAAAAAATATTATTGTCGCGATAACAAATGAGAATACGCAATGAAAAATAAAACATACTAATAATACCAAAAGCGAATAAAATAACTCAATTGAACAAAATAATCAACTTACCTTGCTATCATGGGGGTTTAGGCTACTCGTTCTCAGATATGACCGCAAGAAAAAAGAAAGGCCGCAGCAGCCAAAGCCAAAATGGACAACCGAATCCGACAAATACCTCCTTACCGCCTAGAATGAATATAAATCAAGGAGGCAACCACTGACTGAGACAACCACCTGGATATAACATAATCTCTCGCATAACACGAGGTAAAACCAACAGGAATCATGCGCTATACATAAGCACACGTAATGCTACAACATTAGCAACTGAAAATAAGCTCTTAGAACTTGAAGAAGAACTAAGCAAACATTAACTGGAATATTGTTGATTGGAAAGACAGCATAAAATTAAGATCACAACGTGTACTTTAGTATAAGGGACATGATTTAAAACTTTCAAACTGTGTAGGTTTACTTAATAAATAGACAATGATGTGATAGGGTGATTAGGTACGATGGCGTAACAGACCGACTAGCATACATACTGGTGTAGTTAGCACAGAATGAAACTCTTAAAATCATCTAGGTTTACGCGCCGACAGAAACATACTCAGACGAACTAGTAGATACATTTTACGAACAGCTACAGGAATCCTTCTACAAAGATCGCTGCAAGTTGACGGTGATTATCGGCGACTTCAACGCAAAGGTGGGATCCTGGCTAGATGTTCACGTGTAACGATTGGACAGCACGGAGTCGACACCAGAAACGGAAGAGGACAAATACCGGCAAATTTTCTTGCAAATAAAAAGTTATATGCAATAAATACATTTTTTAAAAAGAACCCTACTAAGATGAAGTAGACTCGGCGAAATCCGGACTTCAAATATAAAAATGAAATCAACTTTATAATTTCTAATAATCTGCATATAATTCGAGACGTGTCGATGATGAACAAAGTTAAAACAGGCAGCGGTCATAGATTACTGATAGCTAAACTGGCAATCAACTTAAAGCCCAAAGAAAACATTAGAAAAAACTTTTAGGTAAAATTAGGAGTAAAATTACAGCAGGTCAATACAAGCAGCTATTCGTATTGCTAAAACTATGCGAGAATGCGCTCTAAAGGGTCCCTCGCAAATTCAACACTAATGTAATAAAAAGAACAATCGAAAAAAATAAAGGCCCAAGAGTATTTAAAAATGCTCTGACAAATGATATAAAAATGCTAACAAAAATTGAAAATTCTAAGAGAGGAATAATAAGGGACAAATATAAAATAACGAAAGAAGTTGAAAGATATTTCACTCGGATATATAACACTAATGAGCTCCAAAAAAACAGCAGCAATCGCTGCAAAAAAAACAAAGCACTGATCTTGACGGCGTGTTACCAGAAATTATGAAATACGGTGGCCCCGTAATAACAGATACACTGCGATCCTTAACCAGTTTCTTAGTAAAATAATACGATACCAACAACATGGAAGTAAGCAGAGGTTATCCTGATCCACAAGAAAGGGAACACGCTTTCGTTGCACAATTATAGACGTATTAGTATGCTGTTCCAAATTTATAAAGTATTCACACGGATAATAACCAAATCAAATAACACAATTAATTGACTTTCACCAATCGAGGGAACAAGCGGAATTTAAATCTGAATACAGCGCAATGGATCATTTGTTAACCATCAGAACCCTGATACAAACCTGTGAAGAGTATAACAGTCAGCTCTATATGACACTATGAAAAAGTATTCGACTCGGTTGAAATATGGGCAGTGCTGAAATCGATATATAATTTTGGAATCGAAGAACGATATATTAACATTATCAGTCCGATGTACGAATCCGCTTTCATGAAAATTAAACTATGGAAGCAAACTGCAGAAATACCTTTAAAAAGAGGTGTGCGTCAAGGCGATACTATAAAGTTATTTGTAGCAACTTTGGAAATCCAGAAGAGTTACAAATTATGTCGAATGAACTTAAAGTGGAGACCGAAAAAATAGGATTAAAAATAATTATACAGAAAACAAAAGTAATGGCGAACAACGCGGCCGATACATATCAATAACGATAAATGGGGAGAACATCGACCAAGTAAAGAGATATATTTATCTAGGATAGGAAAAAACTACTATAGGCAGAAGGGAAATCATGCAAGAGGAGGTACGAAGAGTATTTCTCGCGTGGGTGGCATTCGGAAAGTTATCTAACGTATTCCGGAATAAACAGTTACCGAACAGTTTGAAGTGTAAACTTTATAACCAATGTGCCTTGCCGGTATTAACATACGGAGCTGAAAAACATGGAGTCTTACGAAGGATATAATCAGGAAAACGCAAACAGCGTATGAAAGAATTACATTCAATACTAAACTAAAGAGAGAAAAATACTTGGATCAGGGTGCAGACAAAATTTATGAATGCGGTGGAACGAATAGGAAATTTGAAATGGGCGTCGGCTGGACATGTTGCACGTGAAGATGATGCCAGGTGGACAAAACATCTGCAATCGCACCCATTAAATTCCAAAAGGAAAAGAGGCAGACTAATAACACGATGATGCAACGATGCTGTAAAAATTGCAGGGATCAACTGCATCTGAGTTACGTAAAACAGGAGTGATTGGAAAAGTCTAGGATATACCTAAACCCAGCAGTGGGTTTATATAGGCATAACGTGATAACATAACGTGAATAGCAAATTGATATAATTGAGCACTGAACGTTAAAATTGTTAGATAACTAAAAATAGATTTGATAATCGTTAATTTTAATGAATTTTATCCATATATTAATTCATTTCATATAACGCAGAGATGTATCAAGCCGAATTATAATGCCATTAAATAATTCCAATAATAAAGCATAATCTGATATCATAGAACAAAAACTACTAGGCGGAGTATATGAAAGATTATAATAATAATAAATCTGAAATATGTATCAAAATTTTAACCATTTTAATTAAACATTTAATGATTAAGAATTCCTCAAGTCCCTTTAATTTTTTATCGTTTTTCTTTGTATATTAATTTTTTTTATCGTTTTTCTTTGTATATTAATTTTTTTTATTTCGATATCATACAGTGCCATATTTGCTTTACAACGTTGAACATATATAAACTACATAAATTTAATATTCATACGAACAAGAAGTTAAAAATATTTAAAAAAATATGTTTACTAAAGATTCGTAAGTATACCAATTTATCGCAAGCAGTTCCTAACCGATCACAAAACAACTGTACATTTTGATTTACAGGTTGACCAGCGGGCATTTTGTTTTTAAGTCTGAAAAACAAAATATACAAACAATTTAAATATCGAGCTAATTATCAAAATAACACTATTCAGATAATGGTCGCCTTTCACAAAGTGTCAATTATATGAATGAGAAGGGCTTAATAAGTTCAATAGATTACATTACTGTTTACCATAGTAAAAGCAATCAGTGGTCACTGGGAGAAAAAATACGGCATATAAATTAAAATGGTCATAAACCGAACAAAAGAACGAAGAAATAAGTTTAATTAACAGACGGTAACTAGAAAAACAATATTAATAACACCGTTAATGGATATGATGATATTGCAACATACCAGTAAAATTGTACATTGGAAAAGAAAAAAAAAAAAAAAGAACGTATTAGAAAATTGAAAAAATTATTTTACTATTATCCCGTAAGTCAGCGAAGCTATTTTAAAATTCGTATGAGAATTAATATTTTTCAAAATGAATTAATTTAATAAAACTTTCAAATTTAATTTATTAATTTTTTACAATCATTCCAAGTAAAATTTTAAAATATTCAAAAATAAATGCGACTGAGCTGAAATTAACAAGCGCAAAAGTTGAATGCGAAGAATCCGATCTTGGATCCAATGCAAATAGCAATCTTCAGTTACTAGGAATGAAAATACACTTACCCGTCTTTTTGGATAATATTAATCAAATCGTTTATAATGGCGGTACCGACTACTACACTTTCATTCCATGCTTGTATACAACTGTATATATCAACCACATGATCATTAATGAGACGTATATTTCCAGTTAAATTTCCGCAACGCTTAATATTAGTAACTGGACTTTCTTGAACTAAAACATTTAAATATAATTAGTGACCGACCAACGTTTTATAAATCGTGGAGATAAAAATTTCTTGCATAATCCTAAACTCATAAATATAAATTATATTTTATCATTTGTTTTCAAATGTGTATATATGTACATATATTTGTATACATCTGCATTTCGAACAAAATAATCACTTCAATATTTCACGATGATTTCATACTTCGAATAAAGAACATTAACCTATTAATATATTTTATTTTCTTATTACTTTACAAGTTTTCGGCATAAACCCAACCAATTATCTTTTATTTTGAAATATAGTTAAATTGAAACGTTATTTCTATTATTTTTTTAAAATGCATAATGACTTATTCTACTACTGGAATATTTATTTAGTTATACATGCTTTGACAAAACATCAGTAATTAGAACTGCTATAACAGAAACAAAAATGGAATGATAAATTAAACAAATTTCAGAAAATTATTCACGAATTTTCTAAAAAAAAAAAAAAAAAAAGGCAGCATACCTTCAAGACAAGTTTATAAATTTTGTTTTTAATTAGTTTAAAAGATATTCACGAATGGATTATACATCAAATGAGGATAACAAATACACATCGTTAAGCTGTGGATAATTTATCACATTTGTCACATGCAAAATATAGAGTAAGGAATAGCGATCAACAAAAAATATATATTTAATAATGGTTGTAAATTAAAACTTTAAGAAAAACGATACTTTCTTTCTTTTTTTTTTTAAATAACAGAACTGTTCTTACATCATTAAAACTTCTTGTATTTTCCGAGAAGACATTACTTGTCCAACTCTTTGTTTGAAGAGACAAATAAACTATTAATTGTTAGAATTATACGTTAATTTTTATTTAACGTAAAGTTTAAAAATACCTGTAACTAAACTATCTTCCGCATTTTCCGGTTCAAAGCCTTTGAAATCCATACGAAACGAAATTATTGGTCTTCTAGTACAAACATATATGTATGAAAAAACTAAAAATCTATTACGGTTCAAATGAAACATTAAATCAATATTTTTGAAACTTAATGTAATTTTTTATAACATTTTTTTAAATGGATCTGGATTTTTTATATGAGATACAATAATTTTGCATTATATGAGAATGTTCAAATTATTTAATTGTTTAATGCTTAAAAAATGCGAATCAGTTAAAATGATCCTAAAAGAACATCTACTTCACCACAGCAAAGCCGATTAAATTAAAACTATTAATAAGCAAAACCAAAAAAAAAGAATATAAAAAATTAATCAAATTATACTTCTTAGTTTCATTTGAAAAAGCCTAACATTACATTTAAACTAATTCACGGAAGTTACATAAAATACTGTAAATTAAAATATTTAAATTGAGAATATGTTTAAAATTAATTTTATCAACTTTTTTATATATAAGGAAATATTAGTCGCGATAAACAACATAATTATTTAAACCGTCTTTTTCTATCTTCACATTCCGTTTATACATACATACGCACATATATCATGTACACACACACACACACAGGTATAAATTAAAGTTAAAAAAGATCACTAATGTGACAAAACAAAAAGATTCCTCCATGTCTAAAAAAGAAAGCTTTTAATCAGTGCGTACTGCCGGTAATGACCCATGGATGTGAAACATGGAACACCACAGAAGCAATGATGGAGAGGCTACGAGTAGTACAAAGGAGGATTGAAAGGAGAATGATTCGTATAACATTAAAGAATAAAAAGGAAAATAAGTGGATCAGAGAAACCGCAGATATAAAAGACGTAGTATAAGTATAACACAATCGAAATGGAGGTGGGCTAGTCATTTCGTAAGACATTCAAAACTCTTTGCAAATACAATCATAATTTCGGTATCATACGGTACGCGTAGAAAAGGCAGACCACTGACACGCTGGGTGGACGATATAAATAAATTTCAAAAAGACTGAATGAACAAACCGGCAGATAAGAGAAAATGAAAAGAGCTTCGAGAGGACTATATCCAGCAGTTGACTGAGTTCATAGCTGATAAAGAAAGTAAGAAAGTTTCAATGAAAAAATATTTTCGGGAGAAAAAAAGTTAGAACACGTTTTACTTTCTCTTAATATTTAGTAATTAATTAAATTATTGGCCACATAAGAAAAATGAAGACAAATAGTTAACAAACTGTTTCATTAATAATATTCAAGGCAGCTGCAAGTAAGTGTTTATTAACTTTTGATTACGTAAATTGATTAATTAAGAAAAAAATAAAATAAAAATTACTCGCATTTAAAGCCCAAGGAAATTAACAGGTAAATATACACAAACAGTTTATAGAATAAGCGAATGTTATGAGAAAAATGAAATGAAAAAAGAATAAAAAAACAGACGATTGTAGTAGTGAAATATATATATATATATATATATATATATATATATATATATATATATATGTATATACACACACACACATATTACTATTTTAGACATCAAATTATTTTGCAAGTCAATTCTTCTGAGTGAAAAATAATACTGTCCCACACACTCATAAATTAAACTACTCCGCTATATTTCTGGATAAATCATAGACTCTGAAGCAGTGAGCATTGTAAAAATTTGTATAAATCAAAATACATTCTTTTCTTCTTTTCTATTATTAAAAAAGTCATACTCAACGAAAGATACTTCATTGTCAAACAAGGTTACATTTATTTAACCATTTATCCTGTATTTGCCTACGTCGTACAGAGAAGTACTTCCTGCACAAACCACAGATATTTGTAATTTACATATTTACCGCCGGTCGTGACTTGGGAGAGTTGGAACGCCACCTTATGTCTTCGTAAAGTTGGTTAACTAACCAGTACATAAACATCAAAATGATGGAAGTAGTAAGTCGTATTACGTTATTTACTGCTACACTGTAAAAGATTTACTATCTGCCTAATTGGAAAAGTTATGTCCCTTATAAATCGCATAAGATATCTTGGTTCCGACCGAAACAACACAAGTTTATTCAAGACATCGAACAACGAAAATTAATAGAGCTAGAAAACACTGACTTCAATCCAAACTGTTAGATACTTAATGTAAGTCATTGTTTGAAAATAAAGTCTTTATTTATAACACAGTCATTAAATTAATTTAAACTTATAGTTTTGAGCTGTTTAATTCAGTTAAGAAATCCCACGTATACTGGTTTCAGTTTGTAAAATTGTTGACCAGCCTTGGTCATGCCAACCCAATCAATTACAAAAAATTCAAATTCTTTCTTTCGTAGAAGTTGTTAAATCAAAGTATAAAAGTTATTTCAATAAATTAAGTAAGGATCATAACTAACTGGCTGTTTGTTTATTTAACAGAAATAATATTAAAAAAATGTAAAAAGGAATAAACTTTTGTGTTGTAAAGTAGCTAGATACAATATTCGTATCTTTAATTGTATCGGGATATTATTATTGCAGACGTACCTGCAACTGTACTTGAGAATGTGTACTTTTTTCATAATGGATAAAAAAATACCACTTTAACTAAAATTTTTAAAATTGTAAGTGTATACCTATTTTCTATTTTAAGTACTGAAATACATAAGTTTTATTTAACCTGCACTGAAATGAAAATTTTTTATCGTTCTTCCGTTTTTTAAAGCATTTAGATACGTCTTTTGTCACACATCAATGTAAACATATCCATTGCATCACTAAATAAATCATATTTCTTAAATCTTCTAGCTACTTAATATTATTTAAAATAATTTATTTTTTGTCTTGTAATATTCACTACTGAGTCATGTTTTAATCATAATACCGAGATTTATATTCGAGTAGTTTGGATACATATTCAGCCCTACGTGCTGTGAGTGATTTTATTTAGCTCTAAGTTTTAAACAATATTACGCAAATATTTTACTATAGTCAGATATTTATAATTTTGTTTACAAAATGAAACGATGGTTTTTCATATTTTACCTTTGTTGTCATTTGTCTTGATTATATTTCGAGTAGTTTTTCTAGTTCAACTGGTTTTAGACCGTAGCTTTTCAATTACCTAAACTATTAACGTAGTTTAATTTAGATCGTTTGATGTTCTAAATTCTTTTCCAAATTTATTGTATATCTTTTTAAAAAACCGATAATCCTGCATACTTATAACAAGATCAATCTGTCTGGCTTGAAATTTTATTAATAGTATTTCCAAACACTCTAGCCAAAATCGCTTACGTAGGATTCCACTGAAATATAAGTCTTTTCTGTTTTGTATTGAAATTAATCCATTTATAAACATTTAACTGTATTCTGTAAGAATTAGAAGTAGATGTTTTATTAGTAGAAATTTATATTTTATAAGCTGAAGATTAAATAATGTAAGATTTACGAAATTTATGTTCCAATACCATATCGACATATTTACCTTTCATATCAGAGCATAAAATAAGGTATCAAGTAGGTGACAGTAATGCGGTCTGCTAGAAGCTTAATGTCGACTAGTAAACAACGATTTGCCGATATTATCTAATGCTAAAAAAATAAGCTGAATGCAAAAAAACAACAATCGAAGTGGACTAACTGCAGACCATTACACCTTCGCTTCATTAAAGGCAACGTCTGTCCATGGAATCATTTTCCCTCGCATCGTAAGGACCAGACCGCTCTATGTCGGCTTCGCATCGGGCACATAAGATATTTACATGGCCACATTTTGTCTGAATTCTCTGCTCCTTCTGTAACGTCCTTATCACTGTTACTTATTTTCTCGTCCTATGTCCAGTACTTCAAAGCCTGCGATTGAAGCACAAACTACCTCCTAACCTTAAACCCCAACTACAAGCTGATAACTATCATATCCCTTCTATCCTTTCTTAGAGCCTGGATTAATTTTAAAAATATAATGCCCAACTTTCCGCACTTCTAGCTAAAGATGCTGTACATGCAGTAGATAACATTGGCAAATTAGTGTTTCTTCCTAGACAAAATATCCTCTGTTTCATATTGGTAATAAATTTGACTTTTGTTCAATTTAATAGATAATTATAAAATAATTACAAATACATATTACATTCTGTAACACTGTTTCTAAACATTCAGTAATTTTCATTTTATTGCCGTCTTTCTGTTTTGTATCTTTAAATTATAAATTTATTTTTTTATCTTTCGCATATTTTGAACTTAATGAATTAATTTTATTTGTTACTGATAAAAAAGGTAAAGATAATTAACGAAAAATTACATTATTTGAAATTTTTTAAATTAGGCTTACTGAATAATATAAGTTGAGAATCAATTATGACTAGTAAAGGTTGCACTAATGACTTCCATATTATGTAAATATTTATGATAAAATTCTGTCTGCTAGAAATGCATTATATACCAGGGTAACCACCCATACAACTACAGACAAATTTTAAATTTTTTCTTAAAAAACCCATTGCTCCCCATTTTTTTATAATTAGACCATGCATACTTTGCGTCGAAATTTGTCGACTGATACAATATTCAACTTTATATTTTTTTCCACACTTTCTTAAAATTCCTGCAACAAAACTTTTTTTTAAATTTAACGATTTCGATTCTGCATTAACATTTATCGAATGACATTAACCAGAAATAAATGACACTATTTGTTTACATACAATCGTGTTATAAAATTCTGTCTACCGTTTGTAAGGTGCTTTAAATATTTTTATTTGAAATCTAAGGGTGGAGAAGGATGTGGGGGATAAATTATGTATTTTATTTATTCTATATATTTTTATTGCGTTATATTTAGTATAATTTATACCTAAATTTATTTAAAGTGTTGGTTTTTGAATTTCCCATTTTCAAAAGTTTTTCGTAAAATTTACAAATCCGATTTTTCGGATGATTATAATAATTTCCTTGGGAAGTTAAAAAGATCAATAAAACAAAGTAAATCGTAAGAACATTTAAATTATTAAATCTGAAATTAATATGGAATTAAAATACCGTTAAAAACCAATTATAAACTAAATTACCGAGATGAGCTGTAATAACTGAATAAAATGAACTCCAATTTAAACTAAAAGAAGTAGCAAAAAACATTTATATTTATAACAAGTACCTTAATTAGAACATATAAACGAGTTTAATTTTCTCATTAAATACGGTAAACAGTATTCTTCGCAAAAAATTGGCAATACTTACATCTTACAATCACAACTTATCATGCCCTGAAGCCGGTATAACGTAAACAAACTGTTGATTTAATAACATAATACCCGCAGAAACAATATTTTTTATTCATTTTAATTTTCTAATATAAGCTAATTTCATGTTTTAATTTTTTTTGAATGTCTATTAAGTTCAAAGACCTATATTATATTTTTTTATTTTCTTCTTCTTTCGTTGATTATTTATATATTTATTTTTTATCGATAAATTTGGAGTGCTGATAATAACAGACGTTACATTTCTAAATCGTGTACAGAGATCAAGCTTTAGAAAGAAGGAGCAGAAAAGCGAAAAGAACGTAATAATATTAACAGTGATTAATATGACAGAGAGATTTACCACGATTTTTGCTCGATCCGATGGATATTAATAAGAGGGTATGAATCTATATTTTGTACATATTTATATTTTTTAATTTTTGTACACAGACAAGAGTATATGGATTTAAATTCGAAATGAATAGTACTAATAACAATAATAATGTGAGTATATATTAAATTTAATATTTATTAGTAATTGTAGGTATATAAATACTTTTGATTATACTTTTATAAATTTTATGAATAATGTAGGTATGCCACCTGTGTCCAAAGAATTTTAGTAATAAAACAAATTTAAATCGACATATTACTTCATTTCATGAAAAACTGAAACAAGCGAATTATTATTCTGTAAGTATAAATGGAATATAAATGTTAATTTTTTTAACAAATAATAAATAATTATATACATATGTGGTGCATGTTAAAAAAAAGGTAAATAAAAGTTTGTAATGAAGTGAATAATTTTTCGTTAATATTTTATTATTATAGTGTACTAGATGTAGTAGAAGTTTTACCAGCAAGTGGAATCTGACAAAACATAATAGAAATAATGAATGTGAACATAACGAAAATGAGAATGTATGTTTAAGTAAAAGTTATAAAAGTGTAACTTCATAATGTAAATGCAGGGGTGGATCCAGAGTTTTAATCATGGGTGGGGTGGGGATTATATAATTGCATAATATCTTATGCGGTAGACAATAAATTTGAGGAATATCTTGTTTCATGAAGAAAATCAAATAGCAATCCCTTTAGAAATTTAAAAATGTTTTCAAAATACATAATTATTACAATTTAATTTAAATTTTGTTTTATTTTTAGGTTCTTAAATAAAAACCACCTGGCTGTTACTAAGAGACATATGTTTATAATTTTTTAAAAATAATATAGCATAAAACAAAAGAAAAATAATAAAAAAGTTCCTAATGTAACACTTTTTTAATAACCAACCACCTTTAAAACAATTCACAAACTATGAAATTTACAAAATAGACCTTTCTTCACATCAGAAAGTACTAACCATTCTTTATATATTTCTAAATGCTTTTTACTGACATAGTTTTTTATTTCTTTTCCTGATATTGTTTTTGGAAATTGATAATTATTTGAAGAAATTCATGGATTTTTGAGTAATAATTTTTTTGTACAGTCTTCAATCTGTTGACCAATATAAGTGCCTATATTATTAGAAACTGTAGACAGTTGATCAACAAATTTATTGTTTTTACAGAAATTACATGAACTTTTGACTTTAGACGTTCAACTATTGTGAATAGAAGTATTAATTTCTTTAGTAACTAACATGAACTGACTAGAAACAAAGCATATACTAGACTTAAAATTTTCATTTATACGCTTTTTCTTTAATGGTAGTCCAAAGAAAAAAAATATCAGTTGTTGATTCTGATGACCAGACTAGTACACATAAATCTTTTTTTTTTTTTTTTTTGGGCGCGCCAGCGGCATTGACTCAACAACAACAGAAATTAAGGAAGGGGTTAAATAAAGAGACGATTAGAAATAGAGCTTAGGAAAGATTGGAGTACAGGGATTATATCTGGAGATGGAAAGGAAAGGACAAAGGAAGAATTATACAGAGCAGGAAGACCCAGTGCCAAGATTTTCGAGTACAAAACAAAGCGCTCGGAATCAAGGGCAGGACATTCAAAGAAGATGTGGTTTGCATCACATATGAGAGGAGAGATGGAATTATGAAGGGGACAATCGGGTGAAGGGGACAGGGAAAAACGAAAACGTGAAGAGGGTAGAAGTGAGTGATTAATACGCAGTCTGATTAAGGAAATGATCGCGGAGCGTTGATAAGAATAGGATTGAAACCACGGCTAAGAAGAGGGAACCAGTTGAATTTAAAGATAATGAGAAGCGGGATTAGAAAATAGAGAAGGATAGATGTCCGACCATAGTCGGGAATGATTAGCTGAGCAAAGAAGGAGGATGTCCGAGGTAGGAATTTTGCAGAATAAAGGACCATCGCGGGCGGCCGAACGGGCTAAAAAGTCCGCTAACTCGTTGCCCTCGATGCCAGAGTGACTAGGAATCCACAAAAGGTCAATAGTAATGGAACGGGATGAAAGTAAATTGGATATAAGAAAACGAATTAAAAGAATGATAGAATTGGAGGAATGAGAAGGAGGAGAAGAGATGGCTTGAAGAACACTTTTGGAATCGGAGACAATCAGACATTTACTGATCTCTCTTATGGCTGGAATGAACGAGACTGCGTGTAAAATGGCGATAGACTCTGCTGTGAAGATAGAACAGAAGGAAGGGAGCTTGAAGGACTCAGAGTGATTAAGTGAGAGGGAGGTAAACGCGCCGCCCACCCCATTTTCGTTTTTAGAACCGTCAGTGAAGAATGTTAGATGAGAAGGGAAAGATGTGTCCAGCATGTGGAAGAATTCGGCTTGGATTGAAGAATGTGCGGTGGAGCTGGTTTGGAGAGGGAGAGAGAAGAGATTAATAGTCTGCCAAATGCTGGAAAAGTCATGGGAAAAGTAAGAAAGCTTGGAATAAGAAAAGACATAAGGCGAAAAATTGGAGACTCGAGCTGCTACGAGAGAAAGGATTGGGATTTTGTGAGGAGCAAATCGCCATTGGTTTTTAATACTAAGATAGGAAGAGATAAGATTAGATGAGGACACAGAAAGCCGTTTAATTAGAAAATTATAACCAAGCTGCGATCTGCGGATAAACAGTGGTTGCATAGCAGATTCAGAGAGGATAGCAGGAATGGGAGAATATTTTAGCGCTCCAATGCACAACCGAAGGCAGCAGTTTTGAACTTTGTCCAGTTTGGTGAGGAGAGATTTAGAGGAGTTTCCATAGATGGAGGGGCAGTAATCGATTCTGGAACGAATTATAGCTTTGTAAAGGATTAGGAGAATGGAAGGGTCACCACCCCATTTGGATAGGAAAGGGCTTTCAAGAGATTGAGTCTTTTGAGGGAAGAATTGTAGAGATAGTTGATGTGTTCATAGAAAGTGAGTCGGCTGTTGAGAATAACACCAAGATAGCAGAAGGAGCTGACGAGCGGAATCGGAATGTTAGATGAAATAATATTTACCAAAGCTTGATTATAGGGGCGGCGGAAGAACACCATAGAAGAGGACTTAGAAGGAGCGAGAGAGAGGTGAATTGAAGCGAGGGAGATACTAAGGATAGATAAAGAGTTATTGATCTCTTCGTTGGCGGCGGCCACATCATTACAACTGGAGTAGATGAGGATATCGTCTGCCAAAAGGAGAGAGGAGGAAATCGTAGGGAGGGAAGCAATATTAAGGAGATAGATATTGAAAAGAGTGGGGCTAAGACATGATCCCTGAGGAAGTCCCCGGTGGATGCATCTGGAAATGACACGGAAGGGAGTAGAGAGGAAGAGGAATCTATTTTGGAACAAGTTTAGGATCAGGAAGATGAAATTAGATGGAACGTTAAGCCCAAGAAGCTTAGCGCATAGAGTAGGAAGGTGGACATTATCAAACGCAGAGGAGACGTCAACAAATGTAGCAACAGTGAATTTTCTTTCTATGAAAGCTTTGTAGACGTCTGATAGGAAAAGACTGATGCAGTTGACCGGGCCTAACCCCGGGCGAAAGCCAAACATATTGGAAGGAATTAGATCATTGTGTTTCAGCCACCAGACGAGTCGATTGTTCACCATACCTTCAAATAGTTTACGAAGACAGGAAGCTAAAGAAATAGGACGGAACGTGGATTGATTTTTTTTAGGTATAGAGATGATAACAAAGTCATTCCAGGATTTAGGTGTAGATCCGGAGAGTAGAAAGGAGTTAAAGATATTCAGAAGAAAATGCAAAGAAAGCGTGGTGAGGTTTTTAAGTATAAGGAACGATATACATTTCTAAACCTGGTGAGGAGTTGGAGGATTTATTAAGGATAGAAAGTAGCTCATCATAACGGAAAGGAAGAGATAAGAAGTGCGACTCTGAGTTGGGTGTAAGAACAGGAAGCGAGATTTCCTCAAGAGAAGGAGCATAGACGGGCGCGATAGAATCTAGAAAGGAAAGGAGAGGTCCACCGAACTTGAGGAGAAAGCATTTTTAAAGTAGGTGGGAGAATGATCGTTGAGGAGGAAAAGATTATGATTCAGGATAAAGTCTTCCAGCACAGAGCCGTTGGAGTTGTAACGAGTGCAGCCCCAAAGGGGAGAATGAGCGTTCCAATCTCCACCAATGATGTATGGTTCTGATAGGGTTGTAAGGAATGAGGAAAGCGGAATATTGAAGAGGCTAGAGGTGTAAGGGTTGTAGACACAAGCGATATGGATAGGCTTTGGGGACAGATTTAGAAGAGAAATATGGATCATATTGGGGGAGTTAGGATAGGGAGGTGGAAGGAAAGGGATAGTGTGCGATTGGTATGATAAGTCGCTCCTGATTAGGATGGCAGCTCCACCATACCCATCCACACAATCAGCTCGAACTATGGAAAAACCTCTGAAATGGATGAAGGAGGATGATTTCAGCCACGTTTCAGCCAGCAAAGCGACATGAATGTTATAGCGGTCAAGTAGACCCTCTAAAGCTTGTTTGTTAGCTCGTAGGCTACGACAATTCCATTGTATAATGTTTAAGGACGGAAGCTGCGACATAGTAGGATAATGACAAAAGGGAAAGGAAAGACGAGAGCAGTAAAGTAGGATACAAAGAGGGAGTAAAATGCCTTAAAGGAAGTGCCGCATACGCTCACTTCCAAAGTAGAGGAACAGAAGGGAGGCCTATTCAAAATATGACATGGCCTCTTATGAAAATAGCTTTTTACTGTTGGAAGCATCAGTGATAGTTCTGAAGAATGTCTGCACGAACTTGGATTTATGCAAGTTTGTAGACTTCCTACAGTGTACGTGGTGTATGGAAGATTTAATGGAAGGATCATTTTTGAAACTGAGGAATGCCTGCACGAACTTGGTTTAATGCAAGTTTGTAGGCTTCCTATTACAGCAGTAATGTATCGTAGCCTAGTGGTGGAGTTTCTCATGTAAGTAGGTTTCATCTTTGAAATTGACCTGATGTGGCAGGAGATAGAAGAACGACTAAGATGTAGGAAATATAAAAAATGGAGAATAGAAGAAAAGTTAGTTGAACTGAACATTATTGGCTAGGAAAGATGAAAGGTTGTCCCCGAATGAAGGGGAGGCGGCTATGTTGAAAGATGAAAGGAGTTGGATGATGGCGGTGGATAAATTACAAATATTAGAAGAGGTATCGATGTTGTGGATAGGAGCACTATTTTGAACAAGAGGGAGATGACTTTCAGGTGGAGACGAGTTGAAGGAAGAGGATCCAACTCTATTCAGAGCCCATCCGGCTGATGGCGCAGGGGAATACAGAGAAGGGATAGGAGGAAAGTGGGGAAGGGGTTTGGGATGCGACTTGGACTTGGGAGATTTATGAAAAGTAGGGGACTTTGGACTAGGAAGAGGAGTTACTTTGCATGGAAGGGTAGAAGTGCTTAGAGAAGGAACAGGAGCAGGGGCTCGGTTAGCATAAGAAAACGCTTGAGAGACTATGCTGGAAGCTTTTAATTTGAAGGCTTCATGGAAGGATATGTTTTCAAAGGTTATGATACATATAAATCAAAACAATATTATTTTTTGTCAGGTTAGACAGTGCTAGACAAAAATTCAAACTATGAAAAGAGCATTAAATAATAATTGTCTAGGTAACGTTTGACAAATTGTGTTCTATAGGAAATTAGCAAATCTTCTATAGAACTGTGCAAAAACAAAATATCCTATTCAGTTTAACAGATAGTTTTACTTTGAAATCTAGTAGCTTGTTTTATTTGAAAATTAAAATTTTAATAATGTGGATTTTGGTATCAGAATGAAATAAGTTTTGTATGAAGTTAAAGAAAACATACACAGTAAGCCTACGATTTGATATGTAAGAAAACAATTTCACCTATGGGTTATGCGTTTAGAATATATAAACAAAAAGTTTACACAAAAATTATTTTGTTCTCCAATTTTTGTTTGAAGTTTGTACTTCTGATTATGTGTATTAAATTAATTCCTTAATATGAGCTTGTATTTATATTTTTTTACCAGTATTTCGTTCATTAACTAAATTAGGTAACAGAAAAGTAGCTTTAATTTTCGAAATTAAATTCTCTTTACCAATTGAAATATAAGGAATACATAAAACTCAAATGCACACAAGCAGGGCCGTATCTAGACCAAAATTTCGGGGGTTGGGGGGTTATGAAAATATTTTTCTAAATATATATATATACAAGGGTGTTGCTAGCCGATGAACTAGGGGTTGCCAGCCGCCGGAGGGGGACAAGATGATAGTAAGAGGATATGAGTTATAGGAAAAATAAAATTTGTAATTTGTAAAGGCTTAATAATTTATTAAACAAGAATAAAATCTTAATTAAAACATAATTCTTGTGGGTTTCTAGCAAATTTTTGTAATAAAATTATAAAAGTCTTCCAAATTGTCCATGATTACGCGCCTATGAATACTCATCATAGCCAGTTGATTAAAAAGTTTCAAGTCGGGGGGGTGCCCCCTTGCCGCCTGGCGACGCCAATGTATATATATATATGTGTGTGTGTGTTATCATGAAATATATTCATTTATAAATGGTACTCTAAAGCCTTGTAGTCAATTATTGCATATGCAATAGTTGAACGCTACAATAAAAACAAATAAAAAATAGTCGTTTCCGTAGAATTCATAAAAATTTGAATTTTCTTTTCTTTTGTCAACAATTGAAGAAAAATAAATTTATTTTAAATTTCGGTCCATTTAATTCAAGCAGTTTTTATTTCGCAGACATTTCAGGGAGTGATTTGTAGCCGGAAAGCTCCCCTCAGACACGGCTCTGCACACAAGGATCTATATATTTATATCCGGTTCATAAATTATTATTTACATTCAGACAAATTATAATATTAATGGACTGTTATTTTCTGTTACATTAATAACTGTTAATGTTATTTTCATGTTCTTTCGCATTTCTGCTCCTTCCTCTTCAAGCTTAACCTCTACGCACATTTTGGAAATATAACGTTCTGTCTGATAATAGATTGAAATTGAAGTTAAATAAAGCCAATAAACAATCCGCTTACCTTTTTCAATTTTATATTGTACACATGGTTTCGTGATACGAAATTTCTTAAAGCGGTTTTTATTTTTCCAAGTTTAAATAGTGTATTTAATATGGCTGATAAATCCATAGATAAAGAAACAATTACAATTTCAAAAGAAATTACATTAGTTAAAATGCTGTCGTCAAACGATTCAGCAGTGCGGAAAAAGGGATTAACAGGTTTAAAAAATTGGATAAAAAAGACATCTAATTTAGGTTAGTTATTCGTAGTTTAATAAGTTTTCGTTATTTTTATGTCAATAATAATTTTCATCTTTTCTGGAGTACTTAAAAGTATCGTTAACTGTTTTTTTTTTTTTTTTCTTCTTTCGTAGTAATATTTTTACATTACTGAACAAATGAAAAAGTGACTTACTATTGAGAAAACTAAATGTAAAACCAAAGTAATACATTATCCTTTAGGAATATGTGTAGTTTATTTGTATATACGTACTTGAAGTAATAGTACTGATTTCTTCTACTATGTAAGCTTTTTACTGGTAATTTTGAATTTTTTTTCTGTTTTTTAAAGATTTATCCAGTGATCATTTTAAAAGAATATGGAAAGGATTATTTTATTATTTTTGGGTATCTGATATGCCTTTAGTTCAGGTATGTATCGAACAATTGTTTTATTCACGTACGCATTCAATTTTAATATATTATGTTTATTTTAGTTAGTAAAACGTATTCCTCAAAGTAAACATTTAGATTGAACAGCGGTAGTTTATTTTTTGTTTTTGTTAAATAGGAAGCAGCAGCGGAACGTATAAGTAATTTAATTAGCTATTTTGAAAATGTTGATTCAGCGATGAAATTTATTGGAGGGTTTTTTTCGATGCTGTCGATAGAATTTGAATATGTTAGTCACTATAGGACAGAAAAGTTTTTAATGTTCGTGCGTAGATTTTTAAGGCACACAATAATGTGGCTGAAAAGTAGACATTGGGAAGAAGAAATGTTGCACAAATTCAGCGCTGAAATATATTGCGCTCAACAGATTTTACCATTTACATTGTTGTCACATTTGAACGATGTATTTAATGAAGAACTGGCTAAGGTAGAGTTATCAATATTTCATCGATAATTTATCCTTTTTCGTTTTATTTAATATTTAAAAATGTAGTTATATATTCCTGTTAAACTATTTTATCATTTTGATGTGGCGCTAAATTCAATAATTAGAACAAATAATTTTTTTTATAGTGTAAATACGAGAAACAACAGGACAAAAATTGTTTATGTTTTAAATTAAATTTGCTCGAAATATTAAAATATTTTGTGGCAAGATTTTTCTAGAAACAATTTCTTGATTATTAAAGCACGTGTATCGTCTCTCTTTGCATATGTAATCGGAGTTACAGTTTTGTGGTACATATTGTGTGAAAACTGTGACACTTTTAGATTTGGAATTTGTACGCTTATTTTTTATAATTCCTTATTTCATTAAATTGGTTTTTTTTTTTTCTTTTTTGAAGAGGTTATTGATTTTATATTAATGAATATTAATTTAAAAATTTATTTTTACAATATATAAAAATGGTTTTATTAAATTTCTCATTCGCCGATACGCGGTGAAGTGTTTTTTATTAAATCTCGAAAATTTTCAGTGCATTTACAATTATCTGGAGAATAGGTACCAGTAGTTGTAGATATAAGTTAACATGCATGTTAATTGTATTACGATAATTAATGGATATTATTAAATATTCAGAATTTTACAGATGTCTTGTTACGTAGTTTTCCTTTTTCTTTTCTCGTTTTTCATTACGAAAGGATTTATTTTTTTAAATTTTCTTACACTTTTCAAATCACAGTTGTAAAAGTTTTTCCCCTTTTTTTAATAAGAATCGGTAATTTGTTGTTTTTTTTTTTGTTGCATTAATGGTTTCATAATAAATCTTTAATACTTGTCATTTATTTTTTACTATCAATTGTTCAGTCGTTATATGGAGATGAAAAGTTACCTAGGGGTATGGAATGTTCTCGATATTTTACAGTTTATATTCGCGTTTGTAACTAGTTCGAAATAATAGTTATTGCAAGAAGGGCTTTTGGTACTAGTTACAGTTTGTGCAGTTGTTCGGTGACTTTTTTTTTTTTTTTCTTTTACAATATAAAATACGTTAGAGGAGCGATATAAAAATATCGCAACTTTTAATTTAATTTTTTTGAAAGTATTCACTTTTTTTCAGTGAGGTTTAATTTTTAAAAAAGAATCTGGGAATGTTTAAAGTTTTCTTCATACTAATAAAGTCGAGATGATTTAAATAAGTTCCATTTGGTAGGAATTTCAGCGTGTTTTAAATAACGAAAATGCATTTAAATTAGAAGTGAGAGTCGTGCCGAGTCCAGTCTAGTTGCGTGTGAAAGTTTTTGATGTCGATAACCTAATTACTAAACTCTTTTAATGTGAATCTGGCATAACACAGTTTTGGACAATTTGATAAATACGCGAAAACAAAATTATATTTTTACGAATAAAATGAACAGTAGTGAAAAAGTGAAACGATTTAATACTGTTTGCATTTTCCGAATAATTGTGAATAATTTTTCTTGCTTTTATTATTTAATTAATCTTTATTTGAACATTGTGAAGCACATTCTTCGGTATTTTAAAGAGTAATATTAATATTAGGTTAGTGCTGGAAAAATTACGACTGATCAGTTAATTGCGGTATTTAAGGGGTACATATCGTGTGTGGTAAATCTGAAACCGACTATGAGAGCGATAAATGATATCCAGCAACATATATTTTCTCCACTCTGCAAACAATTAAAATTCTACGTTCAACAAATACCCGCTATCGATGAATATGTAAGTATATTTGTTATGGTTGCATATCGCTCTTATAGTGCGCATTTTATAATATTACAATATTATATGACTTTTATGCATCGATTATTAAATTTTTCACTCATTAAGAGTTCTTCTTAGTGATGTTGATATTTTATTTTTAAGTAACTTGTAAGTAGTGTTTTCGATTGAAAAATTATGATGTGAAATAATTAGCGGAATATTTATATTTAATTAAAATTTAGATAAAACGCTAGCGGTTTCTTTTGAAGTATTATTAAAATAATGTTGTTGGTTAAATTGCGATAACGAATTTGATATAATATAAATTTATAGTCATTTTTAAAACTTAAACATTTAATTGAGATTATCATTTTTTAATTCTTTTTTTTTTTTTCTCTTCTCTTTCTGCAATATCGAAATGTTATTTAATACTGAAATATTCGGTTTGAACTCGTATATTTATTATTTTTTGCGTCCAATACTGGTAAAAGATTAGTACACAGTTCGAAAAGTGAAATAGCGTTTGCAAAAAAAATTTGACTGTCAATAATTTATCGTTTTGATTTAACACATTTAACGAGCGCACTTTACTGTATTCGGGCTACCGATTTTTTTTTTTCGGAATGTTGGCTGAAACGAACATCATAATGATATCATAAAATAGAAGCATTTATGAAAAAATAATCCTTTTAAAACAGATTAAAATTTACGTTACATGTATGAAACAAAGATAACAACTTATATAATATATTTCAAAATTTTGCAAAATGCCTATTAGTAATATAGGAGATTAATATTTATTGAGGTGGCTAAAGATGTCGGGTTGAAAACTGGACGATTACGAATTTTGTTTGTTTTTTTTTTTTTTTTTTTTTTAATTCATCTTTTCTCTTAATGTATTAAACGTAATAAAACAGATTTTTGAAATTTAAAATTAAATTAATAGTTAAAGAAAACGGAAAACGGCAATAACAATTCTTATACGAATATGCAAATTGAAAGTCCGAACAAAAAGGCGCTGTTTCGAAATAATAATGGTCATAAATTAATGTAATTTTGAATTTAGAGAAGTATAACCAGTTGGAGCGTGAACTTTAAATTAATTTATGGGTTGTGTAATACGCTGAAAACGTGCTAAGCTTCGATTAAAACGATACCTGTTGCGACGAATAAAGAAAACTTTGTTACATTCTTTCGCGATGAAACAAATTTTTTGATTAACATAAAAAATTTCTCGTTCATCAACAACTTTTAATATATACTACGTACATTATAACATTTTAGAAAAAACTTGCCCTCCCCCCCGTAATTGACAATGTAAATTGAAAATAAAACAATAAAAATAACTTTACTTGTAATAACGAACTATCAAATATGACCAATTTCAAATCTATTAATTTTTTATAGGCTCATAACATTTTTTTTAAATTTACATTTATAATAATAAGTAAGGCGGTTTATAAATCCGCAAGCTTACATGATTGGTAATTTTATAATGAAATTAAAAATAAAAAAATTATACGATTATTAACAAAGAAATTATCTCAAAATTACGCACTTGTTAAGTATAAAAATAGGGATTTGTATTTATGTGTACTAAAAACTTCAAAATATGTATGAACAATTTGTATAAAACTTTTACAGAGTCAATGTGTAGTAATGGAAAAAAGTGCATATTTTTTGCCTTAAATCTTTATTAGCATGCTAGATTTCTTCTCATTAAACAGATTTATATTAAAACTGCTTTGAATTGCTAATTTAAATCTAAAAATTGTGGCGCTAACAATAACGATTTTTTTAATTTTCAGCGCAAAATTTTTATTTTGTCTCCGCAAAGATTATTTTTTCCCTGAAGTGAAAGGTATTTATTGTTTATTAAATATATTTTTAGAACATAAGACGTAACTTTTCAAGTCTACAGAAAGGAGTGAAATATAGAAGCTAATTTAATTTTTTTTTTTTGCATATTTGACAATAAACTATTTTTCGATTCGTAAAAATGTAGAATTGTTGTCAATTCAATACCATAAAACATTCTACCAGAAGCTTGTTTTGTCTGTTCGTATTTCTATGGAGCGATGGAAAAGAGCTGTTAGTAAAATGTGAAACATAAAATAACTAGTTATCCGGTTAAAACGACACCAACTTTGATTTGAACTTGAAATATTTTTTTTGATAAAGGGATGAATATAGTATGTTCATCTCAAAAATATTTTAATTAGCAGCCGATCGTCTGATATTCAGTTTTGCTTATCGACATTATCGGTGATTTTGTCAATTCACATTAACAACTCATGTGTTAAGGATGATAGAAAAATAGCTTTCTAAAAAGATCGAAAAGTGAATAATAGTTATATAACACTTCATAATCCTTTTCACTTGTGAAAAAAAAAAGGATTCTTTTATGCAATAAGATATTTGTGTTGATAAAGACACAGTAAACGGGGTACAAGTACAGAAATAAAGAACTAATTTTTTTCATTATCACGTCTTTCGCAAGTTTGCTGTATACACAATTTTAAAGAAAAATATTTTAGAGTTTGCGTTCCTTTTATTTTGTTATATAACTTGTGTACCACTTACCGTTGAAGTTTAAGCAGATTTTGTTAGTATGTATTATAAACCTTGTTTTCGTGAATATACAAAAAAAGAAAAAAAAATGTTTCGAAATAAATAAATATAATTTTAATAATCTTCTTATTCAAAATAATTATAATATATGTGTTGTGTTTTCTTTACCCCGTTATATTTGTAACGTGTAAAAATTTTTAGCATTTAAAAATTTTGAACAAGTTTCGTTTTGACTGACTGATGTTGTTTTTGAAGTGTATAGTATATTATTCGGTATTGTCGGTGACATATTTTAAGACGTTGTTTTTAAATATTAAGTTTTCAAAATTAGTGAAGGGTAAACGGTTGATATCGGTTTTGAAGTTTAATTCGTAGTATGTAAATGGGTGATTATAAGAATTTGCGGAGAATATTTGCTGGGTAATTGTTCATAATTAAAAATATTTAATACGGAAATATTTTGTTAACGAAGAATTTTATTAATAAATTCAGGAAGAAGAATCGGAGACGGAAAATCAACATATAAATGTTAGTATAGATGATGAAAATGAAGGTCACGATGAAAATGACGCATCGATGGATCTGAGACCTGGTCGTGTAGATGTCGTATTGCCTTTCTTAGTTTTCGACGAAAAACAGTTTATATCTGTTTTAGATCAAGAACGTAATAAACCTTCAACTTCGCACAAAGCTAAAAATGTGATTCAGCAAATTATTAATATGTAAGTTTTAAAACGCTTATGAATTTACTTAATTATTCTTGAGAAATACACGAATTTGGTTCGTCTATTTCTTCTTTTGTTCCGTTCGTTTCGGATGTAGTAAAATATGATTTCTTGTTTTCGTATTTTGTCTGTTACTTTTTAAGATTCCCCGGATACATATAATATACGTAATCGTAATAAAATGCTTCAGAAACTCGAAAAAATCAAATAAAGTGCGATAATTCTGGAACAGTTTATAATTTTGAAATTTTGCGCAGAAATCATAATTCAAAGGTTTCTTCGGAAAATATATAACCGGCGTATAACCGATTACCTAGATGCCAAAGAACCGTAAAATAATATGGAATTTAAAGCAACCTAAAAATCACTTGAAACTTCATCACTCGATGAGAAACGTGAAATTTGTACAAAAATTCAACCGCTTCATTATAAAAAATTAGCGTCTGTTGCGGTAACAAATTAATTTAGTTCTCCACTGGAGCAAAGTGTAGTAAAAAAAACAAAAAAAACGTGCTTTTGTAAGTGGTAAATCGGCTTTAGAAGTTGAAAAAGTCCGACAACGTCTTAAAAATATTAATTATAACCGTTATTGAAACTTTTATTGTTCAAAGTTGGAAAAAAAAGTTTTCTAGTAGTGTTATATAATTAATGGATTCTCGTTAATTCGAAGTGATGAAACCATATTTCGCTTCCTTAAAGATAATTTTCAAGTTTTCTGAAAGTTTAAAAAAGCTCAAAGAAATGGTGTTCGTCTTTCGACGCGGGCACAAATACTATAAATATATATTTTGAATATTGGGTGGATGTAATGTATGATTTAAAATGTTTATTTTAAATTTTAATTTTTAACCAAACATACGGAATTCTCAGCGCATTATTGACCGGGTTTGTTTTCATTAACATGTATGACTCTTTTCTAGTCTTTTTACGTGTAATGGCACACATTTTCCCGTTTACAACGGTTCTGGTAAAAAATTACTGTAAAATGTTTGCTTTTAGTATTAACGTTTCGTATGGGTTTGTGCGTCAGTTGGGCGGTATATACACTGCAAACGAAGCGATGCGATGCGATGCGATGTGTTTATATTGCTAGCGATTACAGACGAGTAGGTAGTTGAGTTTTTGGCATCCCAGCAATTATGTCGTTCCATTTAAACCCTGTTAATACATTTTTATTGGAGAATAGTGCTTTAAAAATTAGAAGAAAACGTAAGCGGGTGCATGAAGTCAATCATGCAGGTAGTATTTGTTCCTTTGATCCCACAGTGCCGGACGTTGGTGCACGCCATTAATCAACTTTTCAATGTCCACAGTGAATATACATAGGTATTCAATAGAATCAAAATAATACAATACAGAACAATAAAATACAAACAACAGAACATGGAATCAAAACAACAGAACATGGAATCAAAACAACAGAACATGGAATCAAAACAACAGAATATAGAATCAAAACAACAGAATATAGAATCAAAACAATAGAACAGATGCATGGAACTCGCAAGAACCCGCTTCAAATCGTAACGTGGCTTGCGATTGCATCAGGCGACTCGCGCGGAACCTCTTTTAATCGCTCGTCTTCGCTAGCAGTGTAAACATCCGACACTCGCACCCATTCAACATGAATACTTGTGTTTTTCGCAAGTCATCGCATCGTTTCGCATTGCGTGCAGTGTAAATTCAGCCTTACAGTAATTTTTTCGTTTTATTTATCCTTACAAGTAAATGCCTCATTTTTTCGTTTAATTTTTATGTTATCCATTATAAGTATTCGTATTTAATTGATTTTTTCTTCTTTTCTGCGTAATATTTACAAATGGTAAAAGTTGTTTTGATATTTGTTACGATTGAAGTTTTTTTTCAAAGAACGTACGAAGATGCCTGCGTTCGTAACCCGTGTAATACAAGTTTTTTTTGATTTATTTCTTTGCGCCATCTAAGGAATTCGAAAAGGATCCAAAAGCCGTGCAATATATTTTTAACTAGTTTTTGTGCCATTATTTTCTGTTGTTACTTTTTTGCTATTTTTTTTTTTTTCAGTAAACAATCGGAAGTAATGGCAACATTCCATTTCTCAGTCGGATTCCAGTTTTTGTTTTAAATTTGTCTGATGATTTATCCCTAAATTTTACGGATAATTTCGTGTTAAGATTTGTCGTGTCCCTGGTTTTATTTTATTGTCTAGACCATTTCTTCGCGTAATCGTACTGTAGTGGTTTATTAACGTCATAGATATTTTTAAAGTCGATAGATGTAACCGTAAAATCATTATTTCTTTGTGCACAAGCAGGAATATATCAATTTAACATTCAGAATTTGGTACATAATCGACGTTTCCTACGATTTCTGTATTCTAATTAGAAATCTAACATATGCAGTCATCATAAAACTTGAGCAAAATGTGGGATTTTTAATTTTTTGTATTTATAAAATATAATTGTAGTTGTTTTTTAGACTTTTTTTTTTTTTTTTATAAAATAATATCGATTAGAGATGGTGGTCTTTTTCCGAATACAACTTTCTATACGTTTTACGAAATCCGCAAAACCTTTTTTCGGTGTCGCCGCCGTTTCCATACGTACAGCTGTCTTGAGTGCTTCAAAATCTCTAGAATTATTGACGTAAACCTTGGACCTAAATTAAATCGCATAAAACATGATCAGCTGACTATAAGTGAAGGAACGAAACGGCTAAACGATGTCCGCTTCACGCGAAATTGAATAGCTGCCAAATATCTGCTTTGGTAATGCCATTGTTTCGTTTGTTGTGTGACGGGTAGTGCAGTCTTGCTAAAACCACGTTATCCGTAGCGTCCTCTTACTTCTTAAATATGGTCTGTCAAAGTCCGGCATTTCTTTGTACTTTTTCGGTTTGCCACATTGTCGAAGAGGTACGGGCTGATTGCTCCCCAAAAAGTGGTCCCTAGGGGCTTGGTGTCGCTCCGGTAACAAAGATCATTAACTTCATCTCCATTTTAAATAAAAATGGGCTTTTTATCGGTAATCAAAATCGAACCTAACCGAATTTGTTAAACGTCACTTGTAATGTGTAATCGTCGGGCAAAAGTCGTTGGGTTCGCAAAATTTTTGTAGGGATGGGAATGCAAATCCTCGGGAAATATTCGTGGAATTGATCGATAGGATATTTTCAAGTAGCGGATGTTTAAAAACTAGTAGGATTTTTTCTAATAACTTTCGAATAAGTTTTTATATTTTGCGAAACCCTAACAGCTTTGATCGGCGCTGGTCTTTTTTAAAGAAATTGATCCAGATTTTCGATAGTTTTACACTAATGTCGGTACTGGTTTTATAAACGCGACAGATAATTTTGAATGAAAATCACACGGAACGCATATACGGTGGTAAAATACGCTCATCGTGAACACGCATTGCTCGACCATCTACTAAGTAATCATAACTACTGAATGTTCAAAAAAATAGGTCGCTTCAGGCTATCGGGAAATGCTGAAATGGTTACATTTAATTTTTAAGGAAAATATGAGTTTTTTATAAATACAATACGCACTTTGTTGCCACATCTTGCAGTTGCTTGGAGAGGTGTAAATAAAATTTTATTAGTGACCCGAAACGACCATATTTAGCGATAGTTATTCACAGCTGGTCTGTTTCCTTATGAAATGAATGAATCAGTATAGGTGCCCATCCGTCTGTTTGTCAGTTTTCCTTTTACTTCCTGAAATTGTCGATTTACTGAATTTTTTTTTTTTATATTTCAACGTTTTGCAAAAGAAGGTTTGTTTTAATTATGGTTTTCTTGGTGATGGTAAGTTTTTTTGTAACGGTTTTCGAAGTGTCTGGATATATAGCCAAAAATCGACTACTATTGTTAAAATATGTTACGTGTCTTGCAGAGTTGTAATTTTGTTATTTTTGCTTTTTTTGAAAACTCATTCTGTTTATAAGTGGGGTTGATTAACTGAGATGATTGGTCGAAGAATCAGTAACGGACGTAACTTTGATATACCGCTATTTAGTTCTTGTGACATTATATTCGCCTCTATAAGTAAAACCGTGATCAGGTTATTATGAATTTATCGGTTATTTTTGTTGAAATTGCTTATTCACAATCAGCGGCCGGTGAGTGCAAGTTGTAATAGTTTCGTTGCGACTTAGAAATTAATATAAATGAATTTGAACCGTATAAAATTGCCGACAAAAAAAAATTGTTTAATCAGCGATATAAAGTCGATATTTTTAAAATATCCATAGTCTGCTGTCTGAACTTTAGGAACTTTTCAATAAAGACTCAACTTTACAGTTTAAAAAATGTTCCTTTATATTATAGGAAAGAGATATTAAATATATGTCTGTTCTTGAATTTCTCTTACTTATTTTATTAATTAAATTTCCATTTTTGATAGTTCTGTTTTTTTTTTTTTTTTTCGTTAGGTTAAATAGCGTATCAACTTTAAAGAATAAAATTTTAGGAAATTCGGAGAATGAAAAATCGCAAGCCTCGTTAAACAGTTCCACAACAATGGAGACCAGAAGTCGTAAAAAACCGATGCGTGAATCGATGAATTTGGTTTCAGTGAAAAAAGTTAAAACCACTAAATCGCCGCCAGATTGCGAATTCAAGGAAGATTCAAGAAAGAAAAATACCGTAAAATTTGTAAGCAACAACGCTGTTGAGCTGCCGAGTTCAGATGATGACGATTCGGTATTATTGCAAAATTGTCAAAAGTCCGTAGATAAAATGAAAAAGTCTGTCGTTAGTGAAACTGGTGGCGATGTTATTACCGATAAAACGAATAATATAGTTCCAGAAATTTCGGATAATCTTAGCGAACATCGTAAAACGTCGGATTCAAAAGAGGACGTTGATAACGTTAGTTCGGAAAACGAGCATAATGATTGCGAGGTTCGTATTGTCGTAGAATCGGATGAACTTTCTGAGCATTTTATTCCTCTTTCCGTTTTTAAAAAGGTGAAAAAAGCGTTAAAAAAAGATAAAAAATACACTGTCATTGATTTTTCTGGCAAAACACCTTTTACCGAAAATAAATTGGTAATTTCAAATCGTTATTTATATTTATTTTTTAAATGCGAACGTAATTAATAACGTCGAGAATGTTTGACGATCAAAAATTATTCCTAAATTTATAAATACACCGTTGATATTTTCGTACCGTCGATTGAGCACAGTGGTGATCGCCAAATTTTAAAGCATTCTTTAGAAGTAACGAGTTAGAGTGCTGTTTACACATAATTTTTAAACGAGTTTTTACGATATTAAAACATCGTGAGTCGGTTTATGTTACATCATTACGGTTGCACTTGAAACGGCTATTGAATTACCAGTTTCCGCCCCTGTATTAAAACCTTATAATTAGAAGTGTATAAAATATAACACAATTGTTACTCTTTTAATTGTATACGTAACAGGTGAGTTTTCAAGGAAATTGCATGCGATTTTTGAGATTAAGTTGGATCATAAAATTTTCAAAACAGGTTCCGCGCGTATTGGTTTAATACGTTGAAATAATTCGTATTTGTTAAGAGTAATTATTTCCGAAGACTGAATTGAAAATAAGCGTAGTTTTTTCTCCCCGTAAAACACAAATTAATAACAAAATGGAAAGTAAAATTCAAAAATAACCCACAAAAAAGTAACGCGTTGATGTTTTAATGAATGTGTACTTTTCAATGTCGTAGTGAATCTGTAGAAATCTAAATGAGATTAGATGCTTTTTGCAATAATACATGCACGTGAATGTTAAATTCTGATTAATATTTCTGTGTTTTAAGACGAGGGTGTGTTATTTACAGAACTTTTTATAATAATTTTCTCAAGACGATCGTTTCTGTTTAGGAGAGTATTTTGTTTTTTATAAGTTTAACAATATTTTTTATAATTTTATATAGCATATTAATATGTTTACGATTGTCCTCCTAATATGTAGAATAATTTACCAGAAAATTCTACTGCGGAAGATGATGATTCACTTCAACTCCCTGATGATCAGTGGCAAAATGCTTCTGCCGAAACTACATCAATGTTGGTAAGATCTTTAAAAAATCAGTTTCCGTGTTGTAATTATTCGATTTTATAATAATTTCAGTAAAATTTTACGTATTGCGCCTTTAAAAACTCGAAAATTATGTGAGATTTTAGAAATTAGAATATTATATAATGTAAAAAGAAAATTGTTAAAGATAATTTGTATGCTACTGTTTAATAACAATTGAAGGTCAGTAAGGAATGTAGAAGTATGTTTTACTATTTGTAATATCTCCTTAGTTAAGAGTCTTCAAAATTCTTTGATGTTACTAGAAACTAAGTCTTCGTCTGTTATACTCTTCGCCCTTTTGATTCTTCTTTGATTAGTCTTACCTTAAACGGCGGTCCGATTTCCCTTGTAAACTCTTTTGAATATTTAGGAATCTTAACGGTTGTCTCTCCTTTCACAATCACATTAATAATCTGTATTCATCCTCTCTTAAAAAGCCCAATCTGTTAAAAGCTCTTTCTCATACTAATTGGGGAGGCGATCCCTGTGGGAATCCTACTCATGTTCTACAGATCCTTTATCCGCTCTTGCCTGGATTACTGTTGTTTTATTTATGGCAATTTTTTCAGGTTCCTTTTTTCCAAATTAGATCGCATTCAAAATACCTGCTTTCGTCTTTGCCTTGGTGCCCTGAGATAAACCTCATGCTGAATCCCATATTCTTCCTCTCTGTATTTGTAGATCCTATTTAGGGTATCGCTGCTTGATTAAGCGCCTGTCTGTTTATTCTTCTTCACTTGTTCCTACTTACTCTTCTATTTTTCACAAACGGCGATTTACCTTTAATAAAACTCCAATTTTATCCTTATATTTCTGTTCGTCTTCTTCAATTTTCGCCATTTATTTATAGTGTTATGATAAACTTCCTTATTTCTATTTTAGTTTTTTTAGTTACCTTAATCCTACTAAGTGTCTATCTTTACGGTTCTGTTCTAAATCCGCCCCTCAATATGTCGCCAGAATTGAATTTTCCAACGCTTTAGGTTCTCTTTTTCTTACACATACCGCTATATCTACACTGACGGTTCCAGTGCGCCAAATGGAGTTGGTTCTGCATTTTTTTGTGCTGCCTTAAATTACTCTGAATCTTTTAAACTCGCTTCCTTTCGCTCAGTTTTTTATGCGGAATCTATTGCTATTATTCTACGTGCTGTCCTTTTTGTTTCCTCATCATTAGTCTTCCACAAAGTGCTCATAATCTCGGATTCTAAAACTGTGTTCTGCAAGCTATTACATCTCTTTTTCCTGTAATACTTCTTATACGCTCCCTCATTTATGATCTTTTCCTTCACTTGATCGGGATCGATCTTTTGTGGATTCCTGGCCATTTGGGCATTGCGGGTAATGAATTAATGGATATTCATTAGTTCGTTCTTTCATTTCCAGTGGCAGATTTTTAGGCACCTTTTCTATTCATAATAGTGTTCTTTCCTCAGCCGCTCATTCCAAACTATGACTCAACTATTCTTCATTTTCTAATCCTGCCTTCTTTTATCTCTTTATTCAGTCGTGTTTTTTCCTCCTTTCCCCCTAGTTTTCTCGATACTTGTCCTCTCTTAAACGCTCCGCTGTGTGCTATTTGTCGCCTTCGCTTTAACTACAGTCTCCTTCCCGCAACATTTTCACGGTCTTCATCTACTTTTACTTCATTTTGTCCTTTTCATCCCCCTTCCACATACATTCCTTGTGATTTTGATGATATTTTGTTTGAATGTGCGGTCTTCTTTGCTGAACAATCGTGCTTCTACTACTTCCTATTAAAACTCGATATTCGTACTCCTTATAATGCTTCTTATATTCTCTCATTTCCTTCTGCGTCTGTTGATTCCTGCTCTTGAATTATTTTTATCCTCTACCCTCTTCTTCTCCTTTATAGTGCCTTACTCAGCTTCTGAGCATCGACTACTACCTATTCGTACATCTCAGCTGTACAGATATAGGTAGTGTACTAGGCAATTGTTATATGCAACGCGAGTGTACGCGTGCAAGACTTCATTCGAAACTGATAGTAGCCGCTTGTTATCGCGCTACAAGTGCAGTCCCGTGTGTGTCTGCTGTGTACTGACCTAGCGCGAATATGATGGTATACATGGTGGTTTGCCATTGCCTCCCACGTGATTATTAGCGATTATTTATTTTATTCTTGTAATAAGTTCTGTCGTCGCTCGGGATCGAACCCGTGACCTCCGTAACGGAAGTCAAGCGCTCTAGCAACTAGGCTATCGCGACGACTTCCCTCAAACTTTAAAAATATAACGTTATTTTTTCCTTCTTCCCATTTCTTGGGCTAATGTTCTCATTGACAAACCCATTGGGAGGATAAAAAAAAAGGGGGACAGATTGTTTTTTAAACGTAATATAGGAGAAAAAAAAATCGATTAATCTTCGAGTGAACAAAAATTGTTCGTGTGCCCGAGAAGAATTGATTAATGCACGGGGATGTAATATTAAATCAAAAAAATTGTAATCGTTGAAGTTATAATTTTATTAATTTTTATTTAATTAAAAATTTATTTCTTCGTCTCCTTAATTAAACATATATTTTTAGTTTTTATTGTTGTATTGCAATTTTTCTCGAACGTTTATTCCTTAAATAAAACTTGTAGGTATATAAGAGATCTTGGCTGAACTATTTTTTGTTTTGAATGTCAACGTCATCTTACATTATTTCAAAAATATTATTTACTAGAAAAAGCACATATACGTATATTGCAGATTTTTAATTTTTTCCTTCTGTGTTCCAAGTTCTTTAAACGGGTTTATATTCTTTCATTATATTTTTGAGTTTTTTTTTATGTTAAATTTTGAAGTTTGTCCGTAAGTCTTCTGTGCGATGAAAAATTGTAGATGTGATTAAAAAATTAATTTTGTTCTTATAAATGTTTTTTAAGTGGTCCTGAGATATGAATGTGTCTGATGTACACATCCGGAGGTGATTATTAGTTTACTTAATGATTGGTAATGTTACAAAGTTTTTTAAAGGGGGGGAAAAGAAGAAAAAAATAAACGTACACGAGGAAATAATGTTCCCAAAAAATCGCTCGCGTATATGTTAAGGGCTGTTAATAAATTAATTTTTCTTTTTTATTGCACTTCCTTTTGTAATTTTTTATCAAACAAGCAAGAATACACTGATGTTTGATCTAAACTTTCAAAGTCCTCGTCAAAATGGTAAATGTTTCATTACATATTAATAAATTAGCTCGTTTAAAGAATCAAGTAGGAGATAACATGTTTAATCGAATTTTAAATTTATAAATTTATATTTAAGGTAAATGTTTGCCAAAATATAGATTAAAGCTAAAATGTTAGGTATGAATGATTGATTAATGTTGTTTAAAATATAAACTGGTGGCGCGGTAGCCTAGCAGCTAAGATGCTCGGCTACCAAAGGTATCATAGGTTTTCGAGACTTGTTTCGTTCCGGGTCCGAGTCGCACCCAGGTTTATACCTAATCGGAAATCGAATATTGGTTGTACCAGAAAAATTTGGGAAAATAAAGGTGGATCCCAAGTAGAAAGGTCCCCAGAGTCTTCTCTTTATATTCATTAGACCCTTAAGGGCATCGTGGAAAGCTTAATTACATAATCACGAACTGCCAAGGCTATGGGACTTAGTTTACTTACTAAAATATAAATTATGTTAGTTTTTTAAATTTTCTAAGTATATACGGATTTTTCGGAAGAAATCTATTTTATAATTTCAAACTACTGTTTCCACTACAATATTCGTTTTAGTTATAACAAATAATTTCTGTATACATATGATAATATTAAAATTACGTGTACTTTAAATAAAATTTCGATTTGATTTTTAAATTACATTGGTCTTAGAAGGAGGACGTACTTCGTATTTAAGTTGAACATAATACAGGCCTTTTGTAATATCGCCAGAGTATTTGATGAAAAACATGGTATAGCGGTATCTGGGTAATTATAAACAAAATTCTGAAAGGTTTAAATTAATCGAAAATTACCACAATAAAAATAATTTTGAGCTTATGCAAAGTCTAATTATAAGAAGAGCTGCCACGTTTTATAACAGAAATGATAGAGAACCGCGATTTTCAGTATAGATCTCACGTGAATATTAGCGATTATTAATTGCTCTCGCATAGAATTTTAATCCGGTTGGTATTGTTACTAACCTATTTTATGAAATATTACAAAGTGAGTATTGCGCTTTTTCGTACATGAATTTTTGGCTAACTCTTATATTTGCATAATACGTGTGCCAGTGCGCTCATGTAGCAATTTTGGAAATTGTTTTCTGAGAAGCTGGCTGTATGTGCGCGTAGTTAATTATATTCGACTCTATTACTATTACACAGTCTAATTCGTACTATTCAGTCTGTATTGTATTATTGCAGTTCAAATATGTTAATGTGATAAGGAGTATTCATTACCTTGCATGTTAATTTTTAATTTGACTATTTTGCCTAACTTAGTGTTTTATTTTTGCGTATTACATTCTACTAGTTATGTTCATTCAGATGTTCACTTGTCTTTAAAAATGTCGATTTTTAATTAACATATAAATACGAGTTGTGAAACTACGATGTAATCGTTAGTTGCATTATAATTACAGAATGCCGCACGAAATTATTGGAAAATGAAATAAATTATTATTTCGGTTTAATTTTCCTACGTAGCCGGATCATACATTCCATAGTATTATTTTAATTTTTATTAATGACGTTTTATAATAAAGAGAAGTATTTTTATCAATACTTCTTGGGCTTTTTCGCATTTTCGTTGTAAAAGGAATAATTATTTTAAAGTAAATAATTAAAAAGTAAGTACGAGTTTTTATGAAATAGTCATCGACATCAGAATTATAGATTACTACGTAAACCGTTAATATATTTTATCGCGCAATAAATATTTTTACAGAATCTTTAATTAAAAATTGTAGGTTGGTACTAGATTGCGAAATGCTCAATTTAAATATTACTATAACAAAGTTACGGACGCTCGCACGTACACAGACATCAGAAAATAATTTATCTTGCTTGTGTAGTTCTATAGTTACATCAGAGTTATAGTATTTTTATTATTTACATTTTTTTTTTCTACTCACTTCGTTAATAGTTCCATAATTCATCAAAATACTAAGCTGTGGTACGATAAGGCGATGGTCTGGTATTGCGTCGTTTGTAGTTTTATGTTAATTTAAACGTCTAGTTTTTAAGAATTAAACTGTAATTTATTTGCAGGTTTCTGAATTCACTGATGTTGAATTAAAAGCGTCAGCAAATGAAATTAATTCTGTGGCTATAAAGGAGAAGCGGAAAGTCGGTTTTAAATTAAGAAACAATAAGCGACAAAGTACGAATCATTTTATAAATACACATTTTATTCGATAATTAAAAAAAAAAAAAAATAGATACAAAATGGAAAGTAATTTGATGGTTAATTAAAATTTCATTTCAATGCTTTGCGTTACCGATGTTTGTTTTCAGTGTGGGCAGTTGTTTCGAAATTATTTCACCATTGAAAGTTATTCTTATTACTTATACGGTTAAAAAATGACTGAAATAATTAATAGAGATTTTTAATTATATTTTTGAATAGAAAGTTCTTTTATACAACCGAAAAATGTTGTTTAGAATTGGATAAGGCCAATACATACTTTCGTAATATTTGTGTCGATTAAAAAAATGATATATTTTTACTTATTTCGTAAAATGCGAATTTTAAATATTTCTATATTTAAAATTTCCGTAGCTCAGGTCTGGCGTTTAATTTCGCTAACACATTTAATATAGTTAATCAAAAATATTGGAAATTGCGCAAACAACTGCAATAACATTGAATATAAATCGAAGAAAAAAATAATCTCTGCTGCGACACTGAAATAAAAAAATGATAAAAATAACAAAACAGAGTAATTATAAACGTTCTAAACACGATGATTTCTATTGCTTCACTCGAATGAATGATTTTATTGTAGCCCTAATTAATAGAAATAGGCTGGTAAGTTCTAAACATGATACCGAATTATTTTTGATGGAAAAAAAATTTGGTATTTTTTCAATCTCCGAAAATCATTTTACAGCGAAGAGTTATAATCAGTTCATTGTTTAATACATCTTGATTGCAGAACACCGGGAGGAACAACACTAATGTTGAAAAATAATATTAAACATGAATTACTTAAAATATCAAAGAGCAGTCCAGTTAATAGAGAATAAAAATATATCAATATCAAATTGCTCATCCGAGCATAAAATTAAGGATAATAATTTCATCATTTTTTTTTAGCCATATTGATTGAATTAACTTCCTCACGTGATGTACAAAGTTGAAATTATTATCTAATATAAATGTAGTTGTTACAGAACTGAAAATATAATATAGAGTGGCTAGTAATAAAAAAAAAAAAAAAAACTTATGACATGGTAGATTCTTTTACAACCACAAGTATTTCACTAAATTCGGTCGAAATAAAAGGGAAAAAACACTGTTAATCTGTATTCTAACCATGAATGTAAATATTTTAATTACAAACATTAAATAACTATAGCAAGTAATAAACTGATTTAGTAGCGTTTTTTAACAGCACCGTTGGAAACGTTATTTGAAATTGGAAGATGCGATGTATCATATTAAAAAAGAATGACGAAAGACATAAAATTTTTTGTTGCGAAATTAATCAAGCCCCGTTTAACAATAGAAAACATAATTTTGATCTATCGAGAGCTACAAAGCACATGGAAAAATTAAGATAACTAAAGTCCTCCATACATAAAAGAAATGGAGACGTGGTACAAAAATGTTAGAATTTTTAAATTATTTATGAAAGTTTCATCTAAAATAATACTGCTCTTCATTGCTGTATAATATTCGCAGGAAGTAAATAAATTGAGTACATATCTTTCGGTGAAGTAAACACGGTAAAGAAGACTTTAAGTTCTTACAGAAACCCTTGGATACGATGAATTTTTATAATGCAATGTTAAAATTTTTGTATTTCCTGAACATTGGAAATTTGCACAAATTATTATAATACCAAAACCGGGTAAACCTTTAGAGCAAACAAAATCCTACATATCGACGTACCTTGTTGTTTTTTTTATAAAAAAGGTAAATAAAATACTGTTCATTTACATCGATTTGCTTTTCAACACAAATATAGCAATACTAAACAAGCAGATGAAATAATTCTACAGAATGAAGTTATCCAGTTGTACGTTTGAATTTCTGAGTGTGGAAGAAGTGTTTGAAAATTATGACATTGGGTCTGAGTGGTTTAATCAAAACCTATATGGCCGCAAATTATGAATTACTAAAATCATTAGGTCGCTATTTTGAGTTCATTACTCCGTCAAATGTACACAGCAAATGAAATATTCTCAAAAATGGTTACATTTATAGATTGCGTTGTCTTATTTTATTTTGGAAAAACCATACATTACGTGCTCAGGGGATTTACAAGTTGCTTGATAATTAAAATTCTGGTTAAATGTATGGCGTCGTAAAATAAGAGTTAAAAAATTTGATTACATAATATTCGTAAATAAAATAATTACTTGAAATATCACAGAAAGAACTTGTGATATACCTCGAGTTTAAACGAATAGTGCTCTTTAGTCAAATGGGATTTTAATTTTTAAAATTTGTTTGTCGTATTCACTTTTTTACGCGATAGCCTAATAACTGAGGTGTTTGGATATCAAACTGGAATTGTTCTGTACTCAAATCTTTCTGAGGATTACTGAACTCGAAATAATTGGCTACCAAAGAAGTCTGGAGAAGTAACGGCAGCCGGGAGAAAGTATTAGTGCTGTTGGACCTTAATCCTTTGTGAGCCTTAATTTTACAATTTCTGACACCATGTCAAGATTATGGGATCCATTTTATTTGAAAGCTTAAATGTTTGATCGAGTTCAAAGAAGAAAAGCTTTTAAAATCCAGAACATATTACTTATTTAATAATTACCGATACATTCTTGTTAAATTATTAATTAATCACAGAAAGTTCTCTAGATTTATTTTCCGGTTTCTCTTATTTTCAAATCTGGATTTTCTAAAAAGTTCAAATTTTGTTTGAAATATTTCGACGCACCAATAAACGTAGCGATTGAGTTTAAAATATTTCGTTGACAGATATTGCAAATAGTGTTAGCTATAATATAATTCTGATTTTTAAATTATAGCTTTTGTGGAATACAAAAAGGGCTTAACATTAAAACCAGAAATTCCATATGATGCTGCAAAGATGCCAGTTCGGAGTGTTCTTAAGAGTTCTTTTTCTTCACCTATTAATCCGTTCTACAAATTTCAGTCATCATCTGAATCAGTTAATAAAAAGAAAAAATTGAAGAAAAAACCATTGAAGGGTAAGATTGCAAAAAGAAAGAAGAAACAACGTTAACGATTTTAATACGAACTGCTTTTATAGATTTCTCACTTTTTATCGTTATTGTTGAAAAATTTTATTCGGTTTTGTGTTTGTTGAATTTAATGTTTATCTTTAACTTTTGTTTTTCAACTGATTTTACTGTTTTCAGCTCGTTTTGTAATGTTTGTATTTTTAATTGAGAATGATTAGTATTCCGATAAATTTATTGTAAAAATGAATTAATTCGTCAATCGTCTATGCCGAGTCATATTTTTATTTTAGAACCCGTTTGGATTAAGAATTAGTATTAGATTGATATATGTATAGCAATAATGGTATTGATCTACTAGTTTTAATTTTTTATATTATATGTATCATAATGTAAATGTAATCTTCTTCGATATCTATTATAAGTGATTACGTTGTCGCGTTAGAAGTTTTTATTTTTAGGATTTCGCACATTTATAACCGTTGTGATATCTAAGTGTCTACACGTTCGTCTGTTAAAACAATAATCAAAATAAGCATTAATTAAGTACAGAATGATTTTTAAATGTACCATAATGAACAATGTGAGATTATTACAAATTTAAATATGTGCTGATCAGTGTAGACATCCTTTTCAATCGAATTTATGTTGCAGTTCAGATATTCAAATCAATTCAAAATATGTTCTGCTAATAAATCTGTTCAGTAGTTTTTTTTTTGTTTTTTATATATACATAAACTTATTGCTAGTATTGTTACAGTTTATAAACCGTAATTTATATCTTTTAATGAGAATACACATAGTAAAAAATAAAGATATGCTCTCGGCGTATCCACAATGTGTTCGACTTGCTTTGAGAATTTTTAGAACGCGAATGTGTACAGGGGATAATTGCAGTGGCACTCAACGGTTGAGAAAAAGATGCGGTTAACCTTTTATGAGTTAAGCAAAAAAAAAAAAAAACCATTAATCTGTATATGATAGGTAAACTGACACAAGTCTTTTGAGTTTGTAATTGATTCCAAATTTTTTAGTACGAAACTTTTAATATATAAATAGTAGACAAATTTTGAAACCCAAAAATTTATAAAAACAAAGCTCCGAATGAGTTTAAATTTTCGAATTTTAGTTTTTCTACGAAAATCAAAATACATAGCAATAAATATGAAGTTTGGAAAACTGAAGTGCGGCATAACATTCCTGCTAAACCTTAAGAGTTTTAAATATAAAGCTGATTTAAAATTTTCAAATGTTCAATATTTTTAGGATTCCGTACACATCATGTACGAAATCCTAATAAAGTAGTTCAAAAACGACAAAAATATCAAATAACAATAACTCATGAACGGTTTGACTTATGAACTTTAAAATTGGATCATAAATTACAATTAAAATTCTCTTTAAAGCAATCGAAAACTTTAAGCTAACTGTTTATCCTCAAAAATATATATAAAACGATATACACGCTTTATATTTTCGTACACTTAACGAGACACATGTTTTTCTCGCAAACAGAACACATAATGGCCCACACCAATTCGATACACACACGTTTCTAAAGCTACCTGATGCCTACCGCGACAGCCATGCTGTCCTTAAATAAAAAAAAAACCGACGCTATCCTTACAGTATGGCTACCTAGGCGCTAGCATATAATTAACAGAATAAAAATATATAAATATTACGGGCGGACGAAAAAAGGATAGAAATAATTATTAGATACAAACGGGCCTCGATAAGAAAATTAAAGATAAAGTACAGCGATATTTAATTTTAATAATTCAATACGGAGGAAAATAAGAAAAGGTATTAAAAAAAAATAAAAGAACAGTTACAGGGAAGCGAAAGCGAAAAGCGGAAAGAGATAGCTAAGTCGGAAACAAGAAGAGAAAAAAAATTGACAATAACATTCAGGTTTAGGAACTCTTCGTTGTCTTTAAATTCTAGCTACGTTGTAAATTCAGTCAGTTTGCAGATTTACTTATACAAGAAATGTATCCTAAGATTATGAGAAGCAGATGTAGTGTAGATTTTACTCATATATATGTTGACGTCGATATTGTTATCATTTTAACTACATTCAAGGGAACTGCCCGCGGTTGTTTTGATGAATTAGTTTTATTTTCGGTTTTCAGTATTTGATAGAGCAGTTTGTAGTTTTCGATTAATGTTCTCTTCCGACGCGCGTGTTTATCGCTTTTTATTAAAACCAGGGTTAAAAAACTTTGTTTACACGGATTAGTTTGGAAAATGAGCGTAGAACCTGAATAGCCTCGCCGGAAATTTCAGTTTTAATTCCGGAAACATCCAGTTTTTAGTTTTTTTACTTTAATAAATTTCTTTCGAATCTCAACGGATGTAGCGCTTACAATTTTCAGCATTAAGTTTAAAACGATTTCGAATCCATATTGCTTTTTTAATAGTTGCACATAGAATTATTTCTCAAATTTTCGTTTCAGCAATATGAAATGTTGGATCTAATAAGGGGTTTTTCACAAACGTAATGCGATTGATTTTTGGGAATATTTTTAATTGGCTCCGTTTGCCAGTGATTAGGTTTTTATTTAGACGGCAACTAGATACATTTTCATTCCGAGTTCGCATTTTCCTTATTAAGTTCGTTCAAATAAGCCATAATTTGTTCTCACAACAACCGTAAGAGGGTAATTCATAATATGATCACCGGAAATGGTATTTTGGATTATATTCGCTGTATTTAAATTTTTTTAAATTTAACGTTTTATGGAAGGTTCTAGCCGTGGTTTTGCTGGTTATCAAAAAATTAAAAAAAAAAATGAAAGAAAATGATAATTTACACCGATTTGTTGTATGTATTTCGCCGGAATAGTGTGTTGAAATGCAAAAAAAAAATCAGAGAATTGTGATTGAGCCTTATTTATTTATACATGTATGTTATACCGTAGAAGTATGCTTCATTAAAAACAAAAAGAATAATATGAATCCATCGAAATATTTCGAGACTAGTTGGGTATATTTATAACGATTTTTCTTTGTTGAACATTTTACGTTAGTTTATTTTGTGGCCACATTAGGTCGTGAATGTAGCACCTGTCTTTTTTAGCAGATGCGATACGAAGTATAGTCAGGAGAACGGTATTTCGTTCAAATCGGTTCATCCTTATTAACGATATCTGATCGGATTGAGATGTAATTGACTCTTTCCTCGCCTAATTATGTTTGATTCAAGGTCCTCCCGGTTGACGAGCCTGAAGAAAAAAAGAAAAAGAAAAAAAAAGTATTCGGTTTTCGCTGCAGCACATTGAAAAGTACAAAGAATAATCATAAATATACCGGTAGTTGACGAATCCGAATAAAAGTAAATAAGAACCTTCATAATAGCCCCCAACCAATGTTCGGTGAAATAAGTAACTTTTCAAAACTGAACTTTGGATATAACTGACTTAGATGGTTTTTTTTTTTTTTAGAGTGTTTTTCTATTCGATTTTGCTCTTTAGCTGTGTGTTAAACTGCGTCTCATTAGAATTCCCATATGGAGGATTATTGCATAGCGCACTTTGAAATAGTAGGCAGTTCTAACTGGCGAAGATGTAATATTGAAAATGGTTTATAATGTGAATTAGCGTCAGTCGCAGGAGGGAGGTTTGAAAAATGCGGTCCCGCTGATTCTGACTGTGTTATTTATGTGCGCGCGAAAAGTGTCATCCGCGCTGAAGTCGATATATGAAATTAAGTCAAGAATCTTAGCGGAGGCGCGTGATATTACGCGGTTAATGTTTCGACGTTGTGAATTAAATAAGCGTCATTTTTCATAAGTAATCCAGCTTATTATTTGCTCGGCGGATGCTTAACATCGTTTACCGAAACAAATGTACGACATATTTAGACTTCGCTCTGTCTGGTACACTACGAAGTTACACTGTCGCGTGCAATAAACAGATACAAGACTGATAAACAGACGTGTCTGACATCGACAAGGGAACGAGAGGACTATTTTTCTTCGATCAAAATGGATGAAATAAATCGCTATGGTATTCGCGAAGAAAACAAAAAAAAAAATTCACTCCTTAATTGATCCATAAAGTACGATGTGTATTTTATAATGTTTATAAAACGTGCTTATACAAATTGTTAGACAATTAACGAGATATAATAATACATTTTCGAGTAATTTACTTTAAGGAGATATTTTGACCAATCTTAAATCACATTAACTTTTTGGAGTTGACACCAAATTCTAATTATAACAATATTATTCAGAAATAATTTAATGAGTACACAGCATAGTCGCTCGTTTTCTATAACACAATTATTAAAAACCTTAAATAAACGTTCAATGCGGTTCTTAATTTTTTTCATTGTAGTTTATGGATTTCGTACCGACTTCAAAGAGTTAATGCTATTTAAGAATTGTCATATATCCTTAATTACTTTAAAATATATTATTTTTTATCGAATAATTATTATTACTTTTTTTTTTTTTTTTAGTGCGTTTTTATTTAATTTTTAAAGTCACGAAGTCGGTATATTTTTTTTTTTTTTTTTTAAATTCACCATTATTAGTGTGCAAACATTTTTGACAAATAATAATACGGACAGACTGGCCCAAAATGGTACTACTTTCGGTACTGTATAAAGCCGGGGGTTTCAGAAGTAAGGTTCAAATTTTGCCGGTGATGAGCTGTTTTTGGGAAATTTTGTTTTTGGTTGTATTAAGCAAAGAAAGTATACACCTCTAAGGAGAGCCCTTTTTTTAACGTTTATTTTAATGACTACTACGAAGTATTAGTATTCACTGATATTTTTACCGATGTACTCACATGAGACACCACTGCTTATTTGAAGATGTAGGAATATACATATCAACAGAAAAGAAAATTGAATTGAAAGAATAAAACAGGATACGAGCCGAGGAAAGAATTTATTTGCCAATACAGATGTTCAATAAAATACCTAAAAGGAAATAATAATAGAGGAGGGAAAAATAGGAGAAAGAAAAATGGAAAATCAAGGAGAATGGCTTCAGGAAGAAGGAAATGTAAAAAAAATAATGAACATAAAATAAGAGAATAAGTAAAGAAATATATAGATTACAAAAGAAAGTAGATTACAGTGATAAGTGCAAAAATAGATTAATATGTAGTAGATATTATATGAAGATATATATGATGTTAGAACGTATAATTCGTAGACAAATTCAACTTGATGAAAGAAACAAATGTAATTAAAAATGCCCATATATATTTCATAAACAAAAAAAGCACAACTACTAACCGGTAAACTTTCTGATAAAGAATCATCTGAAATACCTGATATCAGCGAAAGTTATATGCATTAATGTAAAAACGTAATGTTTGTGTTAGTAAACTGGTAAATTGTACTATGACGGTTTCAAATTTGTTTTTTTTTACGCGAATCTATCCTTTTCTAATTGACACTGATATTTTTACAATTAGTAATAATTAGCTTCTTTTTAAAATTAAATTTCTATGGTAAATCGATAATAAAGAAAACAAAAAAGCACACGCGAAGTACGTGTATAATCTCTTCTTTTTTAAAGTGTCGGTAAAAAGACATAATATTATCCAATAATTCCGTTTATAACATCAAAAGTGAGAGGGCATCTATGAATTTTAAATTAATATTATAATGAGTTACGAATATTAGTTTAAAAGTTATATTCGGTGACATTTATTTTAGATATGTAAATATCGTTTAATTTTGGTTGATTATCATAAATTTTGGTTAATTATTATAAAAGCAGCGTATTCGCTGTTATTGCACATATCGGCTTATTAATCAGCGTATTGTTTAATCTTGTGCGGCAGGGATGAATCCAGTTGGTGTTTTGGGTGGGAAATGCCCCCAAAATTATAAAATTGACCCCCCCCCCAGAACCTAACATAAGCTGTTTAAGAATATGGAAATTTAATAGGAAATAAAATTCTTTTTATTCGCTTTGTTTACAGTTATGTCAAAAGTTGCTGCCAAAACATGTTGAAATGGTTCAATTAGTCGTAAATTTTTAAATTTCAAAATTACGAGATTTATTTTTTACGGGAAATATGAAACTTTATAAAATACGGATAAGAAAAAAAATGATCTTTTAAAATTTGACTTTGACGTTTGCTTGTTATTCTATGAAAAAATTGATATGCTTTCATTACAAATATGCGAAAGATGTAAAATACTCGCGAGCTGGAAAAGTTATTCGCAGTAGTTCGTATTTCTTGTCAGCGTAAACGGGAACTATCACGGTTCACGTAAATCCATTTATTATTAATATCGATAAATTGCTTAAAAGTTCTATTTCGGTTTTCATTTATTCTTTTTTTTTTTTAAAGCAACATGATCTATAGACAACTTCATTTCGCGGTCTCTGTTGCTTTTTTCTTGTTTTTTTCATCTCCAAGAAAAATCCATTTAAAATGGCTGAAATACCACGGGGGCTATTCGTTTATTATAAAAAGATAATGAACCCGTTAGAATGTTTTTACACAATATGTTCTTTAGTGCAACAATTAGAATTACACCTACATCCTATTAATTGTTTATTTCTAACTTGCCCTACCAAACCTCTCTTTCATCATGTTGTCTAATCAGAATTCTTAAATACCGTTGGCTCTCTTTTCCCTAATCATTTTGCGATCTTTACCGACGGTTCCAAAGGACCCAATGGAGTTGGCTCGGCCTTCTTTTGTCCTTCCTCAAATTATTTCAAAACCTTCAAACTTCCTTCCTTTTGTTCAGTGTTCTATGCCGAGTCTACTGCCATCCTGCGTGTCGCCCTTTTTGTTGCTTCTTCCCTAGTTTCGCAAGATGTCCTTATTATTATATCGGATTCCCACAGTGTCCTTCAAGCCATCTCCTCTTCTTTTCCTTCTTCCTCTGTTGATTACATAATCCTTCTCATACGATCTCTTATTCACAACATTTTCCTTTCTCACTCTATCCAAATTGACCTACTGTGGATTCGTGGCCACTCTGGAATCGAGGGTAACGAGTCGGCCGATACACTAGCTCGTTCATCCTTTTCTACCGGTGAATTCCTCAGCGTCCTTTCATCTCGTAATATTAATCTCCTCTCCACTTCAGCTCATTCCAAACTATGGTTAAATTCGTATTCCTTCTCATTCTCAAATCCGGATTCCTTCTATCTCTTTATTCAGCCTAATCTACCGTCTTATCCATGGTTTTTCAATTTTTCCTCCATGCGGCGTTCAACTCTCTCTGCAATCTGTCGCCTACGCTTTGAGCACAGTTTGCTTCCTGCTTTCCTATTTCGCTTTTCTCTAGTCCCCTCTCCTCACTGTCCCCTACACCCTTCCTCTCACAACTTTATAGGTGACGCTAATTACATTTTGTTTGAGTGCACCTATATCGCTTCCGAACGTTCTTCCTTTTACTCTTCTCGTTTGTCAATTGGTCTTCCAACTCCGTATTGTGCATCTTTTGTCCTCTTCTTGCCATCACCCTCGGTCATTCCAGCGCTTGAGTCTTTCCTATCTTCCATATCTGATCGCATAAACATCTGATTCCGCTTCTCATTTTCCCCCCTCTTCTTGGGCCAATGTCTTTATGATGAACCCAAAAAAAAAAAAAAAAAATTAATAATTTTAAAACCAATTAAGAAAACATTGTTGTTTATAATCGGTTATTTTACTTGAAATTTATTGTTCACACTTGCTTTTTCACTATTTTAAATTACATAATAAATCATTTTTTACATATTTGGTTTTATTCAGGAATATCCCAAAAAAAATTTTCTCGGCAAAAATTTAAAAAAAATCTCTGCTCCCCCAAAGAACATAACCCCCCCCCCGAAACAGATTTTTAAATTCATCGCTGTTGTGCAGGCATGTGTAATAATGGTTGATTTAAATGTTCATTATGTTACATATGCATTTCGTTTTACTTCTATGCTTCTCTTTGACTGTGTGACTCGTTCTCTTTCATGTTTATCAAAATCGGGAGGGTATAATATATCCGTCAATCTAAATTGTCAATTTCTTTTTCTTATCTGTTCAAAATTCATAAAAACAATTCGCGATCTTTTTTTGCGATTCATCTTGTGAAATTTTATTCTGATCATTATTTCGAACCAGATACAGAAGTTATTTTCATCATAATAAAAAATAAAGGGACAGCTTTTAATTTTTATGGTTTAATATTGCAGATTGTAAAATTCTGATTTACATTGCAACAAAAAATAACATTAAAGAAGCGTTGGTTCAAAAATTTCGGTTTACAGCTATCATCCAACAATAATGAACACACAAAATACACAAAAATTCCACTGTAATGTAAAATTTAGTTTAAATTTTGATCAACTGATGTTGGTGCTGTAGTCAGAGAAGAACATGTTTTCAAAGTGTGATTTTAGCGAACATTATTTTCACTGGCAATCTTAGCTGGTCGCGGCGATCGCGAGATGGTCTTCAACGATGAAATAAAACGAAAATGACGTTACGAAATTATCAGGACCCGAATTAGCGTTGTAAGAAAGAGAAATATAAAAGAACTCCCGTGTTTTTATTTAATAACGCAATAGTGTTCGTTGTTCAATAATATAAAGATTTCCCCCCTAATTTCGATTCCTTTTCCGTATTCTATCGATTTACTTTTCTTTTTTTCTCAAATTAGTGGTTCTTTTCAAAGTTTTAAACGGATGCTCCCCCTTGAATGGGTTCGCCGTGGTGCGATTGAACGACAACTCTATGAAGAATTAAAAATACAGAGAATAATAGAGAATTCTATTACCTCTTTTTCTCCCCAACTTCGATTTGGCACTGAAGAAAACAATATAGTTAAAATAGAATTAAAAACGAACAAAAGGGCACTAATTCTTTTGAGCATAAAGGAAAAATTTATTTATTCGGCTTTCTTCTTCTGGATGGATAAAAAAAAACCGAACAGAAAAGATTTTATCAAAAGTTCATTAAACACCATGAGCGGAAACGGACAATAAAATGCACCTTTCGTTAGAAATGTGTATGATGAAGATTTGAAGGGTAAATTTCAGAACGATTCGAAACGCATTTAACAATTAACTCGTAAAGACGCGACTATGCGCTAAACGGAGTTCGCTTTAATCGTGAAAAATCAGTCGAAAATAATAATAAGTAGATTTGTGTTTCTATTTTTGAAACAACCCCGAAAGAGGATACAGCATTAATACAGTTTTAATCTATCGATTAAACGACATTTAATATTAAAGAAAAATTTCTTAGATACTAATTAGAATTAAGTATAAACATTTGCAGAGAAGCCTAATCCTCTGATTATGCCTCTCTACACGTATATATTTACATGTACTATTTACGAAGTTAGATTTTCCCCGTTTAAGATGTTTCAGTCGTCTCATGTTCAGTTCAGTATCGACGAGTTGAATTGCCTGCACGCCACGTATTAGTGCAATTTCTTCTCATGCTTTGCAACAAAGTCTTTAATAACTTCGCTCCCACAACAAGAAAACTAAGCTAAAAAACTAAATAACTAGGCGGTCCGAAATGGACGCAACAAAGGACAGCAGTGCGGACACAACAGAAGATGAAGGAAAGGAGAGGATAAGGGAAGAGTTATAGGGAGTAGGAAGACCTAATGACAAGAGCTGACTGTATAAAAGGGAGCGTTCGTTACGAAGAGCAGGACACTCGAAGAAAATGTGATCAGCATCACATGTACGAGGAGGATCACAATCGTGAAGAGAACAATCAGGAGAAGGCGATAGAGCAAATCGAAAGTGTGTGGAGGGGAGGAGAGAATGATTGATCCGGAGACGAATTAGGGAGACAATAGAAGAGCGACGACCGAAAGGAATAGAATGGAACCAAGACAGGGAACGAGGAATCGGCTGAATCAAACGGTAATGCGAATGACGATTAGAAAATAGGGAGGGATAAATATCCCGCCAAAGTCTGGTGTGATTGGAGGTGGATAAGGAAAGGATATCTGAAGAAGAAAATGGTTGAGGAATGAATCAAGGCGACCAGCAGAACGAGCCAAAGAATCGACTGCGTCATTACTATCAATTCCGAAATGACTGGGGACCCATAAAAAATCAATAAGAAAAGAGCGGGATGACTGCAGAGTGGAGGTAAGAGAACGAATTGAGAGAATAATACTATCAGAGGAATGTGAAGCAGGAGAGGATAGGGCTTGAAGGACGCCCTTAGAGTCCGAAATAATGAGGAATTGGGAAAGATCCCTTAAAGAGGAAATAAAAGAGATAGCCTGAAGGATGGCGATCGACTCGGCAGAAAAAATAGAGCAGAAGGAAGAAAGCCGGAAGGACTCAGAATGCTGAATCGATGGGGTAGTAAACGCACCACCCACACCGTCCTCGCTCCTGGAACCATCAGTAAAGATCAATATATGAGCAGGAAAAGAGGGATTCAACAAATACAGAAATTCATTGTTGACAAACTTTTGTGCTTGAATGTTTTTTTTCATTTTAGTCTTGCTTTAAGATTTATTTTTAAATGCAATTCATTTCTGAATGAGTGTCAGTCATTTTCTTCTTATATTTTTTTTTTTTTTTATTGGTGAGATTTGTCTCTTATTTTTTCTTACAGCTAAATTTTTAATGATTAGTAACACAGGCGTGTGATCTGAATTTAGGCCTTCGGTGTTAAAAATATTCATGGAGTTCGTTCCGGTTCCTATGTCAATAAAGAGATCAATAAGATCAGGAATCTTTCGAGATTATCTGTGGGTCAGTAGGTTGGTTTCTATGCAGATAGAAAGTTACGATGCTGACTATTGCGCACCTGGATTAAGTGTCGTCCCTTTAGGGCGATAGATCTTGACCGTCAAACAGAACGTTTTGCATTGAAATCTCTTCCGATGATAAATCTTGAGCTTAGCTGTTTAAAGATTGACTCAAATTGTTCTTCCTGAACTGCCTATTTAGGCAGACAATATGCTGACGCTATGAAAAGTTCAGCATTGCTGTGCATTATATCGTGACCCAGCGGCAGATCTGGAAAGACATTTTGGGGAGGGAAATTATATAATTACGTAATATCTTCTACAGTAGGCAGTAGATTTGAGATATACGTTGTTTCATAAAGAAAATCAAACATCTCTTTAGAAATTTAAAAACGTTTTAAAAATACATAATTATTACAATTTAATTTAAATTTTGTTTTATTTTCAGATAAAAATAAAAAACGAAATTATACAATTCTAGCTAAAATGGTAGTTAAGAATTTGAATAGTAAGAAAGATAGTATTTTTATTAGACTTTACTTCTTTTTTATTTTTGTAGGTGAATACATGCCTGTTTGTTATAAACTGTATAATAAAAACTAACTTCAATAACAAATAAATATAAAGTGTGTTTTGTGTTTTGATTATGTTAGTTTTAGCTGATGATGGGTTATACCCGAAAACGTTCCTAAATAAGGTATTTATTTAATTTATTGTTGTCAATTATTTTTACCCTTGTATTTGTTTGTTATTGAAGTTGGTTTTTATTGTATTTTTTGTTTTTGTTAGTAATCCGATACGAATTCTTTGTCCGTGAGCAAGTTTAATATTTCTTATTGAACTATTTTCATTTACATTAAAAAATAAAAATTAGAAATAAATAAAAATGGCAAAAGATCGACGACAGTTGTGTTTTAAAAAATAGAATAAAAAAGGATCATTAATAGTTTTACTGGGAAATAGTATTGAATATTAATTATTAAAATCCGTAGGTAAAATTCATACAAATCTTTTATAGCATAAATTAAGTTTCTCTGTTGTAACAAATTTTTTCATAGAGGCTTTGGTTCTTGGGGGGATGTCTGCCCCCCGTGGATTCTCCACTGCCGTGACCACTGTACTTTGGAAGTATTCTTCTGTAATTGGCTCTTATAAATAATGAAAAATATTGTTTTTGACGGTTATTGCTGAATTTGAATGTTCAAATCCATTTGAGTATGGTGTATGATAGATCCGTAGTTTTAATATTTTTTGTTGTAAAATGTGTTTTAAGCATCAGAGCTATGCCAATTTTATTATGGTTGAGAAATAATTCGTATCTAGAAGTCTATTGGCACTCTAAATGAGAATATAGAGAGTTGAATCGGTCCCCCTTCTTTTATTCTTTCTGAGATTGGCTGAGATTGTGTTGGTTGACTCACTTCTAAGTTACTGTGATTCTGGATGAACCAGAGTTTATATGCTGAAGTAGTTTCATGACGTCAGCGAGAGTAGGTTTTGTTTTGTTTATTGTCGAGATAAGAATTTGTTTTTCGATGGCTTTGATTGTTTTTTCATTTAAGTATTTCGTTTGTTTACATTAGCAAACAATTTTTCAGCTTGCACTTTTCGTACAGATAGGTTACTTCTTCGTAGTAGACGTGCTTACAAGCAGGCGTTTGCAAAGTGGCAGCATCATGACTCGAAGATGAATTCATATTGGTGCGAAGTTCTATAGAGACATTTTCGTAAAATTATGGCGACACGTTCAAATAAAATTTTCGCGAATTTTTATAAACGATTATGGGGAACTCTCGTTAGAATAATTTTTTGTTAAACTTTTCGATATGGCGAAATACGCCCTGTTCGATATTTAACTGTCAGTTTGAATCAAATGATGCTGTGCGGTGTAAATTTGTTTCAGCTGAAACGATAAATTAGCTTCTGTAAAAACACCGATTGAGTCGAAAATTAAACTGTCGCTTTTATCTTTAGTCGAATATTTCTGAATTTACAGAGCAAAAAAAAAAAAAAAAAGACGAAACAGAAGGAAAGAGAAGAGAGAAAAATAAACGGCCTCACGACCGGTTAGCAGAACAAATATTTGCAATATAAGAGGTTTGTGTAAATATAGCTGTATTAGTTTTATTACCGTTATAATGATACGATCTGTCTCATCGACCAATTGTGAAAGAAAAATAAAAATGAATAAAAAATTTAGCGAGTTTTATCTGTGGTTAATTTTTATTTTTTATTATTTATTTATTTACGCGTCGTATATAGCAACTGGAGCTAGAAGAACAGAATTAAAACAGCTTTAGCAAATTAGAACATTTTAGAAATTGAAATAATCGGTTAAGCACGGGTTCTTCATCGTACAACAAATCCTTTAAATTGGATGGTATTGCGTATTGTTTCCAACACAGGTCAAAACTGGACATTTAATCAGTAAGTGTTCGACGGTTAATTGGCAATCATATGTCGGGCATTGAGGCGTAGGTTCTTTATTTAATAAATGTGAGTGTGTAACGAATAAGTCGCAGTCTAGATAACGTTACCTCCTGTTTTCTGCGTTCTCGACTTGAGGAAAGCCACGTTGCCAGTCGTTGTTCCGAATGTTATTGAAATGACGTTTAAGCTGATGTTTAAAGTCGGTAAACGGTATCGTTACATTTGAAGTTGACGCTCGTTTATTGGTCGTTTTAATGGAGTTTTCCGCATTTCAAAAACTCTGCATGCTGTGGTGGTATAGCAGATATCGGGTCTCGGGGTTCAATGCTGGAATTTGAATGTTTAGTTGTTGCAGAGTGAACATAACGTGGTCGATTGCTGTTCCGTCATGGTCCTCGATGGTATTATCCGAACAGTTAGATTTTGTGCTCTTTATGATGCTGAAAACCAGTTAGATAGGTCCGTCGCAAGTCTAATGACCACTCCGATGCATCGCATAGTAGACTCAGTATCGGAGAGGTTCGGAAAACTCCAGTTGCGAACCTTAAAGCGGTATGATGGATAGTATCTGAACAAGCATAGGATAGTGCACTATAATCGATTTTGGACCTTACAAGGGTGCGATACAGCATTAATAGGTTATGTCTGCTTGCGCCGTAGGTTGTACGCGATAGCTTCCGTAGTAGGTTTAGGTTTTTACCACAGCTAGTTTTAAATGTGTTGATGTATGCTTTCCAGGTGAGTTTGTTGTCGAATGTCACTTATAAATATTTCAACTTTTTTTACGGACGATATCCGATTGTTATTAAGAGTTAAGCTTACTTACGATCGTAGTTATACCGCCTGTAGAAATGGGTTGCTGTTATTTTTGTTATTGAAAAACAATTATCTTTAGATCATTGTTGTAGTCTATCAACTGTGCTGTGCAGAAGTTTTTTTTTAAGTTGATATCGGTGCATGGAAGAAATATACATAAATCGTCTGCAAAAAGAAGTGATTTTACCAATTTTAGCACCTGGTTTACAATATCATTTATCGCAATATTAAACAGTGTTGGACTGAAAGATCCCTGAGGAACTCCTACCCATACCGTGCGTGGATCATGCAGAACAGATCCCAATCTCACTAGGAAGTTGGCAATAAACATACAAAGGCGACCTTTGAAGTTCCAGGAGTGTATAAAAGGATTTTGTATCTCCATATGTTGTCAAATGCTTTATTGAAATGAAAAAAGATGGCTCGGTAGCCTAGTGGATAAGGCACTTACTAAATCAGAGGACACCGGTTCGAGACTTGTATGGTTCCAGATCCAAGTCGCTTATAGGTTTACCCAGCCTGAAATAATTGGGTACTAAAGAAATCTGGGTAAGTAAAGAAAGGAACTGGCCCCCTACTGTCATAAGTGTCGTTGGGATTAGTACACTGTGAACCTTAACTTCACAATTCCCGACGCCCTGCTAAAAGGGTATGGGACTCATTTTACTTTACTTTAATAAGTGATGCTTGCTTGAGAATGCTTTACTTATGAAGCGTGCTGTAACGCACGAATCGGATCAATGGTAGATCGTCTTGACCGAAATCCATATTGAACATTTGTAAATAAACTACGTGTTTCAGTTTCCTATACTACCGTTGATAATTTTTTCTAACACTTTACATAGAACTGATGTAAGAGATATTTTGTAATTATCGAGGAGTGTTGGATTCTTAATTGTCTTGAGTAATGGAATAATAATGGCATTTTTCCATTGTAATGAGAGATTACCTGAGAACCATATTCTATTGTAAATTACGAGCAGAGTTTCTAATATAAAGTCAAGTGTGTTTTTTAAAGGATAAATATGGAAATTATCCGAACCAACCGCTTTCGGTTTAATACGTTTAATGGTCGTACACAGTTCTTCCATTACGATTATATGGTTCTCGGTTGTTGCTGGTAAAATTAGGACCAAAAGTAGCATTTCTACTAGTATTGGATAACTCTGTATTGCTTATAAATTGGTTTCCATCTTTAGTCGACATCGTAAAAAATTCTGCAAACGCGGCGTTTATTTCGTCAATATTACTGCATATGTTACTATCGATTTTTATACATGTTGGTGTAAAGTATGGCGTTGATTTTTTGATGGATTTAATTTTTTTCCACACAACTTTGATCGGTGTACCAACGGTCAAGGTAGCTACAAAGCTTTTCCAGCAGTTTAATTTTGCTTGTTTGAGAATATACCTGGCCTCTGCGCGTAATCTAAAATTCAAATGGTTTTCCATGTTCGGGTTCGACTTTAGCTTTTCTAATTGCAGTTGCACAATCTTTAGACCACTGAGGAACTTTTACGCTACTAGTTTTTATAATAGTTTTAGTAGATGGTGAGCATATTTTTGCATGCTCGATGAGTGCGTTTGTTAACGTCTGCACAGTGGTGTCAGTATTGGCCAATGTAGTGGTATAACACTGTAACACTGAGTTTTGTAATTTAACAAGTTAGTTCTTTTGTACCTCAGTAACAGATTTACATTATTTCCAGCATAAGTAGCAGTTTTTGGTTGTAACCGGCTTTTATAATAATCGGAAAGTAATCGCTTCCACCGAGGTTACGACGTACATAAAATTGTATTTTACTGCTCAATTGAGAGAAGTACAAGGCTAAGCCAATATTAGACCATGTTTAATGAGAAAAGTTATAATGAGTTGGCTCTGTTAAATTGAGCAATGTAAGGTTTACTGAATTTTCTATGATCCTACCTCTTGAATTTGACTTTTCGCTGGACCACATAGGGCTATGGACGTTCATATCTCCTAATATAATGAACGGTTTAGGCAGATGTTTTATCAATGAAAAGAAATGTCCCGTACTAATTACCTCTGTAAAATACACAGTGCATATTGTAATTAGTTGTTTAAAGTAAACTTTGACTGCTAGCGCTAGTAGCCTAGTGTTTAATTTGATCGTTTTATAATGATATTTTGATTTAACGGCTATTAATATGCCGCTATGCGCATAGTCATGTACTGTAGTGAAAACTATTTTATAGCCAGGGATGCAGAAATTTTGGTTGTTTTTAAGATGCGTTTCTTGGAGACAAAGGACAGACGGATTATATTCTGATAGGATAAGTTTAAGGTGTTCATAGTGTAAAGTATTCCATTGCAATTCCTCGACATAAATGTACCTTCCCGCGTTTATATGTTTTTTTTTTTTTTTGTTATAGTTAGTGGTAAACTGTTATTAGAGTTGATTCTGTCTTGGCCTATTTAAAGCATTTAAGTTGACAAGACCGAATCGGATTTGTCCAATTCTGTGTCGGTGCCTATGTTGGTTGTAATGTTAGCTAGTGACATATCTTGCAATAAACGTTTTTTAAATTTCGTTAGTCTAATTTTGATTTTATTTTTAAGCTTCCTAATGGTTTAAATAAGTAAAATATCGGAAATATTGTCAATAAATGTCATGGTAATCAAAAAAAAAAATTGTCGCGATACTGGTTATACAATCTTTCAACAGTTCGCTTGTTAAAAAAAAGACACTGATTTGTTAAAAACACGATTTTTTTGGTTTTGAACACATCTCTTATCCGAAATGTGTATTTTTCCGGAAAAAAATTATTGTCTCATTTAACACGAAGGATTAATTAATAACCGACCATGGAAATGGAAGATTATTGGAATAAAAAGATGAAAAGAGAACAAACGATACAAAGGTTTCTTTGAAAAGGGGAATATTTTTAAGGTTTGCTATTTCCGAAAAAAATGTTCAGTTAAGTGAATAGGACAAAATTAATATATACGTTTAGAACAGGAATTATTAATAACAAAAGATAATGTAATAAGCACGCAGGTGATAAAGGAGCAGATGAGTAATAGAAGGCAGTTTGGTGACAAGATTACTAGAATAATGCGATACAAGAGAAAGAGCTATTATTAGAAAGGGGAAAGAAAATTTTTAATGGAACTAAATGGATAAAGCTTTGAAGGAATGCTTGTGATATAAGAAAATATAGCGTATTGCGAAAAAGAGAAAAGGAATGATTGAACAAGAGCCGTTTAGATACGAGACGATTGAATACGTATAAAAGTCAGAGATGGAAATTGCAGGATAAATATATTAGGGGGAAAAAGAAAGGCGGATAGGGCACATTTTGAGAAATGATAGCACACTTAAGACTGTTTTAGGGGAATAGTAGCGGGTAAAAATAGAGAATACAAAGTAAAATAAAGTAAAATAAAAGGTGCTAGACGAAGAAGGAGATTATTGTAGTATGTCCACACTATTAGTATCGTTCGGCTACATTGTGAACTTTTCTTATTGCGGAACTTACTTTAACCTTTTTTTTTTTTTTTTTTTTTTTATGAAGAAAGAATAAAACATAAAAATTTGGCGAGAAACAGTATTCAAGTGCTTTCATGGTTGGTCTGCGTTGTGGCCATTCTCTGCTGCTTGTCTCTCGATTTCGATTTTCCTTGATTTCCTCCCCACATTTTCCATTCTAATAATGCAGTTATTTGCGATGCCGATCATCTTTGAGTGTTCATCTCTTTCTGAGGAACGTTCTGCTTTATATTGTTATCTGTTGAGGCTTGGGCTTCCTACTCCTATTGTGCCTATTTAATGTACTTAATAATAACATTCATAATATTTTCGGTATATTGATTGAAAATTAACTCCGGCACAATAGGCATTTCGAAGAGTCCGTTTCGAGATCACAAAAACAATTGTCCTCAAACAGCGTTGGATAATTCTCTCATGGTCCCAGGCTCGTTTAGACAACCTCGTGAAACTATTTTTAAAAATATTTTACAGAATAAAAAACAAAAAAAGAGAGATCTATACTACGTAGAATTAATAAAATATTACGAAAAATTTAAAGATCCACTTCCATCTGCTATTTATTCTGTAAGGCTAGATGATACATGGTGAGAGTTGTAATTTTTCAGTTTATAATCTGCAATGGTTTTTTATTCATTCTTGTATGCGCTTTTAGAATATGGTTGCTGTTGACTATCCAACTTTACACTTTCTTTAGTTGTTTATTTATATTTGTATGCACCTTTACAGTATGGTTTGCTGTGTGAGTAACCAATTTTACATTTTTTTTTTTTTTTTATAAATGGGCTCGGTGTTATCACTGACCCAACTACATGAATTTAGATCACCTACTCAGATTCTGAGGCGATCGGAGATAGAAAGTATAAAGGGAAGAAGGAGGGGAATAACGGCTGGAGATGGGAAGGAAAGGATAAAGGAAGCATTGAAAGGGATAGGAAGGTCCAACGCCAAAAGTTCGGCGTATAGATGAGAGCACTCAAAAAGGATATGGTTGGGGTCGCATATAAAGGGAGGAGCAGTAGAGTGGAGAAGGCAAAAGGGAGAAGGTGAAAGAGAAAAAGAAAAACGAGAAAAGGGAAGGAGGGAATGACCAAGTTTCAGTCTGATTAAAGAAACAATAGTCGAGCGCCGAGAAAAGGGAAGAAATTGGTACCAAGGCTGTGAATTAGGAGTAGGCTGTAGGAGGAGGTAGAAGGAGAAGTGATTGGCAAAAAAGGAAGGGTAGATGTCAACCTATAATCTGGTATGGAGACTTGCGGAGAGGAAAAGGATGTCTGAGGCAGGAAAATGCGGAAGGAGTGGACCATTGAGAGACGCCGAGCGAGCTAGGAAGTCAGCTGCTTCGTTGCCCTCAATGCCAGAGTGGCCAGGAACCCATAAAAAGTCAATAAGGATAGAACGTGCTAAGCGCAAGTTGGAGATAGAGGCACGAACAGAAAGAATGATATCATTAGTCGAGTGGGAAGGAGGAGAAGAGATAGCTTGTAGCTCGGATTTGGAATCAGTAATAATGAGAAATTTACAGATCCCTCTTGAATAGGAAATAAAGGAGACAGCACAGAGAATGGAGACTGCTTCAGCAGAAAAAATGGAACAAAAGGAAGGAAGTTTGAAGGATTCCGAGTGATTAAGCGAGGGGGCCGTAAAAGCACCGCCCACCCCGCAATCATTTTTGAAACCATCAGGGAAAATTTTTACATGTCGGGGAAATGAAGAATTTAATATGTGGACATATTCATTGACCACTGTGCTCTGAGGAGTGGAGTTAGTACGAAGAGGAAGAGAGGAGAATGAGATGGGAAGACACGTACTATTGAAATCAAGAGAAAAGTAAGGAAGCTTATTGCGTGAAAAGACATAAGGAGAAAACTTAGAGGCCCGAGCGGCTATCTGCACAAGAACCGGGATTTTGTGAGGAACGAAGAGCCAGTGGTCATTGGTATACAGATAGGAAGAAATAAGTTTAGATGAAGAGATCGGGAGGCGTTTAATTAGAAAACGGTAACCAAGCAGAGATCTGCGGATAAACAGGGGTTTAATATTAGATTCGGACAAAATAGCAGGAGTGGGAGAAGACTTTAGGGCCCCATTGCAGAGCCGAAGACAGGAGTTTTGGATTCTATCAAGTTTGCGCAGGAGAGAGTTTGGGGCATTGCCGTATAAGAAGGAACAGTAGTCGAGTTTGGAACGAATGATGGATTTGTAGGGAATTAGGAGAATATACGGATCACCGCCCCACTTGATTTAAATGATTTTCTAATACTAACATGCCTATGCATGCAAGCTGTTTAGGATCTGCTTAGCTGACAAAATCTAATACCATATTAAAGCGCTACTGTAACGTGCTTTTTATATTTATCCTAGCAAATATATTTCCAGGAACATCAAAACAAAAGTGTGCGTAAAAAAACCGAGAAACGCTGGCTAATGTTTTGGTTTTTTAAAGTAAAAGAAAACAACTAAATCATCATTTTAAACTGAAAAAACGGAAACTACATGATTTAAATGTCACGTTATTAGTGTAATTCAGTTAATTTGTTACATTCGCCTATGACGTAATAAGAAATATCTTCCCCGTGGGAATGGTTTTAGGTGCAATGGTGAAATTAACACAGTTAAATCATCAAGAAATGCCAGGAATCAATATTAAATACACAGTTCGAATTTCGCAATTAGTGAGCATCATTGATACAAAGATGCTTGGAGCGAAATAATGACGTAGTAGTCTCTTTCCTGGACATGCAGAAGGGCATTTGGTACAGTAAAGCGTGATGAATTAATAAAATGCCTGCAAAAAGCTGAATTATAAATATAATCAAATAGATATTTTGCAAATAGCGGCCTCCAAATCAGATTACAGTCTTACAGGATTACATTCGAAGTAATTAATGGTGTACGACAGCGTATGATTTAGTTTATATTTGAGAAATTACATGGGGGAAATATTAAAAAAAAACCTAAAGAGGGTAAACGGGCTGATAATAAACAATGATATTAGTAAACACGGTGTAGTGTATTCAAATATTATTATATAAAATTATATCCGCAATGGTAAATTCCGGGTTACGCATAAATACACAGAAACCCAAAGTGATGATATTCACTACTGACAAGAAGGCAATAGTAACTATAAAAACCCACTCGATGATGAAATGAGTCCTGATAAAGAAATCAGAATTCGATTTTCTTATATATACGGGCTAGGAGCGCGTTTACGTTGAAAAGTACAGTTCTGAAAAACCTAAAACTATTCGAAATGTTAGTCTTCAGAAGAGTGCTAAACTCGAAGATAGGCAGTTACCAACTAGAACAAGAACGTACAGGACTAGAAATTGCGATAAACCTTGCTATGTACGATCTAGGGGGATTAACAGTAAAATAGACCCAATGTAGAGGAAGAGGTATTAATAAAATTAATGGGGAACATACCAAAGGAAATTCGAAATGAAAAAAATCTGGAGAGATGGAAAAACAAGGTTAAAACTTGGTTCATAGCATAGCAATAGAAATAGTAACAAAAAAAAAAAAAAAAAAAAAAAGTATCGTAGTGCTAGTAATAACCACTTATAACATTGACGCTACGTTGACATGAGACTTATTATTTCCAGTTTTAAGCTGCTAATGAGAGAATGGTAGTTGTATAAAAATTACATTGTATTATTGTAATATTTAAGTGTTATCATATGAAGGTATTGTAATAGGAAATATTATTTCAGATGATGGTATAATTGTAATATAAATAATAATTAATGAGAGTGTGGATTTTGTAGTATAGTAATATATAAGTTAACACTTTTTATGCTGTAACAGAAAGTAGTACTTAAGTTGACGTTATATTGTACAAATAAATGATATAATTATGTTCGGAACCCACAGACGGGCTAGTGCCTTGTGAGACCCGCAAATTATTATTAAAAAAAAAAAAAAAAAGAAGAATTCTGAAGATATCGTAGACTGGCCGCATGTCGAATAAAATACAGTTCTAGAAAGAATATGACAAACTAGAGAGAGTCATTAACCATCGTCAAAAAGAGAAATATTTGGGCCACATTATAAAGCATGGCAGATATGAACTGGCGCAGCTAATTATACAATAGAAGGCCGTAGACGAAGAGAACACAGAAGAGTTTCGTGGATGAAAAACCTAAAACACTGGACGGGGGCTGTTCAGCCAACAGGCACTATGAAAAGAAGAAGAAGAAGAAGAAGTGTAATTAAGCTGCTTCCTTAAAACTTTTGCTAAATTTACATCTAAAGGAGGGCCGATTAAACTACACTGTTAAACTGAAACCAGATGAGGGTATTTGAAAGTTTCAGCGTCGTACGTTCGCCGACGTGTCCATAGCGATGCGGTTAAAATTATTAAGTATTTATTTTATAAACAGGCCAGTTACACCGGGTCGAGATTACTTTTTCCAGCTTATTCATGGAGGAAATCGACAATTACGTTGCATAGAAATGGAAACGTAGATGTCGGTACGGATTTACGGACGACAATTTCGTAATTTGGCGGTATAAATTGATAGACATTTTCGAGTGGACATTAACAGTTTCCCCATCCAAAAATTAACTTTACAATGGAACTAGAAGGGTTTAATAAAATTCCGTTTTTTTGGGATGTCTCGGTGAAAAGTGCGCTACGAAGAATTTAGTATATATCTGAAAAAAAAAAAAAACGCTCGTGGGGTGTCGCAAAAATTGGAAGGCTTCAATGCACCTAGCAAAAGAGATCACAATAGGTGTGCATAAAATTCTATATTTATATGCGGCAGTTGCCGTATCGGATAAATTAGCAGAGAAATCAGCATAAAATTAAAATAACGAAAGTAAATTATGTACGAAAGGAAAAAATTGGCATTAACGGAAAACGCGAAAAATAGGAAGTACGATACGAATTGACGATATTAAGGTTCTGACAACTTTTTTTTTTCTTCATTGTACCGACAGCAGCCTGCCATAAACAGTGGTGATATGACAAAATAAGGAAAGGGGGAAGAAAATTGGGAAAAAGTGGAATGAATAAGAAAAGAAAAATAGAAACAAATATTAACCTGACAGTTCCAATGAATTGTCCGATTCAAGTCTTCAAAAAAAAGTGATTTATTTATCGTTTTTTTATTTTTATTTTTTTTTTACAGTATATAACGATTACGCGTAGAGTCACCGGGAACAGTACAATAGAGCATTTAAGTAATCGGAAGTGCATCACGGCACTACTTTTTTTCTTGCAGTCGTCTGCTAGATCTGGGTGGAAGATCAACAGTGAACATTCGGTATATAAATGAATTCCAGCTGAAGTTTTTCAAAGAACTTTTTATACTGTTCCGCATAAACATCCTTTACGTATCGAACATTCAAGTCCGCATGCAACGTGTCGTTCGATACAAAATAAGAAGGCGCAGTATACCTCATCGTACGTAGAGAGCTTGGACTGCTGTTGCTATGTTCTGAGAAGATTGTTTCGTCACGTTGTTCCATATAGCTCCAATCCATATCTCCATACTGGAAAAATAACCGATAAATAAACATTTCGCTTTACGGCCAGGTTTCGAACTGATTTTCGTCTTAGCAACGGCCATACCTAGTTATCTTTTTGTATTTTCTACACGATCACGTTAATCGCATATCCATGTGCATTTTAAGGTAGCGCACCGAGTCTTGGAATTATTAAATATCAAGTTTAGACACCTTATTCGTTTGTTTGTGAATAAAATGTGACGACATTTAGTTGGGTTGAACGATATGCGCCAGAGGCATGCCCATTTCTCTAGTCGATTCAGGTGATTTTGAACAGCAGCGTTTGCATTCATAACATTCGTATTAGACGCTAGTTTATGTCATCAGCGAATTAGTAACGTTAGATTAGAAATTGGTATGTCCACGGTATAGATGAAATACAATAAAGGTCCTAGCGCCTTGAAGTTCTGATTGAATGTATTTCGGAAAATGAATCATTTACTTTAACAACAAACGAGCGTTCGGACAAGTACGATTTAGGTGACTATGGTTTGGGTAAAAGAAATAAACGTGGTGACAAATTAGTGGAGTTCTGCCAAGAGAAAAATTTAATGGTAGTTAATACATGGTTCAAGCTACCTCCCCGCAGAATATACACCTGGAAGGCACCTGGAGATAAACCCGATCGGATAATACGAAATCAAATTGACTATATATTAGTTAACAAAAGATACAGAAACGGAATCAAAAACGCGAAGACATATCCGGGCGCTGATGTCGCATCAGATCACAATCCAGTTGTAATGAAAATAGAGGTAAAATTTAAAAGATTTAAGCAGAAAACGCATATCAATCGAATTAATACAGAAATGTTACAAGACAAAAATACAAGACTGCAAGTAGCTGAATATCTGAATAAAAAGATACGTAAAGTACAAGGTAGTCTGCCACAAGACATAGAGCAACAATGGAAAATAATATCACAAACGGTTAATACAACTACAGCAAATACTTTGCGGACGATGAAGAACACTAAGAAAGATCATCAATGGATGACAGACGAGATCTTGAATCTAATGGAAACGAGACGGAAAAACAAGAATAATCCAAATGTTTATAAAGACATACAACAAGAAATAAAACGGAAAATAAGAGAAGCAAAAGAACAATGGATGAATGATAAATGCAAGAGATTGGAACAGTTGCAAGAGACACATGACGAATTCAATTTGCATAAAGAAATTAGAAACATTACTGGAATGTTTAAACATAGAACGGCGAACATTATAACTGACACAAATAACAAAATCATAATAGATAAAATGAAGCAAACAGATACCTGGGAAAGATACATTGAGGAAATGTTTAAAGATGACAGGAGGGAAGTACGAAAGAATAAAAACCTCGTAGGCTACCATATAATGAAATGCGAAATAATGGATGCAATAAAGAAAACAAAAAACAGAAAAGCTCCGGGGCCAGACAATATTCAAGCAGAAGTAATAAAATTACTTGACGAAGAAAACATCCAAGTATTACTTAATATTTTTAATAAAATATACGACTCTGGCGAGATAATCAAAGAGTGGCTGAAATCAGTATTTGTTAGAATCCCAAAAAAGAGTAATCCGAGGAAATGTGAAGACTACAGACTTATTAGTCTAATGAGTCATACACTAAAAATTTTATTGAGGATAATACATAAACGGATATTTAATAAGTGTGAAGCAAATATAAGCAGAGAACAGTTTGGCTTCCGCAATGGACTAGGCACACGAGAGGCGTTGACATGCATCCAAATCCTGGTACAAAGATGTCTGGAACAACAAAAGGATGTATACCTATGTTTTGTTGATTTTGAACGTGCCTTCGATAATGTTAAACACAACGAACTAGTACAATGTTTAGAAGAAGCAGGAATAGATGAAAAAGATAGGCAGATAATTGAAAATCTGTATTGGAATCAAGTGGCATATGTAAAACTGGAGAACGAAAATACAAAGGAAATACGGATTGAAAAAGGAGTCCGACAGGGTTGTATACTTTCACCCACACTCTTTAATCTCTATTCAGAAGTGGCGTTTAAAAATGCTTTAACAAACAGTTCAGAAGGAATAAAAATTAACGGTCAGATTGTAAACAACATACGGTATGCGGATGATACAGTTTTGATAGCGGATAGCGAATATGATCTACAAAATTTAGTTAACCGAGTAACGGACAAATGTTCCGGAATGGGAATAAAAATAAATAAAAAGAAAACAAAAATTATGGTAGTCAGTAAAAATAGCTCAGAAATAACAGCTAACATTAGAATTAACAATTATGCAATAGAACAAGTACAAAGCTTCAAATATCTCGGTTGTAACCTGTCGAATCAATGGAATTCGGAATACGAAATCAAAGCAAGAATTGAACAGGCTCGAATTACTTTTATGAAAATGAAAAATCTATTTATAAACAAATCACTGAACTGGGATGTTAAATGGAGAATGGTAAAATGCTATGTCTGGTCAATATTACTGTATGGAATGGAAGCGTGGACCGTAAATAAATCCATAGAGAAAAAACTAGCAGGGTTTGAAATGTGGTTGTATCGGAGAATGTTGAAGATATCATGGATAGATAAAATTAGAAATCAAGAAATACTAAACAGATTGAATAAAGAGATGGAATTAGTTAAGACAGTAAAAAGAAGAAAGATTGCATATCTAGGACACATTGTGAGAAACCAAAAATATGAAATTTTAAAATTGGCCATTGAAGGAAAAATAGAAGGAAAAAGAGCTCGAGGAAGAAGAAGAACCTGGATGGAGGATGCGAGAGAATGGACGGGAATTCGGATACCGGAATTGCTACACAGCATGGCCGACAGAGAAAACGCCAGAAGAATAGTCGCTAACATCTAATGCAGATACAGCACCAACAAGAAGACTCGTTAAGAATTTGTCGAAATTCATACAGCAATCCAGGATGCCAGACCTTATCGAATGCCTGTGTGTGATATCAAGAAATACCGCGGAACATACCTCGCGTTTCCCCAAAGTTAACGAAGTTGCATAAATTAATCGATGACAATGATGAATCGTAGAGTACTCCGTACGAAAACCAAATTGATGATTCGGTAGCACATCTCTGTTTCTTATAACTGAATCAAGACGATTTAAAATTAGCTTCCTCAAAACCTTCGATAAAGAGGAGAGCAAGCTAATAATCGGTCAATATGATGAAACCTCTGTCCGCGGTTTCCCTATTTTATAAACCATGATTATAGCCTACTTCTTCCACATTTTGGAGAAGTATCGCATCCTTAGAACCGCATTAAAGATGTAATAAAGAAGAACAGCCGCTTTCTGTGGTAGTCGCGAGATTATTTCTCCAGTAATTCTATCGAAGCCAGGAGCTTTACGTAGCGGTATACTACGAAGGCATACGAGAACTTCTCTTGGAGAAAATACCCCAGTAGCGTGTTCACACCGACGAGGTTCTTTTAATGATCTTTGTATATAGTCAGAATGCTCTTTGTTGCGATCAGAATGTGGGGTGAAGACCGTGTCAAGGTGGTTCGCAAAAGCATTCGTCTTTTCCTTGCATGTTTCAACCTAACTGCTATTTGATCTAATATTATTCGGTTCGTCTGGTTGACTTGGCAGTTTCTTTGGTATAGTGATTGAAAATTTTATTTTTATACTCCTTAATTTTGTTTTGTAATTTTTCGTATCTGTTGTATAAAGGATGCGTAACGACCACGCTGCCATCTCCTTCTTGTTGACCTGGTTTCTTTTATTAATTTTCTTATTTTTACGGGTATATACGGGTTTTGATAAGATTTTTTTGATATGTGATTGGTAGAATTCGCACATTCCACGAGATTAGAAAAATTCTTAACGGATATGTCAATGTCATTTGTGTTCTTTAGTTTGACCTTCAAGTTAATATTATTTTCAGTTATACTTGGAAAGATATTCCAGTTAGTGGTGTGATTTCTGAGTCTCTGTTGATTGAGAACGATTTTAGAACTTACATCTAAGGTGGCAACCACTGGAACATAATCGGAAGACAGATCAATGATTGTTTTGCACTCCCTGTTGTATCTTTGAAGGCCACGAATGATGAAGAAATCGCGGCCAATATGTAGGAGTTATTGGTGATAAAACGGCAAGTGCGTTGCCCTTTAATGATTTGTACAGTATCTTTCCGGCTGGGTTTATTGTTCTTGATCCCCTTGTACTGTTTTTGAAATTATAATCGCCACTGCATATGAATATATTTCCTAATTTGTTGAAAATTGTATTGTAGTCTATTTGTGGTATACAAAAACCCGGCTGACAGTAAATTTATTGTTATATCCTTTCCAAGTGTTTCAACATTTACCGCTACAATCTGGTATGCGAATATGCTGTATGCAAAGTTTTTATATTGTTTGTACATATCTCTGACTAGTAAAACCCCCATGAGCTGTTTCATCCAGGTGGTGAGCCGAGTATGCTACATATCTATCAACTCTGAGACTCTTTTCATACGTAAGATGGATTTCTGTGATTAGTGCAACGTGAATTACATTTTTTCGAAGGAAAAGTTCGAATACATTTCTTTTTTTAGTAAAGCCGTTCGCATTCCACAGAACTATCACGAGTGTGTGTTGTGCGATTATATTAGTGTTGTATTACATTATGGAAGTAATTTTTCAATAACTTTCGTGATATTAATGGATTTATCGCAGATTTGAATTCGTTAAGGAACGTTGTCAACATTATTGAAATTTCGTTAGTATTATTGCTGTAGTTTCTATCAGTATGCTCAGTTTGACCTGTATCAGTTTCGTTTCCGGCGTAGTTTATACTTCCCACTCGAAAGACATTAGCGTACGATCCCCGGTTCGCTGTACTTAACTTTCCATTAGAATAAATATCTCTACGAACATCAGGAAATTTACGTGGGCCTGGGCATGAGAAGAGCGTACTTTATCGTATAATTCAGTTTTCTGTTTGTATACCGAGCATCCCCTATACCTCGACGGATGATTACCATCGCATAAGGCGCATTTTGCGGGTTCGGATGGGCTATTATTAGAAAGTTTAGTATCATAGTATCATGTATCCCAGCACACTTAACGTAACGGTAGGTCGCAGCAGTTGGCCATGTGGCCGAATAATTGACATCTTTTGCATTATTTAAGTCGTGATAATTTTTTTTAGGTTCTTCAACTATTACCACTGTATTTAAGGTACGGTTGATTTAAAATATTTCAACATTTTTTTCCATGGTTTAACCCATGGGGGGGGGAGAGGTTGTTTGGTTTTGTAACGTAGAATATTAGTGATACTTTTCACCTGAAATCCTTTGGACTCGGTTTCCTTCGTAATGTCAGCAATATGTGTAGAGTGGTGTAAATTCTTAATTACTAACCTGAACAGTTTTTGTCTTCTGGCAACGAGTACCTGCATAGAAAAGATATTTATTTTCTCTTAAAGTTTTAGTAATACAGCGATAACTGATTATCGTATTCTTAGGCTTAATCGTAACCCCAGGTAAGGTTGTTTTTAATTAAAATTCTACATCAGATAATTCTGGAAGGAATTTTCTAAAGCTGTTGAAGTTCGCGACATTTTTAATCATAATCGGTGTAGGTTTAATCGATATTTCTTTATTCAGTGTACGGCTTGCTACTGCGTTGTATAATGAAAAGGAAAAAAAAAGGTACTAATATTAAGTACAGATTAAGCGATCCTTCCGCCGTCTGTACGACGTAACGTGATATTATTGGCAAACTTTCTTTTTCTTTCTTTTTTTTCTATAAATAGTTTAGTTTATGAAACTCAGTATTATTAGAACGTTTTTTCTAATTTATTCGTTAGTTGTTTTTTTGTTGATAAATATTTTTTGAAAAATGCTGAGTGAAATTGGTTTTGACATGGTTTTTACCGAGAAACTAGATGCCGACATGATTTTAACCATTAAGAAAACCGATTTTTCGTTTAGATGAATAATTTTCTGTTCTATGTTTATCGCCAATAAAAGCCATTGCGAATTTGAAGAGGCTGAATGAAGCGCAGTAGTTTTTTACGATTTGTTTTACCGATATTTAAATAATTTTTTCTTCGTTTTTTCCTTATTTATAGCGATACGCTTATTCGGTAAAAGTAAAGTAAAAATGTCTTTGCTCCGTAGAAAACCTTTTTATGGACTCTTTTACAGTGCTGCTACAGACGCTTTCTGGTTAACTTTCAGAGAGAAAATGTAATGGGCACATTTTGCGTTGTTTTCGATTAGGAGTTTAGATGAAATAGAGACTTTACGTTAGCGTTTGATGTTAATTACAGAGAGGATTGTGCAACGTCTTCATCAGTGCAGGGCGATGCTTTTGTCATTGTTACACAGTTCACGTAAATAAACATGGAAACAAAACTAGACATCTGCTTGCTCGCTATCTAAACCGAAAGTTCCAAGTTTTCCACTGTATTTTAAACAGTTTGGCTCTTTTGAAGGTGAGCCCGTCAGGAAGGTACATTTCAACTTCGTTTTATTTTGCTTCGACATGGTATATCATTTGAAAAGGATTTATTCGTACGTCTTCTGTCGATCGATAAGTCATCTTCATTTTGCACGTTATCGGTTGTAACAGTCCAATAAATTATTTTGTCTGTAACTAGTAAATTCTCCGTTACGCCCTCCCCTTCTGTGTCATGATGAAATAAACGTGTGTTCAAGATAATACTCGTGAAATTTCGCTTAGTACATACCGTCGTGAAAATTAAATTGATAGGTTGGGGTAGCGTTTACTTAATATAATCTAAATCATTTGTTCATCTTTATCGTTCGCATTTTGAGCGTATCGACTTTGTATCGTTTGCGTATTAAAAAGAAAAAAAAAACAACAGATAAATTAATCTGAGAACAAACAAAAAAGTGCATCAAAGAAAAACTACGTGGAGACAGTATTTTGGAAACGACATAATAAAGTAGGCTCGATGAATCGCCAGTAAAAATCGAAAAAATAACATACAAGTAATACAAAATAAAGCATTAAGGTTAATAACAGGCGCCTTTAAAACAACTCCTATTAATGTGTTACATTATCAAAAAAGGGGAAATTAGAACCAATTTAAGAAAATACAATACATAGCAGATAAATGGAAATCAAATCAAACATATGTCATCCTCTTAACAACAGGTTATTAACATTAATCGAATTTATTAAAATTAATAATTACTGGACTAGTAAAAGTATACCTGCTTTCGTCGCTAGTAGACAGTGTCTAAGGGATATCGAACTATTTGAAAGAAGAAGAAGAAGAAACGTATATTTGCGCTTAATTTTTAACAAATAACAATACATAACTTAAGCGGGTAATTTGTACCGGAAAAACATGATTTCCTTATCAGATAACTTAATATATATATATCAGAACACGAAAATGATAAACAAGAAAAAAAGAATCTATAATTATAGACAGGAAAAGTTCAAAAAAACCTGACACATTAGCTTATTAAATAGTTTAAGTTTTAATGACTCAGCATAAAATTAGCATAATCTCGCAATTTAGATGAAATTCTAAGAGTTCATGGAAAGAAATTAACAATTTGGTGAGAATATTTGAAAAACCTAAATCAAAGTACAAGGACATAGACTATTTTAATATGCTAGGAAATATCCATATAGATATAAGAAATGAATTTGAAACGGTTTACCAGGAATATAATGAAAAGCTATTACAAGATATAGTCGAAAAGAGATATCGTAATTATGATACTGATGGATCATTAAATATAGAAAAACGAATCTACTCCTGTACAATATATATAGTAAAACTGCAAATAAATATCGGACGTTTCGAATTCCGATGACATACTCGTCATGTACGACAGAATTATACGCACTTTATCAAGCAATCAACACAAATTCGTAACGCTGTGAACGTAGCAGATAATCTTAAAGCAGCGTAGTCTGATGATACGCAGGCAAACTAAGCAAACATGAATGCGATCATGAACGAACTGTACACACTGAATGATCGTCTGCCCCACTTGCAAACATTGTTTGATGCGCGACTGACCGAAGTATTAAATTCGTTAGCGTGCACTGCACAAGAAAATACTTCATTACGAAAAGAAAACGAAAAGTAAACGGGTACCAATTGAAGATTTTGAACAACATACTAGGAGAAATAATATTATTGTCTCAGGCATTCCGGTTGTACCGAACGAAGATCTCCTTAATTTAGCCGTGAAACCGGCTGAGGCGACTCTAATGCTAGTATTACTGTTAACGATATCGATGATTGTCACAGATTACCGAAAGAGGCACCAAATTAGTATCACGCAAATATAATATTCAAATTTTTCAGAAGATTGAAGAAGGTAGAGAACTTAATAAAAACAGTAGAGCGAAGCGGCCAATACTCCTCAATATTGAACTAACAGGTGATTCGCGAATCTACATGGATGAGCATTTGACACGTAAGAATTCTAAACTCTTTTTGGAGGCCAGGAAATTTCGCTCCTGTGGCTGGATGTTCGTGCGGGTACCTGATTACAAGATTTATGCACGTAGGATGAAAATTCTCGGTTCATCCCTATGATTTCTGAAGACTAAAGTGTCCACTTTACTAAACATTAAATGACTCTAGTAGTTACCTGTTTTTTATATTTATTTCCTAGCATATTTTTGTTTTCCTTTATAACGTTTATCGCGTTACTATTTAATATCATTCTCTCGAATTTGTATTTCGTTTTCTAAAAATTTTAAGAGTTCTGGTGGTGGGTTATTTCCCCCGAGAATTTTAGTCGTGTGTGTTTTTATGCAAGTGCGTCTGCAGGTATAAGTTGCGTGCTGTGCTGGCGTGTGTCTCTTTTCTGTACATGTGGAGGTATTTTCATCTTCACACACTTTTCCTCTTCTATATGTATTTCAGGGGTAGGATCAGTGCAGTTCTTCATACTATCTGTTTTGCATGGATGTTAATTACACTGACATTCCGTTGTGCTTTTTTATACTATACAGGCTCTTTCTGGTGCTTTCTATTTATAACTTTAATCATGATTGCGGTTGAACTAACATCTATTCGTTCCTTTATTACTTCTATCTCCATTAGCCGGGCATGTTTAATTAATATTAGATATTTTTTATTTATTATTTCTTTGTTCTGCTTTGTAATAATTTTATTATTGTCGTCGTTACTTGATATTCGCCCGTTGAAGAGTGACGTTGTTCGAATTTAAACGTGCGCAATTAATGTTGCATCACCATTTTGACGTCAATTTTCAGAATCTATAATCGGTCGTAAAAGGAGAAAAAAGAATTGTTCATTTCTGTTTTCTCGTGATAATTGTGTTTTGTCCCCCCCCCCTCATCTCACCCCCCCCTCCTCGTATAATCATCAGCCGATACTTGTCTTAAATCGTTATTTAGCCTAAATATACATATGTGTGCTAGTTATCGCAATATTAATTTTCATTTGCAGTTATTTCATTCGATATATATATTGTTTAAAGTTAGTAATCACTGAATTTTATTAAATGCCGTGTCTACTCTGCGAGTGAGAGAAAAGTTTTAAAAGTTTCTCGCTATTTTTATGAACTAGAAAAAAAAGGAAATTTAACGAAAATAAAATATTATTCGTATCGCTAGGCTATACGTCGGGCCCGAATTCAAATTTAGTTTTGAAAATAAAACGTCAACAGTTAGACTTGTTACAATTGGCGCACGTCTTAGGGACCAGAATCGCAAATTGTGACAATATTTACGAACTTTTGGTAACATTTGAATGTCGAATGCATTTCCCCGATGAAAATCTCTTCACTAGCGCTATCGCATTTTACTAGGACTACATTTCTACTCTTTTGATTCTGATCAAACGCGACCTCGCCGTTGAGCGGTCGGAATGTATTCCGAATATATCCGTAAGTTCGGACAATGATGGAACTTTGGAACACGTCTGATTCGCGACTCGTGACATATTTCCATATCGTTAGCGTTCATTGTGTCGTTTCTGCGGCGTTTATAAGAAGGCGAGCAGAGTTCAAAGTAAAAAGTAAGCGACGCGCCGAACGGAATGTGGTACGGAAAGCGCACTAGATTTTCGGGAAGCAGTTGCTCGCTAGTTTGCCGAGTGCGAGTTTTACATTCGAAGACGACAGAAATTCGAGTAAGTTTGTTTGCCGGCTGTAGAAACAGTTGCCAATAAAAGTTTACAAAGTGCTAAGTTTAACTTTCGCCGAAACCATTAATTAAAAGCAATTCATTGTGCAGCACTCGCACTATTACGGCAACCGCAACAGCGACTGGCTTGCCTCGTCTCCCCCCTCCCCCCGCGATATTTTCTTAAACAACTAATATACTGTCGTTCCGACGAGGAGATTGCATACCGTTGCACCGTATTTTACTTGCTACTTTTCCGTAATCGTAGAACATTAATTACACTCTGATATTACGTCCAGACTTGTAAAATTTAAATTAACATCTTCGCATTAATTAATTAATTAATTAATAATAATGTGCGGTAAAAAAAGGGGAAAAAAACCATCCGGTCCTTTTTCGTTAATGAATGTGTCGGGATTTCACGATGACTGAATATACTGGTTGAATATGACTTAGTAAAGTCTTAGAAGGACGAGATTTGTGTCAGCAGGTAGGTAACCATGACGGTACCTTCGAAGTAGCTGGTAACAAAGTATCTAGAATATATATATGTATATATATATATATTAAATATAAAATGACCAAGATACATTATTATCTGCATTATAAAGTTACATGTTTCGAGAGCACATACATGTGAAATATCAAAAGATAACGAAGAGCTCGAACGTTTGGTATTGTCGGCAGCTTTCCTGCAGGTTGAAATGATCGTTTACAGAAAGGAACGATTCGGATTTTACCAAAAGTGTATGATGAGTTCGATATCCCTTATCCATGGACAAGCGACGACTGTCTGGCAGGTAAAATAGGTGACGGAATATTCTAATTAAGGAAGGATTGATAATTGAAAAACGCAGCGGAAAAAATAGGCCATGAACATAACCGCAATAACTGCGGTGATCATGAAGCTTCGTCTTCGAAACGCGTCGGGGTATTTGATAAAAAATGAAATAATTGTTTTCAAAAATTCGTGTTTAAAATTAGTTACTGTACAATAAACATAGCCGTGTGCATTCATTTTATTCCTAAAAAATGTCCTAGTCTTCATGGAGGCCAACATTTTTTAGCCATACGAAAAATACCGCACTTGAACATTGTAACTGCTGGACACAGTGCTTTTAAAAAGTGAGGGCGTTTCGTCACAGTTGACATTTTAAAATGTTCAACAATGTAAAGGTACGTTTATAATCACACACTTTAATGAATTTAAGTATCAGAGTGCATAATCAACTAACAATACAGAGTGTGCTGTCAGCTGATGGTAGTTTAACGGTTAATGACGTTTCCAAGAAACTAATTATACAAGATATTTAACTCGATTCTTCTGATCGCGGAATGGGGATACCTTTTTGGTTGATGGAAAAGATTCGAGGTTTTAAATGACTGCACTACTATTTCTTTAATTACGGTTCGCTTAGCAGTTTTTAATTTATACCAAGCTTTATGCTACAGCTTGCGGATTTCATTAACAGCTTCCACCAATGTTTCCATAAAAACGATATAGGATTTTTTTATTACCTCCAGCGTTACAATGACGGTAGCCGTTAATATACATACAATGGTTACTTGTATTATAAGATATTTTTCATTTTTACATATTTTAATATTAATTTTATTCCACCCGGTTAACATTAACCAACTCTGTCGGAGTGACGACCTTATTTTTACTTTGAACGTGGAAATGGACAATTTTAAAGTACATTTAAACATTCCTAGAGAAATTCTATAAAGCTGGTGTAAAATTAATTTTGTATAATATCTTTCTGTCTTTTATGGGTAATAATTGGAATAACAGTTTAAGTAACTGACGTACACATGTTTTTGTAATGACCTATCAAAATCGCGTTTGTTTCTTGTAGACAAGTCTGTACGGAAAACACCAACGTCGACTACATATCTAATTTTTTTTAATCTTCTGCAATGACCGTGAACACAGAATATTTGTGTAAGTAGCAAAAAACCTGTCACTTCAAAAGCACCAGCTGATAAAACAAGGTCTCATAAGTATTACACGTCTACACACCATCCTTTTCAAATACCATTAATTGAACCTGTGTTTCCAGATCGTATCAGAGAAAATAATTGAAATGGAAAAGTTCATCGGAAAAAGTTCACATGAATGGAAATATAATATATGAGAAATTGGCCAACAAACTTTAGATGACACTAGCAGAACTTACAAAATGCAAAAAACTTTAATAAAACAACAGAAACATGTTATTCATTTTCTTTTTCAAATTTTTAATGAATACAGTCTAAGTTATCACACAATCTCTACAGCTAACTCACAGAAATTGAACAACTAACTGCTATAAATTATATCTAAAATCATTTAGTAAATCTATAATTCAAAATTACACTATATTCATATGCAACAATAATCATTGTGTTCGGATCGGTGAAGAGGTCACAGTTTTGTCGTTTTTATCTATCCAAGCCATCTTCTATTAATCCAAAAACTCTACAAATAACCCCAATATCAGTATATTTTTGTAAGATTCATTTATAACTATATGAAAATGTCGTACGCCACCTGTTAATACTACTAAAAGCGAACTGTAAGCACTTTTAGATCAAATCAAACCCCCATCAATTGTTGTCGATGACTTCAATGCTTATTTACCAGTGAATGGGCTTCAAAATCAACTAGTAGATTTGTTATTAAAAAGTTTATGTTGGAAAGCGATCAAACAATTCAGCCTCCCCTCTCCAATGTGTACGTATTACAGCCTGACTCACAAGTCTTTTTCAATATTTCATTTGGCACCAATTTCTCCAATACTTTTTCAAAAACTATATATCTGCTTGTGCCAACGTATTTGCGCTCTAGTGACCATTTTTCTATATTTATCAAAACTACCGAAAACCAACAAGGCCAAATTATTCCAACACCACGCCTAACAGGATTCCAAATTAAGTGTTGAAGGTCATGAAAATTGTTTATATCAGTTTGCAGACGTTTGCTGAAGACCATGAAAGTTGTTAATACTAGTTTGTTGGTGTTTACGATAAATGCCGTTTAGTTTACACGATTAATAATGACTATTGATGAGAACTTTTCAGTTGACCGCGGAATATGGTTGACGATACATGACCGCCACACTATGCGCTGTCCCACATCCAGTCCCCTGGAAGTAAATAAATAAAAAAATAATTTAAACATAGGAATAAGTAAAGTAATATAGCATAGGCGCAATAGCCTAGGAGTACGTATGTTACCGGTTGTGGCGGCAGTAACACCAACAAATCAGCGCGTATGGTAATATTTCGTACACCAATAATGCTATCCCCAGTCGTATTGCTCGATTCCGAGTGTTGTGACTACCTATTTGTACATTATAGCTATACAGAATAGGTAGCGCGCATGGTAATTGTTATACACGACGCGAAGATGGTACACACACAAGGCTACATTCGGAACTGATTAGTAATCGTTTGATATATCGATATACGAATGTAGTTCCGTGCGTATACTGGGTACTAACTAGCGCGCATATGGTGTTGTATATGTGGTGGTTTGCCATTGCCTTCCACGTGACTATTAGCGAGTATTTTAATTTAATTTTTCGTAATAATTTCTGTCGTCACCCGGGATCGAATCTGAGACTTCCGTAGCGGAAGTCAAGCGCGCTATAGGCTATCGCGACGACCTATAGAAGTATACAAAAGTATAATGTGAAGTGAATGAAGAAAGAAATTATTTACAAAAATAAATAATTAAAATATAGGTACATAGACGTTATCACCTATCGGAAGTAACAAACCTAACCAGTTGTCTTGATCGAATACAACGTGCCATACACTTTATTCAATCTACACCTCACCCCACTTCTATCATCTGCACTAACAACACGTGGACGTTGTATTAATACTATGTTGATGTCACACTGTGCTGATGACAGATGCATGACTTTTCAACTTTAGTTCATTTTACTTATTTACTTCATTTTGAATTATAAGGATGTAAATATAAAAAAAAAACAAAACAAAAAGAACAATAGAAATAATTAAATTATCAGTATTTATTTTGATGTTACCACTAACTTTTGACCTATAGATACTAAATCACCTCTGTGATGCCTCCTTCTAAAAATAACCATAGCTACAGCGACGAGAACTACATTATATAAATATAACACGAGATAAATAAAATATTTAATAAAATTAATAAATTAAATCCCGATTATGGTAAAAAGGTTAAATGTTTCATAATAGATCAGGCAGCACAGCCTATTTAAGCTTAATAACAGCTTATGGTCAACCGGGTTCTTAGTCGCTTTTAAGTTCGCGTTGATAATTTCAAGGATTCTAAATTATTGTTACTTCCGTTGCTTAAGCATAATCACAATCACTTTTTGTAAAACTAATCAAAGAAAGATCAAAAGGATGAAGAGTAAAAACAGCGGACGAAGATTTGGGTGGAGAAATAGAGAGATAAATATTAGAAAGAGCATTTTTCAGTAATAGTAAAGAACTTTGAAGACGGGAGTTAACTAAGTAGATATTACGATCGAAGGAGTAGATAAGCACACAGTCAGCAAAGAAAAGCGAAATAGAGTTAGAGGCATAGAAGCAATTTTGATAAAGTAAATATTAAAGAGCATAGGTTTTATGGCAGGATTCTTTCCTCGAAAAATTAACCTGGTGAAAGAGTCGAGAGGAGAGGAAAGAATTACAGTTCTGTGTTGACAAACAGTGATAATAAGAGAAGCAAAGTGGACAGGAATGTTAAATGAACCATTATGTCAAATAGTGTAAGAAGGTTAACGTTATCAAAGGTAATTAATATGTTAAGGTAAGCTGCAATTAAGAACTTTTTATTAATAAATGACATATAAACGTTTCAGAAACCTGTTGATAAAATTTGGTGGACCATGTTCAGGACGAAAACCAAACGTATTGTTAGGTAACAAATTGCTGTTCTGGAGCCACCAAACGAGACGTCTATTAAACTTTCGAAAAGCTTCCCGTAACACACGAAGCAAGAGAAATAGGACGAAAGGACGAAGAATAATGTTTCGGAATAGAAACAATAATAAAATTGTTCCAGGAAGAGAAGGAATACAACCGGAACCAAGAAAGGAGTTAAAAATATTTAAAAGTATCTGGAAGGAAAAATCAGAGAGATTTTTTAGAACAGAAAAAGTGATCCCATCTAGGCCCGGAGAGGAGTTAGATGAATTGTTTAAAGATGAAAGAAGTTCTGATAGAGTAAAAAAGAGAGGTTAGAAAATATGGAGAACTAGGAGCAGACCGGGAAGGGTAGGATTCCTGGAAGCTAGGAACATAACTAGGAGCTACAGAATCAATAAACGGTTTTAGTTTTTCAGGAGGATAATTATGATTGGAAAGCAGTTGGAAGAGAGGGGATTTAAAGGCCTTAGCCATTTTCCATACATGAGAAATAGGAGTAGATCGAGAAAAAGAGGAGCAGAAGCTTTTCTATGAGTTTTTCTTAGCTGTTTTAAAAACAAATCTGGTTTTAGCATTGGCATTCTTACGAACCAAAAAGTTGGAAAGAAAAGAACAGAAGCAAAAAGTTCTATAAGTAGATTACTTAAATTAAAAGACGCCTTAAACTTCTTATTCGATCATAATGAGGAGGATGTTCTGAGTTTTTTGTTCGGAGTTAGTCGGAGAGGAAGAAATAAGTTAAAGCAGAGGAGATTGATTCAATAAAGAAGTCATATTCGGGAGATGAGTTTAAATTAAGGGGAATTGAAGAGAGCGAAGATGGCCTAGTCTACTTTAGAGGGGATCCATTTGGGAGAGTGAAGAGGCTTATAAGAAGCTTAAGAAGGGAAGTCGTCAAAAGAGATGGTGATCACTTACAAAAGTACCGTTTAGAGTTGATCATGTAAGACTAAGATAAGGAGAAATGAATGATAGGTCTATAGGACTGGAGGACAAAGAACTTTTAACGCAAGTAGGCGAACCATCATTAAGGAGGATTAAGTCATTTCGTAAGATTCAATTTTCAAATACGAAACCATTGCTGTTGTATCTAGTACAACCGCAAGCAGGTGAGTGCGTATTCCAGGAAGAAAATTAATAAATGATTGAAGAGGAAAGTTACGTAAATAAAAATTAGGAAGAACGCAAGCCAAGATGAGGTTAAATGAATTTGAGGAATTGTTGAGAACTGAGATGCGGACGAAATTTGGATTTAACGGATTAGACGGAATAGGAGAATAAGAAAATTGATATAATTTCTGATTAGGATAGTTGAACCGCCAAATCCGTCACTGCAATCGGAGCTAATTAAAGAAAAACCAGGAATGTTAATGCCTGAGGAACCTTTTAGCCAAGTTTCTGAGAGCAGCGCAATACTTATATTATGATGATCTGGCAAGCTGTCAAGAGAATTTCTCTTCGCCCCCTAAGACTACGGCAGTTCCACTGTAATATTCGAAGTTGACAAAGCCATGATAAAGGGAAAAGCGAGAAATGTAAAAAGTAAGAGAATGAATAAAAGAAGGTGAACATGAGCTATCAGAATAATAGAAAAATAATATAGAACCTTTACCAATTCAATATTCTTGATTTGAAAGACTGTGTTTTTTTAATTACCAGGGTAGACTTAGACTGATAATTTACGCAAGTATTCGTAGGCACGAAGAAAAAAATGAGATAGAGAGTACGGCATGATGCCATTTCTTCCTCTAAACACATGCCAACTTTCAGTGAATTTCATTTATCAGTTTGCTCTGTCATAGACACACGTGTATAAGTGCGATATTGATGCGAGTGAAATAGTGCTTAGTTATAGAAAATTGCACATCCGGGAAATGTGACTCTTACAGAGATTTATCGTCAGTTAGAAGAGTTTACTGTGACGATGCTGTGGATAGGCGTACAATCATTGAGTTATTAAATTTTACAACAGTGAACGTGTTAAAGCAAGTATATTTAACGAAAAGTGTAGTGAGCGGTCAATTTCAGTGACAGACGGTGAACATCGACAACGCGTGTACAATCTGATTCAAACGGATCATAAAGGTAGCCGAAAATGCATTGCTGGTGGGGTTTAAAGAACGTGTTGGAGATTCATTGTTGAAATGTCGGCGAACCGTTAAGTCTTTGTTCCCTTGGGTACTACCCCGCTGATTGATGAAAACGGAAAGCGTTGACTTGAGCCTTGTGAGCGACTTCTTCGGCAGTATTGAGATGAAGAGGACGACTTTATTTTGAACACTGTGACTGGGGACGAGTCTTAGATTTATAAATCCCCCTAACCGAAAAAGTCCAAAACTCGAGTCTGCGCCAAAGAAAATTTTCCTGATGGTGCTTTGGGATAGCAGTGGTGTTTATTTGACCGACTATTTGTAGTTAGGGACAACCATGAACTTTGAAAGGTACGCAGGGACCTTGAAAAAACTTCAAAGACACGGATATGTTGTATTCGAAAACCCGATAATTTTACAACACGATAGCGCAAGGTTCATACAGCCGAATCATCCATAGAGGGTCTCCATTTCTACACAATTCCACACTCTCCCTATTCACCCGATTTGGAGCCTTTTTTCCGATAATGGCGAGGCACAATCTCAAGAATAGTCGTTACCTCGGACAGTGAAGTGAAAGCAATTGTTGCGACCGGGTTCGATTTAAGTTCAAAGAGTTTTTCATTACAGAATGAAAAACTGGTTTCACATTGGGAGAAATACGTAATAATAGCGGCCGCATTGAAAAATAAATATACTGTTTTGAAGCTGAAGAATTTTAATTTCATTTACTTTGAATCTGATTTCGATTTGTACGTTTTACGAGCAGGTATGCATTACTTAGCAACCGCCATTACCGGTACACAAGTTATACGATATTTGTTTTATACGATATTTGTTTTATACGATATTTGTTTTATACCTTTCAAATTATCCAACGTGCACTCTTTACTGTCAGGATTCATGTGCGTCAGTAAATGTTGCAGTCCAAAGGTAAGTGGAAACATTTTCTGATCTTACCCGAAATATACATTTTATTTTTGTGTAAACTACCGATGTATGTATATTTTGTTTCGTGTGCGCTTCCTCGTTTAGAAGTTTATTGTTAATAATATACTGGTATAGTACAGCTTTATCGCACAGAACCATCTGCTCACTAGGTAATAAGAACAATTTGTTTATTTTGTCTCGACGCTTTTTCGAGTCACCTATCCGACATATAATTAATGACTGCGCTAAATTTATATTAACTTGGCCACATTTTACAACTGGAAAAACATTACTCATAACTGCCCGTCACTGTGCATTTACAAATTTTCACAACTCCAATGGCATACAAAATTATTACACTTACATCTAACAATTACAAAAAATTAAATACCCTTATGTAATTTGACACGGAAAAAGGCCCGAGAAGAAAGTAATTAAAGCAACGAGAACAATGCTTATCTGGTCAAATGTAGAACAATAACTGGATAAGATGAGAAATACCGTAACTTAATAGAAATGTCGACTACTAATCCATTTCAAAACTTCGGTCACTTCTTTTCAATTTGGAGTAAATGTTATCCCGAAAATAATTAATCGTTTAATCGTTAACATTTTTGTTTTTCGTTTAAAATATTATCATCTACAATTCCATTCAAGGAGAGGAGGAATAATACCTTATCAATAGTCTCGGGATCGGACACTGAAAGGAACGGTCGTAATTGAATAAAATATGAACATAGCTTAATCACGCGCTGATGTTATTATAAAAATCTGCACAGTTCTATTTAGTGATTTGACACAAAGATAAAAGGAAAAAAATCGATTCCTAAAAGAACTGGTGAGATGCCCGTGTAGTTGTCGGTAAATTAGTTGGCTCGAGGTCTCGATAGTTTTCCGCGTTAAAACGCCCCCGACACTAAAATCCGTTGTCGTCCTTTGGATTCTCGTTGCCTTCTGCGGCCGTGCTAATCGTATCGAACACGATCGGAGTTTGTAGTTTCAGGGGGCGCGGTGGTCGTTCGAACTTGAAAAATATCTGCGCGAATGTTTCAGTGGGGCGCGGAACACGCGGCCACAAGATCGGCGTGCGAAGCGAGCAGGAAAATTAAAGTTATCCGTTCTGTTTGAAATTGTATGATAATTCGGTCCGCGGGGAGAATTATTAGGGAGCGCTATTAGCGGCGGCGAAGGGGAGGCGCGGTTGTTTCTTCGAATTGCGAATAAACTGTCGAGGCAATTTTGGCATAAATTGCAAATGGGAGGAGGCACGATAGAATGCAAATTTGCATGTTTGTTGGCGTGCTTTTATTCCATTTGAACTAGTGGCCGCAGGAAGGTAGCGGCGAGGGTTTCGTGCTAACTTCGCTGCTGGCGCTTCTATACATGTAGATCGAATTTGCAAAAGTCAACAAAAGCCGGCAAGCAGCGTTTAAGATTTGGCCCGGCTAGGGCCGCTCCGCTACACAAAAGCCGTCTGCCTGTCTGAATAAAGCGCGCCATCTCGCAGTTTCGATATTTCTTTCACTAACCCATCAACCAATTAATTAAGGCCAACGATGAAACATCGTCGCTGCAACATAGCGGCAGCAGATGTATTTAACGCATTTCTCCCCGACGAACCCGAGTCCGGCCGAACCCTGCTCTCATACCTTCAAATAGCGCTCGCTTTAATTTATCATCTAATGATACACTGGTTCACACTTAACCTAGTTTTGAAACCGATAGCGATTTTTGCAGCATCCTTTCTTCCTTATTATTATTATTATTATTCGTTTTTTCCCTTAGCTGTTTCACTTTCAACAGCGCCCACACTCGGTTCCAATATTCAGGCTACATCGGCTATTTTATAGTTCGGCCCGATTGATAAATGTATCCCCGATAGCCGAGAGGATAACGGAAATCGTTGTTACCGGGGATCTGTCAACTAAGAGTAAAGTGGGAGTTGGTGATTTTAGGTTGGGAGTTGATGATTTTTGATTGTTTAATAGAATGGTGAAAGGAGTACAACGCAGAGACGTACACTTTAGGCAGCATTTTTCAACTACCAGCTGGCACTGCCTTTCGTCAGCTGCCGTAGCAGATAACGATGTTTCAAGTAAACATTCGAATATTCACTTAGTAAAGTACAGCAAAATTAGTTAGTTAGCTCGAATAAATTGAAAAAAAAAAAAAGAGGAAAAAAGAAAGACCTTTGAAAGGTTCTCGCTGGTTTTTTTGATGGTATCCCGCGAGTATTTCCAAAAACCCTAGTTATACTATTTCCGCAGTTACGAGACAAGTTTAGCACGCGAATCGGCGCACACGTCGATTATTATCAGAGAGCCGTTTAGTACATTATGAAATTTCAAACTCCATACGCAGTATCCGGTAAAAATACTACAATAACCAATATACCGCCGAACCCTGGAAATATATTTTCCGATGAAATTTTTCAGTCAGTGTAAAGGGACTTAAATTGCTAAACTCTTTATTCGGGGTTAAAACTTTTAAATGAAACGAATGGAGCAGTACACTTCCTTTTAGACTTGTAAACAAATTCACGGATCTAATGCCAAGCACGCCGTTCCACCGGAGATGCTTTTTCTCATGAAAAATTAAAAATTATTTTAGAAAGTTGTATCAAAGATAACATACCGATCTTGACTATTCATAGATTTTTGTTTAAGTTACTTTTAATTAACTTTCAAAATGTAAAGCACCGTTCGGAAAATCAGCAAAGTATTTAAACATCGCTTTTCTCGCAATATTCGGTCGCTACATCATTTAAATAGTATCGCTCGTACCTGCGACAAGAAAAACCACAGCTACACCCTAGCTTGTTTTTTTCATGATACCCAGTTGCAAAATGTCAACCTTAACTCTAAACATTTCACATCTGGTAAGTAATCTAACTTCTTCTGACCTAAATTTAAAACTATTTACATCGACTGTAGTAAAAAACTACCGTCAGTCTTCGGTTAGTTTAGATAAAATTAATATAATAACGATTAAGCATCTCGTAAATAAAGCCGCTGTTCATCTTGTTATTATCAATAGCCCTATTTCATGGTCGCTTTCTCATCAGCTAAAAGAAAACGATCATCATTTCTGTATCGAAACCAGGTAAAGATAATACGCTAGCTATTAATTATCGGCCGATTTCTTTCACTGGCAATCTGTGTAAAATTGCCGAAAAAAATTAATTTTACATAGGCTAAATCTCACCCTTGATCAACTTGGTTTTGTTAATATATCGTTTTATTGATTAGCAGAATTGCGAATTCTCTTACGGATAATATGAATAATCATACTGGTTCGTTACTTCTTTCAACAACGTCGTGTGGCATTTAGGTATAAGATTATTTAATTTTAACTTTTCTTATTATTTGATAAAAGTTAATAATTACTCGCGTTATAGTAAATTCCATAAAATTTGCGACCAGGACAGTAAACTCAAAAACAGCATACTCGATCCATTCCGACTTTATATTTAAATGACTTTCCCATCTGAAAAGATGTTGAGATAGCTCTACGCTGATGACAGTGTAATTTTGTGCTCGTTATATGGAGTCAATATTATCAAAAATAGATTCACAAATAGAATTGAATACTTTTTAAATAAATAGCGAATAAAAATGAAATCTAATAAAGCGTCTAAAAGACGGCCGAATAGAGCAACCAACCATTTTGTAATAACTATATTAATTCTAGGAAAGATCTTAAATATACATATATAGGCATTCTGCTTGACAAAGAGCTAAAAAAAAAATTATGTTACACATAAGGTCTACACTTCCGTATTTTTTCATTTCAACCTATATTTTTAAAACATTTCCGCTTCGAATAAACTTATCACATCTACAAGAGAGATCTGTTTTATTATATGCTTGTTCAGTCTGTCCTGAATCTAACATCAAAAATTACAGATTATGCAAAATCGTTGTTGCAGAATAATCCTCAATGAGCTCCGCTATTCATTAGTACCGTAAAAATTGCCTAAATTGTATATCCCTTTTTATTAAGAATATTAAACATTCAACTAACCTCTTTCGCTAAATGTTCAGTCAGTGAGCATTAGTTTTGTGAAAACAGTCAGTGAATTCGTAAGACATTAAAGATATAAACATGGAATAACTTATTTACGGCCTGCCGTGATAAACAGCCGCTCATTAATTACAGAATTTAATTTGGCTATTATTTTGTTTTTGTTTATTTACTCGCATTTTTTTTTCTTTTTTGCTAACCGTGTTTTTCCTGTAATTTGATTTATTTTTCATATTATTAATTTTTATATGCATTTTATTGATCGTCGGTAAAGACCTACCCAGCTCGGTACACAATTCATTATAACTGATTGCACAACTAAGAAGTTCAGTTTCAAGTTTTGTTCAGACTCACTTCCTCCTTTCTTAATCAACTTTCCTTTTATCTTTCTATTCAGTTCTTTCTTCACCGTATTAACGGTTCCATAACTTTTCTCCCTTACGGTGCTACATTATTTCTTCCTTATGTTGGTTGCCTTTTTTAACCTTTTCCTCTAATCTCGTTATCGTTTATCACTTACAAACTCTCCTCATCGTCCTTTGCAACCTCCTTCTAGTGATGACCGGCAATGTACTTCCGATCATATTTCGTTCTGTCGCCTCAGCGTTCCTTTCTTCACTCGTAGATCCTTAAATATTGCTACATTCTGTAAGTGCTGCGTCTGTTCTTTCATTTCCATCGTTTTCTGTTATTTCTTCTTATGGTTTTCTCATTGTCTCCGTTACTTTTTTTTTTTTTTTTTTTATATGATATTCCCTGATCTTCAGTATGCCGTATTTAACTGCTGTGGCTATCACGACATACCGAAACGGGATTTGCGGTTATATAGTTTTAGCTATCCTGTTTATGTTAAGAAAATTAATGACGGAATCTATTGCTGTTTGGGTGTTTGATAGCATATCGGGAAGTGTTTTATATGTTAAGAGTTTCTTAGTTGATAGGAATGCTGTGCATTCTATTAATAAGTGTTGAACGGTTGGCATGAAATTTCCCATACAGAAAGGGCACTGTGTTGGTGGAGATGTCCCATTTAGAAGGTGGTCGTGCGAGATTGCGGTGTGGCCTGTCCGCAGTCGGCTGATTATACTGAATTCTCTGCGGGAACAATTTGTTGGAGGCCACCATGGCTCGATCGTTGTCTTTACCTGGGCCAGAAAAGTCTGACAGGCGGTCCATTGTCCCTTCCATTCTTGTTTGCTTATCGCTAGAAAGAATTGTGCCATGGATGAAGGGGGAGGCGAGTATCTGTTCTGCGGAGCTCGTAGTGCTGATTGTGCCATTGCGTTCGCTTGTTCATTCCCTCGTATTCCTGCGTGACCAGGGACCCACATAAACGTCACCTGGCCCTCGGACTTCTGTATGTCGATGATCATACGAAGAATTTGAGTGCTTATTGTATTTCTTGTTTTAGGGCTGGATATGGCTTCTAGTGCTGTCAGAGAATCTGTGATTATTAATATCTTCTTGTTGGGCTCACACAGAGACGTGTATTGTAGCCCATATAATATGGCGTACATTTCCGCGTCTAGTACTGTGCAACCATCATTGAGGCGGAAAGAATATGCCTTATCCGATACTACGAACGCACATGCTGTCGGTGATATGACTGTGGAGGGGTTATTCCGAGCACCATCTGTGTATACTATAACGTGGTCGGTGTATTTATTTATTGTATTTTTGGCCATTACGATGGCGTCAGTTAGGTGCTGTCTGGAGTTGTTTTTGAGTGATACTATTATTGGGGACTCCCATGGGGGAACTAATGTTAGGTTTTGCATAGGGTTCATTGGATTTATATTATTTGAATTTAATAAGCCACGGACTTCAGGCACAGGATCGTTTGAAAAACTTGGTGTGCATAGGGAGTTAATAGCAGCCACAGGAGCATGTGTCAAGGACAGAAGGGCATTACATCGTCTATGATAGTCCCTGTAGTATGACAACGGCGGGCACCCCAACAAATTGCACATACTGGATCCAGGAGTAGTACGATGAGCTCCAAGAATTGAACGAAGGGCAGAATTATGGATTGCATCTAATGAATTTATTAAGGACTGACATGCTTGGGAGTAGGCGGGACACCCGTACATGATTTTAGATAAGATGATGGATTTATACACTGATAGAAGAAGCTTGGGGTGAAAGTTATATTTAGGATTTGATAAGTATTTGATAATGCCGAGGGATTTTAAACACTTTTTTTTTAAACCTGATATGTGTGGACGCCAGGATAGCCGGCAATCAAACAATAGTCCCAGGAATTTCACTGTAGGTTGAAAGGATATAGGATTATTATCTAGTGTGAAGGAAATAGTAGGTGAGACGGCACGTCTTTTATGGAATTCCGTATATATTGTTTTGGAAGGAGAGAACACTAGGCCGTTGTTATTTGACCAGGATTGTAATTTATTTATTGTTTTTTGGAGGATATTTTGTGCATTGGAAGGAAGACTGGAAGATAAAGAGATGTTCAAGTCGTCGATATAAAGCCGGGCAGTAACAGGAGGCGAAATGCAGTTCATTATATCATTTATAAAGAATATAAACAAGGTTGCACTTAGGGCAGAGCCTTGTGGTATGCCATTCTCTAGTGACATAGTTATTGAATTGATATTTCCAATTTTAACTTGAAACTTTCTTTCTGTTAGAAAGTTTTTTATATAGTTGGCCATATTGCCAGTTAACCCAGCGGTTAGTAGCTTCATTAGTAGCCCCCGCCGCCATACTCGATCAAAGGCTTTTTCCATGTCAAAAAATATTGCATGTACGCTTTGTTGATGGCAGAAAGCTGTTGAAATTTGCCGTTGTAGGCTCAATAGATGATCAGTAGATGATCGCATTTTACGCCCTCCGGCTTGTGTAGAGGAAAGGAGGTTATTCTGTTCAAGGAAATGGATTAGACGCCTGTTCACCATTTTCTCCATTGTTTTGGATATCACATTTAGGAGAGAAATGGGCCGGTAACTAGGAAGGAGGAGAGGATCTTTGCTTGGCTTCAGGATAGGAACAATTTGGGCTAGTTTCCATTGATGCGGGATAGAGCCTGCCATCCACACCTGGTTATATATATGGAGTAAGTAGGATTTTGCAGAAGATGGTAAATATTTTAGCATGTACGGATGCATCGAATCGGGACCAGGAGAACTATTACGCGTATGATGTGTAAGTTGGAAATTAAGTTCATTTTCTGTGAAATCGCAGTTATAAGGAGCTGTTGCATCTTGAGGGATACACATTTCTAATGACTCTATTTCGGCTTTTCGAGCTCTAAATACATTTGTGTATGATGTGGAAGATGATGTTAAAGAAAAGTGTTCCGCAAATAAATTTGCAACTTGTGTTGTGTCAGATACTGTTGTGCCGTTGTCACTTAAATGGATAAAGGGCTTAGAACGGTTGATTCCGTTAATTGCTTTTATCTTTTCCCATGAGGAACGATTTGATGTGGTAGTCGATATTGAAGAAATAAAGACGTGCCATGATTCTTGTTTTTTAGATCGTATCATTAATCGTGCCTCGGCCCTACATTTTTTGAAGATGATTAAATCGGAGGGGAGGCCAGACGATTTGAATTTTCGTAATGCCCGTTTCCGACATCGTATTGCCATTTCAATTTCAGGGCACCACCACGGTACTCTGCGGGTTCGGTGGCAACCGGATGACATGGGAATTGAAGCTTTAGCAGCGTTGAAAATGGCCTGATGTAGGCGGTTAATGTTTTCTTGTACAGACACAGATGGCTGGTTTGGGATTTCGACCTTCGATGTGTATAATTTCCAGTCTGCTTTATTATATAAAAGACGTGGGCAGCTTAGCACCTCCTGGTCTTGTGAAACTAGTGTTGTATGTAAGAACACAGGAAAATGGTCACTTGAGTATGGGTCCTCCAGTACAGTTGATTGTAGTTTTGGTACTAATATAGGGGAGATTAGCGCTATATCAATTGTTGAAAATGTATTATGGGTAGGGCTGAGATATGTATAGTTAGGGGGGGACATGACAATTAAATTGTTTTCCAGCACTAACTTGTTAATGATATTTCCGTGTTTATTGGTTGATATTGATCCCCATACTGGAGAGTGGGCATTGAAGTCTCCGACAATAATTGCGGGGTGAGCAATCTGCAGTAGCAGCTTTTCCATTTCGTTTGGATTTACCAGTGTGTCAGGTGGGATATAGCAGTTACATACCGTGATCGGGTGGTTTGAAAGAGAGGGTATGTTGACTGATATGTTACTAATTGCGTACGAATTTAAATAAATAATTTATTGTTACTTTTTATCGAATTTCGTTACCTTTTGCTGGCGCGACCCCTCCAAAAAAACCGAAAAAAAAAAAAAACGACAGCAGAAGATCGTTCTACCGTTTAATTTTCTTTGCGCTAACAATTTTTTTTTTTTCTTTTACTTTTAATCAACACTCTTATCAACGTTTATTAAAAAAGATACAAAGTAGAAAAATTACAACTACCTTAATTTATTCCATAAATAACAATATTAATAACCTTAATTTCGGGAAAATATTATTTATCTTCACTTTGATTTGTCTTCTTTTGTCTAAGTATTTAAATATATCATCATAGTCGGTAACTAAATTTGTAATGCGTCTGGTTTTATTCTTCTCCATCTGTTTCTGTTTCGGCTACTCTGTATCGCGTGAGCTCTCTCGTTAATCCGGCTATGAACGTAATAGTGTCTATCCATCGTGTCGGTTGCTTCTTTTCCCTTCTACTTGTGTCCAGTTTATATGCATTTTTCGAGCTGTCCTTAATTTTCCGTACAATATGTCCGTAATATTTTAAAATTTTCTGTTGGCACCATGTGTGTACATGGACGTCGTTCAATGTTTAGTTCTCCCAAAATTGATAAATTAGTTTTCAACGAGGTAACTTCGGCATATAATAACACGAATCAAACAATCGGGGGGGGGGGGGGGGGGACCTGCATTGTAATTTTATTTATTAAATTTTTTCAAATGGTGTTTTTTTTTGTTGTTTTTTTTTTTTTTTTTTTTGTTGACCTAACAAACCATTTGTCCACTACTATTAATACATCGTCAAGAGACCGCTGAATGATTTCTGTGCTTAATCAAAATTTTTCAAAAAATTTTCTATTTTTGCAATTTCGTCGCCTGTAAAAAAAAAAAGTAAAAACCGTTTACTGTAAAAACGTTGAAAATCTATGAAAATCTACGACCACCGAGAATGATTTTCTGAACTTTAAATTGTCAATAATTTAAAAGTTTATAAGAGGATATTTTTTTTTTTTCTTTTAGGTTTGTCAACATGGACATTGGCCCAAGAACAATGGAACAGAGGGGTAAGAGAAACTCAAGAATATTAGTTTTTAGGATTTTTAATTTGACTTTGTTTTTTTTTTTTCGCTAAGGAAGACATTCTCGTATTTTTTATTTCGTTCATTTTTCTTTTTTCACTCCGAATATTCAATATCAGTGTTTCCCCATATTGTCAAAAAAAAAAACAAAAAAACACATAGATAATTTAAAAAACCAAACAAAATTTAATCTATTAGGTTGTCTTTAAAGTAGTTACCGAAACACACAATACGGTATATTATGATCTTGTTTTATCTTTGTGTAATTTTCGTATATTTTTTTATTTCACTTTTTTTAACGGATCGTTTTCTATGTTCAACGTCAATACGTCGCTCGTTTTAACTGGGATTACCTTTTTTTTTTTTTTCATTAGTATTCGGCTTTCTTTCAATTTGAAATTTTTGACCGTCGGCCGTTTGGGGCGCCGAAATTTTAATCGATGTACGAAATGTTAACATGGAAAAGCGATGTAAACTCTGCATAGCATAATGAAATTTTGAGGTTCTGATGGAAGCGACGATTTTCAGCCGAGCAGCAGCTTGTCTATATGAATGATGAGCTGTCATAGTTTCCGCTGCTCCGTTAAAATTAGTTATCTAAAAATCCTGGGTCTCGACCCTTTTCATTAACAAGCTTTCCTTTTTTCGCAACTTCACCGTCGAACAGCGTTCACCCGGCTTCTGCACTGCTGGACCTGCCTTTTAATTAACCGGCATTGGTTGAGGACAGCCTTTTAGTATGACGTAGAAGTCAAATGCAGCGTTCGGTCGCGCCGACGATAAGCCTAAGTTCACATCTAGACATACAGTCACACGACCGTGCATCTTCTTCTCTCTCTTGAACCGGGCGCCCTTCGCTCAGAGGCTCGTCTAGCAGCCAAGCATGCCGTTCCTTCATTTCATTTATATAAATCGTCCTACTGGGAATTTGTCGAAATTAATAGGTACTTTTTAGCCGTTAGCATACCGCCGACTATTCGGTTCACCGGGAAAAAACAGTAAGCAGCAGAACGGCATTTTTCATCATTTATCTGCGAAATTTTTTGTTGTAACGCGAAATTAATCAACATTAGAAGAACGGCCACTGAAAAACTTTATGACTGATGAGAGTTTAAGCTGCCGCATCTCCGCTACTTCGCACTTAATAATAACAGATGGTCATAGAAAATTCCTGTTGAAAATGTTACTTTAATATGCGTGTCGTCCGGTTCCCGCCGAAACAGGTCATTTGTATCGCTACCGGAATTTTTCCTCGCATTGAACACCGCTTTTAACTCGCTATATTTTTAGGCTGAGGGTTTTTTATTTTTTTTTTCCCGGGTTTTCTATTTTTTTTTTCCCCGGGTTTTCTATTTTTTTTTTAAAGTGACACAGAAAATTACACAGTTTTACGTAATTCCATAAAGTGTTCATAATTTCGGATTCTAAAAGTGTTCTGCGGGCTACCTCATTCCTTATTACGTAATACTTCTCGTGCGCTCCCTCATTCATGATTTTTTCCTCCTTTACTCGATCGAAATCGATCTTGTGTGGATTCCCGGTCATTTGGGTATTGAAGGTGTAATTACCATCTAAAGGTATGGCAGCGGATGCTGTGGCGGACTAATGGGAGGCGGATGGGGCAGCCCGCCCCGGGAATCTGGTCCTGGGGGCCTCCAAATACCTCCATGTTCCCTTGATCAAATTCTGAACAAAGCTTTAAAAATATGCTTAGTACCTATCTAAGAGGTGGTTTGGAGTTGCGCGGTCCCATACAACTATCGTCCCATACAGATAAAATACGAATAAATAAATATGTACCAGTAATTTACAATTTTTAAAATAAAATTACACTACTACTGCTAATCTTTCTAATGTCTATACAGTTTTCGTTCCAGTTTCACTTATGTATTGCACTTTGTATCCTTTTTTATTATTCTCGGCCCTTTGCTAAAGGTTATCTCTTATCATTATAGATATAATATAGATATAGTAATGAAATAGGTAAGTAATTAAAAAGATACCTCACTGTTTTTGTTTTTATATTAAAAGTATATAATTTGATTACTGAAAAAATTCATTTACAATATATTACACATCATTCGCGTAATCTTCTCACGCATTCTCACATTTATACAACCGAATTTTCTAGAATATTCTAAACTATTCAGGCCGGTGTTCACCCTGCCTATCCGTTTCTTCGGTTTTTTTACATTTTTCACGCCTCGACATAGCTCGGTCTGCACACAACATCCACACAGACAAAACACGTAAATTTGGAATTTAGAAACATCATTACTATTAATTTTTAATTCGGACAGCGTGAGAAACGTATTGTCCGGGTGGCCGAATCCATCTCAATATTTTAATCATTAGGTAATTAATATATCTTAAAATGTGATAGTGTTTTTGGTTTTTGTTGCGGCGTAAAAGTAATCGAGTTCAGAGTTGAGTTTAAAAAGTGGTTGCATTTTCGAGTATTTGAAAAAAGTAAGTAATTCTTCATATATATTATTATAATTAGGGGTTAAAAATATTCACCGGTAGCCGTAGTTTCTAGTCAATATGTACATTCTTTCGTTCTTGCATTTCACCAGTGGTCCTTATTTGTAGTGCACCTTTTTTTTTCTAAGTACCTATGTTTCAAATTTATTATATTTTAATCGAAAGTTAGTGTTACTGATTCGTTACTAATTGATTGCTATAATCAAGCATTTGTTTCGTTTGATTATAATAAAGTAATTAAATAATTGATCGTGATCACATTAGCGGCGATCTGTAATATTTATTATTTTGTAATTTTTTCCCAATAGTTTTATAGATATAGGTTACTATCAAAAATTAACTTTTGTTGCGTTTGTATGAATTAATTAAAATTCATCAAAAAATATTCTCATTCGAGTATGGTGTAGGCAATTATGTCAGTAACAATGTTTTACTCTGCTATCTTTTACAAAAGTTTCTTATTTTCCTCCATATTATTTTTAGTGAAAAGAATTCAACCATCGGGCTCTCAGAAAAGGAAGCTAAAAAAAGCAAAGACTAAAGAGGTAAAGACACTTGCCGGATCTTTATCCAAATACCTTTCAGATTTTAAAGAAAAGAAAAGCGGCGTTGCTGAAGAAATTAATCAAACTGTTGAAGTTGAATCGGGATCCAATGTACAAATCATTGATGTTGAGACAACAAACACAGGTGAAAAGTCTACTAAATGTGATATTAATAAAAACTCCAACGTGAAAGTAACACTGAAAAACAGAACAATAAAACTACTAAATTAAATCAAATTACTGAGGAAGAATCCGAAGAATACGTCACTTCTAACTTACGAGTTCTTCTCATCCAATGATGCTGCACATTGGCCAATACCTGTGCCAGAGCATATCAGAATTTCGATTATCAATGAAATATTTCAAAACAAGGACGGACCTTTTAAATCTGTAGAAAGACCAGGTGAAAGCACTAAGGGAACACATCGTTGTTTAACTTTGTCGTGGTTTTACTCACATTTAAACGAGACTAAATATTTAAGGAAATGGATGCTATACTCACCACCAACAAAGAAATTGTATTGTTTCTGCTGCCGGTTATTTGCATCTGAGGGCGATAATCATACTAACAAATTTGTCTCCGGTTTTTGTCAGTGGTGGAAATTAAATCCAAGGATATCACAGCATGAATCATCGCATGAACATCTATCAAACTTAGAAAAATGGAAAACGTTGACTATGGGCTTGAAATTTAATAAAACCATTGATAAAGATAACTTGAAGATTATTAACGATGAAACTAAGAAATGGGGAAACATTTTATATCGCCTTTTAGATCTAACACTATTTTTAGCCCAACAAATACCGTGAGGATATTTTTTCGGAAAACAGGGGAAATTTTCTAGAATTGGTACAACGGTTAGCGAAATATGATCCAGTGTTGAAAGAGCATTGCTTAAAACTAGAAGAGGCCGCTGGAGGGTCAAAGAGAGTACCTTCTTATTTGTCAAAAGGAATACAAAATGAATTTATTCTATGTTTGGTGAACATAAAAGGCAAAAAATTATTGCAGATATTTAAAAGGCTAAGTATTACGGAATCATTTTTGACAGCACTCCTGATGAAAGTAAGACAGAGCAAATCAGTCAAATCATTCGCTTCGTTCACATAGAAAATGACATTGTGGAAGTACGAGAATCTTTCTTGTTTTTGTTTTTTTTTTATGTCTGGAAAAACTGCTGAGGATATGTCAAAAGACATTCAGCAACAGTTGGAAAGAGATGGATTGGATATTGCGTTGCGCAGAGCTCAAGGTTATGACAATGCCGCGTCAATGTCAGGTATCCATGGAGGGGTGAAACGAAAAATCCGAGAAGTAAATCCAAAAGCACTGTTCAGTCCCTGTTCTAATCATTCCTTGAATCTTTGCGGAGTTCATGCATTTGCATGCGTTCCTTCCAGCGTTACGTGTTTTGGAACAGTAGAGAAATTATATTCATTATTTTCGTCATCTACTACATAGAGATGGCAATTGTTTAAAGAGAAAACTGGAAAAAATTTAAAACGTTTATCTGATACTCGCTGCAGCGCTCATTACGAGTCAGTAAAAGTCGTAAAAGAAAACATAAAGGCAATTGTGAGTAGTTTGAAACATTTTCAAGATCCAGCAAAAGCAAATCTACATACAAGATTAGGAGCAAGCTTGATCCTGTCGGCTGTTTGCGATTTTACCTTTTTGACCTGTATACAATTTTGGCTTTCTATAGTGGAGGAAGTTAATGTAGTTCAACAATATTTACAGTCTCCAAAAATGACTCTGTATACAGGAATCACCAAACTAAAAGTTCTGAATGAGTATTTAGTGACCGAACGAACCACGATTATAGACAATGCTGTAACTTTTGGCACTAAAAAATGCAATGATATGGACATTAACATCGAGAGACGAGAAAGAAGGAAAGTAAAAAGAACAATGCCGGCTGAATCAGCTCATGGTGCTGGATTATCAATTCAAAAAGAAATACGTCGGTTAATGTTTAAATGCATAGACTGATTTATCAAGAATTGTCGCAACGATACAGGGCCATGAAACAAATCAACAATATTTTCCAAATTATTGAAATACAATTTATGCTAGAAGCTTCAGATGACGCTCTGGCTGTAGCAGTGGACAATCTGATACAAATTTACGATGAATTTGATAAGGGCAGGCATGTATGTGCCACCGATACGAGTGTGGACGTTGCTGCCAAATGGACAGCCCAAGAAATCCTTCAATTTATAATAAAATGTGACTTTAGTGAATCGTTACCCTGTACATCGTTTATACTTCAATACTTCTTGACCATTTGTATTTCGGTTGCATCATGCGAGAGGAGTTTTTCCAAACTTCAACTAATTAAAAATTATCTTCGATCTACAATGAATCAAGAGCATCTCGTTAATCTGTCCGTGCTTTCAATTGAAAGAAAATTTTCAAAAGAAATTGATTTCACTGAAGTTATTGAGGATTTCAGTAAAATGAAGGCACGAAAACACATATAATATGCTATAATAGCTACATACTTACTGAAAATAAAAACTACCTATTACTTTATTTTTACTAATTGTTTTTTTTTGCCGATCGATTCGTATTTTATTTTTCTCATCCATATCTATATTCTATGTATGTTTATTTAAGTCGAATTTAAATTTCACTTGCAAGATTTTAACTAAATAAACATAAACACTTATATACATACAAGTGTGAACTGAATGAAATGATTGTAAAATTACATCAACTTCTTAAACTGGGGGGGGGGCTCATTCAGCTTTGCCGCCCCGGGCCTCTGACGGGCTTAGTCTGCCACTGAGCGGATGATTCATTTACTATGAACAACGGTGGCGTATCAAGCTCTAGTTAGCTGAGTTACTGTCAGCCTCTATCTAAACCGAACTGGGTCATCGTGGAAAGGTATGACCTGCTCCTCCCGCCCATTACTCTTATCAATATGAATTATACTAAAAACGAGTGCCCTCAGCACATTGAAGGGCCTTAAAATACCAGGGGACCCTAGGCCGACGTGTAGGAGGCATCAGTCCGGACATGCGACTCCATTCAAGCCATCAAAAACACCTAAAACATCATTGATGTTAGCAACGTAAAATGTGCGTTCGATAGCTACACAAGATAAACTACATCAGTTATTGTATGAAACTGGAAAAATAAAATAGAATATAATCGGTTTAAGTGAAGTGAGTCGTTCTGGAGAAGAAGTACTACTACCACATGAACATGGTCATATATTGTGAAGGGACAAGACCAGAAAACTCATGGAGTTGGTTTCTTGGTATATAAAGATATAACACAAAACGTAATCAAATTTAAAGGCATATCAGAACGTCTAGCTAAGAATATTTCATTGCAAATCGTTCAGGTTTACACGCCTATAATATCATATGATGAAGAAAAAGTCGAGGAATTATATGAAGATCAATGACAACATTAGAAAAAAACCAACATATACTATTATCACAATGAGGACTGTATACGGGAAAACGCGCAAAAAGAAGACCACTGAGAAGATGGAAGTTGTGGCAGCAGCAGAGAAACAATGGCTTCGTGAAGTGCAACATAGGTATCGATGGAGTAAATTAAGGAAGGCCTACATCGAATCAATGATGTAACGCAGGCAAAAGAAGAAGAAGAAGATGGTCGATCCCTTAAGCCGTTCTTCTATTTCCAGGGGCGTATTTTTGCTCGCATTTTCAGCTCACAATACTGCTCTTCTTTCCTTAATTAACTCATTCCGTGATTTTCTAATCCTACATCCTTTTAACTTTTCAATTTCATCCATGGTTTTCTTGATACTTGTCCTCTTCTCTTGAACGCTCTACAATCACTGCTATTTGTCGCCTTCGCTTTAACCGTGGTCTCTTTCCTGCATCACTTTTTCGGTTTTCATCTATATCCATTCCATTCTGTCCCTTTCATCGGCTATCCATATACTTTTCTTGCGATGTTGATCGCACATTTTATTTCAATGCATGGCCTCCTATTCTTCGCTGTTAAAACTTGATACCCCTACTATCCTGAAGAGTGCTGCTTGTATTCTCTCATTTCCTTCTGTTTCGGTTATTCCTGCCCCCTTGAAGTATTTTCATATCCTCTGTCCTTAAACGCATAAGAATATACATTTATTTTCTCCTCTTTTCCACATCTTGGGCTAATATCCTCGCTGACAAACCCGTTAAAAAATTAAAAATGACCAAGCTTTGCTCCGATTTATATTCCAAACTAGTAGATCAGTCGAATTTTATTCGAGAGTTTCACGAAACATTTAAAAATACATCAATAATGCGCGATGCGAAAGTTTTAATTCCACATTACCATCCTATTTGTTTCAATTTTGAAAGTGTATTTTAGTTTGCGTAATGTGCATACATTATAAACAAATTCGAATCATCATGAAATTTCAGTTTTCCATCTAGCATTTAGGATGATAAATAAGGCAATTGTTGATAATACAAGTTTTTGATCATTAACACGAGTAGTAGTTTCCGTTTTCTAGAACAATATTAATTATTTCTACAAAAACCTGCTACCATTAATTCGTGAATTTTATCGAAGTCATTGGAGCCACTAGAGACGATAGCTCGGACTTTAAACACTTATAATTAAACTGTTCAAAAGATTAATACTTGATCATTTTACACGTTGCTGATATTCTATTTTTATAATTTGGTCGTTTTCTATGCCTTTTTTTTTTTTTTTTTTTTTTTTTTGGAAAAATATCTCATTAAATTCTATATATATATTTTTCGTAGCGTTATTCTGGTGCAAACATAAAAGTAGAGTAAGGCCCATATACGCTTGATAAGGTACATATACTGTCATGGATTCTGAAATTAAGCTTTTCATAATGTACCTTAAGGTTCTAATGGCACTAATAAGAATAGGCGAGCCAGTTACTTTCTACTTAGGATCCGCCTTTACTTTTCCAGATTTTTCTGGTATCCAATTATGTCAGGCTGGGTAAACCTATAGGGAACGATTTGGGTCCAGAACGATCTCGAACCCGTGACCTCTGATTTGGCGACTAAGCACTTCACTCACTAGGCTACCACCACGCTAGCTTGCAAACATTAAATAATAGAGATTTTCACTTTCACTCGATGCTAGGTTAGATCCGAAAACGTTCCTGCGGAAATAACACTTCTGTTTGCTATTCTCGTAATTGTATTCGTTTCGATATTTTTCATTAAATTCTTCATATTTTTCCAGCCTAAATTTTTATTTCCTAGCAATATTTATAAATATAGCTCTTGAATCGGGTTTAAAATGTTCTTTTTAAAGAAATTATATTATTATAATAATTATTTTTTTTTTGTACAACTTGAAACAAATTTCGAATTAGCTAATATTTTGCGATTGCTTTTTTCCAATTTTCCCTTGAAAGCGAATAAAAATACTTGCCGATCAAGATGACTCCGATAAAAACGCTTATATTAAAATTTAACATATAGTGTGAATATGTTCGATTTCAATTTAAACTCGTATTCGCCGAAATTCTGAGGTGGGGTCGGAAAGTTTGCTACTCTAATTCGGTTATTTCGGCGAAGCTAAAGATGATTAGACTTCAGCGGTCAGATAAATAAAATCGGTATAACACGTAGAAAGTGGCTCCCACTGTCATCACCTGAAAATGTTTACGCTCGGTAATTTAAAAGGGTCAAGAATTTTGGAGAGCGGTAGAGGTTGCGGTGTTGATTCAGTAAGAAAACTTCTGTCGCGTCGAAAAAATTAATACAGCGACATATGTTAGTCTTCTTCTTCTTCTTTTTAAGAGCCTTGCTCTTGTCTTGTAGCTTAACCTATTATCCTTTTCCATTTTTTCTGTCTTGTACTGTGTTCTTAATAATATGATAATCCATTTTCAGTTTGATTTTTGTCTGTTCTATCCATTTAAATCGGGGTCTGCCTCGTTTCCTCTTCCCTTCTAGTTTCCCTTCTATTATTGTCGTTATGAAGGTGTTGTGGCGCAGTATGTGTCCCAAAAATCTGTCTCTTCTTTGTTCTAAAATTTTTATCAGCTTCCTTTCTTCTTCTTATCATTTCCATTATTTCTTTATTTGTTTTCTTCTGCGTCCATGAAATATTTAAAATGCGGCGCCATCCCCACATTTCAAAGGTCTCCAATCGGTTTTTAAGATTCTTTGTTAATATCCATGTTTCCGAACCATATAACAACACACTCCATATGTAAGCCTTCATTAATTTTTTCCTTGTACCTAGTTTGACCTTTTTGTTGAATAATTCTCTCTTTTTCATGAAAGTTTGTTTGGCAATTGCTATTCTTGTTCTTACTTCTATACTTCCTTCTTATGTTATAACACTTCCCAAGTATCTAAAATGATTTACTTGTTCTAATATTTCTTTGCCTAACTTTATCTGTGCCTTCTTTTCATTAATATTAGCTATTATAATATTTTTGTTTTTCCTTTATTTATTCCCAAATTTAATTGTTCCAAGCCTTTTTTGTAATGTTAGTAATTGCTCTTGTAGTTGCTCTTCACTTTCAGCTATTAACGCAATATCGTCCGCAAATCTTAAGCAGTGTATTTCTTCTCCGTTTATTTTCACTCCTTTAGTCTTTTCTTTCATCGTTGTAATTGGCTCTTCTATTATTAAATTAAAAAGCATAGGCGATAACGGACATCCCTGTCTTACTCCTCTTTGTATTTTTGCCTTTTCATTCATTATAATTTTTATTATTATTTTTGAGGTATGCGGTAATAAGTTTATTATCCTATATTCTGAGCAATCTCCTGTATGTAATTTTTTAAGTATTGTTATCACTGCATTGGTTTTGAAATCTTGTGGCAGTTTACCTTGCTCATAACATTAGTCAGCGAGAGTTATTTTATTATTCGCTAATTAATGCACTTAATGAAAAATTGCTAGACTCCGTACGTTCACTTTGCTTCTTTCGTTCATATCGGTATAATTACGCTTTTTATGATGTAAGTTAATGAAATTCGAATTTTTTCAAAACTATTTACAAGGCGTGTGGACGTTAAAGGTTTTTAACGGAAGGGTTTTGTGGTTGATATAAAATTGTTAATTGCAGATACGCGTGTAATTTTTAGTTTTTAGCTAGAGAGGTTTGGCTGCTTTTTGTTGTTTTTTTTTTCAGAGCTTTTTAAAATTTTAATTAACAATTATGAAACAACGTGAATGTTATTTAAGTAAATTGAACGAACTTAAACTAATCCGATCGTTTAATAATATTAGCACTTTCGATACGACCCGAATTAAAAGAAATAAAATGTGATATTTGTATTACGCAGTTTCGGGATGTGTTATCGCGAGCAAATAGATTAGATGATAACTCGGGGTATATAGATAAATCGCACTTATAATCTGAATATGGCAGCTCCGGTAGCAAAAACATACGAGGAAATGGGCTTAAAACTTTAATATTTTAGGTGTGCGCTGTCGAGCGGTCTGCCTAAATTAATTCAAGTTAATATTTTCTTAACCTTAATCTCTAGATGCAGGATGCAAGAAAAGTTAATTCGATTTTAATTCGGCGTCGAAAGTTGGCAGCGTGAAAGTAATAGCGGGGGGAATTACGAATCGACAGAGGAAGGATAAGATAGAAGAACAAACGGTAGGCTGCAAGATTCCAGCTCTAATATGGAATAAAGCAGTGGAAAGATCAGCGCCACAAATGTGCATTGCGGTAACTAAATAAGGGAAGGAGACCGTGAACGAGACTGAAGATATTACGGCATCAAAATGCAAATGAATGTAATGAAGTCTGTAACCGGAACGACGAAGCTAGCAACGTTCGAGGTTTTTTTATAATGAAAATTAGGTGGCCAATGGAAGGAGATAAGAGAAAGGATTATTAAAATAGAGTATTAAAAGCAGAACATTCGGCCAAAAAAAAAATATTTGACCAAGATTTTGGAATTGTCTAAATAGGAGGGCATTTGGGAAAGAAGTTTTTTTTTTCGAATACAGGAGGAAGCCCTAAGAAAATTGAATACAGTTTTTCTTTTAGTAGGTTGGTCCGCGTTAGTTGAAAAGTCGAATCGGCTCTAAAAAGTTTAGTCGATACAAAAAATAAATTTTTAGATTTCGTAGAAATTAACGAAGAATTAATCAAAAAACAACTAACGGACGATCGTACAGAAAATTTTCGGTTTTGCTGAAATCCAATGAAACAGTTCTGATTACTATTTATGTATATAGATTAGCAAAGAAAAAAATCTTTTAGATTTTACTTAAAGTTTTTTCGATAATTCCATTTCTCAGAAAAATGTAAATTTCGAGATTGAGAATAATATGAACCAATTGGTCGGTTTGTAATTTGATTATTTTTAGTTTTTATACCGCGATTTGAATGAATATAGCTGATTATAAAACGTGAAAAATATTTCGTTAGAGATCGCGGAACATTATTTTTCTAGTCTAAAATTATTGTTAAAAGGTATGACCACTGTAACCGACCAAAAAAAAAAAAAAAAAAAAAAATGGGTTTGATAGAAGGTAGTAACAAAAAACTGTTTGAGTATGTTATTGGCCATGTATATTGAAGTGCAAATGAAAAAAATTTTAACAAAAAAAATGTTACAAAATGGCGGCGCTGTAGTCATTTTTGCAACGTACCGTCACTTTGGGGCCCTCCGCGACACGCACTAGAACTGGCGTAATTTTTTATCTGAAACAAAATAAAAAATATCCTCTTGATCTAAATGAATATATAGCGCTAGTGAAACACGTACGGAATTCTAAAAATATTGATTTTTGAATAATTGGCACGCATTTGAACAAAATAGTCGAATTTTCGATGAAACAAAGGTCACTTATTTGTTTATAAAAAATCTTGTAATTAATTTATCGAAAATTTCGTACGTGTTTCACTGCACAATAAAAGATGTAGTTAAAATTTCGAAAGAAAAGGAGTTTTGGTGCGTGCCGATTTGAAAAATCATGTTTTGAGGAAAACGCGTTTAAAGTTTTAAAACGAGTTTTTGACATGAAAAAATGAGAAATACGACTGTTCAAAATTTTTTACCATTAATCTGCAATCCCTAGACCGTAAAGTTTCCCTTCAAGTTGAAGTTTTTATGTTCATCTTCTTTTCTCGATGATTTAATCGAAAGGCGCCGCGCCTTTTTTGCCGCAACGGTTAATAACTGAGCGGTCTGTTTGATAGCTTAGCATCCGATTCAAAACGAAAATTATATGATAAATCAATCTCCAAAATATTCATAACTTACAAAAAACTTTTCATTCCGCCATTAAAACAACACATACAGCGATACTGACAGCGATGGAATACAATTTGGCAGCCAAACTCTAAACCGTGGCATTGAAGCTTTCGTTGTTATTTTTGGTGCAACCCCGCAAACAACGGTTCGGTAATTTATCGCAACCCGGTTTACTCATATATATTAGCTTAATTGCTTCAAAAACGTCCTTTGAAATTTGCGGCTTATGGTGGAAAGTGTCCAAGGTGCTGGCTGCCTGCGCCTCCTTCCGGTCACATTAAGCCTCTGAGTACTTCTCGTGCTGCAGATGCTCATCGGTGGGCATTTTATGAAATAAAATTGACCAAATGTCCTTTTTTATATTTTTGCTATTGAATTTGGATTGCACCCGTATCGAAAGACCATAGTAAATGGTTAACTGTCGACGAGTTATATCTTTAATTAGCAGTTTATCCTTGTATTCGATCGGTCTTTTGTTCGTGTGTTGAACTTCGTCAACACGTGGTTTCTAGCGACATCTATTAGTGTATTGGAGAAGTTAGAAGTCCGTAGGTAAGGGATTAGTTAGTATCTTCCGAGCAGGTAAGTGGCTTAACGCCCATGGTCGTATCAAGAGCACCCAAAAAGCGTTTGAGGAAAAACGGGAAATTCAAAAGAAATTTTTTTTTCTCATAAATAATTCTTCTTTTTGCTTTTATTCTAAAGAGCTCAAAGTATCCTTTAAGCCCCCAAAAAAATTAAACCGATTTTTTGAAAATTCTACAGTGGCTTTAAATCTAGGAGCGAAATTTTGACACCGGGGAATGCTAAGGAGTTTAGAAAAAACCTCGACGAAAAGTATAAAATAAAAAACGCGTACAGTATGAGCATAGACGCTGATAATTATTAACGCTTTTTAGCGAAGTGAAACGCGAACCGGTCTTGTTATCGAAAGTATGTGGTTGCTCGGTAAGTTTTTCAAAATGATCATCTACTTCCAATCATTAGTTTAATATCGTAATTTTAATTAGATGGAGAGCATAATCCGTGAAAACCGCAGAGGAAACATTGGCCATAATTATGATTTGCGGATTATTTCAATTAATATCGTTCGTTTCGATGGCGGACGTACTAGTTTTGATTTTTATCGTCTTCTTAATTCTAATGGAAGTTCGAATTCGGCGCGTAAATTTAAGACATCAGCTCAAACGCGAACTTTGATTTTTAGGTTTGAGATCATTTTTCCTTTCCGTTTCGCGGTGAATTATGTCCCGGTGTGAACGAAATACATATAACGTTTCTTGAAATACTTTTTTTTTTCACATTTCGGCTTAAAAACGGATCAAACGGTTAAAAAGGTTCTAATTTTTATCGCTACCATTATTTGTTCACTTATTAATCCATATAGTGAACTTTATAAAACTTTATACGTATTAAATCTTAGTAAATGTAAATTGTAATAAACGCAAAATATACAAAAAAAAAAAAAATAAATATTTCAAAATTACAATTTTTGGTAGGCACTATGTCAACACATTAACACAACTATTTAACGTTTCAAACAAGCATCATCGGTGTTTTAAAGTCGACGTGATGACTTCCAAAAATTGTGATTTTCATGTTAATCTTTGGGTACTGAAATTGTTTATTATCAAAATAGCCGGTTAATTTCGGACATCTTGGTCGATATCGTTAGTCAACGCTGTGATCGTGAGCTGTCCGAAACTAGTCGGCAATTTAATAATAGGTAGTATTATTAAATGTTTTTTATATTTATTATAATTTATATTTACTAAGCATTTACTTATTAATTGAAATTTTTAGCTGTTGCTTAAACTTGACATGTGAGTATTACGGCGCGTAAATTTTTACTTTGCTGAAATTATTCCGCCGTACTGAAAGCTGACGTGACCAATTACAGCGAAGATTACTTGAAAAGTAACATCGTTTGCATAGTAAAAGCGGCTGATTGGCTAGATGGCTCGTTCGGTTGCACACACGGTGAAATATTTTGTCTGGCTGTGACGAAATTCCATTAAAAGTTGTGCAAGCTCGGCTAAATTACTTTATAAAGTTCAAACTAAAATATCCCCTTCGGTTTCCGTCTAAGAAATAATTTCGCTATTGTTTCTCTCGATAATTCTTCATCATCTGCAAAGATTTTTAAAACACGCAACATAAACAAAATGTTCAAAACAAAATCAATATACTTGCCGCTCTTGAAGTGATTCGAAGGGAAATGGACTTTTTCGCAACACGACGATGAATGCCTAGTTACATTCCGAATGTATTTCATTTGTGTAATAAAGTGTCGTTGTATTCTGTACGCTAGTTTGTTTTGTGCGTTGTGTCGGGAAAATCGAACATTCCTGGCTGGACTTTTTGACCAGGTACATCTGATCTACTTGCATTATGTGTAAAATACAATGTCGCCTCGCAATCGTCACACTGATTTATCAGAAATCACGGAGCCGACATAAAAAACAAACTTAAACGGAAAATTGACCCCAGCTCGAATAAACAAAGGCGAATATTAATAAGGAAGATGTAGCCTCAACCTCTTTTTTTAATATTTATAAATATAGAATAAATAAATTCGCAAACAAAAATATAAATTTACACTTTAATGAATTTAAGTACCACAATTTAAAGAAATGTTTTTAGGGGGAAAAGCCCATCATCAGTTAACAACACAAAGTGCGAAAACTAATAAGGAATACACGAAATATTTCACAACAAATTGAGACAAGACTCTTTGACAAAAGACATTTCTCGCAGCCAGTGAAAGTGGTGGTCCTGTAATTTTTTCTCCTCTTCTCACACCTCTAATATGATTATCAGACTAAACGCTATTATGGTAAAATACGAAATAAAGATTAACACTAAAAATACCAAGGTTGTGGTAACGGACAAGGTTTCTTCAAAAATCAGTATAAAAGTAAAAAATTAAATAATTTAACGAATATTAGTATTTAAATACTTATGACACGGACTGTAGAAATTAACAGCCACATCGCAATGGGCAAATAAGCTTTTCAAGTATTCAGCGATTACACAGGAAACGATGTCCTTAGCAATACGCGAGGGTTTAGTGAAAACCTTTATTTGGCCAGTTGCTCTATATAGGACGTAAACATGAAAATTAAAAGATCGAAGTAGAGTTGAAGTCCTTTAAAATGTGGTGATAGAGGCGACTGCAAAAAATTAGCTGGACAGATGAAGTCAGCAACAACTTGGTATTAAGACTAATGAAAAAAAAAAAATACTTCAGAAGATTCGCAAGACGAGACTCAGCGATTCGGACATGCGTATCGCCTGGACCGAAATATTAAGTTATCGAAGGCAAGTTAATGGGAAAGCAACTATACGCGGCCGATCACGAACAATCCTCACTGACATCACATTAGTAGAAAGCGGAAGAGCAACGGATGCTGAAAGAAAGAAAAAAGTATCTGACAGGCTTTCATGGAAGCGGTTGGTGCCTGGGGCGAATCAGCTTATGGGCTCAAACACTGATGATGATGATGATGGTGATGATGATATTTATATAATATATATATATATATATATATATATACATTGTACATTGTTTATTGTTATTACTGTCGTCTAATCATTCCGATGAAATAGATGTTTCGACAGCGAGCGTGAACGTCAGGGGAAAATCGTTGAACAATCTGTTTTGAAAAATGAACAGAGGTCGCTTGCCTAACTTTTGTTATTTATCGACAGCGGTACTTTTTTGTTCTAGCGAAATATTAGCTCTAAAATAACGTAACGGTAAAAAAATGACTTATACTTGCCGATTGGGACGGAAACATTTTCGTCTACGTGCTCAAACTGTTGAGCACGTCTGAAAAAAAACAGTTTACTGGAGTACGTAAAAACAAATGAAATAACCTTTGCAATACTTACATGTCATTTGTAGACTGAGCATTTTAGCATGTAAATTTTCATTCCGGATGTCTTTACCATACAAGATGTAGCCTTGTTTAGTATTTTTTTTTCTTTTTTTTTCGACCCGGTATTGAGTCGGTAGTGTGACAGACTAAGAAAGGGAACAAAATTTAATTTTAAGCGAAAATAATAATTACGCAAAGCCAGTATCCATCCGGAGTGTTCAGCGGTATCGAGCAAACGTAGCTGTAATGTTTTAACGTATGCCATTATGTCAAAAGTTGGAAACTTTTGAAATGTGGACATACTGAAGAATATTAAAAATTCCCTGGGTGGGCAAAGTTACGAATGTCGAAGTACTAAAACGCTTAAACAAGAAAACTGAGTTAAAATAAGGAAATTAGAGTATTTCGGCCGTATAATGAGGAACTGCAAATATGAGCTGCTTCAAGTGTTAATACAGGGCAAGATAGAAGTTGGCCGACCAAGAATAATGTGGATGGAAAATCTGAGGAATTACAATTAGATACGGTGGAAATATTCAGGAGAGCATGGATAAAGATCAAGTCAAACAAATGATCGCCAACGTCCTTCGAGGACAGGGCATATAGAAGAAGAATAACTTGCGAGAGTGCCACCGTGCGGATGAAGATGCGAATGTGACGGAATTTGTTTGAAAAATACATGGAAGTTATTAAGTACTAATTGTCTGTCTTATTATTATTATTATTATTATTATTATTATTATTATTATTATTATTATTATTATTATTATTATTATTATTATTATTATTATTATTATTATTATTATTATTATTATTATTATTATTATTATTATTATTATTATTATTATTATTATTATTATTATTATTATTATTATTATTATTATTATTATTATTATTATTATTATTATTATTATTATTATTATTATTATTATTATTATTATTATTATTATTATTATTATTATTATTATTATTATTATTATTATTATTATTATTATTATTATTATTATTATTATTATTATTATTATTATTATTATTATTATTATTATTATTATTATTATTATTATTATTATTATTATTATTATTATTATTATTATTATTATTATTATTATTATTATTATTATTATTATTATTATTATTATTATTATTATTATTATTATTATTATTATTATTATTATTATTATTATTATTATTATTATTATTATTATTATTATTATTATTATTATTATTATTATTATTATTATTATTATTATTATTATTATTATTATTATTATTATTATTATTATTATTATTATTATTATTATTATTATTATTATTATTATTATTATTATTATTATTATTATTATTATTATTATTATTATTATTATTATTATTATTATTATTATTATTATTATTATTATTATTATTATTATTATTATTATTATTATTATTATTATTATTATTATTATTATTATTATTATTATTATTATTATTATTATTATTATTATTATTATTATTATTATTATTATTATTATTATTATTATTATTATTATTATTATTATTATTATTATTATTATTATTATTATTATTATTATTATTATTATTATTATTATTATTATTATTATTATTATTATTATTATTATTATTATTATTATTATTATTATTATTATTATTATTATTATTATTATTATTATTATTATTATTATTATTATTATTATTATTATTATTATTATTATTATTATTATTATTATTATTATTATTATTATTATTATTATTATTATTATTATTATTATTATTATTATTATTATTATTATTATTATTATTATTATTATTATTATTATTATTATTATTATTATTATTATTATTATTATTATTATTATTATTATTATTATTATTATTATTATTATTATTATTATTATTATTATTATTATTATTATTATTATTATTATTATTATTATTATTATTATTATTATTATTATTATTATTATTATTATTATTATTATTATTATTATTATTATTATTATTATTATTATTATTATTATTATTATTATTATTATTATTATTATTATTATTATTATTATTATTATTATTATTATTATTATTATTATTATTATTATTATTATTATTATTATTATTATTATTATTATTATTATTATTATTATTATTATTATTATTATTATTATTATTATTATTATTATTATTATTATTATTATTATTATTATTATTATTATTATTATTATTATTATTATTATTATTATTATTATTATTATTATTATTATTATTATTATTATTATTATTATTATTATTATTATTATTATTATTATTATTATTATTATTATTATTATTATTATTATTATTATTATTATTATTATTATTATTATTATTATTATTATTATTATTATTATTATTATTATTATTATTATTATTATTATTATTATTATTATTATTATTATTATTATTATTATTATTATTATTATTATTATTATTATTATTATTATTATTATTATTATTATTATTATTATATTATTATTATTATTATTATTATTAATATTATTATTATTATATTATTATTATTATTATTATTATTATTATTATTATTATTATTATTATTATTATTATTATTATTATTATTATTATTATTATTATTATTATTATTATTATTATTATTATTATTATTATTATTATTATTATTATTATTATTATTATTATTATTATTATTATTATTATTATTATTATTATTATTATTATTATTATTATTATTATTATTATTATTATTATTATTATTATTATTATTATTATTATTATTATTATTATTATTATTATTATTATTATTATTATTATTATTATTATTATTATTATTATTATTATTATTATTATTATTATTATTATTATTATATTATTATTATTATTATTATTATTATTATTATTATTATTATTATTATTATTATTATTATTATTATTATTATTATTATTATTATTATTATTATTATTATTATTATTATTATTATTATTATTATTATTATTATTATTATTATTATTATTATTATTATTATTATTATTATTATTATTATTATTATTATTATTATTATTATTATTATTATTATTATTATTATTATTATTATTATTATTATTATTATTATTATTATTATTATTATTATTATTATTATTATTATTATTATTATTATTATTATTATTATTATTATTATTATTATTATTATTATTATTATTATTATTATTATTATTATTATTATTATTATTATTATTATTATTATTATTATTATTATTATTATTATTATTATTATTATTATTATTATTATTATTATTATTATTATTATTATTATTATTATTATTATTATTATTATTATTATTATTATTATTATTATTATTATTATTATTATTATTATTATTATTATTATTATTATTATTATTATTATTATTATTATTATTATTATTATTATTATTATTATTATTATTATTATTATTATTATTATTATTATTATTATTATTATTATTATTATTATTATTATTATTATTATTATTATTATTATTATTATTATTATTATTATTATTATTATTATTACTATTACTATTATTATTATTATTATTATTATTATTATTATTATTACTATTACTATTATTATTATTATTATTATTATTATTATTATTATTATTATTATTATTATTATTATTATTACTATTATTACTATTACTATTATTATTATTATTATTATTATTATTATTAT